>CM060931.1:583899255-589444255 GCA_030765085.1 Allium cepa
GTTAAGTTTTGGAAAATCTTAAGATATGATATTTATAACTGGATTTTCCTTAATAAGTTTAAGATGAATATTCTAGTATTAAGTAAATTTTGAAAACATTTAATGGCTAAAATTTGGAGTTTTATTTATGGAAGTTATGGGAATATTCAAGACTAAAATAATAAACATTGATTTGTTGAAAGAATAAAACCCAAACTTAGTTTTGAATAGTAAATACTCCAAATTGAATATATATATAGAAATTGAAATGGTTTGGGAACATAAAGTGATATGTAATTTATGGTTTAAAACTTTAAATAAAGAAATATATTTGTAAAGCTATGTAAATTATCCTTTTACAAAGTAACCATAAAGTTAAACCATTTATTCTATATACCGTTGAATGTCCAAACCATTGTGTTTGGGAGTTATGGTTTTAAAGGAAAATTTCCAAAATATATGTTTTGGAGATATAATTCAAATATTTGGTTTCCAGATATTATAATTTTAAGCAGTATGGTTTTGGAAAAGAATTATATTTGAATATAACGATATCCTATTGTTTTGGTTTTAAAATGATATCGTATGTATAATTTGAAATGGAAATAATTATTCTGGTTTAAAGTATAAACTGTTTTTAAATGGCCACGGGTTATAATAACGATGGGTTGGCAAAGAGACCGGGATCGGATATGGACATACTCTCTGTCGATACCGAAAACCACTTTGACTAACCGTGTACGCGGTGGAGATTCCAGAATGAAGTAGGATGGTGGTGACGGTTTCTTGAAAGGTATATACGTGGACCCGACTCCCGTGAGTTGGCTTAAGGTGGCTAAAACAGGAGCGATTGACGGATTAATGAGGTAGCTCCTCTGATCGAACGCACTTCTTCGTATACCATTCTATTGCTTATGTGATTGTTTGGGTGCACCCTTGATTTGGGAGTGTTGTTCGAGGTGGGCGGTTGCTGCGGCTTCGCGTTACCATCGGTCCGGAAGCGTAATTGGTATATCTACCCTGGCATTGCCTAGTTGTGCCGTGTCACCTACCCTAGCGAGCCTCCTACGAGTTTCTATTTGTGTCGTACCTATGGAGTATCCTCTGGTAGCTTCCCGATCAGGAGGTATTACGGTACTGTATAGACTAATGGCATTATTTGTGTTAAGGGGAATATTGGGTCACTCCTTAACGCTATTAAAAAGTAAGTTTATTTTATATATAGACACTATTGTAATAGCGCAATATACTACATAGTAAATAGTTTATCGGATCCTTAGAGGATGGGCGATCCCAAGCATCCTTTAAGTTACTTGCTATATATTACAGTACACTTGAATTAGCTTACATCATATAAGTATGTATGTCCTGACTCGAGTGTTTGTTTTATTTTACGCTCGGGTCAGCCTGAGTTGCAGCATCAGTTTCTTCTCCGTAGCTAGGACACTCAGTAGATTATTCGTGCTGCTGGAAGATTGTTTCAGCCTTCATCTTTTTTTGGAATTCAAGACCTTTGAAGACTCTATCTCTATTTATGGTTTAATATTGTATTGAGAATTATAGACAATGTAAGTTCTGTTTTGTAAAGTTGTATCAGTGGCTTCATGAACTACAAAAATTTTAATTTCCGCTGCGAGATTCTGATATCTGTGTATGTGATTCTGTGATTTATTTACTGTATATTCAGAGTTTTGCCAAATTTATTATACAACGCAGTACTTTGAACAATTCAAGTCCGACATGTGCGGATGCGAAGGGTTGAAAATACTGGGTCGTTACATATAAAAACAATAGTGATATTGTATTGTCTTTATAAATAAGTTTTGAATAAGAATTTGTAATTTTTATTTCAAATTGAATTTATATTTACAACTTGATTTGAAAATAATTGATTCTTGAATTTAGTTTGAATTTAAGTTCAAAAGTAAAATCTTCATTGTTTTAATTTTTATTTGTATAAGTTTATAAACATAATTTGTTTTGTTTTCATTTATAAATTCATACACATATTCAAATTTAAATTAACAACTTAAACTAAGTTAACATATACATTAATTTGTAATTAGTATTAACTATTTAAAAGAAAACATGTGTTGCATGTTTAAAAGAGTAAATAGACAAGTGTCTAATTTATGACAAGTGTTAAATTTTTAGTTTTTATTTTTCTTTTCTTTCATTAAAATCTAAAATACATTTAGTTTAGTTGCATTCTTCATTTCATATTACATTCTCATTCTTCCTTAATCAAAAGAAAATCTTCAAACCTTTAAAATCTGAATCATCTTCATATTAAAAACAAATCTGCATTTGATTCACCTACAATCTGCATATTCAAATCCCAAATCTGCATTCCTCAAATCAAGTGAAACCTGCATATTCAAAATACAACATCCGCAACCCCTCAAATCCAAAAATCTACACTTCATTTCAAACTCAAGTGAAGCCTGCATTTTTCTGCACTTTGTTTGCAACCTGGGAATGAAAGAGCATCTGCATTTGAAGATTTAGCAACTTAATCTACTTGCATGCTAGCATTTGGGTCAGTGAAATCAAATAGGCAAAACTGCATATCAATTCAAAAGGAAGCACACGTGCATTTTTATAAAGTCAAGCCTGCATTTCTGTTGTTTTCTGCAAATTTCAAAATGATCAACAGGAGCTCTGCATTTGTTTTCTGCATTCAAATAAATGTGAGTAACATTTATATTTTAAACTATAAATAGGTTGCTTGTTAAATGTTAAGATAAATATGTGTGTGTGCTTATATAAGGTTTGTTGAAATTGTGATTGAATGTGCATGTTGATTTTCTTGCCGTATTCCCAGTTTTATCATTCTATTTAAAGAATTTCCTACCATTGATCTAAATTGAGATAACATCTGGGTTTTAAAATAATTAAAAGAGTTTGCTGATTTTGAATTAGTATTCAAACTTATAAGTAATGTGTTATTTCCTTAAGATAAGGTTTTAAATAAAAAAATATTATAAGAAGTAATACTACAGAGTGATATCTCTGTAAAAATAAGTAATACCATTTATGTTGATCTTGATTAAACCCAGTCATATTAACATTGAAATCCAGTTATATAATCTAAAAAATTTGACTGGAACTTGATTTTAAATCAAGTAATAGGGATTTTAGAGTATGGTTTTATTTATTGCCTGTTCTTGAGAAAAGTATGAATTTGTGAGAATTCTTGCAAACTGTAGTTTAAGAAAACTCAAAATTCTTTCTGAGTTATAGGGTAAGGATTATAGAACCTTAGAAAAATCAGAGAAGAATTTAAAGATTGCTTGTTAAGTTGCAGTTTGGATTCAAACTTTTTAAACCTAGTTTTTACTGTGTTTTTGAATCAATCAATTTCGGGATATAGGGTGGATCGAGTGTTCTTGTTTTTGGTGAATGGGTAGTTGATGTGTAGAGGGACTGGAGGCCGGAGGGGTTGAACGCCTAGTGGTCAGAGCTGTTGGGAATGGGCGTTGACAGGTTTCGAATTGAAACCTGTAAAAAATTTCTAGGTTTTGCATCTAGGGTTCAATTTTTGATTCCGTGTATGATTGTTCGAATTGGTAATCGCATTAAGGTGTTGGAGTGTTTCTGGATGTGGAGTGATCATCTCAGATGATCAGAGGTGGCTGGGATCACCGTGCATATGCACGGTGATGAATTTCCTGATGATTTTTTTTGGTCTTATTTTGGTACTCGAGAAAATCTTGGAATTCCTCGAAGCATTAGGGAAGTTAACTCGGAGTAAATGGGAAGAAAACCCGAAGCAAAATCGTGGTTTCTCGGGTTGACCTGTAGTTGCAGTTTACACAGTAAAACTTTGTTGTTTTTTTTAAAATATGGATTTTAAACTTTTAAAACCTGGGTTTTGAAAATTTAAAATCTGAAGTTATGTTTAAAGAAAAGTTTAAGTTTAAAATCAAACTCAAGTTTGTATTTTTGAATTAAATTCAAAATTCCAGGTTTGAAACCTATATTACTATATATTTTTTTAAAAATCTGAGTTTTCTTTTTAAAACTTTGTATAAACTGTAGTTTTTGTTTAGGTAAGTTTAAGTTCAAAATTCAAATGCAAGTTTAAAGTTCTGATTTGAATTTGAATTCCAGTTTTAATAGTAAAATGGAAGTTTTAGAAAAATTAACTTAATTATCAAATTTGTTTTGGTAAATGGTTTAAAACTTTAAATATTAAGGTTTTAAAAATGTAAGTAAGGATTTACAGATTAATTTTAAATCTGGAAATTCTAAGTTTAAAAAAAATGAGTTCAGTTTAAATTTAAAGAAGATTTAAATTGAAAGTTTAAATTAAGAAAGAGTTGAAATTTCTAAAACATTAAAATGAATTCAACTTCAAATCTTATGATTTCATTAACAAACTTTTGAATTGTCCTGAAATTTAAAAAGGTTTTAAATTTATTTAAAACTTTGATAAGTTTAAAATTATTCCATTTTAAACTTGAATTCAAATTGAAATTTAAAGGTAATTTCATAAGTATTTTGTTTTGAATTAAATTGTTTTAAACATAACTAAGTTATGTTTTATTTTGAAAATTTGATTAAGATTTATGTTTTAGAATCAATTAATAAGGTAATTAAGATTTAATAATTAATTTAATTAATTAATTAAATTTGGAATTAATAATTGATTAATGATTAATCAATTTTAAGTTAAGATCATTAATTATATTATTAATTAATGATAAATGAATATTAATTATCAAGAGCGATTAATTAAGGTGATTAATTATGATTGATTAATTGACTGTAATCAATAAAATGATTGAGTAAGCAAGATTTTTATTGTGAAGTAATTAATTTAATTTAATTTAAATTAATTATAGATGAAGTAATTAATTTAATTCATTTTAAATTAATTAGAGATAGTTAATTTAATTCATTTTAAATTAATTATATGATGATGAGTAAATCATTGCTTATGGATGAATGGTTGAACTTGATTGTCTTGGATGCTTTGTGATCACAGTAATGAGATAAATAATATTGTGTGGTATGGATGTTTGATTGTATTGTGATGATAACTTAGGTTATCTATTGTGATGGTGATATATGAAATATCTGTTTGATATTGATAATGTGAATTACCTGTTATGTGATAATGTTGATTATCAGTTATGATGTATGAGTTATCTATCTGTGTGTATATAGATACTGTTTTAAATTGTTTTAAACCTTTAAAACAACTTGGACCTTAAAAGACACGCTTTGGTTTTCGATGAGACCGAGATCGGGTTTCCATATTTGGATATCCGAAAACCACATCGATTCCAAATAACGTTAGTTCGTGAATCAAAATGGAGCTTTGTGAAGACTCGAGGTGTAAGGGCTATACGTCAGTATAACTCTGTGGGTGATTCCGTAATGAGTTTGACAGGATAGACCTTATAGATTCAAGATGGTGAATTAGAGAGAAAGGGTTATTGTCGTTAACTCTGAGGGTGATTCCAAAATGAGTGTAACGAGATAATGCCTTCAGTTTCGTTCGAACCCGGAACGAACTTGTATGGGTTGAATGCTTTCAGAACATAGTCAGGTGGACGATGAGCATTCTAAGTGATATGTCATATAAAGGTAATCGTAGCCTCAAGCCTCATCAAACGGGAATGGCTAAAACAGGGGAGGTGCAGCAAAGCTTCGTGGGTCGCACCCACTGGAGAGCAAGATTGATCCCTGTCTAGAAGTCCCTTTATATTCGGCTATGTGGGTGGTTGCTAGCAACAACCATGGGATTGTCTTGTTTGGAACTATTCAGTAAGGAATGGGTCCGGCTTTGTGTTGCAGGGGGTCGGGAGTGATCCTCGGTACGTTGATCTAGGCCACGTACTGTGACGGGCGGTACCCCAGTAGCCCTGCCATTGTATGGAATCCAAAATCCAATAAGTGCCAACGGTTTTGATTGTATTACCCACTTTTGTGGCTAGTAGCTGGAATTTAATAAATCTAACAATTTCGGCTATTTCTTATTTATTTGAAAACCCTAGACACTATTATAATATCATCGGAATTCCTATCAAATGTTTTGGTTAGCGTAAGGTAAAAATTTTCCATGTTTATGTGTGGGAAGTCTTACGTGATACCTTTCTTTTCAAAAGATTTTTGAAAGTTAAGCAACTATAACCTGTTACTCACACCAGACCCATGTCTGACCCGGAGTTTATTTTTGTTTTTCATAAACTCTTGGGTACTCAAATTTTTATGAGTAGTCAAGGGAATTCAGGTTAGGATTCAGGTTTGCTTTGACGAATTATGGAGGAGGAATGGAGCAGGAGGCTTCTGCGAGTATAGATATATCTAGTATTCCGCTGTGTGTTCTCTGAGTTGTTGTATTGAGTTGTATAACTAGACAGGTGTTTATAACTATCTAGTATGTTTTGTATATCTTTGTACTCTGATAATGATTATTAACTATGTAATATTTATGTTATTAATATAATTTATTCGTTCCGCCGTTAGATTCTGATGTGTTGTTTCTTTCTTCTCTTCTTTCTATTCTATTTTCTATCCCTTTCTTTCTTAAAGATGATGCGATTTTTCGGGAGTGGAAAGTCGGGTCGTCACACTTGGTATCAAAGCATTAGGCTGAGTGAATACCTAGGCTCTGAAGTGTATCTTTCTTTAGGGAGCATGAGGTTGAGTGAATACCTAGGCTCTGTAGTAGTGTCTTTCTTGAGAGAGCGTATTTGTAATTTATATATATATATATATATATATATATATATATATATATATATATATATATATATTTCTACCTATCTATTGGGTTACCTGTTCAGGTTTTCCAATATAAGTTATAAAGGTAGATGGGGTAGTGGCGTGTGTAACACGACTACCATTGGTAGGAGTTTGAATGTTTGAGGTTGGAGGTGTTTTGTCGAGACTGTAGACCTAATACCGTCTCGAGTGAGTTCTGTAGTGATGAAGAACTTCATTAATCTCTGAAGGAAACCTGTTAAGGTTCGGAGTTTATTTCTAAAGTTGAATAAGTAGTATTTGGATCTGTCGGATGAGCAGATGTGAGTGATGGTATTTTGAACCACAGGGAGTAGTAGCTGCGTGATGAGATGCAGTGACTATGGATGTTCCCGAAGATGTTTTCTTTGGAACAAATTAAGAAAGTGAGTCTGCTTCAGTGTTGTGGCTGTGGTCAGCTTGAGTTTCTGTTTGCTTTGAAGTCCAAGTTTCTCGAAGAGCTTGTTTTGGAATTCTTTGGCATTTGTGGCAGCAGTGTAGCTTGGAATGTTCTCGGTGTTGGCAAGAGATCTTCTGACTTAGCAGTTTTCTGAAGTGGAGTTCAGAAACAGTTAAGTGGACCCGTTTCTTCGATGGGTTGGCTAGTTGAGAGTTAGCTGTTCTATTTGGTTAAGGGAGAACAGTTTTCTTGGATTTGGTTTGGGTTGGTCGCAAAAGTGACTTGCGATTGTTTGAGTGATTTCTTGTGTTATCTGGGTCTTTCTGGATGTCTTTAGGGAGTCAGAAGTTTTGTTCGCATCTAGAGATAGAGCTTTCTTATCGGCTAGAATTCCAGGAGTGGTACCGGTGGTTCAGCTTTATAGAAGAATGGTTCCAGGAGATTGAGTTGGTGTAGCAGCTCAGAGTTTTGAAGGAACGTCTGAATTTTCTTATGGGATTGTTGAACCATATCTCTGGGGTGTGTTGTCCAGTTGGTGCTTGCTTTCTTCTTCAGCATTTTCTTCTACTTTCGATCAGAGTTGAGCAACGGAAGCAGTTTGGAAGTGTATCTGCTTTTCTTTTTCTAGACAGGAGAAGTGAGTTGTTATCTTCTGATGTTGAGAAGTTGAGTTTGATTTGTTGGTTTTGGTTGATCTTGAGGAGATCATTTTGTTGTGTTGATTGGTCTAGTTTGTTTCTAGAAGTATCAGCAAGGGTTGAGCTGATCAGTAAGTTTGTGTTCAGCCCAGGATTGTCCGAAGAGTTTTGTGGATAAGGGTCGGAGAGATTTTGGACTCTGAAGTCGGAGATTCAATTTTGGATAAGTTTTCTCTGATCATAAGTGAGCTATAATTTGGGTAAGTCTGAGAAGTTAGCTCTGAAGTGTTTTGGATCTTTTCTGATCTTGGAGAATAAGTGATTGATCTACAGGATTGGATTGCCAGTTTGGATAACTGGGATTCGATGAATTTCACGTATCTCTGAGGGAGTATGTGTATGATCTATCTCTGGTTGTGGAATCAGCAGTTCTGGAGTTTTGGGATGTTGAGTCAGACTCGTTTGTAGTCTGATATTTTGTCTAGTGTTATAGATATTGTTGAATAGGAGCTTTGTAGCTTCATAGTATTGTTTGTTTGGATTCTCTAGTGCAAGTATTCCGGTATATATATATACTTGGGGAAACTCGATAAAATTTTATCCAGAATTTGTCTGGATAATTAGATTTGTTTGATTGGTTGAATTGGTTGTTTGATAGTTAGCATATGTTTGATATATGCTTGTGTTTAAAATTAAAATTTAATGAGATTATTAAATTACCTTTGTTTTAAATTTCGAGGACAAAATTCTTTTAAGGGGGAAGGATTGTAACATCCCGGAAATTTTAACAATATCAATTTAATAATCTGTAGTTAAAATTAAATTGATATTGATATTCTGTTAATAATTATTCAGATAAATTTAATAATCTTCTTCAATAAATATTTAAATTGGCTATTTTATCTTTTAAATGATATAAATTGATTTCTGTTTATAAATAAATATATGGTTCATATTTTAAATAAATTGGTATAGTTTTAAATATAGAATAAGTTCAACAAATTGGTTTTATGGCTTAATAAAATGAATATTTTGTAAAATGATTTTAAATTTAATAAAAGAGATTTATAAAAACAATAGTGATATGGTATTGTCTTTATAAATAAGTTTTGAATAAGAATTTGTAATTTTTATTTCAAATTGAATTTATATTTACAACTTGATTTGAAAATAATTGATTCTTGAATTCAGTTTGAATTTAAGTTCAAAAGTAAAATCTTCATTGTTTTAATTTTTATTTGTATAAGTTTATAAACATAATTTTTTTTGTTTTCATTTATAAATTCATACACATATTCAAATTTAAATTAACAACTTAAACTAAGTTAACATATACATTAATTTGTAATTAGTATTAACTATTTTAAAGAAAAATGTGTTGCATTTTTAAATGAGTAAATAGACAAGTGTCTAATTTATGACAAGTGTTAAATTTTTAGTTTTTATTTTTCTTTTCTTTCATTAAAATCTAAAATACATTTAGTTTAGTTGCATTCTTCATTTCATATTACATTGTCATTCTTCCTTAATCAAAAGAAAATCTTAAAACCTTTAAAATCTGAATCATCTTCATATTAAAAACAAATCTGCATTTGATTCACCTACAATCTACATATTCAAATCCCAAATCAGCATTCCTCAAATCAAATGAAACCTGCATATTCAAAATACAACATCTACAACCCCTCAAATCCAAAAATCTACACTTCATTTCAAACTCAAGTGAAGCCTGCATTTTTCTGCACTTTGTTTGGAACCTGGGAATGAAAGAGCATCTGCATGTGAAGATTTAGCAACTAAATCTACTTGCATGCTAGCATTTGGGTCAGTGAAATCAAATAGGCAAAACTGCATATCAATTCAAAAGGAAGCACACCTGCATTTTTATAAAGTCAAGCCTGCATTTCTGTTGTTTTCTGCAAATTTCAAAATGATCAACAGGAGCTCTGCATTTGTTTTCTGCATTCAAATAAAGGTGAGTAACATTTATATTTTAAACTATAAATAGGTTGCTTGTTAAATGTTAAGATAAATATGTTTGTGTGCTTATATAAGGTCTGTAGAAATTGTGATTGAATGTGCATATTGATTTTCTTGCTGCATTCCCAGATTTATCATTCTATTTAAAGAATTTCCTAACATTGATCTAAATTGAGATAACATCTGGGTTTTAAAATAATTAAAAGAGTTTGCTGATTTTGAATTAGTATTCAAACTTATAAGTAACGTGTTATTTCCTTAAGACATGGTTTTAAATAAAAAAATATTAGAAGAAGTAAAACTACAGAGTGATATCTCTGTAAAAATAAGTAATACCATTTATGTTGATCTTGATTAAACCCAGTCATATTAACATTGAAATCCAGTTATATAAACTAAAAACTTTTACTGGAACTTGATTTTAAATCAAGTAATAGGGATTTTAGAGTATGGTTTTATTTACTGCCTGTTCTTGAGAAAAATATGAATTTGTGAGAATTCTTGCAAACTGTAGTTTAAGAAAACTCAAAATTCTTTCTGAGTTATAGGGTAAGGATTATAGAACCTTAGATAAATCAGAGAAGAATTTAAAGTTCGCTTGTTAAGTTGCAGTTTGGATTCAAACTTTTTAACCCTAGTTTTTACTGTGTTCTTGAATCAATCAATTTCGGGATATATGGTGGATCGAGTGTTCTTGTTTTTGGTGTATGGGTAGTTGATGTGTAGAGGGACTGGAGGCTGGAGGGGTTGAACGCCTAGTGGTCGGAGCAGTTGGGAATGGACGTTGACAGGTTTCGAATTGAAACCTGTAAAAATATTCCAGGTTTTGCATCTGGGGGTTCCATTTTTGATTCCGTGTATGATTGTTCAAATTGATAATCACATTAAGGTGTTGGAGTGTTTCTGGATGTGGAGTGATCATCTCAGATGATCAGAGGTGGCTGGGATCACCGTGCATATGCACGGTGATGAATTTCCTGATGATTTTTTTTTTGGTCTTATTTTGGTACTAGAGAAAATCTTGGAATTCCTCGAAGCATTTGGGAAGTTAACTCGGAGTAAATGGGAAGAAAACCCGAAGCAAAATCGTGGTTTCTCGGGTTGACCTGTAGTTGCGGTTTACACAGTAAAACTGTGTTGTTTTTTTTTTAAATATGGATTTTAAACTTTTAAAACCTGGGTTTTGAAAATTTAAAATCTGAAGTTATGTTTAAAGAAAAGTTTAAGTTTAAAATCAAACTCAAGTTTGTATTTTTGAATTAAATTCAAAATTCCAGGTTTGAAACCTATATTACTGTTTTTTTTTTAAAAATAATCTAAGTTTTCTTTTTAAAACTTTGTATAAACTGTAGTTTTTGTTTAGGTAAGTTTAAGTTCAAAATTCAAATGCAAGTTTAAAGTTCTGATTTGAATTTGAATTCCAGTTTTAATAGTAAAATGGAAGTTTTAGAAAATTTAGCTTAATTATCAAATTTGTTTTGGTAAATGGTTTAAAACTTTAAATATTAAGGTTTTAAAAATGTAAGTAAGGATTTACAGATTAATTTTAAATCTGGAAATTCTAAGTTTAAAAAAAAATGAGTTCAGTTTAAATTTAAAGAAGATTTAAATTGAAAGTTTAAATTAAGAAAGAGTTGAAATTTCTAAAACATTGAAATGAATTCAACTTCAAATCTTATGATTTCATTAACAAACTTTTGAATTGTCCCGAAATTTAAAAAGGTTTTAAATTTATTTAAAACTTTGATAAGTTTAAAATTATTCCATTTTAAACTTGAATTCAAATTGAAATTTAAAGGTAATTTCATAAGTATTTTGTTTTGAATTAAATTGTTTCAAACATAACTAAGTTATGTTTTATTTTGAAAATTTGATTAAGATTTATGTTTTACAATTAATTAATAAGGTAATTAAGATTTAATAATTAATTTAATTAATTAATTAAATTTGGAATTAATAATTGATTAATGATTAATCAATTTTAAGTTAAGATCATTAATTATATTATTAATTAATGATAAATGAATATTAATTATGAAATTAAGTTTTCAATTAAGGTTAATTAATTTAATAATTAATCTTTAATTAGTGAATGATTAAAGATAATTCAAATTGTAATTAATTTAAGTTAATTACCTTATAAAATAATTTGAGGATGGTTAGTGAAGGTCATTAACCATGATTATTTAACAATTAATTAATGTAGTTAATTTTTATAATTAGATTAGATTAATTAATTTAATAATAGTCAATTGTAAATGATTTAAGTATAATTACTTAGTAATGTAATTAAGGGATTAATTACTTAATGTAATTAATTTACATTAATATAATTGTTTATTTTAATTAATTAAGTTTAATTAATTTTAAACATTTGGGTTTTATAAATAATTACTTTATATAATTAATGATTTGGAAATTACTTAGTTAAGTAATTGTTTAATAATTACAGATTGTAATTAAGGAGATGGTTAAGTATGAGATAATTCGGATTAATTATTTAGTAATTAATCAAGGGATTAATTAAGAAATAAAATTAAGGATAATTAATTTGGTTTAATGTGGTAATTAAGTTAGTTAATTACTTAGAGTAATTAATTTAAGGATTAATTAGGATCATTAATTATTTAATTAATGATGTAATTAGAGTTGATTAATTATGATTAATTAATCAATAATAGGTAATTAAAGGTATTTAATTAACATAATTAATTAAGGATTAAAGTAATTAATTATGATTAATTAATTAATTGAAGTAATTAAAGGTTAATTACTGTTTAGTTGAGAATAATTAATTTTGTGAAATTAATTAAGGATAATTACATGAATGTAATTAAGAGTAATTAATCAAGAGTGATTAATTAAGGTGATTAATTATGATTGATTAATTGATTGTAATCAATAAAATGATTGAGTAAGCAAGATTTTTATTGTGAAGTAATTAATTTAATTTATTTTAAATTAATTATAGATGAAGTAATTAATTTAATTCATTTTAAATTAATTAGAGATAGTTAATTTAATTCATTTTAAATTAATTATATGATGATGAGTAAATCATTGCTTATGGATGAATGGTTGAACTTGATTGTCTTGGATGCTTTGTGATCACAGTAATGAGATAAATAATATTGTGTGGTATGGATGTTTGATTGTATTGTGATGATAACTTAGGTTATCTATTGTGATGGTGATATATGAAATATCTGTTTGATATTGATAATGTGAATTACCTGTTATATGATAATGTTGATTATCACTTATGATGTATGAGTTATCTATCTGTGTGTATATAGATACTGTTTTAAATTGTTTTAAACCTTTAAAACAACTTGGACCTTAAAAGACATGCTTTGGTTTTCGATGAGACCGGGATCGGGTTTCCATATTTGGATATCCGAAAACCACATCGATTCCAAATAACGTTAGGTCGTGAATCAAAATGGATCTTTGTGAAGACTCGAGGTGTAAGGGCTATACGTCAGTATAACTCTGTGGGTGATTCCGTAATGAGTTTGACGGGATAGACCTTATAGATTCGAGATGGTGAATTAGAGTGAAAGGGTTATTGTCATTAACTCTGAGGGTGATTCCAAAATGAGTGTAACGAGATAATGCCTTCAGTTTCGTTCGAACCCGGAACGAACTAGTATGGATTGAATGCTTTCAGAACATCGTCAGGTGGACGATGAGCATTCTAAGTGATATGTCATATAAAGGTAATCGTAGCCTCAAGCCTCATCAACCGGGAATGGCTAAAACAGGGAAGCTGCAGCAAAGCTTCGTGGGTCGCACCCACTGGAGAGCAAGATTGATCCCTGTCTAGAAGTCCCTTTATATTCGGCTATGTGGGTGGTTGCTAGCTACAACCACGGGGTTGTCTTGTTTGGAACTATTCAGTAAGGAATGGGTCCGGCTTTGTGTTGCAGGGGGTCGGGAGTGATCCTCGGTACGTTGATCTAGGCCACGTACTGTGACGGGCGGTACCCCAGTAGCCCTGCCATTGTATGGAATCCAAAATCCAATAAGTGACAACAGTTTTGATTGTATTACCCACTTTTGTGGCTAGTAGCTGGAATTTAATGAATGTAATAATTTCGGCTATTTCTTATTTATTTGAAAACCCTAGACATTATTATAATATCATCGGATTTCCTATCAAATGTTTTGGTTAGCGTAAGGTAAAAACTTTTCCATGTTTATGTGTGGGAAGTCTTACGTGATACCTTTCTTTTCAAAAGATTTTTAAAAGTTAAGCAACTATAACCTGTTACTCACACCAGACCCATGTCTGACCCGGAGTTTATTTTTGTTTTTCATAAACTCTTGGGTACTCAAATTTTTATGAGTAGTCAAGAGAATTCAGGTTAGGATTCAGGTTTGCTTTGACGAATTATGGAGGAGCAATGGAGCAGGAAGCTTCTGCAAGTATAGATATATCTAGTATTCCGCTGTGTGTTCTCTGAGTTGTTGTATTGAGTTGTACAACTAGACAGGTGTTTATAACTGTCTACTATGTGTTGTATATCTGTGTACTCTGATAATGATTATAAACTATGTAATATTTATGTTATTAATATAATTAATTCATTCCGCTGTTAGATTCTGATGTGTTGTTTCTTTCTTCTCTTCTTTCTATTCTATTTTCTATCCCTTTCTTTCTTAAAGATGATGCGATTTTCCGGGAGTGGAAAGTCGGGTCGTCACAGTTTGAATTGAATATAACATTTGGATATCAATTATGAAATAGTTTTGGAAATTTAAAAGAACCATCCGGTGTGAAATTAGCATTTTGTCGTTAAAAAGACCGAGATCAGATATTGTCTTACTCTCTGCCAATACCAACAACCACTTTAACAACTGTGTTCGTGGTGGAGATTTTAGAAATGAAGTAGGATGGTATGGTGTACCAATCTGTATGAGTTATTTATATGACCCTAACTCCCATGAGTCAGCTTAGATGTAACTAAAATCGGAGCCACGCCAGGCCAAGTGAGGTCGTTCCTCCTATCGGACATGCTTTTTCGATACCATATTATGACTTTATGATGATTTGGTGGTCACCCCTTGATTTTGATTATGGGAGTGTGTTTCGAGGTGGGCGGCAGTAGCTGCTATGCGTTACCACCAGTCTGGATCCACAATTGGTATATCTACCCTGACAATACCTTGAGTGTCATGTTCACATGCTCTATCGCGCCTTCTAGAGTTTGTTTTGTACCATACCTATGGTGTGCCCTCTGGATAAACCTCACGGAGAAGCGTACGGTACTGTATAACCATGGAAATATATAAAAGTGGAAATTAGCCATAAGGGCCTCTTTAGCAAGTGCAATTAGTTTCTAGGACAAACAACTGAAATAATTACTTTTAAGGACAAAATGCAAAAACAATTAGTTTCTAAGGCCTAAAAGCCTGTGAAATTATGTCCTTAAAAGTAATTATTCTGCTAACTTTGGCCTTGAAATTAATTTCTGTGAATGTGTGTCCTAGAAACTAATTGGACTGCAAAGTTTGTCCTTATGGTGAAATGCCCCTATATAAAATGTGTTAAGGGAGATATGGGTAATGCCTTAATGCTATTTTAATACTTTACTTTACTGTAGACACTATTATAATATCGTATTGTACTACATAGTAGATAGTTTAACGGATCATTAGGAGGTGGAAATATCGAACATCTCTTAAGCTATTGCACTCGCGTCTGACAATGGATAGGAGGTGTCAGACCCCGTAAATATCTCTGACGATGTTACACTCATATTTATTTACTGTTGATTTAACTTACATAAGATCATTTAGATCTGACGTGGGTATTTTGTCTTTCCAATTCGCTTGGGTTAGTCTGAGCTTTTCAGTTTATCAAAGACTGCTTTCTCGAGAATGAGGATGAAGATTTTATACTATTATTATGTATTATGTATTATATTTATTCCACTGCATCATGTTGTTCCGCTGGATTTATTTATTATTTAATCTTGTTATATGTAACTTTGATCTATATTATAAAGTTTAATCAATGTTATTTGTAAACAACTTCATGAACTATTTATTTGATTATTATATTTTGTCATTCCTCTACGAGATTCTGCATTTGATTTCCACCTTTCTCTGCTTATTCTTATTTGCCCCTTAACAATCTGCCTTTTTGCATGGTTTGAGTCTGACATGTGTGGTTTATCGTCGATTTAAACCGTCCAAAAAGGCAGATCGTTACACTCTAGGTTTTTATATTTTAAAATCTTCGTTTACCTACAAAGACATTAGTGAACTATACATGCTCTATAATTCTTCAAAAAGAGTTTCACTTTTAACAAAATTTATATCATATAAAAATAAATCTAAATTTCATACCACTTATTTTTTTCAAAAACCCAATATTTACTTCTTCAAATATATTAACAATTAAAATTTTCAACTTTTCAATTCCAGAAGTTTCATTTTATTAGGTTAGACCTAAATTGGATTTTCCTCTTACTAAAACCTCATATTCGTCCTGAAATAAAAATACTCTCCCTACTATCCCTAAGGAACTTCCCTACATCCTAAAATATATGGATACAAATTTTCTCTCAATACATGACTAATATGTATGTTATAAATTGGTAATTAACATAGGGCTCAACATACTTGGGTCATCCCAAACCCAACTAGCAAACTATCTAAAAACTTTCCATACGTTAAAATCTATAATTGAGGAGTATTTGGATTTTAGTACATAATATATTTATATTTCATTCAAAAATACAAATATGTTCACTCGCAATCTACTTAAGAATCATAAACCTAGGCTCTGATACCAAATGTAACAACCTGAACTCCAGTGGTCTGGATTTTTCACAAAATGCTAAAAACGAAGCCCACTGAAGCCCGAGTTGGGTATCTGGTATCCTCCAAATAGGAAAACACAAATATATCAGAGCTCAATAATTTATCTCACAACGGGATTGACTAAAATATAATAGTAAGTAAATACTCATCCATATAATTACACTTTCTAAGCAAGTGTCATAAAGATGAGAAGTCTCTGCCATCTACTTAACCTGTAGGATGTTATGAGGAGGGAGTCAGAACAAAAGTTCAGGTGAATGAATAAATTATATACTTCTAGGCTTAATTCTTAATATATCATTTTATTTCCATTTACTCTTTTATTAGGATCAATAGGTTACAATACTCTCGCCTCTGTTCGTGAACCGTGCCCATCTACTCTATAGTAGATTAAAACCTAATAACTAATATATACATATATGTAGCTATAGTCCATTGACCATATTGGTCCTAGGTACCACTAATGATACCTTCAGTATCCTCCTCGAAAAGGGCTCCATCGTCTTGCTTTGAGAGCATTCCGTAAGTACATCTGTAAAGGACTGCTTTGTAAGGCCTACAATACAGATGCTCCATCATCTTGCTCTATGAGCGTTCCGTAGCCACATCTGTAAAGAACTGCTTCGTTAGGCCTACAATATAGATGCTCCATTACTTACTATGAAAACATAAATCTCATCTGCACCACTCTATGCCAGTGCTCGAACATACACAATGTACCACCCAGTGCATACATTGAGATAATCATTCTATCTACTATCTGAATGCCACCGACAAGGTCTACCTTGTACAGAATTTAGTCGAGGATTTTATATATTTGTAAAGGACTATTTCGTTAGGCCTACAATACAAATATTCTAATTGGTCTACCTCTTTTCATCATGGCTATGGCCCCATGTAGCCACCCGTTAACTAACCAGAAAGACATCTAAAGTGTTAAGTAGTCGTGTCCTACTACAAACAATCTAACATCCAATTGGCAGTTCCCCTTACCCAATGTCTCGATAGTGAAAGAATCATTGGTCTATTGGTTTAAATCTAATCTTTCCCAAAGTCGTTCATGGTCTTGATGTTTGCCGATATCCACATGCGTCCATCCTTAAACTTACTTGCAAGTACTGGACATAGAATACCCTACTCTGGACACCAAGCCCTTCTCACTTCCTACAAAGAACTGCTTCGTTAGTCCTATAATGCAAATGCAGTCAAGGCATACTCACTTGATGGAACACCTATAGGTCTGCCACCGGTGGTGTAGCTTCGTTAGGCCTACCCAGAGGGCCATCCTAGTGTATCCTCACATCCCGTTGAAGTCTCGTACTTCCTTAGAACCCAAAAATACTGAGTTAGACGTGCTTCGCCATTTTTGAAATCCATGATGTACTGCTTCGTTAGATGCTTCATCCATTGGGCTGCTCTAAATGCATCTCAATTCTTTTATTAGACCCTTAGTCTAATCTTTTAATTTGCATTTAGTTTACTTTCTTATCATGTTGGCTACTTATTTATCCTAATTAGCATATTCTTTCCCTCGTCTCACCTCTATCTATTGTGAGATTTCCATTTATTTAATAAGGAATGTTGTTGGAATGATCCACATTCGTTATCTTGCTTACTCAACTTAATATAAATCTTAAGTTCATTAAAATTAGCCTACATTATCATTCCGTCTTCATTTTCTTATTGCTTAATATAAATTATTTAAATAAGCTTCTACCATTATTATTGCTCATTAATTTATTCAAAGTCTCAGAATAAGCTTTTCCATTCTTATTACTTAATTATAACCTATGTTATAATTCTACCTGCAATTGTCATTTTCTATTCTTTTATAGTCCGTAAATAATTCAAGCATTTCTTTCCTGTTCTAATCTGCCTTCTTTTATTATAATATAGAATATTCTTTTATTCGGTTATATTATATAATTCACTTATCACAATAACTATCTTCATAAATAGTTTGCGCACTGAATGCAGACCTGGGTTCATTATCGTTTACAGCTTCAAGTTTTTATCTAATAATTTACTTGATTCATGTCATACTTTGCTTTATTATCTTCTATTCAAGGAAGTAATTCTATTTTATTTGGTTGGTTAAGAAAACTATATTTAAAAATACATTTCCATATTTTAATATTAAGTAATACTATAAACAATAATTCGTAATTGCTAAATATTTCGTTTACCATTTTGGAATAGTGTAAAATATAGTGGTTTCTCTATTTTACACTAATTCTTTTTTTTCTTTCTTTCATTCTAGAAATTATGTTCATTGTTGTCTTTTAAATATTAAATTATAAAAATGTATTCTATTTTATAAACCAACCAACTAACCTTTTAGTTACTCCTGAATCCATTTATTAGATTAATCAACTTTTATCATTTTAACGTTATTTATATACTAATTCCATTCTTCAAACTTTTATTACTTTACATCTTATTTCCTTCATTTCAGTATTATTAATTATTTAATCCATGTTCATGTTTAGTCTATTCTAATATATACATGAAGAAAGAAGAGAAAATAGAAGAAGAATGACGCTTGAATAGAAATCCAAAACTCAAAAAATAAATAGTAATACAGTAAATGAACTGTAAATTCCTTATAGTTCAGAATAACTTAATTAATAAAATTAAATATTGAATAAAATTATCTAAATGGGAATTTAACATAGTATATCTCAAACTTGAAAGATATATAAATAAATCCACTCACATGTCATCCTTAGCTTCAATCTCTATACCTTTTAAATTGCTATGCTTTCTTTCGATTTTACCCTTTTTAATTCGTTATAAATTACGTGATTTCTTGTGCAATTCTCTGATTTTCTTGTATGTATTTCCTTGCTTAATTTTTTTTATTTTTGTTTAGGCAAAGATTTGATTGACAGAGGAGAAAGGAAGAGGGAGAAGAGAAGAGGAGTTTGCCGTAAATGACAGTGGCTGATTCATAGAAAATAGTGTGGGCTATGGTTAAGTTACGTTCAATTTATAGGTGTAGTGAACAACTATGAAACATCCGATTAACCCTAAAAACAATCCTCACCGTCATTTATTGATTTTTTTATGTTACCTTATAATGCATAATTCTCTAATGTTATTCATTTATTCCTTCTAAATAAGATTCTTCCATCACTTTCCAAATGATTAAATCACACATACATACATACATACATACATACATACATACACACATATATATATGTATGTATGTATGTATGTATATCCAATATTAATTGATTCTTATACGTTATAATTTCTCACCTATTTAAACACGTCAATTAATACCTCTATTAGGTGATTGTACATAAAAATTATACTTTTTTAATTTATTCTTATTAACTTAACTTAATCGTAAACTTAATTAGTACATTTGATTTTTATACGAATTCCAATTCTTTTTTTCCTCTTTTTAACTAGGAAAAAATTAATCTCATAACTGGCATTTTCTTCTAAATAAATAATTAACATTATTAGCTGTTGTAAGAAGAGCATATTCTTTGATTTATTGACACCCTTTTTATAATGCTCAACTAATTGCCAATTAATTAATTGACATGTTTTCCCATTTTAATCGATATCCAAATTAATTCTTTTGCATCACTCAATCATGCATTTATTAGTTGTATATATTTGAAATGGCCAATTCATTACACAATTAATTGACATATAAGTTTCCCGCTTGTAACGGACACGGATTTTCGACCCTCGAAAATTGACATTAATACGTCCACTGTATAAAATGCCGAGAAGTCAAGTGTCGAAAATACCCGTTCATTAGGGGTGAATAAGAAAACGGTAGAAGAAAATAAGAAAACAACAACACAGAATCTCACAATCGTAGGGGAACAAAATATAATATGTAATAACAGGTTTCAAATACAAGAACTGTACTATTACTATACATACCACTACCAGAATACAACAATTCAATACATCAATCTGGACGGTTTAATAACTTGTCCTGATATACATAACTCATACAATGGAAATAACCAAGTACGTGATATACGTCTGAACTTCTTTACCTCTTCTCTTGAGACGACCCGCCTTTCTCTCCATAGAAAGACCCATCATTATTAAGAGAGAAAGGGATAAAGAAGAGAAAAGATAGAGAAAAAGAAGAAACAACATCATAATCTCATAGCGGAACGAATAAATTATATTAATGCTAACGCAAAAATTGTACGCTAACACCCCAGTGTAAGTAGAGAAAAAGTGAAAGCACCACCGGTCAATACGGGAATTAGAGACAAGCAGGAATTACAGAAAAACCAGTAAAGAGACAACAGTTTTATAGTGCTTCGGCTTCAAGTTAAGCCTACGTCCACTTTAATCTTCGTTGTTGCTGAATCGATTACAACTTTACAACAATCTTCGATTACAACACTACTAAGACAAACAGCTAGAACTCCGATGTAGAAGAACTCTTTGAATCCATGCCGAATGTGTTAGATTTCTTCTTGAAGTTCACTGAGGTATCTTTGATGTTTGAAGTGTTGGATGAGTCGAGGAATCAGCAGAGTATAGGCGTTCCAGAAATGAGCCAAAAAGATCCCCTCTTCGGTGGTGTAGGCATGGTATTTATAGGAGATTTCTGGAGTAAGTCGTAGGTCGTGAGCGACCTGGGGGTAGGTCGTAGGTCGTGAGCGACCTAGGGGTTTGGTTGGCTATGTTACAGGTCGTGGGCGACCTAGGGGTTAGGTCGTAAGTCGTGAGCGACCTATGGAGCGTGGGTTACGACTTAACAGGCTTGCACTTGGTTACTTGAACAAGTTGGTAGGTCGTAGAGAACTAGGAGAGAAGCGGCATACGAAGTTGGCTCGGTGGACTTAGGTCGTGAGCAACCTAGTGAAGAGGTAGTACGCACGCGACCTTACTCTATCTTACCCCTTTAGGTCGCTAACTCGCTTCAAGCTTTAGGTCACTAACTCGCTTAAGCAGCTAGGTTTCTAGGGGTCATTAGGTCGCTAACTCACTGTTGGTCTTGTATCCATGTTAGCTCGCTTATTCTCCAGATTGTTAGGTCGCTGGACCTTCTAACCTGTTAGGTCACTGAGTTGCTTTATTCTTTAGGTCGTTAGGTCGTTCTTCCTTTAGCTTGGTAGGTCGTTGCGTTCATGGAATCACTAGGTCGTTAACTCGCAGATCTTTAACCTGTAGAATCTCTAGAGTTTTTAGATCGTTAAGTCGTTAGGACGCTCTATGCTTAGGTCGTTAGATTGCTTATCTCATTAGGTCGTTAGGTCGCTATATCACGCTAGGTCGCTAGTTCCCTTCGAGTGTTTGAGTCGCTGTCCAGAATGATATTAACATTTGCCCCTCGAAGTATACGCCTATGTCATAGGCTGCATGCTTCGATCTAATTGCTCTAGGTCGTGAGCGACTCAACTGGCTCGCTAGCTCGCGTGCCGATACGTCTTCCTCTCTCTCCCCTATATAAGCCGTTAGCTCGCTTCTTCTTCCTTACTCAATTGCTTGTATTCTGCCGCCGCCATTGCTATTTTTGAGCACAAGAATCATCATAGTAAAACTCCTTACTTCTCCAATCACCACTCCTAACAACAATTTTAGGTAAATCGATCCCCTCTCCATTGTATTCGCCATTGATTTCCCTGTAACCACTTCCATACAGTTTTTCTCACCCCGCCGTAAGACTTCCTCTTGATTTGCCCTCCGATCACCATTGAATTGTCTGCAATTGCTCTTAGAAATGAATCGACCTATCATTTCTCATAGTTGTTTGGCGAGTGCTATGAATCTGAGGAGTTTACAGCTTTTCCTGGGAACTTGGAGGAGATAATGGATTTTTAGGCATTTGGAGAAGACGAGTAGATGTTAGGTTAACGGGTTAGTGGATAGCGAGTTATGTCATGGTGCCTTTGGGTGATGCAATGGTGATTGACACGTGGCAGCACTTGAGTGGAGGACAGGTCTTAGGGTTTTTTAATGGGAGATAATGTTACACTGCCGAGCTATTAAATCGAACGACCTAATAAATCGAACGACCCAAGTGCCATGCGACCTAAGAGAAACTGAGCGACTTACATATTTGCGACTTAAGGAAATCAGACCGACCTATCTTAATCGACTTATGAACTTTGCGACTTATGACATATGGCATGTTGCTTCGGATGAGTTCTCCCTTTTAATGACCTAGCTTTAGGTCGCACTAGGGTTTGGGGCGAGCAAACTCTTTGTCACACAACATGTAGGTCACGAACGAGCTAATACTTAGACAATTTTGGACTACCTTGACCTCCTTGGCTCGAACAATGCGACTTATGAGAGTTCGACTTATGCTAGGTCGTTGGATTTGATCTGGACGACCTAAATAATCCCCGAGCTAGCTTGAGTCGTTCCTGCGACTTAAGGACTTGAACAGAACTTAAACAATTGCAAAAATTTGATAGGACTTGACTAAATTTCCAACTTGAACAGCTAGAATGAACTGCTTGAACTCGTTGTACCCCTTTAAAGATTATATTATCTTTAATGTTAATAACATGTTAAACACAACATTTGCAGAAAAATAGGACAAATATACTGCCACTGATTGCCCACATCGAACGATAGATTAGTCGATAAAGGATAATCAACTTAAAGAAATTATATGAAACGCTGTGAATCAACAAATTCAAGTGAAGTATTAAAGCAAAGCAATATTAATCAATTAAGGTTGATTTGTTTGCATCAACACTGCACTTGTATTTGGACTTAAAACAACAAGCCCTGAAACTTTATAATTGACAAATGCCTGTTAGTTTAATTTCAGTTATATTTGCTTGTCATTTTATTATTTTTGCCCAACACTTCACACATTTAGAAAACGTGCACCTTCATATTTGAATATCTAGTTCCTTATGTGGTGTCTTCTCAACAAGAAGAAGTAGTAAGGCAAGCTAGAGGGGCCTTTTCGATAGCCAATCCCCTGGATGATCCCCCGGAAAGGACTTCAACTACCCTGAATAAACGGGTGTTCAACCAACCACGCATTCAGTTTGGTATTGCTGAAGCAGATGCTTTACTTCCTTGGACAAACGATACTGCTGACAGGCCACCTCTCGGCTTTATCGCAGTTAGTCGTCAAATGTTCTTGAGTGGAGCTATTCCTCCTTTTAATGATTTCCTTCAACAACTCCTTCTCCGATTAACTATCTCTCCCTTCCAATTACATCCCAATGGCTACGCCATCCTGATGGGACTGTGTGTACTATTCAGGAGGACACTTGATCGTCTTCCGAGCTTTGAGGAGATTTGCTTCTTGTGCACATTCACAAAAAACAAAGATCATCCCTCTATCACACTCGTGAGGAGCGCCAGGAACCGTAAACTGATCGTCGATCTTCCAGAAAGCGCTCATGGGTTCTTGAATCAATTCTTCTTCGTTTGTTGCCCTCCAGGATTTTATGCCATCTGGAGAGTAGGAAGTGAGATTGCTTATCCCCGCTCTTTCCATTTGAGCTTTTCAAAGTCCGAGTTGCTAGGTGCTAACTTCATTCTTTACTTTTACAGCACTTCCTCCTCCCTCTAAAGATCTCAGCCACAAGCCGACTTTTGAAAGATTAAGTGCCGTGGTGGTTGAGGAAAGAAGTATTAAATTTTTGCTGAAAGACGAGTTTCTTCACCAATTCGGACTTCTGCACTCTTCCCGTTCTACTCAGCCTCATGAAGTCCCCGATTCTCCAGCAGAGACACCAGATTCCCCAGTGTCCACCGAAGAACTTATACCGAAAGAACCCACTGCTGAGGCTTCACTGGTGAAGTGTTCTGCTTCTATTAACGTTGCGGGGTCATCCGGAAAATTTGCACTTGCCCGGGTCATTGAGGAAGAGGAACCTCCTCACCAATCCGGGAAGACTGCTGGTGAAGGAGCCGAGGGGAAGAGTCCCGTTGGGCACGATGGTGACGACATTTTTGAGGGATTGAGCGATTTGATGATTACTTCACAAGAGCTCTTTAAAGATGATACCACTACTACTAAAGTTATTTCTCCAGTAGTTGAAGCGACATTTGTCTTGCAACAAACTCCGTCAGCCCAAGAGTTGACACTTGCTGTAAAATCCGTCATCACCCCCCAACCGAGGAGCGGTTCGTAGTTTGACGCGCGTAGTTTGCACGTTACACACACTTAGGACTTTTCGGAACTTATATGCACTTTGCTTCTTTACTTTAAAGATTCTTAAGTTTTGTCTCTTCTTCACTTTCAGGTTCTCCAATGAGGCGAAGTGGCTCATACCACGATGACTTCCAACGCTACGGAAGACGCGGCTACTATGACCCCAAGAAGAATCTTCCTGCCTCCTGGGAGACCGATGAAGACAGAGCTGCAAGAAAAGCTCGTGAGAGGCGTGCTTATGAAGAACGCTACGGGAGAAAGGATGAACGACATGATTCTTCCCAGAGAGAGGATGATTCTCACAAACGAAAATCTCGTGATGACAAAGAGAAAAGTCATGTCGCTGAGGATCTAAGTAAACGGGCCAAACTTAGCGAAAAGCCGGCATCTAAAATTTCTGAAAATCCCGCTGCTCCCATCCCTTTGGAAATCCCTTTCAGCTCTCCTGTCCTTCAAAGAGCTGATATTCAAACGATCATCAGTAGGCCTTCGTATCAAGTTGGACAGCGTCTGGCTATTCTTCAAAGCCGGTTTCCGCACTGGTGCTTAAAAGGAGTGCGTTTTGATCTTGATTTGGTCCCAATCGACAAGCAAGCTATGTTGCGAAATCTTGATGCCATCAAACTCGATATTGAGAGAATGTCTGGTTGGCAAAAACTTGTTGACGAGCTTCAAAGAGTAAACGGTGCAAATCTCGAAGCCATGCCGACTATGGAAAACGATAAATCCGAGTGGCAAAAAACACTCGATCAGCATGATGCAGAGATGAAGAGAATTGCCGCTTACAATGAGAAGCTTGAAGCGGAAATTGAAAAAATTAAAGAAGAGCTTGCCACTTCTTCCACTTCCTATTCTCAAAGAGAAGAAGTGCCTCAAAAACAGGTGAGAGATGCTCACGCCGGGCAAAGAGACGCTGAAGCTAAATTCGAAGCACAGCAGCAAGTTGTAAAAAGCTACCGAACTGACGTTGCTCAGTTGCGAGAAAAAACCAGCTCCCAGAACTTGAAAATTGAAATGCTAAAAGCTCGACTTTCCGAAGTTGAAAAAGAGCGTGATGAAGCTATTGCCGGCAAAGCAGCAGCCGAAGAATCTCATATGGCAACTAAAGGCAACATCAGCTCTACTTTATTCGAGTTTTACATACATAGTGTTTTGGGGCGCGGTAGCCTTAGGTTTTTGGGATCGAAGTACGAAATCACTTTAGCCGAAGTGTGGGAAGCCGCACTTGATATACTTGGAGGCACTGGATATGCTGAAGAAGATTTAGCGGCGCACTATCTAGATGACGATGCATGTGCTGCTCTTGCCGGGGGAAAGGAGCAACTCGCTAAAGAGCGAGCCGAAATGGCGGAAGGTGAACATTTAGGGAAGGCAACCTCAACCGACCCAGCTCAACCTTCGATTTCGGCCGACATCGATATTGTTGGCTCCAGTTCCCATTCTCCACCTTCTGCTGAAGCTGTCATTGAAAGTGCAACCGCTTGCATTGGAGATGAGACTCAAGAAAGCACTGAAGCACAAGACTTCGAAGTTGACATAGTAAAGCCTACTTCTCCAGGTAACCTCAATGCTGATTTTGCTCAAGTGGGCTACTTGTTTACTTCTCATGAGCTTGATGAACTTTTTGATTATTACTTAAATCTCGACGCGCCACTTTCTCCTCTCTTTATGAGAGATACTGATTTTAATTTCTTTTCTCCTGTAGTGAAAGCGCCAAGTGTTGTTCAGACTTCCCCTCTTCCAGCTGTTTCCCCTCCGTCTCTTCAGGTTACCCCTCCTTCTGTTTCTCAACCGGGGTCGCAAGAGGAGAAGATAGAAGCTCTTCAAGGCTTGGATGACCCGATCGTTTCACAAGAACAGAAGGCTGAGGAACCTGAAGAAGGCGAAAGAACCTCGGAGCAAACTATTTCAGATGACATAAAGTTGTCGGCACTTTTCACTCCAGGCAGTGAGTCTTCTTCAAATAAGAAGGGGAAGCGTGTAATCTCGAAGAAAAAGAGGGAAGTTTCTGCCAGCGAAGGAAAAGCAGAAGAAAGTCCAATTGCACCCCTTTCTCCTTCTTCCCCTACTCTTACAAGCCGACCCAAAAAGTTAACCATCCGGCCAGGTGAGGGCTCCAAAGGTGGCAGGAAGAAGAAGTGATGGGTTTGGTCCTATGCTTTTCATCTCACTTTTTGCTTTTTTGCTTGTTTACATAAAGGCTTGTGTTGACCAGAGATTGTGCGGGTACCGGTCCCCGCCTTCTTTTTACTTTGAAACATGCACATGTATAAAATTTTCATAGTATGGAATAAAATGATTTTTTTTACTTGTAAAAACTTCTGTCTGTATTTGAGAATGCATTTATTCTTCTTTTTCATACAAGTTTCTTTATTTTCTTTCTGTGATGTTGCAGTAAACCTGTGGTATGTTGCTTGAGCATTGCTTTTATGAATGTGACTACATTATATTGCCCCCATACCACGGTTTATTGCAATCTCATTCACATTGGCAAGATTTTGGAGAACAACTCTTCTGTTTCGAGAAGACTTGTACTCTTTCTTTGGAGAACAACTTTTCCATTTTTGAGAAGGCTCGTATTCGTACTTTAGAGAATAATTTTTCCATTTTAAGGAAATATTTCTCTGATTTAGTATAATGTGCCTTGTATTGGAGAAGTCTCCTTTTTTATACACTTCAAATTTTGGAGATGATCACTCTTTTTCTCCTTTTTTTAGAAAAAAGAAAAGTAGTGAATTCTCCTGTGCGGTGAAGTGGGCTTCAAAAGAAGGTTTTGATTTGGTGCTCCAACTTTCGGAGAAGAATATTCTCATTGTGGAGATATTGTTCTTCTCTTAAGAGTAGAAGTACGCCTCCGAAGAGGGCTTTTTTTTCTTTCTTTTTATGCGGGGTAGCGGGCCTCCGAAGAGGGCATTCTTTGGCACTTCTATCTTGGGAAGTGTGCCTCCGAAGAGGGCTTCATTTTGCACTTCAAACTTGGGAAGTGTGCCTCCGAAGAGGGCTTCATTTTGCATTTCAAACTTGAGAAGTGTGCCTCCGAAGAGGGCTTCATTTTGCACTTCAAACTTGGGAAGTGTGCCTCCGAAGAGGGCTTCATTTTGCACTTCAAACTTGGGAAGTGTTCCTCCGAAGAGGGCTTCATTTTGCACTTCAAACTTGGGAAGTGTGCCTCCGAAGAGGGCTTTAAATTACACTTCAAACTTGGGAAGTGTGCCTCTGAAGAGGGCTTAATTTTGCACTTCAAACTTGGAAAGTGTGCCTCCGAAGAGGGCTTTATTTTGCACTTCAAACTTGGGAAGTGTGCCTCCGAAGAGGGCTTCATTTTGCACTTCAAACTTGGAAAGTGTGCCTCCGAAGAGGGCTTTATTTTGCACTTCAAACTTAGGAAGTGTTCCTCCGAAGAGGGCTTCATTTTGCAATTCAAACATGGAAAGTGTGCCTCCGAAGAGGGCTTTATTTTGCACTTCAAACTTGGAAAGTGTGCTTCCGAAGAGGGCTTTATTTTTGTCTGCTTGCCCATGTCTTTTCACGATCTTCCCCTCAGCGATTCCTCATTGTTGTTTCCAAGAACATGTCCTTTTCATTTGCAAGTTTTTTTTTTCTTTTTTCCCTGAGAAGTGTTCTTCATTGTTAAGTGATTTCACGGGGCAGACGCAAGCTATTCAATCAGACATCTGTTTGCACAAATGATCGTAATCAGTTAGCCAGGGCCTGGAACCTTCGCTTGAGGAAGATGCCCCTTTGGTGGAACCACCAACTATTTGTAAGAAGCACTTCTTGTGTAGGAAGTGAATTTTGGAGTTTTTTGGTGGCTTGACATTTGATTGTTAAGTGATTTGTAGGAATCGCCGAGCCTCGTGATGTGTTGAACAGGTAGGCTTTACTTTGATAGCATGCAATATTAAATCAGCATTTCAGCAATACATTTAAAATATTTGCATATCGAAATGAGACAGGCATATAGTAGTAGAGAACACAAGATTTATAGTTCCTATTATTCATTTGCCCTGATTTTACAATGGCTTTTAATACAAGAATGATACATCCATCATCCTTTTACAAATTTGTGACAAAGCCTTTAAGTAAAATATGAATGCAAGCGATTGCTGTTCCAGGCTTTGGGAATTGAATCTCCGGTGTGATGGGACTAGATGGCAGCACTTTTTAGACCAGGAACATCTTCTCCCTCCGAGGCTTATCTCAAAGAAACAGCATATCTTTCCATTTCATCCCAACTTCTGCCCGCTGGGTAAGGGCCTCCAGTGATAACATTAATGATAGGCCTCTCGGATCCCTGCGCTGCAATTCTTTTATCTGAGCCGGATTGACGAGCTAGATTATGTTGCCTATGAATAGATGAAGTCGGATCATTTCTGTCTCTCTTCACATATTGTTGAAGTTTATTCTATTTCAACAGTTCTTCAATCAAATTCTTTAGATGGCGACATTCATTAGTGTCATGGCCAGGTTGATTGTGGAACCGACAGAATCTCCCATTATGCATAACATTTCTCCCAATCTTCAACTCAAGTGGTTTAGGATATTCAATGGCATCCTTTGTTGCTAAAAGGATATTCTCTAGAGTATCAGTTAAGGGAGTAAAGTCTGAAGGTCTAAAGCGGCGAGCTTTCTTCAAGTCTCTTTGCTTTTTCCCATCGTCATTCTCCCTCTTTTGTCCTCCAAATTCCCTTTTATTAGAAGCAACATTGTTATTCTGAATTTCGGCCACGACTGCCTTTGCTGGCACAGGAAGGCTTTCCAAGTGCATAAATTCGTCGGCCTTCTTATAGAATTTCTCAAGTGAATTTGGCTTTTTCATCTTCAGCCATTTTACAAATTCGCTCGATTTGTTGATAGCCCGCATCAAATAAGTCAAAATCATCCATGGCTCTGCATTATCAACTTCGGCCAAGGCTACATTGAAGCGGTTTAAGAATGATCTGATAGACTCCCCGGGGTCTTGTTCCAAGATGGAGAGTGACATTATATCTTTGGCCTTTGAAGCATATAACCTGAACTGATCTTTGAATTTCCATGTTAAGTCAAAGAATTGATCCACGGATCGGACTGGCAACTTTGTGAACCAAAGTAAGGCCACTCCCTCCAAGTACACCGGAAAGTATCGGCACTAGATTTCATCTGTTGCTCTGGCCCCAGTCATATGCCAATCGTATCTGTAAAGGAACTCATTAGGATCGCTTGTCTCCCGATAAGCTGGAATAGTAGGGGGAACAAACTTCCTTGGGAATTCTGCTTTCGGTATTCTTTCGGTAAATGGAGTCTTGCTTGGAGTGAATCCCCATTCTTTTTCATCTTCATCCCTCTTCATGCTCTCTTTCATGATTTGTTGAACCATTCCAGAGAAGTATTCCTCATCATTTAGAGGCTCTACGGGACAGACATCAGCCATTTTCTTGGAAGTTTGTCTTGACAAGCGTTCGCGGAGGGTTGGCTGTAGCCCTGATCCTCCAGCTTGGAGAGGTGTCCCTTCAACGGGGCCAGCTGCCCTTTGAGGAATATTTCTTACTTCAACATTTTGAACATCATCGGCAAAGTTTTGTTCATTATTCATCGGTTGGTGGTTAGCTTCGAGCAAAGTGTTCAACCCTTCCAACATCAAAGCATTCTAGGCTTCCATCTGCTGGTATAACCCAGATACTGCAGCATCCAACTCTGCCCGTGTAATTCCAGCACTGGGTGCTGCTTGACTTGACTAAGGAGAAGTGGTAGTATTTTCATGGACATCACCGGGTCTAGTAGATCTGTGCTTTCTTCCAGGAGCCATTATCTCTGATAGACTTCTGGTTTTAAGAGAGATTCTTTCAACAAACTTTTGCGAAGTAATGACGAAAACACCTGAGTCGATGTTCTCAGTGAAAGCACCAAAAATTTTAACGCAAAAATTGTACGCTAACACCGCGGTGTAGATAGAGAAAAAGTGAAAGCACCACTCGCCAATACGGGAATTAGAGGCAAGCAGGAATTACAGAAAAAAAACAGTAAAGAGACAACAGTTTTATAGTGGTTCGGCTTCAGGTTAAGCCTACGCCCACTTTAATCTTCTTTATTGTTGAATCGATTACAACTTTACAACAATCTTCGATTACAAGACTACTAGGACAAACAGCTAGAACTCCGATGTAGAATAACTCTTTAAATCCATGTCGAATGTGTTAGATTTCTTCTTGAAGTTCACTGAGGCATCTTTGATGTTTGAAGTGTCGGATGAGTCAAAGAATCAGCAGACTATAGGCGTTCCAGAAATGAGCCAAAAAGATCCCCTCTTCGGTGGTGTAGGCATGGTATTTATAGGAGATTTCTAGAGTAGGTCGTAGGTCGTGAGCGACCTAGGGGTTTGGTTAGCTATGTTACAGGTCGTGGGCGACCTAGGGGTTAGGTCGTAAGTCGTGAGCGACCTAAGGAGCGTGGGTTACGGCTTAACAGGCTTGCACTTGGTTACTTGAACAAGTTGGTAGGTCGTAGCGACCTTGGAGAGAAGCGGCATAAGAAGTTGGCTCGGTGGACTTAGGTCGTAAGCGACCTAGTGAAGAGGTAGTATGCACGCGACCTTACTCTATCTTACCCCTTTAGGTCGCTAACTCGCTTCATGCTTTAGGTCGCTAACTCGCTTAAGAAGCTAAGTCGCTAGGGGTCATTAGGTCGCTAACTCGCTGCTGGTCTTGTATCCATGTTAGCTCGCTTATTCTCCAGATTGTTAGGTCGCTGGACCTTCTAACTCGTTAGGTCGCTGAGTTTCTTTATTCTTTAGGTCGTTATTCCTTTAACTTGGTAGGTCGTTGCCTTCATGGAATCAGAGGTCGTTAACTCATAGAATCTCTAGAGTCTTTAGATCGTTAAGTTGTTAGGTCACTATATGCTTAGGTCGTTAGATTGCTTATCTCATTAGGTCGTTAGGTCGCTATATCACGCTAGGTTGCTAGTTCCCTTTGAGTGTTTGAGTCGCTGTCCAGAATGATATTAACAATTAATCACATAATATATTACATAGTATCATATACATCAGAGATACACAGCTTATACAATACATACTAGACAGTTATAAACACCTGTCTAGTTATTACAACACAAGATACAATACAGATATCAACACAGAGATCACACAGCGGAACCACTATATTTCTACAAATGTTGAAGCCTCCTGCTCCATATCTCCTCCAGAATTCGTCAAAGCAAACCCAAATCCCTTGGCTACTCGTAAAAATTTGAGTATCCAAGAGTTTAAGAAAAACAGAAATAAACTCCGGGTAAGAAATGGGTCTGGTGTGAGTAAAAGATTAAAGTTGCTTAACTTTAAAAAACCTTTGAAAACAAAAGGTATCACGTAAGACTCCCCACACATAAACATGGGTAATTTTTTACCTTACGCTAAAAAAAACATTTGATAGGAAATCCAGTGTTATTACAATAGGGTCTAGGGTTTTCAACTAAAATACAGAAATAGCTGAAATGCTTACATCTCACGTTCCAACATAGTTGGGCACAATCAATACGTACGACACTTATTGGAGATTGGATTCCATACAATGTCAGGGCTACTGGGTAACGGCCGTCACAGTATGAGGCCTAGATCACCGTACCGAGGATTACTCCCAATACCCTACAAAACAAAGCCGGAACCATTCCTTACTGAACAGTTTCGAACAAGACAACCCCACGGTTGTAGCTAGCAACTGCCCACACAGCCGAATAAAAAGGGACTATGGACAGGGGTAAATCTCGTCCTACTTAGGCGTGACCTACTTAGCCTTGCTGCACCTCCCATGTTTTAGCCATTCCCGGTTGATGAGGCTTGAGGCTACGATTACCTTTATAGAACGCATCTATCTTAGAATGCTCGTCGTCCACCTGACGATGTTCTGAAAGCATTCACTCCATACAAGTTCGTTCCGGTTTCAAACAAAACCGAAGGCATTATCTCGTTACACTCATTTTGGAATCACCCTTAGAGTTAGCGATAATAACCCTTGCACTCTGAATCTTCATCTTCACTTGAGATTCACGACCTAACATTAATTTGGATCGGTGTGGTTTTCGAATATCCAAATCTGGAAACCCGATCCTGGTCTCATCGAAATCCAAAACACCATCTTTTAGGTCCAAGTTGTTTTAAAGTTAAAACAATCCAATTCAAAACATTATCTATATTCACACAGATAGATAATTCACATATTCACAGATAGATTATCCATATCACAATTCAACTAGATCATCTCATATCACATATCACACATATCTCATCAGAGATATCAAACAGTCAAGGCTTTCAATATTAATCTACATCCATAAGTAATGATCTATTAATCACACCATCTATAATTAATTTAAAATGAATTAAATTAATTACTTTATCTCTAGTTAACTTAGAATAAATTAAATTAATTACTTCATCGCTATAAATCTTGCTTACTTAATCCTTAATTAATTACAAACCAATTAATTAATTAATCGTCATCTTAATTAGTCACCCTAAATTAATTATCCTTAAATTACATTAAATAATTAACCCTTAATTACACAAATCAATTATTCTTAACCTCTTATAGTAATTAACCCTTAATTACTTTCATTAATTAATTAATTATAATTAATTACATTAATCCTTAATTAATTACAATTAATTAATTAACTTATAATCACTTATTATTGATTAATTAATCTTAATTAATCAATCCTTATTTACTCTTATTAATTACTTAATTAATGATCCTTGACTAATTACTTCCATTCAACTTTAATTAATCATAAATAGTAATTACCATCCTGTAATTACTTACGTTAATTAACTCCTTAATTAGTTATATAAATCCTTTGATTAACTACACTAAGTAATTAATCCTTAATTACTTCTACTAAGTAATTATCCTTTAATTACTTCCCATTAAGTAATTCCCCTTTAATTAATTACATCCAAGTAATTATACATTAATTACTTACCCTAAGTGATTACCCTATTTAATCTCATTAAGTATTCATACTTAATCAATCATCAAGATTATCTTTAATTAATCAACCAATTAATTAATCACATTCTTTTGATTAATTACAATTGGGTAATTCATTCCTTAATTACCCTTTTAAATAAATTACTTAATATTTGATTACAGATTAATTATTCCATAATTATTAATTAAAAAACTTAATTATCAATTAAAAAAACATAATAATCAATTAATTAGTCCTTAATTAATTAGTTAATCAATCCTTAATAATAATTAATTAACCCTAAATAACAGTTAAGTAATCCTTAATTAACTTAATTATAGATTAATAATTTCTTAAATATTAATTAATAAATCCAAATTATTAATTAATAAAACTTAATTACAAATTAAGTACTTCTTAATTACCTATTAATTAACCTTAATTGCTTAATTAATTAATCTCTAATTATTAATTAATAATCTCTAATTATCAAATTAATTATACTTGATTATAAATTAATTAACCTCTAATTAATTAACTTATAACCCTTAATTATTAAATTAATTAATTAAATCAATTAATTACTCTTAACTAATTCCTTAATTAATTCTTAATCATTATTAATTAAATTAATTAATCATATGTAATTTCCTTTAATTAACTTAATTAATATCAAGATATTAAAAACCTTAATTAACCTTAAGATAAACATTATCTTATTGATGCCTTTATTAACATTTACACTTTTAAACCATTATATCTTTATAATTAACTATACTTAATTAAACCAATATTTAAGTTTTAAAACAAAATAATCATTTCTTTATAAATTAAAGTTAACAAAACATAACTTCCATAACCTTAAAAATTTACCGAAAGATGGTTTAAACAAAATTTAATTTAGATTCTAAAACTTGTCTTCAAAATTCCATTTTTACTTAAGTTTAAAAACAACTTTAACTTTATTTAACAAAATTTTAAATTAAACAAATTTCAAACTTCTTGATAAAATTTTATAGAAAACATTTATTTTTATAAAGAATAGTATTCAAAAACAAGATTCATTTCAAAAGTTGAAAACTTTCTTTATTTAAATTTGAAATTTGTTTTATAAAACTTCTTAAAACTTTTGACAACTTCTTTTAAATCAGTCTGCTTCAGTTTGGACCTGACTATCACTCGAGCCACTTCAAGCTCCATTTCTTTTTTTTAGTTTTCAAAAGTTTAGTTTAAATTTAAAAAATTTAAAAACCTGTAACAATCAAAAATTGTTAACAGGTTTCCAAAACCAGAGCTACTCGAGTTTCCGCTCGAGTTATCAGCTCAAAAACACTCTACTTCCCTCGAGTTGCCAATGAACCCATTTCGCTGACACAAGAAATCATCGCCGTGCACATGCACCAGCGCCGGAATCATCTCCAACCTCTGACGAACCCTTCGGCATGTCACTCGTCGCCACAGCAACCAATTCCCACTCTCAAAACACAAGCACAAGCTGTAGATCGAAATCGAACCATCTAGTTGAAAACTGAAACCAGACTCCATGACCAAATCCATCTCGATCTCGCGCCTTCGACCATCAAATGGCACGCAACCCCAGCCACTCCATCTCCGATCATCCAAGAAGCCATTACACTCGGTCCCATCGAACTCGATTCACCAGAGAAGATGCACTGATTCAATTTCCCCAGATCGACCAAATTAGGTTTACAACCTAAATCAACTTGCCGTTGTTGCCACGACCATCAGGCACCCCACCATTCATTTTTTCCATACTTCCCGATCCTTCCTATACCTCCACTCAAGATCCCGATCACCATAGACCTTGTGGCCATCAGAAATCACCCAAAATCCAAATTCTAGATATTCCCCAAATTCTCATTAATTTCAATGTTAAAAATTCTAATTTTTATTTTAAAAATCCTACCTTTTAAAATGGATTCAAGTTATAATTTTGAATCAATAAATTAGAGTGAATGATTTTAGCATGTATGAAAGAATTTCTACTAAATTCCATTTTTCAGATAAGCTGCTAAATATTTTTACTTAAATTCATTTTTAATACTAAATTTAGGCCTAAATAAACATTTAACGTTTGAAGACCAATCCCTATATAAAATCAGAGGAAGAGCAAAATGAAATCTTGTTTAAACTTAATAATCCTATAATATGAACAGGGAAGAACAATGCACCTCTTGACACAATCATGTAAATACCGATACAACACGTAATTATACACACATGCAGAGCAACAACATTACAGGAATTTCACAACAACAATTATTTAACTACTTTACTTTTTAATTAAAATGTTTACTCACCTTCAAAGTGCAGAGAGCTTCAACTGTATTGAAAATTTGCATATTGCTATTGTTAATGATCTTTGAAAACTGGAAACTTGAAAAGCTTTTGAACACTTGAAACTTCAAAACTGAAAATTTTTGCATTGCTTTGATTAACACACAGGAAAACTGAAGCCTTGAAAATGAACTGGTCTGGAACATGATGATTAAAGACTTGATTCCGAGTTGCAATTTTGAAAAATGTTTCAGGCATTGAAAATGCTTTCCAGGTTGCAATTTGAAATTGAACTTTGCTAGAAAATCTTATTACAAGCTTGAAAATATTACAGGTTATTTGATCTTGTGGATTTTGTTTTTAAGGAGATGTGTTCAGGCTTGAGAAAATAATTATAAGGTTTGAATTGTTTTTGAGGAATGAATTACAGGGTTTAAACTTGAAAATGTTTTCAGGTTATGATTTGAGGAAGTGATTATACGTCTGGCCATTATTTTCTTGTTTTAGAAAGTTTCAGGTTTGTTTTCTTGAGGAATGAATTGAGAAAATAAGAATTGAAGCAAGGAGGTATGTCTTTATATAAGCTAATTTAGATTTTATAAACATTTAAAGAAAAATAAAATAAAAATGACACTTGTCTCTACCATTGATTATTTGTTTACACATGTTATTTAAAGATGTTTATAACTTAACACTTGTAATTATTTATTTTTATGTCATTTTAAAATGATTTTAAAAGCTTTTTTTAATAGATTTCCTAATTAATTAATGTATTTCTAAATTAATAAATCCTTTTCTAAATTTAAAAAAACCTTTAAAAGAAAATAAAATAAAACCAATCATATTTTAAATAAAATCATATATAATATTTTTATTCCATTTTTAAATGTAAATACAAAACTTTTGTATTTATTTACTCTTAAATAATTACTTTCTAAATATATATAAATAAATTTCCTTTAAAGAAAATAATATAAAACAAACTTATTTTAAATAAAAACTTTATCCATATTTTATATCCAAACAATATTATTATTTCTATTTGAAGATATATATTCCTTTAAATTCAATTTTAAATTCAAATTCAAATTCAATTCAATTTAAAATCCTTATCTTATTTAAAATCAATTTTAAATACACACATATATACACATTTAAACATATTAAATTAGAAAATAATAAGTCTATTTATAATCTATTCATAAAATGACACAATTTAAATTTGTAAATTATTATTCCATTTAAAAATCCATTTATAATTGTATTTAAAAACTTCATATTATATTTATTATTGTTTGAAATAAACAAATTTTACCAATTTTAAATAATTAATTAAGAGACTATCACATTTTAAATTCCTTGAAATTTCGGGATATCACATCTCCTGAGCTCCATAGCATTTAACCTGAATCTGTAATATCGGTCTAACCCCAAGCATTACAATAAAATAACACCCGAGCCAGTCTGGAAAACCAGTGTGAGAGAACACACTCAATTTGAATTATTAACTTTTCAAAATACTTTGAAAATAAAGGTATCTCGTAAGACCGCGTTACAAATAAACACAACGTGTTTTTACCATACGATAAGTAAACAATTTTTATCAAAATCGTCTGATATTATAGTAGTGTCTATAGAAAGTAAATAGAAAATAGCTAAAATGCTTACGTCTCACATTCCAGCACAGTTGGGTACAATCAAAACCGTATGGCGCTTATTAGAGAATGGATTCCAATGAATGACTGGTCCACTAGGGTACCGTCCATCACAGTACACCCCTAGGACAATGTACGGAGGACCACGCCGGGATCCCCTGCTACACAAGGCCGGCATACCCCTAACCTAGATAGATCGAATATGTTATCACCCTGGGTGTTCCCACCCTTTCCATCGAGCGCTCCTTCCATACACAACCATGTTCATAATATAAAGGTTTTCGAGGACATCTAGAAAGGTGATAACATACCTTACTTAGGTGTGATCCACTTAGCCTTGCTGCATCTCCCTTGTTTTAGTCATTCTCCGTTGATGAGGCATGAGGCTAAGCGTTACCTTTCATGAAATTCTTTTTACTTAGAATGTTCATCGTCCTCCAATGATGATGTTCTGATAGCAGTCGTCCGTACAAGTTGTCCTGGGTCTAGACAAACCGAATCACCATCTTCATCATCTTCACGGTATTTATTCTTAAGATTCAATCCGGATCGAAGTGGTTTTCAGATAATTAAATCTGGTCCCGATCTCTTCGAAGCGATTAACGAAATTGGCCAAAATTGAAGTCGGTTATTAAACTATCAATAAACTTTCGAAAGCAATCATTAGGCCTTATTATGAATTTTCCAAAATATATTTCAAAATATCTTTATAAGATATTGCTTTTAGTTCTTCAACACTTGAAAATAGTTTTCAAATCCTCATAGTTACAATGGAACATTTCCAATCCTTCCCAATACTTAGAATATTTTCCCCACTTCATTTTTTGTTCAACACTTAGAAAATATTCCTTTTATTTCCTATTTCTTTTCTCGAGATCATTTACAAATTTTATTTGTTAACTCGTTGACTAGTTTATAACGAATTCTATAATTTTCGGAATTCTTTAACTAATTTCCTTAATAATTCCAAAGCCAATTTTACTTTCTTATCAACTCAATTTTCCCTTTGTACTTATTTATGAATTCTATTTTCATTTTCGAACTTCACTTTTATTTATCCACTCCGGGAATTTTCTTACTTTCCTTCCCGATTCCATTTTAGGGAAACCTCCTATAATCCCAGCACTAAATAACCACATTTTAAGACTCCCGAGAAGGTTTACAAAATAAATTTAAAAAACATTTCAATACATTATATATATATAATAGGTGTTTAGAAGAATAACAATAATTTATTTTAAGGCATGTTCAAATAATAATCTAAGATATTGAAATACTCTTTATAACATCATTTTTCCAAAGTAGTTTTCTAAAATTCAGGATTTTTTAAATAAATACTATGTATTTGAAAATTTAACTTTTGAGTTATTTAAATACCAACCGACTTTAAATTACGTAGTTTAATAAATAAAATTTCCTTTTAAAAATTTAAAACTTATCTTATTTATAAAAATATATTTTTAAATCTGGGTAACCAAATTTTAAATTTATAATCCCTTTCGATTTTCATCACATTTCTCCCATTCCGGTCTTCTTAATCATCTTCACTTTAAAAATATTATATACTATTTTTCTCATCCTATTTCCATATTCCAATATAAATTCTTCCCGTAAATTTATATTCCAAATTTATCATCGGATATCACTTTCCTTCATTTATAAACTTCGTTTATAAATTTTTATAACTCCTCTGATTTCACTAAAAATAATGTCATTTATAAATTCCATTTTATAAATTCAATTTCTTATAAATTCCACTTATTTTTGCCAATCTATTTTTAATATCGATTTCAACTTCTTTCTATATTTTCTCAATTATCATTTTAAAATCTCGTCTTCAGAAATTCCTTTATATGATTTATTTTAAAATCTCTATTTAAAATATTTTCCCTAATTATTTAATATGATAAAAATTTCACCATTTCTTATTCAAACCAATCTCTCCTAAATAATCCAAATTTCAATACACAAATTTTTATATTGAAAATCTCTTTTTAATTCGTTAAAATTTAAAGTAATATTTATGGTATTTAATATACGTAAAATTAATATTCATTCCATTATAACATTTAAAAGTTTATAATACACAATAATCCAGCATTTTATATATATGAAAAATACTAATATATTTGAGGAATCCAATTGGATCCCTCCAACATGTTTTCCTTGCATCCATAGATGTTAGACGACAATAAAATTACCAATCCTGCTTCGAGGAGGATATCGCGGTATATAGGGTCCTTCGCTATTATGCGGGGCACATACGGTCTCATCCACTATAATGTGCGAGAGTATCACTCCAATAATAATATATATACTACTATATATATAGCTATCCAACAGATAATTATAAATTTATCAATCAATCAAGCATCCAACAAATTTAAATTTAAGCATTTAAATTTAAATATGGTAATCCAAATGAGTGAGAAATTATCATCTTGATTTATATTGCAACCCTTTCCAATTTTTAAATTAAATTGAACTACGTTCAATTTAATATATAATCCTGGTTGACTCCAAAAATCCCAAAATCAATTTTGCTGCGTAGCACACATCGATATAAATCCATTTTTGTTTGTTTCGTAATTTTCGACCTCGCAAGGAAATGATATGAAGTGTATAAATTTCGATTTTTATTAATATTGAAATTTTTCCTTATTCAGTACGGTAAATAAAATTTATTACCTTCTTGTTTCTTCATATCGCGTACGAGCGCGGATCATCCTCGGCCTGCTCTGACCACCTCCGACCCACTGCCACTTGCTCGAATGATAGACCCTTGCCTACGATCGATGAACGCCTTCATTTCTAGGCCGAAGAACCCACTCGTAGTTGCACCCTTCACTCGCGACTTCTCAACCCTAACTGCTCATCACCGATCAGGATTGTCCCTACCCTCAGCCTCTATTTGCTCATATCGTTTGAGCCCTGCACCTCCCCTTATCGTAGCTTTCCCCTCTCGATGCAGCAGCACCCTTCGACAAATCGGATTCAACCCCAAGTCACCGTGATATTTACACGACAGCTACCTCTCGAGCACCTGGCACCGGACCTCCGTCGCCTCCTCGTCCCCCTGGCCTCGTGAATGATGCCCACCCATCGTGCCCCTATAACCGCGAGCATCCCAGCCTTCGTTCGCGGTTCGAGTTCTCTACCAAAGTTGTGATTAGCTTCTCTCTTGATCGATCTATATTTTTTTATTTAGCGTACAAAGTGATTTCAATTTTTATAAGGGAGGAGACCCGCTATTTTTTCTTTTATTTTTAGTTTTCGTTCGATTTTTGACTTTACTGAAGAGAAAAGGTTATCTAATTTTAAATGTGAAAGGCTTGTAAGTGGTAGTGGAATGTTGGGGAAGGTATAATGATTGAGTGAAGAGGACAACCCAGTCCAATCAAGGGAATAATTTATTTAAATTTTCAAAATATCTCAACTCGTCTCGATTATGCAACTAAAAATCTCGAACTCTTATCAAGGCATGCCGCTAGGCGTTTATAATGTTATACCGTTATTCTAAATGAAATGAAAATGGTTTCGAGTCCTAATTCGATCGTATGGAGAAGATAGCTTTTTGGACCCAACTATTATATTAAATTTTCAATATTAAATTCAACGCGTTTATATACCATACAGCCAAACGATAACTCCAACGCTATGAAATTTGAAATTTGATAATAATACATTATTACGGATCCAATGGAACTGGTTCCGTCGAATTTCATGACTGTAGCCCGGATCGCTATTTTAACGCATCGATTAAATCGATGATTTCAATTTTTTGTGAAATCGCTTCTAGTTTTAAAAAAATTTGCTAACCCAATTATAACTCCAAATCAAATATTTAAAACCATTTAAATATTCACAATTTACCATTGAAAAATCCGGGTCGTTACGCTTCCCCCCCCCCCCCCCCCGGCTTAAATGAATTTCGTCCGCGAAGTTGCTAAGGCAGGAAAATTGCTCCAAACCCATCACTCATCCAAAACCCACTTAGTTAATTTGGCATTCCACTTTTCTAATCTCATAGTTTTGAATCAAACAATTAGTTTTCCATTCTAAACCAAAATCCTTTATTTCAATTACAAATCCGAAATCAAATTTTCGATAAAAAAAAAATTTCAAAATTATTCTAACAACCCAAATTTCCGAAAATGTATGGTAGAGTCTCCCTTGTATGGAGATCCTTTTGCAATATGACAAGAGAGATAAATATGTATACATCGACCCACACCATTGAAAAACAATATATATATATATATATATATATATATATATATATCTATATTTTGCGGCATTTAATCCGAAAATGTACCTTATTTTGGTATTTTTAAGCATTATTAAGCAAGCATTAACTTCAAAAGCAAATTCGCAACCCCAAATCTAGCCAAATAGTCCCTCTGTATTAGTACTTACTCCGCTTAAACCAATAAGTTCCTAAAACATCAAAATCAATAACATTTCGGTTATTTAAATGGATAAACACATAGAGTCATAAACTAACATGTTATAACATGTTTTTATAGCAATTACAAGGCTTAAATCATTCGATTATTTATTTTCAATCGATTTATATGGCACTTCATTCAATCCGAATGATTTACAAATGAATTTTCTTGCATCACTTTACTTCTATACCAAACAACTCATATCCATTCCAAATTGATTTAAAAATCAATTCTATTCACTTCTATTAATCCATATAATTTTATTCACTTTCGTTTACGCCGGTGCCAATTTTTCTATGCAAATTCGACGCTATTCATTTAAATGAATAACCATTTAAGCTTATAACTATTTTTAATTGATTCCAAATCAATTTATTTCAAATTTTATTCTATTTCCAATTGATTCTAAATTAATTAAGTTGCATTCCATTCATTTCTACTCCATTTATGTTCAAATCCATTTTATTTAAATTTATTTCAATTCAGTCGAATTCCTGTCAATTACTAATATTATTAGTTTATTCATTTAATCCACTTCAATTTTAATTCCATACCCAAATCCTTTGTTTAATATCCCAAGCCATATCAATTTATTTACACTTCAATTGAATTTATTTATAACTTGAGTTATCACCATTTCAAACTGTATCCATTTTACTCGACACGTTTCCAATTTTTACTTAATTTGCTTACCATTTATGTTGAATTTAATTTATAACTCAAGTTTCATTTCCAAATTCCATTTTTAACTCACAATCCAAATTTATTCAACCCATTTAATATCCATTTTATATCCAATTAACTAATTAATTATCTAGTTAGTTCATTTCCCCTTTATATTTCAATATCCGATTTTTATTTCATAAATCACTTCAACCAATTTACTTGAATTCAAATTTATTTTATAATTCAAGTTTGGGTTTTTATTTCGTTTCCAAATTATCAAACTCTTTTTATTTTGGCTTATCTATTCCAAGTTTCAATTTTATACGTCACACGACTATTATTTTTCATATTTCCATCAATTCTATACTCGAATATATTAACATTTTATTTTTACTCGGGATCATACATTTATTTACAGCGGAAATATATTTTTATTCAATTTATTTCAATCTTTAGAAGCTATTCATTCACAATTCCAGATATTCACTCAAATTTTATTTCATTCAAGATTTATGCCATATAGTTTTTATAATATTCCATAATTCAAATTTTATATTTACTTCAATTCGATATTATTTATGATCCAATTCAAATTTTATAACTTATAGTTAATAGTTACTTTGTAATTCTCATTTTCATATTTTAATTTAATTCCATATAACTCAAATCCAATTGACCTTTTAATTTCAATTTAAATTCCTTTTAACCAACATTTCAAAACCATATACGAATTAATCATACTTAAATTAATTTCACTCCAGACCATTTTATTTTTAATTCATTTAATTTCATTATATATTCCAATTACTTCGGTTAAGTTTAATTTCATTTATTTTAACTTTCCCAAGTTAAAATTCAATTCCATAATTGAAACTCCACAATTTCTCTTTTCTTTAAAACTATTCTCAATTTTATAAGTTCATACTTATTTCCCGATGTCTTCTAAAACATTTTGAATAAGGATTCCATAATTCAAACAGCCGATATTTATTTCAAATCAATTTGAAATCACAAATGTCCCAAATCACACTTTCTAAATTTAAATCCACCCTGGTTTTTACCCAAAACAAATTTCCCAGGAATTTCTAAACAACTTTTCTCTTCCAACAAAAATGTCTAATTCAATTATTTCGGTAGCAATCCGTCATTTAGAAACTCGAAAATTAATACTGATGATGCGGTAGTCATCATTGGAATTTTTTCTAGCGACTTGAGTGAGTTCAATGCTATATCACTTCCAAAAGTCCATTTAAAACAATTTTCTTTTAAAAATATCTCCAAAATAATGTTACTATTTTTTTTCCTTAAAATATTTTGGAAGACATTTCCAAAAATTCCCGAAATTTAAATTTCCAGATTTGATTTGAATCCAATTTTAATTATAATCCATTTGTTTAATTTGTACTTATACAAATTTTCATTTGGTTATATAAACCATTTCCAAATTTATAATCTTATTTGATTATAATATTATCATCCAAACACTCCAACATACTATAATAATTTGCAAAAAAAATATTTCTTTCATATCAAAATATGGTTTGGGTAAAATTATTTCATTTACCCACTTTTTAAAATAATACTTTGTTAGTTTGCCTAGTTTAAGAGTTAAGAAATCCATTTTGATACAATTGTCTAGACTATACCGACCAGAATTTATAAACACCTACCCAATAAGTCAACACAATATAAAATAATTTATATTCACTAACAAATATGCGCTCATATCTTTTAATACACTCAAACACATTTTAGGGTACAAACAACTCTATCCTTAATGAGTAATCCCTACTAGAGCCAAGGTTCTCGCTTAACCTTTAGCTCTGATACCAAATGTAACGAACGAGGATTTTTTACCGTTGAAAATCGAAGTATGTCCACTATATAAAATGCCAAGCAGTCGAGTGCCGGAAATACCAGTTCATTAGGGATAAAGAAGAAAATAGTAGAAGAAAATAAGGAAACAACAACACGGAATCACATAATCGCAGCAGACCAAAATATAATATGTAATAACAGGTTTTAAATACAAGAACTGTACTATGACTACACATACCACTATCAGTGTACAACAATTCAATGCATTAATCTAGACAGTTTAATAACTTGTCCTGATATACATAACTCACACAGTAGAAATAACTAAGTACGTGATATATGTCTGAACTCCTTTGCCTCGTCTCTTGAGCTCCATAGCATTTTAACATGAATCTGTAATACTCGGCCTGAGTCGAGCATTATAATAAAATAACACCCGAGTCGGTTTGGAAAATCAGCGTGAGAAAATACACTCAATTTGAATTACTAACTTTTCAAAATCCTTTGAAAACAAAGGTATCTCTTAGGACCACGTCACAAATAAACACAATAGGTTTTTACCTTGCGATAACCAAAACATTTTCTATCAAAATCGTCTGATATTATAATAGTGTCTACAAAAACTAAATAGAAAATAGCTGAAATGCTTGCATCTCATATTCCAGCATAGTTAGGCATAATCAAAACCATACGGTGCTTATTGGAGAATAGAATCCATTGAATGATTGGGCCACTGGGGTACCGCCCATTACAGTACACCTCTAGAACAATGTACCAATGACTATGCTGAGATCTCCTGCAACACAAGACCGGCATACCCCTAACCTGGATAGATCGAATATGTTATAACACCGGGTGTTCCCACCCTTACCATCGAGCACTCCTTCCATGCACAACCATATCCATACTATAAAGGTTTTCGAGGACATCTACAAAGGTGATAACATACCCTACTTGGGTGCGACCCACTTAGCCTTGCTGGATCTCCCCTGTTTTAGTTATTCCCGGTTGATGAGGCTTAAGGATAAGCATTACCTTTCAAGAACAAATTTTTACTTAGAATGCTCATCGTCCTCCAATGACGATGTTCTGATAGCATTCGTCCATACAAGTTGTCCTGGGTATGGACAAACTGAATCACCGTCTTCATCATCTTCATTGTATTCATTCATAACGTTCAAAATGTATCGAAGTGGATTTCAGGTAATTAAACCTGATCCTAGTCTCTTCAAAACGATTAACGAAATTGGCCAAAACTGATAGTCGGTTATTTAACTATCAATAAAAATTAAAGCAACCATCAGGCTTTATTATAAATTTTCCAAAATTTATCTCAAAATATCTTTATAAGATATTACTTTCAGTTCTTCAACATTTTGAAAACAGTTTTCAAATCCTTATATTTACAATGGAACATTTCCAACCCTTCACAATACTTAGAATATTTTCCCCACTTCATTTTTTGCTCGACACTTAGAAAATATTCATTTTATTTCCTATTTCTTTTCTCAAAATCATTTACAAATTTTATTTGTAAACTCTTTGACTAGTTTGCAACGGATTCTATAAATTTCAGAATTCTTTAACTAATTTCCTTAATAATTCCAAAGCCAATTTTACTTACTTATAAACTCAATTTTCCCTTTGTACTTATTTATGAGTTTTATTTTCATTTTCGTAGTTCACTTTTATTTATCCACTTCGGGAATTTTCTTACTTTCCTTCCCAATTCCATTTTGGAGAAATCCCTTATAATCCCATCTACTGAATATCCCCATTCCAGACTCTCGAGAAGGTTTATCAAATAAATTTTAAAAAGCATTTCAAAACTTGGTACATATATATAATAATATGTATTTAAAAGAATAACAATAATTTATTTAAGGCATGTTCAAATAATTATCTAAGATATTAAAATACTCATTATAACATCATTTTTATAAAGTAGATTTTTAAAATTTAGGATTTATTAAATAAATACTAAGTATTTGAAAGATTAACTTTTGAGTTATTTAAATACTAACCGACTTTAACCTACATAGTTTATTAAATAAAAATTTCTTTTTTAAATCTAAAATTTAATTTATTTATAAAAATATATTTTTAAATCTGGGTAACCAAATTTTCAATTTATAACCCCTCTCGATTTTCATCACATTTCTCCCATTCCGGTCTTCTAAACCATCTTCACTTTAAAAATAGTGTCTACTATTTTTCTCACCCTGTTTCCTTATTCCGATATGAATTCTTCCCATAAATTTATATTCCAAATTTATCATCGGATGTCACTTTCCTTCATTAATAAACTTCGGTTACAAATTTTTATAACTCCTCTGATTTTCACTAAAAATAATCTTATTTATAATTCCATTTTATAATTTAATATCGATTTCAACTTCTTTCTTTATTTTCCCAAATATCATTTTAAAATCTCGTCTTTAAAAATTCCTTTATATGATTTATTTTAAATTCTCTATTTAAAACATTTTCCCGCATTATTTAATACCATCAAAATTTCACCATTTCTTATTCAAACCAATCTCTTCTAAATAATCCAAATTTCGATATACAAAATTTTATATTAAAAATCTCTTTTTAATTCCATAAAATTTAAAATAATATTTATGGTATTTAATATACCCAAAATTAATTTCCATGCCACTGTAAAATTTAAAAGTTAAGGACACACAATAATCCAGCATTTTATATATATGAGAAATAATAATATATTGGAGGAATCCAGTTGGATCCCTCTAACTTGTTTTCCCTGCATCCACAGATGTTATACAACAATAAAAATACCAATCCCGCTTCGAAGGCGATATCGCCGTATATAGGATCATCCGCTATTATGCGAGGCGCATAGGGTCTCATCCACTATAATGTGCAGGAATATCACTCCAATACTATTATATATATACTACTATATATATAGCCATCCAATAGATAATTATAAATTTATCAATCAATCAAGCATCCAACAAATTTAAATTTAAACATTTAAATTTAAATATGGTAATCCAGAGAAATTCTCACCTCAATTTATATTGCAACCCATGCCTATTTTTAAATTAAATTAAACTACGTTCATTTTAATATAAAATTCTGGTTAACTCCGAAAATTCCCAAATCAATTTTGCTGAGTAGCACACATCGGTATGAATCCATTTTTGTTTATTTATAATTTTCGACCTCAAAAGGAAATGATATGAAGTTTATAAATTTCGATTTTTATTAATATTTAAATTTTCCTTATTCATTGTGGTAAATAAAATTTACTACCTTCTTGTTTCTTCTTATCGCATATAAGCACGGATCATCCTCGGCCTGCTCTGACCACCTTCGGCCCACTACCACTTGCTCGAACGACAGACCCTTGCCTACGATCGATGAACGCCTCCATTTCCAAGCCGAAGAACTCACTCGTAGTTGCACCCTTCACTCGCGATTCCTTGACCCTAACTTCTCGTCGTCGACCATGATTGTCCTTACCCTCAGCCTCCATTTGCTCACGCAGTTCGAGCCCTGCACCTCCCTTCATCGTCGCTTTCCCCTCTCGATACAGCAACACCCTTTGACAAATCAGATTCAACCCCAAGTCGCCATGAGACTTATGCGACTGCCGCACCTCTTGAGTGCCTGGCACCGGTCCACCATCTTCTCCTAGTCCCCCGACCTCGCGAATGACACCCATCCATCGCGCCTCTTCAACCAGCCCTAGCAAGTGCGAGCATCCCAGCCTTCGTTCGCGGTTCAAGTTCACTACTAGAGTCGCGATTAGCTGCTCTCCTGATCGATCTATGTTTCTTTTTTTTTATTTAACGTACAAAGTGATTTCGTTTTTTATAAGGGAGGAGACCCGCTATTTTTTTCTTTCTTTTAGTTTTCGTTCGATTTTTGATTTCATTGAAGAGGAAAGGAGATCTGATTTTAAACGTTAAAGTCCTGTACATTATGGTGGCATGTTGGGAAAGGTATAATGACTGGTGAAGAGGACAGTCCGGTCCAAACAAGGGAAACAATTTATTTAAATTTTCAAAATATCTTAACTCGTATCGATTATGCGATTTAAAATCTTAGACTCCTATCGAGGAAAAGGTTTCGAGTCCTAATTCGATCGTATGAAGAAGATAGCTTTTTGGACCCAATAATTATATTAAATGTTCAATATTAAATTCAACGCCTTTATATACCGCACAGTCAAATGATAACTCCAATGCTACGAAATTTGAAATCCAATAATAATACACTATTACGGATCCAATGGAACTGGTTTCGTTGAATTCCGAGACTGTGCCCCGGATCGTTATTTTAACGCGTTGACTAAATCGAAGATTTCAATTTTTCTGTGAAATCACTTGAAAATCCTGTTTTTCCTAACTCAATTATAACTCCAAATTAAATTTAAAACAATTTAATTATTCACAATTTACCGTTGAAAAATCCAGGTCGTTACACCACTTTTATAAATTGACGCTTACTTAATGTCTTTAGTTAATTTCTTAATTAATTGATTGAGTCGGTTATAAATTAATATGTGTATGTTATTATTTAATTTATTCTCCACATACATTTCCCTTTATTAAAAGATCCCTTAATTAATTAATGTTATAAAAGTGACATATTCTCTGTCTAATTGACGCATCTATGTCTCTTAATTAATTCCCTATTGATTGATGCATCAATTAATCACACACTTACCGCTTGTGTAAATCTATGTAACCTCTTAATTCTTAAATGCATATATTCGAAATTTATATTCTGTTTTCCAATTATGTTAATTCAATTGATTTTAATTATTATATAAAAATGCGGGGTGTTATAGATCTCGATCTCTTTGTACTAACAACGCAAAAGTGTTTCTCAACCTCATACAGTAACCAAGCCTCGTAGACTTATAACGTTTCCAACATTCAACTTGCTATCCTTTAATCAAGAAGGAAGCTTGATAGACTGGAGTAACCACTCTGTAATATATGAATCAACATTCTCAACACAAATGATAATCAAGCCTACATGATCAATTACGTACTAAGTGTACGATTAATTAGTTTCTACATCAAGTTGCGAAACTAAAATGGCCAAATTTGATAGTCGGTTATTAACTATCAAAGCAACAAACAAAATTTAGCACATACACTAGGCTTGATTTTATTAATCGTTTGTAAATTAAATCACTTTCCAATTATTCACTTTAAAATATCTTTAAAAAGATAATATTCAAACCATTACTTATTGGACATTTGGAAAACATATTCATACACTTATTTTAATAATAAGTGAATTCATAATTTATTTTATTTTCAAACCATTTAAACTCCATTTTATAATATCATTTTCGAAAACATTCTTTTAAAGAATATTCTCTTTAAAAACTTGAATATATTTCATTTTATAATAATCCATATTTAGCTTATCAGATTAAATTGATTTAACATTTGTAAAAAGTATTAATAATTCCCATTTCTATTTTATAAAAACTTCCATTTATAAAATTCCATTATCGACCAATTCCCCGTTTATCTCATTTATATGTCAAAATCCCATATAAGTTTATTTACTTACAAATCTCTTTATTTACGTATTCATTCTTTTTTAATCTTATTATTTATAAAGTGATTATAAATTCATTTCTAAATTTTAATTACAATTCCATATACAAATTTCATCACAAATCCATTTCTAACATTTACAAAACATCATTTATAAAATTTGTTCCATTAATTTTTTTTTTATTAATAACATTCCTTTATAAACTTTCATTCTAACACTAATAAAACTCATTTTCAATTCCATTACTATTATTTACAAAATATCAATTTTATTAATCTTATATATAAACCATTTATAATAAGTTCAAAATCCTCGATTTAACTTATTTTATAAAATATTTAACTTCGTTTTTCCAAAATCATATTTAAACATATTTTACAAATCCATAATTTTTATCACATAAAAATTATAACTTTTTATTCATTTAAAATAAATCCATTTCTTTAATCATTAATTTTTTTATTAAAACATATATATTTAAAAATCACTTTGAAATTCTTTTTAAATTAAAATCATCATTTCTATATTTTAATTTCCAAAAATATGGCCCAATGCTGCAAAAGTACTAAATAAGGGGATTCACATCAATAATAGCAATCATGGCATCCATCACATCAAATATCATATAATACAACATATATGATAATATGTGTAAACAAACATCAACCATAGTGAGGAATCATGTTGGATTCCTCCAACCTATCACTTAGGACAAATATAGATATGAGAAATATGTACAATGTCTGCTTCGAGGCAAACGCACGTACAAATGGTCTTCTGCTCATACATGGAAACGTATAGGGTCTCATCTGCTCCAATCGGTAGGAATATATCCAACTACTAACTATAATAGCATAACATCCACACATCAAATATATATACATATACATACATACATATATACATATATCATTCAACAGTCATCAAAATAGCATAATAAAGATATTCCCACATATAAAAATATAAACGGGTTTGAAAGAGTAAGTTTTACTCACTTTGATTTCCAGTCGTCGTAGCGTTTTATTTTGATTAAAAACGAACAAGTGTTCGAATTTAACCAAAATTTTCACTAGCTTAAATAAATCCCAAACCAGCACCATCGCATATTGTTCGACAATATGTACCAAACGTAATTCATTTTGTGCGAAACAGATCTCGTATGACAAAGATATGAAATTTATTAGACTTCACGAATTGAAACAATATAATTTACAAATCCTTTTTCTAATTACACTAAAATCTGGACCATTGCTTTTGAAATGAGATCTGGGTCGCATGCTCCTTTCTTCCACATCTTCCATGTCCCATCCGTTAACCCAACTTCGACCACCATTCTTACTTTGATTTTCCATGCCTCTACGATCATCTAGACGATGATCAGAAACCACCACCAGGAAGCTCTTTTCCCTACGTCGCCCCTGCCAGACACCAGCTCCTCGAAGCTCCACTATTTCCTCACATTTCCGCCTCAACTTGGGCATGAACGCGAGCCCGTAGCCTCATCCAAGCCTCGCTAAAATTGAACATCACCGTTGAAGATTGAGCTCTCGTCGCGCTCTCCTATTTTATAGTTGAAGCCTTAGCTAACTGTGGATGGATGAGGAGATCGAAGGGGATGATAGTAGGCTATTTTCAACCATTGAAATATAGGGTGGTGGCTATAAACCTAGGGTTAGGTTTTTGTTTGCAAAAAGATGAATCTTAGGGTCCTTTTATATAAAATTTTCACGCACTATTCATCCGAAAATATTTCAAACTCCGAACGAAGCATACCGCCTAGCATTTAAAATGTTTTACCCCTATTCCGAACATAATGGAATGTATATTGGCAGCCAATTCCATCTGTGATGACACAACTTCTCGACTCTCGAAAATCGACATAAATACGCTCAATATATTACATGCTGAACGATTGAGCGTCAGAAAGACATATTGTTGAGGGAAAAGAAAATAGGTAGAAGAAGAAGAAGAAAACCAAACAAAACAGAATCTCACAGAAGGACTGAATAATATACAATATAAATAATTCTTTACGAAAACCCAAAACTATACTATACATATCTCACATCAGAGTACACAAATCAATAATTACCAGCCTGGACAGTTTTAACAACCTGCCCACAGAACTCACTTATAATTTCAAGCAAAACACTGCATCAGAATAAAATCAAATACGAGTAATACGTCTTCGCCATTCGGCTCGTCCCTAAGCTCCATTTGCATCCTAACCTAAACTTGTAATACAAGGTTTGACTCGACCATTATAATAAAATAACACCCGAGTCAATCTGGAAAACCAACGTGAGAAAACACACTCAATTTGAATTATTAAAGCTATCAAAATCCTTCGAAAAACAAAGGTATCTCGTAAGGCCATGCCACAAATAACATGACGGGTTTTTACCTTAGGATAACCAAAACATTTGATATCAAAATCATCTGATATTATAATAGTGTCTAAGTACAAATACTTATTCAAATTTCTGAAATGCTTGCATCTCACATTTCAGCATAGTTGTACACAATCAAAATCGTACGGTGCTTAATGGAGAATGGATTCCATATGAATGACTATGTACTGGAGTATCACCTGTCACAGTACACATCTAGAATAATGTGCCGAGGACCACGCCGGGATCCCCTGCCACAAAGACCGGACTATCCCTAACCTATATAGACTGAATATGCTATCACCCTGGGTGTTTCCACTCGTTCCGAGCTCCTTCCATAATTGTAGTAATAATATCAGAGGGTATCTAGAAAGGTGATAAACATACCCTAATTGGTTGCTACCCACTTAGCCTTGCTGCATCTCCCCTACTTTTCAGTCATTCCCGGTTAATGAGCCTAGATGCTACGATTACCTTTTAAGAAATTTTCACGTAGAATTCACATTGTCCTCCAATGATAATGTACTTATAGCATTCATCCATACAGGTCCGTTTTCTGGGTCCGAATGGAACCGAAGGAACTATTCCTGCTACATCCATTTTGGAATCACCCTCAAGATTAGTAGCAAATAGCCCTTGCACTTCACTGCTCTATATTCGACTACATACTCTTGTCTTCATTTCGAAAATGTACCTGTTGGGTCGAAATGGGTTTTAGATAACTTACCCGATCCTGGTCTCTTCGAAACAACGTTCGATATTTCGAGTAAACTAAACCCCAGTTCTTTAGGAAATAAACAATTGAAGATAAGATCGGAGATCACCTTCTAACCGTTAGTGGACGGATTTCCTTAACAAAATCCTTGAAGAACGAAATGAGTTTACTCGTACAGTATAGCACCTCGAACATTAACTGTGCCATATAATTTTCGTGTTTCTCCTAGACATTCCCAAATTAATATTTAGGTCCAGATTTGATAGTCGGTTATTTAAGTATCAAATAAACATCCATTTAACCAAATATTTTATTTTCCACTGAAAAACTCCAAGCCTATTTCTAATTTAATTTTGCCACAAATAACATGACGGGTTTTTACCTTAGGATAACCAAAACATTTGATATCAAAATCATCTGATATTATAATAGTGTCTAAGTACAAATACTTATTCAAATTTCTGAAATGCTTGCATCTCACATTTCAGCATAGTTGTACACAATCAAAATCGTACGGTGCTTAATGGAGAATGGATTCCATATGAATGACTATGTACTGGAGTATCACCTGTCACAGTACACATCTAGAATAATGTGCCGAGGACCACGCCGGGATCCCCTGCCACAAAGACCGGACTATCCCTAACCTATATAGACTGAATATGCTATCACCCTGGGTGTTTCCACTCGTTCCGAGCTCCTTCCATAATTGTAGTAATAATATCAGAGGGTATCTAGAAAGGTGATAAACATACCCTAATTGGTTGCTACCCACTTAGCCTTGCTGCATCTCCCCTACTTTTCAGTCATTCCCGGTTAATGAGCCTAGATGCTACGATTACCTTTTAAGAAATTTTCACGTAGAATTCACATTGTCCTCCAATGATAATGTACTTATAGCATTCATCCATACAGGTCCGTTTTCTGGGTCCGAATGGAACCGAAGGAACTATTCCTGCTACATCCATTTTGGAATCACCCTCAAGATTAGTAGCAAATAGCCCTTGCACTTCACTGCTCTATATTCGACTACATACTCTTGTCTTCATTTCGAAAATGTACCTGTTGGGTCGAAATGGGTTTTAGATAACTTACCCGATCCTGGTCTCTTCGAAACAACGTTCGATATTTCGAGTAAACTAAACCCCAGTTCTTTAGGAAATAAACAATTGAAGATAAGATCGGAGATCACCTTCTAACCGTTAGTGGACGGATTTCCTTAACAAAATCCTTGAAGAACGAAATGAGTTTACTCGTACAGTATAGCACCTCGAACATTAACTGTGCCATATAATTTTCGTGTTTCTCCTAGACATTCCCAAATTAATATTTAGGTCCAGATTTGATAGTCGGTTATTTAAGTATCAAATAAACATCCATTTAACCAAATATTTTATTTTCCACTGAAAAACTCCAAGCCTATTTCTAATTTAATTTTAAATACATCAATCACTTTATCCAAATTATACATACTTATCTTATGGAATTCAGTAAATTTATAAACTATCTTTTCAAAAATATTTCAAAACCCTTTAAATTAATATGGAATGTACCACTGTGGTATCAAACCATGGATTCACAGCTTAATGATTATGTCTCTATCCTAAAGATATCAAACACTTAACTGCAGGCACTCACTGCCTTCGATTACGCCATGCGAGTATACCATTACTTCCCGAAACTTTGTTTAATAATTTTTCTCAAAATAATGCTCATAAATTCTAAAATAAATATTCAAGTTTAATCTAGGCAAAAATACGTAGATAAAAGTTATTATACAAAGCCATATTAATATGTAATAATTTATCTTTTAAAAAATGCTGACTAGTTCTTAAATAATAATAAATCTTTAACCATCATTATAAAGTAACTAATTAATAATTCAACATGATTTAACAATTTAAAAAATTTAAATTACTAGTTTCTAGAATATTTTTAATAATTTTAATGTTACTTAGTTAATAATTAATAATCCTCTTTTTAAAATAAGCCAAATTTCTTGATTCTAATTTCATTTCGTAAATTTGGAAATCTTACTTGAGTTCCAATATAACCAATTTGATAATTATTTCCAAATTCACTCCCATCCTTCCAATCTATTAAAATCTCAATTTTTAAACCTTTTGTATTTAAAACAGGTGCCACTTAAGAGTTTATTATTTATAAACCCTTTTATATACTTTTATCCCAAAATCTCTATTTTCACTACCCCGAAACAGTTAAGTACAAATTTCAAAATCATTTATTTTACCAAATCAGTTAATTGAAAATTCCAAATAAATATTTTACTTCAAAAATCCCATTTAAAATTTCTTTTCAAATTTAAACCATATATTTTTTGTATTTGAAAAATACCAAAACCCGGGCTAAAACTGTCACAACATCCAATCAATTTACGCCACACAATAATCTATCACATATTATTCGAAAAAAACGTATATCACTATATATGAAATTAAATTCAACGGTTTTTAAGGAATCCAGTTGGATCCCTCCGACCTATTTCCCTGCATCCACAGATGATAGCACAACATAAAAATACCAATTCTGCTTAGAGGTGGAATATCGCGGTATATAAGGTCAAGCGCTATTATGCGGGGCACATAGGGTCTCATCCGCTATATATACGCAAGAATATCAATCACTCCAATATATATACTACAATATATAATATCATATTCAAATGATAAAAGTGCACCAATTTAACCACTCAGTGATTAATTAATTTTAACTATTAAAAATTCATACCAACAGTCCAAAATTGAGTGAGATTAACTCATGTTGAGTTTTTAATTCACCAAACGTTCAAATTTTAAATTAAATCAAACACGTTCGATTTAACCTAAAAAATTTACTAGCTCCGATCGACTCCGAATCTTTTCCAGTGCATAGTGCTCATCGCCACGATCTTCTGGCCCATTGTTTCGTCTGATTCCGACCTTGTTTGAAAAAGTTATGCTTTTACAAGCTTTGAATATAATTTATATAAATAAATCTTTTTTTATTATCTATTTTGACCAAGATTTGCCATTCATTTTGAGGAAATGAATCTTGGTCGCTCCCTGCTTCTTCTCAAAACACGATCGCTCTATGGTTTTTTAAACCCATAGCCGCCGTTCGTCCCTCCATTTTTGCGAACTCCACGACCATCTCCACGATGATCGGCGACAACCATCTCGAAGCACGTTGTCGACTCCACCACCGGAAAGAGAATCTTCACACTCGGTTACACCTACATGATGCAGCATCTCCATACATGAGAATGAACGTGGCGACCTTCTGCGCTCCACACTTCACTAAATGCAATCATCACTGTTCACATCGAAGATCTTGTCGAGCTCCTCGATGTTGCATTGTATTTTTTTGATAATATTTCTTGTAGGAGAAGATAATTGAGGGGGAAGGATAATTAATTTTGGCCATTGAAATAATAACGGCGGCTACGTGAAATAAAGCAAGGGTTTATTGCGTCAACCCATATATATACATATATAACATATTATTTTAATATTTTTTCCAATTTTTACATGCTTTTTCAAATGAACTCCAAATGAAGCATGCCGCCTAGCGCTTATAATGCTTTACCCCTATTCCGAACATAATGGAACATGTTACAGGGCCTAATTCGATCATATGTGGAAGAAAGCTTTTCGAATCGAATTAAAATATTAAATTTTCGATATAAAATCTAACGCGTTTCTATCCCGTACGACAAACGATAACTCTAAATGCTACAAAATTTGAAATCCAATAATAATAAACTATAACAGATCCAATAGAACTATTTTCATCGAATTCCGAGACTATGCCCTGGAAGGCTATTTTAACGTGTCGATTAAATCGAACGATTTTCAAAATCGTCGAAATCGTCTAAATTTTCAATTTTTAAAACTTACTAACTCCATTATATTTCAAATATAATTAATACCCATATTAGAAATCATTCTAATTCATTTTAAATCAAAACTCCATTACTTACACTATTATCGCATATTAAATTTCACTATTAAATTAATATATATATATATATCCAAATTATAATTTATCGAGTTTTAATTCCATTCAAAAATCCATTACCATCATTCTAATTCAAATAATGTCTAAAACAACTTAAAACAATTCCATTCTAATTTAACCTCAGATTCTCATATTTGTCGAATTTTAAATAATAATTTTACATTTACCAAATCCAATTAATCGTTATATTTGAAATTCTAAACCAATTCGCTAATTCAATCTAAACCTCCATACTCAGAATCAATAAATAATTCAAATTCAACATTTAATAAATAAATTAAATGTTCAAAACAGAACAATAAAATTTCTGGGTCATTACGCCATCGTATTTGTAAGAAAGATTTTCGAATCAAATTATCTTATTTAAATTTGCTTAAATAAATTTCTATGCGTTTCAGCTTCGCACAACCTAACCGTAAGTCCGATTGACATGAAATTTTGAATCCTATAATAATATACAATTAGGATCCAATGAAATGGGTTTTGTTAAAATCCGAGACAGTGTCAAAAATGACTATTTTTACACGTTAATTAAATACTAAAATTTCCAATTTTTGCCAAATCGCTTTCCAAATCGTTTTAAAATTTCTCTAACTTAATTCTAATTCAAATAGAATTTAAATCAAAATTTAAAATTCATTTTTACTCATATTAGATTCAATATTCACTTAATTAACTGATTTAACTTATAATATTCATTTTTCAGTATTTAAATTCAATTAAATATTCTAAATTCGGATGATTGAAAACCTGGGTCTCTTTTGTGCGGTTCGATCGTAGTAAAAACACAATATATATCTCATATTTGAGGATAAGGCATCTCGTAGGGAAAAAATAAAAAAGTATGATATGTAATTTGAGATATGTATCTTATATATTATTAGCGAGCATGTATGACTAATATAGAGCGAAAGCAAGCTCCAAATGCGAAACAACACTGTTCGCACCTACTAAAACACTCAACAACTAAATGAGAACATGTATATATCATGTAATATCAATAAACAACATATACTAATACACAACTATATGAAAATGAAACACATGCAATCATAAGCAACCATCAAACAACTAACATCCAACTAATGTCCAACAAATCACTTCATTCGTTTACTATTTAGTTTTCATCCAACTAATTCACAATCAAGTTAACTAACAATCATTCTATTGCATTCATTCTCATTTTGCTATCATTTGATTCTCATCAAATTAGTTTAATTCACTTCCATTTCTTATTACCCTTTTATTGATTTGCACTCACTTACATTCATCACTTCAATTTGTTTAATTATATTCAATTAGTTTATATTCTACAAATTTACATTCATTCCAATTCATTTATTAACATTCACCTTACATTTGTTAACTTTACTTCCAATTCATGTTTAACAATATTTCAACTTATATCGAATTCATTAATAACTTAAGTAGAATTACATTATTAACTCAAGTTCATATTTATTCCAATTTATTCACTTAGCTCAATTAATTCATTTCATTTAACTTCACTAAAGTCATGTTTCATTTCATTCTCACTTACATTTACTTTCACTATACAACTCAAATTCAATTCCCATTCAAATTCTAGTTTATTTAACTCATTTCGTTTGTTCATTTCTTTTTCTTTACTTAAGTTAAAGTTCGTTTCAAAAATCATTTCCTTTTAACTTGACTCAGATTTCATTTCTTAAGTCATTTTATTTAATCATTTACTTAAGTCAAATATCATATCACCATCCAAATTCAGATTTTGTTTTGCTTAACAAAATTGTTTAACCATTTTAATATTTGGTTTTACTTTATATTTTCTCATTTTATACATTATATAACTTATTTAAGATTCCATGAATATTTACTTAAGTTTATTTCATTCACATGCTACTATTTCAATTTATAGTTAAATAATCATTTTACCATTTAAGTGTATACTCATTTTTATTTGATTCATTTCAAATATACATCTAATTCATTTCATATTGAATTCAATTTATTTAACTTTACTTAAGTTAAAATTTTAATTTCATGTCTTATTTTAAAATCCCATTTTCTTATACATACCATTTTCAATTTATAAGTTCATAAACTTATTTTCTATATATTTGTCAAATCTTACTTTGGTTTTTAAATTCAAAACTTTAATTTATCACAACAAAAATTAAATTTTCAATTTACTAATGGTAGCATATTCATCACCCAGAAACTCGAAAATGATACCGATGGTGTTGCAATCATCATCCTTATTATTTCTCAGCAACGGTAGTGAATTCAATGCTTTTTACATCTTTTAGAATTCCTTCTATTTATAAATCACATTTATAAATTTATATTTATATAATTTCACCATTTTACTTCACTTATATAAGATTCATTTCAATTTATTTATCTTTTTGCTTAGGTTTATAACAATATAACATCTTCAAACTTTGAAAAACAACTGTCAAAATCAACGGGATTCAAATTTTCAAATTCGTAGTTTAAATCCATTTTTGTTTATTACTCATATTCACAAATATACTCATGTAGCTTCATTTGTTATATATAATATTATTTCACAATTGTAAATCATTTTAATTATAATTCCATACTTTATAATTCATTTGCTTATATAATTTATTCTTTTACAATTGTTGTCTTTAATTAGATTGTTCAAACAGCTCTTATTAACTTATATATATTTACATTTTCAAACAACCAAACAATCAATTTATATACACTATAATACTTTTTGAAAAATTATTCCTTTATATATAAATTATAATCGAGGTAAAATTATTTCATTTACCCAATTTAAAAACAATACTATATCGATATACCTTGTTCAAGTGTTTAGAAACCCCTATCGATAACTTGACGTCCCACATACCGACCGGAATTCATAAGGCACTCAACAAATACATCAACACAATACAAAACGTTTTTATAATCACTAACAAATACGCGCTCATATATATATATGCTCAAATTCAATCTAGGGTGCTACTGACCCTATCTATAATGAGTATACACAAAGCGTAGGAGTATACTAAACCTAAGCTCTGATAACAACTGTGACGACCCGCTCCTAGCACCCTTTGAATTTGACACCAAACCATGCATGTCCAACCCAGAGCGTACTGAATTGCATATAATCATGAGAAAGAAAAGAGAGGGTGAGAAGAAAGAAGAAGAGACGAGAAGAGAAGAAAACCCAAAACAATGCAAAATATCACATCGCAGCGGAATAACATATAATATAGATCAATAATCTTAACAAAGAGAAACTGTAATATATATACATCTATCAGAGTATATGAATAAATAATTATTAACTTGGGCGGTTATAACAACCTACCTCACAAATGATGATAATTTACAACAACATCGAAGCGGAAAAATAAACAAATGCTTGTATACAACATGAAGATCTCTAGCTCGTATGCTGAAGCTCCAAAAGCACCAAATCAGAGCCTGTAAATATACTTGGTCTAACCCGAGCATTGAAAGGAAAGAACGCTCGGATCAGTCTAGTACACCGACGTGAGAAAATCACACCTCGGCTAAATTTATTTTGAAGTTACAAAGACGTTCTTTTATCAAAAGAAAGGTATCTCGTAAGACACGCCCACAAGTAAACACGGATGGGTTACTCCCTTACGATAATTAAAACCTTTTCATACCAAATCATGTTATATTATAATTGTGCCTATTATACAAATAATTATCAACATAGCTAAAATTGTTAAATTCCGACAAAACTAGGCTCTCCAAAATAAAATGGCAGGCATGTAGTGGATTTTGGATTCCATACAAATGACTATGTGAATGGACTATCTTTTCGTACCAAACTCGGTAGACCTCGAGAGGGATGTACCTAGAGAGCAAATACTGCCCGCCTAAACCGACCAACCTTGTAATGACCCGGGATTTTTAGCATCGGTTAATATAATAATTAATTAATTTTGAATATTGAAATATTAATTTTTATAAGTCGAATAAATAAATTTTCTGACATTGGAAATATCTGAATATATATAAATTAGATTATGTAAATTTTTAAACATTAATTTTCGAATAAGATAATATATATATACATATATGTGTGTGTGTGTGTGTATGTTTCACCATTTTAAATTTATGATAAAGCATCTATTAGTGTATATATATACAAAGCTTCATGATGCAAATTTCAAACTTATGATGACAAGAATATACATATAGGTGTATAAATACATATGTATATGTATATGTATATGTATATGTATATGTATATATATAACAGTTTATATGCAAATATGTAATTTGGTATATGGTAAAAATATGTATTTATAAATGTATATATTTATGCATATATATACATAGACAAGCTTCATGATGGCAAGCATATAGTAAAGCACACAAAACACTAAATCAAACACATAATATCAAATCAAGTACCAAAGATAAAAATCAGCATATAAAAAAATCAAATCAGCCATAATTCATAAATCAGCACATAAAACCGAAAGAAAATGAAAAAAATAATAAAAAAAGAAAAATGAAGCATGTACACGAATTAGCCACCTTGTCAATATATATTGGACACAGGCATCATTTCACCTGGGAATTCAGGTATTATTTCACCTCCTACATCGAGTCATTATTGGTTTCTTTTACCATATGTTCTCTAAAATATATACGTAAGTATATGTCTTCCTCTATTCAAAAACCAAAAGCTCTAAAATCATTGAGAATTAGCTCGAGTAATCTACATGAATATTGTTCATCTTCGTCCCTAGTCTTTTTAAAATTAGTTTCACTTGATTTCATTTAATATTGCAGGAGATACCGCTGGAAATCAACAAGTAGCCAAGGATTTGAGGAAATTCATTGAACTTGAATCAACGAATGAATGTTTCTATTAAGTTCGCCTCGGCATATAATGAGTTTTAGAGTTGTTCGGTTGATTTTAAGGGGTAAGATTGAGGTGTGGTTGATAGTTGAACTGATTTATGGCTTTGGTGAAATTTCAGCGATGTGATGGGAGTGAGGTGGAGCAGTGGCGTTGGAAGGAGACTAGGGGGATGGCCGAGGTAGATAGGATGATGCGAAGCGGTCCTGTGTTATGTGGTTCATGGTCGAGGTGGAATTAGGGTGTAAGGCGTGTTTTGTTGGGTTTGGGTTTTCACATTGCTGGCAAGGCAAGGGAGCTTCGGACACGATGCAAGGGAACTGAGTGGTGAGGGGAAAGGTAGGCGGTCTTGTCAGTGGTGGTGGTGGTCGGAGATTTTATGGACGGGGGCGATGGGGGAAGTGGGTTTTGGGTCGCATCCAATTTCTAAGTAGCATGGTCGAGAGCGGGTGGGTGGTCGTATTTCTCTTAAAGGGTCCAGAGCTAGGGTAGAGGGTGGCGGATGGATGAGCGCACAGAGTAGGACGAGCTTGTGGTTCTGGTTGGGTGATCGATGGCCTAAAGTGCGAGCACACGTGCATGAGCGTGCATGAAGGACTAGGTCTGGGAGTCGAAAATTTGGGGAAGATGAGGTTGTACTATAGCTTCTGGAGTGGGTAATTGTGTAAAGGAAGTGGGATTGGTCCAATAGCTGGGTGAGAAAAAATTTCTTTTATTTGGTTATAAATATATATATGTATATGTATATGTAAAGTTGGTAACTTTGAAAAGGACATATCTTGATCGTTTTAAACCCAATCGACTTGATTCTTTTTGCGATGAACTTGTATGAACGAGTACAACATTATCATTAAATTTGCTAATAGTTCCCAATATGAAAAAATTTGTGATAGATTTAAACTGATAGGGTTAAAATTACGTTATTAATTTTTATAACATTGTTTAAAGTTATATATGATGTTTATTTGGCAAAATAAATTACTGTTGAGTTAAACTGGATCGAATATGGTAACTGGACATCGATTTAGCAGGATAAAACACCGTTTCTCTAATTAAATCAATTTGGTAATTAAATTAGCAGAATAAATCCCCGCTCTGCTATTTTACGGATGGACATTTGTTCAGCGGAAATAAAACACTGTTCCATTAATTAAATTAACTGGACCTTCTTTGGTAGAATAAATCACCATTCTACTACTATTAATTGGATCAATTAAATTTGGACATTTACATAGTAGAAATAAACACCGTCCTGCTATTACATTAGTGTGGAAACTTAATTACATTCCTATCGATAAGTATTGGATAAATATTGTATTAATAGTTAATTGTTAAGGGTAAGTTTAATTTACATATTTGATGCCATATAAATACTGGAATTATAACTTAGATAGTTATTTGAATTAATGGTGACTTGATTAAGTACCATTGGAGTTACTAAGCCCCTTTTCCAACTTTGGAAGTTGTTGTTTGAACCAAAGTTAAATTTAAGGATGATTATTATTTATTAATGATATTTTGGAGACAATTAATAATCATTTGATAATCATTTAAAGTTAATAATTTTATAATTCTTAAAAATTATTTATAAATATTTAGTTATTGTTTTCAAGGTTATTTGATTATTTAAATGTTTAAAGTATATATTAATTATTTATTTAAGGTTATTTCGAAATATTTGGATTTAAAACTTAATTATTATTTAAGAATTTATTTGTATTAAAATATTATTATTTCAAAGATAATGTGTTCAAATATTAATATTGTTTTAAAAATAACATATTATATAGTAAACTGTTAATAAAGAGTATTTTCCTAAATTAAACTTGAAAATTATTATAGAAACTTTATAAGTATCATTTTGGGATAATTATTTCGGGAAGTAATGGTATATCTTCATAGCGTAATTCGAGGGGCAGAGATTTCCTACAGTTTGTTATGCTTTCGTTGGAATAGTGACGTAACCATTATGCAAACCTCGATATATGATTAATTTCATGATGGAAATTGAGAGGTAGAGATTACCTAAGTTAAGTTTGGATTTCTCCTAGATAAAGACGTAATCATTGAGCTGCGATCCATGGTCGATACTGAATGGTGCTTTCCATATTTAATTTAAAAGGCTTTCAAGTATTTTTTGAAGATATGGTTTGTTAATATACTTATTCCGGGAGGATAAGTATATGACTATAATAAGAGATTTAATTTATTGAAATTAAATTAAATGAGGCTTAGTGATTTCAGTGGGAAATGAAATCTATGTTTGAATGTTTATATATTAAATAGTTAAATAACCGACAATCAGATCTTGGCCAAAATATGTAATCCTTTTTAATTTTGGTGGTACGGAATTATTCCCTACTTAACGCCGAAGGATTTTAACTCTGGAAATATTTAGGAGAAATGAGAGATTATATGGTACGGTTACCACCGGGTTGTTGTACTGTACGTATAAACTTGTGGATCTTCTAGGACAAATGATAAAGAGATCTGTCCACTTAAACAGTTAAGGGTTAGTCTCTGATCTTATGCATTGGCTGATTATTTCATAATGAATCGGTCTTGAGCATTTTGAAAATTGACGAATGGTTTTTGGAGCACCAAGGAAATGCAGAGAGTACTCGTAAAAGATGACTTGGAACCCATGGCCTACTACGAAAACCATATACGTTTAAATGGAGGAGATGCATTATGTTTTGGGATATTGAAATCCATATGTGGTTCCGTGACTTGTTGGATTGTGGGAATCTATGCGAGATTCCAAGACTATTGAAATGTCGAATTCATATGTGATTCTGTGACCTATTAAGGTGTGGGAGTCCATGTGGGATTCCATAACATATTTGGAGATGGTGCGTGAGCTAGAACACTGGATGTGGCCTCATCAGCGAAGATGACTAAAACAAGAGATAGGATGCATAGCCAAAGGGAAAAGCTAATACATGAGGGTTTAGTCATCTCTCTTTCTAGCAAGCCCTATCGTTTATTTTGTGCATGCTGAGAGCGATGCACTTGGTCTTGGTGGCTAGTTATGTATTCCCTATATACCTCGGCTAGACAGGCAATGACGCATGGAAGGATAACTCTGATCCTAATGCAAAAGGACTGTTCTCAAAGTATTGAGTGCACCTCCATGGAAATCCTACACAATTAGCGAACGAGCCTTGTCCAGTTCTGATTTTATGACTAGTATCATTGTGATGTACATAGCAAATACATCGCAGCTATTTGTTATTATTACTTTAGCGATTAGACACTATTATAATATCAAATGATTTTTTATAAAGGAGTTTTGGTTATCATACGTTAAAAAACCCATCCGTGTTTATTTGCGGTAAGGTCTTACGAGATACCTTTGTTTTGAAAAGGGTATTAAACTTTAAGAATCAAGTTGATTGTGTTAACCAGACTGACCTGGACGTGGTTTTTCCTATATGCTTGGGTCAGATTGAGCATATTTCTAGATTTAGATGGATGTTTGGAGCTTCAGAAGTGGAGCTGGAGCACTAAAGATGTATTCACGTAGATGATTATATTTTCGTTGTTTTCATTGTTGCATATTGTTCAACGATTTGTGAGGATAGATTGTTATAACTATTCGTGCTGAGATAGGTTAGTGTACTCTGATTAATCTTTTTATATATATAAATTATAGTTTTATTTTTGTATAAAGACTCGTTCTATATATTATAAATTATTCGTTCCACTATAAGATTCTATGTTGTTTAGTTCTTCTATTTTCTTTCTTATTTCTTTCCCCTAACTATCCGCCTTTTTTTCGATTTGGGCTAGATGTGTAGTTTATTGTCAGTTTAAATCGTATGGAAAATTTAGTCATTACAAAGTGGCATCAAAGCCAAAGTTTAAGCTAGATCCTTGGCTTTGGTGGGGTGGAACTCATTATTGATAGGTTTAGTAATACCCAAGAATGAGTAACTCATTAGAGATAGGGTAAGCGACGTCTTAGAATGAGTTCGAGTGTATGTGTATAAGCGCATATTTGTTAGTGATATAAAAATGTTTTATATTGTGTTGTTTGTTCTGTTGAATGGCTTAAGAATTCTGGTCGATGCTTTTGGCCAACGTTATCGATAGGGATTTCCTAAACACTCGAACAAGACCAATTGACATGGTATTGTTTTAAAAATGTGTAATGGAATATTTTATCCAGAATTATATTTTATATATAAAAGAACAAAAGTTTCAAATAAAATTTAACACAATTATTCTAGGCTGTGCTTGGTTATTGAGAGTGATAGTATTCCATCATTATCATTTAGGATTTGATCGGGCGTGCTCGCCATCTCTGGGCATTGACAATTATCAATTGATCTATCTTGAATCTTTCTTTTGAAAGCCTGGATTCGATAATTGGAAGTTTGAAAACACTGAAATGGATTCCCTATGAATTAAATTTCACAATTTAAATACAAGGTGTTCGTTACTAAAGTCAAGTTGAAAATGGGATTTCTATAGGTTGTTTATTTCAAAGAAAATTTAGGATATTTTGAAATAATATTTGCAAATGGTTGAATATAAAAGTTAGTCGTATTAGATTAAGTTTAATAAAAGAAGTTATTAAAAGAAAAACTTAAATATTTATAGAATAAATACTTGAAAGATGATTATATAAGGAAGCTATCATATTTTCACTAAATATTTGAGAAGGATTTCCCTTAAATGGAGATGTCATAAAGTTGATTTACTAAAGTATGCCCTATAAATAAAAGGGAATTTGAAGGTTTAAATCCTGATGATTTTAGCAAAATTGTTTTTGAGGTGTAAAGAGTTTTTGGGTGTATCAATATTTTTGGAATAGTGTACTTAGAAATATGTCTATGTATAAATATCTTTGAAAGTAATTTTAAGGAAATGTGTATTTCTTTGGCCTTTGGTTCGGAGAATAAGTTCTAATTTGTTTTGTGATGGTCAGAATAATCTTCTTAGTAACGATCGGATGTGTAAAAACTTGTAATTTTTGGTAATTAAAAATAGTTGATTTAATAAGATTTTGGTAATTAAATATTAAAAGAAATAAAAGTTAGTTATTTAATGAGGATGTAATAACTAAAATGAATGGTAAGAATGTTAATTTAAGCTAATTATTGATAGATTGAATGAGATTACAATAAATTGAAATAATGTAAACGTTATAACTTTGTAATAAATTTAATATACGGAAATGAATATAAATATTGAATTTATAATGAGATAAAATATAATGAATGGTAAGTGAGTAAGACCATGGTCATGTAATTAATTGTAACTTTGGTCTGTAAGCAATAAACTTATAAATGTAATTAAAAGCAAACAATGACAATTATTATGTGTTACCTTTTTATTTATTCTAATTGAAATGATAAATTAATTTTTAATAAATAAAAACAAAAGTTACATTAATGTGAAATGTAATACAATGTTTTGAAGGGGTTAAATTTGAGTGTATTAAGGAATGAAAGCTTAACTAGGTTTGTAGAGTAGTAATGGACGTAATAAAAAATTTGGAATTGAATCAAATTAATTTATTGAAATTCAATTTATAATAATTGGATTTATTGTGGTAAATGAAATTTAACACTACGTAACTGGAATTAAGATGAAATTGGCAATTATTAATGCACTAAGATACATACCAATGGAAATTATATCCATAAGATGATAATTGATTTAATAATAGGATTTAAAATCAAACTAAACGATTTATTGAAATTAAATTTAAATAATTTGATTTTATTGAAATTTAAGTTAAATACTGTAATTAATGAGTTTATCTACTTTAAATTGGTATTTAATTTGTTTAAATTATTTGTGAATGTTTAAGAAATCAAAAATGGTAGAGATTGCTAATTATAGATTTGGAATTGAATATCGATGAAACCAGTTTCATCAGATTCATAATGGTGAACTATTATAGAATTTTAAGTTTCGTAACGATCGGGCTTGTCGTTTGATCGTACGGGCTCGAAACGCTTAGAAATCAATTTAATTGAAATCAATTTGAAATAATTTGATTTTAGCATAACTTCTTCATACGATGGAATTTGGACTAGAAACCTATTCCATTACGTTTAAAATATTTAAAAACATCTATTTTGATATATGGGTTGACTCGATTTCGTTGCGGAGTCAAAACGGGCTTTTCGGGCCATTTATCGTTCAAACTTTCAATCCAAATCAGTCCAATCAATTCTAATTTTAGCTTTTCCTATATATACCTCGTTAACCCTAGCAACTCCTTATTCTCATTTGTATGTACGTACATCTCCTTCTCAACTCCTCATCCAATGGCAGACAAACAAATTCTAGATCCAACTGCAAATCAAAACCAAATCAAAAATCAAACTCCACAAACTATATCGAATTATATATCAATTTGAAGCTCTCGATGAGCAGTGTAACAGCCCATAATTTTATAAGTATTTTTAATTCAATTTTATTTTAAAACTCTGATTTTTAAATCATTTAAAAATTGAATTTATGGAATTTTCCAATGTAAATTTCAAATTTGTTTGTAATTTTTTTTCCCAATAACAATAAAATAAACATTTTTTGAAAATTTTATACTTTGGTCAACCTTGGTCAAACTTTGAGTTTCAATTAAAATAAAATAAACATTTCTGTATCTTATTTTCTATTTTTCTATGTTAATTTCCCTACTTTATTTTATCTTTTATTTTCTTTAAACTTTTATTTTATTTATTGGACTATTATTTTGATAAATGGCTTAGAAATTTAAAAGGTCATAAGTTACTTGTTTTATATTTCAATGCCTTTTCATTTGCCTTGCATTCACAACTCTTAGCCGTTCATTCCTCCACATTCTAACCGTGTATTCATTGCACCAATCACGTTTATTACATCTCATTCTCATCTCCACTTTCTCATTTCATTTCTAGAAAAAAAAATATTTCAAGTTTCTATGGCTTCACTTCCTCTTCTTCCATTTTTATTCTTTCTCTTTTGTTTTGCACAAGCATGGATCGGCCTCCACCTATTGCCGACCCCATCACCATTTCCACCACCACCTTGCCGACAATCATCCTCTTTATCACCACTAAGACCAAGCCGTGACCACCAAGTTGCAACATCACCAAAGTCATATGCAAAGCCTAGCCTAGATTACCATATTCCGCCATTTCCTCTTCATATTGCTTGGCCACAACAAAAACCATGCCATCTCTCCTTCATGCCTTGACCACAACCACTCCTTGTCGTGACTAGATGTGCCTTGACCAAGATCCAACCTAGGTCGAGCACTTGAGACATAGGGCCGAACCCACTTTTCCACTATACCCTTCATTTCCAAGCCTTTTTGCCTTCCACCATTTGTAACTTGCCACTTTTCCACTTCCTCAAGCCATAGTCATGCCAAACATGACCCAGAGAACACCATGGCCGAGCACAAGAAGACCATGATCTAGCCAATAGTGATGTGGTCGAGCCACATGTTGGTTAAACCAAAGGTTATGTCACTTTGATTCTTATCTTTTCATTGTTTTGATGAATAATCTTTGTGTTGAATTATATTCTTATGTTTGTGTATTGGTGCTGTTTACAAGATATGGATCTTGACTCTCCATCACACAAAAATATAGTCGTGCTTTGTCGTGCTTTTCTGAGTTTAAATTGTGTGTCGTGAATCGTCAATTCTAGCTTTAGAAGGTGAGTTTATCACTCTCGACATTCGTACTTATGTAATTGTGAAATAATGACGTGTGAATTATATAAATTTATACACTAAGTTCATACATGCCTGTGATATGATTACATGATGCTAATGCAGCTTATATATTTGTTATATCACTTGATATGATAGTATATGCTATATTATTATTTTATGTTATCTATCTCACATTGCAAATTCCCTATCACTATGGGTTGAAACAATACATAACCGAACGGACATTAGAATAAGGAAAAATCATTATTGCTGAAATGATAGGTTCGCGTGATTTTTACTTTATCTTATTTGACTTATGATTGCGGGGTTGAAGTGATAGGACCCCGATTTTTCTTTTTAAATTACGGATTGAAATGATACATATCTTTATCACTTGCCCTAGGTTAGAAAATATTATACAGGCCTATGGTTAATATTTTTAAAGTAATATTTTCTTAAAAGTTTATTAAGTATTTCGAATTTCTAGAATATATGAAATTTTAACTTAAAATTTGATATAAAGGTTTGAAATATAAAGAGATACTTGTTTTCTATAAGTTAAAATTTTATAAGTTGATTTTGGTTTTAATTGTAATTTAAAAATCTTTATTTGGATTTAAATTTGTAATTTAAAGATTTTATGTATGATAAACAACTTAACAATGAAATTTGATTTCATGTGGAATTCCAAATCTAGCCTAGTGGTTGTAATGAATTTTATTTCATGAAATGGATATGTTTTGTATAAATAAGTTTACAGTGATTTTCTATAATTTAAATTGTATAAGTAAAATGTAATTTAAATATGACTTAACTTGAAAATTGGAAATTGGTTTCCAAATAGATATTTTAAATTAAGTAAATAATGTATTTTGAATTAATAAAAATGAAATACAATTTTAATTGGACATTCTGTAATAAATTTATTTAACTTGAAATCATAGTTAATTGATGTCGAAGTGAATAGATTTATAAAGAAAGTTGATTTTTGTATTAACTATGAAAACTTATTTTATTTCTGAAACGGGTTTTTTAAAATAAAGTATTAAGTCATTGGTTAAAAATAAAAGTTAAGTAATAATGTGCTTTTGACTTAATAAACGAATTATAGTTTAATTTGAATATTTATGGATAAAATTTTATTTTATTAAATCATAAGATAAATGATATCCAAATGAATATTTTCTGAAGCGTGAAATATGATTTTTATAAGTTAAAATTGCTAAAAATTGAAATTTTAATGTGGCTGAAATGTTATTATAAATCTGGAATTAGTATTGGTAGCACTTAAGAAATGTTGTGGTTTAAGAGAGCATTTGCTAAGTGTTATCAATTCGATGACTTAACTATATTATGAAATAATAATAAAGCTACTACAGCACTTTGTAAGTGTTATTGTTGTTGAATGTAAACTTTTTACAATACTAGTAAGCTACTGCAGCACTTGTAAGTGTCGTTGTTGCTAAAAATAAACAGTTTTGAAATAATAACTAAATACCTACGGTAGCACTTTGTAGGTGCTGCTGTATCTGAATTTGACAATGTTTTTGAAATACTAATATATCTACTGTAACACTTTGTAAATGCTGTTGTAGCTGAAATTTACAATGTTTTGGAAATTTTATAATTACTCTCTGTCGATACCGAAAACAATTTTAACAACTATGTACGCGGTGGAGATTCCAGAATGAAGTAGGATGATGTCAATGTTCTATTGAGGTATGTATGTAGACCTGACTTCCGTGAGTTGGCATAAGGTGGTTAAAACAGGAGTGATTCCGGGCTAGTGAGGTAGCTCCTCTTATCGGACACACTTATTCATTTGCCATTCTATTACTTTATGATTGATAGGGTGCACCTTTGATTTTGGGAGTGTGGCTCGAGGTGGGCGGTAGTGGTTGCTACGCGTCACCACCAGTCCGGATGCATAACTAGTATATCTACCCTGGCATTGCCTCGTTGTGCCGTGTCACGTATCCTAACGCGCCTTGTATGATTTTGGTTTTGTGTCGTAGCCTGTAGAGTATCCTCTGGTGGCTTTTCGATTAGGAGGAACCATGATTCTGGATAGACTACTGGGACTATTATGTGTTAAGGGGGATATGGGTAACTCCTTAACGCGTTTTTAAAGTAAGTTTATTTTACTACTAGACACTATTATAATAGCGTATGTTACTACATGGTAACTAGTTTAACAGATCCTTAGAGGGCGGGCCGTCCCAAGCATCCTTTGAGTTACTTTTACATTTATATTACAGTTCACTTGAGTTGGTTTACATTGTATAAGTATGTATGTCCTGACGCGAGTGTTTTGTGTTTTGCTTTACGCTCGGGTCAGACTGAGTGATACAGCATTGGAGACTCACCTTCAGAGTTGGAGCATTGCTTGAAGATCCAGCTATCTATTTCATTTCAGTTATCCATTTAATTCCAGTGATGTATTCTAATTGTACTTGATTAACATATTGAGACTTCTATTGTATCTTGTTTAATTCTGATGTATATTTATATAGTAGCTTCATGAACCACTATTTCTTTTCTTCCGCTGCATTATTATATTACTATGTGTCTATGATTCTGTTATTTATTTATTTGTTGTATATTTTGAGATTTTCCAAATTTATATTTACAATTTGGTATTCTGAGCAATTCAAGTCCGACATGTGAGGATGTGAATGGCTGAAAATATCGGGTCGTTACATTTGGTATCAGAGCTTTGGATCTAGGAAAACTTAGCATATATGGTAAATTTGTTTACAGAATCACTTTCATTCGAGCTTGAATCTCTTTCACTTTGACTCTGTTTCCTTTGAATTTTGGAATGTTTCCTTGGTTCTGTAATCCCTTCTTGTGCCTCACTATTTGTCTTCTTTTGATTCTGGAGTATCCCATGACTCCACTTCGAATGAGCTTTATAATGAGTCGGCGGTCTCGCCAATCTCCAAATGACTTGTAAAGGGATGAAACTCCTTTACAATTGGCATCGTTTCATCGGAGATTTCTATATATCCTCGGTTAGATGCTAATATCTCTTATTATCCGGAATTCCATCTCTTGAAATTTAATATAGATTTGCCTTAGAATTCCACATTGATCTAATTCTTGAAGTCGTGATTGACTCAGTTAAGGTTACCCATGATTTATAGGAGCTTATCCATTTCCTTATTCGGTGAGTTAATCATCTTATCTTTTATTCCAACTTATCCTCAAATCAAAATTTCCTTTGATATGAGTTAATCAAATTTGAATCTCCATCCTTGCTTTGAAAATCTATTCGTGTATAGTGTATTTGTAAATCTATACTAAAAAATGTTTTATATATTGTGTGATTTGAGTTGTTGATGTTGATTTGGGTTTCGACCGATTCGTCAGATCAACGCTATCGATAGAATCTCCAAAACACTTGAACAGGCCAACCGACACAATATAGTTTTCAAATTTAGTAAATGAAATAAATTTTGTATAATTTTAATGTATATGTTTATAAGTATAATTTATTTAATTTTGACAATTAATTGAATTGGATGTTAAGAAAAAAATATTTGATTTTATATATCATGTAATCATTAGCATTTGTTTTACATAAATAATTGAACTATAAAACATGGTTATAAATTTATTTGGAAATTTAAATGAATTTAAATCCATAATTTGAGAATTTAATTTTCTATGATTTTGAACTTTGGGTTTTAAAGTTTTAAAAAGGTACTATTTAAAGTATTTTCCAAATGAAATTTATTCCAAAGAATTTTAAATGTTTAAACCAGTGCTCTTCTCTTTGTCGTTGTAAAATAATTTCGGTGATGACTACAGCAATATCGACATTCATTTTCGAGTTTCGAAGTGGAGAGACCATTCTATAGCTTGCTACAGTTTTGCTTTGAAAAATTAAATTGATTTGAATTTCTAAAATATGACTTGATTTATAATGTATATATTGATGTATGATTTAAATTTGATTGGATATATATTGAGTGTATATATTTATTTATCTCTAAATTGTTTGAAGTTATTCGAAAATTTAATTCTTAAATTTTATCTTACAAGATGATTTCAATTATAAAATAAAGCCAGAATTTTGAATAAATATTTAAGATTGAAATAATTGGATGAGAAAATTTTAACTTGTATAATACTCAATTGCATTTTAATATAACTTAACTAAATCATTTAGAAGTTAAATATGTAATTGGATAATATACAATATAAAAGGATTTTTATAAATAAAATTTGAGTGGTTATAATAAATGTTATACACTTAAATTTTAGCTATGAAAAGACTAATAGAGGTAAATAAAATGAAAAGCTAATTAAATAAAATACAATATAAGTGGTGTTAAAGGAATTTATAAATAAATTGGCATAGTTATAATAAATGTAATTATACTTAATATATGTGATTAGATATATATTAAGTGGAATAAAGTTAATAATGATTTTGAATAAAGAACAATTAAATTTATGGAATAAATTATAAGGATAATAAATGATTTTTCCAAATTCATGATTTTATAAATTGATAATTGCATGATAAGATAATGAAATAAGAAATAGTTAAGATTTATTTAACTTAGGTGAAATCAAGTAATAATTTAAGTTGAAATTTTCGTGGTTTTAAATTTATTATCTTGTTTTCCAATCTCTTTTCTTTTGGGATGTTCCTATTCTCCTGCATCCTAAAGCGGGAAATTGATTTCCGAATTGATCTTGTACCTGAAGTTCGTCCTGTAGTTCTTCCTCCCAGAAGAACTTATCTTCACCTGTCAGTTTTGGAAAATTTTCAAAGAATCACCGGTACTCATTTGAATCTGAGCACTGCTTACAAATCCATAGACCGACAATCAAACGGAAAGAGTGAACCAAATTCTAAAGGATCTTCTTCGTGCTTGTATTCTTGATTACGGAGGATCTTAGCAAAATCATCTCCATCTGGTTGGATTCACCTATAACGACAGTTATCAGGTATAATTTCAATCTTCTTTTCATCGTGTCTTAATCCAAACTCATTCAATCCTATTTTCCTTGTTTTCCCTATCTCGTTTCTTTTTTAGGACGAAAAATTTTGAGTGTGGGAGAGTGTAACAACCCATAATTTTGTAAGTATTTTCAGTTTAATTTATAAAAACTCTTATTTTTAAATCATTTAAAAATTGAATTTCTTGAATTTTCTAATGTAATTTTGGAATTTATTTGTAATTTGTTTTCCCAAATACAATAAAATAAACATTTTCTAAAAATTTTATATTTTGATCAACCTTGGTAAAAACTTTGAATTTCAGTTTAAATTTTTAAATTTTAAATTTTAATCTTTTTCTTTGAAGCAGAATATAATTCTGATATTCGTTCTGCTTTTCGTTTCGTCAAATTCTGTTTTATACTTTTTATAATTTGATAATGTAGTGTTTTACACGCAGTTATTTTTCATATCTTATTTTCTATTTTTCTATGTTAATTTCACTATTTTATTTTCTTATTTATTTTGTTTAAACTTTTATCTTATTTATCGGATTTTCATATTCATAAATGGCTTAGAAATTTGAAAAGTCTTAAGTTACTTGTTTTATTTCAATGCCTTTTCATTTGCCTTGGATTCACAACTCTTAGTCGTTCATTCCTCCACATTCTTGCTGTGTATTCATTCCACAAGTCACGTATGTTACATTTCATTCTCATCTCCACTTTCTCATTTCATTTCTAGAAAAAAATATTTCAAGATTCCATGGCTTCTCTTCCTCTTCTTCCATTTTTGTTTTTTCTCTTTTGTTTTGCACAAGCATGGCTCGGCCTCTACCTTTTTCCGACTCCATCACCATCTCCACCACCACCATGCCGACCATCATCCCCTCTTCATCACCACTAAGACCAAGCCATGACCGCCAAGTTGCAGCATCACCAAAGTCATGTGCAAAGCCTAGCCTAGATCACCATATTCCACCACTTCCTCTTCATATTGCTCGGCCACAACAAAAACCACACCATCACTCCATGCTTTGACCATAACCACTCCTTGCCATGACTAGATGTCCCTTGACAAAGATCCAACCCAGGCCGAGCACTTGAGACATAGGGCCGAACCCACTTTTCCACTAGACCCTTCATTTCCAAGCCTTTTTGCCTTCCACCATTTGTAACTTACCACTTTTCCACTTCCTCAAGCCATAGACATGCCAAACATGACCCAAAGAACACCATGACCGAGCACAAGAAGACCATGATCTAGCCAATAGTGATGTGGCCGAGCCACTTATTGGTTAAACCAAAGGTTATGTCACTTTGATTCTTATCTTTTCATTGTTTTGATGTATAATCTTTGTGTTGAATTATATTCTTATGTTTGTGTATTGGTACTGTTTACAAGATATGGATCTTGACTCTCCATCACGCAAAAATATAGTCATGCTTTGTCGTGTTTTCGGTGTTTCAATTGTGTGTCTTGAATTGTCAATTCTAGCTTTAGAAGGTGTGTTTATCACTCTCGACATTCGTACTTATATAATTATGAAACAATGACGTGTGAATTATAGAAATTTATATGCTAAGTTCATACACGCCTGTGATATGATTATATGATGCTAAATACTGCTTATATATTTGTTACATCACTTGATATGATAGTATATGTTATATTATTATTTTATGTTATGTATCTCACATTGCACGTTCCCTATCACTATAGGTTGAAATGATACATACCCGAATGGACATTAGAATAAGGAAAAATTATTATTGCTGAAATGATAGGCTCGAGTGATTTTTACTTTATCTTATTTGACTTATGATTGCAGGATTGAAATGACAGAACCTCGAATTTTTTTTTAAATTACGGATTGAAATGATACATATCTGTATCACTTGATCTAGGTTAGAAAATATTATACAGGCCCATTGTTAATATTTTAAAAGTAATATTTTCCCTAAAATTTATTAAGTATTTTGAATTTTTAGAATATATGAAATTTTAACTTAAAATTTGATTTAAAGGTTTGAAATGTAAAGAGATACTTGTTTTCTATAAGTTAAAATTTTATAAGTTGATTTTGGTTTTAATTGTAATTTAAAAACCTTTATTTGGTTTTAGATTTGTAATTTAAAGATTTTATGTATGATAAAAAACTTAACAATGAAATTTGATTTGATGTGGAATTCTAAATCTAGCCTAGTGGTTGTAATGAATTTTATTACATGAAATGGATATGTTTTGTATAAATAAGTTTGCAGTGATTTTCTATAAGTTAAAGTGTGTAAGTAAAGTGTATAAAATGTAATCTAAATGTGACTTAACTTGAAAATTGGAAATTGGTTTCCAAATAGATATTTTAAATTAAGTAAATAATGTATTTTGAATTGGTAAAAATGAAATACAATTTTAATTGGACATTCTGTAATAAATTTGTTTAACTTGAAATCATAGTTAATTGATGTCGAAGTGAATAGATTTACAAAGAAAGTTGATTTTGTATTAACTATGACAGCTTATTTTATTTCTGAAACGGGTATTTTAAAATAAAGTATTAAGTCATTGTTAAAAATAAAAGTTAAGTAATAATGTGCTTTTGACTTAATAAATGAATTATAATTTAACTTTGAATATTTATCGATAAAATTTTATTTTATTAAATCATAAGATAAATGATATCTAAATGAATATTTTCTGAAGCGTGAAATATGAATTTTATAAGTTAAAATGGCTAAAAATTGAAATTTTAATGTGGCTGAAATGTTATTATAAATCTGAAATTAGTATTGGTGGCAATTCAGAAACGTTGTGGTTTAAGAGAGCATTTGCTAAGTGTTGTCAATTCTGAGACTTAACTATATTATGAAATAATAATAAAGCTACTACGACACTTTGTAAGTGTTGTTGTTGTTGAATGTAAACTGTTTTACAATACTAGTAAGCTACTGCAATACTTTGTAAGTGCTGTTTTTCTGAAAATAAACTGTTTTGAAATAATAACTAAATACCTACTGTAGCACTTTGTAGGTGCTGCTGTTTCTGAATTTGACAATGTTTTTGAAATACTAATATATCTACTGTAACACTTTATAAATGTTGTTGTAGCTGAAATTTACAATGTATTGGAAATTTTATAATTACTCTCTGTCGATACCGAAAACAACTTTAACAACTGTGTACGCGGTGGAGATTCCAGAATGAAGTAGGATGATGGCGACGTTCTATTGAGGTATGTACGTGGACCAGACTCCCGTGAGTTGGCCTAAGGTGGCTAAAACAGGAGCGATTCCGAGGTAGCTCCTCTTATCGGACACACTTCTTCGTATTCCATTATATTACTTTGTGATTGATTGGGTGCACCTTTGATTTTAGTAGTGTGGCTAGAGGTGGGCGGTAGTGGCTGCTATGCGTCACTACCAGTCCGGATGCGTAATTGGTATATCTACCCTGGCATTGCCTCGTTGTATCGTGTCACCTACTCTAGAGCGCCTTGTACGATTTTGGTTTTGTGCCGTAGCCTGTAGAGTATCGTCTGGTGGCTTTCCGATTAGGAGGAACCATGATCCTGGATAGACTACTGCGACTATTATTTGTTAAGGGGGATATGGGTAACTCCTTAACGCGATTTTAAAGTAAGTTTATTTTACTACTAGACACTATTATAATAGCGTATATTACTACATGATAAATAGTTTAACGGATCCTTAGAGGATGGATGGTCCTAAGCATCCTTTAAGTTACTTGTACATTTATATTACAGTTCACTTGAGGTGGTTTACATTGTATAAGTATGTATGTCCTGACTCGAGTGTTTCGTGTTTTGCTTTACGCTCAGGTCAGACTGAGTGATACAGCATTCGAGACACACCTTCAGAGTTGAAGCTTTGCTTGAAGATCCATCTACCTATTTCATTTCAGTTATCTAATTGATTCCAGTGATGTATTCTAATTGTACTTGATTATCATATTGAGACTTCTATTGTATCTTGTTTAACTCTGATGTAAATTTATATAGTAGCTTCATGAACTACTATTTCTTCGCTTCCGCTGCATTATTATATTACTCTGTGTCTATGATTCTATGATTTACTTGCTGTATATTCTGAGATTTGCCAAATTTATATTTATAATTCGGTATTTTGAGCAATTCAAGTCCGACATGTGAGGATTCGAATGGTTGAAAATATCGGGTCGTTACATTTGGTATCAGAGCTTTGGATCTAGGCAAACTTAGCATATATGGTAAATTTGTTTATAGAATCACTTTCGTTCGATCTTTAATCTCTTTCTCTTTGACTCTGTTTCCTTTGAATTTTGGAATGTTTCCTCGGTTCTGAAATCCCTTCTTGTGCCTCACTATTTGTCTTGTTTTGATTCTTGAGTATCCCATGACTCCATTTAGAATGAGCTTTATAACGAGTCGGCGGTCTCGCCAATCTCCAAATGACTTGTAAAGGGATAAAAATCCTTTACAATTGGCATCGATTCATCGGAGATTTCTATATATCCTCGGTTAGATGCTAATATCTCTTGTTATCCGAAAATCTCTTGAAATCTAATGTAGATTTGCCCTAGAATTCCACATCGATCTAATTCTTGAAGTCGCAATTGACTCGGTTAAGGTTACCCGCGATTTATAAGAGCTTATCCATTTCCTTATTCGGTTAGTTAATCATCTTATCTTTTGTTCCAACTTATCCTCAAATCAAAATTTTCTTTGATATAAGTTAATCAAATTTGAATCTCTATCCTTGCTTTGAAAATCTATTCCTATATAATGTATTTGTAAATCTATATTCCAAATTGTTTTATATATTGTGTGGTTTGAGTTGTTGATGTTGATTTGGGTTTTCGATCGATTCTTCATATCAACACTATCGATAGGATCTCCAAAACACTTGAACAGGGCAAACCGACACAATATAGTTTTCAAATTTAGTAAATGAAATAAATTTTGTATACTTTTATTGTATATTTTTATAAGTATAATTTATTGAATTTTGACAATTAATTGAATTGGATGTTAAGAAAAAAAATTATTTGATTTATATATCTTGTAATCATTGGCATTTGTTTTACATAAATAATTGAACTATAAAACATGGTTATAAATTTATTTAGAAATTCAAATGAATTTAAATCCATAATTTGAGAATTTAATTTTCGATGATTTTGAACTTTGGGTTTTAAAGTTTTAAAAAGGTACGATTTAAAGTATTTTCCAAATGAAAATTGTTTTAAAGAATTTTAAATGTTTAAACCAGTGCTCTTCTCTTTGTCGTCGGAAAATAATTTCAGTGATGACTGCAGCATTATCGACATTCATTTTCGAGTTTCGAAGTGGAGAGACCATTCTTTAGCTTGCTACAGTTTTACTTTGAAAAATTAAATTGATTTAAATTTCTAAAATATGACTTGATTTATAATGTATATATTGATGTATGATTTAAATTTGATTGGATATATATTGAGTATATATATTTATTTATCTCTAAATTGTTTGAAGTTATTCGGAAATTTAATTCTTAAATTTTATCTTACAAGATGATTTCAATTATAAAATCAAGCCAGAATTTTGAATAAATATTTAAGCTTGAAATAATTGGATGAGAAATTTTAACTTGTATAATACTCAATTGCATTTCAATATAACTTACCTAAATCATTTAGAAGTTAAATATTTAATTGGATAATATACAATATAAAAGGATTTTTATAAATAAAATTTGAGTGGTTTTAATAAATGTTATACACTTAAATTTTAGTTATAAAAAGACTAATAGAGGTAAATAGAATGAAAAGCTAATTAAATAAAATACAATATGAATGGTGTTAAAGGAATTTATAAATAAATTGGAATAGTTATAATAAATGTAATTATACTTAATATATGTGATTAGATATATATTAAGTGGAATAAAGTTATGATTTTGAATAAAGAACAATTAAATTATTGAATAAATTATAAGTATAATAAATGATTTTTCCAAATTCATGATTTTATAAATTGATAATTGGATGATAAGATAATGAAATTAGAAATAGTTAAGATTTATTCAACTTAGGTGAAATCAAGTAATAATTTAAGTTGAAATTTTCGTGGTTTTAAATTTATTATCTTATCTTGTTTCCAATCTCTTTTATTTCGGGATGTTCTTATTCTCCTGCATCCTAAAGCAGGAAATTGAATTCTGAATTGATCTTATACCTGAAGTTCGTCCTGTAGTTCTTCCTCCCAGGAGAACTTATCTTCACCTGTCAGTTTTGGAAACTTTTCAAAGAATCTTTGGTACTCATTTAAATCTGAGCACTGCTTACCATCCACAGACTGACGATCAAACGGAAAGAGTGAACCAGATTCTAAAGGATCTTCTCCGTGCTTGTGTTCTTGATTATGGAGGATCTTGGGAAGATCATCTCCATTTGGTTGGATTCACCTGTAATGACATTTATCAGGTATAATTTCAATCTTCTTTTCATCGTGTCTTAATCCTATCTCAATTAATCCTGTTTTCCTTGTTTATCCTATCTCGTTCCTTTTCGAGGACGAAAAGTTCTGAGTGGGGGAGAGTGTAACAGCCCATAATTTTGTAAGTATTTTTAGTTTAATTTTATTTGAAAATTTTGATTTTTAAATCATTTAAAAATTGAATTTATGGAATTTTCCAATGTAATTTTGGAATTTGTTTGTCATTTGTTTTCCCAAATACAATAAAATAAACATTTTCTGAAAATTTTATATTTTGATCAACCATGGTAAAACTTTGAATTTCAGTTTAAATTTTTAAATTTTAATCTTCTCCTTGAAGCAGAATATAATTTTGATATTCGTTCCGCTTTTCGTTTCGTCAAATTCTGTTTTATACTTTTTATAATTTGATAAATATAGTGTTTTACACGTAGTTATTTTTGTATCCTATTTCTTATTTTTCTATGTTAATTTTTCTATTTTAGTTTCTTATTTATTTTGTTTAAACTTATTTTTTATTTATCTGATTTTCATATTGACAAATGGCTTAGAAATTTGAAAAGTCTTAAGTTACTTGTTTTATTTCAATGCCTTTTCATTTGCCTTGCATTCATAACTCTTAGCCGTTCATTCCTCCACATTCTAGCCATGTATTCATTCCATGAACCACGTATTACATCTCATTCTCATCTCCACTTTCTCATTTTATTTCTAGAAAAAAATATTTCAAGTTTCCATGGCTTCTCTTCTTCTTCTTCTTCCATTTTTGTTTTTTCTCTTTCGTTTTGCACAAGCATGGCTCGGCCTCCACCTATTGCCGACCCCATCACCATCTCCTCCACCACCACCATACCGACCATCGTCCCCTCTTCATCACCACTAAGACCAAGCCATGACCGCCAAGTTGCAACATCACCAAAGTCATGTGCAAAGCCTAGCCTAGATCACCATATTCCACCACTTCCTCTTTATATTGGTCGGCCACAACAAAAACCACACCATCACTGATCCATGCCTCGACCACAACCACTCCTTGCCGTGACTAGATGTGCCTTGACCAAGATCCAACCCAGGCCGAGCACTTGAGACATAGGGCCGAACCCACTTTACCACTAGACCCTTCATTTCCAATCCTTTTTGCTTTCCACCATTTGTAACTTACCACTTTTCCACTTCCTCAAGCCATAGCCATGCCAAACATGACCCAAAGAACACCATGGCCGAGCACAAGAAGACCATGATCTAGCCAATAGTGATGTGGCCGAGCCACTTGTTGGTTAAACCAAAGGTTATGTCACTTTGATTCTTATCTTTTCATTATTTCGATGTATAATCTTTGTGTTTAATTATATTCTTATGTTGTGTATTGATGATGTTTACAAGATATGGATCCTGACTCTCCATCTTGCATAAATATAGTCGTGCTTTGTCGTGCTTTTCGGAGTTTCAGTTGTGCGTCCTGAATTGTCAATTCTAGCTTCAGAAGGTGAGTTTATCACTCTCGATATTCGTACTTATATAATTGTGAAACAATGACGTGTGAATTGTAGAAATTTATATGCTAAGTTCATACATGCCTGTGATATGATTATATGATGTTAAATGCTACTTATATATTTGTTACATCACTTGATATGATAATATATGCTATATTATTATTTTATGTTATGTATCTCACATTGCAAGTTCCCTATCACTATGGGTTGAAATGATACATACCCGAACGGACATTAGAATAAGAAAAAATCATTATTGCTAAAACGATAGGCTCGAGTGATTTTTACTTTATCTTATTTGATTTATGATTGAGGGATTGAAATGATAGAACCCCGATTTTTCTTTTTGAATTACGGATTGAAATGATACATATCTGTATCACTTGACCTAGGTTAGAAAATATTATACACGTCCATGGTTAATATTTTTAAAGTAATATTTTCCTAAAAATTTATTAAGTATTTTGAACTTTTAGAATATATGAAATTTTAACTTAAAATTTGATTTAAAGGTTTGAAATATAAAGAGATATTGGTTTTCTATAAGTTAAAATTTTATATGTAGATTTTGGTTTTAATTGTAATTTAAAAATCTTTATTTGGTTTTAAATTTGTAATTTAAAATTTTTATGTTTGATAAACAACTTAATAATGAAGTTTGATTTAATGTGAAATTCTAAATCTAGCCTAGTGGTTGTAATGAATTTTATTTCATGAAATGGATATGTTTTGTATAAATAAGTTTACGGTGATTTTCTATAAGTTTAATTGTATAAGTAAAATGTATAAAATGTAATTTAAATATGGCTTAACTTGAAAATTGGAAATTGGTTTCCAAATAGAAATTTTAAGTTAAGTAAATAATGTATTTTGAATTGATAAAAACGAAATACAATTTTAATTGGACATTCTGTAATAAATTTATTTAACTTGAAATCATAGTTAATTGATGTCTAAGTGAATAGATTTATAAAGAAAGTTGATTTTTGTATTAACTATGACAACTTATTTTATTTCTGAAACGGGTATTTTAAAATAAAGTATTGTCGTTGGTTAAAAATAAAAGTTAAGTAATAATGTGCTTTTGACTTAATTAATGAATTATGGTTTAATTTGGATATTTACTGATAAAATTTTATTTTATTAAATCATAAGTTAAATGATATCCAAATGAATATTTTCTAAAGCGTGAAATATGATATTTATAAGTTAAAATGGCTAAAAATTGAAATTTTAATGTGGCTGAAATGTTATTATAATTCTGGAATTAGTATTGCTAGCACTTCAAAAATGTTGTGGTTTAAGATAGCATTTGCTAAGTGTTATCAATTCTTAGACTTAACTATATTCTGAATGTAAACTGTTTTACAATACTAGTAAGTTACTACAGCACTTTGTAAGTGCTGTTGTTGCTGAAATTAAACTGTTTTGAAATAATAACTAAATACCTACTATAGCACTTTGTAAGTGCTGATGTTTCTGAATTTGACAATGTTTTTGAAATACTAATATATCCACTGTAACACTTTATTAATGCTCTTGTAGCTGAAATTTACAATGTATTGGAAATTTTATAATTAAATGAATGAACTTAGAAATGCTACAACTTTGAAATGAATATTATTTGACATTGAATTTAAATGATTTAAATGAATATTGTTTTGAAAGATATTAACATTGAATTTAAATGGTTAAAATGAATCTTGTTTTGAGGATATTAACATTGAATTTAAATGGTTTAAATAAATATGTTTTAAAGTGTTATGATTTTCTAAATATTATGATTTACAAATGATAACATTTCCAAGTGCTATGATTTCAAAGTATTATGGTTTCAAAGTGTTTGGTCTCAGAAGTGTTATAACTTTGAAAGTACTATGGTTTTGGAAATGAATTTATTTGAAATTGAATTTATTTAGGAATTGTCTTAAAATATGGTGATTTGAAACTCATTGAAATTGATGATTCAAAAATATGACTTCATGACCTAGTTTTGGTTTAAGGTGATTTTAAAAGGAATATTTCAAATTTAAATAAATTGAAAGAAATATTCAGTGATTTGAAATTTGGTTGTATTTAAATGATATATTATTGGATTGGGTTTTGAAATGGAAATAAATGATATGATTTTGAAATGGATATGCTATTTTGGTTCTGAAAGTATATACTATTTTCAAATAAATATCCATGGATTATAATAACGGTTGGTTGTTAAAGAGACCGCGATCAGATATGGGCTTACTCTCTGTCGATACCGAAAACCACTTTAACAACCGTGTATGCGGTGGATATTCCAGAATGAAGTAGGATGGTGGCGATGTTCTATTGATGTATGTACGTGGACTCAACTCCCGTCAGTTGGCATAAGGTGGCTAAAACATGAGCGATTGTGGGCCAGTGAGGTAGCTCCTTATATCGAACACACTTCTTTGTATACCATTCTATTACTTTGTGATTAATTGGGTGCACCTTTGATTTTGGAAGTGTGGCTCGAGGTGGGCGGGTACCGGCTGCTACGCGTCACCACAGCCCGGATGCATTGGTATATCTACCTTGGCATTACCTCGTTGTGCCTTGTCACCAACCCTAGCGTGCCTTGTATGATTTTGGTTTTGTGCCGTAGCCTGTGGAGTATCCTCTGGTGGCTTCTCGATCAGGAGGAACCATGATACTGGATAGACTATTAGGACTATTATGTGTTAAGGGGGATATGGGTAACTCCTTAATGCTGTTTTAAAGTAATTTTATTTTACTACTAGATACTATTATAATAGTGTATATTACTACATAGTAAATTGTTTAACGGATCTTTAAAGGATGGGTGGTCCCAAGCATCCTTTAAGTTACTTGTACATTTATATTATAGTTCACTTGAGTTGGTTTACATTGTATAAGTATATATGTCCTGACTCAAGTGTTTTGTTTTTTTCTTTACGCTCGGTCAGACTGAGTGATACAGCATTCGAGACTCACCTTCAGAGTTGGAGCTTTGCTTGAAGATCCAACTATCTATTTCATTTTGGTTATCCAGTTGATTCCAGTTATCCAGTTGATTCCAGTGTTGAATTCTGATTGTACTTGATTATCATATTGAGACTCTATTGTATCTTGTTTAACTCGGATATATATTCATATAGTAGCTTCATGAGCTACTATTTCTTTGCTTTCGCTGCATTATTATATTACTCTGTGTTTATAATTCTGTGATTTTATTTATTTGCTGTATATTCTGAGATTCGCCAAATTTATATTTACAATTCAGTATTTTGAGCAATTCAAGTCTGACATGTGAGGACGCGAATGATTGAAAATATTGCGTCGTTACAGCATCGCAATTATGTGATTCGTTTTCTAATTTGAACCACTGTTCGTACAAAAATTGAAGAACTATTTTCGACCGTTCTTATTCATCGCGATCATGCAACTGATCGACGAATCGATGATAACGTGTTGATGAGATTGGCGAGGGGTTTGCATTTAGGTGGTTCGTATGTTAATCGATGGTTGGATTGGCCGTGGAAATTCGATTAGGGTTTTTATTATTATCGGCGGCTGCATAAAATTTGATCGCGGCACTGTGACGCCTAGCCATGCGGGGGGTCGATGAACTAGGTGCGGCAGATCGGTGGGTCGAAGGCGATGTATGGGGTAGTGCGACCGTGGTTGAGTGTGTGGCGATTTCGAAGTGATGGCGGCGCTAGGGTTTTGACTCGGCCGTGATGAAGATAGTTGACATATGGTTATTTTATTTTATTTTAATTTTTATTATCCAATGATCTAATCGCAACATCTTTTGCATACGAGACTCGATTCACGCACGGTTTTCTTTACTGTATTCCTAACGAAATTTCAGACATTTGGACGCTGGTTTGGACGAATTCTTAAACCGTTTGAATTTTGGGCTTAAATTGAATTTAAATTCAATTTAAATCCAAAGGTTAGTGCTTTAACCCACTCACGACTTCTAAAATTTCTTATGTTTGTTAAATTGAATCTATAAAGTGATTAGAAATTTATTGATTGCTATTTGATGTGTTAAATGGTCGTTCTGATTCAAATTGACTTTTATAGCATTTAATTATCATTTAAGTTAATATTGAATTTTAAATTGTCAATTTAATACCTGTACTGATTTTCAATTATATATTGGTGTTATTGATTGAATTAGATGATGTTTGTGATGAATGATTAATTGTTGAATTTGATGAATGAATGTTTTATTTTATATCAGACAAATTGCAAGTTTGTTAGGGATTTTATTTATTAATTCAGGATTGCGGTTTGAAATGATATGTAGCCGTAAAATATTAATTTGCAGATTGAAATGATAAACATCTGTATCACTTGACCCTAGGTTAGAAAATTATATACGGACACCGAATTGGTTAAATTAAATGATTTTAAATCCTTAAAATTTTGAATTTAATCAATTGATGTTTTGAAATAAAATTTGATTTATATAATGGAAGTATTACTGGAAAATCAAGTTTTGCGTTGAACTATGGATTGGTTTGAAAAGGAATTTATTTAAGAATTAAATCGGAAGTTTAAAGTTAAACTTTTATGTATTAATTAAATTCTATCGAAATTGAGTTACTGAATTTGTTTGAAAATAATATTGAAATATTTTGAAATTGGAGAAACCCGTATTGATTTTGAACATTGATTGAAACAATATAAAATTCAATATTTTATTGAAACTTGGTTTGTCCATTTGGAAATTTGAAATGGTCCAAATATGTCGAAACGGAATGAATAGTTTAATTTGATTTTAATTTCAAAATTCATATTTTTATTATAAACTGTTTTAAAGATATATTATTTAAAATTTTCTAATTATTCGATTTTCAAATCTATTGAACTTTATAACCAATATTGATTATATATATTATTTTAATCTATTTTAAACCAATTTAATTTATTTTAAGCTATTTAATCTATTTTAATTATATTTAATCTAAATTGAATCTATTTAACTATCTTGAACCAATTCAAAAATATATTAGCTAAGTTTAAACTATTCTAGAGCATTTTAACTATTTGGAAATTTTTCCTGGAGATTTGACCAGGCAACTAGGTATTCAGCATTAGCACACTGTTCGGCTATTTATGGATCGATCGGCATCTACATACCGCTCGGCATTCTGAACGCTCGGCGCAAATGGTTCGTTTAGCATTCACATTCGAATAACATTCGTCAGTACTCGACATTAGGAAGCATTCGGTGGTCAGGGTTGTTCGGCATTTGGGAGTGCTCGGCATCCAGGAGCGCTCGGCATCCAGGAGCGTTGGGCATCCAGGAGCGTTCGGCAATCCAGGGACGTTCGGCAATCCAAGGACGTTCGGCAATCCAGGGACATTCGGCAATCCAAGGACGTTCGGCATACGAGGAACGTTCGGCATACAAAGAGCGTTCGGCTTGTAGAGCGCTCGGCATTCATGCTTCACTCGGCATTCCTGGACTGTTCGGCATTCCAGCCTCGTTCGGATTTTTCCTCATTCGACATCAATTCTCATTTGGCCTGCACACCTCGCTCAACACACTGCATCGTTCGGCATGAACATGATGGCTTGACATTTGGTTGTTCGGCATGTTTGGGTCGGCACGCATAGAGTTACTTCATTTGGGCCGAGGTATTCACCTACCAGGCCCACCAGGGAAGTCTGACCCATCTTCGTCTATAAATAGAGAGGCAAGGGCACAGTGAAAGGGATCGGTTTTTTTGAGAACACTGGGGAAACTCTTCCGCATTCAACACTCACTCAAGACTTAATCTTTTACTTTGCAATTGTATTCAAGTAATTGGAAATGAATTGTATCTGTAATCAACTATCAAGGAAAGCAATAGAAATCAACTTCAAAATGGACGTAGGCAGTTACGCCGAACCACTATAAATTTGGTGTTCTTGTTCTCTGCATTTAAATTTACATACTGTCTTCTATTTTAATTTACTCTCTTCATTAATCTCTCTACACAATCTTTCTTAAGGGTGTTAGTGGCCAATTTTGGTGCTAACATTTTGGTGCTTTCACTGAGAATTGAATTCTCAGGCTGTTAGGATCTGCTTTGTAGCTACTGGATTGCATAAATCCCCTAGAGGTGATCCAAGATCATTCACCACGCATCTGATGATTCTATTCAGAGTTACAACCAATAACTCTACCATGGGAAGACCACGAACCAGATCGGCCTCCCACAATGCAGATGTCCACGAGACTGCTAGCGTGCAACAAGTTGGACCTAGAAATCAGCAAGCAACTCGAGGTGCAGGGCCCTCCACCCAAAACCAAGCGGAAGTTGTTTCCCGAACAGATTTCAACGACTTGATAAGAGAACTCAAGGAAAGTAGAAGGCAACTCGCTGAGAAGATTTAAGCCAACACTAACCTCATGACTTAGCTCACTCAGCAGCAGCGTCAGAATGCTGGAGGTAACCCTGCCCCTTATTCTGAATCTGATAGTTCAACCTCAGCTGATGAACCTCCTAGGCGTAGGCATCGTAAGGATGAAGGTTCACGGGCAGGTGTCACAGATCGATCGATTGGGGATCAAGCCTGTGAGGAGACCGGACACCTGAATCTCCAAGTCCCAAATCAGGTGGGACAACAACCCGCACGGTCCCTTGGAACGGAACCCAACCTTCAATCCTCCATACAAACTTCGGACTTAACAGCTATGGTCAGGCAGTTTATGAGAGAGAATCAAGGCTTGACCAATGAAGATTGGGGAATGTTCGGAAGCCATACTCAATTTACAGATGGTATCCTATAGGCTGAGTACTCCAAGAAGTTCAATATGCCGACTATCTCAGCCTACAAAGGGAAGACTGATCCCAGGCAGCATGTGATGAGGTACGGATGGATGATGGATTCTGCAAGAGCTAATGGTGCAACCAAGTGTAGGTGCTTCCCAATCACTCTGTCCGGAATTGCCACCATGTGGTTTACTCGACTTCCCCCACGATCTATATCCAGCTTTGATGAATTGGCGATGAAATTCAAAGAACAATTCAGGATACACACCACTCATCCAAAGGATGTGATGTCCTTATCAAGCATAATCCAAGCTCTGGGAGAGTCATTGAAAGCATACTTGCAGAGATTTCATGCTGCTACTACCGAAGTAAGCTATCCAAACGACCACACAATTTTGATGGCGGTAGTGCGTGGAGTGGATCCAGACTCTGAATTTGGAGATTGGTTGGCGGGAAAGCCCCCAGCCATGCTGGAGCGTTTTTATTCGAAAGCTCATCAGTTTATAAGAAGGGAAGAAGCTCGATGGACAAGACGAGACAAGGCACCAGGGCCTGCTCAAGAGACTGTGAAAAGTAAGGTCACCATGAAACAAACCGACGATAATTTGGGAAAAGTTCAAGTCAACGCCCAAAACAAGCCTGGGCAGTCTAAAGGATCCGGAGGTGGAAATCCCAGAAAGAAAAGAGAGACGGGGAAATGGAAGTCAAGGATCCCGACCTACAATGAATACACCCCGTTGAACGCATCTCTTGAGAACATCTATTTGTCAACTTGCAACACTTTTCAATACAGAAAACCACGCCCGAAGGAATCAACGGAGGAACAGAAGCGGACTGGGAAGTATTGCCGCTTCCACGAGTCTTATGGGCATAACACAGAGGAGTGAAAACACCTCCATGATGCTGTCGAAAAGTTGATTAGACAGAAGAAGCTATAGGAGTTTTTCAAAGACCCACAAGACGGAAGACAAGAGACATCGGACCCCGGAAGCGGGCCAGCTCTACGCCAACCAGAAAAACCTACTCGAACTGTGGTTAGATTGGTTATCAACACGATGCTGGCGGACCTCATCTTACGGATAAGAATTGGTAGGAGATGGAGCGATATGCTAACTCTTTAAGACATGCGGAGTATGAGTGTTGTTCAATGTGGAGGATGGGACTCCTGCAAAGCAGCAGCGCATGATGGATGATGATATTGTATTCAGGAGCAGAGATGCGGATAAGGTGGAGGCTCCTACCACCGACCCGATGGTCATATCTGCGACAATCGGGCCAACGTTTATGAAGAGAATTCTAATTGATTGCGGTAGTCCCGTTAACATCATCTTCAAGAAGGAATACGACCAAATGAAGCTGGAGACTAAGGATTTGAAACCATCTAAAGCCAGAATCCATGGCTTTAACGGCGCAGCAACGGATGCAGTGGGATATGTGGAGTTACCAGTTGAACTGGGGTAAGGCGAGCGTAGGAGGGTGCAAATCTTACCATTCATAGTGTTGGATGTTGACTCTCCATAATACGTATTTTTAGGACGTCCAGCCCTGGAAGAATTTAGGGCAGCATTGGCCCCTTGGTGTCTGACGTTAAAATTTCCGACAGACAGAGGTGTTGGAGTGGTACACGATGATCAAGTGACCGGATGTGCATGCTATGTGGCTGAGCTGAGAGAGGCTCGGCGTAGAAAGAAAGGAAAGGTTACGTACAGCTTCGTCCGCACCCGAAATTCTGATGATTGACAAGTAGCGCCCGAGCGCTGGCTCAGGCAACATTCTCGGATCTATAGAGACATAGATCCGAGAGATGATGATGGGGGCCCAGGGAAACAAATGCAGTACCAGCTGTTCTAACAATTGACATCCCATCAGTCGGGATGACCCGTCACGAATTCTTAAAATTGGATCACAACTCGACCCTGTGGTGGCCGATAACCTCACTGACTTCCTCCTAGCAAATCTTGATGTTTTCGCTTGGACACATTCTGACATGTGCGGGATTTCTCCTGCAATCGCGAGTCATATGTTGAACATAGACCCAAGACATGTTCCTATGAAACAAAAAAGGAGAGGCATGGACCCAGAGAGGTCCACGGCTCTCAAAGAGGAGGTGGACAAACTCAAAGCCAATGGGTTCGTCCGCGACGCCTTCTACCCTAAATGGGTATCAAAACTGGTGGTAGTGAAGAAAGCAAATGGAAAATGGAGAACTTGTGTTGATTATTCTGATTTAAACAAAGCATGCCCGAAGGATAGTTTCCCGTTGCCTAGGATTGACCAGCTGGTCGATTCAACTGCCGGACATGAGTTACTATCATTTATGGGTGCATACTCTGGATATAATCAAATCTCGATGCACCTCCCAGACCAAGAACACACCATTTTTGTCACGAATATAGGGCTATATTGCTATGTAGTAATGCCCATTGGATTGAAAAATGCAGGAGCAACTTATCAGCGTCTGGTGAATCGAATGTTTAAAGACTAGATCGGTAAGACGATGGAAGTCTATGTGGATGACATGCCCATGAAGTCACGGCAGTCAAACGACCACATTCGAGACTTAGCAGAAATGTTTGATATACTCAGACATTATGGTATGAAGGTCAACCCCTTGAAGTGCTCTTTTGGTGTGGCGTCGGGAAAGTTCTTGGGTTTTATTGTGAATGCACGTGGAATCGAGGCTAACCCGGAGAAGATTCATGCTATCCGAGATATACAAGTGCCCAGAACTATAAAACAGGTGCAAAGCTTGAATGGGAAGGTGGCCACGCTGAGCCCATTCATATCCAGGGCCATAGATAAGTGTATTCCTTTCTTCGATGTCATAAAGAAAGGAAAGAGGAATTTCGAATGGACGTCCGACTGTGAGGAAGCATTCCGAGCTCTTGTAAGGCACTTAGAAAATCCCTCGGTATTGTCGAAACCAATAGACCATGAAATGTTGTACATATACTTGGTTGTATCCCAGCACGCCATCAGTACAGCCTTGGTTCGCGAGGAAGACCGGGTTCAAAAGCCAGTTTACTATGTTAGTAAACGCTTGACGGGGGCAGAAAGAAATTATCCAAAGATTGAAAAATTAGCTTATTTCTTAGTGATTGCATCACGCAGGCTTCGTCCATACTTCCAGGCACACTCAGTCAGTGTTTACACTGATCAACCCCTGCGACGGGTACTCCAACGATCGGAAACTTCTGGAACGATGTTAAAGTGGAATATTGAATTAAGTCAATTCGATATTACCTACCTGCCGCAAAGGGCCATACAAGGACAAGCACTAGCTGACTTCATTGGTGAATTTACTGTGTCAGACGAATCAAACGACCACAATGTCATATCTCCCGCTTGATGGAAGATGTACACCGATGGGGCATCTAACAACCGTCGTTCAGGGGTTGGCATAGTTCTTGTAACTTCTAAGAACCGATCAGTTTGCTACGCTTTGAAGCTCGAATTCGCAGCAACGAATAACGAAGCCGAATATGAAGCGTTGATTGTCGGCTTAAGACTTATCAAAGAACTGGGAGTAAAATCGGTTGAAATTTTTAGCGACTCGCAGCTGGTGGTGTACCAAGTACGTGGAGACTATCAAGCAAGGGGGTAGAGACTTGCCTCATATTTGGTCCGAGTTCAAGAGCTTCTAGCGAATCTCGAGTATTATGATATTTCACATGTCCCGCGTGAGAAAAACAGAGCAGCCGATTCATTGGCAAAATTCGCAAGCACTGGTGATGTGCAACAGATGGGATTGTTTCCTATCGAAACCTTACATGTTATGATGGAGGTAGATTTCGTGTTAGAAATAGAAATCAAGAAGGAATCGTGGATGACTCCAATTAAGCAGTACTTGCTATTCGAGATCTTACCCGAAGAAAGAAGCGAAAGACGACAAGTCCTTCGTAAGGCTTCACGATATATAATATAGGATGGGGTGTTGTACCGAAGGGGATTCTCGACCCTTTTACTCCGGTGCGTGGACCACGATGAGATAAAACGAGTATTAAAGGAAGTCCATGAGGGAGAGTACGGTGACCGTACTAGGGGCATACATTAGCAAAGAAAGTCCTCTGTTATGGATACTACTAGCCAACAGTGAATCGGGATGCTGCAGACTATGTGAGAAGATGTGACAGTTGCCAGATATATGCAAAAATCCTAAGAGCTCCGCTAACGGAACTCACGAAAATGGTTAGTCCCTGACCATTTGCAATGTGGGGGATCGATCTAGTTGGTTCTTTACCTATAGCCAAAGGTGAAGCAAAATATGCAATAGTTGTGGTCGACTACTTTACGAAATGGGCAAGAAGTAGAGCCTCTGGCCACAATAACCACCAAGAAGATTATTAATTTCGTCGTACGAAATATCATATGCCATTTTGGCCTTCCACGGACCATCATTACAGAAAATGGGACTCAATTCGAAAGCAAGGAGTTCAAAGAATTTTGTCAGAAATATGGCATTGAGAAGAAGTTTGCAGCGGTTGCTCACCCGAAAGCCAACGGACAAGTGGAAGCCGTAAACAAGATAATCAAGTCCATATTGAAAAAGCGTCTGGAAAAGGCTAGAGGCAAGTGGGTGGATGAACTCCCAACGGCGCTTTGGGCCTATAGGACCACCTATAAGACCGCGATTGGCCACACTCCATTCGCATTGGCATATGGCACGGAAGCTGTCATACCCGTGAAACTTGAAGTTCCATCACATCGGATAACTTATTATGACCCGCGTCGAACCAGAACCTTTTATCAGAATCGTTGGACTTCATTGACGAAAAACGCGTAGAAGCCGATTTTAGAGCGGCTGCATACAGACATAGAGTCGCTAAATATTATAATGAAAAGGTTCGACCGAGAATTTTTAATGTGGGAGACCTCGTTTTGAAACGAGTTTTTCCGGTCCCGTCTCATATGAACCCCGCATGGGAAGGTCCATACGTCATCGAACGGAAGCTTGCAGAAGGAACTTTCAAGCTAGCGACCGTCGATGGTGCGACACTCCCCCGAGCATGGAACAGCGAGCACTTGCGGCATTATTATACTTAGTCTATTTCTTCCATGTATTAGTTGCATTTATTTCCAGTACGCTGTTATTTCTACTTCTTGGCATGTAGTAAGACAATTTAGCTTGCTCTCATTAATAAAGGCGTGGAGCCATATTTTCCATGAATTACTAATATTTCTACGTATGATGATCCTGTGACAGGCAAATGAAATTATATTATTCTGGCTGACGTACGAACACGTGAAGACACTCAAAACCTCCAAGTCCTCGGTGTGCGGATTGGAGTACTCTAAGTCCCCAGAGCATGGACTTGAGTACAAACGACTCAAAACCTCCAAGTTCCCAAAGTGCGGACTGGAGTACTCTAAGTTCCCAGAGTGCGGACTGGAGTACTCTAAGTCCCCAGTGCGAGATTTGAGTATAAACGACTCAAAACCTCCAAGTCCCCAGAGTGCGGACTGGAGTACTCTAAGTCCCTAGAGCGTGGACTCGAGTATAAACGATTCAAACTCCAAGTCCCCAGAGTGCGGACTGGAGTACTCTAAGTCCCTGGAGCGTGGACTCGAGTATAAACGATCCAAATCTCCAAGTCACCAGAGTGCGCACTGGAGTACTCTAAGTCCCCAGGGCATGGACTCGAGTATAAACGACTCAAAACCTCCAAGTCCCCAGAGTGTGGACTGGAGTACTCTAAGTCCCCAGAGCGTGGACTCGAGTATAAATGACTCAAAACCTCCAAGTCCCCAGAGTGCGGACTGGAGTACTCAAAGTCCCGGAGTGCGGACTCGAGTATAAAAGATTCAAAACTCCAAGTCCCCAGAGTGCGGACTGGAGTACTCTAAGTCCCCGGAGTGCGAACTCGAGTATAAACGATTCAAAACTCCAAGTCCCCAGATTACGGACTAGAGTACTCTAAGTCCCCGGAGTGCGGACTCGAGTATAAACAATTCAAATCTCCAAGTCCCCAGAGTGCGGACTGGAGTACTCTACGTCCCTAGAGTATGGACTCGAGTATAAACGACTCAAATCTCCAAGTCCCCAGAGTGAGGACTGGAGCACTTTATGTCCCCAGAGTGAGGACACAGGTAAAACGATTCAAATCTCCAAGTCCCCTGAGTGCGGACTGGAATAATTTATGTCCCCAGAGTGCGGACATGGGTACAAACGATTCAAATCTTGGAATACTCTAAGTCCCCAAAGTGCGGATTCGAATATAAGTAATTCAAATCCCTAAGTTCCACGAGGATGAGCTAGGACACTAATGACTTGAATTTATCAAGTCCCCGATGCATAGACTAAACAATATTCTAAGTGCTTGAAGCCCGGGCTGAAAAATGAACAGCCTCCAAAGAATTTTCAAGCTATATGAAGATAAATCAAGAAGTCTATGTTACTCACATCAGCTTGGATTTAAATCACAATCACAAAGGATGGCCTATCTCTCCGCTTCTTGACCATATATATATATATGGTGTCACCCAGAGTTGGAGGCCCAGAGAGGACAGTCATGAAGAGGATGTAGGTACCGTAAATGAATGCATGGCCGTTCGGGTGCAGTTGCGACGGGTCAATGTCGATATATTGCAGCACATCCCGAAGAAACAAATTAAATAGTGGCACGCTACCAACCCAGCACATGAATTTATGACACGCCGTGTATCCAATGGGAGGCACGTGTGGACGATCACGCCCCGATGGAACCAGCACGTCGTCGAAAGGGATTCCATAGATAGAACATATTCGCCGCAGCGCAACTTCATTGACCTTCGAAGCCTGAGAATCGACAGGGTTATCCAAAAAAATTGCTACCTCCAGAGCGTCGGGAGCCAAGTTATGGGCAGGGGAGGTTGACGGATTTGAAATATCCACGACTTCTTGTTTTGAAGACGGCCCAGGTCTATGTGAGATCGTGGCGGAGCTAGACTTCTTAGACATCTCCGATAAATATTGAGTTTGGCAGAGCACCTATTTGAACTATACTCGAAAAATAGTCGGCGTAAGACTTAACAACATAAATTCCCCCCCCCCCCCATGCGGTGTGTGATCTAGTGCAATCATTCAAATATAAACGCTGAGAAATTATAGGTCACATAGTTGATGGTATAAAGTTGAACTTTGAACTGTCATTCTCGATGACCGTCATCGCTAACCGTCTCCGAAAGCCAGCTTGGAAATGTTTTCAATTTTGGACTCAGGAATCAACATTGTATGTCAAAAGCTTTTATCTTTTTTTATCGACTTCAGTTCAGGCTTATGAATAATTGGAACTAGGAAGTTATCGGTTCAGATCAGTTTGATATGCCAGTTTTCTTAGGTCCATGTCTTTGTTTTTGTCTTATGATTAGGCAAGGTGAGAATGTTGGTCGGCCTAGGTAACGTTCTGTCAAAAAATTGTTCGGCCTAGGCACCGTTCGGACAAGACATTGTTCGGCTTAGGTGTCGTTCGGTCAAAGTATCATCTGGCCTAAGTTCTGCTCGGCCGAAATAACGTTTGGCATCCTATCTAATTTGTAGAACCTTCCTATCCTTCCATCCCACTACTCGTCATGTGGCAAATTATGCCAAACCAAAGTTACACCGAGCCCCAATGATCGGCATTCCATCCTTAACCATACTGAACAAGGAGGACGAGTCGTTCGACAAGTTATGCCGACCCATGTTGTTCGGCATTCCAGCCCATTCCTGCTCCTCCTCTAGTCTTCCCTCCAATCTCGTTCGGCACGAGGGAACCATGCCAAACCACAATACACCTCCCAGCAACTCCCTCGTGTACTCGTCTCTGGCCACTTCTCTTTCCCTCTATGCCATCTAGCCCTAAAAAAATAGCCTGATCGAATCGAAGTTCAATTCTTTCTTCCACGCAATACCTATCGGCTACAGTTCTAATTTACGAACTTGATCCTCGTGTTAAAACCTTTTTATTCGGGGAAAGGATTTAAATAGAGGGATCGATACCTAATTAGTAGATCGAGACTTGGAGAATTCTGGAGTTGAGGGCGCGGTTTTGATTAATGCCGAATAGATTGGGAAGGATTGTTAAATCTTTGGAGGTTGTTAACAGGCGAGGTTTGCAAGTACAAGGTAGCGGAGGTAAAAAGGTAAAAAAGTAAAAAAGAAGAAGTTAGAGCAGGCCAGCCTTTATAAGGAAGAAGAAGAAGTCGAAGAGACGGTGACCGTTAGAACCGGTCAAAACGAAGTCGTTCGGCATACAAGGAGCGTTCGGCTTCAGCTGTTATGTTCAGCACTCGCATATCGTTCGTCACACACCATCACGCCGTCGAGAGAAAATAAACCAAGGATCGAAGAGGAGCACAGAGGACACGTAATTCAAAGTGCATCACGTTCGGTCACGCGATACACTTTGGGGGGTAAGTGTTTCCTGGAGATTTAACCAGGCAACTAGGTACTCAGCATTAGCACACTGTTCGGCTATTTATGGATCGATCAGCATCTACATACCGCTCGGCATTCTGAACGTTGGGCACAAATGGTTCGTCTGGCATTCACGTTCGAATAACATTCGTGAGTACTCGACATTGGGAAGCGTTCGGCGGTCAGGAGCGCTCGGCATCTGGGAGCGCTCGGCATCCTGGAGCGCTCGGCATCCACGAGCATTGGGCAATCCAGGGATGTTCGGCAATCCTGGGACGTTCGACATACAAAGAGCATTTGGTTTCTAGAGCGCTTGGCATTCATGCTTCACTCGGTATTCCTGGACTGTTCGGCATTCCAGCCTCGTTTGGCTTTTTCCTCTTTCGACATCAATTTTCGTTCGGCCTGCGCACTCGCTCAACACACCGCATCGCTCGGCATGAAGATGATGGTTCGGCATTTGGCCGTTCGGCATGTTTGGGTCCGCACGCATAGAGTTACTCCATTTGGGCCGAGGTATTCAGCTACCAGGCCCACCAGGGAAGTCCAACCCATCTTCGTCTATAAATAGAGAGGTAGGGGGAAAGTGAAAGCGATCGGTTTTTTCGAGAACACTGGGGAAACTCTGCCGCATTCAACACTCACTCAAGACTTAATCTTTTACTTTGCAATTGTATTCAAGTAACTGGAAATGAATTGTATCTGTAATCAACTATCAAGGAAAGCAATAGAAATCAACTTCAAAGTGGATGTAGGCAGTTACGCCGAACCACTATAAATTTAGTGTTCTTGTTCTCCGCATTTAAATTTACATATTGTCTTCTGTTTTAATTTACTAGCTTCATTAATCTCTCTACACAATCTTTCTTAAGGGTGTTAGTGGCCAATTTTGGTGCTAACAGGAAATATTTAAATTAATTTCTAAATTTCCAAACTATGTACGTGGAAGAGATTATATTCATTTCAATTTGGTTTTAAAAGAAAATAAGGTTAAAAGATGTTATAACCTAATTTAGGATTTTGAATGTATAATAAATTGAAATGATGATTTTGAAGCAATGACCTAACCAGCGTTGGAAATATGATTTTTGGAAGAAACTATGATTTTGGAAACGATATGATTTAAAAGTGATATAATTTTGAGAGTACGATATTTCGATATAAACTATGAATTCGACTTTGAAAGGAAATATTGTTATCAAACTATGATTTCAAATGTGATATGATTTCAATGATGAATATGATTTTGAAAGTTTGTAATGATTTCGAAAATGATATGGTTTGAGTCGAATATGATATTTTGATATCAATTATGAAACGATTTTGAAAATGTAAAAGAACCATCTGGTGTGTAATAAGTGATTGGTTCTCAAAGAGAGCAGGATCGGATGTTGTCATACTCTCTGCCAATATCGAAAACCACTTTGACAACTGTGTACGTGGTGGATACTCCAGAATGAAGTAGGATGGTAGAGACGATCCTATATGAGGTATATACGTGGACCCTACTTCCACGAGTTGGCTTAAGGTGGCTAAAACAAGAGCAATTGACGGACCAATGAGGTAGCTCCTCTGATCGAACACATTCCATCGATTCTATATTCTGATATTTGATTTATTCGGTGGCCATTTTTCGATTTTTACTCGGGAATGTGTTTTGAGGTGGGCGGTAGTTGCGGCTATGCATTACCACAAGTCCGGAAGTGTAATTGGTATATCTTACCTGGCATTGCCTAGTTGTGCCATATCACCTACCCTAACGGGCCTTCTGCCTGTTCGTTTTATATCGTACCTATCGGGTATCCTCTAGCAGCCGCAGTTTACGGGGATCCATGGTACTGTATAGACTACTGACATTATAAAATGTGTTAAGGGGATATGGGTAACGCCTTAATGCTATTTTAATAGTTTACTTTACTATAGACGTATTATAATAGTGTATTGTACTACATAGTAGATAGTTTAATGGATCCTTAGGAGGTGAGAATCTCGAGCATCCCTTGAGTTACTGCACTAACGTTAGACACTAGATAGGAGATGCCAAAACCCGTAAACATCTCTGACGTCATTCCCCTCATAATTATTTCTGTTGATTTAACTCACATAAGATCTTTTAGTTTTGACTCGAGTGTTTTGTCTTTTCAATTCGCTCGGGTCAGCCTGAGAATTTCAGGATTTAGAGACCTTATTTCTAGAGGACGAAGACGAAGATTGTATTGCTATTATTTATCATATTATTTCACTGCATTCATATTGTTCCACTGCATCGTTATTCATCTCTGTTTTCACAAAATTTATTTAATATTATTGCTTGAAATTATTTTCAAAAATAAGTTCACATACATATCATCATTTTATCTTTAACGATCTTGCTCTAATACTGATCACATAGGAAGCAGTTTAATTTTTTTTAGTGGCCTTACTCCTGTACTTAACAAAGAGATGAACATATCCTTTTATAGATATGCAAACAACAATTATCTACCTGTATATAGATACACATATATATTTATACTTAGACAAATATCATTCACAACATACACAGATATCAATCACAAGTATCAATAGAATCAAGTCAAATAGGGTAGTCTGCTCACCTTGATGGGAAGAACAGAGAAGAACAGAGAATAGCCTGGAAATGATTTTTGATTCTTGAAATTGTTCTGAAGCTTCATGCTTTAGTTGTTGGATTTACTTTAATCTTTGAGACTTGACTTTAATTTATTTTTCTTTTATTTTGCTGCTCTGATCCTTGTATTGCTTTAATTTGATTTCCCAAGGCTTGATCAGTTTTTGTGATAAGTTTGCTGAGTTGCTTCCAGATTTTGCTTTGATCCTCTATTTCCAGATTTGAAGATTTTGAAAACAAGTTTTGATTTGTTTATGTTTTGATTTGGTTGCATTGATCAGGTTCTGATCACCTTTTGATCTCTGGTTTTGATGTTTGAGAAGATTTTGGCTTTCAATTTGAACCTGGCTTAGATTTTCATTTTTTTCTTCTGTTTTTTGAAGTTTCAGGTTTGAGAATTATGAACTGAGAATAGTAGTTTCCTCTTTTTTTCTTTTAATACATCTTAACATAATTTTCAAATTAAAAGAAAAATCTATCTTGCCACTTGTTCATTTCATGTGGTAAAATAGCTACACTTGTTAACACATGAGTTCATAAGTTTACAATTATCACTAACATGTGTTTTTATATTTAAATCCTTGTTTTGAATTAGTTTTAAAACTTTGTTTTAAACCCCTACCTCGTTTAGTTTGTAATTTGTATTTTAAACCTGCAAGTATTTATACCTTATAACTTAACATATGTATTATGTTTTATACTTACATATATTTACATTTTCTTTCATATATATATATATATATATATATATAACTTTAAAAAATATGATTTTAAATCAATTATAAATCAATAAATAAACATGTATATATGTTAAAATGTAACCTTTGAATAGCTTTTGGAATATATATATATATACACATATTATAATTACAAAAAAAATTCTGTTATTAAATTATAGATTTTCCCAAATCCAATATATATTCAAAACTTTTTATTTTAAAATTTCAAATTCAAAAACTAATATACAATCAATTTGTATGAGTAAACAAATATCTTTTTATAAGTATAAATTTTTATTCCAATCATAATTTATTTATTTATTTTCAAAATCTTTATTTTCAATATATATTTATTTTTGTACTTCAAATCAAATTTCAAATTCAAATCTTTATTTATAAGATATTTAATTTAGAATTTCAAATTCATAATTAAACTATAAATCAATATACAATATATTATTTTATATATTATATGTACAAATCACTTTTATTCATGTTATATTTTATAAAAGATTAATTTTTTTATCAAATCCTATTTTTTTTAGTTAAACTATTATACCTTATTGAATATCATATTATCTTGAACTACTATTATTATTAATAGATATTTATTTGAATTTCAAAACCATAATTCAATTTACAATCTATTTATATAAGCAGGCATAATATTTATTTAATTTGAAAAAAATCAAATTAATTCACAATTTAATCCAAGAATTTTATTTTAATTATCAGTTTACATCTGACTCAAAATCGGGATCGTTACAACTAGTATCGTTGTGATGTACACAACACATGCATCGCAGTTATTTGTTATTATTGCTTTGACGATTGACACTATTATAATATCAGATGATTTTCTATAAAGAAGTTTTAGTTATCATAAGGTAAAAAAACTCGTCCGTGTTTATTTGCGTAAGGTACTGCGAGATATCTTTGTTTTAAAATGGGTATTAAACTTTAAGAATCATGTTGATTGTGTTTTCTCATGCTAGTTTAAGAAGACTGACCCAGGCACGGTTTTTCTTATATGCTCGGGTCAAACCGAGCATATTTCCAGGCTTAAATGGATGTTTGGAGCTTCAAGAGTGGAGCTGGAGGCCAAGAGACATAATCACGTAGATGATTATATTTCCATTATTTTCATTGTTGTATATTGTTCAGCGATTTGTGAGGACAGATTGTTATAACTGTCCGTGTTGAGATAGGTTAGTGTACTCTGATTGATGTTTGTATATATATAAATTACAGTTTTTTTTGTGTAAAGACTTGTTGTATATATTATAAATTATTAGTTCCATTGTGAGATTCTTTGTTGTTTAGTTCTTCTATCTTCTTTCTTATTTCTTTCCCTTAACACCCTCCTTTTCGTTCGATTTGCATTGGACATATGTGGTTTATTGCAGTTTAAATTATACAAAAAAGTTGGTAACTACAGGCCTACCTATCCTTGGATAGTACCGAATATGTCATCAATCCGGTCGTTACCGATCTGTCTATGGCTAGAAGCATACATCAACAATAATCAGATACAAGACGTCAAAACATGTAAAGATACATCTAGAAGAGTGATTACATCTCCTAATTGGGAGCGAACCACTTAGCCTTGCTTCTTTTATCCCTATTTCAATCATTTTCGGGAAAGTGAAGCCAAAAGAGGTATCGATTACCTTTCACATATCACATCATCATTATCTTTGAATGCCAAATTGTTATTCCCATTGACTCCTAATTGCCTTCGATAAAAATACAACCTTGAGCTCATATATCTCAAGGAGGGTGTTAAGCCAAGATAAGTTGTCTTCTCCGCCACCACATGATGTACGTTTGTAAAAACCAATGTACATAATCTTAGAAATGCAATGTCAGACACTCATCCATATAAGTTGTCCAAGAACAGGACAAACCAAAGGTACTCTCCTACCACATCCTACAGGATAGTACTGGCAACCCTTGCAATGGATATTTCATAAGGAAGAGACTACTACTACCATATATATATTGGGATTTTAACCCCAAATGATCAATAAGCAGTCCTTCACTATGAAAATTCTAAATATCAATATCATCGACCAACCTACACAATCGTCGCATATATGCTGGTCCGAAATGGTTTTCAGATAAATCTAATCCGGTCTCTTTGCACCAACAATGCAAAAGCGTTTCTCAACCTCATACAGAAACCAGTCTCATAGACTTATCATGTTTCCAACTTTCAACTTACATTAATTCGGCCGAGAAGGAAGCTCGATAAATTGGAGTAATCACTCCAAACTACATGAATCAATATTCTCAACACAAACGATAATCAAGCCTATGCATTCAGTTACTTACTAAGTGTACGACTATTAGTTTCTACATCAAATTGAGAAACTAAAATGGCCAAATTTGATAATCGATTATTTAACTATCAAAGCAACAAACAAAATCTGGCACAAATGTAGTCACCATGCCTGATTTTATTAATCATTTATAAATTAAATCACTTTCCAATTATTCACTTAAAAATATCTTTAAAAATATAATATTCAAAACCATTTCACTTATTGGATACTTAGAAAACATTTTCATATACTTATTTTAATAATAAGTGAATTCACAATTTATCTTATTTTCAAACCATTTAAACTCCATTTTGTAATATCACTTTATAAAACATTCATTTAAAGAATTATTCTCTTTAAAAACATGAATATATTTCCTTTTATAAAAATCCATATTTAGCTTATCAGATTAAACTGGTTTAACATTTATAAAATAGTGTTCATAATTCACATTTCTATTTTATAAAAACTTCCATTTATAAAATTCCATTATCGACCAATTTCCCGTTTATCTCATTTATATTTCAAAATTCAATTATAAGTTTATGTACTTATAAATCACTTTATTTACAAACTCATTCTTTTGCAATCTCATTATTTATAAAGTCCATTATAAATTCATTTCTAAACTTTAATTACAAACCCATATATAAATTTCATTACAATTCCAATTCTAATATTTACAAAACACCGTTTATAAAATTTATTCCATTGAGTCCCTTTATTAATAACATTCCTTTATAAACTTTCATTTTAACACTTATGAAACTCATTTACAATTCCATTACTTTTTTATAAAATGTCAATTTTATAAATCTTATATATAAAACATTTATAATAAGTTTAAAATTCTCAATTTAGTTTATTTTACAAAATAGTTAACTTTATATTTCAAAAATCATATTCAAGTATATTTCACAAAGCCATAATTTTTATGACATAAAAATTATGGCTTTTTATTTATTTAAAATAAATCCATTTATTTAATCATTAATTTTTTTTATTAAAACATATATATTTTCAAAATCATTTTGAAATTCTTTTTAAATTGAAATCATCATTTCTATATTTTAAATTCCAAAAGTATGGCCCAATGCTGCATAAATATTAAGTAAGCGGATTCACATCAATAACAGCAATCATGGCATCCATCACATCAAATATAACATAATACAACATATATAACAATATGTATAAATAAACATAAACAATTGGAATCTTCTTGGATCCCTCCAACCTGTCACCTGCAACAAATATAGATATAAAAAAATATGTATAATGTCTGCTTCAAGGAAGATGCACGTACAAAGGGTCATCCGCTCATATACGGAAACGTGTAGGGTCTCATCTACTCCAATCGGTAGGAATATATCCAACTACTAACTACCATAACATAACATCCAAACATCCAATAGACACACACACACACACATACAAATATAGATATATATATATATATATATATATATATCATCCAACTGCCATCAAAACAGCATAATAAAAATACTCCCACTTATATGAAAATATAAGTGGGTCCACAAGAGTGAGTTTTACTCATTTTGATTTCCAATCGTCGTTGTAGCGTTTTATTTCGATTAAAACTAAACATGCGTTCGAATTTAACCAAAATTTTCACTAGCTCAAATAAATCCCAATCCAACTCCACTGTGTAATGTTCGACAATACGAATATAATGCAATTCGTTTCGTGCAAAACAGACCTTGTATGACAAAGATATGAATTTGATAAGATTTCACGAATTTAAATGATATAATTTACAAATCCTTTTTTTAATTACCTTAAAATCTGGACTCTTGCTTTTGAAATGAGATCTAGGTCGCATGCTCCTTTCTTCCTCATCTTCCAAGTCCCAAACGTTAACCCTACTGCTACTGTCATTCTTCCCTCGATTTTTCACGCCTCCACGATCATCTAGACGATGATCCAAAACCACTACCAGGAAGCTCTTTTCCCCACGCCGTCGCTGCCAGACACTGGCTCCTCGAAGCTCCACCATTTCCTTGCATTTACGGCTCAACCTGGACACGAATGCGAGCCCCTATCCTTGTCCTCACCTCACCAAAATCGATCATCGCCGTTGAAGATGAAGCTCTCATCGCGCCCTCCATTTTTATAGTTTAAGCCTTGGCTTAATTGTTGATGGATGAGGAGATCTAAGGTGATGTAGGTTGGCCATTTTTGGTCAATGAAATATAAGGTAGCGGCCGTAACCCTTTGGTTAGGTTTTTGTTTGCAAAAAGGTGAACTTGGGTCCATTTATAGAAAATTTTCTTGCACTATTCATCCGAAAATATTTTGAATTCCAAACTAGGCGTAACGCCTGGCATTTATAATTTTTACCCCTATTCCGAACATAATGAAATATATATCGGAAGCAAACTCCATCGTATTTGGAAGATTGGTTTTTGGAATTTGGAATCCTATAATAAGATACTGTTACAGATCCAATGAAACTAGTTTCGTCGAAATCTAAGACAGTGTCAAAAATGACTATTTTTACACATTAATTAAATATTAAAATTTCCAATTTATGCCAAATCGCTTGTCCAGATCATTTTAAAACTTCTCTAACTGAATTCCAATTCAAATAGAATTTAAATCAACTTTTAGAATTAATTCTTACTCATATTAGAACCAATATTCATTTTTTATATTTAATTCAATTAAATATTCAAAATTCGGTAACAACCCGAAATTTAAGCTAAAGTAATTAATTGATGAATTAATTAAATAATAAAATAACTTTGTAAAATTATCATACTTGAATCATGGAAGTTGCACCATTGTGTCCGTGGTAATTTTCTGGTCAATTTCCATATATAGAACATCAAAATCCGAGTTAAGACGAAGAAGTTATGGAATAAACAAGAAACGAGAAAAAGAAAGAATATATATATATAGGGAACATCGACCCTAAGGTCGACCCTCACCATAGCTAGGTCGACCCTGGCAAGTGATGGTCGACTCCATCAATCCGCCTACATGAAAATGCATTCTTTTTCCTAGAACAATTCGAACACGTCATTTTGCAAATTTAACTCAATCTCGTGTGTCTGTGCTTCCATCCGACGGTTCCTATCGAGCCTATGACGTGGTTGCACTAGATTTAATCTCCAAATCCAATGGTTTGAGATCCACAAGTGACATTATAAACAAGACCCCAGGCCCAACTATTTTTCCCATTCAGATTTTCTTCATTAGGGTTCACTGCATGAGGCTGGACCCTAAAAGGAATATTTTTCCGAGGAGAAGATCTATTTAATTAAAATATTTTGTACCTCTCAAATGGATCCGGGAAGGAGAAAAGAAAGAGCTAAGGACCATAGGTGTGGGTTTAAGTAATTATTTTAGAACTTTTAAGTAATTTAAAATAATAGGGTTTACAATAGTTATAGTTTTTCTACAATTTTGGGATAACCTTTATGCAATTTTATTTATAGTTTATTTTTAAGTAAATTTTAGTCATGTTTTCTAGTTTATTTTCTTTTAGCTATTCTATTTCATTTATTTGCAGTTATTTATTGTTAATTACAATTTCCCAATTATTGACCATTATTTACAGTTTTACAATTATTAACTGTTATTTACGTTTTATTTACATCTATTCTACATTGGGATTTCTTCTATAAATGTCAATTTATTTTTAATTTCCTTTTATGAAAATGGAATAAATAGAAGAGAATGATTCGCTAATATGGACTAAAATATAGGATCACCGAATTTACAGAAATAGGTAAATTAAAGATATTTGCAAGCATGGTCATAACATGTAATTATAACTAAAAAGAGAAAATAGAAGAAATAGTAGATGAAGCTTATTTTTATACTTAGACCTCAGGTTAAGTTAATATGTAAAGTTATAACATACAGGTTATAATTAGAGACAAAGAGAAAAAAGCTTATTTTAAGACTTAGAATAAGTTAATAAGAAAACATAGCAGAGATAACAAATGAGGCTTATTTAAAAAGACTGATACCAAGTTAACAAGAAAAGATGGAACTTGGACCCGTACGGCCGCATTCCCCTTATACTGTTTAGGGTAGATAAGTGGTCGGTAATTAAGAAGTAGGACCCGTACTGGCAACATTCCTCTTATGCTGTTTATGGTAGGTAAGTGGTTAGTAATTAAGAAGTGGGACCCGTACCGACAGCATTCCGCTTATGCTGTTTAGGGTAGATAAGTGGCCAATAACTAGGAAGTAGGACCCGTACCGACCATATTCCTATTGGGACACACTTATGTTGTTTAGGATAGGTAAGTGGTCAATAATTAGAAGCTAGAATCAGGGGATTTAGGCAAGGGGCGCAACTAGATTTTGTTTGTTACGACACATATCGGCAGCATTCCCTTCAATCAGGAACTAGTGGTTTCACAACACATGGAGATGAGGCTGGGAACGCTTATGTTGTTTAGGGTAATTTAGTGGTCCAAAGAGGGAGCAACAGATAGCACGAGCCTAATGGCGGTCGAGCAAGCGGCCTTAGTGTAGGGAAATAAGTCGCTATTGAGTTCCAAGCGTTAGTAGTTGTCTTTTGCTATGGGACCCACAAGATGGGACTTTCCCGTAGTATGCACAACAGAGATAGAAGGCCGATCAAAGGGTAGAATTAGGACTTATGCCTAATTAAACTAGGATTAGGTGTTTAGCCTAACCAAAGCAGTTTCAGAAAAGTGCAAACCATCAAGATAATCAAAACTATCCAAGAAAAGCAAATAATTAAACCGTATTTTATTCTAGCTTTATCTTTCCATTATTTTCTTTTGTACTAAAACTGTTGCAAAGTTTATTATCTTTACCTTGCTTAAGAATACTAATAATTACTTTCATTCACCAGACTTTTAGTTTGACCCGCTCTATTTCACCTTTTTCCCCTAAAGGCCAGTAGAGGCAGGGATAGTAGATTTCAGATTCATTTGGAGATTCAGCTGTGGAGTTTTTCTTCATATATTCTTCTTCTTCTTTTCATTCTTATTCTTATGTACTGGAACTTGTTGAGAGGGATGGTTTTATGTATGTACTCTGATATTGTGAGATGCTGTTTTCATAAAACATATATATTTGATATTTTGAGACCTATTTTGGTTATGACTTATTTTGTAAAGTTTTGATTTTTAAATAAGTATTGTTTTAAATGTTTTCACTATTTTATTTATTTTGTCTTATGAATCTTACTTTCTATAAGTTTTGAGCTATACCTACAACGCACCACATCTTTTAGTGTGCCCTTTTCGAGTATACTAAGGGTGTGGGATGTTTCATTTGGTAATGGAGCCAAAGGTTACGGGATTCCTAAAAATTTATTTTAAAAGTAAATGTTTTTTCAAAGTAAATTGTTTTAAAAAATATTTTTTAGAAAGAAGCTCTTAGAAATAGTTTTCAAGTATAAAAGAGTTCTTATAAAAAATCCCCTCAAAGTCCAGTTCAATCTTCCTTTGATTCTTTCGGACCTAAGTTCTCTTTTTCTTTGCATAGAATCGTGGATGCCCCTAATCTTCCAAAGGGTATCCCTATCCTAGGTTGGTTTCATAGATACCTTCAAGCTATGATACCAGTGGTGCAAGGGCAAGCTCCCAATCTAGCACCAATGGGTGGAAATCCCATTAATCCACCTACAGAAGCCAATTTCTCCTAGCTATGGAAGGACTTCGCCAATCTAGGAGGCAAGACATTTTCCGGTACAGAAGATTTTATGGAAGAACAAGCTTGGTTAAGGAGTATAGAGAGGATATTTGGAATATTGGGATTGGTGGACCAACAGAGAGTTTAGCTTGCATCTTGGTAGCTGAAAGAAGAGGCTTCTTATTAGTGGGAGGTTGTTGAGTTGGAAGGAAGAGAAGTTGGATGTTTTGGATTCCGAGAGAGGTTTGAGAGGAAGATTTCATCACAAGCAGAAGGTAGTATGCAGTTGGAAAGGTTTATTAGTTTGAAGCAAGGAAGTCTTTCTATAAAGGAGTATATCAACCAATTTAACGAGTTGTCGCGGTTTGGGATGGAGCTAGTGAATAGACCGCACAAGAAGGCTATGAAATTCGCGGAGGGATTAAATCAGCCCCTCCAAGGGCTGTTACTGATTCATGTACCGATGGGTGCTACCTATGAGTCATTGGTGGAGATGCCCCTTATGTTTGATGCGACTAAGGAAGGTGAGTCTAAAGAAATCCCCAAGTCGGAAGGTTCTAAGAAGAAATGGTACAATAAAGATAAGTAGAAAGGAGAATGCCCTCAGAAGTAGATTAAGAAAAGAGGGAATTGCAATGGTTGTGGGATGGCTAGTTATTATGCAAAAGACTGTAAGAAGGCAGTGATGAAGTGAAAGTGTTTCAATTGTGGACAGCCTGGTCAATTTAGTAAAGTTTGTCCTCAAAAGATGGGGTAGGTAGCGTAACAGATTCAGGAATTGGATGCAGTACCTTCCACTAGCGTACCAGATAGAGGTAGGAAATCCACCATGGAATATTTGATCTCTATTTCTGATTTTCCCATTCGGACTCTTTTCGATTCTGGAGCATCACACTCTTTCATTTCGAGTTCTTTAGTTTATTGTTTTCACTTAGATATCTCTTTAGTAGTGGAACCCATAGTTGTTTCAAACCCCATAGGAGGATCGACATATTTATCCATGATTTGTATAGGTTTGAAATTTTTTATACTAGGTGTAGAGCTTGATTGTGATGCATATGTATTGGTATTATCGGGGTATGGGATGATTTGGGTGATGGATTGGTTATCCACTTATGGAGCGATATTGGACTATGAGAGGACAGTCGTTAGACTAGAGACATGCAGCGGTTGGACTCTCAAGGTTTCTTGCAACCCATAGGTGTTGGTCATGTTGAGCTTCCTTTATTCCCTTGATTCATCACTAAGAGCACAAGATTATGTTCCAGTCATTAGAGATTTACCAAACAGTTTGACGAGGTTCTTTGTACACTTCGCATTCATTGGCTGAAGGAAAGTGTCACTTTTGGCGTAAGGAAATGCGTTTCTTGGGGAATAAAGAAGGTCTACACATGGTAGAAGTTGGAGAAACGGTTTTGTACATTTAGGTTTGGATTGTGGAAATCCAAAGAATGGTAGGCAAAGATTGGAGATGTACAGTAGATTCGGCTGAAAATAAGGAAAGCCCATGTACAGATAGTTGCAAAAATTATAATTGCTTCAAATATAAGCACATAAGAGGAATGGGAACAAAAGACATTTGTAAGGAAATGAGATTTCCAAAAATGTTTAGGAAGGGTACTCCTAGGATAGTAAAAAGAGAATCCACTTTAGGTTTAGCCCAATAAAATGAAATTATTAGGATTGAAAAGTTGAAAAGTATAATTGTCAATATTTTTAAGAAAGTAAATATTAGGTTTTTGAAAATAAAAAAATGGTATGACATTTAAATTGGTTTATATATGGTGTAAATTTTGCTAAAAGTGAAATTCTATTAGAATTATAGAGCGTATATGGCTCACTGGTTCCTTTGAAAGTAAACAAAGATTTTAAAAATAAAAGCCTAAAGTGTATTAAATACCGGAACATAGATTACAAAATTTATTGTTGTAATAGATGTTTTCATGGAAAATAAAGGGAGCACAGACTATAACGCTATTGTTATAGTAGGTGACTCCCAAAGGAAATGTTTTTACATAGTATATGAGACTTATTAATATTTATTCATTAAATCCTACACTAGTATTTTTGGTTTGTAGTAACGGTGTTCTACGCAACATTTGTTTTGACCCAAATAAAAAATGTGCTTTGAAAATAATTTCTAAGTATAGAAAGAAAGTGGTTTGTGAGTACACTTATTATTTAAATAAGTATAAGGAAATGTTTTCTAGTTATGGGTATGTAAAACAGTTTTGAAAAAGGTTTTTTTGTAAAGAGAAGTGTAAGTTAAATATTATAAATTAATAAATTTCATAGAAATTGACTATTGTAAGAGAATATAGATTAAATACACTTTAACCTATTGGAATGAAATAAATAATGATAAAATTTTCTATGAAACCAAATTATATATAAAGATGTTTTATGCAAGTTATAAGGAATACGTGAAAGAGATGTACAAGGTGTGGGAAGCACATATTTTATATAGCTTATTTCAAAAAATATAAATAAATTCCTTTTAATTTCACATAAACATGAAGTTCTCTTTTAAAGAATTCATAGAAGGTTTTAGCGTTAATAGTTTATCATAAAAGAAAGTAGTTCCAATATACTAAGGTATAAAAACATTAGGTATAGTAAGAAGCATAATAATTAGAGCAAGCATTAGTTAGGAGAAATATTATAGTTGAAGGTCCCGATTTGTAGTTAGAAATTCCTCTAAGGTTAGATAATTGGAAAGTTAAGGAGTTTTTAATGAAATAATTGTTCTTATCTACTCCAGTTTTGCAAATTGAAAAATCTATGGAAAGAAGATGTTTTAAAAACATGTTAGAACGTTTTAAAGAAAAATATTTTGATGAAAAAGTAAATAAGTTTTTGGAAGCGAAAAACTTAGTAACGGTTAAATTTAAAAATCCAAACATTTATGAAAGCAAATTTTTATGAAAAGCTGTAAAGGTCTTTAAAAGAAAAGGAGGAATAAGTTTTGAACTTAGAATTTGCAAGTTTTCCCTTCTAGATTTGAGGAATAATGTAAATTCAAAAAGCCGTAAGGATGCAAGCGTTGAAAGATAAAATGTTAAGTACCTAAGTAACTTTGAATTTAGTAGAAATTTGAAAATAACACTTTTAAAGGCAAAAAAAATTTAGGATTTGATGTTTTAAAAATTTAAAAGCTTTAGTTTTTTAAATAATAAATACTAAACCAAACTTTTAAATGTGGAGTAGATAGGAATCATTTCTTAGGTGTGATGGAAATAGTGTAAGACTATAGCAGTGATTACTTTTAGAAGTAATAATAGAAGTTTCCATAAAGTGTATAAGACACTAGTGAGAACCTAGGATTGTTGTTTCATGTGTGTAAACTATAGAAGAATAGTAAAGTGCTATTAGTAAGGTGGTAAGATACACGTGGTTGAGGATGTGTATTCTTGATTTTGGAGGAACTTGGAAGGAGAATCTTCCTTTAGTGGAATTCGCGTATAGTAGTAATTTTCAAGCTAGCATTGGGATGGCACCTTTCGAAGCTCTTTATGCGAGACTGTGCAAGAGTCTGTAGAGAGATTGCTACTTGGTCCCGACACGGTTAGAAGACTTCGGAGAAGGTTGATTTGATTCGGAGAAAATTCATACCTCTTATCCGCATCTCTTTGATAGAAAATTTTAAATTTCCTATTTCCATCTTTAGTTTTGAATAGGTTCTTACCTTTATTTTCCTTTGGGAGGGTGGATCTTAGGACTTAATCTATGAATGGTAGGATTTGATGTCAACATGTTATTAGAATATGTTATGTATGATGGATACTCGTGGTTGCAAATGGTTGCTGGTGGATGCTAATGGACGTGTATACTTACACTAGGCACTATTATCTCTTAGGGATCAGCCCAATTAGGACACTAGAGCATATGCATATGGATGTGTGCGCATTTGCATTTTATTTTTATCTTATTTCCATGGTTGCTATAAATGGATGAATATCATATGATTGTTGCATTTGGATGATGCTTGTAGCACGCATATAGAACTATCAATTATCATTAGGCAATTTGCATTCATTTGGATACATGGCACGAACATTATTATATAAAAGGAGGTCGACTAAATCAGTAGATTGCTTAATCTTTTGCATTAGGTAGGGACATTGACACTACACTAATTGCATATGTATCATAAATCGCATTAGAAAAACTTAAGGACAATGGACGTAATGGATGGTGGTTGGGTAGTTGGTTGTAGAACTTAGATGAAAACATTTATTTAATTCTTCTATCCCTAGAAATTTCGAGGATGAAATCCCTTAAGGAGGGGAGAATGTAACAACTCAAAATTTAAGCTATGGTAAATAATTAATGAATTAATTAAATGATAAAATAACTTTGTAAAAGTATGACAATTGAGCCATAGGAGTTGTACCATTATGTCCGTGGTAATTTTCTAGTCAATTTCCATATATAGAATGTCAAAATCCGAGCTAAGACGAAAAAGTTAAGGAATAAACAAGAAACGAGAAAAAGAAATATATATATATATATGTGTGTGTGTGTGTGCGTGTGTGTGTGTATGTATATATGTATGTATGTGTGTGTACATATATATATGGAAGGTGACCTTAAAGTCGACCCTCGCCATAACTAGGTCAACCCTAAGGTTGACCCTAGCAAGTGATGGGTCGACACCAAGGTCGACCCACCTACGTGAAAATGAATTCTTTTTCCCAGAACGATTCAAACACGTCATTTTTCAAATTTAACACCATCTTGTGCGTCTGTGCTTCCATTCGACGTTTCCATCGAGCTTACGATGTGGTTGTACCAGATTTAATCTTCAAATCAAGTGGTCTAAGATTCACAAATGACACTATAAATAAGACCCTAGGCCAAGCTATTTTTCTCACTCAAATTTTCTCCATCCGGGTTCATTGCCTGAGGCTGGACCCTAAAAGGAATACTTATTCGAGGAGAAGATCTTTTAGTTAAAATATTTTATACCCCTCAAGTGGATCGGGTGAGACCTAATGAAAGAGCTAAGGACCATAGATGAGTGTTAAAGTAATTATTTTAGATTTTTAAGTAATTTATAATAATAGGGTTTCCAATAGTTGTAGTTTTTCTGTAATTTTTGTATAAACTTTATGTATGTTTATTTACAGTTTATTTTTAGGTAAATTTTAGACCTGTTTTCCAGCCTTTTTTTTAGCTATTCTATTTCAGTTATTTTGTTGGTAATTAAAGTTTTCCCAATTATTTATAGTTATTTACAGTTTTTTTACCGTTATTTGTTGTTATTTACATTTTATTTACATCTATTCTACGTTGGGATTTCTTCTGTAAATGTAAATTTATTTTTAATTCCTTTTTACGCAAATGGAATAAATCGAAGAGAATAATTCAATAATATAGGCTAAAATATTAGAACACTGAATTTATAGAAAATGGGATGTAAAATGAGAAGAACTGTAATAAATTGGACTTAGATTGAAATAGGAAAATTTAAGATATTTGCAAGCATAGTTGTAACATGTAATTATTGTTGAAGCATAGGTTTTGATTGTTGACAAGACACAATAATTCACGAATCTACGACTACGACAATATCCGAACTAAACGACTCAAAGTATGGTTCATATAGTGTGACGACCCAAACTCGATGTTCGATAAACAACACCAAATTTGCATCGCCGGAGCTTATAACAACAATTAGATGAATATAAAACAGCGGAATAGAATCAATATCATAAATAACATCACTGTTACAACATCAACATAATATCCATACTGCAACAGAGTACATAATACATACACTACAACTCCAAATACAACATCATGATAATACAACGGTGAACATATATCCAAAAGTTCTCAAATGAGAGAGATGACAACGAACTCCCAAAAGCTAACACCTGAAATCTCCAATAGCTCCTAAGATATCTCCAAGATAAGAGCTCCAAAATACTGCTATTCCAAAATACAAAAACCTGCTACTAGGCTGCCCGTGTGGAAATAATGGGCACCCAGAGTTTAGGAAAGAAAACAATAAACTCCAGATCAGTCATGGGACTGGTATGAGTAAACAAAAACAGTTGCATTTAATTAAAACAAGATTTATAAAAGAATTTTCGATATGCTTTTAAAAATGGAACTACCATAAGACCTCCCGCCACACACACAATGCAAACGCAGAATTGGAGGAGATTTCTTCTTATGATAGTTAAATATGCTTGGTACGAGAAAAAGAATTCTTTGATATCATTACTAGTACATAGTGAAGTAAATCATTTCTAAAATAGAATATTAATCTTAGCCAGCATAGACATTCCGAACTATGCCTACTATAGCTACCATTTAAACAGTGGGGCGCCACCATAAGTAAATGCAGGTTCTACAACTAAAATCGTACAAGTCTCGTATTGTTTCTTTGGATTTCCAACAAATTGTTAGGCCAAGGAACTTCCCATTGCCACATGAGAACGCCTCTGGAAGGACGTCCCCGAGAACCAAACCGGATCTCTGCCAACACAAGGCCGGGTTACCCCTAACTGGGTAACTACTGACACGAGTATGCCATCTCCCGGTTGTAACCAACCTTTAACCCGGGCCCCAGCAACAAATCACAAAATCATATATATATATATATATATATATATATATATATATATATATATATATATATATATATATATATCTACGATATCAACATAAATTAAGTATCTGGGCTCCATACCATGATACCACTTCTATCCAGAAGGAAATGCACATACCCTAAGGGGTGCTACCCCCAATAACCTTGCTGCATCTTTCCTGTTTCGACCATTTCGGGGTGTGAGGTCCGACGAAATCTCGTCCACAAAGCCACACTTTATACAAAAGCTGTGCTTTGGGTCAACAAATGATCATAGAAATGATCACCGAGATAGACGATCAAACAAATGATCCTATCACAAATGATCAACACAATGATCATTTCACAGCAACACTCAGCATGTCACATTACCAAATTGGGAATATATTGCTGATAACCTTCAACTATATAACCTCTGAGCTCGTACGTTTCAGAGAAGGGTGTTAAGCTAAGAGAATAAATTCTCCGCCACCAACAGAAATATATTTGAAAGAAATCAGCTTTATATCTCAATTCGTAATGTCAGACATACAATCCATACAAGTCTGTTCCGGGCACGAACAGAACCGAAGGCACTTCCAAAGAAGTCCTTGCAATCCGGATATCCACAATCCTGATCGGATTCCCCATCACATATGGAGAACTCTATACCGGAGCAACTCGGTGCAGAGTCAATCGACAGGTTATCCTATCGCTCTCGCAAATACCCGGTCTTCAACACCGGTCTTCAATTGCTATCCATAACGTCGAATCACATATTCGAAATGGGTTATATGACACAAAGGTCCTTTCCCGGCTAATTCAAATAGTGAGTGTCAAATTTTAAAACATGTGGATGTCATTCACAAATATTCACAGGTTCGATGTGGGTTTCGGATAACCAGCTGAAATCCGATTCCCTGTCGCATCGAAGTTTAAAATGCCGTTTTACGGGCAACAGGGTTTTTACATCAATACAGAACAAATCATAATCACAGTGCAATAACATGACAATTACATCATATAGAATCACAAACAGAACAGAGATATCAATATAGTGCACAGCGATAGTTAATCGTTTCCAATCAAAGTGAATGGGATTTAATAAATTAACCATATAAATATTTTTTTTCTTGATTACTTTAAATCGATGATTTATTATTTATAATTACAATTTAATTAAATCTCAATTGACCATATTAATTTATTATTCCTTAATAAATTATCTTAATGTAACTATAAATTTTTTTTTTTCAATCAACTTAAATTATCAAATTAACGATTCTTAATTTACAACTTAAATTTTAATTGCTTTTATTTATTTATTATTATTAATTACAAAGTAATTATAAATCATAAATTATTTAATCATTGTTTGATTTAACTTCACATTCCATTAACAATCATCATTTTATAAAGAATACTTATAAAAATTGTTTAAACTTAAGTTTTCTACAACTTCAAACTGAATATGTTCTTTCAGGTGGCCAACCCGAGGCTCCCCCGAGTCACGCCCGAGTTCAACCGCTTCCTGCTTCGAGTTTCATCCCAAAGCTACCCGAGTAATAAAAATTTTCAAATTTTGTTAAGTCCAAATTTTGTCACGACAAAACCTTGAAACTTCCCGAGTCTCCCTTCGAGTTCTGCCCAGTTTTCCCCGAGTCGTGCTTCGAGTACAACCCATAAGAAAAACAAACCTGAAACGCTTCAGGCTATAACCTTCCTGATCATCAACTCATGCACGTATACGTACACAACTGGAATCGCCTCCTCCGGTCGAACTTCTGGTCGTCCACACGTCATCGACGACGTGCTCGTGCCTCTCAAACACTCACAAGTTCGAACAAATCACAATTTCAAAATTTCGTTCTCAAACCCAAAAGCTTGAACGAACAACCCTTAAACAATTGCCTCGCCTCAACGCCTGACGCCGCCAGAAACCGAACAACTTCGCCCATGGTTGCCCCAATGACCCCTGACCCTTACCCTCCATGACCGATCATCTCAGACCCCTCGACGAAGAAGCGGTTTGCTCGAAAACGCGGGCAACCCAAACCTGCCCACAAACCCTATATCCTCCTCGTATAGCTTCTCTGATGATTTAAAAATGTTTTTGCCATTTTTCTGGTGACCATCAGCGTTCAAGCTATCACTGACACCAAGCTCGAGATCATACGATCTCGAGGTCACCGGAATTTGCCACCAGTTGAATTTCCGTTCAACTCGAAATGCCGCTCGATCAATCAAGTTAAAAATCTAGATTTTTGTTTTAAAAATCATGGTTTTTGAAGAGAAATTATATCGTGCCATTGAATCAAAATTTCTAAACATTCGAATTTTATGAAATTTCAAGTTCTACTGTATATTTTTCTTCATCAGTAAGATATATATTTTTCTCTTCCAATCTCCACTAGAAATATATTTAAAGCTTGGATCTCACTTTAACAAACCTGTCATATTGATGCCTAAAAGTATTCCAAAGATTTGGGGGAAAGTTTTAAGTTTTAAAACAAATTCTGAAACCTGTTAACACATAAGCTATCACTGTGTATCATACATACTATCAATTTCATACTCACATGTACATACATAAAACAACATGCAGGCATATTAACCATCATTCAAGAGCATCATCAAAACAATATCACTGAGTACAGGCAAATAAAAATGGGTTTGCTCACTTTGAAATATGAAACAGAGAGGCTTCTGCTTTGAAAAAGAACAGTTTATATCTTTTCTCTTTCTTTTTTTTTTGTTTGGTTGTATACTGAGCTTTGAATTTACAAAATAAATGCTTGCTTTTGTTAGTTTTCATGCTTTGCTAAAATTTGTTTAAAAGAAATAAAGCAACTATGCATGAGTATTTATAAAGGAATGTATAGGGTTTAGCACACATTTTTTTATTTTATTTAATCCTGAAGCTAATCAGGGAGTTACTTTCTCGTGCAAGCATACACAGGGCAACATTAATTCACTTACTCAAAATTCTTGCCTGCAACCTAATGATTAATTCTACTATATTATCCAAGAATTTACACAGCAATAAGATTGTGAAAGAATCAAAAGTTTACTCACTTTGAAATATGAAACAGAGAGTATTTTTGTTTTGTTTTGAAATCTGCAGTTTTTGATTCTTCTCTTCTTTTCTTTTTTTCTTAGCTTGATTTGAATTTGTTAGATGCAACAAAATTTTCTTTCTCTTTCTCTCAGATTTTGCTTTTATTTTCCTTTTTATGTTCTGATCTTGTTAGGGTTTGCCTTTGAACAAACTATACTAAGTTGCATGTATATATAAAAGGTTGTATGCAAGCTAAAGTATAGGCAAGTACAAGATGAATAAACCCATGCTTTAAATTGGGCTGATGTGATCTGGTTTATGCAGAAGAGTAAATGGCATTTAATGCCTCATGCTTCCTTGCACATCTACAGCATGCCGTGTTTCATGCTTTATGTTTTTTATAAGTACAAAATCTTGTTTCATTGATTTTTTTTATTTTTTTATTTTTTTTTAGTTAAGGCTTGCATAATTTAGTTTACTGGTTTGTATATTTTCCTGCAAACCTGTTTAGTTACATTGCTAAATGAGAGTGTTTTAGTTAGGGTTTTATTTTGTCTACATATTTGTTTACAGTAATTTTTATTTTATTTTTTCTTTGTTACTTTGTTTTCTTGTTTATTTTGTTAAGTGAAAATGTTTGCTTTAACATTTAATTCATCATATATTTTATTATATTTTATTTTTATAACTTTTCAATTCAAATTTCAAAAAGTTCAAATACATTACCAAATTTTAAATTCAAAAATTTCCGGGATGTTACAATATCCCCTCCTTAAGAAAATTTCGTCCTCGAAATTGAAAGAGAGAGAAACGAAAACAAGAAATAGACGAATTTATAAATAAGGAAATGACTTACAGTTTTAAGTCGAGATGTCAATTCTGCATTTGGGATATGATTTCTTTATTATCTTCGGTCTCCTAAGTACAGTCCTTTGGATCGCCACTCCATTTAACTTTGACCAATTTCACAATTTTGTTCCTCAATCGCTTCTCATCACGATCAACAATTTTTATCGGTTCCCTTCTAACTGCCAAGTTGGGAGTGATTTCAAGATCCTGCTGAGCAGCTTCTTCAATTATATCATCTGGATCGTGCACATATTTTCGAAGATTAGAAATATGGAACACATCATGTACGCCAGACAACCAGCTGGGTAACTGCACTTTATATGCTAGAGAACCAATCCTTTCCAGAATAGGAAAAGGACCAATATAACGCGGTGCCAACTTTCCAGTTTTCCCGAATCTCAATACACCCCGCATCGGAGATACTTTCAGAAATACAGAATCTCCAACTTGAAATTCCAAATTTCTCCTTCGACGGTCATAATAGCTCTTCTGACGGCTTTGGGCAGTTAATAACTTCTTTCGAATAAAGTCTACCTTTTCAGTGGCTTCTTTTATCATATCCGGTCCAAGAACAAGTCTGTCACCTGATTCGATCCAGCATGTAGGTGATCGACACGGACGACCATAGAAAGCTTCGAAAGGAGCCATTTCAATACTGGCCTGATAACTGTTGTTATATGAGAATTCAACCAGATGCAAATGGTCCTCCCAAGAACCACCAAAATCATGAACATAAGCACGCAGTAGGTCTTCTAAAATTCGATTGACCCTTTCAGTCTGCCCATCAGATTGTGGGTGATAAAGCAGTGCTGAAATTTAATTTCGTTCCCAATGCGTCCTGGAATGCTTCCCAAAATCTACTGGTGAAGATCGGATCACGATCACTTACAATACTGCTGGGAATACCATGGAGGCGAACAATTTCCTTTATATATATACCTGCCAAGCTTGCCGCGGTCCGAGTGGTTTTAACTGGAATGAAATGAGCATTTTTGGTTAGACGATCCACAATAACCCAAATCGCTTCATTGCCTTTCTTGGTTCGTGGTAATCCGTCGATGAAATCTATCGATACCTGATCCCACTCCCATTTCGGTACTTCTAAAGGTTGAAGTAAACCGGCCACTTTCTTTTGGTCGCTCTTGATTTGCTGACAAGTAGCACCGCGACTTACATAAATAGATATGTCTCTCCTCATCGTTTTCCACCAGAATGTCCTTTTAACATCACGATACATTTTGTTGACTCCTGGATGGATGTTGAATTTTGACTTGTGGCATTCATCCAATACTTCACGTTTCAGTTCAGGGAAGTCTGGAACACAAATCCTGCCTTTTAATCTTATTACTCCTCTATTATCCATCTCAAAACTAGTGTCTTCTCCTTGGCAAATTCTTTTATAAATTCCCCGAAGAAACTCATCTTCATATTGCTTATTTGCGATCTTTTTAAGAAGAGTAGGAGTGATAACAAGACATGCAAGAACAGCATGTCTTCTGCTTAAAGCGTCTGCAACTACATTGGCCTTTCCGGGTGTATACAGAATATCTAAGTCATAAGATGCTAGAAATTCCAACCAACGTTGTTGTCGCAGATTCAGATCCTTCTGGGTGAAAAGATATTTCAAGGATTTATGGTCGGTGAATAATTCGAATTTTTCACCTAAAACAAAGAGAGTTTATTAGATATATTTCTTTAGTCAAATTAGTTTCATAAATTGTTAGGAAAGCTGAAAAGATTCTTACCTAGAAGATAGTGTCGCCATATTTTCAAAGCGAAAACAACAGCCAAAAGTTCCAAATCGTGCGTTGGGTAGTTTTTCTCATGCGGACGTAATTGTCTACTCGCGTAGGCAACCACCTTTCCATTTTGCATTAATACTGCACCTACCCCTTCACCACATGCATCAGTATAGACAGATAAGCCTTGGTTCCCATTAACAATAGTGAAAACAGGAGCAGTGGTCAATCTTTTTTTCAACTCTTGAAAAACTTCTTTACATTCTGGAGTCCAAATGAACTTTGCATTTTTCATTGTTAACTTAGTCAGCGGACTAGCCAACTTAGAAAAATCTTGAACGAATTTCCGGTAATAGCCTGCTAAACCCAAAAAGCTTCGAACTTCTCTTGGAGTAGTGGGTTGTTTCCAATCAAGAATAGCGGAAATTTTGCTAGGATCTACCGAAATTCCTTCTTCATTAACAATATGGCCAAGGAATTTGACTTCATTGACCCAGAAGTGGCATTTGGAAAATTTTGCAAATAGAACATTTCTCCTCAATATTTCCAATACGATTTTAAGATGTTCGACATGCTCTTCTTTAGTCTTAGAATAGATCAAAATATCATCAATGAATACTAGCACAAATTTATTCAAAACTTCCCGAAACACACGAGTCATAAGATCTACGAAGTATGCTGGAGCATTGGTTAGCCCGAAAGGCATAACTAACCATTCATAGAACATATTAGGACCTCTGAAAGCAGTCAAATGGACACAATCTTCAGCGATTCGTAATTGATGGAATCCCTGAGCTAGATCCATTTTTGAAAAGAAACGAGCGCCATGAAGTTGGTCGAATAGATCATCAATTCTGGGCAGTGGAAATTTATTTTTGAGAGTTTGTTTATTTAGATCGCGGTAATCTACACACAATCTCAAAGATCCGTCTGATTTAGCAACAAATACGACGGCTGAGCCCCATTCAGAAACACTGGGTCGAATTAATCCTTTTGCTAGTAGCTCATCGGTTTGATTAACCAATTCAATCTTTTCCCTGGGTGCCATCCTGCGACTTGCGTGAACAACAGGACGAGTATTAGGTACAAGATCGATTCGGAATTCTATTTCTCGATGAGGAGGTAAAGACTTCACTTCTTCAAATATGTCGGAAAAATCCCGAGCAACAGGTATAGACTGCAAAGTAGGTTCAAGATTTCCCAAAGTATACATCAATCTATCTCTCCTTGGACTTGGATCCTCACAAGAGATTTCAATAAAATTTCCAAGGCTTGTTTTGATCAAAACTGTCCGATTACTACACTCCAAAATAGCTTCGTATCTCGATAACTAGTTCATACCGAGTAAGATTTCAAATTCATTAAATTCGAGGACAAAAAGGTTGATAGGAAATTTATAGCTAGCATATGAAATAGGAACTCTCTTACAATATGAACTAAGATTTGCGGGACCTCCAACTGAATTTTTCACGCAAATAAGATCGTTAGCAAATTTAGTTTCAAGTCCTAATTCATTTACGGTTTGTTGGGAGATAAAGCTATGTAAAGCTCCTGTATCAAATAAAACTCTAACAGTTCTATTATTAATAGTAAGGTTACCTTCCAAAACACTTTTCCCTTTATCAGCTTTTGAAGATGAGGGGTCCTTCTTAATTGCATAAACTTTTGCCACCTGCGCTGGCTTCATCACTGGGCAATCTTTAACTAAATGTCCCGGTTTATGACAATTGTAGCATTCTTTAGCTGGCTTCTTCGATTTTGGGCAGTCATTTGAATAGTGGCCTTTCTCTTTGCAGTTGTAACAAGTGACATTTTCTGTTGCGCTTCCTTGAATGCTTCTCTTCTTCTCATTGCCTTGCCAAGGTTTCTTGCCTCCAAATTTTCGCTTTTTATAATTCGGACTACCTGAATTACCTTTCTCCACAGTTGCTTCTTGCATATCAAGAGTAGCGTACCTGTACCCCATATCTACCAAATCTGAAAAAGATTCTTTAACATGACCCTTCATTCTTCCATGATATTTCTGGTTCATTCCACGGATAAACCTTTCGTTTTTCTTAAGAGGTGTGTTTAGCAATTCCGGGCCAAACCGAGATAGTTCGCTGAATTTATTCAAATATTCTTCAAACGACAAACTTCCTTGCTTCAAATCCAGAAATTCCTGATACATTCTGGAAACTCCCGCCGATGGCATGTAACGTTTCTCAAACACTTCTTTAAAACAATCCCAAGTAAATTCTTCCTCGGGTTCATCTATAATGATGGTTTCCCACCAAGCTGAAGCTTCTCCTTGGAGTTGCCAAGAAGCTATAAGTCTTTTCTGCTCATCCTGCAGTTTTAGCCCTTTAAAAATCTTTTCACACGATCTTACCCAAGCTTGAACGTCAATAATTGACTCCTTGCCAATGAACGGTTTGCCACCAAGCTTTTCGAACTTCTTATATAAATCCGCCAAGTCCGGCTGCTGCTGAATTTCTATTACTGCTTCTGCGGCTGGGGGAATCTGATTAGGTGCTGCAGCATTGCCTTGACCCCTAGCTCTTCCTCTGCGTCCACTCATTTTCACTATCTGAGATTAGTAAGAAAATTGATTTAGATATGCAGACGAGATATCTTAAGGAATATCAGCAGTAAAAATAAACAGACTAAGAAAATTTTAAAGTTTCAGTCTTGGTTATACTCATTCTAGGGTATACTTCACCCTATCTCTAATGAGCCATCTAATGTGTTATACTCCGTAGCTAAAGTTCTTACTCAACCAACAGCTCTGATACCACTTGTGACGACCCAAACTCGATGTTCGATAAACAACACCAAATTTGCATCGTCGGAGCTTATAACAACAATTAGATGAATATAAAACAGCGGAACAGAATCAATATCATAAATAACATCACTGTTACAACATCAACATAATATCCATACTGCAACAGAGTACATAATACATACACTACAACTCCAAATACAACATCATGATAATACAACGGTGAACATATATCCAAAAGTTCTCAAATGAGAGAGATGATTACGAACTCCCAAAAGCTAACACCTGAAATCTCCAATTGCTCCTAAGATATCTCCAAGATAAGAGCTCCAAAATACTGCTATTCCAAAATACAGAAACCTGCTACTAGGCTGCCCGTGTGGAAATAATGGGCACCCAGAGTTTAGGAAAGAAAACAATAAACTCCGGATCAGTCATGGGACTAGTATGAGTAAACAAAAACAGTTGCATTTAATTAAAACAAGATTTATAAAAGAATTTTCGATATGCTTTTAAAAATGGAACTACCATAAGACCTCCCGCCACACACACAATGAAAACGGAGAATTGGAGGAGATTTCTTCTTATGATAGTTAAATATGCTTGGTACGAGAAAAAGAATTCTTTGATATCATTACTAGTGCATAGTGAAGTAAATCATTTCTAAAATAGAATATTAATCTTAGCCATCATAGACATTCCGAACTATGCCTACTATAGCTACCATTTAAACAGTGGGGCGCCACCATAAGTAAATGGCAGGTTCTACAACTAAAACCGTACAAGTCTCGTATTGTTTCTTTGGATTTCCAACAAATGGTCAGGCCAAGGAACTTCCCATTGCCACATGAGAACGCCTCTGGAAGGACGTCCCCGAGAACCAAACCGGATCTCTGCCAACACAAGGCCGGGTTACCCCTAACTGGGTAACTACTGACACGAGTATGCCATCTCCCGGTTGTAACCAACCTTTAACCGGGGCCCCAGCAACAAATCACAAAATCATATATATATATATATATATATATATCTGCGATATCAACATAAGTTAAATATCTGGGCTCCATACCATGATACCACTTCTATCTAGAAGGAAATGCACATACCCTAAGGGGTGCTACCCCCAATAACCTTGCTGCATCTTTCCTGTTTCGACCATTTCGGGGTGTGAGGTCCGACGAAGTCTCGTCCACAAAGCTACACTTTATACAAAAGCTGTGCTTTGGGTCAACAAATGATCACCGAGATAGACGATCAAACAAATGATCCTATCACAAATGATCAACACAATGATCATTTCACAGCAACACTCAGCATGTCACATTACCAAATTGGGAATATATTGCTGATAACCTTCAACTATATAACCTCTGAGCTCGTACGTCTCAGAGAAGGGTGTTAAGCTAAGAGAATAAATTCTCCGCCACCAACAGAAATATATTTGAAATAAATCAGCTTTATATCTCAATTCGTAATGTCAGACATACAATCCATACAAGTCTGTTCCGGGCTCGAACAGAACCGAAGGCACTTCCAAAGAAGTCCTTGCAATCCGGATATCCACAATCCTGATCGGATTCCCCATCACATATGGAGAACTCTATACCGGAGCAACTCGGTGCAGAGTCAATCGACAGGTTATCCTATCGCTCTCGCAAATACCCGGTCTTCAACACCGGTCTTCAATTGCTATCCATAACGTCGAATCACATATTCGAAATGGGTTATATGACACAAAGGTCCTTTCCCGGCTAATTCAAATAGTGAGTGTCAAATTTTAAAACATGTGGATGTCATTCACAAATATTCACAGGTTCGATGTGGGTTTCGGATAACCAACTGAAATCCGATTCCCTGTCGCATCGAAGTTTAAAATGTCGTTTTATGGGCAACAGGGTTTTTACATCAATACAGAATAAATCATAATCACAGTGCAATAACATGACAATTACATCATACAGAATCACAAACAGAACAGAGATATCAATATAGTGCACAGCGATAGTTAATCGTTTCCAATCAAAGTGAATGGGATTTAATAAATTAACCATATAAATATTTTATTTCTTGATTACTTTAAATCGATGATTTATTATTTATAATTACAATCTAATTAAATCTCAATTGACCATATTAATTTATTATTCCTTAATAAATTATCTTAATGTAACTATAAATTTTTTTTTCAATCAACTTAAATTATCAAATTAACGATTCTTAATTTACAACTTAAATTTTAATTGCTTTTATTTATTTATTATTATTAATTACAAAGTAATTATAAATCATAAATTATTTAATCATTGTTTGATTTAACTTCACATTCCATTAACAATCATCATTTTATAAAGAATACTTATAAAAATTGTTTAAACTTAAGTTTTCTACAACTTTAAACTGAATATGTTCTTTCAGGTGGCCAACCCGAGGCTCCCCCGAGTCACGCCCGAGTTCAACCGCTTCCTGCTTCGAGTTTCATCCCAAAGCTACCCGAGTAATAAAAATTTTCAAATTTTGTTAAGTCCAAATTTTGTCACGACAAAACCCTGAAACTTCCCGAGTCTCCCTTCGAGTTCTTCCCAGTTTTCCCCGAGTCGTGCTTCGAGTACAACCCATAAGAAAAACAAACCTGAAACGCTTCAGGCTATAACCTTCCTGATCATCAACTCGTGCACATATACGTGCACAACTGGAATCGCCTCCTCCGGTCGAACTTCTGGTCGTCCACACGTCATCGACGACGTGCTCGTGCCTCTCAAACACTCACAAGTTCGAACAAATCACAATTTCAAAATTTCGTTCTCAAACCCAAAAGCTTGAACGAACAACCCTTAAACAATTGCCTCGCCTCAACGCCTGACGCCGCCAGAAACCGAACAACTTCGCCCATAGTTGCCCCAATGACCCCTGACCCTTACCCCCCATGACCGATCATCTCAGACCCCTCGACGAAGAAGCGGTTTGCTCGAAAACGCGGGCAACCCAAACCTGCCCACAAACCCTATATCCTCCTCGTATAGCTTCTCTGATGATTTAAAAATGTTTTTTCCATTTTTCTGGTGACCATCAGCGTTCAAGCTATCACTGACACCAAGCTCGAGATCATACGATCTCGAGGTCACCGGAATTTGCCACCAGTTGAATTTCTGTTCAACTCGAAATGCCGCTCGATCAATCAAGTTAAAAATCTAGATTTTTGTTTTAAAAATCATGGTTTTTGAAGAGAAATTATATCGTGCCATTGAATCAAAATTTCTAAACATTCGAATTTTATGAAATTTCAAGTTCTACTGTATATTTTTCTTCCTAAGTAAGATATATATATATTTTTCTCTTCCAATCTCCACTAGAAATATATTTAAAGCTTGGATCTCACTTTAACAAACCTGTCATATTGATGCCTAAAAGTATTCCAAAGATTTGGGGGAAAGTTTTAAGTTTTAAAACAAATTCTGAAACCTGTTAACACATAAGCTATCACTGTGTATCATACATACTATCAATTTCATACTCATATGTACATACATAAAACAACATGCAGGCATATTAACCATCATTCAAGAGCATCATCAAAACAATATCACTGAGTACAGGCAAATAAAAGTGGGTTTGCTCACTTTGAAATATGAAACAGAGAGGCTTCTGCTTTGAAAAAGAACAGTTTATATCTTTTCTCTTTTTTTTTGTTTGGTTGTATACTGAGCTTTGAATTTACAAAATAAATGCTTGCTTTTGTTAGTTTTCATGCTTTGCTAAAATTTGTTTAAAAGAAATAAAGCAACTATGCATGAGTATTTATAAAGGAATGTATAGGGTTTAGCACACATTTTTTTTAATTTAATCCTGAAGCTAATCGGGGAGTTACTTTCTCGTGCAAGCATACACAGGGCAACATTAATTCACTTACTCAAAATTCTTGCCTGCAACCTAATGATTAATTCTACTATATTATCCAAGAATTTACACAGTAATAAGATTGTGAAAGAATCAAAAGTTTACTCACTTTGAAATATGAAACAGAGAGTATTTTTGTTTTGTTTTGAAATCTGCAGTTTTTGATTCTTCTCTTCTTTTCTTTTTTTCTTAGCTTGATTTGAATTTGTTGGCTGCAACAAAATTTTCTTTCTCTTTCTCTCTGATTTTGCTTTTATTTTCTTTTTTATGTTCTGATCTTGTTAGGATTTGCCTTTGAACAAACTATACTAAGTTGCATGTATATATAACAGGTTGTATGCAAGCTAAAGTATAGGCAAGTACAAGATGAATAAACCCATGCTTTAAATTGGGCTGATGTGATCTGGTTTATGCAGAAGAGTAAATGGCATTTAATGCCTCATGCTTCCTTGCACATCTACAGCATGCCGTGTTTCATGCTTTATGTTTTTATAAGTACAAAATCTTGTTTCATTGATTTGTTTTGTTTTATTTATTTTTATGTTAAGGCTTGCATAATTTAGTTTACTGGTTTGTATATTTTCCTGCAAACCTGTTTAGTTACATTGCTAAATGAGAGTGTTTTAGTTAGGGTTTTATTTTGTCTACATATTTGTTTACAGCAATTTTTATTTTATTTTTTCTTTGTTACTTTGTTTTCTTGTTTATTTTGTTAAGTGAAAATGTTTGCTTTAACATTTAATTCATCATATATCTTATTATATTTTATTTTTATAACTTTTCAATTCAAATTTCAAAAAGTTCAAATACATTACCAAATTTTAAATTCAAAAATTTCCGGGATGTTACATATAGTTATATATTTTTAACAAGAGTCATCAAATATGTATATAGAGTCTAGTTTAGTGCTTTGTTAAAATCTTTCCTCAAGAATCATCATTCACATTCAAATAAACTTGCGTGCATATTTTAATCAAAATCAAGTTTTCAAAAAATGTGTGGAGCAAGGCTCGAACCCAGGTCACTAGTTTAGAAGGCAAGTGCTCTATCCAAGTGAGCTATGGTGATTTTTGATTATCAATAAAATTCAGTCGACTGAAGAAATTCTACCAGTCGACTGAATAACCATAAAACAGCCTATTGAACTTGTGCACTGTTTTGTTTTTACTATCTTTAGAAATTCAGTCGACTGACCAAATATGACCAGTCGACTGAACTTGATCAGTTGCACATAAACACTCTATTTTGCACCAACTTTGAATATTCAGTTGACTGGTCGTTTTGGGTCAGTCGACTGAATTCTTCCAACAGCTATTTTTTTCGAATGGACACTTTCTTTTACCAAGAGTTACGTTCTAACAGGAAGAGGTATGGATGCTTCCTTTGATCAGAACTCTTCGTGAATGGTTGCATCTCTTTATCTACTATATAAACACACAAAATCCACTTCACAAATTATCGATTTCCTAATTACTTTCTGATCATACTTTCTACTATCTCTGCATTATGAAAGCAATCACAGCTTACATATATTGCTTGAATCTCTGAATCAATTATCTTATTCCTTGATTCAAAGCGATATTTTCCTTTCTAAATATTTACACACACATGTATACTTGAGAAAAAGATTACAGGAAGGTTGTATTATAAAAGACAAATCGATGTTATCAAGAACACAAGTGTTAAAGCAATTTTTAGTGAATCTGTTGAAGTCCTGTTCAGTTGTTCAGGCGGGTAAAGTCCTCTTTCGGCTGTTAGAGGCGGAAAAATCCTGATCGATTATTCAGGTGTTGTATACCTATTCCTCCGGGTTAAGTGAGGGGATATTGTGAGAAATTTCAGAGGGAAGTCTGGGACTGGACGTAGAACGGGAAGTTCGAACCAGTATAAAAATTCCTAGTGTGATCATTTTTATTTTCTTTGCTATTATCATCTATTTCCTAATTTAGATTTAAATATATTCCATAGTACATGATCCTATTACACGATCCTAAGTGATAGCTAGCCACACAGTAGTCACTTTCATTTAGTATCAAAGCCTGGTATTCTATTGATCGTCACAACATCATAGAATAATGGCCAGAAAAAGATCCAGTCGAAATACAACAAGTAAAAAGCCTGAATTTATCAGAGCAACGACCAATGAGGAATGTAAAAAGGTACTTTCTAATTTACAAATTTCAGTAAATGAGAATAATGAATTAATTAGTGTAAGCGAGAAGGTCTCAAAGATTAATATTCTTATTTTAGAAAAGATGAAATCAATCAAACTTGAAAATGAGAAATTAGATTTAGAAAATCAGCAGGGTATTTTGAAAAATAATTTTGAGGCTCTTAAAGATTTCTAGAGGAACAAAATACTATGTTTGAAAAAGAAAAAGAAAAATTTTCAAAAGAAATTATGGATTTGGAAAGAAAAAATGATTTATTACAATTATCTTTAGATAATTCAGAATCTCGAATTTCTCTTCTCGAAAATGAGAAATGTACGTTAGAAAAGGAGAAATCTGAATTAAACAAGCAAATTGATATTTTGAAAAACAGTAATATTTCTTTTGAAAATAATAATTGCGACCCTAAAGCTAAATTTGATAAAATTAACACCGAAGTCACAAAATTTAATAAAGGTCAAAACAATTTAAACATGATTTTATCTAGTTCTAGATCTTTACATGATAAAAGTGGTTTACGATATAATAAAACTGATCGTAGAAATAGCACTAGATACGCTTTCACGTATAGTAAAAACGTTAGTGCTAGTACTAAATTTCCAGTAAAATCTAAATCCAATTTTTATAGAAATTCAAATACTGTTATGACAAATAATGTTTATAATTTCTCTAGAAATACAAAATCATTGACGGGAAATGTGAATAAAAATTATCTAAGTATTTGGGTTCTTGTTAATTGGAAAAATAGAGAGAAATACATTGACGATTATTCTGATATGGTAGTTAATAATAAAAATTATATTTTTAAAGGTTCAACCACACCCAAATGGGTATGGTTTCCTAAAAATTAGGAAATTATAAGAACCTTGGGTATCGCACGCTTTAATGTTAATTTTTCTGATACCTTACATTATAAGTAGTAGTGACTTTGGTATATATTGTTCCACGGCCACACTTATGTGAAATATAATATATATCTTCATATAAACTCTCCTTTTTTTCGATGACAAACGGGGAGAAAGATATTGCTCTAACACTATTTGCAGGAATAAACCAAGCACGCACAAATTAAGGGGGAGAAAAGATTAATTATTTACAGGACTATATAGCATAGATTTAGGAGGAGAAATCTGTAACACAATTATATGAATATATTCAGTGAGAGAGATAAGATCAACAAAGCTTGTCAAAGATTCGTTCATAGCAAATGAAGTTGCCATCATCAAAAAGAGGAAGAATGTTGGATCATAGGTTTTGATTGCCGACAAGACACAATAATTCACGAATCTACGACTACGACAACATTCGAACTCCACGACTCAAAGTATGGTTGACATAGTTATATTTTTAACAAGAGTCATCAAATATGTATATGGAGTTTATTTTAGTGATTTGTTAAAATCTTTCCTCAAGAATCATCGTCCACATTCAAATAAACTTGCATGCATATTTTAATCAAAATCAAGTTTTCAAAAAATGCATGGAGCAGGGCTCAAACCCAAGTCACTAGTTCAAAAGGCAAGTGCTCTAACCAAGTGAGCTATGGTGATTTTTGATTATCAATAGAATTCAGTCGACTGAAGAAATTCGACCAGTCGACTGAATAATCATAAAATAGCCTATTGAACTTATGCAATGTTCTGTTTTTACTATCTTTAAATATTCAGTCGACTGACCGAATATGACGGTCGACTGAACTTGCTCAGTTGTACATTAACACTCTGTTTTGCACCAATTTTGAACATTTAGTTGACTGGTCGTTTGGGGTCAGTCGACTGAATTCTTCCAACAGCTATTTTTTTCGAATGGACACTTCCTTTTGCCAAGAGTTACATGAAAGAAGCTATGCGGTAGGATCGTATAATATGGAATAGTGGATGGTATAGGTAAATAACAATAAGCAATAAGTAAAGTAGACACCAGGATTTTATACTGGTTCGGACCTCTAGTCCTACGTCCAGTCCCTAAGCTTCACTTAGGAATTCTACTAACTAAAACCCTCTCTTAACCCAGAGGAATAGGTTTACAACTTACCCGAACAACCGAACGGGATTTCTTGCCCCAACTACCGAAGAGGACTTCAACTCAATTACTAAAAACAATTATTCGACTTGTTGTGTTCTTGTCAACACTAATGAGTCCAATGTAGTACAATATTCCTATAATCTTATCCTCGAGAGTATGCAATGTGTTTTTGAAGATTTAGGAAATATGAATTGCTATGAATCAAAAGAACGTTATAAACAAAGCAGAGATTCAAGAAATAGATTGGTGATTGCTTTGAAAACTTTTAGAGAATATAAAACATGTTTAAGAAAGTAGTGAGATTAAAGCATAAGAAAATTGGTCAATTGAAGATGTTAGAACCATGTATGTACAGGTGTAGAAGAGATGCATTTGTTGGCTAGAGATGCAGACAAGAGATGCTTCCATTTCCATTGGAGAATGGTTGCAACTCTTGGGAGGAAGAAGGTGTCCATTCAGAGAAAATTCGTAGGTTTAAATTCAGTCGACTGAGCAGTGATTTCAGTCGACTGGAAATGTAAAGAATTTTTTTTCAGGAATAGATTCAGTTGACTGAGCAGGTTGTTTCAGTCGACTAGAACTGTGCATGTTTGTATATGTGTAACAGGTTCAGTCGACTGGGCTTACCTGTTCAGTCGACTGAACTATTGGTTTTTGCACAGTGAATATTTATCTAGAAAATGAATTTTATAAAACGTGTTCTAGTGTTTGTGCAAGCCTCTTGAGGATATATTTTAATAATAAATCTAAACTAAGACCTATATTTAAATTATACTCATGCTATCATCGGTCTTCATCGTTCTTCCTTTAGCTTTGCACATATCTCTTCCTTTTTGTTGAAGCACATTGTCATTGATCAAAATATAGCGTATCAACATTCTCCCCCTTTTTGATTGATGACAATTCTGAAACGTGTAGAGATGTAATTATTTCCTCCCCCTGAATATATGCAATGTCTTTCCTACAAAACAAGGTTAGTAACATAGATTTCTCCCCCTTTATCATTTGACAAAAAGGAAGTAATAATTGATGAAGTATATTATCAAAATAATCACTGATATGCATAACTATAGTTTCAAAAACTTAGAATGTAGCATAAATAAATGAAACATAGAAGGCTATTTATACAAGCCTTTTGAATTGTTTTTTTTTGAAATAAAAAATCAAACCATAAGAGAGTTATTCATCTTTATCCCAATAGTATGAGCCTTCTCTCCCTCCCTCCGGTTAGCGAATAACGGGTCCACCAATGGGTGGTCTATAAGCTCTTCCACCTTGACCACCGCTATTCCCACTTGCGCTGCTGCTTGGATTTTCTTCGGATGACGTCCATGTGAAAGTTGGTGCCAGACGCTTGCCACGAGAGGTTGAAGCGGTAGTGGAGCTCGTGCATGAGATGGCATCCCATAATTTGTTGAAGAACCCTTTAATTCTATCAAATTTATGATCTACCTTCTTGAGGCGATTATCAAGAATTTGTTGATTTCTTGATAGAATTCCTAACGATTAATTGGTAGTAAAACTTGTTCAACGATACGAATTTCATCATCTTGATCAAAAGGTTCTTCATGTTGGGCTTGAGGAGGTTGTTGCGGTTCTTGATGTCTAGCTTCCCATTCGGCAAGAGATATGATGCAAGAAGGTCTAGCCGGAAGTTGCATAAGGCTTATAACCCGATGGTTAATTTGATGAACCATTGTATTTTCGGACTCTGGTAATGGCGTATCAACGTTGAGCAGTAGTCGCATGATATACTCGCCAAAATATATTGCTCGCATTTTGCCATTATTGAAAGTAAGAAATTCATCAAGAATTAGTTTGACCCAATTAACTTGAATATTGCCCCAAATAGCATATAGTGCTCTATAATTGTTTAGGTATACAATTTCATATGAGCCTCGTTCGAGAAGTGATGGTTCGCATAAGAGCTTTGTGGAGAAGCCTTGCTCTTGGTCGTAAGGAAGTTGATTTAATATCCCAGATGTTGATGTTATCATCCAAAAATTGATGATTTATGTTGTCTCGAATATATAGATTAAATTCGATTTCTTCAGGCTTCCTTCCCATGTTAGGAGATCCTAAAATGTGTGCAATTCGGTCTAGGGAAAACCATACCTTTTTGCCGCACACCACACTCCAAACACTATCATTTGGATTTTTTGGAGTTTGGTGTCCAAGGTTAAGGTTTGCATAGAACAATTTGACCATAATATGATTGATTGCATGGTCATTTCGTTTTATGTCTAAGAGAGATGTTAAACCTGCTTGATCCGTCAAAGCTTGTATGTTGTACGTTTGGAGACTCTGAAAATCAACGAAGACGTGTTCAAAGATCCGAGAATTCTTCATTTTGTTCCACCTTGTGACCGCCACACCATCATAAAGCCATCGAGCAATTTGAGCGTCAATTGGCTCGGAGGATGTTGAAGTGAAAGCCCTTGATCTTTTTGGAGCCATTGTTGTGAGAGTTTTGAGGGGGATTTGAAAAAAAAATGAAGATTGGGGGCTAAGATTTTGAAGAATAATGGTGAAGTAGGAGCTTTTGGAATGATAAATGTAAAGAGTAAAGGTAGAAATTGGTGGTAAAAAGTGAAAAAGCAGCCTGGGAAACGACATTCAGTCGACTGAATAGTCTGTTTAGTCAACTGAATTGATGGCCGAAAATTTTCTGTGCTAAATTCAGTCGACTGAACTGTGTTTTTAGTCGACTGAACTATTGTCTGAAAGTTTCTATGGCAAATTTAGTTGACTGTGCAGAGCAATTAGTCGACTGAGCTATTGGAAATTGTTTTCTGCCTTATGTTCAGTCGACTGAGCAGTAAGGTTCAGTCGACTGAAACTTGTGTTTTTGGTGTTCTAAATTTTTTAAAGCAAAAGATTTTGATTGAAAGAAACGATTACAATTTTATAGACATATTACAATATAACAACATGATTTGACCAAAAATAAAAAGTAATCATTTCTTTGGAGATGGACTACTTTTCTTTTGCGGTTTATTTCCTTCATTCCCCATGTAGTTTTTGTCCCATGAATTTGGACTATATTGAGGAGTTTTTGGCGACATCCAAGGATTCAATGGATCGGCCGGTGTACGATATGACGAAGATGGATCATATGGACTAACTGGTCGAGGTAGGGGCTCAGTCACATTGTTTTTCTTTGAGCTACAAAAACGCAAACCGATTTGCTCAAGAAAGCTTAATCGTCTAGCCGTTAATTTTTGTTCAAAATATAATTCATGTTGAAGGTCAATTTGTTGCTGTTGAAAATGATGAATTTCATCAATCTTTCGTTTCGTATCAAGAAAGATAAAAAGTCCATGTTTTGCCTTCTTCGAATCCGGTGTGTAGCCAGTTCGATAGTTTTCCCATTTATAAACCGGCTCATGCTTTGGTGTAGGCGTAGGAAGTTGTGGTGATGTAGGTGAGTTATCGACTAAGGAGGTAATGTTGATTGGAGAGTATGAATTGTTGGAAGACATTTTTATATTGGATTTTCAAACTCTGTAATTTTTTTGAAAATAACATATGTATAGATGTATATATATAGTATGAAAGTTCTAAAAAGAATGTGGTGTTAAATCATTAAGACTTTATAACCAGAAATTAAATTAATGGTTAATATTTTCTTTGAAAATAGATGGTTATGTAATATTAGCTAATGGATGGTTAATATTTTCTTTGAAAATGGTTAATATAGGTTTAGTGTATAAAATATTAGCTACTTCAAAATATCTTTGAAAGATATTATTCCTAATTCTCGTCGTAATTTTATGAATGAGTTTTCTAGTAATGGTTTAGTAAATATATCGGCAATTTGATTTTCGGTAGAAATATTCTAAATTTATGATTCCTTTTTCGATATTGTCACATAGAAAATGGTGACGAATATCAATATGTTTTGTACGAGAATGATTTACCGGATTTTTAAATAAATTTATTGTACTTGTATTATCACAATATATTGTAGAATTTGTTAAATTTATATTAAAATCTTTAAGTGTTTGTTGCATATAGATGACTTGAGTACAAGCTAAATTGGCTGATATATATTCTGCTTCACACGTGGAAAGCGAAACACAATTTTGTTTCTTACTAAACCAAGATACAAGTGATTTTCCAATGAAATGGCACGTACCACTTGTACTTTTTCTATCTGTTTGAGATCCACCAAAATTAGAATCACTAAACGATACTAACTCGAATGGACACTCTTTTGGATAGAAAAGACCAAAATCTTTAGTATAGTTAAGATATCGCATAATTCGTTTTACAGCTCTTAAATTTGATTCTTTAGGGTTAGATTGAAAACGTGCATATAGACATACACTCATCATTATGTCTGGTCTACTAGCGGTTAAGTAAAGTAATGAGCCTATCATACTTCTAAACAATTTTTGGTCTACACTTTTGCCATTTTCATCTCGATCGAGATGAGTAGTGGTACTCATAGGAGTAGGTTTAGCAGAAGTGTTTTCAATTACAAAACGTTTAATTAGATTAGCATAATATTTTTTCTGGTTTATGAAAATTCCATTTGTTAATTGTTTAATTTGAAGTCCGAGAAAATAGGATAACTCTCCCATATGAGACATTTCGAACTCCTTAGTCATTATATTTGAAAATTATTTACATAAGTTTTCATTTGTCGAACCGAATATAATATCATCTACATATATTTGAATTATTAAAATATCTTTAGTAGTATTTTTTATGAAAAGAGTTCGATCTACTTTTCCAATTTGAAATCCCGAATCTAGTAGATAGCTCTTATGTCTCTCATACCAAGCACGAGGTGCTTGTTTAAGACCATATAAGGCTTTCTTTAATTTATATACATGATCCGGATATTTTTCATGAGAGAATAAATGGGGTTGTTATACATATACATTTTCTTTTATAAAACCATTTAAAAATGCACTTTTAACATCCATTTGATAAAGTTTAACATTGTGAAAACATGCGAAGGCTAATAGAATACTTATTGCTTCAAGTCTTGCAACGGGAGAAAAAGTTTCTTCAAAATCAATACCTTCTTCTTGATTATATCCTTGTGCTACTAGCCTAGCTTTATTCCTAGTTATATTACCTTGTTCGTCTACTTTATTTTTGTAAACCCATTTTGTTCCTATAACTAATTGATTATTAGGACGGGGAACTAACTCCCAAACATCGTTACGTTCAAATTGATTTAATTCTTCTTGCATAGAAACAATCCAGTAATCGTCTGTTGATGCTTCTTTAGGATTTTTAGGTTCCATTTTTGAAATGAAAGCAACATGTCCCATTTGATTTAGTTGACTTCTTGTTTTAACTTGAGAATTCATTTCACCTGTTATATTTTGTGTTGGGTGGTCTCGTAATATTCTTGGTGGAGATCTTAGTTCATTATTACAATTTTCAAGGTTTGTATTTAAAATAAAACATTTTGATCCAAATATTTTAAAATAAGATATATTTGGCTTTTTGTTATTAAATAGTTCATATGAAGTATTTTCAGTTAATGGTCTAATTGATATACAATTTAATACATAACATGCAGTAGCTACGACTTCTGCCCAAAAATGTTTTGGTAGAAAACTTCCATTTAATAATGTTCTTTCACATTCTTGTAATGTTCTATTCTTTCTTTCTACAACTCCATTTTGCTGAGGAGTTCTAGGAAATGAAAAATTATGATTTATTCCTTTCTTTTTACAAAAAGATTCAAAAGCTTCATTTTCGAAATCGCCTCCATGATCGCTTCGTATATTTTTAATCTTCAAATCTTTAGTGTTTTTAATTCTTTTGACAAATGTTTTAAAATGCTCAAAAGTATCACTTTTATTTTTCATAAAAATAGTCCATGTATATCTCGAGAAATCATCAACTATTACAAATACATATCGATTATGATTAATGTATTGAACCTGTGTTGTTCCGAATAGATCCATATGAAGTAATTCTAGTGGTTGTAAAGTAGAAATATTTTTCTTAGATTTGAAAGACGACTTTGTTAATTTTCCTTTTTGACAATCATCACAAAGATTTTTCATTTTAAAGTTTATCTTGGGTAAACCTCTTACTAATTCATTTTTAGAAAGTTTTCTAATAGTTTTAAAATTAATATGACAAAATCTTTTGTGCCATAACCAAGGATCATTATCTTTGGCTAGTACACACATATTTGTATTATGACTAATTTACATATTTAGAACATAAATATTCCTATCTCTCTTTGGCTAGTAAACACATATTTGTATTATGACTAATTTACATATTTAGAACATAAATATTCCTATCTCTATTTCCTCAAAAACAAGATTTCTGTTTTGATCAAAAATACTACATTTATTCTCCGAAAAAGTTATTTTAAAACCCTTGTCACAAAGTTGACTTATGCTTAGTAGATTATGTTTTAGATTTTCAACTAATGAAACATTTGTTATAAAAGGTAAATTCGATGTACCGTAATTACTCACATCTCCTTTGCCAATAATATAACCTTTTGAATTGTCTCCGAAGGTAACTGAGCCACCATCAAAGTATGTGATGTTTGTAAGCATATCTTTGTCGCCGGTCATGTGTTTTGAGCAACCACTGTCTAGTATCCATTTCTTCTTTTTGAGTGGAACCTGGAAATAAATATGAAATTATCGGTAACCTACTTTTTAATTGGTCCTAAAAGTTAGAGCTTAGGAAACCAAACCCAATTCGGTTCAGTATCCTTTTATAAATATAGTTTTTATTATTATGAACACTATCCATAAATGTTTTAATATATTTATTCTTAATTAAAATATTGTTAGTTTTTGGAACCCAAATTTTGACTGTCTTGGTTTCTACTTTTGTTTTAATAGGTTCTCTTAATAACATTTGTTGTTTTGAATCAATATTCCTCTTAAAATTTGTATTTTTCTTTTTAGGAATTTTGACTCCTTTTTATATCCTAATCCATGTTTATTTGAAGAGAATTGAGAATTTTCTAAAATCTTAGATAAATTTTCTCTTCCTTTGTTAAAGTTAGAAACATTTTTAGTGATGTTATCTAATCTAGCTTGAAGACTATTATTTTCTAACTCAACTTGTCTAATCTTAGTTTTTAACTCATGATTTTCAGAAACAATTATATCATTCTTTGTCTTTTGAGTTTCAATATCTTGACTTAAAAGTGATAATTGAGTTTCCGAATTAGAATGAGATTCTTGAACTTTTTCAAGATCTTCTTCTAGAATTTTCTTTTCTTCTTTTAACATATCCCTTTCAAATTCAGCTTTGTTTTGATTTTCACGAGTTTCCATGAGTTTCTTTTTAAGAGTTTTTATTGTGCTCAAAAGTTCAGTGTTTACTTCAATTAAATCATCGAAAGTTAAATTACTAACCTCAGATTCTTGAGCCATAAAGCATACATTCGCCTGTTCATTGTGGCTATTATTTTCATTTTCAGATGAAGAAGAATTTGAATCGTCCCATGTTACAGAGAATGCCTTCTTTTTGAATTTTTCTCTCTTGTTTTTATTATTGAGAGCTTTCTGATTCTCCTTCTTTTGCTCTGGACAATCCTTGTGCATGTGACCTTTCTTGTGATAGTTGAAGCATTCTATATTCGAGGATGAAGGTTTGTTCAAGAAATTCTTATTGAATCCATTTTTATTTCCTTTTCTATATCTTAAGAATTTCTTGAAATTTTTGGCTATAAATGCTAAATCCTCATTTTCAGACTCTGATTCTTCCTTTTCCGCATGAAAAGCTACATTCTTTCTTTCTTGAGCTTGATCTTTCTTAGCTTGCATATTTACTTCATATGACATAAGATTTCCAATTAATTCACCTGGTTTCATTGTAGATAGATTATTTGCTTCCTCGATTGCTAGTACTTTTCTCTCCCATTCATCAGTGAGTGAATTTAGAACTTTAGACACAATGTCAAAGTCCGTATATTTTTCTCCTAGTCCTATTAAGGCATGATGAATGTCTTGAAATCTCGAGTACATGTCATTTATGGATTCATTTTGTCGCATTCTAAAGTTTTGGAATTGGTTCTTCAGCATGGATATCTTTTTTTGTTTGACCTTGTTTATGCCTTCATGTATGACTCTAAGTGTGTCCCATATCTGATATGCAGTAGTACATATGCTAACACGGTTGAATTCATTTCTATCCAGGACGCAAAATAGCATATTCATAGCTTTGGCATTTGCACTAGCTTCATTCTTCTGAGTTTGTGTCCATGTAGGATAACCGGTCGTGGGTACAAAGAACTCTGCTTGAGTGGCATTACAGGATTCGAAACTCGTTGCTTGCATACAAATCCTCATCCTTGTAGCCCAATAGTTATAGTTTAGTCCATTGAATAGGGGGTTCTTTGGGTAGATTGTCCTTCTGCAAATGTAGAACTATAGGCAGATGTTGTGCTTGTACTTACGTTATTTTCCATATTATCAATATGTCTAATAACGGTGTTATGGTTATAGGACAACCTGGCTTTGATACCAATTGAAAGAAGCTATGCGGTAGGACCGTATAATATGGAATAGTGGATGGTATAGGTAAATAACAATAAGCAATAAATAAAGTAGACACTAGGATTTTATACTGGTTCGGACCTCTAGTCCTACATCCAGTCCCTAAGCTTCACTTAGGAATTCTACTAAATAAACCCTCTCTTAACCCGGAGGAATAGGTTTACAACTTACCTGAACAACCGAACGGGATTTCTTGCCTCAACTACTAAAGAGGACTTCAACTCAATTACTAAAAACAATTATTCGACTTGTTGTGTTCTTGTCAACAATAATGAGTCCAATGTAGTAAAATATTCCTATAATCTCATCCTCAAGAGTATGCAATGTGTTTGTGAAGATTTAGAAAATGTAAATTGCTATGAATCAAAAGAATGTTATAAACAAAGCAGAGATTCAAGCAATAGATTGGTGATTGCTTTGAAAACTTTTAGAGATTATAAAATATGTTCAAGAAAGTAGTGAGATTAAAGCATAAGAAAATTGGTCGATTGAAGATGTTAGAACCATGTATATATAGGTGTAGAAGAGATGCATTTGTTGGCTAGAGACGCAGACAAGAGATGCTTCCATTTCCATTGGAGAATGGTTGCAACTCTTGGGAAGAAGAAGGTGTCCATTCAGAGAAAATTCGCAGGTTTAAATTCAGTCGACTGAGAAGGGATTTCAGTCGACTGGAAATGTAAAGAAATTTTTTTTAGGAATAGATTCAGCCGACTAAGCAGGTTGTTTTAGTCGACTGGAACTGTGCATGTTTGTATATGTGTAACAGGTTCAGTCGACTGGGCTTACCAGTTCAGTCGACTGAACTATTGGTTTTTGCACAGTGAATATTTATCTAGAAAATGAAGTTTATAAAACGTGTTCTAGTGTTTGTACAAGCCTCTTGAGGGTAGATTTAAATAATAAATCTAAACTAAGACCTATATTTAAATTATACCCATGCTATCCTCGGTCTTCATCGTTCTTCCTTTAGCTTTGCACATATCTCTTCCTTTTTGTTGAAGCACATCGTCATTGATCAAAATATAGCGTATCAACATTACATTCTAATATGAAGAGGTATGGATGCTTCCTTTGATCAGAACTCTTCGTGAATGGTTGCATCTCTTTATCTACTATATAAACACACAAAATCCACTTCACAAATTACCGATTTTCTGATTGCTTTCTGATTATACTTTCTATTATCTCTGCATTATCAAAAGCAATCACAATTTACATGTATTGCTTGAATCTCTGAATCAATTATCTTATTCCTTGATTCAAAGTGATATTTTCCTTTCTATATCTTTACATACATATATACTTGAGGAAAAGATCACAGGAAGGTTGTACAATAAAAAACAAATCGGTGTTATCAAGAACACAAAGTGTTAAAGCAATTTTTAGTGAATCTATTGAAGTCCTGTTCAGTTGTTCAGGCGCGTAAAGTCCTCTTTCAGCTGTTAGAGGTAGAAAAATCCTGATCGGTTGTTCAGGTGTTGTATACCTATTCCTCTGAGTTAAGTGTGGGGATATTGTGAGAAATTCCAGAGGGAAGTCTGGGACTGGACGTAAAACGGGAAGTTTGAACCAATATAAAAATTCCTGGTGTGATCATTTTTATTTACTTTGCTATTATCATCTATCTCCACATTTAGATTTAAATATATTCCATAGTACACTATCCTATTACACGATCCTTAGTGATAGCTAGCCACACAGTAGTCACTTTCAATTATAACTAAAAAGAGAGAATAGAAGAAATATCAAAAGAAGCTTATTTGTCTACTTAGACCTTGGGTTAAGTTAAAAAGTAAAGTTATAACACAAAGGTTATAATTATAGGCAAACAGAAAAAGGATTATTTTAAGAATTAGAATAAGTTAATAAGAAAATATAGTAGAGATAACAAAAGATGTTTATTTAAAAAGACTTATAATAAGTTAATGAGCCAAGATAGAAGTAGGACTCGTACCGGCAGCATTCCCTTTATGTTGTTTAGGGTAGATAAGTGGTCAACGATTAAGAAGTAGGGCCCGTACCGGCAGCATTCCCCTTATGCTGTTTAGGATAGATAAGTGGTCAGTAATTAAGAAGTGGGACCCGTACCGACATCATTCCCCTTATGTTGTTTAGGGTAGATAAGTGGTCAATAATTAGAAGCTCAAATGAAGGAATTTAGGCAAGGGGCACAACTAGATTTTGTTTGTTAGGACCTGTATCGGCACGTTCCCGACATTCCCTTCAATCGGGAACTGATGGTCTCACAATACACGAAGGTGAGGCTGGGCACACTTATGTTGTTAAGGGTAATTAAGAGGTCTAAAGAGGGAGCAATAGATAGCGCGAGTCTAATGGTGGTCGAGTGTGCGACCCTAGTGCGGGGAGATAAGTCGCTATTAAGTTCCAAGCGCTTAGTAGTTGTCTTTTGCTGTGGGACCCACATAATGGGACTAGCCTGTAGTAGGCTCAACAGAGATAGAAGGCCGATCAAAGAGTAGAATTAGGACTTCAGCCTAATTAAACTAGGGTTGGGATTCCAGTCTAATTAAAGCAGTTTCATAAAAATGCAAATAATCAAGATAATCAAAACTATCCAAGCAAAGCAAACAGTTAAACTGTATTTTATTCTAGCTTTATCTTTCCTTTATTTCCATTTATAGTAGAACTGTTGCAAAGTCTATTATCTTTACCTTGCTTAAGAATAGTAGTAATTACTTTCATTCACTAGATTTTTAGTCTGACCCATTCCTCTATTTTCCCATTTTCCCCCATAGGCCAACAGAGGCAGGGATAGTAGATTTCATATTCCTTTGGAGATTCAGCTACGGAGTTTTTCTTTATGTATTCTTCTTCTTTTCAGTTTTATTCTCATGTACTTGCACTTGTTGAGAGGGATGGTTTTAAGTATGTAATCTGAAATTGTGACTGATATGATTTTTCATAAGGCATATGTATTTGGTATTTTGAGACCTATTTTGGTTATGACTTATTTTATGAGTTTTAATTTTTAAATAAGTTATTATTTTAAATGTTTCCACTGTTTTATTTATGCTGTCTTGTGAATCTTAGTCTCTGTAATTTTTTAGCTATACCTATAATGCACCGCATCTTTTAGTGTGCCCTTTTTGGGTATACAAAAAGGTGTGGCGTGTTTCAAATTCCAACGACTGAAAATCTGAGTCTTTACAATTGATGTCTTTAAATGTTATGGATAATCGAATGTGATTTTGTAAAGAGTTTGTTATGATATTGTAGTAAGGTTTTCTTTGAATAGTTTGACCATTTCAAAGGAAAATGAATGCATAAGAACAGATGAAATTTAAGATACAGTTGGGATGAAGAGAATGAATTTCCACTTCTACTTCATAGAGAAACATTGGAAACAGGAGTTGTAATAATAATCGATACTTAATATTTGAATAAGAAATATGATTTCTATTCCGAAATGTATTTTCATATAGAAAATAATTTTCTATGAAATTTATTTCTTTGAGCTTAAGATATTTGATCAACGAACTCGCCATTGTAAATAGTTGCGGCATACGAAATAAATAAATTGTATTAAGTGGATGGACCTTCGAATTTAGTTCACTGTTATAGTAACGGTGGAAATAATCGGAGCATGCCATATAGCACTTATTAGTTACATCAGAGTACGAAAATTGTTTCTGTAAAACTTACCATACATTATTTACGAAATAAAGATTATTATCCATCGGCTGAGAAAGAAATAGACGTAGCTATATTTCAATATAAATATTCTTTATGAAATTAAAATATAACGTGGTAAATTTTTTGTAATAAAATTGATGCATTGGAAAATACAAAAGTATCCAATATTATTTAAAGTTGTTTTGGAATTATAGAGTAAACCGTAGTTTTAAGAAATAATTTTATTTTTTGATTTTGTATCATATGATATTTTCTAACTATATCTCAAACAATAAAGGGTTATGCACCCTTTAGTGGGAGTACCATAAAAGTTGATAAACTCTTTAGATTGATGCATATAGATATGTGCAATCCTAATTCTAAAATGCCAAAATGGTTCCACATACTTCGTCATATTCACCGATGAGTTATCGTCGACATGGACATGTGTATTTGATACACATTTAGTATGTCTATAGTAAACTTATACAATATATAGAACAAAAGTAAATAAAATAACATGCAATAGAAATGATTTGATTTGATCAAATGAGTGAGTATATTGAAAAACGTTCCAAACATACCTAAAATGAATAAAGATTCAATCTCAAAATTACTCATCCATGTCATACATAATGATGCACTGATATGGAGTAATCGAACTTCGTTAGACAATGTACAATTAATTGAGAGTAAAGTTGAGTTAGTTTCTTTCTATAAGGTAATGCACTTAAGCGTAGTACACAAGGTTAATATTATTTCATCTAAATAACAGTTTACAAAATTTTACAAGATAAGGGTTTATAAGAAACTCCAACAAATCCTAGGTCAAGGAGTTGGTAGGTTGTACGAGTCCAAAGATTGTACATAATAATTGTTCATGAGGGATCTTGTAGGAATCTCCCTAAAAGGATTTTGAAAAGACCGTCATTGGATGATATATTTATGTTTCGAACATAATTTTTGTAAACTAAAACCAAATCAGTTTTATAAATAAAGAAATTCATAAAATATTTATGAATACCTATTATGTTGCATTGAGAAACAATAGTTGTTTCAAGAAATACCAACTTTATTATGAAGGAATTTCTTTGAGGAATTGTTGGTAGCGAAATGAAATTGGATATGATTCATAGATAGAACTAATTAGATAAGATGAAACGAAATTAACTAACCTACATGACATCGGATTGGAGTGTTTAATATGTATTCTCGCACATTGAAGAGAAAGCTATGAGTTTCTTATCAATGTCGAAAATATATAATCCTTGATTGTTTAATTAAACCATTAAGAATGTTGACTCGATATGGTGTGCAAACCTAAAAGAATTCCAAGTACGCGATCAAAATATGATATTAGTGGTCATAACCGAAGTGATGTGATCCATCGACACGATTATGTCTTTATGAGCAACACTAATGCAGTTGGAATTAAATGAGCAGTGTCAATAAAATAATATCGCAAATTCAAATTGTTGAAAATAACATAACAGTTCAGTATTGAACATGCTTAAACCAATTCAAATTTACCCACAAAGTTATCGATTGATAAGACTTGGTGTTTTGGTACATATATGTATTGAACAGAAAATTCTAAATAGTGGTTTAGAGAAAGCTATTTACATATATTAACCAAAAACATCTCAAAGTCAGTGGGAGCGATATTGAGCTTTCGAGTCTTTGGATATGATCCAAGAAATGATACGAAAGTATCATTTTATAAGCGTCAAAATTGAATAAATATTTTGGTAGAAACATCAAATAGTTTAATTTTCAAACAAAGTGTAGAGGAAACATGTATTCATAAGAAAGAACGTTAAAAAGTACATTGATATTTCTAAAATATAAGTAAACAACACGTTGTTGATATTAGCGATGTAATTGTGTTAAAACCAGCCTCAGTTGTTTTAATACTGAACATTGGATTAATAAATGACGTCTTTTATAGTAAGTATAAAAGATGTTAGGAATATCCCAAATGATACGTAAGGACACCTTGTTAAAATGTTTAATATGAAACATGTAAGATTGATTCCTTTGCACCAGCAAAAGGAATTATCTTGCATGTTATATTGTCTAGGATATCATGATTTTCAAATCACTCCATTTATTAGATAATCTATTAGATAGGAACCTGTCTGGACAACTAGAAGATTGTTTATGTATTTGATACATGACACTACAACAAAAATACTCTATTACAACAGCGCTTTTGCAACGAGCTTATAACGGTCCAAATAAGCCCGTTGTAATAGATAACTATTACAACGATTTCTTCTAGTCTGTTGTAATAGACACTAGTTTTCAACAACACAATACAACGGTCCAATAAAGCACGTTGTAATAGGTCTCTGTTGCAACGGTTTTATCTTGTCTATTGCAATAGACGCCAGTTTTAAACAACCCAATACAACGGTCCAAAGCCCGTTGTAATAGATAACCATTACAACTATTTCTTCTAGTCTGTTGTAATAGACTGCAGTTTTCAACAACACAATACCACGGTACGATAAAGCCCACTATAATAGGTATCTATTACAATGGTTTCGTCTAATTTGTTATAATAGATGTTGGTTTTCAATGACACAATACAACGGTCCAAACAAGCCCATTATAATAGAAACTTATTACAATGGTCTTGTCTTGTTTGCTGCAATAGAGGCCAGTTTTCAACAAGACAATGACAGCTTATATTGAACATTAATTATTAAAAGTTAACTATTAATTATTATTAATTTTTAATTAGTAAATAATAATATATACTTACTTAATAATTTGTTAGCGATAATTTATACTTAATGATTATAAATTACAGCTTACATATATCATTATTTATAATTTACTATAACGAATGACTATTAATAAATAATTTATAATTATTAATTGTTATAATTAATACAATTAATAAATAGTAATTAACATTAAAACAATTACTATTAAACATTTAATAATTAATAACTAACTTTCAATATTTACCAATTAATGTTTAATAATTAATATACAATAATTAACATTTAATAATCAAAATTCAATTATTATTAAGAAACAACAGTAATAAATTAATAGCTACAAATTTATAGATAAGAAGTAATACATAATATTTAACAACTAAATTTTAATAATTAACAATTAATAATTAATATTTACTAAATTAATTTAGTATTTAATAATTAAGACTAACATTTAATAATTGACTAATATATTAAATAATTAAGAACAAATATTTAGTACTTGATGTTTAATAATTATATTAAATATTTCAAAAAATTTAATATTTTGAAATTTTCTAAAATAAATTTAAATTTATTCATAAAATCTAAAAATAAAATTATAAAATTTTTACAAAGTTCAAAAATCTGAAAATTAAAATTTTTGAATAAAATTAAATTTTAATAAATATCCCAAAATCGAAAAACTCGAAAATGTTAAAAGATTCAAAATTTGAAAATTTAAATATTACGTTGCGTCTTATGTATGATAGAAAGTATCATTTCCATATGTATCTAGATATTGTTTTTTGTATGATTTTTTGCCTAAATGCTAGTGTTAAAATGCTAGTGTGACCGAGTTTTTGTTTGTTATTTTATGCGGAAGCCATATCAACCTTTAGATTTGCAAAGCCCTCTGATTTCCACCCTTTATCTTTTGATCCGCACAATCTTACTTACAGGTTTTGGTCACCGTAGCAGCATTCATTTTTTTGATATATAAATTATCATATGGCACCAAATCTAAAAATTTGGCTCAACACCATATTTTTGGCTCCAAATGGAATTTTTTGGTTCCTGCCTCATTTTCCAGCTATTAACTCCTTGAACAGAATTCTCTCTTACCATCCCCACTGAATTCCAACTCCAACTCAAATCTTCGCAACCTCCCTCAATAGCAAACGTCATCGCCTATCTTAGGGCCTCATAATAATTTAGACCCTATCAAAAGCCACATGTCCATATTGCCTCCTTTTGGAATATCGCAATAGCAAACACGAATTCCATCTCAAATCCAACTTTGCAACATCCTAATCCCTAAACTCTTGCATCGCACCTATCCTTTTTAGTCACAAACCTGATCTCCAACACCAAATCTACTCAAATTTCCACCTTAGCCTCCTTTATCTCGTTTCGTAGACCCAACTAGACTGGAAATCACCGAGATAATAAAAGTAAAAAGAGAAAGAGAGCTTAGAAAGTTCCAACAGAACTTTTAATGTATCTGAAACAGGTAGAAATTCAACTTGTAGTTACAACAATGTTGATAGTGGTAGGAATTGTGAGATCGAACTGCTTCTAGAAAATGAGATGGTTTAAATGGAAATGGGTAAAGAAACCGCCAGAGACCCGTTAACTGATGAGGTGATAGCTGGGTCCATGTAATCTGCTATCACCGGTGTTTTCGAGGAAGATTCTGGATGTGGTGTTGTAGAGGGGAATCCAATAAAGAAAAGATTGCTTGGTGGCGAATGGACTGCCTGTTCCTTCAGTTAGAAAAGGCATCGATTCTTGGTCTTTAGATATTAGTGCACCTAGTTTGGTCAGTGCGCTTCTTTGTGAGTGCATATTTTTGCTTTGCTATGGTTATGATTGTTATGCTGTTGCATTTAATTACTTGTTATGGTCATTTTTTATGTTTGAAGGTGCCAAAGAGGTTGATGCTAAATGGATTGGATGGGCAAGTTTAAATGTGCCTGATATAAAAGTCTGTGGCAAGATAACCTACGATGATGCCTATGTATGTTGGATGCTTGTATACAAGGTAAAAAGGTGCATTTGCACTGTAGAGTATGTGCACAATACGAGGCCTAAGCTGCTAAATATGCGCTGGTAACGGGCAAGTGTGCATAAACGCTTAATAGTGAAATATATTCTCATATAATTTGATTTGGTTCTGATTTTCGTTTCTTCCTTGATCTTGGTTGTTCTAATTGCATTAGTTGATGATATGCCGATGCTTGTGGACTTCGAATTGTTTTTTGATTGTTTATGATTCCATTTGTTGGAGTTAAGCTCGACTTGTTCATGTGTATATCTATGTATATCCTTGTGTGTACTCTGACCTTGCACATGAGTCTGAACTTGCTTGTTCCCTTGCTTGTTGTATATGCTGATTGTTGTAGTTAGGGGTTTGCCTGAACTGTCCATTCTGATATACCGTATCCTTTTGCTTATGTATTAATATTTCACACGTCCACTTGCTAGTTGAATATATGGTTGAGTGTGTGATGAACTTGTTGTTTTGTGCATCTCTGAATTGCCATTGATATATTACCTTATTGATTGAGTGTGTGAGCACATTTCATAAAGGTATTCATGTGTGCATCCAGATGTATGCATGATACTTGAAAAGCACCATACTTCTGTGTGTGTTTTGTACGTTTGATCTTGGTTCAATAAATCTAAATCATGTTGCTCCATTGTGCCTTAGTGCATTTTTTCTGGGTGCACTGATTTATTGTATCTGAACCATGGTTTGGCTTGACCTATGTTGTTGTATCTTGTATTTGCTACATAGAGTTGTCACATGTATTGTTGAATAAATGAGCTTATATACTTTAAAATGGATTGTATTATTACATTTGAGTTTATTATTAACAATATTCCACTGAAGTCCGAACTTTGGTAACAAAAGAAATGGATTTACTCAATTCAGTTTTGAATGCGGAACAATATACATGTGACTGAAACCAAGCCAGTAAAGCAATATGGTGACTACTTGTTGAGGTAGATTTCGAAGGTAATAGGTCATCTTCTTATCTCTCTCCCATTTTAATCGTTCTTTTTTTCAGTTGTTTTGCGTTTTATATCATTGATCTATCACCTGTCTTGAAGTTTTGACATAATATCACTTTCCATTTTGTTTAAGGCCTGTAGCTGCAAGCTTGAAGCACTCAGAAATTACCCTGCTTTTGCAATAGCTTGGCCTAACCATGCTCGCCTTCTCATGGAGGCTGGAGATTACCATAGAGCTCTTTTGTATTAAATGGGAAGCACTCAAAAACGATGAGACACCATTGTAATTATCAATTGTATTGTTTGTATTCAGCTTCTTTTATATTAGTTTTGGCTTCAACGACTTATGGTTTGTAATTATATTAAGACTTTATGAATAATGTGAATGTATATTTGCTTTGGCTTTTTAGTAATTGTAATTTTGGCTGTTTTATAACAGTATTTATTAGTCATTAAATTATTAAATACTGGTACGTGTGTAATAGTATAAAAGCTGCAGCTAATTGTTTTTTTGATTTTGCATTTATTTTGCAATGATCGAAAACAATTGCAAAAGATAAAACGATAACGGTATATGACAGTTGTAGTTGACGCATATTACAATGGTCCATGCTTTTTGTAACTAAGGCATAATACAACTGCTTTTGGCAGTTGTAAAAACTATGTACTACAACCGTTGTAAAATCTTTTGAGTCTATAACAACATTGCATTATAAACAAAGCACTAGTCTGCTGTGAAACCTCTATTACAACAGGTATTGCTCATTATAAAAAGGGTATTTTGTTGTAATATGAAGAAAATATTAAATCCAAATTGATATCACTAAATGGTTATTTGAATTGTTCTCATGTATTTTTGAAATACTAGAGAATTATTTACAGAAACAAAAACTCTTTATGAAGTAGTGTTCGACTCAAACTTCATAAGTCATATTGAGTATAGTATGTCAATAATAAATTTAAGTTAAGAATTTTTAAGTTGGAAATGTTTCAACTAAAAGCCTTTGGCTTTACGTACATCGCCTTGAATATTGTCGTAGTAAAAATAATGTATATAAAATGATAAGTGCACAAATTTATAACTGAGCCAATTCCAAATGTTGAGAATATCATAACATTGTTATATGATAACAATATTGTGATACAGTTCATAACATTACTTAGAGTTCACTAGAAGTCGAGAGACATACTCCAAATTGTTCAACGTGATAAAACAGTTTATCACCATCATGAAAAGTTGAGAGTAGATAATTAGAAATATAATAGCATAACACAAAGGGACCAACCCAATTGGTTTTAAGAAAGCTGATTGGAAAAGTTGGAATAAGAATTCATAATTGACCCTAGTGCAATTAGGAGATTAATAAGGTTAGGGGTATGCTCTATGGGCAATTATGTAATTTTTTTTACATATATCTAACTTGATGACCAATCTTGTTCAATTAAAAAGTGTTTTCTTTTTATTATATACTTGATATAAATTGTTATATTGATTAATTAATTTAATTAAAAGTATATTTAATATAAAATACATAAATTGTATGTTTTGTGATATTAGTTACAAAGTGTTGCAACAATGAGTAATTTATCATAATGAAAAAATATACCGTGTTAAATATTCCCAGTCAAGATGTATCGAGATCGGATATCGGTATATTTGTTGAGTCTAGAGTATGTAATGCTCTAGAAATGTTAGGCAATGTATTTCTCATAACTACTGGGGGCACCAAGGGGTTACGTACTAATAGTCATTGGATAAATATGGAATGACTCAATCGATAGTTGTATATTGGTTAATACAACTATGGTCAAGAAGAGAATATCGATGTGACTAATTAACATAGTTCTCTCGACTTGCGAATACTGTTGATCTTTAATATGAAAGATCCACTCTAATTATAGTTAAATTATGACACGAATATTATCCCGCTTTTTGGCAAAGCCGTGATACCAAGAGATTGGACAAAAACAAAGGACAGTTCGTCTCAGAGATTGGTTGCACTTCTCTTCGCTATGGATATCGATGAATTTTATCCGAGTCCAGATTGATCTACAATTGATAGGACATGACCAGAAAGATCATAGAAGTCCGCGTTTCAAATTTCAAGTCAATCCGAGGTCGTATGCTCAAGTTATGATGGATTCAAGTTGAGAGAAATGAACCTTGCTCGGTTCGAATCCATCACCTCGAATCCATCCGGAACCTTCCCTAGTTCGAACCCAAGAAGCTTAGCCGTGCTTCGAAACCATCCGAGCAGGCACCGTGTTCGAATCCATAGCACAGTCACGCCACATTCGAACCCATCAGGTTCGACTCCATCTAGTTCGAAACCATCCCATGGTCTTACTTCGTACCCATCAAGAGAAAGTGCTTCGAATCAACCAATGTTCGAACCCAGCATTCCTACCTTCGAATCCATCCTCCCGGAGCCTTACCTCGAATCCATGCATTACTTCGAACCCATGAACTAAACCTCGCTTCGACTCCATTGAGCAAGCCTTAGTTCGACTCCATCCAAGTCACCTTACTTCGAATCCATCAAGAGAATCTCAAGGTCGAATCCATGAGGTAAGAAACTCCTTCGAATCCATCTGGTTGCAGTGCATCGAATCCATCCTGAAACTTCACTTCGATTCCATCTCACGGCGTGCCTCGAAACCATTCAGTAGGAAAGCCACGAAGACCATGGATTCGAAGCATGTATTTCTTCGAACCCTATGGATTCGAACCTATGGATTCGAACCATATGGATTCGAACCATATGGATTCGAACGAATCCATAGGATCGAGTCGAAGCAAACAGGGTACACGAAGACGCAATCTTGAATCGATCATATCTCTCAATCCTATGATCCAAATGCCATGAAATTTTCACAGAAGCTTGCATACATGTTGAAGAATGTCCACACCAAATTTCACCTCGATTGGATGCATTTTTGATCGATTCGAACTTCACTTCGAATCGATCCCAAACTGGGCACGGATTCCGAGAACGCGGGCCTATGGGCCCCCCTCACGTGCCAAGCGGCCTCCCCAGGTTTTGGGCGGGATTTCAGCCTTCCACGCCTATAAATAGAGCCCCTGGTCATTCAGAAAAGGGGTGGGAGAATTTGGAGAGAAAGAATACGCCCAAACGCTGCCAAAAGCGCTCCAGACCTCCTCCAGTGTTGCTGATTTCGAATCTAAGTCCATTTTCTGTTGTAATTTGCTAAAACACACTTGTAGCCTTCAAGTATTAAGCAATAAAGTGATAAAACTTCATAGTGGACGTAGGCGCATCGCCGAACCACTCTAAATTCTTGTCTTCTGTGCAATTTACTTTTCTGTGACTTGGAGTTTTTGTTAGATAATCCTTATTTCCAATTCAAGTTCTTCATTTATTATCTCTTCAAAAACTTCCGAAGGGTGTTGCCCAATTTTGGTGCAAACAACGACGTCCATTGAACGTCTATAATTTGGTCGAGTGGAAGCATTGGAAGTGAAACACTGTTCAAGAGATGATTCGTATCTTCGATTATATGAGGTTAGTATCACGTTCAACTGATGTCAACTCAAAGTGAAAGTCTCTAGCCAAAGTAGTTTGTTTAATAATAATTATTATTATTGAACCAAGGACTTTGTGTTTGGATTATAAAGTTGAATGTAAATGGTATTGGAACTTTGACCATTACCAAATTCCATAAATCCAAAGTGATATAGTTTGACGAAGAAATTACTGTAAATAATTGTCACTATTAGGTACCACTTATAATAAGTAAAATTGGATTTACCTAAAGATGTATCCATCATGGAGCGCTATTTCGTATCCATCCATATGCCTCCAATTCGAATCGATACTCACATGTACTTCGTATCCATCCATCTGCCTCCATTTCGTATCGATACGCACATGCAGTTCGTGTCCATCTATCTGCCTTTAATTCGATCCATCATTTAAGCGCTCGAACCATCGGTGCGAATGAACATTTCGTATCCATCATTTAAAAAAAAAAAAATCGGGTACGATCCAAATTTCCTAAAAAAATCGGGTACGATCATGGAGCGCAGAGCACCCGCATAGTTAATCCAAACCTCAACTTAAATAAAGGAACATTCAGATCGTTTCATGACTGGACGAGAAGTAGGAGATTACAATAGCAATTTTTGAGTTGCAATCAAGGAATGTGCATTGAAATACTATTCAACTGGTGCTCCTAGAGGCTGGAGAACCTAGCTAATATGCCAAGAACTAGAGTTGATTAATGTATCATGCTTCTAAAGTGGACTGCAACTTCCTCCAATTGACCAGCTTTTAAAACTCCTAAACTGACAATTATGGTGCGATGGCTAGTATTACGACTACCCTGCCTTGTCTACTCTGCCAACTCAGACCATAGTTGTTCACCACTGAACCATCTTCATATGCCCGCATCTTAATCATTCGACGTCCATATGACTAAAAGCATGACATACAACTCTAAGAGGAATTCCTAACTATCCTATGCGAGCCTCCTTCATGGTGAAAATTAGAAATAATCACCAATCTATGAGCCCATATTAATCAACTCACCATCCAATCGACATTACCAACCACTCGAACATTAGGCAGTCGGGCATACATCATTCACCAGTATCACAAGACCCCGTAGCCATAAAATGGACTTGATAATGTTGATTCGAGTATCGTTCCCAGTCAGGGCCTATTCATTGAGACCATCCTACACGTAGAATTTCCAACTAAAATTCAGCATGCCGACTATGTCCGTGTACTATGGAAATTCAACCTCGGCCACTACCTCATGAAGTGAGAATGGTGAATGGAGTCCACGAAAAGTGATGAATGCCATCAAATGCGTTGTATCCCCTATTTCTCAAAAAAAAAAAGACTGTCAATCGTAGTTAGGCATATCATTCCTACTTCTCATATTGCTAAAGGGAATAAAGAAGCTGGCAGCCAATGAACTAATCAAAATTCACAGCCCGTTGCTGCCAACACTAATAAATGAAATCAGCACAAAAGCTTATTTCCAGAGTTTGATAACAGAACTGGTGGATAGTCGCCGACGACTACACCAACATGTTCAGGCCAACATTACGTTGATGAATCAGACGAAGGATCAACTTGGCGACATAAAAGGGAACCTGCTCCATATTCTAAATCGGGAAGCTCCTCTTCTTTATATGAATATCATGGATGCCAACGCCATAAGGCTGCTCCAGAAAGGATAGCTCTGGCAATATGTTCAAGCCCCATAAAATGAAGAGCCGGGAATCCACGACCTCAATCGGAACTTTGATCAAACTGAACCATTTGCGTTAGACTCCTAACTATGAAAGGCTGGACCGAAATGCAATAGCGAGCATACGATGCCGCTTCACTTATCAATGAGATTTTATCCGATCTCTTTTGAATTATTTCTATTTCTATTTCATTTATGTTGCAAGATATAATCGACTTGAATTAAACTACTTGCAAATGATGCAGGTAACCGAGTACTTAAGGATGGGTGCAAAACAACCTCCGTGGACTATGGTAAAGTCATTTAGGTATCATCATGATGAGCATGATCCAACCACTCGATGGCTGCTCTATGCACCTGACTTGGGGGCAGGCCATCAAAGCGGAAGAGACAGACAAGTTCAGGGCTCCGGTACGAAGTGGATGCAACCGACCATCCACTCACATGCTTATGCAATTTAATTAGGAGATTTGAGAAAGACTTGGAGTTATATGTCCCAACCATGCACTCTCCATCTCTTACTTGAAGCTCGCCAAAATACTCATGCTTCTTTTGATGCACAGTAAAATCGAAATCACACCAAAGATGGATGTGACGTGACCGTCCATGCATCTAATCCTGCATTGGACACTTGGGGTTTTTTAAGAGCACATATTTATAGCGGATATGGTTTGACCATTCACTCCCCAGTTTTCATCAATGATTCGACAAAACAATCATGCCTCAAACCGACTTTATCAGGGGCCAACCCTCAATTTATAGTCATCAACAACCGACTGCTTACTCGCTAATCATCATGAGCCATCATTCCAACTCTCTTCCTCAACTCGACTGGAAGAGCGCAAAGCGTAAAGTGGACGTGGCTCGACCGTCTACTCTCCAACTCTTGCCCCCAACTTAAGGGAAAACACACAACTTAAAGCGGATGTAGTTCAGCCATCCTCTCCTCTGCTCGAGCTCAAAGCTTGCCAGAACACTAATCTTACTCCTTAGGCTTGGCAGAAGCGGGATCCAAATGAACACGGATGCGATTCATCCGTCCATAAACTAAGTCTCCTCCTTCGTTGATGGAAGATAAGTGGAAAGTAATCGAGATCCCACCGATCATTTGCTAAGCGAAACCCACCTCTCGGGGGCAAGCCATCGCATCAATGGCCGAACTGGACCGACACACTACAGTCCTGCAATCAATTCCAGGTTCCCGGAGTATAAACACTAACTCCAGATTCTCAGAGTGTGAACGGACTCCAACTTCCCAGAGTATGAATTGGAGTATAAAAATCCAATAAATCGTTCCCAGAGTGCGAACGGACTCCAACTTCCCAGAGTGTGAATTGGAGTATAAACATCCAATAAATCGTTCCCAGAGTACGAACGGACTCCAACTTACCAGAGTGTGAATTGGAGTATAAACATCTAATAAATCGTTCCCAGAGTGTGAACGGACTCCAACCTCCCAGAGTATGAATTGGAGTATAAAAATCCAATAAATCGTTCCCAGAATGCGAACGGACTCCAACTTCCCAGAGTGTGAATTGGAGTATAAACATCCAATAAATCGTTCCCCGAGTGTGAACGGACTCCAAATTCCCAGAGTGCGAATTGGAGTATAAACATCAAATCCATCGTTCCCAGAGTGTGAACGAATTCCTTAAAAGCCCAAATAGGTGTGACTGACCATCTATTGGCTGACTCCAACTTCCCAGAGTGTAAATTAGAGTACAAACATCTATTCCAGGTTCCCGGAGTGCGAACCAACCCACCAATGTGAACTCCAGGTTCCCAAAGCATGAATTGGAGTATAAACATAAATTACAGGTTTCCGGAGCACGAACCGAAGCATCCATGCTAACTCCAGATTCTCAAAGCGCAAGTCGGAGTACAAACATCAATTCCAGGTTCCCGGAGCACGAACCGACGCGTCAATCTAGACTCCAACTTCCCAGAGCATGAATTGGAGTATAAACATCTGTTCTAGGTTCCCAGAGTGCGAACCAAAAACACAAATGCTAACTCCAGGTTCCCAGAGCGTGAATCAGAGCATTAACATCAATTCCAGGTTCCCGGAGGGCGAACCGAAAAATACAAATGTCAACTCCAATTCCCCAGAGCGTGAAGTGGAGTATAAACATCAATTCCTGGTTCCCGAAGCGCGGAACAAAATACGAATGTCAACTCCAAATTCCCAGAGTGTGAATTTGAGTGCGAATGCCAAGTCAAAGTTGCGAACTGGAGTATAAACATTTAATAACTCTAAGTCCCCAGAGTGCGGAATGGATTATAAACACTAAAATGAGTGTGATCGACCATACATCAACCAACTCCAGATTCCCAGAGTGCGAACTGGAGTATAAACATCAATAAACTCCAGATTCCCAGAGTGCGAACTGGGTTATAAACATCAACTAACTCTGGTCCCGAAAGCACAGACTGAAGTATAAAGACCTAGTGGGCGTGACATACCACCCATCAACCAACTCCAATCCTCGAAGCATGGATTGGAATATAAATACCAGAAGGGATGCGATTTTATTGTCCATCTATCAATTCTAATTCCGCAGCAAGTTCTGTAGTACAAAAAGCGGATGTGGTTAGACTTTCTTCTTTCCAACTCTTCCCCTGGCATGGGGGCACACTTATCATAAAAAATCGGTTGTGATCCGACTATCTAGCACTAAGCGGGCATGACATGACCGTTCATGCATCAGCACTTATTCTCGGCACGGGACCTATAACATAATCTTTTAGGAATGCACTCCAACCCAGCAAGACAAGATTTCTTCCTCGATCCGACAGGGAGATGTAGATTCGCAAAACGGACCTAGCTGAACGTCTTATTCTAAATGGATGTGACTACCCATCCTACCGCAAATGAACATGACACGACCGTTCATTCGCTAACTCTAGCCAACGATCTAGCGAGTTGTGCATGCAATGTGGACGAATATGACCCAACCATCTGCCAATCAACTCCTTCCTCCAATTCAGTAGGAGAAACATCAAATTAAAGTTGCCGCAATGTGACTGACTACACTTCGACTTTCGCCATTGACAAGTGCCAGAGGAATTAATCGAGGAAAATGCGGTTGACCATTTTCTGCTAAAATTCTTAGTCCCCAGAGTGGGGACATGGGTATGAACATCAATTAGGTGTGACTAATGGCCCCTCAACTGCCTCTAGTCCCCAGAGTGCGACTGCGACCATAGACAGATGAAGAATGTGATTCGACCATTCATTCACCAACTCCGACCTAAAGTCGACGAGAGGAGTATAAACTCGCTACAGACGCAATTGGACCGTCCACAAACTAACTCTCCTAACCCAAGGCTGGGGGCAGAAGAACAAATTATTGAAAGAAGAGAAATGAGACTCGCTACATTGTTAGCTATTCAGATTCCTTTACAATATAAGGCAACGACTGCAAGGAGGCCTTAATGCTAACCAATCAGAATGATGCTCGAAGTTACGAGAAGCCAATTATATCGTACCGCCAGATCGACGGGAAATATCGATCTGCACCTTTCATGTCATACCAAAGGATCGATAGGCAATGAGGTCCGTACATTCTACATTGTGTCGCTAAATCGACGGCCAATATCGATCCTCTTCGACTATAATTCGATGTGACCCGAGCACCCATCGAATACCTTCGATCACCAGAGCATGGATAGAACCGCGAATGAGTGTGACTTGACCGTTCGTCCCCCGTCGCCTTCCATCGATCCGCCAAGAAGTGCATGAGATTGGATGAGCATGACCTGACTGAATTTGAGCTGACTTTGTCCCTAGATCTGACGGGAGAACGTAAGTCGAAACGGACGTAGTTGATCACCTAACTCCAAAAGAATGCAATGCGACCATTCATTCTTTGGCTCTTAACCAAATCTGACAAAACGAGCAATTCAAAACAAGTATAACCTAACCGTCCACGCACCGATTCTTTCCCTCGATTCGACAAGGGAAGCATCAATCCTACATTGGATCTTACTGGATGATTCACTCTTCAGTTTATGCCCAGAGTATGACGACATAAGAAGCAAAATGAATGTCGACGAGGCAATGAAGTATTCTGCCTAGAGGAAAGAACTAAGATAGAATGCAGAATACGGCACAACTCAGCCTTCCATCGGTTAACTCGACCCCATGGTTCAACGGGATAGAATGCAAAATTGAAGTGAGCATTATCTACCTTGCCGCTTATCGAGATTCTCCCCTGACTTGGGGGTACGCACGATAAATAAGATGAAAATAATTTGATCATTCATCAAACAGCTTAGACTCTTACAGCTTGGACTACAGTATAAACACAGCAGAAGCTAGGCTCGATCATTCGCATAATACATCCATCAACCCGAGACTGGGGGCATGAATGTGATCATCCAAGAACTGGATACGACTACTCAATCCTATAGCTCGTGCCTAGTATTCATAACAACTTTAAGTTACGACCGAAAGGATGCTTAGAGATAGAATCATCAGATCGACGCCTGGACTTATGGGAAACTAATCATCATTCTGACCCTTCCGATGAGCAATCGATTGCAAGTACATTGAATGGAAAGCGCACTGCTCGGAAACACAAGTAGATTCCAACTCATAGCCGGAACCAGCTATGCTGCAGCATGCGACACAAGGCTAAACTCTACTATGCCTTTAATTCCACATCCCTACGAGCCTGATCATTTAACATTGCAAATAAGCACATGAAGTGCCTACAACCCATCACAGGTATTGTAGATCAAATCACAACTCTTCACAAGGATGATGCAAGAGTCAACTGCATTGCTCCAGGTGAATTTGGTATGTCCGCTTGGACTCAATATCATATATACATATGGACCCCCACCAACTATTGAGAACCATGCATTAAATGTCAACCCGAAGCATGTCTCGGTGAATAAAAACGAAGCGACACAGATCTAGAAAGATTTGCTGCACTAAAGGAGGAGGCGAATCTACTCAAAACCAATAGGTTTATCCACGACGCCCTCTACCCAAAATGAGTATCCAATCCTTTACTTACGAAAGAAACAAATGGAGAGTGGCAGATGTACGTCGGCTACTCAGATTTGCATGAGGCATGGCGAAGCATAGCTTTCCATATCCAATGATGAACCAACTAATTGACTCTATCATTTAGACATGAATTACTCTCATCCATGTACGCAAAACACCAAACAAAATCAGATATCGAAACATGTCCCAGACAAGGAATACAACTGTTTCGCTACTGACCCGAGCCTATAGTGCTATGCTGCAATCCATGGATTCAAACTTGAGAATGCTTATGCTACTTACCAAAAGACGATTAAGAGATCATTCGAAAATCAGATCGGCCGATCAATGAAAGTATATGTGGTTAATATGCTCGTGAGATCACGACCATCAAGCGACCGCATCGATCACTTGGCAAAGATATTCAGTGCTATCCAACAACCGTAGAATGAAATTTAATCCTTTGAAAGGCTCTTTTCAGCGTTGTATAAAATGAATTCTCGGGTTTCGTCATCAATTCCCGTGGGATTGAGGCTAATGTCAGAAAATGCTGAAGATTAGAGTCATCCGTATATGGAGGAAACCAAGCAGCTCTGATTGATCGCTCAGAGAGGCCTCCCATTTTGCCCAAGATCTTAGATCGTGAAGATCTACACTTCAATTGGGTCATGTCAACACACGCCATAAGCATCGCAATGCTATGTGAAGATAAACTAATCCAAAGACTAATATACAATGAAAGCTGGCTATTGACAAGCTTACCCTGTTAATGTTTGTACCGACCAACCGTTACGATAGGACCAATGGCAACCTTAAACGTCTGAAAGTTTACTCGAATGGAATAATAAAGCTAAGTATGAAGCCTTGGTCGCCAAGCTAAGACTTACAAAAAGAATAGGAATGGAAGCTTTACATATCTTATACGATTTCTTCTTAATGTGCCAAGTCAGGGAGGACTATCTGACTAGGGGGCAACGTCTTGCTCCTTATCTCAATTGTATCCTAGAGATACTAGCCGACTTCTAGTATTACGCCACTATCCCAATCGTTAGAGAACAAAACGAAAATGCCGAATCATTGGCTGAGCTAGCCAACTCTGGGGATGCGCAACAAACAGACTTTATCCCTGTAGAGATATTTACTATTCCAAGCACTGAAAGATGAAGATCGACTAGATTTTAGAGATGGATCCAAGAAAGGGGTCATGGATGACTCCTATCAAAGGCTATCTACCGTGGGGAATTCTTCTTGAATAGACGAATGAGAGATGGCATATCCTCCGCAAACAATCACTGCACGATTATGTCTGGATCGTTCAACTCCATCAACACAAAACATTACACTTGTATCCATCAATCCAAGATCCAATATTACATATCCATCGATACGAAGCATACATTCTAACATCCCAAATCGATCCAGGAGAGGATTGATACAAAAGGAAGGACTTAAAACAACCATCGAACGTTGGTACAACTCAAATTTCACTTCGAATCCATTGCCTTCCTACCTTTACACGATCGAATCCATCCCAACTTTATCGATGCGAGGCATCATCGATTCAAGGAAGCACTAAGCAAAGGCTGGATTAAAAAACCGTCGACTCGAAGACGATCGATTCGAACAGACGTGACTTCGAATCCATCAAAGGACGTCGATGAGAGCGAACGAATCGCTATGATTTGAAATATTACTTGTCTACCTTGTATACCGATTCAGGAGAGGATCGATACAAGAGGATAATCATAGACAACCATAAAAACAATGCTTTGACTTGAATCTAAAATCGATTCAGGAGATAATCGATACGAAATTCAATAGCGAACAAAACCGACATGACTCGTGAACGCACGACGTTAACAAGGTTCAAACTAGTATATGTGCATACATATCGAACTAACATTTGATTTTAGACATTTACAGGGAACAAACAATCATCCTGTTACAACTACAACAGCCAGCGGCTAAGCGCTATTATACAGCAATCAATCATATCAAGGCAAGGTTACAGTAATACAGCGTACGAGTCTCAACAAAAAGAGAGCAATGATTTTTCAGAAAGAAATGGCAACTATTCAAAGCACGTCATGTTCCCACAAGATGTACTTTGGGGGGCAAAATGTTATCCCGCTTTTTGGCAAAGCCGTGATACCAAGAGATTGGACAAAAACAAAGGACAGTTCGTCTCAGAGATTGGTTGCACTTCTCTTCGCTATGGATATCGATGAATTTTGTCCGAGTCCAGATTGATCTACAATTGATAGGACATGACCAGAAAGATCATAGAAGTCCGCGTTTCAAATTTCAAGTCAATCCGAGGTCGTATGCTCAAGTTATGATGGATTCAAGTTGAGAGAAATGAACCTTGCTCGGTTCGAATCCATCACCTCGAATCCATCCGGAACCTTCCCTAGTTCGAACCCAAGAAGCTTAGCCGTGCTTCGAATCCATCCGAGCAGGCACCGTGTTCGAATCCATAGCACAGTCACGCCACATTCGAACCCATCAGGTTCGACTCCATCTAGTTCGAAACCATCCCATGGTCTTACTTCGTACCCATCAAGAGAAAGTGCTTCGAATCAACCAATGTTCGAACCCAGCATTCCTACCTTCGAATCCATCCTCCCGGAGCCTTACCTCGAATCCATGCATTACTTCGAACCCATGAACTAAACCTCGCTTCGACTCCATTGAGCAAGCCTTAGTTCGACTCCATCCAAGTCACCTTACTTCGAATCCATCAAGAGAATCTCAAGGTCGAATCCATGAGGTAAGAAACTCCTTCGAATCCATCTGGTTGCAGTGCATCGAATCCATCCTGAAACTTCACTTCGATTCCATCTCACGGCGTGCCTCGAAACCATTCAGTAGGAAAGCCACGAAGACCATGGATTCGAAGCATGTATTTCTTCGAACCCTATGGATTCGAACCTATGGATTCGAACCATATGGATTCGAACCATATGGATTCGAACGAATCCATAGGATCGAGTCGAAGCAAACAGGGTACACGAAGACGCAATCTTGAATCGATCATATCTCTCAATCCTATGATCCAAATGCCATGAAATTTTCACAGAAGCTTGCATACATGTTGAAGAATGTCCACACCAAATTTCGCCTCGATTGGATGCATTTTTGATCGATTCGAACTTCACTTCGAATCGATCCCAAACTGGGCACGGATTCCGAGAACGCGGGCCTATGGGCCCCCCTCACGTGCCAAGCGGCCTCCCCAGGTTTTGGGCGGGATTTCGGCCTTCCACGCCTATAAATAGAGCCCCTGGTCATTCAGAAAAGGGGTGGGAGAATTTGGAGAGAAAGAATACGCCCAAACGCTGCCAAAAGCGCTCCAGACCTCCTCCAGTGTTGCTGATTTCGAATCTAAGTCCATTTTCTGTTGTAATTTGCTAAAACACACTTGTAGCCTTCAAGTATTAAGCAATAAAGTGATAAAACTTCATAGTGGACGTAGGCGCATCGCCGAACCACTCTAAATTCTTGTCTTCTGTGCAATTTACTTTTCTGTGACTTGGAGTTTTTGTTAGATAATCCTTATTTCCAATTCAAGTTCTTCATTTATTATCTCTTCAAAAACTTCCGAAGGGTGTTGCCCAATTTTGGTGCAAACAACGACGTCCATTGAACGTCTATAATTTGGTCGAGTGGAAGCATTGGAAGTGAAACACTGTTCAAGAGATGATTCGTATCTTCGATTATATGAGGTTAGTATCACGTTCAACTGATGTCAACTCAAAGTGAAAGTCTCTAGCCAAAGTAGTTTGTTTAATAATAATTATTATTATTGAACCAAGGACTTTGTGTTTGGATTATAAAGTTGAATGTAAATGGTATTGGAACTTTGACCATTACCAAATTCCATAAATCCAAAGTGATATAGTTTGACGAAGAAATTACTGTAAATAATTGTCACTATTAGGTACCACTTATAATAAGTAAAATTGGATTTACCTAAAGATGTGTAAGCGATAAATTCGTCCAAATGTCACACCACTTGTTACGTGACTTGTGAACGTTATTATTCGAATAGTTTGATATTAATTGCTGACTGAATTTGCACCTTTGGGTCGCACAACCGTAATGACTTATTCTTTGAAAAACCACATGATTAAATTAATTTATAAAATGTTGAGTTGATTAAGTTAATTGATGTTTCAGAAATATTTATTATTATTTATTTGATGTTTTAAAGTTTTTTGTAATTATTTTAATGCTTTAATAAAAATTATATTTGCGCGCATTGGTACATAATATCAATGTAATTTAAAGATAATTGCATAAAATGATTTATGAGAACTTTATGTCATTTGATGATATGATTTATGGAAACATTTGATGATATGAACTGTGGAAATTTTATGTCATTTGTTGACATAGATGTAAAGAAAGGATTGGAGAGAGAAACAATCAAGGGAATTAATTAGGAAAATTTTAATAAAAGAATGAGAAAAGTTTCATTCTTTCAAATAAAACATATTCATTAATTCATTCTGTACATACAATTCATTCTTTCTCATTCAATCTGTTTCTTTCTCTCCTCCTAATTTTTCATGGCAAAAAACCAATGTAATAGCCTGGTAATTTTAACATTTTTTATAACATAATTAACCAAATTTTTCGCGAAAAATAAATAATAAATTTTCGAAATGAATGTTTGATATTTGAAACACGTCTATTTAAACATAGCAAATGATAAATTTTTATTGGAAAATATGTAAGTTAGTTCTGTTGTGTAGTTTTCAATTTCAATTTAAATAAAGTAAATCGATGAAAATAAAATATTTTCAAAATTTGAGTATTTTATATATTACAAATGTAAATCATTTTTTGAGTGAGACGTCATATTTCATTTCGTGAAATTTGAACTACTCTAGCTCCGTTTATTTTATTTTCGACCAATTAGCAGCACTTTTGACAGCGAATATCGACTTTTGATAGGATAATCGTATCGTTCATATATGTGTACCATTCTATTCGACTTGTCGTGCTAATCTCCGCAGTATATTTATTTGTGTGTTTTGATATCCGTTACGTAACGAACCGGCGAATGGTTAGTCGTATCGGTAATCGTTTTTAACCTTTTGTTCCCTTGTGTCTTTTCATTGTCCAATAGCCACTAGCAATTAATAAATTCTGAAATTCAATGATTTTATTTTCCCAATGGTAAATATATTCTGGTTCGTTTACTATGCATCTTCTTCTTCGTTTGTCATCAGATCGTGCTTTTGAAAGAATATATAAATTATACAGGTAAATGGGCACAAGGAAGAAGTTGCAAAAAAATTTAATCTCAGGGACAAGAAGTTTGCATTTTAGTCTGAAGGACATTTTTTAGTGTAAACTGAAAATGATAGTTACAACTATCATTCTGTGATTTATACTAAAAGTGTCCTTCAACCTAAAAATCAAACTTCTTGTCCCTGAGACTAAATTTTTTTGCAACTTCTTCCTTGTGCCTAAAAACTCCTAAATTATATATGGTGCTTCATCTTTTTGCAAAAAAACTTGTTCATTCTTCTTATTTTTGCAACAGAACCTTGTCCATGCCCTGCTTACCACACCGCCTTATCCTCCATCCACATCTATGCCTTAGCCTCCCCATATACACACACCCCTCCGCAAACATCACCCAGATTACCCTATAGCTCGCCCATCCCTTTATCCCCTACGTGAAGCCATACCCTGCTGATCATTAGCCACCCATTTCCAGATCTCATCCCGTCCGCCACCTGGCCTTCCACTACGCAAGCAACATGTGACACAGCCAAACTACCAAGCATAACAGCCTCCATACAACCGACCTCGTCAGCCTCTGCAAATAAGCATCCAACCGACCCTCCATCACACGGCCATGTCACTCACCCATCAACCCATACTTCAAACTCCCCCACTATCGCCTATGCTGAGCAGCGGCCACCCTCACAAAACCCAAATAGATCGCCTCTATCCTCCACTTCTCACTAAGCAGCCTTGGCCGCATACACCACCTGACATCCATCTCCCATTGCTTCTCGCCATTGACCCCGACAGTCGTGAAAAAACTCCAACCTGCCTTTCACTCTCCACTTAGAAGAAACACACGCAGCCTACAATACCGTCGCAACATCCCATCATAACACGTGCAGCCTTCCATGAAACCACGCAGCACCCCTCTGGCCTTATCCACTGTCAGACCCGCCTGCTCGATCCAACTGATAGCCGCATCTCAGTTCATTAGCCTTGTGTCTTCCAATGTAGCTGCTCTGCCTCCTCTCCCTGACCTTCCATCCCAGCACGCATGCAAGATGCGGATCCGCCATCTTTTAAACAGGTGTTTTAATATATATATATATATATATATATATATATATATATATATAATATTGATGTCTTGAATTTTAAGATGTATATAGAGTTTTAAAATATATTACATATATGTAGATATTTTGATTTTAAAACATATATATATATATATATACTATTTTATAATATTTAGATATTTTGATTTTATACACATTTTAATAAATATTTGTTTTAAAATATAATACATATATGTTTTGATTTTAAATTATATGTGTTTTAAGTTAAGTAATGATTTTTGTAATATAATATATATAGGTTTTATGTTGATATGTTTTAATATTGATTTAAAATATATTCATAAAGATTTATTTTTATATTGGTTTTAAATTATATGTATATAAATTTTTTTAAATATGTGTTCTAAATTAAATATGGTTTTAAAATGAAAATATTATATATATATATATATATTTGATTTTATCAAATTCTGTGCTTTGCTTGCCGCTGTCGAATTTGTCACGGCGGTCTCTGAGTGTTGTTATGGAGTGTCTGTATCAGTATGCATGTCTGTGTCATCTTCTTCACCATCGTTATTCTCCAACCTCGGAAGGTGAATGATCACTCACGATTAACATTCTTATATTTAGTAAATTTAATTCAAAAAAAATGACGATTGAAATATGTTGACAAATTCAAACTTATTAGTAACTAAATCGTTTAATATGATATGATATTACTTGCATTTTGTTCGCCTATGAGAATTGGCATTATTGACACCAATAACCTGTTTATGTACAATTGTGATCATATTTTCTATTGATATATGTTATGTTATTTTATTATTATTCTATCGCTCCCACTCTGCAAGTTCCCTGCTAGTCAAAAATTCAATATGGGTTGTAATGATACATGCATGAATGATTTTATAGATTAGGGAAAAATCGTTATAGGTTGAAATGATAAAACCAAGTGATTTTGTTTGAAATTTTGGGATTGTGGGATGAAATGATATATACCTGTAAATATTAAATTCAAATTGTGGATTGAGATGATAAATATCCATATCACTTGCTTATAGGACAAAAAATTATATACGGACACCGTTGGTCTATTTTTGAAATGATTTCCAAAGTTTGAAAGGAAATATATTGGTTTTAGTAAATGCTGATTTTTAAATATAATATAAAGATTTTATTTTATATGTGTAAAATTTAGATTTTAAATTTTATGTTTGTAAATTTTAAATTTATAAGTTGAGTTTTGAAAAATATAAATTTTAATACTTTACTTATAATTTTATTATTTTTAAATATATAAATAAGATTTAAAATAGATTTAATGATAATAAGATTTAATTTTAATAATAGTTGATATGATAAAATTTAATAAGAATTAAATTTAACTAATATATAAAATATTTTTTAATATTATTTACAATTTTTATTGATATTTTAAAATATATTTTGTATTAACTTTAATAAAACTAAAGTTGGGAAGATAAATTAAGTTAATTTGTAATTTGATTTGTTTGAGAAGTTAAAATAAACAAGATTTGATTAGAAACTTATTTTATGATTTTGAAAAGTATGATTTTATAATTTGATTTTGATTAAAAGGTGATTATTTAAATAAATTGGAATTGAATATTTAGTTTTGATTTAATTGTGTAATTTGAGATTTAATTTATTTGTTTATAAAAGTGATTAGGTGAATAATCTCAAATTAAATATAATTAAAGTTTGATATTTAATATTTTAATTTTGATTTATAATTTGGGATTTTATTTAAATGGTTATTAAAAATGATTAAGTGAATATTTTCAAATTTAAGTAAAGAACTTATCAAATTGAGTTATTTTAGAAGTTTGAATATTTAAACTTTGTAACTCATTGAATTGAAAGTGATTTAAATTGGTAGTTCAAACCTAGATCTAAAATCAATATATAAATCGTTTTAATGAGAATTCGAATTAAAACTTTAACCCTTTTAATTGAAATTGTCGAACTGAGATTGGTTTAAATTGAATATTGGAATCAAAGTTGATTTGAATTGATTTGTGAAACTGGAAGAAACATTTCTAATGTGAAGCTATTTTAGATATAAACTCTTTTTAATATATAAATTATTTTAATCTATAACCTATTTTTAATATATATACTATTTTTATTGTATAACTACTTTTAAATATTAACTATTTAAGCTAGAACTGTTATGATTTATATTTAAAGGATTTAAATGCGAATACTTTCAATATTAATTGTTTAAGTTGGCACTGTTATGGTTTTGGAAATGAATATGATTTTAAGTGATACGATTTCGAGAGTGAATATGATTTCGAAAGTGATATAATCTTGAAATGAATATGATATTTTGATATGAAGTATGAACTGTTTAAAATGATTATAAAATTAATTTTGCGAAATGACCACCGGGTGAATTAAGCATTTGGTTGTTAAAGAGACCGAAATTGGATATTGTCATACTCTCTGTCAATACCGAAAACCACTTTAACAACTGTGTACGTGGTGGAGATTCCAGAACGAAGTAGAATGGTTGGCGACGATTCAGTATGAGTTATTAACGCAACCCAGACTCTCGCGAGTCAGCTTGATGTGGCTAATACTGGAGCTATACCTGGGCCAAGTGAGGTCGCACCTCCAATCGAGCATACTTCTTCGATACCATTCTATTACTTTGTGATTTAATTAAGTTCACCACTGATTTTGGGAGTGTGTCTTAAGGTAGGAGGGACTACTACGCGTTACCACCAGCCCAGTTCTGCCAAACGGTAGAATCCTGCCCTAGGCATTGCCTCGCATGCCTTGTCACATGCCTTATCACGCCTTTTATGAGCTTGGTTTGTGCCATACCCATTGAGTGCCCTTTGATAGTCCTCCAGTTTATAGAGTAATTGCGGTACTGTATAGACTACGGTAATATATAAAAATGTGTTAAGGGGGACATGAGTAACGCCTTAACGCTATTTTAGTAGTTCACTTACTATAGACAATATCTATGTAGCATATTGTAATATTTATGTAAATAGTTCAACGGATCCTTAGAGGATGGGTATCCCAAACATACTTTGAGTTACTTTGTATTTCACTTGACATTTCAGTTGGGTTGATTTATTAGTATAAGAATGTTAATCCTGACTCGAGTGTTTTGTATTTTTCTTTATGCTCGGGCCAAACTGAGTGTCCCAGAATTTGAGACTCACCTTTGGAACTTTGGAGCTTCGCTTGGAAATCTGTCAGGACCCGATTCTTCGTCTTCCGAAAATTCGACATCGACACTCACTTTATCGACTGCCGAGAAATCGAACGACGGAAAATCGAACACTGAGGGGTTTTAAGAAAAATTTAAGAAAAGAAAAGGTAGAAAAGAAGGTAGAAAGAAGATAGAAGATGGAGGGAAGAGAAAACAGAAAATTAGAAAGAAGAAAAAAACATAGAGAAGAAGGAAATAGAAAATAGAAATTAGAGAGAATAGAAAACAGAATAGAAGGTAGAAAATTTTAAAATAGAAAGAAAAGAGAATAGAGGAAAAAGAAAAACAGAAGAAAATAGGACGGGACAGAAAACAACAGAATCACATCAGAATCTCACAATTCGCAGCGGAACAACATATAATAATAAATGAATAATCTTTAAACAAAGAACTATATCAGTTATTACATTTTATACATTTCATTACATCATATCATCAGAGTGTACAACAATATACAACAACAAACAGTGCAGCGGAAAAAGAAATACTATATAACTAGTAATAAGCCATGCCATCCAGCTTGCCTCCAGCAACTCCAGAATATCCAGAATATCCTGATAAACCTTAACTCTTGACTGCCCATGTGGAAATTGGTGGGCACCCAGAGTTTAGGAAGGAAAACAATAAACTCCAAGTCAGTCATGTGACTGGTGTGAGAACTCAAAATAGTTTATTTATCTTTAAAATCAAAATAGAGGAATATTTTTAAAGTTAATTCGCAATGCTTTTAAAAATGAGACTACCATAAGGCCTCCCGCACACACACACAATGCAAATGCAGAATCGGAGGAGATTTCTCCTTATGATAGTCAAAGATGCTTGATACGCATTTAAAAGAACATTTGATATTATTATTAGTGCATAGTGTAGTGGAAAATTCATTTTGAAAGTAGAATATAAATCTTAGCCAACATACGACCATTATCGTATGCCTACTATAGCTAACTATGTTCAATAGCAGGTTACCGCCACATTCCATAGCAGGTTATACAACTAAAACCGTACAAGTTTCGTATTGTTTCTTTGGATTTCCAACAAATGGTCAGGCCAAGGAACTTCCCATTGCCACATGAGAATGCCTCTGGAAAGACATCCCCGAGAACCAAACCGGAACTCTGCCAACACAAGGCCGGGTTACCCCTAACTGGGTAACTACTGACACGAGCACGCCATTCCCCGATCGTAAACGACCTTTCTCACGGGATCCCGAAAGCCAACAACCACAAAGTAATAAATTCGTAGTAACCACATAGGTTAAATATCTGGGCTCCATACCATGATACCACCTCTATCCAGAAGGAAATGTACATACCCTAAAGGGTGCTACCCCTCATAACCTTGCTGCATCTTTCCTGTTTTGACCATTTCCGGGGTTTGAGGTTCGACGAAGTCACGTACACAAAAACATACTTTATACAAAAGCCATGCTTTGGGTCAACAAATGATCAACACAATGATCACTAAGATAGACGATCAAATAAACGATCCTATCACAATAATCAACACAATGATCATTTCAGCAACACTCAGCATGTCACATTACCAAATTGGGAATATATCGCTGATAACTTCAACTATATAACCTCTGAGCTCGTACGTCTCAGAGAAGGGTGTTAAGCTAAAAGAATAAATTCTCCGCCACCAACAGAAATATATTTGAAAGAAATCGGCTTTATATCTCAACTTGTAATGTCAGACACACAATCCATACAAGTCTGTTCCGGGCTCGAACAAAACCGAAGGCACTTCTTACGAAGCCCTTGCAATCCGGATATTCACAATCCTGATCGGATTCACCATCACATATGGAGAACTCTATACCGGAGCAACTCGGTGCAGAGTAAATCGACAGGTCATCCTATCGCTCTCGCAAATACCGGGTCTTCAACACCGATCTTCAATGCAATTCACAACGACGTATCACATATTCGGAATGGGTTATACGACCCCATGGTCCTTTCCCGGTTAACCCGAATAGTGAGCGCTTATTTAAAAATAAGTGTGGCATTCACATTCAAACAATTCACATCAAATACCCATTCAAAGGGAAATATTGATAGTCGGTTATTGAACTATCACTGGATATGCACACATCACCAGTTTCCAAATAATTTTCCAAATTATTTACTTTCCAAAATATCTTTACAAGATATATAATTTCAACACTTCAAAAATAAATCAATATTTATTTTTAACAAATTCCACTTTCTTTTATAAATTCCTTAGTGAATTTATAATTCCCAAAATATCAATGAATATTCGATTTCAATTATTCATTTTCAATTTATCTTCAAAAAGATAAATTCTAAATATTCACTTCATATTGGAAAAACAATTCCATACTTATTTATTCATAAGTAATTCATAATTTTTATTTATTTTCAACACTTGGAAAATATTAAATATACTTCAATCGAAATTAAGTATATATTTCATTCTATTAAGGAAATCATTCTCTTCAACATATTTATTTGGGCCAAAACGAATGTTACGTAAAACATCGTTACGACGTCCCAAAATCACTAGTATAGGGATTCGAAATTAAAATAGATATATAAATCCCAATACTATACAAAACATTTCCTTTCGGAAATCATTTACTATAACAACAGTGTTATAGTCCATCATCTCCTTCTATTTCTCGAAAACGTCTATTTCAACAATAAATGTTGAAATCTATGGTTCCGAATCTCAACACATTTTAAAACATCGTTAGATCGTTTTAATTCAATTTCAGTATCACATTCAAAACAATTTCTTTAACATATTATTCACTATTCAAAAACGTGAATAAACTTCGTTAACAATTTCATCCTTTTATTCATTTTAATTCAAAGGATTATTCACTATTCAAAAATGTGAATATAACTCCATTAATAGGTTTCAACAATTTTCTTATCAAAATAAGTCATTTGCGAATTTATAAAACAATGTTTATAAATTCCATTTCTATTTATTTATAAAAACTTCCTTTTTATAAATTCTTTTATTAACCTATTCCAGTTTATAACTAAATTATGAACTAAAAGTTCATATTATAAGTTAAATACTTATAAAACGATTATCTTACAAAATCGTTCCTTTTTAACTTCCCAAATTATAAATCTTATAACTTATAAGATTCATTCATTTATCCAAAATCATTATTTTAATAACTTAATAAATTTTATAAACCTACTGCTTATAAAATTCCATTTATAACTTCACCGTATAAAATTCTATAAATACCATCCAATTATGAAATTCATTTTCACTTCATTCAAACACTTATAAAAACTCGTTTTATAATGTCCATATTTCAATTTATAAATATCCATTTATAAATCTCTTAATATAATTCAATTTATATTATTCTTTTAAAACGTCTTTAAATTCCTTTATAATTTCCCATTCTCTTGATTTATAAAATAATCAAATTTTATAAATCCTATATTTAAACTCTTTATAATAAATTCCAAAATCTCAATTTAAACTATTTTAAAAAAATCATTAATCCATATTTCCCAAAAATCAGCTTTTAACTATATTTCACAAAAACCATAATTTTATAACTTTTAAAATTATAACGTTTATTTATTTAAAATGGATCAATTCTAAAAATATAGTATATTTTCAAAAATCACTTTATAATCATTTTAAAATCCTAAAATTTGGGTCCAATGATGCTACACACCAAATAGTCAATTACGACAACAACGATATCATATATCAATATGAAAATCCATCAAATATCAAAAATATCTGAAATCAAATAAATACTGTTGAGGAATCCAGTTGGATCCCTCCAACCTGTTTCCTGCATCCACAAACATTAGCACAATACCAATTTCGCTCCAGTACGAAATTATCGCGGTACATGTTCTTATTAAATATTATCCGCTTAATAACGGCGCAATAGGGTCTCATCCGCTAAAAAATACGGGAAATCATCAACTGCAATATATACATATGCCAATATATATATATTGATATTATTTATAATACCAATTTCACTGTTTATGAAATATTCGCGGTATATGTTTTTAATAAATAACATCCGCTTACTAACGGCGTATAATGTCTATTTTAACAATCAATAGATAACAATCATCATTCAAACATGCATTCAAATATTTTAAATCTAACTATTTAAAATAAAATCGAAACTGATTCGATTGAGTGAGAAGTTCTCACCTTGGTTTTAAATTCCGTTTTAGCGATTTATTTCGAATAAAATTAAACGGACGTTTAATTTTACCCAAAATTCTCACTAACTCTAAACGACTCCAAACCATTTTCATCGCGTAGTGCTCGTCCATACGATTCCAACGCAACTGGTTTCGCGCGTTTTCGACCTCGTATGAAAAAGATATTGATTTTTGAAGTTTAAACACGATTTAACTTAATAATTACAACATAATTTTAATTAATTTCTACATACACACATCCTCACCCTTGGATCTCTCCCCCCTGCATCCTGGCCGTGTTTCCTTTCTTCATCATCTCACGCAAATGCCCAGGAATACACGTTGAGGTCGAACAACCCATATAGCAAATTAGGGTTAAAAAATTCTCCTTCCTCGTCGCGTTCTAGCTCGATCAAGACGTTGCAACTCGAAGCTCCTAACACCCTCTAGGTTCGGCCCAACCCTGGTGGAGCTCGGTCATCAGCATCGCCTTGGGATGCGTGCACAGGCCATGGAGAACGCGGCCTCCTATCTCCCTTTATACAACTCCAAACTCGATCATAACCGTTGAATCTCTAGAGCTTAACGTCCTCTTCAATTTGTTAGTTGAAACTTTCTTGAATCGATGCATGGATCAAGAGATAAATGAGGAGAATCGAAACTAATTTCTGGCCGTTCAGGGGGGGTGGCGGCGGCTAGGGTTTAAGTTTCTTTTTTTTTTTTTTATAAATTATGAAGGCAAGGGTCTATTTATAAGGAACCGACGAACACTATTCATCCCGGAAATTCCGAACTCCGATTTACGCGCCGTAACCAGCGTTTCTAGGGTTTACCCCGCGTTCCGGACACAATGGAATAGGTTTCGGAAGTTAATTCGGAAGTATGTGCGAGGTATGGCTGTAAACGCTCAATTTGAATTAAACCGATTTAAGCGATTTTCTAGGCGTTTTAATTTGTACCGGACAAACGGTAAATCCAATTGACTTGAAATTTGAAACCTTACAATAATATCACATTACGGATCCGATGAAACTGGTTTCGTCGAAATCCGAGACTTTTTGAAAAATGGCTATTTTCACTCGTCAAATTTAAATTAAAAATAAATCGATGCGTTTCGAGCTGCCACGATCAAACGGTAACTCCGATTGACACGAAATTTGAAATCCGGTAATAACTAACTATTATGGATCCAATGGAACTGGTTTCGTTCAATTCTGAGACTGTTCAAAAATTGACTATTTTACAGTCGATTATTAAATATTAAAATATTCAATTTTCACAAATTAACTTTTAGTTCGATTTTAAAAGTTCTAAAATATCATTCTAACTCCCATATGATAAAATAAAATTTTACAAATCATTTTCAATCATATTTAACCCTATTTTAAATTATTTCCATAATTTAACGTATTAAATTATTGATTTAATTATTCAATTAAATTCAATAATTCAAATAAAAATTTATTTGACTTATAAATTCACTTATTAATATTTAAAATTAATTAAATATTCATATTTTATTTAATAAAAATTCTGGGTCGTTACAATCTTCCCCACTTAAAAGAATTTCGTCCTCGAAATTAACTAGTAAGAAAAGTTATGGAATTTATTAATTTTCCAAAACAAATTTAAACTTCTTTACAATACTTTACTAAGTTTTCAAATCATACTTAGTTATCTTTTCAAAAAACAACTATATCATTTAACTTTCAATTCCAAACTCAAAGTTAAAGTTTTCAAAATTTTCCAATTTTCTCAAAAATTTTCTAACGCCTTAAATTTCCGGAAAAATTCGCCATAGTCTCCTTTGCGCGGCTCGATCCGAAAAAAAAATGACAGTATATATATCACAAATATACATCTCATCAAGTAATGAGGCATCCCGAAGGGAAAAAAGTGTAAAAGTACGGTATGTAATCCGAGATATGTACCTTATATTTTATTAGCGAGCCTATACGGCTAATATAGCGCAAAAGCGAGCTCCAAATGCGAAGCAAACGCAATCCGCACCTACTAATTACTCAACAAACAACATGAGAACCATGCATATAAACAATAGTATCAATATACAACATATGGCAACATAATAACTACATATACTAACATAGCAAATACAACATATTCAAACATCAACCAACTAGCATCCATAACCAATATATATTCATTTATATTCTCATTAATATTCAATGAATTGGTTTTCAATTTAAATCACATTTGATTCATTAACAGTGGATGTTTTTACTAACATTCATTCTCAATTAGTTTATATTCACTAATTCATATTCAAGTTGGTTCACTTCCAATTTAAATTCAATTCCATTCAAATTTATTTACTTCTAATTTGAATTCAATTACATAGCTTTAAATTTCATTAATACTTAATGAATTATATACAATCAACTAACAATCATATAACAATCAATGTATATTAATTACAACCAAATTCCTTTGCTTACAATTGGTTTAATTAATTGATTTTCATTCAATTATTCAACCTTCAATAACATTAGATTTTAATGAATTAACACTTATATTCATTATTTCATATCAACTTAAATCACATTTAATTGATTACACATTATTCCATTCATTCAATTCTATTACAAAATTTGAATTTCATTTATATAACTCAAGTTTATATTCATTTAATCCACTTGATTATTTACAACTCATATTCATAATTATATTCATATAATTTTACTTCTTACATATATAAGTTTATTTCACAATTGTAATCACTTTAATTATAATTCAATTCTTATAATTCTTTTTGCTTATACAATTATTCTTCAATTTAGATTATTCAAACAACTAAACAATCAACTTATATACTCTTTAATAATTCTGAAAAATTATTTCTTCATATATAAAATATACTCAAGGTAAAATTATTTTATTTACCTAATTTAAGACAATACTGTGCCGAATTGTTCTATTCAAGTGTTTAGAAACCCCTTCGGCATAGTCTTGCGGACCACGCTGACGAAAGTTCATATGCCACTCAATAAACCAATCATCACAATATAAAACAATTTTTATATTCACTAACAAATACGCTCTCATAGCTATTATTACACTCAACTCATTCTAGAGTACTACTGACTCTATCTCTAATGAATTATACCCAACAGAACCATGGTTGTCGCTTAACCATAAGCTCTGATACCACATTGTCAGGACCCGATTCTTCGTCTTCCGAAAATTGGACATCGACACTCACTTTATCGACTGCCGAGAAATCGAACGACGGAAAACCGAACACTGAGGGGTTTTAAGAAAAATTTAAGAAAAGAAAAGGTAGAAAAGAAGGTAGAAAGAAGATAGAAGATGGAGGGAAGAGAAAACAGAAAATTAGAAAGAAGAAAAAAACATAGAGAAGAAGGAAATAGAAAATAGAAATTAGAGAGAATAGAAAACAGAATAGAAGGTAGAAAATTTTAAAATAGAAAGAAAAGAGAATAGAGGAAAAAGAAAAACAGAAGAAAATAGGACGGGACAGAAAACAACAGAATCACATCAGAATCTCACAATTCGCAGCGGAACAACATATAATAATAAATGAATAATCTTTAAACAAAGAACTATATCAGTTATTACATTTTATACATTTCATTACATCATATCATCAGAGTGTACAACAATATACAACAACAAACAGTGCAGCGGAAAAAGAAATACTATATAACTAGTAATACGCCATGCCATCCAGCTTGCCTCCAGCAACTCCAGAATATCCAGAATATCCTGATAAACCTTAACTCTTGACTGCCCATGTGGAAATTGGTGGGCACCCAGAGTTTAGGAAGGAAAACAATAAACTCCAAGTCAGTCATGTGACTGGTGTGAGAACTCAAAACAGTTTATTTATCTTTAAAATCAAAATAGAGGAATATTTTTAAAGTTAATTCGCAATGCTTTTAAAAATGAGACTACCATAAGGCCTCCCGCACACACACACAATGCAAACACAGAATCGGAGGAGATTTCTCCTTATGATTGTCAAAGATGCTTGATACGCATTTAAAAGAACATTTGATATTATTATTAGTGCATAGTGTAGTGGAAAATTCATTTTGAAAGTAGAATATAAATCTTAGCCAACATATGACCATTATCGTATGCCTACTATAGCTAACTATGTTCAATAGCAGGTTACCGCCACATTCCATAGCAGGTTATACAACTAAAACCGTACAAGTTTCGTATTGTTTCTTTGGATTTCCAACAAATGGTCAGGCCAAGGAACTTCCCATTGCCACATGAGAATGCCTCTGGAAAGACATCCCCGAGAACCAAACCGGAACTCTGCCAACACAAGGCCGGGTTACCCCTAACTGGGTAACTACTGACACGAGCACGCCATTCCCCGATCGTAAACGACCTTTCTCACGGGATCCCGAAAGCCAACAACCACAAAGTAATAAATTCGTAGTAACCACATAAGTTAAATATCTGGGCTCCATACCATGATACCACCTCTATCCAGAAGGAAATCTACATACCCTAAAGGGTGCTACCCCTCATAACCTTGCTGCATCTTTCCTGTTTTGACCATTTCCGGGGTGTGAGGTTCGACGAAGTCACGTCCACAAAAACATACTTTATACAAAAGCCATGCTTTGGGTCAACAAATGATCAACACAATGATCACTAAGATAGACGATCAAATAAACGATCCTATCACAATAATCAACACAATGATCATTTCAGCAACACTCAGCATGTCACATTACCAAATTGGGAATATATCGCTGATAACTTCAACTATATAACCTCTGAGCTCGTACGTCTCAGAGAAGGGTGTTAAGCTAAAAGAATAAATTCTCCGCCACCAACAGAAATATATTTGAAAGAAATTGGCTTTATATCTCAACTTGTAATGTCAGACACACAATCCATACAAGTCTGTTCCGGGCTCGAACAAAACCGAAGGCACTTCTTACGAAGCCCTTGCAATCCGGATATTCACAATCCTGATCGGATTCACCATCACATATGGAGAACTCTATATCGGAGCAACTCGGTGCAGAGTAAATCGACAGGTCATCCTATCGCTCTCGCAAATACCGGGTCTTCAACACCGATCTTCAATGCAATTCACAACGACGTATCACATATTCGGAATGGGTTATACGACCCCATGGTCCTTTCCCGTTAACCCGAATAGTGAGCGCTTATTTAAAAATAAGTGTGGCATTTACATTCAAACAATTCACATCAAATACCCATTCAAAAAGAAATATTGATAGTCGGTTATTGAACTATCACTGGATATGCACACATCACCAGTTTCCAAATAATTTTCCAAATTATTTACTTTCCAAAATATCTTTACAAGATATATAATTTCAACACTTCAAAAATAAATCAATATTTATTTTTAACAAATTCCACTTTCTTTTATAAATTCCTTAGTGAATTTATAATTCCCAAAATATCAATGCATATTCGATTTCAATTATTCATTTTCAATTTATCTTCAAAAAGATAAATTCTAAATATTCACTTCATATTGGAAAAACAATTCCATACTTATTTATTCATAAGTAATTCATAATTTTTATTTATTTTCAACACTTGGAAAATATTCAATATACTTCAATCGAAATTAAGTATATATTTCATTCTATTAAGGAAATCATTCTCTTCAACATATTAATTTGGGCCAAAACGAATGTTACGTAAAACATCGTTACGACGTCCCAAAATCACTAGTATAGGGATTCGAAATTAAAATAGATATATAAATCCCAATACTATACAAAACATTTCCTTTCGGAAATCATTTACTATAACAACAGTGTTATAGTCCATCATCTCCTTCTATTTCTCGAAAACGTCTATTTCAACAATAAATGTTGAAATCTATGGTTTCGAATCTCAACACATTTTAAAACATCTTTAGATCGTTTTAATTCAATTTCAATATCACATTCAAAACAATTTCTTTAACATATTATTCACTATTCAAAAACGTGAATAAACTTCGTTAACAATTTCATCCTTTTATTCATTTTAATTCAAAGGATTATTCACTATTCAAAAATGTGAATATAACTCCATTAATAGGTTTCAACAATTTTCTTATCAAAATAAGTCGTTTGCGAATTTATAAAACAATGTTTATAAATTCCATTTCTATTTATTTATAAAAACTTCCTTTTTATAAATTCTTTTATTAACCTATTCCAGTTTATAACTAAATTATGAACTAAAAGTTCATATTATAAGTTAAATACTTATAAAACGATTATCTTACAAAATCGTTCCTTTTTAACTTCCCAAATTATAAATCTTATAACTTATAAGATTCATTCATTTATCCAAAATCATTATTTTAATAACTTAATAAATTTTATAAACCTACTGCTTATAAAATTCCATTTATAACTTCACCGTATAAAATTCTATAAATTCCATCCAATTATGAAATTCATTTTCACTTCATTCAAAAACTTATAAAAACTCGTTTTATAATGTCCATATTTCAATTTATAAATATCCATTTATAAATCTCTTAATATAATTCAATTTACATTATTCTTTTAAAACGTCTTTAAATTCCTTTATAATTTCCCATTCTCTTGATTTATAAAATAATCAAATTTTATAAATCCTATATTTAAACTCTTTATAATAAATTCCAAAATCTCAATTTAAACTATTTTAAAAAAATCATTAATCCATATTTCCCAAAAATCAGCTTTTAACTATATTTCACAAAAACCATAATTTTATAACTTTTAAAATTATAACGTTTATTTATTTAAAATGGATCAATTCTAAAAATATAGTATATTTTCAAAAATCACTTTATAATCATTTTAAAATCCCAAAATTTGGGTCCAATGATGCTACACACCAAATAGTCAATCACGACAACAACGATATCATATATCAATATGAAAATCCATCAAATATCAAAAATATCTGAAATCAAATAAATACTGTTGAGGAATCCAGTTGGATCCCTCCAACCTATTTCCTACATCCACAAACATTAGCACAATACCAATTTCGCTCCAGTACGAAATTATCGCGGTACATGTTCTTATTAAATATTATCCGCTTAATAACGGCGCAATAGGGTCTCATCCGCTAAAAAATACGGGAAATCATCAACTGCAATATATACATATGCCAATATATATATATTGATATTATTTATAATACCAATTTCACTGTTTATGAAATATTCGCGGTATATGTTTTTAATAAATAACATCCGCTTACTAACGGCGTATAATGTCTATTTTAACAATCAATAGATAACAATCATCATTCAAACATGCATTCAAATATTTTAAATCTAACTATTTAAAATAAAATCGAAACTGATTCGATTGAGTGAGAAGTTCTCACCTTGGTTTTAAATTCCGTTTTAGCGATTTATTTCGAATAAAATTAAACGGACGTTTAATTTTACCCAAAATTCTCACTAACTCCAAACGACTCCAAACCAATTTCATCGCGTAGTGCTCGTCCATACGATTCCAACGCAACTAGTTTCGCGCGTTTTCGACCTCGTATGAAAAAGATATTGATTTTTGAAGTTTAAACACGATTTAACTTAATAATTACAACATAATTTTAATTAATTTCTACATACACACATCCTCACCCTTGGATCTCTCCCCCCCTGCATCCTGGCCGTGTTTCCTTTCTTCATCATCTCACGCAAATGCCCAGGAATACACGTTGAGGCCGAACAACCCATATAGCAAATTAGGGTTAAAAAATTCTCCTTCCTCGTCGCGTTCTAGCTCGATCAAGACGTTGCAACTCGAAGCTCCTAACACCCTCTAGGTTCGGCCCAACCCTGGTGGAGCTCGGTCATCAGCATCGCCTTGGGATGCATGCACAGGCCATGGAGAACGCGGCCTCCTATCTCCCTTTATACAACTCCAAACTCGATCATAACCGTTGAATCTCTAGAGCTTAACGTCCTCTTCAATTTGTTAGTTGAAACTTTCTTGAATCGATGCATGGATCAAGAGATAAATGAGTAGAATCGAAACTAATTTCTGGCCGTTCCGGGGGGGGGGGGGGGGTGGCGGCGGCTAGGGTTTAAGTTTCTTTTTTTTTTTTATAAATTATGAAGGCAAGGGTCTATTTATAAGGAACCGACGAACACTATTCATCCCGGAAATTCCGAACTCCGATTTACGCGCCGTAACCAGCGTTTCTAGGGTTTACCCCGCGTTCCGGACACAATGGAATAGGTTTCGGAAGCTAATTCGGAAGTATGTGCGAGTTATGGCTGTAAACGCTCAATTTGAATTAAACCGATTTAAGCGATTTTCTAGGCGTTTTAATTTGTACCGGACAAACGGTAAATCCAATTGACTTGAAATTTGAAACCTTACAATAATATCACATTACGGATCCGATGAAACTAGTTTCGTCGAAATCCGAGACTTTTTGAAAAATGGCTATTTTCACTCGTCAAATTTAAATTAAAAATAAATCGATGCGTTTCGAGCTGCCACGATCAAACGGTAACTCCGATTGACACGAAATTTGAAATCCGGTAATAACTAACTATTACGGATCCAATGAAACTGGTTTCGTTCAATTCTGAGACTGTTCAAAAATTGACTATTTTACAGTCGATTATTAAATATTAAAATATTAAATTTTCACAAATTAACTTTTAATTCGATTTTAAAAGTTCTAAAATATCATTCTAACTCCCATATGATAAAATAAAATTTTACAAATCATTTTCAATCATATTTAACCCTATTTTAAATTATTTCCATAATTTAACGTATTAAATTATCGATTTAATTATTCAATTAAATTCAATAATTCAAATAAAAATTTATTTGACTTATAAATTCACTTATTAATATTTAAAATTAATTAAATATTCATATTTTATTTAATAAAAATTCTGGGTCGTTACAAGATCTATCTTCATCTATCAGCTATTCTGTTATTACAATTTATTCCAGTTGTTTATGTTCAGACTTGTCATCTGCTTTTGTATTTGAGACTATATTGTATTTAAGATTTCTACTGTATCTTGGTTTAGACTCTGATGTTTATATAGTAGCTTCATAAATCACTATTTATTTATTTCCGATGCTTATTTTGTTATTATTTTGTGTCTATGGTACTGTGATTAATTTATTTACTATATATGCTAAGTTTTGCCAAATATAAATTAACAATCTATTGTTTTGAGCAATTCAAGGTTGACATGTGTGGATGATTGTCGATTCGAATGATTCGAAATAGTGGGTCATTATAGTTGGTATCAGAGCTCTAATTTAGGCAAAACTTAGCATATGTAATAAAAACTCATTAGAGATAGGGTAGTGATACCCTAGAACGAGTAAATTTAATTACAGAATCATCTTCATCCGAGCTTGAAATCCTTCATTAGGATCCTCTGGTTTAGGATTTCTTTTGAATTTGGGAACTATCTCCTTTTTCTAAAACTCATTCTTGTCTTTTCCTGTTCGTGTTCCTTTTTGATACTGGAGCATCCCATAGCTCTATTCTGTCGATCTCTATAATAAGTTTGAACACATCTTGCCACCCCAATTGGAAACTTCATCCTTGTGTGTGACTAATCTCATCGGCGGTCCCGCCAACCTCGATATGATTTGTAAAGCGGTGAAACTCCTTTACAACAGGCGTCGATTCACCGGAGATTTCTACATCCTTGGTTTTGATGTTATTATCTCTTGTAATGCCAGAATTTTTTCTCTAGTAGATGACCAGGGTAGTTCTCTTGTAATCGAATGTCGATTGCCTCAAGATTTTGTAGGTAGTTTCATCTTTTCGCTTGATTCCCAGCCTAGTGATCTTGACTCTCCTCGATAGACAAGGATTACCTTGATGCCTTTGGTAAAGTCACTTCTCTCCCTCCCAAGTGGAAAATTTAATTCTGCATCGATCTTATTCACGGAGCTCGACCTGTTGTCCTTCCTCTAGGATGAATGGTTTCTTTGAATGGTTAGTCATACCCTTTGGATTAAACAATGCCCATGCTTTCTTTATCAATCTCTTGAATCGCGTTTTTAGCGATGTTCTCAACAAGTTTGTCCTACTTTCTTGTTTATGATATTTTCGTCTTTCCTAAGTCTAGGTTGACTTGGTTAAGGCTGCAGCGATTAATATAAGTCCAACCATATTTCCTCTTTGTAATATAATTATCTTATCTTCCTTTCAAGCCTATCTTTTTAGGTAGAATTCCTTTTGACTAGGGTCTCTCCAAATTTGAATCCTTATCTTTGTTCTAAATCCATTTTGGAATCATCATAGGAGGGAGTGTATTTATAACTGATATAAAATGCTTTATACTGTGTTGTGTGGGTCGTTTAAATTTTAGGTTTCGATCGATTCGTCTGGCCAATACTATTGACAAGAATTTCAAAGCACTTAAACAGACTAAACTAACGCAATATTCTTTTCAAAATTTATAGTATTTGTTTGAATATAGTTTATATATAAAAGTATAATTTTCTAAAATTCGATAGTTAATGTCTTGGTTGTTAGAAATCGTAATACTAGATTACGATTTATTGTTTTGTCAACATCCCAAGCCCATTAACTGTTTTTGCATAATATAAAGAAACAAAATTTAAAATAAACAAGGTTTACAAATATAATTTGCATATGAAATGAATTTAAATATAGAATCTAAAAATTAAATTTTAGGAACTTTTCAAAATTTGGTTTTCAAAGTTTTGGAAAATATATTATTTGAAAGTATATTCGAATGAAAATTGTTCCCATAGAATTTTAAATGATGTAAGTATGTACTCTCCTCTTTTGTCATTGGAAAATAATTTTGATGACGGCTGCAGTATCATCGACATTTATTTTCGGGTCTCAAAGTGGAGAGACCAATTAGTAGCTTTGCTACACTTTTGTTCTAGGAAAATGGGTTTGGCTTGGATTTCTTGAGTATTATTTGATTTATAAAATATATATGTGTATTTATTTATTTCAAAATGGTTTGAAGTGAAATTGAAAATCTAATTCTTAAGTTTTATGTTAAGTAACGGTTTTCAATTATTGAAATGAGGAATTTTTTTGAATAGTTGGAGTGTTTAAAATGAGAAATGGAATTGAAACAACTTGAAATTGTTGAACTAGGAAAATAAATTTGTATAATACTCAACTGCACTCAAACATATATAACTTACTTGGAAAGTTTGAATTTAATGAGAATACGTAATTGAATAATATAAAAAATAAATCTAAACAACAAGATCTCCAAAATGAAATTTTGCTAAAGGAAATTTTAAATTAAAATTGAATGGTTATAATAAATGTTTATACACTTAGTTTATGTTATAAGATATGTTAAGAGAAATAAATTGAATAAATATGAACTTTACAAAATGAATAGGTAAAAAATAAATTATATTTTTTTGAACAGTTTGTGATGCAAAGATAGATTACAAAGAATTGTTGAAATTGAATTTTAAGTGGAATCAACTTAACTGAAGATAAACAGATAAAATAAATAAGTTAAAAAAAATAAATTTTGTTTTGAAAGAATTTTTTTATAACAAATGTTAATAATTTTAAAACAAATCAATTTAACGAAAATACCTTGAATTGAAATCAATCAAATGTGAATATATTGAATATTTATTGATTGAATAAAATGGATGAAAACCAAAATTGTTGAATATTAATCAATTTAAAAACTAATAAAATTTATATGGTTTTGAATTTATTGGTGTATCTGGTACTATAAATTTTGAATCTATTTTCCTTTCCGTTGCTTCTATTCTCCTATCTCGTTCCTTTTCGGGGACGAAAAGTTTTGAGTGGGGGAGAGTGTAATGACCCGGTAATTTTAATGATTTTTATAGCATAATTAACCAAATTTTTCATGAAAACTAAATAATAAATTTTGGAAATGAAAGTTTGATATTTGGAATATGTCTATTTTAACAAAGCAAATGGTAAATTTTTATCGGAAAATATGTAAGTTAGTTCTGTTGTGTAATTTTTAATTTCAATTTAAATCAAGTAAATTGATGAAAATAAAATATTTTCGAAATCTGAATATTTTATGTAAAAAATGTAAATCAATTTCTGAGTGAGATGTTGTATTTTGTTTCGCCAAATTTGAACTGCTCTAGCTCCGTTACTCTAATTTTCGACGAATTAGCAGCACTTTTAGCAGCGAATACCAACTTTTGATAGGATGATCATATCATTCATATCTATGCACCATTCTGTTCAACTTGTCGTGCTGATCTTCGCAATATATTTATTTGTGTGTTTCGTTGTCCGGTACGCTACAAAACCGACGAACGGTTAGCCGTATCGGTAACCGTTTTTAACCCTTTTTTCCCTTATGTCTTTCCATTGTCCACTGCGTAAACCCAATAGCCACTACCTATTAATAAATTCTAGAATTCAATTCCTAATGGTCAATATATTCTGGATCGTTAACTATGCCTCTTCTTTTTCGTTTGTCATCAGATCATGCTTTTGAATGAATATATAAATTAAAATATATATGGTGCTTCATCTTTTTGCACTAAAACTTGTTTGTACTTCCTATTTTTATAGCTGATTGCCCATGCTCTGCTAACCTCACCGCCTTATCCTCCATCCATATTCACATCCACACGTTAGCCTCCTTGAACACACACACCCCTCCTCAACACCACAGATTAACTTAGTGCTCGACCATCCCTTTCTCCCCAACGTAAAGTCATCCCCTGCTGATCATTACCACCCATTTCTGGATCTCATCCCGTCTTCCATCTAACCTTCCACTCTGCAAGAAACACATGACACGGCCAAACAACCAAGCATGATAGCCTCCACACAACTAACCTCGTCAGTCTCTGTAAATAAGCATTCAACCGTCCCACCATCACACGGCCATGTCACTCACCCATCAACCCATACTTCAAACTTCCCCCCTGCCGCTTGTGCTGACTAGCGGCCACCCTCCTAATACCTAAACAGATCGCCTCTATCCTCCACTTCTCATCAAGCTGCCTTGGCCACATACACCACCTGAAAGCCATCTCCCATTGCTTCTCGCCACCGACCCCGACAGCCGTGACAAAATTCCAACCCACTTTTCACTCTCCCCTTAGCCGAAACACACGTAGCCCACAAAACCATCGCAACACCCCATCGCAATGCGTGTAGCCTCCCATGCAACCACGCGGAACCCCACTGGCCCTGTCCATTGTCAGACCCGCCTGCTCCATCCAACTGATTGCCGCATCTCACTCCATCAGCCCTTCATCTTCGAATGCAACTGCACCGCCTCCTCGCCCCGACCTTCCATCCCATCACGCATGCAAGATGCAGATCCGCCATCTTTTAGACAAGTGTTTTAATATATATAATATATATTGACGTCTTGATTTTTAAGATATATATATATAGATTTTTAAAATAATATATATATATATATATATAGATATTTTGATTTTAAAATATATGTAGATTTTTTTATAATATATGGATATGTTTATTTTATATACGTTTGAATAAACATTTGTTTTAAAATATATATATACGTTTTGATTTTAAATTACATGTGTTTTAAATTAAGAAATGATTTTTGTAATATAATATATATAGGTTTTATGTTGATATGTTTTAATATTGATTTTAAAATATATTCATAAAGATTTATTTTTATATTGGTTTTAAATTATATGTATATAAATTTTTTTAAATATGTGTTCTAAATTAAATATGGTTTTAAAAGGAAAATATATTATATATATTTGATTTTATCGAATTCCGTGCTTTGCTTGTAGTTGTCGAACTTGTCCCAGCAGTCTCTAAGTGTTATTATGGATTGTCCATATCCGTGTGCATGCTTATGTCATCTTCTTTGCCATCGTTGTTCTCTAACTTCAGAAGCTAAGCGACCACTCACAATTAATATTCTTATATTTAGTAAATTTAATTCACATCAAATGACATTTGAAATATGTTATTAAATTTGAATTTGTTAGTAATTAAATCGCTAAATATGATATGATATTACTTGCATTTTGTTCACATATGATAATTGACATTATTGACACAAATAACCTATTGTGTATACAATTGTGATCATATTTGTTATTGATATGTAATGTTATTTTATTATTATTCTATTGCACTCACTCTGAAAGTTCCCCGTTAGTTAGAAATTCCCCATAGGTTAAAATGATACATACCCGAACGATTTTATATATTAAGGAAAAATCATTATGGGTTGAAATGATAAACCTAAGCGATTTTGTTTGAAATTTTGGGATTGCGGGTTGAAATGATATATACCCATAAATATCAAATTTAAATTGTGGATTGAAATGATAAATATCCATATCACTTGACCATAGGATAAAAAATTATATACGGACACCATTGGTCTATTTTTGAAATGATTTCCAAAGTTTAGAAGGAAATATATGGGTTTTATTAAATATTAATTTTTAAATATAATATAAATATTTTATTTTACATGTGTAAAATTTAGATTTTATATTTTTTGTTTGGAAATTTTAAATTCATAAGTTGAGGTTTGAAAAATATAAATTATAAGAATTTACTTATAATTTTATTATTTTTAAATATGTAAATAATATTTAAGTTAGATTTAATAATAATAAGGTTTAATTTAATAATAATAAGGTTTAATTTAATAATAATTAGTATAATAAAATTTGATAAGAATTAAATTTAACTAATATATAAAATATGTCTTAATATTTATTTACAATTTATATTAATATTTTTAAAATATATGTTGTAATAGATTTAATAAAATAAATGTTGGGAAGATAAATTAAGTTAATTTGTAATTTTGATTTGTTTGAGAATTTAATATTAATAAGATTTGAAACTTATTTTAAGATTTTGAAAGGTATGTTTTTATAACTTGATTTTGATTAAAAGGTGATCATTTAAATAAATTAAATTTGAATATTTAGTTTTGATTTAAATGTGTAATTTGAGATTTAATTTAATTGTTTATAAAAGTAATTAGATGAATAATCTCAAATTAAATATAATTAAAGTTTGATATTTAATATTTTAATTTTGATTTATAATCTGGGTTTTATTTAAATGGTTATTAAAAATGATTAAATGAATATTTTCAAATTTAAATAATGAACTTATCAAATTAAGTTATTTTAAATGTTTGAACATTTAAACTTTGAAACCTATTGAATTGGAAGTGATTTAAATCGGTAGTTCAAACCTTGATCTGAAATCAATGTATAAATAGTTTTAATGAGAATTCAAATTGAAACTTTAACACTATTAGCTGAAATTATGGAACCAAGATTGGTTTAAACTGAATAATGGATTCAAAGTTGATTTGAATTGATTAATGAAATTGGAAGAAATATTTCTAATTTGAAACTATTTTCGATATAAACTCTTTTTAGTATATAAACCACTTTAACATATAAATTATTTTAATTTATAACCTATTTTTAATATATATACATATATACTGTTTTTAATGTATAAACTCTTTTAAATATTAACTATTTAAGATAGAACTGTTATGATTTAGATGTAATGGATATAAATGTGAATACTTTCAATATTAATTGTTTAAATTGGTAATGTTATGGTTTCGGAAATGAATATGATTTAAAGTCATATGATTTCGAAAGTGAATATGATTTCGAAAGTGATATAATCTTGAAATGAATATGACATTTTGATATAAAGTATGAACCGTTTAAAATGACTATAAAAGTAATTTTACAAAATGACCATGGTGTGAAATAAGCATTTGGTTGTTAAAGAGACCGGGATCAGATATTGTCATACTCTCTGCCAATACGGAAATCCATTTTAACAACTGCGTACGTGATGGAGATTCCAAAACAAAGTAGGATGGTTGGCGATGATTCTGTATGAGATATTAATGCAGCCCTGACTCCTATAAGTCAGCTTAATGGTGCTAAAACTAGAGCTATTGTAATAACCCGAAATTTTCAAACCCGAAAATTCCAGATATTTAGGAAAAAGAAGAAAGAGATAGAAGAAGAAGAAGATCAGAAACGTCAACATTTCACCTTTGCAGCGGATAAAATATAATAATAAATAATAACTGTTTACAAAAAAAATTCTATATCTGTCAAAATACCTTTATAATACATCAGAGTTACACATATATACAGACACTGAATATACACAATTATCATGTTATAGATATACAGCAATATAATACAGCGGTAACACTCCATACGTTCTTGCCATCCAGCTCGCCTCATGACCGCCAGAACGTCCTTACCTGAAAATCTGTAATACTAGGTCTAACCCGAGCATTAATCAAAGTAACACCGGGGTCAGGCTGGAAACCAGCGTGAGTAAACCCATATAATTTGAAAATACTAAGCTCAACCCATAAAAGAAACCCGGGTAACTCGTACTTCACTACGAGTTTATTACTTGTTAAGCTCAACACTTATTCACAAATCAAATTCTAAGTATTCTTACTTAGTTCGAAAGTTCCTATTATTCCATTTCAATCTATTGATTTCTCACATCAAATTCAAATAGAATCATGTAGATTACAAGTCAAAGTGGTTTCGGGTATTACTGATACCCGACCCCGGTTTCTTCGAATACAAAATCATCCTAACCCAAGGTATTCAAATGAAATACAAATTCAATTTTAAATATAGGATGTCACTTTAACACGGCAATTTATCATTAATAGTTAACCCCATTATCCCTATACAAACCAACCTTATCATATCACAAAACATTCTATATTAGAGAAATCAACCAATTTAAAGCATTCACCTAATCCGATCACCCACAAGGAAGACTAATTAACCACATTTCCTCTAATTAATAAATTAAATTAATTACTTCAATCACTATAAGTCTTGCTTACTTAACCATTAATTAATTACAAAACCAATTAATTAATCATACACTCAGTATCCATCTTAATTAATCAACCTTGATTAATTATTCTTTAATTATATTAAGTACTTTAAACTTTTAATTACCACATAGATTAATTAACCTTAACCATTCACATTTATTAAATTTTCATTCATCTCTTGGATTACATTAATTGATGATCTCTAATCACTTCTATTAATTACTCTTAATTAATCACCACTTAATCGTTAGTTAAAGATCTTTAAATTAGATACAATCATTAGCTATCCAATAATTTCTCACCCTTTGATTATCAGATTATCAGTTTCAATTAATTTATCTCCTTAACTGAACTTATAATAAACTCCACTACTTAATTATCTTTAATTAATCACGACTTAAATTAAGATAAATTCTTTATCTTCATTGGTTACCCAATCAAGTCATTAGAAAATGTTTAGTGATTATATTATTAAATATATAATTACCTTTAATATATTTTGATAACTTGGTTTAAACACCCCTTTTAAAACATATTTACTTTACATACACTTAGACATTGAACCCATCTTCCGAAAACTTTTTTCATCATTTAGTTGTGAAAATCTGTTAAACATTCCTTTACATTCAAACTTTGACTCCACTTGTTTTGAATACATCTTCTGTTTTTTAAGATCCGAACACCTCAAATTAAGCTAAAATTGGACACAGTAAATTTCATACCATATCTAAAGACTAAAACACATACACCAAAGAAATTTATCCAAATTTAAGCTTTTAAAGAAAAAAATAAAATAAAATTACTCACAATCAATCGCGAGCCCCCACACAGTCGCCATCACCATCATTGTCGAAACCCACCTCCACTTCCTCCTTGCGCCTTCCTCTTCGCACGTGAGTCAAACATGGCTCCTAACCCTAGATGAAAATGTGACCACCCCCAACTGCTCCTCCTCCACGTGAAGCGGCCCGGCCTCACGAATCTACCCAATCGAATGCGAGCGCAACCCTCGAATGCCGACTTCCCTAACTCGCGAATCCACAACTCGATCGAAACTCGAGCCCAACACTCCACGAAGTCGTTGCCGATAGCCGCTACGTCCGATAGCACTCCACGCTGAACAAATTGACTCCTACAGCTCGACTCGCGAATGGAAAACAAGCGCGGTCAACGAAGAGAAGATCGGCGATGAAATTAAGAGGACAAGGCGGCCATTTTTTTTGTTTATGAGTTCGATTTCTGTTTTTAAGATTAGGGAGGGAGGCAGAGATAAAATAAAGATTTGGGGATGGCCTCTTGAGTACCGATGTTTGTTAATAAAAATACCTTTGACTAACTGACTTCAAATTTTATTATATTATAAAACATCCAAAATGCCTCGTTAATTGCTATTTATAATTTCGGACTCCTCTTAAGGAGTGCGCTGGGTGATTATAAAGTTCTATCCGCATTCAAACACAATGGAACGTGTTTCAGAAGCTAATTCGATCATATGCGCGAGTTACAGAAGTAAACGATCAATTTTAAATTAAATCGATTAAAATAGTTTCTATGCGTTTTGAGCTGGCAGGGTCAAACGACCACTCCGGTTGCTACGAAAATTGAAATCCGATAATAACTAACTATTATGGATCTAATGGAACTGGTTTCGTTGAATTCCGAGACTGTGCCTCGAAAGGCTATTTTTAATTTCAATTTAAATGATAAATATTTAAAACCGAACGAATCACTTCCAATTACAATTTAAAAGCTTTTATTATCCTCAGAACTATCAATATAAATTTTACAGGCCATTAAATTATTTTTAACAAGCTTAAAACTTGAGATTCAATAATTTATCCAATTTCAGTTTATTAAATCTAATAAGTTAATTGCTATTAATAATAATATTTGAATTCAATTTAAAAATTAACTTTTTAAGTATTTACAATCAATTAAATATTCCAATTCAAATTGTTAGAAATTCCGGGTCGTCACATTCCTCCCCCCTTAAAAGAATTTCGTCTCCGAAATCACTAGTTTGGAAGAATGGTCCAATACTCGTTACTTTTCCCCCAAAACCAACAGTTCAACACCTTACCAACTATCTTTTATAAAAGGCCCCTTATCATTCTTACTAACTTCCCAAACTCTTCCATAATTTTCGAACAATACCCTTTTGCTCAATCATTCAAATTTAAAACCAAATTTTGAATTATCAAAATTTTCTCAAAAATTTTCTAACTCTATAAATTTCAGAATTTTTTTGCCAACATCCCCTTTGCGCGGCTAGCTCGGTACAACTACAAAATGCCTCTATGGGCTCCCAAATTTCAAAAGAAAACAAAAAGCCAAGTGGCTAGATCAAAAACCCAATCCAATTTTCATACATAAATTTAAATGCATACCTTTTAGTCGGGCAATGCAAATTATCTCTTGAAATCAAAACCAATTTTCCTTTCCCTTTATAATACCTGCATATCTTACTTAGCAATAGTATCCAATCGTAACTTTTCAAATCATTTTATACATTTCCTTACATAGGTTTCATATCTACTTCTATTCAAATTAGTTTTTCCATTTCCATATGAATTAAATTTATCTTCAGTTCTGAATATTGAATTTCGTCTTTCATTTATAACTGATTCATATTATTATTTAAATTAGTTTCATCTACTAATTTATTTCAATTTCCAATTTGAAATCGTTTGTCGCTAACAAAAATATTCCCAGAAATTTTCTAACTCCCAAAATTTTTGAAATTTTTTGGCAGAGTCTCCTTTGTACGGAGGAGCTTTTGCAATTTGACAAGAGATATAAATATATATACATCGACCCACATGGTTGAAAAAACAAAAAAAGTTCATATTTCCTATTTTTATTGCATAGACGTACCTTTATTTAGCATTTTAAGCAAGCGGCTTATTAATTTAGCAATTAACGCAACCAAATCCAGCAAACGGCCTTCAGGTACCTGTACTTGCTCAATTTAAATATGTAAGTGCCATATATAGAAAATTTATTAGTATTTCACTTACTTTCAATAGATAAACACATGCATTTCATAATCAACAAGCACCAAGCACTTTCGATAAGTGATTTATATGATTTAAAGCTAATTCACTTGCTTCCAACCAATTCATATACCATTTCGTTCAATTTCATTGGTTTACAACTCAATTGCTTACATTCAATTTATTTATAAGCAAAACAAACTCATATTCACTTCAATTGATCTTAAAACCAATTTATTTAATCTTTATCAACTCATAAAATTTTAGTTACCTTTGTTTACGTCCAACGGCAACTATTTTTACGTAAATTCGGCAATATATGCTTAATAGAGTATCCATTTTAGTTTATAACTAATTCAAATTAATTTCAACTCATTCTGTATTTAATTCCATTTCATTTCTAATTTATTCACCAACCATACATTGCATTTCATTTCATCTCCGCATTGGTTTCATTTTAGAACTATTTCGTTGAGCTTGACAAATTCGATGCTTATATTAATATCCATTTTTCAAATAAATTTAACCCAAACTTTTATTTAATGGTCCTCCATTCTTACTCGAAACCAAGCTTTTATTGACTTAAGTAATTTTTCTTCAAATTAATATGCCTCATAACTTAAGTTCATTCTGATAACTCAATTCCAATTAAAACTTTGATTTGCTTTCCATTCAATCAGACTTTATCCATTTATTATTTCATTCAATTAACCCATTTATTCACCCCGTTTTAAATTTTAAATTCATCTACCTAATTCATTTTCGAATTTATTTTATTAATACAAAGTCATTCTCAATTTATTTTTACTCACCCAGGTTTTTTTTGTTTGCAACTCAAACCATTTCTATTATAATTCAATTCCATTTTATTATCATTTTATTTTTATTTTTTTTATTTTTTAACATCTCCACTTATTTTAATTCATTATCAAATCCAATTCGCATTCTATTTATAATTTGAGTTCATTTCAAAACTCCATTATTAATTCCCAATTCAACTTCTATTTAACCAATTTAAATTTTATTAACATATTCACTTAACTAATTTATGTGGTTAACTAGCTTATTTCCAATTTTTATATCAATATTCAAATTTATTTCAAAAATCCCTTCATTAAATTTTCATGAGTTCAAATTTTGTTTTTCACAATGCCAGTTTGGATTTTCTTTCATTTCTAAAATTCTAACATTTTTATTTAAAATTTTGGAAATACCTTTAAATTCACATAATATTATTAAAATAGTTTTTTATAAAAATACTTCTTATAACTCGATGTTTCAACCAGTCCATTCTTGTTCTCATAGAAATTCGTTCATACGTTGATCAGGCGTAGGACTGAAAATCTATAAGTACTTGGTAAGCCTGTTTCAACACCCAGTGAAAATACTTGGAAAATAATTTTATTGAAAATATAGAAAACAGTTTTTGAAAATAGAGGAAATATCTTGGTGAGAATGCTCTGGAAATCATCACCCCCATCCATGGTCGCAGCTGCATCCTGGGTTACATTGTCATCGCAACAAAAGTCCATGTAACTGTTGGCACTCCGCGTCCATCGATTACACCATGGAGCCCACAACCGGTCGCAGTTACATTCCAGGGTTACGTTGCCATCACAACAAAAGTCCATGTAACTGTAGGCATCGGTGCCCTCGATTTTCGCTATCAAAATGAAACTTATCCACTCCTTCATAGGTTGCACTCTACCGATGTAAAATCAAACGTAGACCTTTGGCTCTCAGCGGCACACACGACTTTCGCTATGTTATCATAGGTCACAATCTACCGATATAAAATCAAACGCAGATTGTTGGCTCTCAGCAGCACGCACGACTTTCGCTATGGTCTGTAGTAAATCCTAGTGACATCGAGTTACATTGTTGTCACAGCATAACCCAAATGCCTCTGTAGGCATCAACGCCCCTCGACTTTCGCTACACACTACTCATAATCCTCAGGAACTGGTTTTGTCCGGACTCCTCACAGGATCAACTTTAGAACCCCCCTTAGGGTTCAAGGCAGCACCACCCAGTGGCACTCCTGAGAAGTTCATTTCAAGGGAGAGCCTTTTTCCCCAGAGCCATTGTCAAAACACTTTATACTATACACATATAGTATCTTTCAGATCACACACCTAGTATGATCTCATACAAAGCTCCTTTACGCAAAATCTATTATCCCAAAATCGATTATTTTCAAACCAGGCTTTCCAAATTCCAATATTGATTTTACCCAAAAATCAAAAGCCTTTCCAAATCCAAAGATTCCCAAAACCTTTTTCCAAAATCCTCATAAGATCCTTTATATATATATATAATTATTTTTTCTTTAAAAACTTTGGATCTTTTCAATCTTGTATAAAACTCCTTTTATACTTCAAAAACCTTCAAAATTCCTTTTCTTCCGTCAATAGATACAACAAGGGGAGATTTATCTTATATATAACAAAGATATATAACTTTTTTTAATTCAAAATCAAAAATTCCAATTTGATTACTCTTTTCAATATAAATTTCATTCAAATCCGTACGATGTACACATATCATCCGTATGCTATACCAATTTGATCGCTCGCTCGATCACACAATTCACTTTCGAACTAGTATCGTCCACCAGACTTCCTAGTACGGACTCAGATCTGGTTTCTTAATTTGAAACCGCCATTCTCCTTGCATAGCCATAACTATGATAGAGAATATCCAAAACCAATCAACAATTCATATCCTGGTTCGCCGTTGGAAATAGAGTGAAAAATCCTAACTCGGATCGATATAACTATCTCGAAATTCTGTGCTCGAATCTGGATCAAATCACTATGCGATTATAATAATATACGTACATTCTGTATATTTATTTTCATTGATTATTAGCCAAAACAATTTCCTTTCTATTCATCCTCACTTTAATTTTCATTCACTTATTTTCAATTGCCTTAATCCCCATTTGGATTATCACTTCAATTCTTATCTCAGTTGGGTATTTAATCAATAACAGTTTGAACTCCGACCAGCTTATTTGGAAAATAGCTTGAAAATTTTAAAAACAGACAAGTAGTTGAAAAATAATTATTAGTTTGCAAAATAGTTGTAAAATAGTTAAGTAATTGTAAAATAGTCGAAAAATAATCAAATAGTTATAGAAATTTTAGATAATTGCAAAACAGTAGTAAAATAGTAATTAATTTGTAAAATAGCTGAAAAATTAATTAATTTATAAAGCAATGGAAAAATTGTTAAAAGTTTCAAAAATAATTGTTTAATAAGTATAAAATAGTTTAGGGTTTAATAAGAAAGGTTATATGTAGTAAATAGATAGGAAAATAGATTTAAAACAGTTTATGTTAAAATAATTTATATTGAAATTAGTCCAGAGTCAAAACTGTTCACTTTCCCATCAGTTTAATTTAAATTTCCACTTCCATTTAAATTTGACTCAATTCCAATTTAAATAACCTTCAATTTCCATTGAAATTGATTTAACCCCAATTCAAGTTGAATCAATCCTGATTCCTTTCCCAATTTAAATCAAATTGCATTTGATTTTAAACCTGTTCAACTTTAATTATAATTTCAAATTATTCCAATCAATTTGGACAAATATTAATTAAACCCACTTCAATTTCAATCATTTCAATTCAATCCAATTCAAATTTTCCATTTCAATTTTTAAACTTATCCATCTTCAATCACAAATCCAATTAATTTAAATCAAATGCAATTTTGAACTAATTCAATTTCAAATTTCAAATTTAGACTATCCCAAATTATATAAATTCGAGGTAAATTTTGAATGTGACTTAATCCTTTAAATCAAATCAACTTATCTCTTTATACCATATAATTCTGAATCCATTTCAAACTTATCTTTATTTAATTTTAATCTCGTTGTATTTCTATTACCACTTAATTTAATCACAATTCAAGATTTCAATTTGGTTGTATTATATTACTTCTTAATTTAATGCCAACAATTTAACAACCAATCACCTTAATATTTATTAGGAGAAATATTGCTTTATATATCAAAATATATTTTTTATACAAAATCATTTAAAACCTTTATGTAAGAAAATAACAAGTACGTGCTCATATATATATATACTAAACTCATTCTAGAGTGCTACAGACTCTATATAAGGAGTATCCCCACTAGAGCCAAGGTCTTTACTTAACCTTTCAGCTCTGATACCAACTGTAACGACTCGAAATTTTCAAACCCGAAAATTCCAGATAGTTAGGAAAAAGAAGAAAGAGATAGAAGAAGAAGAAGATCAGAAACATTAACATCTCACATTCGCAGTGGATAAAATATAATTATAAATAATAACAGTTTAAAAAAAAATTCTGTATCTGTCAAAATACCTTTACAATACATCAGAGTTACGCATATATACATACACTGAATATACATAATTATCATGTCATAGATATACAACAATATAATACAGGGGTAACACTCCATGCGTTCTCGCCATCCAGCTCGCCTCCTGAGCTCCAGAACGTCCTTACCTAAAAATCTGTAATACTTGGTCTGACCCGAGCATTACATCAAAGTAACACCCGGGTCAGGCTGGAAACCAGCGTGAGTAATCCCATATAATTTGAAAATACTAAGTTCAACCCATAAAAGAAACCCGGGTAACTCGTACTTCACTACGAGTTTATTACTTGTTAAGCTCAACACTTATTCACAAATCAAATTCTAAGTATTCTTACTTAGTTCGAAAGTTCCTGTTATTCCATTTCAATCTATTGATTTCTCACATCAAATTCATATAAAATCATGTAGATTACAAGTCGAATTGGTTTCGGGTATTACTGATACCTGACCCCGGTTTCTTCGAATACAAAATCATCCTAACCCAAGGTATTCAAATGAAATACAATTCAATTTTAAATATAGGATGTCACTTTAACACAACAATTTATCATTAATAGTTAACCCCATTATCCCTATACAACCCAACCTTATCATATCATAAAACATTCTATATTAGAGAAATCAACCAATTTAAAGCATTCACCTAATCCGATCACCCACAAGCAAGATTAATTAATCACATTTCCTCTAATTAATAAATTAAATTTAGTTACTTCCATCCCTATATGTCTTTCTTACTTAACCATTAATTAATTACAAAACCAATTAATTAATCATACACTAAGTATCCATCTTAATTAATCAGCCTTGATTAATTATTCTTTAACTATATTAAGTAATTTAAGCTTTTAATTACCACATAGATTAATTAACCTTAACCATTCACATTTATTAAATTTTAATTCATCTCTTGGATTACATTAATTGATGATCTCTAATCACTTCTATTAATTACTCTTAATTAATCACCACTTAATCGTTAGTTAAAGATCTTTAAATTAATTACAATCATTAGCTATCCAGTAATTTCTCACCCTTCGAATATAAGATTATCAGTTTCAATTAATTTATCTCCTTAAGTGATTAACTTATAATAAATTCCACTACTTAATTATCTTTAATTAATCACGACTTAAATTAAGATAAATTCTTTATCTTCATTGGTTACCCAATCATGTCATTAGAAAACGTTCAGTGATTATATTACTAAATATATAATTTACCTTTAATATATTTCGAGAACTTGGCTTAAACACCCCCTTTTAAAACATATTTACTTTAAATACACTTATAGACTTTGAACCCATCTTCCTAAAACTTGTTTCATCATTTAGTTGTGAAAATCTATTAAAATTCCTTTACATTCAAACTTTGATTCCACTTGTTTTGAATACATCTTCTTTTTTTAGATCTGAACACCTCAAATAAAGCTAAAACTGGACATAGCAAATTTCATACCATATCTAAAGACTAAAACACATACACCAAAGAAATTTATCCAGGTTTAAGCTTTTAAAGAATAAAATAAAATAATATAAAATAAAATTACTCACAATCGATCGCGAGCCCCCACACAGTCGCCATCACCACCATTGTCGAAACCCACCTCCACTACCTCCTTACGCCTTCCTCTTCACACGTGAGTCAAACACGGCTCTTAACCCTAGATGAAAACGCGACCGACCCCAACTACTCCTCCTCCACGTTAATCGGCCCGACCTCATGAATCTACCCAACCGAACGCGAGCGCAACCCTCGAATGCCGACTTCCTTAACTCTTGAATCCACAGCTCGATCGAAACTCGAACTCAACACTCCACGAAGTCGTTCCCGATAGCTGCTACATCCGATAGCACTCCACGCCGAACAAATTGACTCCCACAGCTCGACTCGCGAGTGGAAAACAAGCGCGGTCGACGAAGAGAAGATCGGCGATGAATTTTAGAGGACGAGGCGGCCAATTTTTTTTGTTTATGAGTTCGATTTCTATTTTTAAGATTAGGGAGGGAGATGGAGATAAAATAGAGATTTGGGGATGGCTTCTTGGGTACGAGTGTTTGTTAATAAAATATCTTTGACTAACTGACTTCGAATTTTATTATATTATAAAACTTCCAAATTCCTCGTTAATTGCTACTTCAAATTTTGAACTCCTCTTAGGGAGTGCCGCTGGGTGATTATAAAGTTTTACCCGCATTCCAAATAGAATGGAATGTGTTTCGGAAGCTAATTCGATCATATGCACGAGTTACGGATGTAAACGGTCAATTTTAAACTAAATCGATTAAAATAGTTTCTATGCGTTTTGAGCTGCCAGGGTCAAATGACCACTCCGATTGCTTTGAAAATTGAAATCCGATAATAACTAACTATTACGGATCCAATGGAACTAGTTTCGTTGAATTTCGAGACTGTGCCTTGGAAGGCTTTTTTTAATTTCAATTTAAACGATAAATTTTTAAAACCGAACGAATCACTTCCAATTTCAATTTAGAAGCTTTTATTATCATCAGAACTATCAATATAAAATTTGCAGGTCATCAAATTATTTTGAACAAGCTTAAAACTGAAGATTCAATAATTTACCCAATTTCAGTTTATTAAATCTAATAACTTAATTGCTATTAATAATAAATTTGAATTCAATTTAAAAATTAACTTTTTAAATGTTTACAATCAATTAAATATTCCAATTTAAATTGTTAGAAATTATGGGTCGTCACAGCTATACCTGGGCTAAGTGAAGTCGCACCTTCGATCGAGCACACTTCTTCGATACCATTCTATTACTTTATGATTTGAGTGGGTGCACCATTGATTTTGGGAGTGTGTCTCGAGGTAGGTGGTAGTAGCTGCTATGTGCTACCACCAGCCCGGTTCTGCAACATGTTAGAATCCTACACTAGGCATTGCCTCGCATGCCTTGTCAAATGCCTTGTCGCACCTTCTTGGAGTTTGGTTTGTACCGTACCTATGGAGTTCTCTCTGATAGCCCTCTAGTTTAAGGAGGAATTATGGCACTGTATAGACTACGGGAATATATATAAATGTGTTAAAGGGGATATAGGTAACGCCTTAACGCCATTTTAATAGTTTACTTTACTATAGACATTATCTATATAGCGTATTGTACTGTGTGTAGATAGTTTAACGGATCCTGAGGATGGGTATCCCAAACATCCTTTGAGTTACTTTGTATTTCACTTGAGTTGATTTAATAGTGTAAGAATGTTAATCCTGACTCAAGTTTTTTATGTTTTGCCTTATGCTTGGGTCAGATTGAGTGTCCCAGCATATGAGACTCACCTTTGAAGCTTCGCTTGGAGATCTATCTTCATCTACTTAGTTATTCTGTTATTTCAGTTTATTCCAGTTGTTTATGTTTAGACTTGTTGTCTGCTTTTGTATTTGATATTTCTATTGTATCTTGTTTTAGACTCTGGTGTTTATATAATAGCTTCAAGAACTACTATTTATCTATTCCACTGCTTATTGTTGTATTACTTAGTGTCCGTGATTGTGTGATTGATTTATTTTACAGTATATATTATGGTTTGCCAAATATAAATTAACAATCTGTTGTTTTGAGCGATTCAAGTCCGACATATGTGGATGATTTTTCGATTTGAATGGTTCGAAATAGCGGGTCGTTACACCAAAAATGAAAAAACAAAAAAAAACTTTCAACTCCAAATAAATATATCAAATAAAACAAAACAAAAATGGTCCATCCATCTCTTGTAAAGATAGGATGGCGATCTTGAAGATCTGAGGAGATATCATCATTCAGGTTTGACTTCTAGGCAACATCCTATAGAGAATTCAATTTCAAGGCGTGCTTCAGATATTTGCTGATAAGATTGATTAACAGAATCTATGAGCTTTTGATTCGTCGCTCAAGGTATTCTCTTGGGCAATATCAAGGTATCATCTTGATTTATAATTATTATAATCATTTAAAACTAATTGTTACATGCTTTTGTCTAATTATTCTATCCATTATCAGAATTCCCTAAACATATATGTTGTCAACATGAGATGCAAACATGACCATATGTATGTGTATATTTTTTTATTAAAACTCTATTTTGTTTGTATGTTTGGAGATGTAAATTTTTTGTTGATGTGATATCCCAGAAATTTGGGACAATATCAATTTAATAATCGATATTAAAAATTAAATTGATTTGATAATATTTTTAATAATATATGAATTGATTTATTAATCTTCTTTTAAATAAATATTTAACTGATAATTTATCTTTTAGAAGTTAATCAAATTGCCTTCCATTTATAATGTATATATATCTGTATATATTGTACATGGAAAATCTTTGTTTTAATTTAATAAATAGATATGTTTCTAATTCTAATATTTTTGAAAATTTAGAAATTTGATATTTAAGCTATTTAATAAATGAATATATGATTTTAAATTACTCAAGATTTAAGTTTTGTTGTTTAAAATAATTTTAGCTTACATTTAAATTTAGAAAAAGGTTTGTTTAATTTGTTTTAAAATTTAACTTGATAAAAATAAGTAGTTTATTAATAAAGTGATAAATAATTTTATAAATCATTTGACTTAATAATGAGGTCTATTAATTATGTAAATGTTTACAAATGAATTTTTAATAAAATTTTCGTGTCAACTTTATTTATGTATATGTGTGTTTGAATAAAATTTATGATTTGGAAATTAAAAATAAAGGTTTCAAAATGTTCAAATTAAAATAAACATTTACTAATATTAATATAAGTATAAAGTAAAATAATAATAAGTAATCAAATATTGGTTAGTCTATGTTAAAAATAATAAAAGAAAATAAAAGTGAAACACATGTTAGAAAATAGACTAAAACAACAACTATATATACTTGGACATAAGATATAACATGCAGGCAATAGTAAAAGTAAGCTAAGCTAATAAAAAATATAGATGCAGGCAAGAATCATATGATAGGATATTAAAAAGGAACAAGTATGTAAAACATGATAAAATATCTTTGTAAAGTTATATGTCAGCAAATATAATTAGCCTAAACTTATATGCACAGTAGTACAAGCCAAATCTGCACACATTAATAAGATGTTAGCATAAATGAAAACATTAGTACAAACACAAATTAAAATCTGCAGCAAACATTAATTAGCCACCTTTGCATCTGAAATAACATATCTCCAGCCGAAATGTTTCCATTATTGTCTGGTCTTAGTACAAATGATAATAAAGCAAATATTATTTTATGTCAAAGCTTGTTCAAGAAGACATATTGTTGAAGTTATATATGTATTCATCATTTGTTATTCCATTTTTAGTTCAGTTAGTAGCTCATGAAACAAAACTGAGGAAATAAAAGAGTATAAACAAAATTACATATTTTCTAGTTCAAGTCAAAATTCAGAAAACAAGAAAAAGGGTTACTGAAAATTCAAAATTTGCAAACTGTAGAACTCTTGTATCATCCTCTGTTCCACTGCAAACTTGAGTGAGTAACTCTTTTAAATAACTTAAGTTTTTAAACTTGTTGCATGCTAATATTTGAATGCTTAAATATATTGTGTGGATATTTATATCTTCATTTCTTTGGGTGTTTGTGAGATGAAAATCTCTGCATATTTAAAGCCTGCATTTTCAAAACTGTTTTCATCATAAACCTGCTCTGTTTATTTTCAAGTGAGGAACATTATTTTTAAACTTAAATATATTATCTGGTTGTATGGTTAAAAATCTGGACCAAAGATACTTTGTATATATGCATTATTCTGTGCATATAGGGATGAATGTTTGTGCACAGGTTGTAGTTGCTGTAACAATGCAGATTTAGTTTACAAGCTTGTGTTTTGAATCCATTAATTATTATTTCTTGATTTTGATAACATTAAGGATTTAGTTTATAAATAAAGCTTGTTGTTTCATCATAGAGTAGAGTTTAAATTCTATTTAAGCTAAAATAATTTTGTATGCTGCTCTGAAAAAAATCCAAAACAACATTGCAAATTTGAATAAGGGAAGAACCAGACAATCTAATTTGTAAATTCAGGATCATAAGCAGAATCATGAACTAATATCATGATTTTTAAGAAGGAAATAAAATTTTTAAGTACAAGAATGGGAGAATAATTCGGGTATGAACTAAAAAGGGAAATTTGTGATTTTCTGATGATCTAAAGGATTGGAGACGTCGGGGTTCGTCCTGATGATGGAGGGGTTACTAGGGATACTAAGAAAAATGGTTGATGGAGATGTAATTCACCAGAGCAGTTGTGGTTGTGGGAATTCTTCTGAAAACCTAGTTTTAGCTATGTTTCATTTATCGATGGCCATGGCTCGTGTAGTGGGTCGAGTGTTTTCAGGTTGCTGGTGATGGTAGCTTGGATGAAGACGAAGACATGTCCGGTGCGGTAGAATTTCAGGTGGTAGGAATTTTTTTTGGCGAAGCGATGACAGGTTTTCAGGTTGTGGCGTTCTTGTGTTTACAGGTTTCGAGTTTTGACTCGAATTCGTTTCGAGTTGACCTGGTGGCAATCTGAAAGTCGAGCTGGTGTTTGGAGGCGTTAGTAGATGGGTGATGATCATCATCGATGATCGGAGATGACCAAGGCTACCGTGCACGTGTACGGGTGTTGTTCGGATGGGGGTGGTTTGGGTTGCTGTGGGATTTTTGTGTCTCGAGTTTTGCTCGAAGTTAAGGGTTGACTGGCTCGAAGATGTCATAGGCTAGACCCGAAGCAGAAATAGGTTGGCTCGAGTATTGTTATACAGTTTTTAGTGTGCAAGATTTGGACTCGGGTAAGTCTCGAGTAAATTGCATTTTTACTCGAAGCACAGAGGCAGTTGACCCGAAGCAACATTTCTTTGGTCCCAGGTGAAAGTTTAAATTGCTACAGGTTGTATAAACACCTGTACATTTAAAATTTAAACTAAATTTAAAGCAAAATTAAATGTATGTTAGTTTAAATCCTGATGTAATTGAATTTAAGTTAAGATTTTACAAAGCCTAAATCTAAATATAAGTATGAATTCAAATTTATAGTTTGAATCTAAAATGCAGTTTTGAAATATTTAAATGAGTTTCAGTTTTAAAACTTGATAAATTTCCAGATTTTAAAATTAGATCTGAAACAAAATGTTGCTGTAGTTAAATATGATTTTTGTTAAAGTTTTGTTTCAAATGGATATTTGAATTTTAAAGTTTAAAATGAATTTGGATTTAAAAATCAAGTTTCTGACTCTAGTTGTTAAAAGAAAGTTAAATCGAAGTTTAAAAATCAAAATAAATTGAGAAATTCAAGTTTGCTTAGAATTCAAAATCTAAAAATTTAAATCAGTTTAAATATGAATATTTTAAGAATGAGTTCAGAATAAAATAGTTGACAAGTAATTTGATAATATAAAAATTAACTTGATTTTGAGAATTCTTGATTTAAGATTTTTGAATGAAAAATGAATGAATTGTTTAACTTGAGGTTTGCAAGTTAAATATTAGTGTAAATTTGGAAATTTAAATTTGAATTAAAAATTCAAATAGTTTAATTTAAAAGATTTTAATTTGAATGTTAATTACAATCATTTTGAATCTTCAATTCTAATGATATTAGAATTTAAATTTAAAATGTAATGTTAATGAAGTCATTAATTAAAGAATGAATTATCTTAAGGATAATAGGGTAATTAAGGAATGTCCTATGTATTAAAGTTAATAAATAAAGATCAATTAAGAAGTAAATTAAGAAAATTAATAAATGTAGACAATTAACTAAAGATCTTTAATTAATTAATATATATGATTAACTTTGGATAATTAATTAGATTAATTAGGTAATTCTTGATGAAAGTAATTGAGAGATTAATTACTTATGGTAATTAATTTTGATAAGATGATTAATTTAAGTTAGTTAATTTATTTTAATTAATTTAAAGAAATCATTTGCTAAATTGATTAATTACTAGTGTATGCAATGGAGCGTTATTACTTAATGAAGTAATTAATGATAATTACTGAATGAAATTAGTGAAAGATTGTATATTAATAAAGTAATTTGGATAATTACTTTTGTAACTAATCAGAGGATTAATTAATGGAGATAATTAATTATGGGATAATTAATTTATTTATATGAGTAATTAAGGATAATTAATTAATGATTGATATTAATCAAAGGTGATTAATAATTGTGTTTAATACAAGATTAATCACTTAATGTGATTAATAAAGTAATTTAATCTGGATTAGAGATCATTCATTAATATAATAATGATGTAAATTAAGAATTGTTTAATTAAGAAATAATTAATAATGTGGAGATTAATTTATGTAAGAATAAATGTAATTAATTATAAATAAAGTAATTAAAGTTAATTACTAGGAATAATTTAGAATAATTAATTTGTAAAATTAATTAAAGACTAATTACTTACTGTAATTAGAAAATGATTAATTAGAGGAGTTAATCAAGATAAATATCTAGAGATTAATTAATTAATTTGTATAAATTTAATTATTTGTTGTATAAGCAGGATTTATGAATGAAGTAATTAATTTAATTTACTTTAAATTAATTAGAGATAGAAGTAGTTAATTTAATTCATTTTAAATTAATTACAAATGGTAAGATTTTAAATCATTGCTTATGAATGAATGATAATGATATTTCATTTGATGATTGAGATATGAGATGGATAATATCTTGTGATATGGATGCTTGGTTTAAGTAGGATAATATTTAATTATCTGATGGATGGTAATATTGATTATCTGTATGTGAGATGATGTGATTATTTATTGTGATATTATGAATTATCCATCTGTGTGTATATTGATGATTTTGAATTAAACTGTTAAGACTAAATAGACAACTTGGCCCTAAAAGACACGTTTTGGATTTCGATGAGACCGGGATCGGTTTTCGTTATTTGGAATATTCGAAAACCACATCGATTCCAAAATAACGATAGGTCGTGAATCTGAAGTGAAGATGAAGAATCAGAGTGCAAGGGTTGTCGTCGTTAACTCTGAGGGTGATTCCAAAATGAGTGTAATGAGATAATGCCTTCGGTTTCGTTCGAACCCGGAACGAACTTGTATGGATTGAATGCTTTCAACACATCGTCAGGTGGGCGATGAGCATTCTAGGAAATGTATTCTCTAAAGGTAATCGTAGCCTCAAGCCTCATCAACCGGGAATGGCTAAAACAGGGGAGGTGCAGCAAGGTTAGGTGGGTCATGCCCAAGCAGGACAAGATTTTTCCCCTGTCTAGATGTCCCTTTTTATTCGGCTTTGTGGGCGGTTGGATGTACACCAACTGCGGGGTTATCTTGTTCGAGACTGTTCAGTAAGGAATGGTTCTGGCCTTGTGTTGCAGGGGATGAAGGGAGTAATCCTCGGTACGTTGATCTAGGCCACGTACTGTGACGGGCGGTACCCCAGTAGCCCTGTCATTGTATGGAATCCACAATCCAATAAGTGCCAACGGTTTTGATTGTATTACCCACTTTTGTGGCTAGTAGCTGGAATTTAATCATGTAACAATTTCGGCTATTTTCTATTTACTTGAAAACCCTAAACCTCTTATAATATCACAGAATTTCCTATCAAATGTTTTGGTTAGCGTAAGGTAAAAACTTTTCCATGTTTATGCGTGGGGAGTCTTACGTGATACCTTTTATTTTCAAAAGATTTTTAAAGTTAAACTACTTTAACCTGTTACTCATACCAGACCAATGTCTGACCCGGAGTTTATTTTTGTTTTTCATAAACTCTCGGGTACCCAAATTTTAACGGGTAGCCAAGGGATTCAGGTTAGCTTTGACGAATTCTGGAGGAGCAATGGAGTAGGAGGCTTCAGCGTTGTAGATATATATATAGTTCCGCTGTGTTGATATCTCTGAGTCGTTTGTTAGAGTTGAGTTGTATTAACTAGACAGGTGTTTATAACTGTCTAGTATGTGATGTATTATCTGTTTAACTCTGATTGATGTTGTATATTATGTAAATACTTATGTGATTATTATAATTTATTCGTTCCGCTATGAGATTCTGATGTTGTTGTTCTTTCTTCTCTATCTTTTCTACTTTCTCACCTCTTTCTTTTCTTATTAACGATACTTCTTCCTGGGCGTAGGAAGTTGGGTCGTTACAATTGATATTTTTCTTCTTAACTTTGATTTCGACGAATTTTTGAAATAACTCTTATTAGGTTAACTTTAATCTATACAAACAATTTCATATATAACTGTATAATCATATGATTTTGTTAATCAACAGAATTTCTTCATATATTCTATTATATAATAAAGAAAATTGTATTTTGTAATATGTAATTATTAAGTTTAATCATATATGTTTAATTGTTTGCTTGCATATTGTCAAATTAAATTCACATACATATTTTATTAGACACTAATTATATGATTTAAAATAAAAGGGAAAGTTTTGTTAATTTACTTTGTGCAAGGAATTTTTTATTAAGGTAAAGTTTTGCTAATTTACTTTGTGTAAAGGAAGTTTTATTAAGATGTTGTGTAACCATATATCGATTATATGTAAAGGAAAGTTTTGTAAATTTTGTTTAGTGTAAAGGGAAGTTTTGTTTGTTCCGTGCAAGCAAAGTTTTATTCGTATATTTTGTGACCATTTATGTGACTATATATATGCATGCCTATATATATGTGTGTGTGTGTGTGTGTGTGTGTGTGTGTGTGTGTGTATTGGTAATATATGTGTATAAACATCTGTTTAATTATAAAATTATTTTGTAATTTAAAGTGCATTTAAGTGTACTTAATGTGCATTCAAAGTGTCTTTTTGTGTATTTTAAAACTATCATTTATGATCCTAAGTATGTAGAGAAATAGTTATTTATTTCCAATTATTACTTACTCAAGGATTGCTTTATTTGGTATTAGTATCTTAAAATTGAAACTATAATCTAATTTAAAAGTATTGTATTAATGGTTATAAATTTTGACATTTTATACCATAATTGTATGAGTGTGCATATATATAAATAAATATGAAAATTTATATCATTTATAAACACCACAATATTGCACATTCATAATACATACTAGAATATATTTGGACAAACTTACCTTTAATGTCATGTATTAATTGCTAATGATGGTATTAATGTATTTATCAATTTAATTAAAGAGAGAGAAATGAAAGGTCTCCCTCCATATAAATAAGGTGCCCCTCATTAATTGAATAAGTTAAAAGAAGGAAATGAAAAGTTTTTTTCTTTAAATAAATTTATGCCCCGTCAATTAATTGAACATGTTAAGAAAAAGGGAATTAAAAGTATCCATCTCTAACTAAATTTAGTATGTAATCTTCACACACAAATATTGATATAAGAGTATATGTGATATACTCTAATTTATATTCACATTAAATTATAGTGAAATTTTATTGAAATTTTATTTATGAAATTAGATAAATATTGACTTTGTTTAAAAGAAAATTAAGAAAGTTCTAAGTATATTTAGACTTCATAGGCTTATTAAAGATCTAGAACGATAAAAATTTCGAAATTCATTCATTTCTTCCGTTGCGGCCTGGCCCAATTCCTTCAAAATGTTTTAATATAAAAAAGTGAAATTATATAAATATCATTAGAACCTCCAATTTATGTTTCAATGATAACAACTGTACAATCATATATATATATATATATATATATATATATATATATATATATATATATATATATATATAGAGCTTATTAATATTGCAGGTATACGCTTCAAGAAGACACTATGCTCGAAGATATTGAGACTCAAAGAGAAACGAAGATTATTGATCATACTTAGGTTATTCTACGATAAAAGAGTCCTAAGTATAATATTGTTAAGGTATCCTTGAGTATATATCCATACACTAGCATACACAATTTCATATACATTAGAATTAAGGTGAAAAATTGTTTTTTCACTTTATAGACGTTTGTGATAAATCAACAGACATCTGTAACGACCCATAAATTTAAACGATTTAAATAATGTAATTAATTGAAATATTCTTGAAATTAAATAATTAAAATTTAGCAATGAAAATTAGATATTTGAGATACATCTATTTAAACATAGCAAGTGCCAGATTTTCGTTGGTAAATATAAAAGCTTGTTCTGCTGTGGAATTTTCAATTTCAGTTTAAATTAGGTAAATTTAAGAGAAATAAAATATTTTCAAAATCTGAATACTTTTATATAAAAAAATATAATTATTTTTTGAGTGAGACATCGTATTTCATTTCGCCAAATTTGGACTTTTATTGCTCCATTTACCTTATTTCTGACGTTTTGGCAGCAATTTTTGCAGCGAAATATCGACTTTTGATAGGATGATCGTATCACTCATATATGTGTATCATTTTGTTCGTCTTGTCGTGTTGATCTCCGCATTTTATTCATTCTTGCATTTCAACATCCGGAATGCGGCAAAATCAGTGAACCGGTTAGCGGTATTGGTTCTGTATTCTAGCCTTTTGGTTTCCATATATCTTTTCATTTGTCCCCGGTTGGAAAGAAAATGTCCACTACCTTTATTATTCCCAAAAAACAATATTTAGAATTTCCATATTCTTGTTTAAATATTTATTCTGATTGGTTCCTTCTTCCCCCTTTCTCTTTCATTTCTCTTCGAAAAGAAAATAATATAAGTTATATCATCCGTTTGCGTTCTATTCTTTTTGGAGCCTTCTCATCTTCTTTTTCATGCTGTCACCCTTCCCCTCTCCATCGACAAATCTTTCCATCTGCCATTAGCATGACCACCAAACCCTCCTCTGTTCCGTACATCACCTCGCTCAACCTTTGAACCCATTCCACCGAAGCCTCCACCACTACCCACGCCTTAGTCAACAGCTCACCATCCTCCCTCTCCGCCCAGGCTCATCCATGCTAGCAGATCCACTCGCAAACACCTACCTTTGCCTTGTCCATTTCGAATGCCATCTCCACCGTATGCTAATCCACTACCAAGCCGTACCCCACAACCCGAACATAGTTCCACCTTGCCTACGTGCGCAGCTCCAATGGCCATCTCCTACAACCGCAACCACTCAAACCCGAAACTGCCACCTTGCCTCCATCTCCACGCAGTAGCATGCCATCTCTCCTCCACCATATATGCATTGCACCAGCTGACAGCCTTCATTTTGCCGAGCCTCATCACAGCTGCATCCACCACGTGAACTTATGCCAACCTTCTCTATTTTGTTCTGTTCATTTCTTTTAATATATTAGTGCATGGAAGAAACTGCTCGCCTCCCTCAAGCAAAGCCTTTTGTCCATCATCGGTCGCATACACACACACACACATATTTATATATATGGTGATATAGTCTGCATATGATTTTGTTAGCCATATATATATTTGTTCGCATATATAATATGGTCTGCATATATGATTTCAAGTAGCCGCATATATATATATATATATATATATATATATATATATATATATATATATATTGTTTGATATAGTCTGTATATAGTTTGCATATATGTTGTTGTGTAGTTGCATATGAATATATATATATATTTTTGTTGCATATATTTTATATAGTGTCTGCATATATTTGCATGAATATATATATTTAGTTATATATTATATAGTGTCTGCATATATTAGCCTATATATATATATTGTTTGCATATATATAATGGTCTGCATATACATTTATTTAAATGGCCTACATATATATTTGTTTGCATATATACTATATGCAAGTATATTTGAGTAGCCCACACCTTTTCGAAACCTGATAGCCGCTAGTCTCCACGTGTGTCGCGCCCTTCCACCATCCAGAACTCAGCCTTGTCCCCTCTTCTTGGAAAAAAAGGGTATATTTATAATCCATATATATATATATATATATATATATATATATACTGTTTCCATTTATATCAAGCTAGTTTTGAGTTGTTTTCATTTTAAACTATCAGCTTTGCTTGTCTAATTCGTGTTCATCGTACCGTGCTTTGAGATTTGTGTTTGGATTCGTCGCATCTTGTTCTTATTATTTCCATAGCCTCGAAAGGTAAGCGATCACTCACGATTGACATTCTTATATTTAGTAAATTTAATTCACAAGAAATGACGATTGAAATACGTTGTTAAATTTGAATCTGTTAGTAGTTTAATTATTAAGTATTATATGTTCTGCGTTTGTTTTCCTATGTTAATTGACATATGGCACCATAATATGTTAGTATGTATTTTAATTTTAAATTGTAATTATGATGTATACTTGTCATTGATATGTATGCAAATTTATAATATTATTTTAATTGTTCTCACTCTACAAGTTCCCAAATTGTTTAGGAATTCCCTATGGGTTAAAATGATACATACCCGAATGATCTTATAGATTAGGGGAATATCATTATCGGTTGAAATGATAAACCCAAGCGGTTTTTAGTGATTGTGAAATTTTGGGATTGCAGGTTGAAATGATATATACCCATAAATTTAAATTATTGCGGGTTGGAATGATAAATTTCCGTATCACTTGACCATAGGATAGAAAATTATATACGGACACCGTTGGTCTATTTTTGAAAAATGATTTCTAGGGTTTTGAAAGGAATTATATGGGTTTTATTAAATACTGATTTTTAAATATAATATAAAGATTTTATTTTAATATATGAGTAAAAAATTTAGAGTTTAAATTATATGTTTGGAAATTTTAAATTCATAAGTTAAGTTTGGAAAAATATAAATTTTTAGATTTTAATTATAAAATTATTATTTTTATATATATAAAATAAGATTTAATATAAAATTGAATTTAGAATAAGATATAATTTAATAAAATTTAATAAAATAAAATTTAATAAATATTAATTTAATTAATATAATTGTTTATGTATTTATTTAAATTTATATAATATTTTCAAAATAGTTTTTTTGTAATAACTTTAATAAACAGAGGTTGGAAGATAAATTAAAGTTGACATTAAATATAAATCGGTTAATAATTGGATTTAAATAAGGATTGATTTTAACTTATTGATTATGAGATTTAAAAGATATGGTTTGATAACGTGATTTTGATTAAAGACGATTGAATGAATGTTTTCGAATTTATGTAAATTACTATTGAATGTTTAAATTTGACTTAAATGTGTAAATTTAGATTTTATTTAAATGTTTATAAAAGTGATTAGGTGAATATTATATAACGAAATATAATTAAGTTAGATATGTCATTTTGATTTTTTTTAAACTGGTAATTTGGAGATTTATTTAAAAGTTATTAGAAATGATTAAGTGAATATTTTCCAATTTAAATAAATTTAAGATTGAATTTTTGAACATACGAATGAAATTGATCATATTGAGTTATTATGAATTGTTTGAATGTTTAAGCTTTGAAACCTATTGAATTGGGAATGGTTTAAATTTGAAGTTCAAACATGGATTTGAAATCGATATAAACTAAAAATGGTTTAATGAGAATTTGAATTGATTTGTGAAATTGGAAGAAACAATTCTAATTCGAAACTATTTCGATATAAACTCTTTTAAATATATATACTATTTTAATCTATAACCTATTTTTAAATATAAAATATTTTTAATTTATAACTATTTTAATATATAAACTATTTTCAATATCTAAACTATTTAAGTTGGAACTATTATGATTTAGATTTAATGGATTTAAATACTTATATTTTGATATGATGTTTTAAACTATTTTGTGGTTATGATCTTGGAAGCGGATATGATTTGTAAAGTGAATATGATTTCGAAAGTGATTTGATTTTGAAATGAATATGATAATTTTATATAAAGCATGAACTATTTGAAAGGATTATAAAAATGGTTTTATAAAACGACAACGGTATGAAAAAAGCGTTTGGTTGTTAAAAAGACTGATATCGGATATTGTCATAATTTCTGCCAATACCAAAAACCACTTTAACAACTGTGCACGTGGTGGAGATTCCAAAATGAAGTAGGATGCTTTGACGATGATTCTGTATGAGATATTAACGTAGTCCTGACTCCCACGAGTCAGCTTGATGTGGATAAAACAAGAGCCATTCCGGGCCGAGTGAAGTCGCTTCTCTGATCGGGCACATTTCTTCGACACCATTCTATTACTTTGTGATTTGAATTGGTCCACATTTGATTTGGTGTTGTGTCTCGAGCTATGCAGTTAAAGCGCTTGGTAGATTCAATGCAGCGGAGGTGCAAAAAGTAATAGCGGGGATACAGCGAGGATATAGCGCGATATAGCGGATGACTCTAAAATAACATATAAAACTCATACTTAATATTTTTACAAATATATAAATGGTAACTAAATGAAAATTAATATTCAATTAAATTATAACTAATATATAAATAATTCTAAATAAAAACATGTGCGAACATACTGTAAATAAACGTAAAACTGTTATATAACATAATTGAATTTAGTAAAATATTAGAGTATTTCCATTTCTGAAAATATATAAAAAATTCAATTCAATAAATTAATTTCATTATTTTTTATAACGTAAAGATTTCATATTTTTAAACTCTTCTTTTAAAGAAGATACAACAAAATAACGAAATATGGCGGGAACAACAGGATTTAGCAGAAATAGCAGGGCTTAAAGCAGAAAGGCTATATTTGAGGCTATATAGAAAAATTATAGCCGTAGAAACCCCCTATGATATATAAGGGTTATAACGGGGTAATAGCAGGGCATTAACTGCACATGTCTCGAGGTGGGCGGTAGTAGCTTCTATGCGTAACCACCACTCCGGATCCGCAAAACGGTAGAATCCTACTGTAGGCATTGCCTCGCGTGCCCTATCACATGCTTTATCGCTCCTTCTACGAGTTTGGTTTGTGTCATACCTATGGAGTGCTCCTTGATAGCCTACCAATTCGATGGAGTTTACATTACTGTATAAACTACGATATTATATAATATGTGTTAAGGGGGATATGGATAAAGCCTTAACGCTATTTTAATAGTTTACTTTACTATAGACATTATCTATATAGCATATTGTACTATGTATGTAGATAGTTTAATGGATACTTAAATGATGAGAATCCCAAACATCCTTTAAGTTATTTTGTATTTCAGTTGACATTTCACTTGAGTTGAATTTACTGGTATAAGAATGTTAATCCTGACTCGAGTGTTTTGTGTTTTGTTTTATGCTCGGGTCGGACTGAGTGTCACAGCATTTGACTCACCTTTGGAGTTTGGAGTTTTGCTTGAAGATCCGCCTCTTATCTATTTAGCTTTGCAGTTATCCAAGTTGTTTCCAGCTATTTATGTTTAGATTTGTCTGTTGCTTTTGTATTTAAGACCACTTTGCTGAGATTTTCTGTTGTATTTTGTTTCAAACTCTGTTGTTTATATATTAACTTCATGACTACTATTTATCTATTTCGTTGCTTATTGTTATATTAATCTGTGTCTGTGATTCTGTGATTGATTTATTTATAAATATGCTAAGTTTTGCAAATTATAAATTAATAGTCTTTGCTTTGAGCAATTGAAGTCTGACGTGAGTGGATGATTGTTGATTTGAATGGTTCGAAATGCCAGGTCGTTACAACATCTGTGAAAGCCTTGGATTAAAAATAAACAAGTCACAGACGTCTGTCATGGGCTAAAACTATCAAATATGAATAGACCCTTCAGTTTTTAAACTAAAGGAAATCACCTTTCAATGAAAGGTTGCAACCATTATTATGAAGAAACTTTCTCTAATAATGACAACTCTTCATCTGCACTTTTTTAAATCTATAAATACGACTTTGATTGAGAAGTATAAATCATCTAACTTGAATTAATCTATTCTTTACTCTCTTGATTTCAAAGCACTCTCTTGCATATACAATTGTTCACATACTCTCAATCTACTATAACCAATTTTTATTGTTAAATCACTTCCTACAACCCAAAGCATTGATATTCATATACTCAAAGAAGATCATAGGATGATTTGTACTATAAGTCAAAAACCATTTTATTGGAACGAAGGATTGTCAGAGATACCTCTGTAGTAGCTATTCCTTCGAGTGAAGTGAGGGTAATTTGTTTAAAGGAAATACCAAAGGGGGCCTTCGGGACTGGACGTAGGACGGGAGGTCCGAACTAGTATAAAAACTCCGCTTTGCACACTTTTTATACTTTACTATTTATTGCCTACTATTGCATTAACCTATACACTTGCATATTACACACAAGTTAGATAGTACATGATCCACAAGACTTATAATTGGCATCAGAGCTTGGTCATTTCAATCTACTATAACACGTAATGGAAATCATTACAATGGCAAGCGCATTTCAAGAAGGCCAATCGACTGCTCGTTCCCCACTATCTACTGGTTCTAATAATGCATATTAGTCAACACACGTGCAAATTTTTATGCAAGCAAATGGATTAGAAATATGGCTAGCAACTCAAAATAAATATGAAGCACCTGACACTGATATTGGCACATGGACTGTTGTACAAAAAGTAGAGGCATCTAACAATGCCAAAGCTTTGAATGTTTTAATTTGCTCACTCGATAAAAATGAATTTTCACGAGTCATGCTTTGCACTACTGCTTATGATATATGGCGTATATTCCAAATTATCCAAGAAGGCACAAACAAAGCTAAGAAAACAAAAAATTCTATTATACAAAATCATTTTTCATCTTTTAAAATGAAATCAAATGAGTTAATTATTGACATGTATGCTAGATTTCAAACTATGCAACATGATCTTACGACACTACGAGTTAAATTCACTAAGTCATCGACGAAGCTAACGATCTTTCCCAACTCAAAGTCGAAGACTTAATAGGAAATATGATATCGTATGAAACTAATTTATAGGCAAGAAAAGAACAAAATCAAGAAAGAAAAAACATCGCATTTCAGGAGAATAGTGAAAACTCCAACTTGGAAGAAGATGAGATTGTTTTCATAGGCAAAAATTACAACAAGTTCAAGATGTTCAAAAAGATGACAAAATTTCAAAACAATAACAACTCAAATTTCCCAAATCAAACATCAATGAAGTGTTTCGACTGTGATAAATTTGGCCATATGAAGAAAGACTGTCCACTACTCAATAATGACAAAATGAAAAACAAATTCGAAAATTTCAAGAAAATGAGAAGAGCATTTCAAGTAACTTGGGATGATTCCGAAACTTCCTCGTCATCCGATAGTGGCAGTGACTCAGAACAAGCAAATATTTGCTTCATGGCTAACAAAATGAGGTACCTAAAGATAAACTAATAATGAGAAATGGACACTTGATAGTGGATGCTTCGAACATATGACGGGAAATGTACACATGCTGTTAAACGTCACTTACATGGATGGTGGCAGGTCACTTTGGGGGATAATTCCAAAGGATACATTATCGAAATTGGAAACATCATCAATGTCGGTATATCCACTTCTCCTATTATTTCAGATATTTTATTAGTTATAATTTAAAGTATAATTTACTTAGTATAATCCCATTATGCGATAAGGGATTTAAAATCGATTTTGAAAAAGATGAATGCAATATCAATGACCAAAATAAAACTTTAATTTTTGAAGGAACAATAAATCGAAATATTTATATTCTAAACATGAATATTAATCAAATAATGATTTATGCTAGACTGCAAATCATAATGATCCATGGATATGGCTAAATTATTTTGTCACATAAATTTCAAATATAAACACAAATGAGCTAAAAATAATTTGGTAAGAGGATTACCCAAAATAAATTTCGAAGTTAAAAATTTATGTGGTACATGTCAACTTTGAAAATTAAAGAAAATCTCATTCAAATCTAAAAAGGAAATCTCTACTAAACAACCTCTTGAACTACTTCATTTGTACTTATTTGGTCTAACTCAAGTACGTTTGATAAATCACAATAAATATGTCTTGGTAATTGTAGTTGGGTTTTCAAGATATACTTGAATGCTATTTTTAAAGCATTAAAGTGATATATTCGAAACGTTTAAAAAAATACTAAATGAATTAAAACTCTAATGGATCTAAAAATAAAAAGTACAAGAAGTGATAATGGTGGAGAATTTGAAAATGAATTATTTACAAACTTGTGTAATAAAAAGGGTGAAAAGGGCGGTGTGTATACAATTATATGTGCTAATATAGTATACACGGATCATGTAATATGGATTACAATACAAATGCGGAAATAGATGATAATAGCATAGTAAATAAAAAAATAGAAAAATCACACCAGAGATTTTTATACTGTTTCGGAGCACCGTCCTACGTCCAGTCCCAGACTTCTATCTGGATTTTCACTATTAACTACCTCGCTTCACCCGGAGGAACAGGTTTACAACACCCGAACAACCGAACGGGATTTCACGCCTCTAATACACTGAGGACTTCAACACTTGCCTCTTACAACACAGAGGACTTCAACAAAAGAACAAATACAATTGTTGTTGACAACTTGTGCTCTTGAAAACACGGATTTGTCACTAGCAGTACACCCTTCCTATAATCTTATCCTCAAAGTATGCGATATGAAGTTTTGAAAAGATTAAGGAAAGTATATTATTGAATCAAAGGATATGAAATAGTTTCAAAGATTCAATAAATAATTTAGAGCTTTTATAATGCAGAAATAAGATCAGAGATTAGATTAAAAGAATATGAAATCGTTATTTTTTTAATCAATGAATTGGATGAGTTTATATAGATAAGAATGGTTGTAACTCTTTGTCATTAAGAGATATGATCTTTGATGAAAGGTAAGAGATGCAACCTTTGGAGAAGAGAAGTGTCTTTTGGAAAAATTGTTTTCTGTTCAAAAACGGTCGACAGGTTAAAAAGTGACCAGTAGACAGGAATTTAAAATATATATACGTTATGTGCATGTGTGCACGTTCATTGTGCATTTTACACAGAAACGGTCGACCGTATGATTATTAACCGGTCGACCGGTTCCTGTTAATTTGCACAATGAATGTGAAATGCTATTAAACGTATATATATATTGATTATATTGAGGTGCATGATTATTTGAGGATAGATTTTAACAAGTTGACAACTATTACAATATCAAATAATCAACCTATAATCTATAGTAACATATGTAGCTCTAATGAACTTGTTTTGTCGATCGCCTTATTTGTCAGAAATCAAAACTTTCATAAAACTTGTGACTCAACAAAGGGAATTACTCATAATTTTTCATTTTCACGAGCACCACAACAAAATGAAGTAGTTGAAAGGAAAAACGCACCTTGCAAGAAAGTGCTTGAAATCTACTAAATGGCGGTGGTTTACCAAAGAATTTTTAGGGCAAAGCACTTGCTACAACATGTTATGACTAAATCGTGTAACTCTTAGACCTATGACTAAAAATACATGTTATGAAATGTGCTACAAAAAGAAACCAAAAGTATCATATTTTCAAATATTTGGATCAAAATGTTTTATTCTAAATTCAAAAGATAATCTTGGTAAATTTGGTTCAATAGTAGATGAAGGAATTTTTGTTTGATATTCTGATCAAAGTATAGCTTACCGAATTTTTAACAAATGAACAAATGTTATTGAGGAAAGTCTTCATGTCTCATTTGATGAAAACTTTAAAAATATAAATAAAGATGACGATGAGATTTTTGACAGCAATCAAAATAAAGCCATTGAAAGTATAATTGAAAATAATAATGATAATCAAAATAACAATAATTTGAAATCACCACCCCGTATTTTAAAAGATCATCCTATTGATAACATAATTAGGAATCTTGATTACAAAGTTTCGACTAGAAGACAGATAAATAAAATGTGTAGTGTAGCATTTATATCTAATTTCGAACCAAAAAATTACAGGGAGCATCAAATGATGATCTCTGGATTGTTGTAATGCAAGAAGAACTTAATCAATTTGAATGAAATAATGTCTGGGAATTAGTACCAAGGCCGAACGATTGGTCGGTAATTAGAACAAAATGGGTTTTAAAAAACAACGTTGACTAAAAAGGAAAAATATACATAATAAAGCAAGATTAGTGGCAAAAGTATACAATTAAGAAGAAGAAATTGATTATGAAGAGACTTTTTCACCAGTTGCACATCTTGAAGCCATAAGAATATCGCTTGCTTTTGCATGTCATCGCAACTTTAAGCTATTTCGAATGGATGTTAAAAGTGCTTTCTTAAATGGTTTTATAAAAGAAAATGTTTAAATAGAATAACCACCGCTATTTATTCATGAAAAATATCCAAATCATGTTTTTAAACTTAACAACGCATTACATGGTTTAAAACAAGCACCTCGAGCTTGGTATGATCGATTAAAATCACATTTAATCAATTTCGATTTTCAAATTGGTAAAACAGATACCACATTATTTATTAAAAGAGAATAGAAGGATATATCAATTGTTCAAATTTACACTGATGATATTATATTTGGATCTACTAACGGAAATTTATGTAATGAATTTTCTGCAATAATGACAAATGAATTTGTCTTATATGGGTGAATTGAATTTCTTTTTAGGATTACAAATAGAATAGTTAAATATTGAAATTTTTATAAATAAAGAAAAATATTGTAAAGAATTACTAAAATGTTTTGGAATGGATAATATATCAAGTAAACCCACTCTAATGAGTACTACTACTCATCTAGACAAAGATGAACATGGAAAAGAGAACTGTATCAAAGCATGATAGGATCCTTACTAAACTTAACTGCTAGTAGACGAGATATTATGATGAGTCTTTGTTTATGTGCAAGATTTCAAGCACAACATAAAATATCACATCATCAGGCAGTTAACGGATTTTACATTATTTATCCAACGCTAAAGATTATGGTCTATTTTATCCAAAAGTAGTATATTTGAACTTGTATCTTACAGCGATGTGGATTTTGTTGGATATAAGTCGAATAGAAAACGTACAAGTGACATATATCACTTTATCGGTCAATCATTAGTTTCATGGTTTAGTAAAAAGCAAATTGTGTTTCTCTTTCAACATGTAAAGCCGGATATATTTCTTGCCTTAACTTGCGCTCATGTAATATATACGCAACAAATACTTAAAGGCTATGGAAAAATAATAAGCAAATCTCCAATATATTGCAATAATACTAGTGCTATAAATTTATCTAAAAATCTGGTTAATCATTCATGAACAAAATATATAGATATACGTCACCATATTCTGAGAGATAATGTTGAAAAAGAAATAATAACTCTAGAATTTGTCAATACCGAAAATCAAATAGCTGATATTTTTGCAAAACCATTAAGTGAACTAACTTTCATTAAGTTAAGACGGGATCTAGGAATTTATTCTTTCAATGAATTAGTTAATTAAAGTTATAGAAATAAATTTATGTTCACTTAAATTTGTAATACCTTATATGAAAATTCAACCGGGCAATTAATTTTATAACTTAGAATTAGCAACAACCACATAATTTTTTTTATACAAACCGGTTAAAAAAAAACCAGTACCAATTAACATTATGTGGGTTAACTCATTTTTCTCAACTACTTTTCTACATATAGCTATATTTTAACTTATAAATTCATTTATATATTACTTAAAAATAAATAAACATAACTAAATTATTACAACAAATAATACAATGTTTTCCGCTCACGGCTCCACCTATTCAACTATCGATTATAAATCACCCTAGTGAAATAGCACTTTGGTATAGCCAACTAAATCCATACTAGCATCAACTCGTTTAGACTCTCTAAACATTATTGCATCCCCGACATACCACGCCGGATTTTCTCCTAAAGGAAAGAAAACTAAATGATCAATTGATCTAAAATCAACATCTCTCACTGGCAAAGTCGATGAGATATATCGCTATTAACAAGAAATTACCGGTGTTCAACAGGAAATGTATTATGAGCAACGACATTGTGACGGCCCACCTCTATGCTCACAATAACAAAGGTTATTATAAGGAATAACATCTGCTATTGCGAAGAATAAGGCTTGTTAGAAGCGACCATCCGTAAGTTATGCCTTAGACGAGTATTAACTACATCGATAGGAGTTTTATAAATTCCTCCCAAAGATATAAATTCAATCCAAATCTAAAACGAAACAACAGCGGCTAAGGAAAAACCCAGAACAACTCATAATAACAACAACATAGATATGTAAAGTCATATCAGAACAGAAATATCAGATATATATATATATATAGCAGAAGACAAGTCTGGAATACATGCTACAACAATCGATCGTTCATATGAACCAAATGTACATATACAAAGACATCAACATACATGAGGCGATAGTCAATACACCAAAAGTACACTCGAAGACTGGACAAAAGATGGAGTGAAATCCCAAAAGCTGAAGTTTCTATTGAATCAAAGATAGCTATTACCCTGAAATAACTTGGTCTGACCCGAATATTATTTAAAAGAAGATAATAAACGGATCAGTCTAATTTAAACTCAGAAATAAGTGTATAATAAACAACACTTAAACAAATAATTATATTCTCGAATGAGACTATTCAACACAAATAATCAACATAGTTTAAATGAAGAAATCTCAATTTAAACTCCATCAAAATCAATTTTCAAATTCACAATTGAATTCAAAAATAGCAATACGCAAATTTATATTCTCAGATGAAACTATACACAAACTCAACTTCCAAATTCAAAATTGAATTCAAAGCAGCAATTTACAAAATCTACAAATCAAAATAGATAACTAGAAAATCAGCAGTCGTAAAATCTAGAAATCGAAATAAGATAACTAGAAAAATCAACATAAAAGTGGATCGATCCCAGCAGATGGCGAGTTTTAGCTACGCTGCACGTGCATCTCAAATGGTTGAAGCCTACCAAGTACTATAGTTTTTGGCGCCCATCAGATGACCCGAAGGTCCACAGAGTGACCCAAAGGTCTAGTACGGGTAATTGACCCGAAGGTCCATCAGATGACTCGAAGGTCTAGCAGAGTGGCTCGAAAGCCGAACAAAATCATCAGAATCATCAACCAACATCAAATGTTTCAATTAACGAGTTCGAAGTTAACCGAATTAGTAAAAGCGTGGTCCATATTCCACACTTTTGCTAAATAGTTTAAATCTCTTTATCGTTTCCTTGAAAGTGCAAAATTGTGTATTTCGTATAAATAAAATTTACATTCTCAAACGGATAAGTCCGGAATTAACCGAATCAGTAAAAGTAAGGGTTCATTGTCCTCAATTTTGCTGAATCGTTTGAATCGCTTCCTCGTTCTTTTGAAAGCACAAACTGTAAAAATTTTGGAAATAATTTTTATTTTAAAACGATTTTTAAAACACGTGACTAAAACAGTAACATCTGTAGCAATATCAACAAGGAAATTGCGCTTCACAAAACACCGTAAAAACGGATAACAAAATCAGCGTTGCGGAATAACCGCTTGAAAATTCACTTTAAATTTGACGGTTATAGAAGTCAAAATAACAGTGATTTTTATTCGTAAAAAAAAGTCACCAAAACACTGCGCTTCAAAAATATAGCACCGGTGTAAAAATTTTGTTATAAAAATAATGGAGCAAAAATACGTTTTAAAACATAACACCGGTTCAACGCAAATTTTACGTAAGACTGCAATATTGTTATAATTTAATTAAAATATTTGATAGCTTGGCAATAACATCCCAAATGATGTTATCACGACATGTATGCACTAAATCAATATAATTTTAAGTGAGCAGTACGCATTTTATTAAATGCAATAATTAACCTCTAAACATAAATTAAAGTGAGCTGGCTATATAATTAACATCTTTCAAAATCTCGAAATACATGCCTACCCAAAGTGAAATGTAACAGAGGAAACGACAAATAATTGAACATTTCAATATGGGAAAAAGCTTATATAAGAATGTGCATGCAAACCTGACTCCATTACAAGTATAATGACCACGTGCTGAGACAAAAGTGTCCACTACCATTTTGAGCATAGTTACTTAAAACTCATACTCAAACTAAAATGATACGCACGCATTTTAACAGGGACGAATTCATGCAAAGTTTGCATGTGCTAGAAATGCAAAGATGAAAAATGAATGCCAGGACACATCATTATAATTCAAATCTTTTGCAACCTGTACCCTATAATGTGTGTGCATGCACCATAAAAATAGTGGAAGGCCAACCCAAAACTCCACGCATGAGAGATTATAAATGCGACCACCTGAAAGTTGCATGCATAATAAAATGACACTAACAATTTCTTGTGCATGAAAATAGGAACAAGCCTAGCTAAAGGCACGAGTACATGCAGGCAGGTGATAATCAAAGTAATAGTGAACGCGAAGAGAAATTATGCAGACACGTACAAATGAAATATCTGATCCATATTAGAAATGTGAGTTTTAAAACTCACCTGAATTTGCTCTAAAAACAACTAGCAACACCAATTCAAAGGGAGCAGAAGTTTATATATATCAGCCATTTTTGTTTTCTCAGAGCTTTGTAAAAGAGTGAAAAATGTTGCAGAGATATTATTTGTAACATCCCGCCTTTTCGCACGATTTAAACCGACACACGTGCCAATTCAAACCATACGGAAGGGCGGATTTTTATGGGGTAAATAAGAAAAAACAGAGAAGAAAAAACTAAACAGAATCTCACAGCGGAAGGATAAAATATAATAATCAAATATACAGTTTATAAATCTGTTTACAAAACCATTTATATAATACATATCAGAGTTACACATACCAATAACAATCAATGCAGTGGAACAGTATGAGTGTGGTGCAATACTATAAATAATATAATACGGATTCTTCGTCTTCGTCCTCCAAAGCTAAAATCTTCGATCCTGAAACGCTCGGACTGACCCGAGCGAATTTGAAAAGGCAAAAACACTTGAGTCAGAACTAAAAGATCTTATATGAGTTAAATTAACAAAATAAATATGAGTACAGTAACTCAAGAGATGTTCGGGATTTACATCTCCTAAGGATCCGTTAAACTATTTACTATGTAGTATATTGCGCTATTATAATAGTGTCTATTTATAAAATAAACTTACTTTTAAATAGCGTTAAGGCTTTACATTTTCCACCTTAAAACGTAAAATGCCAATAGTCTATACAGTACCGTAATACCTCCTGATCGGGAGGCTACCAGAGGATACTCCATAGGTACGACACAAATAGAAACTCGTAGTAAAGGCTCGGTATGGTAGGTGACACGGCACAACTAGGCAATGCCAGGGTAGATATACCAATTGCTATCCAGGCTGGTGGAAACGCGTAGCCGCAGTTACCGCCCACCTCGGACTAACTCCCCAAAATCAAAATATAGAAGTGGCCACTGAATCAATCCAAAATCAAAGTATAATATCGAAGAGGAGGGTCCGATCAGAGGAATGACCTCATTGGCCTGAGAATCGCTCCTGTTTTAGCCACCTTATGCCAACTCACGGGAGTCGGGTCCACGTATTTACCTTACAGGAAACGTCTCCAATACCTACTTCATTCTGGAATCTCCACCGCGTACATGGTTTGTCAAAGTGGTTTTCGGTATCGACAGAGAGTATGTCAGATATCCGATCCCGGTCTCTTTGCCAACCCATCGTTATTATAACACCGCGGTCATTTAAAATAGTTTATACTTAAAAACCAGAATAAAAATTTCCATTTCAAAAACTATGAGTACGATATCATTTTAAAACCCAAAACAATATGATATCCTTTATCCCAAATATAAACCTTTTCAAAAATCTAAATGCTTTAAAATTTATAACGTCTGAAAGCCAAATATCCTTTCAAAGCATAATATTTCGAAATTCATAATTTAAAACCATAACTTTTAAAACTTGAATGGTTTGGATATTCAACGGTATATGAATTAAAAGGTTTAACTTAAATGTTACTTTGTAAAGAAAATAGTTCTCATGGCTTTACAATACATTTCTTTATTAAAGTCTAACCCAAAATTTGTATTATCTCTCTCAAGTTCCAAAACCACTTCAATTTATATATATATATATATACGTATATCCATTTGGAGTATTAATATTTCAAACTAAAGTTGGATTTTATTCTTTCAACAAATCGAATGTTCTATTAATTAGTCTTGAATATTCACATAAAATCCATAAATAAATAAAAACTCCAATTTCTAGTAATAAAATATATTTTTTTTCAATTCAAATTATACTAGAATATTCATTTCAATTTATCTTAGGAAAAATCCAATTATAAATATCATATCTTAAAATTTCCAAACTTAACATTTAAACATATGATATAAATTATCAAACTCCATTTTCTTAAAAAAAAAATTTCCATTTTTAATAAAGAGATTTATACACCTTTTAATTTCAAAATTTTCAACTTCATATGCATATATATGGAAGAATAATATTTATACAATATAAAATTTAAGATTATTATAAACCGTATTCCATCCAAACCATAGAAATCACATTAAAATAGTTATATATAGACCGCGGTGCCTGTATATAATTTTCTATCCTATGGTCAAGTGATACGGATATTTATCATTTCAATCCGCAATTTAAAAGATATAAAATTTTGCGGTTGTATATCATTTCAAACCACAATCCCGAATGAAATGAAATATGCATGATAATTTTGCAATTAATGATATACAATAAACATCCATTCATCAACATCATCCATCATCCAAATCACAATCACCAATCAATATCAATCAATATCAATATATATCTAATAATATATAACAGGTAATAACTGGCAGTTTTATTCAAATTAAATTTAACAACTATTAATCTAACAGTTTATATTCAGTAATAATCTATATAACTGTTAACTAGCAGTTTATAGGAAAACAAATAAATTCTAACTATCAATTAATACGCAATAAATAAATTAAATTAACAGTTAATTTTAATAAATGAAATTCAACAAATATGAGTGAAATAAACATGCCAAATACTCATAAATAAATTTCTATTCATTTCTAAAATTAATTTAACAAACATAAAAGCTTCTAGTAGTTGTGAGTGGGTTTAAACACTCACCTTTGGAATTTAAATTGAATCCAAATTCAATTTAAACCCAAAAATTTGGACAGTCTCCAAATTCATCCAAACTAGTGCCAAAACGTCAAAAATTCCGATACGATCCCATCAAAACAAACCGCGCGCGAATCCGAGCTCGTATGCAAAAGTTATGAAAATTTGAAAAATGGAAAATTCTGGTCCTGGGTCGACTTCGGGTTCGACTTCGGTGCGCCGCCTCAATTCCCCGGTGCTTGCTTGGAGTTTTCGCCAAAACAACCCGGAGCGACCCGAGTCATTTTCTTCCTGACCCGAAGTTGCTCTAGGGTTTTCTCCCCTGAAACCCGAAGCACGAACAGAAGCTGCTGCAGATCCGAATTTTTTTTTTTTTTTTTTGAAATTGAATTTTTTTTTTTTTTGGAATTTGAGAATTAGGTTTTTTTTCTGCCATTAGAATGAGGAGTTGAGAAGGAGATCTACGTATAGAAAAATGAAAATAAGGAGTGGCTAGGGTTTATTACAGGTTATATATAGACAAGGCTGAAAAATAATAGATGGATCGGATTGGATCTAAACATAAGTTTAAATTTAGGCATAAACATATATGTAATAAACTAGCATTAAATTTTGAAACGTGAATTGATTTAGTTGGAAATAAATTACCCAAATGTTCTTATTCCATCAAATTTTATTTACTTAAGGTTGCACTTAATCTAATTTATACATCTTGCCCCTTTTGTCTTTAAATCAATAAATCTTATATAGTAGATAGATTTATCATTAATTTTATCTATTCTTCCTTTTTAGGCAATGTTCTATATATTAGATTTCATTTAAATGCAATAAATCATACTATCGTAGTTATATCCAATTAAATAAATAAATGTTGATTCCTACTCTTTTTGTCCAACAATTGTTTACGTTTTATTCCATAAATACTTCTACACACATCCTGGATTTTGTATAAATGGTTGTAACGTTAAATCTTGTCTACTTCCCATTTTATATTTAAGGTTTCTAAAACCGATTAATATTATTCCCTAGTCCAAACACCCTTTTGCCCAATTTATATTAACATTTCCTTAAATTAGATTAATTCCTATTGATGTAATAGTTAAACATAAATTTCACTTATTTGAAATAAATCCACAATTTAATTTCAAATAAATCAATAAATTTTGGTTTATCACTTCTTAAATACCCAATCGTCATAATTTAATTAAAACTACATTTATCACATTTTATAGAATTTACCATCTTAAGTGACAAATCAAAACTACCCTAACTGCACAAATTTAGAGTAATCAATTTCAATTGCTTTCCCATTAAACTACATAAATTATCCAAATGAAACCTAAGTGAAACGTTTATTTATTTAAAAATCTTACTGTTTAAATGAATTTATCCTTTACGATATAATTTACATTTGACTTAATTTCTCATTTATTTTGCAAAACGGTAAATTCCAATTGCTACCAACATTATATTTAATATAAATTTGAATCCAAATAATGGGTATTGCACAACCTTATTGCGTACATTTACATATAGTTACAACTAAGTCAATACACTGATTTCATGAATTCATAAATTAATCCACAAATTTCCATTGACTCTTTATATTCAAAATCAATTGCAAAGGTTTAAAAGTTGCTAAATTTCGATTTCAGTAATTCCTTTAATTCCATTAAAAATCAGCAATTATCTATTAAATGTCCCAAAATTTCTATTAAATTAATCTAACGAATCTTTAATATAAATTAGATGAATTAAATATTGCATTCAAACTATTGCGTTAATATTTTCCGTTTCACTTTAAAGTAACTAAATTTGCCAATTATAATACTTATTTCAATTTCTTAAAATAACCCTTTATTTACATTGAACCCAATTTAAGTAAGTTTCCAATTGATTAGATTCAATTTCAACATTTAACTACCCTTAAGTTTTAGGTTATAAACAATTTATATGTATTCTTTCTTAATTATTACTTTGCAACTTCTCGTATAAATTTCACAATCAAACATAAATTTTAAAGTAACGCTTAGTAAATATGCTCCTATAATTTCTCAACTTTTAAACGAACGTTACTCCACTTTCAATTAGTGTAACATTCATTTAATTTTTACCACCTATTACCGATCCTAATCCCATTAACAAATAAGCAGATAGATTTTTATGATAGGTGTTACAAATTTCTTTTTTAAATTAATTACTATTCATTATTATTGCCTTAAATTCAGCATTAATTTCCTTGCATTAACATTTTATACTAAAATCTTTGTCCAATTATAATTTATACTCTTAAAAATTTCATTTACACCTTTCATTGTTTCTTAATTACAATTAAGGCGCATCAACTATCTATATTGGTAAATGATTGAATTTTCTAGTAATCCTACTATTTAATGTTTAGTATATTTGTATATTATTATTTACCCTTTTGTTCTCCATTATAAATATATGCACACATACAAATTAAGATTCTACATCTAATTAATCATTCCACCCAATATATAAATTACTAACCTTAAATTATTGCAATTGATTATCTAACATACAACTGAATCTATTTCTAAATTTTCATAATTCATTAACACCTTACAAAAGTTTACAAATACAGGGCTTGTATAAGATAAAACTTATTTTCATTGATGAATTCAATACTTGCCTTTATTTTATTTATTTCCAACTTAATATCCAATCGCAACAATTTCCACTATTACACTTATTAATTTCAATACAAAATTCAATTTGTAAATTTTAATTACCCTTGATACATCTAATTTCAACATTCACTTTCATATAAATAAATAAGATTTCTGTTTCTTTCTAAATTAAAATAAAAATCCTATTAATTAAATTCATTTTAAACATTGTATTTACACGGGTCGTTACACTCTCCCCCACTCAAAACTTTTCGTCCCCGAAAAGGAAAAGAAAAGAGAAGGAAGAATTTAATAAACAGTACATCTTATTTCAGATATTAACTTATAAACAATAATTTACTAAATTTATTACCTTAAATAAAATATACCCGTTTTATAATCATTATATCTTTTTATACTTAGATAAATAAAGTTTGGAAAGCATTTTCAAATAATCTCTAAGTGGTTTCAATCACTAACAACAAATCAATCCAACAACCATCCATTTCAACAACCAGCATACACAACAAATATAAACAACCATATAATCAACAAACAGATAGTTGCTCGGGTTCAAAGCTTGAAATGGTACGGAATGAACAATAACTATCCAGTGCATCATTTACTCAACAGTCTTAGATGAGATCGAATAGATTATTTATTCATCCAACTACTTCAAATTTCCTTACCCGACCAACCATAATCAAACAAAAACAATTCAAACCAACCAATCAAATTAACTTATATCAATTCATTACATACTTTAGTTGTTTGATTTCCTTTCCAATTTATAGTTTACATTTATTTCTAACAACTTCAAATTTTATTTTCTCGTTAGTGGTTGTATCCTTTATTTTTACTTATTGCTTACAATTTATTCACTTTTATTATTTATTTATTCCGGTCATGTAAGTTTCTTTTATTTGTATTGTATTTAATACACTTCTCAGTTTCAATCTTTTATTCCATGCTTACAATTCTATTACTTATTTATAGTAACCCTTTTTAATTCCCTTAAATTCTTAACCCTAAAATATCCATTCTTATAAGTAAAGGAATTTACAAATTCTTTAACTAGGGTTTGCAGTCATTTATTTATATTACCTACTTTCCATTATATTCAGCTAGTAGTATTTAATTCATACTTAAGTTAATAACCCTACACATCAATCCTTATTTATTAAAGAATTTCATTTTATTCACTTAAGTTTAAAATCACCTATTTATAATACTTACCTTTAATTTTGGTAAAATTTCAATTATAACTTAAGTTTATACCATTAAATTCTTATTTATAATAGCAATTCATTGGATACTTCATTATTTCCAAAATTCTACTTGCATAATATTCTATTCCACTCTTAATTTACATTTCAACTTTTTATACTTGGTAAGTTATTTATGTTAAAGAAAAAGCAAAAGAACTTATGCAAGTTTAATCTCAACTCTTTTAATTCATTGATTACTTCTTTTATTTCACTAACCTAAATCTTTACAACTAATTAATGGAAATTCAAGAATTAATACCGGGTCAAATTCCAAAATTTCTTTAAAATAATAGATAATTAATTTCTTACAACTTTTATATCTCTAATTACCTTTAAACAATTAAAATTTTAAATAATTTCAAAACAAATCTGCAGTAGAATTTACTACAGTGGCCTTTCCCTTCGAAACTCGAAAATGAAAGTCGATGATGCGGCCATCATCACCGAAATTATTTTCCAGCGACAGAGAGGAAAGTACAAAATTTATTTTCTCCAAAATTTTCTTTAAAACAATTCTTCCGAATTATACTAAATATTTATATAAGAAAATACTAATAGACCAAATCATTATATTTCATAAATCCTTTGAAAGCAAATTTTCAAAAATCCCGGACCTAAGTTCTAAAATTTCCAAATTTCAATGATTTTAATTGCAATCTTATTTTACCTGTTATTTATAAATTTTATTCCTAACAACCAATCTATTGCAACCAAATATAGATATCATTTGAAAAATTTTATTTTATATATAGAAAATATAATAGGCAAAATTATTTCATTTACCTATATTAAAACAAATATTATGTCGGTCTGTCCTATTAAGTGTTTAGAAATCCCTATTGATCACATAGCGTCCCATGCATCAACCAGAATTTATAAATACAAAACGGAACAGATTAACACAATATTAAAATCTTTTTATAACACTAACAAATACGCTCTCTCATATATATACACTCAGCGACTCCCATAGGGTATTACTACCCTATTAACAAAGAGTCAAACCCCACAAAGCCAAAGTTTATCGCTAAACCAAAGCTCTGATACCAACTGTAACATCCCGCCTTTTCGCACGATTTAAACCGACACACGTGCCAATTCAAACCATACGGAAGAGCGGATTTTTATGGGGTAAATAAGAAAAAAACAGAGAAGAAAAAACTAAACAGAATCTCACAGCGGAAGGATAAAATATAATAATCAAATATACAGTTTATAAATCTGTTTACAAAACCATTTATATAATACATATCAGAGTTACACATACCAATAACAATCAATGCAGCGGAACAGTATGAGTGTGGTGCAATACTATAAATAATATAATACGGATTCTTCGTCTTCGTCCTCCAAAGCTAAAATCTTCGATCCTGAAACGCTCGGACTGACCCGAGCGAATTTGAAAAGGCAAAAACACTCGAGTCAGAACTAAAAGATCTTATGTGAGTTAAATTAACAAAATAAATATGAGTACAGTAACTCAAGAGATGTTCGGGATTTACATCTCCTAAGGATCCGTTAAACTATTTACTATGTAGTATATTGCGCTATTATAATAGTGTCTATTTATAAAATAAACTTACTTTTAAATAGCGTTAAGGCTTTACATTTTCCACCTTAACACGTAAAATGCCAATAGTCTATACAGTACCGTAATACCTCCTGATCGGGAGGCTACCAGAGGATACTCCATAGGTACGAAACAAATAGAAACTCGTAGTAAAGGCTCGGTATGGTAGGTGACACGGCACAACTAGGCAATGCCAGGGTAGATATACCAATTGCTATCCAGGCTGGTGGAAACGCGTAGCCGCAGTTACCGCCCACCTCGGACTAACTCCCCAAAATCAAAATATAGAAGTGGCCACTGAATCAATCCAAAATCAAAGTATAATATCGAAGAGGAGGGTCCGATCAGAGGAATGACCTCATTGGCCTGAGAATCGCTCCTGTTTTAGCCACCTTATGCCAACTCACGGGAGTCGGGTCCACGTATTTACCTTACAGGAAACGTCGCCACCACCTACTTCATTCTGGAATCTCCACCGCGTACACGGTTAGTCAAAGTGGTTTTTGGTATCGACAGAGAGTATGTCAGATATCCGATCCCGGTCTCTTTACCAACCCATCATTATTATAACACCGCGGTCATTTAAAATAGTTTATACTTAAAAACCAGAATAAAAATTTCCATTTCAAAAACTATGAGTACGATATCATTTTAAAACCCAAAACAATATGATATCCTTTATCCCAAATATAAACCTTTTCAAAAATCCAAATGCTTTAAAATTTATAACGTCTGAAAGCCAAATATCCTTTCAAAGCATAATATTTCGAAATTCATAATTTAAAACCATAACTTTTAAAACTTGAATGGTTTGGATATTCAACGGTATATGAATTAAAAGGTTTAACTTAAATGTTACTTTGTAAAGAAAATAGTTCTCATAGCTTTACAATACATTTCTTTATTAAAGTCTAACCCAAAATTTGTATTATCTCTCTCAAGTTCCAAAACCACTTCAATTTATATATATATATATATATATATATATATATATATATATATATATATATACGTATATCCATTTGGAGTATTAATATTTCAAATTAAAGTTGGATTTTATTCTTTCAACAAATCGAATGTTCTATTAATTAGTCTTGAATATTCACATAAAATCCATAAATAAATAAAAACTCCAATTTATAGTAATAAAAAATATATTTTTTTTCAATTCAAATTATACTAGAATATTCATTTCAATTTATCTTGGGAAAAATCCAATTATAAATATCATATTTTAGAATTTCCAAACTTAACATTTAAACATATGATATAAATTATCAAACTCCATTTTCTTAAAAAAATTTTCCATTTTTAATAAAGAGATTTATACACCTTTTAATTTCAAAATTTTCAACTTCATATGTATATATATGGAAGAACAATATTTATACAATATAAAATTTAAGACTACTATAAACCGTATTCCATCCAAACCATAGAAATCACATTAAAATAGTTATATATAGACCGCGGTGCCTGTATATAATTTTCTATCCTATGGTCAAGTGATACAGATATTTATCATTTCAATCCGCAATTTAAAAGATATAAAATTTTGCGGTTGTATATCATTTCAAACCACAATCCCGAATGAAATGAAATATGCATGATAATTTTGCAATTAATGATATACAATAAACATCCATTCATCAACATCATCCATCATCCAAATCATAATCACCAATCAATATCAATCAATATCAATATATATCTGATAATATATAACAGGTAATAACTGGCAGTTTTATTCAAATTAAATTTAACAACTATTAATCTAACAGTTTATATTCAGTAATAATCTATATAACTGTTAACAAGCAATTTATAGGCAAACAAATAAATTCTAACTATCAATTAATACGCAATAAATAAATTAAATTAACAGTTAATTTTAATAAATGCAATTCAAAAAATATGAGTGAAATAAACATGCCAAATACTCATAAATAAATTTCTATTCATTTCTAAAATTAATTTAACAAACATAAAAGCTTCTAGTAGTTGTGAGTGGGTTTAAACACTCACCTTTGGAATTTAAATTGAATCCAAATTCAATTTAAACCCAAAAATTTGGACAGTCTCCAAATTCATCCAAACTAGTGCCAAAACGTCAGAAATTCCGATACGATCCCATCAAAACAAACCACGCGCGAATCCGAGCTCGTATGCAAAAGTTATGAAAATTTGAAAAATGGAAAATTCTGGTCCTGGGTTGACTTCGGGTTCGACTTCGGTGCGCCGCCTCAATTCCCCGGTGCTTGCTTGGAGTTTTCGCCAAAACGACCCGGAGCGACCCGAGTCATTTTCTTCCTGACCCGAAGTTGCTCTAGGGTTTTCTCCCCTGAAACCCGAAGCGCGACCAGAAGCTGCTGCAGATCCGAATTTTTTTTTTTTTTGAAATTGAAATTATTATTTTTTGGAATTTGAGAATTAGGTTTTTTTTCTGCCATTAGAATGAGGAGTTGAGAAGGAGATCTACGTATAGAAAAATGAAAATAAGGAGTGGCTAGGGTTTATAACAGGTTATATATAGACAAGGCTGAAAAATAATAGATGGATCGGATTGGATCTAAACATAAGTTTAAATTTAGGCATAAACATATATGTAATAAACTAGCATTAAATTTTGAAACGTGAATTGATTTAATTGGAAATAAATTACCCAAATGTTCTTATTCCATCAAATTTTATTTACTGAAGGTTGCACTTAATCTAATTTATACATCTTGCCCCTTTTGTCTTTAAATCAATAAATCTTATATAGTAGATAGATTTATCATTAATTTTATCTATTCTTCCTTTTTAGGCAATGTTCTATATATTAGATTTCATTTAAATGCAATAAATCATACTATCGTAGTTATATCCAATTAAATAAATAAATGTTGATTCCTACTCTTTTTGTCCAACAATTGTTTACGTTTTATTCCATAAATACTTCTACACACATCCTGGATTTTGTATAAATGGTTGTAACGTTAAATCTTGTCTACTTCCCATTTTATATTTAAGGTTTCTAAAACCGATTAATATTATTCCCTAGTCCAAACACCCTTTTGCCCAATTTATATTAACATTTCCTTAAATTAGATTAATTCCTATTGATGTAATAGTTAAACATAAATTTCACTTATTTGAAATAAATCCACAATTTAATTTCAAATAAATCAATAAATTTTGGTTTATCACTTCTTAAATACCCAATCGTCATAATTTAATTAAAACTACATTTATCACATTTTATAGAATTTACCATCTTAAGTGACAAATCAAAACTACCCTAACTGCACAAATTTAGAGTAATCAATTTCAATTGCTTTCCCATTAAACTACATAAATTATCCAAATGAAACCTAAGTGAAACGTTTATTTATTTAAAAATCTTACTGTTTAAATGAATTTATCCTTTACGATATAATTTACATTTGACTTAATTTCTCATTTATTTTGCAAAACGGTAAATTCCAATTGCTACCAACATTATATTTAATATAAATTTGAATCCAAATAATGGGTATTGCACAACCTTATTGCGTACATTTACATATAGTTACAACTAAGTCAATACACTGATTTCATGAATTCATAAATTAATCCACAAATTTCCATTGACTCTTTATATTCAAAATCAATTGCAAAGGTTTAAAAGTTGCTAAATTTCGATTTCAGTAATTCCTTTAATTCCATTCAAAATCAGCAATTATCTATTAAATGTCCCAAAATTTCTATTAAATTAATCTAACGAATCTTTAATATAAATTAGATGAATTAAATATTGCATTCAAACTATTGCGTTAATATTTTCCGTTTCACTTTAAAGTAACTAAATTTGCCAATTATAATACTTATTTCAATTTCTTAAAATAACCCTTTATTTACATTGAACCCAATTTAAGTAAGTTTCCAATTGATTAGATTCAATTTCAACATTTAACTACCCTTAAGTTTTAGGTTATAAACAATTTATATATATTCTTTCTTAATTATTACTTTGCAACTTCTTGTATAAATTTCACAATCAAACATAAATTTTAAAGTAACGCTTAGTAAGTATGCTCCTATAATTTCTCAACTTTTAAACGAACGTTACTCCACTTTCAATTAGTGTAACATTCATTTAATTATTACCACCTATTACAGATCCTAATCCCATTAGCAAATAAGCAGATAGATTTTTATGATAGGTGTTACAAATTTTTTTTAAAATAAATTACTATTCATTACTATTGCCTTAAATTCAGCATTAATTTCCTTGCATTAACATTTTATACTAAAATCTTTGTCCAATTATAATTTATACTCTAAAAAATTTCATTTACACCTTTCGTTGTTTCTTAATTACAATTAAGGCGCATCAACTATCTATATTGGTAAATGATTGAATTTTCTAGTAATCCTACTATTTAATGTTTTGTATATTTGTATATTATTATTTACCCTTTTGTTCTCCATTATAAATATATGCACACATACAAATTAAGATTCTACATCTAATTAATCATTCCACCCAATATATAAATTACTAACCTTAAATTATTGCAATTGATTATCTAACATACACTGAATCTATTTCTAAATTTTCATAATTCATTAACACCTTACAAAAGTTTACAAATACAGGGCTTGTGTCAGATAAAACTTATTTTCATTGATGAATTCAATACTTGCCTTTATTTTATTTATTTCCAACTTAATATCCAATCGCAACAATTTCCACTATTACACTTATTAATTTCAATACATAATTCAATTTGTAAATTTTAATTACCCTTGATACATCTAATTTCAGCATTCACTTTCACATAAATAAATAAGATTTCTGTTTCTTTCTAAACTAAAATAAAAATCCTATTAATTAAATTCATTTTAAACATCGTATTTACACGGATCGTTACGTTATTTTTCTTTTCTTCAATTTTTATTAGTCAAAGAAATGAGTGCTGAAATGTGTCTTTGTACCATTGCATTTAATGCAAACGTGTATTTGATTGATAATGCTCGGCTGCACACTAGATGGTGGCAGAGTAAAGGAAGTGTTCACACTTATTTTGTGGACTGAAAGAGACAGCGGTGTTATAGTGTTTACACATTTGGTTTTCTTTTTGTTTATATATTTGCTTTATTACTTGAATGTCAGCAATGCAAGTGTTTACACTTTGTTTTACTTTTTGATTATAAATTTTCTTCCACTTCATGAATTAAAAGACAGAAAGTCATACACTAATATGTTAGTAAAATGAAGCTGCTTTTGCCCAGATTTGCAATATGCGTTTACCCCTGTTTTACTTTCAAACATATAGGCTCTAGCTTTCATGCATGCATAATGAACTGGCCTCCATTTTTTATGTCTTGAAAAAAAACAATATGCATGCATGATACGTGCATGCTTTTCACCATGCTTGATGAAAACGTGAACATGCAACATTTGCACTCAATTTAACTAGAGATATGGGCACTTTCGAAAGCTTCAGATCTATTAATATACTTTTTTTTCAAATTAAAATTTTAAAAATTTCTATTTAAAATATTTGTTACGATGGTAATAAAATTACGGTCGTTACAACTCCCCCTTATAAAAATTGCGTCCCCGCAATTTTCATACTAGAAGCAGTCATTAACACAAATAATTCATCGCAACAAAGATTAAAATAGAAAAGATAGATCAAGGATGCTCACCCCCACCCGAAGAGGAGAAAAAACCCTGATAAGAATGCTCGATAAATTCTTTGGTTTTTCAAGTGCAATCTTTGGGGTTTGCGGACCAATGAATTTTCATAAGAGGTACTTCTTTATTCCGAAGGCGTTTAACCTCCGAAGCTAGCACACGAATAGGATTTTGCACAATAGACAAGTCGGGTGAGATTTGAAGATCTTGCAACATATGAGGATCAATAATAAAATTCGAATCACGAAGGCATCGATGAAGCTGGGATACATGAAATACATCATGAATTCCCGAAACTGAATAGGTAGCAATACAGGATAAGCAACTGGGCCAATGCGTTCCATAATCGAAAACGCTCCAATATATTGAGGAGCTAATTTCCCGAAGCTACTAAAACGCACCACACCCTTCAATGGAGAAACACGAATGAATACGAGATCGCCAACAGAAAATTCCAAAGGCTTCCTACGATGATCGACATAAGATTTCTGCCTATTCTGAGCCTCTTTCACTCTCTGTTTGATAATATCAATCCTCTCAGAAGAATCATGAATATAATCGGGGCCGAGAACTAACTTTTCCCCCATTTCCAACCAACAAGATGGTGAGCGACACGGCCTTCCGTAAAGAGCCTCAAAAGGAGTCATACCGACACTAGATTGAAAACTGTTGTTATAAGAAAATTCAACAAGAGATAAGGGGTCTTACCAACTACCACCAAAATCTAGAATGCAAGCTCGAAGGAGATCCTCTAAAACCTGATTCACCCTTTCAGTCTGACCATCAGACTGTGGATGATAAGCTATACTGAGATTGAGCATAGTGCCCAAAGCTTTCTGAAGGCTCTGCCAGAAATCACTAGTGAAAAGCGGATCTCTATCACTAACAATAGAACTAGGCACACCATGAACTCGAACGACTTCCTTAATAAACAGCTTAGCCAACAAAGGAGCAGTCCGATTAGACTTGATAGGAATAAAATGGGCTGATTCAATCGGTCAACAATCACCCAAATACTAGTATGGCCCGACCTCGAACGAGGTAGACCATCAAAGAAGTCTATAGAAATCAGATCCCATTTCCATAATGGAATCTCAAGAGGTTGCAAAAGACCACTAGGACGCTGGTGTTCTGCTTTAACAAGTTGACAAGTCATGCAACAACTTACATAACTTGCAATATCACGCTTCACACCCTCCCAGTAGTATAAGCGTTTCATATCAGCATACATCTTACTATTACCTAGATGGATAGTATACTTAGAACAATGGCAGTCCTCGAGAATGTCATTTCTAAGATTAGAAAAATTAGGCACGATCAACCTTCCCTTCTTTCGAATACAACCATGAACATCAATATCGAAATCCTTTAGATCATCACCTTGGGATTCCAATTCTCAATTCTAAATAAGAAAAGCAATATGTGGATCTTGTTTCTGAGCATCGGCAATACGATCCAACAAACTAGGATGAGCTTCCATGATAAATAAAAGCATGGGAGAATCAAAAACTGAAGGACAGTCTCTAATATCACAAAGAGATAGAGCTTCCAAAATATTCCACTCTGCTAGCATCATGAAAACAACATCTTGCTGCTTGCGACTAAGCGCATCAGCAACTCGATTACCCTTACCAGGGGTATACTGAATATCGATATCATATGAAGCAAGAAATTCAAGCCAACACTGTTGCCTCATATTAAGCTCTTTCTGAATAAATAAATACTTCAGAGATTTGTGACCAGTGAAGAGAATACAACGCTCGCCCAATATATAATGTCGCCAAATCTTTAGAGCAAAGACTATGGCGGCTAACTCCAAATCATGGGTAGCATAATGAATCTCGTTAGGCTTTAGTTGTCTAAAAGCATAGGCAACTACTCTATCCTTTTGCATGAGGACAGCACCGAGCCCAAAACCACTGGCATCGGTATAAACAACAAGATCATGATTCCCTTCGGGAACCACTAAGATAGGAGCATGAGTAAGGAGATCTTTTAACTTCAAGAAAGAATTCTCATACTTATCCGACCAAAAAAAAGGAACAACTTTTCTCGTAAGAGTGGTAAGCGGTAAAGCAATATGAGAGAAGTCCTTAATAAATCGACAATAATAACCCGCCAATCCAAGAAAACAACAGATCTCAGTAACAGTCTTGAGCCTCTTCCAATTTTGAATAGATTCGATCTTGGAAGGATCGACGGAAATACCATCGGAGGAAACAATATGACCTAGAAACTTCACTCTATTCTGCCAGAAGTGACACTTGGAGAATTTGGCATAAAGCTGATGCTGACGAAGAGAGTTTAAAACAATCTCTGAATGCTGAATATGATCGACTTCAGATTTGGAATAAATAAGAATATCATCAATGAAAACCAAGATGAACTTATCGAGATATTCCTGGAATATCCGATTCATAAGATCAACAAAATACGCTGGAGCGTTCGTCAAATCGAACGGCATAACAAGCCATTCGTAAGAACCATAACGAGTGCGGAATGCGGTAAGAGGAATGCTATCTTCTGCAACTCATAACTAATGAAAACCGGTATCAAGATCGAGTTGGGAGAATATCTTAGCGCTACTTAATTGATCAAACATGTCATCGATCCTAGGCAATGGATACCTTTTTTTTGATAGTTTGACGACCGCCCATGACTCCTGCACTAAACAAGGAAATAGTGCGCTGTAAAGTGTGCCAGGCTGCCATGGACGATCATCAAGGTAAGGTAAGAACGGCAGAGTCTATCGTATTACTTACAGCGCATGGATAAAATACAATAGAGAAATATACATAGTGAAGCTTCATCAAACAGAACCTCATCAATACACTACAAAAAAATTTGATACAAACATCTGAATGGTCAATACATCAAGCCTCAGTACATAACACTCAGAGAATCATACAAGCAGCGGAACATCCGGTACATATAGTAAGAAAATAATATGCAAAAGCCTCCAACTCGTCTTCGTCATCAACAGTGTTGGTCACTAAGAACAGCACCTGTCACCTGCTACCTAGTCTGCCCATCCCAAAACGGATGAACAGCCCAAGGTAATAAGAGTTAAACATAAAACCTTGAGTCAGACAAAAGTCCTAGTGAGCGGTAAATCAACTATCAAACATACCAAAAGAGCATAAAGGAAAAAGGAATAGGAACCCAACCATCCCACTCCACCTCTTTCTACAGTGATAGCCCCAGACACACTAAGCAGAAGTAAACATAGCAAAGCAGACAATTAAAGTAAAGTAATTATCACTCGAGTCAAGGTCGATGTTTTCCAGGTACAAACCCCTAAGGCCTAAACCAAGATCAGATAAGCACCTAAAAAGCATCGCTCTTGAGACCGAATGATGATACAACCAAACATCCATGACTCTGGCTATCACTGTTGTCATTGCTTCGATATCACCGTTAATTGAATGACCGGCTCATTCTTTCATCCGTCCGTCAAGGGCTAATGGTAACCCCGGTTCTAGACAGAACTCCGCACGTCATCGTGACCCGTGCCTAGGACTATCGAATCTGCCCAGAGTACTAAACCATCAACTATTAGTCTTGGGACTATCGAATCTGCCCAACGTCCTCTTGCTTTGAGTTTGCTAGAACCTTCAATAACGATGAAATCTCAGCCTTCTAGTCATCCTCCTCGACGACTATTCTCATACTAGCTCAAGCGCCTCTCGAGCCAACCATTATCAACTAACTCGAACCATATCACTGAGTTATCAACATGCTTGGGATGATCCCGTCTGGATTAAACCAAGGCTATCTCACATCATACTTTACTTCATCGCATCATAGCAAAGTCCCATCTCAACATCATGCTTTGCCTCATCGCATCATAGCAAAGTCCCATCTCAACATCATCATCAAATCTATCCATATGAGCTTTATCATCCACTTCATATGCCACAAGCAACTTTCCTTATTCAAGAGCCTTTCCACTTAGCTTTTGAATCATCTTCGACCATACTTGTCCAAATCAAATCATCAATCAACTTATTTATAACAATCAATCAGATCAATCATTAATCCAAATAATCAATCATTCAAACAAGATCTAAATAAACAGTTATAACAATAATGGCAATTTCGTAAATAAAGAGTCCAAATCTAACAAGCATGAGTTCTAAGTAATATCTTGATGAATGAACTAACATAGGTTAACATGTAGTAAAGTGGATATCAAAACTTTATGAACGATGGATCTACATGCAGACTTAAGGAAAATGCATGAAATCACTATCTTTAACACACAAACAAGCCACCGATCCAATATACTCCTTTGGGTCCGTGTGAGAGATAACCACCACTCATCGAATCATCTAAACACTTCAAAAGAAACTAACTTCAGATCTGGACAACAAAGGATCTAGCTTGATCCGACAAGATTTCCCTTCAAACGATGAAATCTCTCTTCGATTGATGTAGATCTTCAACTTTGGCTCTTGGATCTTAGATGGATGTAAGCACAAGATTAAAGTGGAGAAAAGAAGTGAAGAAGTAGTCGAGCTCTAAAAATAGCAGCACTTCGTCACTTCCAAAATCCGGATCCCAAAAATGAAGATAGGCACTTCTATTTATAGGCCAAACCTATGAGTCGTTCGCCCCCTTAAGTCGGTCACGACTCATCAAGGCTCCACGACTTACGACTCATCAACCCCACAGCCTACCGACTCAAGCCTCTACGCGGCCTAACGCAAACACGGCCTAACGACTCAACAGGATACGACTTTGCGACCTAACACATACGCGCATTCCTACCTAAGTCCTAAGTCGTTTGGACGACTTAACAACCTGCCGACTCACGACTCAACGACTCAACACAGGAGACGACCTACCGACCAAGCTACATAGCTGACCCAACAACTTAACCTTATTGCCTTAAGTCGTTCGAACGACCTAACTATAACACGGCATAGCCAAACTAAGCTTAGCTCGTTCACGACCTATCTCAACACACAGATCTAACCACTAGGTCGTTGAATATTTGATTGGTCAATTCCTTAGGTCGTTTACTAACTTAAGCCGTTAACCCTTAAGTCGTTGGTTCCCTTAGGTCAGTCAAACCCCTAAGTCGCTCACTCCTATAGGTCGGTCACCTACCTTAAGTCGCTCCACCGACTTAAGCTACAACATGACCCAACCCTGGACGACTCATCTCTGGACGACTTAAGCTCCAAACAACTTAAATTCTGAACGACTTAACAACACTAACAACCTAATGACAACAGTCCTATGATCTTTCGATCCGTAAAAATACGGGTAGTTACATTCTCTCCCCCTTAAGAATTTCGCCCCCGAAATTCCAAACAAACAAGAGCAACCAAAACCATTCTACATGCCTGCCATGCATCCAATTACTAGCCTAGCATGCAGAATTCTAAGACTAGAACAAGTTACAAATTCATGAGATGTCACGACACCTTTGGGCCATACCTCTAAGAGTTCAGGATGAGCTGCCTTCATCCTCTCTTCCTCCTCCCATGTACAGTCGTTAACATCATCACTCCATTGTACCTTGAGCAACCTGACTACATTCCTCCTAAGATGTTTCGTGTCAGTTTCCACAACACGAAGCGGCTTACGAGGTCTTCTAACAACTGGATAAACTTCTAAATCTGCACAACTATCAACAGAAACCACTGTATTCGAATCATGCACATACTTCCGTAGATACGATACGTGAAAAACATTGTGCACACTCGCCATCTTTTCCGGTAACTCCAATTTATAGGCAAGCTTTCCAATTCGCTCGATGATCGGGAATGGTCCAACAAATCTCGGAGTCAATTTCCCTTTCTTCCCGAATCGAATAACATTCTTCAACGGAGAAATCTTCACAAAAAACATATCACCTATGTCGAACTCCAAATCCTTACGACGCTTATCGGCATAACTTTTCTGACGGTCTTGGGCTGCCTTCATTCGTTGCCGAATGATCTCTATATAATCCGAAGTCTATCGAATCATTTCTGGCCCAAGTATCAACTTTTCTCCCGTTTCCAACCAACATGTCGGAGAGTTACACGGTCTTCCATACAATGCCTCATATGGTGCCATACCAATACTTGACTGGTAACTGTTATTATATGAAAACTCCACCAAATGAAGATGATCTTCCCATGATCCTCCGAAATCCAAAACACATGCTCTGAGGAGATCTTCCAAAACTCTGTTGACTCTCTCTGTTTGACCATCTATTTGGGGATGATAAGCTGTACTCAAACACAACTCGGTTTCCAAAACTTCCTCGAAGCTCTTCCAAAATCCACTAGTGAACAATGGGTCTCGATCGCTCACTATACTCTTCGGAATACCATGGAATCGAACTATCCACTTAACATACAACTCAGCCAACTTCGATGCAGTCCTAGTTGATCGAACAGGAATAAATCTTGCACTCTTAGTCAATCGATCTACGACGACCCAAATCCCTTCATTTCCTGCTCTGGTTCTAAGTAGCCCATCAATAAAATCCATCGATATTTGCTCCCACTTCCATCTAGGAACTTCTAATGGCTGAAGCAATCCACTTGGCTTCTTCTGTTCGGCTTTTACCAACTGGCAGTTCATGCATTTGGAAATAAAATTTCCAACATCCTTCTTCATACCTTCCCAGTAATAGGTTCTCTTCATATCCCGATACATCTTATTTCCACCTGGATGAATTGTCAGCTTCGAATGATGACTTTCCTTCAGAACTTCATTTCTCAATTCATCTATATCGGGAACAACCAGTCGTCCTTGCTTCCGAAGCCAACCCTCTCGATCGACCTCGAATCCTTTATCCTTCTCTGGATCCAACCCTGATTCCAAATCATGGATAATCTTGACAAGCTTATCGTCTCGCTTTTGGCTCTCACCAATTCTTTCCACAAGAGTAGGTCTTATCGATTAGTTTGCCAACATCTCAAGTTCCAATTCATATCTGGGCCTGAAGTCAAATCTAGCCAAATACTCAAGACTCTTCCATTCCGAAAACATGGCTCCCAATCCTGCATGTCTTCGACTTAACGCATCTGCCACTGCGTTACCTTTTCCCGGAGTATAGGTTATACCAAAATCATATGATGCTAAAAACTCTAGCCATCATTGCTGTCGAAGATTCAAATCCTTTTGGGAGAAAAGATACTTCAATGACTTATGATCTGTAAACAACTCGAATCGAACTCCCAATAGGTAATGTCTCCACATCTTCAAAGCAAATACAATTGCCGATAACTCCAAATCATGAGTTGGATAATTCCTTTCATGCGGCTTCAGTTGTCGACTTGCGTATGCAACAACTTTATCCTTCTGCATTAGCACTGCTCCAAGTCCAGTACCACATGCATCGGTGTAAACCACCATCTCATCATTTCCACTTGGAATAGTCAAAACAGGAGCACTTGTTAGTCGCTCTTTCAGGATTCCGAATGCTTGTTCACACTTAGCATCCCATCTGAACACTTGGTTCTTTTTCGTCAATCCTGTTAATGGTGCAGCTATCTTGGAAAAGTCTTTGATAAATCGACGATAGTATCCTGCAATCCAAGAAAACATCTCACATCAGATGCATTCTTAGGTCTAACCCAATCCTGGATTGCTGCCACCTTAGCGGGATCAACCGCTATTCCACTTCCAGAGATAACATGGCCTAAGAACCTCACTTCGCTCTTCCAGAAGTGACACTTCGAAAACTTAGCCCTCAGCTGTTGTTTCCGCAAGATTTCCAAAACAATACGCAGGTGCATCTTGTGCTCTTCTTCAGTTCTGGAATAAATCAAAATATCATCCACGAACACAAGTACAAACTTGTTCAACTGATCTCTGAACACTCTATTCATAAGATCCACAAAATATGCCGGTGCATTGGTCAATCCAAACGGCATTACCGGCCATTCATAGAAACCGGAAGGTGTCCTGAAAGCAGTCTTCGGCACACTATCCTTTGCCACTCTCAATTGGTGAAATCCCGTTGCCAAATCCATCTGAGAAAACACCTTAGCTTCGTGAAGCTGATCAAACAAGTCATCTATTCTCGGCAATGGATACTTGTTCTTCTTAGTCACTTTATTCAGCTCACGATAATCCACACACAACCTCAACGATCCATCCGCTTTGGTTGCAAACACAACTGGTGCACCCCATTCGGACACACTACGCCGAATGAATCCTTTCTGTAAAAGGTCATCAACTTGCACCTTCAACTCTTGTTGTTCCCTAGGCGCCATTCGCCTAAGAGGCATCACAACAGGTCTGGCTCCTTCAACTAGATCGATGCGAAACTCGATCTCTCTATGCGGCGGTAACCCTTTGACCTCGTCAAAGACACCCTCAAATCCATTCACAATAGGCACCGATGACAGTCCATCCCGTGGAACAACTAGCGAATACATGAAGCTCATGAAGACGCCTTCTTCATGCTTACATCGTATCACAACTCTTCGCCCCTCCACATTCTCGACTGTCACCTCCAGCCTCTTACAATCAACCCTTGCCGCATACTTCCTAAGCCAGTCCATACCCAAAATAATTCCGAACCCCGCAAAGTTCAGAACAAAACAATCACAAACAAAAGAGCAATCATGACTCGATACAACCAGACCACGGCATATCATACACAAACAAGACGAACCCCCAACTGGATTAGTCACAACCAATGGTCTATCAACAATATCCGATTCCAAACCCAACCGGTCTACAAGTTCATTACAAACAAAAGAATGCGACGCTCCAGTATCGAATAACACTCTAACTGGAATACCGCTAATGGAAAGAGTACCTTGAACCACCACACTCTTTCCTTTCTCTTCCGCCATAGGAGCTTTTGAAGATGATGGCACAGCTCCCAAAGTATAAGCTTGCACAATCTGCTTGTACTTCCTTGGTTCCGGACAATTCTTCCTGATATGCCCCAATTTGTCACAGTTGTGGCACTTCACCGGCACCTTTGGATTCTTACAATCTTTGGAGAAATGGCCCTTCTGCTGACAATTGTAGCAGGTCACTTCGCCCTTCGGCTTCTTCTGGCCATCCTTACCCTTCTACTGCTGCTGCTTTCTCTTCTTATTTCCACCCTGCTGTGGTTTAGATTCCTCCTTAGTCACAACAACAACAGATCCTTCCTTAGGAAACAGATTCTCGTGCCTGAGAGCTTTCTCCACCAGCTTCTCAAATGGGTCGTCCAGATGATCCACCAACTGTCTCCCAAGATAAGTGTCCAAGTCTGTCACAAACTTCTCATTCTTCTGATAGGGAGATTCAATATACGACCGAGCATACTTGGACAAAGCTTCAAACTCAAAAACATACTCAAGAACTGGTCTTCCATCTTGCTTGAGTTCCACAAATTTCTTAAACAGAACGGATTTCTGAGCTGTAGAAATGAACTTAGCCTCAAATCTAGCTTGGAATTGCTCCCAAGTAATTTCTTCCTTCGGAGTATCAATGGTGATAGAATTCCACCAATCAGAAGCTCTTCCTTGAAGCTGTCTTGATGCAAGCTTCCTCTTAGTTGCATCCTCAATTCCCAAATCACCAAAGATCCTTCTACAAGCATCTATCCATCTCTGGACTTCTATGGTTGATTCTGTCCCCAAGAAAACCTTTCCTCTAAGAGCAGTATAGTCTTTGCACAACTTAGCAAAATCCACTGGTTTTGGGGCTTGAACCTGAACTCCAACATCTACTGATGGCCCTGGAGCTGGCATTCTTCTCATGATCGAAGTCATCATGGCGTCAAACATAGCAGCATAATCAGCAGCCCCCTCAGAATCACGGCCTTCCCTAGCAGCTGGTCTCCCCCTTCGACTCATTCTTAATATCTATAAGAAAATGATTAATACACCTTGAAAGACAACTGCATAAGAGGTTCAAATCCTTCTAAGCTAATATATTATATATAGTAATTATCCATAAAAATACAATTACGTCTCTCATACGTAGTTACGTCAGCGAGCGCTGGCTAAAATCGATTAACCAAAGCTCTGATACCAAATGTGACGACCGCCCATGACTCCTGCACTAAACAAGAAAATAGTGCGCTGTAAAGTGTGCCAGGCTACCATGGACGATCATCAAGGTAAGGTAAGAATAGCAGAGTCTATCGTATTACTCACAATGCAGGGATAAAATACAATAGAGAAATATACATAGTGAAGCTTCATCAAATAGAACCTCATCAATACACTACAAAACAATTTGATACAAACATCTGAATGGTCAATACATCAAGCCTCACTACATAACACTCAGAGAATCATACAAGTAGCGGAACATCCGGTACATATAGTAAGAAAATAATATGCAAAAGCCTCCAACTCGTCTTCGTCATCGACGGCGTTGGTCATTAAGAACAACACCTGTCACCTGCTACCTAGTCTGCCCATCCCAAAATGGATGAACAGCCCAAGGTAATAAGAGTTAAACATAAAAACTTGAGTCAGACAAAAGTCCTAGTGAGCGGTAAATCAACTATCAAACATACCAAAAGAGCATAAAGGAAAAAGGAATAGGAACCCAACCATCCCACTCCACCTCTTTCTACAGTGATAGCCCCCAGACACACTAAGCAGAAGTAAACATAGCAAAGCAGACAATTAAAGTAAAGTAATTATCACTCGAGTCAAGGTCGATGTTTTCCAGGTACAAACCCCCAAGGCCTAAACCAAGATCAGATAAGCACCCAAAAAGCATCGCTCTTGAGACCGAATGATGATACAAACAAACATCCATGACTCTGGCTATCACTGTTGTCATTGCTTCGATATCACCATTAATTGAACGACCGGCTCATTCTTTCATCCGTCCGTCAAGGGCTAATGGTAACCCCGGTTCTAGAAAGAACTCTGCACGTCATCGTGACCCGTGCCTAGGACTATCGAATCTGCCCAGAGTACTAGACCATCAACTATTAGTCTTGGGACTATCGAATCTGCCCAACGTACTCTTGCTTTGAGTCTGCTAGAACCTTCAATAACGATGAAATCTCAGCCTTCTAGTCATCCTCCTCGACGACTATTCTCATACTAGCTCAAGCGCCTCTCGAGCCAACCATTATCAACTAACTCGAACCATATCACCGAGTTATCAACATGCTTGGGATGATCCCGTCTGGATTAAACCAAGGCTATCTCACATCATACTTTGCTTCATCGCATCATAGCAAAGTCCCATCTCAACATCATGCTTTGCCTCATCGCATCATAGCAAAGTCCCATCTCAACATCATCATCAAATCTATCCATATGAGCTTTATCATCCGCTTCATATGCCACAAGCAGCTTTCCTTATTCAAGAGCCTTTCCACTTAGCTTTTGAATCATCTTCGACCATACTTGTCCAAATCAAATCATCAATCAACTTATTTATAACAATCAATCAGATCAATCATTAATCCAAATAATCAATCATTCAAACAAGATCTAAATAAACAGTTATAACAATAATGGCAATTTCATAAATAAAGAGTCCAAATCTAACAAGCATGAGTTCTAAGTAATATCTTGATGAATGAACTAACATAGGTTAACATGTAGTAAAGTGGATATCAAAACTTTATGAACGATGGATCTACATGCAGACTTAAGGAAAATGCATGAAATCACTATCTTTAACACACAAACAAGCCACCGATCCAATATACTCCTTTGGGTCCGTGTGAGAGATAACCACCACTCACCGAATCATCTAAACACTTCAAAAGCAACTAACTTCAGATCTGGACAGCAAAGGATCTAGCTTGATCTGACAAGATTTCCCTTCAAACGATGAAATCTCTCTTCGATGGATGTAGATCTTCAACTTTGGCTCTTGGATCTTCGATCTTGGATGGATGTAAGCACAAGATTAAAGTGGAGAAAAGAAGTGAAGAAGTGTTGTAGTCGAGCTCTAAAAATAGCAGCACTTCGTCGCTTCCAAAATTCAGATCCCAAAAATGAAGATAGGCACTTCTATTTATAGGCCAAACCTATGAGTCGTTCGCCCCCTTAAGTCGGTCACGACTCATCAAGGCTCCACGACTTACGACTCATCAACCCCACGGCCTACCGACTCAAGCCTCTATGTGGCCTAACACAAACACGGCCTAACGACTCAACAGGATACGACTTAGCGACCTAACACATACGCGCGTTCCTACCTAAGTCCTAAGTCGTTTGGACGACTTAACAACCTGCCGACTCACGACTCAACGACTCAACACAGGAGACGACCTACCGACCTAGCTACACAGCCGACCCAACGACTTAACCTTATTGCCTTAAGTCGTTCGAACGACCTAACTATAACACGGCATAGCCAACCTAACCTTAACTCGTTCACGACCTATCTCAACACACAGATCTAACCACTAGGTCGTTGAATATTAGATTGGTCAATTCCTTAGGTCATTTACTAACTTAAGCCATTAACCCTTAAGTCGTTGGTTCCCTTAGGTTGGCCAAACCCCTAAGTCGCTCACTCCTATAGGTCGATCACCTACCTTAAGTCGCTCCATCCTCTAAGTCGCTCCACCGATGTAAGCTACAACACGACCCAACCCTGGACGACTCATCTCTGGACGACTTAAGCTCCAAGCAACTTAAATTCTGAATGACTTAACAACACTAACAACCTAATGACAACAGTTCTATGATCTTTCGATCCGTAAAAATACGGGTCGTTACAGATAGTGATCCCGTTAAGTCGATAATCAATGCAAAGCCTAAGAGTACCATCTGGCTTCTTAACGAAGACAATGGCGGCGCCCCAAGGAGACGAGCTAGAACGAATAAAATGCTTGGCTTCCAACTCAAATAATTGTTGCTTGAGTTCCTCATTTTCCTTAGCAGACATTCTCGTGGGAGGACGACTGATAGGATGAGCACCAGAGGTAAGATCAATACAGAACTCAATTGCCCTCTTAGACGGCAATCTCGAAATAGGCTCGAAAGCATCAAAAAAATCACAAACCACCTGAATATCAGCAATGACATCCTCCGACTCGAAGGAAGAAATGAGAGCACTATAAGCATGATCCATGTCTCGAAATACAATAGATAACTACTCGCTAGCATCGGGATGCTTGAGGTACAAATTTCATTCGGGACATAGAATTTGAACTTCATAACAGACGAGCCAATCCATCCCCAATATCATAGCAAAACCAAGATGATCCATAACATGCAGATTTGCATGAAAGGAGAAACCACAAGGAATAATCTCAACATCAACACACAACAAGCCAAGAGTAGCGGATACACCAATAGGATTCACAATCCACAAAGGATCGCAAAGAGTAACAACATCCAAAGGAATAACATGAACAAACTCCTTTGACAAGAATGAATATGATGCACCCGTATCGAAAAGAACCCTAATAGAACGGCCATGAAATAAAAAAAAACTTCCAAAACAGAAGGAGTAATACCTTTGGGCTGAGAAGAAACACCAAAAGCTTTAGCAACATTAAGCTTCCCAGATTTGAGACCCCTAGAAGCAGTAGGCCAATCAGAAATGCAATGACCCTCTTTCTTGCAATAGCAGCAAATGCGAGGCTTAGGACAATTACGGTGAAAATGGTCCAGAGAACCACAATTATAGCATGCCCTCTGAGTAGAAGGTGCACTACTAGGCTGAGAATTAGAGGTAGCTTGTTTCTTCTTCTTTTGATTGGAAGAATTAGGCTTATGAAATGGGAACCTCTTCTTATTGGGGTTCTTAGAAACCTCAACATCATCACCACTATCACGTTCCTTTTCGACAGCTTCAAGGCAAAGAGCCGAATCAACAAGCCCTTGAAAGAGAGGTTAAGCTGAAGCAAAAGAACTTTCTTCAAATACTTCTTCAAACCACCAACAAACCGAAGATTCTTCTTATGTGGAGTGTTAATGAACTCAACTCCGTATTTGGATAAGGCCTCGAAAGATGCAACATAATCAGAAACAGAGGAATTTCCTTGCTTTAACTCAAGGAAACTACGAGCAAGATTAGCCTTTTCTGATTCAGGAATGAACTTAAGTTCGAATCGTTCCTTAAACTGAATCCAAGAGAGAGGGGACTCATCAACTTTCGCAATAAAAAGCTCATACCAATCAAGTGCACGCTCTTGCAACATGCTGAATGCCACGAGAACGCGATGATGATCAGAAAGATCCATCCGAGAAAATATGCGCTCACAAGTGCACAACCAAGTTTGAACTACCATTACACTCCCTTGAAAGGATGACCTCCAAGGTAGGAATAGTCACTACACATGCGGGTGAAGGCAGACTTGTGATTAGGAGCTGCGGGAGTAGCAACAAGAGGCTGAGTATCCCGAAATAGCTCCATAAACTGATCAGCTGACATATGAACCACTAGACGGGCCTGCAGAAGAACGCTTCCCTCTACCTCTTCCAGCCATGGGCTGAGAGACAAGTGAAGGTAAAGATTAGTTAAAACAATACACAATTGATAAGAAATTTGACAAATGAAATACTATGGAATATATAATTTTATTCCTTGACGTTCTCCACATGTTAAAGTGGAAAGAATAGATTAGAAAGGCACGAATAAAACCCTCGAATAGTTGTAACAAATGTTTCATTCTGCTTCTGTTCTGTGTATATTATAATTTGTTCTGAATTTCAGCTCTGATACCAAGCTGTGACGCCCCACCTCTATGCTCACAATAAAAAAGGTTATTATAAGGAATAACGTCTGTTATTGCGAAGAATAAGGCTTGTTAGAAGCGACCATCCGTAAGTTATGCCTTAGACGAGTATTGATTACATCGATAGGAATTTTATAAATTAATCCCAAAGATATAAATTCAATCCAAATCTAAAACGAAACTACGATGGCTAAGGAAAAATCCAGAACAACTCATAACAACAACAACATAGATATGTAAAGTCACATCAGAATAGAAATATCAGATATATATAGCGGAAGACAAGTCTGGAATACATGCTACAATAATCGATTGTTCATATGAACCATATGTACATATACAAAGACTTCAACATACATGAGGTGATAGTCAATACACCAAAAGTATACCTCGAAGACTAGACAAAAGATGGAGTAAAAATCCCAAAAGCTGAAGCTACTACTGAATCAGTGATAGCTATTACCCTGAAATAACTCGGTGTGACCCAAGTATTATTTAAAAGAAGATAATAAACGGATCAGTCTAATTTAAAATCAGAAATAACTGTATAATAACAACACTTAAACAAATAATTGTAGTCTCGAATGAGACTATTTAACACAAATAATCAACATAGTTTAAACGAAGAAATTTCAATTTAAACCCCATAAAAATCAATTTTCAAATTCACAATTGAATTCAAAAACAGCAATACGCAAATTTATAATCTTAGATGAGACTATACACAAACTCAACTTTCAAATTCATAATTGAATTCAAAGCAACAATTTAGAAGAAATCAAAATAGATAACTAGAAAATCAGTAGTCGCAAAATCTAGAAATCAAAATAAGATAACTAGAAAAATAAGCATAAAAGTGGATCGATCCCAGCAGATGGCGAGTTTTAGCTACGCCGCAAGTGCATCTCAAATGGCCGAAGCCTACCAAGTACTATAGTTTTTGGCACCCAACAGATGACCCGAAGGTCCGCAGAGTGACCCGATCGTGTTGTACTGGTAATTGACCCGAAGGTCCATCAGATGACCCAAAGGTCCAGCAGAGTGGCTCAAAAGCCCAACAAAATCATCAGAATCATCAAGTAACAGCAAATGTTTCAATTAACGAGTCCGGAGTTAACCGAATTAGTAAAAGCATGGTTCCATATTCCGCACTTTTGCTAAATCATTTAAATCTCTTCATCGTTTCCTTGAAAGTGCAAAATTGTGTATTTTGTATAAATACAATTTACGTTCTCAAACGGACAAGTCCGGAATTAACCGAATCGGTAAAAGTAAGGGTTCATAGTACTCAATTTTGCTAAATCGTTTAAATCGCTTCCTCATTCTTTTGAAAGTGAAAACTATAAAAATTTTGGAAATAATTTTTATTTTAAAACGATTTTTAAAACACGTGATTAAAACAGCAACATCTGTAGCAATTTCAACAATTAAATTGCGCTTCACAAAACACCGTAAAAACGAATAACAAAATTAGCGTTGCGGAATAACCGCTTGAAAATTCACTTTAAATTTGACGGTTACTGAAGTCAAAATAAAAGTGATTTTTATTCGTCAAAAAAATGTAACCAAAACACCGCGCTTCAAAAATATAGCACCGGTGCAAAATTTTCATTATAAAAATGACGGCGCAAAATACGTTTTAAAATGTAACACCGGTTCAATGCAAATTTTACGTCAGACTGCACTATTGCTATAATTTAATAAAAATATCTGATAGCTTGGCAATAACATCCCAAATGATGTTATCACAACATATATAAGAATGTGCATGCAAACCTGACTCCATTACAAGTATAATGACCACGTACTGAGACAAAAGTGTCCACTACCATTTTGAGCATAGTTACTTAAAACTCCTACTCAAACTAATATGATACGCACGCATTTTAACGGGGACGAATTCATGCAAAGTTTGCATGTGCTAGAAATGCGAAGATGAAAAATGAATGCCTGGACACGTCATTATAATTCAAATCTTTTGCAACCTGTACCCTATAATATGTGTGCATGCACCATAAAAATAGTGGAAGGCCAACCCAAAACTCCATGCATAAGAGCTTATAAACGCGACCACCTGACAGTTGCATGCATAATAAAATGACACTTACAATTTCTTGCGCATGAAAATAGGAACAATTCTAGCTAAAGGCACGAGTACATGCAGGCAGGTGATAATCAAAGTAATAGTGAATGCGAAGAGAAATTATGCAGACACGTACAAATGAAATATCTGATCCATATTAGAAACGTGAGTTTTAAAACTCACCTAAATTTTCTCTAAAAACAGCTAGCAATACCGATTCAAAGGGAGCAGAAGTTTATATATATCACCCATTTTTGTTTTCTCAGAGCTCTGTAAAAGAGTGAAAAATGTTGCAGAGATATTATTTTTCTTTTCTTCAATTTGTATTAGTCAAAGAAATGAGTGTTGAAAAGTGTCATAGTACCATTGCATTTGATGCAAACGTGTATTTGATTGTTAACGCTCGGCTACACACTAGATGGTAGCAAAGTAAAGCAAGTGTTCACACTTGTTTTGTGGAGTGAAAGAGGCAGCAGTGCTATAGTGTTTGCACATTTGGTTTTCTTTTCGTTTATATATTTGCTATATTACTCGAATGTCAACAATGCAAGTGTTTAGACTTTGTTTTACTTTTTGGTTATAAATTTTCTTCCACTTCATGAATTAAAAGACGGCAAGCCATACACTAATATGTTAGTAAAATAAAGCTGCTTTTGCCCAAATTTGCAATATGCGTTTACCCCTGTTTTACTTTCAAACATTTGGGCTCTAGCTTTCTTGCATGCATAATGAACCGACCTCCATTTTCTATGTCTTGAAAAAAAAAATATGCACACATGATACGTGCATGCTTTTCACGCATGCCTGGTGAAAACGTAAACATGCAACATTTGCACTCAATTTAACTAGAGATATGGACACTTTCGAAAGCTTCAGATTTATTAATATATATATTTTTTTCAAATTAAAATTTTAAAAGTTTCTATTTAAAATATTTATTACGACGGTAGTAAAATTACGGTCGTTACAGACATTAAGGAGCTCATATAAATTTTCTCGATTACAAGAAAATCCTTCATAAGTGCCAAACATTGCTCCAAGAAAATCCTCCAAAAGTCTCCTCAATTACAAGAAAATCCTCCAAAAGTGCAAAACATTGCACCAAGAAATTTCTACAAACCGGGACCATCAAACCAAGCTTGGATTGACACTCCAGCTTGTCCAAGTTGGTCTCCACTAAAGCCATTACTTGACGATACAAAAGTTGAATCAAATTCATGTGATATACAACAAAATAATAATTCAGATTTCTGCGAAAAAAATTAAAATTTATGTTACACATCATATTTATTTATTGTTGGTATGTATACTATTTATTATATTTAAGTTTTAATAAATTTTTCATTCAAATTAAAATTTTCCTCTAGATGACAGAAAAACATATCACAGACGCCCGTGAATATTCCAAGGGCGTCAGTCATCTGTTAAGGAAATTTTTTTCCTATAACCACAGACGTCTGTGTAAACCTCACAAAAGTCTGTAATGACTTTTTGTTTAAATCTCCTATAGCTATAAACGTCGGTGTAACATCACAGACATCTGTCAAAACTCTCTGCCTCAACTTCACTGAAGCCACAAATGTTTGTAACTTCCTCATAGACTTTTATCGCTGCTCTAGCAAAACTTTCCAACGGTCGTATATAAAAAATTTACCTTTCTCTTCGCTTTACCTTCATTTCAACTCCTAATTCCTAAAACCCTAGATCTCAAAACACTCAAATTCTTAAATCAATGGCTCCCAAAAAGGTTACCATTTCCAAGAAGCAAAAGCAAGACCAATTGTCATCCTCCTCTGAAGCACCAATCACACAAGCTCACATTAACCAATGGCTCTGCAATAATCCCAACGCATTCAAATGATTCAAGGCGCTTACACAAAAGAAGATCCACTCAAGTCCTTTTTATCGCCTTGTATGTTATGGAATATGAAATCTTGGGAATTATGGATGCATGCTGTTGTAATTTGATTAGCGATGATACAAATAATGTAATCATTGATCCTCCAGCTATTTACCTCTTCAACTCCAATCTATGTAGTTCAGAGATTTGGAATTCAGAGAAAAATGGTGATTTGTTATGGTTAATTGTTTGCGGGAAGGAAGTCAATTGATGTGTATACCATTGGTCGTATTTTAGGATGTTCTTATGAGGGGATTTATCTAACCGATATACCGAATCATAGTCTTCTACCGAGGGATGAAGTTGCCCATAAAATATGGAAAGATAGAATGACACAATGTAAATCATTTACCTTCGACAATGAACTAAATTATTAAATAGAATGATAATTAATACCATCATTCCTCGTCTAGGAAGTCATGAACAAATTTAATCCAATGACCATAGAGCTTTGTATGCAATATTCATTTGGCTACTGGCTAATAGGGAAAAATTTAATCATGACCAAATTAAAGGATTTTGGTCTACGCATCGTCATTCCATTGATTATGCTCCGTATATAATGCGCATCTTGCAAAATCTTGGAGTTCTTTTGTACATCTCACAATATGAAGAAATTCCAACCATAGATTGTAGACCAGGATATCTTTCACTGATGCATCTTCCAAAGAGTCGACCTCATATCATTCCCTTCAACAAATGGACTCAACAAGAACAAGAACAAGAACATCATAGTCATCCTTAAACTAGCACTCCTTAACAAACATATTCCCCTCATCCTTCCTAACATCCACCTTCCTCTAGTCATGGTACTGAATATTATTTGGACTCGGAAATTCAAGAAGCTCGGGTGAACTATGTCAAATGGATTCTTCACGATTTGGAAATCAAAAACAAAAAAATAATCATGGCCAATCAACGATATTTAAACAGAAAAATAACTAGATTAGAATGCTATATCTCCACTAGGATGATAAAGATGAAGAAGATTTTGGACAAGGTGGTATCTACTTTAGGGAAAGTGATGTGCAAAGTACGTGGCCGATCTTCCTCATGCTCAACATTTTCACCTTTCTCAACACCCCCACTTCAGGTTCAAACACCAGTTTATCATTCTCAAGCCTCACCCGAAGGTATGTAACATGATAGAGGTGACCGAGGTAAGACTCCTGTGCATGCACAAGCCAAAGAAGAAGAAGAAGACAGTAATGAAATGTACATTTCTGATGCTTCACATTTTCAATAACCATCTTATATGGCATTTCAAGGTCTTTCAATTAACAAAGATAAGGAGTACAATGACCAAATATCATGGCCAAGTACATATGAGCAGGATCCATCCGCTTACTGGGAGCATCACGAGAACTACGAAGGCCTGTCTTATTCCTAAATTTAGTACAACTAGACTTTGTTTTCTTTTATTTTGAAACTCTATGCTTGTTCATTTTCCTATGTATACCTTTTTTTTATAATTCCTTCTAAATTTTTCTTTGAATTTTCATATTTCATTTTCCATAATCAGAAATGATGACATGCTATGACCATTTATATCATATATATATATATATATATATATATATATATATATATATATATATATATCATTTCCCACCATTTTGATAATGACATAGGAGGGGAATTTGTACATATACGTAGGGGGAAACACATATACATAGAGGGAGACAAACACAAAAAAAACTTCCATTCTATAGTTCATATTTTGATCATATAGTTAATATTTCACTATATAGTTGATATTTGATTGTATAATTGTCATCATAAAAAAAGGGAGATTGTTACAACCTCCAATTTATTTTTCAATGATAACAACTATACAATCACATACATATATAGACCTTATCAAGATTGTTGGTATATGCTGCAAGAAGACACCATGCTTGAGGATATTGAGACTCAAAGAGAAACAAAGATGCATTGACCATACTAAGGTTATTCTACTATAGAAAAGTCCTAGATATAATATTTTAAGGTCTCCTTGAGTATATATGCATACACGAGCACACATAATTTCATGTACATTAAAATTAAGGCGAAAAATAATTTTTCACCTCACAGACATTGGCGATAAACCAACATACGTCTATAACAAGTCTCGAACTAAAAATTGAACAATTTAAAAACGTTTGAGGATTTCACCAAAGACATCTGTCATGGGCTAAAACTGTCAAATATGAATAGACAATTCTGTTTTGAAACTAAAGGAAATGACCTTTCAACAAAAGGTTGCGGCCATTAATATGAAGAGGCTTTCCCTTATAGTAACCACTCTTCATGTACACTTTTTTAAATCTATAAATACCACTTTAATTGAGAAGTAGAAATCATCCTACTTGAATTAATCTATTCTTTACTCTCTTGATTCCAAAGCACTCTCTTGCATACATACTCTCAATCTACTATAACCAAAATATAATTTTGGTTAAATCACATCCTACCAGTCAAAGCATTAAATATTCATATACTCAAAGGAGAACATAGGAAGATTTGTACTATAAGTCAAGATAAGTGTTATTGTAACACAAGATTGTCAGAGATACTTTTGTATTAGCCTATTCCTTTGTGCGAAGTGAGGGTAATTTTTTAAAGGAAATGCCAAAGAGGAGCTTCGAGACTGGACGTAGGATGGAAGGCCCGAACCAGTATAAAACCTGTAGTTTTCAAGCTTTTTATACTTTACTATTTATTTCCAACTATTGCATTAACTTATGCACTTGCAAATTATACACAAGTTAGATAGTATACGATCCACAAGACTTACAAATATAATTTACAAATATAGTTTATAAATAAAAAGAGATTAGGCTGAGAATTTGGGAACTTAAATCCCGGTGTTTTGAGAATTATTTTTTAAATTTTTAGAGAAATTAATAATATTATTATATGAAAGTATTTATGAATGGAAATATTTTGAAAGGAATTTAAAGAGATAGAAAGCCCTGAACTCACTTCTATTGTTGAAAAATGATTCTAGTGATGACTGCAGCATAATTGGTGTTCATTTGCAACTTTTTAAGCGAGGATTGCTACCATAATAGTATTTTTGCTATAGAGTTGTTTAGGTAAAACAAATTTGTTTTAATTTCTAAAATTATGACTTGATATATAAAAGGAGGTATGTGTATTAATATTAGATGAAAATGTTTTGAAATAAAACCCAGATCGTCTAATTCTGAAGTTTTCAGTTAAGTCATTATATGAACTCATGTTTTATATTCATTAAGACGGTTTGGATTGTGCATCTCATTATGACTTATTGTTGGCTAATTTTTATACTTTAAAATGAAATGGGATTTATGATAATTATGGATAGCCGAAGACTTCCGAGTTAATTGAGAAATTGAAGAAAAGTGTCGTCGTGAAAATATAGGAGAAAAGTTTTTGTAACTTATAAATTTGAGAAGATGATAAGTTAAAACCAGGTTTAAATTATTTGAACATCCCCGTTAAGTAAAACAAATCTGCTATGGTATACATACTCTTAGGATATAGTAGAGTACTATACGAATATGAACTTGAGTTGTAAAATGCTAATAAACTTAGGAGAAGTTATATGAAATAATTCATAAGTGATATTAGTATTAAAGGCAATATTGTAAGTAAAAAATGAATGTGAATTAAAAAATAATAACCATTACAGTTAAGAGACCAATGGGATAAATACATAGGTTGTGTGTAGATCATTTATTCACATAATTGTTCTTGATCCAGATTTGAGTACATCATGTCAAGGTGATTTACACTAGTCGGAACAAGAATTTTTCACATGATTATTGACGACGAACACTTGATATGGATTTTTCATTTGATTCTAAAATTTTCTATCATAGTTTATAGCTATGCAAGGAGAACATATTTTCTAATCAAGGAACCTGATTGGTATCCGCACTATGGAAGTTGAGTGATCGATACTAGTTTGAAAGTAAAATTTGTGTGATTGTGCGAGCGATCGGGTTTGATATTACATACGAATGGCATATGTACATCGTACGGACTTGAATATAATTATATGTTTTCGACATTAGAAAATGCATGTTATATGGTTTGATGGCATTTGTAAGTGAGATACAGATTAATGGAAGCAAATGCTAGTTTGATGCTTTCGATTTCATGATTAGAGTTTGATTGCTCGACTAATAGGTACACGTTTATGTTGTTGTTGATGATTGTATGTCCCAAATAGGGGAGGCCACTTTTGTCTTTTTTTTCTTTTATTGGATTGGGCACACAAAGGAGGTGCAGCCGAAACTTTCCATAACTTAAAAGACTTTCAAGTTTAGTAACTCATTTTAGTAAATTGGTTTTAAAAGCCTAAGAGTGTGAAGACAATTTCTTTCTTTGGGAATTTCGAAAATGGAATTCTTTTAAGTGGGAAGAATGTAATGATCCAAAAATTTTAATGTTCCGAATAAGAACATTTAGTTAATTTAAATATTCAAAATTGATTTAATAAATTATAATAAAATTTAATTGTTAATAAGACGACCTGATTTCTATTGACATATTTTTAATTTTTTACAAGATTTTTTCATAATTTATATTTTGGAAAATATTTAAATTATCATTTGATGATTTTTCAACAAAAAATAGTATTTTTTTGAAATTTAACAGAGTTAGATGACCAATATATATTTTTATTCTTTTGGGACTGTGTTCCATTTTTTTACACGATCATTTTTTATTTTGTTGTCCATGGTTCGTACGTGAACGGAATTCTCCATAGCAAAATGCCGAAAATTTGTGTATAGTTATAACCTAACTATAAAGAAAAAATCAATACACTACGAATATTAAACGCATTACTTTTTCTCCCTATTTCTCTTATTTTGTCATTTTCAATAATGGGAAGATTAAGTTTTAAACATCAAAAATCAAAATCAAACTAAATACTCAATGGAAAATTTTATATCAAAGATCTTTGAGTTCATTAAGACTAGATCTACATTTCTAGGGGTGTTTTATTGGGTGTGGCGTTGGTTTGTACTGTTCATCAACTTGGGTGTGGAGTTAGGGGAGCTAGGATATGGGCATGAGGCTGATTTAGGGTGAATTAAGCTATGGCATTAATAGATTTGGATTTCTCGAGTGAAGAACAACATTTTGCCAAAGTTTGGAGGCATGCGAAGTAGTGACGGGATTCGCGACATGGCGGTTGTTGTGTATTGGATTGGGTATCGCGTTTTACAGGGGAGCTTTGGAGGGGAATTCGATGGGGTGGAAGAACTTGGCTAGTGAAGAGGAATCGATTAGTGATCGTTCGAGGCACTCTTGGTGGTTGGGGTAAGATGCGATATTAGGGAGTAGTCGGTTACGGCAGGAGGTCACGACCTACGGGAGTAAACCGAGCTCGAAATCTCTAGGTCGGAAAGGTGGAGCTCGAGAAGGGAGGGTTGGTGGCAAATTCAGTTTGTGATTTAAGGAGCGGACATCGGTATCGCTTGGTAGTGTGCATTGCCAAGCACCATTGTTGTGTGGCAGGATCTTCGAATCAGGGAATGAGAGGGAGAGGATGATGAGTAGGGTAATTTAATTAAGCTGTTAATTAACTAATTAAAATATTTTAATCTCAATAACTTATAAAATGTATCTCTCTCTCATACTAGGACCAATCGAGAAGTGATTTTTTTGCATTGCGCTCGTAATAGAGATAGCTATGTGTTGGAATTGGTTTCATCAAATTTAAACCTAGTGGAATTTTGGGATAAAAGTTCAAACTGGAATACCTAAGCGTCAGTTGGAATTTCGATGAGTTAAACTAACTTCATTTTGGACAATCCATATGATATATAAAAGACGAAAATAATTGCTTGTGTTTCAATAAATTATTGGTTTGTTTGGTTGAATATTTGCTTTCGAAAAGCAAATGACATTTAAAATGAGAATTTCGTAGAGAAGTTCAGATTTCTCATCGTTTTAATTTTTAACTTCAGTTATATATTTGATATTTTTAATTTCACTTATATGCCTGTTATATGGATTGTCAAATGCTAAAATTTGATAGGTTGGCTATATTGAGGGTGATACTGACATATGTTAAAAGTTGAAACTCATTAGTGGAAAATGTAGTAATAGCATTGGCTAAGTGCTATGGTAGCTATTGGCTTAGTTATAGTATTTTGGAAATACTATTAATTGCTATTTGATTTGGAAATGATTTTGATTCGGGAAAATGATTTTTAATCTGACCTTTTTGGACTTTATGTTATATTTTATTTAAAAAATATATTTTTGTAGTTCTCTATTTTACTTATACTTCTTTTATTATTCTTTTCTAATATATGTGTATATTTAAATGTTTTAGAATTATTTTGGAAATTATTTATCTTTATAGAAAATTTATTACAATAATGAATGTTTATTTCAAAGGAACTAAACGGGTTTATCTTTTATTTTAAAGTATTTTGTTTTTAGAAGAAGATAAGAATATTTTCAAATAAATATTTGGGAAACTTTTTCTATAATATGTTGTTGTAAAAGAACAAATTTATATATGGTATGTTATAAATTAAGAGAGATTTGTAACCAGTATTTATAAATAAATGATAAGCTTTATAAATGATATCTTATAAAAGGGAAATATTATCATTTTGATAAATTGGAGTTATAAATCATAATTGGGAATTTATTGTAATTCACGAATGATCATGTTGTGGAAAGCATCTAAGTTTTATAATTATATTTGGAGTTGTGTTTTGGAAAGGAGAGTTGTAATTGTATTTAGAATTTATAAAAGGCGTTTTATAAAATGAATTCGGGGTTTATAAAAGATTTGCAAATAAATTTGGGAATTTATAAAATGAGTTTTATAAATGATATTTTTTAAAAGAAGTTTTATAAAAGAGTTTATAAATAGTATGTACTTCCCTACTATTATTCGTTTTTCTTTCTTTGTATCGACACTTGAGAGGAATATTTATACTCTGATTTTTGTTGAGACTATGATTTTTTATTTCATGGGACATTTTGGGCTTTGAGACATGTATGTTGTATTTGGTATTTGACTTATCTGGTTTATGAAGCAACCATGAAGTTTTTGTTTTGAACAAATTATTATTTTAGTTTCTGCATTTTTACCTAATTTTGTCTTGTAAATCTTAGTCTCTGTTAGCTTCAGTTATACCTACAACGCACCACGCCTTTTAATGTGTCGTTTTGGATATATTAAGGGGTGTGGGGCGTTTCACATTCCCTTCATCCGGTGGTTCTGGAGCCAATGATGAGTCTTGAGGTACGATTTGCAGTTTTTTTTAAACCGATGTATATAAACATTGAGTAATGGGGAGGTTAATTTATGGACATGTGGTGTTTGACATTAATTTGTGTAGTTGATTTGGTGGTTGATTTGTGGAATTGATATGTGGAGTTTCATGTTGGATGTATACATTGTACATTGATGTTGGATGTAAATGTTAGAGTTGGATAGGTGAGACTGATGATGGAAGGTTTGTTTTGTATTGATTGAATATGTTTGCATTTGATATGATGATGTTTGAGTTTTATATTGATATTGATTTTTGCTTGTATATCTGACTTACATATTGATGTTGATGAGTTGTGTTATATATTGGTGTTGAAGTGATGCCGCGCTGCAGAAAAAAATTATCCAGATTTACGATGGCTTCCCACTGCTTCTGGCGGCCTATTGGTCCTTTTTTCGATAGCGAGCGATAGCTTCCGATGGCTTTCTAGACAAAATTTACGACGGCTTGCAATGGCATGCGACAGCTTAATGAAAATTTTCATGCCACGTGGTCGTCTTTTTCGTCGGAAAAGCCGACGGTAGTACCATCAGAAAAACCATCGCAAGCAGTTGCCATACCTTCGTTGAAACTGTTGGAAGTGGGTGAAATGCATGGTCCGTATTCCAACAACATTTCTAATGGCTTGCAGTGGCTGCGAACGGAAATTGCCCTTGTAGTGATTATTTCAAAATGATTTGAAATAAAAATCAGGTATTTAATCTAAAATTTCCTTAAAGGAAATTAATTTAAATAAAAGTTATTTCAGATAGTAATTAGATAAATAATAGTTTTAAACTCTTGGATAAGAAATAGATAATTTAACACAATTTTTGAAAAGGGTTAAATTGGATAAGAATGTTTTAATAAGCTTTGTTTTATTAGAACAATAGTTTTTTTAAACATCTAAGTCTTATAAACGGTATGTTGATTTTGGACCGACTAGTAAACATCTTTTCTTTGGATACTCTAAGGTAAAAGGTTCAAAGTAGCTGACTCAGTTGTAAGACCAATATCTTGTTTGGACCTCCATTTGAATTTTGGAAGAAAATTAAAAATTGAAGTAAATAATTAATAAATAAAATAAAATAGACATTTTGTACGTACTCTTAGGACGTAGAGAGGTATTATACAGGTTAATAAGAGGGGGATACGTTTTTAATCAAATATTTTATTAAGATGTGACTTTATAAAATGTTTATAAACCGGAGAAACAAATTATGAATAATCCATAAATAATTTTAGTATTGAGCGAATAATATAAATGAAAATGAAATGGATTTAGAAAGATTTTGGTATAATTAAGAAATCAATTAGATTAAGTATGTAATTGTACATAGATCATTTTATTCACACAGTCGTTAATATAGGATTCGGGTACATAACTAAAAGTTTTTAACACTGGTCCGAAAATGGATTTCTCACTTGATTCTTATCAGCGAACCCTTGATATGGATTCTTGATATGATACTGAGATTTTCTATCATAGTATATGGCTATATAAGGAGAATAGAGATTTCTAATCGAGGAACCTGATCATAGTTGCACTAGCAAGATCGAGTGAGTGATACTAGTTCGGAAGTGGAAGTCTATGTATCCGAGCAAGTGATCAGATCAAATATAGCATACGGAAGATTTTTGTATATCATATGGGACTGAGTATATTTGTATACTACATGTGTGACTTAAGAAAGTGTGAATCCAAGAAAAATTATAAATCTTGTTTGAATTGGTCATTTGACATTTTAAATACTATTGGGTGTTAGTTTATTACCTTATGGAATTTGATTGATTGATAATGTTATTTTATAGACTGCGGTTTATAATACTATTATGTTAGGACTTAAATCCCGGTGATTTTGAAAAAGATGATTTGGAAAGAATGTGTGAAAGAATAATACTAAAATTACTTTGAAAGCTATTGTGAAGTATTATTACTTTGGTTTATATTGCTATTACGTATGATAGAAATAGATTGTGTATTGCTTTTTGTTAGCATGATTCTCTTTTGCATTATGTAAGTACGAAATAGGCATAGGGATGCAAGAAAATACCATTCCTTGTTCACCAACATTCGCATTTAGAGAGTAAATTGCTTGCCAAAATCAAATGCTAAAGACATACACAGTGTTATCCCGCCTTTTGGCAAGGCCGAGATATCAACGCACAGGTTTAAAACCAAGGGTTGTTCGTCCTGTATATCAAGCACACACAGGTTTGCTATGAATGTCGATGAATTTTGTCCTAATCCGGATCAGGCTAAAATCAGCAAGACATTATAAGCAAAGCCATAAAAACCAGCATTCCAAATTTCAGGTCAATCCGAGTTCGTATGCTCAAATTGTGATCGGTGCAAGTTGAAGGGAAAAGCCATGTTTTCATATCCATCAGTGAGCCATATTTCGAATCCATCAACTTTGCACCGACCAGCCTCGTATCCATCTAGAAGCCTCGGTTCGCACCGATGAAGTTCATCCATCAACAGAGCATACGTTTCGTATCGATCGGCTAGATCCTATTTCGTATCCATCCAGCTAGACACAGTTCGTATCCATGGTTGAGCCTTTATTCAAATCCACCGCCTTCGTATCGATCAGGGATACAACAATCTCATATCCATCTGTCTCGAATCCGTTAGCACACACTCATTTACAACCATCCAGTTCGAAACCATCAGTAGGTGATTACTCGAACCCATCAGGTTCCATTAGTTCGAATCCATCAGGCAACTGCCCTTCGTATCCATCAGATAACCTTGCTTCACATCCATTAGATGGTGACTACTTCGTATCCATTAGGGGCTGTTTGCACAAAAAATGGACAAACACCTCCAAGTCGTATTATTTAGTTGATTATATGTGATTTTCAGTGATTTTAGATGAGTATGTAAATATGAAAGAAGTAGGGGCTGAAATGTAAAAGACACACAGATTTATAGTGGTTCGGCCAGAATGTGCCTACGTCCACTTTATATGTTATTGTCTTCTTTCTTTCAGATTACAGGTACAATGCTTCGTACATCAGTATATGAAAGTAGTTTGAAAGTTCCTTCCTTGCTTGAGCTCTCAAACTTGTCTCTCATTGTTGTACCCCTGCCCCTCTATTTATAGAGTGAGGTAGGGGGCAGGGGTCTTGGAGGTATATAGCTGCTGGTGGGCCCGGGCTGAAGCAATCTGGACTGGCAATCATCTGGTTCGGCGGAGGTCCATTCGGTGGTGAGGTATGGTTTGGCTCGGTGACGTTGGTCCGGCCGTGCATGATTCGGTATTGGTGGTCCGGTCGTGGAGCTGTGGTGGAGATCCATTCGGCATCGAGGTAGGTAGCTGGTTCGGCGATGGGCATGGTCCGGTTATGGCCCTGGTTCGGCATGCATGATGGAGGCCGAATGGAACGTGGAGAAGGTTGGTCCGGTGGAGGTGAGGGCTGTGCTTCGCCGAATGAACCCAGCCGAATGGGTCGATACCGAACGAGGTGATGGTTGAATGGAGGAGCCGAATGAGTTGATGCCGAATGAGGTGATGGTTGAACGTTGGATGGACTTCTAGGTTAGTGTTGAGCTTCTTGGCTGTCGAACGAAGTGGAGGCTGCGAGCCCGGGTGAAATTGTGACTTCCTGGTCCCTAGATCTTCTGGGTGAGAATTCGCCCAACATTTGCCCCCCAAAGTGGGGCACGTGCTTGCGTGTGTCGCGCTTTGTTTCCCTGTGGTAGAAAGGCTTGTTTCGTAACGCCATGGGCTGGATGTTCGTATCCTGCTGCTGTCCTGCAAAGGAATTTAATTTATAGTTTTAGTGTGGTTCTAGGTAACGATCGTTCGGGATCGAGATATTTGAGATGAAGCTAATCGTGTCGTTAGGGACGAGCAAGTGTGCCCCGAAGGGGCTTAGCATTGTCGATGCCAGGTTCACGTTAGAGTGGGTCCCCGGGTCGTTTGCCAAGCAGGTTTATCGCCAGCTCAGAGCATGCCTAGGGATTGTTCGCGACCCCGTACATGTGTAAGTAGCTTAGCCATTTCATAATTATCAGAATCAAATATCCGTTTCACCTATGAGTTTAAAAATGCGTGTCAAAGTGTAAATTCCCACGACGGTAGGGTTAATAACCATTCAGAGCGTGCCTATGGACCATTCGAGGTCGCGTACACGTGTAAACGATTTAATCCACGTCGGTGAGGATTTTACGACTTATTCATCGTTATCATAATCTTATTTTATTAGTTAGTTCTGGAGTTCGGTACTTATCTGAGGGAGGCGCTTTGCACGCCCCTAGTTCCTGGTTGTTGTTGGTAGAGAGAGAGTTCATTCGGCTTTGTGTTTGGTCCGGCTGTTCACATCCGGCTTTTGGTTGGTCCGGTACCGAACTAACTGGTTCGGCCGTCCTGAGCTCGCCTATATATAGAGGCTACACCCCCCCTGGTTTTTCCTTACCGAATTAGAGAGCCGAATCAACTGTACTGCCGAACCAAATCTTCTGCCGAACCAAATTTCTACCGAATCAGGTACGTACTCTATTGCCGAATGCCTCTTATTACCGAATGGCTCAGAATGCCGAATACACACGTTGGTTCTCAAATGCCGAATGAACATGGGACATTGGTGCCGAATGGGCTTTCGTCATTAGAGCCGAATGAATTTACTTGCACTGTACCACCGAACGAATTCGTATACCGGATGAACTCCTAATGCCGAATGGAATTACCGAATGAGGCATATACCGAATGAGACTCGGAAATTTGAATCTTGAGCGAAATCTTAGGCTTTTATACGCTTGCTTTAGATACTTGCTTGTTTGTTTTTCTATACTTCTTGTTCTAACATCGTGTTTTTCTTGTGCTAAAGAAAATGTCTCGCAAAGCGGAAACACGATCGGACAGAAAGAAGTCTAAAGGCACAGGAGAGTCTTCTTCCTCCGTGCCCCCAGTCCAGCCAGGATCCGGGCAACACCGACCTATTCCGAGGTCTCTAGTGGACGGATATGGTCCACAGGAACTTTTGATCTCTCCCCCGGATTGCTTTCCTAGCTCCCTAAAGGAGGAGCAACTTGACGTCATATCCCGTTCCTTCGGGATAGATAGGGCCCTTATGTTGCTGCCGGGAGATGGATTGATGCCATATAATCCTCCTGAGGGCTACTTCGCTTTTAGCAGATACCATTGCATGTGCGGTGCTATCCCCCCTATCAACGCTTGGATAATTAGCTTCACCACATATTTGAAGGTGGCTCCCTTCCAGCTTCAGCCTAATTCCTATGCCATCCTGGTGAGCCTCTTTGTTATCTTCCAGAGGAGGTACGGGCATCCTCCTTCTAACCGGGAAATTCGATACTTGTACAACCTGAGAGGCTATAAGAAGGGGTCTCCGTATATTAGTCTGGAAGCGGCCGTGCCCTTCAAACCAGTCCTGGACTTATATTCCAAGTTTACCATGTTCAAGAAAGAGTGGTTCTTCATCAAGGACGATGCTGTTTCTTTCCGCCTTTTCACTTCCGGCTGTAAGATGGATTTCATTTATATTTTCCATGTTTTGACTGTAGTGTTTTTTCTGACATGCTTCTATTTCTGGCTAGCGACAGGTGGTATTGCAGTTGTGGAGGATGATTCCTTGGTGCGAATGGCTGCTGAACTAAAGGCTATTCCGGCACGGGACCGGTCGGCCTCCTTCTTGATCAGGAACGCAACCCTCTTGGAGTATAATTTGATCTTACCGCACCAGTCCGTGGTTAAGCAAAGAGACACGGCTGAGGAGAAGGCTGCTAAAGCTAAGGAGGGGGATAAAGTAAAGAGCGGTAAGAGGGAGCCTTTCGCAGAGCGTCCCGTGGTCGGGGGGAAGAAACTGAAGAAGTCCGATGGCCCTTCTCCAAGTACTTGCCCGACTGTCCCGGAGGAGGAAGGTGTAGAAGAGGAGGAAGGAGGCGAAGTTGGAGAAGGGTCGGAGGGTGGAGGAGATGGCGACGGTCAAGGTGGTAGTGGTGTTGCTGCTCTAACCTCTGAACAAGACCTCGAGCTGGATGAGGCTCTCCGTCGGGCCTTCGGGGAGTCGGAGGGAGAGTCGGAAACGGAGAAGGGAACGGAGAAGGCAAAGGAAACCGGCAAAGCTGTGGCTGGCACTGACCCATCCTCTAAGGGTTCCTCAGCTAGGGTGATTCCGGCGATGCAAGGTGAACTTTTGCCTTCTGCCGATTCTATTTTCGATAAGGACTTAGAAATTTTTTACGGTTCACTTCCGTCCTGGGGTGAGATCCAGGACTTATTGCAGTATCCCTCTCCTCCGCCGGGTTTGTATAATAGATGTGTCTTCCCACTTTTCTTTCTTTTTAACTTAGCACATTTTTTGAACTGTGGGTTATTGTATGTTCATAACACTTGTTCTTTATTCCAGGGGCAGGCCAGGCAGTTAAAACGTCGGATGTTCGACATCGCCTTGAACAATTTAAGTGGAGGAGAGCTTCTGCGAAACCTTCTACTGATCGCACTGGGGACGTAGTCAAGTACCGCCCTCTTCTTGGGGTCATCGAAGAGGGCATTCAGAAAAGGAAGCGGAGCCGTTCCTTATTTGAGTCGTCCCCTGGTTCGCAGCCTCCTACTCAGCCTCCTCGTGATACTACGGAGGAGAGCACGGAGCCCGGCCCCCCTCCTCCTCCTTCCAAGAGTCCTACTGTCATTCATATAAGGCGTCCCGATGCGCCTCGCCCCGTGCCTCGTGACCCTTTTGCTGGTCATCCTGATTTAGACCCAAGCTTTCGGGACATTTCATTCGATGAGACCACGGGCGAACACCTCCTTCCCCGCAACCCCATGGTAAGGGTGCTGGACGAGGCCAAATCTTTAGATCTTGATTTACTTACTACACGGGTAGTCACCATGGGGGATGAGGCCAAGGCTAATATCGACCGGGTGGCCGCAGAGACCAAGAAGTTAATGGAGCATCATGCTAAGTTGGTCAAGGCCGGGGAAGAGATCGGGAGTGCTAACATTCGGTTGAGGTTAAAGGTTGCCGATCAGGCCAAGCAGCTCGCCGACCAAGCCATCCAGATTTCCCAGCATGAGGAAGCCTCCAAGCGTCTGAAAGAGACCATGGAGAAGGCCAGTAGGGCGGAATTACGGAAGATGGAGGTCGCTTGCAGGGAACGGATTAACATAGCTATCGCAACGGTGGATGAGGTTCGAAATGCGGATCTCGAGCGGGTAGAGGAGTTGTCAGGGAGGCTCGAGGCTGCGGAGATGGCTCAGGCCGAGTTGAAGGAGGAGATGGAGGAGATGAGGAGGTCCCTCAGGTCGAAGGAAGAGGAACTGAGGAGGTCACTCCAGGCTGACTGCCTGAGATACCAGTCAGAGAGGGACGTCGCCGTCGCCAAGTTGCAAGCTTCCGAGGCCCGGGTGAGGGAGTTTGAGGAAAACGAGGGGATGATGGATGAGATGCTGCAGGATATGTACTTCCACACTTGGAAGGAGGGCGGCTTGTCTTGGATGGACGATTACCCTCGGGTCATGGCCAAGGTGTATCTCCAGGCTTTAGAGGAGGCCAGGGTGAACGCGGGTAAGGAAGGCGGAGAGGCTTTCAACTTGAATGCGGTTACTGCTCAGTTCTCAAAGGAGGAGCAAGCGGCGGTGAAGGAGGGGATGCGGCTGCTTGCTGCAGAGGAAGCGGGCGTGCAGTTGGATGATGAGGATCGAGCGGCGGATGCTGGTGAGTTATTCTTCTTCCCTTTCTTTTCTTCCCGTGTTTCCATAACTTGGTTGTTCGTTTAATGAATTCTTCTTCCGAATTGGACAGGCGGGACTTCTGATCCGCATGCTGGGGGCTCTGATCCTGCGGCTAAGTAGACTGGGGAAGTTGGTGATGGAGTGTAGAGGCATCCGCCATCTTTTTGTTTCTTTTTTATCACTGTTTATGTTAGTCTTTGATATGCAACTGTAATAAAATTATTTGCAAAGAATAACTTCGTGTGATCTTATAATATAAGCTGATTTTGTCATGTTTAAATGTTGTTGCTATCTTTATGTGCTGTGTGAGAAGTATAATTATGTATATGCCCGTGATTCTAGTTGTGTTTGATGTTAAGTTTTTGCTTGAAATATAATTTCACGTTTTGCAATGTCAGTGTATGAATAAGCTATAGTTATGCATTTATGTACAAGAGAAGAGAGTACCGCCCTTTATGTTTTATTCGCAGGCGGTAGCTTTGAGTGTCTTGTGTAACTGTTCACGGGTATAGCTGAGCGCCCTGCCACCCAGTACGCAGGCTTAGAGCCTCATGAGTGAATGCTTCCTATTTGGTTTCCTGTACTTTAGAGTTTGTTATACAGGATAGGAGAAAAATATTTAAATGAAATGGAAATATAGTAAAAGTAAAACTTCCAGTCACGGAAGGCCGTCGATGTGCTTAAGTTCGTGGCAAATGGGTTTTGTAGTCACTTTCCCTAGCTGTGGGTCTTGGAGACATTTGTCACCCATCTTACGCCTCCGCGGGGAGTTTTCTTTTTTACCACAGCCGCACTTAAGACACATCGGAGCCGAGATCGCGCACGGTAACTACCCGAACCATTATGGTCCGTAATCGTGGGTATTATTCGATTTACCGTGGCCGGCTAGCGTGGGTGCCGTTGGCCGTGAACTACCCCTGGCTGGCCACACCTTATGTTGGGGCTTAAAGTAGGTTCACAGTTACCGGCGAGCCGAACGCCGTAATGAGCTGCCATCGGCTATAGTCGGCCTTTATGATGACTTATAATCGGCTCATTACAGTTGGCTTTGAGGGCAGGCGCGCAATGAGTTAACCCGCAGCAGAGGGATGCTGGAGCAAAAGAGTCTCATTGGCGAGTGCATAGAATCGTAGCGTACCTATTAGGCCTAGTCCAGATGAGGCCGCGGTGCATCTTGAGTGGAGATGCCATAGGATTTTGTTCAACAGAAAGGGATAAAACTTAACAAGTAGCCAAGACATAAAGGAACAAGTTAAAAAGAGACAAGATTTTTTAAAGTGGTTCGGCACGAAAATGCCTACGTCCACTGATTCTCTTTGTTAATTCACTTCATATGGGCAGTACAAGTTAAGAAAAGTATCGACGGAGGTGTCGGATGTTCCATGCCCTCTGGAACACCTCTCCGTCCACTGTTGACAAAATGTAAGCTCCGTTGTGGAGATCTTTGTGAATTACATATGGTCCGTCCCAGATGGGGTCCAGTGCCCCGGGGCGCGGAAAGATTCGCCTGAGGACAAGATCTCCTTCTTGTAAGCTGCGATGCTTGACTTTGGAATTGTATAGTGCTGCCACTTTTTGTTTGTGAGCTGCTGCTTTGAGTGCTGCATCGTTCCTCCTTTCCTCAATCAGATCCAAAGACATGAGGAGGAGTTCTTCGTTTTCTTCTGGGCTGTAGTGGATCCTACGATGAGAAGGCACAACAGTCTCAACTGGGAGCATTGCCTCCGATCCATATGCCAAAGAGAAAGGAGTATGTCCCGTTGATGTTCTGAAAGATGTGCGGTATGCCCATAGTGCCGTAGGAAGTTCGTCCACCCAAGCGCCTTTTGACTTTTCAAGTTTCTTCTTGATTAGGGTTTTGAGAATTTTGTTGACAGCTTCAACTTGTCCGTTTGCCTGAGGGTAAGCTACTGATGAGAAGCTTTTATGAATTCCATGCTCTTGGCACCAGTCGGCAAATTCTTCGCTGTCAAATTGGAGCCCGTTGTCTGATACGATCTTGAGGGGGACTCCATACCTGCACAGAATGTTTTTGATCAAGAAGTTGATAACTTTTGCTGAGGATATTTTATTTAAAGGTTCCGCTTCCACCCATTTGGTGAAATAATCGACTGCCACTATAGCATATTTGGCTCCGCCTCGGCCCGTTGGCAGTTCGCCAATTAAGTCAACTCCCCATACAGCAAAGGGCCAAGGGCTGGTCATTTGAGTAATTTCGTTTGTGGGTAGTCGAGGGATCTTGGCGAACTTCTGACATCTGTCGCATTTCTTAACGAAGTCTAGGGCATCTTTGTTTAGTGTGGGCCAGTAATATCCATATCGGAGTATCTTTCTTGCCAAAGTCTGTCCTCCAGTGTGATCTCCGCATCCTCCCTGATGGATGTTTGTTAATATCTCCTTGGCTTCCCTTCCGGCGACGCATCTTAATAGGGGGCTAGAGAAGCCACGCCGGTAGAGGATGCCTTCTTGTATTGTGTAGTGGGGAACTTTCCTCAAGATCTTCTTGGCTTCGTCACGCCTGTCGGGTAGTATGCCATCTTGCAAATATTTCCGGATAGGAGTCATCCAGGTTCCTTCTTCGATTGCAGTTATCAGATTCACTTGTTCGAAACTCGGGGCTAGCTGCCTTGAGATTGCTAGTGCTCCGGAGATGGTGCCGTTCTTTATGCTAGCTTGCTTTGCAAGTTCATCTGCCTCTTGGTTTTCTTCTCGAGGAATGTGTTTGATTAGATAATGGTCCAATTGATCGAGCAGCAGTTTGGTTTTCTTTAGGTATGCTGTGAGTCGTTCTCCTCGAGTCTGAAATTCTCCTAGTACCTGGTTTACGATAAGCCGAGAATCACTATGAATACATAAGGAATTGACTCCGATTTCTAGGGCCAGTTCCAATCCCGCTATTACTACTTCATATTCAGCATCGTTGTTAGTGGCCGTGAATTCCAATCTTAATGCATAGTACAACTTTCTTCCCCTGGGGGTGACGATCACAATACCTGCTCCCGAGCCTTGTTCGTTCGATGCTCCGTCTACAAAGAGGTTCCACTTGATGTTTTTTGCTACTTCGGATTGTTCCTTGCCTTCGTTGATAGTGAATTCGGCAATGAAATCAGCCATGGCTTGTCCTTTGATAGCGGTGCGAGGATGGTAGGTTATATCATACTGACTTAGTTCGATGCACCATTTGAGGAGTCGCCCAGAAGTGTCAGGACGATGGAGCACTTGTCTTAGTGGTTGATCGGTTAGAACCCTGATGGAGTGAGACTGGAAGTAGTGTCGCAGTTTTCGTGACGCGATCAATAAACAATATGCTAATTTCTCGAGTTTAGGATATCTGGCCTCTGCCCCTGTAAATCTCTTACTTACAAAGTAAACCGGGCGTTGTGTGCGGTCTTCTTCTCTTACCTAGGCGGCGCTTAGAGCATGAGATGATACAGCGAGGTATAGGTATAACACTTCACCTTCATTTGGAGTTGAGAGTACTGGCGGTCTCTGAAGGTGTTCGATTAGGTTGAGGAAGGCTTTTAAGCATTCGTCGGTCCACTCGAACCTCCCTTTGTCTTTCTTGAGTGCTTCGAAGAAAGGGACACACTTGTCAGTTGCCTTGGAAATGAATCTGCTTAGGGCGGCCACCTTTCCGTTTAGGCTCTGCATTTCTTTTCGAGTGGAAGGTATCCTTATTTCTTTTAAAGCTCGGATTTGTTCAGGGTTTGCTTCGATTCCTCTGGCGTGGACGATGAATCCTAAGAATTTTCCCGATGATACTCCTAAGGAGCACTTTAGAGGATTCAGCTTCATTCCATATCGGCGAAGTACCCGAAACATATCGTCCAGATGGCTTACATGGTCGTTGGCTTTCCTGGACTTCACCAACATGTCATCCACATATACTTCCATAGTTCGTCCTATCAGTTCTGCGAACATTTTGTTGACGAGGCGTTGATAGGTAGCTCCAGCATTTTTGAGTCCAAATGGCATGACTTTGTAACAATATAATCCGCGGTCGGTGATGAAGCTAGTGTGGTCCTGATCGGGAGCGTGCATGGGGATCTGGTTATATCCGGAGTATGCATCCATAAAAGATAGGAGTTCGTGCCCAGCTGTGTTGTCTACGAGTTGGTCAATTCGGGGAAGTGGGAAGCAGTCTTTCGGGCAAGCGTCATTCAGATTGGAGAAGTCAATACATGTTCGCCACTTTCCATCGGCCTTTTTTACTAGCACTGGATTAGCGATCCATTCTGGGTAGATGGCTTCTCGTATGAAGCCATTAGCAAGTAGATTTTTTACTTCCTCATCAAGGGCTGCTGATCGCTCCGCCCCCATGCTCCTCTTTTTCTGCTTTACTGGTACCCTGGTGGGATCGATGTTCAACATGTGGCATGCTATGTCTGGGGAGATTCCTGTCAAATCGGCATGGGTCCACGCAAATACATCTAAGTTGTGGCGGAGAAAGTCAATGAGTTGATCCTTCAATTCCGTTTTCAGCTGAGACCTGATTTTTAATAGTCTACTTGAATCATGCTTATCTACCGATATGAATTCCATAGCCTCTGCAGGCTCGGCAGTAGCCTCCTCCTCTTTATCCCTGGGGTCTAGTTCATTGAAGGGATCGCTTGTGTATCGAAGAGGAGGGGCTTTCTTTAGTTGCTATGCCTCCAAGCTTTTCATGCAGAGAATAGTCTCTGCATCTTTTCCTTTATTCTTTCTACGGTTATTGCGAAGTTCAGTTACGTAGCAGTCTCGGGCAGCATCTTGATCTCCTTCTACTTCTCCTACTCCGTTGTCTGTTGGAAATTTCATTTTCAGGCACCAAGGGGCTAATACAATCTGAAAGTCAGACAAGGCTGGTCTTCTCAAGAAAGCGTTGTAAGCCGAGTGGTTTTCTATTAGTACGAACGCTTGTTTTCGCACAGCGGAGCGGGGATGACTTCCTATTTCGACGAAGAGGTCAAGTTGCCCGAGGGGCATTTTTGCATCTCCAGTGAAACCGTGCAGTGGTTTGTCACAGGGGGATACATCCTTCATTGATAACTTCATTTTGTCGAAAGCATGTTTGAACAGGATATTTACGGAGCTTCCCGTGTCTATTAGAATCCGAAAAACTTTAGTTGGACCAAACCAGGCAGAGATGACCATGGGATCCATATGTGGGTACTGTCTTCCTTCCAAATCATGCCTACTGAATACAATGTCATTGTTTTCTTTTCGTTTCGGGTGGCGTTCCTCCGTAATGGAGTTAACATATCCTTCGGCATTTCTAAGCGACTTGCCGTACCTTTCCATCTCTGCCCAACTTCTGTCGGCAATGTGTGGTCCTCCTGAGATGGTAAGGACCACTATCTTCTCTTGACTAGAGCCACTGGTGTTGTGATTGTTGCGATTCCCTCCGCCTACTTCTGGGAGGGGTTGCTTTGAGTTCTCATTGGCAGGAGTTGGAGTCCTGTTCTGACCTTTCACATAACGTTCCAGTCTCCTTCTTCTAATGTGTTCTTCGATCAAGTCCCGAAGATGGTGGCATTCATTGGTGTCATGTCCGTGGGATTCGTGGAAGCGACAGAACTTTCCGGACTTGAGTGCGTTATCTGATTCTTTCTTGTGCGGGGGGCGCTTGTATCCGAGCTCGCCCTGAGTGGCTAGGTAGATGTTTTCGATTGTTTCATTCAAAGGAGTATAGGAGTCAAATCTTGGCCCTGGTCGATATTGGCGCTTCTCAACCTTTCTGCCCCCAGCATTGTCTCTAGATTCATTTCTTCGAGCGTCCTTAGCTGCAGTGGGAACCTTGTCCTGAACTATCTTGCCTTGTTGCCCTGACTGCCTCTCCGTAGCAGCGTCTTCAAGTCTCATATACTTTCCAGCTTCATGGAAGAAATAAGGCAAGGTAGCTGGTTTTTCCTTAGTTAATCTTCTGGCAAACTTGGTGTCTGGATGTACACCACTACAGAGGGCCATTAGAGTGAGTTTTTCATCGGCATCTTGAACTACTGCCGCTGCGGCGTTGAACCGTGTTAGATATTGTTGCAGCGTCTCTCCGGATTTCTGTTTGACATTGGATAGAGAATAAGCATCCTTGGGTTGTTCCACATGGATGCGGAACTGGCTAATAAACCTTTCTTTTAACATCTCCCATGAGCTGATGGATCCTTGGGGTAGATGGCAGAACCAGGAGGTAGCTAGATCTGCTAGGAATAGCGGAAAGCATTTACATAATACTCCTTCTGTTGCTCCACTCATGAGCATATGCTGGGTGTATCTCTGCAGGTGTACGATGGGGTCGGAAGTTCCTTTGTAAGGTTCCATGGTTGACATTTTCCATTCCCGGGGAGTGATGGCAGTTTCGATATTTCGGGTAAAGGGACTGGTGACCCTAGCGCCTATTCCCCGGTCCCTTTGCTCCCGTTGGACACATTCTCTGAATAATCGCGCCATTCGTTCGTCAAAACTTGGAGCGGACAAAAATGAGCTCGGTTCTTCCCTGCGGGATCTATCTCGTCCAGATGACCTGTAGGGATGGTACAGTCTATCACTTCTAGCATTATCCAGTGGTTGTCTTTGGCTGCTCGGACGCACGGTAGGACCAGCTACAGTTGCCCCCTGCCTTGATCTTCCCCTGTGGGGTTCTGTTTCGAGCACATCCATGGGGTCAACTTCGGGCTGGGTTCTAGCTCGGCTCCGTTCAGCGGGGTTTCTATGATTAGGTGGCATGACTGGCTCAGCTACATCCGACCCTCGCCTGGTGCCTCCCCCGCTGGGTTCGGTTCTAAGGGCTTCCTCGAGTCGGAATTCGGGCTGAGTCCGGGCGCGGCCCCTATCATTGTTGTTCCTGTTGATAGCTTCTTCGAAGAGGGAAGACCTTTGTTGCCTCCGAGATCCTCCGGATTGGGACTCACCCCATGATTCAGTGTTGTGGTTGGACTCTTCAGCATCCCTTAAGCGTGACATGAGTTGGTCCACCAAAGCTTCTTGTTGGGATGTGAAGCGGTTAGTTACTTCAGTCACAACCCTGTCCAGATCTGCCCTAGTGATTGGTTGTTCCGTTGCGGGACCAGTTGGATTTTCCTGATTTTCATCTGGTACTGCTGTTGAAGTGGGCTGATCTGCGATTGCTGGATCTGGAAGGCTGCTAGTTGCGATGTTCTTTCCTTTGTTAACATCCCTTCTCTGTTTGGAAGGCATGATTTCTAAGCAACGAGCGATGTTGTTAGGAAGAAGGTTGAGTGGGAGAAGATGAAGCTTGAGTTCTATTCTCAGTGAACGCACCAAAAATGTTTGCACAAAAAATGGACAAACACCTCCAAGTCGTATTATTTAGTTGATTATATGTGATTTTCAGTGATTTTAGATGAGTATGTAAATATGAAAGAAGTAGGGGCTGAAATGTAAAAGACACACAGATTTATAGTGGTTCGGCCAGAATGTGCCTACGTCCACTTTATATGTTATTGTCTTCTTTCTTTCAGATTACAGGTACAATGCTTCGTACATCAGTATATGAAAGTAGTTTGAAAGTTCCTTCCTTGCTTGAGCTCTCAAACTTGTCTCTCATTGTTGTACCCCTGCCCCTCTATTTATAGAGTGAGGTAGGGGGCAGGGGTCTTGGAGGTATATAGCTGCTGGTGGGCCCGGGCTGAAGCAATCTGGACTGGCAATCATCTGGTTCGGCGGAGGTCCATTCGGTGGTGAGGTATGGTTTGGCTCGGTGACGTTGGTCCGGCCGTGCATGATTCGGTATTGGTGGTCCGGTCGTGGAGCTGTGGTGGAGATCCATTCGGCATCGAGGTAGGTAGCTGGTTCGGCGATGGGCATGGTCCGGTTATGGCCCTGGTTCGGCATGCATGATGGAGGCCGAATGGAACGTGGAGAAGGTTGGTCCGGTGGAGGTGAGGGCTGTGCTTCGCCGAATGAACCCAGCCGAATGGGTCGATACCGAACGAGGTGATGGTTGAATGGAGGAGCCGAATGAGTTGATGCCGAATGAGGTGATGGTTGAACGTTGGATGGACTTCTAGGTTAGTGTTGAGCTTCTTGGCTGTCGAACGAAGTGGAGGCTGCGAGCCCGGGTGAAATTGTGACTTCCTGGTCCCTAGATCTTCTGGGTGAGAATTCGCCCAACAGGGGCTCTAGCTCGAATCTACGACCAATTGCTTGTTCGTGTCCATCAAGTCAAATGAGCCCAGATTGACGCAACGGTCATCGATGCAAACGAGGCAAGATTCATGGATGCGAAACGGTCAACTCGAAGCAAAAAGAGAATCGATGCGAGGAATGCACGCCGCATCATCACAAAGGCATGTGCATCATCGATTCGAAGTGGATCGGTTCGAATTGATGGATTCGAACCAAACAGCCAACGAGAAACTCAAGCTTGTATCGATCATAACTCAAGATCCACCGATCCAAATGCTATGAAATTTTCACAGAAGCTTACGTACAAGCCAAGGAATGTTCATGCCAAGTTTCAGCTCAATTAGAATACTTCTTGATCGATATGAAATCGATTCGTATCGATTACAGTTCGAGTTGAAACTTGGTGGGATCAATCGCGTGGGCCCACTCACATGCCAGAAGGAGTCTCCCGAAGTTTGAGCGAGATATCAGCCTCCTATGCCTATAAATAGCCCCCTGAAGCTTATAGAAAAAGGATCTTTTGATTCTCAAGCGCCCAGATTCTGCCGTATCGAGAATTGCATCCTACCCTTGCTGTTGAATTCGAATTCCAAGCTGTACTTTACTGTTGTTTGCTGTAATTGCTTGTAATCATTCAAAAAGAATCAATAAAATCCTAAAAACTTTATAGTGGACATAGGAAACATGCCGAACCACTCTAAAACTGCGTGTCTGTGCATTTATGTTATTATTTACCGGAGTTTTTGTTAGATAATCTTCATTTTACATTTACATTCTTCACTTTTATCTCTTCAAATACTTCCGAAGAGTGTTGTACCCATTTTTGGTACAAACACTTTGGTGCTTTCACTGAGAAAACCCAGATTTTCTCCTGCTCCTTGGATCTATCGTCGATACCGAATTGCATAAATCTAAGGGAAAGATCCAGATCACTAATCCGAATTCCTTCCATCTTATTCAGATTTGCACAAAGTCTAGGAAAGGATTTCAACCCTCAAGATGGTTAGCACAAGGAGCACCTCCAATGTCAACGATCAGGAAGGCCGGGATAGGAAAAATCCTGCGCAGTTGCCACCAACCAACCAAAACGCAGCCGGACCCTCAGACTCACAAGGCCCGGTTACTAGGCAAGAGTTCCAGTTGTTGCTATAGGAACTGATGCAAAGTCGGCAACAGTTGACAGAACAGCTGCGTGCAAATGACGAGCTGACCAACTAGCTAAACCGCCAGAAGCGTAGAAGGCAAAGAAGAGATCAAGTCTCTCACTCCTTCACAGAAAGTTCTGACTCGTCTGGCTACAACCAAAGATCCATTCGTCCTCGACCAGATGAAGGTCACACACAGGCCATCGGACATCAGCCCACATTGACTGTTGGACAGCTAAGAGTTGGTCCATCGGCCAGCTTTCATACTAGACCCTCTTCTCGAAGAGGAGCTGTTCCTCATTACAACGCAAATAACCGTGCCACCACCGCCGCGGTTGAGAAAGAGATTGATGTCCGGATCAACGCGGACATACTCCTGAACCTTACGTCCCAGAATGAGCCAAGGAGGCGAGACGTGGATCGTCGATAGCGCTCGGTCCATCCTCTTAATATGGAACCCGACCCACCTTGGCTCCACGTGCGCAGAACATTCAAACACCAGACCTCCCAGCTATGATACGTTAAATGACCCATGAAAGTCAGGGTCTTACCAACGACGATTGGGGAATCTCCCGTAGTCACGCCCCCTTTACGGATGACATACTCTATGTCGAACCTCCTCGACGGTTCAGAATGCCCACTTTACCGGTTTATGAATGAAATTCTGACCCAAACCAGCGCATCCTGAAATATGAATGGTTGATGAACGCTACAAGAGCAGATGATGCGGTAAAATGCCGTAGTTTTCCTATCTTTTTGGGCGGCGTTGCCACTATGTGGCTTACGCGACTGCCGCTCCGATCCATTTCTTGTTTTGATCAAATGGACATGAAGTTGGTAGAACAGTTTCGTATGGATGTTGCTAGGCCTAAGGATGTTAACACTTTGTCTAGCGTCACTCAAGCTCTCGGGGAGATGCTTAGACGTTACTTGGAAAGGTTCCATGTTGCATGTGCAGAGATCAGTAACACCAATGACAACTCAATCTTGACGGCACTAACTTAGGGAATTGACCCTGACTCCGAACTTGGAAATTGGTTGGCTGGGAAGCCTCCCGCGTCGTTAGAACGTTTCTACTCCAAAGCCGCCCAATTCTTAAGGCAAGAGGACGCGAAACAGTCTAGGAAGCAGGACAACGTGGGACCCAGTAGTGAGGGGATTCAGAGCAATGTGGAAGTTAAACAGTCGGGTGAGTTTCGGAAAAGTACAACTGAATATACAAAACAAGCAATCTCAACCGAGAAACAGTGGTAGTTAGAATAAGAAATGGGAGCAAAACCTTGGCCCGCGACGTAGGGCTCCAATGTTTGATAACTACACACCATTGAATACATCGCTAGAGAATATGTATCTACAAACCTGCAATGCCATGCAATATAAGAAGCCTGCTCCGAAGCCATTGTCGGAGAGGCAGATTCAAACGGGAAAATTCTATAGATTACATGAGAGTTATGGCCACAATAACAATGAGTGTAGACATTTGCAGGACCTCATTGAGAAGTTAATCAGGGAGAGAAAGTTAAATCAATTTGTGCGGGCGCCGCAGTCAGGTGGTGCGGGCCCGTCAAACCAAAATCGTACTCAGAATCAAGAAAGACGAGAGGAACCCGCTCGTATGGGCGGGAGATTGGTAATAAATACAGTCAGTGGTGGTCCCCATCCAACATATCGAAGCTGGAGGGAAATGGATTCGTATGCCAGTTCTATCAGGCATGCGGACTTCGAGTGTTGCAGTAGTGTTGATGAGGGGGCTCCGGCCAAACAACAGAAAACAATGAGTGATGACATCGTGTTCAGAAGCCGGGATGCTGAAATGATCGAAGCTCCCACTATTGACCTACTGGTCATATCTGCCCAGGTTGATCCTGCTTGGATGAAAAGGATCCTGGTTGACAGTGGGAATTTAGTAAATATTTTGTTTAAGAGTGCTTATGATTTGATGAAAATGGAAGCCAAGGATTTATAACCTTGCCAATCTCGAATTCATTACTTCGATGGAAGTGCCAATATACCTACTGGAGTAGTGGAGCTGATAGTGGAGCTGGGAGTTGGGGAGTGCCGGAGAGTCCGAATGTTGCAATTTGTCGTGTTAGACATTCAATCCCCCTATAATGCATTTTTAGGCTGACCGGCGCTCGCTGAATTTAGGGCATCAATTCCCTATGGTGTTTAACTTTGAAATTCTCCACCGATCGTGGGATTGGAGTCATTCAAGGAGTTCAGGATGCTGGGAGAGCCTGTTATGTTGCTGAGCTACACGAGCGTAGTGAAGAGAGAAAGGAAAGGGCGTAGAGGAATATCTCTGTGTCCGCTTTGCAGATTATTGACAATTAGTGTCTAGGCCTCGGCCTGGGCACCATAACCAATTCCAGAAGGATCTTGACCCTAGAGACAATGAAAACAAGGATGAATCTATAGAAAGTCAAGCTTCTCCAACCGAACTAACGATCGATGTTCCGATCAGTAATGATGATGATGATTTGATGATTATTCGAGGATGTTAAAGATTTGGTCTCTGTTGAGCCAAGAGATGCAGCGGGAATTGGTTGAATTTCTCCAAACGAATCTCGATATGTTCGCCTAGACACACTTTGACATGTGTGGGATCTCACCGTACATCGCGAGCCATACCCTGAATATTGACCCGCAGTGTATCTCGGTCAAAGAGGAAAGGCATGGTATGGATCCAGAGAGATTTGTCGCCCTTGAAGAAGAGGTCGATAAGATCAAATCAAACGGATTTATCGAGATGCCTTATACCCGAAGTGGGTATCCAATCCCGTACTTGTCCGTAAGCCGAATGGGAAATGGAGGACATGTGTTGATTATTCTGATCTAAATAATGCTTTCCCAAAAGACAGTTTTCCACTTTCCAGGATTGATCAGCTTGTAGATTTAACAGCTGGACGCGAATTGTTATCTTTCATGGATGCTTATTCCGATTACAATCAGATACCCATGCATGTACACGACCAAGAACATACTAGCTTCGTAACCGACCAGGGACTCTACTGCTACAAAGTTATGCCCTTCAGACTAAAGAACGCCAGAATGCCTAGTCAACCGGATGTTCGCTTACCAGATCGAGAAGACCATGGAGGTTTATGTAGATGACATGCTGGTAAAGTCACGATTCTCCACTGATCGCATCAAAGATTTGGAGTCAATGTTCAACATCCTTCGAAAGCACGGGATGAAGCTCAATCCGCTGAAGTGCCACTTTGGAGTCGCATCCGGATAGTTCCTTGGGTTCATTGTCAACACTGGAGAAATAGAAGCCAATCCAGAAAAGATCTGGGCAATCAGAAACTTGCAGACTCCAAAAACAATAAAGCAAGTTCAGAGTCTCAACAGGAAGGTAGCGGCGTTGAGAAGGTTCATATCGAAGTCTACCGACAAATGCATCCCTTTCTTTGATCTGATCCGGAAAGGAAGGCAAACTTCGAATGGACTACGGAGTGCGAGGGCGCATTCCAAGCGCTGGTTCAACATCTTTCCACGTTGCCAATTTTATCAAAGCCTATCGACCATGAGCATTTGTATGTTTACCCGGCGGTATCAGAAAATGTGATTAGTGCTGCCCTAGTTCGGAGGAAGACCGAGTGCAAAAACCGGTCTATTATGTTAGCAAGCGACTAACCGGAGCTGAGAGAAAATCCTCAAAGCTAGAAAAGTTGGCCTACTGCCTAGTCATTGCCTCGAGGAATCTCCGTCCATATTTTCAGGCTTATCCTGTCACTGTGTACACCGATCAGCCGTTACGACAGGTCCTTACGTGACCAGAGACGTTTGGTAGGTTTCTTAAGTGGAATATCGAATTGAGTCAGTTCGATATCATCTATACCCCAAGAAGAGCCATTCAGGGTCAAGTCTTAGCAGATTTTATAGCCGTATTCACCGTCCCAGAGGACATGCCCGAGACCAGTAAATCTCTCGAATACATCTGGAAGCTTCATTCCGATGGCGCATTCAACGATCGGTGCTCGGGTGCTGGGGTAGTACCTGAAACCCCCGAGGGCCAATCCATATGCTATGCTGTGAAATTTGAGTTCCGCACGACCAATAATGAAGCTGAGTATGAAGCTCTACTTGCTGGGTTGAAACTAGCCCGTGATCTGAGAATTATTGCTGTGGAAATTTATTGCGACTCTCAGTTAGTCGTATGCCAAGTCCGAGGTGAATATCTGGCCAAGGATCAAAGACTAGCAGCTTATCTAGCTCGAGTCCAAGAAATACTTGATCAATTCGATTATTGTGCCGTTTTCTACGTACCCCGTGAGCACAACCAGAAGGCTGATTCATTGGCCAAGTTAGCAAGTACGGGCGAAGTACAGCAGATGAGACTCGTTCCTGTTGAAACTTTATCTTCTCCCAGCATTGATCAGATGGAAACTGATTTTATATTTGAAATCGCTTCCGATAAGGAATCGTGGATGATCCCATATCAAAGCTATATCGAGCACGAAACACTGCCTGAGCGTAGGAGCGAAAGAAGACAGATTCTTCGAAAAGCCTCGCGGTTCACCATTCAGAATGGAGTCATGTATAGAAGGGGATATTATGTTCTCTCCTCCGATGCATCGCACACGATGAAATCAAATAAGTATTACGTGACGTGTATGAGGGAGAGTGTGGTGATCACATCGGAGGGCTAGCCCTCACCAAGAAAGTACTCCGATATGGATATTACTTGCCAACTGTAAACCGTGACGCATCAGACTATGCAAGGAAATGTGATAAATGCCAGAGACATGCTCGAATTCCGAGTGCCCCACCTACTGAGATAACCCAAATGGTCAATCCCTGGTGAAAGTGTGTAGGACTGTATAATATGGATAAACAGTAATGCAGAGTATAAACAGTAAATAATGCAGAATATAAATGCAGTAAATAAAATGACACCAGAGATTTTATACTAGTTCAGAGCACCATCCTACGTCCAGTCCTAGACTAACTTCTTGCTTTAACTAACAATACCCTCACTTAACCCGGAGGAATAGGTAAACAACACCTGAGCAGCAGAACATGATTTTTGCCTCAGCTGCAGAAGAGGACTTTCCCTTGCCTGAGCAGCAGAACGGGTCTTTAATAAAGTATAAAAGTAGTTGACTCAATGTGTTCTTGATAACACCGATTTGTCTATTAAGATTACAAAATTCCTATAATCAATTCCTCAAGAATATAAAGAGTATGTAAAGATTTGAAAGGAAGAATATTGCTAAGAATCAAAGTATATAAAGTATAACTCAAAGATTCAAAGCAGTGAAGAGTATGAGAGCACTAGAGTAATCACAAGAGAGAATAGAAAGAATTAGAATCAGAAATTGGTAATTATGAAGTATGAGATAACTCCTATATATAGTTTTTACAGAGATGCAACTCTTAGTGAAGAGTTTCAGCCAAGAGAGACAACTGTTGACGAAGTGCAACTCTTCATGGAAGAAGGTGTCTGTTCAGAAATTTGACAGTTGAAGTCGGTTCAGTTGACTGGTATATTTGATCAGTCGACTTGTGTTTGAAAATTTAAAAATATTTCCCCGTTTAAAATTATAAGCAGTGTTCACTGTTGTGCATATGCACAGTCAGTCGATTGGCACGAATATTCAGTCGACTGGCTGTGCATATATGGCACAGTGAACTCTGTTGGTAAAGAAAAAATTAAAAAAATTGAAAACTTGAGGATTGATTTTAACATATGTCTAAGACTCAATAAATATAATAAATACTTTAAGCATAGAGTTGTAGTCTTGATCCTATGTTGTCTTCTTTTTGTCATGTATGAATGCAAATTCTTCTTTAGCTTCTGAACCGTCTTGTCATGAATCAAAAGTAGTGATTCAACATTCTCCCCCATTTTGATTGATGACAACCTGTATATATCTTAGAGAGAAAAAATTTCTCCCCTTGAATGTATGATGTCTTTTTCCTACATCAAATATGTTAGTGCACATACTTTTTCTCCCCCTTTGTCATCGACAAAAGGAGATACAACAAACAAAAGTAAAAATGTAAAGTGCAGAAATAATATAAAAGAGAGACTATTTAATACAAATCTCAATAAATAAATAAGTTGCAAGATTCAATATGTTTAAATTGACAATAAAGTTATAGATAAGCAAATAATTCACACCCAACTCACTCACCAAAAGACCTAGTCATCAAGATTCCAATTGTATTCTTCCTCTGGTGCGGGCTCCTTTCCTAGCCTAGAAGTTCCTTGAGCACCACTGCCTGTGCCACTAGTATCACTACTAGTATGCTCTTCGGAAGTTGACCATGTAAATCTTGGTTCTGGACGTTTACCATGTGCTATTTAAGAAGCATTGTGGAAGACGAACATGAAATTGCATCCCATAGTATAGAAAAGAATCCTTTTACTTTGTCTAATTTTTTATCAACTTTCTTTAAACGAGATCCTAGTATTTGTTGATTTCTTGAAAGGATCTCTACGGATTCTCGTAAACTAGCCGATTTTGCAAGACGAATTTCTTCGTCTTCTTCGAGATGAGATGTTCATTCTCGAATAACTGGTCCACCTGATGGACGTTGTTGTTGCTGGCGATTCCATTCTTCATATGAGGTAAAAGCTGGAGGAGCTGACGGTAGTTTCATGAGACTTAATGTGCGAATGTTGATAACTCCAATGGAAGAAGTTTCAGATTCCAGTTGAGGTGTACCCACATTTAAAAGCAATCTCATTATATATTCTTCGAAATAAATTGTTCTCATGTTACCGTTGTTGAAGGTGAGAAACTCATCCAATATTCTTTGTAGCCAATTGACTATACCGCATATAATGCTTTGAAATTTTCTAGGTAGATAAGTTCATATGACCCTGTTCTTGGAAGGATACTCCTCATGAAAGCTTTGTGAAGAATTCTTGCTTTTGGTCAAAGGAGAATAGATTTTTGTTTCGTCATATTGTCACCCATGAACATATAGCTAACTCGATCCCTTTGTCGATTATTACAATCGACATCATCTAGTGGAATACCATGATTGGGAGTTTGAAGTATGTGTGCCATTCGATCTAAGGAAAAGAAAACTTGATGCCTACAAACTAAACTCCAAACACAATCATCCCTATTTGATGGACGTTGATGAGGAAGATTTAAGTTTGCATAAAAAAGCTTTACCATTAGATGATTGATCTTGTGAGAATTAACGTTCAAGTCAAGTAGAGATTCCAATCCGGATCTACGCAAGAGTTCTTGTAAACCATAAGCCGCGAAATCGCTGTAGATCATGAATGAACCTTCAAAGATCCTTGAGTTTTTCATTTTATGCCATCTTGTTATTGCTATATCATTATATAGCCATTGTGCAATTTGGGCATCGGTAGGATCGACTGAAGAAGAGCTTTGCCTATGACGTTTTGGAGGAGCCATTTGATTGAGTTTTTAGTGAAAAAATGAGTTTAATTGGGATTTTAGGGTTTGTGGACGAAATAGATTTGGCTTAAAACCGGGAATGGTAAAGTGAAACTTGGGAAAATAGTAATTAAATAAGGAAGATAGTAGTAGTTTTGAACAGCTAGTCGATTGAGAAAAGCATTCAGTCGACTGGTATACTGAAATGTATAAAAATTATGAACAGTCAGTCGACTGATCGTGTTAGGTTAGTCGACTGACTGTTTTCCCGAGAGTTTTGAGCACCTATAAACAGTCGACTGGTTTATAATTTCAGTCGATTGACTGTAGGTAAAAATTGTAGTGAAGTTTAAAAAAAAACAAAATGTTATAAAAAAAATAAAACAAATGAATAACTGAAATACAAATAATCAGGAACAATAATATAAAAGAAATGATGATTATTTAGGAGTTTTTGGAAAGGATTCTTGTGGTTCAACGTTGGTGTTCTCAAAATATGGTCGCAAAGGAGACTAATAATTTTGGCGTTCCCATGAGTTTGGAAATGCCGAAGGTTGAGGTGGAGTTTGTTCCCATTTATTCCAGCCGGAAGAATTTGGACGACGAGATGTTGAAAGTTGAACAACGCCATGTTTATATGATTTTCCACAAAATTTAAGGGCGATAGATTCTATAATGCTAAGGCGGTTGGAATTCATCCGTTGTTCATAAAACATTTCTCTCTGTAGATTGACTTGTTCCTGTTGGTAACGATGGATTTCATCAATTTTTTCTTTTTTTTTGGTGAAATAAACAATGATCTTTGAGATTTTTTAGTTTTTGGTGAAAAACCGGTGTGATATCGACCTGGTTCGTGTACAAGGGTAGGAGTTGGCAATGATGGTGTCGAGCTACTGGATGGTTTATAGCTACTGGAGGATGTTGGAGTTGCAAAGGACAATTTGGAGTTTGAGGAATCGTAAGAGTCATGAGAGGCCATTGATGAGGAGCTTGAATTTTTAAAGTTTGTTTGAAAAGTTTGCAAGGATGATTAAGAAATAAAAAGAATATAGCTTATATAGATGCATTTCAGCTGAGATTGAGTGGTTATGAACAATCAATAGCTAACAGCTAGAGATAAATAATAGTGAATGAGAATTAGTCGAAGGATAAATGGTTAAGAATGAATGATGCATATGACTCAGTAGGATAACATTCATGGCACAACTGGTAAGATATTGAACTACCAGCTAGGATACCCAAGTTCGAGCTCCGGTGGCTATGTTATTTTATTTTTGAACGAAAATTTTCAGAATAATTAAAACCATTCTTCTAGAAGAAACAAGAAACAATCATAGCTCAAATGGTAGGAAGCATTTGAAACACAATAAAGGAGAGGTCATGGGTTCAAGTCTTGCTAGAGTCATAAAAATTTTATTTTTATTTTGATAAAATTTGAGTGAAAGTTATACACACACACACATATATGTATATATATATATATATTGTCAAGATGTGTTATTAGAAGCTATAAATACAGATAGTATATATATAAAATTTTATAAATTTTTAAAAGAGATAATACCAGGTTCTCGTCTTAAATTAATGAAAGTATTTTCAATTAAAGGTTTTGTAAATATATCTGCCAATTGTTTATCAGGGGAAACAAATTCTAGATTTATCAAACCCTTTTCAATATTATCATGAAGAAAATGATGATAAATGTCAATGTGTTTTGTCCGTGAGTGATTAACAGGATTTTTAGATAAATCAATAGCACTAGAATTATCACAGTAAATAGTTGATTTAGATAAATTGAAACCAAAATCCTGTAGTGATTGTTGCATATAGATAACTTGAGCACATGCCAGAGCGGCAGAAATATATTTTGCTTCACATGTCGATAATGAAACACAGTTTTGTTTCTTACTAAACCAGGATACAAGAGACCGTCCAATGAAATGACAAGTCCCACTTGTGCTTTTTCTATCTGTCCGGCTTCCTCCAAAATCAGCATCACTATATGATACTAACTCAAAAGGACATTCCTTTAGATAGAATAATCCAAAGTCCTTGGTTTTATTAAGATACCATAGTATACGTTTCACTGCTCGTAAATGTGATTCTTTGGGATCTGCTTGAAATCGTGCACACAAACAAACACTCATTATTATGTCAGGTCTACTAGCTGTTAAATATAGTAACGATGCAATCATACTTCGATATAATTTTTGGTCAATACTTTTGCCATTTTCATCTTTATCAAGATGTATGGTTGTACTCATAGGAGTTGGTTTGGTAGAAGTATTTTTCATAGCAAAACGATTAATTAGATTGTTACAATATTTTTCTTGATTAATAAAATACCATTTTCTAGTTGTTTTATTTGTAAACCAAGAAAATAATTTAACTCACCCATATGTGACATTTCAAATTCATTTGTCATTATTTTAGAAAATTCTTGACAAAGCTTTTCATTTGTAGAGTCAAAAATTATATCATCAACATATAGTTGAATAATTAAAATATCCCATTTATTTCTTTTAATAAAAAGAGTTTTATCAAACTTTCCAATTTCAAAACCAGAATTTATTAAATAACTTTTAAGACGATCGTACCAAGCATGGGGTGCTTGCTTCAAACCGTATAAAGCCTTTTTGAGCTTATAGACATGGTCAGGAAATTTTTCGTGTATAAATAATGGAGGTTGTTCAACATAAACATTTTCTTTTATAAAACCATTTAAAAAAGTACTTTTGACATCCATTTGATATAATTTAAAGTTATGAAAACATGCAAATGCTAGTAAGATTCGTATTGCTTCTAGTCTAGCGACTGGAGCAAACATTTCTTCATAGTCAATTCCTTCTTCTTGATTATAACCTTGAGCAACTAATCTAGCTTTATTTCTAGTAATATTTCCTTGTTCATCTACTTTATTTTTAAAAACCCATTTTGTACCAATAACTGATTGATCACTAGGCCGTGGAACTAAATCCCAAACGTCATTTCTTTCGAATTGGTTTAGTTCTTCTTGCATAGCGATTAACCAATTTTCATCAGTAGATGCTTCTTTGATATTTTAAGGTTCAATATAAGAAAGAAAAGCTACATGACCCATTTTATTTAATTGACTTCTTGTTCTAACAGATAAATTTAGTTCTCCAATAACATTAATAGAAGGATGATCTCTTAATACTCTAGATGGAGATCTTAGTTCATCGTTATTGTGAGCAATGTTTTCGTTAACTCCAAAAGTTGTACTTTCTGTATTTGTGGTATTATCAGGGAAATCTTCATCATCGATTATACTTGGAGTTGGTTTAAAATTCTCATCGAAAGATACATGAAGAGTTTCTTCGATGATATTTTTGTTCTTTTATTATAAATTTGATAAGCTTTGCTATGATTCGAATATCCTAAAAAGATTCCTTCATCGGATTTTGGATCAAATTTACCAAGCTGATCTTTTGTGTTTAAAATAAAACATTTTGAACCAAAAACTTTAAAATAGGAAATATTTGGTTTTCGTCCATTAAGAAGTTCATAAGGAGTATTCTTAGTTAGTGGTCAAATAGAAACAGGATTCAAAACATAACAAGCTGTTGCAACTGCTTCAGCCCATAAATGTTTTGGTAACGTACTTCCATTTAACAAAGTCCTTGCACATTCTTGTAAGGTTCTTTTACGTTCTACAACCCCATTTTGTTGTGGAGTTCTAGGAAACGAAAAATTATGGAATATTCTTTTTTTCTTACAGAAATGTTCAAAGGCTTCGTTTTCAAATTCACCTCCATGATCACTTCTTATGTTTTTGATTTTTAATCCTTTAAAATTTTGAATTCTTTTGACAAACGATTTGAAATTATCAGAAGTATCACTTTTATTTTTCATAAAAATAGTCCAAGTATATCTAGAAAAATCATCAACAATTACAAACATATATTTACTGTGATTAATGGATTGTACTTGTGTTGGTCCAAATAAATCCATATGCAGTAATTCAAGTGGTTGTAAGGTTGAAATAACCTTTTTATATTTAAAAGATGATTTAGTTAATTTTCCTAACTGACATGCATCACAAATATGATCAATTTTAAATTCATTTTTGGTAGACCTTTTACTAAATCATTTTTAGAAAGCTTATTTATAGTTTGGAAATTAATATGACAGAATGGTTTGTGCCATAACCAAGGATCATTTTCTTTGGCTATTAAACACATATCTGAATTACGATTTATTTTCATATTCAGAACATAGATATTTTTGTCTCTATTCCCTTCAAAGATAAGATTTTGATCAAAAATACTACATTTGTTTTTAGAAAAAGTGATTTTGAATCCTTTGTCACACAATTGGCTGATACTAAGTGAATTATGTTTTAAATTTTTGACAAGAAGAACATTTGAAATAAGAGGTAAATTTGAAATACCATTATTGCTCACATCGCCTTTGCCGATGATATATCCTATGGAGTTGTCTCCAAAAGTGACGGAGCCTCCATCTAAGTAAATGATATTTGATAGCATTTCTTTTTCTCCTGTCATGTGTTTTGAGCAACCACTGTCGAGTACCCATTTTCCTCTTTTCTTGAGTGGGATCTACAAAAAATATAAGATAATATTGGTACCCACCTTTTTAATAGGGTTCTAAGAGTTAAATCTTAGGAAACCAAACCCAAGTGGGCTTAGTATCCCATTTAAAAATATAATCTTTATTTTTATGAATAGTTTCTAAAAAAGTATTTATATATATTTTTTAATCAAATTGTTGTTTGTTTTAGGAATCCAAACTTTTATGTTTTTTGAGTAAGAATTCCTTTTTGTCTGAACTGTAGTAGGATTAATATTTCTCCTAATTTTCTTTTTAGATGGAGCTGTTGCTTTCTGAACATATCCTAATCCTTTCTTACTTGAAACAGATTGAGAGTTATCAATAATTTTTGATAAAGTTTCTCTTCCTTTATTAAAGTTTGAAACATTTTTGGTGATGCTTTCTAACTTAGTTTTGAGACTAGTATCATCCAATTCTATCAATTTTACTTTTTTTTAGTTCATGATTTTCAGAAACAAGAGCATCATTTTTCTCATTTTGAGTTTCAATTTCTTGAATCAAAAGAGTGAGTTGAGAATTGATATTAGAGAATGATTCTTGTAATTTTTCAAGTTCTTCCTCTAATATTTTCTTCTCATCTTTAAGCATATCTCTTTCCAATTCTGCTTTGTTATGATGTTCACGAGTCTCCTTATATTTTCTTTTGAGATTTCTTAGAGTGTCAACTAGTTCTGAATTTATCTCAAGCATATCATCAAAAGTAAAATCAATTACCTCATTTTCAGTAGCCATGAAGCAGACATTTGCTTGCTCGTTTTCACTGTCACTACTGTTCTCTGATGAAGAAGTGTCTGAATCATCCCATGTTACCGAGAATGCTTTCTTTTTCTTGTCTTTTCTGCCTTTGAAATATTTTTTCTTTAATTCTGGACATTCCTTATGAATATGACCTTTCTTATGACAATTGAAACACTCTAGAACTGAAGATGATGGTTTGTTTGGAAAGTTCCCTTTTCCATTATTTTTGTTATTTCTTCGAAATTTCAAGAACCTTTTGAAATTTTTAGCAATAAATGCTAGATCCTCTTCATCCGAATCTTCACCTTTTTCTTCTTCAGTATGAAAAGCTATGTTCTTTTTATCTTGGGCTTGTACTCGCTTTGCCTGCAAATTCACTTCATAGGATATTGGATTTCCTATTAACTCTTCAGGTTTTATGGTAGAGAGGTCATTAGCTTCTTCAATAGCCAAGACTTTTCTTTCCCATTCATCCGTTAAAGAGTTTAGGATTTTTGATACAATATCAAAATCGGTTTACTTTTCTCCTAATCCTAATAGTGAATGATAGATATCTTGAAATCTAGAGTACATATCATTGATGGATTCATCTTGTTTCATTTTAAAGTTTTGAAATTGATTTTTAAGCATGGAGATTTTGCTTTGTTTGACCTTGTTAGTTCCTTCATGAGTGATTTTAAGCGTTCTCCATATTTCATAAGCAGTTTGAAACATGCTAACACGATTAAATTCATTTCTATCTAGTGCACAGAATAACATGTTCATAGCTTTAGCATTGGCAGTATAATCTAATTTTCGTGTGTTTGACCAAGTGGAGTATTCTCTAGAAGGAGGAATGTATTCAATCTGTGTAATATTCCATGATTCAAAACTATTAAACTGCATATAAATTCTCATACGAGTAGACCAATAATTATAATTCAAACCATTAAAAAATGGAGGTCGTGCAGTGGATTGACCTTCAATAAAACTAGTGTTTATGACAGTGTTAGTGGTAGTGCCGGTGTTATTTTCCATATTGGCAAGATATCAGATAACTTTGTGACGGTTATAAGATGCCTTGTTCTGATACCAAATGAAAGTGTATAGGACCGTATAATATGGATAAACAGTAATGCAGAGTATAAACAGTAAATAATGTGGAATATAAATGCACTAAATAAAATGACACCAGAGATTTTATACTGGTTCAGAGCACCATCCTACGTCCAGTCCCAGACTAACTTCTGGCTTTAACTAACAATACCCTCACTTAATCCGGAGGAATAGGTAAACAACACCTGAGCAGCATAACATGATTTTTGCCTCAGCAGCAGAAGAGGACTTTCCCTTGCCAGAGCAGCAGAACAAGACTTTAACAAAGTATAAAAGTAGTTGACTCAATGTGTTTTTGATAACACCGATTTGTCTATTAAGATTACAAACTTCCTATAATCAATTCCTCAAGAATATAAAGAGTATGTGAAGATTTGAAAGGAAGAATATTGCTAAGAATCAAAGTATATAAAATATAACTCAAAGATTCAAAGCAGTGAAGAGTATGAGAGCACTAGAGTAATCACAAGAGAGAATAGAAAGAATTAGAATCAGAAATTGGTAATTATGAAGTATGAGATAACTCCTATATATAGTTTTTAGAGAGATGCAACTCTTAGTGAAGAGTTTCAGCCAAGAGAGACAACTGTTGATGAAGTGCAACTCTTCATGGAAGAAGGTGTCCATTCAGAAATTTGACAGTTGAAGTTGGTTCAGTCGACTGGTATATTTGATCAGTCAATTGGTGTTTGAAAATAAAAAAGTATTTGCTCGTTTAAAATTATAAGCAGTGTTCACTATTGTGCATATGCACAGTCAGTCGACTGGCACGAATAGTCAATCGACTAGGTGTGCATATATTGCACAGTGGACTCTGTTTGTAAAGAAAAAATTGAAAAATCGAAAACTTGAGGATTGATTTTAACATGTCTAAGACTCAACACATATAATAATTACTTTAAGCATAGAGTTGTAGTCTTGATCCTATGTTGTCTTCTTTTTGTCATGTATGAATGCAAATTCTTCTTTAGCTTCTGAATCGTCTTGTCATGAATCAAAACTAGTGATTCAACACCTGGCCGTTTGCATTATGGGGCATTGATATCTTTGGTACTCTACCTCTTGCCAAGGGAGGAGTGAAATATGTCATCGTCGCAGTTGATTAATTTACTAAATAGGTTTAAGCTGAACCTCTTGCGACAATCACGATGAAAAAAGTAATCAACTTCGTAGCTCGCAATATCATCTACCGATTTGGTCTCCCGTATACCATCATCGCTGATAACGGAGCTCAACTCGATAGTGTTGAATTCAAGAATTCTAGGATAGATGACCTATTCGATCAACTTGTAGGAGATAAAAAAATTTCTAATTGGACTGGGCAACTGGACTTCATCAGTTGAGGATCGAAGTGGACAGCAAGTCGAAAACCGCATCCCTCACACAAGATGGACTCTATGAGTTAGAGGTAATGCCTTTCGGATTGACAAATGCCTTGGTATACTTTGTAAGTTTGATGAGTTGAGTATTTAGGGGACAATGTAGTAATTTTATCGTAGTGTTTATTGATGCTATCTTAGTATTCTTCAAGAGTGAAGGAGAGCATGATAGCCACTTAAGAGAGATACTAGGAACCTGGAGGAGGCACCAACTTAGAGCCAAATATGCAAAATGTCAAATTTGGAAGAAGGAGGCAATGTAATGACCTGTAATTTCGCTTCTTCGAAAATGAGAAATTTTGTTTATTTTAAATTTAAAAATTTTTAAAACTTAAATAAATATGTTATATAATAAATCATAATAGAGAAATTATTTATTCTTATAGTTAATAATTTAAAAAGTATAAGTTTGGATTTTAGAACAAGTCAGCAAATGTTAAGTTTTGCTAAAAATGAATAAAGGCTTAAATAAATAGATTTGAAAATTTATTTGAAAATTTAAATATTATAAAAAAAAACCTAATAAAGATATTAAAAGCATATTAAAAGATTTAAAAGTATGTTAATAATCGTTTTACAAAAATAATCAAATTTTATCGCATTTTGCCAGTTTTACACACAATGTAAAAATAGAGATTTTGATATTATTTAAATATGATTTTAAAATTTGAATAGACATGTTTTAATTTATTTAAAAGAAGAAAAAAGTTCATATTTAAGTTTGGTTTACTTGAATATGTAGTTTAACAGAAACATCAAATTTTGACTATAAGATATGTCAACAAAAAACACCATTTTCAACCAAAATAAGTCATCGCAACGTTAAATGATCATATGCACTTTTTAACAAATATAATACTACTTTACAGACTATACAACACTTTCATTTACATCTTAAAAATTAGAATATCACTTTTTATAAAGTACATAAAAGGAAATTGATAAAGGAAAGTGTAAAAACATGATTTGACGAAAGAGTGTTTAAGTAACTTTATAAAACAACATCATTACTTAGATGTCATATCTCATTAATGAGATACATGGAAAGGTGCAAAACATAGTTTAAGCATTTTCTTAGTTATGGAAAAGCAATCAAATCATTATATAAGGATTAAAGCATATCTTCTCACCATTAATGCAAATCTTTTTATGCATAGAAACTAAGCAAATTAATATTTAAACATTTTGTAAATTAAGAAAAAGAGGCAAGCATCATTACATGAATCAAATCATGACAACTTTCACCATAAATACACTTCATGTCATGCTTAAACAAAAGATAAAATGTAGCCAAGGGCATTTAAATCATTATCCATCCCAAACTCAAGTATAAATAAGAACCTCCACTCCTCCATTTTTTGCACACTTCATTCTTTACCTTTCTCTTCGCTGTCTCCATCTTCTTCACACCTATTTCCATAACATCCAACTCCTTTTCCACCTTCATTTCCTTCCACCACCTCAACCAAGCACCACTACACCATCACCATCCCTCAATCCCTTGGCCAACCACCTACCTACCTCCCAAAACCCACGACCAAGTTCCACTACCCTACACCCACCTCATAACTCACATCTAAGACCTTCCTACACCGCCTACATGGCTCAAAACCTACACACCCATCAACTATACCAAGGATAAACCCTACATACCCCTCCAAAGCTCATACCCCCACTAATAAAAACAAAAAATAAAAAATAAAAGAGAAGGAAAGGAAAGTGGAAAATTCAAGACGTTTGAAAAAGAGCACGCTAGTTCGAGAGACGCGTATCTTACGTAAAAGATTTAAGGGGTGGAGATGAAGGTGAGAAAATTCTCATCGCTATATGATTTAAATTGATTATCAAGTTAAATAGTTATGTTAGATAATCACCGTTTTATATTATGAATGTTCGGATATGTTTGTGTTATGTTTGAGTAGTTGCAGTGTTTATAATTGTGATAATTTAGCTTGTGTATAGACAATAATTATATTTGTGATAAATGTTAACTCGATTATGCTCATTTTTTATTATCTCTTTGTTAAATAACATCAGGGTGATATGCTATACTTTAGAAAAATAAGTCTCTTTTTAAGTGAAATTGAAATTAAAGTTAGAATAAAAGAGAATTTGAAATTACAAGCGAAACTGGTTTTGAAATGGAAAGTTAAATTGAAATTGAAATTGAGATAAGTAGTGAAATTGAAATCAATTTTGAAAAGTGAAATTGAGATTAAGGTTGAAATTTAAATTAGAATGGAAATTATATTTGAAATCTAAGTTTTACTTGAGTTTAATTTGAAGTTAGAATGAAAACTGAAATGAAATTGAAAAAATTTAATATCAAAATAATAGGAATAAAATAATATTATAATATGGAAATATTGAAAATACATTTAAATATTTTAAAAAGTGAAAATATTGGTTTAATATGATTTGTAATAATTTTTTCAGTAATAGAATTCGATTTGAATAAATTATTTTAAGTATTGAAAAATAAGTTAAAACTAGGCGCAACGGTAGTTCGCGATTTCATGCCGAAAAGTTCAAATAAGTATATAGAGTGGAATATAGCTCAGAATCATTCGAGATAAGAAATTTTTGGAATATTATATCCATATCTTCTAAACGAAGAAGGAAAGTCAAAATTTCATTAATAAAATTGTGAAATTCGTCTAAATCAATTTTCTAGAAAAATCACACTAGTGTAGTTAAGTGACCATAACGGAAAATCCATTTAAATAAACGTTTTTAATTATGGAAAAAAATGGAATAAATTTTGTAAATCTATTTAAATAGTTTTGAAGAGTTTTGAAGTGGAAAATATGAATTTTCAAATATTAAAAAGTTGTTTAAATCAAATAAGCTTATATAGCACTTTCCACAGCTTTTATGTTGCGAATTCTATAACTTTTGTAATATGAGTTTAAATATAACTATTTTTCCTAGAATTAATTATGAATGTTTTTAAAAGAAAAATTTTAGCATTTAAAAGATAATATGAATCTATATAATCAATTCTAAAATAATGTTGATAACTGAGTATGCGGAAATGACTGGTACATTTGTCCCGCCTATGAGATATGAGAAGATAAAATAAGGTGTTTAACTAAGTTTAGGGATGGAGCAACTAGTGCCTTGAACTAACCTGACCTATGTTTTCTCTTCTTAGGAGAAGAGTGGAATAGATCGAAAGGAAAGCTCGATGCTCTAAAAAGATTATATTAATTTTTCCAAAATAAAAGAAGATTAGTATTATCCAAAATTTAAGCAATCCCCAAATGAATAAACTACAACTTGGATTGCATAAAGATAATCTTCTTATATTTGGTATTAAAATCCAAAAAAGGAAACCTGTCCTATTCGTGAAATTTAGAAGGTGATCTTACCGTTATTCCTCCCATAGCACTCTTTGAATACAGAAATTGACGTTGATTAAAATTAAAATGATTTCTATGATACTATTTACTCAATAATGTTGGCTAAGATTGATTTTAGGGTTTACACTAAACGATGTCTTAAATAACATTGTTTTTGACCCACCTAAAAGGTTAAGGAATTTGGACCGAGTTAAGTGAGGAAATTTGAAAATATTATCCAAAGAAATAGAATGAATTACTTTGAATTACTCTAAGACAAAAGAAAGAGATTTTGAAATCATCCGAAAAGAATTAAAGTGAAAAGTGACTTAATAAATCTTGATACTCATATTCACCATTTATCAATAATTGTATTCGAAGGAACCGAGGTCGGATTTTAGTGATTCCTATCTCGAAAACCACTTTAAACCAGTTTGCGTGTTCTAAAAATGAAGATATTTGAAGACAGAGATATTGAGACGAATAATAACAAAGGACCACTTGTTGATTAATTGGGGATAAGGTCCTGATTCGCTATATTGTTGCAGGGGTCTCTTTGTTATGAAAAACCTCAAAAAACAAGGACTTCTCGCCTAGTAATGGCCGAGGAAAGTACCTTTGGTTTCATTCTGGCCCATAATGAAATTGTATGGATAAATGTCTAACCTTGCATTCCAAATCACAATGAGTAGTCTCCATAAGTATATATCAATCCGTGGCGGGGAAGACACCTTCTCTTAGCATAACAACCTTTCCTGAGACATATGAGCTAAGAAAGTTATACATTTGTAGAAATCAGTCGTGTAAATGTGAAATGGCAATGTGGCATTCAAAGCGAAAGAAGATGTGCTATGTGAAAAGGTAATCGTTTCGTCGAGCTTCATCAACCGGAAATAACCAAAATAGGGTTGGATGCGGTAAGGCTAAGTGGGTCATCCCAATTAGGGTATGATCATCCTCTTCTAGATATATTTCTGCCCATTATGACGTTCGGGATATAAATTAATATGGTTTGTTTACTCGGGCGCTCTATTTAATGGTCGGTAACGACCGGAGGTTGACATATACGGTACTACCTAGTTATAGAGGTAAGCTGGTCTTGTGTTGGTAGCAGAGTTTTGTGATGGTTACTCGGGACATCCATCTAGAGATGTTCCCATCGGAAAGGTAGTCCCTTCACCTGGTCATTTCCATGGAAATCCATTCTCCAATAAGAATCTACGATTTTGTTTGTAGAGCCTAGTATGTAACAATTTCAGCTAAGATTAATAAGTTTATTTGCAATGTTTTCAAAGAATGTCATTAAAAATAATATCAATTTTTTTGATATATATATATATGTGTGTGTGTGTGTGTGTGTGTGTGTGTGTGTGTGTATAATTTTTTAGTTATCATAAGGTAGAAACTCATCTGTATTTATGTGTGAGTATGGTCTTATGAGATACTCTTTCTTTTCATAGGATTTTATTCAAGGACTGATATATGACATTGTCATTTATTATTGAATTTTCTCACGCTGGTTTAACATGCTTGATCCGGGTATTTTCATACTCAAGTCAGATCCGAGTAGTTTCAGATTTAGTCGACGACAATTGGAATTTCTAAAGGAGAGCTAGAGATATTCATCTACATATGGAAATATTCTATTATCCGCTACTAGTTGTTTTGTTTGATGTTTATCAGCAATTGTAAGTACATATGTTTATAACTGTCCAAGATGAAGTTAGGTTAGACTCTGATATATGTATTTTAAAAGTTTCGCTGTAAAGATATTTGTTCAATATTATATATTATTCCTTTCGTGTGAAATTCTGTTCTGTCTATTTTTCTTTATCACCCCTGATGATCCATCTTTTCGTGCAATTTGAGTTAGACATATGTGATTTATTGTCGATTCAAAGGGTATGTAAAAATGTACCATCACATTTTGTATCATAACTGAAGCTTAAGCAAGAACCTTCGCCTTGTTATGGGTAAAGACTCATCAGAGATAGGATTAGTAATATCCTAGGATGGGTAACTCATTAGAGATAGGGTTGTTAACACCGTAGAATGAGTTATGATAGTATAACATATACGAGCATGTATTTGTTAATTTTATAAAAATGGTTTTGTTTTAAAGAAGTTGGTATAATATTAAAGGGGATATTATTATTTTTGGGTTGAAATCAAGTATTGTTTGTAATTTAGCATAGTAAAACTAAAATATGAATATCTTGTGATTAGAATTGCACAATTTGTCTGTAAGATATTCCATATAGAATCAATTAGTTGAAAACTAGAATTTAGAAATTTAATCATACAATCTTAAACATTTAGTTTGGTAAATATCAGAATGGGTTAATTTAAAAAAGCTAAATACAAATACCTTGTGATGTAAAATTCATGATTTGACTATAAGATGTTTGATGATAATATTGAAGCTATAAGTTGTAATTAGAGAAAGTAAAAAAAGAAAAAGCACACTTAGAAAAATTCTTATCAACATGATAGAAAAAGATAAGCCATAATTGAGACTTTGGGTAAATATAATATAAAATGGTAAGTTCTATAACTTATAAAGGAGATAAGATAATTTAAAATTTAGACCCTTTGATTAGATTAAAATCAAAGTGAAATTTAGGAATAAGAGATATAGGAAATATCATCCTATTATAAAACTTTGAATTAACGATACATTTAGGGAAACATTTGTAATTCAAAATAAAGTAAGATTGGAAGTGGATAGGTTAGTAAAAGGGGAAGTTTTGAATAATATGATCAGTAGGTTAATTGTTGGATGAAAGTATATAAATAACAAATACCAAGTGAGTTAAATTTCATAATTTGACTATAAGGTATTTGATGAGAAAGGATAGTTAAATAAGTTAAGTAGATAATCATAGAATTAGTAAGAAAAAGATGTACACTTGGTAGAATTGTCTTATTAATATACGGATAAGGCAAATAATTTTAGCTAAGTTAAAACCTTAGGTAAATAAAACTAGGGATTCAGTTTTATAACTTATTAAATTAAGATAATAGTATAATTCCACATTTGTTCAAAACCCTAATTGAAGTAATAACGGTTTGAAGTTTGGGGTTATGTATATGTCCTCTTAGGAAGTAAAGGTATACTATACAAGTTTAAGTCATATTTGTATGCTTAAGTAATAATGGATTTAGTAGAAAATAAATGGTTGTGAAATAAATTTGGATTAATAGAAATATGGAAGAAACATATTAGGTAAAAGAACGAGTATGAATAAATACATAAGTTATACATAGATCATTTTGGCACATAAGTTTTTGATCTATGATTTGAGTATAGAACTTTGAGGTGTTTACACCAATCCAAGAAAGGATTTATCACTCGATTTGTAATATCCTGGAATTTCAAGGAATTTAAAATGTGATAATCTCTTAATTAAAATTGTTTATAATTGATAAAAATTGTTATTTTCAAATATAAATAGCCAAACAATTAAAAATGTGATGTTTTAAATTATGATTATAGATTGATTTTTTTAATAAGAATAATTATTTAGTTTATGTTATTGCATAAATAAATTCTAAATTGACTTATTGTTTTCAAATTAATAAATGTGTTTAAATATATATATATATATATATATATATATATATATATCTGTGTATTTAAATTGATTTTATAAAGGATAATTATTTATAAATAGATAATAATGTGTTTGTTTAAAATTGATATCTATATTTATTTGAATTGATTTTAAATTTGAATTTTAAATTGGCTTTGAATTTGAATTTAAAAATTGAACTTTAAAGGAATATATATATATATCTTAAAAATATAATATAGTTTGGATTTAAATTATATGGATAAAGTTTTTATGTAAAAATAAGATTGTTCTCTATGATATTTAAAAAATAAATTGTTTATAGAAATTTGAAAAAAAAATGCATTTATTTGATGGGGATAAATACAAAGGCTTTTTGAAATAGCATTTAAAAATGAGTTAAAAATATTATATATGATTTTTTACTTAAATTATAATTGGTTTTCATTTTATTTTCTTTTAAAGATTATATTTATATAAAATTTAGAAAGGCGTTTATAGATTATTAAATGTATTTGTATATTAGGAATTTAATAAGAAAATGCTTTTAAAATTCTTCTAAAGATAAATATTAATGAAAAAAGACAAATGTAATTAAATTAAGAAGTTAAGTAACAAGTGTTAATATGTTAGGGCTTCTTTTAACAAGTATTAGCAAATAAAAATATGAGAATGGCAAATGATGTATTTTCGTACAAGTGTAATTTTTTTTAAATTTTGTTTTCTTTTATTTTTGACAAAATTATTCAGCCTTTATATAAACACATTTTTACTTCTCTTCATTCTTTTCCTATTCTTCAATTCAAGTTTCGTACAAGTGTAATTTTTTTAAAATTTTGTTTTCCTTTATTTTTAATAAAATTATTCAGCCTTTATATAAACACATTTTGACTTCTCTTCATTCTTTTCCTATTCTTCAATTCAAGACTGAGAAAACTAAATCCATTCTCTATAAAAAAACAAATCAGAAAGTAAATCACTTCCTCTTCTATCAAAATCTGTAATTTATTCCTCAAAAACAAGGCAAACCTCTAAATTCATCCAGAATCAAACACAAACCTGTAACAAACTTCAAAGCTTGTAATCTCCTCTAAAAAAAAAATCAAAAGTTCACAAACCTGTAACCAAAAGAAGCTGAGTTCATTTCTGAAACCAGAAACGAATTTAAGCATGTAACAAATTCTTCAAAACAGAGAAGTGTCATCAATCTGTGACCATTTTCACAAAGCCTGGAACCAAACAAGTTTTCAAGTCCTAATCATCATTTTGTTCCAGTTACAAAATCAAGCTTCAAAAAGCATTTCTGTCCTAATGTTCAAGCAATTCAAGTTTCCGAAAATCAATATCAAGATGCAGTTTTCAAAATTTTCAAAGTTTCAATCTAGTTGCAAATTTCAATCCAGTTTCTAAAGCTCTGCATTTCCCATGGTGAGTAAACATTCTAATTCAAATGCTAAGTAGTTTTAAATTTGTTTTTAGATGGTTTCTGAGATGAATTATCTTTGCATGTGAATATCTGGGTATGAACACTTTATGTACGATAGTTTGAACTGTGCATGTCAATATATCTCTTTTTTTATACAGGTTTTGATGTTTACTAATGTATAAAAATTCATATCTTTCTATTTATTCATTGATAACACTTGGATTAAAAACAAAATAACTTAGTTTTAGCATAATCTAAGTATTGAAAATATAAAAAAGTATATAAGATCTAAAAGTATGCTTGTATTTGGGAAAAACAGTAGAAATCTTTAAAACTTGTAAAGCTCAAGTGTTGTATATTACTGATTCAAGTTTAATTCTTGAATCACTTATGGAAAATAAGATTTTTAAAACAAAAATAATACTTTTTAGTTTTGAAATAAGGGTACAGTTCTTAGATGACCAAAATGGAGTTTTCGGATGATCTTTGATGATCTAAGTGTCTGGGGAGTTCGTGGTTCTTGCCGGAGCTAGGTTGATGATCAAGGTGCTTGGCAAAAATGTCAGGGAAGGTTTCTGAAGGCGGTGGCGATGGCGGCATGGTGATTTAGTTTTTAAACCTAGATTGGCTTAGGGTCTGATTTGGGAATCGTATCGTCACCTATGGTTGATCGAGTGGGTCAAAGTAGAAGGGTTTGGTTGCGTAGGTGTTCGGCGAAGTATGGACGAGGTGGTTCATCCTTCGATGGTCAGAATCAAATGGACGATGTATTTTCCTGCCAGTTGTTTGAAGTTCCTGTTTCAACAGGATACCTAGTTTTGGATTTATGGTTTGAGATAGCGTGATGATGATTGTGATGGGTTGCTGGAGCGATCGTGGGTGTGCAGGAGTTTCTGTGATGGTCGGAGGATCATCGTAGGTGGTGCAGGTTGCACGGTGGCAAGGTGTGTCGGTTAATGATTTAGTTTTGGAATGGCAGTTGTCTCGGGGAAGACTCATGTGGATTTTATTTTGGCTCGAGTGATTCCTAGGGTCGAATGCAAGAATTTAAGTAAAACTGTTAAATTTTTAACAGATTCCAGATTTTGTAACCCAAAACAGTTTTTAAAAATTTAAGTTAAACTGTTTTAAAAAGAAAAGATGATGTACTTGGTTTTAGTTCAAGTACACACGGGTTAAACCCAAAGTAAAATGTTTAACCAGTTTTAAATTTAAAATAAAGTAAGTTTTAAATTTTAAATAATTAAGCTAAGTCAATTTCTTTCAATTCTTTTCTTTGAAATGAATTGTTTGTATAAATAAATTTATATGATTTGTTTTAAATATTTTAAGTTAAATCCTTAGGTTATTTTCAAATTTAAAATTTGAAATATAAAATAAAAAAAGAAATTAATAAGGAAATGATTTATCTTAAAACCTTAATATGAGTTTGATAATAAATGGAATAATTAAAGAGTGATTTATTAATTGAATTAGTTAATGATTAATGATTTATAAATTAACAATTAAAGTTTTCAAAGTGATTTATTAACTTGAAATTAAGTATTGTTAATTAATAATTAAAGGTAAGTAATTAATGATTACTTTATATTTTAAACTTAATTAATGATTTTATTTGGTAAAGTTAAATGTTTTCAAAGATAATTAAAGATAATGTTTTATCTTAAGGAAAATTAAGTTTTTAATAAGTTGTAATTAATTAAGTTAATTAAGAAATTTTAAGTTTAATTAATTAGTTAAATTAATTATTAAAAAGGGTTAATTAAGTAATTAATTAAGGATAACTATTAATTTAATTAACTAATAATTACGAATGATTAATTAATGATTAGAAATTAATTAATTTGTAATCAGAAATTAATTAATTAAGTAATCAAGGTTTAATTAAACGAGTAACTAAGAAATACTTAATAAAGTTTTATTAAGTAACAATTGGGTTTTCTTGATTAATAATTAAGAGGTTATTAATCTGTAATTCAAGTTAATTAAGAATTAATTAACTATTATTAAAGGTTAATTAATTGTAATTAAGGATTGATTAATTGATAATTATGGATTAATTAATTTGTAATTAAGGTTGTTAATTAATAATTAAGTTTTATTAATTAATGATTAAGAGATAATTAATTAGTTAATTAAGGTTAATTAATTAATTATAAAAGTAATTAGGGATTGATTACTTTGTATTAAAGCATTGATTAATAATTAAGGTTTATTAATTAATACTTGAAGGATAATTAATCTCTAATTAAGGATTAATTTGGTTAAAGAGTAATTAAGGGATGAATTACTCGGTTATGATTTATGAGGTGAATGTGATTAAGTTAAGTTAATTAATTTGTTAATTAATTAAAGATAGTCATATGGAAATTGATTAAGTATACTTACTTGATGAGATTTGATAAGTGTAATTACTTAAGGTAAGTAATTGATGAATAAATTACTGGAGGTAATGAGATAAGGGAAATTAATCAATGGGAAGTAATTTAAAAGGATAATTACTTGGTAAAGTAACTAAGGATTTATAAATGTAATTAAAAGTAATTAAGAAGTAATAAAGAATAATTAATTAATATTATAATTATTAAAATTGATTAATGAAAACAATTAATTTATGCATGATTAACTAATGTAATTACTTAAGGAATAATGTAATTACTTAGAGTTATTTAATTAATGGAAGTAATTAATTAAGGATCATTAATTAATGTGATTAATGAGAATAATTAGGGATTGATTAATTAAGATTAATTGATCCATGATAAGTTATTATAAGGTAACTAATTGTAATTAATTAAGGATTAATGTCATTAATTATAATTAATAGAGTAATTAAGGTTAATTACTTAATGGTTTGAAGGTAATTAATTTGAGTAATTAATTAAGGGTTAATTACTTAATGTAATTAAAGATAATTAATCAAGGTTGATTAATTAAAATGATGATTAATTAATTGGTTTAATTAGTAGATAAGTAAGCATGATTTATTGTGACGAAGGTAATCAATTTCATTTATTTTAAATTAATTAAGAGATTAAGTCATTAATTTAATTCATTTTAAATTAATTATAAATGGTGTGATTTATAGATCCTTGCTTATATATGGATGGATGATATTGGATGCCTTGATTGTTTGGTATCTCTGTTGAGATATGTGTGATATATGATATGAGATGCTTTGGTTAAAGTATGATGATAATATGAATTATCTGTAGTGATGATAATATAGATTATCCATTGTGATACTGTAAATTATCTATCTGTGTGTATATAGATAGTAGAATTGATTTGCTTAACCTTATAAAATTTGGACCTAAAAGATACATTTTTAATTTCGATAAGACTGGGATTGGGTTTCCAGATTTGGATATCAGAAAACCACGTTGATCCAAATTAACGATAGGTCATGAATCTCAAGTGAAGATGAAGATTCAGAGTGCAAGGGTTATTGTCGTTAACTCTGAAGGTGATTCCGAAATGAGTGTAACGAGATAATGCCTTTGGTTTCGTTTAAACCCGGAATGAACTTGTATGGATTGAAAGCTTTCAGCACATCGTCAGGTGGACGATGAGCATTCTAAGTGATGTGTTCTATAAAGGTAATCATCGCCTCAAGCCTCATCTACCGAGAATGGCTAAAATAGGGGAGGTGCAGCAAGGCTACGTGGGTCATGCCCAAGTAGGATGAGATGAACCCCTGTCTAGAGTCCTTTTTTATTTGGTTGTGTGGGAGGTTGCTAGCTACAATTACGTGGTTATCTTATTCGGAACTGTTCAGTAAGGAATGGTTCCGGCTTCGTGTTGCAAGGGATTGGGAGCAATCCTCCGTAGGGTGATCTAGGCCCCGTACTGTGACGGACGGTACCCCGGTAGCCCTGCCATTGTATGGAATCCAAAATCCAATAAGTGCCATCAGTTTTGATTGTATTACCCACTTTTGTGGCTAGTACCTACAATTTAATCATGTAACAATTTCGGCTATTTCATATTTACTTGAAAACCCTAGACCTATTATAATATCACAAAATTTCCTATAAAATGTTTTGGTTAGCGGTATGTAAAAACTTTTCCATGTTTATATGTGGGAAGTCTTACGTGATACCTTTTCCTTTCAAAAGGTTTTTAAAGTTAAGCAACTTTAACCTCAGACCCATGTCTAACCTGGAGTTTATTTCTGTTTTTCATAAACTTTTGGGTACTCAAATTTTTAAGATTAGCCAAAGGATTCAAGTTAGGTTTGACGAATTCTGGAGGAGCAGGAGGCTTCAGTGTATAGTTATATAGTATTCCGTTATGTGTTCTCTGAGTTGTTTGTCTGTATTGTATATTGAGTTGTATAACTAGACAGGTGTTTATAACTGTCTAGTGTGTTGTATAAGCTGTGTACCTTTGATGTTTATGATACTATGTAAAATATTATGTGATTAATATAATTTATTCGTTCCGTTGAGAGAATCTGATGTTGTTTCTTTCTTTCTACTCTATCTTTCTCTTTTCTATCCCTTTCTTTCTGTATAATGATGCATCTTATTACGGAAAATAAGGCGGGTCGTTACAGTTGGTATCAGAGCATAGGTTGAGCGAATACCTAGGCTTTGTAGCGGTGTCTTTCTTGAGAGAGCGTTTGTAATTTATATATATATTTCTACCTATCCGTTGGGTTACCTGTTCGGATTTTCCAACATAAGTTATAAAGGTAGATAGGGTAGTGGTGTGTGTAGCACGACTACCAATGGTTGGAGTTAGAATGTTTGAGCTTGGAAGTGTATCTATCGAGATTGTAGACCTAATACCGTCTCGAGTAAACTTTGCAGTTAAGTGTAAGGATTTCATTGATTTCTAAAGGGAACCTATTAAGGTTTGGAGTCTATCATTGAAGTGTAAGTTTTATCATGCTCGCATGAGCGGATTTTTGGGAGTTTGGATCTGTCGGTTAGGCAGAGGCAAGTGATGGTATCTTGGCAACCTCAGGATGTTGTAGCTGCGTGATGAGACGCAGTGACTATGGATGTCTCCGAAGATGTTTTATTTTGGAGAGAGTTTAAGGAATGTGTCTGCTTCGGTATTGTAGCTGAGTTCAGCAGGATGTTTGTGTTTGTTTTGAGGTCCGAGTTTCTCAAGGAGCTTTGGATAAGAAGTATTTGGCATCTGTGTCAACGGTGCAGCTCGGGAGTGTTCTGTGTTCCACCAGGAAGATCTTTTGGCTTAGTAGTTTCCTAGAGGTGGAATTCAGAAGCAGCAGAAAGGCCCCGTTTCTTCGATGGATTAGTTGGTCGAGGATAAGCTGTTCTGCTTGGTGAAGAGAGAACAGTATCTTTGGAATTTAGGTTGGGTTGATCGCAAAAGTGACTTGCGATGGTTTGGGTGATTATCTTAGATAATCTTTTGCTTGGGTTTGAGGCGTCTATAGAGGATGTAGAAGATATGGAATTGTTGAAGATTTTCCGGATATCTTTAGGGAAGTTAGAGATTTGTCCGTTTTTGAGATTGAGTTCTGTATCGACTTGATGTCAGATGTGATATTGGTGATTCAGCTGAGAAGAAGGATGGCTTCTAAAGAAAGAGGATTTGGTGAGGCAGCTCAGTATTTCTTGGAACTTCTGAGATTTTCTCTTTATAGATCAGTTGAACCTTATTTCTGGGATGTGTTGTCTAGTCTGTGCCTGTGCCTGTGTTCATCAACGGCATTCTCATCTGCTCTAGATCAGAGTTGTGCAGCGGAAGCAAGGTGGCAACTATTCTGGAGTGGAAGCAACTGGAAGTCGCGGTTTTTTGGATTGAGGATTTCTACTGGAGTTTTTCAGGATCTGAGGCAAGTTGGAGAGTGATCCTTTTCTGTCTTTTCTGGATAGGGGAAGTAGGTTGTAATCTTCTGATAATTCTGAAGTGGAGTTTGTGATTTTGATTTTTGGTAGATCTTGAGAGAATCTTTGCGTTTGATTGTTTTGATCCAGTTTGTTTCAAGAAGCATCAACGAAGGTTGAGCTGATCAAGAAGGATCTGTAAATAGCCCAGGATCGTCAGTAGAGTTTTGAGGTTAAGAGACGGAGGAATTTGGAAATTTGAAGTTGGAGACTTCGTTGTTGTTGAGGTTTTCTCCGGTAAAGGAAGCAATAAGATTTGATAAGATTATGAGGTTAGCTCCGGGGTATATTGGATTCTTCTGAGTTTTGTAAGGGTCAGTGCTTTGGTCTGAAGAGTTAAATTGCCAGTTTGAAAGACTGGGATTCAAGGTATTTCATGTGTCTCTGAGGTGGTCCATCACCGGTTTAGAGACTAGTAGTTCAGAAGTGTTTAGTTGTTGATCAGTCTTGTCTGTAGTCTGATATCTTGTACAGATTATAGATCTAGATGAGTACGAGCTTAGTAGCTTAGTAGTATAGCTAGTTTGGATTTAGTAGAGCGAGTATCCCTATGTCTGTACCTGGGAAACTCGAGATAATTTTAGGAAGCCTATCCGGATCTGTGTGACGACCCACCTTTCTGACCCTTGAGAACGACACTTAATACATCCATGGTATTCACGTGCCGTTGCCCAAGTATATGAAAGACGAGTTGCCATGGGGTAAAAATATAAGAACGGAATAATAATCTCACAACGGAACGGTTAAATATAACATAAAAATAAGACGGTACATAATGTTACTCCCCAATATGGAGTTATCAGAGTTACAACAAAAGTACCACTACCGGTCTAGGCAGTTATAACAACCTGCCTTTAAATATACATACATAGAGTCAACATCTCATAATAGCGAAAATAAATAGCTAGATAGATAAGGAGCCTCCTGCTCGTCCACCATCTTCAAAAGAGCCCAAAGAAACCTGTCATTTCTGGACTACTCAAATATAAATGAGTACCCGAACGTTTAGAGAAAAAAAAACAATTCGGGTCAGACAATAAGTCTGGTATGAGTAAACTCCAAAAATAGAACACACAAAGTAACTAGTGAGACCACATCGGAAAAACGCAGAACGGGTTTTTCCCTCATAAGGACAACATCCAAGTATAAAAGAATGGATACAGATAATTAAACATCGCGAAGAGTGCAAGACGCTTCCCGATGAAATTAAGAAAGAATCAATCCAAAGATTTGAATCAAAAATAAGGAAAAGGAATTTTTCCAACAATGACTAGGAGGGTGCGCCCCCCTTATCGAAAGTATACCTCTAGAAAATATACATGAGAACGACGATGGCTCTCGGAAACCTCTAAACCGGACCCCGCCAACCTTACCGAGTATCCGAGTATTTCACATCTTCATGCGCATACAACCGAAGCCAATCTAGAGTAAATATGAAAATACCCTAATGGGAGTAACCCCACATAGTTTGGCCCCCACTCGCTCTTTATTTAGTCATTTCCGATAAAGGATATCAATGCTCTAATTGAGCAACAATTCGTCTTAGATTGACGAAACAAAAATAAAAGGAAGAAGGGTATCGAAATTGATAGTCAAGATATCGACTATCGGGGATAACAAAACGATCGTATATGAAAATTAAATCTTATACTCTTTCAATATTTGGAAAATATCCATATACTTATCCCATCGTTATAAGCATATTCACAAAATAATTAAGAGGATTTCATATTTCAAAAGCATACTTAAATGGGTCAAAAACAATTGTCTATAAGAAATGCAAACGTTTTCCATTATAATTATAAAGATCATTTATGGAAATCAAATCTCCTACACTTGTCACGTTTCCGATATTCTCGACTTACTCTATCCCTCGCCCAGAAACAAAGCCAGGTAAGTCAGGGCACTGGTTGCTCCTAGCCTTGCCTAGACACTTCGGTTCCAGATCTCACAGATTGAGAATCAATCTACTCATCGGCTTTTAGTGCCAAGTATAGGACTACTTACTTTCCATAAATAACTCATTTAAATTATTATATAAATTTTGAAGCTCCTTTAAAATACTTTAAACAAAGATTTAAAACTTCCATTCAAATCATAACTTAAACCCATCATCTTTAAAGGAGATTACAACCAAGAGGCGGTGAAGCTTCCTCTTAATCAAATGAGATAGCTAAAAGGGGTGTTATTTCCTTTTAACCAAAAAGTCACTAAATGTCAATCCTAATTTAAAAGGTGGTGTAAGTTACCTTTAACTAAACATCAAAGTTATTGCTCATAAACTGGCCGAGCACAGATCAAACAACCAAACAAGAATAACAACAAGAATAATAATAGACTCATTATTATTAACAATTTACAATCAAAAGTTAACATAACATTTGTTAAAATGTTGAATGAGTAAAAGGAAAGAGATTAAGATTACACTGACTGTAAAATAATTAAATTATACTCACAGAATAAGTTATACCCACTAAACTATGAAAACATGAAATATACTCACAGAATAAGTTATACCCATTAAACTATGAAAACATGAAATATACTCACAGAATAAGTTACACCCACTAAACTATGAAAGCAAGGAATGTACTCACAGAATAAGTTATACCCACTAAACTATGAAAACATGAAATATACTCTCTTCCTATTTGCTTTTATGGAGACTTGGAATACTTCACCTTTTAAAATGATTCTTTTCTTTAGTTTGTGAATGAAATAAAATTAGATATTGACTTGGCTATTTATAGGTGAAGAGAAGGGTACTTTAGTAATTTCCTATACCCTAACCTGATTCAACCAGATTTTGGTCCAATAGAAGCTAGCCATATGGCATAATTTGATTCGACCATATTTTGGTCCAATAGAAAACTTCCTTTTGGCTTAATTTGATTCGACCACCTTTTGGTCCAATAGGAATCCTCCTTATCAACTATGGCCTAACCTAATTTGACCAGATTTTGGTCCAATGGCAACCATCCACATGGCATAACCTGATTCGACCAGATTTTGGTCCAATGGCAACCATCCGCGTGGAATATAATAATCATTATGCTATTTTGTTTTATTAGGCAAGTAATTATACTATTTTGTTTTATTAGGCTAGGTTAATAATTCTTTTTTTTTATTAGGCAAGTAATTATACTATTTTGCTTTATTAGGCAGGGTTAATAATTCTTCTTGTTTTATTAGGTAAGTAATTATATTATTATGTTTTATTAGGCAAGGTTAATACTTCTAGATATAAAATCCATTATTTAATCATTTAAAAACATATTAACTATTCATGTTCAAAGTAATTAAATTATGGGTCGTTACATCCTCCCCTCCTTAAAGGAAATTTCGTCCTCGAAATTAATCGGATAAACTCTAGATATCAAAGAACCCAAATGATATCATATATGCCAAACAAAGATACAAGGAAAGTGACCTTAACACAACTGTGAGTACACTAAAAAAGAAACAAAAAAATACAAACAACAACTACAACAACTCGGGATAAGAATCCCTAATATAGTCCTCAGTTTCCCAAGTACAATCTCTAACATCTCTACTCCACTGAACCTTAACGAGATTCACAATCTTCTTCCTTAATCGCTTTATATCTCGAGCAACAATATGAATAGGCCGCCTAAGAATGGTTAGGTTAGGCTGAACCTCCAAATCAACGTGTTGTCCTGGTTCTATTATCATCGAAGGGTCGTATACATACTTACGTAAATGATATACGTGAAATACGTTGTGCACATCTGATAGTCGATCTAGTAACTCCACTTTATACGCAAGTTTATCAATCCGGTGTAGTATAGGAAAAAGGCCAATATATCGAGGGGCTAAGTTCCATGTCTTCCCAAACCTTACGACACTTCTCAGAGGAGAGACTTTTACAAATACCAAGCCCCCGATTAAGAACTCTAGATCCCTACGCCTTTGATCTGCATAACACTTTTGCCGATCTTGCACTTCCTTCATCTTTCTTCTAACATCAACTACCTTCTCATTGGCTTCTAAAATTATGTCTGGTCCAAGAACAAGTTTATCTCCAGATTCAACCCAACACGAAGGAGTACGACATGGACAACCATAAAGAGCTTCTAAAGGGGCCATACCAATGCTTGCTTGATAGCTATTGTTATAAGTGAATTCAACTAAGGGTAAATGATCTTCCCAAGAACCCCCGAAGTCTAGAATGCATGCTCGTAATAAATCTTCCAAGATTCGGTTCACTCTCTCTGTTTGCCCATCTGTTTGGGGATGGTAAGCTGTGCTTAGACTTAGCTCAGTCCCTAAAGCAGTCTGCAGTCCCTCCCAAAACCTACTGGTGTATATCGGGTCTCGGTCACTTACAATACTACGAGGAATCCCATGGAGTCTCACCATCTCCTTCACATACAAACTCGCCAGACTCGTAGCAGTCCTAGTTAGCTTAACACGGATAAAATGGGCACTCTTGGTTAGTCGATCAACTATAACCCAAATGCCATCATTACCTCTTCTTGACCTAGGAAGCCCATCAATAAAGTCCATAGAGATCTGCTCCCACTTCCACTTTGGGATCTCAAGTGGCTAAAGCAATCCAGCTGTCTTCAGCTGGTCACTCTTAATCTGCTGGCAGTTTGCACAACGACTCACAAAGATTAAAATATCTCGCTTCATCCCCTTCCACCAGAATACCCTCTTCATATCTTTGAACATCTTGGTCACTCCTGGATGAAAAGATAACTTTGAATGGTGGCATTCGTCTAACACTTCTTGCCTAAGTCCATCAAAGTCTGGAACACAAATACGCCCAATCATTTTCAATATGCCCCAGAGATCAATCTTAAAGCTAGAAACAACACCTTCTTCAACATCTTTCTTAGGTCGAGCTAAAATAGGATCTCTCTCTTGACTGGATGCAATTCTCTCTAACAATACTGGCTTAACTTCTAGATTTGCAACCATTGCTACATTCCTACTCAATGCATCAGCAACGACATTTTCTTTTCCAGGGGTATAAAGAACCTCTAGATCATAAGAGGAGAGAAACTCCAGCCATCTTTGCTGCCTCAAATTCAAATCTTTCTGCGTAAAAAGGTATTTTAAGGATTTGTGGTCCGTGTATAACTCAAACCTTTCACCCAAAAGATAATGCCTCCACATCTTTAGTGCGAAGACAATAGCCAAAAGTTCCAAATCGTGCGTAGCATAATTTTTCTCATGCGGCTTTAGCTGTCGACTCGCATAGGCAATAACTTTCCCATGCTGCATTAGAACTGCTCCTAATCCGGTTCCACAAGCATCTGTATACACGGTTAAACCTTTGCTCCTATTTGGAATGGTTAAAATAGGAGCGCCAGTCAACTTGTTTTTCAATTCATTGAATGCTTGATCACACTTAGAAGTCCAAACGAACCTAACATCTTTCTTTGTTAACTTCGTCAGATGAGAAGCAATCTACGAGAAGTCCTTGATAAACCTACGGTAAAAACGAGCCAATCCCAAGAAACTTCTTAACTTCTGTTGCACTTTCGGGCTTCTTCCAGTCTTGGACCGCAACAACTTTAGCTGGATCCACCGATATACCTTCTCCCGAAATAACATGCCCTAGAAATCTAACTTCAGATTTCCAAAAATGGCACTTGGAGAACTTAGCCTTCAACTCTTGGCTCCTTAAGGTATCGAGTACGACACAGAGATGATATTTGTGTTCCTCCTCTGCCTTTGAATAGATAAGAATGTCATCAATAAAGACGAGAACAAATTTATTAAGAATTTCTCGAAATACTCGGAAATACTCGATTCATTAAGTCCACAAAATAAGCGGGTGCATTAGTCAATCCAAACGCATAACTAACCACTCGTAGAAATTTTCAGGAGTTCGAAAAGCTGTTAAAGGAACATTCTCCTCTGCCACTCTTAATTGGTGGAAACCAGTGGCAAGATCTAATTGAGAAAATATCCGAGCACCATGGAGTTGATCAAACATATCGTCAATTCTTGGCAAAGGATATTTATTCTTGATAGTCATTTTGTTCAACTCCCGATAGTCTACACATAACTTGTAACAAAAACGACTGGCGATCCCCAGCTCGAGGTACTACGTCGGATCAAGCCCTTCCGCAATAAGTCATAAGTCTGCCTTCCTAACTCCCTCTTCTCTTTTGGAGCCATCCTTCTTAAGGGTTGTACAATAGGTCTAGTTCCCGGAACCAAATCAATGTGGAACTCGACTTCACGGTGAGGAGGTAAACCTTGCACCTCGTCAAAACTATCTATGAAATCTCGAACAACCGGCACATCTCCAAGCTCCTCTTTAGTCACTTCGAGTGAATAAAGAAAACTGCTCATTAACTTCTTAGGCTCTTCACAACTAATATCAACACCAACATCTCCTGCATCACTAACTCTAACAAGCCTTCTACCACAATCCAAGATAGCTTTAAACTTAGATAACCAATCCATTCCCAACAACATTCCAAAACCCATAAACCCAAGAACAAACAAGTCAAAAGGAAAGAGATGATTTCGACAAGAAATAGGTACATTTAGACACACGGTGTCAAGATTTGTCGGACGTCCAATTGGGTTTTACACACAAAGAGGATTACTTATGATAACATATTTAAGTTTTAGTTTGTCCATTAGATCATAAGAAATAAAACTATGGGAAGCTCCTGTATCAAATAGCAACCTTACAGGAATATCATAGATGGATAATGTACCTTGCAACACTTGCTTCCCCTTTTTATCTGAAGAAGTGGATGGTATCACTTCAATGGTAAAAGTTTGTCCTTGAGATCCCTTTTTAGGAAAATGGCACTCATTCTTCATATGTCCTGGCTAGCCGCAATTAAAACATGTGGCAATTGGGCAATGATTTGCAAAGTGGCCCATCTTATTGCACTTCAAACAAAGAATGTTGGCTAAGTTGGTCTGCTTCTTCTGTGCTGGAGTGCCATCTTCGAGTTTCTTCCCTGCACCCTGCTTCTTTCCCTTAAACTTACGCTTGAAGTTTGGCTAACCTTCAACCGGTATAACCGATAAAGGCTTGGCACTTATTGCTGGTACTATGCCCTTCTGGACTACTTCCTTAATATCAAGAGCCTCAAACCTCAAAGCCATGCTAATAATGTTGGTGAATGTACCCATAAGATGATCGGTCATTTCACGATGGAACTCTGGTCGCATTCCATTCACAAACATTTCATTTTTCTTGAGTGGTGTGTCTATCAATCCAAGTCCAAAACGGGACAAAGCATTGAACTTATGCTCATACTGCGACACGGTCATATCACCCTGCTTTAAGTCAATGAAACTTCTAAATAACTGAGTTCTTCCGGCTTCTGGAATAAGCTGTGCTTCAAAAACTTCCTTGAACTGGGCCCAAGAAAACTCCCCCTCTGGAGTAGTTGCTGTTCCTGAATCCCACCAATCCATTGCCGACTTTTGAAGTTGTCGCGATGCCAACAGCCGTTTCTCCTCATCTTCCAACCGAAGATCTCCAAATATTCTTTCACAAGTTCGGAGCCACATCTGCACCCCAAGAATGTCTTCAGTCCCATAGAATGGTTTCCCACCCAAAGCGGTAAAATTCTTACACAAAGCTGCAAAGTTCATAGGGGTATGAACTTGCACCAGCATTTCCTCTGTCGGATCTACAGCTGACATAGTAGCATTTCCAGGTACCCTGCCATTGGTATCCATGCTAGTTCTAGATCCTCTCCTTCCTCCTCTTCTTGTATTCATTTTCTATTATCTGAACAAATAACATGTATCTTTAGAATACAAAAATAGGATTAAAATGGTTTAAGGAAATAACACCAAAGGATCTAAAACTAGAATTTAGAGGATAAATATTATTATTATAAAAATTACAAATACGCTCCCTCAAGATTAACTCATTCCAGGGCATCACTTACCCTATCTCTGGTGAGTTGTACCCCAATCAGGCTAAGGCATTCTCTCAACCGAGGCTCCGATACCAACTGTGACGACCCACCTTTCTGACCCTTGAGAACGACACTTAATACATCCATGGTATTCATGTGACGTTGCCCAAGTATCTGAAAGACGAGTTGCCATGGGGTAAAAATATAAGAACGGAATAATAATCTCACAACGGAACGGTTAAATATAACATAAAAATAAGACGGTACATAATGTTACTCCCCAATATGGAGTTATCAGAGTTACAATAAAAGTACCACTACCAGTCTAGGCAGTTATAACAACCCGCCTTTAAATATACATACATAGCGTCAACATCTCATAATAGCGGAAATAAATAGCTAGATAGATAAGGAGCCTCCAGCTCATCCACCATCTTCCAAAGAGCCCAAAGAAACCTGTCATTTCTGGACTACTCAAATATAAATGAGTACCCGAACGTTTAGAGAAAAAAACAATTCGGGTCAGACAATAAGTCTGGTATGAGTAAACTCCAAAAATAGAACACACAAAGTAATTAGTGAGACCACATCGGAAAAACGCAGAACGGGTTTTTCCCTCACAAGGACAACATCCAAGTATAAAAGAATGGATACAGATAATTAAACATCGCGAAGAGTGTAAGACGCTTCCCGATGAAATTAAGAAAGAACCAATCCAAAGATTTGAATCAAAAATAAGGAAAAGGAATTTTTCCAACAATGACTAGGAGGGTGCGCCCTCCTTATCGAAAGTATACCTCTAGAAAATATACTTGAGAACTACGATGGCTCTCGGAAACCTCCAAACCGGACCCCGCCAACCTTACCGAGTATCCGAGTATTTCACATCTTCATGCGCATACAACCGAAGTCAATCTAGAGTAGATATGAAAATACCCTAATGGGAGCAACCCCACATAGTTTGGCCCCCACTCGCTCTTTATTTAGTCATTTCCGATAAAGGATATCAATGCTCTAATTGAGCAACAATTCGTCTTAGATTGACGAAACAAAAATAAAAGGAAGAAGGGTATCGAAATTGATAGTCAAGATATCGACTATCGGGGATAACAAAACGATCGTATATGGAAATTAAATCTTATACTCTTTCAATACTTGGAAAATATCCATATACTTATCCCATCGGTATAAGCATATTCACAAAACAATTAAGAGGATTTCATATTTCAAAAGCATACTTAGATGGGTCAAAAACAATTGTCTTTAAGAAATGCAAACGTTTCCCATTATAATTATAAAGATCATTTATGGAAATCAAATCTCCTACACTTGTCACGTTTCCGATATTCTCAACTTACTCTATCCCTCGCCCAGAAACAAAGCCAGGTAAGTCAGGGCACTGGTTGCTCCTAGCCTTGCCTAGACACTTCGGTTCCAGATCTCACAGATAGAGAATCAATCTACTCATCGGCTTTTAGTGCCAAGTATAGGACTACTTACTTTCCATAAATAACTCATTTAAATTATTATATAAATTTTGAAGCTCCTTTAAAATACTTTAAACAATGATTTAAAACTTCCATTCCAATCATAACTTAAACCCATCATCTTTAAAGGAGATTACAACCAAGAGGCGGTGAAGCTTCCTCTTAATCAAATGAGATAGCTAAAAGGGGTGTTATTTCCTTTTAACCAAAAAGTCACTAAATGTCAATCCTAAGTTAAAAGGTGGTGTAAGTTCCCTTTAACTAAACATCAAAGTTATTGCTCATAAACTGGCCAAGCACAAATCAAACAACCAAACAAGAATAATAACAAGATTAATAATAGACTCATTACTATTAACAATTTACAATCAATAGTTAACATAACATTTGTTAAAATATAAATGAGTAAAAGGAAAGAGATTAAGATTACACTGACTGTAAAATAATTAAGTTATACTCAGAGAATAAGTTATACCCACTAAACTAAGAAAACATGAAATATACTCACAGAATAAGTTAGACCCACTAAACTATGAAAACATGAAATATACTCACAGAATAAGTTACACCCACTAAAATATGAAAGCAAGGAATGTACTCACAGAATAAGTTATACCCACTAAAGTATGAAACATGAAATATACTCACTTCCTATTTTGCTTTGATGGAGACTTGGAATACTTCACCTTTTAAAATGATTCTTTGCTTTAGTTTGTGAATGAAATAAAATGAGATATGGACTTGGATATTTATAGGTGAAGAGAAGGGTACTTTAGTAATTTCCTATAGCCTAACCTAATTCAACCAGATTTTGGTCCAATAGAAGCTAGCCATATGGCATAATTTGATTCGACCATATTTTGGTCCAATAGAAAACATCCTTGTGGCTTAATTTGATTCAACCACCTTTTGGTCCAATAGGAATCCTCCTTATCAACTATGGCCTAACCTGATTTGACCAGATTTTGGTCCAATGGCAACCATCCACATGGCATAACCTGATTCGACCAGATTTTGGTCCAATGGCAACCATCCGCATGGAATATAATAATCATTATGCTATTTTGTTTTATTAGGCAAGTAATTATACTATTTTGTTTTATTAGGCTAGGTTAATAATTCTTTCTTGTTTTATTAGGCAAGTAATTATACTATTTTGTTTTATTAGGCAGGGTTAATAATTCTTCTTGTTTTATTTGGTAAGTAATTATATTATTATGTTTTATTAGGCAAGGTTAATACTTGTAGATATAAAATCGATTATTTAATCATTTAAAAACATATTAACTATTCATGTTCAAAGTAATTAAATTACGGGTCGTTACAATCTGTGTCCAGATGGCTAGAGTTGTTTGATTGAATTGTTTGTTTGGATGAAATTGTATGGCTAATATGTATGTTTGAATTGGTTGAAATAAAATAAAACTTTGGATTATCTTTGTTTTAAATTTCGAGGATGAAATTTTTTTAAGGGGAAGGAATGTAATATCTTGGAATTTCAAGGAATTTAAAATGTGATAATCTCTTAATTAAAATTGTTTATAATTGATAAAAATTATTATTTTCAAATATAAATAGCCAAACAATTAAAAATGTTACGTTTTAAATTATGATTATAGATTGATTTTTTTAATAAGAATAATTATTTAGTTTATGTTATTGTATAAATAAATTCTAAATTGACTTATTGTTTTCAAAATGTATAAGTGTGCATATATATATGTATATATATCTGTGTATTTAAATTGATTTTAAAAAGGTAAATTATTTATAAATAAATAATAATGTGTTTTTTAAAATTGATATCTATATTTATTTGAATTGATTTTAAATTTGGATTCTAAATTGGCTTTGAATTTGAATTTAAAAATTGAACTTTAAAGGAATATATATGTCTTAAAAATATAATATAGTTTGGATTTAAATTATATGGATAAAGTTTTTATGTAAGAATAAGATTGTACTCTATGATATTTTTTTTTAAAAAGAATTTTTTTATAGAAATTTGAAAAAAAAAATGTATTTATTTGATAGGGATAAATACAAAGGCTTTTTGAAATAGCATTAAATGGGTTAAAAATATTATATATGATGTTTTATTTAAATTATAATTGGTTTTTATTTTATTTTCTTTTAAATATTTTATTTATATAAAATTTAGAAAGGTGTTTATAAATTATTAAATGTATTCGTTTATTAGGAATTTAATAAGAAAAGGCTTTTAAAATTCTTTTAAAGATAAATATTATTGAAAAAAGACAAATATAATTAAATTAAGAAGTTAAGTAACAAGTGTTAATATATTAGGGCTTCTTTTAACAAGTGTTAGCAATTAAAAATATGAGAATGACAAATGGTGTAGTTTAGTACAAGTGCATTTTATTAAATATTTGTTTTCTTTTACTTTTAATAAAATCTTTTAGCCTTTATATAAACACATTTTTACTTCTCTTTATTATTTTCCTATTCTTCAATTCAAGACTGAAAAACTAAATCCATTCTCTAAAAAACAAATTAGAAAGTAAATCACTTCGTCTTCTTTCAAAATCTGTAATTTATTCCTCAAAAACAAGGCAAACCTCTAAATTCATTTTCCAGAATCAAACATAAGCCTGTCAACAAACTTCAAAGCTTGTAATCTCCTCTAATACAAAAATCAAAAATCCACAAACCTGTAATTAAAAGAAGCTGAGTTCATTTCTGAAACCAGAAATGAATTTAAGCATGTACCAAATTCTTCAAAACAAAGAAGTGTCATCAATCTATGACCATTTTCACAAAGCCTGGAACCAAACAAGTTTTCAAGTCCTAAATCATCATTTTGTTCCAGTTACAAAATCAAGCTTCAAAAACATTTCTTTCTTAATGTTCAAGCAATTCAAGTTTCTGAAAATCAATATCAAGATGGAGTTTTCAAAATTTTCAAAGTTTCAATCCATTGGCAAATTTCAATCCAGTTTCTAAAGCTCTGCATTTTCCATGGTGAGTAAACATTCTAATTCAAATGCTAAGTAGTTTTAAATTTGTTTTCTGATGATTTCCGAGATGAATTATCTTTGCATGTGAATATCTGGGTATGAACAGTTTATGTATGATAGTTTGAACTGTGCATGTCAATATATCTTTGTTTTACAGGTTTTAATGTTTATCAATTTTTAAAAATTAATATCTTTTTATTTATTCATTGATAACACTTGGATTAAAAAAATAACAACTTAGTTTTAGCATAATCTAAGTATTGAAAATATAAACAAGTATGTAAGATCTAAAAGTGCTCGTATTTGGGAAAAACATTAGAAATCTTTAAAACTTGTAAAACTCAAGTGTTGTATATTACCGATTCAAGTTTAATTCTTGAATCACTTATGGAAAATAAGATTTTTAAAAAAAAATCATAATTTTTAGTTTTGAAATAAGGGTACAGTTCTTAGATGACCAAAATGGAGTTTTCGGATGATCTCTGATGATCTAAGTGTCCGGGGATTTCATGGTTCTTGTTGGAGCTAGGTTGACGATCAATGTGCTTGGCAAAAATGTCAGGGAAGGTTTCTGATGGCCGTGGCGACGGCGGCGTGGTGATTTAGTTTTTAAACCTAGAATGGCTCAAGGTCTGATTTGGGAATCGTTTCGTCACCTATGGCTGATCGAGTGGGTCAAGGTGGAAGGGTTTGGTTGCGTTGGTGTTCGGCGAAGTGTGGGCGAGGTGGTTCATCCTTCGATGGTCAGAATCAAATGGGCGATGTATTTTCCTAGTAGTTGTTTGAAGTTCCTGTTTCAACAGGATACCTATTTTTGGAATTATGGTTTGAGATAGCGTGATGATGATTGTGATGGATTGCTGGAGCGATCATGGTTGTGCAGGAGTTTCTGGTGATGGTCGGAGGATCATCGTAGGTGGTGCAGGTTGCACGGTAGCAAGGCGTGTCAGTGAATGATTTAGTTTTGGAATGGAAGTTGTCTCGGGGAAGACTCGTGTGGATTTTATTTTGGCTCGAGTGATTCCTAGGGTCGAATGCAAGAATTTAAGTAAAACTATTAAATTTGTAACAGTTTCCAGATTTTGTAACCCAAAAAAGTTTTTAAAAATTTAAGTTAAACTGTTTTAAAAAGAAAAGATGATGTACTTGGTTTTAGTTCAAGTACGCACGGGTTAAACCCAAAGTAAAATGTTTAACCAGTTTTAAATTTAAAATAAAGTAAGTTTTAAATTTTAAATAATTAAACTAAATCCATTTCTTTCAATTCTTTTCTTTGAAATGAATTGTTTGTATAAATAAATTTGTATGATTTGTTTTAAATCTTTTAAGTTAAATCCTTAGGTTATTTTCAAATTTAAAATTTGAAATATAAAATAAATAAAAAAGAAATTAATAAGGAAATTATTTATCTTAAAAACTTAATATAAGTTTGATAATAATGGAATAATTAAGAGTGATTTATTAATTGAATTAGTTAATGATTAATGATTTATAAATTAACAATTAAAGTTTTCAAAGTGATTTATTAACTTGAAATTAAGGATTGTTAATTAATAATTAAAGGTAAGTAACTAATGATTACTTTATATTTTAAACTTAATTAATGATTTAATTTAGTAAAGTTAGTTGTTATGATAAAATGTTTTCAAAGATAATTAAAGATAATGTTCTATCTTAAGGATAATTAAGTTTTTAATAAGTTGTAATAAATTAAGTTAATTAAGAAATTTTAAGTTTAATTAATTATTAAAAATGGTTAATTAAGCAATTAATTAAGGATAATTATTAATTTAATTAACTAATAATTATGATGGATTAATTAATGATTAGAAATTAATTAATTTGTAATTAGAAATTAATTAATTAAGTGATCAAGGGTTAATAAACTAGTAACTAAGAAATACTTAATAAAAATTTTATTAAGTAATAATTAGGTTTTCTTGATTAATAATTAAGAGGTTATTAATCTAAAGGTTAATTAATTGTAATTAAGGATTGATTAATCGATAATTATGGATTAATTAATTTGTAATTAAGGTTGTTAATTAATAATTAAGTTTTATTAATTAATGATTAAGAGATAATTAATTAGTTAATTAAGGTTAATTAATTAATTATAAAAGTAAGTAGGGAATGATTACTTTGTATTAAAGGATTGATTAATAATTTAGGTTTATTAATTAATAGTTGAAGGATAATTAATCTCTAATTAAGTATTAATTTGGTTAAAGAGTAATCAAGGGATGAATTACTCGGTTATGATTTATGAGGTGAATGTGATTAAGTTAAGTTAATTAATTTATTAATTAATTAAAGATAGTCATATGGAAATTGATTAAGTATACTTACTTGATGAGATTTGATAAGAGTAATTACTTAAGGTAAGTAATTGATGAATAAATTACTGGAGGTAATTGAGATAAGGGAAATTAATCAATGGGAAGTAATTTAAAAGGATAATTACTTGGTAAAGTAATTAAGGATTTATTACTTGGTGTAATAAATCCAAGGATTTATAAATGTAATTAAAAGTAATTAAGAAGTAATAAAGAATAATTAATTACTATTATAATTATTAATATTGATTAATGAAAGCAATTAATTTAAGCATGATTAAGTAATGTAATTAATTAAGGAATAATGTAATTAATTATAGTTAATTAATTAATGGAAGTAATTAATTAAGGATCATTAATTAATGTGATTAATGAGAATAATTAGGGATTGACTAATTAAGATTAATTGATCCATAATAAGTTATTATAAGGTAATTAATTGTAATTAATTAAGGATTAATGTCATTAATTATAATTAATAGAGTAATTAAGGTTAATTACTTAATGGTTTGAAGATAATTAATTTGAGTAATTAATTAAGGGTTAATTACTTAATGTAATTAAAGATAATTAATCAAGGTTGATTAATTAAAATGATGATTAATTAATTGGTTTAATTAATAGATAAGTAAGCAAGATTTATTCTGACGAAGGTAATTAATTTAATTTATTTTAAATTAATTAAGAGATTAAGTCATTAATTTAATTCATTTTAAATTAATTATAAATAGTGTGATTTATAGATCCTTCCTTATATATGGATGGATGATAATGAATGCCTTGATTGTTTGATATCTTTGTTGAGATATGTGTGATATATGATATGAGATGCTTTGGTTAAAGTATGATGATAATATGAATTATCTGTTGTGATGATAATATAGATTATCTATTGTGATACTGTGAATTATCTATCTGTGTGTATATAGATAGTAGAATTGAATTGCTTAACCTTAAACAACTTGGACCTAAAAGATACGTTTTGGATTTTGATGAGACCGGGATCGGGTTTTCAGATTTGGATATCTGAAAACCACATCGATCCAAATTAACGATAGGTCGTGAATCTCAAGTGAAGATGTAGATTCAGAGTGCAAGGGTTATTGTTGTTAACTCTGAGGGTGATTCCAAAATGAGTGTAACGAGATAATGCCTTCAGTTTCGTTGGAACCTAGAACGAACTTGTATTGATTGAATGCTTTCAGCACATCGTCAGGTAGTCGATGAGCATTCTAAGTGATGTGTTCTACAAAGGTAATCGTAGCCTCAAGCCTCATCAACTGGGAATGGCTAAAACAGGGGAGGTGCAGCAAGGCTAAGTGGGTCATTCCCAAGTAGGATGAGATGAACCCCTGTGTAGAGTCACTTTTTATTCGGCTGTGTGGGCGGTTGCTAGCTACAACCGTGGGGTTATCTTATTCGGAACTGTTCAGTAAGGAATGGTTCCGACTTTGTGTTGCAGGGGATTGGGAGTAATCCTCGGTACGGTGATCTGGGCCCCGTACTGTGACGGGCGATACCCCGGTAGCCGTGCCATTGTATGGAATCCAAAATCCAATAAGTGCCATCGGTTTTGATTGTATTACCCACTTTTGTGCCTAATAGCTGGAATTTAATCATGTAACAATTTCAGCTATTTCATATTTACTTTAAAACTCTAGACCTATTATAATATCACAAATTTTCCTATCAAATGTTTTGGTTAGCGTAACATAAAAACTTTTCCATGTTTATGTGTGGGAAGTCTTACGTGATACCTTTTTCTTTCAAAAGGTTTTTAAAGTTAAGAAACTTTAACCGTTTACTCACACCAGACCCATGTCTGACCCAAAGTTTATTTTTGTTTTTCATGAACTCTTGGGTATTCAAATTTTTACAAGTAGCCAAGGGATTCAGGTTAGGTTTGACGAATTCTGGAGGGGCAAAGGAGTAGGAGGCTTCAGTGTATAGTTATATAGTATTCCACTGTGTGTTCTCTGAGTTGTTTGTCCGTATTGTATATAGAGTTGTATAACTAGACAGGTGTTTATAACTGTCTAGTGTGTGTTGTATAAGCTGTGTACCTCTGATGTTTATGGTACTATGTAAAATATTATGTGATTAATATAATTTATTCATTCCGCTGAGAGAATCTGATGTTGTTTCTTTTTTTCTTCTCTATCTTTCTCATTTCTATCCCTTTCTTTCTTTATAATGATGCGCCTTATTGTGGAAAATAAGACGGGTCGTTACACGATTCTTGACGGCAAACATTGTTAAGGGTTATGCTTATGTACCTGAGTTTTCTATCATAGTTGAGAGCTATGCATGGAAAGCAAGGGTTTTTGATTAGGAAGTCTGATCAAAGTCCATAATAGAAAATCGGGGGATTTATACTAGCTTGGAAGTATAGTTGTGGATTTGAATAATAGATAAATCAAATATCACATATAGTATGATGTTTTGGGTCTGTCTACATAGTGGTTGGATCGTTATCTTAAATAGTAGGCATTAAGATATAAGGGTTTGACTTGTGTTTTGGTATGTGTGTGTGTGTGTAGATCTTAGGTGTAGTTCCTGCTCAGGTCAGTGGATGGGTTATGCGAATGCATTCATTTATGTTGATATAGTATCAATGTGGTTATTTTTGGATGTATAGTCTTGTTTGGTTATTGTATATATTATCCTAAGTGTGCAGTATGCACTAGGATGGGTAGGATAGAAGTTCGACTTGATGTATGTATATATAACCTTAAGTACGTGATAAGTACTCAGGTTAGTGTAAGAAATTCTTGTATGTATGATTAGTATCGTTTGTTTCAGTATTGTTAAGGCATCTACCTTCTTTTTATATATGCATTTTAATATCATCGGTAAATAAGTAAAAATGTTTGAGGACACGAGTATGAGATAGATTCCTTTATCTAACTTTCATTTCGAGGACGAAATGCTTTTAAGTAGGAGAGAATGTAAAGACCCGTAATTTCACTACTTCGAAACTGAGAGATTTTTTTATTTTAATTTTAAAAAGGTTTAAAACATAAATAAATAAGTTATATAATAAATCATAATAGAGAAATTATTTATTCTTATAGTTAATAATTTAAAAGTATAAGTTTGGACTTTTGAATAAATTAGCAAATGTTAAGTTTTGTTAAAAATAAATAAAGGCTTAAATAAATAGATTTAATATTTATTTTAAAATTTAAATATTAGTAAAAACACCTAATAAAGATAATAAAAGTATATTAAAAGATTTTAAAGTATGTTAATAATCGTTTTACAAATATAACCAAATTCTATCGTATTTTATCAATTTTACATACATTGTAAAAATAGAGATGTTGATATTATTTAAATATGATTTTAATATATGAGTAGAAATGTTTTAATTTATTTAAAAGAAGAAAAAGTTAATTTTTATGTTTGGTTTACTTGAATGTATAGTTTAACAAAAACGTCAAATTTTGACTATAAAATATGTCAACAGAAAAACAACATTTTCAACTAAAATAAGTCGTCACAAAGTTAAATGATCATATACACTTTGTAACTTATATAATACAACTTTACAAACTATATTACACTTTCATTTACATCTTTAAAATCAAAATGTCACTTTTTATAAAGTAAATAACTGAAAAATGATAAAGGAAAGTGTAAAAGCATGATTTGACAAAAGAGTGTTTAAGTAACTTTATAAAACAACGTCTTTACTTAGACGTCATATCTCATTAATGAGATGCATGAAAAAGGAGAAAAATGTAGTTTAAGTGTTTTCTAAGTTATGGGAAAGTAACCAAATCATTACATAAGTACTAAAGCGTATCTTCTCACCATTAATGCAAATCTCTTCATGCATGGAAATTAAGCAAATTAATATTTAAACATTTTGTAAATTAAGAAAAAGAGGCAAGTATCATAACATGAATCAAATCATAACATCTTCCACCAAAACGCACTTCACATCATGCTTAAACAAAAGTCAAAAAGTAGACAAGGGCATTTAAGTCATTAGCAATCCAAAACTCAAGTATAAATAAGCACCTCCACTCCTTCATTTTTTGCACACTTCATTCTTTACTTTCTCTTCACTTTCTCCATCTTCTTCACCTCCATTTCTATAGCATCCAACTCCTCTTCCACCTCCATTTCCTTCCACCACCTCAACCAAGCCCCACTACACCATTACCATCCCTCAACCCCTTGACCAACCACTTACTCACCTCCCAAAACCCACGACCAATCTCTACTACCCCACACCCACCTCAAAACTCATGGTCAAGACCTTCCTACACCACCTACATACCTCAAAACCTACACACCTACCACCTATAGCCAAGGTCGTACCCTCTGTACACCCTCTAAAGCTCACGCACCCACTAATATAAAATGAAAGGAAAAAAAAGAGAAGGAAAGGAAAGCAGAAAATTCAAGACGCCTGGAAAATAACACGTTAGTTCGAGGGGCGCGTATCTTACGTAAAAGATTGAAGGAGTGGAAATGAAGGTAAAAAAATTCTCGTCGCTATATGATTTAAATTGATTATCAAGTAATGGTTATGTTAGATAATCATCGTTTTATGTTATGGATGTTTGGATGTGTTTGTGTTATGTTTGAATAGTTCCAAGTGTTTATGGTTGTGATTAATTTAGCTTATGTATAGACAATAATTATGTTAGCGATAAATGCTAACTCGAATATGCTCATTTTGATTAAGTATCCGCCTTGTTAAATAAGATCAATTTTGGTGATATGATATACTTTAGAAAAATTAAGTCACCTTTTAGGTCGAATTGAAACTAAAGTTAAAATAAAAAAGAATTTGAAATTACAAGTTAAATTAGATTTGAAATGGAAAGCTAAATTGAAATTGTGACGAATAGTAAAACTGAAATCAATTTTGAAAACTGAAATTGAGATTAAGGTTGAAAGTTAAATTAGAATGGAAATTAGATTTTAAATCTAAGTTTCAACTGAGTTTAATTTGAAGTTAGAATTGAAATTGAATTGAAATTGGAATTTAAATTTCAATATTAAAATGATATGAATAAAATAATATTATAATATGGAAATATTGAAAATACATTTTGAATACTTTAAAAAGTGAAAATATTGGTTTAAAATGATCTGTAATAAATTTTTAAGCAATAGAACTCGATTTGAATAAATAATTTTAAGTATTGAAAAATAAATTAAAACTAGGCGCGTCGTGCAACGATAGTTCGTAATTTCGGCCGAAAATATCAAATAAGTATAAGAGTGAAATATAGCTTGGAATTCTTTGAGACAAGAAAACTCTAGACGATTATATCCATATCTTCTAAACAGAGAAACAAAATCAAAATTTCATTAAGTAAATTTTGAAATATGTCCAAATCAGTTTTCTAGAAAAATCACGCTAGTGTAGTTAAGTGATCATAACCGAACGTATAAATGAACGTTTTTATTATGAAAAAATATGGAATAAATTTGATAAATCTATTTAAATAGTTTAGAAGAGATTTGTAGTGTAAAACATGAATTTTCAATCATTAAAAAGTTGTTTAAATCAAATAAGCTTATATAGCACTTTCCACAATACTTTTATGCTGCGAATTCTATAACTTTTGAATATGAGTTTAAATGTAGCGATTTTTCCTAGAATCAATTATGCATGTTTTTAAAAGAAAAATTAAGCGTTTAAAAAATAATTTGAAATGTTTTTAATCGATTCCATAATAAAGTTGATAATAGAGTATGTGGAAACAACTAGTACATTTGTCCCGCCTATGAGATATGGGAAGATAAAATCAGATGTTTAACTAAGGTTAGGGATGAAGCAACCAATGACCTAAACTTACCTGGCCAATGTTTTCTCTTCTTAGGCGAGTGGTGGAATATATCGAAAGGAAGGCCCGGATGCTCTAAAAAGAATATATTAATTTTTCCAAATAAAAGAATATTAGTATTATCCAAAATTTATACAATCTCCAAATGAACAAACTACAACTTGGATTGCATAGAGATAATCTTCTTGTATTTGGTATTAAAATTCGAAAAAGGTTGCAACAACCCTGCATTTTGTGATTATTTTAATTGTATATTTTGATTATTTTAAATTGAAATTCCTGATTTAAAAACTTTATTTTACTAATTCAAATGAATAATTTTGTTATTTTAAATATAAACCCCTTGATTTTTATGTGAATTATAATTTCAAACCTGAATAAATATAATATTTTCCAAAAATGTGAATTTTGGTCAATATGGTCAAACTTTGATTTTTAAATTTAAAACTTAAATATTTGAATTTTTGAATTTTATCTTTTATTATGAAAATAAATTAAATTTCAAGAATACTGCATTTCGTTTCATTGAAATCTGATTTATATTGTGAAACTTATGCTTTTTACAATATTGTGTGTAAATTATTTTATTTAATAAAATTGTTTATTTTAATTTTTATAAATAATATTTTTGTTTATCATATCTTGTGTATATATGTGTTATATGATACATTATGTATTCATTTTATTTTTAAAACATTCTATAAGTGTTGTTATAATTTTTGAAATGTTTATTGTACATTGTTTATATTTTAAATTCTAGTTTCAAATATTAAGCTGTTTTCTTATTTATTTTCTATTTTTCCTTAAAATAATTAATTATTTTCTTTTATACTTTATTTTGTTTAGTTTTATTTTCATTTTTACTTACTTTTTATTTGTTTATTTTGATTTAAAAGAAAAAGAAAACCCAAGAGGGAAAGTCCTTTCATTTCCTAGTGACTTTTCATTTGCCCTTGTCTATTCCTTTTCCTTATGCCTTTTCATTGGCTTGACCTTCCATTTTATTACCTAGACATATATTCACCTTAGAATTCACGTGAATACTTTCTCATCCCCTCACCATTCACGTCCATTTCAGTCCTGAGAAAAAAAATGAGCAATGGCTTCCATTCGTCCTTCTACTTTTTCTCTTCTTCTTCATTGGTTTTGTCCTTTTTTTTCTCTACAACTTTGCTCGGCCCTACCACCCATCATCACCACCATCCTCTCCACCATCACCAACCACAGCAACCACCACCTCTGGCCGTGACCATTAGATGAAGCCACCACCTCAAATTTGCAAAGCACTCCACCAAAACATGCCTAGCTAGCCAAAATGTCGCCACCACTTTCGTACCATGACTTGGCCACCTCCCCTTGCTCCACCACCACCATAACCTGATCTCTAGCCATCACTTGACCTTTGACTAGACCTGTCCAAATCTGAAGCAAGCATGGTTGAGCCCATTTGACCATAGACCAATCCAAAATGGTGAACCAAACTCATTTCCATGCCTCTTTGCCTTCACAAACTCCTACCTTTTCACATACCCTTGCTTTGTCTTCCACTAACCTGACCATAGCCGAGCATTTCAGGTCTAGATCTGATCATGGCCGAACGTATGGCATATATGGCCGAGCCCATGTTGAGAGAAGGTCAAGCAATTTTGATTTCAAGGCTTGGTAATGTCTTTTGTCGATTCCTATTTCAATATTGTTTCAATTTAAAATCTTTGTATTGCATATAAATGTTTATGTTACCTTGTTTATTTATTGTATACAAGATCATCATCTAGGCTCCAATTCATTCAAATCAAAAGTCGTGTTGTATCGTGCTTGTCGTGTCTTTGGAATCGTTTTGTGTGTCGTAGTGGTCTCTAGCTTCGATAAAAGGTGAGTCTTTCTCACTCCGACATTTCTACTTATGAAATAGTGAATTGATATCAAGTGTTTGGTAAATAAAAATGTTTATGCATGCAAATAATGATTATATGATATATGACATTATATTGTGACATTGACATTGTTTGCATTGTGTATGCATATATTCACACTGCAAGTTCCCTGTTAGAATAGAATCGCTATAGGTTGAAATGATACATACCCGAACGGACTTTAGAATAGGAAAAAATCGTTATGGGCTAAAATGATAGGCTTAAGCAATTTTTATTGTATTTGATTTGACTTGGGATTGCGGGTTTGAAATGATGGAACCCGGATTTTTCTTTGTAAATTACGGATTGAAATGATATATATCCGTATCACTTGACCTAGGTTAGAAAAGTATATACAGACCCCGTGGTATGTTTTTGAATGATTTTTCTTAAGATATGTATTTTTAGAAGTATGAAATTTGATTTAAAATTATATATTTATGGTTTTGATAACGTTAGATATTAAGTTTTGAATTTGTGAATTTAAGTATGTAAATTTGAAGTAAATGTAATTTTTGACTTTAAATTATATTATCAAAATGTAAATAAATAATGGAAATTTAATTTAGAGTTTTGAAATGATATTTGGAGAAAAATGTTAAGTTTTTTTTAAAATTGAATAAGTAAATAAACAGTGAGATTTTAACTTAACAAATGAATTGAATTTTTAATTGGTATTCGATTTTAAATTTTATTGTGATAAATCATATATTAAAAGTATTTAAATATGAAATTTTGAAGTCTAGAAATATGTTTTATAAATTTAAATAGAAAATATATAAGTTTTATTGTTTTTGAAATGTTATAATAAAATCTGGAATTTTATTAATAACATTTCCAAAATGCTGTAGTCTTATGACAGGATTTTAAATGCTGTTGTTTTTGAACTTAACTATGTTTGAAATAACTAAATATCTATTACGGAAGTTTACAAATGCCGCTACTAACTAAACTATTCTGAAAACTATAAGCTACGATAGCACTTTATAAATGCTGTCGTTGCCATAATTTGACAATGTTTGAAATATTATAGATTTTAACATTGTTTTGAGTTATAATTTAAAATGATAATGATTTAACTTTTGGAATTGATTATTTGTGAAATTTTAAGGGTTTTGAAAATAGTTTCATATTTAAATTTGAATTTTTAAGAAATTTAAACTGAGAATTTAAGTAAGTTTACTTAGGTTAATTTGGTTATGTGATAAATGGAATTGAATAAATGAGATAAATGAAATTTTGGATGGAATTTTTGAAATGTGGTTTTGTAATGATATTTGGAATAATAAATGAATGATTTATTTGATTTAAAAATGATATTTAAATTTGAATTCAAATAATGATTTGTTAATGAGGTTTTGAAAGGATATGATATTTTGACGATTGAAATGGTTTGGAAATGATTTAATCCTTATTTTGATAAAGAAGGTGAATTTGGAATGGATAAATGAATATTTGAAGTCTATATTAGTATGAAGGATATTTAGTTTACTTGTAATTTGAGTTTATTTAAATAATATTGGATTTATGAAATGAATATTTCAAAACTAAATACTAATGAAGTTAAATTTGAGATATATGGAATTATAAAATTTAGTTTTGAAATGTGGATAGTAAAGCTTTGAAATATATTAAAAATTGAATAGTTTATTTTTGTTGATTAAATCTATATTTGAAATTGATAAGATTGATGGTTTGAATTGAATTAAATTGGAAATTTGAAATTTGGGTTTAATTGAATAAATTTGTAAAATGTAAAGAATTAAATGAATGTTCCATGGTTTCAAATATTATGATTTTCAAAGTGTAATGATTTCAAGTATTTTGGTTTCGAAAGAGTTATAACTTTGAAAATATTATGATTTTTGAAAGGTTAATATATGTTGAAATGGAAATGATATCGTATTGATTTGGATATAGTTTTAAAAAAATGGTTCTAGTTTCGAAGGATCAACTATTTTGAAAGGAATATAGTTTTTGAAATAAAATAATTTGATCTTTTTGAATTATGAACTATTTTGAAATGACCACGGCGTTATAATAATGTTTGGTTGTTAAAGAGACCGGGATCGGAAGTTGTCATACTCTCTGCCAACTCCGAAAACCACTTCAACAACCGTGTACACGGTGGAGATTCCAGAATGAAATAGGATGGTGGCAACGTTCTTGAGGTATATTGCGTGGACCCAACTCCCTTAAGTTGGCATAAGGTGGCTATGATCTCGGCCTAAGTGAGGTCATTCCTCCGATCGGACACATTTCTTCGGTGCTATACTCTTACTTGTGGTTGATTTGATGGCCATCCTCCAATTTGATTTGGGATTATGTTCCGAGGTGGGCGTATGTGGCTTCTACATTACCACCATCCCATGTGCGTAATTGGTATATCTACCTTGATATTTCCTTGTGTGCCATGTCACCTACCATACCGAGCCTTACTATGAGTTTTTTTTCTCCCGTAGCCCATGGAGTATTTAGGGTAGCCTCCCGATCTGGAGGTATGTTGATATTGGATGGACTACCGGGACTATTACGTGTTGGGGGCTATATGATAAACCCTTCAACGCTATTTGAAAGTAAGTTTATTTTACTGTAAACATTATTATAATAGCGCAATATTACTACATAGTACATAGTTTAACGGATCCTCAAAGGATGGGCGATCCCAAGCATCCTTTATATTACTGATGCATTTTGTTACTGTTCACTTGAGTTGATTTACAGTTCATAAGTATTTATGTCCTGACTAGAGTGTTTTGTGTTATGCTTTACGCTCCAGTTAGACTGAGTTATTCAGCATTGAAGACTCACCTTCAGAGTTGGAGCTTTTCTTGAAGATCCAGCCATTTATTTTGCTTTCAGTATCCAGTGATTTCAGTGATGTATTCTGATTTGTGCCAGATATACCTTGTTGCTCTTCTGTTGTATTTTTGACTAACTCTGATGTATCTTATATATATATATAGTAGCTTCATGAACTACTATTTCTTTTACTTCCACTGCATTATTAAACACTCTGTGTCTGTGATATGTGATTATTTATTTACTGTATATTTTGAGATTTGCCAAATTTTATTTCAAAGTGGTATTTTGAGCAATTAAATTCCGACATGTGCGGATGCGAGTGGTTGAAAATATCGGGTCGTTACATTTAGTATCAGAGCTTTGGTAGCTCTAGGCAAAACTCAGCATGTATGGTAAATGTATTTACAGAATCACTTCCATTCGAGTTTGAAACTCTTCCTTTTCGACTCGATTCCTTTGAATTTTGAAACGTTCCCTACGGTTCCAAAATCCATTCGTGTCCCTCACTATTCTCCTTCTTTTGATTCTAGAGTATCCCATGACTCTACTTCGAACGATCTTTATAATGAGTTGGCGATCCCGCCAATCTCAAAATTATTTGTAGAAGGGCGAAACTCCTTTACAATAGCATCAATTTACCAGAGATTTTTATATCCTCGGTTTAGATGCTAGTATCTCTTATTATCTCAAATTCTATCTCTTGAGATAGAAGGTTGATTTACCACAGAAATCCACATCGATCTTATTCTTTAAGTCACGGTTGACCCGGTTAAGGTTGCCCACGATTTATATAGGCTTAACCATCTTCCTATTCTGTTATTTAATCATCTTATATTTGTTTCCAACTTATCTTCAAATAATTTTTGAAGTGTATTTGTAAACTAATATTTAATATGTTTTATATATTGTGTTGTTTGAGTTGTTGATGTTGATTTGGGTTTCCGATCGATTCGTCTGATCAACGCTATTGATAGGATTTCTAAAACATTTGAGCAGAGCAAACTGACACAATATGTTTTTCAAATTTAGTAATAAAATAAATTTTCACTATATTATCAATCTTTTCCTGGATTTTATTGAATTGGCTGTAAGAAATAATATTTGATCTTATATATCATTATCTCTTGTTTCATATATAAATAATTGAACTATAAAACATGGTCATAAATTTATAGGGAAATTTAAAATGAATTTAGAACAAGAATTTGAGAATTTAAATTTTCGATAGATTTCAAATCTTGTATTTAAATTTTTAAAAGGATATATTATTTAAAGTATTTTCTAATAGAAATTTGTTTCCAAAGAATTTTAAAGTTTAAAATTAGTGCTCTTCTCTTTGTCGCTGGAAAATAGCTTCGGTGATGACTGTAACATCACCGACATTTATTTTCGAGTTTCGAAGTGAAGAGACCATTCTATAGTCTTGCTACAATTTTGTTTTGGGAAATTTAATTGATTTGATTTTCTAAAATAAGATTGGATTTACAACATATGCTGATATATGATTTAAATTTGAATGAATATATATATATATATATATATAGTGTATGTGCATTTATTTATCTCTAAACAGTTTGTAATTTATCGAAAATATAATTTCTAAATTTTATCTTGAAAGATAATTTTTAAGTATAATTTCAAGATTTGGATAAATATTCAAGCTTGAAATGATTGAATTGAAAGTTTTATTTGTATAATACACAATTTCATTAAAATATAATTTACCTAAATTATACAGAAGCTGAATATGTAATTGGATAATATACAATATAAAAAGGATTTTTTTATAGATAAAATTTGAGTAGTTATAATAAATGTTATACACTTAAAATTTAGTTGTAAAAAGATTAACAGAGGTAAATAAAGAAAAACGGTAATGGAATAATTTACAATATAAAATGATGTTAAAGGAGCTAAGAATAAATTAAAGCAGTTATAATAAATGTAAAAATATTTAACATAGGTGATAAAATATATTGAGAGAAATAAATTTATTTTTAAATTAGGAATAAAGAAGAATTAAATTTATCCAATACATTATGGGTATAATAAAAGATTTTTTTTTCAAATCCATGATTTTAGAGATTATTTATGTAAGATAATGAAATTAGTGATGGTTAAGATTTATTTAACTTATGTAAAATTCATTATCAATTTAAGTTGAAATTTTCATGGTTTCAAATTTATTATCTTATTTGTTTTCAATCTATCTTTTGGTTGTCCTTATTTTTCTTATCTTGCTACAGAATGGGAGGCTATTTCTTATACCGGTCTGTTTAGAAACCTTTCTATAATCTTTGGTACTCATTTTGAATCTGAGCACTGCTTGCCATCCACAGACCGTCGGTCGAATGGGAAGGGTGAATCAGATTCTAGAGGATCATTTTCATGCTTGTGTTCTTGATTCTGGAGAATCTTGGGAAGATAATCTCCACCTTGTTAAACTTAACTATAACAATAGTTGTCAGGTAAAATTTCAATCTTCTTGTCATCTTGTCTTAATCCTATTTCATTCAATCTTTTTATGTGCTTTCCCATACCTCATTCCTTTTCGGGGACGAAAAGTTTTGAGTGGGGGAGAGTGTAACAACCCTGCATTTTGTGATTATTTTAATTGTATATTTTGATTATTTTAAATTGAAATTCCTGATTTAAAAACTTAATTTTATTAATTAAAATGAATAATTCTGTTATTTTAAATATAAACTTTGATTTTTATGTGAATTATAATTTCAAACCTGAATAAATAGAATATTTTCCAAAAATGTGAATTTTGGTCAATATGGTCAAACTTTGACTTTTCAATTTAAAATTTAAATATTAGAATTTTTGAATTTTATCTTTTATTATGAAAATAAACTAAATTTCAAGAATGCTGTTTTTGTTTCGTTGAAATCTGATTTATATTGTGAAAGTTATGCTCTTTACAATATTGTGTGTAAATTGTTTTATTTAGTAAAATTGTTTATTTTAATTTTTGTAAATAATATTTTTGTTTATCATATCTTGTGCATATACATGTTATATGATATGTTATGCATTTATTTTATTTTTAAAACATTTTATAAGTGTTGTTATAATTTTTCAAATGTTTATTGTACATTGTTTATATTTTAAATTCTAGTTTCAAATATTAAGCTATTTTCTTATTTTTTATATTTTTCCTTAAAACTATTTATATTATTTTCTGCTTTATTTTTTTCAATTTTTTTACTTACTTTTTATTTGTTTATTTTGATCTAAAAGAAAAAGAAAATCTAAGAGTCAAAGTCCTTTCATTTCCTAATGACTTTTCATTTGCCCGTGTCTTTTCCTTTTCCTTATGCCTCTTCATTGGCTTGACCTACCATTTTCTTACCTAGTTGTGTATTCTCCTTAGAATTCATGTGAAATCACCTCACCATTCACGTCTATTTCAGTCCTGGGAAAAAAATAGCAATGGCTTCCATTCTTCCTTCTACGTTTTCTCTTCTTGTTCATTGATTTTGTCCTTTTTTTCTCTTCTACTATGCTCAGCCCTACCACCCATCATCACCACCTTCCTCTCCACCATCACCAGCCACGGCAACCACAACCTATGGTCGTGACCATTAGATGAAGCCACCACCTCAAATTTGCAAAGCACTCCACCAAAACATGCCTAGCCAAGCCAAAATGTCACTACCACTTCCATACCTTGACTTGGCCACCTCCTCTTGCTCCACCACCACCATAACCTGATCTCTGGCCATCACTTGAGCTTTGACCAGACCTGTCCAGATCTGAAGCAAGCATGGGCGAGCCCATTTGACCATAGGCCGAGCCAAAATGGTGTACCAAACTCATTTCCATGCCTCTTTGCCTTCACAAACTCCTACCTTTTCACCTACCCTTGCTTTGTCTTCCACTAACCTGACCATAGCAGAGCATTTCTGGTCTAGACCTAATTATGGTCGAGCCTATGGCATGTATGGCCAAGCCCATGTTGAGAGAAGGTCAAGCAATTTTGATCTCAAGGCTTGGTAATGTCTTTTGTTGATTCCTATTTCAATATTGTTTCAATTGAAAATCTTTGTATTGTATATGTATGTTTATGTTATCTTGTTTATTTATTGTATACAAGATCATCATCTATGGTCCTATTCGTTCAAATCAAAAGTCGTGCTGTATCGTGCTTGTCATGCCTTTGGAATCGTTTTGTGTGTCGTAGTGGTCTCTAGCTTCGATAAAAGGTTAGTCTTTCTCACTCGACATTTCTACTAATGAAATAGTGAATTGATATCAAGTGTTTAGTAAATAGAAATGTTTATGCAAGTAAATGATGATTATATGATGTGCTTTACCATGTTATTGCCATGCTTACTTTGTTAATTATAACCTGACATATGATATATGACATTATATTGTGACATTGACATTGTTTGTATTGTGTATGCTTATATTCACACTGCAAGTTCCCTATTAGAATAGAATCGCTATGGGTTGAAATGATACATACCCGAATGGACTTTAGAATAGAGAAAAATCGTTATGGGCTGAAATGATAGGCCTGAGCGATTTTTATTGTATTTTATTTGACTTGGGATTGCGGGTTTGAAATGATAGAACCCGGATTTTTCTTTGTAAATTACGGATTAAAATGATATATATCCGTATCACTTGACCAAGGTTAGAAAAGTATATACAGGCCCCGTGGTATGTTTTTGAATGATTTTTCTTAAGATATGTATTTTTAGAAGTATGAAATTTGATTTAAAATTATATATTTATGGTTTTGAGAAAGTAAAATGTTAAGTTTTGAATTTGTGAATTTAAGTATGTAAATTTGAAGTAAATGTGATTTTTGACTTTAAATTATATTTTCAAAATGTAAATAAATAATGGAAATTTAAATTAAAGTTTTGAAATGATATTTGGAGTAAAATGTTAAGTTTTTGTTCAAATTTAATAAGTAAATAAACAGTGAAATTTTGACTTAACAAATGAATTGAATTTTTAATTGGATATTTGATTTTAAATTTTATTGTGATAAATCATATGTTAAAAGCATTTAAATATGAAATTTTGAAGTCTAGATATGTGATTTATAAATTTAAATAGAAAATATTGAAGTTTTATTGTTTTTGAAAAGTTATAATAAAATCTGGAATTTTATTAATAGTATTTCCAAAATGCTGTAGTCTTATGCTAGCATTTTAAATGCTGTTGTTTTTGAACTTAACTATGTTTGAAATAATTAAATATCTATTAAAGCATTTTACAAATGTTGTTGTTCCTAAACTAAACTATTTTGGAAACTATAAGCTACGATAGCACTTTATAAATGTTGTCGTTGCTATAATTTGACAATGTTTGAAATATTATAGATTTTAACACTGTTTGAGTTATATTTTAAAGTGATAATGATTTAACTTTTGGAATTGATTATTTATGAAATTTTAAAAGCATTGAAAATATTTTAATTTTTAAAATTGAATTTTATGAAATTTAAATTGAATTTGAATTTAAATACGGTTTATTTGGTTTTGTGATAAATGGAATGAAATGAAATGAGATAAATGAAATTTTGGATGGAATTTTTGAAATGTGTTTTTGTAATGATATTTAAATTTGAATATCTGAATTTGAATTCAAATAATATTTGTTAATGAAGTTTTGAAAGGACATGATATTTTGATGATTGAAATGGTTTGGAAATGATTTAATCTTTATTTTGATAAAGAAGGTGAATTTGGAATGATATTTGATTTTGATAAATGATAGTTTGAAGTCTATATTAGTATGAAGGATATTTTGTTTACTTTTAATTTGAGTTTATTTAAATAATATTGGATTTATGAAATGAATATTTCAAAATGAAGTGATAATGAAGTTAAATTTGAGATATATGAAATTATAAAATTTAGTTTTGAAATGTGGATATTAAAGCTTTGAAATATATTAAAAATTGAATAGTTTATTTTTGTGGATTAAATCAATATTTGAAATTGATAAGATTGATGGTTTGAATTGAATTAAATCGAAAATTAGAAATTTGGGTTCAATTGAATAAATTTGTAAAATGTAAAGAACTAAATGAATGTTCCATGATTTCAAATATTATGACTTTCAAAGTGTAATGATTTCAAGTATTTTGGTTTCGAAAGAGTTATAACTTTGAAAGTATTATGATTTTTGAAAGGTGAATATATGTTGAAATGGAAATGATATCGTATTGATTTGGATATAGTTTTAAAAAATTGGTTTTGGTTTCGAAGTATATGCTATTTTGAAAGGAATATACTTTTTGAAATAAAATGATTTGATCCTTTTGAAGTATGAACTATTTTGAAATGATCACGGCGTTATAATAACGTTTGGTTGTTAAAGAGACCGGGATCGGAAGTTATCATACTCTCTGCCAACTCTGAAAACTACTTTAACAACTGTGTACGCGATGGAGTTTCCAGAATGAAGTAGGATGGTGGCGACGTGCTTGAGGTATATTACGCTGACCCACCTCCCGTGAGTTGGCATAAGGTGGCTAAAATAGGAGCGATCTCGGGCCAAGTGAGGTCATTCCACCTATCGGACACATTTCTTCGATACTATACTCTTACTTGTGGTTGATTTGATGGTCATCCTCCGATTTTGATTTGGGAGTGTGTTCAGAGGTAGGCGTATGTGGCTGCTACGTTACCACCAGTCCGTGTGCGTAATTGGTATAACTACCCTGACATTGCCTTATGTGCCGTGTCACCTATGATACCGAGCCTTACTACTAGTTTGTTCTTCTCTCGTAGCCCATGGAGTATTTAGGGTAGCCTCCCAATCTGGAGGTATGCTGATACTGGATGGACTAGTGGGACTATTACGTGTTGGGGGTTATATGGGTAACCCTTCAATGCTATTTAAAAGTAAGTTTATTTTACTGTAGACATTATTATAATAGCACAATATTACTACATAGTACATAGTTTAACGGATCCTTAAAGGATGTGCGATCCCAAGCATTCTTTAAGTTACTGATGCATTTTGTTACTATTCACTTGAGTTGATTTACAATTCATAAGTATTTATGTCATGACTCGAGTGTTTTTTGTTTTTCTTTACGCTCAAGTCAGACTGAGTGATTCAGCATTCAAGACTCACCTTCGAAGTTGGATGCTTGAAGATCCAATCATCCATTTTGTTTTCAGTATCTAGTGATTTCAGTGAGGTATCCTGATTTGTACCTGATATATCTTGTTGCTCTTCTGTTGTATTTTTGATTAACTTTGATGTATCTTATATATATAGTAGCTTCATGAACTACTATTTCTTTTACTTCTGCTGCATTATTAAACACTCTACGTCTATGACCTGCGATTGTTTATTTACTGTATATTCTAAGATTTGCCAAATTTTATTTACAACACGGTATTTTGAGCAATTCAAGTCCGACATTGGCGGATGCGAATGGTTGAAAATATCGGGTCGTTACAAAGGGAATTTGTCCTATTCATGGAATTTAAAAGGTGATCTCACCATTATTCAATCCATGGCATTTGTTGAATACAGAAATCGATATTGATTAAAATTAAAATAATTTCTATGATCCTATTTACTCAGTAATTTTGCTAAGATTGATTTCAGGGTTTACAGTAAACGATGCCTTAAATAACATTGTTTTTGACCCGCCTAAATGGTTAAGGAATTTCGATCGAGGGTTAAGCGAGAAAATTTTGAAATATTATCCAAAGAAAAAGAATAAATTACTTAGAATTACTCTAAGACAAAAGGAAGAGATTTTGAAGTCATTCAAAAAGAATTAAAGTGAAAAGAGACTTAATAAATCCTATATACTCATATTCACTTTTTATCGGTAATTGGATTTCGAAGGAACCGGTGTCGGATTTGGGTGATTCCTATCCAAAAACCACTTCGAACCAGTTTACGTGTTCGAAAAATGAAGATGTTTGAAGATGGAGATATTGAGACGAATAATAACGAAGGACTACTTGTTGACTAATTAGGGAAAAAGTCCCGATTCACCATTGTAGCAGTGGTCTCTCTGTTATGAGAAACCTCAAAACCACAAGGACATCTTGCCTGGTAATTGTCGAGGAAAGTACCTTCGGTTTCCTTCAGTCCCATAACAAACTTGTATGGATGAATGTATGACCTTGCATTCCAAATCACAATGAGTGGTTACTATAAGTATATATCAATCGATGGAGGAGAAGACAATTTCTCTTAGCTTAACCCCCTTTCCTGAGACATACAAGCTCAGGAAGTTATATGTTTGTAGAAATTAATTATGTGAATATGGAATGACAATGTGGCATTCAATGTGAAAGAAGATGTGCTATGTGAAAAGGTAATCGTTGCCTCGAGCTTCATCAACCGAAAATGACCGAAATAGGGTTAGATGTGGCAAGGCTAAGTGGGTCATTCCTAATTAGGGTATGATCATCCCTTTCTAGATATATTTCTTCCTGTTATGATGTCCAGGACGTAAATTAATGTGCTTTGTATGCTCGGGGGCCCGGTTTAAAGGTCGGTAATGACCGGAGGGTGACATATTCAGTACTACCTAGTTATAAAGGTAGTCCGGTCTTGTGTTGGTTGGGGAGCTTTGTGATGGTTCATTGGGACATCCATCTGGAGGTGTACCCATCAAAAGGTAGTCCCTTCACTTGATCATTGGTATGGAAATACATTCTCCAATAAGAACTTATGGTTTTGTTAGTAGAACCTAGTATCCTTGAATTTAATAACAGTAACAATTTCGGCTAAGATTAATAAGTTTATTTGCAAATGTTTTCAAAGAATGTCATTAAAAATAATATCAAATGTTTTGATATGTAAAAGTATTTTAGTTATCATAAGGTAAAAATCCATCAGTATTTATGTGTGGACGTGATCTTATGAAATACTCTTTATTTTCAAAGGATTTTATTCAAAGACTGATATATGACACTGTCATTTATTATTGAGTTTCTTATGTCGGTTTATCAAGCCTGATCGGGGTATTTTCAATACGCGGATCAGATCCGAGTAGTTTCAGATATTGTTGAAGGCGGTTGGAATTTCCAAAGGAGAGATGGAGATATTCATCTAGGTATGGACATATTCTATTACCCATTGCTGGTTGTTTTGTTTGATGTTTGTCAGCAATTGTAAGGACTGATGTTTATAACTCTCTAAGCTGAAGTTAGGCTAGACTCTGTTATATGTATTTTAAAAGTTTTCCATTATTTTTCAATATTATAACTATTCCATTCGTGTGAGATTCTGTTCTGTCTATTTTTCTTTATTACCCCTGATGATCGATTTTTTCATGCAATTTGAGTTTGACATGTGTGGTTTATTGTCGATTCAAAGGCTACAGAAAAATGGGCCATCACAGGTAAGGTTTTTTCAGCACATAGTTTCTGAGCATGGATTGGTGATGGACCCCACAATAGTGGAAAATATTCAAGAGTGGAGAATTCCAAAGAATGCAATGGAACTCAAGAGTTTTCTTGGGTTAGCAAGCTGTTATGGGAAGTTCATAAAGGACTTTGCAAAAATAGCGTACTCGACTTAGAGTTGGAGGAGGTAATTTTGGCCATGACAAGAGAGAAGAGAGGAAGAAAACAATTCAAGTAAGAGAATGAATGAGAGGATATGTTTTAATGAGAGAATAAAAACCTTTCCTATTCTTTATTCGAAACTTCCACTTTTAGTTCTCAATTAATTTTCAATCAAATCCATATCCCTTTTTCTCTCTAGCATCCCATACCACATCATCCCATTACGTGAATAAATATTTTTGAAAGCTCGGCAAGTAATTAGCTATATTTAATGCTCATTCAAGTATATACATGTGTCATATATCTATATAAATTTGAATGATTACCAACAACACCAAAACATCAAATAAATTTAATAATAGTTAAAATTTCTTAAATATTAATTAAGGGAATCAATCTAAAACATTTTATAAAGTAACTAAATCATGTGTTTTTTAGAGAATTCACATATACGGTTATGTGACTTAGAGATCTGAATTCATTAAGTGATTAATTATGAGAAATTTCAATATTAACGTTCATACGTCAACTTAGCTAGTGATGTGACAATATAGCCAAACTTAACGCTTACAGACCTTTTTCAATAAATCATATGATATATTTTTTAAGCAATACCTTTCAGCACCAATGATTTACACATATTCTCTTCGTTAATATTGTACCATATAAGAATTTAAGGAATTTGGCTATGGTCAAAATTCCCACATCATCCACATTGAACTTGGTTAGTCCATAAATAAAGTCCTTGGTTCAATAATAACGTTTAATTTTAACCATACCACACTAGCCGAAGATTTTAACTTTGAATTAACTATAGTTGATTATGAAACTAACATCATAAAAGTTAAGACACAAATTTTATATTGAATGGTGTTTCACTTCCAATGCTTCAACTCAAACCTAACTTTAGGTGTTCGGTGGATGCTATGCCATGATTGTCAAAAATAAAGTTCAATGTTATACTCAAATAAATAGAATAGTGCAATATCATCACTCGAGATTTCCTATTGTTTAACCTTAGTTATTATTAACCAATAGAAAACTCTCGAACGAGTCATTTCAAATTTATCCAATAACTATCAGCACATAACCCATAAAGCCCCAGCAATCATGAGTAATACATTGCCCAACATTTGAAGAGCGTTACATTTTATAGACTCAACAGATGTATCGATATCCTTTCTCAAAACATATCACCTAGAAATATCTAAAATAAAATTTTATTTTATATTGTGATGAATTTATTATGATTGCAACCATTTTTAACTACAATGACATAATATTCCATTAAAGGATTTATTGTTTAATACTTTAAATTAGTTACATAATAATTATATCACTATATTACAATGTATACAATAAATATCAAATACATTTACGAACAAGATCAGTTACAGAGTTAGATATGTAACAAATTAGATAACTCTTGCTAGGGCATAACCCTAACTCTGAAGGAACGGGCATTTTATGGATTTCGTCTAAGACTCTACATAGACTTCCAACTTTTTCAGATCAATTTTAGCCCGGTAGTGTATCATGACTACAATGATTTGTCTCTTTTAGTAAAATGTCCTATAACCCATACAAATATCTCCAAAAATGAGGAAATAGTGGAATAAAATGAAAATTTGTTGCTAGTAAACGATGAATTGAATGGTCATTAAATGAAACTGATCAAAGATTAGAAAAATAAATTACATATTTTGAAAAAGTAGAGAATAAATTGATAATTTGATATAGTGTAGAGAAGGCCTTTTATAAATGTTGTGAGGGTGCATATGTAAAATTTCTATAGTCAAAAATTAAAGAGAAGAAAATATAAAATGGAGATGAAGGCGTTTGAATCAGAGAGACACGATGGACAGATGAAATTTTTCAAAAATTCTCATGGTAGGGAATCACAAAGGTCGACTTGTATAAATTTATAGGTCAACAGGTGACCCACACTGGTTGACCTATCTATTTTAAATAGGCCAACATGTGTGTAGTTGTGCCCTAATTTAAATATTAATTTTATATTATTTTCTTGTTTATATTTGTTTTTACTCTTTCAACAACTAAAGAATTCATAAACAAAACTCTAAAAGGTTATTTATGATGTCTAGAGTATTGTATCAAATTTAGAGTGATTCGAAGATCGATTGTAGGGTTAAGTAAATCCAAACTAAAGAGACATGACTAATCTTGAAAAAAAATTGGACCTTTGTAAACATTTATCCATCTTTGAGAATATCATTAAGTTTGAAATATTCTAGTAGATTTCCTAACTTCAATTTCACTATCTCATGAGATTCTGTCTTCTTTATTTTTAATTTTTGAGCTCGTAGTAAATCATATCGCCTTACCTGTAAATTTAATCTCATTATTTCTAATGTCATTTTTCTTCGACGCTTCCGTTTAACTAGTTGAAAATACATAGATAGCTTTCATCTATGGTTGTTTTCATCAAAATATTAAAACCATGTTTATAAAACAAAATGGGTAATTTGGTAAATTCAATAAGTTTTGCAAACAGGGAATAAATAATTATATTCACCCCTTGACAATTAATTTTACTTCAAAGAAATATATTTTTTGCTTTCCTTAATCAAATAATAGTTCATTTAATAATTCCCTTTGAGGGAGAAATAAAAGTTAGATTAAGAAAGTAAATTTACCATCGTATGGTTGAAATAAAATTTTACCCACGTAGAGTATATTCTGTATGGGGTATTTGAACCAAAGAATGCCACCCCCAAGGTTGCTTTGGCAATCCTCGTGGTTGCTAACATTTGGAATGCCAAGCCGACATTCTAAGGGCCAGCTAAGTCGGTAGAAACGGTAACACTGCATGTTTTGGAGTAGGTCGCGTGTGGGAATGTTTTAGTTTGTATATTAATTTAATAATTAATTTAATTTTAAAATGTAAAGTTTAATTAGTCAATTGATAATTTGATTAAAATAGCAAACGATGTTTAAGCGACTAACAAAATTTGAATACAGGCAATTAATTATGAGGCAATGAAATAAACTAGTGCAAAAATAAAATAAAATTTTATTCAAACATTATTGACTAAATAGTTTTAATTAGTGGTATGAGGTAAATTAAAAGGTAATACGAAATTGATAAACTGATAAATTAAGCAAGGAGTTATAGCCCAAAACCCCATGAAATAACCACATATACATACCACTATAACAAATCTAATCCCTTTGTTTGATTAAACTTGACAAAACAAATCCTAGGAAACTATATCCAATTTTCCATTTCCAAGAAGAAAATAAAGAAAATCAAAATAAAATGCAAGCTTCATTTTGCAAGGGAAGGGTACATATAATTAATGTTCCTCCATCTAGGTGAGCAATACTATTGCCCATATGATACTAAACTCTTTTCATTTTGAATTTAATTTTTTATTTGTTGTTAGAGGTGAGTTTAGTATAATTTTTATGATTATGTAATAATTCCATACGAAACATGCTAAAAATGGATAACATGGCAACAAAAATAAAACAAAAATTTAAGCTAATCACATCCACATGACTTGGAATTTTTACAAATTCTTTATAATATAAAAGTAGCGAAGGATTTTAAATTTTATAATCTTCACATGTGTAGATTAATATTACAAATTTTCTATGGTGAAAATACTTTGTTTTTGGCTTTAAAATAATACTTTTAAATAATAAAAACTAATATTTCGACCCAAAATTTTAGCTAGAGCTAGAAAATTGTATTTATAAATTTGTTTTGATATTTTGAAATTTTCCCTTCAATTTATTAATTGATATGAATTAAATGATGAGATGATGAATCACCCTTATTGAAGAACTGATAATCTTTTTAATAAGAGGAATTAAAATTTGGGCTTGAAATTTCTAATAGAATTAGAGAAACATATTTGGGTATTTTGTAACGATTGGCGAGCGATTTTTCGTCCATGAACGCCGACATCAATACGCCCACTGTATCAACTGTCGAGCAATCGAAGGCCGGAAAACCGTACCATTATGGTTAAAGAAAAAGACAGAAGAAGAGAGAAAAAGATAGAAAATAGAGAAAAGAAAATAGAACGGAATAGAACAGAAAACAACAGAACAATATCAAAAGCTCACAATCGCAGCGGAACAACATATAATAGATAAATGAATAATCTTTAAACAAAGAACTATATCAGTTATTACATTACATTACATTTCATTTCATTACATCAGAGTGTACAACAACAAACAGCGGAAAAGAACTACTATATACTAGTAATACGCCATGTCATCCAGCTTGCCTCCTGCAGCTCCTGAATATCCAGAATATCCTGATAAACCTTAACTCTTGACTGCCCGTGTGGAAATTGGTGGGCACCCAGAGTTTAGAAAGGAAAGCAATAAACTCCGAGTCAGTCATGTGACTGGTGTGAGAACTCAAAACAGCTTATTTATCTTTAAAATCAAAATAGAGGAATATTTTTAAAGTCAATTCGCAATGTTTTTAAAAATGAGACTACCATAAGGCCTCCCGTACACACACACAATGCAAACGCAGAATCAGAGGAGATTTCTCCTTATGATAGTCAAAGATGCTTGATACGCATTAAAAAGAACATTTGATATTATTACTAGTGCATAGTGTAGGAAAAATTCATTTCGAAAATAAAGATATAAATCTTAGCCAACATACGACCATTATCGTATGCCTACTATAGCTACCATCCAAACAGTGGGGCGCCACCATAAGTGAATGATAGGTTCTACAACTAATACCGTACAAGTCTCTTATTGTTTCTTTGGATTTCCAACAAATGGTCAGGCCAAGGAACTTCCCATTGCCACATGAGAACGCCTCTGGAAGGACGTCCCCGAGAACCAAACCGGATCTCTGCCAACACAAGGCCGGGTTACCCCTAACTGGGTAACTACTGACACGAGTATGCAATCCCCCAGTCCTTGGGACCTTTAACCGAGCGCTCGTAACCATCATCACACAATCATAAATAAAGTGTTTCAACATGAGTAAGCATCTGGGCTCCATACCATGATACCACCCTTTTCTAGAAGGAAATGCACATACCCTAAAGGGAGCTACCCCTCATAACATTGCCGAATCTTTCCTGTTTTGACCATTCCGAGGTGTGAGGCTCGACGAAGTCTCGTCCACAAAGCCACGCTTTGGTACAAAGCCATGCTTTGGGTCAACAAATGATCATAGAAATGATCACAAAGATAAACGATCAAACAAATAATCCTATCACAAATGATCAACACAATGATCATTTCACAGCAACACTCAGCATGTCACATTACCAAATTGGGAATATATCGCTGATAACCTTCAACTACATAACCTCTGAGCTCGTACGTCTCGGAGAAGGGTGTTAAGCTAAGAGAATAAATTCTCCGCCACCAACAGAAATATATTTGAAAGAAACCAGCTTTATATCTCAATTTGTAATGTCAGACATACAATCCATACAAGTCTGTTCCGGGCTCGAACAGAACCGAAGGCACTTACAAAGAAGTCCTTGCAATCCGGATATTCACTAATCACGTCCGGAGTTCCCATCACATATTGAATTTCTATACCGGGGCCATTCGGTGCAGAAACATTCGACGATAATCCTTCCGTTTTCAAAAATATCCGGTCTTCAACACCGGTCATCAATGCTATCCATTACGTCGTATTACTATTCGGAATGGGTAATCCGAATAACGAGCGCAATAATTTAAAAGTAAGTGTGGCATTGAAATTCAAGCAAATCACAACAAATACCTATTAAAAGGTAAATATTGATAGTCGGTTATTAAACTATCAATGGATATGCACAACATCACTAGATTCCAAATAATTTTCCAAATTATTTATTTTCCAAAAATATCTTTACTAGATATATAATTTTCACACTTCAAAAATAAATCAATATTTATTTTTAAACAAATTCCCCTTCCCTTCATAAATTCCATAGTGAATTTATATTCCCAAAATATTTATGAATATACGATTTCAATAGGTTTCAAATATTCATTTTCAATTTATCTTCAAAAAGATAAATTCTCAAAACGTTTCATTTCACATTGGAAAACATTTCTATACTTATTTATTCATAAGTAATTCACAAGTCTATTAATTTTCCACACTTGGAAAATATTCAATATACTTAAATCAAAATTAAGTATATATTTCATTCTTTAAGGAAATCATTCTCTTAAACATATTTATTTGGGTCAAACGAATGTTACGTAAAACATCGTTACATCGTCCCAAAATCACTAGTATAGGGATTCGAAATTAAAATAGATATATAAATCCCAATACTATACAAAACATTTCCTTTCGGAAATCATTTACTATAGCAACAGTGTTATAGTCCACCTTTTCCTTCTATTTCTTGAAAACGTCTATCTCAACAATGAATGTTGAAATCTATGGTTTCGAATCTTAACATATTTTGAAAACATCGTTAAATCGTTTTAATTCAATTTAAAACATCACATCCAAACTTTTCTTTAACATATTATTCACGATTCAATAACATGAATATACTTTGTTAACAAATTTCATCCTTTCTATTCATTATATTTTGAAGGATTATTCACTGTCTAAAACGTGAATATAACTCCATAAATAAGTTATAACAATTTACTTATCAAAATAAGTCGTTTGCGGATTTATAAAACAATGTTTATAAATTCTAATTCTATTTATTTTATATCAACTCCTTTTACAAATTCCTTTATTAACCTATCTCAATTCATATCTCAATGATATACTAAAAATCCATATTATAAGTTAAATGCTTATAATTTATTTATTTGCAAAAATCATTCCTTTTAAACTTCATAACTATAAATCTTATAACCTATAAGATTCATTTATTTATCCAAATCTATTCTTTCTATAACTTTATAAATTTTATAAACCTACTGCTTATAAAATTCCATTTATAACTTCACCGTTTATAATTCTATAAATTTCATTGATTTATGAAATTCATTCACAATTCATTCTAACACTTATAAAAACTCGTTTTATAATCCCAATATTTTAATTTACAAATTATCAATTTATAAATCCCTTATATAAATCAATTTATATTATTATTTCAAAACGTCTTTAAAGTCCTTTATAATTTCATCATTTTGATTTATAAGATAATTAAATTCTATAAATCCTATTTTTAAACTTTTTACAATAAATCCAAAAATCCCAATTTAAACTATTTTATAAAATCATTAACCCCATATTTTCAAAAATCAACTTTTAACTAAATTTCTCAGAAATCATAATTTTTATAACATTTAAAATTGTATTGTTATTTATTTAAAATGGATCAATTCCAAAAATATTTAATAACGTATACTTTCAAAAATCACTTTGAAAACCTTTTAAAATTCCAAAATTTGGCCCAATGATGCTACACACCAAATAGTCAATCACGACAACAACGACATCATATATCGATATGATAATCCATCAAATATCAAAATATCTGAAATCAAATAAATACTGTTGAGGAATCCAGTTGGATCCCTCCAACCTATTTTCCTGCATCCAAAGATGTTAGCACAATACCAATTCCGTTCCAGTACGAAATTATCGCGGTATATGAGATTTATAATATTATCCGCTTAATAGACGGCGCAATTGGGTCTCATCTGCTATATACTGCGAGAAATTAAATCCAAGTACATAAATAATACCAATTTCACTGTTTATGAAACATTCGCGGTATATGTTTTTAACAAATAACATCCGCTTACTAATGGCGCATAATGTCTATTTTAACAATCAATAGATAACAATCATCATTCAAACATACATTCAAGAATTTTAAATCTAACTATTTAAAATTAAAATCGAAACCGATTCGATTGAGTGAGAAGTTCTCACCTTGATTTCAATTTCGTTTTTAGCGATTTATTTCGAATAAAATTAAACGGACGTTTAATTTTACCTGAAATTTTCACTAACTCCAAACGACTCAATCCAATTTCATAGCTCGTCCATACAATTCCAACGCAACTGGTTTCGTGTGTTTTCGACCTCGTATGAAAAAGATATGATTTTTCAAAGTTACACGAATTTATTTTTATAAATTTACAACAAATTTTATAATTTTAAACCTTCATCTAATCCTAGCCGTAGATCTCACTCCTGCAAATAACGGCCCTCCTTTTCCTTCTCCCTTCCCTCACATTCATGTACAGGAAGAACACGCGCAAGAACCCATAAAGCTCAAAACTAGAGTTCCATTTTGCATTCACCACGCTTGCTTATAATTCGATCAGGCACCTCCATTTTGAAGAGCATAACACGAGCAACCTTCGGCCCAAACCCTATGCAACTCGATCAAGCCTCTAGCACGAAAAACGAGGCCGACCGTGCTCCCCTTCGGCCATGATTTCTCCCTCCACGTCGCTCCGATGATCATCATCACCGTATGGATTTAAAGCCCTTCCAATGTTCTTCGATTTGCTAGTTGAAAGTTTTCAAAAATACTGAATGGATTGAAAGAAATTAAGGGGAGAAGATTGATAATTTTCGGCCATGGGTTGAAGAGAGTGGCGGCTCTGCAGTTTTAACCCTAGGGTTTTGAATATTTGTGAAAAAATGAAGTTAAGGGGGGTTTTATAGAAAAATTTACACGACAGTATTCATCTCGGATTTTCCGAACTCCAAACGAAGCATGCCGGTTGGCGTTTCTAAGGTTTACCCCGCGTTTCGAACACAATGGAACATGTTTCGGGAGCTAATTCGGTCATATGTGCAAAATATGGCAATAAACGTTCGATTTAAAATTAAACCGATTAAACGATTTTCTAGGCGTTTTAGCTTGCACCGGACAAACGGTAAATCCGATTGACTTGAAATTTGAAACCATACAATAATTTCACATTAAGGATCCGATGAAACTAGTTTCATCGAAATCCGAGACTTTTTGAAAAATGACTATTTTAACTCGCCAAATTAATATTAAAACAATTTCGATGCGTTTCGAGCTACCACGATCAAACGAAAAATCCGATTGCTACGAAAATTGAAATCCGATAATAACAAACTATTACGGATCCAATGGAACTGGTTTCGTCCAATTCTGGGACTGTTCAAAAATTGGCTAATTTCACTAGTCGATTAAATATTAAAATATTCAATTTTCACAAATTAACTTTTAATTCGATTTTAAAAGTTCTAAAATATAGTTCTAACTCCAATATGATAAAATAAAATTTTACAAATCATTTTCAATCATATTTAACCCAATTTTCAATTATTTCTGTATTTCACATATTAAATTATCGATTTAATTATCCAATTAAATCCAATTATTCAAAATAAAATTTATTCGACTTATAAATTTCACTTTTTAATATTTAAAATTAATTAAATATTCAATTTTTAATTAATAAAAATTTTGGGTCGTTACATACTTCTCCCCTTAAAAGAATTTCGTCCTCGAAATTATCAAGTAAGAAAAATTACAGAATCTATTAATTTCCCATAAATCCATAGTTAAATTTCTTACAATACTTTACTAAGTTTTCAAATCATACTTAGTTATCTTTTCAAAAACAACTACTATTGTTTAACTTTCAATTCCAAATCAAAGTTATAGTTTTCACAAAATTTTCCAAAAATTCCCAAATTTTTTTAACGCCTTAAATTTTCGGAAAAATTCACCATAGTCTCCTTTGCGCGGCTCGATCTGAAAAAAATGACAGTATATATGTCACAAATATACATCTCATCAAGTAATAAGGCATCCCGCAGGGAAAAAAGTGCAAAAGTACGATATTTAATCCGAGATATGTACCTTATATTTTATTAGCAAGCATATACGACTAATATAGCGCGAAAGCGAGCTCCAAATGCGAAGCAAACGCGATCCGCACCTACTAAACACTCAACAAACAACATGAGAAACATGTATATATGAAAATAGTATCAATATACAACATATAGCAACATAACAACTATATATGTCAACATAGCAAATGCAACAAAACAACAAATGCAAACATCAACCAACTATCATCCAACTAGCATTCAACTAACATCCATAATCAATAAATATTCATTCATATTCTCATTAATATTCAATGAAATGGGTTTTCAATTTAATCACATTTGATTCATTAATAGTGGATGTTCTTACTAACATTCATTTTCAATTAGTTTATATTCACTAATCCATATTCAAGTTGGTTCACTTCCAATCAAATTCAATTCTATTTAAGATTCACTTACCTTCCAATTGAATTTCAATTTTTTCAGATTTCAATTTCATTAACTCAATTTCAACAATACTTAATGAATTATATACAATCAACTAACAATCATATAACAACCAATGTATATTAATTTCAACCAAATTCCTTTGCTTTCAATTGGTTTAATTAAATTGATTTTCATCCGATCTTTCAACTTTCAATAACATTAGATTTTAATGAATTAATACTTACATCCATTATTTCGTATCAACTTAATTTACACTCAATTGATTAACATTTAATCCATTCATTCAATTTAATTACTAAAGTTGAATTTCATTTATATAACTTAAGTTCATATCTATCACTTAACTTTATTAATTTACTTTGATACCAATATCAACTTCATTCAACAACTCTTAAGTTATATTTCCATTTCAAACATTATTTGGTTTTACTTAACTTAAATTCCCACTTATAAATCAATTCAGATTTCAATTCTAAAGTAAAATTTTAATTTAACTTTAAATTCATTTTTATTACAACTCATATTCATAAATATATTCATATAGTTTCACTTCTTATACATATAAGTTTATTTCACAATTGTAAATCACATTAATTATAATTCAATTCTTATAATTCTTTTGCTTATACAATTATCCTTTTATTTAGATTATTCAAACAACTAAACAATCAACTTATATACACTTTAATAATTCTGATAAATTATTCCTTTATATATAAAATATACTCAAGGTAAAATTATTTCATTTACCCAATTTAAAACAATATCGTGTCGAATTGTTCTATTCAAGTGTTTATAAACCCCTTCGGCATAGTTGTGCATACCGTGCTGACGAAGGTTCATATGTCACTCAATAAACCAATCATCACAATATAAAACAATTTTATATTCACTAACAAATACGCACTCATATCTATTATTACTCTCAAACTCATTCTAGAGTACTACTGACTCTATCTCTAATGAGTAATACCCAACAGAGCCATGATTGTCGCTTAACCATATGCTCTGATACCAAATGTAACAATTGGCGATTTTTCGTCCACGAACGCCGACATCAATACGCCCACTGTATCAACTGTCTAGCAATCGAAGGCCGGAAAACCGTACCGTTATGGTTAAAGAAAAAGAAAAAGACAGAAGAAGAGAGAAAAATATAGAAAATAGAGAAAAGAAAACAGAACGGAACAGAACAGAAAACAACAGAACAATATCAGAATCTCACAATCGCAGCGGAACAACATATAATAGATAAATGAATAATCTTTAAACAAAGAACTATATCAGTTATTACATTACATTTCATTTCATTACATCAGAGTGTACAACAACAAACAGTGGAAAAGAACTACTATATACTAGTAATACGCCATGTCATCCAGCTTGCCTCCTGCAGCTCCTGAATATCCAGAATATCCTGATAAACCTTAACTCTTGACTACCCGTGTGGAAACTGGTGGGCACCCAGAGTTTAGGAAGGAAAACAATAAACTCCGAGTCAGTCATGTGACTGGTGTGAGAACTCAAAACAGTTTATTTATCTTTAAAATCAAAATAGAAAAGTCAATTCGCAATGCTTTTAAAAATGAGACTACCATAAGGCCTCCAGCACACACACACAATGCAAAAGCAGAATCGGAGGAGATTTCTCCTTATGATAGTCAAAGATGCTTAATACGCATTAAAAAGAACATTTGATATTATTACTAGTGCATAGTGTAGGAAAAATTCATTTCGAAAATAAAGATATAAATCTTAGCCAACATACGACCATTATCGTATGCCTACTATAGCTACCATCCAAACAGTGGGGCGCCACCATAAGTGAATGATAGGTTCTACAACTAATACCGTACAAGACTCGTATTGTTTCTTTGGATTTCCAACAAATGGTCAAGCCAAGGAACTTCCCATTGCCACATGAGAACGCCTCTGGAAGGACGTCCCCGAGAACCAAACCAGATCTCTGCCAACACAAGGCCGGGTTACCCCTAACTAGGTAACTACTAACACGAGTATGCCATCCCCCGGTCCTTTGGGACCTTTAACCGAGCGCTCGTAACCATCATCACACAATCATAAATAAAGTGTTTCAACATGAGTAAGCATCTGGGCTCCATACCATGATACCACCCTTTTCCAGAAGGAAATGCACATACCCTAAAGGGAGCTACCCCTCATAACCTTGCCGCATCTTTCCTATTTTGACCATTCCGGGGTGTGAGGCTCGACGAAGTCTCATCCACAAAGCCACGCTTTGGTACAAAGCCATGCTTTGGGTCAACAAATGATCATAGAAATGATCACAAAGATAAACGATCAAACAAATGATCCTATCACAAATGATCAACACAATGATCATTTCACAGCAACACTCAGCATGTCACATTACCAAATTGGGAATATATCGCTGATAACCTTCAACTACATAACCTCTGAGCTCGTACGTCTCAGAGAAGGGTGTTAAGCTAAGAGAATAAATTCTCCGCCACCAACAAAAATATATTTGAAAGAAACCAGCTTTATATCTCAATTTGTAATGTCAGACATACAATTCATACAAGTCTGTTCCGGGCTCGAACAGAACTGAAGGCACTTACAAAGAAGTCCTTGCAATCCGGATATTCACTAATCACGTCCAGATTTCCCATCACATATGAAATTTCTATACCGGGGCCATTCGATGCAAAAACATTCGACGATAATCCTTCCATTTTCAAAAATATCCAGTCTTCAACACCGGTCATCAATGTTATCCATTATGTCGTATCACTATTCGGAATGTGTAATCCGAATAACGAGCGCAATAATTTAAAAATAAGTGTGGCATTGAAATTCAAGCAAATCACAACAAATACCTATTCAAAGGTAAATATTGATAGTCGGTTATTAAACTATCAATGGATATGCACAACATCACTAGATTCCAAATAATTTTCCAAATTATTTATTTTTCAAAAATACCTTTACTAGATATATAATTTTCACACTTCAAAAATAAATCAATATTTATTTTTAAACAAATTCCGCTTTCCTTCATAAATTCCATAGTGAATTTATATTCCCAAAATATTTATGAATATACGATTTCAATAGGTTTCAAATATTCATTTTCAATTTATCTTCAAAAAAATAAATTCTCAAAACGTTTCATTTCACATTGGAAAATATTTCTATACTTATTTATCCATAAGTAATTCACAAGTCTATTTACTTTCAACACTTGGAAAATATTCAATATACTTAAATCAAAATTAAGTATATATTTCATTCTTTAAGGAAATCATTCTCTTAAACATATTTATTTGGATCAAACGAATGTTACGTAAAACATCGTTACAACGTTCCAAAATCACTAGTATAGGGATTCGAAATTAAAATAGATATATAAATCCCAATACTATACAAAACATTTCCTTTCGGAAATCATTTACTATAACAACAGTGTTATAGTCCACCATTTCCTTCTATTTCTCGAAAACGTCTATCTCAACAATGAATGTTGAAATCTATGGTTTCGAATCTTAACAGATTTTGAAAACATCGTTAAATTGTTTTAATTCAATTTAAAACATCACATCCAAACTTTTCTTTAACATATTATTCACTATTCAAAAACGTGAATATACTTTGTTAACAAATTTCATCCTTTCTATTCATTTTATTTTGAAGGATTATTCACTGTCTAAAACGTGAATATAACTCCATAAATAAGTTATAACAATTTACTTATCAAAATAAGTCGTTTGCGGATTTATAAAATAATGTTTATAAATTATATTTCTATTTATTTTATATCAACTCCTTTTATAAATTACTTTATTAACCTATCTCAATTCATATCTCAATGATATACTAAAAATCCATATTATAAGTTAAATGCTTATAATTTATTTATTTGCAAAAATCATTCCTTTTAAACTTCATAATTATAAATCTTATAACTTATATGATTCGTTTATTTATCCAAATCTATTCTTTCTATAACTTTATAAATTTTATAAACCTACTGCTTATAAAATTCCATTTATAACTTCACCGTTTATAATTCTATAAATTTCATTCATTTATGAAATTCATCCACAATTCATTCTAACACTTATAAAAACTCGTTTTATAATCCCAATATTTTAATTTACAAATTATCAATTTATAAATCCCTTATATAAATCAATTTATATTATTATTTCAAAACATCTTTAAAGTCCTTTATAATTTTTTCATTTTGATTTATAAGATAATTAAATTTTATAAATCCTATTTTTAAACTTTTTACAATAAATCCAAAAATCCCAATTTAAACTATTTTATAAAATCATTAACCCCATATTTTCAAAAATCAACTTTTAACTAAATTTCTCAGAAATCATAATTTTTATAACATTTAAAATTGTATCGTTATTTATTTAAAATGGATCAATTCCAAAAATATTTAATAACGTATACTTTCAAAAATCACTTTGAAAACCTTTTAAAATTCCAAAATTTGGCCCAATGATGCTACACACCAAATAGTCAATCACGACAACAACGACATCATGTATCGATATGATAATCCATCAAATATCAAAATATCTGAAATCAAATAAATACTGTTGAGGAATCCAGTTGGATCCCTCCAACCTGTTTTCCTGCATCCAAAGATGTTAGCACAATACCAATTCCGTTCCAGTACGAAATTATCGCGGTATAGGGGATTTATAATATTATCCGCTTAATAGACGGCGCAATAGGGTCTCATCCGCTATATACCGCGGGAAATCAAATCCAAGTACATAAATAATACCAATTTCACTGTTTATGAAATATTCGCGGTATATGCTTTTAATAAATAACATCCGCTTACTAACGGCGCATAATGCCTATTTTAACAATCAATAGATAACAATCATCATTCAAACATACATTCAAGAATTTTAAATCTAACTATTTAAAATTAAAATCGAAACCGATTCGATTGAGTGAGAAGTTCTCACCTTGATTTCAATTTCGTTTTTAGCGATTTATTTCGAATAAAATTAAACGGACGATTAATTTTACCCGAAATTTTCACTAACTCCAAACGACTCCAATCCAATTCCATAGCGTAGTGCTCGTCCATACAATTCCAACGCAACTGGTTTCGCGCGTTTTCTACCTCGTATGAAAAAGATATGATTTTTCAAAGTTACACGAATTTATTTTTATAAATTTACAACAAATTTTATAATTTTAAACCTTCATCTAATCCTAGCCGTAGATCTCACTCCTGCAAATCACGGCCCTCCTTTTCCTTCTCCCTTCCCTCACGTTCATGTATAGGAAGAACACGCGTAAGAACCCATAAAGCTCAAAACTAGGGTTCCATTTTGCAATCACCACGCTTGCTTATAATTCGATCAGGCACCTCCATTTTGAAGAGCATAACACGAGCAACCTTTGGCCCAAACCGTATGCAACTCGGTCAAGCCTCTTGCACGAAAAACGAGGCCGACCGTGCTCCCCTTCGGCCATGATTTCTCCCTCCACGTCGCTCCGATGATCATCATCACCATATGGATTTAAAGCCCTTCCAATGTTCTTCGATTTGCTAGTTGGAAGTTTTCAAAAATACTAAATGGATTGAAAGAAATTAAGGGGAGAAGATTGATAATTTTCGGCCATGGGTTGAAGAGAGTGGCGGCTCTGCAGTTTTAACCCTAGGGTTTTGAATATTTGTGAAAAAATGAAGTTAAGGGGGGTTTTATAGAAAAATTTACACGACACTATTCATCCCGGATTTTCCGAACTCCAAACGAAGCGTGCCGGTTGGCATTTCTAAGGTTTACCCCGCGTTCCGAACACAATGGAACATGTTTCGGGAGCTAATTCGGTCGTCTGTGCGAGATATGGCAATAAACGTTCGATTTAAAATTAAACCGATTAAACGATTTTCTAGGCGTTTTAGCTTGCACCGGACAAACGGTATATCCGATTGACTTGAAATTTGAAACCATGCAATAATATCACATTACGGATCCAATGAAACTGGTTTCGTCAAAATCCAATACTTTTTGAAAAATGACTATTTTAACTCGCCAAATTAATATTAAAACAATTTCGATGCGTTTCGAGCTGCCACGATCAAACGAAAACTCCGATTGCTACGAAAATTGAAATCCGATAATAAAAAACTATTACGGATCCAATGGAACTGGTTTCGTCCAATTCTGGGACTGTTCGAAAATTGGCTAATTTCACTAGTCGATTAAATATTAAAATATTCAATTTTCACAAATTAACTTTTAATTCGATTTTAAAAGTTCTAAAATATCGTTCTAACTCCAATATGATAAAATAAAATTTTAAAAATCATTTTCAATCATATTTAACCCAATTTTCAATTATTTATGTATTTCATATATTAAATTATCGATTTAATTATCCAATTAAATCCAATTATTCAAAATAAAGTTCATTCGACTTATAAATTTCACTTATTAATATTTAAAATTAATTAAATATTCAATTTTTAATTAATAAAAATTCTGGGTCGTTACATATCTCTTTGTATTTTTGGTAATTTTTTTATAATTTTGTCGATTGACCAATGATGGAACATTGAATCTCCTTGTTTAACAAATTAGTGGCGCTTTTAATAATAAAATTTAAAATTTAGGTCCAAATTTTTTATTAGAGTTATACAATTATATTTAAGAATTTATGTGAATTTTTTGTAATTTTCTATAATTTTATTACATGATACGAATTAAATGATGGAATGATGAATCGTCATAATTAACGAAGTAATCATGCTTTTAAACATACAATTTTCAATTTAGAACCAAATTTTTTCGTTGGTTTTAGTTGATCTTATCTAAGATTTTTTATTAACTTTCGGATATTTTCATGTAATTTTCTTAATTGATGTGAACTAAATGATGGAACGATGAATTACCTAAATTAATGAATTGATAATTGCTTAACCGGATTTAAATTTCAAGTCCAAAATTGTATTAACTTTTGGAATTGTATTTCTAAATTTCTACAAATTTTTAAAAATTTTCCCCAGTTTTCTTATGGAACAATGAACTACCTTAATAATGAACCAATAATCTTTCACTATTAAAATTAAAAATTTACTCCAAAAATTTTATGTTAGAGTTATAGAATAAAATTTACGATTTTATGTGAATTTTTGGGAACATTTTCAGAATTTTATTAATTGATATGCATTAGATAAAGAAATAATAAATTACCTTAGTTAACGAATTAAGAACATTTTTAATACTAAACATAAAATTTAAGCCCGAATTTTGATCGGAATTAGTGAATTTTGCTTAAGATTTTCTGTGTTTTCATGTAAAAGAGTTTCATAATTTTATTAACCGATATGACTTAAATGGTTAAATAATGAATTAACTTAATTAACGAATTAATAATGTATTTAATTAAAATTGAAAATTCATACCTGATTTTTTTTAGAGCTTAAATGTATTTGTGATCTTCTTTTAATTTTTGGAAATTTTTCCATAATTTCTTAATCGATATGAATTAAATAGAGGAACAATGATTTCCCGTAATTAACAGATTGATCAAGGAACTAATTTAATTAAAGTGTAATTAACGAGGGGATTGTCGTATATGATTAGCCTTAAATAATTAAATTTTTAAACCAAAAGGTTGTAATTATCGATGTAAAAGTAGTAAAAAATTATTACTTTGTTAAATAACAAGCAACTTTTAACTTATTTACAAAATTGCCATTATTTTTATCGTCAAGTTTCTCGTATTGTGCAAAATTGATGAAATGACGTAATCAACTTGAGAAATCATCTTTAAAGTAAAAAGTAATTGAAGAAGTGATGGCAATTATAAATTAGTAAATTAATTTCTATAAATGTGAAAGCGGTATATTGGCTATTTTAAGGTAACGATTTAATGATAATTGTAAAATTTCGGACACTTCGTATTTAAATATCTGAATTATTTAATTAATTGAATACTGAATTTTTGCGATTAAACCGATTTGATTATCTTTTTAACCTTCTTATAAATAATGACTAACGATAAGAAATTTATTTTGGAAATTTATTTGAAAAAACGAATAGAATATCGATAATGTAACCAAAAATCATTTTATCGATAAGCGGTCTTAAATCGCATGAAATTAACATCTTAAGGGACTGTCTTGGATTTTGACAAAGCTAGTGTCATTGGAACAACAATAATGAGGTGTTGTATGTCGATGAGTTTCGTAGCGATTCGATGTCCCATGTGATCGTGTGAGCTCAAAACGTGTATTTTAATTAGCGAAATTATGTAATAATCATATATAAATTTCACAAATAACCCATGTTCTCACTCTTCCTCTTTTCCCTCTTTCTCTTTTTCATTTTTCTTTTTCCTGTAACCAATAGAATAAAGCCACGTTCTTCAAATAATTAAATTTGAAGCTACATTCAACGAAATTCGACGATGTTGGATTTGTTGGGATCGTGTTAAATTTGAAGCTACATTCAACGAAATTCGACGATGTTGGATTCGTTGGGATCGGGTAACGAGGAGTTCATGTTAATGTGTGCGATATTTGTTGAGGTTGACTTTGGTCATGCATGACTTGTGGTGGCGGAACTAGTGTTTGAGGGTGGACGTGTTAAAGAAGGAATTAGGTAAATTGAAGCGTATGGTTGTTTTTCCCTCGACATTGTGCTTCCAAAGGAGGTGGCCTCTGGAACTTTGGTCGTGGGTGGTGGAAAGCAACATTTGGCTATAGGACGAGGAGGCTTCAGATTGCAATTTTTTAGGAAGGTGCATACCTATTGTCCTTAGGCCAGAAGCGAAGCTCGGAGATGAGGAGCATAGTTGCAATGTCCTTTTTCAACCAGTGGATTATAAATGGAGGAGTTAGCGATGGAACAAAGCGGCTTTGTTGGATTTTAGCGTGAGTCACTATGCACGTGCATAGTAAAAGTGATTCGAGGAAGAAGGTTAATTAAGTTGAGAGTATTTAGTTAGTTAGAAAATTAATTATTTTATTTAATCCCAAATCTTATAAAATCGATAACTTTTGCATACGAAGTACGATCGAGATGCAACCTTCGCTGTTGCACTAACATTAAGATTTTTTATTTCTTGGTTTGGCTTGGGCTTGGGTAAGCTTACTCACCATTTAATTTGTATATAATAGTTTATTGTGTTAAATGTACATTAAATAGATAACAATGCAAACTATTACTTTTGGACCCCTCCTAGCTTTTTAAAGCAAGTGACAACATTATATGTAATATACATTCTCCTTTAAACCCTCCGAAGTATGTAATGTGGCCAGCACTTGTTGTTTACATGTTGATAGTGTGTTGTAAATAGTTGAAGAAAAGTAGTCGTTATACACATATTTTGAAATCCATTGTATTTGAAATACGTTAAACTATGATTATATTGGGAAAATATATATCTGCTTGTTCCCGACACACTTTTTGTATATCTGACATAGAGGGAATGATTTGAAATTTTTTATAAATTGTCGAACGAAGTTGTGAAATTTAAAAATGAAAAGGACGATATGGATGCACTTTGAAAATGCCTTGTGTTTAGAGGTTTTCAAAGTTAACTTTGAAAGACATCCTAGGGATTCTTTTTATTTTTCACAAGTACTATAAGGGTATTTATTATTGGAAAAATATAAAGGTATAAATATATTTTTAATAATTACTCATGAATTTTCAAAGTAAAATGTTATAAATTATAAAATATGTTTTTATGGTTTTTAAATAAATTATAAAATAAGTATTATTAAGTAGTATTTAAAATAAATGTTTAAACCGTAGTATAAGTATTTTTAAAGTATTTGTAAATATATATATATATATATATATAGTTTCTAGAAAATTAGTTAAATATTTTATTAAAATAAATAGAAGCTTATGTCATATAATATCTTTTTAAATTGTTTTTATTATAAATATTTTATCTTACAAATAAATTAGTATACATACGTACACATATAAGTATATTATTTTGAAAAAGGTTTATAGTAAATGCATAAGTTGGAAGAATAAGTTAAGTCTTTTATAATGTAATAGAGGAAGATTTGGATCAAAATACTTAAGTTAAATAAATGGTTTGTATAGTTAAGTAGAAGTATATTAACTTATTAAATTAGGTGGATATAAGACTATAATTAAGATTATAATTATGATTATAATTAAGATGTAATAAAGATTATAAATAATATATAGTTAAGATTATAATTGGGATTATGATTAAAATGCAATTAAGATTATAATTGAGATTATAATTAAGATGTAAATAAGGTTATAATTAAGATTATAATTATGTTATTATCAGAATTATAATTTGGAATATAATTTGGAAAATAATTAGAATTAGAATTTAGAATATAATTAGAGCATAAAAAAGGAATACTTTAATGTAATTATAAGTGAATGGTTTTGGGGTTGTAGTAAACAATGTTTAAGTAACATTTGTTTTAACCCTTATTAATATAATTAAATCTTTAAAAAGCAAGTTTTGAAGATAATGTTTAAAGTGTAAAGTGGTCTGAGTTCGTAGTAAATGATGTTTTACGATATATTTTTTTAAACACTCGAATTATATTTTAAAGTGGAAATATTGTTAAAGGATCAAAAATATACTTAAATGTATATTTAATAGAAATTTAAAGCTAATAACAATAATGGAATCTTTTGAAATAAAGATAGAGTGAAAATATGCGTTTAATTTATAAAAAAGAAGGGGTTTATAGTAAGGATGTTTTAGTAACATCTGCTTTAACCTTTTTGATTATACTTTAAAGTAAGTGAATCTCGTTAATGATTTGTGAATATGTTTATACTATTTGATATAAGTATATGAATACTTTTGAAGTATATGAAAGAGATAAATGAATAGTGAATACGTGAATAGTAGAATACAAGTGTAACATCCCCCTGTTTGGAGGCCCAAACCAACGGCTACGGATGCTACAGTCATCCATAGTTATTAATCCTTGGCGACCAAACACGGTGATATTAGATACATTGATACACATGTACACAAGAATATGGAAAAAACTTAAACAACAAAACAAATTCTACATTCCATTTCAAAATATTCCAAATTGATTACATAATCCAAATTCACAGACCACATTCAAATAACATATAATTATTACAAAATACGCCAAGAGCGACATATGAAGATGCCCCCTTGTTAGGTCAATATATATATATATATATATATATATATATATATATATATAGGCAAGAAAACAACTTGCATTTGCAAACAAACACACGACCGAAATAAAAGAATACTAATAACAGTATTGCCCCATGCATGCCCTCGGAAGCTATATTTGTCAAAATGAACACCTGGAAACCATAGCTCTCAACCTACTCAAAATCAATCGAATACTCAAGAGTTTAAAGGAAGAAACTTCGAGTCGGACAAAAAGCCTGGTATGAATAATAATTTACCATCTCAAACCATTTAGATATCTAGTGAGACCACACTGCTTAGCGGAATGGGTTTTCCCCTCACTATCTTAAAACATTTACATAACCATATACCATGCTCCTACATCCACAATGGTTAAAATTGGGTATTTTGGGTATTTCATAACATTATGATAATATGCAAAACAAGTAAAACAAATTTGAAGTACCCATCCCTCATTCATTCTGACTATCAGTCTCAATTATAGTTTCTAGTGTTACTTAGTCTCAATTATAGTTTCTAGTGTTACTTTTAACCTGTTAAAAGTTTATGGACTATCTGTCCAATTACTTAGTTTTCATGGGATCACTAAGAACCTATTGGTTACTCAAATATCATATTTCTTATCCTAGTTTTCATGGGATAACTAGGTACTTATTGGCCGACTGCTAATATCTTAATGCAGATATAGTTTTCATGAGCTAACTACAAACCTACTGGCCCCTGCTAGTATCAAATCATAGTTTTCATGGGCTGACTATGAACCTATTGTCCCCTGCTAATATCATGCGGTTTTCATGGGCTGACTATAAACCTATTGGCCCCTGCTAATACCATACAGTTTTCATGGGCTTACTATAAACCTATTGAACCCTGCCAGTATCATTAGATTGAGAATTTAAAATCTGTTAGGCTATATTCACTATTCGGTCAATCTAACTGCTATTCTGCTCTTTCCCCAAGATATAGTTATGGATTACCAACAATGTAAATAGTATTTCCAAAATCTTTATTTACGCCATGGTTATAACTTTTAAAATTGAGACTGGGTTGTGTTTTGAAATCATAAAAACATCTCTTTCGAACCCCTGCACAGCCTTTCTAAAGCAAATAATTCTTTTCAAAACATAGTATACATACCTTTCGAAGCACTTGGGAAATATCCTCTTTCGAAACCATTGGTACCTTTCGAAGTATCAAGTCATCTTTTAAAACATTAAGCTTCAAACATACGAAAGTACCCTTTTGAAAGCAATGGGTTTACTTCTTTAAAATCGACATTTGGGCCAAACTGGTTATATATGAAAGTATCTCTTTCGTAACCAAAAAAAATCTAGAATTGGGAAAAATTGATGGTGTTGGAGCCAGCTAGTTCGAAAGCAAAAGACTTTAAAATTAAAACTTTGAAGGTCTGAGTCGAAACCCCTTTTCGAGTCTCTCTCTTTTAAAACCCTAATCCCTTTCAAAAACAATTACGAAAAAGGTCTGTTTAAGGTAAAACAAGTGCAACCCTTCGAAAGCATTACTGGTCAACATGGTCAAAAGGTAGAGTAGAGGCTAGGCTTCGACTAGGTCGAAACCAAACCCTTTCGAAAGATTTTTTTTAAGAAAAAGAACACATTCGAAAGCAAGTACTTTTAATATAACAGGGCAACCTTATTTGAAAAATAAATAGACACCCTTTCGAAAACAATATGTTTCGACGACGTCGGAAGATTTAAAAAAACCAGGTAAGGACTTTAACTTATAAAACAAAGTAGGGTTTCGACCCCATCGGAGGCTTACCGTTCGACACCAAAGCTTCCGCCTATCTTCCAATCTACTATGTATCTTCCAAGAGATACTATGTGTATTGGTTTTGATTATGATGGTTTCGACTACAATGGGGCAGAACCAAGGGAGTCGAAAGGTATTTTCCATTAAAGGCGAAACACCTCTTTCTGATTAAAGAATGAATTATAGCAATTTTTAAGTAATCTCTTTTTAACAACTTGCCTAGTTGTAAAACCCTAATTGGCTGCCATAAAACTTTCCAATTTCTTTACTTCTAAAACTGCTGCATTGATTCAGATCCTCAATTAAAGGATCTAAATGCTAAAACCTTTTCATATAGCCTGAAATTGACATTTTCAGAAAAGCCATTTCCTTAAGGTAATTTATTTCTCCAAATAAATCAACTGGGAAAAGTCCTAGAAAATCATAGAAATTCGAATTAATCATGTAATTAAACATATTAAAATTTTAGACCCAATTTCTTCCTAAAATTCAAAAAATAAATATTTAACCCAATCGTATGACATTTTTCCTCAAAATTCATAATAAAAATTTTTGTAGCTTGGAAAATTTTGAAAATTAAAACCTATATCCAAAATTATGTTTTACTTAACACAAAATATTTCCATGGCATTTCAAAATCAATGTCTCACAGTTTTACCCTTGAAACCATACGAATTAATATATATATATATATATATATATATATATATATATATATAAGGTAATTGTTTAAATCAAACAATTCGTAATTTAAGCATATCATTATCCAAAATTTCATAGAAATGAAATAAAACATAAATCTGAAATCATAGGGTTATAGAAACCAAAAAGAGATGGAATAAATTATTATTCACCTTAGATTTGATAAGGAACTTGAGATTTATTATTGATTAATCCTTCCTAGCTTGATATTTGGCTTTAGATTTATGATCCTGCCTTCGGCAAGGCCATGATACCAAGGACTTGACTAAAAACTAAGGACAATTCGACCCGAAGATCATTTTTATATGGGTGCACTATGATAATGACAAATTTGATCCGAGTCCATATCGAGCTACAATTGACATGATGAGACAAGCAAAGCTATGAAAGCCAACATTCCAAATTTCGGGTCAATCGGTATTCATATCCTCAAGTTATGGATTGATCAAAATCAAGAGAGAAGACCTCTGTTTGTATCCATCAAAAACCACTCTTCTTCATATCCATGCAGCTTCGTATCCATCGAAGTCTATTCTCTTCATATCCATCGGCAGCTACCCATGTGTCCAATTCGTATCGATCGGCTACCTTATACATTTCGTATCGATCAGTCGCAGATCGATACGAAACCAACACTTTCCATCGATATGAAGTGGCATTCTAAGCATCAATATGAAAGGGACTTCTAAGCATCGATACGAAGAAGGCATAGTCAAGTAAAGGAAACAGTCACTTGGTATGAAATGTGGATCACACCTAAACCATCGCTCTACGTCATCACTGCACACCTGATCGATATGCAGGAGATCGATATTAACATTGATCTACAGTTCAGCCAACCTACAATGTGAATCTTGGACCGACCATAAATCAAAATCTACATGTTCAAATGTACCAAATTTTCACAAGACCTTTCTTACCACCTCAAAAATGTCTCTAATCAATCTCATCGCAAAAGGTGCAAATGTTGATCGATATGCATGGAATGGGGATCAATTCTAGCCGATCTCAAATGACCCCTAATCAGTCTAATGGGCCCACCAATGTGTGAGAAGGAGTATTCCGAGTTCAATGATAGATATTTCAGACCTACGCCTATAAATAGTAACCCAGTGCCAATAGAAAAAGAATTTTTGACTCTTTATGCCATTACTCTGCCACAACTTTATTGCAACTTGAGTCTTCGAGTGTTGTACTGTTGTATTCAGTTATCAATCAGCAATAAAATAGAAAAACATTCAAAGTGGGCATAGGTTACAACGCCGAACCACAATAATTTCTTGTGTCTTTTCATTTCTGCAAGCTTTTGTTGGTGTGATTGTTAGATAAAAGTAACGTCCCAGGTATTTTCGATGCTCGAAAATCAACATTTATAAGTTCACTATATAACTTGCGAAATATTCAAGTGTCGGAAACACCAGATCATTAAGGGTAAGAAGAAGAAAGGTAGAAGAAGAAATAATAAAACAACAACAATAGAGTTTCACAATCGCAGTGGAAAAAAATATAATACATAATAGATTTTAAATACATAAATATCTGTAACTATTGTACACTTACAACCATCAAAGTATAACAGACAATAATCAATCTGGACAGTTTAATAACTTATCCTTACACAGCGGGATAATAATGAAGTACGGAAGTACGCCTTTGCCATCCAGCTCATCTCTTGAGCTCTATTGCATCCTATCCTGAATTTGTAATACCGGTCTGACCCAAGCATTATAACAAAACAACACCTGAGTCAGTCTGGAAAACTGGCGTGAGAAAACCCACTCAATTTTAATTATTATTACTTTTAAAACCCTTTGAAAACAGAGGAATCTCGTAAGACCACGTCACACATAAACATATCGGGTTTTTACCTTACAATAACCCAAAACATTTTTATCAAAATCGTCTAATATTATAATAGTGTCTAAACCAAGTAAACAGAAAATAGCTGAAATGCTTGCATCTCATGTTTTAGTATAATTGCCACAATCAAAACCATAAGACGCTTATTGGAGAATGGATTCCATATAATGACTATGTTAGGAACTGAGTTGATGATGTTTTGATGACAACAACCTTATATAGTTATTATACTTTACTTTACGAAATATATACTAACATTTCCATATATATATATATATATATATATATATGTATGTATGTATGTATGTATGTATATAGGAAGTATATGCAGGTATCATCGAAGACTGATCAGTATAAAGACTCAAGCATCAAGATGAAGATTAGAGATTCAAGATTCAAGACTCTAGAGAATCAAGATTTCAAGATCTCAAGATAAGAGTCTAGTATTTTGTTAAAACTTCATAATGGCACTCTCATCTTTCTTCCAATTTTCTTTTGGGATGGAGCCCAATTTCTATCGAAACAAGTGGCTTACAAACCCACGACAAGTAGCTTACAAACCTACGACAAGTGGCTTACAAACCCACGAAAATCAAAATCATTTAAACTACTTTGTACAAGTTCTCGAGTCCTATGGAGGAGCTCTGTAGGAAAGTTCTTGCAATTTCAGTTTGAATAGATTTTTAAAAATGTTTTTAAAAATATTTTCAAAATGTTTTAGCTTTCAAAATCATGTTTTCAAAAATGTTTTCAAACTTTGTTTTAGCCTTAAAATATTCCTCTATTCTGATTTTAAAACTTCTATTTTTAAAACATCAAAACTTGTTCTGATTTTAAATATTACTTATGTAATTGACATTCTATATCAATTATATATATATATATATATATTTAAAATAATGTTTTATATTCATTCTCTATCTCAAAATTTTGTTTAAACACTTTACTTTGCTTCAGAGAAGTTTCAACTTGTTTTAAATTCAATTGTCTTTACAAAACAACATCTCTATAATTTTGAACTAAGGGATGTCGACATAAGGGGATACCCCATGTCGACATGGTGACAGTTGGATTCAAAATTCAATTTTCAAAAGAAGTATCCATTCGTTCAAAAACCTTTCGCCAATGGTTATGATTGTTGTGCATCTAAATAAAGGCTTCCAAAACAAATTTTTTTAACAACCTACTTTCTTATTTTCTTCAATCTTTCTTCTCCACCATTCCACATCCATAAAACTTCATATTTTCAAGATCGTGCCATCATTCTGCCAAATTCTCAATAGGAAATCATTTAGATATTCTCTCTATTTGATTCTCCATCATTATACTAAAGATCAAAGTGCTATTCAGAGTTATATGATTAATTTGTATTCAAAAAGTCTATAGAGTCTATCCATTCAAAAGGATTGTTATTAAGAAGTATTAGGGTGATCTTGTGTCCCGTAAATAAAGAGAGTTTACCCTATACTCGGAGATAGGAGAGTTCCTCAAGGCCTTAGAAATTGAGGGTTGTAATTTGGATATTGGCTTATAAAAATTTGTACAAGGATATTGCCTTGGTGCAGGACTGGATGTAGGAGGATTCCGAACCAGTATAAAATCCGGTGTGTTCTTTCCTTTTACTTGCTTTACTTTACTATTTGCATTTGTTATATGTTCTGTGATCATTCTGTGTTAGAATTCTGTTTAGATTTGTGTTGAAAGTTTTAATTTAGTCATATAGTTCATATATTCTTTAAAACACTATTCACCCCTCCTCTAGTGTTATTTCCACGTTAAGATCCTTAATCCGCATCCCCAACAATTGGTATCAGAGCATTGGTTTTCATTATTTTCATAATCTGAAATTTTGAAAAGTTTTAATGGCACAACACACTAATAATGTCACTCCTGTCACCACTACTTCTGTCAACACAAGCACTAACACTAGTTCATTTGTAGAAGGTCAGTCTACTGTCAGACCACCACTTTTTAAAGGCAGTAATTATGTATATTGGGCATGTAGGATGAAAATTTATTTACAATCCATAAGTTTAGATACTTGGAATATGACACAAATTGAATATGATGAACCAACTACTAATTTTGCCCAGTGGACTACTGAGCAAAAGACGGTTGCACAAAACATTTCTAAGGCTATGAATATACTATTTTGTTCACTAAATAGGAATGAGTTTAATAGACTCTCTATTTGTAAGTCTGCATTTGAAATCTGGAAAACTTTGCAAGTAACTCGTGAAGGAACAAGCAAAGTTAAACAGACTAAAATTTCCATATTAACTAACCAGTTTCAATTGTTTAAAATGCATGAAAATGAGTCCATTTCCGACATGTATTGTCGATTTCAAGATATTGTACATTCATTGATTGCTTTAGGAAAGGTTTTCTCAGAAGAAGATCAAGTCAGAAAAATACTCAATTCACTCACTCTAGAATGGGATCAAAAGACACCTATTGAAGAGGCAAATGATGTTAGTCAAATGAAGATCGAAGAGTTAATTGGTAATCTAATGTCTTATGAAGTTCAACTACAAGGGAGAAAAGAATCTAAGGCAACGGAAAAGAAATCGATCGCATTCAAAGCAACAACTGGAGATTCAGAACAAGATAGTGATGAAGAAATTGCTTTCATGAACAGAAATTTCAGAAAGTTTCTGAAGTATAGAAAGATGAATAACTTTAAAAGAAATGACCAAAGGAATTCCAGAAATACTTCGGAGAATAACAACAATTACAACAACAACAACAACAACAACAACAACAACAACAATGGTGATAAATGCTACAACTGCAACAAAACAGGGCACTACAAGATAGATTGTCCATATCCAGACAAACAGACATTTCAACCAAATAACGAGCAACTAAAGAAAAGAAAGAAGGCGTATGCAGCAACTCTTGACGATTCAGATTCATCCAGTGATGACGAGAAGAAAACTGATAATTCAAATCTGTGCTTCACTACTATTCTCAAATTGAAAGACGATCGTAGTTTGGATCTAAAAATAGGTACACATTTATTTTAATTTTATTGGATGCTTGTTTGTTTTGATTTTGTTTGCAATTCCTTGAATTTTTAAATTCAAAATCACCCTTTGAAATTTGAATTTTTAAATTCAAAATAATATTATTTTAATAATATTTCAAATATTAAAATATTTTAATATTATTATATTTAATGTTATTACTGGAATTATATATAGATATAGAATATATATTAGTTTTCTTAATATTTTAGGAATTTCTTAGAATTTAGAAATAGACACCCCTTTTCAAATTCAACAGGCACATGTCGACATGCCAGGATACCCCATGTCGACATGTCTCTCAGAAATTTGATTTCAAAATTTGAATTCAAACTTTTGAATTTCCCTCCACCTTTTCACTTACTTCAAAATTCTGAAAAGATACCTCTTGACCAGAGAACATGACTTTAGAGAATCTATTTAATATACTTCTCTTATCATCTCTTTTCACTTTATTCTCATAATTCAAACTTTCTTCATTATCTTCTACTCCTCTCAAACACTCATCAATGGCTTCCTCAAGTACCCCATCAACTATGAGGCTGACCAAATCCATCAAAAATGATCTTTTTAATGACCCGGAGGCTATCAAAGCTTACATAAGTTATGTAAACTATGGTAAAGTCAATACGGGAAAATTTGCAATTTTTGATGATTTTCCTTCTTATGAAATCGGTCAACTTTTTGAAGAAAACTCCATTCTTAGCTTGAATGATAACAAGCAAAATGATTTCGTTTATTATCCTAACCTTGTCAAAATGTTTTGTGCAAACCTAAACCGTGAATTTTATAATGGAAATGAAGATCAAATTTGGAGTAGTGTTAAAGGAACACTTATTGTTTTGGATTCTGATATTTTGGGTACTATTTTGGGTTGCAAATCTACCGGTATGAATCTCTCGCAATTTCAAATCAATGAAACCGATCGAGAGACTTTTCATCACATTTTTGAAAGCGATGATCACATGGATTTTAAGAATCGCTCTTTCCGCCCAAAAGCAAGAATTGTCAACCTTCTTGTTCAACACACCATTATTCCTAGGTCGGGAAACTACAATAATCCCACCTCAAAAGTATGTAAAGCACTTTTTGCTATATTTGAAAAATATGATATTAATTGGGCAGAAACTATTTTGGATGAGTTAAGACCTGAAAATTTTACTATGGGAGAAAACACTCTTTATCATGGAATTTATCTTACTCGGATTTTCAATTATTTTGGTGTGGATGTTAAAAAGGAAGAGTTTGTAAGTAGGAAAGTGTTCAATCATGGGAACATTTCCCTTATGAAAATCCCACTTATGTTTCAACCATATGAAACACTTACTGAAAAGGAAGAGAGACTTGCTCATGAAGAGATGGAAGAAGAGGGAGAAGAAGAGGAAGAAGAAGGGGATGGAATGGAAATTGAAGAAGAGGAAGATGAAGAAACCTCTTTGGAAAGTATAGAGTATCCACATACACCCGCCAATCCGTCCAACAAAACCATACTCAAGAACCAAAAGATACTTGCTCAAAACCAAAAGGTTCTTAAGAGATCTATTAGCAAGAAAATGGATAAAATCTCCACCAAGATCGACAAGTTCTTTGGGAAGATAGGCAGGAAACTTGGCTTGTCCTCATCATCATCTTCATCAAACTAATCCTAGCCATTATCTCTCTAGTTATCTTTTATCTATCTTTGTATTTTCTATTTTTTTGTTAATATTATGTAATGTTAACTAATATAAGTAATGCTATCTTATTCTCTGTTTTCCAGCTTTATATATCTCTGATAGTTATTTACTTTAAGTTTATATAGGTCCACTAGTATAAAAATAAACCTAGAAATCAAAAATAACTCAACTTGGTCATTCTATCTAGACCATGTCGACATGCCCCATCCCCCCATGTCGACATGCCCCATCCCCCCATGTCGACATATAACAGTCATAAAGTAGTTACAATTTATAACTTCAAATTCTTGTAACTACCAAGTGACAATTCATTTTGAACGACCAATAACTCCTATAAATACCTATTTCTTCCAGAAAAACTTCTCTACCTCCATTTCTATTCATCTCCTCTCATACTTCAACTTATTTCTTAAATTATGGCTTCTCCAATTAAGAATTTAAGTGAAAATCTTGAAGAAACTCTTACTTCTTTCAAGAATATTCTCTCTTTTATACTTAGAAATCAAAGGCACTTAGAATTAAGCCAAATGCAGATGATCAAAGAGCAAGAGAAACACTTCGACGCACTTCGTTGGATGATCTCAAGCCTTAGCAAAGACGAACCCGAAGCAAATCTACCCGTCACTCTCGACAAAGATAATTGGGATGTTGTCAAAACTGATCCTATCTTTGGAGAAGATGGATGGGTGGAAGTCCCAAGGAATGTTTGATCATTATGTATGTTTGTTTGATTTGATTTGATTTAGATTTGATTAGGATTTGATTGAATTGTTTATTTATGTTTGATTTGGATTTGGTTTGTATATAACTTCATATACTATACATGATTGGTTTGCTATGTATGATATTGATTTGACTGTCAAGTCACACTTATATATATGTTCACACACTTGATCACTTACACGATTCACTTTACACTTTTATTCTATATATATATACTTGATTATCTTAGAATAGGTAAATCTTTTATTCCTTTTTGTTGATGACAAAGGGGGAGAAAATTATAAAAATATATGTGCTTGGTGTAGGGGGAGTCATGGAATAAAGGGGAGTTGTAGTTTTAAGAAGAAGTCACGGAGTAAGGGGGAGTTATGGTGTGGTAAGAATATTTTATAAATAAAGGTTGTCATCATCAAAAAGGGGGAGATTGTTAGGAACTGAGTTGATGATGTTTTGATGACAACAACCTTATATAGTTATTATACTTTACTTTGTAAAATATATACTAACATTTCCATATAGATATATATATATATGTATATGTATATAGGAAGTATATGCAGGTATCATCGAAGACTGATCAGTATAAAGACTCAAGCATCAAGATGAAGATTAGAGATTCAAGATTCAAGACTCTAGAGAATCAAGATTTCAAGATCTCAAGATAAGTGTCTAGTATTTTGTTAAGACTTCATAATAGCACTCTTATCTTTCTTCCAATTTTCTTTTGGGATGGAACCCAATTTCCATCGAAACTAGCGGCTTACAAACCCACGACAAGTAGCTTACAAACCTACGACAAGTGGCTTACAAACCCACGAAAATCAAAATCATTTAAACTACTTTGTACAAGTTCTCGAGTCCTATGGAGGAGCTCTGTAGGAAGGTTCTTGCAATTTCAGTTTCAATAGATTTTTAAAAATGTTTTTAAATATGTTTTCAAAATGTTTTAGCTTTCAAAATCATGTTTTCAAAAATGTTTTCAAACTTTGTTTTAGCCTTAAAATATTCCTCTATTCTGATTTTAAAAACTTCTATTTTTAAAACATCAAAACTTGTTCTGATTTTAAATATTACTTATGTAATTGACATTCTATATCAATTATATATATATATATATATATATTTAAAATAATGTTTTATATTCATTCTCTATCTCAAAATTTTGTTTAAACACTTTACTTTGCTTCAGAGAAGTTTCAACTTGTTTTAAATTCAATTGTCTTTACAAAACAACATCTCTATAATTTTGAACTAAGGGATGTCGACATAAGGGGATACCCCATGTCGACATGGTGACAGTTGGATTCAAAATTCAATTTTCAAAAAAGTGTCCATTCGTTCAAAAATCTTTCGCCAATGGTTATGACTGTTGTGCATCTATATAAAGGCTTCCAAAACGATTTTTCTTAACAACTACTTTCTTATTTTCTTCACTCTTTCTTCTCCACCATTCCACATCCATAAAACTTCATATTTTCAAGATCATGCCATCATTCTGCCAAATTCTCAATAGGAAATCATTTAGATACTCTCTCTATTTGATTCTCCATCATTCTACTAAAGATCAAAGTGCTATTCAGAGTTATATGATTAATTTGTGTTCAAAAAGTCCATAGAGTCTATCCATTCAAAAGGATTGTTATTAAGAAGTATTAGGGTGATCTTGTGTCCCGTAAATAAAGAGAGTTTACCCTATACTCGGAGATAGGAGAGTTCCTCAAGGCCTTAGAAATTGAGGGTTGTAATTTGGATATTGGCTTATAAAAATCTGTGCAAGGATATTGCCTTGGTGCAGGACTGGATGTAGGAGGATTCCGAACCAGTATAAAATCCAGTGTGTTCTTTCCTTTTACTTGCTTTACTTTACTATTTGCGTTTGTTATACGTTCTGTGATCATTCTGTGTTAGAATTCTGTTTAGATTTGTGTTGAAAGTTTTAATTTAGTCATATAGTTCATATGTTCTTTAAAACACTATTCACCCCCCCCTCTAGTGTTATTTCCGCCTTAAGATCCTTAATCCGCATCCCCAACAGACTAGGCGCTGGGCACCACATATCACAGTACACTTCTAGAATCATGAATCGAGAACCTTGCTGGGATCCCCAGCAACACAAGACTGGACTATCTCTAACCTGGACAAACCGAATATGCTATCACCCTAGGTGTTCCCACCCGCTTTCGAGCTCCTTCCATACATCGCAGTAATAAAATAATATCCACGAATATTTAGAAAGGTGATAAACATACCCGAATTGGGAGTGACCTACATAGCCTTGCGACATCTCCTTTGATTTTCCGTCATTTCCGGTTGATGAGGCTAGAGGCTATGATGACCCTTTTAAGGAATTTTCACTTAGAATGCCTATTATCCTCCAATGGAAATGTATTGATAGCATTCATCAATACAAGTTGTCCTAGGTCTGGACAAACCGATCACCGTCTTTATTATCCTCACGGTATTCATTCGTAACGTTTCAAACCGAATCGAAGTGATTTGGGATAATTAAATCCGGTCCCGGTCTCATTGAAATGATCAACGATTTTAACCAAACTTGATAGTCAGTTACTTAACTATCAATAAAACATCCATAACAGTCACTAGGCCTTATATAAATTTTCTACAATATATTTCATAATATCCTCATAGGATATATTCCAAAATCTTCTTAAATATTTTAATTGTTTGGAAATAAATTCAATCTCTTAATCCCAAATAGGATAATTTCTAAGCCATTTCTTCCTTTCAATCACTTAGAAAAATATGTAAATTATATTTTGAAAATTCCTTACTTTCAATGCTTAGGAAATTCCATTCCTCTCTCCTTTTCTCAAAAATCCTTCCTAATTTATATTACACTTTCCTTAACCTATTTATAATGAATTCTATGAGTTCCAGGTTCCTTAATTAAATTCCTTTATTCATAATATGTATATTTACCTCACCAAAATGAGTATATTCACAAACCATTTTCTTTTTAAAAGTATTTGAACTTCTAAAGTAAATACGGAAAAGTACCATGCGGTATCAACCATGGATCCACAGTTCAATGGTTACGTCTCTATCCGAAAAAAATCCAAGTCATAACTGTAGGCAATCTCTTCCTTCGATTTTGCCATGAAAGCATACCATTACTTTCTGAAAACTTTATTTCAAAATTTCTACAAATAATGTTTATAAAGTTTCTATAATAATATTTCAATTTTAACTTAGGAAAAATTCATAAATTATATAAACTATATTAATATTGGGTAACTTATCTTAAAATAATAATATTATCTTATTCGCAAATAATAATTAACTTACTATCACTCAATATGACTAACTTAATTAATAATTAAATTTACTTCAACAATATGAAACTTATTAAATAACTAATTTTTCTCCTAAGATATTTTTAAACGCTTTTCAACTTACTTAGTTAATATTTAAAAATCTTCCTTTTACAACAACTCAACTTCCCGATAATATATCTCTTCCAACTCCAATATACTCCGTCCAGTATTTATTAATCCCTCTCGATCTACCACCAGTTTGACTTACGACCCAATCTCGTAAATCCCTTTTTTACTTTTTAATAAATTATTATTTATTTTTAAATCGATTTACCCATCTCATTATAAGTTCTCGCCGTAAATTTATATCTTCAACCTATCACCTGATAATTGTCTCACTTTTATTTATAAACATTGTTTATATATTTCACGGTCTCATTTTCCATTTATAATGGTTCACTATCACTTAAATTCCACTATCAATTGATTTCTAATTAAATTTCTTTTATAAATCAATTTCTTAAGCAATCCAACTATATTCCAAAAGCAACTAAATTCCGATTCTACTTCGAAATCTAGAAATCTTATCCAAGGTCCAGTATAACCATTTTTTATACTTATTTCCAAATTCATTTCAATTCTTCCCATTTACTAAAAAATCTTGATTTAAAAATCCTTTATATTTAAAACGAGTGTCCATTAGGAATTTATTTAAAAAAAATCCTATACAGATATTTAATATTCCAAAATCTCAATTATAATATTCCAAAATAGTTGAATATTAATTTAGAGCCAACTATTTATTTCTTCCAAATATTTTTTTATTAATTCATAATTCTCTATAAATATTTCACTTCCAAATTTTTCTTTTAATTTTCTTTAAATATTTGAACATACATCATTGGTAAATTTAAAATACCAAATCTAGGTCCAAACTACCATAACATCCAATCAATTTCAAATCACACAAAAATCTATCACATATTATTTAAAAAAATCATATATCACAATATATGTTCATACAACATAAAAAACCAATCCCGCTTCAAGGCGAGATATCACGGTATATATGGTCATCCACTATTATGCGGGATGCATATGGTCTCGTCTGTTCTGAAGGCGGGAGTATTCTAACTGCTAATATATATACCACTATATATATAATATAATATAATATCATTCAACAAATGATAATTTTGAAAATTCAATCAAGCATCCAACAATTTATTTTAACTATTTAAAATAAATTCTAGCAATCCAAATAGAGTGAGATTTATTCACCTTGATTTCTATTTTACCGAACATCCATATTTTAAATTAAATTGAACCGATGTTCAATTGAATTTAAAAATTCTAGATGACTTCCTAAAATCTCCAAACCATTTCTAGCTCGTAGCCTACATCATTACGAAACCAACATACCGGCACCATACGATTTTGACCTCGAATACAAGGTTATTGGATTTTTATATTGATTTTCAAACTATAATTAGTTTAATCAATTACTTAATTCATAAAATAAATTACTATATTAAATCTATGTTTTAAAATATTATTTACATCTGTGAGGAAAGGGATTTTCGACTCACGAAAGTCGACATTAATAAGTCCACTGTATCAACTGCCGAGCAATCGAAGGCCGAAAAACCGTATCCTTAGGGTTTAAGAAGAAGAAAAGGTAGAAGAAGAAAGAAAGAAGAAGCAAAAGAAACAATATCAGAATCTCACAGTCGCAGCGGAACAACATATAATAGATAAATGAATATCTTTAAAACAAAGAACTATATCAGTTATTACATTACATCACATTACATTACATTATCAGAGTTTACAACAAGAACAGCGAAAAAGAAATACTATATACTAGTTGATACGCCATGCCATCCAGCTTGCTCCTTGAGCTCCACAGCAACTCCTAAATTCCTGAATGACCTGATAACCTGACTCTAGACTGCCCGTGTAGAAATTGGTGGGCACCCAGAGTTTAGGAAGGAAACAATAAACTCCAGGTTTGTCATGGGACTGGTGTGAGAACTTAAACAGTTCCCGTTAAAAACAAACAAAGAAATATTTTTAAAATAGATTCGAATTGCTTTTAGAAAATGTAACTACCGTAAGGCCTCCCGCACACACACGCAATGCAAACGCAAAATCGGTGGAGATTTCTCCTTATGATAGTCAAACATGCTTGATATGAGAAATTTCTTTGATATTATTAAGTGCAAAGTGTAGGAAAACATTTCGAAAGTATGATACAAATCTTAGCCAACATACGACCATTATCGTATGCCTACTATAGCTACCATCTAAACAGTGGGGCGCCACCATAAGTAAATGGCAGGTTATACAACTAAAACTGTACATGGATCGTATTCTTTTTTTGGATTTTCCAACAAATGGTCAGGCCAAGGAACTTTCCATTGCCACATGGAAACGCCTATGGAGAGACGCCCTGAGATCCTAACCAGATCTCTGCCAACACAAGGCCGGGTTACCTCTGCAAAAGTAGGTAACAACTGGCACGAGTATGTCATCCCCCGGTTGTAACAACCTTTATCCAAGGATCCTCAGCCAACATCAATCATAAAGTCATATATATTTGCGGCATCCACATAAGTAAGTATCTGTGCTCCAAACCATGATACCACTTCTATCCAGAAGGAAATGACATACCCTAAGGGGCGCTACTCCCTAAAACCTTTCTGCATCTTTCCTGTTTTGACCATTACCGGGGTGTGAGGTCCAATGAAGTTTCGTCCACAAAGCTACGCTTTTCACAAAAAAACTATGCTTTGATCAACAAATGTTCGGCACCACTTCGTATGCCACATTACCAAATTGGGAATGTATCACTAGTAACCATCAACTACATAACCTATGAGCTCGTACGTCTCAGAGAAGGGTGTTAAGCTAAGAGAATAAATTCTCCGCCACCAACAGAAATATATTTGATAGAAACCAGCCTTACATCTCAAATTATAACATCAGCACACATCCATACAAGTCCGTTTCGGGATCGAATGGAACCGAAAGCACTTCCAAAGAAGCCCTTGCAATCTGGATATTCACAAATCACGACCGGACTTCCCATCACAAAGGTGATAAAATCTCTTTATTGGAGATCAGTCGATGCAGAGACATTCGATGGTAATCCTTCCGTTTTCGAAAATATTCGGTCTTCAACACCGGTCTTCAAATGATATCCATAACGACGTATCACTATTCGAAATGGGATTTATGACCCAAAGGTTCTCTCCTAGCTAAACCGAATAACGAGCGCTTATTTTTAAAATAAGTTTAGCATTCAAATTCAAGCAAATCACAACAAATACCCATTTAAAGGTAAATATCGATAGTCGGTTATTTAAGTATCAACAGATATGCACAACATCACCAGATTTCAAATAATTTTCCCAAATTATTTATTTTCCAAAAGTATCCTTACAAGATATATTTTCCCACACTTCAACCATTTGAAAACAAATTTCAAATCACTTTTCACCTATACAACTTTTCAAAACAAATTCTCAAATCATTTTCCTTACGCGGAAACATTTCTAAATATTCATTCATTTTCACTTCAAAATGGTTCATTTAAACCAATCAAATAAATCCTTACCGATTTACTTTAAATTTACGTTCCAAATCCGTAAATTTATTTCCGTGCTTCAAAAATAAATCAATGTTTATTTTTTAAATAAATTTCCCTTTCCTTTATAAATTCCATGGTGAATTCACATTTCCAAAATAACTATAAATATACGATTCTCAAGTCGATTTCAAATATTCACTTTTAATTTATCTTTAACAGATATAATCTCAAACATTTCACTTCATATTGGAAAACATTTCCATACTTATTTAATAACAAGTAATTCACAAATCTATTTATTTTCAACACTTAGAAAATATTCAATATACTTAAAGCACGATTTAGTATATATTTTATTCTTTGAGGAAAACATTCTCTTAAACACATTCATTTGAGTCAAAATAAATGTTGCATAAAACATCGTTACGACAACCCAAAATCACTAGTATAGGGATTCAAAAATACGATAGATATATAAATCCCAATACTATATAAAACATTTCCTTTCGAAAATCATTTACTATAACAACAGTGTTATAGTCCATCTTTTCCTTATTTCTTGAAAACGTCTATTTCAACAATGAATGTTGAAATCTACGGTTTCGATCCTTAACACATTTTAAAATAACTTCAAATCGTTTTAATCCTATTTAAAAAATCACTTCCTAAAACATTTCTTTAATATATTATTCACCGTCTAAAATCGTGAATATACTTCATTAACCAAATTCATCATTTCTACACATTTTATTTAATGGATTATCCACTGTCCAAAATCGTGAATATATTTCCTTTAATAAGCTATAATAATTAACTTATCAAAATAAGCCGATTTCGGATTTATAAAACAATGTTTATAAATTCCATTTATATTTTATAACAACTTCAACTTATAAAATCACTTTATTAACAAATTCTATCCATATCCTATTTTCACGCCATAATCCAAATAATAAGCAAATTACTAATAATTCTCTATTCACAAATTCATTCATTTTATAACTTCACAAATCGTAGATTCTATTCTTTTATAAAATCCATTTATAACATCATTTTAAAATGTCTTTAAAACTCCTTTATAATTCCATCACTTTGATTTATAAAAATCCAATTTTGTTTTAAATCTTATATATAAAGTTTTTAAAATAAATTCAAAAATCACCATTTAAATTATTTTATAAAATCATTAACTCCATCTTTCAAAAATAACATTTCAGCTATATTTCTCAAAAATCATAATTATTATAATATTAAAATTGTAACGTTTGTTTATTTAAAATGAATCAATTCCAAAATTCAATAAAACGTATATTTTCAAAAATCACTTTAAAAATCCTTTTAAATTTGAAAATCACCACTTTAACACTTTTAATTTTCTAAAATAGGCCTAATGCAGCAATAACACTAAATATAACAACCACGGCATCCAAACATCATATATCAATATGAAAACAGAAAATATCGCAAATATCTATAAATAAATCAATACTGTTGAGGAATCCAGTTGGATCCCTCCAACCTGTTCCCCTGCATCCATAGATGTTAGCACAATACCAATCTCGTTTCAAGACGGAATATCGCGGTACATGGGTTTATATAAAACATTATCCGCTATTATGCGTCAAAATAGGGTCTCATCCACTATATAATATGGGAAAATCAACTCCAAGTACATATATAATACTAATTCCACTGCGAGATGGAATATCGTGGTATATGTGTTTAACAAATAACATCCGCTCAATATACCGCGTATAGAGTCTATTTCAAAACAATAGATAATAATTTATCATCCAAACATACAATCAAGCAATTTTAAATTTAATTATATAAAATTTAAATCGAAACAACTTCGATTGAGTGAGAAGCTCTCACCTTATTTCAAATACAGTTGTAGTGTTTTATTTCGAATAAAATTAAATCGCGTTTAATTTTACCCTAAATTCACACTAGCTCAAATCAACTCCAATCCAGCTCCATCGCGTAGTGCTCGTCTATACGAACCCGACGCAATTTGTTTCGTCCAAAACGGACCTCGTATGACAAAGATACAGCATTTTAAAGATTGTACGATTTTAAATGTAAATTATTTTACAATTTTTTTTTTTAAATCTTTTCAGTCTGAGCCGTTGATTCCATTGCCTCTGCATCAAGGCCGCTCGTGCTATCTTCTTCTCGACCCAGTTAAACACGCACGCAAACTTGAACCCAAGCCGTCGTTCTTGCTCTAATTGTCACGCCATCTACGACGATCTTGAAGATGATCAGGAACCGCCATTGCGAAGCCCAACTCGCGAGCCATCTTCGCTTGCAACCGTGATGAGCTCAGCCTCCCCATTGCTTCGAGAAACGTGCGCGAACGGCGCGCCTTCAAGATCAAATTGCCGTTGATTTACTCGCCTATCTTCGATCATAACCATTGGATATGTGGTTCTCATTTTTGTCTACAATATTGTAGTTGGATGTTTTCGACGATTATTGGTGGATTGGAAAAAAAAGGAGGAGGAAGGAATCGAATTTTCGGCCATTGATAGCATAAGTGGCGGCCTGAAATCCTAGGTCAGTTTTGTTTGCAAATGGGAAAAATCTAGGTCCTTTTTTAGAAAATTTCCATGCACTATTCACCCGAATTGTTTCCCGAACTCCGAACGAAGGGTGCCGCTTGGCATTCATAATGTTTTACCCCCATTCTGAATGCAATGGAATATATATCGGGAGCCAATTCGATCATATTTGAAAGATAGGTTTTCAAATCGAATATTTTAAATTTAAAATTCACTCAAACCGATTTCTGTGCGTTTTAGCTTGCCTCGGACAAACCGTAAATCCGATTGACACGAAATTTGAAACCTTTCAATAATTTAACATTGCGGATCTGATGAAACTAGTTTCGTCGAAATCAGAGACTGTTGGAAAAATGACTATTTTTACTCGTCAATTAAATATTAAAATATTCAATTTCTACAATTTAAATTTTAATTCGATTTTAAAAGTTCTATAACATCATTCTAACTCTAATATGATTTAATACTACTTTACAAATGAATTTTAATCACATTAAACCCAATTTCCAATTATTTCTGTAATTTCAAATATTAATTTATCGATTTAGTTATCCAATTAAATCCAGATATTCAAAATATGAGTTATTCGACTTACAAAATTTACTTGTTAATATTTAAAATTAATTCAATATACGAATTTCAAATGACAGAAATTCTGGGTGTTATAAACTTCCCCCCTAAAAGAATTTTGTCCTCGAAATTACCAAGTAAGAAAAAGTTACAGAATCCATTAACTTTTCAAACCCATTTGTTCAAATTAAATTTCAAATTCATTTAAACATTTTAACTTTTCCAAAATCCATTGTTAAACTTCTTACAATAACTTTACTAAGTTTTCAAATCATACTTAGTTATCTTTTCAAAACCAACTGTATCGTTTAACTTTTCACTCTGTAACGACCCGAAATTTTCTAACCCGAAAAATCCAGATAGTTATGAAAAAGAAGAAAGAGATAGAAGAATAAGAACAGAAACACCAAACATCTCACAATCGCAGCGGATAAAATATATTAATAAATAATAATAGCTTACAAAAGAATACTATATCTGTTGATTACATTTCAATACATCAGAGTTTCACATATATTCAAATGCTGGCCATATACAATCAATTTATCACAGAATTACAATAATATAATTACAGTGGAAATATTCTAAGCGATATTGCCCTCCTGCTCGCCTCCTGAGCTCCAGAACGTACCTACCTGAAAAAAATCTGTAATACTCGGTCTGACCCGAGCAATACACCAAAGTAACACCCGGGTCAGGGTGGAAACCAGCGTGAGTAAACTCAACTAATAAGGAATACCAAAGCAGACAACTTATATAAAACCCGAGTAACTCATTCCAATTCACATGCCATAAATTTTTTTTTGTTATAGCCATCACAAATTCCACACATCCATTTCCTAAGTACCAGACTTAGATAAAATAATCCAATTCACTGAAATCGTTTTATTCCAACCTATTGATTCCACACATCAATTTGTTTTTAATCCAAAGTGGTTTCGGGTATTTCCTAATACCCGACCCCGGTCTCCTCGGATCTCATGTCATCCTAATCCCAATTTATCCAAATAAAATTCACAACATTTCATTTCAACGATACCAACTCATTCAAAGTATCCCATACCATTCAATCATCCATAAGCAAAGCTTAATCACACAAATTTATTCGATTGATTTTAATGGAACGTTCTAACCACAATCACTTAGATTATTAATTAATTCCAAAATCAATTAATTAATCAACCCCTCTATATCCATCCATTCTTGATTAACAACCTTGGGTTAATTATCTTCCAATTCCATTCACGTAATTCTCTTTAATTAATTTCACGATATTAATTATTCTTACCAAATCAATGAGTAATCTTTAATTCCTTCACAAATTAATTAACCATAATCAATTACGTTAATTCTTAATTATTTATTTTAATTGACTTGTCATAAGTCACTTATTATGAATTAATTAATCTCAATTAATTAAATCTTTAATTACTTCATTAATTATATAAATTAATGATTTCCAATTATATTTTTAATTTGTTCTAATCTAAATCAATTACTTTAATCTAATCAAATATTAATCATTCTCGATTAACCTAGTCCTGTAATTATCTAACTCCTTTTATTTACTTCATTAAATAAATAAATTATGTCTTGATTAACTATTTAATCAATCTCTTGAGTTATTTCACAAAATAATTATATTTTATTGATTACTTAAGTAACTACTTATTAAACCGCCCACTGGTTATTCTAATTTCATTAAACTTCATTACTTAACTTAATCCTTAATCAATTAATTCGACCCCTAATTACTTTTTGAGTTTAAAACAATTTAAACCCCAATACTTTGAGTCAAACAACAATTTACTTGGGAACCATCCAATAAACCAAAGTCACCAAATCATCAATTCTTAACACACATCAAATCAATTCAAGCATTCAAACAGTCATTTAAATTTGACTATTGAAATTTAATAACAACTCAGCTGAGTGAGATGCTTTTATTTGCAAATCCACTTCAAACTCGAGTTGATCCCTTGATTATTGACCTTGAATAAACATTTATATGGTTTATTAAAAATTGGAATAACTAAATTATCAATTACCGTTTAATAAATTTTGAACAATAAATTTTCCTTTAACATTTTAATTAGCTAATTTATTATATTTAATTGAATGATTTATTTTAAACAAAACTTAAATTCAAACTAACAATTTCCTTCATCAATTTATTTCTAGCCACCAAATAATTAAATGAGTTAATTTAAAACAACTTAATTATCAAACCCATTCTTTTCTTTTAAAAATAAACTAGTAGAATAAAAATATTTTTATTTTGTTGAAACTACGTATATGCTTGAAAATCTATATAAATTCAGATTCCAACATTATATAGACATATATATATTACAGCAAGTACAAAAATTAAATTTCTACAGTTAATATATTTATCTATTTATATTTTCTTTTCCAAATTCTTTATCTAAACTCTGCAGCATTTAAATTCATACATATATGTTTCTTTGTTACCCTAACCGACTTATAAAATTAACAGATGTATAAATAAGTAATCAATCCCATTTTCCTTCACTTACCCCTTTTTTTGCTTTCTAACCTAGGGTTTTAAAAACAAACAGAACTGTGATAAATAAAAATAAAGAAACAAAATTACTCATAGAAAAAAATTTGATCGAGAGGGAACCCTATCCACCGCCTCACCGTCGCCGCCTCCAACTTGGAGAACCCCATCGCCCTCTAAAGTCGCGAGCCCCTTCCAACGACGTCGCGATGCCTCCAATGACCCCGAGCCCTAGCTCACGCGCAAAAACCCCAAATTGAAGCTGAAACCCCCTCCAGAGTCGAGATCTCTAAACGCCACCGTACTCGAGTCGAACTCGAGTTGCCTCTTCTAACGTGGCTTCACGACAAATCACGGCAACTCTTCCTCCTAATCTGAGTTGACGTCGCGATGCTTCCCCCCATGAGCGATCGCTATGCGTTCCCTTTATTAAACATTGGGGATGAAAGGGACGTGAGAGAGAGAGCGTGTTGCCGTATGATTCGATTTTTTTTTATTTGATTCTGCTTCTTCATTTGTGAGGGAGACGGAGAAATATAAATAAGAGGGTGAGAGGCTTCTCGGATATGAGTTAAAGAAAATATCTTTGACCCCTCTGACTTTAAATTTCATTATAATTTCAAAACGTTACATTAACTGTCATTTAAATTTTCAAACTCCTCTTAAGGAAAGTCGTTAGGCAATTAAAAAGTTTTACCCGCGTTCCGAACCCGATGAAACGTGTTTCGGAACCTAATTCGATCGTATGCACGAGTTACAGAAGAAAACGATCAGTTTTAAATTAAATCGATTATAATAGTTCTATTGCTACGAAAATTGAAATCCGATAATAACTAACTATTACGGATCCAATGGAACTGGTTTCGTCGAATTCCGAGACTGTGCCTCGGAAGGCTATGTTTAAATATCGATTTAAACGATATAAATTTCAGAACTGAACAAATCGCTTTTAAATTAAATTTCAACCATTCTATTAACTTCAATGTCATCGTTAAAATTTTTATAAGCCTTCAAAATATTTAAACAGGCTTAGAAATTTCAGATTCAACAATTTACCCAATTTTCAATTATTAAATTTAATATTTAAACTATATAATTCAATGATTTAATTATCAAGTAAATATTGATATGTTGAATTCAAGTTAAGATTTACATTTAAATATTTTAAAAATCAATTAACTATTCAAATTTTAAATTGCTAGAAATTCCGGGACATCACATTCCTCCCCCCTTAAAAGAATTTCGTCCCCGAAATTACTAGTTAGGAAGAATGGACCAATACCGTTTACCTCTTTCCAAAACTCACTATTCAACATCCTGCCAACTATCTTTTATTAAAAACCCCTTATTATTCTTACCAACTTACCAAACTCTCCCATAGTTTTCAAACAGCACCCTTTTTGTTCAACATTCAGATTTCAATTTAAAGTCAAATTTTGAATTATCAAAAATTTCTCAAAATTTTTCTAACTCTCTAAATTTTCGAAAATTTTTGCCAGCGTCTCCTTTGCGCGGCTAGCTTGGTACTACTACAAAAGGCCTCTACGGGCTCCCAAATTCCAAAAGGAAACAGAAAGCCAAGTGGCTACATCAAAAACCCAATCCAATCTTATACAGAAATGAAATACATACCTTTTGTCGGGCAATACAAATTTATCTTTTGGAATCAAATCCAATTTTCTTTTCCCCTTTTAATACCTGCATATCTTACCAAGCAATAATATCCAATTGTAACCTTTTAATCATTTTATACATTCCCTCACATATGTTTCATACCTATTTCAAATTAGTCTTTCCCATTAACATATGAATTCAATTCATCTTTAATTTGAGCATTGAATTTTAACTTTCATTTATAACTGGTTTATAGTAGTTTCATCTACTAATTTATTTTAATTTCCAATTTGAAATTGTTTGTCGTTAACAGAATTTTCCCAAAATTTTCAAAAAATTTCTAACTCCCAAAATTTTCGAAAAAATTTGGCAGAGTCTCCTTTGTACGGAGGAGCTTTTGCAATTTGACAAGAGATATAAATATATATACATCAACCCACCCGGTCGGAAAAAGCAAAAACATTTCATATTTCCTATTTTTATTGCGTAAGCGTACCTTATTTAGCATTTTAAGCAAGCAGCTTATTAATTTTAGCAAATAGCGCAATCCAAATCCAGCCAAATGGCCTCCCAATACCTGTACTTACTCAATTTAACTATGTAAGTGCCATACATAGAGAATTTATTAACATTCTACTTACTTTCAATAGCTAAACATATACATTACTAAACATCAAGCACCAAACACTTCCCATGAACAATTTATATGCTTTAAAGCTAATTCAATTTCTTTTCAACTCATTCATAATGGTTCACAACTCAATTTCTGACATTCCAATGATTTATAATCCAAACAAGCTCATATTCACTTCAAATGATTCAGAATCAAATTTATTTAATCTCTATTAACCCATAGTATTTTAATTACTTTGGTTTATGCCAAACAACAATTATTGTTATGCAATCTCGACGATATTCGGTTAATAAAGTATCTATTTTAGTTTATAACTATTTCAAATTAATTTCAACTCGTTCTGAATTTAATTTCATTTCACTTCTAATTTATTAACCAACCATTCATTTGGCTCGACACATTTCATTCTTGTATACTACTAGCCATTCCCAAATTAATTAAATCCAAGCTTTATTTAATGGCTTTCACTCTTATTCGAAGCCAAGCTTTCATAAATTTTAAACTTAAATGGATTTACTTTAGTTTATCCCAACATCAAACTTAAGTTTGCTTCTATTTGATTCTTATTTAAGCAACTTCCATCAAATACAATTAGCCCATCCATTTTAAATTTTAATTTCAAATTCACCTTCTCTATTTATCAAAATAATATCCAAGCACATACTTAGCTCATTTATACTTTTAATTAATATATCACCAAATTTTAAGTTCAGTCTGATAATCCAATTCCAATCACAACTTGATTTAGTTTTTATTCAATCAGACTTCATTCAATTATTATTTAATTCAATTAACCCATTTTAATTTTTCCATTTACTTACTTAATACGTTATCGAATTTATTTTATTAACATAAGGTCATTCTTAATTTATTTCTATTCATTTGGGTTTTGTTTTGCAACTCAAACTATTTCTATTATAATCACTTCTCTTATATCCAATTTACTTGCAAATTTCATTAAATATTATTCAAATCACCTTTGAATTTTATTTGTAATTCAAACCATCACATTTTTCAATCCAACTCTATTTTATTCTTATTTACAACATCTTCCCTTATTCAATTCATTATCAAATCTAAGTCGAATTCCATTAAAAATTCGAATTCATTCCCAAACCCATTATCAACTTACAATCCATTTATTTTTTTCCCAAGTTAAATTTTATTAATATACTCAATCAAATAATAACTTAGCCAATTAGCTTATTTCAACTTCTAAATCAATATTCGATTTTAATTATAAATTCACTTCATTAGAATTCCAGTTTGGATTTTCTTGATATTCCAAAATTCCAACACCTTTATTTAAAATTTTTAGAAATGCTTTTAAATTCACATCATACAATTAAAATAGCTCTTTATAAAAATACTTTTATAACTCGATGTCTCAACAAGTCCATCCTTGTTCTCATTGAAATTCAGTCATGCGTTGATCAGGCGTAGGACTGAAAATCTATAAGTATTTAGCAGACCCATTTTCAACATCCAGTGAAAATACTTTTGAAAATAATTTTATTGAAAATATTGAAAACTGTTTTTGAAAAATAGAGGAAATAACTTTGGTAAGAATGCTCTGGAAATCATCACCCCAATCTATGGTCGCAGTTAACCCGATGGTTACGTTGCCGTCTCGAAAAAATCCACAGATAATTGTAGGCCTCCGCGCCCCTCGATTACACCATGGAACCCACGACAGATCGCAGCTACAACTGGGGTTATGTAGCTATCACAGCAAAAACCCATATAACTGTAGGCATCAGCGCCATCGAATTTCGCTGCCAAAAATGAAACTTCTCCACTCCACTTGACCATAGATCGCAGTCTACCGATGTTGCGTTGCCTTCCCAACAAAATCAAGTGTAGACCGTTGACACTCATCCTCCACATGATTTTCGCTATGGTCCCCACAGTAGATCGCAGCGACATCGAGTTACACTGTCGTCACAGCATAACCCAAATGCCTCTATAGGCATCAACACCATCGACTTACGCTACCCAATAATCCTCAGGAACTAGTTTTGTCCGGACTCCTCGCAGGATCAACTTTAGAACCCCCCTGGGGCTCAAGGCAGCACCACCCGGTGGAACTCCTGAGAAGTTCATTTCAAGGGAGCGCCTTTTTCCCCAGAGCCATCATCAAAAAAATTTATACTATACACATATAGTATCTTCAAATCATACACCTAGTATGATCTCATACAAGGCTCCTTTACACAAAATCGATTATCCCAAAATCGATAAGTCTCAAACTAGGCTTTTCAAATTCAATATTGATTTTACCCAAAAATCAAAAGCCTTTCCAAATCCAAAGGTTCTCAAAACCTTTTCCAAAATCCTCATAAGATCCTTTATATATATACAGATATATATAATTTTTAAAACTTTGGATCATTTCGAACTTGTATAAAACCCTTTTATACTTCAAACACTTCCAAAAATATTTTCTTCTGGCTGTAGATTTATCAAGGGAAGTTTTATCTCATATAACAAAGATATATAACTTTGTTTATTTAAAACAAATTTTCAAATTTGATTTCTCTTTCCAATATCAATTTCATTCAAATCCGTACAATGTACACTTATCATCCATATGCTATACCAATCTGATCGCTTGCTCGATCACACAATTTCACTTTCGAACTAGTATCGTCCACCCGACTTCCTAGTGCAGACACAGATCTAGTTTCTTGATTAGAAATCATCATTCTCCTTGCATAGCCATAACTTTGATAGAGAATATCCAGAATCAATCAACAATCCTTATCTAGGTTCGCCGCTGAAAATCGAGTGAAAAATCCCAACTCGGATTGATAAACTATCTCGAAATTGTGTGCTCGAATCTGGATCAAATCACTATGCGAACAGAATAATATACGTACATCCCACGTATTTATTTCATTGCTTATCAGCCACATCAATTTCCTTCCTATTCTCATTTCCTTAAATTCCCCTTCACTTATTTACAATTGCCTTAATCCCCATTTGGATTATCACTTCAATTCTTATCTCGGTTGGGTATTTTAATCAATAACAGTTTGAACTCCGACTAGTTTATATTTGGAAAATAGCTTGAAAATTTCAAAAATGGATAACTAGTTGAAAAATAATTATTAGTTTGTAAAATAGCTATAAAATAGTTAAGTAATTATAAAATAGTTGGAAAATAGTTAAATGATTTTAGAACTTAGATAATTGCAAAATTGTTGTAAAGTAGTAATTAATTTGTAATATAGTTGAAAAATAGTAATTAGTTTAGAAAACAGTTGAAAAATGGTTAAATAGCTCCAAAATAATGGTAAACAATTATAAAATAAGTTAGCTTTAAAAAGAAAGGTTATATATATTTAATAGCTTAGAAAATAAGTTTATATGAAAACAATTTATATTAAAAATAGTCAAGAGTCAAACTGTTCACTTCCCCAACTAATTTCCATTTAATTGACTCAATTCTAACTTGAATAACTTCAATTTCTGTTGAAATTTATTTAAACCCAATTCAAGTCGAATCAATCTTGATTGTCTTCCAAATTTAAACCAAATTCCATTTAATTTTAATCATGTTCAACTTATATTATAATTTCAAATTATTCCAATCAATTTGAATTATTATCAATTTAATTTCAGAATCCAATTCTTAAAATTCCATTGTAAATCATTTTTATTTATGCATTTCAAGGTTCAATGCAATTTTATTTGTTTTTAAAAAAATAATAATTTATTATTCAATTTTATCTTCCAGTTTGAAGCCAGTTCTTAAACAAGTTTACTTTACAATTCAATTATTCAAATTTATTTCATTTATACAATACCATTCCAATTTAAAGATTTTCATTAACAACAAGATGCTATCATCTAATTTATTTTAAAACGTCCATCCATTTTCAAATTTTAAATCTCCAATTTACTTAATCCATTCAACCTTGCTCAAATTGAATTCCCGCTTCAAACTTCAAAATTCTTTCCCTCTTATAAGTTCAAAACTTATATCACTTTGAGTTTTTATATCACATTTCAGGGAAAAATCAAAACTCAACCTCTTAGAGTTTGTTTCAAATTATCTTTGATATCATGTATATCCATACATATATACATATTTATTTCTTGTCTCTCCCAGCTATGTTTTAAAATTTTAAACCACCCTTGGTTTTAAATTCAAATCAAATTTCCAAAAACCCATTGTTTGCAACAAGTCCCGGTTATTTAAACAATACTTATTATTTTTCATTACTTTTGAAACAAAATTTCCGAATTCTGGGACCAGATTAGAATTCCATTTTCAATCCATTACATTTTAATTTGGTTGTATTTTTATTTCTACTTAGTTTAGTTCCAATTTAAGACTTCAATTTCAGTTTGAATCCATTTCAAACTTATCTTATTTAATTTTAGTTTGGTTGTATTATATTACTTTTTAATTTAATTCTAATAATTTAACAACCAATCACCTTAATATTTATTAGAATGAAATATTCCTTTATATATCAAAATATATTTATAAAAATCATTTAAAATCTTTTGATAAGAAAATAACAAGTACGCTCTCCTATATATATATATATATATACATATATTCTTAACTCATTCTAGAGCACTAGAGACTCTATTAAATGAGTAATTCCCACCAGAGCCAAGGTTCTCGCTTAACCTTTCAGCTCTGATACCAAATGTAACGACCCGAAATTTTCTAACCCGAAAAATCCAGATAGTTATGAAAAAGAAGAAGAAGATAGAAGAAGAAGAACAGAAACACCAAACATCTCATAATCGCAGCGGATAAAATATATTAATAAATAATAATAGCTTACAAAAGAATACAATGTCTGTTGATTACATTTCAATACATCAGAGTTTCACATATATTCAAATGCTGGTCATATACAATCAATTTATCACAGAATTACAATAATATAATTACAGTGGAAATATTCTAAGCGATATTGCCCTCCTGCTCGCCTCTTGAGCTCCAGAACGTACCTACCTGAAAAAAATCTGTAATACTCGGTCTGACCTGAGCATTACACCAAAATAACACCCGGGTCAGGCTGGAAACCAGCGTGAGTAAACTCAACTAATAAGGAATACCAAAGCAGACAACTTATATAAAACCCGGGTAACTCATTCCAATTCACAGGCCATAATTTTTTTTGGTTATAGGCATCACAAATTCCACACATCCATTTCCTAAGTACCAGACTTAAATAAAATAATCCAATTCACTTAAATCGTTTTATTCCAACCTATTGATTCCACACATCAATTTGTTTTTAATCCAAAGTGGTTTCGAGTATTTCCTAATAACCGACCCCGTTCTCCTCGGATCTCATGTCATCCTAATCCCGAATTACCCCAATAAAATTCACAACATTTCATATCAACGATACCAACTCATTCAAAGTATCCCATACCATTCAATCATCCATAAGCAAAGCTAAATCACATACAAATTTATTCGATTGATTTTAATGGAACGTTCTAAGCACATTCACTTAGATTATTAATTAATTCCAAATCAATTAATTAATCAACCCCTCTATATCCATCCATTCTTGATTAACAACCCTGGGTTAATTATCTTCCAATTCCATTCACGTAATTCTCTTTAATTAATTTCACGATATTAATTATTCTTACCAAATCAATGAGTAATCTTTAATTCCTTCACAAATTAATTAACCATAATCAATTACGTTAATTCTTAATTACTTATTTTAATTGACTTTTCATAAGTCACTTATTATGAATTAATTAATCTCAATTAATTAAATCTTTAATTACTTCATTAATTATATAAATTAATGATTTCCAATTATATTTTTAATTTGTTCTAATCTAAATCAATTACTTTAATCTAATCAAATATTAATCATTCTCGATTAACCTAGTCCTGTAATTATCTAACTCCTTTTATTTACTTCATTAAATAAATAAATTATGTCTTGATTAACTATTTAATCAATCTCTTGAGTTATTTCACAAAATAATTATATTTTATTGATTACTTAAGTAACTACTTATTAAACCGCCCACTGGTTATTCTAATTTCATTAAATTTCATTACTTAACTTAATCCTTAATCAATTAATTCGACCCCTAATTACTTTTTGGGTTTAAAACAATTTAAACCCCAATACTTTGAGTCAAACAACAATTTACTTGGGTACAATCCAATAAACCAAAGTCACCAAATCATCAATTCTTAGCACACATCAAATCAATTCAAGTATTCAAAAAATCATTTAAATTTGACTATTGAAATTTAATAACAACTCACCTAAGTGAGATTTACTCACCTTTGCTTTTATTTGCAAATCCACTTCAAACTCGAGTTGATCCCTTGATTATTGACCTTGAATAAACATTTATATGGTTTACTAAAAATTGGAATAATTAAATTATCAATTACCATTTAATAAAATTTAAATAATAAATTTTCCTTTAACATTTTAATTAGCTAATTAATTATATTTAATTGAATGATTTATTTTAAACAAAACTTAAATTTCAAACTAACAGTTTCCTTCATCAATTTATTTCTAGCCACCAAATAATTAAATGAGTTAATTTAAAACAACTTAATTATCAAACCCATTCTTTTCTTTCAAAAATAAACTAGTAGAATAAAAATATTTTTATTTTGTTGAAACTACGTATATGCTTGAAAATCTACATAAATTCAGATTCCAACTTTATATAGACATATATATATATATATATATATATATATATATATATATATATATATATATATATATATATATATATATATATATATATTACAGCAAGTACAAAAATTAAATTTCTACAATTAATATATTTATCTATTTATATTTTCTTTTCCAAATTCTTTATCTAAACTCTGCAGCATTTAAATTCATACATATATGTTTCTTTGTTACCCTACCGACTTATAAAATTAACAGATGTATAAATAAGTAATCAATCCCATTTTCCTTCACTTACCCTTTTTTTTTTCTAACCTAGGGTTTTAAAAACAAACAGAACTGTGATAAATAAAAATAAAGAAACAAAATTACTCAAAGAAAAAAAATTGATCGAGAGGGAACCCTATCCACTGCCTCACCGTCGCCGCCTCCAACTTGACGAACCCCATCGCCCTCTAAAGCCGCGAGCCCCCTCCAATGACCCCGAGCCCTAGCTCAGGCGCGAAAACCCCAAATTGAAGCTGAAACCCCCTCCAGAGTCGAGGTCTCTAACCGCCACCGTACTCGAGTCGAACTCGAGTTGCCTCTTCTAACGCGGCTTCACGACAAATCACGGCAACTCTTCCTCCTAATCTGAATTGACGTCGCGATGCTTCCCCCCATGGGCGATCGTTATGCGTTCCCTTTATTAAACGTTGAGGATGAAAGGGACGTGAGAGAGAGAGCGTTCTGCTGTATGATTCGATTTTTTTTATTTTTTTTATTCGATTCTGCTTCTTCATTTGTGAGGGAGACGGAGAAATATAAATAAGAGGGTGAGAGGCTTCTCGGATACGAGTTAAAGATAATATCTTTGACCCCTCTGACTTTAAATTTTATTATAATTTCAAAACGTTTCATTAACTGTCATTTAAATTTTCGAACTCCTCTTAAGGAAAGTCGTTAGGCAATTAAAAAGTTTTACCCGCGTTCCGAACCCGATGAAACGTGTTTCGGAACCTAATTTGATCGTATGCACAAGTTACAGAAGAAAACGATCAATTTTAAATTAAATTGATTATAATAGTTCTAAACGTTTTGAGCTGCCAGGGTCAAATGACAATCTTGATTGCTACGAAAATTGAAATCCGATAATAACTAACTATTATGGATCCAATGGAACAGGTTTCGTCGAATTCCGAGATTGTGGCTCGGAAGGCTATGTTTAAATATCGATTTAAAGGATATAAATTTCAGAACTGAACAAATCACTTTTAAATTAAATTTCAACCATTCTATTAACTTCAGTGTCATCGTTTAAAATTTTATGAGCCTTCGGTATATTTAAACAGGCTTAGAAATTTCGGATTCAACAATTTACCCAATTTTCAATTATTAAATTCAATATTTAAACTATATAATTCAATGATTTAATTATCAAGTAAATATTGATATATTGAACTCAAGTTAAGATAAACCTTTAAATATTTTAAAAATCAATTAACTATTCAAATATTAAATTGCTAGAAATTCCGGGACATTACATACCTCAAAATCAAAGTTATAGTTTTCAAAAATTTCTAATTTTATCAAAAATATTCTAGCGCCTTAAATTTTTGAAAAATTTCGCCAACGTCACCTTTGCGTGGATAGCTCGGTACGACTACAAAAATGGCACCATGACCCCCCAGATTTCAAAAAGAAAAGAAAAGGCCAAGTGGCTGGACAAGAAAATCATCAAATTTCATACTGAAATTCAAATACATACCTTTTGTCGAGCACTTCAATTTTTTTTTCTGAAATCAAAATCCCAATTTCCTTTAATCCACATGTATATCCTGCTAACCATAATATCCATTTTCAGTCAATCTCACGTTATCAATTTCATTTGAATTCAATTTACAATTTCTTTCTATTTGGATTCAATTTACCTTCTGAATATTGAATTTTATCAATTATTTTTCATTCACAACTGATCCATCTTGTTATTTTAAATTAATTTCTTTTACTAATTCATTAAAAGTTCTAACTCATTTCATCTCGCATAATTCAAATTGGTTTTCGATATTCAGTTTTCAATTTCATTTTTTATTCTTTTGTTTGTTCCCAAACACAGTTCAATTCACTATTTCGGTTTATAACCACTTATATTTAAACTGGATTTCAAATTCCATATGAATTTAATTTACCCTTTAATTTATAAATGTTGAATTCAATTCATTTCAACCCATGTTAAATTTGTCATTTCTTCAATTAGTTTTACTTGCTAATTTTATTTTAATACCTAGCTTCATTTGGTACAACTTTACAAATTTTTAATTTACTTGCAATTATAAATTCATTCATTCATAATTTTATTTCCAACTCAATAAATTTTATTCCATAACTATTTTTATCAGATTCCAGAGTCTTTCCAACATATCAAAACCATTTTTGAAACCAATTCAAATTATCCTTTGGATTTCAAAAACCAAATCCAAATTTTCTAAACAACTTCCATTTAAAACAACTTGGCAGCAATCCCTCTTTTGGAACCCGAAAATGAACACCGGTGATGTCGCGATCATCAGCGGAATTACTTTCCAGCGATCGAAAAGAGTTTAGTGCATTCTTCCCTTCAAAACAATTTTCCAAAACCCTTGAAAACCATTTTCAAACTCAAAAAGGAATTTAATCTTTTCCAAATTGCAAACCCTTTCAAAACATTTCCAAATATTGCTCTGGAATTTACTTCAAATTACAAATCACATTTACAATTTATATTCTCCAATTCTATTTGTATGTGAATTTATTTCTTAACTTTGGAGTTACGATTTCCATTTCTTTTTCAACATTAATAATAATAATTCAATTCATCACCTTCTAGCAACCAAGCAATCATATATTATAATAATTCACAGAAATTTTTTCTCTTTTATATACGAAAATAATTTAGGCAAAATTATTTCATTTACCTTATTTTAAAATGATATCGTGTCGAATTTGTTCTGCACAAGTGTTTAGAGATTCCTATCAATAACGTTAATTACTCGTATTGACCAGAGTCCATATAGCACTCAACAAACCAATCATCACAATATAAAACAATTTTATATTCACTAACAAATACGCACTCATATCTATTATTGCGTCCATACTCATTCTAGAGTACTGCTGACTCTATCTCTAATGAGTAACACCCAACAGAGCCAAGGTTGTCGCTTAACCAAATGCTCTGATACCAAATGTGAGGAATGGGATTTTCGACACACAAAAGTCGACATTAATACGTCCACTGTATCAACTGCCGAGCAATCGAAGGCCGAAAAATTGTACCCTTAGGGTTTAAGAAGAAGAAAAGGTAGAAGAAGAAAGAAAGAAGAAGCAACATAAAGAATATTAGAATCTCACAATCACAGCGGAACAACATATAATAGATAAATGAATATCTTTAAAACAAAGAACTATATCAGTTATTACATCACGTCACATTACATTACATTATCAAAGTTTACAACAACAACAGCGGAAAAGAAATACTATATACTAGTTGATATGTCATGCCATCCAGCTTGCTCCTTGAGCTCCACGGCAACTCCTAAATTCCAGAATGACCTGATAACCTGACTCTAGACTGCCCGTGTAGAAATTAGTGGGCATCTAGAGTTTAGGAAGGAAACAATAAACTCTAGGTCAGTCATGGGACTGGTGTGAGAACTTAAACAGTTTGTCTTTAAAAACAAACAAAGAAATATTTTTAAAATAGATTCGCAATGCTTTTAGAAAATGTAACTACCATAAGGCCTCCCGCACTCACACACAATGCAAACGCAGAATCGAAGGAGATTTCCCTTTATGATAGTCAAACATGCTTGATACGAGAAATTTCTTTGATATTATTATTATAAGTGCAAAGTGTAGGAAACATTTCAAAAGTATGATATAAATCTTAGCCAACATACGACCATTATCGTATGCCTACTACAACTACCATCTAAACAGTAGGGCGCCACCATAAGTAAATGGCAGGCTATACAACTAAAACTGTACAGGGCTCATATTTTTTTTTTGTATTTTCCAACAAATGGTGAGGCCAAGGAACTTCCCATTGCCATATGGAAACGCCTCTTGTGAGACGCCCCGAGAATCTAACCGGATCTCTACCAACACAAGGCCGGGTTACCTCTGCTAAAGTAGGCAACAACTGACACGAGTATGCCATCCCCCGCTTGTAACAACCTTTATCTGAGGATCCTCAACCAACATCAATCACAAAGTCATATATATTTGCGACATCCACATAAGTAAGTATCTGAGCTCCATATCATAATACCACTTCTATCCAGAAGGAAATGACATACCCTAAGGGGCGCTACTCCCTAAAACCTTGCTGCATCTTTCCTGTTTTGACCATTACCGGGGTGTGAGGTTCGACGAAGTCTCGTCCACAAAGCTACGCTTTTCACAAAATCTATGCTTTGATCAACAAATCATCAACAGCACTTCGTATGCCACATTACCAAATTGGGAATGTATCACTAGTAACCATCACTGCATAACCTCTGAGCTCATACATCTCAGAGAAGGGTGTTAATCTAAGAGAATAAATTCTCCGCCACCAACAAAAATATATTTGATAGAAACCAGCTTTACATCTTAAATTGTAACGTCAGACACACATCCATACAAGTCCGTTCCGGGATAGAACGGAACCGACGGCACTCCAAATAAGCCTTGCAATCCAGATATTCCATAATCACGACCGGACTTCCCATCACAAAGGGTAATAAAATCTCTATATCGGAGATCAGCTGATGCAGAGACATTCGACGGTAATCCTTCCGTTTTCAAAAATATCTGGTCTTCAACACCGGTCTGCAAATCTATCCATTGCGACGTTTCACTATTCGGAATGGGATTAATGACCTAAAGGTCCTCTCCCGGCTAAACCGAATAACGAGCGCTTATTTTTAAAATAAGTGTAGCATTCAAATGCAAGCTAATCACGACAAATACCCATTTAAAGGTAAATATTGATAGCCAATTATTTAACTATTAACAGATATGCACAACATCATCCGATTTCAAATAATTTTTTCAAATTATTTATTTTCCAAAAATATCCTTACAAGATATATTTTCCCACACTTCAACCATTTGAAAACAAATTTCAAATCACCTTTCACCTTTACAACTTTTGAAAACAAATTCTTAAATCATTTTCCTTACGCGGAAACATTTCCAAATATTTATTCATTTTCACTTCAAAATGGTTCATTTAAACCAATCAAATAAATCCTTACCGATTTACTTTAAATTTACGTTCCAAATCCGTAAATTTATTTCCGTGCTTCAGAAATAAATCAATGTTTATTTTTTAAATAAATTTCCCTTTCCTTTATAAATTCCATGGTGAATTCACATTTCCAAAATATCTATTAATATACGATTCTCAAATCGATTTCAAATATTCACTTTCAGTTTATCTTTAAAAGATATAATCTCAAAACATTTCACTTCATATTGGAAAACATTTCCATACTTATTTAATAATAAGTAATTCACAAATCTATTTATTTTCAATACTTAGAAAATATTCAATATACTTAAAGCACGATTTAGTATATATTTTATTCTTTAAGGAAAACATTCTCTTAAACACATTCATTTGAGTCAAAACGAATGTTGCATAAAACATCGTTACGACAACCTAAAATCACTAGTATAGGGATTCGAAAATACGATAGATCTATAAATCCCAATACTATACAAAACATTTCCTTTCAAAAATCATTTACTATAACAACAGAGTTATAGTCCATCTTTTCCTTATTTCTCGGAAACGTCTATTTCAACAATGAGTGTTGAAATCTAGAGTTTTGATCCTTAACACATTTTAAAAAAACTTCAAATCGTTTTAATCCTATTTAAAAATCACTTCCGAAAACCTTTCTTTAATATATTATTCACTGTCCAAAATCGTGAATATACTTCATTAACCAAATTCATCATTTCTACACATTTTATTTAAAGGATTATCCACTGTCCAAAATCGTGAATATATTTCCTTTAATAAGCTATAATAATTAACTTATCAAAATAAGCCGATTTCGGATTTATAAAACAATGTTTATAAATTCCATTTATATTTTGCAACAACTTCAACTTCTAAAATCACTTTATTAACAAATTCTATCCATATCCCATTTTCACACCATAATCCAAATTATAAGAAAATTACTTATAATTCTCTATTCACAAATTCATTCATTTTATAACTTCACAAATCGTAGATTCTATTCTTTTATAAAATCCATTTATAACATCATTTTAAAACGTCTTTAAAACTCCTTTATAATTCCATCACTTTGATTTATAAAAATCCAATTCTGTTTTAAATCTTATATATAAAGTTTTTAAAATAAATTCAAAAACCACCATTTAAATTATTTTATAAAATCATTAACTCCATCTTTCAAAAATCACATTGCAGCTATATTTCTCAAAAATCATAATTTTTATAACATTAAAATTGTAATGTTTATTTATTTATAATGAATCAATTCCAAAATTCAATAAAACGTATATTTTCAAAAATCACTTTAAAAATTCTTTTAAATTTGAAAATCATCACTTTAACATTTAATTTTCCAAAATAGGCCCAATGCTGCAACAGCACTAAATATAACAATCACGGCATCCAAACATCATATATCAATATGACAACAGAATATATCGCAGATATCTGTAAATAAATCAATACTGTTGAGGAATCCAGTTGGATCCCTCTAACCTGTTTCCCTGCATCCACAAATGTTAGTACAATACCAATCCTGTTTCAAGACGCAATATCACGGTACATGGGTTTATATAAAATATTATCCGCTATTATGTGGCGAAATAGATGCTCATCCGCTATATAATGCGGGAAAATCAACTCCAAGTACATATATAGTACCAATTCCACTTCGAGATGGAATATCACGGTATATGTGTTTAATAAATAACATCCGTTTAATATACAACGTATAGGGTCTATTTCAAAATAATAGATAATAATTTATCATCCAAACATACAATCAAGCAATTTTAAATTTAACTATTTAAAATTTAAATCGAAATAATTTCGATTGAGTGAGAAGTTCTCACCTTGTTTCAAATACAGTTGCAGTGTTTTTATTTCAAATAAAATTAAACGTGCGTTTAATTTTATCAAAAGTTCACACTAACTCGAATCAACTCCAATCCAGCTCCATCGCGTAGTGCTCGTCCATACGAACCCGACGCAATTTGTTTCGTCCAAAACGGACCTTGTATGACAAAGATACAACATTTTAAAGATTGTACGATTTTAAATATAAATTATTTTACAATTTTCTTTTATTTATTTTTTTTAAACCTTTTTCAATCTGAGTTGTTGATTCCATTGCTTCTGCATCAAGGCCCCTCCTGCTATCTTCTTCTCCACCCAGTTAAACACACACGCAAACTTGAACCCAAGACCTCGTTCTTGCCCTAATTGTCGCGCCATCTATGACGATCTTGAAGATGATCAGGAACCACCATTGCGAAGCCCAACTCGCGAGCCATCTGCACCTACAACTGTGACGAGCTCGGCCTCCCCATTGCTTCGAGAAACATGTGCGAACGGCGCGCCTTCAAGCTTAAATTGTTGTTGATTTACTCGCCTATCTTCGATCATCACCGTTGGATATGTGGTTCTTATCGTTGTCTACAATATTGTAGTTGGATGTTTTCGACGATTGTTGGTGGATTGGAAGAAAAAGGAAGAGGAAGGAATTGAATTTTCGGCCATTGATAGCATAAGTGGCGGCCTGAAACCCTAGCTCAGTTTTGTTTGCAAATGGGAAAAATCTAGGTCCTCTTATATAAAATTTCCATGCACTATTCACCCGAATTTTTTCCCGAACTCCAAACGAAGCGTGCTGCCTGGCGTTCATAATGTTTTAACCCCATTTCGAACGCAATGGAACATATATCGGGAGCCAATTCGATCATATTTGAAAGATAGGTTTTCAAATCGACTATTTTAAATTTAAAATTCACTCAAACCAATTTCTGTGCGTTTTAGCTTGCCCCAGACAAACTGTAAATCCGATTGATAAGAAATTTGAAACCATACAATAATTTAACATTACGGATCCGATGAAACATGTTTCAACGAAATCCGAGACTGTTTGGAAAATGACTATTTTTACTCGTCAATTAAATATTAAAATATTCAATTTCTACAATTTAACTTTTAATTCGATTTTAAAAGTTCTATAACATCATTCTAACTCCAATATTATTTAATACCAAATCAATTTTAATCACATTAAACCCAATTTCCAATTATTTCTGTAATTCAAATATTAATTTATCGATTTAATTATCCAATTAAATCCAGATATTCAAAATATGAGTTATTCGACTTACAAATTTTACTTGTTAATATTTAAAATCAATTAAATATACGAATTTCAAATGACAGAAATTCTGGGTCATTACAACCTCACTGTTCACCTCTCTCGTTTGCTGTCAATTCTCAACCCAGGTAGCACAGCCTCCATCACGAAACATTAGGCTCGAGCAAGAACGCGAGCCTTCCCCATCGCGCACCACTATCGCCCATCCTCCATGATACGGTCATCGAACCCAAGCACACGAAAGCGACCACCCCCAATCGCGACAACCCTAGTTGACACTATAGTCCACTGCCTCCACCAAGCGTCGCGTCTTCCACTTCGTCAATCAACGCCGTTAAATTCTAGGTCGATGTTCCCCTTCTAGGAGCTTGCGTCGACACTCCATCATGATGCTATATTCGATCGCTCCGCCTCCAACATTTGCACACGAGCTCGTTCTTGCTTTACTAAAAAAAATGTATTTTTTTTCTGGTATTTGATTTTGAACGAGGTCGACTTTTTTGAAAAGGAAAGGTTGCATGTGATTTGGGTAGCGTTTACGTTTTAACTTGTAGAAGGCGGCTACGACTTTGATATATATATATACATATACATATATATATATATATATATTGAAAATATCTCATTTTGGGTAACTAGAAATTTACAACACCTATCGAGGCGTGCCGCTAGGCGTTTGTAATTTTTATACCTATTTCGAATGCAATGGAATAAGTTTCATGTCCTAATTCGATCGTATGGAGAAGATAGCTTTTGAACCAAATTATTATATTGAATTTCAATATTAATTTCAACTCGTTTATAACCCGTACGACCAAACGATAAATCCAATAGTTATGAAATTTGAAATCCTGTAATAATATAATATTACGGATCCAATTAAACTGATTTCATCGAATTGTGAGACTGTGCCACGAAAGGCTATTTTTAACGTCAATTTAAACATATATTTTTAAAACTGAACAAATCACTTTTAAATTCAATTTAAAAAGTTTTATTATCTTCATTATTATTAAATATAAATTTTACAAGCCTTTAAATTATTTTTATCGAGCTTAGAACTCAAGGTATAATAATTTAACCAATATTCATTTATTAAATTCAATAATTAAATTATCCAGTAAATCACTGTATTTAAATTTTGAATTCATTTTATAAATAAAAACCAAAATTTCCATATTCAAAAATCAATTTATAATTCATGTTCAATATTTAAAATAAATTAAATATTCCAAACCAATCATCGAAAAATCCGGGTCGTTACATTCCTTCCCCTTTAAAAAAAGTTTCATTCTCAAAATTGCTAAGGCAGAAAGAATGCTCCAAACTCATTAACTTATTCAAAACCCACTTAGTGAAAACTCAATATTTCACTCTTCTAATCCTTTACTTCATTCAAAACAATTAGTTTTCCATCCTAAACCAAAATCCCTTATTCCGATTATAAACTCGAAATCGATGTCTGTTAAAAGAAATTCAAATTTTTTTCTAACACCCTAAATTTTCAAATTTTTTGGCAGAGTCTCCCTTGTACGGAGAGCCTTTTGCAATATGACAAGAGATATAAATATATATATACATCGACTTACATGGTCGGAAAACAAATATATAATAATATTTTATATTTTCGTAGTATTTAATCCTACAACGTACCTTATTTTAGCATTTTTAAGCAAGAGGCTTATTTTAGTTTGCAATTCGCGCAATCAAATAAAGCAAATCAACTCCAGGTGGCTGTACTTACTCAATTTAAACACATAAGTATAAAATATATGAAATTCCATGACATTTCATTTATTTAACTAGTGTAACACATAAGTTTAATAAACCAGCATGCTAAACTTATATCATAAGCAATTTATAAGGCTCTGATGCTAATTTAGTTGCTTTCAATCAATCTATATACTATTTCATTCAATCTGAACTGATTTAGAACCCAATTTGCTTACATTCAATTCACATTTGTACTAAACAATTAATATTCATTCCAAATTGATTAAAAATAAATTTATTCAATTTCCGTTCATTCGTAGAATTTAATTTATTTTTGTTTACGTCCAACGACCAATTTTTTTCTATGCAAATTCGGCGATATTCGCTTAATAAAATGTCCACTTTAGTTTATAACTATTCTAAATTGATTCCAACTCAATTTATATTTAATTCTATTTATTTATTCTCAATCAATTTATTTACATTCCATTCATCTCCACCTTCATTGCTATCAAATTCATTTTATTTTGCTCGGAAACATTCCATTCTATTTTATTTAATGGCCATTTTACAAATTTATTTTTGTCTAGCTTTTATCCAAAATATATACTTAAGTTAATTTATTTACTTTAAATTATTTCAACTCCATAACATAAGTTTATTTTTCTTATAAACAATTTCCAATTAAAATTACTGATTTTATTTTTATTCAATCAAATTCCATTCCGTTTACTAATTAATTTAATTAGTTCATTCATCCAATCTACTTCAATTTTGACTCCGAACTCAATTCATTAAAATAATATCCAAGGCTATAAATTCATTCATATTTAAATTGAATTTATTTTCAACTCAACCCATTTCTATTTCTATTTAATTCCATTTTATTCGACATGTTTTCTAATTGAATTTAATTCACTTATAGTCTAAGTTGAATTTTATTTATAACTCAAGTCTCATTTCCAAATTCCATTTTTAACTCAAGATCTACACCACTTTTTAGCCTGAGTATTTTTTGTACTCTATCAATTTCAATCTTTATAAGCTATATAGTTTATTTATTCACTATTCCATAATCTTTCCTTTAAAATTTATTCCATTTAAAAAATTATAGCTCATAGTTATTCCATCACTTTATAATTCACATTTTCATATTTAATTCAATTCCGTATGATTCAAATCCAATTCACCTATTATTTAATTTTAAATTCCTTTTTTATTGCCATCACTTCTTTTATTTATTCCATTTAACTTTGCTTAGTAATTCATGATTTATTAATTTATTTTAGTAAGAATTCAATTCCATTCAATATAATCTATAACTCAATTCAATTTTCATTTCTAGTCCAGTTCACATTCAACTCCATCTTATTTAACTTAGTTTAAGTTAGATTTTTATTCATTTTAACTTACTCAAGTTAAAATCTGTTCCAAAATTCAATTTCCTTGTTTTCCTTTCCTTACTTAGAATCATTCTCAATTTATAAGTTTATAACTTATTTCCTGATGATTTCCAAATTATTTAAATAAGGATTCTTGAATTCAAACACTTTGTATTTATTTTAAATCACTTTGAAATCAATTATATACATATATATAACCCAATGTTTCAACAAACCATTCCATAGGAATTTTAAAAAAATTCACTTGTTTCCATCCCACAACAATTCTCCTTCGGAATTTCCAAAACAAACTTGTTTTTCCTCAAAACAATCCAAAAACAATGACCACGATAGCAATCCATCATTTAGAAACTCGAAAATGAACACCGATGATGTCGTGATCATCATCGAAATTAATTTCCAGCGACCAAAGTAATTTCAGCGCTGCATCCCTACAAAAATCCATTTTCAGAATATTTTTCATTAAAATATATTTCAATAACATTACTATTATTCAGTCTCAAAAATATTTTCAAAATAGTACCACCCCATAACACTTCTGAAATCATCTCCAAAAATCTTCGGGATTTAATTTTTCAAATTCTGGTTTGAATTCGTTTTTAGTTTTATTCATTTGTATAATTCATTCTTATATCATTTTAAATTTTGGTTTTTATAATCCATTTCCAATTTTTATAATCTTCATTTGATTATATAATAATAACCAAAAACATTACTAAAAAATATTAGAAAATTATTCTCTTTTATATCAAAATATAGTTTGGGTAAAATTATTTCATTTACCCACTTCAAAACCATACAGCGTCAGTTTATCATGTCCAAGTGTGTAGAAACTCTTATCGATTTAGTGGCATCCAACTATTCGATCGGAATTTATATGCCACTCAACAAATAAGTCAACACAATATAAAACATTTTATATTCACTAAAAAATACTTGCCCATATCTATTAATACCTTCAAAACTCATTTTAGAGTACGACTGACTCTATCTCTAATGAGTAATTGCCACCTGAGCCAAGGTTCTCGCTTAACCTTCAGCTCTGATACCAACTGTAATGACCTGGGTAATTTTGATGCTCGAATATCGACCTTTATACGTTCACTAAATAACCTGCCGAATATTCAAGTATCATAAATGTCATATCATTAGAAGTAAGAAGAAGAAAGGTAGAAGAAGAAATAAAATAACAACAACATCAGAGTTTCACAATCGCAGAGGAATAAAATATAATATATAACAAAAGATTTTAAATACAAAGAGATCTGTAACTATTGTATACTTACAACCATCAGAGTGCAATAAACAATAATTAATCTGAATAGTTTAATACCTTGTCCTTACACAATGGGATAAGAATCAAGTACGGAAGTGCGCCGTTGCATCCAGCTCGTCCCTTAAGCTCCATAGCATCCTATCCTAAATTTGTAATTCTCGGTCTGACCCGAGCATTATAATAAAACAATACCCGAGTCAATCTAGAAAACTTGCTTAAGAAAACACACTCAATTTTAATTATTATTACTTTCAAAACCCTTTGAAAACAAAGGTATCTCGTAAGATCACGTCACATATAAACATGCCATGTTTTTACCTTACGATAACCCAAAACATTTTTTATCAAAATCGTCTGATATTATAATAGTGTCTAAACCAAGTAATAGAAAATAGCTAAAATGCTTGCATCTCACGTTTCAACATAGTTGGGCACAACCAAAACCATACGGTGCTTATTGGAGAATGGATTTCATATAATGACTAGGCACTTGGGTACCACCTATCATAGTACATTTCTAGAATCATGTACCGAGGACCTTGTCGGGATCCCCTACAACACAACACCAGACTAATCCTAACCTAGATAGACCGAATATGCTATCAGCCGAGTGTCCCACCCTCTTTCGAGCTCCTTCCGTACATCGTAGTAATAAAATAATATCCGTGGGTATCTAGAAAGGTGATAAACATATCCTAATTGGGTGCAACCCACTTAGCCTTGCTGCATCTTCCCTGATTTTCAGTCATTCTTGATTGATGAGGCTAGATACTACGATTACTTTTTTAAGGAATTTTCACTTATAGTGCTCATTGTCCTCCAATGACAATGTATTGATAGCATTCATCCATACAAGTTATCCTGGGTCGGGACAAACTGATCATCGTCCTCCTTATCTTCAAGGTATTTATTTGTAACGTTCAAACCAAATCAAAGTGGTTTTGGTTAATTAAACCTGATCTCGGTCTCTTCGAAGCGGTCAACGATTTTGACCAAACTTCGTAGTTGGTTATTAACTATCAATATAATATCCATAACAGTCACCAGGCCTTATACAAATTTTCTACAATTTATGTCGTAATATCTTTATAGGATTCCAAAATCTTCTTAAATATTTCAATTATTTGGAAACAATTCAATCTCTTAACCCCTAACAGGATAATTTCCAAGCCATCTCTTCCATTCAATCGCATAGAATAATATATAAATTAAATTTTTTGAATTCCTTACTTTCAATGCTTAGGAAATTTGCTTTCCTCTCTCTTTTTCTCAAAAATCCTTCGCAGTTTATATTACACTTTCCTTAATCCGTTTATAACGAATTCTACAAGTTCTGGGTTCCTTAATTAAATTCCTTTATTCAGAATATGTATATTTACCTCACCGAAATGAGTATATCCACAAACCATTTGTTTTTAAAAATAGTTGAACTTCTAAAGTGAATATAGAAAAGTACCATATATCAACCATGGATTCATAGTTTGGTGGTTACGTCTCTATCCCAAAGAAACCCAATTCTTAACTGCAGGCAATCTCTTCCTCCGATTTCGCCATGAAAGCATACCATTATTTCTGAAAATTTTATTTAAAAATTTCTAAAAATTATGTTTATAAAGTATCTATAATAAAATTTCAATTTTAGCTTAGGCAAAACTCTTAAATTATATAAACTATATTAATATTGGGTAATTTATCTTGGAATAATAATACTAGTTTATTCTCAAATAAAAATTAACTTACTATCACTCATTATAACTAACTTAATTAATAATTAAATATATTTCAAATATTTAAAACTTATTAAATAAATAATTTTCCTCCTGGGATATTTTTAAAGCTTTTTAAACTACCTAGTTAATATTTAAAAATCTTCCTTTTACGGCAACTCAACTTCCCGATAATATATCTCTTTCAATTCCAATGTATTCCGTCCAATATTTATTAATCCCTCTCGATCTATCACCAATTTGACTTACGATCCAATCTCGTAAATCCCCGTTTTCACCTTTTAAAATAATCCATTATTTATTTTTAAACTGATTTACCCATCTCATTATAAATTCTCATCATAAATTTGTATCTTCAATCAATCACCTGATAATTATCTCACTTTTATTTATAAACGTTGTTTATAAATTTCACAGTCTCACTTTGCATTTATAACGGTTTATTATCACTTAAATTCCACTTTCAATTGATTTCTAAATTAATTTTCTTTTACAAATCAATTTTTTAAGTAACCCAACTATATTCCAAATCAACTGAATTCTGATTCCACTCCGCAATCTAGAAATCTTGTATAAGGTCCAGTATAACCACTTTTTATACTTATTTCCAAATTCATTTCCATTCTTCCCATTTATTAAAGAGTGTTTATTTAAGTATCCTTTATATTTAAAACAAGTATCCATTAGGAATTTATTTTAAAAAAAATTCCTATATATACTTAATATTGCAAAATAGTTGAATATTAATTTAGGGCCAACTATTTATTTCTTCCAAATATTTTGTATATTAATTTTTAGTTCTCTATAAATATTTCACTTCCATATTTTCTTTTAATTTTCATTAAAGTTCAAACGTACATCATTGGTAAATTAAAAGTACCAAATCTAGGTCCAAACTACCATAACATCTTATTAGTTTAAAATAACACAATAATCTATCACAGATTATTTAAACAGATCAGATATCACTATATATGTTTATACAACATAAAATACCATCCCGCTTTAAGGTGGGATATCGCGGTATATAGGGTCATCCACTATTATACGGGGAGCATTGGGTCTCATCCACTCCAATGGTGGGAATAATCCAACTAATAATATATGCACCACCATATATATAATATCATATCATATCATTCAACAGATGATAATTTTATAAATTCAATCAAGCATCTAATAATTTATTTTAACTATTTAAAATAAATTCTAGCAATCCAAAAAGAGTGAGATTTACTCACATTGATTTCTGTTTTGCCGAGCATCCAGATTTTGAATTAAACTGAACTGAAGTTCAATTAAATTTAAAAATCCTAGCTGACTTCCAAAAATCTCCAAACCATTTCCAACTCGTATCCTATGACATTACAAAACCAACACAGCCGCCTCTGTACGATTTGACCTCGAATACAAGGTTATTGAATTTTTGTTATTGATTTTCAAACTATAATTAATTTAATCAATTACTTAATTCATCAAATAAAATACTATATTAACTCTAAGTTTTAAAATCATATTTACCTCACTATTCACTTCTCCCGTTTGCTTTCAATTTGCAACCCAAGTAGCACAACCACCATAATGAAACACTAGGCTCGAGCAGGAACGCGAGCCTCCCCCATCATGCACCACTGTCGCCCATCCTCCAAGATGCGACCACCCAACCCTAGCTCACGAAGACGACCACCTGCAATCGCGACAACCCTAATTGACACTATAGTCCACTGCCTACACCAAGCGTTGCATTTTCCACTTCGCCAATCAAAGCCATTAAATTCCAGGTCGAAGTTCCCCTTCCAGGCGCTCACGCCGCCACTCCATCATACTACTATATTCAATCGCTCCGCCTCCAATGTTCGCATGCGAGCTGTTCTTGCTTTGCTTAAAAAAATTTGTGCTGGCGTTTGATTTTGAATGAGGTCGGCTTTTTAAAAAGTAAAGGTTGTGTGTGATTTGGGTAGCATATACGTTTTAACTTGTAGATTGGCGGCTACAAATTTGATTTTTGACTTGATATATATATAAATTTTAATATTTAAAATATCTGGCTTTGGCTAATTAGAAATTTACAACACCTATCCAGGCATGGCGCTAGGTGTTTGCAATGTTATACCCCTATTTTGAATGCAATGGAACAAATTTCAAGTCCTAATTTGATATTAATTTCAACTCGTTTATATCCCGTAGGACCAAATGATAACCCCAAAAGCTACGAAATTTGGAATCTTAAAATAATACAATATTACGGATCCAATGAACTTGGTTTCGTCGAATTTCGAGATTGTGCCTTGGAAGGCTATTTGTAACGTCAGTTTAAACGATATATTTTTAAAACTGAACAAATCACTTTTAAATTCAATTTAACAAGTTTTATTATCTTCGTTATTATTAAATATAAATTTTACAAGCCTTTAAATTATTTTTATCGAGCTTAGAAATCAATATATAATAACTTAACTAATATTTAGTTATATAATTCAATAATTAAATTATCCAATAAATCTCTATATTCAAATTCTGAATTTATTTTATAAATAAAAACCTAAATTTCCATATTCAAAAATCAATTTATAATTCAAATTCAATATTTAAAACCATTTAAATATTCCAAATCAATCATCGAAAAATCTAGGTCGTTATAATTAGCCTCATTTTCCATTTAATTTTCTCACTTTAATCTCTTTAATCAAATCGAAAGAGGGTTGTACCCAATTTTGAAACAAACACTTTGGTGCTTTCATTGAGAAAACTCCATTTTCTCTGATTCATTGAATCTACTACGGTTGTTGGATTTCTAATATAAGTAGATCCAAATCTATCTTCTTGTGGTTTCTTCCATTCTACTTAGATTACTCAAGATCTAGGAAAGAGCTACATCAACCATGGTGCATACTACCAGAACTGCTTCAATTGATGCAGATCCAGAAGGAAGTGATAGGCAAAATACCACGCAGCTGACTACCGCAGGCTAGACATCAGCTGGAGCTTCAGATCCAGAAGGACGTATGACCATAGAGGAGTTTTGGATCCTTATGAAAGAGCACACTCAGAGCCGTAAAGAGCTCAACTAGCAGATCTGTGCCAACATGGAGCTTGCGAACTAGCTAAACGAGGAAAGGCGAAGGACATCTAGGAGGGATCGTACTTTCTACTCATCAACTAAAAGCTCGGCTTCTTTTGATTTTAACCGTAGATCTACATGCCAATGGCTGAATGGAAACTATACACAAGCCTTCGGGTGGCAGCATGCTGTGAATCTCGGATAAGCCGAGGCTGGCCCTTCTACAGGACCCAAGCAAGACCCTCCTCCCGAGGAGGGGCATGTAACGACTCAAAATTTTGGACATTTGAAATTGGAATATTTAATTGATTTTAAATATTTAAAAGTTAATTTTTAACTTGAATTTCAGTTATAAACATTTATTGAAAAATTTAATTATTGGATTTTATAATTGGGAATTGATTAAAATAGCGAATCTTGAGTTTAAGCTTGTTAAATTTAATTTAAAGGCTTATAAAATATATATTTATAATAACGAAGATAATAAAAGTTTTTAAATAAAATTTAAAAATGATTTGTTCATTTTTAAAAATATACTATTTAAACTAACATTTAAACATAGCCTTCTGGGGCACAGTCTTGGAATTCGATAAAACCAGTTCCATTGGATCCGTAATAGTGTATTTTTATCGAATTTCAAATATTGTAACGATTGGAGTTATCGTTTGGTCGTACGAGCTAGAAACGCACTGAAATACATATCCAAAATTCAATATAATAATTGGGTCCACAAAGCTGTCTTCTCCGTACGATCGAATTAGGACTCAAAACTTTTTCCATTACGTTCAGAATAGGGGCATAACATTATGAGTGCCAAGAATCGAGATTTTTAGTTACGTAATCCAGATATTTTAGGAATTTAAATTTATATTTTGACTAGTCAGCACATCACTTCCCTTTCTTTTCCTTCATGTCATTGTAGCTTTTCCAAACATGCTACCTCCTTTTCAACATCAAGTCATGCCCCCACTTCTCCTTTATATATTGGCTTAGTTCCTTTTAAAAATTTAATCGTTTGAAGAAGAAAAAAAGGGCCATGAATTCACTTCATTGAAAAAAGGAAAGAGTAATGCACGGGTCAAATGGTGGATGCAGACAAGGAGCGATGCTGAGTTTGTGCGATGGTGATTGGGATGGGTTCGTAAAGGGTGCAACGTCGAATTTGTGGGTTTGGAAGTTTAATGGTGATGGAGGGCAGTCGGAGCAGTGGTGGCTACTGGCGTATGAGCGAAGTCATGAGGCGTGGTATTTTTTAGAAAAAACAAAAAAAGGTAGGTCGCGAGTTGACTGGAGGATGGGAAGGGGACTCAACGATTGCATTTTTGGTCAGGCGGCCACGTTAGGATGACGGCCGCGATATTTTGGGTGAGTTTATCTCACACGATCTCTATTAATATATATATATATATATATATATATATATATATATATATATATATATATATATATATATATCAAATTTTGGTTTTCAATTTTGGGTTGAATTATTGATCTACGGGTGAATGAATGTGTGATTAAAAAAATTAGTTGATGTTATGAACTCTAAGCTCAGCTTCTGGAGGCTGCTCTTTTTTTATCGTCGTTTCTTTGATTTCGTGCTAGTTCTTCCTTGGTGTTATGGGTTAATACCTGATTATGTACAGTGCATCCTTGCACTAACCATCACTATATAAGCATTAGTGAAATATTTTGTGCACCGGTGCTCGTTTTTTGGCCAGCTACGCACGACTATTGTTTTTGTATTGGATCAGATATTTAACTTAGTTTTGTTTTAAATTATGGATTACTTCAATAAATTTTAAACAAATAAAATTAATTATTCATTGATTTTGTTGAGATGATATATTTTCACTAGTGAATGTGAGGTTATGTGTAGTAGTGTGTATATATATTTGAGTGATTTATTCCCGCATATATATAAAGGATGAGACCCTATGCACCCCGTATAATAGCGGATGAACCCTATATACCGTGATATCCCATCGAAGTGGGATTGGTATTTTTATAATTGCATTAAAATGTGTGGATGCAAGAAAAATAGGTTGGAGGAAGCCAACTAGATTCCTCAAAAATGTTTAAATTATTTTTAAATTCAGTGATATGATTTATTTGATAACCTATGATAAGTTATAGTGGAATTTGGATTTATTGGATGCTATGGTATTACTGGTTTGATTTTGGTATTGTTGAATACCAAAGATAAACACTTAAAATTAGGAAAGTAATTAAAAAGGATAATTTGAAGTAGAAATATTTAGAGTGAAATTTGGATTAATTTAAAGAAATGAATTTGGAAAACATAAATAGTTTGATTTTAAATTCTATTTAATAATTCCGAAATATGGAAAAATAGAGATTTTTTAATGAATGCAAATAAAATGGTTTTTAAATAATAGAGCTTAAGCGATATTGTTAAGTACAAAAGAATTTATTTTTAAATCGAGATTTAAACAGTTGGAAGAATGAAAAAAGGGTTTATAAATAAAATATGGGAATGTCTACTAGATCTGAAATAAGACTTTAAATTATAAAAGGGAAGTAAAGTCAGAATAAAGTTGGTTTTGGAATACAATTGAGTTATTTTGTGAAAATTGATTTAAAAATGAAGTTTAAATTAGAAACTGATTTAAAATTGTTTAAGTATTGTGAAACCGTTATAACGGGAAATGAGATTATGAAATTTATGAACAAAGTTTATAAATAAAGTGAAGTAATTATCAGTGGATAAATTGGTGTTATAAACTCATGGTGAGGATTTATAATGAGATGGGTGAAACGATTTAAAAATGTACGATAGATTTATTTTAGAAATGTGGGAATGAAATTTACGGAATTTGGGCGTAATTAAATTGGAAATAAATCGAGAAGGTTTTATTGATACTGGACTGGCTATATGGGAGTTGGAAAAAATATTTTTCTGGGAAGTTAATTTTATTTTAAAAATGGATTTTTTTAAATATTAGCTAGAAAATTTAAGTGTTAAAGAATATTATAGAAAATAAAATTATTTTGATATTTTGTTTAAAGTATGTTTAAATATTAATTAAGTTAGTTTATAGTAAGTTAATTGTTATTTAAAGATAAATCAGTATTACTATTTTAAAGGGATAAATTATTCAATATTATATAATAACTTTATTAAAAAGGGTATTTGCCTAAAATTTCACTTAGAAATTTATTATAGAAATTTCATAAGTATTATTTTGGAAAATTTTAAATAAAGTTTTTGACAAGTAATGGTATATTCGCATGGCGAAATCGGAGGCAGTGAGCGCCGACAGTTAAGTCTTGGATTTCTCTGGGATAGTGTGACGCCCCACCTCTATACCCACGCTAGCCAAGAACATTACGGTGAATGCTGTCAACTAGCACGGAGAATAAGGCTGTTGAGGAGCGACCATCCGTGTAATTGCTTTGTGCGAGCATCGATATGTCAGATAGTATAACATGCTACTTTATCAAGAGGAAATCCGACATACCGACACAAACTCAAAGCTACTACACAGTGGCTATAATATCTTCAGAAACAAATATAGAAATAAACATAACACAAATCAGTCACAGACAATTCATATCACAAAGGCGGAAATAGATATGAACATTACACTAGGAAGTGTACATCAAAGTAGTGGTCAGAAAGATCCACAATATCACAAAAGAATAGTTACACGAACTACACAAAAGAATAAGTATACATTATGGAGTCTATATCTCTAATGTATACAACAAAAACTACTAATCTAAGTAGTCAACCAAAAGTCAGAGAAATCAATCCCAAGAGAGAAGTCAAGCTGAAGCACCTGTAACATCTCGGTCTGACCCGAGTATTATTTAATAAGAAAATAGTAAACGGATCAGTCTAACTATAAATATCAGATGAAACGATATAGAATCAGAGTTATGACTAAACACATAATAATCACAAGGCCAAGCTGTGATATATAAGTAGTTGATAATCAACAAGAGATTAATCAATATCACAAAATCTACACAAGAATCAAAGAAGTGTCATACTCTTTATTTCGTTCATCAAACCACAAATATTGACGATAATATCAATGTCAATCACAAAAGTCAATGACGCACAAATTCCAGAAGACTACACAAGAAATCCAGAAATCACTAAAGTCAATGACACACAAATTCACCAATGCACAAATATCGATAAGGCTTATCAATGGAAATCACGAAAAATTGGTGAAACACAAATTCTAGAAATCTACACAAGAAATCCAGTAATCACAAAGGGGGGAGGCCTATCACAAACGGGAGCATAAAGCTCACTAACACGTGTATCACAAACGGAACGCTAATTCCATGGTCGCTAACCATCACAAATTGAGCCGAAGCTCCACAAACGGCCCGAAGACCATGGGTTGCTACCCCATCACAAATTGAGTCGAAACTCCACAAAACGGGGTTTAGTCTCCCTCGCAGACAAAGAGACACCGCACATTGCTAGTCTAAATCACAAAGATGATCGTCGTGATCAACGAGAAGTGTCAATTACACTAAGCTAGTAAATATATGAGTTTAGCTTCATGTCCCATAACAACTTGCTTAACTTAAGTATTTACGAACAAACTGTAAATTTCCACTAGAAAATTGTCACAAGGGTTTCAATCGAACAAGTCCAAGAATTAACCAACAAAGTGAACGCAAGCGTTTCATACCACTTGTTTTACTAAGTCGTTTAATTAGATTTCTCATACGAGTGAAGTAAAGGTTTATATATACTAATAGATTGGAAAACGGTCTTATAAACGAATTTGGTATTAAAATAGTGTTGAAATCGTTTGAGGAAAGAGTTTTGATATTTACTACTAGTATAGAAAACCTTTATATTTTTAAAGTGACAAATCACAAAGAAGATTGTAGGAACAATCAATCACTAAGATTCACATTCGAAAACGTGAATAAAATCCAAAGAAATCGATATAAAATCCATCAAAGTGGATATATCTAAAATTCCCAAAGAAAAGGTCATCTAAGTCGATAATAAATGACAACAACAAAAGGGAGACTACACGAATCGATTAAAGTTGGATATTCAAACGGATTAGCAACATAGGCTAATTTGGCAATTAACAGTAGGTCGGTCGACCGGACTCCCTGAGTCGGTCGACCGAGCCTTAAACAGAGGAGTGCTTATGCACTCGGCAGCAGGTCGGTCGGCCGACTCAGGGAGCTCGGTCGACCGGACCTGTTGCCAGCCTCTTCCCAGCCCATAGCAATGAGCTCCAACCTCGTCCAAATTTCATTCTCTCGAGCAACGGCGCTAAGGGTTTATGCCAATCGACTACCCGGCCCTATATGCTCCTCGATGCATCACCAAAAACATGTTCAAACATAGAAGTTAGGATTTTTAACGAATTGAACTCAAAACACCAAAAATTGGAATACACACCAATTCAATCCAAACCAAAAGCAAATGCACACGAATAAGTGTTAGGAATTCATACCTGACATTCGAAGATAATTCATAGACTAAGATGTGAGATTAAAAATCTCACCTTTTCACAAAATCAAACAAGAAGAAGCTTAAAAGCAAATGGAGAATCAACCTCTCTTCAACACAACCCAATTGAGCTTGGATCTAAGCTCAAAAACAAGAACATTCCAAAAACTAGGTTTAGGAATTTCTGAAATTGGTAAGAGAATAAGTTGGGGAAGAAGAAGAGAAGCTTACCAATGGGTTCTTCTTGAGTTTGGAGCTAGGAATTTGAAGTTGCAAAAGGAACTAGGGTTTTGGAGTTTTGATTTCCAATCTCTCCCACCATTAATGCTATAAAAGCTGAAAAGAGGAAGAAGTGAGGGAGAATGGGGAGGAGGGGTTCAGTTTTTATGTATTAGTTGGCTAATGGCTGAACCCAAACTCAAACCCAAAGTGAAAAGTAGCAAAAATCAACTTTCTCCAAACATATCGAAGCTTATACTCAAAAAGGTCGCAAACGGCATTTTAAACTCAATGGGAGTGGTCCCGAGTCTTAATTCGACCGTATGCAAAAAGTAGCTTTTCGGACTAAAATCCGACTAACGATGAAATATTTAAATATAAAATCGATAAATATGCGGGTTGTTACAGACTCCCCTCCTTAAAGAAATTGCGTCCTCGCAATATTTAAGAAGAAGATATGTAGTAACAAATATTCAACGCAAAAGAAATTTGAAATAAGAAGTTCACCTCAAAGAGCACGAGAAAGTAAGTCTGGATGTGTTCGCTCGATGTACTCTCTAGATTCCCAAGAACAATCCTTAGGGTTTGAAGACCATTGAACTTTAACAAGCGGAACATCTTTATTTCGAAGTCGTTTGACCTCCGAAGCAATGATACGAATGGGATGTTGCTCATAAGTTAAATTTGGCGAAACTTCAATCTCTTCCACAACACCGGGCTCAAGAATAGAATCGGAATCTCGAAGGCACTTCCGAAGTTGAGAAACGTGAAACACGTCATGAATAGCAGAAAATTGAGCCGGCAATAAAAGGCGATAAGCCATGGAACCAATACGTTCAATGATAGGAAATGGCCCAATATATCGAGGCGCCAATTTTCCCGATCGACTGAAACGTACAACACCTTTCATAGGTGAAACACGAATGAACACAAGATCTCCCATAGAAAATTCTAACTTCCTTCTCCGGTTATCGGCATAGGATTTTTGTCTACTCTGGGCTTCTTTCATTCTATGTCGAATAAGTTCAATTTTCTCTGTGGAATCACGAATAAAATCTGGACCTAACACCAGCTCCTCACCGGCCTCAAGCCAACAAGAAGGAGATCGGCATGGCCTTCCATAGAGTGCCTCGAAAGGTGCCATACCAATACTAGATTGGAAGCTATTATTATAGGAAAATTCAACAAGTGAAATATGATCTTCCCAACTTCCACCAAAATCAAGCACACAAGAACGAAGAAGATCTTCAAGAGTTTGATTCACACTCTCAGTTTGTCCATCGAACCGGGGATGATAAGCGGTGCTAAAATTAAGCTTCGTTCCCAAAGATTTTTGAAGACTCTTCCAAAATCCACTAGTAAACAATGGATCACGATCACTAACAAAAGAAGTAGGAACTCCATGCAATTTAACAATCTCTTTGATAAAGAGCTTGGCCAAAAGAGGAACGGTTCGGTTAGACCGAACGGGAATAAAATGGGCGGATTTAGTAAGTCTATCAACGATCACCCATAAGCTATCATGACCCGAACGAGAACGGGGAAGGCCATCTATAAAATCTATGGAAATTTGGTCCCACTTCCAAATCGGAATTTCTAAAGGGTGCAATAACCCACCGGGCCTTTGATGTTCGGCCTTAACGAGTTGGCAAGTCATGCAACGCTTAACGAAGTTAGCGATGTCAAGTTTCATTCCCTCCCAATAATAAAGTCGCTTCATATCCGCGTACATTTTACTACTTCCGGGATGAATGGTAAATTTAGAACGATGAGAATCTTCTAAAATATCTTTACGAAGATCACTAATATTTGGTACGATAAGTCTACCAAATCTCCGAATGCCGCCACGAGAATCGATATCAAAGTCTTTCAAACCTTTAATATCAATTTTATCCCTAATATTTTGGCCAAGAAGAGCCATTTCGGGATCTAGCCTTTGAGCTTCAAGAATGCGGTCTAAAAGAGAAGGATGAGCCTCAAGGCTACATAAAACAAATGATGAGCATAAATCGGATACGCGGTCTCGAATCTCACAAGTGGATAATATCTCGAGATCGTTCCATTCGGATATCATCATAGAAACAACAGCTTGTTGTTTACGGCTAAGAGCATCGGTGACATGATTATCCTTACCGGGAGTATAAAGAATATCAAGATCATAAGGTGCAAGAAATTCGAGCCAATGCTGTTGACGCAAATTAAGTTCCCTTTGAGAAAATAAATATTTCAAGGACTTATGATCGGTATAAAGAACAAATTTCTCTCCTAAAAGATAATGACGCCAAATACAGAGAGCAAAAACAATAGCCGCGAGTTCTAAATCATGAGTGGCATATCTAGACTCGGCAGGCTTCAATTGCCTAGAAGCATAAGCAATAACACGTTCTCTTTGCATAAGAACGGCACCTAAACCAACGCGACTAGCAACGGTATAAACAACGAAATCTTGATTCCCCTCGGGAATAACAAGAATAGGAGCATCAGAAAGGAGTTCTTTCAATTTCTGAAAAGAAGCTTCACATTTGTCCGACCAAATGTATTTAATACCTTCCTTCGTTAAGCTAGTGAGAGGCACGGCAATCTTAGAAAAGTCTTTGATAAAACGGCGGTAATAACCTGCCAATCCAAGAAAACTACGAATCTCCGTCACACTCTCCGGTCTCTTCCAATCTTGAATCACTTCAATTTTTGAAGGATCCACGGAAATTCCGGATTCGGAAATAATGTGACCGAGAAACTTCACACGAGGTTGCCAAAAGTGGCATTTAGAAAATTTTGCCTTTAATTGATTACTCCTAAGAGTTTTCAACACAATTCGAAGATGTTTTTCATGCTCCTCCTCGGTTTTAGAATACACAAGAATATCATCAATAAAGATGAGAACAAACCGGTCAAGGAAGTCTTTGAAAACTCTATTCATAAGGTCAACGAAATACGCCGGAGCATTCGTTAGACCAAATGGCATAACAAGCCATTCATAAGATCCATACCGAGTACGGAACGATGTCAAAGGAATACTATCCTCTGCAATACGAAGCTGATGAAATCCAGTAGCTATGTCTAATTGTGAAAAGACCTTAGCACCACTAAGCTGATCGAATAGATCATCAATCCGAGGTAAAGGATATTTATTTTTGATAGTAAGATTATTAATCTTGCGGTAGTCAACGCAAAGCCTAAGTGTACCATCGGATTTCTTCACAAAAATAGCTGAAGCTCCCCAAGGCGAGGAACAAGAGCAAATAAATTGCTTCGTTTCCAATTCAGATAATTGTTTACGCATCTCCTCGTTTTCTTTATTGGACATACGATACGGAGGACGAGTGATAGGTTGAGCTCCAGGAATAAGATTAATTCTGAACTCAATTGCTCGCTTAGGTGGTAATCCTAAAACGGGCTCGAATATGTCGGAAAATTCACGAACGACGTGAATAAGAGAAATAATATCACCCTCATCATCATCATCGTCATCACGAGGATTTAAAGAATATAAAGATGCGACCAAGCTGGAAACTGAATCTTGAAGATTAATAGAAATCTGCTTAACAGATTGAGGATGTCGAAGATGAATAGTCCGCTCAGGACATAGGATATGGGCTTCATAACGGTTAAGCCAATCCATTCCCAAAATCATTCCAAAGCCTAAATAACGCATGACATGCAAATCGGCTCGGAAAGAAAAATCACACAAAATAATCTCGACATCTTTATACAATAAACTAATTATCGTGGATCCACCAACCGGATTCGTAATTCTCAAAGAAGTCATTAAACACAAAACATCCAAAGAAAAAGTATCAACAAGTTCTTTTGATATAAAAGAATGGGACGCACCCGTATCAAAAAGAACTCGAATAGGATGATCACGAAATAAAATAATTCCATCCAGAATAGAACGAGAAATACCTTGGCCACGAGATGTGTTGCCAGGGGCTTGAGCAACATTTAACTTTCCCTCCTTCTTGCCTTGAAGTTTGGGGCATGAAGATATAACATGATCGGGAACTTTGCAGTAGCGACAAGAGGGAGACTTTGGGCACTTGTTCGCATAATGGTCTTTCGAACCACAATTATAGCATTCCCCACGACCAAAGGAAGAAGTCTTTGCCACGGAGGTTGCTTGCTTCCCTTTCTTATTGGGATATGGGCCTTTGAGTTTGTTTGGCCTCTTCTTGTTGTTGAAGTCTGGTTTGGAACCCACCAATTCAACATCATTCTCCTTATCCGCCTCTTCAAGACGAAGAGCGATATCAACGAGTTGGTCGAAAGAAACTTCTAATTTTAGAAGTAATGGCTTCTTGAGACTTTTGTTTAAGCCATAGACGAACCTCTGGTTCTTCTTTAAAGGGGTGTTGATGTATTCAACCCCATATTTGGAAAGCGACTCGAAGGAGGCGACATAATCAGTCACGGAGGACTCACCTTGAACAAGGTCTATAAATCGTTGAGCCAATGTCAATTTTTCAGCTTCCGGTACGAATTTCAACTCGAAGCGTTCTCGAAATTTCTCCCAGGTGAGATCCGCTTCATTAGTTTCAGAAATAAGAAGCTCGTACCAGTCCAATGCTCTTTCTCGGAGCATACTTGAGGCCACCTGAACTCGGTGAAGGTCAATAAGATTCATGCGAGAAAAGATTCGATCGCATGACCTTAGACAAGCCTGTACTTCAATAACAGTTTCAAAACCTTTGAATGGCTCCCCACCCAAATTAGTGTAATCGCTACACAAGCGTGCAAATCCCGACTTTGGGTGAGTAGGTTCCGGGTTAGCTCCAGCTGCTTGAGCATTTTTCACTAAATAAAGAAGCTGTTGAGCAGTCATAAAAACTCCATCTTGGGGTGGAGTGCTAGACGGTACGGCTCTAGGACGGCCTGGTCTAGACATTTCCCTTCCTTCAGAAAGAAAGAAGAAGAAGAAAAAGGTTATTCACCAAATTGAATATCAAGCAATCTTGATAGACAAAAAAAGGAATCATAAGGAAAATAGGATGAATCGGTACGAAGACTCGAATTAAATCCTAAAGCACGACTCCTAAAAAAGACTTAGGACGATGATCCTTGTTATAATATTCCATATTGTTCCGAAGTTTGGCTCTGATACCAAGCTGTGACGCCCCACCTCTATACCCACGCTAGCCAAGAACATTACGGTGAATTCTGTCAACTAGCACGGAGAATAAGGCTGTTGAGAAGCGACCATCCGTGTAATTGCTTTGTGCGAGCATCGATATGTCAGATAGTATAACATGCTACTTTATCAAGAGGAAATCCGACATACCGACACAAACTCAAAGCTACTACACAGTGGCTATAATATCGTCAGAAACAAATATAGAAATAAACATAACACAAATCAGTCACAGACAATTCATATCATAAAGGCGGAAATAGATATAAATATTACACTAGGAAGTGTACATCAGAGTAGTGGTCAGAAAGATCCACAATATCACAAAAGAATAGTTACACGAACTACACAAAAGAATAAGTATACATTATGGAGTCTATATCTCTAATGTATACAACAAAAACTACTAATCTAAGTAGTCAACCAAAAGTCAGAGAAATCAATCCCAAGAGAGAAGTCAAGCTGAAGCACCTATAACATCTCAGTCTGACCCGAGTATTATTTAATAAGAAAATAATAAACGGATCAGTCTAACTATAAATATCAGATGAAACGATATAGAATCAGAGTTATGACAAAACACATAATAATCACAAGGCCTAGCTGTGATATATAAGTAGTTGATAATCAACAAGAGATTAATCAATATCACAAAATCTACACAAGAATCAAAGAAGTGTCATACTCCTTATTTCGTTCATCAAACCACAAATATTGACGATAATATCAATGTCAATCACAAAAGTCAATGACGCACAAATTCCAGAAGACTACACAAGAAATCCAGAAATCACTAAAGTCAATGACACACAAATTCACCAATGCACAAATATCGATAAGGCTTATCAATGGAAATCATGAAAAATTGGTGAAACACAAATTCTAGAAATCTACACAAGAAATCCAGAAATCACAAAGGGGGGGAGGCTATCACAAACGGGAGCATAAAGCTCACCAACACGTGTATCACAAACGGAACGCTAATTCCATGGTCGCTAACCATCACAAATTGAGCCGAAGCTCCACAAACGGCCCGAAGACCATGGGTTGCTACCCCATCACAAATTGAGTTGAAACTCCACAAAACGGGGTTTAGTCTCCCTCGCAGACAAAGAGACACCGCACATTGCTAGTCTAAATCACAAAGATGATCGTCATGATCAACGAGAAGTGTCAATTACACTAAGCTAGTAAATATATGAGTTTAGCTTCATGTCCCATAACCACTTGCTTAACTTAAATATTTACGAACAAACTGTAAATTTCCACTAGAAAATTGTCACAAGGGTTTCAATCGAACAAGTCCAAGAATTAACCAACAAAGTGAACGTAAGCGTTTCATACCACTTGTTTTACTAAGTCGTTATATTAGATTTCTCATACGAGTGAAGTAAAGGTTTATATATACTAATAGATTGGAAAACGGTTTTATAAACGAATTTGGTATTAAAATAGTGTTGAAATCGTTTGAGGAAAGAGTTTTGATATTTACTACTAGTATAGAAAACATTTATATTTTTAAAGTGACAAATCACAAAGAAGATTGTAGGAACAATCAATCACTAAGATTCACATTCGAAAACGTGAATAAAATCCAAAGAAATCGATATAAAATCCATCAAAGTGAATATATCTAAAATTCCCAAAGAAAAGGTCATCTACGTCGATAATAAATGACAACAACAAAAGGGAGACTACACAAATCGATTAAAGTTGGATATTCAAACGGATTAGCAAAATAGGCTAATCTAGCAATTAACAGCAGGTCGGTCGACCGGACTCCCTGAGTCGGTCGACCGAGCCTTAAACAGAGGAGTGCTTATGCACTCGGCAGCAGGTCGGTCGGCCGACTCAGGGAGCTTGGTCGACCGGACCTGTTGCCAGCCTCTTCCCAGCCGTAGGAATGAGCTCCAACCTCGTCCAAATTTCATTCTCTCGAGCAACGGCGCTAAGGGTTTATGCCAATCGACTATCCGGCCCTATATGCTCCTCGATGCATCACCAAAAACATGTTCAAACATAGAAGTTAGGATTTTTAACGAATTGAACTCAAAACACCAAAAATTGGAATACACACCAATTCAATCCAAACCAAAAGCAAATGCACACGAATAAGTGTTAGGAATTCATACCTAACATTCGAAGATAATTCATAGACTTAGATGTGAGATTAAAAATCTCACCTTTTCACAAAATCAAACAAGAAGAAGCTTAAAAGCAAATGGAGAATCAACCTCTCTTCAACACAACCCAATTGAGCTTGGATCTAAGCTCAAAAACAAGAACATTCCAAAAATTAGGTTTAGGAATTTTTGAAATTGGTAAGAGAATAAGTTGGGGAAGAAGAAGAGAAGCTTACCAATGGGTTCTTCTTGAGTTTGGAGCTAGGAATTTGAAGTTGCAAAAGGAACTAGGGTTTTGGAGTTTTGATTTCCAATCTCTCCCACCATTAATGCTATAAAACTGAAAAGAGGAAGAAGTGAGGGAGAATGGGGAGGAGGGGTTCAGTTTTTATGTATTAGTTGGCTAATGGCTGAACCCAAACTCAAACCCAAAGTGAAAAGTAGCAAAAATCAACTTTCTCCAAACATATCGAAGCTTATACTCAAAAAGGTCGCAGACGGCATTTTAAACTCAATGGGAGTGGTCCCGAGTCTTAATTCGACCGTATGCAAAAAGTAGCTTTTCGGACTAAAATCCGACTAACGATGAAATATTTAAATAAAATATTTAAATATAAAATCGATAAATTTGAAAAGATAATTATGTACTCTGGATAAAGAGATTAATTTATTAAAATTTAATAAAAATGAGATTTGGTGTTTTCAATGGAAAATGAAGTATTTGGTTGAAGGATTGTTTATTTGATAGTAAAATAACCGACTATCAAATCTGGACCCAAAACATAACTTTGGAAATATCTAGAGAAATACGGAAATTAAATGTTACAGTTACCGTTCGAGGTGTTATACTATATGTATAAACTCGTTTCGTTCTTCTAGGACGTTTATAAGAAAATCCGTCCACCAACGGTTAGGAGGTAATCTCCGATCTTATTTCGTCTATTTATTTCTTAAAAAACTAGAGTTGAGTTTACCGGAAATATCGAGCGTTGTTTCGAAGAGACCGGGAGCATATAAGTTATACGAAAACAACTTCGATCCAATGACTACGTTATCGAAAGGAAAACAAGATCATGGAGTCGAAGATGGAGCAGTGAAGTGCAAGGGCTAATCGCTACTAATCCTTAGGATTATTCCAAAATGGATGTAGTAAGAGTAGTGCCTTTGGTTTCGTTCGGACCAAAACGGACTTGTATGGATGAATGCTATCAGTACATTTTCATTGGAGGACAAGGAGCAGTCTAAGTAAAATTCCTTAAAAAAGATAATCGTAGCATATAGCCTCATCAATCGGAAATGACTGAAAAGTGGGGAGGTGAAGCAAGGCTAAGTGGGTAGCACCAAATTAGGGTATATCACCTTTCTTGATACCATCGAATATTACTATTATGATTCATGGAAGGAGCTCGGAAAAAGGATGGGAACACCTTGGGTGATAGCATATTTGGTCTATCCAGATCGGGGATAGTCTAGTCTTGTGTTGTAGGGGATCCTTGTGTGGTCCTCGATACGCTTCTTGACATGTATTGTGACAAGCGATACTCCAGTGCCTAGTCATTTGTATGGAATCCATTCTCCAATAAGCGCCTTACGATTTTTATTGTGCCTAACTATGCTGAAACGTGAGATGTAAGCATGTCAGCTATTTGAATAAGTATTTGTACTTAAACACTGTTATAGTATCAGATGATTCGTATGAAATGTTTTGGATATCGTAAGGTACAAAACCCATCGTGTTTATTTGTGGTGTGGTCTTACGAGATACCTTTGATTTTCGAAGGATTTTGATAACTTTGATAATACAATTTTAGTGTGTTTTCTCATGTTGGTTTTCCAGACTGACCCTGGTGTTATTTTATAATAATACTCAGTTCAGACCGAGTATTACAGATTAAGGATTGGATGCTATGGAGCTCGGGTGACGAGCTAGATGATGAAGACGTATTACCATATCTGATTTTTATCCCGCTGTGTATTGTAGGTTGTATATTCAGCTTTTGTGAGGACAAGTTATTATAACTGTCCAGTATTGTGCTATTGATTTGTGTTGTACTCGAATGATGTAATGTACAAATAACAGTTATAATTCTTTTTGTATAAAGACAGTTATTAACTGTTATATATTATTCGGCTGCAATTGTGAGATTCTGTGTTGTTATTTCTATTTTCTTCTTCTACCTTTTTCTTCTTTTCCCGAACATTCTATTATTCCCGGCATTCAATTGGTTGGCATGTAATGTAGTGGACGTATTGATATCGATTATCAAGCGTTGAAAATCTTGGTTGTGATACTTGGTATTAGAGATGAAGGTTAACCGAGAACCTTGGCTCTGGTAGGGATTACTCATTAGAGATAGGGTCAGTCGCACCCATGAATGAGTTTGAGAGTATTAATAAGTATAAGAGCTTATTTTATTAGTGAATATAAATACTGTTTTATATTGTGTTTCGTTGAGTGTCTTATGTATTCTGGTTAATGTGAGTAATTATCGTTATTGATAGGGATCTATAAGCACTACAATGGAGCAATTCGACATGGTATCTTTTAAAATTGGGCTAAACAAAATAATTTTACCCAAATTATTTTTATATATAAAAGAAATAATTTTTTAGAAATTATTATATTATGTATGGTGTCCTTGGTTGTTAGGAAATGATAATATTAAACTATTATCATTGTTGTCATGATGATTAAATAAAAAGTTGATTTTATAACCAAAAGTTAAGAAATTTAATTCATATAACAAAATGAAGATTGTAAATATGAGTTTATAGATGTGATTTATAATTTGAAATGAAATGAAATCCTAGAGGAATATCTAAATATAGATGTAAAAAGTTAGAAATTTGGGAATTTAATTTCCCGATGGATTTAAAAATGATTTTCGAAGTCTTGGAAAATAATGGTGATGTTATTTGGGAAATATCTTTGAATTGAAATATTTAAAATGGTTTTCAAAAGAGGAAAAAGCACTGAACTCACCTTGGTCATAGGAAAATAAATCTGATAATGATCACTACATCATCGGTGTTTAATTTCGAATTTCCCAGGGAGGAATTGCTAACTGAATGTTTTGGATTGGAGTTGTATTGCAAAACTGGGTTTGATTTTGTAATGTAAAGAAATAACTTAATATACCAAACGATTTTGGGTATATATGATTTCAGAAATGATTTTGAATGTTTGAGAAATTGTTTATACTCCAGAACTTTATTTAAAATGTTTATTGAATATAAATAAGTTTGAAAACTTACAAAATTTGGAATTTAATTATTAGAATGAAATTTATCTTAAGAAGAGTTAAATAAAAGCAAGTGTGATAATGGAATAAATTAGTAAATTAAACTAATTAAATGAAGTGGATTGGAATAAATTGGTCAATAGAATATTAATAAGTTTGTTAACTTAGGGAATTTTGAAATTTGATTTTGTGGAGTGAAATTTTACTTAAGTTAAATAAGAGTGAATTTAGAAAGAAAATTTAACCTAAGCAAGCTAAACTAAATAGTTATTGAAATAAAATTTATTAAGTTGGAAATAAATTAGTGAATGAACCAATTAATTTGATTTGTAAGTAAATAAAATTTAAAATTGAATATTGGAATGATATTTAATTTGAATTATGTTAAATAAGGTGAAATTGAAGAAATGGTTCGAGTGGACTAAGTAAAATAAAAGTTTGGAAATAAAAAATTTGATTGAGATATGAAATAAATTAGTGAATCAAATATGGTTTGAGAGATGTTTGATAAAATTCAATATTTAAAGATTTGGAAAATAAATTGAGTTCAAATGGAATTGAAAATTTAATTTGAATTAAAGTGTATATCAACTTAAGTGGTGAAGTGAAAATAAATATAAGAAGTTATACAAACTAATCATAATAGACTTAAGGAAGTAAATGGTGAAGTTCTTAAGTAAAAATTGCTATTGGGAAATATACTGAGTAGGTTTTGAATGAAGATTAAATAAAAGTTATGTAGAAGGGTAAGTGTGAATAAGTGAATGGAAATTAAAATAAAGGTGAATAGAAAGAATTTGATATAGCTAATAATCAATTGAAAATTAATGCGTAAACTGGATGTATATTATATTTAAATAGTGATTCGATTCATATTCGAGCATAGAATTTCGAGATAAGTTATATCGATTCGAGTTAGGATTTTTCACTTGATTTTCGACGGCGAACCATGGATATAGATTTTTGATTGATTCTGGAGTTCTCAATCATAATATATGGCTATGAAAGGATAATGACGGTTTCTAATCAAGAAATCAGTTCTGATTCCGCACTAGAGAGTCATGTGAACGATACTAGTTCAAAAACGAAATCGTGTGATCTAGCGAGCGATCAAGTTTGATTTTGCATATGGATGATATATGTACATTGAAACGACCCGCAAATCCGTACCCTTTGAGTCAACGCTATTCTACAACAACCAACTCAAGTTGTACAGAAATACGAACCATTTGGGTTAAAGGAGAAGAGGTGGAAGAAGAAAAATAGAAAACAACAACAGAATCTAACCATCGCAGCGGAATAAAATATAATAGATAATAAATGATCTTTACTCAAAACAAATCAAATATACATGTTTATATATTACATCATCAAAGTACATCAACTCAGCTCAACATCAATAACATACAACAGGATACATAGCTAGTCAACACAGCGGAATATATATAAAACAAGTACGAAGTACGCATCGTCATCCAGCTCGTCTCCTGAGCTCCACAGCATTTCCTGTACCCTATAATACTCGGTCTGACCCGAGCATTATAGTTAAATAACACTCGAGTCAGTCTGGAATACCAACGTGAGAAAATCACACCCAATTGATTATTAAAGCTTCAAAAATCCTTTGAAAACAAAAGCATCTCGTAAGACCACGCCACAAATAAACATGTCGGGTTTTTACCTTACGATAGCTAAAACAATTTTTATAGAAATCCTCTGATATTATAATAGGGCCTATATACAAATACTTATAAAATAGCCGAAATTGTTACATTCATTAAATTCCAGCTACTAGCCACAGAGTGGGTAATACAAAAAAAACTCGCACAAGGCTCGTAGGGATAATGGATTTCCAACTAATGACTAGGCACTGGGGTACCACCTGTCACAGTACGGAGCCTAGAACACCGTACCGAGGAGTACGCCCGCTCCCCTACAACACAAGGCCGGGACTACCCCTTACTGGATAATCCCGAGTGAGATCACCCCGCGGTTGGGATCAGCAACCGCCCACTAAGCCGAAATAAAAAGGGAAATCTAGACAGGGATGACCTCACCCTGCTTGGGTGCTACCCACCTAGCCTTGCTGCATAACCCCTGATTTTCAGTCATTCCCATTTGATGAGGCTTGAGGCTAAGCGCTACCTTTATAGAACATATCTCTTAGAATGCCCATCGTCCACCTGACGATGTTTCGCAAGCATTCATCCATACAAGTCCACCCCGGGTTCGAACGGAACCAAAGGCACAACTCCTACTACATCCACTTTGGAAATATCCTCAGGATTAGTAGCGACTAGCCCTTGCACTTCACTGCTCCATCTTCGCATGCAAAATCGTTTTCCACGAAAACGTACAAACCGGATCGAAGTGGTTTTCGAGAAATTAATCTCGTTCCCGGTCTCTTCGAAACGATCAACGTATTTGTCCAATATTGATAGTCGGTTATTTAACTATCAATTAATATTCAGAAACATCCATCCAACAAAAAATAATTTCCCACATTATTTATTAACCTCAAAATATCGTCACAAGCTATATTTCTATTTTCAATCCTTTGAAAACAGTTTCAAAACCATCTTTCTTTTCAGAATAAACTTTCCCAAATATTTTCTATCTCCTCTGAAATCACCAAGCACAAAACTAGATTTCTAAAATAATTTAAAACACTTTACTTTGAAATATACTTTAAAACATTTAAGTTAAAACTACATCAATAATTTATTAAAAATACCATACTATATGAATATTTGAAAATGAGGTTACTTAATAAATATAAAACTAGATTTATACTTTTTTTAAAAACATAATATTAAGTCATTCTTTAAATAATTACTAATATAATAAATTAAGAGAAAATACTTACTTTAGAACTTAAATATTAGAAATAAGAAATTTTCCAAAACTTGCTTTTTAAAACAACTTTTAAATCTTTTAACTTATATTTAAAAATTTACTTTGGAAACGTACTTGGTTATCCAGGGAGAATTTCCAATCTCAATTACTTAAATCAACTTTCCAAATTGATTCCCAATTTATTCCATTTGAAATAAATATCTTTACTTTCTTAATTCATTTTAAAATTCATTAATTATGGACTTCACTACTATTATTATTTCCCTTTGATTTTAAATCTTTTTAACTGAAATATACGAATTTCAGTTTTTCCCAATTTCTTCTTTATTCTTTTCAATAATTTAAATCTTAAATTTAAAATAAAAGCTTTGTTCTATTAATTAATAACACTAAAGTTTAAAATTCATTAACTTTCTGTTTATTCTAATTTCCTTTCTATACTCAAGATTTATTTATTAGAATATTAAAGTTACTTTATCTCTTTTCCAATTCATTTTTAAATTTATTCAAATTTCTATAATTTTTTTACTTACAAATTCACTTCTTTATTTTCTTTCCAAAATCCAATTTATATATATTTAGTAACTCATCATACCCAATAATTTCCAATCAAACCATAGCATTCAATATTTCAATATAATCCATCATAGAATATCAGCCAATCATAACAGAGAATATTAAATAATTTAAATAAATGTTGAGGGGTCCAATTGGATCCCTCCAACCTGTTTTCCCTGCATCCACAGATGTTAACACAACAAAAATCAAACATTCCAAGATGTACTATATATTATAATATAACACATCAATCAATTCAACCAATCAACCAATTATTTAAATTTAACCATTTAAATCTAACTGAGTGAGATTAACTCACCTTTAATTTAATTTGCAGTCCGTTACCATTCATTTCCATTCCACCCTGTTCCATGATTTTGAACCTTGTATAAACATTATACACTTAATTTATATTTGAATTAACTTAATAATTAATTTCCATAAAATAACTTAATTGACAAATGATTTAAATTTGAACTAATTCTTCCTTAAATAATCTCCTAGTAACTAAAATTTTGGTCTATCAAATGATACACCACCACTATTTTTAAAGTTAACTGATAATGAAAAGAGGTATATATATTCTCTTTTCTGACCAAACATAAATTTTATAACGGCGTATATATATACTATAATCACTATTTAGCAATTCTAAAAATTAACAGTAAGCTAAATATTAGTATAAAGCTATATATTCCTATAAACATTCATAGTTCACTGTTTATTGAATCGAATTTCTATTGAGAAATAAAATCGAATACTTCACCTTTGCTCGAGAACGTCCTCCAGGCCCACAGATACGCGACTACACAGTCTCGCGATTTCGAACCAACGAACGCAAGCCTCCTCCTCGAACCCACCCTGATCGCGCTTGACCTCGCCACAGCCTCGCAAAACCCAAACTTCACGAGCCGCCTTCTGGGACCTCGCCGATGAATCCCTAGATCTCGCGCTCCCAAATCAACGCCACGAACCGAAACTATAACTCCCCCATTTTGCGAAATCGATTCCGAGTTTAAATCGGAATTTTTTTTGTGGAAAGAACAATCGGATTGATGAAGGAGAGGCTCGCATCCAATTACATCGAGCTCGGCCATTAGAATATCGTGAAGCTAAAGGAAAGGGAAAGGGAAGGTAAAGGGGGACCACGATTTCTAACAGTCATTATATCCTCTATTTTTTTAGCTTGCTTTAGAATTTTTGTTGAACTGCACGCTTGCTATTTAAAAGAAGAGAGGAGGGAACAAGAAATGACATTGGCGTACGCGAGAAGGGCTGCAGTATGAAGAGGAGACCAAAGCTCAGATGTGAAATTATTACGGCGACTGAGTTAAAAGATATTTTATTTATTCATTTATTTTTATTATGTTCCAAACGACTCGATAAAATGCAATTCAAAATTTTTTACTTCCTATCAAGGCATACTGCTAGGTGTTCATAATATTATACCCCTATTTCGAACGCTAAGGAAAAGGTTTCGATCCTAATTCGTTCGTATGGAGAAGATAACTCTCCGAATCGATTGTTACCAATTAAATTTTCAGCGCGTTTGTAACAACCCGCATATTTGTCGAGTTTATATTTAAATATTTTATTTAAATATTAAATCGTTAATCGAATTTTGGTCCGACAAGCTACTTTTTGCAAACGGTCAAATTAGGACTCGAGACCACTTCCATTTAGTTCGAAATGCCGTTTACAAATTTTTTTAAGTATAAACATCGATAGGTTTGGAGTTAGTGAAATTTCACTAACTTTTCCCGCTTTGGACTTTGGGTTAGTTTGGCCTATTAAGCCCAAGTTCCAACCCTCTTCTCCTCACTCTTCATAAATTTCCTAACTAACCCAAGCTTTGGCATTAATGGTGAAGAGAGTGGGAAATTAAACTCCAAGCTCAAATTCAATTGCAACTCCAACATTCAACTCCAAATTCAAGTAGAAGATATTGGATTCAAGCTTTAGATTGCTTCTCCTTGCTTTCAAGCTTCATCTTCATAAATTTTAGTGCAAAGGTGAGATTTTTATCTCACAATTCTAGCCTATAACTATATTGGACTGTTGGGAATGATTCCCTATCATTTTTGCATGCATGTTAGCATTTGGTTTGGATTGGATTGGCGAAAAACTCCAATTTTTAGCGTTTTGGTGAATTTTCTGCACTTAGGTCGTTCTGGCCATTTTTAGCTCGTTCAGAGTTAAGTCGTTCGTCCATAGGTCGTGAGTGGTTTACGAGTTAACCCTAGGTCGTTCTGGCCATTTTTAGCTCGTTCGGAGTTAAGTCGTTCGTCCATAGGTCGTGAGTCGTTTACGAGTTAACCCTAGGTCGTTCTGGCCATTTTTAGCTCGTTCGGAGTTAAGTCGTTCATCCATAGGTCGTGAGTCGTTTACGAGTTATCCCGATAGGTCGTTGGACCCTTAACTCGTAGGTCGTTGGACCTTATCTCGTTAGGTCGCTCCTGGCCTAACCCTTAAGTCGTGCAACCCTTAAGTCGTGCAACCCTTAAGTCTTGCAACCCTTCAGTCACGCAACTCTTAAGTCGGTTACGAGTTATCCCGATAGGTCGTTGGACCCTTAACTCGTAGGTCGTTGGACCTTATCTCGTTAGGTCGCTCCTGGCCTAACCCTTAAGTCGTGCAACCCCTAAGTCGTGCAACCCTTAAGTCGTGCAACCCTTCAGTCACGCAACTCTTAAGTCGGTCACGAGTTATCCTGTTAGGTCGCGACCTCTGTTAAGTTGGCCATGTTGGGTCGTGAGTCATCGTTAGGTCGCGAACACCTCTAGGTCGCAACCACTAAGTCGCTTGACCCCTTAGACCCCTAGGTCGCAACCGTTAGGTCGCTCGACCCTATCCTTCTTAGGTCGTTAGACCCCCTTTTTGTCTTCACTAGGTCGTACCGTTTTGGACGGGGCGCTGCCCCGCACCCCGCCGGGGGCGCTGCCCCCTGGACCTCCACGACCTGACCGGGCAGGTCGAACCCCGTAAGCGGTGGCGTTGCCCCCGCACCCCTACCTTGGGGGGTTGCCCCCCCCCCCCCCCCGGACCCCTCCTCCGTAGGGGATCTTATCTGAAAAACATTGAGCTGATTTCCTTGGATCTTATTCACATCTCCGTATGCGATCTTTGTGATTGATTGTTTATATAATTGCTTCTGTGCTTTGTCATTTTATAATATAAAGGTTTCAATACTAGTAGTAAATATCAAAACTCTTTTAACAAACAATTTCAACTCTATTTTTAATAACAAAGCTCTTTTCTTAAACCGTTTTCCAATCTATTAGTATATACAAACCTTTACCTCACTCGGATGAGAAATCTAATTAAACGACTTAGTAAAACAAGTGGTATGAAACGCTTGCGTTCACTTCGTCGGTTAATTCTTGGACTTGTTCGATTGAACCTCTTGTGACAATTTTATTAGTGAAGATTTACAGTTTGTTCGTAAATATTTAAGTTAAGCAAGTGGTTATGGGACATGAAGCCAAACTTCTATATTTACTAGCTTAGTGTAATTGACACTTCTCGTTGATCATGACGATCATTCTGATGCTTTAGACTAGCAACTATGCGATGTCTCTTGTTGCGAGGTTAGACTAGACACCACTTGTGTGATTCCACTCACACATACCTTTTTGCTTTTTGGTTAGTCTGGACCTTAATCTGTGTGATTCCATTCACACATGTGGGGTAGCTCCCCTTGGTCTTCGGACCGTCATGTGATAGGCCTCTTTCTCTTTTCTATGATTTCTGGACTTCTTGCATTGATTTCTAGAATTTATGTCATTGACTTGTTATGAGTACAAGTTTGGGGTATGATGCCCTTTCCGAATCTTTGAGAAGATTCTTGTGATATTGATTATCTCTTATTGATTGATCTTCTGTTGATCATTATTTACATACTTATAGTGGTATGTCATTATGGATATTTTATGTTTATGCCATATCTTTTATGTTATATCATGTCATCTGATATTTATAGCTAGACTGACCCATTTATTATTTTCTTAAATAATACTCGGGTCAGACCGAGATGTTACAGGTGCTTCTGCTTGACTTCTTCCTAGGGATTAATCACTCTGACTTTTGGCTAACTGTTTAGATTAGCAGTTTTTTTTGTATACACTTGAGATATAGACTCATAGTTGTATTCTTTTGTATAGCACGTGTTGCTATTCTTTTGTATTATTGTGGATCTTTTGACCACTACTCTGATGTACACTTTCATGTGTTAGTTATATATTCATATCTTCTTCCGCCTTTGTGATATGGATGTCTGTGACTGATTTGCGTTATGCTTATTTCTATGTTTGTTTCCGAAGATTATTTATAGCCACCATGTGATAAGAAATTACATGGATGGTCGCTCCTCAACGGCCTTATTCTCCGTGCTAGTTGACAGCACTACTCCGTAGTGTTCTTGGCTAGCGTGGGTATAGAGGTGGGGCGTCACAACGTTTATATATCGCACGTTTACTCAACAACTCCAACCACTACGAAAATTGAAATCCGATAATAATTCAATATTACGGACCCAATGGAACTGGTTTCGTCCAAATCCGAGACTATGCCTCGGAAGGCTATTTTTAAATTCGATTTAAACTAAAAAATTTCAAAACTGAACAAATTACTGTTAAGTTTTGATTTTACAACTTCTATTATCCTCAATGTTATAAATATAAATTTTGTAAGCCTTCAAATTATTATTAACAGGCTAAAAACTCCAGATTCGATATTTAGTTCAACTTCCAATTATTTAATTCAAAAAACATTAAATATCAAATAAATTGTGATATTCGTAATTCAAGTTAAGCTTGCTCTATTGAATACTTACAATCAATTATTTATTCAGATTTTAATTGCTTGAAAATTCTGGGTCATCACATTCCTCCCCCCTTAAAAGAATTTCGTCCCCGATATTACCAATTAGGAAGAATGGTCCAATACCCGTTTATTATTTGGCTAAACCGAACAGTTTCTAACAATTCAACATCGCACCAACAATCTTCTTATAAAAGACTCATTATTATTCTTATTAACCTTCCAAACTTCTCCATATTTTCAAACTATACTATTGGTTTAATCATTCGAGTTTCAATTGAAAACCAAATTTTGAATTGTCAAAATTTTCTCAAAATTTTTCTAACTCCCTAAATTTCCGAAAATTTTTACCAGCGTCTCCTTTGAGCGGCTAGCTCGGTACAACTACAAAATGGCTCTACGACCTCCCAAACCTAAAAAGAAAACAAAAAGCCAAGTGGCTCATTCCAAATCCCAATCAAATTTCACACCAAATTTAAATACATACCTTTTTGTCGAGCATTTCAAATTTATCTTCTGAAATCAAAATCAATTCTCTTTTCCCTTTATATTACCTACATATCCTGCTTAGCACTAATATCCAATCACAATATTCTCAAAATAGTTTATCAACTTTCTCACAAAATGCAATATCTATTCATTCCAATATAGACTTAAATTATATTAGTAATATCAATTTGCATTTAAGAATTCACCATTCTCTCTTAAGTTTAATATAAGCATTATATATGTTTCTTATACTTATTTTCACCTTACTACTTTAGTTTATATCTATTTCTATTCAAAGTAATTCTTTCATTTCCATATGAATTCAAATTATTTTCAACTCTAAACTTTAAATTTTATTTTTCATTTATACTGATTCATGTTATGATTTTAGTTAGTTTCATTTACTAATTAATTTTAGTTGCCAATTTAAATACGTTTTGTTATTAACAAAAATTCTCCAAAATTTTCAAAAATTTTCTAGCTCCCAAAATTTTCGAAATTTTTTGGCAGAGTTTCCTTTGTACGGAGGAGCTTTTGCAATTTGACAAAAGAGATAAATTTATATACATCGACCCACACGGTCGAAAAAATAAAAAACATTTCATATTTCCTATTTTTATTGCGTAGGCGTACCTTATTTAGCATTTTTAAGCAGACAGCTTATTATTTTTAGCAAATAGCACAACCAAATCCAGCCACACGGCTTCCAGGTACCTGTACTTACTCAATTTAAACATGTAAGTGCCATATATATGAAGTTTAACAATATTTCACTTATTTGCAATAGTTCAACACATGAATTCTAATAGAAATTCACACCAAACATTTCTCCGTAAGCAATTTATACAATTTTCATGCTAATTCAACTGTTCCAATTAATTTACAAACCATTTTCATTCAATTTGAATGGTTTACAATCCTTTCGTATACAACTTCATCACTTTGAATGGTTTAAAACTTAATCGCTTACATTAAATTTATTTCTAAGCAAAAACGAACTCATATTTAATTCAATTGCTCTCAAAATCAATTTATTTCACTCTTATCAATTTATAGAATTTTAATTACCTCCATTTACATCAAATGACAATCCATTCTATGCAATTTGATGAGATCTATGTGAATAAATAAGTACTTATGTTTTATAATCAATTTAAATTGATTACAACTCAGTTTATGCTTAATTTTATTCCTTTTTTTTAAATTTATTCACAATCCATATATTCTCATTTTCATCGCAATTTAAATTTGAATTCATTCACTTGCATTTCATTTTATTAACCAACTAGTTTCATTATTCAAACAAGTTCCATTCAAAATCATTTGATCTAGCTTGACCCATTCTGTTTGAATTTCATTCACAATCCATTCATTTACATTTCATTCCATATTTGTTTATTCCAAACTATTTATTTAGCTCGAAGACAATCCAAGCTATTGCATTCCATAACCGTTTCTCAACTTATTTAAACCACACTTCATTTGATTCTTATTTATTCCATCCATTTATTTTCACTTGATTTAAATTCAAACCAATATCATTAAACTTGGTTTTAAGTTGAATTCAATTCAACTCTCTACCATTTGTTTAGCTTTAAGTTAATTTACTTCAATTTATTTAAATTATATACTTAAGCTCATTTTCATTTTTCAAGTGGATTTTTTTCTCTTTTCTATTCAACTTAACTCTATCACAATCAAATCTCATTTCAATCTACAATTTCTTTTGATTAGTTATTATAAAATTTAACTTTCCAGATTCAACTCATTCAATTTATTACAAGGCCATTTCCAATTTATTTCCACTTATTTGGATTTTATTTGCAATTCATACCATTACTATTTTAATCCATTTACATTTTTATTCGATACATTTCAATTATACTTAATTTGTTAACACTTCACATTAAATTTTAATTAATAACTCAAGTTCTGAATCCACTATCCATTTTCAATTTATCACCAAATTTCATGAACTCACCATTCAGTTACATTTACTTTACTGACAATTCTAATCAAATTCAATTCATAACTTGAGTTTTATTCCCAAATTTCATCATAAATTCACAATTCAGCTTCTGTTAAAAAAAATTACGTTCCCATTTACACATTTTATTAACTAATTTATTATAAAATTAGTTCTCTCCTATTTATAGTTCAATACTTGATTTTTAATTTCAAATATCACTTCATTCAATTTTCTTAAGTTCAATTTATTTTATAATTCAAGTTTTGATCTTCATTTTATTTTTCAATTCATCAATAATATTTATTTTGGGTTTCTATCCCACTTTTCAAATTTTATAAGTCACAACTTATTATTTACACAATTCCATTCATCATAGGCTTGAATATATTATTCTTTTATTTTAACTCAAGCCTTATGCTTATTTATAACCCAAGTATATTTTATTCCATGCATTATAATTCTTTTACTCGTTATTCTTATTATTTATTTCAATTCCAATCCTTATTCAATTTATTTTCCATTTGTTTAGGTAAGAATTTTATTCCATTCATTAATTCAATTGAATTCTCATCCCAATTCAATTTTACTTTCACTCAAATTTATTTAACTCAATTCATTTTCAACTTGATTCGAATACAAATAGATATTATTCCAGCCTATTTAAATTAATTTCAATCCATTAAACTTTTATTTCCCAATCCAAGTTAATTTCATTTTCATTTTTTTTGAACTTTTCACTTTAAAGTCAAATTCTCAACATTCAAAGCTTACATTCCTTTCCTGATTTAAAAATTATCTCAATTTACAAGCTTACAACTTATCTCAACAGTATTTTAAAACACCCGACCTTTGGTTTAGGATCATCTTGAAATCTCCAACATCTCAAATCTCATTTCTCAAAAATTTTAAACCAATCCTGGCTTTTATTTGCAACAAATTCCCTTTTGAAATTTTCAAAAACAACTAGCTTTTCTGAACGAATAAATTTTTGGCAGCAATGTGTCACTTAGAAACTTGAAAATGAACATCGATAATGCTGTAGTCATCACCGAAGTTATTTTCCAGCGACTGAAGTGAATTTAATGTTATATCCTTTCCCAAAATTTGTTTAGAACAATTTCCCTTTCAGAAATACCTTTTTTTTTTAAATAAACAATAATGTTACCATTTGTCTTCAAAAGATTTCCATTCAGAAATATCTCCAAAACAACAATGCTATTATTTATCTCCAAAACACATCGATAAACATTTCCAAATATCCGGGATTTTAAATTTCTAAAGCCTGCTTAAATAAATTTTAACTATAATGCATTTATACAGTTTATGCTTATACAAATTTCCATTTAATTGCATTTCATTTCATAAATTATACTTATAATTCATATTTATAAATTTCATTCCATAATTGAATTTATCTTCTCAGTCTTTGATTATATTTACAATTTCTAGTCAAATTCTCACTTAAAAATGATAATTCTTTAATATTATTCTTCCTATCATCCAAGCAACCATATATTAGCTAAATAGTTTACAAAAACTTTCTTTATATCAAAATATGTTTTTTGGGTAAAATTATTTCACTTACCCATATTTAAAACAATACCGTGTCGATTGCTCTATTCAAATGTTTAGAAACCCATTCGATACAGTTGCGCAGTCTGTGCCGACGAATGTTCATATGCCATTCAATAAATCAATCAGCACAATATTAAAACAATTTATATTCACTAACAAATACGCACTCATATTTATTAATACGCTCAAACTCATTATAGAGTACTACAGACTCTAATTTAAATGAGCAATTCCCACCAGAGCCAAGGTTGTCTCCAACCTAAGCTCTGATACCAAGTGAAACGACCCGCAAATCCGTACCCCTTGAGTCAACGCTATTCTACAACAATCAACTCAAGTTGTACAGAAATACAAATCATTTGGGTTAAAGGAGAAGAGGTGGAAGAAGAAAAATAGAAAACAACAACATAATCTAACCATCGCAGCGGAATAAAATATAATAGATAATAAATGATCTTTACTCAAAACAAATCAAATATACATGTTTATATATTACATCATCAAAGTACATCAACTCAGCTCAACATCAATAACATACAATAGGATACACAGCTAGTCAACACAGTGGAATATATATAAAACAAGTACGAAGTACGCATCGTCATCCAGCTCGTCTCCTGAGCTCCACAGCATTTTCTGTATCCTATAATACTCGGTCTGACCCGAGCATTATAGTTAAATAACACCCGAGTCAGTCTGGAATACCAGTGTGAGAAAATCACACCCAATTGATTATTAAAGTTTCAAAAATCCTTTGAAAACAAAAGAATCTCGTAAGACCACGCCACAAATAAACATGTCAGGTTTTTACTTTACGATAGCTAAAACAATTTTTATAGAAATCCTCTGATATTATAATAGGGCCTATATACAAATACTTATAAAATAGCCAAAATTGTTACATTCATTAAATTCCAGCTACTAGTCACGGAGTGGGTAATACAAATAAAACTCGTACAAGGCTCATAGGGATAGTGGATTTCCAACTAATGACTAGGCACTGGGGTACCACCTGTCATAGTATGAGGCCAAGAACACCGTACCGAGGAGTACGCCCGCTCCCCTGCAACACAAGGGCGGGACTACCCCTTACTGGATAATCCCGAGTGAGATCACCCCGCGGTTGGGATCAGCAACCGCCCACTAAGCCGAAATAAAAAGGGACATCTAGACAGGGATGACCTCACCCTGCTTGGGTGCTACCCACCTAGCCTTGCTGCATAACCCCTGAATTTCAGTCATTCCCATTTGATGAGGCTTGAGGCTAAGCGTTACCTTTATAGAACATATCTCTTAGAATGCCCATCGTGCACGTGACGATGTTTCGCAAGCATTCATCCATACAAGTCCGCCCCGGGTTCGAACGGAACCGAAGGCACTACTCCTACTACATCCATTTTGGAAATATCCTCAGGATTAGTAGCGTCTAGCCCTTGCACTTCACTGCTCCATCTTCGCATCCAAAATCGTTTTTCATGAAAACGTACAAACCGGATCGAAGTGGTTTTCAAGAAATTAATCTCGTTCCGGGTCTCTTCGAAACGATCAACGTATTTGTCCAATATTGATAGTCGGTTATTTAACTATCAATTAATATTCAGAAACATCCATCCAACAATAAATAATTTCCGAAATTATTTATTAACCTCAAAATATCTTCACAAGATATATTTATATTTTCAATCCTTTGAAAACAGTTTCAAAACCATCTTTCTTTTCAGAATAAACTTTCCCAAATATTTTATGTCTCCTCTGAAATCACCAAGCACAAAACTAGATTTCTAAAATAATTTAAAACACTTTACTTTGAAATATACTTTAAAACATTTAAGTTAAAACTACATCAATAATTTATAAAAAATACCATACTGTATGAATATTTGAAAATAAGGTTACTTAATAAATATAAAACTAGATTTATACTTTTTTTAAAAACATAATATTAAGTCATTCTTTAAATAATTACTAATATAATAAATTAAGAGAAAATACTTACTTTAGAACTTGAATATTAGAAATAAGAAATTTTCCAAAACTTGCTTTTTAAAACAACTTTTAAATCTTTTAACTTATATTTAAAAATTTACTTTGAAAACGTACTTGGTTATCCAGGGAGAATTTCCAATCTCAATTACTTAAATCAATTTTCCAAATTGATTCCCAATTTATTCCATTTGAAATAAATATCTTTACTTTCTTAATTCATTTTAAAATTCATTAATTATGGACTTTACTACTATTATTATTTCCCTTTGATTTTAAATCTTTTTAACTGAAATATACGAATTTCAATTTTTTCCAATTTCTTCTTTATTCTTTTCAATAATTTAAATCTTAAATTTAAAATAAAAGCTTTGTTCTATTAATTAATAACACTGAAGTTTAAAATTCATTAACTTTCTGTTTATTCTAATTTCCTTTCTATACTCAAGATTTATTTATTAGAATCTTAAAGTTACCTTATTTCTTTTCCAATTCATTTTTAAATTTATTCAAATTTCTATAATTATTTTACTTACAAATTCACTTCTTTATTTTCTTTCCAAAATCCAATTTATACATATTTAGTAACTCATTATACCCAATAATTTCCAATCAAACCATAGCATTCAATATTTCAATATAATCCATCATAGAATATCAGCCAATCATAACAGAGAATATTAAATAATTTAAATAAATGTTGAGGGGTCCAGTTGGATCCCTCCAACCTGTTTTCCCTGCATCCACAGATGTTAACACAACAAAAATCAAACATTCCAAGATGTACTATATATTATAATATAACACATCAATCAATTCAACCAATCAACCAATTATTTAAATTTAACCATTTAAATCTAACTGAGTGAGATTAACTCACCTTTAATTTAATTTGCAGTCCGTTACCATTCATTTCCATTCCACCCTGTTCCATGATTTTGAACCTTGTATAAACATTATACACTTAATTTATATTTGAATTAACTTAATAATTAATTTCCATAAAATAACTTAATTGACAAATGATTTAAATTTGAACTAATTCTTCCTTAAATAATCTCCTAGTAACTAAAATTTTGGTCTATCAAATGATACACCACCACTATTTTTAAAGTTAACTGATAATGAAAAGAGGTATATATATTCTCTTTTCTGACCAAACATAAATTTTATAACGGCGTATATATATACGATAATCACTATTTAGCAATTCTAAAAATTAACAGTAAGCTAAATATTAGTATAAAGCTATATATTCCTATAAACATTCATAGTTCACTGTTTATTCAATCGAATTTCTATTGAGAAATAAAATCGAATGCCTCACCTTTGCTCGCGAACGTCCTCTAGTCCCACAGATACGCGACTACATAGTCTCGCGATTTCGAACCAACGAACGCGAGCCTCCTCCTCGAACCCACCCTGATCGCGCTTGACCTCACCACAGCCTCGCAAAACCCTAACTGCACGAGCCGCCTTCTGGGACCTCGCCGATGAATCCCTAGATCTCGCGCCCCCAAATCAACGCCGCGACACGAAAATATAACTCCCCCATTTTGCGAAATCGATTCCGAGTTTAAATCGGATTTTTTTTTTGTGGAAAAAACAATCAGATTGATGAAGAAGAGGCTCGCGTCCAATTACATCGAGCTTGGCCATTAGAATATCGTGAAGCTAAAGGAAAGGGAAAGGGAGGGTAAAGGGGGACCGCGATTTCTAATAGTCATTATATCCTCTATTTTTTTTAGCTTGCTTTAGAATTTTTGTTGAACTGCACGCTTGCTATTTAAAAGAAGAGAGGAGGGAACAAGAAATGACATTGGCGTACGCGAGAAGGGCTACAGTATGAAGAGGAGACCAAAAGTTCAGATGTGAAATTATTACGGTGGCTGAGTTAAAAGATATTTTATTTATTCATTTATTTTTATTATGTGCCAAACGACTTGATAAAATGCAATTCGAAATTTTGACTTCCTATCAAGGCGTACTGCTAGGTGTTCATAATGTTATACCCCTATTTCGAACGCTAAGGAAAAGGTTTCGAATCCTAATTCGATCGTATGGGGAAGATAACTCTCCGAATCGATTATTACCAATTAAATTTTCAGCGCGTTTATATATCGCACGTTCACTCAACAACTCCAATCACTACGGAAATTGAAATCCGATAATAATTCAATATTACGGACCCAATGGAACTGGTTTCGTCCAATTCGAGACTGTGCCTCGGAAGGCTATTTTTAAATTCGATTTAAACTAAAAAAAAATTCAAAACTGAAAAAATCACTGTTAAGTTTTGATTTTACAACTTCTACTATCCTCAATGTTATCAATATAAATTTTATAAGCCTTCAAATTATTATTAACAGGCTTAAAACTCTAGATTCGATATTTAGTTCAACTTCCAATTATTTAATTCAAAAAAACATTAAATATCAAATAAATTGTGATATTTGTAATTCAAGTTAAGCTTGCTCTATTGAATACTTACAATCAATTATTTATTCCGATTTTAATTGCTTGAAAATTCTGGGTCGTCACATACATCTATGGGTTTTGGGAAAGAAATATTGGAAATTGAAAATGTTAAACCAAATGATTTTGAACTGTATGATTGGATGCTATTGGTAAGTAAGGTGTAGGTAATTAAAAGCAAAAGCTAAATTGATGTCTTCAATTTAAGAAGTAAAAAATTGGATTGCCCGACAAAAGGTGTGTGTTTGAATCGTTGTACGAAATTGATGATTTTTTGTTTGAACCACTTGGCTATTGTTTTCTTTTGATGATTTTGGGCCGTAGAGGCAGTTTTGTATTTTTTGTTCTAGCTGCGCAAAGGAGACGATGATGAAATTTTTCAAAAATTTAAGGAGTTGGAAAATTTTAGGAGAAAATTTTGATAATTTAAATATTGATTTTAAATTATAATTTGAATGATTGAGGGGATAATATCTATGGATTAATTTGCAAATTAGTAAAAGTGATAGAGTATTTCCAACGAAAATTTCGAGAAGTTGTTTGAAACTGTGTGGTTTTAGGGAAAAAATAAATGGGTTTTGGAAAATTCTTCTTACCTTGCAATTTCAAGAATGAAATTCTTACAAGGGGTAAGGAATGTAACGATCCAGAATTTTGGACATTTGAATTTGGTATATTTAATTGATTTTAAATATTTAAAAGTTAATTTTTAACTTGAATTTCAAATATAACTATTTATTAGATAATTTAATTATTGAATTTTATAATTGGGAATTAGTTAAAATAGCGAATCATGAATTTTAAGATTGTTAAAAATAACTCAAAGGCTTATAAAATTTATATTAATAATAATGAAGATAATAAAAGTTTTCAAAGCGAATTTAAAAGTGATTAGTTCAATTTTAAAAATATATCGTTTAAATTGACATTTAGAAAAAGATTTCCATGGAACAGTCTCGGAATTCGATGAAACTAGTTCTATTGGATCCGTAATAGTGTATTCTTATTGGATTTCAAATTTCATAACGTTTGGAGTTATCATTTGTTGGTATGGGTTAGAAATGCGTAAAAATTAATATTATAATTCAATATAATAATTGGGTCCAAAAATCTTCTCCATAAGATCGAATTAGAACTCGAAACCTTTTCCATTGCGTTTGGAATAAGGGCATAACATTATGAACACCTAGCAACACATCTCGATAGGAGGTTGAAATTTTTAATTACGTAATCGAGATATTTTAGGAATTTAAATTTATATTTTGACTAGTCAGCACATCACTTCCCTTTCTTTTCCTACGTGTCATTGTAATTTACCCTACACGCTACCACCTTTTCAATATCACGTCTTGCCCCCTCTTCTCCTTTATATCGTGGATGAGTTCCTTTTCAAAATTTAATCGTTCGAAAAAGAAGAAAAAATGGACACGAATTCAATTCATCAAAAAAAGGAAGAGCAATGGACGGGGATTCAAATGGTGGAAGCAGGCAAGGAGCGATGCAGTAGTTTGCACGATGGTGATTGGGATGGGTTCGCAAAGCGTGCGACGTCGAATTCGTGGATTCGATAGTTTAATGGATATGGAGGAAGGTTGGAGCAGTGGTGGCTATTGGCTTATGAGCGAAGTCGTGAGGCGTGGGTATTTTAAAAAAAATTAGAAGGTCGCGAGTTGACTGGAGGAAGGGAGAGGGGCTCAGCGATTTCATTTTTGGTCAGGCAGCCATATTTGGTTGACGGCAGTGATGTTTTGGGTGAGTTTATCTCACACGATCTCTATGTTTAAATATGTATATGCATATTAAATTTTGGTTTTCAATTTTGGGTTAAATTGTTGATCTACGGTTGAATGAATGGGTGATAAAAAATTTAGTTGTTGTTATGAACTCTAAGCTCGGCTTCTGGAGGCTGTTCTTTTTTCTATCGTCATTTCTTTGATTTCGTGATCGTTCTTCCGTGGTGTTGTCGGTTAATAGATAATAGTGTACAGTGCATCCTTGCACTAACTATCACCATATAAGTATTAGTAAAATATTTTATGCATTGGTATACGTTTTTATGACCAGCTATGCATGACTATTGTTTTTGTACTGGATCAGATCTTCAACTTAGGTCTAAATTATTTTTGGACTACTTCAATTAATTTTTAATGGATAAAATTAGTTATTGATTGATTTGTTGAATTGATATATTTTCATCAGTTGAATGTGAGGTTATATATAGCAGTATATATACATATTGGAGTGATTGATATTCCCGCATATATATATATATAGCGGATGAGACCCTATGCTCCCCGCATAATAGCAGAGGATCCTATATACCGCGATATCCCCCTCGAAGTGGGATTTATATTTTTATAATTGTATTAACATCTACGGATGCAGGAAAAACAGGTTGGAGGGATCCAACTGGATTTGTCAAAATATTGAAATTATTTTTATATCCAGTGATATGATTTGTTTAAATAATCTGTGATAGATTATATTGGAATTTGGATTTGTTGGATGCTATGGTATTACTGGTTAGATTTCGGTATTTTTAAACACCAATGATAAAGGTTTAAAATTGGGAAAGAAATTAAAAAGGAGAGATTGAAGTAAAAATATTTAGAGTGAAATCTATATTAATTCAAAGAAATGAATTTGGAAAAAATAAATAGTTTGATTTTAAAATTCTATTTAATAATCCCGAAATATGGAAAAATAGAGATTTTTGAATAAATGTGAATAAAAGGGATTTTAAACAATAGAACTTAAGCGATATTGTTAAGTGTAAAAGAATTTATTTTTAACTCGAGATTTAAATAGTTAGAAGAATGAAAAGGGGATGTTGTAAATAAAATATGGAATGTCATACTAGACCTTAAATAAGAATTTTAAATTATAAAATATAAGTAGAATCGAAATGTAGTTGGTTTTGGACTATGGTTGAGTTATTTTGCGAAAATTGATTTAGAAATGAAGTTTAAATTAGAAATTGATTTAAAATCGATTAAGTGTTGTGAAACTGTTATAAACGAGAAATGAGATTATGAAATTTCTAAACAAGGTTGATAAATAAAGTGAAGTGATAACTGTGGATAAATTAGTGCTATAAATTCAAGGCGAGGATTTATTGAGATGGGTGAAATGGTTTAAAAATAAATGGTAGATGTATTTTAGAAACGTGGAAAGGAAATTTACGGAATTTGGGCATAATTAGATTGGAAATAAATGGAGAAGGTTTTCCGGCTATATGGGAGTTGGAAAAAAAATTTGAGAAGTTAATTTTATTTTAAAAAGGGAATTTTTAAATATTAACTTGAAAATTTAAAAGCGTTAAATAATATTTTCTAAACTTAAATAATTAAGTTGTTTTAAAAAATTTTAAACTATGTTCAAATACTAATTAAGTTAGTTTATAGTAACTTAATCGTTATCTAAAGATAAATCAGTATTACTATTTTAAAGGAATAGATTATTCAATATTATATAATAACTTTTACTTAAAAAGTGTATTTGCCTGAAGTTTAACTTGGAAATTTATTATAGAAATTTCATAAGTATTATTTTTGAAAATTTTAAATAAAGTTTTCAAGAAGTAACGGTATGCTCGCATGGCGTAATCGAAGGCAGTGAGTGCCTGTAATTAAGTCTTGGATTTCTTTGGGATATAGACGCAACCATTGAGCTGTGAATTCATGGTATGATACCACAGTGGTACTTTCTTGATTATTTTAAAGGGTTTCAAATATTTTTGAGAGACAGTTTGTGAATATACTAAATTCGATAAGATAATTGTATACTCTGGATAAAGAGATTTAATTTATTAAAATTTAATAAAAATGAGACTTGGTGTTTTCAATGGAAAACGAAGTATTTGGTTAAATGATTGTTTATTTGATAGTTAGATAACCGACTATTAAATCTGGACCCAAAACGTAACTTTGAAAATACCTAGGAGAAATACGGAAATTATATGGTACAGTTACCGTTCGAGGTGTTATATTGTACATATAAACTCGTTTCGTTCTTCTCGGATGTTTATAAGGAAATCCATCAACTAACGGTTAGGAGGTGATCTTCAATCTTATTTCGTCTATTTATTTGCCAAAAAAAGGGGTTGAGTTTACCGGAAATATCGAGTATTGTTTCGAAGAGACCGGGATCAGATAAGTTATCCAAAAACTACTTTATTCCAACGAGTACGTTTTCGAAAGGGAAACAAAAGCACGTAGTCAAAGATGGAGCAGTGAAGTGCAAGGGCTAATCGCTACTAATCCAGAGGATTATTGCAAAACAGATGCAGTAGGAGTGGTACATTCGGTTTCATTCGGATCCAGAATGGACTTGTATGGGTGAATGCTATCAGTGCATTATCATTGAAGGACAATGAGCATTCTAAGTGAAATTCCTTAAAAAAAGGTAATCGTACCCTCTAGCCTCATCAACTAGGAATGGCTGAAAAGAAGGGGAGACGCAGCAAGACTAAGTGGATAACACCCAATTAGGGTATGTTTATCACCTTTCTAGATACCCTTCGATATTATTACTATGATTCATGGAAGGAGCTCGGATAAAGGGTGGGAACACCCAGGGTGAAAACACATTCGGTCTATCCAAGTCAAGGATAGTCTGGTCTTGTATTGTATGGGATCCCGGCATGGTCCTCGGTATGATGTTCTAGACATGTACCATGATAGGCGATACCCCAGTGCCCAGTCATTCTTATAGAATCCATTCTTCAACAAGAGCCGTGCGATTTTGATTGTTCCCAACTGTAACGACATAAAAATTTTGGTGATTTTTTTATTTAATTAATTGAAATTTTGTGAAATTTTAACAATAAAATTTGAAATTAAAAATTTATTATTTGGAATACGTTTATTTATACATAGCAAATAGTAAATTTTTATCAGATAATATGGAAGTTTAATTTTTTGCCTAATTCTATTTCAATTTAAATAAGTTAATAACAGTTGAATTTAAAAGTTTTTCAAAACCTAAATATGTCAACATGAAAAAATTTATTTAGAACACTCTGAGTCAGACTGCGAAATTCGTTTCATGAAATTTGGACGTTTCTAGCTCCGTTTTGATTTTTCCATATGGAATAGCAACATATATCGCTACCGATTATTGACTTTTGATAGGACGATTGTACCACTGATATCTGTGTACCGTTTTGATCGTCTCGTCGTGTTGATCTCTACGGTATATTTATTTCTGTGTTTTGAAGTCCGGTACACAGCAGAATCTGTTAAAACGATTCCGCATCAGTACCGTAAGCGTGACTTTTTATTTTCTTTTGCCATCCAAACCTCAGTCGTGTCATCCAAGCAACAATAAACTGCTTTAATTATTCATCAAATCAAAGCATTTGACCGTTGTTGTTTCATTTTTTTTCCAGTACAGTTTGTGACTATTCAATGTTTGGGAACGGTTCGAATTGCAAAAAAATTATCTAGTATAACGTTTCTGTATAATCTGGAGGCTTTTGGTTTTCGTTCATGTACATCTCCATCGTCCAACTGTTCATTCATTTTAACTTTGTTCTGTGCTTACATGTAGATTTATCGTTTCTCTTTTACACTGTTCATTTTTGCTTTGAAAAAAATATATGGAAAATACATTGCATTCGTTCTTCTCCTTTGAAGACGCCTACACCTTCCTCCCCTCCTTCAACATCGGCTAGCAAGCCCAGCCGCCACCGTAATGATTAACCCACCACCAAGCAGAACCGCATCCACCTCGTCTCCACGCATAGCCTACTTCAACAAACCCGAGCCAAGAAAATCATAGGCCGAGCTTCTACCCTCTGTTTTTTACCGTTCCACCTGCTCCAACTATAACAACCAAAGCACAACCTTCACCACCCCCTGTCGCCACTGCTCTGCAACCCACAGTGCCACGAACCACCCACTGCCACGTAGCCATCACTTTCATCACCTATACCACCCATCTCCCTGACTCTCCTTCTCTGCCTCTACCTTCCACCTCGACTCGATAAACCATCTCCGCCGTGCTTCAGGCCGAGGCAATCATCACCGGCACCAGAGCTTCCCATCTTCCCCATAACTGCATCTGCATCCACTTGCCTAAGGAGCGAGCTTGTTTCCCTCTTCCATTTAGATATTGTAAGTAGTATATATTATATAAGTTGCTGCATATACGTATTTATTATTTTTTCTATAGGTACTGTTTATATGGATATATTGTTTACATATGTTGTTATATAATAAGCGTATGTTTATATTTTCAAGTACTATAATGTATACTGTTTATATTATGACTTATCTGTGTGTGTGTATGTGTATACACACATTAGTTATAAAAGCTATGAAATGGGCATGTTTGTGACAGTACTATATGTTTAAGTTTTATAAGACGTGCTATATATATAAGTATATATACTAGAATTCTATAAAGTTATGTGTTTATATATAGTATGTTGTTAAATAATATATATATATATATATATATATATATATATTAGTACTCATTTGTGATATGTGTACTTTACGTGTACTATATCTTATAATATTCTAGAAAGTATATGGATAAGTTTATATTAACAATTTTTTTATAGATATATGATATAGAGTGTTTGTATATATATAACTTCACAAACAAGTGGTAGTTTTGAATGTATAAGTGATATGGTATATTTGTTTTGAAAATATAATCTTGAATTTGTCGTATCTGTTTCTATATTTAAATTTTGGTAATAACTCTAGTATGTTATGGTATGTTAGTTATATATATACTAAGTTATACAATATATTGGTTGTTTATGTTAATTTATGTAAGTACTGGTATATAACAGTTGTTAATATTTAGGTATATGTTATACGCCATATATAGTTTATTAAAACAAGTCGTATGTAAATCGTTGTTGTATACATTAGTGTACTGTTTTATAGTGATTTACGATAAGTTACAATATCTGATATGGGAAAGAATATTTCATGTACAGTGTATTCATAAACTTCTTATCTAATGTATATAGTGTATATATAATTTGTTATAGTATATATATGTTTCTTTTATATATGGTTTGTATATGATATACCGACGCTGTGTTAAATTAATGTGATATACATATATAAGCTATATATGATCTGCTGAGTTCATGAATATAATCTAAGTTATATTGATGAAGAAAAAAATTATTAAGTATTATACATGAGTCTATATATCTATCTGTTTACATAAATATTGATTTTAAATATGTTAGGTATATAAGTTTGACTCTAATGTTAAAGTTTTGTTTAAACAATGATTTTGAAATACTTATATATTTAATTTAGTATATGTTGAATTTAGAATATGATTTTATATATTGTTATATATAGTTATGTATATAAATTTACTTACACCATCTACCGTCATCGATCCAGTTCTGGTTTGATTTCGTCAAATTCCTATTCATTAGCTTGCTCGTCAAATTCGTGCCAAACTTGTTTGCTTTAGGTTTGTGCCTAGATTCGTAACTCATTTCATTTGTCGAATATCTAACCTCGTTAGGTGTGCAATCACTCACGATTAATGTTCTTATATTTATTAAATTTGATTCCAATTGAAACAACAATTGAAATATGGTGCGGTTAGTTATGTACGTTGCTATATATGCTGTTATTTGTACCTGTTCACATGTGATATCTGACACCATTATCTGTTATTTATATTGATGATATATGCCTATTATATTATTTTCATATCTGTTATCACTCTACAAGTTCCCTATTAGTATAGAATTCACAATGGGTTGAAATGATACAATACCCGAACGGACTTTAGAATAGGAGAAAATCGTTATTGGTTGAAATGATAGACCCAAGCGATTCATTGAATTGAATTTGGGGTTGTAGGTTGAAATGTTATATACCTATATATATATATACACATATATATATATATATTCAAATTATGGATTGAAATGACAAATATCCGTATCACTTGACCATAGGATAGAAAATTTTATACAGACACCGTCGGTCCATATATATCTATTTTGAAAATAATTTCTATGGTTTTGAAAGGAAATATATATGGTTTTATTTAAATTTGAAAATATTATGACATGAGTAAGCTATGATATAAAATAAAATTAATAATAAGCTTTAAAATTAGTAAAGTTTGATTTAAATATGTTTAAGGATTATTTAAATTTTATTTTAAAAATAGAATTTTATTGTTTCTATATGTTAAGGTTGGGAAGATTAATTTGAATTTAATTGAAATTGTAATTAATTAAGAATTTTTTATTTAAATCTATTTGAAATGTATTGAATTTGGGAATTTGAAAGATATTATTTTATAAATTGATTTTTTCGAATATTTCAAGTTTTAAATAAATTGAAGAAAATATTTAGCTGAATGTAGTTAAAGGTTATTCAAATGATAATGGATTTATTAAGTGAAAATTTCAAACTAAATAATAATGAAGTTAAAATAAGATATATATATGAAATTTTCAAATTTAGTTGAAAGTTCTATAATTTGGATACATGGATATTTGAAACGGAAATGGTATTTTGGTTATAAAGTATAAATTATTTTGAAATGACCACGATGTCGTAATAACGTTTGGTTGTTATTAGCATATATTTCTACCTAGTTGATAGTTCCATGGATCCTTAGAGGATGGTTATCCCAAACATTCTTTAAGTTAATTGTATTTCAGTTTATATTTCACTTGAGTTGGATTATTGATATAAGAATGTTAATCCTGGCTCGAGTGTTTTCTGTTTTGTTTTATGCTCGGGTGAGACTGAGTAATACAGCATTTGAGAGTCACCTGTGAAGTTTGGAGCTTCGCTTGGAGATCGAACTATCGATTCAGCTTTCAGCCTATCCAGTTGATTTGTTCAAAGTCATCATCGATCTGTATTTGAGATATTCTATTGCATTTTATTTCTAACTCAGATGTTTATATAGTAGTTTCATGAACTACTATTTATCTATTCCGCTGCATCATTATTATATTACTCTGTGTCTGTGATTCTATCATTGATTTATTTACTGTATATGCTAAGATTTGCCAAATCTAAATTAAAAATCTGATATTTTGAACAATTCAAGTCTGACGTGTGTGGATGCGAATGGTTGAAAATATCAGGTCGTTACAATTGGTATCAGAGAATTGGCCCTAGGGAAACTTAGCATATATAGTAAATTTATTTACAGAATCACTTTCGTTCGAGTTTGAATTTTTTCCTCTTTGCTTTGGTTTTCCTTTGGACTTTGGAACGTTCCCTGCGGTTCCAAAATCCATTAAAACATCTCTCCCTGTTCGTGTTTCTTGATTCTAGAGTCCCATAACTCCACTTTGAATGATCTTTATAAGAATAGGCGGCCCCTCCATTCTTAGAATGATTTGTAAAGGGGTGAAACTCCTTTACAGTTGGCATTGATTCACCGGAGATTTATACATCCCTCGGTTTAGATGTTGTTATCTCTTGTTATGCCGAATTCCATCTCTAGCGATCGAATGTCGATTTGCCTCAGAATTCTTCACCAATCTTATTTTGAAATCATGGTTGACCAATTAAGGTCGCCTGTGATCTACATAAGTATATCCATCTTCTATTTTGTAATATGATTATCTCATCTTCGTTTGAGCCTATCTTTGGATTAGAATTCTATTTGATTAGAGTTCCTCTAATTTGAATCTCTATCTTTGTTTTGAAATCCATTCTTGAATCACCTTTGAAAAATCAGGTTTGTTTGTATTTTAGAAATTATTTTATATACCGAAATTATTATTTTGATAAGAATGATTATATTCTATACAAAAGTGAGAATGTTTTTGATAAGGATTATATACCTTTTAAAAACAAGAATTTGAAGTTTCGAAAGAATTTGAAATTTGAAATTTATACAAGAAATTTGATTTATATAAAAATGAATTTTAACTGAAGGTTTTTAAATTTGAAATTCGAAAAATTAAACTCCGGCATTTTGAAAGTTGGTTTTAAGATTTTGAAAATATATAATAACATGATTTAAAAGTGTTTTCCGAATAAGAAACGTTTCAAATAACTTCAAATAAGTTCCAATGGTTTCAAAGAAATTTCAAAGAAGTTTTAAAGAAACTAAATGTCCACAACTCACTTATGTCGCTGGAGAATAATTTCGGTGATGAGTGCACGCATCATCGACATTGATTTTCGAGTTTCAGAGTGGAGAAGCCACTTTAGTAGCTTGGCTATGCGAGTGATTTTGTGAAACCAATTTTGATTTCAAATTGCGAAGTATGATTTGATATTCGAAAGATATATGTATATATATTTGAAATGATTTGTAGTAAGCCGGTGTTCAGTCCTCGAGTTTCGATTTTAACCCTATCGATTGAGGTTGATTTACTGATTTGTTGCTGGTTTCCAACTCTTGGATTTGAAATTTGATTTCACCGACTATTTTGAATGTTCGAACACTTCCAAATCAAGGTTTAATTTTCAATGCTAAATTATTTCGAAAGGTATAAATTATTTAATAAAGTTTATAAGTTTAGTTTTGTATGTTTAAAGTATGAAGTAATATGATTTAAATAAGTTTGAAACGGTTTTTTTAAGTAAATGAATTAGACTATTTTGAATTATACTAATATGAAATTTGGTTTTGAAATGTTTTGAATAAAATTTAGTTTTAAATGTTTTAACTTAGTAACATCTTTTATAAGTCTATATATATAGAAAAAAAATTCAAATGGTAAATTGGATCTTTTAAATAGAAATATATATTTTTAAGGTTTTAAAAGGATGGTTATAAACTTGATAATCATTTGGGGTATAATTGATTTTTGAGAAAAATATTTGATTTCAAAAGTAGATTGGAATTTAATACCCAGTATTTATATGATGATTTTGAAAATGAATTTGTTTGACCTAAAATTATGTTGATTTGTAAACTAGGATTATTTTCTAAAACTATTATTTTGGAAATGGAAGATATTTAATTTGGAAGAAGTAATTTGGTGAAATCGTATATGATTTTGAAACTGAACTGATATTGAAACGAATTGAAATTGAGAACCTTATGTTACTAAATACTTTGATTTGGGAGTTATCGAACTTATATAAAATTGATTTGTATAAGTATGAAGTTGATTTGAAAAATATTAGTTTGGAACTGTGCAGTTAATGCGCTCGGCAGATTTAAAGCGGTGGAGGTGCAAAAAGTCAAAGCGGGGATACAGCGAGAATATAGCGGGACATAGCGGACGGCTCTAAAATAGCATGTAAAACATGTACTTAATGTTTTTACAAATATATAAATGGTAATTAAATGAAAATTATCATTCAATTGAATTGTAATTAATACATAAATAGTTTTAAATAAAAACATTTGCGAATATACTTTAAATAAACGTAAAACTGTTATATATAACATAATTGAATTTAGTAGAATATTATAGTATTTTCATTTCTGAAAATATATTAAAAATTAAATCAAATAAATTAGTTTCATAATTTTTATAATGTATATATACAATTTTTCAATTCATTTTATTAAAGAAGATATAGCGGAAATAGCGGATTATAGAGGAAATCATGGGATATAGCGGAAATAGCGGAGCTTAAAGTGGAAAGGCTATATTTTGGGGCTACATGGAAAAATCGTAGCGGTAGAAATCCGCTATGAGATATAGCGGGGTTATAGCGGGGTAATAGCGGGGCGTTAACTACATAGGTTTGGAAATATACTCAATTTGAAAAGAGAAATCTTATATAATCGAAGTCTATATAAGTTTGATTTGACATACTATTGATTTTGGAAAGTATTCGATTTGAAAATTAAATCTTATATATAATGGACTTTATACAAGTATGACATTTGAAATTGATTGAAAATGTACTATAGGATATATATTTTCGAAGTAAAGATATAGAAAGTGCCTTCTGCTTGATATCTGCTTTGTGGCCACATTGTGGATTCATTATATCGATATTATTCTCTCTGGTTTGGTTTTCCGTATGTGATATCGAGTGCCCTTTGAATTCCATGGCGTTAACCATGGTCGTTGTCGTAGCGTAATTCACAAGGCAGATATTTCTTGAAGGGTACGGATATTTCTTGGAGAATTCAGGCGTAACCATTGTGTATCCACGGTCTACCGGTTTTGTTGTGGTAGCGTAATCCGCAAGGCAGAGATTTGTTAAAGGGTACGAATGTTTTTTAGGGGATCCAGGCGTAACCATTGTGTATCCGCGGTCTATCAGTTTTGTTGTCCTGGCATAATCCACAAGGCAGAGATTGCTTAAAGGGTACGGATGTTTCCTAGGGGATCTAGGTGTAACCATTGCGTATCCGCGGTACCCAGTTTTGGTTTTCATGGCGAAATTCGCAAGGCAAAGATTGCTTAAAGGTACGGAGGTTTCCTGGGGGATCCAGACGTAACCATTGTGTAGCTGCGATCCATGATTCGATTGATTTGTTTGGATTGTACTTTCCATATCGGTTTTGAAGGTTTTTCAAGTATTTTCACTTGGTATTGAAATAGGTCTACAAAGTACTTGAAGAATTCTAACTTTGGGCCTGATAAACCCATGGCCAGAGTCTGTAAGAACGAGGATAAACTTGTTGAAATATCGAGTTATAAAAGTATTTTCGAAAGAAAAAATTATTTCGATATAAAAGTATTTGTTATAAAAGTATTTCCAACAAAGAAATTTTGTATTGATATTTAAAATTGAAATTCTTATACTTCTAAATTAATTATTCGTGCCTGATACTATTCTTTTGAATCAACCTTATCTGCTCAGCTTTATTTATTCACATGTATTCTGTTTTTTCAAATCTACGTTCTTTTCCTTTTTGAATATATCCTTTTAAAATATTATTTGTTTATATACCACATGGTCTAATAGTAAATTATTAGAGTTATAAATATTTTAGAAGTTATTAATTAAATAAAACATTTTTAAAGTAAATGATTATTTATTTATTAATAACATTTGAAAGGTATCCTGAAATAAAATTTATAAATTTATGAATTATGGATTTAATATTTCAATAGCTCTTTTTTAAATATAACTAATGATTTAAATAAATTTTTTAAATAGTTTCCATATATTAATAAAGGTGTTATTTAAGCACATAAATGGAACTTATAAAGGAAGCTAGAAATTTTACAAATGGATTTTCGAAAAGTTTTAAAGTACTAAAGATAATTGAATTGCAAATGAAGTTTTAAAATGAATATTTCAAGCAAATTTATATATTTTTAAATTAATTGTTTAATCTTGACTTTCAATCTACTTTTATTTTTGGTTATTATATAATCCAACCTCCTTCCTATTTGGGGATGAAAAGTTTTGAGTGAGGAGAGTGTAATGGCCCAAAAAAATTAGTGATTTTTTTATTTAATTAATTGAAATTTTGTGAAATTTTAAATAACAAAATTCAAAAATAAAAATTTATTATTTGGAATACGTCTATTTAGACATAGTAAATGGTAAATTTTCATCGGATAATATGAAAGTTTATTTTTTGTGTAATTCTATTTCAATTTAAATCAGTTAATAATAATTGAATTTAAAAGTTTTCCGAAACCTAAACATGTAAACATGAGAATATTTCTTTAGAACGCTCTGAATCAGACTGCGAAATTCGTTTCACGAAATTCGGACGTTTCCAGCTCCATTTGGATTTTTCCGTACGGAATAACAACGTATATCGATACTGATTATCGACTTTTGATAGGATGATCGTACCACTGATATCTATGTACCATTTTGATCGTCTCGTCGTGCTGATCTCTACGGTATAATTATTTCTGTATTTTGAAGTTCGGTATACAGCAGAATCTGTGAAAACGATTTTGCATCGGTACCGTATGCGTGACTTTTTGTTTTCTTTTGCCTTCCAAACTTCAGCCATGTCATCCAAGCGAAAATAAATTGATTTAGTTATTCACCAAATCAAAGCATTTGACATTGTTGTTTCATTTTTTTCTTGTAATATTTGTGGCTATTCACTGTTTAAGAACAGTTCGAATCGGAATTTTTTTATATAATATAATGTTTCTTTATAATCTGGAGCCTTTTGGTTTTCGTGCCTGTACATCTCCATCGTCCATCTATTCATTCGTTTTAACTTTTTTCTGTGCTTATATATAGATTTCTCGTTCCTCTTTTTGACTGTTCATTTTTGCTTCAAAAAAAATGGAAAATACATTGCATTCGTTCTTCTCCTTTGAAGCCGCATGCACCTTCCTCCCCTCCTTCAACATCAGCTAGCAAGCCCAGCCGCCACCGTGATGATTAACCCACCACAAAGCAGAACCGCATCCACCCCATCTCCACGCATAGCCTGTTTCAACAAACCCGATCCAGGAAAATCATCGGCCTGGCTTCTACCCACCGTTTTTCACCATTCCATCTGCTCCAACTATAGCAACCAAAGCATAACCTTCACCGACCTCTGTCGCCACTGCTCTGTAACCCACCACGGCATGAACCACCCACTTCCACGCAGCCATCACTTCCATCACCTATACCGCCCATATCCCTGACTCTCCCTCTTTGCCTCCACCTTCCACCTCGACCCGATAAACCATCTCCGCCGTGCTTCAGGCCAAGGCAAACATCACCAGCACGGGAGCTTCCCATCTTCCCCATAACTGCATCCGCTTCCACTTGTCTAAGCAGTGAGCTTGTTTCCCTCTTCCATTTATGATATTATAAGTAGTATATATTATATAAGTTGTTGCATATACTTATTTATTATATTTTCTATAGGTGCTATTTATATGGATATATTGTTTATATATATTCTTATATAATAAGCATATGTTTATATTTTGTAAGTACTATTATGTATAGTGTTTATATTGTGACTTATGTATTTGTGTGTGTGTGTGTATATATATATTTATACATTAGTTATGAAAGCTATGAAAAGGGCATTTTGTGATAGTACTATATGTTTAAGTTTTATAAGAAGTGTTATATATATAAGTATATATACTCGAATTCTATAAAGTTATGTGTTTATATACTGTATGTTGTTAAATAATATATATATATATATATATATTAGTAGTCATTTGTGATGTGTGTACCGTACGTGTATTATATCTTATAATATTCTAGAAAGTATATGGATAAGTTTATATTAACAAATTTTATATTGATATATAATTAGAGTGTTTGTGTGTGTCTATATATATATATATATATGTGTGTGTGTGTGTGTGTGTGTGTGTGTATAACTTCACAAATAATTGATAGTTTTGAATGTATAAGTGATATAGTATATCCGCTTTGAAAATATAATCTTGATTTTGTCGTATCTGTTTCTATATTTAAATTTTGGTAATAACTCCTGCTTGTTATGGTATGTTAGCTATATATATAACAAGATATATAATATTTTGGTTGTTTATATTAATTTATGTAAGTACTGGTGTATAACAGTTGTTAATATTTATGCATATATTATACACCATATATAGTTTATCAAAATAAGTTGTATGTAAATCGTTGTTGTATATGTTAGTGTACAGGTTTATAATGATTTACAATAAGTTACAATATCTGATCTAGGAAAGAAGATTTCATGTACAGTGTATTCATAAAGTTCTTATCTAATATATATAGTGTATACATAATTTGTTGTAGTATATATATTTTTTCTTTTATATATTGTTTGTGTATGATACTGATGCTGTGTTAAGTGAATGTGATATATATAAGCTATATATGACTTGTTGAGTTCATGAATATAATCTAAGTTATATTGATGAAGAAAAAGAATACTAAGTATTATACATGAGTCTATATACCTATCTGTTTATATAAATATTGATTTTAAATATGTTAGGTATATGAGTTTGACTTTAATATTTAAGTTTTATGTAAACAATGATTTGGAAATACTTATATATTTAATTTAGTATATGTCGAATTTAAAATATGATTTTATATATAGTTATATATAGTTATATACAAAAATTTATTTACACCATCTATCATCATCGATCGAGTTCTGGTTTGATTTCGTCAAATTCCTATTCATCAGCTTGCTTGTCAAATTCATACCAACCTTGTTTGCTTTGGGTTCATTCCTGGATTCGTAACTCGTTTCATTTGTCGAGTCTCTAACCTCGAAAGGTAAGCAATCACTCACGGTTAATGTTCTTATATTTATTAAATTTTATTTCAATTGAAACGACAATTGAAATATGATGTTGTTAGTTATTCACATTGCTATATATGCTATTATCTGTATCTGTTCACCTGTGACATCTGACACCATTATCTATTATTTTCATATTTGTTGTCACTCTGCAAGTTCCCTGTTAGTATAGAATTCACAATGGGTTGAAATAATACATACCCGAACGGACTTTAGAATAGGAGAAAATCGTTATGGATTGAAATGATAGGCCCAAGCGATTTTCGATGAATTGAATTTGGAATTGCGGGTTGAAATGATATATACATGTATGTATTTAAATTACGGATTGAAATGATAGATATCTGTATCACTTGACCATAGGATAGAAAATTTTATACAGACACCATCGGTCCATATATATCTATTTTGAAAATGATTTCTATGGTTTTGAAAGGAAATATGTATATATATATATATATATATATATATATATATGATTTTATTTAAATTTTAAAGTATTATGATATGAATAAGCTATGATATAAAATAAAATTAATAATAAGCTTTAAAATTAGTAAAGTTTGATTTAAATATGTTTAAGGATTATTTAAATTTTATTTTAAAAATAGAATTTTAATGATTTTATATGTTAAGGTTGGGAAGATTAATTTGAATTTAATTGAAATTGTAATTAATTAAGAAATTATTTTTATTTAAATGAATTTGAAATTTGTTGAACTTGGGAATTTAAAGGATATTATTTTATAAATTGATTTTGTTGAATATTTTATGTTTTAAATAAATTGAAGGAAATATTTAGCTGAATGTAGTTTAAGGTTATTTAAATGATAATGGATTTATTAAGTGAATATTTCAAACTAAATAATAATGAAGTTAAAACAAGATATATATGAAATTTTCAAATTTAGTTTGAAAGTGCTATAATTTGGATACATAGATATTTGAAATGGAAATGGTATTTTGGTTTTGAAGTATAAATTATTTTGAAACGACCATGGTGTTATAATGACTTTTGGTTGTTATTAGCATATATTTCTACCTAGTAGATAGTTCCATGGATCCTTAGAGGATGGTTATCCCAAGCATCCTTTAAGTTAATTATATTTCAGTTGATATTTCACTTGAGTTGGATTATTGGTATAAGAATGTTAATCCTGGCTTAAGTGTTTTCCGTTTTTTCTTTACGCTCGGGTCAGACTGAGTAATACAGCAATTTAGACTCACCTGTGAAGTTTGGAGCTTCGCTGGGAGATCCAACTATCGGATTAGCTTTCAGCCTATCTAGTTGATTTGTTCAGAGACGTCATCGGTCTGTATTTGAGATATTCTGCTGTATTTTATTTCTAACTCTGTTGCTTATATAGTAGCTTCATGAACCACTGTTTATCTATTCCGCTGCATCATTATTATATTACTCTATGTCTGTGATTCTGTGATTAATTAATTTACTGTATATGCTGAGATTTGCCAAATTTAAATTAACAATCTGATATTTTGTGCAATTCAATTCTGACGTGTGTGGATGCGAATGGTTGAAAATATCAGGTCGTTACACCAACTATGCTGAAATGTGAGATGCAAGCATTTCAACTTTTTGAAAAATTATTTGCACTTAGACACTACTAAATATCAAATGATTTGATATGATATGTTTTGGTTATCGTAAGGTAAAAAACTGTTGTGATTATTTGTGGCGAGGTTTTTGCGAGATACCTTTGATTTTCAAAGGATTTTGATAATTTTAATAATTTAATTTGAGTGTGTTTTCTCACGCTGGTTTCCTACACTGACTTGGGTGTTATTTTATTATAATGCTTGGGTCAGACCGAGTATTACAGATACAGGATTAGATGCTATGAAGCTCAGGAGACGGCCTAGATGACGAAGATGTATTACCGTATCTGATTTATATTCCGCTGTGTATTACAAGCTGTATATTTAGCTTTTGTGAGGACAAGTTATTATAACTGTCCTGTATTATGCTGCTAATTTGTGTTATACTCTGATGATGTGATGTATAAATAATAGTTATAGTTCTTTTTGTATAAAGATATTTGTTAGCTATTATATATTATCCTGCGGTGATTGTGAGATTTTATGTTGTTATTTCTATTTTCTTCTTCTACCTCTTCCTTCTTTTCCCTAACGATCTAGTATTCCTGGTATTCGATAGGTCGGCATGTAATACAGTAAACGTATTGATAACGTTTTTCACGTGTCGAAAATCAAGGTCGTGACAGGGCCCTTTCTTATCATGCTATGGATGACCATGTAGCTGCTGCCGTTATAGATCTGAAAGTTGAGATCCGGAACCAGCCAAATACATCCCTTCGTCAACACATCCATGATCATAAATTCTATGTTCCCGAAGACCGTGAGCCAAGGAGGAGAGGAACAGGCCATCGACATCCTGCAACATGGAACCCGACTATGCCTTGGCCTTGAATGTCCAGATGCCTGATATTTCAACCATGATTCACCAAATGATTCGAGAAAGTAAAGGTCTTACTACTGATGATTGGGGAGTCTCCCGAAGTCATACTCCGTTCACCAACGACATTCTTTATGTTGAGCCAGCTCATCAATTCAGGATGCCAACCTTGCCCATGTATGAAAGAGGTTTGGATCCTAACCAGCATATATTAAAGTATGAGTGGCTCATGAACCCCGCTCGAGCTGACGATGTGGTTAAGTGCAGGAGTTTCCCTATTTCCTTAGGAGGTATTGCAACTATGTGCTTCACTCGACTACCACCCAGATCCATTCGAGTTTCGATCAGTTGGCTACAAAGTTTGTCGAACAATTCTGTATGTATGTTTCAAGGCCAAAGGATGTCAACATCTTGTTCAGTGTGACCCAAGCTCCAGGAGAGATAGTTAGACGTTACCTGGAAAGGTTTCATGCTGCCTGTGCTAAGGTCGGCAATTCCAATGAAAATTCTATCTTAATGGCATTGACTAAGGGAACTGATCTCGATGTTGAGTTTGGCAATTGGTTGGTTGGGAAATCCCTCGTTTTGTTGGATCGTTTCTGTGCTAAGGCGGCCCATTTTTTAAGGAGAAAAGACACTAGAAGATCTAGGAAGCAGGATGATGCAGGGCCCAGTGTTGAAGGCATTCAGAGTAATATCGCTGTGAAAAAAGCCGATGAGAACTCTGGTAAGCTACAATTGAACGTGCAGAACAAGCAAGGTTAACAAAAGGGAAATGGAGGTCAGGGCAAGATGAGAGACCCAAATCGTGGACCGAGACCCAGAGCTCCCATGTTCAATCGATATACTCCTTTGAATGCATCGCTAGAGAATGTTTATTTGAATTAATACTAGGCAGCATAAGAAACAAGCTTTGAAATAGTCATCTAAGAAGCATTCAAATAAAAAAGTTCTTTAGATTCCACAATTTTTATGGACACTACACCAATGAGTGTCCTCACCTATAGGACAACATTAAGAAGTTGATCAGAGAGAGGAAGTTGGAATAGTTTGTGCGAGCTCCACAGGATGGAGGTGCGGGCCCATTTAACAAAATCAAGGTCAAGGACAAGCTTTGCCAGAAGAACTCGCTCTTACTGGTGGGAGATTGGTAATAAACACAGTAAGTGGTGGTCCTCATCCAGCTGATCGGAGCTTGAATGAAATTTTGTCATATGCCAAATCGATTAGGCATGTGGACTTTGAGTGTTCTAGTAATTTAAATGATAAATCCCTGGCGAAACAATAGAGAACGATGACAGACGACATCATTTTCAAAAACCGAGATGCTGAGAGATTCGAGGCCACTGGTCCTGCTTGGATGAAGAAGATCTTAATTGACATTTGAAGCTCCATGAACAATCTTTTTAAGGGAGCTTACGACCAAATAAGAATGGAGGCAAAAGATCTAAAGCTATGTTAGTCCCGCATTCATGGTCTTAATGGAAGTGCAACTATACCTGCTGGGATGATGGAGTTGCCAGTTGAGTTAGGTATTAGAGAGCGTCGGAGAGTACGATTACTGCATATGTTGTGTTGGACAATAATTCCCCCTATAATGCTTTCTTGGACCGATCGACCCTCGCTGAATTCAGGGCAGCTATTTCCCCATGGTGTTTGACTCTAAAGTTCCCCATGGATAAAGGGTTTAGAGTGGTTCACGAAGATCAAGCAGTTGGATGCTCCTATTATGTTGCTGAGCTACGGGATGCGCAGTGTAAGGAGGAGGGCAAAGGGCGTAGAAGAATATCTCTATGTCCGTTTTTCAAAGAGTTGATAACTAACGCCTGAGACTAGGCTTGGGCGCCATAAACGATTCCTAAAAGGTCTTGATCGTTGAGATAATAGTGATGAAGAGGAAGTCAAAGACGGTCAGGCTTCCCCGGTAGATTTGATGGTCGATGACAATGATGACTCCAGAATGATAAAGGCCATGTCTCAACTTATCCACCAAATGAGACATGAATTGGTTTATTTTCTCTGGGCAAACCTTGATGTGTTTTCTTGGACTCACTCAGACATGTGTGGCATCTCACCAGACATTGATGAGCCATGCATTAAATATTGACCCACAGCACGTCCAAGTCAAACAAAAAAGGCGTGGTATGGATCTAGAGAGATCTGCTGCCCTTAAGGAAGAATAAACAAACTCAAATCGAATGGGCTCATTCGTGATGCTTTATACCCGAAGTAGGTATCTAATCCTGTGCTTGTCAAAAATTCAAACGAAAATGGTGGACATGTGTGGACTACTCAGATTTGAATAAAGAATGACCAAGGACAGTTTCCCGCTACATAGAATTGATGAACTTATGGATTCAATGGCCGAATACCAGCTCTTATCTTTTATGGATGTGCATTCCAGCTACAATCAAATACTGACACATCTACCTAACTAGGAACATAATAGCTTCGTAACCGATATGGGACTCTATTGCTATAAAGTGATGCCATTCGGACTAAAGAATGCCGATGCAATTTATCAAAGACTCGTCAATCGAATGTTCGCTAACCAGACTAGAAAGAGGATGGAGGTGTATGTGGACGATATACTCATTAAGTCGTGACTGCCCATCAACCATGTCAGTTATTTGGAAACAATGTTCTATATACTCCGACAATATTGAATAAAGCTCAATACGTTGAAGTGCCATTTTGGAGTTGCATCGGGGAAGTTCCTTAGATTCATCATCAATGCCAAAGGAATTGAAGCAAACCTTGAGAAAATCTGGCCAATTTGGAATCTTGAAACCCTTAGAATCACAAAACAGGTGCAAATCCTTAATAGGAAGGTGGCAGCCTTGAGTAGATTCATCTCCTGATCAACAAACAAGTGCATCTTCTTCTTCGATCTGATCAAGAAAGGAAAACGAAATTTCAAATGGATGGAGGAGTGTGAAAGCACATTCCAAGCACTAGTTCAACATCTAGCGACTCCACCAATTTTGTCAAAGCCGGTTGATCACAAGAGATTATATATCTATCTGGAAGGTTCAACGAATATGATTAATGCTGCGTTGATTCGAGGCAAGGATCAAATCTAGTGACCGGTATACTATATCAGCAAGCGATTGAAGAGGCGGAGAGAAACTACCCGTAGTTGGAAAATCTGGCATATTGCCTCATCATTGCCTCGAGAAAGATCCATCCTTATTTCCAAGCTCATCAAATCACAGTCTACACTGACCAGCCATTACAAGAGATTCTAACACGACTTGAATGTCTAGTAGATTGCTCAAGTAGAACATCGAGTTGAGTCAATTTGATATTGCTTATACACCTAGGTGATCCATTCAAGGACAAGTTCTGGCAGACTTCACATCTGAGTTCACCAAACCAGAAGACTTACTCGAAGCCAGCGAATCTCCTAAGCATGTGTGGAAGCTATACACTGCTTGCTCATCAAATGACCATTGCTCAGGCACTGGAGTGGTACTCGAAACCCTAGAGGGTCGATCCATATGCTATGCCTTAAAGTTTGACTTCCAAGCAACTAACAACGACGCCGAGTATGAAGCTTTGCTTGTTGGGCTCAGACTTTCCAGATACATGGGAATTATTGCCGTCAAGATTCATTGTGATTCACAATTGGTCATATGCTAGGTTCGAGGAGAGTATCAAGCCAGAGACTAGAGATTGGCCACTTATCTTACTCAGATTCAAGAAGTGTTGAATCAGTTCGACTACTATGCTATCCATTGTATACGCCGAGAGCGCGATCAGAAGGCTGATTCCTTAACAAATTTGGCCGGCATCGATGAAGCACAGCAAATTAGACTCGTCCCCATTGAAACACATACCGCTCCGAGCACCCGAAAAGGAATCGCAGATAGCCCTATTAAGAAAATATCTTGAGCATAGAGCTTTACCTGAGCACAGAAGCGAGAAAAGATAGATTCTTTGAAAAGCTTCACGATTTATTATCCAGAATGGAGTCATGTACAGGAGGGGATATTCTTTTCCTTACTCCGGTGTATCGTCCATGACGATATCAAATGAGTGTCGCATGATGTTCATGAGGGAGAGTGCGATGATCACACTGGGGGCAAGCCTTTGCCAAAAAGATACTCAGATATGGATATTACTAGCCAATGGTGAACCAAGATGAATTAGATTATGACAAGAAATGTGATAGGTGCCAGAAACATGCCAGAATTCCAAGAGCCCCACCTATTGAAATCATGCAGATGGTCAGTCCATGGCCGTTTGCCACATGGAGCATTGATATAATAGGGTATTTACCTTTAGCCAATGGTGGCGTGAAGTAGGCCATTGTTGCAGTCGATTACTTTACCAAATGGGCAGAAGCCAACCCCTTGCTGCTATCACGACGAAGAAAGTAATCAACTTTGTTGTGTGCAACATCATCTGTCGTTTTGGCCACCCATGCACAATTGTAACTAATAATGGGACCCCATTCCGCAGTGTCGAGTTCAAATATTTTTGTCAATGTTATCACATCTAGACGAAGTTCTCGATAGTAGCTCATCCTCAAGCGAATGGACGGATCAAATTTGTTAACAGAGTTATCAAGTCCATTCTAAAGAAATAACTAGAAAAGGCTGGAGCCAGATGGGTCAATGAACTTCCCATGGCTCTATGGGCATATCGAACTACCCATAAATCTACGACCGGGCGCACTCCATTTGCACTTTCTGACTGCTCCGAAGCCATTATTCTAGTTGAATTAGAATTATCTTCTCACCAGGTGACCTATTATGATCCAAAGAGAATGCTATCTTACTTGCGAAATCTTTGGATTTATTGGATAAGAAGCGTGATGAGGCTGATCTGAGGGTAGTCGAGTCGCCCAGTTATACAGCGCTAAGGATATTCTAGTTGAATTAGAATTATCTTCTCACCAGGTGACCTATTATGATCCAAAGAGAATGCTATCTTACTTGCGAAATCTTTGGATTTATTGGATAAGAAGCGTGATGAGGCTGATCTAAGGGTAGTCGAGTCGCCCAGTTATACAACGCTAAGGTCCAACCTAGAACCTTCGAAGTTGGTGATCTCATACTCAAGAAAATTTATTCAGTCCCTTCATACATGAAACCAACATGGAAAGTGCCATATGTCATTAAGCGGAGATCTGGAGATGGCACATTCAAACTATCAACCATTGACTGTCTTACTTTCCAAGAGCATGGAACAGCGAGAGTCCCCATCGCTTTTACACATGACAAGATTTTATTCATTTAGTCTACTTTTCCTTTGAAATTTGTTTATGCATTTTTTGAATTCGAACTTGTAACAAGGTAGTTGACTTTTCCGTACTTTCTTATTTCAGTAATACAATGCAGACTCATCAAGCTAGATAAACAATTTATGAAATGCATCGTGCGACCGTCACGATGTACCAAGAGCTAAGTTCCATCTCAAGGTGGGACTTATTCAAATAGGGAGTGACTGTGATCCAACCGATCACTTGCTAAGTGAATCCCTGAGCTCGGGTGCAAGCAATAATAAAGTAAAGAAATATTAAAACATGACAATCCTCTAACAAACTCTAGTTCCCAGAGTGTGAGCTAGAGTACAAACTCCAAAATATGGGCTCGAATTGGGTGGATCCGTCCTCCCGCTACTTTTCCCTCATTCAACCCAGGCTTGAAGAGGATGGATCTGTCCTTCCATGACTTCGCCCTCGCTCAATACAAGATCGAAGAGGATGGACCCATCTATCTACAACTTCGCTTGCCATCAGGGTGGATGTGATCCGACCGTCCACAACCCTGATCGACTCCTTGTTCCCATAGTGAAAATGAGATCCTAATACTTAGACTGATGTGATTGACCATCTGTTGACCGACTCCAGATTCCCGTAGTGCGAGTAGGAGTATAAACATTAACAAGAGTAATCAACCATCCATCAACTAACTCTAGTCCCAAAAGCGCAGACTGGAGTATAAATACCAAACAAGTGTGACCGACTGCGTACAAAATTAACTTATGTCCCTGGAGCGTGGATATAATTCTAAGTCTCAAACAGGTGTGACTGGCCGCCCATAAAATGATTTAAGTCCCTAGAGTGTGGATACAATTCGAAGTATTAGACGAGTGTGACTGACCTCCCATAATATAAATTAAGTCCTCGGAGCATGGGTATGACTTCAAACATTAAGTAGGCAGGACTGACCGCCGGGGTACAAGTTTAATCCCCAGAGCATGGATGCCAATACGAACGAATGAGAGAGTATGATCCGACCACTCAAACTCATTTTAATTTAACTTTGTTCCAATGAAGTTAAATAAAAGACAGTGAAGGTGGAAAACGACTGCCAACCAACCACTTCAATTATCCCCAGAATTGGGAGCATAACTCAAGTACTAGTCGCTAGCCCATATGGTGCAACGTTGAGACTCGACTTGGCGTATGATTGTGACCCATAGCCATGACTTCAGGACTTAGAAATCATACTTAAGTTCGACTCGAAAATTAAAGCCTCACAAGTACATTGAATGGACACGAGGGTGTTGAAATACTTAAACAAATAAACATAGAGTTACGCTGGAAAAACCAAAATGAAGTCTTATTTCTACTATTATTTGAAAAAACCAAGTAATAATTTTTCTTAGTGAATTCCTATAAGCAGGGGCCGAACCCGCATTTATACACAGCCTACGAGAGAAAAATGAAATCTTATTCTAAGCTGTCTACCAAAAAGATGAAACGAAAGGGCAAGTCTATGCATTCGGCTTTTTCTTCTTCGGTGGCGTAGACTTTCTTATACTACAGCTCAGATGTCTCTTCGAGCACTTGCCTCCTGGCCTATGCCAGCTGGTTTTTCTTCGATCGATGGAATCGAAACAACCTCCACCCCGTAACTTGCAGGGATCAGATTACCGTCCATATATGGAACTAAAGGAATGGTGGCAGCCACAATGCTGGAAGAATAAGGCGCACTGGTATCGATGATGGTGCCACCCGGAGAATCAATAAGCATAGGGACTAGGCCGAAAACCGCCATGCCACCACCAACACTACTAGCTTGCTTGGTTTGCTCTATCTCGGCTTTTATTTCCGCCATTCTCTCTTTAGCCCGGTCTGCGTGAATCCCTATTGGCATGTTGCTCGTCGGTCCCGAGGAGCTCGTAATAACCCTATCTTCATCAATGATGAAAGGCATTTCGATGATCGGGTCGCTTTGATAGCCGAGGAGTGCTCCAATCATTTGTTCATCAAAAATGCATCTGCTTTCGTGCATCTCCCCAGCTGATGCGGTAAACGATGTAGTCATCGCTTCCATCATTAGCGCCTCGTTCTCATAATGCATTCTTTGAGTTGCAGGAGGATCAAGTGATGCAGCATCTATAACTGAACAAAGATAGGGGAAAATAATAGTGATGTCTTCCGATATTGCTCCTGCATTTCAATGAATGCAAGATGTGTTAAGAGTACCATCCTCAAATTGACTCACATGTTGAGCCGATGTGCCTTTAGAACCATGTTCACGTAGCCGAGTTAGGCGCGGACTAATGGCGTCATACGTCGGAATAGCTGGAAGATCAATTGCAGAAGTAAGCTCATGTTGGGTCGCTGCAAGTGCTTCAGAACTTAATTCATGATGCTCGACTTTGGGTCCTTCTCCAACATCTGGATATTTAGCAGCGATTTTTTCCTTTTCAAGAGCAACGATAGTTTCATGAATAACTTTTGCCTCATCCCAAAATAATATCTAATTTTCCAGTTCAAAGTTGTCAATAGTTGAAGTATTACAGTCTACCTTCTCCTCCTCTACCAGGCGGCTCCAGGCCTTATACAGATGGAAGGGATAATCTTCAAGCCAGCTAAGATTACGATGCCTTAAGACGTTGATGTTGTAGGTAACCAGGACATCCTCAATCTCATTTTCCATCCTGGCCTTCGCCGCTTTAACTTCCCCCTTAATCCTTACTTTGGCTTCCCGAGCCTTTAAAATTGCCGCATCCTTTTCACCCTTTAGCGCCATCGTCTGTTCACATGCCTCTTGGGCAGCTTTATTGGCATCATCCATCTCCTTGATGGCCTCGGCAAATTTCACCTTTAGATCCTCATGCTCTTTTAGCACAACATCTCTTTTAGCCATAACAGTTGTGCACTGGTGGCCCATCTCCTTAACCAAGGAAAAATTTGTCTATCGCATTTTTTGCATAGACTGATTTGCCTCATCGGCTTTCTTATTGGCCTTTTTTCGATTTCCTAGAAGATTCGACCTCATTGTTAAGTACTTGTATTATATGATCCTTCTGAGTGAGATCTTTCACCAATTTCTCAATTTCTTTTGCCTGCATGAAGGCTACCGCTGAAGCCTTTTCCGTTGTCTCCACCCACTCCCGGTACTGATTGTAGACATCATGCACGTAATGTTGTACCATCGTTTCCACATCATTGGGAATCCGCTTCAAGTTTGGGGAAAATGGAAGCCATCGAAGCAGTTAATTAGGAAGTCGGTTTTTAACTTAGTAATTCTAATGACTCCCTCCTTCGTGGGCTCCATAGCAGTTGGAGCAGTGACAATGGTAGCTACTGCCTTTGTTCTACGGCATTGATCACCGGATTTCAAAAAATCAGGAATCGCTACTTGGCGTGTAGACTTAGAAGGGTGCCTGCCATAGCTTGATGGTTTTAAAGGACCATTAGGTGGTGAGATCGCGACCGAGAATGGTGCCTACAGTGATATAGCCTCTTCCTCTCCTTTTCATAATAATCACGTTTTTGGCTGGAGTGGTGGCCACGTCATTGTCTCTTTTGGATTCACGCCTATGGGATACGAATATGAGCTGGAAGAATGGCATGTAGAATGAAGAATGCCAACCATAGAACCTTGTCACACCAAAAATGAAAAGAGAAGCAGAGTTAGTAATCTCTAGAGATTACTAAACATGTGATTAGAAGTTGTGTGGTATCGTGAAGTGTGTGCATGCATGTGTGAACCCCCCAACCAACCGTTGTGGTATCCTTGATCGCAAGAGTTGGCTCCCCTATATCTAAAGCACTTTGAAGTCCCTCTAATCCAAGGTCTTGATATGAAGACAAGTCTAGAATAGGTATGTCCGCCAATCCTTTCAAAGAACTCTCCATTCACGCAGGAGAAGTCTCCGGACTTATAGTGTGTGTTACAGGCGGAGACATCACGATAATTCTCATCTTGTGGATTTGTATACAATAGTCTTGCCTTTTCTTTTCAACTTTGAAGATCGTAGACTCTGCGAAGGCATGGCTGCAGGCCCATCTCTAGCGGGCACACTCTCATCATCGCACTGTTCAGTAATAACGACTCCAGGAGTTCTTCTCCCTCTATGCCTCATAGGAGCCATTCGGAGAACTCCCACCGATCCAATGCTTTGGCCTCTTTCTATAAGCCCAATAGTGCTCAAGTTTTCGTCCGTGAGAACTTCATCGATATCTTTAAGCTCGGCTGATACTGATTGGAGAGTTCGTACAATCTCTTTGAATTTCTCTCCTTTAGGCCGTGCGATCGAAGCTGTAAAAGAAGAAAAGTATTAGAATAAGCATAAACTTAAATTACTCAGTTAATCGATGAATAATTTAGAACACTTAAGTCTAACTAGCCACCGTCTGGCAAATTCTGGTGGACACCAAACGAACAACCATTCGGTTTTGATGTAGCTTAATTTACTCCAGGCTCCTACCACTACTTGGCAGTTTCTAACTGCTTCCAGAAAAGTGAAATAAGGGTTGTCCCCTCGGCTCTTAGTGTTGAATAGATATCTGGTTTCTTCAATAGTTGGAGGGCGAAAGAGATGCTCCATGGAGATAATTAAAAAGTTGTTGAGCAGAGCGTATCCATTCGAATGCACTTGAGATGGCGCAATTCTTAAGAAGAGCAACACTTTTCGAATAAATTGATTGAAAGGGAGCAGCATTCCGGAATATACCTCGAGAACGTCGCCACCATCCTACTTCATTCTGGAATCTCCACCGCGTACACAGTTGTTAAAGTGGTTTTCGGTATTGGCCGGCTATAAGACAATATCCGATATCGGTCTCTTTAACAACCAATCGTTATTATAACCCATAGTTATAACTTTGAAAAAATATTTTATACTTCAAAAATAAAATATCATTTCAACCCAAATCTTTATCAAAATAAAGATTAAATCATTTCCAAACCATTTCAATATACCATCATACCATATCTTTCAATTCAAATATTCATCAAAATAAATATCAAGCCATTTCTAACCATTTTAATATATTAAATTATCATATCCTTTAAAAACTTCCTTTCAAATCAATTTAATATATTTAAAATATCATATCCTTCAAAACATCCTTTTCAAATTATTTTATTATCCATCATATCTTTCAAAACTTCATTTCAAAACATTTTTAAAATCAAAATAACATATCTTTCAAAACTACATTTCAAAACATTTTAATATATCAAAATATCATATCTTTTCAAAACCACATTTCAAACCATTTTAATATATCAAAATAGCTATATTTTTCAAAACCACATTTCAAATCATTTTAATATATCAAAATATCATATCTTTTCGAAACCACATTTCAATCATTTTAATATATCAAATAGTTATATTTCAAAACAAATTACTTCATTTTAAATCATAAAAATGAAGTTATTACATTTAATAATTATATTATTAAATTCCAAAAATTTAAACTTTTCAATGTTCATTTATGCACTTAAATTTATTAAAACAATGAAAATTCAAGTTTTGCAGCATTTGGAAAATGCTACAGAAAGTTACATTCAAAACAATTCAATTTAACAAAAGACAGCATTTAAAAATGCTATTAATTAACTTCAAATATTCAATAGAATTTCACAAACACTTATTTTTTATTTAAATCATTTTTAACTTATAAAATCATACATTTTTACATTCATAAGCATCATTTAATTTTCCTTAAATTCATGATTTTATAAAGTTAAGTTTCCTTTCAAAAATCAATATTTATTAATAATTCACTTATTAAATTTCAACATTCAAATTTAAATTCATTACATAAAATTTCAACTTAACACTTAAGTTCAAATTCTCAAATATAATTTAATTTTATTTTTATTTACTTAACTAAAAATTCACTTTTAAGTCAATTTCACAAATTTTCAATTTTAGTTATATTTCAAAATTTCAACTTAAATATTCATTCATTTCACATTTCAACTTTATTAAAAATCATTAATATTATATAAAATCTCTTTAAATTCATTTAAATTCAAATTTTCATAAATTTATCATAATTTCATATTCAATTTAATTTCCAATTATAATTAAATCAAATTTTCCAAAATAACTTACATTTCAAATTTTCTAACTTTTTCATTAAGTCATTTCACATACAGTTATTCAGAAAATCAATAATATTTTACAAAAATCCTTTTTAATTAGATTTAAATTAAAATATTTTAATATTTACATTTCTAAAATAATTTAAATTTTTTTAGAAAAACATATATTAACTACGGGTTTGTATATAATTTTCTACACTAGGAAAAGTGATACGGGTAATATATCATTTCAACCCGTAATTTACAAAGAAAATCCGGGTTTTATCATTTCAAACCCGCAATCCCAAGTAAATGAAATAAATTGAAAATCATTCAGGCCTATCATTTCAGCCCATAACAATTTTCCCTTATTCTAAAGTCCGTTCGGGTATGTATCATTTCAACCCATAGTGATTCTAATCCAAAGGGAACTTGCAGTGTGCTGAACAGATAAAATAAACGAAATAACATGAAATGACAGTAACACATAATATAATGGGTGTAATAATAGGTGTGAACATCATATGATAATAATATAAGCAGTTATAACATGATCATGTAGTTCTACATATTCACAGGGTGTCAATTTACTACTTATATAAGTACATAATGTCTGGTGAGAAATACTCACATGTTCAAAGCTGGAGATCGACACCAAAGCACAGATACTGAGACAACAAAGGCACAAAACTACGGACAAGACTAGAGAGTGGAGAGCCAAAGCTATATCCCTTGAAAACAATTACACAAACAATACAATGCATACATAAGTTACAACACACATTTATCATCAAACAACATATAATTCAGCACCCAAAACCATAAACATTTGAATTGCATTTTCTCTCTACCTCAGGTACTTCAGTTATGCAGTGACTATGCTCAGCTAACACAGGGAATTGGGTCTGGTTTGGGTGTGCAAAGGGTCGGCCTACACATGGGTTTGAAGGTGGTTGTGATCTAGGTGCATAACTAGGTGTATAAGGCTAATAATCATCACATCTAGGCTATATTATGGTTCGTCCAGAGGTCATTTGGGCTCGACCTGATGCTCAGTTGTGGTGGTTGGTGTGGAAGAGGGTGTAGGTCAGGTCAGAGGTGGTGGTGGTGGAGGTTGTGGCGGCAAAAGGTGGAGGAAGAAGGAGATGGCAATCCTAGACAAGGTTTGGTACAGGTGATGGCTAGTGCTAGTTTAGATGGATTTTTGTGATGATCTTCACCATGGCTTGTCTTGGCCTGAGGAGGAGAGGTGTTAGGATGTGTGATGGTTAGAAAAAAGTGGTGGTGGTGGTCGGCCACAGCTTGGAGGAGGGGGAATACAGCTATGAAGGTGGAGAGCATGTGCAAATTCAAGTAGAAAAATCAATAAAAGACAAGAAGAAGATAGAATTTTTTACCAAAGCGTCACAAGGAGAATAGCCATGATTTTGTTTTGAGAGAAAGAGAAATGATTTTCGTAAAAGTGAAAAAAAAATGCAGCTGAAATGAGTAGATTACACGGCCAAAACAATTAAGAGAAGAGTTGGGAAAATGAAAGGCCGGGAGACGAAAAGACTTAGGAATTCCAAAAGTTTTAAACCATTCAAATTCCTGAAATTTGTTTATATAACGTGATATTTATGGAAATAATAATAATCCAAGATAAAATTTCGAAAATTTATCAAGATATAAAAATATATATAATATTTATTAACTGTATAAAGTTAAATGAAGGAAAATAGCTAAAAATAGTAAACTAGTCTAGAAAATTTGAAATTAAATGAAATAAATTTTAGAAAATTCATATGAGATTGTAATATATTTTTACACATAAATAATAATATAAAATAAAAGTACATTCACAAAATCAATATAAAAAAATTAAATTTAAATATAATTTTAATGAAGAAAATAGCAGAAAATAAGAAAACAGCCTTTAAAAAAAGAGAAATCAACACAGTAAACTTTGGAAAAATTATAACATCACTTTAAAAAATATTAAAAGACAAAATATACTTAAAAAAAATATTAACACATAAAAAAAATTAAATTTAAAGAAAATAGAAAAAGATTTAAAGAAATTGCTTAAAAAATCCAAAACGGTGTCCAGAAATTTCAAATAAATCACCATTGACTTTGGAAAATTGTTTACTTTATTTTAAACTTATTATAATACAAAATGATACATACAATAACATATTGACCTAGGTTAAAATGAAATATGACAATAAAATATGATTTATACAATTTAAAAATAACAAAATTGCACAATATTGAAATATACATAACTTTCACAGTTTAACTCCGTTTTCAACGAAACGAAAAGCAGTGTTCAAGTTATTACATCTATTTTCATAATAAAAGATAAAATTTAAGATTTTAAATTATTTTAAATTTTAATTTTAAAAGTCAAAGTTTAAACAGTTTGAGTAGAAATTCACTTTTTTAGTAAAAGGTCCAATTTATACTATTTTGAACTATAGATCACTTAATAGTCAGCTTTATATTTAAAATGAAATGTTTGAAATTAAAATAGAAATAAAGTCAAATTTAAAATATATAGGCAAAAATCTAGGGTTGTTACAATTTTCGGAACAAAGAATGCAGCTTTTCAAAGCATGTCATGTTCACACAAGACTTACTTTGTGGGACAAATGTTATCCTTCCTTTTGGCAATCCCGTGATACCAAGGACTTGAATAGAAACCAAGGATAATTTGACCCAAAGATCGATTATACACTGGTTCACTATGGATACAGGAAAATTTGGTTCGAGTTCGGATTGAGCTACAATAGACATAATGTGACAAGCAAAGCTATGAAAGCCAACATTCCAAATTTTGAGTCAATCGGAGTTCATCTGCCCAAGTTATGGATCGATCAAAATCAAGAGAGAAGACCTAAGTTCGTATCCATCAAAAGCCACCCTTCTTCCTATCCATGCGGCTTCGTATCCATCAAAGTCAATTTCCTTCGTATCCATCGGCAGCTACCCATATGTCCAATTCATATCGATTGGCTACCTTTACACATTTCGTATCGATTAGTTGTAGATCGATATGAAACAAACACTTCCCATCGATACGAAGTGGCATCCTAAGCATCGATACGAAAGGGACTTCTAAGCGTCGATACGAAGAAGGATTAGTTAAGTAAAGAAAATGGTCACTTGGCATGAAATGTGGATCTACCCTGAACCATCACTCCATGTTATCACTGCACACCTGATCGATACGCAGATGATCGATACGAACATTAATCGATACAAAGGTATCGATACGTACAATTCAGCCAACCTATAATGTGAATCTTGGATCAATCATAACTCAAAATATACAAGTCCAAATGCTACCAAATTTTCATAGGAGCTTGCTTACCACCTCAAGAATGTCTCTGATCGATCTCGCCCAAAAGGAGCAAATCTTGATCAATATGCATGGAATGAGGATCGATTCCAATCGATCTCAAATGCCACTGATCGATTTGGTGGGCCCACCCATGTGTGAGAAGGTATTTCGAGTTCAAAGGCAGATATTCCAAACCTACACCTATAAATAGCACCCTAATGCCAATAGAAAAAGGACTTTTGAATCTACTACATCGTTACTCTACCGCAACTCCATTGTAACTTGAGTCTTCGAGTGTTGTACTGTTGTAATCAGTTATCAATCAGCAATAAAATAGAAAAACATTCAAAGTGGACATAGGCTACAATGCCGTACCACTATAATTTCTCGTTTCTTTTCATTTCTGCAAGCTTTTATTGGTGTGATTGTTAAAATAGCCTCTTTTTCCATTTAATTTCTTCAGTTTAATTTTTTCAATCACATCCGAAGAGTGTTGTGCCCAATTTTGGTACAAAGAAGATTAAAAATTCTTTCTTTTCCTCTTTGGTAATGGCCGCTCTGTTAGCGTTTTGCGTTTATTTTGATTTGAGAAAATAAACGAACATGATGGACAAAATGAGAAGTTATAGCCGTGTATAATTAATTGGTTAATTTACTAATATGCCCTTGTGTAGTTTAATTAACCAATAAACCAAATTAAAGCCCGTTTATCTTATTAAGAAGCACGACCCAATAAAATTTATTCAAATCTCAGTCCCCATGTCATCATTATTCTATTTAATTTATCTAATTAAATCTTCTAAATAATGTTGTCAAAATTTAGGGATGTTATAGGCTCTCCCCTTAAAGAACTTCGTCCTCGAAATTCAGTGAGGACTAAATATTAAGCATAGCAATCATCTATAACAACTCCTAGCAACTATACTAGTTTAACTAACTAGCAACTATCTGTACAAATCTAATATAGACATAACCTTAAAGAAGATCAAGATAAGTATCTCTAATCCCGTCCGCTGTCTCCTAAGTGCAGTCCTTTTCGTTGCCGCTCCATTGAACTTTCAACAACCTAATTGTCATGTTCCTTAATCTTTTCTCATCTTTAGCCACAACTGGTACTGTTTGTCTAACAAATTCAAATCAGACTTTACCACTAAATCATCCAACCCTGTCGGAGGAATAATAATCTCTGGATCATGCACATACTTGTGAAGATGAGACACATCAAATACATTATGGACACCTGCCAAACTGCTCTGCAACTCTATTCTATATGCGAGCCTTCCAATTCTCTCTATAATCTGGAATGGACTTACATATCTTGGGGCCAACTTCCTCGACTTTCCAAATTGTAACACACCCTTCATAGGTGATACATTAATAAAAACCTTATCTCCAACTGAGAATTCTAAGTCCTTATGCCCCTTATCTGCGTAACTCTTTTTTCTGGACCAAGCTACCTTCATCATACCTCGGATTAACTCAATTTTCCCTGATGCCCCTCTAACCAAATCTAGAACTAAGACTAATCTGTCTCCAGCCCCTAACCAACATGTTGCTGATTTGCATGGCTTTCCATAAAAAGCTTCAAACAGCGCCATTCCTATAATAGTCTGATAACTGTTATAATAAGGAAACATAACCAAATGTAGGTGATCTTCCCAAGATCCACCAAAGTCTAATGCAAAAGCTCTCAATAAATCCTCGAATGCTTTATTATCTCTCTCTATCTGCCCATATGTCCGAGGGTGATATGTAGTACTCATATTAATCTTGTACACATAACTTCCTGTAGACTCTTTCAGAATTCACTAGTAAAGAAAGCATCTATATCGCTAACTATATTACTAGAAACTCCATGCAGTCTAATTATATTTTTCAGGAACAACTTGGCTAAAATAGGTGTCGTCCTGGCAGACTTAATTGGAATGAAATTGGCTCTTGGTTAATCTGGCTAATATAACCCATATACTTTCATTACCTTTATTTGGGCTTGACAACCCATCTCCATGAATATCGAATCCCATTTTCAAACTGGAATCTCTAAAGGCTGTAGCAACCTACTTAGTTTTTGATGTTCAGCTTTCACTTGTTGACAGTTTGCACACTATCTAACCCATAAGCCAACATCCCTCTTCATGCCTTACCAATAGATGCTCCTCTTCATATCTTGATACATCTTGGTTCGTCCAGGTTGAATCATAAACATAGATCGATGACTCTCTAAGAACTTTTTCCTTAAGTCCTCCACATTCAGAACGCACAACCGTCCCTTCTTTCTTAGCTATCCTCTCTGGTCAACGCTAAAATCCTTTAAATCATCGATTCTGTTCCAACCTCAAGTCCTCTGATCATCTCAGCTACCACTGGATCCTCCTTCTTCTTAGAAGAAAATTTCTTAATCAATAATGGTCGAACTTCTAAACAAGACAACCTAGCGGTACTCGGACAAGAACCAGCAGTCGATCTTAACAACACATCGCAACTGACTAAAGCTTCTAAATCTCTCCATTCCGCTAGCATACCTAACACCACATTCTGATGTTTCCTGCTAAGGGCATCTTCCACCTTATTACCTTTCCCTTGTGTATATTCTAAACCAAAATCATAAACAGCCAAAAACTCCAACACATATGATGTCTCATATTCAACTCCTTCTGAGGGAATAAATACCGTAAGGACTTATGATCGGTATACAACTAAAATCTCTCCCCTAAGAGATAATGTCTCCAAATCTATAATGCGAAGAACACAGCTTCCAACTCCAAATCATGAGTTGGATATCTTGCTTGATGCAGTCTATGCTGTCTAGATGCGTAGGCAATGACTTTATCACTCTACATCAACATCGCTCCTAACCAATTCCACATGCATCCGTATACACCACCAAAACCTGGTTTCCTTTTGGAACTACTAACATGGGTGCATTAGTCAACAAATGCTTTAACTTAAGGAATGCCTCCTAACATTTATCGGACTAAACAAATCTCACCTACTTCCTAGTTAACTTAGTTAAGGGTGTTGCAATCCGCGAGAAATCCTTAATGAATCTCCAGTAGTAGCCAGCAATTTCAACACAAATCCTGATCTCAGTCACTGTCTCTGGCCTCTTCCAATTATTTACCTCTCCATTTTATCTACATCGACTGACAATTATTTCTCTAAAACCATGTGACCAATAAATTTTACCTCTTTCTTTCGGAAATGACACTTGGTAAACTTCGCCTTTAGCTGATTCTGACTCAACGTCTCAAGCACCACTCTAAGATGAACTTCATGCTCTCTCTCTTCCTTAGAGTATACTAGAATATCATCTATAAACACTAGCACAAACCTATCCAAGTACTCTTAGAAAACCCGCTTCATCAAATTTACAAAGAAAGCAGGTGCGTTTGTCAATCTAGATGGCATTACCAACCACTCATAGGAACCATATCTAGTCTGAAATGATGTCAAATGAATACTTTCCTCCTCCACTCTGATGGAAATCTGTCGCTATGTCCAACTTGGAGAATACTCTGGCTCCATTCAACTGATCGAACAAATCATATATTTTGTGTCAAAGGATACTTATTCTTAACGGTCCATTTAATTAGGTTACGGTAGTCAATACACATCCTTAACGACACATCTAGTTTCTTCACAAACACCGCAGCTGCTTCCCAAGGCAAACTGCTTGGTCTAAAAAAATACCTTCCTTCTAGATCCACTAGCTGCACTTCAATTCCTTCATCTCAATTGGTGTCATCCTGCTAGGTAGTTTACTTACAAGTTCAGCTCCTGGCACAAGATCTATTCTAAACTCAACAGCTATTTGTGGAGGTAGTCTAATGACTAGCTCAAAAACATCTGTTAATTCTCTTACTATTCAAACCTTACTTAACTCATTTCCTACCTCCATAGCATTAAGCATAGCGCTAACACCTCTGGTAAGTATTCATTATTGAGAATATCGCTCGGTTGTGAAAATCAGGGTGTGTCAGTGATATTTCTCTATCCTGGCAAAATATTCTAGCCTCATACCTACTCAATCAATCCATACCCAAAATGATCCCAAGATCTACGAAATCAGTAATATAAAAACTACATGCAAACTTATGACCAAATAAGTCAAGTTCTAACTAGTCATATCTTAATCCTGGAGTTGCACAACCTCCTATTGGATTTGCAACCCTTAAGGAAGAAACAAGGTAGGTGGGTTCTAAACATAATTTATCAACCAAACACTGAGATATAAATGAATGTGATGCACCGGTGTCAAAACGTACTCTAACTGAAATACTCTAAATCAAAAGCATACCTTCGATCATAGTCTTTCCCTTATCTACTATAGTAGGCCTAGCTAGTCCTATAGCAAAAACTTTTCCTTTATCCTCCCTGACTTGCTCTGGACCTTGACTCTTGTAATGCCCAACTTGACCACAGTCGAACCATTTCATAATCTTCTTAACTGCAGCTTTCTTCCCATTTCCTGACCAGCATTCATTAGCAAAGTGACCGTTCTTGCCACACATATAGCAAACAATCTGAGCCATTGATTTCTTTGCAGTATCTCCCTTTTAGGTCCCCTTCTTCTTAAAGAACTTCCTCTTCTTCCCTTGAGAACCCTGGATTTTTGATGTGCATGTAAATGTGCATATTTTTACCACCATATTTAATCTATTTGAATTAAATAAATGATCATAACGGGTATTTTAACTTGTTTAAACAAAAAATTCAAATTATTCCAAATTGTCGCATATTCATCTTCATATATGGGCAAAACGGTCATTTGTGTGCATATATTTCTTTGAGAAAAATTAATTGAAAATTTGTATATATTTTTGTAGGAATTTGATCTCAAATAGAAGTGGTTTCATGAAGATATGCATGCACAAAATTAATACAAAGGAATGAAGATGGAAATAATTCAAAGTGAAGAACATGGAGGACCCACCTACCCACCTACCTTAATGTACAAATTAAAGGCTAATGCACATGCTTTTGGAGTTAATGGCTTCATGTACTTAATGGGGGATTAAGACATGTTAATGATTACTTGGCCTCCACACTTCCTAAGGGGAATTTTGGGCATTCCCCAAAAAAATGAATTAGGGTTTTAACACTTGTATAAATACCCTTTATGTTTCATGTAACATGCTCTCTATTCACTTAGTTAATCTCTTCTTTAGTCTCTCTTAGGTCTCCTTCTCTTAGTTTAGTTTAGATCAAAAATAAAATGAAAGTTCCTCTCTCTCTCTTTTCATGGCTACTTAGCCATTTTTATTTTATGTAATCTTTTTTATTTTATGCAATTTAATACATGCTATTTCCTTTTCATGTTCATTTACTTTCATGTTGTAGTGTAGATCTCTTTTCTTTTATGCAAGTTTTATCTTTTCATTTTGCTCTCTTTTTCCTCTTCATTTTGCTTTCATGTTGTTAGCTACATTTGTTAATAAAATGACAAATATGAGAACCTAAACCCCTTCAATTTAGGAGTAATGAAGCTATCTAATTAATGTAGCTTCAACATTTTGTTAATTCATGCTCTCTTTTTGTGCTTAATGATGATGATAGAAGTGGTTTTATTTATTGTTTTTGCCTTGAATTTGATAGTCTATATTGTTGACACCAAATAGGCTATGCTTAAACAAGCACTAACACAAATGCCTCTTCATCAATATATGATTATGGCATAAGAAAGTGATTTGAAATTAAAATTTGATGGTCTATGTTTTTAATCAATAGTTAATAGGTCATACTTAAAATAGATTTCATTTTCATTTTCTTTGTCAAGTTTCATGAAAGTTAGTAAGTGTTTTAAGGGGTGTGTTAAAGTTTGATGACTTATGTTGGCTAATTAATAGCTCAAATATGTCATACTTATGATAAACACATCAATTAAAACACTAATGACCATAAAAGAGAGATCATGATTTCATGTGTTGAACTACATGATCTAGAGAGTGGATTTATTCTCTAAATTGACATTTAACTCTCATATTTGCATTTCTTTTCTTTTTGTTAGTTAGTTCATTTTCTCATTTTCTAGCTTAAATACACTCTCGACTTTGGTATAATTTGATTGAGTGGGAAATTTAAATCATCAGCTCCCTGCGGATCGACCCGTATTCGCCACGTGCTACATTCGTACACCGTGCGCTTGCGGTATAAATTTTATTTCAAAATTCGTTCGACGGTTTTCTAAACCGATAGAATTTCCGTCGACGAACAAGTTTTTGGCGCCAATGCCGGGGATTTGTTTTGATTTTTATTTTCTATTCTTCGAATTATTTTTATTTTCATTTATTGTGTGTTTGTTGTGTGTGTTAGCTTGCATTTTTTTTTAAAAAAAAAAGAGAAAAAAATTCATAGCTTGTTTTGTTCATTTGTTTTTCTTGTGTCTTGTTCATTTGTGCATGTCTGTATCATTCCATTTTGCATTGCTATTTCTTAAAAAAAAAGTCATTGCATTTCACATTTTAGTTTTCTGTTTTTAGTTTAAAACTGCATTTGTGTGCATTTTTTTCCTTTTATTGGATAGTATTGTGCTTCAGTTTTTGTTCATCTTGCTTGCTGTTTGCATTTGTATTTCTGTTTGCATTTGTGTTTCGGTGTTAATAGCTTTCTGTTTGCATTTCTTCTCTGCATATTCTCTGCTTTCTTTCCCTGCCACTGTGTCAAACCATCCACCCAAACACTGCAGCAGTTCACCCAACATCCTCCTCATTCACCCTAACCACACTGCCCACTGCTTACATCACTTCTCTGCCAAACAAACTGCACCAATACATCATTGCACAACAACCATCTCCTACAGTTCATCTCTGGCCACTGCCATGACAACCCACACTTGAATCCCACTCCATAACACAACTACTCCTCCTACTACAGCATTTCATTAACCATTTCAAAATCATCTCATACCTCATCACCACCTGATACCACTGAACATATCAAACATCCCCGACATCACTTCCTCTCCAATACCAGTTCACAGAAACTATACAACTGTTGCCAAATATACAACTGCAGACCAACTTCACAACTGACCACGTCAACTATAAGACATACATCATTGTACTTCCATCAACTTCATCGTCATCCTACTTCATCACATTTCTGATACCTTGTTAGATTATTGTTCTCTGTTCAAACATCACACTTCTTCCTCCACATTGTTGTCATCTATTGCTATCACATCACTGCCTGAACTCCACTACCACTTCATCCATCATCTTCTATTCCACAAACATACACACTCACAGCCACTTCAGGCACCCTTCCCCTCACCATCATATTATAGATTGTATCACAAACCAACCTGTTGCATTACACGTATGCCTTCATCCCACATCAGTCATACAAACAAATCCAACCCACCAATACAAACATCACTACAACCATTTCAACTTGGCAGCAAAACAAGTTTCTACTTACATACACACTGCATACCTCTGTCCAAAGCAACACCAATCGCTTGAAGAAACTAACCATAGTCAATCACACTTCCAAGTCGACCACCGCTGCAACCTTCGCAATCATCACCATAGACAATCAGTCTTTACAACCACAGTCCCTCCTCGGCCATCAACTTCATCACACCATATTCATAAAGTAGTGCAACTTGACTCACTGAGTACAACTCAGAAAACTCACATTCAGGTCGACCGCAACCTCAGCCTTTATCCAATTCGACATCAAGCATCTCCGATACCCGACTCCAAGACTTCGACCAATCCTCTGACGAGTACCTCGACTACCCCCAAGTTCACTCTCAAACTAAAATTGCGACTATCCCCAAACCAAATCCACTTAGCAACCTTCGAATCCATTCTCGTGATTTTTGGGATTATCGATTTCGTGATTACTGGAATATCGGTTTCATTTTCGGAATTTTGTTTGCAAAATTAGTTTTAATTGTAGAAGTTCTAGGAGAATATGTGAGTGGGTGCGTGCTTAACAAAGTGGGTCGGGTAGATTTATGTTTGGCCTGGGCTATTTGTAGAGTTGATTCTTTCTTTTTATTTTTATTATTTTTATTATTTTTTAATCTATTTGAGCTTTAGATCTTTCTCCTCTCTAAAAAAACAAGTTTCGATTATTGTTGTTTTCAGCCTTTTCATTTTGTTTTTACTTATTTCGTTTTTCTTTGATTTACTTTCTTCTTTGACAATATATATATTAAAAAAAACTTGTATAGATCTTGTTTTTAATTTTCAGGTTGCAGGAAATAAAAGGAAGGGATTAGCTTGCTGAAAACTGCCGCTCTGCTTGCCAAAATAAATTGCTTTGCTTGCTCGCAAAAAGAAAACGTTGTTGCTTTCATCTCTGGTTTTATTTGAATTGTATTGTATTGTTGGTTGCTTGCATTTGCATTTTATTTAAAAAAACCAATTTCATTCGTTGTTGCATTGTTAATACACGTTTAATTTCCGCCTCGCATACCATCCTAGATTTTGATTAATAATAACGATAGCTTTTAATTATATATTGACAATTTGTCTTCCTTGAACAATTTAATTTCTTGGTGTCTAGGTTACGATAGATTAATAACCATTTATAAATATTACGGTGATTCGTAAATATTATAGTGATTGTTCCTCTGAAGGTACTTAGACCTTCGGCTGCATTGCTACGGTGATTCGTGGTGTACCGATAAATCATGCCCGTTACCTGGCTGAGAACTATCTTGTTGACTGAAGACAGAGTGTGATTATACAATTTTGGGTTAACTTAGGAAAAATCATTTGTAATTAACCCTTGCATTCATTTAGTTGCATTAGTTCATGCATATTTAAAAAAAACAAAAAAAAATTCAAAAGTCCAAAAAAAAATTGTAAATATTCATTTTATTTTTCTTTGAAATTTTTAAATCCTTTTCCTTTGAAATTTCAAAAATCCAGAAAGATTAGAAAAACATAAATCCAAAAAAAATTATAAAATCTTTTCAAAAGCCAAAAAAGATATATTGGAAATTCAAAAACAAAACAAAATTCAATTTTCCATTTTGAAAAATAAATTTTATTTGTAAATATTTTTCTTTTATAAAAAAACCAAAAAAGAACCCTTGAAAATGTCCGAGTTTCCTTTTTCTTACTCACTTGATTTTAGTTTGGAAAATCAGTATAATCCATACAATTTCACTCAAAATTCTTATGGATATTTTAACGACAACTATTTTGTAAATAATTCAAATTTTGAACAACAAAGTTTTCAAAACGATGATCAACCTTCGACTCTTGAAAATAGCATTGAAATGATTTCATCTTTACTCGAACTCTCTACACAACAAAATCAAGAGATAAATGATTTGTGCAATTCATATTTGTGTAATAACTCGAGTCAAGGATTTCAAAATTTGGGTTCAATTCAAAATTCGAACAATTTCGATCATAACCCATGCCAATTCAATTTTGATCTCCAAAATGAATTTCAAACTCAAAACAAAAATGGAAACAATTTTTCAAATGAATTTGGCAATGGGTATAATCTCAACCACAATACAACTGAAAACTTTGGTCCTCATCAAAATTCAAAGTGAAAATTTTCAAACTAATAATCATGAATTTGATTTTGTTGACCAAATGGAAGAAGACAACGGGGATTATTACTTGAGAAATATAAAAAATTTCGTGAAAATCATAATCAATTCCCAACTTTCGAAGAATCAAATCAACCATTTATTGAAATTGGCGATTCTTGTCCTCAAAAAGTACAAATCAAAAGTTTTCAAGTTAATAATCACAAATTTGACTTTGTTGAACAAATGAATGAAATGTACAAGATCACATGGATTTGGTAGGTTCGAAACATATTTGAATCAACGTGATAAACATACTCAAATCCCAACGTGTGACAAGTCAAGCGATAATCCATCTTTTACCCAAATCGACGATTTTCAAATAACAAATTTTGAAATGGAAAATGATGATCTTAACGAAGTTGTTGAAAATTTGGTAATTGAGTTGGATTTCAATTTTATTGTGGGTGAGAAAATCGATTTAAATTTCGATCTTCCTTTTTCTGAAAATTTGAATACAACAACTTTGAATTTTGAACTTGATTTATGTAATAAAGTTGTTGATAATCCAACAAAGGAAGACGAATTTAATGAACACGAATTTTTTGGACTTTTGGATGACGAGTTGTTAAATTCCGACGGGGAAGATGAAAATCACCATTTTGATTTCGAAATCAATAACTCTGAAAATATTTTCAATAATAAGCTTGAATTTCAAATTGGTGAAAATAAACTAGAACTTCAATCAATTGTTTTATCGACCCCAAAAATCATCGAAAACAAAACAACTCGTATAATTTTCAATAAAAAAACATTCGTTTTTCCAAATCAATGTTCAACTTCGAAATCTTTTACGGTTTTTTTTCTGTGCTTGAGCTGTGTCTTACATACTTAGTGAGACAAATGAATCGATCCTTGGAAGACCGGTTCATTTACTCTTTAACGGCATACTTTCTGATGACTTGTAAATAATCATGTTTTCATTTTTATTTAAATAAAGGTTAGGTTTTAATATTTTCTCCTTCCACTTGGGTTGACTGTTAGGACACAGTCAAAATCAAGTGTGGGGGGGAGACTCATCTTCATTTTTTTTCATCGTTTATTTTTGCTTTAAAATCAAAAAAAATATTTAAAAAAATCCCAAAAACGAATTTTCTTTTGATTTATTTTTAAAAGAAACACTATAAGATAAATATATGGCTTTGGTTTATTAAATTGAAATTTTTGAAGATTTATTGGTCTTAACAAAAATAAAAATGAAGTTTGATTACAAATAATAATGGCTTAACTAGTATATAGGAAGATTCATATGTGTTAATTATGAAGTACTTCTTAATTGAAAATCTTTGTTTTAAAAAGTGGTTGATTTAAAGTAAAGGATATAACATTTTTTTTTGTCTTCTAAGTTAAATGGTGCTAAGATGATTTTGCAAAACTCCCTCTCAAAAAATATAAAAATAAAAAATAATAACATCTAAGTATTCACTCTCATTTAAAAGTCCTCACGGTTATGCATGGGTGATTACTTGGAATTTTTGATTATGTGATTTCATACTCATTTAAAAGTCCTTACGGTTATGATGTATGGAACACATGTAAAAAAAAGACTTAATAAAAACCACCTACGGTCGATAGTGTATGCATGAAAGTGTGTGCACTCGCCATGCTCTGTACTCCCCTCACATAAGCCCGAAAGGCAGTGCATGGGTGGTATATCTGGCCTCAGTTTATCTGAGCTAGGCGTGTAATTTTTCTTGCAAATAATGAGAGAGCAAGCAATTGAAATCCTAGCACTATTTTTACTTATTTGATTTGATTTGTTATTGAAAAGAAATGAAAATACCACTTTGATAAACTTTGATAATCAACTAAGGATCTATTTTATAATTACACTTTGTTATCAACCGAAACAACAAGTTAAACTATTGTCTATTTGTTATGATAACTTGATTTTTGTTGGAAATTTGAGAAGTAAATGACTTAAATTTTCAAGAAAATGGCCAAAACCAATATTTAACTTATCTGTGTCGATTTAAAAATAAATCCTTAATTTTGTAAATATTTCAAAAACTTGCATTCATCTCTTTGTAAATAAATCTTGCATTTTGCAAATATTTTCATCCTGCATTTGGATTTTGTGGATAGTATCCGCTGAAAACCCTCACGAGACAACACTCGTCCTACTGGAGACACCCAGAGGTTTAACGGCTTGTTGCATATGCTCAATGAAATCGTGCTCCCTACGAAAACGGATTTATCTTAGTTTTCCTTTATTCGAGGACGAATAAAAAGGTAAGCGTGGGGGTATTTGATGTGCACGTAAATGTGCATATTTTTACCACCATATTTAATCTATTTGAATTAAATAAATGATCATATCGAGTATTTTAACTTATTTAGACCAAAAATTCAAATTATTCCAAATTGTCACATATTCATCTTCATGTATGGGCAAAACGGTCATTTGTGTGCATATATTTCTTTGAGAAAAATTAATTGAAAATTTGTATATATTTTTGTAGGAATTTGATCTCAAATAGAAGTGGTTTCATGAAGATATGCATGCACAAAATTAATACAAAGGAATGAAGATGGAAATAATTCAAAGTGAAGAACATGGAGGACCTACCTACCCACCTACCTTAATGTACAAATTTAAGGCTAATGCACATGCTTTTGGAGTTAATGGCTTCATGTACACTTAAAGGGGGATTAAGACATGTTAATGATTACTTGGCCTCCACACTTCCTAAGGGGCATTTTGGGCATTCCCCAAAAAAATGAACTAGGGTTTTAACACTTGTATAAATACCCCTTATGTTTCATGTAACATGCTCTCTCTTCACTTAGTTAATCTCTTCTTTAGTCTCTCTTAGGTCTCCTTCTCTTTAGTTTAGTTTAGATCAAAAATAAAATGAAAGTTCCTATTTCTCTTTTCATGGCTACTTAGCCATTTTTATTTTATGTAATCTTTTTTATTTTATGCAATTTAATACATGCTCTTTCCTTTTCATGTTCATTTACTTTCATGTTGTAGTGTAGATCTCTTTTCTTTTATGCAAGTTAATTAGCTTATCTTTTCATTTTGCTCTCTTTTTCCTCTTCGTTTTTCTTTCATGTTGTTAGCTACATTTGTTAATAAAATGACAAATATGAGAAGCTAAACCCCTTCAATTTAGGGGTAATGAAGCTCTTTAATTAATGTAGCTTCAACATTTTGTTAATTCATGCTCTCTTTTTGTGCTTAATGATGATGATAGAAGTGGTTTTATTTGTTGTTTTTGCCTTGAATTTGATAGTCTATATTGTTGACACCAAATAGGCTATGCTTAAACAATCACTAACACAAATGTCTCTTCCTCAATATATGATTATGGCATAAGAAAGTGATTTGAAATTAAAATTTGATGGTCTATGTTTCTAATCAATAGTTAATAGGCCATACTTAAAATAGATTTCATTTTCATTTTCTTTGTCAAGTTTCATGAAAGTTAGTAAGTGTTTTAAGGGGTGTGTTATAGTTTGATGACTTATGTTAGCTAATTAATAGCTCAAATATGTCATACTTATGATAAGCACATTAATTAAAACACTAATGACCATAAAAGAGAGATTATGATTTCATGTGTTGAACTACATGATCTAGAGAGTGGATTTATTCTCTAAATTTACATTTAACTCTAATATTTGCATTTCTTTTCTTTTTGTTAGTTAGTTCATTTTCTAATTTTCTAGCTTAAATACACTCTCGACTTTGGTATAATTTGATTGAGTGGGAAATTTAAATCATCAACTCCCTACGGATCGACCCGTATTCGCCACGTGCTACATTTGTACACCGTGCGCTTGCGGTTATTTTTTATTTAAAATCATTCGACAGTTTTCTAAACTGATAGAATTTCCGTCGACGAACAATTTCCACTAACTTCTCTTTAGCTAAATCAGCAAGCAACTCCTTATGGCGAACAGCCATCTCCACCACAATTTTACAAGGATCATGGACATGTGCCATGGTCATTCTAGCGGGTTCGAGCCTCGGTCCTGAATGAACTTCTCATTCCTTTTGATGTTAGTATCTATAAGAGCATACTTATATCTAGATAGCTCTTCAAACTTAGTAACATATTCAACTACTGACATTTCTCCTTGCACTAAATCCATAAATTTCCTCATCGGCTAAGAATTGGAAAACTCAAATACAAACTTCTGCTCAAATATCGTCTTAAAATCATTCCAAGTTAATTTCTCTTTCTAAACCCTAGCTGTGACACTATTCGACCAGTGCAGTGCTGACCCCCGCAACTACCTAGAAGCCAACATCCTCTTTTGTCCATCATTCGGACCCAATTCGGCAAATATACTCTTGCAATGCAATAGTCAATTCTAAACTTCTACGGCACTCTCCATTCCTGAGAATGGATTCCCACCCAAATTGGTGTAATCTCTACTCAACAAAGCAATATTCCCAACTGGAACCACAAGAATTGCTCCTCCTCTATCTCTAGCAACTCCACCAGCAACACCAGCTTGCATCAAGCCGGCTAAGCCTATATCTACTGGCCGGTTTCCAACACCCATATTGGCTTCAGCATTTTAGTTACTAGCATTAACCGGTCGATCCGGGTTTCTCCTAGTAGTGGGTCAAGCATTTCCATTACTTGTGGTGCTTCCTCCGCCGAGATTTCCTCTTCCATTTCCTACTTCCATATCTCCTTTTTTCGTAAATCTGCATACAAGCCTTGGCAAGATACTGAAGAGCTGCCTAAGAGAATGAGGGCAACGTACTTATATATATAACTATATATAAAGAAAATACAAGTATGCTACTATAGCGTTAAACGAAACCCGGATCTTATTATCTAATTCATTGGATTATGTTTGAAAAATCTTTTATGTTTAAGTTTCTTTTAAAATTTCATAAACCTATGCTCTGACACCAACTTGTAACATCCCCTGCTTGGAGGCCTAAAACTAACAGTTGCAAATGTTGCAGTCATCCATAGTTAATAATCCATGATGGCCAAATACGGCGATATTAGATACATTGACACAAAGAAACACAAGAATATGGAAAAAAATTAAATAACAAAACAAATTCCACATTCCGTTTTAAAATATTCCAAACTAATTTTATAATCCCAATACGCAGACCACGTTCAGATAACATATAATTATTACAAAATACGCCAAGAGCGACATATAAAGAAGCTTCCTTGATAGATCAGAGTATATAGATAAGTAGGAAAATAATTTGCCTTTACAAACAAACACATAACCAAAATAAAAGAACTCTAATAACAATTTGCCTCCAACACGTCCTCAGAAGCTTTATTCATCAAAAAGAACACCTGGAAACCTTAGCTCTCATCCTACTCAAAATCAATTGAGTACTCGAAAGTTTAAGAGGAAAAAGAACTTCGAGTCAGACAAAAAGCCTAGTATGAATAATAAGTTACTATCTCAAACCATTTAGATATCTATTGAGACCATGCCCCACAGGGGAACGGGTTTTCCACTCATTAGTACCATAAATCATTTAAAAAACATATATTGTGCTCCTACATCCACAATGGTTAAAACATTGTATTTTAAAATATTATGATGATATGCAAAACAAGTAAATCAAATCTACCCATCCCTCATTCATTCACTATCAGTCTCAATTATAGTTTCTAGGGTTACTTTTAAACTGTTAAACGTTTATGGACTATCTGTCTAATTACTTAGTTTTCATGGGATTACTAAGAACTTATTGATAACTCCAATATCATATTTCTTATTCAAGTTTTCATGGGCTAATAGGAATCTATTAGCTGAATGCAAATATCTTAGTCCGGATACAGTTTTCATAGGCTAGCTATAAACCTACTAGCCCCTGCTAGTATCAAATCATAGTTTTTATGGGCTAACTATAAACTTATTGGCCCCTGCCAATGTCATACAGTTTTCATGAGCTTACCGTAAACATACTGGCCCTTTTCGATGTCATTATATTAAGAATTTAACATCTTTTAAGTTATATTCACTATTGGGTCAACTAAACTAGTTATTCTGCCATTTCCCCAAGATACAGTTATGGGTTACTAACAATGTGAATATTATTTTCGAAATCATTATTTATGCCATGGTTATTAGTTTTAAAATTGAGACCGGGCTGTGTTTTGAAATCATAAAAATATCTCTTTTGAAACCCTGGATAGCCTCCTTCCAAAGCAAAGACTTCTTTTCAAAACATAGTATACATACCTTTCGAAATACTTGGAAATATCCACTTTCGAAGCCATTGGTACCTTTCGAAAGTATTAAGTCAACTTTTAAAATGTAAAACTTCAAACATATGAAAGTACCCTTTTCGAAAGCATTGGGTTTACTTCTTTAAAATCAATATTTGGGCCAAATTGGTTATATACAAAAGTATCTCTTTCGAAACCAACAAAAACTAGAACTGGGAAAAATTGATGGTGTCGGAGCCATCTAGTTCGAAAGCAAAAGACTTTAAGATTAAAACTTTGAAGGTCTAAGTCGAAACCCCTTTTCGACTCTCTCCTTGGAAACTTCAACCCCTTTTAAAAATAATTAGGAAAAAGGTCTGATTTAAGGTTAAACAAGTGCAACCCTTCGAAAGCGTTACTGGTCAACATGGTCAAAAGGTAGAGTAGCGGCTATGCTTCGACTATGTTGAAACCAACACCATTCGAAGGCTTTTATTTAAAGAAAAAGAACTCCTTCGAAAGCTAGTACGTTTAGTATAACATGGCAACCTTCTTTGAAAACTAAACATTAACCCTTTCGAAAACAATATGTTTCTACTAAGTCAAAATCTTTAAGAAAAACAAGGCAAGGACTTTAACTTATCAAACAAAGTAGGGTTTTGACCCACATCGGAGGCTTACCCTTCGACACCAAAGCTTCCACCTATCTTCCAATCCACTATGTATCTTCTAAGAGATACTATGTGTATTGGTTCCGATTATGGTGGTTTCAACAATGATGGTTTCTATGATGGGTCAGAACAAAGGGAGTCGAAAGGTATTTTCCATTAAAGGCGAAACACCTCTTTCTTATTAAAGACTGAATTATAGCAATTTTTAATTGATCTCTTTTTAACAACTTGCTTAGTTGCAAAACTCTGATTGCCATAAAACTTTCCAATTTCTTTATTTCTCAAACCTCTGCATTCTTTTAGACCCTAAATTAAAGGATTTAAACACTAAAACCTTTCCATATAACCTAAAACTGACATTTTCAAAAAACCCTTGTGTTAAAATAATTTATTTCCCCAAATAAATCAACTGGGAAATATCCCCAAGAATCACAGAAATTCGAAGTAATCACGTAATCAAACACATTAAAATTTTAGACCCAATTTCTTCGTGAAATTCACAAAATAAATATTTAGCCCAATCGTATCATATTTTCCATCAAAAATTCATAATAAAATTTCCATATCTTGGAAAATTCTAAAAATTAAAACCCATTTCCAAAATTATGTTTTACTAAACCTAAAAATTTCCATGGCATTTCAAAATCATTATCTCACGGTTTTACCCATAAAACCATACAAGTTATATATATATAAGGTAACTGTTTAAATCAAACAATTCATGATTTAAGCATGTCATCATCCAAAATTTCATAGAAATGAAATAAAACATAAATTTGAAATCATACGATTATAGAAACCAAAAGGAGATGGAATAAATTATTATTCACCTTAGATTTGATAAGTAACTTGAGATTTGTTGTTGATTAATCCTTCCTAGCTTGATCTTTGGCTTTAGATTAAGAATACCTTATTTTTCTCTTTGGTAATGGCTAGTTCTACTAGAGTTGATTTAAGAAAAATAAAATGAATGTGAATGGACAAAATGAGAAGTTATAGCCGTGTATAAGTAAGTGGTTACTTTACTAATTTGCCCACATGTAGTTTAATTAACCAATAAACCAAACTAAAGCCCGTTTATCTTATTATTAAGCACGACCCAATAAAATTTATTCAAAACTCAATCTCCTTATCATAATTATTCTATTTAATTTATTAAATTAAATCTCCTGAATAATATTGTCAAAAATTAGGGATGTTACAACAAGTATATATCTTTTATAAAGGGAAATGGAGTCTATGTACTAGTTTAATAAAGGAGAATTTTTAATAATCGAAGTTTTAATTAATAAAGGGGTATTAATTAATAAGTGAAGTTTCAATTAATAAAGGAGTTTTAACTAATAAGCAAAGTTTTAGTTAATAAACAAGCATTAATTAAATAAGCGAAGTTTTAATTAATAAAGGAGAATTAATTAATAAGTGAAGTTTTAATTAATAAAGGACCTTTAGTTAAATAAGTGAAATTTTAATTAATAGAGGAGCATTAATTAAATAAGTGAAATTTTAATTAATAATGGAGTTTAATTACTTATGAGTTTAATTAATTAAATGTTTTGATTAATGAAAGAAGTTTTATTAGATAAAAATGTTTTACAAATAAAAGCAGTAAAGGATTAATTAATTAAAAGGGGAATTAGAATTCATTTATATGACTTAGTCATGCTTTGTGTGAATTAATTGTGCTTTGTATTTACTTATTTATCGAAAGTATACGAGACTTAGTCCCCTTATGTGACCATTCTCATTATTGTTGAAATTAACCAAAATATAATTTAGGAAATATCTAAAAGAAATACGAGAATTATACAATATGGTTATTTGCCCAGTGATACTATAACCTACATATAAACTTGCCTTGCTCTTCTAGGACAAATGATAAGAAAAACCATTCGGATAGGAGATGATCTCCACCCTTATGTACTATCCATTTGCTTCTAAAAGAACCAAAGTTGAGTTAATCTAAAACTTATCGATTGGTTTTGGAGCGCCCGATAAGCGGAGGAGTGTACTTATATGGGATGATTTGAAACTGTAACCACTTTAAAACCTTATACGTGATTTATGCTTTGGAAGAGGTTCATTATATTTTCAAGACGTTGGAATCTATATGGGGATTCAAGATTTGATTGAGATGGTTGAATCCATATAGAGGTTCAAGATCTATTCAGGATGTGGGAATCCATGTGTGGTTCTGAGATCTGTTTAGATATGGGAATCTATGTATGGTTCCGAGATCTATTCGAGTCGGTGCTCGAATGTCGAGATCCGTTCAAGTTTGGCTCATGTATTGAGATGCTGAATGAGACTTCACCATCATTATGACAAAAATCAGAGATAGGATGCATATCGATTGGGATTTTGCTACCTAAAGGGTGCAGTCGACTCCATCCTAGAGATACTTATAAATATGCATGCAAGAGTGATGCACTCGGCCTTATGTAGTGGAGGACAGATATGTATTTTCTTTTTATATCAACTAGAGATGTATATTGCTTCGAAAGGATATCTATGATCCTTTTATAGGTGATCCGCCTCAAAGTACATAGGACGCGTCGTGGAAATTCTACATAATTAGCAAACATGGCTTAGTGGTTTTGATTATATACCTATTATTGATGTGGTGTACACACAAAGGTAGCATGGCTATTTTTTACTTATATTCTTCATCCTAGACATTTTCTATTATATCGCAATATGTACTTGTTAGGTGGTTTTGCCCTTTTGATGGGATAATCGTTACAATGGTCTCAAAAGACGTTGTTATATGCCATACATATATTTCTTCGATTTCTCACACTAGACCTATGTCTAATAGATGGCTTTTGTTTTTCCTAAATCCCTCATGTGCTCTTTCGAGCATTCTTAGAATGTTATGTTCTCATTGATGTTCATAGGAGCTCTCAAACAGAAGCTGGATGGTACCTACCATAGTATTCTTTCTACAGCTACATTACTTTATGTGTGTGTGTGTGTCTGTCGGCTTTGTAAGGACACGTTGTTATAACTGTCCAGGCTGATGATAGTACTTTGATTGGTAACTCTGAAATACTGTGTATATTAAAGTAGCTCTATGTATTATATTTTGATACTATATATTATCATTCCGCTGTGAGATTTGGATGTTCTCCTCTTTCTTGTTCGTATTTTCCTTTACCCTATTGTTTTGTCTTTCTATCCCTTGGATTCGGTATGTGAATACAGCAGATGTATTATTATCGACATTCGGGGGTCAAAAAGGAATTTGTTACAATACTTAATTAATGAAGATTAATTCATTATAAGTTATGTGTTATTGATCTTCTTTGTTATTTATGGCATCATATGGATGTGTTAGTTACTTATTATGATTAGGTATATGTTATGCAATGATGAGTGTTCCCGACCATATGTTTTGTACTCATTTATGATAATCGCTAATGTGGTAACAAGTAACTTATGAATGTTATGAAGTGGGTATGATTCGGTTTGACCTCGTGTGAGTAGAATTGCATACAAGAGATCAAAGAGATCAAATAAAGTGATATAATTATCCAATTATGATCAATAAAGTGTAATACAAGACAATGGGTTTTAGGGTTTAGGTAAAGCTACGGAGGCTTATGATAAGGATACTTATTGGGTTGCTAACTAGGCTTATGTGAAGTTATCTACTCTTAATGGGGTTATGTGAACGTAATCAAATTCGAAAATTTATTGGCAATTAAATATGTTATATGAAGTAACCAACAACTAAATGGAATACGGGAAGTATCTATTTTCCTATTCAGAGTCAAAATTACTGTCACCATCAGAGGATGATTCTGAATCATCCCAAATCATTGGGAAAGCATGCTTTCCTTTTCTGAAAAATCATTCTTGTTTATTCTTTAACTTCCTTTTATCTTTTTTTGGCTTAGGAGAATCCTTCTTCATATGTTTGGTTCGATCACATTTGAAGCATGTTACTGAGGAGGAGTTATTGTTTTTACCAAAATTCATGTTTTTCTTAAAAATTCAAAAAATAATTATAATTTTTATTAATAACTACAAGGTCACCTTCACCAATTCCTAATCTTGTTTGACTTAGAAAGCTTTTGGTTCTCTTCTCTTATGCTTGCCCTCACCTGGCCTGTAAATTTACTTCATATGACATTAGATTACCAATTAACTCTTCAATGTTAAGTGTGCAGGGATCATTGGCCTCTTCATCGCAAGGACCTTTCTCTTCCATTGATCAGTTAAGGAGCTTAAAATTTCAAAAAAATATCAAAATAAGTAAAATTTCACTAAGTAATATGAGAGAATGTTGGATTTTTTGAAATATGGAATACATTTCAACCATATTCTTGCTTGGTTTCATTTTAAATCTTTGTAAATGGTTTTTAAGGATGAAAATTTTGGTTTGTATCACTCTATTCATGCATTCTTGCTTAATTGTAAAGCGTGTCATATATTATATGTAGTTTAAAAGCAATTACTCTAGTAAAATTTTCTTATATAATGCAAAAAATAACATGTTCATTGCTTTTGATTTGTTAATGGCAATAATCTTTTGAACAACGATCCACACATTCGATAAAGAATTGGGTGTATTTCTTTTGTGTAGCATCCTAAATTTCTAAGTCACTTTCCTTCATGTAAATTTTCACTCGAGATGACTGGTATGAATGGTTAGAGCCGGTGAAAAGTGGTGGTCGTCTGGTGGATTGCCTTCTTGAAAAGTATTGAAACTATAGAGGACATACTAAAATGAAAATATTTGGTTACTATTTTTAAATAATAGGGATGCGATACCAAATAAAAAGCTATATGGATCAACTATGGATAAATTTATATGATTTTATAAATATTATACTTAAGTAAAAATAAATATATATAACATAAACGAATGAATAAGATAAGTAAAGAAAGAAGTACAAAATCAGTAAGAAAATACAATGATTTGTACTTGTTTGGACTCCCGTCCTATAACTATACACAGAACTTCCTTTTGGAATTAAACCCTCTTCCCACACTTCACTTGGAAGAACAGTTGTCTTACGACTTTGTTTGAGACTCCGCATAAGGCTTCAAACTTTTTCAAATAAATTATAAATAGCGTTGTGTCTTAACTGCACCGTTTTGTCTTTTATAGTACAAAGTCCTATAAATCACAAAAATATCACCAAAAAAATGAATGTATGGTATATATTGTAAATTGATTGATAGTGAATACAAAATTGAACGACCACTGAATGAAAATTATCAATGATTAGAGCACAAGATTATAGATTTATAAAAAGTAGAGAATATATTGCTGATTTGATCTGGAGAAGACAAGGCCTTCTATAAATGTTTTGGGGATGTATATGAGAGGTTGCTACTATTAAAAATTGAAGAGAAGCAATTAAAAAATAAAGAGATGTTAAAATTTGAAAGACACATCAAAGAGATATAAATACTCAAAAACTCTCATGGTAAAAAGTCACACAAACCTTCATAAATATATAAGTCGACATGTGAACTCACATTGGTCGGCCTTTGTATTTTAAATAGGTCAACATGCATGTATTTGTTCCATATTTAAACATTTATTTGATGCTATTTTGTTCTTGATTTTTGTTTTACTCTATTAAAGGATTAAAATATTCCTGAAAGATTTTAAAATTGTTTTATTATGTTTGAAATATTGTGTTCAAATTTAGAGTGATTCAAAGAACATTTATGGGTTTTTAGTAAATCCAAGCCAAAAGGACTTAATAAAGCTCGATAAATAAAATATTCGAATTTTGTACACTACATCTTCGATAATTTTTTTGTAACTTAGATAGTAAATTCGTGAACCCAAATTTCACTATCCGACAAGTTTTCATCTGCTTTATTTTGAATTTTTGAGCTCATATTACGTCATATCTCTTGACTATAATATCTGATATCCTTCTTTCTAATGCTATTTTTCTTCGACGCTTACTTTTAATCAGTGTAGAATACATTAATAGCTTCCTTATATGCTTGAAATCATTAACATATCAAAATGATTTTTCTAACAACAAATGCATAATTTGGTAATTTTGAACAGGTTTTATTAACGGAGAATCAATAATTTGATTCACCCTTTTATAATTATATTTACTTCAAAGAAAAATATATTTTTTCCCCATTGACTAAAATGAAAGTTTTTTAACAATACCCTATGAGAGAGAGAAAATTTTGATTGAGGAAATAAAATTAGCTTCCTATGACCAAACTAAAATTTACACCACTCAGAGCATGTGCAATATAAGGTATTTGGACCAATAAAGCCAACCTATGATTTCATTGGCAACCCTTGAGGTTGTCGACTTAGCCTACATCAAGAATGCTAAGCCGACATTCGAAATGCCGGCTAAGTTGGTAGGAAACAATAACACTACATATTTTGAAGCGAGTCAAATATGAAAACGTTATTGTTTTCTCCAAAATTGGAATAGACATTTAGTTAGTTTACAAATGAAAGTTATAAAACTAAGAAATTAAAAATGATAAACAAAAGAATTAGAGTGGTTTGATTATTATCAATAGCCTTAGTCTACTGTTAACTGACTATCCTTTATTCATACAAAGAAGTTCTTACAACTTGATGTCAAGTCGTTCGAGTACGAATTTGACCAAGTTTAGTTGTAAGAATCAAACAACAAAGATTTGACGCCCTTTCGAATGCACCTCCCTCACTATATGATTACGAAATCGATCATGTTAATCATTAGTAATTGCTCAATTACATTGCCCACTTTAGGCCCAAAGTTTCAGCAAGAGATTGTTACCAAAATTATGAACTAAAGTTCATCGGTACCAATCATTGTAGATCGCTATCAAGTTATCTAATTTTGTTGCCTTGTTCTTTGCTTTTCTTTGGCTTTCATCTTCGACTATGTCATGCTGACTCATTACTTGTCACAAAATTAATCGATACTGAGTTATGACCATTAAGTATCAGTATCGAGTCAAGTCTCAACCTTGAATCTTCAACTTCTTTAGCTTTTCATCATTTTCTTCTTTAAAAAATGGTTAATTAGTTTTTATAGTCCACAAGGATCAGTACCAGCCTTAAGGACTTTGTATATATTTTGATATTGATCTGCATTCTTCACTTCTGATCCATCTTATAAGCACTCAATAGTCCTAATTCATAGAGTTATCGCTTTGTTCAAAAGCAGAATATCACTCCTCTACCAAAATATGTTTTTTGTTAGCAAAAAATACTTTAGATCGAGACAAGCTATTGACTTCGAGCTCTAATTTGAAGAGATGCCCTGATCTCCTTAACTGCCTTTGTGGAATGATGCACTTGTTTTGGATCAACACGTTGCTTAAAATTGTTGCGGGAATCTGTAAGAGCTGAAGCATCCCATTTAGATTCTTCACTTAGTTCTAAGACTCTCAAAAGCATCTTTTATCATTTGGTCAGGTTGGATTTCATCTTCCATCTTTGTGCACTCTTCTTTCTTCCCTCTTCCTTTTCCTTTTTCTCTTTCTTATATTTTTAATCACATGAATCTGTACCAATCCTTATGGATTTCATCTTCTTTAAGATTTTTAATTTTCCTTCCTTACACCATTAACAGTGCCACTGCCTTCTCTAGATTTTGCACTCGATCGGCTTCATTGAAGATTCACAACTGACTTATAACACCTTCTTCGATCTATTAAAACCCAAAACCTACTCATATAAACTCAAGCTTAATCCTTCAACCTCATCATCATCTTTGCTTCCCAATCTGTGGTGGTTGACGCCATGTTTCATGGCCACTGATGCCTAGAGATGAACTCTGATCTATATATGTTTTCAACTTTGTGCTTCCTCTTCCTTCTATGCTTTGCCACAGCAATGGAAAAGTTGAAATGGAGACTGCTGGCTTGTTTGAGGTTGACTCCAAGTTCCTATAGGTAGAACCCCAAGTTCTTTTCATTCCTAGCTATTTGGTGTTAATTTCGTGGCTTTTAAGGCTTGACTTTGAGGTTTTTGTGTTGTTGTGACATTTTCCAATTTTTGCTGATTGTTCAAGTAGAAGGAAGGGGTATTTGACTTTCGCCGATTCTTGCTCAATTATGGATTAGTGGTTTGGTTTCAATAGGATGGTACCAAGGATAGATATGTCGAATATGCTTCGACGCCCGATGGAATCATGCAACAACACTTTAAGCCGAACTCTCGATTATGTGTTCTTACAAAAAAACTCCATTTCACCTCGAACAATAGTCCCACTATAGTATATGCGATGAAAATGAGTAAAATCCGGCACATAGTTCAATAGCATGATGGAGCTTGTTTTCCAGCATGAGCGAGCTATCTACACATAGTGTTCACATGCATTGTGCTATGGGAATAGGACATACACTGCATGGATTGGACAAAACATCACTACATGCCAATGTTTGAGGTCCAATCGGTCAACATATATTGACATCCATTTGGCCCCATATATCGGCTACACAAGGATTATTTAAAGCATGAAGATTACGGTTAAATCATACTTGACCTTGCTCATGTGTTGCATTTCAAGTAAGTTAAGGACCTCAAAAACTCCTGATATCTCTCTGCCATGGGTGCAGGTCCTTCTACTTTAGAGTTCACTCCACCAGTGTAAGGTCCAACTTTTTTCCTAGATTCTACTTCAACGCCTTATAAGCTTGAGCATCTCGTCCCCAGCTCCTACAACATTTACAAGTCATTCCTTTTGCCGTAGGAGACGAACTCTGCATAGGAGTTGCCCTCGATATTAACCTAGAGGGCATCATGATTCTCGATGACCTTCCATATTCTCTCACTTCTACTTTAACTGTGGTGGATGTCAGGAGGACTTGTCACCGCCATAAGTTCCCTTTGAATAGACTTTAACTCCAACACCCTATCAACAGGCACGTGACCCCTAAAGGGCCGCATAACGTGCAACCATTATATATGCCTTTCTCGGGGTTCTTCCTCAATTTAAACATTTCATCCGACTTGTTTTTCAATTTCATGAAGCTTGCCTCTGCTCAGCTTCATCCATAGGTACCACATTGAATTGTGCCTAAACAACTTTCCTTAGGCGTTTGGCCAATGTACCTTGCCTTGAAGAAATAAGATATCTACATGGTTTTAAGAAACAGGTCTTCAACGCATCCCCAACTTATTTGGATTCCTTTAAAGGATGTTGTATAATCATTGGCCTCTGTAATAAATTCAGCCATTTCAAGGATGAGTACTCTATGTCCATTGCCAACTGACTTTACCTAGAAACATTGTTAGAATGTGTGTTCTACCCTTACTTTTTAATTCTACATAGACCATTTCATTCAAATTTCTAGCTTCATCCTTTCTTGAATTTATAGGCATTCTAAAAGGGCCTTCTGGCGAAGCTTTGATGCACATGCTTCAAGCCTTGAAAGACATTCCCGTTAATAAGTGAAAAATGGAATTCATTTTAACTAGCTCTTAAATGCGAAACTTCCAGCTTCTTTACAATGGTTGTAATCTTAGCATACTTCCTTCTACTAGTAGGGCTGCATAGCCTTCGTAAGAAGTTGAAGCCAAACTAGTTGCCAAGGAACAGGCGGTTCTGTCCATAGCATAGGATCTCTCTATTGATTGATGGGAGGACAAGAGTGATGACAAAAATGTTGATGTTGATGAGGAAGAGGATGGGGATGACAACAACATTGCGGATCTAGAATATGAATCTATAGGAGAGATAAGTGGTGATGAAAGGGTTTCACCTCTCGCCCACCATCCAAGAATGAGAATCATATCACCTTGTTCGGTTCTGCAGCCGCAACAGACCTTGGCTAGGGAGACAACTTCGGCCAATCCTACTGATGATATTTTTGGTTTACCTAGGAGTACTCCACATAATATCTCTTTATATGATAATGTTGTCTTTCATCTCTTAGACATTACTTCCACAATCCATATTGTGGTAGATGTGCCATCAACTAATGTGGGAGAAGTAATACCGGTTAGTCGAATATGTGAGCATGGTCTGTAGGATCAATTGGCCACACCGACACCTTATTGACACCCATAGTAACAACACTCTACATGTATGATTTCTTGACTTTCAAGTTTTAACTCAAACTTGTCTTTTTTAGGTAAAATAGGGGGTTTCGATCTTTTCAACGACCTACATGGTAAATCCAAAGAATATTATGGGCATAAACCATCAAATTCTTTACATCATGGTAGGAGTCATCATGTGAGTCGACTCTCCAAAGCTATATAGGAAAAAGTAAGAAAGACATGATGAAGAAGCACCGATATTCGAGGATCACGTTCAAGAACCCTATGATCACTTTGGATCAACCAGGAGATCCCTTTCCCTATATCGTGAATGTTCTCCTTTCTCTAAAGCCGAGGATCATCGCTCGTCAAGGCAATCAACTTCCTTCTTCTACGACACCTATTGCTCTTGCCTTATTACCACCCTACTTAGCTATTAGTTTCTTCCTAGAAATACAGACATGCCACTTGACTATTTGGCTCTTTGACTTCCTAACCCATCCAAAAGAGGCTTGGAAAAGAGTCTATTCCTACGCATGTCTCGGCAGTAGTCTCGACCCCAATTACAAGCCCTTACCTTACTGAAACGCAGAAGGCTTTTCCTCATTGTGCTTTATTGGGATTGAATTTGAATACCATTTAAAGAACATTCTTTGTGAGGTTGTCAATCATGCCAAGGCATGCATTCAAGATGGTTATGAACGATATTTTATTTGAAATAGATTTTCTCATGAACTATTCGACACTAATATTAGCCGATTATTTAATAGAACGAATTAAGAAGAAAGATAATGAGAAAATCATCGCCTTTTATTCCGAAAGAGCTAGATAAGGTGAGAAAATTTCTTGAGGAGTTGGAAAAGAAGTGCTCGGGATAAAGTGAAGGCCTTCAAGGCCAAGTACAAATTGGAAGAGGATCGGCTCTAGATTTGCTACCATAGTAGCTGCAAACTTGCTTGGAAAAAAGGGTTCCTCCAGGCCACCTTCAATACACAGAATTTAAAAATATCAAACCTAGAGATTGACATAGAAATATACGATGCCCTTACCTTAGCCAAGGAATATATGAATAAGATGCTTGATACTATCAAGGATAAAAAGTCTTCAATGAGTCGAGCCATTGAAGGTGAAAAATGGAAGAAGAACTTGCTAATCAGATCGAGACCATTTTGATTCGATTCTATGCAAATGTAGGAGAGGGACAAGAACTTGTAGGAGAGGTCGATGAAGAAGAAATAAAGGTCGACCTTCTCAATGAACAGGATTTGCAAGCTCCTGCTATATGTTTGGAAAAAATAAACTTTGTCGCCTCGACCTTTGCCTAGGTGCCTATTAGGGCCCTCCTCGAATCCATCATAAGGATTTGGCAGAAAGCACTGCTCCTATCTCATAGAGACCCTAAGTAGAGAATGTTAACTTGGCAACGACCAGTTCTAGTGTTGCCACACCTTCTACACCTAGGCCTCTTATTACTGACCCCGTGATCCCTTCTCTTGAACTACAAGTTATTATCCAATGAATTCTACTCCTAAGTTTATAGCTCTTTCTTCTGTTTTAGAGGAAGGTCAAATTGGCATTCCTTCTTAGACTCCATCTATTTCTCTTGGAGTTATATAATCGGTTTTCCTATGTTAGAGAAACTTCAAATGACACCTAGAGATGTTTATAATTTTTCCTTGTCTATTTATTAACTTTTAGGTCAACTTGGTTTTTCTCTATTGCAAAACATGATTTATTCTTTTGGGCCTCAAGATTCCATGACCGAATTTGTCATCATCTCCGCGCTATTCCTCATTCTGACCTCTTCGAATGAGTTTGTTCTGGGTCCCTATGCTGAAAGGACTTATGCATCAAATAAAAAGGTGTAATAACTCTCTTTGAAACAAACCTAATTATTGGACCAATAAAAGCCTATCAAACCTTATGTCCATTATGAAGCTTGTTGTTGGCTGGTATAATTGATTAAATAAAACAATGAGTAGAGCTAACTACTATGCTTTCAGTCTTATAGCATAAGGAATAGAATATAATAATCAAATAAATACCCCTTTCATATTATCCAAGTTTCAAAAATACAATTTATCAATAACACATAAACCTTGTTAAATAAATTTTTTGGGTGAATAAACATAAATAGATAATTAATATTGTCATTAGGTCTCACCTCCACATTCATCGTCAAATCAGACCTATAGATTGCAATGAGGATAGGGTCAAAACAACAATGTCTAGTGAATGAAAATCTTAAGTTTCAAGAAAATAATATATAGTTAGTAAGCGTTCGAATAAGTAATATGTTTAACAATACTTCTAAACCGTCTAAATGGAAATTGATTATCTCTTTCCAAAAACTAAAATTTTCTCAAAAGGAAAAACCAAAAGTTTGTTCAAAACAAGATGGTAAGTGTTTATGCCAAGGCTTTTACAAATAAATAATAATATAAAAATAAATTAATAAATGTGTTAGATCTTTTGTTTTGAGTCTGATTGGTTACACAACCAATAGCCAGCTTTGTAATGGACTTAAGGTTCGATGAGCTTTTATTGGGTTGAAAGTTAGGCCAATTTTGGGAAGCTTGTTACAAAAGGCCTCAGAAGAACCTAACTTATCAATAAGCAATGAGGACATGACTATCACTTACATTATGAGTCTTGGATTTAGGCAATCAATGATGGAGAGGCAAGCCGTCAACCTTTCCAAGTTGTAAAACATTAAAAAGGAGAAGGGTGTTGAGGACATTCCACCTACTCTTTTAGTATCTTTGTCCACCCAACCATATGTTGTTCGAAGTTCTACACTTATGGCCGTTGGTATTTTTGTTGAGGATCCTAAATCTCCTATCGACCCAGGTAGTAATTACAATTGGGATGAGGACCCCAAGGGCTGCCTGTCAATGGGGACGAATGTCGCTCCCCTAAAATGGAAGTATTCCTCCTCTCCAAAGGATGGAAAGAAGAGAAAGAAGAATCATGTGTAGGGATTGTTCTTTTTGTTGTATATCTGATCGTGTACATAGGCTGCCGGTGTGTGAGTATGTCCCCCGTTTTGTATTCTAAACACTTAGAAGTAATAAATGTTGTTCTTCTTTCCAACTTCATCTTATTTACTTCTTTGTTTCTCATTATGGACCTATATACTTGATAAATGCAAAATAATTACTTGTAACTTGATTAGGCTTGCATTATTCATGCCTAAGCTTATGCAATGCCATTACTTATCATAGCTCTTATACATATAAATAAGTTTCCACAATTTCCCTTTATTAGTTAATTGCTTGATTCTATTTATCATTGCCGATATGTTTCTCACTTAGCTAAAGAAAACTATGTCACTTTGGCGAACTATATGGCCAACTTTATTTATTTTCATTCGAACGTACTCCATTTGAAGGTAAACAAGGTTGTAATCATGATAGCCTTTTAGTTTACATTGCCTCCTATCTCTGGGAAATGACATTTTAGATGTCTACCTATGGACGTCTACCTTTGGTTCCACTTATTTTTGGGCGTTGAACAAAACCACTCATCAACCATCTTCTCTTACCTATGGCCAAGAGTGTCTCGTCAGGCCGTGAGCCTAGTTATACCAACAAAAAGTTATAATTTCACACTCATTCCTTTATCTAGGATCCGGTATCTCTGATGCCTAACTTTGGGTATCAATCTTTGACGTTGCCTATCTACAGGCATTAGTGAAAGATTATATGTGTAAGGGTGAATCATTCGATCAACCCTAGTACGATTATACTCTAGTGATCAAATCATGGATCGGAGGAGTTCATTGCTACCTACCTTTGGGTACATGGATATTTGGTTTTCGAAACATGAAATCCTTGATTATGCCACTAATCACATAACACAACGTCAAACTTTTAAGAATACAGTACCATCGATCCCAAAAGCCACTTTTCTTTATAAATAAAAGAATGATAGATTTCATCTTATTACATCGGAGTCTAATAATTAGGATGAATTATTTGCAAAAGTACATCTAAGTGGAATAGCATTTCAAGTGCTCGTTATTCCATGCTTGTGGAATTGAGATCCCATCAAAAGTCGATAGCTTGAAAATTGCATCTTCAAGCTTCTGTTCAACTGCGTAGGGACCTACCCATTATAGACCAAGTGCCCTCATACTAAAAATGACTTGTTTTAAAAGGAGATCTTCTTTCTCGAAGGTACAGTTTCTGGCATTGGCATAAAACTATCATGCTACTCTTTTTGGCGACCAACTACCAATTTAATCTTGGGTTCATAGTGAACTCAAGAAAGATTTCCCCGTTCATCTTGGGATCATAGTGAACTCTTTGGTGAAAAGGAACTTCCAATTCAATCAGAAGCATGGCCTCGGATTCGTACAGCAAAGCAAATAGAGTATGGACAATCATAGACTTATGGTTCATCCTATAAGCCATAATGCTAGTGGTAAATCATCAACCAAGTTGCCTTTGGCTTTCATCAACCATTTCTTAAGGATGTATTTGATGACCTTATTCACCACCTCCACCTATCCATTCTCTTATGGGTGGACTACTGGTAAAAAGCTCTTTTCAATTCCATACTGGTTACAGAAATATTTGAACTTGACACTCTTGAATTGAATTCTTGTACCAGTAATGGTCTTCTACGGAACTCCAAACCAAAAAATATATTATTTACCATAAAGTTAATTACTTTTTTAGTGGGATCATGACTAGCGGTTTCTCTTTAGCCCATTTCATGAAAGTCCATGGCCATAATAGCATACTTTGCTCTGCCTTTTGACATTAGCACATTAATTTCGTTAATTCCCCAACTGAAAATGGTCATGAGAAAACTATTTGCATACGACCTTTAGATGAGCTCTCGATATTTTTGTACATATTTGGCATCTATCACGTCTTCTGGTATAATCAGCCATATCCCCGCTGATCGCTGGCGAAAAATATCCATAGCGAAGAACCTTCCTTACCAAAGTTAGCCCTTCAAATGTAATCACCATAGCTTCCTTCATGCATATCCATAATAATTTTCTTAGCTTTTTCTTTTATGACACTCCATAGTAAAGGGGCTGAGAATCCTCTATTATACAGTACTCCTTCTTACATAATAATTCGTGCAAATAGAGTATATTTTAGGAGTTAAATTATTGAAAGCATTTAAAAATTCATCATAATGTGGACGTAATGCATATTAAGAAGAATGTTTTTGAGAACCACTTTAATAAGATAATGAATATGAAAGGAAAATGAAAGATTATTTGAAGTCTGGAAAGGATATTGCATTGTACTATAATTGTCCAGAGTTGAAAATTGATAATAAATGCCTAAAGTAAAATGATTAGCTTGTTATGAGTTGGAAAGCAATCAGCACAGAAAACAATCAGAATGAGTAGAATCTTTGAGGTCACCAAACGGGTTTGCTACTAATTTGAAATGTTGTGTTGATGTGAAGGACCATCGGCTATTGGGTCTGAAGAGTCAAGATTGTTATGTTTTTATTGAAATTTATCTTTGACATTGTTTAAAGATTTGTTGCCACAAAAGGTTTGGATGCTAATAATTAAGCTTAGTTTATACTTCAAAGATATATGCTTGACTATGCTCAATAGAGCTCATCTACAACAAATAGAAAATGATATAATGTTTAAATTGGAGAAAATATTTCCTACATGAGTTTTCAGTTGCATGGAACATCTACCTGCACATTTACCGACAAAGCTTTATTGTTAGGACCAGTACAATATGGTTGGATATATCCATTCCAACGGTACGTATAATATAAACAAAATTCAACTTTATTTATTAATCATTGTACTATTGTAAATCTTTGTACAGTATATCTTCTTATTTAGGTATTCGGGCAACTTGAAAAAGATGATGAAACAAAAAGCATGCGTTAAAGGTTCTATTTGTCAAGCATACATTGTAGAAGAAGCATCCACATTTTTTAGTTACTATTTCGAAGAACACATTACGTTAAATTTTAGGTTGTAATGATGATGAGATGGTTCATTTATCTGATATTTCTCTATTAATTTTTAAAAATGCAGATGTCCATCTGGTAAATGGATGGAGGTTTCAAATTAACTAAGGATTCTAATTTGGCAAAATCAATGGTGCTCTTCAGCTGTGAAGATTTATCAAACCTAATTTAGTGTGTGGTGCAATATTTTATTATTTGAAATTATTAATTTTTCAATAGTCATTCTGAAGAAGCAAATCTAATTATTACCCACAATAAAGGATTTGAGGACTAGTTCAAGAAATATGTAACTACAATATAAATCTTTATTTTCATAACAAATTGTCAAATATAACTTAAATATAAAAAATATGGTTGCTGATAATGAAGTTACAAATTTTTTTATTGAACACTCGCAGTTGGACCAATGATTAGAAATAGGAACCATCTAATTTTGTACATAAATAGTTTCAAATTTCACACAACTGAGCTTGGAGAAAATAATGCAACGTACAACAATGGGCCTTTGTCATAGGCATCAACGAGGGTGAATATTTAGAAGATTATTATGACATTTTAACGAAAATAATTGAACTTACTTTCTTGACATATTGGAGCTTAAAATATCTTTATTCAATGCGACTGTTTTTATATTAGGAAGGATATAGGAATTCAATGTGCACACAATATTACCTAATAATTGAAGTAAATCACAAAAGGCAATGTCAAGGCTACCTCCATTTGTGTTGGTGACACAAGCAAAAAAAGTCTATTACGCACGTAATCCTACCATTAGAAACATGAAGGCAAATTGGCAGGCCGTTGTTATGGTCATTTAGCTTGGACACGATCATAATTGGTGATCAATTCTGTCAACATGATCTTAATCCAAATGAAGTAATGCAAATCATAGGAAATGAAGACAATATATGACCACTTAACAACAAATAATTCAATGGAGTTGAATTAGATGAAAATGTTGGCATTGATGACTAAACTGAAGACCAAGGAAATGAAGAGTTACCTACTTCAAGGTTGATGTCGAAGTTGAAGAAGATGACTTCGAAGATGAAGAGAATAGTGCAGATAATGACACTGATAACGAAAATGTTGACTCATAGTGCATACGTTTGGTTTGTTAATGTTTTAATATACTTTTTATAGTATATGTATTTCAATGTTATCGTGAATATAAATTTCAGTCTAGATGTATTTTTCCTTTGAAATCTATTGATACGAATGTATCATTATTCTTCTTCATGAATTGTTTATATCACCACTGCTTGACTATTCTTTACCATGAACTATTTATTTCACTATTACTTTTTTAAAAGTTTATTGGATCATAATTTGAAACACGTACACACATAAGTATTTTCTCTATTTAATAATGACATGATTTGTTTATTTTATTGTGCAGTTGAAATTTTAACAGATACGAGTACCCGCACTGATAATAGATGTAAAAAAGTGGTATCAAAATTCATTGCTCTATAACATACGACCCCCTCAGCATCTCATTTGAATGAGACATCTTTGGCTAGGGAGGCGCTTAGTTACCTGTTGTAAGCGATGAACCTCAGCAGATGTTGTCACCATTTATCGGCTCTTATCATATTGATGAGAGCGATGTGCAAGTCGTTATACACATGCATCTGCTAGGGATTCCATCGCATCAGTAGGTCGATTCGGGATTATTCATCGTACCAAAGGAGGGTAAGTGATGACATTGCATCATGTGGTTTTTACATATTTCTTCATCGTTCTTTAGCTTAATTTAATCATTTAAGTCCATTCGTAGACAGGACGAAATTTGTCGGTAATAATATTCATATAGTAAATTATAATCGATACCGAAATTTCTTTTATAAAGAAAATATTTTGTTAAGTACTCAATGAAACACTAAATATTTGTTCACTGTATTGTGATAACCCGGATTTTCGGGCATCAGATAATTGAATAATTATCTAATATTAATGGAAAATACTGATTTATAAGTTGATAAATAATTGTGGTAACGAAAGTACATATCTGAATAAGTAGTTATATATAACTTGATTTATAAATTGGATTTTAGGATTTAATTTGAATTTGAATTCAAATTTAAAGTTTTGAAATTCAAAAGATGGATATTTTGCAATTTGGAATTTAAAGGTATTTGGATATGCTTTTATTCATAATTTGTTACATTTTCTTTACATAAGAATAAATAAATTAAGTAAAACCTTTATTAACATTTAAAATAAAAAGAAAATAATACAAAGACAATTGTTATCATAATAAAACTTAATATTAACATGTGTTAACTAATGAACTAAGATTTATGACAAGTGGCATTTTTAGATTTAATTCTCTTTTATTATTTTTTAAAAACAATTTTCAGCCTAAAAACATATACTTCTCTCTATCTATTTCTTTTTCAATAAAAAAAAAGCTAAGAAACAAATATGAACTCAAACAATCCCTCAAAACAAGATTTGCCTCTAAAACCAGATAATAAATCAATCCAAACCCTGTAACTAATTATCAACAACAAACCTGAAGCATCAAAGCTGCAAGTATTTCTTAATATCTGGAAAATAAATGTCTGCATCTTTCTTCAAATCTGGAAATTTGTTTAAAGAAAATCCAAGTTCCAATAGCATGCAGTTTTAAATCAAAACAGCTGCAAAAATTTAATCAACTACAACAGCAAGCAGATTCAAAATCCAGAGTAAAATCAGTTTCAGGAAAATGTAATGCAAATGAGTGTTCTTTGCTTCAAAACTGTGAGTAAACTGCTGCCATTTTAATTTTTTTTTTAAACCTGGTGACAATGATGCTGTGATAAATTGTTGAAATATCTTGCATGCAATAATTAATCATATGATTAACTCAAACAAGCCTAGAAGCAAGAACCTGCACTCTGTTCTCTGCTTCAAAACTGTGAGTAAACTATATCCTTTATGTTGATCTGATGCATAATCCTTTGGGTAATGTGAGAATATAGGTTTTCCTGAATAAATTCATATGTTAATGAATATTTGGTGAAAGAATTTCTGCATATCAGTTTATATATATAAATAATTAAGCTTGTGTTATACAGCAGTTTCAATCTCTGGTTCAAACATATTTTAACAAAGAGTAACTTTAAGAATAAACTCTTTAGGTGTCAATATACCTGGGTTAAATGGTAGGTAAATTTGTTTACTTCAGTGAATGTTTCTATTTGAACTGGTTTTAAATGCTGCTATGTTTGAAATGACTGTTTACGCAAGAAAAACAAATTCTCTGTTAAAATTTCTAGTTCAGAATCCATTAGGAAATTTATACCTTCCAGTTTAATCACTATTAACCTTGGATCACTGAAGGAAATTGGATGATAACAAAGTAATCCTGTTTTTAAAAATAAATTTAAGTATTTATATTTAACAAATGTTCTGTAAATTTAAGATATTACAGTAAAACCAAAATTTAGGTGAAATTTCCATATCAATAATTTCATCTCCGGGCTATGGGACATGATTCACCTAAGTAAATCATGAATTTTAAAATAAATTTTGTGATTTTAAATTGGGTATTTGATGAGAATTGGAGGATTTTTCGAATCTGGGTTTTCGGTCAACTGTCGTTAATTGGAGTCGAGAGGAAGGTCATGGTTTGGCATGGTGGTGGTTGGGGTATCTACGATCACCAAAAAAATGGTCCGATGAATTATTTAGGGCCGAGGTGGCTGTACGTCGGCAAGGTAGGGTTTGAGTCCATTTTTGTCGCCGTAGTTTTGAGGGGTCTTTACCACGTCAGGGTTGGATCGGGTTTGAGCGCAAGGAGGGGGATCGCGTCCTGGTAGAGTGGTGATGTTTTGGAAGGGAGGACGTGGGTTCCAGTGACGAGGTCGTCGTCGGCGATGAAGATGTGGTAGAGTATGTTTAGTTCCGGTTCATTCGAACACCTCGATTTTGATCCTGGGAAGAAAGGATGCTGTGTGGGGGTTGAAAGGGGTCGAGGGGTGTAGCGACGTTGGTGGCGGCCCTCAGTTGGTCGAGCGATGGCGTGGAGGAGCTATGAACGTAAACGTGTACATGTGCATGCAGGGATTAATTGTGGCATTGGTTTTTGCTGATTTTTGTGGGTTCTTTCGATCTGGTTAGTGTTTAAATTGATGTAAAAAGACGCTCGAGTTATTGCTTTCGCTTCTGTGTTGTGACTGGTGCGATCTCTTGTTTATGTCATCGGAGTAGTGTTTGGGAAGTGGAAAATGGCTGTTGTAAGGAGAAGAAGGTAGGGTGTTTCGTTTTTCAATTGCTTCATCTGGGCTTCGGCCCATTTTGGACTCGCGATATGATGATATTGGGAAAGGGTTTGGGTGGGTTTCGATTCTCAGCCCAGTAATTTTTTGTAAGCAAAAGATGTGGTTTTAAAAATCAAAGAAATTTTTAATCCATTATCTTTCCAAGTATTGGCAAAATTTAAAATGAGATACCAAAGTTTAAATTGTTTCAAATTGGTTGTGTTGAGAAATTATTTAATAAGTTAATCCTATATGTTTAATGAATTTAAAAGTTGCAATAAAATAAAGTACAAATTACTTAATGTTATTACTTTATGATAATTACTTTAGTCAAAGAGGATTGTTTAATATCTTAATTTATAGAAGATTAGTAATTAATTAATTGGATTAAAGATTAGTAAAGGAAGTAATTATTCTCCTAAAGAATAATTAATCTAATTAAAGATTAATAAATTGGTTAGTCGAGTAATTCAGAGATGAACTTCCCAGTTGTAATTAATGAGATTAATGAGACAAATTAATTTGTTGATTAATTGAAGGTAATCACTTGGTAATTGATCAAGTATAATTACTTAATGAGGATTGTAAGTATTTGATGAATAAATTACTGGATGTAGTTATTATAAAGAAAATTAAGTAATGGAAAGTAATTAAGGGTTAATTACTTAGGAGAAGTAATAAAGGATTAATTACTTGATGTAATTAATTAAAGGATTAAGGTAATTAATTAAGAGCTAATTAATTAAGGTAAGTAATTACAGAAGAGTTGATTACGATGTAAGATTGATTAAGGTTGATTAATGGAGGGAATTAATTTAGGATCATTAATTGATGTTAATTAATGTAATTAATGAAGAAATTAAAGATTAATTGCCGTAAATGGTTGAGAACAATTAATTTGTGTAAATAAATTAAAGGATAATTACTTTATGTAATTGAATATAATTAATCAAGGATGACTAATTAAAATGGATAATAAATGGATGATCAATTAATGGTTTGTAATTAATTAATTATTTTTAAGTAAGCAAGATTAAAAGTGATTAAGGAAATTAAGTTGATTTAACTAGGAATGTGTGACTAATTAATCTTGCTTATGAATGATTGAATGATATTTCTGATATGAAATATTTGTGATATGATATGTTTGCCCTGAACAGTGATTATAGGGTTATCTGCCAATGATGAAGTGCTGTGTAAAAAGTGACATTTTGTGATTCAGGGTTGAATTGGGTTCACCAGAATAGTGTGGGATAAGTAGTATTGGATTCGAAGAGACCGGAATCGGGTATTAGTAAATACCCGAAACCACTTCGATTAGAAATTTGCTAAAATTCTTTATATGTGATGTCAATATGTTGAATTGAAATAATATGGACCCTTGAACTAAGTTAGAATACTTAGAGTTTGAATTGTGAAATAAGCGGTTGAGCATAATAAGTAAGGAACTCGTATTGAAGTACAAGTTACCCGGGTTTTCTTTTATGGTTTGAACTTAGTATTTTGAATTATATGGGTTTACTCACGCTGGTTTCCAGCCTGACCCGGGTGTTACTTTGATGTAATGCTCGGGTCAGACCGAGTATTACAGCTTTTCAGGTAAGGATGTTTTGGAGCTCAGGAGGCGAGCTGGATGGCAGGGACGTATAGAGAGTTTCCACTATGATATTGTATATATCTGAGACATGTTAAATTGTATCTGTCCAATATTGTATAAAATTGTTGTAACTCTGATATGTCGATGTAAATTAATAGATACAGTTTTCTTTGGTATAACTATATATTACTGATATTATATTTTATCCGCTGCGAATGTGAGATTGTGTGTTTCTTTTCTATTCTTCTTCTTCTATCTCTTTCTTCTTTTCTCTAACTATTCGGAATTTTCGGAATCGAAATTTTCGGGTCATTACATGTATATCCATTAATTCACCATATATTTTTAATGTGATGCTAAAATTTTAAAAAGTTACATTAAATTCCCCATTGTAATATTTGGTAAACTGGTATATAGTCACCCCTTACAATGTCTCTTTTAAAAAGAAAACATTTTTGTTAAGAACCTCTTCTAATATTTAGTAAATTATTAAATATTTAATGTGCAATTTGGTTTTTAGTATGATGCTAATTTATTTTAATATGATTGATTTACAATGTCAGTCCAATGAAAGAGGCACCTCCTACAGTGCTACCTGGACTCACATGCTAACCCAACCTAAGTTGGAGGAGATGACAAGGAAGCATGTAAAGATGTTGAAGAAGCATTAGGAGGGGACGGAAGAACAGTGGAAGATGATGAGGCGGCATGGGGAAGAGATGATCAAGCAAATGAAGCAAGTCAAAGCCTTGTACCAAATGTTTAGAGAGCAATTTGGGAATGTGCCACCACCACAGTCGTGAGACTTTTGTATAGACATGGCGTATGATGTTTGTGGACATGATGTGTATGGGATGTTTTATATGGACTATAATAAAATACTCATTTCGAAACTTCCGGTGCCAGTTGTAATAGGCGTATTACAACTATCAGTTGAATGTCTTAATATGCAAAGTTGTAATGGGGTCGAAGTATTTTACATTCGTTTTAGATCATTGCAAGGTACCATTGTAATAAAGCATTTTACAACTATTTTTTCCCATTGTAATAGGTCTTCTACGACTATTTTTTCCTATTGTAATAGATCTTATACAACATTTTTTGGCCGTTGTTAAAAAATGCAAATTAAAAAAAAAATCTATGCATTGCCACCACACACGCGTGTAGGTTTAATATCAATGTTCAGCTAAAACCAACTTTGTACTAGTAACGATAAAAATTAATCATATTTACAAAAGAATAACACGAAAGAATCACATTCTAAAAACTTAAAACAAATTACACATTCACATCATTCATAAAGTCTTGATATAGTTACAAATTATCGTAGTTCAAGACAAAATTAATATAAAAAATAATACAATATAACCGCATTATAGCAAGTATAAAAATGATGATTGTTAACATATTTTTTATTTTGTAAAAAACCTCAAGATCTATTCTCTTGTTGGCATGTTCTAGTCAACTGAACGTCATCCTGTTAATAGTTTCAGTAGAACTACATCAAAGTTGTACACGTCACTTCTCATTGTGAGGTGCCCTATATTAAGTACATATACAAAAATTTAGGATTGTGGGAAATGATATTGTATGAATTATAAAAGTGTGAAAAGATCCAAAGGCTACTTTAACACTAGAAGGGTGTTTAATAATATTTTGTAACTTATATAGAACTTTTCTAAGTAGTTTTCAGATTTAGATCAAAACACAGATAATCAACATAGATATATACATTAACAGTTAGTCAAACATACACACACATACATATATATATATATGTATGTATGTATCTATGTATATATATATAACAATAATAAAGTAAAAGTAAGAAAGATGACACCAGGAGTTTATATGGGTTTGGATTGACTAATCCTATATGTAATACAGTACATTATTTGTATAGATTTCCTTTTCAACGCCTACTTTAATTAGGCAGCAAGTAAACCAGAATACAATCTTACTTTCAAGGCAACAAGATACATTCTCCGAACTTTCTAACTTCTAGGTAGACAGTTTTGATTTAACCAAACAACAGGATCACCCACTTGATTTAAATTGGCACCAAGCACACACACTTGATTTGGATGTGCAATAACCACACCTAATTGATTTGAATGGGAAACAAGCACATCCTTGTTGATTCCAAATACACATAGTCGTAACTTGGATATAAATGTCATGTTGTCCTTTATATCACTTTGATCTTTGAATTGGTGAAAGAATTCATACAAAATAGGAAGTAAATTTAGAGAATGAATGTAGTGAAGTGGAGATTTAATAGTGAATAGACATGTCCCTTCAAATACTATATAAAGGGAAATAAATGCAAAATAGCAAATACATAGAATTCCATCACAGCAACTCCTTCTTCATTCCAAAATTCAATGGACGACATCCAATTCAGTTATATATATAATATGTTTGTGTTAGTATTTTGAAATGTGTGTGTATATATATAATATGTTTATTTTAATATTTTGAAATAAATTTTTTTATGATTTTAAACAGATATAGATATTATGTTTAAATACTTATATGAAGATTTTTATTTTTAATGCGTTTTAAATTGAAATTTGGTTTTTAAAAAATAATAATATTTAATATGTAAGTAAATTTTAGATTTTTTTAATTTTATATAGTTTGTTTTCATCGAATATTCGGATTCAAGTCAGTTACTTTGGTTGGTTTTGTTACTATTCGGAGATTATTTTAGCAACTCTAGCTTGTCTGTGCTTATCCGTTTTTGTCGCATCTCATTTCCATTATTGTCTCTAGCCTCGAAAGGTAAGCGATCACTCACGATTAACATTCTTATGTTAGTAAATTTATATTCACATGAAATGGGGATTGAAATGTGGTGTTAAATTTATTTGGTTAGTAATTTAATTGTTAAAATATGATATGTTATTACCTTAAACTGTTTACCTATATTAATTGACATATGACATCATAATCTGTTATATATATTTAAATTGATGATTATGATATATGCTTGCTATCGATATGTATGTCATTTTATATTATTAGTTTATTGTTCTCACTCTACAAGTTCCCTGATAGATAGAAATTCCCTATAGGTTGAAATGATGCATACCTGAACGATTTTATAGATTAGAGAAAGTCGTTATGGATTAAAATGATAAACCCAAGCGATTTTATTGATTTTAAATTCTAGGATCGTGGATTGAATGATATATACCCGTAAATTTAAATTATTACGGATTGAAATGATAAATATCTGTATCACTTGACTATAGGACGAAAAATTATATACGGATACCGTTGGCCTATTTTTTATTTCCAAAAGTTTTGAAAGGAAATAAATAGGTTTTAATAAAAATTGATCTTAAAATATAATATAAAGATTGTATTTTAATATATGAGTAAAATTTAGATTTGTAAATTATATGTTTAGAAATTTTATATTTATAAGTTAAGTTCTGCCAAGGGTAAATTTTAAGATTTTATTTATAACTGTATTATTTTAAATATATAAACTAAGATTTAAAATAGATTTAATAATAAGATTTAATGTAATAATAATTAATGTAATAATATTGAATAAGAATTTAATTAAACTAATATATGTATTTAAAATATGTTTTAAGTATTTATTTAAATTTATATTAATAATTTGAAAATAGATTTTGTAATAACTTCAATAAATTAAGGTTGGAAGGATAAATTAAAATTGATTTGCAATTTAATTTGTTAAAAATTAAATTTAAATAAAAATTGATTCAAAACTTATTGATTTTGATATTTTAAAGTATATGATTTTATAAGTTGGTAAGTGGATTTTGATTAAAGGTGAATAAATGAATATTTTCAAATTTAAATAAAGTTGAAATTGAGTATTTAATATTGATTTAAATTTGTAATTTGAGATTTTATTTAAATTCTTATAAAAAGTGATTAGGTGAACATTTTAGAATTAAATGTAGTTGAAGCTAGATATTCAATTATTGATTTTATTTAAATTTGTATGTGAGATTTTATTTAAATGTTATTAAAAATGATTAAGTGAATAATTTCAAATTTAAATAATAATAAAGTTGAATTTTAAAAATAAATGGAATTTATCAAATTGAATTATTGTGAATGTTTGAATATTTAATATTGAAACCTATTAAATTGGAAGTGATTTAAATTTGTGGTTCAAATCTCGATTTGAAATCAATACTAATTAAAAATGGTTTTAGTGAGAATTTGAAATGAATACTTAATTTTTGAAATTGTTAAACTGGGAATTAATTTAAATTGGATTTTGGAACTAAATTTGATTTGAATTGATTTGTTGAATTGGAATAAACAATTCTAATTTGATAATATTTTCAATATGAACTATTTTAGTACGTAAACTGTTTTTAATAAATAAAGTATTTTAATCTATAACATATTTTTAAATATAAACTATTTCAATATACATAAACTATTTTAAATTATAATTATTTCAATATATATAACCTATTTTCAATATTTAAATTGTTATGTTGGAACTATTATGATTTAGTTTTAATGGATTTAAATGTGAATATTTTGATATGATGGTTTAAACTATTTTCTTGTTTTGATTTTTGAAAACGAATATGATTTAAAGTGACATGATTTCAAAAGTGAATATGATTTCGGAAGTGAATATGATTTCAAAAGTGATATGATTTCGAAATGAATATGATATTTTGATATGAACTATGAATTGTTTGAAATGATTATAAATGTGATTTTATAAAATGACCACGTTGTGAAATAAGCGTTTGGTTATGAAAGAGACCGGGATCAGATATTGTCATACTCCCTGCCAATACCAAAAACCACTTTAACAACCATGTACGTGGTGGAGATTTCAGAACGAAGTAGGATGCTTTGGCGAACGTCTGTATGAGGTATGAACGCGGCCCTGACTCCCACAAGTCAACTTGGTGTGGCTAAAATAAGAGCTATACCGGGCCAAGTGAGGTCGTACCTCCGATCGAGCATGCTTCTTCGATACCATTATATTACTTTGTGATTTGATTGGGTGCACCTTTGGTTTGGGAGTGTGTTCGAGGTGGACGGTAGTAGCTACTGTGCGTTACCACCATTCCGAGAGTGCAAACGGTAGAACCCTACCCAGGCATTGTCTCGCATGCCTTGCCACATGCCTTATCGCGTCCACTACAATTTTGGTATGTATCGTACCTATGGAGTGCTCCCTAAGTAAACCACCGGTTTGGTGGAGCTTACAATATCTGTATAGACTGCGAGAATATATAAAATGTGTTAAGGGGGATATGGGTAACGCCTTAACGCTGTTTTAATATTTTACTTTACTACAAACATTATATATGTAGTATATTGTACTCTGTATGTAGATAGTTTAACGGATCCTTAAAGGGTGGAACCCCAAACATCCTTTAAGTTATTTGTGTTTCACTTGGACATTTTACTTGAGTTGATTTATTTTCATAAGAATGTTATTCCTGACTCGAATGTTTTGTGTTTTGCTTTATGCTCGAGCCAGAATGAGTATCACGGCACTTGAGACTCACCATTAGAGTTTGGAGCTTTGCTTGAAGATCTATTATTATCTATTCAGCTATCAATTATTCAGTTATTTCCAGTTGTTTATGATTCAGTCTTGTCGTTTGCTTTTGTATTAGTGATTCATTTGTATTTGGATTTCTGTTGTATTTTGTTTGAAACTCTGATGTTTTTGTAGTAGCTTCATGAACCACTATTTATCTATTCCACTGCTTATTCTTATATTACTCTATGTCTGTGATTCTATGATTCTGTGATTGGTTTATTTACTGTGTATGCTAAGTTTTGCCAAATATAAATTAACAATTTATGGATTTGAGCAATTCAAGTCTGATACGATGTTTGATTGTCGATTTGAATGGCTCAAGATGGTGGGTCGTTATAGGTAGGTTAAGAAAGAAAGGAAGAATATGTGTTCCGAGTGTAGAAGGCATAAGGAAAGAAGTCTTAGACGAATGTCATCGTTCGAAGTTCTCTATTCATCCTGGAGGTACTAAGATGTACCAGGGTATGAAGAGAAGTTTCTTCTAGGAATGAATGAAGCGGGATATTGGTTTACGGGTAAAGCAGTGCTTGAATTGCCAGCAAGAAAAGGAGTAACATCAGAAGCCAAATGGGTTGCTTCAGCCATTAAATATTCCAGAAATGTGATTCTATTTGAAAGGATTTTATTGACCTGTTGCTATGGTCGAATAGAGGAAATGATAGTATATGCATTATATGGACAGATTGACCAAGAGTGCCCATTTCATTCATGTTAGATCATACAGATTGTCCATTTACTACTGTTGGACATATAGTCCATTATTTTTCTGATTATAGCTTAATGGACTTAGCTATTATTATCATTATTATATCAGTTTGATTAACCAGTTTGGTTGCAGGAAAGGATTTACAAAATATATGTTTTAAAGAGGATATTAGTGAGTGGAAACCCATTCCACTAAGTCTCCCTTAATATCGGTAAACAGAGACGTAACAATATTATTCACACCAGGCTCTATGTATGACTCGAAGTTTTTGTTTTCCCCTTGAACTCTCGGATGCTCAAAATTGATTTGAGTGGGCTGAGGGTTAAGGTTTTCATGTTTATAAATTTTGATGAATAAAGCTTTAGGAGACGAGCAGATGCTGACAGATACCTAATTAGGAATTATAAATCGTTTTGTTTATTTCCACTATGTATTAAGTCAGATATGACTATATTGCTTTGATCAACCAATGAGGCATCGTCATATGTCGCTCTTGGCGTATTTTTAATGATTATAATTAATCTTTACCTAGAGAATGATATGGGATTATGTAACTTGGATATGAATTTGTTTTGAAATGCAACCATTAAAATGTTGTTTTTGAAAATTTGTGATTTTATTTATATTTAAGTGCTTCTGGTATTATGGATACCATTATCATTACCGTATTTCGTCACCAGAAGTTAATCCTGTGGATGACTACAACATCTATAGCACTTAGCTTTTGGCCTCTAGATACGGAATGTTACATTAGATATAATTACAATTTATACTTACATTTGCTTAAGCAGATAGATTCAGACTACCAAATAACAGGAAACTTCAATCAATATTGTAATTGCACTATTGTGTTTGTATTTCATTCTATTGCGTATTGATCATTCTCTTTATACTTTTAATTGACATTGTTATCCCTATCCAATTTATTTGTAAATTTTGTTTGTGTAACAATTTTAAAATGTTAGAAACTAAACTAATGATTATGGTACCAACATTTCAGGTTGAGTATACATTTTTTTTCCCAGGATACTTAAAATGCACGATAGAATGGATTCAAGTAATGGGTTTGAAATAATCAAATGGCTCGGGCTTTGATTTTGGGGTCTAACATGGATTCAATTTTTAAGCTACTTGAACAGAATTTGATAGGTAACCAACCAAATTGTAATCATGTCTACAAAATGTCGTAAATGGATGCACATAATTGTACACACAATTATATACAATCTTTGATGACAATTACTTTATGGTTAGAGGATTCACGAGTCAGAAGCAAAAAATATGACTAAGAATGTAACAACCCGGATATTTTAACGATTTTATTTAATTTAATTAACCGTTTTTGTGTGAAAAATAAAAATAATATAAACGATAAAAATTTGAAATATAAATTTGATATTTGGAATGCGTCCAGTTAAACATAGCAACTGGCAAATTTTCGTCCGAAATTTTGAAAGTTTATTTCGCGCGTAAATTTACTTCAATTTAATCAGTTAAAAAGCGATGAAAATAAAACGTTTTCAAAACCAAAATATTTTTACATAGAAAAATTCTAAACCATCTTTTGAGCAAGTTGTCAGTTTGTCGTTTTTTCAAATTCGGACATCTTTTGCTCCGTCGATCTTATTTTTCTGCGATATTTATGCATTTTCCGTAGTATAAAATTTCGAAATTTTATAATTCAAATTAAATCACTGACATATATATACCATTTTGACCATCTCGTAGTGCTGATGTCTACGGTATATTTATTTTGTGTTTTGAAGGATGGTTCACAGCAGAATCCGTAAAAAAACAGTACCTGTATCGGTATCGGTTCCATCCTTTTTGTCGTTTGTGACCATTTATTTTTTACACCGGTTAAAAACCAACGGACATTAGCTTTTTGCAATTCCAAAAAAAAATGAAATGTTGGCTTTGTTATTCCCACCGTATTCAAATTTATATGTGACTCGTCCTTTCGTTTTCTCAGCCTTTTTCGTCTGACGTTGCTTTGAAGTATTATAACAATTACATCAGTTACTATTATTATTATTGCGTCATTGCCCTTAACTTCACCCAGAAAACCATTACTTCCTGCATATTTTGCCTGTGATGCTTCCTTCTTTATTTTGTCACTGTAGGCCACTTTCTCCTCTAAGAAAAAGAAAGTGACATATAAATTTCACCTGTAGCTCATTCACTCCTCTGACATACCCTTCCCCTTTCCTTCTGTTTCTTTGGCTGAGAGGAAATATTATGATATATACATTTATTTCACCTCTCATCCTTCCTCCCACCGGCCATGCCCACCTCCGAGCCACCCTCTCCATTCGCATGCCACCTCCATTCCCTTCCTCCTAGCCGAGAACAGCCTTGCGCCTCCACGCAACCTCGCCGTGCACTGCCTCTCCGCCCTTACCTGAAAATTTAAGGACCCATCACCAACCGAGCACACCATACCCCACAACTACGGCCAGGCCACATCGACCCATGCTTCACTACGACCACCTCCGTCGCCAAACCCACATCAAACGCAAGCTACTGCAAAGAGCACGGCTACACCAAAACACCACAAACCGAAGCATGTCTACAGCCTTCCACGTGCGCAGCGCCCTCCACAAGTCCCTTCGCCCCTCCTTAGCTCCTCATGCCACTTTGCCGCACTCTCCGAGCTTTTTTTTTCGAAAATAGAAATTATATATACCCAGACCAAAAGCTGTCAACAAGCCTGACAGGTAACCGGAATACCAAAATAGAGATATGAGATAGACAATGGCACATAAAAACAAAAAAACAGGAAAATAACAGAGAACAGCGAGCCGTAGGGGCAAAGAAACTCTGGGATCAAGCACAGAACAGTCAGCATCAGCAACTGAAAATCCACCGCCCATCAAAAAAACACATTGTCATCGAGTTCCGGCAAGGCCACCACCCAATGACGATGTCTATAGACGACCGAGCAATAGACGAGTAGCCCAACAGACGAAACACCATAATAGAAGCACAAAAACGGAAGGTAACCCCAGAAGGAAAGGCCAAAAGCAGAAAAAGAGAACCGACAATCCTCAAGCCAAACTCCAGACGGAAGGAGAGATGAAAATCTCAACCAAAACAGATAAGCCAGATCCCTAGGAACGACAAGGAAAAGATATCTGACGTAAAGAAATCCGAGCAACCAACGCTCAAAACAAGAAAAAGAGGAGATCCTGCTCCGGCCAAACATAAACAACCTGGACCTGAAAGCAATAGCAGCGAAATGAGAGGAAAAAAGGGGGGGCCGGTAAGGGAAAGCCAAAACCGTCTGACTCGCAACCGGGACTCATCCAATTCCCGCTCTCGCGGAAGATCGAGAACAGGAGATAGAAAGCAAGGACACAAGGGGGCCAGATCTGGAACTAACCGCCCCCTTGAAAGGACGACCATGAAAATCCAAATAAACATCATTCCTAATCCGACGAATAATGGATGCGGGATCCATGGGAGAATCGTCATGAATAGCCTTGTTACAAGAACACCAAAGGTGCCAACAGAGCAGACAAGGAATCAAGCGAAAGACAATAGAGCGCAAGGATTTACGCGATATACCGTTCCACCAGGTTCTCAGTAAGTCACTCGGCGATCCGTAGCTCCCACGGATGCCAATCAGATTCCCAAAATAATTCCAACAAGCATTCGCTGAATTACCCGAGAAGAGTAAATGATCGGAGTATTCTGATGCCCCGTTACTTCAGCACCTGCAGCGGGATACAAAAGGGATCCCAATACGCTGAATGTTCTCATCAACTGGCAACCCCTTATGAAGGGTTCGCCACATGAATAAAGAAACTTTGGGAGGGATTCTGGAGTCCCAGATGAAAGAAAAAATAGGGATAATCGGAGCCGGAGTACGAGTTGAGTTCCATGCTTTGGAAATGGAAAACGACCCACCATCCCAACCGGAAAGGCCTCCGTGAGAGTCAGAGAAGGGTTTGATCAATTGCATGTGCTTCCAAGTCTCACTTGCGTAGCTTGGCGACCCATAAAAGCCTGCGGATGCAAGCTGATGGTACTTGGCATGCAGGAACTGAGCCCATAAGGAATCGTTTGCCCCAAATCTGTACCACAACTTGCAGGCAAAAGCTGAACAAAAGTCCTTGAGGTTGCACACATTAAGTCCGCCCTCGTTCTTGGGACGACACACCACGTCCCAAGAAACCCAGTGATGACGATGGTTGTCGATCTTCGACCCCCAGAAGAAGGATGAGGCCAAAGATCGGAAAGAATGGAAGAAAGACTCGGTTGGGGTCATCGCAGCGAAGACATGGGAACCCAACGAGCCTAAAACCGACTTGATAAGCACTAGTTTACCAGCCTGAGAGAGAAGCGACGCATTCCAGCGAATAATCCTTCCCCTGACCTTATCCGTCAGGGGGTCGAAAATGGCGTTGAGTTTCCTACCCCTGTAGAGAATAACACCCAAGTACGGAAGTGGAAGGGAGGCCGCGCTGAAGCCGGTGAACGAATGGACCCACGAAACCCGGGCAGGATCCATGTCTTTCGCATGAACAAAGAAGCTCTTAGAAGAGTTAACGAGCTGACCCGAGCAACGCTCATACTGATGGATGAAACAAATCAGCCGACGAACAGACGAACGATTGCCGTTCGAGAAAATGACAATGTCATCCGCAAAGGATAAGGAAGAAACAAGGGGACACCCTCTCGGAAGACCAAAACGGTGAATCTGACCGAAAATCGTTAATGTATGGATCCCACGAATGAAGGCTTCCGCCGCAATGACGAAAAGAGATGGAGAAAGAGGATCCCCTTGACGAAGGCCTCTTCCCGACCGAAAGAAACCGTAGGCCGATCCGTTAATCAGAACAGAGAACCAACAGTTGGAGATAAGCCTCCAAACCAGATCGATAAGGGTTTCAGGAAGCCCGAAGGCCCGAAGAACTCTAATGACAAAAAACCAAGACATACGATCATAGGCCTAGCCATGTCAAGCTTGAAAACAACATTAGAGCCTCTTACCTTCCAGTCAATCTAGGAAATCAGTTCTTGAGCTAACAGGACGTTATCAGTGATTAAACGGCCCTTAACAAAACCAGCCTGGGAAGATGAAATGATGCGATCAAGGAACGGAGCTAAACGAGTGGCCAAAACCTTAGAAATCACCTTGTTGGAGAAATTACACAGACTGATTGGCCGAAATTCCACGCATGAACGAGGGTTGTCACACTTTGGAATCAGGACCAAGTTGGTGGAAGACAAAATAATGGAAAGAATGCAACCAGAAAAGAATTGCTGGATAGCCAAGCAGAAGTCCGGTTGAATAATAGGCCAAACACTCCGATAGAAGGAGCCATTGAAGCCATTTGGACCGCAGGCACTGTCCTTACTTAGAGCAAAGACGCAGGCTCGAATTTCTTCCGGAGATGGCGGAGCAGCCAAATCGTCAATCCCCTCAGAAGGAGACAAACGGGGAATGAAGGAGAGGATAGCCTGGTCCGGCTCGGACACAGACGGAGAACCCAAAAAAGATTGAAAATGAGACAAAAAGATCTCCTTGACTTCGGACGGTGACGAAGCCACAGAGAGATCCGGCCTCAAAATTTCACGAATAGAAAGAAGGTTGACTTTCTTGCGGATAGTCGAGTGGAAAAATTTAGAGTTCAAGTCGCCCTGAATCACCCATTTGACCCTTGCCTTCTGGCGAAGATAGGCGTTTTCAATACGGAGTTCCGAAGAAAACACCAGCTGGGCAGAGGTCCAAATCTCCTTGTTAACGGTCGAAGGGTCGTCGTCGAACAAGGATTCAGCGATGATGAGGGACTCCTCAGCTGCTCAGACACGACCGAAAATATTTTTGAAAACATTGGTATTCCAATGTTTTAGACGAGTCTTAAGACGTTTCAACTTTTGGGAGAAAGACCCCATAGGAGAGGCCGAAATCGGAGCGGACCACGAGTCCTCCACCATCTGTAGAAACGAGTGGTGAGACTTCCACATACTAAGGAAGCGAAAAGAAGAAGGACCCGTTAGAGAATGCGGCGAGCAGCATAACACCATCGGGGCATGGTCTGAACAGGAACGATGAAGATGAGAGGAAGAGAAGGAGAAAGGGAGATTCAGCCAATCAGAAGATGCAAAAATTCTGTCCAACCGGGATAAAATCCGGTTCGGACCCTCCTGGTTGTTAGACCAAGTATAAGCAGAACCCACGAATGGGATTTCAGATAATCCAGAGCTGACAATGAAAGAGTTGAAATCAGAAACGGAGGAACGGTTGATGGCGTTACCTCCTAATTTTTCAGCCTGACTGGCGACAACATTGAAATCGCCACTGACAACAGAGCAAGAAAATCCCATCTCAGCCAGATAGAGAATATCATCCCACAGGGCTAATCTCTCCCTCCTATCGCACTTGGCATAAACCGTCGAGAAGAGAAACGGTTGGGGAAAAAGGAGGATGAGCAAACCGAAGAAATAAGCTGGTCGGAGTCAAAAACCGGGCGAACCACACAATTTTTGGACCAGAGAATCCAAATCTTACCCGAAACATTGGACATGGCACCGCCAAACCCAAGTGACAGGACAATCTTGGTTATCTCTCAAGAACCCACAAGTGGTTCTAAAAGAGCTACTAAGCAAACAGAGTGCTTCCGGATAATACGCTTCAAGCGAGCGCAAGAAGCCTCATTGCCAATACCATGAATATTCCAGAAAAGGAAGTTCGATATAGAAGCGAATAAAAAGAGACACAGAAAAAGCAGAAAAGCAGCGAAGGCAAAACTCAGATAAGATACAAAGAGTGAAAAGCAGACCGATCAGTCTGCTCTGTCGCCGCTATAGAGCGAGTACGGATAGTACGCGGAATAATGTGCTGACCTCTCGATCTGCGACGGGAGCGACTAGTAGGAAGGGGGTTCGAAACCCGAGGGATCGGCTCGACTGAAGACCCAGACGAATCGATCGAACCCGACAACCTAAAGGAAGAAGCGCTGAAAGGAGCCGAGTTTTCGACCAGGCGATCCAAGCGATCAGTAATGATCACAATCTCCTCCTTGCTTAGCAACGGAATGGAAATCGAAAAGGAGCAGGGAGAAGAAGGAAGGGAACAAAGAGAAGAGCAGCACTCAGGCGAAGGAGCTGCAGAGGCATAGGCATACGGATAGAAGCGGAAAAATGTACGGGAGCTGATAATGCGCAACCCACGATGCTGTAGGAACCTAACCCATGTCGGACTGTCACTAATCAAACAATCCCGCTCAACAGGTTCGGTTCGCACATCGGTCCTGACGGAGAGATCATCATAGCGGATCGAAGAAAGCTGGCAACATTCCCGGCTGTCCGCATAGCGGTCCGAGCCGGAGACCGCTCTACGATCAGACCAAGAATGTCGCCCGAGCCAATCAATCCAGGCTAGATGAAATGTCCGTAAGGATCCAGGGAGATCAGCCAAATAGTGTAGACACAAAGCAACCATAAGCGACACAGGTAAGGCCTCGCCACGGCTCAAAAACAAAAGCCAAGAGAGGCTCCCGCTCTGCCAGCTCCAAACGGAGCGCTCAGTATCGAAGGGACCTGACACGTCACCGGCCAAAGGCTGGGCAACAGTGTCAGGGAGCACACACGAAGATGTGTCATGGCTCATAAACAAACAAGATGCACCATCAACAATTAAACCAACAGTCACTGCTAAACCATCAACTAGAAGCATATAGTAAAAAGAAGGCGAGGATCTCACCTGTCTGCTCCAAACAAAACTCACCTGTCGTGCCCGAGACTGACAAAATGCAGCCAAGGCAACCACTAACTGATCCTCAAGCGAGGCAGCCAACTCACACTGGACAGTGGCTTTCCCAGCATTGGGAACACCAAAACAATCACCAAGAGACTGATCCAAAGAACCATCACAAGAGTAACACCGAGGAGACAGAGGGCAATCCCCCCAACTGGAATCACCAGCATCAGGAAACACCGGTGGAAAAGCCTTTCCAAAACAATCAAGAAGCTGAGGATATGATGGTTCTAAGCAATCGAACACAGGAACAAAAGGGGCGATAAAATCCCCATCTGCCGCATCATGCTCAAAGGACCCAAAAGAACAATCCACCGTGCCCTCTAAGACAGAATCCACCCCCACAATGTTGCAATTCACACGATGCCAAAAAGTATAAAGACGGTTCAAATTGGGCGATGAAACCCCTCCTTGAAACCATCTCGTTTGAGTTCAGATTAGCCGGCGCCGACAAAAGAGGGGAGCAACGCCTCGGGGGGGAGGCCGAGTCTTCAAAGCACCATCGAAGACAGGCACAATCTCCATAAAACAATTCAATACCCACAAGAATCGCGCACGGCATAAATCCCCAAATCGAGAAACAGAAAAAACCCTAATATCCACAGTGCACTCACCAGAGAAGGTCACCGAGATGGGGCCATCCACAACCGCCAAGAGGGCAGCCGCAATGTCTGGGAACGGAGGGCAGGCACGCAAAAACGAGCCCGAAAGCACGAATTCGCTTTCAATCGAGAGCGGCATCAAAATCAATACAACAATTCACTGACTAAACGGAGCTAAGCAGTCGATTGAGACGGCAGAGAGCACAGAGCAATAGAGAAAGCCGATAAAATCTAGAAGAATTGGGCGAAAGGAAGCGGGGATCAGAGATGAGAGGCCATTAAAATGACCGTTGCGTTTTTTTGGTTAGAAAAATGGCGCTCTCCGAGCTTCCCTTCTCCAACCGTGCTCTCCAGCCTCGCCATTCCCAACCTTCCTGTCTTCCGTCGTTCTATTACATGTAAGGTGCTTATATTTACATTAAAATTTTGACAATGCGTTGTTTATTGTAACTGTTGCACTATATCCTATGTATATAGAAGTTTCATTTCATATCTTTTTCCAGTTATATATATGCATTTAAAATATGATATGGTCAAAAGTATATATACATTTGATTTAAGGTTATAAAAGCTACGTATTATATTTAGTGTTTTCAAATATGATATTGTTGGAGTATAAATACCCATGAAACTAGTTGCGCATAAGATGTATTTGTAATAAGCAGTGGTAGAGCATTTCGTTCTTTTGGTTTGTATATAATATAAATCTTATTAAAATAATAATAATAATAATGTATAGATGGGTTATATTCATCCTGTTGCCTAAGTGCCTTCCACTTTAACTTCTATTTTGACTTAAGCTACTGTTTTTTTCTAGATAATCTAGTGTTCTGTTATAATATTTGATGCATAGGCTTTAAAAATGTAGTTGTTCAAGTTATTTATAATCGGTGTATGTATATATGTAGGCTATACATTATTTTGTTATTTATACGTTAGTTTTCTTTATATGTATATGTTTATTTTATTCGATTTTGGAGAGAAAAAAAAGAGTATTGTATAATATATTTTAAAGTTACAGTTGCTATGTACTCCTATAAAGCAGTTTCATATTGATGGGCTATTATATATTTTTGTGTTAAATCGTATTTAATGAATATGTTGTTATACCGCAGGTATTATAATATAGTAAGTCTATGTATTATTATATGAAACAACCTGTACTAGTGATATACATATTATTGTAAATATTGGTTAATGTATGCAGCCTATATATTAGTTTATATGTATAGTATACATAAGTTCAGGTTTAATAAGTGGGCAGAGATTTTTTTTTATGTTAGATTTTAAAATATGAGTTTGATTTAAATGATGATTTTGGAATGCCTATATTTAATATGTGTTCGAAATTTAAAAAGTATGATTTTCTATAAATACTTATATATAGTTAGACATATAAGTTCATTTATACCATCTATCATCATCAATCTGGTTCTGATTCGTTATCGATTTCTGTTATCAGCTTCATCCGTCGTTCCTGTTTTCTTCATCGAATCGTGACCATTCGACGTTGCTTTGAAATTCGTAGCTCGGTTCGTTGTCAAATCTATCTAGCCTCGAAAGGTGAGCAATCACTCACGATTAACGTTCTTTTATTTATTAAATTTGATTTCAATTGAATCGACAATTGAAATATGCTGCTGCTAGTTATTTACACTGTTAAATATATGCTATTACCTGTATCAGTTCACCTGTGACATCTGACACCATTATCTTTTATTTATACGATAATAATTCAGTTTGGTTGATAGTTGATTGATTGTTTGTTGTTTATATTGGATGTTAAATTTTAATGTATAAGTGGTAAATATTATGCAATTGGATTTCGACGTAGGATAGTTAAAATTGTGAATCGACATATGTGTTGAATTTGATTAGTTAAATTGTATAATATGACCCCTTGGAATGTTAAATAAATTGACACATAGAAATAACATTAACGACACCTTGAACCATTTAAATGTATGTTGTATAAATTGATGTAGTTTGAAATTGAATAATAAATATCGTGAAGAACCGTAATATAATAATCTTTAATCTACATGAAATGATAGTGTAGATTCTAGAAATAATTATACAAATTCGCATAAATAACAATGCGAATTAATACGATTATTTTGGGATTATGCGAATTGATAATTGGATTGTTATTGTTCGTTGTTATTGCTTGTTTATTTACTTTGAAACCATCCCTGTTATCACACTGCAAGTTCCCTTTACTATGCTTTGATTTGTGAATTGAATTGGAATCGGGTTGAAATGATAAATACCCAAAATGAACTTGACTTAGGATATAGAATTAAGTAAAGTGATTGGTCAATAATTTGATTTGAAGTAAAATAAAGATTTTATTTGAATAATAAGGTTTTGAAATAAAATTTGGAACGTAAATTTTGATAAAAGGAAAATGTTAATATTGAAATCTGAAACAAAATATTAATGTAATAACTGATGAAAGAACGTTGTTTTGAATTTAATTATTTAACAATTAAATTTGGAATTATTCATTGAATTAAGTTTGAAATGATTTACAATTAAGTTGAAATTATTTAATAATTGAATAAGATTGAATTATTTGATAATTGAATGAAATTTGAATTCTTTGATAAGAGAAATTGAACTTTTGAATAAGTGAATTTGAACTTCGTTAGTAAATGAAATTTTGTTTCTTTATTAGTTAAGTTTTGGAAAATTTGAGTAAGATGGTAAGTGAAATTGAACTTCTTGAATATATGAAATTTAGTTCTTGATTAATTGAGTTTGAAATGTGTAACCGAGTAAGTAAATAAATGAAATGAATTTCTTTAACAAGAAATAAAATGTGATTTATTGAAATTAATGTAAGACTTGTAATTTTGGAAATTTGATTTGACGAATCTAATTTAGTTAAATTTGAAGTTTTGATATAATGAAGATGAACGTAAGTAATTGATTTAATGAATTGGGAATTAAGTAAAATTGTCTTGAATGATAAAGTAACTTAATGAATATTGAATGAAATCGATAAATGAATTTGAAATTGATTTGAGTGTTAAATTAATTTATTTAAATGATTTCGAAATAAAATTCATATATGAATTTGAATCAATAATTGAATTGTTTAAATAAAAGTTGAAATCGAATTATAAGATTTTGAAATGGTAATTTGGAAGTTTTGAAACGTAAACTTTGGAGATTGATTTAGAAAGACAAACGAAATGTTGATTTACGAATTGAAATTGAAATTGGATTGATTTGGTTTTTGAAATTTATTAAACGACCAATCGGTGTAATAATTATGAAAGTTATTAAAGAAACCGGAATCGGTTATGGATATACTCTCTATCTAAACCGAAAATCACTTTAATAACTATACGCGGAGTGATGATCCAGAATGAAGTGGTTGGAATGATGTACGTGATGACTGAAGAAAGAGAACGATAATGGATAGCCTTGACACTTGTGTCAAATTGGAAATGACTAAAACAGGAGCCGTGCCGGGCCAAATGGGGTTAGCCACCTCGAGCGAACACACTTCTTCGTAACTACTACTCATTACTTGTGATTGATTGGTGCACCCTCGTACTTTCAGGAGTGTTGTTTCGCGGTGTTGCGATCGCTGCGGCGATGCGTTCTCACCAGTCCGGATCAGGCGAACGGTAGTTTCACTATCTTGGGTATTGCCTCATGTGCCTTGTCATACTTGTATCCCTATATACGCGACCACTACGAATTTTTTTTGTGTTATACCTGTGGAGTACTCCCTGATATCCCACCAGTTTACGGTGGAGTTTACAGTGCTGTATAGACTATAACGCTATATAAATGTGTTAAGGGGGATAATGGTGATGCCTTAACACTATTTTGATATTTATATTACCGATAGACATTATCTATTTAGCGTATATTACTACATAGTAGATAGTTTAACGGATCCTTAGAGGATGGTGATTCCAACATCCTTTGAGTTACTTGTATTTCGATTGTTATTTCACTTGAGTTTGATTTATTGATATGAGAATATTAATCCTGACTCGAGTGTTTTGTGGTTTGCTTTACGCTCGGGTCAGACTGAGTGGTTCAGCTTTCGAGACTCACCTTTGGAGTTGGAGCTTTGCTTGAAGATCCAGCAATCTATTCTGCTTTCAGTATTCGATGATTCCAGTGATGTATTTTGATTTGTATTTGATGTATCGTGTTACTCTTCTGTTGTAAACTCTGATGTATCTTATATATATTATATAGTAGCTTCATGAACTACTATCTCTTTTACTTCCGCTGCATATTATTACTCTGTGTCTGTGATTATTTATTTACTGTATATATGAGTTTTGCCAAATTTTAAATTAACAATTCGGTATTTTGAATTATTCAAGTCCGACGTGTGCGGATGCGAATAGTCCAAAATAGCGGGTCGTTATAAAGAACATAAAAAAAAATCTATTTTGACAATATGCTTTACCTATGTATCAATCTGACCTTTTGAAAGAACCTGGAAGATGTTGTTTTCTTGGCCTAAAATTCAATTCCACAAAATTGTGTCATTAAACATTTCAATGCTATTTTTAAATTGACGGTGAATATTAACAATGTCAACGGTCCATTAATTCATGGTTTTGAGTGGGTTGTAAGTTTCAAAAAAATTTAAATTGTGTGAATGAGCTTATGTCATAAAATAGTCCAAATTTATGCCCATTTAGGACTTTTGATATGGAAAATAAAATGTGATATTTAAGAGTAATTTTTAAGAAATTCCTTCTTGAGTCATATCCATGTATATATATAGGAATTATGGGGAGGAAGTATGGTGATGATGCATCAATGGAAGTCTGGTGATGATCAAATATGATGGATGATTTGTGTGATAAACAATAATGTTTCTGTATATGAACTACACCAGTTCTACTAAGAAAAATATTGATATATTTGTTATCCTAAATCTGCTAATTAGTTATTTAAACATTAAAGCCAAATTTCAATCATTTAGGCGTAGTTCTTCTATAAGCAAAATGGTATATATCTTACTCAACCTTGCATAAATTCAATCAACTAGTGTGAAACCATGCTATGCATAGGGATTGCAACTATATTTTTTTTGTAAATCTAGTTGAGTTTATTTTTTGTGATTAACTCAAGTAAAACCATTATTTGCAAGATATATTTACATTTAAATATTCTTTTTATTTTAAAAATTCAAAATTATTTATGTGGAAAACACATTTGTATGTCATTGTGTACGTCTATACAACTGTTATGCACCATACAAAAGAAATTAAAACAATTATGTAATATACCTATAAACAATTATGCATTTCATCAAATTTTAAGCTACAAGTCTAAATTATTGATTTGAAAGATTATTATCAATAAAATAACTCGTATACAATAACTTAATTCAAGTAACTATGCACACATATAAAAAACATAAAAAAGAATTACTTAGGCATACGCTACCAATATATAGTATTGGAATTTTTTTATAAATTAGTCTACATTTGGTTGGTGACGTAAAAGGAATAATGTCAAACACTTAAATAATTTGAATTATAAAACATATTACAACAGAATTTGATAATTTAGAAATGTCTAGTGATAATACATACTCTGGTTTACTCTTCCAAATAAAAAGAACATTTACTGATTACTTAGCCTTAAAGAAAAATTAAATATAAGGAAGTGTTAACTAAATAAGTAAACAAGAGTCTGTATTATATATGTATGCTTGCATGCATGTATGTTTACTAGGATATAAGTTAATGATGTTGATTGAAATTATGGTTAGTTACGTTGGTTTAAATTATAATTTGAATTATAGAAATTGGCAATTGATAATATTAATGAGTAGGATAAAGATGTTACCTTTTCTAAATGAAAAGAAAAGGAAACATATAAATAATAAATTTGTGATGAATGTACAGTTTTTTTTGGACATATTTTTTAACTATAAATGTAGGCACTCTTCATTGAAAATCCTAGCGTCCACTTTTTAAAAGTTCTTCATATTATTCTCCTTCCTCAAGCTTAAGAATGATAATTATAGAAAATTATTGTTAAAATAAAAAATCAAACAAAAAAAATTATAAAAAGAAGAAGAAGAGATGAGAACAACAAACAAAAGCCTAGAAATCGAGAGGAGAAGATTCGCGAAGGTAAGAAGAAGTAAAACTATAAAGGTGAGTGGAAAAATATATATTTTACATAATATTAGATTTATTTATTTGTGAATCTGTTTCTTTATTGTCTAAATATGAATCATGGAATTGTAGACTTAATTATATATATATATATATATATATATAATAAACTTGAGATGCTTGCCTACATATTCGGTAGATTGTTAATTTTGTACAAACCTAAATCTGGACTATAAAGTTGAAAGTAATCCCTAAAAGTTATGGAATAAATTATCTAAATAAGATTGTGTATAAATTTCAGATTTCGTTAAATTTAATATTATAAGTCGTTAACATTGAATTAAAGATGTTCTAATATGATTTGAAATTTAAGTTTATATTTTAATTTATTGAAATGAAGAATATTTCTTTATGAATTTCTCTAAATTATCCAACTTCACAATTATATATAAAATGTGCGTCCTTTGGAATAATTAGGAAGATGCCCAAAGTAAAGAGATGTGCAAAATATGAATGTTTATGTACTGTCTATTTCACCATAAACAGAAAGGATTATCCTTGTAATTCCAAACACAACACAATTCATCTTTTAAATATTTTATGGGAATTTGCAGCAATAATATTTCCCTTTTTTGAGAAGATTTGGTTTTAATGCATTAAAACGTAAAAAAATTAAATGTAAAATTAAAGTGTTATAAACAGAAATGATAATAATCTCGTTGTCATATTAAATATTGGCTAAAAAATGAATAATGAGCACTAAACTTAAATAAGGCAATGAATTAAAGAATTAGAGAAGTTATAATAGTCTCATTACTTTTTCTGTGGTTCGTAGTTATATTTGCCTATGTGGCATTGCCGAAATGGCTTGTTCGTGTTGTGGTTTGAGGGAAAGAAGAACAGTAGAGATGCTGCAAATTTATTTTCGACAAATCATCGGTAAGTCATCGTCGTCGAAAAGTTTGGATTTTTCATTTTTGTTGAGACGCCTACAAGTCATCGGTAATATGGTCGGCAAATTGTCGACTTCTGTTTTTCCACGAGAGTTTTACCAACGACCCTGAAGTCCTTGGTAAGTCGTCTGTAAAAAGATTACCGACGACTTTAGGGCATCGGCAATACCCTATAGGCTAATCCTATTTAAACCCGAAAAGTTGCTGAGTTGCCCCTCCACAAAACTAAAAAACCATTACACCCATGTTTTTGCGGAGTATACCCATCTTATCGTTAAATTTTTCCTTGGTACCCTTCTTTAATAAAAATCAAATCTGTAAAAACTTTCACCATAGAAAAAATCACTCCAATAAATCACGAAACAATATAAAATTCAAATTTTACCTTTTCTGCAAACCATGGTTTTTTTAATTTAACAAAAAAATCAAGCAATATGAGATTCAAGTTTACCTATTTTGATTTTATTAGATTTGTATTATCATCATCATAATCCATCGATTTAAGCATATGATTTGAGAATTTATCTAAAATTAAATTTTGGGGTTTCTTGGATAAGAGGAATAGAAGAAGGATTATACGATGAGAGGTAAAAGGATGATTGAATGACATAATGACAATTTTGTCCTTTGGTTTTTCTAAGACTTAAAGGGGCTACGCACAATATCATGTATCTGAATATAATTAGCCTACCCTATATTACTTATAGTGATTGAAGGAAAATTATATGTTAAATATAAATTCCAACCCAAACTATTATAGTTGTGAAGAATTTTGTAAGCTCGGTGATCCTTATTTAGATTGAAGGAACAAATTAAATATGGGGCTGATGTGTGTAAATTAATTTTCATATTTCTTTTAGGACTTGTATGTGTTTGTTAGATTACATATGCTTCTTCTTTATTTATTTACTTGCCTTTTTAGTTTGATATAGTAGTATGTTATTCAACAACATCAGAATTTATATGAATGTTGTATACATCATTTTGGAATATACTATTAAAAAATAAAAGAGCATTAAACAAACATTATATTATGCATTTTATTCTAGGATTTCTATAGTATTTGGAAAAAGTTATTGAAGTCCATTTCTTTACAAAGTTGGTGATGTTTTAATAAATATAGTAAAAGATAGCAAACTTTTACAACTGTAAATATGACAAGTTAACATATACGTCGTTAAAGTACATCTACGATATTTAACAAATATAATAAAATCTAATTTTTCTTTCAAATTCTTGTAAGCTATATTTAGGATCAGATAAAAAGTTAGGGTTTGCCTAATTTAGTTCATTTTAGTTTTTTACGTTTGAACTAGCGTTTAGATTAAGTGCACACAAATTTTTCTAACCCAAAAGCCAGACCTTCTAGCTATGCTGCACAATAAATGTGCATTTAATTCAACATTATGGATTTGTAATATTCTTCATTGATTTGCTCGGTTATGGATAGAAACATTAGTAAGCGATTCTTCATGGATTAATTAAATGTCTGTTTTACTATATTTGATAACTTGAAATATTGAAATTGATAAATAGGATGTGAAGGTTCAAAAATAAATTAGAAATTTGTACTGGCCATTTTTTGTTGTTTTAAATTGAGTTTGTATTTTAATTTAAGGAGTTACACATTCTACTTTAATAATTCTTTATCACAGAGGTGAAATTTTCTTTCTAGTACTTCATTTTGTAAGCGTTAAAGGATTCTAATTATTACATTAAATCATATATTTAAGGCCTAAAATAATATTTTGATCATTGGAATTTGTTCTTAAGACCGTTATTTCAAAGTGTCATATATTTAATTCTGATAATCAAACATATCGGGCTCACACAATTAATGCTGATAAATTTCCAAATCTTACTAATTATTACCTATTTAAAGGAATAGGAATAGCATTTTAATTCTATAAAAAGATATAGCTGAAAATAAAATAAATCTTACAGAATATATTAAATACTATCATAGAAAATTTAATTATAGATTAAAGAACTAAAATACTGATCATTGAAATTTGTTCCTATGACCATTATTTCAGGGTTTCGTATTTAATTCTGATAATCAAACGTATCAGGCTCATAATTAATGCTGATAAATTCCCAAATCTTACCAATAATTACTCATTTAAAAGGATTACGAATAGCATTTCAATTCCATAAAAAGCTATACGCACAGCTGGAAATAAAATAAATCTTACAGAATATATTAAATATTCTCATAGACTAGTTTCATCTCTTCATATTCAAAACTCTTTCTTGCAACTAAACTAAAACAGAAAATCAGAAAATGTTAAATTTCAATGTTACACCGATCATGCTGTCTTCGCTCAAAACTGAAGATATCCAACAGGTTTTTATATTAGTTTTATTCTCTATACGAATTTATATTATGTACATGCGAACTACTCTTTTATTAATATTCATTTCTGATGACAATCACAGTTTATTAATCGTTAATTTATTTGGTTTGCATGATTCAATTTGTATTCTGCAGCGAATTCAGTTGAGCATTAATATATTATACAAATCGACTTGAAATAATTTATGTTGTCTTGCTCCAGTATAAATCTTGCTCCAGTATAAAATAGGAACATCATTAAAAAAAGATTAGCGACTCTACATGTTGAATATTGTTTCACATTTAATTGACTTTGAAATGGGTATGTAAGTGTTTACGCTTTAAGCCAAGTACTTGCAAAAAATTTGTAGTTCTTTAGTATAATGCATGTGGTATTCGAATTGGTGAGATTTTTAAGTACCTCATTTGGTATGTTTTGTTGGAATTCCTAATACTAAATTGAATGAAAATAACAGTCTCACGTCGTCAAAAATTGCAAACCTATTCTACTATATTAATAGCTTTGCAACGAAGGGGTTGGGCATTTGGGTCATCCAAATGTTTGCTTCGTTATGAGGAGGTAGATCATGCATCACCACCACACGCGCGCGGGTTTGATATGATTCTATTTTCACTGCAAAATTTGGCCTGGTTTTCTGACAGTTGCAGACTATACGAACATGTGCGGATCTATTCGGAAGCGGGCGCGGACGAACAGTAGCGGGTGCGACCCGACTAAAGAAGCAGGTGCGACCCATTAGCGAACAGTAGCAGTTAAAAGGCAACGGGTGCGACCCGTCAAGCAGACGTCCCTGTTTGAAGGGATGCGAACGAAATTATAAATATGCTCATTCGATTCCAATTTTCTTCTACTTCTTCTTCTCTACTGCTCCATGCAATAAATCACAAAATTGTCATACTCATTACAATCTGGAGCAGATCACGTATGTTGTATCTTGGTAGACTTTGAATAAAGTCTTAAGGAAATTGTTACAACAAGCTCGGACGTAATTAGTTGATATATATATATATATATATATATATATATATATATATATCATTTTCTTTCTGTGTTGTACTATTTCGTTAAATAGTATAACGTTTGATTTAGCACTATAGTTATTATTGCTATACTTGTTACTTTGTTGTTGTAATTAATTACAACATGCTTTGTGTTAAAATAACTAATACAAAATTCTGAAGTAGTGGAAATCTGAGTTGTAAACTTGTGAGACAAGTTTATTATTGATTCGTCTCTGTTTTGGCATACTAGACATATAACATCTTAAGACTTTCCTGTTTTCGCTAAAATAGAGATGGCAACAGTTGAACTATCAACAAAGTCTACTACTCACAACAGGTCTGATCCGTTCAAAGGAGATGGTGATGACTTCATAACATGGCAAAATCAAATGCTATTTTATCCCACCACACTCGGTCTGCAACGGTATCTCGAGGAGGATAAACCGATTCCTACACCAGGCAAGGAATCAGATGTTGATATGTGAAAGCATTCCAATTTTTTATGCAAAAACTATATTCTGAATTGTCTCGACAAGGTGCTATACAAAGTATATCAGCCTCTAAAGACAGCAAAAGCACAATGGAATGCACTTGCCACGAAGTACAAGATGTAGAATATCAATCTTAAGAAATTTATTGCAGACAAATTCATGGACTACAAGATGGTTGACTTCAAACCGGTGACTGCTCAACTGCATGAGCTGCAAATCATCATTCATGAAGTCAAAGCCGAAGGTCATAAGGTTGGAGAAACGTTTTTGGTTGAAGCCATCATGGGAAAACTACAGCCGTCATGGAAAGATTACCGCAACTAACTAAAACATAAGAAAAGAAAATCTCTTTACAGGATCCCATAGTCCGACTAAAAATTAAGGAAGATAACCGTGGAGGTACAAAGCCAAACGAGGAGGCATTTGTGGCTAAATTAAGGGTCAAAGGCCAAAAACAAAAAGAAGAATTTCCAGAAGAAAAAGAAAGCTTCAGACAACAAACCAAAAGGCAACAAACGAACCAAAAAGTTTAATGGCGAGTGTTGGTTTTGTGGAAAGGTTGGACATGCCGTTGAAGATTGCAGACACAAAAAGGAAGGCAACAAAGAGGCAACTATAGTAGACAACATGGAAGTAGACGAGTCCAACTTCTCGGCAGTTGTATCTGAATGCAATTTGGTTCAGAATCCTAACCAATGGTGGATAGACACAGGCGCTACTCGTCATATCTGCTCTGACAAATCCATGTTTTCTACATACCAGAAATTCGATCATGAAGAAAAACTCTATATGGGTAATTCTGCAGTATCCATGATCGAATGCAGTGGCATAGTAATCCTCAAGTTTATTTCCGGAAAAACTGACAAATTGAATGACGTTCTCCACGTTCTAGACATATGCAAGAATCTGATCTCTAGCACAGCACTGTCAAAGAAATGATTCAGAATAGTGTTCGAGTCAGACAAGATGGTTCTGTCCAAAGTTGGAATGATATTGGAAGGGGATATTTATGTGATGGCCTATTTAAGGCAAATGTAGCCGTTATCGACAATAAAACAATGTATTCAGATTATGTTATTAATAAAATTGAAATCTCTTACTTGCTTGAGCATGAAATTTTACTATGGCATGATAGATTAGGACACATAAATTTTCGAAAAATGAAACATTATCAAACTTGGGATTAATTCCGAAATTCTAAGTAGATAAGAACTACAAATGTGAGACATGTGCAGAAGCAAAAGTAGTCAAAAAGCCATTTCAATCTGTTGATAGAAGCACCGAACCACTAGGTTTTGTTCATACAGATTTATATGATTTTAAATCATTACCTATAAGAGGTAGGAAAAAGTGTTTTATCACGTTTATTGACGTTTATACGAGATATTGCAATGTATATCTTTTGAATAGTAAAGATGAAGCCATTGCATCATTTATAAAGTACAAGGCTGAGGTAGAAAATTAGTTAAATAAAAAGATCAAGATATTGAGATCTGATCGAGGTGGAGAATATGAAGCACCATTTTGAACAGTTCTGTGCCGAAAATAGTATAATTCATTAAATAACAGCTTCATATTCACCACAACAAAATGGTATAACCGAGAGGAAAAACCAAATGTTAAAAACATGATTAGTGTCATGCTTTTAACCTCTGGTCTACCGATGAATTTGTGGGGGGGAGCGTTAAATATGTCTAAACATATAAAACAAAGTCCCTCACAATAAAATAGGAACAATTTCATATGAGATTTGGAAAGGACACAAATCAAGCTTTAAATACGTCAAAGTGTGGGGGTGCTTGGCAAAAGTTCCAATTCCACCTCCCAAGAGAGTCAAACTTGGACGAAAAACAATATATTGTTACCATATAGGGCCAGCCCAAAATAGTAGTGCCTACAGATTTTTGGTATTCGAGTCTGATATAGCTGATATTCATGTAATACAATAATGGAATCTAGAGATGCCTCATTCTTTGAAGACTTGTTCCCGCATAAAAGGAATGAAGGGAATAATGTCCCTAAAAGCACAAGAGAAGAATCAAGCAATTCACATGAAAATGAAACTCATCATGAGATTGAGGAAGTTGAACCAAGAAGAAGCGCAAGGAAAGAAATTACAAGACATTTGGTTCAGATTTTTTAACTTGTATGTTTGAACATGAACCTCAAACATACAAGGAGGCAATGTCACCTTCTGAATCTTCATGTTGGAAAGAAGCAATCCAAGGCGAGATTGATTCAATTCTAATAATAAAATTTGAAAAATAGTTGATATTCCACGTGGAATAAAACCAATTGGCTGCAAATGGATTTTTAAGAAGAAAATAAAACCAGATGGCTCTATTGATAAACATAAAGTCTTATTAGTAGCCAAAGGATATCCTCAAAAAGAAGATGTAGATTTTTTTGATACTTATTCACCAGTTACACGCTCTAAAACAATGGCACGAAAAATTTGATAGTGTCATGATGAAAATGGTTTTCGTATAAATGAATGTGATAAATGTGTTTATTACAAACAAGTTGGACAATCATACGTTGTGATTTGTTTATACGTAGACGATATGATAATCTTTGGTCCTAACACTAAACACTACAAGGGGAAGGGGGATTTCCGACGGCTGAAAACCGTCGGCGGCCGTCGGAAGCCGTCGGCGGCCGTCGGAAAAAGCCGTCGGAAATGACGGCGTCGGGGAGCAGTGTTTCCGACGGCTACCGACGGGTGCTGCCGTATAGATTACCGACGGCTTCCGGCGGTTTCCGACGGCTTCCGTCGCCCGTCGGAAGCCGTCGGAAACCGCCGGAAATCAGGCCGCCGGGAGCCGTCGGTAACCGATGAAAATTTCGACCTATAAGCCGTCGGGAGCCGTCGGAAGCCGTCGGAAATCTGCTGTTTTTTTTTTAAATCTGCTGCAAATAGAGCCTTCCAACCACATTTCTCTTCCAAACACTACAATATCAATACTGCACAATCCAATAAACAATAATCCAACCAAACATGCAAACCAATACTCCAAAATATTCAATAGACACAGAAATAAACAAAATTGGAATAAAAATAAAATACAAAATATACATAACATTCCAACATTAACAATAATACTAACAATAACTGTTCTAATCATGCATATCCTGATACAGCTACAGAACCAAGTGTATTATACATAATTATACATATCAACAATTAATTGTTCCATCTACCAAATCATTGTAAACTAAAACTAAACATACCTGCACGAACGAATCAGAAAGCAATGAATCAATCTGCCCCAGATCCAGAGCCAGCCGATGAAGGGAAGCGGCCACCAAACTGCTGCATGTACTCAAATAACTGTGCCGTCTGCATGGCCTGTTGGCGGTTCTGCTCCTCCAACTGCTGAACTCTAGTCTGCAATTCTTCTATACTTGCTAGCTCGCTCTGAGGTCTACTCCGCCGTCTCCTACTCTGACTACTGGACTGCAATAATTGAAAAATAAATAAAATCAAAGTTTATTGTTTTGAAAAGGTAAGAATATCATATTTTAAGTATTTTAAGAAAAATTAAATTATTTACCGCTAAATTGCCAAATCCGTATCGTCGACCATGCTCTGGTGGACTCATAACGGACTCAAAAATAACGTCCTCTTCATCGGTCGTCAGCTGCTCTCGACCCGTATCAGAAAGGAGTTTCTGTCGCTGCTCCATAAACATCTCCTGCATTGACAAATTAATAATATCATATCTTATTTCATAATAATTTGACAACTAAAACAATTACTAATACTGAATAAAATGAAATATGCTTACATGGCTTTTACTGGATTTATCGTCCTGCCATGTGTACGAAACAGTCCCGTCTGGATTAACATGCTCGACAGCATGCGTACGGGTGAACACGTCCATATAGCTGACAGGACCATGTGCCTCGGCTTCCTGAAGTTGATTGTTACATACAATTATTATACATTTAAAATCATATAGCATAAACTATTTACATTTATTATTCAGTAATTAAATTTACCAACTCCTGCCGATACTGCTGAAACGACTTCGATCCTCCGCGATGAGTAACGGGATTCTTATTTCTATTTGCAGAGTTTCTATCTGACTCTGCCTGTACATTCAAAATTTGATACATTATTTTCCAATCACGTTAAATTAATAATTCAAAAAAAATTAGTATACTTGCCTTCGCCTCGTCCGTCTCCCAGTAGCTCAACCAAGCTTGCCACACGCTCTCCCCCATCCACCGTGGTCTCTTCCCGGATTTCTTAACCTCAGATATCGTGTCTCTGTAGTTCTTTCGCATCTTCCTCATCCAGTATGCTCGTGCCAGCTGCATATCATCTGTCTGGATGTCTATCTCAGCCTGTGTTAAAAAAAGATTACACTTTAAACGATAAACGGTAGAAAAACGACAAAAACGAATTAAAAATGGAAAACATAAAAATTACTCATACTAGGACATCCTGCCATATGCACTCTATGATGTGCGGAGGGATGGTATCCCACTTCGGCCAGCACGCACTCATCCTACTACGATATGCTGCTCTGGAGACGTCCAACACTACCTTAGTGGGTAGTAGCTCGAACCCCCTGTTTTTAAGTACGATACAGATAAGTACGTACGTATAGTATAGAAAAAATAAGATGATGAATAAGATTTAATTTTTACCCATCTGCTTTGGGGACTAACGTAACAACTAGACGGTGTGGCGCTTGCGATGGGCCACTGCCATCGCCTCCTGAAGAACGGGAAGAGCTCCTCCTTCTATGTGACATAATGATAAACCTGTGACGTTTACACATCATTATATAAGAGAATAAAAACATGATAATGAAATATATTTCATATGAACATGACATCAACGGTATAAATTGCTTAATTATAATGACTGAAATGTAAATAGAAATGTAAGTTTGTTATACCTGATTTATAATGGGTGTACTCTTCCTACGATAAGCAGAGTTCATTGCATTTTTAATAAAAATTGCTAAATAAATGACAAATTGAAATAACATAAAACAATAGTAAACGGATTTAGTTTCATAGTTACATCAATTTCATAATACATCAAGAATTCAACATAGTTACATCAATTGCAAAAAAACAGATTCAAATTTATATCAGTCATCACCGTCTTCTGATTCAGATTCGGTCTCGTCATACTTGTGATAGTGCGATGTATGCTTTATTTCGATAAGATTATAATCCTTATGCACATTAATTCCAGAACCTGGAACATTGCTAAACCAATTGCATCTAAATAGAAACACCTCCTCCGCGGGTCTTGAGAAATATGTCAGTTGCAAAATTTGTGTTAGAACGCCATAAAAATCATTTAAATGGTTTTCTGGATCGTCACTACCTTTAACAAATACACCAGTATTATTTGTTAATTTTTCTGCACCGTATTCTTTGGTGTTAAATTTGTATCCATTGACGAAATATATTGGATATGTCTTGACCACTCTTTTTGGTCCCATTGCAAGATGTTTCAACCCTTCGTCAACAACACAATTTTTCGGCTCATAAACGTAATTTGAAAACCAACGGGAAAATTCTTTACTGAGATCTCCGTTCGGATGTTCCCGTTCATAAACACTGTTTATATAAACAAATTATTACATTAGGTTATACACGCGCATGCATTACAGAAAAGAATAAAACAAAAATTATTATTTCAGAATACCTAACAAACGGTGCAACCTCGGCACAATTTAGAAGAATATAAGTGTGTGCTACACGAAGATCTCTATCGTCTAGCCATATTTCCACACATTTTCCAGAAGGCCGACCATGTTGTCTAAAAATAGATAACATTGCTTGAGAGGACTCTTGTTCGTCGCCTTCATCATTACGAGGAACACTTTGAAATGAAATATTCACATGGTCACTGAAATAGTGAGAGAAAAAGAACGAAGCTTCTTCTTCGATGTAAGATTTACATATCGAACCTTCAACTCGTGCTTTTTGTCTCGCTTTTTTCTTCAAATGATTCAAATATCTATGCAACATTAATTTATATTAACTTCATCTTTCAAATGCAATTAAATTACGTTATAACATATTACATACCTCTCAAATGGATACATCCATCCGTATTGGACAGGACCTCGAAGTCGTGCTTCAGATGGAAGATGAACAGGTAAATGTTCCATCACATTAAAAAAACCTGGCGGAAATATTTTCTCTAATTTGCAAAGCAATATAGGAATGTCCACTTCAAGTTTACGTAAACGTTGCACTTTTAAAGTAGTCGAACAAAGCTCTTTGTAAAACATACTAAGCTCCGTTACTACCTTCCAAACTTTTAACGGTAGTAGTTCTTTAAACATAACGGAAAATAAATTTTCCATCATTATGTGACAGTCGTGACTTTTCATTCCGCTCAATCTACCATTTTTAAAGTCAACACATCTACGAAGATTTGATGATATCCCATCAGGAAATCTTAACCCTTCCACCCATTTTAACACAGCTTTAACTTGATTATTATCTAATTCGTAACAAGCTTTTGGTTTTTTACTGTCATTTGGTTTCATATGAAGCTCGGGACGTTTGCATAATTCTTCTATATCACATCTTGATTTCAAATCATCCTTCGTCTTCCCTTTCACATTCAAAATTGTGTTAAACACATTATCAAATACATTTTTCTCATTGTGCATCACATCTATGTTATGGCGAAGCAGAAGATGTTTCCAATACGGCAACTCCCAAAAAATAGTTTGTTTGCACCAGTTATGAACAACTGATTTGCCTTCAATTTCTGTTTGCTCCCCCGTTTCATATATCTTTGGATAGTCCTTAACAAGTTCATATATGTCTTCGCTTGACCATATCGTCGGTGGTTGTCTGTTTTCTACTCTATTAGCTAAAAAGTTTTTCTTGTCTCCTCTGAAGGGATGATTTACATGGAGAAAATATCGATGACAGTCAAACCATGAAATTTTCTTACCATGAGGTAAAGAAAACGCTCGTGTTTCATCCATGCAATATGGACATGCTAGACGACCGGCAGTACTCCATCCCGAAAGCATTGCATAGGCAGGAAAATCACTTATAGTCCACAACAAAGAAGCAAACATACGAAAAATTTTCTTCTTTGACACATCGTATGTTTCTACTCCTTCGTTCCACAGTATTTTTAACTCCTCAATCAACGGTTGTAAATATACATCGATTCCTTGTGTCGGATCGTCGGGGCCAGGAACGACAACAGTAAGAAACATATATTGCGTTTTCATGCACATCCATAGAGGTAAATTATACGGTGTGACGATAATGGGCCAGGATGAATATTTAGAACCAAATTGAGAAAATGGAGAAAAACCGTCCGTACATAATCCTAATCTAACATTTCGACTCTCCGCTGCAAAATTTGGATACGTTTTATCGAAATGCTTCCATGCTTCTCCATCGGCCGGATGTGTCAACGTACCCTCTTCCTCCGTTCTCACGCTATGCCACCTCATATTAGACGCAGTTACAGAAGATGCATATAATCTTTGAAGTCTTGGAGTTATGGGTAAGTAGTGCATACGCTTGTACGGAACTTCCTTACCCTTCTTTTTTCTTGGTTTGTATCTCTCCTGGTTACAAACTTTACAATTTCTAAGGTTTGCGTCTTCTTTCCAAAACAACATGCATCCTTTTAAACATGTATCTATTTTCTAATACGGTAAACCAAAAGCCGACATAAGTTTTTTAACTTCGTAGTGATTTTCACACATTAGATTATCGGGCGGCATATGTCTTTTTGCAGCTTGTACAACAGCCGTAAACCCAGCTTCAGTGATATTGTATTTTGACTTCATCGCAATATATTCTGCGATTACTGACAGCTGCGTGCCGCTTTTACAACCATCCCAAATAGGTTTCTTAGCTGCATCTAGTAAATCATAAATTTTCTTAGCTTCAATATTTGGTTCTTCAACATTTACATCATCGTCGTCAACTTCAACCATAGGAAACATTGATCGTGCTGCATCTTCGACCATATTTTCTATACGGGTCGTTGAAACTATTTCGTTAACGACACTTTCAGACTCTACAGAAGTATTTGCTACAACTTCTCCATGCCGATCCCAAACATAATATTCGGGTGTGAAACCGTGTTGGCACAAATGAACTTTCACAATATCTGGTAACAAAAACTTCAAATGTCTACACCTACTACACGGACAACGAATTTCTGGATCGTTTCCGTTATTACTTAAGGCGAATTCAACAAACACGTTTATACCATTATAAAAATCTTCTTTTATTGAGCCCCTCAGTCCTTTTCTTTGGTACATCCATCTCCTTCGATCAACAAAATAATCAATCATTTTTCCTATTTGACAAAATGAGAAGTTCAAAATTTAATATTTATTTTGAAGAATACATATTCGAAAAAGATTATTTTCATGTTCGTATAATATTTTGAATTTAAAGAACAACTTCACAAATTTAAAAATATTTTCAAATAGGGCACATTTCATTTTTTAACGTACGTAACGATTAAAAATATATATAATTTTTTTTCATTGGTCAGACATCCTACTTCCCATTACAAACACAGTAAGCATTTACATTTCGTATATTACTTCGTCTCAAACGATTCAATAAAATTTCGGCAGCATTTCCCTTTTGTTCCCTGCATTGTACACAAATGCGTGTACGTAGGAAACAAAAAAGAAAAGTTATGGCGAAATTTTATGAACCGTTTGAGACGAAGTAGTATACAAAATGTAAATTCTTACTGTGTTCATAACTTGTCCAATACAGGGACAAATCCGACAAACATTGTACCAGATGAATATAAATGGTCGTTTTTCGAAAAAAACGACTATTTATACAACGATCATGTACAACACTCGTCAGACGGGGCCAAAATCTCTCTAAGGGACGTTTGTCGGTTAACATGCGCGCATTTTACTCAAAAATACAGTTTTACTCACTGTTCACATTTACAAAAATATATAAAAATTTAACACAGTTATTCGACGTATTACGCATCAAAAAGGCTGGTATAACATTTTTTTCTTTTTTTTTAATACACACAATTATAATTTAGAGTAATGCATTTTTTGTTTCATAAGTAAATACGTGCACAATATAATACTCCTAGTTCATTCAATCATTTTATCGTATGCCAAATAACGTATACAATCGTCGAATCAGGACATACACAACAATTTACATATACATGAACAACCACAAAGTATACGTGTTTTTCACAATTTCACGATAAAAGATGAAATATGTATGTGATGTGATGCTATAAACCATTATTACGCTAATGCAAACAATTTCAATCGCTAATTCGCCCTAATTTATCAATTTATGCAAATCTAAAATTAGGGTAAAAACTGAAATTTTCAGAAAAATAAGATATTATACCTGAGATTGAGAGAAAGAGGTGTTGAATCAGCAGCGTGGAAGGAGAAAAAATCAAGAAATTGGCGAATGGAGGTGGAAAATGTGAATTTGGGGGTTTTTGGTGAGATTGGGGGAAGTTGGAAAATGAGGAAGAAAGGCTCGGCCGGCTGCAGGTATTCGCGAATTTCCGACGGCTTCCGACGGCCCGTCGGAAGCCGTCGGAAATTCGCCGTCGGAAGCCGTCGCCCCAAGCCGCCGTCGCTATTTCGCTTTATTCTAGTAGTGAAAGTAATAAAGACCATAAAAAAGATGTTAATCAACAATTTCGATATGAAAGACTTAGAAGTTGTAGACGTTATTTTGAGAACCAAATAATAAGAACACCTAATGAAATTGAATTGTCTCAGACACACTATGTAGACTAAGTGATTGAAAAATTCCAAGACTATGGAATTAAAGGAGTGAGAACACCTTTTAATCCATCAAAAGTACTGCATAAAAACACTAATAAGAGTGTAATGCAACTGGAATACTGTCGTGTAATAGAATGCTTAACATGTCTCATGAATTGCACTAGACCAGATATCCCTTACGCGCTAAGTCGACTAAGCAGATATACAAGTAACCCAGGGAAGGAACACTGGAAAGCACTAATGAGAGTGTTGGGATATTTAAAGAATACCACTAATTTTTTCTTGTATTATAAAAAATATCATGCGATCTTAAAAGGATATAGTGATGCAAACTGGATCGCAGATTCAGAGGAATCGAAATCCACAAGTGGTTATGTCTTTACCCTTGCAGGAGCAGCAGTGTCATAGAAATCTACTAAACAAACATGCATAGCTCGATCCACTATGAAATCTGAGTTTATCGCATTAGATAAAGCATGCATAGAAGCAGAATGACTTCGTCAATTCTTAGAAGATATTCTATTTTGACCCAAACCTGTAACGACCATATGTATTCACTGCGATAATCAAGCAGTGCTAAGTAGAGTGAAAACCTTTGTGTATAATGGCAAATCACGGCACGTTCGTTGTCATCATAACACAGTTAGGCAGTTACTCTCTTATGGAACTACTTCCACTGATTATATGAGAACAAATGATAACCTAGCGGATCCATTTACTAAAGGTTTATCGAGAGAGAAAATTGACTACGCATCGAGGGGAATGGGTTTAAAAGCCTAAACCAATAAGAGTTACCTTATACGGAAACATATCCTAGCAACTAGATATCCCATTGACTAGAATCAATAGGAAAACCAGTTATGAGCAACTAAAGAAGCAATGCATTTGTTTGGACTTAGTCCTCCTCCATTCCTATGATGCAAAATCTAATGCATACCTACAGAAGTAGTTAAAGGTTAAAACTATGTTTTTTAATGATGACCATATCTTTGAAATAACAAGTGGGGTATATGTAGGATATTCTTTATGGTTTGCGATCACCTATGTCAGTGTGAGCTGGATCGGCTCTATGAGAATATTAAAGGCTTAAATTCTCTATAACACTCGCAGAGCCAAAATGTGCTCATGACCAAAATGAATACAACCAAGAGATTGGATGAGAAGAGAATCAATGCTTCGTAAAGCTTATTGTCTTGATAGACAATAAAGGCTGACGGTTCAAGATGAAACAATTCACCGATTAGCCAAGTAGATCCGATAGGTTTTAACTAGGGAAAGTTCAAAGTGAAATATCTACTTATCCACGATAAAGCATTATTCCACATGTACTATGTGATATTTCGCTTTGTGTGGGGGATATTATCATTCGTGTAAGGGATTGTTGGAATTCATAATACTAAATTGAATGAAAATAACATAGTCCCACATCGTCAAAAATTGCAAAGCTATTCTAGCATATTAATAGCTTTGGAATAAAGGGGTTGGGGTTTTGGGACATCCAAATGTTAGCTTCATTATGAGGAGGGAGATCATGCATCACTACCACACACGCACGCACGCCGCCGCCGTCCGACTGATTCTGACCGGGCTCGGGTTTGTGTTTGGTATGATCCTATTTTTACTGCAAAACTGGGGCGGGTTTTCTAACAGTTACAGGCTATACAAACAGGTGTGGATCTGTTCGGAAGCGGATGCGGATTGACTGAAGAGGCGCTGGCAAACAGAAGCAGGTGCGACGCGAGCGGATGCGAGTAGAAGGCGGGTGCGACCCGACTGAAGAAGCGCGGACGAACAGAAGCATGAGCAACGCGAGCGGATGCGAGTAGCAGGCGGATACGACCCGTTAACGAATAGTAGCAGTTAAAAGGCAACGGGTGCGACTGTTTAAAGGGATGCGGATGAAATTATAAATAGAAAAGAATACTGATCACATTCTCATTCGATTCCAAATTTTATTCTGCTTCTTCTTCTCTACTGCTCTATACAATAAATCGCAGAGTTGACATACTCATTACAATCTAGAGCAGATCACGTCTGTTGTATCTTAAGAGACTTTGAATAAAGTCTTAAGGAAATTGTTGCGACAAGCCTCAGACGTAATTTCTTTCTTCGCCCGGTTAGATTTCTAGTTGATATATATATATATATATATATATACATATATATATATATATCATTTTTTTCTGCGTTGTACTATTTCTTTAAGTTAACATTTGATTTAGCACTATAATTATTATTGCTATAGTTGTTACTTTGTTGTTGTAATTAATTACAACATGCTTGGTGTTAAAATAACTAATACAGAATTCCAGAGTAGTGGAAATCTGAGTTGTAAACTTGTGAAACAAGTTTATTATTGAATCGTCTCTGTTTTGGTATACTAGATGTATAACATCTTAAGACTTTTTTGTTTTCACTAAACCAGAGATGGCAATAGTTGAACTATCAACAAAGGCTTCTATTCACAACATGTCTGATCCGTTCAAAGGAGATGGTGATGACTTCATAACATGGAAAAATCAAACGCTATTTTATCTAACCACACTCGGTCTGCAACAGTATCTCGAGGAGGAGGAACCGATTCCTGCACCAGGCAAGGAATCAGATATTGATATGTGGAAGCATTCCGATTTTTTATGCAGAAACTATATTCTGAATTGTATCGACAATGTACTATACAAAGTATATCAGCCTCTAAAGACAGCAAAAGCACTCTAGAATGCACTTGCCACAAAGTACAAGACATAGAATATCAGTCTTAAGAAATTCATTGTAGATAAATTCATGGACTACCAAATGGTTGACTCCAAACCGGTGACTGCTCAACGCATGAACTACAAATCATCATTCATGAACTCGAAGCGGAATGTCATAAGGTTGGAGAATTGTTTTTGGTTGAAGCCTTCGCGAAAACTGCCATCGTTATGGAGAGATCACCACAACTATCTAAAGCATAAGAAGAAGGAAATCTCTTTACAGGATCTCATAGTCCGACTAAAATTAAGGCAGATAACCGTGGAGTAACAAAACCAAGCGAGGAGGCATTTGTGGCTAAAGGGTCAAAGACCAAAAACAAAAAGAAGAATTTTCAAAAGAAAAGGAAAGCTTCAGACAACAAACCAAAAGATAACAAATGAACCAAAAAGTTTAATAGCGTGTGTTGGATTTGTAGAAAGATTGGGAATGCCGCTAAAGATTGCAGACATAAAAAGAAACGCAACAAAGAGGCAAGAGAACATGGAAGTAGACGAGTCCAACTTTTCGGCAGTTGTATCTGAATGCAATTTGGTTCAAAATCCTAACCAATGGTGGGTAGACACAGGCGCTACTCGTTATGTCTGCTCTGACAAATCCAAGTTTTCTACATACCAGAAATTCGATCGCGAAGAAAAACTCTATATGGGTAATTCTGCAGTATCCATGATCGAAGGCAGTGACATAGTAATTCTCAAGTTTACTTCTGGGAAAACCGTCAAATTGAATGACGTGCTCCATGTTCCAAACATACGCAAGAATCTGATCTCTGGCTCAGTACTATCAAAGAAAGAATTCAAAATGGTATTCGAGTCAGACAAAATGGTTCTGTCCAAAGCTGCAATGTATATCAGAAGGGGATATTTATATAATGGTCTATTTAAGGCAAATGTAGCCGTTATCGGCAATAAAACAATGTATTCTGATTGTGCAATTAATAAATTTGAAGTCCCTTACATGCTTGAGCATGAAATTTTACTATGGCATGATAGATTGGGACACATAAATTTCTGAAAAATGAAAATATTATCAAACTTGTGATTAAATCTGAAATTCCAAGTAGATAAGAACTACAAATGTGAGACATGTGTAGAAGCAAAAATAGTTAAAAAACGATTTCAACCTGTTAATAGAAACACCGAACCACTAGGTTTGGTTCATACAGATTTATATGATTTCAAATCATTACCTACAAGAGGTAGGAAAAAGTATTTTATCACGTTTATTGACGATTATATGTGGTATTGTTATGTATACATTTTGACTAGTAAAGATGAAGCAATTACATCAGTTATAAAGTACATGGTTGAGGTAGAAAATCAGTTAAATAAAAAGATCAAGATATTGAGATCTGACCGAGGTGGAGAATATGAAGCACCATTTGAACAGTTCTGTGCCGAAAATGGTATAATTCATCAAACAACAGCTCCATATTCAGCACAACAAAATGGTGTAGCTGAGACGAAGAATAGAACGTTAAAAGAATGATTAATGTCATGCTTTTAACTTTTGGTATACCAACGAATTTGTGGGGAGAAGCCTTAAATATGTCTAATTACATATTAAACAAAGTCCCTCACAATAAAACAGGAACGATTCCATATGAGATTTGGAAATGACACAAACCAAGCTTTAAATACGTCAAAGTGCGGGGGTGCTTGGCAAAAGTTCATGTTCCGCCTCCCAAGAGAGTCAAACTTGGACCAAAAACAGTAAATTATTACTATCTAGGGCCGGCCCAAAATAGTAATGCCTACAGATTTTTGGTATTCAAGTCTGATATAGCTGATACTCATGTAAATACAATCATGAAATGTAGAGATGCCTTATTCTTTGAAGACGTGTTCCTGCACAAAAGGAATGAAGGGGATAATATCCCTAAAAGAACAAGAGAAGAATCAAGCAATTCACATGAAAATGAAATTCATCATGAGATTGAGGAAGTTGAACCAAAGAAAAAGCGTAAGGGCAAGAACTTTCAAGACATTTGGTTTGGATTTTTTAACTTATATATTAGAACACGAACCTCAAACGTACAAGTAAGCAATGTCATCTTCTGAATCTTTATGTTGGAAGGAAGCAATCCAAAGTGAGACTGATTCATTTCTAAGTAATAAAACTTGGAAAATAGTTGATATCCCACCTAGAATAAAACTAATTGGCTGCAAATGGATTTTTAAGAAGGAAATGAAACCATATGGCTCTATTGATAAATATAAAGCCAGACTAGTAGCCAAATGATATCGTCAAAAAGAAGGTGTAGATTTCTTTGATACTTATTCATCGGTTAGATGAATAACCTCTATAAGAATGTTGATAGAAATTGCATCCATATATAATCTAGAGATTCATTGGATGGATGTAAAGACAACATTCTTAAATAGAGATCTCGATGAGGAGATTTACATGGTGCAATTTGAGGGTTTTATTTCCAAAGGAAATGAAAACAAAGTATGTCGGTTAGTAAAATCACTATACGGACTCAAATAAGTTCTAAAACAATGGCATGAAAATTTTGATAGTGTCTTGATGAAAAATGGTTTTCGTATAAATGAATATGATAAATGTGTTTATTGCAAATAAGTTGGATAATCATACGTTATGATTTGTTTATATGTAGACGATATGCTAATTTTTGGTCCTAACACCAAAGTAACAGAGACTATAAAAAAGATGTTAATCAACAATTTCGATATGAAAGAATTAGGAGTTGCAGACGTTATTTTGGTAATAAAAATAATAACAACACCTAATGGAATTGAATTGTCTCGGTCACACTATGTAGACTAAGTGATTGAAAAATTTCAAGACTGTGGAATTAAAGGAGTGAGAACACCTTTTAATCCATCAGAAGTACTACATAAAAACACTAATGATAGTGTAATGCAACTGGAATACTCTCGTGTAATAGGATGCTTAATGTATCTCATGAATTACACTAGACCAGATATCGGTTACGCAGTAAGTCGACTAAGCAGATATACAAGTGACCCAAGAAAGGAATACTAGAAAGCACTAATGAGAATGTTGGGATATTTAAAGAATGCCACCAATTTTTTCTTATGGAAAATATCCTACGGTCTTAGAAAGATATAGTGATACAAACTAGATCGCAGATTCAGATGAATCAAAATCCACAAGTGGTTATGTCTTTACCCTTGCAGGAGCAGCAGTGTCATGAAAATCTATTAAACAAACATGCATAGCTCGATCCACTATGAAATCTGAGTTTATCGCATTAGATAAAGCAGGCGAAGAAGCAGAATGGCTCCGTCAATTCTTAGAAGATATTTCATTTTGGTCCAAACCTATATCGGCAATATGTATTCACTACGATAATCAAGCAGCGCTAAATAGAGCGGAAAACTTTGTGTATAATGGCAAATCACGACACATTCGTCGTCGCCATAACACAATTAGCAGTTACTCTATAATTGAACTATTTCCATTGATTATGTGAGAACAAATGATAACCTAGCAGATCTATTTACTAAAGGTTCATCGAGAGAGAAAATTGACTACGCATCGGGAGAAATGAGTTTAAAAGGCTAAACCAACAAGAGTTACCTTATACGGAAACCTATCCTAGCAGCTGGAGATCCCATAGACTAGGATCTATAGGAAAACCAGTTATGAGCAACTCAAGAAGCAATCCATTTGTTTGGACTTAGTCCTACTCCATTTCTATGGTGCATGCATGCATACAGAAGTAGTTAAAGGTTAAAACTATGTTTTTTAATGATGACCATATCTTGAAAATAACAAGTGGGGTACATGTACGATACTCTTAATGGTTGCGATCACCTATGTTAGTGTGAGCTGGGTCGGCTCCATGAGAATATTAAAGGCTTAAATTCTCTATAACACTTGCAAAACCAAAATGTGTTCAGGACCAAAATGAACACAACCAAGAGATGAGATGAGAAGGGAATCAATGCTTCGTAAAGCTTAATGTCTGGATATACAATAAAGACTGACGGTTCAAGATGAAGCAATTCACTGATTAGCCAAGTAGATCCGATAAGTTCTAGGGAAAGTTCAAATTGAAATATCTACTTATCCACGATAAAACATTATTTCATATGTACTCTGTGATATTTCGCTTTGTATGGGGGATATGTATATTATGTGGGGGATTTTTTGAATTCCTAATGCTAAATTGAATGAAAACAACATAGTCCCACATCGCCAAAAATTGCAAATCTATTCTAGTATATTAATAGCTTTGCAATGAAGGGGTTGGGGCATATGGCACCCAAATGTTTGCTTCTTTATAAGGAGGGAAATCATGCATCACCACCACACTCGCGCGCGCCGCCATTGTCTGTTCGACCTAACCAGGCTCGGGTTTGGGTTTGTTATGATCTTATTTTTATTGCAAGACTGTGCCGGGTTTTCTGACAGTTGCACCTATACGAACAGGTGCGGATCTGTTCGGAAGCGGATGCGAATTGACTGAAGAGGAGCGGGCGAACAGAAGCAGGTGCGACGTGAGCGGATGCGAGTAGCAGGCGGGTGCGACTCGACTGAAGAAGAGCGGGCAAACAGAAACTGGTGCGACGCGAGCGGATGCGAGTAGCGGGCCGGTGCAACCCGTTAACGAATAGTAGCAGTTAAAAGGCAACGCGTGCGACCCGTCAAACGGATGCGACTGTTTGAAGGGATGTGGACGAAATTATAAATAGGAGAGAATACTGATCACATTCTCATTCGATTCCAATTCACTTCTGCTTCTTCTTCTCTGCTGCTCTATACAATAAATCACATATTTGACATATTCATTACAATCTTGAGCAGATCACGTCTGTTGTATCTTGGGAGACTTTAAATAAAGTCTTAAGGAAATTGTTACGACAAGCTCAGACGTGAATTCCTTCTTCAACCGGTTAGATTTTTAGTTTATATATATATATATATATATATATATATATATATATATATTCTTTCTGTGTTATATTATTTCTTTAAATAGTATAACGTTTGATTTAGGACTATAGTTATTATTGCTATAGTTGTTGCTTTGTTATTATAATTAATTAAAACATACTTGGTGTTAAAATAACTAACACAGAATTTCAGAGTAGTGTAATCTGAGTTGTAAACTTGTGAGGCGATATGTTTCGTAGCATTAAGAGCATCTAATTATTAATTTATCAAGCAAAGATCTCATAGACAAAAAAATTAGTGATATAAAAGCCCCAAAATTTTATCTTTGCAAGTCTACAGATTAGGTTATGAAAATACAATTGATTTATTAAAGAAACGTGTTCGGTTGATATAGAAATTAATAGACTACTTGAGTTCTGATCAATGATCATACATATAGAATTATTATTTTCCCTTTTGGATGGGTAGTTTTGTCTATTATAGTGAATGTGTATATGATTTTTGTATGTTGTTTTGACACACTTAATTGAATTATGTTTGCAGAAATTAGATGAAAACAAGAGGTTGATTATGACCATTCTATCCTACCAGAACACTGGAAGGAAAGAAGAAAGTGCACTGTAAGTATAAAACCAAATATGACCAGTATATATCGTCCCATTTGTCAATGAACCAAGTTTTATATTCATAAGTCAATACTTATGGGTGCACTGATAATATGAAAATAAAACAAAGTTGTGAGCTGCATAATTAAGTTAAATTTTACGCAACTAACTGCAGGCTTGAAGCCAAACTTGAGCACAACCTATATTTACTGTCTGCTATTGCTGATGCTCAAGAAAAGTTGATACATGAATCTACTCAGGTAATGTTCTGTACAATATATTATAAGTTATAACACATATTAGCGAATTATTGAGTGGTCAAATTATATGTTTAATCACCAATGATGATCATGTTGTTTCCAAAGTGAAAGACTATTAGATTATCCTTTGCTCTGTAGCCAAGCAATGTAGAGGGAATTGCATTCTTGTATTCATACTAACATATACACAGACACTGAGACACACACTCACACTGTTCAAGGAATTTGAAAGGCCTATACCTTATACAACATAATGATTTAATTTTTTTGGTTAACAGACTTCTCAAAATGTTCCATTACATCGTTGTGAACCAACAGCGCAAAGAGTCCATCCGTCCGTAAGGATATTACCTTCAAATCAACAAGCAGCACCACCGACAATGTTTAACTCAAGAGCAGAAAACTCAGGAATGAACAATAAGGGAGGTCAGGCTTATGGCTCTTTTGGCAGAAAGTAGAGACACCATTTTTTTTTCACCTCCTCTTGTTTGATGTTTGAGGAAACATATTGAAGCATGTTGTACTTTGCTGTGTTATTGAAGAATGTTGTCAATTTGGATGTAACTTGTTTTAAAAACGTGTTCTTCTCAGTTGGAGCTGCAAGCATGGAGATTGGGGAAGAGACGTATAGAAACATTTGGCAGTTAATAGCAACTTTTTTCTTTTATTTGTTTTATAATTTCTATTTTTTTGTTTTATGGACATACTCATGTATTAAACCTACGCCAACATGCCCATGTATCATTTTTGTTTACCAATTAAACTATATCATTTCCAAGTAAAAGGAGATAGTAATTTACGAAAAACTAATGAATAATTAACCTTGACATGGTAGGGTTTGTCCGATTTAAATATAGGTCAAATTATGTATTTCATTGAATATAGGTTGAGAGTTTTGCAAAGGGAAAAACACAAATTTTCAGTTGGAGTTACAGAATGAGGTCTATTTCAACCAACCTCCATCGGTCAATCGAAGTCGAAATTGAAGCCGACCGCTGGAAATTTGACGTGCATATGCATGACTGATCAATCACTCAAGCCTGTGGCAGAGCAGAATTTGATTATATTAGCCGTATTTTCAGTTGCTCGAGACGTTCAAACCGATTATTGAGTTATCCAATGATTTCTAACGATTATAGTTTGTTACATATTCTTTTTTTTTGAATGGAGGTTAATCCTGATTAAAAGTTAAATCAGTTCTACAATAAAAGAGAAACGAAAACCTTTAGAAGAGAAATTTAAGGTTTTGCTGATTATGTGCTCTCTTCTAGAAATTGGAGATTGTTGCACTCCAATATATTTGCTGATACTGTAATTGATTATTGTCCCCAGTAAACTTTTCAGGGTCCATTTGGTTTCATTCTGCATTTTGGATTTTTAGTTTTCAACATTCATTACAAAATAGAAGGATGGTGGATGAGAAAATTTAAGACCTTAAGTCATTATAATGACGATGAGGGGCGGCGAAAGGGACGAAAAAACGATCGTGGGGATGAATGGACAATGGTGGGACGGATTGTTTTCCATGCTTGTGTTATTTTTTCAAAATATGAAAAAAAAAAAAATTGTTTTCTACTTTGTATGTTAGATTCATTTTTCAAATTGGTTGTTTTTTAAATATACATACATCTTGTGCACATTTGTTCGGATGAAATCCCAAAATTAAAAAAAGCAAACCAAATGGCGCCTTATTTGTTGAAAATAAAGAAAATTGAGTTGTTGGGTATGTGGACAAGATCAATTTACCCACAACACATTATATCTAGTGTTCGTTATAGTTTCTCTCAATGATTTATCGAAATTTGTATTTATGGGATTTTTGGTAATTAATCGACATTCTAAATCTTGGATATTCTTTGATATTTTGCACAATAAATATGTATTGAAGCATGTTGGAATTTTAGTGGCGCAAAACCTAACAAACGATAATAAATTTGTAGAAAGAAAGAGGAAAATAGGCATAAGGACAAACTTTGAAATAATATTATATCACCCAAGCGATGATAAATAATATTCAAACACAAAATTAATGGTGACATCAATTCCTAAATATGTAAATCAAACAATGAACCAACATACAAGTTCGCGTCAAATCTCTATATTGATTCTAAGAAATGTAACACCCCATAAGATCAATTAGAAATAAATAGATTGGATAAATTAATTTAAATAAAATAGGTTTAAAAATGAAATTTTTGCAAAATTTGGGAATTTGATCACAAAAGTTGTGCGGCTACGTTCATGGCGGAATTCTGATCAATTTTCAAATATAATATGCAAAAAATAGAGCTCAAACCAAGAAGTTATGGACATCTGAAGAGTTTTCAGGTTTAAACTAATTTAACTAGAATTTTAATTCAAATAAATAGCTTATTCCCAAATTTGAAATTCAAAATTTAAAAGTAATTATTCTTGGGGTTAAGTAAACGTTTAGACTAATGTTAATGTTAAATTATAATCAAGAAATTGAATAAAAAATCGACGACAATTAAAATTTTCCCGAAATAGGAGGAGCGCTTGACCTCTTATCCATGACCGGCCGACCGCTAGTGGTCGACTAGTGGGAAGGCGACTGTCGACCGCAGCCCGTAAGTGGCTGCTAGGGTTTAATTTATTTTAAACGTAGCAGAATTTTTATTTTTGACCGACCTTCATCGAATGGTTCTGATGCATTTCAACCACTATAACTAAGAGCCCAACCCCCTCGTTTTTATTCAGATAATATTTTGTAACATTAGCGAAGTTCTATCAGTTTGTCTCTTCAAACATTCAAAAAACTCTATTAGGGGTTTCATGCAGGTAAGAAATCATATAGATATGTCTTTATTTATTGTTTGTTTTCTCAATCTTTTCTCCTTCAAACCTATAATTTTCTGAATCTAACGTATATGCAAATCCCTTATTGTATATATCAAAGAAAAAGTGTGACGTCCCGAAAATCCATACCCTTTGAATCTACAATAATCCTCACATGTCCGACCCAAAACGCACAAACTAACGGAAAGTCAAGAGAAAGAAAAGAAGAGAGAAGAAGAGAAGTGAAGAATGAGAAGATATAACCAAACAGAACAATACAGAATCTCACATCGTAGTGGAAAATATATAACATCATATCAATGATCTTTACAAAACAGAAACTATATGTATATACACATCAATCAGAGTTCAACAATCAATCAATATTTATCAGCCTGAACAGTTATAATAACATGTCCTCACAAAAGCTGATAATATACAAACAACAAACAAAGCAATGCAGCGGTAATCAATAATCAAAACGGATACGCGTATAAGAAATGAAGATCTCCAACTCTCCTGCTGAAGCTCCAAAAGCATCAAATCTAAACCTGTAAATATACTCAGATCTGACCCGAGTATTGAAAATACCCGGATCAGCGTGAGAAAAACTAAATAATAAATGACGGTGTCATATATCAGCCTTTTTATAAATCCTTTAAAAATAAAGAGTATTTCATAAGACCACGCCCACACATAAACAGGACGGGTTTTTACCTTATGATAACTAAAACACTTTTATATATCAAAACATTTGACACTATCCTTAATGATATCTCTATGAAAACATTTGCAAACAAACTTATTAATCTTAGCTGAAATTGTTATCGTTATTAAATTCCAGCATACTAGGCTCTACAAACAAAATCGTAGGTTCTTATTGGAGAATGGATTTCCATACAAATGACCAGGTGATGGATCTACCTTTCGAAATGGGTACAGCTCTAGATGGATGCCCCGAGGAACAGCACAAAGGAATCTCTACCAACATAAGACCGGCCTATCTCTATAACTAGACAGTACCGAAAATGTCATCCTCCAGTCGTTACCGACCTTTATCCAAGGGCCCTCATAGCATACACCACACTAATTTACATCCCGACGTCATAGCGGGAAGAAATATATCTAGAAGAGGATGATCATATCCTACTTGGGAATGACTCACTTAGCCCTGCTGCATCTAACCCTGTTTTGGTCATTTCCAGTTGGTGAGGCCTGATGAGGTAACGATAACCTTTCACAATCGCATATCACATCACTTTGAATGCCACACATCCATTTCCGTTAACTACTAATTGTCTTTCATAAAAATACAACCCTTAAGCTCATACGTCTCAAGGAGGGTGTTAAGCTAAGAGAAGTTGCCTTCTCCGCCATCACTGATGTACATTTGTAAAAACCAGTGTACGTAATCTTTAGAAATGCAATGTCAGAAAAACATCCATACAAGTTGTCCAGAAATAGGACAAACCGAAGGCACTCTCCTACTACCAGTAGTAGTGAGTAGGCCTTGCAATCCAAAAAATCTCCACAACGCGCAGACCACTGCTATATATAACTCGGGAGCTACCCAGAGCAAGTCAACAAGCAGTCATCGCGCTATAAAGATCCACGGTCTTCATCATCTTCAACACATCTTCATATTCGAAAATATACATTGGCTCGAAGTGATTTTCGGATAGGAATTACCTAAATCCGACCCCGGTTTCTTCGAAATCCAATATCGATAAAAGTGAATATGAGTATACATGTTTTATTAGGTCTCTTTTCACTTTAATTCTTTTTGGATGATTTCAAATCTCTAACTTTTGACTTAGGATAATTCTAAGTAGTTCATTCTTTTGCTTTGGAAAATATCTCAAATTTCCTTACTTAACTCTCGATCCAAATTTCTTAACTTTTAGGCGGGTCAAAAACAATGTTATTTAAGACATCGTTTACGATAAACCCTAAGTCAAGCTTAGTAAAAAAATTGAGTGAATAGAAATCATTCATTCTGGAGATTGTTTAAATTATGGATAATACTAATCTTCTGTTATATTTGGAAAACTTAACAGAATTTGTTTTATTTAAAAGCATTCGGGCTTTCCTTTCGATCCGTTCCACCCTCGCCTAAGAAAAGAAAACATAGGTTGAAAATACTATGCGGATCGTGTTATATGGAATTATACTATACAAGTGCAGATATAAACTAAGATACTATAACAATGTGAATAAGTAAAATAAAACAAGCATACAAGAAATTTTTATACTGGTTCGAACTTTCCGGTCTACGTCCAGTCCCAGACTCCTTTTGGAATTTTACTAACAGCAATCTTCACTTAACCCGGAGGAACAGGTTCACAACACCTGAACAACAGAACAGGATTTCTATGCCTAAACAGCCGAAGAGGACTTCACTCTCCTGAATAGCAGAACATGACTTTAATTTGTACAATGAGTATATGACACAGTGTGTTCTTGATAACACGGATTTGTCTCTTGATAGTACAATCTTCCTATAATATTCTCCATTTGATATATATATATATATATATATATATATATATATCTGTGTGTGTGTGTGTGAAGAATATGGAAGTAAATGAATGATTTTGAATAAATTTGAATGCACAAAAGTGTTAGAATCAGAGTAGTATAAGAATAGAAAGAGTTAGATCGATTAGGTTAATAAAACAGATGATTCTAACTTGTTTATATAGAGTATAAAGAGGCGTAATCATTCGTGAATAGTTATCATTAAAGAGTATGGACATATCTATTTATAAAAGGTTGTATCACTTCATAGAAGAGAAGTGTCTATTAAAAAATATAGCCGTTGTAGGAATTCAGACATCTGAAAATAATAATTCAGACTTCTGAATTTGGTAACGTGCAAACCAGAAAGGAAATAGGTTATTTTTGACCAAATTCAGACGTCTAAAATTTCCAATTCAGACGTCTGAATATTGTCTGAAATTTCAATTTTGATTACAGATTCAGACGTCTGAAATGGTCAATTCAGATGTCTGAATTTGACTTGTAACAAAACATTACCATAGCTTAAATGTTAGAGCACTTACCTTCTAAACTAGTGACCTGAGTTCGAGTCCCGCTCCATGCAATTTTTGAAAACTTGATTTTTCATTTAAAATAAGAATTTATATGTGTGTATACCATTTGGAGAAGATTTTAACATTTATACACTCTAGACACGACACTTTATGACTAATCAAACTTTATTTGTCACCTTCGTCTTGTCTCTATCATGTATATCTCTTCTTGCATCCCCATATACATACTTTTGTACTATGTATCTTCATTTTGAACGTATTTGATTATTTCTTTTTGATGCTCATGTACCTGCAAATTTGCTTAGAGATTCTTTGACATAATTATATAGTTGTTGTCATTAAAATCCAATAATTGAGGTTCTAACATTCTCTCCCTTTTTGACGATGACAACTATACATTTAAAAAAATATTCATTCTATATAAAAAAATATAAATATGTTTAAAGCTCCCCATAAGTATAATATCTTCCTCGATTAATATGCATATGAATTTCTCCCCCTTTGTCATTATCAAAAAGAATGAGGGAATATAACAAATATAGTGAGATAAACTCAATATTAATTATGGAGAAAAATGAAATAGATTTTACCATACTTGTTCAAGTCCATATTTCATTGCAAGCACGTAATTCTATTAAACGTATGGATCATTCTTTAAAATTCCAAAATCTATCATTTTCCTTTTGTTTCTCCGAGCACCTGCAATAAATAATAATCATTTTCGGTACCCACTTACTATGTTAAGGTCCGGGGGGGTTAGGTCTTTGGAAACCATACCCATTTGGGTGTGATTGAACCTTTATAAATATGATTTTCGTTACAAATCACATTCTTATAATAGTTGCTAATATAAAGTTGTTTATCATGATCAATCATATTAGCTGGAATCCATATCTTAATACTATTAGTCATTAGCTTAGTACTTGAAGAATAATTTCTATCATTTCTAAACAAAGTACTATTATGACTATAATTGGTTTTAAAACTATCTTGGTTACTAGTACTAGCACTAAAATTAGTATACAAGAATGCATATCTAGTCCTATTTTTACTTTTAGCTTTTTTATAGCCTAAACCGCTTTTATCATTGTGAGCTTTTGGATTCTTAACATAACCTAATCCCTTCTTATTTGAAGTAAGTCGAGAATTTTCAATAATCCTGGATAAATTCTCTCTCCCTTTATTAAAATTGAAAATATTTCTAGTAATGTCATCAAGCTTAGTTTAGAGACTAGTGTTCTCTAACTCAATAATTTTTATTTTTATTTTTAACTCATGATTCTCAGAAGCTAGAGCATTATTCTTTTCTTTTTGAGCTTCTATTTCTTGACTTAATAGAGCGTGTTGAGAATTGTCAGAGAGTGAATCTTGAATTTTCTCAAGTTCTTCTTCTAATATTTTCTTCTTGTCTTTAAGCATATCTCTTTTGAATTCTGTTTTCTTCTGATTTTCCAGAACTTCCTTATATTTTCTTTTGAGACTCTTTAAAGTGTCTAGAAGTTTTGAATTTATTTCTATAATATCATCAAAAGTTAGATTACTAACCTCATTATCTTTAGCCATAAACCATATGTTTGTTTGCTCCTTTGATTTTCCTTTATTGCTCTTCCTCTTCTTATTGCCTTGACTAGATCTCTTTATAGCCATTTATTGGATGTTGTTACAATCTCTAGAATACCAGGCTCTGATACCAAATCAAAATACTGTGCGGATTTTGCTATATGGAATTATACTATACTAGTGCGGAAATAAACTAAGATACTATAACAATGTGAATAAGTTAAATAAAACAAGCACACCAGGAATTTTTATACTGGTTCAAACTTCCCGTTCTACGTCCAATCCCAGACTCCTTCTGGAATTTTACTAATAGCAATCCTCACTTAACCCGGAGGAACAGGTTTACAACACCTGAACAACAGAACATGATTTCGATGCCTCAACAGCCGAAGAGGACTTCACTCGCCTGAACTGCAGAACAGGATTTCAACTTATACAGAGAGTATATGATACAGTGTGTTCTTGATAACACGAATTTGTCTCTTGATAGTACAATCTTCCTATAATCTTCTCCTTTTGATATGTGTGTGTGTGTCTATGAAGAATATGGAAGTAAATGAATGATTTTGTATAAATTTAAATGCACAAAAGTGTTAGAATCAGAGTAGTATAAGAATAGAAAGAGTTAGATCGGTTAGGTTAATAAAATAGATGATTCTAACTTGTTTATATAGAGTATAAAAAGGTGTAATCATTCGTGAATAGTTATCATGAAAGAGTATGGACATATCTATTTATAAAAGGTTGTATCTCTTCATAGAAGAGAAGTGTCTCTTAAAAAATATAGTCGTTATAGGAATTCAGACGTCTGAAAATAATAATTTAAACCTCTAAATTTGGTAATGTGCAAACCAGAAAGGAAATAGGTCATATTTGACCAGATTCAGACGTCTGAAATTTTCAATTCAGACGTCTGAATATTGTCTGAAATTTCAATTTTGATTACAGATTCAGACGTCTGAAATGGTCAATTCAGACGTCTGAATTTAATTTGTAACAAAAAATTATCATAGCTCAAATGGTTAAAGCACTTAACTTCTAAACTAGTGACCGGGTTCGAGTCCCGCTCCATGCAATTTTTTAAAACTTGATTTTTCATTTAAAATATGAATGTATATGTGTGTATACCATTTGGAGAAGATTTTAACATTTGTAAACTCTAGACACGACACTTTATGACTAATAAAACTTTGTTTGTCACATTTGTCTTGTCTCTATCGTTTATATCTCTTCTTGTATCTCCATATACATACTTTTGTACTATGTATCTTCATTTTGAACGTATTTGATTATTTCTTTTTGATGCTCATGTATCTGCAAATTAGCTTAGAGATTTTTTGACATAATTGTATAGTTGTTGTCATTAAATTCTAATAAGTAAGGTTCTAACATAGGCCAGGTAAGTTCAGGGCACTAGTTGCTCCATCCTTAACCTTAATTAAACACATTGTTTTATCTTTTCAGATCTCGCAGGCGGGACAAATGTACTAGTCGTTTCCACATACTCAGATTTTCAACTTTATTTTGATATTTCCTATAAATATTCCAAATTATCTTTCAAAATGCTTAATTATCCTTTTTAAAACATTCACAATTGATTCTGAAAAACGTCATTACATTTAAACTCATATACCAGAAGTATAGAATTCGCAGTAGAAAAGTGTCGCGGAAAGTGTTATATAAGCCTGTTTGATTTAAACAACTTTTAAACGTTTGATACCTCATATTTTACAATCCAATTCTCTTTTAAACTATTCAAATAGATTTATCAAATTTATTTCATATTTTTACACAATTGAAAGCATTCGATTAAATAGAATTCCTGTTATGGTCACTTAACTGCACTGGCGCGATTTTTCTGAAAAATTGATTTGGACTTAGTTCACAATCTACTTATCGAAACTTTGATTTTTTATCTTCGTTTAGAAGATATGGATATAATAGTCCAAAATTTTCTTATCTCGAAGAATTTCGAGTTATATTCCACTCTACACATTCATTTGAACTTTTCGACGCGAAATCGTGAACTACAGTTGCGCGACGCGTCTAGTTTTAACTTATTTTTCAACACTTGAAATAATTTATTCAAACTGAATTTTATTACTTATAAAATCACTACAAATCATTTGAAATCAATATTTCCACTTTTAAAGTATTTTAAATATATTTTCACTATTACCATATGATAATATTATTTTATTTCCATTATTTTAAGATTAAATTTAAATTTTCAGTTTCAGTTCAATTTCAATTATAATCTCAAATTAAACTTATTTAAAACTTAGATTTCAAATCTAATTTTAAATTCAATCTCAAACTAAACTTCAATTTTGCAAAATCAATTTCAATTTCACTATTCATCTCAATTTCAATTTCAAATTAACTATCCTTTTCAAATCCGTTTCACTTAAAATTTCAAATTCTCTTTTATTTTAGCTTTAATTTCACCTCTAAATGAAAAGAGACTTATTTTTTCAAAATATCTCATATCACTAAAATATGGTCTTATTAACAAAGTGATTGTTTAAATCAAAATGAACATATCTAATATTCATTATTTATCACTAACATAACAATCATTCAACCAATCACATAACATATGATTTCAAATCCAACATTCACTATAAACATCATAACGGGACAGATTATCACAATTCAATTAATTAACTAACTATCAACTCAACCATATTAACAATCAAATAAACATTCATATGACATAAGGGTATAAATATGATTGTTTTAACATAATCAAAAAAATTCAAAAGAGATGAGAATTTCTCACCTTCATATCCACTCCTACAAAAAAATTCGTAGGCTACGTGCTTTTCGAACAAACGCGTTTTTCCGAACGTCTTGAATTCTCGCCTTAACTTATTTTCTTTCCGAACCACTTTTTTTCCTTTCTATTCCCTTTTCTTTTTCTGTTTTTTATATTTGGAGGTGCATGTGCTTTGGAGGAGAAGTGGTGTATGGCCTTGAGTGTAGAGGTGGGTACGGCCTTGGTGCTTGGGTTTTGGCGTGTGGGAGCTCAGGTTTGTGGTGGGTTGGGCTTGGCTTGGCTTATAGGAGGTGGGTAGGCTCGGCTTGGTGGGTAGTGGGGGTGTGGCCGAGGGTAGGTGGAAGTTAGGAGGTGGCACGGCTTGGGTATGTGAGGAGGAGGGGTGTGCGTGGGTTATAGGAGGTTTTGGTGGTGGTATGGTTGAGTTTTGGTGATGTGGAGGTTGTAACTTGAAGGTAGAAGAGAAATGCAGGAAGTAGAGAAGGATTTTGGAAACTTTGTGAAATGAAAGTGAAGTGGAAATGAAGAGGTTTGTGGTTATATTTATAAGTGAAGATTTTGGTGTTAAATGACATTAATACCCTCTTCATTTTTTAATTTAAATAACATTTCTTTTATGTGAAAAGAGAGATTTGATATGCATTAATGGTGATAGCAAAAATAGGAATGATTACTTATCCTTTTCTTTCTTAAATTTTGTATTTTAAAGAGAAGACTTTTTGCATTGATTTGATTTGCATTAATGGTGAACATATGTGTCGTTAATTACTTATCTTTGCACTTTCCATTTACTTGAATTTTAGGTCTATAAGTTATATCATGTGTAAAAGAAAAAAAAGTTATGTAATGATGTTGTTTTATTTATTTACTTTTGCACTTTTTTGTCAAATCATGTATTTTTATCATTTTCCTTTATTATGTAAACATTTTCAAAAGTAAACTCCTTTTGTTTTTAGTGCTAAATGTAGAATGCTTAAATAGTTTGTAAACTTGTATTTATATGTTAGACAATGTATCAAGTTGTAACAACTTTTTGACAACTTGTTTTGGTTGAAAATGGTGTTTTTATCGACAAATTTTACAGTCAAAATTTGACGTTTTTGTTAAGCTATATATTGAAATAAACCATTTAAAATGAACATTTTACTTCTTTAAATAAATTAAAACATTTCTTTATATATTTTAAAATTATGTTTAATTAATATCAAAATCTCCACTTTTACAGTGTACGTAAAACTAACAAAATGCGACAAATTTTGGTTATTTTTGTAAAATGATTATTAACATATTTTTAGATGTTTTAATATACTTTTAGTATCTTTATTAGATGTTCTAAATAAGATTTACCTTTTTAAATAAATATTTAAACTTATTTATTTAAGCCTTTATTTATTAACAAAACTTAACTTTTGTCGCTTTGTTCTAAAATCCAAATTTATAATTTTTTATTTATTAACTATAGGAATAGATAATTTATATATTTAAGATTAAATTTCTTCTAAATTTAAAACGTACGAAATCTCTCATTTTCAAAGCAGCGAAATTACGGGTCGTTACAAAAAGAGATTTGAAATGGTTCATTGAAGGTGTGCCAAATCCAAGAGAAGGCGAAACTAAGGACCTCTGTGAGTGGAAATCTTAATTTTTCTATTTTCATAATTAAATAATGCAATTTAGATTTGATATATGCCTTGGAGAGTTTTGAATTATGAAAAACATCGCAACAACAATCCCCAAAATTCTCCCAAAGTGAAATGTCCATTCTCAGGTTGGAATCTTAACTGTTTTGTATTAAAATAATGGAGTTTTATAGATTTTGCAATATATGTGTTTTACCTTCTATTCCACTTCTTATCCTTTTTCTCTGGATTTGATTAAGGGATGGTGTGGAAGATACGAATTCTTGTTAGTAGTTTATACTGCCTATTTCTATGAATTGAACAAAATTCTCTTGTCTAATTTTATGTAAAATGAGTTGAATAGAGTGTAAAATCTATTAAATTGTAAGTTTACATTTTTCGTTTTTTAATATAAAATAAGTTGGAATTAGATTCTAAGTACAGATTTTTGATTTGATTTTGGAATATTAGATTTATGGTAAAAATGCTACTAATGCTATAATGGAAATGCGATTTGTATAACACTAGAAGATTTTGTATGTCATGCATCTTGTCCAAATATGTGCATATATATGTGTTATAATATATATATATATATATATATACACATATACATATACATATATATATAGACTCACACACACGTATGTATAAATATATTATGTATAATATATGAACATAAAACATTTATATACAGGTATATATATATATATATATATATAGAAAGAGAGAAAACAATTATTAAAAAATATTTATAATTCAAAATTAACTTTTTTTGCAAGCATAATAATTTTAGTATTTTAATTTGTATATATTATGAATAAAATAATGTTTTCATCCATAAATAATTAATATAATATAATCTATTGATGAAAATTTATATTTTGCAATTTTCGAAAATCTAGGATCATAACATAGAGCTTAGGAAAAATCTGGAGATTTTTCAAAGTTGAATTATTATTTTTAAAAACAAATACATTGATTTCGGCAATAATGATTTAATATGAAAAAAATATTATTAAAATTTTAAAATTTAAAATTTCAAAAATTCAAGGATCATGAACAAAAGATTATGAAGAATTTTTCAATTAAATTATCATTTTAAATAAATCATAAACAATTTTTCTGAAATATTATTAATTATTAAAAATAATACACTTTATTGAAAAATTCCTAATTTTTTTGTATATGTTTCAAAAATGATAAATATTTTATAAAAATATAACATTTAATATTTAATGTAATAATTATTTTATATATAATGAACCATTCAACAATTTAAATAAATGTTAATTTAAAAATATGAATATATGTATGATAATAATTTTTGAATTTGTAAATTCATATTATATATAAATAAGTGTACTAAATTTTTTAAATCATACACATATATATGATATATGAATATACGCTATTATGAGAGAGGAATATACACTAATATATATATATATATATATAAATTTATTAACAAATACATATAAAACAATTATTAATGACAAAAATTGATATTGTACAGTAAACAAAATTTGTCTATTCATAAATCGAATAGTATAATAAACAAATTATGCACATAACCAAACTGATTTGTGACAACCACATCTACTTACAAAATCTCATCTAACTAAATTATAGTTGTGATATATTTAAACAGATATGAAATTGCTCATTATAAGATCAGGGAATATAATTTAATTACTGTAATATGAATTAAAATTACCAATTTAATGATGCCTTTGTATCCATGTTGAAGCAATGACTTCCCTTCCATTTATTGTTCCCGATTCGTCAAACTGCAAGTCTGGAATCACCGACTCCTAACTATCGAATAGTATAATTTTAATTTAAAATATATTTGATAATTTTGAAGTGGATTGAGATCTATGTTTTAACTAGCAATGTAGAAGGTAATGGTGGCCAAAAAGGTTAGTAATTGTTTTTAGAGATAAATATACATACATACACACACACACACACACACACACATACATATATATGTGTGTGTGTGTGTTTGTATCTAGGGTTGTATTAGAGAGAAAAGAGGAAAACCTTTTTACCCTCGCTTTATCTCAACCCATTATCTCCAAGCCAATTCCCTTTGTTTTAGCCACCTCTAGACCTTTCCAAAATCAAAATTTTACAGCTCTAATGATGGGCCTTAAACCTATCTACTTCCAAGTTAAAACACAATGTAATTAAATCTAATTTAATCGCTTGTCAATATTGTATATCGATCGATATATTTATAACTATTATAAGTTTATATAACATTATTTATTTCTCAAATCATATTCGAATTTTATAATTAATATTTTTTAAACATTAAGTGATTTAATTAATTTATAACAATTATAAACTAATTAAATCGTTCGGTCTTAAGCAAATTCATCATTTCGGCTTTGTAACTCTTGGTCACAAATGGTCAGCGATTAACATCAAACTATTCTAATATTAACGTTCACACGTCACTTAGCAGGTGGTGTGACATTATGGCCAAATTAATCGCTTACTCATTTATAGTAAAATCCAATTCTAGTTTAATAAGTAACCCGGTTGTAACCTTTTTTTACACCAGTTCTCTTCGTCAAAACTATATCACTTTAGACTTATGGAATTTGGTAATAGTCAAAATTCCAGCCTCATCCACATTCAACTCTATAGTCTAAATACAAAGTCTTTGGTTCAATAATAATAATTATTATTAATCGAAATGCTCTGGCCAAAGACTTTGACTTTGAGTTGACTTGAGTTAACTATGATACTAACTGCATGTAACTGAGGAGAAAAATCCTCTCTTGAATAGTGCTTCACCGCCAATACTTCCACTCAATCCAACTATAGTAACTCGATTAACATCATGCCATGATTTGGCTATAATCAAAGTGAAGCTTTCATATTAAAGATCCACGGTATTCTCAAGTCGAGAGAACTGTGCAAATCAGTCACATCGACATTTTCTATTTGACCTTAGTTATATTAACCAATTGAAAACTATCGAGTGAGTCATTTCATAGTTATCCAATAACTATTAGTACGTAGCCTCTAAGTGCCCTCCAGTAGTCATGTATAATACACTGCCCAACATTTAGGGAGTGCTACATACTCCAATCTCAACGGATACATGTCTCGATGCATCTTGACCATGTGTTTTACCAAACCGTTTAATTCTCCTTCTCATTCGCTCGAATAGTGCAAAAATGTATATTTTATATATAAAATAATTTATTTGGAAAAACAAGTTTTTAAAACCATTTTTCGAAATCAATTTTGAAAACAATATTCGAAAATTCCTTATTATAGAGAATAATTAGATTTTATAGCTTAAAATAATTTAAAGTTATTATATAATGATTATTTTAAATGCCAATTTATTTTAAAATATATTTCAAAATCGTCTGGAATAATCCATGCACGAAATCAAAAAAATCACTCAAAACTGTCACTCAGATTCAATTCAAATTTAAATTTCATATTCATCAAAACTTGGCCAGCCTATTGATAGACATCATAGCCCTTAAAATATTTCAAAAATATCACAAAAACATGAAGTGAAAGTCAAAAGTCGGGCGGAAAAAGAACATAAAAATGAATAGGCAAAACAATACTCACATCTAAAATCTTCTCTGGGTTCAACTTTCGGGCATAATTTGAATGGCTTAATGACCTTGGCATGGTCTAAAATTTGATGCACATTAAGTAGAAAAATTGTTCTATGAATTGAAAAATGATTCATTGAATTCTGGTATGAACTGCTAAAGGTATGAAATCTCAAACATGGACTCAGGCCATGTTGAATTCCACCCAGGTCTAAAACCCTCCCGGGTTCAACTTACAGACATTGGATAGGTGGACAAACAACCTCTATTTGAACTTAAAATTGGGGTGCACATAGTAGAAAACTTCAACTTTAAAAAAAAGAGGAGTCAATGAATTTCGACTGAAAAATAAAACGTTATGATATCTTAAACATGGACTCAGCTTTGTTTGCAGCAGTTAAAACAAAAATGTGCCCAGACCTGAAAACCATCTTGGGTTCAACTCATAAGCCTGAAACAAAGGACCAAACTACCATATATTGAGCTGATAATTGTTATTCACATACAAGAAAGCTTCATCTTTCAAACAAAAAAAGAATCAATGATATCCGACTAGAAATGAAAATGTTACGCTGTCTCAAACATGGACTAAGGCTATGTTTGCAATAGCTCAGAAGACAACGTGTACAGGCAAAAATCTGGGTTTGAATTGATTTTCTACCACTGCTTTGGACATCCAAATGACAATACTTTTCAACCATAATTTCCAAAGACCAAGATAAAAATGCAAACTACCAAATGGAGGGAATCCGACAGCATTTTGTTGCCGGAATCAAAAGTTACATGCTTTCAAAGTAGCAATATGAACCGATTTCAAACAAAGAAAAACTACTAAATAAATTCATGAACGGAAGCTAAATATTCACTGTTTTAGCAATTTTGTGCTTGGATCATCTAGATTTTGTGAGTACTACAACTCACCTTGCTGCTTAGATGAAAAGACTCGGATTTGTGTTGCAAGTTGAAAGTTTTTTTTGCTAGATTGAGGCCTCTAAGAACTTGTAGAAAACAAGTACAGTACATGAAAAAGCAAAACATACAGTAAATTAGGGAAACATCTAATGTAATTTGAAACTTGATAAACTAATATTGTTTGGAGTTAAATTACCTCTGTATTATTATTCTAGATTGAAAAACACTTCAATTTGCTAGGATTTTATGAAGAAATTGGCTTGAATTGCAGTTTGTTGAAAAGGATTTCCCTTTACTGGCTGAAGGAGGAAGTAGAAGTTGAGAAAAAAATGTACAGCATTCTTTTTCTCAATTTATCAAGCCAGGCGAAGTGTTAAGTGGGCTAATGGATCCAAAAATAAAAAGAAACTAATATGGCCTAAGTTTTTGAAACAACACTTAAACAAAAATGTGCATATACGACATATGGACAAAAATAAAAATGCATTTTCTCTCAAATTTTACATAAGAAAAATATGACAACTTGTATGCATATAAAATAAAACATTTTCTATCATATAAAGAGAAATTTATATTTTTTAAAACATTTTTATTTTTAAAACCCATTATTTAACAAAAATACACCATTTACTCAAGTAAATGAATAAAACTCTATATTTAACTTCTAAAATTCACTAAGAGTACTTTTCTCACTTAGAAAAACATTTCAAACCATTTCCAAATTTTATTTATAGCCAAAAGATATTTTAAAACTAATTTCCACCTTTTGTTTCAATAAACAACCTTTAAAAATAAAATATTTCGCTTTAAAATTATTAAAAGAAGCAACATGGCAATAATTAATATAATTATTGCATTTTCTCTAAAGTAATGTCATTTCCCATTTATTATCACTCTAACCAGATAAAATAAAGTGTGAAATTTTATTTTCTCATTTTTAATTTCAAAATTCACTGTTTATTCCAAATAAACAATTTAAAATCTTCTATTTTAATCTAAATCACAATATTAAATTATAACTACCGTTATAATTTAATATTGACAGGTCATCGCCAACCAGGTTGTTACTGACTCCCCCCTTAACAAAATTACATCCTCGCAATTTCTAGAGAAGAGTTTATATTCAACCTATTAATTTCATCAATCAAAAGGAAAAGGACAAGCTTGAGATAAAAAGATATTCTCACCATCGTATGAAAAAATAGAAAACCGAGATATGATCTCTCGATAAAATCTCTAGTTTCCCAAGTGCAGTCATTGGGATTAGCGGACCATTAAATTTTAACGAGCGGCACATTCTTGTTTCGAAGGCGTCTCACCTCCGAAGCAACCACGCCAATAGGTTGTTGCATGATAGATCACTACAACAAAATAGTCTTTTTACAACGGGCAATGCCCGTTGTAATATGGTTTTCGCAACGGGCATGTGCCCGTTGTAATAGGCCTCGTTATAATAGATCCACCACATTTTACAACGGGAAAAGCACGTTGTAAAAACCGTTGCAGTATAGCTTTTTACAACGGCCATAACCCGTTGCAATAGACTAACCATACTAATTGCATAGCCTATTTCATAACATGTACCGACCTTTGTAAAATACATATTTAACAACGTGTGTTGACGGTTGTAAAAGTCTTATATAACCACGTGCAGTGACCGTTGTAAGAAGCTCATATAACAACGCACATTTCCGTTGCAAAATATATGCAAATTTAAAAAAAAAATACAGCAGCATCCATGCAATACATCCACACTAATACTAAATATTGTCGTAAAATAATTAAAATCACATACGAAAAGACTAAAAGCTAGAGTCATAGAATTCTAACACTCCAAAAAGTTAGATAAGTTTACATGTCAAATACATAAAGCATTAACACATAACAGTCCGCTACAAATATCATGTTCTAAGTACAATCATACTATACCACAGAGATGAAGTCTTTACGCCAATACACTACATTTCTGACCATCTGAATACCAATACATTTCTGACCATCCTTGAACTGCCATACTTCCACACAAAAAATCATCAATTCCCATGCCTGCTCCACCAAAAAAATAACCACATCAAACCACCCCATAAACCAAACTGCCAACTTCCTTCACCTTACACCCTGACTTATTGCTGCGACATATCTCCACCCTCCTCCCACCACTCCACAAAGCATATCTACTTGCCTGTTCATCTTCACTGCCTACCACCCAAATTTCAATCAAACATTCCCTTCTTCTGCTGCCTTGTTCACTATTATTCTACTACATCACAACCTTAACCACTTCACTGTGCTTGCCATCTGCCAACCACTATATACATTTTAACCATCCTCCACAAAGCTTCATTTACAACTGCACAGTCATCTTGCCTCGACACGTACAACCATACATATACCCCCAAACTTTCACCGCCTATTTTAGTTCAAACAAGTTTTTGCCTTGTTACATTACCACTCTATTCACCATCATCTTACTCAACTAACCATCAAACTGTATCTACCCACCAATACTTCATAACAGCCTACCAGTACTTACACGACAAGTCCACCAGCACACTTCAACTACAAGTCTACTAACAAACTACATCAACTTCTCTTCACTTGAACACTACTTTCTTCCCCTCTCTTTATCTACGAACTGGTGCACCATCAAACCAGACCCGACTGTGGAACTGCACTGCCACGTCATCTAATCACCCACTTCCTCGTCGACATACAAAACCATCATGCAATCACTGATTCACATACCATTCATACTACGACATATCCCATATGCCATAACTTGATATTACAATTCCTACCTTCTACTCTCTGTAATTTCGAAAAAATTCATTTCATGCATACAAATAGCACCCTACAACCCTACATCCACTTATGTCAAGCCAATCCACCCCACTGCCTCACATACACTCCATACAACTTCCAGCCATATCATTCAACATTCAAACTTCATTACAGTGTTATGCAATATTACAAAGTGCAAGCCCTATTAGGATATCAAACAATCAAACTAAATTCTAACAAAACAAGAGAAGATTTGTCTAAAAATCCAAATGTCCTAAACTTTTGATTTGCAACGCCTAATCTCTAATGTGGGAAGAAACCAATGCAACTTTAATTTAAGCACAGGCTAATTTATAGGGTTTAACAATCCGTTACAGCAGTAAAACGCACAAGTGTTTATTTTAAAAAAAATTACATCAACCAGCCATTACATCACTACCAATAATTAACTTAAGCTCAAATCAATGTGATCAAATGAAAACCAAACCGAATGACAAATCCATCAAAGCGAAAAAAATTACACGAAAGTAACAAAAAATGTTATTTTACCAAAATATTTGATGATCGATGAAAATCGAAGAAGAAAAGTAACAAAGAACATGCTTAGCAGCAAAGCTTCCAGCCGAAACATCTGTGGTGATCAAAACACAGGTAACTACTGACCTAAATTCAGCCACTACAGCAGCATGCTTTTTGTGAGGGTGTCACCATGCATAGATGAAATCGTGAAGTTGTTGTTATGCAATTCTTTTGTCAACTAATTGACCTGAAAATTTGTAACTGTCTAAGAAAAAGTAAGAGGTTTCTCTCAATAACCAAAATATTATACTGAATGAAAGTTACTACTATGTAGCTAGTTATGAAAGTGACTACTATGTAGCTAGTTATCACTTAGGATTGTGTAATATGGAATGTATTATAAACAAAATGCGGAAACAGATAATAATAATAATAAAATAAATAAGAATAAGCACACCAGGAGTTTTTATACTGGTTCGAACTTCCCGTTCTACGTCTAATCCCAGACTTCCCTCTGGAATTTCTCACAATAACCCCTCAACCCGGAGGAATAGGTATACAACACCTGAGCAACCGATCAGGATTTTCCCACCTCAACAGCCGAAGAGGACTTTTACCGCCTGAACAACAGAACTAGACTTTACCGCCTGAGCAACAGAATAGGACTTTACTGCCTGAGCAACCGAACAGGACTTTGATTACAAAGTAGATGTCTTGACCTTGTGTGTTCTAATAACACGGATTTGTCACTTGTAGTACACACTTCCTATAATCTTTTCCTCAAGTATGATGTGTATAGTTGTGTGTATATAAAGATTAGAAGTTTCAAATTGCTTTAAAAATATAGAATTGTGATTGTAAGCAATGAATGTATGGATTCAAGAGATTATTTGATTCAGAAAATATGATTCAAGTATAAGCAAGTAAGTGTGGTTATTTGATCTTCAAATTCATGCATATATACAGTAGTTAAGGGGTTGCAACTGGTGGTGAAGAGATCTCTACGAATAGCAATGGTGGCAACCCTTGGGGAGGAAGAAGGCTATTCAAAAAAGGAAGTGTCTTTTCATAAAAATGACTGTTGCAGAATTCAGTCGACTGGGAAAAAATGGTCAGTCGATTGAATATTCAAAGATAGTAAAAAATAGTGCATATCTGTGTACAATAGGCTATTTTATAGATATTCAGTCGACTGGTCAATTTTGTTCAGTCCAGTGGTCAATTTTGTTCAGTAGACTGAATTCTGTTGATGATTAAAAATCACCACAGCTCATTTGGTTAGAGCACTTTCCTTTTAAACTAGTGACCCAGGTTCGAGCCCCGCTTCCTGCATTTTTTGAAAACTTGATTTTGACTAAAACATGCATGCACGTTTATTTGAATGTGAATGATAATTCTTGAGGAAAGATTTTAACAAAGCACTAAACTAGACTATATATACATATTTGATGACACTTGTTAAAATATATATAACTATACAAACCATATATTTGAGCCGATGAGTCTGGATGTTATCGTAGTCGTAGATTCGTGGATTGTTGTGTCTTGTCAGCAATCAAAACCAATGATCCAATATTCTCCCCTTTTTGATGATGACAACTTCATTTGCTACGGACGAATCTTTGACAAGCTTTGTTGATCTTATCTTTCTCACTGAATATATTCCTATAATTGTGTTATAGATTTCTCCCCCTGAATCTATGCTATATAAAGCTGTAAATAATTAATCTTTTCTCCCCCTTAATCCGTGCTTGCATGGTTTATTCCTGCAAATAGTGTTAGAGGGCAATATCTTTCTCCCCCTTTGTCATCGACAAAAAGGAGAGTTTATATGATGATATAAATTATATTTTACATAAGTTTTAACATAGAAAAATATAAAACAAAATAACTACTACTTATAATGCAATGTAACAGAAGAAAAAAAATTAACATTTAAAGCATGCGATACCCAAGGTTCTTATAATTTTCTAATTTTTAGGAAATCATACCCATTTGGGTGTGGTTGAACCTTTATAAATATAATTTTCATTATTAACTACCATATCAAAATAATCATCAATGTATTTTTCTCTGTTTTTCTAATTAACAGGAACCCAAATATTTAGATAGGTTTTATTCATATTTCCTGTTAATGATTTTGTACTTCTAGAGAAATTATCAAAATTATAGGTCATAGTAGTATTTGAGTTTTTATAAGAATTGGACTTAGGCTTTACTCGAAATTTAGTACTAGCACTATCATTTTTACTATACATAAAAGCATATCTAGTGCTATTTCTACCATCAGTTTTATTATACCCTAAATCACTTTTATCATTGTGAGCTTTTGAATAACCTAATCCCTTTTTATTTGAAGCAGGTTGAGAATTTTCAATAATCCTGGATAAATTTTCTCCTCCTTTATTAAAATTGAAAATATTTTTAGTAATGTCATCAAGCTTAGCTTTGAGACTAGTGTTATCTAACTCAACAATTTTAATTTTTGTTTTTAACTCATGATTCTTAGAAGCTAGAGCATTATTCTTTTCCTTTTGAGCTTCTATTTCTTGACTCAATAGAGCGAGTTGAGAATTGTCAAAGAGTGAATCTTGAATTTTCTCAAGTTCTTCTTCTAATATTTTCTTCTCGTCTTTAAGCATATCTCTTTCGAATTCTGCTTGCTTCTGATTTTTCAGAGCTTCCTTATATTTTCTTTTGTGACTTTTTAAAGTGTCTAGAGGTTCTGAATTTATTTCTATCATATCATCAAAGGTTAGATAACTAACCTCATTATCTTTTTCCATGAAGCATTTATTTGTTTGCTCCTTTGATTTTTCTTTATTGCTCTTCCTCTTCCTATTGCCTTGACTAGATCTTTTTGTAGCCATTTATTCTAGGATGTTGTTACGATCTCTAGAATACCAGGCTCTGATACCAAATGAAAGTTACTACTATGTAGCTAGTTATGAAAGTGATTACTGTGTAGCTAGTTATCACTTAGGATTGTGTAATATGGAATGTATTATAAACAAAATGCGGAAACAGATAATAATAGTAATAAAATAAATAAGAATAAGCACACCTGGAGTTTTTATACTGGTTCGAACTTCCTGTTCTACATCCAGTCCCAGACTTCCCTCTGGAATTTCTCACAGTAACCCCTCACTTAACCCGGAGGAATAGGTATACAACACCTGAACAACCGATCAGGATTTTCCCGCCTCAACAGCCGAAGAGGACTTTTACCGCCTAAACAATAGAACTGGACTTTACCGCCTGAGCAACAGAATAGACTTTACTGCCTGAGCAATCGAACAGGACTTTGATTACAAAGTAGATGCCTTGACCTTGTGTGTTCTAATAACACGGATTTGTCACTTGTAGTACAACCTTCCTATAATCTTTTCCTCAAGTATGATGTGTATAGTTGTGTGCATATGAAGATTAGGAAGTTTCAAATTGCTTTAGAAATATAGAATTGTGATTGTAAGCAATGAGTGTATGAATTCAAGAGATTATTTGATTCAGAAAATATGATTCAAGTATAAGCAAGTAAGTGTGGTTATTTGATCTTGAAATTCATGCATATATATAGTAGTTAAGGGGTTGCAACTGTTGGTGAAGAGATCTCTGCGAATAGCAATGGTTGCAACCCTTGGGAAGGAAGAAGGCTATTCAAAAAAGGAAGTGTCTTTTCACAAAAAATGGCTGTTTCAGAATTCAGTCGACTGGGAAAAAATGATCAGTCGACTGAATATTCAAAGATAGTAAAAAAACAGTGCATATGTGTGTACAATAGGCTGTTTTATAGATATTCAGTCGATCGGTCAATTTTGTTCAGTCGACTGAATTCTGTTGATGACTCAAAATCACCACAGCTCATTTGGTTAGAGCACTTTCCTTCTAAACTAGTGACACGGGTTCGAGCCCCGCTTCCTGCATTTTTTGAGAACTTGATTTTGATTAAAAATATGCATGCAAGTTTATTTGAATCTGAATGATGATTCTTGAGGAAAGATTTTAACAAAGCAATAAACTATACTCTATATACATATTTGATGACTCTTGTTAAAATATATATAACTATACAAACCATATATTGAGCCGATGAGTCTGGATGTTATAGTAGTCGTAGATTCATGGATTGTTGTGTCTTGTCAGCAATCAAAACCTATGATCCAACACTGAACTCGTAAGGACTCTTTATAAGTGTTATTAACATAAACCAAGAGTTATGTATGTATACATACATACATACATACATACATACATACATACATATGTATATATGTATGTATGTATGTATGTTAAATGTCACCTTTCTTTTGGTATTGCAGAAAATAACAGCTTGGCCTATGGTGAACGTATCATAAAGATCAAACAGAGTATTAAACTTCCAATCTTCTTTTTTTAGTATCAACAAAAAATTGTTTGATACCCTGTGCACAAACAAGGTAAATTATAATTAAAAAACTATTCCTACAAATATCAAGATATAACAAGCATGGTAAATTATTTACCTACAGACCTGATTCATCACGCTTAACCGGTATTCTTACAGGATCAGTCATCAACTCGTTTGTCATTTCCAGTATTTCATCAGGAAGGGTCGAAGATATCAAAACAATCTACCAGAATAATAATAATAATAATAATAATAATAAATCATGCATTATATAAAAGTTATTGTGCTCTTATAAACATCGTATATCTGATCTTCAAAATATTATATAAAAAAAGTGTTATGAAAAAATGGCTTACCTGAATTTCTGGGGAAAGATAACTACAGACATCATATATCTAATTTTCAAAACCTCTGCTCAGCATTTCATCAGAATCATCCTGTTACAACACTGTATTGCTAACCGCAACCAAGAATAAAAGTGTAAAACAAATTATTTGCTTGTTACACATACAAGGATCAAAACTTTAATCTCCTTTCTATATAAGCTTCTACTTTTAAGCACGTGACAAACTCTACCAGGTGTTCCAGCTGAGACAACATGAACCTGCTCAATTTTTTTAATGTGTTTTGCAATTCTCTTGCCATCACTACATGCATAAGCACGTACATTCTTAAACTCAACAACCGTCAATATCATTTTTTCTGTCTCTACAGCAAGTTCTCTGGTGGGGGAAAGAATTAAAGCCTGCACTCTGAATAAACAACATTGAAATCATTACAACTTCATGATACTGAGTCACTATGTTGCTATAATTCTATGCATAATACTGTATAAATTAGATGGATAAGTTCTGTTGAATCAAAAAGAGTGGCAAAATAATGATAAAACATATTTCCTATGCAAGAATTATATGGTTAATGTTTTCATCGCTATTAACCTCACAACACACAAAAGGCGCAAAAAAACTCTCATAAAATTAAATAATATGATGACAGACTACAATGAGCAGCCGTGATAAATGATCGAGGTTAGACAATGTTAACAACCACGTCAAGCTAAGTGCCGAAGTCAACATAAATTTAAATGCCAGAAAGTCAGAAACCGTGATGATTAAGGAAATCAACCAAGTCAAAAATCGAAGCCGTATTAACCAAGCAAAATACGTACAAAATTGAAGAAGTCAGAAGAATCACCATATTAATCAAGTGGCCGAGACGAATTCAAAGCTAAATTATTTGACAAGTTCGTATAAAGTATACAAACCAAAATATAGGGGTTTGAACCCTATATAAACGAACATCATCGGTAAAATTATGCATTCGAGTACAAGCGAAAAAGGAATAATCATTCGACTCGAATCAGGATCGAGTTCAACATATCAACCAGTAAAGAAAAAGAATAATTCACATACCACTATAGACGAACTCGATCCAAATTGGAGAAGCCGTGTGCTGAAAGAAGAGAGCATCGATCGACAAAGGAAGCACGTAAATCATCATTCTATCGAGCAATTGAAGGCGGCAGGTTCAATTTTTCCCAAAGCCCTAATTTCGAGCAAAGAGGAACGAGCAAAGGAACAAGGCCAACATTTTTATGGAGCAAAGTAGAGGAACGAAATAAAAGAAATAAAAGGGCCAGCCTTGTTTTTTAAATAAAGGCTTTAGTATAATTCAAAATTATGGTAATTTGTAACCGTTGTAATTTGGCACCTCTTACAACGGGCATTTTATGACCATTGTTAAGTTGACATCTATTACAATGGGCCTGAATAGACCGTTATAATAGCCTTCTATTACAATGTACAACCAAAGCCCGTTGTAAAAAGGGCATTGCATATGGCATCTTTTACAATGGGCCTGAACGGACCATTGTAATAGCCTTATATTACAACAGCAACCAATGCCCGTTGTAAAAAGGGCGTTGTAATAGGGTATTTTTGTTGTAGTGGATGGGTCTGGTGAGATCTCAAGCTCTTGCAAATCAGGAGAATTGATAACAGAATCCGACTCTTGAAGACACTTCCGAAGCTGAGAGACGTGAAACACGTCATGAATGCCAAATAGATGAGCTGGAAGTGAAACTCTATAAGCCACAGGGCCAATACATTCAGTAATAGGAAATGGTCCTATAAAGCGAGGAGCTAACTTCCCAATCGTACTGAAACGCATAACCCCCATCTGAGGAGAAACGTGAATAAAGATGAGATCACCGATAGAGAACTCAAGAGGCTTCCTACCGTTGTCCGCATAGGATTTCTAGCAGCTCTATGCCTCTTTCATTCTCTGCCGAATAAGAATAATCTTTTCTGAAGAATCACGAATAGAATCTGGGTCAAGAATAAACTTCTCCTCAGATTCCAATCAACATAAAGGAGATCGACATGTCCTTCCGTATAAGGCTTTGAAAGAGTCATGCCAATAATTGACTGGAAACTACTATTGTAGGAGAATTCCACAAACGATCACATAATTGTAAGTCATTAGATAATTGCACAAAGGCAAGACAAACTCAAGAAATGAATATTTATATTCCAAAATTCATTGTTTATTCCAAATAAACAATATAAAATCTCCAATTTTATTTTAATTTACAATATTAAGCTATAATTACCGTTATAATTTAATATTAATAGGTGATCTCCAAAACCAGGGTTGTTTCAATAACACTAATAAACTGCCTTTATCGCATGAACGCTTCGAAGTATGTCTTTCGACTTGTGAGCTTTTAAGTTCTATAATGACCAATTTCATGACATTGTTATCTTATAGCAATATTGTGGGATTCTCAACATTTGGAATCACCTTTGGCTCAACTATAAATTTATGCATTTATATTTATATACATTGATTTATTATAGCGCTATTCAAGTTAGTGTTCTCAACATTTCGTTGAATCGACCACAATCACTTTTATTTTGAAACATTTCAAATTAAAGATTTTGACTTGAATTTGATCGTTGACATGTTATACTCAATATCAATTATAAAAGCTTGTGTCCAATCATTACATCATAACGAGTTTGTTGTTTCTATAAACAATTCTCTAGTATTTTATAAATACAAGAGAACACCTCAAATAATCATTTAGTAATATCAATTTGGATTTTATATTTGCTCCATGTATCAAATACACAAAAAATTCACAATATCATACACAACATAACATGTATGATAATTCCTATTGTTAATGCATAAGAAATCCAACTTACACGTTCTCCTTTTAATATGATACTCTTGTATATCGTTTTGGGATCATCCCTATATCTTTTATACTCACCATAAAAGACATCATTTACAATCCACGTTTGGGTATTAAAACAACTAAAGTTGATTTTAATACAAACATATTGTTAAAATCAACAATATATTGTTTACTTATAGTTTAAAAATATCAATGTACCTTTTTAACGTTCTTTCTTATGAACATACGCTTCCTCTGCACTTTGATTGAAAATCAAAATATTTGATATTTCTATTAAATACTTATTCAATCTTGATGCTTATAAAATGATACATTCATATCAATTCTTGGATCATATCCAAAGACACACAAACCCAATATCGCTCTCATGACTTCGAGACATTTTTGGTTAATACGTGTAAACAGCTTACTCTAAATCATTATTTAGAATATTCAGTTTCAATACATAAGTACCAAACACAAAGTCTTATCGATCGATCATTTTGCGAGTAAATATGAATTAACTTGAGCATGTTCAATACCAAATTTGTTATGATAATTTCAACAATTGAAATTTGTGATATTATTCTTATCAACATTTCTTATTTAATTCCAACCACATTAGTCTTTCCAATAAATACACAATCACGGCCAATGGATCATATCTCTTTGGTTACGACCACTAAAATCATATTTTGATGAAAGACCTTTCCAAAAAAAATCTTTTTATAGGGATTCATAAATGCTTTGTGAACCTTTTTATAGGGATTGATAAATGCTTTATGAACCTTTTAATTTATAAAACTAATTTCAGTTTACAAAATTATGTTCAAGACATAAATATGTCATTTGATGGCAGACATTTTCGAAAACCTTTTAGAGATTCAAACAAGATCCCTCATGAGAAATTATTACGTGTAATCTTTCGACTCGCACAACCTGCCAACTCCTTGGCCTAGGATGTGTTGGGATTTCCTGCAAATCCTTATCTTGTATGATTTTGTAAATTATTGTTTAGATGAAATAATGTCAACCTTGTGTACTAATCTTAAGTACATGACCTTACAGAAAGAAATTAACTCAACTTCACTGACAATTAATCGTAAATTGTCCAACAATGTCTGATTACTCCTTACCGATGCCTCATTTGTATCTCATAGAGGAGTGATTTTGAGATTGAATCTATATTCATGTTTAGGTACATTTGGAACTCTTTCTAATATACTCAATTATTCGACCAATCAAATCATTTTATTCTATTGCATGTTATTTTATTTACTTTTCTTTTATATTCTATGATTTCATCATAAACCTACTACATGTGTATCTAATACGCATGTTCATGTTGGTAATAAATCATCGATGAATATAATAATGTATGTGGAACCATTTTGGTATTAATAAACTTGTGATTGCATACATCAATATGTATTAATTCAAAGAGTTCATCAACTCCTATGATGCTCCCACTGAATGGGTGCATAGCCATTAATTATTTGAGATATAACTAACCTATATCATATGATTCATAATTATATAGTAAATTATTTCTCAAAGCTACGGCTTAGTCTATAATTCCCAAAAAACTGTAAATAATATTAGATACATATGTATTTTCGTTGCATCACCTTTACTATGAAACAAATTCCATAATATAGTTCTATTTCGTAACGAATATTCATAATATACATATTGAAATATAGTTATGTCTATTTTTCAGTCAATTCCAAAAAATAAACATTATTTCACAAATAATGTTCGATACATTTCACGAAAATAATTTTCGTAATTTGATGCAATCATTATGTGCTATGTGACATGCTCCCACTATTTCCATCATTACATTAATAGCGTACTAAATTTAGAGGTCCGCCATTAACTTATATTGTTTACCTATTTCATATGCTGCAACTAGTTTACAGAGGAGAGTTCTCTGATCAAATATCTTGAACCCAAAGAATAAATGTTATAGAAAACAATTTTCTGTATGAAAATAAATTTTGGAATAAAAATCATATTTCATATTCCAATATTAAGTATCAGTTATTATTACAATTCTTCTTTCCAATGTTTCTCTATGAAGCAGAAATTGCTATTCATTCTCTTTATTCCAACTTTACCTTAAATTACATCTATTCTTATACATCCGTTTTTCTTTCAAATGGTCAAATTATTCAAAAGAAAACCTTACTATAATATCATAACAAACCTTTTACAAAAGCGCATTCAATTATTCTTAACATTTAAGACATCAAATTTGTTGCATTTTGTGTAAAGCAATCAAGATGATATTTCAATGATCGAGTTCTTAGATGTATCTCATAGTTTATGGTCTTTTGTTACATTAACTCAATATGATCCTTTTTAAACCATTCAAGTTGAATACATGAACTTAAAATACCGTTTACTTGCTTACTTCGAATGAACTAACTTCATCGAAATATTGTACCCCACAAACTATTACTATTCACCATATAAGAGTTATATGTGAAAGTACAAGGATTAAATATTCATAGTCTTGAATTGCATTTAGAGCTCAAAAACTCATAAAATCCAATACATAGTCTAAACCTAATAAAGATATAAGTGAAAAACTTACGAATGTATTAAGTAGTTGAATTGGGCACTTGCATGGGTATAGAAACATTATATAACATGCAATTAGAATTATTAATAAGTATATATTATATTTCTATTTGTCATCTTTCAATTCAGTTTGTTATATACGTTAATTGACAAATGTGTTATCAATCATATTAAATGCAAAAATTTATCATTGTAGATAATTATAACATTATATAGCATATGTTCTTACAATATTAGAAAGGTTAAATGTTACCATTTCATTTTTCAAATAAGGCTTCCACTAGTCTTTTATATTTCTCCAAACCTTAAGATGAAATATAGAAGTCTTACAACTTCACTAGTGGGTGTTAGGACTCGTTTATTTTTGTATTTTGACCTTGAGTTTGCTCAACAAATCATATCCCCACAAACGATGGATAATTCCATATCTGTTGTATTATATACAACTCCTAACCTATTTTCCTTATTCTAATCTCATTTCGACCTTGAGTTTGCTCAACAAATTAAAAGGTATTATTCATTCATACCTACCATTTTATGATGGCCTAAATATAGTATGTGTACCTTGAGTTTGCTCAACAAATACATATAGTTATCTTACCTCATCTGTTCAACATATTAATAGTACTACGCATAACATCCCTAACTTAAGTTTGCTCAACAACTAAGGAATATGTAAGTAAATTGTTAATAAATATATGGTAGAGTACAATATTACATTGAAGATTCATAATCTTCAATATATATGTATTGAGTGATATCGACTTATAAAGTAATATATTTCTTATGATATACCGCAACGATTCAAGTGTCAAACGCATCAGAAGTCACGGTATATGTACATTTACATATGTATTTATTTTTCTAGTCCATTTGGGTTTCTTTAATGTTCCACATTTAGTTTATACACATATCGTATAAGTTTTATGGTTATATAACTTTTATATTTCATATTACTTATATAGTAGTCTTACGTATAATATATCATTAATTAAATCTTATCTAATTAATTTTAATCAATTAACTCTTTAATTAATTTTAAATTAGCATACCAATATAACTTTTATATTGGACATATCTACTATAACATTTATAGTGTATACTATAACATTTATAGTGTAACACACATGTATCATATATGTGTGTGTGTGTGTATTTTATTTAATTAATTAACTTTTAATTAATTTATTCAATTAAACAATTTTATTAAAATTTATCTTGTATACATATACGTATACTTATGTTATCTTAAACATTTTAAAATAACGTAACATATATCAACATATGTAATACATGCTTATATGCATTAATTAATTAACATATTTAATTAATTTATTCTATTAATCTTATTAATAAATTTTATATTTTAAATTATTATATAAATATTTTCAAACATTTTGAAAACTTCTGTATTATTATAGTTTTTAGAATAAACATGTATTATTTTAAATTTAACTTTAAAATTTAAAATCATTAACATTAATTTTCAAAACGATTTTGAAAATTATCCCAATGCCCAAATTAAGTTGGGCCTTTTCTATTGGGAGCAACATTTAGGCTCACTTCACCTTTCGAGCCAGGCTAGCAATCAGGTAGGACAGGTCACTTGATTACCCAATTTCGATCGTAGACATTACCTTTCTAGACACCATACTAAGTGGGAAAACTTAATTAGTTAGCCCTAATATGACTAATTTAGACCGCATAGTCTATTGGACTCAGATACCATTGTTGGTACCGGACTAGCCCACAGCGGAAGTTGTGGGTGAATTTCAAAAAATTTACCATATTGGATCTTTTATTAGGCCTATGAAGTCTAACTGAATTAGTACATTTCTAAATTTAGTTTAAATATAATCATTTTTTATTTAAATTCAAATATATTAAGATATGAAATTAATTTTATTTGATTTAGTTTATATATAAATGTATCATATACATATATGTGTGAGTGCATGTGTAATATAATAACCCGTGAAAGGTATAATATGCACATATGTAGATGTTGGAATTTACATCACAACAGACATATTAGCTCATTTTATATGTCACATTTGTTTTCCAAATATATGCATGTATGTGTTACAATATACATACACACACACATACACATAAGTATGTATAAATATATTATATATAATATATGAACTTAAAACATTTATATATATATATATATATATATATAGAAAGAGAGAGAACAATTATTAAAAATTATTTATAATTCAAAATTAACTTAGTTTTGCAAACATAATAATTGTAGTATTTTAATTTGTATATATTATGAATAAAATAATGTTTTCATCCTTAAATAATTAACATAAAATAATCTATTGATGAAAATTCAAATTTTATAATTTTCAAAAAATCTAGGATCATAAAATAGAGCTTAGGAAAAATCTCAAAAAAATTTCAAAGTTGAATTAGTGTTTTTAAAAACAAATACATTGATTTTGGAAATAATTATTTAATATAAAATAATATATTATTAAAAATTTAAAGTTTAAAATTTTAGAAATTCTAGGATCATGAATGAGTGGTTAAGAAAAATTTTAAAGAATTTTTCAATTAAATTATTAATAAACCATAAATAGTTTTTCCAAAATAATATTAATTATTAAAAATAATAAACTTTATTGAAAAATTCCTAAATTTTTTCTATATATTTCTGAAATGATAGAATTATTTTAAATATAAAATTGAATTTTTATTGTAATAATTATTTTATATACAATATACAATTCTTAAATTCAACAAATGTTAATTTAAAAATATGAATATATGTATAATAATTAATTTTCAAATTTTAAATTCATATTATATATAAATAAGTGTATTAAAAATTTGAAATCATATGTATATCTTATATATGCATATATGTTATTATGAGAGAGAAATATACACTAATATATATATATATGAATTTATTGATAAATATATATAAAACAATTATTAATGACAAAAATTGATTTTGTACAATAAACATCATTTGTCTATAGATATATATATATATAATAGTATAATAAACAAATTATGCGCATAACCTAACTAATTTGTGACAGCCACATCTACTTACAAAATCTCACCTAACTAAACATATAGTAGCAATATATTTAAACAGATATGAAATTGCTCATTATAATATCGTAGAATATAATTTAATTACTGTAATATGAATTAAAATTACCAATTTAATGATGCCTTTGAATCCACGTTGAAGCGATGATTTTCCTACCTTTAACTGTTCTTGAATTGTCAGATTGCATATCCGGAATCACCGACCTCAACTATTGAATAGTATTATCTTAATTTGAAATATATTTGAGAATTTTGGAGTGGATTGAGAGCTATGTTTTAACCAGCAATGTAGAAGGTAATGATGGCCAAAAAGGTTAGTAATTGTTTTTAAATATACATACATACATATATACACATACATACATATATATATGGTTGTATTAGAGAGAAACGAGGAAACCTTTTTACCAACTTTCACTTTATCTCAACCCATTATCTCCAAGCCAATTCCCTATGTTTTAGCCGCCTTTAGACATTTCCAAAACCAAAATTTTGCAGCCCTAATGATAGGCCTTAAACCCATCTAAGCCCAAGCCAAAATACTATGCAATTAAATCTAATTTAATCACTTGTTGATATTGTATATCGATCGATATATTTATATAACTGTTATAAATATATATTACATTATTTAATTCTCAAATCATATTCAAATTTTATAATTAATATTTCATATATATTAATTAATTTATAATAATTATAAACTAATTAAATCATTCGGTCTTAAGGCAATTCATCTTTTCAGCAATATAACTCTTGGACGTAAATTTGGTTAGCGATTAACATCGAATTATTCTAATGTTAACGTTCACAAGTCACCTAGCAGGTGGTGTGAAATTATGGCCAAATTTATCGCTTACTCATTTTCGGTAAAATCCAATTTTAGTTTAATAAGCATTACTCGGTTGTGACATTTGTTTACACCAATTCTCTTCGTCAAAACTATATCACTTTGGACTTGTGGAATTTGGTAATGGTCAAATTCCAACCTCATCCACATTTAACTTTATAGTCTAAATATAAAGTCTTTGGTTCAATAATAATTATTATTACTAACCGAAATGCTCTGGTCAGAGACTTTGACTTTGAGTTAACAATGATACTAACCGCATATAACTGAGGAGACGAATCCTCTCTTGAATAGTGCTTCACTTCCAATGCTTTCAATCAACCCAAGTATAGTCACTCGATGGACGTCATGCCATGCTTTGGCTATAAGCAAAGCGAAGCTTTGATAATGAAGATCCATAGTATTCTCAAGTCGAGAGAACTGTGTAAATTAGTCACATAGATATTTTTTTGTTTAACCTTAGTTATATTGACCAACAGAAAACTATCGAGTGAGTCGTTCCATAGTTATCCAATAACTATTAGTACGTAACCCCTAAGAGCCCCCAGCAGTCATAAGTAATACACTACCCAGCATTTGGAGAGCGTTACGTACTCCAGACTCAACGAATATATCGATATCCAGTCTCGATGCATCTTGACTAGGAACATTTAAAATTGTATATTTGTTTTATTGTGATAAATTACTCACGGTTACAACATTTTGTAACTACTATCACAAAATATACCGTTTTACGGATTTTTCGATTAAATATACTTTTTATTAAGTTAATTAATTAATATAATCATATTATATCAAGTATACAATAGGAAGAAAATACCTTTTGTTTCAAACAAGATTGGTCAACAAGTTAGATATATGCAAAAAATTACGTAATTACCCCTAGTACATATCCCTAACTCTTCAGATTTGACATCTGAACATTAGTATAGGGCATATTCTCTGCATGCCTAATAAATGCGTACTTATATGTATACAAACCTAGCGTAAATAATGTAAAATTGTAACTTATTAATTGCGTAATTAATTAAATTAATAATTATCATTTAAATCCCCCTTAGAAAATAAATAAATTAGGAAAAATAAGAAGAATTTCTTATAAGTGCTAATTAATGAATACAGTGAGATTAGAGAGTTTTATGAAATATAACTAAGTTATAGGGATGTGAGGTCAGTCAAAAGCACATAGAAGTCTGCCCAACTACTTTGGCTACCAGTAGTGTGACTTTGAAACTAATGTGATACATCGCCTATAATAAATAACTATGGATGACGTGAGATTATTCCCAATTCTATAAGGTAAATCTGCATAGTTAATCTGATGACCAATTTCTACAAATAGTCGAACTAAGTGAGATGTCTCCATGAGGAAGGTTCATCATACGAAGGACCTACTTTGGGGAATTGAAGGTATGAAGTGGTCGTTTGAGGGTTTACCTCTTTCCCTTATATGAAGTATTAAATGGTCAGGATGGGGTTTAAGCACGATTATGGATATCTCAAAAAGGTCCACTTTAACTAAAGTATTAAGTACATAAAGAGATTTCTGTACAATGTCAACAGGATAGGTACCTGTGAAGAGTCTGCCTTGGGAATAGGTATTAAACGATGGGGGCTACCTCAATTGAGGTTTTAAATGAGCAGAATCTACCTATTTTCCACTAAATGATATTAAGTATTTTAGGATGTATCTGCATTGGTAGACAATAATAAGGATAGTTATGGATTATTAATTATAAAAAAACCTACTTCGAGGATTGAAGGTATTCAGCGGTTGTTTGAGGGCCCACCTCTTTTATTTATATGACATATTAAATGGTTTTGAATATAGCTTAAAATGCGAAAGATGTATCCTTATTTAAATTATAATGCCCAAGTACTGATATAGGAAGGCTCGAGATTTTCTATTCATCAAACATTGTTGTTATGGCTCCCTCCTCATTACAACACAAGTTAGGGAAGGAGAATGATCAAGATGGAGATGGCGATGAGAGGAGCTTGTGGTAGTAGTCTATTAATCTATTTATGCTATTTTCTATTGTACCCATGTGAAGTTAAAATTGTATTTTTGAACAAGATGATGTAACACTTATTGTTGACATTATGTTTTGGTCTTGTGACATTTGGAATTTAAAATAAACGTGTACCGCTTATGCTATTATATTTTATCCTTCTGCTATGAATTATGAATAAATAGATAAGTAGCTCTATATTATTCTTTTTACTAACCAACAACCAGCTTCGGAATGGGTCTAAGTTTCGGTGGTCCTTTTCTAGGTTGGAATTTGAAAAAAAATTCGAAAAAACCCCTGCTATATACATGTAGTATTTTTGAAAATACGGACATACATTGGGCAAATCATTCTTTCAACATATAATACTATCTTAGGAAGTTATAACTAAAAGCTTAACCTACAGATAGTTGATATGGCTGATAATCATTCTTCATTTAAGGTTGGGAACCCTAGCCTAGGAAAAACTGCCATTCAAGGGATGATCAAATGGTTTAAACAATACCTCAGGCAAGTAGGTGAAGTCTCGGCAAGCTACACCGACGGCACCCGCTATCTAGCATACCAATGCAGCACTCCAGTCCGATTGACTTTCCAAAGTGTGTAAGGTTTTTCACAATATGGGAGGAAGAGTATATTTTGGAACAAAGGGTTTTTTGGAGTCAATGACTTGAATAGATTACTGCAAAAGGATAATTTAGAAGCTCGGTTGGGAGGATCAACTAAAGGGGAGATGTAACGACCCGCAAATCCGTACCCCTTAAGTCAACACTATTCTACTAAAATCAACTCAGGTTGTACAGAAATACGAACCATTTGGGTTAAAGAAGAAGAGGTAGAAGAAGAAAATAGAAAACACCATCAGAATCTAACCATCGCAGCGGAACAAAATATAATAGATAATAAATAAATAATCTTTACTCAAAATCAAATATCTCTGTTTATATATTACATCATCAGAGTACATAAAACACGGCTCAACAACAATATCATACAATGGATACACAACAACTCAACACAGCAGAATATATATATATATAAACAAGTACGAGAGTACGTATCATCATCCAGCTCGTCTCCTGAGCTTCACAGCATCGTATCCTGTATCCTATAATACTCGGTCTGACCCGAGCATTATAGTTAAATAACACCCGAGTCATTCTGGAATACCAGCGTGAGAAAATCACACCCAATTGATTATTAAAGTTTCAAAAATCCTTTGAAAACAAAAGCATCTCGTAAGACCACGCCACAAATAAACATGTCGGGTTTTTACCTTACGATAGCTAAAACAATTTTTATAGAAATCCTCTGATATTATCATAGGGTCTATATACAAATACTTATAAAATAGCCGAAATTGTTACATCTATTAAATTCCAGCTACTAGCCACAAAGGTGGGTAATACAAACAAAACTCGTACAAGGCTCGTAGGGAGAATGGTTTTCCAACTAATGACTAGGCACTGGGGTACCACTTGCCACAGTACGGGGCCTAGATCACCGTACCGAGGAGTACGCCCGCTCCCCTGCATCACAAGGCCGAGACTAACCCTTACTGGATAATCCCGAGTGAGATCACCCCGCGGTTGGGATCAGCAACCGCCCACTAAGCCGAAATAAAAAGGGACATCTAGACTGGAATGACCTCACCCTGCTTGGGTGCTACCCACCTAGCCTTGCTGCATAACCCCTAATTTTCAGTCATTCCCATTTGATGAGGCTTGAGGCTAAGCGTTACCTTTTTAGAACAATATCCCTTAGAATGCCCATCGTCCACCTGACGATGTTTCGCAAGCATTCATCCATACAAGTCTGTCCCGGGTTCGAACGGAACCGAAGGCACTACTCCTACTACATTCATTTTGGAAATATCCTCAGAATTAGTAGCGACTAGCCCTTGCACTTCACTGCTCCATCTTTGAATCCAAAATCGTTTTCTACGAATCGTACAACCGGATCGAAGTGGTTTTCGAGAAATAAATCTCGATCCCGGTCTCTTCGAAACGATTAACGTATTTTTGTCCAATATTGATAGTCGGTGATTTAACTATCAATTAATATTCACAAACATCCATCAAACAATAAATAAATTTCCTAAATTATTTATTTATCTCAAAAATATCTTCACAAGATATATTTCACCTTCAAACCCCTTTAGAAAATAGTTCCAAACATATTCCTTTTCCGGAATAATTTCCTAATATTTATTTCCACTGAACGCCAAGTATAAAATACTTTTAGCTTTAAAATAATTTTAAAAGCACTTAGTTATAAAATATACTTCATAGCCTCAAAAATTTAAAACTACCTTAATACTTAATTAAAATATGTACTTTATAAATATTTAATAAATAAGGCTACTTTTATAAAATATAAACTAGATTTTTCTTTAAAAACAAATACCAAGTCATTTAATAATTACTACGATAATAGTTTTTGAAAAAATATTTACTTTAGAATTTAAACATTTAAAAATAATAAATTTTTTAAGATATGCTTTTTAAAACAACATTAAAACCTTTAACTTATATTTAAGATTGCTTGAAAATCGTACTTGGCTATCCAGAGAAAATTCCAACTTCAATCACTTAAATCAATTTTCCCAAATTGATTTCCAATTTATTTTATTTATTCAAAAATCCTTTAATTTCAGATTTTATTCCTTAATTATGATTTAAAATACTTTTAATTGAAATACCAATTTAGATTTCTCAATTTTCTTCTTATTCCTTTAGATAATTTAAAACTTTCAGTTTTAAAATAATTCTTTATTTATTTAAATTAATATCACATAAATTTACAATTCATTAATTTCGGTTTATTCAAACCTTTTTCTTCTCATATTCGAAGTTCTTTATTAGTGTTTAACATACTTCCATCTCTTCCTCAATTCATTCTAAATTTATTAAATTCTCTAAGATTATTTCGTTTACAAATTTACTCCCTTTATTTTCTTCCCAAAATCTAATTTATATATTTTTGATAATTCATTATACCCAATATATATCCAATCAAATCACATCATTCAATATTCCAATATATTCAACATTAAATATCAAGTAGTCACAACAGAGAATATTAAATAATAAATGTTGAGGGGTCCAGTTGGATCCCTCCAACCTGTTTTTCCTGCATCTACAGACGTTAGCACAATATAATATGCCAATTTCAAATGATACCATACTATCTCACATCAAACAATTCAAACATTCAAACAATTATTTAAATTTAATCATTTGAAATTTAAATTTAAACTGAGTGAGATTAACTCACCTTTGATTTTTGATTTGCAATCTGATCCAACCCGACTTATTTTCTTCACAGTTTTAGACCTTGTAAAAACATTAGATGTTTTATTAACATTCGAGTCAATTTAGCAGTTTAAATTTCCATTTGGTAAATTTAACTAACTAGTGTTTTTTTTTTATTTTAAAAGTCCTCGTTTTTAACAAATTCCCCTTAAATAAATTTATTAACATTTCAACTAAATCGAACAGTTTATTATCGTTTATTAACTCAATTTGCTAAGAATTTTATTTAAACTAATTTCCCTTTTACAATTTATTTATAGTAAATAAAAAGGTCAAATTTGGTTAATAAACAAGTTAATCACTATAAAACATTGTTATATAACAATTCTCTTCAAAATTCCTATTATATATATATATATATATATATATATATATATATATATATATATATTCGAATCTTATAAATAAATTTCCTGTTTCAGCATTCAAAATTTTAAGTACCCTAAATGTTCCCTTTCTTCTTTTAAAAAAAAAAACAACACAGCAATCAGATTACTGTAAAAATCAAACCTCACCCGATGATGCCGACTACTCACCATGCTTGTTCACAAACTCCAATGACTGTCGCACCCCCTTTCTTTGGCCAGAGTTGCCATCGACCACTATGAACTCAAATCCAAAACTACTTCCTAAATCGAAGACGACACCTTCATAAAAACTTAAACCCTGGTCTCGAACTCGACCGAGACTCAACACAGCCTCGAATCAAACACCACTACGCCCGTGTTCCAGTGAGTCACTTCTCTCGATCTCTCGCCTCCCCCATGCGATTGACTATGCTTCCACCTTCACTGACCGAACCCTAGCCAACAGCCGACCCCACCTCGCTCTTGAGCCTCGCGCTCATCGTCCAGAGCTATGCATGAAAATCGCGTTTCCCCTAATCGCGACTTATTCGATCGCAGATCCATTCTTTTTTTTTTCTTCTGCGAACAATTGATTTTGTTTACGAATAGAAGAGGAGGGACAGATTTGTCTTGAAGGAGAGGTACAAATAGAAGTATCGGCCATGAATTTTTAAGAAAGGCTCGGCCTTGATTTTTTTTTTTTGTTTACGAATAGAAGATAGAAAGCAAAAAGGGATGAAGGCTCAGCTTAAAGAGATGAGAAAAGAGGCGTGCTGAAGAAGGGATAAGGAGACCGTACTGGCAACTACAGTAACTTTGAAATGAAAAGGTGAAATAATTTCAACTGAAACTGGTTGGTATAAATATATATATATATATATATTATTTGAATTCTGATAAAGATTTTGCGCGTTTAATTACCGTGTGCTCACATAACAACTCCAAATGCTACGAAAATTAAAACCCGATAATATCACAATATTACGGATCCAATGGAACTGGTTTCGTCGAATTCCGAGACTGTGCCTCGGAAGGCTATTTTTAAATTCAATTTAAACGATATACTTCAAAACTGAATAAATCACTATTAAATTTAATTTTAAAACTTCTATTATCTTCAATATTATCAATATAAATTTAATAAGCCTTCTAATTATTTTTAATAGGCTTAGAATTCCAGATTCAGTATTTTACCCAACTTCAAATTATTTAATTCAACAATTTAATTATCAATAAATTGTGATATTCGTAAGTTCAAGTTAAAATTACTCTATTGAACATTTAAAATTAATTAAATATCCCAATTTTAAATGCTCGAAAATTCCGGGTCGTCACAGGAGAATGATAGCTTGGCACCTCAAGGTAGAAGCCTGAGATATTTGGAGTATTATGGTTGAGGAGAATGTTGATAGGATATTCACTTGTGATGAATTCAAGGTGTACTAGCAAGTTTATAGAGTTGGCTAAGTTCGGAATGAGCTTAATCGATACATCTATGAAAAAGACCTTGAAATTTGTGAAGGGCTTGAACTCTCCACTTAAAGAATTATTGTTAACCGAAGTTTCCGCTCGCGCCACATACATGAAGTTAGTTGAGATGGCTTTGTCGTAGACAACTAATGAGGAAGAAAAATAGGTGGAGAAGGCAGGACTTACTCAAAATCAAACAAAGAAGGGGAACTTTTGAGTGAATAAGAAGTTGAAAGGAAAGTTTATGAAAGAGAGTAAGGTATGTAAGAGATGCCAAAAGAAGGGTCATGCAACCAGAGATTGTAGGGTGAGCCTAATGAAGGAAGCTTTTCAGGGAAAGTGTTATCATTGAAACGATGAAGGGTACTTCAAGAACCAATGACTGAAGTTGGTGAAGGAAGGGCTGAGTGGAAAAGCCTACGCCATTAAGGCTGCCCCTATTTCTATTAGACCACTCTTTAGAGACCGACGAAAGTCAGCATTGGAAGGTATAACTCTTATTTTTAGAGCTATAATTTATCCTATTTAATTTTGGGGCATCGCATTCCTTTAGAGATAGGAATGTAGTTAACTCTTTAAATATTTAAACCCAATATGTCACCAGCCCATAGTAGTCTCTAATCTTATTGGGGGTCGACACATCTCTCTTTAATTTTAAAAGACCTAGTTGTGGACATATGTGATGTTGATTTCATATGTAATGCATACGTTCCAAAATTTTGAGGGCGTGGACTTATCTTGGAAATAGATTGGTTATCGTACTATAGAGAAATTTTAGATTGTTATAGGAGGGTTGTATGATTAGAGAGCTATAGAGGGCAAGGCAGTCTACTATACACTCAAAAATCAATCGAATCTAGTTATTTGTACTCCCTGAGCCTATTTCTATTGGGATTTTATCCATAGCCATAGTCTGAGAATTTTCCGTTGTCTTTGAGGAAGTCTCAGATCTCCCACCCCAAAGGGAGATCAAGTTTAGAATTGATTTGGAGAAGAACACTAGACTAATTGCTCTGCCATTAAGACACATGACCCCCAAAGAAAGGCGTGAATTGGATAAGAAAATCTTGTAGTTGTTGCAGAAATGATTCATCCAACGGAGCATTCCAGAGTGGGGAGCCTCTATTTTTTTGCCATTAAGGCAGACAACTCATTGAGATTATGCATTGACTATAAGGAACTTAACAAGCTTTTAAAGAGGAGTTGGAGTTCACCTACTATAGCATTCTTATTTTTGCTCCATTTTTTATGTATATAAATCACTAATTGTAAGGATAGATTTTGATAAATGTCCTAGCTGATGATAGTAGTCCAATTAGTAACTCTAAAGTGCTTTGTATGTTAGAGTGACAGTTTTGTACTACCCTTTTACATTATATGATATCATTCTGCTGCGAGATTCTGTTATTGTGTTCTCTGTACTCTTGTTCTATTTCTTTTTCTTTATGCTAACCTCCTATCTTTTCGATACTTGAGTATTAGTGTCAACATTCGAGGGTCAAAATCATCGTTTCGTTACATTGTGGTATTTGAGAAGAATGTTAAGCGAGAACTTTGGTTTTGATTGGGTATAACTCATTAAGAGATTGGGTATGGATTTCCCTAGTATGAGTTAAGTGTATTATATATTTGAGAATGCATATGTATTATATATATATATATATATATATATATTTATATATTAACAATACATAAGTATAATTTGATAGTGCAGTTGATTAATGTAGGGATAAATAATGTCCATTTATCTCTGATTTATTAGCTTAATCATGCTAGGCCAGTTTAGGAGTATTGATTATTGTTCATTGATTGTTGTCTTTTAATTAACTAATTTATAAGTAGTTTACCTTTTTATCCCAAGGGTTAGGTATATAGTAATTTATGGGAATATTGAAATGGACACCTTGTGAACTAAGCTTCACAATTTGACTATAAGATGTTTGTGATAATGTTTGGTTATAAAATAACTTTAATAAAAGATGTTTATTGTAATCTTAAAGTAAGATATTTTTGAATAAATATTTATGAAATGATTTTATATAAAAAAGTAAATTTATATAAGTATGGTTTAAAAATATGGTTCATAGAAAACGAATTTAATTGAGAACTTAAATCTCGGTGTAATGAAAGTTGTTTTTCAAGGTTTTTAAGAAAATAATAATAGTATTGTTTAAAAGTGTTTATGAATAGAAATAATTTTTAAAATAGATTTTCAAGGATTAAGGAGATAGAAAGTGCTGAACTCACTTCTATCAGTGAAAAATAATTTTAGTGATGACTACAGCATCATCGATGTTTACTTTTGAGTTTCAAAGGGGGAGGGTGCTACTACAGTAGTTTGCTACAAGTTGTTTCATTAAAATAGATTTTGGTTTAATCCCAAAAGTATGATTTGACCTACAAAAGATATATGCAGATATGATTATTTCAAATGATTTGAAATGAAATTAGGTGTTTAATTCTAAAATTTTCTTTGAAGAAATTTGAAAATATAGTAAGCAAGTTTAAAATTTATAAAACATCATTGTTAAGTGAAATAAATATGAATGGTTGCATATACTCTTAGGATGTAGTAGAGTATTATACTAGCAATAAACTTAATTCCTGAACAGTTTTAAAATGAAATATGGTTTAATGAAATGATCTATATGTGAAGATATATCTTTATAAAATGCTTATAAAATTAGGTATTGTTTTATGAAATTATTCATAAATAAATTTAATTGAATATTAGGCACACAACCCTAAAGCCAAACTTAATTCAAAGCGGATCCTTATCAAAAAACGTACTTTCTACGTCCCTATTTTTTTCTGTCTATTTTTTCCCTAAATTACCCCTACGCTTCAAAGTCAAACTACCGTTCTTCGTCTTCTTGAGTTTCTTTCGACCAAATTGAAAGTCGAGCTGAGTTTTCTTCAGATAAATGTTTGTTTCTCGATTTCAATGAAAAACTGCAAATATTTGAAGTCGAATCAATCTTTGTTACAAAAATATGAATTGTTGGTGTTGTATTAATGTTTAAATTCATTAATGATAATGAGAAATAATTGCAGTTTAATGTTTGAAGTTATGTGCATAAATATTGCAAACATTACAATTTTTGCAGTTTTTCTGCAATTATTCTCAATATTTGTAGAAAACTCTGCAGATATTGAGAATATGTGCATAAAATATAAAATATTGTCAATATTTGTAGTAAAACATCAAATTATACAAATAAAAATGTAAAAGTTTTTTCAGCAAATAATTGCTTATTTTTATGCAAAGATTCTGAACACTTGCAGTTATTACTACAATTGTTCTTAATAATTGCAGAAATCTCTGCAAATATTGAAAATTTTCGTTTAAAATATTGCATATATATCAATATTTGAAGTAAAAATGTAATCATATATGCAGATATTCTTAATTATAATGAGAAACAATCTCCAAGAGTTTTGTATCAAATGTACATAATCTTTGCATTTTTCTGCAAATATTGAGTATGATTGCTGAAAATTCTACAATTATTCTCAATATTTGCAGAAATTGATGCAAATATTGAGTCTTTCTATAGAAAATACATCAAATATTATTCCTATCAACAACAGGAAATGTAATATCAAAATATATACATAATATTTGAATTTTTAGTTCAGTAAAGAAGATTATATTTATCTTTTTATGTAATTATTCATAATAATTGCAGAGATATATGCAATTATTATGAATAATTGCATGAGTGTTTGCAATTCTTGTGGATGTTTGAATTTTTTTGAATAAATTCAGAAGTGTATGCAAATATTGTGAATAACAATAGAAAATACATCAACTAATGTTTGTTCTTATGGTAAAAGTTGTAGTAACTTAAAATAACATTCAAGCAGTTTTTTCCTACAAATATTTTTAATTGTTGCTAAAAAATCTGCAATTTTTAAGATTGTTTGCAGATATTTGTGCAAATTTTCATAATAATTACAAAAAGGTCGGCATATATTGGAAATATTTGCATATAAATATGCATTTATTTAGGAATTTTCCTCCGCAATTATTCACTTAAAATTTAGCAAATATTCATAAAATATACTTGTTGAAAAATCGACAATTATTCCCTTAAAATCATTTGTATTCATCTTTGTATGCAATTGTTCAAAATAATTACTGGATGTATGCAATTATTCAAAATAATTACTGGATGTATGCAATTATTATGTATAATTGCATGTATGCCTGCAATTCTTCTGAATAATTTGCATGTATATCTGAAATTTGTAATTATTCTCAATAATTGCAGAAGTTGGTGCAATAATAGAAAATAACTGATGAAAAATCTGCGTTTTTTAAGAATATTTGCAAACATTGTGCAAACATTAAGAATAATTGCAAAAAAAGTCGGCAAATATCGAAATTTTTGCATATAAATATGAATATCTGTAGTAATTTTTCTCTATAATTATTAATTTCAAATTTAGCAAATATTTATAATATTTGCAGCTCTAACATATATTATTGCATTAGGAAGATGAATTTTCTCTTCATAATTAAGAACACATGCATAAAAACTGCATTTATTGAGAATAATTGCAAATATGTGCATTAAAAACAACAATTACTGAGAATACATGCATAAAGATATGTAAATATTCCAATATTTGTAATTTTCTGCTAGTATTCTCAATATTTGTAGAAAAATATGCAAATATTGAAAATACTTGCATAAAAAACTTCAAATATTGTTAATTTTTTCATTAAAAAATCTAATGCAAATATTATGAATATTTTTACCTTTTTCTGCAAATATTATGATTGCAATTATGGCTGTTATTATTCTTAATAATTGCAAAAAAATTTGCAAAATTTGAGAATATTTATTTACAATACTTCAAATATGTTCAATATTTGTGAAAAAAATATAATAATATATGTTGAAGCTGCAAGATTTTTTAGCAAGTATTCATTATTTTTACTTTCTTATGCCATTATTATGAATACTTGTGGACATTGCTGCAATTATTCTGAATAGTCGTTGAAAAACCACAAGTATTTGAATTTTTTCTTATAATACTACAAATGTGTACAATTTTTATAGTAAAACGTGTAATAATATATGTTGTAGCTGTAATACTGTTTTATCAAGTAATCAAATTTTTTACTGCAAATTTTCTATGTATTTGCAAATAAAATTGCAAATATTAAGAATATTTATAGAAAAGTTGCAAAGTTTATTAATATTTGCAATTTTAGTTGTAAATATTTAAAATTATTGTTGATATATTATAAAAAAAATATTTTTTGAAGAACGCGTTCATTTTCTTACAAATTATTGTTTTCTTTTACTATTTCAATTTTACTGTTTGATGTTGATGTTCTAATTTATTATACTTTCCATTATTTGATTTCAAATTCTTCTCGATTAATTAAAATGAGTATTTGGTTTTTTTTCCTTCTAAATCAATCTTCTAGTCACCTTGATTTCAGTTTATTCATTAGATTATGATTCGATTTTGTTTATTGATCTCATTTTCACAGGAACGATGAAGTGGAGAGAGAAATTACAATGGAAGGGTACTTTTGTCTTTTAGATGGTCAGATTTTAAAAACAGGGATTGGAAACTTATTAAAAAAAATGCAGCATGTTTTATGTATTTGTAAACTTATCAAGGATGTATGCCAAATGTACCCAAATTTAATATTAAATGAGAAATACAGTATGAGAAAATGAGTGTGATTTAAAACGTAAAGAAATTGGTGTAATTAAGAAATCAATGGAATAAAGTACGTAAGTTGTATGTAGATAATTTTATTTGCATAACAGTTGTTGGTTTAGGATTCAAGTACATGATTTTGAGGTGATTTAAACCAGTCCGGATAAGGATTTTCACTCGATTCTTGATGATGAACACTTGATATGAATTGTTAATATGATCATGAGGTTTTCTATTATAGTATACTGCTATTAAGGGGAAAAGAGGTGGCTTATCAAGGAATTCGATCGAAATCTACACTTGAGTGATCAAGTAGTCTATGCTAGTTTGAAAGTGAAATCTACATGATCAAGCAAGTGATCGGATTGATTGTAAAGGCCCATATCTTTATTCCCTTTGAGTAGATAATAAATCACACGTGTCCAACTCAAATTGAGCTGAAATATGAATCTTTAGGAGTTAATTAAGAAAAATAAGAATAGAAGAAGAAAACAAACACGGAATCTCACAGCGGAACGATAAAATATAATAATCAAATAAATAGTTCATGAAACTTTCTCTATATACATTTGAGTATAATTTATACAACATTTATCAGAGAATATGCATCAGGAATAGATAAAATAATGCAGCAGACAACATGATGCAGGACTATTAATAGTAATAATATAACAAATCTTCATCATCGTCCCCCAAAATAAATGTTCAATAAGCTGAAAACTCCGGGCTTACCTAAGCATAATGAAAAGACAAAACACTCGAGTTTGGACTAAAATATTTTTATGTGAGTCAAATCGATATCGCATATAACATGAGTGCCCTGGCGTCATAGATGTTTACTGATTTTACATCTCCTACCTAATGTATAACGTGCATGCGATAACTCAAGAGATGTTATGAGATTTTCCATCTCTTAAGGATCCATTAAAATATTTATATTTGGTAGAAGACGCTACATATATAATGTTTAATCAATAAAATAAATATTTTTCTTAGCGTTAAGGATTTACGTTGATCCATCTTAATGCGCTTTCAAGCATTGGCGTATAGTTTGTATTTGACACCACTAGTAGAACGTCGGTAGTCAAGGATGGTCATGATACGACAACACTAAACCAAGATCGTATTGGTCTCGTATACGGATAAAAGTATGACAAGGCATGTTAGGTAATGCCCAAGGTAGGATAGTACCAGTTTACCCTTCCCGACTGATGGTAACACATCATAGCCATGATCGCTCACCGCGTCCAGCACACCCATAAAATCGAAGGGTGCGCACCAATCAATCACAATGTAAATGATGGTAATACGAAGAAGTGCATCCGCTTGGTTAACCAACCCACTTGGTAGGTACGGTTCCTGCTTTAGTCATTTCAAATTGGCACAAGTACCAGGAAAATCTACCATCATTCTCTTTCTTCAAATCCAGCAAATGACTCCAACTTCAACCACTTCATTCAAGCTCATCACTCCACGTACACATTTGTTAAAGTGGTTGCGATATCGACATATAGCATGCCCATATCCGGCCTTGGTCTCTTTAACAACCAAACGTCATTTTTCATACCGGTTGGCACTTTTACATTTCAAAAACAGTTCATACTTGATATCAAATGACATATTCGCTTCAAAATCAAGTCCATTTATCATCATATTTACTTAAAATATACCATTTCACTTCAAAATCGTTTTCACCTCAATATCTCGATTTCAGTTCCAAATTTTTTTTCTAATTTCAATTTAGGTTATAACTTAATTTTAACCAATTCATATTTAAATCCAAGATTTAAAAATAAGCATTCCACCCTTGACTGGTTTGAATTTTCGAAAAATAGTTTGAATAGTTTTAAAATAGTTTAAATAATTAAAATAGTTAAAAATAGTTTAAATGGTTAAAATGGATAAAAATAGTTTAAATGGTTAAAATAGTTTAATATAAAATAGTTTAAGTATTAAAATGGTTTATATAGCAAAATAGATAGGAAAATCCAACAAAATTTGAATATTTAAAAAGATAAATTTAAATAGTTTATATCAAAATAATTTATTTGAAAATAGTTTCAAAGTCAATCCGATTCAATTTCCAAATTTTCCACTTCAAATCACTTTTAAATTTCCATTTCGATTTAATCGATTCAATTCCAATTTCAAGTTGTCATTCCAAATTAATTTCGATGTCAATTTCAAATTAACTTTGATTCAAATTTCGAATTAGTTACAATTACACTTCCAAAATAATTTCAATTTCAAATTTTGAACCATTTCGATTTTTATCAATTCCGAGTTCGATTTTCGAAACATCGATTAAAAACACTTAAATCGGTTTACTTTCAATACCCAATTTGAAATCCAAATCCTAAAATATAATTCAATTCCAAGATCAATTTCGAAATAGTTTGATTTCCATAAATTTCATTTTCATTTTCTTAAAATCAGATCATTTCAATAAGATTTTAAATCACAAAAATTTAAAATCATTTAATTTAACCAGTCTGTTGTTTATACATAATTTTCAATCCTATGGCCAAGTAACCCTTATTTTAATTTAATTTCAAGAATGGATATATATCATTTCAGTCCAAATCATAGTGTCATAGGTATATATCACTTAAACCTATTTCATAATTTATTCGAAATATTCAATTCATGGTTTTATATACTGTAAATAATTTACCAGGTGATAATAGGATATATCAAGAAAAATAAACATCCAAATCATTCAAAACATCAATCAATAGCATCCATCACATCAACATCCAAATCAGCCAATAATTCACAACAATTCCATAGTTATCGATATCAGGTATTTTACTGGTAATTAAATTCCAATTTCAAATTTAGCCGTCAATTTTAAGTTTTAGTAGGTAATTCGAATGATAATTAAATTTATCAAACAATGATCAATAAATTTATATCACTTTATAACTTTAAATCTAACTAGCATAGAAAATATTTTTGTACGTTGTGTGCGTTATGAGGTACCCACCTTGAGCTTTCAATTTAAATCAAATCCAACGACGTTCGATTTAACCCAAAATTTTAGTTAGCTCCAATCGTCTTCAAATTAATTCTAGAACTAATGCTCATTGTCATGATTCCATCGCTGCTTGTTTCGTCTCAATCGGACCTCGTATGAGCAAGATTTACATTTTATAAGAATAGGAATTTTATAAAACAATTTATACAACTCAACCATTTCAATTAAATTATAATACCCATTCACAAATCTCGGCCCAAAACAAAGCCCACGCATCTATACTTCTTCTCCCTTTCCTAATGCCTACACGCGAAAGAAACCAACCTGGCCGTGCATGTTCCCGACGATACCAATCTTTGGCCCTCGAATCCATATTCTGACAATGCCGGCGAGCCTCACTTCCGATTTCCCACACGCTCGACCAAAAAATTTCCCCTCCGTGTGCCTTAGGCAAAACGTGACAGCACCCCTTGCCATGTTGACCAACCCTAGGTTGCACCGCCAAACCACACCGAGTTTCTGCCAAAATCTCGCTGAGATGCTAAACTTCACAATCAACTCGAATATGACCACCGTAAAGTCCAGCTCCACCTCGATCATCCATAAATTGAAACCCTAGTCTCGAACCCACTCGCCCCTTACAGTCAAGCAAACCAAACAACCACCGCACTCTACAATCTATATATCAGACTGAAGATCATGAAAAACTATGATTTTTAAAACTTGTTTGGGAATTTTTCGTTGAGTGGAAATCGAGTTATTGATTTTTAAAGTTGCCATTTTTTCTTTGCTTTTCACTATTGCATGCTGGTTTAAAAAGAAGAGGGACATGATATAAAAGAAGGCAAGTATGAATTGAATAGGTAGGGACGGCTCTTAGGTCTGCTAAAGTGAAAAAGCATATTTTTGGTAAGTCAAATCAACATATATATCATTTAAAATTCAAAAATATCCGGCTGAAATTTTTGAATCCCAATCGAGTTTTGCCACCGGTCTTTCATAATATTATACCCTTATTCTGAATGCAATAGAACAAGTTTCGAACTCAATTCGATCGTATGAATAGCATTTTGAACCCAATTAAAATATTAAATTTTTGATATTAAATTCAACATGTTTCTTTCCCGTACGACCAAACGATAGTTCCAAATGCTACGAAATTTGAAATTCGATAATAATACACTATTATGGATCCAATGTAACTGGTTTCGTCAAAATCCGAGATATGCCCCGCATTGCTATTTTAATGTCTCGATTATAATATAAAATTCCCACTTTCTTTTAATCCAATTTTAAATGTTAACAATCTTCATTGTTGTTTAAATAAAATTTACATCAACTTTCAATATCATTTTCAATCATATTAAATTAAAAATTCAATTATTCAAATAATTCCAACATTAAATTTAAACAATCCAATTGTTCAATATACAAAAAATTTCAATATTAGATTTTAGACGAATTTTAGTTATCAATAAATTACTTTATTTTCCTCTAATGAATTCGACATTTATTATTCAATTCAACTATTGATTGTTAACACATTCAATACATAACATTTCCTTTCAATACTTGTTATTACTTAAATTTTTGAAATTTGCTTATTTTAAGATCTTGATCAATTTCATATTCAATAAATATATTAATAAATCACTAAAAAAATTAACCATTTTTATTCATTAATTACACTTAATTTAATAATTTAAAGTAGTTAAAAATATGGATCGCTGCAATCTCCCCTACTCAAAACTTTTCGTTCTTGAAAAGACGTTAAAGAATTTAACATTTGATATATTTTATTCAAAATAATCAACTTATAAAACAATAAAAAATTATTAGGAACTTTTACTACGCTTCTGCTACGCCACTCCGATATCGGTTCTACGGATATCTCAACTTACGTATAAAATAAGTTATATAAATTTTAAAACTTAAAAAAATTTCTAACACCCATATTTACAGAAAATTTTGGCAGAGTCTTATTTGCACAGCTGGATTGGAACGGCTACAAAATGTTACTACGCGCCTCAAACCATAAAAACCAAGTGGCTCAATCATAAAACCATCAAATCAAGTGACAAAATAAACCTGTACCTTTTTTGTTGGGCAATCTAAATTTTCTTGATTTTAAATACCTGCATCTTATTTACCAATGATATCCAATCATATAACATAAAATCATTTTATATTTTACATTTTCAATTTCCAATATTTTCTTTACTTAAGCCCTTACGATGTACGTATATCATCCGTATGCAATATCAAATCCGATTGCTCACTCGATCACATAATTTCACTTTCGAACTAGTATCGTTGACACAACTCTCTAGTGTGGACTCAGATTTGGTACATTGATTAGTAACCATTATTCCCCTTGCATAGCCATATACTATGATAGAGAATTCCAAAATCAAATTAAAAATCCATATCCAGGGTTCGCCATCGAGAATCGAGTGAAATATCCTAACTCGGATCGATTTTGTGCTCGAATCTGAATCAAATCGTTATGCAAATAAAATTATATACGTACAACTTACGTATTTATTTCTATTGATTCTTAACCAAACCAAATTCTTTTCATTCACATTCATTTCATTTATATTCAATTCATTTATTTCAACTGATTTATATTCATTTCAAATACATTATGTTCACATTCACTTACTCCTATTTATTGAATTAGAATTCTATCAATTTACATTCCCCTAAACAAATCTATTTACATTTACTTGCTAACATTCATTATATTCACATCCATTCTACAACTTAAGTTAATTTCCATTTTAAGTCAAAACTTGTTTTACCAACCCGTTCATTAACTTCTTTCATTTATTACTTTACCTAGATTAAATTTAATCTCTCATTTCGGATTTTCTTTTTCTATCATCCAATATAACAAATTAATTTTTGTCTTGTTTTACTTACATTCATCAAATCTTGGTATAAGTTGCAACACTTTTAACTCTTATGTTTTCATAAAATACTTAAATTGCAATATTCATTATTTGCATTAACATTATTAATGAACATTTTCTTATATCATTACTTAAGTTCTTTACAAATTAATTCACGTTTATTTCCACACTTTCATTTGATATCAATTTATTTTTTCATTTATCATTTTCTTAATTCTATAATCATTTTATAATTGTTCTTTTCCTTTTCTTACAACTTATTCAAGTTCATAATTATCTCCAAAGGCTACAGTCTAATTTCAACCATTCTTTGCAAATTTATTTGTTATTTCCTTTGTTTATTTTACAAACAATTAGATAGAAAATTTCAAAATCTAAACACCCGGTTTAATTTCAAATCAATTTGAAATCATATATATATATATATATATCACTTTTATATCAAATCAAGAATTTAAATTTCTTAAAATCAAAAACTCATTTATCAAAACAAAATCCCATTAGCAAATTATTAAGGTAGCAATCTATCACTCGGAAACTCAAAAATAAACATCGATGATGCTGCGATCATCATCAAAATTATTTTCCAATGACCGAAGTGATTTTAGTGCTTTTACCCCCTTTAAAAGCATCCTTAAAATTTTTATTTAAAAATACTTCCAAAATAATACTATTATTATTTTTCTAAAACAGTTTGAAGCACATTTCAAAATCTCTGGGACTTAGATTCAAAATTTCACAATTTAAATCCATTTTAATTTATAAGCCACATTTATAAATAATATTTACACAATTTCACTTCCTTAATGTTTTATCATTGTTTATTTTAAACATCTTTTATAAGGCACAACAACCAATTAATGATAATAATCAATATTTTCATTCCTAACCACCAACACACTATATACACCATAATAATTTCTAAAAATTGTTCCTTTATATACAAAATATAATATGGGTAAAATTATTTCATTTACTCAATTTCAAAACAATACTATGTCGAATTGTTTTGTTCAAGTGTTTAGAGATCTCTATTAATAACGTTAATTACTCGTATTGGCCAGAATCCATAAGCCACTCAACAAATCAACCAACACAATATAATTTTTTTTTATCTCATTAACAAATAAGCGCTCTTATATCTATTAATACACTCAAACTCATTGTCGGGTACTACTGACCCTATCTCTAATGAGTTACCCCATCAAGCTAAGGTTACCGCTAAATCAAAGCACTGATAACAACTGTAAAAGCCCATATCGCATTCCCTTTGAGTAGATAATAAATCACATGTGTCCAACTCAAATTGAGCGGAAACACAAATCTTTAGGGGTTAATTAAGAAAAATATGAATAGAAGAAGAATACAAACACGGAATCTCACAGCGGAACGATAAAATATAATAATCAAATAAATAGTTCATGAAGCTGCTTCTATTAAATGTTTGATATAATTTATACAACATTTATCAGAGATACATATATACATCAGAAATAAAAAAAGTAATGCAGCAGACAACATGAATACCAAACCTTCATCTTCATCCCCCAAAGTAAATCTTCAATATGCTGAAAACTTAGGGCTTACCCGAGCGTAATGAAAAGACAAAACACTCAAGTCAGGAATAAAATATTCTTATGTGAGTCAAGTCGATATCGCATATAACATAAGTGTCATGGCATCAGAGATGTTTACGGGTTTTACATCTCCTATCTAGTGTATAACAAGCGTGCAATAACTCAAGAGATGTTACGGGATTTTCTATCTCTTAAGAATCCGTCAAAATATTTATATGTAGTATAATACACTACATATATAATATTTAATCAATAAAATAAATAATTTTCTTAGCGTTAAGGCTTTGCATTAATCCCCTTTAATGCGTTTTTAAGCATTGGCGTACATTTTGCATTTGACACTACTAGTAGAACGTCCGTAGTCAGTGATGCGCCGTGATACGACAACACTAAACCAAAATCATATGAGTCTCATATAAGGATAAAAGTATGACAAGGCACATTAGGCAATGTCCAAGGTAGGATACTACCTGTTTACCCTTCCCGACTGGTGGTAACGAATCATAGCCATGATCCCCCACTACGTCCAACACTCCCATAAAATAGGAGGGTGTACACAAATCAATCACAATATAAATGATGGTAATATGAAGAAGTGTGTCCGCTTAGGGTAGCTAACCCACTTGGCTGGTACGGCCCCTGCTTTAGTCATTCAAATTGGCATAAGTGTCAGGCAAATCCATCATCGTTTTCTTTCTTCAAATCTAACAAATAATGCCAAAACCAACCACTTCATTTTGAATCATCACTCCATTTACATAGTTTTTAAAGTGGCTGCGGTATCGACAAAGAGTATGCCCATATCCGGCCCCAGTCTTTTTAACAACCAAAAGTCACTTTTCACACCGGTTGGTACTTTTACATTTCGAAAACAGTTCATACTTGATATCAAAATATCGTATTCTCTTCAAAATCAATTCCATTTATCATCGTTTTTACTAAAAATATACCATTTCACTCCAAAAATCATTTTCGCCTCACTGTCATGGTTTCAATTCTAAAATTGTTTCGAATTTCAATTTAGGTTATAACTTTATTTTAACCCAATTCGTATTTAAATCCATAATTTAAAAAAAAACATTCCACCCTTGACCGGCTTGGATTTTTGAAAAATGGTTTGAATAATTTTAAAATAGTTTAAATAATCAAAATAGTTAAAAATAGTTTAAATAATTAAAATAGTTTAAATGGTTAAAATAGTTAAAAATAGGTTTATATAGAAAAATAGATTGGAAAATCTAAATTAATTTGAATATTTAAAAAGATAGATTTAAATAGTTTATATCAAAATAATTTATTTGAAAATAGTTTCAAAATCAAGCTGATTCAATTTCCAAATTTCCTGCTTCAAATCACTTTTAAATTTCCACTTCGTTAATCGATTCAATTCCGATTTCAAGTTGAGTTTTTCCTCGATACCAAACTAAATTCTGATGTCAATTGCAAATTAGTTTTGATTCAAATTTCAAATTAGTTTCAATTACACTTCCAAAATAATTTCAATTTCAAATTTCGAACCATTTCGATTTTTATCAATTACGAGATCGATTTTCAAATCATCGATTAAAAACACTTAAATCAATTTACTTTCAATACCTAATTTGAAATCCAAATCCTCAAATATAATTCAATTTCGTATTTCGAAATAGTTCGATCTCCATAAATTCGATTTTCGTTTTCATAAAATCAAATCATTTGAATTTTTTAAATCAAAAATTTTTAAAATCATTTAATTTAACCAGTCTATTGTTCGTATATAATTTTCTATCATATAGTCAAGTGATCGGTTATTTCAATTTAATTTCATGGTTGGATATATAACATTTCAATCCAAGTCCAAGTGTCATAGGTATATACATTTAAACCTATTTCTTAATTTATTCAAAATAATTCAATTCACAGTTTTATATACTGTAAATAATTTACCAAGTTATAATAGGATATATCAAGATAAATGAACATCCAAATTATCCAAAACATCCATCAAAAGCATCCATCACAATCAACATCAAAATCAGCCAATAATTCACAATAATTCCATAGTTATCCATATCAGGTATTTTACTGGTAATTAAATTCCAATTTCAAATTTAACCGTCAATTTTAAGTTTTAATAGTTAATTTGAATGATAATTAAATTTATCAACCAATGATCACTAAATTTCTATCACTTCATAACTTTGAGTCTAGCTAGCATAAAAAATATTTTTGTATGTTGCGAGCATTATGAAACACTCAACTTGAGTTTTCAATTTTAAATCAAATCGAACGACGTTCGATTTAACCTAAAATTTTATTTAACTCCGATCGTCTTCAAATCAGTTCCAGAATGTATTGCTCGTTGCTATGATTACATCGCCGCTTGTTTTGTCTCAATCGGACATCGTATGAGTGAGATATACATTTTATAAGAATATGAATTTCATAAAACAATTTATACAACTCAATCTATTTAATTAAATTATAATATTCGTTCACAAATCTCGGCCCAAAACAAAGCCACACGCCTGTACTTCTTCTCCCCTTCCTAATGCTTGCATGTGAAAGAAACTAACCCGGCTGTGGACGTTCCCAATGATACCAATCTGTGGCCCTCGAATCCATATTCCGACAATGCTGATGAGCCTCTCTTCCAATTCCCCAGACGCTCGACCCAAAAATTTCCCCTCCGTACACCTTAGGTAAAACGCGACAGCACCCCTTGCCGTGTCGACCAACCCAAGGTTGCACCCCCAAACCGCCACCAAGTTCTGCCATAATCTCGTCGGAGATGCTAAACTTCACTACTAACTCGAATACGACCACCGTAAAGTCCAGCTCCACCTCGATCATTCGTAAATTGAAACCGTAGTCTCGAACCCACTCGCCCCTTACAGTCAAGCAACCCAAACAGCCATCGCACCCTATAGTCTATATATCAAACTGAAGCTCGTGAAAAACTATGAATTTTGAAGCTTGTTTGGAAATTTTTCGTTGAGTGGAGATCGAGTTATTGATTTTTAAAGTTGCCAATTTTCTTTGCTTTTCACTATTGCATGTTGGTTTAAAAAGAAGAGGGACGTGATTTAAAAGAAGGTAAGTACGAATTGAACAGGTAGGGATGGCTCTTAGGTCTACTGAAGTGACAAAGGATATTTGTGGCAAGTCATATCAACATATATACCATTTAAAATTCAAAAATATCCATTTGAAATTTTTGAATCCCAATCGAAGTTTGCCGCCAATCGTTCGTAATGTTATGCCCCTATTCCAAATGCGATGGAATAAGTTTTGAGTCCCAATTCGATTGTATGGAAAATATAGCCTTTTGAAACCAATTAAAATATTAAATTTACGATATGAAATTCGACGTGTTTCTATCTCTTATGACCAAACAATAACTTCAAATGTTACGAAATTTAAAATCCGATAATAATACACTATTACGGATCCAATGGAACTGGTTTCGTCAAAATTCGAGACTATGCCCCGTATCGCTATTTTCATGTCTCGATTATAATATGAAATTCTCAATTTCTACTTATTCACTTTTAATCCAATTTTATATGTTAACAATCTTCATTGTTATTTAAATAAAATTTACATTAACTTCCGATATCATTTTCAACAATATTAAATTCAAAATTCAATTATTCAAATAATTTCCAATATTAAATACAAACTGTTTAATTGTTCAATATACGACAAATTTCAATATTATATTTTAAATGAATTTTAGTTATCAACCAATTACTTTATTTACCTCTAATGAATTTGAAATTTATTATTCAATTCAATAATTGATTGTGAACGCATTTACTAAATAGCATTTCCTTTCAATACTTGTTATTACTTAAACCTTCGAAATTTGCTTATTTTAAAATCTTGTTCAAGTTCATATTCAATAAATATATTAATAAATCATTAAAAAAAAATTTATTCATTAATTACACTTAATTTAATAATTTAAAATGGTTAAAAATATGGGTCGTTACATTGATATTGTGTACGGATGATCAGTGTACATCGTACGAGTATTAGTACATTTGTATACTATGTTTGTTGGCTTATGGGAGTTTAGATGTTGATTCTTCGAACTGCTATGAGGTAGGATGAATAATCTATTAAGTAATAACCTGAGGCTGTTGAGCGTAAGGTACGCTTGGTAGATTGTTTATTATCCTTGTGCGATAACAGGATTTCTAAATCTAGGAAAATCGTGTGTTTTGTTTGCTAATAATCCTAATACTGTTAAGTATTGATATGTGATTGATTTTTCAATTGCTCTGTTGGAATTTCATGGACAAAATATTCTAAATGTTGGAGAATGTAATGACTTGGAATTTCAGACTTCATATTTAAATATTTGAATATATGATTTAATGCAATTAAATTGATTTAATAATCTTGTTAACCCCCTTTTAAATAACAGATAATGACAAGAAATTCGTTTTTGAAATTCGTTTACAAAAATAAATATTTTAAAGAAATATTGATGATGTGACCGAAAATCATTTTATCGATAAACGACCTCAAAACACGTGAAATTATTATCCCAATGCACTGTCTCAGATTTTGATGAAATTAGTGTCGCGGGGGCCGGAATAATGAGATGATGTACGTGACGAGTTTCACAGTGATCTGATGTCCCATGTGATCGTATGAGCTCGGAAGGTATGATGATTAATTTGAGAAATTAAATATAATATAAATTATGTTATAAATAACCCCTCACCCATCTTCCTCCCTATCTCTCTCTCATTTTTAACTTGTTCCTCTTTCTGTAAACAAAGAAAACACAACCGCCATAATTAAATTCGAAGCTGTTGGCCATGACAATCAATGATGTTGGATCTGTTGGATTCATATGGAAAAGAGATTCAAATCCGTCGTCAGGTGTATGGTTGTACCTAGCCGTGGTTGATATTTTGGACGCCGATTAGGGTTCCACTTTGGCAGAGTTAGAGAGGGAGTTAAGAGATTTGGAGATACGGTTGAATTTCTCTTGGCGACGTGCATCAGGGAGAGGAACCACTAGAACTTCGGTCATGAAAAGCAAATCGTGACCTGCTGTTGAGGAGTAGGGGTCGTGAGTGTAACAATCCGGCTTATAAAGTTAATTTATAATAAATATTTAATTAATTAAAAAGGAATTTTTGGAATTTAAATAAATAATTTGAATTTATTTCAGAATATCGGAATTTTGTAACAAGTAATTGGCAATAAAATTAAATAGTTATGAGAATAAATGGGTATTTTGAAAAACCTTGAAATGAATTAATTTAGAGGTTGTTTAATATTAGGTTCAAATATGGATTTTTAGAATTTAAGTTTCAATGGAATTAATTAGCAAGACCGAATAATGTAAAACAAACAATGTGGTGATTATTTAGGAAATAATTTTGTTGGGAGAATAGAGATTGTGTTTGGATTTGTATTAAAATTGTTTTATAAATCAAGGGAAATATATCCATAATTGTTCAAAACAAGAAGTCCAAGCCCATATTTCAGAAACCCAAATCCATTGGCACCAATATCCCGATTTTTCTAAATTCTGGATTCTTCACTCTCTCGTTTGTAAAAGTCAGGTCCTCCCATTCTAAATTCTCAACAAATCTGGAAATCATGTAGCTGGAAAAAAAGAAAGTAAAGGGAAAAAGGAACATAATTACAGTGGGTGATTTCGTGCTCGACTCAACAGTGGAGGGCATCGCGGGGGGAGGAGCTGTGTGTCGACATAGTTTGGTGATCAAAATTTGCGTTCGTTAGATCGAAGGAGAAGAGAGAATAAAAGCCGTTCAGCTGAGTTCTTGAATGTAATCTCTATGCCAGCAACTGGCAGTCTTTTTCATGTAATTCCTCTTCGACCTGCTGCAATGTTCTCTTGTGCATGCTATGGCTTAAATGCGTATGCGTATTGGGTTACTAGCTGATCTTATATTGCTTTTTATGTGTGCAATCTTGTAGACGCTCATGTACAGTAATTTACTTGCTTAAGCTTTCATGTACTTCATTCATGTGTGCTATCTTGTTTTAATTAGTTTGTTTCCATTGACATATGTCTACTACGTCATTCTTTACTTCATGAAATATCCATGTGAGCTGAGTGTTAACTTTTAGGATGAGTGAATTAGTGTGCAAGTGTTCAGGCGATGGCATGTGAGCCATGTTAATGACTGGCTGTTATAGTGCTATTTGAGTGTAGCATCTTGAATATATGGGTTTATAAGAGTGTGACAGTGTGTGTTGCTTTACCTACAAGTGCGTGTGCATCTCTGCCGTGAATGGGCGCAGTTTACAGGGTGTTTTGTTGTATTGTGTGTATGTATGTATACAAGTCTAGAGTTTTTATGTGTTGTATAAATGTGAGTGAGTTTTGCAGCTGTGTTTATGTGGAGCTGCCATGTGTGTGTATCTAGTGCTTGTGCGTGTGAGTTGGTATATATTTATATGAGTTTTTTTATTTTGAATGATGTCAATTAGTTTAGAACAATCCTTGCCTGAAAGTTGATTGGTGCTGAGAGGGAGACCCAAATATTTGACAGGCAGTTGCCCTTCATTTATTTTTAATATTTGAAGAATTTCCCCTTTATTAGCACAATTTTTACTAAAATAAGCTTTACTTTTACTCTCATTGATTTGGAGACCAGCAATGTTTTCCATTTTTTCCAATATTTTAGCTAAAGATTGAACACTGTTGATATCTGCATTCATAAAAATAAGCAAATCATCAGCATATAGAAGATGAGTAATGCTAGGAGAGATTCTATTAACAGGCCTGAGATTTCCTCTTATTTGTTCCAATTCCATTTGAATTGAAAAATATTCCATAGCAATTGTGAACAAATAGGGGGAAAGAGGATCCCCTTGTCTAATTCCCCTGTTACTAGAAATAAAACCACAGGGAGATCCATTAACTAAAATAGAAAAAGAGGCAGAATCTATGAGTTGTGTGTACATGTATTTGTATGCATGGGTTTGAGAAGCTAATATGAGCAAATGAGCCAGGGTGCGAGAGATTGCAAATTACAGCTATGTATAATTGAACTGGAATCTACATTCGTATAAATATATAAAATCTAACAAACTAAAATAAACACATATAATATACTTAAGTTTTGACGTATCTACGTACTAATATTTTATGTATGAACGCAAATATAAATAATAGCTTAATAAATAAATAAGGAGGAATCGGTGAGATATATGCCCGAACCGTGTGAACTTACTTGCATGCCTGGTTGTATAAGTTTGAATTAATGCACGTTGCGCACGCACATATATACACATTTACATATACATACATACATACGTGTGTGTGTATATATAATAATCATAATAAATGCAAACCAACATTTCATGTTTCCTCTAAACTGAAAGGAATACTCTGTGAATAACAGATGCATAGCTAACATGACACACTGCATTCATATATAATAATCAACGTGCATGGGAAAACGTTTTTAAAAAATCATTTTTTATGCCAAAATCAGGTATCCAAGCATATATTTTGGCAAGCTTCTTTAGTGTTGGTGCAGAAGATTATGAACATGTTCAGGAAGTAGGTAAAAAGAAAAAACAAAAAAGAGAAGAGAGGCCGCAGGTGGTCTCTCTTGGCCAAGGTCGGTGGAGTAGGCGGTGTTGGTGTCAGGTTGGTTGCGGTTAGCAACGATTTGTCATGTCATGCGGTGATGGACTTCGATGTGTGGGTCGGTAGAGAAAGGGGATGTTGCGTATGAAAGAAAGTGAGGGTAGAGAGCTGCATGTACAGAAAATGAGAGGAAAAAGGAAATGACGTGGTGGAAGTCAGAGAGAGAGTAATTATGAAGGGAATTTTACTTAATTATAAATTATGTTTTTATTTAATTAGGTAGGTTAATTTATATAAGGGAAAGTTTTTTTAGACACAATTGGTGATATAAAAAATCTTCATATGCCATCTGAATTTCACTTTTCTCGTAAAGACAAAAAAATCCAATGATTCAAATTTTTTATGTCATTGTTTATGTTTAATTTTGTATTCAATTTTGTGTTCAAATAGCCGACCCTTTTATCTAATATTGAGTGAAGATATATATGAACACCCACATGCCACTCAGCGCACACACAATCATATGTGATTCAAATCACTACAGTGATTAAATTCTATAAATTAAATACCCACGCATATACTTCAACGCCTTGTTACTAGCGTTCATCAATCACTACAACGAGCATGCACTTAGCACGTGCACACAAGTACTAATTATTGAATAAATATTTATTGTCTTTTAAGTATTCTTTTTGTTATATAAGAATTTATTGTGATTTATTTATTGAATATTGATATATCTGATTTATACATACGTGTATTTATAATTGATCTATTTTATCTTGTCTTCTAGTTTAACTTTCTTCTTAATTATTAAATTGAATTATGTGATTGATTCATCATTGATATCGATTTGTGTTATAATTCAAAAATGATATGGTGATGGTACCTTTATGTTTGATTTGTGGGATTTCATTTCTGTGTGACGAGAAATTTGAATAAACGAGTTAGTGATTTATACCGTCTCGTATGTGACTTTCGGTTATACTTTTCTGGTTATTTATTGGACTCGTTGTATAGAAATATTTAGTGTGCATCGAGTGTGGTTTATAAGCATCGAATAATTATTCGAATAACATGCGGTGGTATGAAACGTCGTTATGTTTATTTGTTTGATTATTCCTTGTAAGTAAATATTACTCAAACGAGGATTTGCTCTTGTGTATGTTGTGATATCCATTATGGTAGGAGTATATTATAATTATGTGTTTGACTTATAAGTAGAACCGTGTGTCGGCGAAGAATTAGAGTTCTAGTTTATCATAGGCATGTGTTGACTTATATGGAGTCGTCCCAACTTACATCTAGAGTTATATGTAGGTATAGGATATGAGTATTATATGTCGTCTACTTGTGTCCAGCTCTCTTTATGGTTCGAGAGTGAACCAGATTAACCAATTTCCTCCCCTGACGGCCTGATCGTAGGGTCGCGCCCCAAATCCACGACACCGTTATTGGTTATGGTATTCGATGCGCATCATAGGATTGGTAGGTTGTAGGGAAAGTGTTTACAACCCCTTGTGTCACATAGGCCAACAATCTATTATCATAAGGTCAAGTGCAGGATCATGACCGAGGCTACGCGTAGACGAGCCTTAGGTGGATGTAGGCTATGATGTTTGTCGAGGTAACTGAAAACTGTAAGAACAGATCCGGCTATTAGCGGGGGGTTAGTAGATCCCAAATTCATAGAGCGTGTTATGTGCTATCGGTCTCCCTTTTGTGTTTGGGATTATGTGTGTGTTGTTGATTGGTACATATTATTCATTATCCAATGAGTTGTCTATACTAAAGGTTGTGTGTCTAAAGTGTAGTCAAGTCCCCATATATCCATACTCTACCTGTTTGTTATTTTAGAGATAGCCTTGACTATTAATTAGTTGTGATAGATTGTTTTTGTGGATTGTATAGTATTGAATATCGTTTAGATGATTTGATGGGCTATCTCAAATTTTCTACTGATTGTATGATTTTATATTAAGGAATGGTAAAGTGTTAGCCCGATTCACTTGATTTCATTTTTGTAACGGCCTGAAGATTTTCGACCTCGAAAATCGACACTAATACGTTCACTGTGTAGAGTGCCGAGCAATCGAGAGCCGGAAATATCAGGCTGTTAGGGTTTAGAAGAAAAGAGATGGAATAAGAAATAGAAAACAACAACACAGAATCTCACAATTGCAGTGGAACAAAATATAATATGAAATAACAGAATTTTTATATAAAGAAAAGCTGTAACTGTCAATATGCATACAAGATATCAAAGTACAACAAATCTGGACAGTTATAATAACTTGTCCTCAACTACTGTCTATACAGCCCTCAATACACAACGGAATCTAATCAATACGTCTATGTCATCCAGCTCATCTCTTGAGCTCCAACGTCCTAACCTGAAAATCTGTAATACTCGGTCTGACCCGAGCATTACAATAAAGTAACACCCAAGTCAGGCTAGAAACCAGCATGAGTAAAAGCAACTCAATTTGAAATACTTAAACTATAAAGCTTCTTTGAAAACCAATGTAACTCATACAAAACTACGACTTATCACTCCATTTTAACCCAAACCATTTTACAGATATCTATCAATATTATAGTAGTGTCTAAATACCATTACTTATTTAAAATAGTAAAATTGCTAAATCAATCCAATTCCCGTCCATTTAACTTTATGATCGAACCCGTAAAGATTTAAATCAAAGTGGTTCTGGATAACGCTGATATCTGATTTCGGTCTCTTCGAATCCAATTAATATATTTAAAGGGTAAATTGTTTAAATAAAACAATTTAGTACTTAGGGGTGATAATATTCTAATGTTGACATTTATTACAGATGCATATTTCAAAAACATATCATCATTTTAATCTAGCGATTTTAACTCATCCGACTAACAAATTTAACGATCAATAACCAATATCAACAATTCGCTTATCAGGATTTAATCTGCCTTGACTAACCATATCCATCTATATTTAAATCCAAATTATTCCAAAGAATTTATAAAAGCAATTTATTTCAATTACTTAAAGTTTTGCGTTCTATTTAATATCCACTCAGTTAATTTATAAAATTATATACACCTTTAAGTCAATTAATAATAAAATTAATTATCCATTAAATTTATAAAATATCATTAACTTTAAATTGCGATTTTGAAATGACAAAAGTTCTGTGTTAGTTTTAAATGATTTTGAAAAAGTTGAAAACTTAGTTGCTAATACTCTTAATTGCAAAACTATGAACTTTCCTTTTGACTACCTCGGTTTTGTGACTAGACCCACCAAACTCAAACATGACGACTGGATTATTATCAGTGATAAAATTAAAATAAGATTTCTAACTGGAATGAGAGATTTCTATCTAGAGCAGGTAGACTAGTATTAATAAATTCGGTTTTATCAGCTCTTCCGATTTATTGGATGTCCTTGCATTTGTTCTCGGATTGGGTTATTGATAAAATCGATAAGATTAGAAGAGATTTCTTATGGAGTGGAGAAAACTCTAATAATAATATTAAATGTCTAGTAAATTGGGAAACCGTCTGTAAGGCCAAAAAGGAAGGTGGATTAGGTGTTATTAATTTACGTAATACGAATTTGTCTCTGTTAGGTAATTGACTTTGGAAGTTTAAAGATATAAATGATAACGCTATTTGGAAAGAGATCATTTCTAAAAATTCACTACTACAAAACAGGCCATTTGCATCGCCTCATTTGAATCGGTTTAAGTAAAAACTGATGCAAATAGAACTATTTGCATCAGTTCTGTCTTAATAACCGATGCAATTGGTACGTGGAAAGCAGTAGGTAATAAAAAAGTCAAATTTGCATCAGTTGTCACCAACAACTGATGCAAATACGTCGGTGCAAATTGTTTTAGTCGCATCGGTTTTAAAGTAAACCGATGCAACTATGTCCAACGTAATACTTTTCGCATCGGTTTCGTTTCGTACGCGATGCAATTTGAAAAATTAGGTTATTCCCGCGTTTGCCGCCGTCCCATTCTATTCCCCCAAAATAATTCGCGGCTTCTAAAAAGAAAAAGAAAACCCTAAAATAATTCGCCACTTCAAAATAATCATCGGATCGTTTGATTTCGAGTGTTCGATTTTGCTGATTGATTTCAACTTTCGAGTTTGCCGATTGATTTTCAGGTATAAATTTACTTTTCTTGCTGACATCGACTTTTTTGAGAAAAATTCATATATTTTTGAAGGATAGCTTGAGTTATTGAGCCACAGTGGAAACATGAAGCCCTTGATTTTACGATTCTTTTTTATGAAAACAATGACCGATTCATAATAGCTGACTTGAAATTGATTCGTCATAATTTTTTTGGCAGTATTTAAATGAGTTTGGGATGCTTTTCCAATCCGTATATGGTTTTTGAGATTCATGGATCATTGCAAGAATCATTAGTTTTAGAAATGGAATTTTCACTCGACTATGGGTTAATCAATTTAGAATTTAGAATTTCCCAACAACCTTTTTTGTCAGTTTTGTTTTCCTAAAATCAAAAGCATGCTTGGAGAAAATTCCAGGAGAAAAATTGAATTACAAAAGTACAAATAGGATGCCACATAAGCTACAAACCATTGTGTAACCTAATAGAGTTGTATATCACTTTGGATTACATGTTGATTCGTGTAAGGGGCTATAATAATTCTACACGATGGGTTTGTTTTTAAAAAAAAATGTGATTTATATATGTGCATACAGTGAGCAGTTGGTGCTTTCCATATTAAATAGATCCATTGATATCAGTATAAGAGATACAAAATAGCAACAAAAATTTGAAAATGGAGACGTACTGAATCATCATCTTTAGGTCCCCTTTTATCATGGATCTCCCTTAGCATTTTAATCTCCTCTTCAAGTTGAGCACATCATTCTTTGGCGAATGCAAGATCTGCTTTTACAGTCTTTAATTCTCTCAAAAGAAGTTTGGTCTTTGCAGCTATAGCATTTGCAACCTAAAAAAAAAAAACAAAGCAATTTGCTCACAGAATAAAATAAGGAAAAATATTTCACTACTCTACAAATGCTGAACAAGATGCTATAAAAATGTCAAGTAAAGGTATAACACTGGTTACACGTATTTATCTTGATATAATGTATATAACTACAATGGAAAGTCTAATGTAATTTAGCATTAACTGCTTAGAGAAATCATTTAAAATAACTGACGCGAAGCTTTTAAAAGCGCCAAGCTATCAAGCTCAAATTTAGATGAAAAAAGCTGGCTCCAAAATAATATGTGCAATATGATATGAAGTGTGTATGTATGCTGTTGCAAAGTGATAGAGCTGTTGATGATATGTGCAATATGATATGAAGAGTAGTTAGCAGCAATATGATGTGAAATGAATGGACTGACAAGGTTTGAACAGGGTGGTCAGCAGATGGCGAAGTGGCGAAGTTAGTTGAAGGGTGTTGTATATATAGTTGCAAAAAGTGAAGATGGATTTGAGGTGAAGCTAGTTGATCAGCAGGCAAGTTGTATGGTGATTGAATTGCTATGTTTGTTTGTGCAGTAATGCACAGTTGTGCACAGATATGGCAGTAAAGGGGTTGTAGAGGAGGTATATCAGCAGTATGTGGTATGCAGTGCGATGGGTGGTATGTGGTGTCAGAGGGGAAGTATTGAAGTCTGGGCAGAGAGGATCATTTGAATTTTGTAAGGAGATGTATTTGTGGCAGAGGGTTAGAGTGCATAGTAGTGCGCAGTAGTGCACAAAATTGAAGAAAAAGTTGGCAGTTTTGTAAATGCAAGTGAAACTTTGTAAAAGCAAAGTAGAAATTTTAAAATGAAAATGATTTTTTTTTAAATGAGAAAGAGGAATGTGGTATGCAGCAGTTTGTACACAGCAGTGAAGGGCATACACTGTTGATGGTCAAAGAGGTTTAGTCAGTTGAACAGTTGGTTTGGTTCTGCGGATGTTAAAGTATATGTCAGTGGTGATATGAAGTTTGGTGCAGCAAGGTAGTTGATGAATGTTTGAGAAGGTGATGTATGAGAAGTTTGTGAAGGTGATGTATGGTGGTTTGCTTGGTGACTGGTGCACAGAGATGATTGTCAGGGATGCTTGACAGTAGGTGGTTTGACAGAGGAGTATGTGGAGAGGAGTATGATGCAAGTTGTTGGGTGGATGGTTGGTCACTGGTGATGGTTGGACAGCTGCACACTGACAGTGGTATGTGGAAGTGTGGTAAGATGATGACAGTGGTTTGTGGATGTTGGTGTGCAACTGAAATGATCAGTGGAGTGGTTTTTAGACAGAGGCAGAACTGGGTGTTCAACCCCGGGAGGGGGGGGTAGTGGGTGGCAGCAGTAGGGAAGGAAATTGATCAGAGGGGAGTTAGATGGTTGTTTGGTGAAAACGTTGGGTTGTATGGATGAAGTGGCTTGCAGTGCAGTGGCAGATGGTCAGATGTAAATGTATTGCACAGTTTGGATGGCTGGAAAGAAAGTTTTGAAAGCAAGTTTTGAATGCAAATGGCTGTGATATTATGTGGTGAAATAAGGTGGAGTGAATGTTTGCAGGCTGACAGGGATGGTGATGTGTACACTAGGTTTGTAATGGCAATGGAAGCAACAACAGAGAAGGATGTTCGACACTGTGATACAACAATGATGTGCCAGCAAGTTTGTGAGTTGTTTGAAATGAAGTATGCAGTAGTCTCAAAGCTTGGTGTTTGGTATGGTGAACAGTAATGGCCACTGGCAAGGAACAGTGAGGAGATTGTGGAACTTTTGTATATGTGATGTGGTATTTGTGGAAGTTTTGATGGTTCGTTGAAGTTATGGTTTGTTGTAAATGGTGATGATTTTGAAGTTGTAGTGGAATTTGTGGCAGTGGAGAGTAATGGTGGGAAGGTGGTTGGTTGTTTTGGGAGAATGGGCTGAGATGATATGTTGAAGGAAGTGGCAAATATTGTTGAGGGATGATGTGCACTGTTGTGAGTTTGCAATGGTATTTTGTGTGCAGGGATGTTAGGGGGAAGTTTTGTTGTGACAGGGAAGTGTGGTGGAATGTAAAAACAAAGGGAGAGTGAGGCAGAGAGGAAGTGAAAATGTAAAAATGAAATTGTAATTGCAAATGAATAAAATATTTTGTTTTTGAAATTTTGTATTTTTTTTAATATGCAAATGAAATTCAAACAAGAAAACAATAATAAACAAAATCAAAATGCAAGCAAAATTCACACAACAAACACACAACACATTTTTTTTTAAATACGAACAAACACACAAAATCAGACAAAAATAGTTCGAAAAATAGAAATTGAAATCAAATCAACTCCCCGGCAACGGCGCCAAAAACTTGTTTGGACGACTGACCTGAGTATCCACTCCATTTGAATTAGCTAAAAATATTGATTTAATAATGAATGCTCTTCGTAATCCAATGTTCTTTTTGCTTGTGTAGTGTCTCTAGCATTTGCATATGGATCGTAGTTGGATGTACAACGTAAAACGCAACGATGACGAATTCCTAAATAAAATTGAAGAGTTCATCAATTGTGCACTGAATGATCAATTAAGAAGAGGGGAAGAAACTATTTTTTGTCCTTGTAGACACTGCAAAAATAAGAGAAGACTTCGTAACTTAGATCAGATTAGAGATCACCTAATCCGTTATGGGTTTAAGCAAAATTATACGCGGTGGATATGGCATGGTGAAAGTATACTTAGCGGAGCTAGTTCTAATAATCATGAGAATGATGAGAATGAACGAGAAGATAACATGAATAATGACGCGAATGATGAGAATGATTGTGTTCATGAGATGTTTCGTGATGCTGAAGAACATTTGATGGAAGAGCCAAAGTTGTATGAAAGAATATTAATTGATGCCGAGAAGCCTTTGTTTCCTAATTGTGCTAAGTTCACAACATTGTCTGCTGTGCTCAAGCTTTTCAATTTAAAAGCAAAGCATGGGTGGAGTGATAAAAGTTTTACATCTTTGTTGGAACTTTTGAATGACATGCTTCCAGAAGGTAATGAGCTTCCAACTTCTAACTATGAGGCAAAGAAAGTTATGTGCCCAATTGGTATAGGATATAAAAAGATACATGCATGTCCAAATGATTGTATATTGTATCAAAATGAATATGAGAACTTGCACGAGTGTCCCAAGTGTGGATTATCCCGTTACAAGTCGCGAGGGAACGTTCATAATGACCCAAATAAGAAATGGTCTCCAGCAAAAGTCCTGTGGTATTTGCCAATTATACCAAGGTTTAAATGTTTATTTGCAAATAAAGAAAATGCAAAAAACTTAAGGTGGCATGCAGATGTGAGGAAAAATGATGGATTATTGAGGCATCCAGCTGATTCTCCACAGTGGAGAAACATTGATACAATGTATCCTGATTTTGGTGAAGAAATTAGAAATCTCAGACTTGGTCTTTGTACAGATGGCATAAACCCATTTGGCAACTTTAGTAGTCAACATAGTACTTGGCCTGTTCTTTTGGTGATTTACAATCTTCCACCTCATTTGAGTATGAAGCGCAAATATATCATGTTGTCTCTTTTAATCTCTGGACCACGACAACCAGGAAATGACATCGATGTTTACCTAACTCCTCTTATTGATGATCTAAAACTTCTATGGGATAAAGGTGTGCGTGTGTTTGACGCATATAGTCAAAGTAATTTTACATTGCACGCTATGATTTTTTGTACCATAAATGATTTTCGTGCGTATGGTAACTTGTCTGGCTATAGTACAAAAGGTGCCAAAGCATGCCCAATTTGTGAAGATGATATGGTTGTTGAGCGTTTACATTATTGCAAAAAAAAATGTGTATATGCATCATCGTAGATTTCTCCCTCCTAATCATCCTTATTGTAAAAAGAAGAAGCCTTTTAATGGGGAGATAGAGAATGGAGTTGCTCGTTTGCCATTAACAGGAAATGATGTTTACGAACGGGTCAAGGATATTGAAAATGCATTTGGCAAAGTATTTCCTCTTTTAGAAGGCTCGTGGAAGAAGAAATCTATATTTTGGGAACTTCCGTATTGGAGACATTTACAGGTTAGACATTGTCTAGATGTAATGCATATAGAAAAAAATGTTTGTGATAGTATCGTTGGGACACTCTTGAATATACCTGGTAAGACAAAAGATGGTGAGAAAGCTAGGCAAGATATGTTGAAAATGGGTATCCGGAAGGAGTTAGCACCGGTGCAGAAAGGTAAACGTACCTATTTGCCCCCCGCATGTTATACATTGTCCAAAAAAGAGAAAACTAGTTTATGTGAGTGTCTTCGTGGTGTGAAGGTTCCAACAGGTTATTCTTCAAACATTAGCAGTCGTGTATCAGTGAAGGATTTGAAATTGACCGGTATGAAGTCTCATGATTGCCATGTGTTAATGCAACATTTATTACCTGTTGCAATTAGAGGTATATTGCCTAAACATGTTAGGCATGTTATTACAAAGCTTTGTCTCTTTTTTAATATAATTTGTAGCAAGGTAGTTGATCCTGATACGTTGGATGCTCAACAAGCCGATGTTATTGTTACCTTATGCCAATTTGAGATGTATTTTCCACCTTCATTTTTCGATGTTATGTTGCATTTGGTTGTTCATCTTGTAAGAGAAATCAAAATTTGTGGTCCTGTATTTATGAGATATATGTATCCGTTTGAAATGCATATGGGAACTTTAAAAAGAAAAACAAAAAACAGATATAGACCTGAAGCCAGTATCGTAGAAGCTACTATAGCTGAGGAGGTTATAGAATTTGTCACTCCATACTTAACTGGTGTTGAACCTATTGGACTTCGTAAGTCTCGACATGAAGGACGACTTGATGGCCAGGGCATAATTGGATCAAAATTGATTTCAATTGGTGATGATATGTTTCACAAAGCTCAGCTACTTGTTTTGTAGCACCTTAGTGAGGTACATCCTTACTTGGAGGAGCACATGGCAATTCTAAAGTCTCAGAATCCTTCAAAGAACGAAAGGCGGTTGTCGAATGAACATAACCGCTCTTTTGTCATATGGTTTAAACATACGGTAATGTTTCAATTGTCTCAAACCAATCATGGTATTTCAGATACAATAAAATGGTTAGCATATGGGCCTCGATTGCATGTCAATTCATGGGAAGGATATGATATGAGCGGTTATGTCTTTTATACGAAGCGTCAGGATGAGAAGAGAAAAATGCAAAATAGTGGAGTTAGCATCGTTGCATCTTCAAGAGAATTTGCTAGTGCTAAAGATAACAGACCAATAAATGCGACAATGCTATATTATGGGATAATCGAGGATATTTGGGAACTTGAGTATAAAGACTTCACAATCCCGCTATTTCGATGTAGATGGGCTGATGATCGTCGTGCTGTACGAGTGGATGAACATGGATTCACATTGGTTGACTTTGGTCAAGTGAGTCATGATAATGATCCACTCATCTTGGCATCTCAAGAAAAACAAGTTTTTTACGTGACTGATCCTGCCGATAATAAGTGGTCTATTGTTCTTCCTGGCAAAAGACGCATTGTTGGGATTGGTGATGTGGTGGATGAAGAAGAGTATAATCAATTTGATGAGAATCCACCTTTCTCCATCGGCTTAAGTCTACCAGAAGAAGTTGATTTAAATGCAATTTATGCACGTTCTGATCACGATGAGGGGGTTTGGATAGTTGGGTAATTTTTTTTATGCTCATCATGCTTTATTTGCCAGTTGAAATCTTTCATTTTCTGTAATTCTTTAGTTTTTTTAGAATAATTACTAATAAGATATTTTACAGGGATACTTGATCGCTGTTTTTGTTGCAGACTTCGGATATGAATAATGGACACAATTGCTTCTTGAATTGTTCCATCAAATAAATTAAATCTACTTACTATATTATAATCATTTAATTTGTCTTTCGTCAGTTTTCGAAATCAGGTAGATACTTGATAAAATAAAACTAAGTGAAATTTTTTTGTTGAATGCATACAAGTACATGTACTTTTTAATGCCTAACTTAAACTAAACATTTTTTGTGCAGGCTGAATGGCAAGAGGCATGAAGTGAGCTTTGTTGTTAGATATTTTGATCACATCTTTCAGTATTTTGTTGTTAGAGAGTACATCCTCCCAATACGACTGAATAGGGAATGACACGTTGATGGTTGAACAATAAAATCAATTGAAAGGTCCTCCCAACTTTTATTTGGCACTGGAAGAGGCTATAATAGTTCAGGTGAGCTAACTTTTATAACAAAAAAAGATTACTAATTGAAATTACTTGCTGCTTAGCATCAAAGGCAACATCAAATAATCACTGTTATATCCCAAGTTGAGAAATGCAGTTTAGTTTCAAATTACTTGCAAAGTGCAAGTTTGTTCCATCAGCCGATTTGAGTATAAAAAGATAATCTTACTCTTGGTCTTCACCTACCCGATTTAAATACTTGATATTCACAGGGCTGTATTCCATGTACCAACATCATGCTTTGGTTCCAAAGCAAAAACTAGGAGGCCATGCTGTTATATGTAGACCGATAATTCATTTAACCCTACTTGGATATTTTAACTGTGTCGGCATGCACCACAGTCATTTTTAACCTGTTAAAATTTAAAATCTAATGTCCCGCATTCTTTGATTTACTGATTTTAAACAGGAGAAAGTCATAATTTGTAAATTGCAAATTTTTATTTATAAGCTATTAATCATTGTCAATGTTTAAATGTTTTGGGTTTTGATCCATATTCCACAAGACTCCAACAGGAGTATTTTGTTTCAGTTGAGTGGTCATTAAAAAAAGTTATTAATTCTTAACTATTATTGTTTTATCTATTGGTTCTATATATTTATTATCTCCTCCTGTTTATGAATCTCAATATTCAATTTCGTATGCCAATTGATGATTGATGTAGAAATGTACCAAAAAGGCAATAAACTGATCGATCAAAAGCTTGGTACTTTTGAAATGAACAACAATTTCAGAAATGACAAAAAACAATATAATTTCTGATTTATCACCTATGTATCCATGTTGTTCAAGATCTAACTCTTTCATGATATGAAAACCAAGCATTCATATTTACCAATATAAAACAACAAACTAAATTCTGAGAATTATTAACTCAAACATAAGAAATTCGAGCATTCTGGCCATTATAATTATTAATAGAGAGATACAAATCAAATCCTATCAATAAACTGATGCTTCTAGAACAATGGACATAGTTCTACTGCATACAGACCATCCATCTTTAGCAACTTGATATAGCAGAGTACAAAGTAAAGAACGACTCAAACCTGAAATATATAAAGCATTGCAAACTTTAAGTTACAGAGCGATTCATTTATAAGACTCTAAATAAAGTTGCATAGGAAGCCTTTAAGTATATGCCAACACAGTTGATTTGTTTAATTGTTTTACTCGTCTCAGTTTTGGAAGGTATGCTACCTGTTTTTAATCTGAACATAAAGCATAGATCGTTATCTTCAGTAGTAATATGACCCTGTAAAAGAAAATAAGTTGTATCAATAAACAAAATTAGCATGATGCCTGCAAGGTATATTGCAGCTTATATGTAGTATTACCTTGCCACAACTCAGAGGCTCCTTCAGTTTCAGGGTTGTCGTAGTTTGAACCCTCCTTTTTGTCCTTTTTATCCTACGTATTAATAATAAAATCAATTTTGGTGTTATATATTAAACCCATTTTTCAATTATTATGTCATGTATTTTGATAAGTCAATGGTTTAAATGAAAGGCATATTCATTGAGAACGAGTCATTTGGAACAATTTTTAATAATCAACCATGATTAAACCTTGTTATTTCTTGTAAACTGAACCACTTACAGTATAATTATTAATGTGTGAAAACTCGCAGTAGTTCTGTTCATAATTCTGACGCTAGGCCTTCTTTTACAGAATAGTGATAATGGAGGTAGAACAATTTGGACAAAATGAAGAACATGATCCTTCTACTTCACAGTCGTTGTCTAAGAAGAGGCGAAGAGGCCCAACAACCGGGAAGAAATATAAAACACAAGAACCAAAATTCATTGAGTGGAGTGATAACGGCAACCCTATTGGAAAGTGGGCGAAGTCTTATAAGGCGTATGTGGGCGACACTGCTAGATCTAAAATTGATATCAATATTAAAAATTGGGATGACGTTTGTAAAGGGCTTAAAGATACTATATGGGAAGATGTTAAGGTATTGTAAATTCATTTATTCACTTATTACTTATTCGACTTTGAGACCAAATTGGACATTTGAAGTCTTATAAGGCGTATGTAACTATGATTTTTTTTAATCTCAGATCGAGTACCACATTGACGACAACATGAAAGATAACGTGTTAAAATATGTCTGTGGACGATGGAAAGATTTCAAAACAAAATTGGTGGGTGGTTGGATTACGAAGACAAGAAAACTTCCAGTGGACCATAAAGAGCCGTACGAGCTTTATGATGGCATTACACAAGCACAATGGGAAACGTTCAAGAAGAATTGTGAAACTGAGGAATTTAAGGTAATTTTTTTGTTCATTTCATACTTTATCCTTTTAAAACGTATTTTTGTTTCCTTGACGATGTCGAAGAAAGTAATAATTGTAATTACTTCTTGCGTACATTATTGACTGTCTTGATTTAATATTTAAATAATGGAGACTTTTTGATTGTTAACATTCCACAAAGTTTGTATAAAATTTTTGAGTTAGAAATGTAGCTGATAGTGAAAATAGATGATGAGAAGGTGAGTTTGGTTAGGTTCAACATTTTTAACACTTTATATTTTTCATGTTCATCTCTTTATCATGATCTGCACTAAAAGGATACTACTTTGTAGGTTACCTATTCCAATTTTCCATGTGCCGCATACCTCCTTAATCATTTGTGTAATGCTACTGGAACAGAATATAGAGATAGTGACAAATAGATTGAAGAATACATAATAATAGCTAAATCCAGTCACTCTGGGTTTATATATAACTTGTTCTTAATGTACCTTTGATGCACAAGAAAACATGAAATCCTTTTCAAGAAAATATAGCTTGTAACAACTACCTATATATAATGCGAATAATAATTAAATTCTTAATTCAACACAATAATTATGAAGTTCCTCGCCAAACTACTGAGTACCAGTAATCTAACTGATTAGAAATGCTAATGCTGACAGTTGAAAATCCAATATAGCAGAATAGCATTGTAATAATTGTAATCTTCCATGAAATGAAATAATGTCTTAAAAAAGGGTTGGCCTTGGATTCTAGATTGTATATTTAACACCACTTTAAAATTGTTGTGGCGAATATTGATCTAATATTGATTCTAGAATGAAATTTCTCCTTTCCCTTTTGTTAAAATAAAATATTGTTTTGGGCCAAAATTGTATGAAAGTCAGTATCATCGTTTCATTTTACTTTGTTTCTCTGTCTTATACATTCTTATTTTCTGTCTCTGATTATTTTCTTATGGTTTTATTTTTATTTTTTTATTATCTAACTATGTCTTGATGTTTGATTTGGTACTTTTATAGAATGCCTTGATGTTTTAAAAGCATATTATCTTACGAAAATTCTAGTTTACAGGAAATACCCCCATTTCTGCAAATCAACACATCTGCCAATCATCACCTTGTTCATCTCTGCAAATACCCCCATTTCTGCCATTGACTGCTGCCCACCAGTCATCTCCCCATTCACTATGCATGTTTCTTTTGAAGTATATGATTTTATTTGAAGTATATGATCCAAAATATCAACACATATAATTTATTTATGATCCCCAGTCACTTTTTTTGATTTTATTTGAAGTATATGATTTTATTTTGAAGTATATGATTTTATTTGAAGTATATGATCCAACATATCAACACATATAATTTCTTTTGAATTATATGATTTTATTCTTAAAGCATGTTTACCATTAGTTGACTCCATTTATCCTTGTTGATTATAGACGATTGTTTCTACATATGTTTTCCAATTCTTAATGTTTTCTTCCCCTTTGTGTGTGTGACTTCCAAGGATGTGCTTGCTGATTTTCTCATAAGCTGAAGTCTAACTACATTATTTGTTAATATGAAAGTTGCGTGAAATGATCTCTTTCAGCGACATAGAAACAAAATCAATATTAAATACTAAGACATTAATATATGAATAAGATTTCATATCCTGATATCGGTATGATACACAGTATGGCTCAAGTATAATAGCCACAAGAATCTTGATATTTATGATATATGAGAATGCATGATATTTAGCGATTATTCATTCTCATTAACAGTTGAGGCATTTCAGTTTTGCTGTGTGTGATTTCCATGTCCAGATTTCTTTTATGCTAGTGGTTGCAGACATGTGATAATGCAAGAATTTTGTGCAGTGGAGTATATTTTAGCAGTGGAGCATACATTAATATTCATTATTTTTGACAGCGATTAAGAGAGAAGGGTAGGAAGAGTCAAGCATACAATGAGCATCCTCACTATTTGGGGCAAGCTGGATATGCAGGGAAGAAAGCTAAATGGATAACCGAAGGTCATAGTTCATCGACTACATTACCAAGTGGTTCTTTTTTGGATCGAAGTATTGACTGGGTTTTGGCAAGATCAAAAAAAGAAGCTAATGGAAGTTATGTAATCCCTAATGAGAAAACTAGGATAGTTGCAGATAAAGCGGTATGACTAATTTCGATGCATTTTATCCCATTTGATTAATCTCTTACAAAACAAAGCAATAAATTATTGAGAAAACTATTTTTTTTGTTGTTGATAGAATGCTTGGAGAGAAAAAGCCATCGAAGGAACATGGGTTCCAAATAGATATGATGATGTCTTAAATCATGCTCTTGAAAAAAAAGAACATCCAGGTCGAGTTAGAGGAATTGGTGGGACGGTCGGTATCAAAGATGTATTTGGAAAGGTAGTTAAATATAAAGGTCCAAGTGGTGTAATGTCAGCAGATGAACTACAGCGTATCACTCAGGAAATAGAAACTAAAGTGAGCCAAAGGTTCGAGTCTATGGTAGATACGGTGGTTGAGCAAAAGATTGCAAACTTTTTCAATAGGATGGGTATGCAAATGCCCAATGATATTGTGGTCGAAAATGTACCATCTTTTGGTCATCGTAGCAGCTGTCAATCAGTACGATTGGACAAATTACAAAATACCAGCACAAATCAAGAGATAGATCCTTATGAAAACTTGCAGGTAACTAATTCAAAAGTCTATTTTTGTAAAATTATACGATTCTAAAACGTGTAAGTCAATAATTTTAATGTTGTACTTGTCATTCTAGAGGCCAACTAAATGTCGTTTAGCTGTTAATTTGGACTCCAAAATTGTCGTAGTGGGTCACGGCATGGTGCATCCTGCTTCTGGGCCTGGAGATCAATGTCATAATCAACAAATCTTGACCAATCATGTAAAGGTTGGAATTGACGCAGTAGAGCCTATTCATGTAGGAACCCCTCTTCCGGTTCCAAGTAAATATCACATCACGATAGGAGAAGCACTTGGTAGTTTTGTACAATGGCCTAAAAATCTTGTGCTTTTAGGCGATGATGATAAGGTAAAGAAAACACTTTTTGTATTTTTTTTGAGCTTTGCTTGGATAAAATATGCAGACTCCATGCTGCTTATGAATTTTTTGTGTGCAGGCTACACATATTAGGAGCAAAGACAAAGTGGAAGAGTGTGTTGCTACGGACATGAATAATAACCAAAAGATGACAAATGAGCATGCAAAGCGTAGGACGATCGTGGGTGAAGACATCATTAATACTTTAACAGATGAGTGCAAATATTTCCACGACCTGATAGTTCAAGTGCCATCCCATGATAATAATTTCATCAATGCAATTCATGTGAACAAGGATTTATTTACATACGATGAGGACTTTGAAATCCATGTCACTATGGATGACATTATCCAATTCCTTGGTATGGGATGGTTGAATGGAGAATGGTTGCAAATTTGCATCATGTGAGTATTATATATATATATATATATATATATATATATATATGATGAATATTTCTATCTGTGTACCAATATAGCTACTATGTGAAATACTTAGGTTACATTTACAACAAATAGCTTATAAATTCATTGTATATGTTCTATTTTATATTATGTATTATACATGAAATGGTAGAATAACAATATTTGTATGTTGTACTTATTTTTAGGTGGTTACATATGTGCAATGACCTCGGAGTGGAGACCATCGGGTTTATGTGTCCATATAAGTTGTCTCAAGTGCGGAAATATCCAGACGCGACAAATATATATATTTCGAACACATGGCGTACGTCACAATCGAAGAGCTTACTCTTAGCCCACACTACGAAGGGTATGAGCAATAAACTTTTATAAACTAGTTTGCAAATCTAATGTTGATATTAACTTCATATAAATCTTATAATGTAGGAAACATTGTCTACTGCTTGTTTTTCGTATAGAAAAGAATGAGGTTTATGTTTTGGATCCCCGAGTCGAACGCAAATCTAAACTGGAAATTAGACCACAAGTGAATATGTACGTTTTATCTATTTGCCTTCTGATATCTTTTTTGCTTGATGCAAGTGAATATGTACGTTGTATTTAAATTTTTATTTTATGTGTAGGGCGTTTAAAACTTATAAGGCGTATGGTGGAAAATCTCGAGGAATTTACTTGAAATGGAAGAATATTAAGGTGACTTATTTTGTACAAAATAAAAATAATCTTCTATATTGGATATAAATTCAAATTAACCTATCTATTAAATTATTGTGTAATATTGTTGTAGTGTCCTCAACAATCTAGAACGACGGATTGTGTATATTATGTGATGAGGTATATGTATGATATAGTAAAAAACCACGATCAAAGCACCGAAATGCTTGAGGTACCACTTTAATTTTTTTCCTTCATAATTTTTGTTAAGTACTTATTCGATTAATGTTTCGAAACAATCTTGTAATTGCAGTACTTTGTACAAGATAGTTCTTATAGCCAGCAAGAGATAGATGAGGTTCAAGATAATTTAGCTAGCTATATCATGCATAACTGGATGTAGTCTTCTTATATGCTACTATATGGTGAGTTTATTCTTGTCTCTTTCATACTTTCAGCATTACATTATTAGGAGCTAAAAATAAAATAATTATAATTGAATACATTTTTTAAAATAATGACACAATGTTGTTAAAAAAAATAGTTAAAAGCTAAACGTACATATCCATTGCTCAAAATTGAAGCGATTTTCGGTGTTGAATTTGGGAATGGTTCAAATTGAAGTTCGACTGTGGGTTGTGTCGTTAGAGGGTGTTTGCGGTCGAAATGAATTGTGCGAAGGAGTTGTTACTGTGCTTTGAAGTGTAGAACAGTGGAAGTGGCTTGTTTAAATGAGTTCAGTGGTTTGAATGAGTTCAAGGCTTGTTTGTATGACTGGATATGGTTGAATGCAATGCAATGTTTGAACAAGAGGTGTATGCAGTGTCAGTGGCCAGTGGTTGATGGTTAATGGAAATTGAGCAACAACAAGATGATGGTGGGGATGGTATGCAGGCAATTTATGGTATGTGTTTTGTATGTGGTCAGTGGTGGGCTGTTGTAGTTTTGGTTATAGAAGAGATGGATGTTGGACTGGGATGTTTTGATGAGCGGTGGTTAGTTATGTAAGGGTTATTTCAAAGTTTGATGTGTGGGTGGATGTGTTAGAGTTACTGTCAGGTGATGGAGGTTGGTTGTCTGTTGCAACAGGGTGTTGTTCAGGCAGAAGCTGGGTGGTATTGGAGGGTGAGCAGCAGTTGTAGGCTGTCAAGTCGCTGATTTTATTTATATCTCAACTTACAGCATATGCTTTGGTAAATGAAATTTGAACAAACGTACTACTATCAATTTGTTTTTATCCTTTCTTTTTTTTCTTCTTTTTTATTCTTTTAAACTTCTTTGAAATTAATTCTAATCAAAACCATCCCTAAATTGTTAAACTAATTAAAATCTTCATTCACCCAGTTTCCACCATATTGAAAAAGTACTCGATATCCATCACTTTATTAACTGCTTAGTGTCTATAATCAGTTCAGACCCACTCCTAATAATCCTATCCTTTGTAATTATACACAATTCAATTTTATACTAAAAATCGCTTAATATACACATTTTTTCCCGGCTTGCCTGCTTATTTAACTTAAAAACTATGCACATTTACTGTTGATTAAAATGAAATTATTTAAGCATATGAGATGGGTGCTTTAGTATAACTGCTGTGTGTGGTGACTCTGCTTATTGGAGTTGATGGTCAGTAGAAGTGGCTGTTTCGAATTGGTGGTGATGTAGAGGAGTGGATGGGGTTCTGGTGGTAGAGAGGCTGTTGGTCTATAGGCAATGGAATCTTGGATTTGTAGAGGCAGATGGCAGATGATGGATATTGATGCAGGTAAGGTGCACTCAACTGAAAGGCACAGTGTTCGTTTGGGTTGAATGAGAGGAGTGTTTCAGAGAGTGATGTATATGCACAGAGGGGATGGTTAGTATGGAGAAGCAGTTGTGACTTGGGGAGGTGATGAATTGGTGGTTTAGCAGTGAGTAATGGAAAATGCACTGTGCACAGTTGTATGGTAGAAGGCAAGTGCAGATGAATATATTTGATGTCACTGTGATATGGTACTATTGTCGATGATGATAAATTTCAGTATAATAAGTCTGCACATTACGGGGTTGACCTCTACCGATGTGCCTCTAAAATACAGATTTATATTAGGCAAAATATGTTACTTATTGGCGTATGACAGTGGTTCATCGACTTAGAAATCAACTTACAATGATTTTTATTGAATATGGATAGGTTAATCATCGACACACAAGCGGTCCCCCCGTACAAACATAGTATAGATTTATGGAAGGCAGTGGTGATGAAGGTTGGGGTGGTGTTGCAAGGTATGGAGATGGTGATATGCAGAGTGGTTGAGATGGTGATAGTTGAATGTTTGTATGGATTGAGTTATGAAACTGTTGTATGGATTGGTCAAGGGTATTTGATGTTGGCAAGGTTGCAGTAAGGTGGAGCAGTGGTTCAGGGAGAGGCTTGGTAGTTGAGGCAGTTAATTAGTTGCTCTATATATATGTAAGATGATGGGTTGATGGTTGATGGCAATATGATTAGGTTGCTAGTGGTATGTGTTTGTAACTGTGATAATTGTGATGGGTATAATTGTGGTCAGTGGGGTTTGATGAAGTTTGGTTGACAGTGGTTAATATTGGAAGTGGCAGTTGATCAGTGAGGTGGTAGTGGGTGGTGTTAGTAACAGGAATTTGGTTGGGGTGGATGTTGTATATGTTTGCAGTCAGGGTTGGCGAATGGAAAGGGGATGTTGTGGAGGTAAGGGAAGAATGCAGTATTGTGTTAGCCAAAGATCGTGGTGAATGGATGCACTGGTGTGTGCACTGTATGTGCGCAGTAGCTTGTTTGCACAGAAGTTTGGAACAACGGCAGTAAGATGATGGGTGGAGGCAGTAGGTTGATGACGACTGGAATGGTGTGAGATGTATGCAGGCAACAATTGGTGGCATGGTTTTGGGATGTTCAAAGTGCATAGAATTGTGAAGAAGTGCATGGCACAGTTATGCAAGCTGTAAACAGTTTTGTAAAAAAAGTATACAAAATAGTATGCAGTGAATTTTTTTGTGAAGAGAGACCTGTTTCTTAGTGACAACTGCGTATTATTGGCAACATGTATACTTAAAGTAATATACTGGCATGCGCATAAGCTTTTTAACATGGTTGATATATGTTGATATTTGTTACTTAACTAACTTAATCATTATTCGTTTGGCTTGTTATATAGTAAATAACTGGTTTGGTTATTTTGTTAAGGCTCTTGGATTGGAGAGGTTGAAAACGGAGCTGCAAAGGCAAGGTTTAAAGTGTGGTGGAACTCTGCCTGAGAGGGCGACTAGACTTTTCTTGCTTAAAACCATTCCTTTTGATAAGCTACCGAAGAAAATACTTGCTGCCAAAAAATGAGGGGCTTCCTTCTCTTTCCAGGTATTTGTTATGCTATTTTGTAATCCTATACTTAAATTGTATATCAACTATGTTTACGTAAATGTCCTATTTGTACTCTATGCCATGGATGCTTTTGTGGACGTTTGTCTTTAACTTCGTGTGTCAAAACAAATAAGGATGAATCTTGTCGGACAATTTTTAACATCATTCTATGTACCATTCTGTTTGTTTGGAGACTCCAGATGAATGCATGTTGACAAGAATGGCTTTTTTGCATCAGGTATAAATAGCTGATGCAATAGAAGGATTAGTTTGCATCAGTTTTCATTACAACCGATGCAACATGGGAATTAATTTGCATCAGTTTGTATAATAAGCCGATGCAATAGAGGGATAAGTTTGCACCGGCTGTTATAAAAAACCCGATGCAACAAGATACTTTGTTGCATCGGGTTTCATTACAGCCGATGCAAAATGGGCTGTGTTCAAGCAACCAACCATGATATTTTGCATCAGTTGTTACTAATAACTGATGCAAAAAGTTTCTTTTTGCATCGGTTTCAGAACTGATGCAAAAGTATTAACCCTGTTGCATCGGCTGCATATGCATCGGTTGTTGAACTGATGCAAAAGGGGGTAAACAACTGATGCAAATGGCCTGTTTTGTAGTAGTGATTACTATAATGTAAATAGCAATTTATATCAAATTGCTTCTCTAGCCACTCAAAATATATCTAACTTTTGTAAAAACGTTTTAAAATGTAATGAGATATTTAATTTAGGAATAAATACAATTGTTCATTCTGGTAATCGTACTTCGTTTTGGCATGACCGGTGGATTTTGATCTTGCCTCTTAAGATAGAATTTAAGGATCTGTATGAAATTTGTAACTTTAAGTATGCTTTAATCAATGAAGTTTATTATCCTAAAATGATCCTCCTTGGAATTCCTGTTTTAACAGAATTTTAGTTGATTCAACTTTTAGACAACTTTCTTTACTTTATGCCAGATTAAGTCTTTATAATATTGGTAATGATAATGATTTTATTAGTTGGGAATGGGATAAGAGTAAGAAATATACTTCTAACTCTTTCTACAGATTTATTAATTTCTCGGGTACAATAAATAACTCATTTAAATATATGTGGAAATCTAATGCTCCTCCCAAATTCAAAATTCATATGTGGTTAATTCTCATGGAAAACTTACTACAATCAAATTTTTAAAGAGAAAAAATATTCAAAATGATAATAAATGTTATTTTTGTAATCTGTATCTTGAGGACATTAATCATATATACTATAATTGTATGGATTCTAATTAATACTCTTAAAAATTTTAACTTTAATATAACAACTAAAATTTTGGATTGTGAATTCTACTGGAATAATTATAGATTCAAGTTTAAAAAGAATATTATATTTTTACTAGACACTTTATTCATTATTATTAATTGGTTTATTTGGTTTGAAAGAAATTAAAGAATTTTCAATAATAATAATTATAATTTTAACAAATTGATTTTTATAATTTCTTCATTTTGTTTTAATTGGATCTCTAACCCCAAATATAAATTAGCTAAAAATATCCTTTTAAAAAGGCATCTTAACAAGGTTAATCATAATATTAATTTTTTTAAACACAACAATAATTTTTTTAACATTAACAATAGTATTATTAATATTTTCTCTAATTTAGATGATGATTTCACATCTAATCATAACTTACTTATGATTAAAGGTTCATAAGATAGACCCGTCTCAATATTTGTACTAGTCTTTATTTGGTATTGGTTTTAAGGTATTTCATTTATATCGTTATTGTCCAGTTAGTCTTATTTAGGTTTTTATTTCATTCCTTATAAATACATATATATGTATATTTATTATATAAATATACATAATATATGTATCATTCTAATTTTTTCCTTAGTCATTTTCCAGTTACAGGTATGGGAGATAGGATATTAGGTTCATTTTGCAGGTTTTCATATCTTCAGATTGCTGGACATCAGATGGTAGTGAGGTCACCAGAGCAGAGTATCTTCATCGAGGACTACTAGCAGTTTCTCCTCAAATTTAGGATTCTGCTATCTTCATTATGGAGTACTTTTTTCAGGAGGATATATTCTTCAGTTTGGTACCCCTTTCTCTTGTTCAGAGGCTTCAGAGCGGTTTCTCTTTTCACCAGATCCACTTCAGAGCAGATGCTTATTCACCTCTCCTGATTCAGTTGGTTGGAGCATCTCATTAGTTTGGGACGTCATCCAGTAGTTTTTGTTTTTCCTCCAGTGTTTTAGGTACTTCTAACACCTTAATATCGGACGGTGACCATACCGGAGCTCGATTTCGGGGTGTGTTGGGTGGTGACCTTACCAAAACTCATCTTAGGAGTACGTGAGATTTGATATATATGTATTTAGTTTTTGTTACCTACGAAGCATGTTGACAGCACCTTATATTCGTGATATATATATTCGCATGTGTGCTCTCCTCTATTAGAGGATCACACATTTTTTCTCAAAAAAATGACAATATCTTTTTAGTTAAAGAAAAAATATAAATTATCCTATATATGTAAATATGCAAATTCATTCCTCCTCTCCTCTTTTTTCTTTCCTTTCCTCTTTCTTTTACTCTTACTTTTACTTTTCCTCTCTTTCATTTTTTTTCTTTTTTTTTTTCTTATTTTCATTTTCTCCCTTACTTTCCTTTTTCCTATTTCTTTCTTTTTCCCTTATCTTTTTTTCTCTTTCTTTAACTTTTATTTTTACTTGTTTTCCTACTTCCCATCAATTTCCGACCCACTCCCTTCTCCCCTTCCCTTCCTTTCTTTCTTCCAGACTTTTTATCCTTACTCCCTTCTTATTTCTCCTTAAAACACACACAACCATGCACGCACTCGTATTCATGCACACCCTCTCCGGTCGTTCAACCACGCCGCGGACCACACACGCAAACTATTCTCGACCCTCCGGTCCCCTCCATCCACCTGGCACGCAACCTGGCTTCACGAATCGAACAATCAACCCTTCACCGAAACTGAACGAAGCCAAACCACTGAGATCACCTCACATATGCCACTATAGTCCACTGTTCACCATTAATCTTCGCTCGGAGGTTCGTCAAACTCACCTCCACCTTCTCCCCCACATGCGCACGCCTCGTTCCCCCTCCCCATGCCACCATTTCCTTGTAACCGAACCAATCCGAACCACTAAAACCCTACTTCCCCCATGTCAAAATTCCACGGCCATCTAAAAATCACCGCTCCAAATTTTTTCAAGTTCCCCATCCCTTACTCCTCCTCTACGTCAAATGCCATGCCCCCAAATCGGCCAAGGCGCCCGGATTTCTTGATAGTCCAAATCTCGATCAACCCCACTTTCCTACCTCCTTACGCCATTAAAAATCTTCTAACCAATTTTAAAAATCATGTTTTCCTGTAGCGAACTAAACTATATAGTCCAATCGATTAATTTTGACGTTAAAATTTTGACCATGTCTAAAACATTTGCTATAAAACTCGCTTTTATGCTCTATACCTGATACTATTTAACCAACCCAATTTTAGAGAAATATTCGTCCAAAAATAAAGCACTTTGCTTTTTACATCACTACCTGAAACAATTTAGAAGAAGAGATAGAAATTTGTGAAGTTAACACAACAAAAAAGAAAAGAAAGAAAGAGATAGAGCAGAATACAAGGATGTTGTATAGACTCTAGCAATAACACCTTGTATACATCCATGTACATATATATACATGTATTCTTGTGCATCCAAAACTTATCAAAACACTACAGCTTCTATACTAAGGCAATATTCATAAATTAATGTAAAAAAAAAGTTTTAGTTTCTCACCGTCTAAAATGATGAACGAATGCTACTTAATCTTCTTCCTAAGACATTGCTGGTCTTGGACCCTTTGAAGTTTAATGGCAGATTTGTTCCTTTGTTTTGTTTTTCTTTTCCGGTGGCATTTTTTTTTTGTTTTTTTTTTTGAGTTTGCAGTGGTAGTTTGTATACTTTTATTTTTGAATCCCAGAGTATGAAATGAGGCAGTGATAGGTAGGAATATATATATATATATATATATATATATATATATATAAAGAAGATGGGAGGCTGAAGCATTATTTTACAAGCTGCTGCATATTTCTTTTGTTTGATATTTTTACTTTGATTTGAGGTATTGACCTGATTTGATTTCATATGAAAAGTTTTGATTTTTGCCTTGATTTGATTATTGTAAAAGAGGATTTGATGTATTACATGTTGAGAGGATATGCATTTATGAGGTTTTCCTCTTGTGTACATACGCGTACACATCATATGTATATATTTATATGTATTTTCCATCATATTTTATCTGTTCACACTTATTTTTATGCACATTTACACATATCCGTATATATATTTACATTTTATCACTTTCACCATTCCATATAACATATATGCATATACGTTTACTTATGTATACATATTTGTCATTATATGTATACATATATACCTTCACTTAATCTCCTATTTACATATATATTACTTCATTTGACGTATATTCATCTATGCACATTTACATATTTATATGTTATCAAACACCATAAAGCTTGTAAGAAGAAGAGTAATTTAGGAAGTCAGTGATATTTTGAATTTTGGAAGAAGAAATTTTGATTCGAATTGAAGGATGAAAGAGAAGACAGAATGAACGTGATCTTTGAACGGGTTGCGATCGATTTATCTGCCATTTTTTTCTCTGGTTTTCGATTTGAAAAGGAAAGGGGTGACAATATGCGATTTAATGCAGGGAATTGTCGGGCTTGGATGTGATGGATGCGTGTTTGAACAGGTGAACAGAAGGTGGCGTGCACGAGAAGGTAAAGGAAAGCTACAGTAATTATGAGGTGAAAGCCAAAAATCACTGATGTGAAAAGAATTTCGGCTGATGGCTGACTAGGATATACAAATATATATATATATATATATTCAATTTAAAATTCAAATTATCTCGATAAATACAACTTCCAATCTCAAACTCCCATCAAGGTGTGTCGCTATGCGTTTATAATGTTATAGTCCTATTCCGAACGCAGTGGAAAAGGTTTCGAGTCCTAATTCGATCGTATGGAGAAGATAGCTTTTTGGACCCAATTACTATATTAAATTTCGATATAAATTTTAACTCGTTCCTATCCATACGACTACACGATAATTCCAGCCATTAGGAAATTTGAAATCTAATAATAATACAATACTATGGATCCAGTGGAACTGGTTTCGTTGAATTCTGAGACTGTGCCTCGGATGACTATTTTTAAATGTCAATTTAAACGATATATTTTTAAACTGAACAAACCACTTTCAAATTCAAATTTAGAATTTTTATTATCTTCATTGTTATCAGTATAAATTTATAAGCCTACAAATTATTTTTAACAGGCTTAAAACTCGAGGTTCAATAATTTACCCAAATTCCAATTATTAAATCCAAAAGTTGAATTGTCCAACAAATCGCTATATTTAAATATCGAATCTATTTTATAAATAAAAACCAACTCTTTCATATCTAGAAATCAATTTATAATTCAAATTAAATATTTAAACCATTTAAATATTCCAAATTCACGTTGAAAAATCCAGGTCGTTACAGCATCGATACATTTTAGGTGTTGCCTCGTATCGCTCGTGGGTGGTACGCTTCGTGTCGATCCTTGACCGATCGATACGAATTATATAGATGAATATCGATACGAGCTGTGAGTTTACAGAAGCAATACGAAATGTCACTAGGCGATGGATACGAGCCGGAGTAGATGTGATGGATACGAAGTGGTGCCTTGATTATGGACCGATACGAAGGGGGGGTGTGCTCGATGGATACAAAATGAGCCAACTTGGATCGATACGAGTATGATGGATACGAAGAAGGCTACCTCGGATCGATACGAACATGATGGATACGAGTGAAGTTGACCCTTCTGATTTGCATCGATCATATCTCGTGCATACGAAGTCCGATTGACTTGAAATTTGAAACATGGTCTTTTCTAGCCTTGTTCATCATTTCCAATCGATCCCGTCTTGATTCAAGTTCAGTCAAATTTTGATGATATCGATCACAGCCTTGTTTTCAGTCGATCTCCGATCATGATATTCATCCTTTCCAGCCAATTTGTTGATATCCCGATCTTGACCAAAAGGCGGGGCAACAATGGCTATAGTCATAACGTGCAGGTTGCAATTTTGTTTTCAGCAAAAACCGTTAGATAAATTATAAGCTTTTTTCGAATTTGTTTAGAGGACAACATAAGTGGTAGGACCTGATGCATCTCTAGCTGAGTTTAGTTTGTATTTTTTTTGTAATGGTAATATTATTAGTTGTGATTATCTATACTCAAATTGAGTTTGTATTGGCATGTAATGGTAGTGTTCACTAGTTATTTTTAGATTGTATTGGCATATATTGATTTTATTTAATTTTGTTTGTCTATATCATGTGATATGTGTGAGTTATATTCTTTATAGTATTTTTACTGGGCATATATATATGTATATAAACATTTATTTATATACATGTATTCGTATTATGACATCCTTTCTTATTGTTATTAAAATGTTGCTTGTTATATGTCCTTTATTATTAGTTTAGCGTATTTCATTTTGCATATATATAAAAACAATATATGTACATATGTATGTATGAATTCAACTTACATTGCAGCTACTGGATTAGAGAGTTTCTGTCGATATAGAAGATTAGAGCATTTTGTTTTGTTGTATATTTTTCTTTTATTTTTTCTTATTTGTACGGAGGTTTTGCTACCTGTCAGGTTTGTTGACAGCTCTTTTTTGGTGTGGAATAAAATTAAATCAGTGCTCTCTTTCTTGTGAGCACGAGGGTTAAGGGAACTTGCTTATCCAAAGAGCAAGGGTAACAATGAAGAGAAGACCAAACTCAGCTAGAGATAAAGAAGTTTAATGCTTCCATCATTCCATGCAACCATGTCTTCCTTATATGGATATGGTCGTGATTTGGGAATATGATATTTTTCTCCATCTACATCATCTGTTTTGCCACGTCAGTATTCGGCGTCAATTTTGATCAATCAATTCAAGCAAACCATATCGCTCATCAACTAATACAAATAAAGGTCCAACATCCATATATGTTAAGGGGTTCTTGTTTCTAAATTTAGCTCATTTTCCTCATTTGTAATTTCCAAGCTGAGACTAAGAGTTTGAAAATAATTTTAATGACTAATGAGGAATAAAATGCCTTGTACTTTTGCTATAAGATCCAATGAATATGAGAAATTGCAAAATAAGTTCGAAATTCGTACTTTGTTTATGTGTGCAAGTATTTACAAATATTTCTGTTTAAGATCTAATTAATATGAGAAAATGCTCACAACACATACAAAATGAACATCACAATCAGCCAGCCATGCAAGGTCAAAAGGTACAACCAAATCAGTAAATTATAAAAATACAGTCACATAAGCAACCGACAATAGAACAATCAAACAAGCAAAGTAAAACAATCACTCAACAACAATGGCTCAACCAAGACCAAATGAAGAAACAACCTGATCAGACCAAACAAACAATAGAGTTAAACAGATCTATCTTCCCAAAACTAATGTCTCTACCTTACCCGCTTTAGTGCAGTAATTTGAGTATTATATGAACTTGGTTAACATTATCTGCATGAGCATGTGTTTGTTTTAAGTAATTTGAGTATGTGGCCACTCATATGTGCACTTTGGTTAACATTCATCTAGTGCAGTAACATCTATATGAACATACTAACAGTTAGTAATCAGATGCAAATAAGCTTCAAGCAGAACCATCAAGGTTAACAACACAGGACATGCACAAAAATCTTATCTGTATACTGAATAAGTATTCTACTGCAGTTTTTCCAGCAGTTTTTTCCACTGACAAAACTTAACAGGCCAAGTTGAGCGTCAGAAGTACCGATAATTTCAGTTGAAATAAGCAGTTGTTTCTGCTATATGATTCACTTACTAGCTTTTAAGTCATGCTTAGCTCCACTCGACCACCCTTGCTTTCCTTTGCATCCCACTAGCTGAAAATAAATTTGTATAAATTGTCGACGTTTTAATGGAAAAATCAAAATAATATACGAAGAAAGACCAAGCTTCCACAAAGAAAGCAGAAAACACAAAGTGAAAAATATTGCGGTTGAATGTAAAAAGTGATCATTCTAAACATTCAGATTTGCAGTGTGAAGAATTTATGGATATATGAACTATGTATCTACAAGAGGACACTTATCAAGTCTTACAGGTTAGGACATGAATTAAACTCATGTGTTACAATTCATATACTTAAAGACAGCATATGATTACTTAATTAACAGTAAAAATAAGGATCACTGTATATTATTAATTAAATCGGAGTGTGTGATGAAAATCAGAGGGCTGGAGGGGTGCTGCAAAATAGAGATGTCATTGAACGCCGTGCATGCGCGCTTTCGTTCCCATTTAAATGATTATAGTTTTTCTTAATTATAATTTCTCTCTCTTGTAAGCTCATCATATTATTTAAATGTGAACATTCTCTTGAAATCTGGGGATTAGAGGTGTAGCCAAAATGAGATATAGTCGATCATTGCTATGTATGTATGCATGCGTGCAACCTGCACTGGTTATTTTTGTCGAGCTGATGTTTTATTTGAATTTTTTTACATTTAGTTGAAACATATGCACGAATTTTTTTTAGAAAAAGTTGCATGTTGAATTTCGACATTTTTTGTACGTTTTGATGAGTTTTAAAAAATAAAGTGTAATTTAAGAGATCTATTAAGAGTAATGTTTTATCTATTTAAAAAAAGGACAAAACCAACTGTCCACTAATTAATATCCTAATATATTCAGCAAAGGATTCCAAAACGTCAGGGATTTACACTATAAAAAAGAAAAGGAAAAAAAGACAATCAGGAACATTATTAACACAGTATGTTCACACTAATGGTAACATGAATGATAATCATTTTAATATGGCACTACTAAAATAGTTTCATTAGGGAGGAAGATATCACTTAATTTATTCACAAATTTACGTAGAACTGGCTATTCAAAATAGAAGAAGGCAACCAACTGCTAGCAGCATTGCCTCCAGAAAATCCATCTAAGGCAGAACAAGCAAATAACAAACATATCGGACTCGTACAACGAACAATTTGGACATCAAATTCATCACCAAATCTTGTTGAATCAGCATCATGGAAGAAGTAGCGTCATATATAAAGTTGAAAAGGATGAGCATGTGTGCCTTATTCTTATTTTATCAGTGTTAGTATTTACCTAAAAGATAGTGCAATTTGTGCAACTAGAGACATAAATAGAGTTGTCAAAGAAAAGAAAAAAAAAATTATATAAAAGTTACCAAAGGTATGAAATCTAGAATTGTCCAAGGCATCAATCTTCTTGCTGCGAAATTCCAATTCTCCGTAACTCACGAAGATGGTTAGCTATTTCCTGAAGAATTTGCATTCCACCGCTTCCACATTTTAAAGATTTAACCACATGCTCAAGAAATTTCTTATCCTTTTCAAGTGCCTTTAACCTTACATTAAGCTGTGAGATCTCATTTCCAAGTTCAGCGATTTCATCCTTATGGTTTCTCGTTGAAAGCTGCCTCCCATTGTAAGAAACAGACCGCAGTTTCTTTTCTCTAATAGCTCCTTTTATCGAGCATATCACAGTTTCTTTAATACTCGAGTCATCACACTCAGAATTAGAATTCGAGTTCGAATCTGAATCTCCTACACCTATCTGAGACCAAGCAGGACCATCTCCACTTTCAGAATACAACATAAGCATTCTTTCCAGTCTTTTTAAGCACGCTGTTATATAAACCCTCTCGTCTTCAATATCCAATATACCACTATTAGATCTCGATACACGTGGTGTGCCCGTAGATTCCATTTCTTCATAATCAACATAGCCTCTTTTGCAATTTTCTAGTGCTGCTTCAAGGTCTTGTATCTCCTTCTCTCTATCAGTTAACAATTCATTTAGTCTTTGTATTGCTTCTTGATCGTACTCAGATTGCTCTTCCATCATCCTTAAGTACTGCAATGCATCCATTTGCATGGCTGCTTTCTCCTGCTGCAGTCTGTTGATCATGGCCATTGCTTGATTGGCAGCGATTGCTGAAGCATTTCTTTCTTCTTCGAGTTCTTTGTATAAGATGCTCATGTAGTTTCTATCTGCTTCTATTTGCCTTTTGAGCCTGTCAAACGGGCTTTCTCCTTCTATTTCCTCGATTGTGTTTTCGTAAAATGGTTCAAGGGTGGATTCATTTCTGTTGAATGAACGAGGTGTGGTTATTTGTGTGATTCTTGACTTCAAATCGTCTGAAATCCTTGGTGATGGAAGCGGAATTGTTATGTCGGAGATTAAAGGCTTCATTAGATCTTCGTTTGTCGTATAATCATCTTTGCTTGAGATTTCTACTGCAGTTGAGAAACTAGAAATAGTTATTGATCGTTTGTTGAAGTAACCTATGAATTAGCATATATAGATGTTGAAATGGCATGCATGTCACTAACAAATTAGGCATCTCGTAAGAAAAAGAAGAAGTCTACACTGCACATTCACAGTCTTAACTGCACTGCACTATAAAGTCAAGACCGATTTACCTCTACTACACCATTTGAGTTCCAATTAAACCAAAGGTATTCCTATCCAAATACTAAAGAAGTTTAGAACAGTAATTTCTAGGTAGTTCTGGTAATGGATAGTGTTTTGGATTTAATTTGATTTAAATTAAAACAATTTTATTTTGTTGTTTGACTGCTATGACTACTGCTATGACTTGGAAGTTATGAATGTATAACAAATTACATAATTGAGCATATGCATGTAAAAGGATGATGAATATTAGAAAGTGGTATTTTGCTTGTAAATTGTTTGAAACAACAAAAGTTATTTTATTCGTTTACATAGTTAAAATCACTTATGAAATTTCATCATAAGTTATAAGAAACAAATAATTGTACTTAGTTAAAATCACTTATGAAATTTTATCATAAGTTATAAGAAACAAATAATTGCTTCTCCAATTTTAACTTTTAAGTTACTTATGCTACCCTATCATAACAAGTTCTAGAACACCCAAACTGAAATAAGCTACTTACAGTTAGTTTAAACTATTTGTAAGGGGTTGCCAAACATGCACTAAGCATGGATAGTTGCAAGTGCAGACACATAACTCTACATCAATATATATCATTATGTGTAATGTGAGGAGAAACAACTCAGAAAGAAAACTTGCATTATTAACAGTTAAACTAGATCAGATGATCCATACCAAGCTATTACACAATAGAATCTTCAAACTTAATCGTAATAATGGTACTATTATGCAGCAATAATACTTACATTTTGTGATCACAGATTTGGTTTGATCCTTACGACCCATGTGTTCTGATGATACTGAATTATCAGGCGATGTTTGAGAAGGATAGACCAAATTCTCGGTAACTTCATTATCCAAACCAGTTGAAGAAGCATCAAATTCAGATATATTTTTGCTTTGAAACAATTTCTGAGTGACAGGTTTTCTCTTAAGCATAACTGAGCAGTGTGAGCAACACTTTTGCTCTTTCCCTATTACAGACTTCTTTGCTATTTTGTTGTCAAATTTTGAATCCGAGTTGCCATCACACATATCACGAGACCCATAATATGTTAGTGATGATATCTCTAACTTATGCTCGTTACAAATTAACTCTTTGTAGAAATACTCCTGCATTTGCTTGAGAGTTGAGCAAAACATGCATGGGATTCGTAATTTGCAATATCGAGTCAACTTATAAATTAAATATAATATTATGCCATGAGTGAATAGTAAGGTTATTAAGAAGAATTCGAAGAAGAAGGAAGATAAATTTGAATATATCCGAGGAGGGTTTTTCCATGCTTTTGCCGTCGACTTTTCGCCCATCCTTCAAATTTATAATTGGAGGATGATATTTGTTTTTTCAGTTCAGTAGAGAGTATTTCAACTCTTCAAACCTGAAGAAATTATACATGAATCACAGAATCAAAATAAAGTAAAAAAATATTATCCAACTAAATTATTGATTTTCTTTCTTATTTACAGACTTATGCAGTATTTAGTAACAATGGCATGGAAAAGGATCATGCTAAAGTGAAACAATTTCTATCTACAGAAACGGTTATGAAACATCATTAACAATGAACTGGAACTAAATTTACACATAAGCATGTATAAGAAAAAGGTCTTCTGAAAATACATGAAAATGTTAAGTAAACTGTATTAACTAAGTCTTACTCTCACGACTGTTTTATATACGTTAAAAATATAAAATAAACTCAGTAAATTTGTGAGAATCATTTGGTCAAAAGGCCTTCTCATTGGCTTCGAATAATAAACAGAGATTATTTCCCTCGTTGAAATTCAAATCTTACACATTTTAGGTAAAACAAAATTGAGGGCATGTATCATTCAGGATAGTAGCAAAAGAAAAGGAAATCGGTCATCAAATTACAATAAATGGTAAATATGTAAGAGCATATACCTGAACAAGTAGGGTGATTATGCCTTCTCAAATTCTCCAGGCTATCGTGATATAAAATAAATAAATAAATAAAAATAAAATCGAATTGAACAGGGATTGGGAAACAGAGTTGTGATCCCTTGAAATTTCGGCAAAAAGGTTGAGTTTTGGACGAAATTTTGTGGGATGAAGAAAGTGAATTGTGAAATTTAGAAGATAACCCATTATTTTTTTCCATTTTTAGATAAAAATGACAATGTAGAGATATTCAAGGACAGCGTCTCTTGTTATATTGTATCTCTTTTATATCAAAAAGCGCCAATCTTTTGATTCATGTTTAACTCTTGTTTCATTTTATTTTCTGCTAATCAAAAGTAAACTTCATATTTAATAATTAGTACAACAGCATTCAACTATTTTTTTAAAAACATATTTCATTCATGGCAACAACCGTCAGTCTCCAAAATCGAACTCGTGGCTTTTAATCTCGTAGGCTGAACCACCAACCAATTGAACCAACAACACGGCAGCTAACATACTTCAACTTTCAATTCAAATGCATATTCTGTCCCTCCAAAGCCCAACATCAAATGATTGAACTTACACCTAGGGGACTTAACCATAATTTAAGGAGGCGCTCACAGACATTTTTTTACCCATTACCATTCGTAACTCAACCGACGCATCAAGACGCTGGAACGTTCAATTCTCCATCCAAGCCCGTTCGAGCTGTTGGAGGGTAGAGATACATTGGTGTCAAATGCGTATGGTCGTTTAACCTCCAACGGCTCCTCGTTCTCCTTTCCACTCACTCTTCTAAATATTCCGCCTTCATTATCTCTAACTCCACACTTTCAACCAACAAATAACAATTTTTATCCGTCAATCCGAAAGGCTATTCATGTATATTTTTACACTTCTGTCTATATTTTTTACCCTTATACACTATATATCTTTTAATACTCTTTTGAACACTTTGTGTAGTTTTGTGTTTTCAGAATATCGAATCGAAGGCTCCACATACTTCGACGTCCAACGCTACCCAGGTAATGTTGAAATGTGTTGTAGAAACATATGTTGTCTGTGGTAGTAATAAAAAAGAAGTGTACAGAGTTATAACAGAAAAGTTCAACCGAACGGTAGAAGTCATTCTGTATATTGAACTGATAGAGGGAGTCAAAATACGATACTCCTATAAGAGAAATGGGTTAAATGGGAAGGTTTGTACAACAAAACTGGTGTTGGCTAAAATAATCATAAACACACTGTTACAGACAGCGAAGAATGATGGAGTGATAGTGTAAAGGTATTTTATATATGCATTTTTGTTTTTGTAAATTTTTATTAACTTATTTGTTTTACATGTAGGAATTTGAAACGATTGTTTTGAAATATAAAAAGCACTGTTTGACAATTTAGATTTAATGCAACAATTGTTTCATAGGATGAATGCAACTGAACAAATATCCTATACGCTTGTTGCTAACTAAGAACCACCGTAACAGACTACTCCTCCTACGTAGATCTAGTTTGATAGAACATGGGATTTTGAATGGTTTTTTAGTTAACTAGATGAAATACAAGGTGGACAAATTCTAAATTTGAATTCACCAACCAATAATCTATTGCAACGAACTCCACTCATTCATCCATCTTTTGGTGCACATACTAGTTTGGGAAGACGTATCATTGACAGAATGCACGGAAAACATATGAAAAAATCTCGTACGAATTCAGATAGTCCGAATATAGGTAACAATACAAACAGCATAGATTTCACGGAAAATTCTATAAACTACCCAAATATGGCCGCTCGCATTCAACGTCATGGAGAAGAAGGAGAATTTAATTTTGGGGAAGCGATGATTATTGTTATGCAGCCTGATAATAAAGATTTACTCAATGTTTTTAACGACGACTTGGCCAAAATTTGGTTATGTTAGCGGCTGTGGAAAAACGGCACGCAAAAGAGTACCAAACATGTAACATCCCAAAATTTATGAATTTGAATTTGGTAACTTGTTTAGATTTTAAAATTTTAAATTGAGAAGTTTCAAAAGAAACAAATATTATTAATATTAAATAAAAGAAAGATAAATGGATAAATAAATATTTGATAGTTTAAGTTTTAAATAAATAATAAATAAATAGAAAAAAAAAACATTTAACAAACAAGAGATTGTCTTAAACCATAAATAAAATATATGTGATAAAATTTGATGTTGATAGTTAACTTTAAATAGAAAAGAATTCAAGAGTATGTTTGTAATAAAAATCGTATGGTTATAAAATGACATAAGATACTCATTTATATTACAAAGCAAAAAGGAATATATATATATATATATATATATATATATATATTCAAGAATGTAAAAATTAAATTGGATGTGAATGATAGTATGTACAAACAAATAAAAGATAAATATGAAAGTGTGTATGAAGATTATACAAGCCAGGAGATAATGCAAGAAAGAAAAAAATCTACAAAATAAAACAAAATTGTACTTACAAAAGAAAATCAAATAAATTACATGTAAACTAAGATGGGAACACAAGCATTTAATGCTTTCTTCTTAGCAAAAAATCAAGATCATTTCAGCCGAAATAAAGTTTTGCTTAGTCAAAGCAAGAAAACAAAAATATCTGACCAAAGAAAATCTTGTACCAGTAAAACCTCCCCTTAGTACAAACCTGACTCCTTTATATACATGCATATTTGTTTCAGTTCGTTCATAAAAACATAACAAAGTCAGAAAGAAAAAAGAAATATAAAAACATCAATTTATTTTCAAGCTTAAAGACAATCCGCTGAAGAAAAAGAAAGAAAAGAAGAATGATCAAAACTGCTTTTTTTTTCTCAAAACACAGAAGCATCTCTATTCATCAATATTTCTATGTGAGTAAACATACACTTCAAAGCTTTAAGTTAATTAAAAACATTACAAAATCCAGTAATAATATAGTTTGTATATGTTTGGTTTTGAATATAGTTTCTGTGTTTGTTCTGTAACATTTTGTTATTCTCTGTTGAAGTTACAGGGTCAAAATATTCAATCCAGATTCAAAATATTATCATCAACGTTTGTTAGTCTTAAAATTATCAACAGATCAAGTTTGTTTAAACTTAGATTTTGGCATAAAATTTTGTTTTCTACATGATGATGAAGAACAGGTTTTGTAAACCCAGTTTTACAGGAAATAGACCAACATATGATAAATTCAGATAGTTTAAAACATTGATTCGTTTGTATAATTTGAATAAGCAGCCAAAGTTATGATTTTTAAAAGCAATATGATGATTTTTACTTAAGTAGTTTAAGAGCAATTCGAATTTAAACCAAAATTGCATTTTTCCTAATTCCTGGTGAACGATCCAATAATAATCATTGAAATTTGGTTTGAAGCTTGTATGAACTTCGGTGATGATGAGAAAATTGCTAAATAATTTTTTGAATGCACGAATTAGTCGAACGAATCCAAAGTAGGGTTTAAGTTCAAAGTTTGTAGTGGGTTGGACGCATGATGATTTCATCACCATGGATGGATCGAGTTGTACGAGGTTGAAGGGGATGGTAGCGTAAGACGTTGACGTGGTGTGGCCGGAGTGGGAGCTCCTCCGGTGGTCTGAGACGCGGTGGCGAGGCGTTTTTGTTGGTTGAGTTGATTGCAGTTTTTTGACCAAAATGCCAAATTTTGATTTCGAGTTGTTGGCTTCGAATCGAGTTACGATTTTGAGTATAGGGGATGTTAGCGACTTGCCGAAGTTATTGACGTTCGCCAGAACGGCTGCGCAACGTCGTGCACGTACACGACGTTATTTTGGGTATCAGGGAGTTCTGTAGTTGGAAGCTCGAGTTGGTACTCGAGGAAGATGATGCCTGGCTTCGGGGAGGAACTTGCGTACGCGAGTATACTTCCTTTTATTTTAGTTTGGAAACTTAAGTTTAAACCGAAAAAAAAAAGAACAGGAAGAAGAAGAGTAAGTGGGGAAGGAGAGAGGCTCGGGAAAGGATGGTAAGGAACTCGAGCGGATACTCGAGTAAAAATATGGGTTGCTCGGGTTGCTTTAAAAATGGGTTAAGCCAAATTAAATTTCAAGTTATAATGCTACCCAAATTTGGTGTTACAAAGTAAAAACTGTTTAATTGTTTTGAGTTAAGAATTTATTTCGAGTTTAATTAACTCCGCAAATGCTTAACAAAGCTTTTATAATTAATACTTCCACTAAATAATTTAATTTAAGATAAATGTTAAAGTCAATTAACATTAAAGCTTTTCATAATAATAATAATAAATTGATTTCGAAATAATTAAAGAAGATTTTTAAATGTTAAATTAGATAAATGTTAAATTAGATAAATGATCAATTGCTTTAGAAAGAAATCAAGAATAATTAAATTAATAATTGTGATTAACTAAGTAATTAAGGATTTATCATTTGTAATTAAAATTGATTAATAAACAATTAAGTGTCTAAATTATTTATAATTAAGAATTGCTAATTAGATAAATTAAGTTGATTAATTTATAATTTGTAGTTAATTAAGTTAATTGATTGAGGAATAATTTATTAACAAAATTGATATTTAATTAATTTGTTTATCGTTAGAGATAATTGATCATTAATTAAAATAATTGTGTGGTTAATTTATTTAGACCACATTGGAAAACAATTAACTATTGTTCTGCACTGGATTGTTATTTCAGTTGTAATCGTAATACTGTGCGATGTGAATTGCTCTGTACTGCACTGTGATTGTGATTTGTTTTTGTATCAATGAGAAAACCTCTTTGCCCGTAAAATGACATTTAAACCTCAATGCGACAGCGAGTCGGATTTCAGTTAGTTATTCGAAACCCACATCGAACCCTGAATGTGAATCTATGAAATTGATATATCCACGTGTTTTAAAATTTAACGCTTACTATTCGGTTTAGCCAAGAGAGGACCTTTGTGTCATATAGCCCATTCCGAATAGTGATACGTCGAAATGGATAGCATTTGAAGACCGGTGGTGAATACCGGGTGTCTTCGAAAACGATAGGATAACCTATCGATTATCTCTGCACCGTGTAGCTATGGTATAGAGATTCCTTAAGTGATGGGAAGTCCGATCGGGATTGTGGATACCCGGATTTGCAAGGGCTTCTTCCTTTATTGGACGAAGTGCCTTCGGTTCTGTTCGAACCCGGAACAGACTTATGTGGTTGTGTGTCTGACACTACATTTTGAGATATAAAGCAGATTTCTTTCAAATACGTATCTGTTGGTGGCGGAGAATTTATTCTCTTAGCTTAACACCCTTCTCTGAGACATATGAGCTCAGAGGTTACGTAATTGAAGACTATCAGCGATATACTCCCAATTTGGTAGTGTGGCATGCTAAGTGCTGCTATGCGTTGATGATCATTTGTGATCAAAGCATGACTTTCGTGTAAAGCGTAACTTTGTGGACGAGACCTCATCGGACCTCACAATCCGGAAATGGTTGAAACAGGAAAGATACGACAAGGTTATGAGGGTCGCGCCCTTTAGGGTATGTCATTTCCTTCTGGAAAAAGGTGATGTCATGGTATGGAGCCCAGATATTTACCTATGTGGTAGCTCCAATCTCATTTACTGTGTGGTTGTTGCTTTGTGATAGAGGGCCCTCAGATAAAGGTCCCAAAGCACCGGGGAGTGGCATACTCGAGTAGTAGTTACCTAGTTATAGAGGTAACCCTGCCTTGTGTTGGCAGAGAGCTGGTTAAGTTCTCGGAACGTCCCGCCAGAGGCGTACCCATGTGGCAGTAGGAAGTTCCTTAGCCTGACCATTTGTTGGAAATCCAAAGAAACTATACGAACCCAGTATGGTTTTATTTGTATAACCTACCATGCAGCGTGGCGGTAACCTGCCACAAAACATGGTAGCTATAGTAGGCATACAATAATGGTTGTATGCTGGCTAAGATTAATATTATACTTTCGAAATGATTTTCTACACGATGCACTAGTAATAATATCAAAGAATTTTTCTCGTATCAAGCATATTTGACTATCATAAGAAGAAATCTCCTCCAATTCTGCGATTGCATTGTGTGTGTGGCGGGAGGTCTTATGGTAGTTTCATGTTCCAAAAGCATACCTGATTTTGTTTTATAAATCTTATTTAAAAGTAGCTACTTTTGTTTATTCATACTAGTCCCATGACTGACCCGGAGTTTATTGTTTCATTTCTAAACTCTGGGTGCCCATAATTTCCACACGGGCAGCCTAGTAGCAGGTTTTCGTGTTTTGGTGTAGCAGTATTTTGGAGGTTTTGCTTTGGAGATATTTTAGAAGCTCTTGGGATCTCAGGTGCTTAGTTTTTGGGAGTTCGCTATCGCTTCATTCCTTTGAAGGCTTTTTGGATAAGTGATCACTGTTGTATTATTATGATGTTTATTTAGAGTGCGATATATGTATAAAAATACTCTGATGTAGTAATGGATATTATGAGGTTGCATCTATGATGTATGCATGATATTCATTTTGTTCCGCTGTTTTATATTCATCGGATGTTGTTATAAGCTCCGACGAACCAGATTCGATGTTTGGATCTATGGCATTTGAATAAAAGTGTCATATTCGGTGCCGATTTTCGAAAGTCGAGTCAGGGCCGTCACATTTGGTATCAGAGCTGAAGGTTGAGTAAGAACTTTAGATATGGAGTATAACACATTAGATGGCTCATTAGAGATATGGTGAATTATACCGTAGAATGAGTATAACCAAGACCGAAACCCTAAAATTTTCTTAGTCTATTTTCCTTTTTACTGCTGATATTCCTTAAGATATTTCGTCCATATATCTAAATCAATTTTCTTACTAATTACAGATAATAAGAATGAGCAGACGAAGAGGAAGAGTTAGGGGTCAAGGAAGTGCCACAACAACTAATCAAGATCCCCCAACAGTAGCAGCAGCAATACCTGTTCAGCAGCAGCCGAATCTGGTTGATTTATATAAGAATTTCTCAAGACTTGGTGGTAAGCCATTTACCGGCAAGGAGTCAATTGTTGAGGCTCAAGCATGGATCAGATCATGTGAGAAAATCTTTAGAGGGCTAAAGCTGCAAGACGATCAGAAACGACTCATAGCTTCTTGGCAACTTCAAAGGGAAGCCTTAGCCTGGTGAGAGACAGTCACCGTAGATAAACCAGAAGACGAGTTTACTTGGGAGAAATTTAAAGAAGTATTTGAGAAGCGCTATCTGCCATCAGCTGGAATTTCTCTAACGTACTAGGAATTCATGGATTTAAAGCAGGGGAGTTTGTCATTCGAGGAGTATCTAAACAAATTCAATGGATTTCTCGTTTTGGTCCCGAATTAGTAAACACACCTTTAAAGAAGAATGAAAGATTAATTCATGGGATGAATAAGAAATTCCACGAAAGGATGAATAGCCACGTCAAAGAATCCTTTTCAGATTTGATTGATATGGGGTATAGATTTGCCACATTCGATAAGCAAGAAGCTCCTGTGGAGAAAGGAAATTCGGGTAATCAAAATTGGAAGAAGAGGAAATTTGGAGGCAAGAAACCATGGCAGGGTAAGGAGAAAAAGAAGAGCGTTCAAGGAAGCACAGCAGAGAATGTCACTTGCTATAATTGTCTAGAAAAAGACCATTACTCAAACAGTTGTAAGAAGCCAAAGAGAGATCAATCCGTTCAAGCGAAGCCCAGGAAATGTTATTATTGTCAGAAACTTGGACACGAAGTTAAAGACCGCCCAACTATGAAGCAAGATCAGACAACTAAGGTGTACGCAGTCAAAGACCAGCCTGCATCTTCCAAAGCAGAGAAAGGAAAAGGAGTTCTGGAAGGTAACCTCATTATTTATGATAGCATTGTTAGAGTCCTATTTGACACGGGAGCTACACATAGTTTTATCTCTCAGCAAGCTATAAATGAATTAAATCTCGAACCCGATTTTCTTGATGAGCCTATATGCGTAAAGAATCCAGTTGGAGGTCCCGCGAATCTTTGTCTTCGATGTAGAGACGTTTCTATCTCATATTCTTGTTATCAATTCCCTATTGGTCTCTTTGTTCTTGATTTTAACGAGTTCGAAGTTTTACTCAGAATGGATTGGCTAGCTAAATACGAAGCCAAATTGGATTGTAACAATCGATTGATTTCGAATAAAACCGAATTTGGAGATTTCATCGAGATTTCTTGTGAGGACCCTAGTCCCAAGAGAGAAGGGTTGATGTATAATTTGGGTTATCCCGAACCTAGTTTGGAGTCTATACCCATTGTTGGAGATTTTCCTGACGTGTTTGGAGAAGTGAAATCTTTACCTCCACATCGAGAAATAGAATTCAGAATCGAACTAGTGCCCAATGCTCGCCCCGTCGTTCACGCAAGTCGAAAGATGGCACCCAGGGAAAAGGTTGAATTAGTTCAGCAAACCGATGATCAACTAGCAAAAGGATTAATTCGTCCCAGTGTTTCTGAATTGAGTTCAGCAGTTGTGTTTGTTGCTAAATCGGATGGATCTTTGAGGTTGTGTGTAGATTACCGCGATCTCAATAAGATGACTCTCAAGATAAATTTCCACTACCTAGAATTGATGATCTATTTGATTAATTGCACGACGCTCGTTTCTTTTAAAAGATGGATCTAGCCCAGGGATTCCATCAATTATGAATCGTCGAAGATTGTGTTCATTTGACCGCTTTCAGGGGTCCTAATATGTTCTACGAATGGCTAGTCATGCCTTTCGGGCTGACTAATGCTCCAGCATACTTCGTAGATCTTATGACCCGTGTGTTTCGGAAAGTATTGAATAAATATGTGCTCGTGTTTATTGATGATATCTTGATCTATTCCAAGATCGAAGAGGAGTATGCCGAGAACCTTAGAATCGTTTTGGAGTTATTAAGAAGAAATATTCTATTTGAAAAATTTTCCAAGTGCATCTTTTGGGTTAAAGAAGTCAAATTTCTCGGCCATATTGTTAATGAAGAAGGAATTGCTGTTGATCCTAGCAAAATTTCCGCTATTCTTGATTTGAGAAAACCCACTACCCAAAAAGAAGTTCGGAGCTTTTTGGGTTTAGCAGGTTATTATCGGAAGTTTGTTCAGGACTTTTCTAAGATAGCTAGTCCGTTGACTAAGCTAACGATGAAGGATGTAAAATTCAATTGGACTCCAAAATTTGATGAAGCTTTTCAGGAATTGAAGAAGAGATTAACCACCGCTCCTGTTCTCGCTATTATCAACAGGAATCAGGGAATATCTGTTTATACCGACGCTTGCGGTGATGGTTTGGATGCGGTATTGATGCAAAATGGGAAGGTGATTGCCTACACGAGTAGACAATTACGTTCTCATGAAAGAAATTACCCGACCCATGATTTGGAACTTTTAGCTATTATCTTCGCTTTGGAAATATGGCGACATTATCTTTTGGGTGAAAATTTCGAATTATTCACCGACCATAAATCCTTAAAATATCTCTTCACCCAGAAAGATTTAAATCAGCAACAACAACGTTGGTTGGAATTTCTGGCATCCTATGACCTAGATATCCAATATACACATGGAAAAGCTAATGTAGTTGTTGATGCTTTAAGTAGGAGACATGCTGTTATTGCATATCTTGTTGTCACTCCTACTCTCCTTGAGAAGATCGCCAGCAAGCATACTGAAGACAAGTTTCTTCGAAAAATTCGTAGAAGAATATGTCGAGTTGAAGATTATAGTTCTGAAATTGATGGTAATGGAGTTATAAGGATGAAAGGCAGGATATGTGTTCTGGACATTCCTGATCTGAAGCGTGAAGTTTTAGCTGAATGCCACAAATCTAAATTCAGTGTCCATCCAGGAGTTAATAAAATGTATAGAGATATCAAAAGAACTTTCCGGTGAAAGACAATGAAAAGAGACATATCTATTTATGTGAGTCGCCGTTCCACTTGTCAACAAATTAAAAGCGATCAAAGGAAAGTGGCCGGTTTACTTCAGACTTTGGAAGTACCAAAATGGAAATGGGTTCAGGTATCGATGGATTTCATCGACCGATTGCCATGAACCAAGAAGGGAAATGAAGCAATTTGGGTTATAGTGGACCGTCTAACCAAAACTGTTCACTTCATTCCTGTGAAATCCACTCGGACTGCAGCAAGCTTAGCAGAGCTATATATAAAGGAAATCGTTCGTCTCCATGGTATTTCTAGCAGCATAGTGAGTGATCGTGACTCGATCTTCACTAGTAGATTTTGGGAGGCATTCCAAGCCGCATTGGGAACAAGATTGAATTTCAGCACTGCTTATCACCCATAGTCTGATGGGCAGACTGAGAGGATTAAACGAATTCAAGAAGACCTTTTGCGTGCTTGCATTCTCGACTTTGGTGGTTCTTGGGAGGACCATTTACATCTGGTCGAGTTCTCATATAACAACAGCTATCAGGCCAGTATAGAGATGGCTCCTTTTAAAGCTTTATATGGTCGTCCGTGTCGATCACCTGCATGCTGGATCGAATCAGGTGATAGACTCGTCCTTGGACCAGATATGATTAAAGAAGCCACAGAGAAGGTAGATTTTATTCGAAAGAAATTAATAACTGCTCAAAGTCGTCAAAAGAGCTATTATGACCGCCGAAGAAGAGATTTGGAATTTCAAGTTGGAGATTCTATATCTCTGAAAGTGTCTCCGATGCGGGGTGTATTGAGGTTTGGGAAAACTGAAAAGCTGGCAGCGCGATATATTAGTCCTTTTCCTATTCTGGAAAGGATCGGTCCTCTAGCATATCGAGTGCAGCTATCTAGCTGGTTATCTGGCAAGCATAATGTGTTCCACATTTCTGATCTTCGAAAATTTGTGCACGACCCAGATAGTATTATTGAGGAGGCAGCTCAGTAGGACCTTGAGATCACTCCCAACTTGGCAGTAAAGAGAGAGCCGATAAAGATTGTAGATCGTGATGAAAAGCGATTGAGAAACAAAGTTGTGAAACTCGTTAAAGTACAGTGGAGTGGCGATCCAAAGGACTGTACTTGGGAACTTGAAGATAATATGCAGAAATCATATCCCAATTGCAGAGTGGATATCTCGGCTTAAACTGGTAAGCCATTTCCTTATTAATTCGTATATTCTTTTTTTTTGCTTTTCTCTCTCTTTCAAATTTCGAGGACGAAATTTTCCTAAGGGGGGATATTTGTAACATCCCAAAATTTATGAATTTGAATTTGGTAACTTGTTTAGATTTTAAAATTTTAAATTGAGAAGTTTCAAAAGAAATAAAATATTATTAATATTAAATAAAAGAAAGATATATGGATAAATAAATATTTGATAGTTTAAGTTTTAAATAAATAATAAATAAATAGAGAAAAAAATATATACAAGAAATTGTTTTAAACCATAAATAAAATATATGTGATAAAATTCGATGTTGATAGTTAACTTTAAATAGAAAAGAATTCAAGAGTATGTTTGTAATAAAAATCATATGGTTATAAAATGACATAGGAAACTCATTTATATTACAAAGCAAAAAGGAAAAAAAGAATATATATATTCAAGAATGTGAAAATCAAATTGGATGTGAATGATAGTATGTACAAACAAATAAAGGATAAATATGAAAGTGTGTATGAAGATTATACAAGCCAGGAGATAATGGAAGAAAGCAAAAAATCTACAAAATAAAGCAAAATTGTACTTACAAAAGAAAATCAAATAGATTACATGTAAACTAAGATGGGAACACAAGCATTTAATTCTTTCTTCCTAGCACAAAATCAAGATGATTTCAGCCGAAATAAAGTTTTGCTTAGTCAAAGCAAGAAAACAAAAACAAAAATACCTGATCAAAGAAAATCTTGTACCAGTAAAACCTCCCCTTAGTACAAACCTGACTCCTTTATATACATGCATATTTGTTTCAGTTCGTTCATAAAAACATAACAAAGTGAGAAAGAAAAAAAGAAATATAAAAACATCACTTTATTTTCAAGCTTAAAAATAATCTGCTGAAGAAAAAGAAAGAAAAGAAGAAGGATCAAAACTAATTTTTTTTCAAAACACAGAAGCATCTCTGTTCATCAATATTTCTATGTGAGTAAACATACACTTCAAAGCTTTAAGTTAATTAAAAACATTACAAAATCCAGTAATAATATAGTTTGTATATGTTTGGTTTTGAATATAGTTTCTGTGTTTGTTCTGTAACATTTTGTTATTCTCTATTGAAGTTGCAGGGTCAAAATATTCAATCCAGATTCAAAATATTATCATCAACCTTTGTTAGGCTTAAAATTATCAACAAATCAAGTTTTTTTTAAACTTAGATTTTGGCATAAAATTTTGTTTTCTGCATGATGATGAAGAACAGGTTTTGTAAACCCAGTTTTACAAGAAATAGACCAATATACGATAAATTCATATAGTTTAAAACATTGATTCGTTTGTATAATTCGAATAAGCAGCCAAAGTTATGATTTTTAAATGCAATATGATGATTTTTACTTAATTAGTTTTAGAGCAGTTCGAATTTAAACCAAAATTGCATTTTTTCTAATTCCTGGTGAACGATCCAATAATAATCATTGAAATTTGGTTTGAAGCTTGTATGAACTTCGGTGATGATGAGAAAATTGCTAAATAATTTTTTGAATGCACGAATTTGTCGAACGAATCCAAAGCAGGGTTTAAGTTCAAAGTTTGCAGTGGGTTGGACGCGTGATGATTTCATCACCATGGATGGATCGAGTTATACGAGGTTGAGGGGGATGGTAGCGTAAGACGTTGACGTGGTATGGCCGGAGTGGGAGCTCCTCCGGTGGTCTGGGACGCGACGGCGAGGCGTTTTTTATTGGTTGAGTTAATTGCAGTTTTTCGACCAAAATGCCAAATTTTGATTTCAAGTTGATGGCTTCGAATCAAGTTACGATTTCGAGTATAGGGGATGTTAGCGACTTGCCGAAGTTATTGACGTTCTCCAGAACGGCGGCGCAACGTCGTGCACATGCACGACGTTGTTTTGGGTATCAGGCAGTTCTGCAGTTGGAAGCTCGAGTTGATACTCGAGGAAGATGATGCCTGGCTTCGGGGAGGAACTCGCATACGCGAGTATACTTCCTGTTATCTTAGTTTGGAAACTTAAGTTTAAACCAAAAAAAAGAACAGGAAGAAGAAGAGTAAGTGGGGAAGGAGAGAGGCTCGGGAAAGGATGGTAAGGAACTCGAGCGGATACTCGAGTAAAAATATGGGTTGCTCGGGTTGCTTTAAAAATGGGTTAAGCCCAAATTAAATTTCAAGTGATAATGCTACCCAAATTTGGTGTTAACAAAGTAATTAATGTTTAATTGTTTTGAGTTAAGAATTTATTTCGAGTTTAATTAACTCAGCAAATGCTTAACAAAGTTTTTATAATTAATACTTCCACTAAATAATTTAATTTAAGATAAATGTTAAAGTCAATTAACATTAAAGCTTTTTGTAATAATAATAATAAATTGATTTCAAAATAATTAAAGAAGATTTTTAAATGTTAAATTAGATAAATGATCAATTGTTTTAGAAAGAAATCAAGAATAATTAAATTAATAATTGTGATTAATTAAGTAATTAAGGATTTATCATTTGTAATTAAAATTGATTAATAAACAATTAAGTGTGTAAATTATTTATAATTAAGAATTGCTAATTAGATAAATTAAGTTGATTAATTTGTAATTAGTAGTTAATTAAGTTAATTGATTGAGGAATAATTTATGAACAAAATTGATATTTAATTAATTTGTTTATCGTTAAGGATAATTGATCATTAATTAAAATGATTGTGTGGTTAATTCATTTAGACCACATTGGAAAACAATTAACTATTGTTCTGCACTGGATTGTTATTTCTGTTGTGATCGTAATACTGTGTGATGTGAATTGCTCTGTACTGCACTGTGATTGTGATATTTTTTTATCAATGAGAAAACCACTTTGTCCGTAAAACGGCATTTAAACCTCGATGCGACAGGGAGTCGGATTTCAGTTAGTTATCCGAAACCCACATTGAACGCTGAATGTGAATCAATGAAATTGATATATCCACCTATTTTAAAATTTAACGCTTACTATTCGGTTTAGCCGGGAGATGACATTTGTGTCATATAGCCCATTCCGAACAGTGATACATTGAAATGGATAGCATTTGAAGACCGGTGGTGAAGACCGGGTGTCTTCAAAAAAGATAGGATAACCTATCGATTGTCTCTGCACCGAGTAGCTACGGTATAGAGATTCCTTAAGTGATGGGAAGTCCGATCGGGATTGTGGATACCCGAATTGCAAGGGCTTCTTCCTTTATTGGATGAAGTGCCTTCGGTTCTGTTCGAACCCAGAACAGACTTGTATGGTTGTGTATCTGACACTACACTTTGAAATATAAAGTAGATTTTTTTTCAAATACGTATCTGTTGGTGGTAGAGAATTTATTCTTTTAGCTTAATACCCTTCTCTGAAACGTACGAGCTCAGAGGTTACGTAATTAAAGGTTATCAGTGATATACTCCCAATTTGGTAGTATGGCATGCTAAGTGCTGCTATGTGTTGATGATCATTTGTTGATCATTTGTGATCAAAGCATGGCTTTCGTGTAAAGCGTAACTTTGTGGACGAGACCTCGTCGGACCTCACAACCCGGAAATGGTCGAAATAGGAAAGATGCGGCAAGGTTATGAGGGTCGCGCCCTTTAGGGTATGTCATTTCCTTCTGGAAAAAGATGATGTCATGGTATGGAGCCCAGATATTTACCTATGTGGTAGCTCCAATCTCATTTACTGTGTGGTTGTTGCTTTGTGATAGAGGGCCCTCGAATAAAGGTCCTTTGGGACCGGGGAGTGGCATACTCGAGTAGTAGTTACCTAGTTACAGAGGTAACCCGGCCTTGTGTTGGCAGAGAGCTGGTTAAGTTCTCGGGACGTCCCGCCAGAGGCGTACCCATGTGGAAGTAGGAAGTTCCTTAGCCTAACCATTTGTTGGAAATCCAAAGAAACCATACGAACCCAGTACGATTTTATTTGTATAACCTGCCATGCAGCGTGCCGATAACCTTCCACAAAACATGGTAGTTATAGTAGGCATACAATAATGGTTGTATGCTGGCTAAGATTAATATTATACTTTCGAAATGATTTTCTACACGATGCACTAGTTATAATATCAAAGAATTTTCTCGTATCAAGCATATTTGACTATCATAAGAAGAAATCTCCTCCAATACTGCGATTGCATTGTGTGTGGCGGGAGGTCTTATGGTAGTTTCGTGTTCCAAAAGCATGCCGGATTTTCTTTTATAAATCTTATTTAAAAGCAACTACTTTTGTTTACTCATACCATTCCCATGACTGACCCGGAATTTATTATTTCCTTTCTAAACTTCGGGTGCCCATAATTTCCACACGGGCAGCCTAGTAGCAGGTTTCAGTGTTCTATTGTAGCAGTATTTTGGAGGTTTTGCTTTGGAGATATTTTAGAAGGTTTTGGGATCTCAGGTGCTTAGTTTTTGGGAGTTCACTATCGCTTCATTCATTTGAAGACTTTTTGGATATATGATCACCGTTGTATTATTATGATGTTTATTTGGAGTGTGATATATATATATATATACATATATATATATATATATATATATATATATGTATATATATGTATATGAAAATACTTTGATGTAGTAATGGATATTATGATGTTGTATCTGTGATGTATGCATGATATTCATTTTGTCCTGCTGTTTTATATTCATCTGATGTTGTTATAATCTCCGATGAACAAGATTTAATGTTTGGACCTGCGACATTTGAATATGAGTGTCGTATTCGGTGCCGATTTTCGAAAGTCGAGTCAGAGCCGTCACAAAACATATCTGATAAACCAAGGTGGTGCCAATAAATAGGATTTATTAAAATTTGCAGTTCTGTTTTATTTTCTATGCGCTGTATCGTTGTATTTTTTAAATATTTTAATTATTCTGAATATATTTTGATTAAATTAAAATCACATGTTAAATACTCTACTCAAATACTTCACTCATATTCTTCGCTCGCAACACAGACGTATTTTTTGTTCACTCAAATTTTTCCCTCAAATGCATCGCTTGGATTCCTCATTACCGATCACCGAGAACACACCGTAAATGTGTGGTGGGCGGATTATGTGTGATAAAAATTAAATGGAAAAGAAAATGTTTTAACCAATCTACTCTAGCAATATAGGACTTGTCAATTTCATGCAATTTAAAATAAACAACCGATGGATCTAATCGCATCAATATAGGTGGTCATTCAAGTTACATGGAATGTCCATCCACATTTCTATTCATTAGTTTTAAATCAGGTCAATACGGTCCCATTTTGATATAACGATAGTGAATTACATTTTATAATCGTTATAACAAAGTATTCATTTAAATTGATTTAATCGTAGGTCATGCTTCACATCATCCTTATCTTTTTAGAATTTTAGTGAGACCATGCACTTCATTTGTTGGACCGAGTTATTTAAATCCAAATTCAAAGGAGTTAGAGAAAATGTTCCGCTGATATTTGATTTTATTTTGTGTAGAATGAAAAGAAATTGTTGACCTTTTAGTAGCCTTCAAACAATAATAAAAAATTAACTTACACTCATGTTAAATAAATAACGAAGTGTAAATTATATTCAATGGTAATTTTAACAATAATTTTAATCATTGTTTCCTAAGTTGTTTTGTTGATCTATATTAAATTGAACAACAAATTAAAAATTGTTTTGCTGATTTTTCGAATTTGACAAGGAAAATTGAAAATAATTTAAATTTCTTAATTTAATACCATAGAGTAATAATTTTTCTGCCTATTAAACAATATAAGTACTTGAAAGAAATGCCCGATTGTTTGCCTGCTGCTACAACAAGCTTGATTAAGATTCTAATTATAATTGCTAATGTAATGGCCCGGATATTTTATCGATTTTTAATAACGTAATTAACTAAAATTTTCTTGAAATTTATCAATTACATGTTAGAAATGATAATTTGATACTTGGTATGCTTCTATTGAAGCACAGCAAGTGGCATATTTTCATTTGAAAATACGAAAGTTTGTTTTGCTGTATAATTTCAATTTAAATTTGAAAATTAGTTAAATTGATGAAAATAAAATATTTTTGAAATCCGAATATTTTGATATAATAAAAATGTAAATCATTTTCCGAGTAAGACGTCATATTTTGTTTCGCCAAATTTGAACTGTTCTAGCTCCGTTGATCTTATTTTCGGCGATTTAGCAACAGTTTTAGCAGCGAAATTCGAGTTTTGATGGGATGGTCGTATCGCTCATATCTGTGTACCATTCTATTCGTCTCGTCGTGCTGATCTCTATAGTATATTCATTTTTGCATTTCGGTGTCCGATACATGGTGAAATCTGTGAAACGGTTAGCAGTATCGGTACTCTTTTGGACCCTTTTTGCTTTTCTTATGGTTCAATTGTCTACTAGTATAAACAGCTTTTAGCCTTTATTATTTCCCTAAATTCAACTTCTGACTTTTTATTTCCTGCCATTTCAATTTATTTTCTGGTTCCTTCCATTTTCTCTGATTTGTTCACTTTTTCATGCTTCTTTCCCTTTCGTTCTGATTCTGTTCTAAAGAAAAATAATATAATATAATATACTAATAATATATGTTAGTCTACATATATTAGAGAGACAGCGTCTTGTCTTCTTCTTCATGTAAACTCATTCATCCTCCATCCTTCCTGTGCTCGTCTTTCCACAGAAGTTCAGCCGTGCACTCAACTTGCTATGTCTGCTACCCAGTCAACCCTCTCCACATCATCCTTTCCACTGCCCATCACCACAAACACACATCGCCACCTTCTTCCTTACCAGATCCGCAACCTCCAACTTTTCCATCAACGCCACCTCATCGCAGCCTTCCACCATCCCTTAGCTGTCAACTGCAAATCACCCTAAGCACGAACCCACTTGATCCGCCGACCACCGATCTGAGCGCCCATCCGATAGCAGCCAAACCCGAATGCAATCAGCTGTCTCGCCCACCACCAATTGTTCTCTCCTCCGCTTCTAACCTTCGCTGTCTTCCACCTCCAAGCTCACGAATCTGCACCACACGCTCACCTATCGAATCACTACCAGACCAGCCTGCATGCACTTCACCGCTGCCTCACTCAAGCACAGCCTGACCGAGACTACTCCACCGCCATACTCAGTCCACATCTCACACCAAACAGCACAGGCGCCGTAGTCACCCTTAGCAGCTGCAACCACCACGGCCTCCATTTCCCCTACCGAGCACCTTCCCCCTGCTTGGTCGCCACTGCCTAACCCAAAGCCACCTCCCAAACTAGAGCAGACCAAACACCATCTCCTATATTTGCATGAAGATTGCTTCTTCCTTTTACAAGTGCAGACCCTATCCTCCCTCCTTTTACAAATTGAAAATATTTGCTTGAAGCTATAAGCCTTCTCATCTAAAAAAATTAGCTTATACATATAAGGTTACTTATATATTTTCGATTATCAAATTCGAGTTCTCGGGGCTTTGCTTTGGTTTGGTTTTGCTATGGAGTTTGCCTTCAAAAGCATGGTCATCGATTCGTGATGATTTTGCTTCGATCTCAGTTTTGATTTGTTGTAGATCTCCCTTTGCTCCATTGTTGTATCATCACCTTCGTAGCCTCGAAAGGTGAGCGATCACTCACGATTAACATTCTTATGTTGGTAAATTTATATTCACATGAAATGACGGTTGAAATATGTTGTTAAAATTTAACTGTTTAGTAATTTAATTGTTAAAATATGATATGTTATTATCTACAATTGTCTACCTATATTAATTGACATATGACTTCATAAGCTGTTGTATATGTTTAAATTGTTACTTTTGATATATGCTTGCTATCGATATATATGTCATTTTATACTATTATTTTATTTTCTCACTTTACGAGTTCCTATTTGTTTAGAAAATCCCTATGAGTTGAAATGATACATACCCGAACGATCTTATAGATTAAGGAAAATCGTTATGGGTTAAAATGATAAACCCAAGCAATTTTTATTGATTTTGAATTTTGGGATTGCGGGTCGAAATGATATATATCCGTAAATATTAAATTATTATAGACTGAAATGATAGATATCTGTATCACTTGACCATAAGATAAAAATTATATATGGACACCGTTAGTCTATTTTTAAATGATTTTCGAAATTTTGAAAAGAAGAAATATTTGTGTATTGATTTTTAGAATATAATATAAAGATATTTTATTTTAATATATGCGTAAAATCAAGATTTTTAAAATTTATGTTTTGGAAATTTTAAAATTATAAATTATTTTTAAAATTATAAATTATAAAATTTTACTTATATTTTTTTTCACGGCTCCACTTCACAAACATCAAGTTATAGATCAGATTAGAGTTAGTTTACTCACCAGGATTTTGAAAACGGAGATCCTAGAACTTGATTTGAATTTGAAAAATTGAGACTTAGTTTTTTGATCTGAACCCGGATTTGATTTGAATCTACTTGTTTTTGGGATGACCTTGCTTGATTATGATGATCCTACATCTTTAGCTTCAGGTTTGAAATGCAAGAGGTTGTTTTGTTTTTGATTTTAGTTTTTTTTTCTAGTTTTGTTTACTTGCTCAAATTTTTGTTTTTGAGATTATTAATTAATTATCCTTAATCATTAATTAATTAACCTTTAATAATTAATTAATTATCCTTTAATTATTAATTAATTATCCTTTAATTATTAATTAATTAACCTTTAATTATAAATTAGTTAACCTTTAATTATAAAATAAATAAATAAATTATTCTTTAATTAATGATTAATTAATATAAAATAAGATTTAAAATAAATTTAATAATAATAAGATTTAATTTAATAATAATTAATATAACAAAATTTAAATAAGTATTTAATTTAACTAATAAATATAATATGCCTTAAATATTTATTTAAAATTTGTATTAATATTTTAAAATAGATTTTTGTAATAATTTATATATATATACAATATATGTTTAAATATTTATTTGAATTATGCTATTATTTTTAAAATAGATTTTGTAATAACTTTAATAACAGAGGTTGGAAAGATAAATTAAAGTTGACTTGAAAATTTAAATTGGGTAATAATTGAATTTAAATAAGGATTGATTTAGAACTTATTGATTTTGAAATTTTAAGGATATGATTTTATTAATTGATAACTTGATTATGATTAAAGGTGATTAAATGAATATTTTCAAACTTAAATAAATTTGAATTTGAATATTTAATATTGTTTTAAATATTGATTTGAGATTTTATTTAAATGATATTAAAAATTATTAAGTGAATATTTTTAAATTTAAATAAAATTAAAGTTGAATTTTGAAATTTATCGAATTGAGTTATTGTAAGTTGTTTGAATATTTAAACCTGGAAACCTATTGAATTGGAAGTGGTTTAAATTTTTATTTCAAAACCTGAATTTGAAATTGATATAAACTTAAAAATGGTTTTAATAAGAATCTGAATTGAACCTTTAATCTTTTAATGGAAATTGTTGAACTGAGATTGATTTAAATTAAAATTTTGGAACTAAAGTTGATTTGAATTGATTTATGAAATTGGAAGAAACAATTCTAACTTAAGACTATTTTCGATATATATATTTTAATATATAAATTATTTTTAATATATAAACTATTTTAATCTATAACATATTTTTAAATATATATACCATTTTTAATTTATAACTATTTTAATATATATAAACTATTTTCAATATTTAAACTGTTTAAGTTGGAACTATTATGATTTAGATTTAATGGATTTAAATGCGAATACTTTGATATAATGATTTAACATATTTTGTGGTTATGATTTTGGAAGTGAATTATAATTTAAAGTTGATAATGATTTTGGAAGTGAATTATAATTTAAAGTGAATTATAATTTAAAGTGAATAATGATTTCGAAAATGATATGATTTTGAAATGATTATGATGTTTTGATATGAAGTATGAACTGTTTGAAATATAAAATGACCACGGTGTGAAATAAACATTTGGTTGTTAAAGAGACCGAGATCAGATATTGTCATACTCTCCGCCGATACTGAAAACCACATTAACAACTATGTACATGGTGTAGAATCCAGAATGAAGTAGGATGGTTTACAAACGTCTATATGAGGTATGAACACTGCCCTGACTCCCGCGAGTCAGCTTGATGTGACTAAAACAGAGCTATACCTGGGCCAAGTGAGGTCGCACCTCCGATCGAGCATGCTTCTTCGATACCATTCTATTACTTTATGATTTGATTGGTGCACCCTTGATTTTAGGAGTGTGTCTCGAGGTGGGCGGTAGTAGGTGCTATGTATTACCACCAGCTCGGTTCTGCAAAACAGTAGAATCCTATCCCAGGAATTGCCTCGCGTGCCTTGTCACATACCTTATCGCGCCCACTACAAGTTTGGTTTGTATCGTACCTATGGAGTTCCCTCTGATAGCCCTCCAATTTACGGACAAATTACAGTACTGTATAGACTACGGGAATATATATGAAAATATGTTAAGGGAGATATGGGTAACGCCTTAACGCTATTTTAATATTTTTCTTTACTGTAGACATTATCTATGTAGCATATTATACTATATATGTTGGTTGTTTCACGGATCCTTAAGTGATGGAATCCCAACATCCTTTAAGTTATATTGCATTTCACTTGGACATTTCACTTGAGTTAATTTAATTGCATAAGAATGTTAATCTTGACTCGAGTGTTTTATGTTTTGCTTTATGCTTGGGTCAGACTGAGTGTCACAACATTTGAGACTCACCTTTAGAGCTTGGAGATTTTCTTGGAGCTATCTATTCAGCTTTCAGTCATTTTAGTTATTTCCAATTGTTTATGTTTTGACTGGTTATTTGCTTATGTATTGAGACTTCTATCTATTGGATTTCTATTGTATTTTGTTTCAAACTCTAATGTTTCTGTAATAACTTCATGAACTACTATTTATCTATTTCCGCTACTTATTGTTATATTACTCTGTGTATGTGATTCTGTGATTGTTTATTTACTGTATATGCTAAGTTTTTCCAAATATAAATTAACAATCTGTTGTTTTGATAAATTCAAGTCCGACATGTGTGGATGATTTTCGATTTGAATGGTTTGAAATACTAAGTCGTTACAGTTGGTACCAGAGCTATGGTTTAGTCAAAACTTAACATGCGGAGTAAAAACTCATTAGAGGTAGGGTAGTAATACCTTAAAATGAGTAAAATAATTACAGAATCATTTTCGTTCGAGCTTGAAATTCTTCGTTAGGATCCTCTTGGATTAGGATTTCTTTTGAATTTTTGAACTTTTCCATTGTTCTAAAATCCATTCTTGTCTTTTATTTTTCATGTTCTTCTTGACACTTGAGCATCCAATCTCTATTTCTGTTGATTTCTATAATAAACTTGAGCACATCTTGCAACCTCAATTAGCAACTTCATCTTTATGTGTGACTAATCCCATTGGCGGTCCCGCCAACCTTAATATAATCTGTAGAGGGGTGAAACTCCTTTACAACAGGCGTCGATTCACCAAAGATTTTAATGTCCGCGATTTTGATGCTGTTATTTCATGCAAAGCCCGAACCGTCTCTTTAGTAGATGACCAAGGTAGCTCTCCTGTAATCAAATGTCGATTTCCTCGGGATTATGCAGGCAGTTTCATCTTTTCGCTTGATTCTCAGCCTGGTTATCTTGACTCCACTCGATAGTCATGGAATATCCTAATGTCTTTGGTGAAGTCATTTCTCTTTCTCCTAAGCGAAAAATTGAATTCCGCATTGATCTTATTCCTAGAGCTTGATCTTGCTGCCGGTTTTCACCATCTTCATGTAGCTGAGGAGAGCATTCCCAATACAGCTTTCCGAATGGAGAATGGTTTCCATAAATGGTTAGTCTTGCCCTTTGGATTAACCAATTCTCCTCCCTTGTTCGTCGATCTCATGAGTCACGTTTTCACGATGTCTCAACAGGTTTGTCCTAGTTTTCGTTGATGATTTTCCCGTCTTTTCTAAGTCAGAGAAGGAACATGAATCTCATTTGGGCTATGTGTTGGAAACACTTAGGATTCTTTAATAGGAAGCCAAATTTTCTAAATGCCATTTTTAGAGGGATGAAGTCCGATTTCTTGGGGACATTGTCTCTGAAATGGAGTCTCAGTTGACCCGGTTAAGGTCGCCATGATTAATATAATTTTATCAATCTTTTCGTTTTGTAATTTAATTTTCTTATCTTCCTTCCGAGCCTATCTTCTTAGTTAGAATTCTCTTTGATTAGGGTCCCTCTAAATTTGAATCTCTATCCTTGTTCTAGAACCCATTCTTGAATCGTCCTATGAGAGAATGGATTTGTAGTTGATATAAAAAATGTTTATATTGTATTGTTTGAGTTGTTAAGTTTGAATTGTGGGTTTCGATTGATTCGTCTGACCAACGCTATCGATAGAAATTCCAAAACACTTGAACATAGCAAATTGACACAATATTGTTTTCAAAATTGGTAAATGAAATAATTTTATGTATGATTATATTTTATATATAAAGGTATAATTTTCTGAAATTAGATAGTCAAATGAATTGGTTGTTAGAAATGATAATACAAGATTATCATTTATTGTTGTTAACATTTCTATACCATTAATTATTGTTCTATGTTATAAATCTGATTTGCAAGTGAAATAAATTTAAATTAAGGACTTGAGAATTTAATTTTCAGTACATTCAAAATTTGGTTTTCAAGGTTTTGGAAAAATATATTATTTGAAAGTATTTTCAAATGAAAATTGTTCCCAAATAATTTTAAAAGAAGTAAGTCAGTACTCTCCTCTTATGTCGCTGGAAAATGATTTCCATGATGACTGCAGCATCATCGACATTCATTTTCGAGTCTCAAAGTAGAGAGACCATTTAATAGCTTTGCTACACTTTTGTCTCGGAAAATGGTTTTGATTTGAATTTCTTGAATAAGATTTGATGTGCAATATATATATATATATATATATGTACGTATGTATGTATATATTTATATTTCAAAATGGTTTGAAGTGAAATCAAAAATTTAACTCTTAAGTTTTATGTTAAATGATGATTTTCAGTTATTAACATAAATCAAAATTTTGAATAATTGGAGTGTCTAAAAGGAGAAATGAAATTGGAACAACTTGTAATAGTTGAACTAGGTGAAATTAATTTGTATAATACTCAATTGCGTTCTAAAACATATATAACTTACCTGAAATATTCAGAAAGTTAAAATGTGAATGTGAATATGTAATTGAAGGTTATACAGAAAGTTAAAATTAAATTATGCTTAATAGAAATGTTGTAAATAAAAGAGTAAATTTGTATAGTGTTCAATTACATTCAAAAGCATTAATGAAACTTACTTGAAAAAATTTGAATGTAATTGTTGGGTGTGTTTCTACCACCACCGAACCAACCCCTTTCCTAAGCACTCCCGAACCAACCCCACTTCCATGCATAGCCGAACCAATCCCTTTTCCACCTACTACCGGTCCAACTCCACTTCCCTGCATAGCCGAGCCAACTCACTTCCCCTACATAGCCGAACCAACTACCGCTCCAACCACTACCGGACCACTCACCATCGGACCAAGTCCCACCGAACCAAACTCTATCCACTCACCACTGGACCAAGTCCCACCGGACCAAACTCCATCCACTCACCACCGGGCCAAGTCCCACCGAACCAAACTCCACCTACTCACCACCGGACCAAGGCGTACCGGACCAACACTGCCATGCCAGATTACATCAGCCCAGGCCCACCAGCAGCTATATACATCCAAGACCCCTGCCCCCAGCCTCACTCTATAAATAGGGGGCAGGGGTACAACAATGGCAGACAAGTTTGAGAGCTCAAGCACGGATAGAACATTCAAACAATTTTCATACACTTGTAATCAAAGCTTTGTACTTGTAATCTGAAGAGTGAAGGAGAATAACATATAAAGTGGAAGTAGGCACATTCTGGCCGAACCACTATAAATCTGTCTGTCTTTTACAGTTTAGTCCCTGCTTTTTACATATTTGCATGAATCACCCAAATCACTAAGAACAACTTAAAATCGACTAAATCATACGACTTGGAGGTGTTTGCCCATTTTTGTGCAAACATTTTTGGTGCTTTCACTGAGAACTCGAGCTAGAAGCTTCAGCTTCTCCCACTCAACTTTCTTCCCAACAGCATCGCTCATTGCTTGGAAAACATGCCTCCTAGGCAGAGGAAAGATGCTAGCAAAGGAAAGAACATCGCAACTAGCAGTATCCCAGATCCAGTGATCAGAAATCAGGAGAATCGTCCTGTTCCAACAGCAAATGGAAATCAGGCAAATCCGACAGCCCCTGCTACGGAACAACCAATTACTAGGGAAGATCTGGATAGGGTTGTGGCTGAAGTAACTAACCGCTTCGCATCTCAACAAGAAGCCTTGGTGGACCAACTCATGTCACGCTTAAGGGATGCGGAAGAATCCAACCGTAACACCGAATCATGGGGTGAGTCCCAGTCTGGAGGATCTGGGAGGCGACAAAGATCTTTCTTCTTCGAAGAGGCTAACAACAGAAACAACAATGATAGGAGCCGAGCCCAGACTCAGCCCGAATTCCGACCCGAGGAAACACTTGGAACCGAACCCAACGCGGGAGGTACCAGGCAGGGGTCGGATATGGCTGAGCCTGTCATGCTACCTAACCATGGGAACATCAATGGACGGGGCCGAGCTGGAGTCCAGCCCGAAGTTGGACCCGAGGAAGTGCTTAGAACAGAACCCAGCAGGGGAAGATCAAGGCAAGGGCCAAATGTAGCTGACCCTAACATGCTCCCAGAAGACCGAAGACAGCCATCGGAAAATGTTAGGAGTAATAGACGATACCATCCCTACAGGCCATCTGAACGGAATCAATCCCGCAGAGAAGAACCAAACTCATTTCTATCCGCTCCAAGTACTGATGAAAGGATGGCGCGATTGTTCAGAGAGTGCGTCCAACGGGACCAAAGGGATCGGGGGATAGGCGCCAGGGTAACCAGCCCCTTCACCCGCAATATCGAAACTGTCATCACCCCTCAGGAATGGAAAATGCCAACAATGGAACCTTACAAGGGAACCTCTGACCCCATTGTACACTTGCAGAGATACACACAGCATATGCTCATGAGCGGAGCAAAAGAGGGAGTGTTGTGTAAATGCTTCCCACTATTCTTGGCAGATCTAGCTACCTCCTGGTTCTGCCATCTACCCCAAGGATCCATTAGCTCATGGGAAATGTTGAAAGAAAAGTTCATCAGCCAGTTCCGCATTCATGTGGAACAACCCAAGGACGCTTATTCCCTATCTAATATCAAACAGAAGCCTGGAGAGATAGTGCAACAATATCTAACCCGATTCAACGCCGCAGCGGCCGCAGTCCAAGATGCCGATGAGAAACTTATCCTAATGGCTCTTTGTAGTGGCGTACATCCGGATACCAAGTTTGCTAGAAGATTAACGAAAGAAAAACCAGCTACCTTACCCGATTTCTTCCATGAAGCCGGAAAGTATATGAGACTTAAAGATGTTGCCACCGAAAGGCAGACAGGGCAAGAGGCCAAGGCAGCTCATGGCAACGCACCCGCTGCAGCAAAGGACGTCGGAAGAAATGACTCTCGAGACAATGCTGGGGGCAGGAAGGGAGAAAAACGCTATCGGCCAGGACCAAGATTTGATGCTTACACTCCTTTAAATGAAACAGTCGCAAACATCTTCCTGGCCACCCAAGACGAGCTTAAATACAAACGCCCCCCATGCAAGAAGGAATCAGATCACGCAATCAAGTCTGGAAAGTTCTGCCGTTTCCACGAATCCCATGGGCATGATACCAATGAATGCCGTCATCTCCGGGACCTGATTGAAGAACACATCAGAAGGAAGAGATTGGAACACTATGTAAAGGGTCAGGACAGGACTCCAGCTCCTGCCAAGGAGAAACCAAGGCAACTCCACCCAGAGACAGGCGGAAGAAATCACAACACCAGCGGTTCCAGTCAAGAGAAGATAGTGGTCCATACAATATCGGGAGGACCACACATCGCCGACAAAAACTGGGCAGAAATGGAAAGATACGGAAAGTCACTTAGAAACAATGAAGACTGCATCAATTCCGTCATGGAAGAACGCCGTCCGAAGCGGAAAGAGGATAATGACATCACATTCAGTAGGCGAGACCTAGAAGGAAGGCAGTACCCTCATATGGATCCTATGGTCATCTCTGCCTAGTTCGGCCCAGCCGAAGTTTTTCGAATTCTGGTAGATACTGGAAGCTCCGTAAACATTCTATTCAAGCATGCTTTCGACAAAATGAAGCTGTCAATGAAGGATGTGTCTCCCTGCAACAAACCACTGCACGGTTTCACTGGAGATGCGAAGATGCCCCTCGGGCAATTAGACCTCTTTGTTGAAATAAGAATTCATCCCAGCTCCGTTGTGTGGAAACAAACATTTGTGTTAATAGATAACCACTCGGCCTACAACGCCTTTTTAGGAAGACCAGCCTTGTCTGACTTCCAGATTGTCCTGGCCCCTTGGTGCCTGAAGATAAAATTTCCAACAGATAATGGGATAGGGGAAGTAGAAGGAAATCAAGACGCCGCTCGAGATTTCTATGTAACTAAACTTTGCAATAACCGCAGGAAGGATAAAGGGAAGGATGCAAAGACTATTCTCTGCAAGAAAAACTTGGAAGCATAGCAACTAAAGAAAGCCCCTCCCCTTCGATATACCGGTGATCCTTTTAATGAATTAGACCCCAGGGACAAAGAGGAGGAGGCCACCGCCGAGCCTGCAGAGGCTACGGAATTTGTATCTGTAGACAAACACGACCCAAGTAGACTGCTGAGAATCGGGTCTCAGTTAAGAGAAGAATTGAAGGACCAACTCATCGATTTTCTTCGCCATAACTTGGATGTATTTGCATGGACGCACGCTGACATGACAGGAATCTTCCCAGATGTAGCATGCCACGTACTGAACATCGATCCCACCAAGGTGTCAGTAAAGCAGAAAAAGAGAAGTATGGGGGCAGAACGATCAGCAGCCCTTGAGGAAGAAGTAAAGAGCCTACTTGCCAATAACTTCATACGAGAAGCCATCTACCCAGAATGGATCGCCAACCCGGTACTGGTAAAGAAGGCTAATGGGAAGTGGCGAACATGCATTGACTTCTCCAACTTAAATGACGCTTGCCCGAAGGATTGCTTCCCACTCCCCCGAATCGATCAACTCATGGACAGCACAGCCGGGCACGAACTCTTATCTTTTATGGACGCATACTCAGGATATAACCAGATTCCTATGCACGCCCCCGATCAAGACCACACTAGTTTCATCACTGACCGAGGATTGTACTGCTACAGAGTAATGCCTTTTGGACTTAAAAACGCCGGAGCTACTTACCAGCTCCTCGTCAACAAGATTTTTGCGGAACTAATAGGACGAATTATGGAAGTTTATGTGGATGACATGCTGGTAAAATCGAGGAAAGCCAACGATCATGTAAGCCACCTGGACGAGATGTTTCAAGTACTTCGCCAATATGGAATGAAGATGAATCCTCTAAAGTGCTCCTTCGGAGTATCGTCGGGAATGTTCTTAGGATTCATCGTCCATGCCAGGGGGATTGAAACAAACCCCGAATAAGTTCGGGCTTTGCAAGATATCAAGATACCGTCCACTCGAAGAGAGATGCAAAGCCTAAATGGGATGGTGGCCGCCCTAAGCAGATTCATCTCTAAAGCAACCGACAAATGCATCCCTTTCTTCGAAGCCCTAAAGAAAGACAAAGGAAAGTTCGAATGGACTGACGAATGCTCAACAGCCTTCCTTAACCTAATCGAACACCTCCAGAGACCACTAGTACTCTCAACTCCAAATGAAGGCGAAGAACTATACCTATACCTTGCTGTATCGTCCCATGCTCTAAGCGCCGCTTTGGTGAGAGAAGACAACCGCGCGCAGTGGCCCGTATACTTTGTAAGCAAGAGATTTACAGAGGAAGAAGCTAGATACCTTAAACTTGAGAAGCTAGCGTACTGTTTGCTAATAACGTCATGGAAACTGCGACACTATTTCCAATCTCATTCCATCAGAGTTTTAACCGATCAACCGCTAAGGCAGGTACTCCATCGCCCCGACACTTCTGGGCGACTACTTAAATGGTGCATTGAACTGAGTCAATATGATATCACCTACCATCCTCGCATCGCCATCAAGGGACAAGCCATGGCCGAATTCATTGCCGAATTCACTACCAACGAAGGTAAGGAGCAATCTGAAATAGCAGAAGATATCAAATGGAAACACTTTGTAGATGGAGCATCAAACGAACAAGGCTCGGGGGCAGGTATTGTGATAATCACCCCCAGGGGAAGGAAGCTGCACTATGCCCTAAGGTTGGAATTCGCTGCCACCAACAACGATGCAGAATATGAAGCAGTAATAGCAGGATTAGAACTTGCCTTAGAAATTGGATTCAGTTCTTTATGTCTTCATAGTGATTTTCAATTTATCATAAACCAAGTACTAGGAGAGTTTCAGACTCGAGGAGAATGACTCACAGCATATCTAAAGAAAACCAAGCTGTTACTCGATCAGTTGGACCACTATTTAATCAAACACATTCCTCGAGAGGAGAATCGAGAGGCCGACGAACTGGCAAAGCAAGCTAGCATGAAGAACAACACCATTTCCGAAACAGTAGCCATCTTAAAACAACTAGCCCCAAGTTTCGAACAAGAGGATCTGATAGCTGCAATCGAAGAAGAAACTTGGATGACTCCAATCCGAAAATACTTACAAGATGGCACACTACCCAACGAGCGTAACGAAGTCAGGAAAATCTTAAGGAGAGCTTCCCGCTACACAATACAAGAAGGCATCCTCTATCGACGCGGCTTCTCTAACCCCTTATTAAGGTGTGTTGCTGGAAGGGAAGCCAAGAAAATCCTATCCAACATCCATCAAGGGAGCTGCGGAGATCACACTGGTGGGCAGACTCTAGCAAAGAAGACACTCCGATATGGATATTACTGGCCCACTTTAAACAAAGACGCCTTAGACTTCGTCAAAAGATGTGACAGATGTCAGAAATTTGCTAAGATTCCTCGACTACCAACAAATGAGATTACTCAAATGACCAGCCCTTGGCCCTTTGCAGTATGGGGAATTGACTTGATTGGCGAACTGCCGATGGGCCGAGGCGGAGCCAAATATGCTATAGTGGCAATCGACTATTTCACCAAATGGGTGGAAGCGGAACCTCTAAATAAAATATCTTCAGCAAAAGTTATTAACTTCTTGATCAAAAATGTTCTATGCAGGTACGGGGTTCCACTCAAAATCATATCGGACAATGGACTTCAGTTTGACAGCGAGGAGTTCGCCGACTGGTGCCAAGAGCACGAAATTCACAAAAGCTTCTTATCTGTGGCTTATCCCTAGGCAAATGGACAAGTCGAAGCTGTCAACAAAATTCTTAAAACTCTAATCAAGAAGAAGCTTGAAAAGTCAAAAGGCACTTGGGTGGATGAACTTCCTACGACACTTTGGGCCTACCGCACGTCTTTCATAACATCAACTGGGCATACTCCTTTCTCTTTGGCATAAGGATCAGAGGCCATGCTCCCAGTTGAAACTGTAGTGCCATCCCACCGTAGGATCCACTACAACCCAGAAGAGAACGAAGAACTCCTCCACATGTCTTTGGATCTAATCGAAGAAAGAAGAAATGATGCAACACTCAAAGCAGCAGCTCACAAGCAAAAAGTGGCAGCACAATACAACTCCAAAGTCAAGCATCGCAGCTTACGAGAAGGAGATCTTGTCCTCAAACGAATCTTTCCGCGCCCCGGAGCGCTAGATCCAATCTGGGACGGACCATATGTAATTCATAAAGATCTCCACAACGGAGCATATATTTTGTCAACAGTGGACGGAGAGGTGTTCCAGAGGGCATGGAACATCCAACACCTTCGTCGATAATTTTCTTAACTTGTACTGCCCATATAAAGTGAATTAACAAAGAGAATCAGTGGACGTAGGCATTTTCTTGCCGAACCACTTTAAAAACTTGTCTCTTTTTTATCTTGTTCCTTTATATCTTGGCTACTTGCTGAGCTTTATCCTTTTCTATTGAACAAAATTCTGTGTAGACGGCATCTCCATTCAGGGCATCATAGCACAACTTCACCTGAACAAAACCTAACAGGTATTATACGAATCTATGCCCTCGCCAATGAGACACTTTTGCTCCAGCATCCCTCTGCTGCGGGTTAACTCATTGCTCGTGACGGCCCTTAAAGCCAGCTATAATGAGCCGATTATAAGCCGCCGAGAGGGCCAACCATAGCCTAGGTAGCTCATTACGGTGTTCGGCTCGCCGGCAACCGTGAACCGATTATAAGCCCCAACATAAGGTGTGGCCAGCCAGGGGCAGTTCACAGTTGACGATCGGCACCCGCGCTAACCGGCCACGGTAAATCGAATAATACCCACGATTATGGGCCATAATGGACCGGGTAGTTACCGTGCGTGATCTCGGCTCCGATGTGTCTTAAGTACGGCTGTGGTAAAAAAGAAAACTCCCCGCAGAGGCGTAAGATGGGTGACAAATGTCTTCAAGACCCACAGCTAGGGGAAGTGACTACAAAGCCCGTTTGCCACGAACTTAAGCGCGTCGAAGGCCTTCCGTGATTGGAAGTTTTACTATTTCTTATATTCCTATTTTATTTAAAAACTCTCCTCCTATCCTATATAACGATCCCTAAAGTACAGGGCACAAAATAGGAGACACCCACAAATGGGGATAGGAACTCGCAACTGGACGACAGGACACTTAGCTGCATTCCATACACAGTCACACAAGAACTTCAAAGCTACCATCTACAACTAAAACACGAAGGGCGGTACTCTCTTCCTTTATCTATGAATGCATATATATAATTTATTCGCACATCACACAAACATTCCGAGATATGAAATTAAATTTTAAGCAAGAACTTAGCATCAAACACGATTGAATCACAGACATGTGCGCAGCTATATTTCTTATGCAACACATCAAAATAACGAAAGCATTCAAATATAGAAAAATCAGTTTAAGTTAAAAGTTACATGCCAAAAATCAAGTTGTTCGTTACATAATTACAGCCTAAAAATTATATTAATGTTTTAAGACTAACATAGACAGCAATGTCAAGTAAACCAAACAATGTCCAGATCAAGCCAAGAAGTCGGCTGCATCGGGGCTTCGCCTCTATCCTGCTGGCCCTCCGAGATCTACTTAACCGCAGGATCAGAACTCCCAGCATGTTGACCAGAGGTAGTTGGCGCTTCAGAGGTCCCGCCTGTCCTATTTAGGAGAGGAATCCATTAAATAAACAATAAGCAACCAAGTTATGAAAAGGCTAAAAGGGAAGACTTACCAGCATCTGTTCCTTGATCATCATCCCCCAACTACACACCTACCTCCTCAACAGCAAGCAGCCGCATACCCTCCTTCACCGCCACTTTCTCCTCCTTGGTGAATTGGGTCGTAACCACATCCATTCTGAAGGCCATGCCACCCTCCTTATCCGCATCAGCCTTGGCCTCCTCCAGAGCCCGAAGATAAATCCTGGCCATGATCCAGGGATAATCATCCATCCAGGATAAGTTGTCCTGCTTCCAAGTACGAAAATACATGTCCTGGAGCATCTCATCCATCATCCCCTCGTTCTCCTCAAAATCCCTCATTCGGACCTCAAAAGCCAACAACTTTGCAACGGCAGCATCCCTCTCCGATCAGTATCGCGAGCGGTCAGCCTGAAGGGATTTCCTCATCGCCTCCATCTCCTCCTTCAGCTTGGCTTGAGCAAGCTCTGCGGCTTCAAGCTTCCCAGATAACTCCTCTACCTGCTCGAGATCCGCTTTCCAAATCTCATCCACTGTTGCAATAGCCATATCGATCCGTTCTTTGCAGGTGGCCTACATTTTCCGCAGCTCGGCTCTGCTAGCCTCTTCCATGGTTTTCTTTAGTCGTCTGGAGGCAGCCTCGTGCTGAGAGATCTGGATGGCCTGATCGGCGAGTTGCTTGGCCTGGTCAGAAACCACTAACTGCATTCTTATGTTAGCACTCCCAATTTCCTCCCCGGCTTTGACCAGTCAGGCATGATGCCCCATCAACTTCCTGGTCTCCTCAGCGACCCGGTCGATATTTGCCTTAGCTTCATCCCCCATAGTTACAATCCGAGTAGTAAGCAAATCAAGGTCCAGGGACTTGGCCTCATCAAGCACCCTTACCATAGGATTGCGAGGGAGAAGGTGCTCACCAGTAACCTCGTCAAAGGAAATATCATGAGAACCCAAATCCAGATCTGGATGACCCGCAAATGGATTACGAGCTAAGCCGAGACGATCAATCTGAGTGACGGTAGGATTTTCAGACAGATGCGGAGAGGGTATGAACTCAGTATCCTCCTCCGTGATATCATGAAGAGGCTGGGTTGGGGGCCGAGGACCAGGTGAAGGTTCGAATAAGGAGCGACTCCTCGTTTTCTTTTGAATATCCTCTTCAATAACTCCGAGAAGAGGACGGTAGCCGACTACGTCCCCGAAACGGTCGGTCGGAGGCTTTGGTTTAGCGGAAGCTTTGAGGAGTTTGAATTGTTCGAGACGGTGCCGAATGTATGATGTCCTGGCCACCTTACCCGTTCCTGGAATAAAAACCAAGTGTTACAAGCATGCATGGGACTATAATCCAAGAAACATGTGAAGTTAAAAAGAGTAAAGAGGAGTCAAAAATTCACCTTGAATCGCTGGAGTTGCCCTAGCTGAAATGCTCTTGGAAGATGAATCGGCACCAGTCCTGGCCTTCTCAGTTTTCTTTGGCTTCTCCACCAAGGCCGATCCTTCCTCCAACCCCTCAAAAGCCTGGCGGAAAGCATCATCTGTCCACTCTTGGATCTCCCCTGCTTGCCCAGAGGACAAAGCCCCAGCCATCACCGCTCTGTCCTTTGCCACCATCATCACCATCACCTTCTCCATCACCTCCGCTCTCTTCCTCGCCTCTTTCCTCCTCCACCTCTTCCTCCTTCGGAACATCTGGACATGTGCTAGGGGAGGGTCCATCGGATTTCTTGAGCTTCTTTCCCCCGGCGACTGGAGGTATCGAGAAGCGTTTCCTCTTGTTGCTCTTCGTCCTAGCCCCTCCTTGAGCTTTGGCAGCCCTCTCCTCAGCTATGTCTCTCTGCTTGACCACAGACTGACGTGGTATAATCAAGTTGTGCTGCAGAAGAGTAGCATTCCTGATTAGGTAAGAAGTTGACCTCTCCCTTCCTGAAATGGCTTCTATTTCCGCAGCAATCTGAACCAGGCGACCGTTCTCCACGACCGCAAAGCCACCTGTCGCTAGCAAGAAATAAAAACACATAAGAAGAAGCATTGCAGTCAGAACGGAAATTATAAGTGAGATTCAACTTACAGCCAGAGGCGAAGCGACGGATAGAAACAGAGTCATCCTTGACGAAAAACCACTCTTTCTTGAACATGCTGAACTTCGAATATAAGTCCAGGACCGGCTTGAAGGACACTGCCGATTCCAAGCTGATGTATGGAGACCCCTTCTTATAGCCTCTCAAGTTGTACAAATACCGGATCTCCCGGTTGGAAGGGGGACGCCCGTATTTTCTCTGGAAAATGATGAATAGACTCACCAAGATAGCATAAGAGTTGGGATGAAGCTGGAAAGGGGCCACCTTCAAGTAGGTGATGAAGCTGACTATCCAAGCATTGATCGGGGGAATGGCCCCACACATGCAATGCTACCTGCTATAAGCAAAATATCCTTCAGGAGGGTCATACGGCATAACTCCATTCCCTAGCAACACCATATGTGCTCTGTCAATCCCGAAAGAACAAGATAGAACATCAAGCTGCTCCTCTTTAAGGGAGCTATGAAAGCAGTCAGGTGGCGAGTTCAGGAGCTCCTGAGGGCCGTACCCATCTACTAGTGATCTCGGGGTGGGTCCATGACGTCCCGGTCCTGACTGAGCTGGGGGCACTATGGAGGACTCTTCTCTGTCCTTGGATTTCTTCTTATCTGATCGAGCTTCCACTTTATGAGACATTATCTGCAACAGGAGAAAACGTACTGTTAGAACAAGGAGTATGGAAACACAAACAAACAAGTACATACAGCCCGAAATCTCATTCGGCATTTCTGGCATGAGATTCATTCGGCGCTCAACTCCCCGGTCTCATTCAGTGTACCCAACATAAGGAGAAAGCCTCACCTGGATCGGCATCAAATCTGGTTCGGTCCCTGATCGATTCGGCTATTTCAAACGATGGAGGAGTAGTGATTCAGTACTTGGGTGATTCGGCTATTTCAAACGATGAAGGAATTGTGGTTCGGTACTTGGGTGATTCGGCTATCTCAAATGGTAAGGGAATAACAATGGGGTGAAGCCCCTACTTATAGGCGAACGCGGGATGATCGGACCCAATGGTTCGGCGCTTAGGATCGAATGAAGCTATCCAAACTGCGAGAAAACAAAGCATGACATATGCTGGCATATGTCCCACTTTGGGGGGAATATGTTAGGTGCGTTTCTACCACTACCGAACCAACCCCTTTCCTAAGCACTCTCGAACCAACCCCACTTCTATGCATAGCCGAACCAATCCCTTTTCCACCTACTACCGGTCCAACTCCACTTCCCTGCATAGCCGAGCCAACTCACTTCCCCTACATAGCCGAACCAACTACCGCTCCAACCACCACCGGACCACTCACCACCGGACCAAGTCCCACCGAACCAAACTCCATCCACTCACCACCGGACCAAGTCCCACCGAACCAAACTCCATCCACTCACCACCGGGCCAAGTCCCACCGAACCAAACTCCACCTACTCACCACCGGACCAAGGCGTACCGGACCAACACTGCCAGGCCAGATTACATCAGCCCATGCCCACCAGCAGTTATATACATCCAAGACCCCTACTCCCAGCCTTACTTTATAAATAGAGGGGCAGGGGTACAACAATGGCAGATAAGTTTGAGAGCTCAAGCACGGATAGAACTTTCAAACAATTTTCATACACTTATAATCAAAGCTTTGTACTTGTAATCTGAAGAGTGAAGGAGAATAACATATAAAGTGGAAGTAGGCACATTCTAGCAGAACCACTATAAATCTGTGTGTCTTTTACAGTTTAGTCCCTGCTTTTTACATATTTGCATGAATCACCCAAATCACTAAGAACAACTTAAAATCGACTAAATCATACGACTTGGAGGTGTTTCCCATTTTTTGTGCAAACAGTAATGAGAACATGTACTTGAATAGTATACAATCTAAAATGTAAGTAATAAGATGTCCAAAAACGAAATTTATATGGTTTTAAATTAATTTTTGTATCTGGTACTATGTATTTAGAATCTATCTTTCCTTTGTAACGACCCGATATTTTCAACCATTCGCATCCGCACATGTCAGACTTGAATTGCTCAAAATACTGCATTGTAAATAAAATTTGGCAAATCTCAGAATATAAAGTAAATAGATAATCACAGATCACAGACACAGAGTAAATAATAATGCAGCGGAAGTAAAAGTGGTAGTAGTTCATGAAGCTATTATATATAAGATGCATCAGAGTTAAACAAAATACCACAGAAGAGCAACAAGATATATTAGCTGCAAATCAGAATACATCACTGAAATTACTGGATACTGAAAGCAAAATAGATGGCTGAATCTTCAAGAAAAGCTCCAATTCCGAAGGTGAGTCTTGAATGCTGAATCACTCAGCCTTACTCGAGCGTAAAGCAAAACACAAAAACACTCAAGTCAGGACATAAATACTTATGAACTGTAAATCAACTCAAGTGAACAATAACAAAAATGCATCAATAACTTAAAGGATGCTTGGGATCGCCCATCCTTTAAGGATCCGTTAAACTATTTACTATGTAGTAATATTGCGCTATTATAATAATTTCTACTGTAAAATAAACTTACTTTTAAATAGCGTTGAAGGGTTACCCATATAGCTCCCAACACGTAATAGTCCCAGTAGTCCATCCAGTATCAGCGTACCTCCAGATCGGGAGGCTACCCTAAATACTCCATGAGCGACGAGAGAAAAACAAACTCGTAGTAAGGCTCGATATAGGTGACACGACACATAAGGCAATGCTAGGATAGATATACCAATTACGCACACGGTCTGGTGGTAACATAGCAACCACATACGCCCACCTCGGAACACACTCCCAAATCAAAATCGGAGGATGGCCATCAAATCAACCACAAGTAAGAGTATAGTATCGAAGAAGTGCGTCCGACCAGAGGAGCTACACGGCACACAAGGGAATGCTAGGGTAGATATACCAATTACGAACATGGTCTGGTGGTAACGTAGCAGCCACATACGCCCACCTCGAAACACACTCCCAAATCAAAATCGGAGGATGGCCATCAAATCAACCACAAGTAAGAGTATAGTATCGAAGAAGTGCGTCCGACCAAAGGAGCTATCCCTTTTGGCCTGAGATCGCTCCTATTTTAGCCACCTTATGCCAACTCACGGGAGTCGGGCCCACGTAATATACCTCAAGAACGTCGCCACCATCCTACTTCATTCTCGAATCTCCACTGCGTACACGGTTGTTAAATTGGTTTTCGGAGTTGGCATAGAGTATGACAACTTTCGATCCCGGTCTCTTTAACAACCAAACGTTATTATAACGCCGTGGTCATTTCAAAATAGTTTATACTTCCAAAAAATCAAATCATTTCATTTCAAAACTATATCCTTTCCAAATAGTTTATACTTCGAAACCAAAACTATTTTTATTTCAAAACTATATTCAAATCAATAAGATATTATTTCCATTCCAAACATATATTCATCTTTCAAAAAAATCATGGAAACATTCCTTTAATTCTTTACACTTTACAAATTTATTCAATTACATCCAAATTTTCAAATTTCCAATTTAATTCAATTCAAACCATCAGTTTCAATTCAATTTAGTTTCCCAACAAAACCATTTCAAATCTTACCAAATTTCAAATACAGATTTGATCCATAAATTAAACTATTCAAACCTTAGTACATTTCAAAATTTTAATTTCCCATATTTCAAAACTAAATTATATAATTCATATATCTTAGATTTAACTTCATTATTACTTAATTTTGAAATATTCATTTCATAAATCCAATATTATTTAAATAAACTCAAATTACAAGTAAACCAAATATCCTTTCATACTAATATAAACTTCAAATATTCATTTATCAAATAGATCAAAAACAAATATCATTCCAAATTCACATTCTTTATCAAAATAAAGATTATGTCATTTAAAATCATTTCAAAATTATTAAATTATCATATCCTTTCAAAACCTCATTTATCAAATCATTATTTGAATTCAAATTCAAATTCAAATATTCAAATTTAAATACCTTTTTTAAAAATCAATTAGTCATTCATTTATTATTTCAAACATTATTACAAAACACATTTCCAAATTCCATTCAAAAATTCATTTATCTCATTACATTTCATTCCATTTAACACATAACCAAGTAAACCTTATTTAAATTCAAATTCAATTTAATTTCCTTAAAAAATTCAAATTTAAATATTAAATATATTCAAAACTCCTTAAATTTCACAAATAAATCAATTCCAAAAGTTAAACCATTTAACACTTTAAAATATAACTCAAATAGTGTTAAAATCTATAATATTTCAAAACATTGTCAAATTATAGCAACGACAACATTTATAAAGTGCTATCATAGCTTATAGTTTTCAAAATAGTTTAGTTCAGGAACAACAACAATTATAAAATGCCGTAATAGATATTTAGTTATTTTAACAAAGTTAAATTCAAAACAATAGCACTTAAAAATGCTGTCGTAAAACCACAGCATTTTTGAAATGCTATTAATAAAATTCCACATTTTATTATAACTTCAGAAACATTAACAGTCCAAATTTTTGTTATTTTAAACTTATAAATCGTATTTCTGGACTTCAAAATTTCACATTTAAATCAATTTAGCATTGATATATCACAACAAAATTTTAAAATCAAATATCCAATTTAAAACTCAATTCATTTGTTAAGTCAAAATTCACTGTTATCTTAACTTGTAAATTTAATAAAACTTAACATTTTACTTCAAATATCATTTCAACTTTAAATTTAATTTCCATTATTTACTTACATTTTAAAAATAAAATTTAAAGTCAAAAATCACCTTTACTTCAAATTTACATACTTAAATTCACAAATTAAAAACTTAATATTTAGCCTTCTTAAAAACATAATATATATATATTTTTAAATCAAAATTTCATATTTTAAAAATACATATCTATATAAAAATCATTTAAAAATATACCACGAGGTCTGTATATAATTCTCTAATCTAGGTTAAGTGATATGGATATGTATCATTTCAATCCGCAATTTAAAAAGAAAACCCGGGTTCTATCATTTCAAACCCGTAATCCCAAGTCAAATAAAATACAATAAAAATCACTTGAGCTTATCATTTCAGCTCATAATGATTTTTGCCTAATATAATGCCCGTTCAGGTATGTATCATTTCAACCCATAGTGATTCTATTCTAACAAAGAACTTGTAGTGTGATCATATACATAAACAATATAAACAATGTCAATGTCACAATATAATGTCATATATCACATGTCAGGTGATAATTAACAAAGTAAACGTGGTAATAACACGGTATAGTATATCATATAATCATCATTTACTTTCATAAACATTTTTAATTACTAAACACTTGTCATCAATTCACTATTTCATAAGTAAACATGTCGGAGTGAGAAAGACTCACCTTTATCAAGCTGGGGTTAGCAAATCAAACTACACGAATAAATTCCAGAAAGCACGATATGGCATGACACAACACGACTTGATTCAAATGAGAGAGAGATCCAAGATGATCTTGTAAACAACCAAACAAAACAAGACAATATAACAAGAATATTCAACACAAAATACATTGAAATAAATTGAAAAATAAAAGCAACAAGGAATAAAATGATTAGATCGTGCTTTTAACCATCCAAATGCTCGACCAAGGGGACATTTATGCTCGGCTATGATGTGTTACAGCTTGTTTTAAGCATCATGTAAGCACGTCTAGCAAGGAGAGTGATGATATGAAGAGGTATGTGATACAACTTGAAGAATACAAAGGGATAAGGCTAAATTGGTAGGTTTGGTTAATCATTTAGGCTCAGCTAAAGGGCTAGTGGGCTCAGCCTTACTTGGTACAGATCTGGTCAGGTCTGGACAGTGGAGAGGAGGTGGCCAGAGGTGAAATAGATCAGGTGATGGTGGTTCTAAGTGGTGGCCGAAGTGAGATATGGAGGGCAAGTTGAAAACATTGCTCGGCTAAGGCAAGTTTGGTGGAGCTTTGCAATGTTTTTGTGGTGCTAACATCATCAAGTGGTCATGGCTTGACTTTGGACAGAGGAAAGGGAGGAGGAGCTGCTGTAGATGGTGGTGGTGTGGTCGGTGGTGAAGGTGGAGAGCTAGGCCGAGCAAGGCTAGGTAGAAGAGGAAGGCAAAAATTCAAGGAAAAGAAGAAGGAAAGTGAGAAAAGGAAGAGGGAAGCCATTAGCATTTTTTCTTTTTGCTGTGAGTATTTCGGATGGGAAGAAAATGTTTCTCACATGAATCATGGCTGAAGCAAAAGAAAAAGGACGGCTACTCAAAATGAAAAGGCAATTGGAAATTGGAAAGACAAGTAAATGAAAAGTCAATGGAAAATGAAAGGTCTATGACTCTTTGTATTTCCTTTTCTTTTATTCAAATTAAACAAAAAAAATTTCAGTAAATAAAAATAAAAACCTGAACAAAATAAAGTGAAAAAGAAAATAAATAAATAATTTAAGGAAAAATAGAAAATAAATGAGAAAATAGCTTAATAATTGAAACTAGACTTTAAAAATTGTAAACAAAATACAATCAACATTGGAAAATTATAACAACACTTCTAAAATGTTTTAAAATTATATATATATATATATATATATATATATAGCATATCATGTTACACATATATACACAAATTAGAACAAGATATTGCAAACAAAAATATTATTTATATAGATTAAAATAACAATTTTTGTTAAATAAAACAATTTACACACAATATTGTATAAAACATAACTTTCACAATATTAATCGGATTTCAACGAAACGAAAAGCAGTATACTTGAAATTTAATTTATTTTCATAATAAAATTCAAATTTTCAAACTTTAAAATTTTAAATTTAGAAAGGCAAAGTTTGACCATATTGACCAAAATCCACATTTTTGGAAAATATTCTATTTATTCATGTTTGGAATTCTAATTCACACACAAATCAGAATTTATATTTAAAAATAAAATTTTTTATTCATTTTTAATAAATAAAATAAAGTTTTTAAATCATAAATTCAATTAAAATAATTAAAATATACAATTAAAATGATCGCAAAATACAGGGTTATTACACTCTCCCACACTCAAAACTTTTCATCCTCGAAAAGGAATGAGGTACGGAAAAACAAATAAAAAGATAGAATGAAATATGATTAAGACAAGATGGCGAGAAGATTGAAATTTTACCTGATAACTGTTGTTATAGGTAAGGTTAACAAGGTGGAGATGATCTTCCCAAGATCCTCCAGAATCAAGAACACAACACAAAAAAGGTCTTCGAGAATCTGATTCACTCTTTCTGTTTGACCGATGGTCAGTGGATAGCAAGCAGTGCTCAGATTCCAAATGAGTACCAAAGATTATAGAAAGGTTATAGAAATATTTCTATATAGACTGGTATAAGCAATAGCCTCCCCATTCTGTAGCAAGATAAGGGAAATAAGGACAACCAAAAGATAGTTTGAAAAAAAATAAGATAATAAATTTGAAACCATGAAAATTTCAACTTAAATTGAAAATTAATTTTACATAAGTAAAATAAATCTTAACCACCTCTAATTTCATTATCTTATCATCTAATTATATTAAATAAACAATCTCTAAAATCATGGATTTGAAAAAAATCTTCATTTATTATACTCAAAATGTACTTAATAAATTTAATTCTTCTTTATTCCTAATTAAAATTAAATTTATTTCTCTCAATATATTTTCTCACCAATTCTAAATATTTACACTTATTACAACTGCTTTAATTTATTCTTAGTTCCTTTAACATCATTTGATATTGTAAATTATTCCACTACCCTTTTCTTTATTTACATCTATTAATCGTTTTATAACTAAAATTTAAGTGTATAACATTTGTTATAACCAATCAAATTTTATTTATAAAATCCCTTTTTATATTTTATATTTTCCAATTATTTTTTCAACTACTGAAAATTAAGGTAAGTTATATTAGAATGAAATTGTGTATTATACAAATAAAACTTTCCAATTTAATCATTTCAAGCTTGAATATTTGTCCAAAACTTGAAATTATACTTTAAAATTATCTTTCAAGATAAAATTTTGGAATTAAATTTCTGATAAATTCCAAACTATTTAGAGATAAATAAATGCACATATACTATATATATATATCCATTCATATAAAAGCACATGCCATAAATCCAGTCTTATTTTAAAAATTCAAATTAAATTTCCCAAAACAAATATGTAGCAAGACTACAGAACGGTCTCTTCACTTCGAAACTCGAAAATGAATATCGATGAAGCTGCAGTAATCGCCGAAGTTATTTTCCAGCGACAAAAAGAAGAGCACTAGTTTTAAACTTTAGAATTCTTTGGAAACAAATTTCTATTTGAAAAATACTTTAAATAATATATCCTTTTAAAACTTTAAATACAAGGTTTGAAACCATCAGAAATTAAATTCTCAAATTCTTGTTTTAATTTCATTTCAAATTTCCAAATAAATCTATAACCATGTTTTATAGTTCAATTATATATATATGAAACAAGAAATAATGATATATAAAATCAAATATTATTTCTTAACAACCAATTCAATAAAAATCCAGAAAAATTATAACATAGTTACAAAATTTATTTCATTACTAAATTTGAAAAACATGTTGTGTCAGTTTGCTCTGTTTAAGTGTTTTGGAAATCTTATCGATAGCGTTGATCAGATGAATCGATCAGACACCCAAATCAACATCAACTACTCAAACAACACAATATATAAAACATTTTAAATATTAGTTTACAAATACACTTCAAGAATGATTTGAAGATAAGTTGGAAACAAAGATGAGATGGTTAAATAACAAAATAGAGAGATGGATAAGCTTATATAAATCGCGGGCAACCTTAACCAGGTCAACCATGACTTAAAGAATAAGATCGATGTGGATTTTCTAGGGTAAATCAACATTCGGTCTCAAGAGATAGAATTCGGAATTATAAGAGATACTAGATCTAAACCGAGGATTTAAAATCTTTGGTGAATCGATGCTGTTGTAAAGGAGTTCACCCCTTTACAAATCAATGTGAGATTGGCGGGACCGCCGACTCATTATAAAGATCATTTGAAGTGGAGTTATGGGATACTCCAGAATCGAAAGAAGACGAATAGTGAGGGATACGAACGGATTTTGGAACCGCAGGGAACGTTCCAAATTCAAAGGAATCGAGTCAAAAAGAAAGAGATTCAAATTCGAATGAAAGTGATTCTGTAAATACATTTACCATATATACCAAGTTTTGCCTAGAGCTACCAAAGCTCTGATACCACATGTAACGACACGATATTTTCAACCATTCACATCCGCACATGTCGGACTTGAATTGCTCAAAATTCTGCATTGTAAATAAAATTTGGCAAATCTCAGAATATACAGTAAATAAATAATCATAGATCACAAACACAGAGTAAATAATAATGCAGAAGAAGTAAAAGAGATAGTAGTTCATGAAGCTACTATATATATAAGATACATAAGAGTTAAACAAAATACAACAGAAGAGCAACAAAATATATCAGGTACAAATCAAAATACATCACTGAAATCACTGGATGCTGAAACGAAAACGATGGCTGAATCTTCAAGAAAAGCAAAATCGGGGGATGGCCATCAATCAACCACAAGTAAGAGTATAGTATCGAAGAAGTGCGTCCGTCCAGAGGAGTTGCCCCTTTTGGCACGAGATCGCTCCTACTTTAGCCACCTTATGCCAACTCACAGGAGTCGGGTCCACGTAACATACCTCAAGAACGTCGCCACCATCCTACTTCATTCTGAAATAACAACTGCGTATACGGTTGTTAAAGTGGTTTTCAGAGTTGGCAGAGAGTATGACAACTTTCGATCCCGGTCTCTTTAACAACCAACGTTATTGTAACGCCGAAGTCATTTCAAAATAGTTTATACTTCCAAAAAATCAAATCATTTCATTTCAAAACTATATCCTTTCCAAATACTTTATACTTCGAAACCAAAATTATTTTTATTTCAAAACTATTTCCAATTTCCATTCCAAACATATATTCGTCTTTCAAAAAAATCATAATATTTTCAAAGTTATAACACTTTCGAAACCAAAATACCTGAAATCATTACACTTTGAAAATCATAACAATTCGAAATCATACACTTGAAATCATGGAAGCATTCCTTTAATTCTTTACAAATTTATTCAATTAAAGATAAATTTTCAAATTTCCAATTCAATTCAATTCAAACCATCAGTTTCAATTCAATTTAGTTTTCCAACAAAACCATTTCAAATCTTACCAAATTTCAAATACAGATTTGATCCATAAATTAAATTATTCAATCCTTAGTACATTTCAAAGTTTTAATTTCCCACATTTCAAAACTAAATTATATAATTTCATATATCTCAGGTTTAACTTCATTATCACTTAATTTTGAAATGTTCATTTCATAAATCCAATATTATTTAAATAAAATCAAATTACAAGTAAACCAAATATCCTTTCATACTAATATAAACTTCAAATATTCATTTATCAAATAGATCAAAATCAGATATCATTTCAAATTCACATTTTTCATCAAAATACAGATTATGTCATTTGAAACCATTTCAAAATCATTAAATTATCATATCCTTTCAAAACCTCATTTACCAAATCATTATTTGAATTCAAATTCAAATATTCAAATCTAAATACCTTTTTTAAAAATCAATTATGTCATTCATTTATTATTTCAAACATCATTACAAAACACATTTATAAATTACATTCAAAAATTCATTTATCTCATTACATTTCATTTCATTTAACACATAACCAAGTTAACCTTATTTAAATTCAAATTCAATTTAAATTCCTTAAAAAATTCAAATTTAAAAATTAAAATATGTTTAAAACTCCTTAAATTTCACAAATAAATCAATTCCAAAAGTTAAATCATTTAACACTTTAAAATATAGCTCAAATAATGTTAAAATCTATAATATTTCAAAACGTTGTCAAATTATAGCAACGACAGCATTTATAAAGTGCTATCGTAGCTTATAGTTTTCAAAATAGTTTAGTTCAGGAACAACGACATTTATTAAATGCCGTAATAGATAATTAGTTATTTCGACATAGTTAAATTCAAAACAACGGCACTTAAAAATTATGTCATAAGACCACAGCATTTTTGAAATGCTATTAATAAAATTCCAGATTTTGTTATAATTTCAGAAACATTAACACTCCACATTTTTGTTATTTTAAACTTATAAATCATATTTATGGCCTTCAAAATTTCTCATTTAAATCAATTTAACATATGATTTATCACAACAAAATTTTAAAATCAAATATCCAATTTAAAACTCAATTCATTTGTTAAGTCAAAATTCACAGTTTTCTTAACTTGTAAAATTAATAAAACTTAACATTTTACTTCAAATATCATTTCAAAACTTTAAATTTTAATTTCCATTATTTACTTACATTTTAAAAATAAAATTTAGAGTCAAAAATCACATTTACTTCAAATTTACATACTTAAATTCACAATTTCAAAACTTAATATTTAGCCTTCTTAAAACCATAAAATATATATTTTTAAATCAAAATTTCATGTTTTTAAAATACATATCTATATAAAAATCATTTAAAAATATACCAAGGGGTCTGTATATAATTTTCTAACCTAGGTCAAGTGATATGGTTATATATCATTTCAATCCGTAATTTAAAAAGAAAATCCGAGTTCTATCATTTCAAACCCGCAATCCCAAGTCAAATAAAATACAACAAAAATCACTTGAGCCAATCATTTCAGCTCATAATGATTTTTCCCTTCTAATGTCCATTCAGGTATGTATCATTTCAACCCATAGTGATTATATTCTAACAGGGAACTTGCAGTGTGATCATATACATAAACAATATAAACAATGTTAATGTCACAATATAATGTCGTATATCATATGTCAGGTGATAATTAACAAAGTAAACATGGTAATAACACGGTAAGCATGTCATATAATCATCATTTACTTGCATAAACATTTTTAGTTACTAAACACTTGTCATCAATTCACTATTTCATAAGTAAGCATGTCAGAGTGAGAAAGACTCACCTTTATCAAGATGGAGTTAGCAAATCAAACTACACGAATAAATTCCGAAAGCACGATATGGAACGACACAACATGACTTGATTCAAATGAGAGGGAGAGCCAAGATGATCTTGTAAACAACCAAACAAAATAAGACAATATAACATGAATATTCGATACAAAATACATTGAAATAAATTGAGAAATAAAAGCAACAAAGAATAAAATGATTAGACCTTGCTTTTAACCATCCAAATGCTCGATCAAGGGGACATTTATGCTCGGCTATGATGTGTTATAGCTCAGTTTAAGCATCATGTAAGAACGGCTAGCAAGGAGAGTGATGATATGAAGAGGTAGGTGATACAACTTGAAGAATACAAAGGGATAAGGCTAAATTGGTAGGTTTGGTTCATCATTTATGATCGGCTAAAGGGCTAGTGGCCTCGGGCTTACTTGGTACAGATATGGTCAGGTCTGGACAGTGGAGAGGAGGCAACCAGAGGTGAAGTAGATCAGGTGATGGTGGTTCTATGTGGTGGCCTAAGTGAGATATGGAGAGTAAGGTGAAAATATTTCTCGGCTAAGGCAAGTTTGGTGGAGCTTTGCAATGTTTTTGTGGTGCTAACATCATCAAGTGGTCACGGCTTGACTTTGGTCAGAGGAAAGGGAGAAGAAGCTGCTGTAGATGGTGGTGGTATGGTCGGTGGTGAAGGTGGAGAGCTAGGCCGAGCAAGGCTAGGTAGAAAAGGAAGGCAAAAATTCAAGGAAAAGAAGAAGGAAAGTGAGAAAAGGAAGAGGGAAGCCATTAGCATTTTTTTCTTTTGCCGTAAGTTTTTCAGATGGGAAGAAAATGTTTCTCATGTGAATGAGAAATGAAAGTCACGGCTGAAGCAAAAGAAAAAGGACGGCTACTCAAAATGAAAAATGCAATTGGAAATTGGAAAGACAAGTAAATGAAAAGTCAATGGAAAATGAAAGGTCTATGACTCTTTGTATTTCTTTTTATTTTATTCAAATTAAACAAATAAAATTTCAGTAAATAAAAATAAAAAGATAAACAAAATAAATTTAAAAAGAAAATAAATAAATAATTTAAGGAAAAATAGAAAATAAATGAGAAAATAGCTTAATAATTGAAACAAGACTTTAAAAATTGTAAACAAAATACAATCAACATTGGAAAATTATAACAACACTTTTAAAATGTTTTAAAATAAAATATATACATAGCATATCATGTTACACATATATACACAAAATAGAACAAGATATGGCAAACAAAAATATTATTTATATAGATTAAAATAACAATTTTTGTTAAATAAAACAATTTACACAAAATATTGTAAAAAGCATAACTTTCACAATATTAATCGGATTTCAACGAAACGAAAAGCAGTATACTTGAAATTTAATTTATTTTCATAATAAAAGATAAAATTAAAATTTTAAATTTTTTAATTTAAAAGTCAAAGTTTGACCATATTGACCAAAACCCACATTTTTGGAAAATATTCTATTTATTAATGTTTGGAAGTCTAATTCACATATAAATCAAAATTTATATTTAAAATAACAAAATTTATTGATTTTTAATAAATAAAATAAAGTTTTTAAATCAGAAATTCAATTAAAATAATTAAAATAATCATAAAATACTTGGTTGTTACATCCTTTCCGTTACTTCTATTCTCCTATATAGTTCCTTTTCTAGGACGAAAAGTTTTGAGTGGGGAGAGTGTAACGACCCGGATATTTTATCAATTTTTAATAACATAATTAACTAAAATTTTCTTGAAATTTAACAATTAAATTTTAGAAGTGGAAATTTGATACTTGGTATGGGTCTATTGAAGCATAGCAAGTGGCAGATTTTCATTTGAAAATATGAAAGTTTGTTTTGTCGTATAATTTCAATTTAAATTTGAAAATTAGTTAAATCGATAAAAATAAAATATTTTTAAAATCTGAATATTTTAATATAATAAAATATAAATCATTTTTGAGTAAGGCATCGTATTTTGTTTTACCAAATTTGAACTGCTCTAGCACCGTTTATCTTATTTTTGGCGTTTTAGCAGCAGTTTTGGCAGTGAAATTCGAGTTTTGATAGGATGATCGTATCGCTCATATCTGTGTACCATTCTGTTCGTCTTGTCATGCTGATCTCTATAGTATATTCATTTATGCGTTTCGGTGTCCGGTACACGGCGAAATTAGCGAAACGGTTAACCGTATTGGTACCCGTTTTGAGCCTTTTTTTCCTTGTGGCTATTCAATTGTCTACCGATTGAATATAAATGGCTTTTAACCTTTATTATTTCACTGAATTCAACTTCTGACTTTTTATTTCCTACCATTTCAATTTATTTTCTAGTTCCTTCCATTTTCTCTGGTTCGTTCACTTTTCTTGCTTCTTTCCATTTCGTTCTGATTTAGTTCTAAAGAAAATAAATGTAATATGATATACTAATAATATATATTAGTCTACATATATCAGAGTGACAACATCTTCTTCTCCATGTAAACCCCTTCATCATACATCCTTCTTGTGCTTGCCTTCTCATCGAAGTTCAGCCGTGCCCTCAACCTGCTACGTCTGCCACTCAGTCAACCCTCTTCACGTCATCCTTTCCACTGCCCATCGCCACAAACACACCTCACCACCTTCTCCCTGACCAGATTCGCATCCTCCACCTTTTCCATCAACACCACCACATTACAGCCTTCCACCATCACTTAGCTTCCAACCGCCAATCACCCTAAGCACGAACTTACCCGATCCGCCAACCACCGATCCAAGCGCCCATCCCATAGCAGCCAAAACCGAACGCAACCAGCTGTATCTCCCATCACCAACTGTTCTCCCCTCCGCCTCTGACCTTCGTTGTCTTCCACCTCTAAGCCCACAAGCCTGCACCACACTCTCACCTGCCGAATCACTACCAGACCTGCCTACACGCACATCACCGTAGCCTCACTCGAGCACATCCTGACCTAGACTACTCCATCGCCATATGCAGTCCATGTCTTACACCAAACAACCCAACCGCAGCCACCCCTAGTAGCTGCAACCACTAGTAGCTGCAACTACCACGACCTCCATTTCCCCTTCCGAGCACCTTCCTTCTGCTTGGTCGCTACTGGCTAACCCGAAGCCACCTCCCAAACTCGAGCATACCAAACACCATGTCCTGTATTTGCATGAAGATTGCTTGTTCCTTTTACAAGCGAAACCCAGTCCTCCCTCTTTTTACGAACTGAAAATATTTACTTGAAGTTGTAATCCTTCTCATCTAAATTTTTTTAGCTTATATATATATATATATGTATGTAAGGTTACTTATATATTTTTGATTATCAAATTCGAGTTCTTAGGGCATTGCTTTGCTTTGGTTTTGCTATGGAGTTTGCCTTCAAAAGCCTGGTCGTTAATTCATGATGATTTGGCTTCGATCTTAGTTTTGATTTGTTCTAGATCTCCGCTTTTCTCTATTGTTGTATCATCACCTTCGTAGCCTCGAAAGGTGAGCGATCACTCACGATTAACATTCTTATGTTAGTAAATTTATATTCACATGAAATAACGATTGAAATGTGCCATTAAAATTTAATTGGTTAGTAATTTAATTGTTAAAATATGATATGTAATTATCTGCAATTGTTTACCAATATTAATTGACATATGACATTATAACCTATATATATATATTTAAATTGTTAATTATGACATATGCTTGCTATCGATATGTATGCCATTTTATATGATTATTCTCACTCTGCAAGTTCCTTATTTGTTTAGGAAATCCCTATGGGTTGAAATGTTACATAGCCGGACGATCTTATACATTAGGGAAAATCGTTATGGGTTGAAATGATAAACTCAAGCGATTTTATTGATTTTGAATTTTAGGATTGCTGGTTGAAATGATATATACCCGTAAATATTAAATTATTGCGGATTGAAATGATAAATATTCGTATCACTTGACCATAGGATAGAAAATTGTATACGGACTCCGTTAGTCTATTTTTAAATGATTTTCGAATTTATAAAAAGAAGAAATATTCGCGTATTGATTTTTCGAATATAACATAAAGATATTTTATTTTAATATATGTATAAAATCTAGATTTTTAAAATTCATGTTTTGGAAATTTTAGAACTATAAGTTAAGTTTTAAGATGTAAATTATAAAATTTTACTTATAACTCTATTATTTTTAAAATATATAAAATAAGATTTAAAATAAATTTAATAATAATAAGATTTAATTTAATAATAATTAAGATAATAAAATTTAAATAAGTATTTAATTTGACTAACATATATAATATGTTTTAAATATTTATTTACAATTTATATTAATATTTTAAAATAGATATTTGTAATATTTATATATATAATATATGTTTAAATATATATTTGAATTTATGTTAATATTTTTAAAATAAATTTTGTAATAACTTTAATAATAGAGGTTGGAAAGATAAATTAAATTTAACCTGAAAATTTAAATAAGGTAATAATTGAATTTAAATAAGGATTGACTTGGAACTTATTGATTTTGAGATTTTAAGGATATGATCTTATGACTTGATAACTTGATTGTGATTTAAGGTGATGAAAAGAATATTTTTAATTTAAATAAATCTGAATTTGAATATTCAATATTGATTTAAATTTTGACCTAAGATTTTATTTAAATGATAGTGAAAATGATTAAGTGAATTTTTTCAAATTTAGATAAAATTAAAGTTGAATTTTGAAATTTATCAACTTGAGTTATTGTAACTTGTTTGAATATTTAAACCTGGAAACCTATTGAATTGGAAGTGGTTTAAATTTGTATTTCAAACCTGGATTTGAAATCGATATAAATTTAAAAATGGTTTTAATGAGAATCTGAATTGAACCTTTAGCCTTTTAATGGAAATTGTTGAACTGAGATTGATTTAAATTGAATTTTGGATCTAAAGTTGACTTGAATTGATTTGTGAAATTTGAAGAAACAATTCTAACTCGAAACTATTTTTGATATATATATTTTAATATATAAATTATTTTTAATATATAAACTATTTTTTAATATATAAACTAATGTAATCTATAGCATATTTTACATATATATACTATTTTTAATTTATAATTATTTCAATATATATAAACTACTTTCAACATTTTAACTGTTTAAGTTGGAACTATTATGATTTAGATTTAATAGATTTAAATGTGAAGACTTTGATATGATGGTTTAACCTATTTTGTGGTTATGATTTTGGAAGTGGATTATAATTTAAAGTTGATAATAATTTTGGAAGTGAATTATAATTTAAAGTGAACTATAAATTAAAGTGAATAATGATTTAGAAAATGATATGATTTTGAAATGATTATGATGTTTTGATATGAAGTATGAACTGTTTGAAATATAAAATGACCAGGTGTGAAATAAGCATTTGTTTGTTAAAGAGACCGGGATCAGATATTGTCATACTCCCTGCCAATACCGAAAACCATTTTAACAGCTATGTACATGGTGGGGAATCAAGAACAAAGTAGGATGGTTTGGTGACGTCTATATGAGGTATGAACGTAGCCCTGACACCCGAGAGTCATCTTGATGTGACTAAAATAGGAGCTATACCTGGGCCAAGTGAGGTCGCACCTCCGATCGAGCATGCTTCTTCGATACCATTCTATTACTTTATGATTTGATTGAGTGCACCTTTGATTTTGGGACTATGTTTCAAGGTGGGTGGTAGTAGCTGCTATGCGTTACCACTAGCCTGGTTCTGCAAAGCGATAGAATCCTATCCTAGGCATTGCATCGCGTGCCTTGTCACATGCCTTATCGCACCCCCTACGAGTTTTGTTTGTACCGTACCTTTGGAGTGCACTTTAATAGCCTTCCAGTTTATGGAGGAATTACAGTAACGTATTGACTACGGGAATATGTATAAAAATGTGTTAAGAGGGTTATGGGTAACGCCTTAACGCTATTTTAATATTTTACATTACTATAGACATTATCTATATAGCGTATTGTACTATATATGTAGATAGGTTCACGGATCCTTAGTGGATGGAATCCCAACATCCTTCAAGTTGTATTGCATTTCACTTGAACATTTCACTTGAGTTAATTTACTTACATAAAAATGTTAATCCTGACTAGAGTGTTTTGTGTTTTGCTTTATGCTCGGGTCGAACCGAGTGTCATAGCATTTGATACTAACCCCTGGAGCTTGGAGATTTTATTGGAATTATCTATTCAGTTTCAGTCATTTTAGTTGTTTCCAATTGTTTATGTTTTGACTGGTCATTTGCTTATGTATTGAGACTTCTATCTACTGAATTTCTGTTGTATTTTGTTTCAGACTCTGATATTTTTACAGTAGCTTCATGAACTACTATTTATCTATTTCTGTTGCTTATTATTATATTACTCTATGTCTGTGATGCTAAGTTTTGCCAAATATAAACTAACAATCTGTTTTTTCAAGCAATTTAAGTCCGACATGTGTGGATGATTGCCGATTTGAACGGTTCGTAGTAGTAGGTCGTTACAGCTAAGGTTTTGATTCTATCAAAGACTTAAAGGAAGCAATTGAGTTATTGTTGCCATCTGCGGATGTGATTCTCTGCCGCCTGCTATGATTTTGATGAGAAGTTGGAAACGAGATGAGATTGAAATAAGAGATGGAACATATGTAGGGCTTTAGAATGAAGCTATCTTTTTGTTTTTTTTCATTTTTCTAGGTAGGACGACTCCCCGCCCCACTCTTATGCTAGTTACATCCTTGCATACACCGCTACAGAACGTCAAACTTGACCAGAAATCATGTAATCATACGATCCTAGGTAACAAATTTGTATGTTATAATAGAACACAAGATCAAATTACTTAGTAATAATACCATAATAACAATTCACTAATGATAATACCATAACAACAACTCACGTTTTTTTATTCAGTACAATGACAAACTTATTTTGTTCTAACACAAGATTTACCGATTCTTATAGAATCTTATATCGAGGTGAGCTGAATGATGCAATACGATGAATACTGGTTAAGTATTTATGATAATTAAATCATATGATAATCATTGGGGTTTTAGGAAAATACGTATAATTTTTCAAACTACAAATGGTTAATCACATTTAATCAAGTTTGTAAACGATATAGTAGAATTTTCAACAAAGTAGTAGATGAAAACGAGTCCACCTACGATTCCAGTTACTTATTCACATATCATACTATGTTCAATAGACATGAAATATTCAAACTATACGGTAGTTATGGCACCGTATACATAAGAGACTAGTGGATTCTATACATTTATATTTCTAGTTGTTGTCTAAGTATGCTTTAGCTTTCATATGTATCCATTTTCTAGTTTCTAGTTTTTATGTGTTTATATTCTTAGCTTCTAATTATAGAATGTTAATTTGGTTGCTAAACTGAAATAAAACAATGACGATTATAATGGATACATCAATAAGAATGAATGAAGATGCGTTGATACAACAAAGATGCATCAATTTTTATCATACATAACTAATTTTTCCTAATTATTACAGCTTATTTTGATTGCATGGATTCATATTTCTCATACTTGATTTCGTAATGATGTTATCTCATTTGTTTAACCCTTGTGCATGGTCAACTACTGTTTAAGGTAGAGGGTCGGCGATCCACCACTGGTTCAAATCCTATCATCCCTACCTATTACTTCTCCTAGGGGGTAGTAACGAAAGGAAAGATTAATTGAGTGAGATCAATTAAATAAAAATTAAATAAAATAAGGTATTCATTATCTTTCATTTTTTACCTTGATTAGTATGAAAGACTTGGGTAAAAAAAACTTTTCTTTACAATTGTAGTTCTTGTCAACTATGAAAATCCATAACTTTTTAAGAACATAGAAAAATGAAAGTAACGAAGTCCAAAATCTATACCATATCAATTGACACTAGTCCGTGCCACGTGTCCATATAGGTAGATAATAAGATTGGATTTAACCTCTTTATCTTGTTGTTGCTGTTGTCGGCTAATTTGAGGTTATTGCTATTGATTTTGTTCTAGTTGTCATTATCTTCTTCCTTGCCATTTTACGCTAGTGCTCTCGATATCATCATAATATCATTCGTCCATCTCAATATACCACAATCCTAGAGTTATTAGTGGTGTGGATTTAGAGTTTCTAGGTCAATATTGTACAAGTGTAGCTATCATAGGGAAGTGAAACTGACATTATTGGTGATAATATTGGAAATTTTTTTAACAGTCATGGTTAATACGACTGTTACCAATGTGGTAAATGCATTATAGGAAAACAAAATTTTGAGGTAGTTATTAAATAACAGCTCAACCAAGGTGGTTGTTTAGTATTATCTGCTCTAGTTGGCTATTAATAATCACCCTACTTAGGCGACTACCTAATAGTCGACCAACACTTTCTACACCTCAAACAATATATTTAGCCTCAAATTTAGGTTTTTATCAATAATTGGAGGGTCCAAATACCACGAACTTAAATAATAAGTTTGAGCACTCTCAATAATTGGGAGGGCCATCTATTCAAATTAAGAAGAAAGTATTTCTCCAATGGTAGTCAACCTTGAAATTCCATTGTCTACCGAAAACATAGAGATATGAAATAACCACCTCAATGCACATGATTATTTTGTAGGCACTTACCGTTCAATGACCAATAATGGTTCATTTTTTGTAAATCCTATATAACCATACCACCCACACTTTACTTCGTCACATTCAATATCTCTTCTCACATTCCAATCACTTTATATTTTACCACTTCTACAATAAAAAAATGTACCATTCACCATTTGTGCCGAATACTCAACAATTTAATATTGGCAATTTTGTTTACAAAATCATAGAAGTGGGTAATGCATGTATAACTACATAGTAACAATTTCATATGATTGTACACAACAATCAAACAACATTATACAACAATCTCAGTATGTAAGATTAGCTACTCGGGGTATGTACATACAACAAGAGGCATTCATATGTCCCAAAATTAATGCACCTAATAAAACAACACAAATTTTTGTTTACTTGTTGCACTTCATGCTCATTTAATCACCTTCATTCGTATAAACATGTGGCTCCCAAACTACACATGAAAAATACACAAGAGCATTTATCAAAAGCAAGCAAGTCAAGTAGTAAATCCAATATGGATATTCTCAACATAACTACGCATATCATGTATAATATTTGTATTTTGCTCACCTACAACCACAATGTGTAGCATTTGACAACTAGTGATCTATGAGACCAAAAATGGATTGACCATATTCGACCCCTAGATGCCGTAGATGAAGGATAATTATTTTAATTTAAAAAAACATCTGACATGATCAATGCGATATAACTTATTAACGAGATTTTTCACTCCATAAATACTCAAGTATTTTACTGAAGTAACCACGATACCAGATGCTTTCGTGGCTAGGAATCAGCAAAATTAAGTGATATTAAAATTGCCTTTTAAATGAGTAATTATGTTGTTGTAATGCTTACACAATTATGAGGATAAATATTCAAAATCTTATGAAAAATTCTATATCCAATTCGTTAAGCAGTATATTCTAATTTTAACACCAAAAACAGGAAAAGTAAAGTAAATTATTGAAACCAATAAATGATATAGAGAATTTACGTGGTTCAGATGTTAATGAATCATACATCAAGGATAAAAGTCCTTTTCTTCTCTTTTCATTCTTAGTACAGGCAAAAAAGTGGTAGAGGGTACAATTTTAATTTCATTGTTAAGAAAATAGTAAAGTCCAAAAAGGATCTCCCTTTCTGCTATAATTCTCTATTCATTTATACTACGCAAAGATTCACACGAATCACTAACATCCATTTTTTTCTCTTTTGATTCCTAACTTTGTATTATTCAAAGTGTCAATTATCTGTCCTACTGATTTACTGTACACATGGCCTTAAGGTGAGAAACTATGATTTTAGTAGATGAATTTTGAACATGGGTGAGAAGCTTGAAATTGAGGTAGGAAAAACCAATTTTGAATAGACCACGACTTGATGATTTCATAAAGCAACAAGCCAATGAATTGCCCACATCTGTAGGCACTACCGCAATAAGGAACTACTCCCATCTTAGAAAAAAGTACAGTTGTTAGCACTCTTGGGGTTTGCTATCATGAATGGACCATTGAGGACCGTGTCTTCATAATTACACAAGGTGATGATATTTCATAGCTTTGAACCACGTCGACCCTCCAAAAGCTATACTGCATCGTTCCATCTCGAATAATAATGCACAATGTTAATGGGAATCAAGGCCAAGCAGCAGGGCTTAGTAAATGAGACTACACCATCATTTCGAAGGATGGTTATATCGCTTGAGCCTATTTTAGGCTATTCTTATCAATAGAAGCCTGCACCACCGCCATCGTATTTAAGTTGTATTTAAGTAGTTTGAGAATGACGTCATGGCTGCTCATCTTACCTTTGAGGAACTTAACTTAGCTTTTGGTTGCAGAGCAGTTTTACACTATTCGCTCATCCTTTGAGTCATTGTATTTGTTGGTAGTAGATTTGCTATCATTTCAACATCAAATCAAGATTGCATCACATCCCTATTATTTCAGTGTCAATATAATATTTTGGCACAACCCTGCAACTTAAATGTTAGTTTAAACTTGTAGTGTACCCCTATTACACATGAATAATTTAAGGATGGTGCCACGGTTATATAGTGTAGTATTGTTTTTGGAGATGAAAGAAAATCTCTACATATACCTGTTACTTAAAGATTATGCCGTAGTTCCAACTTATTTAGGGTTACTTTTGGGATCGCAACACATCTTTCATATTTGGTTCTCGAAGGCTGGCTGCAGTTCTATATGTTGAAGTAAATACTAGGATTGTAGCGCAATCCTTACACCTTATGGTTAACTTAGGATACTAGACTAATATTACGGTGCCGAAGCTATGCTCGAGGGAATGGTGCAATACTGTTTGGATTTTCCTTTTTTCTCTTTGCTTCCTCATCTAGTCCAACTTTCATCATGGGAGCAGTTCCTTTGGGTCTTGTGCTTTCATTAATTTGCCTTTACAACTATTTGAAAAATATAGGTGTAACACTTGCCTCCTAAGTCTACACCAATAGGGAATCGGTGTGGACTTATCTTTGCTTCCATATTTTCTTGTAACCCATCATTTGTCTCTTTACTCCTCTTCTTTTTCAAATTCAAAAAGTTTTTATCATTATTTAACATTTAATGTTCGACGAAACGTGCCGATTTTCTATTGGTTGATTTTTTGAAAAGCTGTTTCTTTAGTCATTTCATTTCCTAAGAAAATTTATGTATGTTCTTTTGTTAATCTCTCCTATCATTAATCAATCGACATTTTAGGGGTTTTCCATCATTCTAATTTCATAGCTGAGATTTAAATTGAGGTGAGTATATGCTCTTCTCCTTCTTCTTTATTTTTTATGTGCTCTCAAAAACCTTAGTTTCAAATCTCATCTTTTCCAATAAATAATCTCTCTTTCGAACAAAAGTAAGCGTGTTCTTTTCTTTGTTGTTTCTTTCTTTATATCTTAATGGAAGCGGGTAATCAATATAGTATTTTTGTTATGAAATTTGCTTCTACGAGGGGAATGCTTCTCCCTTATCCCAACCATCTAGAATAACCGAATTAGGGCAAACAGAGGTATTCTGGATCATTTTGGGTTTGAGGGTTATGTAGGTAAGGCACCTAAATCTCATGAACGTATTCATCCGCCTATAAATGACTTCATTTCTATAACTTTAGTTATTCGATTAGGGCTTTACCTTCCTTCCAATCAAATTCTTTATGAATGGCTATCTGCCATTGGTATTGCCCTCTTTCAACATGCTCCCATTTCTTATTCAATTTTAATTGTTATGGAACAACCCTAATGTTGTGCTGGCAAAGGAAAACGGTTTGCCAACCGGGTGTCGTAGTGGGAGTCTCAACCAAATGCTAAGAGCTAAACAAATATGGAGAACTCTAAAATGTTCAACACAATATTACTTAGGGGGGCAAATAAATAGAATAAGTAACCGCCACTTTCATTCTTTATGAGGAGAAGAGCTCTCCTCATTCGTGCAAGGAACTTCAATTCCTATTCGACATTCATAAGAGTCTTTTTGGGGGAGATTTTGGATTTTATTCGTCCAGGCAAAAAAGTTAGTTCTAACATCTGTTCATCGAAAGACCTAGAAGTGGAATGATCAATATTTTTTCATTTTTATTTTAGATAATTTCCCTTCTTCTTTCCAACCATATCCTAATCGTCCTATCTTTTCCAATGAGGCCACTAGGTCTTTTGTATCTCATAGGAAGGACATCCTAGATTTGGGGGAAGGCGAGAGGAAAACAAAGTCATTTTCATCGAGTTGTTACTATGCAAATATGATTTTCTGCGTCCCAACCACTACTTTTATTGCTCTATCTTTTAATTCTCCTCAGTTATGGATGAATCTGGGGTGTAATTCAATAAGATGGATGATGAAATTATATTTCTTTTTAGATCTAATTGCTAATTCTAGCTCCTTTTACAGAGGTAAAATGGCTATTGGTCATTCTGATGCGTTTCTTGTTAATTCCCCATTAAAGAATTGGAGACGTCGAAGAAGAAGAGGGGAGCGAAGAGGAAAAATGATGGCGTCGAATCCTCTGCCCGACCTTTCAAGAAACCTCATACGCCTCCTCCTCCTTCTATTCCTTCCACAGAAGTAGTTCCTATCTAACCTCTCCAGTTCCTCTAAGACCCAAGCATTCGCTTCTTCCCCTGCCCAACGGTACCTTCCTCGATCATGACAAGAGGGTAAGGAGCATTACTTTGGACGGTTTATCCCACATCGACTTTGCCTCCATAATATTATCCCATTGCTCTTCCATTTCCTGCACTCTCCTTCTTCGAGCTTACTAATGAGCGTGAAAGGACCTAGACCTATGTAAGTGCCTTCTTTTCTTTTCTTATTTAATGATGCTTTTTTTGCAAATTTTTATCTTATTTAAGTCTGCTTTATAATAAACGAGGGCTTTAGCATCCAAGGCTCGAAAGGGAGATGTAGATGACTAGGTTTCATCATCTACTCAGATCGCTAAGCAGGAGGCGGACCTTGTTGTGGTGGCCTCCACCAAAATAGACGAAGAGCGTAGAGCTCAATAGGATAAAGCAGGGAGGGCTATTGAAGGTATTAGGCTAGGCCTTGAAGTTGAAGGGTCAGGAATTAGAAGGGAAAGATAAGGCATTAAGGGAGAATGAGAAGGAGTTGAAGGAGTCTAAGGACAGGCTCGAGTGGAGTACTTACCTGGTGCATTTCAAGATGTATGCTTCGATTAAGCGCCAATTATTTATCGATCACTTGAGTGATATTATTGTTGTGGTCGATCTTAGCTTCCTTGGGGACCCTGTTAAGATTGAAGAAACCCTTGCCTATTGTAGAGCCAAGTGGGCCAAGAAGATGGCTAAGGACAAAGCTTTCCCCTCTGCTTCTCAAGACACCTCGCTACAGCACAATAATGAAACTGGATTTTCTAAAGCGACCAAGGTTACTCTACATCCCAAGCCCATGTAATCACTTGATCTTTTGTGAATAATTTTTTGTTCCTTTTATTTACCAAACCTACTAGTATGTAATGAAATAATTTTTTTTCCTAGTTTTGTTGTGACCACTTTACTTTAATCATCCTGTTATCTTGTTACTACACCACGAATGACCATGTAATTTACAGTCCTTTGTTTTTTATATTCTTCTAAGGAAGTATTTTTTACTAAACTCCTGAAGGAGAGCATCAAAAAACTTCAAACTCAAACCATAGATTGTTGCGGCCTTAGCGCGACAACAATTTGCAAGTGAGAGAGAGAGAGAGTTAGATAAGGCATTTTCGTAACCTAAAGAAGAAACCCAAAAGTTGCTTAAAGAAAAGGAGGTGCTTAGTGACTTCGTACTATGTGCTAGCATTATACCCTAGAGAGCATTTTTCCCCCGATAGTCCATTTTTGGAATGGTTTAGGATTAGGCAAAGGAATCTAATTAAGAGTGAGTGCCATGTATTATTGCTATATTTTTGTACATAGATTTGTTGCAATTTTCATATAAAACTGGCCTTATGTGATACGTCTTTCTAAACTTAGCTTTGTGCAATTTGATTTCTATTGAAATAAAATTTTCTTATTGTCAAATAGGCTAATTCCCTTCTTCCTTATGGGCATCCTTCTAAGTCTATCAAAGTGTTCGTATCTAGTGCACCTTTGGTTCCCACCACCTATGGACTGGACAATTTAGGCATACCTGAATTTGAGGTTGCGTCTATGACTTCTACTACGAACTTAAAGGAAGAGGACTTCTAATTAACACTCACTAATGAAAGGCTTGAAAGAAATTTGAAAAATGCTCTTTCTGACTTTAAAAAAGCTAAGGATGCATACGAGCGCCAGTATTAATACAATACCAAATTGCATACTGAGCTTGATCTGTGAATTCAAAGGTGGCCGAATTGTAGCAAATGCTAAAAGAGTGCGAAGCACTTTACAGAATTGTCTATAAAGAGGAGATTAAGGAATTAAGAAAAACCATAGATATCTTGTCTCTTTAGACCACTAAATAGTATGATGAGAAGGGGGACACCGAAGAAGGAGAGAGGGTCAAGGAGTGTAGTACAAGTGCAACCTCTACACCTCCTGTGGGCATGGACACCGTATTGGTGGATGAGTGGAAAAGGAAGCTGGAACTACATTGTCAAGGTAAACTTGTATTAGTGGAAGCCTGTTATAAACAAAAGTTAGACGGAACGAAATTGAAAGTGTTTCCTCGTACGCAGAGGAAGCTGTGGAAAATGGATTCTCTCAAATATTTTGGTTATTTTTCTAAGGACTTGAAAAATACAAGGGCAAAGTTAATAAAGACTTTAGAACAAATGAAGGGAACTGCTATACTTAAGATTTATGGACTTGAAGATCGATTGCAAGAAGATCAGGCCATCCCTAATGTCGCGGTAGTACCTATTAGCACACTAGGCAGGTGGAGTTGCTGATCTCACAGCGAAGCTTGGAAGGGAGAATATTAGATGGGGCATATTTCTTTGCAATAAGCTATAGATGTGTTTAAATATTTTTACTCTGTGCTTTATCTGAGTTTTCTCTGTAATGAAGAAGGTTTTGTAATGACTGTGGAAGATCGATGGACCTATGGACAGGTGCCAACTTCGAACCTTGGAAGACTTTTCATGCTAGAACGGACCAACCTTCAACAAGCATCCCTTAGGATCGATGCTTTAGAATTAGAACAGTATTTTAGCACTAATACTTCGGTAGGAACTTGTTATAGAAAACTTTTTTTTTATATTTTATAAATAGCTATAAGGATATTGTGCATTTTGAATTCTCTTATAAATGAGTATAAGTACCTTATGAGCTTTAGCTTATTTGCGCTTTCTTTTAAATTTTTTTGTCCAGATTTTCTTGATTTCCAACTTTGCATCGCTAAACAACGTTGGAGGTAACTTACTTGGAAAAAAGCTCGGACCTGCAAAAGTTCGAATTATTAAACTGGAGAGATTGTTGAAAGACGTCAAAGATGTATGTAGGGTTTTATATGAAGATGAGATCATGGCACTGAGTGGAAAAATTGTGGAGTTGTCTTTACAAATCGCTAAGCAAATTAGTGTAGAAGATGATCCTATTATGTTCTTTACCCCTAGCATAGTATCGAGGCCTGGTGCTTCTCTTATGCCTCCGCCAAGGGTAGATCCTATTGTTTTTTTTTCTAGTGGAAGGAGGATTTGAAGAACTATTATGAGGCTAAATTTAATAAGTTGAAAAATTACTACAAAAAAGGAATCGTGGACCCCTAGGGGTAGCTGTTAGCATGATATATCTAAAAGGTAAGAGCTTTTTGGCTCTTATTCTAGAGTGACTAATATGACCAAAGATTTGCTTTTGGATTAGGTTGAACGGGTTAAAAGGGTGGCTATGAAGCATGCAAATTCCATTGAAAAAAAACTCTACCTTAGAGTTTCAATCCAATTTGTAGGCCCTTGGACGAGTTTCCACTACTGCATCATCTAGGATTTCTACCGCTACTTTAGAAAGTTTGGATAAGGCTTCCTTGATGGAGCAACTTCATAAAGAGAGTCAGAATAGTCATGGTAGATATTATTGCAAAGCATGCAGTCAATTGTTTTACCCACTTCTGGTCTGAAACCGACTTAGCCCTTTTATATAATCATGATGATATTTTTCTAGTCCAGGCGATCTTAGCAACGTTTGGGCCAGTGTGAACTACAATCCTAGAGTCACTTTTGGCGTTGTTGCCACATTTCGGTTGTTATTACTAAATAAAAAGACCCATCCTCCACATCTCAAGCAAGGGGCAGCTCTATCTAATGTCCTACATTGGGTGACCGCAAATCTCATCAATTGAAAGAACCATAATTGATGATTCTTCCGAGGATGAGTCAGGATCATGACGTAGTTTATTTTGCTATAATTCGTACTTTCAAGCTTAATTTTTGACGTAATCTTGTGTGATGATCTTTTTATTTTTCACTTGTAATGTATGCACAAACATGGGGAATATGCAAATATGAGTAAATTTCAGTAAATATTTATAGTTTTGGTTTCAGTTATTTACCTAGCAAGCTTGATGTAGTTTCTGGAATTTTACTAGATTCGAGGTTGTATTGCATTGCATAGATTGTCTTTTCTTTCCACTTTTGATTGATTCATTATGTAGTTCATGCTTTCGTAGCTTGGTCTTTGGCATCTATGCCTTGTCATGCACTTGGCACAGTCTGCCCTGCTACTTGGGGCATACTGTTTTTGACTGTGAAGTCAAGTCGTACATTTACAACCTTTTTAATTCATGTGCATGGACTTTTGTATAGGTTTAGACCATCTAATATCCTTATCTCTAGTGTAGTTGTTCAGCTGAAAAGCCGAATTGTGTAATTTACAAATCAATGTTGTTAGCTATGTTAGTAAAATGAGTTTAGAAAGATTTTTATACTGGTTCGGGTCATTTAATATCCCTAGTCCAATTCCTTATATTATTACTTTTTATGATAATTACAATGCTTGTTTTTTCACTATAAAAATAACATCGATTATATAAGTTATCAGATGCTTGGAATTCCAAGTTGTCGGAATTAGATTTCCATCAGGTCTTGAGAATTGACATGCTCAATTAGCTAAGACTGCTGCTACGACCAGAGGACTTTTCCAATTTGGGCCCAGAGCTCCGTATGTTGGGTCCTTTGTGTTATCCACTACTCTTCATAGTACTAGATCTCTCTTGAAGAAGTTTATTTCTTTGAGTCTGACATTGTAATTGTTTGCCATCCTTTGTCGGTATGCGGCGAATCAAACTGTTGTCTTGACTCTTCTCTCTAGAGTTAGATCAAGGGAAGCCTCTTTTAAGTTCTTTTTCTATTCTACCATGTATGATATCCTTCTGTATGATGGAACCTTTATTTCGACTGGGACCATCATTTCATAACCATTGGTTATGGAGAAAAATGTGTGGCCAGTTGGAGATCTGGATAAGGTTCTATATCATGCCCATAGTACTAAAGATAACTCCTCTACCCATTTTCCTTTAGCCTTTCGTAGTTTTTACTTGAGTAGCTTCTTGATAGCTTTGTCTGCTGCTTTGACTCGCTCATTTGCATGTGATGTGTGACAAAGGAAAAACTTTTTATTATTCTATTACTTTCACAAAGCTCTGTGAACTCGTTACTTTCAAATTAGGCTCCATTATCAAAAATTATTTTATAGAGGATTCCAAACCTAGTAATTATGTTCCTTACAATAAAAGTGACCATCTTCTTTCCAGTGATTGTAGTTAAGGGTTCTACTTCTACTCACTTTGTGAAGTAGTCTATTGCCACCATGGCATACTTTGCCCCTCCTTTTGACAAGGGAAGTGATTCTATCAAATCTATGCCCTATATGTCGAACGACCATAGGCTAGCTAATAGGATGAGCTCACAAGAAGGTAGTCTTAGGATACTGGCAAATCTTTGACATCTATCGCATTATCTCACATAATCATGTGCATCTTAAACTACAATTGGACAATAGTAACCATGTCTTAGCATAATATTTGCTAGCTTGGCGCCTCCAAAGTGATATCTACATTGCCCTTCATGTGCTTCGCCCAAGACTCGTATTCCTTCTTTTTTGAAAACACATCTAAGATAAGAAGTATGACGACCCAGAATTTTTAACAATTTAAAATGGAATAATTAATTTATTTTAAATATTTAAAGGTTAATTTTAACTTGAATTCCAAATATTAATATTTACTTGATAATTAAATTATTGAATTATATAATTCGAAATTGGGTAAGATGTTGAATATGGAATTTTAAGCCGGTTAAAAATAATTTAAAGGCTTATAAAATTTATAATGATGGTACTGAAGATAATAGAATGGTTGGAATTTAATTTAAAGGTGATTTGTTCAATTTTAATAATATATCGTTTAAATCGATATTTAAAAATACCCTTCCGAGGCACAGTCTCGGAATTTGATGAAACTAGTTCCAATGGATCCGTAATTATTAGTTATTATCGGATTTCAATTTTCGTAGCAATCGGAGTTTTCGTTTGACCCTGGCAGCTCAAAACGCTTAGAACTATTTTAATCGATTTAATTTAAAATTGATCGTTTACTTCCGTAACTCGTGCATATGATCGATTTGGATTTTGAAACACATTCCATCTTGTTCGAAACACGGGTAAAACCTTATAAACGTCAGTCGTCAAGTCTGATTCGGGGTTCGGAATTTCGCATTATACAACGCGAGATATTTTCAACATTCAATTATATTATATTCACGCGTACTCAAGAAGCTTCTCCAACCCTATATCTTATCCTCGTCCCCTCTCTATCTTTCATCAGAAAATCAAACACATCTAAAACAATCGAAATTAAAGAAACGAAAAAAAAATGGCCGAAGCCTCTTTCCAGATAATCGAATTCGTCAAATTAAAAAAAATTCATGGCCGATTCCTCAGCAAGGGAGATAAAGGGGGGTCACGACCCGATGCGGCGAGTCCAGGGTTGTAGTCGCGACTCTAGGAGGAGCGACGTGGGTTTGGGCTACACGACAGTCGAGTGTGGCGACGTGTGTGGGGAAGAACGCGAAGGCACAAGACGCGCCTCGGCTAGGGCAACGGAGGGATGGAGCTTGTGATGGAGGCTGTCAGTAGGTAAGGGCACGACTGCAAATGTGAGTGGTGGACTCGCGACAGTTTGGGTGAGCAACTCCTTGTTTTCCTTTGTTCTGTTATGAAATTTTGAAAGAAGTACTCTGTAATATTATTTAAAATAATAATAATATTTAGTAAGGTATATGTAGGCATACCAGGAGGTTTAAATCCAGATTTTTTTTGCTAAGTTATGAAACTGATCACTAATATTATGTGAAATTTCAAAACAGAAGTACTAAGTTACTTTATGATTTTAGGTATAAGTACAATTTTATTTTTACAGAGGATAATAATAATATTAGGTCAAGGAATATGTATGTATATATCTTAAGATAACAAAATCTTTTCAAAATCTATGTAAGTTAAAACTTTTGGTTTAATTTGTTTAATATATATATAAAATAAATAGATTTATCAAAAACAAAGTAATTGTTCATAAATTCAAATATTAATAAACCATAAAATGTGTATACAAGGTCAAAGTCGAGAATGAGGTGAATTGAAAATTTAAGGGGCAAAAGGTGAGTAAATCTCACTCTGTTGGATTTTTATTTAAATTTAAATGGTTAAATTTAAATGGTTAAATTTAAATAATTGGTTGGATGAATAAATTGATTGGATGTGTACCGATGATGATGTGACTTTGGTTATGGTGGTTCTCGAGTTAATTGTGGGTTGACTCGAAGTATTCGGGTTTTTAAATTGTTTTAGATTTAAAGTTATAAATAAGAGAATGTTTTCATTCTAATGTTGTTAAGGGCTTAATGATTTCTGATTCATCAAATTAGAAGGTAATTAAAATGAATAATTAATTAATTCAATTAATTAACGATTTGGGTTGATTAATTTAGTAATTAAGGGTTTGAATTAACTAATTAATGAAGGTTTAAGTTAATTTATTAAGTTTGATTAATTTAGAATAATCAACGGATGTTTGATAGGTATTTACTTAATGTAATTAATAAAATATAATTACTTTGTGAAATTAACCAAGAGATTAATTAAGATAGTTAATAAAGGAGTAATCAATTTATTTAATGAAGTAAAAAAAGGGGTAGTTAATACAGATTGAGATTAATCGAGAGTGATTAATATTGTGGTTGAATTAAAGTAATTAATTTAGATTGGAACATATTCAAATACAACTAGAAATAATTAATTAATATAATTAACGATGTAATTAAAGATTGATTAATTAAGATGAATTAATCAGTAATAAGTGACTTATGGGAAGTTAATTGGTATAAGTAATTAAGGATTAATGTAATTAAATAATTATTTAATTCATGAAGTAATTAAGATTACTTATTGATCTTGGTTGAGACTAATTAATATTGTGAAGTTAATTTAAGATAATTACTTGAATGTAATTGAAAAATAATTAATCCATGGTGATTAATTAAGATGAATAATGAAGGGTTGACTAATTAATTGATTAATGGAATTAATTAATGTTAAATAAAGGAATCTAAGTATTGAGGTTAGAAATTCAATTAGAATCGATTGAATTATTTTGGAAGTGATCAAATTTACTTATGGATGATTGAATGGTATTAGATGCTTGAATGAGTTGATATCTCTAATATGAAATGTTGTGTATTTCATATGGACAACTTGGGTTAGATGACATTGGACTTGAAGAGACCGGGTTCGGGTATTAGGAAATACCCAAAACCACTTCGAATTTTTATAGATTGATATGTGAAATCTATAGGCTGGAATGAAGTGATTTAAAGGAATGGGTCTATTAAAATCAAAAGGGTTTGGTAAATTAGAAATTTGATAGTGAAATAAGCAATGTCTATAATAAATTGTGGATTTGTGAATTATGTGAGTACCCCGGGTTTTATAAAAGTTGTATGCTTTGTATTCCATGTTAGATGAGTTTACTCACGCTGGTTTCCAGCCTGACCCGGGTGTTACTTTGGTGTAATGCTCGGGTCAGACCGAGTATTATAGATTTTCAGGTAGGTACGTTTTGGAGCTCAGGAGGCGAGCTGGATGGCAAGAGCGTATAGAGTATTTCCGCTATATAATATTGTTGTGTATTTGTGACATGATAGTTGAGTATATTCAATATCTGTATATATGTGACTCTGATGTATTAAAATGTAATCGACAGATATAATATTCTTTTGTAAACTATTATTATTTATTATTATATTTTATCCGCTACGAATGTGAGATGTTGGTGTTTCTGATCTTCTTCTTCTTCTTCTTCTTCTTCTATATCTTTCTTCTTTTTCATAACGATCTAGAATTTTCGGGTTCGAAAATTCCGGGTCGTTACAAGAAGTAAAGTACCCTCTCTCGTAAAATGTGCCATCAAAGAAGGAAAAATACGAAGCTTGATATCTTATTTTGTAGGCTTTATTCTTGTTTAGAAGTACGACTCTATTTATCAAGAATTGTTTGATAGGGGTCATCCATGAGCCTTCCTCTGTTTGTTGAGGGACATGCATTATTAAAAACTATCCTTGATTTGTAGCCATTTCTTGATTCTGAGCTTCTCTTACTATAGCTTAATCTGCATTAGTCAGGACTAGTATTGGTTTGCTTTAGTGATGATTTATTCGGCATAATGTCCTACTGGGATAGCTTTCATTTCCTAAGCAACTTTAGTGTTAGAAAGTTTGGCTAATAAGTCTATGAAAGAATTATTCTCGCATGGGATATGCTACATATCAAATTTATCAAACCGCTCTAGCAATCTTTTGGACAGTTCTACATATTTGGCTAAGGTTTTCTCATTTGTTTGGTAATCCTTGCACTTGATTTACAACTAACTAGGAGTTTTAATATAGGTCACATTCATTACCTAAGTCATCCTTAAGCCCATGAGGAGAACTTCATAATTTCTTACGTTATTGGTAGCTTTGAACCTGAGTTGCACTACCTCTCACAATTTATGCTCATATAAGGTGATCAATACATATCTGATACCTACCCTCTGCTCATAAGTGTCCAACTCATTTAGAGTTGCAAAAGCTATATAATTGGCATCTTTTCCTTAAATAGTGGCTCAATAGGTAGAGTGCATTCCATAATGAAATCTACTAGTGCTCACCACTTGATTTCTTTTCTTGGGTAGTAGGAGATATCAACTAACGAAGCTACATTTCCTATTTTAGCAAGTGGCCCAACATCTCTAGCTTCTGCAGTATTTGCTTCACCGGTTTGTTTATGAGGATTTTGATGGGATGTGCTTGAAAGGTATGGCCGCAATTTTCTTACTATATGGAAAAAGTTTTAGGCTAACTTTTCGATGACCGAGTAGTTGAGTTTTTCCTCAGACGAGTGCTTACCTGTAAAGTATATAGGCCTCTGAGTTCCTTTATCTTCTCGAACCATTGCAGCACTAACAACTTTATTAGTTATTACTAAATATACATATAAGTCAATACTTACTACCGGTTTTGAAAGGATAGGTATTGATGCCAAAAATGGATCAACACCCAAGTATAAGTTATAGGGAACCCGTGAGACCTAGATCTAGCAGATAATATTGAAAATAATAAAAATAAAGTAGAGGGACACGAGGTTATTATAGTGGTTCAGTAATTTTTTGCCTATGTCCACTTTAAAACTTCGTTGATTGTAGATTTGATAGAGTTTATATTAGATTATAGAGGATGAGAGGAAGAATAAGACATTACTGCATAGGTTAAATGGATTATTCCTAGATTTGTCAAGAGGATCTGCTTAGGTGACTGTTATATGGAGGTAGAAGATGAAAAAGAGGTAATTCTTCCACGTATAGAGTTAACAGAAACTAGATCCTTCTTTAGTTGCACAATGTTGAATTTGCGATTATATGATTTTTGTTTGATGATAATATATATATATATATTCATTCAAATGTATTTGTTAATGTACTATTTTACTTTTCATAGATTAAATAAATATTTGATGAATAAAATAAATAACATAGAATTTGAATTCAAACAGATATTTTATTCAAACCAATATTTATTATAATTTTTGAATAGTACAAATTTCAAGCTCTCACTATATATATACAATTTCAATTACAGTACAATTTTGATTACATCATGTCAAACAAATATTTGTGATAATTTTTGAATAGTACAAATTTCAAGCTCTCACTATATATATATATACAATTTCAATTACAGTACAATTTTGATTACATCACAATTCACATTTGACCTCACTACATATCACTCATTCACTCACACTCGTATTTTTCTTCAACTTCATTCCAATGTGAATCCAGCATCTGAGCAATCTGCAAAAATAATTATTGATGCAGGAAAATTGAAAATAAAATATTTTGCAGTATAAAATAAAATATGATTATTGGAAATTTAATTTGCCTCAGTTATTTGGGTTGTTCGTCATCATTTAAATTTGAATTCATCATACACGAATAGCTTGTGACGTGCACAGTGTATCACTGTACATGCCACAAGGCCGTGCACACCGATATATACACTTGATAAAATTACAGGGACAGGTGAGCACAGGTCAAACCCAAAACGCGGGTTCAACTCAAGTGCAATAAAGATAATGTCACAATATCAGCATAAGGTCAAACCCGAGCTTTAAGCTGGATTCAAGTCAGGTGCAATACAAAATTGTCAAGTACAAGTGAAAATGCTCGATCAAAGCAACACAGCCTCAACAATGCAATGGGCATGTTTAAAACAACACCATAACCAGAAACATGAATAAAAAAGTCAAGCAGAAGCCTATTCCCAAGCAAATTGACAAACAACAAGTGCAAGCTTGGATGAGCAAGTGTCGACCAAGCTAATGAACGCAACCACACAATGAAACTCAGTACAACAAAGACTCAAATCAGTGCACCAGTGATGTCAACAAGTCAAGGGACACACCAGTAAACCAGGCTTCGCAATGAACACTACAACATATATACACAGTGACTACAGATGCCAAAGTATAACCACCACTGGCTCAATTCAAAAAGTCAGGCAATGTCAAAGATCAGAACAACGCAAAACTTCCTGATGAACACGTAATGAAGACAAGCTATTAATGAATGCAACTCGAGCCCCAGACCACTACAAGTCCAGAACCCAAAACTGCATAACCCAAATCCAAATGTACAAATGCAATCTGAACCAAATAGTGCACAAAGGTAGTGGTACAAACTACAAGTGACAATGTCAGGCTAAGTCAAAACCAAAATATCAAAGATAGAGAAACCATAAAAGCTCAAATCAGATGAATACAAGATGAAATGCACAATAACGCAATGCATCAGATATCAAGAATGCAAGTAAACAATGTAAAAGTAAATGTACAAAGACTCCAAGCCTGCAAGCATTTCAAACTTGAAGACAACATGAAACTGCACCAAAGGAATGGCAACAAGTGAAACAGTGAAACAACAATGGTGCAACAACATACATATGATTATGTATGATCATAGATATATGTATACACATGGTAGCTGAAACAAATGACTCGAACTCAAGTTAAGCAAAAGTCTGTGATGTACACAATGCTATAACAAAGATGAACACAAGCTTCAGACTAATGTACACATGAATGCCATCATATGTACAAAATCAAATGCAAGCCAACATTAAAGACACAGCGGAATGGAAGTGTACAACAGTGGTGAATGCAGCTACAACACATCAAATGAAACAGTTGCAAATAGCATATATGTCGAAATCATGGATCAATAGTTGAATCCTAAAAATGATCAAAGAGGCAGTAAACACAAATGGCCAGAGATGAGAAATAAACACAGTCAAACAAAGTCAAAACCAATGTCAATAGAGCAAAGTCAGGAAGGTTCAAAAATGACCGAAGTCAATCTACAAGCAGCAGAAGAAGCCATGGGTCAAAAATCAAAGCCAATGTCTAGTAGGAAATTCACTACCGTAACGACCAAGGAAAGATCAAACGGTTCTGAATCGAAGCCGTATCAATCAAGGAATCAAGCGAGTTTGAAATCAAAACCGTGTTAATCAAGTAAACAAAATTATCCCATATGAACAAGTCAGAAGTTATCTTCAGCATTAAAACAAAATCAAATGGCCGAGATAAATCAAGTGACAAATTCAAATAAATGTATACAAACGAAAATCAAGGATTTCGAATCCTATATAAACAAGTAACATCATCGGAAATTGAATCATAGAGCTCAAGAAAGAAAAATAGTAAAGCAAAAATACAAATTACATACCGTATTCACAGTTGAACTGAAATCAAATCGAAGGATCTGTATTCGAAGCAAGGAGACGGTTGATTGCTAAAGCAAATCAGAGGAACTACTATAATCGATCAACAATCAATCAGGTTCTTTGATAACCGAAGCCTTAATCATACAAGGCCGAAGCCCTAACAAATCTCACCGAAGTGATGATAAGTACGAAGCCCTATTAATCTCATAGGAGCGAACGAAAGGCCAAAGCCCTAAATTCAGAGCAAAAGAGAGAAGAAATCAAAGCCGCCATTCTTCGATAAAAGCAGGCCGACATATTAAAATAAGAGGGGGATATTTTTTTACTTAGGCCATCTTTATTTAGGGTTTGTAATTTGGGTTTTATTATTTAAGTTGTTTTCAAATTTAATTTTTTTCTAAACAGTTGTAATTTCTAGTCGTGTGACTAGGGGACAAATTGCGTGCGTAGTTTGAGAATTTGCAATTCAGTGGCTGAGTTGTGGCAGGGTTTTGAGCGTAGAGTCAGGTTTTTCAATAGCAGGTGTTGCAAATTTACGTGTGTAAGCACTGACTATCTAATTTCTAGTAGAAACCTTGGGGGCAGCACGTAGGCAGGGTTTTGCCGAAGCTGGGTAAACTCTGTGTCGTTCTACTTCTGCATTTATTCTGCTATTCTCTATGCTGCTATTGTTTTGATATATCTATGTTGAAATAATTTTATAAGCTTCCGCAATAATTTTTATAATTGATAGTATCACCCTATTCACCCCCTCTAGGGTGAAATCAATCATACAAGTGGTATCAGAGCTAGGAATAGAAGACGGCTTCTGTTTTTAAAAATTTGATTTTTTTCAAAATCAATTTTTGTTTTAAAAAGTTGAATTTTTAAAATGGCTTCTTTTAATAATGCTTTTGCTGAGGGTCAGTCCAAAGCTAGAACACCAATGTTCAATGGTGAATACGCCTACGGGAAAAATAGAATGAAATTTTTTCTGAAAACCATTGACGCTTGGAATATTGTTGAGACAGGTTATAGGGCACCAACTATAATTGTAGATAATCAAGAAATTGATAAACCGATGGATCAATGGATAGAGCTAGAAAACAAATTACAAAATGCTAATGCTAAAGCTATGAATTCTATATCTGTTCATTGGATCAATTTGAATTTAATCGTGTCTCACATTGTCTAACTGCGTAGGAAATATGGCACACATTAGAAGTGACTCACGAAGGAACACCTCAAGTCAAAGAATCTCACCTTGCCATGCTAAGCAGCGAATACGAGAACTTCACAATGACGAAGGAAGAAAATGACAAAGAGATGTATGGACGACATTCCAATATCGTATACAAATCAAAAGCTCTTGGAAAATCATACATATAGTTGGAGATAGTTCGAATAATCCTCAGAGTCCTTCCACAAAGTTTGGAAGCAAAAGTTACTGCCATTCAAGAGCCGAAAGATTTAAAACAGATCAAAGTTGAAGAACTCATCGGACATCTCACCACTTATGAGCTAGAAATGAAATTCAAGGAAGAGCGTGAAGGAGGAGACACTCGAAAGAAATCAATAGCTCTCAAAGGAACAACTAAAAGTGATGATGTTGATGATGATGATGGAGCAATAGAATTGGAGCTGATAATAAAGAAATTCAAAAGGTGGAATTACAAATATGGAAATCCGGCTCTAAATCGAAAATTGACAAGCAGAATAGTCAAAGCACTAGACAACTCAAATGAACAAAAGATCATCTGTCACAAGTGCAACCAACCCGGACACATCAAGCCAAATTGTCCTCAAACCGACACGACTTTGAAAACAAATCAAAAGGGAGAAGTTTTGCAGCCATGTGGAATACAAGTGATGAAGATAATCAAAGTACTAGCAGTGAGAGTGAGAAAGTAGATATGTGGCTTCAAGGAAATATAACTGATAGCGACGATGACGAGCCAAGAAAGGTATCCAAACTCACTCACACAGAATTACTTATATATTTCCACGAAGTAAATGGCTGTTTTGAATGACTTAGAGAAAAATATGCTAAAATTGAATCTCAAAGAGATAGTTTGATAGAATTAAATTAACAACTTGACCAATTAGTTAAAACCTATCAAAGTAGGATCCCTGAATGTGATAAGTGTCCAACATTCGAAGAAGAAATTATAAAATCAGAAATAAAAATTAAATCACTTGAAAATGAAATTCATATTTTGAAAGCAAGTGAAAATACTAGGAGAGAGACTTTATTAAAAAGTGCACACAATTATTGAACAAAAGTGAATCTCTCAAAACACAAGTCCAACAACAGTCAACAACTTCAGATAAATTTTCAAAAAGTGAAAAATCGTTGAATATGCTATTAGGAAAACAAACTGTTAATATATTTAGACAAGGATGAATATAATCACTCTAAAAATGTTAGAAATGAAATTAATCAAGTCAATTCAATGTGCACAATTTGTAGAAAATTTGGACACAATCAAAATAATTGTTGGTATTGACCCAAACACGTAAAAACCATTCCAATTTGGGTTCCAAAAGGCACAAATATAAAATCTCTCAAAGTTAAACAAATCTAGGTGCCGAAAGGAACATATATAAATAGTTTTGGGTCTCCAAAAAATTATTTTTCAAAATATTCTGCCACTAATAACAATGGACTAATAAAAACAGATAGGTCACAAAAATCTTTTATCGTGTAGGAGTGGCGGCAGGCTAAGAAACAACAATAGTGTTATCTGGATTCTAGCTGTTCCAGAAACAAAATGGGCGACAAAGTAAAGTTCCTTAGCCTAGTATAAAGGTGGCAGAATCACAATGGACAACAATGAAAAATATCGTAAAGGTAAAATAGGTAATGGTATATTTATTTGAACGATATATTAAATGTGATAATCTGCACCATAATCTGAGTTAAATCAGCCAATAATGTAATGATGAAATAAATGATGATTTTGATTCTGACTTATTCAAATTTGTTGGCCAATTATATTCTTATGCCAAGAACACTATAAAAAACTCTCTAGAGTCTTTGAATTACTTCATATATATTAGTTTGGATTAATAATAGTGTTTTACTGCATGATAATACATTTGGTTATTTTACGGCTGACTTTATATTCACGGTTTTTGATTATTTGCACGGCTTCAACTAAATTCAAGAGAATTTCATTTAAAAGTTGTTGTTAAAAATGATTTTGAGATATTTTTTTGCACAACTCATGATCTGGTTTGTAACATTCAACAAATGATAATTTTGAGTAAAAGAGAAATTCAGATGCAGATTACACTGGTAATCTAGTTGATAGAAAAATTACTAGTGGAACGTGATTTTTGTTGAGACATTTAGTAACTGCATCGTTTTTCAAAAAAAATATCTGCATATTTTTCATTTCAAATAATTTTTCAAATAGCAGAAAATTTTCTCATAAAACCCCTTATAAAAAATCATCTTTGACCTTGTTTTCAGATCGGTCGTTTTTAGAAACATTGATTTTATAATTATTTTTTGAATTTAATTTTTAAATTGTAACATCGAATAATTCGACTCCTTACTAATTATCAAAAAGATAATTAGTGATTGAAAAAGTGATGAGTGTTGATATTTATCATATATTATGACTCGAGACGGTACAATAGGTAAATTTCTTTAGAAATTTAAACAAGAGTTATAAAACTTTTTGTGGGTAAAAATTCCATGACCATCTCTATTTCTATCATATTTCTAACGACCATCACTCATCAAAATTCAATATAGTTTGTCAATATATGGTACTTTAAATAGGAACCATTCGTTTTTCATTTTACAATAAATAATAATAATAAAATAAAATAAAATCGAAAGTATTCACTCTCATTTAAAGGTCCTCACGATTATGCATGGGTGAATTACTTGGAATTTGTTATGTGCTTCCATGCTCATTTAAAAGTGCTCACGGTTATGCATGTATGGAACGCATATCAAAATTGATTTTTTAAATAAACAAGTTGATTCTAATCCCATTTAAAAGTCCTTACGGTTATGCGTGGTTAGAAGATACTTGAATTCATTTTTTTAAATAAAATTGGAATACTAATAATCTCATTTAAAAGTCATAACGGTTATGCATGGTTCGTAGATATTCAAATTCCTGATATAATATACCACAAATAGACACAACTATATGGTTTTATATGATGATATCATTCCCATCATTCTAAAAGTGGAATATGCGCCTAACAAAGTATTTATGATTTTTGTTTGATCTTTTATTGAAAACTAATATTTATATTCGGTTGAGGTTTAATGTTGTATTAATATCGATCACTTCATCTCTATTTTTTCTAACACTATTACTCTTTTGTTGATAACAAAAGGGGATAGAAAAGTTAAGATTTTGTCAAATAAAATCAAGCAAAGGTCAAATATTTTCTATTTGCATCTAGGCACATTTGCATATTTTTACATGTATGCATATATGAGGGGGAGCTTTGTGTAGAGAGGAAGCATTTAAATAGCGGGAGCAAATAGAGTATATCAATGATCGAATACATTTAACATATTCAAAATCTTAAATATATGTTTGTTATCATCAAAAGGGGGAGATTGTGGAATATGCGATTATATGATTTTTGTTTGATGATAATAATCATATATATGTATATTCATTTAAATGTATATGTTAATGTACTATTTTATTTTTCATAGATTAAATAAATATTTGATGAATAAAATAAATAACATAGAATTTGAATTCAAACGGATATTTTATTAAACAAATATTTATTACAATTTTTGAATAGTACAAATTTCAAGCTCTCACTATATATATACAATTTCAATTACAGTACAATTTTGATTACATCACGTCAAACAAATATTTATTATAGTTTTTAAATAGGTCAAATTTCGAGCTCTCTCTATATATTTACAGTTTCAATTACAGTACAGTTTTGATTACATCACAATTCACATTTGACCTCACTACATATCACTTATTCACTCACACTCGTATTTATCTTCAACTTCATTCCAATGTGAATCCAGCATCTGAGCAATCTACAAAAATAAATATAGAGGCAGTAAAATTGAAAATAAAATATTTTTGCAGTATAAAATAAAATATGATTATTGGAAATTTTATTTGCCTTAGTTATTTGGGTTGTTCGTCATCATTTAAATTCGAGTTCATCATACATGAACAGCCTGTGATATGCACAGTGTATCACTGTACATGCCACAAGGCCGTGCACACCGATGTATACACTTAATAAAATTACAGGGACAGGTGAGCACAGGTCAAACCCAAAACGTCGGGTTCAACTCAAGTGCAATAAAAATAATGTCACAATATCAGCACAAGGTCAAACCCGAGCTTTAAGCTGATTCAACTCAGGTGTAATACAAAATTGTCAAGTACAAGTGAAAATGCTCAATCAAAGCAACACAGTCTCAACAATGCAATGGGCATGTTCAAAACAACACCACAACTAGAAACATGAATAACAGAGTCAGGCAGAAGCCTATTCCCAAGCAAATTGACAAACAACAAGTGCAAGCTTGGATGAGCAAGTGTCGACCAAGCTAATGAACACAACCATACAGTGAAACTCAATACAATAAAGACTCAAGTCAGTGCACCAGTGATGTCAACAAGTCAAGGGATGCACTAGTAAACCAGGCTTCACAATGAACACTACAACATATATCCACAGTGACAACAGATGCCAAAGTATAACCACCACTGACTCAATTCAAAAAGTCAGCCAATGTCAAAGATAAGAACAATGCAAAACTTCCAGATGAACACATAATGAAGACAAGCTACTAATGAATGCAACTCAAGCTCCAGACCACTACAAGTCCAGAACCTAAAACTACATAACCAAAATCCAAATGTATAAATGCAATATGAACCAAACAGTGTACAAAGGCAGTGGTACAAACTACAAGTGACAATGTCAGGCCAAGTCAAAACCAAAATATTAAAGACAGCGAAACCAGAAATGATCAAATCAGATGAATACAAGATGAAATGCACAATACCGGAATGCATCAGATATCAAGGATGCAAGTAAACAATGTACAAGTAAATGTACAAAGACTCCAAGCCTGCAAGCATTTCAAACTTGAAGACAACATGAAACTGCACCAAAGGAATGGCAACAAGTGAAACAGTGAAACAACAATGGTGCAACAACATACATATATTTATGTATGATCACAGATATATGTATACACGTGGTAGATGAAACAAATGACTCGAACTCAAGTTAAGCAAAAGTCAGTGATGTACACAATGCTACAACAAAGATGAACACAAGCTTCAGACTAATGTACACATGAATGCCATCATATGTACAAAATCAAATGCAAGCCAACATCAAAAACACAGCAGAATGGAAGCGTTCAAACAGTGGCGAATGCAGTTACAACACATCAAATGAAACAGTTGCAAACAACATATATGTCGAAATCATGGATCAATAGTTGAATCCCAAAAATGATCAAAGAAGCAGTAAACACAAATGGCCAGAGACGAGAAATAAACACTGTCAAACAAAGTCAAAACCGATGTCAACAGAGCAAAGTCAGGAAGGTTCAAAAATGATCGAAGTCAATCTATAGGTAGCGAAAGAAGCCATCGGTCAAAAATCAAAGCCAAAGTCAAGTAGGAAATTCACTACTGTAATGACCAAGGAAAGATCGAACGGTTCTGAATCGAAGCCGTATCAATCAAGGAATCAAGCGAGTTTGAAACCAAAACCGTGTTAATCAAGTAAACGAAATTATTCAATATGAACAAGTCAGAAGTTATCATCAACATTAAAACAAAATCGAATGGCCGAGATAAATCAAGTGACGAATTCAAATAAAAGTATACAAACGAAAATCAAGGATCTCGAATCCTATATAAACAAGTAACATCATCGGCAATTGAATCATAAAGCTCAAGCAAGAAAAATAGTAAAGAAAAAAAATACAAATTACATACTGTATTCACAGTTGACTTGAAATCAAATCGAAGGATCTGTATATAAGCAAGGAGACGGTTGATTGCCAAAGCAAATCAGAGGAACTACTGTAATCGATCAACAATAAGTCAGGTTCTTCGATAACTGAAGCCCTAATCAGACAATTCCGAAGCCCTAGCAAATCTCACTGAAGCGAAGACAAGTACGAAGCCCTAGTTAATCTCACAGGCGTGAACGCAAGGCCAAAGCCCTAAATTCGGAGCAAAAGAGGGACAAAATCAAAGCCGCCATTCTTTGATAAAAGCAGGCCGACAAATTAAAATAAGAGAGGGATATTTTTTGCTTAGGACATTTTTATTTAGGGTTTATAATTAGGGTTTTATTGTTCAAGTTGTTTTTAAATTTAATTTTTTTTCTAAACAGTTGTAATTTCTAGTCGTGTGACTAGGGGACAAACTACGTGGCTTAGTTTGAGAATCGCAACTCAGTGGCTGAGTTGTGGCAGGGTTTTGAGCATAGAGTTAGGTTAGTCAATAGCAGGTTACGTGTGTAAGCGTCTGGCTATCTAATTTCAAATAGAAACCTTGGGGGCAGCACGTAGGCAGGGTTTTGCCGAAGTTGGTTAAATTCCGTGTCGTTCTATTTCTGCATTTATTCTGCTATTCTCTGTGCTGTTATTGTTTTGATATATCTGTATTGAAATAATTTTATAAGCTTCCGCAATAATTTTTATAATTGATAGTATCACCCTATTCCCCCCCAGGGTGAAATTGATCCTAAATACACAAAAGCTTGTATTTATAGGGAAATATAGATAATGGATTAGAAGCCCATTTGCACTATAGTCCAAATGAAGGCCCGATGTCATACAGAAAAATCAACGACCCATGACCTGAGGATATAGGTCGGTACCGAGCTATAAATGATGGTGAAAATATAAAACTAACTCTTGCTTTGATCTTTTTTATTCATGTTGATATGTTACATGCTATTTTTGTTGAATTGCTAGTTGGTTCTAACAATCTTCCCTCTATCACTTGAATTGTTCCGCTGTTTTGTTTTTATTCTCATCAACCTCAGAATTGATCGTCCATACTCTGGAAAAACTACCTGGCGATGAGCTATTAGAGAAGTATATGATATGCATGGGTTTAGAAGATGAATAGGGTGAGAACTATAGGTCAATAACGACCTATTATAGCTCGGTATCAAGATATGCCTTATGCTTCAATCTCTCTCAATCTTTACGGAGTTGTTTCTTTATTGCTTCTAAGTGCACTTCTAACATGTTGAGTCATTTCGTCTTTGTCTTTGTCTTGACATCGATGAAAATCCTGAGCTTTGGGTCGGGGTTAACCTGCGTTGGGGTCTGAGATGAGATTTTTATGTGTCTAACCCAATTTATGCTCGATAATGATTGCTTGGAATTCAATCTAAGAGTTTTGTGAGTCGGACAAGAGAAAAATTATAGCTTGGTGCTAAGCTATATTTCTTGGAGTCAGACCTAAGTAAACTATAGCTCGGTGCTAAACTATATTTCTTGGAATATGAACTGAGTGTTTTGAGAGTCAGTCCCGAGAAAACCTATGGCTCGGTGCCGAGCTATACTGCCTGGAGTCTAACTCGAGAGTTTTGTGAGTTGAACCATAGAAAAATCATAGCTCGTTATCGAGCTATGTTACTTGGAGTCCGACCAAGAGGTTTGTGAGTTTGACGCTAGAAAAATCATCTCTGGTTTTTCTTCATTTTTCCTAGGTTCAGCTCAGGTACGACTCGGGCCCAACCCCAAACGCTAAGTTGAAAATTCAAGTCAACGTTTTTTTTCTTATCTTTTGTTTCAATCATCTTGCCTTTTTCTAATGCTTCCAAAGTTCTTGAATCATTTTGTCTTCGTTTTGACATTTTAACTTCTGGTTGAAATTGGCTTGGCCAAAAACTCGGTCAACACTTGGCCTCAGAGTATGATTTCGTTGAAAACAAATCATGCTCTGGATCTAGAAAAGTTCCGATTGACTATCCCTTGATTCTAGATAGTCATTTAGAAACTACTTTGAAGCATTGCTTTTGTTTGATAAACATTCCTTTAACTGTTTTGAATAGTTAGAATTCCATTCTTTATTCTTCATGCTAAGGACAAGATCCACGCTCTATAGATCATTCCATGCCTTAGACGAACAAGCTATCTCTTTGCTATGTATTGTTTTCATTTTTGATTTTCTATTGCTCTTGTCGGAGCTTTTAGCCTCTACCGTTGAGTGAAATTTATCCAAAGTTGGAGGAATGGCAATCGCTGGAGCAATGGTGATGATGGTAGTGGTGTAGCTAACGTCTTTTTAGTGGACATTTTTGATGTTTGGTTGTGCCTGACGTATGATCGATCTCAAGCTTGTCTTAGCACGTATTGACGCCGCTTTGGAGACATGTCCAACTCTCTATCTTCGTCTAACTCTATTAATGTACAACTATTCTTGTATTACTACTTGCATTCCAATAAGACTATTCGTTTTAGGAACAGTCGTGTTGGATGATACTACTGCTATGCTTTTCTTTTTGCTTCATCTCCCATGTTCCTGGAAAGATAAGTTTCCACGCTGTCCCAAATAGCGGCTCCGTTATCGATTATTCATCGATAATGGATAAGTTCTGACATGTAGCATCATTGTACGACGTGACTTATTTCTCTGGCATGAGCGAGCTATCTACACTGGATGGTCTGTTCGTTGCATACGAGAGACATGACCCATACTAAATAGATGGATACTTCTCACTTACCCTAGTTAACGCTCGGAATTCGATTGGTCGACATACGTCGATATCCTTTGGAATCTAGGCCTTAGTCACATGGGTTTTAATTTTCAAAATAAAACATACCGACTCGGTTTAATGCTAAGTTTTCTTGTTTTGAGTGACCTTCGATCGCCGCCCTTCAAGCCCGATGACAGTACATCTACTCCTCCTAAAGCTAGATCCTTTACAGCTTAGGCTTCACCTTTTATTCTTGTTATGACGAGATGATTGGTCATGGCTGAATTTCAAGGCATAATTTCTCTTATAAAGCCATTGTTGAATCCGCCTCCTCCTCTAAATGAGTACTGGCTTCAAGGGTCTTGGATGAAGAGGGACGAGCAAGTAGGGATTCCCCAAGGCTTGCTGGCATGTCGGTATTCTTCTTGGTTTTATAGTCTATACTATTTGTTTTCTCTTAAATAGGACGCAACCTTACTATCTTGCAACTTTACGCATATAAACGTGGTTATGTTTTGTTATTCGGCCCAATATATAATTGTGGATAATCTTAGTTTCGCACTGCTCTTGAATATTATGGAGCTGCAGATGGGATGTTCATTTCCTCATTATGTGATCTTTGTCATGAACTAAATCTTGTTTGCATAACGTATTTTCTTTTTAGAGTGCCTGGCTATGGGCACTAGTAGTAGTTAGATGTTATATGGAAAATTATTCAATTTCATGCTGTCTAAGTAAGCTTGCACAACCTCGGTCTTAGATCAGGAAAAGTTCAATAGTACATATTTTAATTTCTTTGCAACTATCCTCACCTATCCATAACCAAGGGTGTTTCTCTTAATTGTCAGCGCTATCGTTGAAATCCAGTTAAGAACTAGTTTCAATCTACGAAAACTAGTGCATGAACTATTCGATTTCGATTATTCTTCCTTGAAGTTATCTACTTTTGGGGATCAATAGAATTACCGAAGGCTCTGATTATACCATCCAGATGTTGCCAATCTCTGGGAAACGGTAGTTTCCTAAAGGTTGTCGTAAAAGTCCAGTTGTGCATCAGTTTCTATCTTCGGAAACTAGCATATTGATGACTCAATTCCAAACCTTTTGGCACTGAGTGGTTTCTCTCGATACTGAGAATTTTTGGTTTGCTGCTTCCACTTATCAGTTTGACTTTTATGTCATGATTATGGAAAAAGGTTCTGCTTTGCTTTGGCATCGACTACAACGATAACATATTTTGCTCTTCTACTTGCTACTGGGTGCACACGATAACGTTGATTCCTTAAATTATGAATGACTATGCATTGACTATTTGCTTAAGTTCCATCGACGAGACTCTTAGGATTTTTGCAAACCTTTGGCATCAGTCATACTGTTTGGTGCGCTAGTTGTATTCTAATGTATCATCCACCAGAAATATTCATGGTAAAGCACCTTCTTTACTAAAGTATGCCCCCAAGGTGTGATCAGCACAGTTGCCCTAATGGTTTTCCACGAGGGTCTTTCTAGTTTCATCCTTAGCTACATCTAGAAGCAAGGTGTGAAGAATTCTCTCGTATGTAGTGCTACATTTTGTACCATGAACCGTGGCGCTTTTCAAGGAAGTTTCTTCTGCTCCTTCTTTCCTCTCAGGAGAATTTATTTGATAAAATAGTCCTTTTTAGGAGTCGTCCATGATCCCTCTTCCTTTGTAGTTTCCAGAATGTAGTCTGCATACTAGTCTCCGTCACCGAGGACTGGTGATTTGATCGATTTCATTCGTTGCCTTTTTCTTGTTGCTGCACTTCATGTTTTCCTATGCAGCATATTTATTTACCGTAACTCTATGCATGTAAATAAAACTCTATGGTTATTTTGGCATATTCTATTATATAGCTTTTTTCAGAACTATGATGTAGCTTGGTTTAGCCAATTCTACGATTATTCCTATTTAGGCTTAATCGAGTTCATTTCAACTAAGTGTAGGTATATATGCCTAAGTCCATAGGGTTAATCCATCTGAGTACTAAGTCCATACATTTTTGGAAGACTAGGTTTCTTGAGTAATTCGTTTGACTACCCCTAGCCTGATTCGCATGATAGTTCCTATCTTTGAGAACCAGTGACTTTGCTACTTGATTCAAATCTCTAAGTTTTTAATGTTGCCAGTTCCTTGACTACTTCTGAATTTTTCCTAGTTCAGTGTTGAGTTCCTAGTTATGCATCAGTTTCTACCTTTCGAATGACCCAACTCCATGGATTTCTCCTTGATGTTGCTTATCGCCAGGCAACAGTTGATACCTGCAGGTTGGAGTTGACCAATTCGATTGGTTCAAAAGTGAATACTTCTTCCTAACATTTCCATTCTCTGGACAAGATCATATTCATGAAGATTTATGGTTGGGTCATCCTTACATTGCCTACCTTCGGGTGTTGTCAGATCCTTAAATGTTATAAGGCAGTTTCTTCCTAACGTTGTCAATCTTCAGGCAGTGTCAAATTCTTGAAGGTTAAGACCTTCATTTTTCTAGGTGGCAATTTGTTGCCAGAATGCTCTTTTTGGCAAAACAGAACCGTTATCTAACCAAATCCATGGTTATTCATTTTTGGACTTGGCGAGGTTCCTTTAGAGTAAGTATATGTGCACCTATCCCTTTTTGTGGGACTAGCTATTTCGAATGCTATATTTGGGCGTTTGGAGAGATGGAAGGTATGAGGCGAATTATTTAATTGCACCCAGTCTTGCTCTCAATCCTACTTTAGGATTGATTACATCTAATGATTTAATTCCCAACTTTCTGTGATTGTTCCCACTTGTCCTTAGCCTTGCGTGTCTCACTTTGCTGCTAATTTCATTATGGAAGTCCTGTTCATATGTCAGTTCCTATCTTCCAGAACTTGTAACTCAATTGCTTGGTTCCAAGCAACATTTTCCTAAGGTTGCCTATCTCTGGGCTGCATCAAAATTATTTCTAAGTTGAATGCTGGAAATTCAGTTTTGCACTAGCTTCTATCTTTGGAAACTTGCACATGAGTGGCTCTATCCTCGGGAATTCCCTTTGGTGCTGCCTTATCTTCAAGAAGTGGCTGATTCTTGCAGCGAAAGGCTGAAACATTCGACTAACCTATGAAAGGCTATGTTTTCCCATTGTTGCCTATCTTTGAGCTACAATAGTTCTTTGAAGGCAAGAGTAGGAACTCAGTTGAGCACCAGCTTCTATCTTTGGAATATAGTGCATCCGTGGTTTACTGCTATGAGTGTTTCTCATCGACCTAGCGGTTTGGACCTTCCAAACATTGCCAGGGCGATGCGGTTCTTGGAAGGTTAGAGTCAATATGACCCATCGATCCAGTGTTTTGGAACATTACCGGGGCTACATCGATTCTCGTAAGGTTGGGATTGTTTTTTCCTATCGATTCGATGGTTTGGAACTTCCCAACGTTGCCAGCATTAGGCAAATGCCAATTTTCAGAAGGTTGGGATCAATTTTCTCCATCGATTCGACGGTTTAGACCTTTTCGACATTACCAGTCTTGGGACAACATTGATTCTCAAAAGTTTGAGGATCGATATGACCTATCGATTCGATAATCTATACCTTCCCGACGTTGCCTGTCTTGTGACAATGCTAGTTCTTATAAGATTGAGGATTGATACAACTTGTCGACTCGGTAGTGTAGACCTTTTCGACATTGCCAATCTTGGAACAACACCAGTTCTTTGAAGGTTGGAGATCGATATGACCCATTGATCCTGTGGTTTAGACCATCCTGACGTTGCTAGATTTCGGATAACGGCGGTTCTTAGAAGGCCAAGGATCGATATGACCCATCAATTTGGTGGTTAGTGAGTCTACACTGCCCATCCATCATTAAAAGGCAAAGGAGCATTTTCTGAGCTGTGCTACTAGTTGCATGGCACAAGAGTTCTGCTTGTAAGAACACGGTTCTATTGCATCAAAACACAGCTTTTATTAATGAGTAGAAGAAATGGCATGTCTTGGCTATTTACAATGCCCCCAATTCCCTGGAAAGCTTACTTGCGAAAGGAAATTAGATAATAGTGAATGAAATAATATTTTTTTTAAGTTGCCACTTCATTCCTGGGTAACTGGCTAGCTTGAAAGTTATTTGATAACTAGTCCTTCATTAGCTCATCTGGGCCCCTATATGGTGAGACCAGGTAGTTTTTCTTGAATAGGACCCTAGGGTCTTGCAATTTCTCTGCCATTCTGTGGTTCCCTAGCATACTGTTGGAGCATGTTATTCCTTATCAGCTCCACAATCAGATTCCTTAAGTGCTACCATTCATTTGTGTTATGCCCATGAGTTTTGTTTAAGCGACGGTACTTCCCAGAACGTTTATCTTGCTCTATCGCTTCCATCCTTGGCGGCTTCTTACATTACTTAGTTCCTTTAGTGGTGTTTGAACCAAAAAATGGCAAAAACACCTAGAAGGTTAAGTAGAGAATAAAAGTGAAGAAATTTAAATGAAAACGAACACATGGCAATTTATAGTGGTTTGTCTAATCTTAGCCTACATCCACTTAGTGATTTTATTAATTAGATCACTGGATTTCAGGCGGTTGCTCTTATGAATCATTATAAATCTGATAGTGATTACAAGAAATTAGAATAAGAGAAAGCAAGTGGCAAAAGATCCTCAGAAATGAGCCCTGCCCCTCTATTAATAGATGTGGGAAGCCTAAAATCCGGCCTTAATGATTTCACCTTGTTTTCCACACCAAGACCAAATCCCTTAGGGAAAATGTTGGCCACCTCAGCAAAATACATGGATCGGTACCGATCCATGGGCTTGGATCGGTACTAATCCATAAGATGGCCAAAATGATCGTCTTAAACTTTTGTATTGGATCGATTTGTGATTAGCTCCATGATTCCGAACTTGTTTGCACCATTACTAACTTTTTTCTAAGTCTGAACGATAAATCTGTGGAAGAATGGAATTGTCGACTTTAAGTGCCCATGGAGAATGATAGAGAATTGCATTGGATCAAAAAAACAACACTTGGGATTGGCTAAGATTATCCATCGCATGACTCTGCATCCAAATGTCGTTCCATGTCCCAGTCACCTCCTGCGAAAGGCTTAGATAGGCATTCTGACCGATGCAATGACTTTTCACCAAGCGGTGTTTCTCGTGCACACCTCCTAGCTTCCATTCCTATGTAGCATTTGGAATCCTCTCACTCTAGTTGATCCTGTGACTATGAGAACCATAAACGTACTCCTGAGTCTTCCTACCATAGAGTCGGATAACAAAAGACTGAAGCCTCAGTCGTCATTGCAGAGCAAAAACTTGCTATCGGTGCTTGAATGGCTGAACTAAAGGGCTAATTTTCAGATGTTTGCTTTGACGGACTCATGTTCGTACCTAACTGAAGAGAATTCCACCCAAGATCAAAGATACAGCCGTTGCTTATGTAACTGACACTTATAATAAATATGCTGAATGGGCACGAGTTGCTGAGAGAATATCCAAGGTCTCGAGAGAAAAGCAACTTGAGATTGATAATCTAATCTCACGGTACCACATGACAAAAGAATCATCGCCCATCTTGATGTTAAGGTTGAAAACTTAAATAAATAATAAGCCGAAGCTAAGAAGAAAGCCAAGGACACCATCAAGGTGCTTGAAGATGAGAGAAACAAGCATTATGATGAGATTGAGACCACGCTTCATTGGAATCATGCCTTAGTGCTAGAAAGATATGCCTCAAACAAGAAGGCGACTGAGCTATCAGCCAAACTTGAAAGCGATGCAAAAGAGAATAACAATGCTCTCCAACAAGCTAAGACTATTGTGAAGAGCTTTTTGCCACTCGTGATGAAAGAGACAAGGCGGTTGAATGTGCTAAAGACGTGGATGCACTTGTCAAGAAGGAGTTTGAAGTCACAGAAAAGCGAATGATGGAGAAATTCAAACCAATGCTTAACAAGTGCAATGCCAATATACTTAAATTCTAAAAATTAGAATGGTTTGACTGTTATTACCCTTGAGTTCTTTCCTTTGCTTGGGAATAAGTCATCAAGGAAGAAAGGGAATTCTTGAAAGGTGGTGAGGTGGATCAGGCACAGCTTGAGAAGGAGATCTTAGTAGGAAATGAACCCAAGGTGCTAAAAGAGGGCCAACTTATTCTCCATTCAGAGCTAGCCGATACAATGAAGAAAGACTTAGGAGAAAGCTTTAGATCATCACCCTAAGATGCCTTTATGACGGACATCTCCGAACCCAAAACTGCTCAAGATCCACCTTTGGTCTTGAGATATAATCCAGATCAGCCCTAAATGCTAAAGTCCACTATACTTTCTCTTATCTTAGAAGGGAATTTCTACGGAACTCCAGTCCATACTGAATCCCAAACTGAAGGAGTTATCTCATTGGCCTCTTCTGTACTTCAAAGAGTCCGTATGTCATCAATTGACGTCGCTAATCTCTCTTTTTATATCTCTCAAGTTTCAGGTCAGCCCTTGGTCGTCTCGCTTCCTGAAAAAGGTCTTCAATCGGGAAACAAGCAACTACAATGGAATTGGTAACTGTAACTACTTTGACAACGGTGCTGACTATCCCAATTAGTGAAACTCCTAAGGATGACGAGCAAATGATAGATGCTCTATAGGATGAAGGGACGGGTGTGCTCCAAAGAACTCAAACTAATGATAATATTGTTATCAATAGATCCTCTAAGCCCTTATGGAGTCCCATTATAAGTTTTCTTAAGCAGGAACTTGTCCTAGCCAAAAAGATCAAGCTGGAGAAGATAGATACTTTTCCTCCTCTGCTGTCCACACCTCTACCAAGTCAGAATTTCTTTGCTTCCATCACCATTCCTCCACCTGATAGCACCCAGAGCATACCTATTGGATCACACCAGGCCACTCCATCCTAGGGCAAAGGAAGTAAGGAAAGGATCAGGAAGTAGTCAAAAGAATCCAGTGCTCCATCTTCTGTAGAGAAGACGGAGAAGAAAGAAAGAAAAAAGAGTCCCAAGAAATGATCGTCCGTCTTCATTGCGTTTTTTGGTATTATAACAGTACTTAGGCTCCTTTTAGTTTCCTGCTTTTATTTTCTCGGTCGGTATTATGCGGACTCGGTCTTTGCTTTCTCTTTTTTAATTTCAGTGTCAATAAAATTTGTACTTTTTTTTAAAGTTTTATTTTAACTGTTAATGACAAAGACTTTTGTTTGTTCTTCATATTTTTCTAAGCACTTAAGAAGTGCACTTTCCATTCAATGTACTGACGATCCATCTCTTTTCATGATTATTGTTAGACTAAGTCATTAGTCTGTTCCATGATTTTCCGACCCTTTATCGTTTTTGTGAACGCAAAGTAATCACTGAAGTGCCAAGCTCTAGGCATAAATTGGGGTAAACCATTAAGATAATGGCCCAGGTATCCTTTTGCAGGATAGTGACATACGATCACTCCAAATTTCGGTCATCGTTTGAGCTAAGCACTTAAGATTGTAGTTTGCACATCCTCATTCAGGCCATTTATTTTCAATCACGCCTAACTATGGGCTTAAATCAAAGTTTATAGATAAAATCCAACGCTACATTGAGCATGGATCTTTCTTCTTGCCTACTCCGAGCAAAGTATTAGTGATTGGATGGTCATATCACATCCATTTTGAATAATACTCCCACCCTTACATCAAGGGCAAGTGTTACTTGATGGACAGTTAAATCACGTCCTTTCTTGTTTTATAAACATGCCCCCATTGCAAAGGTAAGAGTTAGCGGATGGACGATCAAATCCGTCCACTTAGGTTTATACTCTTGTTCCCAATCCAAGAACAAGAGTTGAGTAACGAACGGTCGAATCATGTCCCTTCTCAGGTTTATACTCTTGCCCCCGACCCAAGGATAAGGGTTGATGGATGAACAACTATATCACGTTCCTTTCGATTTCCACTCCTACCCCTATATCAAGGGCAAGAGTTAGCATATGGACGGTTGTAACACGTCCGTTTAGGTTTATACTCCTGCCCTCAAACCAAGGACAAGAGGTACGGATGAACGGTCATGTCACATTCCTTCGATTTATACTCCTGCCCTTATATCAAGGGCGAGAATTAGTATATGGACGGTTGTATCACATCTGTTTCAAGTTTATACTCTTGCCCCCACATTAAGGGCAAGTGTTAGCTAGTGTCGATCTCCAGACACCGAGAGTGAACGAACTTTAAGGGTTCGATCTTGGATCGTGGAAGTTTGGTTTGCACATATCTCCAGGTTCCTATACACCTACATTATACACATGCAGATTCATTCGAGTTGGCCACATTTCACAACTCATAAGAAATTTGAAAACAAATCCTAAAGCCATTTATTAAAAATGGGGTATGGCAGATTCTGTCTTATTATGTGGCTTCATTCAATCATGTACAAATTTATTTCTAAGTGAAATAGCATCATAAATGATCGCTATTCCACACCCTCGAGAGCGAGATTCCGTCAACGATTTCAAGCTTGAAAGTGCCATCTACAAGCTTTTTTTCTACTACGTACGGACCCTCCCAAGTCGGGCCTAAATTTCCAGGGCATGAGAACATTCATTTGAGAACCAGGTTGCTAATTTCAAAGGTCCGATTCTTGACCTTGGCATTGTAATACCAGGTGAATCGATTTCCATGTGCAGTTGCTCTTAAGTCAGCTTCATCTTATTTCTCATCGATCATGTCAAGAGATTCTAGAAGGAGTTATTCATTTGTCTGTGGATTGTAGTGAATCACCTGATGAGAAGGCACTTCCAACTCAGCCAAAATCACAGCCTCCGATTAGGGCGAATGGTGAATGGCCAGTCACTGACTTATGGATTGTTCGATTGCACAAAATATTAATGGAAGTTCATCGACTTACTCGCCCTTAGCTATTTCCAATCATTTCTTAAGAATAGGCTCGATAGTCTTGTTTACAGCTTTAACCCATCCATTTGCTTGGGGATGTGCCACCACAACATATCACTTCTCTATGATATGTTGGTAGCAGAAATCCTTAATCCTGGTACCGTCGAAATTGGTTCAAGTATCGGTAATGACCGTCTGTGGAACTCTAAAACGACAGATAATATTCCAGACTACAAAGATGATCACTTTATTGTGATAATTATGGCTAGTGGCTATGTCTTAGCCCATTTGGTGAAGTAATCAACTACGACAATGGCATACTTCTTGCTACCTTTAGATATTAGCAATACATTGATAATATCGGTTCCCCAAACTGCAAAAGGCCAAGGGCCGACCAATTAAATAATCGTTGTCAGTGGGGCTCTTGGAATCTTAGCAAACCTCTGGAACCTGACACACTTTTTGGTGTAATTGTAGGATCTAGATTAACCCTAGAGGGGGGGGGGTTGAATAGGGTTATAGCAAATTTTCTTGATTTAAACACAGAAATAAACTGCAAAAATAAATATGCTGAAAAGCAAATCACACACAAAATTTACCCAGCTTCGGCAACCCCTGCCTACTGCTGCATTCACAGATTTCTATTAGAATTAAACAGTATCACGCTTACAAACACTCTACTAGACTCGCAGACCCTTTTGCTCCCGCTCACAAACACTCTACTAGACTCGCAAACATTTGCTCCCGCTCACAAACATTCTACTAGACTCGCAAACATTTGCTCCCGCTCACAAACACTCTACTAGACACGCACACCCTGCTCCCGCCTATAGAGTTTCGTTTACTCGCAAACTCTGCTCCCGCCTACAATAGAACTTCGATTACTCGCAAACTCTGCTCCCGCCTATAGAGCTTTGATTACTCGCAAACACTGCTCCCGCATATAGAGCTCTGCAAACTCGCACACCCTGCTCACTGAACTAATTCTAACTAGACAATCTGACACTACCTAAACCCTAGGTGGTGATTTACAAAGTTTTGATTCGTAAAACAAAAAAACAATTAAAAGACAAAAACACAATAACCCTAATTACAAAATTAAACTAAAGCCTCTAATAATAACATGGCCGGCCCACTTTTTATTCTTTAACCCGTTCGTTTTCGTTTATGTTATGATGGCCGTTCCTCCTTCCAATTCAATTAGGGCTTCTGCAAATTTGCTTTTGCTTTTGTGAGAATTTGCTATGGCATCGGCTTGGCGCAAATTTGATCTGTACTTGGCTATGGCTTCGCGCTTTGGTGAGTTCGATTTTGCTTTTGCTCTGTTCCTCTTCGTTCTTTTTTTATTCGAACTCACACCTTTATGCCGATGATGATTTGGGGCTTTTATAGGATTCGTTACCCTTGAATTCCGTTCGTCTGATTGTTTCAAAATTATTGCTTTGATCATACGATCTGGTATTGATGCTTGAGATTCTCACTGACTAATTCAAATTGCTTGGCTACCACGGTTTTGAATTGTGACTTGTTCAATTTGCTTGATGCGCACGGCTTTCATGTGAATTGCGACTTTGACTTTCTGCATTGACTTTGAATTTTGACATGTTTCGATTTTTACCCGCTTTGACTTGGTTTTAAAACACTTCGACTTTACCGTGAATCATTGTTATTATTTCTGCTGCATACATGCATTTCTGTAGCATGATCGTTGTTCATCCTGTAGTCTTCGTCTCTGGCCTTCTTCTTTGGTCTCCACTTGAACATTGCTTGTTGTTTACTGAGTCTTGACAGTCAAGTTGCACACTTTAGCTTTGGTTGTTGCAGTATTCATTGTTGTTGTGTTCCTCACTGATGCATTGTTGTAACTCCATCTTGACTTGGGCTTTTTCACTGTAACAGATGCTACACTTGTTCATGTATATATTACTTTGTTCACTGTGTCACTTAGGTGTATATGTTTGCACTGTGCATTGACTTGAGCTTCTGGCTTCGCTTCTTTATGATCTGATCTCTAGTTTACTATCTGTATTCACTACAGTTTGTACATGCATTTGCCACACTAATTGCTGTAATATTGGCTTGTGACATTCATGTTACAGTCCATATTCTTTTGATCACTTGATTATTGTTTGCACTGTCCACTTGAACCTGTAGTCTGCCTTGATCATCTTGTAACCTGGTCTGGTGCACCTTGTTTCATGTTTGAGACTGTGCTTGCATTGTTACTTGGTCGACACTTGCATCACTCTGGTTTATTCTTCATTGTCTGTTGCATCTTTGGTTTTGGAGTTGCTGCTATATTGGTTTGAGTTGCACTATACTTTGTGGTAGTAGCTGTCTTCACTGTCCACCTGTATCATGCTTGGCTTTGCTGATGTTGCACTTGGTCATTGTTGTTGTAGCGTGCACTTGGGTCATGGTAGCATTTGCTTGAGTTTGTACAGTGTTGTACTTGTTGCCTTGTATCACTGGCTCATTCCACTGTTTCATGCATGTCATCGTGACTTGTTTTGTTTGCATTTGGCCCTGTACTTTCACTGTCTGGTTCATCTTGTAGTATTTGGTATTTATTTTGAACCATGGTTTTTGTATGTCGAACTTGTTTGCATCTGTATCACTCTGGTATGCTGCAGCTTGTATTCTGCCTTGAGTTGAATCCCGTGTGTTATTTGGGTTTGACCTTGTGCTGAATTGTTAGCAGTGCTTTTGTTTGATTTGTGCACACGAGTTGGCGGGGCAGTGCACACGTGTACAAATGTATGCGTGTGTACTGCAGCCACTTATGTATAACCTGTCCCTGATAAAATGCTAATATGCACAGATATAATCAAAAATAATGACGAACAACCCAAATAACTGAGGCAAACAATGTTTTCAAAATCATGTTTCATTTTATATTGCAAAAATATTTCTTTTTCAATTTTACTGCGTTAGTGAATATTTTTGCAGTTTGCTCAGATGCTGGATTCAAACTGGAACAAGTTGAAGATAAATACGAGTGTGAGTGATATGTAGTGAGGTGAACTGTAAATATGGAATGTGATGTAATTGTAATCAAAGTTGTATAGTTATAGTGAGAGCTTGAAATTGTACTATTCAAAAATGTAATAAATATTTATTTGAATAAAATATCTGTTTGAATTCAAATTCTGTGTAATTTATTTTATTCAACAAATATTTAGTTAAACCGTGAAAAATAGAATAGTATATTAACAAATACATTTAAATGAATGTATACATGTTTATTATCATCAAACAAAAATCATATAAGCGTAAAGCGCATATTCAACAGTAATCAGTTGTGTCTCGATTGACGGTTGGTAAAAAGTACCCATGGTGGGAAATCTTCTTCGCTTGGGCTTGCCCCCCAACGTGCACACTACAAGACCCTTCGTGCACTTCTCTCAGGACTTTTTTGGCCTCATTGTGAGTGATACACCAAAGCAAAAGGATAGAGAAACCCTTCTTTAAAAGTACTCCTTCCTGTATGATACATCTCGATGATTGGCGAAGGAGTTTCCATCGCTCATTCCTCCTGTCGAGAAGGATTCCTCTCTACAAGTAGCCTTTTATCGGAGTAATCCATGACTCTCTTTTAGATTCAGCCTTAATCTTCCAATCAATATCCATCTGGTCGATGCTCGGAGTTGACACTATTTCCACTGGAACCAAGCCCATAAGCTGCGCATCTCCAGAATTGGCAAGCTTAGCGAGTGAGTTGGCCTTTGCATTTTCCTCTCTGGGAATATGCGTTATCGTATAATATTCAATGTCACTAAGCATCTTAAGGACTCGGTTTAGATAAAGGGATAGCTTTGCTCCCTTTGCCTGAAACTCTTTCCACACTTGACATACAACCAGTTGGGAATCACAAAAGATATGTAAAGTTTTTATCTCTAGTTTCTTGGCAATCTTACATCCTGCAATCAAGGCTTCATATTTTGCTTCATCGTTTACATAGGTAAATAAAGTTTTAGGGCATAACAGATCAGATGTTTTTCAAAAGTGATAAGTACAACTCCAACATCAGAACACCGTTTGTTAGATGCACATAAGCGTACATCTTTCACCTAGCCTTTTGGTCCCCACTACTCTTCGGAATATCATCATGCGTAGGGAACTCAGCTATAAAATCCACCAAAGTTTGACCCTAGATAGCTCTTCAAGGGTGATAGGTTATATCATATTGGATCAACTCAATGTTTCATTATAATAGCCTTCCATAAGTCTTAATTCATTGCAAGACTTATCGCAAAGCCTGGTCGGTAAGAACTTTGATTGGATGAACTTAAAAGTAGGGGATGAGCTTCCTTGAAGTGATCAACAGGAAGAATGGAAGCTTTTCCATCTTTGGGTAATTTCTTTCTTCACTTATCAATCGTTTACTAATGTAATAGACCGATGGTTGGATGTGGGCTCCCTCACATAAGAGTGCCTCTCAAAACATCCACCGACACTACCAGATATATAAACAAGTCCTTCTCATCCACCAGCGTCGAGAGGATGGAGGATCTCTCCAAATGAACCACTAGAACTTGGAATGTGCCTACACACTCTTGCATTCAAGAGAAGTTTCTTTATCCCTTCCTAATTACATCAAAGAATGTGATGCATTTACCGGTGGCTTTGGAGATGGATCGACTCAGGGCATCGACCTTCACGTTCAAGCTTTAGACCCCCTAACTGTCTTTTGGGCTTCCATGTCCCTTAACGTATTTACCTTTTTCAGATTGCTTTCAATTCCATGGGAGTTCATAATGAATCCCAAGATTTCCATGATGCAACACCAAAAGAGCATTTCAAAGGGTTTAACTTCATTCCATATTGTTGTAGAACACCAAAAATCTTTGCTAAATTGTCAGCGTGGTTTCCCAATGCTATGAATTCATAAGCATGTCATCCACATAAACATCTACCAAGTGTTTAATCTGATCTTTGAGCATCCTGTTTACTAGTCTCTGGTAGGTTGCTCCAGCATTCTTCAACCCAAACGGCATGACTAGATAGCAATATAGTCCCAAGTTGGTAATAAAGATGGCATGTTTTTGGTCCAGGACGTGCATTGGAATCTGGTTGTATCCAGAGTACGGGTCCATGAATGAAAGCAATTCTTGTCCGATTGTTGAGTCCACCAACTGATCAACCCTTGAAAGCGAGAAGTTGTCCTTCAAGCACACCTTATTCAAGTCAAAATAATCAATGCATGTCCTCCATTCCGTTAGCCTTCTTTACCAAGACTGGCTTGGATGCCTATTCCGGGTATAAGGCATCATGGATATAGCCATTGTCCTTCAGCTTCTCCACTTCTTCTTTGAGTGTAGCGGATGTCTCCAAACCTAGGCTACGGTGCTTCTGTTTCATAGGAATGCATTTGGGATTTATGTTCAATGCATGGTGCACTATCTTCGGCAGGATTCCACATATATAAGAATGCATCCAGGTGAATACATTTAGGTTCACCTAGAGAAAACAAATCAACACCTCCATCATTCTCACGTCGAGATGTGAACCGGCCTTTACGACCCGTATCGGATCTCCTAGCTGACCGAAACATTGAACGTTAACTCGGCGAGAGCTTCTCTTCTATGTAGTAGCTCTTTTCACTGATCCATATCCTTATGGAACCAAATTTGTCGGCCGTGCCAGATCAGGTATTTTTTGCTATGCATCAAAATCCTTGATGTAGAGAGTCCTATCTACACCCTTTCCTTGCCTCACCTCTCTTAGCTCGACAACATAATATTCATGGCCAAGCCCTTGGTCTCCGTACACTACTCCCACATCATTCCCCGTAGGAAACTAAAGCATCAAACACTAGGGAGCTATAGCCACTCTGAATTCAGCCACGGCTGGTTGGCCCAAAAATGCATCATAAGAAGAATAGATATCCAACACCACAAAAGGCATGACTCACACTTGCTTGAGGTTGCCCTCTCCAAGTACGATAAGTAATTCCACATATACAACTGGCTCCTTAGCTGTCTCGTTAAATCCCTAGGTCCAAGATTTACATAGTTTCAAGTTCTTTCCCCCCAAAAGCATCTGGTCGTAGGCTTTTCTGAATAATGTTAACCAAACTCCATTAGTCAACCGACACATTTCATGCAGTCGTAAGGCCAGTCATGGCCGTCATAACCAATGGGTCAATCGTCAGGGCTTCCATCCCATTAGCATATCTATTCTAGAAAACAATGTCATCCGTCTTGGTTCTAAACTATTTTGCTAGAGCTCCATCCTCAACTGCCAAATAGCCCTCATTCTTGGTATGCTTTAGTGCACCAGCATACATGCCCATCTAGTTCAAACTCTTTTACGCTGGATGGGGTCCACCAATGATTGTGCTAGTTACCAAACGTTTTTCAAGCCACCTAGACTCCTCATCACTAGGCCTAGCATGGCTTATTTGGAATATCAACTCATAGGGGTTGGAATTTCCTTTCTTGCCATCCTGTGGGCTTTCATAAATTGCTGCAACTTCTGTTTTTGAATCATCTCCTTAACTATATCGCGCAACTGGCTGCGTTCATTAGCATTATGACCATAGGTCTCGTTAAACCTAAGAACTTGCCAATTCTCTTCTCCTTCCCAATCAATTCCCTCGGAGCCGGCCTACCGTATTTCTCGGTACCTAGAGTTCAATTCTTAGTGAAAGCTCCAAAATGTTTGAACCTGAAATTGGCACAAACACCCGAAAGATTAAGTAGAGAATAAAAATGTAGAAAAATTAAATGAAAACGAGTAGGGAAGAACAAACAAAAATTTATAGTTGCTCGACTACTTTTGGTTTACGCCGATATAGTGATTTTATTGATTGAGTTACTGGATTACAGCCAGTTGTTCTTACAGATCGATGTAAATCCGTTAGCGATTATAAGAAATTAGAGTAAGGGAAAGCATGATCTAAAAAATCCTTACAACTGCGCCCAGGCCCTCTATTTATATATGTTAAAAGCCTAAAATCTCGCCTCTATAATTCACCTTGTTTTGCATGCCAAGACCAAGTCCCTAAGAGAAAATGGTGGTCACTTTAGCAAAATACATGGATCAGTACCGATTCATGGGCTTGGATCAGTATCAGCCCATAAGACGGCAAAAATGGTCATCTTGAATTCTTTGTATTGGCTCGATTTATGATTAGCTTCATGATTCCAAACTTTTTTGTATAATTACTAACTTGTTTCTAAGTCCAAACGATGGATCTATGGAAGAATGGAATTACTAACTTTTAGTGCTCGTGGAGATTGATAGAGAATTGCATTGGGTTGGCAAAACAACACTTGGAATAGGCTTCTAGCATTGAGTAGAGTAGGTAGGCAGAAGATGGGCACCATAGGTTGAAGAAATACGAATCGGTAATGATCCACCACTTAGGTGGATCGTGATTCTTTTTCTGGTTTCTATTTGCCCCATGACTCAATTTGTGCTTGTTTTTGGACTTTTGGGCTATCTCACTGGATTTCCTGCTTACATCTCATGTTCCAACATAGTTGGGCCCGACTAAAACATACAGCAGTTATTGAAGATAGGATTCCATACAATGGCAGGGCTACTGGGGTACCGTCTGTCATAGTACGTGGTCTAGATCACCATACCGAGGATCCACCTTAAATTCCCTGCAACACAAGGCAGGAACCATCCCTTACTGGACAGTCCCGAACAAGACAACCCCTGTAGTTGTTGCAATCAACGGCACCACATTGCCGAATAAAAAGAGACTTCTAGACAGGGGAACATCTTGTCCTACTTGAGCATGACTCACTTAGCCTTGCTTCATCTCCCCTGTTTTAACCACTCCCGGTTGATGAGGCTTGAGGCTACAGTTACCTTTATAGGACATATCTATCTTAGAATGCTCATCGTCCACCTGACGATGTTCCAAAAGAATTCAATCCATACAAGTTCATTCCGTGTTCGAACGAAACCGAAGGCACTATCTCATTACCCTCATTTTGGAATCACCCTCAGAGTTAACGACAATAGCCCTTGCACTCTGAATCTTCATCTTGACTTGAGATTTATGACCTAACGTTTAATTTGGATCGATGTGGTTTTTAGATACCCAAATTTGGAAACCTGATCTCGGTCTCATCGAAATCCAAAACGCCGTCTTTTAAGTCTAAGTTGTTTTAAAGTTAAAACAATTCAATTTTATTATCTATATTCACACAGATAGATAATTCACAATCTCACAAATAGATAATCCATATCATCACAATTCAACCAGAGCAACTCATATCACAGATCAACACATATCTAATATCAGTGATATCAAGCAATCCAAGGCATTCAATATCAATCAGCCATCCATAAGTAATAATCTATTAATCACACAATCTCTGATTAATTTAAAATAAGTTAAATTAATTACTTCCGTACTATAAATCTTGCTTTCTTAACCATTAATTAATTACAAACCAATTAATTAATAACCATCTAATTATCCATCTTAATTAATCATCCTTGATTAATTATTCTTCAATTACATTAAATAATTAGCCTTTAATTAATTACACAAATTATTTATCCTTAACCATTTACAGTAATTAACCTTTAATTACTCCCAATTAATTAGTTAACTATGATTTATTACATTAGCCTTAATTAATTACATTAATTAATCATTCTATAATCACTTCATTGATTAATTATCTTTGATAAATCAACCCTTAATTACTTCATTAATTAATATTAATTAATGATCCTTAATTACTTCTTTAATTAATTATATTTCTAATTAATCACATTTAATAATTAATCTTTAATTTATCACATTCATTAATCAACCTTGATTAATCACATTCAGTAATTAACTACCCTTAGTTAATTACCTTACTTAATTAACTTCAAAATAAAATTTATTAATTCTTAAATTAATTATACTAAGTAATTAATCCTTAATTAATTTCATAAAGTAATTATCTTCTTATTAATTATACAAAGTAATTAAACCCAAAACTACTCCCATTCCTCAATTAAATACCTCCAGTAATTACCCATTAATTACTTCACTAAGTAATTAGACTTAATAAATTACATTAAGTAATTATACTTAACAAATCATCAAGTGATTATCTTAAATTAATTAAACTAATTAATTAACTTAAACCAATCACATTAACTTAATTACATTGAGTAATTAATCCCTTTAATTAAGTAATTATACTTAACCAATTCCATAAATGATTATTCTTAATTAATTAATCTAATTAATTATCTTAAATTAATCACATTAATTAATCATTTGATAATCTTAAATTAATGATCTTTCATGAACTATTAACAATTCTTTAATAACTTTTCTTAAGTAATTAAACTTTAATTAACCATTATTAATTACAAATTAATTAATTTTAATAACCAGTTAATTCATCTACAATTACTTAATTAATTAAATGCTTAATCGTAACTAAATTAATCTTTAATTACTTGATTAATTAATTTCTAACCATTAATTTATAATCTTAACTTATCTAATTAATAATCCTTAATTACAAATTAATTAAACCTAATTAATTAACTAACAACCCTTAATTAATTAATCCTTTATCATTAATTAATTTAAATTAATTAATTACCCTTTAATTAACTTATTAATTTAATGAATCTCAAATCATTAAATCTTAATTGACTTTAAAAATTTTTCCTTATTAATGACATAATTACCATTTACAAATGCATTTGAAACCTTTTACTTTTAAATTTCATTTCAAATTAAATATTTTAAATAATTACAAATTTTACTTTAACAAAATTTTAAAACAATTTAAAAACCTTATAATCAAATGTTAAAGAAACACTTATCTTTTAAAAGAAATTTAAAGGAGTTTAAACCAAATTATTTAAATTTCAAAATCTTGCATTTTTATTTAAAAACTTTTTTTCAAAATCTGTTTTTCAAATGCCGCTTGGGGTTCGAGCCAAAGCCTACTCGGGCACATACCCGAGAAAAACCCATCTTTTCCTTTCTTTTCAAAATTTTGTTTAAACTTTAAAGTTTAAAACCAGGAAACCAATTTACTCTCCAACCCACCCGAGGACTCACTCGAGTCACCTTCCTACAAACCCGATCCCCCTTCAAGAAAACCACAAACAAAAACTGCTGACACCCCAACCCTGCTTTGCACATGCACCGGCAATGCCACCACCTTCGACCATCCTCGATGTCTCGCGCATGGCGACGATCACCCAATCATATGACCTCGACCACCAGAACTCCGGTTCTCCCTCAAATCCAAAATTGAGACACTCTGCACAAACTGGATCAAACCCAAACCTAGAAAAACACTCATGCTCGCTCCTCCGATCACTAGAGCGTCTGAACTTTCGGCCTCCCCTTTGCCAGCATCCCCTCTAGAAATCCCCAAAATCTGGTGGAACACGATCCATCAAAGATGCCGAGATGATCAAAAACTCCCGACCTTGCCAAACTAGGGATATAGACATTCCAGATCATCCACCGCCGCCATAGTGCCTTGATCACCTTACTACCATGTTTTCTAAAGTCTTCGATCACTCCACTACCACCAGTGATGACCGTGACTTCCTCGATCATCTAGATCATCAGAAATTACCCAGAATTCAAAATCTAAACAAACCCAAACTGCTCACTCAACCACATGCTAAAAATTACGATTTCACTCATAAAAATCGTGTTTTTGATTAAGGATTCAGTTTATATTCCTGGATTGATAAATTAAGATGTTTGAATTTAAATGAGATGACCCGACTTCCTATTTCCAGGAAATCGCATCATCTATTAAGAAAGAAAGGGATTGAAGAAGAAAAGAAAGAGAAAGAAGAAACTGAACAACATCAGAGATCTCACAGCGGAACGAATAAAATATAATAATTAACATAAAATATTACATAGTATCTCATTACATCAGAGTACACAACTTAAACAACAGAGATTAGACAGTTATAAACATCTGTCTAATTATACAATTCAAGTACACAAGAAACAGATATGACAAACACAGCGGAAACAATATATATAATTACACGTCGAAGCCTCCTGCTCCATATCTCCTCTAGAATTCATCAGGCTAACCTGATCCACTTGACTACTCATACATAATATGAGTACCCAAGAGTTTAATAAAACAGAAAATAAACACTCGGGTCAGACAGGGGTCTGATGTGAGTAAACGGGTTAAAATTGCTTAATTTAGAAAAACCTTTGAAAAGAAAAGGGTCACGTAAGACTTCCCATACATAAACATGGAAAAGTTTTTATCTTACGCTAACCAAAACATTTGATAGGAAATCCAATGATATTATAACAGTGTCTAGGGTTTTCCAGTAAATAAGAAATAGCCGAAATTGTTACATTCATTAAATTCCAGCTACTAGCCACAAAAGTGGGTAATACAATCAAAGCCGTAGGGTCTCGTAGGAAGAATGGGTTTACATCAATGGCAGGGCTACTGGGGTACCGCCCGTCACAGTACGTGGCCTACTTTACAGTACCGAGGAGTACGCCCGCTCCCCTGCAACACAAGGCCGGAACCATCCCTTACTGGACAGTCCCGAACAAGACCACCCCGTAGTTGGCGCGACCAACCACACACTAAAGAGAAATAGAAAGGGACCTCTAGACAGGGGTAAATCTCGCTCTCAAGTGGGGGCTACCCACGAAGCCTTGCTGCACCTCCCCTGTTTTAGCCATTCCCGGTTGATGAGGCTTGAGGTTATGATTACCTTTATAGAACACATCTATCTTAGAATGCTCATCGTCCACCCGACGATGTGCTGAAAGCATTCAATCCATACAAGTTCGTTCCGGGTTTGAACGAAACCGAAGGCACTATCTCGTTGCACTCATTATTGGAATCACCCTCAGAGTCAACGACCATAGCCCTTGCACTTTAAATCACCATCTCGAATCTATAAGCACTATTCCGTCAACTCATTACGGAATCACCCACAGAGTTATACTGACGTATAGCCCTTACACCTCGAGTCTTCACTTTCTCCACTTGGATTAACGACCTAACGTTTAATTGGAATCGATGTGGTTTTCGGATCCCAAATATGAAAACCCGATTCCGGTCTCACCGAAACCAAATGCCATTTTAATGTCCAAGTTGTACTTAAGGGTTTAAACAATTTAAACTCATATTCAGGATGAAATAAAAAGATAGATGAATCATATTATCACAATAGATAATTCATAATAAACATTCATCTCACACAGCAGCATATCACATAACAGATATATCCAAATCATCCAATATCAACACCCAATATCAACCAATCATACATTATCAATCTCCAAATATAGATCATCCAATATCAATCAATTAACCAATATTAATCAATCAACCCATATTAATCAAACATCCAAAACAAAATTGATTATCTCTTAATCAATTGGATTTCATAATCCTTCTTCATTAATTATTATTCCAAATAAATAAATAAATCATCTCTAATGACCTTCCTTAATTAATCTTCCTTGATTAATTATCTTAATTACATTCAAGTAATTATCCTTAACTATATTCAGTAATTAACCTTTAATTACTATCATTAATTACAATAATTAATGATCCTTCATTAATTAATTAACTATAATTAATTACATCAAACCTTAATTAATTACAATTAATTAATCACACTTTAATTAATCATTTTATTAATCGACCTTGATTAATATCATTAATCACATTAATTAATGATCCTTATTAATTAATAATACTTTAAATAATTAACTTATAATTAATCAATTCATTAATCATAATTGGTAATTAACAATTTGTAATTACTTATCTTAATTAGTTAACTTCTTAATTAATTAATTTCAAATTTAATTATATTAATCCTTGATTAATTAATTCAATTAATTAATCTTTAGTTACTTCATTAAGTAATTAATAAACAATTAAATTAATAAATAAATCCTTAATTAATTACTTTATTGATTAATTACGTTTTTAATTAATTACATTTAGTAATTAATCTCATTTATAAATTAATCAATCACATTAATTAATTAACTAACATAATTAAGTAATTAACTCTTAATTACTTACATAAGTAATTATCTCTAATTACTTCATTAATAAATCTTAATTACTTTCTTAATTAATTACCTTATAAATAACTAATTCCATCACTAAATAATCCTTAATTAACTAATTAATTACTTCATAATCAATTAACTTTAAAACAATTAAATTAATCAATTCCTCAATTGATAACAATAAGTGATTACCCATAAATCACTTCCACTTTAATTACTCCCATGAGTAACTTCTCCAATTACTTCCATAAGTAATTGCCATTCTAATTATATTCAATTATTAACCATTGATTACTTTATTAAGAAATTACACTTAATTAATCCATAATTAAGTTATTATTTAAAATTAAATTAAATAATTAACTAATTATTTAAAATTAATTAAACAATTAATTAATTAACTAATCTTCTTATAATTAAAGAAAATCTTTAATTAATTAAGAAAAGCATAAATCTTATTTAATCTCTTACTTATTAACAATTATACTTAATTAAGTATTCTTAAGTCATATTCAATAATTTAACCTTAATTATCTTTATAGATAAATTATTTGAATAAATTTAAATCTTATTAATTCAAAGACAAATTATTAAACTTGATTTACAAAATCCGAATGATAGCCTTACTTGAAATAAAAGTATTTATAAATCATTTCCAAATTTAAAAACACTTTAAATTATCAAGTTTAAACTTACCTTTACCATATAATTTGAAATCTTGTTTTTAAAACATTACTTTTTAAATTTACTTTAAAACTTTAGATTTAATGATTAAATTCAAACTCTCTTTTCAAACTAAAATTCAAAATTTTATTAGTAAAATTACTTTCAAAGAAATCATCTCAAACGTTTAAAATTTGAAAGTAAATTTAATTAAGAATTTAAAGTTTGATTAACATAATTTCAAAACAAACAAGTTTTAAACTTTGAAAATTCATTTTACTTTATAAGACTTGTTTATGGTTTAAAGCTTGTTCTTTAATTACTCCAAGTTAAAACTGCACTTATATCATTACAGTTCCAAACCAAAATAATGACCAAGGTTCTCGAGTCGAATACGGCAACCATACGATCCTACCTCGAGATTAACTCAGCTGCCCTCACTTCGAGTCGCTACCCTAAAAACACGATCACTACTTCGAGACGACTTCTGGAATAACACGACATTATCCCCAGAATAACCTTCTTCCCCAACACCATTTTTCAGTGCACACGAGCATACACCGTGCACCAAGCACAACACCACCGGCCGCCGTTGAGCATCGCGAACATTGCCAACGATCACTCGCACGCACGCGACCTCGACCCAGCATCCAAATCGAACAACAATCGTTCGAATCGAAATATGATCATTACGCTCGAAAGCAACTGCAGCTGTCACTATCCAAAACCCACCCTCGGCCGACGAACTCGCCGCCGTTGAACTCGCCATCACCATCATCCAAAGCCAAGACCTCTAGCTCCCACAATTCCCAATCGCGATCAACTCCGATTCACTACTCACGACGAAATCATCTCGGAAATCAAGCCGAACAAACTAAATGCCTAAACCCTAGGTTTTGCAATTTCCTTCAATCCACTACATAAAAAAAAATATTATGTATTTTTCCCAAGATCTAAAGAATACATACAAACTTCGGTCAAAATCCAAGCTTAAATCATCAAGTAAATCTTCGGAAATCACTCAAAACAAAAGCCTTCAAACTAAAAATTCCCTCAAATTAACCAACTAAAAATCATGATACTAGTATTAAAAATCATGATTTCCTTTTGCCATTCCCATCATGCAATCAAAATTAAAGTTTAAATCCATAAATTTTTGACCCAATTTGATTTTTACTGTAATTATGAAATTTCTGAGCAAATATTTCATTTTAAAAACTTATAATTATTTTTAGATGAAAAGTTATATGATTACAAACAACTTCCGTTTATAATTCAAAGGTCAATTCGAGTTCAAAATCTAGTTATTGCACCTACTATGGCAATTGAACTGTTATAAATATACAGAACATATATTTTATGATTACTTCAGGCATCCCAATATTATCAATCATTCAAACACCAACATACATCAATTAAATCCAAGAATCCAGATACATCATCATGATTTCATCACAAGAACAACATAAAAATCCAGGATTTAAAAACTGTTTTTAAATTTTCATTTACTCACCTGTTTTGTAGAGCAAAGAACAGAACAAGCTTTGATTTACTTTTCTGAAGAAAAACTTGCATGTTTCAATTAGTTGTTTTAAACTTGTAGTTGAAACTGCTGATTGCAGTTGAACTCTATTTATATTTGCAGGTTGATGCTTTACTTTGAAATGCAGATTCATTTTACAGATTTGAGGTTGAAGATCTATTTGCATTGGCAGGTTTGAATTTTGAATTCTTACATTACAGGTTTGCAGGTTTTTATTTCAGGTTTGATAAAATTCTGGTTGCCATTATTTTGAGAAATGAAGAAAGGAAAAAGAAAAATGATAAGAAGAAGGAAAACAATTTTCTTTATATGTTTATTAAAGTTAAAGAAAATAATTTTTTTAAAATAACGACACTTGTTAATAAATCTCACACTTGTCATTCAATTCACTTAATTATTCTACATGTGTTATTAAGGTGATGTTAATATGTTACACATGTAATCTTAAGTACAATTTTTTTATATAAATTTGCATTTAATTTAAAAGTAAATTGAAAGCTCACTTATTTAATTCTCTTAATGAATAAATGTTTACATATGTATATATAAGTTTACTTTTAAAAGAAATTATTCTAAAACTAATTATTATACATATATATCTTTTACATGGATTAAAAATCTAAAACATTTATTTTTTTATATATTTATAACCATTTTATATTAAGCATTTCTAAAGAAAACAAAACAAAATGTTTAAATCCTTTCAAACTATCATATTTTAAAAATAAACAATTATCCCACATTTTGAAAACAAATGAATTAATCTTTGAGTTAACTTTTGAAAATACAATTTCTAAACAAAGCTTTAAGTTACCATATTCATTCATATATAAATTATTAATGGATTAAATTAAATTTCAAAACATATCAAACTGTAACATATACATACATATATGTTACGAATTTGAAAACTCAATCTTTGATTTAAAACAAAAGCTCTTCTATTCACAATATATATCAAATGTATATATTATAAACAGAATAAAATTGCATTAGCTTTGAAAAATAAATCTTATCTATTTTAAATTGTCAGAAAGATATTTATCACAATTATCAGTTTAAATATTTATTATCCTTTAAAAAGAATAAACTTATCAGTTTGAATTAATATTATAAAGAAAAATTATCAAACCAGTTAAATTATTAATGCAGATTATTAAATTTTTATTGCCCAAAATTCCGGGTCGTTACAATCCTCCCCCTTAAAAGAATTTCGTCCCCGAAATTTAAAAGCGAAGGTAATTTAATAACCCAGCACAGATTTTAATTTCAAATCAGCAAAGTATTCCTAACAACCAATTACTAACAATCATAGCAATCAAATAAACAAACAAACCTAACTAATTATTCTGACACAAATCAGAATAAATCTCTAATACTATCTCGAGTTTCCCAAGATAAATCACCGGGAGACTCGTTCTACAAAAGCCAACAAACTGACTACACAACCCAAAATCCAGAGCTCCACTCATCTCTAGATCCTTCAATCTGAACAGAACATCAGATTACTCTCAAATCCAGCTCAACATCCAACTCCAACTGAACTACAGATTCAATATCCAATGATTAATCATACACGTATTTCTCTCAGAGATACGTGATACACAATGAATTCCAGCTATCCAAACTGGAATTAAATCTTATCCTATTAAAACACAGATAAGAAATCTCAAATGCCACAGCACTACTCAACCAATCTTATCCAAAATCTGTTCTCTTAACCAGAGAATTTTAACAACACTGAAGTCTCCAACTTCAAATTCCAAAACTCCTTATCTCATATCTGTAACTCAACAGACAATCCTGGACTGCCAATCTCTTTCTGATCAGCTCAGTTTATGCTGATACTTCCAGAAACAACTAGACCAAAGCAAACAGCTTATGGATCCTATTCAACAGAAAAGTCTTCCAAAAATCCATCGAAGTCTAGAACTCAAGCTCTACTACTCAAGCAATAGCAGACAAAACTTGCTTCCTTTCTTGCACAGCAGCTACCTCGCTTCCGCTGCACAACTCTGATTCTAAAATAGATGAGAATACTGCTGATGAACACGAATACAAACTTATCCACTACATTCAGAAACCTTGTTCATCAAATCCATAAAAATCTGAGTGACACATCAGACTTGGTCACACAACCTCAAAACAGAATCCTATTCAAAAGCTAGATCAGTCCAATTCCAAAAATAATTCTGAGCTGCTACTCCAATTCTACTACTAGGTTGACTACCAAAATTACTTCTGGAACCAAAATAATATGGAACTCAACTCCAGATGCAGACAACCTTCTGAGTACCTCAGTAGCTCCTACTTCTACATGAGAATCCTCAGTCTCAAACAAAAGAATGCTCAAGAAAATTCCAAACCAATCGCAAGTCACTTTTGCGATCCAACCTAATTCGAATTCCAAAGAAACTGTCCTCTCTTTACCGATTAGAATCGCTCTAAGATTTTCCAAACAAGATTAATTCTTTCAAAAATATCTACCAACTTCAGCCCGGACTGCTGAAAGATAACCTCAAAGATTCCTGAACCATCGAAGAGACAAGCTACACAACTGCTTTCGAACTCCACCTCGATGATACTGCGAAGCTAAAGACCTTCTCGTCAGCACACCGAACACTTCGAGTTGCACTGCTACCACAGCTAACCAAAGACTCTAATCCAAAAGCTTCTCCAAAACCCAAAACCTTCAACAAACCACACAACTGACATCCAAGATGGCAGACAACTTCTCAAGAAACTCGGGCTCCAAATCCAAGCTAAGCATCCATAACTCGCTTTCCTTAGGGAATAACAAATGAGACCATGTCAAAACAAATAGCTTATAGACCTTAGTCTCATATTCCAAAACAGCCAACCTCTTTGCTAGAGATCCAAACAACTTCTACACAAACGAGTCTTCCCTGCAGCAGGTAAAGACTGCTCCTCAACTACTTCCAAACTGTTTCAAAAGAAACATCTTCAGAAAATATCCAAGGATACTGCATCTCAACACGCAGTTATCAGGATATCATCACTTACTTCTATACTTTCGACAGATTCAAACTCAAGAAAAATTCGCTCACCTGAGCGAAATCCAAACTTACACTTCAAAGATAAACTCCGAATCTTTAAAAAGATTTTCCTTCGGATATCAGAGAAATCTTCACTCCAAACTACAAATCTCACTCGAGACGGTACTAGGTCTACAGTCTCGACAAAAACTTCCAACCTCAAACATATGGACATCTTCCATCAGTGGTAGTCGTGTTACACACACAAACCACTACTCCATCTATCTACCTCTATAACTTATGTTGGAAAAATCCGAACAGATAACCCAACAAATTAGGTAGATATATATATATATATTATATAGTTATATATAATTTTTTTTTACAAATACGCTCTCTCAAGAAAGACACCACTCCAGAGCCAAGGTATTCACCCAGCCTAATGCTCTGATACCAAATGAGACGACCCGACTTCCTATCTCTAGGAAATCGCATCATCTATTAAGAAAGAAAGGGATAGAAGAAGAAAAGAAAGAGAAAGAAGAAACAGAACAACATCAGAGAACTCACAGCGGAACGAATAAAATATAATAATTAACATAAAATATTACATAGTATCTCATTACATCAGAGTACGCAACTTAAACAACAGAGATTAGACAATTATAAACATCTGTCTAATTATACAATTCAAGTACATAAGAAACAGATATGACAAACACAGCGGAAACAATATATATAACTACACGTCGAAGCCCCCTGCTCCATATCTCCTCCAGAATTCGTCAAGTTAACCTGATCCACTTGACTACTCATACATAATATGAGTACCCAAGAGTTTAATAAAACAGAAAATAAACATTCGGGTCAGACAGGGGTCTGGTGTGAGTAAACGGGTTAAAATTGCTTAATTTAGAAAAACCTTTGAAAAGAAAAGGGTCACGTAAGACTTCCCACACATAAACATGGAAAAGTTTTTATCTTACGCTAACCAAAACATTTGGTAGGAAATCCAATGATATTATAATAGTGTCTAGGGTTTTCAAGTAAATAAGAAATAGCCGAAATTGTTACATTCATTAAATTCCAGCTACTAGCCACAAAAGTGGGTAATACAATCAAAACCGTAGGGTCTCGTAGGAAGAATGGGTTTCCATCAACGGCAGGGCTACTGGGGTACCGCCCGTCACAGTACGTGGCCTAGATCACAGTACCGAGGAGTACGCCCGCTCCCCTGCAACACAAGGCCGGAACCATCCCTTACTGGACAGTCCCGAACAAGACCATCCCGTAGTTGGCGCGACCAACCACACGCTAAACCGAAATAGAAAGGGACCTCTAGACAGGGGTAAATCTCGCTCTCAAGTGGGGGCTACCCACGAAGCCTTGCTGCACCTCCCCTGTTTTAGCCATTCCCGGTTGATGAGGCTTGAGGTTACGATTACCTTTATAGAACAAATCTATCCTAGAATGCTCATCGTCCACCTGACGATGTGATGAAAGCATTCAATCCATACAAGTTCATTCCGGGTTCGAATGAAACCGAAGGCACTATCTCGTTGCACTCATTATTGGAATCACCCTCAGAGCCAACGACCAAAGCCCTTGCACTTTAAATCACCATCTCGAATCTATAAGCACTATTCCGTCAACTCATTACGGAATCACCCACAGAGTTATACTGACGTATAGCCCTTACACCTCGAGTCTTCACTTGCTCCACTTGGATTAACGACCTAACGTTTAATTGGAATCGATGTGGTTTTCGAATCCCAAATATGGAAACCCGATCCCGGTCTCACCGAAACCAAACGCCATTTTAATGTCCAAGTTGTACTTAAGGGTTTAAACAATTTAAACTCATATTCAGGATGAAATAAACAGATAGATGAATCATATTATCACAATAGATAATTCATAATAAACATTCATCTCACACAGCAGCATATCACATAACAGATATATCAAAATCATCCAATATCAACACCCAATATCAACCAATCATACAATATCAATCTCCAAATATTGATCATCCAATATCAATCAATTAACCAATATTAATCAATCAACCCATATTAATCAAACATCCAAAACAAAATTGATTATCTCTTAATCAATTGGATTTCATAATCCTTCTTCATTAATTATTATTCCAAATAAATAAATTAATCATCTCTAATGATCTTCCTTAATTAATCTTCCTTGATTAATTATCTTAATTACATTCAAGTAATTATCCTAAACTATATTCAGTAATTAACCTTTAAATACTATCATTAATTACAATAATTAATGATCCTTCATTAATTAATTAACTATAATTAATTACATCAAACCTTAATTAATTACAATTAATTAATCACACTTTAATTAATCATTTTATTAATCAACCTTGACTAATATCATTAATCACATTAATTAATGATCCTTATTAATTAATAATACTTTAAATAATTAACTTATAATTAATCAATTCATTAATCATAATTGGTAATTAACAATTTGTAATTACTTATCTTAATTAATTAACTTCTTAATTAATTAATTTCAAATTTAATTATATTAATCCTTAATTAATTAATTCAATTAATTAATCTTTAATTACTTCATTAAGTAATTAATAAACAATTAAATTAATAAATAAATCCTTAATTAATTACTTTATTGATTGATTACATTTTTAATTAATTACATTTAGTAATTAATCTTAAATTAATCTCATTTATTAATTAATCAATCACATTAATTAATTAACTAAAATAATTAAGTAATTAACTCTTAATTACTTACATAAGTAATTATCTCTAATTACTTCATTAATAAATCTTAATTACTTTCTTAATTAATTACCTTACAAATAACTAATTCCATCATTAAATAATCCTTAATTAATTAATTAATTAATTACTTCATAATCAATTAACTTTAAAACAATTAAATTAATCAATTCCTTAATTGATAACAATAAGTGATTACCCATAAATCACATCCACTTTAATTACTCCCATGAGTAACTTCTCAAATTACTTCCATAAGTAATTTCCATTCTAATTATATTCAATTATTAACCATTGATTACTTTATTAAGAAATTACACTTAATTAATCCATAATTAAGTGATTATTTAAAATTAAATTAAATAATTAACTAATTATTTAAAATTAATTAAACAATTAATTAATTAACTAATCTTCTTATAATTAAAGAAAATCTTTAATTAATCAAGAAAAGCATAAATCTTATTTAATCTCTTACTTATTAACAATTATACTTAATTAAGTATTCTTAAGTCATATTCAATAATTTAACCTTAATTATCTTTATAGATAAATTATTTGAATAAATTTAAATCTTATTAATTCAAAGACAAATTATTAAACTTGATTTACAAAATCCTAATAATAGCCTTACTTGAAATAAAAGTATTTATAAATCATTTCCAAATTTAAAAACACTTTAAATTATCAAGTTTAAACTTACCTTTACAATATAATTTGAAATCTTGTTTTTAAAACATTACTTTTAAATTTACTTTAAAACTTTAGATTTAATGATTAAATTCAAACTCTCTTTTTAAACTAAAATTCAAACTTTTATTAAGTAAAATTACTTTCAAAGAAATCACCTCAAACGTTTAAAATTTAAAAGTAAATTCAATTTACAATTTAAAGTTTGATTAACATAATTTCAAAACAAACAAGTTTTAAACTTTGAAAATTCATTTTACTTTATAAGACTTGTTTATGGTTTAAAGCTTGTTCTTTAATTACTCCCAGTTAAAACTGCACGTATATCATTACAGTTCCAAACCAAAATAATGACCAAGGTTCTCGAGTCGAATACGACAACTATACGATACTACCCCGAGACTAACTCAGCTGCCCTCACTTCGAGTCGGTACCCTAAAAATAAGATCAATACTTCGAGACGACTTCTGGAATAACACGGCATTATCCCCAAAATAACCTTCTTCCCCAACACCATTTTTCAGTGCACACGAGCATACACTGTGCACCAAGCACAACACCACCGGTTGCCGTTGAGCATCGCGAACATTGCCAACGATCACTTGCACGCACGCGACCTCGACCTAGCATCCAAATCGAACAACAACCATTCGAATCGAAATAAGATCATTACGCTCAAAAGCAACTGCAGCTGTCACTATCCAAAACCCACCCTCGGCCGACGAACTCGCTGCCGTTGAACTCGCCATCACCATCATCCAAAGCCAAGACCTCTAGCTCCCACAATTCCCAATCGCGATCAACTCCGGTTCACTACTCACGATGAAATCATCTCGGAAATCAAGCTGAACAAACTAAATGCCTAAACCCTAGTTTCTGCAATATCCTTCAATCCACTACTTAAAAAAATATTCTGTATTTTTCCCAAGACCTAAAGAATACATACAAACTTCGGTCGAAATCCTAGCTTAAATCATCAAGTAAATCTTCGGAAATCACTCAAAACTTCAAAAGCCTTCAAACTAAAAATTCTCTCAAATTAACCAACTAAAAATCATGATACTAGTATTAAAAATCATGATTTCCTATTGCCATTCCCATCATGCAATCAAAATTAATGTCTAAATCCATAAATTTTTGACCCAATTTGTTTTTACTGTAATTATGAAATTTCTAAGCAAATATTTCATTTTAAAAACTTAGAATTATTTTTAGATGAAAAGTTATATGATTACAAACAACTTCCGTTTATAATTCAAAGGTCAATTCGAGTTCAAAATCTAGTTATTGCACCTACTATGGCAATTGAACTGTTATAAATATACAGAACATATATTTTATGATTACTACAGGCATCCCAATATTATCAATCATTCAAACACCAACATACATCAATTAAATCCAAGAATCCAGATACATCATCATGATTTCATCACAAGAACAACATAAAAATCCAGGATTTAAAAACTGTTTTTAAAATTTCATTTACTCACCTGTTTTGTAGAGCAGAGAACAGAACAAGCTTTGATTTACTTTTCTGAAGAAAAACTTGCATGTTTCAATTAGTTGTTTTAAACTTGTAGTTGAAACTGCTGATTGCAGTTGAACTCTATTTATATTTGCAGGTTGATGCTTTACTTTGAAATGCAGATTCATTTTACAGATTTGAGGTTGAAGATCTATTTGCATTGGCAGGTTTGAATTTTGAATTCTTACATTACAGGTTTGCAGGTTTTTATTTCAGGTTTGATAAAATTCTGGTTGCCATTATTTTGAGAAATGAAGAAAGGAAAAAGAAAAATGATAAGAAGAAGGAAAACAATTTTCTTTATATGTTTTTAAAGTTAAAGAAAATAAATTTTTTAAAATAAAGACACTTGTTAATAAATCTCACACTTGTCATTCAATTCACTTAATTATTCTACATGTGTTATTAAGGTGATGTTAATATGTTACACATGTAATCTTAAGTATAATTTTTTTTTATAAATTTGCATTTAATTTAAAAGTAAATAGAAAGCTCACTTATTTAATTCTCTTAATGAATAAATGTTTACATATGTATATATAAGTTTACTTTTAAAAGAAATTATTCTAAAACTAATTATTATACATATATATCTTTTACATGGATTAAAAATCTAAAACATTTATTTTTTTATATATTTATAACCATTTTATATTAAGCATTTTTAAAGAAAATAAAACAAAATGTTTAAATCCTTTCAAACTATCATATTTTAAAAATAAACAATTATCCCACATTTTGAAAACAAATGAATTAATCTTTGAATTAACTTTCGAAAATACAATTTCTAAACAAAGCTTTAAGTTACCATATTCATTCATATATAAATTATTAATGGATTAAATTAAATTTCAAAACATATCAAACTATAACATATACATACATATATGTTACAAATTTGAAAACTCAATCTTTAATTTAAAACAAAAGCTCTTCTATTCACAATATATATCAAGTGTATATATTATAAACAGAATAAAATTGCATTAGCTTTGAAAAATAAATCTTATCTATTTTGAATTGTTAGAAAAATATTTATCACAATCATTAGTTTAAATATTTATTATCCTTTAAAAAGAATAAAATTATCAGTTTGAATTAATATTATAAAGAAAAATTATCAAACCAGTTAAATTATTAATGCAGATTATTAAATTGTTATTGCCCAAGATTCCGGGTCGTTACATTAAACATAACCCAAGCTTGCACTGTTCTACTTGATTTTCAAGCGCAACTTCAAATTTAATTCATTTAAATAAAATTTTAAACTTTATTTATGGTTGAACAAACAAATTTTGTTTGAAACCTAAGTCCTAACAGAGATTAGTTTAAGAGAAAATGGATTTTGATCAATGTCTTAGCTTCTAAAAATAAGCATAGGCAAGAACAGATACAACAGCAAGCATACATCCATACATTCATATATACATAGAAAATTCAATCATACATCCACACAATACATACTTTATTTCAAGAAATCCATATGCAACCAAAAATCCATATACTTAAGCTTTTCAAAAAAAAGTGTTACTCGCCAGGCATGTAAATAAGGAGAGCAGTGTACAGGCTTTAAGTTTAAATCAAGAATTTGAAAACTTGGATGCCATTGCTTTGGAAAACTTTAAAACTTGAATGCTTCTTTGATCCGAAACTGGAATGCTTGTTATTGAAATTTGTTAAAGATGACTCAGATTTGAAACAGAGTTGAAAATGCTTGCAGGCTTTTTGATTTTAACCTTAGGTTTGAAGAAGATGTTTGTAGGCTTTGATTTTGATTTGTAAATTTTAATTACAGGTTTTGATTTGAAATTGAATTACAGGTTATTGAATATGATCTCTGGTTTTAGAAGTGTGGATTATAGATTTGTTTTTGAAAAATTGTTTTGAGTTTTTTTTCTTAGCTTTGAAAAGAGAATAGAAAAGAAATAAAGAGAAGGAAAGCATATGTAATTATAAAGGCTAATGTGATTTAATAAAATAAAGAAAAATGAAAATTAAAGATGACACATGTTTAACATCTTAACATTTGTCATTTGCCTTTGTTTATTAATTAATACCTGTTACTAATGTCTGGATTTTAATTACACTTGTCTATTAAGCAATTTCTATTTATTTTAAATATTAATAAAGAGTTTTATACTTAATTTTACTAATATACTAACACTTATCTAAAATATATATATATATATATATATATATATATATATATATATATTACTTTAAAGAAATATTATAAAACCAATTATATACAAATAAAATTTTATTCATATATTTTAAAATCTAAAATATTTTAAAAATATATCTTTTGGATTTTAAAATTAAATTTAAATTCAAATTCAAATTAAATTTTAAAAATCCAATTTAAAGTCAATTTATATATACATATATAACAACACTTTTAGTTTGAAAATAACAATTCTATTTTCTTAAAAATCTATTTGTATCTATATATAAAAAACATCATATTATTATTATTTGAAAATAATAAATTTGCCATTTTGAAATAATCTATAAAAGAGATTATCTCATTATTTATAAATTACTTATTCTACTAAATGAATTAATGTATCATATTTATCAAGTAATATTTAAAAAGAAAATAAAACAAACCCTTTTACATTAATTTTATTTAAATTCAAACTTAAGCTAAATATAATTTAATCAATTCAATATTTACCTTAAGTATTTTAAACTATATGGTTATTTATTTAAATAACTTTTGAAAAGTTTTATATTACATTTAATCATAATTTCCAAATTACCAAAATATATTAGAATTTGAAAACATGATTTTATTTGTTGAATTCAAATCAAAGCTTTTCTATTTACAATATATACAAATATAACACACACACACACACACACACACACTATAAATAGAAAATATTTTATTAGCTTTAAAAGATAAAATTGACCAATTAAATATTTATTTACTTCTAAAAGAATAAAATTTCAATTTAAATTAGAATTATAAAGGAAATTATCAAATCAATTTAATTTTTAATACAGATTATTAAATTGATCTTGCCCAAAATTCCGGGTCATCATATAACATACATTAGATGGATTTATGCTTAAATTTGTGTTCCTGATGTTGTTTGTAACTCACCAAATCTTTTATAAAAATAAATAATTAATTAAAAGGGTATTTCAATAATTTTATGTAAAACTAAAAAGCTAAAATTTTACGAATGAAACAATTTCACAAATTTGACTTTTCCATTGCGTTAAGTATATTTGTCTAGCCCAATTCATATATAAAACGCCAGAAGTGGATATCAAATGAAGGATATACATGTTATTTAATGTAGCACGTATTTCAAGAATGGGTCAAAGCCCAAGTAGCCGAGGAGGAATTTTTGATTTTTGGCCAAAAAAGGGAAGGATGTGTAAGCCTAGTTCATTCTACGTTCATTCCTCTTCATTCTAGAGCCACCACAAAACCGTAGCTTTAGACTCCATTCTTTTTCTCCTTCTTCCACATTTCTAAATCAAAGTTCTTCAAATAAATTTAATTAAAATAAAAATAGAGAATCAAATTGATGAGAAGAGAGGAACAAATTGAAAACAATTACAAGGTGAATAGAGGAGGAGGAACCCCAAATCAAATCAGCTTAGAGAAGGAGATTTCTTAAAAACAATGTATAAGGTGATTTCGACATGAGAATGATGTAGATAAGTACTTAAATTTCATTTATGTATATATATAGGATGAAAATTATGACTTTTGACTTGAGTTGCTAATTTTAATTAAAAATATATATGATTTAAGATTTGTATAACCTTAGGAAATAATTCGATCATATAATCGTTGAAACTTAGAGGAGGGTAATTAGCTGGAACTCACCTGTAAAGCATTATAAATCTGATTTTACGTGGTAGCTTTAAGCTAATTTAGATAGATAAAAAGTGAATCTATAAATATATTATATAAAAATCATCTTGAACCAATTCCATCAAGTTTAATTAAAATTGAATATGCATTGATGAATCATTGAATAGTTAGATATAATTAGTGGAATAAACTATGTAAAAACTTTGAAAATGAATAAGGTTGAAATTACATATAGATACATGTTTAAAAGATGATTATATGAATTGATAAGTTGTCCCTAAATTTTGGAAAGATGGAATAAAATAGAAAGAAAAACAAAGCAAAGTACAACTAGCTCAGGCATTTGAAAACACAATTCAAACATATGAAAATCTTAGACATCTAAAATAAAGAGCTAGACATATGCGCTTAAACAAAGTAAAACCGAAAATGTTAAATTCTTACCAAGTTTCAACATTTGAAATTTACATTTAAAAATCTAAGATCCAAAGCTAAGCATCCAAAAGTAAATTCAGATGTTTGATTGACTGTAAATATGTTGGTGAGGAAGTCAAACATCTGAACCAAAAGTTTAGACATTTGAGAGGAGGCTCTAGATGTCTAAATACTAGATTAAGTCCTTTCTGAATTGCTGTAAACAACCCAGGTTGAACTTGGACTTGTGCAGCCTAAGTAGGATAGTTCAGGGCTACTTGTTCCCACTTCCTTGACCTTTGAGAGTTTATGTAACTGCATGGAGCTGTATAATATGATGAACCCAGTTCACACTTGGTGACGTACGTAGATTCACACTTTATGATCCCGTATAACATAATACCCAACATTGCATGCAATTATATCACAATTAGATGCTCTTATTATTATTGTAGCCCACTCTAGGCACATATTTTCTAACTATGAAGGAGAGGAAATGGAGATCGTTGTAATAGTAGGATGAGTTTGAGATTAAGTGGTGGCGCCTACGGGGAATTCAAATTGCCGATTGATCCTTTTTAATACAAGTTGAACAGTATAGAGTATAGGATACTGGTAATAACAAGGAGGTTACCCAATGCTTTAGTGGTGCTTATCAATGGGATCATGTGCTCAATGTGTGTACTTAGGCATTGTGATGTATACTCAAAGCGGTGCATCTTAAACAGTTTATCATTGAGAATATTTGCTCAATGTATGGTTAGGTTTATTAAGGGTTATCATCCCATAGTGTGTAAGTTGACTAATCCTTTATACATACTACGTGCACACAAATGAACACCCTTAGCTTATGTAGATTATATGTGATAATTTAATTACTTGTCGACATAATACCACTAGTGGTATAACTCTCTCACCAGTCCTTGTCTAACCCCTCTAATTTTCCCTCTTTATATCCATTACAAGAGGACAGGTAGTAGATGAGGACATGTAGTAGATGATAAGATAAGGATAAGATGCATGGAGGAGGTGACAATGTGCATTGGTGATATATTTATTTGTAATTATTTTCCTATGTATCTTATTGTATTTACATGATACAATTATGTTGTATTTCCATTTGGAGACTCTATCGAGCACTTCTTGTATGGACCATGACTATTTTGAGACAGTATTGGTTTTGGTTATTTTCACATTTTATATTTTATTCCTTCCGCTGTGCGATCTAAAAATATGGAATGTTTTAAATTTATATTTATCTTTGTACCTTCTAAATCAACAAAACCTAAAACTTCATACTTCTTGGCATGACGTAGGATTAAATGCCACTTTTGGGCTTTGGATTTATGTGTCTTGAAATGCAGACTATTACACTGATATCAAAGCTTTAGTTCAGGATTATTTAGTGATTAGGCATTTCTTGAGGGCGCCTACTAATATATTTTTAAAGTTATTATGAATGTATATTAGTATAACACAAACATACCCATAAATTCCTGCAATGCTCACTATTATCCAAAGGAGTTACCATTGATTCTATTTATACAAAACTGAATAATGAAACCATAAGTGGATCTAGTTTGCCAGCCTATGTTCCAAGTGTTAAAGTCCCAGTATGGTTCCACGGGTACTTTCAAGCAAGTGGCCATGCTGAACTTAACTGCAATGAAAGACTCATAGAACAAGCACATGGTGCAGCTCTAGCTCCTCCGCTTTCTTTGGACTTTCCCAACTTTTGTCGAAATTTCTAGAGTCTAGTTGGAAAGAATTACTCTGGGACTAAATTATTTGTTGAGATGCAATATTTTCTATGATTAGTATGGAGGATGCGATGAAGAGACAATTAGCTTTATGACACTTACAATACTAGGTCTTGAACTGGTAGGATATTATTATCGCTAATGCAGAAGCGATTGAGATTACTTGGGCTAATTTTAAGAGGCACTTTGAAGTTAAGTTTATATCAAAGGCCGAATGGGAAGTAGAGTTAGAGAAGTTCATCTTTTTGAACAAGGAGACCATATTATCAAGGAGTATGTTAATGAGTTCAATCAGTTGGCAAAGTATGGCTTAGACATCATTAATACAAAAGTGAAGAAGATGACAAAATTTTCTAAGGGGTTGAATCCATCTTTAATGGATATTGCTTTGAGCTATGTACCTTTGGGGGAACTTTTGAAAGCTTGGTTGAGATGACACTATTGAATTCAATTATTAAGGAAGAACCTAAGAACATAGAAGAGAAGATAATTCATCATGAATAAACATAAGGGTGGAATGGGGGCTCAAGGAAGGATAATGCAATAAGGATTAAAGTATAGAAGGTGCAATAAAAATCGACATATGGCAAATGATTGCAATATGAATACTTTAAAGGTCATATGCTGCAACTACAACCAGATTGGACATACGAAGAAGGGGTTTCCGAGCTTGCCTAAGACTTCTTCCCTTGTGGTTGCTTCTTATGCACTTAAAGCTGTTTCTAGATCAACCGCATCCCCGGCTGTAGAAAAATGAAAGAAAGTTATCACGGAATGTGTGCTAAGTCTTTCTAATTATTATATTTGCACCTTATTTGACATCAGGGCATCTCGCTCATTTTTGTAAGTAAGCTATTAGATAAATTGTACTTAGAGACTAGTATAGTAATAGAACCTATTATAGTATCAAAATCTGTCAGGGGATTGATTAATTTATTTATGCTTTGTAAGGGCTTGAAGTTATTTATTTTAGATGTCAAATTCGATTTCCATGCTTTTGTACTAGAATTTTCTGGGTTTGGTTTAATTCCAATGACAAATTGGATTGCTATGTATGGATCAGTGTTGGCTTGCGATACGAAATTGGTTCACTGGATACTTGTAGTGGGCGTAACTTGAAGGTTTGTTGTGATCCCAAAAGTTCTGTCATGTTGAGTTGACTTGGAGTTGAGGTGTATGACTTCGTGATGATTCAAGAAGGCTTTGGGTTTTGTTTAACAACAAAGGAGTGAAATGACTTCGATGTATTAATGGAGTAAATCGATTTGGTCGAGTCTTTGGGTTAGAAGTGTATGTAGACATGGTGATGGTTCGAGGAGGCACGTTCGACGAGGTGCAGCGATGTGGTAGGACGTGGTTTGTTCCAATATCGAGTCATGTGCAGGAAGAATAGTTGATAACTCTGGATATGGTAAGTGTTTCATAGGGCAAGCATATGTGAGGACGCTCGTTTGTGTATCCTAAACCTTGGTGATGGTCCGAATTGCCTTGTGATGGCGGTACCTTGGTGATGGTATGAGATCAAACATCGAATCCAACTGCAATGTAGTGTGTCTCCAGCCTTGTGGTGGCCGTATGAGTTATCAAATATCCGAAGGCATCTTGATGATGATGCAGGACATTGGTGGTGGTCGGGATGAAGCGAAATCTTGGTGATGATGAAAGATCTGGTGATGGTCAGGTGAGGTGAGACCTTGGTGACCATGTGAGGGCCTGGTGATGGATGAAGTGAAGTGGGACCATGGTGATTGTAATTATTGTGTGTTTTACTATTTTATTTTCCATGGTTACTTGATTGGTGATTTCCGTGTTAGTCTAATGGATGTCTGACGTTGGTACTACTAAGCAAGGTACCTTAACACCTATAATGACCTACCCTTCGTAATTACCTGAATCAACGTCAAAGATACGTTTTTGAGCTATTTTAGGACCAGACCTTCTATTATTTAAGGAATATCAAAAATTCACATGGCTGAAGCTAAAGTAGTCACTTCAACGTTCTTATACACTTATACTTAATGTTCAATTAGGGAGGAACAACAATAGTTGTTTTCCATCATTGGCGTATTCACCTATTCCACTTAATCTCGTTTTCGTGGCCCCACCCCAAAGAAACCGACCCCTTCTTCCTGAAAATGAAAGAAAATATAAATATGGATACACCTTTAGAACAGACGTTTATATCACCTATATAGAGGAACACATCCATACAATCTGGAGTTCCAAATTCACCGCCATATGGCTGACCCTCACTAAGGAAGCAGAAACCTTTTAAAAAACTGACAATAGATTAAACGAGTAATCTTCCAGTATTTTGTTCGAGAAAAGAATAAATGAACTTGTTTTTTTAGGCCTGGAATGATCAATATGAAGAAAAAGAAAGGTGCCTTAGGATTCATTTCTTATCTCAAATATTCCAACTTTTATGGAGCTATAACCATTTATGGGCTCGTTGTGGCATTAGCAAGCGGGTTAGGTTATTTCGGGGTAAGTGGATCATTTATCATAAAAAGTATAGGCTTCATGAGAATGATTCGAAGTTCTTGCAAAGTGGAGCCACTCAATCATAGTTATGAAAAACTTGAAAATGTTTTCTATTTATAGTAAAATTCGAAAAAAGGTGTGTACAAGCTCATAACGAAGGATATGATTTTACATGCAAAGGTAATGATATTATCTATGAAGCTTGCAAAATGAGTCCGAAAGTTTGGGCAATATAAATTTAACAATATGCATTAAAATTAAATTGATTTGATAATTTGTGTTAATAAAGTTTGAATTGATTTAATAATCTTCTTTTAATAAATATTTAATTTATGAATTTTATCTTTTAAAAGTTAGTAAATTGTTTTCTATTTATAATGGATATATTTGTATACATTGTAAATAGATAATCTTTGGTTTGAATTTAATAAATAAATAAAGTCATGTTTTAAAATTCTAATAATATATTCAATATTTTGGGAATTATGATTTAAATTAATATTAAGCTTTCCAAAGCAATTTAATAAATAACTATATGGTTTGTAAATACTTAAGGTAAATGTTATTTCTTTAAAATTATATCTTAGCTTAAGTTAAAGATTAAAATAAAAGGTTTGTTTTATTTCTTTTTAAATATTACTTGATATACATGATTTAAAAATAGAAGTTTAAAATGTAATATAGCATATGATATATTAATTCATTTAATAATAGAAGTAATTTACAATCTCTTTTATAAATTATTTAAAATTTCAAATAATAATTATAATACTTTGCTTTATAAACATAAATAGACTCATTGAAATAGATTTGTTATTTTTAAATTTAATATGTAGCTATATATGAATATATAACTTGATTTTAAAATTGATTTTAGAATTTTGATTTGAATTTGAATTAATTTTGAATTTCAAAAGATAGACATTTTGAAATATTTGAATTAAAGATATTTGTATAAGCTTTATTTATGAATACAATCGTTGTATTTCTTTTTAAATTATCTATACATGTATATATAAATACTAATTAACTAATTATTTAAAACATAACCTTTCATTAACATAAATAATTAACCCTAAAAGAGATATGTGTTAGATTGTTAAGTAACTTATATGACAAATGTTGAAATAAAGGACATGTGGCATTTCAAAAGTTAGTTTTCTTTTATCTTTATTTTAAATATATATATATATATATATATGCATACAAATTTAGAAATGTAAATCATTTAACGTAGGAATAAAATAGTGTAACATTTGTAGTGTAAAAATTTAACAAATGTCAAGTTTTGTTCCATTTTTCTTTTGTTTTAGAAAGATGATAAAATCATATTTATATGGATACTCCTTCTCCTCTTTCATTTTCTTTCTTCTCATATTTAAAAAAAAATCTATAAAATACAAACCTGAGCAGATCCAAAACAGAAACAATTCAAAGCTATGTAAACCTGGAAAACTCAAGGCAAACATGATGATTCAAACCCAAGACAAGAATAACCAAAGAAGAAAAAAAAACTGAATGCAAGTTGAACAAAAGTAAGCTTTCAGATCAGAGGATTTAAGCCAGGCCTCTGTTCTTCATTGAGGTGAGCAAACTTTCAAAATTTTATATGTAAATTTGTTTGCATGTGATTAATTTTAAGTAATGACTTGGAATTTAGTTGATATGAATAATAATGTGTTGCATGTTGATAAATATAGAGCTATATGTATATGCAGATTTGAGCATATGTTTGTATATATCATCTCTGTCATACTGAAAGTTCAGAACTACCAAAGAAATTTAATTGATCATTGTACATTCGAATTTAGGCTCTGTTGTCTAAAAGAGGAATGTTTGTAATATGTTAACATTTTTTTAAAAATAGATTCGAGTGGAATTGTCGAGTAATTGTTTTAAATATATGAATTACAGTAAAAAATAAAACAAGGTCAAGAATTCGATCATCATATTTTTAGATTTTGATCATATGATTAGAATTACCATCAAAAATGATAAATTTTAAAAACAAAATCATGATTTTTAATTTGGCATTGGTTGTGAATTGTCGAGATGAACAGAAATGCTTTATTCGTCGATTTTTCAATATTGGACGAAGGGATGGTCATCGGAATTTGAGTTGAAGGTAGCCAAAAGATGGGCGATTATAGGAAACATAATCAGGAAGGTTCTAGATGGCCGTGGTAGCCGGAGGAGGTCGGAGTAGGTTTAAGGCCTTGAATTTGTCGTCGTGAGTTTCGAGGCTGGATCGTCATCACTAGGGGATCGACATGAATGGGACCTAGGGGATTCAAAGCAGCATGTCTTGGTGCGGCTCTGAGTGAAGTAGCACGACCTCTGGTGATCTGAGTTGTCATCGATGAGGCATTTTTGTATCGATGATGTGGTTCCAGGGAGAGGTGATAGTTCGATTTTTTATTTCGGAAAGACGACGTCGATCTGGATGCTCGTCTGTGGTAAAGTGGTCTTCGACGATCTGTTGAGGCCAGAATGGTTGATCGGAGGATGGAGGGTGTGTCTGTACACGTGCATGTGCACGTTTGGAATTTGGAGACGAGCGATGTTTTGGGGAAGATTGAATGGAATCGAGCCAGACTCGAGAAATCTATAGGGTTTGACTCGAAGTTTTTATATGGAAGGAAGTTCTCGTGTAATGGCTCGGGGAAATAGTGTATTGGCTCGGGTTGTTTCATTTGATTTTGTTCAGGTATCAACTTTTAAATAAATTTGTTTCATATTTTAAGTTTTAAGTGGATTAGTATCCAGATTTCAAAGGGTTAAAGGAAATATGTAGATTGGTAAGAGTGAAGGGTTTTTAACAATATTAAAGTCTTAACTAATTAAGTTTTAAAAGAAATATTTTGTTAAATCTAAAGGTGTGTTTTAAACAAGTATATTCTTTTTAGTGTATTATTTAACAAGTTTTAAGTAAACGACTAGAGAAATGGAATCTATATTTTCCAAAGTAAAATTAATTAAAAGTTAAACACTTATTAAATTAACAAGAGTTAATTAATCTGAAATTAATAATCAAAGGGGTTATTACTTAATATAAGTAATGAAGGAATAGTTAATGAATGTGTTTAAAAGCTCATTAACTAATGATTATGAGATAATTAGTTAAGATAATTAATTGGAGATCATTAATTTGATAATTAATTAAGGATAGTCCTTCGTGGAAATTGGTTAAGTATAACTATTTAATATAATTACTTAGTGAAGTAATTAATGGATAATCATTGAATGTAATTTATCAATTGAATAAAAGGGAAATCTCTTAATGAAGTAATTAGTGAATAATTACTTCGATGAAAGTTATTAGGGATTAATCACTTAATATAATGAATAAAAAGTTAATTAATCAGTGTAAGTAGTTACAGGATAATTAATTTGAGTAATTAATTAAGGATAAATGTAATAAATCATTATTAATTACTTTATAAAAGTAATTAAGGGATTAGTTCATGGGATGGGGGAAGGCTAATTAATTTGAAATTTATTGAGAATTAATTACTTATTGAAATTAAAGGATAATTATCAAAGGTGATTAATTAAGATGGATAATTTAAGGATGATTAATTAATTTGTAAGTAATTAATGTTAAGCAAAGAAAATCTTAGTGATTAAAGATTAGTAATTAATTTAATTAGAGATGAATTAAATTAATTTTGGAAATGACCTGTCCTTCTTATGAATGATTGAATGATGATTTAATGCTTTGAATTGACTGGTACCCCTGATATGAAATGCTTTATGATATGATATGTTTTGGGTGGACAATGATAATGTGGTTATCTGTAGATGATGAATTTCTGTGAAAAATGACATCTTTTATTTAATAGTTGAGTTATATTTCACTTGAATAACTGGGGTTAGGATGGTATCATATTCGATGAGACCAGAGTCGGGTGTTAGTAAATAACCGAAACCACTTCGATTCTTTATAGATTGATATGTGAAATCAATAGACTGGAATGGAATGATTTAAGCGAATTGGACCATCTAATCTAAGTTTGGGTACTTAGAAATTGATGTATGAAATAAGTGATGTCTATAACGAATGGTGAATTTGTAATTTGTTACGAGTTACCCGGGTTTTAACTAAGTTCTATGGATTGGAATTTTATTTTAGATGAGTTTAGTCAAGCTGGTTTCCAGCCTGACCCGGGTGTTACTTTGATGTAATGCTCAGGTCAGACCGAGTATTATATATTTTCAGGTAAGGACGTTTTGGAGCGCAGGAGGCGAGCTAGATGGCAGGAATGTATGGAGCATTTACCGCTGTATATATTATAGTTGTCTTGGACTTGTTGTTTTAAACTGTCCAGTGTATTGAAATGGTTGTAACTCTGATGTATAAAAATATAATTGTACTGATGCAGTTCTTCGTTGTAAAACCGTTATTTATGTTATATTATATTTTGATCCACTGTGAATGTGAGGTTTCTGTAACTTGTTTCTATTTCTTCTTCTTTCTCTTTTCTGCTTTTCCTAACTATCTGCAATTTTCGGGATCGATCTGGGTCATTACAATATAATAAAATGTGAATCGTCTATAATACTATGTACTATAAGTCGTCTACTATAAGATATAAATGCCAGCCAATGATGGTCGGAGTCATTTGAAAATCCTACATGATCGGTCTTCCATTGACTACACATTGGAGAATAAGCCAAAATAAGTCAACATCTAGATATATCATAGACTCCAAGTTGCATCACAATGCAATAGACTCGTATCGATCTCACAATTACCTCTACTATAAGCATGGGTGATATGTGATCTATTTTAGATAACCGTTGCCATCTCTATTTGAACATGCACTGGGATCTCATTTGCAAGTCGTGCGATTTTCCTATAATGTCCGCAATTACTTAATTAATCACTACATATCTGTACTACATGGATAACAGGAGTATCCCATATGACATGTTCTCAATGGCTTGAGTCAACCCACCAAAGCCATATAAAATGCATCGTCCCTAATCATAGTATCAAATAATAAGAGTCACTATATTACCCTTGTCCTATCCAATGCGTAGTACCATCATCTCATCTCGTCGATTACATCTCATTCAAGTCGAGTGAAAACATCGCACAAGTTCAACTTTGTTTCGACAATCATTTCATTCATTTGAAACCACACGAGGGCCTTGCCTTGCTTTACATCAAGTCCGATGATTCTTGGTCCTCATATATGTCTCCTAGAACGTACTCGCCAAGTATTGGAAAGATCAGATCGAGATCCAGGTGATTTATCCTGGACCCGGGTCACTACCCATTTTGGTCGACAACCATGCTCTTACTCTTTTTGCTACCAGAATGCGTTATGTGCTCCCCGTAACTAAAATACAATCTACAACATCTCCCTCCTTTAATTAAATAACTTATTCTAATACACTTCTTGAATATCATATTTAACTAAATGTATTTTCGTGAGCTTATATTGAATATATAGTCTATGTATATAGGTATACACATTCTTCTGCGTAGTTTACACATTCAACTTATTTAACTACTTAGTATAATTTATGCATACATTCCATTCAACCATAGTGAAAAATCAACCAATTCACACCATTAAGCAACACCTATGAATCCAACATCCAATTCAACAAAATCCTTCTTACTTAAGTAACTAAGGTAACAATAATTTTTTTTTAATCTATTTACTTAAATCATATCTTCTTCGTATTATTTTTTTAAAGGTCTCAAACTCATTTTATAAAATAACAGACTTTCCTATCAATCATATTGTAACTTAATATCGTTTAATTCCTCAATCAAAATTATGATTAGTTATCAATAAGTCCTTAAATGGGTTATATAATCTATATATATGAGTGCTTGTGTGTGTATGTGTATCACAAACCATTTTTAAGGATTCGAAATTAATAAACCATGTTATAGTGATTTTCAAAAAATTTCAATTTAAACTAAACCTTTGCAAAATATCTTTTGTAAGTTTCTAACTTCTTGAATCTCCTGAATAAAAATTCACTAATTAGATCATCAATGAATTACACTATAATAACCATTATAAAGGCGAAATAAACATCAAAGCCATTTAAAAATAAGTTTAACTTGCCAAAACCATTAGTTTAGCCTTCTTGATTATTTTTAAAAGTTATCTATTTACTTTCAATTTGTAATAAAATATATAATAATTTTTCTATTATTAATGTAACAAAAATTTAGAGTTAAATTAATTTATAACCAAGTTATAAATTAATATCATCTCTATCTAACTCTGTTTAATATAAATCGGACTATACGGGATCATGATTAACTAAATCAAATCTACTTAAACCAATACAATCAAACAGGAAAATAATTATGTATATTCTATATCTTTTAGGTAATATTTCTCCATACATATAAATACAAGTATTTACAATGAAATAAAAATTAAAAGAATTAATCCCATATGCCTGAGCTAAAGTTTCTTAAGTTTCTAAATCCAATCCAAACTTATACCATGTCGTAGATAATCTCACTACAAGTGTAATGGTGAAGACATCGTCTCGATTGGACCTTATATGCAAAACATATGAATTAAATATGAAACGAGATTAATTAAAATAATTATTAACTTAATTACCTTACCTAGTCTTAATCCCCTTTCTTCCTTACCTCCTTCTGCACATTGTCATGCACATCCAAACCATTCTTCTTCCCCTTCTTTCTTCAAATTCTCATTCTACACTCCACGAATCAGCGAACCGTCCGCTTCATCGCACTCTGATACATAAGCTTTGTGCAACGCTCCCAAAAACGTTATGTCCAGCCCCCTCATAATCTAACCTTGGCCTTATTTCATGGTCGTGTGGTGTCGTGAATTCATCCAAGTGACCGGAGCTTCAGTAGTTGACATCAGATCATCTGCACTGCCAAGAGAAAAATAACAACACCCTCTATTTGAGTAACTCTTCGTTTATCATCGCTAACTTATAGCCCTAGCCAATAGCGGAAAAATGTCGACCTGCCCAAGCATCGCTGGATTCAACAACGTCACTATCGATTCGATCGCCATCTTATTACAAGTTAAACAAATCCATTCTCAGCGTTTGTTGTGGTCCATGGTTCTAGAGGCCTTGGCGAGTCCGAAACCTATATTAAAGACCCGCTTAGGATATTTAACAAAAAATATTGATGAGGAATATATTGTATGCTATATTATATAGGTCATGCATATATAATACTATATATATTTTATTTGATTTTATATTTAGACCGTCACACGTTTTAAGCTCGTACAATCATATGGTACATCGAATCATCATGACTGTCGCCGACACACATCATCTCATATTTTTTAATATCGATGGTATAAATTTCATCGCCATTCGAAGTACCTCTCCAAGATGGTAATTTCACGTGTTTCAAGGTTGTTTTAGCCATCGGATAGCCAATTCTTGAAATTATTCAACCTTGCACCTCTTAATGAAGTCCTTAAACTAGAAACACAAGCAATCATCAAAATTCCACTAGACTTAGTTATATATATTTTTGTAAAATATGCATAACTTGTAAATCGCAAAAATGTCACGACTCCAAATATAGTGAAATTTATACTCATTCTTCTCATGGTTGAATTATAGTCTTAACGATGGATGCCTCTAGCCCCAATTATTCATCTTTAGAAGTCGAGTATCATAGATGTTTTGTTATTCAATGATAAGGTATTTAAATTAATTATTCAAATATCTAGTTGTTAAAATGTAGGTTGTTACATTGTCCCCTTCTTGAAAGAATTTCGTCCTCAAATTTCTATGAGTATGATAATGCAACAGGACTGACTAAAATTTTCAAGCATCGACCTCGAAAAATTTCATTAATACCTCCTTTACATAGTTAGCATTATAGAAACTCCCAAAGTGCATAATATATCTCCTAATCCTTTGGCTTTTAAAGCTCCATTATTTCAAAAAAAATTGATAGCACCTCCTTGCGTGGCTAGCTCCAAAATAAAATCGAAAAAAGATACTTACACATATCAAAGGCATCTCATATATGAGGATATACAAACTTATATATCAATTTTATATATCTCTTACCATTTATATGCAAATAAAAGTGAGCAAGCATCCAAATAGTGCACATATGCTTCACGTACCTAATATGTACTTAATAAAGTGTATCATACATAACTTCAACATTAAGTAATAAACTTAAGCATGATAAATCATTTGTAGCAAGCATCTCAAATAAATATGCTATAACAAACCATGAAACAAGCTTCTTTGATACAACAAGCATCTCGAATAAACATGTTGCAACAAATTATGCAATAAGCACCTTTAATGTAACAAACATCTCTAATCTAACAAGTATCTCTAATAAACATGCTACAACAAACTATGTAACAAGCTCCTCTATTGCAACAAGCATCTCTAATAGACATGCTTCAACAAATTATGCAAAAAACACCTTTAATGCAACAAGAATACCTAATTAACATGTTACAACAAACTAATAAAACAACAAGGAAGACAAAAATTCCCTTTTAGTAAATGTAGGATTACCAATACAAAGCTTAAGATAGGAGGCTTGCAACTTTTGTTTCGATTCCTAAGTGCTCTATTGGAATAATATTCCCATCGAACACGAACAACCTTAACTCCATTAATCTTAAGCTACCTAATCCTATTTTCAAAACTACAAATAGACCTTTGACATCTATAGCCTCTTCTATATCATGTCTGCCTACTCTTATCGACTCATCAAGATAATGACACTAGAACCACACACTTATACAAACAATATACATGAAATACATCGTGCACACCTTTTACAGAAAAGGTCGATTAATACGATATGATAGACCACCAATCATTATGAATCTTTGATAAATCTAATAGTCATTATCTATAATCTTGTTTCCTTGAACCAACCCCACAAAACAAGCTATAAAAAAAAGCATACAATTAACCAACCCCATAAAACGAGCAAAACACTAACACATTACACATATAAGTCTATATCAAAATGCATGGTAGCAAACAATAGTTATAATGTGCATGTAAAGCCATAAACCCTCATGGGTCTGTTAGACATCAAAAATGGAAAAAATGCCTAAGTGGTGCAACTACGTCCGTGAATGCAATGCATGAAAGACTATCACATCTCCTGCTAAGTATAAGACAATTGATACAATATAATGGATCACCGATCCTCTCAACTTTCGAATAAATCCACCAATCCAAGTCTCAACTTTCCTCTTCTCCCAAACAGAACTCATTCTCCTCAGGAGAAAAATTTACAGATTAAATCATTATTAAATGATGATCTACTAACTCTTAGTTTCACTTAGGTTTAACTCACCTTAACCGCACAATGATAATAAGGATAATATACTAAGTGTGCAACGCTTGCTTAGGCAAATATCATATCACCACCTAAAAGATTATTTGAATTATCACAAAAATATTCAAGTCTTCCTCAAACTATCATAAGCTATATTAACTATAAATATTTATGCCTAATTATGTGTATGGATCTTCCAAATTAATATAAGATGCTCGATCCAATCCTTTGTTCGCTCACATGGTTTCTTTTTTATTAACGTTTGACCACCCAACTACTTTTATGCAAGTTCCTATCTGGTTCCTTACTACGACCACTGAAATTTTGTCCTCATAACTAGGGTCAATCAAATGATTAGCCCTAATACATATAATTTTTGACTACCGCTCGAAGATTGGAAAGGTCAAATAGTGATAACCAAAGTTAGCCATCTAAGACACCAGATCATAGATAAAGGAATGGGTGTGAAACTATAACTTTTTGTTGGTATAACCACACTCATAGCCAGATGATACACTCTTGACTAAAGATATGAGAAGATGGTTAATAAGTGCTTTTGCTTAATGCTCAAAGATAGGTGGAACCAAAGGTAGACTTCTAAAGGTAACAACTAAAACGTCATTTTCCAAAGGTAGGAGATGGTGCAAACTAAAAGGCTATCCTGATTACAACCTTGTTTACTTATGAATGGAGTATGCATGAATGAAAATAAGCAAAGTTAGTCATAGAGTTGGCCAAAGTGGCATAGTTTTCTTTAGCTAAGTGAGAAATATATTGTCAATTATAAGTAGAATTAAGCAATTAAGCAATATTGGGCAATCGTAGAATCTTATATGTACAAGAGCTATGATAGATAATAGCATTGCACTAGCCCAAGCATGAATACTGTGAACCTAATCAAATTATAAATAACTATTTGTGCATGTGTCAAGTATACAGGTCTATAAATGAGAAAACAAAGAAGTAAATAAGACGAAGTTAGAAAGAAAAACAACATTTATTGCGTTAAACACAAAACGAAGGTTGTACCTACACACCAGTAGCCTACGTACACGATCAAAAATATAATAAAAGAACCATCCCTGCATATGATTCATGTTCTTCTTCTTTCCATTCTTTGGAGAGGAGGAATACTTTCGTTTTAGGGGATTGACATTTGTCTCTAGTGATAGGAAGCCCTTGGGGTCTTCATCCCAATTGTAATTAGTACCTAAGTCGTTAGGAGATTTGGGATTCTTAACAAAAATACCAACAACCGAAAGTGTAGAACTCAGAATGTCATATGGTTGAGTTAGCAGGGGTAATAAAAGAGGGGCTGGAATATCCTCAACACGCTTCTCCTTTTTAATGCTTTACAACTTGGAATGGTTGATGGCTTGCCTCTCCATCATTGATGGCCCAATTCCAAAACCTTTAATGTAAGTGATAGTTATGTCCTCATCGCCTATTGATAAGTAGTTTCTTCTTAGGCCTCTTGTAAAAACCTTCTCCGAAATGAGCCTAAGTTTGGATCTAATAAAAGTTCATCAAAACTTAGGTCCATTCCAAAGCTGGCTATTGGTTGGGGCAACCGAATGGACTCAAAAAGAAGGTCCAGCACATTCAACTTTATTCAATTTTATATTTTCATTATTAATATTATTTATTTATAAAAGCCTTGGCGTAAACACTTACAATCTTGTTTTCAAAAGAACTTATGGTTTGCTTTTTGGGAAAATACTATTTTTTGGAAAGAGATCATCAATTACTATTTAGATGTTTTAGAGTATTTATAAACATAATACTTATCTGAATGCTTACTAACCGTATATTGTTATTGTAAAAAAAAAAAAATTTTTATTCACCATACATTATTGTTCTAAACCCCTCCTCATTACAATCTACATGTTAGATTTGACGATGAGTGTAGAGGAGGGGACAATGGAGACTTAGTGGCAATATTAGTTATCTATTTTGTTTTTGATGTACTCAAAATGTATTTAACATGGTTCATGTGTTATTGATACAATGTATTTTTGAAACTTGAATACTATGAAATAGGTAGTTATTTGATTATTATATTTTATTCCTTCTGCTATAAGACTATGAAAGCATAGACAGGTAGCTCTATACATAGAATGGACTAAATGTTCGACGGGCTTTTATTGGGTCAAAAATTTAGTCTATTTCAGAGAGGGTATTACACCTCTTCATTTAATGCATGAATCTTTTCACCATAGGGACCCAGAGTAGACTCATTTAAAGAGGTCGAAATGAGGAATAGGATAGAGATGATGACAAGTTTGGTCATGGAAGCTTGAGGCCTGGAAGAAAAAAAATCATGTTTGGAAATGGAGAAAAAGCAGGTTGACCTGAAAGTTAATAAATACAAAAGTAAAGACTAGAAATATCTCTAGATGTCATTTGAAGTTCCTAACATAGAAAAACTAATGGCATACCTCTAAGAGAAATAGAGGGATCCGAGAAGGAGTCTAATTTTGACCTTCCTCTTAAATAGCAGAAAGAGCAGCTTAAGAGTAGAATTCAATGAATAATAACTAGGATCCTTAGGGTTATATAACCCATGAGCCGGGGACAATAATAGTGTTGCTGCCATTGACTTTACTACTGCAATGATAATAGTTATAGTTTCAGAAGAAGGGATGACATGGTCAGAAATAAGAGGCCCAGGTGATGAAGGCATGGCAACACTAGAACTAGCCATCGCCAAGTTAACATTCTCTACTTGGGGTCTCTATAAGATAGTAGTAATACTTTCCACCAAATCCTTGAGCTGGATTCGGGGAGGGCCCTTGTAGGCACCCTGGCAAAGATCAAGGCTCCAAAGGCTAATTTTTCTCTACCTATACCAAGAGCTTCCAAATCCTCTTTATTAAGAAGGATGACAAATATTTCTTCTTCATCAGCCTCTCTTACATGTTCCTATTCCTATCTATGAATTTCCTCCAAGGATAGAGCTAGTGTCTTGGGGTACTTATGACTGAGCCACTTTAGGTTGCCATATTTGATCACATTTTCATAGAATAAATCAAAAGTTGTTTCGATCTAATTAGCATGCCCTTCTTCCTTCTTTTCAGCTTCTATGGCCCGACCCTTTGAATACTTTTTATCCCTGATTTCATCAATCATCTTGGTTATATATTCCTTAGCTAACGTAAGGGTGTCATCTTTTTCTACCTTAACCTCCAAGTTTGAGATTTTTAAAGCCCGTGTATCAATGGTAGCCCAGAGGATCCCTTTTTCCTAAGCAACTTTTCCACTTCTATGGTAGGTAATCTAGAGCCGATCCTCTTCCAATTTGCACTTGGCTTGAAGCCTTTAGTTTATCCCGATGCTTCTTTCCCACCTCCTCAAGAGATTTTCTTACTTTATGAAACTCTTTGGAGTAAAAGGCGAAGACTCACTCATTATCCTTCTTCTTAATTTTTTTTGTTATATAATCAACTAATTGGCTTTATTAGTGTCGAATAGAGCGTGATAAAATCTATTTGAAATAAAATATCATTCGTAACCATCTTGAGCGCACATATCGGCATGATTGGCAACCTCATAAGGAATGTTCTTCAGATGGTAATCAACTTCAATCCCATTCAAGCACAACTACAAAAAATCCTTTTGCATTTTAGTAACGTAAGGTTTGTAACTAGGGTCGAGACAACAGTCGAGACAAGCATAGGAATAAACTCTTTGCCATGCCTCTTATTGATGGGCTAGGAAGTTAAAGAGCCAACTGGCCAAGGGGCATGTTTGGATTTCTAGGAAGAAACTAATGGATGAGTAAGAAGGGGCGATAAGGTAGGAGTAGTAGGTCCCTAAAAGAAGGAAGTGGATTGGACATGATGCTTGACGATCCTAGGATTTAGGGAGAGAAGAACATTCATTATGTGGGGAAGGGGTTCTCTTGGTTGATCCAAAGCAATCACAAGAACCCCATTGGCGATCCCCAAGATATTGGTGCTCTTTCTTGTCATGTCTTTCTCTTCTTTTCCTACTAAGCATTATAGAGTTAGACTCACGTGATGACTCTCACCCATGATGTAAAGAACTTGATGGTTTGTACCCAAAATATTCTTTAGATTTACTATGTAGGTCATCGAAAAGGCCAAAACTCCACATTTTACCCGAAAAGTGACACGTGTGAATTAAAACTTGAAAATTAAGGAATCATACATGTAAAGTGAATGTGTTGTTGCTTTGGGTGTCGCGTGAGGTGTCAGTGTGCCCAATTAATCCTACGAACCATGCTCATATAGTCGGCTAAGCAGAATCACTTCCCCTCCACATTAGTTGATGGCATATCTTCCACAACATGGATCATGGAAGTAATGTCTGAGAGAGTAAAGACAACATTGTCATATAAAGTGATATTACCAAGAATACTCCTAGGTGAACCAAAAATATCATCGATAGAAGGGGTCGAAGTTGTCTCCCTAGCCAGGGTCTGTTGTAGCTATGGAACTGGACAAGGTGGTATGATTCTTATTCTTAGATGGTGGGAAAGAGGTATAACCCTTTCATTACCACCTGTCTCTCCAATAAATTCAAATTCGCGATCCACATTGTTGTTGTCATCCTCATCATCATTAATATTTTTCATCACTCTTGTCCTCCTATCGATCAATAGGGAGATCCTATGCCATGGGCGGGACTTCCTGATCTTTAGCAATCGAGGGTTCAGCCTTAGCTTCTTATGCAAGGTGTGCAGTCCTACGAGTAGAAGGAAGTATGTTAAGACTTCAACCATTGTAAAGAATCTCGCAATTGAGAGTTAGTTAAAAGGTATTTATTCTTCACTCATTGATTGGAACGTATTTCAAGGGACGGAGTGTATGCATCAGAGATTCGCTAGCAGACCCTTTAGGAATGTCTGTACATTCAAGAAACAATGAAAGTAATTTGAATGAAATGGTCTTCGTAGAATTAAGAAGTAAGGGTAAAGCATACGTTTGACAACATTTCTAGGCAAAATCAATTGGCAACGGACATAAAGTACTCATCCTTGAAACTGAAAGGGACTATGATATAGTATGGTGTAATATGGATAAACTACATATGTGGAATGTAAACTAAGCAAGTAAATAATTAAAGCAGTAAATTAAATGACACTATAGATTTTTATACTGGTTCGAACTCTCGTTCTACGTCCAGTCCTAGGCTCCTTTTGGAATTAAAATAGCAACCCTCACTTAACTCGGAGGAATAGGTTTACACTGCCTAAGCAACCGAACAGGAATTTCACCACCTAAGCAACCGAATATGACTTCTACCACCTGAGAAACTGAACCGGACTTCTTTATTAATAAACAAAAGTATCTGACTGTATTGTGCTATTTAAATAGCACTGATAAGTCAATTAAGTACAATCTTCCTATTATCTTCTCTTTTATGATAGTGTGATGATGTGCTTGAAGAGATGTGGAAGATAGAGTGATCAACGATCAGAAATTGTATGCAGTTTGAGTTCAAATTTAAAATAGAGATTAAAAGATAAGAATTCAAGAATACTAAAATCAGTTAGGTGTATTGTTTATTGAATTCTAAACTTTATTTATATAGATTTCAAAGTTGCAATCTTTCATGAAAGAAAATGTTGAAAAGAAATAGATGCAACCTTTAGATTTGAAGATGTTTCTCTTCATTGAAGAGAAGCGTCTTTTCAAAAAATTAGCCATTATAGATATTCAGTCGGTTGAAATTATAATTCATCCTTTTGATTTTTATTAATTTGAAATAGCAAGGAATCAGGCATTTTTTAGGTTAATTTAGCCATCTGAATGAATCCATCCAGCCGGTTGAATATGCATGAAACATAAAATTTATTTCAGCAAATAGACGGCTGAATTGGGTCATTCAAATGGCTATTTTCAACCTGTTTTGTGCATATGTGTGCACATGTGTGCATGTTAATATATATAAACACACACACACACACCATATCAAAGAGATTTTAACATATTTCTAATAATATACAGACTCTAAACAATAGACTAACAACTTCAAATATTCTGAATCTGAATCTGCAACAAATCTCCTACATAAATTATTAGTACACAAAAATATTGATTTATATAATTATCATAATCAAAATGATGAAAATCGAGATTCTAACATTCCCTCCCTTTTGATGATGACATATATTAGTATAAATAATATATTACTATGAAACTAACATTAATTCTCCCCCGCCAGTATACACACTAATTTGAACAAATTTATACCAAATTTCTCCCCCTTTGTCGTCGACAAAAAGGAAAGATATGAAAAAGTAATATTGGAAATAAAAACACGTAGAGATAAATTGGAACATAGTGAAAGAGAAAACACACTAGAGATAATATTCCGGAAATAAAGTCACAACATCCCATACAACATGACATACACAACCGAATAGAACCATAGAAGTTTGAAAACAATATTACAAAGCTAAATATTAAAGTTCATAAAAAACTAGATAGAAGGAGAAGGGTTACTGCTACCATCATCATCATTTTCCAAACTTGAAGACAACCATCGGAAGGGAGATGGATTGTAAGTTGGTAGATGTTGAACCGGAGTTAGAGATTTTATCCCATATCTTATTAAGAAACCCTTTTATAGAATTGAATTTCTTTTTCGTCTTCTTTTCAAGAGATTTGATATCTCGATGAAGCTTTGGTTGATTTCAAAAGCGAATGATGATAGCTTGTCTAGAGGAGGTGTCCGGGTCAATAATTTGAATGGAGTCATCTTCCTCTTTTCCTTCTTCTTCATGGTGGGTTTGATAAAAGGAAGCAATATTAGTATCATGAGGTTGTGGAACACCTCGTTCAACATTGTGAGACCATTCTTGAAAGGTAATAAATAATTAAGGAAGAGACGGTGAGGAAGACCCATCAATCCTTAGGTTTTTACTACTAACCCGATTATGGTTGAATGCTCGAGTCTGGCATTTGAACACCAAAACTAAGTAGGAAACGTATAATATAAGCGCCATAATAAATGGTCTTATATTTCGTTTGGATTGTGACGTCTTGAAACTCATCTAAGATAATTTTTTTAATGGCCCGTTTTTCCGTACCCTTTGAATCGACAATAAACCACACATGTCCAACTCAAATTGCACGAAAAGATGGATCATTAAGGGTAGAAAGAAAAATAAAGACAGAACAAAATCTCACACGAATGGAATAACATATTTTATTTCAATAATAATCTTTACAGCGGAAAATTTTAAGTACAATATTAGAGTCTAACCTAAATTCAACTTGGACAGTTATAAACACCCGTCCTTACAATTGCTGACAAACATCAAACAAAATACACTAAACAAAGCGGATGATAGAATACGTCCATACGATGATAAAGATCTCCAGCTCTCCTCTGGAAACTCCAACCATCTTCAACTAAACCTGAAACTACTCGGATCTGACCCGAGTATTAGAAATACCCGGATCGAGCTTGATAAACCAACGTGAGATACTCAAACTTTTAAAATGACTAAGTTATCAAAACCTTTGAAAAGAAGGGTATTTCATAAGACCACGCCCACACATAAACACATACGGGTTTTTACCTTATGATAAGCAAAACACTTCATACCAAAATACACTTGATATTTTTTTTTATGACATTCTTTTGAAAACACTTTTCAAATAAACTTATACAAATAAGATATCAATATCTGGACTAAGTCTAAGGTAATATATCCGGACTAGGTCAACGGAATATACCAACGGAATATATGATACCAAAAAGGGGCAGCTGAAATGTTTGCAAGTCATTACAGCTATTTTGGGAATATAATCAAAACCGTAAATATCGTATTGGGTGTGGATTTCCAACATGATAGGAAACTAGTGACCCTTTCTCTGATCCACGCATAACAAACATAGTTCTCACGGTGCCTTAATCGCTTTTCTCAAACTAGTCACTTGGAAACTATGCTTGCTACACTACGAATGATAATCGGTAGTTCCCTGCTTTTCTCAAGCTAACCACTTTATCCACATGGGGCAATAAATGCCTTGAGGCCCAGACGTATCTGGTACCTAGGGCTCAGAACATCTGATAACCCAAATCACTACTATCTAAAACGCGACCATACATCTGACCACATAGAATCCCATCATAATCGGGGTGTGAGGCTCGCGAAGCTACGATCATTTTCTTCAAAGCCATGCTTTTCATACAAAACCACGCTTTGATCATAACAGGTTCCACTTTGAATGGCACACTGCCATTTCTTTGATCGCTATTTGACTCCCACAAAAATACAACCCTTGAGCTCGTACGTCTCAAGGAGGGTGTTAAGCTAAGAGAAGTTGCCTTCTCCGCCACCACTGATGTACATTTGTAAAAGACAAACGTTGTGTCTCAGAAATGCAATGTCGGACATTCGTCCATACAAGTTCGTTCTAGGACTGAACGAAACCGAAGGCACTTTCCTCGGCCATTACTAGGCGTGAAGCCCTTGCAATCCGAAAAATCTCCATCATGAGGAGACCACTGCTAACTCTATAATGGGAGCTACCCAGAGCATGTTCAACAAGCAGTCCTCACGCTATGAAGATCCACGGTCTTCAATAATCATTATCTTCAACATGTCTTCACTTTCGAACGTATACATTGGTTCGAAGTGGTTTTCGGATTGGAATCATCCAAATCCGACTCCGGCTCCTTCGAAGCCAATCATCGCTTTAAAAGATGTTAAGTTCATACGTGGATATCAATCATCAATCAATTACTTCATCTTTTATCTTAATCAATCTTTCTTAGATATATTCTTTTCAATTTATTCCATTTTCTTTTCAAATGTATATGGAATCATTAAGCCTCATTTATCAAATCATTTGGTTTATTTAAACCTTTTATAAATCTTGGAATAATTCCAAATCATTTTCTCTTTTACTTAGGAAAACCTTTTCAAATCATTCATTAAATATTAACCAAAGATTTTCTTATATTCAAGTTATAACTTTTAACTTAGGGAAAATATTACCAAATCATTCATTAAATCAAAATCAAAGATTTCTTTCTTAACTTCAAATCATATTCCTACAAATTGAAGATTTTCATACCAAAGCACTACTGCCATCTTAAATATGGTAAATTTCACCTCTAGAGAATAATGGAAAGTTTCACCTCCAGGGACTAATGGCATGTTTCACCTCTAGGGACTAATGGCAAGTAATCCTACATCATTAATACCTTTGCCTTTTAACTTGGAAAAAATTAAATATGATCTTGCAGAGCATCCGGGCTTTCCATTCGATCTGTTCCACCCCTCGCCTAAGAAGAGAAAACATAGGCTAGGTAAGTTCAGGCACTGGTTGCTTCATCCCTAACCTTAATTAACACCTTGTTTACCTTCCCAGATCTCACAAGTGGGAAAAATGTACTTGTCATTTCCACATACTCAATTTACATTCAATATTCTTCACCTTTTTGTTTAAGTGGTATAAACAATTCATCTTAACAATTTATTCAAACTCTTATTAAAACTTACAAATCATCTTTACATTACTTAATTATTCCTTTAAAATCATTCATAAAAGATTTAGGAAATAATTTTTAGGTTTAAACTCATATTCAAAAGGTTATAGAATTCGCAGCATAAAAGTGCTGTATAAGCTTATTTGATTTAAACAACTTTTAAATATTTGAAAATTCATATTTTTCAATCCAAATCTCTTTCAAACCATTTTCATAGATTTATCAAATTTATTGCATATTTTTAATCATTTAAAAATATCATTTATAAAGAAATCCCATTTTGGATTCCGAATTGCAAAACCGCGATGTTTTTAGAAAATTGTTTTGGACATATTTCAAAATCTACTTGATGAAATCTTGATTTTCTTTCTTCGTTGAAAAACTATGGATATAATAGACCAGAAAATTCTTATCTCAAAGAATTCCGAGCTATATTTCACTTTGTACTCGCATTTAACTTTTATGGCGCGAAATCGCGAACTACCGTTACGCGACGCGCATAGTTTTAACTTGTTTTTCTATTTCTTTTCAAACTTCTTGGAAACACTTTAAATGTTTATAAAACATTTCTAAATCATTTTAAACTCATTTTAAACAACACTTCCATCATTTCAAATTCATTTTTCATTTCATTTTGTATTATAATATTATATTATTATAATATCATTTTCAATCTTTTTAGATATTTTGAAATTATTAAGAGGCTAAATAATTTCCATAAACACATTTGTATGGATTTAATTCTCATTTAATTAACTATGGTTAATTACTAACCATTTCTCTTATCATTTATCAACAAGTTATCAACCACATAATCAACCAATTTGCAACCAACTTATCAAACACTCATTTAACATATTTAAACTTTTCAAATCATTTTACTTGAAATAACTTATGGATTAATTAGTAAATAAGAGTACTCACCTTTAACTTAACCAATTCTTTCTACCAATATTCATTTGCAACAACGCTTCACTTAAATCCTATTATCTACACCAAATTTTTTCCTTAGACTTTCCTTTTGATTCCGGAAGCACTTCCTTCTCTTTTTCTTGCTCCGAAGCTTCACGAATTTGCTTTCCTCCTTCTCTAGGTTCGGCCTTGCCTATTCCACTCATTCCTTCATCATTTCTTTACTTCTTAGATGCTAAACCATGTTTAAATGGTATTCTAAGGTCTTTGGCAAAGTTTGATGGTGTTTGGAGTTGATTTGATATGGTTTTGAAAAAGTTAGTAAGGATGTGGAAGAGAAGAAGAAGCCACTAAAGAGAGCTTCAAGGAAGAAGAAGAAGAAGGTAGAAATGTGTAAAGAAAGTGGAAGAATGGTGGTCTTATTTATAGAAAAGTTTTTGGATTAAAATAATATTTTGTAAAAAGACCAAAATACCCTTACTTACTTATAAAGTAATCTTATTTTTTTTCAACACTTAACATCACATTTAAAATCATTATTTTATGTCATTTTCACTTAGATATTAAGTAAAGTAAGTAATAATTATGTTTCTTTGATTTGATGTTTTGCTTTTTGCTTTGAAATGACATTTTTGTCTTTTTGTGCTTATTTTTTCTTATTTTTTTCTAGAAGTTTCTAACCTTGTTTGTTAAAAGTAAACTTGATTAGTAAATAAATTAATACTTATATTATTTGAATATATGTTCCTATATAAGAAAATAAAGGTTCGACGGCGTTGCGACAACTTTTAATCGACAAAACGTTGTTTTTCGACAAAATGTTTTGCGGTCATATTTTGACGTTTTAGTTAAACTATTTATTTATGTAAACCAAATTTAAAAATGAACTTTTTACTTCTTTAAATAAATTAAAACATGCCTCTTTATATTTTAAAATCATATTTAAATAATATCAAAATCTCTAATTTTAGGTGTATGTAAAACTGACAAAATGCGACAAAATGTCGTAATTTTTGTAAAATGATTATTAACATATTTTTAAATATATGAATATACTTTTATTATCTTTATTATATGTTTTCAATAAGATTTATCTTTTTAAATAAATATTTAAACCTATTTATTTAAGCATTTATTTATTTTTAACAAAATTTAACTTTTGTTGATTTGTTCTAAAATACAAATTTATATTTTTTAATTTATCAACTATAAGAATAAATAATTTCTCTATTATTATCTATTATATTTAACTTGTTTATTTAAGTTTAAACCTTTTTAAATTTAAAACAAATGGAATCTCTCATTTTCGAAGTAGCGAAATTACGGGTCGTTACAATTTTTCCCCAATTTACTTGTTGGTGAGAGGAGATGGCATAGAGAGCTTGAAAGTCTCTTTGGTAAACTTTTTCATAGCTACCCGTATGGGTTTGTAATGATTGAATGAAAGCTCGGTGAACGAGACGCACTTGATGCCTTAAAGCACTAGATTTTGCTCATTTAAATTAATAAGTTGATCGAACAAGAAGCGGTGTGAAACTTCATCTCGTTTATCAATATCAACCTCTATGTCATCTATATCGTTACCTTGATACAGAAAATTTAAAATATAGCCCAATCTTTGTAAAGGTAAGAAAAATTTAACACCACAAACTAATGACCAAACATAATTTTCTCGGCTTTGAGGGTTTGGTGATCAAGATTCAAATTTGCAAGTAATAGTTTAACCAAAAGATGGTTTATTCTAACATTATTAGGTTCATACCTTATGAGACTTTCAAAATGATATTGCTCGGCCATTTCTCGAATCCTATATGATGTGAAATCTGGAAATTTCATGAAGGCCCCTTCAAAAATGTTGGAGTTTTTCATATTGTTGTAGCATGAGACAACAATATCATTCCATAGCCATCTTCGAATTTGGTCTTCGGAAGGTTTGGAGGTGGATTCTCTTGACCATTTTGATCTTGGAGCCATTGTTGATTGAAAAATTAAAGTTAAAAGTGGGGTTTACGAAAGAGTGGAGGCTAGATTTCTGGAGTGAGGAGGTAAAAAGCGAAAAGATGAATATATTGATAGGGTAAAAAACGAGGGTAGAATAGGTTGTTGGGTTGAAAGCCCATATATAAGGAAACTGCCTAGGAGCATTCAGCTGGCTGAATGACTGTAGTCAGCCGCCTATTTGCTTTCCCATTAGAAAATAGTTCAAAATTAAACTGATTCAGCCGGTTGTTTACAAGTGGTTTAGCCGTCTAAATTTGGAAAAATAATATAGCTAGTACAATATTCAAACGTCTGTTTTGAGGTGCTCAGCCGGCTGAATCTGTAGTAAAAACATGATTATCCTCTTTTTTTAACAAGTAACATTATTTTTGAAAAAAACATATATATGTATACAATACAATAGAAATTAGTTTTATACATAAAAAATAATAATTTAAACAGATTTGATGAGGAGCTTGGTGCATGATATTAGGTTGGCTCAACCTTGATATTCTTTTATAGAGGACAGAGAGGAGACCGGCCATTTCCATGTTCCCAAGAGCTTGGAGACACTGGAGGACGTTGTGGCGATGGTTCCCAAGGATTTTTCCAAGGAGAACAAATAGGAGATGGTTGATGAACGATGCTCTTGGATGAGGAACCACAGAATTTCAAGGTGACTTGCTCCAAAAAGCTTAAATGCTTGGCATTAACTTCTTTTTCGTAATAAATTTCATGCTATAATTCCAACGTTTCCCTCTGGTAGTGATGAATATCGACTATCTTTTCTTTAGTAGACGATGAGCCGAAGAATAGAGAGCGTTTAGTTCTTTCACCAGGTAGAATATAACCCGTGTGAGCGGAAGGAGGAACAATTGGGACTGGTTCATAAATGGGTGTGGAGGTGGTAAAATTATTGATCTCGAACTTGGAGAAGTGTGTAAGAGTGAGGAGGATTCAGAGTTGTGTTGATAAGACCTTTTTAAAAGAGTTTGAGAAATGTTTGAGAAATAGGATTAGCGATCAAGTGGGTTTTAGCCAAAGAAAAACAATGAGAGGCTAAAAGTAAGAATAAATATGTAAGGTAGTAAAAGATTGAGTCTTGGAAATAAGAGACCAGAGTAGAATGGAAAAATATCCGACTTACAAATAAGAGACCAGAGTTCGAGTCTTGGAAGCTCAAAATTTTTGTCAAAATTGTATTTTTGACAAAAAATATAATAATAATGATAAATCATTAAAAGACAAAATTCCTAATTCTCTTCTTAGTTTTATAAAAATATTTTCATTTAAAGGTTTGTAAGTATATCAGCCAGTTGGTTTTCAAAGGATACAAATTCTAACCTCACTATATCCTTTTCAATATTATTACGAAGAAAATGATGACATATGTCAATATGTTTAGTTCGTGAATGATTGACAGGATTTTAGATAAGTTTATACACTTGTGTTATCATAGAAAATAGTTGACTTAGGTAAATTTATACCAAAATCTTGACCATTTTTTTGCATGTAAATGACTTGTGCACATGCTAAAGCAGCAGAAATGTATTCTGCTTCACATGTCGATGGTGAAACATAATTTTGTTTCTTGCTAAACTAGGACACTAAGGATTGTCCAATGAAGTGACAACCCCGCTCGTTCTTTTTCGATCCGTCCGACATCCTCCGAAGTCAGCTTCACTACATGATACTAACTCGAAAGGACATTCTTTCAGATAGTAAAGTTCAAAACCTTTGGTTTTGCTTAGATAACTTAATATTCTTTTCACTGCTCGCATATGTGATTCTTTAGGATTTTCTTGAAATCGAGCACATAAACAAACACTCATCATTATGTCAGGTCTACCAGCAGTTAGATAGAGTAATGATCCAAGTATGGTGCGATATAATTTCCGGTCAACACTCTTGCCATTTTCTTCCCAATCGAGATGTATTGTTGTACTCATCGGAGTTTGTTTGGCAGAAGTATCTTCCATACCAAAGCATTTAATTAGATTATTAAAATATTTTTCTTAATTAATAAGAATCCCATTTTCTAATTTTTTAATTTGTAAACTAAGAAAATAAGATAATTCTCCCATATGTGACATTTCAAATTCTTTGGTCATTATAGTAGAAAATTGCTGACATAAATTTTCATTTGTAGATCCAAAAATAATATCATCTACATAAATTTGAATAATTAAAATATCATTTTTAGTTCGTTTAATAAAAAGAGTTTTATCAACCTTCCCAATTTCAAAACTAGAACCTATGAGATAGCTCTAAAGACGTTCATACTAAGCACCGGGTGCTTGTTTTTGACCATATAAAGCTTTCTTTAGTTTATAAACATGGTCTGGAAAATTTTCACGTGAGAATAGAGGAGGTTTTTCAACATAAACATTTTCTTTTATATATCCATTTAAAAATGCACTTTCAACATCAATTTGATAAAGTTTAAAATTATGAGAACATGCAAAGGATAGTAAGATACGTATTGCTTCTAGTCGTGCGACTAGAGCAAACATTTCCTCATAGTCAATTCCTTCTTCTTGATTATATCATTGTGCAACTAATCTAGCTTTATTTCTAGTTATATTTCCTTGTTCATTTGCTTTATTTTTGAAGACCCATTTAGTACCAATGACTGTTTGATCACTTGGTCTAGGAACTAATTCCCAAACTTCATTTCTTTCGAATTTGTTTAGCTCTTCTTACATAGCTATAATCCAATAGTCATCAGTAGAGGCTTCTTTTGCATTTTTAGGTTCAATATTAGAAAGAAAAGCAGCATGTCCCATTTGATTAAGTTGATTTCTAGTTCCGACATGTGAATCAGTTTCTCCTATGACATTTTCTATAGGGTGATCTCGAAAAATCCTAGGAGGAGATCATAATTCATTTTTATTATGAACAATGTCTTCTTCTTCTTCAAAATTATAAACAATGTTTTCATCTTCTTCAAAATTATTTTAGGTAACTGTATTAATGACCGTCTTAGAAATTATCTCATCATCCTCAAAATATTTATTAAACTTAAAATTTTCGTCGAAGGAAACATGAAGTGTTTCTTCGATTATTTTAGTTCTTTTGTTAAAAATTCATAAGTTTGCTTCGTTCCGAATATGTTATGAAAATTCCTTCATTGGATTTTGGATCGAATTTTCCAAGCCGATCTTTTGTGTTTAAAATAAAACATTTCGAGCCAAAAACTTTAAAATATGAAATATTTGGTTTTCTTTGATGAAATAGTTCATATGGAGTGTGTTTAATTAGTGATCTAATGGAAATACGATTCAGAACATAGTAGATAGTTGCTATAGCTTCTGCCAAAAAATGTTTTAGTAAAGTGCTTCCATTTAACAAAGTTCTTGCACATTCTTGTAAAGTTCTATTTTTCCTTTCTACAACTTCATTTTGTTGTGGTGTTCTAGGAAAAAAATTATGGTATATTCCCTTTTTATTACAAAAATGTTCAAAAGCTTCATTTTCGAATTCACCTCCATGATCACTTCTAATATTTTTAGTTTTGAAGTTTTTGAAATTTTTATTTCTATTAACAAAATTTTGAAATCTTCAAAAGTATCACTTTTATTTTTCAAAAAATAGTCCAAGTATATCTTGAAAAATCATCTACTATAACAAATACATATTTGCTATGATTTATAGATTGAACTTGAGTTGGACCAAAAAGTTCCAAATGCAATAGTTCAAGTGGTTGTATAGTAGAATATTTTCTTTGATTTAAAAGATGATTTTTATAATTTTCCTAATTGACAAGCATCACAAATATTTTTTACTCTAAAATTCATTTTTGGTAACCTTCTACTAATTCATTTTTAGATAATTTGTTTATAGTTTTGAAATTAGCATGACAAAATCTTTTATGGCATAACTAATGATCATTTTATTTGGCTATTAAACACATATTACTATTGTAATTTATATTCATATTCAAAACATATATATTTTTATCTTCAAAACCTACAAACATAAGATTTTTATTTTGATAAAAAATGCTACACTTATTTTCAAAAAAAGAAATATTAAATCCTTTGGAATTGTCCCTAAATGTAACAAATCCTCCATATAAGTAGATAATATTCGTTAACGTCTCTTTGTTTCCTGTCATGTGTTCCGAGCAACCACTATCTAATATCCATTTTCCTCTTTTTTTAGACGGTATCTGCAAAATATAGAATTAACATTGGTACCCACTGTTTTATTTGGGACCTCAGAGTTAGGTCTTAGGAAGCCAAACCCAAGAGAGTTCAGCGTTCCTTTAAAAATAAAATCATTTTTTTATGAAAAGTTTCAATGAAAGATTTTATATATTTATTTCTAAAGAATTATCTATTTTAGGAACCCAAATCTTAATTGATTTAGAATAATTTGTAACTTTTGAACTAGGTTTTTCAATTTTATTATTATTCTTTTTAAAATTTCTATCTAATGAATTCTTTCTCTATGGAATAAGTTTAGAAATTTTCTTGTATTCCAGTCCTCTTTTATTTAAAACATTTTGAGAATTTTCTATAGTTTTAGAAAAAATTTCCCTACCTTTGTTAAAATTAGAGACATTTTTAGTAATATCATCTAATTTTGTTTTAAGACCAAAGATATCTAATTCCAAAATTTTGACAGTAGCTTTAAAATCATGATTTCGAGTATCATTCTTTCCATTTTGAGTTTCTATCTCTTGACTTAACATAAAGAGTTGAGATGTCATATTAGAACAAGATTCTTGAGTAACTTCAAGTTCTTCTTCTAGAATTTGATTCTCATCTCTTAACATATCTACCTTAATTTTAGTCCTACATAATTTTTCAAGAGCTTCTTTATACTTTCATTTGATGTCTCTTAGTTTGTCAAGTAATTCAGAGTTTATTTCCCATGAATCATCAAAAGTTAGATCACTCACCTCATCTTTTGCGGCCATAAAACTACATTAGCTTGTTCAGTATCATTGTCTGAGTCACTATTTGATGATGAGGATGATTCTAAATTGTCCCAAGTGAAAGATAAGGCTTTCTTTTTGAATCAATCTTTCTTCTACTTGTATTTATCTCTATTTTTATCAGGACGATCCTTTTTGACATGGCCTTTCTTATGACACTCATAACATTCTAGAGCAGACAATGATGGTTTGTTGTTGTTGTTATTGTTGCTGGAACTGTTCTTGTTATTCTTGAATTTGTTGGTCTTTCTAAACTTCAAAAACTTTTTGAAATTTTTAGTAATGAACGCCATATCTTATTAATATGAATCTATTTCATCATTTTCTGCTTGGAATGCTATATTCTTTTTATCCAGAGCCTGTACTCATTTTTCCTAGATATTAACTTCATAAGACGGTAGATTTCCTATCAACTCCTTTTGTTTAATGGTTGAAATTCCGTTAGCTTCTTCGATTTCTAAGACCATTCGTTCCCACTCATCCGTTAGAGAGTTGAGGATTTTTGAAACGATATTAAAGTCTATATAAGTTTCTCCTAAAGCTAAAAGAGAATGATATATATCTTGAAATATAGAGTACATTTCATTTATAGTATCATCTTGCTACATTTTGAAATTCTAGAACTGATTTTTGATCATAGAGATTTAACTCCGCTTTGCATTGTTAATACCTTCTTTTTTACTGTACTATATGATCGTGTAATATAGATAAACTACTTGTGCAGAATATCAACTAAGTAAATAATTAAAGCAGTAAAGTAAATGACACAAGGGATTTTTATACTAGTGTGAACTCCCGGTCTACGTCCAGTCCCAGACTCCTTTTGAATTTAAACTAGCAACCCTCACTTAACCCAAAGGAATAGGTCAACACCGCTTGAGCAACCGAACATGACTTCTACTGCTTGAGCAACCGAATAGGACTTCTATCGTCAGAGCAACCGAACATGACTTCTTTATAAATAAATAAAAGTATTTCACTGTAGTTGCTCTTTAAGTAGCACTGATAATTCAATTAAGTACGATCTTTATATAATCTTCTTCTTTATGATGAATAGTGTGATGTGCTTGAAGAGATGTGGAAGATAGAGTGATCAACGATCAGAAATTATATATAGAATTGAAAACAGAGAGTAAGAGATAAGAATTTAAGAATACTAAAATTAGCTAGATGTATTGTTTGTTGAGTTCTAAACTCTATTTATATAGATTTAAAAGTTGCAATCTTTCATGAAAGAAAATGTAGAAAAGAAATAGATGCAACTGTTAGATTTGAAGATTTTTCTCTTCGTTGAAGAGAAGCGTATTTTCAAAAAACTAGCCATTATAGATATTTAGTAGCTGAAATTATAATCCAGCCTTCTGATTTTTATTAAATTCGAAACAGCAAGGAAACATGCATTTTTAGGCCTAATTCAGCCATATGAATGAACCCATTTAGTCGGTTGAATATGCATGAAAAATAAAGTTTATTTCACCGAATAGATGGTTGAATTGGATCATTCAGCTTGCTGCTTTCAGCCTGTTCTGTACATATGTATGCATATATGTGCATGTTAATATATATACCATATCGGAGAGAATTTAACATATTTCTAATAATATACAGACTCTAAACAACAGACTAACAACTTCAAAGCATTATGAATCTAAATCTGCATCAAATCTCCTGCATAAATGATTAGTACACAAAAATATAGATTTATCAAGTTATCACAATCAAAACGATGAAAATCGAGATTCTAATAGAAATAACTGAATTTATTACAAAGGCGAATGATTTACAACAGCCTTCGGAGGACTCTAAATAACTTAAGGAAGCATTGTTGCCCATTTCTTAAAATTACAGATATCTGATTTCTTCAAGGCAGGGCACAGTTCCCAAACACCTAAGGAAATTTATATAAGTACAATTTAATCCGGTACTCATTTGGATGAAGCTAGGTAGGGGCAAGCCTCATGTAATTGAAGAACACGTCGAATGAAATGATTAAAAGTAGAGACACCTCCAAAAAGGCACATATAACAGTTGCATGTTATGTGGCTGTCTAGGGGTCATGTGCTCGTTGATAGGCTGCTGGAGTTAAAGTCTCTTCAAAGGGAACCTATGGCGGTGACTTGTCCTTTTGACAACTGCCACAGTTAGAGTACAAGTGAGAGAATCTGCAAGGTCATCAAGAATCATGATGCCCTCTTGGTTAACATTGAGGGAACTCCTATGTACGGTTTATCTCTTACAACAAAATGAACTACTTTTAAACATTGAAGAGGTTGGGGACAAGATAGTCAGGCCTATAAGGTGTTGAAGCAAATAATTGGGAAGAAGTTGAACCTGACACTGATGGAGTAAACTCTGAAGTAGAAGGACCTACACCCATAGCAGAGAGATACCACGAGTTTTTGAGGTCCTTAACGTAAGGAGAACACAATACATGATCAAAGCCGGGTATAATTTAACTTTAATCTTCATGCTTTAAATAATCCTTGTGTAGCCGATATATAGAGCTAAATGGATGTCAATGTATGTTGGCCAATAATATCTCAAACATTGATAGGTATAGTCACGTGTCTTCCAATCCATGCAGTGTATGCCCTGTTCCCATAGAATTATGCATGTGAACACTATGCATAGATAGCCTACTTATGCCCAAAAAAAAACTCCGTCAAGGTATGGAACTATATGTTAGATTTTACTCGTTTTCATCGAATATACGATAATGGAACGGTTATTCGAAGAGATACAAATTTTTTTCGTAAGAACACACAATTGAGATGTAACGACCCGCCATTCTCTCCACAGAAAGACACATCATCATTAAGAAAGAAAGGGATAGAAAAGAGAAAAGACAGAGAAGAAGAATAAAACAACATCAGAATCTCAATAGCGAAAGAAATAAATTATATTAATCACATAAATATTACATAATATACAACATCTATCACAGTTACACAGCTTATACAACACATACTAGGTAGTTATAAACACCTGCCTAGTCATTACAACCCAAGATACAACTCAACAATGATACAGAGTTACCAACACAGCGGAACACTATATACATCTACAAATACTGCAGCTACTCTTAAAAATTTGAATGCCCAAGAGTGTAAGGAAAGCAGAAAATAAATTCCGGGTCAGACATGGGTCTGCTATGAGTAATATGTTAAGATTGCTTAACTTTGAAAAACCTTTGAAAACAAAAGGTATCTCGTAAAACTCCCAGCATATAAACACGGAAAAGTTTTTACCTTACGATAACCAAAACATTTGATAGGAAATCCAGTGATATTATAATAGGGTCTAGGGTTTTCAAGTAAATAAGAAATAGCTGAAATTGTTACATGATTAAATTCTAGCATACTAGCCACAAAGTGGTTTATACAATCAAAACCGTAAATGGCACGTAGGAAGAATGGGTTTCCATCAATGGCAGGGATACTAGGTACCGTCCGTCACAGTACGTGGCCTAGATCACCGTACTGAGAATCATCACATTCCTCCCTCCTTAAAAGAATTTCATCCTCGAAATTTAAAAGAAAAGACAATTTAATAACCTATCAAAGATTTTAATTTTAAATCACAGGCATATATTATCAACCATATACTAACAATCATATCAACCAATTCACTCAATCAAACAAATCTAATGATCCTGATACAAATCATTGATAGGTATAAATACTGGGACGCTCGCTCTACTGAATCCAAACAATCTACACTACTAAGCTACTGAGCTCCTACTCATTAGATCTACAAAACTGAACAGGATATCAGACCATAGACAAGTCTGACTCAACTACCAACTCCTCCTGAACTGCAGATTCCAAAACCAAAGATGGATCAGATACGTACTCCCTCAAAGACACGCAAAACACATTGAATACTAGTCTTCCAAAAGGGAAATTCAACCCTGAAGACCAAACACTTATCCTTATAAGAACACAAGAAGATTCAATATACCTCAGAGCTAGCTCTCCAGTCTTACCAAATCTGATAGCTTCTTTGACCGGAGAAAAATTATCCAAAATCAAAACTCCGACTTCGAGATCCAAATTCCTCTGTCTCTTATCCATAAAACTCTTCTGACGATCAAGGGCCGCCTTCATCCTCCTTGATCAGCTCAACCTTTGCTGATGCCTCTAAAAAAAACTGGACCAAAAACAAACCAACAGAAATGATCCTCTCAAGATCAACCAAAATCAAGAACAAGCTCTACTTCAAAAACATCAGAAGAAATCTTACTTCTCCATTCCAGAAAAGATAAACATGAGCACTTGCCAATCTCGCCATCAGATCCTGAAAAACTCATGTAGAAACCATCTAATCCAAAACATTGAAACTTTCGGTTGCTTCCACTCTAGAATAGCTGCTACCTCTCTTCCGCTGCACAACTCTTACCTGGAGCAGATGAGAATGCTGATGATGAACACGAGCACAAACTAGTCCATCATATCCCAAAAAATACGGTTCAACAGATGCATAAAGAAAAACTCAGAAGTTCCACGAAATCCTGAGTTGCTTCACCAAACCCTCTCCCTAGGAACCATCCTTCTACTAAGCTGAACCATTGGCACCATTTCTGGAATCCCAGTCGATGCGAAAACTCAATCTCCATATGCTAAGGCAAACCTCGACTTCCTTGAAGATAACCGGAAAAATTTCTGACAACTTCTATACCCTAGAGATGACTCGATACCAAGCAAAAGACACCCAAGAGAACACTCAACTATCGCAAGTCACTTTTATGATTAACCAAGGCTAATATCCAAGGAAACTTTTCTCTCTTTACAATCAGAACAGCTTATGCTAATCTAGCTAATCCATCGAAGAAATGGAGCCACACTGCTACTTCTGAACTCCATCTTTAGAAAACGATTGACAAATGACCTTCTTGTCGGCACACGGAACACTCCGAGCTACAACGCTGACACAGATGCCAAAGACTTCCTAATCCAAAGCTCTTCGAACCTCAAAGCCATAACATCCAAACCCACACAGAGCCTTGAGATGGCCAGACATCTCCACAAGAAACTCAGACTTCCAACCAAATACAAACACCCAGCTGAACTCAGCCTAATCACTGTTGTAGACACACTTCCTTAAACTTCCTCCAAAAAAAACATCTTCGGACACATCCATAATTAGTGCGTCTCATCACACAACATCTTCTTTCTGAAGTTGCCAAGGTACCATCACACGCTTCTGCTCAACTGACAGATCCAAACTCTACTCATCCAAACTTGCGCTGCAATGATGGACTCCGAACCACAGAAAGGCTACCTTTGGAGATTGGTGAAGTTCTTACACCGCAACAAATCTTACTCAAGACGGTATTAGGTCTACAGCCTCGACAGATACTCTTCCAACCTCAACAATCAGATTCCTTCCATTGGTAGTCGTGTTATACACACCACTGCCCTCCCTACCTTTATAACTTATACTGGAAAACCCGAACAAGTAACCCAATGAATAGGTAGAAATAATATATATATATATATATATATATATATATATATGTATGTATGTATGTATGTATGTATGTATAATACAAGTACGTTCTCTCAAGAAAGAAATCACTCCAAAGCCTTTCACTCAACCTAGCGCTCTGATACCAACAGTAACGGCCCGCCTATCTCTCCACAGAAAGATGCATGATCATTAAGAAAGAAAGTGGCAGAAAAGAGAAAAGATAGAGAAGAAGAACAAAACAACATCAAAATCTCAACAGCGGAACGAATAAATTATATTAATCACATAAGTATTACATAACATACAACATCTATCAGAGTTACACAGCATATACAACACATACTAGACTGTTATAAACACCTGTCTAGTTATTACAACCCAAGATACAACTCAACAATGGCATAAAGATACCAACACAGCGGAACACTATATATCTACAAACTCTGAAAACTTCTGCTCCATTTCTCCTCCATAATTCGTCAAAGCTAACCTAAATCCCTTGGCTACTCGTAAAAATTTGAGTACCCAAGAGTTTAAGAAAAACAGAAAATAAACTCCGTGTAAGACATGGGTTTGTTGTGAGTAACAGGTTAAGGTTGCTTAACTTTGAAAAACCTTTGAAAACAAAAGGTATCTTGTAAGACTCCCCGCACATAAACATGGAAAAGTTTTTACCTTACGATAACCAAAATATTTGATAGGAAATCCAGTGATATTATAATAGGGTCTAGGGTTTTCAAGAAAATAAGAAATAGCTGAAATTGTTACATGATTAAATTCCAGCATACTAGCCACAAAGTTGGTTATACAATCAAAACCATAAAAGGCACGTAGGAAAAATGGGTTTCCATCAATGGTAGGGCTACTTGGGTACCGCCCGTCACAGTACGTGGCCTAGATCACCGTACCGAGGATCCACACTAAATCCCCTACAACATAGGGCTGGAACCATCCCTTACTGGATAGTCCCGAACAAGAGAACCTTGGCAGTTGTTGCAATCAACTGCCCTGCACAGCCGAATATAAAGGGACTTCTAGACAGGGGAACATCTTGTCCTACTTGAGCGCGACTCAGTTAGCCTTGTTGCACCTCCCATGTTTAGCCATTTATGGTTGATGAGGCTTGAGGCTACGATTACCTCTATAGAACACATCTATCTTATTCAGCTCATCGTCCACCTGACGATGTTCTGAAAGCATTCAATCCATATAAGTTCGTTCTAGGTTCGAACGAAACCGAAGGCGTTATCTCGTTACACTCATTTTGGAATCAACCTTAGAGTTAACGACAATGACCCTTGCACTATGAAACTTCATCTTCACTTGAGATTCATGACTTATCGTTAATTTGGATCGATGTAGTTTTTGGATATCCAAATTTGGGAACCTGATCTCGGTCTCATCGAAATCCTAAACGCCATCTTTTATGTCCAAGTTGTTTTAAAGTTAAAACAATTTGATTCAATTCATTATCTATATTCACACAGATAGATAATCCACAATCTCACAAATAGATAATTCAAATCGTCACCATTCAACAAAACATCTCATACCACATATTTCATCAGAGATATCAAACAATCAAGGCATTCAATATCAATCAGTCATCCATAAGCAAAGATATATTAATCACACCATCTATAATTAATTTAAAATGAATTAAATTAATTACTTCATCTCTAATTAAATTAAGATAAATTAAATTAATTACTTTCATTACATAAATCTTGCTCACTTAACCATTAATTAATTACGAATCAATTAATTAATTAATCATCCTCTAAGTAAAATCTTGATTAATCACCATAGATTAATCATTCTCTAATTACATTAAGTAATTAGCCTTTAATTAATTACACAAATTAATTAACCATTTACAGTAATTAACCTTTAATTACTTCATTAATTAATTAACTATAATTAATTAAATTAATCCTTAATTAATTACAATTAATTTATTATCCTATAGCCACTTATTATTGATTCATTATTCCTAATTAATTAACCCTTAATTACATCATTAATTATATTAATTAATGATCCCTTAATTACTTCTTTAATTAATTATTAATCATATCTAATAATTAATATTTAATTAATCTATTCATTAATCAATCTTGATTAAATACATTAGTAATTAACTACCCTTAATTAATTACATTACTTATTTAACTTAAAATTAATTAATCCTTGGATTAATTACACTAAGTAATTAGTTCTTAATTACTTCCAGTAAATAATTATCCTTCTTATTAATTACACAAAGTAATTAAACCAAAGCTACTTCCATTCTTCAATTAATTACATCCTATAATTACCATCACTAATTACTTCACTAAGTAATTACACTTCATTAACTACATTAAGTAATTGTACTCCATAAATCATCAAGTGATTACCTTAAATTAATTAAAATAATTAATTAACTTAAATTAATCACATTACTTTAATTAATTACATTGCGTAATTAATTCCTTTAATCACTTTCATTAAGTAATTGTACATTAACAATTCCATAAATGATTATCCTTAATTAATTAATCTAATCAATCATCTTAAATTAATTACATTAATTAATCATTTCATAATCCCTAGTTAATGATCTTTCATTAACTATTAACAATACTTTAATTAGTTTCTTAAGTAATTAAACTTTAATTAACCATCATTAATTACAAATTAATCAATTTTAATTACTAACTAATTCATCTCTAATTTCCTAATTAATTAAGTGCTTAACTATACTTAATTAATCATTAATTACTTTAATTACTTGATTAATTATTTTCAAATCATTAATTAATAATATGTACTTATCTAATTAATGATTCTTAATTACAAGTTAATTAACCCTTACCCAATTAATTTACAACTCTTATTTATTTATTTATTAATCCATAATCATAAATTAATTAAATTAATTTTTTTAAATTACCTTATTAATTTAATAAATTCCAAACCATTAAATATTAATTAATTTGAGATAAAATATTTTCCTTGTTAATGACTAAATTGTCATTAACAAGTTCATTTAAAACATTACACTTTAAAACTTACTTTTAAATTTCATTTCAAAATTGAGTTTTAAAATAGTTACAAATTAACAAAATTTAAACAATTTTACCAACCTCTTAAACTAATGTTAATGGAACACTTATCTTATATAAAGGAAATTTATATAAGAGTTTTAAATCAAATTCATTAAAAAATTCAAAACCTTTTGTTTTTAATTTTTTTTTAAAAACATGTTTAAAACCAGCTTCGGGTTCAACCCGAATCATACTCGAACCTGGCCTCGAGAAACCCCTCTTTTTTTCTAATTTTTTTTTTAAGTTTTGAAACTTAAAAACTGGAAACCCCAAACACTCATTTACTTGAGTCATTTCGTACAATTGCTTCGAGAAAACCCCCAAACTACATGAGACAATCCCGAATACAACTCGAACCAAAACCGAATTCAAATCATCTTCCCCAAAACAAACAAGGCCTGACACCAGAAATTCCCCGTGCACATGCACGGTGGCTCCGACCACCTACGGTCATCACCAAAACCTTTAGCAAGTCGTCGCCACCTATCTCAGTTCGCACGATCCTCAAGAACATCAGAAATGATGGCCAAACGAAATCGAATATTTGAACTCCCAGTGCTGGTAAAAACCATAACCGAAAAATCATCCATCAACGTCGATCTCAACCATGATGAACATCGCCGCCTTCACCATAGATGCCTCAACCTCCAATCTTTATTTTCTCCACCATGCGAACCATCTCGGAGCACCCCTGTCACCACAAGTCCCTTGTCAACAACGACGTACCAAACAGCTTTCCAAGCCCTAGTTCATAAAGCACTCTAGCTACCACGGTCACTGATTAATCACTTAACCATTTTTCCCTAAGTCGTCATCCCCTAAGCCCTCTTTGACAATAAACCCAAGCTCAAGATCGTAATCGATCGCCGATGATTGACCAAATCCCAAAAATTGATTATCACGACTTACCTCTTTGATTACTTATCTAAAAATCATGATTTTACCTCCTAAATTCATGATTAACTAATACAAATCAGATTATAAGCCTGAATTAATGAACTAAGAAGTTTGAATTTTATCATAACTTTAAATTAGCCTGTCCTTTTTGTTTTCCAAAGCAATTCCCAATTTATTTTAACTTAAATAAATTTTAAACTTTACTCTATCATCTAACAAACAAATTTTGTTAGGAACCTATGTCCTAAAAGAGATTTGATCAAGAGGAAATGAGTTCTATTTGAATACTTAGCTTTGAAACTAAGAACAGTCAAGACATAGATACAACAACCATATACACATCCATACATTCATATTTATATACATAGAAATGCACTTATAAATATACGCACAAACATACTTATTTCCAGAGATAATCAGGCAATCAGATTCATACTTAAGTTTTTTTTTTTTTAAATGTTACTCACCTGTTTTGTAAATGAAGAACAGAGCCTATTTTTCTGAAAAATCTTTTGAACTTTTAAAACTTGAATGCCTCCTGATTAAAAACTTGAATTGCTGGAAAGATGTTTGATTTAAAAACTGCATGCTGAAGATTGCTGAAAGTCGATTACAAAACAAAACTGTAGTTGCTTGCTTTGAAAACCTCAGGTTGAAAGAAGATGCCTGCAGGCTTTGTTCCAGGTTGAAGAAGGTACAGGCTTTGGTTTGATTGAAAATGAAATTACAGGTTTTGATTTGAATCTTAAAAATGGTTTGCAGGCTTTGATTTACATTTTGGTTTAAGGAGGATGTTAATTACAGATTGGTCTTGAGAGAAGTTGGTACAGGGTATTGTTTTGAGAAATTTGTACAGGGTTTACTTTTGAAGTTGAAAATGATTTACATATTCCTGGTTGTGGAAGTGTTTGATTTCTGATTTTTTTTATTTTCAGATTTCTTTTATGACAATTTGGTTTTAGTTTCTTCTTGTCTTTGAGTAAAAAGATAGAAAAGCAAATGAAGAGGAGGAAAGCAAAGTTTATATAGGTAACAATGTGATTAATAAAAATAAAATAAAAATAAAAATTATAAAGGACACTTGTAAAAATCCTTAACATATGTCATATGGGGTTGTTTATTAATTAACATTTGTTACTTATGTCTCTTAATTTTTAACACTTGTCACGACATAATTTTTATTTATTTAAACGTTAATAATAAAGCTTTTACTTAATTTATTAATTTACAAATACTTATTTATATATAAACTTTAAAGAAAATAAAACAATTATATATATATATATAAAAGCTTACACATATATTTTAAAATACAAAATATTTTAAAATTTCTATCTTTTAAATTTCAATTTTAAATTCAAATTCGAATTAAATTTGAAAATCCTACTTAAAGTCAATTTATAACAACACATTCAATTTGAAAATAACAATTCTGTTTTGTTTAAAATATATTTATATTTATATATAAGAACAATACACTATTAATATTGTTTAAAAATAACAAATTTATCGATTTTAAATAATTTATAATTTTTTTATAAATTACTTCTATTACTAAATGAATTAATGTATCATATGTAAATTGTATTTTAATCTTTTATATATATATTTTCAAATCATATTTATCAAGCAATATTTTAAAAAGAAAATAAAATAATCCTTTTTATTAATTTTATTTAAATTTAAACTTAAGCTAAAGTATAATTTAAACAATTAACATTTTCCTTAAATATTTTAAAACTATATAGTTATTTATTAAATTTCAAACCAAACTTTTCTATTTACAATATATACAAATGTATACTCCTTATAAATAGAAAACATTTTATTAGTTTTTAAAAGATAAACTTTCACCAATTAAATAATTATTTGTTTATAAAAGAATAAATTTTCCAATTTTAAATTAAAATTATAAAATAAAATTATCAAATTAATTTAATTATTAATACAGATTATTAAATTTATATTGCCCAAAATTCCGGGTCATCACATGAGGGTTCGAATAAGTGTTGTTTCATGATTCCATCGGATGCAGATGCACATTTGACGTATCTGTTCCTTTAAACCATATTGAAACCAAACCACCTATCAAATATTAACAAAGAATCGACGAAAGTCAAACACCCTTTACTTTTACTTAAACAATTTGTCAGAAATTAGAAAATGTCATGATGATACAAAAAACTCAAATTCTACCTTAATAGCCACGAAGTCAACTCTAAACAAGTAAAAATGAAAATAACTTGGGGTTCTAACCATAGGAAATCGGACTCAACTTCAAGCAACCTAGTAGTCTCCAGTTCAAATTTTCTATTTCCATGGTGAAGGCAAAGTTGAAAACAAATATGGATCGGAGGTCATTGCTAGGAATCAGTAGCCATGAAACTACGGTGGAAACATTAAGAAGCAAAGATGATGATGTTGAGGTTGAGAATCACGCTCGAGTTCATATCAGTCAAATGTGGGTTTTAATAGATTGGTGAAGGTGTTATAAGTTAGTTGTGAATTTTGGATGAAGTTGATCAAGTGCGAAGCCTGGGGAAGGTAGTGACGTTGTTAATGGTGTCAGGAAGGAAAATGACAAATCTTGAAGAAGATGGAATCCCTAAGGATCGGTACTGATCTATGCGATCAAAATTAAAAGAAAGAGAAAAGGAAAAAGGAAGATGGAAGAAAGAAGAGTGAATGATGATGGATGACGAAATCCTACCTGACCAAATGAAAGGAGAAGCTTTCAAGAATCTCATAACTAAGTGAAGAATCTAAATGGGATACTAGCTCTTATACCTATCAAAGAGATGCCCATAGCTGTTTGAAGCAACATGCTAATCCCAAATGATTGCATTATTCCACGAAGACAGTTCAGAAAATAAGGGTGTCTTTTTAAATTAGAGTTCGAAGCCAATAGCTTGTTTCAATCTAAAGCATGTTTTGTTAACAGAAAATATACTAGGATGCAAGTGCCATCCTGATTTTGTACCAAGCGGTATCTCTATGAATCAGGATTGTTGAGTGCTTGTAAGATGGATCAAAAGTAAAGAATGCATATCAAATATCAAAATTTAGACAGAGTCCTTAGGGTCGGTACGGATCCTCGTGGGCTGTTAAAAAGTACTTAGCCATTTATTGGAGAAGCCAAATGATGAGAAGCTAAAGAGGTCTAAGATTCAAGATTGAGACATAACTAGATACCGATCCTTCATGATCACGATTTGGTACCAACCAATTTTGTGACATGTGATGAGTCAGCATGACTTAGTCGAAGACGAATGTCAAAGCAAAGTAAATCACAATGCAACAAAATTAGATAACTCGGTATCGATCTACAATGATTGGTACCAATCTATTTTATTTCATGATTTTGACCATGATCTCTTGCTGAAATGTTCGGGCCTGAAATGGGGAATGTGGTTGAGTAATTTCTAGTGATTTACATGATCGATTTCGTCTACAAATAGTGAGGGAGGTGCATTGGAAAGGCATTGGTTCTTTGTCGTCTGATTTTTGCACCTAACCTCGGTTAAATTCATGCCGAATGATTGGATACCAGGTGTAAGAACTTTTTGGTAAGAAAAAAGGATAACTAATGACAAAGTTAACGTTAGACGTAGGCTATTGATTTCGATCAAACCACTTTAATTCTTGTGTTCATTTTGCTCTTTTAATTTCTTAGATTTTATATCTTTCATTTGCAACGTAATTAGATGTCTGTCCCAATTTTGGAGAAAACAATAACATTTTCATATTTGACTCACTCCAAAATTTGTGAGGTTATAGCTGTCTACTGACTTAGCTGGCATTTCGAATGTCGGCTCAGCATTCAAAATGTAGGCTAAGTCAACAACCTCAGGGGTTGCTAAAGCAACCTTGGGGTCGCTTTCATTCGTCCAAATACCTTATAGTGCACATGTTCTAAGTGGTATAAATTTTACTTTGGTCGCAGGAAGCTAATTTTATTTCCTCAATAAAAAATTTCTCTCTCTCAATGTGTATTATTAAAAAACTTTCATTTTGGTCAAGGGGGGTGAAAAATATATTTCTTTGAAGCAAATATAATTATAAAGGGGTTAATTAAATTATTAACTCCCCATAAATAAAACCTATTCAAAATTTCCAACCTATCCATTTGTGGTTAGAAACGTAATTTTGGTATGTTGATGATAACAAGCATACAAGAAAGCTAGTAATGTATTCAGCACTAGTTAAAAGTAAGCGCCGGAGAAAAATAACATTACAAAGATGCAGATCAAATATTATAGTTAAGCTATATGACGTAATACAAGTTCTAAAATTCAAAATAAAGCAGATGAAAACTTATTAGATAGTGAAATTTGGGTTAACGGATGTACTAGAGTATTTGAAGTTACAAAAAATAGTCAAAGATATATAAATGTGTACAAAAGTTGAATAATTTATTCATCGAGCTTTACCCAGTCTTTTTAGCTTAGATCTATTAAACACTCTAAATGATCTTTAAATCACTCTAACTTTTAAGATAATATTTCAAACACTATTTTTAGAAACTTTTTGGAATATTTTAATTGTTCGATAGAGTAAACCAAAATCAAGATGAAAATAACATCAAATAAATATTTAAATATGGAAAAAAATACATGCATGTCGACCTACTAAAATACATAGGTCGACCCATGCACGGTCACATGTCGACTCATATATTTATATAGGTTTGTGTGATTCTTTACTATGAGAGGTTTTGAATATTTGCATCTCTTTGACATGTCTCTCTAATTTGAACATCTTCCTAATCATTTATTAGTTGCTTCTCTTCAATTTTTAATAGTAGCAATCCCTCTTATACATCCTCACAACATTTACGGAAGGCTTTGTCTTCTCTAGGTCAAATCACCAATATATTCTCTACTTTTTATAAATCTATAATTTACTGCACTAATCATTAATAATCTTCATTCAATGATCATTCAATTCTATATTCACCGACAATCAATTTATAGCATATACCATACATTCAATTTTATGGAGATATTTTGCGAGTTATAGGATATTGTGCTATATGAGAGAAATCGATGCAGCCAAGATACACGGCTATGTATTATTTATTTAAAAAGGTTTGAAGCCCTATACGGAGTTTCAGGAAGAGTCTTTAAGACGCCTATTATTTCGAGTCAAGTGAGGGAAGAGGGTGAAACTCCAAAAGGAAGTCCTGGGTGCGGATGTAGGACGGGAATCCAAACCAGTATAAATAACTGTATATTTTGTATTTCTTACTTTACTTATCTTATTCATTTATTTTTATTATATATACTTATGTTTACTGAAGTAGAAAACTTATAAAATTATTTAAATTTGCCCATGGTTGATCCATATAGCTTTTTATTTGGTATCATATCCCTATTATTCAAAAATAGTAACCAAACATTTTAATTTTAGTATGTCCTCTACTTGTTTTAATACTTTTCAGGAAGGCAATCCACCACACGACCATCACTTTTCGCTGGCTCTAACCATTTATACTAGTTATCTCAAGAGAAAATTTACATGAAGGAAAGTGACCAAGAAATTTGGGATGGTACACAAAAGAAATATGAACCTCCTAATTCTCCATCGATTGTGTGGACTAATTTTCAAAAGATCATTGCCATTAATAAATTAGAAGCAGTAACATGTTATTTCTACATTATATAAGAAAATTTTACTTGAGAAATTGCTTGCAAACAACATATAATACATGACACACTTTACAAATTAAGCAACAATGCATGAACAAAGCAAAAAAACGTAAATTTTCATTCTTAATAACCAATCACAAAGATTTAAAATGAAACCAAGCAAGAGTATCGTTGAAATGTATTCCAGATTTCAAAATATACAACATTATCTCATCATACTTGGTGAAATTTTTACTTATTTTGATATTTTCCTGAAATTTTAAACTCCTTAACCGATTAATGAAAGAGAAAGGTCCTCACGATGAGAGGCCAATGTATCCCTATACACTTAAGATTGAAGAGTTAATTGGGAATCTATTGTCGTATGAAGTAAATTTATAGGCTAGGTAAGGGTAAGTACAAGAGAAGAGAACCAAAGCTTTCTAAGACAAACAAGATTACGAGTCATCTTTCGACGATGATAGCGATATTAACTCTGAGTAGGCAAATGGTTACTTCGCATAACCCATATAGTTATTCGTTACTTCACATAACAACTTTAGTTGTTTGTCATATAATAAATTTTTGGACTTGATTACTTCACTTAACCCCTTTAGGAATATATTACTTCACATAACTCCGAGTTAAAGTCCCAATAAGCATCCTTGTCATAAGCCTCTATAGCTTCATCTAAACCTGAAACCCATTGGCTTGTATTAGATTTTATTTTTCTTAATTAGATAATCGCATCCCATTATTTGAATAAACTCTTGTATGCAATTATTCTCACACGAGGTCAACCCAATTATGCCTATTTCATAATATTCATAAGTTACTCATTATCACATTAGTGATTATCATAAGTGAGTACAAAATATATAGTCGGATTCATTCGTCATCACACAACATATTACCTAATCATAATAAGTAACTAACACATCCATATGATGTCATAAATAGCAAAGTAGATCAATAACACATAACTCATAACGAATTAAAATTCATTCATTAACTATTGTAACAATTATCTTTTTGACCCCTGAATTTTGACACTAATACATTCACCGTATTCATGTGTTGAGCATCCATGTGCCGGAAGGATAAATGTTAAGGTAAAGAAAAAAAGAAAAGAATGAACAAGAAGGAGGAGAGAAAAAACATCTGAATCTCACAGCGAAATGATAATATATAATATCAAAAGATAGTACACTGAGCTACTCTAATATACATAGTATTTCAGAGTTACCAATCAGAGTACTACCATCAGCCTGGATAGTTATAACAACCTTTCCTTACAATTGCTTATATATGTATATAATGTAATGCTACAGAAATAAGAATACTATGGTAGGTAACATCCAGCTCCTTTCCAAGAGCTTCAACGAACATCAATGAAAACTTCCCTTCCTCAAAATGCTCGAAAGAGCACACGAGGAATTCAGGAAAAACAAAAGCTATGTGTCAGACATAGGTCTTGTGAGAAAAGCTTAAGAAATATGTGTATGGAAGATAATGACATTTTTGAGATCGTCGTAATGGTTATCCTCTCAAAAGTGCAAAACCATTTAATAAGTATATATTGCGATACAATAGATAATGTCTAGGGTGAAGAATGTAGGTAAGAAATCACCAAGTAGCATATGCATGTGCATGTACACCCCAACAATAAGAGGTATACCATAAAACCGCTAAGGAGTGTTTGCTAATTGTGTAGGATTTCCTTAGAGACGCACTAAATACTTCGAGGCGGATCTCTTGCACAAGGATTAAAGATATCCTTTTGAAGCAACATACGTCCCAAGCTGATGTACATAGGAAATACACAGCTGGCACACACTAAGTGAGGCCAAGTGCATCACTCCTACACGCATATTTGTAAGTATCTCTAGGATAGAATCAACTGCACCCTTTTAGGTAGCTAAATCCCAATGGCATTGCATCCTATCTCTGGTTTCTGTCATAATGATGGTGAAGTCACATTCAGCATCCCAAAATACAAACCACAACTCGAATAGATCTCGACATATGAGCCGCAACTCGAACAGATCTCGGAACCGCACAGGGATTCCATTATTTCAATAGATCTCGGAACCACATACGGATTTTCACATCCTAAATAGATCATGAAGCTCTATATAGATTCGAGCATCTCAATCAAATTTCAAATCTCCATATATATTTTAGCATATTAATCAGATCATCGACCTCTTTTAAAGCGTAGATCATGTATTTTGGTTTTGAACTGGTTACAGTTTCAAGTCATCTCGCATAAGTACACTCCCCCGCTTACCGAGTGCTCCAAAACCAATAGATAAGTTTCCAATTAACTCAACTTTGGTTCTTTCAGAAGAAAACAGACAATACATAAGGGTGGAGACCATTTCCTATCCAGATGGATTTCCTTATCATTTATCCTAGAAGAGCAAGATGAGTTTAAATTGTAGGTTATACCATTACCGAGCGAATAATCGTACTGTATAATTATCGTGCTTCTTCTAGATATTTCCAAAGTTATATTTTGGTTATTTTCAACAATAATAAGAATGACCACATGTAGAAACTAAGTCGCGTATACTTTCCACACACAAGTAAACACATAAAGCATAATTCACACAAAGCATGATTAAGTGACATAAACGGCTTGTAATCCCCTTTTTAATCAATTAATTCTTTATTAATTAAAACCTCTTTTATTAGTAAAAAATTCTTTTTACCTAATGAAACTTCTTTAGTTAATCAAAACTTCTAATTGATCAAACTCCATTATAATTAAACTTCCTTTATCAATTAATCCTCCTTTATTAATTAATCCTCCTTTATTAATTAAAACATCACTTATTTAGTTAATGCTCCTTATTAATTAAAACTTCACTTGTAAATTAATGCTCCTTTATTAGTTAAAACTTTACTTACTTAATTAATACTCCTTTATTAAAATTGTATATAGATTTAATTTCCCTTTGTAAAAGGTACATACTGTATTCTACTATTCACATACTCACCATTCATTTGTACTCTTTTATATACTTTGAAAGTATTCACATACTTATACTGGTATAAGTATATTCACAAATTTTTAACGAGATTCACTTACTTTAAAATATAGTTAAAGATGTTAAGACAAATGTTACTAAACATTATACAACAAACCCCTTTTATTTTATTAATTAAACACATATTTTTACTCTATCTTTATTTCAGAAGATTCCATACTTGTTGTTTTCTTAAACTCCATTATTAAATGTTTAAGTATATTTTTAATCGTTTAACAATATTTTCCACCTTACGATATAATTCGAGGGTTTAAAAGAAAATGTTGCTAAAACATCATTTACTACAAATCCAAAACACTTCACAATTTAAACATCATCTATAAAACTTGTTTGTAAAGATTTTATTATATTTATAAGGGTTAAAAACAAATATTACTCAAAATTTGTTAACCACAACCCTAAAACCATTTACTTATAATTACATTAATATATTCCTTGTAAGCGCCAATTATATTCAAAATTATAATTCTATTTACTTTCCAAATTATACTTCAAATTATAATCCAAATTATAATTCTAATTAATATCCTAATTACAATTGTTGAACTAACAAGTGGATCAACACTCTGAATTGATGTGAACGTATCAGCTCCCTTTACCAGGGCAAATAGAATAAAGACAAGAACTAATAACTTGTAGATAAAGTAAAAAAAGACGAGAATTTTTATAGTGGTTCGGCTGTTAGCGAAGCCTACGTCCACTTTATAACTTTTCTCATCAACTGAATGCTATTATAAGTTGATTCTGATTACAATGCAATTGAATTATGTTAGATGGATCAAGTCACCAATGTTAGAGTTCACTGAAGAATCGCAGTGAGCCCAGTAGATGACCGTTGCATGGAGGAAGAAGAATGAAGAATAATTTCTATAGAGCTTTAGTAGCCAGTCCAGAAGAATCTGTTTATGTTGTAGGTAGTATTGTATTTGTAGGGGTTGGAGATCTATTAGGCTATGCCGACTTGCCAGATGCCTACAAAAAACTGTACGAAGGTGCACTGAAAGTTTCACTGCAAACCGAACCAGTTTGATGGATCGTCATCGATCCGTAGTTTTTGGCTTGCTGGTGATCTAATTTCTTGAGATGCTTCCCACCATCCTCTCCATTGAAGTTTATTGTGACGCCCCAACTCTATACCCATGCTAGCCAAGAACACTACGGTGTAGTGCTGTCGGCTAGCACGGAGAATAAGGCTGTTGAGGAGCGACCATCCGTGTAATTGCCTTGTGCGAGCACCGATATGCCAGATAGTAAAAACATGCATTTTATTTCAGGAGGAAATCCAACATGCCGATGCAAACTCAAAGCTACTACACAGTGGCTATAATAGTCTAGGACAAAAATATAAAATAATAACACAGATAATATGAATGTGGAACATAGATAAAACAGAAAGTCTCATATATATAATAACTGATATCAGTTACAATACATTTGACACGGAACATGTGATACAATTACAACAGTCAACTCAGAAAGTTATATATACAAGTACATTATCGACTAATATACATGAATACATATCAACCTATACTATGACACGACAACTGCAAAAGATACGAAGAGTCTTCATAGCTCAAGCAGCATCCCAAAGTAGAATATCTACAACCTGTAAATACTCGGTCTGACCCGAGTATTAAATTTCAAAAGAAAATAATACTCGGGTCAGTCTAATTCAAACTCAGTTATTAGTGCACAGAAGCAATAATAATTAAATAGAAATTAGACGACAGTCAAAATAAATTTACCTATCCGATTCTTAAATAAGAAATCGGATAACGGTAAATATAACGTGAACCAATTCAAACAATTGGAACATCAATTAAAAGGTCAACACGAGTAGGGCTGCAGTATACGCACGCGTGTACGGCCTCGCCACTACAACATATGGAATACGAAATAGATCCATAAATCAAAGCAAAAGAAATAACAATAAAAGCAGTACCGTGTGGCTGCAGTTCACGCTTGCGTGCACTGCCTTGCCACTACAGTGATGACGTACCCAATGAATACCGTGTGGCTGCAGTTCACGCTGGCATGCACTGCCTTGCCACTACAGTGATGATGTACCCAATGAATACCGTGTGGCTGCAGTTCACGCTGGCGTGCACTGCCTTGCCACCACAGTGATGATGTACCCAATGAAAATTCACAAGCAAACACAAGATCAAACCCGAGTCACCGGATTCAACTCAAGTGTAATTCGAAAATCAATCCAAATGCCATCAAATAGGACAAGGCCACATATATAAATATGTAGAAAATGACAATAACTAACTCAGGAATGCAGTACAGTGTACCACAAGCAAACCCATAAGACATGCATACAGGGATTTCAAGTGAACTCAACAGGATTGTTAAATCCAGATGAACAAAATAATGCAAACCAACATCAGTGACTCATGTACAAAGATTGACCAGAAATGCAACTGCAAATTACATGGGGGATGACATGGTAAAATGAACCAAAGTTCGATTGAGAAATGAATAAGGCAAGCCGACATCAGTGACACAGCCTCAAAATGAAATGGTTAAAATAACCATATATGCACACTGCAGCAGCTCAAGTGAACAGAGAGAAGCAACTGGCAACAATGCACAGTGCCTCAATGAATTAAACAAGACTCAAGTGTAGCCTCAATATAAAAGAAGTAAGCCCCAAATACATGAAGTAGTGAACTACATAATTATACGTAGTATAACCACACTTATTTATGTAAACAAGAGTGACACCACCAAACTGAAGAATGCCAAACACTGTCACTAGTGTAACAAAATAAACACAATGTCAAAATAGCACTGCAATTACAAACAGGTAGGTACTTAAGTGGATGTTCACATATATGGCAAAAAAAAATGGAGCAACCGCATGAATAACACGTCATTTACACATGCAGTGCACAAATAACTGGGTGACCCAGCTAGTTCAAACAAGGATATAAGTATCAGGGCATATGCCGAGTATAACAAAGTCAAGGATGCAATAAATCAATTGCATAATGGCCGAAGCCAATGCACATAGGAAATGCAAAAATCAAAGACCAGATACCACACAAAACAACCTAGCAATGTGGGAGTGCATACTGGATGAACAAAATGCAAGAACCAGCGGTGGATAAATATCTCACCGTGACACAAGTACTAGCTTAACCGAGTCAAGTGGAAATAACCAATAGCACTTGCAACTGAAACTGTCTCGAGGTGAATGAGAACAAATGCAAAGTCTAATGAATGCAACAGTGACTCAAAACATATGAAGTGAAACAGTAAATGACCCCAATTGAATCAGAGATCCAAAGTCCATCAAGCAATACAAAACTTGTCAAGAGAAACTAGAAAACAACAAAAGGGGCCAGGTACAACATGCATCATTCGAAATCGCAACAGTATACATACGCCCAAAGCAAGGCAAAAAAAATCAAATAGAAAGACATGTCTAGCCTGAAGCTCACTCAAGTCAAGCTACAGGGAAGAACACAACAGGTCAGAGTTGAGTGATGACCACGAAAATGAACAGCTCGAAACGATAAAGCCAGAAACAATATGCAGTTCGAAATCAAAACAATGCCAAAATCAAAATAGTTCATGCAATGACCGAAGTGACAAATCAAGGGACGAATTCAACAATCAAATACGAACGAAAATCATCGAATTCGAACACTAATAAACACGAGATAGGAATTAGATATGAGTGAAGGGGATCACTCACCTTGTCGACGAATTGAAGCTATCAACCGAAGCCCAATCGAGCACGAGCACGTCGAATTGAAGAAGCCAGAATCATAAATTTTGAACGCGCCCTAGCTTAAGACGAACGAAGACGAGATGCCGCCATTTATTTTCTTTTGAGGGTTTTAGGGTTACGAACGAAATAAAAGAAAAATGGTAAAGGGGCGGATCGAGTTTCTTGAAGAATGGGTCGGCATTGAGATAAAGGGGACGTGTACATTACCTTTGCAAACTTTTCACGGCTTCAAACATTTGAAAATGTTGGCCGAGAATTTATTTTAAAGCCCGTCAGCCTTTAACAGATTTTTCAAAAGAGTTTCAACTGGTTAAGCAAAAATTCCAACCAGTAATTTGCTAGGAAAAGAAACCGTCCAAAGACGATAAATAATCGGTACGAAATACCGGGTTTACAGACTCCCTTCCTTAAAGAAATTGCGTCCTCGCAGTCATAAGGAATAAATGGATAAAAGGTAACAACCATAAAAGAATATCATCACAAAATGATGAAATTTGAAATAGGAAGTTCACCATAAAGAGCATGAAGGAGCAAGCCAGAACGTGTTTGCTCAAAGTCAAATATGGTGAAACTTCAATTTCTTCAATAATACCGGGCTCAAGAATAAAATCAGAATTCCTAAGGCATTTCCGTAGAAGGAAGACGCGTGAAACACGTCATGAGTAACAGAAAATTGAGCCGATAATAAGAGGCGATAAACCAAGAAACCAATACGTTCAGTGATAGGAAATGGCCCAATATATCGAGGCGCTAACTTTCCCGACCGACTGATACGCACAACACCTATCATAGGTGAGACACGAGTAATTTGGAACAACTGCGTAGTACAATAACGATACGCCAAATGAATCAAAGCTTCATTAATTCGGAACGCCGACGTAGTACAAAACGGTACGTCCAATAAACCGATCAACATAAAAGAACATCAGACGTAAGTCCATAAAAGGAGTGAGACGAAGCTCAATAAAACGAAGTACATCGAAACATCTGATGAACTTGGTAAAAAGATGATTCCATTCTGACATCATCAAAGAAACAACCACTTGTTGCCTACGACTAAGTGCATTGGCAACACGATTTCCCCCTCCGGGAGTGTAAAGAATATCAAGATCATGAGATATAAGGAACTCGAGTCAACGTGGTTGAGGCAAATTTAGTTCCTTATGAGAAAATAAATATTCCCAAGATTCATGATCAGGGTAGAGAACAAATTTCTCACCCAAAAATAATGATGCCAAATTTTGAAGTACGAAATCAATAGCCAAGAGCACTAGATCATGAGTAGCATATCTAGTCTCAATATGCATTAATGATTTAGAAACACAAGAGACAACACGTTCTCTTTTGCAAGAGAATGGTATGCAAACCAACACGATTAGCATTGGTACTAACGATAAAGTCTTGGTTCCCTCGGGAATCACAAGAATATAAGTGTCGGAAAAGGGTTGTTTTAAATAATATTCTTTCCCGAAAAGCTAAAACTTTCAAAATTTACAATTTACTTTGTGTAATTATCTTTTCAGGCAAATTTACATTTTAAAATTCAATTTACTGTGTCTGATTGTCTCATCAAAGCGTCTAGGAGATTCCTATCGATAACGTTGATCAAGCGCATCGACCAGAATTCTTAAAGCACTCAATGGGCAATACAATCATAAAATATTCAATTAACAAGTCCCGAATTAACCGAAATAGCAAACACACATGTCCCATAACCACGAGTTTTACTAAATCGTTTAATTCACTTCATCGTTTCCTTGAAGGTGCAAGAATTGTGTATTTTAAAAATAACATTTCACATTCTCAAATGGACAAGTCCGGAATTAAGCGAACCAGTAAAAGAAAGGGGTCATAGTCCTCGCTTTTTCTGAAACGTTTAAATCGCTTCCTCATTCTTTTGAAAGCGTAAACTGTAAAAATTTTGAAAACGATTTTTATTTTTGAAACAATTTTTAAAACACGTGATTAAAACAGCGATATCAGTAGCAACTTCGATAAGTGGATTTTCATTCATCAAGAATGTCACAAGAATCTTCTCAAAGATAGAAAGGGGTATCATACCCTAAACTTGTATTCATAACAAGTCAATGACACACGAATTCACCAATGCACAAAAATTGATAAAACTTATCAATAGAAATCACAAAAATTCGTGAAGCACAAATTCTAGAAATCTACACAAGAAATCCAGAAATCACAAGATGAGAGTATGAAAACTCGAATGGGAGTATGAAAACTCGAATGAGAGTATGAAAACTCGAATGAGAGTATGAAAACTCGAATGGGAGTATGAAAACTCAAATGAGAGTATGAAAACTCACCTACACGCGAGCATGAAAACTCATCAGCACATGTAACGCAAAGCGAGAACGGGAGCATGAAAACTCACCTACACGCAAGCATGAAAACTCATCAGCACATGTAACGCAAAGCGAGAACAGGAGCATGAAAACTCACCTACACGCGAGCATGAAAACTCATCAATACGTGCAACGCAAAGCGAGAACGGGAGCACGAAAACTCACCTACATGCGAGCATGAAAATTCATCAGCACGTGCAACGCATAACGAGAACGGGAGCACGAAAACTCACCTACATGTGAGCATGAAAACTCACCAACACGTGCAATGCAAAGCGAGAATGGGAGCATGGAAACTCACCTACACGTGAGCATGAAAACTCATCAGCACATGTAACGCAAAGCGAGAACGGGAGCATGAAAACTCACCTACACGCGAGCATGAAAACTCATCAACACGTGAAACGCAAAGCGAGAATGGGAGCACGAAAACTCACCTACATGCGAGCATGAAAATTCATCAGCACGTGCAACGCATAACGAGACGCTATCTCATGGTTGCAAGCCATTAATTTTGACACACGAATGGCCCGAAGACCGTGGGGCGCTACTCCACATGTGTGAGTCGGAATCACACAGATTGAGGTCTAGACTAACCAAAATTCAAAAAGGTATGTGTGAGTGGAATCACACAAGTGGTGTCTAGTCTAACCTCGCAAACAAAAGGAAAGTATGTGTGAATGAAATCACACAAATGGTGTCTAGACAATCCTCAAAGCCCAAGAGATATGTGTGAGACGAAATCACACCGATGAGGCCTAGTCTAACCGTGCAACAACGAAATATGTGTGAGACGAAATCACACAAATGGTGTCTAGACAATCCTCAAAGCCCAAGAGATATGTGTGAGACGAAATCACACCGATGAGGCCTAGTCTAACCGTGCAACAAGGAAATATGTGTGAGACGAAATCACACAAATGGTGTCTAGGCTAACCAAAAAGGTATGTGTGAGTGGAATCACACAAGTGGTGTCTAGCCTAACCAAAAAGGAGACATCGCACAATTGCTAGTCTAAATCATAAGCATGATCGTCATGATCAACGAGAAGTGTCAATTACACTAAGTTAGTGAACATAAAAGTTTAGCTTCATGTCCCATAACCACTAGCTTAACTTAAATATTTACGAACAAACTGTAGATCGTCACTAGAAAATTGTCACAAGAGATTCAATCGAATAAGTCCAAGAATTAACCGGCGAAGTAAAAGCAAGCGTTTCGTACCACTTGTTTTACTAAGCCGTTTAATAAGATTTCTCATCCGAGTGAGGTAAAGGCTTGTATATACTAGTAGATTGAAAAACGGTTTAGGAAAAGAGTTTGATATTGAAAATAGAGTTGAAAACATTTTGATAAAAGTGTTTTGATATTTACTACTAGTATTGAAACCTTTATATTTTTAAAGTGACAAATCACAAAAATGATTGTAGAAACAATCAATCACAAGAATTTCACATACGAAGACGTGAATAGAATCCAAAGAAATCGATACCGAATTCATCGAAAGGTATGTTCACAAAAATCTGGAAGAAAAGGTCATCAAAGTTGCTAATAAATAATAGCAACAAATCGGGAAATAATCAAGAATCGATTAAATTTGTTAACCAAATCAATTCACTAAAATTCACATTCGAAGACGTGAATAAAATCCAAAGAATTCGATTCCAAATCCATCAAGATAGGAATACCCAAAAATTCCTGAAATAGAAGTTATCAAAGTCGACAAAAGTGATAACAACTAATCAGAAAAGAAGAATCGATCAACAATTAGAAAAACGAAGCAAAACGAGCATAAATGCATGAATGACTTTAACAAAAGTAAAAGTCAAGTCAACGTCGATATCGACAAGGCAAAGTCCAAGACAATTTCTTTTATACCAAAGAAATTTTAAAACTATCAGAGAGAGGCACATGAAAACCAAAAACCATGGATAAGCAGACAGAGTCGACAATTGAAATGCAATTTGTCTCAAAGATTGATACCCAAAACCCAATTGCATGGAGACTCCATCCAGTACACGAATCAGAGATAAGAATGCATATATACAACAGTTCGAATAAACAATGCGAGCTCAAATCGAAGTGGGTACGAGTTGCAGCAATATGCAACTTAGTAGAGCATATACACAATAATACTTAGCAGTGCATACTCAAGTGAGCAAACGCAACAGAAAATAGCAGCAATGCTCATGAAAAAGAGTTAGGAATTCATACCTAACTATCAAAGATGATCTTAGACAAAGATGAGAGATAAACATCGACAAATAGTTGTAACACATGTTCCATTTAAGTTATGTTTTATATTCGTCCTAAACCCCAGGCTCTGATACCAAGCTGTGACGCCCCACCTTTATACCCACGCTAGCCAAGAACACTACGGTGTAGTGCTGTCAAGTAGCACAGAGAATAAGGCTGTTGAGGAGCGACCATCCGTGTAATTGCCTTGTGCGAACACCGATATGCCAGATAGTAAAAACGTGCATTTCATTTCAGGAGGAAATCTGACATGCCGATGCAAACTCAAAGCTACTACACGGTGGCTATAATAGTCTAGGACAAAATATAAACTAATAACACAGATAATATAAATGCGGAACACAGATGAAACAGAAAGTCTCATATATATATATATATAATAACTGATGTCAGTTACAATACATTTACACAGTACATGTGATACAACTACAACATGAAGTCTGTGTGCCTCAAAGGCCAGAGGTCATGAAAAATGTAGACGGCACCTAATTAAGTTCACACGAACTCAATGCATCAGTGAAACAAGTTCAAGAAGGGTGGCAACAAGTTCGAACTAAGTCAAAGCAATGTTCGACAAGGTCGAGTACTGATATCAATGATGCAACATTATTAATATGTATCAATATGCTCAAGGGAAGTCAACAACATCTGGAGTGAATGCAAGTAAATGCAAACACAACATAGCAGTATGGAAGTGAGACTACAAACTAGTAAAAATGTAGATGCAGTGAAAGCAACAGGATGGAAGCAGTGTGCCAACTACAGGTCAAACAGATTATAGTGCAACAAAAACTCAAGTGGATATGCAATGTAAATCTGACTCGAAGCTACAGTGAATGGCATGTAACCTGATATACATACAGACACAGCAACACTACAGGTCAGAAATAATGGCCGAAGTAAGTATACAAAGGTGATGCACAATTTGACAAATGCAAACACTACGAATCTGACTACAAGATGATCCAAACGAGGCACAGTGCACAGAGTACAGACAAGGTAAAACATGCCAGAGAATTCAAGTAGCAGTCTTGGTAAAAATCAAAGTAAGGTATAACCGAAGTCAAATGGAATCAACAGTAGCAAGTTTTAACATGAAGGTTGAAATCAAACAGAAAGCAAGTCGATAAAGTTACGGAGATAAACATCAAAATGGCCAAAATCGAACAAGTCAAGTCATAATCAAAATCATTCAATCGGTAAAATCAAGTCAAAGACGAGACAAAGAAATCAGAATAAGCAACCGAATTCAACTGATTTGAATTAGATGTGAGAATTCACTCACCCTGTCGACGAATTGAAGGAGCAGCCGATTGTCGAAGCAAGCAACGCGAGCACCACAAGAGACGAGCAACGATCGAGTAACGTCGGCCACCACAATTCCAAGCCCTAATTTGGAGAAGAGGACGAACGAGATCGCCTCCATTTTATTTTCTTCGTGGGCTAGGTTTTTTCAAATGAACGAAAAAAAGAAGGGGACGGGTCGAATTGAGTTAAAAAGGGGAACGAGTTATTCACTTTGCAAATTTCACGGCCACAATTAAAATACGGGCCACTACTAAATTTTCAAAGCTCACAATCCCTTTTAAAAATTATAAAAGAATTTTTTAATTCAAATTTAAAAACTTCAATTGGTAATTAGCGAAAATATTAATCGTTTAATATTGATTATTAATTGGTGCGAAAAACCGGGTTGTTACATTTATGGCGATTTGGAAAAATGGTATGGAACGTTAGCGATCCATAGTGCATGGATCGCTGGCGATCCATGTAATTAGTGGATTTCTAAAAAAATTCTTTTGGATCGCGTTTAATTATCTCGTGTTGGTGTTCCTCATGTAATTCATAGCATGTTGCCTTGTTTTGGTGATGATCCACACACTGGTTGCATAAGAATGCTGACTGAATTCAACGAATGCTTACTTCTCGATCTAACTAACTTAGAATTCTACCAAACTTAACCATCATTCCTATAATACCTATTGGCCCATGATGCAAGAAGATTAGTTCACCTACGAGCTATTTTATGGATTACTAGCAATGCATATGAGATGGATCGCTAGCAATCCATCACCTTAGTATGTTTTTATTTTCTTTTTCTTTGATCCTTCTTGGTCAGTTCTTCTAGTCCTTTTGGTTGGCTTTTGAGCTATTTTGACTCGACGAAGCTGTACCGACTTGATTCTGCCGGGTTAAAAAACTGGACAACATTTTCCCCCCAGAGTATGCCTTCTTTGGAAACAAGGCATGCTCTAGAAGTAATTGCCTTTTAGTTTTCACTTGGTGAAGTTCAAGTGATCATGTTAAGGTCATCACAAGAATTTAGCTTTGGGTGTTCAGTTGCTCTTTAAGTTTTGATGTGAATTTTCATTGCTTGTAATAACAAACCAAGTCTGACCATATAACCTTTAGAAGCCTTTAGATAGCACGTGGACCATACTGGCTAAATTTGGAATCGATCGAGTGCAATTAGATGGATCGCGGGCGATCCATAGCTAACGGATCGCTAGCGATCCAATGATTTGGTGATTTTTTCTCATGCAATCTCCTATATAGCCGTCTAGAGCCAACCTATACTCCATTCTTACCATCCTCTTACGACCCGATCCCACTCCTTGCGATTTGACCTAAGTTTGAACAAAACCTAAGTCCATCCACTCTATCATCGTCGCCGATCATCTATCACCGGAGCCTCCCGTCGTTGATCAATCTGAAGCTTGCCATCGCTTTGACTTCAACCCTAACTCCTGAAACCTTGTTTCTTGGATCGTCGTTGACCCATCAACTTGGATCGTTGGATCGCTGCTGTTGACAACTCCAATTATTTTTTCCATTGATTCTTGATTCAAGGTGGGTGATGCTGATTCCGACGTTCGCTTAGCAATTTGATGGGTTGTATTGGTGATGATTGTCGTGGAAAATACAAGTTGATTGTGATTTTATGGAAGAAGATAGTAAATCAAGTCTTGATTTCTTCATGGAACGACACTCGGGCCCAGCCTACAGTGCTTGACATGTTTTGCTATCTTTATTGACAGAATCAAAATTAACTTGTACTAAGTTACATTGCTGATACAACATGACATACCGCAAATTGGATTTAATCCTTCTGGTGGGGGAATAATTGCTTTAAATAGCATCTCACAAGCAACTTAAGTTGTTACCGCCTTTTAGAGAGTTTGGAGTTGTCTTGTATTTTTTCATGCTTGGTGTACTTGTACTAGGAAGTGCTTTCCATGTCGCTGTAGACAATGGATTTGTTATCGATCGTTGATCGATAACGGGTAAGTGTAGAAGAAATAATTTCAAAAAAATGATATGAAATGAACTTTTCATTGTCTATTGTAAGCCAATTATCTACACCGGATGAAGCGTTCGTAGTGTTCAGGGCACTGAGCTTACCCTCCAGAGATAACACACTGCACTTGCCTCGGTATATACTTGAATTTCGAAGTGTCGACGAGAATCGATATTCCTTTGAAATTCAATTGTTATAGGGAAGTTTTTTGTCAAAGACAGAATTATCAACCCCGTCGAACGTAAGTCCTTTTGTATAGAATTAAGTATCTGTCTTCTAACCATAAGTCCAACGGAGGAAGTCTAGCACTTTCAGAAGCTGAATTGTCGTCTGTCGCCCCTCCCTCTTCTACTTCGCAGCCTGAATACAGTCAACTAGTCCTAGTTGGCTCGGTAGTGGACTAAACTCCTTCAAATTTCAGAGTCCCACCTAATTAACCAAAGAGAGCTTCCTTCGTAATCTCCACCAAGGTTTTGCATAACATTTTCTTGCAACACGACATTATGGAGGACGATGTGTGCCATTCGGAGAGAATGAATTTGCCCATACACCTCCTCCAGGATACACTACTTCCCATCGGCGTATGTGCCTAAACGGAGCAGTGCCCCCCTTCAATGACTTCTTGACACAAACTCTTTTGAACTTGGGAATTTCCCCATTCCAAATTCATCCTAATGGATATGCGATCTTTACTTGCCTGCACGTTCTATTTATGCGGACATTTAACCATGCTTTGAGTTGAGATGAGTTGAGATGTTTTCTCTCGTTTAAGAGGAGAGGTGAGTGCCCATCCTTCATTGTCATTGAGGCCTGGAGGAATCGCAAGATCGTACTCCAGATTCAAAACAATTTATCTCAGTTCAAGACTCGGTACTTTTTCGTTAGTCGTCCCATAGGGTTTAACCGCCTTTGGACAATGGAGGGTAACTTCTCTTCCTTACTTATTGCATTTTGATATTTCACTATGGGATGTTTAACAAGTCAAATGTTTCCCGCAGTTATTCCGATGCCAAATAAAGACCTATTTCTTGACCAAATTTTCCATACCCTTAAGGTCGTACCGGGGAGAAATCAGTTAAATTTCTAGTAATGGACGAAAATTTACTCCAATATGGACTATTGCATCTAGGAAGATCCACCGTGGCGGTTGAATTCCCGTCTCCTTCACATTCCAGAATATGAACGCGCTCTACTTCATCGTCGCATGGTTTCGAATAGAGTGTTTGTCAAGAAAAGGAAGGCTTGTTTGGCAAGTCAGTCGAAGAAACTTATGATGGAAGAGATGTCATGACTGAATCTAGCTATCTAGCCAAAATGCCCCCGATTCCAGAGGAATGGGAAGAAAAGTTTAAGCAACGAGAAGGAAGGGCTACAGTGGAAACAGAAAAAGAGGAGAGTGAAGTTGACAATAGTAGTCATGATTCCTCTTCCCGTGATGATGAATTCGATGCAGGCTTCGATGATAGAGACTCTGAATCATGTGATGAGACTCCAGGAATGAGTCCCGTTATTCCGGACCTGCCTCCCCGAGAGACCCTCAATAAAGATGTTGCACTAGTAGTCGAGCGACATCAGGATTCGCCAATTAAAGATGCTGGCGAAGACTTTAGGGATTTGAGTAACGTCTACGTAGATATTGACGAACCAATAGGGGAAGATATCAGATATAAAGAGACGTTTCCTCACCCGGGCTATGTTTTGCCCAGAATCAACTCGATTTCTACTGCAATGCTTCCCGTTCTGGTTTATTATGTCATTTTAGGTCCCTAAGACACATTACCCGTATCACTAAGGTCACTTCACTTATACACGCATATTCAAGCCTATTTTGTCATGTACCATGATAGGACGTGGTATTTACGATAATCTCGAGGAATTCACTGATTCACAACATTGGTCAAAACATTCCACATGCCGTTATCAACTTCACGAGGCCGAGGGGGAATGAAGAAGGTGGAAGGACTTGGAGGTCGAAACTCGTCGTCGGGATGAGAGGGAATGAGGTCGGACATAAAAAAGTGGCTATGAGAAGAAAAAAACCCTTGATGACCGAGAGTAACCATCCAAGAAGTCACAGGTGGATTGCTGTTCTCATTCTTTTGAGCAACATGCCTATGCCCCGGCCCAAGCTTTTGTCGATCTTGAAATTCCGATTTCTTCCATTCAGGCTCCATCTTCACCTTTAGTCCATCGTCCCATATGGCGCTAGCCCCTAGTTCCTCATGTCCTCACTGAAGGTCAGCCTACATACATCTGTCCGGTCCCTCTATACTTGAAGCGGTGCTCCCCACGTTGTTTTTAAAAGGAGTTAATTATGACCGTGACCTTCGCCCAGTCCGCAAAGATTCCTGCATGCCCCACCACCAGGCAATCCTTGGAGATTTATGGCAAGCCAAGGGATGGGAAGCCTATGAAAGCAGCTTGCTAATACGAATAGCAATAATTACCAAGAGATCCTCTCCTTTGAATCGGAGAAGGATGACTTTGAGATGGCATTAGTAGAACGTGATGCTATTATTGAACGCTCGTATAAGAAAGGGATGCAGTTCTCCAGAAGGGTAAGAATAATGCCGACTTGATGAAAGAACTGAAAGAAGCCCATGCGAAAATAGAGATCATCTTTCAAGATGAAATTAAGAAGGCTCAAGCGGACGAAGTTAACTTAAAAGAGGAGCTCGAAGCTCGCAATGTATTTAAGCCCAATAGAAGACTACTGCCGATCACGACAAAATTTTCGAAAGGCATAACAAAACAATCATGGAATATGAGGAGATCATGAAGTCCCACGATAAGACCATTTTCGCTCAAGCCCAAATGATTACCCTGCTTCAAGAAAGAGTTTGCAGCTTAGCGCCGACAAAAATCGTGTTGATGTTGAGAACGCCGCCGTCATGGTGGATTGTTTGGAGCTAAAGGACACTTTTGATAGGAATGTGGAGGAGATGGATGATACCATCTTAAACTTCTACGTCAACTCCCTATTGCATCAGGGGAGTCTCGGCTATTTGGACCCTAAGTTCCCATGCACTCTCGCCGTGGTTTAGGAGGAAATTCTAACCTGGTTCCAAGATAGCGAGGATGTCTATACCGAGCTAGAGTTGGAGGATGCCTACCTTAATGAGGAATCAAAGAAGGCATGGACAAAGGACCGATAAATCCTGTAAATGGAGAAGGAACAGGAAGTTGCCGATGTCGCCATGCCTACCACTGCTAAAACGTTGTCGGAGCCCCTTTTTGACGTGGAAAATCGTCAATACAGCCTCGTGGTCCATTGGAAGTTCTAGGCTCGAAGCTTCTTCGAATATTATGCTACCATCGAAAGAAGGCGAAGGTAGGGAATATAAGATCGACATTCTTGGCCATTCCTCTGATACAGGTAACCTTCTTATTTTCCCCAAGTTTAAGAATTTCAACTCACACCACAAGAACAAGACGAACTTAATGCTTTCATTTTTTGATCTCATAGGTCCATCTTCCTTACCCATTGACCCGCCGGTTTCTTCAATGCTTGGAACCGTCGCTATTTCAAATGCTTCGATTCTTGTCTCCGTAGGTACTCTGATTGCTACATTTGTGTCTGGATCATAGCCGACGCTGGAGTCTGAGAAGATCGCTGCATTGCGTGGTTTGGAAGACACTTCCATATCTTTGGAGAGCGACTTTACGGTAGCCAAAGCTCGAGAGCAGGGGGTCCAGACTGAGCAGTTTTATATATCCGAACAACAACTGGTTTCCATTAAAAAGAGAAGGTTGAAGTGATAAAATCCTCGAAGAGCCCTTACAAATCCTGAAAGCGCAAGTCGAAAGAGGAGTCGTCCGAGAAGGTTGGAGGGCGGGGATGAGATGCCGGCATAAAGGAGATAGTTGATATCACAGGCAACGACACTACCCCTAGCTAGAATTTTGAGGGGAAGTAAAAACTTCCAACTAAAGGCGGGAAGGGTAGCGGCGGAAAGAGGCATTGAGAGGTACTAAAGCTGATTTTCGAGAAATTTTGTTTTGTTTTGTTCAAGTGCAGCATTTGCACTTACTACTTTTGTTGTAGCGTTTGTATCAAGTGTAGAGTCTGCACTTACTACTTTTGTTGTAGAGTCTATATTTTTCTTTTTGTTGTACAATATTGTGTGGGTACGGCATCCACATTTTGAATTTGTACAAAAATTTATAAGTAATACAATGCTGACATTTTGATTTTAACTTTACCCGTCTACTTATATGTGTTTCATCCACTTATGCCAATTTCGTTTACTGCTATTTTATTTTATCGAGTCCTATGATTATCGCCAAACTTCTTTGTTTGCAGAAATAGAACTATGAAGTGTTTTTATTTTTTAGTATTCTATTTAAGTACCGGTGTGCCCACAGTTCACGGGGCTGTACTTTGAACACCTAACAAAAGACCGGTTGATCCGACTATTTGTTTATTTTTTGTCGCCAAACTTGTTTTGTAGTTCTTATTCTTGGGAGCTTATGATTTGAATGGCTTAATTTCATATTTGTTGTTGGTCAACAATTGGAATTTTCCGCCGACTTGTAGTATTTTAGCATTGTTGGATTCATGCCCGTTGCTCCGGATAATGGGAGTTGGCTGATTCTTGTTATTCCTGCAATGGATGAGTTCCCCGGTATCACTAGGGCAATACCGGTACTAAAAGGTATGCACGGCTTATAAAATGCATGGCTTTTAAGAGTATGCCCAGCTTTGGGAGGCACGAATTTTGGGACCGATATGACCCGTCGATCCAGAATGGTTTTGGAACTTCTCGACATTACCAATATTCGGACAATGTGAGGAGTTTATGTTTTGAGAGCCTGATTCCAAACTCAAGAATTAAAGCTTATGGGATGTGCAGCTTTTGGGACCGATACGACCATCGATCCAGAATGGTTTTGAAACTTCTTGATGTCACTAATCTTCGAGCAACGTGAGGAGTTTATGCTTTGAGAGCATGATTCCATAACTCAAGAAGTAATGTCCAACTTATGGGATGCGCGGTTTTTACTTGGGCCATCACGGTGTCGTTGGTTCTTAGAATGTGGGGATCGGGTTCCGTCGATCCAACGCTTTGAGTCGATTTGCTTCTGTCGATCTGGCAGGTAAGTTGGCGTATTTGAGTGCGATTCCATAGCTTAAGCAGTGATTGGATGGTTTGTGCCGATTTGACCCTGTCGACTCAGTAGGTTACTTTTCCAAATGCAGTTTTATTGGTTTAGAAAGTAAATCAATTTTATTAAGAAAAGCTAGGCAAGCTCTGCCTATTTACAATGTCCCAGGTATCACGAGATGGCTTAATTGCTGAAAAATAGGAAGTACATAAGATAGTTTTAGATAAAGTGATGGTGTAGCAATTCATTGTTTCAAGCTCGGGGACCTGAATCCCGTCAACGATCGTCAGTTTGAAAGTTCCATCCTCTAACTTTTGATTGATCACATACGGCCCTTTCCAGTTTGGTCCGAAGGCTCTAGGTATGGGATAGACTTGTTTGAAGACGAGGTCTCCCACTTTGAAGGTTGGTTGTGAACTTTGGAGTTGAAGTATGTGACCCTTTATTGGTAAGCAGTGGTCCTCAATTCGGCTTCGTCACTCTTCTCGTCAATCATATTAAGTGACTCGAGTAGGAGCTGCTCATTTTGCCTCTGATTGAAATTCTGCCTTCGATGGGAGGGGACTTCTAGTTCGACAGGGACCATTGATTCTGAACCATACGCCAAGGCGAACAGGGTATGCCCGGTTGCTGCTTTGTGTGTTGTTCTATAAGCCTATAGTGCGAGTGGAAGTTCATCAACCCAATTCGCTTTGGCTTTAGTCATTCGCATTTTGATAGTGGATTTGATGTTCTTGTTTATTGCTTCCACTTGGTCATTTTCTTACAGATGAGCGACCATGGAAAACCTTTTCTCGATTCGGAAGCGTTTGCAAAAGCCTTTGAATTTGGCGCTATCGAATTGGGTACCATTCTCAGTTATGATTTTCTATGGCACACCAAACCTATAAATAATGCTTTTAGTAATAAAATTAATAACTTTCCTCATGGTAATGGTGGCCCATGGTTCACCTTTGGCCCATTTTGTGAAATAGTCAATGATAACTACAGCATATTTAGCCCCTCCAGTGGCTATTGGCAATATGCCAATCAGATCAATTCCCCATATTGCGAACGATCATGGGCTGACCATCTGCGTTGGCTCTATTGAGGGAGTTTTTTTATTTTTGCTGAATTTTTCGCATCGGTCACTCTATCTGGCATAATCTACTACATCATGATTTACCATTGGACAAAGATATCCACACCGAAGGATTTTCTTTGCAAGGGTTTGCCCCCCAATATGATCTCCGCAGTCACCTTCGTGAACTTCCTTCAGGATCCGTCGAGCTTCGTTGTCGGTCACACATTTGAGTAAGAGGGTAGAGAACCCCCTTTGGTAAAGTATCCTGTAACGACCCAGAATTTTTAGAAATTAAAATTTGAATTTTTAATTAATTTTAAATATTAATAAGTGAATTTATAAGTCGAATAAATTTTAATTTGAATTATTGGATTTAATTGAATAATTAAATCGATAATTTAATATGTTAAATTATGGAAATAATGGAAAATTGAGTTAAATATGATTGAAAATGATTTGTAAAATTTTATTATATCATATGGAAGTTAGAACGATATTGTAGAACTTTTAAAATCGAATTAAGAGTTAAATTGTGAAAATTGAATATTTTAATATTTAAATCGACTAGTGAAAATAGTCAATTTTTGAACAGTCTCAGAATTGAACGAAACCAGTTCCATTGGATCCGTAATAGTTAGTTATTACCGGATTTCAAATTTCGTGTCAATCGGAGTTATCGTTTGATCGTGGCAGCTCGAAACGCATCGATTTATTTTTAATATTAATTTGGCGAGCTAAAATAGCCATTTTTCAAAAGTCTCGGATTTCGACGAAACCAGTTTCATCGGATCCGTAATGTGATATTATTGTAAGGTTTCAAATTTCAAGTCAATTGGATTTACCGTTTGTCTTGTACAAATTAAAACGCCTAGAAAATCGCTTAAATTCAAATTGAGCGTTTATAGCCATAACTCGCACAGATGTCCGAATTAGCTTCCGAAACCTGTTCCATTGTGTCCGGAACGCGGGATAAACCCTAGGTACGTCAGTTTCGGCGCCTAAGTCGGAGTTCGGAATTTCCGGATGAATAGTGTCGATCGATTTCTCTATAAATACACACCCACACCCTTCACAAAAATAAAAAATAAACCTAAATTGCAAAACCCTAGCCGCCACTATCAGGTTGAAGGGCCAGAATTCAATCTCGTTCATTCCTCAATCTCTCCCAATCTACAAACAATTAGGAGAAGTGCTCAACTACAAAGTCGAAGAGCTCGACGAGAGCTTCGATTCCATACGGTGATGATCGAATTTGGAGCGTCGATGGAGGAGCAAAGTGAGGCCGTCGGCCACAACTTGCGCACACCATATGAGGAAACATAGGGGGCCGAGCTTGCTCTCCTTGGGGCCGAACTTAGAGTATGTAATGGCGTTCACAATGGCGCATCTTGATCGAAGTGAAGATGGAAGGAGATGGCTCAAAGTTAAACCCTAATATGTATGTTTGGGTTCGGCTTACGTGAATGTTGCCTGGAGATAGAAACGAGAGAGAGGGAAGAAAGGGGGGATGGTGGAGATGCAGAGAGATGTGGATCTAAGGGCTATGAATGGTTAAGGTTTAAAATTAATTAGTTAATGTTGTGATTAATTATAGTTTAAATCGTATAAACTTTGAAAATTTATAACTTTTTCATACGAGGTCGAAAATGCGCGAAACCAGTTGCGTTGGAATCGTATGGACGAGCACTACGCGATGAAATTGGATTGGAGTCGTTTGGAGTTAGTGAGAATTTTGGGTAAAATTAAACGCGCGTTTAATTTTATTCGAAATAAATCGCTAAAACGGAATTTAAAATCAAGGTGAGAACTTCTCACTCAATCGAATCGGTTTCGATTTTATTTTAAATAGTTAGATTTAAAATATTTAAATGAATGTTTGAATGTTGATTAATATCTATTGATTGTTAAAATAGACATTATGCGCCGTTAGTAAGCGGATGTTATTTATTAAAAACATATACCGCGAATATTTCATAAACAGTGAAATTGGTATTATAGATAATATCAATATTTATATATTGGCATATGTATATATTGCAGTTGTTGATTCCCCGCATTTTTTTAGCGGATGAGACCCTATTGCGCCGTTATTAAGCGGATAATATTTAATAAGAACATATACCGCGATAATTTCGTACTGGAGCGAAATTGGTATTGTGCTAATGTTTTTGGATGCAGGAAAACAGGTTGGAGGGATCCAACTGCATTCCTCAACAGTATTTATTTGATTTCAGATATTTTGATATTTGATGGATTTTCATATTGATATATGATATCGCTGTTGTCGTGATTGACCATTTGGTGTGTAGCATCATTGGACCCAGATTTTGGGATTTTAAAATGATTTTAAAGTGATTTTAGAAAGTATACGTTTTATAAAATAATTTTGGAATTGATCCATTTTAAATAAATAAACGTTATAATTTTTAATGTTATAAAAATTATGATTTTTGAGAAATATAGTTAAAAACTGATTTTTGAGAATACGATGCTATTGATTTTATAAAATAGTTTAATCGGAATTTTAGAATTTATTGTGAAAAGTTTAAATATAGGATTTATAAAAATTTGATTATTTTATAAATCAAAATGATGAAATTATAAAGGAGTTTAAAGACGTTTTTAAAATATTAATATGAATTGATTTATATAAGAGATTTATAAATGGATATTTATAAATTGAGATATTGAAATTATAAAACGAGTTTTTATAAGTGTTTGAATAAATTGAAAATGAATTTCATTAAAGTATGAAATTTATAGAATTATAAACGGTGAAGTTATAAATGAAATTTATAAATAGTAAGAATTATAAATTTGTGAAGTTATTTGAAGAATAGATTTGGTTAAATAAATGAATCTTATAAGTTATAAGATTTATGGTTTGGAAAGTCTTTAGAGGAACGATTTTGTAAAATAATCGTTTTATAAGTATTTAACTTATAATATGAACGTTTAGTTTATAATTGAGTTATAAACTGGAATAGGTTAATAAAAGAATTTATAAAAAGAAGTTTTTATAAATAAATAGAAATGGAATTTATAAACGTTGTTCATAAATTCGCAAACAACTTATTTTGATAAGTTAATTGTTGAAACCTATAAATGGAGTTATATTCACATTTTTGAATAGTGAATAATCCTTTGAATTAAAATGAATAAAAGGATGAAATTGTTAATGAAGTATATTCACATTTTTGAATAGTGAATAATCTTTGAATTAAAATGAATAAAAGGATGAAATTGTTAATGAAGTATATTCACGTTTTTGAATGGTGAATAATATGTTAAAGAAATTGTTTTGAATGTGATATTTTAAATAGAATTAAAACGATCGGACAATGTTTTAAAATGTGTTGAGATTCGAAACCATAGATTTCAACATTTATTGTTGAAATAGACGTTTTCGAGAAATAGAAGGAGATGGTGGACTATAACACTGTTGTTATAGTAAATGATTTCCGAAAGGAAATGTTTTGTATAGTATTGGGATTTATATATCTATTTAATTTCGAATCCCTATACTAGTGATTTTGGGACGTCGTAACGATGTTTTACGCAACATTCGTTTTGGCCCAAATAAATATGTTTAAGAGAATGATTTCCTTAAAGAATGAAATATATACTTAATCTCGATTTAAGTATATTGAATATTTTCTAAGTGTTGAAAATAAATACAATTTGTGAATTACTTATGAATAAATAAGTATGGAAATGTTTTTCCCAATATAAAGTGAATATTAGAGAATTTATCTTTTTGAAGATAAATTGAAATGAATAATCGAAATTGAATATTCATAGATATTTTGGATTATAAATTCACTATGGAATTTATGAATGAAAAGGAGAATTTGTTTAAAAATAAATATTGATTTATTTTTGAAGTTTTGAATTTATATATCTAGTGAAGATATTTTGGAAAATAAATAATTTGGAAAATTATTTGGAATCTGGTGATGTGTGCATATCCAGTGATAGTTCAATAACCGACTATCAATATTTTCCCTTTGAATGGGTAATTGATGTGATTTGTTTGAATGTGAATGCTACACTTATTTTTGAATAAGCGCTCGCTATTCGGGTTCACCGGGAAAGGACCATGGGGTCGTATAACCCATTCCGAATATGTGATACGTCGTTATGAATTGCATTTGAAGATCGGTGTTGAAGACCCGGTATTTGCGAGAGCGATAGGATGACCTATCGATTGTCTCTGCACTGAGTTGCAGCGGTATAGAGACTCCCTAAGTGATGGAAAATCCGATCAGGATTGTGAATATCCGGATTGCAAGGACTTCTTTGTAAGTGCCTTCGGTTTTGTTCGATCCCGGAACAGACTTGTATGGATTGTATGTCTGACATTACAAGTTAAGATATAAAGCCGATTTCTTTCAAATATATTTCTGTTGGTGGCGAAGAATTTATTCTTTAGCTTAACACCCTTCTCTGAGACGTACGAGCTCAGAGGTTATATAGTTGAAGTTATCAGCGATATATTCCCAATTTGGTAATGTGACATGCCGAGTGTTGCTGAAATGATCATTGTGTTGATTATTGTGATAGGATCGTTTATTTGATCGTCTATCTTGGTGATCATTGTGTTGATCATTTGTTGACCCAAAGCATGGCTTTTGTATAAAGTATGTTTTTGTGGACGTGACTTCGTCGAGCCTCACACCCCGGAAATGGTCAAAACAGGAAAGATGCGGCAAGGTTATGAGGGGTAGCACCCTTTAGGGTATGTACATTTCCTTCTGGATAGAGGTGGTATCATGGTATGGAGCCCAGATATTTAACCTACGTGGTTACTACGAATTTATTACGTTGTGGTTGTTGGTTTTCGGGATACCGTGAGAAAGGTCGTTTACGATCGGGGAATGGCGTGCTCGTGTCAGTAGTTACCCAGTTAGGGGTAACCCGGCCTTGTGTTGGCAGAGTTCCGGTTTGGTTCTCGGGGATGTCTTTCCAGAGGCATTCTCATGTGGCAATGGGAAGTTCCTTGGCCTGACCATTTGTTGGAAATCCAAAGAAACAATACGAGACTTGTACGGTTTTAGTTGTATAACCTGCTATGGAATGTGGCGGTAACCTGCTATTGAACATAGTTAGCTATAGTAGGCATAGTTCGGAATGTCTATGCTGGCTAAGATTTATATTCTACTTTCGAAATGAATTTTTTTCCTACACTATACACTAATAATAATATCAAATGTCTTTTTAAATGCGTATCAAGCATCTTTGACTATCATAAGGAGAAATCTCCTCTGATTCTGCGTTTGCATTGTGTGTGTGTGCGGGAGGCCTTATGGTAGTCTCATTTTTAAAAGCATTGCGAATTAAATTTAAAAATATTCCTCTATTTTGATTTTAAAGATAAATAAACTGTTTTGAGTTCTCACACCAGTCACATGACTGACTTGGAGTTTATTGTTTTCCTTCCTAAACTCTGGGTGCCCACCAATTTCCACATGGGCAGTCAAGAGTAAGGTTTATCAGGATATTCTGGAGTTGCTGGAGGCAAGCTGGATGGCATGGCGTATTACTAGTTTATATAGTATTTCTTTTTCCGCTGTTTGTTTGATGTTGTATACTCTGATGATATGATACGATGATGTAATGAAATGTATAAAATGTAATAACTGATATAGTTCTTTGTTTAAAGATTATTCATTTATTATTATATGTTGTTCCGCTGCGAATTGTGAGATTCTGATGTTGTTGTGTTGTGTTCAGTTTCTGTTCCGTTCCATTTTCTATCTTCTCTCCTCCCTATTTTCTATCTTTTTCTCTTCTATTTTCTTAAATTCTTTTTTTTAAAAACCCTCAGTGTTCGGTTTTCCGTCGTTCGATTCCTCGGCAGTCGATAAAGTGAGTGTCGATGTCGAATTTTCGGAAGACGAAGAATCGTGTCCTGACAATGTGGTATCAGAGCTTATGGTTAAGCGACAACCATGGTTCTGTTGGGTATTACTCATTAGAGATAGAGTCAGCAGTACTCTAGATTGAGTTTGAGTGTAATAATAGCTATGAGAGCGTATTTGTTAGTGAATATATAAAATTGTTTTATATTGTGATGATTGGTTTATTGAGTGGCATATGAACTTTCGTCAGCGCGGTCTGTCAAACTATGCCGAAGGGGTTTCTAAACACTTGAATAAAACAATTCGACACAGTATTGATTTTTAAATTGGGTAAATGAAATAATTTTACCTTGATTATATATTTTATATATAAAGGAATAATTTTTCAGAATTATTTAAGTGTATATAAGTTGATTGTTTAGTTGTTTGAATAATCTAAATAAAGGAATAATTGTATAAGCAAAAAGAATTATAAGAATTGAATTATAATTAAAGTGATTTACAATTGTGAAATAAACTTATATATATAAGAAGTGAAACTATATGAATATATTTATGAATATGAGTTGTAAATAAAAGTGAATTTAAAGATTAAATGGAAATTTACTTTAGAATTGAAATCTGAATTTATTTACAAGTGGGAATTAAGTTAAGTAAAACAAAGTGATGTTTGTAAATGAAGTATAACTTAAGAGATGTTGAATGAAGTTGATATTAGTATCAAAGTAAATTAATAAACATTGGTGATATTGAATATGATTGTTAGATGATTGTTGATTGATTGTATAAAATTCATTAAGTATTAATGAAAGTGAATTAGTGAAATTTAAAGCTATGTAATTGAATTCAAATTAGAAGTAAATAAATTTGAATGGAATTGAATTTGATTTGGAAGTGAACCAACTTATGAATTAGTGAATATAAACTAATTGAGAATGAATGTTAGTAAGAACATCCACTGTTAATGAATCAAATGTGGTTAAATTGAAAACCAATTCATTGAATATTAATGAGAATATGAATGAATATTCATTTGATTATGAATGGTAGTTGGTTGATGTTTGCATTTGTTGTTGGTTGCATTTGCTATGATTGGCATATATAGTCATTATGTTGCTATATGTTGTATATCGATACTATTGTCTATATGCATGTTTCTCATGTTGTTTGTTGAGTGTTTAGTAGGTGCGGATCGCGTTTGCTTCGCATTTGGAGCTCGCTTTCACGCTATATTAGCCGTATATGCTTGCTAATAAAATATAAGGTACATATCTCGGATTAAATATCGTACTTTTATACTTTTTTCCCTTCGGGATGCCTCATTACTTGATGAGATGTATATTTGTGATATATATATACTGTCATTTTTTTTTTCGGATCGAGCCGCGCAAAGGAGACCATGGCGAATTTTTCCGAAAATTTAAGGCGTTAGAAAATTTTGAGAAATTGGGAAAATTTTGGAAATTTTAACTTTGTATTGGAATTGAAAGTTAAACAATAGTAGTTGTTTTTGAAAAGATAACTAAGTATGATTTGAAAACTTAGTAAAGATTTGTAAGAAGTTTAACTATGAATTTTAGAAAATTAATAGATTCTGTAACTTTTCTTACTTGTAATTTCGAGGACGAAATTCTTTTAAGTGGGGAAGATTGTAACGACCCAGAATTTTTAGAAATTAAAATTTGAATATTTAATTAATTTTAAATATTAATAAGTGAATTTATAAGTCGAATAAATTTTTATTTGAATTATTGGATTTAATTGAATAATTAAATCGATAATTTAATATGTTAAATTATGGAAATAATGGAAAATTGAGTTAAATATGATTGAAAATGATTTGTAAAATTTTATTATATCATATGGAAGTTAGAACGATATTTTAGAACTTTTAAAATCGAATTAAGAGTTAAATTGTGAAAATTGAATATTTTAATATTTAAATCGACTAGTGAAAATAGTCAATTTTTGAACAGTCTCAGAATTGAACGAAACCAGTTCCATTGGATCCGTAATAGTTAGTTATTATCGGATTTCAAATTTCGTGTCAATCGGAGTTATCGTTTGATCGTGGCAGCTCGAAACGCATCGATTTATTTTTAATATTAATTTGGCGAGCTAAAATAGCCATTTTTCAAAAAGTCTCGGATTTCGACGAAACCAGTTTCATCGGATCCGTAATGTGATATTATTGTAAGGTTTCAAATTTCAAGTCAATTGGATTTACCGTTTGTCCTGTACAAATTAAAACGCCTAGAAAATCGCTTAAATCGGTTTAATTCAAATTGAGCGTTTATAGCCATAACTCGCACAGATGTTCGAATTAGCTTCCGAAACCTGTTCCATTGTGTCCGGAACGCGGGATAAACCCTAGGTACGTCAGGTTCGGCGCCTAAATCGGAGTTCGGAATTTCCGGATGAATAGTGTCGATCGATTTCTCTATAAATACACACCCACACCCTTCACAAAAAAAAATAAAAAAAATAAACCTAAATTGCAAAACCCTAGCCTCCACTATCAGGTTGAAGGGCCAGAATTCAATCTCGTTCATTCCTCAATCTCTCCCAATCTACAAACAATTAGGAGAAGTGCTCAACTACAAAGTCGAAGAGCTCGACGAGAGCTTCGATTCCATACGGTGATGATCGAATTTGGAGCGTCGATGGAGGAGAAAAGTGAGGCCGTCGGCCACAACTTGCGCACGCCATACGAGGAAACATAGGGGGCCAAGCTTGCTCTCCTTGGGGCCGAACTTAGAGTATGTAATGGCGTTCACGATGGCGCATCTTGATCGAAGTGAAGATGGAAGGAGATGGCTCAAAGTTAAACCCTAATATGTATGTTTGGGTTCGGCTTACGTGAATGTTGCCTGGAGATAGAAACGAGAGAGAGGGAAGAAAGGGGGGACGGTGGAGATGCAGGGAGATGTGGATCTAAGGGCTGTGAATGGTTAAGGTTTAAAATTAATTAGTTAATGTTGTGATTAATTATAGTTTAAATCGTATAAACTTTGAAAATTTATAACTTTTTCATACGAGGTCGAAAACGCGCGAAACCAGTTGCGTTGGAATTGTATGGACGAGCACTACGCGATGAAATTAGATTGGAGTCGTTTGGAGTTAGTGAGAATTTTGGGTAAAATTAAACGTGCGTTTAATTTTATTCGAAATAAATCGCTAAAACGGAATTTAAAATCAAGGTGAGAACTTCTCACTCAATCAAATCGGTTTCGATTTTATTTTAAATAGTTAGATTTAAAATATTTGAATGAATGTTTGAATGTTGATTAATATCTATTGATTGTTAAAATAGACATTATACGCCGTTAGTAAGCGGATGTTATTTATTAAAAACATATACCGCGAATATTTCATAAACAGTGAAATTGGTATTATATATAATATCAATATATATATATTGGCATATGTATATATTGCAGTTGTTGATTCCCCGCATTTTTTTAGCGGATGAGACCCTATTGCGCCGTTATTAAGCGGATAATATTTAATAAGAACATATACCGCGATAATTTCGTACTGGAGCGAAATTGGTATTGTGCTAATGTTTTTGGATGCAGGAAAACAGGTTGGAGGGATCCAACTGCATTCCTCAACAGTATTTATTTGATTTCAGATATTTTGATATTTGATGGATTTTCATATTGATATATGATATCGCTGTTGTCGTGATTGACCATTTGGTGTGTAGCATCATTGGACCCAGATTTTGGGATTTTAAAATGATTTTAAAGTGATTTTAGAAAGTATACGTTTTATAAAATAATTTTGGAATTGATCCATTTTAAATAAATAAACGTTATAATTTTTAATGTTATAAAAATTATGATTTTTGAGAAATATAGTTAAAAACTAATTTTTGAGAATACGATGCTATTGATTTTATAAAATAGTTTAATCGGAATTTTAGAATTTATTGTGAAAAGTTTAAATATAGGATTTATAAAAATTTGATTATTTTATAAATCAAAATGATGAAATTATAAAGGAGTTTAAAGACGTTTTTAAAATATTAATATGAATTGATTTATATAAGAGATTTATAAATGGATATTTATAAATTGAGATATTGAAATTATAAAACGAGTTTTTATAAGTGTTTGAATAAATTGAAAATGAATTTCATTAAAGTATGAAATTTATAGAATTATAAACGGTGAAGTTATAAATGAAATTTATAAATAGTAAGAATTATAAATTTGTGAAGTTATTTGAAGAATAGATTTGGTTAAATAAATGAATCTTATAAGTTATAAGATTTATGGTTTGGAAAGTCTTTAGAGGAACGATTTTGTAAAATAATCGTTTTATAAGTATTTAACTTATAATATGAACGTTTAGTTTATAATTGAGTTATAAACTGGAATAGGTTAATAAAAGAATTTATAAAAAGAAGTTTTTATAAATAAATAGAAATGGAATTTATAAACGTTGTTCATAAATTCGCAAACAACTTATTTTGATAAGTTAATTGTTGAAACCTATAAATGGAGTTATATTCACATTTTTGAATAGTGAATAATCCTTTGAATTAAAATGAATAAAAGGATGAAATTGTTAATGAAGTATATTCACATTTTTGAATAGTGAATAATCCTTTGAATTAAAATGAATAAAAGGATGAAATTGTTAATGAAGTATATTCACGTTTTTGAATGGTGAATAATATGTTAAAGAAATTGTTTTGAATGTGATATTTTAAATAGAATTAAAACGATCGGACAATGTTTTAAAATGTGTTGAGATTCGAAACCATAGATTTTAACATTTATTGTTGAAATAGACGTTTTCGAGAAATAGAAGGAGATGGTGGACTATAACACTGTTGTTATAGTAAATGATTTCCGAAAGGAAATGTTTTGTATAGTATTGGGATTTATATATCTATTTAATTTCGAATCCCTATACTAGTGATTTTGGGACGTCGTAACGATGTTTTACGCAACATTCGTTTTGGTCCAAATAAATATGTTTAAGAGAATGATTTCCTTAAAGAATGAAATATATACTTAATCTCGATTTAAGTATATTGAATATTTTCTAAGTGTTGAAAATAAATACAATTTGTGAATTACTTATGAATAAATAAGTATGGAAATGTTTTTCCCAATATAAAGTGAATATTAGAGAATTTATCTTTTTGAAGATAAATTGAAATGAATAATCGAAATTGAATATTCATAGATATTTTGGATTATAAATTCACTATGGAATTTATGAATGAAAAGGAGAATTTGTTTAAAAATAAATATTGATTTATTTTTGAAGTTTTGAATTTATATATCTAGTGAAGATAATTTGGAAAATAAATAATTTGGAAAATTATTTGGAATCTGGTGATGTGTGCATATCCAGTGATAGTTCAATAACCGACTATCAATATTTTCCCTTTGAATGGGTAATTGATGTGATTTGTTTGAATGTGAATGCTACACTTATTTTTGAATAAGCGCTCACTATTCGGGTTAACCGGGAAAGGACCATGGGGTCGTATAACCCATTCCGAATATGTGATACGTCGTTATGAATTGCATTTGAAGATCGGTGTTGAAGACCCGGTATTTGCGAGAGCGATAGGATGACCTATCGATTGTCTCTGCACTGAGTTGCAGCGGTATAGAGACTCCCTAAGTGATGGGAAATCCGATCAGGATTGTGAATATCCGGATTGCAAGGACTTCTTTGTAAGTGCCTTCGGTTTTGTTCGATCCCGGAACAGACTTGTATGGATTGTATGTCTGACATTACAAGTTGAGATATAAAGCCGATTTCTTTCAAATATATTTCTGTTGGTGGCGAAGAATTTATTCTTTAGCTTAACACCCTTCTCTGAGACGTACGAGCTCAGAGGTTATATAGTTGAAGTTATCAGCGATATATTCCCAATTTGGTAATGTGACATGCTGAGTGTTGCTGAAATGATCATTGTGTTGATTATTGTGATAGGATCGTTTATTTGATCGTCTATCTTGGTGATCATTGTGTTGATCATTTGTTGACCCAAAGCATGGCTTTTGTATAAAGTATGTTTTTGTGGACGTGACTTCGTCGAGCCTCACACCCCGGAAATGGTCAAAACAGGAAAGATGCGGCAAGGTTATGAGGGGTAGCACCCTTTAGGGTATGTACATTTCCTTCTGGATAGAGGTGGTATCATGGTATGGAGCCCAGATATTTAACCTATGTGGTTACTACGAATTTATTACTTTGTGGTTGTTGGTTTTCGGGATCCCGTGAGAAAGGTCGTTTACGATCGGGGAATGGCGTGCTCGTGTCAGTAGTTACCCAGTTAGGGGTAACCCGGCCTTGTGTTGGCAGAGTTCCGGTTTGGTTCTCGGGGATGTCTTTCCAGAGGCATTCTCATGTGGCAATGGGAAGTTCCTTGGCCTGACCATTTGTTGGAAATCCAAAGAAACAATACGAGACTTGTAAGGTTTTAGTTGTATAACCTGCTATGGAATGTGGCGGTAACCTGCTATTGAACATAGTTAGCTATAGTAGGCATAGTTCGGAATGTCTATGCTGGCTAAGATTTATATTCTACTTTCGAAATGAATTTTTTTCCTACACTATACACTAATAATAATATCAAATGTCTTTTTAAATGCGTATCAAGCATCTTTGACTATCATAAGGAGAAATCTCCTCCGATTCTGCGTTTGCATTGTGTGTGTGTGCGGGAGGCCTTATGGTAGTCTCATTTTTAAAAGCATTGCGAATTGAATTTAAAAATATTCCTCTATTTTGATTTTAAAGATAAATAAACTGTTTTGAGTTCTCACACCAGTCACATGACTGACTTGGAGTTTATTGTTTTCCTTCCTAAACTCTGGGTGCCCACCAATTTCCACACGGGCAGTCAAGATTTAGGTTTATCAGGATATTCTGGATATTCTGGAGTTGCTGGAGGCAAGCTGGATGGCATGGCGTATTACTAGTTTATATAGTATTTCTTTTTCCGCTGTTTGTTTGATGTTGTATACTCTGATGATATGATATGATGATGTAATGAAATGTATAAAATGTAATAACTGATATAGTTCTTTGTTTAAAGATTATTCATTTATTATTATATGTTGTTCCGCTGCGAATTGTGAGATTCTGATGTTGTTGTGTTGTGTTCTGTTTCTGTTCCGTTCCATTTTCTATCTTCTTCTCTCCTCCCTATTTTCTATCTTTTTCTCTTCTCTTTTCTTAAATTCTTTTTTTTAAAAACCCTCAGTGTTCGGTTTTCCGTCGTTCGATTCCTCGGCAGTCGATAAAGTGAGTGTCGATGTCGAATTTTCGGAAGACGAAGAATCGTGTCCTGACATATCCCATCTTGTATTACAAATGGCGGTGCCTTTCAGAGAGCTTTTTCTGCTGGTTCCAATCTATAGGAAGAGTTCCTATAAGCTAGTAGTCTTTGATTGGCGTCATCCATGTTTCCGGTACAATGGTCGTTTCAAAACTCCAGTTGACATCCATTTCGTTTATACTCAAAGCGGTCAGGGTCTCAACCGTGAATAGTCCCAATGATTGAGCTTCTTCAGAGTTGGCTAGTTTAGCTAAGTAATCAGCCTTCATGTTTTGCTCCCTTGGGATGTAAGTTATGATGTAGTGCTCGATGTCGTTCAACAACTCTTGCACTTTAGATAGATATGGAGGAGGGTTCTCCCCTTGAGCCTTGTATTCACGTTTCACCTGGCACATGGCTAGTTGAGAGTCAATGTAAATGTGAATGGACTTTATTCTAAGTTCCTTTATGACTTTCAGTCCTGCTATCAATGCTCGTATTCTACTTCATTGTTTGTTGCAGGGAATTCCAAGCGTACGGCGTAGCAAATGGCTCGTCCTTCAGAGGTTCCAAGCAAGTATTGCACTGACACGAGCAAAGGTTATTAGACGCGCCATCGATGAAGAGTTTCCATTATGTTTTCGGTTCTTGCGGTTTTTCTTCCTCATTACCCTACATGGTAAATTCGACGATGAAATCTGCCAATGCTTGCCCGTTGATTGCCTTTTCCGGATGTTACGTGATATCATATTAGCTCAATTTGATATTTCATTCGAGGAGTCCCCCGGAGGTCTCGGGTCGGTACAATACTTGCTTTAAAGGTTGATCAGTTAGTACTTTAATTAGGTGCGCTTGGAAATGGTCCTAACTTCTTAGACATGATCAAGAGGCAATACTCTAGCTTTCCAGTTTCGAATAATTTTTTTCGACTCTAGTGAACCGCTTGCTAATGTGGTATGTGGATCGCTGAATTCTAGTTTCTTCACACACAAGAGCAGAACTCGACGCATGAGGTGAGGCTGCTAAGTGGATGAACAAGTCCTCTCCATCCACTGGCTTTGGTAGGATTGACGGGGTTTCCATATGTAGCAGCAATTCTTCAAATGTGGTTTGAAGTCTTATTCCATTCAAAGTTTTTCTTTCCTTTCTTTAATGCATCAAAGAATGGTATATGTTTGTTGGAATTATAATTTTTTTTTCCTTTTTTTGGTTTCCATCCTTTCCTGTACTCCCTTCAGCAGTCCCGGAGTCATTTATGTTCCGGTTCATCGCCATGTCACTCTGCCTAACGGTCATCGGCTGCAAACTAGTAGACTTCCTTTCTAACTCCTATGCCTCTTCTAATCTAGAGTATTGACTCACCTTGCAATTGAAGTCCTTCATAGTGGTAAGTTGTTTCATTTTGATCCATTTTCCAAACTCAATTTCAAGGTGGATCGCATGGACTAAAGCCATAAAAACCATGTCCTCGTTCGGATTGCTAACTTCTGTCAGTGTGGTATTGAATTGGGTCATGAAAGACTTCAAAGATTCATTTCATCCCTGGAATAACCCAGATAGGGACATCACATTTTTAGGCTGCGCTGTTTTAAATCTGAATTGATCAAGGAATCTCGTTACTAGCTGATCGAAAGTGGAGATGAATCTTGGTGGAAGCTTAGTGAACCACATGGAAGAAATTCCTTCTAGGAAGATTGGGAAACATCTACATCGAACACCTTCTGAAGCATTTGCTCCATCCATGTACCAACTATACTTGTACGTATGGGTTTTGGGACTTCTGTTCCATCATAGGATGGAATAGTTGGCATAGTGAAGTTTTTTGGCTACCACTCATTCAAGATCTCGTCGATGAATGGAGTTCGACTTGGAGTGGATCCCTACTCATCTCTTTTATTCTTATTCTCGTCCGTCAGTCGCTTGACCATATTCGTGATATATGCCTCAGATGTCTGGTAGTCCGTGGGTCTTTTATGAGTCACTACACCAAGTGTTTGGCTTTACAAATGGTCTTGGCGAGTGGGCTGAAGCCTAGGCTCTCCTGTGTTCGAATGAGCCACTCCCTTAGGATTCTGTTGGCTTGTGGTTGGTTTGATTGGGGCAGTTTGGACATTTCTGGCATTATCGAATGCATTGGCATTTCCTTCCAACTTGCCGTCGTTAAATTGCTCTCTGTCTTTTGAATTGGAGAGGTCCATGGCTATATCTTCCCGTGGGGTCTTCACTCCTAGGTTCAAGTTCATAACTGCTTGCCTTATGGTCGGTGGGGTATTTGTGTTTCTTTCTACGTTGGTTCCCACAGTTTCGGCTATCACTCCTTTTTGCGACCGCTTCCCATTTCTTCTGCTTAGACCGAAAACGAAAGAATTTTCATGTTCAATGGCAGTTATGGGTTCTGCCATGGTATTGGAGAAGGATGTGATGGTAAAGTCAAGAGAGCATTAAGTTTATCTATAAGAACTTTTTGATTGCTTTCCATTTTCTGATTGATTTCATAAACCATTTTATTCAATTCATCCCTTGTAACAACTTCACGTTGATTAGAAGATCTTGGCACCTAATCTCCTACGATGGCGCCATTCACTTCGATTTGCAGTTGATTCATCTCTTCTCTGGCTATTACTGCCCCTATGGATATTTGAAAAGAAGTTACTTTTCTTCCTGTAGCCATTGATTTTTAGCAACAGATCTTTTAAGCAGAGAATAAGGATCTAAATTCTGACCCTATCTGATCTAAAGTAGACAGCCAAATCTAAACCCTGAGTGGGATTCTCAGTGAAAGTACCAAAATGTTAACCCAAAAAGTGTATCAACATCCCAAATTGAGTGTGAATGCTCCAGACCCCTTTACCAGAGCAAATAGCATAGAAGCAAGAATTAATAACTTGCAGATAAATTAAAAAAGGACAAGAGAATTCTTATAGTGGTTCGGTTGTTAGCGAAGCTACGTCCACTTTATAACTTTTCTCATTGACTAACTGTCATTACAATTTGATTCTGATTACAATGCAATGGAATTATGTTAAATGGATCAAGTCACCAATGTTAGAGTTCACTGGAGAATCACAGTGAACGTAGTAGATGATCGTTGTGTGGAGAAAGAAGAATAGTTTTACAGAGTTTCAGACGCTAGTCCAGAAGATCCTGTTTATGTTGAAGGTAAAATTGTATTTATAGGGATTGGAGAGCTATTGGGCTAGGTCGACTTTCCAGATGACAATAAATGACTGTACGAAGGTGGACTGAAAGTTTCGCCGCGAACCGAATCAATTTGATGGATCGCTAGCGATTTATAGGCTATGGGTCACTAGCAATCCATAGTTTTTGGCTTGCTAGAGGTCCAATTGCTTGAGATGCTTTCCATTGTCCTCTACTTTGAAGTTTATGGTGATTTGGCAACACGGTAGGGATTGCTTACGATCCATTGTACATGATCGCTGGCGATCCATTTACTTAGTGGATTTCTAAACTTTGTCTTTTGGATCGCGTTTACTATCTCATATTGGTGTTCCCCATGTATTTTCGTAGCATGTTGCCTTGTTTTGATGATGATCCACACACTGGTTGCATTGGACTACTGATTGAGTTAGACAAATGCTTACTTCTCGATCTAACTAACTTGGATTTCCATCAAACTCAACCATCATTCCTAGAATACCTATTGGTCCATGATGCAAGAGGATTAGTCAACCTACCTTTATGGATCGCTAGCGATCCATAGGAGAGGGATCGCTAGCAATCTGTCAGCTTGGTTTGTTTTCAATTTCCTTTTTGCTAATCCTTTTTGGTTAATTCTTCTAGTCCATTTGGTAGGCTCTCGAGCTATTCTGACTCGACGAAGCTGATCCGACAACCTTGGATTCTATTAGGTTAAAAACCCGGATTACAATAATCCTGATTATTAACTTACTTACATCTTAATTATAATCCCACTTACAACCTTAATTACATCTTAATCATAATTCCAATTATAATCTTAATTATATCTTAATTATAACCTTTATTACATCTTAATTATAAACATAAGTATAATCTTATATCTACCTAATTTAACAAGTTAATGTACTTCTTAACTTTACAAAACCATTTATTTAACTTAAGTATTTTGATCAAATTCTTCCTCGATTACTTTATAAAAGACTTAGCTTATTTTCCCCAACTTACATATTTACTAAAACCTTCATAAAATGATTTATACATGTATGCATATATGTATACTAATTTATTTATAGGATAAAATATTTAATAATCAAAGCAATTTAAAAAGATATTATATAATATAAGCTTTTATTTATTTTAATAAAATATTAACTAATTTTTTAAAACCTATATATTTAAAAATACTTTAAAAATACTTATATTATAGTTTGAATACTTATTACAAATATTACTAAAAAAATACTTATTTTATAATTATTTCAAAACCATAAAAACATGTTCTGTAATTTAAAACCCTTTACTGTAAAAATTCATAAATAATTACCAAAAAAATATTCGTACTTCGATATTTTTCTAGTAATAAATACCCTTATAGTACTTATTAAAAATACAAAGAATCCATAGGATTTCATTTAAAGTTAACTTTGAAAATTGCCAAACACAAGGCATTTTCAAAGTGCATAGTGTTTTTCTTTTAAATTTCACAAATTCATTCGACAATTTCTAAAAATTTCCAAACCAATTTTTGTTTGTCAAACACATCAAAATGTGTATAGAGAACAAGAAAATATATATTTTCTCAATATAATCACATTAACTTGTATCAAATACAATGGATTTCAAAGTGCATTTATAGCGACTATTTCGCTTTAATCATTTAAAACACACTATCAAACATGTAAACACAAGTGCTGGCTATGTCACATATTTTAGAGGTTTAAAAGAGAATGTATACTACTTATAATAGTCACTTGCTTTCAAAACCTAGGAGGCATCCAAAAGTAATAAGATGCATTATTATCTATTTAATTTATACTTAACAGAACAAGCAATTATATACACAATTTTACATAAATTAAATGGTGAGTAAACTCACCAAAGACCAAGTCAAACCATGACATGGAAATTCTCAATACGAGTGCAACGACAAAGACATCGTATCGATTGGACCTCATAAGCAAAAGTTATCGATTTTATAAAATTTGACATTATATAAAATAATTAATTTTCTAACTAACTAATTAATCTCATATTAATTAACCTTCTTATCCAAATCACCTCCATTATGCATGTGCACAGTGACACATGCTAAAGCGGTTTCGTTCCATTACCATCTCCTCCCTCCACACTCCAATAATCGACAAACCGACTTCGCCAGCACGCTCCTCAATGCACGAGCTTCGCTCCCGACCCAACGAAAACTGGTCCGCACCTTCCCTAGCAATCATCACCTCAAGCCTCCATATCATATAGCCAAATGTTGCCTTCCACCACCCATGACCAGAGTTCCATAGGCCACCTCCTTTGAAAGCACAATGTCGAGAGAGAAACGGTCGTATGCTCCAATTCTCCTAACTCCTTCTTTAATACCTCCACACCCTAACCCTTGTTCGTCCACCACAAGTCGAGCTCAACCAAAGTCAATTGCACCCAACATCGTGCAAACCAACGCGAAATCCTCTTCACCACGATCTCAATGGACCCAGTGTCGTCGGATTTCGTTGAATGTAGCTCCGAATTTAATTATTTGAAGAAGGCGGTTTTATTTTGTTGGTTAAAGGGAAAAAAAGAGAAAGAGGGAAAAGAGGAAGAGTGCGAATAAGGTTATTTATAATATTTCATATATTATTATTATTTAATTTCTCTAATTAAAATGTACACGTTTTGAGTTTCGACCTCACACGACCATATGGGACATCAGATCGCTATGAAACTCACCGGTGTATATCACCTCAGTATTTCGGTTCTGATTGAACTAGCTTTGTCAAAATTCAAGAAAAAGCCCTAGGATGATAACTTCACACGTTTTGAGAACGTTTATCGATAAAACAATTTTCAGTCACATTATCGATATTTATTCGAACTATTTAATTTTGTACATAAATTTCAAAAACAAATTTTTATCATTACTTTTTATTTAAATCAGTTTAATCACATTAAATCAATATCTGATTATTTGAATAAATTAGGTATTTAAATACGAAGTGTCCGAAATTTTATAATTATCATCAAATCATTATCTTAAAAATAGCTAATATACAATTTCACATTTATAGAAATTAATTTACTGATTTCTAATTGCCATCACATCTTTAATCATTTATTTAATCACTTTTTACTCTAAAAATGACTGCCATCACATCATTAATCATTTATTCAATAACTTTTTACTTCAAAGAAGATTGCCATCACTTCCTTGACCATTTATTCGATCACTTTTTACATTAAAGATGATTTATTAATTTAATTACGTCTTCTCGTCAAATTTTCATAATATGAGAAATTTTGATGATAAGAACAATGACAATTTCATAAATAAGTTAAAAATGGCTTATTACCTAATATTGTAATTACTTTTGACTACTTTTACTCCTATCATTACAGTAATCACCCTAATTAACTACTCAGTAATTAAACTAGTTCCTTGATTAATCAGTTAATTAGGCTAAATCATTGTTCCTCTATTTTATTCATATCTATTAAGAAATTACAAGAATATTTCCAAAAATATTAAAAGAAGGTCACAAATACATTTAAACTATAGAAAAAAGTTAGGCACGAATTTGAATTTGAATTAATTTTTTTATTAATTCGTTAATTAATTTAATTCATTGTTTCATCATTTAATTCATAACAATTAATAGAACTGCAGATTTTTTTTTGGCATAAAATCAGAAAACATCTTAAACATAAGTCTTTGACTGCCGTGAAAATGGGGCCTAAATTTTAAATTTAGTATTAAAAATGTTATTATTTTTTTAATTAAGGTAATTTATTATTCCTTTATCTAATTCATATCAATTAAGAAAATTTTGAAAAGGTTTCCATAAGTCACGAAAAATCATGAACTCAATTCTGTAACTCTGGCATAAAATTTTAGGTGTAAATTTTTAATTGTAGTAGTAAAGTATTATTAGTTCGTTAATTAAGATAATTCGTTATTCTATCGTCTAATTCATCTCAATTAAGAAATTTTGGGGAAAATTTAAAAAAATTTCTAGAAATTAGAAATACAATTCCAAAACTAAATAAAATTTGGACTTGAAATTTAAATATGATTAAAAAAATACCAATTCATTAACTAAGTTAATTCATCGTTCCATCATCTATTCACGTCAATTAAGAAAATTACATGAAAATATCCAAAAATTAATAAAAAATCTTAAGTAAGATTTTCCAAATCCAACGAAAAATTTTGGTCCTGAATTGAAATTTTATAGTTAAAAACATGATTACTTCATTACTTATAATGATCCTTCATTTCAACATTTAATTTATATCAATTAATATAATTATGAAAAAGTTACAAAAAATTCGTAGATATAATTGTATAATTCTAATAAAAAATTTTGTACCAAAATATTAAATTTCATTATTAAAAATGCTATTAATTTGTTAAGTAAGGTGATTCACTATTCCATCATCTGTCAGTTGACAATTGTGGAAAAATTACCAAAAATACAAAGAAGTACGTAAATATAGTTCTCTAACTGGAGTAAAAATTTCGAGCCTAATTTTAAAATTTTCATGTTGAAGATTATTAATTTTTCAATCAAGTTGATTCTTCATTTCATCATTTAATTCATATAAATTAATAAATTTAAGGGAAAATGTCAAAAAAAAATTCATAAATACAATTTTCTAGCTCTATTAAAAAAATTGGACCGAAATATTATTTTTTATTATTTAAAAGTATTATTTTATAGCTAAAACCAACATATTTTCACCTCAAAGAATTTGTAGTACTAATCTGCACATGTGAAGCATATTATAGAAAACTTGTCTAAATTTCAAGTCATGTGGAGGTGATTAGCGCAAACTTTCATTTTACTTTTGTCGCTATGTTATCCAATTTCAACATATTTCTTATGGAATCGTTACATAATCATAATATTTATATTAAAATCATCTCTAACAACAAGTAAAACAATAAAATCGAAATAAAAAGAGTTTACAATCATATAGACGGTAATATTACCCACCTAGATGGTGGAACATTGATTAAACATACCCTTTCCTCGCAAAATGAAGCCTGTATTTTATTTTTGATTTTCTTTCGTTTCTTCTTGGCATTGCAAATAAGATATAGTTTCATAGGATTTTTTTTGTTTTGCATAATCCAATAAAGATATTAGATTGGTTATATGAGTATGTATATATGGTTATGTCATTGGCTTTTAAGCTACAACTTCTTGCTTAATTTATCAGTTCATTAATCTCTCATTACATTATAAACCACATACCAATAATTAAAATTATCTAGTTAATACTATTTTAACAAAATTTTATTTTATCTTTGCACTGGTTTATTTCATTGCCATATAATTAATTGCCTAGTACTTAAGTTTTATTAGTTGCCTAAACATCGTTTAATATTTTAATAAAATTATCAACTGATAATTAAAATTAACATTTTAAAATTAAATTAATATAAAACTATAAGTTTCTCACATTTGACCAACTTCAAAACATGTGATGCTACAGTTTCTATCGATTTTGCTGGCACTTAGATTGTTGACTTGGCATTTTCGGCCAAGTTAGCAACCACAGGGGTTGCAAAAGCAACCTTGAGGATGACATTCAATGGTCCAAATACCCTATAATGCATATACTCTAGGCGGCACAAATTTTATTTCAACCGTACAAACCTAGCTTTATTTCTTTTATCTATTTTTTCTTTCTCCCTTAAAGGAAATTGTTAAATGAACTATCATTTGATTAAGGGAGGCGAAAAATATATTTCTTTAAAGTAAAACTAACTATAAAGGGGTAAATAAAATTATCGATTCTCTATTTACAAAACTTATTCAAAATTACTAAATTACCCATTTGGTTTATAAACATGGTTTTAGTGTCTTGATGATAACAACCATACAAGAAAGCTCTTTTATGTATTCTCTACTGGTTTAAAGGAAGCATCATAGAAAAATAACATTAGAAAGAATGAGATTAAATATTATAGATGAGGCGATATGATTTATTACAAGCTCTAAAATTCAAAATAAAGAAGACATAATCTTATGAGATAGTGAAATTGGGTTTAACAAATCTACAGGCATATTTTAGAGTTAATGACATATTCAAAGATGGATAAATGTTTACAAAGGTCAATTATTTTTTTAATCGAGATTAGTCATGTCCCTTTAGTTTGGAATTATTTAAACCCTACAAATGATCTTCGAATCACTCCAAAGTTTGATACAATATTCAGGACATCTTAAACTACCTTTTAGATTTTTTAGGAATCCTTTAATTGTTGAAAGAGTCAAACAAAAATAAACAAGAAAATAACATAAAATAAATATTTAAACTATGGCATGAATACAACATGTCGACCTATTTAAAATACGTAGGTCGACTTGTGTGGGGTTGCATGTTGACTTATATATTTGTACAGGTCGACTTGTGTGATTCACAACTATGAGAATTTTTTAATAATTCCACATCTCTTTGATTCAACTGCCTTCTTCTTCATTTTATAGTTTCTTCTCTTTAATTTTTGACCATATCAACCTCACGTATGCATCCTCACAACATTTATAAAAGGCCTTGTCCATACTATATTAAATTACCAATTTATTCTCTACGTTTTCAAAATATGAAATTTATTTCTCTAATCTTTGATTATTTTTCATTTAGTGACCATCATTTCTTCATTTACTAGCTATAAATTTTCATTCTACTCCACTTATTTCTTAGTTTTTGGGATATTTGTATGAGGTATAGGACATTGTACTATAAGAGACAAATCAATGTAGTCATGATATGCTACCGGTCTAAAATTTATTTGAAAAAGGTCGGAAATGCTATGCAAAGTCTTAGACAGACTCCATAAGATACCATTCCTCTTATTCGCGAGAGTTAAGGGTACGCCTGTAAAGACCCGGAAATTTTCGACTTTCGAAAATTCAACATCGATACTCACTTTATCGACTGCCGAGAAATAGAAGGCAGGAAACCCGAAATGTTATGGTTTAAGAAAAGAAGAAGAGAGAAGAAGATAAGAAGATAGAGGAATAGAGAGAAGAGAGAATAGAAAATAGAACGAAATAGAACATAGAACAACATCAGAATCTCACAATTCGCAGCGGAACAACATATAATAGATAAATGAATAATCTTCAAACAAAGAACTATATCAGTTATTACATTTTATACATTTCATTACATCATATCATCAGAGTGTACAACAACAAACAACAACAAACAGTGCAGCGGAAAAAGAAATACTATATACTAGTAATACGCCATGCCATCCAACTTGCCTCCAGCAACTCCAGAATATCCAGAATATCCTGATAAACCTAACTCTTGACTGCCCGTGTGGAAATTGGTGGGCACCCAGAGTTTAGGAAGGAAAACAATAAACTCCAAGTCAGTCATGTGACTGGTGTGAGAACTCAAAACAGTTTATTTATCTTTAAAAATCAAAATAGAGGAATATTTTTTTTAGTCAATTCGCAATGCTTTTAAAAATGAGACTACCATAAGGCCTCCCGCACACACACACAATGCAAACGCAGAATCGGAGGAGATTTCTCCTTATGATAGTCAAAGATGCTTGATACGCATTTAAAAGAACATTTGATATTATTACTAGTGCATAGTGTAGGAAAAATTTATTTCGAAAGTAGAATATAAATCTTAGCCAACATAGACATTTTGAACTATGCCTACTATAGCTACCATGTTCAATAGCGGGTTACCGCCATATTCCATGACAGGTTATACAACTAAAACCGTACAAGTCTCGTATTGTTTCTTTGGATTTTCAACGAATGATCAGGCCAAGGAACTTCCCATTGCCACATGAGAATGCCTCTGGATGGACATCCCCGAGAACCACCGTTCTCCCCTAAACAAAGCCGGGAATCCCTTTTCCCAAGGGATATTACAAACCCTCAGATATACCACCCCCGGTCCTTTGGAACCTTTAAACCGAGCGCTCGTCACTATCATCACACAATCATAAAGTGTTTTCAACATGAGTAAGTATCTGGGCTCCATACCATGATACTACCCTTTTCCAGAAGGAATGGTCATACCCTAGGGAAGCAATCCCTGGAAACCTTGCCGCACAATTCCTGTTTCGACCATTACCGGTTTGTGAGGCTCGACGAAGTCACGTCCACAAAAACACACTTTATACAAAAGCCATGCTTTGGGTCAACAAATGATCATAAAAATGATCACCAGGATAGACGATCAAATAAACGATCCTATCACAAATAATCAACACAATGATCATTTCAGCAACACTCAGCTTGTCACATTACCAAATTGGGAATATATCGCTGATAACATTCAACTACATAACCTCTGAGCTCGTACGTCTCAGAGAAGGGTGTTAAGCTAAAAGAATAAATTCTCCGCCACCAACAGAAATATATTTGAATGAAATCGGCTTTATATCTCAATTTGTAATGTCAGACATAGAATCCATACAAGTCTGTTTCGGGCTCGAACAAAACCGAAGGCACTTACAAAGAAGTCCTTGCAATCCGGATAATCTCTAATCACGTCCGGACTTCCCATCACATAGGGAGTCTCTATACCGTAGCTACTCGGTGCAAAGACAATCGACGAGTTGTCCTTTCGCTTTCAAAAAGATCCGGTCTTCAACACCGATCTTCAAATGCAATTCACAACGACGTATCACATATTCGGAATGGGTTATACGACCCCATGGTCCTTTCCCGGTTAACCCGAATAGTGAGCGCTTATTCAAAAATAAGTGTGGCATTCACATTCAAACAATTCACATCAATTACCCATTCAAAGGTAAATATTGATAGTCGGTTATTGAACTATCAATGGATATGCACACATCACCAGTTTCCAAATAATTTTCCAAATTATTTATTTTCCAAAAATATCTTTACAAGATATATAATTTTCACACTTCAAAAATAAATCAATATTTATTTTCAAACAAATTCCACTTCCTTTTATAAATTCCATAGTGAATTTATAGTCCAAAATATCTATGAATATTCGATTTCAATTATTCATTTCAATTTATCTTCAAGAAGATAAATTCTCAAAATATTAACTTTATATTGGAAAACATTTCCATACTTATTTATTCATAAGTAATTCACAAATTTTATTTATTTTCAACACTTGGAAAATATTCAATATACTTAAATCGAAATTAAGTATATATTTCATTCTTTAAGGAAATCATTCACTTAAACGTATTTATTTGGGCCAAAACGAATGTTGCGTAAAACATCGTTACGACAACCCAAAATCACTAGTATAGGGATTCGAATTAAAATAGATATATAAATCCCAATACTGTACAAAACATTTCCTTTCGGAAATCATTTACTATGACAACAGTGTTATAGTCCACCATTTCCTTCTATTTCTCGAAAACGTCTATTTCAACAATAAATGTTGAAATCTATGGTTTCGAATCTCAACACATTTTAAAACATCGTTAGATCGTTTTTAATTCAATTTAAAATATCACATTCTAAACATTTTCTTTAACATATTATTTACTATTCAAAAACGTGAATATACTTCGTTAACAAATTTCATCCTTTTATTCCTTTTATTTCAAAGGATTATTCACAGTTAAAAACGTGAATATAACTCCATTAATAGGTTTCAACAATTTACTTCTTAAAATAAGTCGTTTTCGAATTTATAAAACAACGTTTATAAATTCCTTTTCTATTTATTTTATAACTCCTTTTTATAAATCTCCTTTATTAATCTATTCGGTTTATAACTCAATTATAAACCAAAAGTTCACATTATAAGTTAAACACTTATAATTTATTTGTTTACAAGAATCGTTCTTTTAAACATCTCAATTCATAAATCTTATAACTTATAAGATTCATTTAATCAAAAATCCATTCTTCAATTAACTTTTCAAATTTTATAAACCTACTGCTTATAAAATTCCATTTATAACTTCACCGTTTATAATTGTATAAATTGCATTCATTTATGAAATTCATTTTCACTTCATTCAAACACTTATAAAAACTCGTTTTATAATGTCAATATTTCAATTTATAAATATCCATTTATAAATCTCTTAATATAAATCAATTTATATTATTCTTTAAAACGTCTTTAATCTCCTTTATTATTTCACCATTTTGATTCATAAAATAATTAAATTTTATAAATCCTATATTTAAACTTTTCACAATAAATTCTAAAATCCCGATTAAACTATTTTATAAAATCATTAGCATCATATTCTCAAAAATCAGTTTTTAACTATATTTCTCAAAAATCATAATTTTTATAACTTTAAAAATTATAACGTTTATTTATTTAAAATGGATCAATTCAAAAAAAATATTTTATATTTTCAAAAATCACTTTAAAAATCATTTTAAAGTTCCAAATTTGGTCCAATGATGCTACATACCAAATAGTCAATCACGACAACAACGATATCATATATCGATATGATAATCCATCAAATATCAAAATACCTGAAATCAAATAAAAACTGTTGAGGAATCCAGTTGGATCCCTCCAACCTGTTTTCCTGCATCCAAAAACATTAGCACAATACCAATTTCGCTCCAGTACGAAATTATCGCGGTATATGGGATTTAAAATATTATCCGCTTAATAGACGGCGCAATAGGGTCTCATCCGCTAAAAAATGCGGGAAATCAATAACTCCAATATATACATATGCCAATATATATATATTGCTATTATATATAATACCAATTTCACTGTTTATGAAATATTCGCGGTATATGTTTTTATTAAATAACATCCGCTTACTAACGGCGCATAATGTTTATTTTATCAATAAATAGATATCAATCATCATTCAAACATGCATTCAACAATTTTAAATCTAACTATTTAAAATAAAATCGAAACTGATTCGATTGAGTGAGAAGCTCTCACCTTGATTTCAATTTTGTTTTAGCGATTTATTTCGAATAAAATTAAAAAGACGTTTAATTTTACACGAAATTTCACTAACTCCAAACGACTCCAATCCAACTCCATCGCGTAGTGCTCGTCCATACGATTCCAACGCAACTGGTTTCGCGCGTTTTCGACCTCGTATGAAAAAGATATGCATATTTGAAGTTTACTCGAATTTTTAATAACAATTCACAACATAATTATAAAATTTTTAACCTAATCTAATCCCCACCGTCCAACTCAGATCCAACGCTCCCCCCTTCATCTTCTCATGCGCATGAAGGAGCTCCAGTACAACACGTTTAGCCGAACCCATGTTTGATGGTTAGGGTTTAAATTCGAGCCATCTCCTTCCATCTTCACGCCGATCAAGCACCCCCACGCGAATGCTCCTAGCCTCCTCTACCCACGGCCTCAAAGGCTCTGAGCTCGGCCCCACACCCACGAAGAAAACTGTGCACGAACGCATGGGGACGCGGCCAAAATCTGTTGTCTCAGGTCGACGATTCGACGAAGTAGCCGTTGGATGTCTTCGTCTCTCCACCCTCTACGTTTTGCTAGTTGAAATCGAAGCCTAACGGGGAGTGGATGAGGAGATAATTAAGGGGAAACGGTGGAAGATGCCGGCCATTCATTTAGAAAGTGGCGGTTGTGCATAATTTAGGGTTAGGGTTTATTGTTGTTGAAGATAGTGAGAGTATAGGGTCTATTTATAGAGTTCCGAACGACACTATTCATCCCGGAAATTCCGAACTCCGATTTACGCGCCGAAACTGACGTTCCTAGGGTTTATCCCACGTTTCGGACACAATGGAACAGGTTTCGAAAGCTAATTCGGACATCTGTGTGAGTTATGGCAACAAACGTTCAATTTAAATTAAACCGATTTAAATCGATTTCTAGGCGTTTTAATATGTACCGGACAAACGGTAAATCCAATTGACTTGAAATTTGAAACCTTACAATAATATCACATGACGGATCCGATGAAACTAGTTTTGTCGAAATCCGAGACTTTTTGAAAAATGGCTATTTTAACTCGCCAAATTAATATTAAAAATAATTCGATGCGTTTCGAGCTGCCACGATCAAACGATAACTCCGATTGATACGAAAATTGAAATCCGGTAATAACTAACTATTACGGACCCAATGGAACTGGTTTCGTTCAATTCTGAGACTGTTCAAAAATTGACTATTTTCACTAGTCGATTTAAATATTAAAATATTCAATTTTCACAAATTAACTTTTAATTCGATTTTAAAAGTTCTAAAATATTATTCTAACTTCAACATGATAAAATAAAATTTACAAATCATTTTCAATCATATTTAACGTAATTTTCAATTATTTCCATAATTTGACATATTAAATTATCGATTTAATTATTCAATTAAATCCAATTATTCAATATAAAATTTATTCGACTCATAAATTCACTTATTAATATTTAAAATTAATTAAATATCCCAATTTTAATTATTAAAAATTCTGGGTCGTTACAATCTTCCCCCCTTAAAAGAATTTCGTCCTCGAAATTATCAAGTAAGAAAAGTTACAGAATCTATTAATTTTCCAAAATCCATAGTTAAACTTCTTACAATACTTTACTAAGTTTTCAAATCATACTTAGTTATCTTTTCAAAAACAACTACTATTGTTTAACTTTCAATTCCAAATCAAAGTTAAAGTTTTCAAAATTTTTCAACTTTCTCAAATTTTTCTAACGCCTTAAATTTCCGGAAAAATTCGCCATAGTCTCCTTTGCGCGGCTCGATCCGAAAAAAAATGACAGTATATATATCACAAATATACATCTCATCAAGTAATGAGGCATCCCGAAGGTAAAAAGTATTAAAGTACGGTATGTAATCCGAGATATGTACCTTATATTTTATTAGCGAGCATATACGGCTAATATAGCGCGAAAGCGAGCTCCAAATGCGAAGCAAACGCGATCCGCACCTACTAAACACTCAACAAACAACATGAGAATCATGTATATAGACAATAGTATCAATATACAACATATAGCAACATAATAACTATGTATGTCAACATAGCAAATGTAGTAAAACAACAAATGCAAACATCAACCAACTATCATCCAACAAATCCATAACCAAATTAATATTCATTCATATTCTCATTAATATTCAATGAAATAGGTTTTCAATTTAATCACATTCGATTCATTAACAGTGGATGTTTTTACTAACATTCTTTTTCAATTAGTTTATATTCACTAATTCATCTTCAAGTTGGTTCACTTCCAAATCAAATTCAATTCTATTTAAGATTCACTTAACTTCCAATTGAATTTCAATTACTTTAGCTTCCAATTTCATTAATACTTAATGAATTACATACAATCAACTAACAACCATATAACAACCAATGTATATTAATTACAACCAAATTCCTTTGCTTATAATTGGTTTAATTAAATTGATTTTCATTCAACTATTCAACTTTCAATAACATTATATTTAAATGAATTAACACTTAAACTCATTATTTCATATCAACTTTATTTAGATTATCAAACAACTAAACAATCAATTTATATACACTTTAATAATTCTGAAAAATTATTTTCTTTATATATAAAATATAATCAAGGTAAAATTATTTTATTTACCCAATTAAAACAATATTATGTCGAATTGTTCTATTCAAATGTTTATAAACCCCTTCGGCATAGTTGTCTAGACCGTGCTGACGAAGGTTCATATGCCACTCAATAAACCAATCATCACAATATAAAACAATTTTATATTCACTAACAAATACGCTCTCATAGCTATTATTACTCTCAAACTCATTCTAGAGTACTACTGACTCTATCTCTAATGAGTAATACCCAACAGAACCATGGTTGTCGCTTAACCATATGCTCTGATACCAAATGTAAAGACCCGGAAACTTTCGACTTTCGAAAATTCAACATCGATACTCACTTTATCGACTGCCGAGAAATCGAAGGCCGGAAACCCGAAATGTTATCGTTTAAGAAAAGTAGAAGAGAGAAGAAGATAAGAAGATAGAGGAATAGAGAGAAGAGAGAATAGAAAATAGAACGAAATAGAACATAGAACAACATCAGAATCTCACAATTCGCAGCGGAACAACATATAATAGATAAATGAATAATCTTCAAACAAAGAACTATATCAGTTATTACATTTTATACATTTCATTACATCATATCATCAGAGTGTACAACAACAAACAACAACAAACAGTGCAGCGGAAAAAGAAATACTATATACTAGTAATACGCCATGCCATCCAGCTTGCCTCCAGCAACTCCAGAATATCCAGAATATCCTGATAAACCTAACTCTTGACTGCCCGTGTGGAAATTGGTGGGCACCCAGAGTTTAGGAAGGAAAACAATAAACTCCAAGCAGTCATGTGACTGGTGTGAGAACTCAAAACAGTTTATTTATCTTTAAAAATCAAAATAGAGGAATATTTTTTTTAGTCAATTCGCAATGCTTTTAAAAATGAGACTACCATAAGGCCTCCCGCACACACACACAATGCAAATGCAGAATCGGAGGAGATTTCTCCTTATGATAGTCAAAGATGCTTGATACGCATTTAAAAGAACATTTGATATTATTACTAGTGCATAGTGTAGGAAAAATTTATTTCGAAAGTAGAATATAAATCTTAGCCAACATAGACATTTCGAACTATGCCTACTATAGCTACCATGTTCAATAGCGGGTTACCGCCATATTCCATGACAGTTTATACAACTAAAACCGTACAAGTCTCGTATTGTTTCTTTGGATTTCCAACGAATGATCAGGCCAAGGAACTTCCCATTGCCACATGAGAATGCCTCTGGATGGACATCCCCGAGAACCACCGCTCTCCGCTAAACAAAGCCGGGAATCCCTTTTCCCAAGGGATATTACAAACCCTCAGATATACCACCCCCGGTCCTTTGGAACCTTTAAACCGAGCGCTCGTCACCATCATCACACAATCATAAAGTGTTTTCAACATGAGTAAGTATCTGGGCTCCATACCATGATACTACCCTTTTCCAGAAGGAATGGTCATACCCTAGGGAAGCGATCCCTGGAAACCTTGCCGCACAATTCCTGTTTCGACCATCACCGGTTTGTGAGGCTCGACGAAGTCACGTCCACAAAAACACACTTTATACAAAAGCTATGCTTTGGGTCAATAAATGATCATAGAAATGATCACCAGGATAGACGGTCAAATAAACGATCCTATCACAAATAATCAACACAATGATCATTTCAGCAACACTCAGCTTGTCACATTACCAAATTGGGAATATATCGCTGATAACATTCAACTACATAACCTCTGAGCTCGTACGTCTCAGAGAAGGGTGTTAAGCTAAAAGAATAAATTCTCCGCCACCAACAGAAATATATTTGAATGAAATCGGCTTTATATCTCAATTTGTAATGTCAGACATAGAATCCATACAAGTCTGTTTCGGGCTCGAACAAAACCGAAGGCACTTACAAAGAAGTCCTTGCAATCCGGATAATCTCTAATCACGTCCGAACTTCCCATCACATAGGGAGTCTCTATACCGTAGCTACTCGGTGCAAAGACAATCGATGAGTTGTCCTTTCGCTTTCAAAAAGATCCGGTCTTCAACACCGATCTTCAAATGCAATTCACAACGACGTATCACATATTCGGAATGGGTTATACGACCCCATGGTCCTTTCCCGGTTAACCCGAATAGTGAGCGCTTATTCAAAAATAAGTGTGGCATTCACATTCAAACAATTCACATCAATTACCCATTCAAAGGTAAATATTGATAGTCGGTTATTGAACTATCAATGGATATGCACACATCACCAGTTTCCAAATAATTTTCCAAATTATTTATTTTCCAAAAATATCTTTACAAGATATATAATTTTCACACTTCAAAAATAAATCAATATTTATTTTCAAACAAATTCCACTTCCTTTTATAAATTCCATAGTGAATTTATAATCCAAAATATCTATGAATATTCGATTTCAATTATTCATTTCAATTTATCTTCAAGAAGATAAATTCTCAAAATATTAACTTTATATTGGAAAACATTTCCATACTTATTTATTCATAAGTAATTCACAAATTTTATTTATTTTCAACACTTGGAAAATATTCAATATACTTAAATTGAAATTAAGTATATATTTCATTCTTTAAGGAAATCATTCACTTAAACGTATTTATTTGGGCCAAAACGAATGTTGCGTAAAACATCGTTACGACAACCCAAAATCACTAGTATAGGGATTCGAATTAAAATAGATATATAAATCCCAATACTATACAAAACATTTCCTTTCGGAAATAATTTACTATGACAACAGTGTTATAGTCCACCATTTCCTTCTATTTCTCGAAAACGTCTATTTCAACAATAAATGTTGAAATCTATGGTTTCGAATCTCAACACATTTTAAAACATCGTTAGATCGTTTTTAATTCAATTTAAAATATCACATTCTAAACATTTTCTTTAACATATTATTTACTATTCAAAAACGTGAATATACTTCGTTAACAAATTTCATCCTTTTATTCCTTTTATTTCAAAGGATTATTCACAGTTAAAAACATGAATATAACTCCATTAATAGGTTTCAACAATTTACTTCTTAAAATAAGTCGTTTTCGAATTTATAAAACAACGTTTATAAATTCCTTTTCTATTTATTTTATAACTCCTTTTTATAAATCTCCTTTATTAATCTATTCGATTTATAACTCAATTATAAACCAAAAGTTCACATTATAAGTTAAACACTTATAATTTATTTGTTTACAAGAATCGTTCTTTTAAACATCTCAATTCATAAATCTTATAACTTATAAGATTCATTTAATTAAAAATCCATTCTTCAATTAACTTTTCAAATTTTATAAACCTACTGCTTATAAAATTCCATTTATAACTTCACCGTTTATAATTCTATAAATTTCATTCATTTATGAAATTCATTTTCACTTCATTCAAACACTTATAAAAACTCGTTTTATAATGTCAATATTTCAATTTATAAATATCCATTTATAAATCTCTTAATATAAATCAATTTATATTATTCTTTAAAACGTCTTTAATCTCCTTTATTATTTCACCATTTTGATTCATAAAATAATTAAATTTTATAAATCCTATATTTAAACTTTTCACAATAAATTCTAAAATCCTGATTAAACTATTTTATAAAATCATTAGCATCATATTCTCAAAAATCAGTTTTTAACTATATTTCTCAAAAATCATAATTTTTATAACTTTAAAAATTATAACGTTTATTTATTTAAAATGGATCAATTCAAAAAAAATATTTTATATTTTCAGAAATCACTTTAAAAATCATTTTAAAGTTCCAAATTTGGTCCAATGATGCTACATACCAAATAGTCAATCACGACAACAACGATATCATATATCGATATGATAATCCATCAAATATCAAAATATTTGAAATCAAATAAAAACTGTTGAAGAATCCAGTTGGATCCCTCCAACCTGTTTTCCTGCATCCGAAAACATTAGCACAATACCAATTTCGCTCCAGTACGAAATTATCGCGGTATATGGGATTTAAAATATTATCCGCTTAATAGACGGCGCAATAGGGTCTCATCCGCTAAAAAATGAGGGAAATCAATAACTCCAATATATACATATGCCAATATATATATATTGCTATTATATATAATACCAATTTCACTGTTTATGAAATATTCGCGGTATATGTTTTTATTAAATAACATCCGCTTACTAATGGCGCATAATGTCTATTTTATCAATAAACAGATATCAATCATCATTCAAACATGCATTCAACAATTTTAAATCTAACTATTTAAAATAAAATCGAAACTGATTCGATTGAGTGAGAAGTTCTCACCTTGATTTCAATTTTGTTTTAGCGATTTATTTCGAATAAAATTAAACGGACGTTTAATTTTACATGAAATTTTCACTAACTCCAAACGACTCCAATCCAACTCCATCGCGTAGTGCTCGTCCATACGATTCCAACGCAACTGGCTTCGCGCGTTTTCGCCCTCGTATGAAAAAGATATGCATATTTGAAGTTGACTCGAATTTTTAATAACAATTCACAACATAATTATAAAAATTTTAACCTAATCTAATCCCCACCGTCCAACTCAGATCCAATGCTCCCCCCTTCATCTTCTCATGCGCACGAAGGAGCTCCAGTACAACACGTTTAGCCGAACCCATGTTTGATAGTTAGGGTTTAAATTCGAGCCATCTCCTTCCATCTTCACGCCGATCAGGCACCCCCACGCGAATGCTCCTAGCCTCCTCTACCCACGGCCTCAAAGGCTCTGAGCACGGCCCCACACCCACGAAGAAAACTGTGCACGAACGCATGGGGACGCGGCCAAAATCTGTTGTCTCAGGTCGACGATTCGACGAAGTAGCCGTTGGATGTCTTCGTCTCTCCACCCTCTAAGTTTTGCTAGTTGAAATCGAAACCTAACGGGGAGTGGATGAGGAGATAATTAAGGGGAAATAGTGGAAGATGCCAGCCATTCATTTAGAAAGTGGCGGCTGTGCATAATTTAGGGTTAGGGTTTATTGTTGTTGAAGATAGTGAGGGTATAGGGTCTATTTATAGAGTTCCGAACGACACTATTCATCTCGGAAATTCCGAACTCCGATTTACGCGCCGAAACTGACGTTCCTAGGGTTTATCCCGCGTTCCGGACACAATGGAACAGGTTTCGAAAGCTAATTCGGACATCTGTGCGAGTTATGGCAACAAACGTTCAATTTAAATTAAACCGATTTAAAACGATTTCTAGGCGTTTTAATTTGTACCGGACAAACGGTAAATCCAATTGACTTGAAATTTGAAACCTTACAATAATATCACATTACAGATCCGATGAAACTGGTTTCGTCGTAATCCGAGACTTTTTGAAAAATGGCTATTTTAACTCGCCAAATTAATATTAAAAATAATTCGATGCGTTTCGAGCTGCCACGATCAAACGATAACTCCGATTGACACGAAAATTGAAATCCGGTAATAACTAACTATTACGGACCCAATGGAACTGGTTTCATTCAATTCTGAGACTGTTCAAAAATTGACTATTTTCACTAGTCGATTTAAATATTAAAATATTCAATTTTCACAAATTAACTTTTAATTCGATTTTAAGAGTTCTAAAATATCATTCTAACTTCAACATGATAAAATAAAATTTTACGAATCATTTTCAATCATATTTAACGTAATTTTCAATTATTTCCATAATTTAACATATTAAATTATCGATTTAATTATTCAATTAAATCCAATTATTCAAAATAAAATTTATTCGAATCATAAATTCACTTATTAATATTTAAAATTAATTAAATATCCCAATTTTAATTATTAAAAATTCTGGGTCGTTACAACGCCCAAGTGGGAATTATCTAATTTGTTACATATATCTAACTCTATAACCAATTTTTTTCATTGTTAAGGTATTTGATTTCTATGATACACTTTATTATATAGTGATATAATTATAATGTAATTAATTTAAAGTATATAAATAAAAAAAATCTTTAAATAAAATATTTTGTCACTATAGATAGAAATGGTTGCAATCATGAGTAATTAATCACTATATAAAACAATAATTTATTTTAAATATTTTTGGTTGATATGTTTTGAGAAACGATATCGATACATCTGTTGAGACTAGAAAATGTAATGCTCTTCAAATATTAGGCAATGTATTACTCATGGATGTTGGGGGCACCAAGGGTTTATGTGCTGATTATTAATGGGTAAATTTGGAATGACTCATTCGAGAGTTTCCTATTATTTAATAACAATTAAGGTTAAACAACAGGAAATTTCAATTGATGATATTACACAATTCTCTTGATTTGAGAATATTATTGAACTTAATTTTGGACACAACACTTTTAATTATAGTTAAATCATGGCATGATTTCCACTGAACAACTATAATTACGTTTGCATTGAAGCACTAGAAGCGAAACACTATTCAATAGAAAATTTATTTCCTCAATTTTATGTTGTTAGGTTCATAATTAGCTATAGCCAATTCAAAATCAAAATCTTTGGCCAGAGAAGTATGGTTAAAATTAAATGTTATTATTGAATCAAGGACTCTGTTTATGGACTAACCAAGTTCAATGTGGATGATATTGGAATTTTAATCAAAACCAAATTCCTTAAATCCTGAAGTGGTATAATGTTGACGAATAGGCTGCTTAAATCATTCTTGCTAAAAGGTACCGCTCAAGAAAGTAAAAATATGATTTAATGAAAAAGGTCTATAAGCATTGAATTTGGCCATATTGTCACACCACTAGCTAAAGGTGACGTGTGAACATTAGTTTTCAAATTTCTCATAATTAATCACTGAATGAATTCAGACCTCTAAGTCATGTAACGGTGTTTGTGAATTCTTTAAAAACCACACGATTTAGTTACTTTATAAAATGTTTTAGAATAATTAAATTAATTAATATTTAAGAAATATTAATTATTACTTAATTTATTTAAGTTTTGGTGTTGTTGGTAATAATTCAAATGTATATAATATACGATATCTGTATATACTTAAACGGGCTTTAAATAGCTAATTGCTTGTCAAGCTTACAAAACTATTTACTATGTGATGGAATAATGTGGCCTGCCATGCTAGAGGGAAGACGAGATATGGATGATATTGATAGAAAAATAATTAAGAACTAAAAGTGGAAGCTTCAAAGATAGAACATGAAAGATTTTTATTCTCTCATTAAAACATATCCTCTTATTCATTCTCTTACTTGAATTGTTTTTCTTCCTCTCTTCTCACTTGTCATAGTTGAAAGTACTGTAACACCTTTAATTTTAGTTTAACATCATTTATGATATTTAATTGGATAGATTAAATAAAATAATGTAAATTTAAGGAGAACGATATTTGGTCATTAATAAGGTCGTGCCTTAATAAATTAACTAATGAAATTGTTTCGGAAAACTTAGTATATAGCAGGATATATGAGATGGGAAATTTAGGTATGGACCTATCTTTTGTCCCTTAAGCCCTCTCCCTCTCATATCATCTCATTTTCAAAAAACATAAAAAACTACGGAAAATCTAAAGAGGCCGGCCAAAACCCAGGATAAAGAAGCACGAAATCAATAAGAATCAACAGAAAAAAGTTTAGGGAAGCTAAGCATCATCAAATCTCAACTCCAATATTTGACTTTAAGGTGAATGATAAATGTTCCATCTCAATTTTCTTGTTGTGAGTTCGACTATGAGTAGTCACCGAATTTATTTGATTTTTTGCCAAGATATGGTTGTAGAATTATTGCTTTGATAGAATAATTATTTATGTGGTCTTAAGCGTAAAATCTAATTTTCTAATCACCAATAGCTTTGATTTTCTGTTATGTTTAGTGAAATATTATTTTGGATATGATTTTTTAATTTCATAATTTTGCAAATTAAATTGAATATTTTATGAATTTCATAAGAAAGAAATAGCTTAATTTTGAGTTTTAACTATTTAAAATAATTTAATATGGTTTTTGGCCTTGAAATTTTTATATGGTGAAGAAAAGGATATTCTCAAGTTTCTGTGAATATTTAAGATTTTTCCCAAGTGAATATGATTTATTATTAATTTAACATGCTAGATAAATATTTAATTAAAAATTAATGAAGGTTATTAATTAATTAAAGATAAATATTTTTGAACTTGAAAATGATACGTGATAGAATTTCTTCAAAGGAAAGGGTAAAAGATGTTTTTATCAAATAAAATTGGATAAAAGTTTAAGTTTGGTAGAAAGTATATGCATTTATTGGTAATAAATTAGTTCTCACATAAATTACGATAATGTCATATCACCGCGGTAGTCATCGAGCCCAATACCCATAGCATCGACGTCGATGAGGTGGGAAGCACATGATAACTACTTAGGCAGTTACGGAGTGATTTTCACCATGTTGAAGTAGACATTGACGACGACTATCATAGCAGCATCATATTCTTTGAAGTGTTTAACGCTCAATGCCGTAATCGTTGATGTCAATATCGATATCAATGTTGCGACATGTATTCATCGTTGTTTTAAAAGGACACCGCATATCACTATTTTGAATGTTTTTGAAGTTACTAAATATAAAAGGTAGTGTTGCAGCTTGTCTAAGTATCAACCCTATATTTTTGGCTGCATAATAGCTGAACTGAGTTAAGTAAAATAATTTATAATGTCATCGCTGATCTTGCTGTTACTATTCATCAAGGTCGACGAGGTCTTTTCATTGTTTTTGTCTATGATGTCGCATGGCATCGTTGCCATAAATATTTTCTTCGATTTTTTTTGAATAAGGTGGATAACTTATAGTATATGTAAGTCAACAATACCATTTCCGACAAAGAGTTTTATAGTTAAAGGAAATTTAAGTTTCGTTTTCCTAACTTTGGGTAGCAGTTTGAACGAGATATAGTGCGGTAGGTTTGTCTTCGTTCTTTTATTAATGGCGAAAGGTCTTTAGCTTTCTTCTTCGACGTTGTAATTAGGGATACCAATACATTATGAAGTATAAATTTCAACATTATCGTTTGGGATAGCGATGAAGATTATTTTCGACTTTTATTTAATAATTATGTGTTGTATTTTATCAACGGTGGGGAGCTTAAAGTTTTCATGGACATTGCTATTAACATCCAGACTATACTATATTGATCAAATGAATGGCGGTGAGCCTTATGGTCAATAACATCGACTTTACACTTGGTGGATACCAATGTATTTTCTTTAGCAAGTTCGACATAGATCCTTAGGGATACCTATGTATATTTTGTTAAATTGGACAAAGATCGTTTGGGATACCAATGCATGTCTAGTTCAGATATTATAACTTCAAGAGGATGATAACCAAAATTAGGAATACCAACCGACATGGCTTATACATTTGGGTAACATGAATTAAATTGTTAATTGGTGGGTATATATTCATCCTAGAAAAACTATAGAACGTGAGATGGATCATCCACACCATACTGAAGATGGAGTCTCTATAAGGTTATCAAAGGGATCACAATCATCCTAGGAAAACTATGGGATATGTGACAGATAATCCACATCATTGTAAATTAAATGGAATATGTGTGATGGATTGTCCACATAATTTAAACAATGGAACTATATGTGATGGGTATCAATATAGTAGGGAATAGGATATCAAAGTAATAACTGCATGTGGGATGGATAGTCCACATAACTAAGAATATGTTCAAATGTGAGATGGGTAGTGCATATAATTAAATGACAGGTAGTCAGATTAAAATAAGACGGATAGTCAGTTTAAATTATGATGGGTAGTCATTTGAAGATGGATAATCTAATAAATTGAGATGGTAATCCAGTATATGTTTCATAACTATAAATGCTATTTTTGTTCTAACCATTGCGGTTGCAGGAGCATGGCATATGGTTATTAGTTTTGGTTAAGATATTAGTGAGGGCAAAACTCTTTTCGCTCAAATGGTGTAGTCTCACTATATATCTATTTGGTTCAAGATGGTGGGTTATTATTCACACTAGGCCGTTTCCAGATTCGAAGTTTTTTCCCTTTAAACTCTCAGGTACTCATTTGGGTAGGTCGGAAGTAAGGGCTTTAAAGTTTCAGTTAAACGAACAAGCTTTCAGAGATGTGTAGGAGGCAATCTAGCTATATGGAGCTTTATCCATTTTTGCTGCGTAGTCTGGTTTTTCCTATTTGGGTGTAATGGAAAAGTTGTATAGTTGTCAAGTATTTGACTATGATCAACAAAAGAGGCATATTCATATGTCACTCTTAGAGTATTTTGTATAGTTATATTTTCTCTGAACGTGGAATCAGAATCGTAATTGGGATTATATAATGAATATAAAAGCATGTTTTGAAATGGAATGTAAATGTTATTTATGAATTATGTTTGAAATTTTTTCATATTGATGTACTTCTAATTATTAATACGATTAACATTGTCGTGTTTTATCGTAATAACAATGGATGACTACAGCATCCGCACTAGTCAGTTTAGGCCTTAGAACGGGGGATGTTGCAAGTTGGTATTAGAGCATAGGTTTATGATTAAACTTAAAATAGAATAAAAGGTTTTTTTTGAAAACATAATTCAAGTGAATCAAAGAATAAGTTTGGGTTATGGGATAATGCTATAGTAACATACATGTATTTATTATATATAAGTACGTATTCTTCCCTCTCTCTTAGACCATTCTTCTGTGTCTTACTAAGTATCGTATGCAGGTTTATGAGAAAGAAAGATATGGAAGTAGGAGACAGAAGAGTTAATCTTGGTGGCGGAAGCACCACAACCAATGGAAATGCTCGGCCCAACATTAGGAGGAATTAGATTCGACAAGCAAGTGCTAATCAAAATGCAAATGATAATGTAGGTGTTGCGGCCCCACTAGTAGATATAAGGAATATGTATCAATTCTTTATCAATCTGATGCAAGCTGGGCAGCTGTAGGAGTAACTAGTGTAAATGTTGTTAATGCAGAAGGAGTTAATCCTGTAGTGTCAGTTTGTAATATCAATGCTTAGTTGAGTCGCGATTGCACCAATCTAGGTACGAAGCCTTTTCTAGGGACTGAGGATGCAATAAAAGTAGAGAACTGGTTGTTACATTATGAAATGATTTTGGCTGATTTACGTCTAAATGATAAGCAGAAAAGAAGATTGGCTTTGAGAGGTTGCATGGAGTTGCTTTGTTCTGGGGAACAGGGTGACCATCAGGGTAATAAAAGAGTAGCTGACTTGGGTAGAAGTTCGAATGAGATTAGAAGAAAGATTTTTGTCCGAAGTTGGCTAGTCAGCCTTGCCAAGAAGTTCATGGAATTGGAGCAGAGAGAAATGACCTGGTTGGAGTATTATGCTAAGTTTGATGAGCTATACAAGTATGGATATGTCACTGTTGACATTGTTATCAAGAGAAACGAGAAGTTTATCTAGGGGTTGAGATCGAAGATTGCTAGGGCAAGTATGCCACATCTTAGAGATCCATCAAACATAATGGTGGAGATGGCTATTAGGATTAAAGAAATGTTTTCCACCTTTGGGAAAGAGAAGTCGGTGGAGAACAAGAATTCTCAGCATAAGAAGAGGAGATTCTTTAAGAAGAAGGGAGCTCAGAAAGGTGGAGCTGCCAAAAAGGTAAAGCTGATATAGTTTTGATAAGTGTGATAAGAATGGGCACTACGCTAATGAGTCTCGATCTGGTGATGGTAAGGTAGGAGTAGGGAAGTAGAATGTGTAGCGCTTTAATTGGGACCAGATAGGGCATTATAAGAACAAATACCCAAAAGTGGCCAAGGCAAGAAAAGTAAAGGTATTTGCTTTGGAACCTTCATCATCTAAGCTGACAGCATCCGAGAAGGGTAAGTTTATGATGGAAGTTATGCTTTTGATTCATAGCATACCAGTTACGGTACGGTTTGATATTGGTGCATCGCATTCATTTATATATCAATGTTTGGTAGATAAGTTACATTTGGAACCATCATACCATGTTACTTCCTTAAGGATAGCAAATCCAATAGGAGGGTATGCAACTCTTTGGATGAGATGTGACTATCCAGAACTCATGTTGCAAGGTTACAATTTTGCCTGTAGTTTATATGTATTTTATTTCATGGTTTTTAGGATTATTTTGGGTATGGATTGGTTGAGCAAATACGATGCTAAGATATTTTTCCAGGATAGGATAGGAAAATATCATTGAGACACCTTGATAGTAGTGATCAAATAGTATACATAGTTGAGAATTCGAGTCCAGAAATTTGTGCTTTATTGGGTGCCATAGAAGTGGATGAAAAATTGAATTGGGTTTTAATTGTAAGAGAATTTGTGGATACTTTTGAGTAGGACTACTATCGAAACAAGTTATCGAATTTCGAATAGACCTTGTACCTGGAACCGAACCCGTAAGTAGACCATCTAGTAGGATGACATCTACCGAGATGAAGGAGTTAAAGGTTCAGCTAGTGGATTAAGAAGGAAAAAATTTAACTAGACCAAGTTGTTAGCCTTGGGGATGGTATTCGTGAAGAAACCGGATAAGTCATTAATATTGTGCATTGATTATGGCAAGTTGAATGAGAAGCCGATAACGAATAGGGTCCTTTTCCAAGAATCGATGATTCGTTTGATCATTTCAGTGGAGCAAAATGTTTCTCCCAGTTGAATTTGGCAATAAGGTTCCACCACCTAAGGGTGGTGAAGGACAGTATTCCTTTGATCGAATTTCAAACAAGTTAAGGTCTGTACGAGTGGTTAACAATGCCTTTTGGATCGACTAATGCACCTACCTTCTCCATGGATTAGATGAACCAGATATTTCAAGAGCACTTAGATAGGTTCGTATTGGTATTCATTGACGACATTCAGTTATATTCTAAGGATGAAAGAGATCATGAGATTCATCTTAGAATAGTGCTACAGACTTTAAGGTAGTATCAACTTAAAGCAAAGTTTTCGAATTGTCAATTTGAAAAGAAGGAGGTGAAGTTTCTTGGTCATGTAGTCTTACAAAAAGGGTTGTTATTTGATCCAAGAAAGAACAAAGTTGTTAATAGTTGGAAAAGACTTGAGACGGTGACCGAGATAAGGAATTTTCTTGGATTTACTGGCTATTACAAGAGATTTATCAAGGATTTCTTACGAATAGCAGCACCCTTGACTAAGCTAACCAAGAAGGACGTGAAGTTTATTTGGTATGACAGATGTAATGAAGCTTTCCTTGAGTTAAAGCATTTGTTGACCAATGTGCCCATGTTAGTAGTTCTAGATGGGAGTCGGGATTTGGTAGTGTATATGGATGCATGAGGAATGGGATTAGGAGCTGTATTGATGCAAAGGGATAAAGTGATTGCCTACGATTCTCGATCGCTTAGACTACATGAAGTTTAGATATCTGACTCATGATTTCGAGTTGGCGGCGGTGATTTTCACATTGAAAGTGTGGAGAAACTACCTCTTGGGAGAATGATTCAAGTTGTGTATGGATCATAATTCGTTGAGGTATTTATTCTTTCAAAAAGAGTTGAATATGAGACAATAGAGGAAGCTGGAGTTTTAGTAGCTTATGATTTTGGTACTAAGTATACACTAGGGAAAGGAAATGCAGTTGCAGATGCACATAGCAGGAAACATCAGAATGTGGTGTTAGTTATGTTGGTTAAATGAAAGGATTTAGAGGCATTGACTACTTGTAGTGTGCAGTTAAGATGGATTGCTGTTCTAATGAAAGCACAACCATGTTGCCTTGCTTGGAAGTACGACCAGTGTTGATAGAAAGTATTGCTTCTAAGTAGAGAGATGATCCATTTCTAGCCAAAAGGATTAAAAGTATGGAAAGTGGAACTAAGATTGATGATCTAAAAGATTTTAGTCTTGACCAGAGAGGATGGTTAAGAATGAAGGGACGGTTATGTGTTGTAGATGTTGGAAACCTAAGGAAGGAAGTTTTTAGTGAGTGTTGTCAATCAAAGTGTAAAGTTTATCCTGGGGGGACCAAGATGTATAAGGATACGAAGAGAAGTTTCCACTAGGAAGTTAAGAAGGGGGATGTATGGGTAAAGCAATGTGTAAATTGCCAACAAGTAAAAGCCAAACGTCAAAAGCCAAGTGGAATGTTCAACCCTTAGATGCACCAGTTTGGAAATATAATTCGATATCCATGGATTTATTAACGAGTTGCAAGGTCATACAGGAACAATGAAAGAATTTGGGTCATGGTGGATCATCTGCAAGAGTGCATATTTCATTCCGGTTAAGTCAACCAGGATGACACATGTGTTAGCTAAGTTGTTTATGAAGAATATTATTAGACTGTATGGGATTCCCAGTAGTATAGCCAGTGATAGAGATGTATCAATAGAGAATTCTAGAAGTGTCTGCAGGAGGTATTAGTTACCAAGCTTAAGATGAGTATAGCTTATCACCGAAAGACAGATGGGCAGATAGAAGGAGTCAAAAAAGTACTTGAATATTAATTGCAGCTAGTGTAATAGATTTTGGTGGGTCATAGGAAGACCATTTGCACTTGGTTTAGTTTTCCTATAATAATAGTTATCAGACTAGTATAGGAACAACACCTTTCGAAGCTTTATATGGAAGGCCGTGCATATCAGCAGTATGGTGGTTTGAAATTAGAGATAGATTGGTCTTTAGTCCAGATACGGTAAGAGGCACCACAAAGAAGATTGAGTTAATCCGAGGCAGGATGGGAGAAGCTTAGTGTAGGTAGAAAAGTTACATAGTTAGAAGGCATAAAGATCTTTATTTCTTAGTTATAGATAGTGTTTTTAATAAAGTATCACCGATGAAGGATGTGGTATAATTTAGAAAGTCAGGAAAACTAGCACCAAGATATGTTGGACTGTTCCCAAAACATTGAGAGGATTGAAAAACTCGTGGACCGAATAGGGCTACCGAGTAGTTTGGTAGGTGTCCATAATGTGTTCCGTGTTTCTCATCTTAGGACGTATTTGCATGATCCAGAGATTACAATTGCTCCGACTGCATTGGAATATTTAGTAGCAGAACCTGATCTGACTTTTGTGAGACAACCAGTTCGAGTTGTCGCAAGAGGTGAGAAGAGGTAAGGAATAAGACTATTGGATTAGTGAAAATCCACTAGAGTAATAATGAGAAAGACAGTACTTGGGAGACAGAGGACACGATTAGAGATACTTATCTCGAGCTGTTATGATGAAATGCTCTATATTTATTATATACAAACATCGTGGCTGGTAGGATATACTAGCCTTGTTTGCATGTTTGATATGCTTATTATGTAGTCGTTACTGAATTTTGAGGAAGAAATTCTTTAAGGAATCGAGCCCGTAACACCTCAAATTTTAATTTAATATTACTTAAGGTATATAATTGATAGATTCAATAAAATAATATAAATAGTTTAGGTGAATGAGATTTGGTCATTAATAAGGTCGGGCCTTAATAAATTAACTAATGAAATTGTTTTAGAAAACTTAATATATGGAAGGATATATGAGAAGAAAAATTAGGTATAGACCTATCTTTTGACCCTTAAACCCTCTTCCCCATGTATCATTCTCATTTTCACAAAACATAAACAACTAAAGAAAAACCTAAAGGGGCCAGCCATAACCTAGAAGGAAGAAGCATGAAATCAAGAGAATCAAGAGCAAAAAGTTTAGGGAAGCTAAGCAACACCTAATCTCAACTCCAACATTTGATTGTAAGATGAATAATAAATGTTCCATCTCAATTTTCTTGTTTTGAATTCGGCTATGGGTAGTATCAAAATTAGTTTGATTGTTTTTACCAAGATATGGTTGTAGAATTAGTGTTTAGATAGAATACTGATTTATGGAATTGTTTATGAAATTATTTAATTGGTCTTAAGGGAAAAAACCTAAGTTTTTAACCTTCAGTAGCATTGATTTTCTGGTATGTTGAGTGAAACGTTATTTTGAGGGTGATTTTTTAATTTCATAATTTTTCAAGCTAAATTGAATATTTTATGAATTTCTGGAAAAAGAAATAGCTTAAATTCAGGTTTTAATTATTTAAAATAATTGAATATGATTGTTGGCCTTGAAATTTTTATATGGTAAAGAGAAGGATATTCTCGAATTTCTGTGAATTTTTAGGATTTTTCCCAAGTGAATATGATTTATTATGATTCCAAATGCTAAATAAGCATTTAAATTTAACAATTAATTAAGGTTATTAATTAATTGAACATGATAAATGTTTTTCAACTTGAAAATGGTATGCGGTAGTATTTCTTCAAAGTAAAGTCAAAAAGATGTTTTCATCCAATAGAAATTGGACAAAAGTTTGGGTTTAGTAGAAAGTATATGCTTTGGTTGATAATAAATTAGTTTACATATAAATTATGCTATTGTCATGTCGCGGGGGTTGTCGTTGAGCCCAATGCACACGAGTGTCGACGATGGGGGATGCATGTATTACTACTTAGGTAGTTATGCAGTGATTTTCACCGTGTCGAAGTGGACAGCGGCGACAACCATCATAGAGGCACGTATTCTTTGAAGTATTTAAAGCTCAACGCCGTGATCATTTCAATATCGACATGAATGCCACTGCATGTATTCACCATTATTTTAAGGGGAAACTACATATCACTATTTTAAATGGTTTCGTAGTCACTAAATATAAAAGGTAATGTTGCCGCTTGTCCAAGTATTGACCGTATACTTTTGGCCGCAAAAGAGCAGAAGTGAGTTAAGTAAAATATTTTATAATGTCGTCGACGGTCTTATTGCTGCTATTCATCAACGTCGACGAGGTCTTCATCATTTTTTGGCTATGATGTTGTGCGGCATCGCTGCTGTGAATATGGGCGTCGACTTTGTTTTAAATAAGGCAGATAACCTACAGTGTAGTGTACGTAAGTCGATCACATCATTTTCGAAAAAGAGAGTATTATACTTAATGGAAATTTAAGTTTTGTTTTCCCAACCTTGGAAAGAGGTTCGACGAGATATAATGTGGCAGAGTAGTCGCCTTTCTTTTATTAAGGGTGGAGAGCTTTAGCTTTCTTCTTCGGCGTTATAATTTGGGATAACGATACATTATAAAGTATAAATTTCGACACCATCATTGGGGATACCAATGAAGATTATTTTTTGTATGGATTTAATACATTGTGGATTGTATTTTATTAACGGTGGGGAGTGTAAGTTTTCATCGATGTTGCTATTAACATCAAGACTATACTATGTTGATCTAATGAATGGCGGCGAGCCTTATGATCTATAATTTCGACTTTGTACCTTAGGGATACTAATGTCTTTTCTTTAACAAGTTCGATATAGATCCTTAGGGATACCAATGCATATTTGTATAAGTTCGACAAAGATAACCGGGAACACCAATGCATGTCGATTTAGATATTATAACTTTAAGGGGATGATAACCTAAATTGGAGGTACTAATAGACATAGGTTAAAAAGTGGGTAAAATGAATTAAATTGTTAATTGATGGGTTCAAAGTCATAATAGGAAAACTAGGGGATGTGAGATGAATAATCCATACCATACCGGAGAAGGATAGTCTCAATTAGGTAAATGAAGTGTTCAGAGTCATCCTAGGAAAACTATGAAATGTGTGATGGATAGTCCACATCATTGTATATTAAATGAAACATGTGTGATGGACAATATGTATAATTAAATAATGGAACCATATGTGATGGGTAGTCAATATGGTAGAGGATGGGTAATCCAAGTATTTATTGCATGTGGGATGGATAGTCCACATAACTATGAAGGTTTTTAAATGTGAGATGGGTAGTCCATATAATTAAAAGAAGGCGGTCAGATTAAATAAGACGGATAGTTAGTTTAAATTATGACAGGTAGTCATTTCAAATTAAGATGGACAATCTAATAAATTAGGATGGGTAATCCAGTTTATGTTGCAAAACTATAAATGTTATTTTTGTTCTAACCATTATTGTTGCAGGATAACATTATATGGTTAACTAGTTTTAATTAAGATACTGGTGAGGGAAAACCCATTCCGCTCAGTGACATAATCTCGCTAGATATCTATTTGGTTCGAGATGATTGGTCATTATTCACGACAGACAGTTTTTTGACCCAAAGTTTTTGTTTTTCCTCTTCAACTCTCAGTTACTTATTTGAGTTGGTCGAGAGTAAAGGCTTTCAGGTTCAAGTTAGACGAATAAGCTGTGAGTCAGCGGAATATGGATCTTAAGATTAACACTAGAGAGGGGTGAATAGTGTTTAATTGATTACATGAATATTTTTCAAACTCTTTAAGGTTCTACGTAGAATGATGTAATTAACAATCTTAGAAAAAACAATAGAATCATAGTGCAGATAAATGTAAATGTAGAAAAAGTAAAAAAAAAGAAGAAGAATACACCAGGATTTTATACCGGTTCGAAGTTACCTTATATCCAGTCCCACATAATTCCATGTACCGATTTTTTTTCAACTAGTAAATGCAAATGCAATCTCAATTTCAAGGCTGCAAGACACACCCTCCATAATCCTGAACTCTGGGTAGAGTCATTTGATTTCCGGCTACAAGCGCACCCACTACATTTGTGTATTACTAAGCACACCCAATTGATTTTACGGTCTACAATCACACCCATATGTATAGCGGTATGATTTGATGGAGTTTTACAGACTAAGAACTTTGTCCTTGATTACACTTAATCCTATAACTCTTAAATAACACTTTAATCTTGGTTTGAGTGACGGAGATGAGAGAAATCAGAGAGTAGATAAAGGAAAATCAAACTAGTATGATTGAATTTGATTCTAGATGAATTTCCACAGAGTTTGGGTATACTTTGATTTAGAAAATGAGAGAGTGGAAGGAGGAGAGATTAAAAGAAAGTAGATGTTAAAAATTCGTTTGGAAGTCTGGTGTATATATAGGGAAACAATGATCATGTCTATTTAAAATGAGATATGATGAAACGTAGCTTCCATTCAAAATTTAAATTTTGAAAATTATGGCCACTATGTCGACATACATAGATAGAGTATGTTGGCATACTCTTCACAAAATTGAAAAACACTTTAAAAATATTATTTTTTAACATCCATTGTTTTGTAAAATAATTTGATACTTTGTAGAAACATTTAAATATAGCTTATACACATTTTAATCATAATAAAACTTTATATATTAATTTTGGAAATTTTATTATAATCTAAATAATATATATATAATAAATATATTACAACTTGTTAAAGTATAAACAAAAATTTAAATATACGTATAAACTTAAAAACACTAAAATAATATCTTTATAAGTATAAGAGATTGAAAATCATCTTGAGAATTATTCTGAAAAGATCATTTTAAAACCAGGATATTTGAAAAACAATTTAAAACAAAATTAGAGAAGGAGAGAGAGAGATGAAGAATGTGTTATCGAGGTTTTAACATAAATTCTACGACTCTATAACTTATTTGGAATATCTTGAAATCTTAAACTCTTCAATACTCGTGAATCTTCATTTGTCAACTCTTGAAACTATATATATCAACATCATGAATATACTCCTGATACTGTACAACCTTCTTAATCAACGCATGCCTAATATCCTACAATATATACTATATATAACTTGATAAAACATTAGTATCTCTATTTTATTTAATGTCCTATTGTTTTTCTCATCAAAATCAAAATATAAGCTACTAACACTCTCCAACTTTTTGATTATGACAATTCTAAGTATAAAATATAATATAACTTCCCCTAAGTCTATGCCTAGATTTTATATATTTCTCCCCTTTTGTCATCAATAAAAATAACCACCCAAAACTATAACTTTAACACTAATTGTTACTCTAATTCTAACTCTGATTCCCCCTAAATAAAATACTAATTTATAATATAAGAATTATAAATAATGATGATGAGAATGATTGTATAAAAACAATGAGTGATTTGTAATATTAGATAACCATGAAATAATTATAATCAATCTAAATATTCATCCAATCCAATAAAGTTAATGCCAGACATTATTCATACAAATCCACAAAAATCAAAACAATCAAATCCAAACCAAATCAAGTATTATTAATTATATACAATCAAATCTATTTAAACTAAACATTTTGAGGAACTTCAACCCATCCATCTACGCCAAAGATTGGATCCCCTTTGATAGCATCCCAATCTTCATCATCTTTGTGAATGGTTGTAACGACCCAGAATTTCTGTTAATTAAAATTCGTGATTTAATTAATTTTAAATATTAAAAAGTGAAATTTATAAGTCGAATAAATTTTATTTCGAATATCTAGATTTAATTGGATAATTAAATCGATAATTTAATATTGGAAATTACAGAAATAATTGGATATCGAGATTAATATGATTGAAAATGATTTGTAAAATTTTATTTTATCATATTGGAGATGGAATGAGGTTATAGAACTTTTAAAATCGAATTAAAACTTAATTTGGGAAAATTGAATATTTTAATATTTAATCGACTAGTGAAATTAGCCATTTTTCGAACAGTCTCAGAATTGGACGAAACTAATTCCATTGGATCCGTAATTGTTTGTTATTATCGGATTTCAATTTTCATAGCAATCAGAGTTTTTGTTTGACCGTGGCAGCTCAAAACGCATCGAAATTGTTTTAATATTAATTTGACATGTTAAAATAGTCATTTTTCAAACAGTCTCGATTTCGACGAAACCAGTTTCATCGGATCCGTAATGTGATATTATTTTATGGTTTCAAATTTCGTGTCAATCGGATTTACCGTTTGTCCGGGGCAAGCTAAAACGCCTAGAAATTTGATTTACCGATTTAATTTTAAATTGATCGTTTATTGCCGTAACTCGCAAAGATGATCGAATTAGCCTCTGAAACGTGTTCCATTGTGTTCGGAACGCAGGGTAAACCATAGAAATGCCAATCGGCACGCTTCGTTTGGAGTTCGGAAAATCCGGGATGAATAGTGTCGCGTATTTTTCTATAAAAGGACCCTAAGTCTTCACATTTGCAACAAGAATAAAACCCTAACCCTAATTTCTTAGCAGCCGCCTATTTCATTTTTAATGGCTGAGAAGCTCCATCGATCTCCTCCAATTTTCTCTCAATCCATCAACAATTAGGAAAAACTTCCAATTGGAAAGTCGTAGAGCACTCCAAGATCTTGCTATCCAACGGTGGAGATTGGAAATGGAGCAGTGTGGTGGTCGCTATGGGGGCGCGATGGCCTGCCATTCGCACGAAATTCTAGGAGCAATGGGAGAGCCGAGCTTGATGATGCTCTGGCCGTGGATGGAGCTCGGCATGGTCGTTCAAATGAAAGCTTCTGATCGTCTTCAAAGTCGACAAGGAGGTGGCGATAATTGGTGAGAGGGGGCGGCTATGGGTTTGGAGACGTGCGTATTACTGGGTTGGGGAGAAGCTCCAGAGGACGGATGTGATTTTTGGATTGAAGGATGTATGGCCCAGATCATTGCAAGGTTTAAAATAGAAAATAAAAAGTGTAAATTATTATATTAAAATTTGTGTAATGTTTAAAATAGTATATCTTTTTCATACGAGGTCGAAAACACACGAAACAAGTTGCATTGGGTTCGTATGGACGAACACTACGCTATGGAATTGGATTGGAGTCGTTTGGAGTTAGTGAGAATTTCGGGTAAAATTAAACACTCGTTTAATTTATTCGAAATAAAAGCTGAAAACGAAATTGAAATCAAGGTGAGAACTTCTCACTCAATCGAATCGGTTTCGATTTAATTTTAAATAGTTAGATTTAAAATTCTTGATTGTATGCTTGAATGATGATTGTTATCTATTGATTGTTAAAATAGACATTATACTCCATTAGTAAGCGGATGTTATTTATTAAAAGCATATACCGCGAATATTTCACAGTACAGTGAAATTGGTATTATTTATGTACTTGGAGTTGATTTCCCACATTATATAGCGGATGAGACCCTATTGCGCCGTATAATAGCGGATAATATTTTAAATCCTATATACCGCGATATTTCGTTTGGAAACGGAATTGGTATTGTGCTAATGTTTGTGGATGTAGGGAAACAGGTTGGAGGGATCCAACTGGATTCCTCAACAGTATTTATTTGATTATAGATATTTTGATATTTGTTGATTATCATATACACATATATGATGTCGTTGTTGTTGTGATTGACTATTTGGTGTGTAGCATCATTGGGCCAATTTTGGAATTTTAAAAGAATTTTTTTTAAATGATTTTAGAAAGTATACGTTTTATTAAATTTTGAATTGTTAAAATAAATAAACATTGTAATTTTATTGTTATAAAAGTTATATTTTTTGGAAAATATTACTTAAGTATGATTTTGGAGTTATATAAGTTTTAAATAACGTTTTGTAAATTATTAAAAGGATTAGTTTATTTAAATTGAGATTTTTGAATTATTATAAACGGTTTATATAAAAGATTTCTAAGATTAATATTTATAAACTAAAAATATAGGAATTATAAAACGAGTTTTTATAAGTGTTAAAATGAAGTATAAATGGATTTCACAAGTGAATAAAATTTATAGATTTATAAATTGTAAAGTTATTAAAAGAATAGATTTGGGTAAATAAATGAATCTTATAAGTTATAAGATTCAGAATTGGGAAGTCTTAAAAAGAACGATTTTGTAAACAAATAAATTATAAGTATTTAACTTATAATATGAACTTTTGGTATATAACTGAGTTATAAATTGAAATAGGTTAATAAAGGAGATTTATAAAAGGAAGTTGTTATAAAATGAATAGAAATGGAATTTATAAACATTGTTTTATAAATCCACAAACGACTTATTTTGATAAGTAAATTGTTATAACTTATTAATGGAGTTATATTCACATTTTAGACAGTGAATAATCCTTTAAAATAAAATGTATAGAAATGATGAATTGGTTAACGAAGTATGTTCACGTTTTTTTGGATAGTGAATGATATGTTAAAGAAAATGTTTTGGATGTAATGTTTTAAATAGAATTAAAACGATTTAGCGTTGTTTTAAAATGTATTAAGGTTCGAAACCATAGATTTCAACATTCATTGTTGAAATAGACGTTTTCGAGAAATAGAAGGAAATGATGGACTATAACACTGTTGTCATAGTAAATGATTTCCGAAAGGAAATGTTTTATGTAGTATTGAAAGATTTATATATCTATCTTAATTTCGAATCCCTATGCTAGTGATTTTGGGTCGTCGTAACGATGTTTTGCGCAACATTCGTTTTGGCCCAAATAAATGTATTTAAGAGAATGTTTTCCTTAAAGAATGAAATATATACTTAATTTTGATTTAAGTATATTGAATATTTTCCAAGTGTAGAAAATAAAAAGATTTGTGAATTACTTATTAAATAAGTATGGAAGTGTTTTCCAATATGAAGTGAATATTTTGAGATTTTATCTTTTAAAGATAAATTGAAAATGAATATTAGAAATCGATTTGGACATCGTATATTCATAGATATTTTGGAATTGTAAATTCACTATGGAATTTATAAAAGAAAGGAAATTTGTTTAAAAATAAATGTTGATTTATTTTTGAAGTGTGGGAATTAATTTACGGATTTGGAACGTAAATATAAAGTAAATCATTAAGGATTTATTTAATTGGTTTAAATGAACCATGTTGAAATGAAAGTATTTCCGCGTAAGGAAAATGTTTGAAATTTGTTTTCAAAAGTGGTAAAGATGAAAAGTGATTTGAAAATTGTTTTCAAATGGTTGAAGTGTGGAAAATATATATCTTGTAAAGATATTTTTGGAAAATAAATTATTTGGAAAATTATTTGGAATCTGATGATGCTACGCATCTTTATTGATATTTAAATAACCGACTATCAATATTTACCTTTAAATAGGTATTTGTTGTGATTTGTTTAAATTTGAATGCCACACTTATTTTTGAATAAGCGCACACTATTTGGGTTAGCCGGGAAAGGATCTTAGGTTCGTATAACCCATTTCGAATATGTGATACGTCGTTATGAATTGCATTTGAAGACCGGTGTTGAAGTCTGGATATTTTTGAAAATGGAAGGATTACCGTCGAATGTCTCTGCACCGAATGGCCCCGGTATAGAGATTCCATATGTGATGGGAAGTCCGGACGTGATTAGTGAATATTCGAATTGCAAGGACTTCTTTGTAAGTGCCTTCGGTTCTGTTCGATCCCGGAACAGACTTATATGGATAGTATGTCTGACATTACAAATTGAGATATAAAGCTGATTTCTTTCAAATACATCTGTTGGTGGCGGAGAATTTATTCTCTTAGAATTAACACCCTTCTCTGAGACATACGAGCTCAGAGGTTATGTAGTTGAAGGTTATTAGTAATATACTCCCAATTTGGTAGTGTGATATGCTAAGTGCTGTTGAGCATTTGTTGAATCAAAGAACAATTGTATAAAGCGTAGCTTTGTGGATGAGACTTCGTCGGACCTCACACCCCGAAAATGGTCAAAACAGGAAGGATGCAGCAAGGTTATTAGGGGTAGCGCCCCTTTAATGTATGTCATTCCTTCTGGATAGAGGTAGTATCATGGTATGGAGCCCAGATACTTAACCTATGTTGTTGCTGCAAACTTATCACTTTGTGGTTGTTGGAAATCGAGGATCCTCGGATGTGGATCGGTTACGATCGGGGGATGACATATTCGTGTCAGTAGTTACCTAGTTAGGGGTAACCCGGCATTGTGTTGGCAGAGATCTGATTAGGTTCTCGGGACGTCATTTCAGAGGCGTTTCCATGTGGCAATGGGAAGTTCCTTGGCCTGACCATTTGTTGGAAATCCAAAGAAACAATACGAGCCTTGTACGGTTTTAGCTGTAGAACCTGCCATTTAATATGGTAGCTATAGTAGGCATAATATAATGGTACCTATGCTGGCTAAGATTTATATCTTTACTTTCGAAATGATTTTCTTACACTATTCACTAATAATATCAAAAATGATTTGATTTTTCATAGTAAGCATCTTTGACTATCATAAGGAGAAATCTCCGCCAAGTCTGCATTTGCATTGTGTGTGTGCCAGGAGGCCTTATGGTAGTTTCATTTTTAAAAGCATTGCGAATCTATTTTAAAATTATCCTGTAATTTGTTTTAAAAATAAATCGTTTTTAGTTCTCACACCAGTCTTGCTTATCTTAGTGAAACGTGATAGGGGGTTCTCGCTTCGCGGTTAGGTGGCGAACGGGAGACTCTTACCCCTACATGTCCTCTCTTAGTGAATAGGGTTTGGTTAGGCGTAAGCCGTGACAGTCGAAAGGCTGGCCGTAAAAGCTAGTTTGGGATACCAGTTGTTGCCACGGCAGTTATTAGCCGCTGTCGATGGTTGAAAAGCCTAGATCTTACATATGGTATCAGAGCATTTGGTTAAGCGACAACCATGGATCTGTTGGGTATTACTCATTAGAGATAGAGTCAGTAGTACTCTAGAATGAGTTGAGTTTAATAATAGCTATGAGAGCGTATTTTTTAGTGAATATAAAATTGTTTTATATTGTGATGATTGGTTTGTTGAGTGGTATATGGATTTTGGTTAATACGAGTAACTAACGTTGTTGATAGGGATCTCTAAACACTTGTACAGAACAATTCGACACGATATTGTTTTAAATGGGGTAAATGAAATAATTTTACCTTGAGTATATTTTATATATAAAGGAATAATTTTTCAGAATTATTAAAGTGTATATAAGTTGATAGTTTGGTTGTTGAATAAGTTGAATAAAAACATGTAATAAAAGAATAATTGTATAAGCAAATGAATTATAAGTATGAAATTATAATTAATGTGATTTACAATTGTGAAATAAACTTATATATATAAGAAGTGAAACTATATGAATATATTCATGAATATGAGTTGTAAATAAAAATGAGTTTGAATAAGTGATGAAATTTGACTTTGGTAAAGGTTAAATAAAAATTTACTTTAGAATTGGAATCTGAATTGGATTTATGAGTGGGAATTTAAGTTAGGTAAAAACCAAATAATGTTTAAATGGAATATAACTTAAGAGATATTGAATGAAGTTGATTTTGGTATCAAAGTAAATTAATAAAGTTAAGTGATGGATATGAACTTGAGTTATATAAATGAAATTCAACTTTTGTAATTGAATTGAATGAATGGATTGAATGTTAATCGATTAAATGTAAATAATTGATATAAAATAATGAATGTAAGTGTTAATTCATTAAAATCTAATGTTATTGAAAAAAATTGAATAATTGAATGAAAATCAATTTAATTAAACCAATTGAAAGTAAAGGAGTTAAACCAAAATGAATGAATATAAGCAAAGGAATTTGGTTGCAATTAATATACATTGGTTGTTATATGATAATTAGTTGATTGTATAAATACCCATATGCAATTGAGTTAATGAAATTGAAAGCTAAAGTAATTGAAATCAAATTGGAAGTTAAGTGAATCTTAAATAGAATCGAATTTGATTTGGAAGTGAACCAACTTGAATATGAGTTAGTGAATATAAACTAATTGAAAATGAATGTTAGTAAAAACATCCACTGTTAATGAATCAAATGTGATTAAATTGAAAACCCATTTCATTGAATATTAATGAGAATATGAATGAATATTTATTGGTTATGGATGTTAGTTGAATGCTAGTTGGATGATAGTTGGTTGACGGTTGAATATATTGCTTTTACTGCAATTGCTATGTTGGCATATATAGTTATTATGTTGCTATATGTTGTATATCGATACTATTGTCTATATACATGTTTTTCATTGTTTGTTGAGTGTTTAGCAGGTGCGGATCGCGTTTGCTTCGTATTTGGAGCTTGCTTTCGCTATATTAGCCGTATATGCTCGCTAATAATATATAAGGTACATATCTCGGATTAAATATCGTACTTTTACACTTTTTTCCATACGGGATGCCTCATCACTTGATGAGATGTATATTTGTGATATATATACTGTCATTTTTTTTCGGATCGAGCCGCGCAAAGGAGACTCTGGCGAATTTTTCCGAAAATTTAAGGCGTTAGAAAATTTTTGAGAAAAATTGGAAAATTTTGAAAACTATAATTTTGATTTGGAGTTGAAAGTTAAACAATAGTAGTTGTTTTTGAAAAGAAAACTAAGTTTGGATTTGGAAACTTAGTAAAGATTTTGTAAGAAGTTTAACTATGGATTTTGGGAAAGTTAAACACTTAAGAGATTTGTAAAAATCTAAATTGAACGGTTTGTTTTGGGAAAATTAATAGATTCTGTAACTTTTCTAACTTGGTTATTTCGAGGACGAAATTCTTTTAAGGGGGGAAGTTTGTAACAACCCAGAATTTCTGTTAATTAAAATTCGTATATTTAATTAATTTTAATATTAATAAGTGAAATTTATAAGTCGAATAAATTTTATTTCGAATATCTAGATTTAATTGGATAATTAAATCGATAATTTAATATTGGAAATTACAGAAATAATTGGATATCGAGATTAATATGATTGAAAATGATTTGTAAAATTTTATTTTATCATATTGGAGTTAGAATGAGGTTATAGAACTTTTAAAATTGAATTAAAAGTTAATTTGTGAAAATTGAATATTTTAATATTTAATCGACTAGTGAAATTAGCCATTTTTCTAACAGTCTCAGAATTGGACGAAACTAATTCCATTGGATCCGTAATAGTTTGTTATTATCGGATTTCAATTTTCATAGCAATCGGAGTTTTCGTTTGACCGTGGCAGCTCGAAACGCATCGAAATTATTTTAATATTAATTTGACATGTTAAAATAGTCATTTTTCAAACAGTCTCGGATTTCGACGAAACAAGTTTCATCAGATCCGTAATGTGATATTATGTTTGGTTTCAAATTTCGTGTCAACCGGATTTACCGTTTGTCTGGAGCAAGCTAAAACGCCTAGAAATTTGATTTAGTGATTTAATTTTAAATTGATCGTTTATTGCCGTAACTCGCACAGATGATCGAATTAGCCTCCGAAACACATTCCATTGTGTTCGAAACGCGGGGTAAACCTTAGAAACTTCAACCGGCACGCTTCGTTTGGAGTTCGGAAAATCCGGGATGAACAGTGTCGCGTATTTTTCTATAAAAGGACCTTTAGTCTTCACATTTGCAAAAAGAATAAAACCCTAACCCTAATTTCTTAGCAGCCGCCTATTTCATTTTTAATGGCTGAGAAGCTCCATTGATCTGCTCCAATTTTCTCTCAATCCATCAACAATTAGGAAAAACTTCTAATTGGAAAGTCGTAGAGCACTCCAAGATCTTGCTATCCAACGGTGGATATTGCAAATGGAGCAGTGTGGTGGTCGCTATGGGGGCGTGATGGCCTGCCGTTCACACGAAATTCTAGGAGCAATGGGAGGGCCGAGCTTGATGATGCTCTGGCCGTGGATGGAGCTCGGCATGGTCGTTCAAATGAAAGCTTCTGATCGTCTTCAAAGTCGACAAGGAGGTGGCGATAATTGGTGAGAGGGGACGGCTATGGGTTTGGAGACGTGCGTGTTACTGGGTAGGGGAGATGCTCCAAGGGACGGCTGTGATTTTTGGGTTGAAGGATGGACGGCCCAGATCGTTGCAAGGTTTAAAATTGAAAATAAAAGTGTAAATTATTATATTAAAATTTGTGTAATGTTTAAAATACTTTATCTTTTTCATACGAGGTCGAAAATGAACGAAACAAGTTGCGTTGGGTTTGTATGGACGAACACTACGCTATGGAATTGGATTAGAGTCGTTTGGAGTTAGTGAGAATTTCGGGTAAAATTAAACACTCGTTTAATTTATTCAAAATAAAAGCTGAAAACGAAATTGAAATCAAGGTGAGAACTTCTCACTCAATCAAATCGATTTCGATTTTAATTTTAAATAGTTAGATTTAAAATTCTTGATTGTATGTTTGAATGATGAATGTTATCTATTGATTGTTAAAATAGACATTATACGCCGTTAGTAAGCGGAGGTTATTTATTAAAAACATATACCGCGAATATTTCACAGTACAGTGAAATTGGTATTATTTATGTACTTTGAATTGATTTCCCGCATTATATAGCGGATGAGACCCTATTGCGCCGTATAATAGTGGATAATATTTTAAATCCTATATACCGCGATATTTCATTTGGAAACGGAATTGATATTGTGCTAATGTTTGTGGATGTAGGGAAACAGGTTGGAGGGATCCAACAGGATTCCTCAACAGTATTTATTTGATTATAGATATTTTGATATTTGTTGATTATCATATACACATATATGATGTCGTTGTTGTTGTGATTGACTATTTGGTGTGTAGCATCATTGGGCCAATTTTGGAATTTTAAAAAGATTTTTTTAAATAATTTTAGAAAGTATACGTTTTATTAAATTTTGAATTGTTAAAATAAATAAACATTGTAATTTTATTGTTATAAAAGTTATATTTTTTTGAAAATAGTATTAAGTATGATTTTGGAGTTACATAAGTTTTAAATAACGTTTTGTAAATTATTAAAAGGATTGGTTTATTTAAATTGAGATTTTTGAATTATTATAAACTGTTTATATAAAAGATTTCTAAGATTAATATTTATAAACTAAAAATATAGGAATTATAAAACGAGTTTTTATAAGTGTTAAAATGAAGTATAAATGGATTTCACAAGTGAATAAAATTTATAGATTTATAAATTGTAAAGTTATTAAAAGAATAGATTTGGGTAAATAAATGAATCTTATAAGTTATAAGATTCAGAATTGGGAAGTCTTAAAAAGAACGATTTTGTAAACAAATAAATTATAAGTATTTAACTTATAATATGAACTTTTGGTATATAATTGAGTTATAAATTGAAATAGGTTAATAAAGGAGATTTATAAAAGGAAGTTGTTATAAAATGAATAGAAATGGAATTTATAAACATTGTTTTATAAATCCGCAAACGACTTATTTTGATAAGTAAATTGTTATTACTTATTAATGGAGTTATATTCACGTTTTAGACAGTGAATAATCCTTTAAAATAAAATGTATAGAAATGATGAAATTGGTTAACGAAGTATATTCACGTTTTTTTGGATAGTGAATACTATGTTAAAGAAAATGTTTTGGACGTTATGTTTTAAATAGAATTAAAATGATTTAGCGATGTTTTAAAATGTATTAATGTTTGAAACCATAGATTTCAACATTCATTGTTGAAATAAACGTTTTCGAGAAATAGAAGGAAATGATGGACTATAACACTGTTGTCATAATAAATGATTTCCGAAAGGAAATGTTTTATATAGTATTGGGATTTATATATCTATCTTAATTTCGAATCCCTATGCTAGTGATTTTGGGTCGTCGTAACGATGTTTTGCGAAACATTCGTTTTGGCCCAAAGAAATGTGTTTAAGAGAATGTTTTCCTTAAAGAATGAAATATATACTTAATTTCGATTTAAGTATATTGAATATTTTCCAAGTGTAGAAAATAAAAAGATTTGTGAATTACTTATTAAATAAGTATGGAAATGTTTTCCAATATGAAGTGAATATTTTGAGATTTTATCTTTTAAAGATAAATTGAAAATGAATATTAAAAATCGATTTGGACATCGTATATTCATAGATATTTTGGAATTGTAAATTCACTATGGAATTTATAAAAGGAAAGGAATTCTTTTTCAAAATAAACGTTGATTTATTTTTGAAGTGTAGGAATTAATTTACGGATTTGGAACGTAAATATAAAGTAAATCGTTAAGGATTTATTTAATTGGTTTAAATGAACCATGTTGAAATGAAAGTATTTCTGCGTAAGGAAAATGTTTGAAATTTGTTTTCAAAAGTGGTAAAGATGAAAAGTGATTTGAAAATTGTTTTCAAATGGTTGAAGTGTGGAAAATATATATCTTGTAAAGATATTTTTGGAAAATAAACAATTTGGAAAATTATTTGGAATCTGATGATGTTGCGCATCTTTATTGATAGTTAAATAACCGACTATCAATATTTACCTTTAAATAGGTATTTTTTGTGATTTGTTTGAACTTGAATGCCACACTTATTTTTGAATAAGCGCTCAATATTCGGGTTAGCCGGGAAAGGACCTTGGGGTCGTATAACCCATTCTGAATATGTGAGACGTCCTTATGAATTGCATTTGAAGACAGGTGTTGAAGACCGGATTTTTTGGCAAACGGAAGGATTATCGTCGAATGTCTCTGCACCGAATGGCCCCGGTATAGAGATTCCATATGTGATGGGAAGTCCGGACATGATTAGTGAATATCCGGATTGCAAGGACTTCTTTGTAAGTGCCTTCGGTTCTGTTCGATCCCGGAACAGACTTGTATGGATAGTATGTCTGACATTACAAATTGAGATATAAAGCTGATTTCTTTCAAATACATATCTATTGGTGGCGGAGAATTTATTCTCTTAGCATTAACACCCTTCTCTGAGACGTACGAACTCAGAGGTTATGTAGTTGAAGGTTATTAGTAATATACTCCCAATTTGGTAGTGTGATATGCTAAGTGCTGTTGAGCATTTGTTGAATCAAAGCACAGCTTTTGTATAAAGCGTAGCTTCGTGGACGAGACTTCGTCGGACCTCACACCCCGGAAATGGTCAAAACAGGAAGGATGCATCAAACTTATTAGGGGGTAGCGCCTCTTTAGTGTATGTCATTCCTTCTGGATAGAGGTGGTATCATGGTATGGAGCCCAGATACTTAACCTATGTTGTTGTTGCAAACTTATTACTTTGTGGTTGTTGGAAATTGAGGATCCTCGGATGTAGATCGGTTACGATCGGGGGATGATATATTCGTGTCAGTAGTTACCCAGTTAGGGGTAACCCGGCCTTGTGTTGGTAGAGATCCGGTTAGGTTCTCGGGACGTCATTCCAGAGGCGTTTCCATGTGGAAATGGGAAGTTCCTTGGCCTGACAATTTGTTGGAAATCCAAAGAAACAATACGAGCCTTGTAAGGTTTTAGTTGTAGAACCTGTCATTTAATATGGTAGCTATAGTAGGCATAATATAATGGTACCTATGCTGGCTAAGATTTATATCTTTACTTTCGAAATGATTTTTCCTACACTATGCACTAATAATAATATCAAAAATGATTTGATTTTGCATAGTAAGTATCTTTGACTATCATAAGGAGAAATCTCCCCCAAGTCTGCGTTTGCATTGTGTGTGTGCCGGGAGGCCTTATGGTAGTTTCATTTTTGAAAGCATTACGAATCTATTTTAAAATTATCCTGTACTTTGTTTTAAAAATAAACTGTTTTTAGTTCTCACACCAGTCACATGACTGACTCAGAGTTTATTGTTTTCCTTCCTAAACTCTCGGTGCCCACCAATTTCCACACGGGCAGTCTAGAGTCAGGTTATCAGGATATTCTGGAATTCAGGGGTTGCTGGAGGCAAGCTGGATGGCATGGCGTATTAGTATATAGTATTTATTTTCCGCTGTTTGTTGTTGTTTCTTGCTGTACACTCTAATTATGTAATGTAATGTGATGTAATGTAATAACTGATATAGTTATTTGTTTAAAGATTATTCATTTATTTATTATATGTTGTTCCGCTGCGATTGTGAGATTCTGATATTGTTCTGTTTTTTTCTTTCTGTTCTATTCTATCTTTTCTCTCTTCTTCTATCTTTTTCTTCTTTTTAAACCATTCGTATTTCCGTTCATTTGAGTTAATCAATGGAGATTAGTGTCTATTTAAGAAATACGGATTTGCGGGTCCTTACAATGGTCACTTTGGATGGTGGTTGGTTCTTCTTTGTTCAAAGGAGAATCATCCATAGAATTGCATTGAAATGCCTTTTTTGCTCCTTGTTCATCTACATTTGATTCAACTCTAAGCGCCTCTGGTTTCTTAGGATGAAAGAAAGAATGTTCTTGAATTATTCAAGAGTTTCTTCGAGGCTTTTGCAAAGTTTTTAATGTGGGGAAGCCATTATGTAAGAGATAAGTTTATATATGAAAAAGAGTGAAGATAGAGACTGAAATAATGATTTTCTAGAGTGAAAAGTTATATATAGGGGTAAGAAGTCATTTGAAATGAATTGGTGTGATAGTTGTTATCATTTTAAATTTTAATTTTTTTTTTGAAAACGGGCATTATATATCGACATACATGATTTGCATATGTTGACATATGTAATATATTTTTCAAAACTACTTTATTTTACGATTCGATTATTTTGGCTTATACTATTATATTTTCCAGAGATAATTGATAATGTACACAGCAAGAAATAGAATGTTCATTGATAATAAGGATGAGTACAAAGAATAAAAGAAAGATACATGAGATTTAACATATACTTAAAACTAGAATATCCAAATACAAAGATAGCTTAAACAAACAAATAGAAAGACGTGTTTGAAGACAAAGAAGAACCACTAAGCTTGCGGATGATCTTTCCAAAGAATTTATCCGCTTTGTCAGAAATTGTGGTAAATCTCTTTGAGAATGATTCATTAAGATTTCTTTGGTTATGCGTGACTTTTCTTGATGTTTGAGACGATCTTTATTGGATGGATTATGTAGCATATTGATACTTTCTAAGGAAGTATCCTCCTTTGCTTCTTGTTCTTCCTCCTCGACCTCCATTTCCTACCCTTCCTCCTCTCTTCCTCATTATCTCTTATTTCTTGCTCCTCGAAACCTTTGCTTCTTTTCCACAACTGTTTCATAAAGCTCAAAAAAGGATGAAATAAGCTTAAGTGAAATGTTGGCATTGTCAAATATTTTTTCAAGGAATATTTTCCTCTCCTTTAAGGCTAACACCAAAATTGTTGAAAACGTGAGTAAGATGCACACCATGAAATAGTTTTTTTTCATGTTTAGAAAGATTTTTATGAAAAAGATCATCCAAACTCACTTGAGACCAAATTATGTTGTATTGACCGTAAATGGAAAAAAAGCTTTGAAAACATTTTGTGTCGGGTTATTATAATTTACCTTTCTAGGAGCGATACTTTATTGCAAAAGAAGGCTTAAAATTCTTGCTTTTGGACGTAATTTTTTGTTTCAATTCAAAACCATCATCACATTTGAAATGTCGTGGATTATTTCACGATTTTGAAAATGAATTTGAAAAGTTGAAAGGTCCATTCAACTAGATTCGCATCCAAGAATGTGACCTAAAAGTTCACAACTTAAAACAATTTGTGTCCCTTTGACACTAGTCCAAACTTCTTCTTCTCTTCCATCATAATTTTTTTTTCATAAAAAATCTTCGCCAATTTTGGATAACAAACGAAATTATTTTGAGAAGCATCGATTGAACCAAGAATTTCATTTTGCAAGCAAGGATTAAAAAGATTATAAGTAGGAAATTCTTCAAACATAGCAAATCTTCCAAGAAAGACTTTTCCAAAAGATATATACTCAATATAGGCTTGCATGGCTTCTTGGTCATTAAAAGATATTCTTTTATTTTCTTAGAAAACATCATGGTTTCCTTAGTATTGCCTGAGGATGCCATCAAAGAATAGCTTGAGGAGATAAGACAGTTTATGATTTTTGAATTTGAAAATGAAAGAGAAAAATGAATAGTTGGAGATAGAGTAAATAAATAGAGAATCAAATGACATGTTCTCTAGTGAAGGACATCTTATTAGAAAATAGGAGTTGGTGAAAAGATGGAGGGAAATTCAAATTTTGAAATCCAAACTGAAATTCAAAATCTGCCTAAGTATGACGACATATGCTAGGGGTGTAAGTCGACATACATGTCTATTTTTTTCAAAAATGATTTTGGTTTAACTATATGCTATTTTTATTATATATATCTATTTATAGTTATTCTATTTTTAGAAAAATAATTTTACAAATAATTTTAAATGTATTTTATATTATTAAAATACATAAAGTATTTAAATTTAAAATATGCTTACACAATATTTAACCATTATTATTATTAATCTATAGGATATTCCTAATAACCAATAAAGCAACCAAAAAAATTCATTCAAGAAATTAAAAACTTCTGATATATATTAAAAGCGTATTTTTATCTGATCAATTTCACCATTTTGTTCTGAATTATGTATTGCTGCGAAGCACATGTTAGAAATTTCTGTATTTGATTCATTATTACTTAGGATGTATCTAAATCGTCTAATGTTGTAGTATAGGCTCTTCTTTAACTTTTTGAATGAATCAATGCTTGGTGTAGTTTTCAGCTTATCAAAATATGGGGAGTCTCATTTTAAATAGCGAAGTTCATCACAGTTATAACATATAATGCAACTTCTGCTTCTACTTCCGCTTCTTGGATTTTTCTTATCAATTCTTTTGAAATTATTCATCTTTATATATTTTAGAAATTTTCCAAAATTCCTGATCATTAAAGCAACTTCTTCCTTAACATCACCATCTGAATCTAAATATCCATCATTGCATTAAAAGCTGTAGATTTTTTTTATTGCTTTGCTTTCTCTCCTGCCCTGCATTTGTGCTTTGAAAGACATTAAATTACCAATTAACGCTTCAATTTTTAGAGCGCTAAAGTCATTAGCTTCTTTGATTGTAAGAGTCTTTTGGTCCCATTCAGAAGTAAGTGAATTGAGGGTTTTTCTAACTTGATCCTCCTCAGAAAAACTTTTACCCAATGCAATAAATGAATATACTATATTTGGAATCTACTGTACATATTAATATGGACTCATTTGGACTCATTTTGAATAACTGAAACTGGTTTGCTTGAATGGAAATTTTGGCCCATTTAACCTTACTTGTGCCTTCATGTGTAACTTTCAAAGTCCTTCAAATTTCAAATGCTAACTTACATATAGATACTCTATTAAATTTGTTTCTATCTAGTGAAAAAATAATATATTCTACTTTTTGGTCAGCAGTCCACTATGCAAAATTAGTCTCGAATTCAGTGTACACGGTTTGTGTGATATTCCAATTGTATAAACCAATTGAATGTAAATAAATTTTTATTCTACATGACCAATATGTGTAATTACTGCCATTGAAAAGTGGAAGTCTAGCAGTAGATTGTCCTTCGATAAATCAGTTACTAACAATTGTATTAACAGTACTATTACTAGTGTTAGTAGCCATTTAAACTTTTTCAAAAATCAAATGATGAATACTTTGAATACCAATGCACTAGTACCAAACATGAGTTGGTAGAATAATGATTTTAAGGCTAAATTAACACTAGAAGGGGAGTGAATAGTTTTTAGTGGATTGTATGAATATTTTTTAAATTCTTTAAGATTATACTTGGAATGATGTAATTAACAATCATAGAAACAATCATAGAATCAAAGGGTAGATAAAAGTAAATGTAGTAAAAGTAAAAAAGGAAAGAACATACCTAGATTTTATACTGGTTAGGAGTCACTCTATATCCAGTCCCACAGAATTCCTTATATAGATTTCTTTTCGACTAGTAAATGCAAATAGAATCTCGATTTCAAGGCTACGAAACACACCCTTCAAAATCCCGACTACTAGGTAGAGTCGCTTGATTTTCGGGCTATAATCGTACTCACTAGATTTATAGGCTACTAAGCACACCCAATTGATTTTATGGGCTATAATCAAACCCACAAGTATAGTAGTATGATTTGATGGAGTTTTACAGACTTAGATCATCAATCTTTATTACAATTAATCGTATAACACTTGACTAGCACTTTGATCTTGGTTTAAATGAGAGAGATGAGAGAAATTAGAGAGTAGATGAAGCGGAATCAAACTAGTGATGATTGAATTTGATCCTTATTGAATTTCAGGAGAACTTGAGAATATTTGATTAGAGAATAAGAGAGTGGAAGGAGGAGAGATGAATGTGAAAGTAGATGTTAAAAATTCATTTGGAAGTCTGGTATATACAGGGAAACAACAGTCATGTCCATTACTGAAGAGATATGATGAAAAGATACTTATATTCAAATTTGAACTTTTAAATTACGACAACTATGTCGATATACATAGATAGAGTATGTCGACATACTCTTCATAAAAGTGAAAAACACTGTAAAAGTACTAGTTTGAAAATCCGTTGCTTTGTAAAATAATATGATACCATGTAGAATCATTTAAATATAGTTTATACTCATTTTAGTCATAATAAAACTTAATAAAACTTTATATAATAATTTTGAAAATTTTAATATAATGTAAATAATATATATAAAATCAATATAATTATAACTTATTAAAGTATAAACAAAAATTCAATATATACAAACTTAAAAACACTAAAATAACATCTTTATAAATATAAGAGATTGAAAATCATTTTGAGAAATATTTTGAAAAGAATATTTTAAAACCAGGATATTTGAAAAACGTTTTAAAATAAAATTAGAGAAGGAGAGATAGATCTGGAAAGTGCTGTTAAAGTTTTAACATAAATTCTACAACTCTATAACTTATCTGAAATATCTTGAAACCTTGAACTCTTCAATATTCACGACTCTTCATTTTCTAACTCGTGAAGCTCTATATCAGCATCTTGCATCTACTCTTGATACTGCACAGTCTTCTTAATGAACACTTGTCAAATATCCTACAGAATATACTATATATAACTTGATAAAACATTAGTATCCATATTTTATATAATGTACTACACTTGTTATCATCAAAACCAAAACCTAATGTACTAACATAAGCATCAGGAGACGTGCAGGATGCAATATAGCAATTATTGGCTTTATCCATTTCCATTATGTACTTTGGTTTTGTTTATTTGGATGTATTGGAAAAGTTGTGTAGTTTCTAGGTATTTGACTCTGATCAACCAAGAGGGCATCTTCATATATCGCTCTTGGAGTATCTGATGCAGTTATATTTTTTGTAAATGTTGAATTGCAATTGGGATTATGTAACGAATATGAAATCATATTTTGAAATGGAATGTAAAAGGTATTTCTGAAATACGTTTGAAATTTTTTATATTCATGTGCTTTCAATTATTGATATGATTAATATAACCGTGTTTTGTCATCGGGATAAATAACTACGGATGACTACAACATCTGTGTGGTTAATTTTTGGCCTCGGATTAGGGGAGGTTATAATTACCTCCTCCATTTTATATAAAACTGTAACGACCCATTTTTTTCCACTATTCAAATCGACAATAATCCACACATGCCGGACATGAATAGTACAAAATAACAGATTGTAAAAAAATTCGGAGCAAATAAAAATCAAATCACAGACACAGAACATCGGAATATCTCGCAGCGGAAAATAAATTACCGTAGTAGTTCATGAAGCTACTATCACAAAGTCTCAAAACCAAATACAAAATACATAATATCTGTCTGAAAATTAAATGCAACATCAAATCCCAAATACAAAGAAGTCCACTAATACAAAGCTGACAACAGAACTGAAATATAGATAACTAGATAAGCTGATAAATCTCCAGCGATTCCAAACCTCCAGAGAGTGGAAATCCAAATATGTGGAGAAACTCAGGCTGACCCGAGCGTAAATAAAAACAAACAGTAGTCCATCCATCCTCTAAGGATCCGTTAAACTATTTACTATATAGTAATATTTCGCTATTATAATAATGTCTGTCAATAAAATAAACATACTTTTAAATAGCATCACGGGGTTACCCATATAGCCCCAGACACGTAATAGCCCCAGTAGTCCATCCAACATCTGCATATCTCGTGATCGGGAGACTACGAGAAGATACGCATGGGCTACGGGAGAAAACCAAATTCGTAGTAAAGGCTTGATATGGTAGGTGACATGGCGCACAAGGCAATGCCAGGGTAGATATACCAATTACGCACACGGGTTGGTGATAACGCAGTAGCCACATACGCCCACCTCGGAACACATTCCCAAATCGGAGGGTGGCCACCAAACAATCACAAAGTAATAGAATGGTATCGAAGAAATGCGTCGGACCAGAGGAGCTACCCTTTTTGGCCCGAGATCGCTCCTGTTTTAGCCACCTTATGCCAACTCATGGAAGTTGGGTCCACATAACATACCATAAGAACGTCGCCACCATCCTACTTCATTCATGAATCTCCACCGCGTACATAGTTATCAAAGTGGTTTTCGGTATCGACGGAGAGTATGTCCATATCCGATCCCGGTCTCTTTGCCAGCCAATCGTTATTATAACCCGTGGTTATAACTTTAAAATAATACTTTATACTTCAAAATAAAATATCTTTTCAAAACCCAATTCTTTATCAACATAAAGATTAAATCATTTCCAAATCATTTCGATATATCAAATTATCATATCCTTTCAAAACTTCTTTTTTAAATCATTATTTAAATTCAAATTCAAATATCAAACTTAAATACCCTTTTATAGTTCAATGATAACATTCGTTTAGTTCAATTCAAATCATCCTTTAAGTGATTCATTTTCCAATTTATTTCATTCATTTAAATCATTTAAAAGTGAAGTTATTATTCTTTCAAGTCAAGTATCCAAATTTCAAAGTTTCAAGTCATTCGGAGTTCGTTTACTAAGTCAGAACCCATAATTATTAAAATTTCTGCCTTTCACAGCATTTAAAAAAAATTGTTATAAGTTACATTTGAAAACATTTTAATTCAGCAAAGACAGCACTTAAAAACTGCTGTTGAAACTCAGCTTTAGTTAAATTTTAGTTCAAAGCAGCAAAGGCAGCATTTCCAGAAATGCTGTAAAAGCTCAGGTTTCAAAACAAAGGTTTTTATTCATTTCTGCAAAGACAGCACACCACTACAGCATTACAGAAATGCTATAATAGATCTGAGTTCAATTTTAGCTAGTAAGTTCAACTACAGCAACTACAGCATTTTAGAAATGCTGTAGTTGCTCTTTTTACTCAATTTCAGTTCAATTCAGAAACTATAGCATTTCTTAATGCTATTAAAAGTGAATTCCAGATTTTTAGTGTATTTCCAGCAAATAATAAACTTCATTTTAAACTCTTTAAACATTCTAAAATCATAGTTTAACATTAAAAATGTTCATTACATATCATTTAAACATATTATTTTTAACATAATAAATTCCTTATTATTAAATCAAATTTCAACAAATTCCTTTAATAAATTCAAGTGTAAATTTTCTAATTCTTCACATTTTAAATAAACAACTTAACACTTAAATTTTCCTCCATTTTTTTTTCAAATAAATTTTTAATTTCCATTTTTTATTTATATAACTAAATTTTATTTACCAAAATTCTAATTTCCACTTAAGTTATATTCCAAAATTCAATGCAACTATTCAATTTTTTCCAACATTTTAACTTATAGAAAATTCCAAATTTCTATATTTAATAATTAAAAATCCAATTTAAATCAAATTTCATATATATACACTTCTAAAATTACTTAAAAGTTTCTAGAAAACTTATAAAAATAACCACGGGCCTATATATAGTTTTCTAACCTAGGTCAAGTGATACAGATATATATCATTTCAATCCACAGTTTACAAAAAATATCCGGGTTCTATCATTTCAAACCCGCAATCCCAAGTTAAAATAAACAATTTAAAAACAGTTCAGGCCTATCATTTCAGCCCATAGCAATTTTTCCTTATTCTAAAGTCTGTTCGGGTATGTATCATTTCAACCCATAGTGAACCTAATCTACAGGGAACTTGCAGTGTGATAAAAAGATATAATTGAATAGTTTAACAATAACAGGTGATATGACATGTAACAGGTGAGATGATATGCAATTTAACATGTTTAACATCATATGTATAAAATCACATGGCAGTTATAACATCATAAATATTTTCTACACATTCAGTTGTTGTTGTTTTACAACTGCATAAGTATAATTGTCATGTGAGCTTTACTCACCTCTAATTGCTGAAGATTTCAAAACCAAAGGCATAACAGAAAACAAAGCACGATGACACGATTACAAACTTGAGTGGAGAGCGAATCCAAGCTACAACTCTTGTGTACAACCCAAAACAAACAATCAAAACAACACAATTCAATACAACTTTATAATGCAATAAATTTGAAATCAAAGAGAAATAAATTGCCAAACTTTTTGCCTTGCTTCCTCAAACTTTTGTCATGGCCTAGGGTATAGATTGGTTCAGATTTGGTCAAGTTTTGGCTCAGGTTTGGGCTAGCATAGTTCAGGTTCATGGCATGAACAAGGTGGAGTTTTATACATGAGGAGGTGAAAGGATTTTTAGGCAAAAGGTGGAGTTTTGGTTGGCTAAAGGGCTCGGCCATGGGAAGTATGTTCGGCCTGTGGGTGCACCATAACTAGACAAAGGTTGGAGGGGTGTGTGGTGGTCAGGTCAGAGGTGGTGGTGCCGGCTATGGTGGTGATTAGGGTGGTGGATGAAGTGGTATGGCAAGTAGTGGTCAACAACATTGTTTTTTAGGCATTTATGTTGCAATTTGAAGGGTTTGGCCATCAAGGTGGGTTTGACCAAGGTCATGGCTAGTGGAGTAAATGGTGGTGAAGGCATGGAAGAGATGTAGGTTGGTGGTGGCCATGGAACAAGGGGGAGGCCGATCCAAACAATGAAGAGAAACAAGGCAAGAATTGCATAGAAATAGGAAGAAAAGTGAAAAAAGGGATGGATGCCATTACCAAACTTTTGTTGAAGCCGTGAGAAATGAAGTGCTGAGGAATTTTTCATGTGAATTGTAATGAAAATACATGGCTAAGAAAAATAATATACGGCCAAAAATGCACATAAATGAGGAGTTGTGAAAATGAAGAGTTTTGAAGGTGAAAAGCCTTAAGTTTTGTAACTTTTTAAACCTTTGGCATTTCCTTTTCTTTTTAATTTTATATAAACAAAATAACTCAAAAATATACTTTAAAAACATAAAATAAGTAAAAATATAAGAAAATAAATAATTAATTTTAAAGAATATATAAAAAGAATGAAAGAAATTACTTAAAAATACAAAACAGTGTCCAGAAATTACAAATAAATCACTACTAGTCTAGGAAAAATATACACTTCATTTTAAAAATATTATGAAGTGAAACTTTGAAATAAAATAATTTATTTATCATTTCCAAAATAAAATGAATAATTAAATTGGGGAAAAATAGAAAAAGGAATAAAGAAATTGTTTAAAATAACAAACAGGACATAAAATTACAAGAAAATTACCAATGGCTTTGGAAAATTATTTAATTCATTTTAAAAATATTATAAGACAAAATTTGAAACAAAAATGATTTTTAAAACATTTTCAAAGTAAAATAAATAATTAAATTCATAGGAAATATCAAAAGAATTGAAGAAATTGCTTAAAAATAGGAGACAGAACCTAAAAATTTCAATAAATTACCCTTAATTCTAGAAAAATTTCTACTTCACTATAAAAATAATTTAAAACAAACAAAAATAAATTTTAAAAAATATTGGGTTGTTACACTCTCCCCCACTTAGACCTTTTCATCCTCGAAAAGAACGGAAACAAGGAAGCAAAAAGATAAAGAAAACAAGATAGAAAACAAAATAGTACCTGGAATAAACAATTCCGGATTTGATGCACGAATGCTCTCCTCCGTCTCCCAAGTACAATCACGATCATCCGTACTCCACTGTACTTTGACCAGACTAACAGATTTGCTTCTTAGGTGCTTCGTACCTCTGTCGATAATACAAAGTGGCTTCCTCTCGGCAGTCATATTAGGCTCAATATCCAAGATGTCAAGAGCTGAAGGCTGAACAAACAAAGATGGGTCATGGAGATACTGACGAAGATGTGAGACGTGGAATACATCATGCACTCCAGAAAGCTTCTCGGTTAACTCAAGACGATAAGCCAAGGAACCAACTCTTTCCACAATGCGGAAAGGACCAATGAATCTGGGAGAAAGCTTCCCTCTATGACCAAAACGAATGACATTCCTCAAGGAAGAGACCTTAAGGAAAACCATATCTCCAACAGCAAACTCAAGCTTCCGCCTACGCCTATCAGCATACTTCTTCTGCCTATCCTAAGCGACCCTCATCCTTCTGTTAATCTCCTCAACTCTTTCAGAAGCTTCCAGAATCAAATCAGGACCAAGAACCATACGGTTACCGGATTCAATCCAACAAGATGGAGATTGACAAGGTCGTCCACATAAAGTAGCAAATGGAGACATCTTGATACTCGCCTGAATTCAAAGACAGAAAGAGATAGATAAAAGATTAAGATAAGCTTAAAACAGAAAATAAGATTATACCTGATAACTATTATTGTAGGTGAATTCGACAAGATGCAAATGATCTTTCCAAGATCCACCACAATCAAGCACACAAGCACAAAGAAGATCTTCGAGTATTTGATTCACTCTTTCCGTTTGACCATCGGTCTGCGGATGGTAAGTAGTGCTTAGATTCAGATGAGTACCCAAAGATTCCTAAAAAGCCTTCCAAAACTGGCTGGTAAAGATAGGATCACGATCATAAACAATACTGAGAGGAACATCATGGAGAAGAACAATCTTCCTCATGTAGGTCTCAGACAAGCTAGAAGCAGAACAGGTAGACTTGACTGGAATAAAATGAGCAGTTTTGGTCAGCCTATCCACAATGACCCAGATACTCTCATTGCCTTACCTAGACCTCGGCAATCCGTCAATGAAATCCATGGATACCTGTTACCACTTCCAGTTAGGAATATCTAGGGGTTGCAACAAACCATGGGTCTTTTGATGATCAGCCTTGTCTTGATGACAAGTCGCACACCGACTAACAAAGATAGAAACATCCCTCTTCATACCCTTCCACCAATAAAGCCTCTTCATATCCTGATACATCTTCGACACACCAGGATGAATAGAATGTCTGGATCGATGATTCTCTTGAAGAAACTCTTGCCTCAATCCATCAACATTCGGGACACAAATCTTGCCACTAATCCTCAAAACACCCCTATCATCAATCTGAGCTCCACAACTACCATTACTACCACCAACCCTGCTCCGAACACTCTCTTTCATCAACCTAAGAAACTCATCCTGCTTAGCCTTGATACGATCCAGAAGAGGAGAAGAAACAAAAAGCTGACACGACAAAGCCTTCTTCCGACTCAGAGTATCGGCCACAACATTAGCTTTACCGGGAGTATAGCTAATATCAAGGTCGTAAGGAGCCAAAAACTCAAGCCAACGGACTTGCCTCTGATTCAAATCCTTCTGGGTGAAGATATATCTCAGAGATTGATGATCGGTGAAAAGCTCAAACTTGGTTTCAAGCAGATGATGCCCCTAAGCTTCAAAGCAAAGACAACAGCAAGCAACTCTAAGTCATGAGCAACATAATTCGCTTCATGGGTTTTCAACTGACGGTTGGCATTGGCAATGACCCTACCATCCTGCATGAGAACAGCACCCAATCCCTCACGACAAGCATCAGTATATACCGTCAATCCTTCACTTCTGTATGGAACAGTAAGAACTTGTACGGAAGTTAGCTTGCTCTTTAACTCAACGAATGCAACTTCACACTTCTTATCCCAGATAAACTTTGCATTCTTACGAGTCAAAGCAGTGAGCGGTGCAGCAATCCGAGCAAAATTCTCAATGAATATCCAGTAATAACTGGCAAGGCTTAGAAAACTACGAATATCTGTTGGAGTCTTAGGAGTTTCCCAATCTTGTAACAGAAATAGGGAAAATGAAAACTACAGAAGATATAGAATGATTAAATGATAAAGGAAAAGAGAAAGAAGGAAAGACTTAATTGATCACAGCGATCTTGGCTAGATGAATAGAAACTCCATTACCATAAACAATATGTCCAAGGAATCGGACTTCATCCTTCCAGAAATGGCATTTAGAAAATTTAGCCTTCAATTGATGGCTTCAAAGAATCTCTAGAACAGATTTCAAGTGCGACTCATGCTCTGCCTTAGTCTTAGAAAAGACAAGGATATCATCAACAAAGACTAGAACAAATTTATCAAGCACATTACGAAAAACATGATTCATCAAATCAACAAAGAAAGCAGGAGCATTAGTCAAACCAAAAGGCATGACTAACCATTCAAAAAAACCATTCCTAGTCTGGAAAGCAGTCTTGAGAATGCTTTCCTCAGCAACTCTAAGCTGGTGAAAATCTATGGCAAGATCAAGCTAAGAGAAACAAGTAGCACCATAAAGCTGATCAAACATATCATTGATGCGAGGCATTGGATATGTGTTTTTCATAGTGAGCTTGTTCAGCTCCCTATAATCAACACACATCCTCAAGATCCATCGGACTTGGTGACGAAAACCACAGCTGCTCCCCATTCTGAATGGCTAGGTCTGATCAGACCTTTGGAGAACAAGTCCTTAATTTGCTTTGCTAACTCAACCTTCTCGCGGGGTGCCATTCTTCTGGGAGGAAGAACAAAAGGTCGAGTACGAGGAATAAGATCAATGTGAAAATCTATCTCCCGCTTAGGAGGCAAAGCAGTGACTTCACCAAAAACATCAGGAAAGAGTTTGACCACACAAGTCGAATGAAAATCATCAGGAGAAGAATCCAGAGAATAAATAAAACTTCCAGCAAAATCCTGAGGCATGCGGCATTGAATAACAAAGGAATTACCCAGATCATCCTCAAGATAAACAGACCGGGCGTTACAAGAGATATGAGCATCATGCCTACCAAGCCAATCACTACCAAGCAACAAATCAAAAGCATCGAAGCCCAAAACATAGAAATCACCACTGAAATGATGACCAAAATAAAGAAGCTTCACTTGTTTACAAATCCTATTAAGGTTTGCGGGACCCCCAATTGGATTTGAAACACATAAGTATTCAGAAACATACGCAGGAGAAAGGAGATGCTCAAACTTATCACACAAATCAACAGATATAAAACTGTGGGATGCACCAGTATTAAAAAGCACACAAACAGGATGTTGAAATAAAGAAAAGGAACCCTGGAGAGTACCTTGGTCATCACTAAGAGCTGGAGGAGCATGTGCTGGAGAAGGGGCAGAGGTGATGGCAAACATACCAGAAGGCTTACCCCTTGTTGGGTAGGGCAATCTTTCCTGAAATGGCCAGGCTGGAGACAGATGTGGCAAAGATCACGCCTAAGTGGCTGAGCAGGGAGAGAAATGGCAGTACCAACAATAGTAGGACAACTATTCGCATAGTGTCCCTTCTGGTCACACTTGAAGCAGGCGGTGGAAGAAAAGGTCAACTGGCTGCCTCTGAGATGGAGCAGATGATGAAGATCCCAAACCAGGATTCTTAAGCCAATTCTTCTTCTGCTGTTGGAAACTGGGCTTTCTCTTCTTATAATTTGCAGAAGAAGTCTGAGATAAAGGAGCACCAACTTAAGTAGGACCCTTAGAAGTAGGGTTCTCATAACGAAGGGCCATATCCATAAGCTGGGTAAAGGTGCCATGAACATGAGAAATGAGATGACTATAGTACTCAGGACGAGCACCAGTAATAAATTTCTCGTTCTTCTTCAAAGGAGTGTCTATCAGACTAGGTCCGAACTTAGAAAGTTCGTTAAACTTCCTCTCGTACTCTGAAAAAGACATGCTTCCTTGCTTGAGGTCCATGAACTCCCTATAAAGCTGGGATTTCCCGGCTTCGGGCATCCACTTAGCAACAAAAGCCTCCCTAAGAAGAATGATAATTAAGCTTAGAAAAGGCACGAAAAGATAGAAAAACAGAATTTAAAGAAACACAAGAAGATACCTGAAATGTTCCCAAGTAACATCAGCCTCAATGGTGTTAGCCGTAACCGACTCCCACCAATCTTGGGCAGCCTCCTGCAACTGCCATGCGGCTAACCGACGCTTTTGGGCATCAGTAATCTCAAGACCAGTAAATATCCTCTCGATACTCCTCAGCCATTGCTGAGCCTCAATGATAGACTCGGAACCAGTGAACTTGGTTCCTCCAAGCTGAGTAAATTCTTTACAAAGAACAGTGAAATAGACAGGAGCTAGGGCTGGAACTGGGGCAGCACCATGACCCTGACCTCTATCATTTCTATGATTCATCCTGAAAATTCAAGAATGAATATTAGGACAAAGGTAGAGATAAGATAAAGATAAGGCAAGACAAGACGAGATAAAATGCACTTGGATGAACATCCTAATTACAGAAATTCCTAACAAGGTAGATACAAAATGAAAGAAGTTTAGAAAAATTGCTTTTAAAACAAGAAATTTTTTATATCAAAATAATGTTTGAAAAATCCTTAGAAAATCATTTTAAAATCATTTTATACTTTGAAAATACATTCTCTCACAAAGAAATGATTCTGAAGTTCATTTCACTCATTCTAGGGTATTTCAACCCTATCTCTAATGAGTTTTTGCTCTACAGGCTAAGGTTTGCATAAAAACCAAAGCTCTGATACCAACTTGTAACGACCCATTATTTTCCACTATTCACATCGACAATAATCTACACATGCCGCATTTGAATAGTACAAAATAACAAATTGTAAAAAAATTCGGAGCAAATAAAAATCAAATCACAGAATCACAGGCACGGAACATCAGAATATCTCGCTTCGGAAAATAAAATACCATAGTAGTTCATGAAGCTACTATCACAAAGTCTCAAAACCAAATACAAAATACATAATATATGTCTAAAAGTAAATACGACATCGAATCCCAAATACAAAGAAGTCCACTAATACAAAGATGACAATAGAACTACAGAACTGAAATATAGATAACTAGATAAGCTGATAAATCTCCAGCGATTCCAGACCTCCAGAAAGTGGAAATCCAAATATGTGGAGAAACTCAGGCTGACCCGAGCGTAAATAAAAACAAACATTCGAGTCAGGACGTACATGCTTATCCAATGCAAACCAACTCAAGTGAACTGTAGTAAAGGTACAAGTAACTTAGAAGATGCTTGGGACCATCCATCCTCTAAGGATCCGTTAAACTATTTACTATATAGTAATATTTTGCTATTATAATAATGTCTATCAATAAAATAAACATACTTTTACATAGCATCACGGGGTTACCCATATAGCCCCAGACACGTAATAGTCCCAGTAGTCCATCCAATATCTGCATATCTCGTGATCGAGAGACTACGAGAAGATACGCATGGGCTACGGGAGAAAACCAAATTCGTACTAAAGGCTCGATATGGTAGGTGACACGGCACACAAGGCAATGCTAGGGTAGATATACCAATTACGCACACGGGCTGGTGGTAACGCAGCAGCCACATACGCCCACCTCGGAACATATTCCCAAATCGGAGGGTGGCCACCAAGCAATCACAAAGTAATAGAATGGTATCGAAGAAATGCGTCCGACCAAAGGAACTACCCCTTTTGGTCCGAGATCGCTCCTGTTTTAGCCACCTTATGCCAACGCACGGGAGTTGGGTCCACGTAACATACCATAAGAACGTCGCCACCATCCTACTTCATTCTAGAATCTCCACCGCATACACAGTTGTCAAAGTGGTTTTCGGTATCGACAGAGAGTATATCCATATCCGATCCCGGTCTCTTTGCCAACTAATCGTTATTATAACCCGCGGTTATAACTTTAAAATAATACTTTATACTTCAAAATAAAATATCATTTCAAAAACCAATTCTTTATCAACATAAAGATTAAATCATTTCCAAATCATTTCGATATATCAAATTGTCATATCCTTTCAAAACTTCTCTTTTAAATCATTATTTAAATTCAAATTCAAATATCAAACTTAAATACCCTTTTACAGTTCAGAGATAACATTCGTTTAGTTCAATTCAAATCATCCTTTGAATGATTCACTTTCCATTTTATTTCATTCATTTAAATCATTTAAAAGTGAAATTATTATTCTTTCAAGTCAAGTATTCAAACTTCAAAGTTTTAAGTCATTCGGAGTTCATTTACTAAGTCAAAACCCATAATTATTAAAATTTCAGCCTTTCACAGCATTTAGAAAAACACTGTTATAAGTTGCACTTGAAAACATTTTAATTCAGCAAAGACAGCACTTAAAAACTGTTGTTAACACTCATTTTTAGTTAAATTTTAGTTCAAAACAGCAAAGACAACATTTCCAAAAATGCTGTAATGGCTCAGGTTTCAAAACAAGGGTTTTTATTCATTTCTGCAAAGACAACAGACCACTACTGCATTTACAGAATAATAGATCTGAGTACAATTTTAGCTTATAAGTTCAACTATAGCAACTACAGCATTTCAGAGTTGTTGTAATAGCTATTTTTACTCAATTTTAGTTCATTTCAGAAACTATAGCATTTGTGAATGCTATTAAAAGTGAATTCCAGATTCTTAGTGTATTTCCAACAAATAATAACCTTCATTTTAAACTCTTTAAACATTCTAAAATCATAATTTAACATTAAAAATGTTCATTACATATCATTTAAACATATTATTTTTATCATAATAAATTCCTTATTATTAAATCAAATTTCAACAAATTCCTTTAATAAATTCAAGTGTAAATTTTCCAATTCTTCACATTTTAAATAAACAACTTAACACTTAAATTTTCCTCCATTTTTTTTTCAAATAAATTTTTAATTTCCAATTTTTATGTATATAACTAAATTTTATTTAACAAAATTTCAATTTCCACTTAAGTTATATTCCAAAATTCAATGCAACTATTCAATTTTTTCCAACACTTTAACTTATAGAAAATCCCAAATTTCTATATTTAATAATTAGAAATCTAATTTAAATCAAATTTCATATATATACACTTTTAAAATTACTTAAAAAATTCCAGAAAACTTATAAAAATAACCACGGGCCTATATATAGTTTTCTAACCTAGGTCAAGTGATACAGATATATATCATTTCAATCCGCAGTTTACAAGAAAAATTTGGGTTCTATCATTTCAAACCCGCAATCCCAAGTCAAAATAAAAATTTTACAGGCCTATCATTTCAGCCCATGATGATTTTTTCTTATTCTAAAGTCCGTTCGGGTATGTATCATTTCAACCCATAGTGAACCTAATCTTCAGGGAACTTGCAGTGTGATAAACAGATATAAATGAACAGTTTAACAATAACAGGTGATATGACATGTAACAGGTGAGATGATATGCAATTTAACATGTTTAACATCATATGTATAAAATCACATAACAGTTATAACATCATAAATATTTTCCACACATTCAGTTGTGGTTGTTTTACAACTGCATAAGTATAATTGTCGTGTGAGCTTTACTCACCTCTAATTGCTGAAGATTTCAAAACCAAAGGTACAACGAAAAAAAAGCACGATGACATGATTACGGACTTGAGTGGAGAGCGAATCCAAGCTACAAATCTTGTGTACAACCCAAAACAAACAATCAAAACAACACAATTCAATACAACTTTATAATGCAATAATTATGAAATAAAAGAGAAATAAATTGCCAAACTTTTTTCCTTGCTTCCTCAAACTTTTGTCATGGCCTAGGGTATGGTTTGGTTCAGATTTGGTCAAGTTTTGGCTCAGGTTTGGGTTAGCATAGGTCGGGTTCATGGCATGAACAAGGTGGAGTTTTATACATGAGGAGGTGAAAAGATTTTTAGGCAAAAGGTGGAGTTTTGGTTGGCTAATGGGCTCGGCCATAGGAAGTATGCTCGGCCTGTGGGTGCATCATAACTGGACAGTGGTTGGAGGGGTGTGTGATGGTCAGGTCAGAGGTGATGGTGGCGGCTATAGTGGTGATTGGCGTGGTGGATGAAGTGGTATGGAAAGTAGTGGTCAACAACATTGTTTTTTAGGCATTTAGGTTGCAATTTGAAGGGTTTGGCCATCAAAGTGGGTTCGGCCAAGGTCATGGCTGGTGGAGTAAATGGTGGTGAAGGCATGGAAGAGATGTAGGGTGGTGGTGGTCGTGGAACAAGGGGGAGGCCGATCCAAACAATGAAGAGAAACAAGGCAAAAATTGCATAGAAATAGGAAGAAAAGTGAAAAAAGAGATGGAGGCCATTACCAAACTTTTGTTGAAGCCGTGAGAAATGAAGTGCTGAGGAATTTTTCACGTGAAATGTAAGGAAAATACACATCTAAGAAAAATAGTGTACAGCCAAAAATGCACATAAACAAGGAGTTGTGAAAATGAAGAGTTTTGAAGGTGAAAAGCCTTAAGTTTTGTAACTTTTTAAACCTTTGGCATTTCCTTTTCTTTTTAATTTTATATAAACATAATAACTCAGAAATTACTTTACAAGCCAAAAATAAGTAAAAATATAAGAAAATAAATAAATAATTTTAAAGAATATATAAAAAGAATGAAAGACATTACTTAAAAATACAAAACAGTGTCCAGAAATTACAAATAAATCACTACTAGTCTAGGAAAAATATCCACTTCATTTTAAAAATATTATGAAGTGAAACTTTGAAATAAAATAATTTATTTATCATTTCCAAAATAAAATAAATAATTAAATTGGGGAAAAATAGAAAAAGGAATAAAGAAATTGTTTAAAAATAGCAAACAGGACATAAAATTACAAGAAAATTACCAATGGCTTTGGAAAATTATTTTCTTCATTTTAAAATTATTATAAGACAAAATTTGAAATAAAAATGATTTTTAAAACATTTTCAAAGTAAAATAAATAATTAAATTCATAGAAAATATCAAAAGAATTGAAGAAATTGCTTAAAAATAGGAGATGGAACCTGAAAATTTCAATAAATTACCCTTAATTCTAGAAAAATTTCTACTTCACTATAAAAATAATTTAAAACAAATAAAAATAAATTTCAAAAAATATTGGGTTGTTACAAAAACACAAGTCTAATAAAAATGAAAAATGACAAACAAAAATAAAAATAAGTGGTTCATCATTCTCTTTCAAAGCTTGGTATTTATCAACTTAAAGATTTGAGGAGAACTCTCGAATCAAGGCATTAGAAAGGACAAGATCTTTTTGGTTTGATTTTCGTCTTTAACTCATTCATCATGTTTGGATCTGATTTACTTCATGTATATGTATATTCATAGCCACATATTGTATCTATTTTAATTTTTTCGCGTATTACGGTTAAATGCGAAATCCACCTTATGTATGTTTTTATTTTAAGTAATGGTATTGTTTTGATTTGATTTGAAATCATTAGTTGTTGGATATATTTTTTTGTTATAATTTTTTTACTATCACAATAAGTTAATTAGCTATTTAACTAAAACATATTTATGATTAATTCATTTGTGTTCTAAAATTAGTTTTCTCGCTTGTTGCTTAGGTTATATTAGTTACAATGAGATTCATTATTGGTGCTTTAGTTTGATTCTTTTATAATCATGGTGTTAAAATTTTGATTAAGTGAATCGTGTATCTATGTATATAATAATAAAATTATATTTAATTATGCACTAATAACTTAACATCAACGTTAATCGTAACATTTACTTAACTCTCGAGTATAATTATAGATAAATTTTAATTTTTAAATTTTGTAATTAATTAGTTATCTTAATTTAAATTCTATTTAAATTATTTTAAACTCGATAACTTTAAATTCCCATAACTTCTTCGTTTGGGTTACATTTTTAGTGTATTATATATGGAAATTGATCAACATTTCCCCATGAATGCAACGACAAAACTCTCATGGTCAAATTCCAACTTTTGCAAAATTTTAATTTTTACCCTAACTTATTTAAATTAATATATCCAATCTATTTATTTATGGTTGACTTTACGGGTTGTTACATTCTCCCCACTTAAAAGGATTTCATCCTCAAAGTATTCCCAATGGGCGAACAACATAACACATAATAAACATCCATATTATACAACCAAGTTATCTACGTAACCATCTTGTCAACCAAAAGTGCAATGTAATTATGTACTGTAGAGATACTATAAGGGAGCTCAATCCTAGTGTGAGTGTGTGATCGTGACATATAAGTATGTATGAAAATAAACATGCATAAAGATTTCTACATAAGTTCAAAGTGATAGTGAAAAGTGTAGCAATCATCTCCTACCATCCAATCTAGCAACCACGATGCAACCAAAAATCCTAATTTTGAAGGAAAAGTTTACCAATGAAAGTTCAGGTTGAGAGATCCTCATCTTTTCTTTAGTTTTCCATGTGCTTTTCATTGGGTTGTCTCCAATTGTACTCGGACCAACGTAATATCTTTATTGCTGTGCTTCTTAGTTCCATGCTCCATAATGTGTATTGTGGCACGTGATGTTATTGGCTTCATCTCAATATCCCCCAACTGATCCGACTCTACAACAATGGCTATATTAGAAGTCATTTCCCCAAATGTGAGATATAAAAAAGGTCATGGACTCGTGAAATTTATTTGGTAGCTCCACGCGATAAGCAAGTCCTCTTATCATTTCCAAAATTTGGAAAGGCCCAACAAATCTTGGTGCTATTTTCCCCGACTTACCAAAATTTATGACTTTCCTATAAAGGGAGACTTTGATAAAAACTAAGTCTCCTGTTAGGAACTGGAGATGGTGGTTTTGATGACAACAACCTTTGTAACTTATTTTATTATAACTTATATACTAACACTATTGTCTAGATATACATATATATATATATGAATGTTATTATGCAGGATATATGTAAGGCAAATACCGATTATTGAAGACTGTACAGTATAAAGATCAAGAATGCAGAAATCAAGTTTGAAGACTCATGAGTATCAAGATCAAGATTTCAAGATAAGTCTAGTTCTGTTAAAACTTCATAATAGCATAGAAATCTTCATTACAAATTTCATTTGGGATGGAACCCATTTCTACCTTCTTAGTGGCTTACAAACCCACAACAAGTAGCTTACAAACCTACGACAAGTGGCTTACAAACCCACGAACATCCTGGTTTAGTACAAATTCTCGAGTCCTGTTGTGATGAAATATTCTGCATATAGTTCTTATGAAAAATCAAGTTATCTACCGAATTGGTTTGTTATGTAGGAACAGGCATGTTACATGGCTTTTGAAGAATCAACAACCAATGGACAAACTGTGAAAATTGAGAAAGAGAAATGGATATTTGATAGTAGCTGTTCAAGGCATATGACTGAAAATCCCAAGATACTCAATGACATTATATATCAAGACGGTTGATTGGTCAAATTTGAAGATAACTCAAAAGGATATGTGATTAGCATCGACGATGTCGGATATTCTAATAGAAGTAAAGCATTTAGAGTTTATAATTTAAGAACTAACAGTATTGACGAAACAATGCATGTATCTTTTGATGAAAATTTTAAAGATATTGTACAATATAAGATGAAGAAGATTTTGTAAGTTTAAATAATGAACTTAATGAAACTAATTGTGAAATCATTCAACCTAATAAAAGAATTAGGTTATTAAAACATCATCCTGTAGAAAATATACTAGGAAATATTGAATCTATAGTTAAAACAAGAAATCAACTAAATAGTATGAGTAATGTAGCTTTTATATCGGCTAGTGAACCTAAAAATCTAAAGGAAGCATCATCTGATGATTCATTGATTCTTGCGATGCAAGAAGAATTGAATCAGTTCACCATAAATAATGCTTGGGAACTTGTTCCTAAACTTGAGGATAAAAGTATAATTGGAACAAAATGGGCTTATAAAAGTAAAATGAATGAACTTTGTGAGGTCGTGAGAAATAATGCTCGTTTAGTCGCGCAAGGTTATTGTCAAGAAGAAGGAATTCATTATGATGAAACCTTTGCACCCATAGCAAGACGGAAGCTATCAGGATTCTACTTGCTTTCGCAAACTACAATAATTTCAAGTTATATCAAATGGTTGTTAAAAGTGCTTTTCTAAATGGTTTTGTAAAAGACGATGTTTATGTTGAACAACCTCCACTTTTTAAAGATAATAAATTTCCAAATCATGTATATAAATTAAAGAAAGCTTTATATGGTCCGTAACAAGCTCCTAGAGCCTGGTATGAAAGACTAAGACCTTATTTACTACAATCTGGTTTTGAAATTGGTAAAATAGATGCAACTCTTTTTATTAAAAGAAACAAAAATGATATTCAATTAGTACAAATATATGTAGATGATATAATATTTTGGGTCGACTAATAACATAATGAATAAAGAATTTTCAGATATAATGGCTAGAATTTGAAAGGGTCATATGGAAGAACTAAGTTTCTCCTTAGGACTTCAAATCAAGTAATTAGATAAAGGAATTTCCATTAGTCAAGAAAAATATGCTAAGGATTTAATTAATAAATTTGGATTAACCACTTCTAGTGGGAAACCAACCCCAATGACAATTAATGTAGCTTTAGGTGAAGAAGATAAATCAAAAGATGTTAATTAAAAATTATATAGGGAAATGATTGGTTTGCTACTTTATATAACAGAAAGTCATTCTTACATAATGCATAGTGTCTGTCTATGTGCAAGATACCAATCTCAACGTAAAGAAACTAACTTAAAAGCTGTTAAAATAATTTTAAGATATGTAAAACATTCTTTAGGTTATGCTTTATTTTACCCTAAAAATGATGTATTTGATTTAATTTCATATTGTGATGCTGATTACGCTGGTTGTAAATCAGACCGAAAAAGTACAAATGGAACTTGTCACTTTCTAGGACATACTCTGGTTTCCTGATTTAGTAAGAAGCAAAACTGAAATGACCCTCACCATTTTACTTTAATTTTCAAAGGAATTTTTTTACATTATCCAGGATCCAAGTTTTTAGCTATATAAATATATCAGTGTATTCATAAGATATGCACCTACATATGAGGATGCAGGTGTCTCTTTTGTTTAAATCAGAGTTAGTATAAATAAGAGCTTATTCTGTTTGGCTTGAATTTGAACCAATCTTCCCATGGTTAATTCCCATATTTTTTTTGATGTTGGTAATATATGTGCAGATCCTACTCATTTTTATTCATAATAATTTTGATCGTATTAATTATGATTTACTAGTGATTTATTTAGGCAAGACAATCTCAGAATCTCTGAGTCTCTCCTGTTCTTAACTTAATCTATATGACGCACCATGTATTGATCATTTGATTACTTGTTTCTGAGTTCTCTATGACAAAAATTCCTGACTTGAAAATGTTTTAAAAGTGTGTAATCACTACGTTTTAGGGTGAACCAGGTTTTGAATGCAAAAATGCTTCCTGGGATGATAAGACTAACCAGACAAAATGCATATTTGTCAATAGTGTATGAAGGAGAGTTTTGGCGGAACATTTGCTAAATAGACAAAGGATTTTGAAATGCATTTCACTACCAAATTACAGGTCAATATGATCAGCCATAACTCCATTCTTTTGAAGCTGGTTAACCTTTGTATCTGTGTCATTCAGAACTCCTACCATGTCAGTTTAAAATGCCTTTCATTTGTAAAATACTTGAAGCTTCTTTTTTTTCTTTAAGTTATGTGTATACTTCATAAAAACAACTCATTAATGGACTTGCATCCTTTCACAAAATATTTCAAAGAAGAGTAACTAAATACCTAAAGAATACTCCAAGTTAAAGCCAGGTTTTACTCCAAAACTGCTTTTAAATGATTCAAGCCCGACTATTTCATAATATGAGTTTTGTATAAAAATTGCTCAGATTTAAATACGTTTCTTTCCCCAGATTTTCATAGATAATGCTTTAAGCCTATTCTCTTGTTCATAATTCAGATAACCTTTCAATTCTCAAACCTTAATACATAAAAAAATTCAACAGTAAACAACTAGTTCAATCAAACATAGTAAGTTCATTACATAATAGAAAATTTTACAACATAAATTGTGATGAATACATGCAGATAAATCATTCCATGCTCTTATATAAAAAGAACTAGCAAGCATGCTCATTCATCCTTTCTCATTAGCCATGACTTTCCTTTCCTACTTAAGTCCTGCATTTCTTGAAAGAGCATTAGTGACTACCTCATTTTAAAATGAGACACCCCTATATGCCATAAGCAAACAAGGGTCAGATCTATGATCTGGTATGAGCAACTTTGATATATTCATGACATTACGCAAATAAATAATACATGAGTGCTGGCCTGTTGCTTAAGCAATTTCTCAAATTACTATATTACTATGTTTCAGAGAAATTATTGTGCAAGTATAATAACTTCATAAATCAACCATTAACACATACATAATTATGCAAACATTCACATTAATCAGTAGCACATAGATGCACTGGAACAACCATGGTTCCACTCCAATAAATCTAGGAGATGCTCATATACCTATTTCATGATTTAAGGGTTGCATATATATATATATATATATATATATATATATATTCTGGCCTCATCTGCTATGAAGGAATCACTGGGACACATAGCAATGAACTAATTCACATCATGGCACAAAGATCTCAGGGCTTAAACAAACCATGTGCCAACTTGCATACTTCAAATATGAAAAGCATTCCAGCTGCCTTCTTGGCTCATCATTTCTACTTCATTTACTAAGGGTATTTATTTAATCCTATCTTCAGATAGCTAAGTGAACATGTCACTGTGTTTCTAAAACACCGCATACATCTTGCAAGCATATTTTTCAAAGGAAAACAGATAATTACTTTCAAGAATATTGGTAACAGGTTTCTTGTCTTTAAATCAAATACAAGGATATTTACAACTGAGAATAGAGACATGACATGTTAAGTTATTATGATTTGCAAGTAACTATGATTGAGCCAAATTCAAGATCTAGCTGAATCACAATTTTTGACTTGTGAGTTTTTACTATTTGATTAGGGACTCCGCACATAGAAATCTCTATTGCGTCACCAATACCTTTTTCTTAAGCCTCAGCACTTATACTATGTATAATGCAGTTTACTTCATTTTCTCTGTTGAAATTTTCATGCCATAACTCCATGTTAGTTGTAAGAATTCTTCCATGATTTCAAGGTTTAATGCCTTAACTTTTCAAAATACAATGGAACAGTAGCATGCATATGCATAACAATCATCATATCAAATCAAAAACCATTCAAAAACTCCCATAAGATATTTAATAAAACTGTTTTCAACAAAACCAGAAATATGCAAATAAAAATATAAAAGATTGGCTGCCTCATGTCAGGACTTACTGCCATGAACATAGTGAGATTACTCACCTAAGTATTTCCTTCTAATTGATCCATAAAATCCCTGAATATTCTTTCCTTCCTCTAAAATATTTTCTTCCTTTCTTATTCTTATGTGTCTCGGGTAAAAATGATTTTCCTGGCGATAACTACTTATTTATATGCATACTTTCACTAGGGTTTTATCAAGACAGAATTCCATTTTTGTCCTGGCTAACATCATGCATTTTGCATTTTTTAATTTCATACTTTCATCCTTAATACCCCGGCTGCATTAGTACTTATAGGCAGTACTTTCCTCTTTTTATTTTCATAAAAATGGCTATTTTTGACTACCTTACACTTAATCAAGTCATGATAAAAATGTGACTTGGTCATATTTTATATTTTTATTCATTTCTGAAAATCCTCTTTGCTATTTTTTTTACCTACGCATACATACTTACTTATATTGTTTCTCATGCCATTTTGATGTTGCTTTTTCTTGCTTAGTTCCAACATATTCCTACTCAAAGAAATATATATACTTACGTACAGATTTATGTATTTATTTAATTTTCTTTGCTTCACAAAAAAATATGTTCATATCTGATTTCAATATGCATACATATACACATTTAATTTCAATGTGTATACATATTCAATTTTACAGAAAATATTTAATTTCAATATGTACAGAAAAATATATTTAATTTGGTTATTAATTCTCATTTCAAAATCACATTTGAAATGCTTTCTTTTTTTTTCAAGGAATTTGGATTCTTTCTTGTGCCTTTTCCAGTGTGCATGTGCGCACACACTCTTGCACACAAAATACTGTCGCCTTTTCAACAACTGAAGCGCAATATATATCCGCTACTTTGGTTTGTTCTCCATTTGTATATATGCAATTTTTTTTAAAGATTTTGGATTAACTATAACTAAATCACCAATTTATTATGATAATAGTAGTGCAATAAACCTATCTAAAAATCCAACTCATCATGCTAGAACAAAACAAATTGATATTAGACATCATTTTCTTAGAGATAATATAAGTAAAGAAGTCATAACTCTTGAATATATTAATAATGAAAAACAAATTGCTGATGTATTAACCAAACCATTAAATGAACAAAACTTTACTAAATTAGAAGAGAATTAGGTATACATTCATTAACTGAAATATAAATTATAAATAATACAAGCATAGTTAATAATTAATATAAATAAAAATTTCTCAAAAATTGAACTGGGCATGTCAACATGACCCATCCCCCTATGTCGACTTACAGGCCGAGATTTTAAATTTTAAATTTCCCTCTAAAAGAAGTTATTTGGTTATATATTTATATATTTCGACTTTTACTCCTTTTCTCTGTTCTATTCATTGTAATAAACTTCTAAAACAGTAAATTAATGGCTTTCTCCTCTAATAATGAACCTTCTTCACCTACTTCTCCTCATTCTGGTCTTTTCAACATTCCACGCACGTAGGAGTCATCAAATTACAAGAGAAGATGAATGATTGCTTCAGATGATGATGGAAATTTGAGCGAGTCAACTGCTAATGGCTAGAGAACAAGATAGGCAAGGCAGTTTAGGAATTTACAAAAATTCCTTATGCATAATCATGCAAATCCCATTGTCATCGAAGAATCATTACTGCCGTGGATTCTGAAGAAGAAGAGCCTCTAGATGAACCACAAGAGGATCAAGAAGAAGAACGTCCTCTGTCGAATCCGGATGTTCATATGGACGAAGGCGATGGCATGATTTGCATTGGAGAGCTTTTTTTTGATGCTAATGGGAATTTGGTCGAACAACATGGAAACTTTTGTCTCCACTATCCAAATTGCTCGGTCCATAAATCACCAATATTTGAGGATCCTCATCAAGCCTTTTTCGTTTTTCTCTTTCTTGATTGTATATTGGTTTGTTAATTTGTATTTAAGTATTATCTTAATTAATGTTCTTCTAAAAACAATCTTTGGTTTATAAAATGTTGAATCCCATCTAACTTAGGATGTTATATTTCACTCATACATAGTTATTATTCTTATGTCATATGTTTGTTTATCTCATTTTCTATTAAGTTCAAGGTTTATAGGTTATTTTTTGTTTGACGAAGAGGGAGAAGTTATATAAAATAGTAGGCTTGGAGTAAGGGGGTGTTGTTGGTGTAAGGGGGAGTTATGGTATGATCGTTGTGGCAAGTATATTTTATAAGGTTGTCATCATCAAAAAGGGGGTGATTATTAGGAATTGGAGATAGTGGTTTTGATGACAACAACCTTTGTAACTTATTTTATTATAACATATATACTAACATTACTGTCTAGATATATATGAATGTTATTATCATAATATATATAAGGCTGGTACTGATTATTGAAGACTATACAATATAAAGATCAAGAATGAAGAAATCAAGTTTAAAGACTCATAAATATCAAGATCAAGATTTCAAGACAAGTGTCTAGTTTTGTTAAAACATCATAAAGAAGAAATCTTCATTCCTTATTTTATTTAGGGTGAAACCCATTTCTACCTTCTCAGTGGCTTACAAACCCACAACAAATAGCTTACAAACCTACGACAAGTGGCTTACAAACCAACGAACATCCTGGTTTTGTACAAGTTCTCGAATCCTGATGTGATGAAATATTTTGCAGGAAGAAGCTTGCAAAACTACTTCAAAATGGTTTTTAAAAATGATTTTCAAAACTGTTTTTAAAAAAATGTTTTAGCTTTAAAAAAATTATCTTTTCAAATAATTTCAAAAAAGATGTTTTAGCCTTAAAATATTCTTTATTTTTGTTAAACTCTTGTTTTAACCTTCATTTGTTTTTAAAACTATCTTTTGATTTTTTAAATATTCTTTATAATATATATACTTGAGATTTAAAATCAAATATATATATACATTCTAAAAATATATTTTTCTACTCTTCTTTAATTTAAAACATAGGAAAATTAGTTTATTTTACTCCAAAATCATTTTATCTTGTTTTCCTTCTAATACTTTTTCAAAACAAATTTTATATTGTTTTTAACTTAAGGGATGTCGACATCATGGGATACCCCATGTTGACACGATGGTCGTTAAATTCAAAAGTTTCAATTTTCAAAAGAAGTGTCTATTCGTTTAAATCTCTTCACGAATGTTTATGACCATTACTGGTCTACAAATAGCCTTCACAAATGAATTTTTTAACTAACTATTTTCTTATTTTCTTCACTCCTCCACAAATCCAAATTCTAAAATTTTCATATTTTTAAGATCGTGCCGAAATTCTGTCGAATTCTTAAGTGAATCAAATTAGAATCTCATTATTGTTTGATTCTCTTCCCTCTCTCGAAGATCAAAGTGCTATTCAGAATTATAGGATCAATTTGTAATCAAAAGTTTATCTAGTCTCTCAATGATGTGTGGTTGAGCCTGGAAATCAATTGGGTGATCTTATGTCCCACAAATCAAGAGAGTTTGCCCCGGACTCGAAGACAGGAGGGTACCTCAAGTCCTTTAGAAATTGGGGATTGTAATCTTGACATTGGTAAAATAAAAATATGTACGAGGTGTTTGCTTTGGTGCAGGACTGGATGTAGGGTAAGTCCAAACCAGTATAAAATCCGGTGTGTTCTTTCCTTTTACTACTTTTTATTTACTTTCTACATCTTTGTTTGATTCTATGATTGTTTTGTGATTAAGTTCTGCATTTGTTTCTATCATAATTTTAATTTAGTCCATGTAAGTCTTAGAATCCATTAAAAACTATTCACCACCCTCTAGTGTTAAATTAGCCTTAAGATCCTTAATTTGCACTCCCTTTCATCTCCAACCTCAAACTCTAATTCTTTCCTTCTTCTGTCTGCATAGGATTTCTGGCGATCTTCCACTGCTTTCATACATTACCTAACTAAATTATTTTTTTCCAAAGTATCACAAATCAAGTCTGGTCCGAGCGGAATGTTGTTGATAGCCTCATACCAACAATTTGGTGATTGGCATGTCCTCCCATAAAGTGCTCAAAGGGAGCCATATCAATCATCACTTGGTAACTATTATTATACATGAACTTAAATAATGGTAGATGCTACTTCAAGTGTCCTATGAAGTTTATGATGCAAGCTGTCAACAAGTATTTCAAGATTTTATTCACCTTTTTAGTTTTACCATTGGTCTATGGAAGGTAAGCAGTGCTAAGATTAAGCGAACTTCCAAAAGCTACCTGCAGATCCTTTAAAACTTGCTAGTGAAGAAGGGATCCCTGTCACTAACAATGCTCATTGAAATTTCATATAGCCAAACCCCCTCCTTTATATAATTCTATGCTAAAGAAGCCGCGGTCCTATTGTTCTTAGCAGGAATAAAACGGGCACTTTTAGCAAGTCTATCTACTATGACCCAAATAGCCAAATTGACCCTCTGACTCCTAGGCAACTCTTCTACTGTAACGACCCGTATTTTTACATATCGAAAGATCGTAAAACTGTTATCGTTGGGACATCTGTACTGTTAAGTCGTCCAGAGGATAGGTCGTAGCGCAGCATAGGGAGGTTCTAGAGTATTGAGCGACCTAAGAATTAGACGACTTAAGAGATTTGAAATGACCTAGGAGTTTGGTCGTGTTGGGGCTTAGGTCGTTAAGGTTGTTAGGTCGTTCGGAGTTAAGTCAACCAGAGTTTAAGTTGTGAAGTAGTTTAGGTCGAGGGAGTGACTTAGGGGAGTGGAACGACCTAATAGAATTAACGGTATAGGAGTTAGCGACTTAAGAGGTCGAGCGGGTTAACGGCCTAAGGAAAATAGGACTGTTGGGCGACTTAAGGACTTAAGGAAGATAGGCCGGTTAAGCGAGCTAACGACCTAAGGTAGTGAGCGACTTTGGATGAGTCGCTAAGTCACGATGGTGTTAGGCTGCAGCGTTGGAGGGTTAGATCGTTAAGTCATTTGTGTTAGGTCGTTGAGACCCTGTGTTAGAGTTAGGTCGTAGGTCGTTGGGACCTAGATTCAGTGTTAGGTCGCTGTAGTAGTTAGGTCACGACTTTTGTTAAGTCGCTAAGTCATGACGGTGTTAGGTTGCAGGAGTGTCGAACTGTTGGAAGGTTAAGTCGTTAAGCCGTATGTGCTAGGCCGCGTGAAGGCTTGAGTCATTAGGTCGTTAGGTTGGAGGTTGTTAGGTCGTCAGCGACCTAAAAGCGAGCGACCTAAGGATTTCCAGCCTATAAATACACGTGCTTGCCTCACTTTTTGGGATCCAGATTTTGAAGCGACGAAGTGCTGCCATTTTGAGAGCTCGAGTACTACACTTCTTCACCTCTTTTCTCTTCTTTAATCTAGTGATTCCTTCCATCCAAATTGAAGATCAAATCGAAGATCCAAGAGCTTAGATTGAAGATCTCCATCCATTGAAGAGAGATTTCATCGTTTGAAGCAGAACTTTGGCGGATCAAGCTAGATCCTTCGCTGTCCTACTCTGAAGTGTGTTGCTTTTGAGGTGTTTAGGTGATTCGCTGAGTGGTGGTTATCTCTCACACGGACCCAAAGGAGTATATTAGAATGGTGGTTTGATTTTGTGTTAAATAGTGATTTCCATGCATTTTCGTAAACCTAAGTATAGATCCATTGTTCATGAAGATTTGACATCCATTTTACTACATGTTAACCTAAGCAAGTTCATCCATCAAGTCATAGGGATATTATTCATGATTTATGCTTGTTAGACTTAAACTCTTTATTTACATGATTGCCATTTTTGTCATAATTGCTTTTAGATCATGTTTGAATGCTTAATTACTTGGATTAATGATTGTCTTGATTGATTGTTATGAATTAGTTGATTTATGGTTGAATTTGGACAAGTATGGTTGAAGATGATTCAAAAGCTAAGGGAAAGGCTCTTGAATAAGGAAAACTGCTCGTGGCATATGTGGCAGATGATGAAGCCCATATGGATAGATTTGATGATGATGTTGAGATGGGCTTTGCTATGATGAGATGAGGCAAGGCATGATGTGATGCAGCCTTGGTATAATCCAGACGGGATCATTCCAAGCATGTTGATAACTCGAGGGATGGTCCGAGTTCGTTGATAATGGTTGGCTCGAGAGGCGCTTGAGCTAGTATGAGAATAGTCGTCTAGGATGATGACTAGAAGGCTGAGATTTCATCGTTATTGAAGATTCTAGCAGACTCAAAGCAAGAGTACGCCGGGCAGATTCGATAGTCCCAAAAGACTACAGTTGGTGGTCGACTACTCTGGACAGATTCGATAGTCCTAGGCACGGGCTGCGACGATGTGCGGAGTCTAGAACCGAGGTTACCATTAGCCCTTGACGGACGGCTGAAAGAATGTGCCGGTCATTCAATTAACGGTGGTATCGAAGCAATGATAACAGTGATAGCCAGAGTCATGGATGTTTGGATGTTTTGGTTGTATCGTCATTCGGTCTCAAGAGCGATGTTTTCTGGGTACTTATCTGAACTTGGTTTAGGCCTTGGGGGTTTGTACTTGGAAAATGTCCACCTTGACTCGAGTGATAATTGCTTTACTTTAAATGTCTGATTTGCTATGTTTACTTCTGCTTAGTGTGTCTGGGGGCTATCACTGTAGAAAGAGGTGGAGTGGGAGGGCTAGGTTCCTATTCCTTTTACCTTTATGCTCTTTTGGTATGATGTTAGTTAATTTACCGCTCACTAAGACTATTGTCTGACTCAAGGTTTTATGTTCAACTATTATTACCTTGGGCTGTTCATCCATTTTGGGATGGGCAGACTAGGTAGCAGGTGACAGGTGCTGTTCTTAGTGACCAACGATGCTGATGACGAAGACGAGCTGGAGGCTTGCATATTATATTCTTACTATATGTACTGGATGTTCCGCTGCTTGTATATTCTCTGGGTGATATGTAGTGAGGCGTGATGTATTGACTATTCAGATTTTTGTATCAAACTACTATGAGGCTTATTTGATGAGATTCTGTTTGTGGGGATTCACTATATATATATATATTTTCTATTGTATTTTACCCATGCTCTGTGAGTAATACGATAGACTCCGCTGTTTTTACCTTACCTTGATGATCATCCATGACTGCCTGGCATACTTTACAGCGCACTATTTCCTTGTTTAGTGCAGGAGTCATGGGCGGTCGTCACGTCTACAAAATCCATCGAAATATGCTCCCATTTCGAAGTCAGAATCTCCAATGGTAACAATAGTCCTTCGGGTTTTGCTTGCTCAGCCTTTATTCTTTGACATGTTAAACGTCTAGCAGCAAACTAAACTACCCTCTTCTTCATCCCAGACCAAAGGAAAATTCACTTCATATCCCTGTACATTTTATCTCCATAAGGATGAACGGTCATTTTTGAGTGGTGACACTCTACAATAACTTCCTCCAACACATTGTCAATCATTAGGTTACAAAGTTATCCATCCCTTCTTAAATGTCTCTTCTCGTCTACTGCGTAGATATTAACGTGGGGACAAGTTCTCATACTCTCAACTTACCCAGAATTTCCACTATCCTCTCAACCTTCCTTTTCTCTAGTCCAACGCGGTCCATCAAAGTCGGCCTAACCTCCATCACTATCAAAAAGCCTTGGATGGATTCTATTAGTGTTTGAAGTCAAAAATTTGAGAGAATTCTAACTGCCTCCATTCATATAGATCACTTAAGGTAGCATGCCTTTGACTAAGGGCGTCGGCAACGACATTCACTTTTCCAGAGATATATTGTATACTATGGTTGCATGATGTTGTATATTCCATCCATTTCTATTGCCTAAGGTTTAAATATTTCTAGAAAATAAGTATTTAAGTGATTTATGGTCAGGGAATGATTCAAACATTTATTCCAAAAGATAATGCCTCCAAATCTTCAAGGAAAAGCCAATAGCTGCCAACTCGAAGTCAAGACCACTGCCAAGTCGTTTATAGACTTCCTATAATAGCTTACTAACCTGAGAAAGCTCCTGGCTTCCATTGCATTCTTTGGAATTCTCCAATCTTGAATAGCTTCCACTTTTGCGGGGTCCATCGTCAATCATGCTCAAAACGATATCAAAGAAACCTTGCCTCCTTCTTCCAAATTTGACATTTTGCAAATTTAGCTCTAAGTTGGTGCCTCCTCAAGGTCCCTTGCATCCCTATTTAGTGATTATCATGCTCTCCTTCACACTTGTAGGTTATCCCCTAAATACTTTATTCATCAAATCTATAAAGTATGTAGGGGCATTCGACAATCTAAAAGGCATTACCTCCCACTCATAAGTCCGTCCAGTGCGCAAAATGCAGTCCTCAACTTGTTGTCATCTATAATCCTCAACTGTGAAATCTAGCTACCAAGTTCAATTGGGAGAAAATTTTGGCTCCTATAAGTTGATCGGACAAGTCTTATATCCTAGGTATGGGATACTTATTCTTCCTTGTCAACTTGTTGAGTTCCCTATAGTCGGTGCATAGTCTATCTTTGGGGTCATATGTCTTAATGACAAAGCGGTTGGTATAGCATCCTTCTCCAAATAAATTCTAAACTCAATTTCCATTTAGGGTTTTCCACCATAGACTTCCTCAAAGACATTGGGAATTTTTGGACTATAAGTGCAGTGAAAGCACGGCATGAGACAGGCTCAACGAGTACAAATAACTTGACTCAACTGATTCTTTAGGTGCACGGTGGACTTCTAAGTCTCACCCTCATACAACCTTCCTATCGCAACCTAAAATTGCCTCGTAGTATGACAAGCAATCCATTTCCCAGATAAGTCCATACCACTCAAAATTTAGAACATATACGTTACATATGAAGTCAACGTCACATATGTCCACAACTAGGTCTTTGCAAATTAAAGAGAGATATGTCGACCACCCAATAGGATTAGAAACTACTATTAGGCTGGTCATATATTATGTTTTATGATTTAAAAATTTAATTGCATTCCTAACTATAAAGGAATGCAATGCTCAGAATCAAATTGGGCATGAACTATAGCTCCAAAAATAAGAGTAATATCTACCAATGCTAACTTTCCTTGGTCTCTAGAGGGTGGTCTGCTCAAAATAGGGGTATTCTTGATGCTGTAGGCTTGTCCACTAGGCCCTTCGCTAGCTTTGGTCATTGGTTCTTGAGGTACCTTTTCTTATGACAATGACAACACTTTCCTTAAATGATTCCTTCATTAGACTCATTATACAATCTTTGGCGGCATGATCCTTCCATTGGCATCTCTTACATACTTTACTCCCTATCACGAGCTTTCCTTTCGACTTCTTATTCGCACAAAAGTTCCCCTTCTTGGTTTGATTTTGAGTAAGTCTTGCCTTCTCCTTCTCTACCTCCTTTTCATCCTCACTAGCCATTTGTAGCAAATCCATCTCATCAATGTCTCGTATATGACGTCAGCGGGCACTTGGGTTAACAAAAATTCTGTAAGCGAGAAGTTCGGGCCCTTCATAAATTTCATGGCTTTTTTCCTAGTTATATCGATCAAGTTCATTCCAAGCTTAGTCAATTCCATAAACCTACTAATATACTCCTTTAAAGTGGAGTCTCCATGCTTAAGTTGTACAGATTTCTCCAGTTATAAACTTACTTTAGTCCCTGACATAAACCTTGACACGAATCTATCCTTGAATTCATCCCAAGTGAAAATCCTATCAATATTCTCCTCAACCACAATACTCCACCAATCCCTGGCCCCTCCCTTGAGATGCTAAGCTGTCGTTCTCCTCTTCAACTGAACTTCCCAACCGAGCTTTTGAAATATCCTCTCTTGGTCATTTATCAAAGTCTTTGACTCCACAAAACCCTTTATTCCAGAATATACGCTTCCTCCCATATTGAGAAAATTCTTACATATCTTTGGAAATTCAAAAGGACGGGATGTTACGTCGGTAGGTGGGTTAGCAGGTGCCCTCAGTGCAGCTTGAGGTACAGGGATTTCACTTACTTGCCTGAGGTATTGTTTAAACCATTCGGGCATTCTATAAATGGTAAGTCCTCCTCGAGCAGGGTTCATAGCCTTAGAAGAATAATGATTATTAGCCATATCAACTATCTATAAGTTGAGCTTGTAGTTATAACTTCCTAAGATATTATTATATGTAGAAAGAAATATTTGCCTAGCTTGTATGCGTATGTTCAAAAATAGTACATATATATAGTAGGAGTTTTTTGGGAAAACATTTTCAAAAATAACAAATACACTACTCTTATGTATACTTTTCCCTATTGACTGTATAACTTAGGCTCTAATACCAAATGTAACAATCCATCCCGAAATAAGCCTAAATTCCCACCCAAGAAAGCCCATCGAAACTTAAACTCATTCCAATGTTGGCTGGTAAAAAGAATACATTCAGAACTCACAGTGGAAGGATAAAATATAATAGCATAAAATTTACCTTTATTTCAAATTCCAAATGTCATAAACCATAATGTAATGTCAATGATAACTGTTACATCATCTTATTCAAATATACATTTTTAACTTCAAATAGGTACATCAGAAAATAGCATAAACAGATATATAGACTACTACCACAAGCTGCTCTCATCGTTATCTCCATCCTAACCATCGTCTCCTTCTCTATCCTGTGTTGTAATGAGGAGGGAGTTAAAACAACATTGTCCGGTGAATAGAAAATCTCGAGCCTTTCTATATTAGTACTTGGGCCATATAACTTAAGTAAGGATACGTCTTTCGCATTTTAAACCATATTCAAAACCATTTAATACTTCATATAAGAAAACGAGGCTGGCCCTCAAAGAACCACTTATCTTTAATCCCCAATGTAGGTTTTCCTATAAGCAATAACCTATAACCATCGTTATTAATGTCCACCCATGCATGAGATAGAACCCAAGCCACTTAATACCTTCTAATAGAAAATAGTCAGGCTCTGACCATTTAAACCTCAGTTGAGGTAGGCCTCCATCGTTTAATACTTATTTCTAAGGAAGACTCCTCAAAAGTACTTATCTAGCGGACATTGCATGGAAATCTCTTTGGACACTTAATACTTCAATTGAAGTGGACTTTTTTTATCCTAAAACATGCCTAAAGCCAATCCTAATCATTTAATACTTTATATAAGGGAAAGAGGTATGCCCTTAAACAAGCACTTAATATCTTCAATTCCCTGAAGTAGGTCCTTTGTATTATGAACCGTACACATGGGGACGTCTCACATTAGTCTGACTATTCATAGAAACTGGTGGCCAGATTAACTGGGCAAATTTACCCTATAGAATTGGGATTAACCTCGCATCATCCGTAGCACTCATTATCCGTGATATCTCACATCAGCCTTAAAGTCATACATTTGGTAGCCAAAGTAGCTGGGTAAAGTACTGTGTGCTTTTGACCGACCTCGCATCTCGATAACTTATTCATATTTCATAACACTCTCAAAGTATATAATCACACATCTCACTTTATTCATTAATTAGGCCTTAAAAAATCCTTCTTATTTCATCTAATTAATTACTTTCCTAAGGGGGATTTAATTGAAAATTATTAAGCTAATTAGCTATGCAATTACTACATTACAATTGTATATTATTTATGCTAGTTTATATACATATAAGTACGCATTTATTAGGCGTGCAGAGATTAAGCCCTAAACTAACCTTCATATGTCAAATCTTCTAATGTTATATAAATCCCATTTCCACAATAACACTATTAGCATTTTTTATCACAAATTCAATAATTCAAAATCAAATCAAAAGACTTGTACATTGAATCGAATTCCAATTTATTTTATATTAAAACAATAGGATAAAACAATGATAACGAAAACTTACAATATCATAGGTTTTATGCTCTATTCAACTCCTTTTTACATAAAATTAGATAAGGAAATATTTATTCAATTTGTACGAATAGGCAGTGTAAACTATGAGTAAGAATTTAGATTATACACACCATTTCTCAATCGAATCTCTTAATCAAATCCAAAGAAAAATGATAAAAAGTGGAATAGAAGGAAAAACGCATATATTGCAAAATCGCTAAAACTCTTTTGTTTTAATACAAAACAATTAAGATTCCAACCTAAGAACTGACATTTTTTTTGGGGAGTTTTGGAATTTTTATTGTGATGTTTTTGTAATCCAAAACTCCGCAAGACATATATCAAATCCAAACTACACTATTCAATTACTAAAATAGGAAAACTATATTTCCACCTACAGAGGTCCTTGGCTTTGCATTCTCTTTGATTTAACACACCTTCAGTTAACCCTTTCAGATATCTTCCTTTTTTATTTATACAAAAAGGTATTTGTATATACGCTATATTCGAAAACTTAGAGGTTTGAAGGAGAAGAGATTGAGAAAGTAAACAATAAACAATGATGGTATACAAGATTTATTATCTAAAACAGAGTTTTCTGAATCTACGAAGAGGCAAACTGACAAAGTATCGCTAACGTTTCCAAAATATTATGTGAGTAAAAATGAAGGGGCTAGTCTCTTATTTATAGTGGTCAGAATGCATCAAAACCGTTGGACGAAGGTAGGTTAAAAATAATAAAATCTGGGACGTTTAAAATAAACTAAACCCTAGCCGCCACTTCTAGGCAGCCGTCTACTATCGCCTTCCCATTGGCCGACCTCTGGTGGTTGACTGGTCGTGGGTAAGGGGTTGAGCGCTACCTCTATTTTGGGATATTTTGATTACTGTTGATTTATTATATTTAATTTCTTAATTATAATTTAACGTTAACATTAATCTTAACATTTACTTAAGCCCAAGTATAATTACCTTTAACTTTTGAATTTCAAATTTAGGATTGATTATTTATTTGAATATGAATTCTATTTAAGCTATTTTAAACCTGAAAACTTCAAATGCCCATAACTTCTTCGTTTGAACTTTGTTTTTAGCATATTATATGAAAATTGATTAAAATTTCACTACAAATGCAAGGACATAATTTTCGTGATCAAATTCCAACTTTTGAAAGAAATTATTTTTTTTACCTCTACCTAATTTAAATTAATTTATCCAATCTATTTATTTATGGTTGATTTTACATAGTGTTGTAATTTTTAAAATCAATAAAGAGGTTTAGCGGGAACTTGCGCATTTGTTCAATGATTGGTTTACGTACATAGGAATTGATGTCACCATCAATTTCGTGTTTGAGTATTATGTAGTATCAAAATTATTTCTCATGGGTGATGTAATATTATTTCAAAGTTTTTCTTTGTGCCTGTTTTCATTTTATTTTCTACAAATTTATTATATTTTGTTAGGTTTTGCATAGCTAAATCTTAACGTACTTTGCTACCAATTTACAGGACAAAATATTAAAGAATTTCCAAGATCTAGAATGTCAGTTAATTACCAAAAATTCCTGTAACGACCTAGAGTTTTATCACCTTGATTTTTGGAATATTAATTAGTTTTAAATAGTCGATATGGGGTTTTTAAAATATAATAAATCAAGTTTCAAATAACTGCTTGATTATTGATGACATATTTTAATTTAATTTATAGGAGTTTCCCATAATTTTTAATTTAGGAAACATTAAAAGTTTGCCATTTGACGTATTTTATATCGGATAGCAACGTTTTCGAAATTTAACAGAATTTAATAAACAGTGCGTTTCAATGTTGTTTTTAGATCGCATTGCAATGTTATATGCGATCGTATCCTGTTTTCCGTCGTTTGCAGCTCGTACGTGGATATCGTGTAATGTAGTGGACAACCGAATACACAAAAAGCACAAAATCAATTAAGTACACAACACCTCTTTTTCTTCCTTACTGCTTACCATACCCATTACACATCCATCCACCATGCATGTGCATGGCTTCCTAGATCTTTGCCTTGTTTTTTACGCTAGTTTGAAGGAATGATTCTTGCCTAGAAATCTTGCTTGTTCCATGCCATATTATGTCGGTCTTGTCCTTTGAATTTGCTTTATCTAAATATCCGCAAGTATAAAAATAAACGCGGGCAAAATAACATCTCTTGTTCTCCACATTTTCTTCATTTAAAGAAAATGAAAAATATTCATTCACAAAATATAAAATCAATTACTCCCAAATTGATCAAAATTAGCCTATTGTTCCAAAATAAAAGTTGTTTATATCAGTCCACGTGATTCTTAGAAATTGATCGCATGGAATTTCATCGAGCGACGAGTAAGATACTATCGAATTTCACAAAGAGGAACTACGAACATGAACTTAAAAAATGGATATCTCTCTACTTCTTAGTAATGGAAGGCGACATTAGATTCGTTGGAATCATCAGGTGATGTAGTATTTATAGGGGAGTTTCAATGGTGGCCCGTGGTGGTCATTCACGGACGTTGAAAGCTAGGGTTGGATTTTTCTTTAGCTATGGTGGATGATCATGGATTTGGAGGGTACGGGGTTGTTCGTGGAGGAAGATTGCACCTTGGTGTGGACTTGGTGCTTATAGACGTTGCGCAATCTCGGATCTGGATGCATTTGATCGCTTTGGCTATGACGGGTCACGTTCTTAGGTGGTCCTTCGAAGATGGGTTCGAAGGGTCTAGCGTGTAGAGTTTCCTTTGGAAAGTACATTGGAGGAGTTGGAGTACCGATTTAGTGTGAGGAGGCGGATATAGTGTGTGCGTGTACAAGTACAATGGCATGTACATGGAGGGAGCGAATTAGGGGTAGAAGATCCTATTATATTTGGTTGTGGGTTGATTTTTAAGTAGGCTCGGTCCATTTGTTTTGGTCAGTGAGAATTCTTTGTTTTAAGAATTCATAAGTTTATTAATGAAAGTTTTGAATTTGGAATATCATAACTCCCTCATATTAAATTCGATTAACGCACAGATTTTTGAGTTAGGATTTATTGACGAAAAATTCGTTTTGGGATTGAATTGATGACGATATGAACTAGTGGAATTTTATAGTGAATTCGAATGTCGTTCAAATTCAGACGGAACCAGAACACGCAAGCGATGACTGCGACAACGATGAGTTAAACTTACCTTTTTGGTTAACCAGTATGTTATATAGTTGATAAAAATTATTGATTGGATATTTGGATGCTTTACTGTTTTATTAGTTGGTTTGGGTTTTTATTCCCGCCCCTGGAGAAGATGACTTATTTTTATATACCCGCCTAGTAACGGATGACTCATAATATGTGATTGTACACTGTTTGTGATGTAGGGGGACATGTTGGAGAGATCTAATAGGATCCCTCACCACTGTTGAATTTTAATTATATATATATATATATATATATGAGAGTGATGCAAGGGGATAGGTTGGAAGGATTCAGCTGGATTCCTCACCATTACTGGATTGTTTGCAATAATATTCATGTCATATTAATCGTTGGATATCAAACCCGATTGTTTGACACTACTGTTCATGACATTATTATATGTTCAAAACTAAAACACTATAGTGATAGAAACTCAATATCGATATTGGTTAAACGGTGGGTAACTATTTTCCTTAAATTAGTATTTTATAAATACTATAGATCTCCATTCGAGTTGGAGTTGGTTTTTGAGACAAGAAATGATTTTAAATCTGAAACTTGGTTTCAGAAATATTTTGTTTTAATGGATTTAACTTCTATAGTACTTCGACCATTTTATCTATCTTTTCTAAGTTATTTATTTATATTTAATACCGTGTCCAGATTATTTATATTTAATATGGTTTAAGATTATCTATATTTAATATTGTTTTAAAGTTATTTACTTATATGTAATACTATTTTCAAATTATTCATTAATATTTTAATATTATGAAAAGTTAATTATTTAAATATTTAATATGGTTTGAAATTAATAATAAGGATTTATTCATAATGTTTTGGAAATAAATTATTACTATTTATAATAATGGTGATTTATTATTATTATTATTTAATAATGTTTGAAATTATAAATTATTAGTTTAAGATGTTTTGAAGTTAATAATTATTATTTATTTATAATGTTTATTGTTAATAATTATTATATAATAGTGCTATGAATTAAATGTTTATTTATTTATTTATAAATGTTTTCGAGACCTATAAATAGGGTTTTATAAATGGACTTGGGTTTTATAAGAGAAGTTTTATTAAATCTTTTGAAGACTTAAAGGAAGATTATTTACAAGGTAAAAGAGTTTTATAAATGGTTAGATATTTATAAACGGATATTAGAAATGGGTTTATAGAATTATAAGAGGAGTTTTATGGATTTATAAAGAGTTTGTAAAAGACTTGAGAAATGATTTGTGAAGAGTTTATAAATGGTTTTAAAGATTTCTGAATAGTTTATAAATGATTTTAGAGACTTATAAAGGATTTATAGATGTTATCCCGCCATTAGGCAAGGCCGAGATATCAAGGAATTGACTAAAAACCAAGGATCGCTCGTCCTGAATATCGAGCATGCACAGGTTCACCATGGATGTCGATAAAAAAATTTCCAATTTCGGATCAAGCTACAATTGATACGACATGACAAGCAAACCTATAAAAGCCAACGTTTCAAATTTCATGCCAATTGAAATTCATATGCCCTAGATATGATCGTTACAATTTGAGAAAGCAAGCTGTTCGAATCCATCGATTGTAGGACAATTCGTATCGACCGAATTCGCATCGACCAGGATGCACAACTTCGTATCCATCAGGGAAGCGCACCATTTCGCATCCATCAGCTATAGAGTCTTATTCGAATCCATCAAGAGAATGCGGCATCATATCGATCGGGGGAACTGCGCCATTCGAATCCATCCACTTAACAGCCTTGTTCGCATTGATTAAGTTACAACAATTCATATCCATCGAACGGCCCTCACACCGTGTACTTCGTGTCCATTGTCTGTGGCATCCATGTTCCTTTCGTATCGATCTAATTGCACTCATTTCGTATAGGTCAGCCACAGATCGATACGAAACCAACGCTCCTTCTCGATATGAAGTGGCACGCCAAAGGATGATGTAAAATAAGGAACATTCGACCGATACGAATAGCGTAATATCATCGATACGAACTAGGCTACAATGTATGGAGTCGAACTAAATTATGCGCTCGATACAAATGAGGTCATTTCTATCGATACGAGTTATAGAACTTCCATCAATTCGAATGAGGCAACGGTCTTCGATACGAACAAGGCGAAAGCTTTGGAATGACTCAGTCAACTCGGCGTCGAAAGTGGATCGATCCATAAATCACGCACCACGTCATCACCTGAGCACAGGTGTTGATCGATTCGAATAGATCGATTCGAAGTCATTGATTCGAACTAAATAGCCTACCGAAAATTGCCAATTCGTATCGATCATAACTCAAGGTTCACAAGTCTAAATGTTTTGAAATTTTCACAGGAGCTTACGTACAACCTAAGGAAGGTCGATGCCAAGTTTCAACTCGGTTGGATCAAATCTCGATCGATATGAAATTTGTACGTATCGATCACGGATCGAGCCGAAACTTCATGGATCGATCGCGTGGGTCCACCCACGTGCCAGAAGAAGTCTCTTAAGATCTGAGCAAAATATCAACCTCCTACACCTATAAATAGAGCCCTAGGGCCTATAGAAAAAGTGCCATTTTGCTCTCTGACGTCCAGACTCTACCGAATTCAACTTTGCACTCCATTGCTACTGTTGTACTCGAATTTCATAACTATAATTCACAGTAGTCCACTGTAATCAACAAAAGAATATCAATAAAGTCATCAAACTTAATAGTGGATGTAGGCAATATGCCGGACCGCTCTAAATTGCCATGTTTCTTTGCGTTTTCATACTTGTTTTTGGAGTTTTTGTTAGATAACCCACATTTTACATTTCTATTCTTCATTTTTATCTCCTCGAACACTTTCGAAGAGTGTTGTGCCCATTTTTGGTACAAACACTTTGGTGCTTTCACTGAGAAAACGCAGCTTTCCTCCCGCTCTTTGGATCTGCTATCGATAACGGATTGTGCAAATCCAAGAAGAAGATCCAGATCTCAAATTTAGCATCCTTCCAACCTATTTTAATTTTCATAAAATCTAGGAAAGGACTTCACTAATTGCCATGGTTAGCACCAAGACTGCCTCTACTGCCATAGACTAAGAAGGATGGGATAGAAAGAATCCCACGCAATTGCCTCCATCCAACAAAAATGCTACCGGACCTTCAGATCCATCAGGCCCGATTACTAGATAAGAATTTCAGATGCTGCTTCAAGAGTTGACCCAAAGTCGGCAACAATTAATTAAACAGCTGTGCGCCAATGCTGAGTTGACCAACCTGTTGAATCGCCAAAGGAGTAGAAGATCTAGAAGAGATCATGCCTCATACTCCCCTACCTAAAGTTCAGCCTCATCTGACTATCATCATCGATCTACACGTCCCCGGCTAGATGGGAGTTGCACACAAGCCACCGGAAACCAACCTACAATGACCGTTGGACAATTGAGAGTTGGCCCATTGGCCAGCTTCCAGACCGGACCCTCCTCCCAGGGACGTATTGTTCCTCACTACACCACAAACAACCACCCTACCACTGCCTTGGTTGAACCAGGGGTTGATGTCCTTAATTAGCCAGATCTGAACCATCATTAGCGTGGACGTACCCCTGAACCATACATCCCTATAGACTTGGAGCCAAGGAGGCGAGACATGGATAGTCGGCACCCGGTCTAGCCTTGCATTATGGAACTCGACAACACTTTGGCTCAACTGTGCGTAGAACGTACCGATGTCGGATATTCCAACTATGATTCGGAAGATGATTCAAGAAAGCCAAGGCCTCACAAATGACGACTGGGGAATCTCTCTGAATCATAATCCCTTTGCAGATGAGATACTTTATGCTGAACCCCCTTTACGATTCAGGATGTCGACTCTACCATTTTATGAAGGAAATTCTGATCCCAATCAACATATCTTGACGTATGAATGGTCGATGAAGCTTGGAGAGCTGATGATCCAGTGAAATGCCATAGTTTTCCCATTTCTTTGGAAGGCATTGCTACTATGTGGTTCACATGATTGCCACCTCGGTCCATTTCTTCCTTCGACCAGTTGGCCACCAAGTTTGTAGAATATTTCCGAAAGCATGTTGTGAGGCCAAATGACTTTAACACTCTATCTAGTGTCACCCAAGCTCCTGGAGAGAGGCTCGGACGTTATTTAGAGAGATTCCATTTTGTGTGTGCAGAGATTAGCAATCCCAATGACAACTCTATCTTAATGGCATTAACTAAGGGGATTGACCCTGGTTCAAAGTTTGGAAATTGGTTGGCTGGGAAGCCTCCTGCATCATTGGACCGTTTCTTCTCCAAAGCTGTCCAATTCTTGAGAAGGCAGGACACGAAATAGTCTAGGAAGCAGGATGATGCAGGGCCCGGTATGGAAGGGATGCAAAGTAATGTTGCGGTCAAGCAGTCCGGGGAGAGTTTCGGAAAAGTTCAGTTAAATATCCAAAAAAAGCAAACTCGGTAGAGGAATAATGGCAATCAAAAGAGGAAGCGAGATCAAAACTATGGTCCGCGATGTAGGGCTCCAATGTTCGATAATTACACCCCATTAAATATGTCGCTAGAGAATGTATATTTGCAAACCTGCAATATTATGTAATACAATAAGCCTGCTCTGAAGCGTTCAACGGAGAGGCAGATCCAAATGGGAAAATTTTGTAGGTTTCATGAGAGCTATGGCCACAATACGAATATGTGTCATCATTTGCAGTATCTCATAGAGAAGTTGATTAGAGAACGGAAGTTGGATCAATATGTGCGAGCACCGCAATCAGGAGGTGTGGGCCCATCAAATCAGAATCGTGTACCAAACCAGGAAAGATAGGAGGAACCTGCTCGTACTAGTAGAAGGTTGGTAATAAATACAATAAGTGGCGGTCCTTCTCCAATAAACCAAAGATGGAGGGAAATGGAGTCGTATGCCAGTTCTATCAGGCATGCAGACTTTGAATGTCGTAGCAGTTGTGATGATGGGGCTCCGGCCAAGAAATAGAGGATGATGATCAACGACATCATGTTCAGAAACCGAGATGCTGATAAGGTCGAAGCCCCACTATCGACCCACTTATCATATCTGCCTGGGTAAGTCCTGCTTGGATGAAGAGGATCCTGGTAGGCAGTGGGAGCTCTGTGAATAATTTGTTTAAGCGAGCTTATGATTTGATGAATATGGAAGCCAAATATTTAAAACCCTATCAAACTCGAATCCATGGCTTCAATGGAATGCTACTGTACCCACTGGAGTGGTGGATCTGCCAGTGGAGTTGGGAGTTGGAGAACGACGGAGAGTTTGGATACTGCAATTTGCTGTTTTGGACATAGACTCCCCTTATAATGTTTTTCGGTCTGACTGGCCCTTGCTGAATTCAGGGAAGCTATTGCCCCATAGTGCTTGACTTTGAAATTCCCCACTGATCGTAGGGTCAGAGTCGTTCGAGGAGATTAGGCCGCTGGACGAGCCTGTTATGTTGCCGAGCTGCATTGGGTGCAGCAAAGGGAGAAAGGAAATGGCATAGAGGAGTTTCCCTGCGTCCATTTTGCTGTAATTGAAAAATGGTGCCTGGGCCCAGGCCCGGGCACCCAACCAACTCCAGAGGGATCTTGACGTGAGAGATACTGAAAGCAAAGACGAAACTAAAGATAGTCAAGCTTCCCCGGTCGAGCGGACGATCGATGATGGTGACGATTCAAAGGTGATAAAGATTGGTTCTCAGTTAAGATGGTTGAATTTATCCAGGGGAATCTCGACGTATTTTCCTGAACGCACTCTGACTTGTGTGGATCTCGTCGGATATCGTGAGCCATACCTTGAATATTGACCTGCGGTGTATCCCGGTCAAGCAAAAAAGGCATGGTACGGATCCAAAGTGATCTGCTGCCCTTAAAGAAGAGGTCGATAAGTTGAAATCGAATGGGCTTATTCGAGATGTCCTATAACCAGAGTTGGTATCCAATCCTGTACTTGTTCGAAAGCCGAATGGGAAATGGAGGATGTGTGTGGATTATTCTGATTTGAACAAAGCTTGCCTGAAAGATAGTTTCCACTTCCTGGATTGATCAGCTCATAGATTCAACGGCTGGGCACGAGTTATTATCTTTTATGGATGCTTATTCTGGCTACAACCAAATTCCTATGCACTTACCCGACCAAGAACATACCAGCTTCGTGACCTATCAGGGACACTACTGCTACAGAGTCATGGCCTTCAGACTCAAGAACGCCAGAGCAACGTACCAACGCCTAGTCAACCGGATGTTTGCTAACCAGATCGGGAAGACAATGGAAGTATATGTAGAAGATATGCTGGTAAAGTCGTGATTCTCCATTGATCATGTAAGAGAGTTAGAATCAATGTTCAACATCATTCGAGAATACAAGATGAAGCTCAATCCGCTGAAATGTCATTTTGGAGTTGCATCTGGAAAGTTCCTTGGGTTCATCGTCAACGCTCGAGGAATATAAGCAAATCCCTAAAAGATCTGGGCAATCAGAAATCTTCAAACTCCGAGAACCATAAAGCAAGTCCAGAGTCTTAACGGGAAGGTAGCAGCATTGATCAGGTTCATTTCAAAGTCCACCGACAAATGCATTCTCTTCTTCGATCTGATCCAAAAGGGAAAACGAAAATTTGAATGGACCATGGAGTGTGAAGATGCATTCCGAGCACTGATTCAACATCTCTCCATACCGTCGATTTTGTCAAAGCCTATCGATCATGAGAAATTGTACCTTTACTTGGCGGTATTAGAAAACACAATCAGTGCTGCCTTAGTTCGGGAGGAAGACCGAGTGTAGAAAACGATCCACTATGTTAGTACATGGTTAACCGGAGTTGAGAGAAATTATCCAAAACTAGAGAAATTGGCTTATTGTCTCGTTATTGCCTCAAAGAAGCTCCATCCATATTTCCAGGCTCATCCCATCATTGTTTATACCGATCAGCCGTTACGACAGGTCCTAACGCGGCCTGAGACGTCTGGTTGGTTACTCAAATGGGACATTGAACTGAGCCAGTTCAACATTACCTATACTCCGAGGCGAGCTATTCAAGGACAATTCCTAGTAGATTTCATAGCCGAATTTACCATCCCAGAGGAATTGCTCGAGACTAGTAAATCTCTTGAATACATCTGGAACCTGCATACTGATGGTGCATCAAACAATCGATGCTCGGGTGCTGGGGTAGTACTTAAAACCCCTGAAGGCCGATCAATATGCTATGCCCTAAAATTTGATTTTTGTGCTACTAATAATGAAGCTGAATATGAAGCTTTTCTTGGTCGATTGAAGCTCGCCCACGATTTGAGAATTATTGCTGTGGAAATTTATTGTGATTCGCAATTAGTAGTATGTCTGGTCGGGGTGAATATCAAGCCAAAGACGGAAGATTAGCTGCTTATCTAGCTCGAATCCAAGGATTACTTGGTCAGTTTTATTCTTATGCCATCTTCTACATACCCTGTGAGCACAATCAAAATGCCGATTCGTTGGCAAAGTTAGCCAACATGGGCGAAGCACAACAGATGGAACTCGTTCCTGTTGAAATTTCATCCTCCCCAAGCATTGATCAGATGTAGATAGACTATGTACTTGAAATCACTCCCAGTAAGGAGTCATGGATGACTCCGTACCGAAACTACATCGAGCATGGAACGCTGCCTGAGTGTAGGAGTTAGGAGAAATAGATTCTTCGAAAAGCCTCACGGTTCACCGTTCAGAATGGAGTCATGTATAGAAGAGGATATTATATTCCTCTCCTCCGATGTATCGTGCATGATGAAATTAAATGAGTGTTACATGATGTATCCAAAGGGCCGGGTGGCAAGCCCTTGCTAAGAATATATTCCGATACGAATATTATTGGCCAACTATAAACCGCGATACAGCAGACTACGCAGGAAGTGTGATAGATGTCAGAGGCATGCTCGGATTCCTAGGGCCCCATCTACTGAGATAACTCAGATGGTCAGCCCATGACCATTTGCAATATGGGGCATTATCATTGGCTCTCTTCCTCTGGCCAAAGATGGCGCGAAGTACGCCATCGTCGCAGTTGATTACTTTACCAAGTGGGCCGAAGCTGAACCTCTTGCAACAATCGCGACGAAGAAGGTGATCAAGTTTGTAGTTCGCAACATTATCTGCCGGCTTGGTCTTCCGCACACAATCATCACTGATAACGGAGCTCAGTTCGACATTGTTGAATTCAATGATTTCTGTGAACGATTCCACATCCACAAGAAATTCTCTGTAGTTGCACACCCTCGAGCGAATGGACAAGTTGAAGCTTTTAATAAGGTTATCAAGTCTATTATGAAGAGGCGACTGGAAAAAGCCAGGGGCAAGTGGGTTGATGAACTTCCTATGGATTTATGGGCGTAACGGACAACCCAAAAGTCCACGACCGGACACACTCCATTCTCTCTATACCATCGCTCGAAGGCCGTCATTCCAGTCGAGATGGAAGTACCTTCTCATCATGTGACTTACTATGGCTCGAAGACAAATGTCGTATTACTTGCTGAATCCTTGGATTTGTTAGATAAGAAAGGTAAAGAGGCTGATTTGAGGGCAGCCGTATATCGAAGTCGAGTCGCCCGATTATGCAACGCCATGGTCCGACCATGAACTTTTGAACTCGACAATCTCGTCCTCAAGAGAATTTATCCGGTTCCTTCGCACATGAAGCTAACTTGGGAAGGACTGTATGTGATTGTACGAAAACTCAAAGATGGCACGTTTAAGTTAACGACTTTTGACGGTCTTACTTTGTCGAGAGCCTGGAACAGTGAGAGTCTTCGTCGCTACTACACATAACAGGCTTTATTTATTTAGTTTATTCTTTCAATTTCAATATGATTCTACATTTCAAAATGTGAATTGTAATAAGGCAACTGACTCTTCCATATTTTCTCATTTTAGTAATAAAATGCCATCGCTTCGAGCTAGATCTGTGATATATTGAATGTGACACACAACATCAAAATGCATGGAGAGCTAAATTTCATCATATAGTGGTATTTATTCAAATAGGGAGTGACTGTGATACGGCCGACCACTCGCTAAGTGAAACCCAACTCGGGGGCAAGTCACTACACTAAAGTCAAAAAAAAGGATTGATACACAATAATCCTTTAACTAACTCCAAACTCCCAGAGTATGAGATGGAGTATAAACACATAAATGCAGTTCCAAAGAGGGTGGATCTGCTCACCTAACGACTTCGATCATGTCCTAACCAAGCTCGAGGAGGATGGATCCGTCCATCTGACGACCTCACTTGCTAACTCAGGGTTGATGTGAATTGACCATCCACGATCCTGATAAATCCATCGTTCCCAAAGTGCGAATGAAATTCTAAAAGCCAAACATATGTGATTGACCATTTGATAGCCAATTCCAAATTCACAGAGTGCGAACTAGAGTATAAACATCGACTCTAGGTTCCCGGAATGCGAACCGGAGTATAAACACCAACTCCAAATTCCCGTAGTGCAAATTGGAGTATAAACACCATATCCATGTTCTCGGAGTGCGAACTAGATTGTGAACGTCGATTATCTTTGGATTCCCAGAGTGCGAACTAGATTATCGATTGCAAGTAACTTTGAGCCCCCGGAGTGCGGTCATAGTATAAACACAACTGAGTGCAAACGACCACTCATAAACTAACCTAAGTCCCCAGAGCGTGGACACATCCTTAAAACTTAAACAAGCGTGATCAACTGCCAAAGTTAAAATGCAAGTCCCTGGAGTGTGGGCATGATAATTATTAAGTGAGAAAGTATAATTCGACCACTCAACTCTCACTCGTTTTAGCATCGATTCGACGATGTTGAGCCCAAAGAGATAAAAGAAAATTGCAATCGCTAGCCGATCTTTGTGACTCACCCTCGAAACTGTGGGCAGGGCTTAAGTGTCAACCATCAACTGAAGTAGTGCAACATCACAGTTCAACATAATCTCCAGCTATGACCCATGTCTATGACTTCTGGACTTAGCCAATAAAAATAAATTCGACTCAAAGGTTGAAACTCTACAAGTGCACTGGATTGAAATTCAAACATTGGAACACTTAAGTATAAAATACAGTATAAAATCAAAGCCAAAAACAAAATTTCATTTCAACTAACTATGAATGAAGCTCATGTACAAGTTTTTCCAAAATTCCGACTAGCGGGGGCCGAACCCGCATCTATACACAGCTTACGAAAGGAAAGCAAAAACAAATTCCTATATACCAAAAATGCGCTGAAGAGGCCTACTTACTCTTTCTTCTTCCTCGGCTTCTTCTTTAGCGTAGATCCGTTGGAGCCGCTAATGATTTTTCGCTTTGAGCTCTTGCCTTTTGGCGGACAGTCTCCAGCCGGAAGCATGATTTCAACGTCCTCCTCTAAACTCGAATATACCAGAATACTTCTTATAGGTGGAGTGGGATCTACTACAGGGGGCGGAACGCGCACACTGGTGTTAACAACTATACCTCCAGGTGATATCATTCTCAATGGAGCCGGACTGGGCGTCGCTATTCCACCTCCAGAACTACCACCATGAGTCGTTGCATCCATTTCGGCATTAATCTCAGCCAATATTTCTTCTTTGCAAATCGATTGAGCCTTGCCGGGCACAGCAGTGGTCTACGTTGAAGAACCAGTGACAGGCGCGCGTCCACGTATGACAAATGGTAAGTCTGCAAAGGGGTTACTTTATCGACCTAAGAGCTCATTCATCATCTGCTCGTCGAAAGAAAGTGGGCTCCTCCGCGTTCCATTGATCGACGCATTCGTTGTAGTAGTGCTTCAGTAATAATGGCCTCCTACGCTTGGTGTAGTTCTTGGGTTGCAGGAGGCGCTATCGATGTAACTCCAACCACTGAACAAAAATGAAGAGAGATTATTAGCAAACGCCTCAAGACAATTTCCTTATTTCGAATGAATTTGAGATTAGTTCGGTGTACCTTCCTTTATTTGGCTCACGGATGGCTGAGCGGCTTCGGAAGTGTGCTCCTTAATAGGGGATAGCTGTAGCTGTTCTGGATTATAAGCCGGGACAGACTGGGGCTCAACCGCTGGTATAGGCTTAGAAGGAGGTGGAGCAATAATCTCAAGATTTGTAGCGTGATGCTCGACACTTGAGCCTTCTTCAATCTCCTGGAGTTGGGTGCTGAGCTTCTCCCTTTCATGTGAGATCATTGATTCGTGGAGAATTTTCCTTTCATCTTCGATCAGCAAGCGATTCTCGAGCTCGAGCTCAATGAAGGATTCACCTAGATGCACCGCCTTCTCCTTCTCGACCAACTGGCTCCAGGCGTTGCAGAGATGTTTCAAATAGTTTTCGAGCCAAGCCAAATTTCTGTGTTTCAACACATTGGCGTTGTAGGTGACGAGAAGATCATGTATATCATCCTCCAGCTTGGATTCTGCCATCCGAACTTTCTCATCAACCTCATCCTCCACCGCGTGGACTTTTTCCACAGCCGCATCCCGCTCGCCCTGAAGCACCATAGCTTGATCACATGCCTCTTGTGCTGAGGTGTTTGCGTCATCCCTCTCTTTAATGATCTTAGAAAATTTGGACATAAGCTCATTAAGCTCTTTGAGAGCCGCATCTCGCTTGACGGTGATGGTGGTGTTCCTATGGCCCATTTCCTCTACCAGGGCGTAGTGTGATTGCCTCATCCTCTCCATGGCCGAATTAGAATCATCGGCCTTCTTAAGAGCCTCCATTTTTGATTTTCAGGAGGACTTGGCTTTAGTATTGAGCATCCAGATGATACGGTCTTTCTGAGCAAGCTCCTTCTCCATCTTCTCAATGACAGCGGCCCGCTCAAAAGCCACCTACGATGCTTTTTTTCATGGCCTTCCCCCACTCCTTATATTAGGAATAAATATCATGAACGTAATCGTGCACCTGTTCTCAGCCTCCGCTGGAATTCTCTTTAAGTGCGAGGGGAAAATGAAACCATCAAAGCAGATGTTGAGAAAATCCTTCTTCAACTGAGTAACTTTAATTGCTCCTTCCCCCGTAGGCTCGGTAAGGACTTGCTCTGTAATTATGGGGGCTACCATTTCAGTTCTATGATGTTGAGTTTCAGGCCTGGAGACATGTAAAGACGGCTTGTGCCATGAAGTTTTCGGAGGATGTGAGACGTAAACAGGAGGCTGTATAGCGTTTCTAGGAGGGGGAGAAGGAGATCAGGATCGGTGCCTATACTCCCTATCTCCGTCGTAATGCTCCTGACTAGAGTACCCACGGTCGTAGTCGTGATATCCCAGAAATTTAAGCAATATTTATTTAATAATTTCATTGATAATTATTTTAAAATGTGAAATATTGATTTAAAAATCTAATTCAAACAGAAATTCTCTTTTTAAAATTAATAATTATTTAGTTTATTAAATGATATTCTTTTCAAAAATAATAATAATTTAATTTAAATTGAGAATCTGATTGTTTTATAATGTTAAAAATATTTAAATAATAAATTTATCTTTCTAAACTGATTTAAAAATATTTTATTTATAATGTATAAATGTTTATACATTGTAAATAGAGGATTTGGTTTTAATTTTAATTTATATTAAATAAAGGATATTTTCTAATTATTATATAAATGTATAATTTGTAAATTTATTAATTTAAATTAGTATTGTAAACTTTTCAAAAGTTTGTTTTAAAAATCTATCTTATATTTTCATAGAAATGTAAGTAAGTATTTATTTTGTTTATAAAAATAAATATAGTTTAAATTTTGTTTTATAATAAAAGTCTGTTTTGTTTTATTTTAAAAAATATGTTTTGCTTTTGAAATAAGATTTAGTTCATTTTTGTTAAAGTATAACATTTGATTTAAAACCTTTGAATAAAATTTAATTCAACATTATTCTTCTTTTGTAAATCTTTTCTTTTGTAATTTAGTTTTAAAAGAATATTATTTTGAAAAATAATTAAGCAAACATTTAAAATGTATAGTTTTAAAAAGAAGTTTATAAGTAGACATGTAATTATTTTCAAGGCTAATGTTAATAAAACAATTGAAACATGCTAAAATAAATTAGAAATGGTTTAAGATAAATTTAAATACCTTTACAAATTTAGAATTGCTTTTTATATTAGAAATGTATATGTGTTAAATTCTTAAACTATAAAGAAGACACTTGTAAATTTATCTACACCTAAACATAACAAGTGGCAAGCTAATTTACTTTTGAAATTTAATTATATTGACAAGAAAATATAACAAAAGCATTTGGTTAAAACCTTTTCTTCAAAATGAAACCTGAAAATCAGATTTCAGTAAATCAAAAACTTAAAACAAATGCATGTTAAAATCTGCAAACCAATCTTCAATCAATTTCTACAAAACAAACTACAAATCTGCAATCTTTTTCTTCAAGTATCGACTGCAAAATGAAGATCAATTCAAGTCCAAATCTAAGCATATGAAGTTTGGGGGTCTGCAAGCAAGTTCAACAGTTTACATCATCAAGATAAAGCAACTTCAGTGATCAACTTGCAAATGCAGATGCAAGTCAGATTCCAGGAATGAATACATCTCTGGGATTATTTTATGCATCTTCATAAATCAAGTGAGTAAACTTCTTTATTTTATAAATAGATTTTCCTTTTAAAAAATCAATGTCAAACATAATTACAGAACTGAGTTTTTTTTTTTTGAATTACAGAAATTGAACCTGTTTAGAAAAAAAATTATTGTTCTGTTTCCTGTTATTTTTTTTTAAAAAGGAAAAAAATGAAAAGAGTAACTTCACCACGCAAAACCTATGATATCTGTGCATATGAATCAGTAGAAAGAATATGTTGTGATGGTTGTATATTGATGACTGTTCCATGTGAACATATATGAATATGTATATATGAGTTGATTTCCTGTAGCTGCAGATCTAGTTAGCTTGTAAACTAAGATTTTCTTAAATAGAAAGCTTTATCATTTGAATTGTTTCAGTTAGTAAAGGTATGTGTAAACAAAGTATGTTGTTTAGTATAAATGCAGGTTTTATAAAATTATGATTTAGTTAAAATAGGTTAGAATTTGAGGTCTGTTACTCTCTGAAAACAACTATACATCAAACATTTTGCAATAAAACAAAATTATCAACATCTTTAATTATTTCAACAAGATTATAACATGAATGTATGTTATAAATCAGAAATTTTAAAACAAAATTCCACCTTTCTAAATTACTGTGGAACTAGCATTCTGTTTTGAACAGAATTAGGGATTTAGGAATTTTCTGAGGAACTAGTGAATTTTAGGTGTTAAGATGCTTCCTATTAGTGGGGTATTGATGTAAGAATGGAGGAAATTTGGTGATAGATGATCAGAGAGAGAGACAGGTGGTATGGATTGGGTTTTCCAGGTTTTCAAAACCTAGTTTAAGTGTTGCAGTTCTTAGTCTATGCACATGCTCTCTGTTGCTTCGAGTTATTTGAGGCTTTGGGAAGTTGCAGAGGGGACTTAGAGGGAGGGTTTGCCGGAATTGCAGCGATGATGATGGTCGGAGGCGAGCTAATGGGCTGTTGACAGGTTTGGCTTTAGGGTGTAGATGAGATTCCAGGTTTACAGTTGGTTTCTCAAAAACTTGAATTCGAGCTACAGTAGGATTCTGATGGTCTTAAGTTTGTGAGGTGATGGTCAGTGACTTGTACCAGTGGAATGGAGTGGCTGGAGTTCGCCGAGGCGATGGTGCATATGCACCATACAAGTTTGGAGTCTGGTGGGCATTTGGGGTGTGCAGGGTTTTGACTCAGAGGGTTACTCGGGTATTTTTGATTTTGACTCGAAGCAAGGGGTTTGGAAACTCAGAGTAAAAGGATGGGTTGCTTGGGTATTTGATTGCAGGTTTAAAAATCCTGTAGTTTTGCAGTTTTTAATTTAAATGAAATTCATATTTTTAAAATTTGAAACTTGATTCAAATGTAAGTTGAATCTAAATTCAAATGCAGTTTGAAATTCAAAGGATTTTAAAAAATGAAAATCTTAAATTTAAACAAGATTTAAAATAGTTTCAGGTTATCTTTAAAACCAGAATTTGATTTAAAACATTTTTGTTAGTTTTTTAAATTTTGATCAGATTTAAATGTTTTAAACAAAATTTAAATTGGTTTTGTAATCAAGTTAAAACAGTTTTCAGATTTACTTTGAAAACCAGTTTGATTTCAAAATAGTTTGTAAATTTAAAAAAAAATATGAATGAACATATTCAAATGTTTTCAAAATAGAATTTGATTTCAAATAAGATTTTAAACTTGAAATAATTTAGTTCCTTTAGTATTTGATTTAAAAATATGAAGTGTTTAATTTAAATTTGAAAGTTGAAATTAATTAATCTATTTTCAAAGCTTAATTTATTTTAATCAAGTAATTTATTTCAAATCTTTCTTGTATATTTAAGTAATGAATGTTCTTTAAACATTCATTTTATTGTAAGGTTTATAATTATTTAATTTAGATTAATGTTTAATAGTTAAACATTTTAAATATTAAATTTTTAAATGGAATTTGAATTTAAATTTAGAAATGTATTGTTTTAATACATTTTGAATATAAATGAGTCATTTGATAAGTGATTTAGTTATTTTGAAAATATTTAAGATAATTAAGGATTTACTTAATTATTTGATTTTAAATAATGGTTTAGATTAATTTATTAATTAGAAATGATTTATTAATAATTAATCTAATTCAAATTTTCTTAAGTATGTAATTATTGAAAATGTTGTTAATTAATAAAAATAATTATCTAAGGATAATTTAGTAATTAATTAATGTAATTAATTTTGATATTTAACTAGATTAATTAATTGAATATAATTCATTGTAATTTGTTAAGTATAATTAATTGTTAAAGTAATTAATGAATTAATTACTAATTGTAATTAATTTTGATGTCTGACTTAATTAAGTTAATTAATTTAGTTTAATTAATTTTAATAAATCATTTGATGATTTTAAAAGAGTAATTACTAAATGTAATTAATGGAGCAGGATTACTTAGAGAAGTAATAATGATAATTACTGGAATGTAATTAGTAATTTGGATAATTACTTTTGGAATTAATTAAGAAATTAATAAATGATTAATTATTGGATAATTAATTTATAAATAATAATTAAAGATAGTTAATTACTATATTGAATATTAATCAAGGTGATTAATAATTAGATTAATTACTAAATGTAATTAATTTTAATTAAATAATTTATTTAAATATTAGAGATCATTAATTATTATAATTAATGATGTAATTAAGGATTGTTTAATTAAGTTAATTTAAATTAAGTGATTAAATAATTGTAATCAATTAAGGATAAAATATAATTAATTATAATTAATTAACAAATGAGTAATTAAATGTTAATTACTTATGAATAAGGTTAATTAATTTGTGAATATTAATTAAATACTAATTACTCATTGTAATTAGTGAATGATTAATCAATGATATTAAATCAAGCTAAATACTTAGTGGATAATTAATTATCTGGGTTAATTAATTAATGGTATTAAGCAGGATTTATAGAAGTGTTAATTAATTTAATTAGAGATGGTTGTAATTAATTTAATTCATTTTAAATTAATTATAATTGATGGTTAATAAATCATTACTTATGGATGTTATTGATTGAATGGTTGTGATCTCAGTAATGAGATGAGTCGTATCTATATTATATGAATGCTTGGTTTAAGTATGATGGTTTGTGATGGATTATTTGGCTGTGATGATTATCTGTTTGTGATGATACAGATTATCTGTTTATGATATGAATGTGATTATCTATTGTGATATGTAGCTTATCTATCTATGTGAATTAGATAATAATGAAATGAGTTAATTGTTTAAAACCCTTAAGTATAACCTGGACATTAAGATTGCGTTTGGTTTCGATGAGACCAGGATCGGGTTTCCATATTTGGATATCCGAAAACCACATCGATTCCAATTAAACGTTAGGTCGTTAATCCAAGTGAAGCAAGTGAAGACTCGAGGTGTAAGGGCTATACGTCAGTATAACTCTGTGGGTGATTTCGTAATGAGTTGACGGAATAGTGCTTATAGATTCGAGATGGTGATTGAGAGTGCAAGGGTTATCGTCGTTAACTCTGAGGGTGATTCCAATACGAGTGTAACGAGATAATGCCTTCGGTTTCGTTCGAACCCGGAACGAACTTGTATGGATTGAATGCTTTCAGAACATCGTCAGGTGGACGATGAGCATTCTAAGATTGATATGTCCTATAAAGGTAATCGTAGCCTCAAGCCTCATCAACCGAGAATGGCTAAAACAGGGGAGGTGCAGCAAGGCTTCGTGGGTAGCCCCCACTGGAGAGCAAGATTTATCCCTGTCTAGAGGTCCCTTTATATTCGGTTGTATGGCAGTTGGCGACGGCCAATCTACGGGGTGGTCTTGTTCGGAACTGTTCAGTAAGGAATGGTTCCGGCTTTGTGTTGCAGGGGAGTGGGAGTACTTCTCGGTACGTTGATCTAGGCCACGTACTGTGACGGGCGGTACCCCGGTAGCCCTGCCATTGTTGGAAACCCATTTTCCCTACGAGACCCTACGGTTTTGATTGTATTGCGCACTTTTGTGGCTAGTAGCTGGAATTTGATGAATGTAACAATTTCGGTTATTTCTTATTTACTTGGAAACCCTAGACACTATTATAATATCACTGGATTTCCTATCAAATGTTTTGGATAGCGTAAGGTAAAAACTTTTCCATGTTTATGTGTAGTAAGTCTTACATGATACCTTTGTTTTCAAAGGATTTTCTAAAGTTAAGCAACTTTTATCCCCGTTTACTCACACCAGACCCCTGTCTGACCCGAGTGTTTATTTTCTGTTATATTAAACTCTTGGGTACTCATATTATGTATGAGTAGTCAAGTGATTCAGGATTTCTTTGACAAGATCTGGAGGAGAAAATGGAGCAGGAGGCTTCAGCGTGTAGATATTTTTAGTGGTTCCGCTGTGTTTGAATTGTATCTGTTTCTCTGATGTACTTGAATTGTAATTGCTAGACAGATGTTTATAACTGTCTAGTTTGTGTTGTATTAGCTGTATAACTCTGATGTATATGAATCTATGTAAAGTATTATGTGATATATTATAATTTATTCGTTCCGCTGTGAGATTCTGACGTTGTCTGTTTCTTTCTTTCCTTTCTTTTCTCTTTTCTATCCCTTTCTTTCTTCTTAACGATGCGACTTCCTGGAGTTTGGAAGTTGGGTCGTCTCATTGTGGTATCAGAGCCCTAGGTTGAGCGAATACCTAGACTCTGGAATGGTGTCTATCTTGAGAGAGCATATTTGTAATTTTATATATGTATATATATATATTATTTATTTCTACCTATTTGTTGGGTTACCTGTTCAGGTTTTCCAATAAGTAATAAAGGTAGATAGGTTAGTGGTGTGTGTAACACAACTACCAATGGTTGGAGTCCGAGTGTTTGAAGTTGGAAGTGATCTGCTAGGGCAGTGTTGGGCATCTTGAGTAGTTTTGCAGTTTGGTATAAAGGATTTGACCAATCTCTGAAGGAAATCTTTTTAAGATTCGGAATTTATTTTTGGATTGTAAGCTTGGTAGCACTCGTGTGAGTGGATTCTCTTGAGTTTGGATCAGTTGGGAGTTCTGAAGCCAACATTGGTATCTTGGTAACCTTAGGAAGAAATTCTGTCTATATTTGAGCTTGGTTTGGGAGCGAGTTTCCTGAGAGATATTGAAGGCTCTATTGTGAAGAGGCTGGTGTAGCTTTGAGGTTCGATGGGCTGTTGGATAAGGAAGTTTTGGCAGCAGTAGCAGCAGTGAGTGACCTGTTCATCGATGGTTCAGAAATCTTTTTGATTCTTCTGTCAGTAGTCCGGGCAGATGGTGAAGTTTGTCCATTTCTTCTGCAAGCTCAGTTGGATGTGATGTTAGTGGTTGAGAGGTGGACCACTAGTTTCTTCTTTTGAAGGCTTTAGCTATTCTAATTTTGTAGAGAGAACGATTTCTTGGAATCTGAACTGAGTGGGATCGTAAAAGTGACTTGCGACGGTTCGGAAGTTTTCTAAGTGTTCTTTGTTTGGATTGAAGCATCTATAGAGGATGTTTGAGTTATCGAAGTGATTTGATTTTCTGGATATCTCCGAGGGAATCAAGATTTGCATCCACATCAGAAGATTGAGTTATGTATTGACTTGTTGGAGTTGGAAGGATTTATTGGGTCCAGGTTTCTGGTTGAATTTTTGCTGTGGTATTTGTGACTGAATCGGATAAGTCATAAAGATTTTATGGAATTTGATGGACAAATGTTTCCGGGATAAGTTGATCAAGTTTATACTTGTGTTCATCAACAGCATTCTCGAATCAGAGTTGCGCAATGGAAGCATAGTGGCAGCTATTCCAGAATAGGAACAACACCGATTCTTTGGGAATCTGAGTTTTGTCTTGGATCAGAGGATTTCTACAGGAAATTTATTTTGGATCTGGAAGCTTGGATGTTTGTGCACCTGTTCTGTTTCAGAATAGGAGTAGTAGGTTTGAAGTCTTCTGATATTTGTGTAATAGAGTTTGTGTGGTGGATTTTGATTGACCTAGAAGTTGAAGGCAGCCCAGGATCGATATGAGAGATTTGTGGATATGAGTATTGGATCTTTCTGTTTTCTCTTGAGAGTGAAGTGTTTGGTCTACAGGATTGAATTTCCAGTTCGGATGGCTGGAATTTGTTTTGTTTTTCACGTATCTCTGAGGGAGTACATGTATGGTTTATCTCTGATTTTAGAATCAGTAGTTTTGAGAGATTTGGGAATTGATCAGGACTTGTCTATGGTCCTGTATTCTGTTTAGATTTGTAGATCTAGATATATAGGAGCTCTAGATCTGAGTGGTGTAGCTAGTTTAGATTTTATAGGGCGAGTGTCCCGGTGTTTGTACCTGGGAAACTCTAGGGAATTCTATCCAGAATTTTGTCTGGATAATTAGAATTGTTTGTTTGAATTGGTTGCTATGGTTGCTAGTATTTGGTTGATAGCATATGTTTGCTCTTTTAAATTTTTAAAATTTGTATGGATTATTAAATTACCTTTGCTTTTGAATTTCGGGGACGAAATTCTTTTAAGGAGGGAGGAATGTGATGTCCCGGAAATTTAAGCAATATTTATTTAATAATTTCATTGATAATTATTTTAAAATGTGAAATATTGATTTAAAAATTTAATTCAAACGGAAATTCTCTTTTGAAAAATAATAATTATTTAGTTTGTTAAATGATATTCTTTTCAAAATAATAATAATTTAATTTAAATTGAGAATCTGATTGTTTTAAAATGTTAAAAATATTTAAATAATAAATTTATCTTTCTAAACTGATTTAAAATTATTTTATTTATAATGTATAAATGTTTATACATTGTAAATAGAGGATTTGGTTTTAATTTTAATTTATATTAAATAAAGGATATTTTCTAATTATTATATAAATGTATAATTTGTAAATTGATTAATTTAATTTAAATTAGTATTGTAAACTTTTCAAAAGTTTGTTTTAAAAATCTATCTTATATTTTCATAGAAATGTAAGTAAGTATTTATTTTGTTTATAAAAATAAATATAGTTTAAATTTTGTTTTATAATAAAAGTCTGTTTTGTTTTATTTAAAAAAATATGTTTTTCTTTTGAAATAAGATTCAACTCATTTTTGTTAAAGTATAACATTTGATTTAAAACCCTTGAATAAAATTTAATTCAACATTATTCTTCTTTTAAAAATCTTTTCTTTTGTAATTTAGTTTTAAAAGAATATTATTTTGAAAAATGATTAAGCAAACATTTAAAATGTATAGTTTTAAAAAGAAGTTTATAAGTAGACATGTAATTATTTTCAAGGCTAATGTTAATAAAACATTTGAAACATGCTAAAATAAATTAGAAATGGTTTAAGATAAATTTAAATAAATTTACAAATTTAGAATTGCTTTTTATATTAGAAATGTATATGTGTTAAATTTTTAAACTATACAGAAGACACTTGTAAATTTATCTACACCTAAACATAACAAGTGGCAAGCTAATTTATTTTTGAAATTTAATTATATTGACAAGAAAATATAACAAAACCATTTGGTCAAAACCTTTTCTTCAAAATGAAACCTGAAAATCAGATTTCAGTAAATCAAAAACTTAAAACAAATGCATGTTAAAATCTACAAACCAATCCTCAATCAATTTCTACAAAACAAACTACAAATCTGCAATCTTTTTCTTCAAGTATCAACTGCAAAATGAAGATCAATTCAAATCCAAATCTAAGCATATGAAGTTTTAGGGTCTGCATGCAAGTTCAACAGTTTACATCATCAAGATAAAGCAACTTCAGTGATCAACTTGCAAATGCAGATGCAAGTCAGATTCCATGAATGAATACATCTCTGGGATTATTTTCTCCATCTTCATAAATCAAGTGAGTAAACTTCTTTATTTTAAAAACAGATTTTCCTTTTAAAAAATCAATGTCAAACATAATTACAGAACTGAGTTTTTTTTTTTTGAATTACAGAAATTGAACCTGTTTAGAAAAAAAAATTGTTGTTTTGTTTCCTGTTTATTTTTTTAAAAAAAAGAAAAAAAATGAAAAGAGTAACTTCACCATGCAAAACCTATGATATCTGTGCATATGAATCAGTAGAAAGAATATGTTGTGATGGTTGTATAATGATGACTGTTCCATGTGAACATATATGAATATGTATATATGAGTTGATTTCCTGTAGCTGCAGATCTAGTTAGCTTGTAAACTAAGATTTTCTTAAATTGAAAGCTTTATCATTTGAATTGTATCAGTTAGTAAAGTTATGTGTAAACAAAGTATGTTGTTTGGTATAAATGCAGGTTTTATAAAATTATGATTTAGTTAAAATATGTTAGAATTTGAGGTCTGTTACTCTCTGAAAACAACTATACAGTAAACATTTTGCAATAAAACAAAAATATTAACATCTTTAATTATTTCGACAAGATTATAACATGAATGTATGATATGAATCAGAAATTTTAAAACAAAATTCCACCTTTTTAAATTGCTGTGGAACTAGCATTCTGTTTTGAACAGAATTAGGGATTTAGGAATTTTCTGAGGAACTAGTGAATTTTAGGTGTTAAGATGCTTCCTATTAGTGGGGTATTGATGTAAGAATGGAGGAAATTTGGTGATAGATGATCAGAGAGAGAGACAGGTGGTATGGATTGGGTTTTCCAGGTTTTCAAAACCTAGTTTAAGTGTTGCAGTTCTTAGTCTATGCACATGCTCTCTTTTGCTTCGAGTTATTTGAGGCTTTGGGAAATTGCAGAGGGGACTTAGAGGGAGGGTTTGCCGGAATTGCAGCGATGATGATGGTCGGAGGCGTGCTAATGGGCTGTTGACAGGTTTGGCTTTAGGGTGTAGATGAGATTCCAAGTTTACAGTTGGTTTCTCAAAAACTTGAATTCGAGCTACAGTAGGATTCTGATGGTCTTAAGTTTGTGAGGTGATGGTCAGTGACTTGTAGCAGTGGAATGGAGTGGTTGGAGTTCGCCGAGGCGACGGTGCATATGCACCATACATGTTTGGAGTCTGGTGGGCATTTGGGGTGTGCAGGGTTTTGACTCAGAGGGTTACTCGGGTATTTTTGATTTTGACTCGAAGCAAGGGGTTTGGAAACTCAGAGTAAAAGGATGGGTTGCTTGGGTATTTGATTGCAGGTTTAAAAATCCTGTAGTTTTGCAGTTTTTAATTTAAATGAAATTCATATTTTTAAAAGTTGAAACTTGATTCAAATGTAAGTTGAATCTAAATTCAAATGCAGTTCGAAATTCAAAGGATTTTAAAAAAATGAAAATCTTAAATTTAAACAAGATTTAAAATAGTTTCAGGTTATCTTTAAAACCAGAATTTGATTTAAAACATTTTTGTTAGTTTTTTAAATTTTGATCAGATTTAAATGTTTTAAACAAAATTTAAATTGGTTTTGTAATCAAGTTAAAACAGTTTTCAGATTTACTTTGAAAACCAGTTTGATTTCAAAATAGTTTGTAAATTTAAAAAAAAATATGAATGAACATATTCAAATGTTTTGAAAATAGAATTTGATTTCAAATAAGATTTTGAACTTGAAATAATTTAGTTCCTTTAGTATTTGAATTAAAAATATGAAGTGTTTAATTTAAATTTTAAAGTTGAAATTAATCAATCTATTTTCAAAGCTTAATTTATTTTAATCAAGTAATTTATTTCAAATCTTTCTTGTATATTTAAGTAATGAATGTTCTTTAAACATTCATTTTATTGTAAGGTTTATAATTATTTAATTTAGATTAATGTTTAATAGTTAAACATTTTAAATATTAAATTTTTAAATGGAATTTGAATTTAAATTTAAAAATGTATTATTTTAATACATTTTGAATATAAATGAGTCATTTGATAAGTGATTTAGTTATTTTGAAAATATTTTAGATAATTAAGGATTTACTTAATTATTTGATTTTAAATAATGGTTTAGATTAATTTATTAATTAGAAAGGATTTATTAATAATTAATCTCATTCAAATTTTCTTAAGTATGTAATTATTGAAAATGTTGTTAATTAATAAAAATAATTATCTAAGGATAATTTAGTAATTAATTAATGTAATTAATTTTGATATTTAACTAGATTAATTAATTGAATATAATTAATTGTAATTTGTTAAATATAATTGATTGTTAAAGTAATTAATGAATTAATTACTTATTGTAATTAATTCTGATGTGTGATTTAATTAAGTTAATTAATTTAGTTTAATTAATTTTAATAAATCATTTGATGATTTTAAAAGAGTAATTACTAAATGTAATCAATGGAGCAGGATTACTTAGAGAAGTAATAATGATAATTACTGGAATGTAATTAGTAATTTGGATAATTACTTTTGGAATTAATTAAGGAATTAATAAATGATTAATTATTGGATAATTAATTTATAAATAAGTTATTAAAGATAGTTAATTACTAAATTGAATATTAATCAAGGTGATTAATAATTAGATTAATTACTAAATGTAATTAATTTTAATTAAATAATTTATTTAAATATTAGAGATCATTAATTATTATAATTAATGATGTAATTAAGGATTGTTTGATTAAGTTAATTTAAATTAAGTGATTACATAATTGTAATTAATTAAGGGTAAAATATAATTAATTATAATTAATTAACAAATGAGTAATTAAATGTTAATTACTTATGAATAAGGTTAATTAATTTGTGAAAATTAATTAAATACTAATTACTCATTGTAATTAGTGAATGATTAATCAATGATATTAAATCAAGTTAAATACTTAGTGGATAATTAATTATCCGGGTCAATTAATTAATGGTATTAATCAGGATTTATAGAAGTGTTAATTAATTTAATTAGAGATGGTTGTAATTAATTTAATTCATTTTAAATTAATTATAATTGATGGTTAATAAATCATTGCTTATGGATGTTATTGATTGAATGGTTGTGATCTCAGTAATGAGATGAGTCATATCTATATGATATGAATGCTTGGTTTAAGCATGATGGTTTGTGATGGATTATTTGGTTGTGATGATTATCTGTTTGTGATGATACAGATTATCTGTTTATGATATGAATGTAATTATCTATTGTGATATGTAGCTTATCTATCTATGTGAATTAGATAATAATGAAATGAGTTAATTGTTTAAAACCCTTAAGTATAACTTGGACATTAAGATGGCGTTTGGTTTCGATGAGACCGGGATCGGGTTTCCATATTTGGATATCCGAAAACCACATCAATTCCAATTAAACGTTAGGTCGTTAATCCAAGTGGAGCAAGTGAAGACTCGAGGTGTAAGGGCTATACGTCAGTATAACTCTGTGAGTGATTCCGTAATGAGTTGACGGAATAGTGCTTATAGATTCGAGATGGTGATTTAGAGTGCAAGGGTTATCGTCCTTAACTCTGAGGGTGATTCCAATACGAGTGTAACGAGATAATGCCTTCGGTTTCGTTCGAACCCGGAACGAACTTGTATGGATTGAATGCTTTCAGAACATCGTCAGGTAGACGATGAGCATTCTAAGATTCATATGTCCTATAAAGGTAATCGTAGCCTCAAGCCTCATCAACCGGGAATGGCTAAAACAGGGGAGGTGCAGCAAGGCTTCGTGGGTAGCCCCTACTGGAGAGCAAGATTTATCCCTGTCTAGAGGTCCCTTTATATTCGGTTGTGTGGCGGTTAGCGATGGCCAATCTGCGGGGTGGTCTTGTTCGGAACTGTTCAGTAAGGAATGGTTCCGGCTTTGTGTTGCAGGGGAGTGGGAGTACTCCTCGGTACGTTGATCTAGGCCACGTACTGTGACGGGCGGTACCCCAGTAGCCCTACCATTGTTGGAAACCCATTTTCCCTACGAGACCCTACGGTTTTGATTGTATTACCCACTTTTGTGGCTAGTAGCTGGAATTTAATGAATGTAACAATTTCGGCTATTTCTTATTTACTTGAAAACCCTAGACACTATTATAATATCACTAGATTTCCTATCAAATATTTTGGTTAGCGTAAGGTAAAAACTTTTCCATGTTTATGTGTGGGAAGTCTTACGTGATACCTTTGTTTTCAAAGGATTTTCTAAAGTTAAGCAACTTTTATCCCCGTTTACTCACACCAGACCCCTGTCTGACCCGGGTGTTTATTTTCTGTTTTATTAAACTCTTGGGTACTCATATTATGTATGAGTAGTCAAGTGATTCAGGATTTCTTTGACAAGTTATGGAGGAGATAATGGAGCAGGAGGCTTCAGCGTGTAGCTATTTTTAGTGGTTCCGCTGTGTTTGAATTGTATCTATTTCTCTGATGTACTTGAATTGTAATTGCCAGACAGATGTTTATTACTGTCTAGTTTGTGTTGTATTAGCTGTATAACTCTGATGTATATGATACTATGTAAAGTATTATGTGATATATTATAATTTATTCGTTCCGCTGTGAGATTCTGATGTTGTCTGTTTCTTTCTTTCCTTTCTTTTCTCTTTTCTATCCCTTTCATTCTTCTTAACGATGCGACTTCCTGGAGTTTGGAAGTTGGGTTGTTACAGCAGTCCTTTCTGCGTGGCTCATTATATGTTAAAGATCAGTGAGCTTTTCGAAGACTACCTAACATAGAGCCTCGGTCGGACATTGTGTCTGTAAAGTAAAATAAGAGCAGAGTTAATAATCTCCCAAAGTGATCAATTTACAGTCAGGAATTGTGTGGTGTTGTGAAGGGTGTATGTATGTGCAACCCGCGACCAACCGAAAATGTTAGCCACACTATTTGAAGGAGACTCGCTTAAGTCTAATGCCTGTTTAAACTCCTCCAATCCGGCATCATCTTGGAATGACACTTAATTCAGAATCAAAATATCGGCAAGCCCTTTAAAAAGGTTTTCCTCCTACAAAGGAGGAGCCTCTGAAATGTTAATCCTGAAAACGGGCAAAGACACAACCATAGATTTTCGTCTACTGGATTTGAAACGTTTGAAGGCGGCTGCCTTGCCTTTTCTCTTTCCTTCGAAACCCTCAAAGACATCAGAAGGCCTGGCCAAAAGCTCGTCATCAATGGGTGTTCTCTCTGGACCAACCCCTTCAGTTATAACAACTCCGGACGTCTTACGCTTAGCTCGTTTCTTCGAGACAGCCCTTAGCGTTCCCTCGAGCCTTATACTCTAATTTCGCTCAATCAATCCAACAATTCTTAAATTCCTATCTATCAGAACAGAGTCAACGTTCCTTTCTTTACTCATAATTTCTTGAAATCGCTCTGAAATGCACACCTTTAGGCTATGGAATCGCAGGTGAAAAGAAAAAAGAGATATAAATTTGCCACCAATCAGGATTATCTTATTAGCTACTTGAGAAGATGACGGTACTTACGTCTGGCTAACCATCGGCTAGCAAATCCCGGGGGACATCGAATGTAGAACCATTCCGTTTTGAAGTAACTTATCCTGGTCCTTGACCCCATTACTATTTGACAATTTTTGACCGCTTCCAAGAATGTGAAATAAGGGCTATCTCTCGACTCTTAATGTTGAATAGGTATCTAATCACGACCGGGATTAGCGGTCGAAAGAGATGCTCCATGAAAACGATGAATAAGCTGTTCAACAATGCGTATCCGTTGCGGTGCAGCTGAGATGGAGCGATATCGAGGAAAGACAATACTTTCCTAATATACTGATTAAAGGGAGGAAGTGTTCCAACTGTGCACGTGTGGTGGTTAAAAAGAGTGAACCCTTCCGGTGGAAAATGCGGTCTATCGTCTGGTCTCGGCAGTATACGACGTCCAACGGCAAACAATGCCTTATGCAGATCCGCCCAAGCATGTCTTTCGAAATATTGGACGGTGCAGAATCCGCTGGAGTGCAGATGAAAACGGCACCTGGTATCTCATCCGGGGTCGGATCTATAACTTCGGCCACGATGGCTGGTATCTCGATTGTAGGGGGGAGAGAACTCTGAACTTCATGCTGTTGTGAGCTTGAAGGTTCCATAACTAACCAACTTGTAAAAAATCATCATTAGACGATAAAAAGCCCATGCATCCCCTAGTGTAAAGTGCGTGAATGTGAATGTGTGGGTGCAGTGCTGCATATTACTTGAAAAAGTCAATAGAGCATGAAAAAACACGCAAATGACGAGACATCGAAACTCAGCTGCAGTGACCGTCTTCGCTGACCATCACAACCGTGCCATACAGACGTTAGCGATCGATCTAACTCAAAGTTCGTCAAAAGTTTGTTACGCCACGGTTCCATCAACAAGCTTCAAAGGATCGTCAAATATGCTATTCAACGGTTAAGTCTGGATATGCAAGAATGAAGCTCGCCGGAATCAGGTGTTCAAATGTGCAAAAAATTTCAAATTCATCAAATTTCAGCTTAGAATCGATCACCAAAGTTCAAGTTCGTATAGTTCAGGTAAAACTGGGGATTCGTATCGATCTGAAACCTTCGGCTTCGCATCCACCAATGATCTAGATTTCATATCGATCGCCAGCGGCAGGGCTTGCATCGATCAACGGTCTAGACTTCGTATCAATCGGTAGGGGCATGACTTCGCATCGATCACCATCCTAGTCTTCGTATCGATCATCAAAGTCAGAACTTCATATCGATCGCACGGGCTAAGTCCTCGTATCGATCGCTTCAAATCGATACGAGCTCCTACCATCCTCGTTCGATGTGAATCTCACCTTTCCATTCAGCATTTCCAGGATCGATACGAACTACTATGCAAAATTTCATCATCTAGATCGATTCGAGCGCTCCTACTTCAGATTGATATGATAAATCCTTCCTCCTCCTTGGACATGAAGTGAAGGTCGAGCCAATCCTCCATAAATCCTTCGTATCCCATACTCCATCTTCTCCAAAAACTTCAAGGGGACTGGCCCTTCAATCCTTGACCTCTCTCCAACAAATTTTCGGCGCCGAAGATGCCGGAATCGGCCACGATAATGGGTGAAATACCATCGAGCTCCAAGTCTCGTTATTTTAAGGTCAATTTAGCAAGTCACTTACCTAACTTGGAGCAAAGAGTTGAAGCATTATGAGATTGCTTAAGTGTGGACAAAGGATGTTTTTGTTTTCTCTCTGTTTCTCGATGATATGAAGTGACTCAGGAGAAATGAAAAGCAAGTGAAATTTTCTACGTCCAGAAAGTATTTATATAGACCCAGGGAAAGGAGAGGAATGTTTTGCCTCCCAATCAAAACAACCGGTTGCAACAGGTCTATCACTGCATCAATGCGAAGCTACTATTTGCATCCAACAGCTTGGGATTCATCAATGCAAAGAGAGCAGCCAAAATGAACGGAAGCCATGTGACTCCATGGATACAAAGCGCTTATTCGCATCCACCATTTTGACTCCATTCAAATGCGTCGATACGAATTGCACCGTTCGAGTCCATCATCCGCCTTCGATACGAACAACGCATGGAAAACCAACTGCTCTATTCACTCCCCTCATAAGTCCATCAATGCGAAATTCCTAGTTTGTATCCACCAGTGAGAATGGTATCGATGAGGAAACCATCGACACAAACGCAAAAATTTTCAACCTTCTACATCGATTCAGGCGAGAATCGATATGAAGGAACATTCCAAAACAACTGCCACACATCGTCACCATTCGAATTTCACATCAGTTCAAGTGAGGATCGACACGGAATTTGAGGCGGGAAAACTGGCAACGACTCATGAACGTGCGACGTTAACGAGAGTCGGATTAACTTATATGCATGTATGTCAGACTGATATTCAATTTTCAAAATCCACAGGAATTGAATACTCATCTGATGACGATTATAATGACAAACAGCTAATCATTATCATACAACAATAAGTTACAACAGTATAAGGTACAACAGTTGGCAATCAATAGTTCACATTACCGAGGAAATTAGTCAAAGAGTACGACTTCAATGAAAAGACGATAACTGTTCAGAATGAAGATTGCAGCTTTTCAAAGCACATCATGTTCACACAACAGTACTTTGGGGGGAAAATGTTATCCCATCTTTTGGCAAGGTCGAGGTATCAAGGAATTGACTGAAAACCAACGATCACTCATCGTGAATATCGAGTATGCACAGCTTCACTATGGATGTCGATAAATTTTGTCTGAGTCCCAATCAAGCTACAATTGACATGACATGACAAGCAAAGCAATGAAAGCCAACATTTCAAATTTCATGCCAATTGGAATTCATATGCCCTAGATATGATCGTTATAATTTGAGAAAGCAAGTAGTTCGAAACGATTAGTGGCTAGACAATTCGTATCGACAGAACACACCGATCAGGACGCACAACTTTGTATCCATCAGGGAAGCACACCATTTCGCATCCATCGGATGTAGAGTCTTGTTCGAATCCATCAGGAGCATGCGACATCGTATCGATCAGGGGAACTACGTCCTTTGAATCCATCCACTTAACAGCCTTGTTTGCATCGATTATGTTACAGCAGTTCATATCCGTCGAACGGTCCTCACACTGCGTACTTTGTGTCCATTGTCAATGGCATCCATTTCCTTTCGTGTCGATCTAATTGCACTCGTTTCGTATCGATCACCCATGGATCGGTACGAAACCAACGCTCCTTCTTGATATGAACTGGCATGCCAAAGGACGATGCGAAATAAGGAACATTCGACCGATACGAACAGCGTAATATCATCGATACGAACTTGACTATAATGTAACGAATCGAACTAAATTACGCACTCGATACGAACGAGGTCATTTCTATCGATACGAGTCGTATAACTTCCATCGATTCGAATGAGGCAACAGTCTTCGATATGAATAAGGTGAAAGCATTGGAATGACTCGGTCAATTCGGCGTCGAAAGTGGATCGATCCATAAATCATGCGCGACGTTATCACCTAAGCACGTGCTTTGGTCGATTCGAATAGATCGATTCGAAGTCATCGATTCGAACCAAAACTGCCTACCGAAAAACGCAAATTCGTATCGATCATAACTCGAGATTCACAAGTCTAAATGCTATGAAATTTTCACGGGAGCTTACGTATGACCCAAGGAAGGTCCATTGCCAACTTTTGACTCGATTGGATCAAATCTCGATCGATATGAAATTCGTTCATATCGATCACCGATCGAGCCAAAACTTCATGGGATCGATTGTGTGGGCCCTTTCACGTGCCATAAGAAGTCTATCGACATCTGAGTGAAATATCAACCTCCTACACCTATAAATAGGGCCCAGGGCTTACAAAAAAAGGAACTTTTTGCTTTTTGACGTCCAGACTCTATCGAATTAAGCGTTGCACTCCATTGCTACTGTTGTACTCGAATGTCCGAGCTGTAATTCATTGTAGTCCGCTGTAATCAGTTGTAATTAGCAAGAGAGTATCAATAAAGTCATCAAACATCATAGTGGATGTAGGCAATACGCCGAACAACTCTAAATTACTATGTTTCTTTGTGTTTTCATACTTATTTTTGGAGTGTTTGTTATATAACCCACATTTTACATTTCTATTCTTTATTTTTGTCTCTTCAAACACTTTCGATGAGTGTTGTGTCCCTTTTTGGTACAAATAATAAATGATTTTTAGAAATGTATAAAAAGAGTTTATAAATGTTTTGAGATTTATAAAAGAGATTATGAATGACTTTTCGGGATTTATATAGGAGTTTATAAATAATTTTTGATTCGTACAAAAAGGGGAAATTTTTTCTCAATCTTGTGACTATACTTATACCATTGAGATAAGTATACAGATATTTTTTAAGTATTGAAAATATAAGGGTTTGTGAATATATTTTTGTAAAACTATTTTGATACAAGTATTTACAAGATGAATTTAATTAATTAAAAAATTAATTAAAGAGGACGGTGTTTACTTATGTGCTTAACCAATGTTGGTTTTCTCTATGGAATTAAATCCCTGATTTGGATGTTTGTTTGTTGATAGTCAACTAAACAACTATCAAATATGGACCTAAAACATAACTTTGGAAATATCTAGAAGAAACACTAGGGTTATATGGTACACTCGTCTTCGATGATGCAGTACCGTGCGTATAAATCTCAATCCAGTCTCTTTGGACAAACGATAAAGAAATCCATCCACTAACGGTTAGGAGGTGATCTCCGCTCTTATCTTTAACTGTTTATTTCCTAAAGAACTAGGATTGAGTTTACCAGAAATTATCGAATGTTATTTTGAAGAGACTTGGGTCGGATATGTTATCCGAAAACCACTTCGATCAAACTTAAGCATTTGGAAGTGAAATCGTCTTGAAGATGATGGAATTGAGGACAAAGCTCTTTGAAGTGCAATGGTTGCTCACTACTGATCTCGAGGATGATTCCAAAATGGATGTAGCAGAAGTAGTGCCTAGGATTTGTCCATCTCCTGAACAACTTATATGGATGAATGTTGGCATTTCATTGTTGCCTAGAGGAGTGTTAGCATTCCAAGTGAGAAGTGTTATATAAAGGTAAAACGTAGCCTCAAGCCTCACCAATCAGGAAATGACAAAAATCAGACATGCAGTAAGGCCATGTGGGTCGCTTTCATCAGGGTATGGTCATCCCAAGTCTAGATTGATTACTATCTGCTCATGTATGCTTGAGTGTCCATTAACAAAAGGGACGATCATATTCAATACTACTAGTCAAGTGGTAGGCCAGTCTTATGTGGCAAGGGTACAAGATGTTCTTGTCAGTCCCTGGTATATTTTATCTAGAGATGTACCATCGAGAGACAGTTCCTTACCTTGTCATATTATAAAATCAATTCTCCAATACGTACCTTTATGGTTTAGATTGTAGAATCTAGTGTGCTGAAATTTAATCAATGCAACAATATCGGTTATGGTTAATAAATATTTGTACTCTGGACATAATTATAATATCAATGCATTTCTATAGAAAATGCTTTGGTAATCATAAGGTAAAAAACTGTTCGTGTTTAAGTGCGACGTGATCTTACGAGATACCTTTATTCAAAAGGTTTTTAGTAAACATTAAAATCCATTTCGGTGTGTTTTTCTCACGCTGGTTTACCATACTGATCCCGGCGTTCTTCCCTTTCAATGCTCGGGTAAGACCGAGCATATTTATAGATTTCTTTGGATGCATTGGAGCTCAAAAGTTGAGTTGTAGGTCCAAGACATACCTATATATTTCTTTATGTTTCACTGTGTTATCTGTTGGTTGTATTTATCAGCAATTGCAAGGACAGGTTGTTAAAACTGTCCAAGCTGAAATAAGTTAGTGTACTCTGATTGATGTGTATATATTACAATTTCTCTTTGTGTTAAAATTTATTGTATGTTATAGATTATTCGTTCCGCTGTGAGATTCTGTGTTGTTTTGGTCTCTTTCCTTCTTCTGCTTCTCTTCTCTCTTCTCTCTTCTCTCTTCTTTCTTTCTCATAATCATCCGTCTTTCCATTCAAGTTGAGTTGGACATGAGTGGTTTATTACCCGCTTAAACTGTATGGAAAAGTGGGTTGTTACGATTCCAGAAGTACAAATTTCGATAAATCATGGAGAGAAACTATAACGAACACTAGATATAATGTGTTTTGGCTAAATTAATATGTGTCCACATACCCAACAACTCTCTTTTCTTCATTTTCAACAAATAAATGTTTACAACGGACAATAACCAATTACAATATCAGTGAATAAATTGGAGTGGAGCAATCTCCAATTTCTAGAAGCTAATACCTCATCAGCAAAAACTCAAATTTATTCTTCTAAAGGTTTTCGTTTCTCTTTTGGTGTGCAACTGATATAATTTTAATTAGGATTAACCTCCACTGAAAAAAAAAATGTAATAAACTATAATCATTAAAGATCATTGGATAACTCAATAACGGTTTGAACATCTGGAGCATCTAAAAATATGACTAATATTTAATTTTGCTCCGCCACCACTTGATCAATGGGGCTTGAGTGATTGATCGGTCGTGCACATGTACCAAGTCAAACTTCCAACGGTCGACTTCAATTGATCGGTGAAGGTTGGTTGAAGTAGACCTTTTCATGCCAAAACTCTAATAGAAAATTTGATTTTTTTTTTTTTTTCTTTTGCAAAACTCTCAATCTATATTCAATTAAATATATAATTTGACCTATATTTAAATCGTACATACACTTCCATGTCAAGGTTAATTATTGATTGGTTATTCCTAAAATACTATCTCTTTTATACTTCAAGTAGAAATGATGTAGTTTAATTGGTAGACAAAAATGGTAGATGAGCATGTCGGCATAAGATTTTAAAACATGATCGCATGTCCATAAAACAAAACAACGATAGAAATTAAAAAATAAATAAACGAAAAAAAGTTGCTACTAACTGCGAAATATTTCTATACGTTTCTTCCCTAATCTCCATGCTTGCAGCTCCAAATGAGAAAAACACATTTTCGAGAAAAGTTACATGGAAAATTGACAACATTCTTCAATATGTTTCCTCAAACAGCAAACATACTAAGAAAGTAAAAAGGAGAGAGTCGCTACTTTCATCCAAAAGACCTATAAGCCTAACCACCATTGTTGTTCATTCCTGAGTTTTCTACTCTTGAGTTAAACATTGTTGGTCGTGCTGCTTGTTGATTTGAAGGTAATATTTTTACAGATGGATGGACTCTTTGCGCTCTTGGTTGACAACGATGTAATGGAACATTTTGAGATGTCTGTGAGCAAAAAAATTAAGTCATTATATTGTATCAGGCATTGGCCTTTCAAATTTCTTGAACAGTTTGTGTGCGCGTGTGTCAATGTCTGCGCATATTTATGTATGAATGCTAGAATGCAATTCCCAACTACATTGATTGGCTACAGAGTAAAGGATAATCAAATAGTCTTTCACTTTGGAAACAACATGATCATCATTGGTGATTAAACATATAGTATTTGACCACTCAAGAATTCACTAATATGTGTTATAATATATTGTACAGAACATTACCTGAGTAGATCCATGTATCAATTTCTCTTCAGCATCAGCAATAGCAGATAGTAAATATAGGTTGTGCTCAAGTTTGGCTTCAAGCATGCAGTTAGTTACGCAAAATTTAACTAAATTATGTAGCTCACAACTTTCATATTATCAGTGTGATCATAAGTATTGAGCTATGAATATAGAATTGGTTCATAGACAAATGGGGCTATATATACTGGTCATATAAGTTGGGTTTTATACTTATAGTGCACTTTCTTCTTTCCTTCCAGTGTTCTGGTATGATAGAATGGTCATTATAATCAACAACTTGTTTTCATCTAACTTCTGCAAACATAAAATTCAAGTAACAGTGTCAAAACAACATACAAAATTCATATGCACGTTCCCTATAATAGACAAAACTACCCATCTAAAAAAAATTAAAAAAAATCTAAATGTATGCTCAAAAGTCAAATATTTTACTAATCTCTGCATCTGCTGAACATTTCGCTTTGATAAAGTAATTGTATTTTCATTAATTAATCCATTGACTTGCAAAAGATTAATTTTTTGGGCTTTGATATCTCTAAATTTTTTGTCTATGAGATCTTGCTTGACAAAATTAATAATTAGATACTCTTAATGCTACGAAACATACAAAAGAAGGTACTTAAAAAGCCCACCAAATCAAAGACCGGATGCATTATACTAAAGAATCAATTTTTTTTTGCAAGTACTTAGGTTAAAACGTAAACATGTATACATTACCCATTTAGAAGTCAATTAAATGTCAAAAAAAATTTGACATATAGAGTTGCTACATTTTTTTCTTATGATGTTCGTATTTTATACAGGAGCGAGACAAGATAAATTATTTCAAGTCCATGTGATTTATATAACATATTAATGAGAAACTGAATTCGGTGCAGAATACAAATCGAATCATGCAAACCAAATAACTTAACAATCAATAAAATGTCATTGTCATTCAGAAATGAATGTTAATAAAAGAAGTAGTTTGCACGTAAATAATATAAATTTGTATAGAGAACAGAAAATAATATAAAAACCTGTTGGATACCTTCAGTTTTCAGTGAAGACAACATGATCGGTGTAACAATGAAATTTAAAATCTTTTGATTTTCTGTTAAGTCTGGCTGAAAGAAAAGAGTTTTAAATATGAAGAGGTGAAACTAATCTATGATAGTATTTAATATATTTTCTAAGATTCATTTTTTTCTCCAGCTATATCTTTCTATATAATTAAAATGCTACTCATGTTCCTTGAAATAAGTAATAATTAGTGAGATTTGGGATTATCAGCATTATTTATGAGCCCGATACGTTTGATTATCTGAATTAAATATGAGACCTTGAAATAAAGGTTTTAAGAACAAATTTCAATGACCAAAATTTTAGGTCTTTAATCTGTGATTTAATTTAATAATAAGAATCCTTTGCTGCTTACAAAACCAACTATGTAAAAGAAAAATTCACTACTTTGAAACATCTGTGCTAAAGAATTATACTGAAGTAGAATGTAACTCCTTAAATTAAAATACAAACTCAAATTTAAACAAAAAAATGGCCAGTAGAAATTTCTAATTTATTTTTGAACCTTCACATATCTATTAATTTCAATATATCCAGTTATCAAATATTGTAAAACGGACATTTAATTAGTCCATGGAGAATTACGTACTAATGTTTCTATTCATAACCGAGCAAAAAATGAAGAATTTTACAAATCCATGATGTTGAGTTAAATGCATATTTATCGTACAGCATAGCCAGAAATTCCGGCTTTTGGGTTAGAAAATTTGTGTGCACTTGATCTAAACGCTAGTTCAAAGCTAATAAACTAAAATTAACTAAATTTGGCATAAAGTACTCCTAAATTATTGTAGGATCCCAAATGTAGAGCTCACAAGAATTAAATAAAAAATATATTATATTTTACTATATTTGTTAAATATTGTATATGTACTTTGACAACGTATATGATGTTGAAAAGATTGAAATATTTTAGAGACCCACATCGTCTAAAATTGGCGTATATTTCACTTTAAATATGTAATAAAACAAGACGAAACTAAGTAGTAAAAAGTAAGAAGAAGACATTACTGCATATACATGTTAACTATCAAAGATTAGGTGTATTGGTGCGTATGTGACGAAGTGGTTGCCTTTTTATTAGTTTTTCAAAATTCTCCCGGTCGCCTTCTTTTTAGTTTTTCAAAATTCTCCCGGTCGCGTCCATTAACTCATTGACTTACTGATAGTTGCATCTGTGTCTTTTCGTTCCTTATATGAACATGTCCAGCTACTCTGAAATTATTTCGCATATTCCTTCCCCTCTTTTCTGCACTCCTTCGTCCACCCTTCAGCAAAACGCATTGCTCTTGACGTCCATTGCTCCCTGCAAGAGAGGACTTTGTTGTATCCTGGAGGAATTCCGCCGTCAACCCTTGAACAATCTCGTTCGTAGTGGGGGCGATCAATTCCTTAAAGAAAGCGTCCTCCTAACGAGGCTCAAAGACAAATTTCATTTCCTACCTGAGCCATAATTCTATCAATTTTAAGGAAATTGATATGGCGTCCGCGCAAGGTGTTGAAACTACTTACAAGATAATGAACCAGGAGTACACCAAACTTGATCGCTTCGATGGAAAAAATTACACTCGCTGGCAAGACAAACTGATGTTTCTGCTTACTACACTCAAGTTGCCCACGTGCTTGATCCAGACTTAAAACCAATTCCAGCGCCTACATCAACTGATACCGCAGAACTTGTCGCAAAAAGGAAGAAAGGAGAAGAAGGCGAAGTGGTTTGTAGAGGGCATATACTCAACACATTATCCTATCGATTATATGATCTATTCACTTCTGTTAAATCGTCGTGGGAAATTTGAAAGTCCTTGGAGGCTAAATACAACAATGAGAAGCAAAGCGCAGATAAGTTTCAAATTTTCGATTTTTTTGAATTTAAAATGCTTGACAACACCTCTATTCTAGATCAAGTCCACGAATTACAAGTTATTTTCAACAAACTCAAGGATGTCAAAATTGTTATCCATGAGCAATTGCAAGTTGGTGCTATCGGGGCAAAACTCCCACAAACCTAAAGCGAATATCAAAAGAAACTTATGCATTCCTTTGAAGATTTTACAGTGGAACAAATTCAAAAGCATCTATTAATTGAAGAGGAAACTCGAATTCGTAAAAAGGGGGTTTTTGATACTGCTTCCAATGTGAAATTTGTGGGTACTAAAGGGAATAAAAACTCTGCAAAACGGAAAAGAGTTGAAGGCATTAACAACAATGACGAGGGCAAAAACAAGTAAGATTGTTAATTCTATAGCAAACATGGACACTTCAAGCGTGATTATAGATTTTTCAAAAGGCGGAAAAAGGAACAAGGACAAAATAATAATTCTGGAAAGGAAAAAACCAAATCTAGGATCTTTCCACACTGCCAACATGATTGAGCATGATGTTTCTGAAATCGTTGCAATGATAATTCATTTGCATATAGACATGGTGACAGAATTAATCCTGAGTGATACTTCAAAATATATTGATTGGTGGTACGATTCCGGTGCTACTATACATGTTTGCAACATTCAGTCAATGTTTAAATTCTAGGAGAAAGCTTCTGATGAAAAGAAAGTGCTAATGGGCAACCGTAACAAACTAATGTTTCTGCTTACTACAATCAAGTTGCCTACGTGCTTGTTCCAGACTTAGGACCAATTCCAGCGCCTACATCAACTGATACGGCAGAACTTGTCGCAAAAAGGAAGAAACGAGAAGAAGACGAAGTGGTTTGCAGAGGGCATATACTCAACACATTATCCGATCGATTATACGATCTATTCACTTCTGTTGAATCGTCAAGGAAAATTTGGAAGTCCTTGAAGGCTTAACACAACAGTGAGAAGAAAAGCGCAGATAAGTTTCTAATTTTAGAATTTTTTGAATTTAAAATGCTTGACAACGCCTCTGTTCTATATCAAGTTCGAATTTACAAGTTATTTTCAACAAACTTAAAGATGTCAAAATTGTTATCCCTGAGCAATTGCAAGTTGGTGCTGTCATTGCAAAAATCCCACAAACCTGGAGCGAATATCAAAAGAAACTTATGCATTCCTTTAAAGATTTTACAATGGAAAAAATTCAAAAGCATATACGAATTGAAGAGGAAACTCGAATTCGTGAAAAAAGGGTTTTTGATACTGCTTCCAACGTCAACTTTGTGGGTACTAAAGGGAATAAAAACTCTGCAAAACGGAAAAGAGTTGAAGGCAGCAACAACAATAACCAGGGCAAAAACAAGAAAGATCGTTATTTCTATGGCAAACCTAGACACTTAAAACGTGATTGCAGATTTTTCAAAACGCAGAAAAGGAACAAGGACAAATAACAATTCTGGAAAGGAAAAACCAAATCAAGGATCTTCCCACACTACTAACATGATTGAGCAAGATGTTTCTGAAATTTTTGCAATGATAATTCATTTGCATATAGACATGGTGACAGAATTAATCCTGACTGATACTTCAAAAGATACTGATTGGTGGTACGATTCCAGTGCTACTATATATGTTTGCAACAACTAGTCAATGTTTAAATTCTAGGAAAAATCTTCTGATGAAAACAAAGTGCTTATGGGCAATCGTAACACTATAGAAGTTGTCGAGAAAGGAACTATTGAATTAGTGTTCACTTCAGGAAAGAAACTTGTTCTTCTTAATGTTTTATACGTTCTAGAAATATGCAAGAATTTGGTTTCCACCAGCCTTCTTTGTAACAAAGGTGTTAAATGCGTCTTAGGTGGAAATAGTCTTATTTTAACTAAAGGAGGTGTGTTTGTTGGAAAAGGGATATGCTTGTAATGGTTTGTTCAAACTAAGTATTAATAAAATGAATGAATTTACTTATATTGTTGATTCATTTCACTTATGGCATAATAGATTAGCACATTTAAATTTTAAATCATTATGCTTTATGTCTAAAGATGGATTAATCACTTAAGATAAAACAAATCCATCGAAATGTGAAATTTGCATACAAGCAAAATTATGCAAAAATCCTTTTCAAAAATCTGAAAGAAACACTCAACTATTTGAACTAATACACTCTGATATTTGTGAAATAAATGGCATATTAACTAGAGGAGGCAATAGATACTTTATTACTTTCATAGATGATTACTCTAAATATACACATGCATATTTAATGAGATCAAAAGATCAGGCTTTTGAAATGTCTAAACGATTTAAAACCACTGTTGAAAATCAAAAGGAAAAGAAAATAAAGGTGCTACGAAGTGATAGAGGTGGAGAATATTTCTGTACATAATTTTCTTCTTTTTGTGAAGTAAATAGTATTATTCATTAATCAAGTGCACCCTATACCCCCACAACGAAATGGTTTAGCTAAACGAAAGAATAAAACATTGGTAGAAATGACTAATGCTATTATTTTAAATGCTAAAGAGAACGTAAATTTATGGGGAGAAGCACTTCTAACTGCATGTCATCTGCATAATAGAATTCCATCAAAGAAAACAAAAGCGTCTCCTTACGAATTATGGAAAGGCAAAAGGTCTAGCCTGAAATATATAAAAGTGTGGGGGCGTTAGCTTTTTATCGAGTTATAGATCCAAAAGAAGCAAGCTAGGACCAAGAGCCTTGAAAAGTGTATTTGTAAGATATGCTGAAAATTCAAAGCATATAGATTATTGGACATAGAGTCCAATGTGATTGTAGAGTCGAGAGATGTTGAATTTATCGAAAATAAATTTATATGTGACCTCACACAAACATCAGTTTCTACACAAATTGTCTACGAAGAAGATAATAAAAATATGGAGCATACTTCTTCTAAAAGAAAACTTCCAAGCATGCCTGAGGAACCTAGAAGAAGTATATGAACAAGAAAAACCAAAGTTTGGATCCTGATTTCGTCTCACCAGACGATGTAATTCATCTTGTAGTTGGAAACAGAGATGAAATAATAGACGAAACTATTTTTAATCTACATAATGAAGAAGACCCTAAAATCTATAAAGAAGCTATGGCTTCAAGGGATGCTGCCTTTTGGAAAGAAGTAATACAAAATGAGATGGATTCGATTTTATCTAACAATACTTTGGTCCTAACAAATCCACCGGTAGGATCTAAACCACTAGGTTTAAATGGGTATTTCAAAAGAAATATAACACGGATGGATCTATTCAAACTTTCCAGGCAAGATTGGTTGCCAAAGGATTCAGAGTGCTGATTATTTTGAAACATATGCACCAGTTTCTAGACTATCCCTAATAAGGGTTCTGTTTTCTCTTGCATCTATTCATGGATTGCATGTGCACCAAATGGATGTTAAGACCACCTTTCTTAATGGAAACATAGATAAGGAGGTATATATGGAGCAAATAGAAGGGTTCATCCTTAGTGGAAATGAAAACAAAGTTTGTAAGCTAGTCATGTCTTTATATGGACTAAAGCAAGCTCCTAACAATGGCATAAGAAATTTGATGCTATAATTTTATCCAATGGATATAAGCATAATAGTGTAGACAAGTGCATCTATTCCAAATTCACAGATAGTTATGGTTTAATTATATGCCTATATGTGGATGACATGCTAATATTTAGTACTAACATGAACGACATTGTAACATCCCGCCTTTTTGTACTTCTAAGCAGACACACGTGCCAACTCAAACTATATAGAATAGCGGATTTTTATTGAGGTGAATAAGAAAAAGCAGAGAAAGAAATAAAACAAAATAGAATTCCACAGCAAAATGATAAAATATAATAATCAAATAATAGTTCATGAAGCTGTTTACTACACATTGATTATACGAGTACAATACAGAATCAGAGTTTCACATGCCAGAGAATAATTAATAATAATGCAGCGGAATAATATAATGCAGTAGAATAATATAGTAAATAATAGTAATACAATCTTCGTCTTCGTCCATCAGAAATAAGGTATTCAAATCCTGAAATGCTCAGGATGACCCGAGCGAATTGAAATGACAAAACACTCGAGTCAGAACTAAAAGATCTTATGTGACTTAAATCAACGTTAAATAAATATGAGTGGAACGACGTTAGAGATGTTTAAGGGGTTTGACATATTCTATCCAATGTCTAACGTGATGCAAAAACTTAAGAGATTCTCGAGTTTCACACATCCTAAGGATCCGTTAAACTATCTACTATGTAGTACAATACGCTATTATAATATGTCTATAGTAAAGCACGCTATTTAAAAATAGAGTTAAGGCTTTACATTTTCCACCTTAACACATTTTTGGACGCCAATGGTCTATATAGTATTATAACTCCACGTAAACTGGAGCCACAGGAGGATACCCCATAGGTACGACATAAAACAAACTTGTAGAAGGCACGCTAGGGTAGGTGACATGGCACAATTAGGCAATGTCAGGGTAGATATACCAATTTTACTTCCGGACTATTGGTAACGCATAGCCACAATTACCGCCCAACTCGAAATACACTCTCGAGTAACGAAGGGTGGCCATCAAATAAATCAAAAATCATAATATAGTATCGATGGAGTGTGCCCGATCGGAGGAATGGCCTTACTTGGCCTATTGATTGCTCCTGTATTAGCCACCTTAAGCCAACTCATGGGAGTCGGGTCCATGTATATACCTCAAATAGGATCGTAGCCACCATCCTACTTCATTCTAGAATCTCCACCGCGTACACGTTTGTCAAAGTGGTTTTCAGTATTGGCAGAGAGTATGAGAACATCCGATCCTGGTCTCTTTGACAACCAATCGCTTATTACACACCGGGTGGTTCTTTTACATTTCCAAAATCATTTCATAATTAATATCAAAATATCATATTCAATTCAAACCATATCACTTTCTAAATCATTACTTACTTTTGAAATCATATTCACCTTTGAAATCATAGTTCAAAATTATATTTCCTTTCAAAAGTCGTATTTCCAAAATAGGTTAAACTCTCATTTCAAAATTCATATTAAACCAAATGTGTTATCTAAGTTCCAACTTATGTTATAACATCATTAACCATATTCAACTAAAAATCGAGAATTTGAATATAAACCCGTCCATTTTACTTGGTTTGGAATTTGGAAAAAAATAGTTTAAATAGTTATAAATAATTTATATAGATTTAAAATAGATTAAATATAATTAAAATAGCTTAAAAAGCTTAAAAATAGATTATTTAGATTTAAAATAAATTAAAATGGTTTAATTATTTTAAAATAAATTAAATTGGTTTAAAATAGATTAAAATAATTCATATAGCTAATATTAGTTAAATTGTTCAATAAATTTGAAGATCTTAATAATTAGAAACTTTAAAATAATATATTTTTAAAATAGTTTATATTAAAATATGAGCTTGAAATTAATATCAAATTGAACTATTCATTTCATTTCAACATATTTGGACCATTTCAAATTTCCAAATAGACAAACCAAATTTCAATAAACTATCGAATTTCATATCATTTCAAACCATGTTCAAAAGTTCTGTACGGATTACTCCAATTTCAAAATATTTCAAAGTTATTTTCAAAAAAATTCAGTAACTCTATTGCGATAGAATTTCATTTATACATAAAGGTTTAACTTTAAACTTCCTATTTAATTTCTTAAAGAAATTCCCTTTTAAACCAATTCGCATTTCAACACAAACTTGATTTTTATATAATACTTCATATTATATAAATCAAATTTCCATTTCAAAATATCATTTAATTACACTCAAAAATCAAGGATTTTAAAATCATTTAATTTAACCAATCCGGTGTCCGTATAAAATTCTCTACCCTTGGGTCAAGTGATACGGATATTTATCATTTCGATCCGCAATTTAAACAATTGGCGGTTGTATATCATTTCAAACAGCACTCCTGAATTAAATAAAATCCATAAAATCGCTCAAGTCTATCATTTCAACCCATAATGATTTTTCCTTAATCTATAGATCATTCGGATATGTATCATTTCAACCTATAGTGAACTTGCATTTTATAACGATATCAAATAAAACGTCCATTCATCCAATATCAACAATCAACATTCATTACAGTCATCATCCAAAACAATCAATAAATATCAATATAGAACTGATAATGGATAAAAAGTATTACTGGCAGTTTATGTTCAATAATAAATTAAATAGCGATTTAATTCAAATAAATTCAAATTAACCGAGATGATGATTAAAATATACCAAACAGTCATAAATAAATTCCTAATTACATCATAAATTAAATTTAACAAACATAAGAAATTTTAGAAGTTATGAGTGGGTCAAAATACTCACCTTTGAATTTAAATCGAATTTGAATCCAATTTAAGCCCAAGACTCAAATAGTCTCCGAATTTGTTCAAGCCAGCGCTAAAATATCCGAAATTTTAGTATGATCCCAAAGCAAGAAACCGCTCATGAATTGGACCTCGTATGTGAAAGTTACGTGTATTAGAAGTTATACGATTTTTATTATAAAAACAAATAAAATAAATAAACTTATCTTGCCACGTCAGCTTTATTTAGAATGACCAAACTCTAGCTCAAAAATTGTGATTTTCAACTGCTACTAGACAGCGCCACGCATGCATCATAGACCAATATTACGCGCCGCAACGATGAACTCATGCTGAGCCGACCACTTCGAGCCTCGCCCATCCCCTCTCGCAACGACCCTCGCGCCACCCATCGGGCAAAAGCTCACGGAGACGCCGAAAAAGCTTAACCCTAATTGATTTTTACTGCCAAATCCTACCGTCAACTCAACGAACAACCTTCTCTGATGGACTACACTCGCTGCCCTCAATAACCCAGTGCCCCTGATTTGTCGATTGGACAACGATCATCGAACGCCAGTGTACGACAGAAATTAATTCGCCCAGTTCCGACTACCCAGTAAGCTAGATCGAACAAAGAATAACATATTTGTCTTACGCTCATCGAGATTTTCAACTCGTTATATAGTTCGATATAGTTTGAGGAGTTTGAATTTTTGTTTTGATTTTTGATTTTGCAATTGAATTGGATATGATTTGTCTACCTTTGGAATGAGGAGGAGCAAATAGAATTGTACATACAGAATTGAGAAATAATAGATGCTTAGGGTTTATAAAGAGGTATTTATGGTCAGAACTGAAAAAGACAGAACTGAAAATAGGAAGAGTGGTCTAGATTGATTGAACGATAAACGATCCGAAAAGCCCGTTTCGACCCGGGAACGAAAATGGGTCAACCCATATATCAAAATAGACGTTTTCAAGTATTTTGAATTCAATGGAACAGGTTTCAAGTTCTAATTTCATCGTATGAAGAAGTTATGCACAAATCAGCTTATTTCAAATTGATTTCATTTGATTTCAATTATATTGATTTCTAGGCGTTTCAAGCCGTACGATCAAACGTCGTGTCTTATCGTTACGAAACTTGAAATCCTAAAATGATTCACTGTTACTGATCCGATGAAACTGGTTTCATTGAAATTCAAGTCAGTGGCCAAAATGGCTATATTTCAGTTAATCAAATAAATTAATAATTAATTAATAAAATCACATTTTTATTTCCAGTTTAATAACTAACAATTTCCATCATTTCCAGTTACTGGTGTATTTACAATAGCTTAAAAAAATTTACACATCAATTTAAAGTTAATTATTTTACCAATTTTAGTGTTTGATTTCAATTCCTATAAATTCAAAGATTATAAATTCTATTTTCCCATAACTCCATTTAATTGACTTAAATCCTATTATTCAATCATTTGTTACCTTATAGATATAATTATCATTGGTTAATATTTATTACATTAATATTTTCTAATTTCATCTTAATTCCAATTAACATAGTAATTGATTTCATTTTCATTCAATAAATGCATTTATTATAAATTGAATTCCAATTAATTATAATTAATTTCAAATAAGCTGATTTGATTCAATTCCAATCATTTTTTTAAGTCAATTATTACTCTATAAACCTAGTTAATATTGCTTTGTCTTTTATTACATTAATATATACAAATTTCCATCTTTCTTTGTATTAACTATTATTTTCAATTACATTGAATTTGTCAAAAAATTTCCTTTATTTATTCAATGTTTACATTTGCCTTCTTATATCAATTTATATCCAAATATAACATTTGCATTATTTCATTTATTGGAATTTCATTCAACTTGTTAACAATTAACTTACATTTATATTGTTACAACTCCTTCTAGTTATTATTTCTATTGATAATTCACTAATTTTTAATTTATTGAATATTAATTTACTAAAATCTTATCAAATTAACAAATTTAATTATCGAAAATTTACGGGTCGTTACACTCTCCCCCACTCAAAACTTTTCGTCCCCGAAAGAAAAAAGAAGGGAAAAGAAAGAATTAAGTATACAATATTTCTTATTCAAAAATATTAAATTTATAAATAAATCAATTTACAAATTTAAATAAAGTATACGAAATTATAACAATTAAATCCTTTTACACTCAATTATTAAAAGTTTGGAAAATATTTAGGAAAATTTTCTATGTCAAACATATTCGAAAAATTTCGGCAAAGTCTCCTATCTACGGAGAGGCTCGGGAGAAATTATAATATAAATAAAACAATATATATCATATATTTTCCAAAATAATATGTCCATACACGGGAAAAATAATGTAGTATCGCTAGAAAACCGTAATCCGAGAATGTATCTAATTGCCGGACAAACAACGCTTAATTATGAAACCAAAAGCAGTAACAATTGCTTCCATAACCTGTATTTCACTTATATAATCCAAAAGAGTTAGTAATTATGTAAAATGAAATATTTAAATTTGTTTCAACCACTAAAAAAAATCAATATAAAATAGTAATCACTTACAAGCATAGCATACAATCATCACATGAAATCAATATAAATCAATTATCCATCCATATCAACCAAAGCAAATAGTTTGTTCGGGTTAAGACACTTTAAATCGCATAGAATGAAAAATAAATTAATAAGTATACCATCTACTCAATAGTGTTAGATAAATTCAACAAATTATTGATTCATCCAAACAATTTGAAGTATCCCTTACCAAACAATCCATAAACCAATACACATAACAAATTCCAAGCAATAAATCAAGTTCATTCTTTTTTTTAATTTCATTTCTAAATGATCATTTCTTTAGTTTACATTTATTCCTTACAAAATTCAATTTCCATTCATTCATTTATTACTTAATTTCATTTATCTACCTTCATTTATTTAAAGTATTCATGTGCAACTCAATTACTTAGCATATCAATTCATTTACTTAAGTCTATAATCATCTGCTTATAATACTTACTTTCTATCACATTTTATTATAGTAATATTTCAATCATAACTTAAGTTTATAACCGTTATAACATCAAATTCTTATTTATTAAAGAATATCATTGAATACTTTCATTACTTTAAGTTTTACTTATAAAAATTTCCATTACATATTCTTTTAACGTTTCCACTTTTATAATTGGTAAGTTATATATACGTCTTTGGGAATGTAATTTAAAGTTACAGAAGTTTATCTTATTTCATTTTAGTAAATATATGTTCAATAGTTATCATTTCTTATATTCACATCCCATTTATATTACAGGTTATAAATTTCAAATTTCTTATATATTTCAGTTATAACTTAGTGTTTAATTTCTCATTTTCATTTAGAAGTTTCAATTATTAAATAGTTAAATTTGCCATTTTATTACAATAATTGAAATCTCCCATTTATAGAAATTTAAGAACTAAATGTCGGGTTCCATTTCAAGTCATTTAAAATAATATATATATCATACCTTTTATAGGTATCAAATCATATTTGGAAATAAAATTTATATTTATTTATCAAAACAATTGTGTAGCAAACAACTACAACGGTCTTCCCACTTCGAAACTCGAAAATGAATATCGATAATGGGTGCACTCATTATCGAAATTATTTTCCAACTATAGAGAGGGGAGCGCAGAACTTATTTCTTTTCAAAATTCCTTTAAAACAATTCTTTCAAATCATATTGAAATATTTATATCAGAAAATGCTTCTAAAAAATATTATTATTATGTTCCAAAATCATTCGAAGAAATGTCAAGAATCCTGGAATTTAAGTTCTAAATTTCTAATTTATATTTACTTTATTTACGAATCTTATTTTCAATCAATGCTTATACATTGCACTATCTAACAACAAATATATTACAACCAAATATATCATTTATAAAATTTATTAATTCATATACAAAATATATAATAGGCAAATTATTTCATTCACCTACATTTAAAAAAAAATTATGTCGGTCTGTCCTATTAAGTGTTTAGAAATCGCTATCGATGTCATAGCGTCCTATGCGCCAACCAGAATTTATAAATACAAAATGGAACAGATTAACACAATATAAAATCTTTTTATAACACTAAAAAATACGTTCTCACATATATATACTCTCAACGACTCATCATAGGGTATTACTACCCTATTAATAAAGAGTCAGACCCCATAAAGCCAAGCTTTATCGCTAAACCTGACTTTGATGCCAACTGCAACATCCCTCCTTTTTGTGCTTTTAAGCAGACACATGCCAACTCAAACCATATAAAAGGGCGGATTGTTGTTGGGGTGAATGGGAAAAAGTAGAGAAAGAAATAAAACAAAACAGAATCTCATAGCGGAATGACAAAATATAATAATCAAATAACGGTTCATGAAGCTGTTTACAAAACATTGATTATACGAATACAATACAAAATTAGAGTTACACATACTAGAGAATAATTAATAATAATGCAGCGGAACAATGTGATGCAGTAGAATAATATAGAAAATAATAATACAATCTTCGTCTTCGTCCTTAAGAAATAAGGTCTTCAAATCCTAAATTCTCAGGCTGACCCGAGGGAATTGAAAAGTCAAAACACTCGAGTCAGAAGTAAAAGATCTTATGTAAGTTAAATAAACAGTAAATAAATATGAGTGGAACGGTGTCAGAGATGTTTACGGGGTTTCACATCCCCTATCCAATGTCTAATGTGAGTGCAGTAACTTAAGAGATGCTTGGGATTCATACCTACTAAGGATCCGTTAAACTATCTACTATGTAGAACATTATGCTATTATAATATGTCTATAGTAAAGTATGCTATTTAAAAATAGCGTTAAGGCTTTACATTTTCCACCTTTACACATTTTTGGATGCCAATAGTCTATACAGTATCATAACTCCTCCTAAACTGGAGCCACCAGAGGATACTCCATAGGTACGACATAAAACAAACTCGTAGAAGACGCGCTAGGGTAGGTGATGGCACAACTAGGCAATGCAAGGGTAGATATACCAATTACACTTCCTGACTGTTAGTAACGCATAGCCGCAACTACTGCCTAACTCGAAACACACTCCCGAGTAAAAATCGAAGGGTAGCCGCCAAATAAATCAAAAGTCAGAATATAGTATCGATGGAATGTGCCCAATCGGGGGAATGACCTCACTTGGTCTATTGATTGCTCTTGTTTTAGCCACCTTAAGCCAACTCATGGGAGTCGGGTCCACGTATATACCTCAAATAGGATCGTCACACCATCCTACTTCATTTTGGAATCTCTACCGCATACACGGTTGTCAAGCGGTTTTCGATATCGGCTGAGAGTATGACAACATTCGATTTCGGTCTCTTTGACAACCAATCGCTTATTACACACCGAATGGTTCTTTTACATTTCCAAAATCATTGCATAACTGATATCAAAATATCATATTCAATTCAAACCATATCATTTTCGAAATCATTACTTACTTTCGAAATCATATTCACCTTTGAAATCATAGTTCGAAATATATTTCCTTTCAAAAGTCGTACTTCTAAAATAGGTTAAACACTCATTGCAAAATATCATATTAAACCAAATGTGTTATTTAAGTCCCAACTTAGGTCACAACATCATTAACCATATCCGATTAAAAATCGAGAATTTGAATATAAACCCATCCATTTTACTTGGTTTGGAATTTGGAAAAAAAATAGTTTAAATAGTTATAAATAATTTATATAGATTTAAAATAGATTAAATATAATTCAAATAGATTACATAGATTTAAAATAGATTAATTAAATTTAAAATAAATTAAAATAAATTAAGTAGGTTTAAAATAGATTAAAATAATTCATATAGTTAATGTTAGTTAAATAGGTTAATAAATTTGAAAATCATAATAATTAGAAATTTTAAAATAATATATTTTTAAAATAGTTTATATTAAAATATGAGCTTGAAATTAATATCAAATCAAACTATTCATGGACCATTTCAAACCTCCAAATCGACAAACCAAATTTCAATAAACTATCGAATTTCATATCGTTTCAATCCATGTTCAAAATATCGATACGGATTACTCCAGTTTCAAAAAATTTCAAAGTTATTTTCAAACAAATTCAATAACTCAATTTCGATTGAATTTCATTTATACATAAAGGTTTAACTTTTAACTTTCGATTTAATTTCTTAAAGAAATTCCTTTTTAAACCAATTCACATTTCAACACAAACTTGATTTTTCTATAATATTTCAATTTATATAAATCAAATTTCCATTGCAAAATATCATTTAATTACATTAAAAAATGGAGGATTTTAAAATCATTTAATTTAACCAATCCAGTATCCATATATAATTATCTACCCTGGGGTCATGTGATATGGATATTTATCATTTCAAACCGCAATTTAAATATTTTACGGTTGTGTATCATTTCAAACTGCAATCCCAAATTAAATAAAATCCATAAAATCGCTCGAGTCTATCATTTCAATCCATAATGATTTTTCCTCAATCTATAGATCATTCTGGTATACATCATTTCAACCCATAGTGAACTTGCAGTTTATAACGATATCAAATATAACATCCATTCATCCAATATCAATAATCAACATCCATTACAGCATCATCCAAAATAATCAATAGATATCAATATAGAACTGATAATCGATAACAAGCATTTACTGGTAGTTTAAATTCAATAATAAATTAAATTACAATTTAATTCAAATAAATTCAATTAACTGAGAAGACGATTAAAATATACCAAACAATCATAAACAAATTCCTAATTACATCATAAATTAAATTTAACAAACATAAGAAACTTTAGAAGTTGTGAGTGGGTTAAAACAATCACCTTTGAATTTAAATCGAATTTAAATCCAATTTAAGCCCAAAATTCAAACAGTCTTCGAATTGGTCCAAGCTAGGGTCAAAATATTTAGAAATTCAATATGATCCCAATGCAAGAAACCACGTGTGAATTGGACCACGTATGTGAAAGGTATGTGAATTAGAAGTTATACAATTTTTATTACAAAAACAAACAAACAAATAAATTTATCTTGCCACATCAGCTTCCTTTAGAATGACCGAACCCTAGGCCAAAAATCACGATTTCCAGCTGCTACCAGACAGCCGTCACACATGCATCTTAGAACAATACAACACGCGGCCATGATGAACTACAGCTGAGCCAACCAGCAACCACCTCGAGCCTCGCCTCTCCCCTCTCGCGACGACCCCCGCGCCACCCATTGGCCAAAAACTCACGGCGACGCTGGAAAAGTTTAACCCTGATTGATTTTTACTGCTAAATCCAACCGTCAATGCAACGAACAACCTTCTCTGATGGACTATGCTCGCTGCCCTCAACAACCCAGTGACCCTGATTCATCGATCGGATGACGATCATTGAACGCCAATGAACGGTTGAAATTAATTCACCCAGTTCCGGCCACCCAACAACCCAGATCGAAAAATGAATTGGAAATGATTTGTTCGCCATTGGAATGAGGAGGAGAAAATAGAATTGTACGTATAGAAATGAGAAATAAGAGATGTCTAAGGTTTATAACATGGTACTTATAGACAGAGCTGAAAACAGAAAGAGTGGACCAGATTGATTGAACGTTAAACGACCCGAAAAGCCCGTTTCGACCTTGGAACGAAAATGGGTCAACCCATATATCAAAATTGATGTTTTCAAACATTTTAAAATCAATGGAATAGGTTTCAAATTCTAATTCTATCGTATGAATAAGTTATGCACAAATCAACTTATTTCAAATGGATTTCAATTTATTTCAATTAAATTGATTTCTAGGCGTTTCGAGTCCGTACGATCAAACGACAAGTCCAATCGTTACGAAACTTGAAATCCTACAATAATTCACTATTAGGATCCGATGAAGCTGGTTTCATCCAAATCTGAGTCAGTAGCCAAAATTGCTATATTTCAGTAAATTAAATAAATTAATAACTAATTAATAAAATCACATCTTTATTTCCAATTTAATAACTAACAATTTCCATCATTTCCAATTACTTGTGTAATTAAAATAGCTTAAAACAAATTTACACATCAATTTAAAGTTAATTATTTCACCAATTTCGGTGTTTGATTTTAATTCCCATAAATTCAAAGGTTATAAATTCCGTTTTCGCATAACTCCATTTAATTGACTTAAATCCTGCAATTCAATCAATCATTACCTTATAGGTATAATTATCATTGGTTTATATTTATTACATTAATATTTTCCAATTTCACCTTAATTCCAATTAACGTAGTATTTAATTTCATTTTCCTACAATAAATCCATTTATTATAAACTAAATTCCAATTAACTATAATTAATTTCAAATAAACTAATTTGATTCAATTCCAATCATTTTATTAAGTCTATTATTACTCTATAAAACTAGTTAATATTGGTTTGTCTTTCAGCACATTAATATATTCAAATTTCCATCTTTCCTTTGTATTAACTATTATTTTCAATTATGTTGAGTTTGTCAAATAATTTCCATTTATCTGTAAGGAAGTTTAAAACAAAAGGTTTTATGCATAAATATTGAAGAAATTAACTAGTTTGTGAATATAAAGGTAAGTTATAAACCAATGATAACTATTATATTCACAAACTTTTAATTTCTTCACTATTAATATATCTGTAAGGAAGTTTAAACCAAAAGTTACTTTCTTTTACGCATAAATGTACATATACAATATTACAATCTAGTAGAGGAATGTTAAAAATATTGAAATATTTTAAAGCCCCACATCGTCTAAGATTTGGGTATATTTCACTTTAAATATGTAATAGAACAAGGGAAAGTGGCGACTGTCTGGAGAGGTTGCCTCTTTTAATTTTTTTAATTTTAACAGTCACGTCCATTGACTTACTGACAGTTGCATCTGTGCCTTTTGTTCCTTACATAACAGGTTCCAACTACTCAGAAATTACTTCGCATATTCCTTCCCATCTTTTCTGCACTCCTGCGTACACCCCTTCAGCAAAACACATATTGCTCTTGCAGTCCATTGCTCCCTGCAAGAGAGGTTTTTGTTGTATCCTGAAGGAATTCCGCCGTCAACCCTTGAGCAATTTCGTTCATAGTGGAGGCGATCAATTCCTCAAAGAAAGTGTCCTCCTGACATGCTTCAAAGACAAAATTCATTTCCTCCCTAAGCCATAATTCTAACATATGATAAATTGTCATATCCACGGTTGTAAAAGTATATTTCATAATATAATCAATATAATGTTTGTTTGATACTCTTTTACTTTTTCATTAGTATTTTCCAAATGATGTTTACAATGTTTATATAAATTTTGATGTTGTTGAATATCAAACTATTATGATCGTCTATTTAGATTTAGAACGTCTAGTCAAATTAAGAGGCCAAGTAAATAAACAAAGAAGAGTATATGTAATCTAACAAACACATATGAATCCTAAAACAAATATGGAAATTAATTTACACACATTTGCACCATATTTAATTTGCTTCTTCAATCTAAGGATTATAGAGCTTGCAAACTCCTTTGTAACTGTAATATTGTGGTTGGAATTTATGTTCAATGTTTAATTTTCCTTCAATCACCATCAAAAATACAAGGTATTACTAACGCTCTGAAGTCATTGGCATATGTCGATAATCCCTTTTCTGACGACTTACCGATGACTTCTCATAGGTACAACTTGGAAAAACAAAAGTCAACGACATATGTGAGCATAATACCGACAACTTTATTTTCGATGATTTGCCAACTATATTATTGATGACTTGTAGGCGTCTCAACAAAAATGTAAAATGTAGTTTTTCTACAACTTGTCGACGACCTATCAAAATGAAATTTGTGGCACTTCAGTTGCTCTTCTTTTCCTCAAACCATACCACGAAACAAGTCATTTGTGCAATGCCACATAAGAAAATATAACACCAAACCATAGAAACAAAGTAATGAGACTACTGTGGGATTATTATTATTTCTATTTATAACACTTTAAATTTACATATAGAGATTTTTAAAGTTTAATGCATTGAAACCCCACAAATTATTTAAAAGATGAATTGTACTATGTTTGGAATTACGCTTTCAGTTTTTAGTGAAATAAGCAGTGCATAATACGATAAAAAACCCTATTTTGCACATCGTTTTATTTTGGGCATACCTCTTATTATTTCAAAGGATGCACCTTTTACAAATAACTGTAAAATTGGATAATTTAGAGAAATATACAAAGAAAAATTCATCAAATCCAATGAATTAAAATATAAACTTAAATCCAATATCAGATTAGAACATCTACAATTCAAGTTCAACGACTTATGACATTAATTATTGAAACGGAAATATATACGCAATCTTATTTAGATAATTTATTTCATAAATTTTAAGGACTACCATTACCTTTATATTATAGATTTAGGTTTACACAAAATTAGCAATCTATTAAATATATAGGCCAGAATCTCAAGTTTATCTTATACATATACATATACATACATACATACACATATATATATGAGCTTACAATTCCAAGTAAAATATGTACTTTCTAACTCATTTTTATAGTTTTTCCTCTTCGTGCCTTCGCGAATCTTCTCTCAAGTCCTAAGCTTTCGTTTCGTGGGACTTCTCTCTTCTTATTATTTTCCATAATTCTCTTTTTCTTTTTTTTGTTCGATTTGATTTTTTTTGAATGAGAATTTTCTGCAATTCTCATTCCTAAGTTTGAGGAAAGAGAAGAATATGAAGAACTTTTAAGGTGGCTAGGATTTTCAGTGAAGAGTGGAAGCTTAATTATGCCCATATTTATAGTTGAAAACTTGGTCTAGAAAAATTACATTGTTTTCACAAATTTATTACTATATTCATTTCCTTTCCTTTTTATTTAAAGAAGGTAATATCTTTATCATTTCCGTTAATTTGACGAGTGAATCTATATGCTTAAGAAAATGTAAGTATAAATTGGAATTGTATCTAATCTTTAAACATTAACCATAACTCATTTCTTTCTCATGTTTCCCATTCTTCACATGATTGTACTATTTCTTTATCTTGATTTTGCACTTGATAATTCATATGTTTGATAATTTGATATATTTAATTGAAACATTTTTGCTGTATGGATATTTAGAAGCAGATGTGAGATGTAATCCCATGTTATACAAATAGCAAAACCATTTAAGGATTGAAGTCATAACGTGACTGAATTTAAATGAGTAAATTCTAATGAACTAGAGCACTATTACCAATAAAGTTTAAAAACCACCTTATAGACACGCACATTATTATTTGTTATTTTGAAGATATCACGATATTAACAACTATAAACCCATTATGATATGCTTTTTGAAAAGATAAATATAATACAGTTAAAAAGGTATAATTCAAGTTAATTTACTCTATCTTGCTATCGATGTCACTAGAAAAAAAATGCATGGTCGGTGATATAATATGTTAGGATTTTTATTGCGCAAAACGTAACAAAGGATAAAATTATTGTGAAGACCTATCCTAGAATCTTGTATCTTCCAAGTACAATGGGATAATAAAAGGTAGAACCCAGTGCACAAGGCTCCCACATGATAGCAGGAGCGATATTATATGCAGCATTTCCCTTGCATTGCGAAGAGACTATTTGCGGACTCGAACCTGGACGCCCTGATCACCATGCGGATGACCTTACCGTTGCACCATGGCTCCACATCAAGTACTAAGGGATAATATTGAACGAAAGTAATAATATTTGAAGATAAACAATGTTGAATATAGATCTAAAACACAAAGATATTAGGAGTGCAACACACAAGATACCATCCAATAACCATTTATGTTAATTCCCAAAAAGCAATTGTTTACAATTAACCCACCAAATAAAAGTAAAAATACAAAAATGATGCAAAAATATTGAAGAAATTAAAAGTTTATGAATATAAAGGTAAGTTAATTGTTAATCTGTAAGGAAGTTTAAACCGAAAGGCACTTTCTTTTATGCATAATGTACATATACAATATTACAATCTAGTAGGGGAATGTTGAAAAGATTGAAATATTCTAAAGCCCCACATCGTCCAAGATTTGGATATATTTCACTTTAGATATGTAATAGAACAAGGGAAAAGTGGCAACTATCTGGAGAGGCTGCCTCTTTCAATTTTTTGAATTTTAACAGTCACATCCATTGGCTTACTGACAGTTGCACCTGTGCCTTTTTGTTCCTTACATAACAGGTTCCAACTACTAAGAAATTACTTCGCATATTCCTTCCCATCTTTTCTGCACTCCTGCGTCCACCCCTTCAGCAAAACACATATTGCTCTTGCAGTCCAATGCTCCCTGCAAGAGAGGTTTTTGTTGTATCCTGAAGGAATTCCGTCGTCAACCCTTGAGCAATTTCGTTCATATTGGGGGCGATCAATTCCTTAAAGAAAGTGTCCTCCTGACGTGCCTCAAAGACAAAATTCGTTTCCTTCCCAAGCCATAATTCTAACATATGATTAATTGTCATATCTACGGTTGTAAAAGTATATTTCATAATATGATCAATATAATGTTTGTTTAATACTCTTTTACTTTTTCATTAGTATTTTCCAAATGATGTATACAATGTTTATATAAATTTTGATGTTGTTGAATATTAAACAATTATGATCGTCTATTTAGATTGTAGAACGTCTAGTCAAATTAAGAGGCTAAGTAAATAAAAAAAAGAAGAGTATATGTAATCTAACAAACACATATGAATCCTCAAACAAGTATGGAAATTAATTTACACACATCTGCACCATATTCAATTTGCTCCTTCAATCTAAGGATTATTGAGCTTGCAAACTCCTTTGTAACTGTAATAGTTGTGGTTGGAATTTATGTTCAATGTTTAATTTTCCTTCAATCACCATCAACAATACAAGGTATTACTAACGCTCTAAAGTCATTGGCATATCGTCAGTAATCCCTTTTCTGACGACTTATCGATGACTTCTCATAGGTACAACTTGGAAAAACAAAAGTCAACGACATATGTAAGCATAATACCGACAACTTTATTTTCAATGATTTGCCAACCATTTATCGATGACTTGTAGGCGTCTCAACAAAAATGTAAAATGTAGTTTTTCTACAACTTATCGACGACCTATCAAAACAAAATTTGTGGCACTTCAGTTGCTCTTCTTTTCCTCAAACTATAACACGAAACAAGTCATTTGTGCAATGTCACGTAAGAAAATATAACACCAAACCATAGAAACAAAGTAATGAGACTACTGTAACTTCCCTAATTCATTAATTCATTGTCTTATTCATGTTTAGACGTTCTTATTTATTTTTTAGCCTATATGTTAATTACAACGGGATTATTATTATTTCTATTTATTACACTTTAAATTTACATATAGAGATTTTTAAAGTTTAATGCATGGAAACCCCACAAATTATTTAAAAGATGAATTGTACTGTGTTTTGAATTACCCTTTCAGTTTTTAGTGAAATAAGCAGTACATAATACGATAAAAATCCCTATTTTGCACATCCTTTTATTTTGGGCATACCTCTTATTATTTCAAAGGATGCACCTTTTACATATAACTGTAAAATTGGATAATTTATAGAAATTCACAAAGAAAAATTCATCAAATCCAATTAATTAAAATATAAACTTAAATCCAAAATCAGATTAGAACATCTTCAATTCAAGTTCAACGACTTATGACATTAAATTATCGAAATGGAAATATATACGCAATCTAATTTAGATAATTTATTTCATAACTTTTACGGACTACCATTACCTTTATATTCTAGATTTAGGTTTACACAAAATTAACAATCTATTGAATATATAGGCCAGAATCTCAAGTTATCTTATAAATACACACACACAGATATATATATATATATATATATATATATATATATATTTGAGCTTACAGTTCCATGATTAATATTTAGACAAAAATGAAAAAAATTTGCAAATGAAATAAACCTAATATTATGTAAAATATGTACTTTCTAACTCACCTTTAAAGTTTTTCCTCTTCGTGCCTTCGCGAATCTTCTCTCAAGTCCCAAGCTTTCGTTTCGTGGGACTTCTCTCTTCTTCTTATTTTCCATAATTCTCTTTTTCTTTTTTTGTTTGATTTGATTTTTTTTGAATGAGAATTTTCTTCAATTCTCATTCCTAAGTTTGAGGAAAGAGAAGAATATGAAGAACTTTTAAGGTGGCTAGGATTTTCAGTGAAGAGTGGAAGCTTAATTATGCCCATATTTATAGTTGAAAACTTGGTCTAGAAAAATTACATGGTTTTCACAAATTTATTACTATATTCATTTCCTTTTCTTTTTATTTAAAGAAGGTAACATCTGTATCATTTCCATTAATTTGACGAGTGAATCTATATGCTTAAGCAAATGTAAGTATAAATTGGAATTGTATCTAATCTTTAAACATTAACCATAACTCATTTCTTTCTCATGTTTCCCATTCTTCACATGATTGTACTATTTCTTTATCTTGATTTTGCACTTGATAATTCATATGATTGATAATTTGATATATTTAATTGAAAAAAATTTGCTGTATGGATATTTAGAAGCAGATGTGAGATGTAATCCCATGTTATATAAATAGCAAAACCATTTAAGGATTGAAGTCATAATGTGACTGAATTTAAATTTGTAAATTCTAATTAACTAGAGAACTATTACCAATAAAGTTTAAAAACCACCCTATAGACACACATATTATTATTTGTTATTTTGAAGATATCACGATGTTAACAACTATAAACCCATTATGCTATACTTATTGAAAAGATAAATATAATACAGTTAAAAAGGTATAATTCAAGTTAATTTACTCTATCTTGCTATCGATGTCACTAGAAAAAAAATGCATGGTCGGTGATATAATATGTTAGGATTTTTATTGCTCAAAGCATAACAAAGGATAAAACTATTGTGAAGACCTATCCTAGAATCTTATATCTTCCAAGTACAATGGGACAATAAAAGGTAGAACCAAGTGCACAAGGCTCCCACATGATAGCGCGGGGGGGGGGGGGGGGGGGGGGGGCGATATTATATGCAGCATTTCCCTTACATTGCGAAGTGACTATTTGCGGACTCGAACCTGGATGCCCTGATCACCATGTGGATGACCTTACCGTTGCGCCAAGGCTCTACATCAAGTACAAAGGGATAATATTGAACGAAAGTAATAATATTTGAAGATAAACAATGGTTAAGATATATCTAAAACACAAAGATATTAAGAGTGCAACACACAAGATACCATCTAATAACCATTTATGTTAATTCCCAAAAAGCAATTGTTTACAATTAACCCACCAAATAAAGGTAAAAATACAAAAGTAAAATCAATAACATATTCGAGAAGGAGTCTTGATCTCTATAACCATGGCTTCTTAGTGTTTGGAGAAGAAGAACAAAGATGGAAGAAGAGATAAATACCAAATAGTTTTCCATGCTTTTCCATTCTCTCTTCTAAGTAATATCAATTATTAGTGCCCAAGTTAATAGTATATGATAAAAAATAAATTGATTAGCTAATTAGAGAGAAATAAGCATAACCAAGTGTACCAATTAATTAGGGAAACAAAATTTTCTCTTTCTTTCTTTTACATATTTGTTTCCTTCTATTTATGATTTTGTATCACCAAAATTTAACACTCCACTTTTATGCAAAATCACATATCTCCAACACATCCTCTATCTCCACCTTCAATCAAATCGTCTCTTTAAAGAGAAAAATAAGAAATTGGCCTCATCAAATAAAACACATAAGCCAACTGTCCATAGATTAATCACTACTCCTTTCTTTTTAATCATACCAATCACAAACCGCTACCATCACTTATAAGTGATGCATCCCCCACCATAAGATACACCGCACAATTTGGCCTCAAAAGCTTTTGCAATACCACAAAGATCTCTATAAACTCTTTATGGATTTTCCAACTTGACACCCATCTACCACTTGACCTGAGCTTTTCACACGATCACCATCGATACCTCGAGCATCATCAGAATGAAGAATCCTCTTGAAAATATGACTAGCAACACGTCCATCAAAAGTAGGGAACATATATACATCACCACCTACCTATGGACAAGGCTCTTCAACTATCACTGGCTTCCTATTATTGACCATATGACCAACCAATTTATAAATGTTTCCTTCAATTAGTACCCCTCTTATCACAATATGACCACCCTCATTCACTCTCAAAACTCCACCTCAAAGCTCATAAGTGAAACCATGGTGGTCCGATTAACCAAGTGAAATGAGATCATGTGAACTAGTAGGTACATGTATCACGCCTGAAACTTCTCTAACCATACATCATGCATACAAAATTAGATAGACCCAATACCACAAACTGGTAATTGGTGGTCCTAATCATGTCGACGATCTTCTTATAAGAAGAAAAACACCTCATATAACTACATATGTGAAAATTAGCACCCGAATCCATCTTTCAAGGCTTAACATCACTGGTGAGAAAATCACAAGAAGTATCACCGTTGTTACCTTCAGCTATATTCGCCCGTGTATCGCTATCACTGTCACTACGTATAGCCTTTTTAATCTCTCTTGTACGCTTCACACGTGTTGCGCATATGACCCTTTTTATGATAATATTAACAATAGATAATTTTCGACATGCCTTTACTAGTAGCGATTTTTTTCGGTTTTGTACCCCTACTTTGAGTCCCTTGCTACCATAACCTCATCATTAACTGATATCAAAATTGACCCTTTCCTTCTAAGTTATTCACACAAGAGACTATTCCAAACAGTATCCAAAGAGATAGCTCTATTAGCATTGGAGTTATTTAATGACACAACTAATGTTTCCCAACTTTCTTTATGCAAACTCATCAACAAAATAGTTGTAGTTCATCATTAAATTTGACATCCATACTTGATATTGATTTATGACATCTTGAACTTCGTTTAAATACTCTGCTACAGACTTCTCTCCATCCAAGCCTTACTAGGAGGACGTTTTGACTCATATAAGGATACCAACTTGTCCCATAAAGCCTTCGTGGAATTAAAAACTAGCCATGGAAAACTGAATCATCAAGATAATAATAAATCAAAGCAATCATCTTCTTGTCCATCTTCTTCCATTTACCTTCCTCTATATTTGAGGGTCCCATCCTATCATCTTCTATTTGCTCATGAAGATCGTTGAGATATAAAACATCCTCTATCTTAGGCTGTCAAATACCCTAATTTTTTCCATTTAGAAGAGAAATCTTCGAGAAGGAAACTAAATCTAACATCTCAACAATTATATAAATTCATAATTAATCTTAGCCTTAGGATGATCTAGCTCTAATACCAATTTGTTACGGTTTTTCTATGCAAAACCTAACAAAGGATAAAATTGTTATAGAAGCTTATCCCAAAATCTTATATCATCCAAATACAAATGGATAATGTTGGATGAAAATAATATTTGAAGATAAACAATGGTGAATATTGATAAAAAGCAAAACGAAATCAAAAGAGCAACATACAAGATTCCCCCTAACAACCATTTACGTTGATTCTCAAAAAAATTGTTACAATTAGTCCATGAAATGAAAGTAAACTAACTAAATAGAATTAGACCTAATTGAGAAGGATCTCCATGACAGTGGCTTCTTATTGTTTAGAGAAGAAGAACAAAGATGGAAGAAGAGAGAAATACCAAATATTTTTGCCTACTTTTCTACTCTCTCTTCTAGATTTATTTATAACATTAATTTCTTAATACCCAAGTTAATATTATGTGGCAAAAAATGAAACCACTTAACCAATTAGAGAGAAAAATAAACATAACCAAATATGTCTATTAATTAGGGGAAACAAAATTTTCTCTTTCTTTCTTTTGCATTTTGTTTCCCCTTATTTGTGATTTTGTATCACCAAAATTTAACATAATACACATCTAGCAACATAATGAAATTGCAAGTTTAATTGATGATATGAAGGGTATTTCTACTTGTGAACAGAACTAAGTTTCGTGACTAATTAGGATTTAAATCTAAGCACATTGTTCTTTTATTTTTTATAAAATAAGAAGGTTTTGAGTTACATCATTATTCTGAAGGTCTTAAAAATGCAAGAAGAATATGCTTTTCTGATTTAATATTTTCTCCTTAGGCATGAAGCTGGACTACAATGTGGGTAGGATGAGAACACATGACATGCGCGCATGCTTTAGGAAACAACTGTAACTAATGTAGATGGCATTCAGACAGCATGAGGAGATTAGCGCTGTTTCTTAACTAAAGTGGGACCATGAAAAATTACTTTTATGAACCGAGGTTGTATTTGGGATTCATGATGGTTATTGGGGATGTGTAGTTATTGTAAGGGCTGAGGCAGACATCTGATTCCTCCTATAAACTGAAGTTGTAAAACAAATATTTTGGTTGGTTGTAGCATGTTTAGGAAGAGATGTTACTATGTGGATGATCTAAGGTAGGAGTATACATCATATACAAAGCTAATTGACCTTAGGTTAGTAAAAGATGGGCTAAAAGGTGATTTTTTGCATGTGTCAACTGAAGTCATGGGCACCGAAGGTTATTATGCATTTGAATATGTCATGACTGGTAACAATATTAGCTAATGCATACATGCATACACTCGCACACACACATGCACACACTTATGTTCATTTCAGTTTCATGCATATATCCTTGTTGACACCACATATATTGATTTTGCTGACAACATCCATATAAATATAGGTACTGATGTTTTTCCAAGTTGTATAGAATATTTTGCATGATGTTACATAAGTTTATACAAGTACATGGTAATCGAGTTTTAAGGCTAATCAATAAAAACCACAGATCAAGAAAGATCAAGATTCAGAGATGATCAAGACAATTAAAGACTAGTGAGTTTAAAGATAAAGACATGAAGAGTTTAAGACAATAAATAATAGTTAATAGACATTAGATAATTTTATTAAAGTCCTTGAAATAATAACTTTCCGTTCTTTGAATATTCTCTCACCAAAGTATGTATTTTCGATATATATTTCTACAACTATTATATAAAAGTTTTATTAAAGTATTAACAAAACTATTTTTGAAAATGATTTTACAAAATATTAGAATTTTGTAGCACCTTAAAAGTGTTGCCGTTTTCCAAATATAGAAGGGTATATCAACGTACCCTTCTTAAGTATGTCGATATATGTACCGTTGATTTTTTTTTTTTTAATTTTGAAGAATTGTGATTTTTAGCTCCATCTCTTTGCGAATGACATGTCCCTTTAAACACTATATAAAGGAGAATGGAAAATGAATTTTTTTAACAATATCCTCTCTAGTCTTCTTACTCCAAATTCTCATTATATATTTAACAAAATCCACTTTCTATATGCTCACATCCACTCAAGTACAATCTCTACTTCAATACATTCATTTTCTATAATTTGCTTAAGTTTTGAAGGAATTCTTTCACAAATTCAAACATCCAAGTGCTATAAAAGGCCTATAGGATGTTCTACATCCAAGTTACAACTATCTGTATTTGGAATCAATTCCCTTCTACTAATTTGTGTGGGTATGCTTGTTGCTCATTCAAATTAAGTGAGCGTGCTTGTTGCCCGTTTAAATAAATTAGTGATCTTGTTGTGTGGTTAAATCAAGAGAGTCTACCATGAGCTCAAAAACTGAGGAGGGTGTATCTTGTTGCCTTGAAATCAAGATTGTATATTGGTTTGCTTACTAAGTGATTAAAATAGGCATTTGAAAGAAAATCTGTGTAGATATTGTACAAGACTTAATGTAAGATTGGTCAATCCAAGCCAGTATAAAACTGCTTGTGTCATTACTCTTACTTTTACTTCATTTTTACTGCATTTATTATATCCGTGACTACCTATTATTGTATGTAAATATATGTATATATTTGTGTGTGTTGATTATCTATTTTTTGATTTAAATCTTAATACTACGTAGAATTTTTTTATATAAGTCATAAAACACAATTCATCCATCTCTAGAGTTAAAGTAGTCTTAAGATCCGTTCACACTAGTATAATTCATACCACATCATTTTCCACATTTTGTGCCAAAGCCTTAGGTTTTCAAAAATTTATTATTTTATTTTCGAAATAGCTAGTAACACTATTTTTAACACTTTTGTAGAAGGATGCTATACCCCTACTATCCTACGGTAGTAATTTTGCTTAACGATCATGTAGGATAAAAATTTATTTACAATCCAACAGCTTAGTCATTTGGAACATTACACAAAGTGAATACAATGAAACCCAAACTGAATATTCATAACGGACCATAGACCCAAGCATTTATAACTCGATGGCCATGTGTAACGACCTAATTTTTCAATGCCTGAAAATCGACATCAATACGTTCACTATCAAATGCCGAACAATCGAATGCTGAAAAACCGAAGCATTAGGGTTAAAGAAGAAGGAGGTAGAAGAAGAAATAGAAATCAAACATCAGAATCTCACAAACGCAGTGGTATAAATATAATATATAACAATAGCTCTAAGCACAAAGAAATTTGCACTGATTTATACATAATCATCAGAGTACAACTCAATTCAATACAACACAATCAATATCCAAATGCTGGACAGTTATATACACTTGTCCCCAAAACTGAATACACAGCGGAATAATAATCAAGTACGAAAGTACGTCTCGCCATCCAACTCGTTCCCTGAGCTTCACAACATCCTAACCTGTACTCTATAACTCTCGGTCTGACCTAAGCATTATAGTTAAATTACACCCGAGTCGGTCTGAAAAACCAGCGTGAGAAAACACACTCAATTGGATTATTAAATTTTCAAAATCCTTTGAAACCAAAGGTATCTCGTAAGATCACGCCACAAATAAACATGCCGGATTTTTACCTTACGATAACCAATACATTTCTTATAAAATCCTCTCATATTACAATAATTTCTGTATACAAGTACTTATTCAAATAGCCAAAATTGTTGCATTTATTGAATTCCAGCTAATAGGTATATGAACAAACTGTAAAGGCATGTAGGGAAAATGTATTTCCATCAATGGCAGGGCTACTGGGGTACCGCCCATCACAGAACCTGTTCTTGATCGCCATGCGAGGATCCACCTTAAATCCCCTAGAACACAAGACCAGACAATTCCTTACATGTTAGCCAAAATAAGTTCACCTTATGGTTGGGATCAGCAACCGCCACACAGTCGAATATAAAAAGGGACCTTTTTTTCCTCTTAGAATGCTCATTGTCCTCCTGACAATGTTCTAAAATCATTCGTCCATACAATTCCGTTTCGGGTCCGAACGAAACCGAAGGCACTACTTCTACTACGTCCATTTCGGAATCACCCCTAGGATTAGTAGTGATTATCCCTTACACTTCACTGTTCCATCTTCGACTCCCAGCTTTTGTCTTCCTCATGAAAACGTTCAAACTGGATCGAAGTGGTTTTCAAAAAATAAATCCCAATCCCGGTCTCTTCGAAACGGTCAGCCATTGGCCAATATTGATAGTCGGTTATTTAACTATCAAATAACATTCACAAACAACCATCAAACATTAATAATTTCCCAAATTATTAATTAACCTCAAAATATATTCTCAAGATATATTTCCACTTTTCAACCCTTTGAAAACAATTTCAAACCACCCTTCTCTTAAGGAATAAGTTTCGCAAATATTTATTTATTCCACTGAAAACAACCAAGTCCAAATACTTCAAATCACTTTATTCTAAATTATACTTTAAAACATTTAAATTAAACTACCTAAACACTTTATCAAAAATATATACTTTAAAAGTATTTAAAATAAAACTACTTTATAAAATATAAAATAAATTTTTGAAATAAAAGTTAAGCCAAACTAAACTTAAAATAAGAGTTACGAAATTCTATACAAGTTTTCAAATAAAACTTTAACCAAACTATCTTTGAAATAAACTATTTTATAAAATATAAATATTAATAATTATCTTTAAAATCATAATACTAGTCAAACCTTCCAAATAATTACTACTATAATTAATTTAAATAAATGTTTACTTATAAAATTCAAACCACATAAATAATAATTTCTTAAAAACATTCATTTAAACAAACTTTAAAACTTTAGCTCATACTAAAAATCTGCTTTGAAAATGTACTTGGCTTTTCAGGGAAATACACTTCTCTCACACTCCCTTAAAAATAAACCACTATTCATTTTTTTAAACAAATTACCATTCCTTCATAAGTTCCTACCGTGAATTTATACTCCTGAATATCCACCGCTAAACATTCACTTTATAAACCTAGTTTATAAATTTTATAGTCCCATCTCCCATAATATTCCAATTTCACACACTTAAATCAATTTTCAAATTGATTTTCAAAATATACTCTATTTAAAATAAATTTCTTTACTTACCCAATTTCATTTCAAAACTCATTAATTTCAAATTTAACTTCTTTATTATAATTTCAAAATCTTATTTAAGCTGAAATTCAAATTTCATACTTTTCCCAAATTACTTCTTTATCTTTTCCAAATTTAAACCTTAAATTTGAAAATAATATCTTTATTCCTATAAATACTATCATTAAGTCTAAAAATCTATTCACTCTTCATTATTCAAAGTATGCTTCCCTTACTCGGAATTTATTAACTTAAAATTTAAATATCAATTTTTATTCTTCCAAATCATTTAATTATCCAAATTATTATAATTATTTTATTTAAAATTACCTTTTTCTTTGCTTTAAAAATCCAAACTTCATATATATATTTCAATTCTCAAATTTCAATATATATTTAACTAATCCAGTGTAACATCCCTGAAATTTTAGTTAAGATAATTTGATAATTAATTAAATTTTTGGAAATTTAATTTGTGAATATATTTGTGAATTAGTTAGAAATTTCTAAAACAAAAATACATTTTTGATTTTAAGTAGAAATTTTGATTTGAAATTTAAATATAAGTATTTTATAAATAATATTGGATTTAAAAATAAATAGAAATAAAAGTGGATTTATTTATTCTATATTTCCAAAGAACTAATATATGTGGATATATAATTATTTATTTGTAATGAATAATTTTTCAAATCATTTGTTTTAAAATTGTATTAGTACGAAATAGAATGTAAGAAAACTAAATAAAATCTTGTTTTCTACTTTTAGCAAATATATTTTTAATTTGAAAGTTATGCTTTGAATTAATGTGGTAAATTTTTAAATACTATTTAAAGGATAACTTCCAATATGATATTAAACAAGGTTAAATAAAAAGTTTTAAAATATACATATGTAAAATATTAAAATGAAAAGAGTTAAAATAAGAATTATAAATTAAATCAAGACAAGGTTTAAAACACAATTTAAATTACATTGGACATTTGTAAGAAAAATTTAAAAAAAAAACATGATTTGTAAATTAAAAATAAAATAGGGTTTAAAAACATAAACATGATTTGCAAATAAAAATAATATATAAATGTATGAGTGGAAAATGAATATGAATATATTTATGTACTAAACTAAATTTAAGTTTAAATATAAAATGTATTACATAAAAATTTGTAAATATAAAGATTAAATAATTTTAAAGGTTTGAACTATAAATTTTAAATTAAATTGAATATAAGGGTTTAAAAAAAATATAAATTAATTTAAAGTAAGGGTTTAAAACTAAATTTTAAAAGTTAATTGAACTAAAGGACTTAAACATAAATTTCTTTGTTCTAAACAAATGTAAGCATCTTGTTATGAAAATTAAGCAAGTGTGATGAATCAACATGGAAAAATTTACAAGTGGCAAGGGAATTATTTTTTTTTCTTTTGAAAATTTAATTACACAAACAATATGTAGGAAAGCAAATTAGCAAACTAGGAAATCAAAACTATAACATTCTCAAAACCAGATGAAAGTAAAAGCTAAAAACAATCAAAACCAGATTCAAAAGTAATTTCAGCAGCAAATTTAAACAAGAACGGATCAAAGAAAGCATTGAAAACCTGATTCATAAGCAACTTCAACTTAATTCAAATCTGGGAAACAAAGCACAAACCAGAAAGAAATTAAATCAAACAGCTCGATCTTCAACCTGATCAAGCATGCAAGATCAATATCAAGCTTCAGATTTAGCTCAGTTTCAAACTCCAGAAAGAAAAAAAAATTAAAGAAAAAATGCAGGCTTGCTTCTCCTCTGTCTCTTCTCTGTTGCAAATACCCACGTGAGCAAACCCTTAACTTTATACACATTTTGGTTTGCATGAAGTTGGTATTAATGAATGTTTGTGAATAAGCTGGTATATGATTATGATTGCATTGGGGTTTCCTGTGAATGACTGTTGAAGTTCAAATATAAGCCTGCCTGTATAAATTGAGTTGCCTCTGTTCTTGCTTTCTTCCAGACCAGATTTACAAACAAAATTCTCATCCTTTGATTTAATAACTGATAGAACTAAGAATATAAACATGGGTTGTTTGTTTGATTTTAAGCTAAGTTTTGAAAATTTATTAGAGTTAAAACAACTTTTAATCTTCTTTGGAAATCAAGAAATCATAGCTAACTTTAAATAAGCCAAGATTCGAACTTCATGATTTATGAATTCAGGTGTATAAATGGAATTATTATACCTTAATATGATTTTTAAAGCAAGATTTATAATTTTTAAATAAAAATTCAAGAGTAGTTTTGGTTTGTACGATCTTCTTTGTTTTGAGAAATTCTGGTGATCACATCGATGGGGAAGGTTGGGTTCTCTGTGGTGATGGAGGAGTGATCGGAGGGTCGAGGAAAAATGGTAGAAGGATGGTTTGTGACCGGAGGTGACGGTGGTGGCTCGTTTTGGTTGTTAAACAAAGTTTCGACTAGGTCAGGTTGTTTCGTTTGGCACGGCACCTATGGTGCATCGAGTTCGTCTGAACTCTGGGATATTGAAGTCTGGATGATGGTGAGTGTTTTGGCTGGAGGTGCTGAGTTCTGGTGATCGGAGGAGTTGGTCGTGGTGATTTCCAAGTTTTGTTTTCTGGTACCTATATCGAGCTTGAATGCTCGATTTTGTTTTGATGAATTCATCATCGATCTGATGATCGGAATAGGACCGAGGAAAGATTGCCGATGTGGGAAGGTGGTCAACGTTGGCCGGAGTTGGCCAGAGCCACGGTGCATGTGCACCGTGCATTTCGATTTTCTGATGGCTTTTGGTTTTGTGCGGTGAAGTTGTTCTCGGGATTTACTCGAGTTGTTCGAGTAGTTTACTCGAAGTAGATAAAGTTTTGACTCGAAGCAAATTTTGGGTCTTGCTCGAGTATTAGTTGGTTACAGGTTTTTGATAAAACCTGTCACTGTCTTGATTTTTTTTTAAATGAATTTGAATTTAAAACAAATTTAAATGAATTTAAATTTGTGAGATAGATTAAAACAAGTTTAAATCTAGTATGAAGTTTAGATTCAAATGTCTTTGAATCTTAAAGTTTTGGATTATTTAAAAGTGGGTTTTTCTGTTTTTTTTAAAAAATGATAGTTTTCAGATTTTTAAATTTAATTTAAAATATGAAAACAGAATTTAAACTGGGTTTAAATTCAAAGTTCAGTTCAGTTTTCAAATAAACTTTTAAATCTTAAAGTTTTAAAATGAAATTTTGGGTTTTAAATTTAAGTTTTAAATAAAGATTTTAAAACAAAGCCTAAAATCGAAGTTTAAATCAAAATTAAAAAATGGATTCAAGTCTCTTGAATCCAAATCTGGAAATTTAAATTAGTTTTAAATATGAATGCATTTTAAACAAGTTTAAATTAAATAGATTTTAAAAGTATATTTGTTTTCAAACAACTGTTTAACTTGATTTTGATAAAATTCTTCTATAAAGATTTTCTTAATTTTGAGTGAAGAGTTAAATATATTGTTTTAACTTGAATTTGCAAGATAAAATGTAATGTATTTTAAAGCTTAAATTTTAAATAAAAATTAAGTAAATTAGTTAGAACTTTTCTTATATAGGGTTATAAGTGGATATTTAAATTTGGTAAATGTTTAAATATATAATCATTTTGAATCTTAAATTCAAAATGGAATTTGAATTTAACTTTAAAAGTGTAATGTTTAAAATACACTTAAATGTTAATGAAATCATTAATAAAGAAATTTATTTTCTTAGATATAATTAAGATAATAAAATGATTTAATTAACAAGGTAATTAAAGAATGATTTATTTAATTTATAAATAAATAATTTAGATCAATTTATAATTAGAAATGATTAATAATGAATTAATCTAAGATAATTTCTTAAGGAAGTAATTAAAGAAATGTTATTAGTTAATGAAGATAATTAACTAGGGATTATTAAGTAATTAAATTAATATGATTAATTGTGATAATTAATTAGATTAATTAATTTAGATAACCAATTATACTTTTTTGAATGTAATTACTTAATGAAAGCAATTAAGGGATTAATTACTTATTGTAATTAATTTTGGTAATGTGATTAATTTAAGTTAATTAATTATTTTAGTTTAATTAATTTAATAAAATCATTTGATAATTGGATAAGTGTAATTACTTAGTGTAATTAATGGAGATAATTACTTAGGGAAGTAATAAATGATAATTACTGGGAGGTAATTAGTGAATATGATTTATAAATGAAGTAATTTGGGTAAATACTTTTGTTATTAATCAAGGGTGATTAATAATTGTGTTTAATTAAAGATTAACTACTTAATGTAATTAATTTAAATAAAATAATTTAATTTAAATATAATTAGAGATCATTAATTAATATAATTAATGATGTAATTTATAATGGACCAATTAAGGAATAATTAATAATGAGGTGATTAATTGATGTAATTAATTAAGGTGATTGATTAATAAATTTATATCAAATGATTTGTAGTTAATTAATCAGGGTTGGATAATTAATTCATAAGTAATTAATTTAATTGGAAATTAATTTAATTAATTAGGATTAAACAATTAATTAATCCTACCTATAAATGATGAATGAACGCTTGACCTTGCTTATGAATGTTTGCCTTGAATGGATTGAGCTGTGATATTCTGTTCTTTGAATTGAGCTGTGTGTAATTTATTTATTTATTCATCTGTGATACATTTATCTATGAATCTGTAAATGAAGATAAGCGTTATAGATTATACTTCTTATCGATATTTTTGTGTTTGAATCTGTAATGATTGATGATGTTGCACCATTATTGGGTAAAACCCCTGGACCACACTGTACACACACAAATATGGGTTTCACGAGGAAATTGGTTAAGTCACAGATATTTGAATTTAATATTTTGAAATGGTTTTAAAGTTTGAATTTTGAATCCAAATGATTTTGGAAATGAAATTGGGTTAAATTTGAAAAGTATTTGGAAAGGAGTTTTGAAGATTAAAGTTATTTTAAATAACTTGATTTAGCTTGAAATCTGAAATATTTTGATTGAGTTTGAATTCAACATTTGAAATTGAATTCAATGATTTGGAAATTTTGGCTTAAAAAGATTATATAAGTTATAAAAGGTATTTATATGGGTTTTTAAACCATTTTAAAGGTACGGTTTAGAAAATTTGAATTTAATCCAAGTTATATTTGAAAGACCGTAACTCATGCAATATAATTGGGCTTTTCGGAAATGGAAACAAGTGATTTCAAACAATAATAGGTTTTATATAAGGAAAGAATTTCCCAAAATTATAATGAAAGGATTTCAAATTTGAAGTGAAATGGACTTGTTCTGAAAGGTTATAAATGAATCTTTGTTAAAGATTGTGAACCTTGTTTTAAATTGAAAGGGGATTTTAAAGATAAATCTTTTGTTTAAAAGATTTAAGTATGGAAATTGTTTAAACCATTAAAAGGTTTCTGGAAGCAAATCTTTTTATTTAAAAGATTTGGATATGATAATTTGTTAAAAAACATTTGAAAGAAAAGTTTTGGTAACAAGTTGTGGCTTAATTGAGAACCCGTTATCCATATGTTTTTAAATATTGCGCTCATTATTCGGTTTAGCCGGGAGAGGACCTTGTGTCATATAACCCATTTCGAATAATGATACGACATTATGGATAGCATTTGAAGACCGATGATGAAGACCGGGTATTTGCGTGAACGATAGGATGACCTATCGATTATCTGTGCACCGAGTAGCTACGGTATAAAGATTTTCTAAGTGATGGAAAGTCCGATCGGGATTGTGGATTCCCGGATTTGCAAGGGCTACTTCGGAAGTGCCCTCGTTTCTGTTCGAACCCGGAACAGACTTGTATGGATTGTATGTCCGACATTACAAACTGAGATATAAAGCTGATTTATTTCAAATACATATCTGTTGGTGGCAGAGAATTTATTCTCTTAGCTTAACACCCTTCTTTGAGACGTACGTGCTCAGAGGTTATGTAGTTGAAGGTTATTAGTGATATACTCCCAATTTGGTAGTGTGGCATGCTGAGTGCTGCTGATCATTTGTTGATCAAAGCATGGCTTTGTGAAAAATCATAGCTTTGTGGATGAGACTTCGTCGAACCTCACAACCCGGTTATGGTCAAAACAGGAATTGTGGCGGCAAGGTTATTTGAGGGTAGCGCCCTCTGAGGGTATGTCCATTTCCTTCTGGATTATGGGTGGTATCATTGTATGGAGCCCAGATATTTACTTTGTGGTTGCTGCAAACTCATTGCTTTGTGGTTGTCGGTTGGGAAGCGCTTCAGATAAAGGTTGATAACAACCAGGAGGTGGAATACCCGTGTCAACAGTTACCTAGTTACAGAGGTAACCCGGCCTTGTGTAGCAGAGATCCGATTAGGGTCCGGCGACGTCCCTCCAGAGGCATTCCAATTTATTTGGGAAGTTCCTTTTCCCGACCATTTGTTGGAAATCCAATCATCCAAATACGAGCCCTTTACGGTTTTAGTTGTAGAAACTGCCATTTAACATGGTAGCTATAGTAGGCATACTATAATTTACGTATGCTGGCTAAGATTAATATTATACTTTCGAAATGTTTTCCACTATGCACTGATAATAATATCAAATAGTTTTTTGCGTATTAAGCATGTTTGACTATCATAAGGAGAAATCTCCTCCAAGTGTGCGCTTATTTTGTTTTTAAAAGATTAACTAACCTTTGTTTTATTTGCTACCGATTTCCATTTTCTGGCTCGATTTCTTCACGATATTGACCTTATATAAACAATTCACAATATATTAACATTTGAATTAACCACACAATTTATTACCACTTAACAAATTTAAATTATTAATTAATTTAATTTAATTTAAACTAGTAATTTCCCTTTAAAAATCTTTTAGTAACTAAAATAAATTAAATAAGTCAATTGCACAATTTAATTACCAAATCCCTTATTTTAAAACTTTAACTAGTAAGTTGAAATGTGTATAAGTATATTTTTATTTTCACTTTCGAACTACATATAAAAATAATATATATAAGTCGAAAAATCAAATTTCTTTATAAACCCTTATAAAATTTCTTCTTCCAAAATCTTATATAAATTTCTTGTGCATATATATATATACACACACACATAGACATATACATTTAAACTTTGCAATTTGAAAACTAGACGGTAAACATTCTTTACTGAAGGAAAAAAAAACACTGTTATATATATATATATATATATTCTATAACAATAAACAGTAAATTGCTTACTGTTAAACTTCGTTCCCTACAATTTATATATTTATATACTAAAAACAAAAAGGTTTACACTTTCCCGAAATATTTTTCTTCTCTGTTCTATACAGATTACAAGATATATATATATATATATATATATATATATATATATATATATCACAACAAATAACCTAACCAGATTTTAATATCAATTTTTTTCTTTACTTAAGTAAGTTTGAAACTTTTTCCATGAATATTTTATTTTTCTCTCTAGGTAAAAATGAATTTAATCGAGTATTTATTTATAAGGTTTTTCATGAAATTTGGAGAAAATTGCAAGTCAGACATGAAGGAACTAGTAAAGTAAAACAAACTATGATTTCCAAACTAACCAACCAGTTTCAATTTTTTAAAATTGAACTAAATGAGTCTGTTTCTATCATGTATTCTGTATTTCAAGGTATAGTTCATTCATTAGTATCATTACGGAAAATTTTCTAAAAGGAGGATCAATTTAGAAAAATCCTTAATTCACTCTCTTTAGAATGGGATCAAAAGATATTAGCAGTAAAGGAAACTAATGATATTAGTATACTAAAAATTGAATTAATCGGTATTCTAATGTCCTATGAAATACGGCTGCAACATAGAAAGGAAAGTAAGGCGATCGAAAAAATCAATTACATTCAACGCAACAAATGATGATCAAGATTCAAACAACAATGATAATGATGAGAAGTTGCTCTTATAACTCGAAATTTCAGAAAATTTTTGAAATACAGAAAGATGGACAACTTACAAAAAACTGAAATTAAAAATTTCGGAGATGGAAAATGTTTTCAAGTGTTACGACCGTGGTGAATCTTGCCATCTACGAAGAGACTGTCCGCATTTGAAGAAAGCAATGAATTCATCAAACAACGATTCATTTAAAAATGATAAAAATGACTTTTAACGCGACCTTGGATGATGCTGATACAACACTAGTGGCGACCAACCCGATATTGAAAATCTCAACATGTGTTTCACAGTGATGGAAGATTGGTCAAGTAAAATAAAGGAAATAGCGAAATCGGTGTTTTTTGTATTTCGTATTTTTTTCCTTTTATTCAATATAGGAATAAATTTATAATAACAATATTAAGTGTGTATATATATAATTATATGAATATATTTCTTTATTTTTTTAAACATTTAAATCTGATATATATGTCGACATATGTCACCTAGATATGTCAACATATCAAATAGAATTTGAAGAATATTTTCAAAATTTGAACTTTTGAAATTTCCACTCATTTTCATTCAATTCAAAATTCTAAAAGACATCTTTTGACTGTCGCATGTTCATTCAAACTCTATATATTCATTCCTTCTGACCTTATCTTCAACACACACTTTGTCTCAAAAATCAAACAAATTCTTCGCTCTCTTTCTTCTTAAAAGAACTCATAATATCTTCTTCAAACCAACTTTCTTCATCCAAAGCCATTATACCAAAAGAGCCAAAAGTCAACTTTTTAATGATTAAGAGTCCATTGAATCATACATTGAGAATACAACATTTGGTAAAGTCTTTTCGGGAAGATTTGCTAATTTTAATGAATTTTATTCTTATGGTACATGATCTTGCTTTAAGAAATGGTATTTTTGGTTTAACCATTTTATCACAAAATGATTTTGACTGTTATCCTGATTTGTCAAAACGTTTTATGATAATTTAAATGGAAAGTTTTATCAAGGAAAAAGTGTCAAATTTGGAGTATTATCGAAGATACTATTTTTGTTTTAGATTGTAAATTTTTGGTTAAATTCTTGATTGTAAAAGCAGTGGAAATGACCTCTCCACTTTTTAAAACCGATTATGGAAGTAGGGAGGTTATGCGCGATTTGTTCTCAAATAATGAAGAATATTTTTTTAAAGGCAAATTTCTTAGGCCAAAAGTCAGATTAGTTAGTCTTATTTTACAATAAAGTATTATACCTAGGACGAGGAATTACAACAAACTTACTTACAAAGTTTTAAAGCTTATTGCTATTTTTAGAAAATATGATATAAATTGAGCTCCAGTGATTTTGGATGACTTTGTTTAGAAGATATTTTCCAGATATGAAACCATATTTTACAATGGTGTGTATCTTACTAAAATTTTCAACTATTTTGATATTGACCTAAAAGATGAAAACGTTTTGCCTCACCAAGTTTTTGAAAAAACAAACTCTTCTCTCATGTGCATTCATCTTGAAGTTAGACCTTATGAGTCTTTTAATTAAAAAGTAGAATGATTGGCAAGAGAGGTAGAGCAAGAGATTCTTCAAGAAGAAGAAAGTGATGATATGGAAATAGAGGAGGAGGAAGAAAAAGAAGAAGAGAAGGAGGAAATGGGTACATCTTTTGATAGCTAGACAAACCATCTCGCTATTCAAGCAAAGAGATTCTTAGGAATCAAGAGAAGCTTTTTAATAATCAAAAGAAGCTTAATCATTCTTTCAGTAAGAAATTTACCAGCCTCTCAAACAAAGTTGACAAATACTTTTGAATATAATGAGAAAGCTTGGTGGAATTTCTTCTTCTTTTTCATCATCATTCTGGGTCCACTTAGCTATCTTTATATTTTCTAGTTCTATTTATGTCATTTCCTTATATTTTTCATAATGTTTATGTATCTCTCTGTTTCATTAATGAGATATGCTTGGAGACTTCATTTTGTTGTTAATCATGTTCTTTTGTTTTATGGAATCATAAACTAAAATAATATGAAATGTAAAAAAAAATATAAAACAAAAACAAATACATGTACTTTACTGTATGCATGTTGACATACCCTACATACATACGTCGACATATTCTGGTATTTCTACTTTTTGAATTTCAAAAGGTTTATTTATTTTAATTGGAGTGATTAGTTATAAATTTGACTCTTCACCACTATAAAACATATTTATTCTTAAAAAACTAAATTTCCATTCATCCTCTTACTTTATACTTTTCTACACATCTTTTTTCATAAAATGAATTCAAACACTAATTTTTCACGATAAAAACTTAGTGACAATCTATAAGGAACTCTTCAATCATTTCAGAATGCTCTTTGCTTCATTCTTCACAATCAAAAACCCTTAGAGTTGAGACAAATGCAAATGATTAGAGGACAAGAAAAAAAATTTCAATTCTCTTCGATGTTTGACTTTTTGTTTTGCAAAAGAAGTTTAAGGCGTTGCCCCAAGATGCTTAAACTTTAAAACGAAACTGGATCATTAAGTTTGGAAAATTATCAATATCAATCCAATCTTTGGATCTGAAGGATGGGTCGAAGTTTGCAAGAAAATCTAGTTTTATTATGTATTTCAAATATATATTTATTACTTGTGCATTTATGTTTATATAGTTAAAAACAACTTTTTATGTAGTTAATTGTGTATAAGTGCGTATAAATGTGCAATGTATGGTTTAAATGAAAATAATTATAAATGTATGTATATAAAGTAATTTCTAAAAAATTTGTTTCATAATTAATATTGATGTTGATTCCATATACAACATTATCACATTTCATAATATTTAATAAGTCACATTTGGCGGAATTTATTTTTCTTTTCCCGTTTTTGTTGATGACAAAGAGGGAGAAAACTATAAAATATAATATATGCATATACTAAGTGAGTATTAACTAATTTATGGGGAGTTACATTATTTTTTATAAAAAAATATTTACATGGTTGTCATCACCAAAAGGGGAGATTTTCAATACTATAGGTATTGATTTTGTGACATCATTCAAGGTACTAATGTTTTTTCAAGTTGTATAGAATATTTTGCAGGATGTTACATGGGTATATACAAGTATAAAGTAATCGAGTTTGAAGACTGATCGGTAAAAAGACTAGTGATCAAGATTCAGAGACGATTAAGACAATTGAAGACTTATGAGTTTAAAGACAAAGAGATGAAGAGTTCAAGACTGTAGATAATCGTTAATAGACATTAGATAAATTTGTTTAAGTCCTTATGTATCAACTTTCTTTTCTTTGAATACACTATCACTAAAATGTTTATTTTCAATATATATTTTTATAAATATTTTATAATTTTTTTTATTTATTTAAGTATTTAAAAAACTACTTTTTAAAATGATTTCATAAAATTTTAGATTTTATAACGCCTTAAAGGTGTTATTATCTTTCCAAACATATCAGGATATGTCGACATACCCTTTAAACACTATATAATGGGGACTGTAAAATGAATATTTTTTAACCATATTCTCTCCATTCTTCTTACTTTAAATTCTCATTATATATTTCACAAAATCCACTTTCTATACTCTTTAAATCCACTTAAATTCAATCTCTACTTCACTGCATTCATTCTTTATAATTTACTCACTATTTTGCAAGAATTTTTTCACTCATTCAAAGATCAAAATGTTATGAAAGGACTATAGGATATTTTATATCCAATTTACAACTATTTGTATTACTAATTTGTATGGGAGTGCTTGTAGCTCGTTCAAATCAAGTAGGTGTGCTTATTTCCCGTTCACATCAAGTGGTTGTGCCAGTTACCCGTTTAAATCAAGTGAGTTATCTTGTTACCCGGTTAACTCAAGAATGTCCGCCCAAAACTCAGAAAGTAGGGAGGATATATCTTCTTGCCTTCAAATCAAGATTGTATTCTGGATTGATTGCTACCTAATCGAAGTAGGCATTTAGAAGGAAGTCTTTACAGATACTATACAAGACTTAGATGTAGGATTGGTCAATCCGAACTAGTATAAAACTCCTTGTGTCATCTTTCTTACTTTTACTTTATTTTTATGGCATATATATATATATATATGTATGTATGTATGACTGCTTGTTAATATATATCTATGTTTGTTATTTCTGCTTTGATTTAGATGTCAAAACTACTTAAAAAATTTCTATATAAGTTATAAAATGCTATTAAACCCCCACTTTAGTGTTAGCCTTAAGATCTGTTCACACTAGTATAATTCATTCTACATCATTTTCTGTAATCCGAACTTTTATATATGTGCTTATTGTAGAGCACCTCACAATGAGAAGTGACGTGTGCAGCATTAGTGTAGTACTACTAGAACTACTGACATGATGTCATTCAGTAAAAAAACATATGCCAACAAGAGAACATATCATGAGGCTTCTTTACAAAATGGAAAATGTATTGACAATCATCATTTACATACTTGCTATAATGTAGTTATTTTGTATTATTTTTAATATTAGTTTTGTCCTGAACAATGATTTGTGACTATATTAAGATTTAATGAATGGCGTGAATGTGTAATTCGTTTTTTCTTTTTAGAATATGAATCTTCTATACTATTTTGTAAATGTTAATGATTTTTATTATTATTAGTATAAAGTTGGTTTTAGTTGCAAATTAATGATATTAAATCTACATATGCAAGTGGTAGCAATGCACAAATTTTTGCAATTTCCATTTTTAACAAAGGGCAAAAATGTTGTAAAGTACCTATTACAACAAGTAAAAACAGTTGTAAAAGACCTATTACAATGGGCAAAAATAGTTATTAAATTCTTCATTATAACGATACATTGCAACGGTACAAAATAGTTATAAAATGCTTCGACCCTATTACAAATTTGCATATTAGGACTTTCAACTGATAGTTGCAGTAGGCCTATTACAACTGTGATTGCTAGTTGCAAAACAGGTATTTTCTTATAGTCCATATACAACATCCCATACTTCATCATGTCCTTATAGTAAATAATATTATAAATTTATATCATGTCCATATGAAAAACTCACGATTGTGGTAGTGGCACATTTTCAAATTGCTGCCTAAACATTTGGTACAAGGCTTTGACTATCTTCCTTTGCTCGATCATCTTTTCCTCGTGTCTCCTCATCATATCCCATTGTTCCATTATCTCCTCTACATGCATCTTCAGCAACTTTACATGCTTTCTTGTCATCTTCTCTAACTCAACCTAAGTTCGCATCTAAGTTCGGGTGGCACTGTAGGAGGAGCTTCTCTTATTGGACTGATGGAGTAAATCGATCATTTTTAAAAAAATTAAGCAACATACTAAAAACCAAATCTCACTTTAACTATTTAAAAATTTACCAATTATTAGAAGGGGATCTTAACATAAATGTTTTTGTTTTTAAAAGAGACATTAGAAGGGGTGATTATTTACCAAATATTAGATGGGGAACTAAATGTAACTTTTTAAAATTTTAGCATCACATTAAAAATAAATGGTGAATTAATGGACATATATTTAACAAATATTTGGTGTTTTATTGAGTACTTAACAAAATATTTTCTTATTAAATGAAATTCGGTCTAGAATATAACCTACAGTAAGAATATTACTTTTATCGACAAATTTCGCCCTATCTATAAACATGCTCTAATGATTAAATTGGGTTAAGAAACGATGAAGAAATGAATACAAACCACTTGATGCAATCTTATCACTTACCCTCCTTTGGAACAATGAATATTGCCAAGTCGACCTACAGATGCAATGGAATCCACAATAGATGCATGTATAGAAGAATCTACACATTGCACTCATCAATATAATGGGAGTTAATAGATGGTGATAACATGTGCTAAGGATCATTGCTTAAAACATGTGACTAAGACCCTCCCTAGTCCGAAGATGTCTCACTGGAATGAGATACTAAGGGGGTTATATGCTGCAGAACAATGAATTTCGACACCATATTTTTTGTGTCTATTATCAATGTAGGTACTTGTACCTATTAAAATTTTAACTTTAAAATGAAATAAGCAATTCATGTCATTATTAAATAGAGATAATACTTAAATATGGAAGTGTTTAAATTATGATTCAAGTAAAATTTTAAAAAAAGTGATAGTGAAATAAATAGTTCGTGCTGAAGAATAGTTAAGCAATGATGAATAAAACAATTTATGAAGAAGAATAGAGGTACATTTGTATTAATGGATATTAATGGAAAAATACACATGGACTAAAATGAAATTTATATTCATGATAGCATCAAAATACATACCATATCAAAAATACATTAAAATCTTAACAATCAAGTGTACGTACTCTAAGTCGACTTTTTTATTATCAATGTCATTATTTACATTATACTCTCATCTTCGAAGCCATCTTCTTTAACTTCGGTTTCAACCTTGAAGTAAGTATCATCTTTATTTACTTTGTCACCAATATCTTCATATAATTCAACTCCAATGAATAATTTGTTGTTAAGTCGTTACATATTGTTTACATTTTCTATGATTTACATTACTTTGTTTGGATTAAATCATCTTAGCATATCATATCATCAATTATGATCGTGCCTAAGCTAAATAACCTTCTTGGTTTTGTTTTGACAACGGCCCACCAATCTGCCTTCCTATTGTTAATGGTAGGATTAGGTGCATAGTAGACTTGTGTTGCTTGTCTCCCCAACACAAATGGATCGTAACCTTGATATTGCCTTTTGTGATTCACTTCAATTAGTGAGTAATCTTTGTGTGCACGTTGAATTCATATATCCTTCAAATATCAAGTCAGTCGCATTTGAATAAAAATATTTTAAGCCCCAATAATGTCTAGTAATAAATTTCAATTACTTTCGTTAAACTGCCATAATAATGTTCGAAATATTCACTCTCGTTGCCGCCTATGACAAAGACCCTTGCTCTATTTGCTCCAATGTAACACCCTATATTTTTTAGTAACATTATTTAAGATATTTAATTAGTTAAACTAAATAAAATAATGTGTTGATTAGGGGATTGAGATTTGATTTTTATTAACGGACGGCCGTGCCATTTAACCGAAGAATTAAAATAAGAGTTAAAATAAAATAGAGGAGGGGTAAACTAGGAAAGAGGACATTCTTATACCCTAAATCCTTGGCCTTATGTCTCATACACGTTCACTTTCATTTATTAAAAAAAATTAAACTTGAGGCCAGCAGCCATTAACAAGATAAAGAGGAAGAAGTTTAAGAAAAGCTAAGGAAGAAGCTAAATCAAATCAAATCCATTCATATCTCAAACTCCTTAATCTCTAAAGGTAAGGTTAATAATGTTTACATATCTTATTTCTTGTGTTTTCGGTTTTAAGATGGAATTCGAAAAGTTCTGCAATGATTTTCCATGTTTTTGAATGATGAAATGATTATATATACCTGTTGATTATTTATGCATGTTTATATTTATTTTATGAAATGTTTTAAGGTGAAAACCCTAGTAAATGATAACCAAATGCCCTTGAATTTTTATGTAGACCAGCAATAATTTAGAGATGGGTTTCAGTTTTCAGAATTTTTTTGAATTATGTGGATATTATATGAATTTCTAGTGAAGGAAATATTATTTTGGATTTAGAAATATTTACTATTAAATAATTAATGGTTTGGGTCTGAAATTAATAGATGTTGGATAACATATTAAAAATGATTTTCTGGAATTTTTGTAGAATTTTCTTAAGTGTTTTAATGGGTATATAAAATTATATAAGGTATGAGACTTAAATGTTTTATATATTTACGAAAGGAGAAGGGGCTTTTTGTAAATAAATTCAAATCATTAATTCTGGAAAGTCGGCAGTACTTTTAGAAAAGAGAAACTTGCTACCAATCACAATTTTACAAACAAGGCATGTTAGGTATAAAGAAATAGTTTAAAATGGACTAATCTACATGGTTTTTACTTTTTCGATGCTTTCGGCACCAGTTCGCCTCCTCACTTTTGCCTTCGACTCTTTCAAAACCAATGTACATGGTATTAGTTAAGTAGTATGTAGTGAATTGGATATAGGTGGAAGGTATAGGGTCGAAACCAAGGATTTCGAAGGGGTTGAAGCATTCCTTCACTTTTAATTGAAAATGCGCCTGCTTACCTTCGACTAAGTAGCTTTCGAATTGGTTAGCTTTCGACTAGGTCAATTGAACTTAAATAAATGGTTTCGATTGGGTTGCGCTTTTGTTTTAAATTGACTACTTTCAGCTAAGTCGAAACCTTTTGGCTACCGCTTTCTTCCTTTCGACCCGGATGGTTTCGAAAGGGTTACTTTATTTTCTGAAATTTGGCTACTTCTCTAATGCTTTCAAATGGATGGTTTCACTACCATAACTTCTTTACTTAGGAATGATTTCGAAAGGAAAGCTTTTGACTTTAATGGGTTTCTGATCCTTTTGATTTACTTGAAGGCATATTACAAATGGTTTTGATCGAATAGGTTTTCAAAGATTTCGAAGGAGTAAATTTTGAATGGCTTTGGAAGGTTTCCACATTTTTGAATTGCTTCGGAGTAGATTGAACCCAAAGGCTTTCAAATGGTTTAGCGTTTTAATTCTTTTGAATGGGTTTTAAATGCAGTTTCGAACAGGTGGTACCCCAATGATTTCGAAAGGTTTTGAAAGAAGGTTTTCCAATGGTTTTGAAAGGTCTAAGAGGATAGGGTTTTCTAATATTTTTAAAAGGCATAGTTTAAAGGTTGTAAAGAATGATGTCTAATGTTTAAAGCTTTTGAAAGGCTTTTGATGGTTTCGAAAGGGTTACTTTCAAGGGTTTCAAAAGGGTTACTTTCAAGGGTTTTGAAAGGGTTGTTTAAAGGCTTTAAACTAAGATTTCAAATATACTAACTAGGCAACATAGCCTAAGTGTTCTTAAGTTAAAAATGTTTTTAACTTATTTTGAGAGGATAGGTAATCCTCATTAAAATTCATTAACATTATTTTGAGTAAAGTATATATAACATGGAAAAATAGCTTAGAGTAAAGCTACGAAAATATTTTCCTTGTATAAGCATGATTTAAAAGGTTAAATCATTTTGAAAAGGTTTTCAAGGCAAAATGATGAAGGGTAGTTAACCCTAAGAAAATGATTCAAATAGTTAGGCTAGCATGTGGATAGTTAGTACAGTTTTCGGACATATAGTCCATTTATTACTTATGGACATATAGTTCATTAGTTACCTATTTTTAGCATAATGGATATTGCTATTGCTTTTACTGTTATTATACTCAGTTGATTAACTAGTTTGGTTGCGGAAAAAGATTTGCAAAATATACGTTTTGAAAAGGATATTAGTGAGGGGAACCCATTCCGCTAAGCGGCGTAGTCTCACTTAATATCAGTAAACCGAGATGTAATAGTATTATTCATACCATGCTTATGTTCGACTCGAAGTTATTGTTTCCCTTTAACTGTCGGGTGCTCAAAATTGATTTGAGTAGGCTGAGGGTTGAGGTTTATAGGTTTTAATTTTGACGAATAAAGCTTCTAGAGACAAGCAGGTGGCTGTCGGATAGCTAATTAGGGTTGCAGTTTATTTTGTTTATGTCCGCTATGTATATTAAATAAGTTATAATTATATTGACTCTGATCAATCAAGGGGACATTGCCATATGTCTCTCTTGACGTATTATTTTATAATTATATTTGATCTTTACCTGGGAAACAATTATGGGATTATGTAATATGGATATGAATTATTGTTTTGAAATGATATCAGTAAAACGTTGTTTTGAAATCTGTGATTTTGTTCATATTCATGTGCTCTAATATTATGGATACCATTAGCATTACTGGTTTTTATCACCAGAAGTTAATACTATAGACGACTGCAACATCTGTAGCGCTTAGCTTTTGGCCTCCAGACATGGGATGTTACAACTTGGTATTAGAGCATAGGTTTATGAAAAACTTTAAACTAAAAATGATTTTGAAAACGTAATCCTATAGAATTAGAGTAAGATTAGGATATGGGATAATGCTATATTAACATACTTGTATTGGTTATATATAAGTATACACTTTATTTATAGTCCCCTACATTTTTTAGGTTATTTTTCTATATCTCATGAGGTTTGAATACATATATGGATGGTAGAAGAGGAAGAGTCAACCCAGAAGGGGAGGCACCGATGGGAATGCTAAGCCTAATATGAGGAGGACCAAGGTCAGGCACAAGCAGAGAATGTAGGTGTTCGAGTCCCGCAAGTGGGCATGGAAGCTATGTATCAGTTTTTTGTAAATATGATGCAAGCTAGAATTGCAGCTGGAGTGGTAGGAGGAGATGCTGTGAGAGCAGTAGTTTTGAAAGTTCTGGTAGTTAATCATTATGCTAAGATGAGCGGAGATCTATGTAGTTAATGTCCCGCTATTACCCCGCTATATCTCATAGCGGATTTCTACCGCTGCATTTTTCCATATAGCCCCAGAATATAGCCTTTCCGCTTTAATCCCCGCTATTTTCGCTATATCCCGTTATTTCCGCTATATTCCGCTATATTCCGTTATTCCCGCTATATCTTTTTTAATAAAATGAACTGAAAAATTGCATTTATACATTATAAAATTACGAAACTAATTTATTTGATTTAATTTTTAATATATTTTCAGAAATGAAAATACTCTAATATTCTACCAAATTCAATTATGTTATATAACATTTTTTCGTTTATTTAAAGTACATTCGCATATGTTTTTATTTAAAATTATTTATGTATTATTTATAATTCAATTGAATGATAAATTTCATTTAGTTACCATTTATATATTTGTAAAAACATTAAGTACAAGTTTTATATGCTATTTTAGAGTCATCCGCTATATCTGGCTATATCCTCGCTGTATCCCCGCTATGGCTTTTTGCACCTCCAACGCTTTGAATCTACTGAGCGCATTAACTGCACAGGCGGAGATTACCTTAAGCTTGGAGGGAGCCATTTCTAGTAAAAGAGGATGCTATAGAGATGGAGGATTGGTTGTTGTTATGTGAGACAATTTTTGCATTTGGGGCTCAATGATGAGTAGAAGAGGAGGCTTGTTTTGAGACAACTTCAGAGAGCAGCTTTGTTCTGGTGGAACAGTGTGACGTTGTTGTGGATAAGGAAACCTTGACATGGGCAGATTTAAAGGGGAGGTTCCAAGAGAGTTATATATCTATGATGGTAAGTCGGCTCTGATCAGAAAGTTTGATGAGTTAGAGCAGGGAGAGATGTCTGTTTTAGAGTAAGTTAGTAGGTTTGAGGAGTTGGCCAGATATGGATATACTTTAGTGGATACAGTGATGATGAGGAATGAGAAGTTTATCAAGAGGTTGAAGCCTAAGGTAGCAAGGGCTACATTACCTCATATTAGATATCCTTCTGATTTTGTAGTGGAGTTGGCCTTAAGTCATGTGGAGATTCTTCATTCTCTAAAGAAGAGTAGGGCTAAGGGGGTCCAAGTTGGACAGAATTAGAAGAGGAAGTTCTTTCCTAAGAAGGGTGCTCAGTAGGGGGGAGCAACTAAGAAAGGGAGGTCCAAGGTTGTCTTTTTAAGTGTGACAAAAAGGTTCATTTTACTAAAAGGTGTCGTGTTGGAAAAGCAAAGGAGGTGGACAGGATGAAGAATGTCTGGTGCTTCAATTGCAACCGGATTGGCCACTATAAAAATCAATGCAAGGAGCCTGCTAAGGATGGAAAGGGAAAGTTGTACGTATTGGAGCCTGGTACTTTGAAGCCAACAACTTAGGAGAAAGTAAAGATAGTTTTGGGAGGTATGCTTCAGACCCATGGTATTCCTGTTAGCGTTCTGTTAGATACTGGTGCATCGTATTCTTTTAAATTTATATGTTTGATAGATAAGCTTAACCTAGAACCCACATGTTTAATTACTTCCTTGTGGGTTGCAAACACGATAGGGGGTATGCAACTCTAGAATTGAGATGTGAGCAGTTAGAGTTTGACTTGTTTGTTCATACTTTTGTTTGCAGTTTGAATGTGTTTGATTTTGTGGGGTTCGGAATTATTCTTGGGATGGGTTGGTTAAGTCTGTACGATGCTATGATATTTTGCCATGATAGGAAAATATCTCTAAGACCCCTTGATTGTAATGATAGGATAGTCTGTACCATAGAAGGCCCTGTAGTGAGGTGAATGCTTTGTTGGATGTTATGGAATTGGAAGATGAGCTGAGTCGAGTTTTCATGGTTAGAGAATTTGAGGACGTTTTTAAGCCTGTAGTAGGATTGCCACCGAAACGGGCCATTGATTTTCAGATAGATTTAGCTTCAGGAGCAGAACCAGTGAGTAGGGAGCCAAAAAGATGACATAAAGATGAGGGAGTTGAAGGTGCGCTTGGTGGATTCGGAAGGAAAGAGCTTTATTAGGCCAAGTAGTTCACCTTGGGGAGCAGCCGTAGTGCTTGCTAAGAAGCCGGATGGATCGTTAAGGCTATGTATCGATTATCATAAGTTGAACGAGAGGACGATAAAGAATCGATACCCACTGCTTAGAATTGATGATTCACTCGACCAGTTGAGTGGTGCCAAGGTATTTATCCATTTGGATTTGGCAACAAGTTTCCATCAGCTCAGGCTAGCAAAGGATAGTATACCTTAGACGACGCTTAGGAACAGATATGGATCATATGAATTGTTAGTTATGCCATTCGAACTGACTAATGAGCCAGCATTCTTTATGGATTTATGAACCAATTTTTCCAAGGGCACGTGGATAGGTTCGTATTGGTTTTTATAGGTGATATCTTGATTTACTCTAAGGGTGAAAGAGGGCATGAAGTTCATCTTAAAGTGATGCTTGAGAAACCGAAGCAGCATCATCTGAAGGCGAAGTTTTCAAAGTGTCATTTCTGGAGGAAGGAAGTGAAATTTCTTGGTCATGTAGTCTCAGAGAAAGGGTTATCAATAGATCTGACTAAGATTAAAGCAGTGAATAGTTGGAAGAGACCCGAGACAGTGACTGAGATAAAAAGTTTCCTTGGATTGACCGGTTATCATCAAAGATTCATTAAGGATATTTCGCATAGCAGCACTGATGGCCAAGCTAACGAGGAAGGACGTGAAGTTTAAATGGACCGATAAGTGTGAGGAAGTGTTTCAGAGTTTAAAACACTTATTGACCCATGCACCAGTTTTTTTTTTTCCGGAAGGGATCATGATTAGGTTGCTTATACGGATGCATGTGGAATAGGATTAGGAGCAGTGCCGATGCAGAGAGGTAAAGCGATTGCTATGCTTCTCGACAGCTTAGACCGCATGAGGTCAGATATCCGACACATGATTTAGAATTGGCTACAGTGATTTTTGCATTGAAACTGTGAACACATTACGTTTTGGGAGAGAGGTTTGAGTTATATACATATAATAAGTCGCTGAAGTATTTGTTCCCTCAGAAGGAGCTGTATATGAGGCAAAAGAAGTGGTTAGAATTTATCGTTGCTTATGATTTTGGAATTGAGTACACACCGAGGAAAGACAACAATATTGCGGATGCACTTAGCAGGAAGCATCAAAATACAGTGTTAGCAATGATTGCTGAGTGGAAATATTTGGAAGAATTGGCAGTTTGCAGAGTGCAGTGGAGATCTGAGGCTAGGTGTAGTAGAGAAACCATAATATTATCATGTTTGGAAGTTCGACCGGTAATGATCGAAAAGATTGCTTCTAAACTAGAGATGGATCCAGTATTAGCTGGAACGAATCAAGAAGTCAAGTGATGGAACTGAGAGCAACGACTTATAAGATTTCAGTCTTTACCAGAATGGGTAGTTGAGAAAGAAAGGGAGATTATGTGTTTAAAGTGTAGGAAACATAAGGAAAGAAGTTTTGGAGGAATGCCATCATTCAAGGTTCACTATTCACCCCGAAGGAACTAAAATATATCCAGATATGAAGAGAAGTTTCTTCTAGGAAGGCATGAAGCATGATGTAGGCTTATGGGTGAAGCAATATTTGAAATGCCAGTAGGAAAAAGCCAAACATCAGAAGTCGAGTGGGTTACTTCAACCATTAGATATTCTAGTATAGAAATGGGATTCTGTTTCTGTGGACTTTATTGACGGGTTGTCAAGGTCGAACATAGGATATGAAAGTATATGGTCATTGTGGACAGACTGACCAAGAGCGCCCATTTCATTCCAGTTAAGTCAACTAGAATGACACCTGTTTTAGCGAATATTTTTATGAAAGTTGTAATAAGACTGCATGGAATTCCTAGTAGTATAGTTATGATAGAGATTACTTAATCATTAGCAAATTTTGGAAGAGTCTAAGATGCTTTAGGAACTAAGCTACAGATAACTTGTGCTTACCATCCGTAGACAGATAGGCAAATGGAAAGAGTTAAAAATATACTGGAAGATTTGTTATTGTGCATTAGATTTCGGGGATCAGGGGAAGAACATCTATATTTAGTGGAGTATTCATATAGCAATTGGTATCGAACTAGTATTGCGATGGCACTATTTGAAGCTTTGTATGGAAGGCCATGCAAATCTCCTATTTGTTGGTTAGAGACGGGGATAGGTTGGTTCCTAGTCTAGATTTAGTTAGAGAAGCCACAGAAAAGATTGAGGTCATTCGAGCTAGGATGAAGGAGGCTTAGTCTAGGTAGAAGAGTTATGCAGATAATAGATGGAAAGTGTTACCCTAGAAATTAACCTTTCGAATAAGTCGAGGCTTCGCTAAGCAAAGAAGAAGATAGAAGAGCTCCAACTAAGCCTTTCAAAAGAGTCGAAAGGATGCTGCCATCTATGTCTGGAAGCAACATGACCTTTACAAGGTATCAGTAGGTTTCTCCATTCAATATCTAGAAAGTACTTACGTTTCGAACAAGATGAAGGAGTAAAAAGCAACCGTCCTCCTTCATTTACAACCTTTCGACTAGATGAAGACCTTCCGACTGTGTCAAAGCAACACCTTTTGAAGACAAGGGGAACAACAACTTGCATATGCGCCAAACCATTTGACACCAAAGGTTTCGCCTTTATTTGTACTACGCGAAAGCAAACATTGACCGGAACTACCCCTTTGAAAGTTACAGTAAGCTTTTCGAATCGGCCGAAACCAATGTGGTCCAGGAAGTTCTACATCAGATTGAAAACAAGAGCACAGGCATAGCCAACATCATCGAAACCAATGAACAAGACTATCGACAAAGTCAGAATCACTTACAAAGCAATGCAAAGTAGGGAAGCGCAGCCCTTCCTTTTGAGAAAGATGAAGCATGCTTAGGTCATTTGGCAGCCACCTTTCGACCAAGTCGGAAGCATCAGGGTCGAAAGGTGCTGAACCGCATCTATAAGTAAGACCCGGAGGTCACATTTTTGGGGATTCGATTTTTCTCATTCTTAACTTGTATACTTTTATCAAAAATATTGTAAATCCCAATTAGAGAGTCGATTTGAGAATTTAAAAAATAAAATTTTCTTACCTTGATAAAGGGAAGTCTCCAATACATAGATTACTTTACTGTTCCATTAAAGCTTTTGTTGGATTTATCATTGTATTTCAGGTTCTTCCTACATCAATAAGACTCTTTCGACACAGTCGAAACCACCCATAATCAAGTGATTACAAAAATATACTCTGAGCCACTTCTCCTTCGGGCCATTGCCTTCGACAAGGTAGAACCAAGTCGCTACTCACTTAAATCCTCAACCAACACAAGAAGCCTAAGGACCCTACTTTTGATCAGGTCGAAACCCTCACTTATATCCTTCCACCTTAGTCCACACTATTCAAAAGCCTAAAGCTCTTGACAAGGTCGAAACCCTTGTCCAGTTTCCAGATTTAAGCTTTACCATCAAGATCACCCCACTTTCGACAGGTTCGGAACCATTGAATCATAATTCATAGAATAAGTCCTATCAAGACAACCCTCAAGGCCTTCGACACCGTCAAAACTTTCAAAGGGAAAATTTTCTAAGATATCTCTATCGATTCAAAAAGGAAGGCCTTCGAAAGAAGTATTAATCCATCCAAACAAAGTCGAAAGGTCATTAAGCATGGAATCCAACCCTTTCGACACAGTGGAAAGTTTAGTCTAAATAATTCCTGTCAATTAGAGTCTAATCGAAAGGGAATTTTAAGAAGGATACAAACCTCCATCTCTCTTCTGCCCGCTAAAAGGAAAACTTCATTCTTTAATACATCTTTGGGGTGTTAACAAGAAATCTTGTTAATATATTTTGGTGCTAGAGGAAGGGGTTGAACCTCCATCTTGGATAAACTCCCAACACTACTATTCTCCTACCCCACTCAACCATATCCTATGTTCATCCACATTGGTTTAATCATTTTTAATATTATTATGCATTTAAAATATGTATTTATTACTTGTACTTTTAAGTTTATATAGTTAAAAACTACTTTTATGTAGTTAATTGTGTATAAGTGTGTATAAGTGTAAAAATTGCGATGTATGGTTCAAGTAAATATAATTATAAATGTATGTATGTAAAGTTATTACTCCAAAATTTGTTTCACAATTAATATTGTTGCTGATTCCATATACAACATTATCACATTTCATACACATTTAGGGGAGTTTATTTTTCTTTTCCCTTTTTTGTTGATGACAAAGAGGGAGAAAACTATAAAATATAATATATGCATATAATTAGTGAGTGTTAACTAATTTATGCGGAGTTACATTATTTTTTATAACAAAAATATTTACATGGTTGTCATCATCAAAAAGGGAAGATTGTTAATACTATAGATATTGATTTTGATGACATCATCTAAGGTACTAATGTTTTTTCAAGTTGTACAGAATATTTTGCAGGATGTTACATAGGTATATACAAGTATAAGGTAATCGAGTTTTAAGACTGATCGGTAAAAAGAATAGTGATCGTGATTCAAATACGATCAAGATAATTGAAGACTTATGAGTTTAAAGACAAAGACATGAAGAGTTTAAGACTATAGATAATCGTTAATAGACATTAGATAAATTTGCTAAAGTCCTTAAATATCAACTTTCTTTTCTTTGAATAATCTCTCACCAAAATATTTATTTTCAATATATATCTTTATAAATATTTTATAGAAGTTTTATTTGTTTAAGTATTTAAAAAAACTACTTTCTAAAATGATTTTACAAAATATTAGAATTTTGTAACACCTTAAAGGTATTTCTATCTTTCCAAACATATCAGGGTATATCGACATACCCTTCAAACACTATATAAAGGGGACTGTAAAACAATTTTTTTTAACAATATTATCTCCATTCTTCATACATCAAATTCTTATTATATATTTCACAAAATCCACTTTCTGTACTCTTTAACTCCAATTAAATTCAATCTCTACTTCACTACATCCATTTATTATATTTTACTCACTATTTTGCAAGATGTTTTTGACCAATTCAAAGATCAGTGTGTTATAAAAGGACTATACGACATTATATATCCAATTTACAACTATTAGTATTTGGAATCGACAACTCTCTAATATTAATTTGTATGGGTGTGCTTGTTTCTCGTTCAAATCAAGTAGGTGTGCTTGTTGCCCATTCAAATCAAGTTGTGTTTGTTGCCTATTTAAATCAAGTGGGTGATCTTGTTACCTAGTTAAGTCAAGAAAGTCTGCCCAAAACTCAGAAAGTAGGGAGGGTGTATCTTCTTGTCTTTAAATCAAGATTGTATTCTGGATTGATTTCTACCTAATCAAAGTAGGCATTCAAAGGAAGTCTATATAGATACTATATAAGACTTAGATATAGGATTAGTCAATCCAAACTAGTATAAAACTCCTGGTGTCATCTTTTTTACTTTTACTTTATTTTTAGGGCACACACATATATATATGTTTGACTGCTTGTTAATATATATATATATATCTATGTTTTTTTATTTCTATTTTGATTTAGATGTCAAAACTACTTAGAAAAGTTCTATATCCATTCACACTAGTATAATTCATTCTACATCATTTTCCACAATCCTAACTTTTATATATATGCTGATCGTAGGGCACCTCACAATGAAAAGTGACGTCTACAGCTTCGGTGTAGTACTACTCGAACTACTAACAGGATGTCATTCAGCAAACAAGCACATGCCAACAAGAGAACATGTCATGAGGTTTTTTAACAAAATGGAAAATGTATTGACAATCATCATTTACATACTTGCTATAATGTAGTTATATTTTATTATTTTTAATATTAATTTTGTCTTGAACTATAATGATTTGTAACTATATTAAGACTTTATGAATGGTGTGAATGTGTAATTCGTTCTATCTTTTTGGAATACGAATCTTCTATGTTATTTTTTAAACGCTAATGATTCTTATTATTATCAGTACAAAGTTGGTTTCAGTTGCAAATTAATGATATTAAATCTATATATGCGAGCGGTAGCAATGCATAAATTCTTTTAATTTCCATTTTTTAACAATGGGCAAAAATGCTGTAAAATACCTATTACAACAAGTAAAAACAGGTGTAGAAGACCTATTACAATGGGAAAAAATTGTGATAAAATTCTTCATTATATAGATACCTTGCAACGGTCCAAAATAGTTGTAAAATGTTTCGACCCATTATTAATTTTTATATTAAGACTTTCAACTGATAGTTGTAGTAGGCCTATTGCAACTATCATTGCTAGTTGAAAAATTGGTATTTTCTTATAGTCCATATACAACATCCCATACTATATCTTGTCCTTATAGTAAATAATATCATAAATGTGTGTGTGTGTGTGTGTGAGTGTGTATCATACAGCATGTCCACATAAAAAACTCATGATTGTGGTGGTGGCACATTTTCAAATTGTGGTCTGAACATTTAGTACAAGGCTTTGACTAGCTTCCTTTGCTCGATCATCTTTTCCTCGTGTCTCCTCATCATATCCCATTGTTCCACCATCTCCTGTGCATGCATCTTCAGAAACTTTACAAGCTTTCTTATCATCTTCTCTAACTCAACCTAAGTTCGCATCTGAGTTCGAGTGGCACTGTAAGATGAGCTTCTCTCATTGGATTGATGTAGTAAATCGATCATGTTAAAAAAATTAAGCAACATGCTAAAAACTAAATCGCACATTAACTATTTAAAAACTTACCAATTATTAGAAGGGGATCTTAACATAAATGTTTTCTTTTTAAAAGAGTCATTAGAAGGGGTGATTATTTACCAAATATTACGATGGGGAAATTAACATAACTTTTTAAAATTTTAGCATAACATTGAAAATAAATGGTGAATTAATGGACATATGGTTAAAAAATATTTGGTGTTTCATTGAGTACTTAATAAAATATTTTCTTTTTAAAAGAAATCCGGTCAGGACTATAAACTACAGTAAGAATATTACTGTTACTGAAAAATTTCACCCTATCTATGAACATACTCAAATGATTAAATTAGGCTAAGAAATGATGAAGAAATGAATATAAACGCTTAATGCAAATTTATCACTTACCTTCCTTTGGAATAATGAATAATTCCGACTCGATCTACAGATGCAATGGAATCCATAATAGATGCATGTAAAGAAAAACAACACATGCACTCATTAATATAGTCAGAGCCGATAAATGGTGATAACATGTGCTTCGGAACATTGCTTAAAAAATGTGACTAAGACCCTCCCTGGTCCGAAGATGTCTCATTGGAATGAGATGCAGAAGGGGTCGTATGCTTCAGAACAATGAATTTCAACACCCTATTTTTTTGCGTCTATTATCATCGTAGGTACTCGTATCTGTTGAAGTTTTAACTTTATAATAAAATAAACAATTCATGTCATTATTAAATAGAGAAAATACTTAAATATGCAAGTGTTTTAAATTATGATTCAAGTAAACATTTTAAAAAAGTGATAGTGAAATAAACAGTTCATGATGAAGAATAGTCAAGCAATGACGAATAAATCAATTTATAAAGAAAAATAGCGATATATTTGTACCAATGGATCTTAATGGAAAAATACACATTGACTAAAACGAGACTTATATTCATGATAGCATCAAAATACATTGAAATTCTATAGGGTGGATCGTTTAGTGTATATGCAAGTATATGTGATATATAATGCAATTAAAACAATAATATTATAAGTAAATATAGAATAAGAACACCAAGATTTGATACAGGTTCGGACTTCCCTTCCTACGTCCAGTCTCGAAGCTCCCCTTCGGAATTCGACTATCAAACACCCTCGCTTCGCCCGTAGGAATAGGCTAGGTTATAATAAATTGTTCTTGTCAAATGTGTGTTCTATAACATGGATATTGACTAATTAGTACAAATGCTTCCAATATATATCTAGAGAGTATTGTCTATGAAGAACTGAATATTTGAATGAGTTAAATACAAGTATAGATTGCTATAGATCAAGAGTATATGATAGAATATGGAATTGGAGAGCGTAAGTAAGTAAGGTGATTTGTTCTCTTGATTCTTGATGATATATATATATAGTTGTAGAGAGGTTCCTTGAGTAGTTGCATCCATTAACAAGTTCCTTTAAAAAATTTAATTCAAATTTTTTAAAACAAATTCCTTTAAAATTTTTAAAACAGCTCTTTTTTAAAATAAGATTCCTACATTCAAAAATATTTTGAATAATATTATTTATTATATCTTTTAACACTTTGAAACAATTTCAAATTTTCTGGACCTAGATTTTAAAACTTCCCAATTTAATTCCTTCTCGATTTATAAGTCATACTTAACTAAATTGTTATTTCCTTAAAACATTTCATTCTGCTTTATCATTGTGTTTTTTAGAAAAATAAACATCACTTTATTAAGATACAATACCCAATTTATGATAATTATTATGTCTAGAAATCATACACACCATATATTCCATAATCATTTGCTGGAAAACCAAATCAGCGTAATTTATTTCAATACTTCGAAAATTCTTTTGAATTTTCTAGGATTTAAGTTCAGTTTTGATTCCATTTTCAGCTCAAGTTATTTGCATAGTTAATCCTTACCAAATTTCTATTTGGTTGTATATATATTACCACTTAATTCTTATTATAATATTTAATTTCAATAATCAACATCCAATTATCTTAATATATCATAATGATTAGAAAAATTATTGCTTTATATAACAAAATATAGGCATATATGCTGATCATTTTTAAAACCGTTTTAAAATCATTATATAAGAAAATAACAAATAAGCTCTCATATAATACGCTCAACTCATTTTAGGGTGCTATTGACCCTAAATCTAATGAGTAACCCCTACCAAAGCCAAAGTTCTTGCTTTACCTTTAGCTCTGATACCAAATGTAACGGCCCAAAATTTTTGAACTCGAAAGTCGACACTAATACGTTCACTGTATAAAGCATCGAGCAATCGGGTGCCGGAAATCCCAGACTGTTAGGGTAAAGAATGAAAAATGGTAGAAAAAGAAATAGAAATAACGGCATAGAATCTCACAATCGCAGCGGAACAAATATAATATACAAATAGCTGCATTTTAGACAAGAAAAGTTGTAACTGTTTATATACACACAATATATCAGAGTACAATAAATCTGGGCAGTTATTATAACCTATCCCTACAATACTGACTAAAAAGTCTCTAATACACAATGGAATATAATCAATACGTCTCTGTCATACAGCTTGTCTCCTGAGCGCCCAACGTCCAAACCTAAAAATCTGTAATACTCGGTCTGATCCAAGCATTACAATAAACTAACACCCGAGTCAGGCTGAAAACCAGCGTGAGTAAATCCATTCAAACATGAAATACTTAAGTTATAAACTTCTTTGAAACCCGAAGTAACTCGTATATCTGATGAGTTTTTTATCAGATTAAAACCAACACCTTTACAGAAAATTCATCAATAATTTAATACTCGTCGGACACAGCTACCTATTTATAATAACCTAGTTCACCCATTTTATTCAAACCAGCCTATTAGATTCCATGATCAAATCTGTAAAGATTTATGGCGTTTATTGGATCGAAGTGGCCTCGGATATCGCTGATATCCAACTTGTGAATCCAAGCAATGGACTTTAAAAGGTCAATTGTTTAAAATAAACAAATTATCATTCAGGGTAACAATATTCAAGTATAAGAATTTATTATAGATTCTTATTTCAAATAAATTATCACTTTTTATCACGTGATTCTAATTTCGAAACCAATATCCCATAGAATTAAGCGAAAATATAGGTCGGTAGCCCAATTAACGATCTGTAACCCATATCCAAATGATTTACACTTGATTTTAATTTACCTTGATTAACCATATTCATGTATATTTAATACCAAATTAATATCAAATCAAACACTTATTACATAATAAATATTGTAAAATGCCATTAAAATAAAAATAGTTTCCATTAATTGGTAAAATATCACCGATCTTAACTTACGGTTTTCAAACGAAAATATGATTTTTTAGTCAAAGGAAATATAAGCCATTATATAAATATATAAATGAATTCCATTCTTTTTTTCTTCTATTTATTATATTTTTCATTCATTTCCTTTTCTTCTCCCTATTTTTTTAATTTACTTATCTTCCTTTATTTCCTTTCTTTATTATCCTTATTTCTATTTTGGCCCAAGCCCAGCGCGCTATTATATTCCTCTCTACTCTTCAGTTCTTTCTCCCCATTTAATCTTCAGCCTGTACAAATAAACGTGCATGCATATATGCACGAACATAACGTCTCCGACCAACCTTCCTAATCGCCGACCATACACACAAGCTGCCGCCGATCCCTACCCTCCGCTTCCCTACCTGAAAACGTAAACCAAAAAAATATGAGTTCGAATTCGATTCTCGACCCAAGTCTGGCATGAATGACGCCCACCCAAAACCGCATCGTTCCGTCACCACGAACCCCCATCACCACCGCACTTCGCCAGAACCCACGCCACCGTCTCCCCTAGCTTTTCACCCACCTGTGCACGCTCGTACTTCCCCCATCATGACACCATTCCCATCGACCAGAGACATGACAAAACCGCCACTAAATCCTACATCTACCTTGCCCGCCTCCACAGCCAACTATACTCTTCCATGCTATTTTTCTCCTATGCGACCTCGACTAAGCCTCCCCCACAAATTATACCGTCCCTCGAAGTTTGCCAGGTTGACAGAATTTGGGAAAACCACAATTTCCGTTCAAGTCCCTCTTTCGACCTCCTTGAAATCTTAAAAATTACCAAACCACCGTTAAAAATTGTGATTTCCTACAATAATCCCGATATGTAATCCATTTGCGAAATTTTAATACTTGAATTTTACCCATAGTCGTGACATCCACTGAAACATCCTTCATTCTTTTCCTATACATGAAGAATTTTAATGAAACGATTTTTAAAATGAGCTATCCTATAAAACAAACAACATTTTTTTTAGAATCTTAGTTTAAAATTTGATGTATTTTTGAGTTGTTAGTTTTTTTTTAAGTTGTAACTTAATAGGTTTTGAAATGAATAAACAAGAATAGAGGAACTAACTTATTACTGTGTTCCTTCCAGTATCTAAACATGTCTCAATCCTCATGTGCATGACATAGATATTAGTTGATACATGTATGCTTGACAAAATACATCCATTCATACAAATTTTAAAGATATACAAATGTATAGAAGGGTTACAATGAGCAATTTTTTTGCATATACTCACTGTTCTTTTGAAAATTGATGTTTCTTCTTCTTCTTAACTTAAATGGTAGGTTCTTCCTCTCATGAAATCAAATTAACAATCACTCAAGGTTCTTTCATCTTATTTTTTAAAAAAAAAGAAACAGAGACAGTGTAAGATTTCTTAAGCTTTACAGTTATTCTTCCCTAACTAACACACATATATAAACATAGGGACTGATTTTACCATTTATTCTTAACAATAAAGAATCTATCCGAGTTCCTTAACCATTGTAATTGTATATAAGACTTGCAATAAAAGTTTTAAAAGCTTTTACTTCACAGATTTGATCAAGATGAACAACTGCTGCCTATACATATATCTAAAACACTAGTAAAGCCAAATCAAGTGATTTACTAACAAATTTGCATGGAGATGATTGCTGCCTTTGATTTAAGTCTGCTTCCTTTGAACAGAGAATTGTTTGAAAAGTAACTGCTGGATTTGTTTTGATCTCCTAGACATAAATTGCTTTGATTCTTTTTTCTGTTAGGTTGTTTTTGTTTGGTTTAAGTTATGATATGTAGAGATGCCTATCTTTGTCTACTTAGTTCGAGAGAATGAAAAATAAAGGAAGACAGTAGAGGTCTAAGAAAGTAAACTGCCTTCTTTGTACACAACAAGCTTCCTTTTTATTTATATCTTTATTTATCGTTTTGCATTTTGTTTGTATATTTTCTCTTAAGAAGAGGACAATATAGTGGAAAGAAAATCATATATATATATATATATATATATAGAAGAAAAATATAATTCAAATTTAGATTAAGAGAGATTGGTGAGTAAATACCTCATTCAAACCCTCTCATCCATGATTGGATGTTACTTTCTTATCATACTTTAGTATGAGTGGTGTTTGATTGACCTTGATACTAGAAGATGACTATATTTGATTATTAGATGACTCGAATCGATTAAAAAGAGGTCAGTTGAGATTTCATGTTAAATTGATATGTTAGAGAATTATGGAAATTTTACTACATGTGATTTGATTGAACTTGGTAAGAGAGATTTAATTTATGAAATTTCTCAACGTTTTCTATTTAGTTGGATATTAGACCATGAGATGATTTAAATCAATTAGAAATGGAATTGGACGATTTGGAGTAGAATTAATGAAAAGCAAGTCAAGTGAAAATAAATATTTTAAGATTGTATGCATAAAGGTTATTGTGCATGCAAATCAATAAGAGGTATTATGTGCTTCAAGATGTTCTCGAAATGAACTTTGTGATCCAAAATGTAAATCTGAAATGGACACCCAAGATTACTTACCTTTTCTGAGATCTTTCTGGATACCAGATCAAATCTTAAGAATTACCAAGACGAAACGTGACCGAATTCCGGGATTCAAAACTACTGGTTAAGCAGTTAACTTCTTCTCTTTCACAACACCAGAAAGGCAATTTCCTCACGGTTATAAGCGGGACAAAACTAATTTGTTACGGTTATAACCGTGAAAATAGGTACCGTGGGCGAATTCAGTCACACTTTTGCTCACGGTTATAACCGTGATAAAAATAGTAATTTCCCACGCTTATAACCGTTATAAATTTAGATATTATCACACTTATAACCGTTACCAACGGTATTTACTCACGGTTATAATCGTGATAAAATGGTTATTACTAACGCTTATAACCATGGAAAATTTAGATAGTATCACACTTATAACTGTGACAGAACAATAGTTTCTAACATTTATATCCATTACGAAAGGTTATTTTCTAACACTTATAACCGTGATAACTAAAACTTACAAGTGTTACAAATTTGATATAACTGAACCATATCTTATTCAACATCTAATAGTATTTCATTCAACTATATCTATACGAATTTACAACAAAAGCAAACACAATACTAAATTTCAAAACTAACATATCATCAAATCAGTAAAAAACATCAAACGTATGAAAGCATCTACATGATTTCAGAAACATGCACACAATGTCCAAAGAAGTATACATCAAAGTACAACATAGCCATCCGTAGCAAGTTCCATTTGCATTACATGTTTAAAATATTATCAAATAATAGTAATACAAAAGTTACTTGCCTGCTAGGACGCTGCTAGAAGGAATAAAAATACAACAAAAACTGTGCAAAGTGCAGAATGATGACATGTGCAACGTTGTTTTCTTGATAGAGCTCAAGTATTCTGATGTCCATTTCTATACTTCCTACAGACTATGGCGATACAAAGCATTAACAGCATTGGTATCTTTTATTAAGAAACTCTCATGCTATCTATTCCAAATCCAAACTACAAAAACAAGAATAAAATAAATAAAAATCAATCAATCAAGATTTTAGTAAAAGTATTCATGTCCATGCAAGTATTAGTATATATTGAAAAATTTATGCCATCACGTGTAGCAAAGCATGAAAACCCATGTATCATTATGTTGAAGAGCAACACAGTCATTATGTTAAGATCAACAAGTAGCAAAGCATGAAAATCAATACTCAGTGTTCTTGTTTATATATTGACCGACTTTATCAGAGGTGTTAAATTGAATTTGATCTTGGTTTTAAATATACTCAAACTATACTTAAAATCAAATCAAAATCCACTTTAAATAAAAGAAAAATAAAAAACATTTGAAATTAGTAAGAAATGGTAAAAGTTCAACTAAAATCGCTTAAAATATGCATGAAATATTGAGTCAGCTAATATTGCATCTTACAGAAGGATCCATGTTGGGTGTAGTCTTATAGAATCTATCTAAGTATAACTTCTCAATGTTGATAACTATACTAACATATATGTAGCTCAATGCATGTTTAGTATATTTTTATCTCATATGATGAAATTGGAAGAAGAATATGGATTTCTATGGGTTAAAAAGAAAAATTACCTCTTTTTTGGGCAAAATCTCCATGATGCACTTAAGTTCTTGAATTCTTTACCCTTACCTAGGGGAAGAATATTAGTAATTAAAGGATAATTCTTTACTCAATACAATTCATAATTTTGAAATGTAGCATATTTTATCTATGTCAAAAAGTCATAATAGTAACACATATATAAGCAAACGAATATCAAACTAACGCAATAGTAACCTATATGCCTTCAGTATCAAACCATATTTTAACTATATCAAATATTCCTTAAGAAATCAAACAAAAAAATGATGCATAAATTAATTCAGTCATCCTTCAATCTCTTAAGCAACCTTCACTATTAAGACTATCTCCTTAATACCTTTTTAGTGTAAAACCAATTACAAAGCTCGGCTGCACATGTAGATTAAACTATGCTAAGACTTATAGTTTGTTTGATTTTATGTACTTTGGACGGATGACCTGTTTTTCTCCAACCATAACAATGTTTTCAGAACAAAATCAAAGTTACTACAATTTGATATATAAAGAAAAAGTGAGCATAATGGGTGATTTTGAAGTATGTTATATGATATAATCAACCTAAACATCATTCATTTGCCCTAAGCAATGACTATACAGCATTTAAAAGTCTGAAATTATATGGAAAACATAACTTCAAATTTTAAAAACAAAGTACAGAGTTAAAATTTGGGATCAGGAATCCCTATACTGTACAAAAACAACTAATATCAACATCATACAAACCCAAAACGAGCTAGAAGTATCAGATTCAGAACAACAAATTGTCAAAAATTCAATGTGAAATTTTATAGAAATAAAGAACTACAGAAGGCAGTAAGGAAGGCTGAAAATCAATTAACTACTACAAAGTCAGCATGTACTTTCAGTGTAGCTATTTAAATTTTTTAATAGATGAATAGAAAGAACATGAATTTACTATGAATGAATGTGTGAAGCTTACCATTGTATGAGTTTTTCCTGATCCTGTCTGACCGTAAGCAAATATGCATACATTATATCCACCCATGACAGATCGAACAAGAGACTGTTTCCTTGTAAACATCCTCTATATAATTTAATTGCTAAAATATATAAACATATCATACTTTTGTTTTACTATTTATGCAAATCATGCATATTATATGCACCTTAAGAAGAAGCAGGGCCAAAGAATTTTGTTAAACTGGAACATTCTATGACCATTTTATGGCTTAAGTGGATCAAGAACTATCAAGGAGCCATCACTTCCAATGTAATCGATGGAAGTTTTTGCCTTTGAGTTGAAGTTTGATCTGATTCTGCAGAATACTCGAGTATTTCCTGAGGTGTATAGTTATTTTAAAGATTAAAACTTGGGAAGGTTATTAAAACTAAATCAGAAAATATTGTTCAATTAGGCAACATAAACCTCTTAGATTTTCATCCATATTGTATAATTTTCTATTTTCTTTAACAGCTTCATGGTATCTAGCGGCAATAGAGGAGAGCCCTACCATCACGCCTCCTAAAACAACTTAAAATAATCACTCAATGCATACACAAGTTATCTGCATATACTCCTAACTGACACATTAAAACTATATATGCGCTACTAAGTGCATAAAAAGAAATTTACCTAATTGTGCTATGTCATTCTGCATTTGAGACTCTAATTTATTGAATTCCTCTTTGGTCCTTGATAGTAAATATTTTAGTTCCAAAAGGAAAATGAAAAGAGTCAGAGTACAACTAAAATATGGTTGTTCCTACTACATTGGCCATTTCATTTGATGACAACTGAACATAAATTATATTTGTTCCAATAAAATAACTCACCACAATTTCCTTCACTGGAACCTCCATGGGATTCAGATTATTGCAACTTTCCTTCAAGATATTACAACTCTGCCAAAAGTAAAAAACAATGAAGATATGAGCAACTTTAAGCATACAGCCGTGTACACACAACATGCATGGAAAATATAACTGTAAAAATTTATTTAAGATGACTGTTGAATTTTGAAACCTGTACAAAACATATTTAAATTTGTTCTATAATTGTATGTGATTTTGTTCTATATATTGAGCTGTCGTTCAAAGGTTTAAAATAAGGGGTTATACCTTCCAAGAATTTTTAGTCTCGTTGTGTACTTCTTTGAAAAGTTTCTTAAGGATTGATTTTGACTGTTACAACATCATATAATTTCCATTAGTCGTTTGAGTTAAAATGTGTGTGTGTAAACGCGTCAAACTTAAGGAAATATTAAGCCTTAAATGAGAAAAATGAACTTGAATATTCAATTGAATGTGACAACTAAAGGAACCTTGTACCTCCATAAAATTCATATTTCACTCCAAGGTACATTGGCAATTGTCTGTGTTTAAATAATACATGTAATATATCGTATTATTATATATCATACTCGCATATCCCACATATGAAAAAGAAAGAGATGTAATTCCATGTTAGCAGCTACGATGGACTGGGGAAAGCAGAATCATTAGAAGATATAGTAATTATGTCTCTGTTACAACTTACTGGTTTTAAACTTACAGGTTATTAGAAAGTTACTATTAAAAACAAAAGAGCATGTAATAGAATTTGTTTAAAATAATGATGGTCCTAAACAAATAATGTGTGCAATATTACAAAGTATTATAAGTATAGGATGGCAAACCTCTTGGCCTTTCAAACAACTTGACAATATCTTTCTAAATAGCTTGGATGGAACTTGATAACATGTGAAAAGAAAAATAACTTACACAAAATTTGAGATTTAAAATGCGATCCAACTAAGCATAGGAAACGAATGTTTTGAATATACCACTGATCCCATTTTTTAGTAAATGATTAATTTGATAATAAAGTATGTTTTATTTAGATCGCTGCTTCTAAAATCACGAACAACGAGAATAGCTCCTCTTATTACTCATCACAAAATATCCAAATAGTTCCACCCGAATTCAATCTACGAATTAGAAACGAATTTGAAGAAAAAAACCCTAAATTGGATTCAAATAAGAAATGAGCAATTTTAATTTTACATACATAAACTACTCTCTAAAACAACATACGAATTCAACTATTGCATAACTATTTGATTTAAGAAATAACTACCTAAGATATTGATCGAGGCAGACAGTGTAACCCGACTATTGATTGAGGCAGGGAACATCACCATGATATTGATTGAGGCGAATACCAAAACCCTGATATTGATCGAGATGGAGAACGATACCTTAATATTGATATCCGTGAACGAAACCCTGATATTGATTGCAAGTGATGAAACCCTAGCTTAATGGAGAAATAGACATGAAAAGTCAAACGAGGAATGAAAGAACCGTGATAGATGTTTCAAGGGTAAAAGTATGTAAATTACAAATTTATCCTTATCACTTTAAATTTATTACGAAATCATCTAATTTAGCCACGGTAATAACCGTTATAAATGGTTGCAAGGGAAATAACCGTAATAAATTGGTAACGGTTATAACCGTTAGAAAGTTGAAGCGGAAAAGTGTGACGAAATGGATTGTTTGGCTTTGTGTTTCCTTTTTCATGGAACTGAATATTGCCTTGTATGTTCTTGTAATATTTTCTAGGTTAAATTTTGTAAATCTTGGTCAATGTGCATAATGTGTGTTGAATGAAGGGAAATAAGTATGTTAACTAGTTTAATTTTACGTATTGATTTGTTCAAAGTAGCATCTATATTACCTCATACTGCAAACTCCCAAGATTTGGAGACTATATAAAACATCAGTTTGACAATATGGATACGGAAACATGTTTGCACTTAGACTAGTCTTCTGGTTTGTTGTTTTATTAGTAAATATGGAGATTAGCATTATTTTTAAAAAAAATTCTCACATCAAATTGAAGTATAAAATAATACTTCGTTATTTTTGATGTCATATGCGGAACATGATAATTCTTATATCATATTTTTCACACACAGATTTTATTTGTTTGTGTATTTCAAAAATGCTTTGAGAGTAACTAAAAAATTACAAATCATTAGACTATGTCTTAATATATTGTATAAAAATCGAGTACCTCGTGTTCCATTTCCGAATACACACATTTTGCAATAATTGCTAAGCAAATGCGAAGGCTGATCATAAAAAGTTGAAAGGATACAATCACTTTTTTGTTTAGAAAGCTTGGCCAGTGATTCAATACCATCACATTACTGGTGCACGATTTACAATTTAAGAGCTATGGTTCTATTTAATTCTTCCAAAAATGAGTGATCAATCCACATGTTGTGGCTAACTATCATACAAGAACTTATCATTTGAAACAGAAATAATATAAAAGAGAGAAGAATATAAGTTATAAAAATAACAAAATACTTACTTAAAAAGATTATAGGTTGCTCAAAGGAATGACAAAAGCTCTTTCTAGCCATAGAAAACTTCCGATCATGTACTTTATTTGCCGATGAAGAGATTTTAGTAGGATTCTTGATTTGTTTTGTATCTTGACAAAAATTCCATCCAATTGACCTCAGCAAAAGACAATGTTGAAATGGAATGAACTGCAAATAAGCTTGTGACATCAGTGTAAGACAACAAATATTCTACAAAAGAACCAAAACTTACGAATGTGATAACAAACTCCTGTACCTTTGTGTCAGAATTTCGAGTAGAAAACATGTATATATAAAAATAGGAAGCATGAGAATGTGTGTTGAGATTCACACTAGGGGCCATCTTGATACCAAATTCTACAAAGTGGCTACATGAATAGGATCTGCTTGACGCTGATAGTAGCTGCAAGCCAAATTATTTCAGAGAATTGATTGCTAAAAATAAAAGGCAATTATACTCATATAGTAGAAATAAACCTTGCCAAACAACCAACTTGCCACGTCATCACTCGCCGATCATAGAATCAGAATCTGCTGGTACCTCAATGACCGTCCAGAAACATCATCAAACACCTCGTCATTCTCACGAGGCAAATGCCGCCGCTTTTTCATCAATATATCCTCAACTGTAGCGTATTCCTTCATCATCATAGTGTTCTCCAAAATCTAAACACAACTCGCATTTGATGCTAAAAACCAATATCAACCTACTCGACCACTTCATCCTCATCTTCGTTTTTAATAGAGCGCCGTAGAAAAAGCCAGGGATTGAAGTAAAAGTGGTAAGGCTTATTAAGTGGTGGATCATTTCAAAATGATGAGAAACTTACTGTCAAATGCCATTTTTGATATAATAATAGCTATAACAAAAATGCATCCATTCAGCTTATAAATTGAACTGATTGACAAGGGGTGGTTTAATATTACAATTTCTACTGTAAATACGGTTAACCGGAACACAACATATTATACTTACTCTTACACGTCCTTTTTTATCTTTGTGTTATCGAAAAATAATATGTTACACTCACTCTTGCTCGTTCGAATCAAATATTAGTCAATTCTAGTCTACCACACCTTTATCTTCAATGTTATTGACACGACATGGTTTTCAAAACACTGATTTGAAGATACTTTTTCGTATTAAGGTCCTAATGTTTCGTTATGAGAGCCAAGACATCATTTTAAAGTAATACAAAGGACATGGATTTACACTGTTGTATTTGATAATTCAAATATATTTGGTTGAAATAGTTGCTTTCAATTGGTTGGGAGATAGTATCATATAATTATTGGGTGTGTTTAAAATTTAATATGTTTCTCATGTTAATAGTATGCTATTCAAGGTGGAGTGGAGAGCTAGACGTTAAGATTGGCTTTAAACTTTAGATGGAGTTCAGACGGAGCCCGGACAAAAATAGGTGTTTGCAACATACATTTGCACGAGAAATATTTGCATTAAATAATTACAAAAATAATTGACTATTGATTAAACTATAATATTGTCGATTAGACGATCGCTACTTCTTAGTTTACTATACACATGCATATATACGCACGCGCGTATGCACGTAAATGTTTCGTCATTAAGTTTAAAAATGAATCAAATATCTCTATATGTCATGGAAGCAATAAAAATTATATTAGTAAAATTTGTTTCATGACAATAATTGAATTTTAGTATACCAAATTATCTTACCATATTAGCGAATAATATGAATTTAAATTTGTATCAGTTATTTTTTGTTTGATCAAGAATTATGTTAACATAACTTTTAAAATTCTCTCTGTTAATTTTTAATGTTGAATATGTATGTGGAGGGGGGAAGCTCTTGTCATTCCAAACTTTTGACCAGGGCATGCAACCAGGGCCGGCCCCCTCGCACAAAATTACCTGGCTCTAAGGGCCAATATAGAGATTGAGAGTATACTATATAAACCAGAAAATGAACATATTTTTGGCGATGTGGTATATATCTCATTCACCATTTTTTGAGAATTCAAGCAATCCCCCACATGAATGACGATATATGTCTCCTCCACACAAAGTGTAATATCACACACTTCATATGAAAATAATGCTATATGAGAATAAGTAGACATTTCACTTTGAACTTTCCCTAGTTAAAACTTATCGGATATACTTGGCTAATCGGTGAATTATTTCATCTTGAACCGTCAGCCGTTATTGTATAACCGGACAATAAGCTTTACAAAGCATTATTTCCCTTTAGATCCAATCTCTTGGTTGTGTTCATTTTGGTCCTGAACAATTATTGGTTCTGCGAGTGGTTTTAGAGAATAAAAGCCTTTAATATTCTCACAGAGCCAACCCAGCTCACACTAACATAGGTGATCACAACCATTAAGAGTGTCCTACATATACCTTACATTTTATATTCAAGATATGGTCATCATTAAAAAAACATAGTTTTAACCTTTAAAAACTTCTGTAAGCATGCATTTATATTGTGCACCATAGGAATGAAGTTGGACGTTGTCCAAGAAAATGCATTGTCTTGAGTTACTCAGAACTGGTTTGCCTATAGATCCTAGTCCGTAGGATCTCCAGTCGCTAGAATAGGTTTTCGTATAAGATAACTCTTGGTGGTTTAGGCTTTTAAACTCATTCCCCTCGATGCACAGTCAATTTTCTCTCTTGATAAACCTTTAGTACATGGATCCGCTAGGTTATCATTTGTGCTCACATAATCTATGAAAATAGTTCCATTTGAGATTAACTGCCTAACTATGTTATGGCGTCGACGAATATGTCATGACTTTCCATTATACACAAAGTTGTGCGCTCTGCTTAGCGCAGCTTGGTTATCACAGTGTATGCATATGGACGGTACTAATTTAGGCCAAAATGGAATATCTTCTAAAAAATTACAAAGCCATTCTGTTTCTTCGCCTACTTTATCTAAAGCGATGAACTTAGATTCCATAGTAGCTCGAGCTATGCATGTTTGTTTAGTAGATTTCCCTGACACTACTGCCCCTGCTAAGGTAAATACATAACCACTCGTTGATTTTAGTTTCTCTGAATCAGCAATCCAGTTTGCATCACTATATCCTTCTAAGATGGTAGGATATTTTCCATAATGTAAGGAATAATTTGTGGTATTTTTTAACATCCAAGCACTCTCATTAGTGCTTTCCAGTGTTCCTTTCCTGGATTGCTTGTATACCTGCTCAATCGACTTACCGCATAAGCTATATCTGGTGTTGTGCAATTCATGAGATACATGAGACATCCTATTACATGAGAGTAGTCCAGTTGCATTATACTCCCATTAGTGTTTTTATGCAGTATTTCTGATGGATTAAAAGGCATTCTTACTCCTTTAATTCCAAAAAAAATTAAATTTTTCATTCATTTTGTCTACATAGTGTGACTGAGATAATTCAATTCCGTTAGGTGTTCTTATTATTTTGATAACGACTACAATTGCCTTAAATAGGTCATCACATAAATACCCCCTTCGGATATACATTCCAGCTTTGGATAGAACCATGTTGTCTGACTCGAACACCATTTTGAATCATTTCTTCGATAGTACTACACCAGAGATAAGATTCTTGCGTATGTCTGGAACATGGAGCACGTCATTCAACTTGATAGTTTTTCCAGAAGTAAACTTGAGGATTACTGTGCCATTGCCTTCGATCATAGATATTAGGAAATTACCCATATAGAGTTTTTCCTTGTGATCGAATTTCTGGTATGTAGAAAACATGGATTTGTCAGAGCAGACATGACGAGTAGCGCCAGTATCTACCCACCATTGGTTAGGACTCTGAACCAAATTGCATTCAGATACAATTGCCGAGAAGTTGGACTCGTCTACTTCCATGTTGTCTACTATATTTACCTCTTTGTTCAGTTCTTTTTTGTGTCTGCAATCTCTAGCGGCATGTCCAATCTTTCCACAAAACCAACACTCGCCGTTAAAAATTTTGGTTCGTTTGTTGTCTGGAGCTTTCCTTTTCTTCTGGAAATTCTTCCTTTTGTTTTTAGTCTTTGACCCTTCAGCCACAAATGCCTCCTCACTTGGTTTTCTAACTCCATGGTTATCTGCCTCAATTTTTAGTCTGACTATGAGATCTAATAAAGAGATTTCCTTCTTTTTATGCTTTAGATAGTTGCAGTAATCTTTCCATGATGGCAGCAGTTTTTCCATGATTGCTTCAACCAAAAACAATTCTCCAACCTTATGACCTTCCGCTTCGAGTTCATGAATGATGATTTGCAGTTCATGCAGTTGAGCAGTCACCGGTTTGGAGTCAACCATCTTGTAGTCCATGAATTTGTCTACAATGAATTTTTAAGACTGATATTATACGTTTTGTACATCATGGCAAGTGCATTCCAGAGTGCTTTTGTTGTCTTTAGAGTCCGATATACTTTGTATAACACCTAGTCGAGGCAATTCAGAATATAGTTTCTGCATAAAAAATCGAAATGCTTCCACATATCAACATCTGATTCCTTGCCTGGTGTAGGAATCGATTCCTCCTTCTCGAGATACCGTTTGTAGATCGAGTGTGGTGAGATAAAATGGCATTTGATTTTTCCATGTTATGAAGTCATCACCATCTCCTTTGAACGGATCAGGGCTGTTGTGAGTAGTAGCCTTTGTTGATAGTTCAATTGTTGCCATCTCTGTTTTAGCGAAAACAGGAAAGTCTACGTCTAATATACCAAAACAGAGACTAATCAATAATAAATTTGTCTCACAAGTTTACAACTCATATTTCCACTACTTTGGATCTGTATTAGTTATTTTAACAATAAGCATGTTGTAATTGTTTACAACAACAAACTAACAACTATAGAAATAATAACTATAGTGCTATATCAAACGTTATTCTATTTAATGAAATAGCACAACGCAGAAAGAAAACGATATATATATATATATATGTAAATCTAACCGGTTGAAGAAGGAAATTACGTCTGAGGCTTCTCGTAACAATTTCCTTAAGACTTTAATCAAAGTCTTCCAAGATACAACAGACGTGATTTACTCGAGATTGCGATGTGTATGATTTTCTGTGTGATGTGAAAAAGGCATGGATTGTAGATATTAAGAAACGAAGCGAAAGAAGAGAAAATTCGAAATTGATCGAGTGAGGAAAGTGATCAGGTTTCCTCCTTGTTTATAGCCGAATTCCCAATGGCTACACCCATTGAGAAAAGTAGCATCCCTTCATCTGCAACGCCAAAAAACGTTACTGTTCGCGATAGTCATGGACTGTAGATATTAAGAAACGAAGTGGAAGTGGAGAAAATTCAGAATTGATTGAGTGAGAAAAGTGATCAGGTTTCCTCCTTATTTATAGCCGAATTCCCAATGGCTACACCAATTGAGAAAAGTAGCATTCCTTCATTTACAACACCTAAAAGCGTTACTGTTCACAACAGCCGCGCCTTTTCGTTTTGCAAATGTCGAAAACTGATGGTGTTCGCAACAGCCACGCCTCTTCGTTTTGCAACTGTCGAAAACTGTTGCTGTTTACAACAGTCGCGCCTCTTCGTTTGCAACGGCCTAAATTTATTGCAAACGAAGAGACGCGACTGTTGCAAACTACAACAGTTTCTAACAGTTGCAAACGAAGAGGCGTGACTATTGCGAACAGCAACAGTTTTTGGTTGCTGCAAACAAGGAGGCGCGACTGTTGCGAACAGCAACAGTTTTTTACCGTTGCAAAACAAAGCGGCGCGGCTGTTGCGAACAGTAACGCTTTTTGGAGTTGCAAATGAAGGGATGCTATTTTTCTTAACGGGTGTAGCCATTAGGAATTCTGCTATAAATAAGAAGGAAACCTGATCACTTTCCTCACTCGGTTAATTCTGAATTTTCACTTCTTCCTCTTCGTCTCTTAATATCTACAATCCGTGCGCTTTTACATATCACACAGAAGATCATACACATCACAATCTCGAGCAGATCACGTCTGTTTTATCTTATGAGACTTTAAATAAATTCTTAATGAAATTGTTACGACAAGCCTCAGACGAAATTTCCTTCATCAACCGGTTAGATTTCTATATGATTTATAGAGTTTGTTAGAATTCTCAAAAAATGGTAAATAAGATATGTCCCATATCGCCAAAAATATGTTTATTTTCTGGTTTATATAGTATACTCTCAATCCCTATATTGGCCCTCAGGGTCAGGTAATTTTGTGCGAGGGGGAGGACCTATAAGGCCATGGACTAACACACGCACGCGCACCATTGCCCGTCCGTCCGACCGACCGAATCGGGTTGGGTGCGGGTGCTGGTCCAATAGGAGTGGGTCGTGTTATATTTTTGCTGTACAGAAGTGAACGGTTTTCTACTGTTTAAATTCAAAAAGAAGCGACTACTGGATTGAGACGCGACTATTGCAAACCACAACTGTTTCTGGCCGTTACAAAACGAAGTGACGCCACTATTACAAACCGCAACAGTTTTTGGCCATTGCAAACGATGAGACGCGATTCTTGCGAACAACAATAGTTTTCGGCCATTGCAAAACGAAGAGACACGATGTTATATGTCTAGTATAACAAAACGGAGAGTAATCAATAATAAACTTGTCTTACAAGTTTACAAATTAGAATTCCATTACTTTGAAATCTGTATTAGTTATTTTAACAATAGGTATGTTGTAATTAATTACAACAACAAACTAACAACTACAGTAATAATAAATATAGTGCTAAATCAAACGTTGTACTATTTAATGAAATAATAAAACTCAAAAGAAAACGATATATATATATATATATATATATATATATATATATATATATATATCTAACCGTTTGAAGAAGGAAATTACGTCTGATGCTTGTCGTAACAATTTCCTTATGACTTTATTCAAAGTCTTCCAAGACACAACAGACGTGATCTGCTCGAGATTGTAATGTGTATGATCTTCTATGTGATTTGCAAAAGCGCATGGATTGTAGATATTAAGAAACGAAGAGGAAGAAGAGAAAATTCGAAATTGATTGAGTGAGGAAAGTGATCAGGTTTCCTCCTTATTTACAGCCGAATTCCCAATGGTTACACTAGTTGAAAAAATTAGCATCCCTTCATCTGCAACGCTAAAAAGCTTTACTATTCGCAACAGTCGCGCATCTTTGTTTCGCAACTACCGAAAACTGTTAGTGCTCGCAACAGTCACGCCTCTTCATTTGCAACGGCCGAAAACTGTTGCTATTCGCAACAGCCGCGTCTCTTCGTTTGCAGCGACCAGAAACTGTTGCGGTTCGCAACAGTCGCGTCTCTTCATTTTGCAGTGGCCAGAAACTGTTACGGTTTGCAATAGTTGCATCTCAATCCAATAGTTGCTTCCTTTTGAATTTAAACAGTAAAAAACCGTTCACTTCTTTACAGTAAAAATATAACACGGTCCGCTCTTATTGGACCCGCACCCGCACATGCACTGGTTCGGTCGATCGGATGGGCGGGTGGCGGCACGCGCGCGTGTTAGTCCATGGCCATATAGGTCCTCCCCCTTGCACAAAATTACCTGACCCTAAGGGCCAATATAAGAATTGAGAGTATACTATATAAACCAGAAAATGAACATATTTTGGCGATATGGGACATATCTCATTCACCATTTTTTGAGAATTCTAACACATAAAGCGAGTAAATCAACACATAGATTTTATGTGGAAATTTCCATGTCCAGAAAGGAGAGGGAAAAAACAAGGGTAAAATATCACTACTCAAATGTTGAGTGTTGGTGTAAAAATACCTAGAATGCTAAATTGAACAGTATTCTATTGAAAATATCAATTTTGGCCTAAATAGGAACTTATTATATGGTCCTTTGCGCATTACTATAGCATTTACTACGAATTCTGAGGTGATGAAATTATAATTGTGTTTTTTTAATTTTGAATGAAAGAATCCATGCTCGTATAATTGAACAAGCCTGAATGAAATAGTAGATTGCTAATTTTACAAAATTAATTTTCCCACGTTAGTCCCATTTGGACATTCATAAACTTATACTGGAAATTTGTATACTATTTCATTTTTAGGAGTAAGAGTAGAAGTTGATCTAAAAGCAAGATACAAAAGAAGACTCTAAAGAGAATACCATTCAGACACAATAACACTTTCGTGGGAACCCGAATTTTTCTTTTTTTGTAAAGGAGAAAAAATTAGTCCAAGGTCCAAATATATTCGGGTATAGTACCCATTATTCACACAGTAAAACACTTGCACACTAAAACAGATAAGCCTAGCCACATTCGAAATTTCCTATCCCCATCTTTCTTCAAAACATCGAACCTGTAAAATTAGGGTTAAGCGAAATTGGGGAGATTTATCTCTTTCCACGTTCTCTCCTTACTGCTTCTACTCCCTTTATTCTTTAGATTTAAGGTTATATCTTCAGCTTCTCTATTGTTAACGATTTTCTAAGTGAGTTTTTAAGTGTTCCCGCTGCTAGCTTCTCCTGCGCTTGAAGCTTACTGTTCTCTCCTCTACTCCATAAAGATAAGTGATATACTTGCTTATTAAGATTAGTTTTGTAATAATTTTCTCCAATTTTATGATTGTTGACTTCGAGCTATATAATAATGTCTTGCTGCAGAGAGCTTTTCTTTATAATATTGCGTTTGGATGTGCTGCTACCCTAGTTCAAATTAGGTAAACCAAAATTGAAGTTAGTTTCATTGTTTCTTAAAGTAATTAAATGATTAGTATATTTATTGCTTGACTACTTCCCTTGTAGTGATATTATCTAATTTGGGCTTTAGAGTAGTTGCCTCCTGCCAGATTGTTAGCTCGAAAGTGTCCATAAATGCTTTGTAAATTAAAAGCGTGGTTGTTAATAATGTCTTCTTGCCCTATTTGATTCAGCTTTCATTGGGCAAAGTTAGTGTCGTAGCCCTCCTCCAAGTCGATACTTTATTTCTGTTAACTTTGTAATCTATCCATCTTTCATTATCTTCAGTTAACAATCCTTTCGTTTTATGAAGGAGAGGCTTTTGGTTGGGGAAGTGATCGATCGCTTGCTTGTTGCTCACATGTTGGGTCTGATAGATTGTGTGAGAATCTGGTTCGGGAAATATCAGTGGTATATTTCCCGCAATGTAAGGATACTTCAACCTTTCTTTATAATTATCATGTTCCTGCCTTTTCTGGTTATATGCTTCTGCTAGTTCAGCTTGTTTTTTTGCCTTTCTGAAAAGAATTTGACTGTCTGAGTTGATGATTTTTCAAAGTTGCATACATTATATTTCCTTACACTTGTGCAATCTCGTGTTTCTTTCTTTCCATATGTGATATATTACTGTTGTTAATAGAATTGAAGCTTTCATTTTGTGACGCCCCACCTCTATACCCACTCTAGACAAGGACACTAAGGTGTAATGCCGTCAACTAGCGTGGAGAATAAGGCTGTTAAGGAGCGACCATCCGTGTAATTGCTTTGTGCGAGCACCGATATGTCAGATAGTACAACATGCATTTGGTTTCAGGAGGAAATCCGACATACCGATACAAACTCAAAGCTACTACACAGTGGCTATATATATTCTTCGGAAATAAATATAGAAATAAGCATAACACAAATCAGTCACAGACATCCATATCACAAAGGCGGAAATAGATATGAATATAACACTTAAAAGTGTGTATCAGAGTAGTGGTCAAACAAGATCCACAATATCACAAAAGAATAGCTACAAGTGCTAGACAAAAGAATATGGATACATCAATGAGTCTATATCTCAAATGTACACGACAAAACCCACTAATCTAAGTAGTTAGCCAAAAGTCAGGGTGATAATCCCAGATGTGAAGTCAAGCAGAAGCACTTGTAACATCTCGGTCTGACCCGTGTATTATTTAATAAGAAACTAACAAACGGATCAGTCTAACTATAAATATCGGATGAAATGATATAGAATAAGAGATATGACAAAAACGTATGATAACCATAAAACCATATTGTGATAAGTATGTAATTGAAAATCAACAAGAGATCAATCAATATCACAAGAATCTTCTCAAAGATCAAAAAGAATGTCATACTCTTTATTTTTATTCACTAAAATCATAAGTATTGATCATTATATCAATGCCAATCACAAAAGTTAATGACACACAAATTCACCAATGCACAAATATTGATAAGATTTATCAATGTAATCACGAAAATTGGTGAAACACAAATTCTAGAAATCATCAATGGAAATCCAGAAGTCACAAAAAGGGGGAGGCCTATCACAAAACGGGAGCATGAAAACTCACCAACACGTGTATCACAAAATGGAACGCTATTCCATGGTTTATAACCATTAATTTTGAGCCAAAGCTCCACAAAACGGCCCGAAGACCATGGGTCGCTACCCCACCAAATTGAGCCAAAGCTCCACAGAAACAGGGTTTAGTCTCCTTCTCAGACAAAGAGACATTGTACATTTGCTAGTCTAAATCACAAAAATGATCATCAACGATCATCAAGAAGTGTCAATTACAGTAAGCTAGTAAATATATAAGCTTAGCTTCATGTCCCATAACCACTAGCTTAACTTAAATATTTACGAAAAAATTGTAGATCTCCACTCGAAAATTGTCACAAGAGATTCAATCAGACAAGTCCAAGAATTAACCGGCGAAGTAAACACAAGCGTTTCATACCACTTGTTTTACTAAGACGTTTAATTAGATTTCTCGTACAAGTGAGGTAAAGGTTTATATATATACTAGTAGATTGGAAAAAAACGGTTTAAGAAACAAGCTTTGTAATAAAATAGGGTTGAAATCGTTTTGATGAAGGAGTTTTGATATTTACTACTAGTATTGAAACCTTTATATTTTTAAAATGACAAATCACAAAAAAATGATTGTAGAAACAATAAGTCATAAAAATTCACATTCGAAGACGTGAATAAAATCCAAAGAGTTCGATTCCAAATCCATCAAAGTGGAAATACCCTTGTGACTTAACAGCCACGACTTAACATAATTCAACACAAGAAATCAGCGGCTCAACATATGCGACTCCACGACATACGACCTAAGAGATCAGCGACATAAGAAATAGCATGCGGCCTAACAAAGCAACTTAACATGGCACGACCTATAGCATGGCGCGACCTATAGCATGGCGCGACCTAAGTTGGTGCGAGATATAGCAGCAGGCCGAGCGACCTAAATGGTTGCGACTTAAACCATGACGCGACCCATAGCAGCAGGCCGAGCGACCTAAGTGATGCGACCTAAGTGGTGCGAGAAAGTCGAGCGACCTAAGTGGTGCAAGCGGGCGGAGCGACAACGACCTAAGAGATGCGGCTTAACATGGCGCGACCTATAGCAGTTGCGACTTAATGGTGCGAGGCCGAGCGACCTAAGTGATGCGACCTAAGTGGTGCGAGCAAGCCGAGCGGCCTAAGTGGTGCAAGCAGGCCAAGCGACCTAAGTAATGCAAGCAGGCCGAGCGACCAAAGTTGATGCAAGCCGAGCGACCTAGCATGACCGACTCATAGCAGGTGTGACTTAAAGCATGGCGCGACCTAAGTTGGTTGCGAGATATATCAGGTGCGACCCAAGGTATGGCACGACCCATAACAGGTGCGACTTAACAGGCCGAGCGACCTAAGGTACTGGGGCAAGCCGAGCGACCTAAGCAACAGAAATGCAAAAACTCTCTCAATTTGCAACCGGTCGAGCACGGACGCTAGGGGATTACGCCCATCGGCTACCCGGGTTCTATTGGCTCCTCGATGCATCACAAAAAACATGTTCAAACGTCAAAGTTAGGATTTTTAAAGATTTGAACCCAAAACACTAAAAAATGGGATTTTCACCAATTCAATCCAAACCAAAAGCAAATGCACATGAATAGGTGTTAGGAATTCATATCCATCAATCAAATATAGTTATAGACAAAGATGAGATAAAAATCTCACATCTTCAAAAAATCAATGAAGAAGAAGCTTAAAAGCAAAGGAAGAATCAATCGCACTTCAATCTCAACACAAGAAGCTTGAATTAATGGCTTCTCTTTGGATTTGGAGTTAGATGTTGGATTTGCAAATGAACTAGGGCTTGGAGTTTTAATTTTCCATTTCTCTCTCCATTTTTGATGAAGCTTGAGTGTTAGGAAATGAAAGTGAAGTAATGAAGGGAAGAGGGGGTTGAGGTAGAATTAATAGTTTAGGCTAATGAGGTTAACCAAACCCAAAGCCCAAAGTGAAAAAGTGGAAAAATTCCACTAACTCCAAACATATCAAAGTTTATACTCAAAAAATCACAAACGGCATTTTGAACTCAATGGAAGTGGTCCCGAGTCCTAATTCGACCGTATGCAAAAAGTAACTTTTCGGAGTAAAATCCGACTAACGATAAAATACTTAAACAAAATATTTAGATATTCAATCGTAAAATATGCGGGTTGTTACACATTTGATTTTGATTTGAAGTTCTGTTGAATATATTGAATGCCTTATCTGATATTTTGCACTACTTGATTAAGAATGAACTTAACTTTGTTTTGACAATGAAGCAAATATGTCTTGAATATTCCTAGCCAAAAAATAAGTGTTCTATGTTTTCATCTTCATTTGTGCACAATAAACATTTGATTTTCCAACTTTTTTCCATTTAAACATCTATCTTTGGTTGGTAGTCTATTTAATAAAGTAATATATGCACAATGAGACATTTTTGAGGAATTTTTTATTCCAAATAACCTTGTACTAATTAACCTCTGTTTCATTTTCCCTTATAAACTAGTGAGTAGCCCATGCTTCTCACAACGACATTGTTATAATCCGTGAATTACAATCTCGGTAGTAGAAAGGCAAAGGTAGTATGGAACAGTGATCATATATTTCATATACATGTTAATGAGCAGGGGAAATCGAATTCATATGTCAGCAAAGACTTTGCCTACGCTGCTGTAGATCAATGATTTCCTCCGCACAATCTTCGTCGTCTCTACTATTGAAGAACTCAGTGCTGCTGTTGTATTTTTTTTCTTTTTTAATTTCTTACATCGAATTAGATTTTAGGGTTTGATTATGCCTTTTTTTTAAATAATTGACGAAATCGATTTTGACCCCTAATTTCGTCGCGCTTAGGAACGAAACGGGTACGGTACCCTCGAAATTGCAGGGTACCGGCCGATACCTCAAACCATGTGTAAAACACAAAGAAAATTGGTAACATGCTATCATATTTAAAATTGTTCAATATGCAAACTCAAATTATTCAATGTGCAAACTCTTTGTGCAAAACCGAACTACCATTTACCTATCTTTAATGTACTACCCAATTTATCTCCCGATAATATTTAATATACCAACAGGTAGAGCTTATGAATTAACAAATTATGATATAGCATGATTCAAAAATTTGTGTACAGAGGTACAAAACATATAGATTTAAAGCACAAATTAATTCTATATTAGTACCAAAGAAATAGTTTGGATGCACAAAGATTTTGAATAGGTGCATATGGCCAAAGAGGACAAAAATGAAAGTTCACAGAATAAATCAACTTCAGAACGAATGTTCAAAAGTAACTTGATGGCACTACTTGATAAAAGATGTGCAGAAATACACAAATAAAAAGAAATGCAAATGAGTAATTATGTGTTTTTATCACTCTGTGTGAGGACGTCAAAACCAAAATATAGTGGTAGTAAGAGTTGGTAAACGCGGCTCATAAATGAGATAAATAAGCAAAACATTGGAAAGTAATGCAACATAAATGTAAAATTCACAAAATTAGATTACTATGAAAATAAGAAAAAAAATGAAAGCTGACATTTTTTTAAAGGGTAAAAATTGAAAAAACTAAACAAAAATTTGACCTTGCTAATAGATAGCAGGCACTCTCAGTTAGCGTTGTTAACGAATACCCAAAAAATCCAAAATCCGTCTACATCCGCATCCGAAAAGCGGATAAATATCCGATATCTGGAAAAAGGGATGCAGATTAATTTTTGTGTACTTTAATACAGTGAAAAATATTTATTAAGATTTTATTAATTTGGAAGTTTATATTATACGCACTAAATGCATATTAACTGCTTAAAACTATTTATTATCATTGTATTTGTTTGTTTTTAACACTTCTGTAAATGGTGGGATTGAAAAAAGTTTATGTTAAACCATAATTTTTCATTTATATTTTTTGATTTATCGGTCGTTAGCGGATATGATAATCATCCGATATACATCCTCCGTGGATGCGGATATTCGATATTCGAAAATGATTTCGGATGCGAATGCGGATATGGCACTATCCGCGTCCGAATATATCCACTGACAGGTCTAATCTCAGTTCATTCCAACAAAATGGAATGTACCACACTTTGTAGAATGTTTTTCCATATGATGATGGCCCAAGGTAAAAGGATATGAACACAACTGATAAATGCAATAATTCAATGAAACAATTTGGGATCGATTTGAATGTCAGAAGCAAGCATTAACTTGATATGATTTGGTATATATCACACATGAGTAAAATAACCAAACACGTTTTTCATTATAAGTCCACATCCTATGTTCCAATAAAGAAGAAAATCTCAGCTGCTTGTGCAACTAATCATGTGTCAAGTGGTTTTAGTTGAATTTAGTGTGACACAGTCAGCAGTATATATTCGAAATAAAGAGGACAACAACAAAATTGATTGGAAAAGAGAACAAACAAATTTGGATCATTAGAAGTTGAGGACATACCTACATTGGTAGCAAGCTGAAATGTATTCCACTTTGTAAAATTTGGTCTGTGTAAGAATGTCTAAACTAAAAAATTAGTAATACGAATTGGAAAAAGCACATCATAAGCCAGACAAATAAGTGAAAATATAGAGATTAATGCAACAAAAAGGTAAAAAAAACAAGAATAGCGGCTGCAGTATGGTGTCATTAAATGATGAAAACAACGATTGAGAATCAAATCGTAGCATAAGAGATCAGTAAGTTATACCTCACAGTTCACAGGAGCAAGACGGTTAATATGTGGACGATATGCTGTTGTCGTTTCTTCATCCATAACTGAAGGGTTGGCATTGTCCAATTATCACTTCGACCGTCAATTAATATTAGCATAATTTTGGAACTAATGTAAAATCAGAGTTTTCAGTGGTGAAGATGAAGCTGTAAATGGGTTACACAACAACGGATTGTTAGGTGGAAAAAGAAGTAGAACGTATTCTGAATTACTAAAATGAAAAATGAAGAGGAATCGTAGTGGTCAATAATCAATTTGGGGTACACAAGTAAAGAACTCATTATCGAAGGACATCGAATTATGCGTAAAGTACTTGTCCGAACCGAATGTCGATGCAAATTAGACGACTGGAAGCAAGTTTTTGTAGCTTAAGCAATGGGCATGGAGGGAAGGATGTTCATTTGCGGTAGAATAAGAAGAATTTTAGGGCTGAATAGCAACATCCAGCGCCAAGAGGAGGTGATAAATTTGGGGAGAATTATAAATTGACAGAGGGAAATAAAAAAATTAGGAAAATAGATTTTAGGAGTAGAGAGGCATGATAAATAAAGTAGAGGGACCAGTTATCGTAGGAGAAGTGATCAGCGGTTTTGAGATGGGAGAACAGAGGGAAAATAACTGGGAGTAGAACATGGGATGTATGGAAAAGAAAGATTAATGAACAGGGAATTGATATTTTGAAACGGAGGAAGATAGCATTGCCACCTAAGCAAGTGCTAGTTTATGTTTTTATATATAAGTAATAGACTTCCAAACCTTTTTGAAAGAAAATCTTCCATTTGATGAGAATTTCCAATACCATGTGCTCATATGCAAACTTGGAACTATTTTTATTTTTCAATAGCTGCTTTGAATATAGAAGCGATTGGATGATTATATTTATTCCATTTGTGATTTTGAATGATGCAATACACTTTATTATTTACTCCACAAAAGCTATAAATATTATTCCATCTAAGTAGATTTACCATTGATTTTCCAAATAGCCATGGGTCAAACAACATGTTGATTTGTTTACCTTCTTTAAACTTTCTTTCCAATATTTTGATGCCATTTTCTCTGCAACCGAGAATGTTTTTCCATCTGAATGAATGGTGATTTTCAATACCGGCAGTCCAAAATTTTTTATTCTTCAAATACATTGCTTTCATTCATTTTGCCCATAAAAATTTTCCTTTCAAAAATTTGCAAAATAGTTTGAGCTTACATATTTCTCTTAAATCATGTATACCCCATAGACCCAAACCCCCTACTTTCTTTGATTTGTTGACCTCTCCCATGCAATTTTGTGAGGACCGCCCATGGCTCCTGCACTAAACAAGGAAATAGTGCGCTGAAAAGTGTGCCAAGCCGCCTTGGACGATCATCAGGGTTAAAGTAAAACAATAAACTCTATCGTATTACTCACAGCGCAGGGATAAAAAAATACAATAGAGAAATATATATAGTGAAGCTTCACTAAATAGAATCTCATCAATACACTACAAAACAATTTGATACAAACATCTGAATAGTCAATACATCAAGCCTCACTACATAACACTCAGAGAATCATACAAGCAATGGAACATCCAGTACATATAGTAAGAAAAACAATATGCAAAAGCCTCCAGCTCGTCTTCGTCATCAACAGCGTTGGTCACTAAGAACAACACCTGTCACCTGCTACCTAGTCTGCCCATCCCAAAATGGATGAACAACCCAAGGTAATAAGAGTTGAACATAAAACCTTGAGTCAGACAACAGTCTTAGTGAGCAGTAAATTAACTAACAACATACCAAAAGAGCATAAAGGAAAAAGGAATAGGAATCCAACCCTCCCACTCCACCTCTTTCTACAGTGATAGCCCCCAGACCCACTAAGCAGAAATAAACATAACAAAGCAGACATTTAAAGTAAAACAATTATCACTCGAGTCAAGGTCGATGTTTTCCAAGCACAAACCCCCAAGGCCTAAACCAAGATCAGATAAGTACCCACAAAACATCGCTCTTAAGACCGAGTGACGATACAACCAAAACATCCAAACATCCATAACTCTGGCTATCGCTGTTATCATTGCCTCGATATCACCGTTATTGAATGACCGGCTCATTCTTTCATCCGTCCGTCAAGGGCTAATGGTAACCCCGGTTCTAGACATAACTCCGCACTTCATCGTGACCCGTGCCTAGGACTATCGAATCTACCCAGAGTACTAGACCTTCAACTATTGGTCTTGGGACTATCGAATCTGCCCAGCATACTCTTGCTTTGAGCATGCTAGAACCTTCAACAACGACGGAATCTCAGCCTCCTAGTCATCCTCCTTGACGACTATTCTCATACTAGCTCAAGCGCCTCTTGAGCCAACCATTATCAACGAACTCGAACCATATCACCGAGTTATCAACATGCTTGGGATGATCTCGTCTGGATTAAACCAAGGCTATCTCACATCATGCTTTGCTTCATCGCATCATAGCAAAGTCCCATCTCAACATCATGCTTTGCCACATCGCATCATAGCAAAGTCCCATCTCAACGTCATCATCAAATCTATCCATATGAGCTTTATCATCCGCTTCATACGCCACGAGCAGCTTTCCTTATTCAAGAGCCTTTCCACTTAGCTTTTGAATCATCTTCGACCAACTTGTCCAAATCAAATCATCAATCAACTAATCTATAACAATCAATCAAACCAATCATTAATCCAAGTAATCAATCATTCAAACAAGATCTAAATAAACAGTTATAACAATAATGGCAATTTCGTAAATAAAGAGTCCAAACCTAACAAGCATGAATTCTAAGTAATATCTTGATGAATGAACTAACATAGGTTAACATGAAGTAAAGTGGATATCAAAACTTTATGAACGATGGATCTACATGCAGACTTAAGGAAAATGCATGAAATCACTATCTTTAACACACAAACAAGCCACCGATCCAATATACTCCTTTGGGTCCGTGTGAGAGATAACCACCACTCACCGAATCACCTAAACACCTCAAAAGCAACAAACTCCAGATCCGGATAGCGAAGGATCTAGCTTGATCCGTCAAAATCCCGCTACAAACGATGAAGTCTCTCTTTGAAGAATGTAGATCTTCAATCTTGGCTCTTGGATCTTCGATTTGATCTTCAATCCTGGATGGAAGGAAGCACTTGATTAAATAAGAGAAGTGAAGTGAAGAAGTGTAGTACTTGAGCTCTCAAAATGGGCAGCACTTCGTCGCTTCAAAATCCGGATCCCAAAAAGTGAAGGAAGCACGTGTATTTATAGGCTGGAAATCCTTAAGTCGTCCGCCCCCTTAAGTCGTCCGCGACTTAAAAATCCCCGACCTACGACTTAATGGACCTCCCTACTTACGACTCAAGCCTATGTGCGACTTAACACATGTGCGCGACTTAACACACACGATCTAACACTTAGGCACGACCTAAGACTCAACAGGAGACGACATAGCGACCTAACATACTGCCGCATTTCTACCTAAGTCCTAAGTCGTTTGGACGACTCAACGACTCAATGACTCAACGACTTACGACCTAAACTAAACCCAGCCGCTAACTCTCTTAAGTCGCCGATTCTCTTAAGTCGCCAACTCCCTTAAGTCGCCAATTCTCTTAAGTCGCCAGCTCTTAGATCGCTAACCTACTTAGGTCGCCAACCTCCTTAAGTCGCTCCACGACCTAATCCAACACACGACCTAAGTCTCAACACGAGAATTCCTTAAGTCGCCAACTTCCATAGGTCGGCAAACACCTTAAGCCGTTAACCCTTAAGTCGGCAACCACTACCACTAACTTCTCTAAGTCGTTCACATGACTTGGGTCGCTCGGCCGACCTAAACTAACATACGACTTAGACTCAGAATGACTTAACAACACTAACGACCTAATAACAACAATTCTACGATCCTTCGATCCGTAAAAATACGGGTCGTTACATTCTCTCCCCCTTAGGAATTTCGCCCTCGAAATTCCAAACAAACTAGAGCAACCAAAACTATTCTGCATGCCTACCATCCATAGTAATCAACAAACCATGCATCCAATTACTAGCCTAGCATGTAGAATTCTAAGAGTTGAACAAGTTACAATGTCATGCGATGTCACGACACCTCACGGTCATACCTTGAAGAGTTTAGGATGAGCTGCCTTCATCCTCTCTTCCTCCTCCCATGTACAGTCGTTAACATCATCACTCCATTGTAGCTTGAGCAACTTGACTACTTTTTCCTCCTAAGCTGTTTCGTGTCGGTTTCCACAACACGAAGCGGTTTACGAGGTCTCTCAACGATTGGATCAATCTCAAAGTCCTCACAACTATCAGCAGAAACCACCGTATTCGAGTTGTGCACATACTTCCGTAGATACGATACATGAAAAACATTGTGCACAGCCGACATCTTTTCTGGTAATTCCAATATATAGGCGAGCTTTCCAATTCGCTCGATGATCGGGAATGGTCCAACAAATCTCGGAGTCAATTTCCCTTTCTTCCCGAATCGAATAACATTCCTTAGAGGAGAAATCTTCACAAAAACCATATCACCTACGTCGAATTCCAAATCCTTACGACGCTTATCGGCATAACTTTTCTGACGGTCCTGGGCTGCCTTCATTCGTCGTCGAATGATCTCTATGAAATCCGAAGTTTGTTGAATCATTTCTGGCCCAAGTATCAACTTTTCTCCCGTTTCCAATCAACATGTCGGAGAGTTACACGGTCTTCCATACAATGCTTCATACGGTGCCATACCAATGCTTGACTGGTAACTGTTATTATACGAGAATTCCATCAAATGAAGATAATCTTCCCATGATCCTCCGAAGTCCAAAACACATGCTCTGAGGAGATCTTCCAAAACTCGGTTGACTTTCTCGGTCTGACCATCTGTTTGAGGGTGATAAGCTATACTCAAACACAACTCGGTTCCCAAAACTTCCCGGAAGCTCTTCCAAAATCCACTAGTGAACAATGGGTCTCGATCGCTCACTATGCTTTTCGGAATACCATGGAATCGAACTATCCACTTAACATATAGCTCAGCCAATTTCGATGCAGTCCTGGTTGATCGAACATGAATGAATCTTGCACTCTTAGTCAAACGATCTATGATGACCCAAATCCTTTCATTTCCTGCTCTGGTTCTAGGTAGCCCATCGATAAAATCCATCGATATTTGCTCCCACTTCCATGTAGGAACTTCTAATGGCTGAAGCAATCCACTGGGCTTCTTCTGCTCGGCTTTTACCAACTGGCAGTTCATGCATTTGGAAATAAAATTTCCAACATCCTTCTTCATACCTTACCAATAATAGGTTCTCTTCATATCCCCGTACATCTTATTTCCACCTGGATGAATTATTAACTTCGAGTGATGACTTTCCCTCAGAACTTCATTTCTCAATTCATCTCTATCGGGTACAACCAGTCGTCCTTGTTTCCGAAGCCAACCCTCTCGATCGATTTCGAATCCTTTATCCTTTTCTGGGTCCAATCCAGATTCCAAATCACGGATAATCTTGACAAGCTTATCGTCTCGCTTTTGGCTCTTGCCAATTCTTTCCACAAGAGTAGGTCTTATCGATAAGTTTGCCAACATCTCAGGTTCCAATTCACATCTAGGCCTGAAGTCAAATCCAGCCAAATACTCAAGGCTCTTCCATTCTGAAAACATGGCTCCCAATTCTGCATGTCTTCGACTTAACGCATCTGCCACTGCGTTACCTTTTCCTGGAGTATAGGCTATGCCAAAATCATATGATGCTAAAAACTCTAGCCATCGTTGCTGTCGAAGATTCAAATCTTTCTGGGAGAAAAGATACTTCAATGACTTACGATCTGTAAACAACTCAAATCGGACTCCCAATAGGTAATGTCTCCACATCTTCAAAGCAAATACAACCGCCGCTAACTCCAAATCATGAGTCGGATAATTCTTTTCATGCGGCTTCAGTTGTCGACTTGCATATGCAACCACTTTATCCTTCTGCATTAGCACTGCTCCAAGTCCAGTACCACATGCATCGGTGTAAACCACCATCTCATCATTTCCATTTGGAATAGTTAAAACAGGAGCACTTGTTAGTTGCTCTTTTAGGATTTTGAAAGCTTGCTCAAACTTATCATCCCATATGAATACTTGGTTCTTTTTCGTCAATCCTGTTAATGGTGCAGCTATCTTGGAAAAGTCTTTGATAAATCAACGATAATATCCTTCTAATCCAAGAAAACTTCTCACATCGGATGCATTCTTAGGTCTAACCCAATCCTGGATCACTGCCACCTTGGCGGGATCAACCGCTATTCCACTTCCAGAGATAACATGGCCTAAGAACCTCACTTCGCTCTTCCAGAAGTGACACTTTGAAAAATTAGCCCTCAGCTATTGTTTCCGCAAGATTTCCAAAACAATCCGCAAGTGCGTCTTGTGCTCTTCTTCAGTTCTGGAATAAATCAAAATATCATCCACGAACACAAGTACAAACTTGTTCAATTGATCCCTGAACACTCTATTCATAAGATCCACAAAGTATGCTGGTGCATTGGTCAATCCAAACGGCATTACTAACCACTCATAGAAACCTGATGGTGACCTAAAAGCAGTCTTCGGCACACTATCCTTTGCCACTCTTAATTGGTGAAATCCCATTGCCAAATCCATCTGAGAAAACACCTTGGCTTCGTGAAGCTGATCAAACAAGTCATCTATTCTCGACAATGGATACTTGTTCTTCTTAGTCATTTTATTCAGCTCACGATAATCCACACACAATCTTAATGATCCATCCGCTTTGGTTGCAAACACAACTGGTGCACCCCATTCGGACACACTACGCCGAATGAATCCTTTCTGTAAAAGACCATCAGCTTGCACCTTCAACTCTTGCTGTTCCCTAGGCGCCATCCGCCTAAGAGGCATCACAACAGGTCTGGCTCCCTCAACTAGATCGATGCGAAACTCGATCTCTCTATGCGGCGGTAACCCTTTGACCTCATCAAAGACATCCTCAAATCCATTCACAATTGACACCGATGACAGTCCATCCCGTGGAACAACCAGCGAATACATGAAGCTCATGAAGACGCCTTCCTCATGCTTACATCGTATCACAACCTTTCGCCCTTCCATATTCTCGACTGTCACCTCCAGCCTTTCACAATCAACCTTTGCCGCATACTTCCTAAGCCAGTCCATACCCAAAATAATTCCAAACCCCGCAAAGTTTAGAACAAAACAATCACAAACAAAAGAGCAATCATGACTCGATACAATCAGACCACGGCATAGCATACACAAACAGGACGAACCCCCAACTGGATTAGTCACAACCAATGGTCTATCAACAATATCTGGTTCTAAACCCAACCGGCCTACAAGTTCTTTACAAACAAAGGAATGCGATGCTCCAGTAACGAATAACACTCTAACTGGAATACCACAAATGGAAAGGTTCCTTGTACCACCACACTCTTTCCTTTCTCTTATGCAGTAGGAGCTTTTGAAGATGATGGCACTGCTCCCAAAGCATAGGCTTGCACAATCTGTTTGTCCTTCCTCGGTTTTGGACAATTCTTCCTGATATGCCCCAGTTTGTCACAGTTGTAACACTTCAACGGTACCTTTGGATTCTTACAATCTCTGGAGAAATGGCCCTTCTGCTGGCAATTGTAGCAGGTCACTTCGCGCTTCGGCTTCTTTTGGCCATCCTTACCCTTCTGTTGCTGCTGATTCCTCTTCTTGTTCCCACCTTGCTGTGGTTTAGATTCCTCCTTAGTCACAGCAACAACATATCCTTCCTTAGGAAACAGATTCTCGTGCCTGAGAGCTTTCTCCACAAGCTTCTCAAATGGATCGTCCAGATGATCCACCAACTGTCTCCCAAGATAAGTGTCCAAACCTGTCACAAACTTCTCATTCTTCTGATATGGAGACTCAATATACGACCGAGCATACTTGGACAAAGCTTCAAACTCAGAAACATACTCAAGAACTGGTCTTCCACCTTGCTTGAGCTCCACAAACTTCTTAAACAAAACAGATTTCTGAGCTGTAGAAATGAACTTAGCCTCAAATCTAGCTTGGAATTACTCCCAAGTAATTTCTTCCTCTGGAGTATCAATGGTGATAGAGTTCCACCAATCAGAAGCTCTTTCCTGAAGCTGTCTTGATGCAAGCTTCCTTTTGGTTACATCCTCGATTCCCAAATCACCAAAGATCCTTCTACAAGCATCAATCCACCTCTGAACTTCAATGGTTGACTCTGTTCCCAAGAAAACCTTCCCTCCAAGAGCAGTATAGTCTTTACACAGCTTAGCAAAATCCACCTGTTTTGGAGTTTGAACTTGAACTCCAACATCTACCGTTGGCCCAGGAGCTGGCATCCTTCTCATGATCGAAGTCATCATGGCCTCAAACATAGCAGCATAATCAGCAGCCCCCTCAGAATCACGGCCTTCCCTAGCAGCTGGTCTCCCTCATCGACTCATTCTTAATATCAAAAAAAAATGATTAGTGCACCTTGAGAAACAACTGCATAAGAGGTTCAAATCCTCCTAAGCCACTATATTATATATAGTAATCATCCATCAAAATACAATTATGTAACAACCCGATATTTTCAGCCATTCGCATCCGCACATGTCGGACTTGAATTGCTCAAAATACCGTGTTGTAAATAAATTTGGAGCAAATGAAATACAATCACAGAATCACAAACACAGAAATATCAGAATAACTCGCAGCGGAAATTAAAATACCATAGTAGTTCATGAAGCTACTATAACAAACTCTCAAAACATAATACATAATATCAGTCTGAAAACATATACAATAGAAATCTCAATTACATAGCAGTTTATCAATACCAAAGCTGAAATAGAACAACTGAAACTGAAGGGATAGATAACTAGACAAGCGGAATCTCCAGCAATTCCTAGCTCCAGAAAGAAATCCAAAGCTAAGCTGTAAATACTCAGGCTGACCCGAGCGTAAAGTAAAACACAAAACACTCGAGTCAGGACAATATATACTTATATAATGTAAACCAACTCAAGTGAACTGTAGTAGAAATGCACAATAACTTAAAGGATGCTTGGGATCGCCCATCCTTTAAGAATCAGTTAAACTATAAATTAAATACATCCCGTGATTAAAATTTCAAAATCGTATTTTATACTTCAAAATCAAATATCATTTCAAAATTCAATATCATTCAAAATCCATTTCAAAATATCAAAAATATAATATCTTCCAAACCACATTCATTTTTATTTAATTTAAATACCATTACAAAACACATTTCAAAATAGTTTATATTTCAAAACAAATTACTTCATTTTAAATCATAAAAATGAAGTTATTATGTTTAATAATCAAATTATTAAATTTACAAAATTTTAGTCCTTCAAAATTCATTTATCCACTTAATTTATTAAAACAGATGAAAATTCAACTTTCGCAGCATTTAGAAATTGCTACGGAAAGTTACATTCAAAATAGTTCAATTTAATAAAAGATAGCATTTAAAAAGGTTGTAATAGGGTTACATTAGTTTCAAATAAAACTTAGTTAAATTCAATAATTATAGCATTTACAAAAATTCTATAATAACCTTTAATTAAACTTAGCCATTTGGTTCATTATTATCAACTACAGCATTTACAAATGCTGTATTATCATTTACATTAGAATTAATAGCATTTCAGAAATGCAGTTAATTAACTTCAAGTATTCAATATAATTTCACAACAATTATATTTTTATTTAAATCATTTTTAGCTTAGAAAATCATATAATTTCACTTTTAAAACAGTCATTCAAATACCCTTATATTCATGATTTTATAAAGTTAAATCTCCATTCAAAAATCGAAATTTAATAATAATTCACTTATTAAATTCCAACATTAAATTTTAAATTCATTATATTAAATTTAACTTAACATTTAAGTTTAAAATTTTCAAATATAACTTAATTTCATGTTTATTCACTTAACTTAAAATTCACCTTTAAGCCAAATTCACAAATTTCCAATTTTAGTTATATTTCCAAATTTCAACCTAAATATTCATACATTTCACATTTTAACTTTATTCAAAAATCATTGATATATTATAAAATCATTTTAAATTCATTTAATTCAAAATATCATAAATTTATCATATTTTCATATTTAATTTAAATTCCATTTATCACCAAATTCTAGTTTCCAAAATAACTTACATTTCAGATTTTCTAACTTTACCATTTATTTATTTCACTTATAAATTTTCAGAAAATCAATAATGCTTTACAAAAATCATTTCTAATCAAAGTTAAATCAAAATATTATAATATTTACATTTCTAAAATAATTTAAATTTTTTTAGAAAAACATATTTTAACAACGGGTCTGTATTTCATTTTCTAGCCTAGATGAAGTGATACAGGTAATATATCATTTCAACCCGTAATTTACAACGAAAACCGGGTTTGATCATTTCAAACCTGCAATCCCAAGTAAAAGAAAATGATTGAAAATCATTCAGGCCTATCATTTCAGCCCATAACGATTTTCTCCTATTCTAAATTCCGTTCGGGTATGTATCATTTCAACCCATAGTGATTCTAGTCTACAGGGAACTTGCAGTGTGATAAACTGATGAAAATAACAGAAAGCATGAAATAACAGTAACATATGGTATAACAAGTATAAATATAGGTGTGAACTTCATATGAATATAATATAGCAGTTATAACAGAATGATATGCATTTATAAATTCAAGTGATGTCAGTTTATCACTATATAAGTACATATTAGTCTGGTGAGATTTACTCACTGTTTTGAGCTGATGACACAACGACGAATTGCACAACGGGATCTACACAAGCACAAAAGCACGATACAGATACGAAATGGAGGAGCCAAGGATTAATTCCCTTGAATACAAATCAAACAAACAATATAACAATTATAAGGTTTCAGCCCAAAAATACGATAAACGATGCTAGAAATTAAGGAACAACAATTAATCAAACACTTGCACTTGCTTCCACCATCACTATGCTCAGCCTATAAGGTGATAAGGTACTGCCATGGGGTGTATTTGGTCAGGTATGGGTCATATATGGTCGGCCTAGCAAGGGTAGTGAAGGTATGGAAGTTGCTATGTATGAAAATACAAGTACAAGGCAAACAAGTGGATTTTTATGCAATTTCAAGCATCGGGCAAGGCTACAAATGGCATGGCCAGACCTGCTGGAGGCTAGGATATGGTGTGACAGTGGTTTTGGTTCAGGTATGAGCTGGAGAAGGTGGTGCAAAGGGCGGCTAAGGGTGTGGTGAAGTGGTGGAACTTACAAGGTGTGAATACAAAGGGTTTAAGGCAAATAAGTGGCTTTTGTGCAACCATGGCTCAACCAAAGGACCATTGGGCTCGGTCCCTACAAGGTGAAGGTCAAGTGGGATCTGGAGTGTCGGCCAAAGGTGGTGGCGGCGGCCAAGGAGGTGGTTTAGGTGAAAAATGAAGGGTATGTGCATAAATGGTTTGGCTAGGCAGAACAAGTGGAGTGTTTGCATAAACTTTGGTGGATCTAGTCATAGATGACCATGGCATGGCTTGGTCAGTGGGCTGGAGGAGATGGTGACCTGATGTGGTGATGGTGGAGGCGGATATGGTGGTGGAGGAGCAAGGCCGAACCTATGATGAAGAAGAACAAGTGCAAAAACCATGAATGCAAGCATAACAAATGGAAAAAGGAAATAAAGTTTACCAAACTTTCTTCAAAAGCTATGGCCGAATTTTTTTGAGGAAATGAGAGAAAAAATAAAGTAAGTGAATTAGAAATGAGGGTGGTAGCTGAAAGAATGAAGAGATATGGCTATTTGAGTGAAAAGAAACGTTAAAATGTGAAAAGGTGGGAAAATCAAAAGCCATAGGAAACAAAAGGTCACAAACCCTTTCAATTTACCTTTTATTATTTATATAAATTTATGTAGCTGAAATAATAATAATATTAGATAAGATTTCGAAATTTTTAACCAATATACAAATATATATAATATTTATCAATTATGTAAAGTAAAATTAAGGAAAATAGTTAAAACAGTGAACTAGACTAGCAAAATTTGAAGTTCAATGAAATAATTTTTAGAAAATTCATATAAGCTTGTAAAGTATATTTTAAACATAAATAATAACAAAAAATACAAATATATTCACAAAATAAATATTTAAAATTTAATTTAAATATAAAATTTTAATGCAGAAAATAGCAGAAAATGGGAAAACAGCCCTTAAAAATAGGAAATCAATACAGTAATTTTTGAAAAAATTCTATTATTATTGTAAAAATATTTAGAGGTGAATTTTCACAAATAAAAAAATTTAAAATAAAATAAAGAAATTTAAAAATGAAGAAAATGGCAGAAAATTAGAAAACCGCCTTTGAAAATAGGAAATAAATACAGTAAATTTTGGAAAAATTATATTATCATTTTAAAAATGATATCACACAAATAAAAAAAATTTAAAATAATTTCAAAATGAAATAAAGTTAAATTTAAATATATAGTCAAAATTTAGGGTTGTTACACTCTCCCCCACTCAAATCTTTTCGTCCTCGAAAAGGAAGGAAGCGGAGAAACAACAAGAAAGAGCAATAGGTTGGAATACATCCCCGAAAGAAGGTAGGAAAAAAAAAGATAGCTAGGAGGTAAAGCAGGTTGAAAGACAAGGATGAACCATTATTTGAACCATTATACATTTCAGTTTAATAAAAAAAAAATTAGTATGATGAATAGTCATTTGATTCAAATCTGATGGTTCAAAGTAAACAATATTTAAAACATTTTAAATTTAAAAGGGCAAATAACTGATCAAAATATTCTTTCTATAATACTTTATCAAAATACTTTTATCAAAATACTTTTATAACTCGATGTCTTAACAAGTTTACTTTCGTTCCTACAGACTCTGGCTATGCGTTGATCAGGCGCAAAGCTAGAATTCTCCAGGTACTTGGTAGACTTGTTTCAACACCTAGTGAAAATAATGAAAACACTTTTAAAACAGATATGGAAAGTACAATCCAAACAAATCAACCAAACCGAAACAGTTGTCTAACCATGGATCGCAGATACACAATGGTTACGCCTGGATCCCCAGGAAACAATCCGTATCCGTAAGCTTTCTCAGCCCTGCGAGTTACGCCATGATGACGAGTAGAATGCAGGATACACAATGGTTACGCCTGGATCCCCCAGGAAACAATCCGTACCCCTAGGCAAGACTCAGCCAGGCAGTTGTGCTATGTAGTCGCGATCATAAGACCACGGGGATCGCCGTGGAATTCGATGGACACTCGAGTATCATATCCAGAAAACCCAAATCAAAGAGAGAGAATAATATCGATAGAATGAATCCACAGTGTGGCCACAAAGCGGATATCAAGCAGAAGGCACTGTCCATATCTTTACTTCGAAAATATGTATCATATAGTACCCTTCAAGATCACTTTCAAATATCATACTTATATAAAGTCCATATATATAAGATTTCATTTCAAATCAAATACTTTCCAAAATAATAGTATATCAAATCACACTAATATAAATTTCGATTATATAAGATTTCATTTTTAAAAATTGAGTATCTTTTCAAATCAACAGTTCTCAAATCAATGGTTTACTTATACAAATCATTTTTATATAAGTTCGATTGCTCCCAAATCAAGTATTAAATAAAACAGGTTCTAAATTTCATACCATTTCGATATCAATTCAATTTTAAAATCATATATGATGTCACCAAATCATTTCTTTCAAGTTATATATATTCAGTTTCAAAATTTCTTAAAACAATAGGTTTAGAAAATAATCCAAATTTCCAAATCAACAAAATTTAAGTCAAATAAATCCATTTCCATTTCAAACATGTATTCACTTCAAAAGTCATAATACTTTCAAAGTTATGAATCTTTCGAAACTAAAATACTTGAAATCATTACACTTTGAAAATCGTAACATTTAGACATCATGCATTTGAAATCATAAAACATGCCCTTAATTCTTTACATTTCAATTTTTTTTCAATTAAACCAAAATCTAAAATTTCCAATTTTAATTCAATTCAAACCATCAGTTTCAATTTAGTTTTCCAACAAAACCATTTCAAATATTATCAATTTCAAATATAGATTTGATTCACAAAATAAACTATTAAATCTTAAATATGTTTCAAGGCTTAAATATACCATATTTCAAAGCTAAATTTCATAATTTCATATATCTCAAATTTTACTTCATTATTACTTACATATGTCATTATTTCGCAACATTACATTCGATCGCTCGCTTGATCACGCAAGTTCGCTTTCGAACTAGTATTGTCCATTCGACTTCCCTAATGCGGACTTTGATATGGTTTCTTGACTAGAAGCCATCAGTCTCCTTGCATAGCCATATACTATGATAGAGAATTCTAGAATCAAGCCCAAAATCCATATCAAATGTTCGCCATCAAGAATCAAATGAAAAATCCTAACACGAAATGGTGTAATTCACCTCGAACTTGTGTACTCAAACTTGGATCAAATTAATTATGCAAATAAAACAACGTACGTACAACTTATGTATCTATTCCAACTTGTTAAATAAATAGTTTTATAAAGATGTTACTAAGTTAAAACATTTAAAACCAAAATTTTCTCAAACATTTGAAGACTAATTTTTATCCAAAACATTTCAAAACTAAATTTCATATTAGTATAATTCAAAATAGTCTTATTTATTTACTTAACAAAACAGTTTCAACTTATAAAAAACCATATTATTTCATACTTTAAACATACAAACTAAACTTATATTCTTTATCAAATACCTTATACCTTTCAAAAAAATTTAGCTTTGAAAAATTAACCTTGATTTGGAAGTGCTCGAATCTTAAAATAGTCGAAGAAGTCATATTTTCAATCCAAGAGTTGAAAATCAACACTAAATCAGTAAATCAATTTCAAAAGTTAGGTTTCAAAATCTGAAACTCGAGAACTGAACACCGGCTTACTTTAAATCTTTTCAAATACATATATATATATATATATATATATATATACGGATCTATCTTTCGAATATCAAACCATACTTCGAAATCTGAAATCAAAATTGGTTTCACAAAATCACACGCAGAGCAAAGCTACTAGAGTGGCCTCTCTCTCACTCAGAAACTCGAAAATCAATGTCGATGATGCATGCATTCATCACCGAAATTATTTTCCAACGACATAAGTGAGTTCTGGACTTCAATTAACTTTGAAAAACATCATTGAAATTCCTTCGAATACATTTGAAACATTTCTTATTTGAAATATATATATATATATATCTTTAATCATATTACTATATATATTTTCCAAAATCTTAAAACCGATTTCAAAATACCGGAATTCGATTCCTCGAAATTCAAATTCAAAACCCTTCAGTTATAAATCTTTTTTGTATAAATCAAGTTCTTATAAAATTTTCAAAATTTCAAATTCTTTCGAAATTTCAAATTTCCATTTTTGAAAGGTATATAATCCTTATCGAAAACATTTCACTTTTATATATAAAAATATGGCCATCCTTAATAATTTCAATGTATGCACAATTTCAAAATACAACCAAATACAAATTTCCAAAGGATGATTCAGGGAAGGATTTCAACAAACAAAGATTCAAAATTAGAGGGACTCTAATCAAATAGAATTCTAGTTCGAAGATAAACTCAAACGAAGATGAGATAATTTAATTACCAAATAGAGGATAGATAAGCCTATATAAATCGCGGGCGAACTTAACCGGTCACCCGAGACTTTAGGAATATAATCAATACGGAAATCTAAGGCAAATCGACCTTCGATCACCAGAGATAGAATCCGGGTAGAGCAGGAGATAAATAGCATCGACATCCGAGGATAAAAAAAATCTTCAGTGAATCAATGCCAATTGTAAAGGAGTTTCACCCCTTTACAAATCATTCAAAGATTTACGGAATCATCGCTCTTTAGAGAGGTCATTCTCCAAAATAGAGTTACGAATGCTCCAAAATTAAAAGGAAAAATGGGGAAAACAAGACTGGATTCCAGAACAAGTGGGAGTGTTCCAAAGTTCAAGGAATCCTAGTCGATAAGAATCTTAACCAAAAGATTTCTAACAAGGTGGATAACGAAGAGATGAAGTATAGAAAATCTTGATTTTGAAATAAGAACATTTTTATACCAAAATAATCTTTGAAAATCTTTTAAAATCTTTTAAAAATCATTTTATACTTCGAAAATACGTTCTCTCACAAATAAAGGATTCTGAGATTGATTTCACTCATTCTAGGGTATTTCTACCCTATCTCTAATGAGTTTTTGCTCCGCAGGCTAAGGTTTGCCTAAAACCAAAGCTCTGATACCAACTGTAACAACCCGATATTTTCAGCCGTTCGCATCCGCACATGTCGGACTTGAATTGCTCAAAATACCGTGTTGTAAATAAATTTGGAGCAAATGAAATACAATCACAGAATCACAGACACAGAAATATCAGAATAACTCGCAGCGGAAATTAAAATACCATAGTAGTTCATGAAGCTACTATAACAAACTCTCAAAACATAATACATAATATCAGTCTGAAAACATATACGATAGAAATCTCAATTACATAGCAATTTATCAATACCAAAGATGAAATAGAACAACTGAAACTGAAGGGATAGATAACTAGACGAGCGAAATCTCCAGCAATTCCTAGCTCCAGAAAGAAATCCAAAGCTAAGCTGTAAATACTCAGGCTGACCCGAGCGTAAAGTAAAACACAAAACACTCGAGTCAGGACAATATATACTTATATAATGTAAACCAACTCAAGTGAACTGTAGTAGAAATGCACAATAACTTAAAGGATGCTTGGGATCGCCCATCCTTTAAGAATCAGTTAAACTATAAATTAAATACATCCCGTGATTAAAATTTCAAAATGGTATTTTATACTTCAAAATCAAATATCATTTCAAAATTCAATATCATTCAAAATCCATTTCAAAATATCAAAAATATAATATCTTCCAAACCACATTCATTTTTATTTAATTTAAATACCATTACAAAACACATTTCAAAATAGTTTATATTTCAAAACAAATTACTTCATTTTAAATCATAAAAATGAAGTTATTATGTTTAATAATCAAATTATTAAATTTACAAAATTTTAGTCCTTCAAAATTCATTTATCCACTTAATTTATTAAAACAGATGAAAATTCAACTTTCGCAGCATTTAGAAATTGCTACGGAAAGTTACATTCAAAATAGTTCAATTTAATAAAAGATAGCATTTAAAAAGGTTGTAATAGGGTTACATTAGTTTCAAATAAAACTTAGTTAAATTCAATAATTATAGCATTTACAAAAATTCTATAATAACCTTTAATTAAACTTAGCCATTTGGTTCATTATTATCAACTACAGCATTTACAAATGCTGTATTATCATTTACATTAGAATTAATAGCATTTCAGAAATGCAGTTAATTAACTTCAAGTATTCAATATAATTTCACAACAATTATATTTTTATTTAAATCATTTTTAGCTTAGAAAATCATATAATTTCACTTTTAAAACAGTCATTCAAATACCCTTATATTCATGATTTTATAAAGTTAAATCTCCATTCAAAAATCGAAATTTAATAATAATTCACTTATTAAATTCCAACATTAAATTTTAAATTCATTATATTAAATTTAACTTAACATTTAAGTTTAAAATTTTCAAATATAACTTAATTTCATTTTTATTTACTTAACTTAAAATTCACCTTTAAGCCAAATTCACAAATTTCCAATTTTAGTTATATTTCCAAATTTCAACCTAAATATTCATTCATTTCACATTTTAACTTTATTCAAAAATCATTGATATATTATAAAATCATTTTAAATTCATTTAATTCAAAATATAATAAATTTATCATATTTTCAAATTTAATTTAAATTCCATTTATCACCAAATTCTAGTTTCCAAAATAACTTACATTTCAGATTTTCTAACTTTACCATTTATTTATTTCACTTATAAATTTTCAGAAAATCAATAATGCTTTACAAAAATCATTTCTAATCAAATTTAAATCAAAATATTATAATATTTACATTTCTAAAATAATTTGAAATTTTTTAGAAAAACATATTTTAACAACGGGTCTGTATTTCATTTTCTAGCCTAGATGAAGTGATACGGGTAATATATCATTTCAACCCGTAATTTACAAAGAAAACCGGGTTTGATCATTTCAAACCCGCAATCCTAAGTAAAAGAAAATAATTGAAAATCATTCAGGCCTATCATTTTAGCCCATAACGATTTTCTCCTATTCTAAATTCCGTTCGGGAATGTATCATTTCAACCCATAGTGATTCTAGTCTACAGGGAACTTGCAGTGTGATAAACTGATGAAAATAACAGAAAGCATGAAATAACAGTAACATATGGTATAACAAGTATAAATATAGGTGTGAACTTCATATGAATATAATATAGCAGTTATAACAGGATGATATGCATTTATAGATTCAAGTGATGTCAGTTTATCACTATATAAGTACATATTAGTCTGGTGAGATTTACTCACTGTTTTGAGCTGATGACACAACGACGAATTGCACAACGGGATCTACACAAGCATAAAAGCACGATACAGATATGAAATGGAGGAGCCAAGGATTAATTCCCTTGAATACAAATCAAACAAACAATATAACAATTATAAGGTTTCAGCCCAAAAATACGATAAACGATGCTAGAAATTAAGGAACAACAATTAATCAAACACTTGCACTTGCTTCCACCATCACTATGCTCAGACTATAGGGTGATAAGGTACTGCCATGGGGTGTATTTGGTCAGGTATGGGTCATATATGGTCGGCCTAGAAAGGGTAGTGAAGGTATGGAAGTTGTTATGTATGAAAATACAAGTACAAGGCAAACAAGTGGATTTTTGTGCAATTTCAAGCATCGGGCAAGGCTACAAATGGCATGGCCAGACCTGCTGGAGGCTAGGAGATGGTGTGGCAGTGGTTTTGGTTCAGGTATGAGCTGGAGAAGGTGGTGCAAAGGGCGGCTAAGGGTGTGGTGAAGTGGTGGAAGTTATAAGGTGTGAATACAAAGGGTTTAAGGCAAATAAGTGGCTTTTGTGCAACCATGGCTCAACCAAAGGACCATTGGGCTCGGCCCCTACAAGGTGAAGGTCAAGTGGGATCTGGAGTGTCAGCCAAAGGTGGTGGAGGGACTGGTGGCGGCGGCCAAGGAGGTGGTTTAGGTGAAAAATGAAGGGTATGTGCATAAATGGTTCGGCTAGGCAGAACAAGTGGAGTGTTTGCATAAACTTTGGTGGATCTAGTCATAGATGACCACGGCATAGCTTGGTCAGTGGGCTGGAGGAGATGGTGACCTGATGTGGTGATGGTGGAGGCGGATATGGTGGTGGAGGAGCAAGGCCGAACCTATGATGAAGAAGAACAAGTGCAAAAACCATGAATGCAAGCATAACAAATGGAAAAAGGAAATAAAGTTTACCAAACTTTCTTCAAAAGCTATGGCCGAAATTTTTTGAGGAAATGAGAGAAAAAATGAAGTAAGTGAATGAGAAATGAGGGTGGTAGCTGAAAGAATGAAGAGATATGGCCATTTGAGTGAAAAGAAACGTTAAAATGTGAAAAGGTGGGAAAATCAAAAGCCATAGGAAACAAAAGGTCACAAACCATTTCAATTTACCTTTTATTATTTATATAAATTTATGTAGCTGAAATAATGATAATATCAGATAAGATTTCGAAATTTTTAACCAATATAAAAATATATATAATATTTATCAATTATGTAAAGTAAAATTAAGGAAAATAGTTAAAACAGTGAACTAGACTAGCAAAATTTGAAGTTCAATGAAATAATTTTTAGAAAATTCATATAAGCTTGTAAAGTATATTTTAAACATAAATAATAACATAAAATACAAATATATTCACAAAATAAATATTTAAAATTTAATTTAAATATAAAATTTTAATGCAGAAAATAGCAGAAAATGGGAAAACAACCCTTAAAAATAGGAAATCAATACAGTAATTTTTGGAAAAATTCTATTAATATTGTAAAAATATTTAGAGGTGAATTTTCACAAATAAAAAAATTTAAAATAAAATAAAGAAATTTAAAAATGAAGAAAATGGCAGAAAATTAGAAAACCGCCTTTAAAAATAGGAAATAAATACAGTAAATTTTGGAAAAATTATATTATCATTTTAAAAATGTTTAGAAATGATATCACACAAATAAAAAAAATTAAAATAATTTCAAAATGAAATAAAGTTAAATTTAAATATATAGTCAAAATTTAGGATTGTTACAAATTACGTCTCTCATACGTAGTTACGTCAGCGAGCATTGGCTAAAATCGATTAACTAAAGCTCTGATACCAAATGTGAGGATCGCCCATGGCTCCTGCACTAAACAAGGAAATAGTGCGCTGAAAAGTGTGCCAGGCCGCCATGGACGATCATCAGGGTTAAAGTAAAACAATAAACTCTATCGTATTACTCACAGCGCAGGGATAAAAAAATACAATAGAGAAATATATATAGTGAAGCTTCACTAAATAGAATCTCATCAATACACTACAAAACAATTTGATACAAACATCTGAATAGTCAATACATCAAGCCTCACTACATAACACTCAGAGAATCATACAAGCAGCGGAACATCCAGTACATATAGTAAGAAAAACAATATGCAAAAGCCTCCAGCTCGTCTTCATCATCAACAGCGTTGGTCACTAAGAACAGCACCTGTCACCTGCTACCTAGTCTGCCCATCCCAAAATGGATGAACAGCCCAAGGTAATAAGAGTTGAACATAAAATCTTGAGTCAGACAACAGTCTTAGTGAGCGGTAAATTAACTAACAACATACCAAAAGAGCATAAAGGAAAAAGGAATAGGAATCCAACCCTACCACTCCACCTCTTTCTACAGTGATAGCCCCCAGACCCACTAAGCAGAAATAAACATAGCAAAGCAGACATTTAAAGTAAAACAATTATCACTCGAGTCAAGGTCGATGTTTTCCAAGCACAAACCCCCAAGGCCTAAACCAAGATCAGATAAGTACCCATAAAACATCGCACTTGAGACTGAGTGACGATACAGCCAAAGCATCCAAACATCCATGACTCTGGCTATCACTGTTATCATTGCCTCGATATCACCGTTAATTGAATGACCGGCTCATTCTTTCATCCGTCCGTCAAGGGCTAATGGTAACCCCGGTTCTAGACATAACCCCGCACGTCATCATGACCCGTGCCTAGGACTATCGAATCTGCCCAGAGTACTAGACCTTCAACTATTGGTCTTGGGACTATCGAATCTGCCCAGCGTACTCTTGCTTTGAGCATGCTAGAACCTTCAACAACGATGAAATCTCAGCCTCCTAGTCATCCTCCTTGACGACTATTCTCATACTAGCTCAAGTGCCTCTTGAGCCAACCATTATCAATGAACTCGAACCATATCACCGAGTTATCAACATGCTTGGGATGATCCCGTCTGGATTAAACCAAGGCTATCTCACATCATGCTTTGCTTCATCGCATCATAGCAAAGTCCTATCTCAACATCATGCTTTGCCTCATCGCATCATAGCAAAGTCCCATCTCAACAGCATCATCAAATCTATCCATATGAGCTTTATCATCCGCTTCATATTCCACGAGCAACTTTCCTTATTCAAGAGCCTTTCCACTTAGCTTTTGAATCATCTTCGACCAACTTGTCCAAATCAAATCATCAATCAACTAATTTATAACAATCAATTAAACCAATTATTAATCCAAGTAATCAATCATTCAAACATGATCTAAATAAACAGTTATAACAATAATGGCAATTTCATAAATAAAGAGTCCAAATCTAACAAGCATGAATTCTAAATAATATCTTGATGAATGAACTAACATAGGTTAACATGTAGTAAAGTGGATATCAAAACTTTATGAACGATGGATCTACATGCAGACTTAAGGAAAATGCATGAAATTGCTATCTTTAACACACAAACAAGCCACCGATCCAATATACTCCTTTGAGTCCGTATGAGAGATAACCACCACTCACCGAATCACCTAAACACCTCAAAAGCAACAAACTCCAGTTCCGGACAGCGAAGGATCTAGCTTGATCCGTCAAAATTCCGCTTCAAACGATGAAGTCTCTCTTTGAAGAATGTAGATCTTCAATCTTGGCTCTTGGATCTTCGATTTGATCTTCAATCTTGGATGTAAGGAAGCACTAGATTAAAGAAGAGAAGAGAAGTGAAGAAGTGTAGTACTCGAGCTCTCAAAATGGCAGCACTTCGTCGCTTCAAAATCTGGATCCCAAAAAGTGAAGGAAGCACGTGTATTTATAGGCTGGAAATCCTTAAGTCGTCTGCCCCCTTAAGTCGTCCACGACTTAAAAATCCCCGACCTACGACTTAATGGACCTCCCTACTTACGACTCAAGCCTATGCATGACTTAACACATGCGCGCGACTTAACACACACGATCTAACACTTAGGCACAACCTAAGACTCAACAGGATACGACTTAGCGACCTAACATACTGCCGCATTTCTACCTAAGTCCTAAGTCGTTTGGACGACTCAACGACTTACGACCTAAACTAAACCCAGCTGCTAGCTCTCTTAAGTCGCCAATTCTCTTAAGTCGCCAACTCCCTTAAGTCGCCGATTCTCTTAAGTCGCTAGCTCTTAGACCGCTAACCTCCTTAGGTCGCCAACCTCCTTAAGTCGCTCCACGACCTAATCCAACACACGACCTAAGTCTCAACACGAGAATTCCTTAATTCGCCAACTTCCATAGGTCGGCAAACACCTTAAGCCATTAACCCTTAAGTCGGCAACCACTACCACTAACTTCTTTAAGTCGTTCACATGACTTGGGTTGCTCGGCCGACTTAAACTAACATACGACTTAGACTCAGAATGACTTAACAACACTAACGACCTAATAACAACAATTCTACGATCCTTCGATCCGTAAAAATACGGGCCGTTACAAATTTTATGTTGTTTTCCCTCCAGATAAAATTTGCACACATTTTCTCAATCTTTTGTATTGCTTTTACCGAAATATTGTGTGATTGAATCCAATACATGGTAATTTCCTTGATGATTGTATGTGTTAGATCTACCCAACCAGCTAATGACAACAACTTGCTAGCCCACCCTTCCAGTCTGTTTTGAATTAAGTCATATAACCTTGTGTAATCCCTGTCATTTATCTGATTTATACTTAGAGCAACCTTAAATATTTGACTCGTAGACTTCCTTCCTTGAATTCTAAAATTCTTAGAATTCCCTCTTTTCTTGTACATCATTTACAAAAATATACTTTACTTTTGCATTCATTAACTTTTAAACCAGCATAGTCCCCCCTTTTCTCAAATATCTAGATAACAGTCCATGCACTTTGTAAGTCTGCATTTAAAAACAACAAGTCATCATCATATAATATGTGTGAAATAGAAGACTTAATTCTATCTATTAGTTTAATATTATTACTTATTTGCTCAATTTCCATTAACATCAAAAAAAATCCACGATAATGGTAAATGGATAGGGAGAAAGTGGGTCTCCATGTCTGATTCACCTATTACTATGTATAAAACCCTTAGGTGATCCATTAGCCATCACTGAGTATGTTACATTATTTGTGCTTCTTTGACCAAAGCATAAAAAATTTCAGTAAAACCCATCTGTTGCATTATATGTATTATAAATTGCATGTTTATTTAGTCAAAGGCTTTATGAAGATCTATTTTTATGCACATAAGATTTCTTTATCTAATATTAATGTTTCTAATCAACTCATGTGCTAAAAAGTGTTTTCAGAAATAAGTCTTCCAAGGATAAAAGCACTTTAATTTTTGAAATCAAGTATTTTAAGAATATTTTCATTCTATTACATAAGATACTTGATATTGTTTTATATATAAAATTACAATAGGCAATAGGTCTATAATCCTCTAGACCGTTGGGAATTTTAAATTTGGCACTAGAGTTAAATAAGTATGATTAAGGTTTATCAGTATTTTTTCAAACCTAAAAAACTCAGTAATTGCTTCCAAAATACAAGTATTAATTTCCTTCCAATGGGTTTTGATTTTTGCCCCAAAGTCATCAGGGGCGGGACTTTTATCAATGTTTGCATTAAAAACAATATTCTTTGTTAAACTAACTGGAGCAAACAAAATATCTTGACTATTATCATTCAGCGAGTACTTTATTTCTAGTTTTGGAAAGTTATTAGTCTATGATTAGAGTTATATAAATTTTCAAAATATTTTATAGCTTCCCTTTCAATGATAGACAATTCATTAATAATCTTGCCTTTTCCATCTAGTAGTTTTCCAATACCTTTTTTATATTTCCTACTGTATATTTTCACATAAAAAACATGGTAGCTTCATCTCCATTATTAGGCCGATCAACCTTTGCCTTCTACCTCATATTGACAACTTGCACATGTAATGACTTTATAAGATTGTTTTGGGCTAAAAAAAATTGTATTTAAGTCCGAGCAATCATTATCTAATTCATTCCGCAACATTCCACACACTTCTCTAATGATTTTTAATTTATTTTTTCTCATATCCTTATTCCGTGTTTTTAGATTCCTCTTGGTTATTTGAAGCATTTACTAAACCTATACTGGACAATGCCCTATACATTAATAGTAAAACTGTTTTTGATTACATTTCTATATTCTTCATCATAAACACATCCATGACAAATCTAAATGGGGTATTTTTTTTCTTTGTCGGATTATTATTTGAAAGTAAAATGTGGATGGGTGTATAATCACTAGAAGCTTGAGGAAGTAAGACACTAGAAATCTCCAAAAGTACTTAAATTTTTTTTGATTTGTTAAAACTTTATCCAATTTACACTGTATTTTTAAACTCCCTTGATTTCCATGTGTATTTATTACTATAAATAATGGGTTCTATCGGCCCAATTTTGAGCATGAAGTTGCCTGTCACTTCCAATTTTTTAAATGGGATTGATTTCCCCCTTTTTTTCAAAAGCATGCAAAACAGTGTTAAAATCCCCAACTATTAACCAAGGTTTATTTAAATTTTTATTTAGTTGTTCTAATTGATTCTAGAAAACTAATCCTTCTTTTTCACTATTTGATTATAAACAAAGGTGACTTCCAATTAAAATCTACCTTTAATTACACGTGTACAGTAAATGAATTGAAAATTACACATATGTTGTTTTATATTCCAAACATCAGGGTCGTAGAGTGTCATTATCCTACAATTGCCTCCCATTTGATTGTTATTAATAATACTTCAATTAATTAAACTTTTAACTTAATAGTCTTCTATTTTAGAGTTATCTAACTCATGCTCCAATAAGCCTATAATACTAGGTTTATAAGTGCATAACCGGCTAGATAAATCTAATTTTATTTAAGGAGAACTGTAACATCTCCTATATATAGGCCCAAAGCCAATCGCTACAGATGTTGTAGTTATTCATAGTATTAACTTTCGGTGACTAAATACGGCTATGATAATGGTATCCATAATATCAGAAACACATAATATGAAACAAAATCGCAGATTTCAAAAAAAAAAAATCTTTGATTACATTTTCAAAACATGTTCCATATTCAAATGACATAATCCCATAATTGTTTCCCAGGTTTAGATAAAGTATAGTATTTACATAAATACGCCAAGAGAGACATATAATGATGCCCCCTTTGTTGACCAGAGCACTATATATGCAATAAAGCGGAATCAATCCAAAATATAACAACAACTCCTAATTAGCTATTCGTCAGCCACCTACTCGTCTTCGGAAGCTTTATGCGCCAACCTACTAAAACCTATAAACCTTAACCCACAGGCTACTCAAATCAATTTTTAAGGAAAAATAAATTGCGAGTCAGACATAAAGCCTGGTGTGAATAAAATTGTACATCTCGATTATCTGATATTAAATGAGACTACACCGCTAAGTGGAATAAGTTTCCCCTCACTAATATATACCTTTAAAACTTATCTTTCACAAATTATCATCCTGGAACCAAAACTGGTTAAATATGTAAAGCAATATCTTTTATATGTACATATCAGTTATCATATGGACTATTTGTCCATACACTGTAGTTTTGATCGGCTAACTACCAGCCCTTGGCTGACTAGGGCCTACCAGAAAACATAAAATAATTTAACTGTTAGATACTCCTCTTTGGATGGTCTGTCCTTACTTCTCTAGGCCTAACTGATCCTAATGCTTTTGCGGGCTCACTAATAGCCTATCACCGTATAAATATATTCCTTTATGTGCGTAATCATAATTTTTAGGCTTTTCGACAAAGCCCTACACAGTGGAATTTTGGACTAAATTAGTTAGGGGCTAATAGCTAATGAGTATAGGGTGCGACCCTGCACCAGTCTCATCTGGTTTTCTAATCCGAGTCATTTTCATAGGGTTAACTACCCTTTTAAATTTTTTCTTGAAAACCTTTCCAAAATGATTTAAATCTGTTGATCATACATATACAAGGAAAATATACTCTTTGCTTTACTCTAAGCTATTTTCCATGCTATGTATACTTTTCCCAAAATAACATTGATGAAACATAGTGATGATTATCTATCCCACAAAATATGTAAAGCCCTTTTTAACTTAAAACACTAAGGCTTTACTGCCTAGATAATACAATCGAAACCTTTGTTTAAAACCTTTAAACAACCCTTTCAAAACCATTGAAAATACCCCTTTCGAATTCATTGAAAAACCTTAGGCCGAAAGGCCAAAACATACCTTTCAAAATCATACTCTTCAAAATCATTCATATTTATCCTTTCGAAAGCATCTCCTACAAAAGCTTTAAAACCTTAGATATCCTATCTTTAAAACACTTAAGCATTTCCTTTCGAAATCATTGGAAAACTTTTCCTTTTAGACATCGAAACCATTGGAAAATCTTTCCTTTTGGACCTTTCGAAACCGTTGGGAATTAACCCTTAGAATCCTTTCTTTAATCTTTTCGAAAGTATCAAAACATAAAACCTTTCGAAAGCATTTGGCTTTAACTTATAACATGTGGACACACTTTTCGAAACCATTGAAACCATCTCTTTGGAAACCATTTGGGTTCTACTTTTCGTAGAGCGAAAGCGTCATTATAACATTTAAGTCGAAAGCTTCTCTCTTGAAATCATTTGGATTCTACTTTTTATGGAGCAAAAGGATCATTAAAACATTTAAGTCGAAAGCAACTTTTTTGAAACTATTTCTTAAGTAAAAAAGTGATGGTGTCAAAACCATCCCTTCAGAAACATTGGAGAAACGACTTGGTTTTAAAACAAGATAACCCTTTCGAAACTAATCTAGATTGAAATGTAAAAAGCGGTTGTCAGGGGCTTCGACCTAGTCAAAAGCAGTTACTTTAAAACAAAGGCGCAACCTCTTAAACTTATTCTTTTAAAGTCAATGATCCAGTCGAAAGCTATTCAATCAAAAGCAAATCAGGCACATTTACATTTAAAAGCTAAGTAGTTCTTTAAACCGTTCTGTATCCCTCGTTTCGACCCAATACCATCCACCTATACCCAATTCACTATGTACGAGGTATCTGATTATATGTGCATTGGTTTCGATGCAGTCGGAGGCGGAGGTTAAAAGTCGAAAGCCTGGTACCGAAAGCATTGAAACAAGAAAAAACATGTAGATTTGACTTTTTAAACTATTTATTTGTACCTAACCTGTCTTGCTTGTCAAATTATGATTGGTTGCACAATTTTCTTTTCTAAAAGTACTGCCGATTTTTAGAATAAGAATTTGAATTATTTGTAACATACCCCTTCTCCTTTTTATAAATAAATAAAACATTAAGTCTCATATCTTAAATAATTTTATATATCCATTAAAACATTTAGAAAAGTTCTACAAAAGTTCCAGAAAATCATTTTTAATATGTTTTGTAGCATATATAAATGTTAGACCCTTTGCCAATATAATTTGGTCGTAATTAATTTTTAACCCAAATTTGCATTTTCTTCACTAGAAAATTCATATGAAATCCACATTAATTCATAAAATTATAAAAATCGAAACCATTTCTAAAATATTATCTCTGATCTAATTATAAATTCACAAGGCAAATGGATGTCATATAGTAGTGTTTTCATATCTAAACATATCACAAAATTTATGTGAATTAGCATAATTCATCAAACAACACAGATACACACACACATTTTATCATCCAAAACATGGCATAACATTTCCAAATAATTCGAATTTCATACTAAAAACCGAAAATCATTAAAAACTTAAGATTTAGTCATTATTCACCTTAGCTCTTTGATTAAGAATGTGAGATTTGTTCTTGATTAAATGATTTGATATTTCCTCTTGAATTCTTCTTCTTTGCTCTTCCTAATTGTGGTCGGCTTTAGCTCTATTTTGTTTGTAAAAATAAAATGAACATGTAGAATGAATTCCAAGTGGTTTAGGGCATAAGGATATGCCTTGTTCCTATTTAGCCCTTGCATATTTCCTAACCCTTTTTATTCTCTTTTTATTCTTTAGTTCACTTATTTAACATGGCATGACTACCTCTTATTTAATCAGAAATCTCAATCCATTAATCAACTTACATTATTTTATTTTATTTGACTAGTTAAATATCCTAAATAATGTTACTAAAAATATGGGATGTTACAGACTCCCATCCTTAAGGAATTTCTTCCTCGAAATTACGATAAGGTACACATCAAAACAATCAAAGGTAAAACGTACCATCAAACAAATCAGGATAAGTATCTTTCTTCATGTTCTCAGTCTCCCAAGTACAGTCTCTGTCATCGTTGCTCCACCGGACTTTAGCTAATCTGACTGTCTTGCTCCTTAACCTTTTCTCATCTCTCACGACTATGCGAACTGGCTTTCTAACTTTAGTCAAATTCAACTTGACGACTAAATCATCTAACAAAGTCGGTGATAAAGTAGTATCTGGATCTTGAATCCACTTCCTTAGTGGAGAAACATGGAAAACATCATGGACTCCTACCAATCTGCTCGGTAGCTCTACTCTATGTGAGTTTTCCGATCCTCTCAATAGTAGGAAATGGTCCAATGAACCTCGTTGCCAATTTCCTTGATTTCCCAAATCGAATAACACCTTTCATCGATGACACCTTAATGAAAACATGCTCTCCAACTGAAAACTTTAAATCATTCCATCTCTTGTCTGCATAACTCTCCTACCTAGATTGAGCTTCCTTCATTCTAGCTCGAATCAACTCGATCTTTTCTATAGCTTTTCTGACTAAATCTGGACCAGGAACCAACCAAACCCCTGCCTATAGACAAGATACGGAAGATTTTCATGGCTTTCCATACAAAGCTTCAAATGGTGCCATCCCTATACTAGTCTGATAACAACAGTTATACAAAAACTCAACTAGATATAGATGGTCTTCCCATGACCCCCCAAAATCTAGCAGACAAGCTCGTAACAAATCCTCCAAGACTATGTTAACTCTCTCCATTTGCTCATCGGTCGATGGTTGGTAAGCGATACTCATCTAGAGCATGGTACCTAAGGTATCATGTAGACTCTTCCAGAACACGCTAGTGAATAAAGAATCTCTATCACTCACTATACTACTAGAAATACCGTGTAGTCTAACCACATTCTTCATAAAAACTTCGCTAACACATGTGCCATTCCGGTTGACTTAATTGGAATGAAATAGGCACTCTTGGTCAACTTGTTCACAATAAGCCATGTTTTTTCATTTTCTCTCTTAGACCTTGACAACCTGTCTATGAAATCCATAGAAATAGAATTCCACTTCCACACTGGAATGTCCAAAGACTGAAGCAACCCACTTGGCTTCCGATGTTTGACTTTTTCCCGTTGGTAGTTCAAACACTGCTTCACCCATAAACCTACATCCCTCTTCATACCTTTCCAGAAGAAACTTCTCATCATGTCCTAATACGTCTTTATTCCTCCCGGATGAATAGTGAACTTCGAACGATTGCATTCCTCCAAAACTTCCTTCCTAATGTCTCCCACATTTGGAACACACAATCTTCCTTTCTTTCTCAACCACCCATTCTGATCAAAACTAAAATCCTTCAAGTAATCGCTCTTCGTTCTATCTCTCAGCTTTCTGGTCCGTTTAGCCAACACTGGATCCTCTAGCTGTTTAGAAGCAAACTATTCAATCATAACAGGTTGAACTTTCAAGCATGATGAAAAGCAGTTTCTATACTTGAACTACTCTTAGTTCTCCACTGTACTGTACAACTCACTAAGGATTTCAAATCTTTATGCTCAGCTATCATCGCTAGCACCATATTTTGATGTTTTCTGCCAAGTGCATCTGCAACTTTGTTGCTTTTTCCCCTGTGTGTACTCAATACCGAAATCATAACCAGCTAAGAACTCCAACTACCTCTGCAGTCTTATGTTCAACTTCTTTTGGGAGAACAAATACTTCAACGGCTTATGATCTGTATAAAGCTCAACCTCTCTCCCAAAAGATAATATCTTCATACCCTAAGCACAAAAATCACCGCTGCACTCCAAATCATGGATTAGGTATCTAACTTCATGCGGTTTAAGCTGTCATGAAGCATAGGAAATTACTCTACCCCTCTATATTAATACAGCTCATAACCCAGTTCCACATGCATCCGTGTATACCACCAAATTCTATTTCCCTTCTAGAACAACTAACATAGGTGCATTTGTCAATAAGTGTTTCAGCTTTTGGAATGCCTCGTCACGCTTATTGCTGAACGAACTTCACATCTTTTCAAGTTAGCTTAGTCATTGGTGCCGCTATCCGTGAAAAATCCTTAATAAACTTCCGATGGTAACCAATGAATCCCATAAAACTTCTTATCTCAGTCACCATTTCCAGTCTCTTTCAACCATTCACAACCTCGATCTTAGTTGGATCTACTGATAAGTAAATCCCATTTGCTGAAACTACATGGTCAAGAAACTTCACTTCCTTTTTCTAGAAATGACATTTTGAGAAGTTCGCCTTTTGCTGATGCTACCTCAGTATTTCAAGCACTACTCTAAGATGAACTTCATGCTCTCTTTCATCCTTAGAGTACACCAAAATATCATCTATGAAAACCAATACGAACCTACCCAAATGCTCTTGGAAACCTGGTTCATCAAATCTATAAAGAAAGATGGCGCATTAATCAGTCCGAATGGCATCACTAACCATTCGTACAATCCATATTTGGTTCTAAACACCGTTAAAGGAATACTATCATCTGCCACTCTAAGCTGATGGAAGCCTGTTGCTAAATCCAACTACGAAAATATCTTGGCTTCACTCAACTGGTCGAACAAATCATATATCCTAGGAAATTGATATCGATTCTTTATCGTTTTCTCATTCAACTTACGATAATCGATACATAACCTTAACGATCTATCATGCTTCTTTGCAAACACTACGACTGCTCTCCAAGGTGAACTACTTGCCTTCCAAATTCACCTTGAGCTTCCTCATTTTGGTAGGTGTCATTTTGCTTGGCGGTCTAGTAACTGGTTCTACTCCAGGCATCAAATCTATCTAAAACTCAATGGCCTGTTTCGGTGGCCATCCTACTACGGGTTCAAAAATATCTACGAATTCTCTAACCATAAAAACTCGATTCAGCTCGTCTTCTATCTCCATAACACCCAATAAACTATTCACCTTACAGCTACAGTTTTCTATGGTATATACAATCCGCTCCCTACAATCTGGATGTCCAAGCGATGTTTTCCCACTATGGCAAAATATTCTAGCCCCATACTTACTTAACCAATCCTTACTCAAATAATTAAGAATCCTATGAAATCAAACTTATGCAAGCTGTAAACAAAAGCATGACCTAAAAGTCAAACTTTTGGTGATCACATCTCATTCCAAGTGTTGCATACCCTTCTATCGAATTTGCAACCCTTAGGGAAGTAACTAGGTATGAGGGCTCTAGGTTAAGTTTATCTAACAAATAATGAAATATAAAAGAATGTGATGCACCGGTATAAAAAAAACACTAGCTGCCATACTAAGAATCATAAGCGTACCTCCCAACATTACTTTCTCTTTTTCCCCTGCCGTAAGTCTCGAGGTAGCTGGCTCTATTGCATTTACTTTACCTTTTCCATCCTTAGTAGGATCTTTGCACTGGCTCTTGTAATGACCCATCTGATCGCAGTTGAAGCATTTGATATTCTTCTTTCCAATCACCTTCTTTGCCTCTCTAGAACGACATTCATTCACAAAATGCCCTTTCTTGTCGCACCTAAAACAGTTAACTTCTGACTTTCCTTTCTTCACACCTCCACCCTTTTGGGCTATCTTCTTAGGAAAGAACTTCCTTTTCTGACTCTGCCCTATCTGGACCTCCTTCACCTTATTCTTCTCCACTGAAGCAATAATTTCTTCATGTCTTAGAGCCATCTCTACGACAACATCATAAGGATCCCTGTAGCCCTGGCCAATTCTGGTTTCAACCCCATAATGAACTTCTCGTTTCTCTTAATCACGGTATCCACAGTGGCATGACCATATCTTGTCTACTCCTCAAACCTTGTAGCATTCTCTAACACAGTCATCTCTCCCTGCTCTAACTCGACAAACTTTCTGAGCAAGGTAGGCTTTGCCATCTCAAAAATGAATCTCTTCTCGAACCTCCTCTTAAACTCAGCCCATGTCATCGTTCCTTTATCCACTCCAATTGTCACACTATTCCACAAGTATAATGCCGCTCCTTGTAGCTGTCTCGAAGCGAGCCTCCTTTTCTGCTCATCATTGAACCCTAAATCTATGAAAATCCTCTTATAGTGCAGCAACCAGTTCTCCACTTCTATGGCATCTTCAGTCCCAACGAATGGTTTTCCTCCCTACCTAGCATAGTCCCTACTCAAAGCAGCATAATTGTTAACTACTTGAGCTTCCGGGGCTCCTCCCCCAACTACCCCACAGCAACCTCCGCACGCATCATATTCACGAAAAAATGATACATGGCTCCCATGTCAACTTACGGGACTTCAACACTGGTATTTCCAGCTCGTGCCAAACTTGGATTCCTTCAGTATTAGGTCTGGCATTTCCATCTACAACGGTACTTCCTCCTCCAACATTATCTCTTCAAAAATCCATATCTGCATTCGATCCATTGTGAGAAATAGTAAAACAACCTAATAGAGATAGGAGACTAGAGAAAAAGCATATACTTATGTATGGCAAAAACAAGTACGTTACTATAGCGTTATCCCATATCCTGATCTTATCTCTAATTCCTTAGGATTATGTTTTCAAAAATCATCTTTTTATTTAAAATTTTTCATAAACCCATGCTCTGATACCAAGTTATAACATCCCCTATCTAGAGGTCCGTAGTTAAGCGCTACAGATGCTGTAGTCATCCATAGTATAAACTTCCGACGACTAGATATGCCTATGTTAATGGTATCTATAATATCAGAAGCACATATGAATATGAAAAAAATCACAGATTTCAAAAAAATATCTTTGATTACATTTTCAAAATATATTCCATATTCAAATTACATTATCTCATAATCGTTTCCCAAGTTTGGATAAAGTATCGTATTTGCATAAATACGCCAAAAGCAACATATGACGATGCCCCATTGGTTGACTAGAGTACTATATACACAGTACATTGAAATCAATACAAAATATAACAGCAACTCCTAATTAGCTACACATCAGCCACCAGCTCGTCTCTGAAAGCTTTATTTGCCAATCTACTAAAACTTTAAACCTCAACTTCAGCCTATTCAAATCAATTTTTGAGCACCCGAGAGTTTAAGGAAAAATAAACATCAAGTCAAACATAAATCCTAGTGTAAATAATACTATACATCTCAGTTATCTGATATTAAGAAAGACCACGCCGCATAGCAAATGAGTTTCCCCTCACTAATATACATTAAAACATATCTTTTGCAAATTATCATCCAACAACCAAAACTGGTTAAATCTATAAAGCCATATCTTTCATATATACATATCAGTTGTCATGTGGACTATCTGTCCACACTATAGTTTTGTTTGGCTAACTACTAACCCTTGGCTGACTCGGGCCTAACAGAAAACATAAAAATTCCAACATCTGTCAGATACTCTTATTTTGGACTGCCTGCCCTTACTTACTTCTCCGGGTCTAACCGATCCTAATGGTTTTGCGGGATCACCAATGACCTATCTCTATATAAATATGTTCCTTTCTATGTGTAATCATAATTTTTAATCTATCTGACAAAGCCCTACACACGGGAATTTTGGACTAAATTAGTTAGGGGAAAATAGCTAAATGAATATAGGGCGTGATCCTATACCGGTGTCATCTAGTCTTCTAATCTAAGTCATTTTCTTAGGGTTAACTACCCTTTTAAAAAATTTCTTGAAAACCTTTTCGAAGTGATTTAAACCTTTAAATCATACATATACAAGGAAAATATACTCTTTGCTTCTAAGCTATTTGCCATGCTTTGTATAGTTTACCCAAAATAATATTGATGAAACATAATGAGGATTATCTATCCCAAAATAAGTTAAAATCCTTTTTAACTTAAAACATTTAGGCTTTATTGCCCAGATAATACAATCAAAACCTTTATTTAAAGCCATTGAACAACCCCTTCGATGTCACTAAAAATACCCATTTCGAATTCATTGAAAAGCCTTAGGCTGAAAGGCCAAAACATACTTTTCAAAATCATACTCTTCGAAACCCCTCACATTTATCCTTTCGAAAGAATTGAAAAACATCTCCTTCGAAAGCTTAAAACCTTAGACATCCTATTTTTATAACACTTAAACATTGCCTTTCGAAACCATTGGAAAACCTTTCCTTTTAGACCTTTCGAAACCATTAGAAAACCTTTCCTTTTGGACCTTTTGAAACTATTGGGAATCACCCCTTAGAAACCTTTCTTTAAACCTTTCGAAAATATCAATACGTCAAACCTTTCAAAGCATTTGGGTTCTACTTTTTACAGAGCAAAAGGGTCTTTAAAACATTTAAGTCCAAAGCATTTCTTTCGAAACCATTTGGGTTCTACTTTTTATAGAACAAAAAGCATCTCTTTTGAAACCATTTCCTAAGTAAAGAAGTGATGGGGTCGAAACCATCCCTTCGAAAATATTGGAGAAGTAGTTTGGTTTTAAAACCAAGATAACCCTTTCGAAACCAATCTGGTCGAAAGGTAAAAAGCGGCAGTTAGGGGCTCTGACCTAGTCAAAATAAGTTACTTTAAAAAGGTGCAACTTCTTGAAACCATTGTTTTAAAGTCATTGACCCAGTCGAAAATAAATCACGTCAAAAGCTATTCGATCGAAAGCAAAGCAGGCACATTTTTATTTAAAAGCAAAGTAGCACTTCAACCCCTTTGGCACCCCTCATTTCGACCCAATACCTTCCGCCTATACCCAATTCACTACATACTACATATCTGATACCATGTGTAATTGTTTTGATGGAGTCAGTGGCGGAGGTAAGAAGTCGAAAGTTTGGTGCTAAAAGCATTGAAACAGGAAAAAACATGTGGATATGACTTTTTAAACCATTTTTTTATATCTAACTTGCCTTGTTTGTCAGATTATGATTAAATGCACATTTTTCTTTTCTAAAAGTACTATCAATTTTTAGAAATAAGAATTTGAATCATTTATAAAATACCCTTTCTTCTTTTTATAAATATATAAAACATTTAAGTCCCAAACCTTAAATAATTTTATATATCTTTTAAAATACTTAGGAAAATTCTACAAAAATTACAGAATATCATTTTTAATATGTTTTCTAACATATATGAATTTCAGAGCCTAAACTAATATAATTTCGTCGTAATTAACTTTAAACTCAAATTTGCATTTTCTTTACTAAGAAATTTGTATAAAATCCACTTTAATTCAAAAAATTATAAAAATTGAGACCCATTTCTAAAATATCATCTCCGACCTAATTCTAAATTTGAAAGGCATTTGAATGTCATATAATAGAGTTTTCATATCTAAATATATCACAAAATCTGTGTGAATTAGCAGAAATCATCAACATCATATATATATATATATATATATTATCATCCAAAACATTTGTAAATAATTCAAATTTCATACTAAAATCTGAAAATCAATAAAAATTTGAGATGTATACTTATTCACCTTAGCTTTTTGATTAAGGATGTGAGCTTTGTTCTTGATTAAATGATTTGATTCTCCCTCTTGAATTCTTCTTCTTTGCTCTTTATAATGGTGGTCGGCCTTAGCTCTATTTTTGTTTGTGAAAATAAAATAAATGCTAAAATGAATTCCTAAGGGGTTTAAGGTATAAGGATATGCCTTGTTCCTATTTTTCGCTTGCATATTTCCTAACCTTTTTTTTTTCTCTTTTTATTCTTTAGTTTTCCTAACCTTTTTTATTCTCTTTTTATTCTTTAGTTTGCTTATTTGACATACCAAAACATACCTTTCAAAATCCTACTCTTCGAAACCATTCACATTTATCCTTCCGAAAGAATTGAAAAACATCTCCTTCGAAAGCTTTAAAACCTTAGTCATCCTATTTTTAAAACACTTAAACATTGCCTTTCGAAACCATTGGAAAACCTTTCTTTTTAGACCTTTCGAAACCATTAGAAAACCTTTCCTTTCAGACCTTTTGAAACTATTAGGAATCAATCCCTAGAAACCTTTCTTTAAACCTTTCGAAAATATCAATACATCAAATCTTCAAAAGCATTTGGGTTCAATTTATAACATGTGGAAACACCTTTCGAAACCATTTGGGTTATACTTTTTACAAAGCAAAAGGGTCTTTAAAACATTTAAGTCCAAAGAATTTCTTTCGAAACTATTTGGGTTCTACTTTTTATAAAACAAAAAGCATCTCTTTTGAAACCATTTCCCAAGTAAAGAAGTGATGGTGTCGAAACCATCCCTTCGAAACTATTAGAGAAGTAGTTTGGTTTTAAAAATAAGATAACCTCTTCGAAACCAATCTGGTCGAAAGGTAAAAAGTGGAAGTTTGGGGCTCTGACCAAGTCAAAAGCAGTTACTTAAAAAAAGGTGCAACCTCTTAAAACCATCATTTTAAAGTCATTGACCCAGTCGAAAATAAATCACGTCAAAAGCTATTCGATCGAAAGCAAAGCAGGCACATTTTCATTTAAAAGCAAAGTAGCACTTCAACCCCTTTGGCACCCCTCGTTTCGACCCAATACCTTCCGCCTATACCCAATTCACTACATGCTAGGCATCTGATACCATGTGCAATGGTTTTGATGGAGTCAGTGGCGGAGGTAAGAAGTCGAAAGTTTGGCGCTAAAAGCATAGAAACAGAAAAAAATGTGGATATGACTTTTTAAACCATTTTTTTGTATCTAACTTGCCTTGTTTATCAAATTATGATTAAATGCACATTTTCTTTTCTAAACGTACTACCGATTCTTAGAAATAAGAATTTGAATCATTTATAAAATACCCTTTCTTCTTTTTGTAACTATATATAAAACATTTAAGTCTCATACCTTAAATAATTTTATATATCTTTTAAAATAGTTAGGAAAATTCTACAAAAGTTCCAGAAAATCATTTTTAATATGTTTTCTAACATATATGAATTTCAGAGCCCAAACTAATATAATTTCGTCGTAATTAATTTTAAACTCAAATTTGCATTTTCTTCACTAGGAAATTTGTATAAAATCCACTTTAATTCAAAAAAAAAAAATTGAAACCCATTTCTAAAATATCATCTCCGACCTAATTCTAAATTTGAAAGGCAATTGGATGTCATATAATAGAGTTTTCATATCTAAATATATCACAAAATCTATGTGAATTAGCATAAGTCATCAATAATATATATATATATATATATATATATATATATATATATATATATATATAATCATCCAAAACATGGCAAAACATTTGTAAATAATTCGAATTTCATACTAAAAGCTGTAAATCAATAAAAATTTGAGATGCATACTTATTCACCTTAACTTTTTGATTAAGGATGTGAGCTTTGTTCTTGATTAAATGATTTGATCCTTCCTCTTGAATTCTTCTTCTTTGCTCTTTATAATGGTGGTCGGCCTTAGCTCTATTTTTGTTTGTGAAAATAAAATAAATGTTAGAATGAATTCCTAAGGGGTTTAAGGTATAAGGATATGCCTTGTTCCTATTTTGCCCTCGCATATTTCCTAACCTTTTTTATTCTGTTTTTATTCTTTAGTTCGCTTATTTAACATGGCAGGGATACCCCTTATTTAATCACAAATATCAATCCATTAATCATCTTACATTATTTATTTATTTTGGCTAATTAAATTTTCTAAATAATGTTACTGGAAATATAGATGTTCCAAGCAATAATCATCTTGCTGTATAGAAATAAAATATAATATAAAGGATACAACAAAGGATACATATAGCAGTTATAATGAATCACTGCAACTGCTCTCCTATTCTCTTGTAGTCAAATTTCTACTTCTTTTTTTGTAGGATTTCTTGCTTCTGACCTTCAGTCTATCCCATGTCTTATTTTTGATGATGAATTTTTCCTGAACTCGGTTTCCTCTACATCCTATGTGTTCTCTGGAACCATTATGTCCTGAATTTTTTCAGTCTACTCCTTTTTTCTTTTTCTTGCTTGCAAGTAGAGAGCTAAATGCTACCAATCTTACTACATTCTGCATTGATTGCTACGAAATTGATTTTCTAGATTGTGGAGCTAAGTGACTTGTAAGTTGAGTGAGATCTATTTATTCAGGCGCCTCAACTGGAAGATCCATATTATTACTTTGAGCATGAATTATAGAATCTCCATCTAGATTCATTGTTTCATTATCTATATCTAAAGTTGAGACACCCTTAGGGGGTGTCCTAATGACCTGTTTATTAACCCATTTTTCTTTTGTTGTTTGAACTTTCTGAGTTCATTATGGACCTTGTATTGGTCTCTTCCTGATCTATTGCCCCATCAGTTTTCTTATCCTTCCAATTGGAATCTTTTGAGTTCTTTTTCTAATTTGCAATATTCTTTAGAGTATTTGTCTACTCAGAATCTGCCCATGCCTTGTTTTATGTTCCCTTTTGAATCTTGTATTGATAACTTGCATTCTCATTGATGGCTGCATTTTCATCTAAGGTGTCGCTTTTACCTCATGTACAGATGTTTTCTTTTTCATATTTGGATTTTGGTCACCCTGCATGTACCCACTATTCTCTCCTCGGTTTTTTGCATTGTATTTTCATCATCATTTCATTTTTCCCTCCAAAAATTTTTAACAACACAATTTTCCGCATGATGTCCAAAGCATGCACATGATTTGCAACTTGAGGTATCCATTTGTACTCTATCTTTGCACTATATTTTCACCATCATGCATCGATATGAAGGCTTCATTTGGAAGCTCTGCATTTGCTGTAATTTTAACCAATATTCTTGCATAACATAGCTTGTTTCTTTAGGAGTTGGTTCATCCAATTTAATTGGGCTTCCCACAACACTATAGTGCTAAAAGCGCCCTTATCCCATAATGTGATTCCCCACCTCTATAATCACACTGACCAAGGACACTACCGGGTAATGTTGTCAATTAGTGCGAAGAATAAGGCTATTGAGGAGAGACCATCTATGTAATTGCTTTGTGCGAGTACCGATATATCAGATAGTGTGACATGCATTTCATTTCAAGAGGAAATATAACATATCAAATACAAACTCAAAGCTACTACAGAGTGGCTATATGGTATTCGAAAGCAAATATAAAACAAGCATAACATAAAATCAGTCACAAATATTCACATCACTAAGGCGGAAACAGATATGAATATAACACATAGAAGTAAACATTAAAGTAGGGGTTGTACAAGATCCACTACATCACAAAAGAATAGGTACAAGTGATAGACAAAAGAATAAGTATACATCAAGGAGTCTCTATCTCGAATGTATGAAAACAAAAACTACTAAGCTAAAGTTGTTAGCCAAAAGTCAAACGACAATCCCTGATAAGAAGTCAAGTAGAAGCAACTAAAACACCTCGGTTTGATCCGAGTATTATTTAAGAAGAAAAATAATAAAAGGATCAGTCTAGCTATAAATATCATATAAAATGAGATAGGATAAGAGATATGACAAATATATATGATAACCATAAAAATCATACAATATCTCAAATTTTCTCAAACACCAAAAAGAATGTCATATTCTTTATTTTTGTTTACCAAATCACAAACATTGATAAAGCTTGTCATAGTAAATCACGAAAATTGGTGAAACTCAAATTTTAGAAATCGACAATTAGAAATCTAGATAAACACAAAGGGGGAGACCTATCACAAAAGGGAGCATGAAAACCCACCAACACATGTATCACAAACGGGACACTATCCTATGGGTCGCTAACCCAAAAAATACGAGGTATAGTCCCCCCTTGGGGACTAATGAGCCGAACATCAACACACCTAAAAGATACGCCCCATGCAAAGCCGAACATCGACGCACCTAAAAAGATATGCCCCATGCACAGCCGAACATCGACACACCTAAAAAGATATTCCTCATGCATAGATTTATTGAGCCGACTGCTCCATAAACGGTCAAAAGACCATCGATCGTTAGCCCCATAAAAATGAGACGAAGCTCTGCAAAATGGGGTGTAGTCCCCCACACGGACAGAGAGACATCGCGTATTGCTAGTCTAAGCCATAAAATGATCATCATTGATCAATAAGAAGTGTAAATTACACTGAGCTAGTAAATAAATAAGTTTAGCTCTATGTCCTATAACCACTAGCATAACTTAAATATTCACAAACATAATGTAGATTTCCACTTGAAAATTGTCGCAAGGTTTCAATCGAACAAGTCCAAAAATTAACCGATGAAGTAAACGCAAGCGTTTCATACCACTTGTTTTGCTAAGTCGTTTGATTAGATTTCTCGTACGAATGAGGTAAAGGATCGTATATACTAATAGATTAGAAAACGGTTTTAAAAACGAGCTTTTCTATTAAATGTAAATGTTGAAATCATTTTCTGTGAAAGAGTTTGAGTATTTACTACTAGTATAGAAACCTTTGTATTTTAAAGTGACAAATCACGGAAATTATTGTAAAAAAGTCTATCACCAAAAATTCACATTCGACAACGTGAATTGAAACTATGAAAATCAATATTGAATCCATCAAATGGATATTCCTAAAAATCCAGAAAAGAAGTCATCAAAGTAGATAATAAATGAAAAAAATAACCGGATCAACAAAAATTGATTCAAATGGAAATTCACACAAAAATAGGCAGGTTGGCTATATTAAACAGTGCCAGACATATGGCGGTTTTCCCAGACGTCTGAGCTGAAAATCTGGAAATTTTCTTCCAGATCGCCTAGATGTTTGGGAATAACCTCAGACGTCCAAGCTGTAAGTCTAGAATTTTTATTCAGATGACTCAGACGTCTAAGTTCTTTCCCAGATGTCTGAGCTGAAGCTCAGGGCAAAAATCAACCTAAGCCATTAATGGCAAAATCAGTTTGGAAGCGATCGGACGAGCAACGGAGGCTAAGGATTTATGCCAAACAACAACCCAGCCCTGTAGGCTCTTCAGTACACTCCAAACAACATGTCCAAACATCCTTAGTAGGTTTTTTCATAAATTTTGGCTTCAAAATACAAAAAATTGGAAAATTAACCAAACCAATTCAATTCAAAAGCAAATGAACATGAAATAGACGTTAGGAATTTGTACCTAACAACCATCAAAGGTATAGGCACAGATGTGAGTTCAGGAACTCACCTTTAAACTCAAAAACAAGGAATGAGAAGCTCTAAAACAAGGCAAGAACAATTCCTCTTTACTACACTTCTAGAATCTTCAATCTATTATCAAATGCAAAGATTTCCTAAGTTAGTTTATAGGAATTTACGAAAATTGAAGAGAGATTGAGATGGAAAAGATGAAGTGGAGGCTTACCTAAGCTTCTCTTTGATTTTGGAACTTGAATTTGATTTTCTTAAGAATCTAGGGTTTAGGAATTTCTAATTTTCCCTCTTTTCTCCCCAATTTTCTCTTTAGCTTGAGTGTTAGGAAATAAGGAGTAAATGAATGAAGAGTAGTGGAGCTAGGATATTTGGTAGAAGAGTTTGGGTTATCTTGTTGGGTTAGTGGGCTAGACATAACCAAAGCCCAAATGAAAATACCAAAATTCTAATCAACTCCAAACATATCGATGTTTATACTCAAACAAGTTGTAAACGTCGTTTGAACTCAATGGAAGTGGTCTCGAGTTCGGATTCGACAGTTTACAAAAAGTCACATTTTGGATTTTACATTCAATCAACGACACGATATTTAAATATGAAATCATAAAATATGCATGTTCTTACACATAGCCTTGAGTCTAATTTTGGTATACGAACCCAAATTGGCATTACTGTAAGTATATCTCTATCAAGATTCAATTTCTTGTTCAATTTTTTCAAGATTATAAGTTTGTCGTTAATAAAATAGAGACCACACTTAAGGTTTTGTCATAATCCAATGCATTTAAAAATCTAATAATAATTTTTTTTCATTTTGAGTAAAACTTTTGAAGTTACGAGTAGGACCCCATGTTCTAACAAAGAAATCCTTGAAATGATGATATGGGGCCCTATTACCGACAACATAGGCTATTACAGAATAAATCCACTTACACTTGTTCCTTGTGCTGACTTCTTCCTTCACAACAATTATATTCTTTTTGTTGACGGTTATTGGAGCGAAAAACTGCAGATCAAAATTTGAATTTTGACCCCCTTTCTTGATCAACTCTACCCATGTAGAGGCTTTCCCTTGATTTCGCCTATTCTTATATTGAGATCCTGAATTTATTTGAAAGTTTCTTAAAGCAATTTTTGCATCTAAAAATGCTCTAAGATTTTAAGGCCGAGGCTGAAAATTGTTTGCTCTTGATTGACTCTGAGTTCTTAATCGATGGTTATATGCAATACGCTCCTTACTTGGGTGGGGTTGCGATGATATGGACAGGCATTATATTTCTAAAATTCTAATTGAAAGCCATCTTCACCAATGACCAAAAGTTTCTTATGAGGATGTTGTTGCGAATGAAGATTGTGATTTGGTAAGGAAGGAGGGTAGGTTAGGTTAGAGGAAGAAGATCCCCCGTTCTGATCTTGATTTTCAACAAAAGTAGGGCTATTAACCACTTTCGTGGCAACCATGGCTACTTGATAGAGAAAGCTTTTCCCTTTTAAAAAAACACCATGGGAACCCAAACTTGAATCAAATAATGAATGAACTACACAGTACCCAAAACATGATAATTTGATGAAACAAACAAAAGCTCAATCGAACTACCAAGCAATCTATTAGCATAATTAACCAGATCTCGATAAATGAAATAAATCCAATTCAAATAATAAAATCATCTTTAAATCCAAGAATTTACAAAATAAAAATTCATACCTTTTTTATTTTCATTTTAGGGTTCAACTCCTTCAATAATTCAAATTAGAAGAACATTTTGTCTTTCTATGTAAACTTCAAGAATGATATATAGTCGGTTTAATTTCAAAGAAGAATTGTTGTCAATAAAATGGATTTAGAGATTGTAACTTTAGATTTAGGTTTTGAAGGGTGAAGTATTTAACTGCATCAGTATGGGTTTTTTCAGCTGAGTAGGTTTTGACCCACGGTAAGAAAAATAAAAGATGGGTTTGACTCAACCGTGTTAAAGTATGGTCATAAGGGTTGGGTTAAAGTCATGATGCATTTTGACAGGCCCAGTGAAACCTCATGTGAAACCGAGTCTACGTTTGGATCTTCAATGCTATAATCTAACAAAGAGCTATGTCATAGATGCCGACCCGGTGATAGATTAGGGTTTTATACTTTGATGGCTCATGAACTGAGCTATAACATGGTTTTAGTTACCAAAAAAATATCTAACAATAATTTTTAGAACAAGATGCACAGTCGCTCATTGCGCAACTGTGCATGTCATCACTTAATGATTGGTTGGCTACTTATAGATGGGACCCACTTTTTATTCTAAATCAGAAAAGGAATAGTAGGTAGCCAATCAAAGCTCGAGTGAGATGATAATCGCTCTTTAAGCGAGTGACCCTAGCACAGCTCTTTTCAGAATACTACAATCCCATTTTATACTTATTTTATTTTTAAAACAACCATGATAATGGGTGAGATGTTTTAGTTTATAGCTTAAGTATCACAACCATCATAAAGACTCTATATAAAATTTATAAGTTAACTCTTGACTAATGGGCTACTCTTAAAGTGTAAGTTGTCCAAGTCTCTAACAAAGCTCTAATAGTTTCCAACTAAGCTTAGTTTTAGGAGCTTTGGCACCTTGATTGTGACGTACCCCATTTCAAAACACAAAGATGAAAACCCAGTGTATTGTAGTCACCATGGAATTATCATTTGATAATGAGATAGGATCCTCTATATGAATATACCAATAGTTTAAGTAAATAGAGTAGCTAATACAAAACATTAAGTGTACTCATCATTATAAATTCAAATTTTAGTTCCATAGTCGAGCCTATGTAGGCGTGTAAAACAAAATCCAAATATAGTTAATAATGTCATGCCCAACATATGAAGATCTTGACATAAACACTACATACAACAAAAACAAAACATTAATATCATGCAATCCTCCTATTTCGTCTTTGGAATTCCTCGCTTGTCCTCCGAATGTAACATGGCTAAAACCATAAACTCAGCTTGCTCGAATGAGCATCCATGGATTTATGGGGGAAATAACAGTAGAAACAAGGATCATATACGAAGTCTGGTATGAGCAATATATTAACCTAAATATAAAATATAGTGAGACCACATCACTAAAGTACGAAATGAGTTTCCCCTTACTAAAAAATAACATTCATTTCATAGTTTGAAACATAAGGACAGGTCATTCTTTAATTCTTAAGTGTCTTATCCATACATGCGTTAACCAAAATCAATAACCATATCACATTGTGTGTCATTCTGTCCTCACTCTATTTTTTATCAAAACCTAACTATACTTCCTTTGATTGCCACTAAGGCCTTATAAACATTTATACATCTAGCTTTCGGCTGCTATTAATTTTATGTCGTCACTGCTTCCTTAGTTCTAACTGATTACACTATCGGTTTCTATTAATATTTAAGCCTTACACCATTGCTTTTGTTTTTCCGTTACTGCCTAAGCCCAAGGATTTAAATCTCAGATTTCGATCATGTTTTGTCTTGGAAATTTTACACACATTATCTCCTATCGGACGATATCTTGGGTGAGATGAGTGTATCTTGAATTTTAAAGTCCATCTCGGGACTATCTCGGAGTAACATAAGTCTAAATTTGATATTTTTAAGATTATTGTAATAATGGTTATCTAAATATAAAAGATTTTAACACACATAATACATATTAAATTATAATATTAATTTTACATTTTAGATCAGAGTGATAACACGATCGATTTGGTATTAACTGAATGATTCCCTATTCGTTCGAATACTAAAAGTAAAAATATAATATATTTTTTCTCACTCATTAAAGGATAGTTTTAAAATTTAGGCTAATTTTAAAAACTAATTACAAATTTAGACCAGTTTAATAAATTATTACAAAAATAGGCTCATTTGTGCCACATCAACGCTAAAATGTACTGGAGGCATTTCAAATGCCGCCAATACAAGTTTTTTGCTTTAAATAGTTCGCGGCATTTCAAATCCCGCAACCTATTTTACAAAAATAACAGCTCTGGGCGGCATTTCGAATGCCGCACAATGGCGGTTTCTTAAATGCCGCAAACTTTTTTTAAAAAAATTTCTATTGGCGGCATTTGAGATGCCTCTAGTGCATTTTGGCGCTGATGCCGCACAAAGTGGCCTATTTTTGTAATAAGTTATTAAACTGGTCTAAATTTGTAATTAGTTTTTAAAATTGGCCTAAATTAACAAATTATTCCTCATTAAATGATAAAAAGAAGAATTAGAGGGTAAGTAAAAAATTATTATAGTGTAATTTCTTGTGGACTCGGGTAAAAGGTAAAAAAATATGTAATTGAAAAAGATACAACTTCATATGAGAACTTACCTCAAATTTCACTACCTTGGACGAGATGAGTGTCAAATAATATATAAACAAAATATAATGTCTCATTTCATTAAATCTAACGATCCACCTTTTTGGACGGTTTAAATTGACAATAAACCACACATTTCAAACTCAAACCATTCAAAAGAAAGGATTGTTATGGGATAAATAAGAAAAAGAAATGAAAGAAATAAAACAAACACAAAATCTCACAGCGGAATGACAAAATGTAATAATCAAATAATGGTTCAGGAAGCTGTTTTACAAATAACATTTGATTACACTTTTACAATACAGATCAGAGTTACTACTGCAGGAATAAATAAATAATGCAGCGGAGCAATATGATGCAGTGGAACATATATGAAATAATATAGTATACAAATCCCCATCTTCATCCTCTAAATAAATGGTCTTCAATACACTGAAAAGCTCGGATTGAACTGAGCGTAATGAAAAGGCAAAACACTTGAATCAGAACTAAATGATCTTATGTATATTAAATCACAGTAAATAAATATAACTGTAACGGCTTCAGAGATGTTTACGGGGTTTGATATCTCCTATCCAGTGTATGACGTGAGTGCAATAACTTAAGAGATGTTCAGGATTCCATCTCCTAAGGATCCGTTAAACTATCTACATACATAGTACAATACGTTGTTTTAATATGCCTATAGTAAAGTATTAAAATAGCGTTAAGGCGTTACCCATATCCTCCTTAACACATTTTTATATAAATGTCATAGCCTATATAGTATTGTAAACTCCACCTTAAACTGGTGGGCTATTAGGGAGCACTCCATAGGTACGACACAAACCAAACTCATAATGGACATGATAAGGCATGTGATAAGGCACGCGAGGCAATGCAAGGGCAGGATTCTTTCGTTTGCACTCTCGAACTGGTGGTAACGCATACCAGCTACCACCGTCCACCTCAGAACATACTTCCATAATCAAATTGAGGGGTGGCACCAAATCAATCACAAGGTCATAATATGGTATCGAAAAAATGTGCCCTGTAGGAGAAGCGACCTCACTTGGCCCTGTATAGCTCCTGTTTTAGCCACATCAAGCTGACTCGAGGGAGTCAGCGGTACGTTAATACCTCATGCAGAATCATTTGCCAAACAATCCTACTTCATTCTGGAATCTCCACCACGTGCACAGTTGTTAAAGTGGTTTTCGGTATTGGCAGAGAGTATGAAAATATCCGATCCTGGTCTCTTTAACAACAAATGCTTATTTCACACCGAATGGTTCTTTTACATTTCCAAAACCATTTCATATTGATATCAAAAAATCATATCACTTTCGAAATCGTATTCGCTTTTGAAATCATATTCACTTTCGAAATCATATTCACTTTCAAAATAGGTTAAACCCTCATTTCAAAATCATCATATTTACTCAAAATATGTCATTTCACTAGAAAATATCATTTCGAATCCCAATTTAGGTCATAACATCATATAACCATATTCGGTTTTAAATCTAGGATTTAAATATAAGCATTTCAGCTATGCTTGAATTTTTTTGAAAATAGTTTAGATAGTCATAAATAGTTAAATAGTTTTAAATAGTTTAAAATACATTAAAATAAATAGTTTAAAATAGATTAAAATAGTTTAAATGGATTAAAAATAGTTTGTATTAAAAGTAGATTAAATGGATTAAAGTAGATTAAGTAGAGTAAACAGTTTGAAATAGATTAAAATAAATTAAATAGTTTAAAATGGATTTAAAATAGATTAAATAGTTTAAAATAGATTAAATTAGTTTAAATAGTTTAAAATAGATTAAATTAGATTGAAATAGTTTTAAATAGTTTAAATCATATTAAAATGGTTTAAAATTGTTTAAAAACAGATTAAATATAGTTTTAATAGTTTAATACAAAATGGTTTGATTGTTGGAAATGGCTTAAATAGTAAATATTTTTAAAATATAATACATCTGAATTTAAAATAATATATCCTTAAACAGTTTTTGTTAAAATAATTAATTTGGAAGTAATATTAAACCAACCCATTTTTTCCAATTTCAACAAAATCTAGACCATATCCAGATTCAAATCAACAAACTCAATCATAATCTTTCCATTCAACTTCCCATTTAAACCATTTAATTCTGTATCGATTTCAAATCCATGTTTGAACTATAAATTTAAACTACTTCAAATCTAATAGATTTCAAAATTTAATTATTCAACGTTTACAATAACTCAAATTCTTATATAAATTTCATTTATATTTTAGAATTCAACTTTGAAATTTCAACTTAAATTCTTTAAACAATTCATTTAACCCAATCTCAATTTCAACATTAAAACTTGGATTTTTGAAAATAATTCAGTTTGTACAAATCAAATTTGACTACAAATAACATTTAACTGAATTCAAAAATTAAGGACTTAATGTCATTTAATTTAACCAATCCGGTGTCCATATAAAATTTTCTACCCTATGGTCAAGTGATATGGATATCTAACATTTCAACCCGTAAAATTTTAAAATTTACGGGTATATATCATTTCAACCTGCAATCTTGAAATAAAATTCAAAATACATAAAATCGCTCGATTCTATCATTTCAACCCAAGACGATTTTCCCCTAATTTACAAGTCCATTCGGTCATGTATCATTTCAACCCACAGTGATTTCCTAACAATAACAAAGGGAACTTGCAGTGTGCTAACAATATACAATTTAAACATACATCCAGTCATGCAATATCAACAATTAAACATCCATCATAATCACTAGTCAAATCAACCAATAAACAACAATTAACTGATTATCATTAATTGGTATTTAACTGGCAGTTTAAATTCAATATTAAATTAATTGGCAATTAAATTCAATAAAAGTAAGATTTAACTGGAATGACAATTTAAATTTACCAAACATCAACCAATAAATTTGTAATCACATCATAAATTAATTTAACTGACATAAAATAATTTAGTAGTTGAGAGTGGGTTAAAACACCCACCTTTGATTTCAAATAGATTAAAATTCAAACGAATGTACAAACTTGAACAGTCTTAGAATTCGCGATACGATTGCATTGCAGAAAACCGCGCGTAAATCCGACCTCGTATGCAAAAGTTATATAAGTTAGAACATTGAATTTTAAAATAAAATAATTAATAATAAAATAAACAAGACACGTCAGCACGTACCCCTCCTCTCTCTCTCTCTAGAAACCCTAACGCACAGTCACGCTATTGAACACAATATCCAGCCATCGGCAACGAAGCTCCATCGAACGCCTACGGCCGGCCGTGTGCCACGCCAACCACCCCCAGCCAAATCGACTATGCCCGCGCATCTCCCACACCCCACAACCCCATTAACTTCGCTCATATCGAACCCTGAGTCTAGCTTCCACCATATACTCTCTAACCCAAATGAATTTTGCACATCAATTTTGCACACTAATCAGACCATTACGATTACAAATGTACGACACCGTTGAACTACCCATGACGATCTCTACACATCTGTACCCTCGAATCGATGATCCATCGTCGTTGATCAAACACCAAAATTGATGATGGAGAATGTATTGGTCTTTTTTCAACAAACCAAAACACGATTGCAAAAATGAACAACGGATCTAGATCTCGCTCTTCGAGAGCTTTCCAGCGATAAAAATTTGACATAGTTTTGAGGAGTTTGATTTTCGATTTGAATTTGAAATTGAACTAGGATTTTTAAAATTGAAGATAGGTTTCTGCCATTGGAGAGGAGAGAAAGGAATAGCCAGACATATTTGTACGTACAGGAATAAGAAATAAAAGGCCGTTAGGGTTAGAAAAATAATAGACAATGCCCGATAAAAATGAATGAACATATCAGATTGGTTCGAAATGACAATAACGATACGAAAAGCCGTTCCGTTTCCGAAACAAAAGTAGGTCATCCTATATATCAAAATAGATGTTTTCGATATTTTTAAATTCAATGGAATAAGTTTCAAGTCCCAATTCCATTGTATGAAGAAATTATCTTTTAAATATGCTTATTTTTTAATTGAATTCGTCAAATTGATTTCTATGCGTTTCGAGCTCGCATGATCAAACGACAAGTCCGATTGTTATGAAACTTGAAATACTACAACAATTCACTGTTATGGATATGATGAAACTGGTTTTATCAAAATCCGAGACACTGGCCAAAATGGCTATTTTCTCGTTAATTAAATAAATTATTATTAAATTAATTAAATCACTTTTCAATTCAAATCCAAAAGTTAGCCAATTTTTATCATTTTTGATTATCTAGTAATTTAAAATCTTTTAAAATAAATTTCCATGTCAAAATTCAATGTTAAATATTGCACTCGTTTCAGCGTTCAATTTCAATTGCAATAAATTCATTAATTAAAATTAAAATTCCAATAAATTCATTTATTTTGATTTGTATCTTAATATTCAAACTACTATCATCTTATGGATATAATTAGCATTGGTTTATGTTTTATTCACATTCATATTCTATATTATCATTTTAATTCATATCAACTGCAATATTTAAGTAGATTAATTGCAATTAATTTTCGGTGTAATTTCAATAGATTAAATAAATAGGTTATAAATAACAATTGTTACCTTTTACTTAATTTAATCACATTTATAAGTTTATTATCTGCAAACAAATTTTATAACTATTTACATAGCAATGATTATATTCAACTTCAATTAATTACATACTATCTCACAGTTTAATATAACATTTAATTTACTTCCTTATTTACAAATTTCTAACCAATTTAACTATGTAATTATTTTGTACTGATTGGAATTACATTAAAGTAGTCATCATTTACATTAAATTAATATTATTAAATTTGATTCTGGTTATTTTTCTAATTAGTAAATCATAAATCTTATTTTCTTCCAGTATCGAATTACAAAATCTTATTAAATTCAATATTTTAATTATCGAAAAGTGTAGATTGTTACACTCTCATCCACTCAAAACTTTTCATTATGGAAATGGAAAAAGAAGGAATTAAGGGATTAATATATTTTATTCAAAGTATTCAATTTATAAACAATTAATTTACATAATTAATATTTTAAATAAAATATACCAATTTATAAACAATTAAATCTTCATATTCAAGTTTAATATAGTTTTTAAATATTTAATTTTCACAAAAAAAATTTTGTCTTAATCTCACAGAAAATTTTCGACAGTCTCCTTTGTAGGAGAGGTTCGGAAGAAATAATAATATCAATAGTAACCATATATATATATATATATAATATTTCAAAATAAAATATCCCAAACCGTGGGAAAACAATATAATATTGCTATAAAACCATAATTCGAAAACGTATCTAGTTGTCGGGCAAACAACGCTTCGTTTTTAAACCAAAAGCAGTAGTTATTGCTTCCATAACCTGTATTTCACTTATATAATCCAAATAGTGAGAATTATGTAAAAGAGAAATATTATAGTTGTTTCAAATTGATAGCACCAGCAACATAACCTAGCAACACAACATAACAAAAGTCAATTGCCAACAAAATAGTAAAACCATTATATGCAATCAAAGAAAACTATCAAGCATCCATAGCAACCAAACTCATGGTTTGGTCAGGCTCAGATGCTTTTCATCATGCAATGGTGATGAATAAACTACTAAGTGTACCATATGCTCAACAGCCTTAGATAATACTTAGTAGATTATTTATACATCCTTATACAGTTAGAAGTATCATTTTCCAAACATTCCATAAGCCAAAACAACCAAGAATTTCAAACATTATTTATGTTTATTCCTAATAATTTCCTTTCACATCATAAACTGTTCATTTATTTTCCTTCATTCATACGATGATTGTTTTATTAATTAATTTACCTTCATTACTTATTAGATTTATTTCTCGTTCTATATTTGAAATCATTATTGAATATATGTTAAAATATTGCATACATTTCATTTCTGTTTATTTCATATTTACTATTTACCTATTATCCTTGATATCCATTTTAATATTAATATTCAGCAGCGAATAATTTCAGTCATTTTCTTGAGTTTATATCATTTACTTAAGCAATATTTACTTTTTACAATTTAATTTAATTACAAGCATTTCACAATATTAACTTATGTTTATAACATTTCTTGTAACATCAAATCTCATATTTATAGAAATAATTCCATTTGAACATTCTCATTACTTAAATTTTACTTATATAATATTCTATAACATATTCTTACTAACATTTCAACCATTTTACATTTCTGGTAAGTTATATATACGTTTTAAGATTGTAATTGAATGTTACACAAGTTTATCTGATTTCTTTTAGTTAACAAGGTGTTTAATAATTACATCTTCTAAACTTTCATATCTTTTGATTTACAATTTACAATTTACAATTTACAATTTACAAATTTCCAGTTCCATATATATTTCATTAATCACATAGCATCTAATTTCTCATTTTCGTTTTAGAAGTTTCCAATTATTAATATAGTCAAGCTTTCATTCACTATATTAATTGAAATTTCTAAATTTATAGAAACTTAAGAACTAAATACCAGGTTCCATTTCAAATCAGTTAAAATAATATAGATGCTCATATCTTTTATATATCAATCATATTTAGAAATTAAAATTAAGATTTGTTTATCAAAACAAATGTGTGTAGTAAAACTACTACAACGGTCTTCCCACTTTGAAACTCAAAAATTAACGTCGGTGATGCATGCACTCATCACCAAAATTATTTTTCAGCGACAGAGAGGGAAGTGCATAATTTATTCCCATTTTAAAATTCCTTTAAAACATTTCTTTTAAATCGCATTGAAATTTTTATATCTAAAAATAATTCCAAATAATTCAAATATCATATTCCAAAATCTTTTGAAAACCAATTTCAAAACCCAGGAAATTAAGTTCTCAAATTCCCATTTTTTTTACTTGTAAATCCTACTTTACAATCAATGTTTATAAAATTTCTCTACCTAACAAACAAAATATTCCATCCAACTATATCATTTATAAAAATTATTACTTATGTGCAAAATATAGTACTAGGTAAAATTATTTCATTTACTTATATTTCAAAAACGACATTACGCCAGTCTGCCCTGTTAAGTGTTTAGAAATCCCTATTGATGCCATAGTGTCCTATGTACCGACCAAAATTTATAAATACTCAACAGAACAAATCAACACAATATAAAAACATTTTTAAAATCACTAACAAATACGCTCTCTCATATATATACGCTTAAACAACTCATTCTAGGGTGTTACTACCCTATTTCTAATGAGTCAAACCCCATAAAGCTAAGGTTATCGCCAAACCTTGCTTTGATACCAAATGTAACGACCCACAGTTCTGGACGGTTTAAATTGACAATAAACCTCACTTGTCAAACTCAAACCTTTCAAAAGGGAGGATTGTTATGAAGTAAAGATGAAAAATAAGGGAAAGAAATAAATAAACACAGAATCTCACAGAGGAATGAAAAAAATATAATAACCAAATAATGGTTCATAAAGCTGTTTTACAAATAACATTTGATTACACTTTACAACGCAGATCAGAGTTACATATAGCAGGAACAAACAAATAATGCAGCGGAACAATATGATGCGGTGGAACATATATGAAATAATATAGTACACAAATCTTCATCTTCATCCACCAAATAAATTGTCTTTAATACGCTGAAATGTTCAGACTGGCCTGAGGGTAATGAAAAGACAAAACACTTGAGTCAGAACTAAAAGATCTTTGTAGGTTAAATCACGGTAAATAAATATGAGTGTAACGACTTCAGAGATATTTATGGGGTTTGACATCTCCTATCTAGAGTCTAACATGAGCGCAATAACTTAAGAGATGCTCGAAATTCCATCTCCTAAAGATCCATTAAACTATCTACATACATAGTACACTACGCTATTATAATATATATCTACAGTAAACTTAAAGTATTAAAATAGCGTTAAGACATTACCCATATCCCCCTTAACACGTTTTTATATAAATTTCGTAGTGTATACAGTACTGTAAACTGCACTGTAAACTGGTGGGCTATCAAGGAGCACTTCATAGGTACGACACAAACTAAACTCGTAATGGGCGCAATAAGGCATGTGACAAGGCACGCGAGGTAATGCTAGGGTAGGATTATACCTTTTGCACTCCTAGACTGGTGGTAACGCATAACAGATACTACCTCCCACCTTGAAATACACTCCTATATTCAAATCGAGGGGTGGCCACCAAATCAATCACAAAGTCATAATATGGTATTGAAGAAATGTGCCCGATAGGAGGAGCGAACTCGCTTAACCCGATATAGCTCCTGTTTTAGCCACATCAAGTTGACTCAAGGGAGTCAAGGCTTCGTTAATACCTCATAAAGAATCATTCGCCAAACCATCCTACTTCATTATGGAATCTCCACCATGTGCACAGTTGTTAAAGTTGTTAAACCACCCTATTTCTTCAAAATCATATTACTTTCAAAATCATATTCACTTTTGAAAATGGTTAAACCCTCATTTCAAAATCATCATATTTACTCAAAATATGTCATTTCATTAGAAAAAATCATTTCGAATTCCAACTTGGGTTATAACATCATTTAACCACACTTGTTTTTAAATCCAGGATTTAAATATAAACAATTTAGCCTTGCACAGTTTGAACTGTTTTGAAAATGGTTTAGATAGTCATAAATAGTTGAATAGTTTTAATATAGTTTAAAATACTTTAAAATAGATTAAAATAGTTTAAAACAGATTAAAATAGTTTAAAAAGATTAAAAATAGTTTAAATAGATTAAAGTAGATTAAATAGTTTAAAATGGATTAAATAGATTAAATAGTTTAAAATGGATTTAAAATAGATTAAATAGTTTAAAATAGATTAAAATAGTTTTAAATAGTTTAAATTTTATTAAAATGGTTTAAAACAGATTAAACACAGTCTTAGTAGTTTAATATAAAATGGTTTGATTTTTGAAAAGGTTTACATAGTAAATATTTTGAAAATCTATATAGTTCTGAATTTAAAATAATATATCCTGAAATAGTTTATATTAAAATATTTAATTTGGAAATAATATCAAATTAACCCTTTTTTCCCCATTTTATCAAAATCTGGACCACATCCAGATTCAAACCAACAAACTCAATTTAAATCTTTCCATTCAAATTCCAACTAAAACCATTTAAATCTATATCAATTTCAAATCCATGTTTCAACAATAAATTTAAACTACTTCAAATCCAATAGATTTCAAAATTTAAATATTCAACGTTTACAATAACTTAAATTTTTATATAATTTCCATATATATTTCAGAATTCAACTTTGAATTTTCAATTTAAACTATTTAAACAATTCATTTAACCCTGTCTCAATTTCAACATTAAAACTTGGATTGTTGAAAATAATTCAGTTTATATAAATCAAATTTGATTACAAAATATCATTTAAGTGATTTCAAAAATTAAGGATTTAAAATTATTTAATTTAACCAATTCGGTATTCGTATAAAATTTTACCCTATGGTCAAGTGATATGGATATCTATCATTCCAACCCATAAATTTTTTAAATTTACCGGTATATACCATTTTAGTCCACAATCTCGAATTAAAATTCAAAATCCATGAAATCACTCTAGTCTATCATTTTAACCCATGACGATTTCCCTAATCTATAAGTCCATTGGGGTATGTATCATTTCAACCTACAGAGATTTCCTAACAATAACTAAGGGAACTTGCAGTGTGATAACAATATACAGTTTAAACATACATCCAGTCAACCAATCAACAGTTAAAGGTCCATCACAATCACCATTCAAATCAACTAATAAACAACAATTAACTGATTATCATTAACATGTATTTAACAGACAATTTAAATTCAATATTAAATTAATTGGCAATTAAATTCAATAAAAGTCAGATTTAACTGGAATGACAAGTTAATTATACTAAACATCAATCAATTAATTTCCAATCACATCATAAATTTAATTTAACTGACATAAAATAATTTAGTAGTTATGAGTGAATTAAAACTCTCACCTTTGATTTCAAATCGATTAAAATTCAAATAATGGCCCAAAATTGAACAGTCTCAGAATTCGCCCAAACTAGCGCCAAAATGTCTAGAATTTCGATACGATTGCAAAGGATAAAATCGCACGTAAATCCGACATGATATGCAAAAGTTATATAAGTTAGAACGTTTGAATTTCAAAATAAAATAATTAATTAATAAAACAAACAAGACACGTCAGCACGTATCTCTCTCTCTCTTCAAAAACCCAAACACACAGTCACGCTATCATACTTGGTATCTAACCGCTAGTATGGAAACTCCATCGCACGTCTACAACCGGCCGTGAGCCACGTCAACCACCCCCCAACCAAATCGACTACGCCCGAGCATCTCCCATGCCTCGTGACCCCTTCGACTTCACTCAGATCGAAGCGTGAATCCAGCCAACACCGTATATTCTCCAACCCTAATCAATTTTGAACGCCAATCAGACCATTATGATTGCAAACTAACAACACCGATGAACTCCCCACGACGATCTCTACACATCTGTACCCTAGAATCGATGATCCATCGCGGTTGATCAACCACCAAAATCGATGGCCGAGAATGTTTTGATCATTTCTGAACAAATCAAAACACGATTGCAAAATGAACAGTATGTCTAGATTACGCTCGTCGAGAGCTTTCCAACGATATATAATTCAATATAGTTTTGAGGAGTTTGATCTTCGATTTGAATTTGAAATTGAATTAGGATTTTTAGAATGAAGATAGGTTTCTGCCATTGGAGAGAGGAGATAGGAATAGACAGACAGATTTATACGTACATAAACAAGAAATAAAAGGCCACTAGGAATAGAAAAATCTATTTATACAGATAAGGTCCGATAAGACTGAATGAACATATCAGATTGGTTTGAAATGACAATAACGACCCAAAAAGCCGTTCCGTTTTCGAAACAAAAGTAGGTCATCCTATATATCAAAAGAAATGCTTTCAATATTTTTAAATTCAAGGAAAAAGGTTTCAAGTCCCAATTCCATTGTATGAAGAAGTTAGCTTTTAAAATCAGCTTGTTCTTTAAATTGAATTCAATAAATTGATTTCTACGTGTTTCGAGCTTGCACGATCAAACGAAAAGTCCGATCGTTACGAAACTTGAAATCTTACAATAATTCACTGTTACGGATCCGATGAAACTGGTTTCATCGAAATCCGAAATAGTGGCCAAAATGACTATTTTCACGTTAATTAAATTAATTATTATTAAATTAACTAAATCATTTTTTCATTCAAATCCAAACGTTAGCCAATTTTTATCATTTTTGATTACTAGTAATTTAAAATCTTTTAAAATAATTTTCGATGTCAAATCCAATGTTAAATATATTCACTCATTATAGTGTTCAATTTCAATTGCAATAAATTCATTAATTTAAATTTAAATTCCAATAAATTTATTTATTTTGATTTATATCTTATTATTCAATAAACTATCATCTTATGGATAGAATTAGCATTGGTTTACGTTTTATTTATATTCATATTCTACAATTATCATTTTAATTCATATTAACTGCAATATTTAAGTTGATTAATTATAATTAATTTTCAGTGTAAATTTAACAGATTAAATAAATAGGTTATAAATAACAATTGTTACCTTTACTTAATTTAATCACATTTATAAGTTTATTATCTACAAACAAATGTTATAACTACTTACACAGCACTGATCATATTCAACTTCAATTAATTGCATACCATCTCACCATTTAATATAACGTTTAATTTACTTCCTTATTTAAAATTTCCAACCAATTTAACTTTGATTAATCATCACTTACATTATATTAATATTATTAGATTTCATTCTAGTTATTTTTCTTATTAGTAAATCATAAATTTTATTTTCTTCCAATATTAAATTACAAAATCTTATTAAATTCAATATTTTAATTATCGAAACATGAGGGTCGTTACAAATCTCGTATCGCTCAAGTTCGAAAATGAGATCTTGAGCAAGATCTCGGGTTAGATGAATGAGATCAGAAATAGTACTCAAGCCTTACATTTATGCTTTCATGTTTTGAATTCCACTAAGGCCTTGCTTCTTTGCTTTTCATTATTGTCTTCCACATCGGGCTTGCATTCAAATACTTGTTAGCACATAACAACTATAGCAAAGATGCAGCCGATGGAACTAGATGCAAGCAGGAAACACAAATCATACTAAACCATCACTATTAATCATCATAAATATGGGATGACCATAGTAATATCATATTTAGCCATTAAACATCACACTCATTTGACAACACTTGATGCCAACCCCTAATATCAAATTAACTAATCTCAACATATATACTCACGTGTACTAATAATCAACTAGTAGCAGTACACCAACAATTCAAGTAGAATCAGTCATATATGTACTAAACTACAATATTAGTAACAAACATCAAATCACCAATAGCATACTAATCCACTATATTATTAACATAACACTAAATCACTAAATGTGTTCTAAACCATTATATTAGTAACAATATCATTACTTCAAGAAACCATAGTTAAGTACACACAAGATAGTAATAATGGCAAAATATCACACATACATCCAAATGCTATTTCATCATCATAAAACAACACATGTGATAATTCCAATGAATAATTTAGCGCATATTACATCCATCTAAAAATTATATTTTTTTTCTCTTGAATAAAAATTATTTATTATTATTTATTATAAAAACACCTTTATTTATGTCAAAACAATAATAGTTATACTTCAAAATCCTTTATTATACTTTTATTGGTCAACCCCTTAAACATCGCATTTTACATCAAAGATAGTAATTTAGACCAAATTATTTTCAAAACAATAGTATTATTATTTTACACCAAAATAATAATATATACAGATACCTCATGAATATTTTCCAAAGCCAATTATTACTATTTATCTCAAAAACAACAATAATCCATAGTAAATTCCAAAATTCTTTTTACTGTTATTTTCCTTAGAATAGTAATAATTTAAACTAAAATACTTTTGGAAATATTTTTTGCTATCATTATTATTATTTCACAAATATCCTTTGTTTTATTACTCAAATAATAATATTTTCCAAAAATCCATTATACTTTCATTTACTCCACTTGATCTTCACAAAACTATTTTATTATCTATGAAATATGACTTTATTTCACAAATAATAATAAACTTCCCCTATTTAAAATAGATTTTTTGTTATTATTTATGAATTTGTAGAAATTAATAAACAACAACCTTATTAAATATTTTTCTTTAATTCCAATCTAATTCATTGAATCACCTCTTTTTACAAATATCACCCAAAATATGTAAATAAACTTATTTATCATTTATTTATCTAATTTTTGCATTATTCTCAATTTCATTCTTTTATTCCAATTAGTTACAACCAAAATTTGAGATCCACCATTAATTACAATTAAGCATCCTGTAATACAATAATCAACTATAAATGAACAATAAGGCATGGCATATCCAAAATATTCACAATATCCAAAAAAATTCAACACGACACAATACATATCAATAACTATAATTTTTTTATCAATGGACATGCATTAAATATTCTTAAACCTTAATTAATTAAAATAAATAAAGAACTCATACCAATATGTTTATGAAAATAGCCTCCAAACTCAGCAAACTCACTGCAAAACTATTTAGAATTGTGCCTTGAGTAAGACAGAAGAAATTGCATGTGAATCGAAGTTCATATGCAAAGTTATTCAGATTTTAAGATTGCAATAACAATATCGTAAATAACAGTAGTGGTACACAATTAAATAACACGCCCTTTCCACATGGTTTCTAGTCTGGATCCTCAATATTTATTGTCTCAAGGATGTCATTCTTCTTCGAAGCCTACCTTTACATGGTACAGGTCGTTGCCTCCTAATTAGGGATGGACTCCTATAGTATTATACTGGCGAGGGTGTAGCTCGTAAGGTGATAGGGAACGATGATGACAGACCAGGGTTGGTGACCTTCTATTTCTATTGGTGGAAGGTGACTTAGACGGATAAACTAACCTCTAATGGGATCTGGACTTGGGAATCTCTCTACCAAATCGGTATTAAACTTTATGCTCTTTGTGTTTATGATTTATAGCAAGTCCATCGCTGTTTAAATGGTTAAAACATAGCTTATGCCTCTAATATATTGGTCGACGATCAAACAATGAATGTCTTTCCACGGCAGGGAAGCATCGAGCAACCTGACATTCTAGGTGTAGTGTTTGTTCTGGTATAGGGGCGTTGTTATCCCATTTTTTGGTCAAAACTGGAATATCGACAAATTGGCAAGGAATGATGGAGGTCGAGATTGAAAATCGATTGGAAGCAAGGCAGAAGTGCATTCAACACTCGGAGTCCCCGAGTTCATTCGGCAAATAGAGCCCCATTCGGCAAAGGCAAGCCATTCGGCATATATCATTCGGTAGCCGGACCAGCCATACCGGTCCACCATACTTCACCTCTCCAATACCCTACCGGACCAATCATGACCGGACCATGCCACTACCGAACCAACTCCCATGTTACCACCGATCCAACCTACCACCGAACCATGCTACCACCGAACCATGCTCCCACCGAACCATGTTACCACCGATCCAACCTACCACCGAACCCCTATCTCCACTACCTGCCGAATCACCCATGTTACCACTCACCGCCGAACCAAGACGCTGCCGAACCAGATGTGCCAGGCCAGATTGCAGCAGCCCAGGCCCACCAGCAGCTATATGCATCCAAGACCCCTGCCCCCAGCCTCACTCTATAAATAGAGGGGCAGGGGTACAACAATGGCAGACAAGTTTGAGAGCTCAAACCTGGAAGGAACTTTCAAACAACTTTCATACACTTGTACTACAAGCTTTGTACTTGTAATCGGATTGGAAAAGGAGAATAACATATAAAGTGGACGTAGGCATACTTTGGCCGAACCACTATAAATCTGTGTGTCTTTTACAGTTTAGCCCCTACTTTTTACGTATTTGCATACACCACCTAAATCAATACGAACAACATAAAATCAACTAAATCATACGACTTGGAGTTTTTTGCCCATCTTTTGTGCAAACGTATTTGAGTTATTTGCTGAGATCTGTGATTTGTGTTTGAATATCGCTGACTTATATTCATACACTGGTGCTTTCACGGTATTGGGTGTTTGTGGCCATTTTTCACGCAAACATTTTGGTGCTTTCACTGAGAGGAACCAGCTCCCGCTACATCGGATAGAGGTTTAGATTTGGAAGACAATGACTAGGCAAAACAGTAGAAGGCTAAGGGCTGAGAGAAGCCAACAAGGAGGAAGTCAACAAGCATCCTCCGGAGGTGAGGAAGGACCGGCTTCGATCTACATAACCCGGGATGAAATGGAAGCCATAACAAATTAGCTGCAAGAGAGGTTGTTGAAGAGTCAACAGGAGATGATGCAAACTTTCTTGGAGCAAATGAGAGCTGCAGGGATGCAGAACTTAGGAACAGCTACAGCGGCTGTGGATGCAGGACAAGAAGCTAGGGTTGTGGAACCCAATGGAGGTCAGGACACAGAGCCAGAAGGCAATCAACAAGAACTTGGGGGCAGGCCCACAGGATTCAACACAGGAGAACCTTTGGAAGGAGTTCGACAGGCTAGAACCAACGTGGCTGCTAACGAGCCACACGAAGAGTATGTACCGGAGTTCCCTCGGGGGCAACCCCCGACGGACAACGGTGGATTGGTAGATATAATCAGGAAGACTGTGCGAGGTGGTTTGACCAACGGAGACTTGGAAGGAGTAAACAGGAGTCCGTTCACCCGGGAAATAAGGATGGCTCAGAATCCACCTAAGTTCAAGCTACCTAGCGTGGAGGCATACAATGGCAAGGAAGACCCTACGGATCACTTGATGAGATACACCAGACACATGGAGGTGCTGGGGGCATCGGAGGAGGTGATGGCCCGATGCTTCCCTTTGTACTTGACGGACTTAGCTGCAATGTGGTTCAGGCAGCTGGAAGAAGGATCTATCAGGACTTGGAGGGAATTGGTGGAAAGGTTTTTGGGACAGTTTCGGGTTCATGTCAAGAGACCGAAGAATGTGATGACGTTGACGTCGGTAAGGCAAAGGATGGATGAATCGCTTAGAGCTTTTCTAACTCGATTCAGTGCCGCAGTTACTTCGGTGGATCGGCCCGATCCATCGATGGTTTTAATGGCAGCAGTATCAGGAGTCAGGGAGAACTCGGATTTCAAGGTATCTCTGATACGAGATCCCCCACGGAATCTCGACGAATTTTTTCATGAGGCAGAAAGGTTCCTTCGACAAGAAGATGCGAGTACGGATTTAAAATTGAAAAAGGTTAATGCAGTTGAAGGGGGAGGACCATCCAGCAATGGTTCGGATAAAAACAAAGGAAAAAGGAAGTTGGACGATGATTCTGGAAATGCTAGGAAGCAATGGAAGGATCCAAAGTTTTCCACATACACAGGATTGAACGAAACACTGGAACGGATATACCTGGATACTCGAAATCGCCTTCACTACCGGAGGCCGGCTAGGAGAGAACCAACAGAACGGGAAAGGACATCAGGAAGGCACTGCCTCTTCCATGATTTGGATGGACACGACACCAACAGCTGCAGGCACTTAAAGGACATAATTGAGGAACATGTAAGGAATGGACAACTGCCACAATATGTTGGACCTCGGGATGCAACGGCGAGGCAGGAGCAACTGCCGCCTACCTCAAGCTACGATGGTGGGAGGCCCAGGAATGATGGTCGGTTGATCATCCCTTGACCAGGTTAATATGAAATAAGTAGCAAACTATTGGCAAGCAACCAAGTCATTTACACATGTACGGGGACGGAGATAGCCCCTAGGCATGCTCTGAATGATAATAAATTGCGATGCTGTGGTTTGTGAAATTTATCTTTTGCTTTTGGATTGGACACTGCTTTTCTTTTTGGTTTTCGATTTTGGAGCTTCGATTGAGCTCCTGGTTTTTCTTGCTTTTTGATTTGGATTTTCCTTTGGACAATCGTTTTCGGTTTTGGATGTTAGTTTGGATTTCTGTTTTTATGGTTTTGGATTTGGATTTTGGATTTGGATTCTGGATTTGGATTTTGGATTTGGATTCTGGATTTGGATTTTGGATTTGGATTCTCGATTTGGATTTTGGACTTGGATTTTGAGTTGGATTTTAATTGGATTTTTATCTGACTTTTGATAAACGGTCGTCGGGTATGGATTATGCCTGGCAAGGGGTGAGTCGCTTTGCCCGAACGTGGTAAATTGACTCATTCAGGTCGTCGAGTATGGACTATGCTCGGCAAGGGTCCGGAGTGACCAGGATTCGGCCTAGGACTTAGGCCCTATATTATCAATCGTTATTTTCAGGTCGTCGAGTATGGACTATGCTCGGCAAGGGTCCGGAGTGACCAGGATTCGGCCTAGGACTTAGGCCCTATATTATCAATCGTTATTTTCAGGTCGTCGAGTATGGACTATGCTCGGCAAGGGTCCGGAGTGACCAGGATTCGGCCTAGGACTTAGGCCCTATATTATCAATCGTTATTTTCAGGTCGTCGAGTATGGACTATGCTCGGCAAGGGTCCGGAGAGACCAGGATTCGGCTTAGGACTTAAGCCATGGCATTGTACAACATCCAGGGACACTGGACCAAGGTCGTCATGTGTGTGGTCCGGAGTGACCAGGATTCGGCCTAGGACTTAGGCCCTATATTATCAATCGTTATTTTCAGGTCGTCGAGTATGGACTATGCTCGGCAAGGGTCCGGAGAGACCAGGATTCGGCTTAGGACTTAAGCCATGGCATTGTACAACATCCAGGGACACTGGACCAAGGTCGTCATGTGTGGATTAGGCATGGCAAGAACCCGGAGAGGTTAGCTCAAAGTCCAGGGACACTGGATCAAAATCGTCAAGTGTGGATTACGCATGGCAAGAACCCGGAGAGGTTAGCTCAACATCCAGGGACACTGGATCATGGCCGTCAGGTGTGGATTGCGCTTGGCAAGAGCCCGGAGAGGTTATAAATTTGGACATCGACCCAAAGAGGTCCTGGATTCGGTTGTTGGCTATTGGATAAGGATGGTTTGGAACTCGGTTGTCGAGTTCGGACGGACATGGAATTGGCTCAAGCTTTGGTTATTGGACTTGGAACTGGATATCGACTCGGAGCAGTCAAGGATGATCTACTCTGGCAATATGGCTATTGACATTGGATATTGGATTCGGGACTATTCAAAACACGCCTTGTTATCACAAGGCATGTTTTGGGGGGCAAAGTGTTATCCCATTTTTTGGTCAAAACTGGAATATCGACAAATTGGCAAGGAATGATGGAGGTCGAGATTGAAAATCGATTGGAAGCAAGGCAGAAGTGCATTCAACACTCGGAGTCCCCGAGTTCATTCGGCAAATAGAGCCCCATTCGGCAAAGGCAAGCCATTCGGCATATATCATTCGGTAGCCGGACCAGCCATACCGGTCCACCATACTTCACCTCTCCAATACCCTACCGGACCAATCATGACCGGACCATGCCACTACCGAACCAACTCCCATGTTACCACCGATCCAACCTACCACCGAACCATGCTACCACCGAACCATGCTCCCACCGAACCATGTTACCACCGATCCAACCTACCACCGAACCCCTATCTCCACTACCTGCCGAATCACCCATGTTACCACTCACCGCCGAACCAAGACGCTGCCGAACCAGATGTGCCAGGCCAGATTGCAGCAGCCCAGGCCCACCAGCAGCTATATGCATCCAAGACCCCTGCCCCCAGCCTCACTCTATAAATAGAGGGGCAGGGGTACAACAATGGCAGACAAGTTTGAGAGCTCAAACCTGGAAGGAACTTTCAAACAACTTTCATACACTTGTACTACAAGCTTTGTACTTGTAATCGGATTGGAAAAGGAGAATAACATATAAAGTGGACGTAGGCATACTTTGGCCGAACCACTATAAATCTGTGTGTCTTTTACAGTTTAGCCCCTACTTTTTACGTATTTGCATACACCACCTAAATCAATACGAACAACATAAAATCAACTAAATCATACGACTTGGAGTTTTTTGCCCATCTTTTGTGCAAACGTATTTGAGTTATTTGCTGAGATCTGTGATTTGTGTTTGAATATCGCTGACTTATATTCATACACTGGTGCTTTCACGGTATTGGGTGTTTGTGGCCATTTTTCACGCAAACAGGCGTCGCAGACATAATCTTGTTTGTGTATAGGATGCACATCTCTATCGCTGGCAGGGACAACCTTGATGATAGTTTCTAACACGACCCTCTCTCGGGCGTCATGGATTTTGGCGAAAGTGCTACGGATGGTAGGCTTAATGGGAGTTTGATCTTTAACTGCCAGAACGGTTGGTTCATAGTTCAATATGTCTAGCACTTCCACCCTCGCCCGTAGTTCATTTAGATCGCAGGCAATAATCCTAATGCTTGTCCAGCCATTCACCAGGTTGAGCCATACGTCATTACTCAGGCCTAGAATTAGATAAATAGTGCTTGCTTAATGGCACCGTTGGTGTGGTGGCCAATTTAATTATCAGCCTCATTCTCACCATTGTTCGCCATGATGTGACTTTTTGAATAGAAAGGAGTTTATAGAGAACAAAAGTGATGAAAATTGAGATCTTTTTATGGGGATCCTCCTCTTAGAACCAAAATGTTGGTTAGAATTTAGGTAAACCTCAAAATTATAGTTGTGAGTTGATATTAGCAATGGTTACTTCCTAATACAGCGGTTAACAAACTGAATAAGGATGAAAACATGGCGATAAATGTTAAAGCAAGTAACACAAGATTTAGAGTGCTTTGATCAAGAATGATCAACATCCATTATTGTACTAATTTCTATTGCTTCTTTGGTTAGAGCTATTAATATTAGAAGCGAAAATGAGTATAATAAATGGGAATTCTATCCATGTACAAGTGCATCCAATGTTATATGTATAGTAGCTAAAATATGGCTTGGATGGCTTATATTAATGCATCTATCCCTAAGCTTCATATCTGCCATTGATGACATTGAATGGTTTGGATTTGTAACAGCTATGATGCCAACTAGGTTGAATGATTTGGGTGAAGACCAGCTGGTGGATGGTACCAGATCTTGCTGTTGTCAGATAGGGCAATATAAAGACAAAGATTCATTTAATAATAACATCATTACCATAAGGATAATGAACGACGTGTGATGGTTGTTGCACAGTGGTGATTTTGTCAAATGAATAGTGTCGTATATGACAATCTTTTCAGGGGAATAGGGCAAAGTCATTACTTTTTTTTATAGAGGTGGTCAGGTGCTTTAAGCAATGCTTGCCGAATCAGAACCGAACAAGAGATATGGAAAGGGCAGACTCCGGGTAGGTTGATGAGCGATGAGGACTAAGTGCTTAGAGAAGGGAGAAGGCGGAAGGAGAAAGGTCTTCATTATCCAGGCAGGCTGCTTCAATCGGAGAAATCCTTGCTGAGAGCCTATCCTAGGTAGATCGTCGTACAGAGCTGGTAGCCACTAGGCATTGTTCTCTATTGCGAGCCACATAAATACTTATAAAGGTAATGTGACGAAAGAAGTGACTCCAAGGTCATATGAGGCAGGAACATCGGGAAACGAAAGGGGCAGGCGCTTATTATTTTGTGGGAAAAATGAGTAACATAGATGTTTTTTGGTAGAAGGTCCTGGTCTATTTTCTCAATATCAAACCCAAAATATTTTCCGAAATTTGGACGTGGAAGGCCTTGTCGGTGGAGCGGTTATGGAAGCATTTGGGATTTCTCAACATGGAAAATAGTAGTGAATTTGTGTCATTAGGATTCACTAGCTATTATTGACCTAATGGTGTAGTCAATGATGTTAATATTTGTAATGACTCACGATATTGTGAAGTGGCTAAATATATAAGTCAAATTTTGTATGGGAGACTTATGAGCTTGAAATTAACTACTCATTGAAAAAGAATCCTGGGTAAAGGCATTAGCTATAGTTGTATATCTCATCAACCCCATTAGCTAATTGTATTTCTCATTAACCCCATGTCTTCCATTGTAAGATTTCTATGAAGACATGGAAATGAAAATCCATGGCTGTTTCATTCTGTGGATATGTTAATCATGCTACTTAGATATATGACGAGAGAAATGTTAAGTTAAAGCCTAAGGAAGCAAACATATTCTGTTAGACTATAGAGAGGGAATGAAGATGCATACAAAAACTAGAAAAACTGTGATTATAAGGTCTGTGATGGTAGAGGAGGGGTCCTTATTCAAGGTGGAATCTCTATTTGGCGATAACATTACGAAAGCAGGAAATTGCCAAATACATTTGGGGTCACATGCCATATTATAAGAATTAGCAGTTCAATGATATCATCGTTGATAGGAAGATTTTTAAAGTTCATACTTTAGTGAAGCTCGGTTGTAGGCAAGGTCCGTTCATTGTGTTGGCTATATTAGTGAACATAGTAGTTTTGGTGATTCGACTACTCATGCATATTAGTGGTGCATAATTTTTTGGGGAGTTTGATAGTGTAGACATTAAGAACTCTAGCCAGGTTCTTTGGAAAAGGGTTAGAGCAAATAATTCTAGGAATGTCCTCTCTCAATATGGAATGTGGAATGTGAAGCACATAGTGATTTATCCATAGGTCACTAAGAGTGTTTTTTATAGGTTCATTTTTTACATCGGGTATGTTAAAGGATTTTGGCATTTGGATACCGACTTCATTCTTATGCATGGGAAAGAAGGGAGAATGAAAGGTCTACTTAGACAGTAGTGCCTAGACTTGTAGGTCCTTGAGTAAAGTTTAGGCACACCATGAGGCGTATATTTACCAATGTTGAGATATGGTGATTTAGAGAGATCCATACATTTGAATCAAGTGGAGCATTGAATTATGTGATTCAAATATGAGGCACTTATACATGGAATTCAAGAGGGGGTTGACAAATTCAAAATTGAAGAAAAAGAAGGTGATTTGGAGCTACACATAATGAAAATTTCCAGTGTTTAAAGATTAGAGAATTTTTTGTAGTTTTGTTAAAAAATTCAAGGTGAAATCAGAGAGCCAACCAGTTGACTAGGGTCCTCAAATTGGTCAATGGCCACACGAGTCGAGGTCAGCTTCAATAGAAAGTTAAACCATCGACAACATAACCCAGCAATAGACGGCCATGACCTGGAGAAACATATGGGTGTTGCTATGAGCATTTCTTTGGGCCGGGTTTCTTCCTGTGCACGTTGCAGATTCCTTTGCTTCTATGAAGCTACAATATCCTATTTTATTTTCTATTTTCTTTTTACGGCGTTTATTATCATTGTCATTGTTCATATTATTGTTGACTGATAAATTTTCAAAGTGGGTTAATTTTCAAAACTATTTCACGTCCAGAGATAGTTTGAAAAATTATTACCAAATAGGGTTGGTTTTAGCCCAGACATCATCCACATCGGCAGTTTTGTAGCTGCTAACGTATATGCGCAACTATGAGTTTGCACATATGGTGAATTAATATATGCGCAAATCATAGTTGTGAAAATTCAAAATATTTAGAAATTAAAAAAGTGCAATAATAAGTTGCGCATAAAAGTTACATGCAAGCACAACTCATAGTTGCACCTGCATGGGTTTGCTGCTGTGCTGCCACATAAAGGCAGCATCAACCCTACCCACCCATTTCACATCTCAAAACATCTTTGCTTCCCATTATTTTCTGGTCAAACCCATCTCCCAAAATTCCAAATTTTATTTTTTTATCAATTCCACTAAAAGTTAACGAATTTCTTCGCCAATCTTCAACTATAAAAATATCTATCACAATGAAAGTAGGATCTTTATCAACACAATTCGATTTCGTATTGTCTAAATCCTAGGTTTAATTGTGAGTTTCAAATTTGCGTATTATTTGTTTCTATTTGCAACAAACTTTGTCGATGAGCTTGTTCTTGGTGTTAGTAATCTAGTTCGTATAGTTGAACCAATCATATATTGTAAACGATGTTAAAATTTTGCATTTTTGTTGAATGAAGTTTCAGAACTGGAAAGTGGACCCACCGATGGTACCGTTTTATATTTGTAGGATAATTACCACACAAATGTTGAAGATTTAATGAGGATAATTTTTTTATTTTGCAAATATGGTAAATAGTTTAAGAATTTTAGTGTTCTGAACTAATTATACGTTATAATTCTGTATTTTGTGAGTGTTAAACTCATCGACTGTCTGGATCATTCGTAGAGTTTCGAAGATCTAATGAAGATGGTTGATGACCACCAAGTTCAATAATTAGTTCATCAAACATGCTTCCGGTATTTCATGCAAATAAACTATATCAGATTTGATGGGTCTTTACTGATAGAATTATGCGATAGATGGAGGCCCAAGATTTGCACCTTTCATTTTTCTATTAGAGAAATAACAATTACTTTACAAGATTTGCTCGACCTTCATATAGAAGGCATCGTTTTGTATTATTGTGGTAATATGGATTTCAATGATGTTTTTCACCATTTACTTGGTGAGATTCTACCCCTCGAAGCGGTGGTTAATTGAGGAGAGTTGAAGGTCAAATAGAAAAATGACCTTATAATTGGTCGGGAGCTTACTGTTGATTCATCTTTTGAGAAGCTAGAACAGTTCACACGGGCTGTCATTTTGCTTCTTATAGCATCTCGTCCTTTTTCAAATCATTCAAAGGGTCAAGTAAGTGTCAAATGGTTAAAAATGCTACAAGATTTTGCCACTGTTTCTGATTATTTATGTGGTAGCGTGGTTTTATATTTTTTTTATAAGAAGTTGGATGATGTGTCACTAAGGAAGTCAAATGGGTTAGCTGGTTGCCTAACTCTTATACTGGTATATAATTTTAACTTATAAGTGTACTAATATTTTGAAAGACCTTATTTAACACTAATAATGTGCAGGTTTAGTCATGGACGTGTATTTTTATCGGTCGTCCAAATGTCCATGCCAATGTTGCTGTTGGTTTACCTTACGGGGCCAGGTAAAAGCCGCTAGTAATTTCTGTTGAAAACTCTATGTTTTAGTACAATATTCACACATATTTTGTTCAATGATTGTAGATGGATTGGAGATAGACGTTGAAGAGATCATCCATCCCGTCATCCCACATTCTATCGCAATGAGCTCGATATTACGGTGCAACACAATGTTGATTGGATGTCATACACAGTTGAGATTGTACATGATTTACTACCAATTGACTTGGATGGAGACCAAACTTAGTATTCAAGAACCCTAATCATTTTCTTGCAAAGTTTCGCCATGCACTAGCTGGACAGAGTATTGAGGCAATTTGCATCAGCATATACCAGATGCAGTCAACCAAGTGTTCCTACGCCGTTGGAACTGAGATTTGTAAAACACGAATGTTGCAATATGGGATCATAGTTTGGATTATATACCAGTTGAATGCATACCCAGAGTCACCATCGAACAATACTACAGATGGTAATGGCATATAATTCGATGATTTGTTCTTAAATAATTGTCTAATATGTTGCTTAGATATGCTCCAAAGGGACCAGTGGAATGTGACTTGGTACGTCTAAATAATTTTTCATGTCTTCACTCGTTTAACTAGCTTTGCTTACTTATGCCAATACTTCTTTTGTTTTAGGTTCAAGGGTTGTATCTCATTTCAAATGAACTTGATGATGTTCTTGCAAATCCTATAGATGAGGATAGAGTAAAAGGTAAGTGTTTCAACATCAAAGAAATTATCAAGTCGCTTCTTGGTAGAAATAAGCTTGAAGACCACCATCGTATGTGCATCATCCATCCGAAGCTTTTGCCATACATACCAATGAAGACTTTTAGAGGCGTGGGTGGTTCCTCACAAGGCACTCAACCGAGACAGGATGTAACTGAAGCCGGATCATCTCAACTGCCTCTAACTTAAACACAAAGAACACCACACGAACTTAAAAACTTAAGAAATTAGGTGGTATGGTAGGTGTACTTAAGTTTTTAATTTTGCTTGTAGGTTGGTTGCTTTCGTTTGAAGTTGTACTTTATTGTTTTCAACTTGTATTCACATTTAAAGTCGAACTTTGCCGATGTACGAACAATATATGTACGTTATAACTGATTTGTGGTAATGCAACTTCTTGTTGTTGTTTTTTTCATATATATATATATATATATATATATATATTTGAATTAGATTTGCATGAAATATGTTGGTTTTGAATGAAATGCATATTTTATTTGCATATATGTGGACAATAGCAGGTTACGGGCTTAACTATGAGTTGTGCTTATAACATACAACTGATCGCAACTTTGAGTCGTGCTCTCTTATATACACTATAGCGTAACTCAAAGTTACACTAACATATAAAGCAGCAGTCACTACTCCAAGTTGCACCTGTTCATGGGTAGCTGCTAGTGGCCCAACGGCAGCTTTTAATACCATATACCCCTCTCCACTCGAAAATAACCCTTTTTTCCGAACTTATTTCAAAAACTTCATCGCTCTTACTACAACTGAAGTAAAAATATAATAAATCCACTCAAATTCCTTTAAATCGACAAAGATCAACACTAGATTTCACATTCTTTTAGATTTATGGTAAAGATTTGAAACCCTTGTCTACTTATTTTATTAGATCTGAAATTTAGTCTCTTGAAATTTGCTAGATTTAGATCATCGTACTGATTATTTGTCACTGTGATGGTGATTTAATCATCGACGAGAATAGCAGGAACCTATGTCGGTGGAAAGCATAAAGGATCTAAGTGAGAAAATGTTGTAATTTTCTTGAGTTGAAAATGGTGATTCACAAAGCTAAAAAAATTGATTTAGTTGAATTTGACATCTTGCTAGTAAGTAAATGAGGAATGCTGGTCTGATTGCTATTGAGGCGAACGACGACGACGAATTTGATTCTATGTTTTGCGTCGGGATGAAAGTAATCGAATTGTACGTTAAAAAGGAATGGGTGGTGCTCACAATTAAACTGCAAGATCATATCATAGAGTTTGCAAGCCAACCAAGATTGAGTAATATTATCGAGTAAAATCAAATATATTACACATACTATACCTACCAGCCATTGAACGTTTACGCACAAACACCTGAGTATGGTTTCATGTGATACATGTATTTTTCATTCTTTGTATGTATACCTATGTAATTAACACTCATATGTTTGTTTATAAATTGTATACACGTATATCCGACTATGATTTCATACCATATCCATCGTAATCACCTGATATGGCTACATGTCATATCCTCCACGGTCAATTCCAACTCCAAATTCAACTGAATATCCGTAAAAAATTGAAGATGAAGATGCTGAAACTAATGATGTGGAGGCTGGAAATGTTGATAACGGTGCATCACATTTGGATAGTATGGAAATCGCTGCTTCACTTGACGAAAATGATACATGGGTAAATGCAATGAATGTGAACAACGATGCTCCGTTCGTTGATATTGCAGAGAAAGTTGATGACATTGATTAGCATATCGAGATGGAAGAACCATTAGAGGATGAATAATGTAACGACATAATCATGGAAAGATTTATTATGTAAAAAATTCAATCTACCGATGAAATTTTTGAACTAGAAAGTGTGGGGAAAGGCCTTCGAGTAGGTATGACTTTTAAATCAAAAGAATCGTTAATTTAACATATAAGTGAATGGTTAATAAAGTGTTCAGTTTCATTTAAAAACATTAAGTCTCGTACTAGAGAGTTCACTACTATATGTGATATTGATGATAATAGTCCATGGTGTCTTCTTGCTATTGCATCCAAAAGAGATCATGCTTGATGTTGGGTGATAAAAAAATATGGTGGTGATCACACATGCTCAAATTCAATCATCGACTCGAATCACAAACAAGCAATAACGAAGTTCATATGCATCAAAGTCCTTCAATATGTTCGATCGAACCCATGATACACTATAAAATCTTTCCAAGAGCATATGGCAAATACATACAAAATTCAAATAAGCTATATGAGAGTGTGTAAAGGACTAAGCAAAGCCGTGTTGAAAATATTTGGCGATTGAGAACCTTCATACAATGGCTTGTCACAGTTTCTACGTGCAATACAGAAAAGCAATCCGGACACTATTTATCATGTTTATACAACGACGTTTAATTTTTGGGGGCTTTCTGGCATTTGGACCAAGCATTCTTTCTAATGATGGAATGCATTTTTATGGTAAATATTAAGGTATGTTGCTTATGACTAAATGAGTTGATATAAACAACTCTTTTTTTTCCTTTGGCATTTGCTATTATACGAACTGAATCAGCTGAGACTTGATGATGGGTTTTTTTCATGCATGAAACACTTAATTCCATCTTTAAATGCAAACTGCATTACATTCATTTATGGTAGAATGAAAGGAATTTCAATCTCCTTGCAAGAGCAATGGAGAAGACCACATCATTATCGCTTTTGCTTTCGTCATTTGAAAACAAACTTTAAAATGGTAGGTTTTGGTAGCAAAATTTTATAGAACTTATTCCATACTTGAGCTAAAGTAAGAGATGAGGAAACATACAAAGAACTAAAGAGGAATTAAAAAATGTTAGTCCGACTGCTGATAGATGGATTGATAGATTTCTCAGATATAATGATGAACAATGGGCTTTTACAAGGACAACAATGAAAGATTTTGTATGATGACTACCTGTAACGATACGGATTTTTCATCGTTCGATTTTGAATATTTAAATGGTTTAAATATTTGATTTGGATTTATAATTTAGTTAGTAAGATTTTAAAATTGAAAATTTTAAGTGATTTTGTAAAAAAATTGAAAATCGCCGATTTAATCGACAATTTAAAATAGCGATCCGAGACACAGTCTTGGAATTCGACGAAACCAGTTCCATTGGATCCGTAATATTGTATTATTATTGAATTTTAAATTTCATAGCATTTGGGGTTATCGTTTGGTAGCACGAGATATAAACGCGTCGAATTTAATATCAAAAATTCAACATAATAATTGATTCAAAAAGCTATCATCATCATACGATCGAATTAGAACTCGAAACCTTTTCCATTACATTTAGAGTAGGGTTATAATATTATAAACGCCCAACAGAACACCTTGACAGACGTCCGAAATTTTGAGTCGCATAAAATGAGAAATTTTATAATTAAATAAAATTATATAAAATCAGATCAAAATCAAATCAACGCCACTCCATTCAAATATGCCATCATTCTTTCCTCCCTTTCAGTTCAATCATGTTCTATCCCTTTCACCTTTTTTAATCCCATTCTCTCCCCCTCTTTCAAAACGTTTTCAAATCAGAAAAAAGGTAAAATATCGTGCGCGAGCGATTTTTAGGCGAGGCAACGATAGGAGAAGCGCACGATGGAGGCGACGGAGGCATGGCAGAGAGCTCATTGAAGATAGGGTGGGAAGGCATAAGCAGACTAGGGTAAGGGAGGTGGGCTAACGCTTGAAGCGGCAGCAAAGAGGCGAGTTTGGCGTGTCAAACTCGCGAAATTGGGGTTGCCTGGTAGCGCGATTTTAGGAAGCGTGGAGGGTGGGGTTGGTTTCTTGTTTACATGCAAATGGGAGGCCGGAGACTCGATTGATGGTCGAGCGACGCCCAGAGGTGTAGGCAGGCAGGCGGTTGAATTCCAAAGCAAAGCTGAAGCTTGTGAGGGCAGTGATGATGCTGGCATATGGCAGTTGGATGAGACTGTGATCGAAGATGTTGGTGTTGCAGAGCTCGGGTGGGTTTTGATAGGTCTAGGTGAGGCAGCCATTCAGAGGGAAGGTGCGGTGAAGCTGTGGGTAATGGGTTTGTCACGAACGTGTTATCAAGAAAGTTTTTCGCGTGCGAAAGAGGTATATAGGATTTTATTTTATAAAATTTTAACTGAAGAATAGTTAGTTTATTAACTATAATTAAAATTGGAGCCGTTAATTTATATATAATTCGTAATTTGCTTACAAGGTTCAATCGAACATAGAGGATTCGAAGGATACATAAGAAAATTTGGTACGGCTTGCAACAAAAATCAAGGTGAGTAAAATCTCACTCATTTGGGTAGCTAGTATAATTTAAAAATGTTGAGTTTAAATTATTGGTTGTTTGGATGAATTCATAAATTTTTATCTGTTGGATGTTATATATATATATATATATATATATATATATATATATATATATTAGTATTTAGAGTGTTATTCCAGCACATTATAGCGGATGAGACCCTATGCCTCCCGTATAATAGCGGATGACCCTATATACCGTGATATCTCTCTCGAAGTGGGATTGGTATTTTTATGTTGTATGAACATATGTGGATGCAGAAAAACAGGTTGGAGGGATCCAACTAGATTCCTCAAATATATTGTTTATTTTCATATATAGTGATATATGATATGTGTAGATAATCTGTTATGGATTGTTGTTGAAAATTGAATTATTGAATGCTATAGTAGCACTGACCTTTAATTTTGTTATTTTTAAATACCATAAATATCATTCTTTGAAATTCAAAGGAATAAAAAGGGAATTTTGGATAAAAAATATTTATATTGGAAATTTGGTATTTTAAAGAAAACCGAATTGAAAAATAAAAATATAAATTTTTGTTTAGGTTGTACTTAACTATTCGTAAGTTATTTAAGATAGAGATTTAAAAAATGAATTATATATTAAAGGATTTATAAATGATATTCGAAAAATATAAAAAGAAGTTGAAGCGATATTAAAAATAGATTAGAAGTTATCAATGGAATTATTAAGGTAATGGATTATTAAAAAATGGAATTTTATAAACGAAATTGTTTTTATAAAAAGTGAAACACAAGGGAGTTATAAAATTTATAAACAATGATATAAATAAGAAAAATCGATATCAGATGATAGATTTAAAATATAAATTTACAGGGAGAATTTATATTAGAATATGGAAATAGAGTGAGAAAAATAGTAGATACTATTTTGAAAAGTGAAATGGTTAAGCAAATCGGAATGGAAGTGATGTGATGGAAATCGAGAGGAATTTAGAAGTTGAATTAGTTATTGAGATTTTGAAAATATATTTTTATTTTATGAAATAAGTTTTGTTTTCGAAAGGAAAATTTTATTATTTAAAACTATGAAATTTTAAGCTAGTTGAGATTGAAATACCATGGTAAGTAGATTTTCAAATGTTAAGTTTTTATTTTAGTAAATTCTAACTTTTAAAATTCAGCTTTGAAAATTTATATGTTTATCTAAAAATGAGTTATTAATGTTATAAAAGTGTTTTCGATATTTTAAATAATTACTTGAACATGTTTTAAAAATAAATTATAAATCTTTTAAATACTTATTATATATATGGATTTTTAAAGAAATTGAAAATTTTATTTTATAAATTCTCTCGAGATTTGAAAAAGGGGCTTATTAAAGGATATGATTTGAGGAGAGAGAATTTATTTGTGATTACCGAGATTTTGGAATAAGTTATGAAAAAATTCTTTGAAAAGTTAATATTGGAAGGATTTTGGAAAATAAGACTTATAGTATTTTCCTAAGTATAAAAATGAAAATTTGAAAATATTTCTAAGTGTTGAGATGGTTTGAAAATATCCTGTTATGGATTTAATTATTTGATTTTTTTTCTTCAAATATTGGTATATGGAGAGGGATTTGGATGTATATCTTAGTAAAGATATTTTGAATAAAGGTTTTGAAGAATTATAAAATAAGGCCTAGTGTCTGCTTATGAATGTTTTATTGATAGTTAAATAACCAATTATCAATATTGGTCAATCTCGTTAATCATTTCGAAGAGACCGGGATCAAATTTAATTATCTGAAAACCACTTCAATCCGGTTTGAACGTTACGAATGAATACCATGAAGATGATGAAGATGGTGATTTGGTTTGTCCAGACATAGGACAACTTGTATGGACGAATGCTATTAGAACATCATCATTGGAGGACGGTGAGCATTCCAAGTAGAATTGTTCTTGAAAGGTAACGCTTAGCCTCAAGCCTCTTCAACCGGAAATGACTAAAACATGGAAGATGCAGTAAGGTAAGTGGGTCGCACCCAATTAGGGCATGCTATCACTTTTCTAGATATCCTCGGAAAAACCTATACATTATGGATATGGTTGTGCATGAAAGAAGGAGCGCTCGATAGTAAGGGTAGGAACACCCGGGTGATAACATATTCAGTCTATCCAGGTTGTGGATAAATCGGTCTTGTGTAGTAGCGGATCCCAATGATGGTCCTCGGCACATGGTTCTAGAGGTGTACTGTGATGGGCGGTACCCCAGTGACCCATTCATTCGTGGGAATCCATTCTCCAATACGAGCTTACGATTTTGTTTGTAGAGCCTAGTATGCTGGAATTTAATTAATGTAACAAATTCGGCTATTTAAATAAGAATTTGTATTTAGATACTATTATAATATCACTGGATTTTCTATAAAATGTTTTGTTTATTTTAAGGGGAAAACCCGTCGTGTTTATGTGTGACGTGGTCTTACGAGATACCTTTGTTTTTCAAAGGATTTTGATAACTATAATAATTCAAATTGAGTGTGTTTTCTCACGATGGTTTTTCAGACTGACTCGGGTGTTATTTTATTATAATGCTTGGGTCAGATCGAGTATTACAGATTCAGGATAGGATGATATGAAGCTCAGGAGATGAGCTGGATAATATAGACGTATTTTCGTACTTGATTCATATTTCCGCTGCATGGGCCAAATTATTATAACTGTTCAGATTGATGTATTGATTATTGTACTCCGATGATTATAAGTATAAAACAGTTACAGATTCTATAAAAAACTATTAAAATATATTATATTTTGTTCTACTACGGTTGTGAGATTCTGTGTTGTTGTTTATTTTCTTCTATCATTTTCTTCTACATCCCAAAAGATTCGTACTTTCGTTCAATTTGAGTTGAATTGGTGTGAAGTATGGTCGACTCAAAGGGGTACAGAATTACGGGTCGCTACATTACATGCGCTTCTGAGAGTTTCAATAGAGTTCTAAAAGGTGCAACATCATTACCGGTGAAGATGTTAGTAGCGCGTACCTTTTATCGTCTTAATAGTTAGTTCTATAGAAGATATATTGATGGACCGGAATACAAATCTGCACTCACGCCAATGAATGAAAAATGATGGAGAAAAATATAGTAGAAGTATGAAGTATGGGCATTAACATGTTCAGCTTGATGGAGTGGCAAGTTACAAACACAAACACATATAACTGCATAGTAAATACGGTCAATGACAACTGCAACTATTCATGCCATATTCCTACTATTCTCTATTTTTCACATTCTCATGTTTTGGTTGCATGTGCAGATGCAGAGGAGGAGCTAACAGAGCTTACCATGATTTTATTTCGTCGTGGTTTACAACAGAGAGTTATAGACACAGTTATTCTTCGGTTTTTCGTCATGTGCACGGCAATAGTTATTGGGATGTACATGAAAGCTTCTATACAACCGTCGCCTACAAGTAGGAATACAGGAAGACCGAGATCCACAAGAATCAAGGGATCATGGACAAAATGAGGGATAGAAGACAACACAAATATGGACAATGTGGTAACTTGGGTCATAAGGGAATAACGTGCGGAAACAGTAACTAATTTGTTTGCTTTTACTACTTATGTCATTCTTGTATTGTAGAACTTTTACTTTTATTCTGTACGCAACTTTGGTATTAAAATTTATCTTTTATCAAACAATGATGTTATTTCTATGTTCTGTGGTTGTGATATATTTTGTACGCAACTTTTGTACGCAATATCCATTGTAAGCAAAGTCGAACAACAACAAAGTAATAGGCCAAACATTATATAACCATTACAACAATAAAGCAATACATCAAATATTCCATAACCATTACAACAACATAGTAATACAACAACCATTAACATAACTCCATTAAACAAGTCTGGTACACGACCATTACAGAGCGATTGCACTAACCATTTTACTACACCCTTTTCCAAATCGTATTTAAGGACTGCAAATAGTTTGGCTAATGTTATAGCAAACTATTTTCTTTTTCCATTCGCCTCACTTCGGCTTGCATCTCAAGGGCATATTCAACTCCCCTAGGACTCAACGGAGGATCCATCCATTTGAAGTATTTATAGCACTCAACACCATTCGGGTTAGCTATATGATTTAGGCACCGTGCGCATCCGTAAAACCGATGCCCTGCATTTATATCAGTCTTACATACAACTACCTCACAAATAGCTCCACAATGGCAAATTGGATGCATCGGTTGTCTCACTCGACTTTCGCGCTAATTTGTTTCTCTGGTCTTTGATTCGGTTCGTCTACGCAAACATGATTCTCTAAACCAGATTCAACAGCGGTACCAAAATTTTTAGGAATCAAATTGAATTTGAGGAACAAACTGATATTCAACTTTCCATTGTTCACAATATTTCCCCAATACATCACCTTCGATCTTCCAATTATCCATATTGGTTCGACTAGCTTAATATGAAAAACATTGAACTAAAAATCAACACAAAAACATAAATCATTTCAAAACAACACTAGATTTGAACATAGAGTTTAGTCAATTACCTTGTAAAGATTGTTGTAGTTTTGCTTTAATCAATTAATGATGTAGAAATATGACAATTTTGAGTGTATCTGACGAATAAATTCAAATTTGATGATTGGGGGTTTTGGATTGGGAATTGGAAAAGTTGGAAGGAGGAATGAATGATAATGTGAGAGTGGTGGAAAGTGTGAGTGATGTTGTTTTTATATACAACTAAATACATGCGCAACTTTGAATTACGCTTAACAATTTTTTACATATGCATAACTATGGGTCGCACATATATTATTAATTTTTAAATGCAACTCAAAGCTGCGCATTGTCAATTTGCAGACAAAATGGAAAAGTGCATTTCATTGTCACACTTTTTTACTTTCTAAATATTTTGAATATGCGTAACTATGAGTTGCGCATATATTAATTTACTATATGCTGAACTCATAGTTGCACATATATGTTGGCAGTTGCAAAACTGATGATGTGGATGTCGACTAGGCTAAAATTAGGCGTATTTGCTAATAAGTTTTCAAACCAGTTCTAAATATGAAATAGTTTCGAAAATTAGTCCGCTTTGAAAATTCGTTCTTGGTTGAATTGAGGATGAGGAACAAATTTAAAAGTAACATCTATTCCTCTTCAAATGCAAAATAAGTAGAAGATCAACAACTCACAACACTCCGATTCCTAAAATTACATTAGCTAGATAAGGAACCAAACCCCTTATTCCACTTATATATACAAACTTGCTTACTAACCTCCATACCGGAAATTACATCACAGCAGTTAATTTTTCCTAAACATCCCTTACCATATGATCAAATCATTCAAATATCCTCATGACCATGACGAACCTCCTGAGGAGGAATAAAACACTCATTTGACAGTCCCGGAACATTAAAAAGGACATCATCGATCTCCCATATCTCCTCCATCCGGGTCGACTCCTGGACTCCAAACCCGAACCGGACCAAGTTCACAACCGACCTACCACTATGTGCAATCATAACACCATCAACGTCACGATAGTCCTCAATAGAAGATGATATCGTCGTCTCCCAGTACATCACCTCAGCTCCCGGGTATTGGATCCGGGTCAGCTGAGAGTCCTCCAGTTGTACCAGTAACCCGCTTCTTTGGCTGAAGTAACCAATCATTACATGTCTTATTATTTCAGCAGTGCTATCGCTTCTATCAGACAGAAGTAAAGGATTGATGTCTAGTTTCAGTACAAAGCATTCTTCGTTGCCTATTTGTTTTTCTCCTACGTGTCGTGCTGGAGAGAATACTGCTGCTATTGTAGTTGGATCCAAACCCTGTAATACATATAATCTTTTTTTAGAAGATTGCCAACTCATGTTACCTCTTACATGGTTTAACAACTCATATCACATGTATATAACTAGATATAGCAAAAGAAAATCTGTGTGAAGATGGCTGAAGTACAATTACTATACCTAATGTATAATATAAAAGAAATAAAAAATGGGCAGGTAAGAAGTCAACCATGAAATTTAAGTTGCAAGTGAGGGGAGACTCTAGTATATTTAATAACTGATACTACCTAGAAGAGAGGTGGGAAATGAATTGTTACATTTGATATTTTTTATTTATTTAATGAGAAAAATCCAACGTTTGTTCCTGTTAGATCAGATCTTGTCTCATAATGTAAGAAGTGGTATTGTAAAGGTGAAGTAAGCATTAGTTCATTGTTTGAATAGTTGTTATAACCACTAGCTTTCTATATGTCACCATGCACTATAAGTTTTGATCGTCATATTTTGTTGTTTTAAACTTAACCGAACTTCACTATTGATCATACTGTATTGGTTTCCACAAATAACGAAGGAAAAAACAACAGCATTCTAAATACGGTAGAAACTAAGAAATATTAACCATTTGATTGCTCTTTGATCGATTGGTCGTGGATAATATTTATCAGGAAAATGGTTAATATGACACAGTATGGATCATGTATCACCGACATATTGCATACCACACTAAAAGTGATATATATTTTTTCTCAATACCTTTTTTGAAGATTGATCAATTATATATTTGCAATATTTCGAATATATAAATCTGCTATTTTGTGGAAATATAGGTGAAAACAGTTAAATACCAACATCTTGTTAAAAATCTAAATAAATATTCGGTATCTCTCAACAAACATTAGTTGAGATCTTTTTGCAAAACAGAAGTTAATAACGGAGTTTTAAACTATGGTAAAAATTATTATGTTAAATAGAAATTGTGTGTAAATGCTAAATATATCAGTACAATAACGTCTGAAAACGTTTAAATTCTGTAGGTGTGGGGGCAATACAAGACTGGACCTTCTTTCAAAAACAGTGGAAATTTATTACAGATTAATTGTTTTCTATGCCAACAATAAATTCGTATGCTGTTAGAGTATATAGTCAACACAATACTATACACTAGAGAGTACATAATGTACTATATATAATGTTGGATGCATATATGAATGAACACCTGGTTAGTATGGTATGGATGAATCTTTTTAACATATAATACTACACCATGTGAGGCCAACACTGATTATAGTGCCCGACTGAGTTGGGGACCATAAGAATGTGTGAAGTAATAAATGATAAAAGTGAAAAAAAGAAACAAAGCATAGGTTCATGATATTTTCATACTCAACCAAGAAGAAAAAATTGAAAAGGAACATATCATGTCTAAAAAGAAAGTTGTAAATCACATAATACACAAATTAGATAACTTACCTTTTGACATCCCACTTAACGTGTACCATAGAAGCTATACAATAGTACCTTTTTAACAAAGTTTGTGGGCAACTTGCATGAAAAAGTTTAGTAAGTTGGATTTACAACCATAAAAATGCAAAAGCAAGATTACTATATTGAGGAGAAAGCACATGAATCTATGTATGTAGAATAAAGTTAATCATAAAAAGATGGATATCTCATGCAACCTTGATTTTTAAAATGTGACTTTTTTCTTCTTTCTTGAAAACCGAATTAACACTTTCTTCCTATGATTAGTTTTTATGCCTAGCCGAGGATACAATGTTAAAAAGTACATTAGGGACATTGTAGCAGTGCTAAATAGATTGTCCCTATTCACATTATTGCTTCAGGCTTAAGATAAATAAGCAATAATGCACTGGATAAATATTGGTTTCACACGGGAATCTTGAACTCTATCTATGTCCCCAATTGCTCTTAACAGCAATTCCAAATCTTTTCATCTTTGCCATTGACAATTGTCATAAACATCTAATGTTAAAATATGACCCATAGTGTAGATAAATTTGCTTGTAATTCATCATTCATGAACACACAAAAAATAAATAAATAAATGACCAGAATGATGACTTTTGACTTTGTTCATTCATATGTTGCTCTAACTCTCAACCAAATTCAACCACATATCTGTTGCATTGCTAATCCAAAATAAGTTAAACATACATAAAAGCTCGCATAAAGCAAAACACCCAAGATAGATCGTCTAACTAAAGCATAGAGTATGTGTTATAACTTATAAGCATTATTATTCACACCATAAAAAACATTGAAAATTACCCAATTTTCAGTCGGTGGTTGAAAGCAAATATGTTCTACATTACACTCAGTAATGAAGAGCAAACATTTTTTGAACTTTCTGAAATCAAACACGCTTCATACAGCAGATTGAAATCGGGTAATTTTCAATGTTTCGAATGGAGTGAATTGTTGTACTTCTGATGTCAATGCATATTTCTATGGAAGTTTGGGTTTGTAGAACTTGCCTGAAGAAGCCTTCTAAGAGGCCTAACTTCCCCTTTAGCAGAATGAGCACGAAGCCAAGGAGTACGGCGCCAAACAACAGTTCCATTGCTTCCAGCTATGATCTGATGACCAGAAACAGCGAGCTCGAGCAGCCACATATCAGGCAGCATCTGCCACACAACAAAGCATCCTTTATGGTACTGAGTTGGTTTATTATCGTCTTGCACAATTACAACTTTAACCCTGCCTGAAGCATACATGCTCTTCTTCTTCTTCTTTCCTTCTCCCTCCATTTTTCCGCACCCTGTGGTAGCTCGAAACTGCTGTATTATGTACTCAGCCTCCGATGACACCTGAACATTTTTATGTACACCTAAGATGATATATATGTGCGTGTATATACATGTATACCTTATATATGTGTATGTACTTACGGTGTGAGAGAGCATGGAATTGGTAGATACAGGAGACAAGGGGCAGCCAATGACACTGAGCAAAATCTTGAGATGGGACTTCTTTTGAAATAGAGGGGAGAGTTGGTTTCTGAACCAATTGCGAAAAGAGAGGCTTCTTTTGGAGAGGTTATTTTGACTGTCTTCAGTTAGAGGTTCTTCAGATAAAGGAGGGAGAGGAGCCATTATTAAGGATGTTATGAATGTAATAGGTTTGAGGTAAGTTGCAAATGGTGCATTTATTTGAGAAGATATAAAGTGGAAGTATTAAAGAAGTAGTGAGGGATATAGTTATGATGGATATGTTCTTAAAGAATGGGAGAAGTGGTAGATATGGAAGTGTGCTTTCAAGGCAGGTAAAGGTAGTGTGGGTTTGGGGAAGGGTCTGTTTCATTGCTAACAGTCTGATTTTTTTAATGCAGACTCTGAAAATGTTGTGTATGGAATAAAATTTGTGAACAATTTACTTCTTATGATGCTTTTATTACATTAGATTGTTGTTTAACTAACTATACTGGAGTGTTTGAATTGTTATTGATGAAACTTTTGTCCTTTCATCGATGGAATTTCACAAATATTAGGTATGAAGCAAGATTCAAAATTTCAGTATTCGGTTCCATTATGGGGATTGAAAATTTACAGTGTTTCAGTTCCATTTCGAAAATTTAATACATTCCGTTATAATTCTGATTCCAAATTTCTTTACTTTTTGGAACTTTTTTTACATATTGATATGTTAATCAACATTTAATTTTTTTTTAAATTATAGTTGTAATATAACAAGCGTCTCTATCAGCACTCACGTTTCTGCTAGTGGTCACCATGTGATTTTTTATACCACGGTCGGCGAACAATCGTCGAAACCAGCAAGGTTCGCACAATGGTTGGCAGTCAACCGTGGTTGCTGCAAGCAGAAACTTAAACTTGAATGCAGATAGCAGTACACCATAACAAATATAAATGTAACTAGGTTTAATTAGCTAAACTTACATTTTAACAAACTATACCGTAGAAGTTTATCTCTAGTATTTCTCCAATGATAAATAAGCCCAATTAACAAGCCCACTAACATTTTGTACAACATTCATACCAACAGCAGCACTCCAGCTTACTTCATTCATCGAGGGTTCAGCAGCAGCCCTAAAACATTAATATTAACAGCTAAAATCATGTCTACTTGAAACGAACCAATTCCATTAATCAATTTCTGCTTCATGTTTTTCTCTCTGACTATGTGATTTCTTCTTCCCATGCTATGTTTCTCTTGCTCCAGCTTTTGTTGATATTGCCAGTTAAATTATAATAAAGTTTTTTTAACCTTTTTTCACCATAACAATCACCGAAAGATGAAAAAACAACCAAATTCCGGACCGATCATCATCGAAACTGGCAAGAATTGTCGAAATTGCAGGGTGCGAGTCGAAATCTCAAATAATGGTACGAGTGCTAAATGTTGGTAATGGTGCGTTCAATATGAGTTCATTTGTTTAGAGTTTTTTGACTGCAAACCATCCTAGCTTTTACCATCAATCACCTCCCTCCTCCAAAAAAAAAAAACACACATAAATAAGCCTCCATTAACATCTTGTAATCTACCTTAATATCTCGTGCATCTACTTTCGTCCCTCAAATACAATCACAATACAGTACAATATTTATACATGCTAATACACCACAGCTAGTACACGTCAGCCACGATAATACTCAACACCCCCCTCAAGCTGGAGGTTGATATAAATCCAGCTTGGACAGAATATTATTCTGTTGATGAGAGGGTAAAATCTTAGTAAATACATCAGCTAATTGTTCTAACGAGGGAACATAAGCAAGTTTTAGTAATCCTTCCATAACTTTGTCTCTGGTAAAGTGGCAATCTACCTTTATGTGCTTTGTTCTTTCGTGACAAACTGGGTTTTTAGCAACGTGCATGGCTGAATGGTTATCACAAAATAAAGTGACTGGTTTGATTGGATCAACTTGTAATTCTTGTAACAATCTAACTAACCAGGTTATTTCAGTTGCTGCCTGTGCCATGGCCCTGTATTCAGCTTTAGATGAACTTCGAGATACCACTGCCTGTTTCTTAGATTTCCATGAAATGGGAGAAGAACCAAGTAGAATTAATATCCAGTTACAGATCTTCTAGACATTGGACAAGCTGCCCAGTCTGAATCTGAAAAAGCTTGTAATAAAGGTTGATCACACCCATTGAGCAATATCACATTACCTGCAGTGCCTTGAACATAAGAAATGGTGTGTTTCAGAGCTTCAAAATGTGGAATCCGAGGATGTTACATAAACTGACTCAATGTTTGAACTGCAAAACTTAAATCTGGTCTGGTGTGTGTGAGGTAATTCAGTTTACCAATAAGAACTCTGTACTGTGTAGGGTCAGAAAGAAGATCACCATATGTGTCATTTAATTTCAGATGGAGAGGCAATTGAGTAGAACAACACTTGAAAAAACTCATTGCAGAAGTATTCAACTGGTCAGTGGTAAATTTGTGCTGTGTCATAGCAATTCCTGAAGCTATATGATTAATTTCAAGTCCTAAAAAGTAGTGGAGAGATCCTAGGTCTTTAATACTGAAAGTGGTATGTAGAAAATTCTTTAATTTCTCGATTTCAGAAAAATCTGAGCCAGTTATTAAGAGATCATCTACATACACATCCAATATGGTTATAAAGCCAGACCTTTTCTTGGTAAATAAGGAGCAATCATTCTTGGATTGAGAATATCCACGAGATTGTAAAGCTGAAGTAAGTTTGTGAAACCATTGTCGTGAAGATTGCTTCAGGCCATAAATGGACTTCTTGAGTCTGCAGACAAGATGATTGGGATTTGGGATTCCTTCTGGCATCAACATGTAAACTTCTTCATACAAACCCCATGAAGAAAGGCATTGTTGATGTCAAGTTGATGAATATGCCACTTCTTTGATGCTGCTACTGCAATGACAGTTCGAATAGTTGTCATCTTGACAACTGGGGAAAAGGTCTCATGGAAATCCACTCCTTCTTTTTGTGTAAAACCCTTAGCTACTAATCTAGCTTTGTATCTTTCTAAGGAACCATCTGCCTTAAGCTTGATTTTGAAAACCCATTTGCAACCAATTGGAGTTTTACCTGCTGGAAGATTAACCAAATCCCAAGTGCCATTTAACTGAAGAGCTTCTACTTCATTTTTCATTGCCAAACCCCATTTTGGATCATTTGAGGCATCTAAATATGAAGAGGGTTCATGATAAGAATTAATGGATGAAAGAAAGACAAAATGAGAAGAAGGTAAGGATGAAGAACAGATCAATGATGTTTGTAATAGTTTAGAAGAACATTTATTGCAGATGTAATCTTGGAGATATGTTCGTTTCCTGAGTTGTCTGGAGGATTATCTCAAAGTTGATTCAGTATTAACAGTAGGTAAAACCTGTTGTGTATCAAGTATAATTGAGCTAGAACTGTTATAAGATGATATATCATTGAATATATCATTTTGAGGAGAAGATGGAATATTTTGAGAAGTGTCAGCTTGAATTGGTGTAAAAATGAAATCTAAAGAATCAATTTGGACTGTAGGTAGAGTAATAGGATCTGAATATGATTTAAGGTGAAATGGAAAATTGAATTCATGAAAAATAATATCTCTTGACTCAATGATTTTATGTGTGGCAAGATCTAATGCTTTGTAACTTTTCCGTCCAAAAGAATAACCAATGAATACACAAGGTTTTGCTCGAGGTTGGAATTTATCTCTCCCTTGAGCTATTATAGAGACAAAACAAAGACATCAAAATGTCCTTAAAAATGAGTAATCTGGTATTTTTTTGAAAAGCAGAAAATAAGGTGAATGAAATTGAAGAGATGGTAGTGGTGTACGATTTATGAGATGAGTAGCTGTTAGTATACATTCTCCCTAAAACTGTAAAGGTAAGTTAGATTGAAAAAATAAAGATCTAGCAACTTCAAGTATATGTTTGTGTTTTCTTTTAACTCTCGCATTTTGTTGAGGAGTGTAGGCACAAGAAGTTTGATGAATTATGCTATTTAGAGAGTAAAACTTCGAAGAATTGGATCCACAAAACTCAGCAGCATTGTCAGACCTAATGACTTTAATTTTGGATTGAAATTGTGTAAGAATGAGGGTGTAAAAATTCTGCAAAACAGTGAGAGAATCACTTTTGGAGGACATGAGAAAGGTCCATGTACATCTAGTATTATCATCCACAATAGTTAAGAAATATCTAAAACCATTGTGAGTGATATGTTTATAAGACCCCATGTATCAATGTGTATGAGATCAAATGGTTTAGCAGCTTTTGTGATAAAGGTGGAAAATGATTTTCTGTGTTGTTGGCTTGAGGACAGATTTTACACAAATGAGAAGGTTTTATGGAAGAATCAAAAGTATTTATGTGTTTAAGTTGAACAAAAGGTACATGACCAAGTTTACAATGCCATAATTCAGGGCAATTATTTTTAAGAACAGCAGAAGATGAAAAGGGTAAAATAGTATCATTCATGTGAGATGTTACAGAGAAATTGAACATTGATACATCATTGGTCACATTATTATCTATGGATTTATTCGAAATAGAAGAAACAGTAGAAACATGCTTACAATTACTATCAGTATCAACAATATAAAGTCCTTTGACCTCACTACCAATTATGATTGGCTTCTTCATCAAAGGGTCCTGAAGGAAACAAAATAGAGAGGTGAAAAGAACATTAGTGTCCTTATTTATAATGAGTTTTTGTACTGAAACAAGATTGAAACAAAATTCTAGTACATGTAAAACATTTTTCAAAGCTAATGATGCAGAAAGGACAATTGTACCAGAATACAAGACTTCGCATGTTTTACCATTTGGTATAGTGATAAGTATTGGTTTAGACAAAGGAGAATAATGAGTGAACAAATTAAGATTAGGATTCATGTGGTCTGTTGCTCCACTATCAATGATCCAAATAGGTTTAGTTTCTGAAGAAATGAAGCAAAAATTCTTACCGGCCAGAAAAGCAGTTGAATAAGAAGAAGCAGCATTATTATTCTTCAACAAAGCCAAAAGTTGATTGTATTGCTCATTAGTAAATCCAGTTTGAGTTGTCACGGTTGATGAATCTTTTGAAGATGATGCGACAGCTGCTGTTCGAGGGCCTTTGCCTGGTGGATATCCATGCTTCTTCCAACATTTTTCTGCAGTATGACCACCAAGTGAGCAATGATCACAGAAGAGAGCATGTCCATGTAATTTCCAGAAATTGTCAACTGTATGTCCACCAATCTTACAATGATCACAATATTGAGATCCTCTACCATTTTTGACAGCACCACCATGACCTTGAGAAGGTGTATTACTACCTCTGTTTGAATTCTTGGAATTAACAAAACATTGGGAGGCTAATGCAAAGGTAAGATCAGACAGAGTAGATCCAGATGAGGTTTGGTTATTGCCTAATTCTTGTTGTTCTTCTTATTGCAACAAAAGTTTGTAAACCTCATTTAAAGATAGAGGTGACTGAATCATTAAGATTTGAGCACGTGCAGAACTATACGATTCATTCAAGCTTGCTAGAAACTGTACGACCTGCTGATCTTGAAGAATATTGTGGATTAAGGCTCCGGAACCACACACACAAACACGATTTTCAAGTAGCAAAGTGTATTCATCCCACAGAGTTTTCGATTTGGTATAATGAGCATAAATTGAGGAAGTATCTTGAGTAAGCATGAACAGTGATCTTTGAATTTGGAAAAGACGAGTTCGATTAGATCGAGAAAATCGAACCGCAAGATCGGACTAAATAGCAGATGTAGATCGATAATAAAGAACAGATTGAGCAATATCTTTTTCAACAGAATGTAACAACCAAGAAATTACCATATTATTGCATCGATCCTACTGAGACACCAGTATCGGATTATCAACTGGTCGAAGGCAAAGACCTGTGACGAACCCTAATTTGTTTTTCGCCATTAAAGAAACTTCAACTGAGCGTCGCCAATGACCGTAGTTGCGATTTGAGAGAGGAACAATTAAGAGGATATAATTTGGATGATCGGAGTGATGTAGGAAAAGTTCATTATTGGGGTTGATTAATGAAAGATCGGTGGTTGGAGGGAATGGTGGCGGCGGCTCTTATACCATGTTAGTTTTAGGAGAGGATCAGAAAATTGGGGAAGGAAGAAAACATTTTATTTCTAAATTGCTGAAAATAGAAAATGACAGTCCCTCAAATACAATCACAATACAGTACAATATTTATACATGCTAATACACCACAGCTAATAACGTCAGCCACGATAATACTCAACGGTGTGGTGACAAGATGTTAAATGTTTGAGATGGTGTATGTGATAGAAAATTTATAGGGAGGAATCATGGTAAATTTTATGTAGGACTTGTGTATAAACTTAGAATATATGGATTAGATAAAGTAAATAATTTATTAATCAGGTCACATAGGTCCAAATGATTAATAATGTTTGATCCATATCCACTACAGTTAAGGGGTTATTTAGCTTTCCCGAGTCTAATTTTACCCTCCACTTTTTTATTCTCATTTCCTAATTACCACTCACAAATTTTTTTAGACAAGATAAAATAGAATTAGACTAATTTAGATAGAAAAAATCTTTACATAATGACCTTATGCTAAAAAACCTTCATGTAATTTTCGAACTTTATTGATATATCAAAAATGCCTTTTATAAGCGCTCTACAATAAACTAAATGTAATATTATCATAAGCATGTGTATAGATGAAAAGTACATGAACAGAAATTTAGTTTATTAAAAGTTCTTGAAATGAATCTTTAACTTTAGTAGCTGCTAGCATTGCATCTAAACAGAGGGTGGATTGCTTTGGTTCTCTCCACTACATGAGTTTTCTAGCGCTTGCCTCTCCAATTGTCAAGTATTTTGATTATCACATTTTGTTATTGTTCCATCATATATCTAAGATCCTTTTGAAGTGCCAATGCATCCTTTTCATAGAGGTAATATAGGATAAGTAAACAATAACAAAAATAATTATACGAGCCAACAAAATATAACATATAATCGTTAAAACCGGCATAAGCATTATCAATGAAAAATTTGAGCAATAAAACCTAGTAATACAGTTATGAGAACCATTCCAATATGAAATATGCACGTAAGAATGATGTCTGTATGAATACGCATGATAATATCATGAACAAACATAAGTAGATTTTCATGTGCCATCCTATTCTAGTGCACCATATTTGTCGACAAGTAAAACAAAGGATACATCTAGAAAGTATTTACTAAAAAATTTCCTCTTACATGAGACTATCCGAAAAGAAGGAGAAAACCAAAAGATATACCACCATCCTAAATTCTAAGCAAACTTCATAGTAAGTCCAAATATGCTTAACTCTATCACTATGGAAAAATAAATTATTCTTATTTTCAGGTTTACCTAAAGCATAACGTTTTCATTTGGAAACCAAGGGGAAATTGACATTCAAACTTTTAAGAGGAAGTGCATCATGAAGAAGTACCCCCATAAACAAAAAAAGTTTAGAGGTGAATGTGATTGTCCAAAATAAAAAAAACTAAATTTTAGTAATATGTTTTTTACGGATTACGTCCCAAGCGCTCTTATTTTAAATTTACCTGTGAACCATCTGTTGATTTGATGAGAATATATGATCAAGTCAAAGGTTGGTTTGGATTTTTACATCAATTTCCAAGTATCGCTCATATATGTGAGCGTTACAGTGAAACATTGGTTCGCTAAAATGGCTATATTTAGAGGACAAAAAATCCGACCTTCAAAAGTTATTATCTAAGAATCCGACCCATATTTGGAAGGGTATACTTAACAAACATCACTATGGGACCTAATAGCAAACTCCCTTCCACCTTTAGCCTAATTTTTTTTCTTGGATACTTAATGGGTTTTCTAAAATACCTTTCATGCCCTAAGAAGAAGTTGACAAAAATCTTTTCAAGCCACTAAAAAAAGAATTAGTAGATTTTATAGCTAAAAAATACAGGAACAAATTAAACTAAGAACATATTTAAAAGAACAAGTCTACTTACTTGAGAAATGATAAAGGAACTCCATTTTGCTAACCAATTTGAAAAGCATCATTTGGTACTGTTGAAACACCAAATAAAGCTCTAGTATTGTTAACCCAAAAAATGGATCAACACCCTGATTTGGGTGTTAAAGCACTATCCCTTTTATTAACGCAAATAAAATAGAAAACAATAATAGAAAATAGCAGAAAAGGTAAAGAGACAAGAGATTTTTATAGTGGTTCTGTTGTTAATGAAGCCTACGTCCACTTTATAGATTCTTTTATTGATCAACTGCTATTACAAAGGAGTTTAGATTACAGTATAATTCTTCTTTCCTAGGTTAGATCAGGCCACCATTGTTGAAGACAAAAGAAGGATCTCAATTGTCCCTCAATGGCTGTTATGTGGGAGAGTAAGAGTGGAAATAATGACAAAGATTTGGCTTAGACCATATACCCTTTATTATTGCAGATATGATGATATTTATAGGGATTAGAGAGCACTTGGGACAAATCCACTTTACCAAAAGCCTGTAGTTGTCAGGTAGAGGTTGCTTAGGAAGTATGGGAGTATTTGGAGCTAACTTTTCGGATCGGTACAGATCTGAAAGTTGTGAAATTTTTGAGTCTTCTCAATTTGATTGTCTTCCTATCCCATAATTGAGTGCTTTGTTTGAATACAAGTCCTTTAGAGTTAGTTTGATATTCTATCTTCATAGATTATCCAATCTATCCCTTCGTAGAAAATCTATCCATAACTCATTAGATACTTAACCAAATGACACGAAACTTCATACATGCAATGTACAAGAGTATGAGAGCTTCCAAATTGGACCTCATAAGGATCCGGGCTAAGCGTTTGGATCGGCGATGATCCAATTAAAACTTTCCACCCAAAGCATGGCTTTTGAATGAAGGTGTGCTTTTATAACATCCATTATCTTGAGGCCCGAAGCTAAGTACTACAGATACTGCAGTCATCCATAGTATTAACTACCCGTGACAAAACACGGTAATGATATTGGTATTCATAATATGAAAAGCACTTGAATATGAAATAAAATCAACATAGATTAAAAAAACTTTTCTGATCACATTTCAAAACCATATATTCAATTACGTAATCCCAAACGTTTCCAAGGCATTGGTCAAATATAATTATTACAAAATACGCCAAGAGCGACATATGAAGATGCTCCTTGGATGATTAGAGTACTAAATAGATAAAACTGTCTTAATACATCACAGCGGAAATAAAAATAAACTCCTAGCCCTGCCTCTTGCACGTCTTCGGAAGCTTTATTCGTCCACCTACTAAACCTGAAAAGCCCTGACTCTCAGTCTACTCAAATTAATTCTAAGCGCCCAAGAGTTTAAGAGGAAAAACATAAACTTTGAGTAAGACATAAACCCAGTGTGAAAAATACTATTACATCTCGGTTTTTCGATATTAATGAGACCATGCCGCTTCGCGGAATAGGTTTCCTTTCAATATTATCCTTTCAAAACATAACCTTTTGCACATAAGAATGCTGCAATCAAACTGATTATAACAATAACTGCAATAGCAATACCATATATGCTTAAAAACAGATAATAAATGGACTATCTGTCCGAACAATATAGTTTTGTTTGGCTGACTACTAACCATTGGCTAACTCGGGCCTACCAAACAAAATAAACAAATAATCTAACACCTATTAGACAAACTTTTGGATGGTCTTTCCTTAACTTACTTCTCCAAGGGCCACCTGATCCTTGAACATGCTCAGTGTAGCTCCCATTATTGAGTTATTTATAGCAGTTGTCTCCTCGTTGTGGAAATTTTTTGGATTGCAAGGACTACTCGCTACTAGTGGTAGTAGGAGAGTGCATTCAGTTTCGTTCAGTCCCAGAACGAACTTGTAAGGAAGAATGTCTAACATTGCATTTCTGAGACATAATGTTTGGCATTTACAAATGTACATCTGCTTGGTGGCGGAGAAGACAACTTCTCTTAGCTTAACACCCTTCTCTATGACATACGAGCTCAAAGGTCATATGCAAATGGGAGTCAAATAGTGTTTAAAGGAATGGTAGCATGGAATTCAAAGTGGAACCTATTATGATCAAAGCATAGTTTTATATGAAAAGCATGGTTTTGAAGAAATTGTGCATAGCCTCGCTAACCTCACATCCCCGAAGATGATATGGGATACTATGCGGTCTGACAGATGCAAATTTGGAATAAGTGAGTGTGTATGGTGGTGTCCAATAGTTGGGCCCTTTGGGGAATACGTCCCTTAAGGAATTTATTGCCCTATGTGGATAAAGTGGTTAGCTTGAGAAAATCAGGGGACTATCGATTATCAATTGTAGTGTAGCACATATAATTCCAAGTGACAAGTTTGAGAAGAGCAATTAAGGCACCATAAGAACTATGTTTTTTATGCGTGGATCGAACAAAAGGCCCTTAGTGCCCTATCATGTTGGATATCCAACCCTAATACGTGATTTACGGTTTTGATTGTATTCCCAAAATAGTTGTAATGACTTGCAAACATTTCAGCTACCCCCTTTCTGGTATCATATATTTCGTTCGGTATATTCCGTTGACCTAGTTCGGATATATTACCTTAGACTTAGTCCATATATTGGTACCTTATGTAACGCCCCACCCCGAGACCCACCTTAGCAAAGAGAATTAACAAGTAATTCTATCTACTAAAGCGGAGAATAGGGATGGTTAAGGGCAAACATCTATAATTTTGTCTTAAACATCTATTGAATACGTCTATAAATGAAATTTAATTTTTTTCAACTCAAGTGGATCGACATACCCAATAAATGCTTAATCCAAAACTATAAGTGGCTAATGGATCAATTAGAACAAAATACAATAACTGAATGTAAATCACATCACAGAATAGTAATCAACATTATATATATACATATACACTGATACACATTCAGTACAATACAATACGAATACAATAAAGGTGGTACACGACCGCACCATATACATCAAATCAAATGTAAAAACATCAAAGTAAGCGGAAGAAATAAGCTACTCAAGCGAAAGAAGTGCTGATATCCAACATCAACTTCAAGCTAAGTCCAATAGATGATACCTGAAACAACTCGCTCTGACCCGAGTGAAAACACACGGGTCAGACTAGTTAAAATCATTAGTTAAACAGAATAATCGATAAGGATAAGTAGGTGAAAGCTATGGTATCCTTTTTCTTAAAGGATGTCGTGCCCTAAACAGGGTTTCAACATCATAGGAAAGGACATCTCTTCTTGGCAAGTAGAAGGGATAATGATGATAAAGTCATACTGAAGTGGCATAATTAACACTTAAGAAAATGGAACACAGACGAGCAAAGTTCTAACGATAAGATTCAATAAACTTCGCTTTCTCCACATATCATTGGCGGTATAAAGGAATATGGACAATGACTTCAAATGATTCAACTATTTTCTTAGAAGTGGTTGTCAATATAAAAATACATCAAAGGTACATATCCTTCATACGTAGAATAAAACACATATGGATGTGCCTCATCTCATTGGCACATCCCAAGGATCATTCAAGGAAATATAAAACCCAATCATAAAAGAAGCATTATACTTATTCATACCTCAACTCATCGGTATGAATATAGATACATCTCAAATCGATCACTAAAACTCATCATAAAAGATTCTTCATAATCATTTATACCTCATCTCATTGATATAAATTTATAAATACATCTCAACTCCATCTTAACATCAAGTAGTCTATAAAATCATCAAATCATCGATCCACAATGCAAATAACTCAATCAAAGAGTAACATCATAAATGATTTCACCATATATGTATACATCTCATCTAGCACAAGGCTATCAATATAATAATCATCTAAAGACGGTGAAGTCTAACACATCAAAACTCAATGAAACCCCGGATTGGCCAAATCCTCGATTGCATGCCGAAGCAATGCTACGCGTGCTTCATCGTGACTAGTACTATTATTTGGTACCATAAACATCATGATGACTGGAGTCAAATAACATCTTAACATCGTGAATGACTATAATCTATAACATCATAGTGACTCCCAGTCACAAAGACCCGAGTTAATAACATCGTGATGATCGGAGTAGCAACTACACCTTGATGACTCCAATCGAGTACTCATGGTCTGTAGTACATGTAAACATCGTGAATGTGTCTCAACTTCTCGGATAGCAACCCAATAGGTGTTAACGTACGTCCCGTACTGTAACGTTTTTGATTTTTCGTTGCCGAAAAACCGAATAGTTAGGGTGTTTAAGAAAAAAAGAAAAGAGGTAGAAGGAGAGAGGAGAAGATAGAAAGTAGAGAGAGAAAAGAAAATAGAAAATAGAAAATAGAAAATAGAACGGAACCGAACACAACACAGAACAACATCAGAATCTCACAATCGCAGCGGAACAACATATAGTAGATAAATGAATAATCTTTAAACAAAGAACTATATCAGTTATTACATTACATCACATTACATTTCATCATATCATCAGAGTATACAACAACAACAACAAACAGTGCAGCGGAAAAGAAATACTATATACTAGTAATACGCCATGCCATCCATCTTGCCTCCAGCAACTCCTGAATATCCAGAATATCCTGATAAACCTAACTCTTGACTGCCCGTGTGGAAATTGGTGGGCACCCAGAGTTTAGGAAGGGAAAACAATAAACTCCGAGTAAGTCATGTGACTGGTGTGGGAACTCAAAACAGTTTATTTATCTTTAAAATCAAAATAGAAGAATATTTTTTTAAAGTCAATTCGCAATGCTTTTAAAAATGAGACTACCATAAGGCCTCCCGCACACACACACAATGCAAACGCAGAATCGGAGGAGATTTCTCCTTATGATAGTCAAAGATGCCTGATACGCAATAAAAAGACATTTGATATTATTACTAGTGCATAGTGTAGGAAAAATTTATTTCGAAAGTAGAATATAAATCTTAGCCAGCATAGACATTCCGCACTTATGCCTACCATAGCTACCATGTTCAATAGCAGGTTACCGCCACATTCCATGGCAGGTTATACAACTAAAACCGTACAAGATCGTATTGTTTCTTTGGATTTCCAACGAATGATCAGGCCAAGGAACTTCCCATTGCCACATGAGAATGCCTCTGGATGGACATCCCCGAGAATCAAACCGGATCTCTGCCAACACAAGGCCGGGTTACCCCTAACTGAGTAACAACTGACCGAATATGCCATCCCCCGGTCCTTTGGGACCTTTCAACCGAGCGCTCGCAATCAATTCACACAATCATAAAGTGTTTTCAACATGAGTAAGTATCTGGGCTCCATACCATGATACCACCCTTTTCCAGAAGGAAATGCACATATCCTAAAGGGCGCTACCCCTCATAACCTTGCCGCATCTTTCCTGTTTTGACCATTCCCGAGGTGTGAGGCTCGACGAAGTCGCGTCCACAAAAACATACTTTATACAAAAGCCATGCTTTGGGTCAACAAATGATCATAGAAATGATCACCAGGATAGACGATCAAATAAACGATCCTATCACAAATAATCAACACAATGGTCATTTCACAGCAACACTCAGCATGTCACATTACCAAATTGGGAATATATCGCTGATAACCTTCAACTACATAACCTCTGAGCTCGTACGTCTCAAAGAAGGGTGTTAAGCTAAAAGAATAAATTCTCCGCCACCAACAGAAATATATTTGAATGAAATCGGCTTTATATCTCAATTTGTAATGTCAGACATACAATCCATACAAGTCTGTTCCGGGCTCGAACAAAACCGAAGGCACTTACAAAGAAGTCCTTGCAATCCGGATAATCTCTAATCACGTCCGGACTTCCCATCACATAAGGAGTCTCTATACCGTAGCTACTCGGTGCAAAGACAATCGACGAGTTGTCCTTTCGCTTTCAAAAAGATCCGGTCTTCAACACCGGTCTTCAAATGCAATTCATAACGACGTATCCCATATTCGGAATGGGTTATACGACCCTATGGTCCTTTCCCGGTTAACCCGAATAGTGAGCGCTTATTCAAAAATAAGTGTGGCATTCAAATTCAAACAAATCGCATCAATTACCCATTCAAAGGGAAATATTGATAGTCGATTATTGAACTATCAATGGATATGCACAACATCACCAGATTCCAAATAATTTTCCAAATTATTTATTTTCCAAAAATATCTTTACTAGATATATAATTTCAATATGTCAAAAATAAATCAATATTTATTTTTAGACAAATTCCACTTTCTTTTATAAATTCCTTAGTGAATTTATAATCCAAAATATCTATGAATATTCGATTATCAATTATTCATTTCAATTTATCTTCAAAAAGATAAATTCTCTAATATTCACCTTATATTGGAAAACATTTCCATACTTATTTAATAAGTAATTCACAAATCTTTTATTTTCAACACTTGGAAAATATTCAATATACTTCAATCGAAATTAAGTATATATTTCATTCTTTAAGGAAATTGTTCTCTTAAAACATATTTATTTGGGCCAAAACGAATGTTGCGTAAAACATCGTTACGACAACCCAAAATCACTAGTATAGGAATTTGAAATTAAAATAGATATATAAATCCCAATACTATACAAAACATTTCCTTTCGGAAATCATTTACTATAACAACAGTGTTATAGTCCACCATTTCCTTCTATTTCTCGAAAACGTCTATTTCAACAATGAATGTTGAAATCTATGGTTTCGAATCTTAACACATTTTAAAACATCGTTAGATCGTTTTAATTCTATTTAAAACATCAAATCTAAACATTTTCTTTAACATATTTTTCACTATTCAAAAACGTGAATATACTACGTTAACAAATTTCATCACTTCTATTCATTTTATTTTAAAGGATCATTCACAGTCAAAAATGTGAATATAACTCCATTAATAGGTTTCAACGATTTACTTATCAAAATAAGTCGTTTGTGAATTTATAAAACAACGTTTATAAATTCTATTTCTATTTATTTTATAACATCTTTCTTTATAAATTTTCTTTATTAACCTATTCACTTTATATCTCAATTATGAACCAAAAGTCCATATTATAAGTTAAATGCTTATAAAACGATTATTTTACAAAATCGTTCTTTTAAGACTTTCTAAATTATAAATCTTATAATTTATAAGATTCATTTATTTATCCAAAACTTATTCTTCAAATAACTTCACAAAATTTATAAATCTTACTATTTATAAATTTCATTTATAACTTCACCATTTATAATTTTATAAATTCCATTCACTCCTGCAATCCATTTTCACTTCATTCAAACACTTATAAAAACTCGTTTTATAATTCAAATGTTTTAAATTTATAAATATCAATTTATAAATCTCTTATATAAATCCATTCATATTAATATTTTAAAACGTCTTTAAACTCCTTTAAAAACTTCATCATTTTGATTTATAAAATAATCAAATTTTATAAATCCTATATTTTCAACTTTTTATAATAAATTCAAAAATCCCGATTAAACTATTTTATAAAATCATTAGCCTCATATTTTCAAAAATCAACCTTTAACTATATTTCTCAAAAATCATAATTTGTTATAACATTAAAATTATAACGTTATTTATTTATAATGGATCAATTCCAAAAATATTTTATAACTCACACTTTCAAAAATCTCTTTAAAAACATTTTAAAATTCCAAAATTTGGTCCAATGATGCTACATACCAAATAGTCAATCACGACAACAACGATATCATATATCGATATGATAATCCATCATATATCAAAATATCTGAAATCAAATAAATACTGTTGAGGAATCCAGTTGGATCCCTCCAACCTGTTTCCTGCATCCACAAACATTAGCACAATACCAATTTCGCTCCAGTACGAAATTATCGCGGTATATGGGATTTAAAATATTATCCGCTTAATAGACGGCGCAATAGGGTCTCATCCGCTAAACAAAAAATGCGGGAAATCAACAACTCCAATATATACATATGCCAATATATATATATTGCTATTATATATAATACCAATTTCACTGTTTATGAAATATTCGCGGTATATGTTTTTAATAAATAACATCCGCTTACTAACGGCGTATAATGTCTATTTTAACAATCAATAGATATCAATCATCATTCAAACATGCATTCAAATATTTTAAACATAACTATTTAAAATTAAAATCGAAACTGATTCGATTGAGTGAGAAGTTCTCACCTTGATTTAAATTCCGTTTTAGCGATTTATTTCGAATAAAATTAAACGGACGTTTAATTTTATCCAAAATTCTCACTAACTCCAAACGACTCCAATCCAATTCCATAGCGTAGTGCTCGTCTATACGATTCCAACGCAACTGGTTTCGCGCGTTTTCGACCTCGTATGAAAAAGATATGAATTTATGAAGTTTACTCGATTTTTATATAACTAATTACAACATAATTAACTATATTAAACCTATCAGCAAATCTCAGCCGTAGGATCCCAGCAAAACCCATCAGAACCGTGCGCACCCTTCTCCTTCATCCTCTCACGCATGCGTTCAGTAACATAGCCGAACCCAATCCTAAAACTAGGGTTCCAAAACGCGATTTCATCTTTGACTTTGACAACGATCGGAGGCTGCCACTTCGAAGAGCATCTCGAAAACCATCTCCTCCTGCCATCATGCTTAACTCGGCTGCACCCTCACCCTCGATTTGCGTGTGCAAGTCGCAGCTGTCGGCCCCCTCTTGCTCCCCCTCTGATGCTCCATTGTTGATCATCACCGTATAGATCTGTAGTGCTCGAGACCATCTACAATTCTCGTGTTGAAGCTTCGTTGAATCGATGAATGGATTGGGAGTAATTGAGGGAGGAAAGCATGAAGTTTCTGGCCGTTCATATCGATGGTGGCGGCTAGGGTTTAGTTTTTTTTTTTCTTGTGAGAGAGGGGGCTATTTATAGGGAATCGAACGACACTATTCATTCCGGAATTTCCAAACTCCGATTCACGCGCCGTAACCAGCATTTTTAGGGTTTACCCCGCGTTCCGGACACAATGGAACAGGTTTTCGAAAGCTAATTCGGACATCTGTGCGAGATATGGCAATAAACGTTCAATTTAAATTAAACCGATTTAAACGATTTTCTAGGCGTTTTAGCTTGTACCGGACAAACGGTAAATCCAATTGACACGAAATTTGAAACCTTACAATAATATCACATTACGGATCCGATGAAACTAGTTTCGTCGAAATCCGAGACTTTTTGAAAAATGACTATTTTAACTCGCTAAATTAATATTAAAAATAATTCGATGCGTTTCGAGCTGCCACGATCAAACGATAGCTCCGATTGACACGAAAATTGAAATCCGGTAATAACTAACTATTACGGATCCAATGGAACTGGTTTCGTTCAATTCTGAGACTGTTCAAAAATTGACTATTTTCACTAGTCGATTTTAATATTAAAATATTCAATTTTCACAAATAAACTTTTAATTCGATTTTAAAAGTTCTAAAACATCGTTCTAACTTCAATATGATATAATAAAATTTTACAAATCATTTTCAATCATATTTAACTCAATTTTCAATTATTTCCATAATTTAACATATTAAATTATCGATTAAATTATCCAATTAAATCAAATTATTCAAAATAAAATTTATTCGACTTATAAATTCACTTATTAATACATAAAATAAAATAAATATTCAAATTTTAATTAATAAAAATTCTGGGTCGTTATACGTACCATACGTTCGCCCCTAATGGTTTACTAGCCATTAGTTGGTATCACACTAGTAAAACATCATAAACATCAAGAAAATATACTCGACCTCGTCTCATTGGCGAGTAAATACAATACCATGCTCGTCTCATCTCATTGACGAGTACTAGGGGCATCATGACTTGCCTCTTCTCATCGACAAGTAAAAACTATCATAATACATCTCAACATCTAAAATCATCATAAAGAAGCTTACCTTATCTCATTGGCAAGTAAAAATAACATCTAGATGGTTAAAATAACCATAATTCCAAATAGGAATTTCTAGCTCTTAATTCATCTCATTTCATCGGCGATTAAGAAACACATCTTAAAATGGTCCTTCATCGAATATACTCCTAAATTGGAGCTCTCGGACCATATAATCTACCCAAAACTTAATAACATTTTAAATCATCTCAAATATTTCATCGAAAGAGGTTTCGATCGTGTAAGTCCGATATTAAGCGATAAAACAAATTCATGTGTCCCATACCACATGTTATACTTTACCGTTTAATTGTCCTTCTTATACATCCGAAATTCATAAAATAAGTAATTTCATTTATAAAATAATTTTATTAGAGAAATAGAAATTTAAAACAATTTTCCGAAAATGATTATTAAAACCAATATTTGAAATTCCTTTATTATAGGAAATAAATCAATCTTTATTTAGAAAAATAATTAAAAAATACTATGTAATAATAATTTGAAATGTCCATGTATTTCAAAAATGGTTTAGTCAAAACCGTTCTCAAATGCAATGAAAACTAAGAGGGAGATCTCAAAACCGATAACTTGAATTCAATTCAAATTTAACCCAAAATCAATTCAAATTTCATTTAAATTTGAATTTCAAATTCTCCAAATATTGCTAGCCTACTGGTAGACATCATAGCTCTCAAAATATCTCAAAAACATCGTCAAAACCGAAGAGAATGAGAGCAAAAATGAGCTAACACAATCTAAGGTCAACGATTGCTGTTGCTGTCATTTTTCTCTCGGGACAGCAACATACAACCATAATTATGATCAAGAAAACTTCAAAATTCTAGAAAATACAATGAATAAAACATGTAGCACATGACCTAAGCTTTCCGAAGCATCCAAAATTATCAAATTTGGTCAAGAAACGAAGAAGTTATGGTCAAACTTCGGTTTCAAACACAGATCAAATATTGATTTTGCTCTCGAGTTTGCAGTAGAAAAATTAGATTTTGACATAGCTAACCTGAAAATTACACAAAACTAAAAACATGGAAGTTGTAACACATGATTTATTCTTTCCAGAACATCAAAATTATCAAAATCGGCTAAGAAAAGAAAATGTTATGGCAATTTCGTTTCAGCTTCAAGGACAGAGCAAATATTGGTTTTCCTCTCGGGTTAGCAGTAGAAAAATTAGATTTTAACATATCTAACTTCAAAATTACTGAAAACTCAAAAAAAGAAAGTTATAGCCTAAATATAAGTTTTCAGAACTTCAAAAATTTCTAAATTCCGATAGGTAATAAGAAAGTTATGATCGAATTATGTGATGACCCAGAATTTTTTTTAACAATTTAAATTTGAATAGTTAATTGATTTTAAATATTCAGAGGTTAATTTTAAAACTTGAATTCCAAATATCAATATTTATTTGATAATTAAATCATTGAATTATATAGTTTAAATAATGAATTTAATAAATTGAAATTGGGTAAATTGTTGAATCATAAATTTCTAAGCCTGTTTAAAATAATTTAAAGACTTATAAAATTTATAATGATGATACTGAAGATAATAGGATAGTTGAAATTTAAATTAAAGGTGATTTGTTCAATTTTAATAATATATCGTTTAAATTGGAACTTAAAAACAACCTTCCGAGGCACAGTCTCGGATCTGGACGAAACCAGCCTCATTGGATCCGTAATAGTTAGTTATTATCGGATTTCAATTTTCGTAGCAATCGGAGTTGTTGTTTGACCGTGGCAGTTCAAAACGCTACGAACTATTCTAATCAATTTAATTTTAAAACTGATCGTTTTCTTCTGTAACTCATGCATACGATCGAATTAGCCTCTGAAACACATTGCATTGTGTTCGGAACGCGGGTAAAACCCTGAAATCGCCTAGCGGCATTCCTTAAGTGGAGTTTAAAATTTTAATTGGCGATTAACGAGACGTTTTGAAATTTTATAATATAATTAAATTTAAAGTAAAATTAACAAGATATTTTCTTGGACTACGGCGTGCTCAAGAAGCCATTTCCAAATCCCTATTTATGTCCGTCTTCCTCTATAAGCCTACAACAGAATCAAAATCGAATGCTTATAAAATAAAATAAAAAATCAACAGAAAATTGCCGACCGAAAAATCCCCTTTCTAAAATCATTCATGCAAATATAATCCAACCCAGACCCTCTTCTTTTCTTCAGGAAGTCGCGACCGTAACGGAAAAAAAAAATGGCGACGCTCGAGTTTTCCAGTCGCGTGCGAGTTAGGGATAAATGCCCGAAGCCTTCCTCAAATGATGGCCGCAGCCTCAAGTTCAATCTTTGATGAATCGAAATGGGGGAGGGGGGGAGGGATCGAAGTCGTTCGATTTCGTGAATCGCGAATCAAAGCCGTGGTTTGAAATCGTTCGAACTAGAGAGGAGCATGCCGCGTGATCATGTAAGCGAGCGCACGTGATTGTCGAGCTGGGGATGTCGAAAAATCATCGTCAGGTTTGTGGTGTTCGAAACTTGTGGTAATTGAAGTAGTGGATTTTGGTTCGCACTTGGAGTTGGTTCGCGACAGTTTTGAGGACGTTCTGATATCTCGAAATTAATGGTGAGAAATCTAATTAACTTTTTAGTTTATGTTATTCTATTTTACTTTAAAATCTTTAAACTTGGATAATTTACTGGGTGCATCTAATTGACTTGAAGTATGGGTAGTTTTACTCGGGGCAGTAGGATTTTGACTCGAAGTATAGTAGTGATGCCTCGGATAAATGGTTACTCAGGTTGTAATGGAATCCTGTTCGTTCTGTCTTTTTCATTTGAAAGAAAGGTTGAGACTGAGTTTCGAGTTAAAGTTAAACTTGTAATTTATTTTAAGTTTTATTTTAAATAAATTTAAAGGTTCAAAGGGTTTTGCTAACGGTAATTGAGTCATTTTAAATTTTAAAGATTAATGTTCATCTTCAAGATAATTAAGATAGATTGATTAATTACATTAATAAGGTGATTAGTTTAGTAAAGATCAATCATTTGTAATTAGAGATTAATCAATTACTTAAATGATAAAGTATTTAATGGAAGTACTTGAGAATTTATTTCTTAATTAATTAAAGTAAGAATTAAATAAGATAACTTATTAAGGGCTTATGATTTGTGATTAAATAAATTAGTAGTGTAATTTAAGTGGATAACAAATTAATTCAATTAATTGATGATTTGAGTTGATTAATTTAGAAATTTAGTGTTTGAACCAATTAATTGAAGGTTAAGTTAATTTATTAAGCTTAATTAATTTAGAGAAATAAATTGATGGTTGATAGAAAATTATTTAATGTAATGAATAAAGTATAATTACTTTGTGGAATTAATCAAGGAAGTAATTAAGATAGTTAAATAAAGGAGTAATTAATTTATTTAATGAAGTAAATAAAGGGGTAGTTAATTACAGGTTGAGATTAATCGAGAGTGATAAATATTGTGGTTGAATCATAGTAATTAATTTAGATTAGAACAAATTGAAATATAATTGAAAATCAATAATTTATATGATTAATGATGTAATTAAAGATTTGATTACTTAAGATTAATTAATCCATCATAAGTGACTTATAAGAAGTTAAATTAATATAAATAATTATGGACTAATATAATGAAATAGTTTATTAATTCCTGAGGTAATTAAGATTACTTGTTGATTTTGGGTTAAGACTAATTATTTTCGTGAAATGAATTAAAGATAATTACTTGAACAAAATTGAAAGATAATTAATCCTGGGTGATTAATTAAGATGGATGAATATGGAAGAATTGATTTATTAATTGGTTTGGAAATAAATCAATGAAGAAATCTATGTAATTGGGGTTTGGAATTCAATTAAAATCAACTGAATTGGCTTGTATGCGATTAAGCTTGCTTATGGGTGATTAAATGGTGATGGATGCTTGAATGAGTTGTTATCTCTGATATGAAATGTTGGGTATTTCACTTGAATAATTTGGGTTAGGATAACATGAGATTCGAAGAGACCGGGGTCGGGTATTTGGGAAATACCCGAAACCACTTCGAATTTTATAAATTGATTTATGAAATCAATAGGATGGATTGAAAAGTTTTAAATGGACTAGATTATTTTGTCTAAGCTTGGTACTTAGAAATTGATATGTGAAATAAGTGTTGTCTATAGCAAACTGTGAATTGGTTAAATTGATATAAGTTACCTGGGTTTGTATAAGTTGATTGCTTTGGTATTCTATGTCAGTTGGGTTTTCTCATGCTGGTTTCCAGCCTGACCCGGGTGTTACTTTAATGTAATGCTCGGGTCAGACCGAGTATTACAGATTTTTAGGTAGGTACGTTCTGGAGCTCAGAAGGCGAGCTGGATGGCAAGTGCGTATAGTTATTCCCGCTGTATTTATATATTCTGTGACATGCTTGTTTGTATATGTTCAGTGACTGTATATATATGTGAAAAACTCTGATGTAAATTAAAATGTAATCGACAGATATAGTATTCTTTTGTAAACTGTTATTTATTATTATATTTTATCCGCTGCGAATGTGAGATGTTGATGTTTCTGTTCTTCTTCTTCTACCTTTTTCTTCTTTTTCATAACTATCTGGAATTTTAGGGAGTGAAAATTCCGGGTCGTTACATTTGGTATCGGAGCTGAAAGGTTAAGCGAGAACCTTGGCTCTGGTGGGGATTGCTCATTTAATAGAGTCTGTAGTACTCTAGAATGAGTTGAGTGTATCTATATGAGCACGTACTTGTTATTTTCTTATAGAAAGATTTTAAATGATTTTATGTAAAATATATTTTGATATATAGAAAGCAATATTTCCTTCAAATAAATATTAGGTGATTGGTTGTTAATTATCGGACTTAAAATTAAGGAATAATATTATACAACCAAACTGAAATTTAATAAAGATTAGTTTGAAATGGATTCAAACTGAAACTGAAGATGAGAATTGGAATTAAATTAAGTAGGAAAAAAATAACCAAATTAAAATTTAAGTGATTGAAAATGAAATTCAAAATCTAATCCCGCAATTTTAAATATAGATTGGGAATGAAATTTATAAGTTGAAATAAACTTTATAGATAAATGAGATTATAATTTGAAATAGAATTCCGAAATAGAATTCTTGAGAATATTTGAAAATAAACTAGGATGAAAATTCCATAGTAATGTTTAATTTTGAATTGGATGGATTGGGAATTTGGAATTTTTCGGAGAATTTAAAATTCCTTTGGGTTGGAAGTGGTTTCCAAAGGTTTTGGAGAAAATAATAGTATTATTTCAAAATATTTTCGGTGATGAACTTGAAATCTGGAAGATTTGAAATCAAAAATATTTGGTAATGTTTTTAAAGGAGATAAAAGCATTTAACTCTTTCGGTCACTGGGAAATAACGTCGGTAATGACTGCAGCATCATCGATGTTCATTTTCGAGTTTCTAGAAGAGAAATTGCTACCAAATTGTTTTAAATAGGAATTGTTTGTGAACTGGGTTTAGTTTTGAAATTCAAAGGGATGAATGAATTTGCCAAAGTATTTTGGAAATTTTGTTTAAACTCTGGAATCTTGAATAAATGTTTATGGAATAATAAAAATATATTGGCTAAATAAAATGTATAATTCTGAGTTAAAAGCAAAATGTGAATGTAATTGATTATAAATAGAAGATGTAAAATTGAAATTATACTTAAAGTTGTACAAATTTAAAGATTAAATGGAATTTGATTTGAAGTTAGAAAGGAGTTGTGAATCAATTCAATTTGAATTGGGGATAAATCAAGTCCAATGGAAATTGGAGTTAATTAAATTGGGATTGGGTCAATTTAAATGGAGTGGAAATTTAAATTGAATTGTTGGGGAAGTGAACAGTTTTGACTTTAGACCATTTTCAATGTAATTTGTTTTAATATAAATAGTTTTAAATCTATTTTCTTATCTATTTACTATACAACTTTCTTTTTAAAACCTAAACTGGTTCTGCCACTACTTTTGGAACTCTTTAACTATTTTACAACTGTTCTATAAACTAATTATTAATTTTCAACTAAGTTACGAATTAATTTCTATTTTACAATTATTTTGCAATTATTTAAGATTTCTATAACTATTTAACTATTTTTCAACTATTTTACAGTTAACTATTTTACAGTTTGTTTGCAGTTAGTAATAATTATTTTTCAACTACTTAGCTATTTTTAAAATTTTCAAGCTATTTTCTAAAAATAAACTGGTCGGAGTTCAAACTGTTATTGATTTAAAAACTCAACTGAGAAAAGAATTGGAGTAATAATCCAAATGGGGATTAAGGAGATTGATATTGTGAGGAGTTATCAAATTTGAATATTTGATTTGAATAAACAAAGTTATATATCTTTGTTATATTCTCCCCTTGTTGAATTTATTGTTGAAGAAAAAGGATTTTGGAAGTGTTTGAAGTATACAAGGAGTTTTATACGAATTTAAAGTGATCCAAAGTTTTAAAAATTGTATATATCAGTATATATATATATATATATATATATATATATAAAGGATCTTATGAGGATTTTGGAAAAGGTTTTGGGAACTTTTGGATTTGGAAAGGCTTTTGATTTTTGGGTAAAATCAATATTGAATTTGGAAAGCCTAGTTTGAAGAATTATCGATTTTGGGATAATTAATTTTGTGTAAAAGAGCTTTGATAAAATTCATACTAGGTGTATGATTTGAAAGATACTATATGTGTATAGTATAAAGTGTTTGATGATAGCTCTAGGGAAAAAGGCGCTCCCTTGGAGTGGACTTCTCAGGTGCGCCACTAGGTGGCGCTGCCTTGAGCCCCAAGGGAGGGTTCTAAAGTTGATCCTGTGAGGAGTCTGGACAAAACTAGTTCCTGAGGATTATGAGTTGAGTTTACCATAGCGTAAGTCGTGTGTGCCACGGAGAGCCAACAGTTATATGGACTTTTGTTGCGACTGCAACGTAACCCAAGATGTAACTGCGACCTATGGTAACATTGTGAAAGTCATGTGTGCCGCTGAGAGCCAACAGTCTGCGTTTGAGTTTATCTCGGTAGACTGCGACCTATGTAGGAGTGGAGAAGTTTCATTTCGACAGCGAAAAAATCAGAGTGCCGCGGAGAGCCTGCAGTTACATGGACTTTTGCTGCGACGGCAATGTAACCCTGGATGTAACTGTGATTTGTTGTGTGGTATCCATGGCGTAATTGAGAGGCCGCGAAGAGCCTGCAGTTACATGGACTTTTGCTGTGACGGCAACGTAACCCTGGTATGTAACTGTGACCATGGATGGGGGTGATGATTTCCAGAGCATTCTCACCAAAGACATTTCCCCTATTTTCAAAAACTGTTTTCTATATTTTAATAAAATTATATTTCAAGTATTTTCACTGGGTGTTGAAAACGAGTTTACCAAGTACTTATAGATTTTCAGTCCTATGCCTGATCAACGTAAGACGGAATTTCTGTGAGAACAAGGATGGACTGGTTGAGGCATCGAGTTATAAAAGTATTTTTATTAAAAGCTATTTTAAATAGTATTATCCGAATTTAAGGACATTTCTAAGTTTTAAATAAAGAGGAAATCCAAACTGGGATTATAAAATAAAATTGGACTCGGAATTTTTTTTTATTTTTAAATGAAGCGATTATTTGTAATAAAATCGAATATTGGGAAAAAGGGAAGTAAGCTAATTAGCTAAATAATTATTTAATTGGGCATGTTAATAAAATTTAACTTGGTTAACAAAAATGGATTTGTATCAATAATGGAGTTTGGGAATGAATTCGAATTATGAATAGAACTCGACTTGGATTTAATAATGAAATAAATTAGAAGAGATGTTGTAAAAATAAAATAATGTTGGATTGCAAATGTGAGGGTTTGAATTATAATTCAGGGACGATTTGAATAATATGTAATGAAATTTGCATGTAAATTGGGTATAAGAGAAGTGATGTTATACGAAATGGAAGTGATTATGTTAGAAATGGTTTGAGTTGCAAAACATAACCCAAGTGAATAGGAATAAATTGAGAATAGCCTTGTATTAATAAAATAAATTCGATAACGAATTAAGTAAGTAAATTAAAAATTTAAAACGGGATGATTGAGTTAAATAATAAATGGATGAAGTCTGATTGAATAAAAACTAAATCAAAGCTGTGATTGGAATTGGATTGTCAGACAGAACTTAAATTTGATGGTATACTAATTTGAAGCATAAATGAGTTCAGTATGTGGTTGGATATTATTTTGATAAATTGAGAAGATGAATTAAAATTAAAATTTAAATGGATGGGCTTACTGAATCTAATGGAAGTTGATTAAATGTGAATCAAATAAAAGTAAACTTAATTTTGATGTTGGAATAAATTAAAGTAAATTAACTTAAGTTTAAAAAGTTATGGGAGCTTGACTTCGAATAAGAGTGAAAGCCCATTCAATAAAAACTTGGATTGAATTAATTTGGGAAATGGTTATTAATTTATAAGTATTGAATGTGCCAAGCTCAACAAATTGTTTGAATAAATCCAATGCGGAGAGGAAATGAAATGCAATGTATGGATGGTAAATAAATTAGAAATGAAATGTAATTAAATATGAAATGAGTTGAAAATTAAATTAAGATAGTTATAAACTAAAATAGATACTTTATTAAGCGAATATCATCGAAATTGCTTAACAATAATTGTCATTTGGCATGTTCAAAAATAATTAAATTCCTGTGAGTTGATAGAGATTAAATAAATTGGTTTTAGAATTAACTGAATTGAATATAAGCTTGTTTGGATTAAAAATCAATAGGATATAAGAAATTGAGTTGCAAACCGTTGAAATTGAATGAAATGGTATGTAGCATAGTTGAAAGCAATTGAATTAGTTTTGAGAATATATAAATTACTCATAGAAGTTATTTTGAATGAATTTCCTTTAGAATTGAAGTGTTATAGTTGTTTGAGTAAGAGAGATGTTTTACACTTCATATAAATAGTACTTATATGCTTAAATTGAGTAAGTACAGGTACCTGAAGGCCGTTTGGCTGGTTTGGATTGTGATAATTGCTTAAATTAATTAACTGCTTGCTTAAAATGCTAAATAAGGTACGCCTATGCAATAAAAATAGGAAATATGAACTGTTTTTGCTTTTTCCGACCGTGTGGGTAGATGTATATATATTTATATCTCTTGTCAAATTGCAAAAGCTCCTCCGTACAAAGGAGACTCTGCCAAAAATATTCGAAAATTTTGGGAGTTAGAAAATTTTTGAAATTTTTGGGAAAATTTTGTTAATGACCAAAACAATTTCAAATTAGGAACTTATAGTAAATTAGTAGAACTAATATGAATTAGTTATAAATGAATGATAAAGTTTAATACTCTGAAATAAAGACAAATTGAATTCATATGGGAATGAGAAAAATTAATTTGAATAGAAGCAAATGTGAAAGCTTCTGTAAGGAAATATATACAGTGATTTGAAGGTTACGATTGGATATTGTTGTTAAATGGAATATGCAGGTATTAAAGGGAAAAGAAATTGGATTTGGTTCCAAAAGATAAAATTGAATTGTCCGACTAAAAGGTATGTATTTAAATTTTTGAATGAAATTGGATTGGGTTTTTGATGTAGCCACTTGGCTTTTGGTTTTCTTTTGGATTTGGGAGCCCGTGGAGGCCTTTTGTAGTTGTACCGAGCCAGCCGCGCAAAGGAGACGCTGGCAAAATTTTCCGGGAATTTAGAGAGTTAGAAAAATTTTGAGAAAATTTTGATAATTCGAAATTTGGTTTTCAAATTGAAATTTAGATGATTGAGAAGAGGGTATTGTTTGATACTATAGAAGGTTTTGGGAAGTTGATTAAGGTGATAGTGGGTCTTTAATAAAGGATAGTTGGTAGGATGTTGAATTGTGAATTTTGGGAAAAATAAACGGGTATCGGACCATTCTTCCTAACTAGTAATGTCGAGGACGAAATTCTTTTAAGGGGAGAGGAATGTGATGACCCAGAATTTTTTTTAACAATTTAAATTTGAATAGTTAATTGATTTTAAATATTCATAGGTTAATTTTAAAACTTGAATTCCAAATATCAATATTTATTTGATAATTAAATCATTGAATTATATAGTTTAAATATTGAATTTAATAAAGTGAAATTGGGTAAATTGTTGAATCATAAATTTCTAAGCCTGTTTAAAATAATTTGAAGACTTATAAAATTTATAATGATGATACTGAAGATAATAGGATAGTTGAAATTTAAATTAAAGGTGATTTGTTCAATTTTAATAATATATCGTTTAAAGGAACTTAAAAACAGCCTTCCGAGGCACAGTCTCGGATTTGGATGAAACCAGCCCCATTGGATCCGTAATAGTTAGTTATTAACGGATTTCAATTTACGTAGCAATCGGAGTTGTTGTTTGACCGTGGCAGTTCATAACGCTATGAACTATTCTAATCAATTTAATTTTAAAACTGATCGTTTTCTTCCGTAACTCGTGCATACGATCGAATTAACCTCTGAAACACATTGCATTGTGTTCGGAACGCGGGTAAAACCCTGAAATCGCCTAGCGGCATTCCTTAAGTCGAGTTTAAAATTTTAATTGGCGATTAACGAGACGTTTTGAAATTTTATAATATAATTAAATTTAAAGTAAAATTAACAAGATATTTTCTTGGACTACGGCGTGCTCAAGAAGCCATTTCCAAATCCCTATTTATCTCCGTCTTCCTCTATAAGCCTACAACAGAATCAAAATCGAATGCTTATAAAATAAAATAAAAATCAACAGAAAATTGCCGACCGGAAAATCCCCTTTCTAAAATCATTCACGCAAATATAATCCAACCCAGACCCTCTTCTTTTCTTCAGGCAGTCGCGATCGTAACGAAAAAAAAAATGGCGACGCTCGAATTTTCCAACGCGTGCGAGTTACGGATAAATGCCCGAAGCCTTCCTCAAATGATGGCCGCAGCCTCAAGTTCAATCTTTGATGAATCGAAATGGGGGGGGGGGATCGAAGTCGTTCGATTTCGTGAATCGCGAATCAAAGCCATGGTTTGAAATCATTCGAACTAGAGAGGAGCATGCCGCGTGATCATGTAAGCGAGCGCACGTGATTGTCGAGCTGGGGATGTCGAAAAATCATTGTCAGGTTTGTGGTGTTCGAAACTTGTGGTAATTGAAGTAGTGGATTTTGGTTCGCACTTGGAGTTGGTTCGCGACAGTTTTGAGGACGTTTTGATATCTCGAAATTAATGGTGAGAAATCTAATTAACTTTTTAGTTTATGTTATTCTATTTTACTTTAAAAGCTTTAAACTTGGATAATTTACTGGGTGCATCTAATTGACTTGAAGTATGGGTAGTTTTACTCGGGGCAGTAGGATTTTGACTCGAAGTACAGTAGTGATGCCTCGGATAAATGGTTACTCAGGTTGTAATGGAATCCTGTTCGTTCTGTCTTTTTCATTTGAAAGAAAGGTTGAGACTGAGTTTCGAGTTAAAGTTAAACTTGTAATTTATTTTAAGTTTTAATTTAAATAAATTTAAAGGTTCAAAGGGTTTTGCTAACGGTAATTGAGTCATTTTAAATTTTAGAGGTTAATGTTCATCTTCAAGATAATTAAGATAGATTGATTAATTACATTAATAAGGCGATTAGTTTAGTAAAGATCAATCATTTGTAATTAGAGATTAATCAATTACTTAAATGATAAAGTATTTAATGGAAGTACTTGAGAATTTATTTCTTGTAATTAATTAAAGTAAGAATTAAATAAGATAACTTATTAAGGGCTTATGATTTGTGATTAAATAAATTAGTAGTGTAATTTAAGTGGATAACAAATTAATTCAATTAATTGATGATTTGAGTTGATTAATTTAGAAATTTAGTGTTTGAACCAATTAATTGAAGGTTAAGTTAATTTATTAAGCTTAATTAATTTAGAGAAATAAATTGATGGTTGATAGAAAATTATTTAATGTAATGAATAAAGTATAATTACTTTGTGGAATTAATCAAGGAAGTAATTAAGATAGTTAAATAAAGGAGTAATTAATTTATTTAATGAAGTAAATAGAGGGGTAGTTAATTACAGGTTGAGATTAATCGAGAGTGATAAATATTGTAGTTGAATCATAGTAATTAATTTAGATTAGAACAAATTGAAATATAATTGAAAATCAATAATTTATATGATTAATGATGTAATTAAAGATTTGATTACTTAAGATTAATTAATCCATCATAAGTGACTTATAAGAAGTTAAATTAATATAAATAATTATGGACTAATATAATGAAAATAGTTTATTAATTCCTGAGGTAATTAAGATTACTTGTTGATTTTGGGTTAAGACTAATTATTTTTGTGAAATGAATTAAAGATAATTACTTGAACAAAATTGAAAGATAATTAATCCTGGGTGATTAATTAAGATGGATGAATATGGAAGAATTGATTTATTAATTGGTTTGGAAATAAATCAATGAAGAAATCTAAGTAATTGGGGTTTGGAATTCAATTAGAATCAACTGAATTGGCTTGTATGCGATTAAGCTTGCTTATGGGTGATTAAATGGTGATGGATGCTTGAATGAGTTGTTATCTCTGATATGAAATGTTGGGTATTTCATTTGAATAATTTGGGTTAGGATAACATGAGATTCGAAGAGACCGGTGTCGGGTATTTGGGAAATACCCGAAACCACTTCGAATTTTTATAAATTGATTTATGAAATCAATAGGATGGATTGAAAAGTTTTAAATGGACTAGATTATTTTATCTAAGCTTGGTACTTAGAAATTGATATGTGAAATAAGTGTTGTCTACAGCAAACTGTGAATTGGTTAAATTGATATAAGTTACCCGGGTTTGTATAAGTTGATTGCTTTGGTATTCTATGTTAGTTGGGTTTTCTCACGCTGGTTTCCAGCCTGACCCGGGTGTTACTTTAATTTAATTCTCGGGCCAGACCGAGTATTACAGATTTTCTGGTAGGTACGTTCTGGAGCTCAGAAGGCGAGCTGGATGGCAAGTGCGTATAGTTATTCCCGCTGTATTTATATATTCTGTGACATGCTTGTTTGTATATGTTCAGTGACTGTATATATATGTGAAAAACTCTGATGTAAATTAAAATGTAATCGACAGATATAGTATTCTTTTGTAAACTGTTATTTATTATTATATTTTATCCGCTGCGAATGTGAGATGTTGATGTTTCTGTTCTTCTTCTTCTACATTTTTCTTCTTTTTCATAACTATCTGGAATTTTAGGGAGTGAAAATTCTGGGTCGTTACAAATTACTTTCCGTGTGAATATATATAAACACTCTGTCAATGATAGGATAGTCACAAAGATATGGATTTTTCACTATATAAACGTCAAAAATACTCAAAACTCAAAACTCAAAACTCAAAACAACAAAGTCATAGCCTAAATCATATGGTTTCCAGAACTTCAAAAATTTCTAAAGTTTGATAGGTAACAAGAACGTTATGGCCAAAACAATGCGGTGACAGAAAACAGAAAATAACAAAGACGAAACATAACCTTATTAATACGAAAATTCAACTCAAAACTTTGTTTTTGGATAGCATTTTTAAGCTTTTACACTTACCTTTTGATTTGAAGTGAATAAGCAAGGATTTTCAAGCAAGACTGAACCTTTAACACAAAATTGGAGCCCTAAACATCTGAAAATAGAAAAATACAGTACATGCAATGAAGCAATTGATCAAAACAAAATTTATAGAAAACCATTCTAGGGTTTACATAAATTCTAAGATAGATTAGAATGGAAATTAGCTGTCTCTTATATCTCTAATTGATTGATTTAATTCCTTAATTGCAGAGATTTTGAGTGAAATTGATTTATAAGAAGGAAGCCATTGATTTTCTCTTTTTATGGAGGCCATTGATTAGAATATTGAAGTTTTTAGAAGAAAAGTGTTTAAATGAAAAAATATTCAGAGAGAAATGAATATATATCTCTTTGAACATTCTAGAAATTTGGTTTGTGGACACAAAATAACCCTATAAGCCCAATTCTCACACTTAGAAAATATTTAGAGTAAATATGCATATGTGTTCTAGTAATTTACACATAACTTTTGCATAAAATTTCCACATCACATGAAATAATTTGCATTCACTACTACAAAATAGGCCATTTGCATCGCCTCATTTGAATCAGTTTAAGTAAAAGCTGATGCAAATAAAACTATTTGCATAAGTTCTGTCTTAATAACCGATGCAATTGGTACGTGGATAGGTAATAAAAAGTCAAATTTGCATCAGTTGTCATCAACAACCGATGCAAATACGTCGATGCAAATAGTTTTAGTCGCATCGGTTTTAAAGTCAACTGATGCAACTACGTCTAAAATAATAATTTTCGCGTCGGTTCCCTAGCGGAGGCGATGCAATTTCAAATTATTCACGTTTTCTGATATAAATATATGATTTATGCCTGTAACTAATTCCTCGGCCCACTCTTCTGTTCTCAAAGTAAAACCTAACGTGCCTCCCTCTCTTGAAAATTTAGAATCGAAACCCAATCTCGCGAAATAAATTTCAAAAAAAAAATGGCAGAATGATTTCGTCTCGAAAAAAAGGGGGAAAGCCGAGTGTAAAATCGTGAGCTTGATTTAAAAACGCCTGGAATCACAGCTCCTGTTTCAACCTCTGACTCGATCAAATCGAATTTTATAACGCGGGTGAAGTAAACGATGGAGGGAAAGTAACGACAGTTCGATTTTAGGAATGTGGTCGCGTAGTGGAGACTCGATCGAAATGTCGGCATCCACCATTGGCACGACCGGGAAGAGAGCGTCGCGGGTGATGGTGGGGCTGGGGGTTGTCGAGCTAGGGTTCCATTGGCATCGCGAGCGTTGGGAATGCCGCAGTGGGTAGCGGCGCGAAGCCGTGGCTTCGAGTGTTCGAATGGATTCTAGAGTTCGGCATTGGTAGTTGAGGTGGTTCTGGTAATTAATTTTAGCCTAGATTATTTTTACCAAATCTAATTTTTAGTTACTTCTGAATTAATTCAATTAATGATAGGAATTTTAATATTTTTATCTAATATAGAGAAATGAAGTTACTATTTTTACAATATATATATATATATATATATATATATATATATATATATATATTAAAGGCAAAAGGTTCTCACAGAAAAGAAAATTATTAATTATGTTGTTTACTGGAAAGAAATTTTTTTATAGGGATTTTAAAATCATATAGAGCTTACACAAAATTTAATTTAAAAGGTATATAGGTTTTTTTCTTAGTATATGTAGTTTCAAAGAAAAATAAATATACATATATATTTTCAGTTACTAATTTAATTTAAAATAATGTATTATGGAGATGAATTTGTTTAATAAACTTGTTTAATTAAAAGGAAATAGTTTAAAATTAAAACTATTAGTTCAAAAAAAATTGGTTAATGGAATTTATCAAATGGAAATTTATTAATTGATTAATTTGTTCTAATATTAATAAAAACCATCTAATGTTATTCAAGGTCAAAAATGGGGAACCAAGGCAAGACTGTAGTGGATTACAAACGAAAATCAAATGTGAGTTAATCTCACTCATATGGTTTTAATTTTAATTTTAAATATTTAAATATAAATAAAAGGTTTGTTATTCTTTGTTCTCAAATATAAACGTTTCCCAGAACATGTAATATTTATGATGCTGAAATCATTCCTTAAAATCATACCTTATGCTTCCATGGTCCAAGTTATCTAACAATGACCAACACAAGTTAGCCTTCTACTTTAACTCCATCCATGCATGTAAGATAATATCACTATAAGTAATTCTTTTTAGTTAATTTTTTTTTCACACTGTAATCATAGTAAAAAACCATTGTTGGTTATGTTAATCAGAAAAATTTAGTAGTGATACTCCATACAAGCAGGCTAGTAGTCATCATTTGCTATAGTGTGTAAAATGAATTTTGGGTATACTTTCACACCATTAAATTTACCATGCCTTCATAATTGTGTTTCCATACGTGTGTCTGTGCAATTGTTTGAGTGTGCTCTTGCTAACCATCATCATTACCTTCTATGCATAATAAGTGGTTATACTTTACCTCAACATTTTTATGCACATTGATATATTTGAATCTAACTACTATAAACTTTGGTCTATGTGGTTTAATGTTTGGACAAATTAAATTGATAATTAAGTTGTTTATAAATCATATGCTAATTCTCGGCTGCTGCAGGGGTATGACTCGATTCCATCTGAAATTCCTGATACAAATGCCAAAAAGGTGGGCCCATATTTTATTTTATATTTGTAGATGGAAGGATGGCATAATAATGATTTTATCTTAGATGATACCTTAATATAAGAACTTTTTGTAGCCTGCTTCATGGGATGAGGATGAAGATGGCATTTGCAAAACGCTAAAGGTGCCAAATCCAGCATATAAAGGACGATGGAAGCATAAGGTATGATTTTAGGGACTCTAGACATAAGGTCTCTAAACTATTATGTTATTAAAAAATCAATCTAATTAATCCTTAATATTAATTTTGAATCATTGACTATTCAGTTTAAATCACTATTAACTATTAAACTCAATTAAATACAAATATATTATTTATTTAAATTAGATATTTATAACACAATTTTAATTATGGGAAGGATAGTGAAAGTTGAATGTACTCCATGTTTCTTGCAGCTTCATTATTTAGCTCTATTATTTCAAATAGCAGCAGTTAAGTTAAAATGTTAATTCCGTATATCATCATACTATAACTACATTGACTTTTGATTACAATTTGGCATTTTAGTATTTTTCTAACTGTACAAAATGATGTGTATCATTCTGAGGTGGTTCTTGTTAAACATAATATCAATTATTTAGATGCTCATGTAAACTTATCGGCGAGCCACATAGCTGTAGAACTAATGAGACTGGTTGATGTTTAAATATTTACACTCCAAGTAAGACTGACAAGTGTTTCCACTGCAAATATTGCCAAGATATATTATATATTTACACAACAAATAAAATTTAGTTTTACTGTTGTTCTTTAGGTAGCAAAGGTTGCAACATTAAATATGTATTATAAATGAATGAATAAATTATACTTAGGGAAAAACACAGAAGCCTGCTATGCGCTGTCATTAATTTTTAACTAATCTTCTATCCACCTTAAAAAAATAGAGCTGCTGTTAGTTAAGAACCTATTGAATCATCTGAGGCATCATTCTAGTTAACTTCAGTGGACTCTTGTTGTGAACTAGTAGTAATATTAGCAAGAAGCGACCATTGATCTAGAACTACAGGAAAATATCCAGCCATCACCTTTAGTTGATTAAAGTTATTCACTGTAATCAAGATAAAAGTAATATATGTACAAATAATTTATGAATATGAGCTCTCTAGTAGATAAATGAAGTTGTTATGGGAAATGAAGTTGTTGTGCAGGGAAGTTGAAATTGAAGTATGTGTATGGGAATGTGGCAGAATTGTGGACATAAGTGCAGTTTTTGTTTTTGGCAGAGGCAATTGGTTTGTGATGGAATGATGGTGTGGTGGCAATATTAATGAGATGGGATTGTGGAAGTAGACGTACAGTGTGTGGAAGCAGGCGGTGGGTAGCAGTTTTGTAACAGAGAATGAATGTAGCAGAGGATGGGTTGATGTAATTTGTGTGGAAGTAGATGAGGACTGATGGGTTGTAGCAGCTGTGAATGATGTTTAGTGGTTGTAGGTGAAATGTTATAGAGGCAGTGTAAGGAAGTGAAAATAGCAAGTATGTGCATAGAGAATGTGCAAGTATGTGAAACAACAAGCATGGGTTGAGTATGTGCAGTGGAAGAAAGTGGAAGGAATTAGGAATTGTAGAGGAGGAGTTTTGCAGTGGCAGTGTAGTTGATAGTAGTTTGAAGGGGAATGGAAGTTTTCAAAGGTGAATGGCAGAGGTTTGCAATAGTGGATGTGATTGACTGGTGGTTTTTGCAGAAGTATGCACAGTTTTGATGTGCACGGTTGGGTTGATAGTGGCAATGGAGGGATTTAGTAATCACAAGATATAGTTCAAGTAAAATAACAATACTTTTTTAAATGTAGGGTCATAGTCATATATTTAACAGAATGCTAGATAATGGTTTCATTAACCGATGGGTTTGGGTCAGAGGTAGGTGAAGGCGATTTGGTTGTTAGCGGTGATTGCATGGTGGAGGGTGTTGAAATGTTACTCTTTGTTGTCGATATTGAGGACGATGATGAAATGGGTGAACTTGTTATTATAGTGGGAGCTTAGGCAAACAGTCGACAATAGTTTGTGGTTGTGTTGCTTGGGATTCACAGTGATGTTTTTATGGTAGAGGAAGGTGACTTTTGGTTTCAAATGGTTAAGGAAGTCAGCCGTGCCATAGTTTGGCTGAGTTTGCAGGTTGAGGTGGAGTATGCTAGAAGAAGATTGGGTGGTGTGTTTGTTTGTGTGCACTGTGCAGGGAGGGTATTTGCAAAGATATTGCAATGATTGGTTGGTGGTTGATGATTATGTGCATGAAGCAGTGAAGGTGATGGGTGGTATGTTGCAAAGTTAGTAGGTGATGGATGAAGGCAAGGAATGGTGGAGTATATGTGAGGGGATGAAGAAGGTGGTTCAAGTTGGCAGATTATAGTGCGATAAGTTGTGGTGTTTGCTGAAAGGTGATGTTCGGCAGTGGGTGGATATTGGGAGGAGTTACTAATTGAAGATTGTAACAGTGTAAAGTGATGGTGGGCAGAACAGTGGTGTTTTTTTTGGTATGGTTAATGAGTTGCAGGCAAATGTGCTTAGTTTTTCAGGCGAGGACAGTGGTGCATATACTTGCAGTGGTGTGCTTATTTGTATATCTCAGTCACATTGACGTTGGCTAGGAATTTATTTTTGAAAATTAACATAATAAGAAATTATTTTAGTTTACTGTTTTTCCTTAGTTCATTGTGTTCCACATCAGTTAGGATTAGCGATTCTGAAAATTAACAGAATAAGAAATTATTTCAGTTTACTATTTTACCTTAATTCAATGTATTTCACACTGGTTGGGAATCTGTCTATAAAAATTAATAGAATAATGATTGTAAATCGTTTCGATTTGATCATAAAACTTTGATCATCGAAAAGTTTAAAAATTGTTTGAAATTGGTGGAACAATGAGTGAAATTGGCTTTTATCTGGTTTCACTTTAGATTGCTATTTTGTAATGGTATGAAGAATTCTTTTACTTGTTTTCATGTTTATTTGATGGGTTTTCAAATTGATATTTTTCTTAATATAAGGTTTGATTAAACTGTGTATTTTATTAATATTGTTATGTAATTGATTTAATCAGAAGAAATTTCATTCGGTTAAGCATGCATCCTTGACGCTTCTCTTTTAATTGTAAATTTTGCTACTTGAGTATACTTGGTGATTCAGTTGGATCATTTTCCTTGACATTAGCATTTTCCATTCTTTTATTTGTTGGCTAATAGTTCCACGTCGAATATAAAATAGTGGCTTGCTATCTATAATGTTATTGAGTGATAAATAATATTTTATTACGATCAAACTGTTCAAAAAAATAATGGATATATTAAATATTTAATATTAACAAATTCGTAGATAAGTTAATGGATATATTATATATATGATTAGCTATAGAGTTTTACTGTTGTAATTAGTTGTGATATATTGTTTTGCCTTCATTCTTTACTATTAACATAGGTTTGGAAATGTTAAAACTAATAGAATAATGGGTGGAAATTGCTTTTGTTTGATCTTAATTCTTCTAATAAAGAAAATTTTAAAACAGTTCTTTGTATGCTTACTGAATATTTCTTCTACATACATGCCTATAAAGGTTACATTAAAAGCTTTGGCTTCAAAATAGACTTTAGTGGTTGGAATCACCTTAGCTTTCGTACTACTTTTTCACTCGAAGAATTACAAATTACCTATAAATTTCCGTGTGCAAAACCTAGGATGTTGTCTGACTAGACTAGATAGGAATTCGATCATTTGAGGTATACCCTACATTTGTAACTATACTATGAACCGCAAACTCAACTAGCACCAAAATCCATAAGGTTTTCTTCTATATCAGTTATGAAATCATGAAACAAAATCCATAATTGAAAGGTCTATGCAAACTTGGTGAAATGAGCATTTATATTTACTTTTTCCTCATCATGCAAACTTGGTGAGATGAGCATTATACGAGGTTTTATTAGAGATGTGGAAATTGGCATAGTTGAACAAAACTTTTATTATGTGAACATATCTTACTCTGCCAAAGAAGCTTGGGCACATTCAGAAATTCAAATTTAACAAGTTCTAATAAAGGTAATAAAAGAAATGTTTTCCATTAAATTAAATAAATTTGCATCAAACAAATTGGCACCATATTGTGTAAACAACAAAAGAAAGGTCGAATATTTTTTGTGGAAGGTATCATATATTCTGCGGTAGGAATGAAAATTGCTATTTATGCCATTTTAGAAACAAATTTCAATTAATTAGGACACCTGTTGTATGGGAATTCTCCTACTCTAGTACAAGTTCTGACTTAGATAATCTTAGACTGGTTATGAAGCTAGCAGGTATGGAATCACCTATTTTCCTGGAAGTGCAGCCTGAAAATATTTTCCTTTCCATCATACGTAGGTTGAAGATCTTGGTGTGTTAGTTGAGGATGTTGAGCAAACAAACTACAAAAGGACATTCTTGTATCCGGTTAATTGATTAAGGTTAGGTTCTATTAAAGATTTTTTTCGAATATTACGATTTTTTAGACCATTATGCTGGCTTATTGGATGAAATAACATGTGTAAAATTTTGGTAGTAACAATCAGCTTATTTGATGTAGCTAAGACTATAATATTTTTTTTAATACTTAGTGCAAATTGGTCGTGCTTAAAGAATAGAATACAAGCTACGACTACAAGTAGTGGTCTGAAATTGGAGTTATATGCAAAGTTGAGTAATTACAGTACCAGCTTATTATTTGTCACGGCATGGTATAAATTCTATATTCTCTCTTTTGTTTGCTTAGTCGTATTTCCAAAAAAAAATCATTCAATTTTAATTTATTCAATTAAATAGAAAAAAGATCATTACTAAAAAATACACTACTTCTAGTATTGTCTACTAAATAAAAACAAACAACTACTAACTCAACTGTTATATCTTAAATGAATTATAATAGGTGATTACTAAGTTCTGTTCTTACCTAAACAAATATGCATTTGAGTATGCTTACCTAAACAACAGAAATACAGTAACTGCTGTGCACAAGGCCAACATTACGAAATTGGCAGACGGTCTCTTTCTAGAATCATGCCGTGAGATTGCAACAAAATAACTTGGTATCAAGTATAATGAGTTCATTGTGGACAACTGCTGCATGCAACTTGTTTCAAAGCCTAAGCAGTTTGATGTTATGGTATAAACTTTTTTCTACATAGTGATTTGTGTTTTACTATTGTATTTTTTTTATTAACTTAGGTTCTCTTTTAATTGATTTGTATGAACTCTGCTACTCTCCTCAAAAAAGAATTGGCTTAACTCATATTTGCATTATTAGTTCAAAAGTTGTATAACAATGAACTAGCATAGATTACATCCCATGCTAATCTAGCTTAACTAAGCAAAATAAATTTGCAACGATTCATTTTTGAATAAAAACAGTAAAAATTTTGGGACCAAAGGAAAATATGATTTGACCTTAAGGTAATTAAAAAGTCTATATAAATAGTTTTTTTTAGATCAACTTAATAGTCACATAGGAACATTATAGCTGATCCTGTTGTTTGGGTGCCTGCAGGTAGCAGTGTGCGATGCACAGAAGGGATGCCCATTCATGTTGAGGAAATTGCACTTGAGAGACAAAGAGCAGATATGTTTCTACAGCAAAAATGACGAACATGCAGCAGAGACATGATGATCAAGAGGTATAGTTGAAGTCGCCGGGGTTTAAAGAATCCGGCAACAGCATTGAACTGAGGCTGAAAAGGCGATGAAGAGTGTTGTAGACTGAGGCAGCTAATGAAGTGAGAAAAAACGTAGAGATGTTTGGATAGCATGGAAGGACATAATTGCAATGCAAATAACAAGAGCATAAATACTGAGAGGGAGCTGAAACTTGAAACCCAGTTGACACTGATGCATATATTTTGATCATCTGAAGATTCTGAATTCAACAGGTTAGTGACTTAATAATCAACTTACATTTCAAGCAGTTCACTGCAAATGTACTATTTGCAATACAAGTGCTGTCGTATTATACTGCAACCTCGTTGGAATTCTGCTGCATTGCTTCTATGTTGCTTGTAACTTTTGTTTAACTTGTATTATCATGATCAAAAATTGGTCAATACCACTTTTATAAGGTATTGGACATGATTAAACAATACGGAGACTTGGGAGAGAATATTGTTTGACATTTTTTCTATTTGTTGATACAATAAAGCAATGTTTGAGATGGAGGTGTTGTTTGAAGCGATTGAGCATGATTTAATTTGTAAAATTTGTAAACCAAAGCAGAATTTGTAAATGATAATGAAATTATCTTTTTTTTTTTTAATTTTTTGTGTATGTTTTTTCTTTATATATATATATATATATATATAAAGATTATCAATAATATATATATATATATATATATATAGTCTATTTGAGTACTGTAATAATGGTTTCTGAGGGATTAGTTTGCATCGGTTGTTAAAAAAAACCGATGCAATAGAGGGATTAGTTTGCATCAGTTTTCAACAACAACCGATGCAACAACTTCCTTTGTTGCATTAGTTTTCATTACAACCGATGCAACATGAGGGCTGTGTTCAAGCAACGCGCCATGATATTTTGCATCAGTTGTTAGTAACAAGCGATGCAAAAAGGACCTTTTTGCATCGGTTTCAGAACTGATGCAAAAGTATTAAGCCTATTGCATCGGTTGTTGAACTGATGCAAAAGGGGTGTAAACAAACGATGCAAAAGGCCTGTTTTATAGTAGTGATTGTTCATGTTTTAATAAAGGGAACATGTTAGTGACATCAAAATTTTAATTTTCCAATTAAAATATTATTTTTCCCACATAAAAAAATTAACAATATTTACCAATATTTCCATTTTAGTGAAAAATCACTATTTTCATCCATTTCAACCAAATAAATTTATTTTTAAGTCTATGAAGTGTATTAAAATGTTTTAACATTTTTATAACATTAATACATCATTCCAAGCCTAATTACACTTCTAAATTTTTTTTTTTGGTATTATTCCTTTTATTTCACAATAGAAGGCTAACATTGGAATAAATTTCCAATATTACTAATTAACTAAAATTAAACCATAACAATTATTTATTTTCAATCCAAATCCACAAATAAAGTTTTTCAAACTTTATTTCATTCATCTACACTTCTTTTTTCAACCATCAAATGTTGAAATAGGCTTCAAATAAAATAGTATTACTTATTTAAATTTCAAATCGTAAATTATGTTCATCAAGATATTATTTATATAAAATAAACAATATAATCCCTCATTTTATTATCCAATTCATTTTTAAATACAATATTAAATTATATTTTGCACTACAATTTAATATTAACAGCAATCTCCAAAATCCCAGGTTGTTACACCTTATTTGAATAAGTTCATTTGAAAAGTATTTTCAAAAAGAATGTCATTAAAAATAATATCAAGTGTATTTTGGTATGAGGTGTTTTGGTTATCATTTGGTAAAAACCCGTCATTGTTTATGTGTGGGCATGGTCTTATGAGATTGTAACGTCCCGGAATTTTTGACAATATCAATTTAATAATCTGTAGTTAAAATTAAATTGATATTGATAATCTGTTAATAATTATTCAGATAAATTTAATAATCTTCTTCAATAATTATTTAAATTGGTTATTTTATCTTTTTAAAATAATAAATTGATTTCTATTTTCAATATAAATATTTGGTTTATATTTTAAATAGATTGGTATTGTTTTAAATTTAGAATAAATCCAATAAAATGTTTTATGGTTTAGTAAAATGAATGTTTTGTTAATAAAAATGTAATCTCTTGTAAAATGATTTTTAATTTAATAATAAGAGAGTTATAAAAGCAATATTAATAATATAATGACTTTTTAAATAAGTTTTAAATAACATTTGAAATTTTAAGTTCAAATTGAATTTATAATTATAACTTGATTTAAAAATATTTGATTTTGAATTTTTGTTTGAATTTAAATTCAAAGTATAAATCTTCATTTGTTTTAATTTTTATTTGTATAAGTTTATAAACATGATTTGTTTTCATTTATAAATTTATACATATAAACTAACAACTTGATTTAAGCTAAAATACATACACTCATTTGTAATTAGTATTAACTTTCCCTAAAGAAAATACAAGTGTTAAATTTATATGTATTCTTTTGACAAGTGTTGTTAAATTGACATGTGTTAAATTTTAGTTTTTCTTTTTTCTTTTCTTTAATAAAATCTGAAATATACATTTACATAGTTTACAACTTCATTCATATTTCACTTTTATTTTCCTTCATCAAAGAGAAGCTTCAAATTTTGAATCATCTTCATATTAGAAACAAATCTGCATTCCACAATCAAATAGATAAATCTGCATACCCCAAATTCATATTCAAATCTGCAAAATTCCTCAAGCATAACTCTGTATGATTCAAAATCTGCATGTTCAAATCCTTCATTTACACACCACAAAATGCAAATCTACATCTATTCACCATCAATCTGCATTCACAAATGCATATAAAATCCACAAATCTGTAACCCCTCAATTCAAGTAAATCTGCATAATCAAAATTCTATTCAAACCTGCATTCTCTCAAATCAATAAAGCATCTGCATTTTTACAAGTCTGCACTGTTTTAAACCTTGGTTGATCTAGCATCTGCATGCAAGCAATTAGAGTATGGAAAGCATGAGCAACCCAGATTTTAAACAACAGAGGAAGCACCTGTATTTCTATAAGCCTGCTTGTTTTCTGCAAATTCAAAACAGAGAGGAGCATACCTGCACATCATATGTCTGCAAATTCAAATGATCTGGGGTCTGCATTCATCAAGTGGTGAGTAACAATTTATTTTCAAAACTAAATTAAAATATAGTTGCTTAAATCTATTGCTTGTTGAGTATGATGGATATGCCTGTGTTTGTGTATGAGATGAAATGCCTGCATTTTGAGTTTTCTGCATATTCAACTGAGCTTTGTTTTGTTTTTCAAAAGTGAGTAACATCACATTTTTTTTTACTTAAGTATGAATAATGGTTGCATGCTAATTTCTGAGTTAAATATTTTATTAAGTACATTCATATGTATGGTTGTGTATTTATATGGTTGTATCTTTGATTGTTTGGTATGCATGCTTATATTTCCAAAGTCTTCTCTGTTTTGTAGTTTACAGGTTCACAGTTTGATTTAAAAATCAAAATCAAAATCATTTAATTTAATCTCAGTTTAAAACTTAAGATTCAAATCAAACACATTAATACTTAAATCCAATTCCATAATCTTAATGCATTGACAAAAACTTGGTTTTAAAATCAAGAATAAGTATTTAAAGTGAATGTTCATTTACAGTTTGGTCTGGTAAACAAAAATATGAATCTGTGCAAATTCTTTTGATTTTTGAATTGTAAAATTCTGAAATTCTTTTGAGTTGTTAAGAATGGATCATAGATCCTTAGAAAAATCAAAGAAGTAATTAAATTTGCTAGGTTGAATTGCAGTTTTGATTTTTGGAAGAAAGCCCTAGTTTTGCATAAGTTTGTGCTTTGAGTCAGTTTGAAGTGGTGGATTGACCGAGTGCTATGGTGTTTGGGATATGGGTAGAGGATGTGTAGAGGAGTGCGAGGCCGGAAAGGTTGGATGTCAGGTGATCGGAGTGGCAATTTATGGCCGTTGACAGGTTTTAAGTTGGAACCTGTAGAACTTTTTCAGGTTTAGGAATGGGGGAAGCTAAAATTTGAATGATTGATTATTGAATCGATTTGATGGTTGCTGTAGGCATGTTTGTGTATGTGGAGGTTGCTGGATCATCGCTGATGATCACCAGAGGTGGTGCAACGAGGATTTCTGGTGAACTGTTTGGTTTGGGGGTTTCAGGGAGTGGTCTTTGAATGACTCGAGTAGATTGTAGAAAAACTCGAAGTAAATGGTTCAGAGACTCGAAGTGGGCATGTGTTTGACCCGAAGTAAAAATATAAGTTTCTCAGGTCTCTGTAGTTACAGGTTATAGGAAAACTGTTTCTAAAATCTGGTTTTAATCTTTTAAACAAAAAAATCTGTAGCTTTTGGTGTAGATTAAGGTTCAGGTTTAAAAATCAAATTCAGGTTGTATTTTTGAATTTAAATTTGTATATTGATTGAATTCAAAATTCCAGGTTTTGAAAACCCTGTTTTCTGTTTTTTCAAAATCTGGGTTTTTAAAAATTGAATCTGCAATTTATATTTAAAGTAAAATTTGAGTTTAAATGCAATTCAAGTTTGTATTACTGATTTGAAATCCAAATTTCAGTTTTTAAAACAGAACTTAAGTTTTAAATTTAATTTAATTAACTATTTTATTTTGTGTAAATAGTTGGAACTTTAATGATGAAGTTTTAAAAGGTGATTAAGATTTAAGAATTAAATTTAAACTGGAATCTGAGTTTAAAATGAAGTTCAGTTTCAAAATTTAAAGGAAGATTCAAATTTGAAAGATTTAAAATATAAATGCTTTGAAACTTCTAAAATTTTGAAATAGATTTAACTTCAAATTCTTATGATTGCATTTTTAAGTCAAACTTTTGTTTTGACTTGTAATTTTAAATAAGTTTCAAATTATTTAAAATTTGATAAGTTTAATATTATTCTATTTTAACTTGAATTTGAATTGAAATTTAAAGGGAAATTTCTTAAGTATTTTGTTTTGGATAATATTGTTTTAAACATAATTAAGATTGTTTAATTTGAAGGGAAATTTCTTAAGTTATGTTTACTTTGAAAATTTGATTAAGATTTTGTTCTAGAATTAATTAACAAGGTAATTAAGATTTGTTAATTAATTTAATAAATTAATTAAATTTGGAATTAATAATTGATTAAGGATTAATCAATTTGGAATTAAGATCATTAATTAAGTTATTAATTAATGATAAATGAATGATAATTATGTAATTAAGTTTTTAATTAAGGTTAATTAATCTTATAATTAACTTTAATTTATAAATGAATAAAGATAGTTTAAATAGTAATTAATTTAAGTTAATTACCTTATAAAATAATTTGAGGATGGTTAATGAAGGTCATTAACCATGATTATTTAACAATTAATTAATGTAGTTAATTTTTATAATTAATTAGATTAATTAATTTAATAATAATCAATTGTAAATGGTTTGGGTAATTACTTGATAAAGTAATTAAGAAATTAATTACTTAACGTAATTAATTTAATTGAATGAGATTGTTTAAAGTAATTAATTAAGTTTAATTAATTTTAAACACTTGGGTTAAGGATAATTACTTTATGTAATTAATGTTTTGGAAATTACTTAGTTAAGTAATTATATAATAATTACAGGTTGTAATTAAGGAGATGTTTAAGTATGAAGGAATTTGGATTAATTATTTAAATAATTAATCAAGGTATTAATTAAGAAATTAATTTAAGGATAATTAATTTGGTTTAATATAGTAATTAAATTAGTTAATTACTTTGAGTAATTAATTTAAGAAATAATTAAGATCATTAATTATTTATTTAATGATGTAATTAAGTTGATTAATTATGATTAATTAATCAATAATAGGTAATTAAAGGGTAATTAATTTATGTAATTAATTAAGGATTAAGGTAATTAATTATGATTAATTAATTAGTTGGAGTAATTAAAAGTTAATTACTGTTTAGTTGAGGATAATTAATTTTGTAAAATTAATTGAGGATAATTACATGAATGTAATTAAGAGTAATTAATCAAGAGTGATTAATTAAGGTAAGTTATTTTGAATGATTGATTAATTGATTGAAATCAATTAAATGATTGAGTAAGCAAGATATTTTGGTAAAGCAATTAATTTAATTTATTTTAAATTAATTCAAGATGAAGGGATTAATTTAATTCATTTTAAATTAATTTGAGATAGAGATGATTAATTTAATTCATTTTAAATTAATTACATTGTGATGAGTGAATCTTTGCTTATGGATGAATGGTTTGACTTGGATGCTTTGTAATCTCAGTAATGAGATAAATGATATTGTGTGGTATGGATGTTGGTTATATTGTGATGATAACATAGGTTATCTATTGTGATGGTGGTATATGGAATATCTATTTGATATTGATGATGTGGATCACCTGTTATGTGATAATGTTGATTATCAGTTATGTTTTAAGTTATCTATCTGTGTGTATATAGATACTGTAATTGAATTGTTTTAAACCTTTAAAACAACTTGGACCTTAAAAGACACGCTTTGGTTTTCGATGAGACCGGGATCGGGTTTCCATATTTGGATATCCGAAAACCACATCGATTCCAAATAACGTTAGGTCGTGTATCAAAGTGGAGCTTTGTGAAGACTCGAGGTGTAAGGACTATGAGTCATTATAACTCTGTGGGTGATTCCGTAATGAGTTGACGGAATTAGTCCTTATAGATTCGAGATGGAGATTTAGAGTACAAGGGTTATTGTCGTTAACTCTGAGGGTGATTCCAAAATGAGTGTAACGAGATAATGCCTTCGGTTTCGTTCGAACCCGGAACGAACTTGTATGGATTGAATGCTTTCAGCACATCGTCAGGTGGACGATGAGCATTCTAAGTGATATGTCCTATAAAGGTAATCGTAGCCTCAAGCCTCATCAACCGGGAATGGCTAAAACAGGGGAGGTGCAGCAAAGCTTCGTGGGTCGCGCCCACTGGAGAGCAAGATTGATCCCTGTCTAGAAGTCCCTTTATATTCGGCTGTGTGGGTGGTTGCTAGCTACAACCACGGGGTTGTCTTGTTTGGAACTGTTCAGTAAGGAACGGGTCCGGCTTTGTGTTGCAGGGGATGAAGGGAGTAATCCTCGGTACGGTGATCTAGGCCACGTACTGTGACGGGCGGTACCCCAGTAGCCCTGCCATTGTATGGAATCCAAAATCCAATAAGTGCCAACGGTTTTGATTGTATTACCCACTTTTGTGGCTAGTAGCTGGAATTTAATGAATGTAACAATTTCGGCTATTTTCTTATTTACTTGAAAACCCTAGACACTATTATAATATCATCGGATTTCCTATCAAATGTTTTGGTTAGCGTAAGGTAAAAACTTTTCCATGTTTATGTGTGGGAAGTCTTACGTGATACCTTTCTTTTCAAAAGGTTTTTAAAAGTTAAGCAACTTTAACCTGTTACTCACACCAGACCCATGTCTGACCCGGAGTTATTTCTGTTTTTTTTCTATAACTCTTGGGTACTCAAATTTTTATGAGTAGTCAAGGGATTCAGGTTAGGATCTGGATTAGCTTTGACGATTTGTGGAGGAGCAATGGAGCAGGAGGCTTCTACGAGTAGATATATATAGAGTATTCCGCTGTGTGTTCTCTGAGATGTTATTTGTATTGAGTTGTAAACTAGACAGGTGTTTATAACTGTCTAGTATGAGTTGTTTATGCTGTGTATCTCTGATGTATATGATACTATGTAACCTATTATGTGATTAATATAATTTATTCGTTCCGCTGTGTTAGATTCTGATGTTGTTTCTTTCTTCTCTTCTTTCTTTCCTTCTTCTATCCCTTTCTTTCTTAATTCATGACGCGATTTTCTGGGAGTGAAAGTCGGGTCGTGACATTGTGGTATCAGAGCTGTAGGTTGAGTGAATACCTAGGCTCTGAAGTGTATCTTTCTTTAGGGAGCATTAGGTTGAGTGAATACCTAGGCTCAGTAGTGGTGTCTTTCTTGAGAGAGCGTATTTGTAATTTTTATATATAACTATATATATTTCTACCTATCTGTTGGGTTACCCGTTCAGGTTTTCCAATATAAGTTATAAAGGTAGATGGGGTAGTAGTGTGTGTGACACGACTACCATTGGTTGGAGTTTGAATGTTTGAGGTTGGAAGTGTTTTGTTGAGACTGTAGACCTAATACCGTCTCGATTGAGTTCTGAAGTGATGAAGAACTTCATTAATCTCTGAAGGAAACCTGTTAAGGTTCGGAGTTTATTTTTGAGATTGGATGAGTAGTGTTTGGATCTATTGGTTGGCAGAAGCAGGTGATGGTATTTTGAATACCTCGGGAAGTAGTAGTTGCGTGATGAGATGCAGTGACTATGGATGTTCCCAAAGATGTTTTCGTTGGAACAAGTTTAAGGAGGTGAGTCTGCTTCAGTATTGTGGCTGTGTTCAGCCGGAGTTTCTGTTTGCTTTGAAGTCCGAGTTTCTCGGAGAGCTTTGTTTTGGAATTCTTTGGCATCTGTGGCAGCAGTGTAGTTTGGAGTGTTCTCGGTGTTGGCAAGAGATCTTCTGATTTAGCAGTTTTTCTGAAGTAGAGTTCAGGAGCAGTTTAGTAGACCCGTTACTTCGATGGGTTGACTAATTAAGTTTAAGTTGTTATATTTGGTTAAGAGAGAACGGTTTTCCTTGGATTTGGTTTGGGTTGATCGCAAAAGTGACTTGCGATTGATGGAGTGTTCTCTTGGGTTATCTGAGTTTTCCTGAATGTCTTCAGGAAGTCAGAGTTTGGTTTGCATCTGGAGATTGAGCTTCCTTATCGGCTGGGATTCCAGAAGTGGTTCGGGTGGTTCAGCCTAATAGTAGAATGGTTCTAGGAGATTGAGTTGGTGTAGCAGCTTGGAGTTTTTGGAGGAACTCCTGAATGATTCTTATGGATTTGTTGAACCATATCTTTGGGGTATGTTGTTGAGTTGTGCTTGTGTTCTTCTTCAGCATTCTCTTCTTCGGATCAGAGTTGAGCAGCGGAAGCAGTTTGGAAGTGTATCTGCTTTTCTTTTTCTGAACAGAAGAAGTTGTTGTCTTCTGATATTGAGGAGTTGAGTTTGAATGGTTGGTCTTGGTTGATCTTGAGGAGATCATTTTGTTGAGTTGATTGGTCTGGTTTGTTTCTGGAAGCATCAGCGAAGGTTGAGCTGATTGATAGGCTGTAGGTAGCTCAAGATCGTCCGAAGAGATTTTGTGGATAAGAGTCAAAGAGATTTGGACTCTGAAGACGGAGATTTAATTTTGGATAAGTTTTCTCCGATCAAAAGTGAGCTATAAGTTGGGTAAGTCTGTGAGGTTGCTCTGAAGTGTTTTTGGATCTTTTCTGTGATCTTGGAGATAAGTGATTGATCTTCAGGATTGAGTTGCCAGTTTGGACAACTGGGGTTCGATGGGTTTCACGTATCTCTGTGGAAATACGTGTATGATCTATCTCTGGTTGTAGAACCAGCAGTTTGGGAGTTTTGGTTAGTGAGTCAGACTCGTTTGTAGTCTGATATTTTGTCTAGTGTTATAGATATAGTTCTATAGGAGCTTTGTAGCTTCATAGTATTGTTTGTTTGGATTTTCTAGGGCGAGTATCCCGGTGGATATATATATACACCTGGGGAAACTCGATGAAATTTTATCCAGATTTTGTCTGGATAATTAGGTTTGTTTGATTGGTTGATTGGTTGTTAGCATATGTTTGATATATGCTTGTGTTTAAAATTAAAATTTAATCAGATTATTAAATTACCTTTGTTTTAAATTTCGAGGACGAAATTCTTTTAAGGGGGAAGGATTGTAACGTCCCGGAATTTTTGACAATATCAATTTAATAATCTGTAGTTAAAATTAAATTGATATTGATAATCTGTTAATAATTATTCAGATAAATTTAATAATCTTCTTCAATAATTATTTAAATTGGTTATTTTATCTTTTTAAAATAATAAATTGATTTCTATTTTCAATATAAATATTTGGTTTATATTTTAAATAGATTGGTATTGTTTTAAATTTAGAATAAATCCAATAAAATGTTTTATGGTTTAGTAAAATGAATGTTTTGTTAATAAAAATGTAATCTCTTGTAAAATGATTTTTAATTTAATAATAAGAGAGTTATAAAAGCAATATTAATAATATAATGACTTTTTAAATAAGTTTTAAATAACATTTGAAATTTTAAGTTCAAATTGAATTTATAATTATAACTTGATTTAAAAATATTTGATTTTGAATTTTTGTTTGAATTTAAATTCAAAGTATAAATCTTCATTTGTTTTAATTTTTATTTGTATAAGTTTATAAACATGATTTGTTTTCATTTATAAATTTATACATATAAACTAACAACTTGATTTAAGCTAAAATACATACACTCATTTGTAATTAGTATTAACTTTCCCTAAAGAAAATACAAGTGTTAAATTTATATGTATTCTTTTGACAAGTGTTGTTAAATTGACATGTGTTAAATTTTAGTTTTTCTTTTTTCTTTTCTTTAATAAAATCTGAAATATACATTTACATAGTTTACAACTTCATTCATATTTCACTTTTATTTTCCTTCATCAAAGAGAAGCTTCAAATTTTGAATCATCTTCATATTAGAAACAAATCTGCATTCCACAATCAAATAGATAAATCTGCATACCCCAAATTCATATTCAAATCTGCAAAATTCCTCAAGCATAACTCTGTATGATTCAAAATCTGCATGTTCAAATCCTTCATTTACACACCACAAAATGCAAATCTACATCTATTCACCATCAATCTGCATTCACAAATGCATATAAAATCCACAAATCTGTAACCCCTCAATTCAAGTAAATCTGCATAATCAAAATTCTATTCAAACCTGCATTCTCTCAAATCAATAAAGCATCTGCATTTTTACAAGTCTGCACTGTTTTAAACCTTGGTTGATCTAGCATCTGCATGCAAGCAATTAGAGTATGGAAAGCATGAGCAACCCAGATTTTAAACAACAGAGGAAGCACCTGTATTTCTATAAGCCTGCTTGTTTTCTGCAAATTCAAAACAGAGAGGAGCATACCTGCACATCATATGTCTGCAAATTCAAATGATCTGGGGTCTGCATTCATCAAGTGGTGAGTAACAATTTATTTTCAAAACTAAATTAAAATATAGTTGCTTAAATCTATTGCTTGTTGAGTATGATGGATATGCCTGTGTTTGTGTATGAGATGAAATGCCTGCATTTTGAGTTTTCTGCATATTCAACTGAGCTTTGTTTTGTTTTTCAAAAGTGAGTAACATCACATTTTTTTTTACTTAAGTATGAATAATGGTTGCATGCTAATTTCTGAGTTAAATATTTTATTAAGTACATTCATATGTATGGTTGTGTATTTATATGGTTGTATCTTTGATTGTTTGGTATGCATGCTTATATTTCCAAAGTCTTCTCTGTTTTGTAGTTTACAGGTTCACAGTTTGATTTAAAAATCAAAATCAAAATCATTTAATTTAATCTCAGTTTAAAACTTAAGATTCAAATCAAACACATTAATACTTAAATCCAATTCCATAATCTTAATGCATTGACAAAAACTTGGTTTTAAAATCAAGAATAAGTATTTAAAGTGAATGTTCATTTACAGTTTGGTCTGGTAAACAAAAATATGAATCTGTGCAAATTCTTTTGATTTTTGAATTGTAAAATTCTGAAATTCTTTTGAGTTGTTAAGAATGGATCATAGATCCTTAGAAAAATCAAAGAAGTAATTAAATTTGCTAGGTTGAATTGCAGTTTTGATTTTTGGAAGAAAGCCCTAGTTTTGCATAAGTTTGTGCTTTGAGTCAGTTTGAAGTGGTGGATTGACCGAGTGCTATGGTGTTTGGGATATGGGTAGAGGATGTGTAGAGGAGTGCGAGGCCGGAAAGGTTGGATGTCAGGTGATCGGAGTGGCAATTTATGGCCGTTGACAGGTTTTAAGTTGGAACCTGTAGAACTTTTTCAGGTTTAGGAATGGGGGAAGCTAAAATTTGAATGATTGATTATTGAATCGATTTGATGGTTGCTGTAGGCATGTTTGTGTATGTGGAGGTTGCTGGATCATCGCTGATGATCACCAGAGGTGGTGCAACGAGGATTTCTGGTGAACTGTTTGGTTTGGGGGTTTCAGGGAGTGGTCTTTGAATGACTCGAGTAGATTGTAGAAAAACTCGAAGTAAATGGTTCAGAGACTCGAAGTGGGCATGTGTTTGACCCGAAGTAAAAATATAAGTTTCTCAGGTCTCTGTAGTTACAGGTTATAGGAAAACTGTTTCTAAAATCTGGTTTTAATCTTTTAAACAAAAAAATCTGTAGCTTTTGGTGTAGATTAAGGTTCAGGTTTAAAAATCAAATTCAGGTTGTATTTTTGAATTTAAATTTGTATATTGATTGAATTCAAAATTCCAGGTTTTGAAAACCCTGTTTTCTGTTTTTTCAAAATCTGGGTTTTTAAAAATTGAATCTGCAATTTATATTTAAAGTAAAATTTGAGTTTAAATGCAATTCAAGTTTGTATTACTGATTTGAAATCCAAATTTCAGTTTTTAAAACAGAACTTAAGTTTTAAATTTAATTTAATTAACTATTTTATTTTGTGTAAATAGTTGGAACTTTAATGATGAAGTTTTAAAAGGTGATTAAGATTTAAGAATTAAATTTAAACTGGAATCTGAGTTTAAAATGAAGTTCAGTTTCAAAATTTAAAGGAAGATTCAAATTTGAAAGATTTAAAATATAAATGCTTTGAAACTTCTAAAATTTTGAAATAGATTTAACTTCAAATTCTTATGATTGCATTTTTAAGTCAAACTTTTGTTTTGACTTGTAATTTTAAATAAGTTTCAAATTATTTAAAATTTGATAAGTTTAATATTATTCTATTTTAACTTGAATTTGAATTGAAATTTAAAGGGAAATTTCTTAAGTATTTTGTTTTGGATAATATTGTTTTAAACATAATTAAGATTGTTTAATTTGAAGGGAAATTTCTTAAGTTATGTTTACTTTGAAAATTTGATTAAGATTTTGTTCTAGAATTAATTAACAAGGTAATTAAGATTTGTTAATTAATTTAATAAATTAATTAAATTTGGAATTAATAATTGATTAAGGATTAATCAATTTGGAATTAAGATCATTAATTAAGTTATTAATTAATGATAAATGAATGATAATTATGTAATTAAGTTTTTAATTAAGGTTAATTAATCTTATAATTAACTTTAATTTATAAATGAATAAAGATAGTTTAAATAGTAATTAATTTAAGTTAATTACCTTATAAAATAATTTGAGGATGGTTAATGAAGGTCATTAACCATGATTATTTAACAATTAATTAATGTAGTTAATTTTTATAATTAATTAGATTAATTAATTTAATAATAATCAATTGTAAATGGTTTGGGTAATTACTTGATAAAGTAATTAAGAAATTAATTACTTAACGTAATTAATTTAATTGAATGAGATTGTTTAAAGTAATTAATTAAGTTTAATTAATTTTAAACACTTGGGTTAAGGATAATTACTTTATGTAATTAATGTTTTGGAAATTACTTAGTTAAGTAATTATATAATAATTACAGGTTGTAATTAAGGAGATGTTTAAGTATGAAGGAATTTGGATTAATTATTTAAATAATTAATCAAGGTATTAATTAAGAAATTAATTTAAGGATAATTAATTTGGTTTAATATAGTAATTAAATTAGTTAATTACTTTGAGTAATTAATTTAAGAAATAATTAAGATCATTAATTATTTATTTAATGATGTAATTAAGTTGATTAATTATGATTAATTAATCAATAATAGGTAATTAAAGGGTAATTAATTTATGTAATTAATTAAGGATTAAGGTAATTAATTATGATTAATTAATTAGTTGGAGTAATTAAAAGTTAATTACTGTTTAGTTGAGGATAATTAATTTTGTAAAATTAATTGAGGATAATTACATGAATGTAATTAAGAGTAATTAATCAAGAGTGATTAATTAAGGTAAGTTATTTTGAATGATTGATTAATTGATTGAAATCAATTAAATGATTGAGTAAGCAAGATATTTTGGTAAAGCAATTAATTTAATTTATTTTAAATTAATTCAAGATGAAGGGATTAATTTAATTCATTTTAAATTAATTTGAGATAGAGATGATTAATTTAATTCATTTTAAATTAATTACATTGTGATGAGTGAATCTTTGCTTATGGATGAATGGTTTGACTTGGATGCTTTGTAATCTCAGTAATGAGATAAATGATATTGTGTGGTATGGATGTTGGTTATATTGTGATGATAACATAGGTTATCTATTGTGATGGTGGTATATGGAATATCTATTTGATATTGATGATGTGGATCACCTGTTATGTGATAATGTTGATTATCAGTTATGTTTTAAGTTATCTATCTGTGTGTATATAGATACTGTAATTGAATTGTTTTAAACCTTTAAAACAACTTGGACCTTAAAAGACACGCTTTGGTTTTCGATGAGACCGGGATCGGGTTTCCATATTTGGATATCCGAAAACCACATCGATTCCAAATAACGTTAGGTCGTGTATCAAAGTGGAGCTTTGTGAAGACTCGAGGTGTAAGGACTATGAGTCATTATAACTCTGTGGGTGATTCCGTAATGAGTTGACGGAATTAGTCCTTATAGATTCGAGATGGAGATTTAGAGTACAAGGGTTATTGTCGTTAACTCTGAGGGTGATTCCAAAATGAGTGTAACGAGATAATGCCTTCGGTTTCGTTCGAACCCGGAACGAACTTGTATGGATTGAATGCTTTCAGCACATCGTCAGGTGGACGATGAGCATTCTAAGTGATATGTCCTATAAAGGTAATCGTAGCCTCAAGCCTCATCAACCGGGAATGGCTAAAACAGGGGAGGTGCAGCAAAGCTTCGTGGGTCGCGCCCACTGGAGAGCAAGATTGATCCCTGTCTAGAAGTCCCTTTATATTCGGCTGTGTGGGTGGTTGCTAGCTACAACCACGGGGTTGTCTTGTTTGGAACTGTTCAGTAAGGAACGGGTCCGGCTTTGTGTTGCAGGGGATGAAGGGAGTAATCCTCGGTACGGTGATCTAGGCCACGTACTGTGACGGGCGGTACCCCAGTAGCCCTGCCATTGTATGGAATCCAAAATCCAATAAGTGCCAACGGTTTTGATTGTATTACCCACTTTTGTGGCTAGTAGCTGGAATTTAATGAATGTAACAATTTCGGCTATTTTCTTATTTACTTGAAAACCCTAGACACTATTATAATATCATCGGATTTCCTATCAAATGTTTTGGTTAGCGTAAGGTAAAAACTTTTCCATGTTTATGTGTGGGAAGTCTTACGTGATACCTTTCTTTTCAAAAGGTTTTTAAAAGTTAAGCAACTTTAACCTGTTACTCACACCAGACCCATGTCTGACCCGGAGTTATTTCTGTTTTTTTTCTATAACTCTTGGGTACTCAAATTTTTATGAGTAGTCAAGGGATTCAGGTTAGGATCTGGATTAGCTTTGACGATTTGTGGAGGAGCAATGGAGCAGGAGGCTTCTACGAGTAGATATATATAGAGTATTCCGCTGTGTGTTCTCTGAGATGTTATTTGTATTGAGTTGTAAACTAGACAGGTGTTTATAACTGTCTAGTATGAGTTGTTTATGCTGTGTATCTCTGATGTATATGATACTATGTAACCTATTATGTGATTAATATAATTTATTCGTTCCGCTGTGTTAGATTCTGATGTTGTTTCTTTCTTCTCTTCTTTCTTTCCTTCTTCTATCCCTTTCTTTCTTAATTCATGACGCGATTTTCTGGGAGTGAAAGTCGGGTCGTGACAGAGATGCCCTTCTTTTCAAAGGTTTTGATAACATCGTCATGATCTACACATTTTAAATTTCGAGTATCTCACGCTGGTTTATCAAGCCTGATCCAGGTATTTTTAATACGGGTCAGATCCGAGTAGTTTCAGGTTTAGCTAAAGACGGTTGGAGTTTCCAGAGTGTTGGAGATCTTCATTGTCGTATGGATGTATTCTACTATCCGCTTCATCTATTGCATTTGTTTTGTTGTTTTTTAGCATTTGTAAGGACAAATGTTTATAACTATCCAGGCTCAATATAGGTTGGACTCTGATATTGTGCTTAAAATTTTCCACTGTAAAGTTTATTATTGAAATAATATAAGTTACTCCATTCGTGTGAGATTCTGTTCCATCTTTATTTTTCTTTCTACCCTTAATGATCCGATTATTCATGCAATTTGAGTTGGACATGTGTGGTTTATGTCGATTCAAAGGGTACGACAAAATGGTTCGTTACACTATCATATATCTGTTTGCACAAAAAATGGGCAAACACCTCCAAGTCGTATTATTTAGTCGATCTTATGTTGTTCTTAGTGATTTGGGTGATTTATGCAAATATGTAAAAAGGAGGGACTAAACTGTAAAAGACACACAGATTAATAGTGGTTCGGCCAGAATGTGCCTACGTCCACTTTATATGTTATTCTCCTTTACTATTCAGATTACAAGTACAAGGCTTTGATTACAAGTGTATGAAAGTTGTTTGAAAGTTCTGTCCATGCTTGAGCTCCCAAACTTGTCTTCCATTGATGTACCCCTACCCCTCTATTTATAGAGTGAGGCTGGGGGTAGGGGTCTTGGATGTATATAACTGCTGGTGGGCCTGGGCTGACGTGACTTGGCCAGGCAATGTTGGTTCGGTAGTGCTTTGTTTCGGTAGTGGATGGAGGCGTGGATTGGTTCGGTAGTGGGTGAGTTGGGATTTGGTTCGGTGGGACTTGGTCCGGTGGGTTGGTTCGGTAGTGCCCCGGCCCGGTGGAGAGTGGTGAGTTCGGTGATAAAGGATAGAGTTTGGTTTGGCTTGGCTTAGGAGGTGGGTTGGTTCGGTAGTGCCCCGGTCCGGTGGAGAGGGGTGAGTGCGAATTGGTTCGGCAGTGAATGGTTCGGTGGCGCCTTCTTTTCTTTGGTTCGGTGGTGGTGGAAACGCACCCAACATTTGCCCCCCAAAATGGGGCATATGCCAGCATATGTCGTGCTTTGTTTTAGGTCGTTCAGCTTGAAAATTCTTATTCGGTCTCAAGTGTCGAACCAGTTGGTTCGGTCGTCTATGTTTGCCTATAAGTATGGGCCTTATGCCTCTGCTATTCCCTATCGATCCAACTTTGATCTGCCGAATCAACCATATCGCCGAACCAGATTTGACTGCCGGTCCAGGTGATTTAGTCTTCTTTCGCTGAATGAACTTTTAGCCTTGAACTACCGGATGAGATTTATGCTTGAACTACCGATTGAGTCTGGGGAGTACGAGTGCCAAATGAACCTTTAGCCTCGAACTACCGGATGAGCTTTATGCTTGAACTACCGATTGAGTCCGGGGAGTACGAGTGACGAATGAACCTTTAGCCTCGAATTACCGAATGAACTAGGGGAGTTCGAGTGCCGAATGAACCTCTATATTTTGAATCATGAATGAGATTCCAAGCTGCACGTACTTGCTTGTTTATATCCCTTGTTCTAACGATGCATTTTCTCGTGTTGTAGATAATGTCTCATAAAGTAGGAACTCGTTCTGACAAGAAGAAATCCAAGGATAAAGGAGAGTCCCCCATAGTGCCCCCAGTTCAGTCAGAGCCAGAACGACATGGACCATCCCCGAGATCATTAGTAGATGGGTACGGTCCTTAGGGGCTTTTGAATTCACCGCCTGACTGCTTTCCCAGCTCCCCCAAAGACGAGCAGCTTGACGTTATATCTAGATCCTTTGGGATTGACAGGGCGCATCTGCTGTTGCCAGGGAAAGGAGTTATGCCGTATACCCCCCCGAAGGATATTTTGCTTATAGTAGGTATCACTGCATGTGCGGGGCCATTCCTCCGATCAATGCTTGGATCGTCATCTTTATCACATACTTGAAGGTGGCCCATTTTCAGCTTCAGCCCAACTCCTATGCCATCTTGGTGAGCTTGTTTATTATTTTCTAGAGAAAGTACGGGCGTCCCCCTTCCAACCGGGAAATTCGGTACCTGTATGACTTGAGAGGCTATAAGAAGGGGTCCCCATATATTAGCCTAGAATCGGCCGTGTCTTTCAAGCCGGTCCTGGACTTATATTCAAAATTTAGCATGTTCAAGAAGGAGTTGTTCTTTGTTAGAGACGACTCTGTTTCTTTCCACCGCTTCACTTCTGGCTGTAAGTTGACTCTTATTTATAATTTCCGTTCTGACTGCAATGCTCCTCCTTATGTGCTTTGTTTCCTGCTAGCGACAGGTGGCTTTGTGGTTGTAGAGAATGATCGTTTGGTTCGGATGGCTGGGGAAATAGAAGCCATCCCGGAAAAGGAGAGGGAAGCTTCTTACTTGATCAGGAATGTCACTCTTTTGGAGCACAACTTGATCTTGCCACGCCAGTCTGTGGTCAAGCAAAGAAACATAGCTGAGGAGAGGGCCGTCAAAGCTAAAGGAGAGGCCACGGCTAAGAGCGGCAAAAGGAAAACCCTTCTCGAAACATCCAATTGCCGGGGGGAAGAAACTTAGGAAGTACGACGGTCCCTCCCCCAGCACATGTCCAGACATCCTGGAGGAGGAAGGTGAGGATGATGGAGGTGAGGAGGAAAGCGGAAGTGATGGAGAAGGCGATGGTGATGGTCATGGTGATGATGGTGGCGATGGACAGAGTGGTCGTGGTGCTGGGGTTTTGTCTTCTGAGCAAGCAGGTGTGATCCAGGAGTGGACGTACGATGCTTTCCATCTAGCTTTCGAAGGGTTGGAGGGAGAACCGGCTCTGGTAGAGGAGCCTAAGAAAGCTGACAAGGCCGGGACCAGTGCCGATATCATGTTCCAAGAGTGTTTTAGCTGAGGCAACCCCGCGATCCAAGGTGAATTTTTGACTTCTGCGGACTCCATTTATGATAAGGATTTAGGAATATTTTATGGTCAGCTCCCGTCCTGGAATGAGATCCAGGACTTATTGCAGTATCCTACTCCTCTCCAGGGTTTGTATAATAAAAGCATCTCTTGACTCCTCTTAACTTGGTATATTTCTTGAATCATAGCTTAATGTATGCCTGTAACACTTGGCTTTTCATCCCAGGAGTGGGTAAAGTGGTCAAGACATCAGATGTTCGGCACCGTCTTGAACAGTACAAACTCCTCAGGGCTTCTACTAAACAAAAGCCTCTGATTAACCACCCTGGAGACGTAGTTGGCTACCGTCCTCTTCTTGGAGTTATCGAAGAGGATATCCAGAAGAAGAAGAGGAGTCGCTCCTTATTCGAATCTCCATCTGGCCCTCAGCCCCCAACCCAGCCTTTTCAGGATACCACGGAGGAGAATACTGAGTCTATACCTCCTCCGCACCCGTCTGAAAATCCTACCGTAACCCGGATTGGCCATCTCGGCTTGGCTCGTAATCCGTTTGCAGGTCATCCGGATCTGGATCCGGGTTCTTGTGATATTACTTTTGATGAGGCTACCGGTGAGCACCTCCTTTCCCGTAATCCTATGGTGAGAGTATTGCATGGAGCTAAATCCTTGGACCTTGATTTGCTAACTACTCAGGTCGTAACTTTGGAGGACAAAGCTAAGGCAACATTGACCGGGTCGCTGAGGAAACCAGGAAGCTGATGGGGCATCATGCCCGACTGGTCAAGGCTGGAGAAGAAATTGAGAGTGCTAATATCCGACTGCGGTTAATGGTTTCCGACCAGGCCAAACAGCTCGCTGATCAGGCCATCCAGATCTCTCAACACGAGGCCGCTTCTAGGCAATTAAAGAAAACCATGGAAGAGGCCAGCAGGGCAGAGTTACGGAAAATGGAGGCTGTCTGTAAGGAGCGGATTGATATGGCTATTGCAACGATGGATGAGGTTCGCAAAGCGGATCTCGAGCGGGTACAGGAGTTATCCGAGAAACTTGAAGCCGCAGAGCTTGCTCAAACCAAGCTGAGAGAGGAGATGAAGGCGATGAGGAAATCCTTTTGGGATGACTGCTTGCGACACCGATCGGAGAGGGATGCTACCACTGCAAAGCTGCTGGCCTTTGAGGACCGAATAATGGAGTTTGAGGAGAATGATGGGATAATGGATGAGATGCTTCAGGATATATACTTTCGCACTTGGAAGCAGGGTAACTTATCTTGGATGGATGATTATCCTCGAGTTATGGCCAGGATTTATCTTAGGGACCTGGAGGAGGCTAAGGCCGATGCAGATAAGGAGGGTGGCGTGGCTTTTAGAATGGATGTGGTTACGGCTCAATTCACCAAGGAGGAGAAAGTGGCGGCGAAGGAGGGTATGCGGCTGCTTACCGCTAAGGAGGTAGGTGTGCAATTAGAGGATGATGATCAAGGAGCAGACGCTGGTAAGTCTTCCCTTTTAGCTTTTCGTAACTTGATGGCTTATTGTTTATTCAATGGATGAATTGGACAGGCGGGACCTCTGAAGCACCAACTACCTCTGGTCAACATGCTGAGAGTTCTGATCCTGCGGTTATGTAGATCTCGGAGGATCAACAGATAGAGGTGAAGCTCTGATGCAGTCGACTCCTTGACTTGATCTAGATATCTTTTGGTTTGCTTGACATTGCTGTCTATGGTAGTCCCAAAACATCAATGTAACTTTTATGCTGTAATTATGTTATTCGTAATGAATGACTTTATTCTTGGCATGTAATTTTTAACCTAAACTGATTCGGTCATATTTGAATGCTATCATTATTTTGGTGTGTTGAAACATAGCTGTGCATATTTCTGTGATTCAATCGTGTTTGATGTCAAGTTCTTGCTTTAAATATAATTTCATATCTTATAATGCTAGTGTGATGTGCGAATAAATTATAGCTACGTATTCATATACAAAAGTAGAAGGTACCGCCCTTCATGTTTTAGTTGTAGATGGTAGCTTTGAATGCCTTGAATGACTGAGTATGGAATGCAGCTAAGTGACGCGTCATCTAGTTGGGAGTTCCTATATCCATTAGCGAGCGTCTCTTATTTTGTGTCCTATACTTTAGGCATCATTATAGAGGATAGGAAGAAAGTTTTTTAAAAAAAAATAGAAATATAAGAAACAGTAAAACTTCCAATCACGGAAGGCCTTCGATGTGCTTAAGTTTGTGGCAAACGGGTTTTGTAGTGACTTTCCCTAGCTGTGGGTCTTGGAGACATTTTTCATCCATCTTACGCCTCCACGGGGAGTTTTCTTTTTTACCACCGCTGTACTTAAGACACTCGGAGCCGAGATCGCACACGGTAACTACCTGGGCCATTATGGCCCGTAATCGTGGGTATTATTCGATTTACCATGGCCGGCTAGCGTCGGTGCCGATCGTAAACTGTGAACTTCCCCTGGCTGGCCACACCTTATGTCGGGGCTTAAAGTAGGTTCACGGTTACCGGTGAGCCGAACGCCGTAATGAGCTGCCTAGGCTATGGTTGGCCTACTTGGTGGCTTATAATCGGCTCATTACAGTTGGCTTTAACGGCCGCCGCGAGCAATGAGTTAACCCACAGTAGAGGGATGCTGGAGCAAAAGTGTCTCATTGGCGAGGGCATAGATTCGTATAGTACCTATTAGGTCTTGTCCAAGTGAAGTCGCGCTGTGATGTGTCTTGAAGGAAAATGTCGTTTACACAGGATTTTGTTCAACAGAAAAGGATAAAGCTCAACAAGCAGCCAAGATATAAAGGAACAAGTTAAAAAAGAGACAAGTTTTTAAAGCGGTTCGGCACGAAAATGCCTACGTCCACTGATTCTCTTTGTTAATTCACTTCATATGGGAAGTACAAGTTAAGAAAAGTATCGATGAAGGTGTTGGATGTTCCATGCCCTCTGGAACACCTCTCCGTCCACTGTTGACAAAATATAAGCTCCGTTGTGGAGATCTTTATGAATTACATATGGTCCGTCCCAGATTGGATCTAGTGCACCGGGGCATGGGAAAATTCGCTTGAGGACAAGATCTCCTTCTTATAAGCTATGATGCTTGACTTTGGAGTTGTATTATGCTGCCACTTTCTGCTTGTGAGCTCCTGCTTTGAGTGCTGCATTGTTTCTTCTCTCTTTAATTAGATCCAAAGACATGTGAAGGAGTTCTTTGTTCTCTTCTAGATTATAGTGGATCCTACGGTGGGAAGGCACTATAGTTTCGACTGGGAGCATGGCCTCCGATCCGTATGCCAAAGAGAAAAGAGTATGCCCCGTTGATGTTCTAAAAGATGTGCGGTAGGCCCAAAGTGCCGTAGGAAGTTCATCCACCCAAGCGCCTTTCAACTTCTTAAGTTTCTTCTTAATTAGAGTTTTGAGATTTTTGTTGACAGCTTCGACTTGTCCGTTTGCCTGGGGATAAGCTACAGATGAGAAGCTTTTGTGAATTCCGTGTTCTTGGTACCAGTCAGCGAATTCCTCGCTGTCAAACTGAAGTCCATTGTCCGATATGATTTTGAGTGGGACTTTGTACCTGCATAGAACATTTTTGATCAAGAAGTTGATAATTTTTGTCGAAGATATTTTATTTAGAGGTTCCTCTTCCACCCATTTGGTGAAATAGTCGACTGCCACTATAACATATTTGGCTCCGCCCCGGCCCATTAGCAGTTCGCCAATCAAGTCAATTCCCTATACTGCAAAGGACCAAGGGCTGGTCATTTGAGTAATCTCATTTGTTGGTAGCCGAGGAACCTTAGCAAATTTCTGGCATTTGTCACATCTTTTGACGAAGTCTAAGGCGTCTTTGTTTAAGGTAGGCCAGAAATATCCATATCGGAGTATCTTCTTTGCCAGAGTCTGCCCTCCAGTGTGATCTCCACAGCTTCCTTGATGGATGTTGGATAAGATTTCATTGACTTCCTTTCCAGCAGCATACCTTAATAAGGGGTTAGAGAAGCCCCGCCGATAGAGGATGCCTTCTTGTACTGTGTAGCGGGAAGCTTTTCAAGACTTTACTAGCATGTCATCCACATAAACCTCCATAGTTCGCCCTATTAGTCCCGCAAACATCTTGTTGACGAGGCGCTGATAAGTAGCTCCGGCGTTTTTAAGTCCAAAATGCATTACTCTATAGAAGTACAATCCTCGGTCAGTGATGAAACTAGTGTGGTCCTGATCGGGGGCATGCGTGGAATTTGGTTATATCCCGAGTATGCGTCCATAAAAGATAGGAGTTCGTGCCCGGCCGTGCTGTCCACAAGCTGATCGATTCGGGGGAGTGGCAAGAAATCCTTCGGGCAAGCGTCATTTAAGTTGGAGAAGTCTATGCATGTTCACCACTTTCCATTAGCCTTCTTTACTAGCCCGGGTTAGCGATCCACTCTGGGTAGATGACTTCTCGTATGAAGTTATTGGCGAGTAGGTTCTTTACTTCTTCATCGAGAGCTGCTGATCGTTCTGCCCACATACTTCTCTTTTTCTGCTTTACTGGCACCTTGGTAGGATCGATGTTTAGTACGTGGCATGCCACGTCTGGGGAGATTCCAGTCATGTCAGCGTGCGTCCATACAAATACATCCATGTTGTGGCAGAGAAAATCAATGAGTTGATCCCTCAGTTCTGCTCTTAGCTGAGATCCGATTTTCAATAGTCTACTTGAGTCATGTTTGTCTACAGATACAAACTCAATAGCCTCTACATGCTCGGCGGTGGCCTCCTCCTCTTTGTCTCTGGGGTCTAATTCATTGAAAGGATCACTGGTATACCGAAGAGGAGGGGCTTTCTTTGGTTGCTATGCTTCCAAGTTTTTCATGCAGAGAGTAGTCTCTGCATTTTTCCCTTTATCCTTCCTGTGGTTATTACGAAGTTCAGTTACATAGCAATCTCGATCGGCGTCTTGATCTCCCTCTACTTCCCCTATTCCATTGTCTGTTGAAAATTTCATCTTCAGGCACCATGGGGCCAGGACAATTTGGAAGTCAGACAAGGCTGGTCTTCCTAAAAAGGCGTTGTAGGCCGAGTTGTTATCTATTAGCACAAATGTTTGTTTCCGTACAATGGAGCGGGGGTGACTTCCTATTTCAACAAAGAGGTCCAATCGTCCGAGGGGCATCTTCGCATCTATAATGAAACCGTGTAGTGGTTGTGGCAGGGAGACACATCCTTCATTGACAGCTTCATTCTGTCGAAAGCATGCTTGAATAGGATATTTACTGAGCTTCTAGTGTCTACTAGAATTCGGAAAACTTCGGCTGGACCGAACCAGGCAGAGATGACCATAGGATCCATGTGAGGGTACCGCCTTCCCTCTAGGTCACGCCTATTGAATGTAATGTCATCATTATCTTTTCGCTTCGGGCGGCGTTCTTCCATAACAGAATTAACGTAGCCTTCATTGTTTCTAAGTGACTTTCCATATCTTTCCATCTCTGTCCAGTTCCTATCGGTGATGTGTGGTCCTCCTGATATGGTATGGACCACTATCTTCTCTTGACTGGAGCCACTAGTGTTATGATTTCCCCCTCCTGTTTCTGGGAGGGGTAGCCTTGGGTTCTCACTGGCAGGAGCTGTGGTCCTGTTCTGACCTTTTACATAGCATTCCAGTCTCTTTCTTCTGATGTATTCTTCAATTAAGTCCCAAAGATGATGGCATTCATTGGTATCATGCCCATGACATTCGTGGAAGCGGCAGAACTTTCCAGACTTAATTGCGTTATCTGATTCCTTCTTGTACGGAGGGCGTTTTTATTTAACTTCGTCTTGGGTGGCCAGGAAGATGCTTTCGATTGTTTCATTCAAAGGAGTATAAGTGTCAAATCTCGGTCCTGGCTGATATAGACGTTTTTCTCCCTTCTTGCCCCCAGCATTGTCTCTAGAGTCGCTTCTTCGAACGTCCTTTGCTAAAGCGGGCGTGTCGACATGAGCTGCCATGGTTTGTTGCCCTGTCTGTCTTTCAGTGGCAGCGTCTTCAAGTCTCATATATCTTCCGGCTTCATGGAAGAAATCGGGTAAGGTAGCTGGTTTTTCTTTCGTTAATCTTCTAGCAAACTTAGTACCCGGATGCACACCACTACAGAGGGCCATTAAGATGAGCTTCCCATCGTCATCTTGGACTGCGGCCGCTGCAGCATTGAATCGGGTTAGATATTGCTGCACTGTCTCTCCAGGCTTCTGTTTGATATTAGATTGGGAATAAGCATCCTTGGGTTGTTCCACATGGATGCGGAACTGGATGATGAACTTTTCTTTCAACATTTCCCATGAGCTGATGGATCCTTCGGGTAGATGGCAGAATCAGGAGGTAGCTAGATCTGCCAAGAATAGTGGAAAGTATTTGCATAATACTCCTTCGGTGGCTCCGCTCATGAGCATATACTGTGTGTATCTCTGCAAGTGCACAACGGGGTCAGAGATTCCCTTGTAAGCTTCCATTGTTGGCATTTTCCATTCTCAGAGGGTGATGGCAATTTTGATATTGCGGGTGAAAGGGATAGTCACCCTAGCGCCTATCCCTCGTTCACTTTGATCCCGTTGGACGCACTCTCTGAACAATCGCGCCATCCTTTCATCAGAATTTGGAGCAGATAGAAATGAGTTTGGTTCTTCTCTGCGGGATTGATTCCATTCAGATGATCCGTAGGGGTGGTATCGTTCTCTGTTGTGTGCTGGGAGCATGCTAGGGTCAGCTATAGTTGGCCCTTGCCTTGATCTTCCCCTGCTGGATTCTGTTCTGAGCACTTTCTCGAATCCAACTTCGGGCTGGACTCTAGCTCGACCCCGTTCATTAGTGTTTCCATGGCTAGGTAGCATGACCGGCTCAGCTACATCCGACCCTCGCCTGGTACCTCCCCCGTTGGGTTTGGTTCCAAATGTTTCCTCGGGTCGGAGTTCGGGCCGAGTTCGGGCTCGGCTCCTATCATTGCTGTTTCTGTTGTTAGTTTTTTCAAAGAAGAAAGATCTTTGTCGTCTCCCAGATCCTCTAGACTGGGACTCATCCCATGATTCAGTGTTGCGGTTGGATTCTTCAGCATCCCTAAGCGTGACATGGGTCGATCCACCAAGGCTTCTTGTTGGGATGTGAAGCGGTTAGTCACTTCAGCCACAACTCTGTCTAGATCTGCCCTAGTAATTGCTGTCGGTTGTTCCGTGGCAGGGGTTGTCGGATTTTCCTGATTTCCATTTCGTGCTACTGTTGAAATGGGACGGTTCTCTTGATCTGTGATCACTTGATCTGGAACGCTGCTAGTTGCGATGTTCTTTCCTTTGCTAACATATTTCTTCTTCCTGGGAGGCATGTCTTCCAAGCAATGAGCGATGCTGTCGGTAAGAAGTTTAAGTGGCGGAAGCTGAAGCTCCTAGCTCGAGCCCTTCTTAGTAAAAGCACCAAAAATGTTTGCACAAAAAATGGGCAAACACCTCCAAGTCGTATGATGTAGTCGATCTTATGTTGTTCTTTGTGATTTGGGTGATTTAAGCAAATATGTAAATAGGAGGGACTAAACTGTAAAAGACACACAGATTTATAGTGGTTCGGCAAGAATGTGCCTACGTCCACTTTATATGTTATTCTCCTTTACTATTCAGATTACAAGTACAATGCTTTGATTACAAGTGTATGAAAGTTGTTTGAAAGTTCTGTCCGTGCTTAAGCTCTCAAACTTGTCTGCCATTGATGTACCCCTACCCCTCTATTTATAGAGTGAGGCTGGAGGTAGGGGACTTGGATGTATATAGGTGTTGGTGGGCCTGGACTGACGTGACTTGGCCTGGTGTTGGGCGAATTCTCACCACCGATCCAAAACATTTTCAAGCAATGCCGAACCACCGTCCCTCCCAACAATGCCGAACCAACTTCCATGATCAGCCTCTGCCGGTCCAAACTCCAACCTCATCCTCCACCGAACCAGCCAATCTCCAAGTCTTAGCCGGACCATCCCCCCCTGCCGAACCAGAGACACTCCACATCAATGCCGAACCAAGCCCCCAAGGCCAGTGCTGCCGAACAAAACCCCAAGTGCAGTGATGCCAAACCAAACCCCCAAGTGCAGTGATGCCGAGCCAACACCCTACCGAACTGCTTCTCACCGAACCAACTAGCACCGATCCACATCTCATCACCACCGAACCAACTGCTTTACACCCCTATGCCGAACCAACCTACCACCGGACCACATCCCTACCGAGCCCAAACATCACTTCCCTACCAGACCAAACCCCAACCTTCTCCAAGCGCGGCCGAACCAGAGCTTCGCCGAACCAGAACGCTGCCAGGCCAGATTGCTTCAGCCCAGGCCCATCAGCAGCTATATAGATCCAAGACCCCTGCCCCCAGCCTCACTCTATAAATAGAGGGGCAGGGTACAACAATGGCAGACAAGTTTGAGAGCTCAAGCATGGAAGGAATTTTCAAAAAACTTTCATATACTTGTATGCAAAGCTTTGTACTTGTAATCTGAAAGAAAAAGGATAATAACATATAAAGTGGATGTAGGCACGTTCTGGCCGAACCACTATAAATCTATGTGTCTTTTACAGTTTAGTCCCTGCTTTTTACATATTTTCGTAAGCCACCCAAATCATTGAAAACCATATAAAATCGACTAAATAATACGACTTGGAGGTGTTTGCCCATTTTTTGCGCAAACATTTTTGGTGCTTTCATTAAGAGTTGAACCTGAAGCTTCAAGCTTCCCCCACTCAGCCTTCTTCCTAACAGCATCGCTTGGTGCCTGGACAACATGACTTCCAGGCAGAGAAAGGGAAAGAACATCGCAACTAGCAGCATTCCGGATCCAGTAATCACAGATCAAGAGAATCATCCCATTCCAACAGCAGTACCAAACGAGGATCAGACAAACCCGACAGCCCCTGCCACAGAACAACCGGCAGCAATTACTAGGGCAGATCTAGACAGAGTTGTGGCTGAAGTAACTAACCGCTTCACATCCCAACAAGAAGCTTTGGTGGACCAACTCATGTCATGCTTAAGGGATGCTGAAGAATCCAACCGCGACACTGAATCATGGGGTGAGTCCCAATCCGGAGGATCTGGGGGGCGACAAAGGTCTTTCTTCTTCGAAGAAGCTATCAACAGAAACAACAATGGTAGGAGCCGAGCCCGAACTCAGCCCGAACTCCGACCCGAGGAAACGCTTGGAACCGAACCCCGCAGGGGAGGTACCAGGCAAGGATCGGATGTAGCAGAGCCGGTCATGCCGCCTAGCCAGAGAAACACCAATGAACGGAGCCGAGCTAGAATCCAGCCCGAAGTTGACCCTCAAGAAATGCTTTAAACAGAACCCCACAGGGGAAGATCAAGGCAAGGGCCAACTATAGCTGAACCTGGCATGCATCCGGACAGCCAAAGACAGCCGCTGGGAAACGTTAGGAGTGATAGACTATACCACCTCTACAGGCCATCCAGACAGAATCGATTCCGCAGGGAAGAACCAAGCTCTTTCTTATATGCCCCATATTCTGATGAGAGGATGGCACGATTGTTCAGAGAATGCGTCCAACGGGACCAAAGAGATCGTGGGATTGGTGCTAGGATAACCAGCCCTTTCACCCGCGATATTGAAATTGCCATCACCCCCCAAGAGTGGAAAATGCCGACAATGGAACCATACAAGGGAATCTCTGTCCCCGTTGTACACCTGCAAAGATACACACAACATATGCTCATGAGTGGGGCAACAGAAGGAGTATTATGCAAATGCTTTCCACTATTTTTAGCGGATCTAGCTACCTCCTGGTTCTGCCATCTACCCCAAGGATCCATCAGTTCATGGGAAATGTTGAAGGAGAAGTTTATCAGCCAGTTCCGCATTCATGTGGAACAACCCAAGGATGCTTACTCCCTATCTGATGTCAAACAGAAACCCGGAGAAACGCTGCAGCAATACCTAACCCGGTTCAATGCCGCAGCGGCAGCAGTTCAAGATGCCGATGAGAAACTTGTCCTAATGGCCCTCTGTAGTGGTGTGCATCCAGACACCAAGTTTGCTAGAAGACTAACTAAAGAAAAACCAGCTACCTTGCCCGATTTCTTCCATGAAGCTGGGAAGTACATGAGACTCGAAGAGGCTGCCACGGAAAGGCAGACAGGACCACAGGCTAAGACGACTCATGGAACCGCCCCCGCCGCAGCGAAGGACAATCGGAGAAACGACTCCAGAGACAATGCAGGGGGCAAGAAGGGAGAAAAGCGCTTGTACCGACCAGGACCGAGATTTGACGCTTACACTCCCTTGAATGAAACAGTTGTGAACATCTTCCTCGCCACCCAGGATGAACTTACATACAAGCGCCCCCCGTACAAGAAAGAGTCAGATCGCGCAATCCAGTCCAGAAAATTCTGCCGTTTCCACGAGTCTCATGGGCACGATACCAATGAATGCCGCCATCTCCGAGACCTAATTGAAGAACACATCAGGAGAAAGAGGCTGGAACGCTATGTAAAGGGCCAGGACAGGACTCCAGCTCCCGCCAAGGAAAACCCAGGGTAGCTCCACCCAGAAACAGGCGGAGGAAACCGCAACACCAGCGGTTCCAGCCAAGAGAAGATAGTGGTTCATACAATATCTGGGGGGCCACACATCGCCGACAAAAGCTGGGCAGAAATGGAAAGATATGGAAACTCGCTCAGAAGCGAGGGAGACTGCGTCAATTCTGTGATGGAAGAACGCCACCCTAAGCGGAAGGAAAATAATGACATCACATTCAGTGGGCGTGACCTAGAAGGAAGGCAATACCCTCATATGGATCCTATGGTCATCTCTGCCTGGTTCGGCCCAGCTGAAGTTTTTCGAATCCTAGTAGACACTGGAAGCTCAGTGAATATTCTGTTCAAGCATGCTTTCGACAAAATGAAGCTGTCACTGAAGGACGTGTCTCCCTGCAACAAACCGCTACACGGTTTCACTGGATAAGCAAAGATGCCCCTCGGACAATTGGATCTCTTTGTTGAATTGGGAAGCCATCCCCGCTCCGACGTTCGGAAACAAACATTCGTGCTAATAGACAACCACTCGGCCTACAATGCCTTTTTAGGAAGACCAGCCTTGTCCGACTTCCAAATTGTCCTTGCCCCATGGTGCCTGAAGATGAAGTTCCCAACGAATAATGGAGTGGGAGAAGTAGAAGGGGATCAAGACGCCGCTCGGGACTGCTATGTAATCGAACTTCGCAATAATCGCAGAAGAGATAAAGGGAAAAATGCAGAGACTATTCTCTACATGAAAAGCTTGGAAGCATAGCAACTAAAGAAAGCCCCTCCTCTTCGGTATACCAGTGATCCTTTCAATGAATTAGACCCCAGAGACAAAGAGGAGGAGGCCACCTCGAGCCTGCAGAGGCTATGGAATTCGTATCTGTAGACAAACGCGACCCAAGTAAACTGCTGAGAGTCAGATCTCAGTTAAAAAGAGAATTAAAGAATCAACTCATTGATTTTCTTCGCCACAACATGGATGTATTTGCATGGATGCACACTGATATGACTGGAATCTCCCCGGACATAGCATGCCACGCACTAAACATCGATCCTACCAAGGTACCGGTAAAGCAAAAGAAGAGAAGTATGGGGGAAGAACGATCAGCAGCCCTCGAGGAAGAAGTAAAGAACTTACTTGCCAATGACTTCATACGTGAAGCCATCTACCCGGAATGGATCGCCAACCCGGTACTGGTAAAGAAAGCTAATGGAAAGTGGCGAACATGCATCGATTTCTCCAACTTAAATGACGCTTGCTCGAAAGACTGCTTCCCACTCCCCCGAATCGACCAACTCGTGGACAACACTGCCAGACACGAACTTTTATCCTTTATGGACGCATACTCAGGATATAACCAGATCCCTATGCACACCCCCGATCAAGACCACACTAGCTTCATCACTGACCGAGGATTGTACTGCTACAAGGTAATGCCATTTGGACTTAAAAACGCCGGAGCTACTTATCAGCGCCTCGTCAACAAGATGTTTGCAGAACTGATAGGACGAACTATGGAAAGTTTATGTGGGTGACATGCTGGTAAAATCGAGGAAAGCCAACGACCATATAAACCACCTGGACGTGATGTTTCAAGTACTTCGCCAATACGGAATGAAGCTGAACCCTCTAAAGTGCTCCTTCGGAGTATCATCGGGAAAGTTCTTGGGATTCATCGTTCATACCAGGGGGATTGAAGCAAACCCCGAACAAGTCTGAGCTTTACAAGATATCAAGACACCATCTACTCGAAGAGAGATGCAAAGCCTAAACGGGAAAGTGGCCGCCCTGAATAGGTTCATCTCTAAAGCAACCGACAAATGCATCCCTTTCTTCGAAGCTCTAAAGAAAGACAAAGGAAAGTTCGAATGGACTGACGAATGCTCGACAGCCTTCCTTAACTTAATCGGACACCTCCAGAGACCACCGGTACTTTCAACTCCAAATGAAGGCGAGGAACTATACCTATACCTTGCTGTATCATCCCACGGTTTGAGCGCCGCTTTGGTGAGAGAAGACAACCGCGCGCAGCGACCCGTATACTTTGTAAGCAAGAGATTCACAGGGGCAGAAGTCAGATACCCTAAACTTGAAAAGCTAGCATACTGTTTGCTTATCACGTCGCGGAAACTGCGACACTATTTCCAGTCTCATTCCATCAGAGTTTTAACCGATCAACCGCTAAGGCAAGTGATCCATTGCCCCGACACTTCTGGGCGATTACTTAAGTGGTGCATCGAACTAAGTCAATATGATATCACTTACCATCCTCGCACCGCTATCAATGGGCAAGCCATAGCTGATTTCATTGCCGAATTCACTACTAGCGAAGGTAAGGACCAATCTGAAATAGTAGAAGATATCAAGTGGAATCTCTTCGTAGATGGAGCGTCGAACGAACAAGGCTCGGGGGCAGGTGTTGTGATAATCACCCCCAGGGGAAAGAAGCTGCACTACGCCCTAAGATTGGAATTCGCTGCCACCAACAATGACGCAGAATACGAAGCAGTGATAGCCGGATTAGAACTTGCACTGGAAATTGGAGTCAGTTCTTTATGTCTCCATAGTGATTCTCAACTTATTGTAAATCAAATACTGGGAGAATTCCAGACTCGAGGAGAACGACTCACAGCGTATCTAAAGAAGACCAGGCTATGCTTAATCAATTAGATCACTATTTAATCAAACACATTCCCCGAGAAGAGAATCAACAGGCCGACGAACTAGCAAAACAAGCTAGCATGAAGAACATCACTATTTTCGGAGCATTAACCATCTCAAAACAGCTGGCACCAAGTTTCGAGCAAGTAAATCTGATAGTTGCAACCGAAGAAGAAACATGGATGACCCCTATCCGAGAATACTTACAAAACAGCACCCTACCCGACGGGCGAAATGAAATTAAGAAAATTCTAAGGAAAGCTTCCTGCTACACAATGCAAGAGGGCATCCTCTATCGGCGCGGCTTCTCTAACCCCTTATTGAGGTGCGTTGCTGGAAGAGAAGCCAAGGAAATTCTATCCAATATCCATCAGGGAAGTTGTGGAGACCACACCAGAGGGCAGACCCTAGCAAAAAAGATACTCCGATATGGGTATTTCTGGCCCACTTTAAACAAAGATGCCTTAGACTTCGTCAGAAGATGCGACAGATGTCAGAAATTTGCTAAGATTCCTCGACTACCAACCAATGAAATTACTCAGATGACCAGCCCTTGGCCCTTCGCAATATGGGGAATTGACTTAATTGGCGAACTGCCGATGGGCCGAGGCGGAGCCAGACATGCTATAGTGGCAGTTGACTATTTCACTAAATGGGTGGAAGCGGAGCCTCTGAATAAAATATCTTCAACTAAAGTTATCAACTTCTTGATCAAAAACGTTCCGTGCAGGTACGGGGTTCCACTCAGAATCATATCAGACAACGGGCTTCAATTTGACAGCAAGGAATTTGCCGACTGGTGCCAAGAGCACAGAATTCATAAGGGCTTCTCATCCGTAGCTTATCCCCAGGCAAATGGACAAGTCGAAGATGTCAACAAGATTCTCAAGACTCTAATCAAGAAGAAGCTTGAAAAGTCAAAAGGCGCTTGGGTGGACGAACTTCCTACAGCACTATGGGCCTATCGCACTTCTTTCAGAACATCAACAGGGCATACTCCATTCTCTTTGGCATACGGATCAGAGGCCATGCTCCCAGTTGAAACTATTGTACCTTCCCATCGTAGGATCCACTACAACCCCGAAGAAAACGAAGAACTCCTCCACATGTCTTTGGATCTAATTGAGGAGAGAAGAAATGATGCAGCACTCAAAGCAGCAGCTCACAGACAAAAAGTGGAAGCACTATACAACTCCAAAGTCAAACATCACAGCTTACAAGAAGGAGATCTTGTCCTCAAGCGAATCTTTCCGCGCCCAGGAGCGCTGGATCCAATCTGGGACGGACCATATGTAATTCATAAAGATCTCCACAACGGAGCTTATATTTTGTCAACAGTGGACGGAGAGGTGTTCCAAAGGGCATGGAACATCCGACACCTCCGCTGATACTTTACTTAACTTGTACTGCCCATATGAGTGAATTAACAAAGAGAATCAGTGGACGTAGGCATTTTCGTGCCGAACCACTTTAAAAACTTGGCTCTTGTTAACTTGTTCCTTTATATCTTGGCTACTTGTTAAGCTTTATCCTTTGCTGTTGAACAAAATCCTTTGCAGATGACATTTCAATTCAGAGCTTCACAATACAACTCCACCTGGACAAAATCTAACAGGTACGCTACGATCCTATGCCCTCGCCAATGGGACACTTTGCTCCGGTATCCCTCTACCACGAGTTAACTCATTGTTTGTCTCGGCCCTTAAAGCCGACTGTAATAAGCCGAGTATAAGCCACCGAGAAGGCCGATTATGCCATGGCAGCTCATTACAGCGATTCGGCTCGCCGGCAACTGTGAACCGACCATAAGCCCCAACATAAGGTGTGGCCAGCCAGGGGCAGTTCACAGTTGACGATCGACCCCCACGATAGCCGGCCACAGTAAATCGAATAATACCCGCGATTACGGGCCATAATGGCCCGGGTAGTTACTGTGCGCGATCGGCTCCGATGTGTCTTAAGTGCGGCTGTGGTAAAAAAGAAAACTCCCCGCAGAGGCGTAAGATGGGTGACAAATGTCTCCAAGACCCACAGCTAGGGAAAGTGACTACAAAACCCGTTTGCCACAAACTTAAGCACATCGACGGCCTTCTGTGGCTGGAAGTTTTACTTTTCCTATATTTCCATTTCATTTAAAACTTTTCTCCTATTCTCCGTAACGGTGCTTGAAAGTACAGGACATGAAATAGGGAACGCTCGCTAATGGGAACAGAAACTTACAATCGGATGACGAGACACTCAACATCATTCCGTGCTTAGTCTTACAGGGCGCACAAAGTTGCCGTCCACAGCCGAAACATGAAGGGCGGTACCTTCTACTTTTATACATTAATGCATAGCTGCAGTTCATATTCACACGTCACATTTACGTTGCAAAATGAGAAAATTATACTTTAAGCAAAAAACTTGGCATCAGGCACAGTCAAGCCACTAGTAACATGCATAGTTACATCACTTACACAGCACAACAAAATAGCGATAACATTCCAACATAAAGGAATCAGCTTATGTTATGAAATTACATAAAGTCATTCATCACAAACAACATTATTACAGTCACATCAATGTTTTGGACTAACATAAGCAGCAATAAAAAGAAATCAAAAGGTGGCCGAATCCGGACAAGGAACCAGCTGCGTCCACGCTTCGCCCTCATCCTACCAACTCTCCAAGCCTACTTAGCCGCAGGGTCGGAGCTCCCAGCATGTTGATCGGAAGTCCCACCTATCCAATTCAGAAGAGGAATTCATTAAACAAAAAGTAAACGATCAAGTTATGAAAACCTAAAAAGAAAAGAAGGGGAAGCAAGGCTTGAACTTAGAACACTCAAGATGAAATGCACATTCATTACCAGCTTCAATCTTCTTTGCATTGACTACACATTTCAATATCGTATATGGAATTACATGATCATCCTTCTGCGGTCATGAATAACCAATTGCACTACTTAGATGATCATAATCTTTGGAACGATATTGATGGTCTGCCCAGTGGATTTGATGATGCTCAACTAGATTTCAGTAAAGGATCATTCAGTGGTTTGAACAATGAAGTACCAGATTTGGATGAAATAATCAATGCCATTCCTCTAAACCATCCTTCAGATCCTCGTTTAGCTTCTCTGACCCTTTCTAAAGAGTTCAATATCATCTTCAACGACTTGAGTTATGAGATAGAGAAGTCCAAGTTGAGCTACAGGATATCTAATAATGGTCAGAAGGAAGAATCAAAAGGCAAAAAAAGAAATTAACGATGAACAAGGAAAAAACGGCCTTAACATTTGAACTAGTATCGAAGTACTTTTACTTGCCAATATCGCAAGCAGCGAAAGAATTAAACATAGGTCTAACTCTTTTAAAGAAGAAATGCAGAGAGTTAGGAATTCGTCGGTGGCCTCATCATCAAATGAAGAGCATGCAGACTCTCGTAAGGAATGTTCAGGAACTAGAGAGAGAGAATGGAGAAGAAGGAGAAGAGAGACTCATGGACGCTCTATCATATGGCATAACTCCAGGCCCTGGCAGCACCATGAGCGCTCTACCAATCCTAAAAGAACGAGATATGGCGTCGAGCTGCTCCTCTTTGAGGGAGCTAGGAAAACAGTCGGGCGGGGAGTCCAGAAGCTCCTGGAGACCATATCCGTCCACTAACAGCCTCAGGGCAGGTCCATGACGTTCTGGTCTTGGCTGAGCTGGGGGCACGGCGGAAGGCTCTTTCCTGCCCTGGGATCTCTTCTTCTTTGATCGGGTCTCCACTCTTAGAGACATTTATCCGCAAACACAAAAGAGAAAAACATGTTGTTAGAACAAGAAGTATGGAAATATAAGAAAGCAAGTGTATAAAGCGAGCAAGCGTATGTAAGTCTAAGATATCACTCAAGATTTAAATATAGAAGTTCGTTCGACAGAAGCAACCTCACCTGGAGCGGCAGTTAGGATCGACGCAGTACTTGGTTGATTCGGCTGTTTCGAATAAACGAGTTTGATTCGGCACTCAAGTGATTCGGCTATATCAAACGGTAAAGGGATAACAGTAGTATGATGCCCCTACTTATAGGCGAGCACAGGATAACCGGACCGGATGATTCGGCACTTGGAACCGAATAAAGCTATCCCAACTGCAAGAAAACAAAGCGCGACACATGCAGGCATGTGCCCCACTTTGGGGGGCAAATGTTGGGAGAATTCTCACCACCGATCCAAAACATTTTTCAAGCAATGCCGAACCACCGTCCCTCCCAACAATGCCGAAGCAACTTCCATTATCGGCCTCTGCCGGTCCAAACTCCAACCTCATCCTCCACCGAACCAGCCAATCTCCAAGTCCTAGCCGGACCATCCCCCCCTGCCGAACCAGAGACACTCCACATCAATGCCGAACCAAGCCCCCAAGGCCAGTGCTGCCGAACCAAGCTCCCAAGGGCAGTGTTGCCGAACCAAACCCCCAAGTGCACTGATGCCGAGCCAACACCCTACCGAACCGCTTCTCACCGAACCAACTAGAGCCGATCCACATCTCATCACCACCGAACCAACTGCCTTACACCCCTATGCCGAACCAACCTACCACCGGACCACATCCCTACCGAGCCCAAACATCTCTTCCCTACCGGACCAAACCCCAACCTTCTCCAAGCACGGCCGAACCAGAGCTTCGCCGAACCAGAACGCTGCCAGGCCAGATTGCTTCAGCCCAGGCCCATCAGCAGCTATATACATCCAAGACCCCTGCCCCCAGCCTCACTCTATAAATAGAGGGGCAGGGGTACAACAATGGCAGACAAGTTTGAGAGCTCAAGCATGGAAGGAACTTTCAAACAACTTTTATATACTTGTATGCAAAGCTTTGTACTTGTAATCTGAAAGAAAAAGGATAATAACATATAAAGTGGATGTAGGCACGTTCTGGCCGAACCACTATAAATCTGTGTGTCTTTTACAGTTTAGTCCCTGCTTTTTACATATTTGCATAAGCCACCCAAATCATTGAAAACCATATAAAATCGACTAAATAATACGACTTGGAGGTGTTTGCCCATTTTTTGTGCAAACACCTGGCAATGTTGGTTCGGTAGTGCTTTGATTCGGTAGTGGATGGAGGCGTGGATTGGTTCGGTAGTGGGTGAGTTGGGATTTGGTTCGGTGGGACTTGGTCCGGTGGGTTGGTTCGGTAGTGCCCCAGCCCGGTGGAGAGTGGTGAGTTCGGTGATAAAGGATAGAGTTTGGTTCGGCTAGGCTTAGGAGGTGGGTTGGTTCGGTAGTGCCCCGGTCCGGTGGAGAGGGGTGAGTGAGAATTGGTTCGACAGTGAATGGTTCGGTGGCACCTTCTTTTCTTTGGTTCGGTGGTGGTGGAAACACACCCAACAATATCCAAGCTTATCGTAGGTCAAAGCCCTCACATCTCCAAAGCTATCACATACCTAAATATTGCATATTCAAAGCTATTGTGCCTTGAGCTATCGTATGCTAATTTATTGCATGCTAAGATATCACAAGCCAAATTCTAAACCTATCATAGGTTAAAACCAATCATAAGTCAAAATCTACAACATGTCATAAACAAGCGGATGCCAAGCCTTTAAACTATCGAGTTTAACATTAAAGCTATCAAATGTCTAGTTTTTGAGCTATTTAAGGTCAAGACTTTGATAAGCTACCAAATGTTAAATTTTAGAGCTATAGATGATTGATAAATTAATGCTATTGAATGTTAAGTTTTATAATCTATCGATATAAAGACTTGAGGCTATCACATGTCTAAATAGAACAATCATAAATCATGATGGAAAATCCATAATTAAGTGATTTTTTTTAATAAAGTAGTATATTTATTCTAACTTGTACATACATCATCGATTCGCTGGTTGCTTTTAATTTATGCAGTATTCCCTACGCAATTCGAGATTTTATCCCCTTTAATTTATCTTTTCCTTGATTACTTTTCAATAATTAAGGTTAAGGTATTATTTTCTCTATAATTAATTCATAACAATTCGAAAATCAATAGGAAATTCCCAAAAATTCATCAAAATTACAAAACATCATCTTCTACCTCTAGTAAAATTTAAAAACAAAATATTTTGTTTTATTATTTTTGTATATTAATTTATACTCGAAATTAGCCATTTTCCACTTAGAAAAAAATAATTAATTATTTCTTCATCCAAAAGGAAAAAAATTGAAACTCATCTCTAATCTAGTCATATTAAAAGTTCTTGGTATTTATAGAAGATTAAATCATTTTTCAACCTAAACCATGATCGAATTCTATTCATTTAAATCATTAAACACATGCAAAATCATTTCTAACCATTAAGACATATTTAACAATATTTTAAAATCACCAAATCAGATCAAATAAGAACCTTAATGTGTTTGGAGGTAAATAGAGATAGTTTTACTCACCTAAGTTGTGACTAGCTTAATTTTTAATCTTCTTCTTTCTTTGGAAATGAGCTTCTACTTTTGTTTTGGTTTCCTTCTTCTTCTACCAAGGAATGGACGGGCTTGTATTTTCTTTTCGTATTTTGTTTTTGTTTTGAATGAATGAGGATTTATGTAAAATGGGTGGCGAATAGGTTAAGTGTTATATAATAATGATTTTGACTTTGGTTAAATCCTTTATAACCTAATCTTATTCATTAATTTCCCTTGGTACAAATTTTTTTACATTCAATTATTCAAATTCATTACCTTATACCTATATGGCTGAGTTTTATTACCGTAGTAACTCATATTTCATTAAATTACATATATTTGAGATGTCTTACATTGATTCACTCAAATCTCCTTTACTAAATATTTCAATTCAATTCTCTTAATTATTTCTTAACAAATTATATTATTCATTATTTTTCCCGTATCAGGACTCTCTAAAATATGGGGTGTTACAGTCTCCACTTCTCATAAAAATTTCATCCTTGAAATTCAAACAAAACACAACGGTTACACTAGTTTTCTGCTAATGTAAATCATAAATCAATAATCTTTATGTATTAGCGCAATGACTAGCACATAATAATATCATATAACAAAACCATACTAGTGTCATTACTGGTTAGAATAAAGCATACTTGCCCAATCTTGCAAGTTAAAATAATTTATGATAGATATTCCTAATCTTGCCCTTTACCTCACAGCTACAATCATCTACATCGCCACCCCACTAGACACGAATAAGTCAAATGACCTTATTCCTTAACTCTTTCGTATAACGACTTGATATCCCTTTCAATCATATAACATAAGTCAAATCTAGTTTCAAAAATAAGTCCTTAATCGTCCTCAGTTCCACTATTGTATTTAAGTCATGCAAACAATTCATCAAATATGATATATGAAAAATATTATGCACACCCATCAAACCACTTAGTAACTAAACTCGATATCTAAGTTTACCAATCCTCACAATTACTGGAAACAGTCCTGCATATATGAGTGTTAATTTTCTCACTTCCCAAAGAGCATAACCACTATGCTAAGATACCTTTATGTTAACTTTCTAAAACAGATGTTAAAGCTTGCAAATCATTATCAATCTCAAGGGTCTTTGTTTCTTGAACATAGTAAATATCAAACCCAACTAAATAAGATGGTTCCAAACCTCGTAGTTTTTATTCCTAACATTAAAAACAGTGGAAATTAGACAAAACCTAAAATTAAAACCATTTTGTTAAAATCAAAATCCACAGTAACATTGTTCTTATTCTTGTAAAAATTAACAAAAATATAAACAAATTTAGTATTTTCACAAGAAGAAATTAAAAAATGAATATTAAAAAATAAAATAAGAAAGTACCTCTGATCATCAACATTATTCATGCTAACATAGCAAATCAATGAAATACCAATATAATAGAATAAAAGAACCACAACATTCAAACTCAAAGAAAATGACATAGAAGACAATCTGATAAGCAGTGTGTAAAAAATCAAACTGAATAAAATAGTGAAAATAGAAAACTTTACCAAAACAATTAAAAAAAATAGTGTCAAAGAAGAAAACTAAGGAATTTAAAAATAGCAAAGGAGCTTACAACAGTCGATATGAGAAGAATTAGAGTAAAAATAGAGGTTGAGATTAGCGAATGAAATTGTTTTCATAATTGAGATTGAGATTAAGATAAATCTTATGTCAAAATATTTGATGAAGATTATTTTAACTGGAAAAAAAAACAAAAAAAGAATGAGGGATAATTAGGATACTTTGAAAAGTACATTTGTGTCATGAAAACTAAATAGAATCTCTAATGATATACTTAATTAGAATCAAATTGTATTAATATCTTGGAAACTAAATGTTAATCATTGTCGTGAAAATAAATTCTAATATGTGATCAGGGCTAAACCTAATCTCCAATATATATAATGCAAGCATAAAAAATAGTCACTATGTACACAAAGGCGAGTTAAAAGGAAAATTATCGACCAAGCTTTTACTATATTATCAAGGGTTAACGACCCAAAAAATTAAATGACGTAAATTTAAGGGTGATAATGTGACAAAAATGCCTAGTAAACTAAGTGTGTACTTAATACATGACCAACATATAACGTGTATTTAGTATACGACCACTATTGGATATTTATAAAATAAATGCCTAATAGTTGGGCATTTATTACACATCCAAAAGTCGGGCATTTATTTATTATATGCTCAGCTTATATGTGTGTATTTTATGCAAGCCCAAGATTAGGCATGTATAATTTCTCACCTACCATATTACCCTTTATTGCACCCCTTTCATTCTTAAACTTGAATAGAAAAATCAATGAAATGTAACCGTGACAAAGTGTCATAATTGGCAAAAGACCAATCAATAAGCATGTAGATAAGGCAGGTGGTATTATACATTTCATTTCAGCATGTAGGAAGATGATTGACCATGTTCATGATGTAAAACAGCTTACAAAGGAGCATACATGGAAAGATTTTACAACAATAGTGCATGTGTACTTTAAAAACTCTTTCATTGATTTATGTGCTTTCTTCTTCCCTTTGTCGTTGTTTTTAGTCTAAACCGAGCATAGCGCCTTTGCATTTTTTAAATTCATTTTAGATATTGAGTTAGTAATTCGTAATAGTTTAAAAATTCGTAATAATGATGTTGACGATAATTTCAAACTGGACAATCATGAAGTTCAAATTCACTCTTTTATGTTATACATGAAATCAAATCAAACATATACATGAAATTTTAAAACTACTTAAATTGGAAGATTAAAAAATATACCAATTCCACTTCATGTCTCGTACTACGAGTGTTAGCTCACTTGATTTTATAATCACCACTGAGAATGAAATGTATCTTTTCTAGATGATTTTTGTTGTAGCTATAACTTCTGTCGTAAACTTTTTCGTTCTGATCATTTCTACCAGCCGAGTATTTAATACCGGACCTATATGTTGTATAGTTCAAAACCTTCGGTGCTTTGCCATATGGTAGTGGAGTGAAAGTTAGCATGATTTTGATATAACTTATGAAATAAGAGTTAACTGGTGTAGTTATGTATGAAGAGAGTTAGAGATAACTATTGGATTTCCAGAATTATGGTCGTTAACGACATTACAAATTAGATATGTAGTTAATACAAGTGTGAAAAACATGCGTGTATTAAATACAGTTTTGCATCTAGGTGTGTACTATACACATTCCTAATAGTAGATTTATATTTAATGCATGTTCAGTTCTATTAACAAAAACAATAATCTTTAAATTGTCATTTGTTTGAATATTTACTTTTCAAATTTTGATCTAAGGTTTCCTATCAAGCCATGGGGGAAAATCAATTCCCTCGCCAAATTTCTTCGAAATTCTTTTACTCCTCTTCTCAAATCAGACCACTTGAGGCTTCTCACATCAGAAAGCCATCTGGGGTTATCAACATTGATGAAAATGGTTTTAAATTGGTCCAATCCAAACAACAAAAGAGGAAAGAGGCCAAGAAAACAGAGGATTTGCTATCGGCTTTTAACACAAACAACAGAAAAGGCCGTGTCGATCGGAATATGACCACCAGTACTACAAAGAAAGATCAAGTGTTGCCTACACAGAAATAACCGATAGCCATCTCACTGAATAGAGAATAAGGCCGTAAATCCTGGGCTGATATTGTTGCTGATCAGCCTCAAGAACCTAATGATGAATATTGCAATCTAAAGCATATTGCGCCAACCAAGATTAACAATAAGAAGTATGGTCTGGTAAAGCAAGAGGTATGTAAAAGGGCAACTGAATCGTGGAACAATTCTGTTCTTGTTTATGTCGTGGGTACCAAACCATACTACATGTTTTTTTAATCATATATTCAAAGAGTTTGGAATCTGATTGGTGAATTTGAAATTTTTACTAGAGAGAATGGATTCTTCCTAGTAAAATTCAAAGATTCTCAAGATTGCTCTTCAATTTTGAAGAATGGACCATATTTTTACAATGGTAAACTCATCACAGTGAGAAAGTAGTCTGATTCTTTAAAAATGGACAGAGACTTGTTAACGTCTATGCCCACTTGGGTAAGACTACCCTGTGTTAATCTAAAATTATGGGACAGAGAAGCCTTTAGTGTCATGCCCGGTATTATAGGGAAACCCATCAAAATGGATGCAGCTACTACCTTAAAGACGAGATTGAATTACGCTCGCCTTCTTGTGGAAGTTTCTACGACTGATGAACTTCCATAAGAGATCAATATCACTCTCCATAATGGTGAAAACATCATACAAAAAGTGGAATACAAATGGGTTCCATCGAAATGTAATATATGCCAATGTTTCGGTCACACTAGAGAACAGTGCAACCCAAAGCAGATGTGGATACCCCAAACTAGTAATCAAAAAAGAGATAATCCTCAAGAAGATAGCTTAGGTGAAATTCAAGAGCCAAATCTTAATAAAGAATTAATAAACCAGCCAAGAAGATAGAAAGACAATGATCGGATCAATCAAGAATGTATCATTTCCGATCAAGAAAATAATATTGAGGCGCTCACCGATCAGGAAGATCAGATCACAACTATGGAAGTTCATCAGTTTAAAGACTCTGACAAAAGTGCAACTGTTCTGAATCAACATAATACAATGGAGGGTAGTATTAGTAAAAAGGTCTTTAGCTCTAAAACCCCTCCTATCTCAGAGCCATGTCTAAGTACATAGAATGTTGGTACAAAAATATATAAAATCTTGCATCAAGATAATAGCCAGACTAGGAACAATCGAATGCAAGAGGAGTCTCCTTTGGAATTGCTGCAGAAGTTGAGGATAGGGTAGGCATCAACTCAACATTGCCTCACAAGAAGGTCTCTCCTCCTAAGCAGGCTGCAATAGCAGAGCCTAATGACTCAGTATTGCCTCGCACAACTAATTTTGATATTTCTCTGATTAAGGTCCCTGTATCAAAACGAAATGAAGAAAATGAACTAGCTATGGCTGAAGCTGCTGACCAGTTTGATATATCTAATCTACACATTCCAAAACCAAAGGCCACTGGTAAACTAAAGGGAAGTAAAGAGAAGAAAGCTTTCAAACAAAAATACATCTCAATCAATCCAGAATGGGATGAGATGTCTACAAGACTAAAAGCTAAGAGTGTAGACAATAAGAGGAGAGTTAAGGGGGCTACAGTGTCATGTACCATTTAAATTTCTTTTTATTATTTTATATATAAATGTCTATATTTGTTTGGAATATCAGGGGTATGAATTCCCCTGCTAAGTAGTCCAATATCTTATATATGATCAACATTTATAAACCTACCATTATTGCTCTTCTAGAAAATAAATTGAATGATGAAAATTATGAGAAATTTTGTCCTAAGTTGTCGAGTAATTGGAAATCTACAAATAATAATGATTGTAACTGTAAAGGAAGAATCATTATTATTTAGGACTCTAATATCTGGCTAAATTTAAATATTAATAAAAACAAACAGTTTATTGATTGTCAATTTAAAAATATTGGTGGTTTTTTATCCAAGTTACTAGTGTTTATGGTAGTTATTTTGAAAATGAAAGAAATGAATTATGGTATATACTGAATGATTTGAACTCAAAATATAATCTTCCTTGGTTTATTTTGGGTGACTCTAATACTGTGTTTCATGTTTCAGAGAAATTTGGAGGAAGCAAAATTCCTCAAAGTAAGTTTGATAAGGTAAATAATTTTCTCTTAAACACTGGTCTTATGGAACCAATTATTTGTGGGATTAAGTATACATGGAAGTCTGGATTGGCTAAGAATATGCACTGTAAGTTAGATAGTAAAGAATTTTCTAATATTTTCATAGATTTTATATGTTCAACTCCAGAACAAAATTCTAGTGATCATACTCCTCTAATGATAAATCTACCTAACACTGTGAATTTAAATAAGAAAGTAGCTCCTTTTAGATTTAAGAATAGTTGGGTTTTATAAGAGAATTTTAAAACTTTGATGGATAACAGTTAAATTTTTTCCTGTATTGGTACTAAACAATTTCATTTTAGTACGCTTCCGAAAAATATTTAAAAATTGGAATAAGAATAATTATGTAAATAATAATAACCTGGATATTTTTAGAAAGGAAGGTAAAATTTTACAAAAACTTGTAGATGATAATCCAGGTGATTTGAGTATAGTTAGTAATTTTTTTAATAATTAGAAAAATTTATCTATTGAAATTTACAAAAATACAGTTAATGCCAAACAAAAGCTAAGGTAGACTGGCTGTAACGACCCGGAAATTTTCGATCCCGAAAATTCTAGATAGTTATGAAAAAGAAGAAAGAGAAAGAAGAAGAAGAAAAATCAACATCTCACATTCGCAAGGGATAAAATATAATAATAAACAATAACAGTTTACAAAAGAATAATATTCTTTCGATTACATTTTATACATCAGAGTTACACATATATACAGAAACAATACACAATCACCATACCTCAGATATACAATAATATAATACAGCGGAGATATTCTATATGTTCTTGCCATCTCGCTCAACTCCTGAGCTCCAGAATGTCCTTACCTAAAAATATGTAATAGTCGGTCTCACCCGAGCATTACATCAAAGTAATACCCAGGTCAGGCTAGAAACAAGCGTGAGTAAACCCATCTAACAAGGAATACAAAAGTTTATAACTCATATAAACCCGGGTATGTTATATCAATTTTCACATCACAAGTTGTTATAGACATCACTTCTTTATTAACAATTCTTTCATTACTTCTCTATAGTAATTAAATTTAAAGTACCTTTATTAATTACAAATTAATTATCCTCGATTAATTTATCTTAAACCTTAATTAACTAACTTAAATTCTTATATTATTAAATTAATTAATTATCCATTATAATTACCTGATAAATTTAATAAATCTCAAATCCCACTCAATGTTAAGATAAATCTTATTCTTACTTATGATTGAATTACCACTAATAAAGTATTAAAAATAATTATGAATTATTCACAAATATGTAGTCACTTATAATACCCCAATGTCGCAAATTCCCAAATCGATAATCTCCTCTTCATTATCTTTAAATCAATTAATTAACCTAAATTAATTATCCATTTGTGACATTAATTACCAATCAATACAGCCTAATCACCCATTTATTAACCACTATTTACTTAATCAATCAATTATTAATTCATAATTAAATTACTTAATTAGTTAAATACTAATCAGACATTGGTTAACTTCAAGTAGTTAATTACAAATTTGTTTATCACTCAATCATTAATTAATCCAAACTCTAATTACAATTATAAAGTAATTATTCTTAATTGCTTTCCCAAAAAGAATCAATTAATATTCTTTATTCAACTTAATTATCATTTAAAAGAAATTTTATTCAATCTTTGAAAAATTATTATTAGCTACAAAACTTAAATGTTAATAGTCTTTGTACCTAACTTAACTTAATTATTTAATTAAAATGATTAATTAAGTGTTAAAACATTTTAAAACATTAACTAAAATAATTAAGACTTATATAAAGTCTTAATTTAAATTTGTTAAACCTTTATTATGTTCGTAGTGCTTAAATTGGTCGAAAAACAATTTGCTTAACCTTGTTTTTATAATACCACAGTTCTGTAAAAACCCGAAACCCCCTTGATCAAACTCGAGTTACACATCGAATTGCTCTTCCATTTTCCTGGGTCACTCTCTTGCACGCCTTCTTCTTCTTTTTTTTTTCCAGTATATTTAGTTTAAAACTTAATTTAATTTAAAGCATCAAAAAACTCACTCATGATCTCGATCCATACGTACCCTTCACCTCTTCGAGTAAAACAGTGACGTTCCCGGGCAAAACTTTGATCTTCCCCAAAGACCAATAATAGCGATGGATATACAATTATGCATGGTGCACGACGAACCGCTCGACGCCGACCATTTGCGAAACCTCCCACACATCACTGATGACTTTGCCAAACCTTCCCATCACCCAGATCTCAAAATTCTATCTCGAATCGAAAACGAGCAATTGAACCTCCTAGACCCCAAACCATCTCAACCATAAAAGTGCTCGCCACGACGATCCAAGAAATCGTAAACCACGTCCCTCGATCATCTATCTTGTCATTGACCCACGCTCATTCCAATGCTCGCAAGCATGTCCGATGCGACAATGTCGTCAAGAACGCCTCGAAACTCCACATGATTCAAAAGCCATTCTAAACCCTAAATTATCAATTTACGACTACCCTATTCTTCTTTAAACAACTTCGACAATTTTCCCATGTTCGACTGTAGCGATCCGGCTTAGGACACCAGAAAGTCGCATCACTAATTACGAAAAGAAAGGGATAGAAGAAGAAAAGATAAGAAAAGAAGAAACACAACAACATCAGATAACTCACAGCGGAACAAATGAAATGTAATATATCACATAAAATATTACATAGTATCATAATACATCAGAGTACACAATCTATACAACACAAATTAGACAGTTATAAACATCTGTCTAACTATACAACTCAAGTACACAAGATACAAATACCATACAAACACAACGGAATCATAATATATCTATACGTGGAAGCCCCCTGCTCCATTACTCCTCCAGAATTCGTCAAGCAAACCTGAATCACTTGACTACTCATACATAATATGAGTACCCAAGAGTTTAACAAAACAGAAAATAAACACTCGGGTCAGACAGGGGTCTGGTGTGAGTAAACGGGTTAAAATTGCTTAACTTTAGAAAATCCTTTGAAAAGAAAAGGTACCACGTAAGACTTCCCACGCATAAACGTGGAAAAGTTTTTACCTTACGCTAACCAAAACATTTGATAGGAAATCCAGTGATATTATAATAGTGTCTAGGGTTTTCAAGTAAATAAGAAATAGCCGAAATTGTTACATTCATTAAATTCCAGCTACTAGCCACAAAATGGGTAATACAAACAAAACCGTAGGGTCTCGTAGGAAGAATGGGTTTCCATCAATGGCAGGGCTACCGGGGTACGCCCGTCACAGTACGTGGCCAAGGTCACCGTACCGAGGATTACGCCCAATCTCCTGCATCACAAAGCCAGGACCATTCCTTACTGAACAGTCCCGAGTAAGATCACCCCGTGGTTGGCGCGTCCAACCACCCACAAAGACGAAATAAAGGGACATCTAGAGAGGAATGGCCTCACCCTGAAGTGGGTGCTACCCACCTAGCCTTGCTGCACCTTCCATGTTTTACCCATTCCCGGTTGATGAGGCTTGAGGCTGCGATTACCTTTATAGAACACATCTATCTTAGAATGCTCATCGTCCACATGACGATGTTTTGAAAGCATTCGATCCATACAAGATAGTTCCCGGTTCGAACAAAACCGAAGGCACTCTCTAGTGACACTCATTTTGGAATCACCCTCAGAGTCAACGACCATAGCCCCTGCACTCTAAATCATCATCTCGAACCTATATGTACTATTCCGTCAAACTCATCACGGAATCACCCCCAGAGTTATACTGACGAATAGTTCTTACACCTCGAGTCTTCACTAAGCTCCACTTTGATTCACGACCCAACGTTTAATTGGAATCGATGTGGTTTTTGGATATCCAAATATGGAAACCCGATCCCGGTCTCATCGAAACCAAATGCCATTTTAATGTCCAAGTTGTTTTAAGGGTTTTAAACAATTAAACTTATATCCAGGATGATATAAACAGATAGATGAATCACATTATCACAACAGATAATTCATATCAAACATTCATCTCATAAAGCAGCATATCACATATCAGAGATATCCAAATCATCCAGTATTAACCAAACACCCAATATCAATCATCCAATATTAATCAATCATCCAAAAACAGAATTGATTAACTCTTAATCAATTGGATTACTTTAATCCTTCTTCATTTATTTATTCCAAATAAATATATTAATCATCTCTTAATGATTTTTAACTAAACTTTCTTGATTAATCATCCTTTAATTACAGTCAAGTAATTATCCTTAACCATATACAGTAATTAACCTTTAATTACTATCATTAATTACAATAATTAATGATCCTTCATTTACTTTCATTAATTAATCAATTATAATTAATCACATCAATCTTCAATTATTTACAATTAATTAATCATACTTAAATTAATCAACCTTAATTAATTCATTAATTAAATAATGATCCTTATTAATTAATAAACCTTTTAGTCAATTTAAACAATTAACTTGTAATTAATCATCTCATTAATCACAAAACAGTAATTCACAATTTGTAATTACTTATCTTAATTAATTAACTTCTTAATTAATTATACCAACCCTTTGATTGATTAATCTAATTAATTAATCATTAATTACTTCATTAAGTAATTATTATTCAATTTAAAATAATAAATAAATCCTTAATTAATTACTTTATTAATTAATTACATTCTAAATTAATTACCCTTAGTAATTAATATTAAATTAATCACATTTATTAATTAGTTAATCTCATTAATTAATTAACTAAAATTAACCAAGTAATTAACCCTTAATTACTTACATAAGTAATTATCTTCTAATTACTTCCATTATATGATTACTCTTTTAATTAATTACTTAACAAGTAATTAATTCCATCATTAATAATTCTTAATTTTTTAATTAATTAATTACCTCATAATTAATTAACTTCAAAACAATTAAATTAATCAATTCCTTAATTAATACCTCAAGTGATTATCCATTAATCACTTCAACTTAATTACTCCCATGAGTAATTTCCACTAATTACTTCCATAAGTAATTTTCATTAGTTATTTGCATAAGTAATTTCCTCTTTCCTTAATTACATTCAATAATTAACCATTAATTACTTCATTGAGTAATTACACTTAATTAATTCATAATTAAGTGATTATTTAAAATTAAAAAACAATTAACTAATTATTTAAAATTAATTAAATAATTAATTAATTAACTTCTTATATTTCAAAATCCTTAATAAATTAAGAAAACGTTATTCTTAATTAAACTTTTACTTATTTACAAATCATATTAATTAGGTACTCTCAAACTCATATCAAAATAATTTAACATTATTTATCTTTATAAATAAATTATTTGAATTAATAAAATTTAATAACTTAAAAACAAACTATTCTATTTGGTTTTCAAAATCATAACAATAACCTTATTTAAGAATAAGGTATTTAGAAATCAAATTTAAAATACTTTAGATTATCTAATTTTAAACTTATTTATTTTCAAAATAATTTGAAAATTTTGTTATTAAAACATTACTTAACAACTTAATTAAACTTTGATTTAATACTCTAAATTGAAACACTTGTTTTTAAATTAAATATTCAAAATTTAATTAAGTTAATTACTTTCAAAAGTAATCACCTTAAAATAATTTAAATTTGAAAATTAAATCCAATTAACATTTTAAAAGTTTAATTAACTCCCTTTTTAAAGTTTGATTAACTTTATTTCTAAACAACAAACTTTAACTTTGTAAAATTACATTCCTTTGTAAAATCATAAACCTTGAATTCTTTATTAAAAGCAAAGAGTTTAACTTGTAAACTTGTCTCCTTCTACCGTGCTTACCCAAATGCAAACCACCCTAAAAACACTCGAGATAAACACGGCAGTTACACGAGCCTTCCCCGAGTAAAACTCCAACTCCTCTACTTCGAGTCGCCCCCGATGCTTGCACGAACCCATTCCCGTGAGAACCTCCGTCTTCCCCAATCATAATTCACAGTGCACACGAACGTGCACGGTAGACCTACCCAAGCACCTTTGGCCGCCGTAGGTCGTTGCGACCGTCACCGACGATCTCACAAACTCACTCGAGCACCACTGTAAACCCAGATCCAACAATCCATCACCAAAACGAAATTCGACCCTAAAGTACGAAGAACTGCAGCTGCCATAAACCAAAACCACCCACGACCGATCACCACGTCGCCGTAACACCCTCGCCGTCCTCACCATCGAACACCATGACCACGAGTTTCATCCTCCCCAAAAGCGAATGACTCCGGTCCATCATTCGCGACGCAATTGCCAAGACAGACAAGTCGAACAGAAACCAAAATAAAACCATAGTTTGCTCGAATTCGATCAACTCAGCCATTTAAAAATTTCAATTGTATTTTTCCCACCATCTACAACCTAAAAACAAGCTTCACCCAGAATTTCAACTCAAATTAATGATTCGACCAACGACAATTCGTCAAATTGCCCATACAGTTCAACTCAACATTCCCAAACAAATATCAATTTAAAAATTATGTTATGCTTGTTAAAATTCATCATTTCTAAGATGTAATCCATTTATACAATCCAAAAAAGAAATCAAAAAGGTTGATGTTTGACATAAATCAAGATTCACTGTGTTTTCCAATTTAAAAATTATTTGTTGCATTTTGAATTAAGAAACTATTTTTAAAATTAACAACAAACAATATCTAACAACTTCTATTCGATCATCAATGCCAAATAATGATGTTTAGTGGAAGATTTTAATTTTTTTTAAATGAAACCTGGTCAGGATAAGTAACAGAGTGTTATTTATACATAGACCTTTCTTTTACACATATATAAACATATCTATTTATTCAATAATATAAACACTGAAGATTTTCATGCAACACCAAACTCAAATCACAGATCATCACATGCATGGTAATTAAATCCAGATTTATTGTTTTAAAGAAATTTACTCACCTATTTAAAGCAGAGCAATTTTCAATTTATTTCCCAGGCTTGAACTTTTATCTGAAAAATACTTTGATGTTGAAAATCTTACTGCATGCCTTCAATTGTTATTTTAAACTTGTAGATGACTTTCTGAGTTGATTTTAAATTCTAGCATTACAGGTTAGGTTGAAGTTGCAGGTTGATCTTGAACTTTGAAATGCAGTTTGAAGTTTGCAGATTGAAGTTGATGTTGCAGATTTGCTTTTCATTTGAGGTCGCAGATTTGTTTTTACTTCAGATTTGATTTTGGTTTAAATTTCAGATTTGAAGTAAATTTCTGCTTGCCATTAATTTGAGTTAAGAAATGAAGAAAGGAAAATGTGTTTGTGAATACTAATTTTCTTCTTAAAACATTTATTAAAAATCAAAATAAAAATAGTGCCACATGTTGATTAAAAATTTACATTTGTCATTCAAGTACTTAATTGTCTTACATGTGTTATTAAGGTAACTTGCATGGTTACATTTGTACTTAAGCAATTTTTTATAAATTTTTATTTAATTTAAAATGTAAATATAAACTTACTTACTTACTTACTTAATCCACTTAAATAAATAAATACTTATGTATGAATTATATAGATTAAATCTTTAAAAGAAAATATTATAAAACTAATTATAATACAAATAAACCTTATACATGGATTTAAAATCTAAACATCTATATTTATATAACCATTTTAATTTTAAGCAATTTAAAAGAAAACAAAAAATAAAACATTGATTAAATCCCTTTTTAAACTATCACACTTACAAATAAATAAATTATTTTATAATTTGAAAACAACTGAATTGATTCTAAATTAACTTTTTGAAAAATATTAATTCTAAAACCAAGCTTTAAATTACAATTCTTACACATATATATATATTATAAATAGATTAAATTAAATTTCAAACAACTCCAAATTATATCATATACATACATATATATTACAATTTGAAAATTCATCTCTTATTTAAAACAAAAGATATTTCTATCCACAATATATATCAAATATATATATTATAAATCGAATAAAATTTTATTAGCTTTGAAAAATAATTCTTATCCATTTTAAATTGTTAAAAAGATATTAATCAAAATCACCAGATTAAATATTTGTTAACCTTTAAAAGATTAAATTTACCAATTTAAATTAAAATTATAAAGAAAAATTATCAAATAAATTAAATTATTAAATTGATATTGCCTAAAATTCCGGGTCGTCACATTCCTCCCCTTTAAAAGAATTTCGTCTCCGAAATTTAAAAGCAAAGGTAATTTAATAACCCAGTAAAGATTTTAATTTGAATCAGCAAAGCATACCTATCAATCAGTTACTAACAACCATAGCAATCAATCAAACAAACATATCTAACTAATTATCCTGACACAAATCAGAATAAATCTTACTAATATTATCTGGAGTTTCCCAAGTATAAATCACCGGGAGACTAGCTCTACAGAAGCTAAACTAACTACACCACTAAAATCCAGAGCACCTCTCATCTCTAGATCTATCAATCTGAACAAAACATCATACTATACTCAAGTCTAACACAACTTCCAAACCCATCTGCACTGTAGATTCAACAACAAATCGATAAATCATACACGTACTTCCTCATAGATACGTTAAATACAATGAATTCCAGCTATCCAAACTGGCAATTCAATCTTATCCTATCAGAACACAGATAAGAAATCTCAAATGCCTCAGAACTAGCCATCCAATCTTACCCAATAAGTGCTCTCTTAACCAGATAAATCTTAACAACGATGAAGACTTCAACTTTAAATTCCAAACTCCTTATCTCATATATGTATAACCCAACAGACAATCCTGGGCTGCCAATTCTTCCTGATCAGCTCAACCTATGCTGATGCTTCCAGAGACAACAAGACCAAAGCAAACCAGTTTCAAGATCCTATCCAACAGAAAAGTCTTCCAAAATCTGTCGAAATCCAGAACACAAGCTTTACTTCCCAAGCAATAGCAAACTGAACTTGCTTCCTTCCCTGCACAGATGATACTACGCTTCCGCTGCATAACTTTGATTCTGAAATAGATGAGAATACTGTTGATGAACACGAGTACAAACTTATCCAATATATCCAAGAAACTTTGTTCATCAAATCCATAAAATCTGAGTGACACATCTGACTCGGTCACACAACGTTATAAAAGAAATCCAAACTCAAAAACTAGGTCTGACCAATCCAAATTCCAAAAATTTCTAAGCTGCTACACCGATTCCTCCTTCTCCAAGAACCAACCTACCACCAGGCTAACTACCAAAATTGCTTTTGGAACCAAAACAATATGGAACTCAACTCCAGATGCAGAAAAACTTCTGATTACTTCAGTAGCTCCTACTTCCACATGATAATCCTCGGTCTCAAACAAAAGATTGCCCAAGAAAAATTCCCAAACTAATCGCAAGTCACTTTTGCGATCCTACTAGTTCGGATTCCAAAGAAACTATCCTGTATTTATCAATTAGAACAGCTTAAGCTTTTCCAAACAAGGTTAACCTTCAAGAAAACGTCACCAACTACCCGGACCGTTGAAAGAAGAACCACAAAGATTCCTGAGCCATCGGAGGAACGAGCCACACTACTGCTTCTAAACTCTACCTCGATGATACTGCAAAGCTAAAAGACCTTCTCGTCATCACACCGAACACTTCGAGCTGCACTGCTACCACAGCTAACCAAAGCTTCTAATCCAAAGGCTCCTCGAAAACCAAAACAAATAACACAATGGACCTTCGAGATGGCAGACAACCTCTTAAGAAATTCGGGCTCCAAACCAAGGATCAACATCTCGCTTTCCTTAAGGAATGAAAAATGAGACCATGCCCAAGCGAAGCAACTTATAGACCTTAGTCTCATATTCCAAAACAACCAACCTCCATGCTAAAGATCCAGATAACTTCTACACATACGAATCTTCCCTGCGGCAGGTAATGACTGCTCCTCAACTACTTCTAAAACTTCTTCAAGAGAAAAAATCTTCGGAAATATCCATGGATACTGCATCTCATCACACAATTATCAATATATCATCACTTATTTCTGCACTTCCGACAGATCCAAACTTCCACTTCAAAGATAAACTCCGAATCTTTAAGAGATTTCCTTCGGACATCAGATAAATCCTTACTCCAAACTACAAATCTCACTTGAGATGGTATTAGGTCTACAGTCTCGACAAATACTTCCAACCTCAACATATGGACCTCTTCCATCACTGGTAGTCGTGTTACACACACACACACCACTACTCCATCTACATCTAAAACTTATGATGGAAAATCCAAACAGATAACCCAACAGATTAGGTAGATATATATATATATAGTTATAGTTATATATAAAAATTATAAGTACGCTTTCTCAGGAAAGACACCACTCCAGAGCCTAGGTATTCACTCAACCTAATGCTCTGATACCACCTGTAGCGATCCGGCTTCGGACACCAGAAAGTCGCATCACTAATTAAGAAAAGAAAGGGATAAAAGAAGAAAAGATAAGAAAAGAAGAAACACAACAACATCAGATAACTCACAACGGAATGAATGAAATATAATATCACATAAAATATTACATAGTATCATAATACATCAGAGTACACAATCTGTACAACACAAATTAGACAGTTATAAACATCTGTCTAACTATACAACTCAAGCACACAAGATACATATACCATACAAACGCAGTGGAACCTTAATATATCTACACGTGGAAGCCTCCTGCTCCATTACTCATCCAGAATTCGTCAAGCAAACCTAAATCACTTTACTACTCATACATAATATGAGTACCTAAGAGTTTAACAAAACAGAAAATAAACACTCCGGTCAGACAGGGGTCTGGTATGAGTAAACGGGTTAAAATTGCTTAACTTTAGAAAATCCTTTGAAAAGAAAAGGTATCACGTAAGACTTCCCACACATAAACATGGAAAAGTTTTTACCTTACGCTAACCAAAACATTTGATAGGAAATCCAGTGATATTATAATGGTGTCTAGGGTTTTCAAGTAAATAAGAAATAACCGAAATTGTTACATTCATTAAATTCCAGCTACTAGTCACAAAAGTGAGTAATACAAACAAAACCATAGGGTCTCGTAGGAAGAATGTGTTTCCATCAATGGCAGGGCTACCGGGGTATGCCCGTCACAGTACGTGGTCAAGATCACCGTACCGAGGATTACGCCCAATCCCCTGCATCACAAAGCCGGGACCATTCCTTACTGAACAGTCTCGAGTAAGATCACCCCGTGGTTGGCGCGACCAACCACCCGTAAAGCCGAAATAAAGGGACATCTAGACAGCAATTACCTCACCCTGAAATGGGTGCTACCCACCTAGCCTTGCTACCTCTCACATGTTTTAGCCATTTCCGGTTGATGAGGCTTGAGGCTGCGATTACCTTTATAGAACACATCTATCTTAGAGTGCTCATCATCCACCTGACGATGTTCTGAAAGCGTTCGATCTATACAAGTTTGTTCCGGGTTCGAACGAAACCGAAGGCACTATCTCGTTACACTCATTTTGGAATCACCCTCAGAGTCAAGGGCCATAGCCCTTGCACTCTAAATCATCATCTCAAACCTATAAGTACTATTCCGTCAAACTCATCACGGAATCACCCCCAGAGTTATACTGACGATTAGTTCTTACACCTCGAGTCTTCACTAAGCTCCACTAGGATTCATGACCTAACATTTAATTGGAATCGATGTGGTTTTCAGATATCCAAATATGGAAACCCGATCCCCGTCTCATCGAAACCAAACGCCATTTTAACGTCCAAGTTGTTTTGAGGGTTTTAAACAATTAAACTTATATCCAGGATGATGTAAATAGATAGATGAATCACATTATCACAACAGATAATTCATATCAAACATTCATCTCTCAAAGCAGCATATCACATATCAGAGATATCCAAATCATCCAGTATCAACCAAACACCTACCAATCATCCAATATTAATCAATCATCTAAAAGCAGAATTGATTAACTCTTAATCAATTGGATTACTGTAATCCTTCTTCATTTATTTATTCCAAATAAATAAATTAATCATCTCTTAATGATTTTTAATTAATCTTTCTTGATTAATCATCCTTAAATTACATCCAAGTAATTATCCTTTACCATATACAGTAATTAACCTTTAATTACTATCATTAATTACAATAATTAATGATCCTTCATTTACTTTCATTAATTAATCAATTATAATTAATCACATCAATCTTTAATTATTTACAATTAATTAATCATACTTAAATTAATCAACCTTGATTAATTCATTAATTAACTAATGATCCTTATTAATTAATAAACCTTTTAGTCAATTTAAATAATTAACTTGTAATTAATCATCTAATTAATCACAAAACAGTAATTAACAATTTGTAATTACTTATCTTAATTAATTAACTTCTTAATTAATTATACTAACCCTTTGATTAATTAATCTAGCTAATTAATCTTTAATTACTTCATTAAGTAATTATTATTCAATTTAAAATAATAAATAAATCCTTAATTAATTACTTTATTAATTAATTACATTCTAAATTAATTACCCTTAGTAATTAATCTTAAATTAATCACATTTATTAATTAGTTAATCTCATTAATTAATTAACTAAAATTAACTAAGTAATTAACCCTTAATTACTTACATAAGTAATTATCTTCTAATTACTTCCATTATATGATTACTCTTTTAATTAATTACTTAACAAGTAATTAATTCCATCATTAATAATTCTTAATTCTTTAATTAATTAATTACCCCACAATTAATTAACTTCAAAACCATTAAAATAATCAATTCCTTAATTAATAATCTCAAGTGATTATCCATTAATCACTTCAACTTAATTACTCCCATGAGTAATTTCCACTAATTACTTCCATAAGTAATTTTCATTAATTACTTGCATAAGTAATTTCCTCTTTCCTTAATTACATTCAATAATTAACCATTAATTACTTCATTAAGTAATTACATTTAATTAATTCACAATTAAATGATTATTTAGAATTAAATAAACAATTAACTAATTATTTAAAATTAATTAAATAATTAATCAATTAACTTCTTATATTTCAAAATCCTTAATAAATTAAGAAAACATTATTCTTAATTAAACTTTTACTTATTTACAATCATATTTATTAGGTACTCTCAAATTCATATCAAAATAATTTAACATTATTTATCTTTATAAATAAATTATTTGAATTAATCAAATTTAATAACTTAAAAAAAACTATTCTATTTGGTTTTCAAAATCATAACAATAACCTTATTTAAGAATAAGGTATTTAGAAATCAAATTTAAAATTTAAAATACTTTAAATTATCTAATTTTAAACTTATTTATTTTCAAAATAATTTGAAAACGTTGTTATTAAAACATTACTTAACAACTTACTTAAACTTTGATTTAATACTCTAAATTGAAACACTTCTTTTTAAATTAAATATTCAAAATTTAATTAAGTTAATCACTTTCAAAAGCAATCACCTTAAAACAATTTAAATTTTAAATATAAATTCAATTAACATTTTAAAAGTCTAATTAACTCCCTTTTTAAAGTTTGATTAACTTTATTTCTAAACAACAAACTTTAACTTTGTAAATTTACTTTCCTTTGTAAAATCACAAACCTTGAATTCTTTATTAAAAGTAACAAGCTTAACTTGTATACTTGTCTCCTTCTACCGTGCCTACCCAAAAGCAAACCACCTTAAAAACACTCGAGACAAACACGACAGTTACACGAGCCTTCCCCGAATAAAACTCCAACTCCTTTACTTCGAGTCGCCCCCGATGCTTGCACAAACCCATTCCCGAGAGAATCTCCGTCTTCCCCAATCATAATTCACAGTGCACACGAACGTGCACGGTGCACCTACCCAAGCACCTCTGGCCACCGTAGGTTGTCGCGACCGTCACCGACGATCTCACAAACTCACACGAGCACCACTGTAAACCCAGATCCAACAATCCATCACCAAAACAAAATTCGACCCTAAAGCACGAAAAACTACAGCTACCATAAACCAAAACCGCCCACGGTCGATCACCATGTCTCCGTTAGACCCTCGCCGTCCTCACCATCGAACAGCACGACCACGAGCTTCATCCTCCCCAAAAGCGAATGACTCCGGTCCATCATTCGCGACGCAATTGCCAAGACAGACAAGTCGAACAAAAACCAAAATAAAACCCTAGTTTGCTCGAATTCGATCAACTCAGCCATTTAAAAATTTCAATTGTATTTTTCCCACCATCTACAACCTAAAAACAAGCTTCACCCAGAATTTCAACTCAAATTAATGGTTCGACCAACGACAATTCGTCAAATTGCCCATACAGTTCAACTCAACATTCCCAAACAAATATCAATTTAAAAATTATGTAATGCATGTTAAAATTCATCATTTCTAACATGTAATCCCTTTATACAATCCAAAACAGAAATAAAAAGGTTGATTTATGACATAAATCAAGATTCACTGTGTTTTCCAATTTAAAAATTATTTGTTGCATTTTAAATTAAGAAACTGTTTTTTAAAATCAACAACAAACAATATCAAACAACTTCTATTCAATCATCAATGCCAAATAATGATGTTTAGTGGAAGATTTTAATTTTTTTTAAATGAAACCTGGTCAGGATAAGTAACAGAGAGTTATTTATACATAGACCTTTCTTTTACACATATATAAACATATCTATTTATTCAATAATATAAATGCTGAAGATTTTCATGCAACGCCAAACTCAAATCACAGATCATCACATGCATGGTAATTAAATCCATATTTACTATTTTTAAAGAAATTTACTCACCTATTTTAAAGCAGAGCAGTTTTCAATTTATTTCCCAGGCTTGAACTTTTTTCTGAAAAATACTTTGATGTTGAAAATCTTACTGCATGCCTTCGATTGTTATTTGAAACTCGCAGATGACTTGCTGAGTTGATTTTGAATTCTAGCATTACAGGTTGAAGTTGCAGGTTGATCTTGAACTTTGAAATGCAGTTTGAAGTTTGCAGATTGAAGTTGATGTTGCAGATTTGCTTTTCATTTGAGTTTGCAGATTTGTTTTTACTTCAAATTTGTTTTGGTTTAAATTCAGATTTGAAGTAAATTTCTGGTTGCCATTAATTTGAGTTAAGAAATGAAGAAAGGAAAAAGTGTTTGTGAAAACTAATTTTCTTCTTAAAACATTTATTAAAAATCAAAATAAAAATAGTGCCACATGTTGATTAAAAATTTACATTTGTCACTCAAGTCCTTAATTGTCTTACTTGTGTTATTAAGGTAACTAACATGGTTACATTTGTACTTAAGCAATTTTTTATAAATTTTTATTTAATTTAAAATGTAAATATAAACTTACTTACTTAATCCACTTAAATAAATACTTATGTATGAATTATATAGATTAAATCTTTAAAAGAAAATATTATAAAACTAATTATAATACAAATAAATCTTATACATGGATTTAAAATCTAAACATCTATATTTATATAACCATTTTAATTTTAAGCAATTTAAAAGAAAACAAAAAATAAAACATTGATTAAATCCCTTTTTAAACTATCACACTTAAAAATAAATAAATTATTTTATAATTTGAAAACAATTGAATTAATTCTAAATTAACTTTTTGAAAAATATTAATTCTAAAACCAGCTTTAAATTACAATTCTTACATATATATTATAAATATATTAAATTAAATTTCAAACAACTCCAAATTATAACATATACATACATATATATTACAATTTGAAAATTCATCTCTTATTTAAAACAAAATATATTTCTATCCACAATATATATCAAATATATATATTATAAATAGAATAAAATTTTATTAGATTTGAAAAATAATTCTTATCCATTTTAAATTGTTAAAAAGATATTGTTCAAAATTACCAGATTAAATATTTACTAACCTTTAAAAGATTAAATTTACCAATTTAAATTAAAATTATAAAGAAAAATTATCAAATTAATTAAATTATTAATACAGATTATTGAATTGGTATTTCCTAAAATTCCGAATCGTCACATCGACACCCATAAGCCATTCTTGATCACAATCCCGAGCTTCATCTCGGCATAGATCATCGGTAGTTGCCGAAAACTCCAAAACTGAACAACTCAGTTTATCACACTCAATCCCACATTAAAAATCATGATTTACATCCCAAAAATCATCATTTACAATGATAAACCAATTTACAAATTCAATTCAAGGAATTGAAACATTTAATTTTCTGATTTAAATTTATCCTTACTGTGGTTTCTTGGCTTCCGAAGATTATACTTATTATTTAAACTTAAAAATGTTTTTAAAAATCGATTTTAGATATTACTAACAAGTTATCTTTAGAAATCATCACATAATACTGATTGTATGATGAGGTATGAATTTATAGTGGATTGATGAACCAGAAAATATAACAGAGCCTGTTATATAGGTACAAAGTCATGAATAACAACAAACCAGATTGATTTTAAATCCAAGTAAATAAATTCATGCAACATTTATTTCATATCAGAAACATATTTAGTTTATCGAATGAACCTGTATAAAAATCTTAAGTTTTATAAAGGAAATGATTACTCACCAAACAAACTATTTATTTTAGAGATGGGCATGCCATAGAATCTTATACTTAAACATTTAAATGGTGATTCTATTCACAAGCACTTCAAACCAATTCAGGGGAAAACATGTTGGAATACTCACCTGTAACAAGAGTTTGAACAGAGCAAAAACCCTGTTTTGAAAAGCTGGAAACTTCAACTTCCTCTGGGTTTTTGATTGCTGACTGATCTGGATTGTTGAATTTGATGTTGACCTTTGCATTGATTACTGAATTGAATCTGAAGCTTTATTATTGAAGAAGTTGAATTTGTGAAATAGTTTGCCATGCTTGATTCCTTTTTTTTATGAACAGGTTTTTCTTTCTTTCTTGTTTTGTAGAATTTTGTTTTTGAAGATATTTGATAAAAGAAATGAAAGCGAAGAAGGAATATACATATAATCTAATTTAAGATTTTACAAAAATTTAGAAAAAGAAAAATACAAGGAGTGACACTTGTATTACATGACAAATCCACTTAACACTTGTTAATTCTCAAGTTAAGATTGTTACACTTATAATTTTTTCTTTTTTTTTCTTTTTCATATTAATGTCTTTAATAAAATTTGATATTATATTTTAGTTTTGGTTTACACTTATATATAATATATTTTTTAAAGAAGGCATATCAAAACCTTTTTATTAATCTTGTTTTACATAAAGAAACAAGCACATAATATAAATTATCATTATTTTTGAAATGTTAACTTTAAACAGCTTTGAAATTTATTGCATTAAATTCAAAATATGACTTCCAAATCACAATGTCTCTATATATACACACATAGATAAATTATAAATAGAAATTTTGGACTTGAAATTTCAAAAATAAATATATAAAAATAGATTGGATATTTAATACTCGAAAATTTTGAACTTTGTAATTCACTATTTATATATATATATATATATATATGTGTGTGTGTGTGTGTGTGTGTGTGTGTATGTGTGTGTGTGCGCGCGCAGATATCTCTAATTATCAGAACTTATTTGTTTCAATTTTTCTTTTTTACAATTAGTATTCTAATAGTTAGAATTAGTACTTATTATTAACTAACCCAAATAATATATCAATTACAGATGTCTCGAAATCCGGGTTATCACATTCCTCCCCTCTTTGAATCTTTTCGTCCTCGAAAAGGAACGAAGCCAGGATTTATTAAAATACTTAATATTAGTTAAATCACCTTTTATCATTCTTAAAACACTTTTAAAATCTATATAATATTACAAATCAGTTTTATAAAAATACTTTTTATAACTCGATGTCTCAACCAGTCCATCCTTGTTCTCACAGAAATTCGTCATACGTTGATCAGGCGTAAGATTGAAATTCTACAAGTGCTTGGCAGACCCGTTTTCAACATCCAGTGAAAATACTTTGAAAATAATTTTATTGAAAATTCAGAAAATAGTTTTTGAAAATAGAGGAAATTTCTTTGTGATAATGCTCTGGAGATAACCACTCTCATCAATGGTCGCAGTTACATCCTGGGTTACGTTGCCATCGCAGCAAAAGTCCATGTAACTGTAGGCACTCTGCGCCCCTCGATTACGCCATGGAACCTACAACAGATCGCAGTTACATTCCAGGGTTACGTTGCCATCACAACAAAATTCCATGTAACTGTTGGATCTCAGTGGCACACATGATTTTCGCTGTCAAAATGAAACTTCTCCACTCCTACATAGGTCGCAGTCTACCGATATAAAATCAAACGCAGACTGTTGGCTCTCAGCGGCACATACGACTTTCGCTATGTTACCATAGTTCGCAGTCTACCGATATAAAATCAAACGCAGCCTGTTGCCTCTCAGCGGCACACACTACTTTCGCTATGGTACACACTACTCATAATCCCCAGGAAATAGTTTTGTCCGAACTCCTCACAGGATCAACTTTAGAACCCTCCGGGGGTTCAAGGCAGTACCACCCTATGGTACTCTTGAGAAGTTCATTTCAAGGGAGCGCCTTTTTCCCCAGAGCCATTTTCAAGTCACTTAATACTATACTCATATAGTATCTTCTAAATCATACACCTAGTATGAATCCCATATAAATCTCCTTTCTCAAAATCGATTATCCCAAAATAGCGATAATTCTCAAATTAGGCTTTTCCAAATTCCAATATTGATTTTAACCAAAAATCAAAAGCCTTTCCAAATCCAAAGGTTTCCAAAACCTTTTTCAAATCATTCTCACAAGATCCTTTATATATACATATATATAACCTTGAAAAATCTTAGGATCGTTTCAAACTTGTATAAAACCCTTTTAATACTTCAAACACTTTCAAAAATCATTTCCTTCTGGCAAAAGATTCAACAAAGGAAGATTTATCTTATATAACAAAAATATATAACTTTGTTTATTCCAAATCAAATATTCAAATTGAATTTGTCTTTACAAACCACTTACCATATCACTTACTTCCATAAAGTAAAATTTTACCATAGAAATATCCAATTTCCATTTTTATTCATTGTAATTTCACAAAATATACTTTTCATTTCAAAAACCATTTTACATTTCTTATCCACAAATTTCCCAATATCAATATCATTCAAATCCGTACGATGTACACATATCATCCATACGCTATATCAATCTAATCGCTCACTCGATCACACAATTTCACTTCCGAACTAGTATCGTCCACCAGACTTCCTAGTGCGAACTCAGATCTGGTTTTCTTGATCAGAAACCGTCATTCTCCTTGCATAGACACAACTATGATAGAGAATATCCAGAACCAATCAACAATCCATATTCAGACTCGTCGTCGAAAATCGAGTGAAAAATTCCAACTCGGATCGATATAGCTATCTCGAAATTCTGTGCTCGAATCTGGATCAAATCACTATGCGAATAGAATAATATACGTACATCCTACGTATTTATCTTCATTGATTATTAACCAAATCAATTCTCTTTTCCATTCACATTCACTTAAATTTCTATCCACTTATCCATAATTTCTTAAATCCTCATTTGGATTATCACCCCAATTCTTATCTCAAATGGATATTCGATCATAAACAGTTTGAACTCTATGCTGCTTAAATTTAAAAAATAGCTTGAAAGGTTAAAAATAGATAAATAGTTGAAAAATAACTATTAGTTTGTAAAATAGCTGTAAAATAATTAAGTAATTGTAAAATAGTTAGAAAATAGTCAAATAGTTATAGAAATTTTAAATAATTGCAAAATAGCTATAAATAATAATTAGTTCTAATAGTAGTTGAAAAACAGTAATTAGTTTATAAAACAGTTTGAAAATTGTTGAATAGTTCCAAAAATAATTGTGTACGTATAAGATAGTTTTTGGTTTTAAAAGAAAAGTTGTAAATAGTTTGGAAAAATAGATTTGTACTAAAACAATTTATTTTGAAAATAGTCCAGAGTCAAACTGTTCAATTTCTAACTTCCTATTGAATTGACTCAATTTCAATTCAATTTAAATTTCCATTTCTATTTAAATTGATTCAATTCCAATTTGAATTGATCCCAATTCCAACCAATTGCCAATTTTCAATTAACTTTCAATTTCAATTCATATTAACTTCCATTCTCATCCCAAATTCAAATCAACTTCCTATTTGAATTTGAATTCATTCAATGTTTAATTTCATTTCAAATTATCCAATTCAAATTTCCATTTGTATTTTTAAACTTATCCCTCTTTCATCATAATTCCAATTAATTCAAATAAATTTCAGATTGAGCCAATTAAAATTTTTAATTCATTTCAATCCCACTTTGAATTTAATTCCAATTCAAGTTGAATTATCCTTGATTCTTTCCAAATTGAAATCAAATTCCATTTGAATTTAAAACTATTCAACTTAAACCACAAATCCAAATTATTTTAAATCAAATTTCAATTTGAAATAATTTCAAAATCAATTTCACTTTAAATCATCTCGAATTATATAAATTCAAGTTAAACTTTCAAATATTGATTTAATTCTCTCAAATTAATTTAACCTTTACTTCTTCATAAACCTATTTCTAGGTTCAAATAATAATTCAAATCCAATTCATAGTTTAAAGATTATTAATAGGATAATATTGTCCAAATTATTTTAAAACACCAATAAATTTCCAATTTACAGATCTCAACCCCATTTTGAGATCACACAAACTCCAATTCAAATTAACCATTTAACTTTCCAAGTCAAATCCAATTTCATCTTGAAATTTCCAATTCAGCTTGCTTGTTAAATTATTTAACTTTCCAAAGTTAAATTCAATTTACTTAATCCAGTCAACCCTACTTAAATTTGAATTCCCGCTTCAAATTTCAAAATTCTTTCCCACTTATAAGTTCAAAATTTATATCCCTTTGGTTTTTATATCACACTTCAGGGAAAATCAAAACTCATCACTTTAGAGTTTATTTCAAATATTATGTATGTCCACACATCTATATACATATTTACTTCTTGGCCCACTAAACCAAATTTTAAAATTTAAACCACCTTTGGTTTTAATTCAAAACAAATTTCTTTAAATTTTCAAACAACTCTTGTTTGAAATAGGACCCCTTCATTCAAGTACATTAAGTTATTTATTATTTCTATATCACTTTGAAACAATTTTCAAATTCTGGATCCAGATTTAAATCTTTACAATTTAGATCATCTTCCATACCAATTTATAAGTCATACTTACCTAAATGTTTTACTTCCTTAAAACATTTCATTTTTCTTACTCATTAATACACATTTTATTATTAAATACAACAACCATTTATGATAATAACCAAGATTATCATATCTGGAAACCAATTCATAATTATCTTATTCTAAAACTCCTTCCCAAATTCAAAATTTTGATTTCAGTTTGAATCCATTTCAAACTTATCTTTATTTAATTTCAGTTTGGTTGTATTTCTATTACCACTTAATTTAATTCTAAAAATTTAACAACCAATTACCTTAATTTTTATTAGAAAGAAATATTGCTTTATATATCAAAATATATTCTTATATAAAATCATTTAAAATCTTTATATAAGAAAATAACAAGAACGCTCTCATATATGTATATATATAGACTCAACTCATCCTAGGGTACCATTGACCCTATCCTTAATGAGTAATCCCACCAGAGCCAAGGTTCTCGCTTAACCTTTCAGCTCTGATACCAACTGTAATGACCTGGAAATTTTCGATCCCAAAAATTCCAGATAGTTATGAAAAAGAAGAAAGAGAAAGAAGAAGAAGAAACATCAACATCTCACATTCGTAGCGGATAAAATATAATAATAAACAATAACAGTTTACAAAAGAATAATATTCTGTCGATTACATTTTATACATTAGAGTTACACATATATACAAACACTGAATACACACGATCACCATACCTCAGATATACAATAATATAATACAGCGGAGATATTCTATACGTTCCTGCCATCCCGCTCGACTCCTGAGCTCCAGAACATCCTTAGTTGAAAATCTGTAATACTCGGTCTGAACCGAGCATTACATCAAAGTAACACCCGGATCAGGCTGGAAAGTGTGAGTAAACCCATCTAACATGGAATACAAAAGTTTACAACCCATATAAACCCGGGTACCTTATATCAATTTTCACATCACAAGTTGTTATAGACATCACTTATTTCACACATCAATTTCTAAGTGCCATATCTTAGATTATATGGTCCAGTTCACTTAAATCATTCCATTACAGCCCATTGATTCCACGTATCAAGAATCATAGTGGTTCAGGTATTAACCAATACCCGACCCCGACCTCTTCGAATTCAGTTCATCTTAACACATGTTATTCAAGTGAAATGCAATTCCACTTTTAAATAAAAGATGACCCTCTTTTTACTCAGCAATTTATCATTGACAGATAACCACATTATCATTGCCCACCCCACACATCATATCACGAACCATTTCAAATCAGGGGTACCAATCAATTCAGGGCATTTAATTATCATTTAATCATACATAATCAAGATAAATCAATCACACCATCTCGAATAAACCTAATTATCCTTAATTAAATTAAATCAGTTACCTTTAAGTCCAGCTTATTAATTAATTTCAACCCAACTGATTAACCATCCCATAATCATTCATCTTAATTAATCCTCCTTGATTAACTATTCTCTAATTACAATAAGATGATCATCATTATCTATTTACTTCAATTAAGTAATTATACTTAACCAAATTCCATGAATGATTATCCTTAATTAATTTATTGAACTTAATTAATTGTATAACAATCTTCAGTTAACATTCTTCATTAACAATTCTTTAATTACTTCTCTATAGTAATTAAATTTAAAGTACCATTATTAGTTACAGATTAATTATCCTCGATTAATTTATCTTAAACCTTAATTAATTAAATTGAATTCTTTAATTATTAAATTAATTAATTATCCCTTTTAATTACCTGAATAAATTTAATAAATCTCAAATCCTACTTAATGTTAAGATAAATCTTATTCTTACTTATGATTGAATTACCATTAACAAAGTATTAAAAATAATTATGAATTTTTTACAAATCTATAGTCTTTTATGATACCCCAATGTCGCAAATTCCCAAATCGATAATCTCCTCTTCATTATCTTTAAATCAATTAATTAACCTAAATTAATTGTCAATTTGTGACATTAATTACCAATCCATACACCCTAATCACCAATTTATTAACCACTAGTTACTTAATTAATCAATTATTAATTCATAATTAAATTACTTAATTAGTTAACTGCTAATCATATGTTGGTTAACTTCAAGTAGTTAGTTACAAATTTATTTATCACTCAATCATTAATTAATCCAAACTCTAATTACAATTATAAAGTAATTATTCTTAATTGCTTTCCCAGAAAGAATCAATTAATATTCATTATTCAACTTAATTATCATTTAAAAGAAATCTTCTTAAATCTTTGAAAATCAAATTATTATTAGATACAAAACTTAAATGTTAATACTCTTTGTACCTAACTTAACTTAATTATTTAATTAAAATGATTAATTAAGAGTTAATACATTTTAAAATATTAACTAAAATAATTAAGACTTATATAAAGTCTTAATTCGAATTTGTTAAACCTTTATTATGTTTGCAGTGCTTAAATTGGACGAAAAACAATTTGCTTAACCTTGTTTTTATAATACCACCGTTCTGTAAAAACCCGAAACCCCCTTGATCAAACTCGAGTTACACATCGAGTTGCTCTTCCATTTTCCTAGGTCACTCTCCTGCACGCCTTCTTATTCTCTTTTTTTTCCAGTATGCTTAGTTTAAAACTTAATTATAATTTAAAGCATCAGAAAACTCACTCACGATCTCGATCCATACGTATCCCTCACCTCTTCGAGTAAAACACGTGACGTTCCCGGGCAAAACTTCGATCTTCCCCGAAGACCAATAACAGCGATGGATATACTAGTGTGCATGGTGCACGGTGAACCTCTCGACGCCAACCATTTGCGAAACCTCCAGTACATCACTGTTGATCTTGCCAAATCTTCCCATCACCCAGATCTCAAAATTCTATCTCGAATCGAAAACGAGCAATTGAACCTCCCAGACCCCAAACCATCTCGACCATAAAAGTGCCCGCCACGACGATCCAAGCAACCGTAAACCACGTCCTTCGGTTATCTGTCTTGTCATTGACCCACGCTGTCGTTCCAATGCTCGCAAGCATGTCCGATGCGACAATGTCGTCGAGAAGGCCTCGAAACTCCACAGGATCCAAAACCCACACAAAACCCTAAATTATCAATTTCCGACCACCCTAGTCTTCGTTAAACAACTTCTACAATTTTCCCATGTTCGACAACCCATAAGCCATTCTTGATCACAATCCCGAGCTTCATCTCGGCATAGATCATCGGTAGTTGCCGAAAACTCCAAAACTGAACAACTCAGTTTATCACACTAAGTCCCACATTAAAAATCATGATTTACATCCCAAAAATCATCATTTACAATGATAAACCAATTTACAAATTCAATTCAAGGAATTGAAACATTTAATTTTCTGATTTAAATTTACTTTTACTGTGGTTTCTTGGTTTCCGAAGATTATACTTATTATTTAAATTAAAAATATTTTTAAAAATCGATTTTAGATATTACTAACAAGTTTTCTTTAGAAATCATCACATAATACTGATTTTATAATGAGGTATGAATTTTATAGTGGATTGATGAACCAGAAAATATAACAGAGCCTGTTATATAGGTACACAGTCATGAATAACAACAGAGCAGATTGACTTTAAATCCAAGTAAATACATTCATGCAACATATATTTCATATCAAAAACATATCTAGTTTATCGAATGAACCTGTATAACAATCTTAAGTTTTATGAAGGAAATGATTACTCACCAAACATATATTTCCTTTCTTTCTTGTTTTGTAGACTTTTGTTTTTGAAGATATTTGATAAAAGAAATGAAAGAGAAGAAGGAATTTTCATGACAAGGAGTGACACTTGTATTTACATGACAAATCCACTTAACACTTGTTAATTCTCAAGTTAAGATCGTTACGCTTGTAATTTTCTCTTTTTTATTCTTTTTCATATTAATGTTTTTAATAAAATTTGATATTATATTTTAGTTTTGGTTTACACTTATATATAATAATTTTTTTTTAAAGAAGGCATATCAAAACCATTTTATTAATCTTGTTTTAAATAAAGAAACAAGCACATAATATAAATTATCATTATTTTTAAAATGTTAACTTTAAATAGCTTTGAAACTTATTGCATTAAATTCAAAATATGACTTCCAAATCACAATGTCTACACACACACACACATAGATAAATTATAGATAAAAATTTTGGATCTGAAATTTCAAAAATAAATATTTAAAAATAGATTGGATTTTTAATACTCGAAAATTTTGAACTTTCTAATTCACCATTTATTATGATTTAAATCAATTTATATATATATATATATACGTGTGTGTGTGCAGATATCTCTAATTATTAGAATTTATTTATTTCAATTTTTTTTACAATCAGTATTCTAATAATAAGAATCAGTACTTCTTATTAACTAACCCAAATAATATATCAGTTACGGATGTCTCGAATTCCGGGTTATCACATTGGCTAACTCTTGGTGATGACTGTAAAAAATTCTTCTATGCTAAAATGAGTAATAGAAAGCATATTAGTAATGTTGGTAATATCATAGATAATGTAGGCAACATTTACAATGCTTATGTCAAAATTGTTAATGAAGCTGTTGAGTACTATGAGAAATTATACTTTAATGAGAATGTTGAAAAAAAGTTTCCTTACATTATTTGCAAAAACATTTCAAAAGATAATGCTTCAGATATTTTACTTGCTCCTTTCTCTTTAGAGGAAATAAAACATATTATTTTTAATGCTGGTGACAATAAAAGCCTAGGCTCTGATGGGTTTAATGCAAAGTTTTACAAAAATCAATGGGATAATATTAAAAATCAAATTTATGAAGTCATAAATGAATTTATGGATAAAGGTAAAATTCTTAAAAGTGTTAATCATACATTTATTACTCTTATTCCTAAAAAGAAAAATCCTTCTAATATTGGAGACTGTAGACCAATATCTTGTTGTAATTTCATTTACAAAATAATTTCTATTGTTTTAAGCAATAGAATTAAAATATTTCTGCCTTTCATCATCTTTGAAAACCAGAGTGCTTTTGTGCCTGGTAGATTAATTTCAGAAAACTCTATGCTAGCACATGAGATGGTGAGAAAATTCAATGCAAAAAAGGTGATAATGTGTGCTTAAAAATAGATTTACAAAAAGCTTATGACAAAGTGAATAGGAATTTTATTTATCATATAATGAAGTGTATGGGATTTCCTAGTAAATTTTATGACTTGATCATGGAATGTATTAACACCCCTGCTTTCTCTACACTTATTCAAGGTAAATCAGAAGGTTTCATCAAAAGTAATAGGGGTATTAGACAAGGTGATCCTCTATCACCTTACCAATTTACAATGGTTATGGAGTATTTTTCTGTTCTAATGGAAATAGAAACTATTAAAGGGAATATTAATCCCATAAATAGAGTCCAACCTTGTATTAATCACCTTATTTATGTTGATGATCTTATTGTTTTTATTAAGACCAATAAAAAATGCAGTATCCATTAAAAATGTTTTTGACACTTTGAACAAATTTGCAGGATTGCAAATTAACATAGACAAAAGTAAAGCATATTTCAGTAAATATAGAAGTTATGAAAATGATGTTCTAAATGTTTTAAAAATTATTGATGGTAATCTTCCTATAAAATATTTGGGATTGCCTTTATCAGTAAATCAAATTAAAGATTCGGACTCTTCTATTTTACTGGATAAAATTCAAGAAAGAATGGAAACATGGTCTAGTAAACTTCTTTCTATTGCAGGAAGAATAGAATTAATTAAACTTGTGGTTTATGCAATAATTTTATACTGGTTACAAACTTTTCATATTCCTGCTGCTTCTATTAAAAAGTTAGAAAGAAGGTGTGCTAATTTTTTATGGAGAGCTAAATATCATAAAATTAATTGGGACGCTGTCTGTAAACCAAAGAATGAAGGTGGGTTTGACATCAGAAATATGAAGGACCTTAGTCTAACTTGTCATTTATAATTACTATGGAGATTTCTTAGTGCAGACTCGCTATGGGCCCGATGGATGAAGGCTAAGTATCTTAGAAAGGCTAATTTTTGTAATATTACTCCAAATAGCAATTAGTCTAATACTTGGAAACAAATTTTAAAATGTAAAAATATTGGTAAGTTTCTTTTCGAAAGAAATTTTAAATCAGGTGCTGAAACCAGCTTATGGTTTGACCCTTGGTTCAATAATGACTCCTTTGTTAATAAAATTGGATGGAGTTATTTAGTTATATTTGGAGATTCTTATGCAATAGTGTCTTCTATTATTATAAAAAACCAATGACAACCTCATATTCGCCCAATTACTAACCCACAAAACGATGAAATATTTAAAATTCACATTGATTGCAATGCAGACAGTGTCTACTGGATATGGAAAGCAGACAGAATAGAGAAGTTTTCCTTTAAAAACACATGGAATGCTATTATAAATAAAGTCACCAAAGTTGATTGGTATGATTGCATTTGGAACAAGGTGAACAGCCTCAAGATGGCATACTGTACTTTCTTTGCTTTTCATAATAAATTGCCAACTTGGGACAAAATAAATAAATGGTGTAATAGCTCTAGTTCACTTTGTTCCTTGTGCAATCTAGAAAATGAGATCTCTAGTCATTTATTTTTTGAATGCAGCTATTCACAGTTTATCTGGAAACATATTAAAGCTAAACTGGATATTCAAAACAATGATCAACTGGATCTCAAGCAAGTTATTCAGCTTATAAAAATCAAGTTCAAAGGAAAATCAATTGAAAGAGATCTTGCTCACATCTATGTTACTACTGCGGTCTATCATATTGGGAGAGAAAGAAATGCTCGTACTCATAAAAAAGTTAGTAGCAGTAAAGAGCAGAAATGGCTTATTATTGAAATAGACAATAAGATCCTGCTTCATAAATCAAAGAAAAAGGTAAAAGATCAAACCAAGTTCGCAAATTTAGCCAAAGACTAGACTACAGAAGCAGGAAGTAAGCATCTGGAACAAATCTTAGTCCATCCAAAGAGTATAAGGACGAGTAATCATTTATCTGAAGATCTGCTAGTGCTTCTAACAGAGTTCATTTTGCCTCAAACCGAGATCGTGCTGCTCTTCAAAGGCTAGAATCAACAGATCTGAGTCGTATTGACTACAGATCTGTCAATTTTAGTAAGCAACTAGAACAAGAGTATACCTCTGATAGAACTTCAACATAGCTCAAGCTACAACTTACCGAGTGCGTGCTGTTTTCTAGAGGGAGGAATCAACATATCTGAGTAGTATTGACTACAGATCTGCTAATTACCCATGGGTTAATCAATTTCAAAATAGTATCTTCACAGTCGAAGAAACTGAAGGCATGAGATGAAAATTTAAAGAAGGCCTTTTGTATTGGGAAAGAGGCGAAGCCAGTGGAGTTAAGAAGGAAGGTGGCGAAGCATAATTTGTATAGCGTCGTCATTTTCTTTCCTTTTTTCTCTGGAGCTCGTGAAGTGAGAATAAGAAGTTTGATGTCGGCACTTGTAAATTAGGGTTTGTGTTATTAGGATGAGATATAGGGTTACCCGAATCTATACTCTCTATTGTATTTGGGCGAGGCCCAGTTTACTTTTATCAAAAAATAGACAAACATTATACAAGGTTGATATTGGATTCATGATGTACAACCACCTCCAAAGGAGTCCTGTACTAATGTGTTTGTACACACGTGAGGAGAGTGGAGACAAAATTCAAAAATTCACTCTATAGTCAGAAAAAACAAAAACAAGCGTAACATACACAAAAATTAAAAAGATGATGGATCATGGACAACTTCTGAATCTGAAACTGAAATGGTTATTAGCAACCACTTCTACAATATCCTTGGTAATCCTTCAGCCAATCATCCTGATTTTACATCCTTTGTCACATCCTTCGCATGGTTGACTCTTTAGAAAACCCTGTCATGATAATTCTTCTCTTCAATGTAGAGAGTCGGGCAGCTAATTTCGTCCTAAAAAAAGATAGTGCTACCGATACAGATGGTTCCAATGGATGTTTTCCAATCCTGTATAGACATCATCAGCCTGATCTTGTCCATGCCATTCAAGATTTATTTGTTGGCGACCCCATCCCTCAAAGTTGGTATGCTACCAATATTGTTCATATCCCAAAATGGAGAGCCCTAAGACTTACTTGACCTTAGATCCACTAGCCCCTGCAACTTCTTTAGTAAAATTATCTCTAAAATAATTATCATTAGAATTTCGCGTATCCCCCAAAAGGATCATTTCACAATCGTCGGGCGGGTTCATTAAGGTTGGGGTGGTAATTGGCATTGTTCTCCTCACTCAAAAATTTGTTTCCCAAATCAATCACAAAATTTAAGGGGCTAAAATTGTCATACAACTTGACATGGTTATGGCCTATGATTGGATATCTTAGTTTTTTATCCTTTGGGTTCTCTAGGCCTTTGGATTTTAAAGTCACTCATTGATAAGGTACAGTGGCATGTCTCTAACTATTGGTATTCTATTCTTGTCAATGCGATCCCGAAAGACTAAAAATCAAGTCACAATGTTCGACGGGGTGGTCCACTATACCCACACCTATTCATCTTTTCTATAAAAACCCTTTTCCATAACATTCATGATCTCATAGCTAAGGTATTATTAGTCATTTTCCACTTCCTCCTAGATCCCAAATTACCTCCATTTACTCTCTCGTTGATTAATGACATTCTCATCTTCTCAAATGGTGAATCTTGATCTGTTTGAAACATCATTAAATACCTCCATGCTTGCGAAAACACATCAAGTCAAAAGATTGACCTTGACAAAAGTCCTATCATTACTTCCAAGCTTACCTACACAAAATAAAAAGCAAATACGAGATAGACAACTGGGTGGAAAATCTCTTCCCTTCCCATAGGCTATCCAGGGATTCAGCTTTACAAAGGAAGGAAAAAGAACCACTACTTTCAGCGATTGGCAATTGGAGCTCTTATCTTTTTTCCCAGTCTAGGAAATTAAACCTGATCAAGTCAGCCCTTAGCTCTCTATGTTTTCATATCTTCATTGCGACTATCACCAATCAAAGCATCTTCCACGACTATAAGAAAATATTCGCTAATTTTTTCTGGGGCTGCACTGAAAATATGAAGAAACACCTCTAATTTTTTTTACATGTGCATCTATGGGCCAAAGTCTTAGGGAGGCCTTAGCCTCCATGACATTTGTGATTTCCGTACAACTTTCACTTGCAAAATTTAGTTCTTCTTTCCACAAATTGACTCTGTAGCCAAATTCCTTAACCATAAGTATAAAAGATTTGAGGATCGTAACTCATTTGCATCCCAGGCAACACTAGTGAAACATGGGAGCATATGTTAAAAGTCAATTTTTCTTTTGATTTAGATCTCATGTCTCCTTTGATATCAGGATGGATCCAAGGGTACTTCAAACTCAAAGATACATGAAACTTTATTCATCTCCTACATGGGTCTTTTCATACATTCTAAATGATTTGGGGTAGCCAAATTTTGCCTAAAGTATCCATTCATATATGGAAAATTCTGCATAATGGTCTCCCTTTGGACATTAACCTCATGAGCTTAATAACCCTATCATCTTAAAATATAGATGTTTCACTAATAGTTCTATAAAATCCATCATTTATTTGATTCTAGCAAACTAGCCCAGAATGTTTGGAATCATTTTGAAGGGCTTGTAGGGCCATCGTTCTTCTACCCTCAATCTTTATCATTGGTTAATTTCATGGTGATCCTATGCTCATGGTAATTCCATTAGGGCTATTCTATAAAGCATCATCCCATCTTACATACGTTTGCAAATCTGATGTGCTAGAAACCAATGTACATTCGAAAATAAATGAAATAGGGTTAATGAAACAATAAACTTGATCCATGATGATATTAAGGTTGTCTTTCAAACTAAACACTGTAAAGGCCCAAGAAGAAGGTTTCTAGACTCATACATTAGAGACTTAGGTTTCTAGATTCATACGTTATAGACATTTAAATTAATACAATATTGATGCACTTACATACATATTCCATACACATTTTCCATACCACCTTTCACTTGTAACCGTCTCCACTTATTTGCTCCTTTTGCTCCTTGTTGCTTCTATGATTTATTTATTTTGCGTCGGATGCTATAGAAAACTATATGACTTCACTCATATTCTCCTAACATTAATGTAGCTTGCTAGTTGGATTATAGAGGTAGAGTCAGAAATGACATCTATAAATAGGTTACTTATACTTTAGTTGTACATTCATGTTTATGAGAGCATCAACCTTTGCATTTGTCCTCTTCCGCAAGCCACCAAAGGAAGGCACTTTTCCTTCACCATGTTTTATATAGCGGGTGACATTCAGGAGTTTTTTTGCACTCCATTCACTAGGTTGCTATCCAACACTTATTGATGTGGTGCTTTTCTCTTGGATAGGTCTTTTGAAGGCAACTTTAGATAATAAACCAACCAATTCAAACATTTGATGCATAAACATGTCATATGTTTTGAACTTGGTAGAGCCTATTTTGCCCAATTGACGGAGAATAAGAAAATTCGATTGTTTATTATTGATCACTGGTCGTTTGGGATGCGTCCGACATCGTTCGATGCATTGACAACACGTGATTTAATTTTAGGATGGATGTGCAAAGGATGGAAAATGATATGATGTTTCTAGATGTTGATAAACTCGATTGGAGTATGGATTTTGATGGATGTGGGGGGATGGGAAGTGATAACATGTTGCCCGTGCTCAAAAACCCATTTCAAGAGGCAATAGTAGTATCTGGATGACTTAACACCTTTTTAGGTTTAGTTAATATATACATTAATGGGGTGCACCCAAAAATATGGGAGGAGTTTGCGAGCAACCATTAGTAGGGAAAAAACTAGTTTTTTCCAATTTGAATATCTTATTTTTGGAGCCCAATAACCTTTTGTTGGCATGGTATGTTGGTCGCCGAACCTTTTCTTCATCTCGTACCAAGGAAATGCTAATTGCATGGTCAGTGATTACGATGTATAAATAGAGATATTCCTTATCCATGAGCTTTGAGACGAAAAGGGTAGGTAAGTGTTGCTTTAATTCCTGATTTGCTTTGGTGCTGCGATCAATCAAAGTGAATGACTTTCCTTTCTTGAAAAGGTCAAAAAATTGGTTGCATCTATCCTTTTCTTAGGACAAAAGGCAACTAAGTGCGTTGACCATCCCATTCAAACTTTGTAACTGCACGACTATGTAGAGGATCTGCATATTTTAAATTGCTTGAATCTTATTCAGGTCGGCTTCAATAACCTTCGCTGTTAACGCCGAGCGACTCAAGGAGCCTACGACCCATAATAGTTACCGACTCATGTAAAGGAGCGACTCAGTAAGTGCCGACTCATCAAGACTAGCGACTCAACTAGCCCACGACTCATCCTATAAGGCCACTCAAAGGAGCGACTCACGACTTAAGGAGCCTAATAAGTTAAAGCGTCAGCGACTCAACATGTAGGGCAGTCAGCGACTCATTGGTGGCAACGACTCAGCGAGCTAGTGCTTTAAAGGTACAGTGTGGATTAACGACTCAGCAGGGTCTGCGACTCAAGGCCTAGACCAATTCAACGACTCAAGAGGCCGCTACGACTCAAAAGATGGGCCGACACACGACACAAGACTCAGAGGCAAGTTCAAGATCATGCTGCAAAGAAGTGACTTGCAGACGACTCACGACTCATCATGAGTCGGTCACGACTCATGATGAGTCGACCACGACTCATGACTTTGCAATTTCAGCCTAGGAAGTTTGCCTATAAATACGTAGCCACTTCCAACGTTCAAAGGACTTTTGGGGACTGACTTCCTACGGGCCATTACTCTGCTATTGTCTCGACTTCAAGCAACACTCAAGCAACATTTCAATCACTCCAATCACCAAAGACATTTCAACAAATCTCGTGAAGAAAAATAACTCATTCATCATGCATTCAAAGGATTCTTCTACATCGGGGTTTGAGATATTTGTCTAAGTGTGTTGTAATCGGAGTTGATTGTAAAAAACTGTATCTAAATAAACAATAAAGAGCTTCAAAGTGGACGTAGGCTTGATCCTAAGCCGAACCACTATAAATACTGTGTCTCTTACTGTTTTTCTACATACTTTCTGCTTATTTCTGATTCCCATACAAGTGGGTGGTGCTTTCACAATCACATCTTATACACTAGGGTGTTGGCGTTTAAATTTAAGCGTTAACATTTTGGTGCTTTCACTGAGAATTGAACTCAGGACTTCTATCATCATTGCTTTACAGAAGATTTGTAGAGAGAATTTCCTTGAAGACTAGAAGTCTAGCAGAAATTATGGCTTCTGAAAGGAAACGAAAGTTTTTGAGGTTTGAAGGTACTAGCAGCAACGCCATTGCTCTTCCCGCATTAGGGGAAACAGCTTCAACTATTGGGGTCACAAAGGCTGAATTAAATGCTGTGATTTATGGAATATATCAACACATGGAAGTTCAAAGTAATAGAATACTGGACAAGATGAACACATTGCAAGAGGAAGTCCGTCGACTAGAAAGCAATATAAAAACCATTGCTAAGGAGGCTCAGGTTTCAGAAGAATGGAATATTCCTCAACGAGCAACTGGCATTATTGGACCATTCCCCCAAACAGAAAGTTCATGGCCACGACCAACTATCCACGAACGTTTGTCAAGGGCAACTTTCGAGAGAATAGTTGACGACTACCCATTGAGTCCTGGTAACGATGAAGAATACATACCGGAGATGATTGAACAAAGAGAGGACGATGGAGGGAAAAGAAAGCAGAAGCTCTTGAAAAAAGCTCGACGCTTCAGATCCTCTGACTTCACTCCCTTGACCGACACTCCGGAAAATATCTTCTTGGCAACAAAGGATGTTGTTGTGTACCCCAAACCATCTCTGTTGAGAAGAAGCGCAACAGACAATGGAAAATTCTGCCGATTTCACAATCAGCCTGGCCATGACACCAATCAATGTCGCCATTTAAGGAAGGAGATTGAAGAGTTGCTCAAACAGAATGAACTGCAACAATATGTGAAAAGAGATGGAATTAACTACTCCTCATCCTCCAAGGTGCAGCTGGTGTCCGCTCAACAATGTAGCTCAAATAAAAGAACCGTGGCACAGGGAAATGAAGGTCCTATCATCAGTATCGTCACAGCAAGCCCTCACCAGGTAGGAAAAAATTGGATGAGACGGGAAGACATGCACACGCTTCAGGAAGACCTTCAAAGTGAAAGGAAGTTTCGATTCTGAAAAACGTTGCCATCCAATCCTTTCAAGCCAAAAGATTCAATCCCTAAAGCTTGGGGCAACAACTGCTTTCTTACTTTACTTGAATACTATGTTTCAAATTTATAAAGGAATGCTGATCCAATAATTCTTGTATCAAAATCTGTTATAAAGACAGTGCAAATAAATAATAAAAACTATAAGCCTTGTTCTCCCTATTATTACAAGTCGCTTATTTTATTTCGATATGTGAAATATTCTAAGAATGTCACTAAAATTATCGATCTAAATTTGCAGGCAATCAATGTCCAGCCGATTCGTTACAATATCAAGCAACCCTTGGTAGCTTTCTAAAGCAAGTCTTAAGTGACGAAAGTCCAGGGGCAAAACCTAAATAAGAAATACTCTAAGCAAATAAATAAGATTTGGCTAGAGTATGCTTCTTCAGTTAAAACCACCCGCCAACAGAAGAAGATAGTGCACACTTAAGGATGGCACTGAGGCACTGCTAATATAATCAATCAAGTTCGCAACTGTCAAAAGAGAACCAATTCCAAGAACTTGGAATAATAGCCACTTACATCCATATTTTACATAAAAACTCTGCTGAGATATTGCAATAAATTTACAGATATATGATTCTCTTGTTAAGGGCAATTGCAAGGCAGGCGAATAACAACAGCAGTAAAGTGAATATAGGCCCAATTCTGGCTAAATCACTATAATTCTCGTGTTCCCTACTATTATAAACTGCTCTGTTTTATTTTGGCGTATGAAATACGTTGAGCGTGTTGCTAAAAAGACCATTTAATAATGCAGGCCATAAAAACAAGACTTACCAGTCATGAGACGAAGCGATCCGCAACAACATCCAGTAGTCAAGCACTGAGCCATTCAAAATTCCCATATCCAAATCTTACAAAAGGAGAACTTCAACCGAAAGTAAGCAAGGGGGATAAAAGCAGATCATATATAGCTAACCGCAAATGTATGAACAAACAAACGGCCAGTTAAAGAACCTACATCTGCCACCACCAATTTGCTTAACTATAAAATATATTCCTTTGGGTAAGGGAGAGGCTTGGCAGCTAAAAGCAATGACCCTTGCAAAGTAATGGGAATTGTCAACATGAATCAACGGCAAAAAAGTATGCGAGAGCAAGCATCAGCCAACAAAAGATCATTTCGGAAGTGCCAGCCCTTTTTGAAGGCATAATTCCTCAGGGGATAGAGACCTCAAGCGGGCTCCATCGAAAAAGGTGTCTCTCTCGTTACAAAGTCGTGGAGTTACCAGCCAACACACTCCCGAGAATCCATCCAAACAAGAAAAGGAAACTCCAAACTTCCTGACAATAACCCTCCTCTGGGGCACACATTTCACCACAATCGGTCGACATATTCCCGTGAGATGAAAAGCCCTCTTCGGAGGCCGAATGCTTCTCTACGGAGACCGAATGCTTCTCCTCAGAGACCAAAGCCCTCTTCGGAGGCCAAAAGCCCTCTTCAGAGGCCGAATGCTTCTCTACGGAGACCGAATGCTTCTCCTCAGAGACCAAAGCCCTCTTCGGAGGCCAAAAGCCCTCTTCAGAGGCCGAATGCTTCTCTACGGAGACCGAATGCTTCTCCTCAGAGACCAAAGCCCTCTTCGGAGGCCAAAAGCCCTCTTCAGAGGCCGAATGCTTCTCTACGGAGACCGAATGCTTCTCCTCAGAGACCAAAGCCCTCTTCGGAGGCCAAAAGCCCTCTTCAGAGGCCGAATGCTTCTCTACGGAGACCGAATGCTTCTCCTCAGAGACCAAAGCCCTCTTCGGAGGCCAAAAGCCCTCTTCAGAGGCCGAATGCTTCTCTACGGAGACCGAATGCTTCTCCTCAGAGACCAAAGCCCTCTTCGGAGGCCAAAAGCCCTCTTCAGAGGCCAAATGCTTCTCTATGGAGACCGAATGCTTCTCCTCAGAGACCAAAGCCCTCTTCGGAGGCCAAAAGCCCTCTTCAGAGGCCAAATGCTTCTCTATGGAGGCCGAATGCTTCTCCTCAGAGACCAAAGCCCTCTTCGGAGGCCAAAAGCCCTCTTCAGAGGCCGAATGCTTCTCTACGGAGACCGAATGCTTCTCCTCAGAGACCAAAGCCCTCTTCGGAGGCCAAAAGCCCTCTTCAGAGGCCGAATGCTTCTCTACGGAGACCGAATGCTTCTCCTCAGAGACCAAAGCCCTCTTCGGAGGCCAAAAGCCCTCTTCAGAGGCCAAATGCTTCTCTACAAAGACCCCTAATGGGATATATGCCACAAAAAAGAAAGTTCTCTACTCAACAAAAAAGATTGGAGAAGTCATGACCCTCCAACCATGAGAGAGTAACTTCCAGGCGATGCAAACCCTATCGGGGGCACATTTCACCAGGAGTTGAAGCGTAACAGCCGCTCTTCGGAATTACGCTTCACCAGAGTTGAAATGCAAACAAAATAAAGACCTCTTCGGGGGCACATTTCACCAGGAGTTGAAGTGTAACAGCCGCTCTTCGGAATTACGCTTCACCAGAGTTGAAATGCAAACAAAATAAAGACCTCTTCGGGGGCACATTTCACCAGGAGTTGAAGTGTAACAGCCGCTCTTCGGAATTGCGCTTCACCAGAGTTGAAATGCAAACAAAATAAAGACCTCTTCGGGGGCATATTTCACCAGGAGTTGAAGTGTAACAGCCGCTCTTCGGAATTTCACTTCACCGGAGTTGAAAGACAAGCAAAATAAAGACCTCTTCGGAGGCACAATCAAGAAGAAAGACCTCTTCGGAAGCCCACGTTTCGCCGAGATTGAAATAAAACTTCCAAGTGTTGAAACGTGGAAAGACTTTCTAAGGCAAAACTCTTTGGAGGTACACGTTTCGCCGAGATTGAAATAAAACTTTCAAGTGTTGAAACGTGAAAAAATCCCTCCTCAGAGGTACAACTTTCCATATATATAAAAAAAAAAAAAAAAAAAAAAAAAAATCCTCATCAGGGGCATGCTTTAACTCACAAAGGAAAAGTAATTTACCTATTCTGGAAAATGATCTTCTTTAAAAAAAAAAAAAAAAAAAAAAAGAAGAAGAGAAGAGAAAAGGAGTTAAAGTACCCTTCAGAGGTCCGCTTTGCTACATAAAAGAAATCACTCGGCAAAAAAGAAAATGTACTTAAGCAAAAAGAAAGAAGTGATTTCTTCAAAGGACAAAGCGCGTAGAAACTCATACGAAGGGGGTTGTACTCTACAAGAATTCTTTTTTTTTTTTTTTTTTTTTTTTTGGCAAGGCCAGCCGGTTTTATAGTGGACCGTCCACTTTTTATTACGAACGTAATAAAAATTGAAGTACAGGAGCAAGGTAAAAGCACCTTAACTACTAAAAATACAGAAAATACAGCACAGGTACGTGACAGCTATGTCACGGTAACTATAAGTATCACAAAAAAAACTAGCGCTCCTCCGAGGAAGGAGAATCACCAACAAACCCAGTCACCAAAGAAGAGGTCAATGGGACAGACCCAGAAAGACCAGCAAAGGGGCGAAACCGGAGAGCAAGACAAGGGTCATAATCCACAACATCAGAACAGTAGACAAAAGATCGATCCCAGGATGGATCAGCAAGCATGTCAGAATTTGCACTCGCATCCAAACCGTCCATATCAAGAACTAGAGAATCACCAGATTGTTTGTAGCGGAGGCATCTAAGGTCCAGCTGATCATCAGAAACAAACCGGAAGAAGGATTCATCAACCGGGTTATACCTCATATCAGAAATGGGATCAATCCAGCACCCTTCAGCCACATCCCAAGCTACAGGAGGCAGCAGTGAGGAAGGGTCAGGAGCATCTAATGGGATGACAGGAGCAACACTAGGAACCTCTGAACCAGGATGTAAAACATGCGAAACTAGAGACAAAGAAGGAAAACTCAGATCTGACAACATAGCCTCAGGAGCAGGATTGGGAGGGACTGAATCCTTGGGGACCCAGATCCTACGACGGGGGCGCGGTAAAGGTGACTTCGGAGCAGCCGCGGAGGCTTCAGAATGATGGCAATCGATAGTCAGGTGTCCAAAGGAGTGACAGAAGGTACAAATATCCGGAACCCATCCATAGCGAACTCTGACTTCCACAACATGACCGACAGCAAGCTGAACAGGAATAGAAGTAGGGAGAGGCTTAGAGGGGGAAATCTCGACAAGAGCCTTCGCGTACATCAACTTATCACGTGCCACCGTATTAGAGTCAAAGCATTTCAGCTTACCAACATTACAAGCTAACCAATTCAGTCCAATAAGAGGCTGTAAGACAGAGGGAATCTGAGAGAAATAAACCCAAACAGGGATAGTAAATACTTGCTCACGAGCACACGCCACGGTAGGAGACCAGGGGGTGACAATAAAAGGCCTTCCATCAACAAAAGAAGGCTCAGAATCCAAAATAAGCCGACGATCCTCAGAAGAGGAAAACTTTAAGTAATACATCGAATCGATCAGCTTCACATGCAAATTTCCACGAAGCTTCCAAGCCCTCTGAAGTACCGAAGCGGCATCCGAAATTCGGTGACGAGGTTCCAGAAAAAAACCAACCAAGTAGTCTGACCAAAATTCCTCACCGGCTAGCAAAACACTAGGGGGAGGAATCATCACTCCATTTTCCTCAACCAAATCAAAATCAATCGGGATGTAGGCACCCGCATTACGGGGCAAGGACGTGAAAAGAGAAGACCACGATTTTGAGATATGCTTCGAACCAACAGCGTCACGGCTCTCCACAACACTGGGGGCACTTGCGGCAGAGGGAATAGTTGCATCAGAGCGAAATACAGGGACATTAGGAACAGAGTTCTTTGGGGAATTTACACAAACATCTGTTGTGCCATGACGACTACAAGGAGAATTAGTTGAAACACACCCCTGTACAAGATCAGACACACCATCAACCACACTAGGAACGTATTCATCAAACTCAGTAGCCTTGCCCACTTCACAACCCAACGTTATTGGCTTACAAACATTTTGCCCACTCGCAACAGAACGATGCAGGGCTTCAAGCGATGTGTCACAATCATCCAATACACATGGACGTACGCGTGAAAGTTGCAATGGTGGAAACTCAGAAGGCGAATGGATGGCAGGGGGACGTACAGACACCGACGACATGGGCTTGAAAACACGGCCAGACCTAGTTGAAGAGGGAGAGAGGGGGATGGAAATGAGAGGGGGCAGAGAAGAAGCTCTCATGGGAAACGAAGCAGGGAGGTGGAGAAAAAGAAGCGACGGAAAGAAAAGGAGCGAAGATACTGGACAGTCGCCATTAACGATTCATGATACTGTTCTACAAGAATTCTTTTTAAAATAAAAATAACATAATTATTCTTTAGCGAATAAGAGTGCAAGTCCCCTCGAAGTATAGAATATTGCAGCAAACTTATGGAATGGGGGCAATATAGTATAATTACACACTGTATGATATAACTAAACCAGCAAAAGGTAACGCTCAAGTAACATACCATGAGCTCGCTGCAATATCAAATGAACTCATGCCAAAACGAATAACAAATGTACTCTCTAATTCAAACAAAAGTTTGTACAAACGAAGAATCATTTTATTCAATTATAGTGCAGGTACAGGTCTCAAAATAAAGAAAAGCGGGGGCCGGTACCCGCACAATTCTCGGCCAGTACATGCAAAACACAAAAAACTAGAAACTAAAGATCTTCACTTCTTTTTTGCTGCCTTTAGACCCTTTACCCGGCCGGATGATCAGTTTTTCAGGACGATCGGTGGGCATAAGGGAAGTAGGAGAGGAAGGCGCAACCGGTTCAACTTCCGGCTCCTCTTCAGTGGCGATGATTTTCTTCCCCCTCCTCTTGGATGTCCCACGCTTCTTTCTCCTTTGCGAGGAAGACTCACTCCCCGGAGTGACAAGTTTAGATAGAACAACGTCGTCAGAAGGAGTTCGCTCCGGGGATATATCACCTCCTTCAAGTCTCTCATCTTTCTGCTCTTGCGAAGCGACGGGATCATCCAAGCCGTGAAGAGCCTCTATTTGTTCTTCCTGTGATCTGGGTTGCGAGGCAGTAGGAGGCGCCACCTGAAGAGATGGAGGAAGGATAACTGGAGGAGTAGAAGTTTGAGCAGTACTTGGTGCTTTCTCTACAGAAGAAAAGAGGTTAAAGTCAGTAAAAAGAGGAGATGAAGGCTCACCAATAAAGTTAGTAGAGAGAGGAGATGAAGGCTCATCGAGATTGAGAAGATAACCAAGGAGTTCATGAAACTCATGTGAAGCAAATGAATAACCCGCTTGAACAGAATTGACAGTGGCGGGATTAACAGTGAGGTTACCTGGTGAAGCTGATCTCCTGATATCAACTTCATATGCTTGCGCGTCAGCGCTCTCATCGCCCTCATCTCCACCATGTACACTTGTAATCTCAGTAGTAATTTTGGTAGGAGAAGCAAAATGGGAACTGGAACCAATGATGTTGATTTCGGACAAAGAAGGTGGCTGAACCGGGGTAGTTGAAGTAGTTCCTTCAACCTGCCCCCCTTCTGTCGCTTCGGTTCTTAGTTTAGCAAGTTGTTCCTTTCCCCTGGCAAGAGCAGTGCGAGCGTCCTCATCAAAATAATGCCTTTCCAAGGCTGACTCATCATAACCAGCACCCTCAGCACCAAGCATATCGAGGGCAGCCTCCCACACTTCGGCTAAAGTGATCTCGTACTTGGGACCTAGAAAAGCAAGGCTTCCACGCCCCAAGACGCTATGTAAGTAGAAGTCGAATAGTGTCGAGCCAAAGCTATTCTTAGTCTCCTCGTGAGATTCCTCAGCTGCGATTCTGCCGGCGACGGCCTCATCGCGCTCCCTCTCCGTTTTAGAAAGCTGAAGTTTGAGCATTTGTATCTCCGCTTCCTGGGATTTGTTTTTCATTTGGAGCTCCGCAACATCAGTAATGTAGCCCTCATTAATTCTTTTCTGAGCTTCGAGCCTATCCTCAGCATCCCGTTGGCTGGCATGAGCATCTCTTACCTGTCTGAGAAGCACTTCTTCTTTTTGAGAATATGAGGTAGAGGAAGCAGCAAGCTCATCTCTCAACTTCTCGACCTTTGCTTCAAGCTCCTCGTTGTAGGAAGTAATGCTTCTCATCTCGGTATCATGCTGCTCAAGGACCTTTTGCCACTCAGCCTTATCATTTTCCATGGTGAGCATGGCCTCTAAGTTGGCGCGGTTAACTCGTTGAAGCTCATCAACAAGCTTCTGCCAGTTTGACACCCTCTCGATGTCAAGTTTAACAGCGTCAAGATTTCGCAGCATGGCGGGCTTGTCGATTGGAACCAGGTCAAGATCGAATCTCACGCCTTTTAAGCACCATTGTGGAAAGCGACTTTGTAAGGTGGCTGGGCCAGGCCCCACTTGAAATTTAGGCCTGCTTATTATTGTCTGGATGTCCTCCTTTCCGAGAGCAGGAGAGTCGGAAGAAATATCAAGAGGGGCAGGGGCAGTAGGCTTGTCGGGAGTGGTGGAAGCATGTCTCTCACCATGTCGAGCTCGTTTGCTCGAATCTTCTACTACATGACCTTTTCCCCGGTCATCGTGTGATTTCCTTTTATAGGAATCGTCACCTCTCTGCGGGGAGTCGCGATGCTCATCCCTATCCCTTCTATCACGACGTTCTTCGGCATCCCTCCTTTCCCGAGCTTTTCGAGCAGCCCTCTCTTCATCAGACTCCCTATAGGAAGAGAAGTAGCGCCCATAATTATACTGTCCACGCCCACCATAGCGTTGAAAATCTTGATAGTATGATCCACCGCGTGTCATTGGAGAATCTGAAATAAGAAAAGATAAGCTTCAGAAATCTTTAAAGCATAAGAAGATAAGTGCATAAGTGTGCTGGAAAATTCTTAAGTGGTGTGTGAAGTGCAAACTACTCGCGTTGGGCTAACGAACCACTTCTCAGTTGGGGGGATGTAATAGGTTTCGTTATCGGTGGCAATTCTTGGGATAAAGGAGTTGGAGTCAGTTGGAGGGCAGATGTCGCTTCAATTGTTGGAGGTATAACTTTACCACGAGCAGGATCATCTTTAGAGAGCTCTTGGGAAGAGATAAATAAGTCACTTAAATCCCCAAAGACATCATCATCGTCATGCCTAGCCTGGTTCCCTCCATCAGTTCCTTTATCGGCATTTTTCATAGTTTGGGAAGGTTGCTCCTCTTCTTCTTCAGTAATGGGGGGAAGCGCGGACTTTTCGGATGGCCCCGTGTCGTCTCGTGGAGTAGAGCACTTCACTAATGGAGTTCCAGTAGAAGTTTCTCCCTGCACACGATCTTTAGTGGAGACCGAGGCGTCGAGAGTTTTCGTCGGAGAATCGGGAACTTCAGTCGGGGCTTCATGAGGCTGAGTAAAGCGAGAGGGATGGAGAAGTCCGTATTGGTGTAAAAATTCATCGCTTAGCAGAAACTTTATGCTCCTTTCTTCTGCCGGCACAGCATTTAATCTTTCTAAAATTTGCTTAAAACTTGGGTCCCTGGTAGGGGGTGGAAGCGCTAAAACAGGAACAAAGAATGAAGTTAGCAACTAAAAGTTCGGATCTCAAAAATGGCTTCAAAGCGGAAAGAATATAGACAGGAAATCTTACTTCCTACTCTCCAGATGGCATAAAACCCTGGAGGGCAACGAACGAAGAAAAACTGATTCAAAAATCCGTGAGCGCTTTCGGGGAGATCAGTAATAAGTTTGCGGTTTCGAGCGCTTCTTATAACCACAATGGAGGGATGGTCTTTAATTTTTGTAAATGAGCAAAAATAACAGATCTCCCCGAAGCTTGGTAGTCGATCCAAGGTTCTCCTAAATAGAACACATAACCCCATCAGAATAGCATAGCCATTGGGGTGTAATTGGAATGGAGAGATAGACAGCCGAAGCAAGAACTGTTGAAGAAAGTCGTTAAAAGGAGGAATAGCGCCATTTAAGCACGTTTGGCGATTGACAGCAACAAAACCAAGAGGTGGCCTATCGGCAGTATCATTTGGCCCCGGTAGTAAGGCGTCAGCATCATCGATGCCAAACTGGACGCGCAATTGATTAAACGTCCGTTGATTCAGAGTTGTTGGTATTCTCTCTGGAGGGTTATCCACAGGAATAGCTACCGGAAAGGTATCTTCAGTCTGACTCATCGGCTCTTCTTGATGAGAAGTCATTCTACACAAGCAACTGGATGTTCAAATGCGAAGGTGCGCGTTTCCTAAAAAGTGTGAAGTGTTGTGCAAGACTAGAAAAGTGACAAGTATATATAACTAGGATTACACTAATCGATGCTTGATCGATGGTAAACATTTCAGAACTTGTTAACTTAAAAGTTCAAACATAATATTAGTGCAAGCAAGTCGATTTCAATTGACTACTTCAGCATTGCTTTGATATTTTGTTTGAAATAAATATATTAAAGGCACTTCATATATGCAGTTCATTCAAGTTAATCATCTATCGTTAACTAATCTGTCATTCGGTGTGGGCAATCAATGACAGTATATTCGTCCCAATTTTCTGTAAACATTGTGTTAGACAGGTTATTAGCTTGCAAGAGTGACCTGTGGAAAAAATACGACAAAGTTCAACAGTTCAAAGTTCAAGCAAAATTTACAAGTGTTAAGTCGTCAACGACTCAATAATTCTTTGTATTGGTTAAAGTCATTGGTTATTTGGATGACTCGGTTACGGCCTAAAGGATATGCGGCGAGTTAAGTTAAGTTCTATAAGTTGTAATGTGCATGAAGGAAAAAGCCTCAAATCAGAACAATGCAAATTTCTTTAAATCCTGTCTCGGCCGCGACTCAAATCTAAGGAGGCATTTAGTTGAGTCGGTCATAGGTTCAAGCATGGAAAAGAGGCTCAAGTACTGAGTCGTTCAGGGCTTATGGTTTGAGTCGTGTATAGTTTGAAAGGTTGAGTCATGGAAAGTAACCCAAGTGCTGAGTCGTTCACGGCTCATGGCTTGAGTCGTTCACGACTTATAGTTTAAGTCATCTACGGTTTATGGCTAAAGCATTGAGTCGTATACGGCTGAGATTGCAAGGCTTTTCAAAATCAGTGGTCGAAAGGCAAAACCTAATTCGCTAACTCTTGGAATTCCTCATCACGCCTCATCTCACAGCCCCCCTTTTCCTGTCTCAATCCACTAACCCGGTAATGCTAAGGCAACAAGGATCTGTCACATTCCCAATGGAGCCCATCGTCCTTCCATACCAACAAATCACCCGAGAAACAATCTGAAATGTTTCGCATCGATCTTAAATTCAATGCATTGCTGAACTCGCGTATCGAATAGTGATCTAGAATCGATTACAACAATTCAAAGTGAAGCGCAGCACATGAAAACAAACTAAAGCCGAAAGATGAGAATTTGTGATTCAACGTTGATTATTATGGATTAAGATTGAATTTGCTTACGAAGTATAATGGTTGGGATGAATCGGAGAATAGCAGGGTTGAATTCGCCTTCGGAAATGAGATTCAAAGATGCGTTAATGGCGTCACAAGATGATGAGACAGAGATCAAGTGAGGAAGAAGAACAACGCAATAGCTTATATACAAGGCAGGGGAGAATGAGAAAGGACTCACGAGTCATAGGCCGCCCTGAGTCGGTCACGACTCAAGAAGAAAGTCGAAGCACACGACTCATGATATAAGCGTGTACTTCGAGGGGCAATTGTTAACGCCGAGCGACTCAAGGAGCCTACGACCCATAATAGTTACCGACTCATGTAAAGGAGCGACTCAGTAAGTGCCGACTCATCAAGACTAGCGACTCAACTAGCCCACGACTCATCCTATAAGGCCACTCAAAGGAGCGACTCACGACTTAAGGAGCCTAATAAGTTAAAGCGTCAGCGACTCAACATGTAGGGCAGTCAGCGACTCATTGGTGGCAACGACTCAGCGAGCTAGTGCTTTAAAGGTACAGTGTGGATTAACGACTCAGCAGGGTCTGCGACTCAAGGCCTAGACCAATTCAACGACTCAAGAGGCCGCTACGACTCAAAAGATGGGCCGACACACGACACAAGACTCAGAGGCAAGTTCAAGATCATGCTGCAAAGAAGTGACTTGCAGACGACTCACGACTCATCATGAGTCGGTCACGACTCATGATGAGTCGACCACGACTCATGACTTTGCAATTTCAGCCTAGGAAGTTTGCCTATAAATACGTAGCCACTTCCAACGTTCAAAGGACTTTTGGGGACTGACTTCCTACGGGCCATTACTCTGCTATTGTCTCGACTTCAAGCAACACTCAAGCAACATTTCAATCACTCCAATCACCAAAGACATTTCAACAAATCTCGTGAAGAAAAATAACTCATTCATCATGCATTCAAAGGATTCTTCTACATCGGGGTTTGAGATATTTGTCTAAGTGTGTTGTAATCGGAGTTGATTGTAAAAAACTGTATCTAAATAAACAATAAAGAGCTTCAAAGTGGACGTAGGCTTGATCCTAAGCCGAACCACTATAAATACTGTGTCTCTTACTGTTTTTCTACATACTTTCTGCTTATTTCTGATTCCCATACAAGTGGGTGGTGCTTTCACAATCACATCTTATACACTAGGGTGTTGGCGTTTAAATTTAAGCGTTAACATTCGCACTATCACGTAGCTAAGGAACTTTCTGGAGCGGACAATAAAATAGCATTTCTTAGGATTCAAATTTATATTATATTTGCAAAGAACGCCAAAAGTCTTGGCCAAGTTCTATACATCCCCTGACCTTCTTAGACTTGACCATCAGTCATCCACATATATTTCCATTAACCTACCAATCTTCTCCGCAAACTTGCTATTGATGAGCCACTAATATGTTGCACCTGCATTGTGAAGCCTAAAGGACATTGCTTCGTAGCATTAGAGCCCAATGTTTGTGATAAATGATGTGTGCTCTTGATATAGATAATGCATAACTATTTGGTTATATTTGTGGTAAGCATTCATAAAGGTAAGAAGCTCATGCCCACTGATTGCAACAAGAAGTTAATCATTATGCGGTAGGCGAAACTATCCATTGGGCAGGCTTTGTTGACAGCCTTACTCGATTTTCAAACTAACACTACATTGGCTACCCATATTTGGTACTCAGGTTCCTGTAGGAAGCCATCGTTGGGGAGTTTTTATAATTTCTCTTTTAATGCTCTATATCATTATGGGTTGTGGTTTCTTCTCTTTTGATGGATAGGGTAAGCCTTCGGGATGATATTGATGGCATGAAAAATGATGGGGGCTATGTTGTCATGTCAACATGCCTCCAAATGAACATATCCTTCCTTCAAGGAAGGTAATGGATTTTCCTTAACTTCCAGGTCTAACTCTGTGCCAATTTGGATGACCTGATGGGGTTTTCATTCTCAATCATCACGGTCTTAAATGGGGTGGGTGGACTGCCATTTGGGTTTGTATATCCCATGTGAGGATCAAGTGAAATGTCATCATTATTATTTTTTTGTTCCTAGGTAACACTAATCCAATGTATGGATTATGTGTTTAATGTGGTAATCGGTTGGGATGGACATCTATGCACAAACCTAGGAGCTTTGGCTATACCTAACTCTCATATATGAGTCTGCCGATGTCGGAGAGATGGAATTGTTGCATCAGCTGCCCCTACTCACAACAGGGTTAAAATTTTTCATTCCATGTTTCTATGAGTTCTATTGTTTTGCTAGGACTACCCAGGGAAAGATGTTCACAACCGTCCTCTCTTTTGGCATGAACAAGAGCATTGCATGACTTTCATGTTCTCTTAGATGTAGGGAATGATGTATTTTTTTCTTCAATTGCTTATGCATTATGGATGGCCCTGACATGAATTCAAGCATAGTATGGTTATTACATTCTCGTATGTGGACAATCCATGAGCATCGTTGATTATTGTTTTAGCATAAGGACTCTTTTCTTCAATTATTGTAAATGTAGCAATCCCTGGTGGCTTATGACCGTTTTGGATAAATATGATACCTCCCTTTATAGGGAACTTCATAGTGAGCCGCTAATATGCCATGACTATATCTCGGTCTACCAGCATCAGCAACCTATTGAGATGTTATATGAGATAGGAAATCTATTGCTACAAAGTTAACTAGATCATCACAGAGCAGGGGAACGCAAAAGGTGATTATGTGTGTCAAACCCATAGCAACAATCCCGAGACCTCTGAATCCATTGATGGGTAAGGCACAAGGCGTGAGGCTTGATGATGGGAGTTTCATTTGATCAAAAAATTATTAAATACTATATAAATGGAGCTTCCTCTGTCAATGGAGACCTAATGTAGTTTAGCAGCGGCGGCGTTAACTAGCATGGCCATGGAGTTGTAGTGGGGTAGCCAACTCCTCTCTTATCTTTGGGTGAAAAGATGATGTTTACTTCATCTTCTTCAAACTGAGAAGCCTTTAATGCTCAAAGATCGATTGGGTAGATTTGGTTATTTAAGTCGAGCATCCTTGTGTACTAACCTTATGCTCCTTCCTATCTTTCACCATGTGGGGGTCGCTACAAATTGATCGATCTCGGTGTTGATTATGACCATAGTATTGTCGTTAACTCGCTTCGGCTAGGCAGAGGGGTTTTGTCGAGTACATCTTTGTTCAACCTATTGTTTTACATATTTCACAAGTGCACCTTTATGAATCAACTGCTTTATCCCATATTTTAAGTGGCGATACTAGTTTGTGGAGATGCTATTAAATTGATGGAACTCATAGCATTTCTTAACGCCTTAGGGCTCCACCTTTTGCCCTGATTAGGTGGGAGGTGGACTTTGGTAGGGTGCACGGTCTCGAATGGTGAGATAGATGGTTCCATATCACGAGTTAATTAGGCATGATTGTGTACCTAAGATTAAATCGAGAATAATCTTCGATGTTCTCTGTTATGATTTGGTCCTCCTCCCTCTCATGCCTTCCTCATCACTATTGGGCAAGTATACCTCTTCCACTCGCATGATCCTATTAGATCTTTAGAAGAAGTCAGCCAAGGATAAAGCGTGATGCTTTTGTAATTCTTTCCACATCTTAAACCAGTGCCTCACCCTAGAACATAGGGCAATCACTGAGCTATTCTTGTCTAATCCCTTGCATGGGTTAATTCTATGTTGAAGAGGTTGACATAGGGATGAAGTGACTCATTCGACCTATCTTATGTTGCATGGGTTACTTACCATTATAATTTTTGTTCACAAGGCAAAGAAGCAATTCTTGAAATCTATACACAACTGGGCCCAGGAGTGAATATTAACTGCTTGAAGATATAAAAACCAACATGTGGCTGATTTGGTCAAGGAGGAGGGACCATGAGGCATTGCATTAACAAGGAGCTGACCAACTCGGGTGATGGAGTTGTAAGCCAACATATGGTTAGACGTGCAGGCACTTCCATCATTATTTTCAATTGAGGTAGGCTACTTTAGATAAATCTACCGCTCAAAATCTCTTTGTAGAAGGGATTCCCATTCTCATCATCGAACAAACTCTTGTTGCACTGTTCCTAGTCTAGGTCCTTAACATCTGCTATCGCAAAGATGCCATTTCTTCTCAGAGGGCCCCCTCCATAGGATGCAAGAAGAACCGACTTTTAATTGGTGAAGGACTCCATCGATCTCTTACAGGTGAAAGAGAATGATGGCACTGATATAGTGATTGGGAATAGTAATGACAAATAGGGGTAGGTGACCTCCTGTTCTTATTGCCAAAGGGGGACCTAGAATGCTAGGCCAATTTTTCATGGGATTTGGAGCCGAGTGGAATGCCTTGGAAAATCGGTAAATAATTTAATTTAATATTAATAATATGATAATGTGAAATAATTGGAATCAATGAATTAATTAAATATATAAATTACAAGGAGGGGGAAAATGGTCATTGCTCAAATGTTGGAATTTGATGACGAAAATATTATTATTGCGAATGTCTTATTTTTTTCTTAGCATAGTATAGTATGTTTGTTCAGTTTAGAGTTTGTATGGATGATTTACGGATGGAAAGGTACTCTCTTCTAGTAGGCACAAAGGGTTAGGCTTTTGAATTTGAATTTCGGCGGGCTTGAATGGTTAACTTGGAAAACCGAAGAAAAAAATATGTGTCCCATTTCATTTCAGAAACTAACTCTTTAACTTCTTCTTCCTCCTCCTTTCTTAAAAACCACTTGTAATCAAACTCCATTATCTTACTCAAATTCTCACTAAATCGAATGAAACAAAGGTGTTGCGGAGCTATCGAACAAGGCTATGAACATAAAGTGATTAGGAGGCAAAATTCTAAAGCATAGGAGCCCAAAAGGCCCAGACAATGAAGGAAAGTGATGAATTTTCGTTCATAGTTCTAAGAATTCAACGTGTAACTTCAAATGACATATCTCCTTCATTTCTCATGGATTTAGGCTAAACGAACGGAAGATCAAAGCATATAGAGAGTAATATGAAATCGAAGGGTTGATAGTACAATAGGGTCAGAAAGTAAGGAGAATAGTGTAAATCACATAAATCATTTTCTACCTACAACATCAAACTTCAATTTGCATATCTTCCACATTTCTTGATGAAATTCGACAATCTACCCCATGAAACGATTATATGTACAAGGAATACGATCAGCAAAAAACGTTTAGTCTGAAAAATGGAAGTTCCTAGCTGGAAATGGATATAACAGCAAAGGTAGGAAGCAATTTTGGAGTTTTGGTAAGTGAATCATCTCTGATCTTATTACAGTGTTTTGATATTTGTATAAGATACTTTAAGCTATTCTAGGACTTAATTATAGTGTATAATTTTCAAAAGAATGAAATCTAAAACTATGTAAATAAAAGAATGTACTATGTTTGTTAGAAATTGACACAAACCCAGTATCAACACTAATTCGAATAAAAACCTTATATAAACCGTAATTTGATGTATATGAATATGTTAGGACCTCAGGGCCATGATAACATATATAATAGGGTCTTCTGAAAACAAAATATAAAGTAAATAATTGAATCTGGAAATCAAAATATATAAAATAGGAAGAAAAATGCATATCTGAGATGTGCATCAGTGTATGCACACCGGTCCACCAATGGACAACCTAGATTTAATATTTGGGATTTTTGAATGCTCAATTCTCGTGCGATTAATTATGCATTTTATGTGGTATTCTCTAGAAAATCTATAATGATACCTTAACCGATGTGGTTGCTGCTTGGATGCTTAGTTTGGTGATCATGATGGTGTATGGTTTAAGTGTATGCAGTTTTCGGTGAATGAATGAAATATGTGGAAATTAGCAACGATGATGAGATACGAGTACAGTGCGAATGGCTTTGAATTGCAATTTCGATAATGTAGTATATATGGCTTTGGATGATAAATGAAACCTGTATCATGTAGCCTAGGCGGAGGGTCCTCGATTCATGGCGTTGATGAGCGTTCTCATGTAGAGCAATGAGGTTGGTCCAGGAGATTTTGATGTTGACATAAATTGACCTATACTGCATGTGGTAAGACCAAGTGTGAGTCCAATATATTTGCTATCCTTTACAATAGGTGGCGAGAATCGAATATTAGTTGTAGACGTGTAATCCTTTTCCATAGGTGGTGAGGCTGGGTTATGTATCATTAAAGCGTTTACCGTAGGTGGCGAGATCAGATTTCATATAGGGATTTATTATAGGTGTTCGGAACTGGGTCATTTTAGATAGTATAGTATCATTCTGTTGCGTACGCAACTTGGCCAGAAGGTATTATACTTTAGGCTTAAATCATGCTGTATCATCGTCATGATAGTATATATATTAGATTGGCTTTTTTACTCAGACATATGTCTGATCCACTCTAATATTTTTCTATTCATACTGTTCAGTTTGATGGATTCTGAAAATGTAACGGATCAAGAAGAGAGACTGTATATATAGTAAATATTATATATAAGTGTTGTATATAACATGTACCTCAAAGATGATGTGACAATGGTGGAGCTGATTGGGTTTGGTTTGTATAAACTAATGTAGTAGTATTATAATATAAATAGTAAATTTTGTATAGTATGATATTTTATGTGACCAATCGCTGTGAGACTCTGAAAGCTATTAGTTAGTGTAGTTTTATTCTACGCTCTCTCTATATATCGATGTGTATTATCTTAAAGCAACTCGCTATTTTGGGATTTCATTATGTAGTTACGGGGTTACAAAATGGTGGGCTGTTACATTTTGTATCAAAGCATAAGTTATAGGATTATGGACGTATTGAGAGAGCGTACTTGTATTTTTTGTAAATTGTAAAATAAATATATATAAGAATAGAATACGTTTATATTTGTTCCAGTTAATTTATCTATCTACTGAGCAGTTGCTAATGAATCCTAACTATGGATAACAAAGGTGAGTAAGGTAGGGAAGAAGGAAACTGGAACAAAGATAAATGTTTGTAAGGTAAGATCAAAACTAGAATGGTGCTAGAGTCGAGGTTAGGGATATTGTGGTGTGAACATCCATGTTCGGTTCCATCAATATTTATAACGAGTCATGACATTGTAAACCCCATAGTATGTGCACTCAATGTATGAGAAGTGATTCTTAGTATTATGTTAGAGTTGAACCTTAATTTGTAGTAGGGACATAGCCAAGCACTTATGAGAGTATATGTGATCGCTTAGATTCAATTTGCTAGATGCACTAGATAGGAAGCTAGAGAGGATGGTAAGAGAATTGAGTTTTAGAAATAAAATATATTTTAAGAAAGAAAATTAAAGGTAAGTAGGAAATTAGTTTTGAAAGTTGGAACTATAAATTTCGTTTATAAGAAAAATTATTCATTTATATTGTATTTTGAGCATTTGGATAATTTTTGAAAAAAATAGAGATTTAGTGATTTAATTCAAATTAAGTAGAACTCTAACGTCTTAATATATATTCATTCAAATACGAAATTAGAAGATTTGTGAAATGAAAATTTTGAACATATATATAGTAAAATATATGGTTTGAGATTGCAGAAGTGGTTCCAACATTAAAATAAATATGATAAGGGGATGAAGTGAATTTTGAATAATGTTTTCATATGTATAGGATGTGTTATTTAAAAGTGTAGAAATTTTCTATTTACAAAATAAATTTATGTATACTATATTTATTTAATAAAAATACTATAAATTATAATGATGTTTTGGAGCAAGGGTATTTTAGAACATAACTAAGTTTATTTAAAAATTTTATATGTATGTGTGTATTAAGTGGTTAATATTAAATCATTGGAGGTAAAGAAGTTATTGGTGTTGAAATTTATTTATAAAGGCAAAGTAAGTGTTTGATGCAAGATTTAATCTTATAGTTTTATGAAAATGAGATGTTTGAGTAAAGTATTACTTTGAAAAGTTATGATGTATTTTAAAAAGCGAGCGAAAGTTTTAAATTTGGGTACCATGATAAGTTTCCGATAGAAAATCTTTTATTTCAGTTGTAGAATATAAAAGAAGTTTTGAATGGTTAAATTAAAAGTGGTTTGATGAGTTATAAAGAGGGAAAAACATATCATAAAAGGAGATGAGTTATAATGTGGGATAAGGAATGTGCTGGTGATTAGTTCAAGTGTAAGTCCCACATAGTGCATGAATGGATTGATTTTGGATTCGACTGAATAACTTATTATGGGATAATGTTGGATGTAAGTATGAATGAGACTTGGATAAGAATTAGTAGATTGGGCTAAATTTGTCGTATGTCATGGTCCCGATAGATGCGCGGAATTGGATAGAGCAAGAAAGATTGTGGTTATGGTTAAAAAGAGAAAAGTAAACCAAACTTTTGTGTTAAAGAAAATTAGAGAAAAGATGGTTACAGAATAGCAAATTAAATCGGTTGATAATTATATGAAGAAGATTTGAGCCAAAGCTATACTTATTGTATTGGAAAATTTTAAAAGTGCAATTGAAATAAATTTTGAAGCTGGTTCGCATAAGAGGCATAAATAGTATTAGAATTTCAACCGATTGGAACTCATTAACCAATTGATTGAAATATTTTGGAGTTATGGATGAAGATTTAGTTGAAACGCTTAGAGTATATTTAGGATAAGGTCCCAAAGACCCAATGATGCTACTATGTGATCTGACTCGTTGATCGGTCAATAGCGCAAAAATTGAAATAATTGACATTCACATTCTTTTATTCTGTGTCATTGCAGTAATGTTCAAAGGTGGAAGCTAATGATACTTAGATTACTTCATTGTTTGATATCATTGTAAAGGTGGATTTTTTGAGTTGATTTTTGGATGTGCACCGTTGATCCGACATTGTGGGTAATAGTACACCATATATATCGTTTGGTTGATGATTTGGATTGATTTGAGAATAGGAATTGTTGACCTGATGCTAAGGGTAACATTACACCATGTATGTTATATGACTTAGACGGATGTTGTTCTCCAAGTAAGTGATTATTGTCTTGCTATATGTATTTTGTCGCGATTGCTAAAGATTTTCAATATTTGAGTAATAGATGCGACTGCGAATATACGATTTTAATTGAAATCGGATGTGACATGGGTTTGATGGTACATTCACTATACTAGGACATCGTTCCTTTTTTCGATTTTCCAAGATATATTGTGGTGTAGGGTGTTATTATGAGTATTATATTGATTTGATTTATATGGATAAGCATCGTCCCTGTTGAGTTGTCGTGTCCATGATATAGAAGAGTGATAGTCGATAATTGATATATTGTAAAGGAAGTATTGATTGGTTATAATTAGAAAATGAATTAAGCTTGAATTTTGGTTGTGAAGGGTATTGAGTATGAATTGTTAATTTTAAAGGAAATTCTATATTTGATTTAAGGATGATTATTTTGGTATGATAAATGAGAATGTAGGAATATGTGGATATGGATGGATATTAAGATCGTATGAGTTTGTGTTATTTATAGATAAAATGAAGTAGTTGGGTTTTATAGGTAGATATTGTTAGCGCAAAAAATGGTGTAGTACCCATGATGACAAGTATAATGAGCCAAAGCTCGATTTTAACACATTTGATGACATGATTAAGCATGGCTTCGTTGGTGTTGACTAAATGGTGTTAAGAGATCAAGATTAGGCTTAGCATTCAAGGCCAAGTACAAAATGATGTCATTGAGGAATGGCTTTATGATACTCATGGACTTTTGGAACGAAAAATTCGAAAGCCCATATAGTCTTTTGGAACAAATTGCTCAAAAGCCTGTATATATTCTTTTCGAATAATACCTTTTAAAGTCTATGCCACATGATCAAAGTAGATAAAAGAATAGGCTGAAATTGTATATGATAGCCCATTAAGCATGCTAATGGATGTGATAGGAAATCTTCTTAGTTCATTGTCCATTGTCCATATGTAGGTGGCAAGATAGTGATTATGCATATGAACACTACTTTTGACCGAAGCTATATATTTTATATAAAATCACGAGGAACTTTGGGTCCAAAGAGCTTTATCATATGCATGTCCATGTCCAATAATATCAAAAGTGCACAATCAAGGTAATTGGCATATTTAAATCCTTGTTCATATACTTTTGTTATAATTATAGTCAAATTAAGTTTTTCTCCAGTTCAATTAAGAGTTGCAAGTTTATAATTTTGAGAGGAGAGAAAATAAATGATCGCCTATTTCCAATGCTCCCATGCCCATATTTATAAGGTTAGAAGTGTGGCATAGCGGCTTGACTTCATTATGCATGAATTTCAACATCATTAACGCTGCATGGTACTAGGCCTTGCTCAATGATGACATTAGACATTCCTTGGGAAACAACAGAACTTCGGCACCATCTCAATAGCAAAGATATTCGATATCAATGACTTTCGACATTCCTTGGGAAATAGTAGAACTTTGGCACCATCTCAATAGCAAAGATATTCCATATCAATGACTTTCGACATCGATGGCTTCTTCTATGATGATCAACACTCTTAATTGGTAGGTGGCGACAACATTTTGAACCGACATTTGTATAAACTAGCATTTATGAGAAGCGGCACAGATATCGAGCAGCATCGAGAGTTTTCTATATGTACTTAAGAGAATGATTTGAATAGGTAAAATTGGAAAGTGGAGGAGTTGATCCAACCTTTTCAAAGTGATTTCCTTTCAAAGCGATTTCCATTTGATTTATTATTAGTTTAGTTAATATCTAGATTTGGTTTAGTAATTACTTGGATTCATTATTATTTTAGTTATGTAATGGATTTTGTTATTATCTTGATATGTTTTGTATATTGTGATGTCATGGTTTACCACTATATATATGCTCACCATGTGATACGCTAGTGCTATTGGTTGCATACGTATAGAATTTATATAATCACCCTAGGATACTTGCATCATGCTTTGTAAGTCATCTCACTCATAAAGGAGAGACCAGATGCTAGATATTTGCATACATAATGTCATATGTCATTTGCATATATATTAGGATATTATGTTATCGGTTGCATATCATAAAACTACACAAACACCGTATATATATGTATGCATGGATGCTTAGTTTGATCTATTTCTTGGTTATATAGATGATTGTTTGGATGAATGGCCGGATGGTTGACTTTGAATGCTTATATATTTGTGTGAGACGAGAGAGTGTGATGCATTCTTTGTTGCTTGGGAATTTCAAGGATGAAACTCTTTTCATGGGGGAGAATTTAATACCCCAAAAATCGATATGTACTTTAATTTAACATTAATAATATAATAATATGAAAATATTTGGAATTAATGAATTAAATAAATAAATAAATTATAAGGAAGGCAAATTGGTTATTTTTAAAACATTGGAATTTGATGAAAAAGCAATGCCATTGCGACCATCCTGTTTTTTTGAATCCCACGATACATTTGTTTTTAAAATTTAGAGTCCATATAGAGGATTAACAGATAAAAAGATGGTCGAGTTAAGCAGGCACCAAGAGTTAGAGTTTGGTATTTGAATTTTGGCAAGCTTGAAAGGTTGACTTAAGAAAGCTAAAAAAATAGGTATCTCATTTCATATCAGAAATTAACTCCATAACTTCTTCTTCCTCCTCCTTTCTCAAAAACCATGTGTAATCAAACTCCATATTCTCATTGCAGATCTATCGAAAAATGCTATGAACTTGAAGTGATTGGGAGGCGAAATTCTGAAGTATGGGAATGTGACAAGCTCGGATAGCGAAGGAAAGTGATGATTTTTTGTACACAAGTTTTTGAATTCGACGTCCAACTTCAAAATGTCATATCTCCTTCGATTTTCAACAGACTAAGATGAAACCAATGGAAAATGGAACCATATAGAGAGTACTCTGCACAAATATGAGTTTGGTGGTAGAAATTTAAGGGTATGTGGTGTAGTAGGGCCAGATAGTATGGAAAATATTGTAAATTCTATTACTCATTTTCCACCTACTATGTAAAACTTTACCTTTGCATATCTTCCACATTTCTTAATGGAATTCAGTGATCCACCACTAAAAACAATCGTATGAATGAGGACTATGATACGGAGATAGGATTTTTGTGAAAAATGGAAGTTCCAAGTAGGAAATGGATAGAACAGCAAAGGTCGAAAGCAATCTTGGTGTTTTGGTGAATGAATCCTCTTTGATATTATTATAGTGCTTTGATATTAGTACAAGATGCTTTAAGGCTATTTTAGGACTTAATTATAATGTGTAATTTTCATAATAATGAAATACGAACCTACGAAAATAAAAGTACATACTCTATTTGTAAGAAATTGACAAAAACCTAATTTTAACACCAATTCGAATCAAAACGTTATAGAAAACATAGTTTGATGTATATGAATATGTTTGGAACCTAGAAAAATGATATAAAATGTATATATATATTTGATATAGAAATTTCATAAAATAAAGAATGGAACAAATAATCAAATATGGAAACTAAATTACACGAAAGAGGAAGAAGGATGCATATTTAAGATGTATGCTCGTGTGGGTCGGCGGAATAGGGATCTTAAGGCTAAACTAACACTAGAAGGGAGGTGAATAGTGTTTAATAGATTATATGAATATTTTTAAAATTCTTGAAGTTTGTACATGGAATAACGTAATTAAAATCATAGAAATAATCACAGCATCAAAGTGTAGATAAAAGTAAATGCAGTAAAAGTAAAAAGGAAAGAACGCACTAGGATTTATACTGGTTCGGAGCTGAATACATCTTGTCCCACACAATTCCTTGTCTTCTTAACTAATAAATGCAAATAAAATCTCGACTTCATGGCTATGAGACATACCCTCTACAATCCCGACCTCCGAGTAGAGTCACTCGATTTCCATGCTACAAGCACACCCACTAGATTTGTAGGCTAATAAGCACAGCCAATTGATTTTACGGGCTACACTCACACCCATAAGTATAGTAGTATGATTTGATAGATCTTGATTACAATTGATTCTATAACTCTTGAATATCACTTTGATCTTGGTTTGAGTAAGAGAGATGAGAAATAATAGAGTAAATGATGGAGAATCAAATAGTGATGATTGAATTTGATTCTGGTTTAATTTCTGCAGAGTTGGGTATATTTTGATTTAGAAAATGAGAGAGTGGAAGGAGAAGATATGAATAAGAGAATTATTATTAAAAAGTTCATTTGGAAGTCTGATACTTATAGAGGAACAATGATCATGCCCATTCATTAAGAGATATTATGAAAAGATTCCTTTTTGAAATTTAAATTTTAAAAAATAGGCCACTATGTCGACATATATACGTAGAGTATGTCGACTTACTCTTTTTAAATTTCAAAAATGCTTTGAAACATTATTTTGAAAACTCGTTGTTTTGTAAAATAGTTTGACATTGTAAAATCATTTATGCATAAGTTATACATATTTAAATCATATTAAATATTAAACATAAACTTTATATAATAATTTTGAAAATTTTATATAATGTAAATAATATATATATAAGCAATACAATTATAACTTATTAAAGTATAAATAAAATTAAATATATATATATATATATGTATGTATAAACTTAAAAACACTAAAATCATATCTTTATAAGTATAAGAGATTGAAAATCATTTTGAGAAATATTTCAAAATGATTATTTAAAAAAAAAGATATTTGAAAAAAAAATTAAAACAAAATTGGAGATGGAGAGAGATTAGGAAAGTGCTATCAAGGTTTTAACATAAATTTTCTGACTCTATAACTTATTTGGAATATCTTGAAATGTTGAACTCTTCCACACTTATAAGCCTTCATTCTTCAAATCTTGAAACTCTATATCAGCATCTTGAATCTATTCTTAATAACGTATAGTCTTCTTAATCAACACATATCTAATAACTTGCACTATATGATATATGTATGTATATAACTTGATAAAACATTAATATTTATATCTTATATAATGTCTACGGTTGTTATCATCAAATCCAATGTCTAAGGTACGAACAGTGTCCCTATTTTTTATGACGATAACTCTGTATATAATATATAATATCACTTCCCTTGGGTTGCAAAACTCCCCCTTTATCTATGCCTAGATTTTATATATTTCCCCCCGTTTTCATCAAAAAAAATAACCATCTAAAGCTATAACTTTAACACTAACTCTTACTCTAACTCTAACTCCACCTAAATAAAATGTTATAGACTAATGATATATAGTGATGATGAGAATGATTTATACAAAAATAATAAGTGATATTTAAAATGAGATAATCATGAAATGGAAATAACGATATGAATGATATATGATAACTGATAAGACAAATCATTAATAGTAACCAAACCAATCTATAAATTCATTCATTACCACACCATAATCCAATCACATCTTAAAATGTACATATAACTGAGTAAAACAAATGTTAACTTAAATTAAATATACACACCATACAATCAAATTAACAAAGACAAGTACAATCCTAATGTAAATTCCTAACGATCGGGGATTTGTGAATAGGACAATAAGGGTAATGAAGCCAAAAGTTCTCCTTTTGTTCGTTGAGATTTCCATCTTAATCGATACATACTTCTCTGATGCATCGGACTTCGTCACCTTCCCACATGTGTTCTTCCTCTTCTTGTTCTTTCTCTTATTCCTCATCATTGCTGTCTTGAATAAGGTTTTGAATGGCTAAATTTGCAGAATATTTTTCATAAGTACTAGAGTCGTAGGTTTATCCAATAGATATTCTTGCAAATTGCAAAGAATTCTGCTTTGTTTCTCTTATTCTTTGGACATACAAAGTTGTATAACTTTTATTTCGGTCAACATCTGTAGAACATTCTTCATTTCTTCTTTCAATTTAATAACTTTGGCTATAGTTTGTCCTAGAAGGGGCATTGGGTAGGAGAAGGGAAGGAAAACGATGAGTTCTCTTCTTTGGAATGTTCAGCGTTAGTGGAGCCCATGGTTTATTTGTTTCAGAGGATTAAAACAAAGAGAATATAGAGAAATGAAGAAGGAAGTCAAAATTTGGTTATTATATAACCACCAATTTGAATTTTAGAGGGAAATTTAAAAAACAAAAAAAATACCATTTTATGTCAACATAAGGGGATATGATATGTCGACATATATGTTATAATTTTGATTATTTTGTTTATCTTTATATTTTTAATTTTTACTTCATTATTTTTATATTTCCGATGGAGAACAAATTCCTAACCCACTTCTTAACTTAATAGAAGATGTTTGATTCAATAGTTTTGTTTATATATCATCTACTTGATTTTCAGTATTTAAAAAGACAAGTAATATTATTTCTTTGTTTACACTATCTGTTAAAAAATTATGTCTTATAACAATATTTTTAGTTGTAGCATGATGAGATGGATATTTAGATAGATTGATCTCACTTGTACTATCATAGTATATTGGTGATTTAGTAAAATTTGAATCAAAATCTTTTATTGTTTGTTGCATATAGATAACTTGTGAACAGACTAATATTGCTGAAGTATATTCTGCTTCTATCTTAGACAGAGATACAGAGTTTTTCTTCTTACTAAACTAGAAAACCAGAGAGTGTCCCAAAAAGTGACAAGTTCCACCTGTACTTTTTCGGTCTAATTTGCAACCAGCGTTGTCAGCATTACTATACGAAATTAATTCAAAGGAGTCTTCTTTTGGGTAAAAGAGTCCATAGTCTAATGTGTTGTTTACATATCTCAAAATTCATTTTACGAATTTTAAATAAGTTTCTTTAGATTGAGATTGATATCTTGCACAGAGACAAACACTATGCATTATATCAGCTCTAGCAGTTATATGATTCATGATCCAATCATTCCTCTATACAATTCTTGATCTATATCTTTTGAATTTTCTTCTTTATTTATTTTTTCATTAGTTGCCATGGGTGTTGATTTACCACTGGTATCTTACATACCAAATTTCTTAACTAAATCTTTAGAATATTTTCTTGACTAATAAAAATTCTATTGCTTAGTTGTTTATTTGTAATGCTAAAAAAATTTAGTTCTCCCATATGACTCATTTCAAAATCCTTTGTCGTTATTTCTGAGAATTCCTTACTTAGTTTATCATTGGTAGATGGAAAAATGATATCATCTTCATATATTTGTATTAACTGAATTTAATTTTTATCTCTTTTAATAAAAAGTGTACTATCTACTTTGCCTATTTCAAAATTTGATTATAATAGGTAGGATTTAAGTTTGTCATACCAAGCTCTTGGAGCCTGTTCAGACCATACAAAGCCTTTTTTAATTTGTAAACATGATTAGGAAGTTTTTCATCTTCTAAAGGTGGGGGTTATTTTACGTATATATCTTCTTCAATAAAACCATTTAAAAATTTGATACAACTTAATATTATTATGATTAGCGAAAGCATGTAAAATTCGTACAGCTTCTAATCTTGCTACGGGTGCAAAGGTTTCATCAAAATCTATTCCTTCTTCTTATCAATAACCTTATGCACTAATCGAGCTTTATTTCTCACAACCTCTCGGTGTTCATTCATTTTGATTCTTTATACCCATTTACTTTCTATTATGGATTTATCCTCAGGCCTTTGGCCAAATTCCCCTACATCATTTCTTGTAAATTGATTTAATTTCTCTTGCATGGTATGAATCCATAAATCCTCAGTTGTTGCTTTCTTTGGATTTTTAGGATAAACGAAAGCAATGTTACTAATTTATTTAGTTAATTTCTAGTTTTAACAACAGATTCAGTATTTTCAAATACATTTTCTCTAGGATGATCTTTCTAGTATATTGTTCTTTTATTTGGATGTGAATTTTCTGAATTATTATTATTTTCATTTTCGATAATCTCATTATTACTAATTTCATTTGGGTTATCAATGTTTTTCTCTTCGTCAACATTTGGATTATAAAGTTTAAAGTTTTCGTCAAATGAAATATGTAATGTCTCTTCAATAATGTTAATTCTAGTTTTAAGAACTTTATAAGCTTTATTTGTATTTGAATATCCAATAAAGATTTCTTTATCTGACTTAGCATCAAATTTATCCAAATTATCTTCAGTATTTAAAATATAACATTTATTACCAAAAACTCTAAAGTATGATACTTTAGGCTTTTTACCATATAATAATTCATATGATGTTTTCTTAATTGACGGTCTTCTTAAAATTCTATTTAATATATAATATGCAATACCAACTGTTTCAGTCCAAAAAAAATAAGGTAAATTACTATCGTTTAGCATAGTTCTAGTGCATTTTTGAATCGTCCTATTTTTATGTTCTATAAACTCCATTTTGTTGGGATGTTCATGGAAATGAAAATATATGAGTTATACCTTTCTTGTTATAGAAATTTTCATTTTCGAATTCTCCACCATAATCACTCCGGATAGTTTTAATTTTACTAGTCATTTGATTTTGAATTCATTTAACAAAGATTTTAAACATTTCAAAAGCATCACTTTTAGATTTCAAGAAAATCATAATGGTAAACCTAGAATAATCTTTTACAATTTACAAATACATATCTACTGCAATTTGTAGATTTATCTGTAAAGAACCGAAAAGATCTAAGCGTAGAAGTTCAAGGGTTTGAGAGGTAGAAATCATATCTTTTAATTTAAAAGAACTTTTTCTATGTTTTCCTAATTGACAGGCATTGCATAAGTTATTGGCTTTAAAATTCATTTTATGAAAACCTATGAGTGGACCATTTACCAATTTTATATAGTAGTTTGAAATTCAAATGACCAAATCATTTATGCCAAATTCACTTGATTCAGCCAAAAGACACAAATTATCATTTGGGATTCTCATTCTTAATATATAGAAGTTTCGTTTCCTAATACCTTCAAAGATAATGTTTAAATCATTATCTTCAATGTAACTTTTAGGAGTTTTATTTTTAAACCATTATCACACAATGACCGATACTCAACGGATCATGCTTCACGTTCTTAATTAACAAAATATTAGAAATAGTAGGAGCCTTAGAATTACCAACATTGGTGATGCCGATTACATATCCTATAGAGTTGTTTCCAAAATTTGTTGATCCACTATCTTTGTAAATTGTATCTTTTAAAATCTCTGGATTTGCAGTCATGTGTCTTGTGCATCCATAATCTAATATTCATTTGGCCTTTTTTGTCTGTAGATTCTAACCATCAGGTGTCTGTTCATTAAAAGCCATGTAACACATATGTTCCTACAATTCATACCTTTTCAAAAGATCGCGTGATTTTTTATGATGAATGGACGCAAATTTATGAAACAACGTTATGATGATTTTGCAAATTATCTTTTCGAAGTAGTTAAAAATATTATCAAAAATTTCCATTGAAAATTTTCCAAAATCATATTATGTATACTTTGAAAACCAATGCTCTTGTACCAAATGTGAGTTAGTAGAATATGGATCTTAAGGCTAAATTAACACTAGAGGGGTTGAATAGTGTTTAATGGATTATATGAATATTTTTCAAATTTTTTAAGATTCTTCTTCGAATGATGTAATTAACAATCATGGAATCAAAGTGCAAATAAAAGTAAATGCTGTAAAAGTAAAAAAGGAAAGAGCATACCTGGATCCTAGTTTGGAGTTACCCTACATCCAGTCCTGCATAATTCCTTGTACGAATTTCTTCTCAACTAGTAAATGCAAATACAATCTCGATTTCAAGACTACAAGACTAACCCCCTAGAATCCCGACCGTTAGGTAGAGTCGCTTGATTTTCAGGCTACAAGCACACCCACTAGATTTACGGGCTACTAAGCAAAACCAATTGATTTTACGGGCTACAATCACACCCACAAGTATAGCAGTATGATTTGATAGAGTTTTGCAGACTTAGATCTTCGATCTTGATTACAATTGATCCTATAAGTGTTGAATAATTGCACTTTGATCCTGTTTCGTGTGAGAGAGATGGGAGAAACTAAAGAGTAGATGAAGGAAAATCAAACTAGTGGTGTTTGAATTTGATTCTGGTTGAATATCAACATACTTTGGTACAATGATTTAGAAAATGAGAGGTGGAAGAAGGAGAGAAGAATAAGAAAATTATTATTAAAAAATTTGTTTGGAAGTTTGGTATATATAGAGGAAAAACAGTCATATCCATTCGCGAAGAGATACGATGAAAAGATGCTTTTTTTAAATTCAAATTTTGAAAAAATCGGACGCTATGTCGACATACATACATAGAGTATGTCAACATACTCCTTTTAAAATTAAAAATACTTTAAAACTTTATTTTGGAAACTCGTTGTTTTGTAAAATAGTTTGATACTTCGTAAAATCATTTAAGCATAGTTTATGCATATTTTAATCATAATAAAACTTTATAAAATAATTTTGAAAATTTCAAAATAATATAAATAATATATATAAATTCAATACAATTATAACTTATTAAAATATAAAGAAATATTTAATATATATATAGACTTAAAAACACTAAAATAATATCTTTATAAGTATAAGAGATTGAAAATCATTTTTAGAAATATTTTTAAAAGATTATTTTAAAACCATGATATTTGAAAAACAATTTAAAAAATTAGAAAAGGAGAGAGAGATTTGAAATGTGCTATCAAGGTTTTAACATAAATTCTACGAATCTATAGCTTATCTATAATATCTTGAAATCTTGAACTCTTCAATACTCATGAGTTTTCATTCTCCAACTTTGAAACTTTGTATCAGCATCTTGAATCTACTCTTGATACTATACCATCTTCTTAATAAACACCTGTCTAATGTCTTGCACTATATACTATATATAACTTGATAAAACTTAGTATTTATGTTTATATAATGTCTATAGTTGTTGTCATTAAAACCAATACCTAAGGTACTAACACACTGGTGCGTTGGTGTGCACACACCAGTCCATCGATGGACAACCCAAATTTGATATTTGCGCTTTCTAAGTGCCCAATTCGACGTGTAATGATTTCACTTATTGTGGTGTCCTCTATTGAGTCTATGATTACACCTTGACCAGTGTGGCTACTGTTTGGATGTGTAGTTTGATGATAATAACGATGTATAGTTGTCGTGTATGCATTTATGGATGAATAAAATAAGTATATGGAACTTGCCGATGATGATGAGATAAGAGTATAGAGCATATAGCTTTGAATTGTGTATTTTAACGGGATAGTGTATATGGTTTGGATGATAAACGAACACCTAAATCATGCAGCGCATGTGATGGTCCTTGATTCATAGTATTGGCGAACATTCTCATATAGAGCAACAAGGCTGGTCTAGAAGATTTTGATGTGGACAAAAGTCAACCTGCAGCGCACGTGGCAGGACCAGTCATGAATCCAATACATATATCATCCTTTATCATAGGTGGCGATACCGAATAGTATTTGTAGATATGTAATCATTTACCGTAGGTGGCGAAACCAGATTATTTATCATGAAATACTTTACTACAGGTAGCGAGACCGGATTTCGTATAAGGGTTCCTTTACCGATGTCTGGGACTGGATCATTTTTAGATAGCGTAATATTGTTCTGCAGTACATGTGGCTGGACCAGAAGGTATTATACTTTAGGCTTAAATCATGTTATATCATTGCGAAAGTAGTATACATGTATTAGATTGGCTTTGCTTACCAAGACATTTGTCTAACCACTCCAATATTTCTTTCCTATATTGTTCTGGTTGACGTATTCTGGATATGTGATGGATCGGAAAGCAAGGCCAGTATATATTGTAAATACTATATATAAGTGCTTTATATAACTTGTGCCTTAAAGATATGATGTAGCAATGTGTGGAGTTGATCGGGTTTGGTTTATATAAACTAATGTAGCAGTATTATAAAAGTAAACAGTAATATTCGTATGATATGATATTTGTGTGACCATTCTTTTTGAGACTCTGAAAGTTATCGGTTAATATAAATCTGGTTTATGCTCTCTTTGTATATCAATACATATTATCTTCTTATGACTTGTTATTTCTGGACTTCACTATGTAGTTATAGGGTTACGAAGAAGGGGGTTGTTACACAAGGAGTACTCTTTACTCTCATGGGTTCTCCATTTAGACGATCGAACAGAAAATCATACCCTAGATCCGTTGCACGAAGGTGATCAAATGTGGAATATCTTTCTATGAAGGAGGAGCGATTGGTTGCCAAAATTCCTTGGTGTAGTCATGATTTAGGTATAAGAACATTATGAGCAAAGTCTTGCTCATGTGCGGTGTGTAGGTGTGATGTCCCGGAAATTTGGGCAATATTTATTTAATAATTTCATTAATATTTATTTTAAAATGTGAATACAGATTTAATAATCTAATTCAAACATAATTTTCTTTTGAAAATTTATAATTATTTAGTTTGGATAAATAATTTCTTTTGAAATTTATAATAGTGATTTAATTTGAAAATCTTATTGTTTTAAAATATTAAAAATATTTAAATGATAAAATTTTCTTTCTAAGCTGATTTAAAAATATTTTATTCATAATGTATATATGTGTATACATTGTAAATAGGTGTTTTGATTTTATTTTAATTTAATAAAAGATCTTTTCAAATTTAATATATATATATATATATATTTGTGTATAATTTATGTATTGATAAATTAGAAAGTAATTATAGTAAATATTTTGTTATAAATATATAGTTAAAAATTGTATTCTATAGTAAAGTTTATTTTGTTTTTAAATATGTTTTGAAATAAACTTAGTTTATTTATATTTGAGTATAATATGTTAATTTGAAAAACTTTTGAATAAAATAATTCAACATTGTTCTTTTCTTTTAAAAAGTTTCTCTTGTGAAATTGGTTTTAAATAGTTTTTTTAAATATTCAAGCAAACATTTAATCATGTAAAGATAATTCATTTGCAATCATTTAAAGATTAGATATAAATAAACATATATAAATATCTTAAGTTAAATTAGAAATAGATTTATCTTTAATTAACACATTAGTAAACAAAGAATTTATCTTTATATTTAAACTCATACATGTGTAAGTTTCATGTTTTAAATTTGACACATGTAATTAATTTTTACATCTAAACAACAAGTGGCATTTCTAAATGAATATTTGAATTTATTAGTTTAGATAAAACTTAAAACATATCTTTTGTTTCAAACCCTTATCTTCTCTAATGAATCTAAAAACAGATCTAAAACCTGAAAATCCATTTTTACTCAAAATTACACAACCTAAACTTAATCTATGTTCTGTCATCAAAACCATATATGATCTGCAAATCAAGTTTTGAAATCTGCATATTCTTGTAAACCCTGCAAAAGAAAATTCCACAAACCTAATTCAGTTAGATCTACAAACAAATTCTGTAATATGCAAAACTCTTTTAATTTGCAATTAAAAGCTTTATACCCTGCAAAAGAAATACATCTGCAAATCAAATCTTCAAATTGTGAAATCAATTCTGCAAACAAAGTTCTGCATCCTGAAAGATCAATGCAAGCAAGGTGAATCTGGAAGCATGCAGACCAAAATCATGACAACATCAAATGCAGATTCAAAAAGCCTGCAAGCATCAAGATATCACCAAAATTCCCACCAGCATGCAAGCAGATTCACAATGCAATGGAAATTCAGGCTGCAGGGATGAATTCATATGGATTGCTCTCTGCTTTTCTTTCTGTGGTGAGTAAATTTTCTGTTTTAAAAACAGTTCCTTCTTTTCTGCAGAACTTTAAAGTTTAACTCAAAATGCCCTTTTAAATAAGAAAATTTAAACAGTAGAAATTTATAACTACTCTGTTCTCTTCTCTTTAGTAAGTAACCTCATTTGCTGCAAGTTGTTTGAGATTTTATTTGTGCATGAGTTGAATATAAGCTTGTCTGTTGAATGTGATTATGTTTGAATATGCAGATAGATGTAATATGAATTTCTGCAGACATGATTATGCTATTACTTGGATTTAAAATACAAATCCACATCTTATGTCTGAATCTTAGTTAGGAGATATTGTGTATACATAATGTGTTTGTTCAGTTTAGTTTAGGTTTGAAAATTTTTATTTAGACAGTAAAGGAAAAAAAAAAAAAAAAAAACTCTGTTACTTCTGAAATCAATCACCACAGAAATAGTTTCAAGGAGTAAGTTGTCTATATCTTAAAATTATTAAAACTAGTTAAAGCTTTAATGCATGATTAAAACATGGATATTTAATACATGTATCAGTTTTAAAGCTTCTGAGAAGTTAGGGACTGTGGTCTGTGCAGAAATTTTTATATTCTGGAAATATCAAATAATGAAATGGATGTTGAAACTTGGATTCCTGCCCTGAAGATGGAATGTTGACTGGGTAGTGGGGGAGGGAGAGAAAACTCCTTGTAGTTGATTAGGAGTGGGCAGCAACAGCAATGGATTTACAGGGTTCTAGCTTTGTTTTCTGGGGAAAGAGATGTTGTAGTTTTTTTTTAATTCCCTTGTTTCACTGAGTGTTGCCACATTTTGGAATTGGAAAGAGGGGGTATAAGTGGAGCAATGGATGTAGATGGAGGTCGTGAAATGGCCGGAGTAGGATGAAGTGATAGTTGACAGGTTTGAGGCACAGATGAAACTTTGGTGTGCAGGTTTTGATGACTCGAGTCACTCCCGGGTAGATTGTATTTTGACTCGAAGCGGGAGAAGGTTTAACCCGAAGTAAATTATTGATGTCTCGGGTTAGTTGTGCAGGCTGTAAACCTGAGTTGTGTTTTTTTTTTAAAAATCTGGAAATTTAAAATGTTTACAAGCAAATGATTTAATTCAAAGTGTAGGTGGTTTAAATTCAAGTAAGATATGAATTCCAAAGTTTAAATTGAAGAATTCAAATATAAAGTAAGATTTAAACTTAAATTTGAAAAGTGTGAAAATAGTGTAGATCTGAGAGTTGTTTTTTTTAAAAAAAAATCTGGAAACTCAACATTTTTAAAGCATTGATTAAATTCAAGTAAGTTGAATTGAATTCAAGTAAGTATATGGATATAAAAAGTTTAAATGATGAATTTAAATTTAAGTTAGTTTTAAATTTAAATTTGGAAAGAGTGTAATTTTGTTTCAGGGTTCTTTGAATCTAGTTTTGACTTAAAAACAGTTTTGTTCTTTTAAAAATTTAAAGGTGGATTCAATATTTAAAACAAGATTCAAATCTAGGTTTGAATTGGAATTAAGTTTAAATTCAAATCTGGAAAAAAACAGTTTAAGTGTAGAATCAAGTTTTGAATCCAGATTTTAGTTAAATGCAGTTTTGTTTCCTTTTAAAATTTTAAAGGAATTCAATGTTTAAAATTAAGATTCAAATTCAGGTTTGAATTTGAATCAGATTCAGGAATACTTTGAATTCAAAATGAAACATTTGAATGATAAGAAAGATTTAAAATTGGGTTTGAAATCAAATTCAAATATGATTTCAGTTTTTACTTTAAAACCTGTTTTAATTCAAATCAGTTTGAAAAGTTTTAAATATTGAACAAAAATGTTATTAAGTAGAATTCAAATATGAATTTGATTCCAAACAAAGGTTTAAATTTAAAAGATTTCTTCTTTTAAGTATTAAATAAAATTATGATATGTTAACTTTAAATTGAAAGTTGAATTAAATTTTAGAAATGTATTATTTAAATACATTTTGAATATTAATTAAGTTATATATAAGTAAATGAGTTATTTTGGAAATAATTAAGTATTTACTTATTTATTAGATTTTAATTTATAACTTGAATTAATTTATAATTAAAGATGATTTATGAATAATTAATCTAAGATAATTTTCTTAAGTAAGGAATTAATGAAAATGTTGTTAATTATCTAAGGATAATTAATTGATAATTAATTAATATAATTAATTTTGATGGATTAATTAGATTAATTAATTGAAGATAATTAATTGTAATTGGTTAAATATAATTACTCTATAAAAGTAATTAAGGGATTAATTACATGTTGTAATTAATTCTGATAATGTGCTTTGTTAAATTAATTAATTTAGTTCAATTAATTTAAGTAATAATTTAATAATTAAATGATAATAATTACTTAATGTAATTTATGGAGCAGGATTACTTAGAGAAGTTGTAATTGATAATTACTGGAATGTAATTAAGGAAAGGTGATTTATTTAAAAGTAATTTGGATAATTACTTTTGTAATTAATCAAGGATTAATTTATATAGATAATTAATTATTGGATAATTAATTTATTAAGGAAGTAATTAAGGGTAGTTAATTACTGGATTTAAATATTAATCAAGGTGATTAATAAATGTATTTTGATTTATTACTAAATGTAATTAATTTTTAATTGAGTAATCAATTTAAATATTAATTAGAGATCATTAATTATTATAATTAATGATGTAATTAAGGCATTGTTTAATTGAATATTAATTAATTAATTAGTGATTAATTAATTGTAATTAATTAAGGGTGAATGTAATTAATTATAGTTAATTAATAAATTAAGTAATTAAAAGTTAATTACTTATGATTAAGGTTAATTAATTTTATAAAATTAATTAAAGACTAATTACTTATTGTAATTAGTAAATGATTAATCATAGATGTTCAATCAAGTTGAATACTTAATGAATGATTAATTAACTAGGTTGATTAATCCATAGATTTGTAAGCAGGATTTATAGGTGAGTAATTAATTTAATTTATTTTAAAATTAATTAAGGATAGAAGTAATTAATTTAATTCATTTTAAATTAATTATAAATGATGGATAATATATCATTGCTTTTGAATGATATTGATATACCTTTGGATGATTGTGATCTCAGAAATGAGATGAGTAGTATCTATAGGATATGGATGCTTAGTATAGTATGATTGATTATTTGGTTGTGATGGTTGTTGTTGTGATGATTGACTGTTGTGATGATTATCTGTTGTGATAATGTTATGAGTTATCTGTTATGATATATGTAGTTTATCTATCTGTGTGAAATAGATAAAATAAAATGAGTTAATTGTTTAAACCCTTAAGTATAACTTGGACATTAAAATGGCGTTTGGTTTCGGTGAGACCGGGATCGGGTTTCCATATTTGGATATCCGAAAACCACATCGATTCCAATTAAACGTTAGGTCGTTAATCCAAGTGGAGCAAGTGAAGACTCGAGGTGTAAGGGCTATACGTCAGTATAACTCTGTGGGTGATTCCGTAATGAGTTTGACGGAATAGTGCTTATAGATTCGAGATGGTGAATCAGAGTGCAAGGGCTATGGTCGTTGACTCTGAGGGTGATTCCAATAATGAGTGCAACGAGATAGTGCCTTCGGTTTCGTTCGAACCCGGAACGAACTTGTATGGATTGAATGCTTTCAGCACATCGTCAGGTGGACGATGAGCATTCTAAGATAGATGTGTTCTATAAAGGTAATCGTAACCTCAAGCCTCATCAACCGGGAATGGCTAAAACAGGGGAGGTGCAGCAAGGCTTCGTGGGTAGCTCCCACTGGAGAGCAAGATTTTCCCCTGTCTAGAGGTCCCTTTTATTTCGGCTGTGTGGGCAGTTGGGTCGCGGCCAACTGCGGGGTTATCTTGTTCGGGACTGTCCAGTAAGGGATGGTTCTGGCCTTGTGTTGCAGGGGATGAAGGGAGTAATCCTCGGTACGGTGATCTAGGCCACGTACTGTGACGGGCGGTACCCCAGTAGCCCTGCCATTGATGGAAACCCATTTTCCCTACGAGACCCTACGGTTTTGATTGTATTACCCACTTTTGTGGCTAGTAGCTGGAATTTAATCATGTAACAATTTCGGCTATTTCATATTTATTTGAAAACCCTAGACACTATTATAATATCACTGGATTTCCTATCAAATGTTTTGGTTAGCGTAAGGTAAAAACTTTTCCATGTTTATGTGTGGGAAGTCTTACGTGATACCTTTTCTTTTCAAAGGTTTTCTAAAGTTAAGCAATTTTAACCCGTTTACTCACACCAGACCCCTGTCTGACCCGAGTGTTTATTTTCTGTTTTATTAAACTCTTGGGTACTCATATTATGTATGAGTAGTCAAGTGATTCAGGTTAGCTTGACAAATTCTGGAGGAGATATGGAGCAGGAGGCTTCGATGTGTAGATATATTGATTCCGCTGTGTTTATTTGATATCTGTATCTGTGGTACTTGAGTTGTATGAATTAGACAGATGTTTATAACTGTCTAATATGTGTTGAATAGTTGTATTCTCTGATGTAATAAGATACTATGTAATATTTTATGAGAGATATTATATTTTATTCGTTCCGCTGTGAGTTCTCTGTTGTTGTTTGTGTTCTTCTTTCTCTTTCTTTTCTTCTTCTATCCCTTTCTTTCTTCAAGATGATGCGATTTTCTGGGTATAGAAAGTCGGGTCGTCACACTTGGTATCAGAGCAGTAGGTTGAGTGAATACCTAGGCTCTGTAGTGGTGTCTTTCTTGAGAGAGCGTACTTGTAATTATATATATATATATATATATATTTAATTCTACCTATCTGTTGGGTTACCTGTTCAGGTTTTCCAATAAGTAATAAAGGTAGATAGGGTAGTGGTGTGTGTAACACAACTACCAATGGTTGGAGTTCTGAGTGTTTGAGCTTGGAAGTGTTCTGCTAGGGCAGTGTTGGGCATCTTGAGTAGTTTGGCAGTTTGATGTGAAGGATTTTTCTGATCTTTGAAGGAGAATCTTTTCAAGATTCGGAGTGTATCTTTGGATTTTTAAGCTTGATCTCACTCGTGTGAGTATATTTTCTTGAGTCTGGATCAGTAATGTAACGACCCGTATTTTACGTGTCGATAAAACGTAGAATTTGCAGGTCGATAGTGTTGTTTGTGTGGCCTCTAGCTTGAGTTGTTTAGGAGTTGACCCGAGTGCAAGTGATGAGTCGTGACCGACTCATAGATAAGTCGTAGACGACTTAAGGGGATGGACTGAGTTAAGGGATAGAACGGCATAGTAGTTGCCGACTTAAGAAGAGGGGCGAAATAGGGGTCAAGTGATGAGTCGTGGCCGACTCATAGAGGGCCGACTCATAGGATAGGTCGTAGGTAGGGGTGAGCGACCTAAGGAGCTAACGGGTTAGGATGTTAATGTGTTGAGAGTTAGGTCGGTTGAGCGACCTAGGATAGAGGAACGACCTAAGAAAGTGACCGACCTAGTGGAGAGCGACCTAAGAGGGGGTAGCGACCTAAAGGTTAGGCGACTTAGAGATGGACCGACCCAGGAAAGTAGCCGACTTAGGGTTTAGAGAGGCATGCTTGAGTCGTTGGTAGATGAGTCGTTAGGTCGCTAGCGCGACCTAAAGGAAATAGGTTGAGTCGTGAGTCGGCTATGTTGTTAGGTCGTAGCATGATAGGTCGGCAACGACCTAAGTTAGGTCGGAGGCTTTTGTATTGTGTGTTTGTTAGGTCGTTGGGGACATAGGTCGGCAGGGGTTTAAGTCGGCAGGGTGTTGTCTCGTGAAGTTGTTGAGTCGTGTGAATGGCTTGTGTTAGGTCGGCAAGGAGTTGAGTCGGCAGGGTCTTAGGTCGTAGGTTGGCATGCTAGTTAAGTCGTCATGCGACCTAGGACTTAGGAAATGCGGCAGTGTGTTGAGTCGTGTGACAGTTGGGTCGGCAGTACGTTGAGTCGTTAGGTCGGCCTGTGTTTTAGGTCGCGTCTGGGTTAAGTCGTAAGTCGGCCTTGGTTGTATGTTGTGTTGGTTAGGTCGTAGGTCGTAGGGGCTGATGAGTCGGCAACGACTCATAGTTAGGTCGGGGACGACCTAAGGGGCGACGACCTAAGGGGTTTCCAGCCTATAAATAGAGGGGTTTGGCTCACTTTTTGGCACCGGTTTTTGAAGCGACGAAGTGCTGCCATTTTGAAGACTCGACTACAACATTTCTTCATCTTCTTTTCTCCATTCCAATCAAGTGTTAGCATCCATCCAAGATCGAAGATTTAGATTGAAGATTCAAGTGCCAAAGTTGAAGATCTTCATCCGTTCGAGCTAGATTTCATCGATTGAAGCGAGATATTGCCGGATCAAACCTTGATCTTCGCTGTCCTGATCTGAAGTGTTTAGTTTTTAGGTTGTTTTGGGTGATTTGGTGAGTGGTAGTTATCTCTCACACGGACCCAAAGGAGTGTAGTGGATTGGTGATATGTTTATGTGTTAAAGTTAGCGTTTTCTCGCATTTTCCTTAAGTCTGCATGTAGATCCATCATATTTGAAGATGTTTATCTATGAAAGTTATTTATCAAGTATTAGACCCATGTTTTAGATTTGATAGATCTATGCTAAAAACCATGATTTCACGTATGTTGGACTTTTGCTCACTTAATTACGAAATTGCCATTATTATTGATATTGCTTAATAGATCTTGTTTGAATGGTTGAATGTTTGAATGTATGTTAGATTTGATTGCTCCAAGTTAGCTTGTAGTTGATTTGGAACAAGATGGTTGAAGATGATTCAAAAGCTAAGTGGAAAGGCTCTTGAATGGTGAAAGCTGCCAATGGCATATGAAGCGGATGTGGAAGCTCATATGGATGGATTCGAGGATGTGGGATCTTGCCATGATGCGAGAAGGCAAAGCATGGTTGAGTTGGGACTTTGCGATGATATGATGAGGCAAGGCTTGTGTTGAGATGGGACGGGTCATGATGACGTTCCAAGTTGAGAGACTTTGCTATGATGTGATGAGGCAAGACATATGTTGTGATGGGACGGGTCACGAAGACGTTCCAAGCACGGGTCATGACGACGTGCAAAGTTATAACTCGGTGATGCGGTCCGGGTTGGGGTGGATAATGGTTAGCTTGAGAGGCGCTTGAGCTAGTATGGAAGTAGTCGTCGAGGAGGATGACTAGGAGGCTAAGATCTCATCGTTGTTGAAGGTTCTAGCATACTCAAAGCAAGGGTACGTTGGAACGGGTCACGATGACGTTCCAGGCACGGGTCATGATGACGTGCTAGTACTCTGGGCTGATGCGTTCGGCTTAGGCACGGGTCACGATGACGTGCGGAGTTATGGCTAAACCGGGGTTACCATTAGCCCTTGACAGGCGGTCATTCAACTAACGGTGAAATCAAGGCAATGATAACAGTGATAGCCAGAGTCATGGATGTTTGGATGTTTGGTTGTATCATCATTCGGCTTCAAGAGCGGTGTTTTCTGGGTGCTTATCTGATCTTGGTTTAGGCCTTGGGGGTTTGTATTTGGAAAACATCGTCCTTGACTCGAGTGATTATTGCTTTACCTTACTTATCTGCTATGTTATGCTTACTTCTCCTTAGTGTGTGTCTGGGGGCTATCACTGTAGAAAGAGGTGGAGTGGGATGGTTTGGTTCCTATTCCTTTTATCCTTTATGCTCTTTTGGTATGCTTGATTGTTAATTTACTGCTCACTAAGACTTTGTCTGACTCAAGGTTTTATGTCTCCTCTTATTACCTTGGGCTGTTCATCCATGTTGGGATGGGCAGACTAGGTAAGCAGGTGACAGGTGCTGTGCTTGGAGTTTCTACGTTGAAGATGACGAAGACGAGCAGGAGGCTATGCATATTATTTTCTTATATGTACTGGGTATCCGCTGCTGTATTTGATGAGTGCTTGTAGTGAGGGCTTTCATGTATGGATTTGAGTAGATGATTGTATGAAACTACTGTGATGCTTATATGATGATGTTCTGTTCTATGGAGCTTCACTATATTATATTTCTCTATTGTATTTTATCCATGCGCTGTGAGTTATGCGATAGAGATTCTTCTGTTTTGTTTTACCCTGACTATCGTCCATGGCTGCCTGGCACACCTTTTAGCGCATTGTTTCCTTGATTTGGTGCGGGAGTCATGGGCGGTCGTCACATTTGGTATCGGAGCTTTGGTTAATCGATTTCAGCCAACGCTCGCTGACGTAACTACGTATGAGAGACGTAATTGTATTTTGATGGATGATTACTATATATAATATAGTAGCCTAGAAGGATTTGAACTCCTTATGCAGTTGTTTCTTAAGGTGTTCTAATCATTCTTATTACAGATATTAAGGATGAGTCGAAGAGGGAGACCAGCTGCAAGGGAAAGCCGTGCTGATGAAGGAGCTGTTGATTATGGAACTATGTTCGAAGCGATGATGACTTCGATCATGAGAAGGATACCAGCTTCAGGATCATCAGTGGATGTGGGAGTTCAAGTTCAAGCTCCAAGACCGGTGGATTTTGCTAAGCTTTGCAAGGATTATACTTCTCTTGGAGGAAAAGCTTTCTTGGGGACGGAGTCGACTATTGAGGTGCAGAGATGGATTGATGCTTGCAAAAGGATCTTTGGTGACTTAGGGATTGAGGATGCAACTAAGAGAAAGCTTGCATCGAGACAGCTTCAGGGAAGAGCTGCTGATTGGTGGAATTCTATCACCATAGATACACCAGAAGAAGAGATTACTTGGGAGCAATTCCAAGTTAGATTTGAAGCTAAGTTCATCTCTACTTCCCAGAAATCTGTCTTGTTTAAGAGGTTTGTGGAGCTCAAGCAAGGGGGAAGGCCTGTTCTTGAGTACATTTCTGAGTTTGAAGCTTTGTCTAAGTATGCCAGATCATATATTGATTCTCCCTACCAGAAGAATGAAAAGTTTGTGACTGGTCTGGATGCTTATCTTGGGAGGCAGTTAGTGGATCATCTGGACGATCCATTTGAGAAGCTTGTGGAGAAAGCTCTGAGGCATGAGAGTTTGTTTCCTAGGGAAAGTTCTGTTGTTGCTGTAACCAGGGAAGGATCTAAACCACAGCAGAGTGGGAATAAGAAGAGGAAGCAGCAGCAACAGAAGGGAAAGGATGGTCAGAAGAAGCCAAAGGGCGAGGTGACTTGTTATAACTGCCGTCAGAAGGGTCATCTTTCTCGGGATTGCAAGAATCCGAAGGTGCAGTTGAAGTGTTACAACTGTGATAAGCTGGGACACATTAAGAAGGACTGTCCAGAACCGAGGAAAGATAGGCAGGTTGTGCAAGCCTATGCTTTGGGGGCTGTTCCATCGTCTTCAAAAGCTCCGACTGCTGAAGAAAAGGGGAAGAGTGTGGTGGTTCAAGGTACTCTTTCTATTTGTGGTGTTCCAGTTAGAGTGTTGTTTGATACTGGAGCGTCGCATTCTTTTGTTTGTGATGAGTTGGTATGCCGGTTAGGTATGAAACCGGATATTGTTGATAGGCCATTGGTTGTGACTAATCCGGTTGGGGGTTCGTCATGTTTGTGCATGATATGCCGTGGTCTAGTTGTGTCGAGTCATGATTGCTCGTTTGTTTGTGATTGCTTTGTTCTGAACTTTGCGGGGTTCGGAATTATTTTGGGTATGGACTGGCTTAGGAAGTATGCGGCTAGGATTGATTGTGAGAGGCTTGAGGTGACAGTCGGGAATGTGGAAGGGCGAAAGGTTGTGATACGATGTAAGCATGAAGAAGGCGTCTTCATGAGCTTCATGTATTCGCTAGTTGTTCCACGGGATGGACTGTCATCGGTGCCTATTGTGAATGAGTTTGAGAATGTCTTTGAGGAAGTCAAAGGGTTGCCGCCGCATAGGGAGATCGAGTTTCGTATCGATCTAGTTGAGGGAGCCAGACCTGTTGTGATGCCTCTTAGGCGGATGGCACCGAGGGAGCAGCAAGAGTTGAAGGTGCAAGTTGATGACCTTTTGCAGAAAGGATTCATTCGGAGAAGTGTGTCCGAATGGGGTGCGCCAGTTGTGTTCGCAACCAAAGCGGATGGATCGTTGAGGTTGTGTGTGGATTATCGTGAGCTGAATAAGGTGACTAAGAAGAACAAGTATCCATTGCCGAGAATAGATGACTTGTTTGATCAGCTTCACGAGGCTAAGGTGTTTTCTCAGATGGATTTGGCAACGGGATTTCACCAGTTGAGAGTGGCGAAGGATAGTGTGCCGAAGACTGCTTTCAGGACACCATCCGGGTTTTATGAGTGGCTGGTAATGCCGTTTGGATTGACTAACGCACCAGCATATTTTGTGGATCTTATGAATAGAGTGTTCAGAGATCAGTTGAATAGGTTCGTGCTTGTGTTCGTGGATGATATTCTGATTTATTCCAGAACTGAGGAAGAGCACAAGACGCACTTGAGGATTGTTTTGGGGATCTTACGGAAACATCAGCTGAAGGCTAAGTTTTCGAAGTGTCACTTCTGGAAGAGTGAAGTGAGGTTCTTAGGTCATGTTATCTCTGGAAATGGAATAGCGGTTGATCCCGCTAAGGTGGCAGTGATCCAGGATTGGGTTAGACCTAAGGATGCATCTGATGTGAGAAGTTTTCTTGGATTAGCAGGATATTATCGTCGGTTTATCAAAGACTTTTCCAAGATAGCTGCACCGTTAACAGGATTGACAAAGAAGAACCAGGTGTTCAGATGGGATGATAAGTGTGAGCAAGCTTTTGTAATCCTGAAAGAGCGATTGACGAGTGCTCCTGTTTTGACTATTCCAAGTGGGAATGATGAGATGGTGGTTTACACCGATGCATGTGGCACTGGACTAGGAGCGGTGCTAATGCAGAAGCATAAAGTTGTTGCGTATGCTAGTCGACAACTAAAGCCGCATGAAAGGAATTATCCGACTCATGATTTGGAGTTAGCGGCGATTGTGTTTGCTTTGAAGATGTGGAGACATTACCTATTGGGAGTTAGATTTGAGCTGTTTACAGATCATAAGTCGTTGAAGTATCTGTTTTCCCAAAAGGATTTGAATCTTCGACAGCAACGGTGGCTAGAGTTCTTAGCATCGTATGATTTTGGTATAGCCTATACTCCAGGGAAAGGTAACGCAGTGGCTGATGCGTTAAGTCGAAGACATGCAGGATTGGGAGCCATGTTTTCGGAATGGAAGAGTCTTGAGTATTTGGCTGGATTTGATTTCAGGCCTAGATGCGAATTGGAACCTGAGATGTTGGCAAACTTATCAATAAGGCCTACTCTTGTGGAAAGAATTGGCGAGGGTCAAAAGCAAGACGATAAGCTTGTCAAGGTTATCCGAGATTTGGAATCTGGATTGGACCCAGAGAAGAATAAAGGATTTGAAGTCGATCGAGAGGGTTGGCTTCGAAAGCAAGGGCGACTAGTTGTTCCCGATGTAGATGGATTGAGAGATGAAGTTCTGAGGGAGAGTCATCACTCGAAGTTGACAATTCATCCAGGTGGAAATAAGATGTATCGGGATATGAAGAGAACCTACTACTGGGAAGGTATGAAGAAGGATGTTGGAAATTTTATTTCCAAGTGTATGAATTGCCAGTTGGTGAAAGCTGAGCAGAAGAAGCCCAGTGGATTGCTTCAGCCATTGGAGGTTCCTACATGGAAGTGGGAGCAAGTGTCGATGGATTTTATCGATGGTCTACCTAGGACAAGAGCGGGAAATGAAGGGATTTGGGTCATCGTAGATCGTTTGACCAAGAGTGCAAGATTCATTCCTGTTCGATCGACTAGGACTGCATCGAAGTTGGCTGAGTTGTATGTTAAGTGGATAGTTCGTTTCCATGGTGTTCCGAAGAGTATAGTGAGCGATCGAGACCCATTGTTCACTAGTAGATTTTGGAAGAGCTTCCAGGAAGTTTTGGGAACCGAGTTGTGTTTGAGTACAGCTTATCACCCTCAAACAGATGGTCAGACTGAGAGAGTCAACCGAGTTTTGGAAGATCTTCTTAGAGCATGTGTTTTGGACTTCGGAGGATCATGGGAAGATCACCTTCATTTGGTGGAGTTTGCTTATAATAACAGTTATCAGTCGAGTATTGGTATGGCACCATATGAGGCATTATATGGAAGACCGTGTAACTCTCCGACATGTTGGTTGGAAACTGGAGAAAAGCTGATACTTGGGCCAGAGATGATTCGACAGACTACGGATTGTATAGAGATCATTCGACAAAGAATGAAGGCAGCCCAGGATCGTCAGAAAAGTTATGCAGATAATCGTCGGAAGGATTTGGAATTCGACGTGGGTGATATGGTTTTTGTGAAGATTTCTCCATTGAAGAATGTTATAAGATTCGGGAACAAAGGAAAGTTAACTCCAAGATTCGTTGGACCATTCCCGATTATCGAGCGAATTGGAAAGCTCGCTTATAGATTGGAGTTACCGGAAAAGATGGCGGGTGTGCACAATGTTTTTCATGTATCTTGTCTACGGAAGTATATGCACGACCCAACTACGGTGGTTTCTGCTGATAGCTGTGAAGACTTAGAGGTTGATCCTGTTGTTTCGAGACCTCGTAAGCCGCTTCGTATTGTTGAAACCGATACGAAACAGCTTAGGAGGAAGACGATTACGTTGCTCAAGGTACAATGGAGTGATGATGTTAACGACTGTACGTGGGAGGAGGAAGAGAGGATGAAGGCAGCTCATCCCGAACTCTTCGAGGTATGGCCCTAAAGTGTCGTGACATCTCATGAATTTGTAGCTTGTTCTAAGTCTTAGAATTCTGCATGCTAGGTTAGAATTGGTTGCATGGATTGTTGATTGCCATGGATGATAGGCATGCGGAATAATTTTGATTGCTGTTGTTTGCTTGGAATTTCGGGGGCGAAATTCCTAAGGGGGAGAGAATGTAACGACCCGTATTTTACGTGTCGATAAAACGTAGAATTTGCAGGTCGATAGTGTTGTTTGTGTGGCCTCTAGCTTGAGTTGTTTAGGAGTTGACCCGAGTGCAAGTGATGAGTCGTGACCGACTCATAGATAAGTCGTAGACGACTTAAGGGGATGGACTGAGTTAAGGGATAGAACGGCATAGTAGTTGCCGACTTAAGAAGAGGGGCGAAATAGGGGTCAAGTGATGAGTCGTGGCCGACTCATAGAGGGCCGACTCATAGGATAGGTCGTAGGTAGGGGTGAGCGACCTAAGGAGCTAACGGGTTAGGATGTTAATGTGTTGAGAGTTAGGTCGGTTGAGCGACCTAGGATAGAGGAACGACCTAAGAAAGTGACCGACCTAGTGGAGAGCGACCTAAGAGGGGGTAGCGACCTAAAGGTTAGGCGACTTAGAGATGGACCGACCCAGGAAAGTAGCCGACTTAGGGTTTAGAGAGGCATGCTTGAGTCGTTGGTAGATGAGTCGTTAGGTCGCTAGCGCGACCTAAAGGAAATAGGTTGAGTCGTGAGTCGGCTATGTTGTTAGGTCGTAGCATGATAGGTCGGCAACGACCTAAGTTAGGTCGGAGGCTTTTGTATTGTGTGTTTGTTAGGTCGTTGGGGACATAGGTCGGCAGGGGTTTAAGTCGGCAGGGTGTTGTCTCGTGAAGTTGTTGAGTCGTGTGAATGGCTTGTGTTAGGTCGGCAAGGAGTTGAGTCGGCAGGGTCTTAGGTCGTAGGTTGGCATGCTAGTTAAGTCGTCATGCGACCTAGGACTTAGGAAATGCGGCAGTGTGTTGAGTCGTGTGACAGTTGGGTCGGCAGTACGTTGAGTCGTTAGGTCGGCCTGTGTTTTAGGTCGCGTCTGGGTTAAGTCGTAAGTCGGCCTTGGTTGTATGTTGTGTTGGTTAGGTCGTAGGTCGTAGGGGCTGATGAGTCGGCAACGACTCATAGTTAGGTCGGGGACGACCTAAGGGGCGACGACCTAAGGGGTTTCCAGCCTATAAATAGAGGGGTTTGGCTCACTTTTTGGCACCGGTTTTTGAAGCGACGAAGTGCTGCCATTTTGAAGACTCGACTACAACATTTCTTCATCTTCTTTTCTCCATTCCAATCAAGTGTTAGCATCCATCCAAGATCGAAGATTTAGATTGAAGATTCAAGTGCCAAAGTTGAAGATCTTCATCCGTTCGAGCTAGATTTCATCGATTGAAGCGAGATATTGCCGGATCAAACCTTGATCTTCGCTGTCCTGATCTGAAGTGTTTAGTTTTTAGGTTGTTTTGGGTGATTTGGTGAGTGGTAGTTATCTCTCACACGGACCCAAAGGAGTGTAGTGGATTGGTGATATGTTTATGTGTTAAAGTTAGCGTTTTCTCGCATTTTCCTTAAGTCTGCATGTAGATCCATCATATTTGAAGATGTTTATCTATGAAAGTTATTTATCAAGTATTAGACCCATGTTTTAGATTTGATAGATCTATGCTAAAAACCATGATTTCACGTATGTTGGACTTTTGCTCACTTAATTACGAAATTGCCATTATTATTGATATTGCTTAATAGATCTTGTTTGAATGGTTGAATGTTTGAATGTATGTTAGATTTGATTGCTCCAAGTTAGCTTGTAGTTGATTTGGAACAAGATGGTTGAAGATGATTCAAAAGCTAAGTGGAAAGGCTCTTGAATGGTGAAAGCTGCCAATGGCATATGAAGCGGATGTGGAAGCTCATATGGATGGATTCGAGGATGTGGGATCTTGCCATGATGCGAGAAGGCAAAGCATGGTTGAGTTGGGACTTTGCGATGATATGATGAGGCAAGGCTTGTGTTGAGATGGGACGGGTCATGATGACGTTCCAAGTTGAGAGACTTTGCTATGATGTGATGAGGCAAGACATATGTTGTGATGGGACGGGTCACGAAGACGTTCCAAGCACGGGTCATGACGACGTGCAAAGTTATAACTCGGTGATGCGGTCCGGGTTGGGGTGGATAATGGTTAGCTTGAGAGGCGCTTGAGCTAGTATGGAAGTAGTCGTCGAGGAGGATGACTAGGAGGCTAAGATCTCATCGTTGTTGAAGGTTCTAGCATACTCAAAGCAAGGGTACGTTGGAACGGGTCACGATGACGTTCCAGGCACGGGTCATGATGACGTGCTAGTACTCTGGGCTGATGCGTTCGGCTTAGGCACGGGTCACGATGACGTGCGGAGTTATGGCTAAACCGGGGTTACCATTAGCCCTTGACAGGCGGTCATTCAACTAACGGTGAAATCAAGGCAATGATAACAGTGATAGCCAGAGTCATGGATGTTTGGATGTTTGGTTGTATCATCATTCGGCTTCAAGAGCGGTGTTTTCTGGGTGCTTATCTGATCTTGGTTTAGGCCTTGGGGGTTTGTATTTGGAAAACATCGTCCTTGACTCGAGTGATTATTGCTTTACCTTACTTATCTGCTATGTTATGCTTACTTCTCCTTAGTGTGTGTCTGGGGGCTATCACTGTAGAAAGAGGTGGAGTGGGATGGTTTGGTTCCTATTCCTTTTATCCTTTATGCTCTTTTGGTATGCTTGATTGTTAATTTACTGCTCACTAAGACTTTGTCTGACTCAAGGTTTTATGTCTCCTCTTATTACCTTGGGCTGTTCATCCATGTTGGGATGGGCAGACTAGGTAAGCAGGTGACAGGTGCTGTGCTTGGAGTTTCTACGTTGAAGATGACGAAGACGAGCAGGAGGCTATGCATATTATTTTCTTATATGTACTGGGTATCCGCTGCTGTATTTGATGAGTGCTTGTAGTGAGGGCTTTCATGTATGGATTTGAGTAGATGATTGTATGAAACTACTGTGATGCTTATATGATGATGTTCTGTTCTATGGAGCTTCACTATATTATATTTCTCTATTGTATTTTATCCATGCGCTGTGAGTTATGCGATAGAGATTCTTCTGTTTTGTTTTACCCTGACTATCGTCCATGGCTGCCTGGCACACCTTTTAGCGCATTGTTTCCTTGATTTGGTGCGGGAGTCATGGGCGGTCGTCACATTGGAGTACTGAAGCCAGCATTGATATAGCTTTGAGGTTCGATAAGTTTTTGGGTAAGGAAGTTTTGGCAGCAGTAGCAGCAGTGAGTGGCCTGTCTCTTTGATGGCTCTGAAGTCTATGTGAATCTTTTGTTAGTAGGCCGGGCAGATGGCGAAGCTTGTCCATTTCTTCTGGAAGCTCAGCTGGGTGTGATGTTTGTGGTTGAAGGTGGACCACTAGTTTCCCTTCTGTTTTGAAGGCTTTGGCTATTCTGTTTGTTGAAGAGAGAACAATCTGAACTGAGTAGAATCGCAAAAGTGACTTGCGATGATTCGGAAGTTTTCTGAGTAACCTTTGTTTGGATTGAAGTATCTCTAGAAGATGTTTGAGTTATCGAAGTGGTTTGGTATTTTCTGGATGTCTTCGAAGGAGTTAAGTTTTGCATCTGCACCAGGAGATTGATTTCTGTTTCGACTTGGTTTTTGGAGATTTTATGGAATTTGATGAATAATGTTTTCGGGATAAGTTGATCAAGTTTATACCTGTGTTCATCAACAGCATTCTCAATCAGAGTGGCGCAGTGGAAGCATGGTGGCAGCTATTCCAGAATAGAGGCATCACCCGATTCATTGGGGATTTGTGTTTTGTCTTGGATCAGAAGATTTCTACGGGAAATTCACTTTAATCTGGAGACTTGGATGTCTTGAGCATCTGTTCTGTTTTCCCGAATAAGTGTAGTTTATCGGAAGTCTTCTGATATCTGTAGTAGGTTTGTGTGATGGATTGGATTGATCTAGAAGTTGAAGGCAGCCCAGGATCGACAGGAAAGATTTGTGGATAAGAGATTGGACCTTTCTGTTTTCTCTTAAAGGTTAAGTGATTGATCTACAGGATTGGATTGCCAGTCTGGATAACTGGGATTCGATGAGTTTCACGTATCTCTGAGGGAATACGTGTATGATCTATCTCTGGTTGTGGAACCAGTAGTTCTGGAGTTTTGGTTGTTGAGTCAGACTCGTTTGCAGTCTGATATCTTGTCTAGTGTTGCAGATATAGTTGTATAAGAGTTTTGGAGCTTCTTAGTATTGATTGTTTGGATTCTCTAGAGCGAGTATCCCGGGATATATATATATATACTTGGGGAAACTCGATAGAATGTTATCCAGAATTTGTTTGGATAATTAGGTTTGTTTGATTGGTTGAATTGGTTGTTTTGATTGTTAGCATATGTTTGATATATGCTTGTGATAAAAAAAAAAAATCTTTAAGGAGATTATTAAATTTACCTTTGCTTTTAAATTTCGGGGACGAAATTCTTTTAAGGGGGGAGGAATGTGATGTCCCGGAAATTTGGGCAATATTTATTTAATAATTTCATTAATATTTATTTTAAAATGTGAATACAGATTTAATAATCTAATTCAAACATAATTTTCTTTTGAAAATTTATAATTATTTAGTTTGGATAAATAATTTCTTTTGAAATTTATAATAGTGATTTAATTTGAAAATCTTATTGTTTTAAAATATTAAAAATATTTAAATGATAAAATTTTCTTTCTAAGCTGATTTAAAAATATTTTATTCATAATGTATATATGTGTATACATTGTAAATAGGTGTTTTGATTTTATTTTAATTTAATAAAAGATCTTTTCAAATTTAATATATATATATATATATTTGTGTATAATTTATGTATTGATAAATTAGAAAGTAATTATAGTAAATATTTTGTTATAAATATATAGTTAAAAATTGTATTCTATAGTAAAGTTTATTTTGTTTTTAAATATGTTTTGAAATAAACTTAGTTTATTTATATTTGAGTATAATATGTTAATTTGAAAAACTTTTGAATAAAATAATTCAACATTGTTCTTTTCTTTTAAAAAGTTTCTCTTGTGAAATTGGTTTTAAATAGTTTTTTTAAATATTCAAGCAAACATTTAATCATGTAAAGATAATTCATTTGCAATCATTTAAAGATTAGATATAAATAAACATATATAAATATCTTAAGTTAAATTAGAAATAGATTTATCTTTAATTAACACATTAGTAAACAAAGAATTTATCTTTATATTTAAACTCATACATGTGTAAGTTTCATGTTTTAAATTTGACACATGTAATTAATTTTTACATCTAAACAACAAGTGGCATTTCTAAATGAATATTTGAATTTATTAGTTTAGATAAAACTTAAAACATATCTTTTGTTTCAAACCCTTATCTTCTCTAATGAATCTAAAAACAGATCTAAAACCTGAAAATCCATTTTTACTCAAAATTACACAACCTAAACTTAATCTATGTTCTGTCATCAAAACCATATATGATCTGCAAATCAAGTTTTGAAATCTGCATATTCTTGTAAACCCTGCAAAAGAAAATTCCACAAACCTAATTCAGTTAGATCTACAAACAAATTCTGTAATATGCAAAACTCTTTTAATTTGCAATTAAAAGCTTTATACCCTGCAAAAGAAATACATCTGCAAATCAAATCTTCAAATTGTGAAATCAATTCTGCAAACAAAGTTCTGCATCCTGAAAGATCAATGCAAGCAAGGTGAATCTGGAAGCATGCAGACCAAAATCATGACAACATCAAATGCAGATTCAAAAAGCCTGCAAGCATCAAGATATCACCAAAATTCCCACCAGCATGCAAGCAGATTCACAATGCAATGGAAATTCAGGCTGCAGGGATGAATTCATATGGATTGCTCTCTGCTTTTCTTTCTGTGGTGAGTAAATTTTCTGTTTTAAAAACAGTTCCTTCTTTTCTGCAGAACTTTAAAGTTTAACTCAAAATGCCCTTTTAAATAAGAAAATTTAAACAGTAGAAATTTATAACTACTCTGTTCTCTTCTCTTTAGTAAGTAACCTCATTTGCTGCAAGTTGTTTGAGATTTTATTTGTGCATGAGTTGAATATAAGCTTGTCTGTTGAATGTGATTATGTTTGAATATGCAGATAGATGTAATATGAATTTCTGCAGACATGATTATGCTATTACTTGGATTTAAAATACAAATCCACATCTTATGTCTGAATCTTAGTTAGGAGATATTGTGTATACATAATGTGTTTGTTCAGTTTAGTTTAGGTTTGAAAATTTTTATTTAGACAGTAAAGAAAAAAAAAAAAAAAAAAAAAAAAAAACTCTGTTACTTCTGAAATCAATCACCACAGAAATAGTTTCAAGGAGTAAGTTGTCTATATCTTAAAATTATTAAAACTAGTTAAAGCTTTAATGCATGATTAAAACATGGATATTTAATACATGTATCAGTTTTAAAGCTTCTGAGAAGTTAGGGACTGTGGTCTGTGCAGAAATTTTTATATTCTGGAAATATCAAATAATGAAATGGATGTTGAAACTTGGATTCCTGCCCTGAAGATGGAATGTTGACTGGGTAGTGGGGGGGGAGAGAAAACTCCTTGTAGTTGATTAGGAGTGGGCAGCAACAGCAATGGATTTACAGGGTTCTAGCTTTGTTTTCTGGGGAAAGAGATGTTGTAGTTTTTTTTTAATTCCCTTGTTTCACTGAGTGTTGCCACATTTTGGAATTGGAAAGAGGGGGTATAAGTGGAGCAATGGATGTAGATGGAGGTCGTGAAATGGCCGGAGTAGGATGAAGTGATAGTTGACAGGTTTGAGGCACAGATGAAACTTTGGTGTGCAGGTTTTGATGACTCGAGTCACTCCCGGGTAGATTGTATTTTGACTCGAAGCGGGAGAAGGTTTAACCCGAAGTAAATTATTGATGTCTCGGGTTAGTTGTGCAGGCTGTAAACCTGAGTTGTGTTTTTTTTTTAAAAATCTGGAAATTTAAAATGTTTACAAGCAAATGATTTAATTCAAAGTGTAGGTGGTTTAAATTCAAGTAAGATATGAATTCCAAAGTTTAAATTGAAGAATTCAAATATAAAGTAAGATTTAAACTTAAATTTGAAAAGTGTGAAAATAGTGTAGATCTGAGAGTTGTTTTTTTAAAAAAAAAATCTGGAAACTCAACATTTTTAAAGCATTGATTAAATTCAAGTAAGTTGAATTGAATTCAAGTAAGTATATGGATATAAAAAGTTTAAATGATGAATTTAAATTTAAGTTAGTTTTAAATTTAAATTTGGAAAGAGTGTAATTTTGTTTCAGGGTTCTTTGAATCTAGTTTTGACTTAAAAACAGTTTTGTTCTTTTAAAAATTTAAAGGTGGATTCAATATTTAAAACAAGATTCAAATCTAGGTTTGAATTGGAATTAAGTTTAAATTCAAATCTGGAAAAAAACAGTGTAAGTGTAGAATCAAGTTTTGAATCCAGATTTTAGTTAAATGCAGTTTTGTTTCCTTTTAAAATTTTAAAGGAATTCAATGTTTAAAATTAAGATTCAAATTCAGGTTTGAATTTGAATCAGATTCAGGAATACTTTGAATTCAAAATGAAACATTTGAATGATAAGCAAGATTTAAAATTGGGTTTGAAATCAAATTCAAATATGATTTCAGTTTTTACTTTAAAACCTGTTTTAATTCAAATCAGTTTGAAAAGTTTTAAATATTGAACAAAAATGTTATTAAGTAGAATTCAAATATGAATTTGATTCCAAACAAAGGTTTAAATTTAAAAGATTTCTTCTTTTAAGTATTAAATAAAATTATGATATGTTAACTTTAAATTGAAAGTTGAATTAAATTTTAGAAATGTATTATTTAAATACATTTTGAATATTAATTAAGTTATATATAAGTAAATGAGTTATTTTGGAAATAATTAAGTATTTACTTATTTATTAGATTTTAATTTATAACTTGAATTAATTTATAATTAAAGATGATTTATGAATAATTAATCTAAGATAATTTTCTTAAGTAAGGAATTAATGAAAATGTTGTTAATTATCTAAGGATAATTAATTGATAATTAATTAATATAATTAATTTTGATGGATTAATTAGATTAATTAATTGAAGATAATTAATTGTAATTGGTTAAATATAATTACTCTATAAAAGTAATTAAGGGATTAATTACATGTTGTAATTAATTCTGATAACGTGCTTTGTTAAATTAATTAATTTAGTTCAATTAATTTAAGTAATAATTTAATAATTAAATGATAATAATTACTTAATGTAATTTATGGAGCAGGATTACTTAGAGAAGTTGTAATTGATAATTACTGGAATGTAATTAAGGAAAGGTGATTTATTTAAAAGTAATTTGGATAATTACTTTTGTAATTAATCAAGGATTAATTTATATAGATAATTAATTATTGGATAATTAATTTATTAAGGAAGTAATTAAGGGTAGTTAATTACTGGATTTAAATATTAATCAAGGTGATTAATAAATGTATTTTGATTTATTACTAAATGTAATTTATTTTTAATTGAGTAATCAATTTAAATATTAATTAGAGATCATTAATTATTATAATTAATGATGTAATTAAGGCATTGTTTAATTGAATATTAATTAATTAATTAGTGATTAATTAATTGTAATTAATTAAGGGTGAATGTAATTAATTATAGTTAATTAATAAATTAAGTAATTAAAAGTTAATTACTTATGATTAAGGTTAATTAATTTTATAAAATTAATTAAAGACTAATTACTTATTGTAATTAGTAAATGATTAATCATAGATGTTCAATCAAGTTGAATACTTAATGAATGATTAATTAACTAGGTTGATTAATCCATAGATTTGTAAGCAGGATTTATAGGTGAGTAATTAATTTAATTTATTTTAAAATTAATTAAGGATAGAAGTAATTAATTTAATTCATTTTAAATTAATTATAAATGATGGATAATATATCATTGCTTTTGAATGATATTGATATACCTTTGGATGATTGTGATCTCAGAAATGAGATGAGTAGTATCTATAGGATATGGATGCTTAGTATAGTATGATTGATTATTTGGTTGTGATGGTTGTTGTTGTGATGATTGACTGTTGTGATGATTATCTGTTGTGATAATGTTATGAGTTATCTGTTATGATATATGTAGTTTATCTATCTGTGTGAAATAGATAAAATAAAATGAGTTAATTGTTTAAACCCTTAAGTATAACTTGGACATTAAAATGGCGTTTGGTTTCGGTGAGACCGGGATCGGGTTTCCATATTTGGATATCCGAAAACCACATCGATTCCAATTAAACGTTAGGTCGTTAATCCAAGTGGAGCAAGTGAAGACTCGAGGTGTAAGGGCTATACGTCAGTATAACTCTGTGGGTGATTCCGTAATGAGTTTGACGGAATAGTGCTTATAGATTCGAGATGGTGAATCAGAGTGCAAGGGCTATGGTCGTTGACTCTGAGGGTGATTCCAATAATGAGTGCAACGAGATAGTGCCTTCGGTTTCGTTCGAACCCGGAACGAACTTGTATGGATTGAATGCTTTCAGCACATCGTCAGGTGGACGATGAGCATTCTAAGATAGATGTGTTCTATAAAGGTAATCGTAACCTCAAGCCTCATCAACCGGGAATGGCTAAAACAGGGGAGGTGCAGCAAGGCTTCGTGGGTAGCTCCCACTGGAGAGCAAGATTTTCCCCTGTCTAGAGGTCCCTTTTATTTCGGCTGTGTGGGCAGTTGGGTCGCGGCCAACTGCGGGGTTATCTTGTTCGGGACTGTCCAGTAAGGGATGGTTCTGGCCTTGTGTTGCAGGGGATGAAGGGAGTAATCCTCGGTACGGTGATCTAGGCCACGTACTGTGACGGGCGGTACCCCAGTAGCCCTGCCATTGATGGAAACCCATTTTCCCTACGAGACCCTACGGTTTTGATTGTATTACCCACTTTTGTGGCTAGTAGCTGGAATTTAATCATGTAACAATTTCGGCTATTTCATATTTATTTGAAAACCCTAGACACTATTATAATATCACTGGATTTCCTATCAAATGTTTTGGTTAGCGTAAGGTAAAAACTTTTCCATGTTTATGTGTGGGAAGTCTTACGTGATACCTTTTCTTTTCAAAGGTTTTCTAAAGTTAAGCAATTTTAACCCGTTTACTCACACCAGACCCCTGTCTGACCCGAGTGTTTATTTTCTGTTTTATTAAACTCTTGGGTACTCATATTATGTATGAGTAGTCAAGTGATTCAGGTTAGCTTGACAAATTCTGGAGGAGATATGGAGCAGGAGGCTTCGATGTGTAGATATATTGATTCCGCTGTGTTTATTTGATATCTGTATCTGTGGTACTTGAGTTGTATGAATTAGACAGATGTTTATAACTGTCTAATATGTGTTGAATAGTTGTATTCTCTGATGTAATAAGATACTATGTAATATTTTATGAGAGATATTATATTTTATTCGTTCCGCTGTGAGTTCTCTGTTGTTGTTTGTGTTCTTCTTTCTCTTTCTTTTCTTCTTCTATCCCTTTCTTTCTTCAAGATGATGCGATTTTCTGGGTATAGAAAGTCGGGTCGTCACAGTAGGTCTTTGTTATGGGCTGTAGTAATCCCAACAGAGGTATCCAACACAACCGTCTAGTGAGAATCATGCGTTATGTTGAAGATGCTTAGGATAGTGGGCTAGATAAAGGTCCCGTCCAACATCATTAGGACTGTTGAATCATTGATAACATTGTCTTGACCGTTTTCTATAGCCTTGAGTTCATTCATATCATTAGTTGTCTACCCAATACTAACAGTTAACCAGGTTAAGCCATAGGTCGTTGCTTATGCTTGGAATGGAATAGACGACATTGTTATTATGGATGGTTGAGTTATCAGCCTTATTGCCACTATTATATTGCATGGTATGATTCTTGAATAGGGTGGTTTGAAGAAAAGAAAGTGATGAAAGTTAAGGGCTTTTTGGTTGAGGCTCTCCTTCTAGTGCTAAAATGTCGACTAAAATTTTAGCCAACATCGAAATTGTGATTAGGAGTTGACACCAGTAAAGGTTACTAATAACATAGTTAAAATGAAAATAAGGGAAATGTGAACCATTAAAAAGGTAGAAAATCTTGTGTTCTAGTATGGTTTCGATCGAAGACGATCTATGTACACTATAGTTGCAATCTATATTACTTTAGAGACCCTACTCAAGTAGTATATATTGTCGGTGTAGATTTTTTGTGAAGACTTAAAGACCGATTAATACACTGGTTAGGGCTAAGGTGAGCTAAGGGGGACAGTGTAAATGATCGGATGTATATAAGCCCAGCTAAATAATTCTATTCTAAGCGGAGCGGGCCATCAACCTTACAATTGCTTGTTTACAAAAGATAATAAAGAGTGTAATAAATGAAAATTTAATCTCTATAAAGTGCATTCAATGTTGTATTTATAGTAATTGGTATCTAGTTTGGACGGTTAGATTGACATGGCAATTCCTAGGAATCTTTGCTACCGTTGATGGCATTGAATGGTTCAGATATAGGCTAGCTAGGATGCCAGTAGGCTGAATGTCCCGCTGATGGCCAACAGGCGGCCAATACCAAAAGAATTCTACAGATAGAAAAGGGGCATGGCGACAAGGAGTTTGTTAAGTAGTAACATCGTTGCCATATGGATGGTGAAGGATGGGGATTGGTATCTGCATAATGCCGATTTTTCAGATGAACGGTGTTCTATATGCCAATCTTTTTAGTGTAACGATGTAGAGTTGTCGCTTCTTTTTGTAAGAGAGACCAGAACTTTAGGGAGAGGTTTATGAGCCAAGACAAAAAATGGGATACAAAGCGAGCATAAACTCAGAGAGGTTGCGAGTAACATCCCCTATTTCGAGATCTGAAATGATCATTGATTGCGATGCACTCAGTACTAAAATTATTTTTAAGCGACAAAATAAGATTGGTATTTCTTTTACAATATTAAGTAAACAAGGAAGTTAAATGCTTTCATTACATAAAATTTTCTTACGCAAATGTCATTGTAGTTTCATTAACCTAATTCATGCCCACATTGAGTAAATAATAAAACATATATAGTAGTATCATTCCCAACATATAAATATGCTAACATGAACACTTAACCAATTATATACCAAGGTTTTACAAACAACGGATAAAAAGAACTTTTATTAACTACAAACCTTCTGCTTCGTCTTCAGAGTCTTTATTCGTCTTTCCGAAAAGAAACCCACCTAACCATAAACTCAGCCTACTTGCATGAGTGCCTATGAGTTTATGGTAAATAATAAAAAAGGGTCACCATAAAGTCTGATATGAGTAATACTTTACCCTAAACAACAAAGCATTGAGTGAGATCACACCACTGAAACATGAAAAAAGTTTTCCTCTCACTAATCAATCAACAATAGTTATATCATACTATTTAACAAAACATCATACTATGATCAACCCAAATCATTGGCTCCAACATAATTTTGAGATTTACCTTTCATAACGTATTCCAACTAGGTACTATAGTCTATTTTCAAAATTGCCAACATATTCCAACTAGGTATAATAGTCTGTTTGTCAAAATTGCCACACAAGCTTTATTCTTATCACTTTTAATGTTGGAATTGAAAATTTTAGGTTTCCACTCGAGCCTTTATCTTAACTTTCTCATTTTTATCAAGAATATATCATTAGGTTGCCACTAAGTCCTTCCACTATCATTACTAAATATAATGTTGTACTTGGGAAATTTATTTTCACTAAGGACTTTCACCAATGCTACCGTATACAATGCCATGTTTAGATATATTGTTGCCATAAAGGCCAACACCAATGTTACCAAATACAATGTCATGTTTAGAAATATGTTGCTAGTAAGGCCTTGTACTAACATTATCGAGAATAATGACGTGTTTAGACACATGGTTTCCACTAAGGGATTATACCAATGTTACTGAGTGCAATGTCATGTTTAGAAATATGGTTTCCGCTAAGTCCTTACACCAATATTACCGGATACAATATCGTGTTTAGACATATGGTTATCACTATGCCTTACACCATATTTTAATCGATACTATTTACCATCTGTTAGCTTTTTATTAAGCTTAGCCTCAATTTTCTATTTTTAAATAAGTTACCATAATTTAACTTATTATTATTTACTTAGGAAATTTCATTACCCAAAGCGTCATAGGATGCATTTTACTTTAAGCCATTGAGTGTCGAAATATTAAGCTATTGCATGCGGAGTCTAAAGCTATCGAAGGTTCAACAATCACATGCCAATCTATCGCATGTTAAGCTATCACAAGTCAAAATACAAGGCTATCAAAAGATAAGCCTTAGGAGCTATCTTGGGTCATAAACTAAAGCCACCAAAGGTTGAATTATTGCATGCTAACCTATTACATGCCATGCTATCAAAGGTTAAACTTTAGGGGCTATTATGTATCATGTTTTAAAAGCTATCACAAGTCAAAACTCATCACATGTCACAATCTATCGAAGTTTGAGCCCTAAAGATCATCACATGTTACTCGTAAAGCAACTGTAAAGTGAAGCTATCATGCTTTAAAGGCATATTGAGTTTACAAGAAACTGCATGCTAAGTTTCAAAGCTACTACATGTTGATGCTTAAAGCTATCAAAGGTAGAGCATTAATAAGCTATCTCATGTCACATTGGCAGTTTCATAATTATTTTGAAAACTATTTTGTTTGCAATAAAGTTAATTACTTTCCATTAAATCCCATTATATGACAAATTTTCACCAGTTCGTATGAATCATTGTGTTTCTCTTTTTACATTTCTCTATAATTACTAATCACTTCATTAATCAATTAGTTAAATTACAATTTGTAGTTAACTTTTCCTCTTTTTTAAACAATTTATTTCAACTTGAATTCCAAAAAAAAATCCAAAATTTCAAATCCCATTTCTATCCTTTGCGTCATATAAAATTCAAGCCAAAATTATATTTAAAATAAAGGCATTACCCACTTAGAAAATTTATAATTTATTATTTCTTCATCTAAAAATTACAAAAATCAAATTTCATCTCCATTCTAGTATTTAAAACATCATATTAGAATATTATAACATTTAGAGAAGTTTAAATCGTGTTTCTCCCTAAAACATGATTGCATTCTTTTCATTTAAATCATTAAACACATAGCAAATCATTTCTAATTATTAAAACATATTTAACAATCTTTAAACACCCAAATAATACTAAATTCAAAATTAAATGGGTTTGAAAGGGATTAGAAAAAGCTTTAGTCGCCTATATTCGATTCAACTTGATTAAAAAAAATTCTTCTTATAGATGAATTTCTTTCCTCCTATAATTTAATTTCTCTTACGTTTCTTCAAAATGTTGGCCGATCTAGCTCTCTCTCTTTTTTGATTTTTTGTAAGTTTGGGAGAAAATGAATAAAGAAATGAAACAGTTAGGGTTTGGAAATTTGGGCTTGGGCTAAAATCCCTTTCAAGCTTAGTCTAATTAATCTCTTAACTCTTCATCTTACATTCACTTCTTATTATATTAATAATCTTAATTATTATCTCATAAGTTTTGTTGATCAATTATTCAGTTAGTTGTAACATCCCACGCTTGAAGGTCCGAAACTAACGACTATGGATGTTGCAGTCATCCGTAGTTATTAATCCTCGGCGACCAAATACGGTAATGTTAGATACATTGATATAATAGAAACACATGGATATGGAAAATTTTAAAATCAACAAACCATTTTATCATTCCATTTCAAAGCATTCAAATTCATATTTCAAATTCATTACATAATCCCGCAATCGCATCCACATTCAGAAAAATATAATTATTACAACATATGCCAAGAGCAAAATAAAACGATGCCCCCATGGATGATCAAATTATTTAGTTAGGAATTTAAAAATCTTTTCCTTTAAATAAAACACACTGGAATCAAAATAGAAAAGGACTCTAAATAGTTATCATGCCTCGTGCACGTCCCCGAAAGTTTGTTCGTCTAATGAGGTACCTAAAAACTAACCTCTAAAACTACTCAAAATCAATTGAGCACCCAAGAGTTTAAGGGGAAAACATAAACTTCAAGTTAGACATAAAGACTTGTATAAATAATAATATACCATCTCAAATCATTTTCTAATGAGACCACGCTATCTAGAAAAACGGGTTTTCCTCTCACTAACATCTTAATCAAAACTTTATTAAACCATATACTATGCTCCTGCATCCACTATGGTTATAACATAGCAACTTAAAATATTGTGATGATATGAAAGCAAGTAAATCAATTATGGGTTTCACATCCCTATTTATTCTAACTATCCATCTCGGTTATAGTTTTAAAGTTCACTATTAACCTAATAGTGTTGATGGCTGGCTAATAACCTGATTAATACTTAAGGACTCCCTGTCCAATTTCATAGTTTTTATGGGATCACTAGGAACCTTTTGGCCCCTACCAATAACTTCATTTTTTCTTGGGTTCTCCCTGAACCTATTGGTATCTCCAATAACTTCCCTCATATCCTAGTTTTCATCGGTTGACTAGTAACCTATTGACTTCTGTCAATAACTTAATCTGGATATAGTTTTCATGGGTTCACTACAAACCTATTGCCCTCTACCAATGACCCTTTTTAAGTATAGTTTTCATAGGCTTGCTATGGACCCATTGGCCCCTCCCAGTAACTTTTTCTAAGCATAGTTTTCATGGGCGCACTATGAACCTGTCCATCTGACAACTTCTTTAATCGGTATTTAGGCATCCTATATTCTGATCTATCTGACCTCCTGGATGCAATTCTACTCATTTGGAAGTTATTCAATTTATATTCACTACTGGTCCAACCTGGCTGGTTATTCTGCCCTTTCTCCCTAAAATACAGTTATGGGTCCATTTTAAAGTGAATATATATATGAAGAAGCAAACATAATAACATAATAGTACAACTCCTGTCGTTTAATATCCTTGAAATCAATTTATATAAAACATGGTATCCCTTTAACCTATTATTTTATCGAGGAAAGATTCTTCAAAAACTTCAAACACACAACCATTTCAAAACTACTTTATTTATGCCATGGGTTTTCATTAAAAATTTGAGATTGGGTTCTATGTTTCGAAAGCTAAGGCTTTTGAAACCATTGGATAACCTCCTTCAAAAGTAATAAAATCCCCTTTCCAAAAGACCATAAACACACCTTTTGAAAACATTGGGGTGACTCCCCTTCAAAACCTTCATTAAAGACCTTTCGGAAACATGGGGGTATCTCCCCTTCGAAACTATTTGAAAGCACCTCTTTTAAAATTATTGGTTTTATCTTTTAAAATAAGTTTTGGGACAAAGTGAATATATACGAAAGTACTCCTTTCGAAACCATTTACATTTAACTAAAAATAATTAGGAAAAATTTGATGGCTTCGGAACCATCCTTTCAAAAGCTACAAGGCATTAAGTAAAACATGAAGGATAGCATCGAAACCCCCTTTCGAAGCCATTGCCTTTGAAACCCTTGAACCCATTCAAAAGCCTTTAGGAGGTAACTTAGTATAAATTTAAAACAAAAGCTACCCTTCGAAAGAATTGATGACTTCAATACATTCGAAAGTCCAAAAACCGACATTAGGGTCTCAATTGGGTCGAAACCACCCTTTTCGAAAGCATTGTTCTATAAATGGAGGAACTCATTCGAAAGCTTATACTTTTAAAATAAAAGACGGCAACCCTCTCTGAAAGCTATTTTAGAAAACCCGTTCAAAAGCCTATGTTTTGACTCCTTTGAAAGCATTTAGTAAAATTAGGCAGACAGTCATCATTTGAAAGTAAAAAAAGGTTTCGACCCCATTGGAAGCAAAGGTTTCGACTCCATGCCTTCCATATTTCTTCAATCCACTACGTACCATATTTGTAATACCTTGTGTATTTTTTGGGCAAATGGTTGATTTCGATTGAGTCGAAGCGGAAGCACGGAGTCAAAAGGTTGCTTCCAAAAGAGGCAAAACCTACTTTTTTGGGTAAAGATTGATTTAATGCCAATTAAAGCAATTACTTTATAACTAACCAGCCTATTTGTAAACATTTAATTGGTTGCCTAAACGTTTCAAACTCTTTCTCTAAATAACTTCTCCATATTCTCAGATCTAAATCAAGGATTAATCTAACAAATAAGCCCTTCCATTATACAAGACCAATACTGGAAATAAGTCCTTCTTTCTAAAATAATATTATGTCCATAGTATATTACCTAAGACAAATCCTCAAAATTACAAAAATTCACTATCAATATGTTATCTAACATATTAAAACTCTAGACCCAAGTTCATCATAAAATAATTAAAATAAAACTTTAAACCCAATTATGCATACTTTCCTTTAGAAATTCATATTAAATTTTCCATAGCTTGGAAAGTTACAAAAATTGAAACCTAACACCAAAATCACATTTTACATGACATAAAATTTTCTAATGGCATTCGAAATCAATTATGATCAGTTTTACCCTTAAAACCATGTAAAATAACTATCAAATTTTTTTTTTTGAACCTAACATGTTCAAATTCAAGCATATCATTAATCAAAATCATCATAGCAGTGGATTTAATCTTAAAACTGAAAACAGATGATCATAAAAACAAAATAGAGATGAAATATAGATTATTATTTACCTTGGTTACGATGAGGACTTTGAGATTTGGTTGAGATTAATCCTCTTGCTTTAATTCCTTAGCTTTAGATATGATTTCTCCCCTTTTCTCTTAGTAATGGCCGGCTCCTCTTATGTTTGCATCTTTTATTTTTGTTAAAATGAATGAGAGAAAGAATGAAATGTGGGTTATAAGTTTTATGGTAATAAGATGTGGCTATTTATAAATAAGCCCTTTTGTAAATTAATTAGCTATAAGCCATTCTTAAGCCCGTTAAGTAATTAAGCACAACACTTAATTTATTTTCAAATCTCAATCCCCTTATCACTCTAATTATTTACGTTATTCTATTTAATTTATCTAATTAAATCTCCTAAATAATGCTATTAAGAATTAGGGGTGTTATAGGCTCCCCTCCTTAAAGATTTTCGTCCTTGAAATTGAGTAAGGACTAAATACTAAACATAGAAATCATCTGTAACGACTACTAACAACAATATTAGCCTACTTGACTAGCAAATATCTATATAAATCTAATATAGTCATACCCTCAAAGTAGATCAGGATAAGTATCCTCAATCCTATCTTTTGTTTCCCAAGTACAATCCTTCTCGTTGTCGCTCCACTGAACTTTCACCAACCTGTCTGTCTTTTTTCTCATTCTTTTCTCTTCTCTCGCTACAACCCTAACTGGTTGTCTAACAAAAGTCAAATTCAGCTCTACTATCAAATCTTCCAACTCTATCGGAGGAATAGTAGTCTCTAGATCATGCACTTATTTACGAAGATGAGACACATGGAATACATTACGGACACCTACCATACTGCTTGGCAACTCCATTGTGTAGGCGAGCTTCTCGATCCTCTCTATAATCTGGAACGGACCTATATATCTTGGTTCTTGTTTCCCTAACTTTCCAAATCATACCAAACCCTTCAACGGCGATACCTTAACAAAAACCCTATCCCCAACTGAGAATTCTAGGTCATTACACCTCTTTCTGCGCAGCTCTTCTGTCTAGATTGAGCTTCCCTCATTCTATCTCAGATCAACTCAATCTTCTCTGTCGCCACTCAAAAGAGATCTGGACCTAAGACAAATCGGTCTCTAGTCTCTAGCCAACATGCTAGTAATTTGCATGGCCTTCCATACAAAGCTTCAAAAGGTGTCATTCCTACACTAGTCTGGTAGTGATTATTATAGGAAAAACTCAACTAAATATAGGTGATCTTCCTAAGATACACCAAAGTCTAATACGCAAGCCGTCGGTAAATCCTCAAGTACCTTATTGACTCTCTCTGTCTATCCATCCGCCTGAGGGTGATATGCAGTACTCATCTTGAGCTTGGTACCTAACACTTCCTGTAGACTCTTTCAAAATTCACTAGTGAACAAAGCATCTCCACCACCGAATATACTACTTGGAATTCGATGCAATCTCACTATGTTCTTCATAAATAACTTAGCCAAAATAGGTACCGTCCTAATTGACTTAACTGGAGTGAAATTGGCACTCTTGGTCAACCTGCCCACTATGAACCTATACACTCATTTCCTCTATTCGACCTTGGAAACTCGTCTATAAAATCCATGGATATCAAATCCCATATCCAAACTAGAATCTCTAAAGGTTGAATTAACCCACCCGGCTTCTGATTTTCGACCTTCACTTGTTGACAATTTACACACTGCCTGACCCACAACCAACATCTCTCTTCATACCTTCCCAATAGAAGACCCTCTTCATATCTTGATACATCTTGGTTCCAGGATGAGTTGTAAACTTGGACCGGTGACATTCTCCAAGAACTTCTTTTCTTATGTTCTCAACATTAGGAACCCACAATCGTCCCTTACTTCTCAAACATCTCTTCTAGTCAAGACTAAATTCCTTTAGATCATCTATCTCAGTTCTAACCCCAAGCCTTTTAATCTTCACGGCTAATACTGGATCTACCTTCTGCTTAGAAGCAATCCTTTCGATCAACACTAGTCAAACCTCTGAACAGGAAAACATAGCGGTGCTCTGAGTAGAACTAGCAGGATTTTAACTGCACACCACACGTAGTCAAAGCTTCTTAATCCTACCATTCTGTCAACCTAGCTAACACTGCATTCTGATGTCTTATGATAAGAGCATCCACTATTTTATTACCTTTCTCAGGTGCATACTCTATACCAAAATCATAAGTTGCTAAAAACTTCAGCCACCTCTGCTGTCTCATATTAAACTCCTTCTGACAGAATAAGTATCTTAAGGACTTAGGATTTGTGTATAGCTCAAATCTCTCCCCTAACATATAGTGTCTCCAAATCTTCAATGCAAATATCACCGCAACCAACTCCATATCGTGAGCAGGATATCTCATTTCATGCGGTTTAAGCTATCCTAATGCACGAGCAATCACTTTACACTTCTACATCAATACGGCTCACAATCCAGTCCTGCATGCATTTGTATATACCACCAACGCTTTGTTTACATTTGGAACAACTAACACTAGTGCGTTGGTCAACAAATGCTTTAACTTAAGGAATGCTTCTTCACATTTGCTGGACCGGATAAAATTCACATAAATCCTGGTCAACTTAGTTAAAGGCGCTGCTAGAAACCCTTGATAAATCTACGGCAATAGCCAACAAGTCCCAAGAAAACTTCTGATCTCAGTCACCGTCTCTTGGATTTTCCACTTATCAATAGCTTCGATCTTATGTGGATTGGCTGACAACCCTTTCCCTGAAACCACGTAACCAAGAAACTTTTTCTCTTTCTTCCAAAAAGACACTTGGAAAACTTTGCCTTCAACTGATGCTGCCTCAGTGTCTCAAGCACCACCCTAAGATGATCCTCATGCTCTCTTTCATTCTTAGAGTATACTAAAATGTCATCTGTATACACTAATATGCACTTATCTAAGTACTCTCAGAAAACTCGGTTCATCAAATCAATGAAGAAAGCATGTGCATTCATTAAGCCGAATGGCATTACTAACCACTCGTACGAACCATACCAAATGTTGTCAAAGGAATACTATCCTTTACCACCCTTAACCGATGGATACCTATCGCTAAATCCAACTGGGAAAACACTCTGGCTCCATACAACTGATCAAATAGAATACCTATTCTCGACGAATGATACTTATTCTTAATCGTCCTCTCATTCAACGTACGATAATCGATACACATCCACATCGACCCATCTAGTTTCTTCACGAACACCATGGTTGCTCCCTAGAGCGAGTGCTTAGTCTAATAAAATTCCTTCCTTCTAGATCCACTAGCCGCACCTTCAATTCCTTCATCTCGGTCGATGTCATCCTACTAGGTGGTCTACTTACAGTTCCAGCTCTTAGCATAAGATCTATCTGAAAATCAATAGCTCATTTCGGTGGTAGTCTTATAACCGCCTCAAAGATATCTGCAAACTCTCTTGCTACTCGAACATGAATTAACTCTTCTCCTGCTTCCATAGCACTTAACAAAGCACAACTACTCCGGTCTGAATTCTCCACTGAGAATATGATTCAGTTATGACTATCAAGGTTTCTTAGTGATATCTCCCCATCCTGGCAAAATATCCCGGCTTTATATTTACTCAACCAATCCATACCTAAAATGATTTAGAAATCTACTCCTTTCCTTTCTGTAGCCTTCTTTCCTTTGCCCGACCGACACTCATGAGCATAATGACCTTTCCTGTCACAATTGAAGAAAAATAAATCAGCATTTGCCTTCTGGGCAGCCTCCCACTTTTGGTCTCCCTTCTTTTTAAAGAACTTCCTCTTCTTTCCCTAAGGGCCCTGGATTTCCACCAACTTTTCTTTAGCATAAATAGAAAGCCTTTCCTCATGGCAGATTTCCATCACTACAACTACATTACAAGGATCACAGAGATGCGTCAAGGTCTCTCTGGCAATCTCAGGCCTCAATATCCGAATGAACCTCTCATTCCTTCTGATGATAGTGTCTATAGTAGCATACCCATGCCGTGACAACTCGTCAAACTTAGTAGCATACACGACTGCCGACATCTCTCCTTGCACCAAATCCATAGACTTTCACATCAACGCCGACTTGGCCACTTCAGACAAAAACCTTTGCTCGAATCTCCTTCTAAACTTTGCCCACTTAACTCTTCCTCCGGAACATTGGCGGTGACACAATTCCACCAATGAAGTGTTGCCCCTTACAGCTGCCCAGGGGATAACCTCTTCTTCTGTTTCCTGCCTCCATATCTTCTTTCTTGTAATTCTGCATATGAACCTTAGTAAGATACAGAAGAACAATTTAAGAGAGAGGAGAATACGTAGTTATATATATATATATATATATATATATATATCAAATACAACCACGCTATTATAGTGTTATCCCAAACCTCGATCTTAATTTCTGATTTGAAAATCTTTCTATTTTAATTTTCTTTTAAGTTTCATAAACCTATGCTCTGATGCCAACTTGTAACATCCCCTTTCAGAGGCCCAACTCAGTTTAATATGTGTATGAAGAAGCAAACATAATAACATAATAGTACCAACTCCTATGGTTTAACATCCTTGAAATCAATTTATATAAAACATGGTTAATCCCTTTAACCTGTTATTTTATCGAGGAAAGCTTCTTCAAAAACTTCAAACTCAAAACCATTTCAAAACTACTTTATTTATGCCATGGTTTTTCATTAAAAATTTGAGATTGGGTTCTTTGTTTCGAAAGCCAAGGCTTTTGAAACCATTGGATAGCCTCCTTCAAAAGTAATAAAATCCCCTTTCCAAAACACCTTAAACATACCTTTTGAAAACATTGGGGTGACTCCCCTTTGAAACCTTCATTAAAGACCTTTCGGAAACATGGGGTCATCCTCCCTTCGAAACCATTTGAAAGCACCTCTTTTAAAATTATTGGTTTTATCTTTGAAAATAACTTTTGGGTCAAATGAATATATACGAAAGTACTCCTTTCAAAACCATTTACATCTAACTAAAAATAATTAGGAAAAATTTGATGGTGTAACGACCCTGAATTTCCGACCTGATTAAAAATTTTCAAATCCATCGTTTTAATATAAAATTTTGAAATTTATGAACGATCTCAATTAACGTCCCAACTTTATTTATAAGATGCATCCAGTTAGATATGAACACAGAAAAAGTTTCGTCGCAAAATATTACAATAAATTTCGTTCGCGTTTTACTGTATATCAGTTCATATAAAGCTGCGTAAAATTTATCTTTCAACTCCAAATATTTTTACACAGTTATGTTGTAAAAATTATTCTGATCAAAACGATGTAATTCGTTTCGTCAAAAACTGTCATTGCCTGTTCCGTTTGAATTGTTTTGCAAAACGAACAATTTGAGCGGCGTAAATTCGAATTTTTATAAAACAATCGTATCACGTTTATCTGTGTACCATTGGAAGCGCATCGTCGCACTAATCAAAACGGTACATTTATTCGTGCTAATCGGAGTCCGATGGAAACCGTCACATTGATTTGATTGTTCTGGACGGACCGGTTAAACTGTATTCAGCCCAAACTAAAACAACTCGTGCCCATTCAAAAATAAAGATTTTGAAAATAAAAAAATCTCAGATGGTAGAATAAATGCGGTAGTTAGATGATGGGTTTAACTCGAAAATGGGAATGGCTCTTCGTAATGCTAAGATGAAATTTATTGTTGTAAAGTTATAAAATTAAAATAAAATAACGCATCATCTCATTATTTTCTCTGATCACTTCAATTCATTCACTCCTGAACATCTATAGGTATACTATTCCCTTCCCTTCATCTCATATCCTTCTTTCCCTTTTATTTCTTCACCTTTAAATTACTCAACAAAGTGAAAATTCCTCCTACATCATCTCCTCTACCTCCCTTACACATACAACCGATACCACTCCACCTTACCTCCCCTCTCCGCCACCATCTGTCGAACAAAGAGCACGCATAACAAAAAAATGATGGTAGCCGAAACTAGGCTGAGAGGAAAAGGAAAAAAAAGGAAGAAAACGCACAACTCACCCACCTCACGCCATGGCCGAACAACTCACCAGAACGCCACCACGCCCAGATCTCGCTCGCTCCCCTCCAACGCCTCCCTCAAGCCGTTCACCTTAGCCGTGAACTCTCCACTGTTCCCACTCGCCTACCCATACCACCGTAAACTCCACCCACTATCAAACCAACCCTCCACTTCCTCTAGTCGCGCCATGGCCTGTCGCGTTTTCATACATAGGTGGGTAGCCTCGACTTGTAGTCGGTGTGTGTTGTGTTGAAGGGGGGAAAGGGGTGAAGCTGTATGCGTGCGTGCATATGGCGAGGAGATGTGTGCATTGTGTGCATGTGTTACGTGAGTGAGAAGACAATTATGTGTTGAAGTTGAGACAATGGAATATTTGGTAGCTTGAGTGTTGGAGCAGAGAGGTTATGGGAAATTGACAGTGGGTGTTGGAGGTGATTGATGAAGTAACAGGAGTTGGAACTGTATGCGTGAGGAAAAAAATGAAAGATGAAACTGTTGCATTTTTTTTGGTCTCGGCTGTTATAATAAAAAAAATGAAGTAAGTTGCGTGTTTATGGGGCAGCATGTTGAAGGAGAGGGGAAAGGAGTAAGTGGTTGTGAGGTGTTGCTTTGTTCTGTTGGGAGAATGTTGCGTGTATGTATGGTGTGAAGTGTTAAGTGCATATGGGTGCATGCGTTTATACAAAGGGTATACGCATGGGCTGTTGTGTACAAGTCTCGGCTGTTTATTAAAAAAGAAAATGAAACTGGGATTTTCAAATAGCTTTTAGATATTGCAGAAGAGTATTTACGCAAATATCTATTTTGGTTGCCAAAAATAGTAACCAACTTTTCTTTTCTCGTTGTGTGCAGAAGCAACCGGTTAAGCTTTTTGTAGCAGCATCGATCTTCAGCTTTTGTTCTTTTCTCTATCATTAGTAAGCGCATTACTATAATTTTTTAAATTATATATAAACGTTCATTGATTAATATCTTCTTTCTTTTGTCGATATTTGTAGTGTCTATTGTTCGTATTGTTCCGACTTCATTCGTGCTTCTTTTGCTTCGCTGTCAATTTCTTTATCCACGAAAGGTGAATTAAATTTTTTCGCGACTTATATTCTTATACAAGTTTGGTTGATAAATGATTGCTATGTGATTGGATGTACTTGTTATTGTTAAAGTTAAATTGGAATTGATATAGGATAGTCAACCGTTTTAAAACTGATTTATATGTCGAATTTAATTAGTTAGATATGACCCCTTTAATTGTTTAATTAATTGATACCTAGGATAGTGATAACTACACTTTGAACCATCCAACGTATATTGGATAAATTGTTGCAGTATAAATTTGAAATTGAACGATAAGTGAAAAACCGTATAAATAATCAATGAAATAATCTTTAATCTACATGAAATGATAGTGTAGATTCTAGAAATAATTATATTAATTTTCATAAATAACAAATGTAAATTAATACGATTAATTCGGGATTATGTAAATAAATTGTTGAATTGTTATGTATGGATGCTATTGCTTGTTTATTTACTTTGACACCATCCCAGTTATCACACTGCAAGTTCCCTTTGCTATTTTTTTATTTTTGAATTGAAATGCAATCGGGTTGAAATGATAAATACCCAAATAACTTGACTTAGGATAGAAAATTAAGTTAAACCCGATTGGTAAATAATTTGATTTAAATAAAATAAAGATTTTTATTTGAATAAATAATAAGGTTTTGAAATAAAACTGGAATTTAAAAATAAATGAAAGGAAAATGTTAATATTTGAAATTGAAATAAATATTAACGTAGAAATTGACGAAAGAACATTGTTTAAATTTAATTATTAATAATTAAGTTTTGAAATTATTAATAATTAAGTTTTGAAATTATTAATAATTAAGTTTTGAAATTATTAATAATTAAGTTGAAATAATTAATAATTAAGTTTGAAATTATTAATAATTAAGTTTTGAAATCATTAATAATGAAGTTGAAATTATTAATGTTCGAGAGTTGAAATGAGTAATAATTAAGAAATTGGAAATAGGGATAATTTCATAAGATTGAATTTGGTTAATAATTGATTTAAATTGAATTCTTTATTAAGTGAATGGAATCTCTTGAGTAAGTGAAACTAAGCTTCTTATTTATTAAGTTTGAAATTCTAACGAAGGTAATAAATGAATGAAATTGAATTTCTTTAACAAGAAATAAAAATGCGTTTTATCGAAACAAATGAAAGACTTAAAATTTAAAGAATTGGATTTGACAAATTTAATTTAAAATAAATTTGTAAGCTTTGACAATGAAGTTGAAATTAAGAAGTAAATTTAATGAATTAGAAATTTAATGGAAATTGTTAAACGATAAATTAATTTAATGAATATCGAATGAAATCGATAAATGAGTTTAAATCGATTTGCACGTTAAATTAAGTTCAAATGATTATGGAATGGAACTTATATACAAATTTAAGTGTATATTTGAATTGTTTAAATTTAACTTTTGAAATTGAATTATAGAATTTTGAAATGAAATTTGGAAGTTATGAAATGAAAATTCCAGAAATTGTTTGGAAAAGAAAAATGAAATCTTGAATTTCAAATTTTAATTGTAATTGAGTTGATTTGATTTTTCAAATTTATTTAGCGACCAATCGGTAAAATAAATTCGAAGGTTATTAAAGAGACCTGTATCGGTTAGGGACATACTCACTGTCTAAACCGAAAACCACTTTAATAACTATTCGCGGAGTGTGAACCAGAATGAAGTGGTTGGAATGACGAACGCGATGACTGAAGAAAGAGAACGATAATGGATAGCCTTAACACTTGTGTCAAATTGGAAATGACTAAAATAGGAGCCGTGCCGGGCCAAATGGGGTTAGCTACCTCGAGCGAACACACTTCTTCATAAACTACTCATTACTTGTTATTGATTGATGCACACCCTTGAATTTGGAGTGTTGTTTTGCAGTGATGCGATCGTTGCGGCGATGCGTTCTCACCAGTCCGGATCAGGCAAACGCTAGTTTCACTACCTTGGGTATTGCCTCATGTGCCTTGTCATACTTGTATTCCCATATACGCAACCACTACGAATTTGTTTTGTATTATACCTGTGGAGTACTCCCTGATATCCTACTAGTTTACGGTGGAGTTTACAGTGCTGTATAGTCTATAATACTATATGAAATGTGTTAAGGGGGACAATGGTAATGCCTTAGCCCTATTTTGATATTTTACTTTACTGTTAGACATTATCTATCTATCGTACATTACTATGTATAAATAGTTTAACGGATCCAGAAAGATGTTATTCCATTCATCTTTGAGTTATTGTTATTTTGAATTTGAACCATATTATCTGTATAAGAATATATGTCCTGATTCGAGTGTTTGTTTATGCCTATGCTCGGATTAGACCGAGGATTGCTCTTGCTGTTCTACTTGGAGCTGAAGACCAAAGACTATCATTATCTTTATCTTAGCAGTATTGCTTTCTATTTGGACTATTGGACTTCTATGTTGTTCTATTTCTTTTTATTTGAGACATTGTTGTATTTATGGGTAGCTTCACGAACTACCCTTATGACTATGTTGTAATTCCGCTGCACTATTCTGTGATGTTATATTTCTATGATTCTGTGATGATTCTCATATATATATATATACACACTCCATTAATGATTCGTTTTTTTTGTATTATTTAAGTTGACATGTATGGAATATCCTCAACTTAAATGGTACAAATATACGGGTTGTTACAGATGGCTTTGGAACCATCCTCTCAAAAACTACAAGGCATTAAGTAAAACATTGAAGGATAGCATCGAAACCCCCTTTCGAAGCCAGTGCCTTTGAAACCCGTAAACCCATTCAAAAGCCTTTACGAGGTAACTTAGTATAAATTTAAAACAAAATCTACCCTCCGAATGAATTGATGACTTAAATACATTCGAAAGGCCAAAAAAATGACATTAGGGACTCTACTAGGTCGAAACCATCCTTTTCGAAAGCATTGTTCTATAAATGGAGGAACTCATTCGAAAGCTTATACTTTTAAAATAAAAGACGGCTACCCTCTTTGAAAGCTATTTTAGAAAACCCATTCAAAAGCCTATGTTTTGACTCCTTTGAAAGCATTTAGTAAAATTAGGCAGACAGTTATCATTTGAAAGTAAAAAAAGGTTTCGACCCCATTGGAAGCAAAGGTTTCGACTCCATGACTTCCATATTTCTTCAATCCACTACGTACCATATTTGTGATACCTTGTGTATTTTTTGGGCAAATGGTTGATTTCGATTGAGTCGAAGCGGAAGCACGGAGTCAAAAGGTTGCTTCCAAAAGAGGCAAAACCTACTTTTTTGGGTAAAGATTGATTTAATGCCAATTAAAGCAATTACTTTATAACTAACCAGCATATTTGTAAACATTTAATTGGTTGCCTAAACGTTTCAAACTCTTTCTCTAAATAACTTCTCCATAATCTCAGATCTAAACCAAGGATTAATCTAACAAATAAGCCCTTCCATTATACAAGACCAATACTAGAAATAAGTCCTTCTTTCTAAAATAATATTATCTCCATAGTGTATTACCTAAGACAAATCCTCAAAATTACAAAAATTCACTATCAATATGTTATCTAACATATGAAAACTCCAGACCCAAGTTCATCGTAAAATAATTAAAATAAAACTTTAAACCCAATTATGCATACTTTCCTTTAAAAATTCATATTAAATTTTCCATAGCTTGGAAGTTACAAAAATTGAAAGCTAACTCCAAAATCACATTTTACATGACATAAAATTTTCCCATGGCATTCGAAATCAATTATGATCGGTTTTACCCTTAAAACCATGTAAAATAATTATCAAATTATTTTGTTTGAACCCAACATGTCCAAATTCAAGCATATCATTAATCAAAATCATCATAGCAGTGGATTTAATCTTAAAACTGAAAACAGATGATCACAAAAACAAAATAAAGATGAAATATAGATTATTATTTACCCTGGTTACGATGAGGACTTTGAGATTTAGTTGAGATTAATCCTCTTGCTTTAATTCCTTAGCTTTAGATATGATTTCTCCTCTTTTCTCTTAGCAATGGCTGGCTCCTCTTATGTTTGCGTTTTGTATTTTTGTAAAAATGAATGTGAGAAAGATTGAAATGTGGATTATAAGGTCTATGGTAATAAGATGTGGCTATTTTGTAAATTAATTAGCTATAAGCCATTCTTAAGCCCATTAAAGTGATTAAGTACAACCCTTAATTTATTTTCAAATCTCAATCCCCTTATCACTCTAATTATTTACATTATTCTATTAAATTTATCTAGGTAAATCTCCTAAATAATGCTATTAAAAATTAGGGGTGTTACAGGCTCCCCTCCTTAAAGATTTTCATCCTTGAAATTGAGTAAGGACTAAATACTAAACATAGAAATCATATGTAACGACTCCAAACAACCATACTAGCCTACTTGACTAGCAAATATCTATATAAATCTAATATAGACATACCCTCAAAGTAGATCAGGATAAGTATCTTCAATCTTTTCTTTTGTTTCCCATGTACAATCCTTATCGTTGTCGCTCCACTGTACTTTCACTAACCTGACTATCTTTTTTCTCATTCTTTTCTCTTCTCTCGCTACAACCCTAACTGGTTGTCTAACAAAAGTCGAATACAGCTCTACAACCAAATCTTCCAACTCTGTCGGAGGAATAGTAGTCTCTAGATCATGCATGTATTTACGAAGATGAGACACATGAAATACATTATGGACACCTACCATACTGCTTGGAAACTCTACTGTGTAGGCGAGCTTCTCGATCCTCTCTATAATCTGGAACGGACCTATATATCTTGGTTCTAGTTTCCCTAACTTTCCAAATCGTACCACACCCTTCAACGACGATACCTTAACAAAAACCCTATCCCCAAGTGAGAATTCTAGGTCTTTACGCCTCTTATCTGTGCAACTCTTCTATCTAGATTGAGCTTCCCTCATCCTATCTCAGATCAACTCAATCTTCTATGTAGCCACTCAAAAGAGATCTAGACGTAAGACAAATCAGCCCGTTGTCTCTAGCCAACATGCTAGTAATTTTTAAGGCCTTCCATACAAAGCTTCAAAAGGTGTCATCCCTATACTAGTCTGATAGCTATTATTGTAGGAAAACTCAAATAAATGTAGGTGATCTTCCTAAGATACACCAAAGTCTAATACGCAGGCCCTCGGTAAATCCTCGAGTACCTTATTGACTCTCTCTGTCTACCCATCCGCCTGAGGGTGATATGCAGTACTCATCTTGAGCTTGGTACCTAACACTTCCTGTAGACTATTCTAAAATTCACTAGTGAACAAAGCATCTCTGCCACTGACCATACAACTTGGAATTCGATGTAATCTCACTATGTTCTTCATAAATAACTTAGCCAAAATAGGTACCGTCCTAATTGACTTAACTGGAATGAAATGGGCACTCTTGGTCAACATGTCCACTATGACCTTATACACTCATTTCCTCTATTCGACTTTGGAAACCTGTCTATAAAATCCATGGATATCAAATCCCATTTCCAAACTAGAATCTCCAAAGGTTGAATTAACCCACCCGGCTTCTGATTTTCGACCTTCACTTGTTGACAATTTGCGCACTGCCTGACCCACTACCAACATCTCTCTTCATACCTTCCCAATAGAAGACCCTCTTCATATCTTGATACATCTTTGTTCCAGGATGAATCGTAAACTTGGACCCATGACATTCTCTATGAACTTCTCTTCTTATGTTCTCTACATTTGGAATACACAATCGTCCCTTCTTTCTCCAACATCTCTTCTGGTCAAGACTAAATTCCTTTAGATCATCGATTTCAGTTCCAACCTATAGCCATTTAATCTTCTCGGCTAATACTGGATCTACCTTCTGCTTAGAAGCAATCCTTTCGATCAACACTAGCCAAACTTCTGAACAGGACAACATGGCGGTGCTCTGAGTAGAACTAGCAGGATTTTAACTGCGCACTACACATAGTCAAAGCTTCTTAATCCTTCTATTTTACCAACCTATCTAAAACCGCATTCTGATGTCTTATGATAAGAGCATCCACTATTTTATTACCTTTCTCAGCTGTATACTCTATACCAAAATCATAAGTTGCTAAAAACTTCAGCCACCACTACTGTCTCATATTACACTCCTTCTGACAGAATAAGTGTCTTAAGGACTTATGATTTGTGTATAGCTCAAATCTCTCCTCTAACAGATAATGTCTCCAAATCTTCAATGCAAAGATCACCGCAACCAACTCCATATCGTGAGTAGGATACCTCACTTCATGCGGTCTAAGCTATCCTAAAGCACGAGCAATCACTTTACCCTTCTACATCAATACGACTCCTAATCCAGTCCTGCATGCATTCGTATATAGCACCAACGCTCTGTTTACATTTGGAACAACTAACACTAGTGCGTTGGTCAAAAAATGCTTTAACTTAAGGAATGCTTCTTCATATTTGCTGGACCGGATAAAATTCACATACTTCCTGGTCAACTTAGTCAGAGGCACTGCTAGAAACCCTTGATAAATCTACGGAAATAGCAAACAAGTCCAAGAAAACTTCTGATCTCAGTCAACGTCTCTTGGCTTTTCCACTTATTAACAGCTTCGATCTTATCTGGATTGGCTGACAAACCTTTCTCTGAAACCACATAACTAAGAAACTTTTTCTCTTTCTTCCAAAAATGACATTTGGAAAACTTTGCCTTCAACTCATGCTGCCTCAGTGTCTCAAGCACCACTCTAAGATGATCCTCATGCTCTCTTTCATTCTTAGATTATACTAAAATGACATTTGTATACACTAACATGAACCTATCGAAGTACTCTCAGAAAACTCGGTTCATAAAATCAATGAAGAAAGCATGTGCATTCATTAAGCTGAATGGCATTACTAACCACTCATATGAACCATACCAAATGTTGTCAAAGAATACTGTCCTTTGCCACTCTTAGCCGACGGATACCTATCGCTAAATCCAAGTGGGGAAAAAACTCTGACTCCATACAACTGATCAAATGGAATACCTATTCTCGGTGAATGATACTTATTCTTAATCATCCTCTCATTCAATGTACGATAATCGACACACATCCACAACTACCCATCTGGTTTCTTCACGAACACCGTGGTTGCTCCCCAAAGCGAGTGCTTAGTCTAATAAAATTCCTTCCTTCTAGATCCACTGGCTGCACCTTCAATTCCTTCATCTCGGTCGATGTCATCCTGCTAGGTGATCTACTTACAGTTCCAGCTCTTAGCATAAGATCTATCTGAAATTCAATAGCTCATTTCGGTGGTAGTCTTGTAACCGCCACATAGATATCTGCAAACTCTCTTGCTACTGGAACCCGACTTAACTCTTATCCTGCTTCCATAGCACTTAACAAAGCACAACTACTCTGGTCAGAATTCTCCACTGAGAATATGATTCAGTTATGACTATCAAGGTGTCTTAGTGATATCTCCCTATCTTGGGAAAATATACCGGCCTTATATTTACTCAACCCATCCATACCTAAAATGATTTAGAAATCTACAAAATCGAAAACATACAGACTGCATGCAAACTTATGACCTAACAAGTCTAGTTCTACCTAGTCACATCTCATCCTTAGAGTTGCATAACCTTATATTGGATTCACATCCCTTCAGGAAGTAACAAGGTATGTAGGTTCTAAACATAACCTATCGACCAAACATTGAGATATATATGAATGTTATGCACTAGTATCAAATAGTACCCATGTGATATCCCGGAATTTTTGACAATATCAATTTAATAATCTTTATATAAAATTAATTTGATATTGACAATATTTATTAATAAAATATGTTTTGGTTTAATAATCTGAATAAATAAATATTTAATTTATGATTTATTTTTTAAAAGTTAAAATAAATGTTTTAAATTATTATAGTTTATCTTTGTTTTGGAATTTAATAAATAAATGAAGTTTTGTTTTTAAATTCTAATAAAATATCTAGTAATTAGGAAATTATGTTTTAAATTAATATTAAGCTTTTAAAAATCTATCTAAACTAGTAATTATATGGTTTGATAATATTTAAAATAAATGAAATTGTTTAAATTTTGTCTTAGCTTAATTTTTTTGTTTTAAATTTAAATAAAAGTTGATTTTATTTCTTTTTAAAATATTATTTGAGTAATATGATTTGAGTATATTTTATATAAGTCTAAATATAAAATAGCCTATGATTTAAATTCATTTAAATATGAAAGTGATTTATAATTTCTTTATAAATCATATAAAATTGTTATTTTTAAGCCATGTTAATAAATATACTATTTTCATAAATAAAAAGAAGAATTAAAATAAGGAAATAAAATCTTCATTTTTAGTTTGAATAAATTGATTTTAATTTTGATTTCAAAAGTTTATTTTGATTTGAAATTTTATTTTGAAACTCAAATTAATTGATTCTTTAAAATATTTGCATAAGTTTTAATTTATAAATTGTTTTATTTACATTTTCTTAAAATAAGAAATCATATATATTTATTCAAACATAAAATAAATTAAGGAAAACTCTTTTTAAACATTTAAAAATATAACTAAATTTAATTTAAAACAAGTGTAATCTAATTAGCAATCTAAGCTACATGTGTCTATTTAAAATAAAGAAAACATGACAAGTGTCATTTGATTTTAATCTTTTCTTTATTTTAATTAAAGTATTTTCAATTCTTAACCCTTTTTTTCATGCGTCCTCTTTTCAAAAATCAAAGAAAACATTGCATTTCAAATTTGAATTCCTCAAAGAGGAATTAACCTGCAAAAATAAATTCCTGCATGTCATCTCTAAAAATTAAGTTTGCATATCTAAATTACTCCTCAAAAATTTCAAATGCATTTCTCTGGAATTGATCATCAACTTGGCAAATTAAAAAAAATGATCTGCATGCAAACTACACTTTTACAACCTGAAAACCCACTGCATTTACATCTCTGGAATATCACTAGCATGCATATGGTTTTGGTCAGAGTTCAAATGCAGGCAATCTCAAGTCTGCATCTCTTTCAAATTTTAAAAGATCAAACCTGCTTGCATGAAGTTTTAACAAGAAATAAAAGCTCCTTCAATTTTCAGTACTGCTCTGTTCTTCAAATTTAAAGGTGGGTAACTTTTATTTTAAAAATTCTACGGTAAATCTGATTTTTTTTAATCATGTTTTAATATAAGTTATATTGGTATATTGGGTAAACCTTTTGTGTATTTGTGATGTGAGATATCTGAAAAATTTGGATTACCTGTAGAACATTTCCGTTCTAAAGATTCAAGCCTGGTGTCAACTTAAATCATTCTTCTTGACATTAATATTTAAAACTTAGGATTTTGGAAATATTGTTTGTTTAAGCTATGAACTAAATATAAAAATTTGATTTATTTAAATAGAAACTGTAATCTTCTCACTAAATCAAGTTTAGTGGCAAAAAAATCATGTTACTGTTAAAATTCAAACACTGATGATTGTGCAATTCAGATATACAAATCAAACCTTAGATTAATTCATGATTTTTAAATGTAAAATCATAAATTAGAAATGCGTTTTGACTGTGCATATTGGTGTTGAGTAAAATTGGGGTTTTAGAGTGTTTCTGATGATTATGGAACTCTGAAGTTTTGATATTCCTTCTGTATATAGTAATATGACCAGGCTCATCATAAATATTATCAAATCTATAAATTGATCTTTGAATTAGCAGAGGAATGGGAATTTTGTTCTGTAAACCTAAGTTTTTAAAAAAATAAGAAATTTGATCTTCCTGACTTATTAGTTGTTCGAGCGTTGAGTTGTTTTGTGGAATGGTAGATGGGTCCCTGACAAAGAAGTGGTTGGAGTTTCAACTTCATCGATGGTCGGAGGAAGGTGAATTCATCGTTGACAGGGTTGTGTGGTTCTGATGTACTGTGTTCCAGGTTTTAAAAAGGGGAGCTGCCCTGTTTGAATTTGGGAAAAATGGAAGCATTTTGATGCTTAGGTGTTTAAGTTGGATTCAAGAGGGAGTTGGTGGATGAAGATGATCATCGTGGATGATCGAAAACTAGCCATGGCTATGTGCATGCACACAGTGGCCATAGGGATGAGTTTGGTTTCTGGAATATGGTGAGGAGGGGGTGCTCGGGTAATTTCAGTTCTTACTCGATATTGGAGTAAAGGTGACTCGAAGTAAGATGGTGTTAAGCTCGGGTAGCTTTAGTTGCAGAGTTTTGTTTTCTATAACCTGAACTGTTTCAGGTTTTTGAATTTTAAAACTAAATTTAATCTAAAAAAAGGGAAGCTAAGAAGGTTTAAATCTAAACTTTAAGTAAGATTAAATTATGAATTCAAACAGGTTTGAATTTCAGATTTTTAAATAAACAAGATTTGCAGGAATGAAATTTTTAAAAGAAACTGAAACCTGCACAGTTTTATATAAAGTAATTTTTAAATCTGGAAATAAGGTTTTAAACCGAGATTTAAATTTTAAGTTAAATCTGAACCCGATTCAAATTTGAAGTTGAATTTGAAAGTTTCAAATAAAAACAAGTTATAAATTCAATTATTATAATCAAGTTGAATATATTTTTTAGAATTTTATAACATATGAAAATAAAATTTAAAACAGGGTTTTAAATTTAAATCTTTGAATCTAAATCTGAAAGCATGATTTGAACTTTGGTTGTAATATAAATAAGATTTGAATTTATATATTTTAATATCATTTGAAATATTTAAGGTAATTTTGTTTAAATTAAATATGGGTTAAAGTTAAACTATTCTTCTAAAATTTCTTTAAGAGGTAAGTGATTCTTTAATATGAAAACTAAAGAGTTTTTAAATACTTAAAATCTTGTTTAAGTTTAAATTTAATTTCATTTTAATTTTAGTTTAAAATGGAATTTAGAGAAATTTAAAGGTAAATTATTTTTAATTTACTTTGATAATGGTAATTAAATTATTAATGAGGTTAATAGTTTTCATTAAATTGTTTTGAACCTAATAATTTATTATCTGATCTAGGTAATTAAGTTTATAATTAATTAATTTAATTAATTTAATTAATTAATAATTAGGTTAATTAATTAAATAATTAAGGGTTTATTTAATTAATAAAAAGATTAAGTAAGTTAATTAAACTTGATTAAAGTGTGATTTAGAAATTAATTAAATAAGATTTGATTAATTTAATTAATGAATTGAATTTATTAATCAAGTAATTAATAATTAATTAAGTTTTTAATTATCACTGATTAATTAGATAATTAGAAATAAATTAATGAGTTTCTTTAAATAAATTAAGAATTAATATTGATTAATTCAATTAATTACTTTGGAAAAGTAATTAAAGATTTGTTATTGGTTAATGAAGGTCATTAGCTTAGTATTATTTTATAAGTAATTAATGTGATTAATTTTAATGATCAATTGGATTAATTAGTTTAAAGATAATCATTTGAGAATTATTTAAGTATAATTACTTAAAGAAAGTAATTAAGGAAATTAATTATTAATTGTAATTAATTAATTTATTTTGATTAATTAAGTTAATTAAAATTTAGTTTAATTAATTTAAATTAATCACTGGTTGATTTGAAAGTAATTACAAATGTAATTAAAAATGGAAAATTACTTGGTGAAGTAATTAAGAAAATAAATTACTAGATGTAATTTAATGGAAGAAGTTTTGGAATTCAAGTACTTGTAATTAATATGTAATTTGTATGTGGATAATTACTTAAGTAAGCAATTAATAATTAATTACTTAGTGTAATTAATTTAGGTTTTGATAATTGAATTATTTGAAGAAAATAAATAGATGTAATTAATTTAATGTAACTACTTAATGTGATTAATCAAGAATGATTAATCAATAGTGATAACTGATAATTAATTTAATAGAGTAATTATAAAATAATTTGGAATCATTAATTTAAATAAATAATGATATAATTAAGGATTGGTTAATAAGAACAATTAACACATGAAGGAATTAATTAATGTAATTAATTAGGGATTAATGTAATTAATTATAATTAATTAATGAAGTAATTACAGGTTAATTACAGGTTTGGTTTGGATTAAATAATTTGTGAAATTAATTAGAGATTAATTACTTGAATGTAATTAAAAGATAATTAATCTAGATGATTAATTAGGGTAACTTGTTAAGAGTAATTAATTAAGGAATGTGTAAGCAAGATTTATATGGATAAATAATTAATTTAATTTAATTTAAATTAATTAAGGAAGAAGTAATTAATTTAATTCATTTTAAATTAATTACAGAATGATGATTAATAAGTCATTGCTTATGAATGATGATTGACATTTATTACCCTGAATGGTTGAAATCTCAGATATGAGATAAATGATGTTGTGTGATTTGGATGCTATGGTTGCATTGAGTTGATAATATGAATTATCTGTTTGAGTTGATAATATAGGTTATCTGTTGTGATGATAATATTGATTATCTATTGTGATGTTGTGAATTGTCTATCTGTGTGTAATTGAATTGTTTTAAACTTTAAAACAACTTGGACCTAAAAGACACGCTTTGGATTTCGATGAGGCCGAGATTGGGTTTCCATATTTGGATATCCGAAAACCACATCGATCCAAATTAACGTTAGGTCGTGAATTTAAGTAGAGCAAGTGAAGACTCGAGGTGTAAGAACTATACGTGAGTATAACTCTGTGGGTGATTCCTTAATGAGTTTGATGGAATAGTACTTATAGGTTCGAGATGAAGATTCAGAGTGCAAGGGTTATCGTCGTTAACTCTGAGGGTGATTCTAAAATGTGTGTAACGAGATAATGCCTTCGGTTTCGTTCGAACCCCGAACGAACTTGTATGGATTGAATGCTTTCAGAACATCGTCAGGTGGATGATGAGCATTCTAAGAGATGTGTTCTCTAAAGGTAATCGTAGCCTCAAGCCTCATCAACCGGGAATGGCTAAAACAGGGAAGGTGCAACAAGGCTTCGTGGGTAGCCCCCACTGGAGAGCGAGATTGATCCCTGTCTAGAAGTCCCTTTATATTCGGCTGTGTGGGCAGTTGATTGCAACAACTATCGAGGTTGTCTTGTTTGGAACTGTTCAGTAAGGAATGGTTCCGGCCTTGTGTTGCAGGGAAGTGGGCGTACTCCTCGGTACGGTGATCAAGGCCATGTACTGTGACGGGCGGTACCCAAGTAGCCCTGCCATTGTATGGAATCCACAATCCAATAAGTGCCAACTATTTTGATTGTATTACCCACTTTTGTGGCTAGTAGCTGGAATTTAATAGATGTAACAATTTCGGCCATTTCTTATTTACTTGAAAACGCTAGACACTATTATAATATCACCGGATTTCCTATCAAATGTTTTGGTTAGCGTAAGGTAAAAACTTTCCATGTTTATGTGTGGGAAGTCTTACGTGACACCTTTCTTTTCAAAAGGTTTTTAAAGTTAAGCAACCTTAACCTGTTACTCACACCAGATCCATGTCTGACCCGGAGTTTATCTTTGTTTTCTTAAACTCTTGGGTACTCAAATTTTTACGAGTAGCCAAGGGATTCAGGTTAGCTTTGACGAATAATGGAGGAGCAAATGGAGCAGGAGGCTTCTACGTTGTAGATATATAGTTTCCGCTGTGTGTTCTCTGTGTTGTGTTATATTATGTTGTAAATACAAGACAGGTGTTTATAACTGTCTGGTGTATGCGTTGTGTATGCTGTGTATCTCTGATTGATATTGTATATTATGTAATACTTATGTTATTAATATAATTTATTCGTTCCGCTGTTGAGATTCTAGTGTTGTTTCTTCTTTCTTTTCTTCTTCTATCCCTTTCTTTCTTAATTGATGATGCGATTTTCTGGGAGTAGAAAGTCGGGTCGTCACAGTTGGTATCAGAGCACTAGGTTGAGTGAATACCTAGGCTCTGTAGTGGTGTCTTTCTTGAGAGAGCGTAATTGTAATTTTTAATATATTTATATATATTTATTACTACCTATCTGTTGGGTTACCTGTTCGGGTTTTCCAATATAAGTTATAAAGGTAGATTGAGGTAGTGGTGTGAGTAACACAACTACCGATTGGTTGGAGTTTGAATGTTGAGGTTTGAAGTGTACCTGTCGAGACTGTAGACCTAATAGCGTCTCAAATAAGCTTTGCAGTGGTGTAAGAACTTCATTGATCTCTGAAGGTAATCTGTTAAGGTTCGGAGTTTATCTTTGAAGTTGGATGAGTAGAGTTTGGATCTGTTGGCTGAGCAGAAGCAAGTGATGATATCTTGATATCTCAGGAAGTAGTAGCTGCGTGATGAGATGCAGTGACTATGGATGTTTCCGAAGATAATTTCTTTGGAACAAGTTTAAGGAAGTAGGTCTGCTTCGGTGTTGTGGCCGAGTTCAGCAGGATGTTTCTGTGTGGTTTAAAGTCCGAGTTTCTCGAAGAACTTTGGATTTTGAATTCTTTAGCATTATTGTCAGCAGTGCAGCTCGGAGTGTTTTGTGTGTCGGCAGAATTTTCTGGCTTAGCAGTTTTCTAGAGATGGAATTCAGAAGCAGAAGAGTAGAATCCATTTCTTTGATGGGTTGGCAAGACCAGCATAAGCTGTTCTAATTGGTTTTGATAGAACAGTTTTCTTTGGATTTTAATTTGGATAGATCGCAAAAGGGACTTGCGATACTTGAGCATTCTCTTGTATTGTTGGAGATTTTTCTGGATATTTTCTGAAAGTCAGGAGTTGTCTTCATCTAGAGTTTCAGTGGTACCGGTGATTCAGTTAGTTGAAGGTTGGTTCCTTGGGATGGAGTTTGTTGAAGCAATTCAGGATTGGAGGAACTTCTGAGTTTTCTCTTGGTTATTAGAGATCTCTTTGGTTTTGCTGTCTAGTTGTGCTTGTGTTCTTCATCAGCATTCTTTTCTGCTCCAGATCAGAGTTGTGCAGCGGAAGCAGTTTGGAATGCATCTGTTTTTCTTATCCGGATAGGAGAAGTTTGTTTTCTTCTGATGGTTGTGAGTGGAAGTTGTTCTTGATCTTAATTGATCGTGGAAGATTATTCTGGTGGATTGGATTTGATCTAGTTTGTTTCTTGAGACATCAGCAAGGATTGAGCTGATCAGGTAGGAGGTAAGGAGTCTAAGATAGTCCGAAGATTTTTGTGGATTTGAAGTCGGAGATTTGATTTTGGATAAGTTTTCTCAGTTTTAGGAGTTATAAATTTTGGTAAGGTTGGATAAGCTAGCTCCGAGATGTTTTGGATTTCTTCTATGTTCTGTTTTGGATAAAAGTTTAATTTTCTGGATTGAATTGCCAGTTTGGACAACTGGAATTCGTTGTGTTTCACGTATCTCTGAGAGAGTACGTGTATGATCTATTTTTGGTTTTGGAATCAGCAGTTCTGGAAGACTTAGTGGTTGAGTCAATCTTGTATATAGTATGATGTCTTGTTCAGTTTTAGATATAGAAGAGTAGGAGTTCTATTACTTAGTAATGTTGGTTGTTTGGGTTTTATAGAGCGAGTAACCCGGTGTTTACTTTGGGAACTCGAGGAAACTCTATCTAGAATTTTGTCTGGATAGTTAATTTTGTTTGATTGGATGAATTGATTGCTATGGTTATTATCATATGTTTGATATATACTTGGTTTTAAAATTTAAAATTTAAAATCTTCAATAGGTTATTAAATTACCTTTGTTTTAAATTTCGGGGACGAAATTCTTTTAAGGGGGAAGGAATGTGATATCCCGGAATTTTTGACAATATCAATTTAATAATCTTTATATAAAATTAATTTGATATTGACAATATTGATTAATAAAATATGTTTTGGTTTAATAATCTGAATAAATAAATATTTAATTTTTGATTTATCTTTTAAAAGTTAAAATAAATGTTTTAAATTATTATAGTTTATCTTTGTTTTGGAATTTAATAAATAAATGAAGTTTTATTTTTAAATTCTAATAAAATATCTAGTAATTAGGAAATTATGTTTTAAATTAATATTAAGCTTTTAAAAATCTATATAAACTAGTAATTATATGGTTTGATAATATTTAAAATAAATGAAATTGTTTAAATTTTGTCTTAGCTTAATTTTTTTGTTTTAAATTTAAATAAAAGTTGATTTTATTTCTTTTTAAAATATTATTTGAGTAATATGATTTGAGTATATTTTATATAAGTCTAAATATAAAATAGCCTATGATTTAAATTCATTTAAATGTAAAAGTGATTTATAATTTCTTTATAAATCATATAAAATTGTTATTTTTAAGCCATGTTAATAAATATACTATTTTCATAAATAAAAAGAAGAATTAAAATAAGGAAATAAATCTTCATTTTTAATTTGAATAAATTGATTTTAATTTTGATTTCAAAAGTTTAATTTGATTTGAAATTTTATTTTGAAACTCAAATTAATTGATTCTTTAAAATATTTGCATAAGTTTTAATTTATAAATTGTTTTATTTACATTTTCTTAAAATAAGAAATCATATATATTCATTCAAACATAAAATAAATTAAGGAAAACTCTTTTTAAACATTTAAAAATATAACTAAATTTAATTTAAAACAAGTGTAATCTAATTAGCAATCTAAGCTACATGTGTCTATTTAAAATAAAGAAAACATGACAAGTGTCATTTGATTTTAATCTTTTCTTTATTTTAATTAAAGTATTTTCAATTCTTAACCCTTTTTTTCATGCGTCCTCTTTTCAAAAATCAAAGAAAACATTGCATTTCAAATCTGAATTCCCCAAAGAGAAATTAACCTGCAAAAATAAATTTCTGCATGTCATCTCTAAAAATCAAGTTTGCATATCTAAATCACTCCTTAAAAATTTCAACTGCATTTCTCTGGAATTGATCATCAACTTGGCAAATTAAAAAAAAAATGATCTGCATGCAAACTACACTTTTACAACCTGAAAACCCACTGCATTTACATCTCTGGAATATCACTAGCATGCATATGGTTTTGGTCAGAGTTCAAATGCAAGCAATCTCAAGTCTGCATCTCTTTCAAATTTTAAAAGATCAAACCTGCTTGCATGAAGTTTCAACAAGAAGTAAAAGCTCTTTCAATTTTCAGTACTGCTCTGTTCTTTAAATTTAAACGCGAGTAACTTTTATTTTAAAAATTCTATGGTAAATCTGATTTTTTTAATCATGTTTTAATATAAGTTGTATTGGTATATTGGGTAAAACTCTTATGTATTTGTGATGTGAGATATCCGAAAAATTTGGATTACCTGCAGTACATTTCTGTTCTAAAGATTCAAGCCTGGTGTCAACTTAAATCATTCTTCTTGACATTAATATTTAAAACTTAGGATTTTGGAAATATTGTTTGTTTAAGCTATGAACTAAATTATAAAAATTTGATTTATTTAAATAGATACTGTAATCTTCTCACTAAATCAAGTTTAGTGGTAAAAAAATCATGTTACTATTAAAACTCAAACACGGATGATTGTGCAATTCAGATATACAAATCAAACCTTAGATTAATTCATGATTTTTAAATGTAAAATCATAAATTAGGAATGGGTTTTGACTGTGCATATGGGTGTTGAGTAAAATTGGGGTAGAGTGTTTCTGATGATTATGGAATTATGAAGTTTTGATATTTCTTCTGTATATAGTAATATGATCAGGCTCATCATAAAAATTATCAAATCTGTAAATTGATCTTTGAATTAGCAGAGGAATGGGAAATTTATTCTGTAAAATCTAAGTTTTTAATAAACTAAGAAATTTGATCTTCCTGACTTATTAGTTAGTCAAGTGTTGAGTTGTTTTGTGGAATGGTAGATGGGTCCCTGACAAAGAAGTGGATGGAGTTTGAACTTCATCGATGGTCGGAGGAAGGTGAATTCATCGTTGACAGGGTTGTGGGGTTCTGATGTACTATGTTCCAAGTTTTAAAAAAGGGGCTGCTCTCTTTGAATTTGGAAAAAATGGAAGCATTTTGATGCTTAGGTGTTTAAGTTGGATTCAAGAGGGGGTTGGTGGATGAAGATGATCATCGTGGATGATCGAAAACCGGCCATGGCTATGTGCATGTGCACAACGGCCATAATGATGAGTTTGGTTTCCAGAATATGGTGAGGAGGGGGTGCTCGGGTAATTTCAGTCCTTACTCGAAGTTGGAGTAAAGGTGACTCGAAGTAAGATGGTGTTGAGCTCGGGTAGCTTTAGTTGCAGTGTTTTGTTTTTTGTAACTTGAACTGTTTCAGGTTTTTGAATTTTAAAACTAAATTTAATCTATAAAAATGGAAGCTAAGAAGGTTTAAATCTAAACTTTAAGTAAGATTTAATTATGAATTCAAACAGGTTTGAATTTCAGATTTTGAAAGAAACAAGATTTGCAGGAATGAAATTTTTTTAAAAAAAACTGAAACCTACACAGTTTTATATAAAGTAATTTTTAAATCTGGAAATAAGGTTTTAAACCAAGATTTAAATTTGAAGTTAAATCTGAACCCGATTCAAATTTGAAGTTGAATTTGAAAGTTTCAAATAAAAACAAGTTATAAATTCAAATGTTATAATCAAGTTGAATATTTTTTTAGAATTTCATAGCATATGAAAAGAATATTTAAAACAGGGTTTTAAGTTTAAATCTTTGAATCTAAATCTTAAAGCATGATTTGAACTTTGGTTTTAATATAAATAAGATTTGAATTTATATATTTTAATATCATTTGAAATAGTTAAGGTAATTATGTATAAATTAAATATGGGTTAAAGTTAAACTATTCTTCTAAAATTGCTTTAAGAGGTAAGTGATTCTTTAATATGAAAACTAAAGAGTTTTTAAATACTTAAAATCTTGTTTAAGTTTAAATTTAATTTCATTTTAATTTTAATTTAAAATGGAATTTAAAGAAATTTAAAGGTAAATTATTTTTAATTTACTTTGATAATGGTAATTAAATTATTAATGAGGTTAATGGTTTTCATTAAATTGTTTTGAACTTAATAATTTATTATCTGATCAAAGTAATTAAGTTTATAATTAATTAATTTAACTAATTAATAATTAGGTTAATTAATTAAATAATTAAGGGTTTATTTAATTAATAAAAAGATTAAGTAAGTTAATTAAACTTGATTAAAGTGTGATTTAGAAATTAATTAAATAAGATTTGATTAATTTAATTAATGAATTGAATTTATTAATCAAGTAATTAATAATTAATTAAGTTTTTAATTATCACTTGATTAATTAGATAATTAGAAATAAATTAATGAGTTTCTTTAAATAAATTAAGAATTAATATTGATTAATTCAATTAATTACTTTGGAAAAGTAATTAAAGATTTGTTATTGGTTAATGAAGGTCATTAGCTAGTATTATTTTATAATTAATTAATGTGATTAATTTTAATGATCAATTGGATTAATTAGTTTAAAGATAATCATTTGAGAATTATTTAAGTATAATTACTTAATAAAAGTAATTAAGGAAATTAATTACTAATTGTAATTAGTTAATTTTATTTTGATTAATTAAGTTAATTAATTTAGTTTAATTAATTTAAATTAATCACTGGTTGATTTGAAAGTAATTACAAATGTAATTAAAAATGGAAAATTACTTGGTGAAGTAATTAAGAAAATAAATTACTAGATGTCATTTTATGGAAGAAGTTTTGGAATTCAATTACTTGTAATTAATATGTAATTTGTATGTGGATAATTACTTAAGTAAGCAATTAATAATTAATTACTTAGTGTAATTAATTTAGGTTTTGATAATTGAATTATTTGAAGAAAATAAATAGATGTAATTAATTTAATGTAATTACTTAATGTGATTAATCAAGAATGATTAATCAATAGTGATAATTGATAATTAATTTAATAGAGTAACTATAAAATAATTTGGAATCATTAATTTAAATAATTAATGATATAATTAAGGATTGGTTAATAAGAACAATTAACCCATGAAGGAATTAATTAATGTAATTAATTAAGGATTAATGTAATTAATTTTAATTAATTAATGAAGTAATTACAGTTTAATTTCAGGTTTGGTTTGGAATAATTAATTTGTGAAATTAATTAGAGATTAACTACTTGAATGTAATTAAAAGATAATTAATCTAGATGATTAATTAGGGTAACTTGTTAAGAATAATTAATTAAGGAATGTGTAAGAATGATTTATATGGATAAATAATTAATTTAATTTAATTTAAATTAATTAAGGAAGAAGTAATTAATTTAATTCATTTTAAATTAATTATAGAATGATGATTAATAAGTCATTGCTTATGAATGATGATTGATATTTATTACCCTGAATGGTTGAAATCTCAGATATGAGATAAATGATGTTGTGTGATTTGGATGCTATGGTTGCATTGAGTTGATAATATGAATTATCTGTTTGAGTTGATAATATAGATTATCTTTTGTGATGATAATATTGATTATCTATTGTGATGTTGTGAATTGTCTATCTATGTGTATATAGATAATATTGAATTGAATTGTTTTAAACTTTAAAACAACTTGGACCTAAAAGACACGCTTTGGATTTCGATGAGGCAGGGATCGGGTTTCCATATTTGGATATCCGAAAACCACATCGATCCAAATTAACGTTAGGTCGTGAATTTAAGCGGAGCAAGTGAAGACTCGAGGTGTAAGAACTATACGTCAGTATAACTCTGTGGGTGATTCCATAATGAGTTTGATGGAATAGTACTTATAGGTTCGAGACGAAGATTCAGAGTGCAAGGGTTATCGTCGTTAACTCTGAGGGTGATTCCAAAATGAGTGCAACGAGATAATGCCTTCGGTTTCGTTCGAACCCAGAACGAACTTGTATGGATTGAATGCTTTCAGAACATCGTCAGGTGGACGATGAGCATTCTAAGAGATGTGTTCTCTAAAGGTAATCGTAGCCTCAAGCCTCATCAACCGGGAATGGCTAAAATAGGGGAGGTGCAGCAAGGCTTCGTGGGTAGCCCCTATTGGAGAGTGAGATTGATCCCTGTCTAAAAGTCCCTTTATATTCGGCTGTGTGGGCAGTTGTTTGCAACAACTGTCGGGGTTGTCTTGTTCGGAACTGTTCAATAAGGAATGGTTCCGGCCTTGTGTTGCAGGGGAGTGGGCATACTCCTCGGTACGGTGATCTAGGCCACGTACTGTGACGGGCGGTACCCCAGTAGCCCTGCCATTGTATGGAATCCACAATCCAATAAGTGCCAACGATTCTGATTGTATTACCTATTTTTGTGGCTAGTAGCTGGAATTTAATAGATGTAACAATTTCAGCAATTTCTTATTTGCTGGAAAACCCTAGACACTATTATAATATCACCGGATTTCCTATCAAATGTTTTGGTTAGCATAAGGCAAAAATTTTCCATGTTTATGTATGGGAAGTCTTACGTGATACCTTTCTTTTCAAAAGGTTTTTAAAGTTAAACAACCTTAACCTGTTACTCATCAGACCCATGTCTGACCCGGAGTTTATCTTTGTTTTCTTAAACTCTTGGGTACTCAAATTTTTACGAGTAGCCAAGGGATTCAGGTTAGCTTTGACGAATAATAGAGGAGCAAATGGAGCAGGAGGCTTCTACGTTATAGATATATAGTTTCCGCTGTGTGTTCTCTGTGTTGTGTTATATTATGTTGTAAATACTAGACAGGTGTTTATAACTGTCTAGTATATGTGATGTGTATGCTGTGTATCTCTGATTGATATTGTATATTATGTAATACTTATGTTATTAATATAACTTATTCGTTCTGCTGTTGAGATTCTAGTGTTGTTTCTTCTTTCTCTTCTTTCTTTTCTTCTTCTATCCCTTTCTTTCTTAATTGATGATGCGATTTTCTGGGAGTAGAAAGTCGGGTCGTCACAACCCAAACTGGTATACTGTGAATCAAAAGTTTGCCTTCCATCATAGTCTTCCCTTTATCAGCTGTAGTTGGTCTAGCAGATGGTGGTCCGACAACAAAAACCTTTCCCCTATCCACCCTGACTGGTTCTGGACACTGATTCTTATTATGTCCAACTTTGTCATAGTTGAAGCACTTCACACCTTTCCTTTCTGTAGCCTTCTTCCCTTTGCACGACCGACACTCATGAGCATAATGACCTTTCTTATCACACTTGAAGAAAACTAAATCAGCATTTTCCTTCTGGGCAGCCTCCCCCTTTTGGTCTCCCTTCTTTTTGAAGAACTTCCTCTTCTTTCCCTAAGGGCCTTAGATTTCCACCAGCTTTTCTTTAGCATAAATAGCAAGCCTTTCCTCATGGAAGATTTCCATCACCACAACTACATTACAAGGATCACAGAGATGCGTTAAGGTCGCTCTGGCAATCTCAAGCCTCAATATCCGAATGAACCTCCCATTCCTTCTGATGATAGTGTCTATAGTAGCATACCCATGCCGGGACAACTCGTCAAACTTAGTAGCATACACGATTGCCGACATCTCTCCTTGCACAATCCATAGACTTTCACATCAATGCCGACTTAGCCACTTCAAAAAAAACCTTTGCTCGAATCCCCTTCTAAACTTTGCCCACTTAACTCTTCCTACGGAACTTTGGCGGTGGCAATATTCCACCAATGAAGTGTTGCCCCTTGCAACTTCCTAAAGGCTAACCTCCTCTTCTGTTTCCTGCCTCCATATCTTCTTTCTTGTAAGTCTGCATATGAACCTTAGTAAGATACAGAAGAACAATTTAAGAGAGAGGAGAAAAAATAGTTATATATATATATCAAACACAAGTACGCTATTATAGTGTTATCCCAAACCCCGATCTTATTTTCTGATTCATTAGATTTGTTATGAAAATATTTCTGTTTTAATTTTCTTTTAAGTTTCATAAACATATGCTCTGATACCTACTTGTAACATCCCCTTTTAGAGGCTCAGAAGTAGCAACTACAGATGTTGTAGTCATCCATAGTTATTAATCCTCAATAATCAAATATGGTAATATTAGATACATTGATATAATAGAAACATATGGATACGGAAAATTTTATAATCAACAAATAGTTTTCTCATTCCATTTCAAAGCATTTCAAATTCAAATTTCAGATTCATTAGATAATACCACAATCGTATCCATATTCGAAAAAATATAATTATTATAACATACGCCAAGAGCGACATATGAAGATGCCCCCTGGATGATCGAAGTATTTAACTAGGCATTTAAACATATTTTCCTTTATAACAAAACACGGTAGAATCAAAATAGAAAAGGATTCTAAATAGCTAACATGCCTCTTGCACGTCTCTGGAAGCTTATGCATCAAAAGAGGTACCTGAAAACCTCAACTCTCAAACTACTCAAAATCAAGTGAGCACCCGAGAGTTTAAGGGGTAAACATAAACTTTGAGTCAAACATAAAGCCTGATATGAATAATAATCCACTATCTCAAACCATTTTGATATCTAGTGAGACCATACTACTTAACGGAACGGGTTTTTCCCTCACTGGTATCTTACTCAAAACTTTATAAAACCAAATATTGTGCTCCTTCATCCACAATGGTTAAAACAAAGCAATTAAAAATATTGTGATGACATGCAAACAAGTAAATAAATTTTGGGTTTCCTATCCCCATTCATTCTGACTATCTGTCTCGGTTATAGTTTCTAGGGTCACTATTAACCTAATAGTTTTCATAGGCTGACTAATAACCCTTTTAATACTTATGGACTCCATGTTGGATTTCAAAGTTTTCATGGGATCACTAGGAACCTATTAGCCCCTGCTAATAACTTCATTGTTTCATGGATTCTCTCTGAATCTATTAGTATCTCCAATAACTTCCCTTATATCCTAGTTTTCATGGGTTGACTAGGAACCTATTAACTCCTATCAATAACTTAATCCAAATATAGTTTTCATAGGTTCACTACAAATCTATTGGCCCCTGCACTAACTCTTTTTAAGTATAGTTTTTCATGCGCTTACTATGAACCTATTGGCCCCTGCCAAAACTTTTTCTGGGCATAGTTTTCATGGGCACACTATGAACCTTTCTATCTGACAACACTTTAATCAGCATTTAGGCATCCAATATTCTGGTCTATCTGACCTCTTGGATGCAATTCGACTCATTTAGGAGTTATTCAATTTATATTCACTATTGGGTCAACCTAGCCGGTTATTCTACCCTTTCTCCCCAAAATACAGTTATGGGCATTTTATAGTGAATATGTATAAGAAGAAGCAAACATAATAACATAATAGTACCAACTTCTGTGGTTTAATATCCTTGAAATCATTTTTATATAAAACATGGTTAATCCCTTTAACCTATTATTTTATCAAGGAAAGCTTCTTCAAAATCATCATACTCAAAACCATTTCAAAACTCATTTATTTATGCCATGGTTTTTCTTTAAAAATTTGGTATTGAGTTCTTTGTTTTGAAAGCTAAGGCTTTCGAAACCACTGGATAGCCTCCTTCGAAAGTAATAAAATCCTCTTTCCAAAACACCTTAAACAAATATTTCGAAAACATTGGGGTGATTCCCCTTCGAAATCTTCATTAAAGACCCTCCAAAAACATTGAGGTATCCCTCCTTCGAAACCATTTGAAGGCACCTCTTTCGAAGCCATTGAGTTTATCTTTGAAAATAACTTTTGGGTCAAAGTGAATACATATGGAAGTACTCCTTTCGAAACCATTTAACTTTAACTAAAAATGATTAAGGAAATTTTTTATGGCTTCAGAACCATCCTTTCGAAAGCTTTAAAACATTAAGTAAAACATTGAAGGATAGCATCAATACCCCCTTTCGAAGCCATTGCCATCGAAACACTTGAACCCATTCGAAAGCCTTTAGGAAGTGACATAGTATAAATTTAAAATAAAAGCAACCCTTCGAAAGCACCAATGACTTCAATACATTTGAAAGGCCAAAAGAACGGTAGTAGGGTCTCAACTGGGTCGAAACCACCCTTTTCGAAAGCATTGTTCTATAAATAAAGGAACTCATTTGAAGGCTTATACTTCTAATTAAAAGATGGCAACCACTTCGAAAGCTATTTTAGAAAACACTTTTAAAAGCCTATGTTTACACTCTTCGAAAGATTTAGTAAAGAAAGGCAGACGCTTATCATTTGAAAGTAAATAAAGGATTCATCCCCATTGAAAGCAAAGGTTTCGAAGTCATGCCTTCCACCTTTATCCAATCCACCATGTACCATACTTGTGATACCTTTTGTATTGTTTTCAGAAAATTTTTGTTTTCGATTGAATTGAAGCGGAAGCATGAAGTTGAAAGGTGACTTCTAAAAGAGGAGGAACCTACTTTTCTGGGTAAAGACTAATTTAATGCCAATTAAAGCAATTACTTTATAGCTAACCTGACTATTTGTAAACATTTAATCGATTACCTAAACTTTTCAAGTTCTTTCTAAAATAACCGCATAATCTCATATCTAAATCAAGGATTAATCTAATAAATAAGCCCTTCCATTACGTAAAACCCATAACCCAAATAAGTCCTTTCTAAAATAATTTAATCTCCATAGTAAATTACTTAGTAAAAATCCTCAAAAATTACAGAAATTCACTATCAATATGTTATTTAACATATGAAAATTCTAGACCCAAATTCATCAATAATAATCGAAATAGAACTTTAAATCCAATTATACATATTTTCCTTTAAAAATTCATATTAAATTTTCCATAGTATGGAAAATTACAAAAATCGAAACCCAACTCCTAAATCACATTTTACATGACATAAAATTTTCTTATGGCATTCGAAATCAAATGTAATTGGTTTTACCCTTAAAACCAAGTAAAATAGTTATCAAATTATTTTCTTTGAACCCGACATGTCCAAATTCAAGCAAATCTTCAATCAAAATCATCATAGCGGTGGATTTAATCTTAAACCCGAAAATAGATCATCATAAAAACAAAATAGAGATGATATATAGATTATTATTCACCTTGGTTATGATAAGGAATTTGAGATCTGATTGAGATTAATCCCCTTGCTTTAATTCCTTAGTTTTAGATTGAATTTCTCCTCTTTTCTCCTAGTAATGGCCAGATCCTCTTATGTTTACGTTTTGTATTTTTGTAAAAATGAACGAGAGGAAGAATGAAACGTGGGTTATAAGGGTTGTGGTTATAAGGTGCGGCTATTTTCTAATAAGCCCTTGTGTAAAGTTGTTAGCCTGTAAGTAATTCTTAATCCCACCTAAATAATTATGCTCGACCCTTAATTTATTTTCAATTCTCAATACTCTTATCGCTCTAGTTATTTACATCATTCTTTTTAATGTATCTAATTAAATCTCATGAATAATGTTATTAAAAATTAGGGGTGTTACAGTAACTAATTCCTTAAATTATGATGCTCTAAAATATGGGGTGTATGTAACATCTGGCTATTATATTAACGAATAAATAGATTTCTAAAATTTAATTAAAGAAATTTGAATTTCAAATGGATTTGAGTTATGGAAAATTATTTTTAACTTGATAAAATTGAGAAAATTTATAAATTTAGAAAACAATTTTAGGAACAATGTTTAATTTAATTCAATAAAAATGATTTTTGAATTTATTCAATATTACACGGGAATATTGATCTAAAATTTAAAATTGAAGTTTGAATTATACTTTAAAATCCCAAAAATTGTTTATAAATCTATTTTAGCAAATAATTATTATTTGGGGAATTTTGGATTTTTTTAAAGTGAAATAGTTATTTTATAATTATTGAAATTGAAAAGTAATATTTTTCAAAAAAATCATTACGAAAATATAATAAAATTTGGTTCAAATAACTTAAATGGATTTTTAAATGGGTATAAAATAACGGTCTAAAGACGGTTCGATTTATAACGCGGTTAGGGGTGTTGACTTACTTAAAAGAATAAGAAGAAAATTTGAAATTTCTACTCTTTTGTTGGACCACGCTTTTTATACTTTCCTAATAATTATTAAATTACTTAATTCCAAAATATTATAAAGCTAAACCTACATATACCTTTCTGTTTATTGCATTTTCTACTCCCTTGTTTCCTTTTCTCCTCGAGTCCGTAACCAACATGATGCTAGTTTCTTTTTATCTTCATCACCTACAAACTAACATATGGTTCTTCATCAAAAAGAAAGCACCAAGTGAGTATAGTTATTTTCATTATCTATTTAAATCTATTTCTTCGTAAAGTAATCATGAATGCCACTATACATGACATGTTTAAATATCATCTATTCGATTTATTTGGACTTAAACCCGGAATAAAAAGTATAGTATTAAGCATAGCCAAAGTCTCCCCAAAGTCGTGTCGAGCTCACCAATAATCATCAGAAAATGGCGATCGAGGAATGGCGATGATTTTGGCATTACTGCACAAAGAATGTCACCACTTATTAATCGCCTCTAGCATGATTGGTCGACCGGTCATGTAGCAAATTTGGGTAGTAAGGCTGGATCTTCACCAATTTCACTCCAACTTGATTTATTCTTCTCTCTTTGATTGTTTTGCACTTCTGTAGTGTTCTTGAACTTGTTTAAACATCTTAAATACACTAGGATGGAATTTATAACATCAAAATGATAATTGAAATAATATAAACTTATTGTAAATAAGATTTAAAGTTACTAGAAATTTTTTCATTGCGCCTTTTTTTGCTTTAAATTTGCGTAATGAAATCAGGATTTAGGATTGTTAAATAATCTTTTCAAGGGTTAAAGCTTCAACTATTTGAAAACTAAAGAGTAGTGATTCAACAACATCCTTTGTTGGTTGAGTTGTTTTGACATATATTTCACTTCAAAAACAAGTTAAAATATCTAGAGATCATGGTTTAAAATCTTTGAATTATTTTTAAATATGTTTGAAGCTTCCTATATGGTTATTTTGAAGAATGATAGTACTGGAACAATAAAAGTATGTTTTATTTAATTTATAAAGCTAAAATTTTAAGTTAAGCATTTTTGAACTTATGCATATATTGAAAACTAAGCCTAAATTATGGATTATATTTTAGTAATGAAAAACTTGAATTTTATTCAAGTTAATTGTTGGAATTTTGAATTTAAACTAAAAAAAGGATTTATGTATTGATATAGTTTGAAAAAGAATTTTATGAAATCCTATTACGAAGAAGGTTTTTCAGATAATTCTGAACTATTTTTAAAATGAGGGAATTTGAATTTTAATTATTTCTGAATTGGAAATGATGGAACTTAAAGTAAGTTTGAATTTTAATTCCTATATTATACACGTAATGAATATTCTTATTTAAGTCTTACCACAAAAAAGATTTTATGGAATAAATTTGATTTATTCTAAATAGTTTGAATTAAAATTTAAACTATAAAGGATAAATGGTTTAATTATACAAGATTTTTTGTAAAAGGGATTATAGAGAAACTATTTGAAATGATACTGAAAGTGGTAAATGAGTTTGATATTCATTTATTATAAAATATGAGTATATCATTTTGATTTGAATACCAAATGATGTTAAATAACGATGGGTCTAATTTTAAAAGGCTATAACATAATTTTAAAGGTAGACAAACCATGCAATATATACATATATTTGTATATTTTTGAATAGCATGACTATTTATTTGACAAAATATATACTCTACGTTTTAAAGTCGGGTGAATAAAATATTTTGATTTTGATATTAAGTGTTGATATTTCGCCCATGCTACGCTAGAATACTCATGATAAGAAAAATGATTAAAAATGTGCTTGATTTCGACTTGAATTGATGAACTAAAAGATATGACTGAATTTGGGTGGTTAAAAATACTTGTTTGAATTCTAGAAATACAATATCTCGGTATGATATGTTCTTCACCCATGACATGATACTAAATTGGTATTAGTGTGTTTTGTCATGTTTATTTCCAAGGTATTAACTACTAGACTGCAGAATTCATCCTAGCAGATTGATTCGAGGATCACAACTGAATCGTGAGGAATCGTAATGATTTTGTCCCTTATCAAAGAGTCTAAATATCTGTTGCGTGTATACTATGATGAACAGTAAGAAATTAGAGGCGTAGTGCCACAAGAGCTAGCACCTTAAGATTGAATTAGGGAGGTGACTACCGCACATAAAATATATGCGTTTTCATAAACGAAAAGGGAAGTGAAACTAAGCGATGATGTGAAATGCACTCACAACTGGTTGTAAGCAGTGCGTGAAAAAGACCACATGGGTTTGTCGAGGCAGTTAGTCTATGTAGAGATAGAACCCATAAGGGGTTACCAAGGAAAATTGATGTTGAGAACTTGAGGAAGAGAGTTAAGGTACAACTCTCCTTTATGTACATCGACCAAGTAAAATATATATGCAACTGTTAACCGTTTAGATATACGGTTGAAAAAGTCCATATTGTGGTAAATAATTAAATTAGATGAATTCGTAAAATATATATACAAATGTTAATTGTTTAGAAATGTGATTGAAAAATGTGCACTAGGGCAAATAATTAAATCAGACTTATGAAATCTTAAAATAGTGCACTTGAATTAAATTGGCACTATCTCGTATAATATGGATAGATTGATATATCCTAGTTTGTTATAATTACACCTGTGAGTTAGGATGGATAAAGCCATGAAACGTGTGTTAAAACCATTTGAATGAACTGTGTGTGGGATATTGTATGGTCTGAGTGGCACTGGTAGGTTTGATTGATATGTCACATGTTTATACCTAACACCATACTCATAAGTTATTATTATGCACTGTTACACTCATAGCTACATTTCTAGCTTGACTCGACATGTGTTATATTTATAACAATGCTGCGGATCAAGCTAAGGCATCGTGTTTTCAAGTTATCTTCTTATTGGACCTTAAATTTATTTTGATTATTGAATAGTCCATACAAAATATATATTATGTTAACAAACTACTAAGTTTGAGTTTAGTAACCATCACCTGGAAACCAAATCAGCATCACTATTTGATTTATTTAGAGGTAAGTAGGTGATGAATCAATCGAGTAGCTATAGATATATTTGAAGATCGATCACAAGAAGAGTCGTTACATGGATGTTTAAGTTGGCAGTTTTTGGATTGCTCATAGTCTGCCAAGTTTAAGTGATATATTTCAATAATCCAAATATCAAAGAGCTTTATATATATATTTAAAAATGCAATATATATCTGTTACCATTTCACTATGATATCGATACCGTTCATCATATACTTATTTATATTTCTATTATGAGCTGTGCAATTCTATAACTCATGTATATTCCTTGTGTCAAGACGAGATGCATATTTTTGGGATGTATTTAAGTACTAAAACATATTAATGTTGACCAAAAGTAAAGTACACGAGAGATCGCTCCTTCCATGACCATTGATCCCCGCAATCAGCCAGTAAACTGCTTTTGATACTTCAACCATTAAGGCCATGGCGTTATAGTATTATAGTCTCCCTCCTTACAAGAATTTCGTCCTCAATACTCATATACTATAGGATAACAGCCACCTTTGTCAATTCAATGTGCACACATGTACAACAATTGCACCGGAATCATAATCACGAATTGCAATGTATTTGTGCCACTATTAACATATAATAATATCATATCACAAAATCATACTAGTATCACTACTAGTTTATACAACAAAATATAAATGTCCAATCATACAAGTTAAAACAATTCAGGATAGATATTCCTAATCTTATCCTCTGCTTACCAAATACAATCATCTTCATCGTCTTGTCCATGGATATAAACATGTTTAATAACTTTGTTCCTCAATGTTTTCATGTCCCGACATACTATCCCTTCGGTTGTTTGACACAAGTCAAATTCGTTCCATATACAAGTCCTCAACGCCCTCGGTTCCATTACTGAATTTAGGTCGTGCATGCTTTTCCTCAAATGTGATATATGAAAAAAATTATGAAAACTCGCTAAATTACTTGGTAACTCAACTCTATATGTAATTTTATAAATTCTCTCAACCATTTGAAACGCACAAACATATCTAGGCACCAATTTCCTCATATTCGCAAAGTGCACAACACCTCGCATCGGTGAAAATTTACGAGCACATGATCATCTATTGCAAACTCTAGTACTTTCTCCTCTTGTCGACATAACTCTTTTTTCCTTAACTACGTTGCCTTCATTCTAAAATGAATCAATTCCACCTTCTCAATAGCATTCCTTAGAAAGTCGGGTTCTAACACAAATCTATCTCTTATGTTCAACCAATAAAGGCGTGCCTTACAAGGTGTACCATAAAGCGCCTCAAATACTCAACCGGTAACTATTGTTGTAAGAAAACTCTACTTAGTGCACATGATATTCCCAAGATCATACAGAGTCTAAAACAAGCGCCCTTAAAAAATCCTCTGGTACACGGTTCACATACTCAAGTTCAATTCTATACTCAATGTACTCTGGAAGTTTTTCCAAATCTCACTAGTGAATACTTGGTCTCTATCACTAATGCTACTTCTCAGAATCCTATGTCATCTCACAACATTCTTCATGTATGGTATTACTAAACTGCATGTCGTCCATGTTGTCTTAATTTGTATAAAATGGGCGCTTCTATTAAATTTGTCGACTATTACCCAAATGCGATCATTTTCTATATTTGACCTTAGTAACCCATATATAAAATCCATGGATACCAAATCCTACTTTAAAGTCGTATTTCCAATGGTTAAAGTAAACTGCTTGGCTTTTGATGCTCAGTTTTTACTTGCGTACATGTAAAGAACCTCTTACCTTATTCTACGATATCTCTTTTCAACCTTTTTCAAAAGAATACTCGCTTCCTGTCATGATACATCTTCGTGCCCCGGGATGAATTGAAAACTTAGACTGATGACTTTCTTCCAAGACCCCCTTCCGACTATATGCATTAAGAACACATGGTCTTTCTTCCTTCCTAAGATATCCTTTCGAGAATATCTTGAATCCTTGCAAATCATTAACATCCACAACCATCTCTAATTGCCTAATTCTCTTGGAAAATAATTAGTCCTTTCTTTTCCTTGTAGCGATTCTTTCTATTAGTGTTGGATCTACTTCACTTGTTAATACTCCCGAACCTTAATTGATCTTGGACCCATTCTTTAATGTGCCTTATAAAACGCTAATGTTTCTAACGTCTTCCATTACCCAATCATGTCTTATAGTGAATTCTGTTGATTTCTAGTTAAAGCATCTGTAACATTGTTCCCCTTTCCTAGCATGCACTATATGTCAAATTAATTCGCCGTCAATAATCCTAGTCACATCTATTACCTTATATTTAATTCCTGTTAGGTTTAGAAACTTATAGTTTGTATATAACTTGAACTATTCTTTCAAATATAATATCTCCAAATTTTCATGCAAATACTACCGCTGTCAACTCCAAGCCATGAGTTGGATTCTTACTTCATGCACTCTCGACTGCCTTGATGCGTAAGCTATCGCTCGCTTTTATTGCATCAGTATCACATGCAACTCTATTCTTCAAGCATCGGTATACATCACCAAGTCATGTTTCCCTTATTAAGATCAAGACAGGAGTATTTGTCAACAACTTCTTTAATTTTTGAAAAACCCTTTGCACTTTCCAGTCCATACGAACTTCTTATTCTTCCTGTTCAAATTAGTCAAGGGTGCTGCTTTACTTACGAAATCCTTAACGAACCTACATTATTAGCCAACCAATCCCAAAATAATTCTCATCTCTATGACAGCCTCCAGTTTCTTCCAACCATTAATGGATTTTATCTTCAATGGATCCACTAATAATCCATTCTCCAATGCAATATGACCGAGGAACTTAACTTCTTATTTCCAAAAAGACATTTGGAAACACTATAAGAAAACATGATATATATATAGCATTTTGCATATCATTGTAATTAAAGCGCTATATAAAAAGGTCGAATTAAAAATAACAATGTTGTAATATCATAAAGTGTGAATATGCTGTACAATATTTGTTATATTGTGTTTAGTCTCACATCATGGGATACGGTTAATACCACGCTCCAAGGCTTATATATAAAAGAGTCTATGTAATGTAAATGTATTTGTGATAACCCAGGTTTTTAATATCTGTGATTGATAATTAATTGGGTGAATTAATTAGAAGTGCTGATTTTAACCATTAAAATCCTGATTGTTAAAAATTAAAACAATTTAAATCCGATAATTAACATTCCTATCTTGGAAAATATTATTCGGTAATATTCTACTATAATTCAAAATAGACAAACTTATTATTTCCAAACAAATTAAGCATACATACATATATATGAGTGGATTTTTAATTTTGAATTTGAAATTCAAAAGATAAAACATCTTTAAGTAAATTGGATTTAAAAATAATATGTATGATTTTATTTGCATAAAATTTGTTTTATATTACCTTTCTTTTAAAGGATTTGCCAAAATGTGAATTAAGAAATATTAACTAAATAGAACATTTAAATATATTTACACATGTCAAATTCAAGTGTTGAGATATTGGAATATAAATTAACAAATGTAAGTTACTTAGATGACCTAAATGATGTTAGTTTAGAAAATTAACAAGTGGCATTTGTTCATTTTCTTTTCTTTAAGGAAATATAGTTATCGTATTAGAAGCATAGCTAAAATAATAAAAATAAAAATAAAAGAAAGGGGAAACAAAAGTCTGTAACAAGAGCAACCAAAAGAAATGGCCTGTAAACAAATCAAAACAGAATTTCAATCAAGTAATCATCTAGCTGGAACATATAAGCAGATCAAAGAAATCCCTCTGTAATTTTGAAAGCAACATCATCTTAGAGTAAAGCAAGCAATCAAACTGGTTGTCTCAAATACCAATTAAATCAAGCAATTTCCAGGCTGCTATGATCAACTAATGCAAGCAACTAAAAAAAAAATCAAAATCAATTAGAGATCAAAGGTTGCAGATCAGCAAGTTCAAACCAAAAATCTGAGCCGTCTTCAAAATCTAATGCTTGTATTCTTCAAACTGGAATCTGTACTCTCTGTTTCAACAGCAATCAAAGCAGGATTTAATCAGATAACAAATTAAAATTTCGACAAACAATTCAAGTTTCAATGGCATGTTTCCTGCCTTCAAAACACAGGTGAGTAAACTTATCTTTGAAAACTAAACCATCTTATATATATGTGCATGAGAATATGATTGTAGAATGCCTTGATCTCTGCTTGCATGGATGAAATAAATTACTTGTATAAAAAATTTGGCTTGCTGTTAATATGTATGTCTTTGTTCTTTTAATAAAATGAGAAACCTAAGTTAAAACTGGAATTTAAATTTGCTCAGTTATTGTGGAAATTTGGTTAATCTCAGCATTCAAAAATCTAGATCTCATCGTCTAGTAAATAATGCAAGTTGATGTAAACTAAGGAGATGTTTATTCTTAATATAGTTTTAGCTAAAAAAATGATTTGTGTGGAAATAATATTGTATTGCTCAGTTATGTAAATATTTACTGTAAATATCCTAATTGATGAAATTTCAATAAAATGGAATCAAAGATTTAAACATGCAAGAAGTTTTCTCTAGTAAAAATGGGATTTTTAAAGGTGGAATGGTGATTTTTAACATCCTATATTGTAAGGGATTTTGGAATGAACGAATTCCACTCAAAAATTTATTGCTGGTGTACGGTTTGATTAGGAGTGCTGCATTTTGGTTGGAAAGGAGCCTAGCGTCATGAGCTACAGTTTCACCAAAGCCGATTTTTGAATTTGGCTTCGATTTGGTGTGGGTTGCTGATTTTAGGGTTTAAAGAGTTTCTGGCATGGCCTGGGAATGCGATTGATCTGGAAATTTGGTGACGTGACCGAGTTCTTCGATTTTGGGTAGGAAGGAAGAGGAATGGGCGAGCTTTCGATTTTGATAGGTGGCATGCGAGGAAGTCGCTGATTGCCGTTGTGGTGGATCGTTGTGTGGGGTATGTTGGTTCTCTGGTTTAATATTTTGAGTAGCAGGAGATCTTTTTTCGATCGGGGGTCATATTACATCGTCGTTGTGGCGAACTTGGGTCGGAATGTGATAAGTGACTGGTTTGGATGTCGCATCGGAGAGATGGTCGAAGTTGAAGTTGTGCATGTGTACAGCGTGCATGAAGGGTGTCTGATTCGATTTGAATTGTGTAAATTTTTGGGTTCGATTCTGGAGTTAACTCGAGTTGTATATGCATGCGTTGGAAAGTGTTTTGGCTCCTGGAGTTTCAAGTGAGCGTTCTTGCTGTGTTGTCGTCGTTCGAAGGGAGAGGCGCTCTTGATTTTAGATGGTTTTTGGTTGCCTGATGATTGGGAAAAGGGAGGAGAGGCGTGTGAGATGCTCATTGATTTGGGCTACGGCCCATTGATTTTCGTAATTTATATTATGGAATTCTATTCGTTCGTTTTGGGTTTTAGGGTTTTGGTCCAAAGTTTTGCTTGAAGAAAATATGATTCGAAACGCAGATTGGAAATTATCAGTATCTGGTGGCTAATAAAAGTTTGTGTAAGTTGACCTTCCACGTCCACCAAAAGTATGTGATTTAATTAAAGATTTATTTTGAATTATATTGACAAAGGAATCTGAAGTTACCCTAAATAACTAAATAAAGTAATTAAGTGGTAATTAAAGAAGATAAAGGGGTTTTGAAGAATAATTTATGAAAGGATAAGTTACTTAATAAAGTAATTAAATAATATAATAAATTGTTTAAAAATAATAATTAGATAATAATTGTCTAGTTGAAGTAAATCAAAGAATAATCACTTAATGCAAGGATTAACTAAGATAAATCAACTACTAATTTAAGGTTAATTACTTAATGAAAGGAATTAAGGATGATTGATTGATGATAAAGGATTGATTAGTAATGTATAAGGTTAATTTATTTATATGTTTATTTAAGGAGTAATTAATTGAGGATAATCACTAAAAGGAAGTGATTAAGTATAATTACATAGTGAAATATATAGAGTCATAATTGCTTAGTGTAAGTAATTTAAGGATGGGTAATAAATAAATTATAGGGAAATTAATTTAAGAATAAAACAACAGAGATTAATAGTTAAGTAAGGGGTTAATTACTTAAGTAAGTAATTACAGAGGGGTAATTATTGTTTATGAGTAATTAGGGTTGATTAATGGATGTAATTAATTAAGGATAAACATTCATGGAGTTTAGTTAAGTATAATTACTTAATGAAAATAATTAGATAATGATGATAATCTTAATGTAATTAGAGAATAATTAATCTAGGAAGATTAATTACAATGATTGATAGTGGGATGGTTAATCAATTGGGATGAAATTAGCAAATAAGCGGGACTTAAAGGTAATTGAATTAATTCAATTATCGCTAATTAAGTTTATTCGAGATGATGTGACTGATTTATCTTGCTTATGTATGATTAAATGCCCCGAATTGATAGTTACCCTTGATATGATGGTTCATGATATGATGTGTTTGGATGGGCAATGATAATGTAGTTATCTGTCAATAATGAATTACAGAGTAAAACAGGGGTGACACCTTTAATTTAAAGTTGAGTTGCATTTCACTTGAATGACATATGTTAAGATGAACTGAATTCGAAGAGACCGGAGTCGGTTATTGGTTAATACTCGAAACCACTTCGATTCTGTACCAATTGATACGGGGAATCAATAAGTTGTAATGGAATGATTTAAGTGAATTGGACCATATAATCTAAGATCTAGCGCTTAGAAGTTGATATGTGAAATGGTTGATGTCCATAATAACTTGTGAAGTTATAAATTGATATAAGTTACCCGGGTTTTCTCCTATGGTTTGAACTTCATAATTTAAATTATATAGGTTTACTCACGCTGGTTTCCAGCCTGAGTCGGGTGTTACTTTGATGTAACGCTCGGGTCAGACCGAGTATTACAGATTTTCAGGTAAGGACGTTCTGGAGCTCAGGAGGCGAGCAGGATGGCAGGGACGTATGGAGAGTTTTCACTGTGATATTGTAGTCTCTGGACATGATTGTTTTGTCCAGTATTTACGTATATGTGTAACTCTGATGTATTTAAATGTAAATTAACTGATATAGTTTCTTTGTATAACTGCTATTTTATTTGATATTATATTTGATCCGCTGCGAATATGAGGTTTCTGTGTCTTGTTTCTGTCTTCTTCTTCTTTCTCTTTTCTTCTTTTCTTAACTATCTGGAAATTTTCAGGGTCGAAATTTCCGGGTCGTTACCTTTGGTATCAGAGCAGAAGGTTAAGCAAGAACCTTGGCTCTGGTGGGATTACTCATTAAGGATAGGGTAAGTGGTACCCTAGAATGAGTTGAGTATATATATATGAGAGAGCGTACTTGTTATTTTCTTATATAAAGGTTTTTAAATGATTTCAAAAGTAAATGAATCTTATATAAGAAATAGATTATCTATTATATTAAGGGAATTAGTTGTAGTATTAATTAAACTAAAAAGTAATAGTAAGAATTAAGAAGTAATAAAACTACAACCAAACTGAAATTAAATTTGGGAAAGGTTTAAGGATGAGGATAATTAATTAATTTATGTAATTAACTAAACTTTATTTAATGGGATTAATTTATGGATAATAATTGGAAATGATAAATTAAGAGGAAGTTACTTAATGAAGTAACTAGAGGTAAGTATTTAAAGGAACAATTAATTAATGAAGGTAATTAAGAAATAAGTTAATTACCGAATGTGATTAATTGGAATAAATTAATGATGTAATTAATTTAGAGAAATAATAAATAATATTATTTAATGCATTTGTATGAAATGGTCCTTTTTCAAACAATAGTTGTTTGAAAATTTAAAGAAATTTGTTTTGAAATAAAAAAAAACCAAGATGGTCTAAAATTTTAAAGTATAAATTGGAATGTAAAAGAAGTTAATATGTATATATGTGGATAAACATAATATCAAATATGGTTTGAAATAAACTCTAAATGTTGAGTTTTGAATTTGGAATGAGATATGATACCCAAAGTGATAAGTTTTTGAACTTAATAAGTGGGAAGATTATTTATGAAAAGTTCAAAATTTGAAACGGAAATTCAAATTGGGTAAGGTTGACCGGGTTAAGTGAATTAAGTTTAACTTGAGGAAGAGTTAAATAAGTTGGAATGATCAACCTGATTTGGAAATTTCAAGGTGGAATTGGAATTTAACTTGGGAAGTTAAATGGTTAATCTAAACGGGGAGTTCGTGTGATCTCAAATGGGTTTGAGATCTGGAATTTTGAATTTGATGGATGTTTCAAAATGGAATTTTGAAATTTGGACTCAGAATTGAATTGTTTAAAAACTTTAAACAAAAATTGATTTAAAGGAATTAAATCAACATTTGAAGTATTAACTCGAATTTATATAATTCGAGATGATTTGGATTCGAAATTTGAATTAGTTCAAATTGAATTTGATTTGAAGTAATTGAAAGTGTGATTGAAGATGTATGAGTATAAGATTCAAATGGAAAATTTGAATTGGATTAATTTGTAACGATTTGAAATTGAATTGGATTCATTTTGAAATTAGTCCAAATTTATTGGAATAATTTGGAAATATAATTAATGTTGAATAGTTTAAAATTCAAATGGAATTTGAATTGAATTTGGGAAGTAATCAAGAATAATTCAACTTGATTTGGAAATGGAGTTTGAAATTGGGATTAATTCAAACTAGAGTTGAAATGAATTGAAAACTGGAACTAGTTCAACTGAAATTTATTTGAATTAGTAGAATTTGAGATCAAGGTTGAATAAAGTTAAATTTGGAAAGAAACTTAGATTAATTCAACTTGAATTGGGGTTGAATCAATTTTAATAGAAATTGAAGTTATTTAAATTGGAGTTGAGTCATTTTAAATGAAAGTGGAATTTAAATTGAATTGATTGGGGATAGAGATTGGGAATTGAACAGTTTTGACTCTGGACTATTTTTTTTAATATAAATTGTTTTAAAACAAACCTATTTTTCCAAGATATTTATTATATATACAACCTTTCTTTTAAAAGCCAAACTATCTTATGCTGGTTTTACAATTATTTTTGAAACTGTTTAATAATTTTTCCAACTGTTTAATAAACTAATTACTATATTTCAACTATTTTACAAAACTAATTACTATCTTACTATTATTTTGCAATTATCTAAAATTTCTATAATTATTTTAACTATTTTCTAACAATTTTACACGTATTTTACAAACTAGTAATTATATTCCAACTACTTATCTATTTTTAAAATTTTCAAGTTATTTTCTTAATAATATGGTCGGAGTTTAAACTGTTCTGGGTTAAATACCAAATCGGAATAAGAATGGAGGTGATAATCCAAATGGGTTGAAGAAATTGTGAGTAGGTGAATGAAAATCAAAGTGAATGTGAATAGAAATGGAATTGATTTGGCTAATAACCAATAAAGATAAATACATAAGGTGTACGTATGTTATTCTATTCACATAGTGATTTGATTCAGATTCGAGCACAGAATTTCGATATAGTTTTATCGATCCGAGTGGGATTTTTCATTCGATTTTCGACGGAGAACATGGATATGGGTTGTTGATTGGTTCTGGATATTCTCTATCATAGTTATGACTATGTAAGGAGAATGACGGTTTATGATCAAGAAACCTGATCTGTGTCCGCACTAGGAAGTCGGGTGGATGATACTAGTTCGGAAATGAAATTGTGTGATCGAGTGAGCGATCAGATTGGTATAGCGTACCGACGATATGTGTACATCGTACGGATTTGAATGAAAATGATATTGAAAGGAGTAATCAAATTTGAATATTTGATTTTGAATAAACAAAGTTATATATCTTTGTTATATAATATAGAACTCCCCTTGATGAATCTTTTGCCGGAAGAAAATGGTTTTTGAGGTGTTTGAAGTATAAAGGAGTTTTACACAGGTTTGAAATGATCCAAGTTTTTTTAAAAAAAATTTATATATATCTGTATATATATATGTAAAGGATCATATGGGAATTTTGGGAAAAAGGTTTTGGGAATCTATGCATTTGGAAAGGCTTTTGATTTTTGGATAAAATCAATATTAAATTTGGAAAGCCTAGTTTGAGAATTATCGATTTTGGGATAATCGATTTTGTGTAAAGGAGCTTTGTATGAGATCATACTAGGCGTATGATTTGAATATACTATATATGTATAGTATAAAATGTTTTGATGATGGCTCTAGGGAAAAAGGCGCTCCCTTGAAATGAACTTCTCAGGAGTACCACCGGGTGGTGTTGCCTTGAGCCCCAAGGGGGGTTCTAAAGTTGATCATGTGAGGAGTCCGGACAAAACTAGTTCCTGAGGATTATGAGTAGAGTATACCATAGCGAAAGTCGTGTGTGCCGCTGAGAGCCAACAGTTACATGGACTTTTGCTGCGACGGCAACATAACCCAGGATGTAACTGCGATCTATGGTATAACATAGCGAAAGTCGTGTGTGCCACTGAGAGCCAACAGTCTACGTTTGATTTTATATCGGTAGACCTATGTAGGAGTGGAGGAGTCTCATTTCGACAGCGAAAATCAGAGGCCGCTGAGAACCTGCAGTTACATGGACTTTTGCTGCGACGGCAACGTAACCCTGGATGTAACTGTGATCTGTTGTGTGGGTTCCATGGCGAAATCGAGAGGACGCGGAGAGCCTGCAGTTACATGGACTTGTGCTGCGACGACAACGTAACCCTGGAATGTAACTGTGACCATGGATGAGGGTGATGATTTCCAGAGCATTCTCACCAAAGATATATCCTCTATTTTCAAAAACTGTTTTCTATATTTTCAATAAAATTATTTTCCAAATATTTTCACTAGGTGTTGAAAATGGGTTTGCTAAGTACTTATAGATTTTCAGTCCTACGCCTGATCAACGTATGACCGAATTTCTATGAGAACAAAGATGGACTTGTTGAAACATCGAGTTATAGAATGATATTTTTATAAAACTACTTTGATAATACTATATATATATTTTAAGAGTGTTTTAAAAAGAATAAAAGAAAATTTATCTGACTTTAAGCATTTCAATAAATTCTGGTTTCGTTCCTTTTCGAGGACGAAAATATTCTAAGGGGGGAGGGATGTGATAACCCAGGTTTTTAATATCTTTGATTGATAATTAATTGGGTGAATTAATTAGAAGTGCTGATTTTAACCATTAAAATCCTGATTGTTAAAAATTAAATAAATTAAATTCGATAATTAACATTCCTATCTGGGAAAATATTATTTGGTAATATTCTATTATAATTATTCAAAATAGACAAACTTATTATTTTCAAACAAATTAAGCATACATACATATATATGAGTGGATTTTTAATTTTGAATTTGAAATTCAAAAGATAAAACATCTTTAAGTAAATTGGATTTAAAAATAATATGTATGATTTTATTTGCATAAAATTTGTTTTATATTACCTTTCTTTTAAAGGATTTGCTAAATGTGAATTAAGAAATATTAACTAAATAGAACATTTAAATATATTTACACATGTCAAATTCAAGTGTTGAGATATTGGAATATACATTAACAAATGTAAGTTACTTAGCTTACCTAAATGAAAAGTGTTAGGTTTCCAAATATGTGTTAGCTTAGAAAATTAACAAATGGCATTTGTTCATTTTCTTTTCTTTAAGAAAATATAGCTATCATATTAGAAGCATAGCTAAAATAATAAAAATAAAAATAAAAGAAAGGAGAAACAAAAATCTGTAACAAGAGCAACCAAAAGAAATGGCCTGTAAACAAATCAAAATAGAATTTCAATCAAGTAATCATCTAGCTGGAACATATAAGCAGATCAAAGAAATCCCTCTGTAATTTTGAAAGCACCATCATCTTAGAGTAAAGCAAGCAATCAAACTAGTTGTCTCAAATACCAATTAAATCAAGCAATTTCCAGGCTACTATGATAAACTAATGCAAGCAACTAAAAAAAATCAAAATCAATTAGAGATCAAAGGTTGCAGATCAGCAAGTTCAAACCAAAAATCTGAGCTGTGACGCCCCACCTCTATACCCACGCTAGCCAAGAACACTACGGTGTAATGCTGTCAACTAGCACGGAGAATAAGGCTGTTGAGGAGCGGCCATCAATAGTTGGCCTTACACTAGTATTGGTTATCTCGATGGAAGTGATATAAATATATATATTCTTTAATTTTTCATCTCTGATTTATTTTCTCCCATCGACATACCCCAATTCCAGTATAAAACGAACTACGATGGTTCGTAATAGTTTAGAACAGTAAATATAAAATAACAACACAGATAATATAAATGCGGAACACAGATAAATCAGAAAATCTCATATATATATAACTGATGTCAGTTACAATACGTTTACACGGTACATGTGATACAACTACAATAGTCAACTCAGGAAGTTACATATACAAGTACATTAACGTATATAATATACATGAATACATATCTTCCTATACAATAATACAGACTACTACAAATGACGACTACTCCAAAAGATATGAAAGAACTTCATAGCTCTAGCAGCAACCCAAAGCAGAATATCTACAACCTGTAAAAACTCGGTCTGACCCGAGTATTAGATTCAAAAGAAAATAATACTCGGGTCAGTCTAATTCAAACTCAGTTATTAGTGCACAGAAGCAATAATAATTAAATAATGAATAGACGACAGTAATTAAACCAAATCAGTATGCAATTCATAATATTGAATTGAAACGAACAAAACAGTTCAAAACATTTAAATATCAGTTAAAATATTAATTCAAGTAGGGCTGCAGTACACGCACGCGTGCACTGCCTCGCCACTACAGAATATGGAATACGCAAAAAGATCCATAAGTCAAAACAAAAAGAATATCATACACGCCATACCGTGTGGCTGCAGTTCACGCTTGCGTGCACTGCCTTGCCACTATAGTGATGATGTACTCAACCGAATACCGTGTGGCTGCAGTTCACGCTTGCGTGCACTGCCGTACCACTACAGTGATGATGTACCCATAAGATCAACGAACCAAAATCAACGAAGGTTCAAATATCAATGCCACGAAATCGGTGGTCAAAGTAGACAGATATGCACAATAAAAACATTTCGACCACATAAACCACATAAATCAAAAATGCAAACAGTGGCATGATCAGGAATGCATGCTCAAGTACATCAGCAAAGGGTTGTCACACAAATATGCAGTGTATAACATGAAGACACAACTCAAATGAAGGTGAGAGCACCAATGAAATGGTGCCACAGCACACATCAGAAAAGGAGAGACTGCAACAAGTCTGCATCCAAAACACAAAGCAGTGGGACGGCTACAAAAATAGGAGGAGGGTGAGGGCACCAGGGGTATGGCACCACACACACAGACACAAGAACAAACTGCAATTGAATTGCAGACACCACAAGATCAAATGAAAGCATGGACATAAGTGCACATAGCAATGTACAGGTATATGCTAAAGAGAAGAGCACAAAAATTAAGGCAATACAATGTAAACATTGCCTAGCATACATATGAATCAATCTCATATGTACAACGATCACCCAAACAATGCAACAGTGGAAAACACTAGTGAAAAGGGTCACAAAATGATGGTTCCAGAATGAAATGAAACAGAAGAAGGCAGCAGAATTTTGCATGAATGGCTACAAGTATATGAAATGTACTTGTAAACATATGAATGCCAACAGTATCAAGTGAATCGAGTTCAAGTCAAACCAACATGGTGATAACACAACCACAATGAAACTGACTCAAGAACATATGCATACATAGCTATATATAAGTGCAACAGCAAGTAGGGACTGCAAAATGTGCAGAGGTGAAAAGAAACAGAACCAGACCAACATATGAAATATGAATATGTACATGAACATGAGCTGTAACAAGACTTCAATATGTTCAAGCAATCAGGAGTTCAGGGAAAACGAGGGCAATTTAACTCGAAGTAGAACAATACACTATGACTAGTTCTTCTTGTGCAATACCAGGTCTAACAAGGAAATTCAGACATGTGTATCTGCAACAAAGAAACAACTCAAAACATTTTAGACACGCTCTGGTTAATCCTGAAAACATGAAATCAGAATTGATATCGAGCCATCACACACACATATATACATACATATATGTATGTATATACATGGAGATGACACATACATAAACATAGTACGACAGTGAAACAGTTTGAACAAAGTCAGGTCATATCTCAAAAAGAAATGACAAAATAAGCAACAAAAGAAAAAATGCTCAAATGTCTGCATATTGAATATGCAAACATGGGTGGCAGTGGACAGCAATAAAATATGCTCAAATGTCTGCATATTGAATATGCAAACAAGGGTGGCAGTGGACAGCAAAAAGTTGCAGTGAACAATCAAAGGAATGCTCAAGTGTCTGCATAATAAATATGCAAACAAGAGTGGCAGTGGACAGCAATAAAATATGCTCAAATATCTGCATATACAAACATGTGCAAATACAACACATAACTGGAACAATGGTCAACAATGTATAGTGACACATGGTAGTAGTGAAAACTCAAATAACCAAACTTCTCGAGTGAATTCGACAAAGTATGTACACAAGTAACCAAACTGCAACAGGCAACAGTATGCAAGTGCAAAGACAAATGCACATGTCACCAGAAATGAAGCACTGCAACTCAAAGAGCATCAAAAATGCAAATCATGATGAAACACAGCAACAACCATCAAAATCCACCCTGACATTGCAGACTAGCTCAAGAGCATCAGGATATACTACAGATAAGAACTCATGAGAATGGAATGCACAAGTCAGAGACAAGGTTATCAGAAATCGAATAGCTCAAAAACCACGTGTATCAAGCTAAAAGCAACCGAGTACTCAAGGCAACAATCGAATCGAACAAGGCCGAAAATCGAACGACATCAATATCGTAAAATCAAGCAACCCAAGTAAATCACAAAAGCACAAGATTTAACTAGCTAGAGTTTAAATTAGATGTGAGTAGTAATTACTCACCATGTCGACGAATTTAGGGGAAGCCGAGCACGAGAGCATCGATCGACGCAGCCACGAGCAAGCGAAGGAAGACGAACGACAAATGCAAAGGGGCCGCCATTAAATTTCTTTTGTTTAGGGTTTTATAAAAAATGAAAATGAAAAAAGGGGGGAATCGGGTTAAAGGGGGAAAAGGGAATGAATTTTTCACGGCATAAAATAGTTAAGTGGGCCGAACGATTTTTAAAGCCCAAAAAAAAAAAAATGGACCACTATTATTTTCAAAGCCCACAATTCCTTTTAATCCATTTATAAAAGAATTTTAATTCAAATTTAAAAATTCAAACGGAAATTTGGGTCAATATTAATCGTTTAAATTGTCGATTATAGTTCGACACGAATATCGGGTTGTTACAGACTCCCCTCCTTAAAGAAATTGCGTCCTCGCAATCTTAAGGAATAAATGGGCAAAAGGTAACAACCATAAAAGCATGTCATCCCAAGATGAAGAAATTCGAAGTAGGAAGTTCACTATAAAGAGCATGATAGAGAAAGCCTGATCGTGTTTGCTCGATGAATTCCCTGGGTTCCAAAGAGAAATCCATAGAATTTGAGAACCATTGAGAATCTCCATAAGTGAAACATTTTTATTTCGAAGGTGCTACACCCCCGAAGCAATGATGTGAATAGAAGGTTGCTCAAGAATAAGGATCGGAAATCCATAAGGCATTTCCGGAACCAGAAGACGTAGAAAACGTCATGAATAGTAGAAAATTGAGCCGGTACACTGGCGTAGTACAATATAAACGCCAAAGAAATCTTTTAATTTCATAAGAGAAATTCACAAATTCTCGACAAAATCTAATTATCAATCGATAATTCAGAAATCTCAAATCACAAATGTTTAATTATCACAAACGATAATTAAACCACAAATATCTAATTATCACAAACGATAATTAGAAACAATAAATATCTGATTATCAAAAACGATAAATCAGAAATCACGAATCAAGGATTATTTAATTATCACAATTGATAATCAAATCTCAAATCACAAATGTTTAATTATCACAAACGATAATTAAACCACAAATATCTAATTATCACAAACGATAATTAGAAACAATAAATATCTGATTATCAAAAACGATAAATCAGAAATCATAAACATCCAATTATCAAAACGATAATCAGAAATTACCACAACGGTAATCAAATTTCAAATCACAAATTTTTCAATTAACGAGTCCGAAATTAACCGAAATAGCAAACACACATGACCCATAACCATGAGTTTTACTAAATCGTTTAATTCACTTCATCGTTTCCTTGAATGTGCAAAATTGTGTATTTTAAATAAATAACATTTTACGTTCTCAAACGGACAAGTCCGGAATTAAGCGAATCAGTAAAAGAAAGGGGTCATAGTCCTCGATTTTACTGAAACGTTTAATTCGCTTCCTCATTCTTTTGAAAGCGCAAATCGTAAAAATTTTGAAAACAATTTTGATTTATATTTTGAAAAAAAAATTTATTTTATTTTATTTTATTTTTTTTTTTTTTTTTTTATGTGATTAAAACAACGGCATCAGAAGCAACTTCGATAAGTGGATTTTCATTCATCCAAAGAGTCACAAGAATCTTCTCAAAGATAGAAAGGGGTATCATTCCCTAAACTTGTATTCATAACAAGTCAATAACACACGAATTCACCAATGCACAAGAATTGATAAAACTTATCAATAGAAATCTCGAAAATTGGTGAAGCACAAATTCTAGAAATCCTCACAAGAAATCCAGAAAACACAAGCTAAGAGTATGAGAACTCGAACGCGAGTATGAAAACTCGAACCGGAGTATGAAAACTCGAACAGAGTATGAAAACTCGAACGGAGTATGAAAACTCGAACAGAGTATGAAAACTCGAACGGAGTATGAAAACTCAAACGGAGTATGAAAACTCGAACGGAGTATGAAAACTCAAACGCGAGTATGAAAACTCGAACCGGAGTATGAAAACTCGAACGGAGTATGAAAACTCGAACGGAGTATGAAAACTCGAACGGAGTATGAAAACTCGAACGGAGTATGAAAACTCGAACGGAGTATGAAAACTCGAACGGAGTATGAAAACTCGAACGGAGTATGAAAAATCGAACAGAGTATGAAAACTCGAACGGAGTATGAAAACTCAAACGGAGTATGAAAACTCGAACGGAGTATGAAAACTCAAACGGAGTATGAAAACTCAAAGGAGAGTATGGAAACTCACCAACACGCGAGCATGAAAATTCATCAACACATGTAACGCAAAGCGAGAACGGGAGCACAGAATCTCACCTACACGTGAGCATGAAAATCACCAACACGGGCAACGCAAAGCGAGAACGGGAGCACGGAATCTCACCTACACGCGAGCATGAAAAATCATCAACACGTGCAACGCAAAGCGAGAACGGGAGCACGGAATCTCACCTACCCGCGAGCATGAAAAATCATCAACACGTGCAACGCAAAGCGAGAACGGGAGCACGGAATCTCACCTACACATGGGCATGAAAATCACCAACACGTGCAATGCAAAGCGAGAACGGGAGCACGGAATCTCACCTACACGTGAGCATGAAAATCACCAACACGGGCAACGCAAAGCGAGAACGGGAGCATGGAATCTCACCTACACGCGAGCATGAAAAATCATCAACACGTGCAACTCAAAGCGAGAACGGGAGCACGGAATCTCACCTACCCGCGAGCATGAAAAATCATCAACACGTGCAACGCATAACGAGACGCTATCTCATGGTTGCAAGCCATTAATTTTGACACACGAATGGCCCGAAGACCGTGGGGCGCTACCCCACATGTGTGAGTCGAAATCACACAGATTGAGGTCCAGACTAACCAAAAATCAAAAGAGGTATGTGTGAGTGGAATCACACAAGTGGTGTCTAGTCTAACCTCACAATCAAAAGAAAAGTATGTGTGAATGAAATCACACAAGTGGTGTCTAGACAATCCTCAAAGCCCAAGAGATATGTGTGAGACGAAATCACACCGATGAGGCCTAGTCTAACCGTAAAAATGATCGTCATGATCAACGAGAAGTGTCAATTACACTAAGCTAGTAAATATAAAAGTTTAGCTTCATGTCCCATAACCACTTGCTTAACTTAAATATTTACGAACAAACTGTAAATCTTCACTAATAAAATTTGTCACAAGAGATTCAATCGAATAAGTCCAAGAATTAACCGGCGAAGTAAACGCAAGCGTTATATACCACTCGTTTTACTAAGTCGTTTAATTAGATTTCTCATACGAGTGAAATAAAGATTTGTATATACTAATAGACTGGAAAACGGTTTCAAAAACGAGTTTGGTATTGAAAATAGAGTTGAAAACAATTTGATAAAAGAGTTTTGATATTTACTACTAGTATTGAAACCTTTATATTTTTAAAGTGACAAATCACAAAAATGATTGTATAAACAATCAATCACAAGAATTCACATACGAAGACGTGAATAGAATCCAAAGAAATCGATACCGAATTCATCGAAAGGTATGTTCACAAAAACCCCGAAGAAAAGGTCTTCAAAGTTGCTAATAAATGATAGCAACAAATCGGGAAATAATCAAGAATCGATTAAATTCGAAAACCAAATCAATTCACTAAGATTCACATTCGAAGACGTGAATAAAATACAAAGAATTCGATTCCCAATCCATCAAAGTAGGAATACCCAAAATTCCTGAAATAGAAGTTATCAAAGTCAACAAAGGTGATAACAACTAACCGGAAAGGAAGAATCGATCAAGTCGACAATTGAAACTCAATTTGTCTCAAAGATTGATACCCAAGACTTAATTGCATGGAGACTGCATTAAGTACACGAATCAGAGATAAGAATGCATATATATAGCAGTTCGAATAAACAATGCGAGTTCAAATCGAAGTGGGTACTAGTTGCAGCAATATGCAACTTGGTAGAGCATATATACTCTGATACTTAGAAGTGTAAACTCAAGTGAGCAAGTGCGACAGAATAGCAGCAATACTCACGAATAAGAGTTAGGAATTCATACCTAACAATTCAAAGACAATCATATGCAAATATGAGAGATAAAACGTCGACAAATAGTTGTAACACATGTACTATCTAAGTTATGTTTTATATTTGTTCTAAACCCCAGGCTCTGATACCAAGCTGTGACGCCCCACCTCTATACCCACGCTAGCCAAGAACACTACGGTGTAATGCTGTCAACTAGCACGGAGAATAAGGCTGTTGAGGAGCGGCCATCAATAGTTGGCCTTACACTAGTATTGGTTATCTCGATGGAAGTGATATAAATATATATATTCTTTAATTTTTCATCTCTGATTTATTTTCTCCCATCGACATACCCCAATTCCAGTATAAAACGAACTACGATGGTTCGTAATAGTTTAGAACAGTAAATATAAAATAACAACACAGATAATATAAATGCGGAACACAGATAAATCAGAAAATCTCATATATATATATAACTGATGTCAGTTACAATACGTTTACACGGTACATGTGATACAACTACAATAGTCAACTCAGGAAGTTACATATACAAGTACATTAACGTATATAATATACATGAATACATATCTTCCTATACAATAATACAGACTACTACAAATGACGACTACTCCAAAAGATATGAAAGAACTTCATAGCTCTAGCAGCAACCCAAAGCAGAATATCTACAACCTGTAAATACTCGGTCTGACCCGAGTATTAGATTCAAAAGAAAATAATACTCGGGTCAGTCTAATTCAAACTCAGTTATTAGTGCACAGAAGCAATAATAATTAAATAATGAATAGACGACAGTAATTAAACCAAATCAGTATGCAATTCATAATATTGAATTGAAACGAACAAAACAGTTCAAAACATTTAAATATCAGTTAAAATATTAATTCAAGTAGGGCTGCAGTACACGCACGCGTGCACTGCCTCGCCACTACAGAATATGGAATACGCAAAAAGATCCATAAGTCAAAACAAAAAGAATATCATACACGCCATACCGTGTGGCTGCAGTTCACGCTTGCGTGCACTGCCTTGCCACTATAGTGATGATGTACTCAACCGAATACCGTGTGGCTGCAGTTCACGCTTGCGTGCACTGCCGTGCCACTACAGTGATGATGTACCCATAAGATCAACGAACCAAAATCAACGAAGGTTCAAATATCAATGCCACGAACTCGGTGGTCAAAGTAGACAGATATGCACAATAAAAACATTTCGACCACATAAACCACATAAATCAAAAATGCAAACAGTGGCATGATCAGGAATGCATGCTCAAGTACATCAGCAAAGGGTTGTCACACAAATATGCAGTGTATAACATGAAGACACAACTCAAATGAAGGTGAGAGCACCAATGAAATGGTGCCACAGCACACATCAGAAAAGGAGAGACTGCAACAAGTCTGCATCCAAAACACAAAGCAGTGGGACAGCTACAAAAATAGGAGGAGGGTGAGGGCACCAGGGGTATGGCACCACACACACAGACACAAGAACAAACTGCAATTGAATTGCAGACACCACAAGATCAAATGAAAGCATGGACATAAGTGCACATAGCAATGTACAGGTATATGCTAAAGAGGAGAGCACAAAAATTAAGGCAATACAATGTAAACATTGCCTAGCATACATATGAATCAATCTCATATGTACAACGATCACCCAAACAATGCAACAGTGGAAAACACTAGTGAAAAGGGTCACAAAATGATGGTTCCAGAATGAAATGAAACAGAAGAAGGCAGCAGAATTTTGCATGAATGGCTACAAGTATATGAAATGTACTTGTAAACATATGAATGCCAACAGTATCAAGTGAATCGAGTTCAAGTCAAACCAACATGGTGATAACACAACCACAATGAAACTGACTCAAGAACATATGCATACATAGCTATATATAAGTGCAACAGCAAGTAGGGACTGCAAAATGTGCAGAGGTGAAAAGAAACAGAACCAGACCAACATATGAAATATGAATATGTACATGAACATGAGCTGTAACAAGACTTCAATATGTTCAAGCAATCAGGAGTTCAGGGAAAACGAGGGCAATTTAACTCGAAGTAGAACAATACACTATGACTAGTTCTTCTTGTGCATTACCAAGTCTAACAAGGAAATTCAGACATGTGTATCTGCAACAAAGAAACAACTCAAAACATTTTAGACACGCTCTGGTTAATCCTGAAAACATGAAATCAGAATTGATATCGAGCCATCACACACACATATATACATACATATATGTATGTATATACATGGAGATGACACATACATAAACATAGTACGACAGTGAAACAGTTTGAACAAAGTCAGGTCATATCTCAAAAAGAAATGACAAAATAAGCAACAAAAGAAAAAATGCTCAAATGTCTGCATATTGAATATGCAAACAAGGGTGGCAGTGGACAGCAATAAAATATGCTCAAATGTCTGCATATTGAATATGCAAACAAGGGTGGCAGTGGACAGCAAAAAGTTGCAGTGAACAATCAAAGGAATGCTCAAGTGTCTGCATAATAAATATGCAAACAAGAGTGGCAGTGGACAGCAATAAAATATGCTCAAATATCTGCATATACAAACATGTGCAAATACAACACATAACTGGAACAATGGTCAACAATGTATAGTGACACATGGTAGTAGTGAAAACTCAAATAACCAAACTTCTCGAGTGAATTCGACAAAGTATGTACACAAGTAACCAAACTGCAACAGGCAACAGTATGCAAGGGCAAAGACAAATGCACATGTCACCAGAAATGAAGCACTGCAACTCAAAGAGCATCAAAAATGCAAATCATGATGAAACACAGCAACAACCATCAAAATCCACCCTGACATTGCAGACTAGCTTAAGAGCATCATGATATACTATAGATAAGAACTCATGAGAATGGAATGCACAAGTCAGAGACAAGGTTATCAGAAATCGAATAGCTCAAAAACCACGTGTATCAAGCTAAAAGCAACCGAGTACTCAAGGCAACAATCGAATCGAACAAGGCCGAAAATCGAACGACATCAATATCGTAAAATCAAGCAACCCAAGTAAATCACAAAAGCACAAGATTTAACTAGCTAGAGTTTAAATTAGATGTGAGTAGTAATTACTCACCATGTCGACGAATTTAGGGGAAGCCGAGCACGAGAGCATCGATCGACGCAGCCACGAGCAAGCGAAGGAAGACGAACGACAAATGCAAAGGGGCCGCCATTAAATTTCTTTTGTTTAGGGTTTTATAGAAAATGAAAATGAAAAAAGGGGGGAATCGGGTTAAAGGGGGAAAAGGGAATGAATTTTTCACGGCATAAAATAGTTAAGTGGGCCGAATGATTTTTAAAGCCCAAAAAAAAAAAAATGGACCACTATTATTTTCAAAGCCCACAATTCCTTTTAATCCATTTATAAAAGAATTTTAATTCAAATTTAAAAATTCAAACGGAAATTTGGGTCAATATTAATCGTTTAAATTGTCGATTATAATTCGACACGAATATCGGGTTGTTACATGAGCCATCGTCAAAATCCAATGCTTGTGTTCTTCAAACTGGAATCTGTACTCTCTGTTTCAACTGCAATCAAAGCAGTATTTAATCAGGTAACAAATTAAAATTTTGGCAAACAATTCAAGTTTCAATGGAATGTTTCCTGTCTTCAAAACACAGGTGAGTAAACTTATCTTTGAAAACTAAACCATCTTATATATGTTTTCATGAGAATATGATTGTAGAATGCCTTGATCTCTGCTTGCATGGATGAAATAAATTACTTGTATAAAAAATTTGGCTTGCTGTTAATATGTATGTCTTTGTTCCTTTAATAAAATGAGAAACCTATGTTAAAACTGGAATTTAAATTTGCTCTGTTATTGTGGAAATTTGGTTAATCTCAGCATTGAAAAATCTAGATCTCATCGTCTAGTTCATAATGCAAGTTGATGTAAATTAAGAAGATGTTTATTCTTAATATAGTTTTAGCTAAAAAAATGATTTGTGTGGAAATAATATTGTATTTCTCAATTATGTAAATATTTACTGTAAATATCCTAATTGATGAAATTTCAATAAAATGGAATCAAAGATTTAAACATGCAAGAAGTTTTCTCTAGTAAAAGTGGGATTTTTAAAGGTGGAATGGTGATTTTTAACATCCTATATTGTAAGGGAATTTGGAATGAATGAATTCCACTCAAAAATTTATGCTGGTGTACGGTTTGATTAGGAGTGCTGCATTTTGGTCGGAAAGGAGCCTAGCGTCATGAGCTAGAGTTTCACCAAAGCCGATTTCTGAATTTGGCTTCGATTTGGTGTGGGTTGCTGATTTTAGGGTTTAAAGAGTTTCTGGCATGGCCTGGGAACGCGATTGATCTGGAAATTTGGGGACGTGACCGAGTTCTTCGATTTTGGGTAGGAAGGAAGAGGAATGGATGAGCTTTCTATTTTGATAGGTGGCATGCGAGGAAGTCGCTGATTGCCGTTGTGGTGGATCGTTGTGTGGGGTATGTTGGTTCTCTTGTTTCATATTTTGAGTAGCAGGAGATCGTTTTTCGATCGGGGGCCATATTACATCGTCGTTGTGGCGAACTTGGGTCGCAATGTGATAAGTGAATGGGTTTAGATGTCGCATCGGAGAGATGGTCGAAGTTGAAGTTGTGCATGTGTACAGCGTGCATGAAGGGTGTCTGATTCGATTTGAATTGTGTAAATTTTTGGGTTCGATTCTGGAGTTAACTCGAGTTGTATATGCATGCGTTGGAAAGTGTTTTGGCTCCTGGAGTTTCAAGTGAGCGTTCTTGCTGTGTTGTCGTCGTTCAAAGGGAGAGGCACTCTTGATTTTAGATGGTTTTTGGTTGCCTGATGATTGGGAAGAGGGAGGAGAGGCGTGTGAGATGCTCGTTGATTTGGGCTACGGCCCATTGATTTTCGTAATTTATATTATGGAATTCTATTCGTTCGTTTTGGGTTTTGGGGTTTTGGCCCAAAGTTTGGCTTGAAGAAAATATGATTCGAAACGCAGGTTGGAAATTTATCAGTATCTGGTGGCTAATAAAAGCTTGTGTAAGTTGACCTTCCACATCCACCAAAAGTATGTGATTTAATTAAAGATTTATTTTGAATTATATTGACAAAGGAATCTGAAGTTACCCTAAATAACTAAATAAAGTAATTAAGTGGTAATTAAAGAAGATAAAGAGGTTTTGAGAATAATTTATGAAAGGATAAGTTACTTAATAAAGTGATTAAATAATATAATAAATTGTTTAAAAAAATAATTAGATAATAATTGTCTAATTGAAGTAAATCAAAGAATAGTCACTTAATGCAAGGATTAACTAAGATAAATTAAATACTAATTTAAGGTTAATTACTTAATGAAAGGAATTAAGTAATTGATTGATGATAAAGGATTGTTTAATAATGTATAAGGTTAATTTATTTATATGTTTATTTAAGGAGTAATTAATTGTGGATAATCACTAAAAGGAAGTGATTAAGTATAATTACTTAGTGAAATTTATAGAGTCATAATTGCTTAGTGTAAGTAATTTAAGGATGGGTAATAAATCAATTATAGGGAAATTAATTTGAAAATAAAAAATAGAGATTACTAGTTAAGTAAGGGGTTAATTACTTAAGTAAGTAATTACAGAAGGGTAATTATTGTTTATGAGTAATTAGGGTTGATTAATGGATGTAATTAATCAAGGATAAAAATTCATGGAGTTCGGTTAAGTATAATTACTTAATGAAAATAATTAGATAATGATGATAATCTTAATGTAATTAGAGAATAATTAATCCAGGAAGATTAATTAAAATGATTGATAGTGGGATGGTTAATCAATTGGGATGAAATTAACAAATAAGCGGGACTTAAAGGTAATTGATTTATTTCAATTATCGCTAATTAAGTTTATTCGAGATGATGTGACTGATTTATCTTGCTTATGTATGATTAAATGTACTGAATTGATAGATACCCTTGATATGAAATGGTTTGTGATATGATGTGTTTGGATGGGTAATGACAATGTAGTTATCTGTCAATAATGAATTACAGAGTAAAACAGGGGTGACACCTTTAATTTAAAGTTGAGTTGCATTTCACTTGAATGACATATGTTAAGATGAACTGAATTCGAAGAGACCGGAGTCGGGTATTGGTTAATACTCGAAACCACTTCGATTCTATACCAATTGATATGGGGAATCAATAAGTTGTAATGGAATGATTTAAGTGAATTGGACCATCTAATCTAAGATCTGGCACTTAGAAATTGATATGTGAAATGGTTGATGTCTATAATAACTTGTGAAGTTATAAATTGATATAAGTTACCCGGGTTTTCTCCTATGGTCTGAACTTAGTAATTTAAATTATATGGGTTTACTCACGCTGGTTTCCAGCCTGACCCGGGTGTTACTTTGATGTAATGCTCGGGTCAGACCGAGTATTACAGATTTTCAGGTAAGGATGTTCTGGAGCTCAGAGGCGAGCAGGATGGCAGGGACGTATGGAGAGTTTTCACTATGATATTGTAGTCTATGGACATGATTGTTTTGTCCAGTATTTATGTATATGTGTAAATCTGATGTATTTAAATGTAAATTAACTGATATAGTTTTCTTTGTATAACTGCTATTTTATTTGATATTATATTGGATCCGCTGCAAATGTGAGGTTTCTGTGTCTTTTTTCTGTCTTCTTCTTCTTTCTCTTTTCTTCTTTTCTTAACTATCTGGAAATTTTCAGGGTCGAAATTTCCGGGTCGTTACAGTATTGCTAATATTTGAGTGCATTACATTTTTCTCATTTCTCCTTCTCTAATGGTTTCTCATCTCCTTTTAGTTTATAACACATTATCAGCATGATCTCTAAACCAAAAAAAAATTATAAATTTGAATTCTGATAATCTAGAAGATCAGATCTACTTTGTTTTTTAGATCTAATTATAGTTCCAAGATGGTAAGCAATTTTTCAGATTTAACTATGTTGATCTTATCTTTTTCAGATTTGATTCTATTAATTTTATCTTCTTAGATCTCATTAAATCATAGGTCTAAGTTTTTGGATCTCATTCTATTGTAGATCTTTTATTCTAATTTTTTTAGATCTTCTGTAGATCTTGATATCACGCTCAAATGATATTACTTTGAGATCTATATATTTTAATCATCAAATCTATTCTTTTTCATGTGTATTCATCCTTTTCTCATATTTAATTATTGAAATCAGATATGACTTTTGCGATTATTTATTTTTACATATCTTCTAGTTGAAATCGAATTTATTTATTCTTTTATAATTTATACTTGATAAATAATTCAGCTTGAATTGATTCCAAATTTCTAACAAGTGGTATTAGATCCACTCATCTTCGATTTCATTATGAATTTTTGATCTTTTGAGTAAGTTTTGAATCGAGTTATCTATAATTCATTGAATTCTTGCAATATCTTACTCAAATTTCAGATCTATTTGATATATGTATGAAAGATTTTTTTTGATAATCTTGGATTTGGTTTGATGCTAAAATTGTTTTTCCTAGACCAAAAGGTAGCTTCTCATGTAGAAAGCAAGATCTAAATGATCTGTATATGCTTTGTGTAATTAAATAAAATTCTAAAATGTTTTATTTTTGGGAAATAATCTTAATTCCTTAAACTTTTGAAATAGCTTGCGTTGATTTGAAGATTTACATGTTTGTTTTATAATATTCGGTAAGGAATTGTGAAGTTGATTTTCTTATGAGAGAAATAATTTGGATCTGAGATATATAGTTATTTATAATTGTGAATGATACGGATAGATCTGAGATGATAATGTTGTCTATCTTAGAAATTCTAATTATTGAGAAATAAATTTTCATTTTAAGATGTTCGTTTTAATGTTATTATTGAGTAATGTTGAACCTAGATTTAAGAGGAAACTTTGTTACTTTAAGTACTGTTTGTTCAGTTGGTTTATATATTTGTAATGAAATCATTTTGCTCTGATAGTAGTTGTATCCTAGATCACGTAAAGGTTAATTGAAGCTGGTTTTATCATAAATGAATAAAATGCTGGTGTTATGGTAATAAATTAAATTATTTATTATCATAAATGCATCAAATGCATTGGTTATTGTAAATTAAATGATGTTGTATGTTTGTGTTTGATATAAGAATAGACGTACGATTTACTATTTGATGTATTTATTTTGACAAGTAACGTTTGATGTAGTGGAAGAAATAGGATTAACAGCAACTTGAAGTTGTACAACGAAATTATTTTAATAGAAGTTGTATAACTAAATGTCCAAGACCTGAAGTCTTGAATTATGGAAAGTTTTTCTGATAAACTTTACAAGCTCAAACTCTTATCAGTATTTTTTTAATTTGTCAAAAGGTATAAGCTTCTAAAAATGAAGTTTACACAAAATTTGAGAACCTAAAGTTCATAAAAAATTAATGAACTTGAATTTCATGAATTAAAAACCTAAAGCTTTATTAAAATTGTGTAAAATGATAAGATTGTACTTCTTGAAGAAGTTAAGGGAAATTAATAAATTATCATATAAGATAATGATGCCGCTTTCAAAAGATTACAAAAATATCCAATGAGTTATACCTTACCTCACATCTTTACATTTCCATTATATTGACCAAATATCTAGAAGATATTACGTTATATGATGTTTCAAACATCACCGGATTGAAAAAGTAACTATTAGTTTAGTCTGGAAAGGGACGTTCATAACTTGGTACGAATTCAAATAACATTTTAGTTTATATGTTGTACTTAGTTTAAATTAGTTTCTCAATTATTTACTTCCAATTATGGAAAAGTCTACATGATCAATTAACGGGTTTTGAGCAATGCAAAGTCTAATTTCATTTCAATGAGTTCTATAATTTAATTATTCTCTTTGTCACTTTCTCACTGATAAATCTATTTTAACCCAAACTTGAAGTTTGATAAGTACTATGAAATAATTAGCAGATCTGGATTTTACTAATTATAAAAAAATCCCGATGTTTTGACAAATTACTTCTATGTACATATGGCTAGCTACTTAGTTATAGAAATACATTTTAACATTCTCTAGAATAGATAATTCATATGCTATGTTATTTATATTTATAGATGTGTTTGTGTACATATTAATCTCTTGAAGAGATGTTTTACAGATTTATTTATATTTATATTTATATTGCAAAATCTAACATTACAGAAGAGATGTTGTAGGGATTTTATTTTTGTTACATTGCAATTCCTTAAAAGAAAACACTACATTCCATGAAGGAACAACCATATAAAAGTTTTGAAGTAATACCAATAATTTAACCCTAAATTAAATAGTATTGTATAACAATATTAACTCTAGAAGTAGTGGTTATATCTCTCACACCTTACTTTCATTTGGTGCATCTAATTTTATTACTGTATTTGAAGTTTGATATGCCATTTCAAAAGCAGTTATAACAAAAATCTCCATTGGGGATATTTTGTACTACTGTAAAAGTAGCAATTTTGTAATTTATATAAAAGAAATATTGTATATTGACATGGCAATCTGATAGTGCATATATATATATATATATATAGAAGAGATAAGTTCACTCTAGAAGCGGTGATAATAAAATATCTCAAGAAGAGGTTTAAAAATTAGGAAATGATAACATATATCCAAAAGAGATTTTTTATATATATTTGGCAATTTTATTAAACCAAATAAATGCATAGAAATTTGATATTTGAGATATAATTAAGGAATAAAACTTAACAATTTGAAGTTGTGTGTGTATTTTGTTCTAACCAGAAATTCGATATGGTTCCAAACGAGATGTATTATCATGCAGTTCTGACAGATTCACATTGTCATTGATCTATAAATAGAAATTTTGAATCCTTGTGAAAGTTTTTTCCAAAAATCACTAATTCAAATGAGATACAATATGCAAATATATAATATATATGCAATACATTGACGCATGTATATATCCATATATGTTAATATTCAACTAACAACCTGAAGTTTGTAAAGAGCTCATCTTATAGATTATGTATAGATATTATTTAGTGATTTAAAATTCAATCAACATAAATGTGGAATTACCTAAAGTCGTGTATATATTCAAATGATCCATATAGTAAGTAAATTCCTCCAATTGGTTAGATCAATGAATGAGAAGAAACTCTAATAAGCAATGTGATAAACCGGATTTTTAGACATCTATAATTGATATAATAATTGGGTTAATTAATAGAAATGTTGAATTATAGATTGATTTTAAATATAATAACTAGTTAATTTGTGTTATTTTATAAATTTAATTTTAAATAGACTAATTATTTTCAATTTAATAAGAATTGTTTAAATATATGACTTTAAAGTTAGAATTTAATATTTCCAAATTCAATAATATGTTTGTTCAAATTAATATATATATTTAGTTGGATTGATTTTCAAGTTGGATTTAAAGAAAAATAATAATATGTGCTTGTGATTTTTTTTTAGTTTATGATTGATTTTATATCATTGTCTTTAAAAGGTTTTATAAATATAGGTAATTATAAGAGAAGTTCAAATATTAAACATTTAAAACATTTACAAATATATAACTAAATTAAAATTTTAATATAAATATATTTAAAACCATATTAGTGAATGAAATTACAAATGTAAGGTTAAATGTATATATATAATTACAAATGTAAGCTAAAGGATGTGTTTTGTGACAAGTGTCCCTACTTTTCCACGATTTTTTAATAATTAGTAAAAGAAAATAATAATAATAGTAATAATATAACTTCTCTACTCTACTATCTTATTTTCTTTCAATCTTCATTTCAAAACCAGAAAAGAAAAAAAATCTGAATAACAACTAAAGGCTAAAAACAAAGTTGAAGCAAGCTTTGTTCAGCTCAAAGTAAATTCAAGCTCAAATTGTCAAACTGGAAGAAAACAAATCAGACTTTTTCAAGTTTCAACAGCAAAGTAAGATCAGATGCAACTCTAATATCAAGCTAGATTCAAGTTTCAGATTAAGACAAGAAATCAATCATTTTTAAATCTACAACCTGTAAAAAGAATCATCTAGTCTCTTCCAGTTTTTAAAGCCATCAAAGCATCATCACCTTCAGTTTTCAAAAGTAGATCCAGGACTTTTGTTTGCATAAATTAAGGTGAGTAAACAATTCTGAATTTTAAAAGCTTTAAATTGGTTTAAACCCTGATTCATGCAATAATCTTGAGTTATAACTGGAGATATTGGGTTGCATGTTGGTCTTCTGATTATATGAATGTATGTATGAGAATGTATTTATGTGCATGTCAATATTATGATCTGTTCTTAGTTTACGGACAAAAGAAATCAATAACTTCTTGTGTAAATACTTTTATGTTTGGATCTTTGAAAGAGAATGGTTTGTAATTGTTAGATTCAATTTATAAAAATAGTTTCAAGCATATCCATAAAGCATTGATGACAAAAATTGGAATTTACAGTGGTAAATCAATTTAAATCGAAATTTAAAGTAGTTTTTATCTCAAGTTTTGTTTATGTGATCTAATTCAATATTGGGAAAAATAATTTTTATGGGAAAAATCAGAATTTTTAAGCTTGAATTGGAAGGTAATTTAGGGGTTGATCGAAATTTGGAAAACTGTCAATTTCCGATGATCGTGACAACCGACGCCTCGGGGTTGCAGTCGAAGTAAGCTGAGAGTTCGTCGAGGTCGGTAAAAATGATGACTGGTCCTATCAGTCACCGAGGAGGCGAGTGTTTGGAGAACTAGGGCATAATCTGCATTTTAATCATGTTTGATTTCAGGATCATCGCGATGTTGACAGGAATTTGGTCTTGATCGCAAGTGGGGGAATAGGTCTGTGGGCCTATGATGAAGTATTGATCGGAGTGATGATGTTTCTGGAGGACAGAGGTGGTAGTTTGGGAAGCTTTTTGGGTGATCGTTCGTTTCGATTTAGGTGCGTACTGACTCGATCTTGCTTTCGAGTATGAACTGAAGCATTTATGGTCGGAATCCGATAGTGAGGCTTGGGATGGCTTGCGGCGATGATGTGGATGATCGAAGCGATGTCTGGCGACGATTACACAAGCACGATGGCTCAGCAGTGCCAGTTTGGGTTTTGGTTGCTATTATGTTTGGGAAGAAGAAGGATGTCTCGAAGGTGGTATCGGGTTTTGAAGGAATGAACTCGAGTTCATACTCGTGTGATTTGTTGGGAATAAGTCAGAAGGTTTTTAAACTTAAATAAAATCTAAGTTTTTGAAAATAAGGGGGAAAGATGAGAAACTCTAGGGTAGGCCCGAGTGGCCTTCGGGTAAAACCCGAAGCAACAGTTTTGAACAGTTTTAAAAATGTTTAAAAATCAAATTGTTTTTGAAATTTAAATTAAAATCTAGTTTAAAACTGTCTTATTTAAACTTACTCTTTTTATAATTGTTTCTTTAACAATTGATTAAGAGGTTATGAAAATTGGTTCAATTTAAAGTGATTCTAAATTTATTTTTTTATTTTTTTCAAAAAAGGTTCAAACTTTTCTATTAGAAAGAATAAAAGAATGTACATCTGCCAGTCTTAGTCAAATACAAAAAAAATTCCAGACACTAAAACGTGATTACCAACTAAACTAATTAATGCCCGAAATATAGTACTAAGCCCACAAATCACAAACTACATCAACTCGTTGCCCTGATTCTTCGAGACTCCTCTCGAACTAATAAAGGCAACTCAGTTCCGCAACCCTAATAATTCACTTCACATTCACTTGCCGTAAATAGAATAATACTTTAAAACTCAGAAAACTCATTAATGGCGGCCGTGAGAAACACGAGACTTTTCCGTACTCAACAACGACTTCTGCTAAGCAGATCTGAGACTACTACTGAAGATGGAACGTCACTGGCTGGTGAAGCTAATTCCAGAGTACCCACTAGAACTAGTAGTTGACGGTCAGAGGAGAGCAAAAGTTTTCACAGGTTTGAGTAAGATACGATTTTTCATCTCTTACAGTTGAGTATTCATTCTTAACTCGAGATTTAACCATTTTCTTTTCAGATCTGTAACGAGATATGTACGAAAGGTTGGTTGAAAAGTCCCACTGGATTTCTGGTACCTGTGCTTCAGAGATTCCTGTTTACTGGACACTTACAAACTAGATCAAAGTATATTGAAAATTGTAAACTAATATGTAATTATATGAGAGGGAGTGAGATCAATGTAAATTAAAACAGGTACAGAAAAAAACTCAGACCAAGTGCAAAGGTTCAGAAGCGAGAGATCAGCACATATGATAACGAAGATGCCCCAATTCAGCGTTGGGAGGTATAACCCCATTTCCTTGCGATTATCTCTTTCGTATCAGTGATGTTTTTGTAGAACTTAGATTTCACCATTCTGATGTTCATAGTCTGAAATATTTTATTACAAATCTCAGTATGATTGGTGAATCTGTTCTGAAAAATTCTTTCATTCCTTTCCTTCCATATATGCCACACACATACTGATATCGAGAGATGAAATAAATCTGAGTTTAGATTCCTTACCCTAGTTGAAGAGACTATTTTCTGTAGATCGTCCTTCAAATGTAATGAGAGCACACTTTTTGGATAGGTGAAAATTTTATTACAGCTCCATAGCCAAATTTTCTCTGAATAATCACATTGAAAGAATAGATGATCTGTAGTTTCAGTGTGTTTATTACATAAAACGCAAATAGGGTCCACAACTATCTGCTTCCGCACCAACCTTTCTTTGGTAAGTAGAAAATCATTAATGGCTTTAAAAAGGCAAACCGCCATTTTTGGGACATGAACTTTATTCCATACTAATGACGACCAGCTTTTAGTTTCAAAACTAGTTCTAATCGAATTCCAGACTTTTTTAAATTGGTATAACCCGTCCCTAGTGCAATTCCAGGACCAGTAGTCCCTCTCTCTGTCCTTATGAATCGATATTCCTTCTATTTCTCGTGTATTTGGTAAAGAAAACTTATCTCGTCCCACTTCCACGCGCCGTTCTTTATGATCTTACAAAGAAAAGTGATTCTAAAATTTAGTTTAAATAAGATTTTATAAATCAAGTTTTAAAATACAAATTGAAATTAGTTTTTAAAAAACTTCTACTTGATAATGTTTTAAGTTATTTTAAGGAAGTTAAGTTTTCTTAACTTTAAAAATATCAGGTCAAATGATCATTTTATTCTAAAACTTAATTAATGATTTAATTAAGCAAAGGTAATCATAATGATAAAATGTTTTAAAATGGTAATGGTAATAAGGCATTGATAAGATTAAGTTTTATCTTAAGATAATTAAGGTTTAATGCCTAGAGATTAATTAAGTTGATTAAGAAATTTAAGTATACTTACTTAATTTAATTAAAGTAATTATGGATTAATTAATTTGTATTGAGAGATATGGATTAATAATTAAGGTTATTAATCAATAGTAAATGGATAATTAATCAGTTAATTAATGGTTAATTAATTTATTTTAAAGGTAATTAAGAATAATTACTTTGTACTGAAGGAGATTAATTAATAATTAAGATTTATTAATTAAAGAATAATTAATCTTTAATTAAGGATAAATTAATTAATTATAGGATAATTAAGGGATGAATTACCCAGTTATATTTAATGAGATGAATGTGATTAATTAATTTGTTGATTAATTAAAGATAGTCATTTGGTACTTGATTAAGTATAATTACTTAATGAGATTTATAAGTGTAATTACTTCGTGATGTAATTGATGGATAATTGAGAGATGATTAATTAATTGATTTTAGATTAATTACTGTTAAGAAAAGGTAATCTAAGAGATTGAGGTTAGTAATTTAATTTTAAATAATTAAATTAATTTTGGGAGTGATCAATTTTTGCTTATGATGATTTAATGATGTATAATGCCTTGAATTGATTGTTATCTCTGCAATGAAATGTTTTATGATATGATACGATTGGGTTGTATAGTGATAATGTGGTTATCTATTGATGATAAATTGCTACGTTAATGTTTGCACAAAAAATGGGCAAACACCTCCAAGTCGTATGACTTAGTTGATTATGTGTTGTTCTTAGTGATTTGGGTGATTTATGCAAATATATAAAATAGATGGACTAAACTGTAAAAGACACACAGATTTATAGTGGTTCGGCCAGAATGTGCCTACGTCCACTTTATATGTTATTCTCCTTTTTTCTTCGGATTACAAGTACAAAGTTTTGATTACAAGTATCTAAAAATTGTTTGAAAGTTCTATCCGTGCTTGAGCTCTCAAACTTGTCTACCATTGTTGTACGGCTGCCCCTCTATTTATAGAGTGAGGTTGGGGGCATGGGTCTTGGATGTATATAGCTGCTGGTGGGCCTGGGCTGATGCAATCTGGCCTGGAAGTGTTGGTCTGGTATGCCTTGGTCCGGTGGAACTTGGTTCGGCAATGGGTGGAGTGTGGGATGGTTCGGTAGTTGGTGGTTCGGTAGTGAGGGGAATTGGACCGGTGGTGGCTTGGGAGTGAATTGGTTCGGTGGGAATGGGATGGAGCCGGTCCGGTGAGATGTTGATTCGGTGGTAGGGATGGAGCCGGTCCGGTGAGGTGTTGATTCGGTGGTAGGGAAGGAGCCGGTCCGGTGAGGTGTTGATTCGGTGGTAGGAAAGGAGCCGGTCCGGTGAGGTGTTGATTCGGTGGTAGGGATGGAGCCGGTCAAAACACACCCAACATTTGCCCCCCAAAGTAGGGCATATGCCTGTATATGCCCTGCTTTGTTTTAAGTCATTCATCCTGGACGCTATCATCTGGTCTCTAATGCCGAACCAACTGGACCGGTTATTGACATTTGCTTATATATAGGGGCCTAACGCTTTCGTTTTTCCTTATCAACTGAACCAAACCCCTGTCCTTGCCGAATCAAACTCTCGTCTCTGCCGAATCAAACATGTTAGCCGAACCGGAATCTTATTTTGCCGAGCCAGGTGAGATCCTTTTCTACCGAATGCGTTTTTGTTCTAGGCTACCGAATGGTTTCAGGGACTCGACTCACCGAATGAACTTCGTGGAGTATAAGTGCCGAATGAACTTATGTACTTGGATTACCGGATGAACTCAAATCTTTGAATTATCGAATGAACTTTTGTTCTTGAATTGCCGAATGAAACTTGGGGATTCGAGTGCCGAATGGACCTTATATGCTTGAATTTTTATGTTTTGAATTACAAGTGAAATTCCGGACTACATATACTTGCATGTTTATATCCTCTGTTCTAACGATGTACTTTCTCGTGGTGCAGATAAATGTCTCGTAAAGTGGAAACTCGATCAGATAAGAAGAAATCCAAGGACGAAGGAGAGTCCACTGTAGTGCCCCCAGCTCAGCCAGGACCGGAACATCATGGACCTACCCCGAGATCGCTAGTAGATGGGTATGGTCCTCAAGAGCTTCTGAATTCTCCGCATGACTTCTTTCCTAGCTCTCTCAAAGAAGAGTAGCTTGATGTTAGCTCCCGCTCCTTTGGGATTGATAGAGCATGCATGCTGTTTCCAGGGAAGGGGGTCATGCCATATAATCCCCCTGAAGGATACTTCGCTTATAGTAGGTACCACTGCATGTGTGGGGCCATTCCTCCAATTAATGCTTGGATAGTTAGCTTCGTCACCTATTTGAAAGTGGGCCCTTTCCAGCTCTAGCCCAACTCCTACGCTATCCTGGTGTGCATATTCGTGATTTTCCAAAGAAAGTACGGGTGCCCCCTTCCAACCGGGAGATTCGGTACCTATATAACTTGAGGGGTTACAAGAAGGGGTCTCCATACATCAGCTTGGAATCGGCCGTGTCCTTTAAGCCGGTCCTGGACTTGTATTCAAAGTTCACCATGTTTAAGAAGGAATGGTTCTTCGTCTAGGACGACTCCGTTTCTATCCACCGCTTCACCTCTGGCTGTTAGTTGAAGCTTATTTATAATTTCCGTTCTGACTGAAATGCTTCTTCTCATGTGTTTTTATTTCCTGCTAGTGACAGGTGGCTTTGCGGTCGTGGAGAACGATCACCTGGTTCAGATGGCCGCGGAGATAGAAGCTATTTCGGGAAGGGATAGGTCAGCTTCTTACCTGATCAGGAATGCCACTCTCCTGGGACACAACTTGGTTCTGCCACATCAGTCTGTGGTCAAGCAGAGGGATACGGCTGAGGAAAGGGCTGCTAAATCCAAAGGAGGGGCCACGACAAAGAGCAGCAAGAGAAAACCCTTCTCGATACCTCCAGTCGTCGGGGGGAAGAAGCTCAAGAAAACTGATGGACCCTCTCCCAGCACATGCCCAGATGTTCCAGAGGAGGAAAGTGGAGAGGAGGAAAGAGGCGAGGAGGAGAGCAGAGGTGATGGAGAAGGTGATGGTGGTAATGGTGGCGAAGGACAAAGTGGTAGTGGCATTGGTGCCTTGACCTCAGGGTTAGCAGGTGAGATTCAAGAGTGGACGGATGTTGCTTTCCACCAAGCTTTTGAGGGGTTAGAGGAAGGGTCGGCCTTGGTGGAGAAACCGAAGAAAACTGATAAGACCGGGACTGGTGCCAGTCCATCTTCTGAGAGCATTTCAGCTAGGGAAACTCCGACGGTTCAAGGTGAATTTTTGACTCCTCTTTTAACTTCACATGTTTCTTGGATTATAGTCTCATGCATGCTTGTAACACTTGGTTTTTATTCCAGGAATGGGTAAGGAGGCCAAGACATCGGACACTTGGCACCGCCTCGAGCAATTCAAACTCCTCAAAGCTTCTGCTAAACCGAAGCCTTCGACCAACCGTTCCGGGGACGTAGTCGGCTACCATCCTCTTCTCGGAGTAATTGAAGAGGATATTCAAAAGAGAAAGAGGAGACGCTCCATGTTCGAACCTTCACTTGGACTTCAGCCCCCAACCCAGCCTATTCATGATATCACGGGGGAGGATACTGAGTCTATACCATCTCCGCATCCATCAGAAAATCCTACCGTTACTCATGTTGATCATCCCGGCTTGGCTCGTAACCCATTTGCGGGTCATCCAGATTTGGACCCGAGTTCTCATGATATTTCCTTTGATGAGGTTACCGGTGAGCACCTCCTACCCCGCAATCCTATGGTAAGGGTGCTTGATGAGGCTAAGTCTTTGGATCTCGACTTGTTGACCACTCGGATTGTGACTATGGGGGATGAGGCCAAGGCAAACATCGATCGGGTGGCTGAGGAGACCAGGAAGTTGATGGGGCAACACGCTCGACTGGTCAAGACCGGGGAGGAAATTGGGAGTGCCAACATAAGATTGCGGCTAGTGATTGCAGACCAGGCTAAGCAAGTTGTTGATCAGGCCATCCAGATCTCTCAGCACGAGGCTGCCTCCAGACGGCTAAAGAAAACTATGGTAGACGCTAGCAGAGCCGAGCTGCGAAAAATGGAGGCCATCTGCAAGGAACGCATCGATATAGCCATTGCAACGGTAGACGATGTTCGGAAGGCGGACCTCGAGCGGGTAGAGGAGTTATCCGGGAAGCTTGAAGCCGCGGAGCTTGCTCAAGCCAGGCTGAAGGAGGAGATGGAGGTGATGAGGAAATCCCTTCAGGATGACCGCTCGCGATACCGATTGGAGAGGGATGCTGCCGTTGCAAAGCTGTTGGCTTCTGAAGTCCGGATGAGGGAGTTCGAGGAAAATGAGGGGATGATGGATGAGATGCTCCAGGATATGTATTTCCGTACTTGGAAGGAGGGCAACTTATCCTGGATGGATGACTATCCCCGGATCATGGCCAGGATTTATCTTCCGGCTTTGGAAGAGGTCAAGGCTGATGCGGATAAGGAGGGTGGTATGGCCTTCAGGATGGATGTGGTTATGGCCCAGTTTACTAAGGTAGAGAAAGTGGCGGTGAAGGAGGGCATGCGGCTGCTTGCTGCCGAGGAGGTAGGTGTGCAGTTGGGAGACAACGATCAAGGAACGGATGTTGGTAAGTCTTCCCTTTTAGCCTTTTCATAGCTTGGTTGCTTATCGTTTATCTAATAGATTCTTCTCCTGAATTGGACAGGTGGGACCTCTGGTTGGCATGCTGGGAGCTCTGATCCTGCGGTCAAGTTGAGGGGTTGGAAGGATAGAGATGAAGTTCTGATGCTGCCGACTATTTTGGCCTGATCCGGATATTTTTGGTTTTACTTGACATTCCTGTATATACTAGTTCCAAAATATTAATGCACTTTCAGGTTGTAGTTATGTCATTGCAACGAGCGATTTTATTTTTTGCATGTAATTTTATAACATAAGCTAATTCTGTCATATTTGGATGCTGTCATTATTTTGATGTGTTGCATAAGGAATATAGCTGTGCATGTGCTAGTGATTCAACTGTGTATGATGTCAAATTCTTGCTTAAAGTATAATTTCATGTCTTGCAATGTTAATGTGATGTGTGAATATATCAGAGTTACTTATTTGTATACAAGAGAAGAAAGTACCGCCCTTTCGATTTTTAGTTGTAGGTGGTGGCTTTGAATGCCTTGTGTTATCGAATACGGGTTGAGTGACCCGTTATCCAGTTGAGAGTTCTCATTCACATTAGCGAGTGCATCCTATTTGGTGTCCTATACTTTAAGGGTTGTTATAGAGGATAGGAGGAAAGTTTTTTATAAATAAAATGTAAATATAAGGAATAGTAAAACTTCCAATCACGGAAGGCCTTCGATATGCTTAAGTTCGTGGCAAATGGGTTTTGTAGTCACTTTCCCTAGCTGTGGGTCTTGGAGACATTCGTCACCCATCTTGCGCCTCCGCGGGGAGTTTTCTTTTTTACCACAGCCGTACTTAAGACACATCGGAGCCGAGATCGCACACAGTAACTACCCGGGCCATTATGGCCCGTAATCGTGGGTATTATTCGATTTACCGTGGCCGGCTAGCGTGGGTGCCGACTGTCAACTGTGAACTGCCCCTGGCTGGCCACACCTTTTGTTGGGGCTTATAATCGGTTCGCAGTCGCCGGCGAGCCGAACGCCGTAATGAGCTGCCTCGGCTATAGTCGGCCTTCTCGGTGGCTTATGATCGGCTCATTACAGTTGGCTTTGAGGGCCGTCGCGAGCAATGAGTTAACCTGCAGCAGAGGGATGCTGGAGCAAGAGTATCTCATTGACGAGGGCATAGATTCGTATAGTACCTGTTAGGTCTTGTCCAGGTGAGGTTGTGCCGTGAAGTGTCCAGAATGGAAATGCCGTTATACAGTATTTTGTCCAACAGAAAAGGATAAAGCTTAACAAGCAGCCAAGATATAAAGGAACAAGTCAAAAAGAGACAAGATTTTTAAAGTGGTTCGGCACGAAAATGCCTACGTCCACTGATTCTCTTCGTTTATTAACTTCATATGGGCAGTACAAGTTAAGAAAAGTATCGACGAAGGTGTTGGATGTTCCATGCCCTCTGGAACACCTCTCTGTCCACTGTTGACAAAATATAAGCTCCGCTGTGGAGATCTTTATGAATTACATAGGGTCCGTCCCAGATTGGATCTAGCGCTCCGGGGCGCGGGAAGATCCGTTTGAGAACAAGATCTCCTTCTCGTAAGCTGCAATGATTGACTTTGGAGTTGTATCGTGCTGCCACTTTTTGCTTGTGAGCTTCCGCTTTAAGTGCTGCATCATTTCTTCTTTCTTCAATTAGGTCCAAAGACATGTGTAGGAGTTCTTCATTCTCTTCTAGTTGTAGTGGATCCTACGGTGGGAGGGCACTACAGTTTCAACTGGGAGCATGGCCTCCGATCCGTATGCCAAAGAGAAGGGAGTATGCCCTGTTGATGTTCTGAAAGACGTGCGGTAGGCCCAAAGTGCCGTAGGAAGTTCAACCACCCAAGCGCCTTTTGACTTTTCAAGCTTCTTCTTGATCAGAGTTTTGAGAATTTTGTTGACAACTTCAACTTGTCCATTCGCCTGGGGATAAGACACAGATGAGAAGCTTTTGTGAATTCCGTGCTCTCGACACCAGTCGGTGAACTCCTCGCTGTCAAACTGAAGTCCATTGTCCGATATGATTTTGAGCGGAACCCCGTACCTGCGTAGAACATTTTTGATCAAGAGGTTAATAACTTTTGCCGAAGAAATTTTATTTAAAGGTTCCGCTTCCACCTATTTGGTGAAATAGTCGACTGCCACTATAGCATATTTGGCTCCGCCTCGGCCCATCGGCAGTTCGCCAATCCAGTCAATTCCCCATACTGCAAAAGGCCAAGGGCTGGTCATTTGAGTAATCTCATTTGTTGGTAGTCGAGGAATCTTAGCAAATTTCTGACATCTGTCACATCTTTTGACGAAGTTTAAGGCGTCTTTGTTCAAAGTGGGCCAGTAATACCCATATCAGAGTATCTTCTTTGCTAGAGTCTTCCCTCCAGTGTGATCTCCGCAACTTCCTTGATGGATGTTGGACAGGACTTCTTTGGCTTCCCTTCCAACGACACATCTTAATAAGGGGTTAGAGAAGCCGCGCCGATAGAGGATGCCTTCTTGTATTGTGTAGCGGGAAGCTTTCCTCAAGATTTTCTTAACTTCGCTACGCCCGTCGGATAGTGTGCCACTTTGTAAATACTTCCGGATGGGAGTCATCCAAGTTTCCTCTTCGATTGCAGCTATCAGATTCACTTTCTCGAAACTCGGGGCTAGTTGCTTTGAGATAGTTATTATTCCGGAAGTGGTGCCGTCCTTCATGCTAGCTTGCTTTGCCAATTCGTCGTCCTCCTGATTCTCTCCTCGAGGAATATGTTTGATTAAATAGTGATCCAATTGATTGAGCAGCAGCTTGGTCTTCTTTAGATATGCTGTGAGTCGTTCTCCTCGAGTCTGGAATTCTCCCAGTATTTGATTTACAATAAATTGAGAATCACTATGGAGATATAAAGAACTGACTCCAATCTCTAGAGCAAGTTCTAATCCGGCTATCACTGCTTCATATTCTGCATCGTTGTTGGTGGCAGCGAATTCCAACTTTAGGGCATAGTGCAGCTTCCTTCCCCTAGGGGTGATTATCACAATACCTACCCCCGAGCCTTATTCATTTGATGCTCCATCTACAAAGAGATTCCACTTGATATATTTTGTTATTTCAGATCAATCTTTACCTTCGTTGGTAGTGAATTCGACAATGAAATCGGCCATGGCTTGTCCCTTGATGGCGGTGCGAAGGTGGTAGGTGATATCATATTGACTCAGTTCAATGCACCATTTAAGTAGTCGCCCAGAAGTGTCGGGACGATGGAGTACCTGCCTTAGCGGTTGATCGGTTAAAACTCTGATGGAATGAGATTGGAAATATTGTCGCAGCTTCCATGACGTGATTAGCAGACAGTATGCTAGCTTATCAAGTTTAGGGTATCTGGCTTCTGCCCCTATAAATCTCTTGTTTACAAAGTATACGGGCCGCTGCACGGTTGTCTTCTCTCATCAAAGAGGCGCTTAAAGCATGGGACGATACAGCAAGGTATAGGTATAGTTCTTCACCTTCGTTTGGAGTTGAGAGTACTGGTGGTCTCTGAAGGTGTTCCATTAGGTTAAGGAAGGCTGTCGAGCATTCGTCAGTCCATTCGAACTTTCCTTTGTCTTTCTTTAGAGCTTCGAAGAAAGGGATGCATTTGTCGGTCGCTTTAGAGATGAACCTGCTTAGGGCGGCCACCTTCCCGTTTAGGCTTTGCATCTCCCTTCGAGTGGATGGTATCTTGATATCTTGCAAAGCCCGGACTTGTTCGGGGTTTGCTTCAATCCCCTTAGCATGGACGATGAATCCTAAGAACCTTCCCGTTGATACTCCGAAGGAGCACTTTAGAGGATTCAGCTTCATTCCATATTGGCGAAGTACTTGAAACATCTCGTCCAGGTGGTTTATATGATCGTTGGCTTTCCTTGATTTTACCAGCATGTCATCCACATAAACTTCCATAGTTTGTCCTATTAGTTCCGCAAACATCTTGTTGATGAGGCGCTGATAAGTAGCTTCGGCATTTTTAAGTCCAAAAGGCATTACTCTGTAGCAGTACAATCCCCGATCAGTGATGAAACTAGTGTGGTCTTGATCGGGGGCGTGCACAGGGATCTGGGTATATCCTGAGTATGCGTCCATAAAAGATAAGAGTTCGTGTCCGACTGTGTTGCCCACGAGTTGATCGATTTGGGGGAGTGGGAAGCAGTCCTTCGGGCAAGCGTCATTTAGGTTGGAGAAGTCGATGCATGTTCGCCACTTCCCATTAGCCTTCTTTACCAGTACCGGGTTGGCGATCCATTCTGGGTAGATGGCTTCTCGTATGAAGTTATTGGCAAGTAGGTTCTTTACTTCTTCCTCGAGGGCTGCTGATCGTTCTGCCCCTATGCTTCTCTTTTTCTGCTTTACTGGCACCTTGGTGGGATCGATGTTCTGTACGTGGCATGCTATGTCCGGGGAGATTCCAGTCATGTCAGCGTGCGTCCATGCAAATACATCCAAGTTGTGGCGAAGAAAATCGACGAGTTGATCCTTCAATTCCGCTCTTAACTGAGACCCGACTCTCAGCAATCTACGTGGGTCATGTTTGTCTACAGATACAAACTCCATAGCCTCTGCAGGCTCGGTGGTGGCTTCCTCCTCCTTGTCCCTGGGGTCTAATTCGTTGAAAGGATCGCTGGTATATCGAAGAGGAGGGGCTTTCTTTAATTGCTATGCTTCCAAGTTTTTCTTGCAGAGAGAAGTCTCTGCATCCTTCCCTTTATCCTTCCTGCGGTTATTGCGAAGTTCAGTCACATAGCAATCTCGAGCGGCGTCTTGATCTCCCTCTATTTCTCCTATTCCGTTATCCGTTGGAAATTTCATCTTCAGGCACCACGGGGCTAGGACAATTTGGAAATCAGACAAGGCCGGTCTTCTCAAAAAGGCGTTGTAGGCTGAGTGGTTCTCTATTAGCACAAATGTTTGTTTTCGCACAACGGAGCAGGGATGACTTCCTATTTCGACAAAGAGGTCCAGTTGCCCGAGGGGCATCTTCGCATCTCCAGTGAAACCATGTAGCGGTTTGCTGCAAGGAGACACATCCTTCATTGACAGCTTCATTTTGTCGAAAGCATGCTTGAATAGGATATTTACTGAGCTTCCAATGTCTACTAGAATTCATAAAACCTTGGCTGGACCGAACCAGGCAGAGATGACCATAAGATCCATGTGAGGGTACTGCCTTCCCTCTAGATCACGCCTACTAGATGTGATGTCATCGTTCTCTTTCCGTTTCGGGTGGCGTTCTTCTGTAACAGAATTAACGTAGCCTTCATTGTTTCTAAGCGACTGATATGGTAAGGACCACTATATTCTCTTGACTGGAGCCGCTGGTTTTGCGATTTCCTCCGCCTACTTCCGGGAGGGGTAGCCCTGGGTTCTCATTGGCAGGAGTTGAAGTCATGTTCTGACCTTTCACATAGCGCTCTAGTCTCTTCCTTCTGATGTGTTCTTAAATCAAGTCTCGGAGATGATGGCATTCATTGGTGTCATGCCCATGAGATTTATGGAAGCGGCAGAACTTTCCAGACTTAATTGCATTATCTGATACCTTCTTGTGCGGGGGGCGCTTGTATCTAACTTCGTCTTGGGTGGCCAATAAGATGTTTTCGATTGTTTCATTTAAAGGAGTGTAAGAGTCAAATCTCGGTCCTGGCCTATGTAAGCGCTTTTCCCCCTTCTTGCCCCCAGTACTATCTCTGGAGTTATTTCTTTGAATGTCCTTTGCTACTGCGGCTGTGTTGCCATGAGCTGCCTTGGTTTGTTGCTCTGTCTGCCTTTCAATGGCAGCGTCTTCAAGTCGCATATATTTCCCAGCTTCGTGGAAGAAATCGGGTTAGGTAGCTGGATTTTCTTTCGTTAATCTCCTAGCAAATTTAGTATCCGGATGCACACTACTGCAAAGGGCCATTAGGATAAGTTTCTCATCGGCATCTTGGACTGCAGCTGCTGCGGCGTTGAATCGGGTTAGATATTGTTGCACTGTCTCTCCGGGCTTCTATTTGATATTAGATAGGGAATAAGCGTCCTTGGGTTGTTCCACATGAATGCGGAACTGGCTGATGAACTTTTCTTTCAACATTTTCCATGAGCTGATGGATCCTTGGGGTAGATGGCAGACCAGGAGGTAGCTAGATCTTCCAAGAATAGTGGAAAGCATTTACACAATACTCTCTCTGTTGCTCCGCTCATGAGCATATGCTGTGTGTATCTCTGCAAGTGTACAACGGGGTCAGAGGTTCCCTTGTAAGGTTCCATTATTGGCATTTTCCATTCCAGGGGGGTGATGGCGGTTTCGATTTTGCGGGTGAAGGGGCAGGTTACCCTAGCGCCTATCCCCCGATCCCTTTGGTCCCGTTGGACGCACTCTCTGAACAATCGTGCCATCCTTTCATCAGAACTTGGAGCGGATAGAAATGAGTTTGGTCCTTCCCGGTGGGATTGGTTCCGTCCAGATGACCTGTAGGGATGGTATCGTCTATCACTCCTACCATTCTCCAATGACGGCCTCTGGTCTTCCGGGGGCACGCTGGGGTCAGCTACAGTTGGCCCTTACCTTGATCTTCCCTTGCTGGGTTCTGTTCTCAGCACCTCCTCGGGTCCAACTTCTGGCTGGACTCCAGCTCGGTCTCGTCTATTGGTGTTTCCATGGTTATGTAGCATGGCAGGCTCAGCTACATCCGACCCCTGCCTGGTACCTCCCCTGTTGGGTTCGGTTCCAAGTGTTTCCTCGGGTCGGAATTCGGGCTGAGTCCGGGCTTGGCTCCTACCATTGCTGTTTCTGTTGTTAACCTCTTCGAAGAAGAAAGACCTTTGTCGTCTCCCAGATCCTCCAGACCGGGACTCACCCCATGATTCAGTGTTGCGGTTGGTTTCTTCAACATCCCTTAAGCGTGACATGAGTTGATCCACCAAGGCTTCTTGTTGAGATGCGAAGCGGTTAGTTACAGCCACAACCCTGTCCAGATCCGCCCTTGTAATTGGTTGTTCTGTAGCAGGGGCTGTCGGATTTGCCTGATTTCCATTTTTTGTTGGAACTGGACGATTGTCTTGATCTCTGATCACTAGATCCGGGATACTGCCAGTTGCGATGTTCTTTCCTTTGTTAGCATCTTTCTTCCGTCCGGGAGGCATGTTTTCCAAGCAATGAACGATGCTGATAGGAAAAGGGTTAAGTGGGAGAAGCTGAAGCTTCGAGATCCTTTTCTCAGTGAAAGCACTAAAAATGTTTGCACAAAAAATGGGCAAACACCTCCAAGTCGTATGATTTAGTTGATTATGTGTCGTTCTTAGTGATTTGGGTGATTTATGCAAATATATAAAATAGATGGACTAAACTGTAAAGGCACACAGATTTATAGTGGTTCGTCCAGAATGTGCCTATGTCCACTTTATATGTTATTCTTCTTTTCTCTTCAGATTACAAGTACAAAGCTTTGATTACAAGTATTTGAAAATTGTTTGAAAGTACTATCCGTGCTTGAGCTCTCAAACTTGTCTGCCATTGTTGTACCCCTGCCCCTCTATTTATAGAGTGAGGTTGGGGGAAGGGGTCTTGGATGTATATAGCTGCTGGTGGGCCTGGGATGATGCAACATGGCCTAGAAGTGTTGGTCTGGTATGCCATGGTCCGGTGGAACTTGGTTCGGTAATGGGTGGAGTGTGGGATGGTTCGGTAGTTGGTGGTTCGGTAGTGAAGGGAATTGGACCGGTGGTGGCTTGGGAGTGAATTGGTTCAGTGGGCATGGGATTGAGCCGGTCCGGTGAGATGTTGATTCGGTGGTAGGGATGGAGCCGGTCCGGTGAGGTGTTGATTCGGTGGTAGGGAAAGAGCCGGTCCGGTGAGGTGTTGATTTGGTGGTGGAAAGGAGCCGGTCCGGTGAGGTGTTGATTCGGTGGTAGGGATGGAGCCGGTCGAAACACACCCAACAGTTAAAGTGACATCCTATATTTTAATTTGAATTTTACTCACTTGAATAACTTGGGTTAAGATGATATTTTATTGGAAGAGACCGGGGTCGGGTATCAGTAATACCTAAAACCACTTCGATTTGTAAAATTCATGATTCTATATGGATTTGATATGTGAGATAAATAGACTGAAATGGAATAATGTGGGCCTTCGAACTACGTAAAAATACTTAGAATTTGATTTGAGAAATAAGTGTTGAGCATAACAAGTAATGAACTTGTATTAAAGTATGAGTTACCTGGGTTTCCTTTTAAATTTGAGTTTAGTATTTCAAATTATATGGGTTTACTCACGCTGGTTTCCAACCTGAGCTGGGTGTTACTTTGATGTAATGTTCGGGTCAGACCGAGTATTACAGAATTTCAGATAAGGTCGTTCTGGAGTTTAGGAGGCGAGCTGGAGTGCAGGAACGTATGGAGTGTTTCCCGCTGTGATATTATATTGTATAACTAGGACATGTTGTTTTAAACTGTCCAGTGATTGGTAATGGTTGTAACTCTGATATATAAAAATATAAGTGTACAAATACAGTTTTCTTTTGTATAACTGTTATATTTGTTATTATACTTTATCCGCTGTGAATGTGAGATGATGGTGTTTTCTTATCTTCTTTTCTTCTTTCTCTTTCTACTTTCCCCTAACTATCAGAAATTTTCGAGATCAAAAATTTCGGGTCGTTACATTTGGTATCAGAGCAGAAGGTTAAGCGAGAACCTTGGCTCTGGTGGTGGGTTTACTCATTAAAGTTAGGGTCAATGGTACCCTAGAATGAGTTCAGTGTGTATGTGTGTGTGTGTGTGTATTGTGTGTGTATGTATATGAGAGTGTATTTGTTATTTTCTTATATAAAGATTTTAAATGATTTTATATAAGAATATATTTTGATATATAAAGCAATATTTCTTTCTAATAAATATTACGGTAATTGGTTGTTAAATTATTGAAATTAAATTAAGTGGTAATAGAAATACAACCAAATTGAAATTTAATAAAGATGAGTTTGAAATGGATTCAAACAGAAATTAAAATCATGAATGTGGTATGGAGTTTCAGAATGAGATAATAATGAATTGGTTTCAAGATATGATAATCTTGGTTATTATCCTAAAATGATGAAATAATGATTAAGCAAAAATAAATGTTTTAAGGAAGTAACCATTTGATGAGAATAACTTGTAAATTATAAAGGATGTAAATTAAAGTGGGTTTCAAATTGTGAAGTTCTGAATTCTAAATTTAAACATTTGAAATTGTTTCAAAATGTTAAAGGAAATAATATTATTCAAACTATTCTGAATGTAATCTTATTTTAGAATAAAAAGTTGTTTGTAAACTTTAAAAGAATTTGTTTGAATTAAAACCAAGGGTGGTCTAAATTTTAAAATTTGGCTTAGTGGGCCAAGAAGTAAATATGTATATATGTGTGGATATACATAATATCAAAGATGGTTTGAAATAAACTCTAAATATTGAGTTTTAAATTTGGAATGAGATGTGATACCCAAAGTGATTAGTTTTCAAACTTACAAGTGGGAAGATTATTAATGTGAAGTTTAAAATTGGAAATGGGAATTCAAATTGGGTAAGGTTGGCTGGATTAAGTAAATTGAATTTAACTTTGGGAAAGTTAAATAATTTAACAAGCAACCTAAATTGGAAATTTCAGGATGAAATTGAAATTTAACTTGGAAAGTTAAATGGTTAATTTGAATTAGGAGTTTGTATGATCTCAAAATGGGTTTGAGATCTAGAAATTGGAAATGGATGGATGTTTTAAGATAATTGGATAATATTACCCTATTGTTATTAATAAACTTTAAGCTGAAATTGGATTTATCTAAATGAATGAAGAAATGGGGTGTGATAATATATCCATTATTATGATAAAATGGAATCATTTTGAACTTAAGATTTAGTTGTTTAAAAGGGATTTGAATTATTATTTGAACTTTGAAATAAGTTAAAAATGGAATTTGAATTCTAAATTAAATGTTTTAAAGATATAAGTTGATTTGATTTAAAGTATTAAATCAACATTAAAAAAATTAAAATTAACTCGAATTTATATAATTCGGGATGGTTTAAATTTGGAATTTGAACTGAATTAGTTCAAATTGAATTTGATTTGAATCAATTGGAATTGTGAATGAAGATGGATAAGTTTAAAAATTCAAATGGAAAATTTGAATTGGATAATTTGAAAAGAAATTAAAGTTGAATGAGTTCAAATTCAAATAGGAAGTTGATTTGAATTTGGGATGAGAATGGAAGTTAACTTAATTTGAATTGAAATTGAAAGTTAACTGGAAACTGGTAATTGATTGGAATTGGGATCAATACAAATTGGAATTGAATCAATTTAAATGGAAGTGGAAATTTAAATTGAATTGATGGGATTGGAGATTGGGAATTAAACAGTTTGGCTCTGGACTATTTTCAAAATAACTTGGTTTAAAATAAATCTATTTTTCCAAACTATTTATTATACAACTTTTCTTTTTAAACATAAAACTATCTAATACTTGTTTTACAATTATTTTTGGAACTATTTAACAAATTTACAACTGTTTTATAAACTAATTTCTATTTTTCAATCTATTTTCTAAATTTAAACTGGACAGAGTTCAAACTGATTTGATTAAATATCCATTTGAGATAAGAATTGAGTTGATAATCCAAATGAGGATTTAAGCAATTGTGAGTAAGTGAATGAAAATCAAAGTGAATGTGATTAGAAATGGAATTGATTTGGCTAGTGACCAATAAAGATAAATAAGTAGGGTGTACGTATGTTATTCTATTCGAATAGTGATTTAATCCAGATTCGAGCACAGAATTTCGAGATAGTATGTCGATCCGAGTTGGGATTTTTCACTCGATTTTCGACGGCGAACCTGGATATGGATTGTTCATTGGTTTTGGATATTCTCTATCATAGTTATGGCTATGCAAGGAGAATGACGGTTTCTGATCAAGAAACCTGATCTGAGTCCGCATTAGTAAGTCAGGTGGACGATACTAGTTCGGAAGTGAAATTGTGTGATCGAGTGAGCGATCAGATTGGTTAGCGTACAGATGATATGTGTGCATCGTACGGGTTTGAATGAAATTGTTACTTGGAATTTGGAAAATAATTGTGAAATGGTTTTTGAAATGAGATGTATATTTTGTGAAATATATGATGAAGTAAAATGGAAATTGGATATTTCTATAAAAGAAATTTACTTTATGGAAGTAAGTGATATGATAAGTGGTTTTGTATAGAGTAATCAAATTTGAATATTTGATTTGGAATAAATAAAGTTATATATCTTTTTTATATAAGATAAATCTTCCCTTGTTGAATCTATTACCGGAAGGAAAAGATTATTGAAAGTGTTTGAATATTAAAAGGGTTTTATACAAGTTTGAAATGATCCTAAGATTTTTCAAGGTTATATATATCTGTATATATATGTATATATAAAAGATCTTGTGAGAATGATTTGGAAAAGGTTTTGGAAACCTTTGGATTTGGAAAGGCTTTTGATTTTTGGGTAAAATCAATATTGGAATTTGGAAAAGCCTAATTTGAGAATTATCGATTTTGGAATAATCGATTTTGAGAAAGGAGATTTATTTGAGATTCATACTAGGTGTATGATTTGGAAGATACTATATGTGTATAGTATAAAGTGTTTTGAAAATGGCTCTGGGGAAAAAGGTGCTCCCTTGGGATGAACTTCTCAAGAGTACCATAGGTTGGTACTGCTTTGAGCCTCTAAGGGGGAGGTTCTAAAGTTGATCCTGTGAGGAGTCCGGACAAACTAGTTCCTAAGGATTATTGGGTAGCGAAAGTCGATGGCGCTGATGCCTACAGAGGCATTTGGGTTATACTGTGACGATAGTGTAACTCGATGTCGCTGCGATCTACTGTGTGGACCATAGCGAAAATCGTGTGGAGGTGAGTGTCAACAGTCTACGCTTGATTTTGCCGGGAAGGCAACGTAACAACGGTAGGCTATGATCTATGGTCAAGTGGAATAGAGAAGTACATTCTTTTTGCAGCGAAATTCGAGGGCGCTGAGGCCTATAGTTATATGGGTTTTTGCTGTGATAGCAACGTAATCCCAGTCATAGTTGGATCTGTAGCGGGTTCCATGGTGTAATCGAGGGGAGCTGAGGCCTATAGTTATCTACGGATTTTGTCGGGATGGCAATGTAACCATCGGGTTAACTGCGACCATGGATGGGGGTGATGATTTCCAGAGCATTCTCACCAAAGATATTTCCTCTACTTTCAAATGTTTTTGATATTTTCAATAAAATTATTTTTTCAAAATATTTTCATTGGATGTTGAAACGGGTTTACCAAGTACTTATAGATTTTCAGTCCTACGCCCGATCAACGTATGACCGAATTTCTGTGTGAACAAGGAGGGATTTGTTGAACATCGAGTTATAAAAGTATTTTTATAAAAACTATTTTAGCAATATTATATGAATTTTAAAATTGATCTAAAAGAATTTATCTGATTTTAAGCATTTTAAATAAACTCTGGCTTCGTTCCTTTTCGAGGACGAAAAGATTCTAGGGGGAGGAATGTGATAGCCCAGATTTCTAGACATCTGTAATTGATATAATAATTGGGTTAATTAATAGAAATACTGAATTATAGATTGATTTTAAATATAATAACTATTTAATTTGTGTTATTTTATAAATTTAATTTTAAATAGACTAATTATTTTCAATTTAATAAGAATTGTTTAAATGTACGACTTCAAAGTTAGAATTTAATATTTCCAAATTCAATAGTATGTTTGTTCAATTTAACATATATATTTAGTTGGATTGATTTTCAAGTTGGATTTAAAGAAAAATAATAATATGTGCATGTTTTTTTTTTTAGTTTATGATTGATTTTATATCATTGTCTTTAAAAGGTTTTATAAATATAGGTAATTATAAGAGAAGTTCAAATATTAAACATTTAAGACATTTATAAATACATAACTAAATTAAAATTTTAATATAAATATATTTAAAACCATATTAGTTAATGAAATTACAAATGTAAGGTTAAATGTGTATATATAATTACAAATGTAAGCTAAAGGATGTGTTTTATGACAGGTGTCCCTAATTTCCAAGTTTTTTTAATAATTAGTAAAAGAAAAAAAAATAACATAACTTCTCCACTCTACTATCTTATTTTCTTTCAATCTTCATTTCAAAACCAAAAAAGAAAAAAAATCTGAATAACAACTAAAGTCTAAAAACAAAGTTGAAGCAAGCTTTGATCAGCTCAAAGTAAATTCAAGCTCAAATTGTCAAACTGGAAGAAAACAAATCAGACTTTTTCAAGTTTCAATAGCAAAGTAAGATCAGATGCAACTCTAATATCAAGCTAGATTTAAGTTTCGGATTATAACAAGAAATCAATCAACTTTAAATCTGCAACATGTAAAAAGAATCATCTAGTCTCTTCCAGTTTTTAAAGCCATCAAAGCACTTTCAGTTTTCAAAAGTAGATCCAGGACCTTTGTTTGCATAAATTACGGTGGGTAAATAATTCTGATTTTTAAAAGCTTTAAATTGGTTTAAACCCTGATTCATGCAGTAATCTTGAGTTTTAATTTGAGATATTGGGTTGCATGTTGATCTTCTGGTTATATGAATATATGTATGAGAATGTATCTATATGCATGTCAATATTATGTTCTGTTTTTAATTTACAAACAAAAGTTAAATCAAAAAATCAATAACTTCTTGTGTAAATACTTTTTTGTTAGGATCTTTGAAAGAGAATGGTTTGTAATTGTCAGATTCGATTTATAAAAATAGTTTCAAGCATATCCATAAAGCAATGATGACAAAAATTGGAATTTACAGTGGTAAATCAATTTAAATCAAAATTTAAAGTAGTTTAATCTCAAATTTTGTTTATATGATCTGATTCAATATTGGGAAAAATGATTTTTAAGGGAAAAATTAGAATTTTTAAGCTTGAATTGGAAGGGAATTTAGGGGTTGATCAAAATTTGGAAAACTGTCAATTTCCGATGATCGCGACAACCGGTCGCCTCGGGGTCGTGGCTGAAGTAAGCTGGGGGTTCGTCGAGGTCGGTAAAAATGATGACTGGTCCTATCAATCACCGAGGAGGCGAGAGTTTGGCGAACTAGGGCATAATATGGGTTTTAATCATGTTTGATTTCAGCATCATCGCGACGTTGACAGAACTTTAGTCTTGATCGCGAGCGGGGGAATAGGTCTGTGGGCCTATGATGAAGTATTGATCGGAGTGATGATGTTTCTAGTGGCCGGAGGTGGTAGTTTTGGAAGCTTTTTGGGTGATGGTTCGTTTCGATTTAGGTGTGTACTGACTCGATCTTGCTTTCGAGTATGAACTGAAGCATTTATGGTCAGAATCCGGTAGTGAGGCTTGGGATGACTCGCGGCGATGATGTGGATGATCGGAGCGGCGTCTGGCGACGTGTACACATGCACGATGGGTCAGCAGTGTCAGTTTGGGTTTTGGTTGTTGTTATGTTTGGGAAGAAGAAGGATGTCTCGAAGGTGGTATCGGGTTTTGGAGGGTGGAACTCGAGTTCATACTCGTGTGATTTGTTGGGAATAAGTCAGAAGGTTTTTAAACTTAAATAAAATCTAAGTATTTGAAAAATAAGGGGGAAAAGAAGAGAAACTCGGGGGTAGGCCCGAGCGGCCATCGGGTAAAACCCGAAGCAACAGTTTTGAACAGTTTTAAAAATGTTTAAAAATCAAATTTTTTTTGAAATTTAAATTAAAATCTAGTTTAAAACTGTCTTATTTAAACTTACTCTTTTTATAATTGTTTCTTTAACAATTGATTAAGAGGTTTTGAAAATTGGTTTAATTTAAAGTGATTTTAAAATTTAGTTTAAATAAGATTTTATAAACCAAGTTTTAAAATACAAATTGAAATTAGTTTTTAAAAAACTTCTACTTGATAATGTTTTAAGTTATTTTAAGTAAGTTAAGTTTTCTTAACTTTAAAATTATCTGGTGAAATGATTATTTTATTCTAAAACTTAATTAATGATTTAATTAAGCAAAGGTAATCATAATGATAAAATGTTTTAAAATGATAATGGTAATAAGGCATTGATATGATTAAGTTTTATCTTAAGATAATTAAGGTTTAATGCCTAGAGATTAATTAAGTTGACTAAGAAATTTAAGTATAATTACTTAATTTAATTAAAGTAATTATGGATTAATTAATTTGTATTGAGAGATATGGATTAATAATTAAGGTTATTAATCAATAGCAAATGGATAATTAATCAGTTAATTAATGGTTAATTAATTGATTTTAAAGGTAATTAAGAATAATTACTTTGTATTGAAGGAGATTAATTAATAATTAAGATTTATTAATTAAAGAATAACTAATCTATAATTAAAGATTAATTAATCAATTATAGGATAATTAAGGGTTGAATTACCCAGTTATATTTAATGAGATGAATGTGATTCATTAATTTGTTGATTAATTAAAGATAGTCATTTGGTACTTGATTAAGTATAATTACTTAATGAGATTTACAAGTGTAATTACTTCGTGATGTAATTGATGGATAATTGAGAGATAATTAAATAATTGATTTGAGATTAATTAATGTTAAGAAAAGGTAATCTAAGAGATTGAGGTTAGTAATTTAATTTGAAATAATTAAATTAATTTTGGGAGTGATCAATTTTTGCTTATGATGATTTAATGATGTTAAACGCCTTGAATTGATTTTTATCTCTGGAATGAAATGTTATATGATATGATACGATTGGGTTGTATAGTGATAATGTGTTATCTATTGATGATAAATTGCTACGTTAAAGTGACATCCTATATTTTAATTTGAATTGTATTCACTTGAATAACTTGGGTTAAGATGATATTTTATTCGAAGAGACCGGGGTCGGGTATCAGTAATACCCGAAACCACTTCGATTTGTAATATTCATGATTCATATGGATTTGATATGTGAGATAAGTAGACTGAAATGGAATAATATGGGCCTTCGAACTAAGTAAAAATACGTAGAATTTGATTTGAGAAATAAGTGTGAGCATAACAAGTAATGAACTCGTAGTAAAGTACGAGTTAACCGGGTTTCCTTTTAAATTTGAGTTTAGTATTTTAAATTATATGGGTTTACTCACGCTAGTTTCCATCCTGACCCGGGCGTTACTTTGATGTAATGCTCGGGTCAGGCCGAGTATTACAGATTTTTAGGTAAGGTCGTTCTGGAGCTCAGGAGGCGAGCTGGAGAGCAGGAACGTATAGAGTGTTTCCCGCTGTGATATATTATTGTATAACCAGGACATGTTGTTTTAAACTTTCCAGTGATTAGTAATGGTTGTAACTCTGATGTATAAAAATATAAGTCTACAAATACAGTTTTCTTTTGTATAACTGTTATATTTGTTATTATATTTTATCTGCTGCGAATGTGAGATGATGGTGTTTTCTTATCTTCTTATCTTCTTTCTCTTTCTACTTTCCCCTAACTATCTGGAATTTTCGGAACCGAAAATTCCTGGTTGTTACGAGTGATATCAATTAAATGCATCTTATTAACTAATAAAAAGATTATCCTCCTATAACTAAGATACATATAATGTATTTGCGCGCAGCAATGTGATAATGGATCAAAATCAAAATCCAAAAAGGATTATTATTTAATGTGACAAAGTTTATCAATGTTTAAGGGGAGGATAAAGGGATACAAGTTCATTTTGATCATCAGTGTTAAATATTTGTTAAAATATACAATGATGCAAAATATTAAGTAACTTCAATAAATTATCAATAATATCACTAGTAGACTTTCTCCAATACAGATTTGAATCCCTGAAGGATTAAAAGGTGTAAACCACATCTTAAATGTGGTACAGAAGTTAGTTCAAATTTTTTTGAAGTAAGTACTAAAGATACCAAATAAAGGAGGTGAGTGTTCTTGAAGAAACACTTAAGGGTGCTGTGAAAGAGATCCATGACATGATTATTAAATAATCATAGAAGGGGTTTAGGTACCTAAAACAAGATAAATAAAGAGATCTTAGTAAATCATGTGTGTAGGAGTTACAATAAATAATCGTCAACGATAAATTTGTAAATAATAAAGCGCTTATGTTTATAAATGAATTAAAGATCCTGGATTAGAGAAAAATATGATTGGCCATCATGGAATTTTCCTAAATGAGAAATGTGAAACTATTGTCCATAAATTATAATTAGAAACGCGTTTATAAAGTGACAAAAGCACATTAAAATCAATAAAGCACATATAGTGTTAACGACATATTAAGTTCCATGGGCATGATATGTTTAGAGATAATTGAATTGATTGAAGTAGTGAAAGTATTTGAAGCACTTAAAATACCCTGAAGGTATAAATATTGTTTAAATCATACTAAACGATGAAAGTAAATAAATTCCTGAAGAGTATAAATAACTTTGTGGTCATAAAGAATGTAAAGAACAAGAAGCATACATTACAACTTCTTTTAAGTATTGTTGTAGTGAAAATCTTGATATAATTCATGATGAGTAGATTACTTCCTATTTTTTAGTACTTTTGTAATGAAACTCTTGATATCCATTGAAGTGGTAGTTGCTATATACAAAAATTTATCAAAGTATGTAAGTTCCTATATAACTTTTATGGTTATAAAGAATGCAAAAGACATGAAGTTTAAATTACAATCTTCTTCTGAGTATAATTGTAATGAAAATATTAATATAGTTCAAGATGAGTAGATTACTTCCTGCTTTTTAGTATTGTTGTGACGAAATTTTTAATATTCATCAAAGATGTGTAGTTGCAATACACAAAACTAATTCGAAGCACAAATATGAAACCACGTAAAGTGTTTTTCATTAAAGTAGCATATAAAATGCATAAAATGTGAATCATATTTGGAAGAAACAATCTTGGAAATTTTGATTGTATCGAAGGAAACTATCAATAAATTGTATTATTAATGAGACACACATTTATGAATCCATAAGTATCCATAGCCAATTTGAGTTATTGAAAGACGAATACGAATTCGAAGGAAACTTTTAAGTCAGGGGGAACATCCATAAGTATTTTGTAATGCACTCTTTTTCCTTAACTAAGATTTTTTCCACTGGGTTTTTATTAGCAAGGTTTTAATGAAGCATTATCTTGATCTAGAAGAGTCAAACGTCTTAATAAGAAATAACATCTCAAATATGTTATTTAAGTTAAATTGTATTTTTATCCTTGACCAAGGTTTTTCCCATGTGGTTTTCCTTTATAAGGTTTTTAATGAAGTATTATATTGATGTAGAAGTATTAAACTCCATTTGATGTTGTAAATTATTGAAATATGTTATTATACTTTTTTTCCTTCACTAAGATTTTTCCTATAGGGTTTTTCCTAGTAAGTTTTTAGCGAGACATTATATTGTTGATCTAGAAGTATCAAACTTCATTAGATGAAATGAGGTACTAAAATATATCATTGTACTCTTTTTCTTTCACTATAATTTTTTCCAATGGGTTTTCTTAATAAGGTTTTAACGAGATATTTTTGATCCCGAAGTATCAAACTTTAACAGCCCGAGTTTTAGATATTTATTTTATTTTAAATTATTTAATTTTGAAACATATTTTATACAAATTGTGTTTAAAAAATATAGTTTAATTATTTAAATGGGAGATATATTTTATATAATGGTGTATGTCAATAAAATCTAATAATAACTGTGAAATTTTAAGCTAAGTTTGAACAGTTGAATTTCGCGTTTGACAGACGCGTCAATTATAGGGTATAAAGCAATGTAACAAAACGTGTGTTTTTAAAATTTGAATTTTGTGAAAATTTTTGATGTTTTAACCTGCGTCTGTTTAGCGTAGTGTAAAAATCAAGTTTTAAAAATTTTTGGACATAAAATATCAGTCAGCGTTTTAACGAACTTTACGTACTTTATTTGTCAGCTGGTTTTATATTTTGGCATACGTTCTATTTTGACTATATATAATATTGTACCGTTTACATTTTACAATACCAAGCTAAATCTAAGGGGAAACTTTAACCAAAATGAATCACAACATTTAATTATATAACGTTCAAACATTTCATTGTTCATTTCTCTGGCAGTTTCCTTTGCAACTTGTACACTCTCATGTTTCATCTCAAAGCCTGGAACATGCACATACATTTGTCTCTATCTCACCAGTGCCAAGCTAGCATCATACACGCATAATTGAATCAAAGAAACCACTGGAATTAATGATTCGAAAATTTAAATATACACTTGGAAAATATAACTGAAATATACATCAGCCTTTCCTTTAACAATCAGTTACCAGAGCATACATCTCGCAAGCCATATCATCAATCAGTTTCTTCAATCAAGCAGCCATTTAAACTGCTTTCAAAAGCATCCAATAATCTTCAAGGGTTTGAAACTGATCGGCCTAAATGCATTGATAAATTTAGGCAAGAATTCTAAACGTATTGATTAAAATTAAAAAGCTCTGCCTTACCATTTATTCCCCATCTCGCCATCAGTTGCTATGATCACGCAAATCTCATAGTATAAGAATAAGAGGCCACGCTATTTTTCTCCTCATCATTTTCCTCTGCTTCTTCTCGTGGTTGTATCAGGTAATGGCTTCTATTTCTCTTCTTCTTCCAGTCTTCCTTTGTTTTTTTTCTGATCATTCTTGCTCGGCTACCCACCCATCTGACCATGTTATATATATAGACACATAGGCATATAAACTGGAAAAAAAAAAGTTGAAGTAGAAGAATTGTGTGATGATGAGTGGAAGTACAGAACAGTATGTAAGATAGTAATGGTGTAAGTGATGTAAAACTTGGTTTTGGAAAGGCTGGGCATTTAGTCTTCACAGTAAACAGATTTTAAGTTGGATAGAGATATGCTAGTAGTTGACACTGGCTATATATATATAAGTACATCTTTCAGTTTATAGACTGGAAAGTTATGGATAGGTTGTGTGCTTTGCCTTGTTCCTGTCTGCACATATAATTCTCAATAGGCAGCACATAATCATGGTATCAGTGTACATGATTATCTGAGCTGAGGCAGAGGGAAGTAAGAGAATAGTAGTTGTTTAAAAGATTCAGTCGCATTAGTTTGGAAATAGTCTGCATATTTTTCAAATAATGTTTCTATTGGAAATGTATCACATATATGATTTGCTGTTCAAAAGGGTTGTGCATGGGCAAGGCCTGGCCTCTGGTTGTAGTAGGATGAGGTGCACATGTTGTGTGGACTGAGGAAGAGGAGGATTCTGATCTGACAAAGGTGTGGAAGAGTGTTGCTTGATGATGTGTGATAAGAGTAGTAGAGTAGCAGTTGTCTTATTTAGCCCAGCATGCAGTTGAAGGAGAAGCATGTAGATGACCAGGTAGTGATGTCAGGTCCTCGAATGTTTGGAACCATAGTTGCTGAGGTTGGCTAAGTGCATGTCTGAGTGCATGTTTTGAGATTTGGCAGGAGCATATCATTTAGGCATATGCTGTCTGAATGATCAGGTAAATAATTGAGGTAGGCTAGAACTATAATGGGTTATAGGCAGATATTTGTTTTCCAGTTGCATTTTGTTTGAATAGGAGTTTGCATCTATGTACATGTTAAGATGTTTCAGATCTACATTCACATCTAAAAAAAAAAAAAAAAAAAAGGAAAGGAATACAACAAGATAAGGTACTTTGAGTTTTAGTTTGCATTGTGACATAAAAGGCAAGTCTGCATGTATGTAAATGTTGGAAACTGACAGGGAGCATGCATATGGTAGTTGCAACTTGGTGCAGTGGAGTTGTTTAGTCTGGAAAATTTGTTTGTTCATAAATTGAAGAGCAATGAATAATGAATAGGGGTGCAGAGAAATAATCATGAGGTAGAAATAGTGAATATTATAGACCAAGAAAAGTTGTAAAGCATGCAGAGGTTTTGTCTGGGATGTTAAAGAAATGGAACTGGAACCATTTTGATAATAGGATAAAGTTGATAGTAGAAAAGGTGATGTTATGGGGAGGGCGTGAGTACATGAACGTGAGTAAGAATTTTTAGGCTAAGTTAAAAATGTTTGGGGTGAGTTCAGGTGGTAGTAGTAGTGTGCACGTATGGGTTGGCGTGAGCGTAGTGTGCACGCGTGCACGTGCATATCACGGCATATAGTAGAGAGACTTCACCTTTTGTCAGTCAGCCTTTAGAAATTTTGTCGTAAATTTTGGGTTAACCCGGTTCTCGTTTTAAGGTATGTTTTGGTCACGGTACACGGTGGAGTGGTCGAGCAAGTCAAGTCATTCTCGTTCTATTTTGATTTGACCGTAAAATTGTAAGTCGTGTATTCTATTTTTCTACTTTTGTTCTAGATTTGAATCTAGGCGACATGCGAGAAATTTTATCGTTACTCTCTGTCGGTCTGTACCGGTGAATCGTCGTTTTTGAATTCAAATTTTCTGCAACTTTCAGGTGAGTATTTCTCACCAGACATACGTATTTATATTTCGTAAATTTTTGCAAGTGTATGTGTAGAAATTTAATTCACTACTATCTGTCTGTAATGTTGTATAAAATGATGAACCCCATTTAAATGGACACCTCATCAGTTATTATCTGTTGTATGATATTCTGCAGTTATATTTTATTATTGTTTATTTACTGCTTAAATCACACTGCAAGTTCCCTGTTATATTTAGATTGTTATGGGCTGAGACGATAGGCCTAATTGATTATTATTGTTCATCTATGTTGTTAACTGCTTATCTGACAACTTGGGATTGCGGGTTTGAAATGATAGAACCCGGGGTTTGTAAATTACGGATTGAAATGATATAAATCCGTATCACTTGACCTAGGCTAGAAAACTATATACAGGCCCGTGGTCCTTATAATATTTTCTGAAATATTTAAAATTATTTTGGAAGTTAAATATTTGATTTAATATCTTTAAAGGATTTTATATTGATTTTGAATGAGTTATAAATGTTAATAAATAAATAAATAAATATTTGAATAAAATTTTGGAATATAACTTATTTTGGAAATTCTGGATTTTTGAAAGGATAAGATTTCAGTTAAGAAATATATATATAAGTTATATTTGGAAATATTTATTAAGTTAAACAATCTACTAAAGCATTTAAATGCTGTCTTTTGAAATTGGACTAGTTTTACCCGTAACTTTAGGTAGCATTTCCTAAGTGCTATAGAATCTGGAATTTGATTGTTTTGAAATTTAAGGAATTTGATAAATTATATTTATGTTTAAGTTTTGGAGACCTTTAAGATATGAGATTTATAACTGGATTTTTCTTAATAAATTTAAGATGAACATTCTAGTGTTAAGTAAATTTTGAAATTATTTAATGGCATAATTTTGGAGTTTTATCTATGGAATTTATGGGAATATTCAAGACGAAATAATAAACACTAATTTGTTGAAAGAAAAAATATCCAACCTTAGTTTTGAATATTAATACTCCAATTGGATATATATATAGGAATTGAAATGGTCTTGGGAACATGAAGTGATATTTAAATTATGGTTTAAAATAAAGAAATATATTTGTAAAGCTATGTAAATTATCTTCTTTACAAAGTAACCATAAAGTTAAACCATTTATTCTATATACCGTTGAATGTCCAAACCATTGTGTTTGGGAGTTATGGTTTTAAAGTAAAATTTCCAAAATATTATGTTTTGAAGATATAATTTAAATATTTGGTTTCCAGATATTATAAATTTTAAGCAGTATGGTTTTTGGAAAAGAATTATACTTGAATATAACGGTATCATATTGTTTTGGGTTTTGAATGATATCGTGTTTATAGTTTGAAATAGAAATGTTTATTTTGGTTTTAAAGTATAAACTGTTTTAAAAGACCACGGTGTTATAATAACGATGGGTTGGCAAAGAGACCGGGATCGGATATGGACATACTCTCTGTCGATACCGAAAACCACTTTGACTAACCGTGTACGCGGTGGAGATTCCAGAATGAAGTAGGTTGGTGGCGACGTTTCTTGTAAGGTAAATACGTGGACCCGACTCCCGTGAGTTGGCATAAGGTGGCTAAAACAAGAGCGATCGACGGGTTAATGAGGTCATTCCTCTGATCGGACACTCCTCTTCGATATTATACTATGACTTTGGATTGATTCAGTGGCCACTTCTATTTTGATTTGGGGAGTTGTTTCGAGGTGGGCGGTTGCTGCGGCTTCGCGTTACCATCGGCCCGGATGCGTAATTGGTATATCTACCCTGGCATTGCCTAGTTGTGCCGTGTCACCTACCATACCGCGCCTTGTACGAGTTTAGATTTCTCCCGTAGCTCGTGTGGTATCCTCTAGTTGCTTCCCGATCAGGAGGAGCTATGATATTGGATGGACTACTGGGACTATTACGTGTTAAGGGCTATATGGGTAACCCCTTAGTGCTAAGAAAAAAGTATGTTTATTTTATAAATAGACACTATTATAATAGCGCAATATATTACATAGTAAATAGTTTGACGGATCCGTAGAGGATGGGCGGTCCCAAGCATCCTTTAAGTTACTTGCTCTATATTACAGTACACTTGATTTAGCTTACATCATATAAGTATGTATGTCCTGACTCGAGTGTTGTTGTTTTATTGTACGCTCGGGTCAGCCTGAGTTGCAGTTTCAGTTTCTCTCCGGAGTTATGTCATCCCGTAGATCATTCATACTGCCGGAAGCCTTTCAGTCTTTATCTTATTTGCAATCAATCAAATTGGAAGACTCTGTTTCTATTTATGTCTACAGCTGTATTGCAGATTCTAAACTATGTAAATTCTATTTGGTTAAAGTTTTATAGTGGCTTCATGAACCACTGTATATTTTATTTCCGCTGTGAGTTCTGATATATGTATGTGATTCTGTGATTTATTTACTACATATTCTGAGTTTTGCCAAATTTATTTTACAACGCAGTATTTTGAACAATTCAAGTCCGACATGTGCGGATGCGAAGGGTTGAAAATACTGGGTCGTTACATTTGGTATCAGAGCTTTGGCTCTCGGCAAAACTTAGAATGTATGATAAATTTGATTTATAGAATCACATTCATCCGAGCTTGAATCTCTTCCTTTTCGAATATTGGAACATTCCCTGTGGTTCCAAAGTTCATTCGTGTCCCTCACTTTTTCCATTATCTTTAGATTTTGGAGTACCCCATAACTCCACTTCGGATGATCTTTATAGTGAATTGGCGGTCTAGCCATTATTCTAATAAAGGGGTGAAACTCCTTTACCATTAGCATTGATTCACCAGAGATTTATATTTATCCTCGGTTTATATGCCAGTATCTTTGGTTATTCCGAACTCTATCTCTTCGGATCAAATATAGATTTACCCAATCATATCGATCCGACTCTTTAAGTCACGGTTGATCAGATCAAGGTTGTCCGCGATTTATATAGACTTACCCAGTTCCTTATTCTGTTATTTAATCATCGGACCTTCTGATTTTAACTAGCTTGGATTCTATTTGATTTGAGTTCATCAAATTTGAATTTCTATCCTTGTTTTGGAAATTTACTCCTATATTTGAAAGGAAATCTAAAATATATATAAGTATAAATTTTCAGAAATTTTAATATTTAATTTAACTAGTGTCAGGAGATAATAGTTTGATTTTATTTATGGTTTTGTAAACCATGTGTTTGTCTAAATAATTGAATATAAACAATGGTTATAAATTAATTTAGAAACAGAAATGAATATAAAACAAGAACTTGAGAATTCAATTTCTGATGGTTTCAAACTTTGGGATTTAAAATTTTAAAAGTATATATTATTTAAAGTATTTTCAAAATAGAAGTTTGTTTCCCAAAGAATTTTAAAAATTTAGTGCTATTCTCTTTGTCGCTGGAAAATAATTTCGGTGATGACTACAACATCATCGACATTCATTTTCGAGTTTCGAAGTGAAAGACCATTCTGTAGTCTGGCTACAGTATTACCTTGAGATTTTATTTGATTTGAATTTCTAAAATATGACTTAATTTATAAAATAGATTTGACACATTATGTACATATATTAGTTATCTCTAAATGGTTTGGAGGGAATCGGAAATAAAATTTTAAAGTTTATCTTGAGGAGAAAATAAAATTTCTGAATAAAAATTTCCAACTGGAGATAATTGAATTTGAAAGTTTTAGTTGTATAATACTCAATTTCATTTCAAAATAACTTACCTTGATTTTCAAAAGTTAACAATGAAATTGGATAATATATAATATAAAAGATTTTATAAATAAAATTTGAGTGGTTATAATAAATGTTATACACTTAAATTTTAGTTATAAAAGATTAATAGAGGTAAATAAGGAAAAAGAATAAGGAATCTTATTTAAAATAACTTAACAATCAAATTTGATTTAATAAGGAACCTTAAATCTAACCAGGAAATCCTAATAATTCCTGAGAAGAATATGTTTGTAAAATATTGAAGAAATATTTTGTAGTAAGGATTTATAGTTTAATTGATATCTTAATGAATAGAGAAATTTGATTGTTGTATTTGCTATGATAAATATTTCATTCAGGAAATAGACATGTCTTGAAAAATGGATAATTATGATTAAGATGTATTTTAATATCACTAAAATTTGATAATTGAGAATTTGGTTTTCAAATGGAAATTTCAAGTGTAACTTATTAAAGGAATATCTTAATTATAAAATAGGTATTTTAAATAAAGTGTTAGGTTATTGCTAAATCAAGAGTTAAGTAGAATAATGAATTGATTGGAAAATACTATTATATCTACCGTAGCATATTATAAGTGCTGCTGTTTTTAAAAATAAAATGTTTTGAAAATTTTATAATTGAATAAATGAACCTTAAAATATTTCAACTTTGAAATGAGTATTATTTGGCATTGAATTTAAAAGGTATAAATGAAGATTATTTTAAAAAGTGCTATGATTTTAGTAATATGATTTCCAAATGATAATATCTATAAATCTTAATGATTTTCAAAGTATTATGATCTCAAATTTAGTATCTTATTTTGTTTTGAACTATCTTTAAATGTCCTTGGTTTCCTTATCTGCTACGGATTGGGATGCTATCGCTTATACCAGTCTATTTAGAAATCTTTCTATAATCTTTGAAAACCTTTGTTACTCATCGGGGCCTGAGCACCCAGAGCCTGACAGTCAAACTGAAAGGGGTAAACCGATTCTAGTAGATCTTCTTCGTGCTTCAAATACCGGAACTATTCGTTTACGGTACTGGTTTATCTAGCTTATCTTCCTTTTGTTTCTCTTCTTTGTTCCTTTTCGAGGACGAAAAGTTCTTAAGTGGGGGAGAGTGTAACAGCCCGAGTTTTAGATATTTATTTTATTTTAAATTATTTAATTTTGAAACATATTTTATACAAATTGTGTTTAAAAAATATAGTTTAATTATTTAAATGGGAGATATATTTTATATAATGGTGTATGTCAATAAAATCTAATAATAACTGTGAAATTTTAAGCTAAGTTTGAACAGTTGAATTTCGCGTTTGACAGACGCGTCAATTATAGGGTATAAAGCAATGTAACAAAACGTGTGTTTTTAAAATTTGAATTTTGTGAAATTTTTTGATGTTTTAACCTGCGTCTGTTTAGCGTAGTGTAAAAATCAAGTTTTAAAAATTTTTGGACATAAAATATCAGTCAGCGTTTTAACGAACTTTACGTACTTTATTTGTCAGCTGGTTTTATATTTTGGCATACGTTCTATTTTGACTATATATAATATTGTACCGTTTACATTTTACAATACCAAGCTAAATCTAAGGGGAAACTTTAACCAAAATGAATCACAACATTTAATTATATAACGTTCAAACATTTCATTGTTCATTTCTCTAGCAGTTTCCTTTGCAACTTGTACACTCTCATGTTTCATCTCAAAGCCTGGAACATGCACATACATTTGTCTCTATCTCACCAGTGCCAAGCTAGCATCATACACGCATAATTGAATCAAAGAAACCACTGGAATTAATGATTCGAAAATTTAAATATACACTTGGAAAATATAACTGAAATATACATCAGCCTTTCCTTTAACAATCAGTTACCAGAGCATACATCTCGCAAGCCATATCATCAATCAGTTTCTTCAATCAAGCAGCCATTTAAACTGCTTTCAAAAGCATCCAATAATCTTCAAGGGTTTGAAACTGATCGGCCTAAATGCATTGATAAATTTAGGCAAGAATTCTAAACGTATTGATTAAAATTAAAAAGCTTTGCCTTACCATTTATTCCCCATCTCGCCATCAGTTGCTATGATCACGCAAATCTCATAGTATAAGAATAAGAGGCCACGCTATTTTTCTCCTCATCATTTTCCTCTGCTTCTTCTCGTGGTTGTATCAGGTAATGGCTTCTATTTCTCTTCTTCTTCCAGTCTTCCTTTGTTTTTTTTCTGATCATTCTTGCTCGGCTACCCACCCATCTGACCATGTTATATATATAGACACATAGGCATATAAACTGGAAAAAAAAAAAAAAGTTGAAGTAGAAGAATTGTGTGATGATGAGTGGAAGTACAGAACAGTATGTAAGATAGTAATGGTGTAAGTGATGTAAAACTTGGTTTTGGAAAGGCTGGGCATTTAGTCTTCACAGTAAACAGATTTTAAGTTGGATAGAGATATGCTAGTAGTTGACACTGGCTATATATATATAAGTACATCTTTCAGTTTATAGACTGGAAAGTTATGGATAGGTTGTGTGCTTTGCCTTGTTCCTGTCTGCACATATAATTCTCAATAGGCAGCACATAATCATGGTATCAGTGTACATGATTATCTGAGCTGAGGCAGAGGGAAGTAAGAGAATAGTAGTTGTTTAAAAGATTCAGTCGCATTAGTTTGGAAATAGTCTGCATATTTTTCAAATAATGTTTCTATTGGAAATGTATCACATATATGATTTGCTGTTCAAAAGGGTTGTGCATGGGCAAGGCCTGGCCTCTGGTTGTAGTAGGATGAGGTGCACATGTTGTGTGGACTGAGGAAGAGGAGGATTCTGATCTGACAAAGGTGTGGAAGAGTGTTGCTTGATGATGTGTGATAAGAGTAGTAGAGTAGCAGTTGTCTTATTTAGCCCAGCATGCAGTTGAAGGAGAAGCATGTAGATGACCAGGTAGTGATGTCAAGTCCTTGAATGTTTGGAACCATAGTTGCTGAGGTTGGCTAAGTGCATGTCTGAGTGCATGTTTTGAGATTTGGCAGGAGCATATCATTTAGGCATATGCTGTCTGAATGATCAGGTAAATAATTGAGGTAGGCTAGAACTATAATGGGTTATAGGCAGATATTTGTTTTCCAGTTGCATTTTGTTTGAATAGGAGTTTGCATCTATGTACATGTTAAGATGTTTCAGATCTACATTCACATCTAAAAAAAAAAAAAAAAAGGAAAGGAATACAACAAGATAAGGTACTTTGAGTTTTAGTTTGCATTGTGACATAAAAGGCAAGTCTGCATGTATGTAAATGTTGGAAACTGACAGGGAGCATGCATATGGTAGTTGCAACTTGGTGCAGTGGAGTTGTTTAGTCTGGAAAATTTGTTTGTTCATAAATTGAAGAGCAATGAATAATGAATAGGGGTGCAGAGAAATAATCATGAGGTAGAAATAGTGAATATTATAGACCAAGAAAAGTTGTAAAGCATGCAGAGGTTTTGTCTGGGATGTTAAAGAAATGGAACTGGAACCATTTTGATAATAGGATAAAGTTGATAGTAGAAAAGGTGATGTTATGGGGGGGGCGTGAGTACATGAACGTGAGTAAGAATTTTTAGGCTAAGTTAAAAATGTTTGGGGTGAGTTCAGGTGGTAGTAGTAGTGTGCACGTATGGGTTGGCGTGAGCGTAGTGTGCACGCGTGCACGTGCATATCACGGCATATAGTAGAGAGACTTCACCTTTTGTCAGTCAGCCTTTAGAAATTTTGTCGTAAATTTTGGGTTAACCCGGTTCTCGTTTTAAGGTATGTTTTGGTCACGGTACACGGTGGAGTGGTCGAGCAAGTCAAGTCATTCTCGTTCTATTTTGATTTGACCGTAAAATTGTAAGTCGTGTATTCTATTTTTCTACTTTTGTTCTAGATTTGAATCTAGGCGACATGCGAGAAATTTTATCGTTACTCTCTGTCGGTCTGTACCGGTGAATCGTCGTTTTTGAATTCAAATTTTCTGCAACTTTCAGGTGAGTATTTCTCACCAGACATACGTATTTATATTTCGTAAATTTTTGCAAGTGTATGTGTAGAAATTTAATTCACTACTATCTGTCTGTAATGTTGTATAAAATGATGAACCCCATTCAAATGGACACCTCATCAGTTATTATCTGTTGTATGATATTCTGCAGTTATATTTTATTATTGTTTATTTACTGCTTAAATCACACTGCAAGTTCCCTGTTATATTTAGATTGTTATGGGCTGAGACGATAGGCCTAATTGATTATTATTGTTCATCTATGTTGTTAACTGCTTATCTGACAACTTGGGATTGCGGGTTTGAAATGATAGAACCCGGGGTTTGTAAATTACGGATTGAAATGATATAAATCCGTATCACTTGACCTAGGCTAGAAAACTATATACAGGCCCGTGGTCCTTATAATATTTTCTGAAATATTTAAAATTATTTTGGAAGTTAAATATTTGATTTAATATCTTTAAAGGATTTTATATTGATTTTGAATGAGTTATAAATGTTAATAAATAAATAAATAAATATTTGAATAAAATTTTGGAATATAACTTATTTTGGAAATTCTGGATTTTTGAAAGGATAAGATTTCAGTTAAGAAATATATATATAAGTTATATTTGGAAATATTTATTAAGTTAAACAATCTACTAAAGCATTTAAATGCTGTCTTTTGAAATTGGACTAGTTTTACCCGTAACTTTAGGTAGCATTTCCTAAGTGCTATAGAATCTGGAATTTGATTGTTTTGAAATTTAAGGAATTTGATAAATTATATTTATGTTTAAGTTTTGGAGACCTTTAAGATATGAGATTTATAACTGGATTTTTCTTAATAAATTTAAGATGAACATTCTAGTGTTAAGTAAATTTTGAAATTATTTAATGGCATAATTTTGGAGTTTTATCTATGGAATTTATGGGAATATTCAAGACGAAATAATAAACACTAATTTGTTGAAAGAAAAAATATCCAACCTTAGTTTTGAATATTAATACTCCAATTGGATATATATATAGGAATTGAAATGGTCTTGGGAACATGAAGTGATATTTAAATTATGGTTTAAAATAAAGAAATATATTTGTAAAGCTATGTAAATTATCTTCTTTACAAAGTAACCATAAAGTTAAACCATTTATTCTATATACCGTTGAATGTCCAAACCATTGTGTTTGGGAGTTATGGTTTTAAAGTAAAATTTCCAAAATATTATGTTTTGAAGATATAATTTAAATATTTGGTTTCCAGATATTATAAATTTTAAGCAGTATGGTTTTTGGAAAAGAATTATACTTGAATATAACGGTATCATATTGTTTTGGGTTTTGAATGATATCGTGTTTATAGTTTGAAATAGAAATGTTTATTTTGGTTTTAAAGTATAAACTGTTTTAAAAGACCACGGTGTTATAATAACGATGGGTTGGCAAAGAGACCGGGATCGGATATGGACATACTCTCTGTCGATACCGAAAACCACTTTGACTAACCGTGTACGCGGTGGAGATTCCAGAATGAAGTAGGTTGGTGGCGACGTTTCCTGTAAGGTAAATACGTGGACCCGACTCCCGTGAGTTGGCATAAGGTGGCTAAAACAAGAGCGATCGACGGGTTAATGAGGTCATTCCTCTGATCGGACACTCCTCTTCGATATTATACTATGACTTTGGATTGATTCAGTGGCCACTTCTATTTTGATTTGGGGAGTTGTTTCGAGGTGGGCGGTTGCTGCGGCTTCGCGTTACCATCGGCCCGGATGCGTAATTGGTATATCTACCCTGGCATTGCCTAGTTGTGCCGTGTCACCTACCATACCGCGCCTTGTACGAGTTTAGATTTCTCCCGTAGCTCGTGTGGTATCCTCTAGTTGCTTCCCGATCAGGAGGAGCTATGATATTGGATGGACTACTGGGACTATTACGTGTTAAGGGCTATATGGGTAACCCCTTAGTGCTAAGAAAAAAGTATGTTTATTTTATAAATAGACACTATTATAATAGCGCAATATATTACATAGTAAATAGTTTGACGGATCCGTAGAGGATGGGCGGTCCCAAGCATCCTTTAAGTTACTTGCTCTATATTACAGTACACTTGATTTAGCTTACATCATATAAGTATGTATGTCCTGACTCGAGTGTTGTTGTTTTATTGTACGCTCGGGTCAGCCTGAGTTGCAGTTTCAGTTTCTCTCCGGAGTTATGTCATCCCGTAGATCATTCATACTGCCGGAAGCCTTTCAGTCTTTATCTTATTTGCAATCAATCAAATTGGAAGACTCTGTTTCTATTTATGTCTACAGCTGTATTGCAGATTCTAAACTATGTAAATTCTATTTGGTTAAAGTTTTATAGTGGCTTCATGAACCACTGTATATTTTATTTCCGCTGTGAGTTCTGATATATGTATGTGATTCTGTGATTTATTTACTACATATTCTGAGTTTTGCCAAATTTATTTTACAACGCAGTATTTTGAACAATTCAAGTCCGACATGTGCGGATGCGAAGGGTTGAAAATACTGGGTCGTTACACAAACTCTTAGAAGGAATATCATGTTTAATATGATATCTACGGTTTCACGAGTTGCGAGTTTTCCTCGTTCAAGGTTTTTCTCCTTGGGTTTTCCTAATAGATATTTTTAATGAGGCAACAGACAATATCTATATCAGCTTAATGGATATATGCAAGAAAGATAATAATGGGGGGAGCAATCATCATATATATTTCAAAAGTGACAACTTCAAGTTAGCAAAACATTCAAAGATTTTGAAGACGCGTATGCAAGGGGGAGTGTTGTAATATTATAAAGTGAGATTATGCTATACATTATATTGTGTTTAGTCATACATCATGTAATATGGTCAATACTATGCTCTAAGGCTTATATGTAAAGGAGTCTATGTAATGTAAATGGATTACTAATATCTGAGTGAATAACATTTTTCTCATTTCAACTTCTTTAATGGTTTCCTATCTCCGTTTAGTTTATAACAAAAAATAAATTACGCTATAAAAATACGTAAAAATTAGTCCGCTATATTTTAACCTAACCCATTTAAAAATGCAGGAGTGGAAATAAAGGTAGCATGTATTTTGACTAAGTAAAAAAAAAGGCCTTCTAAACTAAAAACCCCTTTCCCTTTTCACTTTCGACCAAATTTCCTAACTTAATTTCATTCCATCAATAGATTTTCAATTCACTCCAGCAGCAACGACCTCAAAACCAACTTGTCGGCATCTTTGGTTCACGTCAGATCCGTCCAAATAAAATGTGGAGCTGTTTAGTTATTTATTTGCTTAGCCAATTCATGTGGTTTTTTCATTGATTGATTTTTGATGATTTGTAAGCTAAAATATAGGTAATTATCTATCAAACTATCAGTATAAATGTAATCGAAAATCATCAACATTAATGAAATACAAACTTTTAATACTTAGTGGATGCAAGTAGTTAATATGATAAGGAGTTCAGAACTAAAATTGTAAATACGTTTTTTTTTTAATGTTAGAGTGCATAACTCTTGTGGATTATGCAGATATTTCTTTTAGTTTGGTATGCCTTTAGTTCTGTTATGATGGTCTAACATGATTCGTCTTTCGATTGCTATGTAGAAGAAGGTGATGAGTAGTAGTCAGAATATGATGACCATTTAGCTAAACTTAATGGAAATAAAATGAATGAACAAAAGGTTTGGGGGGAGAAGATTGACATAGCTAAATATGTAGCATCAATATAATAACATCAATATAACAATAATCCAAGAAGATAGCAGAAAAGATTTGTAGATGTCTTATGATCAAATGAGTTTCAAGACATGAAAATCTATATGTTTTGATGATAAATGTACTATTATGTGACGAATAACTTTTGAGAACTTCATGAGAGGCATCACTGACCCGAATATTTCACCCTTTCCATATATCTTCCTGTACATAATTTTGCAAATGTTTTTGAATCTATAATCAATAGGGTTGATGAATTTAATTGAAAACGATTTTTTCTTATTTGTTAATAGTAGTGTTCTATTATGCAACTGTTTGCATGTGCTTTCAAGTGCCAAGATGCAATTTTCTACCACCCATTTTTTTATTTCTCATTCTGTTGAGATTTGTTTCCCGTATCTATTTCGAAAATTGAACAACCGCAATATGTATGAAGTAATAGAAGGAGATGGAAGGTTGACATGAGGAGATAGTCCATTTACATGTCTATCCTTGTTTTTTGTGTATTTGAAAAATGTCCGTAGGATGAAATGGGTATTTCGTAAAAGGAACGTAATTAGATAGATAGGATAAGCAACATATTTTGGTTTTCTTGCCATCTATCTTGCGTATGCTAATATGAAATTCAATTATCTTTTATTTAAGCTTAATAGATTAAACTAAGTATATGTTTCAAACAAAGGTGTTTTTGACCAAAATATTTTTCCTTAAGCAAGTTATTTGTTGGGTGATTAAATTTAGGCTTCGACCATGGATTTTCAATTCGAAGAAAAGGGTTTTTGATGCTCATATTATAGAAATATTCAATTAGGACACCATTCATTATACATTCGTTATTTTTGTGTATATGCAGCGATAAACTTTATGAGTTATTAAGTTCATGCGTTGTATGCAGGTCATTGTTGAAGATGAGCCTTACCTATATGTATTGGTTTTTCTTCTTGGTTTGATTTTGCTACCAGATTCGATTCTAAATTCTGGTGAACAAATTCTTTCATTCTACTAGGAATAGGACATGTCATTGACATACTCATTTTTCTATATTTTTCATATAAAAAATAAACCACTGAGATGAACATTAAAATCAAATGACAAAGATATATTTTCCTGAATGAAAATATAAGCCAAACAATTTGTTTCATACCAAAATTGACTTTCCTATTGTAATTGATAAGAGTTAATGCTATTTCTTTTATGCTCTTTTACTATATTTAAGTACATATGTAGTGTGGGAAAATAACCAAACAACAGATCTTACTATTTCAAAGTACTTATGTAGATCGAGTTTTGCACGCAAAAAAAAATAAAAATATCATCAAAAATTAGCTTATGTGGTTTTACATTTTATTGTAAAATTAACCACATTGAGTATTCTCTCTGCATAAGGCCAGTCCTAGGAGTTTTGGTACCTACAGCCAAAAGTGAAAAGGTCCTTATACATAAACCAATCATATTATCGTTAATTAAATCATCAAAGTAATTTATATTGTTTATAAGAAATGAAAAAAGGAGAAAATAACTTTATTCATACCAGTAACTAGAATATAAGATCAAAATTGAATTTGCAGTGTATTGTAGTGAATAGATGATGTCCATTGAATCATTTGACAAATTACTGAATTATTAAATAGTGAAAATTACAATATAAAAAAAAATTAAATTTGCATTACATTAGTACCTTCAACTTGTTGAATATGCTAGTATATGATTTTTGTTTGATGATAATAAACATATATATATATATATATATTCATATAAATGTATTTGTTAATGTACTATTTTATTTTTCACATAATTAGATAAGTAAATAAATATTTGCTAAATGAAATAAATAACACAAAATTTATATTCAAATAGACATTTTATCCAAACAAATAATTTTTTACAATTTTAAATAGTACAAATTTGAGCTTTCACAATATATATACAATCTTTGATTACAATACAATTTCGATTACATCACAATTTTTACTTTACATTGTTCACCTCACTACATATCACTCATTCACTCGTATTTTATCTTATACTCTGCTCCAGCCTGAATCCAACATCTGAGTTATCTGAAAAGTAAAACTGACGTAGTAAAATTGAAAATGAAATATTTTTGCAGTGTAAAATAAAATGTGTTTTTGGAAATATTATATGCCTCGGTTATTTGGGTTGTTCGTAATCATTTTGAATTCATCATACACGAACAACTTGTGACGTGCACAGCGTATCAATATACATGCCACAAGGCCGTGCACACCGATATACACTTGATAAAACTGTAGGGACGGGTGAGCACAAGGTCAAACCCGAGCCAAAGCTAGGTTCGACTCAATTGCAATGCAAATAAAGTCACGATATGAGCACAAAGTCAAACCCGAGCCAAAGCTAGGTTCAACTCAGGTGCATAGAATACAAAACAATGGGTCAAGACACATGAAACAAGCCTCGACTAAAAATACAGTAATTACACATGAAAACAGAGGCTAGACAGTCCAACTAGACTCAAGTACACATAAAGACATCGTGAACCAGTGGACTATTCTCAGACTCACGGAAATATGAAACAGAAAAATGATCAGACCATAAATGAATTCAAATATCAAATGCATCTATAACGGCCCGCCTTTCATTCCATAGAAAGACGCATCATCAATAAGAAAGAGGTAGAAATAGAATAGATAGAAGAAAGAACACAACAAATCAAAATCTCACAGCGGAACGGAACAAAATATAATATATCATATAACTATTACATAGTCATTTACATATCAAAGTTACACAGATGCAACAATATCATTACATTAGACAGTTATAAAATATGTCTACATCTCAAATACAACACAGAGATACCAACACAGCGGAAACACCATATATCTACAAATGTTGAAGCCTCCTGCTTCATCTCTCCTCCAAAGTTCGTCAAAGCTAACCTGAATCCCTTGGCTACTCGTAAAAATTTGAGTACCCAAGAGTTTATGAAAAACATAATAAACTCCAGGTCAAACATGGGTCTGCGGGTTAAAGTTGATTAACTTTGAAAATCTTTGAAAACAAAAGGTATCTCTTAAGACTCTCTGCCCATAAACACGGAAAAGTTTTTACCTTACGATAACCAAAACATTTGATAGGAAATCTTGTTATATTATAATAGGGTCTAGGGTTTTCAAATAAATATTCACATGGCCGAAACTGTTACATTTATTAAATTCCAGCATACTAGCAACAAAGTGGGTTATACAATCAAGTCCGATGGCACTTATTGGAGATTGGATTTCCATACAATGGCAGGGCTACTGGGGTACCGCCCGTCATAGTACGTGGTCTAGATCACCGTATCGAGGATCCACCCTAAATTCCCTACAACACAAGGCTGGAACCATCCCTTACTAGATAGTCTCGAATAAGACAATCCCAACGGTTGTAGCTATCAACCGCCCACACAGCCGAAGAAAAAGGGACTCTAGGCAGGGGAAGATCTTATCCTACTTGAGGACTCACATAGCCTTGCTGCACCTCCCATGTTTCAGCCATTCCCGGTTGATGAGACTTGAGGCTACAATTACCTTTATAGAACATACCTATCTTATAATGCTCATCGTCCACCTGACGATGTTCTGAAAACATTCAATCCATACAAGTTCATTCCGGGTCGAACGAAACCGAAGGCATTATCTCGTTACATCATTTTGGAATCATCCTCAGAGTTAACGGTAATAACCCTTGTGCTCTGAAACTCCATCTCAAACCTGAAAGCACTATCTCCGTTATACTCGTATTAGAATCACCCTCAGAGTTTTAACGACAAATAGTTCTTACACTTCGAGTCTTCAACTTGTCTTCACTTAAACCAAATATATCATCCAATTCAGACGTTCTTCACAACAATCATCCATAAACAGGAATTATTAATCCAGATCATAATTAATTTAATTAACTTAAATTAAATTAATTACTTAAGAATTAATCACCTAATCATGCTTAATCAACCATTAATTAAATACAACTATTTAATTAATTAATCACTCCTTAATTACCTTATCAATCAATTAATTAATCTCCAAACACGGATTAATTATCCTTTAACTATTAATTAATAAACCTTAATTATTAATTAATGTCACTAAATACAAATTAATTAATCCATAATTACTCTTATAATTAATTAATTAATCTTTAATTAACTAATTAATTATTCCTAAATTATTAATTAATAAACCTTAATTATTAATTAACAACCTTAATTACAAATTAATTAATCCTCAGTCACCGGTTAATCAATCCTTAATTAACATTTGATTAATCCTTAATCACCATTTGGTTAATCAATTAATTACCATTTAACAAATTCTTAATTAATCTTTAATTACAGTTTAATTATCCTTTAATTATTAATTAATAAAACCAAATTATTAATTAATAAAACTTAATTACAAATTAAGCACTTCTTAATTACTAATTAAGTAACCTTTAATTACTTAATTGACTACTCACCAGTCACTTAATTAATCAATTTTAATTACTTAATTAATTAATTCTTAATTACACTTAATTACTTAATTAACTAATCTCTAATCATTAATATTTAATTATCTAATTAATGAATTTTAATTACAAATTAATTAAATTAATTAACTTTTAAATCCTTAATTATTTATTAATTAAATTAATTTAAGGAAATTAAGTATAATTAACAAATTTAATTAATTATAAGGATTAATTAAGAAATTAATTAAGAGTAATTAGTTGTGATGACCCGGAATTTTGGACAATATCAATTTAATAATCTGTAATAAAAATTAAATTGATTTAATAATTGTCTTTATAACTGGAATTTAAATTAGGAAATTCAATCTTTTAAATGTAAGTAAATATTTAATTGGTAAATTTTATCTTTTAAAGCTAATAAAATGTTTTCTATTTACAATGTATATATATTTGTATATATTGTATATAGAAAAGCTTTGGTTTAAAATTTAATAAATAAAATCATGATTTCAAATTCTAATATATTTTGGTAATTTGGAAATTATTATTAAATATAATATTAAACTTTGCAAAGACTATTTAAATAGTCAACAATATGATTTTAAAATACTTAAGGTAAATATTATTTGTTTAAAATTTATATTTAGCTTAAGTTTAAATTTAAATGAAATTAACAAAAAGATTTTTTTATTTTCTTTTTAAATATTACTTGATAAATATGATTTGCAAATATACATATATACATATATATATATAAGTTTGAAATGCAATTTACATATGATCATTAATTCATTTAGTAATATAAGAAAATTATAAATAAAGAGATAATTTCTTTTATAAATTGTTTAAAATTAGCAATTTGTTATTTTCCAACAATAATAATAATATGTTATTTTTAAAAATACATTTTATAGAAAACTGAATTGTTATTTTCAAATTTAATATGTTGTTCATTTTAAATTAGATTTTTGAATTTGAATTTGGATTCAAAATTGAAATTCAAAAGTTATATATTTTAAAACATTTTGGGTTGAAAATATTGGTATAAGATTTTATTTGTATATAATTTTTTTATTTTATTTCCTTTATTGAAATTCATATATATGTATTTAGATAAGCATTTATAAAATTGTAAATTAATATAAAGGCTTTTATTTACATTTAAAATAAATATAAAAATACATAAAGGACAAGTGTAATTATATAAGGCTTAATATAACAAGTGTAGTAAAATTAAGACACATAGTAACAAGTGTTAATTAGTGAACAAATGTAAATGATAAATGGTGAAGTTTTTAACAAGTGTCATTTTAAATTTTAGTTTTTATTTTATTTTAAATAAATTACAAATTCAGCCTATATAAAACATATATTTCTTTCTCTTCTATTTCCTTTTCTATCCTCTTCCTAATTCAAAACCAAGAAAAAATCAAACAAATCTGTTAATCAACATTTTCTTCAAACTAGAAACCTGAACATCATTCCTCAAACCTGGAATCAGAGCCTGTGCATTTTCTTCAAACCTAAGATCTATTCAAAAGCAAACCTGAGATGAAATTCAAAAAGGCTGTAGCTGATCAACAGAGCAAGCTCAAAATCAAGCAATTCGTCTCTGTTTTCAAGCTAAAGCATTCTTCAGCACTTTCAGCACTCAAGTTTTTAAAATCATAAACATTTTCCAGCAACACAGGTTTTAAAGATTCAAAAGCTTTTTCAAAAAGAAGCCTCTGTTCATCATCTAATCTGTAAGTAAACAAAAAAAATTAAAAAATATATGGTTGCTTGCTTTATTGCATGTGATTAATGACTAGAAAACTATGATTTGCCTTAGTATTTGATATGAATGTATTAATATACATATGATCTGTATATGCCTGTGTTTGAGTAAATAACTTTATATCTGCTCTATTAAATCCGGAATTAAATTTCCTTATAAAATTAATATCTTCCCAAACTTTCAGAATTTGGTTATGATTTATGAAAGAAATATGATTATAACAGTGTTATACTAATTTTAATAATAGTTTCAAGGTTTTATGTTTATAAATTATTTCAAAGATAAAAGGATACAGTAATGATCTGAATATAGCTTAAAATCAGTCATTTTAATTTTATGATCCAAATCCATAAATAGATTTGTGATGGCATAAGATGAGTTTAGGGACCAGAATCATAATTTTTAGTTTGGTAATCTCTGGGATAATCGAAGTTGGAGGATTTTGGGGTTTTTGCCATTTTCTGGCGATCGACGTGGTGGTCGGCGCCGAGGTTGTGGTCGAAGGTGGCTGGTAGATGGATGGTCTCAGGAAAAATAGTGATGAATTTTATTATTGGTTGTGGTAGCCGGAATGAGGTGATCTAGGGTTTCATCACCTATTTGGGTAGGTTAGGTATCCGAGGTGAATGCGGTAGCGGTGGTGCATCGTGGTCGATCTCATGAAGAGGAAGAGGATCGTCGCATTATGGCACGCTCTGGGTGGAATGGCTGGACCTATGGTGGTCAGAATTTGTGGCGTGAATCGATTTTCTAATGATGGTATGGGCTTCGGTCTGTTCGAATTTGTTTAATTTCGAGACTCAATGAGATCAATGATACTGGGTGGTCAGAATGTTGGTAGGGGTCATTAGCAACCAGTGGGCATCGTCAGAGGTGATTAGATCGGCGGTAGTCGCGTGTGCACGTGCTCAATGGTGATACGAGAATCCGGGTTTGGGAAGAAGGCACGAGTACGGGGTTTCCTCGAAGATTTTTCGTGTTGGACTCGAAGAAGTGAGTTACGTGTTTGATCGTGAGTGTCTCAAGATTGTCTCGGGCTTTTTGTCAAAGGCACGGGATTGATTTTGAACAGGTTTCAAAATTTTGTAAAAGGAAATAAAGTTCAAAGTTTAAAGCAAAATGAAAACCAGTTTTTCCAAGATAAATACTATATAAGTTCCAAAAAAAAGTCTTTAAATCAAGTTTTAAAGTTATTAAAATAATTGGTTTCCAAAAGAAAATGTTTAACCAAGTTTAAATATGTTTGAAAATTAAACAAGTTTTTAAAAAGGGAGTTTATAATCAAAGAATAAGAATTTATTAAATTTATTAAACAAGTTGAACAAGTTTTCTGGATTTTAATATTTATGATTGTTTTGTTTTAAAGTAAATTATATATTTTTAATTATATAATTGTTTTCTAAATGGTTTTTAAAGAAGTTAATTGATGGAATTTAGTATTTAATTAAGATAAAGATTTTACTTTTAAAACTAAGTAAGGAGGGTGATGAATTAGGAATGATTAGCTAGTGGAAATTAACAGGAAGTTAATCACTTAATGAAATTAATAAAGGGTTAATAAATTAGTAATTAAAGGGTAATTACTAAGTGAAGTAATTAATGAATTGTTAATTAGTGCAACTAATTAAAGGATCATTAACTTGTGAATTAGAGAGCATTAATTATTGTAATTAATTTAAAATATTTGATTTAATTAATTAAGGGTAGTAATTACTTAATGTAATTAGAGGTTAATTAAATTAATCTAAGTAAATTAAAGGTAAATAAATTAAATTAATTAATGGAAGCAATTAAAGTGATTACTTACTCAATGTAATTAAGTTAATGTGATTAGTTTAAGTTAATTAATTAATTTAATTTATTTAAAATAATCATTGGATGATTGGTAAGTATAATTACTTGATGTAATTTATAAAGTATAATTACTTAGTGAAGTAATTAATAGATAATTACTGGATGTAATTAATTGAAGAATGGAAGTAGTTTTGGGTTTAATTACTTTGTGTAATTAATAAGAGGGATAATTACTTAGTGGAAGTAATTAAGAATTAATTACTTAGTGTAATTTATTTAAGAATTAATAAATAAAATTTATTTTGAAGTTATTTAAGCAAGGTAATTAATTATGGGTAGTTAATTTCTGAATGTGATTAATCAAGGCTGATTGATGAATAAAGATTAATTACTAAATGCGATTAATTAGAGCAATAATTAATTAAAGAAGTGAATAAGGGATCGTTAATTAATATAATTAACGAAGTAATTAATGGTTGATTAATTAACATAATTAATCAATGATGTGATTATAAAGTAATTAATTAATGTAATTAATTAAGGATTAATGTAATTAATTATAATTAATTAATTAATAGGAGCAATTAATGGCTAATTACTATAAGTGATTAAGGATAATTAATTTGTGTAATTAATTAAAGGCTAATTACTTGATGTAATTAGAGTATAATTTAATCAAGGATGATTAATTAAGATGAACACTTAGAGGATGATTAATTAATTGATTTGTAATTAGTTAATGGTTAAGTAAGCAAGATTTATAGTGATGAAAGTAATTAATTTAATTTATTTTAAATTAATTAGAGATGAAGTAATTAATTTAATTCACTTTAAATTAATTATAAATGGTGTGATTAATAGATCTTTTCTTATGGATGGCTGATTGATACTGAATGCCTTGGGTTGTTGATATCTCTGAGATATGTGTTGATCTGTGATATTGGGTGCTTTAGTTGAATTATGATGGTATGAGTTATCTATTTGTGATGATGTGAATTATCTATCTGTGTGAATATAGATAATAGAATGAATTGTTTTAACTTTAAAACAACTTGGCTTTAAAAGACGGCGTTTTGGATTTCGATGAGGCCGGGATCGGGTTTGCTTGAGTATAGCATAATAGGGGATTCTCGCTTCACGTTTGGTGGAGAACGGGAGACTCTTACTCCTACATGTCCTTTTGACGTAGTATAAGGCCTCGGGTTAGTTGTGAATCGAGAGGCTGGCCGTAAAAGAAAATTCAAGATACCACTGTTTGCCATGGCGGGGAGTGGCCGCTGTCGATAATTTAAAAGCCTAGACCATGACAGTTGGTATCGGAGCGCTAGGTTGAGTGAATACCTAGGCTTTGGAGTGATTTCTTTCTTGAGAGAGCGTATTTGTAATTTTGATATATATATATAGCACTTATTTATTTCTATCTGTTTGTTGGTGTAACGACGTGGAAATTTTCGATCCCGAAAATTCCAAATAGTTAGGAAAAGAAGAAAGAGATAGGGAAAAAGAATCAGAAACACAACACAGAATCTCACATTCGCAGCGGATCAAAATCTAATATCAAATAATAACAATTTACAAAAGAATACTGTATCTGTCAATTACATTTTAACACATCAGAGTTACAACATATCACAAAACACTGTACATTTATACGTATCAACATGTCCTAGATAACAGTAATATCACAGCGGAAATACTCTATACGTTCCTGCCATCTAGCTCGCCTCCTGAGCTCCAGAACGCCCCTACCTGAAAATCTGTAATACTCGGTCTAACCCGAGCAATACATTAAAGTAACATCCGGGTCAGGCTGGAAACTAGCGTGAGTAAACCCATCTAACATGGAATACAAAAGCATATAACTTATATAAACCCGGGTAACTTATATCAATTTACAACTTTGCAAGTTGTTATAGACATCACTTATTTCACACATCAAACTCTAAGTACCAAATTTAGATTAAATGGTCCAGTTCACTTAAATCATTCCATTCCAATATATAGATTTCACATATCAAATCTAAACATAATTATTATAGATTACAAATCGAACAGGTTTCGGGTATTTACTAATACCCGACTCCTATCTCTTCGAATTCAATGTCATCAAAATCTACGTTGTTCAATTAAATACAACTCAACTTTAGTTACCGAATAACACTTTTACAACAACAATTCTTCATTGAAAGATAATCACATTGCCAGTATCCATCCAACATATCATATCTCAAAACAATTCATATCAGGGATATCAAGCAATCCAAAGCACTTATCATTATTCAATCATTCTTAAGTAAGATTGATCACTTCCATTAATTACGTTAAATTATGACCCTCTAATTACTTCCATTAGTTAATTATTCTTAAATTTCATTTAATAATCAATCTTTAACTTAATTAATTTTATCAATCAACCTTGATAAATCACAATCAGAAATTAGTTTTCCTTAATTTCTCTATCAATTAAACCAACTCCTTGATTAATTATATTAATCCTTGAATTACACTGAGTAATTATCACTTAATTTCTTACACCAAGTAATTATCCTTTAATTACTTCTTTTCAAGTAATTTCGTTTTATTTAATTACATCCAACAACTAATTACTTCACTAAGAAAATTACACCTCATTAATTACCCTAAGTAATTATACTTAACCCAACATCAAATGATTAACTTTAATTAATTAAACTGAATTAATTAACCAAAATTAACCACATCCAATTAATTAATCATACTGAGTAATTAGTTCCTTTAATTACTTCATTAAGTAATTATTCATAATAATTCTTTTACATTAAGAAATTAACCTCTAAATTACTTCTTCTTTAATTATTCCTTAATTAACTAACCTTGATTAATCAATCTTTAATTATCACCTTTAAGTACACTAAGTAACTAGCCTTTAATTAATAATACAAATTTATTATTCTTCACCCATCCACATTAATTTCACTTACCCTATATTGATTACCCAATTTTTATTATCCTATAATCTCTTACATTGAATAATTAGTCCTCAAATAACCTCAAGAATTAATTGTTAATTATTTAATCTTTAATAATTAATTAATTAATTACTCACTTAATAATTAATCCTTGATGATTAAATTTATCTACAACAATCAACCCTTAATTATCCATGTTTAACCCTTATTAATTAAGTAAACTTCAAGAATTAACTTACAAGTTAAACAAATAATTCTATTTAATAAATCAAACACTTAAACAATACTTTAACATCAAAGAATAATTAAGTATAATACTAAAACTTCATTATGTTAACTTAAAACATTTTGTTACTATTCATTCCTCTCGAGACAAAACCCATGATTACTCGAGCTAAACTTGAGTCCAACCTTCCTTCCTTCTTTTCTTTTTCTTCTTGACTAATTTCTAATTGTTGTACTAAGTAACACACACCATCAACACAAACGAATACCCGAGACAATCCACACATTTCCTGAGATTTTCCCTAGGCTTTCCCTTCTTCATCCTCACGTAACATCGATGATGCACAGTGACCACGTGCACATGCACCAAACGATGGTGGGGTTTCAGCATCCTCGACCATCACCGACAAGTCGCTCTTGCCAAGCTTGATCATCGCCATAGCCAGAATTCCTCGTAATTCTAGAAATCAAAATAGAGCAGCCTGGACGACAACTGGAACTCCTCACCGATGCTAAACATCACCATCGGCCTTGATTTTGATCACCGGAGTTCGTGCGAACTTGACCAGTGTAACATTATCGACTTCCACGTCGTTTCCCACACTCGCGACTACTTCCGGATCGCCAACGGTCATGCAACAAACTACGTTCCATCCTCGATGCAAACAAGACATCGAACCCTAAATACCCTTCGAAAAACCTTCGTGGCCGACAGAAAAATCACCGAGTATTTTTCTCGTGTTCGCCACCATTCATACCTCCTATGACCTCGATCCCGAGACACCCAACCATCGAGATCACCGGAATTTGACCTATTACCCGTTTCTGTTTATCACACAATTTCTCATGAATTTCCCAATTAAAAATCATGATTTTAATTTTAAAAATCCTAGATTTTGACGATGATATATAATATATACATGAAATGTTAAATTGTTGAAATCAGATTTTGATCAATCTTAAGTTTTACTGGAAAATTTCGAATTCCAGAAGCCTACAAACTTATTTAACTTCCAACACAAAATTTTAACTTTAGCTTATATTTTACAAACAAAATTTGTTTTAAAAATCTAAGCCTATCATAGACTAGATTAAGAAATTTGAGAATTTGATCGAAAATCTGGACTCTATACTTTAAACAGAGAAGATCACTGATCCCTTAATACATACACATAGTTTTACATTCATCTATACACAATACATCATCATGCAAACAATATTACATCAAGCTTCTTAGATTCATTCCTGCATTCATATTTAAAATAAAAAAAAGTTGGGTTACTCATAGATTTTGGAAATAATTTGAAGTACTGTTTGCTGATTAAATTTCTTAAATTTTGTTTCTGGGTTTAACTTATTTTTTTACTAGAATTTCTACTTTCTAGTAAAACCACTCACCGTTCTCACTAAAAATCATTTCATTTTTAAAAAAATAGAAATCAAGTTATATCAAACATATATCCCCTAAACATCACTGTATTGATTTATGTAAATAGAGGTTTGATTTTTACTGAGTTTATGGGCTGTAAACAAAGAACAGAGGTAACGTATATATATACCAAGTATAACATATCTATATACCTCTACAATACATTTGCACAGTCATTACTTCCACAACTTTCACATGCAACAGTATATTGTAAGAAGATTTAATTTTGAGGTGAAATTTTACCCACAAGCATAAATTTTTAAACAAGATTTAGCATTTAATGAGTAGCAGTTTACTTACCTGTCTGTATTTTGAATAGAGGAGCAGACATGATTGTATTTTCTTTTGAAAAATCTGGAATTTTATTTGATCTTGAAGCTGCAAACATGGGTTTGAAACATCAGTTTGAAAAAGCTTGTTGTTGAATTGGAATCCCTTTTGTTATTGAGAAGATTCAAGCTTGAGAAAAAAACAAAGATGATTTTGGCTTGATGATTTACTTATATAAACTTTCAGGTTTGAGAATTTATGGGAGATTAAAGTAGTTGAATTTGATTTTGTCTTTGGGTTCTGTTTCAGATCTCTTCTTTGTTTGTTTAAGAGAGTGAACTGATAAAAGGAAATGTAAGAGAGGTATGGAGATGTATATATATAAAATATACCCTATCTTTTATTTAATTATATTTTAAAATAAAAATAAAAATAAAATAGGGACACATCTTCAATTACTTAACACTTGTCATCAAATATATTTCTTTGCTTACATTTGTTATAATACAAAGAGAATTTGTTTATATATGTAATTATTATGTAAATTTATCTACATTTGTAATTTTCATAAATATGTTATTATATGTATTTATATAATATTCTAGATTTAGTTTTATATTTATAAATGTCTTAATATTAAATGTTTAAACTTTCACTTTATTCATTTACATGTATTATTATTTTTTAAAAGAAAATGGTAAAAATCAACTTACATTAAAAGTTATGCTAGTTTAATATCTTTGACAAAATCCTTTAAAGTAAATAATAGAAAACAAATTATATTCTAACTAAAATCACTTATAATATATTTTTAATTCCAAAATATATTTAATATACATATCTCTTAAATTTCAAATTTAAATCCAAATACAAATCCAATTCGAAATCCAATTTAAAATCATCACAAATACAGTTACAATATATATATATATATATATATATATATATATATATATATAAGCAGCACATTATTATTTTTGTTTGAAATAACAATTGCCAATTTTATATTAATTAAATTAAGATATTGTCAAATAGATATTTTTCCAAATACTTATAATTCAATTTTTTATTATATTTCCAATTTCAATTTACATATTCAGATATTTTTTATTATTAGAGTTTTATCTGTTCAATTGATTAAAACAATTAATTACCCATTTATCAGATGTCCCAAAATCCAGGTTATCACAGTTGGATTACCTGTTCGGGTTTTCCAATATAAGTTCTGGAGGTAGGAAGAATAATGGTGTGTGTAGCACGACTACCAATGGAGGGAGTTTGAGTGCTAAGGTTGGAAGTATATCTGCAGAGACTGTTGACCGAATACCCTCTCGACTGAGCTTTGCTGTGGTGTAAGGATTTCACCAATCTCTGAAGGAAGTCTTTTTGAGGTTCGGAGTTCATCTTTGAAGTGCAAGTTTTGATAAGTAGAGTTTGGATCTGTTTTGTTAAGCAGAAGCATGTGATGGTATCTTGGCAAGTCCGGGAAGGAGCAGCTATATGGTGAGACACAATGACTTTGGATGTTTTCGAAGATACTTTCTTTGAGGCAAGTTTAAGGAAGTGTGTCTGAATCGGTGATGGGACTAGGTTCAGTAGGGTGTTTGTGTTGGGTTGGGGCTTGAGTTTCTTGAAAGATGGCTGCCCATCTAGAGGCTCTATGTGGGATTGGATGATATGGCTTTGTGATTCGAAGAGCTTTGGATAGGAAGTCTTTGGCATCAGTGGAAGCCTTGCAGCTCAGAGGTGTTCTGTGTGCCTGCATGAAGGTCATCTGGCTAAGTAGTTTTCTAGAGGTGGAGTTCAGAGGCAGCAGAGTGGATCCATTTCTTCGATGGATTGGCTAGATAAGCATAAGCTGTTATGATTGGTAAAGAGAGAACAGTTTCTTTGGATATTAGGCTTGGTTGACCGCAAAAGTATCTTCCGATAGTTGAGTGTTCTCTTGAGTTGTCAGAGATTTTTCCGTATGTCTTCAAGGAAGTCAAGGTCAGCCATAGCATCTGGAGATTGAGTTTTTGCATCGACTAGGATTTCAGGAATGGTACCGTGGTTCAGCTAGTAGAAGGATGGTTCCTAGAGAGAGGGTTTTGGTGAAGCAGCTCAGGATTTCGTGGTACTTTTGAGTTTTCTCTATGGATCTATTGGACCGTATTTTCCGGGATGTGTTGACAAGTTTGTGCTCATGTTCATCATCCGCATTTTCATCTTCTTCAAATCGTAGTTGTGCAGTGGAAGCAAGATAGAAGCTGTTCTAGAGTGGAAGTAATCCTAGATTCCTTGGAAGTTTGCAGTTTTCTTTTTGAGTAGAGGGTTTCTACAGGTAGTTTTCCAGGATCTGAAAGCGAGTTTGGCGGGTGCACCTGTTTTGTTTTTTTTGGATAGGAGAAGTTAGATTTCTACTGATGGTAGTAGAGTTTGTGTTCTTGATTTTGGAATGAGCTTGAGAGGATCATTTGGTTAGGTTGTTTTAGGTCCAGCTTGTTTATAGAGGCATCTGCGAAGGTTGAGCTGATCAGGAAGGATGAAGATAGTCTAGAATCGTCAGGAGAGTTTTGTGGATAATAGACGAAGGAATTTGGATTTCGAGGTCGGAGAGTTGATTTTGGATAAGTTTTCTTCGATCAATGGAGCTATAAGATTTGGTAAGACGGGAGCGCTAGCTCCGAGGTATTGGATCTTTTCTGTGTTCTAGTAAGGATAAGTGCTTTGGTTTTTAGGATTGAATTGCCAGTTTGGAAGACTGGGATTCAATGTGTTTCACATATCTCTGAGGGTGTACGTGTATGATCCATCACTGGTTTTGGAACAAGCAGTTTAGGAGGATTTGGTAGTTGAGCAAGACTTGATTGTGGTTTGATATCCTGTTCAACTTGTAGATCTAGATAAGTAGGAGATCTATAGCTTAGTAGTGTAGATTGTTCGGATTTAGTAAAGTGAGTTTTCCAGTGTTTAAACCTGGAAAACTCGAGATAGTGCTTGGTAGTCTATCCTGATTTGTGTCAAGATCATTAGATTTGTTTGATGAGTGAATTGGTCGCTATGGTTGTTAGCATATGGTAGATAAAATATGCTTTTGGTTTAAAATTAAAATTGTTGATGGGTTATTAAATTATCTTTGCTTTTAAATTTCAGGGACGAAATTCTTTTAAGAGGGAAGGAATGTGATGACCCGGTATTTTGGGCAATATCAATTTAATAATCTGTATTAAAAATTAAATTGAATTAATAATTGTCTTTTGTAATTGTAATTTAAATTGGCAAATTCATTCTTTTAAAAGTAAATAAATATTTATTAGTAAATTTTATCCTTTAAAGCTAATAAAAAAATTTCTATTTATAATGTGTGTGTCTATATATATATATATATATATATTTGTATATATTGTAAATCGAAAAGCTTTGGTTTAAAATTTAATAAATAATATCATGATTTCAAATTTTAATATATTTTGGTAATTTGGAAATTATGATTAAATATAATATGAAACTTTGCAAAGATTATATAAATAGTCAATCATATGATTTTAAAATACTTAAGATAAATATTATTTGTTTAAAATTTATATTTAGCTTAAGTTTAAATTTAAATGAAATTAACAAAAAGATTTGTTTTTTTTTTTTTAAATATTACTTGATAAATATGATTTGGCAATATAAATATATATATAAGATTAAAATGCAATTTACATATGATCATTAATTCATTTAGTAATATAAGTAAATTATAAATAAAGAGATAATTTCTTTTATAAATTGTTTAAAATTAGCAATTTGTTATTTTCAAATAATAATAATAATGTGTTATTTTTATAAATAGATTTTAAAGAAAATTGAATTGTTATTTTCAAATTTAATATGTTGTTGATATTAAATTGGATTTTTGAATTTAATTTGAATTCGAATTTGGATTTAAAGTTGAAATTCAAAAGTTATATATTTTAAAATATTTTGGATTGAAAATATAGGTATAAGATTTCATTTGTGTATAATTTTTTGATTTTATTTCCATTAATGAAATTCATATATGTATTTAGATAAGCATTTATAAAATTGTAAATTAATATAAAGGCTTTTATTTACATTTAAAATAAATAGAAAAATACATAAATGACAAGTGTAATTATATAAGGCTTAATATAACAATTGTAATAAAATTAAGACACATAGTAACAAGTGTTAATTAGTGAACAAATGTAAATGACAAATGGTGAAGTTTTTAACAAGTGTCATTTTAAATTTTAAATTTTCTTTTATTTTAAATAAATTACAAATTCATCCTATATAAAACATATATTTCTTTCTTTTCTATTTCCTTTTCTATCCTCTTCCTAATTCAAAACCAAGACAAAATCAAACAAATATGTTAGTCAACATTTTCTTCAAACCAGAAACCTGAACATCATTCATCAAACCTAGAATCAGAGCCTGTGAATTTCTTCAAACCTAAGATCTATTCAAAAGAAAATATGAGATGAAATTCAAAAAGACTGTAGCTAATCAACAGAGCAAGCTCAAAATCAAGCAGTTCGTCTTTGTTTTCAAGCTAAAGCATGTGAAAAATGCGGAATACGGATCTTAAGGCTAGGACTAACACTAGAGGGGTGGTGAATAGTGTTTAAAGGAATTACTACATCTTTTTGAGTTTATATTAATTTGAACACAAATGTATGTAATATTCAGACATAGATATGATCACAGAATCAAACACAGATGCAGAAATAAAGTAAAAGCAGTAAAGGAAAGAGCACATCGGATTTTATACTGGTTTGAAGTAACCCTACTTCCTATCCCGCACACATGTACGGATTTCCTTTCAAAAGAAATTATACAATTACACCCTCGATTTCAAGGCCACGAGGTACACCACTCCAAATTCACAATCCTCTCGGTAGAGATACTTGATTTCAGGGAAACAAGTTTACCTAATTGATTTCCAAGGCTGCAATCACACCTTTTCTCACTTGATTGATTTCCAAGGCTACAATCACACCTTTTCTCGCTAAATTGATTACAAAGAAGTCTATAACTCCGAATAGCACTGAGATCTTGTTGAGATAGTGATAGAGAATCAAACCAGAAAGTCTAGTTAGATTCAATGTTGATTTCGGCGGAGTAATGGTAAGAATGTGTATAAAGAAATGCGGAAGAAGAAGAGAAGTGAAAACCAGAAAAATATGATTAAAAATTCGTTCAAAACCACCACTATTTATAGTAGAACAGCAGCCAGGTCCATTCGTAAAAGGATATGACGAATAGACACGTCCTTCGAAATTCAAATTTTTGAAAAAAAGCTGCTACCATGTTGACATGCGGTACTTGAGGATATCGACATGCCAAACGAATTTTTGGTGATTTATTTTTCTTTGAAAATAACTTCTATTTTATATTAGAACTATTTAAAATTTATAAATATAATTAACTATAGTTAAAATACATAAGTAAATATAGAGAATAATATTTTGATATATACATAAAATTTTACTATAGTTTTATGTTTAAATCTAAGTATAAATAATAAAAGTTAACTAAATATACTATAATTAAAAGATAGTTTAAAAACCAAAGATAATTTGATTTTGAAAATAAAGATTATTTTTTAGGCTAAAAATATTTAAAACCAGGATAGACGTTTTTTACTCTTTTGAAAAAGGAAAGTTTTGAAATCATTTTGAAAACAAGATATTTTTTGTAAAGACATTTGAATAAAAGTTAGCGGATACAAAATAATGTTCCACTAGATTTTTTGTAGGTTCCATCCTACTTAGGGTTCCATCCCTTTAACAGGCTCGAAGTGGATTCCATTCCACGAATAAATTGGATTTTAAGATGCCAGTGCTTTTCTAGGAGTTTTAACAAAATTCCTAATTAAATTACTTATTATTGAAATCTTGAGCTCTTGATAATCTTGATACTCATGAGTCTTCAATCTTGATATCTTGAATCTCTATATTGTACAGTCTTCATTCTTGGTACCTGCATGGTTAAATCCTGCATATACATATATATCTAAGCTATAATGTTAGTACTTATATTTTATAATCTTATTCTAAGGTTGTTGTCATCAAAACAATCATATCAAGGACTAACAATCTCCCCGTTTTTGATGATTACAACCTTTGTTTATAAAATATTACTTCTATCCTAATAAATCCCCTTAAAACTAATAACTCCCACTTAATCTATGCCTAACTACCCTATTTTATATTTCTCCCCCTTTATCATCAACAAAAACTAACTCGAAACTATATAACTCCAAACTATATAACTCCCTCATTCTTGTACTAAAGTACCTGCATTAATAAACTATATAATGGAGTATATAATAGATAAATTGAGAGATAATTATACTAATAGACATGATAATTAATCAAAGATCGTATCAATGCATTTTTATACATGTTTTGCACACCAAATATCAATCCAAACCAAATCAAATCAAATCAAATCAAATCAATCCAAGCAAACAATTCAAATCAAATAAAGCAATAAAATCAAACATTACGAGGAACTTCCACCCATCCTTCTTCTCCAAATATAGGGTCTACTTTAATGGCACCCCAATTTTCATTGTCATTGGTGAGAAAGACTGGAGGATGTGCTTTGTTATCATCCTTGCATAGGGAGGAAATCATCCATCGTATAGCATCAAAAGGCTTTTCTTGCTCCTTGATCATCTGCATTTCACTCAACTCTAAGTGTCGCTAGTTATGAAGAATGAATGAAAGAATATTCTTGAAAGAATTAAGAGTTTCTTCAAGATTCTCGGTTAAATTATGAATTAGATTGGCCAAATTTGAGTTTGTGAGAAGAATGAGAGAAAAAGTAGATAAGAAATAATATTGAGTATTGATTTCTAGAAGAAATAGGTATTTATAGGTGTAGAAATTCGTTTGAAATGAATAGAAATAAGGTAGTTATTCAAATTTCAAATTTCAAATGAAATGTCATTTCTGACCAGTACATGTCGACATGGTCAAGCAGGGATGTCGACATGGTTCAGTGAATTTTGGTGACTTTTTTTTTTAATTTTGTGAATAATTGTGTATATATATATTTATATAATATATTAATATTTATTCTAGAGATAAGATAAGCTAGATAACAGAAAAGAAATTCAATATCATTGCATAATAGGATGATACAATGATTAAACATTAAAAACTACACGAACATTCAAATAAAAATGAACTAAAACAAATACAACGAGATATGAAAAGGTAGAGCTAGTTAGAGGATTATGAAGATGAAGATAATCCAAGCTTCTTGCTGACTTTGGAGAAAAACTTGTTCATCTTCGATGACATTTCATCCATTTCTTACTAACGGACCGTTTAAGAATCCGTTAATTCTCGACAATAGTCTTTTGATTTTTGAGAAGGGTTTTGTTAGTTGTATTAGGAGGATATTCAATGCTTTCTAAAGAGGTTTCACCTTCTTCTTCTTCTATTTCCATTTCATCCCCTTCTTCTTTCTCTTCCTCCTCTTCCTTCTCCTCATGAGCCAAACGCTCTTCTTTTTGGCAAGAGTCTCATAAGGTTGAAAAAAATGGAATTTTCATAAGAGAAATATTTGAGTGATTAAAAACTTTCTTGAAATAAATTCTTCTCCTTTAAAAACCACTCCAAAATAGTTAAAAATCCGAGTGAGGTAGATTCCATGATACAAAGTGTTTTCACCCATTTCAAGATTTTTGGGACGAAATTCATCCAAAATAACTTGCGCCCAATTAATATCATAATTTCCAAAAATACCAAAAAGTGCTTTGCAAAATTTTGAGGTAGGATTGTTAAAATTCCCCGATCTTGGGGTCAAAGTATGTTGTAAAAGAAGATTAACAATTCTACCGTTTGGTTGAAAGTTTCGATTTTTGAATTAAAAATTGCCATTTCCTTTGAAAATGCGATGAAACGTTTCTCGATCATTTTCATTGATTTTAAAACTAGAAAGATCCATTCCTGTGCTTTTGCAATTGAGAATGGTACCCAAAAGATCACAATTTTAAACGATTCTAGTGCCCTTGACACTACTCCAAATTTCATCATCATTTCCAATATAAAATCCATGGTTTAAATTTTTATAGAAATTTTTAACAAGATTTGGATAACAAACAAAATCATTTTGAGAGGCATCAATAAGACTAAGAACTTGATTGTTTGCAAAAAGAGAATCAATTTCATAAGAAGAAAAATCTTGAAATAAAGCAAACTTTCCGGGATGGACTTTTCCATAGTTAGCATAATTGGTGTATGCTTTTATGGCCTCTGGATTATTGAAGAGCTGCTCTTTTATCTTTCTGGAAATTCTCATTGTGGAGGGGTTGCTTGAAGAAGCCATTAGAGTAGAGGGTAGAGAGCTTGAAGCTTTGAAGAGAGAGTATGAATTTGAAAATGAAAGTGAAAAGATGTGATAAGAGAAAGTGAATAAATAGATTCTCAAAGGACATATTCTCTGGTCAAAAGGTAGCTTTTCAGAGAATTGAATGAAGTGAAAAGGTGGAGGGAAATTCAACCATTTGAATTCAAATTTTGAATTTCAAATTCTGTATCCATGTCTACATCATGGTAGGTACCATGTCGACATGTGCCTTTGAATTTCCATGATTATTTTTCTTAAGTATTCTAATATATATATATATATTATTTTTAATATCTATATATATATCTGGAATATTAACAGAATTATAGTATATTCCATAAAATATTATGATACTATAAAAATACAAATAAAAATAAAAATAATAGTAAAAAATAAAAAATTTAAAATTCAAACAACACACCAATTCAAAATCAATCAATCAGGCATCCAATTCTAAGCATTCAATTTCAATCAATTGTATTATAAATGTGTACCTTTTCCTGAGTCTGTTTCTCTGAATTCGTCGAAGTCGTGAACTGCCGTGGAACACATATTTGAATTATCTATCTTATGATCATCATCGCTTGAGGATGAGTCTAAGTCATCTAGAGTAGCAGTAAATGCACGTTTTCGTTTCTTTACGGAATCATTATTTATAGGAAGATTTTGCCTATCAGCATACGGGCAGTCTCTTTTGATATAGCCGGGTTCATCACAGTTGAAACATTTAATATTGTTTGGCACTACATTCTGATTTTTCGAGTTATTATAGTTGTTTCTCTTGATATTATTCACCTTTCTGTATTTCAGGAATTTCCGAAAATTCTTGGTCATAAGGGCTATCTCTTCATCATTATCGACGTTTGAGTCTGATCCATCGGTCAATGCATTGAATGTGATTGATTTCGTTTCAGATGCTTTGCTTTCTCTTCTCTCAATCACTTGGACTTCAAACGACATTAGATTTTCAATTAATTCTTCTATCTTTAAGGTACTGATATCATTTGCCTCTTCGATCGCAAGTGTCTTTTGATCCCATTCTGGAGTAAGAGAATTTAAGATTTTTCTAACTTGATCTTCTTTTGAAAATTCCTTTCCCAAGGATATTAAAGAATGCACAATGTTCTGAAATCTACTATACGTATCTGAAATAGACTCATTAGAATTCATTTTAAATAATTGAAACCGGTTTGTGAGCATGGAAATTTTGGTCTGTTTAATTTTGGTTATTCCTTCATGAGTAACTTGCAAAGTTTTCCAGATTTATATGAAGACTTACAAACTAACACGCTATTAAATTTATTTCTATCAAGTGAACAAAATAGAATATTCACAGCTTTAGAGTTATTTTGTGCAGCAGTCTTTTGGTTAGCAGTCCACTGTGCAAAATCAGTTGTAGGTTCAGAATATTCAGTCTGTGTGGCATTCCAAGTGACTAGTCCTATAGATTGTAAACATAATTTCATCCTACATGCCCAATATGCATAGTTACTTCCATTAAAAAGTGGTTGTCTGATAGTAGACTGACCTTCTACAAATGAACTAGTGACAGGGATAGGGATAATAGAACCAATGTTGGTAGTGTTAACATTACCAGTGTTGGTATCCATTTTGAAATTTTTTCAAAATCGGATTATGAAAACTTTGAAAACCTTGCTCCGATACCAAATGTGAAAAATGCCAAAAAGGGATCTTAAGGCTAGGATTAACACTAGAGGGGATGAATAGTGTTTGAAGGAATTACTAAATCTTTTCGAGTTTATATTAATTTGAACCCAAATGTATTCAATATTCATACACAAATATGATCACAGAATCAAACACAGATGCAAAAATAAAGTACAAGCAGTAAAGGAAAGAACACACCGGATTTTATACTGGTCGGAGTTACCCTACATCCTGTCCCGCACACAAGTACGGATTTCCTTTCAAAAGCAATTGTACAGTTACACCCTCGATTTCAAGGCCACGAGGTACACCACTCTACATTCACAATCCTCTGGGTATAGATACTTGATTGCAGGGGCAACAAGCTCGCCCAATTGATTTCCAAGGCTACAATCACACCTTTTCTCACTTGATTGTTTTCCAAGGCTACAATCACACATTTTCTCGCTCAATTTACTATAAAGAAGTCTATAACTCTGAATAGCACTGAGATCTTGTTGAGATAGTGATAGAGAATCAAACCAGAAATGATCTAGTTAGATTCATTGTTGATTTCGGCAGAGTAATGGTAAGAATGTGTATAAAGAATTGTGGAAGAAGAAGAGAAGTGAAAACTAAAAAAATATGATTAAAAATTCGTTCGAAATCACCACTATTTATAGTAGAACAACAACCATGTCCATTCGTGAAAGGATACGACGAATAGACACTTTCTTTGAAATTCAAAATTTTGAAATAAACTGCTACCATGTCGACATGGGGTACTTGAGGATGTCATCATGCCAAAGGAATTTTTGGTGATTTATTTTTCTTTGAAAATAACTTCTATCTTATATTAAGACTATTTTAAACTTTATAAATATCCTTAACTATAGTTAAAATACATAAGTAAATATAGAGAATAATATTTTGGTATATATATATATATATAATTGTACTATAATTTTATATTTAAATCTAAGTTTAAATAGTAAAAGTTAAATAAATATATTATAATTAAAAAATAGTTTAAAAACCAAAGATAATTTGATTTTGAAAACAAAGATTATTTTTGAGGCTAAAAATATTTAAAACTAGGATAGATGTTTTTTGTTCTTTTGAAAAAGGAAAGTTTTGAAATCATTTTGAAAACAAGATAATTTTTGTAAAATATTTGAATAAAAGTTAGCGGATACAAGACAATGTTCCACTAGATTTTCAATATGTTCCATCCTACTTAGGGTTCCATCCCTTTAACGGGCTCGTAGTGGATTCCATTCCTCGAATAAATTGGATTTTAAGATGCCAGTGCTTTTCTAGAAGTTTTAACAAAATTCCTAATTAAATTACCTATTATTGAAATCTTGAGCTCTTGATAATCTTGATACCCATGAGTCTTCAATCTTGATATCATAAATCTCTATACTGTACAGCCTTCATTCTTGGTACCTGCATGGTTAAATCCTGTATATACATTTATATCTAAAATATAATGTTAGTATTTATATTTTATAATCTTATTCTAAGGTTGTTTTCCTCAAAACCATCATCTCAAGGACTAGCAAAGCATTCTTCAGCAATTTCAGCATTCAAATTTTTAAAATCAAAAATATTTTCCAGCAACACAAGTTTTAAAGATTCAAAAGCTTTTTCAAAAAGAAGCCTCTATTCATTATCTAATCTGTGAGTAAACAAAGCTATTTAAAAAAAACCAATGTTATGGTTGCTTGCTTTATTGCATTTGATGAATGACTAGAGCGGTATGATTTGCATTAGTATTTAATATGAATGTATTAATATACATATGATCTATATATGGCTGTGTTTGAGTAAATAACTTTACATCTGCTCTGTTAAATCCAGGATTAAATTTCCTTATAAAATTAATATCTTCCCAAACTTTCAGAATTTGGTTATGATTTATAAAGGAAATATGATTATAACAGTGTTATACTAATTTTAAAAATAGTTTCAAGGTTTTATGTTTAGAAATTATTTCAAAAATAAAAAGATAGAATAATGATCTGAATATAGCTTAAAATCAATCATTTTAATTTTATGATCCTAATCCATAAACAGATTTGTGATATCATAAAACGAATTTAGGTACCGGAATCATAACTTTTAGTTTGGTAATCTCTGAGATAATCGGAGTTGGAGGATTTTGGGATCTTTGCCATTTTCTGACGATCGACGTGGTAGTCGGCGCCGAGGCTGTGGTCGAAGGTGGCAGGTAGATGGTTGGTCTCAGGAAAAATAGTGATGGATTTTATTATTGGATGTAGCAGCCGGAATGAGGTGAACCAGGGTTTCATCACCTGTTTGGGTAGGTAAGGTATCCGAGGTGAATGCGGTAGTGGTGGTGCATCATGGTCGTTCGCGTGAAGAGGAAGTGGTTCGTCGCATCATGGCACGTCTCTGGGTGGAATGGCCGGACCTCTGGTTGTCAGAATTTGTGGCGTGAATCGATATTCTGATGATCGTATGGGTTTCGGTCTGTTTGAATTTGTTCGATTTCGACACTCGGTGAGATCAACGATACTAGTTGGTTGGAACATTTGTAGGGGTCGTTAGCGACTAGTGGGCATCGTCGGAGGTGATTAGATCGGCGGCAGTTGCGTGTACACGTGCACAGTGGTGATACAAGAATCTGGGTTTGGGAAGAAGGCACGAGTATGGGGTTTGCTTGAAGATTTTTCATGTTGGACTCGAAGAAGTAAGTTGTGTGTTTGATCGCGAGTGCCTCGAGATTGTCTCGGAATTTTTGTGAAAGGCTCGGGATAGATTTTGAACAGGTTTCAAAATTTTCTAAAAAGGAAATAAAGTTCAAAGTTTAAAGCAAAATGAAAACCAGTTTTTCCAAGATAAATACTATATAAGTTCCAAAACAAAGTGTTTAAATCAAGTTTTAAAGTTATTAAAATAGTTTGTTTCCAAAAGAAAATGTTTAATCAAGTTTAAATATGTTTGAAAATTGGATAAGTTTTTAAAAAGGGAGTTTATAATCAAGTTTCAAAGAATAAGAATTTATTAAATTTATTAAACAAGTTGAACAAGTTTTCAAGATTTTTAATATTTATGATTGTTTTGTTTTAAAGTAAATTATATATTTTTAACTATATAATTGTTTTCTAAATGGTTTTTGAAGAAGCTAATTGATGGAATTTAGTATTTAACTAAGCTAAAGATTTTACTTTTAAAACTAAGTAAGGTGGGTGATGAATTAGGAATGATTAGCTAGTGGAAATTAATAGGAAGTTAATCGCTTAATGAAATTAATAAAGGGTTTATAAATTTATAATTAAAGGGTAATTACTAAGTGAAGTAATTAATGAATTGTTAATTAGTGCAACTAATTCAAGGATCATTAACTTATGAATTACAGAAAATTAATTATCGTAATTAATTTAAAATATTTGATTCAATTTATTATGGGTAGTAATTACTTAATGTAACTAGAGGTTAATTAAATTAATCTAAGTAAACTAAAGGTAAATAAATTAAATTAACTAATGGAAGCAATTAAAGTGATTAATTGTTCAATGTAGTTAAGTTAATGTGATTAGTTTAAATTAATTAATTAATTTAAAATAATCACTGGATGATTAGTTAAGTATAGTTACTTAACGTAATTTGTAAAGTGTAATTACTTGGTGAAGTAATTAATGCATAATTATTGGATGTAATTAATTGAAGAATGGAAGTAGTTTTGGGTTTAATTACTTTGTGCAATTAACAAGAGGGATAATTACTTAGTGGAGGTAATTAAGAATTAATTACTTAGTGTAATTAATTTAAGAATTAATAAATAAAATTTATTTTGAAGTTAATTAAGTAAGGTAATTAATTATGGGTAGTTAATTTCCGAACGTGATTAATCAGGGCTGATTAATGAATAAAGATTAATTAAAGATTAATTATTAAACATGATTAATTAGAACAATAATTAATTAAAGAAGTGATTAAGGGATCATTAATTAATATAATTAATGAAGTAACTAAGGGTTGATTAATTAAGGATAATTAATCAATGAATTGATTATAAAGTAATTAATTAATGTAATTAATTAAGGATTAATGTAATTAATTATAGTTAATTAATTACTAGGAGTAATTAAATGTTAATTACTATAAGTGGTTAAGGATAATTAATTTTTGTAATTAATTAAAGGCTAATTACTTAATGTTATTAGAGTATAATTTAATCAAAGACGATTAATTAAGATGAACACTTAGAGGATGATTAATTAATTGATTTGTGATTAATTAATGGTTAAGTAAGCAAGATTTATAGTGATGAAAATAATTAATTTATTTTAAATCAATTAGAGATGAAGTTATTAATTTAATTCATTTTAAATTAATTATAGATGGTGTGATTAATAGATCTTTGCTTATGGATGGCTGAATGATATTGAATGCCTTGGGTTGTTGATATCTCTAAGATATGTGTTGATCTGTGATATTGGGTACTTTAGTTGAATTGTGATGACATGAGTTATCTATTTGTGATGATGTGATTTATCTATCTATGTGAATATAGATAATAGAATTGAATTGTTTTAACTTTAAAACAACAAGGCTTTAAAAGAAGGCATTTTTGATTTCGATAAGAGCGGGATCGGGTTTCCAGATTTGGATATCCGAAAACCACATCGATCCAAATTAAACGATAGGTCGTGAATCTCAAGTGAAGATGAAGATTCAGAGTTCAAGGGCTATTGTCGTTAACTCTAAGGGTGATTCAAAAATGAGTGTAACGAGATAGTGCCTTCGGTTTCGTTCGAACCCAGAACGAACTTGTATAGATTGAATGCTTTTAGAACATTGTCAGGTGGACGATGAGAATTTTAAGATAGATGTGTTCTATAAAGGTAATTGTACCTCAAGCCTCATCAACCAGGAATGGCTAAAATAGGGGAGGCGTAGCAAGGCTAAGTAGGTAGCAGCCAAGAAGGACGAGATTTTCCCCTGTCTTGAGGTCCATTTTTATTCAACTGTGTGGACAGTTGGTCGCGACAACTACTAGGGTTGTCTTGTTCGGGATTATCTAGTAAGGGATGGTTCCGGCCGGTGTTGCAGGGGATTCAGGGTGGATGCACTGTACAGTGACCTAGGCCACGTATTGTGATGGGCTGTATCTAGTAGCCCTGCCATTGTATGGAATCCAATCTCCAATAAGTGTCGTACGTTTTGATTGTGCCTAACTATGTTGGAATGTGAGATGCAAGCATTCCAGCTATTTCTATATTTTACATGAAAACCCTAGACCCTATTATAATATCACTGGATTTCCTATCAAATGTTTTGGTTATCGTAAGGTTAAAACTTTTCCGTGTTTATGTGCGGGAAGTCTTACGAGATACCTTTTGTTTTCAAAGATTTTCAAAGTTAAGCAATTTTAAACCGATTACAGACACTAGACCCAAGTTTGACCCATAGTTTATTTTTTGATTTATTAAACTCTTGGGTACTCAAATTTTTACGAGTAGCCAAGGGATTCTGGTTAGCCTTGACAAACTCTGGAGGAGGTATGGAGTAGGAGGCTTCAACGTTTGTAGATATGTTGGTGGTTCCGCTGTGTGATCTTTGAGTCATTTGTTTGAGTTGTATTTTGAGTTTTAATAACTAGACAGGTGTTTGTAACTGTTTAGTATGTGATGTATAAGCTATATAACTCTGCTAGATGTTGTATATTCTATAATACTATGTGATTAATATAATTTATTCATTCCGCTGTTGAGATTATGATGTTGTTTTGTTCTTTCTTCTCTATCTTTTCTCTTCTCTGTCCCTTTCTTTCTTAATCCTGATGCATCTTTCTGGTAGATGAAAGATGGCTCCGATACCAAATGAGATGACCCGCCTTTCTCTCCACAGAAAGACGCATCATCATTAAGAAAGAAAGGGATAGAAAAGAGAAAAGATAGAGAAGAAAGAAAGAAACAACATCAGAATCTCAACAGCGGAACGAATAAATTATATTAATCACATAAGTATTACATAATATACAACACCTATCAGAGTTACACAGATTATACATCACATACTAGACAGTTATAAACACATGTCTAGTCATTATAATTCAAATACAACATAGGGATACAAACACAGCGGAACACTATATATCTACAAATGTTGAAGCCTCTTGCTCCATTTCTCCTCCAGAGTTCGTCAAAGCTAACCTGAATCCCTTGGCTACTCATAAAAATTTGAGTACCCAAGAGTTTAAGAAAATAGAGGACAAACTCCGAGTCAGACATGGGTCTGGTGTGAGCAACAGGTTAAAGTCGTTTAACTTTGAAAAACTTTTGAAAACAAAAGGTATCTCATAAGACTTCCCGCACATAAACACGGAAAAGTTTTAACCTTACGATAACCAAAACATTTGATAGGAAATCCGGTGATATTATAATAGTGTCTAGGATTTTCAAATAAAATACAAAAATAGCTGAAATGATTGTATCTCACGTTCCAACATAGTTGGGCACAACTAAAACGTGCAGCACTTATTGGAGATTGGATTCCATACAATGGCAAGGCTACTGGGGTACCGCCCGTCACAATAAGTGGCCTAGATCATCGTACCGAGGATCCACCCTAAATTTCCTGCAACACAAGGCCAGAACCATCCCTTACTGGATAGTCCCGAACAAGACAACCCAAGAAGTTATTGCAATCAACTTCCCCACACAGTCGAATATAAAGGGACTTCTAGACAGGGGAAGCTCTTTTCCTACTTGAGCGTGACTCACTTAGCTTTACTGCACCTCCCGTGTTTTAGCCATTCCCAGTTGATGAGGCTTGAGGCTACGATTACCATTATAGAACACATCTATCTTAGAATGCTCATCGTCCACCTGACAATGTTTTTGAAAGCATTCAATCCAACAAGTTCGTTCCGGGTTCGAACGAAACCAAGGCATTATCTCGTTACACTCATTTTGGAATCACTCTCAGAGTTAACGACAATAACCCTTGCACTCTAAATCTTCATCTTCACTTGAGATTCACGGCCTATCATTAATTTGGATCGATGTGGTTTTTAGATATCCAAATATGAAAACCCGATCCCGGTCTCATCGAAATCCAAAACACCGTCTTTTAAAGCCAAGTTGTTTTAAAGTTAAAACAATTCAATTCTGTTATTTATATTCACGCAGATAGTTAATTCACAAATACATAATTCATATCATCACCATTCAACAAAGCATCTCATACCACATATCAACACATATCTCATCAGAGATATCAAATAATCAAGGCATTCAATATCAATCAGCCATCCATAAGCAATGATCTATTAATCACACCATCTATGATTAATTTAAAATGAATTAAATTAATTACTTCATCTCTAATTAATTTGAAATAAATTAAATTAATTACTTTCGTCACCATAAATCTTACTTACCTAACCATTAATTAATTACAAATCAATTAGTTAATCATCCTCTAAGTATTTATCTTGATTAATCACCCTTGATTAATCATTCTCTAATTACATTAAGTAATTAGCCTTTAATTAATTACACAAATTAATTATCCTTACCCTTTTAGAGTAATTAACCTTTGATTAATTTCATTTAATTGTTTAATTATAATTAATTACATTAATCCTTAATTAATTACGTTAATTAATTACTCTATAATCACTCATTATTGAGTAATTATCTTTAATTAATAACCCCTTAATTACATCATTAATTATATTAATTAATGATCCCTAATTACTTCTTTAATTAATTATATTTCTAATTAATCACATTCAGTAATTAATTTCCCTTACTTAATTACATCACTTAATTATCTTCAAATAACTTTATTAATTAATTCTTAAATTAATTACTAAGTAATTAGTTATTAATTACTTTCACTAACTAATTATCCTTCTTATTAATTACATAAAGTAATTAAACCAAAACTACTTCCATCCTTCAATTAATTACATCTAGTAATTACCCACTAATTACTTCACTAAGTAATTATACTTTATAGATTACACTAAGTAATTATACTTAACCCATCATCCAATGATTATTTTAAATTAATTAAACTAATTAATTAACTTAAACTAATTAATTAACTTAAACTAATCACTTTAATTTAATTAATTACACCGAGTAATTAATTCCTTTAATTACATTCATTAAGTAATTATACTTAAACAATTTCACAAATGATTATTTTTAGTTAATTAGTAACTGTGACGACCCGCCTTTCTATCCACGAAAGACACATCATCATTAAGAAAGAAAGGAATAGAAAAGAGAAAGATAGAGAAGAAAGAAAGAAACAACATCAGAATTTCAACAGCGGAACGAATAAATTATATTATCACATAATAATTACATAATATACAACATTTATCAGAGTTACACAGCTTATATATCACATATTAGACAATTATAAACACCTGCTTAGTTATTACAACTCAAAAACAACACAGAGAAACCAACACAGCGGAAAACTATATATCTACGAACGCTGAAGCCTCCTGCTCCATTGCTCCTCCAGAATTCGTCAAAGCTAACCTGAATCCCTTGGCTACTCGTAAAAATTTAAGTACCCAAGAGTTTAAGAAAATAGAAAATAAACTCTGGATCAGACATGGATCTAGTATGAATAACATGTTAACGTTTCTTAACTTTGAAAAAACCCATAAAAAACAAAAGGTATCTCGTAAGACTTCCCACACATAAACACAGAAAATTTTTATCTTACGATAACCAAAACATTCGATAGGAAATCCAATGATATTATAATAGGGTCTAGGGTTTCAAGTAAATAAGAAATAGCCGAAATTGTTACATTTATTAAATTCCAACATGCTAGCCACAAAGTGGGGTACACAATCAAACCGTAAAGGCACTTAGGAATAATGGGTTTCCATCAATGGAAGGGCTACTGGGGTACCTCCTGTCACAGTACATGGCCTAGATAACCATACCGAGGTTTCACCCTAAATCCCCTACAACACAAGGCTAGAACCATCCCTTACTGGATAGTCCCGAATAAGACAACCCCGGCAGTTGTAGCAATCAACTGCCCCCACACAACCGAATATAAGGGACTTTTAGACAGGGGAAGATCTTGTCCTACTTGAGGGCGATTCACTTAGCCTTGTTGGACCTCCCCTGTTTTAGCCATTCTCGGTTGATGAGGCTTAAGGCTACAATTACCTTTATATAACACATCTATCTTGGAATGCTCATCATCCACTTGACGATGTTCTGAAAGCATTCAATCAATATAAGTTCGTTCCAGGTTTGAACGAAACCGAAGGCATTATCTCGTTACACTCATTTTGGAATCACCATTAGAGTTAATGATAGTAACCCTTGCACTCTGAATCTTCATCTTCACTTGAGATTCAAGACCTATCGTTTATTTAGATCGATGTGGCTTTCGGATATCCAAATCTTGAAATCCGATCCCAGTCTCATCAAAATCCAAAATGCCGATTTTTAAGTCCAAGTTGTTTTAATGTTAAAACAATTTAATTCAATATCTATATTCACATAGATAGATAATTCACATTATCACAAATAGATAATACATATCATCACAGTTCAACCAAGGCACCCAATATCACAAATCAACACACATCTCATATCAAAGATATCAATCGATCCAAGGCATTTAATAACATTCAGCCATCCATCAAAGATCTATTAATTACACCACCTATAATAATTTAAATAAATTAAATTAATTACTTCATCTCTAATTAATTTAAAATAAATTAAATTAATTACCTTCATTACATAAATCTTGCTTACTTAACCATTAATTAATTACAAATCAATTAATTGATTATCCTCTAAGTATTCATCTTAATTAATCACCCTTGATTAATTATTCTCTAATTACATTAAGTAAATAGCCCTTAATTAATTACACAAATTAATTATCCCTACCCTTTTACAGTAATTAAACTTAATTAGTTTCATTTAATTAATTAATTATAATTAAGTACATTAATCCTTAATTAATTGCATTAATTAATTACTCTATAATCACTCATTATTGACTAATTATCTTTAATTAATCAACCTTTAATTACATCATTAATTATATTAATTAATGATCCTTAATTACTTCTTTAATTCATTATATTTCTAATTAATCATATTCAGTAATTAGTTACCCTTAATTAATTACATCACTTAATTATCTTCAAATAATTTTATTAATTAATTCTTAAATTTATTACACTAAGTAATTAATTCTTAATTACTTCCACTAAGTAATTATCCTTCTTATTAATTACACAAAGTAATTAAACCCAAAACTACTTCCATTCTTCAACTAATTACATCCAGTAATTACCCATTAATTACTTTAGTAAGTAATTACACTTTATCCATTACATTCAGTAATTATACTTAACAAATCATCAAGGGATTATCTTAAATTAATTAAACTAATTAATTAACTTAAACTAATCAAATTAACTTAATTAATTACATTGAGTAATTGATCCTTTTAATCACTTCATTAAGTAATTATACTTAAACAATTCCATAAATCGCGCCATCCACGAGGTTGTATTGTTCGAAACTATTGAGTAAGGGATGGTTCCGGCCTTGTGTTGTAGGGGATTTAAGGTGTATCCTCGGTACGGTGATCTAGGCCACGTACTATGACGGGTGGCACCCTAGTAGCCCTACCATTATATGGAATCCAAACTTCAATAAGTGACGTACATATTGGTTGTGCCCAACTTTGTTGAACGTGAGATGTAAGCATTCCAACTACTTCTGTATTGTACTTGAAAACCGTAGACCCTATTATAATATAACTGTATTTCCTATCAAATTTTTTGGTGATCGAAGGGTAAAAACTTTTCCATGTTTATGTGCGGAAAGTCTTACGAGATACCTTTCGTTTTCAAGGGTTTTCAAAGTTAAACAATTTAACTTATTTTCAGAATAATGTGATGACCCGGAATTTTAGGCAATAGCAATTTGATTATCTTCATTTAAAAATTATTTAAATTGATTTAAATTTGATAATAATGTTTAATAATTTTCTTTTATAAATATTTAACGTGGCAAAATTTATCTTTATAAAACTAATAATAAATTTTTTTTAACAATTTTCTTTTATAATTATTTTAATTGGCAAGTTTATTCATTTAAAAAGTTAAAAAATATTTAATTTGGCAGAATTATCTTTTCAAAACTAATATTTAAAAATGTATCCTATTTATAATATATATACATATATATGTTTATATGTTATAAATAGGATGTCTTTGGTTTTAATTTATTTAAAGGATATGTTTTCAATTGAAATATATATGAATGTATATACTGCAATTTGAAATTTGTTTTAAAAATTCAATATAATAATTTTAAAGGCTAATATTAAAATGTTTTCTATTTATAATGTATTTATATATTTATATATATATTGTAAATAGAAAATCTTTTGTTTAAATTTAGCATATAAAAATATGTTTTTCAAATTTAATATATATATTGTGATTTGGAAAACTATGTTTGAATTTAATACAATACCTTTCAAAAGCTATTTAAAAATTTAATTATATAGTTTTAAAATATTTAAGGTAGATGTTTACCCATTTAAAAAATATTTTGGCTTGAGTTAAAATAAGATTTAAATTTGGTTTATCTCTTTGTTTTCAAAATTCTTTCTTTAAATTACATAGTTTATAAATGTGTATAAGTTTAAACCTTTAATATAAATTAATATAAACATAACATACTAAAATAAATACTTGTGTAATTAGTTATAAATGGTTTTAAACACTTGTAAGTACATAAGTTAAGATTTAGACACTTGTTAATAGATGAACTCTTGCAAACTACACTTGTAATTAATATGGCATGCATTAAAACAAGTGGATTTTATTTCTTTTGTTTGAAATTTAACCATATAAATAAAATGTTTAAGAGAAATAACCTGATTATTTTCTTTCAGTCCAAAAATCTTCTCCACTCTTTTAATCTTTATCTTTTCAAAATCTAAACAAAAAAAACCGAAACTAAAGTAAAAAAAATCAAATTGCAAAAGAGATGTTCAACATCAAGCAAGCATTTCACTTCATATATTCAAATTTCAAAACCTGAGAAGGAAAATTAAGATCCAATAACAACTCATCTTCAACTTAATCAAGTCAGCATGTAACAGGAATTCAAATCAAATGTAAAAACTTCCAGATCAAAGCTTGGAACAAGAAAATCTGGTCTCTGTTTCATAAAATGGTGAGTAAACCTTTTCAAAAACAATTTGATTTGGATTTAACTTTAATGCATGTGATGATATTGGTTTGTACGGAAGTTCTTCAGCTTGAATTCACTTGGAATTGATACATATGTTGTGTGAGGAGGTCTGTATATATATATATATATATATATATATATATATATATATATATATATATATATATATATATATATAGAAAGTCCGGTCTCTATTGATTTACAGTTCTGGTTTTGCTTTCAAATATCTCAAAATCCATATTAGCCTTTGATATTCAAATGAAAATTGTTTGTTGAAGTCTATGGATGATTATAAAATAGTTTCAGGATTTTAGATTCAACAAATAATTTTTAAAATGGGAATAACAGTGAAAATATATATCTGTGTGTGTTAAAGATCAACAATTCAATTTCTGTTTTGAATTGCATGAATGAATTCGTGGTTGAAAATCATGATTTTTAATATACATTTCATGATTTTTAGTTTGATAATCACTGGGAATTTTCGAGATGAACGTATTGGACACTATGGGTGATTGCCGATGATCGGCGGCGTCTGGAAGGTAGATGTTTGGGTTGAAGATGGTCTGAGGGATGAAGATCTCAGGAAAAATATTGGTGGAAATTATTGATGGTCGAGGCGGTCAGATTTATGCAAAGTAGGGTTTTATTTCAGTCGAAGTTGCCGAGGTTTGTTCGTCATTGACATAGGATCGAATTTGCTACATTACATCATGATAGGGGGTTCTCGCTTCGCGTTTGGTGGCGGGGAGACTCTTACCGCTACATGTCCCTTTGATGTAGTATTAGGTGGCCTTGGGTTGGTTGCGAGTGGAGAGGCTGGCCGTAAAAGTAAATTCGAGCTACCACTGTTTGCCATGGCGGAGAGTGGCCGTTGTCGATGGTTGAAAAGCCTAGACCGTGACAGTTGGTATCGGAGCGCTAGCTTGAGTGAATACCTAGGCTTTGGGGTGAATTCTATCTTTCTTGACATATATACGCGCACACACACCTGATTTGTTGGGTTACCTATCCGGGTTTTCCAACATAAGTTCTAAAGGTAGATGAAGTTGTGGTATGTGTAGCACGACTACCACTAATGGAAGAGGTCCATATGTTGAAATAAGAAGCAGTAGTTAAGTGGTCCGTTTCTTTTATGGTTCAGAAATCTTTATGTTCACTCTATCAACAGTCCGGGCAGATGGTGAAGGCCTGTCCATTTCTTCTAGAAGCTTTACAAAGCGGGATTTGTGTTTTGAAGGTGAACCATCAATTTTTCTGGTAGGTGAGGCATTCTTGAAGGGTTAACCTTGTTTGGAAAAGCTTAAAGTTGTTATAATTGGTGAAGAGAGAAGAGTTTCTTCATCTGAACTAGGTAGGATTGAAAAAGTGACTTGCAATTAGTTTGGGAATTCATTTTGGGTAATCTTTTTTTTGAGATTGAGGCTTCTCATGTGGAAGTAGGAGCTATTAAAGTAGTCAGAGATTTTTCGGATGTCATCAAGAAAGTCAGAACTTTGTCTGCATCTGGAGTTTGAGTTCCATATCGACTTGGTTCCAGAATCAATACCAGTGGTTAGACTAGTAGAAAGATGGTTCTTAGAGTGAGAAGAGTTGGTGTGGCAGCTTAGAAATTTTTGGGAATGGATTGGTCAGATCTAGTTTTCAAGTTTGGATTCTGCTGCAAGGTTGTGTGACCGAGTCAGATAGGTCACTAAGATTTTATGGATTTGATGAATCGTGTCTCCAGGATATATTGGATAAGTTTGTACTTGTGTTCCTCATCAGCGTTCTCTTTTATTCCAGAATCAGAGTTGTGCAGCGGAAGCGAGGTAGCAGCTATTCTAGAATGGAAGCAACTGGAATTCACAGTTTTTTCCTGCATTAAAGAGTACCCACAAGAAGTTTATAACCTCTGAATGTGTATAGAAGTTTTCAGGATCTAAAAACAAGGTTAAAGAGTACACCTGTTTTGGCTGTTCCAGATGGGAGAAGTAAGTTCAGTCTTCTAATGCTTGGGAAGTAGAGCTTGTGTTCTGGATATCGGCGTCTTGAAAGACCATTTTGTTGAGTAGGATTCGGAGGTTGGTTTGTTCTTGGTCCAGTTTGTTTAAAGATGCATCAGCATAGGTTAAGCTGATCAGGAGGAAGATAGGTAGCCCGAGATCTTCAAATGAGTTGTGGATAAAAGACGAAGGAAATTGGAATTAGAAGTTGAAGATTTCGTTGTTAAGATTTCTCTGGTTAAGAGAGCAGTAAAATTGGATAAGTTTGGAAAGCTAGCTCCAAGCTATTTGGGATTTCTTATCTGTGTTCTTGATAGGATAAGTTATTTTGTCTACAGGATTGAATTGCCAGTCCGGATGGTTGGAATTCACATTATACTTCATGTATTTTTGAGGAAATACGTGTATGATTCATCATTGGTTATGGAATCTGTAGTATAGAAGGATCTGGTACCTGAGCTGGACTTGAGTGTGGTCTGATATCTCGTTCAGATTATAGATTGAGATGAGAAGGAGCTCACAATCTGTATAGTGGTGTAGAGTTAAGGTTCTGTTGAGCGAGTATCCTAGTGTTGCACCTGGGAAACTCTAGATAGTGTTATGAAGATCTACCCGGATTTGTGTCAAGATAGTTAGTTAGATTTGTTTGTTAAAACAAATTGGTTGCTACGGTTGTTAGTATATGGCTGATACATATGTTTGCTAATTGAATATAAAAACATTAGATAGATTATTAAATTATCTTTGCTTTTAAATTTCGGGGATGAAATTCTTTTAAGGGGGAGGAATGCGATGACCCGGAATTTTGGGCAATAGCAATTTGATAATCTTCATTTAAAAATTATTCAAATTGATACAACTGATTTAAATTTGATAATATTGTTTAATAATTTTCTTTCTTAAATATTTAATATGGAAAAATTTATCTTTAAAAACTAGTATAAAATTGATTTGAAAATTTTCTTTTATAATTATTTTAATTTGCAAGTTTATTCTTTTAAAAAGTTAATAAATATTTAATTTGGTAAAATTATATTTTCAAAACTAATATTTAAAAATTTATTTTATTTATAATATATATGTATATATATTATAAATAGGATGTCTTTGGTTTTAATTTATTTAAAGGATATGTTTTCAATTGAAATATATATTTATGAATGTATATACCGCAATTTGACATTTGTTTTAAAAATTTAATATAATAATTTTAAAGGCTAATTTTAAAATGTTTTCTATTTATAATGTATTTATAAATTTATATATTGTAAATAGAAAATCTTTTGTTTAAATTTAAAAAATAAATATATGTTTTTCAAATTTAATATATATATATATATATATATATATTGTGATTTCGGAAACTATGTTTGAATTTAATACAATACCTTTCAAAAGCTATTTAAAAATTTAACCATATAGTTTTAAAATATTTAAGGCAAATTTTTATTCATTAAAAAAATTATTTTAGCTTGAGTTCAAATAAGATTTAAATTTGGTTTATCTCTTTGTGTTTAAAATTCTTTCTTTAAATTACATAGTTTATAAATGTGTATAAGTTTAAACCTTAAATACAAATTAATATAAACATAACATATTAAAATAAATACTTGTGTAATTAATTTAAAAATGGTTTTAAACACTTGTAAGCACATTAGTTAAGATTTAGACATTTGTTAATAGATGAACTCATGCAAATTACACTTGTAATTAATATGGCATGCATTAAAACAAGTGGCTTTTATTTCTTTTGTTTGAAATTTAAACATATAAATAAAATGTTCAAGAGAAATAACCTGTTTATTTTCTTTCAGTCGAAAAACCTTCTCCACTCTTTTACTCTTCATCTTTTCAAAATCTAAACAAAAAAACTGAAAATAAAGTAAAAAGAAAAACAAATTTCAAAAGAGATGTTCATCATCAAGCAAGCATTTCACTTCATATGTTCAAATTTCAAAACCTGGGAAGGAAAATTAAGATCCAATAACAACTCATCTTCAAATTAATCAAGTCAGCATGTAACAGGAATTCAAATCAAATGTAAAAATTTCCAAATCAGAAGCCTGGAACAAGAAAATCTGGTCTCTACTTCATAGAATGGTTAGTAAACCCTTTCAAAAATAGTTTGATTTGGATTTAACTTTAATGCATGTGATGATATTGGTTTGTATGGAAGTTCTTCAGCTTGAATTCATTTGGAATTGATATATATGTTGTGTGAGCAGGTCTGTGTGTGTATATGTATAGAAAGTCTCGTCTCTGTTTATTTACAGTTCTGGTTTTGCTTTCAAAAATTAAAATATCTCAATCAAATCCATATTAGCCTTTGATATTCGAATGAAAGTTTTTTTTTGAAGTCGGCCGATGATTATAAAATAGTTTCTGGATTTTAAATTCAATAAATAATTTTTAAAATGGGAATAACGGTGAAAATATATATATATATATATATATACATATATATATGTTAAAGATCAACCAATTCAATTTCTGTTTTGAATTGCATGAATGAGTTCGTGGTTGAAATCATGATTTTTAATATACATTTCAGGATTTCTAGTTTGATAATCTTTGGGAATTTCAAGATGAACGTATTGGACATTTTGGGTGATTACCGATGATCGAAGGTGTCTGAAAGGTAGATGTTTGGGCTGAAGATGGTCTGAGGGATGAGGATCTCAGGAAAAATACTGGTGGAAATTATTGATGGCCAAGGCGGTTGGATTTGGGCGAAGTAGGGTTTTATTTCAGTCGAAGTTGCCGAGGTTTGTTCGTCATTGACATGGGATCAGTTTTGCTACATCACAGCATGATAGGGGGTTCTCGCTTCGCGTTTAGTGGCGAACGGAAGACTCTTACCGCTACAAGTCCCTTTGATGTAGTATAAGGCCTTGGGTTGGTTGCGGGTCGAGGGGCTGGCCGTAAAAGTAAATTCGAGGTACCACTGTTTGCCACGATGGAGAGTGGCTGTTATCGATGGTTGAAAAGCCTAGACCATGACACTTGGTATCAGAGCGCTAGCTTGAGTGAATACCTAGGCTTTGGAGTTATTTCTATCTTTCTTGAGATAGCATACTTGTATTTATATATATATATACACACACACACAACTGATCTGTTGGGTCACCTGTCCAGGTTTTCCAATGTAAGTTCTATAGGTAGATGAAGTAGTGGTATGTGTAGCACGACTACTACTAATGGAAGAGGTCCATATGTTGAAATTGGAAGCAGTAGTTGAGTGGTCCGTTTCTTCGGTGGTTCAGAAATCTTTGTGTTCTCTCTATCAGCAGTCCGGGTAGATGGTGAAGGCTTGTCCATTTCTTCTAGAAGCTCTGCAGAGCAGGATTTTTGTTTTGAAGGTGAACCATTAGTTATTTTGGTAAATAAGGCATTCTTGAAGGGTTAACCTTGTTTGGAAAAGTTTAAAGCTGTTCTAATTGGTGAAGGAAGAACAATTTCTTTATCTGAATTGGGTAGGATTGCAAAAGTGACTTACAATTAGTTTGGAAATTCATTTTGGGGAATCTTTTGTTTGAGATTGAGGCTTCTCATGTGGAAGTAGGAGCTATTGAAGTAGTCAGAGATTTTTCGGATGTCATCGAGAAAGTCAGAACTTTGTCTGCATCTGGAGTTTGAGTTCCATATCGACCTGGTTCCAGAAGCAATACCAGTGGTTAGCCTAGTAGTAAGATGGCTCTTAGAGAGAGAAGAGTGGGTGTAGCAGCTCAGAAATTTTTGGAAATGGATTGGTCAGATCTAGTTTTCAAGTTTGGATTCTGCTGTAAGGATGTGTGATCGAGTCAGATGGGTCACTAAGATTTTATGAATCTGATGAATCGTGGCTCCAGGATATATTGGATAAGTTTGTACTCGTGTTCCTTATCAGCATTCTCATCTATTCCAGAATCAGAGTTGTGCAACGGAAGTGAGGTAGCAGCTGTTCTAGAATGGAAGCAGCCGAAAGTCATAGTTTTTTCCCGGATTAAAGAGTTCCCACGGGAAGTTTAAGTGAACCTCTGAATGTGTACAGAAGTTTTCACGATCTGAAACAAGGTTTCAGAGTACACCTGTTTTGGCTATTCCTGATAGGAGAAGTAAGTTCAGTCTTCTAATGCTTGGGAAGTAGAGCTTGTGTTTTGGATGTCGACGGATCTTGAAAGACCATTTTGCCGAGTAGGATCTGGAGGTTGGTTTGTTCTTGGTCCAGTTTGTTTAAAGAAGCATCAGCATAGGTTGAGTTGATCAGGAGGAAGATAGGTAGCCCAGGATCGTCAAATGAGTTTTTTGGATAAAAGACGAAGGAAATTGGAATTCGAAGTTGGAGACTTCGTTGTTGTTAAGGTTTCTCTGGTTAAGAGAGTTGTAAAATTGGATAAGTTTGGAAAGCTAGCTCCAAGGTATTTGGGATTTCTTATCAGTGTTCTTGATAGGATAAGTTCTTTTGTCTACAGGATTGAATTGCCAGCCCGGATGGTTGGAACTCACATTATATTTCACATATTTCTGAGGAAATACGTGTATGATCCATCATTGGTTATGGAATCTACAGTTTAGAAGGATCGGGTAGTTGAGCTGGACTTGAGTGTGGCCTGATATCTCGTTCAGATTATAGATTGAGATAAGAAGGAGCTCACGATCTGTGTAGTGGTGTAGAGTTAAGGTTCTATTGAGCGAATATCCCAGTGTTGCACCTGGGAAACTCTAGATAGTGTTATGAAGATTTACCCTGATTTGGGTCAAGACAGTTAGTTAGATTTTTTTGTTAAAACAAATTGGTTGCTATGGTTGTTAGTATCTGGCTAATACTATGTTTGCTGATTGAATATGAAAACCTTAGATAGATTATTAAATTATCTTTGCTTTTAAATTTCGAGGACGAAATTCTTTTAAGGGGGAATGTGATGACCCGGAATTTTGGGCAATAGCAATTTGATAATCTTCATTTAAAAATTATTTAAATTGATAATATTGATTTAAATTTGATAATATTGTTTAATAATTTTCTTTCATAAATATTTAATGTGGAAAAATTTATCTTTATAAAACTAATAATGAAATTGATTTGAAAATTTTCTTTTATAATTATTTTAATTAGCAAGTTTATTCTTTTAAAAAGTTAATAAATATTTAATTTGGCAGAATAATCTCTTCAAAACTAATATTTAAAAATGTATTCTATTTATAATATATATATATATATATGTATGTTATAAATAGGATGTCTTTGGCTTTAATTTATTTAATGGATATGTTTTCAATTGAAATATATATGAATGTATATACTGCAATTTGAAATTTGTTTTAAAAATTCAATTTAAAAATTTTAAAGGCTAATATTAAAATGTTTTCTATTTATAATATATTTATATATTTATATATATTGTAAATGGAAAACCTTTTGTTTAAATTTAACAAATAAAAATATGTTTTTCAAATTTAATATATATTATATATATTGTGATTTGGAAAAATATGTTTGAATTTAATACAATACCTTTCAAAGTCTATTTAAAAATTTAACCACATAGTTTATGAAAACAGAAAATTTGAGTACCCAAGAGTTTAAGAAAACAGAAAATAAACTCCGGGTCAGACATGGGTCTGGTGTGAATAACAGGTTAAAGTTGCTTAACTTTGAAAAAACCTTTAATAAACAAAAGGTATCTCGTAAGACTTCCCGCACATAAACACAGAAAAGTTTATACCTTACGATAACTAAGAAATTTGATAGGAAATCCAGTGATATTATAATAGGGTCTAGGGTTTCCAAGTAAATAAGAAATAGCCGAAATTGTTACATTTATTAAATTCCAGCATGCTAGCCACAAAGTGGGTTATACAATCAAAACCGTAAAGGCACGTAGGAAGAATAGGTTTCCATTAATGGCAGGGCTACTGGGGTACCGCCTGTCACAGTACATGGCCTAGATCACTGTACCAAGGTTCTACCCTAACTCCCCTACAACACAAGGCCGGAACCATCCCTTACTGGATAGTCTCGAACAAGACAACCCTGGCATTTGTTGCAATCAACTGCCCCACACACCCGAATTTAAAGGGACTTTTAGACAAGGGAAGATCTTGTCCTACTTGAGGGAGACACACTTAGCCTTGCTGGACCTCCCCTGTTTTTGCCATTCCCGGTTGATGAGGCTTGAGGCTATAATTACCTTTATAGAACACATCTATCTTAGAATGCTCATCATCCACTTGACGACGTTCTAAAAGCATTCAATCCATATAAGTTCGTTCCAGGTTCGAACGAAACCGAAGGCATTATCTCGTTACGCTCATTTTGGAATCACCATCAGAGTTAATGATAGTAACCCTTGCACTCTGAATCTTCATCTTCACTTGAGATTCACGGCCTATCGTTTATTCAGATCGATGTGGTTTTCGGATATCAAAATCTGAAAATTCGATCTTGGTCTCATCGAAATCCAAAACTCAGACTTTTAAGTCCAAGTTGTTTTAAAGTTAAAACAATTTAATTCATTATTTATGTTCACACAAATAGATAATTCACATTTTCACAAATAGATAATCCATATCATCACAATTCAACCAAAGCACCCAATATCACAAATCAACACACATCTCATATAAGAGATATCAATCGATCCAAGGCATTCAATAACATTCAGCCATCCATCAAAGATCTATTAATCACACCATCTATAATTAATTTAAATAAATTAAATTAATTACTTCATCTCTAATTAATTTGAAGTTAATTAAATTAATTACTTTCATCACATAAATCTTGCTTACTTAACCATTAATTAATTACAAATCAATTAATTGATCATCCTTTAAGTATTCATCTTAATTAATCACCCTTGATTAATTATTCTCTAATTACATTAAGTAAATAGCCCTTAATTAATTACACAAATTAATTATCCCCACCCTTTTACATTAATTAACCTTTAATTACATTCATTTAATTAATTAATTATAATTAATTACATTAATCCTTAATTAATTGCATTAATTAATTACTCTATAATCACTCATTATTGATTAATTATCTTTATTTGATCAACCCTTTTACATCATTAATTATGTTAATTAATGATCCTTAATTACTTCTTTAATTCATTATATTTCTAATTAATCACATTCGGTAATTAGTTACCCTTAATTAATTACATCACTTAATTATCTTCAAATAATTTTATTAATTAATTCTTAAATTTATTACACTAAGTAATTAATTCTTAATTACTTCCACTAAGTAATTATTTTTCTTATTAATTACACAAAGTAATTAAACCCAAAACTACTTCCATTCTTCAATTAGTTACATCCAGTAATTACCCATTAATTACTTCACTAAGTAATTATACTTTATCCATTACATTCAGTAATTATACTTAACAAATCCTCAAGGGATTATCTTAAATTAATTAAACTAATTAATTAACTTAAACTAATCAAATTAACTTAATTAATTACATTGAGTAATTAATCCTTTTAATTACTTCATTAAGTAATTATACTTAAACAATTCCACAAATCGCGCCAACCACGGGGTTGCCTTGTTCGGGACTACCTAGTAAGGGATGGTTCCGGCCTTGTGTTGTAGGGGATTTAGGGTGGATCCTCGGTATGGTGATCTAGGCCACGTACTGTGACTGGCGGTACCCCAGTAGCCCTTCTATTGTATGGAATCCAAACTTCAATAATTGTCGTACGTATTGATTGTGCCCAACTATGTTGAAAGTGAGATGTAAGCGTTCCAGCTATTTCTGTGTTTTACTTAAAAACCGTAGACCCTATTAAAATATAACTGGATTTCCTATCAAATGTTTTGGTTATCGTAGGGTAAAAACTTTTCCGTGTTTGTGTACGGGAAGTCTTACGAGATACCTTTTATTTTCAAAGGTTTTCAAAGTTAGACAATTTAACTTATTTTCAGAATATGTGATGACCCGGAATTTTAGGCAATAGCAATTTGATAATCTTCATTTAAAAATTATTTAAATTGATAATATTGATTTAAATTTGATAATATTATTTAATAATTTTCTTTCATAAATATTTAATGTGGCAAAATTTATCTTTATAAAACTAATAATAAAATTGATTTGACAGATTGGCAAGTTTTTCTTTTAAAAAGTAAATAAACATTTAATTTGGCAGAATTATCTTTTCAAAACTAATATTTAAAAATGTATTCTATTTATAATATATATATATATATATATGTATGTATATATATTATAATAGGATGTCTAAGGTTTTAATTTATTTAAAGGATATGTTTTCAATTGAAATATATATGAATGTATATACTGCAATTTGAAATTTGTTTTAAAAATTCAATATAATAATTTTAAAGGCTAATATTAAAAAAAAATTCTATTTATAATGTATTTATATATTTATATATATTGTAAATAGAAAAGCTTTTGTTTAAATTTAACAAATAAAAATATGTTTTTCAAATTTAATATATATGATTTGGAAAACTATGTTTGAATTTAATACAATACCTTTCAAAAGCTATTTAAAAATTTAACTATATACTTTTACAAAATTTAAGGTAAATGTTTATTCATTTAAAAAATATTTTAGCTTGAGTTAAAATAAGAATTAAATTTGGTTTATCTCTTTGTTTTTAAAATTCTTTCTTCAAATTACATAGTTATAAATTTGTATAAGTTTAAACCTTAAATTTAAATTAATATAAACATAACATATTAAAATATGTGTAATTAATTTAAAAATGGTTTTAAACACTTGTAAGTACATAAGTTAAGATTTAGACATTTGTTAACAGATGAACTCATGCAAACTACACTTGTAATTAATATGCCATGCATTAAAACAAGTGGCTTTTATTTCTTTTGTTTGAAATTTAAACATATAAATAAAATGTTTAAGAGAAATAACCTGATTGTTTTCTTTTAGTCCAAAAATCTTCTCCACTCTTTTACTCTTCATCTTTTCAAAATCTAAACAAACAAATTGACGGAGCGTCAATTAATCAAAATAAACTTCGATCGATGAAAGTAGCGATCGATGGAATGAAGATACCGAAATGCCTAAATCCGTTGATCCAAAGATGCCAGATTCTAGCTATCTTCGTCTCGTTGATCGCGCACGATACCGAGAATCAAAGATCTACGATTCTTCGACGTTGATCAAGCGCACTTGATTCCGTGAATCGGCTTCACAAACGAAGATTCGAGCGCACTCGAATGACGTAGGTGGAGATAGGAGATTTCACTCGACTACCAATTAGAGAAGAAAGCACAAAGCAATCAACAAGAAATTTTATTCAATATTCAACTACCCAAAAAGTTACAACACACTCCCTATTTATAGCTTTTTCTCAACACAGCTTCTTAAGTCGTTGCCGACTCACGACTCATCCTTAACACACATTCGTCCGACTCACCTACAGGACGACCTTCGACTCAGCAGATACACCGACTTATATATACACATAACCGAGACAACTCTTAAGTCGGCGCCGACTTAACATGAAGCGACTCAGAAACTACAAACACACATCCTTCTACCGACTCAACTTCATGCCGACTCACGACCTATGGAGTAACCGACTCAAGAAAATACACTACACAGACACATTGCGGCATAACTCCTTAACGACTCAATTAGGTCGACTCATCATGAGTCGTAACTCGTTGACTCGGCACCATTTTCTCTCTGTATCCAGTTATCCCTTCTTTCAGTCTTTCCTTAGGTCGTTGCCGACCTACTTCCGATGCCTTGTTAACTCGGGCTAACTTCCCCCATGGCTTGTTAGATCGTGGCCATCCTTCCTTAGCTCGGAAACGACTCAAGCTTTCATTGAGTCGTGGACGACTCATCAAACTACACCACAAGCTCATGCTTTCAGGAATTAAAGATTGCACAATTTCTTCTTTGGCCTTAGCTGCATCATCCTCCCCTGGTTGAGAAAAATTCGTCCTCGAATTTGTACATTCTTCTTCATCTGATTGTTTACCTCCGTAATATGGAACAAGATGTTTAACATTGAACACGTCAGACGTGTAAACATCTTCTGGCAGCTTCAACTTATAAGCATTTTCATTAATTTTCTTCACAATTTCAATTGGACCAATTTTCCGCGCCTTCAACTTGTTATAAGTACCCACTGGAAATCGATCCTTCGTCAATACAGCATAAACCAAATCACCTTCCTTAAATTCAACACTCCGTCGTTTCAAATCAGCAGCCCGCTTATACTTCTCATTTGACTTTTCTAATCGTTCTTGAACGATCTTATGACATTCCGTCAACCCGTCAACAAAGTCTACAGCTCGTTTAACCGTCCCCTTCAGTTGTGGTACTACTGCCAAATCCAACGGTCCCCTGGGCAAATTTGAATATACAATCTGGAATGGACTGAATCCCGTGCTACGATTCACTGCATGATTATGAGCAAACTCTGCCTGGCATAACTTCATGTCCCAACTTTTCAGATTATCTTTCACCAAACATCGCAACAAATTTCCCAATGATCTGTTCACAACTTTGGTTTGACCATCTGTCTGCGGATGATACGCGCTGCTAAAGTTCAACTTCGTTCCCATCATCTTCCACAAACTTAACCAAAAGTGACTCAGAAAACGAGTATCTCTATCCGACACAATAGACTCTGGCAATCCATGAAGTCGATAGATCTCCTTGAAAAATAACTGAGCAACACGAACAGCATCCGTCGTCTTCTTGCAAGCAATAAAATGTGCCATTTTAGAAAATCTGTCAACCACTACATATATAGAATCATTACCACGCTGCGTTCTCGGCAATCCCAATATAAAGTCCATACTCACATCAACCCATGGCCTAGCCGGTATAGGCAACGGTATATACAACCCAGCATTGGTCGCGGTTCCTTTCGAAACTTGGCAAATATGACATCGCTCCACAAACCTTCCCACTTCTTTTCTCATCGACGGCCAAAAGTAAGACTGTGAAATTAACTGTAAAGTACGATCACGGCCCACATGTCCTTCCTCATGCAACTCCCTGATAATTTTCAATCTCAAGCTACAATCCGGAATGCATAAACGATTTCCTTTAAACAGAAAACCATCCACCAATATGAATTCATCAGCATTCCCTTCCTTAACTTGTTCAACAAATTTCTTAAAATAAGGATCTTCTTCAATTAGCTCTGGCAATAGCTCGAAACCCGTCACTTCAACTTTCATTGTCGTTAATAGATGACTCCTCCTACTCAAAGCATCAGCTACCCGATTCGTCACTCCCGACTTATGTTTAACAACGAAAGTAAATTGTTGCAAATAGGCAATCCATGATGCATGTCTCGCAGAAATCTTGTCCTGCCCCTGCAAATGCTTCAACGCCTCATGATCAGTGTACAGAACCAACTCCTTCTGAAATAGATAATGTCTCCAATGTTTAATCGCTTGCACAACAGCATAGAATTCAACGTTATATGTACTGTATCTCATCTTTGCCCCTGACAACTTCTCACTGAAATAAGCAACTGGCTTCCCATTCTGACTCAGAACTCCTCCAATACCAACTTTCGAAGCATCGGTATGCAATTCAAACAACAACTGAAAATTCGGTAAAACAAGAATTGGTGCTGTCGTTAATAGTTCTTTGATTCGTTCAAAAGCAATCCCGGCTTCTTCTGACCATATAAACCGTTTCCCCTTCATGCAATCAGTTACTGGAGCCATCACGCTACTGAAGTGTGGAATGAATCTTCGGTAGAATGACGCTAGCCCATGAAAACTCCTCACCTCTGTAGTTGTCTTTGGTGGTGGGCAATTTCTGACTGCTTCAACTTTATTCTGGTCAACTTGAATACCCTTTCCTGAAACAACATAACCCAGAAATAAAACACTGTGCGTCATAAACACACAATTCTTCGTAGCAGCATAAAATTGTTCCTCACGAAGAATAATCAACACTTCCCTCAAATGTTGAATATGCTCCTCCGTACTCCTGCTGTAAATCAGAATATCATCGAAATAAACCACGACAAACTTCCCAATGAATGGTCTGAAGATTTGATTCATCACCCGCATGAATGTACTAGGTGCATTTGACAAACCAAATGGCATAACCAACCATTCGTATAACCCCTCTCTTGTTTTAAACGCTGTCTTCCACTCGTCTCCAGGTCTAATTCGAATCTGGTGATAACCGCTTTTCAAATCAATCATCGAAAAGATATTAGCCCCACTCAACTGATCTAGCAAGTCATCCAATCTCGGCATTGGAAATCTGTATCTCACAGTAATCTTATTCAAGGCTCGACTGTCAGTGCACATCCTCCACGTTCCGTCCTTCTTCGGTACTAATAAAGCTGGCACAGCACATGGACTTAAACTTTCCTGCACACGTCCCTGCTCGAGTAACTCTTCCACCTGTCTTCTCAACTCTTCATGTTCCGTCGGACTCATTCGATAATGTGGTCTATGCGGTAATACTGCTCCCGGAACAAGATCGATTTGATGTTGAATGTCTCTCAGTGGCGGCAACTCCTTAGGCAACTCCTCTGGGAATACATCCTCAAATTCTTTCAAAACTGGTTTTGCTTGTTCTGGAATTTCAACCTCTTCGTTACATTCTCGTCCAATCAACAAGTACACTTCAGGCTCCTCTTCGACTTCCTTGACAAACTGCTTCAAAGTTAACAGAGTTTTCAATTCTTCAATTTCCTCCAGCTTGCTTTCTTTTTGTTGCTGTTTCTTGGGAACTAAAGTAATTTTAGTGCCTTCAAACATGAAACTATAGCTGTTAGCACGACCATCATGTTGAACTGCTCTATCAAACTGCCATGGTCTGCCCAACAACAGATGACACACATCCATGTCCACTACATCGCACCAGATTTCATATTTGTATTTCTTCCCAATTGAAAATTTAACACAAGCTCTCCTTCCAACTTTTACCTCAACTCCTTTCCTCAACCAAGCTAACTTGTACGGTTTAGGATGCTTCTCGGTTTTCAACTCCAACTTCTTTACTGCCTCTGTAGAGATAATGTTATCGCAACTCCCAGCATCAATAACGAATTTACAAACTCTTCCAAGAATAGTGCAAGTAGACTGAAATATGTTATTCCTCAACCAACTGTCTCCCTCCTCTTGCTTTGGTGTCAAACAACTCCTCCTCATCATCAGTGAATATCCTTCGTCTCCTGATAACAAGTCTTCCTCCTCAACCGGTAAGGAACTAAAACACTCAGCCTCTTCATCCTCATCCTCAGCTTCAACTATCATAGTTCTCTTCTTCGGCTTCGGACACTCATTGCTTTTATGACCCATTTCCTGGCAATTATAACATTTGAACCCACTATTAACCTTCGCCTTCTCACCTTCCTTCACAACTGGTTTGGCAACAATCTTAGGAACATTAGAACTTCCACCGACTCCCTTCACTTGATTGTTAGAATTGGTAAACACACCACCTCCACGTCTTCCTTGCTTTTCCCAAGCTAACGCCTTTTGATGTGCCTCCGCTACAGATCTGGGATCGAACATATTAACCATATCCTGGATCTGCATTCTCAATCCTCCAACAAACCTAGCAGTCAACTGTTCTTCTGTCTCCATTATATCGTTCCTGGCAATGAGTTGGTAAAATTCATATGCATAGTCATTTACTGATTTCGTCCCCTGCCTTAGATTCTGCAATCTCTGGTATATAAGCGATTGATAGTTGTATGGCAAAAATGTAGCTCTCATCAATTTCTTCATCTTCTCCCAAGATTCTATCTTTGACTTCCCCATTCGTTCACGAGTAAGTTTAGTTTGCTGCCACCATGCCAAAGCTCTTCCCCTCAGCCTTGTAGCAACTAACTTCACCCTTTGATTCTCCGGAACCTCCTTGAAATCAAAGATTTCCTCCACTTAGATAACCAATCTAAGAATTCTTCAGCTACCATTCCTTCTTTAAACTCTGGAATCTCCATCTTCATTCCCGATTCCCAACGTCGATCATCATCAATAACCCGATTCTGACGTTGTCCCTGATCTCGGTCTCTGAAATGAACACTTCCCCTATCACCGTCAAACTCCTCATCAAAGTCTGATGCATATCGTTGTCTTTCACGCCCTCCAACATCTCTACCACCACTCCTACTACCCATATCTCTTCGATCACGACCATCATCATTCCTCCTACTTCGATTATCAACACTCCGATGATCCTGACTCTCTCTCCTCTCCCGATCTGAATGATGTGAAACTCTACTTCCTCCATGAATGGATTCAGGTGAATTTCTTCTTCTACTTTGATTCATGTCAATCATAAGCTTCTCCAACCTACCAATGCCTTCATCAATCTTCTCATGCATACGTTGTTCCATTTGATCGGCTTCTTCTCTCCGATACAAAGCTTCAACATTTTGATGGCGGTTAGCTCTCCTTGGCGGCATGATTGAATCAACACAACTCTTCAACAAATCGAACACAAGACTCAACAAAAATAACAAGTAAGTCACGGCTCAACACTTTGCTTGGCTCGGCCTCAACACTTCAACGCAAGCCCAAAACACACAGCTTAGCACCACTAGCTCACTTGAATCGACCTAAGGCTTAGGCCGACTTGCTTCACAAATTCAAACTCCTTTCAACACTTTGATCCAAAAGACAATGGATCGAAAGTTCTCCTTTTGTTGTAACACGATGAACAACTTCAAACTTCAACACTTGGCTCCAAGAATCAACTTAGCTATGATTGGCTAAGTATGGCTCTGATACCAAAACTGACGCAGCGGATTAATCAAAATAAACTTCAATCGATGAAAGTAGCGATCGATGGAATGAAGATACCGAAATGCCCAAATCCATTGATCTAAAGATGCCGGATTCTAGATATATTCGTCTCGTTGATCGCGCACGATACCGAGAATCAAAGATCTACGATTCTTCGACATTGATCAAGCGCACTTGATTCCGTGAATCGGCTTCACAAACGAAGATTCGAGCGCACTCGAATGACGTAGGTGGAGATAGGAGATTTCACTCGACTACCACTTAGAGAAGAAAGCACAAAGCAATCAACAAGAAATTTTATTCAATATTCAACTACCCAAAAAGTTACAACACACTCCCTATTTATAGCCTTTTCTCAACACAGCTTCTTAAGTTGTTGCCGACTCACGACTCATCCTTAACACACATTCGTCCGACTCACCTACAGGATGACCTTCGACTCAGCAGATACACCGACTCATATATACACATAACCGAGACAACTCTTAAGTCGGCGCCGACTTAACATGAAGCGACTCAGAAACTACAAACACACATCCTTCTACCGACTCAACTTCATGCCGACTCACGACCTATGGAGTAACCGACTCAAGAAAATACAATACACAGACACATTGCGGCATAACTCCTTAACGACTCAATTAGGTCGACTCATCATGAGTCGTAACTCGTTGACTCGGCACCATTTTCTCTCTGTATCCAGTTATCCCTTCTTTCAGTCTTTCCTTAGGTCGTTGCCGACCTACTTCCGATGCCTTGTTAACTCGGGCTAACTTCCCCCATGGCTTGTTAGATCGTGGCCATCCTTCCTTAGCTCGGAAACGACTCAAGCTTTCATTGAGTCGTGGACGATTCATCAAACTACACCACAAGCTCATGCTTTCAGGAATTAAAGATTGCACAATTTCTTCTCTGGCCTTAGCTGCATCAAAAATGGAACTAAAGTAAAAAAGAAAATCAAATTCCAAAAGAGATGTTCATTATCAAGCAAGCATTTCACTTCATATGTTCAAATTTCAAAACCTGAGAAGGAAATTTAAGATCCAATAACAACTCATCTTCAACTTAATCAAGTACGCACGCAACAGAAATTCAAATCAAGTGAAAAAGTTTCCAGATCAAAAGCCTGGGGCAAGAAAATCTGGTCTCTGTTTCATAAAATGGTGAGTAAAACTTTTCAAAAACAGTTTGATTTGGATTTAACTTTAATGCATGTGATGATATTGGTTTTTATGGAAGTTCTTCAGCTTGAATTCATTTGGAATTGATATATATGTTATGTGAGCAGGTCCACATATATATGTATAGAAAGTCCGGTCTCTATTGATTTACATTTCTGGTTATGCACCATCCACGTTCGTGTACCTGGAGTGATCGACGTTTTGGGAAGACGAGTTCAACTCAGTGAAGTGTTCGTGCAGACTGATGTGCGACTCGAAGTGGGTGGGTTTGGCTGATGACTTGAATGTGGCTCGAGTTTTTAGTGTGATTGACTCGGGTTCGGTCTGAGATGATTTTCTGGTTTAATCTCTAGCAAAGGTTTTGTAAAGAATCAAGTTTTATAATTTTTAAAACAAAGCAAGTTAAGTTTTAGAAGTTATAGATATTATTCTAGTTTTCAAAAGAAATTTTAACAAATTTTAAATATATATTAAAATAAATTAGTTTCTAAAGATATGATAATCAAGTTTTTAAAATAACTATCATGTTAAAATTTATTAAACAATCTTTGAAAGATTTCGAAGATTTAAAGGTTAAAATTAAATGTTTAAATTGCTTTTAATTATAATTGATTTCTAAATGTTTTATTTTTAAATAATGTTTGATGATATAATTATGTAAATCAAGTATAATAAAGAGTTTATCTTTAAGTAATTAAGATTTTGATTAATTTAAGATAATTATTTTGTGAAGATAATAAATGTTAATTAATTATTGTTATTGATATAAGAATAGTTAATTAATGTAAATGGTTTATTGATTAGTAAGAGTTTAAAAGATAAATGATTTTTCTTAATTAATTAAGTTCTTTTAAATATAAGGAGTTAAGTAATTTTTAATTAATTTTAAATGATTAGTTAATTGTATGGTTAATTTAAGATAATCGTTTAATTATGAATTAATTAAGTATAATTACTTAATAGAGTAATTAATGGATGATTCCTAGATGTAATTAATTAAAGGGGGATTACTTAATGGAGTAATTAGAGGATAATTACTTAATGGAAGAAATTAAGGGTTAGTTACTTAGTGTAATTAATTTAATTAATTAATTAATGTGATTAATTATAATCAATGTGATTAGTTTGAGGTTAATTACTAAATGTAATTAATAAAAAAATGTAATTAAGTAATGAAATAATTAATTAAGGACACTAATTAATGTAATTAATTAATAATTAATTAATAAAAGTAATTAAGGATTAATTAATCAGTGTAATTAATCAAAAGATTAATGTAACAACCCGCATATTTGTCGATTTTATATTTAAATATTTTATTTAAATATTTTATCGATACTCGGAATTTAGTCCGAAAAGCTACTTTTTGCATACGGTCGAATTAGGACTCGGGTCCACTTCCATTGAGTTCAAAACGCCGTTTGCGATCTTTTTGAGTATAAACTTTGATATGTTTGGAGTTAGAGGAATTTTGCCACTTTTTACTTAGGGCTTTGGTTTGTGCTGAGCCCAATAACTCCACTTATGTATTCAGTTCCAACCCTCTCCTCTTCATTTACTTCCTTTCTATTTTCCTAATACTCAAGCTTTCATAACCATGGAGAGTGGAATGGTAAATTGAAACTAAAGCCATAGTATTCTTTTGCAAATCAAGCTCTAGCTCCAAACTAATAGAAAAACCCATTGGTAAGCCTTCTCTTCATCTTCTCCAACTCCTTCTCTCTTGAATTTCAGAAATTCCTAAACCTAACTTTGGGAATGTTCTTCTTTTTTAGCATAGATTCAAGCTCGTTTGAGTTGTGTTAAAGAGTGGTTGATTCTCCCTTTGCTTTCAAGCTTCTTCTTCATTTGTTTGGGTTCAAAGGTGAGATTTTTATCTCACATCTTTGTCTATAATTATCTTCGATTGTTAGGTATGAATTCCTAACGCTTATTCTTGTGCGATTGATTTTGGTTTGGATTGATTTGGTGTATATTCCAATTTTTGGTGTTTTGAAATCAAAATCTATGAAAATCCTATTATGCATATTTGGACATTGATATTTGAGACGTATCGAAGAGCCTTTAAGGTTGGGTTGTCGCTTGGCGTAAATCCTTAGTTGTCTTTGCTTGTCCGATCGCTTCTGGTATTTATTTCGGCCATTTTTGGTCTAGGTTCAGGGAATGCCTTGAACCCCAGTTTCAGACGTCTGAAACTGGGGATTCAGACGTCTGAATATTATTCTGGGAAGATTTTTGTTCCCAGATTCAGACGTCTGAATCTATATTTCAGACGTCTGAATTGGTTCGTTTGGAACCAGAAAAGAAACAGGCTAAAAAGTGACTATTTCAGACGTCTGAAATCAAGGGTTCAGACGTCTGAATTCTGTTTTGGAAAATATTTTATTTTTCAGATTCAGACGTCTGAACCCTTGATTTCAGACGTCTGAATTTGCAGTCTTTTGACTATATTGCCTATTTTGTTTGAATTTCCAACTTTAATCGATTCGTGTTGATTCCCTTTTGTTGTTATCATTTATTATTGATTTTGATGACATTTCTTCGTGATTTTTGGGAATATCCATTTTGATGGATTCGGTATCGATTTCTTTGGATTTTATTCACGTCTTTGAATGTGAATTTTGATGATTGATTGTTTCTACAATCATTTCTATGATTTGTCACTTTAAAAATATAAAGGTTTCAATACTAGTAGTAAATATCAAAACTCTTTCGTCAAAGAAATCTTCAACACTATTTTATTACCAAACTTGTTTATAAAACCGTTTTCTGATCTATTAGTATATACAAACCTTTACCTCACTCGGATGAGAAATCGAATTAAACGACTTAGTAAATCAAGTGGTATGAAACGCTTGCGTTCTCTTCGTCGGTTAATTCTTGGACTTGTTCGATTGAACCTCTTGTGACAATTTTCTAGTGAAGATTTACAGTTTGTTCGTAAATATTTAAGTTAAGAAAGTGGTTATGGGACACGAGGCTAAGCTTTTATATTTACTAGCTTAGTGTAATTGACACTTCTCGTTGATCATGATGATCATCTTATGATTTAGACTAGCAATTGTGCGATGTCTCTTTGTTTGCAAGGTTAGACTAGACCTCATTGGTGTGATTCCGACTCACACATATCTCTTTGTCCGCAAGGTTAGTCTAAACAACATTTGTGTGATTCCACTCACACATACCTTTTTGTTGCGAGGTTAGGCTAGACACCATTTGTGTGATTCCACTCACACATACCTTTTTGCTTTTTGGTTAGCCTAGACCTCATTTGGGTGATTCCGACTCACCCATATGGAGTAGCTCCCCATGGTCTTCGGACCGTCATGTGATAGGCCTCTTTCCCTTTTCTGTGATTTCTGGATTTCTTGTGTTGATTTCTGAAATTTATGTCATTGACTTGTTATGAGTACAAGTTTAGGGTATGATGCCCTCTTTGGATCTTTGAGAAGATTCTTGTGATATTGATTTATCTCTTATTGATTGATCTTCTGTTGATCATCATTTGCTTACTTATAGTAGTATGTCAATATGGATATTTTATGTTTATGGCATATCTTTTATTTTATACCATGTCATCTGATATTTATAGCTAGACTGATCCGTATATTATTTTCTTAAATAATACTCGGGTCAGACCGAGATGTTACAGGTGCTTCTGCTTGATTTCTTCCCGGGATTTGCTACTCTGACTTTTGGCTAACTGTTTAGATTAGCAGTTTTTGTTGTATACACTTGAGATATAGACTCATAGTTGTATTCTTTTGTATAGCACGTGTTGCTATTCTTTTGTATTATTGTGGATCTTTTTGACCACTACTTTGATGTACACTTTCATGTGTTAGTTATATATTCATATCTTCTTCCTCCTTTGTGATATGGATGTCTGTGTCTGATTTGTGTTATGCTTATTTCTATGTTTGTTTTCGAAAATTATTATAGCCACTGTGTGGTAGCTTTGAGTTTGTATCAGTGTGTCGGACTTCCTTCCGAAATCAAATGCGTTATACTATCCGACATAGCGGTGCTCGCGCAAAGCAATTGCACGAATGGTCGCTCCTCAACAGCCTTATTCTCCGTGCTAGTTGACATCATTGCTCCGTAGTGTTCTTGGCTAGCGTGGGTATAGAGGTGGGGCGTCACAGCTTGGTATCAGAGCCAAACTTCGGAACAATGTAGAATAATTTAACAAGGATCCCCGTCCTAAGTCCACCTTAGGAGTTATGTCTTAGGATTAATTCCAGTCGTCGTACCGATTAATCCTATATCCTTTATGATTCCTTGTTTTATGTAGCAAGATTGCTTGATATTCATTAGTGAATAATCTTCTTCTTTCTCTTCTTTCTTTCTTCAGGAAGAGAAATGGTTAGACCTGGTCGTCCCAGAGTTGGACCATCTAGTGCTCCACCCCAAGATGGAGTTTTTATGACTACCCAGCAACTTCTTGACCTTCTGACGAATGCTCAAGCAGCTGGTTCTAATTCGGAACCTACTCACCCTAAAACTGGGTTTGCACGTTTGTGCAATGATTACACCAACCTGGGTGGGAAGCCATTTAAAGGTTCTGAAACTATCATCGAGGTCCAGGCTTGATTGAGGACCTACGATCGAATCTTCATTCGCATGAATCTCGTCGATCTTCACTGTGTTCACGTGGCTTCCAGTATGCTCCAAGAGAGAGCATTGGACTGGTAAGAACTTCTTATTTCTGAGGTTAATGAAGCGGATCTCACCTGGGAGCAATTCCGAACACGCTTCGAGTTAAAATTTGTACCAGAAGCAGAGAAGGTAACTCTGGCTCGACGTTTTATAGACCTTGTTCAAGGTGAGTCCTCTGTGACTGATTACGTCGCAGCCTTTGAGTCGCTTTCCAAATATGGGGTTGAATACATCAACACCCCATTGAAGAAGAACAAGAGGTTCGTTTACCGCTTAAACAAAAGCCTCAAGAAGCCATTACTTCTAAAGTTAGAGGTTCCTTTCGACCAACTTATAGATATCGCTCTTTGTTTGGAAGAGGCTGATAAAGAAAGTGATGTTGAAGTAGTAGCTTCCAAACCCAACTTCAACAACAAAAAGAGGCCCAGTAAATTCAAAGGCCCTTATTCGATAAAAAGGGTAAGCAAGCAACCCCTGCGGCAAAGTCTCCTTCTCCTAGTGGTGCGAGATGCTTCAACTGTAGATCTGGGGATCATTTTGCGAATAAGTGCTCTAAGCCCAAATCTTATCGCTATTGTAAGAGCCCGGATCATTACATACATCAATGCCTCAAACGTGAAGGCAAGAAGGAGGGAAAGTTAAATGTTGCTCAAGCCCCTGGCAACACATCCCGTGGTCAAGGTATATCTCATTCTATCCTTGATGGTATTATTATATTTGGTGATCAACCTATTCGAGTTCTCTTTGATACGGGTGCATCCCACTCTTTTATATCAAAGGAACTTGTCAATACCTTTTCTTTAAGTGTTGTTGCTTTAATGACTTCTTTAAGATTGTGAATCCGGTTGGTGGATCCGCAACTCTAGTTTGCTTTGTAAAGATGTGGAGATTATTTTATGCGATTTTTCCTTCCTAGCCGATTTGCATGTCATGCGTTATTTAGACTTTGGAATGATTTTGGAAATGGATTGGCTTAACCGTTATGAAGCTCACATCCTATGTCCCGAGCGGACTATTTATCTCCGACACCCGCAATCTGTAAAGAAGATTTCTATTATTCTTAAAGATTTGGATTCTTCTTTGACTGCATCTTTATATTCTTTAAATCCTCGTGATGACTATAATGATGATGAGGAAGATGTCATTGCTCTTATTCACGTTGTTCGTGAATTTTTCGACATATTTGAACCCGTTTTAGGATTGCCACCTAAGCGAGCAATTGAGTTCAAAGTTAATCTTATTCCTGGAGCTCAACCTATTACTCGTCCTCCTTATCGCATGTCTAATAAGGAGAATGAGGAGATGTGCAAACAATTATCTGAATTGGTGACGAACCAATTATTGGCTCTAGTTCCTCACCTTGGGGAGCTTCGGCTATTTTCGTGAAGAAATCCGATGGTACACTTAGACTTTGCGTTGGCTACCGCAAGCTTAATGATCTTACTATCAAAAATAAATATCCTTTACCTCGGATTGATGATCTATTTGACCAACTTAGCGGTGCTAGAGTCTTTTCACAATTGGACTTGGCTACCGGTTTTCATCAGCTTCGTATTGCTGAGGATAACATTTCTTTGACATCGTTCCATACCCGTTATGGATCTTATGAATGGCTTGTTATGCCATTTGGTTTAACGAAGGCTCCGGCTTATTTCGTTTACCTTATGATTCGAGTTTTCAAAGATTTTCTCGATCGATTTGTTCTCATCTTCATTGATGATATTCTTGTGTATTCAAAAACCGAGGAGGAACATGAAAAGCATCTTCGAATTGTGTTGGAAACTCTTAGGAGTAATCATTTAAAAGCAAAATTTTCTAAATGCCATTTTTGGCAATCTCGTGTGAAGTTTCTCGGTCATATTATTTCCAAATCAGGAATTTCTGTGGATCCTTCAAAGATTGAAGCAATTCAAGATTGGAAAAGACCTGAGAGTGTGACTGAAATCCGTAGCTTTCTCGGATTGGCGGGCTATTACCGTCGTTTTATTAAAGACTTTTCTAAAATTGTCGTGACTCTCACTAGCTTAACAAAGAAAGGTGTTAAATACGTTTGGTCGGACAAATGTGAAGCTTCTTTCCAGAAATTAAAGGAACTCCTTTCTGATGCTCCTATTCTTGTGATTCCCAATGGAAACCAAGATTTTATTGTTTATACCGATGCTAGTCGCATTGGTTTGGGTGTCGTTCTTATGCAAAAAGAACGTGTTATTGCTTATGCTTCTAGGCAATAGAAGCCGGCCGAGACTAGATATGCCACACATGATTTAGAACGCTCTTCAGATTTGGCGTCATTATCTTTTAGGAGAGAAATTTGTTCTTTGTACCGATCATAAGTCTTTGAGGTATTTATTTTCTCAAAAGGAACTTAATTTGCGTCAACAACGTTGGCTCGAGTTCCTTGCTCCTTATGATTTTGATATTCTTTATACCCCAGGTAAGGGTAATCGCGTCGCTGATGCTCTTAGCCGTAAGCAACAAGCAGTTGCTTCTATGATGATATCTGAATGGAATGATCTCGAGATCTTATCCACTTGTGAGATTCGAGACCGCGTATCCGATTTATGCTCATCATTTGTTTTATGTAGCCTTGAGGCTCATCCTTCTCTTTTAGACCGCATTCTTGAAGCTCAAAGGCTAGATCCCGACTAGGCTCTTCTTGGCCAAAATTTTAAGGATAGAATTGATATTGAAGGTTTGAAAGACTTTGATATTGATTCTCGTGGCGGCATTCGGAAATTTGGTAGACTTATCGTGCCAAATATTAGTGATCTTCGAAAAGACATTTTAAAAGATTCCCATCGTTCTAAATTTACCATTCATCCCGGTAGTAGTAAAATGTACGCGGATATGAAGCGACTTTATTATTGGGAGGGAATCAAACTTGACATCGCTAACTTCGTTAAGTGTTGCGGGACTTGCCAACTCGTTAAGGCCGAGCATCAAAGGGCCGGTGGGTTATTGCAACCTTTAGAAATTCCAATTTGGAAGTGGGACCAAATTTCCATGGATTTTATTGATGGCCTTCCCTATTCTCGTTCGAGTCATGATAGCTTATGGGTGATTGTTGATAGACTTACTAAATCTGCCCATTTTATTCCCGTTCGGTCTAACCAAACCGTTCCTCTTTTGGCCAAACTTTTTGTCAAAGAAATTGTTAAATTGCATGGAGTTCCTACTTCTATTGTCAGCGATCGTGATCCATTGTTTACCAGTGGATTCTGGAAGAGTCTTCAAAAAGCTTTAGGAACGAAGCTTAATTTTATCACCGCTTATCTCCCCCAGTCCGATGGACAAACCGAGCGTGTGAATCAAACTCTTGAAGATCTTCTTCGTGCTTGTGTGCTTGATTTCGGTGGAAGCTGGGAATATCATATTCCTCTTGTTGAATTTTCCTATAATAATAGCTTCCAATCTAGTATTGGTATGGCACCTTTCGAGGCACTCTACGGAAGGCCATGCCGATCTCTTCTTGTTGGCTTGAGGCCGGTGAGAGGCTGGTTTTAGGTCCCGACTTTATTCGTGATTCAACAGAAAAGATTGAACTTATTCGACATAGGATGAAAGAAGCCCGGAGTAGACAAAAATCCTATGCCGATAATCGAAGAAGGAGATTAGAATTTTATGTTGGAGATCTTGTTTTTATTCGTATTTCACCTATGAAATGTGTTGTACGTTTCAGTCGGTCGGGAAAGTTAGCACCCCGATATATTGGGTCATTTCCTATCACTGAACATATTGGTTCCATGGCTTATCGCCTATCATTACCGGCTCAGTTTTCTGCCATGCATTATGTGTTTCACGTTTCTCAATTACGAAAACGTCTTCGAGATTCCGATTCTATTCTTGAGCCCGGTGTTGTGGAAGAGATTGAAGTTTCGCCTAATTTAACTTATGAGCAGCATCCTATTCGAATTATTGCTTCAGAGTCAAACGCCTTCGAAATAAAGATGTCCTGCTTGTGAAAGTTCAATGGTCTTCAAATCCTAAGGATTGTTCTTGGGAATCTAGAGAGTTCATCGAGCGAACACATCCGGACTTACTTTCCCGTGCTCTTTAAGATGAACCTTTTATTTCAGATTTCTTTTGTGTTGAATACGCTCTCGTGGTTGTTACTATATATCTTCTTCTTAAATATTGTGAGGACACAATTTCTTTAAGGAGGGGAGTCTGTAACAACCCGCATATTTGTCGATTTTATATTTAAATATTTTATCGATACTCGAAATTTAGTCCGAAAAGCTACTTTTTGCATACGGTCGAATTAGGACTCGGGTCCACTTCCATTGAGTTCAAAATGCCGTTTGCGATCTTTTTGAGTATAAACATTGATATGTTTGGAGTTAGAGGAATTTTTCCACTTTTTACTAAGGGCTTTGATTTGGGCTGAGCCCAATAACTCCACTTATGTATTCAGTCCCAGTCCTCTCCTCTTCATTTACTTCCTTTCTATTTTCCTAATACTCAAGCTTTTAAAACAATGGAGAGTGGAATGGGAAATTGAAACTCAAGCCCTATTATTCTTTTGCAAATCAAGCTCTAGCTCCAAACTAATAAAAGAACCCATTGGTAAGCCTTCTCTTCATCTTCTCCAACTCCTTCTCTCTTGAATTTCAGAAATTCCTAAACCTAACTTTGGGAATGTTCTTCTTTTTAAGCATAGATTCAAGCTCGTTTGAGTTGTGTTGAAGAGTGGTTGATTCTCCCTTTGCTTTCAAGCTTCTTCTTCATTTGTTTGGGTTCAAAGTTGAGATTTTTATCTCACATCTTTGTCTATAATTGTCTTCGATTGTTAGGTATGAATTCCTAACATTTATTCTTGTGCGATTGATTTTGGTTTGGATTGATTTGGTGTATATTCCAATTTTTGGTGTTTTGAAATCAAAATCTATGAAAATCCTATTATGGATATTTGGACATTGATATTTGAGGCGTATTGAAGAGCCTTTAAGGCTGGGTTGTCGCTTGGCGTAAATCCTTAGTCGTCTTTGCTCGTCCGATCGCTTCCGGTATTTATTTCGGCCATTTTTGGTCTAGGTTCAGGGAATGCCCTGAACCCCAGTTTCAAACGTCTGAAACTGCGGATTCAGACGTCTGAATATTATTCTGGGAAGATTTTTATTCCTAGATTCAGACGTCTGAATCTATATTTCAGAAGTCTGAATTGGTTCGTTTGGAACCAGAAAGGAAATAGGCTAAAAAGTTACTATTTCAGACGTCTGAAATCAAGGGTTCAGACGTCTGAATTCTGTTTTGGAAAATATTTTATTTTCCAGATTCAGACGTCTGAACCCTTGATTTCAGACGTCTGAATCTGCAGTCTTTTGCCTATATTGCCTATTTTGTTTGAATTTCCAACTTTAATCGATTCGTGTTGATTCCCTTTTGTTGTTATCATATACTATTGATTTTGATGACATTTTCTTCGTGATTTTTGGGAATATCCATTTTGATGGATTCGGTATCGATTTCTTTGGATTTTATTCACGTCTTTGAATGTGAATTTTGATGATTGATTGTTTCTACAATCATTTCTATGATTTGTCACTTTAAAAATATAAAGGTTTCAATACTAGTAGTAAATATCAAAACTCTTTCGTCAAAGAAATCTTCAACACTATTTTATTACCAAACTTTGTTTATAAAACTGTTTTCTGATCTATTGGTATATACAAACCTTTACCTCACTCGGATGAGAAATCTAATTAAACGACTTAGTAAAACAAGTGGTATGAAACGCTTGCGTTCACTTCGTCGGTTAATTCTTGGACTTGTTCGATTGAACCTCTTGTGACAATTTTCTAGTGAAGATTTACAGGTATTTCGTAAATATTTAAGTTAAGCAAGTGGTTGTGGGACACGAGGCTAAGCTTTTATATTTACTAGCTCAGTGCAATTGACACTTCTCGTTGATCATGACGATCATCTTATGATTTAGACTAGTAATTGTGCGATGTCTCTTTGTTTGCAAGGTTAGACTAGACCTCATTGGTGTGATTCCGACTCACACATATCTCTTTGTCCCCAAGGTTAGTCTAGACACCATTTGTGTGATTCCACTCACACATACCTTTTTGTTGCGAGGTTAGGCTAGACACCATTTGTGTGATTCCACTCACACATACCTTTTTGTTGCGAGGTTAGGCTAGACACCATTTGTGTGATTCCACTCACACATACCTTTTTGCTTTTTGGTTAGCCTAGACCTCATCTGGGTGATTCCGACTCACCCATATGGAGTAGCTCCTCATGGTCTTCGGACCGTCATATGATAGGCCTCTTTCCCTTTTTTTGTGATTTCTGGATTTCCTGTGTTGATTTCTGAAATTTATGTCATTGACTTGTTATGAGTACAAGTTTAGGGTATGATGCCCTCTTTGGATCTTTGAGAAGATTCTTGTGATATTGATTTATCTCTTATTGATTGATCTTCTGTTGATCATCATTTGCATACTTATAGTAGTATGTCAGTATGGATATTTTATGTTTATGCCATATCTTTTATTTTATACCATGTCATCTGATATTTATAGCTAGACTGATCCGTATATTATTTTCTTAAATAATACTCGGGTCAGACCGAGATGTTACATGTGCTTCTGCTTGATTTCTTCCCGGGATTTGCTACTCTGACTTTTGGCTAACTATTTAGATTAGCAGTTTTTGTTGCATACACTTGAGATATAGACTCATAGTTGTATTCTTTTGTATAGCACGTGTTGCTATTCTTTTGTATTATTGTGGATCTTTTTGACCACTACTCTGATGTACACTTTCATGTGTTAGTTATATATTCATATCTTCTTCCGCCTTTGTGATATGGATGTCTGTGTCTGATTTGTATTATGCTTATTTCTATGTTTGTTTCCGAAGATTATTATAGCCACTGTGTAGTAGCTTTGAGTTTGTATCGGTGTGTCGGACTTCCTCCCGAAATCAAATGCGTTATACTATCCGACATAGCGGTGCTCGCACAAAGCAATTGCATGGATGGTCGCTCCTCAACAGCCTTATTCTCCGCGCTAGTTGACAGCATTGCTCCGTAGTGTTCTTGGCTAGCGTGGGTATAGAGGTGGGGCGTCACAATTAATATAATTAATTAAGGAATTAATTAATTAAAGTATGTAATTATAGAATGGTAACCACTATTTATGATTTATTAAGGTTGATTAATGGAAGTGATTAATTAAAGTATAATTAATTAATGTAATTAATTAAGGATCAAAGTAATTAATTATAGTTAATTAATTAATGGAAGTAAATGGAGGGTCATTAATTAGTGTAATTAATGAAAGTAATTAAGGGTTAATTACTGTAAATGGTTAAGGATAATTAATTTGTGTAATTAATTAAAGGGATAATTACTTAATGTAATTAAAGGATAATTAATCAAGGAAGATTAATTAAGGTAGATCATTAAGAGATGCTTAATTAATTAATTTGTCATTAATTAATGTTAAATAAGTAGGGTTAAAGTAATCCAAGTGATTAATTTAATTAAAGGTTAATTAAATTGATTAAAAGTAAATCAAACCTGCTTATGCATGATTGAATGATATTGGGTGATTTGGATGTGACATCTCTGATATGTGTTATGTGCTGCTTTGTGAGATTTTTGGTTGATATGAATGATCTATCTGTGATAATGTGAATCATCTATCTGTATATGTTATTCTGAACATAAGTTAGATTGTTTAAAACCTTTTAAACAACTTGGACTTTAAAATGGCGTTTTGGATTTCGGTGAGACCGGGATTTCCAAATTTGGATATCCGAAAACCACATCGATCCAAATTAAACGTTAGGTCGTGAATCCAAGTGAAGACCAAAGTGAAGACTCGAAGTGTAAAAACTATTCATCATTAAAACTCTGAGGGTGATTCCAAGATGAGTTTGACGGAGATAGTACTTTCAGGTTCGAGATGGAGATTTAGAGTGACAGGGCTATGGTCGTTAACTCTAAGGGCGATTCCAAAATGAGTGTAACGAGATAGTATCTTTGGTTTCGTTCGAAACCGGAACGAACTTGCATGGATTGAATGCTTTCAGAACATCGTCAAGAGGACGATGAGCATTCTAAGATAGATGTGTTCTACAAAGGTAATCATAGCCTCAAGCCTCGTCAACCGAGAATGGCTAAAACAGGGGAGATACAGCAAGGTTAAGTGGGTAGCACCCAAGTAGGACAAGATTTACCCTTGTCTAGAGGTCCTTTTTTATTTCGGCTTGGTGTGTGGCTGGTCGCGCCAACCACGGTGTAGTCTTGTTCGAGACTATCCAGTAAGGAATGGTTCCGGCCTTGTGTTGTAGGGGATTTAGGATGGATACTCGGTTCGGTGATCTGGGCCACGTACAGTGACAGGCGGTACCCCAATTGCCCTGCTATTATATGGAATCCAAACTCGAATAAATGCCGTACGTACTGATTGTGCCCTACTATGTTGGAACGTGAGATGTAAACATTCCAGCTATTTCCTTATTTTACTTGAAAACCCTAGTACCTATTATAATATAATTCGATTTCCAATCAAATGTTTTGGTTATCGTAAGGCAAAAAAATTTCTGTGTTTATGTGTAGGAAGTCTTACGAGATACCTTTTGTTTTCAAAGGTTTCAAAGTTAAGTAAATTTGACCCGTTTACTCACACCAGACCCATGTTTGACCCATGTGTTTATTTTTTGTTTTATTAAACTCTTAGGTACTCGAATTTTTATGAGTAGCCAAGGGATTCAGGTTAGCTATGATGAATTTCTGAAGGAGATTTGGAGCAGGAAGCTTCAGCATGTAGATATATTATGGTTCCGTTGTGCTAGTGTTTGTGTCTGTATCTCTATGATGTACTGATTTGTATGATAAACAGGTGTTTATAACTGTCTAAATTGAGATGTATAAGTTATGTAACTCTGATGTATATGATACTATGTAATATCTTATGTGATATATTATATTTCATCCGTTCCGCTGTGAGTATCTATTGTTGATGAGTTTATTCGTTCCTATCTTTTCTTCTTCTGTCCCTTTCTTTCTTATATCATGATGTTTCTTTCTGGGCTAAGAAAGACTGGTCGTGAGATTAATAATTAATTAAAAAAGTAATTAATAGATCATTAATTTAATAATTAATGATGTAATTAAGGATTGATAAATTAAAGGGTAATTAATCTACGAAGTGATTATGGAATTATTAATTAATGTAATTAATTAAGAATTTACGTAATTAATTATATTTAATTAATTATTGAATGTAATTAAGGTTAATTACTGTAAATGGTTAAGGATAATTAATTTTTGTAATTAATTACAAGCTAATTACTTAATGTAATTAGAGATTGATTAATCAAGGGTGATTAATCAAGATAAATACTTAGAGGATGATTAATTAATTGATTTGTAATTAATTAATGGTTAAGTAAGCAAGATTTATAGTGACGAAAGTAATTAATTCAATTTATTGTAAATTAATTAGAGATGAAGTAATTAATTTAATTCATTTTAAATTAATTATAGATGGTGTGATTAATAGATCATTGCTTATGGCTAGCCGATTGACATTGAATGCCTTGATCGTTTGATATCTCTGATGGGATATGCGTTGATATGCAGTATGAGATGCTTTGTTGAATGGTGATGATATGAATTATATATCTGTGAATTATCTATCTGTGTTAATACAGATAATAGAATTGAATTGTTTTAACTTTAAAACAACTTGGCTTTAAAAGACGGCGTTTTGGATTTAGATGAGACCAGGATCGGTTTCCAGATTTGGATATCCGAAAACCTCATCGATCCAAGTTAACGATAGATCGTGAATCTTAAGTGAAGATGAAGATTTAGAGTGTAAGGGTTATTGTCGTTAACTCTTAGGGTGATTCCAAAATGAGTGTAACGAGATAATGCCTTCGGTTTCGTTCGAACCTGGAACGAACTTGTATGGATTGAATGCTTTCAGAAACATCATCAGGTGGACGATGAACGTTCTAAGATAGATGTGTTCTATAAAGGTAATCATAGCCTCAAGCCTCATCAACCGAAAATGGCTAAAACAGAGGAGGTGCAACAAGGCCAAGTGAGTCACGCTCAAGTAGGACAAGAGGTTCCCCTGTCTAGAAGTCCCTTTTTATTCGACTGTGTGGAGAAGTTGATTGCAACAACTATCGGGGTTCTCTTGTTCGGGACTGTCCAGTAAGGGATGGTTTCAGCCTTGTGTTACAGGTGATTTAGGGTGGATCCTCGGTACGGTGATCTAGGCCACGTACTGTGACAGGCGATACCCCAGTAGCCCTGCCATTGTATGGAATCCAATCTCCAATATGTGCCATACATTTTAGTTATGCCCAACTATGTTGGAACGTGAGATGTAAGCATTCCAGCTATTTCTGTATTTTACTTGAAAACCCTAGACCCTGTTATAATATAACTGGATTCCCTATCAAATGTTTTGGTTATCGTAAGGTAAAAGCTTTTCCATGTTTTTGTGTGGGAAGTCTTACGAGATACCTTTGTTTTCAAAGGATTTTCAAAGTTAATCAACTTTAACATGTTACTCACACTAGGCCCATGTCTGACCCGGAGTTTATTTTCTTTTTTTCTTAAACTCTTGGGTACTCAAATTTTTACGAGTAGCCAAGGGATTCAAGTTGGCTTTGACGAATTCTAAAGGAGATATGGAGCAGGAGGCTTCAACGTTTTGTATATATATAGTTTTCCACTGTATTGGTACCTCTGTGTTGTATTTGAGTTGTAATAACTACACAGGTGTTTATAACTGTCTAGTATGTGTTGTATAAGCAGTGTAACTTTGATAGATGTTGTATACTATGTAATACTTATGTGATTAATATAATTTATTCGTTCCGCTGTTGAGATTCTGATGTTGTTTCTTTCTTTCTTCTCTATCTGTTCTCCTTTCTATCCCTTTCTTTCTTAAAGATGATGCGTCTTTCTATGGAGAGAGAGGCGGGTCGTCACATTTGGTACAGAGCTCCTACTCATCTAGATCTACAAAATTGAACAGGATATCAGACCACAGTCAAGTCCTTCTCAACTGCCAAATCCTCCTGAACTGCTGGTTCTAAATCCAGGGATGGATCACACAGAACTCAAGAACTCTTTTCAAACTCAAGAAAAATTCAACCTGTAAATATTTTACAAACCAGAAAACAACATGAAACCATCTCCTCTAAAACAAAAACAACCTGAAACCATTTGTCAAACTCAGGTTCAAATTCAAACCCTGTATAAAAAATTCCAAAAGCCTGTAATATTTCTCAGACTCAAATAAAAACACTGCAAAAGTTTTCAAGGCCTGTAAATCTCTATATCAAGCCTGCAGCAAAGTTCACAAAGCATTTTTTTAAAAGTATGTAAAACAAAAATTGAAAAACACAAATATCAAAGCTTGTAGCATCTTCAAAACTGCAACCTAGAATCAAAGATTGAATCATCATCATGTTCCAGTCCAATTCTAGCATTCCAGCTTCAAACCTTGAAGTATCAAAGCTTTCCAGTTTTAAAGTTTCAGGCAAGACAAATTTTCGGAATCACAATAACAGTAGTTTCAAATTCCAGTTCAAGCCTCTGCCTTTTAAAACTGTGAGCAAACTTTTTAATTAAAAGGTTAAGTTGGTAAATAATTGTTGCTTGTGAAATTCTGTGATGATGATGCTCTGCTTGTATATGTATATATAAGTGTGGTATCTATATTTATATGATTGTGTTCAGAGGTGCATGTCAGAGTCATTTTGTTCTTCCCTGTTCTTGTTACAGGATCATTAAGTTTAAACCAAAAATTCATTTTTCTCTACCTCTGATTTCCTATAGGGTTTGGTTTTAAACAATAAAGGTTTGTTTAGACATAAATTTAATTTTAAAAATGAATTTAAGTAAAAATATTTAAAAGTTTGTCTGGGAAATGTGAATATAGTAGAAATTCTTTTAAACATGATAAAATCAATTATCTTAATTTACTGTTTTAAGATTATAACTTGAATCTACTTTAAAAGTTAGGATTTTTAAAACAAAAATCAGAATTTTTAGCATTGCGATGATTGTGAAATTTAGACATGACCAGAAATTGTATTTTGGGTTATTATGGTGAGTGCAGCATCTCTGGTGGTCGGGGCTTCGACTGGAGGAGGTCGAGGTGTAGGAGAGGGAAAATTATCGGTGGAGTTCCAGATCAAGGTGGCGTCAGTGGTGGACGTTCCGAAGTGGAAGTAGGAAAATTAAAAATCATTAATTAGATAATTAAAGATTGTAGATTAATGATTAGAGATTAATTAATTAAGTAATTAAGTGTAATTAAGAATTAAGAAATTAAGATGGATTAATTAAGTGACTAGTGAGTAGTTAATTAAGTAGTTAAAGGTTACTTAATTAATAATTAAGAAGTGCTTAATTTGTAATTAAGTTTTATTAATTAATAATTAGGTTTTATTAATTAATAATTAAAGTATAATTAATATGTAACTAAAGATTAATTAAGAATTTGTTAAATGGTAATTGATTGATTAATCAAATGGCTGTTAAGGGCTAATCAAATGTTAATTAAGGATTAATTAACCGATGATTAAGGATTAATTAACCGGTGATTAAGGATTAATTAATTTGTATTTAAGTTTGTTAATTAATAATTAAGGTTTATTAATTAATAATTTAGGAATAATTAATTAGCTAATTAAAGATTAATTAATTAATTATAAGAGTAATTATGGATTAATTAATTTGTATTGAGTGATATTAATTAATAATTAAGGTTTATTAATTAATAGTTAAAAGATAATTAATCTGTGGTTGGAGATCAATTAATTGATTGATAAGGTAATTAAGGATTGGTTAATTAATTAAATGGTTGTAATTAATTAATGGTTGATTAAGCAGGATTAGGTGATTAATTCATAAGTAATTAGGTTAATTTAAGTCAATTAAATTAATTATGATATGGATTAATAATTCCTATTTATGGATGATTGTTGTGTAGAATGTCTGAATTGGATGATATCTTTTGGATGATACGTTGTGATATTCTGTGATGTGATATTGAATATATCAGTGATAAATGTGTGAATTCTGTGTGATTTCAGTATTGAATTGAACTAAATTGTTTAAACTTTTAAACAACTTGGCCTTTAAGATGCGTTTGGTTTTCGATGAGACCGGGATCGGGTATCAAATTTGATTATCCAAAAACCACATCGATCCAAGTTACACGTTAGGTCGTAAACCCAAGTCAAGATCAAGTTGAAGACTAGAAGTGTAAGAACTATTTGTCGTTAAAACTCTGAGGGTGATTCCAATACGAGTATAACGGAGATAGTGTTTTCGGGTTCGAGATGGAGTTTCAGAGTGCAAGGGTTAATGTTGTTAACTTTGAAATGACTGTAACGAGATAATGCCTTTGGTTTCGTTCGAACCCAGAATAAACTTGTATGGATTGAATGCTTTCAGAACATCGTCAGGTGGACGATGAGCATTCTAAGATAGATGTGTTCTATGAAGGTAATCGTGGCCTCAAGCCTCATTAACCAGGAATGGCTAAAACAGGAGAAGTGCAGCAAGGCTAAGTGAGTCGCGCTCAAGTAGGATAAGATCTTCCCCTGTTGTTAACTCCGTTTAGGCAACGAGTCAAGGTCTGGGCCGACTCAACAGGCTACCGACTCAACAAGCCACCGACTCAGGAAGCTACCGACTCAACAGCCTTGAGGAGTTACCGACTCAACAACCTTGAGGAGATTACCGACTCAACAGCCTGGAGGAGTTACCGACTCAACAACTTTGAGGAGTTACCGACTCAACAGCCTGGAGGAGTTACCGACTCAACGGCCTCGAAGGGTTACGACTCAGCGACTCAGGAGGAATAACGACTCACCGGGTTATAACCTTAGCGACTTAAAGGTGCCGGCCGACTCAACGGGTTAACGACTCATGGAGCTAGCGACTCAAGTTCTCTAACGACTCAACGACCTAAGGTGTCAAATGACTTAACTGACTAAACTCCCAAAACAACAAAGGACCGACCTACGACTTATGATAGGTCGTTCACGACCTAGCTTGAGTCGTCTACGACTTACAGCTACTATGTAGAAATCCTATGCCGCCTCATTTTGGACCATGACCTATTAACTCGCAGACGAGTTAGGACTTGTGCTGTATACAGAGGACCGGAGACGCTCTGATATGAAGTCAGGGCTCAACCAGTTGAGTCGCCTACGACATACGACTCATCATGAGTCGGTCACAACTTACGACTCATCTTGAGTCGGTCACGACTCATGACTTGACAATTTCAGCCTAGAAAATTGCCTATAAATACATGACCACATTGAGCATTGAGGGGACTTTTGGGGACTGACTTCCTGGACGCCATTACTCTGCCATTGTCTCGACTTTAAGCAACATTGAAGCAATACTTCTATCACTCCAATCACCAAAGACATTTCAACAAATCTCAAGAGGAAATCTAACTCATTCGCCATGCATTCGAAGGATTCTTCTACATCAGAGTTTGAGCTATTTGTCTAAGTGGGTTGTAATTGAAGATTGTTGTAAAGAATTGTAACCAAATCAGCAATAAAGAGTTTTAAAGTGGACGTAGGCTAGATCTTAAGCCGAACCACTATAAATATTGTGTCTTTTATAGTTTCTCTGTGATTTCTCTGCTTATATTTTGTTCCCGTACCAACGGGTGGTGCTTTCACAATTACCTTCTACACACCAGGGTATTAGCGTTCAATTTTTAGTGTTAACATTTTTGGTGCTTTCACTGAGAATTGAACTCAGGTGAGTTATCATCATTGCTTCACAGAGATTTGTAGAGAGAATTTCCTTGAAAACCAGAAGTCTATCCGAGATTATGGCTCCTGGAAGGAAGAGCAGATCTGTCAGATCTGGGAATATAAGAGGGAACCTCCGCTTCCCCCATATCGAATCAAGCCACTCCAGCTGTCGGAGTTACAAAGGCAGAGCTGGATGCTGCAATTTTAGGGCTGAACCAACAGATTAATGCCCAAAATGCACAACTCGAGGCTCAAAATGCCCAGAATGCCCTAATTCTAAATAGGTTGAACGATCTGCTTGGGGCATACCGTCAACCAGCGAGTAATGAGAGGAATTTTGCTGGCAACCTTCATGATGCTGAAGAAAGAAATGCTCCTGAAAGGGCTGCTAGCCCCTTTGAACAAACACTTCCAGAGGTTGGTGGATCTAGAATTCGACATGATGAGGAGTATCTTTCTGGAATGGTCCGACAAATTATGAAAGAGAATATGCAGAGGGTTGAAGACGAGAAAGAATGGGGTTTCGCCCCAAGTAAGACTCCATTTACTGAGAAAATCTTAAAGGCTGAATTCCCAAGGAAGTTTGTCCCTCCAACCATTCCAGCTTATAAGGGGACAAGTGATCCGAATGAATTCCTATACAAATATGATTGGCACATGACAGGTGCCAGAGCCTCTAATGAAATAAAGTGCCGATATTTCCCTGTGTATCTCGAAGGCGTAGCTCTGCTTTGGTTCACCAAGCTGCCCGTCCGATCTATCGATCAGTTTTCTGACTTGACCCGGAAGTTCAAGGAGCAGTTCAGACTATATGCCTCAAAAGCCAAAGATATCATGTCACTATCAAGTTTGGAGCAGAGCCCAGGAGATACTATCAGATCTTTCTTAAACCGCTTTAATATAGCGTTAGCTGAGGTGGACAATGCAGAACCGCGAATGATATTGACTTATCTGATGAAGGGTATTGACAAGTTGAGCGAATTTGGGAAATGGCTAAACATGAAGGAACCAAATTCCCTTGAAAAATTCTATAAAAAAGCAGATGAATTCATACGCTTAGAAAGCCGTCCCGTACCGGCAAAGGCAGTGTTGGAAAAAGCTGAAGATAACACTGTTGCTCCATGCAAGAATGAATCTGTAGGGCAAAAAAGGGAAAATAACAATGGGAAGAAACAGAGTAATCTGAAGAAACCCCGATCCTTCAAGTCATCAGAGTATACTCCTTTATCAGATACACCGGAGCGTATCTACCTTGCCATTAAAGACTCTGTTGACTTCCCTAAACCTCCTCCTCTAAGGACCGGGAAAAAGGCTATACAGAGTGGAAAGTTCTGCCGCTTCCATAATCAACCCGGTCACGAGACCGATGAATGCCGCCAGTTGAAAAATCTGATTGAAGAGTTGCTAAGGGAAAACAAACTGCAGCAATTTGTGAAAAAGAATAACAACAATCCTGCTTCATCTAGTCAGGGGCAACATGCTCCTACTCAACAGCCTAGGACGATTGAGAAGACTGCAGGGCATGAATCTGGGAGGCCCATTATTAATGTCATTACAGGGGGACCTCACCCAGCAGGCAGAAGCTAGGGTGAGATGGAAAGGTATACCAGAGCTTTAAAGTATGTGCCGACTGAGGAAGATGTATTTGTTTTAGAAGGTGCTACGCCTTTGAAGCAACAAAGAACTTTCGATGATGATATTGTGTTCAGAGCCAGGGATTCCGCAGGTATTGAAGCTCCTACTTTGGATCCTCTAGTCATCTCGGCTGGTATCGGACCAGCTATTGTCAGAAGAGTTCTCATTGATTGTGGCGCATCCTGCAATATTCTCTTTAAGAAAACATTCGACCAAATGAAGATCCCTATGGCTGATGTGCAAGCCTCATCGCAGAAAATTGCTGGTTTCACTGGGGAGCCAAAGCAGGCGGTAGGGACCATTGATTTGTTTGTGGAACTTGGAGAAGGAGAAAGAAAAGTGGTCCGCAAGCAAACTTTTGTGATTGTCGACGAATTTTCTGCTTACAATGCTTTCCTTGGTTGCCCAACTCTGGCAGCGTTCAAAGCTGTTCTTGCCCCGTGGTGCCTCACTATTAAATTCCCTACAGACAATGGAGTAGGAGTTATAAAAGATGATCAAAATGCTGGGCGAGAGTGCTATCTGATAGAGCTACGAGAAACCAGAAAAAGAGAAATGGGAAAGAATGCGGCAGCCCCAGTCCGCATCAAGGAACCAGCCTTGTAGCAATTACAGGGCGGACCCTGCACTGGCGAGCACAGCGGAGCAAGGAAAGAGATGGACCCTAGAAAGTCAGTGCAGGGGAAAATAGAGTGGTACCGGTGGAAACGACAATACCAATACCTGTAGACCCAAAGGACCCAAACAAAGTGTTGAATGTGGGTTCACAACTTAATGCGTCAATTCAGAATATCTTAATATCTTTCTTAAAGGCAAATCTGAATGTTTTTGCTTGGACTCATGCCGATATGTGCGGAATATCCCCAGAAGTTGCAGTGCATGCTCTAAATATTGATCCAAAATTTACACCTGTAAAGCAGAAAAGGAGAACTCAAGGTCCGGAAAGGTCAGCGGCATTAAAAGAAGAAGTTGATCGGCTCATGGAGAATAATTTTATCAAAGAATCTACATATCCGAATTGGGTTTCAAATCCAGTGCTGGTTAAGAAAGCCAATGGAAAATGGAGAGTATGCATCGATTTTTCAGATCTAAACAAGGCCTGCCCCAAAGACTGCTTCCCATTACCCAGAATCGATCAACTGGTAGACGGAACAGCGGGACACGAATTGTTATCTTTTATGGATGCTTACTCCGGATATAACCAGATCATGATGCATGAGCCAGATTAGGAGTACACGAGCTTTATCACCGACACTGGTCTTTACTGCTACAGAGTTATGCCCTTCGGGTTGAAAAATGCAGGGGCAACATACCAAAGACTCGTTAATGCTATGTTCAAACCGCAACTGGGCAAAACCATGGAAGTTTACGTCGATGACATGTTAGTAAAGTCTAAGAAAGCACTGGATCACATAGAACACTTAGCAGACATGTTCGCTGTCCTCCGAAAATACGAAATGAAGCTCAATCCTTTAAAATGTTCATTTGGAGTGGAATCCAGCAAGTTTTTAGGTTTCATCGTGAGCGCTAGGGGCATTGAGGCCAGTCCAGCTCAAATTACTGCATTGAAAGAAGTCAAAGCTCCTAGAACAAAGAAGGAATTGCAAAGTCTTAATGGAAAAGTTGCCGCCTTGAGTCGGTTCATTTCCAAAGCCACAGATAAATGCATCCCATTCTTTGACGCCCTAAAGAAAGGAAGGAAAAACTTCGATTGGACTCCCGAATGCCAAAAAGCCTTTGATGAATTGATTCGCCATATGGAGACGCCTCCAATACTTTCTAGGCCTGGCGATGGCGAAGATCTTCTTATATACTTGGCAGTATCATCTCATGCTTTAAGTGCAGCGCTGATACGGGAAGACAAAAGGATTCAACATCCAGTTTACTATATCAGCAAAAGACTCACTGGGGCAGAGATGAATTACTCTAAGTTGGAAAAACTCGCCTATTGCTTACTAATTGCGTCTAGGAAGTTGAGGCAATATTTTCAAGCTCATCCTATCAGAGTCCTCACTGATCAACCTTTAAAGCAAGTCCTGTTTCGCCCTGAAACTTCGGGTCGTCTTCTAAAGTGGAATATTGAACTCACTCAGTATGACATCACTTATCATCCCCGGAAAGCAATCAATGGACAAGCTTTAGCGGATTTCATTGCAGAATTTACAGATAGGGGTAACAGTGAGGAAGAAACGGTCGACAATTCCGCGATCCAGTGGAAGTTATATGTCGATGGTGCGAGAAACGACTACTGTTCTGGAGCCGGAGTTGTATTTGAGACTCCTGAAGGTCGATCATTATGCTATGCACTAAGATTGGAATTTCCTTCAACAAACAATGAAGCAGAATACGAAGCCCTTATCGCTGGCTTAAGGATTGCTAAAGAATTAAACATCCGAGCGTTACAGATATTCAGTGATTCTCAGCTTATTGTATGCCAAGTCAAAAAGGAATTCCAAGCAAAAGGGGGGAATCTGCCCGCCTACTTGTCAAAGGCTTGGGAACTCCTGGGTGATTTCGACCATTACATGATAAGTCACATTCCTCGAGAAGAAAACATGAAAGCAGATTCTCTCGCAAAGTATTCGAGCACAGGCGAAGCTCAATTTCTGGGGCTAACTCCAGTAGAGGTCCTGTCGACTCCTAGCATTGATGAGATGGACATTGATTGGATCATGAGCATGTCTCAAGAACAAGAATCATGGATGACTCCGATAATAGAATATCTGCTCAATGGATCCTTACCAGGGAACTCAAAAGAACGACAAAAGCTACTGAGAAAAGCCTCTCGATACGTAGTCCAGGATGGCCAGTTATACAGACGGGGATTCTCAATGCCATTACTTCGATGTGTATCCAGGGAAGAGTCTAAAGCAATCCTAGCAGAGGTACATGGAGGAGAATGTGGTGATCATTCAGGTGGCCAAACATTAGCAAAGAAAATTCTCCGCTACGGATATTTTTGGCCAGAAATTAATCGAGATGCAGCAAAGTATTCCCGAGAATGTGACAGATGTCAAAGATTCGCCAAAATTCCTAGAGCTCCTTCCATTGAACTCACACAGATGGTCAGTCCATGGCCGTTTGCAATATGGGGGATAGACCTTGTAGGACCGTTACCAACTGCCAAATCTGGAATTAAATATGCCATTGTTGCTGTAGATTATTTTACTAAGTGGGCAGAAGCTGAACCACTGGCTACTATCACCTCAAAGAAGATGATAAGTTTTGTGACTAAAAACATCATTTGCAGATACGGTGTGCCTCAAAAAATAATTACAGACAATGGAACTCAGTTTGAAAGTGAAGAATTCCAAGATTTTTGCAAGCGATTCAAAATCCGGAAAAGCTTCTCAGCGGTAGCTCATCCGCAGGCAAACGGGCAAGTGGAAGCCGTGAACAAAATTATTAAGTCAACCATCAAGAAGCAACTTGAAAGAGCAAAAGGTGGTTGGGTCGATAAGCTACCACTGGCACTATGGGCATACAGAACCACTCACAAAACTGCGACTGGGCACACCCCGTTTTCATTGGCATACGGGTCAGAGGCAATGATTCCGGTAGAAATAGAAGTCCCTTCACACAGAAGAATCCATTTCAATCAAGCAGAAAACGAAAAGCTACAGCTTGAAGCGCTAGATCTCCTTGATGAAAAAAAGAGATGAGGCTAATCTCAGAATTGCAACTCATCAGCAAAGAATAGCCAGACATTTCAATTCCAAAGTTCGCCAACGCAGCTTTGAGATTGGAGACCTAGTCCTGAAGAGAATTATGACAGCGACAGGTGTGTTTGGGCCAAATTGGGAAGGACCATATGTAATAGGTCAGAAGCTTCTTGACGGCACATTCAAACTCACCACTGTTGAAGGAGATCAAATTCCAAGGGCATGGAACAGCAACCATTTGCGTCCATACTTTACTTGAAAATTTTGTTGAAATATTGTAAAAAGAATTATGAATGTATGATTCTTGTAATTGAAAGCAATTGTAAAACTGATGCAAGTAAATAATGAAAGAATATAAAGTGGATGTAGGCCCAATTTCCTGGCCGAACCACTATAAATCTTGTGTTCCTTATTATTATTACATGTTTGCTTTATTTTCGATATAAAAAGTACATAGAATGTATTGCTGAAATGTCGATTTGAATTTTTGCAGACAATGGAAGTGAAACTTGCATATAAAAAGACCAAGTGATTCTCGCCAAATTTCAAGTCACAAGAGCCCCGAATTCAAATCCTAGATAGGAAGTACTTCAATTGAACGGCCTATGATTTCGACAGAAACGGGTCTTTGCTAATAAATTGAGATCGTTTGAACAAACAAACATCCAATTAAGAAGCTAGTGCTCGTTCTCACGAAATTGCCTGACAATGAAGCACACTTCCTTGGATTAAACAAGTTATTTGTTAAAAAAAAAAAAAGGGGGGCAGAGGATCATTGAAAAGGCATGAGCAAGTGAACAGAGGAACAACCAAAGCCATCATCGGCAGCACAAGTCCTCTTCGGAGGCACAACTCTTCGGAGGATAAAGACCTCTAATGGGTCATACGCCACAAAAAAGAAAGTTCTCTACTCAACAAAAAAGATTGGAGGAGTCACGACCCTCCAACCATGAGAGAGTAACTTCCAGGCGATGAAAACCCTCTCTGAGGCACATTTCACCAAAAGTTGAAGTGTTATGACCGCTCTTCGGGATTTCACTTCACCAGAGTTGAAATGCAAACAAAATAAAAGCCCTCTTCGGAGGCCCATTTCACCAGGAGTTGAAGTGTTATGACCGCTCTTCGGGATTTCACTTCACCAAAGTTGAAATGCAAACAAAATAAAAGCCCTCTTCGGAGGCACATTTCGCCAGGAGTTGAAGTGTAACAACCGCTCTTCGGAATTTCACTTCACCAAAGTTGAAATGCAAAACAAGATAAAGACCTTCCTGGAAGCTCACGTTTCACCGAGATTGAAATAAAACTTCCAAGTGTTGAAACGTGAAAAGGCTTTCTTTAAAGGCACAACTCTTCGGAGGAACACGTTTCACCAAGATTGAAATAAAACTTCCAAGTGTTGAAACGTGAGAAATCCCTCTTCAGAGGTACAACCCCCTCCCGGGGACACAATTAAAAAGAAAGACCTCTTCAGAAGCCCACGTTTCACCGAGATTGAAATAAAACTTCCAAGTGTTGAAACGTGAAAAGGCTTTCTTCAAAGGCACAACTCTTCGGAGGAACACGTTTCACCAAGATTGAAATAAAACTTCCAAGTGTTGAAACGTGAAAAAATCTCTCCTCAGAGGCACAAATTTTTATTAAAAAAAAAAAAATCCTCATCAAGAGCGTACTTTAACTTTCAAAGGAAGAGCGATTTACCTATTATAAAAAAAAAGAAGGGGGGAAGAAAGTTAAAGTAAATTCAGAGGTCCGCTTTACCACATAGAAGAATTCACTTGGCAAAATGTATACATACGCAAAAGGAAAAAGTGATTTCTTCGAAGGACAAAGCGTAGAAACTTATATGAAGGAAGTTGCACTCTACGAAAATTCTCTTCGAGAATGAAGTAATTATCCTTTAGAAAACGAGAGTGCAAGTCCCCTCAAAGTATACGATATTGCAGTAAGCTCATGGTATAGGGGCAACATGGTATAGTTACATACAAAGTGGTATAGCTACGTCGGTAAAGTACGCTCAAACAACATACCACAAGCTCACCGCAATATCGTATAAATAAACTTGTGCAAAAATGAATAATAAATGCATTCTTAAATTCAAACAAAAGTCTGTACAGATAAAGGATCATTTTATTCAATTGCAAATATTGCAGATACAGGTTTCAAAATAAAAAAGCAGGGGTCGGTGCCTGCACAACATCCGACCATTACACAAAAAAGGAATCAAAAAGCCCAATTCTTCATTTCTTCTTGCGGCCTTTAGACCCTTTACTCGACCGAATGGTTAGCTTTTCAGGTCTTTCAGGTCGGTCTGAAGGCATAAGGGAAGAAGGGGAGGGAGGTGCAACTGGCGCAATTTCTGGTTCCTCTTCAGTGGTGATAATTTTCTTCCCCCTCCTCTTCGATGTCCCATGCTTCTTTCTTCTCTTCGAAGAAGACTCACTCCTTGGAGTAACGAGAGCGGACAAAACTACGTCGTCAGAAGGAGTCCGCTCTGGAGAGATCTCGCCTCCTTCAAGTCCCTCATCTTTTTGCTCCTGCGAAGCAATAGGGTCATCCAAGCCATGAAGAGCCTCAATTTTCTCCTCTTGTGACCCGGGTTGTGAAGCAGAAGGAGGAGTCACCTGAAGAGATGGAGGGGGAATAACCAGAGAAGGCGAAGTCTGCACAGCACTTGTTGTTTCAACTACAGAAGAAGAGAAATTGAAAATGTTAGTATCTTCCCAAAAGAAGGGAGAAATGGGTTCATCAAGATTCAAGAAGTAATCGAGAAGCTCATCAAATTTTTGAGGAATAAGCAGGCAATCCACCTGAATCGGACCAATGTCGAAATTACCTGAAGATGTTGGCTTCGTCAGTTCAATCTCATAATTCTGAGCCCCAATGTCCTCCAAAGCCTCTTCATCAGTAGGGGTAATTACCCCGGTTCTTGTAGGAGGCGGCGAATGAGCACTAGAGCCTGTAATGTCCACCTCAGGAGAAACTAGAGGACGTTCAGAGGTAGTAGGCGGTGCTCCTTTTTCAGAATGTTCCCCTTCCGCCATTCCGGCCCGTACCTTGGCGAGTTGCTCTTTTCCCTTGGCAAGAGCGGCGCGGGCATCATCATCGAGATAATGCTCTTCAAGAGCTGTGTCAACGTAACCCGCACCTTTGCCACCTAGCATATCAAGTGCTGCCTCCCAGACTTCAGCTAATGTAATTTCGTATTTAGGGCCTAGAAAGGCAAGGCTGCCACGCCCCAAAATGCTGTGCAGATAAAAATCAAATAGTGTGGAGCTAACGTCAGCTTTGGTTGCTTGATGGGCCTCTTCGGCCGCAAGTTTACCAGCAACAGCCTCGTCGCGCTCCTTTTCGGCCATAGCAAGTCGAGTTTTTAACAACTCTATCTCCAAGCTTTGAGAGTCGGTTTGTTCTCGCAGCTGTACAGTTTCAGCACGATATTCTTCTATGACCTTTTCCTTATGTGCAAGCTTATCTTCGACTGCTCTTTGACTGGCATGCGCATCTCGTACTTGTTGCTGAAGCATGCTCTCCTTTTGAGAATAGGAAGTTGATGAAGTAACTAATTCTTCCTTAAGCTTTTCCACTTCCGCTTCCAGCTTTTCATTATAGGAAGCAATACTTCTCATTTCGGCATCATGCTGTTCGAGAGTCTTCTGCCACTCAGCCTTATCGTTCTCCATTGTGAGCATGGCCTCGAGATTGGCTCGGTTAACCCTCTGAAGCTCGTCGACAAGTTTTTGCCAGTTCGACATTCTTTCAATATCGGTCCTGACAGTATCAAGATTTCGCAGCATAGCCGGTTTGTCGAGAGGAACCAAGTCGAGATCAAATCGAACCCCTCTCAAGCACCACTGAGGAAATCGACTTTGAAGAGTGGGAGGACCTTGCCCGACTTGGTATGCGGGCCGGTTGATGATTGCTTGAATGTCGAAGCGAACGGGAGCAGGAGATTTAGCAGGAACATGTTCAGAAGCTATCGGCATTGTTTCTTCAGTAAGTCTAGCCCGCTTGCTAGAAGAATCGTCTATGTGACCTTTACCTCTCTCATCGTGAGCTTTTCTCTTTTGAGTATCATCATCTCTGTGGGGAGGGTCATGTCTTTCTTGTTCCCTTCGGTGACGTTCTTCATATGCTCGTCTCTCGTCGGCTTTCCTGATAGCCCTCTCTTCATCTGATTCTCTGTAAGAAGGGAGGTAACGCCTGTAATCATACTGGCTACGCCTCCCGTAGCGCTGGAAATCATCATAGTACGAGCCGCTGCGCCCCATAGGAGAATCTGGAATAAAAACAATAAGCTTTAGAAATCTTTAAAGTATAAGAAGATAAGTGCGTAGAAGTGATGAAAAATCCTAAGTGTTGTGTAACGTGTAAACTACACGCATCGAGTTACAGACCACTCTGTGAAATAGATGTAGTGATAACTTGAGTAGGAGGAGTTGACATTTGTTGTAGAGAAGATGTCGCCTCAATTATAGAAGAAACAGTTTTGGAAACATCTTCTTTGAAAAGTTCTTGAGAAGTCACAATTAAATCGCTCAACCCCTCGAAAACATCATCACCCTCATGTTTTTTGGGACTGGTTTTTTCAACCCCTTCGTCGGTAGATCTTCCGGAGGATCGTGGAGTTTCTTCCCCTTCGATAACTGGGGCAAGTGCAGACTTATCAGACGGCCCCGCAACGTCCTTCGGAACTGAACATCTCACTAGTGGAGTTTCTATAGAGGTTCCTCCCTGAATGTGCTCTTTAATAGAGACCGGGGCATCAGAAGTTTCCGTCGGAGAATCAGGAATTTCAGTTGGGGCTTCACGAGACTGAGTGAAGCGAGAAGGATGAAGAAGCCCATATTGATGTAAAAATCCATCATTTAACAAGAACTTTATACTCCTCTCTTCTGCCGCCACGGCGTTCAGCCTCTCAAAAATTTGTTTATAGCATGGATCTCTAGAGGGAGGAGGAAGTGCTAAAACAGGGAAAAGAAACAAAGTTAGCATTTAGCAACTCAGATTTTGAAAAGCCCAAGAATGGAGAAATAAAAACAGGAAAATCTAACTTCCTACTCTCCAGATGGCATAAAACCCTAGAGGGCAACGAACAAAGAAATACTGATTTAGAAATCCGTGAACGCTATCAGAAAGATCGGTGATGAGTTTTCGATTTCGAGCACTCCCTATGATTACGATAGAGGGATGATCTTTGATCTTTGTGAATGAGCAGAGGTAGCAGATTTCCTCAAAGCTCGGTAATCGGCCCAGAACTCTACTAAAAAGCACACATAACCCCATCAGAATGGCATGGCCATTGGGGTGCAGTTGGAATGGAGAGATAGACAATCGAAGCAAGAGCTGCCGAAGGAAGTCATTAAAAGGTGGTATGGCACCGCTCAAGCACATTTGGCGGTTGACAGCAATAAAGCCAGAAGGGGGCCTATCTGCAGTATCGTTTGGCCCCGGCAGTAAGGCATCAGCTTCGGCAATGCCAAACTGGGTGAGCAGTTGAGTAAACATCCGGTGATTCAGAGTGATGGGAGTTCTTTCCGGAGGATTATCCAACAAGTTGGCTACTGGGAAGACATCTTCAGCCTGGCCCATCGGTTCTTCTTGTTGAGATGTCATTCTACACAAGCAACCGGGTGTTCAAATGCGAAGGTGCACGTTTCCTAAAAGTGTGAAGTGTTGTGCAAAACTAATGAAAATAACAAGTAAATATAACTGGAATTAAACTGGTTGACGATTGATCGACTATGGTAATTTCAGAACTTGTTAATTTAGAGTTCAAGCATAATATTAGTGCAGGCTGGTCAGTTTCAATTGATTGTTTCAATGTTGCTTTAATATTCTACTTGAAATTGATAGCACTTCATTCACACAATTTGTTTAAGTCAATTATCTGTTATTAACTAATCTGTCATTTGATATGGGCAATCAATGACAGTATATTCGTCCCAGTTTTCTGTGAATGTTGTATTGAACAGGTTGTTAGCCTGCAAGTCAAAATAACCTGTGAATGAATGCAATAAAATTCAACAGTTCAAAGTTAATACAATGGTCCAAAATTCGAACAGAATTCATGCAAGTCATAACTCGTCAACGGTTCAAAAGTTCTGAGTCGGCAATGTCCTAAGTCATGAGTCGTAGGAATAAGGAGATTATCTCCAAGACTTATCTCGGCAACGACTCAAGGCTTAGGTCGAGGAGTATATTAAAGAAGCTCTGGTTCAAAATAACAGGAAAATCTCCAAGTCTTATCTCGTCCACGACTCAAAGGTGTTATCTCGACTACGACTCAAAGGTCTTATCTCGGCCACGACTCAAGGGTCTTATCTCGGCCACGACTCAAAGGTGTTATCTCGACTACGACTCAAAGGTCTTATCTCGGCCACGACTCAAGGGTCTTATCTCGGCCACGACTCAAAGGTTTTGTCTCGTCCACGACTCAAGGCTTAGGTCGTGAAGCGTGTTGAGTCGTATCATGGTTAAATCACAAGGGTCGCTGGATCATACAAAAGTAGCCGAGTCAAACCTACGGCAACGTTCGAATCAATCTGACCCATTAACCATCTAACTCCTAACCCATTAACCATCTAATCCATAACCCGATAACCCAATAACCTCGCAGTGGTTAACCCCAGCTCCATCACACCACTAGGTCGCCTTAAATCTCGAATCGATACAAGTAAGATCAAGCCGCCTGCCTTTAACCCATCAATGTCCGATGTAATAGTATTCGCAAGGATCAAGGGGGGAAAACAGAGGCGGAGATCGGCAATCATCAGCAATTGAAAAAAGATGCAAAGTCTCTTACACGGTGTGATGCTAAAGATGATCGAAAATGAATCAGGTTGGAATCGCCTTTGAGAGCTCGAAGATGCGTTAATGGCAGACACGGTTCAAAGGATAAGAAATGAGAAGAAGGAAGTAAGGGGAACGACTCAAGTCTTTTATAGCGTTGAGCAGTGGTAGTTGAATCGGCACACGAGTTAAGATGAGTCGAAGCACACGACCTACGACTTAGGCGTGAACTTCGAGGGGCAAATGTTAACTCCGTTTAGGCAACGAGTCAAGGTCTGGGCCGACTCAACAGGCTACCGACTCAACAAGCCACAGACTCAGGAAGCTACCGACTCAACAGCCTTGAGGAGTTACCGACTCAACAACCTTGAGGAGATTACCGACTCAACAGCCTGGAGGAGTTACCGACTCAACAACTTTGAGGAGTTACCGACTCAATGGCCTGGAGGAGTTACCGACTCAACGGCCTCGAAGGGTTACAACTCAGCGACTCAGGAGGAATAACGACTCACCGGGTTATAACCTTAGCGACTTAAAGGTGCCGGCCGACTCAACGGGTTAACGACTCATGGAGCTAGCGACTCAAGTTCTCTAACGACTCAACGACCTAAGGTGTCAAATGACTTAACTGACTAAACTCCCAAAACAACAAAGGACCGACCTACGACTTATGATAGGTCGTTCACGACCTAGCTTGAGTCGTCTACGACTTACAGCTACTATGTAGAAATCCTATGCCGCCTCATTTTGGACCATGACCTATTAACTCGCAGACGAGTTAGGACTTGTGCTGTATACAGAGGACCGGAGACGCTCTGATATGAAGTCAGGGCTCAACTAGTTGAGTCGCCTACGACATACGACTCAACATGAGTCAGTCACGACTTACGACTCATCTTGAGTCGGTCACGACTCATGACTTGACAATTTCAGCCTAGAAAATTGCCTATAAATACATGACCACATTGAGCATTGAGGGGACTTTTGGGGACTGACTTCCTGGACGCCATTACTCTGCCATTGTCTCGACTTTAAGCAACATTGAAGCAACACTTCTATCACTCCAATCACCAAAGACATTTCAACAAATCTCAAGAGGAAATCTAACTCATTCGCCATGCATTCGAAGGATTCTTCTACATCAGAGTTTGAGCTATTTGTCTAAGTGGGTTGTAATTGAAGATTGTTGTAAAGAATTGTAACCAAATCAGCAATAAAGAGTTTTAAAGTGGACGTAGGCTAGATCTTAAGCCGAACCACTATAAATATTGTGTCTTTTATAGTTTCTCTGTGATTTCTCTGCTTATATTTTGTTCCCGTACCAACGGGTGGTGCTTTCACAATTACCTTCTACACACCGGGGTGTTAGCGTTCAATTTTTAGCGTTAACACCTGTCTAGAGTCCCATTTTATTCAGCTGTGTAGGCGGTTGATAGCTACAACCGCTGGGGTTGTCTTATTTGGGACTATCCAGTAAGGGATGGTTCCGGCCTTATGTTGCAGGGGATTTAGGGTGGATCCTCAGTACGGTAATCTAGACCACGTACTGTGACGGACGGCACCCCAGTAGCCCTGCCATTGTATGGAAATCCAATCTCCAATAAGTGTCATCGGACTTGATTGTATAACTCACTTTGTGGCTGTGTAGCTATTACCCCACTATAACCCTGCTATATCTCATAGCGGATTTCAACCGCTACAATTTTTCCATGCTGCCCCAAAATATAGCCTTTCTGCTTTAAGCCCCGCTATATCCCGTTGTTCCCGCCATATTCTTCTATTTCCGCTATATCTTCTTTAATAAAATGAATTGAAAAATTGCATTTATACATTATAAAAATTATGAAACTAGCTTATTTGATTTAATTTTTAATATATTTTTAGAAATGAAAATACACTAATATCCTACTAAATTCATTTATGTTATATAACAGTTTTACGTTTATTTAACATATATTCGCACATGTTTTTATTTAAAATTATTTATGTATTAATTATAATTCAATTGAATGATAATTTTTCATTTAATTACCATTTATATATATTTTTAAAAACATTAAGTACGATTTTTATATGCTATTTTAGAGCCATCCACTGTATCCTGCTATATCCTCGTTGTATCCCCGCTATGAATTTTTGCACCTCCACCGCTTTGAATCTACCGAGCGCATTAACTGCACACCTTTGTGGCTAGTGTGCTGGAATTTAATAAATGTAACAATTTCGGCTATGTGAATATTTATTTGAAAACCCTAAGCCCGATTATAATATAACCAGATTTCCTATCAAATGTTTTGGTTATCGTAAGGTAAAAACTTTTTCATGTTTATATGCGGAGAGTCTCACGGGATACCTTTTGTTTTCAAAGGTTTTCAAAGTTAAGCAACTTTAACCCGTTTACTTACACCATACCCATGTCTGACGTGGAGTTTATTCTGTTTTTCTTAAACTCTTGGGTACTCAAATTTTTACGAGTAGCCAAGGGATTCAGGTTAGCTTTGACGAACTCTGGAGGAGAGATGGAGCAAGTGGCTTCAGCGTTTATAGATATATAGTGCTTCCGCTGTGTTGGTATCTCTGTGTTGTATTTGAGAGTATGATAGACAAATTTTATAATTGTCTAATGTGATGACATTATTGTATCTGTGTAACTCTGATATGTAAATGACTATGTAATAGTTATATGATATATTATATTTTGTTCTGTTCCGCTGTTAGATTTTGATATTGTTGTGGTCTTCCCTCTATCTATTCTATTTCTACCTTTTTCTTATTGATGATGCGTCTTTCTGTGGAATGAAAGGCGGGTCGTCACAGCATCAGTACACAAGCACATTCAGACTCATTGAAGACCAAAGAATCAAGTGCGGAAAAATTCCAAAATCAAGACGAAGTTTGAAAACAATGCAAGCTTGAACCGAAATGTATAGAATAACCAAGTTTAAGACTGAAGTGAGTCAGATCATCCAAGACCAGACATAGAAAATGGATGTACTCGATGCAACCCATAAGCTGCAGACTTCAAGTGCAAAGCTACAACCAAACCTGGCAACATGTATGATATGATAACTCAACCAAATTTGTTAGAACCCTTAGTTTGCAATTTCGACGATGACAACTATACAATGGAAATCATATATATATATATATATATATATATATATATATCATATAACCATACATATACGAATTCAAAGCAAGACAAACCACCACTGTGACAAGACGATGACTAAAGCACTAAAGAGATTCATCTACAAAGTTTCACAAAGATCAAAGAGAGATACACTTAAGGATAAACCTAGGAGAATATCACTTAACAGGTTCAGACGTCTGAATGCAGAACTTCATACGTCTGAACGTAGAAGATGAACAAATAATAATAGGTTCTTAGACGTATGAAAACACCATTCAGATGTCTCAAACTGGGCTCGGGCAGATAATTCAAATTACAACTGTCATCTCTGAAGAGACACAACTCCATCTCTCCTCATAACTCTTCACCAGTGAATAGTGACGACTCTAGACTGAAAGAGAAGAGATGTAACTACTAGAAGCAACCTTCTACAATTATAGAAACGAGAATCGAGAAGGGTCAAAGCACTTTAACTAATTCACTCGACTCTCTATCTTGATCATCTCTTGGTCCAATCATCCACTTGCTATCAAATCCACAGATATGAGATCATACACTTCCATGCTCTCTCGAACAATATTGTATTCAATCATTCAGGAGATATAGGAAGTTTAATTTTACTATATAGTCAAAACCCGTGTAATAGAGAACACATTCTTGGAAAAGAAACTTTGCTATTGTAAACATGTTCCTTCGGGTGAAGTGAGGGTTATTTGGTGAAAGGAAATTCCGAAAGAGGGGCTTCGGGACTAGACGTAGGACGGGAGGTCCGAACCAGTATAAAATCCCTGGTGTGATTATTCTTATTTACATACTTTACTATTGTTACACTATAGTTTATATTAGTTACATACTTGTCATTTGTATGATCGATATACCATACTATAGACTTTCAAAATTGTCGAGTGAAAGGCAAGTATGAGTCAAAGCAATGCAATGAACAAATATAGCAATAAACTTCAAATGGAAATATAAAATATGCAAGCATTTAGAAATGAATCAATGCTGACATAACAACATGAATACATATACATGTGCATTTAACCAAACCAGGTAGGATAAAAGTGTAGTCTCAACAGTTCAGTGCACAAAGAGAGCAAAGGATATACATGCATGTATACCAAGACCAATGAGCATGACGATGATCAAGCAACAATCGAACAAGTTCATTTTCAATCAACACAGTGTGGACAGAGCACATTCTACGTATATACATGCGTGAACACACACATGTATGCATATATATATATATAGACACACGCGCAGTGCACAGTACAGACTTGAATGAACAGTGGACAGAGCTCAATGCAACCCAGACTAATATCACACAATCGGGTCGAAAATGATATAGGCATGTAAACAAGTAAAAGTCAGGTGATAGAAAATTGAGTAAGTAAATATTTTCACAAAATAAAGTGACCAAAGTCAACATAAATTCAAAGTACCAAAGAATCAAAACCGTGGTCACCAAGGAAGTCGAATAAATCAGAAATTAAAGCCGTGATAACCAAGCAATCAGAAAATATACGAATTGAACTAGTCAGGATTAATTACAAGCAACCAAGAATAATCGTATGGCTGATTTAAATTAACAGACGAAATCAAATGAATTAATTCGGACGAAAATAAAGGGACTCGATCCCTATTTAAAACCCAATCATCATTGGCATATGCAGGCATCGAGTTCAAGCGAATTAACCAGAAAAGAAAAAGGGAAATCATATACCAATTCAATCGAACTTGATCGAGAAGGAGCCGTGTGCAAATCAAAGAGACGGTCGATCGACAAAGCAAGGAACGCGAAAACATCCACTCGATCGATCAACAAAGTCGGCCTTTTCAAATTCACGGAGCCTTAAATTTAGATTGAAGAAGGAACGAGAAAGACATTATCACAAACAAAAGAAATATGGACTGTAGAAATATACAAGAGGATAAAAAGAAAAGGGGACTCCATTTCAATTTTCTTTGGGTCGGCTTATATTTTTGGTCTTTCATTTCTAAATTAGGGCTTTTATGTTTTAAATTGTTTTTATTTTGTATTTTATTTTTAAATGTTTGTAATTTTCTAATCGTGTGACTAGGGGACGAACTAGGATGGTGTAGTTCGAGAATTCGCAACTCAATAGCTGAGTTGTGGTAGGGTTTTGAGCGTAGAGTTAGATTAGTTGATAGCAGGTGTCACGAGTTTATATGTGTAAGCATTTGACTACATAATTTGCAGTAGAAATCTTGGGGGCAGCACGTAAGCAGGGTTTTGCCGAAGCTGGATAAATTTGTGCTGTTCTGTTCATGCTTTTTATATTCTGCTATTATCTGTGTTGTTATTATTCTGCTATTATCAGTGTTGCTATTATTTTATATACTTCCACGTTAAATTTTTATAATTATTAGTATCACCCTATTCACCCCCATGGTGAAATCAATCCTACACAACTGAGGTGGAGGATCCTGTTGCATGCTTGTGCCCTAGTTGCCAACTGTGGAGATGGAGGAGCCTACTGCTGCCTGCCTGTGGCCTAGTTGTCGAGATGAAGCCTGCTTGGAGAGGAGATTGAGCCACCGAGATGGGTTGTCGGTTGACGCCTCGTTGGTTCGTGAATCGCATATTCGCGATTTAGTGTTTTTTTTCTATATCACATGGTGAATTACTGAATTTGATGCCCTACTTGTTTTGGGGTCCTAAGCAGATGCTTCTCCCGCTATAGAGAAGGGTCGGGCAAGTTTCTACACTTCCTAGGCTGTTATTTAAACCTAAATTAATCATCTAAAAGCTTAATGTTACATAAATTTTGTTTCTATGTACCTGTATCATTTCTTCAATTAATTTTACACATTAACCCCATAGTAAATTCAAGTTGTGGACAGTTAAACGAAAGTTATTAAAAGCATACAGAGTATATATGTGGTATCATCTATTGAGTTAAGATGAATTGGCTCTATATTGCTTTTTTACGTGTTATTTACTTAGAACTCTCCATATAAATTTATGTTTCATGTGTTGGTTGTTTTGTATCTCCACGGTTATACTTTAATTAATATCAAAATTAGTGCTAGCTTCAAGGTACTACTTGCCTCAAAAACCGGAGTTGCAATCCAATCTAAAAATCTTAAGCGATTGTCGTAGATAATCAAACGTTCGTACATGGATTCAAATGTGATAGATGTCCTACAAAGCATTTATCACCTTTGTGGGAATTGATATTCTTGCGCAATGATGTCTAGTTGCTCTTAAACTAGATAATATTATGTTAAATCTCATCCCAAATTATGTTATAATTAAATTTAAAAATAATCAAATTGAAAAAAGATTGTTACACAATCCAATAAAATTTATAGAAAAGGTGGTAACCGGTAATCTCACTCAAATTTCGCACTCGTAATATTTTCGATATTAAAACATTTTATTCACTTTAATTAGCAAAATCAAAATTGGTTTTTAGCATGATAAACACCTAATATTAACCAGAACTCACATTTAATCATACAAACTATTATATAGTAGCATCTTACATTTATTGCTAAGGAATTAGTTTCAATTGTTTAATCTTATGTCAAAAAAATTGATGAAACATCTCAAATTAGGACAAAGTGAAGCATAAAATAAATAAGTAAAATAAAAATAATATTGTACTACATGGACAAATTGAGAGCTCATGATTATCTATATTAAAATAAAAAAGGTTGCAAGATTGTTGTGCTTTGGGACCAAAAATGAACTCAATTCTAGTTTCTATATTTCTAAATTTGCAACATTATGAATTACCATTATTATTGCGAGTGTTACAGGATGCACTTCGAGCGTGAATTGTTTTCTTTATAAATTATATATGTTTAAATTAGTCAAAAAAATAATTTTTTACCTTTTAGTGATAAAAGATTTGTATAATTGTAGAAAAGTATTTTGAATTTGTAAAAGATGTTTAATTTTAGATCATATTTTTAGAAACGTTTTGAATTTGTAAATCATATTTAATTATTAGATCCTACTTTAGGGTCATTTGAATATGCAAAAGAAGTTTAATATTAACCATATTTTTAATTGATTAAAAGTTGATAATATATAGAGGGGCGTTTTTGCTAGTTCACGTTGACACTAAAAATGTGTGATACCAAAGCTATTACAATTACTATTAAAGATTTTCCGTTTCATCAACTTCGACTTTGTCAAAAGAATAGAGTCAAAGGAACTTCTCATAGAATCTATTAATATTAACTCCAAACCATTACTGCAAATCTGTAATAGAAACCTTATTATCATTAACCTATAGGATAGAACAAAACATGTCAATGGATGATCTAAAGAGCTAGCTTCACAAATTACATCAATCACGTGAATTAAATATTGTGCACTGATCGAATAGGTATGTTTCTACTTGCATTTTTGCGGATTTTCCATGCATTTTTTCATTTTGGCTGGATGAGTTCATTGCTACAACACCTATCTTAAACTTCATATTACAATTCTGCCCTAGCACTGCTCGTTTTGAAAATGGTTTATATGCCTTATGCTCCTCCATAAAAAGAATATATACCTTAGATGTCCGACCCCAGAGCAAGGCGGGTAAGACAGCTACCTAGGACAACCAATCTGACAGAGGGCAACGACCGGATGGTGTTGATGAGTTTAGTGTTCTATTAAAAAGAGTTTTACATAATACTAATATTAAATGGTTGTGTGGTGTAGTGGAAGCACCATTGTTAATAGTGCTCAGGTGCTAGCTGACTGGTCTGGGGCAACCAAAAGGCTTGGGCCGGCCCTGTGCCTTAGACAAATATCAAAATAAGATTTATAAATATATATACCATAGACAAACATATATGCATGCATACATAGTCTTGTTTATTATTGATCATTATTTTCAATTATCCCATCACACGTGAATTTCAGTTTATTATTACGAAATAGTAGAATTTATAGTTGTGGTTCTATCGAATTCAACATGTTTAGACTTTCCTAGTACAATTTATAAAGATATTACCATTAATTCTAAATATATAAAGTTTTACCGTAAACCTTTTGGTTAGATAATATTTTCTACCGTTAAACAATGTTCAGACTATGCTCAATATATAATTTTAAGATACATGTCTAGGAAATAAAAAACATTTTAGGGATTATGAGAAAACTAAAGGGATTATTCAAATATTATATAATAGTCTTACCTTTGTGTCTTACTTCGCATCTTTTTCTTCCACTAACAGTAGTTCTCACACATGTTAAAGCATCAGCATACCGAGATAAAATAAATAGTAACATAAATACAGTAGCTGAAGTTAAAACTTGTAAAGAAATCAAACATTCCAACCTCTCATCTCAATCTATTTTAACTTAATTTTACTGCTTTGTCAATAATTACAACATTTAACAGAAAATGTGTACGAATTAATCAATCATTACAGATATATAATAGCATGAGGTAACAAAAAACTAAAAAACATACATACTTAATTTAGAAACTCTTTCATATTTTGCTAGTGTATTTAGTTATATGCTACTTGGGGAACATGGAAACATGAAGTTGTTTATTTTTAGAATTTGAGATTTAACAAATAATTTGACATTGAACGGATATACTTCTACTGCAGAATTGAGATTACAAAACAGAACCTCATGAAAAATAGCTAAAAGGTCACTAGCCCAGAACAGGGGAAAGTTTTCCTCACATGAAACCCTGCAAATTCAAAATATTTACAAACCAGACAAAAAATTAAATACATATACAAACTCTGAAAGAGGGCAGAACAGGCTGTGGGCCTGAGAAGACTGAGTCATGGCCCAAGGTCCATTTTGAGGGAAAAGTCCTATTTACTTGTGTTAATTGAGTGCATATATTTTCAATATAAGTGTATAGGTTGCGTAATAAAGCTTTCGGCTGATTGATCAAGTGAGCAGAGTTCTTGGGGCCAATTATATTGTACTAGGCCGACAGGGCGAGAGAAATTCTGGACTCTCTTTCATTAATGCTGTAGATGATTTATTCAGCCCTAAGTTGTACCGTGCAACATGCAGAAACTTACAAAATTAAATTGGAATAAAAATAAATATATCAATTCTTTTATGAAACCTAGTGATGGTTTAACCGTTGCACGCTTGTTCAGGCTTGCAGGTTGCAAGTAGGCAAATATCAATATGTTTTTAGTACCATTAAAATACATGAACCACTGTGAAAATAATGTTTCCAGTTGGGTTAAATGATTTCTTACAAAGAGATACCGCTGAAAATAAACTTGGTTTTTAGAAAACATTGATTATGTTGCAAATTTAATATTCTTATCTAGAAAAGACCAAAATAAAAAATGGAGAAAAATTCAAGACTTATCAAAAATGTAATTTGAAATTTTTTGAAAAAGGCTTTGTGAAGAAAAAACTAGAAAATAAAAGATTGAAGAAAAGCTTAGAGAATATTCTCCGTTATAATTTGAGTTGTGTTCTCTCATTTGATGCATCCAAACAAGTAAATGTAATTGCACGCAAGCAACAGAAAAAAGAAAAAGAGAAATAAAGTTTATTTCCTCCTAACAAAATATTTATCTCTCGGTCTCCTTCTTCTAATCCTAAAATTTCTAACAGATACTAGAAAGTTAGCCACCCATAGTTTGGTAGAACTTCCAATGTTAATTCATCTGTAGCCATTAAAATGTAGTAAGACTACCCAAAGTATAGATCCCATTGATGTTAATGGATTCCCCATTCAAACCATTCAATGTATGGTAAAACTAAAAAGTGTTGGAGTTAGCAATTGGAAAGCATTACTACAAACTTCGTAGCTGAGTCAGTAAAGAAATAGAAAGCAAAAAGGGCATGACACATTGTTAGTGTTGTTTTCTAAAGCTTATCCAAATAGTGATTGTGCATTAGTTTGCAAAGAGATAAATACATGCTTGTTACAAGCCTCCAAAGCAGAGATAGTTAATGAACTAAAATGACAAACGTAATAATGTGAAAGAGCAAAGCTAGGAAGTCATGTTCATGCAGATATACTGTGATGCATGCAGAGATGGTTGATGTATTAAAATGACAAACTAAGTGAGCTGATGTATTATGTGACTCATGTTGTTCCTTTGTACTTAATTATTTTGCAACTTCTTCTTTGTACCTATTTTTCTGTTTTTTTTTTCTTTTCAAAAATTAGTCTAAATTAAAAAATTATCCTAAATTTAAGAAATAACTCCCTGGCATTGAAAGAACTTGTAAAATCATGAAACTGAAATGCAGCAACACAAGGAAACTCAATATATTTTGGTAAATTTAATTTCAACATCATTGGCAATAATGATACTCAAAAACTACAAACGTAGAAATCGTAGAGTTCAACAAATACCCATTGGAAATTTACTCACTTTCAAATTTACCAGTTTTTATTGTAGACAATTAGGGGTGAGATTTGGTTTAAACCAATTCCAAAGGCTCTGCATACGCTTGTCATTCTCATACTGTATATGGCTACTTACGAAGAAATTATAACCAACCGTAAAATCATATGAGACCACCTGCAAAATGTATAGGATCAAAGGGCAGCCTAGGACCGACAAAATCCACAATGATCTGTATTATATAATTGGGCTCTATGAGTGGCCCAACAAAGTAAACCTGCAAAACGTACAGTTTCAAACGTGGTTAGAATCTGTATTACATAGTTGTCTATTTGCCCAACATTTGATCTGGAAAATGAATTATGTCTACTGGATCATCAAAAATACAATTAGATCATGGAAGACATGCAACAACAGTTAGATGCAATTATGAGAGTTTCATATATACCACTAACTAGAGTACCGTGCAGTTTTAATGACATGGCTTTAATGTCATTTAAATTATTTGAACCGCTTCTTTGGTAAATTATTTGAACTGCTCCTTTGATATATGACATATGACATAGCTTTAATGTCATTTATATTATTTGATGCTACTATGTAGAACTGCTTCTTTGGTATATGACATTGCTTTAGTGTCATTTAAATTGTTTGGAAGCTACCAAATTTAGAGTTCATTCCCCTGTTCCCATATCCTTTTTTTCTCCATACCACAATCATATTCATTCATCACAACAAATTGATAAATCGGTGGAACCCACTATTTTTATTGTATGGTTGATGATAAAAAAAAGGAAGGATTGAGGTACATATGACATATGGAGAGTGGAAAGTGTTATCCCGCTTTTTGGCAAAACCGTGATACCAAAAGATCGATCAAAAACAAAAGACAGTTCGTCTCAGAGATTGGTTGTACTTCACTTCGCTATGGATATCGATGAATTTTGTCCGAGACCGGATTGTGCCAAAATTGACAAGACATGATGAGCAAAGCTGCAGAAGCCAGCGTTTCAAGTTTCAAGCCAACCCGAGTTCGTATGCTCAAGATATGATGGATTCAGTTTGAGAAAGATAGCCCTTGTTCGGTTCGAACCCATAGGATACCCCGTAGTTCGAATCGATGGCCAGAAATTATGTTCGAATCCATTGACTCGACTCCACCTACTTCGAATCCATCACTTTGGAATAATTTGAATCCATGAAGTTCGTACCCATCCTCATGTCTCAGCTCGACTCCATCTAGTTCGACTCCATGCTAATTCTTGTCCATTGCATTCGCACCGGTTAGAATGGAATTAGCCTCGCGTCTACCTAGTTCGAATCCATCATCCTCGCATTAGTTCGAACCCATGAGATATGGCCGTGACTCGAATCCATCAAGATAGCAATAGTTCGAATCCACCCTCGTATGCCTTAGTTCGAATCCATCAAGTATATATTGCTTCGAATCCATGAGAAGTTCCTCTGCTTCGACTCCATCGGGCAAGCCCTCACTTCAAATCCATCCTCGCATGTCTATGTTCGAATCCATCCAAAACCCTCCCTAGTTCGAATCCATCAGAGTATTCCTATCTTCGAGTCCGTCAAGCTGAAACCCTTCGAATCCATGCAGTTGTAGGGACTTCGACTCCATCTAATAACTATCTTCGAATCCACCCTGTTGAGGCAAATTCGAATCGATCAATAGTGACTTGCCCTGATCGATTCGAAGGAGCATTGGTTCAATTAATACGAAGGAGGCACGTCTTCGAATCGATCACCTCGAATCCACCAAGTCCATGCAGCTAAAACCAAGGATTAGACCCAGTAAACTCGAAGGAAAAGGAGGATTGACCCGAAGCACACGGACCACATCATCATCTTCACATGCAGAAGCATGGATTCGAACCATATCGATTCGAACGAATCCATAGGACGAGGAGCACCATCTTGAATCGATCATAACTCGAGATCTACAAGTCCAAATGCTATAAAATTTTCACAGAAGCTTACGTATACATAGAAGAATGTCCACGCCAAGTTTCATCACGGTTGGACACTTTCTCGATCGATTCGAACCAAGGGTCGAATCGATCCCAAAGTGGGCCCGGATCTCCAGAATTCGGCCATATGGGCCCCCTCACATGCCAGAAGTTGTCCTCCCGGATTTTAGGCGAAATATCAGCCTTCTACAGCTATAAATAGAGCCTCAGGTCATTCAGAAAAGGGGATCGGAATTCTGAAGCGCCAAGACTCTACCAGATTCAATTCTACACTTTATCATCGTTGTTGCATTCGAGTTTCGGAGCTATAATCCATTGTAACTTGCTGTAACCACTGTAATCACCAAGAAAATAATCAATACAGATAGAAAACTTCAAAGTGGACGTAGGCAAGATCGCCGAACCACTATAAATCCTGTGTCGTCTACTTGTTTTCTGATGTATCTGTTGAATGTTCATCATTTTTATTATCTACGAATTTGTTATTTGTGACTGCGAACGGGTGCTTTCACGACTATTGGGTGTTTGTGGTTAATTTTGACGCAAACACTTTGGTGCTTTCACTGAGAACTGCTGATTCAGGATAATTTGAATTTGAAGGCTTAAAGATTTAGATCTACGAACCATGACGAGACAATCGAGCAGAAGGCCAAGGCCAGAGAGAAGTGAACACCAAGGAAGTCAAGAGGCTTCTTCAGGAGCGAATCAAGCATCGATCTTCATCACTAGGGGCGAGATGGAGACAATGATGAAGAAACAGGAGGAGCTGATCCAAAGTTTGTTCCAACAGATAGGACAACTTGGAGCACAGAATAGAGAAGCGAATGGAGTTCAAAACGGAGCAGGACCATCCGGCGTAGCACCTGAACTAGGGGACGCGCACATGGAGAATGTTGATCCAACCCCTGAGAGAGAGAGAGAGAGAGATGCATCTACCCAAGCTAGGAGTAGCAGAGGAGTGAACGCTCAGTTAAGGGGGCAAATCCCAGATTTCCCTCGTGGACTAGGGGGGTAGGTTGAAAGTAATGGACGAAGGTTGCATCTCGGTGACAACGACAGATTGGCGGAGATGGTTAGAAGAGCTATGAGAGGCGGTTTGATAAACAAAGATTTGGAGGATGTTAATAGGAGTCCTTTCACTCCAACAATCAGAGGAGCTAGGAACTCACCGGATTCCAAGTTACCATCATTGGACATGTATGACGGAAGAACAGACCCTACGATTCATCTAACGAAGTATATGAGGCGTATGGAAGTGCTGGGGGCATCAGAGGAGGTTATGTCCCGGTGCTTTCCATTGTACTTGGCGGATTTTGCAGCATTGTGGTTTAGACAATTGGAGAATGGATCCATTGGAACATGGAATGGTTTAATTGAGAGATTTATGAGGCAATTCAAGATTCACATTACAAGACCCAAGAATGTGATGACTTTGGCAACCCTAAAGCAGAAAGCCGGAGAGACCTTGAGGAGTTATCTAACGCGATTCAATGCAGCAGTAGCTTCGGTGGATCGAGCAGATCCATCTATGGTGGTGATGGAGGTTGTGTCCGGAGTAGCTGACGGCACAGAGTTCAAAAATTCATTGACTAAAGATCCACCCGTGGATCTAGATGAATTCTACAACGAGGCAGAAAAGTTTTTACGATTAGAGGATGCGAATGCAGGAAGAGAAGAAGGAGAGGGAATAGAAGTTTATGTGCTCAAAGACAAAAAGCCTTTCGAAAAGGACTCAGACAAGGATAAAGGAAAACGAAAGGCTGAGGATTATAATGACAAGTCAAAGTGGCAACGGTGGGAGCCGCGATTCACCACTTACATCGAGCTGAATGAGAGTTTGGAGTGAATCTACAGAGATACGCAGGGCAAGTTCCATACCGTAGGCCAATACGAAGGGACCCCACTGCTGACGAGAGAAAATCAGACAGATATTGCTTATTCCATGAGTTGAACGGTCATAACACAAACGACTGTAGGCATCTAAAGGATGAGTTAGAAGAACACATCAGGAATGGTATGCTGCTTTAGTATGTAAGGACACAAGCCCCAGCGGTAGAGTCAGAGCGGCCACCGTCTACATCAGCTAGGGGCGACCCTGAACCAGGACATCGTTTAGTTATCAATTTATTAAAATAACGATGAACAAGTCGTAAGCTTCCACTAACATAATTAAATCATTTACACATGTACTAGATCATGAACGTTCTCTAGGCATGCTCTGAATGATCATTGATTGTTTCGTAGTGGGAACTTACACTTTGACATCTTTGCTTTACTTTTGTTTCATGTTGATTTGGACATTTGAACTTGGTTTGTTTGGACATTTCTGTTTTAAAATTCATCCGTAGAATAGATATTTGATCCTGATGATTCTGAAATGGCTAAGCTACTTACACATGTACGGGGTCGCGAACAGTCCTTAGGCATGCTTTGAGATGGCGATAAACCGCCCTGACAAACGATCCAGGGACCCATGCGAACGTGAGCCTGGTATCGATAATACCAAGCCCTCCCGGGCACACTTTCTCGCCCCGAACGGCACCCGACTTCGAACAGTCACAACTCGCCACGAACGGCACACGATCGCGAACGGTCACAACTCGCCTCGAACAGGCACAACTCGCCTCGAACAGGCACGACTCGCCCCGAACGGCACAACTCATCTCACCTCAAATGGCTCGATCGCGAACAGTCGTCATTTGAGGTCCGCCACTTGACCGCGAACGGTCGCACTTCACCTCAAATGGCTCGATCCCGAACGATCGTCATTTGAAGTCAGGCGCTTGACCATGAACGGTCGCACTTCATCTCAAATATCTTGATCCCGAACGGTCGTTATTTGAGGTCACATAAAACTATAACTTCCATTGCAGGACATCAACAGGATATGAACGTCCAGCTCATGGCATTACAAAACACGCCTTCCTACCGCAAGGCATGTTTCGGGGGGCAAATGTTATCCCGCTTTTTGGCAAAACCGTGATACAAAAAGATCGGTCAAAAATAAAAGACAGTTCGTCTCAGAGATTGATTGTACTTCACTTCGCTATGGATATCGATGAATTTTTTTCGAGACCGGATTGTGCCAGAATTGACAAGACATGATGAGCAAAGCTGTAGAAGCCAGCATTTCAAGTTTTAAGCCAATCCAAGTTCGTATGCTCAAGATATGATGGATTCAGTTTAAGAAAGATAGCCCTTGTTCGGTTCGAACCCATAGGATACCCCATAGTTCGAATCGATGGCAAGAAATTATGTTCGAATCCATTGATTCGACTCCACCTACTTCGAATCCATCACTTTGGAATACTTCGAATCCATGAAGTTCGTACCCATCCTCATGTCTCAGCTCGACTCCATCTAGTTCGAATCCATGCTACTTCGTGTCCATTGCGTTCGCACCGGTTAGAAAGGCATTAGCCTCGCGTCTACCTAGTTCGAATCCATCATCCTCGCATTAGTTCGAACCCATGAGATATGGCCGTGCCTCGAATCCATCAAGATAGCAATAGTTCGAATCCACCCTCGTATGCCTTAGTTCGAATCCATCAGGTATATATTGCTTCGAATCCATGAGAAGTTCCTCTGCTTCGACTCCATCGGGCAAGCCCTCACTTCAAATTCATCCTCGCATGTCTATGTTCGAATCCATCCAAAACCCTCCCTAGTTCGAAGCCATCAGAGTATTCCTATCTTCGAGTCCGTCAAGCTGAAACCCTTCGAATCCATGCATTTGTAGGGACTTCGACTCCATCTAATAACTGTCTTCAAATCCACCCTGTTGAGGCAAATTCGAATCGATCAATAGTGACTTGCCCTGATCGATTCGAAGGAGCATTGGTTCGATTAATACGAAGGAGGAACGTCTTCGAATCGATCACCTCTAATCCACGAAGTCCATGCAGCTAAAACTAAGGATTAGACCCAATAAACTTGGAGGAAAAGGAGGATTGACCCGAAGCACACGGACCACATCATCATCTTCACATGCAGAAGCATGGATTCGAACCTATGGATTCGAACCATATCGATTCGAACGAATCCATAGGACGAGGAGCACCATCTTGAATCGATCATAACTCGAGATCTACAAGTCCAAATGCTATGAAATTTTCACAGGAGCTTGCGTATACATAGAAGAATGTCCACGCCAAGTTTCATCACGGTTGGACACTTTCTCGATCGATTCGAACCAAGGGTCGAATCGATCCCAAAGTGGGCCCGAATCTCCAGAATTCGGCCATATGGCCCCCTCACGTGCCAGAAGTGGTCCTCCCGGATTCTAGGCGAAATATCAGCCTTCTGCAGCTATAAATAGAGCCTCAAGTCATTCAGAAAAGGGGATCGGAATTCTGAAGCGCCAAGACTCTAACAGATTCAATTCTACACTTTATCATCGTTGTTTCATTCGAGTTTTAGAGCTATAATCCATTGTAACTTGCTGTAACCACTGTAATCACCAAGAAAATAATCAATAAAGATAGAAAACTTCAAAGTGGACGTAGGCAAGATCGCCGAACCACCATAAATCCTGTGTCGTCTACATGTTTTCTGCTGTATCTGTTGAATGTTCATCATTTTTATTATCTACGAATTTGTTATTTGTGACTGAGAACGGGTGCTTTCATGACTATTGGGTGTTTGTGGCCAATTTTGACGCAAACAGAAAGTAAGGGAGAGAGGATTTGAGCTCCAACATAAAATACAAGTCAGTAACCTACTGTCTTAATATACCCAATGTCTTAATATAAATCATTTAAATCTGCCACCAATATACACATATATAATCTTAGTATAAAATATTTAACTTGCTAACGTGCTTATAAAGAAATGGCAAAACCAATACATAATTTTGAAGGAAACATAATTGACGGAGATTTTCATAATATTCGTCCATTCAACTCACTCGTCTAAGGATTACAAAAGCTATATCAACACTAGTTTATCACGGAATAAAAATATATTACTACATGAATAAAAATATGCTTTTTTATATAGAGTGCAAGTGAAGATATAAAATGAAAGCACTTCGATTGGATGGAAAGTGAAGAATTCATTGCGGAAGGACGAATATGCCACAGTGATCTAAAACAACTTGTTAATGGCATTCCACTTGAATCATCTGCCATGTTGGTTTCGATAGATAATCCCAAAAAATGGAGATGTTTTTATGGAAGCTACCTGTTAATATGAGATATGTCAGAGAAGCGGTTAGTGGCAAAGTAACATGGCTGAAATCAAAAGTAGTCGAGAAAGTAAATACTGATGCATCTTTCAGCCCTTCAACAAATAATATATTAACTCCTTAGGTAATATATTTATAGTTCAAAATAATAAATTTGTTCATAAGGTAATATATTTCAATATTGTTTCAAATTTAATCAAAGGTCAATAGTTAGATGTAATTTAAACCGAATACTGAAAATTATTTATGTTACTTTATACAGTGCAAATTCCACATCGAGTAAATGCAAGTTGATTGATGTTTCTGGAACAGGAAATATAGTTGGCAAGGGACGCATGGCGTAAACAGATCCAAAAATAATGGTCCATTTCGTTGCATTGGGGGAGGGTGCACCTAGAGTTTAAATAGATGTTGTAAAAGTTTTAAACACGCGTTTATGGAGACCTACTTATGAGTTTGATGCACTAAAGATGTCATTAGATCTACAGTAGCTTGGCCTACTACGAACTTGTGACGGAATCAACATCTAGTAAACATATTATTGTTTATTGTTAAATAAACTTTTAAGGTATAAAATTTTAAAATATGAATTAATTGTTCTACTTGTATATAGGTAATTGTTGACCATCTTTGAAAGATATTTGATGTGGACTTTTCCTATCAAGGTAATTGGTCTCTTTCAATTAAGTAAATGGGTTTGGAGTGTCTTTTAACATTCAAAGAGACTTGTCTGTTTCTTATGAAATATTGGAGCTTGCCGTATAAAATAATTTTTTTCCCTCGATGCAATCGGTGTTATATATTGGTTATCATTGTCACTATTCTCTTTCTTTAAATTGGGCAATACTAATTGAATATCCCTTTAAATTGAAAAATATCCTCCTACTGGAAATTGCCATTAACAAGTTTTGAAGTTCTTTAACTATACCTCTGATAAAATTACTGAAATACCAATAAGGGGAGTGCAAATAACTCGCTGACATTGTTGGTTTGCTCTGCGCAATGAACTATCAAAAGTCAAAAAACTAAAAGAAATTAGAAACACAAGTGAAACAAACTCTCTCAGAGGAATAAAAAAACCAACTTTTAGCAACTTTTTATTATAGCGTCATACTCACATCAAAATGTATAACAATGGGAACAAATACTCAACAGAAACTCTTCATCCGAAAAGTTCATCTCATCTCTCTGTTAAACAGATTAGCATATGTATGCTCAAGCCTGGAGGGAACAAAATGGAACAAATTATCTACAACTATCCATAACTTGTTTTGATTTCACTTTTTGGAAGAAAATGCCAATGCAAAACACTTCAACATGTTAGAAAACATAACACAACTCACATCAAATAATAATAATAATAGTAATAATAATGGAAGTAGTAGTAGTAGTAGTAAGAGTGAGAGAACAGTTTATATTTGTTAAGTGATAACGGAATTCAGGCCGCCAATTTCCATATACGATCACATGCATCTTCGACGTGGTAATGGCAAGCAGACAGTGCATAAATGGTTGAACAACCATCATTAACTTATATATTTATTATCGTGATGTGGGATCATTACATCTTTGCATTGATATATGTCACTGCTTGGTACTATGTGTGACATTAATTTATATAGTATACTATTTTCCCTTAACTTCCAGAATTTTTTACTTTAACAAAACGTAAATAAATCTAGTAAGTTTGTCAATGCATGGGATGTGTTTGGACATGTCATGCAGTATTTCACATAGAGAGGTAGGATCCTCAATTGTTCACATAGTAGAAACTTATAACTTCATTAATTCCAAAAATCAGTTTCCGTTATAGTTTATTGAGTAGTTTTGGGTTTATGTTGATTCTACTCAGGGACCAAACACACTGTAGATATCATATTGCGTGATATTCAATAAAACTTGACTACTTATCAGACTTAAACTTCTGTAATTTGCAGTGTTAACATACCGCATATATCATCTTTACAAACTTAACTATTTATCCGACTTATACTTCTGTAAATCGCAGGTTTTAAAATCTTAGACTGTGCATGCAATGACGGGAGGAAGGCTAAAGGAGCATGGTTTTCATGTATAGTTTTTGTTGGTTATTTCGAATATTTCCACTCAACTAGTATTATGTATGAATGGTATTGACTTACAATGTAAGAATGATATATCAACTATGTAAGAATATGTTTTAAATATGGATTGTTTTTGAATCCAAATATGTTTGTCTGGGTTTTGCTATCATATTTTATTTGAGTATTATAAAAATCTGCTGCTGTTTGAAATGTCTATTCTAATATGCAAAAATGCACAATTCAGTTAAAAGAAAAGATAGCGTTTATATAGCATTATCGAATACATAACGTAGCAAAATTTCAAGTGCTAAATATTCAAATTATTAATAGTGGAAGATTACCGCTATGGAATTAGAAAAAGATGTGCTTTAAAAATTATTATAGCACAATAGAAATATATAGAAAAATTTATGGCTGTTAAAGTAATTTGGGAAAAATTTGTTACTGCTATGGAAAATATGCAAAAACTTATTAGCTTGAATTAAATGGCATGGGGAAAAAGCAATGAAAAGTTTATCATAGTGGAAAAAGGTGTTGTAAAATGCAATATAACAACATTTAGATTAGTGCCATGATATGTTTTTGGGCTACCATGTGGTTATATATATAGTGTCTGCTCTAATGCTATGAATGGTTAATACAACTTTTAGAGAGCCCTATTAAAAGGTTAATCCTACGTCTACAGAATGCTATGAAACTTTTTAAATAGTGGTACCTGCATGCTATAAATGTTTGTTAAAATAGTGTTTGGTTTAGTGCAATAAAATGTATCTGGGCTATTATAACATGCCGTTATCTAATGTCTACACTAATGCTATGAAAAGATATTATAGCTTTTTTCATGTGCTAGTTAAAGGTAAATTTTGTGTAGTGAAAACTTCACTTTTAATTTAAGACGTCTTAATGTCTCCAACATAAATCTAAGATCGACTTCATGATCTCTTTCATTTTTAGAATAAACCAAAATGTCATCAATGAAAACCAACACAAATCTATCCAACTAATTACAAAATGTTCGGTTCATAAGGTCCACAAAGAATGCAGGGGCAACAATTAGTCCCAAAGGCATGACTAACTACTCATATACACCGTATCTTATTCTAAATATGGTCAATGGAATATTATCTTTAGCTACCCTTAATTGATGGAACCTCATTATCAAATCTAGGTGTGAGAATACTCTAGCTCCACTCAATTGGTCAAACAAGTCTTCTATCCAACATAATGGGTAATGATTCTTCACAATACTTCATTCAACTTCTCCTAATCAATATACATCCGTAACGATTCTTTCGACTTTTTTCCAAACACCAAGGATGCTCCGTATGTTAAACTACTCGGCTTAATGAAAATTTTTATGCTCAAGTTCCACCATTTGCTTCTTCAATTCTACCATTTCTTTAGACGACATTCTGCCTGGTGGTCTACTAACTAGTTGAGCCCCAGGTATAAGTCTATAAGGAATCCAATCACCCTTTCTGAGGGTAATTCCGTTATAGATTCAAAAAAATCAATGAACTCTCAAACATTAACACTCTATTGATCTCATCAGCTTGATCTTCTATCGCACATGCATGACACTTTCTCTACCCCTTGGATTTCATGAAGCGATTACTTTTTCAGCGTAATAGATCCTACTGTCATTATATGGTAACAAATCCATAACAAAAATTACCCCAAACTTACAAAGTCAAACACATATGGGTCACAAACAAACAAATTTCCTTATACAGTATTAAAGGTCGGTGCACCTTAATTCGAGAATAGCATAACCACTGATTAGATTAACCACACGTAAAGGCATAACTAAATAGGTAGTATCTAACTCCAACCTATCGATTAAGTATTTGGAAATAAAAGAGTATGTAGCAACAGTGTCATAAAGAACATTGACCGAAGTTCCAGAGATCAAAATCATGCCTCCTAGTACAATACCCTTTTCCTTTTTCTCAATCAGTCGTCCAGTTGACGGTCCTCACAAAGCTTTGCAGTTAAAGCGCTTTTTAGTTCCATAGCGGTGGAGGTGCATAAATTTATAGTGAGGACAAAAAAGTAGGAAAATAACGGAGGTGCAAAAATCTTCTAGGATATAAAACCAAATATTTAATGTTAGTTTATTCTCATTTTCCAATCATTTGTGTAGGAAAAAGAAATATCGTTTAATCTTGTATAGCAAAACAAAAGAATATTATGATTTATCAAGTCCAGATTTGGTGACTATAATAGATTTCTAACTTATATCAATCACTTAAGTCTTAAAATTAGGTATTTACCCTAACACTCTTGATTTGGTCCAAAAGAGAACTATTCTAATCAACTTTTTATATTAATGTTGCTAAAGCGAGTGCTAAAAAGCTTTGATTTAGCGGATGTAGGGGAAAATAGCTAGGCTTAAAGCAGATCTAGTGTTTAATAATGTTATATCAAAAAGGCATAGCAGTCAAGGGTGCTATATTCTATAATGAGGATTTTGCGAGAATTTAGCTGCACGGTTCCAAAGTAAAGACCTTTGCATGCCTTAACTCTAGGCAGTCCTTCTTCTTATGTCGAGGTTTGTCATAATTAAAGCATTTGACTTTGGTCGCTACAGCCAGCTTTAGACAATTGTTGCATAGTGCCTTTTATGCCTATAATTATAGCAGGTCACTTTAGCAACATCATTCCACTGTCCTCCTCCTTGGGCCTTCCCTTTTTGTTGTTAGCCCTTCTTGAAAGAATAAACTTATTTTTCCTACCAGATCGGGCCTTTTTTCCTACACTCCACCTCTCAATGTACATAATATCATACCTTCTCCCTATATCTACAACTTCACTAAATGAAAGAGCTAGATGAATCATTGTTCTATCACTTAACTTGGCATCTACACCAAAGTAAACTTCTCCGCCATTTTCCTTAGTGTTCTGATCAAATTAGCCCCATACTTGAACAAGGAGTTAAAAAGTTTCACATACTCTAACATAGTCATACTCCCCAGTTACAATTCAACAAACTCCCTGAACATCGCAAACAACCCTATAATTAGTAGTTTTCTATTGGTTAATATAATTAAGGTTAAATGGAAAATATCGATGTGACAATATTACACAATTCTCTTGACTTGAGAATACTATCACTACAAGAAAACGTAAAGTTTTCAACGGCTGGCGGCCGTCGAACGTCGTCGAAAACCAACGTAAAAGTCGTCACAACAATATCCGTCACTACACAGTTTTTCAAATGGCTTTCAACAACATTTGTTGTAATACTTTGGATGACTACCAACAGATAGATCGATGGCTCCAAATAGCCGTCAAGACACATGGACGATCATGAAAGTGAAAAAAACCATCGTTACGACCATTGCAAGCCGTCGGAAGTCGTCTAAAATTTCGACCAATAGGCCTTCGCTAGCCTCCGAAAATTATTAAGCTGTTTTTTTGCATTTTTCTACTACGTTCTAGCTACATACACAATCTAGAACATAGTATATTCACACACAAAGCATATATCCAATTTAGATATTTAATATAATATCAAATCATATAAATATAATCAAATCACATAAAGAAATAAACCAAGCATAACTCGCATACAATCAAACCAACTCTTCGTTAACATAATGTACATACATCTCACTGTAAAAAATATACACCGTGGAACATTAACTCCCCACCATCAACTCCAAAATGTCAAAGTTACCATCACAAATGCATCATCAAATAATATACGCAACATTTCATAGTATCCAACTCCTCCAACTCAAAGTATCATCAAAAATAACTAAACAATGCCGCAAACAAAAAACATACCTATCACTCCTGTCAACCACCTCCGGAACCTCCGGAACCAGCTGAAAATGGAAAGCAGCCACCATACTGCTTACATGGCTCTTTCTCGATTTATGGTCATGCTATGTATATGAAACTATCCCGTCTGGATTTACATGCTCGACGGCATGAGTATGGGTAAATACATCCATATACAATACGGAACCTACGCCTAGCTTCTTGAAATTGATTATTATGTACTATTAATGTTTATACTAAATTATGCAGGACAATAACTATTTAAAATTAACATTTAATAAATTTACCAACTCCTGGCGATATGGTTAAAACGACTTGGACCCTCCTCGATGAGTGATGGAATTTTTGTTCCTATTTGCACAGTTTCTTTGTGACTCTTCCTCTACATTTAATTAAACAATACATTATTTACTTACCAAATATTTTCTGATACTTACGTATCAATAAAATAATTAATAAAAGTTTAGGACACTTACCTTCGCTTCGTCACTATCCCAATGCGCCGGCCACCCTTCCTATACACTCGCTTCCATCCAGGTCGGCTTCTCCCTTTATGCTTCACAGCTAACATAGAATCTCGGTAATTCTTCTTCATCTTCTACATCCAGTAGTGTCATACCAGCTGTACGTCATCTGGTTATACGTCGACTGCGACCTGCATTTCATGATAAACAAGAGATAAATAGTTAAACAATAAAAGGTGATCAATAAATAAGCGATAAAAAAAATTAAGAATGGAAAAAATAAGATTATAATTACAATGAAATCCTTCCATGTACACTACGTGATGTGAGATGGGATTTTATCCACTTGGGCCAACAAGCATCATCCTACTCTTGTACGAATCTCTCGAAACTGATAGAACTACAACTGCCGGGTGTAGGTCAAACCCCCTGTGTCAAATATGATATAGATTATTATATCATACACAAAATATTTAAGATGCTAAAAAAAATTAATACTTACCCCTCTGCTCTATGTACCAGATATATAGCGGGATGTTGTGGCAGCTGTGATGGGCCGCTGCCGTCACCTCCTAATGAATGGGAAGAGCTCCTCCATCTGGACGACATGATACCTGTCACATACATCATTTTAAAAGAGAATAATAGCATAATAATGAAATATATTTTATAATAAGGACATAAAGTGTAAAATATACCTGATTCAGATTAGGTCTCATATACCACGATAAGCAGAATACATTGCATTTTTAACATAAATTACTGAATAAATGATGGAAATGGTAATGACATAAATGACGTAAATGAAGACAAGCAGATTCAGTTTAATAGATGACATAAATTACATAACTTGCAAAATAAATCTCATCAATTACATAAATTGCATGATACATTAGAATTCAACATAATATTTATATCAATCCTCATCGTCTTATGATTCGGATTTGGTCTCATACTCTACGCTATTTTCCTCCCTGCTCTCAAATGCTTCAACAAAAATGTTTGATTCATCGTTCAGAGGTCCAAAACCAGTACGATCATCTGTTATTGTTATTTCGTTGCTTTTCTCAAGATCTTCCTGATAAGCTTGTTCATCTAGAACATTCTTCCCATCAAATGTAAATCTTGCCTTTTTCTTAAAAGCTACTAACCAGTCTGCTTTATCTCTTTTTAGAGACTGATAAGTAGTGCAAATAAATGCAATGCTCGCTAGGCTAGTACAAAAGGATCATACTTGTGATAATGCGACGTGTTCTTTATTTCAATAATATTATAATCCTTGTGCACATTAATTCCAGAACTTGGAACATTGCTGAATTAATTGAACATAAACAGAAAAACATCCTCCACGAGTCATGAGATATATTCGGTTGCAAAATTTGAGTTAAAACGCCATAAAAATCATTTATGTAATTTTCTAGATCATCACTACCTTTAACAAATATACCTGTATTATTAGTTAATTTTTCTGCACCGTATTCTTGGGTGTTAAATTTATATCCATTGACAAAATATATTGGATACGTCTTAACATTTCTTTTTGGTTCCAATGCAAGATGTTTCAATCCTTCATCGACCACATAATTTCTCGATTCATAAACGTACTTTGAAAACCAATTAGAAAATTCTTTACTGAGATCTCCATGTGGATGTTCACTTAGATAAATATCGCATACATGAATAAAATATTGAATTAAATTTTACACGCGCATGCATTATTGAAATGAATAAATCAAAAATTATTATTTCATATATTACCTAACAAATGGTGCAACCTCATCACAATTAAGAAGAATACAAGTGTGTGCTACATGAAGATTTCTACCGTCTAACTATACGTCTACACATTTTCCAAAAGCTTGATCATGTTGTCTAAAAGTACATAACAATGTTTTAGAGAACTCTTGTTCATCGTCTTCATCATTACATGGAACATTTTCAAATGATATGTTTACATTTACAAATGATATGTTTACATGGTCACTGAAATAGTGAGATAAAAAGAATGAAGCTTCTTCTTCGATGTAAGATTTACATATCGAAGCTTCAACTCGTGCTTTTTGCCTCACTATTTCCTTCAAATGATTCAAGTGTTTATGAAAAAATAATTTACATTAACTTTAAATTCCAAATGTACTTAAATTAATAGGTAACATATTTCACACATCTTGAATGGATACATCCATCCATATTGCACAGGACCTCGAAGTCGTGCTTTAGATGGGAGATAAACAGGTAAATGTTCCATTACATTAACAAAAACCTAGTGAAAATATTTTCTTCAATTTGTAGAGAAATATAGGAATATCTTCTTCAAGTTTAATTTTTAACAAAGTCGAACAAAGCTCTTTGTAAAACATACTAAGTTCCATTATTACCTTCCAAACTTTTAAGGGCAATAGTTCTTTGAACACAAGGGTAATAAATTTTTCATCATTATCTGACAGTCGTGGCTTTTCATTCCACTTAATCTACTATTTCTAAAGTTAACGCATCTACGAAAATTTGATGAAATCCCATCAGGAAATCTTAATCGTTCCATCCATTTTAACACAATTTTAACTTGATTATTATCTAACTCATAACATGCTTTGGTTTTTTACTGCCGTTTCGTTACATACGTAGCTCAAGACATTTGCATAATTTTTGTATATCACGTCTAGATTTCAAATCGTCCTTAGTCTTCCCGTTGACATTAAACATTGTGTTAAAAACATTATCAAATACATTTTTCTCGTTGTGCATCACATCAATATTATGACGAAGCAGAAGATCTTTCCAATAAGACAATTTCCAAAATATACTTTGTTTGCACCAATTATGAATAGTCAATTTACTTGTAATTTCTGTTTGCACTCCAATTTCATGTATATTTGGGTAGTCTCTTACAAGTTCGTATAAGTCTTCACTTGACCATATCATAAGTGATTGTCTAGTTTCTACCCTATTAGCTAAAAAGTTTTCTATCTCCTCTGAAGGGATGATTTACATGGAGAAAACATCGATGGTAGTCAAACCATGAAAATCTATTACCATTCGGTAAAGAAAATGTCAGTGTTTCTCCATGCAATAAGGACAAGCTAGACGACCGGAGGTGCTCCGTCCTGAAAGCGTTGAATAGGTAGGAAAATCACTTACATTCCACAAAAAGAACCAAATATACAAAAAATCTTTAAAATTTCGTCTGTTTCTGCTCCTTCATTCCACTATCCCAAAGAGGTATTCTGTGGTTACTAATAGCTGAGTGTCGCTTTATTAACCATCCTAAAGAGATTTCTTAGCAACATCTAATAAATCTTAAAAAAAAATTCTACAATATTTGGTCCTTCAACATTTACATTGCCGTCATCAACTTCAACTGTAGGGAACATTGATTATGCTACATCTTCAACCATATTTTTCTGTATGGTTCATTATAATAATTTTATTTCCAGCAATCTCTAATTCAGACTCTACAGAAGCATGTGCTACAACTTGTCTATGACGAACCCAAACATAATACTCCGGCACGAAACCATTTTTCACAAATGAACTTTCAAAATATCGGGTAACAGTTACTTTAAATGTTTACACCTACTACACGAACAACGAATATCTACATCATTTCTGTGATGACCCACAAATCCGACTGACGTGACATTTGAAATCCTATAATAATATAACATTACGGATCCAATGAAACTGGTTTCATCGAAATCCGAGACTGTTTGAAAAATGGTTATTTTTCAAGTTAATTAAATATTAAAAAATTCAATTTCTACAAATCAACTTTTAATTCAACTTTTAAAAGTTCTCCAACATCGTTCTAATTCAAATAGAATTTAATTCTACTTTATAAATCATTTTCATTCACATTAAATCCAAATTTCAATTATTTACACAATTCAAATATTAAATTAACGATTTAATTATCCAAATAAATCACTATATTCAAAATATAGTTTGTTCAACTTATAAATTTTACTTTTGAATATTTAAAATCAATTAATTATTCCAAATTCGAATGACTAGAAATCTGGGTCGTTACATTCTTCTCCCTTAAAAGAATTTCGTTTCTGAAATTACTACGTAAGAAAAGATGCTACAACTCCATTAGCTTTTAAAACCAACTCTTTCAAACTAGATTACCATAATTATATAAACCCTTTAACTCTTCGTAAATCCATTCGTCAAACTTCTTATCAAAACTTTTCTAAGTTTTCAAATCCATTCATAGTTATCCTTTTCAAAACCAACTGATATCATTTCAAATTATAACTCAAAATCAAAATTTTAGTTATTAATTTTTTTTTTCCCAAAAATTTCAAAAAAATTTAACGCCTTAAATTTTCAAATTTTTTGGCCAAAGTCTCATTTAAACGGTTCTACCGTAGTAGAATCACAACATATATATATCATAAATATACATCTCATCTTCGAGGATGAGGCATCCCGTAGGGAAAAAGTGTAAAAGTACGATATGTAATCCGAGATATGTACCTTATATATTATTAAGCAAGCATATACGACTAATATAGCGCGAAAGAAAGCTCCAAAATGTGAAGCAAGTGTCATCAGCACTTACTAAACACATAACAAACCATAAGAACATACATATGGAAGAAATATCAACATATATAACATATATTATACAACTATCATATGGAAATGAAACATATGCAACATAAGCAATCATCAATCAACTAACATCCATTCAACTAATCTACAACCAAATTGGTTCATAACCAAATCAATATTCATTCCAAATTTTTATTGACATTCACTTGATTTGTTTTCAATTTATTTACATTCATTTATCACAATTGATTATATTCAATTTAGATTGAATTCAATTTAGCTACATTCACTCAGATTCAATTTACTTTCACTTTGAATTCAATTATTTTTCTTTCAGTGAATTCACACTTACATTTATTTCATAAATTAATTACTTAAGTCTTGTTACAATCATTCAATACCATATTTACTACATCTCATTATTCACTTACTATAATTCTTTTAATACTAATAACACTTAATAACTGTTTTATTTCATTTTGAATTTGCTTAATTTTGCTTAAACATTTTTATTCAATAACATTTCAACTTATATTCAATTCGTATATATACTTAAGTTGAATTTCATTTACTAACTCAAGTTCAAATTTATTCCAATTTCTTCACCTAGCTCATTTAATTATTTTCATTTAACTTAAGTTAATCTTCATTTATTTACTTCATTTCAATAATTCACTTTATTAATTTACTTTGATACTAAAATCAAATTCATTTAACCTTATTTAAGTTAACTTCCTTTACAATATTCATTCTGTTTAACTTAACTTTCAATTTATAATTCAAATTTAGATATCTCATTTCTTACATTCAACAAAATAGGAAAATTGTTTTAACTCATTATTCTAATTTTATAAGTTTACATACTTGTTTACTTAAGATTCATGAATATTTACTTAAGTTTACTTCATTCACATGCTATATTTCAATTCATAGTTATATAATCACTTTACTATCTTAAGTGCATATTCATTTTTATTTGATTCATTTCAAATTCAACTCAATTTATTTTACTTTTCTTTAGTTAAACTTCAAATTTCAATTTACTAGTGGCAGCAAATCAATCACACAAAAACTCAAAAATGATAATGATGATGCTGCAGTCATCACCGTTATTATATTCCAGCAATGAAAGCGAATTCAATGCTTTTATTACTTTTAAAATCCATTTATTTATAAATCACATTTATAAATCTATACTCATATAATTTCTCCATTTTACTTTGCTTATATAAGTTCATTCCAAATTTGTTTATTGTTGTTTAGATTTATAATAATAATAGTTTTATCATTTAAACACAAGAAATAACAAATAATAATAATAATAATTAACTATTACCGTTCACTAACAATCAATTAATTTATATACTACTATATAAAATATAATCAAGGTAAAATTATTTCATTTACCCTATTTTGAAAATAATATTGTGTTAGTTTGCTTTCTCAAGTGTTTTGAAATCCCAACCGATGATGTTAGCTAGACGCATCGACCAGAAACCAAAATTCAAACTTAAGAAAAAACAAACAATCAAGGGCGCTGCTGACCCTATCTATATTGAGTATGCATTAAAGCCTAGGAATATACTAAATCTAAGCTCTGATACCAGCTGTGAAGATCCGCAAATCCACACCCTCTGTAACGACCCGTTAAATTCAATAATATTAAATGAGTCAATTTGATATGTTTTCTAATCTAATTTAAATTGAAATAGAAGTCTTAGGATTTTTAATGGAGTAAATGTAGGGGTTAGCTAGTAACTGTAATTAAAGGTAAATAATTTAAAATGTTTATATGACATAGATTGAAATAACGAAAATTTGTGTTTGTGGTTATAAGTCATAATTAGTTGATTAAAATGGTATTAATGAAATAATAACTGAATTTAATTGCAATATATAAACATCAGAAAAATTTAATTTGTGGATTAAATTTGTTAAAGTTCATAAGTTTTGTAATTTAGTTTAGTAGAACTTTAAATTATAAATGAAGATTGAAATAAACGATAAATTTAATTATGTCAATGGTAACTCAAGACCTAGGTTATAGGAATTGGAACATAATCCAATTTGAATTAAGTAGAAGAAGGATTTGGTTATTATGTAAGTTATTGTTCAAGGTATTGAATAAAAACTTGGAATCCAATCATAATTTAATGATAATAACGTTAGTATTAGAGAATAAATATATTTCAATGCAGTACCCGAATGAACGGAATAAAATGAATATATATTGAATGGAAATGAAATGTAAATTGGCACATTTGGTTGAAAGTTAATTTTAAGAAACATATAAATGTTGAATTTGTGAATATTAATATAAATATTAACTTGAATGGGATTCATTAATACAAAGATGTAGTAAGTGTAGATAGTAAAAATTTAATGGCTGTAGTGGATAAAAAAATCTAGTAGTAACATAAAATTTATTTATATGGAAAAAGAGTATAGATTTGAACAAATTTATGAAAATTTGATAAGAACAGTGGTTGTAATCAGTTTGGTTATTTAATGTTTGGAAGATAGAGATTTGTAAATCCGTTAATGAATTTATAATGGGAAGGAATGGTAAGAATGTAAAAATTATAAGCATTTGATTCAATTAAGGGAATTAAATTTTAAATAAATGGTCATTTAATAAATTCAACGTTCCGTGAGAAATCATAATAGTTGTGTAAAATGTGTACAAACTTCGATTTGGAAATTTATTGGATTTATAACGGTTTTGGTATTACATTTATGAGTTTAAAAGTTATTTCATTTTGTAAGGTAATAAAAGCTTATTTAGGTGACTAGAATTTAGCGTAACGACTATTGTGTGTTACCTATTCTTGTTGCTTGTTAATTTAAATTTTGGAAATTAAATGCAATTTATCCGCCAATTTACCGCAGTTAAAGTGAAATAAATTGGTGAATGAGTAATGTTAAATACAAATAAGATGTAACCAAGAAAATCCCATTTATAATAATTTATGTAGAATAAAGTAAAGAAACCAGCAAATGAAAATGTGAAAATGTGGATGCAATGAGATCTTAAGTAATAACAATAACTTTGTTAGGTAAGTGATAACGGATTTTTTTTTGTATAACCAAATAAAGATCCAAATTTATTTGGAAATTTATTGCAATCAATTGAATTTATTGCAATTAAATGGATTTAATATTTAATAGTTATGTAATTATTATTTGGAAGAAATTGGAGTTATTTGTAATAAGTATGAACCTAATGTTAATTTTTCTTATAGGATTGACAATTGATATGGAATGAAAAGAAGAAAATTTGGGTCGGTAAAATTTGTAATTTATGCATAATAAAATGGATTCTAACGTTAAATACTACGTTATTGAGATTTAAATTAGACTTAAAGAATAATGATGTGAATCAGGAACTAATGTTTATGGCATCTTTATTTTAAGTGAAAGTTGAGAATATAAAGATTAAAAATCTAAAGTATGGGTTTTGAGAATATAATTTATAAAATTCTTAAATATAAGAAAGTGTAGAAATTAACATTGCAATTAATATACTGTCAACTTTTAATTCACAGCTAAGCCTGTTAAATCTTTTCAATTGATTACGAATCATATAAGAAATAAAATTTGGCCAATTTTAGAATTTAATATAAAATTTGGATTTTTTTATAGTTTATTTAATTTATTTAATGAATATTAAAAATGGCCATTTTGGCCACGGATTCGGATTTCGACGAAACCAGTTTCATCGGATCCGTATCGGTGAATTATTATAGGGTTTCAAGTTTCGTATCGATCGGACTTGTCGTTTGATCGTACGGGCGTGAAACGCCTTGAAATCAATTTTAATAAAATCAATTTGAAATCAATTTGGAAATTTTGTTTTCAGCATAACTTCTTCATACGATCAAATTTGGACGTGAAACTTTTTCCATCGCGTTCAGAATATTTTAAATTACCTATTTGGATATATAGATTTACGAAATTCGGTTCCGAAGGCATAGCGGGCTTTTTGGGCCATAGTTTGTTCCGCGCGTTCATTCTACGGTCTATCTACTCTACCTCTAACCCTCTATATAAACCCAGCTATTCAGCCCTAGCCTCCGCCTAATTTCATTTATCTGGGCGTATTTTCTTCAAGCTTCTCTTCTTCTTCAATGGGGGCTAACCCTAGATCCAGTCAGTTCAAAAAAAAAAAAATTCAAATTTAAAAAAAAAAAAAAAAAATTCGAATCTGCAGCAGCTTCTGGTCGCGCTTCGGGTTTCAGGGGATTAAACCCTAGAGCAACTTCGGGTCAGGAAGAAAATGACTCGGGTCGTTTTGGCGAAAACTCCAAGCAAGCACCGGGGAATTGAGGCGGCGCACCGAAGTCGAACCCGAAGTCGACCCAGGACCAGAATTTTCCATTTTTCAAATTTTCATAACTTTTGCATACGAGCTCGGATTCACGCGCGGTTTGTTTTGCTGGGATCGTATCGGAATTTCTGACGTTTTGACGCTGGTATGGATTTGGAGACCGTCAAAATTTTGAGTTTAAATTGAATTTAAATTCGATTTAAATTCCAAAGGTGAGTGTTTAAAACCCACTCACAACTACTAAAAGCTTTTATGTTTGTTAAATTAATTTTAGAAATGAATAGCAATTTATTTATGAGTATTTGGCACGTTTATTTCACTCATATTTGTTGAATTGCATTTATTAAGTTTAACTGTTAATTTAATTTATTTATTGCGTATTAATTGATAGTTAGAATTTATTTGTTTGCCTATAAACTGCTAGTTAACAGTTATATAGATTATTACTGAATATAAACTATTAGATTAATAGTTGTTAAATTTAATCTGAATAAAATTGCCAGTTATTACCTGTTATCTATTATCAAATATAAATTGTTATTGATTGATATTGCTTGATGATTTTGATTGGATGATGGATGATTTTGATTGGATGTTTATTGAATATCATAAAATTGCGAATTATCATGCATATTTCATTTCATTCGGGATTGTGGTTTGAAATGATATACAACCGTAAAATTTTATATCTTTTAAATTGCGGATTGAAATGATAAATATCCGTATCACTTGACCATAGGATAGAAAATTTTATACAGGCACCGCGGTCTATATATAACTATTTTAATGTGATTTCTATGGTTTGGATGGAATACGGTTTCTAAAAATCTTAAATTTTATATTGTATAAATATTATTCTTCCATATATATACATATGAAGTTGAAAATTTTGAAATTAAAAGGTGTATAAAAATCTTTATTTAAAAATGGAAAAAATTAAGAAAATGGAGTTTAATAATTTATATCATATGTTTAAATGTTAAGTTTGGAAATTTTAAGATATGATATTTATAATTGGATTTTTCCCAAAATAAATTGAAATGAATATTCTAGTATAATTTGAATTGGGAAAATATATATATTTTATTACTAGAAATTGAAGTCTTATTATTTATGGATTTTATGTGAATATTCAAGACTAATTAATAGAACAATTGATCTGTTGAAAGAATAAAATCCAATTTTAGTTTGAAATATTGTTACTCAAAATGGATATACGTATATATAAATAAATTGAAGTGGTTTTGGAACTTGAGAGAGATAATATAAATTTTGGTTTAGACTTTAATAAAGAAATGTATTTGTAAAGCCATGAGAACTATTTTCTTTACAAAGTAACATTTAAGTTAAACCATTTAATTCATATACCGTTGAATGTCCAAACCATTCAAGTTTTTTTTATAGAAGTTATGGTTTTAAATTATGATTTTCAAAATACTATGCTTTGAAAATATTTGATTTTCAGACGATATGAAGTTAAAGCATTTTGATTTTGGAAAAGAATTATATTTGGGATAAGTGATAAAATATGGTTTTGGGTTTTGAAATGATATCGTATTCATGGTTATGAAATGGAATGTTTATTCCGATTTTTAAAGTATCACCTATTTTTAAATGACCGCGGTGTTATAATAACGATGGGTTGGCAAAGAGACCGGGATCGGATATCTGACATACTCTCTGTCGATACCGAAAACCACTTTGACTAACCGTGTACGCGGTGGAGATTCCAGAATGAAGTAGGTGGTGGCGACGTTTCCTGTAAGGTAAATACGTGGACCCGACTCCCGTGAGTTGGCATAAGGTGGCTAAAACAGGAGCGATTCTCAGGCCAATGAGGTCATTCCTCTGATCAGACCCTCCTCTTCGATATTATACTTTGATTTTGGATTGATTCAGTGGCCACTTCTATATTTTGATTTTGGGGAGTTAGTCCGAGATGGGCGGTAACTGCGGCTACGCATTTCCACCAGCCTGGATAGCAATTGGTATATCTACCCTGGCATTGCCTAGTTGTGCCGTGTCACCTACCATACCGAGCCTTTACTACGAGTTTCTATTTGTGTCGTACCTATGGAGTATCCTCTGGTAGCTTCCCGATCAGGAGGTATTACGGTACTGTATAGACTATTGGCATTATTTGTGTTAAGGGCTATATGGGTAACCCCTTAACGCTATTTAAAAGTAAGTTTATTTTATAAATAGACGCTATTATAATAGCGCAATATACTACATAGTAAATAGTTTAACGGATCCTTAGGAGATGTAAATCCCGAACATCTCTTGAGTTACTGTACTCATATTTATTTCTATTAATTTAACTCACATAAGATCTTTTAGTCTGACTCGAGTGTTTTTGTCTTTTCAAATTCGCTCGGGTCAGTCCGAGCGTTTAAGGATCGAAGACTTTAGCTTTGGAGGACGAAGACGAAGAATTCGTATTATTATTATTTATAGTATTGCACCACACTCATACTGTTCCGCTGCATTGATTGTTTTGGTATGTGTAACTCTGATATTTATTGTATAAAGCAAATCAAGTGTTTGTAAACTGTTTTGAACTGTATATTTATTATTATATTTTATCCTTCCGCTGTAAGATTCTGTTTTGTTTTTATTACTTCTCTGTTTTTCTTATTTACCCCATAACAATCCACCCTTCCGTATGGTTTGAACTGGCACGTGTGTCGGTTTAAAGTGTGCGAAAAGGCGAGATGTTACAGTTGGTATCAGAGCTTTGGTTTAGCGATAAACCTTGGTTTTGTGGGGTTTGACTCTTTGTTAATAGGGTTGTAATACCCTATGGGAGTCGCTGAGTGTATATATATGAGAGAGCGTATTTGTTAGTGTTAATAAAGATTTTGATATTGTGTTAATCTGTTCCGCTTTGTATTTATAAATTCTGGTTGATGCATGGGACGCTACGCCATCAATAGGGATTTCTAAACACTTAATAGGACAGACCGACATAATATTTGTTTTTAACATGGGTGAATGAAATAATTTTGCCTAGTATATTTTCTATATATAAAAATATTTTTATAAAGATATATATATATATATATATACATATATATTTGGTTGCCATAGATTGGGCGTTAGGAAATGAAAATATTTATAACAATTGAAGCTTAGTTGAAATTATAATAAATCAAATTGGAGATTTTAGAACTTAAGTCCGGGATTTTGAAAATCTGTTTTCAATGGATTTATGGGATATAGGGATTTGGTTTATAAGTATTTTCTTATATAAATATTTAGTATAATTCGGAAAAATTATTTTAAAGAGGATTTTGAAGAAAATAATTTTGTACTTTCTTCTCTGTCGCTGGAAAATAATTTCGATGATGACGGCCGCATCATCGACTTTCATTTTCGAGTTTCGAAGGGGAAAGGCCACTGTAGAAAATTCTACTGCAGATTTGTTTTGAAATTTTCTAAAATTTTAATTGTTTTAAAATATAATTGAGATATAGAAGTTGTAAGAAATTAATTATCTATTATTTTAAAGAAATTTTGGAATTTGACCCGGTATTAATTCTTGAATTTCCATTAATTAGTGTAAAAAAAATTTAGGTTAGTGAAATAAAAGAAGTAATCAATGAATTAAAAGAGTTGAGATTAAACTTGCATAAGTTCTTTTGCTTTTTCTTTAACATAAATAACTTACCAAGTATAAAAAGTTGAAATGTAAATTAAGAGCGGAATAGAATATTATGCAAGTAGAATTTTTGGAAAAATGAAGTATTCAATAAATTACTGTTATAAATAAGAATTTAATGGTATTAACTTAAGTGATGAATGGAATTTTACTAAAATTAAAGGTTGTATTATTAATAGGTGATTTTAACCTTAAGAAAGTAAAAATGAAATTCCTTAATTTATAAAGTTTGATTGTAGGGTTATTAACTTAAGTATGCTTTAATTCCTCCTATTCTAATATAATAGAAAGTAAGTAATATATAAATGACTGTAAACCCTAAGCAATTAATTAATAAAATTCCTTATTTTTAAGAATGAAGGTTAAAGGGTTAATAATTTAAGTGTAATTAAAAAGGGTTACTGTAATTAAATATTATAGAAAGTGGGTAATTAAACTGTTACTACTATTAAATATAATGGAAACTTCCACATTAAATAAATAAATGAGATTAAAGGTAAGTTGAAATTGTAGGTTATAAAACAAATATATATTAATTAAAGGAATGAAAAGGAACTTGTAAATTTTCACTTACATTCTTAAAACATACATAACTTACCATATAATAAAAAAGTTGCAATGTTAGTAGAAAAATGTAAGGGGAAATCTTACAAGTGAAGAGTAAGGTAATAAAGGTATTCTATTAATTTGCTATTGTTAATGAGAATTAATTGTATAAGCATAAGAAATTGGAAATTTTACTAAGTAAAAGTAAGAAGTATAAATAGAGGATAGAAACTTTAGTAAATAAATTGGAATACAAATATAATGAATTTTGTGATAAATGGAAATTGAAAATTTGTAAGAAATAAAGAAATCACTTCATAAATGAAAGAAAGAAAATCAACCCACTGAAGCATGAAATAAATGTATAATAAGTTAATTTGGTTGTTGGTTTGAATTGTTATTGTTGATTTATGTTTGTTGGGTAAGGAATTTGAAGTTGTTGGATGAATAAATAATCTATCCTTGTTCCATCTAAGACTGTTGAGTAAAGGATGCACTTGATAGTTAATTTCATTTCATACAAATTTCAAGTTTGAACCCAAACAACTATTTGTTTGATGGATTAAATGGTTGCTCTGTTTGTGTATGTATGTTGTTTGTAAGGTTGATGGTTGTTGAATTGTTTGGTTGATTAATGATTGAATCCACTTGAATAGTTCACGTTAATATAAATATTTAACCTTTTAGATTATATAAGTGAATACAGGTGATGGAAGCAACTGCTACTGCTTTTGGTTCCAAAATAATAAGCGTATTTTGCCCGACAAATAGGTACGTTTTCGGATTACGTTTAAAGCGCTATTTTTCCCGTGTTGGGATATAATATTTTGATAATATATGTAATATATTTGTATATTTTGATACTATATTTTCTCCCGAGCCTCACCGTACAAAGGAGACTCTGCCAAAATTTTCCGTAAATTTTGGACTTAGAATTTTGTTGAATATTTTCCAAACTTTAATGATTTAAGTATAAAAGGTTGTAACGATTATAAACGGGTATATTTCATTAAAGGAAATTAATCCAATAAATTATTGTTTATAAGTTAATATTTGAAATAAGATGTACTGTTTATTCTTCCTTCTCCCTTCTTTTTCCTTTTCGGGGACGAAAAGTTTTGAGTAGGGGAGAGTGTAACGACCCGTTAAATTCAATAATATTAAATGAGTCAATTTGATATGTTTTCTAATCTAATTTAAATTGAAATAGAAGTCTTAGGATTTTTAATGGAGTAAATGTAGGGGTTAGCTAGTAACTGTAATTAAAGGTAAATAATTTAAAATGTTTATATGACATAGATTGAAATAACGAAAATTTGTGTTTGTGGTTATAAGTCATAATTAGTTGATTAAAATGGTATTAATGAAATAATAACTGAATTTAATTGCAATATATAAACATCAGAAAAATTTAACTTGTGGATTAAATTTGTTAAAGTTCATAAGTTTTGTAATTTAGTTTAGTAGAACTTTAAAGTATAAATGAAGATTGAAATAAACGATAAATTTAATTATGTCAATGGTAACTCAAGACCTAGGTTATAGGAATTGGAACATAATCCAATTTGAATTAAGTAGAAGAAGGATTTGGTTATTATGTAAGTTATTGTTCAAGGTATTGAATAAAAACTTGGAATCCAATCATAATTTAATGATAATAACGTTAGTATTAGAGAATAAATATATTTCAATGCAGTACCCGAATGAACGGAATAAAATGAATATATATTGAATGGAAATGAAATGTAAATTGGCACATTTGGTTGAAAGTTAATTTTAAGAAACATATAAATGTTGAATTTGTGAATATTAATATAAATATTAACTTGAATGGGATTCATTAATACAAAGATGTAGTAAGTGTAGATAGTAAAAATTTAATGGCTGTAGTGGATAAAAAATCTAGTAGTAACATAAAATTTATTTATATGGAAAAAGAGTATAGATTTGAACAAATTTATGAAAATTTGATAAGAACAGTGGTTGTAATCAGTTTGGTTATTTAATGTTTGGAAGATAGAGATTTGTAAATCCGTTAATGAATTTATAATGGGAAGGAATGGTAAGAATGTAAAAATTATAAGCATTTGATTCAATTAAGGGAATTAAATTTTAAATAAATGGTCATTTAATAAATTCAACGTTCCGTGAGAAATCATAATAGTTGTGTAAAATGTGTACAAACTTCGATTTGGAAATTTATTGGATTTATAACGGTTTTGGTATTACATTTATGAGTTTAAAAGTTATTCCATTTTGTAAGGTAATAAAAGCTTATTTAGGTGACTAGAATTTAGCGTAACGACTATTGTGTGTTACCTATTCTTGTTGCTTGTTAATTTAAATTTTGGAAATTAAATGCAATTTATCCGCCAATTTACCGCAGTTAAAGTGAAATAAATTGGTGAATGAGTAATGTTAAATACAAATCAGATGTAACCAAGAAAATCCCATTTATAATAATTTATGTAGAATAAAGTAAAGAAACCAGAAAATGAAAATGTGAAAATGTGGATGCAATGAGATCTTAAGTAATAACAATAACTTTGTTAGGTAAGTGATAACGGATTTTTTTTTGTATAACCAAATAAAGATCCAAATTTATTTGGAAATTTATTGCAATCAATTGAATTTATTGCAATTAAATGGATTTAATATTTAATAGTTATGTAATTATTATTTGGAAGAAATTGGAGTTATTTGTAATAAGTATGAACCTAATGTTAATTTTTCTTATAGGATTGACAATTGATATGGAATGAAAAGAAGAAAATTTGGGTCAGTAAAATTTGTAATTTATGCATAATAAAATGGATTCTAACGTTAAATACTACGTTATTGAGATTTAAATTAGACTTAAAGAATAATGATGTGAATCAGGAACTAATGTTTATGGCATCTTTATTTTAAGTGAAAGTTGAGAATATAAAGATTAAAAATCTAAAGTATGGGTTTTGAGAATATAATTTATAAAATTCTTAAATATAAGAAAGTGTAGAAATTAACATTGCAATTAATATACTGTCAACTTTTAATTCACAGCTAAGCCTGTTAAATCTTTTCAATTGATTACGAATCATATAAGAAATAAAATTTGGCCAATTTTAGAATTTAATATAAAATTTGGATTTTTTTATAGTTTATTTAATTTATTTAATGAATATTAAAAATGGCCATTTTGGCCACGGACTCGGATTTCGACGAAACCAGTTTCATCGGATCCGTATCGGTGAATTATTATAGGGTTTCAAGTTTCGTATCGATCGGACTTGTCGTTTGATCGTACGGGCGTGAAACGCCTTGAAATCAATTTTAATAAAATCAATTTGAAATCAATTTGGAAATTTTGTTTTCAGCATAACTTCTTCATACGATCAAATTTGGACGTGAAACTTTTTCCATCGCGTTCAGAATATTTTAAATTACCTATTTGGATATATAGATTTACGAAATTCGGTTCCGAAGGCATAGCGGGCTTTTTGGGCCATAGTTTGTTCCGCGCGTTCATTCTACGGTTTATCTACTCTACCTCTAACCCTCTATATAAACCCAGCTATTCAGCCCTAGCCTCCGCCTAATTTCATTTATCTGGGCGTATTTTCTTCAAGCTTCTCTTCTTCTTCAATGGGGGCTAACCCTAGATCCAGTCAGTTCAAAAAAAAAAAAAAATTCAAATTTAAAAAAAAAAAAAAAATTTCGAATCTGCAGCAGCTTCTGGTCGCGCTTCGGCTTTCAGGGGATTAAACCCTAGAGCAACTTCGGGTCAGGAAGAAAATGACTCGGGTCGCTCCGGGTCGTTTTGGCGAAAACTCCAAGCAAGCACCGGGGAATTGAGGCGGCGCACCGAAGTCGAACCCGAAGTCGACCCAGGACCAGAATTTTCCATTTTTCAAATTTTCATAACTTTTGCATACGAGCTCGGATTCACGCGCGGTTTGTTTTGCTGGGATCGTATCGGAATTTCTGACGTTTTGACGCTGGTATGGATTTGGAGACCGTCAAAATTTTGAGTTTAAATTGAATTTAAATTCGATTTAAATTCCAAAGGTGAGTGTTTAAAACCCACTCACAACTACTAAAAGCTTTTATGTTTGTTAAATTAATTTTAGAAATGAATAGCAATTTATTTATGAGTATTTGGCACGTTTATTTCACTCATATTTGTTGAATTGCATTTATTAAGTTTAACTGTTAATTTAATTTATTTATTGCGTATTAATTGATAGTTAGAATTTATTTGTTTGCCTATAAACTGCTAGTTAACAGTTATATAGATTATTACTGAATATAAACTATTAGAGTAATAGTTGTTAAATTTAATCTGAATAAAATTGCCAGTTATTACCTGTTATCTGTTATCAAATATAAATTGTTATTGATTGATATTGCTTGATGATTTTGATTGGATGATGGATGATTTTGATTGGATGTTTATTGCATATCATAAAATTGCGAATTATCATGCATATTTCATTTCATTCGGGATTGTGGTTTGAAATGATATACAACCGTAAAATTTTATATCTTTTAAATTGCGGATTGAAATGATAAATATCCGTATCACTTGACCATAGGATAGAAAATTTTATACAGGCACCGCGGTCTATATATAACTATTTTAATGTGATTTCTATGGTTTGGATGGAATACGGTTTCTAAAAATCTTAAATTTTATATTGTATAAATATTATTCTTCCATATATATACATATGAAGTTGAAAATTTTGAAATTAAAAGGTGTATAAAAATCTTTATTTAAAAATGGAAAAAATTAAGAAAATGGAGTTTAATAATTTATATCATATGTTTAAATGTTAAGTTTGGAAATTTTAAGATATGATATTTATAATTGGATTTTTCCCAAAATAAATTGAAATGAATATTCTAGTATAATTTGAATTGGGAAAATATATATATTTTATTACTAGAAATTGAAGTCTTATTATTTGTGGATTTTATGTGAATATTCAAGACTAATTAATAGAACAATTGATCTGTTGAAAGAATAAAATCCAATTTTAGTTTGAAATATTGTTACTCAAAATGGATATACGTATATATAAATAAATTGAAGTGGTTTTGGAACTTGAGAGAGATAATATAAATTTTGGTTTAGACTTTAATAAAGAAATGTATTTGTAAAGCCATGAGAACTATTTTCTTTACAAAGTAACATTTAAGTTAAACCATTTAATTCATATACCGTTGAATGTCCAAACCATTCAAGTTTTTTTTATAGAAGTTATGGTTTTAAATTATGATTTTCAAAATACTATGCTTTGAAAATATTTGATTTTCAGACGATATGAAGTTAAAGCATTTTGATTTTGGAAAAGAATTATATTTGAGATAAGTGATAAAATATGGTTTTGGGTTTTGAAATGATATCGTATTCATGGTTATGAAATGGAATGTTTATTCCGATTTTTAAAGTATCACCTATTTTTAAATGACCGCGGTGTTATAATAACGATGGGTTGGCAAAGAGACCGGGATCGGATATCTGACATACTCTCTGTCGATACCGAAAACCACTTTGACTAACCGTGTACGCGGTGGAGATTCCAGAATGAAGTAGGTGGTGGCGACGTTTCCTGTAAGGTAAATACGTGGACCCGACTCCCGTGAGTTGGCATAAGGTGGCTAAAACAGGAGCGATTCTCAGGCCAATGAGGTCATTCCTCTGATCAGACCCTCCTCTTCGATATTATACTTTGATTTTGGATTGATTCAGTGGCCACTTCTATATTTTGATTTTGGGGAGTTAGTCCGAGGTGGGCGGTAACTGTGGCTACGCGTTTCCACCAGCCTGGATAGCAATTGGTATATCTACCCTGGCATTGCCTAGTTGTGCCGTGTCACCTACCATACCGAGCCTTTACTACGAGTTTCTATTTGTGTCGTACCTATGGAGTATCCTCTGGTAGCTTCCCGATCAGGAGGTATTACGGTACTGTATAGACTATTGGCATTATTTGTGTTAAGGGCTATATGGGTAACCCCTTAACGCTATTTAAAAGTAAGTTTATTTTATAAATAGACACTATTATAATAGCGCAATATACTACATAGTAAATAGTTTAACGGATCCTTAGGAGATGTAAATCCCGAACATCTCTTGAGTTACTGTACTCATATTTATTTCTGTTAATTTAACTCACATAAGATCTTTTAGTCTGACTCGAGTGTTTTTGTCTTTTCAAATTCGCTCGGGTCAGTCCGAGCGTTTCAGGATCGAAGACTTTAGCTTTGGAGGACGAAGACGAAGAATTCGTATTATTATTATTTATAGTATTGCACCACACTCATACTGTTCCGCTGCATTGATTGTTTTGGTATGTGTAACTCTGATATTTATTGTATAAAGCAAATCAAGTGTTTGTAAACTGTTTTGAACTGTATATTTATTATTATATTTTATCCTTCCGCTGTGAGATTCTGTTTTGTTTTTATTACTTCTCTGTTTTTCTTATTTACCCCATAACAATCCGCCCTTCCGTATGGTTTGAACTGGCACGTGTGTCGGTTTAAAGTGTGCGAAAAGGCGGGATGTTACACCCTCTGAATCCGACAATAAACCACACATGCCCGAACCAGAGTGCACCAATTGCAGATAATCATGAGAAAGAAAAGAGAGTGTGAGAAGAAAGAGAGAGAAAATAAGAAGAGAAGAGAAGAATAAGAGAGAAGCAAAACCAAAACAATGCAGAACCTCACATCACAGCGGAATAACATATAATGTAGATCAATAATCTTTATAAAGAGAAACTGTAATATACATAATCAATATCATAGTACACAATAAATAATAATTAGCTTGGACAGTTACAATAACCTGTACTCACAATTGCTGAAAATTTACGATAACAACAATGCAATGCAGCGGAATACTAAACGGATAAGTGAATATGACATGAAGATCACCAGCTCGCCTGCTGAAACTCCAAAAGCACAAAATGTGAACCTATAAATATACTCGATCTTACCCGAGCATTGAAAGGGAGGAACATCCGGATCAGTCTGGTAAACCAACGTGAGAAAACACACTCAACTGAATTTATAAAGTTATCAAAACTTTTTCCATTATCGAACAAAAGGTATCTCGTAAGAACACGTCGCAAACAAATACTGACAAGGTTTTTACCTTATGATAACCAAAAAATTTCATATCAAATTCCCGTATATTATATAGTGTTTATTGCACACATAATAAATCAAATAGCTAAAATTGTTACATTATTAAATTCCAGCATAATAGGTTTATAAACAGAATGGCAGACACGTATTGGATTTTGGATTTCCATACAAATGACTAGGTAAGGGACTACCTTTCCGAAAAATCGATACACCTCTAGAGGGATGTACCTAGGGTCCAATACCGGGCGTCTAAAACAACACAAGACTGGCCTACACCTTCCTGGATAGTACCGAATAGTCATCACTCCGGTCGTTACTGACCTAAAATCCATGGCCACAAGCATACACAACAAAAATCAAATACACATTGTCATAGCATGTAAAGATATATCCAGAAGAGTGATAACATTTCTAAATGGGGGCGACCAATTTTAGCCTTGTTGCTTCTATCCCTACTTCAGTCATTTATCGGGGAGTGAGGCCAAAGAGGTATCGATTACCTTTCATGTATCACATATCACAAATCACATCACTTTGAATGCTACATTGCCATTTCCGTTGACTACTAATTGTCTTCCACAAAAATACAATCCTTAAGCTCGTACATCTTAAGGAGGGTGTTAAGCTAGAAGAAGTTGCATTCTCTGCCACCACCGATGTACGACTGTAAAAACCAACGTACGTAATCTTAGAAATGCAATATCAGAAAGATGTCCATATAAGTTGTCCGGGAAACAGGACAAACCGAAGGCACTTTCCTACCACATCCTGTCGAGAAATCCGTAGGATTAGTAGTGAATAGTCCTTGCATTGGATATTTCATAATGAAGAGACCACCTCTACTTTATGTATATTGGAATTTTAACCCCAAATGATCAACAAGTAATCCTCCACTATGAAAATCCTAAATATTGGTATCATCGACCAACCAGCATAATCGTCGCATAAATGTTGGTCCGAAGTGGTTTCAGATAAACCGATCCCGATCTCTTCGCACTAACTACGCAAAAGCGTTTCTCAACCTCATACATAAACTAAGTCTCATAGGCTTATCACGTTTTCAACTTTCAACTTGTTATCCTTCGATCAAGAAGAAAGCTCCATAGATTGGAGTAATATTCTGCACTACACGAATCAACATCCTCAATACAAACGATAATCAAGCCTACACAGAAGGCTACGTACTAAATGTACGACTAAATAGTTCCCACATCAAGTCGAGGAACTAAAATGGTCAATTTTGATAGTCGGTTATTTAGCTATCAAAGCAAACAAACAAATATTTAGCACCATAAGAAATCACTAGGCCCATTATTAATCTTTTGTTAATTAAATCACTTGCCAAATATTCGCTTCAAATTATTTTTTAAAAGATATATTCTCAAAACCATTTCAAATTTATATATTGAAAAACATTTCCATATACTTATTTAATAATAAGTAATTCACAAATCTCTTTATTTTCAACACCTAGGAAATATTCCATGTACTTAAATCACGATTAAATATATATTTTATTCTTTCAGGAAAACATTCTCTTAACCATGTTTATTTGGGTGAAAATTAATGTTGCGTAAAACATCGTTACGACAACCCAAAATCATCAGTATAAGGATTCAATAATTAGATAGATATATAAATCACATATACTATACAAAACATTTTCTTTCGAAAATCATTTTCTATAACAACAGTGTAATAGTCCATCATTTCCTTACTTCTCGAAACGTCTATTTCAACAATAAATACTGAAATCTATGTATTCGATACTTAACATATTTTAAAAACATCTTCAACCCATTTAATTCCATTTAAAATTTCACTTTCCAAAACATTTATTTAATTCAAAAGATTATTCACAGTCCAAAATCGTGAATATGGTTCATTTACCAAATCCAATTCTACACATTTATTTTAAGGATTATCCACTATCAAAAATCATGGATATATTTCTTTTACCAAATTCATCACTTATACACATTTTATTAAAGGATTATCCACTGTCCAAAATCGTGGAAGAAACTCCTCAAATAAAAATCCATATCTAGTTTATCGATTTAAAAATTGATTTCACATTTATAAAACAATGTTTATAAATTTCGTATACAAAATTCCTTTATTTGCCAATTCCATATATATCTCATTTATATGCCAAAAATACATATTATAAGTTAATTTACTTAAAAATTTCTTATTTCCAAATTCATTCTTTTATAACTTCACAAATTCATAAATTTTATTTACTTATAATGTTTAATTTTATAATTTCATTTTAGCATTTACGAAAACTCCTTTATAGTTTCATCATTTTGATTTATAAAAAATTAATTTTATAAATCTTATATATAATCCATTTAAAATATTTATCAATTTAACTTATTTTATCTAGTAATCAACTTCACATTTCAAAAAATCACATTTTGATTATATTTCCCAAAAATCATAATTTTTATAACATAAAAATTATAACTATTTATTTATTTAAAATAAATTCATTTACTTAACCATTCAAAAATTAATAGAACATCTATTTTCAAAATCACTTGAAAATCCTTTTTAATTTGAAATTACTACTTTAACATTTTTAAATTATCAAAAATAGGCCCAATGCTGCAACAGCACTAAATACATCAATCACGGCATCCAAAACATCATATATCATATGATAACAGCATATATCACAATATTTGTAAATAAAATCAATACTGATGAGGAATCCAGTTGGATCCCTACAACCTGTCATCTGCAAAAAAATATGCATATTTGAAAATATGTGCAATGTCCGCTTCGAGGCAGACACGTATACAACGGGTCATCCGCTCATACACGAGAACGTATAGGGTCTCATTTGCTCCAATAGGTAGGAATATATCCAAATATTAATCAATATATAGATAATATATCATCCAAACAATCATCAAACGTCAAAAATAAATTTATTCTCACTTATATAAAAATATCAGTGAGTCAGAAAGAGTGAGTTGTACTCACGTTGGCTCCAATAGCAGTTGTCGTATTTTATTCTGAACAAAATTAAAAAGGCGTTTAATTTTACTCAAAATTTACACTCGCTCCAATCAACTCCGAACAACCGCTAAAATATAGTGCTCGTCAATATGGACCCAACGCAACTTGTTTTGTCAAAAACGGACCTCTTATGAAGAAGTCATAGCATTTTAAATTTTGTACGAATTTATATATATAAATTTACACATTTTTTTATTTATTTTTAAACCTTTTTTAAATCGGGCCATTGATTTTCACTGCTCAGACCGAGGCCCTGCTTGTTATTTCTTCCTTCTTCTCGTTCGTGAAAATCACGCACGTATCCCATTGCCGTCGTTCAAAACTTTGATGCCGCACCGCCCACGACCACTTCGACGTTGATCGAGCATAGCCATTCAAAGTGCCTAGCCAAGCTCTACCAATGTCGTGAGCATTGTCAAGCTCGTTGCACCATGGCTGAAAAAATGTGTGTGAACGTTGGCTGTTCAATGCCTCTTTGCCATCAATCCATCAAGTAAAATTCGATCGTGATCGTTGAAATTATAGATCTCGATATGATCTTTGTTTTTGTAGTTGAGTGTTTTTGATGATTGTTGGTGGATTGGAAGATATCGAGGGAAGAAGCTTCGAGCATTATTGGCCATTGGAAATTTAGGTGGTCGGCTAACCCTAGTTTTGATTAGGGTTTTGAAAAATGGAGAAAAACAGGTCCATTTATAGAGAATTTACGAGCACTATTCACCCGAATTTTTTTCGAACTCCAAACGAAGCATGCCGCTCGACGTTTATAATGTTTTACCTCTATTTTGAACACAATGAAATATATATCGGGATTTAATTTGATCTTATTTGGAAGATAGGTTTTTGAATCAACTTATTTAAATTTAAAATTAACTTAAACATATTTCTACGCCTTTTAGCTTACCACGGATAAACCGTAAATTCGATTGACACGAAATTTGAAATCCCACAATGTTAACATTATGGATCAAATAAAAATGGTTTCATCAAAATCCAAGACGGTCTGAAAAATGGCTATTTTTACACGTTAATTAAATATTAAAATATTCAAAATTTACAAAATCAACTTTTAATTCATTTTTTAAAAGTTCTCCAACATCGTTCTAATTCAAATAGAATTTACTTCAACTTTATAAATCATTTTCATTCACATTAAATCCAAATTTCAATTATTGACGCAATTCAAATATTAAATTAATAATTTAATTATCCAAACAAATCACTATATTCAAAATATTATTCGTTCAACTTATAAATTTTACTTTTGAATATTTAAAATCAGTTAAATATTCCGAATTCGAACGACTAGAAATCTGGGTCGATACAGAAAGGGACATTCATTATTTGGTACCAATTCAAATAACATTTTAGTTTATATGTTGCAGTTAGTTTAAATTATTTTTCTCAACTATTTACTTCCAATTATGGAAAAATATACATGATCAATTAACAGGTTTTACGAAATGCGAAGTCTAATTTAATTTCAATGAGTTCTATAATTTAATTATTCTCTTTGTTACTTTCTCGTTGATAAATCTATGTTAACTCAAACATGAAGTTTGATAAGTACTATAAAATAATTAGTAGATCTGGTTTCTACTAATCATTAAAAAAATCCTAGTGTTTTGACAAATTGCTTCTATTTACATATGGCTAGCTATTTAGTGGTAGAAATGCATTTTAACATTCTCTAGAATAGATAATTCATATGCTATGTTATTTATATTTATAGATGTGTTTGTGTGTATAGTAATTTCTTGAAGAGATGTTTTAGATATTATTTATATTTGTATTGCAAAATCTAACATCACAGAAGAGATGTTATAAGAATTTTATTTTTGTTGCATTGCAATTCCTTAAAAGAAAACACTACATTCCATGAAGGAATAACCATATAAAAGTTTAGAAGTAATAACTACAATTTATCCTTAAATTAAATAGTATTGTATACAATATTACACTCCAGAAGTAGTGGCTTATCTCTCGTACCTTACTTTCATTTGGTGCATCTAATTTTGTTACTGTATTTAAACTTTGATATGTCATTTCAAAAGCAGTTACAACAGAAATCTCCAGTGGGGATATTTTAAACTACTGCAAAAGTAGTAATTTTGTAGTTTATGTAAAAGAAATATTGTATATTGATATGGCATTCCAATAGTGCATATATATATATATCTCTAGAAGAGATAAGTTCACTCTAGAAGTGGTGATAATAAAATATCTCTAGAAGAGATTTAAAAATTTGGAAATGATAACATATATCCAAAAGAGATTTTTTTTTATATTTGGCAATTTTATTAAACCAAATAAATGCATAGAAATTTGATATTTGAGTTATAATTGAGGAATAAAACTTAAAAACTTGAAGTTGTGTGTATATTTTGTTCGAACCAAGTTCGATATGGTTCCAAACCAGATGTTTTGAACATTGTCATGCGGTTTTGACGGATCCACACTGACATTGATCTATAATAGAAATTAATAGTTTAAATCCTTGTAATAGTTTGTTTTAAAAATCACTAATTCAAATGAGAAAGAATATGTAGATTTATAATATATATGCAATACGTGGACGCACGTATATATCCATATATGTAAATATTCAGCTAACAACCTGAAGTTTGTAATGACCTCATCTTATAGATTATGTATAAATATTATTTAGTGATTTAGAATTCAATCAACATAAATGTCGAATTACCTAAAGTTGCATATGTATTCAAATGATCTATACAGTAAGTAAATTCCTCCAATTGGCTAGATCAATGAATGGGAACAAACTCTAATAAGCAATATCAATTAAATGCATCTTATTAACTAATAAAAAGATTATCCTCCTATAACTGATATACATATAATGTATTTGTTAGCAGCAATGTGATAATAGTTCTGTTGTAATGATCTAATATGACTTGCCTTTCAATTGCTAAGTAGAAGAAGGTGATGAGTAGTAGTCAGAATATGATGACCAATTAGCCTAACTGAATGGAAATAAAATGAATGAACAAAAAGTTTGGGGGGAGAAGACGGGCATAGCTAAATATGTAGCATCAATATAATAACATCAATATAACAATAATCCAAGAAGATAGCAGAAAAGATTTGTAGACGTCTTATGATCACATGAGTTTCAAGACTTGAAAATCTATATGTTTTGATGATAAGTGTACTATTATGTGACAAATAACTTATGAGAACTTCATGAGAGGCATCACTGGCTCGAATATTTCACCCTTTAAATATATCTTCCTGTACATAATTTTGCAAATGTTTTTGAATCGATAATCAATAGGAGTGACCAATTTAATTGAAAAAGATTTTTTTGATTTTTTATTTGTTAATAGGAGCGTTCTATTATGCAACTATTTGCATGTGCTTTCAAGTGCTAAGATGCAGTTTTCGACCACCCATTTTTTTATTTCTCATTCTATTGAGATTTGTTTCCCATATCTGTTCTGAAAATTGAACAATCTTAATATGTAAGAAGTAATAGAAGGAGACGAAAGGTTGACATGAGGAGATAGTGCATTTACATGTCTGTTCTTGCTTTTTTTGTATTTGAAAAATGTCTGTAGGATGAAATGGGTATTTTATAAAAGGAACATAATTAGATAGATAGGGTAAGTAATATATTTTGGTTTTCTTGCCATTTATCTTGCGTATGCTAATATAAAATTCAATTATCTTTTATTCAAGCTTAATAGATCAAACTAAGTATATGTTTCAAACAAAGGTGTTTTTGACCAAAACATTTTTTATTAAGCAAGTTATTCGTTGGGTGATTAAATTTAAGCTTAGACCATGGATTTACGATTCGGAGAAAAGGATTTTTGATGTTCATATTATAGAAATATTCAATTAGGACACCGTTCATTTATACATTCGTTATTTTAGTGTATATGCAGCGATAAACTTTATAGGCTATTGAGTTCATGCAGTGTATGCAGGTTATTATTGAAGATGAGCCTTAGCTATATGTATTGGGTCGTCTTCTTGGTTTGATTTTGCTACCAGATTCAATTCTAAATTCTGGTGAGCAAATTCATTCATTCTACTAAAAATAGGACATGTCATTGACATACTCATTTTTCTATATTTTTCATAGAAAAAATAAACCACTGAGACGAATATTAAAATCAAAGGACGGAGATATATTTTCTTAAACAAGTATATAAACCAAAAAATTTGTTTTGTACCAAAATTTACTTTCCTATTGTAACTGATTATAGTTAATGCTATTTCTTTTATGCCGTTTTACTATATTTAAGTACATGTGTAGTAGGAAAATAACCAAACAATAGATCCTACTATTTCAAAGTACTTATGTAGATCGAGTTTTGCACATATAAAAAAAATAAAAAAATAATCAAAAATAAGCTTATGTGGTTTTACATTTTATAAATTAACCAAATCGAGTATTCTCTCTGCATAGGGCCCAGTCTTAGGAGTTTTCGTACCAACAGCCAAAAGCGAAAAGGTCCTTATGCATAAACAAATGATATTATCGTTAATTAAATCATCAAAGTAAGTTATATTATTTATAAGAAATGAGAAAAGGGATAAAATAACTTTATTCATACCAATAATTAGGATATAAAATCAAAATTTAATTTGCATTGTATTGTAGTGTATAAATGATGTTCATTGAATCATTTTACATAATTAATTATTAAATAGTGAAAATTGCAATACAATAAAAAAATTAAATTAAATTCGTATTATACTAGTACTTTCAACTTGTTGAATATGCTAGTATATGATTTTAGTTTGATAATAATAAACATATATATATATATATATATATATTCATATAAATGTATTTGTTAATGTACTTTTTTATATTTTACACGATTAAATAAGTATAAATATTTGCTGAATAAAATAAATAACACAGAATTGAAACTCAAACAGAAATTTTATCCAAAAAAATATTTTATTAAAATTTTGAATAGTACAAATTTGAGCTCTCACAATATCTATACAATCTGTGATTAAAATACAATTTCGATTACATTACAATTTTTACTTTACATATCACCCATTGACTCGTATTTTATCGTAGACACTGCTCCAGCCTGAATCCAACATTTGAGTTATCTGAAAAGTAAACATTGACGCAGTAAAATTGAAAATGAAATATTTTTGCAGTGTAAAATAAAATGTATTTTTGAAAATATTATATGCCTTGGTTATTTGGGTCGTTCGTTATCATTTTAAATTCATCATACACGAACAACTTGTGACATGCAGAATGTATAATTGTACATGCCACAAGGCTGTGCACACAGATATAAATTTGATAAAATTGCAAGGATAGGTTCCGAAGTTTGAGCGAAGTCTCAGCCTCCTATGGCTGTAAATAGAGCCCCAGGTCCTACAGAAGAAGGATCTTTTGATTCTCAAGCGCCCAGACTCTGCCGGATCAAAACTTACATCAAATTCTTGTTGTTGAATTTGAATTTCAAGTTGTATTTGGCTATTGTTTGTTGTAATCACTTGTAACCGTTGAAAGAGAATCAATAAAGTTGCAAAAACTTCATAGTGGACGTAGGCAACACGCCGAACCACACTAAATCGCTTGTCTGTGCATTTACAATCCTGTTGTTTGGAGTTTTTGTTAGATAATCCTCATTTTTAATTTATATTCTTCACTATTATCTCTTCAAAAACTTCCGAAGAGTGTTGTGCTCAATTTTGGTGCGAACACTGTCAAACCCGAGCCAAAGATAGGCTCGACTCAATTGCAGTACAAATAAAGTCACGATATGAGCACAAGGTCAAATCCGAGCCAAAGTTAGGTTCAACTCAGGTGCATGCAGTAAAAAACAATGGGTCAAGACACATAAAACAAGCCTCGACTAAAAATTTAGTAAGTACACATGAAAGCAGAGGCTAGACAGTCCAATTAGACTCGAGTACACATGAAGACATCGTGAACCAGTGGACTGTACTCAGATTCAAGGAAATATGAAATAGAAAAATGATCAGACCATAAATGAATTCAAATATCAAGTGCATCAGTAGACAAGCACATTCAGACACATTGAACACCAAAGAATCAAGTGTAGAAAAATTTCAAAATCAAGACGAAGTCTGAAAACAATGCAAGCTTGAATCGAAAGGATACAACAACCAAGTTTAGGACCGATGAATCAGGTCATTCAAGATCAGACATAGAAAATGGATGTATTCGATGCAACCCAGAAGCTACAAACCTCAAGTGTAAAGCTACAACCAAACCTGGCAACATGTATGATATGATAACTCAACCAAATTGTCGAGTGAAAGGCAAGTATGAGTCAAAGCAATGCAATGACCAAATATAACAATAAACTTCAAATGGAAATATACAATATGCAAGCATTTAGAAATGAATCAATGCTGACATAACAACATGAATACATATGCATGTGCATCTAATCAAACTAGGTAGGATACAAGTACAGTCTCAATAGTTCAGTGCACAAAGAGAACAAAGGACATACATGCATGTATACTAGGACCAGTGAGCAGTGACAGTGATCAAGCAACAATCGAGCAAGTTCGTTTTCAATCAACACAATGTGGACAGAGCACAATCTACATATATACATGCGTGAACACACACATATATGCATATATATGCAATGCATAATGCAGACTCGAATGAACAGTGGATAGAGCTCAATGTAACCCAGACGAATATCGCACAATCAGGTCGAAAATGCTACAGGCATGAACATAAGTAAAAGTCAGGTGATAGCAAATCGAATAAGTAAACATTTTCACAAAATCAAGTGATCGAAGTCAACATAAATTCAAAGTACCAAAGAATCAAAACCGTTATGGCCAAGGAAGTCGAAAAATTCAAAAATCAAAGCCATGATAACCAAGTAATCAGAAAATATGCAAACTAAACTAGTCAGGATTAATCACAAGCAACCAAGAATAATCGTATGGACGACTTAAATTAACATACGAAGTCAAATGAATTAATTCAGACAAAAATAAAGGTAATCGATCCCTATTTAAAACCCAATCATCATTGGCATACGAAGGCATCGAGTTTAATCGAATTAACCAGAAAAGAAAAAGGGAAATCACATACCAATTCAAATTGAACTCGATCGAGAAGGAGCCATGTGCAAATCAAAGAGACGGTCGATCGACAAAGCAAGGAACACGAAAACATCCATTCGATCGATCAACAAAGTCGGCTTCTTTAAATTCACAAAGCCCTAGTTTCAGATCGAAGAAGGAACGAGAAAGCCATTATCACAAAAGAAATACGGACAGAAGAAATATACAAGAGGATAAAAAGAAAAGGGGACTCTATTTTAATTTTCTTTGGGCCGTCTTATATTTTTGGGCTTCCATTTTTAAATTAGGGTTTTCATGTTTTAAATTGTTTTCATTTATATTTTATTTTTAAATGTTTGTAATTATCTAGTCGTGTGACTAGAAGATGAACCACACTGGTGTAGTTCGAGAATTCGTAACTCAGATGCTGAGTTATGGTAGGCTTTTGAGCGTAGAGTTAGGTTTGTTGATAGCGGGTGTCGCGAATTTATGTGTGTAAGCGTCTGATTGCTTAATTTCTAGTAGAAACCTTGGGGGCAGCACGTAAGCAGGTTTTTGCCGAAGTTGGTTAAATCCGTGTTGTTCTATTTCTACTTTTTATATTCTGCTATTATCTGTGTTGTTATTATTCTGCTATTATCAATTTTGCGCACTAAATTTTTATAATTATTAGTATCACCCTATTCCCTCCCTAAGGGTGAAATCGATCCTACACAACTGAGATGGAGGAGCCTGCTGCATGCTTGTGCCCTAGTTGCCGACCGTGGAGATGGAGGAGCCTACTGCCGCCTGCTTATGCCCTAGCTGTCGAGATGAAGCCTGCCTAAAGAATACATGGAGCCACCAAGATGGGTCGTCGATCGACGCCTCGCTAGTTCGTGAATCGTGGATTCGCGATTTAGTTTTTTTCTATATCACATTGTGAATTACTGAATTTGATGCCCTACGTGTTTTGGGGTCATAAGCAGATGCTTCTCCCGTTTTAGGGAAGGGTCGGGCCAGTCTCTGCACTTCCTAGGCTGCTATTTAAACCTATAATTAATCATCTAAAAGCATAATGTTACATTAATTTTGTTTCTGCGTACTTATATCATTTCTTCAATTAATTTTACGCATTAACCCAACAGTAAATTCAAGTTATGGATAGTTAAACGAAAGTTGTTAAAAGCATACAGAGTTTATATGTGGTATCATCTATTGAGTTAAGATGAATTAGCTCTATATTTCTTATTTATGCGTTATTTACTTAGAACACCCCGTATAAATTTACGCTTCATGTGTTGGTTGTTTTTGTGCCTACACAGTTATACTCTAATTAATATCAAAATTAGTGCCAGCTTCCATGTACTACTTGCCTCATAAACCGGAGTTGCAATCCAGTCTAAAAATCTTATGCAATTGTCGTAGATAATCTAATATTCGTACACGGATTCAAATGTGATAGATGTCCCAAAAAGCATTTATCACCTTTGTGGGAATTGATATTCTTTCACAATGATGTCTAATTGCTCTTAAACTAGATAATATTTTGTTCAATCTCGTCCAAAATTATGTTATAATTAAATTTAAAACAATCAAATTGAAAAAGATTGTTACACTATCCAATAAAATTTATAGAAAAGGTGGTAACCTATAATCACATTCAGATTTCACACTCATAATATTTTCGACATTAAAACATTTATTCACTTTAATTAGAAAAATAAAAATTGGTTTTAGCATGATAAATACCTAACATTAGCCAGAACTCACATTTAATCATACAAACTATTATATGATAGCATCTTACATTTATTGCTAATGAGTTATTTTCAATTGTTTAAGCCTATGTCAAAAAAATTGATCAAACATCTCAAATAAGGACAAAGTGAAACATAAAATAAATAAGTAAAATTAAAATAGTACTACATGGACAAATTGAGAGCTCATGATTATCTATATTAAAATAAAAAAGGTTGCAAGATTGTTGTGCTTTGGGACCAAAAATGAACTCGATCCTAGTTTCTAGATTTCCATATTTGCAACATTATGAATTACCATTATTATTACGAGTGTTACGGGACGCGCTTTGCACGTGAATCATTTTCCTTATAAATTATACATGTTTAAATCAGTCAAAAAAAATATTTTTTACTTTCAAGAGATATAAAGATTTGTATATTTGTAGAGAAGTATTTTGAATGTGCAAATGATATTTAATTTTAGATCCTATTTTTAGAACCGCTTTGAATTTGTAAATCATATTTAATCATTAGATCCTACTTTCATAGGCATTGGAATTTGTAAAAGTAGTTTAATATTATATCCTATTTTTAATTGATCAAGAGTTGATAATATATAGAGGGTCGTTTTTGCTAGTTCACATTGATACTAAATAAGTGTGATACCAAAGCTATTACTACTATTATTAAAGATTTTCCGTTTCATCAACTTCGGCTTTGTATAAAGAATAGAGTCAGAGAAACTTCTCACAGAATTTATTAATAATAATTCCAAACCATTACTGCAAATCTATAATAGAAAACTTATTATCATTAAGTATAAGATAAAACAAAACATGTCAATGGATGATCTAAAGAGCTAGCTTCACAAATTACGTCAATCACGTGAATTAAATATTGTGAGCTGATTGAATGGGTATATTTCTGCTTGCATTTTTACGGATTTTCCATGCATTTTTTCATTTCTGTCCGGATGAGTTTGTGATAAAAATTTATTATAAATCAATTTGCTTGACCATTGTATTCCACTTCCAATCTTATATATATATATATATATATTTGGTTTACAAGAGTTAAGGTAGGCTACAAATTAGCCAACTGATTTGCTAAAACAAAGGTAACTAAATAAATACTTCCCAAATAAAGATATCGTCAAATTAACTGATTTGCTAAAACAAGGGTAACTAAATAAATATTTTCCAAATAAAGATATAGTCAAATCAGAGAATGAATGCTGGCAATATAAGAGAATAAATGCTGGAAATATCAGAAAATATTCTAACGCCTAAAATATATGTAAAATATATTCAATCACAACCCCTCAGTCGAAGCGGGAGGTTCTCGTATGCTTAAACTGTCCTTGAAATCATTAAATAATACGCACGGAAGCACTTTTGTAAAAATATCAGCAATTTGGTAACGGGATGGTACATGCAGCACATGTACTTCGCCACAAGCTTCTTTCTCACGGACGAAATGAATATCCATCTCGATGTGTTTAGTGCGTTGATGCTGAACAGGATTGGCGGATAAGTATATAGCACTCACATTATCACAATAAACCAGAGTAGCCTTTTGAATAGGAAAATGCAACTCTAGAAGCAAATTTTTGATCCAACACGAATATGAAACAACATTAGAACGTCCCTGTACTCTGCCTCAGCACTACTACGAGAAAGAGTAGATTGCCATTTCGAAGACCAAGAAATCAAATTATCTTCAAGGAATACACAATAACCAGAGGTAGAACAACGGGTGTCAGGACAACCATCCCAATCTTCATCTTTATATGAGATAATACGATTAATACTGGATTTGTACATGTGGAGACCAAAAGAAAGGGTACCCTGGAGATAGCATATGATACGCTTAAAAGCTTTCATATGCTCATTATTCGGGGCATGCATATGAAGGCAGATCTGCTGCATGGCATAGGAAATGTCTAGCCGAGTGAATGTAAGATACTGAAGAGCATCTGCAAGACTACAATACTTGGTCGAATCATCATAAGGAGTGTCTGCGGTGGCACTTAATTTGGACTTAATGTCAACAGGAGTAGGAAATGAACCGCAGTTAGACATTCCGGCACGTTCAATAATTTTTACATCATACTGTGTCCGAGAGAAGAAAAGACCATGGGCATGACGAGTGACAGCAATACCCAAAAAGAAACTCAAAGGACCTAGATCCTTCATAGCAAATTCAGAAGCTAAGAGAGTCATAATATACTTACGAAGACGATCAGAAGAAGTTGTAAGTATAATGTCATCCACATATAACAGAATATGAGAAATATCATAACCATTCTTGTAGATGAATAAAGAGTGATCTGACGTACTATGAGAGAACCCAATGGTAGCAAAACAAATCAGCAAATCTTTGGTACCAAGCTCGAGGAGCCTGTTTTAATCTGTACAAAGATTTCTTCAAAAGGCAAACATGATTCGGATAATTTTTGTTACGAAAACCCATGGATTGATGCATATAAACTGCTTTATTGAGATGACCATGCAAGAAAGCATTCTTGACATCCATTTAATGAATGGACCAAGATTTAGAAAGAGCAATGCTGAGAACCGTTCTAATGGTGACCGGTTTAACCACGGGGCTAAATGTTTCATCACAATCAATGCCCTGTTGCTGTGTATTTCCATTACCTACAAGACGAGCTTTATATCGCTCAAAAGAGCCGTCAGATTTATATTTATAACGAAAAATCCACATAGACCGAATAACATTAACATTAGACGGCCTAGACACTAATTCCCAAGTCTTATTGTCAATTAAAGCATTAAATTCATCCAACATTTCATTTTTCCAATTATGGTCACTAAGCGCACTAACAGTATTTTTCGGAACAGGAGAAATATCTGTAGTGGTGGTAGTGTGGTAATTAGAAGAGTATTTGGGGTTGGGTTTGAAAATGTCATTTGATGCACGAGTGGTCATGTGGGTTGAAATGGGGTTGGGAGGCATTGGGGTGGTGTGAGGAATGGTAAAAGTGGGGGAGGTCATAGACGGGGTTGGACTGTGGGGAAGAGAGGATGGATCAAAGGAGGAAATAGAGGACCGAGTGTGGGCAGCAGTGGGAGGTGTGAAATTTGGGCCTGTGTGAGACTATGGCCCGAATTGAAGAAGAGAGGACGAGTCATTGGGCTGCGTTGTTGGGTCAAGCTACACATTTTGTGGTGTGGTATTTTGAGATAAATAATGTATTAATTAAGGATTAATACTGTCACTCAAAAAATCATAATTCGAAGGTTTTGTTTTGTGGAGATTGGTGAATGGAAATTGTGTTTCAACAAAACAAACATGACGATAAATTATGATTTTACCACTAGACATGTCATAACATTTGGAGCCATGATGATTAGGAGCCGGACCTAAATAGGCACAAGGATTCGACCTTTCTTTTAATTTATGAATAGTAGAAGAGGGGAATAATGGGAAACATAAGCAACCAAAAACACGCAAACCCGAATAATCCAGATCACTTTGATAGAGGATTTGAGTGGGAGATTGGTAATTCAATACCTTGAAAGGAAGGATATTAAAAAGATATGTAGCTATGGAGAGAGCATGATGCCAAAAGGAGAGTGGCATAGATGCATGAGCAAGAATAGTCTGGATGATATTATTTATGGATTTTATGTGTCTTTCGACCTTCCCGTTTTGAGGAGATGTATGAGGACATGAGAGAAGGAAAAGCATGCCATATTGCTCAAACAAATCCTTAAAAGTGCCATTAATGTATTCCGTACCATTGTCACACTAAAAAGTCTTAACATTACGTTCTAACTGTGACTTGACTAAAGCATGAAATGCTAAGAAAAGTTGTTTGATATGATATTTTTTTGCAATAGGAAAGGTCCACAAAAATTTATTATAGTCATCAAGAAAAAGAACATAATAACAATGGCCAAAAGTACTACCAATAGGAGAAGTCCGAATATCACTTTGAATAATATAAAATGGAAGAAAAGTATATGACACTGAATCATAAAAAGGTAGCTTAGAATGTTTTCCAAGAGGACAAGAAGAACAAAAAGTTTTAGGAACCTTATTACAATCAACAAACTTTTTACTACAAAGAGACTTAAGAATAGCATCGTCAGGATGACCTAAACTATTGTGCCAAATATTCGAAGGCAAAGCAGTAAAGCAGAATGATTGTTGGAAGAAATGGCTTGAGAGTTGGAGAAAAGTGGATATAAGCCCTCAGTGCTATCACATCTCATTAGTTTGTTCCCTGTCTGTAAGTCATTAACAGAGAAACCAAAAGGGTCAAAAGAGATAGAAACCATATTATCTGTGGTAAATTTACGAACATAGACCATATTTTTAATGAGCCTGGGAGCATGTAACACATTATTTAGGGTAAATGGTGGATAAGGTTGAGGCAATGTAGGACGACCGTGGCCAATAATTGGAATTAAATGACCACTACCAACAACAAGTTATGATGTTTATTGCTTGAATTGAAATAAGAAGAGAGAATACCTGCATCCGCTGTCGTGTGAGATGTAGCACCAGTATCCATATAGTAGTTCCCATCCGGTTGAGAGAACGAAAGAGCATGCATCGCGGCCTCAATGTCATTGTGCATGTAGCTAGGAGCAGGAGGAGCAACTGCATTGAAAGCTCGAGGTATGGACCCAAGTAAGCCTGATCCAGAAGAGAAGGGACGTTGGGCCGCTGCATTAGGCCTTGACTGCCAAGAATATGCAGGAAATGGGCAAGGAGGAATAGTCCACCCTCCCCAACCAGGTTGCTGCCACTATGGCGGTGGCGCTTGCTGACGTGGCTGCCACTAGTGCTGTTGATATGGTGGCTGACTAGGACTGGATCCGTTAGAATTTTGGTGGACCTTTTTCTTCCCATTGTTTTTCAAACCGTTCCTCCTTTTATTATTGTGGTTGCGCTTGTTGTAGATGAATCAGTGGCAACCATGCAACACCACTGGACCGACTCCCAGAACCACCAGTTTCAAGAGCTTGACGAGCCTTGATCGTACGCTCAGCCATTTTCAACCTTGAACGACAACTCTCAAAGGATGGTAAATGCTCTTGATTTTGTATATAGTCCACCATACCACTATACGCTTCGGTAAGGATGCGGTGAGACGTAAAACCAGATGACCATTTGTCACCGGAGCATCAACATCAGACAACTTATCCGCCAGAGATTGTAGATAATTACAATAATTGTCGATCGAGTTGAAAGCCTCAAAAGTAGCATTTGTAAAGTCCTCCTCAAGATGGGTAGCCCGAGAGGCTTTGTTGTCCTTAAAAAGAGCTTCAAGATGGTTCCATGCCCCCTCTCCGTGTCATTACGTCTGAGAATAGCGAGGAGAAGATTGAAAGAAATGGTGCTGTAAATCCATTACAAGACAACGGCATCCTAACGCCTCCAAAGTGCAGGATCAACGGACTTAGCCTGGACATAGGCAGCCATAGCCTTCTCCTCCGTTAGTGGAACCAAGTGATCGTAAAGATCATGAACCCTAGCAAGATTAGTAAACAGTGTAGCCCAAGAATGACACATGGCTTGCTCATTATCTAACGTTATGGGAATAAGAGATTTAATATTAGTGATGGTGAGTGCGAGATGAAACATGGACGAGTCTGCCATGGAAAAGAATTAAAGATAGTAGAAGAAGAACGGAGAAGAAGATAGGTGAGGCTAGGGTAAGGAGAACAGCTCTGATACCATGATAGAAATCTATTAGAAATCAATTTGCTTGATCATCGTATTCCACTTCCAATAATATATATGGTTTACAAGAGTTAAGATAGGATACAAATTAGCCAACTGATTTGCTAAAACAAAGGTAACTAAATAAATACTTCCCAAATAAAGATATCGTCAAATCAACTGATTTGTTAAAACAAGGTAACTAAATAAATATTTTTCAAATAAAGATATAGTCAAATAAGAGAATAAATGCAGGAAATATCAGAGAATAAATGCAGGAAATATCAGAAAATATTCTAACGCCTAAAATATATGTAAAATATATTCTATCTGTTCGTTGCTACAACACCTATCTTAAAACTTCATTGTTACAAATCTGCTCTAGCACTGCTCGTTTAAAAAATGGTTTATATGCCTTATGCTCCTCCATAAAAAGAATATATACCTTAGATGTCCGGCCCCATGGTAAGGCGGGTAAGACGGCTAACTAGGGCAGCCAATCCAGCAATAGGCAACAACCGGATGGTGTTGATGAGTTTAGTGTTCTATTAAAAAAGTTTAACATAATACTAATATTAAATGGTCGTGTGCTGGAGTGGAAGAACCATTGTTAATAGAGTGGGGCAACTTGGGTTTCGATACCTGGCAAAAGTGAATTATTTTTGCTCAGTTGCTAGCTGACTGGGCTGGGGCAACCAAAAGGCTTGGGCCGGTCCTGTACCTTAGACAAATATCAAAATAAGATTCATAGATATATATACCATAGACAAACATATATGCGTAGTCTTGTTTATTATTGATCATTATTTTTAATTATCCCATCACATGTCAAGTTTAGTTTATTATTACGAAATAGTAGAATTTATGGCTGTAGTTCTATCGAATTCAACATGTTTAGACTTTTCTTGTACAATTTATAAAGATATTGCCATTAATTCTTGTTATATGGCTAGTGTACTAAAAGAGATAGCACGCTACAATAAACTCGTCGCACAAGTTTATCAATTAGAATTCCACTGCGTCGGAATTCTGTATTAGATAATTGTAACTATATGTTACGTTGTAAATAAATTACAACAATAACGTTATACTATTGTAAGAAATAGTACAACTTATAAATGGAAAAGATTACAGAGAATCTAACCAGTATATATAGGAAATTCCGTCTGAGGCTTGTCGTAACAATTTCCTTAAGAATTTTATTTCAAAATTCTCCCAAGATACAACAGACGGAATCTGCACGAGATTGTAATGAGTATGTCAACTCTGTGATATATATGGAATATTGAGCAGTAGAGCAAAGAAGCAGAAGAAATTAGATTGAAATGGTATGAGAATGTGATCAATATTCTCTCCTATTTATAATTTCGTCTGCATCCCTTCAAACAGTCGCGTCCGCTTGACGGGTCGCACCCGTTGCCTTTTGGTCGCTGTTGTTCGTTAATGGGTCGCACCCGCCTGCTACTGGTTTGCATCTGCTCGCGTCCAATGGTACTTTTTCGCACCCGCTCATACCGCCTGGTACTGTTTTGCCCGCTCCTCTTCAGTCAGGTCACACCTGCATCTGTTCGCCCGCGTCCGCTTCAATCGGCTCTCACGTGTTTGCTTCTAAAGGGTCGCACCCGCTATTGTTCGCGCCTATTCAACCCGCGTCCGCATCTGTTCGTATGGCCTGCAACTGTCAGAAAGTCCGGTCCAGTTTGCAGTAAAAAGATGATCATCACATTCGACCCAAACCCGAGCCCGAGCCCGGCCCCGCCCGGTTCGGTTCGGTCGGAAGGATGGCAGTGGTGCGCGCGCGTGTGTGGTGGAGATGCATGATCTCCCTCCTCATAACAAACATACATTTGGGAGCCCCAGGCCCCCAACCTCCTCATGAGAAAGGCATATATAAACCAATATAGCTCTCAACAATTAGGCGATGTGGGACTTTGTATATTTCCATTCATTCAATTTCTTAAGGAATTCCCATAATCCCCCGCATGAATGATAATATACATATCCCCCACACAAAGCGAAATATCACGGATTACATATGGAATAATGCTTTATCGTGGATAAGTAGATATTTCACTTTGAACTTTCCCTAGTTAAAACTTATCGGATCTACTTGGCTAATCGGTGAATTATTTCATCTTGAACCGTCGGCCTTTATTGTATACCCAGACAATAAGCTTTACGAAGCATTGATTCCCTTCTCAACCAATTTGGTTGTGTTCATTTTGGTCTTGAACAATTTTTGGTTCTGCGAGTGTTTTTAGAGAATAAAAGCCTTTTAATATTCTCATAGAGCCGACCCAGCTCACACTAACATAGGTGATCGCAACCATTAAGATTATCCTACATATACCTCACTTGTTATTTCCAAGATATGGTCATCATTAAAAAACATAGTTTTAACCTTTGAACACTTCTGTAGGCATGCATTATATTTTGCACCATAGGAATGGAGTAGGACCAAGTCCATACAAATGCATAGCTTCTTGAGTTACTCATAACTAGTTTGCCTATTGATCCTAGTCCGTGGGATCTCCAGTCGCTAGGATAGGTTTCCGTATAAAGTAACTCTTGTTGGTTTAGACTTTTAAACCCATTCCCCTCGATGCGCAGTCAATTTTCTCTCTTGATAAACCTTTAGTAAATGGATCCACTAGGTTATCATTTGTCCTCACATAATCAATGGAAATAGTTCCATTAGAGAGTAACTGTCTAACTGTGTTATGGCATCGACGAATATGTCGTGACTTTCCATTATACACAAAATTGTGCGCTCTGCTTAGCGCAGCTTGGTTATCACAGTGTATGCATATGGCCGGTACAGGTTTAGGCCAAAACGGAATATCTTCTAAAAAGTGACGAAGCCATTCTGCTTCTTCGCCTGCTTTATCTAATGCCTGCTTTATCTAATGCAATGAACTCTGATTCCATAGTGGATCGAGCTATGCATGTTTGTTTGGTAGATTTCCATGACACTGCTGCCCCTGCTAGGGTAAAGACATAACCACTCGTTGATTTTGATTCCTTTGAATCTGCAATCCAGTTTGCATCACTATATCCTTCTAAGACGACATGATATTTTCCATAATGTAAGGAATAGTTAGTGGTATTTTTTAAATATCCAAGCACTCTCATTAGTGCTTTTCAGTGTTCCTTCCCTGCATTGCTTGTATACCTGCTCAATCGACTTACTGCATAAGCTATATCTAGTCTTGTGCAATTCATGAGATACATGAGACATCCTATTACACGAGAATATTCCAGTTGCATTACACTTTCATTAGTGTTTTTATGCAGTACTTCTGATGGATTAAAAGGTGTATTTTCTCCGTTAATTCCAAAATTTTGAAATCTTTCAATCACTTTTTCTACATAATGTGATTGAGATAGCTCAATTCCATTAGGTGTTCTTATTATTTTTATTCCCAAAATAATATCTGCAACACCCAAGTCTTTAATGTCGAAATTGTTGATCAATATTTTCTTTATGGTCTTAATTACCTGAGTATTTGGACCGAATATTAGCATATCGTCCACATATAGACAGATCATCACATATGATTGTCCAAGTTGTTTATAATAAACACACTTGTCACATTCATTTATACGAAAACCATTTCTCATCATGACACTATCAAATTTTGCGTGCCATTGCTTTGAAGCTTGTTTTAGTCCGTATAATGATTTGACTAATCTACAGACTTTGTTTTCATTTCCTTTGGAAATAAATCCCTCAGGTTGCTCCATGTAAATCTCCTCATCGAGATTTCCATTTAAGAATGTTGTTTTTACATCCATCTGATGAATCTCTAGATTATAGATGGATGCAATTGCTATTAGCATTCTTATAGAGGTTATTCGTGTTACCGGCGAATATGTATCAAAAAAGTCTACTCCTTTTTGACGATATCCTTTGGCTACTAATCTGGCTTTATACTTGTCGATAGAGCCATCTGCTTTCATTTTCTTCTTGAAAATCCAATTGCAGCCAATTGGTTTTATTCCTTGTGGAGTATCAACAATTTTCCAAGTTTTATTACTTAGAATTGAATCAATCTCACTTTGGATTGCTTCTTTCCAACATGAGGATTCAGAAGATGACATTGCTTCCTTGTACGTTTGAGGTTCGTGCTCTAATACATATGTAAAAAAGTCCAAACCAAATGTTTTGGAAGTTCTAGCCCTAACGCTTCTTCTTGTTTCAGCATCCTCAATTTCGTGATGAGTTTCATCTTCATGCAAATCGTTTGATTCTTCCCTTGTCCTTTTTGTGACATTATTTCCTTCATTCCTTTTGTGCGGAAACACATCTTCAAAGAATGAGGCATCTCTTGATTCCATGATTGTATTTACATGAATATCAGTTATATCAGACTTGAATACCAAAAATCTGTATGCACTACTATTTTGGGCTGGCCCAAGATAATAACAATCTACTGTTTTTGGTCCAAGTTTGACTCTCTTAGGAGGCGGAACTGGAACTTTTGCCAAGCACCCCCACACTTTGAGGTATTTAAAGCTTGGTTTGTGTCCTTTCCATATCCCATATGGAATTGTTCTTATTTTATTGTGAGGAACCTTATTTAATATATAATTAGACATATTTAGTGCTTCCCCCCACAAGTTCGTTGGTAGACCAGACGTTAAAAGCATTGAAGTAATCATATCTTTTAACGTTCTATTCTTCCTCTCGGCTACACCATTTTGTTGTGGTGAATATGGAGCCGTTGTTTGATGAATTATTCCATTTTCTTCATAGAATTGTTCAAATGATGATTCATACTCTCCACCTCGATCAGATCTTAATATCTTGATCTTTTTATTTAACTGATTTTCTACCTCAGCCTTGTATTTTATAAACGTTGTTATTGCTTCATCTTTACTATTTAAAAGATATACATAGCAATATCACGTATAATCGTCAATAAAAGTAATGAAATACTTTTTCCCACCTCTTGTAGGTAATGATTTAAAATCACATAAATCTGTGTGAACCAAACCTAGTGGTTCAGTGCTTCTATCAACAGATTGAAATGATTTTTTAACCATTTTTGTTTCTACACATGTCTCACATTTGTAGTTCTTATCTACTTGGAAATTTGGAATCAATCCCAAGTTTGATAATTTCTTCATTTTTCGGAAGTTTATGTGTCCTAATCTATCGTGCCATAGTAAAATTTCGTGCTCAAGCAAGTAAGAAACTTCAATTTTATTAATAACACAATCAGAATACATAGATTTATTGCCGATAACGGCTACGTTTGCCTTAAATAGGCCATCAAATAAATAACCCCTTCCGATATACATTCCAGCTTTGAACAGAACCATCTTGTCTGATTCAAACACAATTTTGAATCCTTTCTTTGATAGCACTGAGCTGGAGATCAGATTTTTGCGTATGTGTGGAACGTGAAGCACGTCATTCAATTTGACAGTTTTTTCAGGAGTGAACTTGAGGATAACTGTGCCACTGCCTTCGGTCATGGAAACTGCATAATTACCCATGTAGAGTCTTTCTTCTGATCGAGTTTCTGGTATGTTGAAAACATGGATTTTTCAGAGCAAACATGTTGAGTAGCTCCTGTGTCAACTTACCATTGGTTAGGGTTCTGAACCAAATTGCATTCAGAAATAACCGCTGAAAAGGTGGACTTATCCATTTTCATGTTGTCAACTATTGTCATCTCTGTTTTAGTATAAAACAGTAATGTAACAACCTGCATATTTATCGATTTTATATTTAAATATTCTATCGTTAGTCGGATTTTAGTCCGAAAAGCTACTTTTTGCATACGGTCAAATTAGGACTCGGGACCACTCCCATTGAGTTTAAAATGCCGTTTGCGACCTTTTTGAGTATAAGCTTCGATATGTTTGGAGAAAGTTGATTTTTGCTACTTTTCACTTTGGGTTTGGTTTTGGGCTTAGCCCTATGTTTAACTTATGCTCAAATCTGAGCCACTCTTCCCCACTCACCCTCATTCTCTTCCCTTTTCAGTTCTTAGGCAATAATGGTGGGAGAGATTGGAAATTAAAACTCCAAAACCCTAGTTTTCTTTTGCAATCAAATTCCTAGCTCCAAATTCAAGAGAACCCATTGGCAAGCATTCTCTTCTTCTTCTCCAACTTATTCTCTTACCAATTTCAGAAATTCCTAAACCTAATTTTGGGAATGTTCTTGTTTTGAGCATAGATTCAAGCTCATTTGGGTTGTGTTGAAGAGAGGTTGATTCTCCTTTGCTTTCAAGCTTCTTCTTGTTTGATTTTGTGAAAAGGCGAGATTTTTAATCTCACATCTAAGTCTATGAATTATCTTCGATTGTTAGGTATAAATTCCTAACACTTATTCTTGTGCAATTGCTTTTGATTTGGATTGCTTTTGAGAATATTCCAATTTTAGTGTTTGAAAGCCAAATCCTTAAAAATCATAGCTTTGAGGTTCAAATGTGTTTTTGGTGATGCATCGAGGAGCCAATAGGGCCGGGTAGCCGTTAGGCATAATTCCCTAGCGTCCGTGCTCATTCGGTTGCGAATTGGTGGAGGTTGCATATCAATTTATGGGCATCAATTTGCAGAGCGTCAGGTTCGGCCGACCGACCCCCCAGGTCCGGTCGACCGACCTGCTAGTAAAAGTGCAGTTGCACTTCTCTGTTTCTAGTTCGGCCGACCGACCCCCTGGTTCGGTCGACCGACCTTATGCCCGAGAAGTTTTCAAAACAGGGTTTGGTCGACCGAGCTCTGTAGCCGGCCGACCGACCTGATGCATTTTGCCTATTTTCGCCTAGTCGCGTGAATTTCCAACTTTCACCGATTCGAGTTGTTTCCTAGTTGTTGTTATCATCTATTATGACTTTGATGACTCTTTTTAGGGATTTTTGAATATCCATTTCGATGGATCCTTTATCGATTTCTTTGGATTTTATTCACGTCTTCGTATGTGAATTTTAGTGATTGATTGTTCTTACAATCTTCTTCGTGATTTGTCACTTTAAAAATATAAAGGTTTTCTATACTAGTAGTAAATATCAAAACTCTTTTCTCAAACGATTTCAATACTATTTTAATACCAAATTCGTTTATAAAACCGTTTTCCAATCTATTAGTATATACAAACCTTTACCTCACTCCTATGAGAAATCTAATTAAACGACTTAGTAAAACAAGTGGTATGAAACGCTTGCGTTCACTTTGTTGGTTAATTCTTGGACTTGTTCGATTGAAACTCTTGTGATAATTTTCTAGTGGAGATCTACAATTTGTTCGTAAATATTTAAGTTAAGCTAGTGGTTATGGGACATGATGCTAAGCTCATATATTTACTAGCTTACTGTAATCGACACTTCTCGTTGATCATGACGATCATCTTTGTGATTTAGACTAGCAATGTGCGATGTCTCTTTGTCTGCGAGGGAGACTAAACCCCGTTTTGTGGAGTTTCGACTCAATTTGGTGGGGTAGCAACCCATGGTCTTTGGGCCGTTTGTGGAGCTTCGGCTCAATTTGTGATGGTTAGCAACCATGGAATTAGCGTTCCGTTTGTGATACACGTGTTGGTGGGATTTATGCTCCCGTTTGTGATAGGCCTCCCCCCTTTGTGATTTCTGGATTTCTTGAGATGATTTCTAGAATTTGTGTTTCACCAATTTTCGTGATTTCCATTGATAAGTTTTATCAATATTTGTGCATTGGTGAATTTGTGCGTCATTGACTTTTGTGATTTCTGGATTTCGCGTATTGAATTGTGGAATTTGTGTGTCATTGACTTTTGTGATTGACATTGATATTATTATCAATATTTGTGCATTGGTGAATTTGTGTGTCATTGACTTTTGTGATTGACATTGATATAATCGTCAATATTTGTGGTTTGATGAACGAAATAAGGAGTATGACATTTCTTTGATTCTTTTTTAGATTTGGTGATATTGATTAATCTCTCGTTGATTTTCAATTACTTATATATATCACAGCTTGGAATTGTGATTATTATGTGTTTAGTCATATCTCTTATTCTATATCGTTTCATCTGATATCTATAGTTAGACTGATCCATATATTATTTGCTTATTAAATAATACTCGGGTCAGACCGAGATGTTACAGGTGCTTCTGCTTGACTTCTCTCTTGGGATTGATTTCTCTGACTTTTGGCTTACTACTTAGATTAGTAGTTTATTTTGGTGTATACATTCGAGATATAGACTCCATAATGTATACTTATTCTTTTGTATAGTTCATGTAACTATTCTTTTGTGATATTGTGGATCTTTTTAGACCACTACTCTGATGTACACTTCCTAGTGTAACATTCATATCTATTTCCGCCTTTGTGATATGAATTGTGTGTGACTGATTTATGTTATGTTTATTTCTATATTTGTATCCGAAGATATTATAGCCACCGTGTGATATCTTTGAGTTTGTGTCGGCATGTCGAATTTCCACTTAAAAAGAATTGCATGTTATACTATCTGACATATCGATGCTCGCACAAAGCAATTACACGGATGGTCGCTCCTCAACAGCCTTATTCTCCGTGCTAGTTGACAGCATTACTTCGTAGTGTTCTTGGCTAGCGTGGGTATAGAGGTGGGGCGTCACAGCTTGGTATCAGAGCCAAACTTCGGAACAATATGGAATGATATAACAAGGATCATCGTCCTAAGTCCATCTTAGGAGTCGTGCTTTAGGATTTAATTCGAGTCTTCGTACCGATTCATCCCATTTTCCTTATGATTCCTTGTTTTATCTATCAAGATTGCTTGATATTCAATTTGGTGAATAACCTTTTTCTTCTTCTTCTTTCTTTCTAAAGGAAGAGAAATGTCTAGACCAGGCCGCCCCAGAGCCGTGCCATCTAGCACTCCGCCCCAAGATGGAGTTTTTATGACTGCTCAACAGCTTCTTGATTTAGTGACGAATGCTCAAGTAGCTGGAGCTAACCCGGAACCTACTCACCCAAAGTCGGGATTTGCACGCTTGTGCAGCGATTACACTAATTTGGGTGGGGAGCCATTCAAAGGTTCCGAAACTATTATTGAAGTACAGGCTTGGCTAAGGTCATGCGATCGAATCTTTTCTCGCATGAATCTTATTGACCTTCACCGAGTTCAGGTGGCCTCTAGTATGCTCCGAGAAAGAGCATTGGACTGGTACGAGCTTCTTATTTCTGAGATTAATGAAGCAGATCTCACCTGGGAGCAATTCCGAGAACGCTTCGAATTAAAATTCGTTCCAGAAGCTGAGAAAGTGACATTGGCTCGACGATTTATAGACCTTGTTCAAGGTGAGTCCTCCGTGACTGATTACGTCGCCTCCTTCGAGTCGCTTTCCAAATACGGGGTTGAATACATCAACACCTTTTAAAGAAGAACCAGAGGTTCGTCTATGGCTTAAAAAAGAATCTCAAGAAGCCATTACTTCTAAAATTAGAAGTTTCTTTCAATCAACTCGTTGATATCGCTCTTCGTCTTGAAGAGGCGGATAGGGAGAATGAAGTTGAAGTGGTGGGTTCCAAACCAAGCTTCAACAACAACAAGAAGAGGCCAAACAAATTCAAAGGCCCCTATCCTAATAAGAAAGGGAAGCAAGCAACCTCTGTGGCAAAGACTTCTTCCTTTGGTCGTGGGGAATGCTATAATTGTGGTTCGAAGGACCATTACGCGAACAAGTGTCCCAAGTCTATCTCTTGTCGCTACTACAAAGGTCCCGGTCATGTTATATCCTCATGCCCCAAGCTTCAGGGCAGGAAAGAGGGAAATCTTAATGTTGCTCAAGTCCTTGGCAACACATCTCGTGGCCAAGGTATTTCTCATTCTATTCTGGATGGAATTATTTTATTTCGTGATCATCCTATTCGAGTTCTTTTTGATACGGGTGCGTCCCATTCTTTTATATCAAAAGAACTTGTTGATACCTTTTCTTTGGATGTTTTGTGTTTAATGACTTCTTTGAGAATTGCGAATCCGGTTGGTGGATCCGCAACAATCAGTTTATTGTGTAAATATGTCGAGATTATTTTGTGTGATTTTTCTTTCCGAGCCGATTTGCATGTCATGCGTTATTTAGGCTTTGAAATGATTTTGGGAATGGATTGGCTTAACCGTTATGAAGCTCATATCCTATGTCCTGAGCGCACTATTCATCTTCGACATCCTCAATCTGTTAATCAGGTTTCTGTTATTCTTAAGGATTCGGATTCTGCTTTGGTTGCATCTTTATATTCTTTAAACCCTCATGATGACGATGATGATGATGAGGGTGATATTATTTCTCTTATTCACGTCGTTCGTGAATTTTCCGACATATTTGAGCCCGTTTTAGGATTACCACCTAAGCGAGCAATTGAGTTCAGAATTAATCTTATTCCTGGAGCTCAACCTATCACTCGTCCTCCTTATCGTTTGTCCAATAAAGAAAATGAGGAGATGCGTAAACAATTATCCAAATTGGAGACAAAGCAATTTATTCGCTCTAGTTCCTCGCCTTGGGGAGCTTCAGCTAATTTTGTGAAGAAATCCGATGGTACACTTAGGCTTTGCGTTGACTACCGCAAGCTTAATGATCTTACTATCAAAAATAAATATCATTTACCTCGGATTGATGATTTATTTGACCAACTTAGTGGTGCTAGAGTCTTTCAACAATTGGACTTGGCTACCGGTTTTCATCAGCTTCGTATTGCAGAGGATAGCATTCCTTAGACATCGTTCCGTACTCGGTATGGATCTTATGAATATCTTGTTATGCCATTTGGGTTAACGAATGCCCTGGCTTATTTCGTTAACTTAATGAATCGAGTTTTTAAAGACTTCCTCGATCGATTTGTTCTCATCTTTATTGATGATATTCTTGTGTATTCTAAAACCGAGGAGCATGAAAAACATCTTCGGATTGTGTTGGAAACTCTTAGGAGTAATCAATTAAAGGCAAAATTGTCTAAATGCCACTTTTGGCAATCTCGTGTGAAGTTTCTCGGCCATATTATTTCCGAATCCGGAATTTCCGTGGATCCTTCAAAGATTGAAGCAATTCAAGATTGGAAGAGACCGGAGAGTGTGACAGAGATTCGTAGTTTTCTCGGATTGGCGGGCTATTCCGTCGTTTTATCAAAGACTTTTCTAAGATTGACGTGCCTCTCACTAGCTTGACGAAGAAAGGTGTTAAATACATTTGGTCGGATAAATGTGAAGCTTCTTTTCAGAAACTAAAGGAACTTCTCTCTGATGCTCCTATTCTTGTTATTCCCGAGGGGAATCAGGATTTCGTTGTTTATACCGATGCCAGTCGCGTTGGTTTGGGTGCCGTTCTTATGCAAAGAGAACGTGTTATTGCTTATGCTTCTAGGCAATTGAAGCCTGCCGAGACTAGATATGCCACTCATGATTTAGAACTCACGGCTATTGTTTTTCCTCTTCGGATTTGGCGTCATTATCTTTTGGGAGAGAAATTCGTTCTTTAGACCGATCATAAATCTTTGAAGTATTTATTCTCTCAAAAGGAACTTAATTTGCGTCAACAGCGTTGGCTCGAATTTCTTGCACCATATGATCTTGATATTCTTTACACTCCCGGTAAGGGTAATCGTGTCGCCGATGCTCTTAGCCGTAAACAACAAGCTGTTGTTTCTATGATGATATCTGAATGGAACGATCTCGAGATATTATCCTCTTGTGAGATTTGAGACCGTGCCTCCGATTTATGTTCATCACTTGTGTTATGTAGCCTTGAGGCTCATCCTTCTCTTTTAGGCCGCATTCTTGAAGCTCAAAGGCTAGATCCCAAATTGGCCCTTCTTGGCCAAAATATTAAGGATAAGATTGATATTGAAGGTTTGAAGGACTTTGATATCGATTTTCGTGGCGGCATTCGGAAATTTGGTAGACTTATCGTACCAAATATTATTGATCTTCGTAAGGATATTTTGGAGGATTCTCATCGTTCTAAATTCACCATTCATCCCGGTAGTAGTAAAATGTACGCAGATATGAAGCGACTTTATTATTGGGAGGGAATGAAACTTGACATCGCTAACTTCGTTAAGCGTTGCATGACTTGCCAACTCGTTAAGGCCGAACATCAAAGGTCCGGTGGGTTATTGCAACCTTTAGAAATTCCAATTTGGAAGTGGGACAAAATTTCCATGGATTTTATAGATGGCCTTCCCCGTTCTCGGTCGGGTCATGATAGCTTATGGGTGATTGTTGATAGACTTACTAAATCCGCCCATTTTATTCCCGTTCGGTCTAACCGAATCGTTCCTCTTTTGGCCAACCTCTTTATCAAAGAGATTGTTAAATTGCATGGAGTTCCTACTTCTATTGTTAGTGATCATGATCCATTGTTTACTAGTGGATTTTGGAAGAGTCTTCAAAAAGCTTTGGAAACGAAGCTCAATTTTAGCACCGCTTATCATCCTCAGTCCGACGGACAAACCAAGCGTGTGAATCAAACTCTTGAAGATCTTCTTCGTGCTTGTGTTCTTGATTTTGGTGGAAGTTGGGAAGAATATATTTCACTTGTTGAATTTTCCTATAGTAATAGCTTCCAATCTAGTATTGGTATGGCACCTTTCGAGGCACTCTATGGAAGGCCATGCCGATCTCCTTCTTGTTGGCTTGAGACCGGTGAGAAGCTGGTTTTAGGTCCAGATTTTATTCGTGATTCCACAGAAAAGATTGACCTTATTCGTCATAGGATGAAAGAAGCCCAGAGTAGACAAAAATCCTATGCCGATAACCGGAGAAGGAAATTAGAATTTTCTGTGGGAGATCTCGTGTTTGTTCGTGTTTCGCCTATGAAGGGTGTTGTGCGATTCAGTCGATCGGGAAAACTAGCGCCTCGATATATTGGGCCATTTCCTATCACCGAACGTATTGGTTCCATGGCTTATCGCCTTTTATTACCGGCTCAATTTTCTGCTATTCATGACGTGTTTCACGTTTCTCAATTACGGAAATGCCTTCGAGATTCCGATTCTATTATTGAGCCCGGTGTTGTGGAAGAGATTGAAGTTTCGCCTAATTTAACTTATGAGCAACATCCTATTCGTATCATTGCTTCGGAGGTCAAACGACTTCGAAATAAAGATGTTCCGCTTGTTAAAGTTCAATGGTCTTCAAATCCTAAGGATTGTTCTTGGGAATCTAGAGAGTACACCGAGCGAACACATCCGGACTTACTTTCTCGTGCTCTTTGAGGTGAACTTCTTATTTCAAATTTCTTTTGTGTTGAATATGCTTTTATGGTTGTTACTACATATCTTCTTCTTAAATATTGCGAGGACGCAATTTCTTTAAGGAGGGGAGTCTGTAACAACCCGCATATTTATCGATTTTATATTTAAATATTTTATTTAAATATTCTACCGTTAGTCGGATTTTAGTCTGAAAAGCTACTTTTTGCATACGGTCGAATTAGGACTCGGGACCACTCCCATTGAGTTTAAAATGCCATTTGCGACCTTTTTGAGTATAAGCTTCGATATGTTTGGAGAAAGTTGATTTTTGCTACTTTTCACTTTGGGTTTGGTTTTGGGATCAGCCCTATGTTTAACATATGCTCAAATCTGAGCCACTCTTCCCCACTCACCCTCATTCTCTTCTCTTTTCAGTTCTTAGGCAATAATGGTGGAAGAGATTGGAAATTAAAACTCCAAAAACCTAGTTTTCTTTTGCAAATCAAATTCCTAGCTCCAAATTCAAGAGAACCCATTGGTAAGCATTCTCTTCTTCTTCTCCAACTTATTCTCTTACCAATTTCAGAAATTCCTAAACCTAATTTTGGGAATGTTTTTGTTTTGAGCATAGATTCAAGCTCATTTGGGTTGTGTTGAAGAGAGGTTGATTCTCCTTTGCTTTCAAGCTTCTTCTTGTTTGATTTTGTGAAAAGGCGAGATTTTTAATCTCACATCTAAGTCTATGAATTATCTTCGATTGTTAGGTATAAATTCCTAACACTTATTCTTATGCAATTGCTTTTGATTTGGATTGCTTTTGAGAATATTCCAATTTTAGTGTTTGAAAGCCAAATCCTTAAAAATCATAGCTTTGAGGTTCAAATGTGTTTTTGGTGATGCATCGAGGAGCCAATAGGGCCAGGTAGCCGTTAGGCATAATTCCCTAGCGTCCGTGCTCGTTCGCTCGCGAATTGGTGGAGGTTGCATATCAATTTATGGGCATCAATTTGCAGAGCATCAGGTTCGGCCGACCGACCCCCTTGGTCCGGTCGACCGACCTGCTAGTAAAAGTGCAGTTGCACTTCTCTGTTTCTGGTTCGGCCGACCGACCCTCCTGGTTCGGTCGACCGACCTGATGCCCGAGAAGTTTTCAAAACAGGGTTCGGTCGACCGAGCTCTGTAGCCGGCCTACCGACCCAATGCATTTTGTCTATTTTCGCCTAGTCGCGTGAATTTCCAACTTTGATCGATTCGAGTTGTTTCCTAGTTGTTGTTATCATCTATTATGACTTTGATGACTCTTTTTAGGGATTTTTCAATATCCATTTCGATGGATCCTTTATCGATTTCTTTGGATTTTATTCACGTCTTCGTATGTGAATTTTAGTGATTGATTGTTCTTACAATCTTCTTCGTGATTTGTCACTTTAAAAATATAAAGGTTTTCTATACTAGTAGTAAATATCAAAACTCTTTTCTCAAACGATTTCAATACTATTTTAATACCAAATTCGTTTATAAAACCGTTTTCCAATCTATTAGTATATACAAACCTTTACCTCACTCCTATGAGAAATCTAATTAAACGACTTAGTAAAACAAGTGGTACGAAACGCTTGCGTTCACTTTGTTGGTTAATTCTTGGACTTGTTCGATTGAAACTCTTGTGACAATTTTCTAGTGGAGATCTACAATTTGTTCGTAAATATTTAAGTTAAGCTAGTGGTTATGGGACATGATGCTAAGCTCATATATTTACTAGCTTACTGTAATCGACACTTCTCGTTGATCATGACGATCATCTTTGTGATTTAGACTAGCAATGTGCGATGTCTCTTTGTCTGCGAGGGAGACTAAACCCCGTTTTGTGGAGTTTCGACTCAATTTGGTGGGGTAGCAACCCATGGTCTTCGGGCCGTTTGTGGAGCTTCGGCTCAATTTGTGATGGTTAGCAACCATGGAATTAGCGTTCCGTTTGTGATACACGTGTTGGTGGGCTTTATGCTCCCGTTTGTGATAGGCCTCCCCCCTTTGTGATTTCTGGATTTCTTGAGATGATTTCTAGAATTTGTGTTTCACCAATTTTCGTGATTTCCATTGATAAGTTTGATCAATATTTGTGCATTGGTGAATTTATGCGTCATTGACTTTTGTGATTTCTGGATTTCGCGTATTGAATTCTGGAATTTGTGTGTCATTGACTTTTGTGATTGACATTGATATTATTGTCAATATTTGTGCATTGGTGAATTTGTGTGTCATTGACTTTTGTGATTGACATTGATATAATCGTCAATATTTGTGGTTTGATGAACGAAATAAGGAGTATGGCATTTCTTTGATTCTTGTGTAGATTTGGTGATATTGATTAATCTCTCGTTGATTTTCAATTACTTATATATATCACAGCTTGGAATTGTGATTTTTATGTGTTTAGTCATATCTCTTATTCTATATCGTTTCATCTGATATCTATAGTTAGACTGATCCGTATATTATTTTCTTATTAAATAATACTCGGGTCAGACCGAGATGTTACAGGTGCTTCTGCTTGACTTCTCTCTTGGAATTGATTTCTCTGACTTTTGGCTTACTACTTAGATTAGTAGTTTATTTTGGTGTATACATTCGAGATATAGACTCCATAATGTATACTTATTCTTTTGTGTAGTTCATGTAACTATTCTTTTGTGATATTGTGGATCTTTTTAGACCACTACTCTGATGTACACTTCCTAGTGTAACATTCATATCTATTTCCGCCTTTGTGATATGAATTGTCTGTGACTGATTTATGTTATGTTTATTTCTATATTTGTATCCGAAGATATTATAGCCACCGTGTGATATCTTTGAGTTTGTGTCGGCATGTCGGATTTCCACTTAAAAAGAATTGCATGTTATACTATCTGACATATCGATGCTCGCACAAAGCAATTACACGGATGGTCGCTCCTCAACAGCCTTATTCTCCGTGCTAGTTGACAGCATTACTTCGTAGTGTTCTTGGCTAGCGTGGGTATAGAGGTGGGGCGTCACAAGTAAAATTCTTAAGATGTTATATGGCTAGTGTACTAAAAGAGATAGCACGCTACAATAAACTCGTCGCACAAGTTTATCAATTAGAATTTCACTGCGCTGGAATTCTGTATTAGATAATTGTAACTATATGTTATGTTGTAAATAAATTACAACAATAACGTTATACTATTGTAAGAAATAATACAACTTATAAACGGGAAAGATTACAGAGAATTTTACCAGTATATATAGGAAATTCCTTCTGAGGCTTGTCGTAAAAATTTCCTTAAGAATTTTAATTCAAAATTCTCCTAAGATACAACAGACGTAATCTGCACGAGATTGTAATGAGTATGTCAACTCTGTGATATATATGGAAGTATTCTCTCCTATTTATAATTTCGTCCGCATCCCTTCAAACAGTCGCGTCCGCCTGACGGGTCGCACCCGTTGCCTTTTGGTCGCCGCTGTTCGTTAATGGGTCGCACCCGCCTGCTACTGGTTTGCATCTGCTCGCGTCCAACGGTACTTTTTCGCAACCGCTCGTACTGTTTCGCCCACGCCTCTTCAGTCGGGTTGCACTCGCATCAATCGGCTCGCACGTGTTTGCTTCTAACGGGTCGCACCCGCTATCGTTCTCGCTTATTCAACCCGCGTCCGCATCTGTTCGTATGGCCTGCAACCGTCAGAAAGTCCGGTCCAGTTTGCAGTAAAAATACGCGTATCACATTAGACCCAAACCCGAGCCCGGGTCGATCGGACGGCGGCGGCGCGCATGTGGTGGAGATGCATGATCTCTCTCCTCACAACGAAGCATACATTTGAGAGCCTCAGGCCCCCAACCTCATCATTAGAAAGCCATATATAAACCAATATAGATCTCAACAATTAGACGATGTGGGACTTTGTATATTTCCATTCATTCAATTTCTTAGGGAATTCCAACAATTCTAAACATACAAAGTTTTATTGTAAACCTTTTAGTTCAGATAATATTTTCTACCATTAAACAATGTTCAGACTATCCTCAATATATAAGTTTAAGATACATGTCTAGGAAATAAAAAACATTTTAAGGATTATGAGAAAACTAAAGGGATTATTCAAATATTATATAATAGTCTTACCTTTGTGTTTTACTTCGCATCTTTTTCTTCCACTAACAATAGTACTCTCACACATGTTAAACCATCAGCATACGAGATAAAATAAATTGTAACATAAATACAATAGCTGAAGGTAAAACTTGTAAAGAAATCAAACATTCCAACCTCTCATCTCAATCTATTTTAACTTAATTTTACTGCTTTGTCAATAATTACAACATTTAACAGAAAATGTGTATGAATTAATCAATCATTAGAGATATATAATAGCATGGGGTAACAAAAAACTAAAAAACATACATATTTAATTTAGAAACACTTTCATATTTTGCTAATATTTTTAGTTATATGCTATTTGGAGAACATGGAAACATGAAGTTGTTTATTTTTGGAATTTGAGATTTAACAAATAATTTGACATTGAATAGATATACTTCTACTGCAGAATTGAGATTACAAAACAGAACCTCAAGAAAAATAGCTAAAAGGTCACTAGCCCAGAACAGGGAAAAGTTTTCCTTACATGAAACCCTGCAAATTCAAAATCCTTTACAAATCAGAAAAAAAAAAAAATTAAATACATATACAAACTCTGAAAGAGGGCAGGACAGGCTGTGGGCCTGGGAAAACTGAGTCATGGCCCAAGGTCCATTTTGAGGGAAAAGTCCTATTTACTTAAGTTAATTGAGTATACATATTTTCAATATAAGTGTACAGGTTGCGTAATAAAGCTTTCAGCTGATTGATCAAGTGAGCAGAGTTCTGGGGGCCAATTTATATTGTACTAGGCCAACAGGGCGAGAGAAATTCTGGACCCTCTTTCATTAATGCTGTAGATGATTTATGCAGCTCTATGTTGTACCCTACAGCATGTAGAAACTTACAAAATTAAATTGGAATAAAAAAAATATCAATTCCTTTATGAAACCCAGTGATGGTTTAACCGTTGCACGCTTGTTCAGGCTTACAGTTGCAAGTACACAAATATCAATATGTTTTAGTAGCCACTAAGAAACATGAACCACTGTGAAAATAATGTTTCCAGTTGGGTTAAATGATTTCTTACAAAGAGATACCATTGAAAATAAACTTGGTTTTTAGAAAACATTGATTATGTTGAAAATTTAATATTTGTATTTAAAAAAGACAAAAATTAAAAATGGAGAAACATTCAAGACTTACCAAATATATGTAATTTGAAAATTTTTGAAAAATACTTTGTCAAGAAAAACTAAAAAATAAAAGATTGAAATTTTTTTTAGAGAATATTCTTGTTATAAATTGAGTTGTGTTCTCTCATTTGATGTAACCAAACGAGTAATTGCAATTACACGCAAGCAAAAAGAAAAAAATAAAAAGAAAAATAAAGTTTATTTCCTCCTAACCAAATATTTATCTCTCAATCTCCTTCTTCTAATTCCTAAAATTTCTAACAGATACTAGAAAGTTAGCCACCCATAGTTTGGTAGAACTTCCAATGTTAATTAATCTGTAGTCATTAAAATATAGTAAGACTACCCAGAATACAGATTCCATTGATGTTAATGGATTCCCCATTCAAACCATTCAATGTATGGTAAAACTAAAAAGTGTTGGAGTTAGCAATTGGAAAGCATTATCTACAAATTTCGTAGCTGAGTCAGTAAAGAAATAGAAAGCAAAAAGGGCATGACACATTGTTAGTGTTGTTTTCTAAAGCTTATCCAAATAGTGATTATGCACTAGTTTGCAAAGAGATAAATACATGCTTGTTACAAGCCTCCAAAGCAGAGATAGTTGATGAGTTAAAATGACAGACGTAATAATGTGAAAGAGCAAAGCTAGGAAGTCATGTGCATGCAGATATACTATGTGATGCATGCAGAGATGGTTGATGTATTAAAATGACAAACTAATCATATCACTGTCGATTTATAGGCTTGTGATGCATGCAGAGGTGATATATTATGTGACTCATGTTTTGTACATGCAATTGTTAAATTTTGAAAAGAAATCTAACCTTCTGATAATAGAAGATGTATGTGGAGTTCAAAATCTTGATTTTAAGCAACATGATGATATATATATATATATATATATATATATATATATATATATATATATATATATATATAATTTTTTTTTTTAGAAAAGAAAATTTATAACTAAGAATCACCGAAAGCTGTCAACAAGCCTGACAGGTAACGGAAAAAAAACTAAAACGAGAGAATACATGAGAAGAACTAGCAACATGATGATAATTCTAACATTAGTTATAATAAAATAAACCACTAATAAATTAAATCTTCTTAACATAATAAAATATACTACAACAAAATTTAATTTAACTAAATTATTGTTGATGATATGGCGATGTAGTCGGGATACCACATGAATAAATGTAATTAACTACCAGCAGAAGCATAAACTCAATAACAATTAAAATAGCTGTAAATCCTTCTAAAAAGGGTTGCAGATGTAGAGAGAATGAAGTGTTTTATGGAAGGCTGTTAAGCGTACATACATACCTCAGAAATCTGTAACGGAAATGGGAGGTTAAAGTTGCTTAGGTGGATTGATAAAACCTAATACAGGTATAACCATAAATTTTGGGAATTTTTTTTAATTTAAGTTAATTTTAAAAACTAATTATAAATTTAAACCAGTTTTATAACTTATTACAAAAATAGACCACCTTGTACTATATCAGCATCATGCATACTGGAGGCATTTCAAATGACGCCGGTACATTTTAAAAAAAAAAATAAAGTTTGCGGCATTTCAAGTGTCGCAAACTATTTTTTTTCAAAAAAAATTATAGACGACATTTCAAATGTCACACACTGACGGTACGTCAAATGTCGTAAACTATTTTTTAAAAATGAAAAGTGTTTTGGCAGCGTTTAAAATGACGCCAGTATGCTCGGCGGGGGTTTTTAGGTTCAAGGAAAACGTTAAACACAAATTTAGTCCTAAAGACAAGAAGTTTGCTTTATAGGCTAAAGTACATTTTTTAGTGTAAATCACAGAATGATAGTTGTAACTATCATTTTCTGTTTACACTAAAAAGCGTCCTTCAAACTAAAATAACTAACCTTTTGTTCTTGAGACTTTTTTTTTGGAACCTTTTTCTGGTTTTTTTTTCTTCTTCCTTTTTTTCAGAAAATGATCTAAATTAAAAAATTATCCTAAATTTTAGAAAGAACTCCCTGGCATTGAAAGAAATTGTAAAATCATGAAACTGAAATGCAGCAACACAAGGAAACTCAATATATTTTGGTTAATTTAATTTCAACATCATTGGCAATAATGATACTCAAAAAACTACAAACGTCAAAATCGTAGAGTTCAAGAAATACGCATTAGAAATTTATTCACTTTTAAATTTACCAGTTTTTATTGTAGACAATTAGGGGTGAGATTTGGTTTAAACCTATTCCAAAGGCTCTGCATACGCTTGTCATTCTCATACTGTACATGGTTACTTACGAAGAAATTATAACCAACCGTAAAATCATATGAGACCACCTGCAAAATGTATAGGATCAAAGGGCAGCCTAGGCCCGACAAAATCCACAATGATCTGTGTTATATAATTGGGCTCTATGAGTGGCCCAACAAAGTAAACCTGCAAAACGTACAGTTTTCAAACGTGGTTAGAATCTGTATTACATAGTTGTCTATTTGCCCAACATTTGATCTGGAAAATGAATTATGTCTGCTCGATCATCAAAAATATAATTAGATCATGGAAGACATGCAACAATAGTAAGATGCAATTATGAGAGTTTCATATATACCACTAACTAGAGTACCGTGCAGTTTTAATCACATGGCTTTAATGTCATTTAAATTATTTGAACCGCTTCTTTGATAAATTATTTGAACTGCTCCTTTGACATATGACATATGACATGGCTTTAATGTCATTTATATTATTTGATGCTACTGTGTAGAACTGCTTCTTTGGTATATGACATTGCTTTAGTGTCATTTAAATTGTTTGGAAGCTACCAAATTTAGAGTTAATTCCTCTATCCCCATATTGTTTGTTTCTCCATACCACACAGTCATCCATCACAACAAATTGATAAATCGGTAGAACCCACTATTTTTATTGTATGATTGATGATAAAAAAAATGAAGGATTGAGGTATATATCACATATGGAGAGAGGAAAGTGGGGGATAGAGGATTTGAGCTCCAACTTAAAATATAAGTCAGTAACCTACTGTCTTAATATATCCAATGTCTTAATATAAATCATTTAAATTTTCCATCAATGTACACATATATAATCTTAGTATAAAATATTTAACTTGCTAACGTGCTTATAAAGAAATTGCAAAACCAATACATAATTTTGAAGGAAACATAATTGACGGAGATTTTCATAATATTTGTCCATTCAGCTCACTCGTCTAAGGATTACAAAAGCTATATCAACACTAGTTTATCACAGAATAAAAATGTATTACTACATGAATAAAAATATGCTTTTTTATATAGAGTGCAAGTGAAGATATAAAATGAAAGCTCTTCGATTGGATGGAAAGTGAAGAATTAATTGCGGAAGGACGAATATGTCATAGTGATCTAAAACAACTTGTTAATTGTTGAGATTAGTCCCACATCGGACAATTTACAATATAAATCATGCATAAATACCAAGAGACGTCCCTTTACATAACCAATTGGTTTTGTGATAATATGTGGTTCTCTAACATGGTATCAGAGTAGGTTTAATTGTGTCACACGTCACCCTCAATGATTGTCCACGTGTTTGGCTAATGATACGCCACACGTGCGGAGACGTGTTGAGATTAGTCTCACATCGGACAATTTACAATATAAATCATGCATAAATACTAAGAGACCTCCCTTCACATAACCAATTGGTTTTGTGATAATATGTGGTTCTCTAACATTAATGGTATTCCACTTGGATCATCTGCCATGTTGGTTTCGATAGAAAATCCCAAAAAAATGAAGGTCTTTTTATGAAAGCTAACTGTTAATATGAGATATGTCGGAGAAGCGGTTAATAGCAAAGTAACATGGCTGAAATCAAAAGTAGTTGTTGAGAAATTAAATACTGATGCATCTTTCAGCCCTTCAAAAAATAATATATTAATTCCTTAGGTAATATATTTATAGTTCAAAATAATAAATTTGCTCATAAGGTAATATGTTTCAACATTGTTTCAAATTTAATCAAAGGTCAATAGTTAGATGTAATTTAAACCGAATACTGGAAATTATTTATGTTACTTTATACCGTGCAAATTCCACATCAAATAAATGCAAGTTGATTGATGTTTTTGGAATGGGAAATATAGTTGGCAAGGGACGCGTGGCTTAAACAGATCCAAAAATAATGGTCCATTTCGTTCCATTTGGGGAGGGTGCAACTAGAGTTTAAATAGATGTTGTAAAAGTTCTAAACACGCGTTTATGGAGACATACTTATGAGTTTGACGCATTAAAGATGTCATTAGCTCTACAGTAGCTTGGCCTACTACGAATCTTGTGACGGAATCAACATCTAGTAAGCATATATTATTGATTTTTCTTAAATAAACTTTTAAGGTACAAAATTTCAAAATATGAATTAATTGTCCTACTTGTATATAGGTAATTGTTGACCATCTTTGAAAGATATTTGATGTGGACTTTTCTTATCAAGGTAATTGGTCTCTGTAACGTTTTCGATTTTTCGTTGCCGAAAAACCGAAATGTTATGGGTTTTAAAAAGAATTTAAGAAAAAGAAAGAAGAAAGAAGAGAGAAAATAGAGGGAAAAGATAGAGAAGAAAACAGAAAATAGGAAGAAGAGAAAATAGAAAAGAGAACAGAAAATTTTAAAATAGAAGAAAAAGAGAATAGAGAATTTTAAAATAGAACGGGAAAGAAAGGAAACAACAGAACAACAACAGAATCTCACAATTCGCAGCGGAACAACATATAATAATAAATGAATAATCTTCAAAACAAAGAACTATATCAGTTATTACATTTTATACATTACATTTCATTACATCAGAGTGTACAACAACATACAACAACAAACAGTGCAGCGGAAAAAAGAAATACTATATAAACTAGTAATACGCCATGCCATCCAGCTTGCTTCCAGCAACTCCAGAATATCCAGAATATCCTGATAAACCTAACTCTTAACTGCCCGTGTGGAAAATTGGTGGGCACCCAGAGTTTAGGAAGGAAAACAATAAACTCCGAGTCAGTCATGTGACTGGTGTGAGAACTCAAAACAGTTTACTTAACTTTAAAATCAAAATAGAGGAATATTTTTAAATTCAATTCGCAATGCTTTTAAAAATGAGACTACCATAAGGCCTCCCGCACACACACACATGCAAACGCAGAATCGGAGGAGATTTCTCCTTATGATAGTCAAAGATGCTTGATACGCATTTAAAAGAACATTTCATATTATTACTAGTGCATAGTGTAGGAAAAATTTATTTCGAAAGTAGAATATAAATCTTAGCCAACATAGACATTCCGAACTATGCCTACTATAGCTAACTATGTTCAATAGCAGGTTACCGCCACATTCTATAGCAGGTTATACAACTAAAACCGTACAAGTCACGTATTGTTTCTTTGGATTTCCAACGAATGATCAGGCCAAGGAACTTCCCATTGCCACATGAGAATGCCTCTGGATGGACATCCCCGAGAACCAAACCGGATCTCTACCAACACAAGGCCGGGTTACCCCTAACTGAGTAACAACTGACCGAATATGCCATCCCCCGGTCCTTTGGGACCTTTTCACCGAGCGCTCGTAATCAATTCACACAATCATAACAAAGTGTTTTCAACATGAGTAAGTATCTGGGCTCCATACCATGATACCACCCTTTTCCTGAAGGAAATGCACACATCCTAAAGGGCGCTACCCCTCATAACCTTGCCGCATCTTTCCTGTTTTGACCATTCACGGGGTGTGAGGCTCGACGAATTCACGTCCACAAAAACATACTTTATACAAAAGCCATGCTTTGGGTCAACAAATGATCAACACAATGATCACCAAGATAGACGATCAAATAAACGATCCTATCACAATAATCAACACAATGATCATTTCAGCATCACTCAGCATGTCACATTACCAAATTGGGAATATATCACTGATAACATTCAACTACATAACCTCTGAGCTCGTACGTCTCAGAGAAGGGTGTTAAGCTAAAAGAATAAATTCTCCGCCACCAACAGAAATATATTTGAAAGAAATCGGCTTTATATCTCAACTTGTAATGTCAGACATACAATCCATACAAGTCTGTTCCGGGCTCGAACAAAACCGAAGGCACTTACAAAGAAGTCCTTGCAATCCGGATATTCACGATCCTGATCGGATTCACCATCACATATGGAGAACTCAATACCGTAGCTACTCGGTGCAGAGTCAATCGACAGGTCATCCTATCGCTTTCGCAAATACCGGGTCTTCAACACCGATCTTCAATGCAATTCACAACGACGTATCACATATTCGGAATGGGTTATACGACCCCATGGTCCTTTCCCGGTTAACCCGAATAGTGAGCGCTTATTCAAAAATAAGTGTGGCATTCAAATTCAAACAAATCACATCAATTACCCATTCAAAGGGAAATATTGATAGTCGGCTATTGAACTATCAATGGATATGCACAACATCACCAGTTTACAAATAATTTTCCAAATTATTTATTTTCCAAAATATCTTTACTAGATATATAATTTCACACTTCAAAAATAAATCAATATTTATTTTTAAACAAATTCTTCTTTTCATTTATAAATTCGCTAATGAATTTATATTTCAAAATATCTATGAATATTCGATTTCAATTATTCATTTCAATTTATCTTCAAAAAGATAAATTCTCTAATATTCACTTTATATTGGAAAACATTTCCATACTTATTTAATAAGTAATTCACAAATTTTATTTATTTTCAACACTTAGAAAATATTCAATATACTTCAATCGAAATTAAGTATATATTTCATTCTTTAAGGAAATCATTCTCTTAAACATATCTATTTGGGCCAAAACGAATGTTGCGTAAAACATCGTTACGACAACCCAAAATCACTAGTATAGGGATTCGAAATTAAAATAGATATATAAATCCCAATACTACACAAAACATTTCCTTTCGGAAATCATTTACTATAACAACAGTGTTATAGTCCACCATTTCCTTTTATTTCTCGAAAACGTCTACTTCAACAATCAATGTTGAAATCTATGGTTTCGAATCTCAACACATTTCAAAACATCGTTAGATCGTTTTAATTCAATTTAAACATCTCATTCAAAACAATTTTCTTTAACAAATTATTCACTATTCAAAAACGTGAATAAACTACGTTAACAAATTTCATCCCTTTATATATTTCATTTCAAAGGATTATTCACAGTTAAAAATGTGAATATAACTCCATTAATAAATCATAACAATTTACTTATCAAAATAAGTCGTTTGTGAATTTATAAAACAACGTTTATAAATTCCATTTCTATTTATCTTGTAACTACTTCCTTTATAAATTCCTTTATTGACCTATTCGATTTATAACTCAATTATAAAACAAAAGTTCACATTATAAGTTAAACACTTATAAAACGATTATTTTACAAAAATCGTTCTTTTAACTTCCCAAATTATAAATCTTATAACTTATAAGATTGTTTATTTATCCAAAATTCATTCTTTCAATAACTTTATAAATTTTATAAACCTACTGTTTATAAAATTTCATTTATAACTTCACTGTTTAAAATTCTATAAATTCCATTCAATTATGAAATTCATTTTCACTTCATTCAAACACTTATAAAAACTCGTTTTATAATGTCCATATTTCGATTTATAAGTATCCATTTATAAATCTCTTAATATAAATCAATTTATATTATTCTTTAAAACGTCTTTAATCTCCTTTATTATTTCACCATTTTGATTCATAAAATAATTAAATTTTTATAAATCCTATATTTAAACTTTTCACAATAAATTCTAAAATCCCGATTAAACTATTTTATAAAATCGTTAGCATCATATTCTAAAAAATCAGTTTTTAACTATTTTTCTCAAAAATCATAATTTTATAACTTTGAAAATTATAACGTTTATTTATTTAAAAATAGATCAATATCCAAACATATAGTATATTTTCAAAAATCACTTTTAAAATCATTTTAAAATTCCAAATTTGGTCCAATGATGCTACACACCAAATAGTCAATCACGACAACAACGATATCATATATCGATATGATAATTCATCAAATATCAAAATATCTGAAATCAAATAAATACTGTTGAGGAATCCAGTTGGATCCCTCCAACCTGTTTTCCTGCATCCACAAACATTAGCACAATACCAATTTCGCTCCAGTACGAAATTATCGCGGTATATGGGATTTAATAAATATTATCCGCTTAATAACGGCGTAATAGGGTCTCATCCGCTAAAAAATACGGGAAATCAACAACTGCAATATATACATATGCCAATATATATATATTGATATTATATATAATACCAATTTCACTGTTTATGAAATATTCGCGGTATATGTTTTTAATAAATAACATCCGCTTACTAACGGCGTATAATGTCTATTTTAACAATCAATAGATATCAATCAACATTCAAACATGCATTCAAATATTTTAAATCTAACTATTTAAAATAAAATCGAAACTGATTCGATTGAGTGAGAAGTTCTCACCTTGATTTTATTTCCGTTTTAGCGATTTATTTCGAATAAAATTAAACGCGCGTTTAATTTTACCCAAAATTCTCACTAACTCCAAACGACTCCAATCCAATTCCATCGCGTAGTGCTCGTCCATACGATTCCAACGCAACTGAGTTTGCATTTTTTCGACCTCGTATGAAAAAGTTATGAATTTTTGAAGTTTACTCGAATTTTATAAACATAAATCACACAACTTTTAATCAATTTTAAACTACAACCATTTTCAGCCACAGGATCCATCTCCAACCTGATCACAGCCCTCCATCCCCTCATCTTCTCCCACGTTACTCCTCTACAGGTTGAGGCCGTAACAAATTGAACCCATCACCCTAAATTAGGTTTACATTTTTCGATCACCACACTCAATTTGAACACGATCGGAGACTTGCGTTTCGAAGAGCATGACAAACTCCATACTCGGCCATAACCCTGGCCAACTCGGCCCCCTCCTCCTCCTAGGAATGCGTGCGCAGCTGTAGAGAACGGCCCCATCTATCTCCCTCTACGTTGCACCATTTTCGATCATCTCCGTATGAAATTAAAGCTCTCGTCGAGCTCTACGACTTTCGTGTTGAACACCTTGGCTAAATCTTTGTAGATTGAGAGAGATTGAGGGGGAAAGGAGAATGATTTCTAGCCATCCATTGGGGTAGTGGCGGCTAGGGTTTTATAATTAGGTTTTTATTTTATTTTTTTAATTATGAAGGGTAGGGGGTGTATTTATAGGAAAATCGATCGACACTATTCATCCGGAAATTCCGAACTCCGATTTACGCGCCGAAACTGACATTCCTAGGGTTTATCCCGCGTTCCGGACACAATGGAACAGGTTTCGGAAGCTAATTCGGACATTTGTGCGAGTTATGGCTGTAAACGCTCAATTTAAATTAAACCGATTTAAATCGATTTCTAGGCGTTTTAATTCGTACCGGACAAACGGTAAATCCAATTGACTTGAAATTTGAAACCTTACAATAATATCACATTACGGATCCGATGAAACTGGTTTCGTCGAAATCCGAGACTTTTTGAAAAATGGCTATTTTGACTCGCCAAATTTAAATTAAAAATAATTCGATGCGTTTCGAGCTGCCACGATCAAACGATAACTCCGATTGACACGAAAATTGAAATCCGGTAATAACTAACTATTACGGATCCAATGGAACTGGCTTCGTTCAATTCTGAGACTGTTCAAAAATTGGCTATTTTACATCGATAATTAAATATTAAAATATTCAATTTTTACAAATAAACTTTTAATTCGATTTTAAAAGTTCTAAAATATCATTCTAACTTCAATATGATAAAATAAAATTTTACAAATCATTTACAATCATATTTAACTCAATTTTTAATTATTTCCATAATTTAACATATTAAATTATCGATTTAATTATCCAATAATTCAAAATAAAATTTATTCGACTTATAAATTTCACTTATTAATATTTAAAATTAAATAAATATTCAAATTTTAATTAATAAAAATTCTGGGTCGTTACAATCTTTCCCCCTTAAAAAAATTTCGTCCTCGAAATTACAAGTAAGAAAAGTTACAGAATCTATTAATTTTCCCAAAATTCATAGTTAAACTTCTTATAATACTTTATTAAGTTTTCAAATCATACTTAGTTATCTTTTCAAAAACAACTACTATTGTTTAACTTTCAATTCCAAATCAAAATTAAAGTTTTCAACATTTTCCAATTTTTCTAACGCCTTAAATTTTCGGAAAAATTTGCCATAGTCTCCTTTGCGCGTCTCGATCCGAAAAAAAAATGACAGTATATATATCACAAATTTACATCTCATCAAGTAATGAGGCATCCCGCAGGGAAAAAATGTAAAAGTACGATATTTAATCCGAGATATGTACCTTATATTTTACTAGCAAGCATATACGGCTAATATAGCGCGAAAGCGAGCTCCAAATGCGAAGCAAACGCGATCCGCACCTACTAAACTCAACAAACAACATGAGAATCATGCATGTATGGAAATAGTATCGATATACAACATATAGCAACATAATAACTATATATGCTAACATAGCAAATGTAAACAAACAACAAATGCAAACATCAACCAACTATCATTCATAACCAATAATATTCATTCATATTCTCACTCATATACAATGAATTGGTTTTCACTTTAATCACATTTGATTCATTAATAGTGGATGTTCTTACTAACATTCATTTTCAATTAGTTCATATTCACTAATTCATATTCAAGTTGGTTCACTTCCAAATCAAATTCAATTATATTTAAGATTCACTAACTTCCAATTGAATTTCAATTACATAGCTTTCAATTTCGCTAATTCACTTTCATTAATACTTAATGAATTATAAACAATCAACCAACAATCAAATAACAACCAATGTATATTAATTACAACCAAATTCCTTTGCTTATATTCATTTTGGTTTTACACCTTTAATTAAATTGACTTCCATTCAATTTATTCAACTTCCAATAACATTAGATTTTAATGAATTAACACTTATATTCATTATTCCTTATCAACTTAATTCACATTCAATTGATTCATTCAATTCAATTACAACAGTTGAATTTCATTTACAACTCATATTCATAATATATCCATATAGTTTCACTTCTTATATATACAAGTTTATTTCACAATTGTAGATCACTTTAATTATAATTCAATTCTTATAATTCTTTTTTTTTACTTATACAATTATCCTTTAATTTAAATTATTCAAACAACCTAAAAATCAACTTATATACACTTTAATAATTCTGAAAAATTATTTCTTTATATATAAAAATATAATCAAGGTAAAATTATTTCATTCACCCAATTTAAATCAATACTGTGCCGAATTGTTCTATTCAAGTGTTTAGAAACCCCTTCGATTCAGTTTCGAGGCTGCGCCGACGAAGGTTCATATGCCACTCAACAAACCAATCATCACAATAAAACAATTTTATATTCACTAACAAATACGCTCTCATAGCTATTATTACACTCAAACTCAATCTAGAGTACTACTGACTCTATCTCTAATGAGTAATAACCAACAGAACCATGGTTGTCGCTTAACCATAAGCTCTGATACCAAATGTAACGCCCCGAAAATTTTCGACTTTCGAAAATTCAACATCGATACTCACTATATCGACTGCCGAGAAATCGAAGGCCGGAAACACGGAATGTTATGGGTTTTAAAAAGAATTTAAGAAAAAGGAAGAAGAAAGAAGAGAGAAAATAGAGGGAAAAGATAGAGAAGAAAACAGAAAATAGGAAGAAGAGAAAATAGAAAAAAGAACAGAAAATTTTAAAATAGAAGAAAAAGAGAATAGAGAATTTTAAAATAGAACGAGAAAGAAAGGAAACAACAGAACAACAACAGAATCTCACAATTCGCAGCGGAACAACATATAATAATAAATGAATAATCTTCAAAACAAAGAACTATATCAGTTATTACATTTTATACATTACATTTCATTACATCAGAGTGTACAACAACATACAACAACAAACAGTGCAGCGGAAAAAAGAAATACTATATAAACTAGTAATACGCCATGCCATCCAGCTTGCTTCCAGCAACTCCAGAATATCCAGAATATCCTGATAAACCTAACTCTTAACTGCCCGTGTGGAAAATTGGTGGGCACCCAGAGTTTAGGAAGGAAAACAATAAACTCCGAGTCAGTCATGTGACTGGTGTGAGAACTCAAAACAGTTTACTTAACTTTAAAATCAAAATAGAGGAATATTTTTAAATTCAATTCGCAATGCTTTTAAAAATGAGACTACCATAAGGCCTCCCGCACACGCACACATGCAAACGCAGAATCGGAGGAGATTTCTCCTTATGATAGTCAAAGATGCTTGATACGCATTTAAAAGAACATTTCATATTATTACTAGTGCATAGTGTAGGAAAAATTTATTTCGAAAGTAGAATATAAATCTTAGCCAACATAGACATTCCGAACTATGCCTACTATAGTTAACTATGTTCAATAGCAGGTTACCGCCACATTCCATAGCAGGTTATACAACTAAAACCGTACAAGTCACGTATTGTTTCTTTGGATTTCCAATGAATGATCAGGCCAAGGAACTTCCCATTGCCACATGAGAATGCCTCTGGATGGACATCCCCGAGAACCAAACCGGATCTCTACCAACACAAGGCCGGGTTACCCCTAACTGAGTAACAACTGACCGAGTATGCCATCCCCCGGTCCTTTGGGACCTTTTCACCGAGCGCTCGTAATCAATTCACACAATCATAACAAAGTGTTTTCAACATGAGTAAGTATCCGGGCTCCATACCATGATACCACCCTTTTCCAGAAGGAAATGCACACATCCTAAAGGGCGCTACCCCTCATAACCTTGCCGCATCTTTCCTGTTTTGACCATTCACGGGGTGTGAGGCTCGACGAATTCACGTCCACAAAAACATACTTTATACAAAAGCCATGCTTTGGGTCAACAAGTGATCAACACAATGATCACCAAGATAGACGATCAAATAAACGATCCTATCACAATAATCAACACAATGATCATTTCAGCATCACTCAGCATGTCACATTACCAAATTGGGAATATATCACTGATAACATTCAACTACATAACCTCTGAGCTCGTACGTCTCAGAGAAGGGTGTTAAGCCAAAAGAATAAATTCTCCGCCACCAACAGAAATATATTTGAAAGAAATCGGCTTTATATCTCAACTTGTAATGTCAGACATACAATCCATACAAGTCTGTTCCGGGCTCGAACAAAACCGAAGGCACTTACAAAGAAGTCCTTGCAATCCGGATATTCACGATCCTGATCGGATTCACCATCACATATGGAGAACTCAATACCGTAGCTACTCGGTGCAGAGTCAATCGACAGGTCATCCTATCGCTTTCGCAAATACCGGGTCTTCAACACCGATCTTCAATGCAATTCACAACGACGTATCACATATTCGGAATGGGTTATACGACCCCATGGTCCTTTCCCGGTTAACCCGAATAGTGAGCGCTTATTCAAAAATAAGTGTGGCATTCAAATTCAAACAAATCACATCAATTACCCATTCAAAGGGAAATATTGATAGTCGGCTATTGAACTATCAATGGATATGCACAACATCACCAGTTTCCAAATAATTTTCCAAATTATTTATTTTCCAAAATATCTTTACTAGATATATAATTTCACACTTCAAAAATAAATCAATATTTATTTTTAAACAAATTCTTCTTTTCATTTATAAATTCGCTAATGAATTTATATTTCAAAATATCTATGAATATTCGATTTCAATTATTCATTTCAATTTATCTTCAAAAAGATAAATTCTCTAATATTCACTTTATATTGGAAAACATTTCCATACTTATTTAATAAGTAATTCACAAATTTTATTTATTTTCAACACTTAGAAAATATTCAATATACTTCAATCGAAATTAAGTATATATTTCATTCTTTAAGGAAATCATTCTCTTAAACATATCTATTTGGGCCAAAACGAATGTTGCGTAAAACATCGTTACGACAACCCAAAATCACTAGTATAGGGATTCGAAATTAAAATAGATATATAAATCCCAATACTACACAAAACATTTCCTTTCGGAAATCATTTACTATAACAACAGTGTTATAGTCCACCATTTCCTTTTATTTCTCGAAAACGTCTATTTCAACAATCAATGTTGAAATCTATGGTTTCGAATCTCAACACATTTCAAAACATCGTTAGATCGTTTTAATTCAATTTAAACATCTCATTCAAAACAATTTTCTTTAACAAATTATTCACTATTCAAAAACGTGAATAAACTACGTTAACAAATTTCATCCCTTTATATATTTCATTTCAAAGGATTATTCACAGTTAAAAATGTGAATATAACTCCATTAATAAATCATAACAATTTACTTATCAAAATAAGTCGTTTGTGAATTTATAAAACAACGTTTATAAATTCCATTTCTATTTATCTTGTAACTACTTCCTTTATAAATTCCTTTATTGACCTATTCGATTTATAACTCAATTATAAAACAAAAGTTCACATTATAAGTTAAACACTTATAAAACGATTATTTTACAAAAATCGTTCTTTTAACTTCCCAAATTATAAATCTTATAACTTATAAGATTGTTTATTTATCCAAAATTCATTCTTTCAATAACTTTATAAATTTTATAAACCTACTGTTTATAAAATTTCATTTATAACTTCACTGTTTAAAATTCTATAAATTCCATTCAATTATGAAATTCATTTTCACTTCATTCAAACACTTATAAAAACTCGTTTTATAATGTCCATATTTCGATTTATAAGTATCCATTTATAAATCTCTTAATATAAATCAATTTATATTATTCTTTAAAACGTCTTTAATCTCCTTTATTATTTCACCATTTTGATTCATAAAATAATTAAATTTTTATAAATCCTATATTTAAACTTTTCACAATAAATTCTAAAATCCCGATTAAACTATTTTATAAAATCGTTAGCATCATATTCTAAAAAATCAGTTTTTAACTATTTTTCTCAAAAATCATAATTTTATAACTTTGAAAATTATAACGTTTATTTATTTAAAAATAGATCAATATCCAAACATATAGTATATTTTCAAAAATCACTTTTAAAATCATTTTAAAATTCCAAATTTGGTCCAATGATGCTACACACCAAATAGTCAATCACGACAACAACGATATCATATATCGATATGATAATTCATCAAATATCAAAATATTTGAAATCAAATAAATACTGTTGAGGAATCCAGTTGGATCCCTCCAACCTGTTTTCCTGCATCCACAAACATTAGCACAATACCAATTTCGCTCCAGTATGAAATTATCGCGGTATATGGGATTTAATAAATATTATCCGCTTAATAACGGCGTAATAGGGTCTCATCCGCTAAAAAATACGGGAAATCAACAACTGCAATATATACATATGCCAATATATATATATTGATATTATATATAATACCAATTTCACTGTTTATGAAATATTCGCGGTATATGTTTTTAATAAATAACATCCGCTTACTAACGGCGTATAATGTCTATTTTAACAATCAATAGATATCAATCAACATTCAAACATGCATTCAAATATTTTAAATCTAACTATTTAAAATAAAATCGAAACTGATTCGATTGAGTGAGAAGTTCTCACCTTGATTTTATTTCTGTTTTAGCGATTTATTTCGAATAAAATTAAACGCGCGCTTAATTTTACCCAAAATTCTCACTAACTCCAAACGACTCCAATCCAATTCCATCGCGTAGTGCTCGTCCATACGATTCCAACGCAACTGAGTTTGCATTTTTTCGACCTCGTATGAAAAAGTTATGAATTTTTGAAGTTTACTCGAATTTTATAAACATAAATCACACAACTTTTAATCAATTTTAAACTACAACCATTTTCAGCCACAGGATCCATCTCCAACCTAATCACAGCCCTCCATCCCCTCATCTTCTCCCACGTTACTTGTAACGTCTGCGGATTTTCGTTCTTCGAAAATTCGACATCGACACTCACTTTATCGACTGCCGAGAAATCGAAGGTCAAAAACCGGGATGTTATGGGTTTTAAAAAGAATTTAAGAAAAGAAAAAAAGAGAGAAAAAGAAGAAAGAAAAAGAAAAATAGAGAGAGAGGAAGATAGACAATTTTTAGAAAACAGAGAATTATAAAAACAGAAGATAGAGAATTTTAAAAATAGAAGGAAAAGAGAATAGAACGGAAGGTAGAAGACAGAAGAAAATAGGACGGACAGAAAACAACAACAGAACAACATCAGAATCTCACAATTCGCAGCGGAACAACATATAATAATAAATGAATAATCTTTAAACAAAGAACTATATCAGTTATTACATTACATTTCATTTCATTACATCATATCATCAGAGTGCACAACAACATACAACAACAACAGTGCAGCGGAAAAAGAAATACTATATAAACTAGTATTACGCCATGCCATCCAGCTTGCCTCCAGCAACTCCAGAATATCCAAAATATCCTGATAAACCTAACTCTTAACTGCCCGTGTGGAAAATTGGTGGGCACCCAGAGTTTAGGAAGGAAAACAATAAACTCCAAGTCAGTCATGTGACTGGTGTGAGAACTCAAAACAGTTTATTTACTTTAAAATCAAAATAGAGGAATATTTTTAAATCAATTCGCAATGCTTTTAAAAATGAGACTACCATAAGGCCTCCCGCACACACACACAATGCAAACGCAGAATCGGAGGAGATTTCTCCTTATGATAGTCAAAGATGCTTGATACGCATTTAAAATAACATTTGATATTATTATTAGTGTATAGTGTAGAAAAAATATTTCGAAAGTAGAATATAAATCTTAGCCAACATAGACATTTCGAACTATGCTTACTATAGCTACCATCCAAACAGTGGTGACCACCATAAGTGAATGGCAGGTTCTACAACTAATACCGTACAAGTTTCGTATTGGGAATTGGATTTCCAACAAATGATCAGGCCAAGGAACTTCCCATTGCCACTGAGAATGCCTCTGGATGGACATCCCCGAGAACCAAACCGGATCTCAACCAACACAAGGCCGGGTTACTCCTAACTGAGTAACAACTGACCGAATATGCCATCCCCCGGTCCTTTGGGACCTTTTTCCGAGAGCGCTCTCTAATCAATTCACACAATCATAACAAAGTGTTTTCAACATGAGTAAGTATCTGGGCTCCATACCATGATACCACCCTTTTCCAGAAGGAAATGGACATATCCTAAAGGGCGCTACCCCTCATAACCTTGCCGCATCTTTCCTGTTTTGACCATTTCCGGGATGTGAGGCTCGACGAATTCACGTCCACAAAAACATACTTTATACAAAAGCCATGCTTTGGGTCAACAAATGATCAACACAATGATCACCAAGATAGACGATCAAATAAATGATCCTATCACAAATAATCAACACAATGATCATTTCAGCAACACTCAGCATGTCACATTACCAAATTGGAAATATATCGCTGATAACTTCAACTATATAACCTCTGAGCTCGTACGTCTCAGAGAAGGGTGTTAAGCAAAAAGAATAAATTCTCCGCCACCAACAGAAATATATTTGAAAGAAATCGGCTTTATATCTCAAATTGTAATGTCAGACACACAATCCATACAAGTCTGTTCCGGGCTCGAACAAAACCGAAGGCACTTACAAAGAAGTCCTTGTAATCCGAATATTCACAATCCTGATCGGATTCACCATCACATATGGAGAACTCAATACCGTAGCTACTCGATGCAGAGTCAATCGATAGTTCATCCTATCACTCTCGCAAATACCGGTCTTCAACACCGATCTTCAAATGCGATTCACAACGACGTATCACATATTCGGAGTGGGTTATACGACCCCATGGTCCTTTCCCGGTTAACCCGAATAGTGAGCGCTTATTCAAAAATAAGTGTGCATTCAAATTCAATCATATTCACATCAAATACCCATTCAAAGGGAAATATTGATAGTCGGCTATTGAACTATCAATGGATATGCACACATCACCAGATTCCAAATAATTTTCCAAATTATTTACTTTCAAAATATCTTTACACGATATATAATTTCACACTTCAAAAATAAATCAATATTTATTTTCAACAAATTTCACTTTTCACATATAAATTCCATAATGAATTTATATTTCAAAATATCCATGCATATTCGATCTCAATAATCCATTTCAATTTATCCTCAAAAAGATAAATTCTAATATTCACTTCATATTGGAAAACATTTCCATACTTATTTATTCATAAGTAATTCACAAATCTCTTTTATATTCAACACTTAGAAAATATTCAATATACTTAAATCGAATTAAGTATATATTTCATTATTTAAGGAAATCATTCACTTAAACATATTTACTTGGGCCAAAACGAATGTTGCGTAAAACATCGTTACGACAACCCAAAATCACTAGTATAGGGATTCGAATTTAAAATAGATATATAAATCCCAATACTAATCAAAAACATTTCCTTTCGGAAATCATTTACTATAACAACAGTGTTATAGTCCACCATTTCCTTTCATTTCTCGAAACATCTATTTCAACAATAAATGTTAAAATCTATGGTTTCGAATCTCAACACCTTTAAAACATCATTAGATTGTTTTAATTCAATTTAAACATCTCATTCAAAACAATTTCTTTAACATATCATTCACTATACAAAAACGTGAATATACTTCTTTAACAAATCCCATCCTTTTATTCATTTTAATTCAAAGAATTATTCACTGTCTAAAAACGTGAATATAACTCTATTTCTAAGTTATAACAATTAACTTATCAAAATAAGTCGTTTGCGAATTTATAGAACAACGTTTATAAATTCCATTTCTATTTATTTATAAAAACTTTCTTTTTATAAATCCCTTTATTAACCTATTCCAGTTTATAACTAAATTATAAACTAAATATTCATATAATAAGTTAACTACTTATAAACGATTATTCCACAAAATCGTTCCTTAGAATTTCATAATTATAAATCTTATAACTTATAAGATTCATTTATTTAACCAAATCTATTCTTCAATTAACTTCACAAATTTATAAATCTTACTATTTATAAATTTCATCTATAACTTCACAGTTTATAATTCTATAAATTTCATTCATTTATGAAATTCATTTTCACTACATTCAAACACTTATAAAAACTCGTTTTATAATGTCTATATTTCAATTTATAAATATCCATTTATAAATCTCTTAATATAAATCAGTTTATATTATTATTCTGAGACGTCTTTAAATTCCTTTATAATTTCATCATTTCGATTTATAAAATAATCAAATTTTATAAATCCTATATTTAAACTTTTATCATATATTCAAAAATCCAATCTAAATTATTTTATAAAATCATTAGTTCATATTTCTCAAAAATCGACTTTTAATCGTATTTCTAAAAATCAGCTTTTTAACTATATTTCACAAAAACCATAATTTTTATAACTTTAAAAATTATAACGTTTATTTATTTATAATGGATCAATTTCAAAAATATTTTTTTATTTCAAAAATCACTTTGAAAATCATTTTAAAATCCCAAAATCTGGGTCCAATGATGCTACACACCAAATAGTCAATCACGACAACAACGATATCATATATCGATATGATAATCCATCAAATATCAAAATATCTGAAATAAAATAAATACTGTTGAGGAATCCAGTTGGATCCCTCCAACCTGTTTTCCTGCATCCAAAAACATTAGCACAATACCAATTTCGCTCTAGTACGAAATTATCGCGGTACATGTTCTTAATAAATATTATCCGCTTAATAACGGCGTAATAGGGTCTCATCCGCTAAACAAAAAAAATGCGGGAAATCAATCAACTGCAATATATACATATGCCAATATATATATATTGATATTATATATAATACCAATTTCACTGTTTATGAAATATTCGCGGTACATGTTTTTAATAAATAACATCCGCTTACTAACGGCGCATAATGTCTATTTTAACAATCAATAATTTACAGTCATCATTCAAACATGCATTCAAATATTTTAAATCTAACTATTTAAAATAAAATCGAAATCTATTCGATTGAGTGAGAAGTTCTCACCTTGGTTTTAATTTCCGTTTTAGCTTTTATTTCGAATAAAATTAAACGCGCGTTTAATTTTACCCGAAATTCTCACTAACTCCAAACGACTCCAAACCAACTCCATCGCGTAGTGCTCGTCCATACGATTCCAACGCAACTGAGTTTGCATTTTTTCGACCTCGTATGAAAAAGTTATGTATTTTTGAATTTTGCACATGATTTATACTATATAATTTACAACTATATTAACAAATCTATACCCAAAACCAATCCTGGCCATGAGATTCAAATCCAACGGCCCCCTCCTTTTCTTCCCCACTCACGTATATCTCCAGTAAACCAAATTCAAGGCCGAACCCATACATGATTCCTAGGGTTTGATTTTACAAACAATTTACTCAATGAAACTCGATCACAACACCACCATGCGAAAGCTTTCGTCGCAAGCTAAGTTCGGCCATAACCCTAGGAAGCTCGGCCATCTCCTCCACCTGGGAGTGCGTGCGCAGGTCCCCCCCTATCGGCCCCCATATCTCCCAAAATACAACTCCATTTTAGATCATAGCCGTTGAAAACGTAGTACTCACAGCCCTCTACAACATTCTAGTTGAAACTTTCTTGAAATAATGCTTGGATTTGAAGATAATGGAGGAGAAAGTTGATGATTTTCTGGCCATTCAATTTAGGAAGTGGCGGCTACAGTTTTTAGTTAGGGTTAGGGTTATTTTTTATCAAATTTATGAAGATGGTGGTCTATTTATAAGGAACGAGCGACACTATTCATCCCGGAAATTCCGAACTCCGATTTAGACGCCGTAACCAGCGTACCTAGGGTTTATCCCGCGTTTCGGACACAATGGAACAGGTTTCGGAAGCTAATTCGGAAGTATGTGCGAGTTATGGCTGAAAACGCTCAATTTGAATTAAACCGATTTAAGTCGATTTCTAGGCGTTTTAATTTGTACCGGACAAACGGTAAATCCAATTGACTTGAAATTTGAAACCTTACAATAATATCACATTACGGATCCGATGAAACTGGTTTCGTCGAAATCCGAGACTTTTTGAAAAATGGCTATTTTGACTCGCCAAATTTAAATTAAAAATAATTCGATGCGTTTCGAGCTGCCACGATCAAACGATAGCTCCGATTGACACGAAAATTGAAATCCGGTAATAACTAACTATTACGGATCCAATGGAACTGGTTTCGTTCAATTTTGAGACTGTTCAAAAATTGGCTATTTTACAGTCGATTATTAAATATTAAAATATTCAATTTTCACAAATAAACTTTTAATTCGATTTTAAAAGTTCTAAAATATTTCTATAACTCCAGTATGATTAAATAAAATTTTCCAAATTATTTTCAATCATATTTAACTCAATTTTTAATTATTTCCATAATTTAACATATTAAAATATCGATTTAATAGTCCAATTAAATCCAAAAATTCAAATTAAAATTTATTTGACTTATAAATTCATTTATAAATATTTAAAATTAATTAAATATTCAAATTTAAATTTATAAAAATTCTGGGTCGTTACAATCTTTCCCCCTTAAAAGAATTTCGTCCTCGAAATTACAAGTAAGAAAAGTTACAGAATCTATTAATTTTCCAAAATTCATAATTAAACTTCTTATGATAACTTTTACTAAGTTTTCAAATCATACTTAGTTATCTTTTCAAAAACAACTACCATTGTTTAACTTTCAACTCCAAAATCAAAGTTAAAGTTTTCAAAATTTTCCAATTTTTCTCAAAAATTTTCTAACGCCTTAAATTTCCGGAAAAATTCGCCATAGTCTCCTTTGCGCGGCTCGATCCGAAAAAAAAATGACAGTATATATATCACAAATATACATCTCATCAAGTAATGAGGCATCCCGAAGGGAAAAAAGTATAAAAGTACGATATTTAATCCGAGATATGTACCTTATACTTTATTAGCAAGCATATACGGCTAATATAGCGCAAAAGCGAACTCCAAATGCGAAGCAACGCGATCCGCACCTACTAATCACTCAACAAACAACATGAGAACATGCACATATGCAAATAATCTCAATATACAACATATAGCAACATATCAACTATATATGTCACATAGCAAATGCAACAATAGCAATATACATTCAACCATCAACCAACTATCATCCATAACTAATAAATATTCATTTATATTCTCATTAATATTCAATGAATTGGTTTTCACTTTAAATTACATTTGATTCATCAACATTGGATTTTATCAACTTTCATTCTTATTCAATTTTAATTAGTTGGCATTCACTAATTAAATCCAATTCACGTTCAATTCTATTCAAATTTATTTACTTTCAATTTGAATTCAATTACATAGCTTTCAATTTCATTAACTCTTAATGAATTTTATACAACCTATCAACAATCGTATAACAACCCAAGTATTTTAATTATAACCAAATTCCTTTGCTTATATTCATTCTTGGTTCAACTCCTTAAATTAAATTGATTTCCATTCAATTTATTTAATTAACTTTTTTTCAACTTCCAATAATATTAGATTTAATGAATTTACACTTATATTCATTATTTCATATCAATTATTCACATTCAATTGATTAACATTCAATTCATTCATTCAATTCATTTATTTAATTCAATTACCAAAGTTGAATTTCATTTATATAACTCTTAAGTCATATTCCATTTAACATTATTTTCACTTATTATATATATAAGTTTATTCACAATTGTAATTCACATTAATTATAATTCAATTCTTATAATTCTTTTACTTATACAATTATTCTTTTATTTAGATTATTCAAACAACCTAACAATCAACTTACATACAATTTAATAATTTTGAAAAATTATTCTTTCATATATAAAATATACTTAAGGTAAAATTATTCCATTTACCCAATTTAAAACAATACTGTGTCGAATTGTTCTATTCAAGTGTTTAGAAACCCCTTCGGCATAGTCTTGCGGACCACGCTGACGAAAGTTCATATACCACTCAACAAACCAACCATCACAATATAAAACAATTTTTTATTCACTAACAAATACGCTCTCATAGCTATTATTACACTCAAACTCAATCTAGAGTACTGCTGACTCTATCTCTAATGAGTAATACCCAACAGAACCATGGTTGTCGCTTAACCATAAGCTCCGATACCAAATGTAACGTCTGCGGATTTTCGTTCTTCGAAAATTCGACATCGACACTCACTTTATCGACTGCCGAGAAATCGAAGGTCAAAAACCGGGATGTTATGGGTTTTAAAAAGAATTTAAGAAAAGAAAAAAAGAGAGAAAAAGAAGAAAGAAAAAGAAAAATAGAGAGAGAGGAAGATAGACAATTTTTAGAAAACAGAGAATTATAAAAACAGAAGATAGAGAATTTTAAAAATAGAAGGAAAAGAGAATAGAACGGAAGGTAGAAGACAGAAGAAAATAGGACGGACAGAAAACAACAACAGAACAACATCAGAATCTCACAATTCGCAGCGGAACAACATATAATAATAAATGAATAATCTTTAAACAAAGAACTATATCAGTTATTACATTACATTTCATTTCATTACATCATATCATCAGAGTGTACAACAACATACAACAACAACAGTGCAGCGGAAAAAGAAATACTATATAAACTAGTATTACGCCATGCCATCCAGCTTGCCTCCAGCAACTCCAGAATATCCAAAATATCCTGATAAACCTAACTCTTAACTGCCCGTGTGGAAAATTGGTGGGCACCCAGAGTTTAGGAAGGAAAACAATAAACTCCAAGTCAGTCATGTGACTGGTGTGAGAACTCAAAACAGTTTATTTACTTTAAAATCAAAATAGAGGAATATTTTTAAATCAATTCGCAATGCTTTTAAAAATGAGACTACCATAAGGCCTCCCGCACACACACACAATGCAAACGCAGAATCGGAGGAGATTTCTCCTTATGATAGTCAAAGATGCTTGATACGCATTTAAAATAACATTTGATATTATTATTAGTGTATAGTGTAGAAAAAATATTTCGAAAGTAGAATATAAATCTTAGCCAACATAGACATTTCGAACTATGCCTACTATAGCTACCATCCAAACAGTGGTGACCACCATAAGTGAATGGCAGGTTCTACAACTAATACCGTACAAGTTTCGTATTGGGAATTGGATTTCCAACAAATGATCAGGCCAAGGAACTTCCCATTGCCACTGAGAATGCCTCTGGATGGACATCCCCGAGAACCAAACCGGATCTCAACCAACACAAGGCCGGGTTACTCCTAACTGAGTAACAACTGACCGAATATGCCATCCCCCGGTCCTTTGGGACCTTTTTCCGAGAGCGCTCTCTAATCAATTCACACAATCATAACAAAGTGTTTTCAACATGAGTAAGTATCTGGGCTCCATACCATGATACCACCCTTTTCCAGAAGGAAATGGACATATCCTAAAGGGCGCTACCCCTCATAACCTTGCCGCATCTTTCCTGTTTTGACCATTTCCGGGATGTGAGGCTCGACGAATTCACGTCCACAAAAACATACTTTATACAAAAGCCATGCTTTGGGTCAACAAATGATCAACACAATGATCACCAAGATAGACGATCAAATAAATGATCCTATCACAAATAATCAACACAATGATCATTTCAGCAACACTCAGCATGTCACATTACCAAATTGGAAATATATCGCTGATAACTTCAACTATATAACCTCTGAGCTCGTACGTCTCAGAGAAGGGTGTTAAGCAAAAAGAATAAATTCTCCGCCACCAACAGAAATATATTTGAAAGAAATCGGCTTTATATCTCAAATTGTAATGTCAGACACACAATCCATACAAGTCTGTTCCGGGCTCGAACAAAACCGAAGGCACTTACAAAGAAGTCCTTGTAATCCGAATATTCACAATCCTGATCGGATTCACCATCACATATGGAGAACTCAATACCGTAGCTACTCGATGCAGAGTCAATCGATAGTTCATCCTATCACTCTCGCAAATACCGGTCTTCAACACCGATCTTCAAATGCGATTCACAACGACGTATCACATATTCGGAGTGGGTTATACGACCCCATGGTCCTTTCCCGGTTAACCCGAATAGTGAGCGCTTATTCAAAAATAAGTGTGCATTCAAATTCAATCATATTCACATCAAATACCCATTCAAAGGGAAATATTGATAGTCGGCTATTGAACTATCAATGGATATGCACACATCACCAGATTCCAAATAATTTTCCAAATTATTTACTTTCAAAATATCTTTACACGATATATAATTTCACACTTCAAAAATAAATCAATATTTATTTTCAACAAATTTCACTTTTCACATATAAATTCCATAATGAATTTATATTTCAAAATATCCATGCATATTCGATCTCAATAATCCATTTCAATTTATCCTCAAAAAGATAAATTCTAATATTCACTTCATATTGGAAAACATTTCCATACTTATTTATTCATAAGTAATTCACAAATCTCTTTCATATTCAACACTTAGAAAATATTCAATATACTTAAATCGAATTAAGTATATATTTCATTATTTAAGGAAATCATTCACTTAAACATATTTACTTGGGCCAAAACGAATGTTGCGTAAAACATCGTTACGACAACCCAAAATCACTAGTATAGGGATTCGAATTTAAAATAGATATATAAATCCCAATACTAATCAAAAACATTTCCTTTCGGAAATCATTTACTATAACAACAGTGTTATAGTCCACCATTTCCTTTCATTTCTCGAAACATCTATTTCAACAATAAATGTTAAAATCTATGGTTTCGAATCTCAACACCTTTAAAACATCATTTGATTGTTTTAATTCAATTTAAACATCTCATTCAAAACAATTTCTTTAACATATCATTCACTATACAAAAACGTGAATATACTTCTTTAACAAATCCCATCCTTTTATTCATTTTAATTCAAAGAATTATTCACTGTCTAAAAACGTGAATATAACTCTATTTCTAAGTTATAACAATTAACTTATCAAAATAAGTCGTTTGCGAATTTATAAAACAACGTTTATAAATTCCATTTCTATTTATTTATAAAAACTTCCTTTTTATAAATCCCTTTATTAACCTATTCCAGTTTATAACTAAATTATAAACTAAATATTCATATAATAAGTTAACTACTTATAAACGATTATTCCACAAAATCGTTCCTTAGAATTTCATAATTATAAATCTTATAACTTATAAGATTCATTTATTTAACCAAATCTATTCTTCAATTAACTTCACAAATTTATAAATCTTACTATTTATAAATTTCATCTATAACTTCACAGTTTATAATTCTATAAATTTCATTCATTTATGAAATTCATTTTCACTACATTCAAACACTTATAAAAACTCGTTTTATAATGTCTATATTTCAATTTATAAATATCCATTTATAAATCTCTTAATATAAATCAGTTTATATTATTATTCTGAGACGTCTTTAAATTCCTTTATAATTTCATCATTTCGATTTATAAAATAATCAAATTTTATAAATCCTATATTTAAACTTTTATCATATATTCAAAAATCCAATCTAAATTATTTTATAAAATCATTAGTTCATATTTCTCAAAAATCGACTTTTAATCGTATTTCTAAAAATCAGCTTTTTAACTATATTTCACAAAAACCATAATTTTTATAACTTTAAAAATTATAACGTTTATTTATTTATAATGGATCAATTTCAAAAATATTTTTTTATTTCAAAAATCACTTTGAAAATCATTTTAAAATCCCAAAATCTGGGTCCAATGATGCTACACACCAAATAGTCAATCACGACAACAACGATATCATATATCGATATGATAATCCATCAAATATCAAAATATCTGAAATAAAATAAATACTGTTGAGGAATCCAGTTGGATCCCTCCAACCTGTTTTCCTGCATCCAAAAACATTAGCACAATACCAATTTCGCTCCAGTACGAAATTATCGCGGTACATGTTCTTAATAAATATTATCCGCTTAATAACGGCGTAATAGGGTCTCATCCGCTAAACAAAAAAAATGCGGGAAATCAATCAACTGCAATATATACATATGCCAATATATATATATTGATATTATATATAATACCAATTTCACTGTTTATGAAATATTCGCGGTACATGTTTTTAATAAATAACATCCGCTTACTAACGGCGCATAATGTCTATTTTAACAATCAATAATTTACAGTCATCATTCAAACATGCATTCAAATATTTTAAATCTAACTATTTAAAATAAAATCGAAATCTATTCGATTGAGTGAGAAGTTCTCACCTTGGTTTTAATTTCCGTTTTAGCTTTTATTTCGAATAAAATTAAACGCGCGTTTAATTTTACCCGAAATTCTCACTAACTCCAAACGACTCCAAACCAACTCCATCGCGTAGTGCTCGTCCATACGATTCCAACGCAACTGAGTTTGCATTTTTTCGACCTCGTATGAAAAAGTTATGTATTTTTGAATTTTGCACATGATTTATACTATATAATTTACAACTATATTAACAAATCTATACCCAAAACCAATCCTGGCCATGAGATTCAAATCCAACGGCCCCCTCCTTTTCTTCCCCACTCACGTATATCTCCAGTAAACCAAATTCAAGGCCGAACCCATACATGATTCCTAGGGTTTGATTTTACAAACAATTTACTCAATGAAACTCGATCACAACACCACCATGCGAAAGCTTTCGTCGCAAGCTAAGTTCGGCCATAACCCTAGGAAGCTCGGCCATCTCCTCCACCTGGGAGTGCGTGCGCAGGTCCCCCCCTATCGGCCCCCATATCTCCCAAAATACAACTCCATTTTAGATCATAGCCGTTGAAAACGTAGTACTCACAGCCCTCTACAACATTCTAGTTGAAACTTTCTTGAAATAATGCTTGGATTTGAAGACAATGGAGGAGAAAGTTGATGATTTTCTGGCCATTCAATTTAGGAAGTGGCGGCTACAGTTTTTAGTTAGGGTTAGGGTTACTTTTTATCAAATTTATGAAGATGGTGGTCTATTTATAAGGAACGAGCGACACTATTCATCCCGGAAATTCCGAACTCCGATTTAGACGCCGTAACCAGCGTACCTAGGGTTTATCCCACGTTCCGGACACAATGGAACAGGTTTCGGAAGCTAATTCGGAAGTATGTGCGAGTTATGGCTGAAAACGCTCAATTTGAATTAAACCGATTTAAGTCGATTTCTAGGCGTTTTAATTTGTACCGGACAAACGGTAAATCCAATTGACTTGAAATTTGAAACCTTACAATAATATCACATTACGGATCCGATGAAACTGGTTTCGTCGAAATCCGAGACTTTTTGAAAAATGGCTATTTTGACTCGCCAAATTTAAATTAAAAATAATTCGATGCGTTTCGAGCTGCCACGATCAAACGATAGCTCCGATTGACACGAAAATTGAAATCCGGTAATAACTAACTATTACGGATCCAATGGAACTGGTTTCGTTCAATTCTGAGACTGTTCAAAAATTGGCTATTTTACAGTCGATTATTAAATATTAAAATATTCAATTTTCACAAATAAACTTTTAATTCGATTTTAAAAGTTCTAAAATATTTCTATAACTCCAGTATGATTAAATAAAATTTTCCAAATTATTTTCAATCATATTTAACTCAATTTTTAATTATTTCCATAATTTAACATATTAAAATATCGATTTAATAGTCCAATTAAATCCAAAAATTCAAATTAAAATTTATTTGACTTATAAATTCATTTATAAATATTTAAAATTAATTAAATATTCAAATTTAAATTTATAAAAATTCTGGGTCGTTACATTACTCCTCTACAGGTTGAGGCCGTAACAAATTGAACCCATCACCCTAAATTAGGTTTGCATTTTTCGATCACCACACTCAATTTGAACACGATCGGAGACTTGCATTTCGAAGAGCATGACAAACTCCATACTCGGCCATAACCCTGGCCAACTCGGCCCCCTCCTCCTCCTAGGAATGCGTGCGCAGCTGTAGAGAACGGCCCCATCTATCTCCCTCTACGTTGCACCATTTTCGATCATCTCCGTATGAAATTAAAGCTCTCGTCGAGCTCTACGACTTTCGTGTTGAACACCTTGGCTAAATCTTTGTAGATTGAGAGAGATTGAGGGGGAAAGGAGAATGATTTCTGGCCAAACATTGGGGTAGTGGCGGCTAAGGTTTTATAATTAGGTTTTTATTTTTATTTTTTAATTATGAAGGGTAGGGGGTGTATTTATAGGAAAATCGATCGACACTATTCATCCGGAAATTCCGAACTCCGATTTACGCGCCGAAACTGACATTCCTAGGGTTTATCCCGCGTTCCGGACACAATGGAACAGGTTTCGGAAGCTAATTCGGATATCTGTGCGAGTTATGGCTGTAAACGCTCAATTTAAATTAAATCGATTTAAATCGATTTCTAGGCGTTTTAATTCGTACCGGACAAACGGTAAATCCAATTGACTTGAAATTTGAAACCTTACAATAATATCACATTACGGATCCGATGAAACTGGTTTCGTCGAAATCCGAGACTTTTTGAAAAATGGCTATTTTGACTCGCCAAATTTAAATTAAAAATAATTCGATGCGTTTCGAGCTGCCACGATCAAACGATAACTCCGATTGAAACGAAAATTGAAATCCGGTAATAACTAACTATTACGGATCCAATGGAACTAGTTTCGTTCAATTCTGAGACTGTTCAAAAATTGGCTATTTTACAGTCGATAATTAAATATTAAAATATTCAATTTTTACAAATAAACTTTTAATTCGATTTTAAAAGTTCTAAAATATCATTCTAACTTCAATATGATAAAATAAAATTTTACAAATCATTTACAATCATATTTAACTCAATTTTTAATTATTTCCATAATTTAACATATTAAATTATCGATTTAATTATCCAATTAAATCCAATAATTCAAAATAAAATTTATTCGACTTATAAATTTCACTTATTAATATTTAAAATTAATTAAATATTCAAATTTTAATTAATAAAAATTCTGGGTCGTTACAGTCTCTTTCAATTAATCAAATGGGTTTCTAGTGTCTTTTAACATTCAAAGAGACTTGTCTATTTCTTGCAAAATATTGGAGGTTGCCGTATAAAATAATTTTTTTCCCTCGATGCAATCGGTGGTATATATTGGTTATCATTGTCACTGTTCTCTTTCTTTAAATTGGGCAACACTAATTGAATATCCCTTTAAATTGAAAAATATCCTCCTACTGGAAATTGCCAATAACAAGTTTGAAGTCCTTTAACCATACCTTTGATAAAATTACTGAAAAACCAATAAGTGGAGTGCAAATAACTCGCCGACGTTGTTGGTTTGCTCTGCACAATGAACTAACAAAAGTCAAACAAATAAAAGAAATTAGAAACACAACAAAAAGTGAAACAAACTCTCTCAGAGGAATAAAAAAACCAACTTTTAGAAACTTTTTTTTAAAGCGTCATACACACATCAAAATGTATAACAATGAGAACAAATACTCTACATGAACTTTTCATCCAGAAAGTTCATCTCATATCTCTGTTAGACAGTATTAGCATATGTATGCTCAAACCTGGAGGGAACAAAATGGAACAAATTATCTACAACTATCCATAACTTGTTTTGATTTCACAAAATGCCAATGCAAAACACTTCAACATGTCAGAAAACATAACACAACTCACATAAAATAATAATAATAATAATAATAATAATAATAATAATAAAATCAGTAGTAGTAATAATAAGAGTGAGAGACATTTCATATTTGTTAAGTGATAACGGAATTCAGGCCGCCTATTTCCACATACAATTACATGCATCTTCGACTTGGTAATGGCAAGCAGACAGTGCATAAATGGTTGAACAACCATCATTAACTTATATATTTATTGTCATGATGTGGGATTATTACATCTTTGCATTGATATATGTCACTGCTTAGTACTATGTGTGACATTAATTTATAGAGTATACTATTTTCCTTTAACTTCCAAATTTTTTTACTTTAACAAAACGTAAATAAATCTAGTAAGTTTGTCAATGCATGGGCTGTGTTTGGACATGTCATGCAGTCTTTCACATAAAGAGGTAGGATCCTTAATTGTTCACATAGTAGAAACTTATAACTTCATTAATTCCAAAAATCAGTTTCCATGTAACGATTGCGACTTTTCAACGCTTGAAAACCGACATCAATACGTCCACTGTATCAACTGCCGAGCAATCGAATGTCGGAAAACCGAAATGTTATGGTTAAAGAAGAAGAAAGAGGTAGAAGAAGATAGAAGAAGAAAGAAAGAAAAAGCAACAGAACAATATCAGAATCTCACAATAATAGCGGAACAACATATAATAGATAAATGAATAATCTTTAAACAAAGAACTATATCAGTTATCACATTACATCACATTATCAGAGTTTACAACAACAAACAGTGGAAAAGAAGTACTATATACAAGTAATACGCCATGCCATCCATCTTGCCTCCAGCAACTCCTGAATTCTAGAATATCCCGATAACCTGACTCTTGACTGCCCGTGTGGAAATTGGTGGGCACCCAGGGTTTAGGAAGGAAAACAATAAACTCCAGGTCAGTCATGGGACTGGTGTGAGAACTTAAAATAGTTTATCTTTAAAAACAAACCAAGGAATATTTTAAAATAGATTCGCAATGCTTTTTGAAAAATGAGACTACCATAAGGCCTCCCGCACACACACAATGCAAACGCAGAATCAGAGGAGATTTCTCCTTATGATAGTCAAAGATGCTTGATACGCATTAAAAAGAAACATTCGATATTATTACTAGTGCATAGTGTAGGAAAAATAATTTCGAAAGTAAAGATATAAATCTTAGCCAACATACGATTATTATCGTATGCCTACTATAGCTACCATCTAAATAGTGGTGACTACCATAAGTAAATGGCAGGTTCTGCAACTAAAACCGTACAAGATGCGTATTGAAGTTTGGATTTCCATCAAATGGTCAGGCCAAGGAGCTTTCCATTGCCACATGGGTACACCTCTGGAAAGACACCCCAAGAACCTAACGTTACGGTTAGATCTCTGCCAACACAAGGCCGAGTTACCCTTCAAAATGGGTAACTACTGACACGAATATGTCATTTCCCGATCGTAACTGATCTATATCCGAGGATCCTCGATTCCAACAACCACAAAGTAATAAATTTGCAGCAACAACATAGGTTAAGTATCTGGGCTCCATACCATGATACCACCTCTATCCAGATTGGAATGACATACACTAAATGGGCGCTACCCCCTAATAACCTTGTTGCATCCTTCCTGTTTTGACCATTTCCGAAGTGTGAGGTCCGACGAAGTCTCGTCCACAAGCTACGCTTTATACAAAAGCTGTGCTTTGATTCAACAAATGCTCAACAACACTTAGCATATCACACTACCAAATTGGGAGTATATCACTAATAACCTTCAACTGCAGAACCTCTGAGCTCGTATGTCTCAGAGAAGGGTGTTAAGCTAAGTGAATAAATTCTCCGCCACCAACAGATATGTATTTGAAAGAAATCAGCTTTATATCTCAATTTGTAATGTCAAACATACAATCCATACAAGTCTGTTCCGGGTTCGAACAGAACCGAAGGCACTTTCAAAGAAGTCCTTGCAATCCGGATATTCACTAATCATGACTGGACTTCCCGTCACAAAGGGTAATAAATTTCTATATCGAAGATCAGCCGATGCAGAAACATTCGACGGTACAAATATCTGGTCTTCAACACCGGTCATCAAATGCTATCCATTACGACGTATCATTATTCGGAATGTGTTATACGACTCAGACTCCCGGCTTACCCGAATAATGAGCGCTTATTTAAAGATAAGTGTAGCATTCAAATTTAAACAAATCACAACAAATACCTACTTAAAGGTAAATATTGATAATCGGTTATTTAACTATCAATAGGCATGCACAACATCACCAGATTCCAAATAATTTTTCAAATTATTTATTTTCCAAAATATCTCGACTAGATATATTTTTTCCACACTTCAAAAATAAATCAATATTTATTTTTAAACAAATTCCCCTTTCCTTCATAAATCCTATAGTGAATTTATATTTCAAAATATCTACCGATATACAATTTTCAAATCGTTTTTCGATATTCATTTTCAATTTATCTTTAGAAAGGTAATTCTCAAAATGTTCATTTCATATTGGTAAAACATTTCCATACTTATTTAATAATAAGTATTTCATAAATCTATTTATTTTCAACATTCGGGAATATTCAATATACTTAAATCACCTTTAAGTATATATTTCATTCCTTAAGAAAACATTCTCTTAAATACTTATTTAATACAGCTTCGAGTTTGGCCGAGATATACATGAGAGAGGTTGTTAAACTTCATGATGTACCATCCAGTATTGTATGCGATCGAGATCCTATTTTCACTAGTAAATTCTGGAAAGCATTTCAGGACACTTTGGGCAGCAAACTGAATCTGAGCACTGCATATCATCCTCAGACAGATGGCCAAACTGAAAGGGTGAATCAGATTTTGGAAGACCTTCTCCGAGCATGTGTTATTGACTTTGGTAGATCCTGGGAAGACCATCTTCACTTGTTCGAATTCACTTATAATAATAGTTACCAGGTTAAGATATTGAATTTCAAATTTGAATAAGTATATTTGAATTTGAATTAATCATCTGTAATAAACCAGGCAAGCATTGGTATGGCACCGTTCGAAGCCTTATATGGACGGCCGTGTAAATCACCAGCTTGTTGGACAGAGTCAGGTGATCGATTAGTGCTTGGTCCAGAAATAATTATGGAAGCTACTTAAAAAGTCGAAGAAATTAGGAAGAAGATAAAAACGGCACAGGATAGACAGAAGAGCTACGCTGACAAGAGGAGAAGAGATCTCGAATTCAGTGTAGGAGACAAAGTATTTCTGAAAGTGTCGCCTTTAAGAATATTGTTCGATTTGGAAGGAAAGGGAAGCTAGCTCGGAGATTTGTTGGTCCGTTTGAGATTACGGAAAGAGTCAGAACATCGGCATATACAGTTACATTACCAGAGAAGTTCGCTGGTGTACACAACGTGTTCCACGTCTCACATCTGCGTAAAGTTGTACACGATCCATCTATGACTATCCCTACTGCTCAGTTAGAAGAGATAGTTATTGAGCCTGATTTGACTATTGAGCGTAAGCCGCTTCGGATAGTTGATCGTGAGACAAAGCAACTCAGAAGAAAGTCGGTAAATCTCGTCAAAGTCCAATGGAGTGCAGATGAGCGAGATTGCACAATGGAAACTGAGGATAGTATTCGGGATTCAAACCCCGAATTACTAATTTCAGGTATAATTCAAATTTCTTAAACTATCTTGACTTTTCTGCTTATTTCATTCCTATTTCACTCGTCTCGTTCCTTTTCGAGGACGAAAAGTTTTGAGTGGGGGAGATTGTAACGACCCTGAATTTCCGACCCGATTTAAACTTTAAAATCCATCGTTTAATATAAAATTTTGAAAATTTATAAACAATCTCGATATAAGTCCAAACTTTATTTATGACATGTGTCTAGTTCGATATGAGCATAGAAAAAGTTTCGTCGCAAATTATTACAGTAAACTTCGTTCGCGTTTTACTGTATATCAGTCCATATAAAGCTGCGTAAGATTTATCTTCCAAATCCAAATATTTTTACACAGTTATGTTGTAAAAATTATTCTGATCATGATTATGAAATTCATTTCGTCAAAAACTGTCATCGCCTGCTCCGTTCAGATTGTTTTGCAAAACGTACAATTTTAGCGGCGTACATGCGAATTTTATAAAACCAACGTATCGCAATAATCTGTGTACCGTTGGAATCGCCTCGTCACACTGATCATAACGGTATATTTATTTGTACAGTCGGAGTCTGTCGTAAAATTTGTCACGTTAATTAAATTGTTCCGAACGGACCATTTAAAAAAAAATTCAGCCCAAGTCTTTCAGCCCTTTTACAAAAGAAATTTTGAAAATAAATATAAAACTTAGCTGAAGCATTTAAGGTGGTAGTTGAAAAGATGAGGTGCTTACCTTGGAAATAATTGTTACGCTTGGGAAAATGGAAAGACTTTGTGGGTTACAAGGGGAATTTAAGGGGAAATCAAACTTCAAAAAAATAAATTAGTGAATATAACGAGTACAACTCGCTGTCCACTCTTCACAACTTCTCCAGGTACCATCTTCCTCCTTTCTATTTCTCATTTTTCTCTCTGTAAAGTATATTATAAATATATTAACAAAAGGAAACAAAGATGAATGACCGACCTCCTCAGCCTTCATCTTTCTTCACCTCTCTTTCCTTTTTTTTCATGATCATGGCCGAACAAACTTCACCACTCTACGCACCCTCCACCTCACCTCCCCACTCAGTTCTTCCTTTCTCACTTCACCTCAAACCAAAAATATATGTCGCGTGTATGCATGCAGTAGAAAGGTGGAAGGGAGGGAGGGCATATGCTTCAGGGGAGGGGTGTGCGCATGATGGTTCATGCGCATAAAATAAGATCCAAGCCTGCACTTTTTTTTAGAGTCTCAGTTTGTTGAAAAAATAAAAGAATGTGCATGTGTTAGAGAGTACACGCATATGCTTCTACAGTGGGTTTGTGATCCATGCGTGTGTGATTGGGTGTCATGTTGTGTGCGTGTATATGGGTTGTATGTGTGTGTGCTGAGTGTGCGTGCTTGAGTTAAACAAGAAAGAAAAAATCTTGTGCATGTCCAGAATATTGAAGGGGATGGGATGAGTGCATGAAGTGGATACATGCGTGAGTAAGCATGTAGCGGAAATGTTCTGAAATGTGTTCCGTGAGTCTCGTGCGTGCATGTGTTGTCAAAAAAAAAGAATAGAGAAAAGAAAAGAAAAAAACGAAATTAAACGGTATCGATTTGTTGAGTAAATAGTAACCGTTTCTTTTTTCCTCTGTTGTTGCAGCAACCGACTGAGTTCTTTCGCAGCAGCATCGATCTTCAGCTTCCGTTCTTTTTCTCCGTCATCGGTAAACGCATTTATATAAATTTTATACAAACGTTCATTGTATTAATATCGTTTTTTTTTGTCGATAATTATAGTGTTCGTTGTTCGTGTGTACCGACTTCTATTCGTGCTTATTCTTGCTTTGGGTCCATTTCTTTATCCACAAAAGGTAGATTAATTCTCACGACTATATTTTTATGCTAGTTTGTATTGATGAATGATTGCTATTTGATGTGAATTGGATGTTGATTGTATTTTTAAGTGATAAATAATTTGCAAGTTAAATTTGATATAGGATAGTTAACAAATTTAAATCGGATTATATACGACGAACTTTGATTTGTTAAACTTGACCCCTTCATATGCTGAATACTGATTAGTTAAACTTGACACTTTAATTGTTAATTAAATTGATGTAGAAATTGGTTAATTTCACTTTGTACCAATTAAAGTATATCAGTTTAATTGTTTTAGTATAAATTTGAAATAGAAATTGAACGACAAGTGAAAAACCGTAATGTAATAATCCTTAATCTATATGAAATGATAGTGTAGATTCTAGAAATAATTATATTAATTTACATAAATAACAAATGTGAACTAATACGATTATTCCGAGATTATTTAAATGAATTATTAAATTGTTGTGAATGGATGCTATTGCTTGTTTATTTACTTTGACACCATCTCAGTTATCACACTGCAAGTTCCATTTGTATGTTTTGATTGTGAATTGATATGGAATCGGGTTGAAATGATAAATACCCAATATAACTTTGACTTAGGATAGAAAATTAAATTAAAACCGATTGGTCATTATTTTGATTTAAATAAAATAAAGTTTTATTTGACTAATAACAAGGTTTTGAATAAAATTTGGAATTCAAATTCGAATGAATGTAAATGTGAGTATTTAAATTTGAAACAAATATGAACGTCGTAATTGACAAAAGAATATTGTTTAAATTTTAATTATGCAATAATTAAATTTAGAATTAATTGATAATTAAATTTGAAATTATTAAATTTAACTTTTGAAACAATTAATAACTAAGTTTTTAAAATTTATTAATAATTAAGTTTGGATTTATTAATGAATGAGTTTGAAATGTAATAATTAAGATTTGAAATTTGTGATGAATTGATGAGATGGAATTATTTAATAATTAAATTGAATTGAATACTCTTTACTAAATGAAATTGAATTTTTAATAAGGGAAACTAAATTCTTTAATTGAGTTGAAATTGGTAACGAAGGTAATAAATGAATGAATTGAATTTCTTTAATAAGAAATAAAATGTGTTTATCGAACAAATGAAAGATTTGAAATTTAAGGAATGGGATTTGACAATTTTAAATTTAATTTAATTTGTAAGCTTTGATAATGAAGTTGAACTTAAGGAAGTAATGTAATGAATTGGAAATTAAATTGAAATTGTTTAATGATAAATTAATTTAATGAATATCGAATGAAATCGATAATTGGGTTTAAATCGATTTGAACGATAAATGATTTTGGAATGAACTTATACATGAAATTAAATGAATTTTGAATTGTTTTAAAATTGAACTTTGAGATTTAATTATAAAAATTTGAAATGAAATTGTGAAGTTATGAAATGTATTTTCGAACTTGGTTTAGAATGACTAACGAAATGTTGATTTACGAATTATAATTGGAATTGAAATTGAATTGGTTTTGAAATATATTAAACGACCAATCGGTTAATTAATTAAGAAGGTTATTAAAGAAACTGGAATCGGTTAGGGACATACTCACCGTCTAAACCGAAAATCACTTTAATAACTATACACGGAGTGTGATCCAGAATGTAGTGGTTGGATTGACGTACGCGATGACTGAAGAAAGTGAACGATAATGGATAGCCTTGACACTTGTGTCAATTGGAAATGACTAAAACAGGAGCCTTGCCGGGCCAAATTGGGTTAGCAACCTCGAGCGAACACACTTCTTCGTAAACTACTCATTTACTTTTGTGATTGATTGGTGCGCACCCTTGAATTTGGAGTGTTGTTTCGCGGTGTTGCGATCGTTGCTGCGATGCGTTCTCACCAGTCCGGATCAGGCAAACGGTAGTTTCACTACCTTGGGTATTGCCTCTGTGACGCCCCACCTCTATACCCACGCTAGCCAAGAACACTACGGTGTAGTGCTGTCAACTAGCACGGAGAATAAGGCTGTTGAGGAGCGGCCATCAATAGTTGGCCTTACACTAGTATTGGTTATCTCGATAGGAGTGATATATATATTCTTTCATTTTTCATCTCTGGTTTATTTTCTCCCATCGAAATACCCCAATTCCAGTATAAAACGAACTACGATGGTTCATAATAGTTTAGAACATTAAATATAAAATAACAACACAGATAATATAAATGCGGAACACAGATGAAACAGAAAGTCTCATATATATATAATAACCGATGTCAGTTACAATACATTCACACGGTACATATGATACAACTACAACAGTCGACTAAGGAAGTTACATATACAAGTACATTAACGTATATAATATACATGAATACATATCTTCCTATACAATTTTACATACTACTACAAATGACGACGACTACTCCAAAAGATATGAAAGAACTTCATAGCTCTAGCAGCAACCCAAAGCAGAATATTTACAACCTGAAATACTCGGTCTGACCCGAGTATTAAATTCAAAAGAAAATAATACTCGGGTCAGTCTAATTCAAACTCAGTTATTAGTGCACAGAAGCAATAATAATCAAATAATAAATAGACGACAGTAACTTAACCAAATCAGAATGCAATTCAGAATATTGAATTGAAATAAACAGAACAGTTCGAACCATTGAAATATCAATTAAAATATTAAGATGAGTAGGGCTGCAGTACACGCACGCGTGTACTGCCTCGCCACTACAGCACATGAACTACGCAAAAGATTAATAAATCAAAACAAAATAGAATATCACAAAACCATACCGTGTGGCTGCAGTTCACGCTTGCGTGCACTGCCTTGCCACTATCGTGATGATGTACACGAAAGCTCAATGGAAATTTCACAAACGAGCACAAGGTCAAACCCGAGCGACAGACTGGATTCAACACAAGTGATTTGAAAAAAAAAAAAAACATAATGCAAAGGTCAAGTCACTGCTGTCCTGACTCAACTCAATGCAACAATATAAAGAAATACACTCGGCGAAGCTCAAAGACCAATGCACAAAAATTCACAGTGCACTAATGCACTAAGCAAGTGACATCAGTATAAAGCATCAACCAAATGAATATGCAATATGTACCAAGGGAAAGATATGAAAAGTGCACAGCAAGTATGCAGCTGCCAAACTGGGTCAAGCAAGTGCAACACAGTGACAAGTTACCCAGATGTACTCATGTACAACACGACTGCGAAATCAAGAAGGCGCCAAACCATAATCAAAATGCAAACGTCAAGTCATTGACTCAACAAATGCATATATATGACAATGTGCACATATGTACACACTGCTACAACAAAATGAACAACAGCTTCAGACCAAAGTATATATGTACATGAACAATGCACAGCAGGTATGAACTGTGAAATTCAATGCCTAAGAACAAAACATAATGAGCAGAGGTTGCTACAGAGATGAACAAGAGTGAACCAAAGTAACTGCAGTAACTCAAAGCAGTAATTAATAAGCAAACAACTACAGTTCGATGGCAACCCCAAAGGTGATGACCAAAATGGCATGTCAGGGTATAACATACACAAATACAAGAATGCATGTATGCATATATCTGAATACACATACATATCTATACTAATTGAAACAACACTAGCATAAGCAAGTGACAAAGGTAGTTCGAACTAAGTCATCAAGAAAGTGTCGAATCCCAATTTATTTTCACAAAATCACTTTTATCAAGTCCCAATCCAAAATATCAGATGAATACCAGCATCAAGTAGCGTTTCCAAACTGATGATATACAACAAGTAGTACAAGTCAAAGACTACAGTACAACGGCTGGAACAAAATACACTGACAAATTTCAACAAATCGTGGATCAACAATTTCACAACCAAGATGAAGACCGAAGTCAACACTGGAAGCAATACAAAGAAATCATCAAAGATCAGGGCATAACCGAGATGAACAATCATGGTGTAAATTCATGTTCAGGGCATAATGCATATCAACCCGGAGTCATGCTCAAAGAAAAATCCAACCCAAGTTCAAGTTATACGAATAAAACTCAAACCGGAGGCAATAATTTAAATGAAAAGGGACAGCAAGTTCCATATGGGTATTGCGAGTACAGACTCGAGTGAATCGAAGTAAACAAATTTAACAAGTACTCAAATCAGTAAAAGTGAAAAGCAACAATCTCAGTGAAGCTCAGAGCCACATGACAATGCAGACTCAACGAAGTATGGTAGAAACTAAAACTGTGTTATTCAAGTAAATTGAAAAGTCAAAAATCAATCTCCAGCAAAAATCAATTCGAGACCGTGGTGACTAAGTACAATAACCAAGTCGCGAATCAACACCAAGGGTATCAGGTGTCATTTTATACAAATTGAAACTAGTCATTGAAATCATCAATACCCAAACGAAATTGAACGACCGAGCAGATTAATTAACATATTCAAACAAATATACCCGAGCGCAAATAAAGGAGGTCGAACATAACCAAAAATCATCAAGCCATGGTTAAACAGAAATCAAGCCATGCCAGAAAACATCAACTCAAAACCAAATCAAACCGCCAAACATTATACTAAGCACGAATTAGATGTGAGTAGGGATTACTCACCTTGTCAACGAATTGAAGCATCACAGAGACGAGCAAAGCCAAGAACCACCGAGGGAAGACGAACGAAGATCGAACCCTAATTTGGATCGAAAGAAAGCAACGGCCGCCATATTCGATCGTCTTCGTTTTCTTTTGTATTAGGTTTGCAAACGAACAAAAAATAAAAATAAAAGGGAATGGGTTTAAGTCGAAGGGAAAAAAAAAGAAAGGGTATTGGGTTTTTAAAATTCTCACGGCCCAAAAACAAGTGAACCATTATTTAAAAATTAAAGCCCCTCAACTTTATAACCATTTGTAATTTTAAATTTTAATTTAAATTTTAAAAACTTCAAAATGGCAATTGACGAAAATATAAATCGTTTTAACGTCGATTATGAATTGACGCGAATATCGGGTTGTTACAGACTCCCCCCGTTAAAGAAATTGCGTCCTCGCAATCATAAGGAATAAATGGACAAATGGTAACAACCATAAAGAACATCATCACAAGATGAAGAAGTTAGAAATAGAAAGTTCACCATATAGAGCATGAAAGAGAAAGCCTGAACATGTTTGCTCGATGAATTCTTTGGATTCCTAAGAGAAATCCATAGAATTTGAGAACCATTGAGAATCTCAACAAGAGAAACATCTATATTTCGAAGGTGCTACACCCCCGAAGCAATGATGTGAATATAAGATTGCTCAAGAATAGAAATTGGAAATCCCTAAGGCATTTTCGTAATTGGAAGACGTGGAAAACATCATGAATAGCAGAAAATTGAGTCGGTACACCGACGTAGTACAATATAAACGCCAAAGAAATCTTTTGATTTCATAAAAGAAATTCACAAATTATCAACAAAATCTAATTATCAATAGATAATTCAGAAATCTCTAATCACAAATATTCGATTATCAAAAACGATAATCAAATCAACAAGTATTCGATTATCAAAATCGAAAATCAATCTTAAATCACAAATATTTAATTATCACAATTGATAATCAAATCTCAAATCGCAAATGTTTAATTATCACAAACGATAATTAAATCTCAAATATCTAATTATCACAAACGATAATTAGAAACAATAAATATCTGATTATCAAAAACGATAAATCAGAAATCATAAATATTCAATTATCAAAACGATAATTAAATCTCAATTATCTGATTATCACAAGCGATAATCAGAAATCACAAATTTTCAATTAACGAGTCCGAAATTAACCGAAATAGCAAACGCACATGACCCATAACCACGAGTTTTACTAAATCGTTTAATTCACTTCATCGTTTCCTTGAAAGTGCAAAATTGTGTATTTTAAATAAATAACATTTTACGTTCTCAAACGGACAAGTCCGGAATTAAGCGAATCAGTAAAAGAAAGGGGTCATAGTCCTCGATTTTTCTGAAACGTTTAATTCGCTTACTCATTCTTTTGAAAGCGCAAATCGTAAAAATTTTGAAAACAATTTTGATTTATATTTTGAAATATTTTGAAGAATAACAAATTTTTTAAAACACGTGATTAAAATAGCAATGTCAGTAGCAACTTCGACATACGTCAAAATTTCATCGAAATAATTGGCATCAAAATATAATACCAATGAATTTTCGTTCATCAAAAGTGTCACAAGAATCTTCTCAAAGATAGAAAGGGATATCATACCCTAAACTTGTATTCATAACAAGTCAATAACACACGAATTCACCAATGCACAAGAATTGATAAAACTTATCAATAGAAATCACGAAAATTGGTGAAGCACAAATTCTAGAAATCCTCACAAGAAATCCAGAAAACACAAGCTAAGAGTATGAGAACTCGAACGCGAGTATGAAAACTCGAACCGGAGTATGAAAACTCGAACGCGAGTATGAAAACTCGAACCGGAGTATGAAAACTCGAACGCGAGTATGAAAACTCAAATAGAGTATGAAAACTCAAACGGAGTATGAAAACTCGAACAGAGTATGAAAACTCAAACGGAGTATGAAAACTCGAACGGAGTATGAAAACTCGAAGGAGAGTATGAAAACTCGAAAGAGAGTATGGAAACTCAAACGGAGTATGAAAACTCAAACGGAGTATGAAAACTCGAACGGAGTATGAAAACTCAAACGGAGTATGAAAACTCGAACAGAGTATGAAAACTCAAACGGAGTATGAAAACTCAAACGGAGTATGAAAACTCGAACAGAGTATGAAAACTCAAACGGAGTATGAAAACTCGAACAGAGTACGAAAACTCAAACGGAGTATGAAAACTCGAACAGAGTATGAAAACTCAAAGGAGAGTATGGAAACTCACCAACACGCGAGCATGAAAATTCATCAACACATGTAACGCATAACGAGAACGGGAGCACGAAAACTCACCTACATGCGAGCATGAAAACTCACCAACACGTGCAATGCAAAGCGAGAACGGGAGCACAGAATCTCACCTACACGTGAGCATGAAAATCACCAACACGGGCAACGCAAAGCGAGAACGGGAGCACGGAATCTCACCTACACGCGAGCATGAAAAATCATCAACACGTGCAACGCAAAGCGAGAACGGGAGCACGGAATCTCACCTACCCGCGAGCATGAAAAATCATCAACACGTGCAACGCAAAGCGAGAACGGGAGCACGGAATCTCACCTACACGTGAGCATGAAAATAACCAACACGGGCAACGCAAAGCGAGAACGGGAGCACGGAATCTCACCTACACGCGAGCATGAAAAATCATCAACACGTGCAACGCAAGCGAGAACGGGAGCACGGAATCTCACCTACCCGCGAGCATGAAAAATCATCAACACGTGCAACGCATAACGAGACGCTATCTCATGGTTGCAAGCCATTAATTTTGACACACGAATGGCCCGAAGACCGTGGGGCGCTACCCCACATGTGTGAGTCGAAATCACACAGATTGAGGTCCAGACTAACCAAAAAATCAAAAGAGGTATGTGTGAGTGGAATCACACAAGTGGTGTCTAGTCTAACCTCACAATCAAAAGAAAAGTATGTGTGAATGAAATCACACAAGTGGTGTCTAGACAATCCTCAAAGCCCAAGAGATATGTGTGAGACGAAATCACACCGATGAGGCCTAGTCTAACCGTAAAAATGATCGTCATGATCAACGAGAAGTGTCAATTACACTAAGTCAGTAAATATAAAAGTTTAGCATCATGTCCCATAACCACTTACTTAACTTAAATATTTACGAACAAACTGTAAATCTTCACTAATAAAATTTGTCACTAGAGGTTCAATCGAACAAGTCCAACAATTAACCGACGAAGTAAACGCAAGCGTTTCATACCACTTGTTTTACTAAGCCGTTTAATTAGATTTCTCATACGAGTGAAATAAAGATTTGTATATACTAATAGATTGAAAAACAGTTTCAAAAACGAGTTTGGTATTGAAAATAGAGTTGAAAACATTTTGATAAAAGAGTTTTTGATATTTACTACTAGTATTGAAACCTTTATATTTTTAAAGTGACAAATCACAAAAATGATTGTAGAAACAATCAATCACAAGAATTCACATACGAAGACGTGAATAGAATCCAAAGAAATCGATACCGAATTCATCGAAAGGTATGTTCACAAAAATCCCGAAGAAAAGGTCATCAAAGTTGCTAATAAATGATAGCAACAAATCGGGAAATAATCAAGAATCGATTAAATTCGAAAACCAAATCAATTCACTAAGATTCACATTCGAAGACGTGAATAAAATACAAAGAATTCGATTCCAAATCCATCAAAGTAGGAATACCCAAAATTCCTGAAATAGAAGTTATCAAAGTCGACAAAGGTGATAACAACTAACCGGAAAAGAAGAACCGATCAACAATTGGAAAAACAAAGCAGAACGAGTATAAATGCTTGAATGACTTTAGCAAAAGTAAAAGTCAAGTCAACGTCGATATCGACAAGGCAATGACCAAGACAATTTCTTTTATACCAAAGAAATTTTAAAACTATCAGAGAGAGGCACATGAAAACCAACGAACCATGGATAAACAGACAGAGTCGACAATTGGAATGCAATTTGTCTCAAAGATTGATACCCAAAACCCAATTGTATGGAAACTGCATTAAGTACACGAATCAGAGATAAGAATGCATATATATAGCAGTTCGAATAAACAATGCGAGTTCAAATCGAAGTGGGTACTAGTTGCAGCAATATGCAACTTGGTAGAGCATATATACTCTGATACTTAGAAGTGTAAACTCAAGTGAGCAAGTGCGACAGAGAATAGCAGCACTACTCACGAATAAGCGTTAGGAATTCATTCCTAAAAATCAAAGATGGTCTTAAGACAAAGATGTGAAATAAAACATCGACAAATAGTTGTAACACATGTACTATGTAAGTTATGTTTTATATTTGTTCTAAACCCCAGGCTCTGATACCAAGCTGTGACGCCCCACCTCTATACCCACGCTAGCCAAGAACACTACGGTGTAGTGCTGTCAACTAGCACGGAGAATAAGGCTGTTGAGGAGCGGCCATCAATAGTTGGCCTTACACTAGTATTGGTTATCTCGATAGGAGTGATATATATATTCTTTCATTTTTCATCTCTGGTTTATTTTCTCCCATCGAAATACCCCAATTCCAGTATAAAACGAACTACGATGGTTCATAATAGTTTAGAACATTAAATATAAAATAACAACACAGATAATATAAATGCGGAACACAGATGAAACAGAAAGTCTCATATATATATAATAACTGATGTCAGTTACAATACATTCACACGGTACATATGATACAACTACAACAGTCGACTAAGGAAGTTACATATACAAGTACATTAACGTATATAATATACATGAATACATATCTTCCTATACAATTTTACATACTACTACAAATGACGACGACTACTCCAAAAGATATGAAAGAACTTCATAGCTCTAGCAGCAACCCAAAGCAGAATATCTACAACCTGAAATACTCGGTCTGACCCGAGTATTAAATTCAAAAGAAAATAATACTCGGGTCAGTCTAATTCAAACTCAGTTATTAGTGCACAGAAGCAATAATAATCAAATAATGAATAGACGACAGTAACTAAACCAAATCAGAATGCAATTCAGAATATTGAATTGAAATAAACAGAACAGTTCGAACCATTGAAATATCAATTAAAATATTAAGATGAGTAGGGCTGCAGTACACGCACGCGTGTACTGCCTCGCCACTACAGCACATGAACTACGCAAAAGATTAATAAATCAAAACAAAATAGAATATCACAAAACCATACCGTGTGGCTGCAGTTCACGCTTGCGTGCACTGCCTTGCCACTATCGTGATGATGTACACGAAAGCTCAATGGAAATTTCACAAACAAGCACAAGGTCAAACCCGAGCGACAGACTGGATTCAACACAAGTGATTTGAAAAAAAAAAAAAACATAATGCAAAGGTCAAGTCACTGCTGTCCTGACTCAACTCAATGCAACAGTATAAAGAAATACACTCGGCGAAGCTCAAAGACCAATGCACAAAAATTCACAGTGCACTAATGCACTAAGCAAGTGACATCAGTATAAAGCATCAACCAAATGAATATGCAATATGTACCAAGGGAAAGATATGAAAAGTGCACAGCAAGTATGCAGCTGCCAAACTGGGTCAAGCAAGTGCAACACAGTGATAAGCTACCCAGATGTACTCATGTACAACACGACTGCGAAATCAAGAAGGCGCCAAACCATAATCAAAATGCAAACGTCAAGTCATTGACTCAACAAATGCATATATACGACAATGTGCACATATGTACACACTGCTACAACAAAATGAACAACAGCTTCAGACCAAAGTATATATGTACATGAACAATGCACAGCAGGTATGAACTGTGAAATTCAATGCCTAAGAACAAAACATAATGAGCAGAGGTTGCTACAGAGATGAACAAGAGTGAACCAAAGTAACTGCAGTAACTCAAAGCAGTAATTAATAAGCAAACAACTACAGTTCGATGCCAACCCCAAAGGTGATGACCAAAATGGCATGTCAGGGTATAACATACACAAATACAAGAATGCATGTATGCATATATCTGAATACACATACATATCTATACTAATTGAAACAGCACTAGCATAAGCAAGTGACAAAGGTAGTTCGAACTAAGTCATCAAGAAAGTGTCGAATCCCAATTTATTTTCACAAAATCACTTTTATCAAGTCCCAATCCAAAATATCAGATGAATACCAGCATCAAGTAGCGTTTCCAAACTGATGATATACAACAAGTAGTACAAGTCAAAGACTACAGTACAACGGCTGGAACAAAATACACTGACAAATTCCAACAAATCGTGGATCAACAATTTCACAACCAAGATGAAGACCGAAGTCAACACTGGAAGCAATACAAAGAAATCATCAAAGATCAAGGCATAACCGAGATGAACAATCATGGTGTAAATTCATGTTCAGGGCATAATGCATATCAACCCGGAGTCATGCTCAAAGAAAAATCCAACCCAAGTTCAAGTTATACGAATAAAACTCAAACCGGAGGCAATAATTTAAATGAAAAGGGACAGCAAGTTCCATATGGGTATTGCGAGTACAGACTCGAGTGAATCGAAGTAAACAAATTTAACAAGTACTCAAATCAGTAAAAGTGAAAAGCAACAATCTCAGTGAAGCTCAGAGCCATATGACAATGCAGACTCAACGAAGTATGGTAGAAACTAAAACTGTGTTATTCAAGTAAATTGAAAAGTCAAAAATCAATCTCCAGCAAAAATCAATTCGAGACCGTGGTGACTAAGTACAATAACCAAGTCGCGAATCAACACCAAGGGTATCAGGTGTCATTTTATACAAATTGAAACTAGTCATTGAAATCATCAATACCCAAACGAAATTGAACGACCGAGCAGATTAATTAACATATTCAAACAAATATACCCGAGCGCAAATAAAGGAGGTCGAACATAACCAAAAATCATCAAGCCATGGTTAAACAGAAATCGAGCCATGCCAGAAAACATCAACTCAAAACCAAATCAAACCGCCAAACATTATACTAAGCACGAATTAGATGTGAGTAGGGATTACTCACCTTGTCAACGAATTGAAGCATCACAGAGACGAGCAAAGCCAAGAACCACCGAGGGAAGACGAACGAAGATCGAACCCTAATTTGGATCGAAAGAAAGCAACGGCCGCCATATTCGATCGTCTTCGTTTGCTTTTGTTTTAGGTTTGCAAACGAACAAAAAATAAAAATAAAAGGGAATGGGTTTAAGTCGAAGGGAAAAAAAAAAAGAAAGGGTATTGGGTTTTTAAAATTCTCACGGCCCAAAAACAAGTGAACCATTATTTAAAAATTAAAGCCCCTCAACTTTATAACCATTTGTAATTTTAAATTTTAATTTAAATTTTAAAAACTTCAAAATGGCAATTGACGAAAATATAAATCGTTTTAACGTCGATTATGAATTGACGCGAATATCGGGTTGTTACAGCCTCATATGCCTTGTCATACTTGTATTTCCATATACGCGACCACTACGATTTTGTTTTGTATTATACCTATGGAGTACTCCCTGATATCCCACTAGTTTACGGTGGAGTTTACAGTGCTGTATAGTCTATAATGCTATATGAAATGTGTTAAGGGTGACAGTCGTAATGCCTTAACACTATTTTGATATTTTACTTTACTGTTAGACATTATCTATGTATCGTACACTATTATGTGTAAATAGTTTAACGGATACTTAAAGTTGTTATTCCATTCATCTTTGAGTTATTGCTATTTTGAAATTGAACCATATTATCTGTATAAGAATATATGTCCTGATTCGAGTGTTTGTTTGTGCATATGCTCGGATCTGACTGAGGATTGCTGTTGCTGTTTCTACTTGGAGCTGAAGACCGAAGACTATCATTATCTTATCTTAACAGTATTGCTCTTTCTATTTCAGACTATTGGACATCTATGTTGTTCTATTTTATTTTATCTGAGACGTTGTTGTATTTATGGGTAGCTTCATGAACTACTCTTATGACTATGTTGTATTTCCACTGCACTATTCTGTGGTGTTATATTTCTGTGATTCTGTGATGATTCTCATATATATATACTCCATCAATGATTCGTGTTTTGTATTATTTAAGTTGACAAGTATGGAATATCGTCAATTTAAATGGTACAAATATACGGGCTGTTACATTTCTATATCGGAGATCAGCCGATGCAGAAACATTCGACGGTAATCCTTCCATTTTCATAAATATCCGGTCTTCAACATCGGTCATTAGATGTTATCCATTATGACGTATCATTATTCGAAATGGGTTGTACGACTCAGAGGTCCTTTCCCGGATAACCCGAATAATGAGCGCTTATTTAAAGATAAGTGTAGCATTCAAATTTAAGAAAATCACAACAAATACCTACTTAAAGGTAAATATTGATAGTCGGTTATTTAACTATCAATAGGCATGCACAACATCACCATATTCCAAATAATTTTTCAAATTATTTATTTTCCAAAATATCTTTACTAGATATATTTTTTCCATACTTCAAAAATAAATCAATATTTATTTTTAAACAAATTCCCCTTTCCTTCATAAATCTTATAGTGAATTTATATTTCAAAATATCTATTGATATACAATTTTCAAATCGTTTTCTGATATTCATTTTCAATTTATCTTTAGAAAGATAATTCTCAAAATGTTCATTTCATATTGGAAAAACATTTCCATACTTATTTAATAATAAGTATTTCATAAATCTATTTATTTTCAACATTCAGGAATATTCAATATACTTAAATCACCATTAAGTATATATTTCATTCCTTAAGAAAACATTCTCTTAAATACATTTATTTGGGTCAAAACGAATGTTACGTAAAACATTGTTACGACAACCCAAAACCACTAGTATAGGGATTCAAAATTAAGATAGATATATAAACCCCAATACTAATCATTTACTATAACAACAGTGTTATAGTCCACCATTTCCTTATTTCTCGAAAACGTCTATTTCAACAATGAATGTTGAAATCTATGGTTTCGATATTTAATATATTTTAAAACATCTTTAAAACAATTAACTTCATTTTATAATATCACTTTCCCAAAATATACCCATTTTGTTTAATAATATATTCACTGTCCAAAATCGTGAATATAATCTCTAATCCAAATTCAACACTTCCACATATTTAATTAAAGGATTTATCCTTTATCCAAAATCGTGGATATAATTCCATTAGTAATTTCTATATTTACTTATCAAATTTATTTGATTACGGATATATAAAACAATGTTTATAAATTCCATTTTTCACTTTATAAAAACTACTATATATATAAAAATCCTTTTTATTAACCAATTCCGTTTATAACATGATTATATACCCAAAATCCAAATTATAAGTTAATAACTTATAATTCATTTATTTTACAAATCATTTATTTTAAAACTTCATAATTTTTAAATCTCATTCACTTATAACCTCCTTTTATAACCTCATTTTAACTTTTATAGAACTTGTCTAAAATTTAATTATCTTGATTTATAAAATATTTATTTTTATAAATCTCTTACATAAACCCTTTAATATAATTCAAAAACCTCTATTTAACTTTATTATATAAAATAGTTAACTCAATATTTCAAAATTTACATTTAAATTTTATTCCTCAAATATCATAATTTTAAGTATAACTTTCAACCTGAATTTTCAAAAATCAAATTTAATTTATTTCCGGTATCTAACGATACCAGAATTTTATTCGGCTAAATTTTAGCCTTCAATGATTTCAATCATAAAGATAATCACACAGGGATTATAAACACACAACATCGAAACAAATTCAATCTATCTGAGGAATCCAGTTGGATCCCTCTAACCTGTTTTCCTGCATCCACATATGTTAGCACAATACCAATCCCGTGTCAAGACGGGATATCGCGGTATATGGGATTTATAAAATATTATCCGCTGTTATGCAGCGCAATAGGGTCTCATCCACTATATAATGCGGGAAATCAACTCCAAGGACATATATAATACAAATTCTACCTCAAAGTGGAATATCGCGGTATATGTGTTTAATAAGTAACCTCCGTTTAATATGCGGCATATAGGGTCTACTTAAATTCGAATGATAACAAAAATCATCAATACACACAATCAACATCCAATCACATAATCAATCAAATTTTAAATCTATATATTTAAAATTAACCAAACAACAAAAATTCCGAGTGAGAAGTTCTCACATTTGCTTTTATTTTGCAATCCATTTCCATCTTGACTTGATTTTCTTGATTTATACCTTGTATAACAATTTTACGATTTTAATTAATATTTGAACTGAATTGAATAATTAATTTCCATTGAATAGATTTAATTAATCAATAATTTAATTTAAACTATTCCCTTTTAAATAAAATTATTTTTAGTGACATAATTAAACAGGTTTTTAGACAAATTAATCACTATTTCATGGATTAAATTTTAAACTTATCATTTAAATCAATTTTTCCTTTGGAATCTTTAGTAACTAAAATAATTTAATACTTTATTAACTATAAAAATTACCCTAATAAATTATTTTTAATATAAGTTAATAAATAAAAATGGGTATAGTATATATTTACTTTATTTATCTTCCAGCATAGAACTCCTGCTTATCTGTTTATACTTATTATATATATTTTTATATTAAACAGAATTGATTTATATTCTACTGTATTTTAGAATAACATGCCCAAAATTAAAATTAAAAATCCATATCCCATTTAATAAATTATTATTTTTAATATAACTGGAAAAACATTAACACAAATTGTTTTACTGTAAAATTTTTACATACATATTTTAAAATTAAAAATCGAAGAAAATCCTTTGCTGTAAATAGAAATTTTTTTCCTACATACATCCATACATTTATCCATATTAAAATTTAAAACGAATAATTTTTTTTTAAACCCAACTGTTAACAAAACATATTACTTTCCTCATAAAACTTACTGCAATACAAATCAATATTAAATCGAGAAAAAAATGTTGTTCGGGTACCTTCAGCCTCAACGGCCATGAAAGCTTCGAACGAACGATCTTGTCCAACGACGAAAACCTACCGACTATAGACAACCCATAACCATCGATCGACTCCGCTTCCTGCCTGCGCGCCATCGCAACCCTAGCTTACGACCACCTGTGGCCCTCCCAGCCTCGACTGCACTCGCGCGCCGCCTATACGCGAGTCACCTCCTTGCTCTCTCTCTAAATCGATGCGGCTTCAACTCCAGATCGAATGCCTCCCTTTGCCACCAACCCATCGTGAGCCACCGCTTCGATTTTGACGGCCTAGGGACGCCTTCGAGCTCGATCAACCCAGGCACAGTCGCTTCCCTTGCAGACATCGAGTCGTACGATTCGATATGATATTAGGGAGGGTTCATGCGCAAGAATGGAATTTCGAATCCCTACAGATCGTCCATTATTTTTATTTTCGTTTGGGAATTTTGTTTTGAACAGAGAAAGGAAGAGGGTTATTTAAAATTGAATGAGCATGCTTTGCATGATTTACTGTGGTGATTTTAGGCGTGATTTAAGGAGGAAAAAGTATGGACGTGAAAAAAAATCTTGACCAAATATAAATATAAATTTAAATTGCATTCGATATAGATTTCAACGCGTTTATGTGTCGTACGCTCACACAACAACTCCGATCAATACGAAATTTGAAATCCGATAATAATACACTATTACGGATACAATGGAACTGGTTTCATTGAAATTCGAAACTGTGCCTCGGACGACTATTTTTAAATTTAATTTAAATGGTATATTTTTAAAACTGAACAAAACACTATTAAATTCAATTTTTTAAAGTTCTATTAAATACGAATTTTACAAGCCTTTGATATATTTTTAATCAGCTTAAAATTGAAGATTCAAATTTTTTATTCAACTTTCAATAGATTAAATTTTATAATTTAATCGCCAAATTCATAGTTATATTAGGAAATTCAAGTCAAACTATCGTTCAAATATTTAAAATTAATTAAATATTTTCAATTTAAATTGTCCAAAATTTTGAGTCGTTACATTCCATTATAGTTTATTGAGAAGTTTTGGGTTTATGTTGATTCTACTCAGGGACCAAACACACTGTAGATATCATATTGCGGGATATTCTATAAAACTTGACTATTTATCAGACTTAAACTTCTATAATTTGCAGTGTTAGCATACCGCATACATCATCTTTACAAACTTAACTTTTTATCCAACTTGTACTTCTGTAAATCGTAGGTTTTAAAATCTTAGACTGTGCATGCGTTGACGGGAGGAAGGCTAAAGGAGCATGGTTTTCATGTATAGTTTTTGTTGGTTATTTCGAATATTTCCACTCAACTAGTATTATGTATGGATGGTATTAACTTACAATGTAAGAATGATATATCAGCTATGTAAGAATATGTTTTAAATATGGATTATTTTTTCTATCCAAATATGTTTGTGTGGGTTTTGCTATCATATTTTATTTGTGTACTATAAAAATCTGCTGCTGTTTGAAATGTCTATTCTAATATGCAAAAATGCACAATTCAGTTAAAAGAAAAGATAGCATTTATATAGCACTATCGAATACGCAACGTAGCAAAATTTCAAGTGCTGAATATTAAAATTATTAATAGTGGAAGATTACCGCTATGGAACTAGAAGAAGACGTGCTTTAAAACTTATTATAGCACAACAAAAATATATAGAAAATTTTATGGCTGTTAAAGTAAGTTGGGAAAAATTTATTACTGCTATGGAAAATATGTAAAAACTTATTAGCTTGAATTAAATGGCATGGGGAAAACGCTATGAAAAGTTTATCATAGTGGAAAAAGGTGTTGTAAAATGTAATATAACAGCATTTAGATTAGTGCCATGATATGTTTTTGGGCTACAATGTCATTATATAGTGTCTGCTTTAACGCTATGAAAGGTTAAAATAGCTTTTAGAGAGCCTTATTAAAAGGTTAATCCTACATCTACAGAACGCTATGAAACTTTTTAATAGTGGTACCTGCGTGCTATAAATGTTTGTTAAAATATTTTTTGGTTTAGTGCAAAAAAATGTATCAGGGCTATTATAACATGCCGTTATCTAATGCCTACACTAACGCTATGAAAAGATATTATAGCTTTTTTCACGTGCTAGTTAAAGGTAAATCTTGTGTTGTGAAAACTTCACTTTTAATTTGAGTCATCTTAATGTCTCCAACATAAATCTAAGATGGACTTCATGTTCTCTTCCATTTTTAGAATAAAACAAAATGTCATCAATGAAAACCAAAACAAATCTATCCAACTAATTACAAAATGTTCGGTTCATAAGGTCTACAAAGAATGCAAGGGTAAAAATTAGTCGCAAAGGCATGACTAACCACTCATATACACCGTATCTTATTCTAAATATGGTCAATGGAATATTATCTTTAGCTACCTTTAATTGATGGAACCTCATTATCAAATCTAGGTGTGAGAATACTCTAGCTCCACTCAATTGGTCAAACAAGTCTTCTATCCTACGTAATGGATAATGATTCTTCACAATACTTCATTCAACTTCTCCTAATCAATATACATCCGTAACGATCCATTCGACTTTTTTCCAAATACCAAGGATGCTCCCTATGTTAAACTGCTCGGCTTAATGAAATTTTTATGCTCAAGGTCCACCAGTTGCTTCTTCAATTCTACCATTTCTTTGTACGACATTCTACCGGGTGATCTACTAACTGGTTGAGCCCTAGGTATAAGTCTATAAGGAATCCAATCACCCTTTCTAAGGGTAATTCCGTTATATATTAAAAAAAAATCAATGAACTCTCAGACATTAACAGTCTATTGATCTCATCAGCTTCATCTTCTATCGCACATGCATGACACTTTCTCTACCCATTGGATTTCATGAAACGATTACTTTTTCAGCACAATAGATCCTATTGTCATTATACGGTAACAAATCCATAACAAAAATTACCCCAAACTTACAAAGTCAAATACATATGGGTCACAAACAAACAAATTTCCATGTACAGAATATTAAAGGTCGGTGCACCTTAATTCGAGAATAGCATAACCACCGATCAGATTAACCACATGTAAAGACGTAACTAAGTAGGTAGTATCCAATTCCAACCTATCGATTAAATATTTGGAAATAAAAGAGTATGTAGCAACAGTGTCATAAAGAACGTTAACCGAAGTACCAGAGATCAAAATCATGCCTCCTAGTACAATACCCTTTTCCTTTTCTCAATCAGTTGTCCAGTTGACTGTCCTCCTAAATATTTGCAGTTAAAGCGCTTATTGGTTGCATAGCAGTGGAGGTGTATAAATTTATAGCGGGGACAAAAAAGTAGGAAAATAACAGAGGTGCAAAAATCTTATGGGATATAAAACCAAATATTTTGTGTTAGTTTATTCTCATTCTCCAATCACTTGTGTAGGGAAAAAATGCCGTTTAATCTTGTATAGCAAAACAAAAGAATATTATGATTTATCAATCCAAATTTGATGACTATAATAGTTTTCTAACTTATATCAATCACTTACGTCTTAAAATTAGGACTTTACCCTAACACTCTTGATTTGGTCCAAAAGAGAACTATTCCAATCAACTTTTTATATTAATGTTGCTAAAGCGAGTGCTAAAAAGCCTTGATTTAGCGGATGTAGGGGAAAATAGCTAGGCTTAAAGCAGATCTAGTGTTTCATAATGCTATATCAAAAAGGCGTAGCGGTCAAAGTGTGCTATATGCTATAATGAGGATTTTGTGAGGATTTAGCTGCACGGTTCCAAAGTAAAGACCTTTGTGTGCCTTAACTCTGGACCATTCTACTTCTTATGGGGTTTGTCACAATTAAAGCATTTGACTTTGGTCACTACAACCAGCTTTAGACAATTGTTACTGTAAAGGTTACGTAGTTGTCGACTTTCGAAAGTCGACGTTAATACGTCCACTGTATCAACTGCCGAGCAATCGAATGCCGAAAAACCGAACTGTTAGGGTTAAGAAGAGGTAGAAGATAGAAGGAGTAAGAAAGAAAAACAATAGAACAGAAACAAGAAACAATATCAGAATCTCACAATCGTAGCGGAATAACATATAATAGGTACATGGATATCTTTTAAAACAAAGAACTATGTCAGTTATTACATTACATCACATTACATTATCAGAGTTTACAACAACAAACAGCGGAAAAGAAATGCTATATACTAGTTGATACACCGTGCCATCCAGCTCGCCTCTTAAGCTGCACAACATCTCTTGAATTCTAGAATGACCTGATAACCCGATTCTAGACTGCCCGTGTAGAAATTGGTGGGCACCCAGAGTTTAGGAAGGAAACAATAAACTCCAGGTCAGTCATGGGACTGGTGTGAAAACTTAAAACAGTTATTCTTTAAAACAACAAAGAAATATTTTAAAAAATATAGATTTGCAATGCTTTTAGAAAATGAAACTACCATAAGGCCTCTCGCACACACACATAATGCAAATGCAGAATCAGAGGGGATTTCTCCTTATGATAGTCAAACATGCTTGATACGAGAAATTTCTTCGATATTATTATTTTAAGTGCAAAGTGTTGGAAAACATTTCGAAAGTATGATGTAAATTTTAGCCAACATACGACCATTATTGTATGCCTACTATAGCTACCATCTAAACAGTGGAGACCACCATAAGTAAATGGCAGGTTCTACAAATAAAACCGTATAAGGTGCATATTGGAGTTTGGATTTCCAACGAATGGTCAGGCCAAGGAACTTCCCATTGCCACTTGGAAACTGCTCTGGAGAGATGCCTCGAGAACCTAACCGGATCTCTGCTAACACGAGGCCGGGTTACCTCTGCAAAAGTAGGTAACATGTAACAACCCGCACATTTATCAATTTTATATTTAAGTATTTTATCTAAATATTTTATCGTTCGTCGGATTTTGGTCCGAAAAGCTACTTTTTGCAAATAGTCGAATTAGGACTCGAGGCCCCTCCCATTGAGTTCAAAATTCCGTTTGCAACCTTTTCGAGTATAAACATTGATATGTTTGGAGCTAGCTAAAAATTTGACCTTTTTCACTTTGGGTTTGGATTTGGATTCAGCCCACTAGCCAACTTAATACCCAAATCTGAACCACTTCTCCCCATTCACTCTCACTTCCTCCTCTTTTCAGTTCTAAAGCAAAAATGGTGGAAGAGAATGGAAAATAGAAATCCAAAACCCTAGTTCATTTGCAAAATCAAAGATCTTGCTCCAAATTCTAAGAGAACCCATTGGTAAGCATCCTCTTCATCTTCTCCAACTCTTTCTCCATTCCATTTCAGAAATTCCTAAACCTAACATAGGAAATATTTTACTTGTAATCTTAGATTGAAGCTTCTTGAGTTGTTATTGAAGAGGAATTGATCTTAGCTTGTTTTAAAAGCTTCTCCTTCATTGATTTGGGTTCAAAGGTGAGATTTTTATCTCACATCTAAGTCTATGATTATCTATGGTTGTTAGGTATGAATTCCTAATACTTATTCATGTGCATTTGGTTTTGAATTGGATTGGTTCTATGAATATTCAAATTTTTAGTGTTTTGAGTTCAAATCTTCAAAAATCATTGCTTTATTGTTTGAACATGTTTTTGGTGATGCATCGAGAAGCTTATAGGCCAGGTAGTCGATTGACATAAATCCCTAGTGTCCGTTGCTCGCCCGGTTGCATTTTGAAGAAGATTGCATCTTCATTTCATAGGCTAAGAAAACATCCTTGGTGCCAGTCAGTCGACTGGTCTTGAAATTAGTCGACTGGCTGTAGCACATAGGTATTCCAAAGGCAAAATTTAGAAGCTCGGGTCCTCTGTTTCCCTGCAATCAGTCGCTAGATTTTTTGGTCAGTCGACTGACTGTAGGAAATTAAAGATTTTAATTTCTGGTCCATTCGACAGAACTCAGTGAGCCAGTCGACTGACCTGCTCCTATATGCCTAGTATGCCTATTTTTGCCTATTTTTGCTTGTGATTCCAATTTTTATCGATTTGTTTTGATTCCTAGTTGATGCTATCAATTATTCGACTTTGATGACTTCTATTTGGAATTTTTGAAAATATCCATTTTGATGGATTTGATATCGATTTATTGGAATTAATTCACGTCTTCGTATTTGAATTTTTATGATTGATTGTTTCTACAATCATTTCTGTGATTTGTCTCTTTAAAAGTATAAAGGTTTTCTATACTAGTAGTAAATATCAAAACCCTTTGTTCAGAATGATTTCAACGCTATTTTATTAAAAAGCTCGTTTTCTCAAACCGTTTTCCATACTACAAGCATATACAAACCTTTACCTCACTCGTATGAGAAATCTAATTAAACGGCTTAGTAAAACGAGTGGTATGAAACGCTTACGTTTACTTCGTCGGTTAATTCTTGGACTTGTTCGATTGAGTCTCTTGTGACAATTTTCTAGTGGAGATCTACAATTTGTTCGCAAATATTTAAGTTAAGTCAGTGGTTATGAGACATGATGCTAAACTTATATATTTACTAGCTTGTTGTAATTGACACTTCTTGATGATCGATGATGATCATTTTATGGTTTAGACTAGCAATGCGCGATGTCTCTTTGATTCGGTTCATCGGACGTTACGCTGTACGACGTCGTTGTTCCGTTTTATTGTGTTGGTTCATCGGACGTTACGCTGTACGACGTCGTTGTTCCGTTTTATTGCAATTTGGTTCATCGAGCGTTACGCTGAACGACGTCGTTGTTCCATTTTACTGTGTGTTGGTCCATCGGACGTTACGCTGTACAACGTCGTTGTTCCATTTTATTGTGTTTTGGGTTCATCGGACGTTACACTGTACGACGTCGTTGTTCCTTTTTATTATGCTTTGGTTAATCGGACGTTACGTTGTACGACGTCGTTGTTCCTATTTATTGTGTTTCTGGATCATCGGACGTTACGCTGTGCGACGTCGTTGCTCCGAATTATTTGATCTCTAGATTTCTAATGGTTGATTTCTGGAATTTATGTTTCACCAACTTGTACAAATTGGCATGGATATGTATATCATTATGGTTATTATATGTATATACCATATCTCTTATTCTATATCATTTCATCTGATATTTATAGCTAGACTGATTCGTTTATTATTTTCTTATTAAATAATACTCAAGTCAGACCGAGATGTTATAGGTGCTCCTGCTTGACTTCTCATCCAAGATCATTATCTTGACTTTTGGCTAACTACTTAGATTAGTAGTTTTTGTTGTATACATTTGAGATATAGACTCATGGTTGTATCCATATTCTTTTGTATAGCACTGGTAGCTATTTCTTTTGTGATAGTGTGGATCTTGTTGACCACTACTCTGATGAACACTTTTATGTGTTATATGTATTCATATCTATTTCCGCCTTTGTGATATGAATTATCTGTGACTGATTTGTGTTATGTTCATTTCTATATTTGTTTCCGAAGATTACATATAGCCATTGTGTAGTAGTTTTGATTTTGTATCGGCATGTCGGATTTCCTCTTGAGATGAAAAGTTATATTTTTATCTGGCATACCGGTACTCGCACAAAGCAATTATACAAATGTTCGCTCCTCAACAGCCTTATTCTCCGTGCTAGCTGACAGCATTACTCCGTAGTGTTCTTGGCTAGCGTGGGTATAGAGGTGGGGCGTCACAGCTTAGTATCAGAGCCAAACTTCGGAACAATGAAGAATAATCTAGCAAGGGTCATCGTCCTAAGTCTTTCTTAGGAGTCGTGCTTTAGGATTTAATTCGAGTCTTCGTACCGATCTACCCTATTTTCTTTTATGATTCCTTGTTTTATCTACCAAGATTGTTTGATATTTATTTTTGAGAATAACTTTTCTTCTTCATTCTTTCTTAAAGAAGAGAAATGGTTAGATCAAATCGTCCCAGTGCCGGACAATCTAGTGCTACTCCCCAGGATGGAGTATTTATGTCTGCCCAGCAGCTTCTTGATCTAGTAAAGAACGCTCAAGCAGCCGGACCCATTCTAGAGCCTACTCATCCTAGATCCGGTTTTGCACGCTTGTGCAGAGACTATACCGATTTGGGTGGAAGGCCATTCAAGGGATCCGAGAGTGTTATAGAAATTCAAGCTTGGCTCAAATCATGCGATCGTATCTTTTCTCGCATGAACCTTATTGATCTACATCGAGTCCAAGTGGCTTCTAGCATGCTCCAAGAAAGAGCATTGGATTGGTATGAGCTTTTAATTTCTGAAATCGTTGAAGCGGATCTCACTTGGGAGCAATTCCGGGAAAGATTCGAATTGAAATTTGTGCCGAAGGCTGAAAAAGTAACTTTGGCCCGACGTTTTATTGACCTTGTTCAAGGTGAATCTTCTGTGACAGACTATGTCGCATCTTTCGAATCTCTTTCTAAATACGGGGTTGAGTATATTAATACCCCATTGAAAAAAAATCAGAGATTTTTCTATGGCTTGAATAAGAATCTTAAGAAGCCATTACTCCTTAAACTTGAAGTTTCATTTGATCATCTTATTGATATCGCTCTTCGTCTTGAAGAGGCCGATAAAGAGTGTGATTTTGAAGTTGTAGGTGCCAAACAAAACTTCAACAACAACATGAAGAGGCCTATGAAATTCAAAGGCCCCATTCCCAACAAGAAAGGGAGGCAAGAAACCCCGAAAGCAAAAGCCCCTACCTCTAGTCATGGACGATGCTACAATTGTGGTTCCTCTCTTCTGCCGTTAAAGCAAAAGCCCCTACCTCTAGTTATGCAAGGGAGTGCCCGAAACCTCTCTTCTGCCGTTATTGCAAAATTTCGGGTCATCTTATATCTACATGTCTCATTCTTCAAAGTAGGAGAGAGGGCGAGCCGAATATTGTGTAAACGCCTAGCAACTCTTTTCTTGGTCAAGGTATTTTTCACTCAATCCTTGATGACATTTGTTTTGTGATTATCCTTTTTCGAGTTCTTGTTGATATAAATCCATCTCATTATTTTGTACCAAAAGAACTTGTTGATTTCTTTCCTTTAAAACATTTCTTGGCTTGATGACTTCTTTGAGGATTGCGAATCCGGATGGTAGATCCGCAACACTCAATTTGTCTCTATTGATGTCGAAATTATTTTTTGTGATTTTTCTTTCCGAGCCGATATTTTTACTTAGGCTTCGGAATTTGCTTTTTTTGAAAGGATTGGCTTAATCGTTGTGAAGCCCATATCCTATTTTTCGAGTGGACTATTCATCTTCGACATTTTCTATCTGTTAAGCAGATTTCTATTTTTCTTTGTGATTCCGATTTCGAATTTTTAGGTTGCATCGTTTTATTCCTTAAGCCCACTTATAAGGAAAGTGTTACTCTCTCATTCATGTGGTTTGAGAATTTTGTGGTATCTTTGAGCTTGTCTTAGGATTATCTCCTAAGCAATCTTTTGAGTGGTGTTAAGGTCTTTTTTTTTAGTTCGATCTTGCCACCGATTTTCATTTGCTACGAGTTGCGGGAGTTAGCATTCCACTTACCGCATTCCGCACTCGTTAAGATTCTTATGAATGACTTATTATATCATTCAGTTTGTCCAGCTTATTTCATTCATTTTATAAGTTGAGTATTCTATGAGTATTTCGATGAGACCATTCTTGTATTTATGGATTTTGGATGAAAAAAGTAATTTAAAATTTTGCATATCTTTTTCATAAAATTTATTTATAAGTACAATTTGATTTTGCTCGTAAAACAAGCAAATAATATTGTTAAAACTTTTTAAGAGATATTTTTATCACATAAAAGATGACTTTGTGATTGTATTGCCCATTGAGTGCTTTAAGAATTCTGGTCGATGCGCTTGATCAACGATATCGATAGGAATTTCCTAAACGCTTTGATGAGACAATAAGACACGATATATATATTGAATTGTAAAAATGTAAATTTTTCTAGAAAGATTATTACATAAAGATAAATGTAATTTTGAAAGTTTTAGTTTTTCGGAAAAGAGGATTATTTGAAAGAATTCTTTTCCGATACTCTTATTCTTGTGTTTTCCGAAGGGAACCAAGACTTTGCTATTTGTACCAATACTAGTCGTGTTGGTTTGGATGCCGTTCTCTTGCAAAAGATGAACGTGCTATCACTTGTGCTTCAAAGTCATAAAAGGCTATCGAGATTAGGTATGCCACTCATGATCTAGTGCTCGCGGCTATTGTTTTCTCTTTTAGAGTTTGGCATCATCATTTTTGGGGGAGAAATTTATTCTCCACCTCGATCATAAATCTTTGGAATCTTTATTTCCTCATAAGGAACTTCATGTTGACTCGAGTTCCTGGCATCTTATGATCTTGATATTCTGGAAATCGTGTTGCCAATGCGCTTTGTCGAAGGCAACAAGTTGTTGATTCTTTGATGTTGTCTGATTGGAATTATCTTTTTATCAAGTTCATCAGACGTTTTGATATACTTCGTTTTATTGAGCTTTATCTCATTTTTTTTATGGACTAGCGTCCGATGTTCTTTTAGGGTGTTCAGTTCATCGGATGTACTGTTATTACACTACATCGATTTCCGTCTTATCTGGATCAATGGATGTACCATTATTATACTACATCGTTGTTCCGGTTTATCGGTTCATTGGACGTACCATTTTTGTACTACGTTGGTGTTCCGAAATTATTTGGGCGTACCATTTTTGTACCACGCCATTGCACCGGCTCAATTTTCTGCTATTCTTGACGTTTTCCACATCTTTTAACTATGGAAATGCTTTTATGTTTCCGGTTTTTATTCTCGAGCTTGGTGTTATTGAGGGGATTGAAGTTTCACCAAATTTGACTTTTGAGCAACATTCCATTCGCATCATTGCTTCGGAGGTTGAGCGCCTTCGGAATAAAGATGTTCTTCTTGTGAGAGTTCAATGATTCTCAAATCTTAGGGATTGCTCTTGGGAATCCAAAGAATTCATCGATCCCGTTCAGGCTTACTCTTTCATGCTCCTTATGGTGAGCTTCCTATTTCAAATTTTCTTTTGTGTTGATATGCTTTTATGGTTGTTACTTCTTATTTTCTTCTTAAGTATTGTGAGGACGCAATTTGTTTAAGGAGGGGAGTCTGTAACAACCCGCAAATTTATCAAATTTATATTTCAATATTTTATCTAAATATTTTATCGTTCGTCGGATTTTGGTCCAAAAAGCTACTTTTTGCAAACAGTCGAATTAGGACTCGAGACCCCTCCCATTGAGTTCAAAATGCCATTTGCAACCGTTTTGAGTATAAACATTGATATATTTGGAGCTAGCTAAAAATTTGACCTTTTTCACTTTGGGTTTGGGTTTGGATTCAGCCCACTAGCCAATTTAATACCCAAATCTGAATCACTTCTCCCCATTCACTCTCACTTCCTCCTCTTTTCAGTTCTAAAGCAAAAATGGTGGAAGAGAATGGGAAATAGAAATCCAAAACCCTAGTTCATTTGCAAACTCCAAGATCTAGCTCCAAATTCTAAGAGAACCCATTGGTAAGCATCCTCTTCATCTTCTCCAACTCTTTCTCCATTCCATTTAAGAAATTCCTAAACCTAACATAGGAAATATTTTACTTGTAAGCTTAGATTGAAGCTTCTTGAGTTGTTATTGAAGAGGAATTGATCTTAGCTTGTTTTAAAAGCTTCTCCTTCATTGATTTGGGTTCAAAGGTGAGATTTTTATCTCACATCTAAGTCTATGATTATCGATGATTGTTAGGTGTGAATTCCTAATACTTATTCATGTGCATTTGGTTTTGAATTGGATTGGTTCTATGAATATTCAAATTTTTAGTGTTTTGAGTTCAAATCTTCAAAAATCATAGCTTTATTGTTTGAACATGTTTTTGGTGATGCATCGAGAAGCTTATAGGGTCGGGTAGTCGATTGACATAAATCCCTAGTGTCCGTTGCTCGCCCAGTTGCATTTTGAAGAAGATTGCATCTTCATTTCATAGGCTAAGAAAACATCCTTGGTGCCAGTCAGTCGACTGGTCTTGAAATTCAGTCGACTGGCTGTAGCAAATAGGCATTCCAAAGGCAAAATTTAGAGGCTCGGGTCCTCTGTTTCCCTGCAATCAGTCGACTGGATTTTTAGGTCAGTCGACTGACTGCAGGAAATTAAAGATTTTAGTTTCTGGTCCAGTCGACTGAACTCAGTGAACCAGTCGACTGACCTGCTCCTATATGCCTAGTATGCCTATTTTTGCCTATTTTTGCATGTGATTCCAATTTTTATCGATTTGTTTTGATTCCTAGTTGATGCTATCAATTATTCGACTTTGATGACTTCTATTTGGAATTTTTGGAAATATCTATTTTGATGGATTTGATATTGATTTATTGGAATTAATTCACGTCTTCGTATGTGAATTTTTATGATTGATTGTTTCTACAATCATTTCTGTGATTTGTCACTTTAAAAATATAAAGGTTTTCTATACTAGTAGTAAATATCAAAACCCTTTCTTCAAAATGATTTCAATGCTATTTTATTATAAAGCTCGTTTTCTCAAACCGTTTTCCATACTACAAGCATATACAAGCCTTTACCTCACTCGTATGAGAAATCTTATTAAACGGCTTGGTAAAACGAGTGGTATGAAATGCTTGCGTTTACTTCGTCGGTTAATTCTTAGACTTGTTCGATTGAATCTCTTGTGACAATTTTCTAGTGGAGATCTACAATTTGTTCGCAAATATTTAAGTTAAGCTAGTGGTTATGGGACATGATGCTAAACTCATATATTTACTAGCTTATTGTAATTGACACTTCTCGATGATCGATGATGATCATTTTATGGTTTAGACTAGCAATGCGCGATGTCTCTTTGATTCGGTTCATCGGACGCTGTACGACGTCGTTGTTCCGTTTTATTGTGTTGGTTCATCGGACGTTACGCTGTATGACGTCGTTGTTCCGTTTTAATGTGATTTGGTTCATTGGACGTTACGTTGTACGACATCGTTGTTCCATTTTACTGTGTGTTGGTCCATCGGACGTTACGCTGTACAACGTCGTCGTTCCATTTTATTGTGTTTTGGGTTCATCGGACGTTACGCTGTACGATGTCGTTGTTCCTTTTTATTATGCTTTGGTTCATCGGAAGTTACGCTGTATGACGTCGTTGTTCCTATTTATTGTGTTTCTGGATCATCGGACGTTACGCTGTACGACGTCGTTGCTCCGAAATATTTGATCTTTGGTTTTCTAATGGTTGATTTCTGGAATTTATTTTTCACCGACTTGTACAAATTGGCATGGATATGTATGTCATTATGGTTATTATATGTATATACCATATCTCTTATTCTATATCATTTCATCTGATATTTATAGCTAGACTGATCCGTTTATTATTTTCTTATTAAATAATACTCGGGTCAGACCGAGATGTTACAAGTGCTCCTGCTTGACTTCTCATCCAGGATCATTACCTTGACTTTTGGCTAACTACTTAGATTAGTAGTTTTTGTTGTATACACTTGAGATATAGACTCATGGTTGTATCCATATTCTTTCGTATAGCACTGGTAGCTATTTCTTTTGTGATAGTGTGGATCTAGTTGACCACTACTCTGATGAAAACTTTTATGTGTTATATATTGATATCTATTTCCCCCTTTGTGATATGAATTATCTGTGACTGATTTGTGTTATGTTTATTTCTATATTTGTTTCCGAAGATTACATATAGCCATTGTGTAGTAGCTTTGAGTTTGTATCGGCATGTCGGATTTCCTTTTGAGATGAAAAGTTATATTTTTATCTGGCATACCGGTGCTCGCACAAAGCAATTATACAGATGGTCGCTCCTCAACAGCCTTATTCTCCGTGCTAGTTGACAACATCACTCCGTAGTGTTCTTGGCTAGCGTGGGTATAGAGGTGGGGCATCACATAACAATTGACACGAGTATGCCATCCCCGGTTGTAAACAACCTTTATCCGAGGATCCTTAACCAACATCAATCACAAAGTCATATATATTTGGGACATCCACCAAAGTTAAGTATCTGGGATCCATACCATGATACCACTTATATCCAGAAGGAAATGGCATACCCTAAGGGGCGCTACTCCCTAAAACCTTGATGCATCTTTCCAGTTTTGACCATTTCCGGGGTATGAGGTCCGACGAAGTCTCGTCCACAAAGCTATGCTTTACACAAAAGCTATGCTTTGATTAGCAAATGATCAGCAGCACTTCGTATGCCACACTACCATATTGGGAATGTATTACTAGTAACCATCAACTATATAACCTCTGAGCTCGTACGTCTCAGAGAAGGGTGTTAAGCTAGAAGAATAAATTCTCCGCCACCAACAGAAATATATTTGATAGAAACCAGCTTTACATCTCAAATTGTAACGTCGGACATACATCCATACAAGTCTATTCCGGGATCAAACGGAACCGAAGGCACTTCCAAAGAAGCCCTTGCAATCCGGATATTCACTAATCACGACCGGACTTCCCATCACAAAGGGTGATAAAATCTCTATATCGGAGATCAGCCGATGCAGAGACATTCGACGGTAATTCTTCCATTTTCAAAAATATCCGGTCTTCAACACCGGTCTTCAGATGCTATCCATTACGACATATCACTATTCAGAATGGGATTCATGACCCAAAGGTCCTCTCCTGGCTAAACTGAATAACGAGCGCTTATTTTAAAATAAGTGCAGCATTCAAATTCAAGCAAATCGCAACAAATACACATTTAAAGGTAAATATTGATAGTCGGTCATTTAACTATCAATAGAAATGCACAACATCACCAGATTCCAAATAATTTCCCAAATTATTTATTTTTCAAAAATATCTTTACAAGATATGTTATTCCACACTTCAAAAATAAATCAATGTTTATTTTTAAACAAATATCCCTTTCCTTTATAAATTCCATGGTGAATTTAAATTTCCAAATATCCCCTGATATACGATTTTCAAATCGATTTTCAATATTCACCTCCAATTTATCTTTAAAAGATATAATCTCAAAACATTTCACTTCATATTTGAAAACATTTCCATACTTATTTAACAATAAGTAATTCACAAATCTATTTATTTTCAATACTTAGAAAATATTCAATATACTTAAAACACGATTAAGTATATATTTTATTCTTTTAAAGGATAACATTTTCTTAAACACATTCATTTGAGTCAAAACGAATGTTGCGTAATACATCGTTACGACAACCCAAAATCACTAGTATAGGGATTCGAAATTAAGATAGATATATAAATCCCAATACTATATAAAACATTTCCCTTCGAAAATCATTTACTTTAACAACAGTGTTATAGTCCATCTTTTCCTTGTTTCTCGAAAACGTCTATATTCAACAACGAATGTTGAAATCTATGATTTCGATCCTTAACACAAATTAAAACAACTTTAAATCGTTTTAATTCTATTTAAAATATTACTTCCCCAAAACATTTCTTTAATATATTAATCGCTATCCAAAATCGTGAATATACTTCGTTAACCAAATTCAACATTTCTACACATTTTAATTTATAGGATTATCCACTGTCCAAAATCGTGAATATATCTCCTTTAATAACCTTTCATATTTACTTATTAAATTCAATTACTTTTGGATTTATAAAACAACATTTATAAATTCACATATATATTTTATAAGACTTCAACTTATAAAATCCATTAATTCAAATTCTATTTATATCTCATTTAAATGCCAAATCCAATTTATAAGTTCATTACCTATAAATCTTTTATTTTACAAAATCTATTCATTTTATATCTTCACAATTTATAAATCTATAAATTTCATTCCCTTATAAAATCCATTTATATTTCATTTTAACACTTAAAAAACTCATTTTATAATTCTAATATTTTAATTTATAAATATCAATTTTATAAAAAAATTAAATAAACCGTTTATAAAAATTCAAAAATCCCCATTTAAATTATTTTACAAAAAAAGCAACTAATTATTTCAAAAATCACATTTCGGTTATATTTCACAAAAATCACAATTTTTATAACATAAAAATTATAACGTTTATTTATTTAAAATGAATCAATTCCAAAATTCAATAAAATGTATACTTTCAAATATTTATTTATTTCTGGTATCTAACGATACCAAAATTATATTCGGCTAAATTTTAGCCTTCAACGATTTAAATCACAACGATAATCATACAGAGATTATAAATAAATAAACACACAACATTGAAACAGATTCAATTATTTGAGGAATCCAGTTGGATCCCTCCAACCTGTTTCCCTGCATCCACAGATGTTAGCACAATACCAATCCCGTTTCAAGACGGGATATCGCGGTATATGGGATTTATAAAATATCATATGCTATTATGCGGCGCAATAGGGTCTCATCCGCTATATAATGCGGGAAAATCAACTCCAGGCACATATATAATACCAATTCCACTTCAAGGTGAAATATCGCGGTATATGTGTTTAATAAATAACATCCGCTAAATATACGGTGTATAGGGTCTATTTCAATACAACAGATAGCAATTTATCATTCAAGCATACAATCAACACAATCAAGCAATTTTAAATCTAACTGTTTAGAATTTAAATCGAAACAGATTCGATTGAGTGAGGAGTTCTCACCTTGTTTCTAATAACGGTTTCAGCATTTTATTTCAAATAAAATTAAACGCGCGTTAAATTTTGCCTAAAATTATCACTAGATCCAATTGATTCCAATCTAGGTCCATTGCGTAGTATTCGTGAATAAAGAACCGAAAGCAATTTGTTTCGTGAATTTCCGACCCCGTATGACAAAGTTATACATTTTTAAACATTATACGGATTTAACTATATAATTATTTACACTTTTATTTATAGTTTTATGAACCTTTTGCAATCTGGCCGTTGATTTTAAAACAAAAGATCGTGGCCGCGAATGTCTTTTCTTCTCCAGGTGAGTTCGAACGCAGATAACCCATCATCGCCGACCCATTATTCCAAGTCGATCCTCCAATAGATGATCGGAGGACGATCCTTCACGTCCAGACGCAAGCACGTCGTGCGACACACCTCCACCCCTGACGGCGACAAGCTCGGTCGACCATACGCGTGTAAAACCATGCTAAAAAACGTGATGAACGCGAGCTGTTTGTCGTCCATGGCGTGAAATCCAATCATAACCATTGATCTCGAAGATCTCGTCACGCTCTTTAATTTTGTAGTTGGATGTTTCTTGTAAAAGTCGATGGATTGTGAGAAAATGGAGGGGGAAGAAGATGCATTTTCGGCCATTGACAGCATAAGTGGCGACCTGACCTAATGGGTTTAGGATTTGAGCAAAAGCGAATAATAGAGGTGCTTTTATAGAAAATATCGAAACACTATTCACCCGAATTTTTTTCCGAACTCCAAACAAAATGTGCCGCCTGGCGTTTATAATGTTTTACCCCATTCCGAACGCAATGGAATATATATCGGGAGCGAATTCGATCATATCTGAAAGATAGGTTTTCAAATCGACTATTTAAATTTAAAAATTCAATCAAACCATTTTCTACGCGTTTTAGCTTGCCCCGGACAAACCGTAAATCCGATTGACACGAAATTTGAAACCATACAATAATATAACATTATGGATCCAATGAAACTATTTTCGTCGAAATCCAAGACTGTTAAGAAAATGACTATTTTTACTCGTCAATTTAAATATTAAAATATTCAATTTCCACAAATTAACTTTTACTTCGATTTTAAAAGTTCTATAATATCATTCTAACTCCAATATGATTAAATACAACTTTACAAATCAATTTTAATCACTTTAAACCCAATTTCCAATTATTTCTGTAATTTCAAATATTAAATTATCGATTTAATTATCCAATTCAATCTATATATTCGAAATAAAATTTATTCAACTTACAAATTTACTTGTTAATACTAAAAATCAATTAAATATACGAATTTCAAATGATAGAAATTGTGGGTCGTTACAAACTTCCCCCTTAAAAGAATTTCGTCCTCGAAATACCAAGTAATAAAAAGTTACAGAATCCATTAACCTTTCAAAACCATTTGTTCAAATTAAATTTAAAATTCATTTAAACATTTTAACTTTTCAAAAATTCATAGTTAAACTTCTTTCAATAATTTTACTAAGTTTTCAAATCATACTTAGTTATCTTCTCAAAACCAACTATATCGTTTAATTTTTTTTCACTCCAAAATCAAAGTTATAGTTTTCAAAAATTTCCAATTTTCTCAAAAATATTCTAACGCCTTAAATTTTCAAAAAATTTCGCCAGCATCTCCTATTCACGGCTAGCTCGGTACGACTACAAAAATGGCACCACGGCCCCTAGATTTCAAAAAGAAAAGAAAAAGTCAAGTGGCTGGATAAGAAAATCATCAAATTTCATACTGAAATTCAAATACAAATCTTTTATCGAGAAATTCAATTTTTTATCTATCTTCGAAATCAAAATTCCAATTTCCTTTGATACACCTATATATCCTGCTAACCATAATGTCCATTTTCATTCAACCTCACATTATCAATTTCATTTGAATTCAATTTACAATTTCAATTCTATTTGGATTCAATTTACCTTTTGAACATTGAATTTTATCAATTATTTTTCATTCACAACCGATTCATCTCGCTATTTTAAATTAGTTTCTTTTACTAATTTATTACAAGTTCTAACTCATTTCATCTGGCACAATTCAAATTGGTATTCGATATTCAGTTTTCAATTTCATTTTTTATTCTTTTGTTCGTTCCCAAACACAATTCAATTCACTATTTCGGTTTATAACCACTTACATTTAAACTGGATTTCAAATTCCATATGAATTTAATTTACCCTTTATTTATATTTGTTGAATTCAATTCATTTCAACCCATATTAAATTTGTCATTTCTTCAATTAGTATTACTTACTAATTTTATTTTAATACTTAGCTTCATTTGATCCAATTTGACAAAATTTCAATTTACTTGCAATTGTAAATTCATTCATTCATAAATTTATTTCCATAATTCAAACTCAAATTTTCCAAACAACTTCCATTTAAAACTATTTGGCAGCAATCCCTCTTTTGGAAACCCGAAAATGAACGCCGATGATGCTGCAGTCATCACCGAAGTTATTTTCCAGCGACCGAAAAGAGTTTAGAGCTTTTATCCCTCCAAAAACATTTTTCCAAACCCTTGAAAAGCATTTCAAAACATTTCCAAATATTCCTATGGAATTTTACTTCAAATTAAAAATCACATTTACTAGTTATATTCTCCAATTCTATTTGTATGCGAATTTATTTCTTAACTTTGGAGTTATGATTTAAATTTCTTTTTCAACTTTAATGATAATAATTTAATATCATCACTTTCTAGCAATCAAGCAATCATATATTATAATAGTTCACAGAAAATCTTTCTCTTTTATATACGAAAATAACTTAGGTAAAATTATTTCATTTACCCTATTTTTAAAACGATATCGTGTTGAATTTGTTCTGTACAAGTGTTTAGAGATTCCTATCAATAACGTTAATTACTCGTATTGACCAGAATCCATATACCACTCAACAAACCAATCATCACAATACAAAACAATTTTTATATTCACTAACAAATACGCGCTCATATCTATTATTACACTCACACTCGTTCTAGAGTACTGCTGACTCTATCTCTAATGTGTAACACCCAACAGAGCCAAGGTTGTCGCTTAACCAAATGCTCTGATACCAACTGTAAAGGTTACGAAGTTTTCAACTTTCGAAAGTCGACATTAATACGTCCACTGTATCAACTGCCGAGCAATCGAATGTCGGAAAACCGAACCGTTAGGGTTAAGAAGAGGTAGAAGATAGAAGGAGTAAGAAAGAAAAACAACAGAACAGAAACAAGAAACAATATCAGAATCTCACAATCGCAGCGGAACAACATATAATAGATAAATGAATATATTTTAAAACAAAGAACTATATCAGTTATTACATTACATCACATTACATTATCAGAGTTTACAACAACAAACAGCGGAAAAGAAATACTATATACTAGTTGATACGCCACGCCATCCAGCTCGCCTCTTGAGCTCCACAACATCTCCTGAATTTCAGAATGACCTAATAACCTGACTCTAGACAGCCCATGTAGAAATTGGTGGGCACCCAGAGTTTAGGAAGGAAACAATAAACTCCAGGTCAGTCATGGGACTGGTATGAGAACTTAAACAGTTATTCTTTAAAAAACAAAGAATTTTTTTTTAAAATAGATTCGCAGTGCTTTTAGAAAATGAAACTACCATAAGGCCTCCTGTACACACACAATGCAAATGCAGAATCGGAGGAGATTTCTCCTTATGATAGTCAAACATGCTTGATACAAGGAATTTCTTTGATATTATTATTATAAGTGCAAAGTGTAGGAAAACATTTCGAAAGTATGATATAAATCTTAGCCAACATACGACCATTATCATATGCCTAATATAGCTACCATCTAAACAGTGGAGACCACCATAAGTAAATGGCAGGTTCTATAACTAAAACCGTACAAGGTGCGTATTGGAGTTTGGATTTCCAATAAATAGTCAGGCCATGGAACATTCCATTACCACATGGAAATGCCTCTGGAGAGACGCCCCTAGAACCTAACCGGATCGCTGCCAACACAAGACCGGGTTACCTCTGCAAAAGTAGTTAACAACTGACACGAGTATGCCATCCCCCGGTTGTAAACAACCTTTATCCGAGGATCCTCAACCAACATCAATCACAAAGTCATATATATTTGCGACATCCACCAAAGTTAAGTATCTGGGCTCCATACCATGATACCACTTATATCCAGAAGGAAATGACATACCCTAAGGGGCGCTACTCCCTAAAACCTTGCTGCATCTTTCCTATTTTGACCACTTCCAGGGTGTGAGGTCCAACGAAGTCTCGTCCACAAAGCTATGCTTTATACAAAAGCTATGCTTTGATCAACAAATGATTAGCAGCACTTCGTATGCCACATTACCAAATTGGGAATGTGTCACTAGTAACCATCAACTACATAACCTCTGAGCTCGTACATCTCAAAGAAGGGTGTTAAACTAAAAGAATAAATTCACTGCCACCAACAGAAATATATTTGATAGAAACCAGCTTTACATTTCAAATTGTAACGTCGGACACACATCCATACAAGTCCATTCCGGGATCGAACGGAACCAAAGGCACTTCCAAAGAAGCCCTTGCAATCCGGATATTCACTAATAACGACCAGACTTCCCATCAAAAAAGGTGATAAAATCTCTATATCGGAGATCAGCTGATGCAGAGACATTCGACGGTAATCCTTCCATTTTCGAAAATATCCGATCTTCAACAATGGTCTTCAAATCCTATCCATTACGACATATCACTATTCGAAATGGGATTCATGACCCAAAAGTCCTCTTCCGGCTAAACCGAATAACGAGCACTTTCAAATTCAAGCAAATCACAACAAATACCCATTTAAAGGTAAATATTGATAGTCGGTTATTTAACTATCAATAGATATGCACAACATCATCAGATTCCAAATAATTTCCCAAATTAGTTATTTTCCAAAAATATCTTTACAAGATATATTATTCCACACTTCAAAAATAAATCAATGTTTATTTTCAAATTTCCCTTTCTTTATAAATTCCATGGTGAATTTATATTTCCAAATATCCCCTGATATACGATTTTCAAATCGATTTCAAATATTCACTTCCAATTTATCTTTAAAAGATATAATCTCAAAACATTTCACTTCATATTTGAAAAAAATTCCATACTTATTTAACAATAAGTAATTCACAAATCTATCTATTTTCAATACCTAGAAAATATTCAATATACTTAAAAAACGATTAAGTATATATTTTATTCTTTTAAAGGAAAACATTCTCGTAAACACATTCATTTGAGTCAAAAAGAATGTTGCGTAAAACATCGTTACGACAACCCAAAATCACTAGTATAGGGATTCGAAATTAAGATAGATATATAAATCCCAATTCTATATAAAATATTTTCTTTCGAAAATCATTTACTATAACAACAGTGTTATAGTCCATCTTTTCCTTATTTCTCTAAAACGTCTATTTCAGCAATGAATGTTGAAATCTATGGTTTTGATCCCTAACACAATTTAAAACAACTTCAAATCATTTTAATTCTATTTAAAATATTACTTCCCCAAAACATTTCTTTAATATATTATTCACTATCCAAAATCGTGAATATACTTCGTTAACAAAATTCAACATTTCTACACATTTTAATTTATAGGATTATCCACTATCCAAAGTCATGAATATATCTCCTTTAATAACCTTTCATATTTACTTATCAAATTCAATTGGTTATGGATTTATAAAAACAACGTTTATAAATTAACATATATATTTTATAAAACCTCAACTTATAAAATCCCTTAATTTACAAATTCTATTTATATCTCATTTAAATGCCAAATCCAATTTATAAGTTGATTACTTATAAATCTTTTATTTTACAAAATCTATTCATTTTATAACTTCACAATTTATAAATCTATAAATTTCATTCCCTTATAAAATCCATTTATATTGCATTTTAACACTTAAAAAAAACTCATTTTGTAATTCCAATATTTTAATTTATAAATATCAATTTTATAATTTTTTTATATAAACCGTTTGTAAACAAAAAACCCATTTAAATTATTTTACAAAAAATTCAACTACTTATTTTAAAAATAACATTTCGGTTATATTTCACAAAAATCATAATTTTTATAACATAAAAATTATAACGTTTATTTATTTAAAATGAATCAATTCCAAAATTCAATAAAATGTATACTTTCAGATATTTATTTATTTCCGGTATCTAATGACACCAAAATTATATTCGGCTAAATTTTAGCCTTCAACGATTTCAATCACAACTATAATCATACAGAGATTATAAATAAATCAACACGCAACATTGAAACAAATTCAATTATTTGAGGAATCCAGTTGGATCCCTCCGACCTGTTTCCCTGCATCCACAGATGTTAGCATAATACCAATCCCGTTTCAAGACGGGATATCGCGGTATATGTGATCTATAAAATATTATCCACTATTATGCGGCGCAATAGGGTCTCATCCGCTATATAATGCGCGAAAATCAACTCCAAGTACATATATAATACCAATTCCACTTCAAGGTGAAATATCGCGGTATATGTGTTTAATAAATAACATCTGCCAAATATACGACGTGTATGGTCTATTTCAATACAACAGATAGCAATTCAACACAATCAAGAAATTTTAAATCTAACTATTTGAAATTTAAATCGAAACAGATTCGATTAAGTGAGAAGTTCTCACCTTGCTTCCAATAATGGTTTCAGCGTTTTATTTCGAATAAAATTAAACGCGCGTTTAATTTTGCTCAAAATTATCACTAGCTCCAATCGATCCCAATCGAGCTCCATTGCGTAGTATTGTTTAATACGAACCCAACGCAATTTGTTTCGTGAATTTTCGACCACGTATGACAAAGTTATACATTTTTAAACATTATACGAATTTAACTATATTTTTTTTTTACAATTTATTTATAATTTTATAAACCTTTTGCAATCTGACCGTTGATTTTAAAAAACAAAAGATCGTGGCCGCGAATGTGTTTTCTTCCCCAGGTGAGTTCGAACGCAGATAACCCATCATCGCCGATCCATATTCCAAGCCGCTCCTCCTATAGATGATCGGAGGACGATCCTTCACGTCCAGACGCAAGCACGTCACGTGACACACCTCCATCCCTGATGGCGACAAGCTCTATCGAACATACGTGTGTAAAATCGTGCTCGAAAACGTGATGAACGCGAGCTGTTTGTCATCAATCCATGGCGTGAAATCCAATCATAACCGTTGATCTCGAAGATCTCGTCACTTTAGCAACATCCTTCCACTCTCCTCCTCCTTAGGCCTTCCCTTTTTGTTGTTGGCCCTTCTTGAAAGAATAAACTTATTTTTCCTACCAGATCAGGCCTTTTTTCCTACACTCCACCTCTCATTGTACATAATATCATACCTTCTCCCTATGTCTACAACTTCACTAAATGGAAGAGCTAGATGAATCATTACTCTATCACTTAACTTGGCATCAACACCAAAATAAACTTCTCCACCATTTTCCTTAGTGTTCTAATCAAATTAGCCCCATACATGGACATGGAGTTAAAAAATTTCACATAATCTAACACAGTCATACTCCCCAGTTACAATTCAACAAACTCCTTGAACATCGCAGACAGCCCTATAATTAGTAGTTTTCTATTGGTTAATATAACTAAGGTTAAATGGAAAATATCGATGCGACAATATTACACAGTTCTCTTGACTTGAGAATACTATCACTACAAGAAAATGTACATTTTTCGACGGCTGTCGACCGTCGTACGCCGTCGAAAACCGACTTAAAAAGTTGTCGCAACAATATCCGTCACCGCACAGTTTTTCAAATGGCTTTTAACAACGTTCATTGTAATATTTTGGACGGCTACCAATAGATAGATCGACGGCTCAAACAGCCGTCAAGACACGTGGACAATCATGCAAGTTAAAAAAAACCATCGTTACGACAATCGCAAGCCGTCAGAAATCGTTTGAAATTTTCGACCTACAGGCCGTCGCTAGCCGCCGGAAATTCTGAAGCTGTTTTTGCATTTTTATGCTGCGTTCTAGCTACATACACAATCTAGAACATAGTATATTCACACACAAAGCATATATCCAATTTAGATATTTAATATAATATCAAATCATAAATATAATCAAATCACATAAAGAAATAAACCAAGCATAACTCGCATAAAATCAAAACAACTCTTCGTTAACATAATGTACATACATCTCATTGTAAAAAATATACACCGTGAAACATTAACTCCCCATCATCAACTCCAAAATGTCAAAATTACCATCACCAAATGTATCATCAAATAATATACACAACATTTCAAAGTATCCAACTCCACCAACTCAATGTATCATCAAAAATAACTAAACAATGCTGCAAACAAAAAACATACCTATCACTCCTGTCGATCACCTCTGAAACCTCTGGAACCAGCTAAAAATGGAAAGCAGCCACCATACTGCTTACATGGCTCTTTCTCGATTTATTGTCATGCTATGTATATGAAACTCTCCCGTCTGGATTTACATGCTCGACGGCATGAGTATGGGTAAATACATCCATGTACAATACAGAACCTACGCTTAGCTTCTTGAAATTGATTATTATGTACTATTAATGTTTATTCAAAATTACACAGCACAATATCTATTTACAATTAACATTTAATAAATTTACCAACTCATGGCGATATGGTTAAAATGACTTGGACCCTCCTCGCTGAGTGATGGGATTTTTGTTCCTATTATCACAGTTTCTTTGTGACTCTTCCTGTACATTTAATTATACAATACATTATTTACTTACCAAATACTTTTTGATACCTACGTATCGATAAAATAATTAATAAAAGTTTAGAACACTTACCTTCGCTTCGTCATTATCCCAATGCGTTGGCCACCCTTCATACACACTCGCTCCCGCCCAGGTCGGCTTCTTCCTTTATGCTTCACAGATGACATAGAATCCTGGTAATTCTTCTTCATCTTCTACATCCAATAGTGTCATACTAGCTGTAGGTCATCTGGTTATACGCCGACTGCGACCTGCATTTCGTGATAAACAAGAGACAAATAATTAAACAATAAAAGGTGACCAATAAATAAGCGACAAAAAAATTAAGAATGGAAAACATAAGATTATACTTACAACGAAATCCTTCCATATACACTCCGTGATGTGGGATGGGATTTTATCGCACTTGGGCCAACAAGCATCATCCTACTCTTGTACAAATCTCTCGAAACTGATAGAACTACAGCTACCGGCTGTAGCTCAAACCTCCTCTGTCAAATATGATACAGATTATTATATCATATACAAAATATTTAGGATGCTAAAAAAAATTAATACTTACCCCTCTTCTCTATGTACCAGATATATAGCGGGATGATGTGGCAGCTGTGATGGGCCACTGCCGTCACCTCCTAATGAATGGGAAGAGCTCCTCCATCTGGACGACAAGATACCTATCACAGACCCATCATTTTGAAAGAGAATAATAGCATAATAATGAAATATATTTTATAATAATGACATAAAGTGTAAAATATACGTGATTCAGATTAGGTCTCATATACCGACGATAAGCAGAATACATTGCATTTTTAACATAAATTACTGAATAAAAATATGGAAATGGTAATGACATAAATGACGTAAATGAAGATAAGCAGATTTAGTTTCATAAATGACATAAATTACATAACTTGCAAAATAAATCTCATCAATTACATAAGTTGCATGATACATTAGAATTCAACATAATATTTATATCAATCCTCATCGTCTTATGATTCAGATTTGGTCTCATACTCTACGCTATTTTCCTCCCTGCTCTCAAATGCTTCAACAAAAATGTTTGATTCATCGTTCAAAGGTCCAAAACCAGTACGATCATCTGTTATTGTTATTTTGTTGCTTTTCTCAAGATCTTCCTGATAAGCTTGTTCATCTAGAACATTCTTCCCATCAAACGTAAATCTTGCCTTTGTTTTAACAGCTACCAACCAGTGTGCTTTATCTCTTTTTAGAGACTGATAAGTAGTGAATAAAAATTGCAATGCTTGTTAGTCTAGTACAAAAGGATCATACTTGTGATAATGCGATGTGTGCTTTATTTCAATAATATTATAATCCTTATGCACATTAATCCCAGAACCTGGAACATTGCTGAACTAATTGCATATAAACAGAAAAACATCCTCCATGAGTCATGAGAAATATTCGGTTGCAAAATATGAGTTAAAACGCCATAAAAATCATTTATGTAATTTTCTAGATCATCACTACCTTTAACGAATATACCTGTATTATTAGTTAGTTTTTCTGCACCGTATTCTTAAGTGTTAAATTTATATCCATTGACAAAATATATTGGATATGTCTTAACATTTCTTTTTAGTTCCAACGCAAGATGTTTCAATCCTTCGTCGACCACACAATTTCTCGATTCATAAACGTACTTTGAAAAAAAAATCAGAAAATTCTTTACCGAGATCTCCATGTGGATGTTCACTTACATAAATACCGCATACATGAATAAATTCTACATGCGCATGCATTATTGAAATGGATAGATCAAAAATTATTATTTCATATATTACCTAATAAATGGTGCGATCTCAGCACAACTAAGAAGAATATAAATGTGTGATACATGAAGATTTCTACCGCCTAACCATATTTCTACACATTTTCTAAAGCTTGATCATGTTGTCTAAAAGTAGATAACAATGTTTTAGAGAACTCTTGTTCGTCATCTTCATCATTACGTGGAACACTTTCAAATGATATGTTTACATGGCCACTGAAATAGTGAGATAAAAAGAATGAAACTTCTTCTTTGATGTAAGATTTACATATCGAACCTTCAACTCGTGCTTTTTGCCTCACTATTTTCTTCAAATGATTCGAGTGTTTATGAAAAAATAATTAACATTAACTTTAAATTCCAAGTGTACTTAAATTAATAGGTAACATATTTCATACATCTTGAATGGATACATCCATCCATATTGCATAGAACCTCGAAGTCGTGCTTCAAATGGGAGATAAACAGGTAAATGTTCCATTACATTACAAAAAACTTAGTGAAAATATTTTCTCTAATTTGCAGAGCAATATAGGAATATCTTCTTCAAGTTTAATTTTTAACGAAGTCGAACAAAGCTATTTGTAAAACACACTAAGTTCCTTTATTACCTTTCAAACTTTTAAGGGCAATAGTTCTTTGAATATAACGGGTAATAAATTTTCCATCATTATGTGACAGTCATGGCTTTTCATTCCACTTAATCTACCATTTCTAAAGTTAACACATCTATGAAAATTTGATGAAATCCCATCAGGAAATCTTAATCCTTCCATCCATTTTAACACAACTTTAACTTGATTATTACCTAACTCATAACACGCTTTGGTTTTTTACTGTCGTTTCATTACATACGTAGCTCAGAACATTTGCGTAATTCTTGTATATCACGTCTTGATTTCAAATCGTCCTTAGTCTTTCCATTGACATTAAACATTGTGTTAAAAACATTATCAAATACATTTTTCTCGTTCTTCATCACATCAATATTATGGCGAAGCAGAAGATCTTTCCAATAAGGCAACTCCCAAAATATACTTTGTTTGCACCCATTATGAATAGTCGATTTACCTGAAATTTCTGTTTGCACTCCAATTTCATGTATCTTTGGGTAGTTTATTACAAGTTCGTATAAGTCTTCGCTTGACCTTATCATAAGTGATTGTCTAGTTTCTACTCTATTAGCTAAAAAGTTTTCTATCTCCTCTGAAGGGATGATTTACATGGAGAAAACATCGATGGTAGTCAAACCATGAAAATCTCTTACTATTCTGTAAAGAAAATGCTGATGTTTCTCCATGAAATAAGGACAAGCTAGACGACCGGTTGTGCTCCATCCTGAAAGCATTGAATAGGTAGGGAAATCACTTATATTCCACAACAAAGAAGCAAATATACCAAAAAATCTTTGAAATGTCGTCTGTTTCTGCTCCTTCATTCCACGGGTTTTTTAACTCCTCAATCATCGATTGTAAATAAACATCGATTCTTTGTGTCGGATCGTCAGGGCCAGAAATGGTAACAGTAAGAAACATATATTGCATTTCCATACACATCCACGGAGGTAAATTATATGGTGTGATGATAATGGGCCAAGATGAATATTTAGCACCAAATTGAGAAAATAGTGAAAAACCATCTATACATAATTCAAGCCCAACATTGTGACTCTCCGCTGCAAAATTAGGATAAGTTCCATCGAAATGCTTCCATGCTTCTTCATCGGTTTGATGTGTCAACATACCTTCTTCCTCCGTTCTCACACTATGCCATCTCATATGAGGTGTAGTTACGGAAGATGCGTATAATCTTTGAAACCTAGGAGTGATGGGCAAATAAGCATACGTTCTTATGGAACTTCCTTTCTCTTCATTTTTGTTGCTTTGTACCTTTCCTCGTTGCATATTCTAATTTTCTAAGAGTGATTTCCTCTATCCAACACAACATGCAGCCATTTAAAAATGTATCTGTATTTTGATAAGGTAAACCAAAAGCCGACACAAGTTTTTTAACTTCATAGTGATTTTCGCACATTAAATTATCGGATGGCATATGTCGTTTTGCAGCTTATACAACAGCTGTAAAAATCCGGCTTTAGTGATGTTGTATTTTGACTTCATCGCAATGTATTCTGTGGTTACTAATAGTAGAGTGTCGCTTTATTAACCATCACAAAGAGGTTTCTTAGCAGCATCTAATAAATCTTAAAAAAAAATTCTTCAATATTTGGTCCTTCGACATTTACATTGCCGTCATCAACTTCAACCGTAGGGAACATTGATTATGCAACATCTTCAACCATATTTTCTGTACGGTTCCTTATAACAATTTTACTACCAGCAATCTCTAATTCAGACTCTACAGAAGTATGTGCTACAACTTTTCCATGACGAACCCAAACATAATACTTCGACATGAAACCATTTTTGCACAAATGGATTTTCACAATATCGGTAATAAATACTTTAAATGCTTACACCTACTACACGAACAGCGAATTTCTGCATCATTTCTGTGATGACCCGCAAATCCGATGGACATGACATTTAAAATCCTATAATAATATAACATTACAGATCCAATGAAACTGGTTTCGCCGAAATCCGAGACTGTTTGAAAAATGTCTATTTTTTCACGTTAATTAAATGTTAAAAAATTCAGTTTTTACAAATCAACTTTAAATTCATTTTTTATTAGTTCTCCAACATCGTTCTAATTCAAATATAATTTAATTCAACTTTATAAATCATTTTCATTCACATTAAATCCAAATTTCAATTATTTACACAATTCAAATATTAAGTTAACAATTTAATTATCCAAATAAATCACTATATTCAAAATATAGTTTGTTCAACTTATAAATTTTACATTTGAATATTTAAAATCAATTAGTTGTCCAAATTCGAACGACTAGAAATCTAGGTCGTTACATTCTTCCCTCCTTAAAAAAAATTTCGTTTCTGAAATTGCTACGTAAGAAAAGATGCTACAACTCCATTAACTTTTAAAACCAATTAGTTCAAACTAGATTACCAGAATTATTTATACCCTTTAACTATTCGTAAATCCATTCGTCAAACTTCTTATAAAAACTTTTCTAAGTTTTCGAATCCATTCGTACTTATCCTTTTCAAAACTAACTGATAACATTTCAAATTACAATTCCAATCAAAATTTTAGTTATTAAATTTTTTTCCCAAAATTTCAAAAAAAATTAAAGCCTTAAATTTTCAATTTTTTTGGCCAAAGTCTCCTTTGCACGGTTCGACTGTCGTAGAATCACAACATATATATATCACAAATATAAATCTCATCCTCAAGGATGAGGCATCCGCAAGGAAAAAGTGTAAAAGTACGATATGTAATCCGAGATATGTACGTTATATATTATTAAGCAAGCATATACGACTAATATAGCGTGAAAGAAAGCTCCAAAATGCGAAGCAAGCATCATCTGCACCTACTAAACACTCAACGAATCATAAGAACATACATATGTAAGTAATATCAACATATATAACATATATTATACAACTATCATATGGAAATGAAACATATGCAACATAAGTAATCATCAAATAACTAACATCCATTCAACAATTCTACAACCGAATTGGTTCATAACCAAATCAATATTCGTTCCAAATTTATATCGACATTTACTTGATTTGTTTTCAATTTATTCACGTTCATTTATCACAACTAGTTATATTCAATTTAGATTGAATTCAATTTAGATATATTCACTTAGATTACATTTTACTTTCACTTTGAATTCAATTATTTAGCTTTCAGTGAATTAACACTTACATTTATTTCATAAATCAATTACTTAACTCTTGTTACAATTATTCAGTACCATGTTTACTACATCTCATTATTCACTTAGTATAATTCTTTTAACACTAATAACACAAAACAACTGTTTTATTTCATTTTGAATTTGCTTAATTTGGCTTAAACATTTTTATTCAATAACATTTCAACTTATATTCAATTTATATATATACTTAAGTTTAATTTCATCTATTAACTCAAGTTCAAATTTATTCCAATTTCTTCACCTAGCTCATTTAGTCTTTTCATTTAACTTAAGTTAATCTTCATTTATTTACTTCATTTCAACAATTCACTTTATTAATTTACTTTGATACTAAAATCAAGTTCATTTAACCTTACTTAAGTTAACTTACTTTACAATATTCATTCTATTTAACTTAACTTCCAATTTATAATTCAAATATAGATATCTCATTTCTTACATTCAACAAAATAGGAAAATTGTTTTAACTCACTATTCTCAATTTTATAAGTTTACAAACTTGTTACTTAAGATTCATGAATATTTACTTAAATTTACTCATTCACATGCTATATTTCAATTCATAGTTATATAATCACTTTGCTATCTTAAGTGTATATTCATTTTTATTTGATTCATATTCAATTCAATTTATTTTACTTTTCTTTAGTTAAACTTCAAATTTCAATTTAGTAGTGGTAGCAAATCAATCACACAAAAACTCGAAAATGATACTGATGATGCTGCAGTCATCACCGTTATTATTTTCCAGCAATGATAGTGAATTCAATGCTTTTATTACTTTTAAAATCCATTTATTTATAAATCACATTTATAAATCTATACTTATATAATTTCTCCATTTTACTTTGCTTATATAAGTTCATTCCAAATTTGTTTATTATTGTTTAGATTTATAATAATAATAACTTTTATTATTTAAACACAAAAAATAACAAATAACAATAATTAACTTTTACCGTTCATTAACAACCCAACATAAAACATTTTTATATATCACTAACAAATACGTGCTCATATATATAGTAAACTCAATCTCAATCAAGGGCGCTACTGACCCTATCTATATTGAGTATGCATCAAAGCTTAGGAATATACTAAATCTAAGCTCTGATACCAGCTGTGAAGATATGCAAATCCAGACCCTCTGAATCCGACAATAAACCACACATGCCCGAACCAGAGTGCACTAATTGCAGATAATCATGAGAAAGAAAAGAGAGTGTGAGAAGAAAGAGAGAAAAAAGAAGAAGAGAAGAGAAGAAGAAGAAGAGAGAAGCAAAACCAAAACAATGCAGAATCTCACATCGCGGCGGAATAACATATAATGTAGATCAATAATCTTTTCAAAGAGAAACTGTGATATACATAACCAATATCATAGTGCACAATAAATAATCATTAACTTGGACAGTTACAATAACCTGTCCTCACAATTGCTGAAAATTTACAATAACAACAATGCAATACAGCGGAATAATAAACGGATAAGTGAATATGACATGAAGATCTCCAGCTCGCCTGTTGAAACTCCAAAAGCACCAAATGTAAACCGGTAAATATACTCGATCTGACCCGAGCATTGAAAGGGAGGAACACCCGGATCAGTATGGTAAACCAACGTGAGAAAACACACTCAACCGAATTTATAAAGTTATCAAAACTTTTTCCTTTATCAAACAAAAGGTATCTCGTAAGAACACGTCGTAAATAAATACTGATAAGGTTTTTACCTTATGATAACCAAAACATTTCATATCAAATTCTCGTATATTATACAGTGTCTATTGCACACATAATAAATCAAATAGCTAAAATTGTTACATTGTTAAATTCTAGCATAATAGGTTTACAAACAAAATAGCAGGCACGCATTGGATTTTGGATTTCCATACAAATGAATAGGTAAGGGACTACCTTTCCGAAAACTCGGTACACCTCTAGAGGGATGTACCTAGGGTCCAGATACTGGGCGTCTAAACCAACACAAGACCGGCCTACACCTTCCTGGATAGTATCGAATATGTCATCACTTTGGTCGTTACTGACCTAAAATCCGTGGCCACAAGCATACACAACAAAAATAAAATACACGATGTCATAGCGTGTAAAGATATATCCAGAAGAGTGATGACATCTCTAAATAGGGGCGACCCATTTTAGCCTTACTGCTTATATCCCTGTTTCGGTCATTTATCGGGGAGTGAGGCCAAAGAGGTATCGATTACCTTTCACGTATCACATATCACAAATCACATCACTTTGAATGCTACATTTCCATTTCCGTTGACAACTAATTGTCTTCCACAAAATACAACCCTTGAGCTCGTACGTCTCAAGGAGGGTGTTAAGCTAAAAGAAGTTGCATTCTCCGCCACCACTAATGTACGACTGTAAAAACCAACGTACGTAATCTTAGAAATGCAATGTCAGAAAGATGTCCATACAAGTTGTCCAGGAAACGGGATAAACCGAAGGCACTTTCCTACCACATCCTGTCGAGAAATCCGTAGGATTAGTAGCGAATAGTCCTTGCATTGGATATTTCATAATGAAGAGACCACTACTACTTCATGTATATTGGGATTTTAACCCCAAATGATCAATAAGCAGTCCTCCACTATGAAAATCCTGAATATCAGTATCATCGACCAACCGGCACAATGGTCGCATAAATGTTGGTCCGAAGAGGGTTTCGGATAAACCGATCCCGATCTCTTCACACCAACAACGCAAAAGCATTTCTCAATCTCACATAGAAACTAAGTCTCATAAACTTATCACGTCTCCAACTTTCAACTTGCTATCTTTCGACCAAGAAGAAGCTCCATAGATTGGAGTAATACTCTGCACTACACGAATCAACATCTTTAATACAAACGATAATCAAGCCTACACTGAAGGCTACATACTAAGTGTACGACCAAATAGTTCCCACATCAAGTCGAGGAACTAAAATGGCCAATTTTGATAGTCGGTTATTCAGTTATCAAAGCAAACAAACAAATATTTAGCACCATAACAAATAACTAGCCCCTTTTAATTATTCTTTTGTTAATTAAACCACTTTCCAAATATTCACTTCAAATTATCTTTTAAAAGATATATTCTCAAGACCATTTCAACTTTCTATATTGAAAAACATTTCCATATACTTATTTAATAATAAGTAATTCACAAATCTCTTTATTTTTAACACTTAGAAAATATTCCATATACTTAAATCATGATTAAGTATATATTTTATTCTTTCAGGAAAACATTCTCTTAACCATGTGTATTTAGGTCAAAATTAATGTTGCATAAAACATCATTACGATAACCCAAAATCATCAGTATGGCGATTGGATAATTAGATAGATATATAAATCCTATATACTATACAAAACATTTCCTTTCGAAAATCATTTTCTATAACAACAGTGTAATAGTCCATCATTTTCTTACTTCTCGAAACGTCTATTTCAACAATAAATGCTAAAATCTATGGATTCGATACTTGACACATTTTAAAAATATCTTCAACCCATTTAATTCCATTTAAATATCACTTTCCAAAACATTTATTTAATTCAAAAGATTATTCACAGTTCAAAATCGTGAATATAGTTCATTTACCAAATCCAATTCTACACATTTATTTTAAGGATTATCCACTATCAAAAATCAGGGATATATTTCTTTTACCAAATTCATCACTTATACCCATTTATTAAAGGATTACCCACTATCCAAAATCGTGGAAGAAACTCCTCAAATAAAAATCCATATCTAGTTTATCGATTTAAAAATTGATTTCACATTTATAAAACAATGTTTATAAATTCCATATACAAAATTCCTTTATTTACCAATTCCATATATATCTCATTTATATGCCAAAAATACAAATTATAAGTTAATTTACTTATAAATTTCTTATTTCCAAATTCATTCTTTTATAACTTCCTAAATTCATAAATCTTATTTACTTATAAGATTTAATTTCATAATTTAATTTTACCATTTGCACAAACTCCTTTATAATTCCATCATTTTGATTTATAAAAATTTAATTTTATAAATCATAAATATAATCCATTTGAAATATTTCTCAATTTTACTTATTTTATAAAGTAATCAACTTCACATTTCAAAAAATCACAATCTGATTATATTTCCCAAAAATCATAATTTTTATAACATGAAAATTATGACTATTTATTTATTTAAAATAAATTCATTTAATTGACCATTCAAAAATTAGTAGAACATCTATTTTCAAAATAACTTGAAAATACTTTTTAATTTGAAATTATCACTTTAACATTTTTAAATTATCAAAAATAGGCCCAATGCTGCAACAGCACTAAATACATCAATCACGGCATCCAAAATATCATATATCATATGATAACAGCATATATCACAATATCTGTAAATAAAATCAATACTGGCGAGGAATCTAGTTGGAACCCTCCAACCTGTCATCTGCAAAAAATTTACATATTAGAAAATATGTACAATGTCCGCTTCGAGGCAGACGTGCATACAACTAGTCATCCGCTCATACACAGGAACATATAAGGTCTCATTTGCTCCAATAGGTAGGAATATATCCAAACACCAATCAATATATAGATAATATATCATATATCATCCAAAGTATCATTAAACATCAAAAATAAATTTATTCTCACTTATATAAAAATATCAGCGAGTCAGAAAGAGTGAGTTGTACTCACGTTGGTTCCACTAGCAGTTGTATTATTTTATTCCGAATAAAATTAAAAAGGCTTTTAATTTTACCCAAAATTTACACTAGCTCCAATCAACTCCGAACAAGCTTCAAAATATAGTGCTCATCAATACGGACCCAACGCAACTTGTTTTGTCAAAAACGGACCTCGTATGAAGAAGTCATAGCATTTTAAATTTTGTACGAATTTATATGTATAAATTTACACATTTTTTATTTATTTTTAAACCTTTTCTAAATCGGGCCGTTGATTTTCACTGCTCAGATCGAGGCCCCTACTTGTTTTTTCTTCCTTCTTCTCGTTCGTGAAAATCAAGCACTTATAACCCATTGCCGTCGTTCAAAACTTTGATGCCGCACCACCCACGACCACTCCGACGTCAATCGGGCAAACCCATTCAAAGCGCCTAGCCAAGCTCTACCAATGCCGTGAACATTATCAAGCTCGTTGCACCATGGCTGAAAAAATGTGTGTGAATGTTTGTCATTCAACGCCTCTTTGCCATCAATCCATCATGTTAAATTCGATCGTGACCGTTTAAATTATAGATCTCGATATGATCTTTGTTTTTGTAGTTGAGATTTTTTGATGATTGTTGGTGGATTGGAAGAGATCGAGGGAAGAAGCTTCGAGCATTTCTGGCCACTGGAAATTTAGGTGGTTGGCTAACCCTGGCTTTGGTTAGGGTTTTGAAAAATGGAGAAAAACAGTGTAACGACCCGTAAATTTCGGAGATTTAATTTGGTTATAATTTATGAGTTTTGTAATAAAATTTTGTAGAAATAAAAAATTTATAAGCTAATATTGAAATAAACGCTAAATTAAATTATATAAATGGTCACTTAAGACCTATTTACTAGTAATATGAATAAATTTTGATAAATGGAATAGAGTAAGTATGATACCTGGATATAAAATTCATTTAAAGGAGATTTATTTATATGCTAATGTGAATTAAGAAAATATTATAATAAATGATAATTCCATTCGTACTTGTAAAGCTGTTACTATAAGTTGCATGTTCAACAGTATGGATTGAATTGAAATCTATATTAAATTTAAATGCAAATATTAAAGGCTTATAATAACGAAAAATTTAGGCAATAAAAGTAAGCACAAGTGGATAAATAATAACCATATAAGAGAAATAAATGTAAGCATTTAAAATATTAATTAATGTTAATTTGATGATAACGTTACTGGTGATTAATTTGATAGTAGCGGAAGTGTGAACGTAAAGTAATAAAATAATAGATTTATGGTAAGTAATAATTTGTGGTTTTGGGAAATAAAGTTTAAGTTTCGACAACTTAGAAATTAATAAGAAAAATATACAAAATAGGTTATAGAATGTAAAGTAAGTAATAATAATAAGTAGAAATCGGATGACATTAATAATAGATGATGAAGTGCAAATTTTAGGTTTAAATAAAGTGTGGATGAATATTTGATTATTTATTAAATGAATGGAATTCAAATTTATTGAAAAAAAAGTAAACGGGTACTTAGTAATAAACTTAAACGGACTTAAATAGTGCATTTATTTAATTTATACATAATAATAAGTAATGATTGAATAAAAACCTATACCTGTAAATATCTATAATATTTGAGTGGAAATAATAAACTTATAAATGTGCGTTTGAGATTTTTACAACAATTTTTATGAGTTATATACTTAGTTCATTCAATTAAATCGGAAGTCATTGCAATAAATATAAATTTAATGTTATGCAATTGAGATAAACAATTGAAAAATGTTAAAGTATCTGGATACATATATTAAAATAAATGGTACCCAGGATAGTAATATGATCAATAGTGAGTTTAAGAATGGGAATCAGGATTTATTTATTTATATGGAAGCTTAAAGTCTAATAATTAAATTTAATTGCAATTAAACGAGATTGGATATAGTTAAATAATTCGTTATTTCAAATAAGAATAATACGAGAAATTTGTGTGATAATTTATAATCCAATATTTAATCCATCTGTTTGACAGGAATGAATGTAATACTAGTTAATTTATTTAACTAAACGAAATTTTAGGATATTAATTATAATTTGGGTATTTAATGAAATTAAGGATTTATATTGAAATTTATAAATTTACCTTCTTTAAATTTGACATCTAAAATTGTTGGAATTTTGTAAATGATTAAGAATTTTTAAAAGTGATAAAATGAGTCAATTTTAGAATCTAAATATAAAATTTGGATTTATTTACTAATTCTTAATTTATTTAATTAATATAAAAATAGTTATTTGGTCACGGACTCGAATTTCGACGAAACCAGTTTCATCGTATCGTAACAGTGAATTATTGTAGGGTTTCAATTTTTGTAGCGATCGGACTTGTCGTTTGATCGTACGAACGCGAAACGCCTTGAAATCGATTTTATTAAAATCAATTTGAAAATATTGTTTTCAGCATAACTTCTTCATACGGTCGAATGTGGACGTGAAACTTTTCCATCGCGTTTAGAATATTTTAAAACACCTATTTGGATATATAGGTTTACCCAATTTCGTACCGGGGTCAGAACGGGCTTTTTGGGCCAATTATCGTTCAAAACGTTTATTTATCGGATCCATTTACTCTATTTTCTAGCCTATCTATATAATCCCAGCTATAAACCCTAGCCTCCATCTATCTCCATTTCTTTGTGCGTTCATTTCCCTCAAGCCCTCCTTTCCAATGGCTGCAAACCCTAGATCCAGTTTCAATCCAAATCAAAAGTCAAAAATTCAAAGTCTCCAGAAAAACTCACAAAAATTATATGTCATAGTTCTCGAAAAGCATAATCTACTGGTACTGTTCGTTTTTTGATTGGAGCTATTTTTCGTCCAAAAAATTTCAAATTGATTTCGACGTTCATGGTATGGGTGGTCAATCAACGGCAGATCTTCGACTTGGTGATGATCAGAGGGTACTGGAGCGTGGAGCACGACGTATGGAGTCGATCCATACGGTTCGTTAGTCTCGAAACAAAGGGAGTCGTCACAAATCGTGATTTGGTGGTGAATTTTCGCCCTCGACCTGGGGACGCTTGGGGTGGCCGCAAGGCATCAGCAGGGTCAGCCTGGAGAGAATAGAGCAGTGGCGGCCTCAGATCTTGGTGGAAGGGATCGTGTGGTCGAGAAAAAATGGGTTTAGGGTTTCAGGAAGTGGCGGTTGCGTTTCCTTGATCCTGCGCATGTAGGATTTTTCTAAGAGATGAAGGAAGGGTGGCGGTGACGTGTTCTGCTTGCGTGGCATCTATGGTGAGTGTGTTCTTTATTTTTACTTTGTTTTATTTTGATTTACAAATCGTTTAACTCGAATAACTTCTACATACGAGCTCCGTTTCACACGCGATTTTTTTTGTTAGGACCGTAATAAAATTTCGGACGTTTTGGCATTGGTTTGGACAGATTTGGAGACTATCGAATTTTCGGGTTTAAATCGGATTTAAATTCGATTTAAATTCAAAAGGTGAGTGTTTTAAACCACTCACAACTTCTAAAATTTCTTATGTTTGTTTAATTGATTTTAGATATGAGTAGAAATTTTGTCTATGACTGTTTGGCATGTTTTATTCGTTCTCTCCGTTAAATCGCATTTATTTAATTTAACTGTTAATTAATTTTATTATTGCATATAAATTGACAGTTAGAATTTATTTATTTTTGCATATAAACTGATAGTTAAATAGTTATTAAATTTATTTTGAATATAAACTGTTAGTTAATAACTGTTATTTATTTCCTATGCTGTATATTGATATTTGTTTAAATTGACGATGATTGAAATAAATTAATGATGATTGAAATAAATTGGTTGATGATTGATATTGGGTGAATGGATGATGTGTTCTATCTTATATAAACTGCAAGTTATTATGCATTGTCATTTCATTCGGGATTTCGGTTTGAAATGATATACAACCGCAATTTTATTTTTAAATTGCGGATTGAAATGATAAATATGCGTATCACTTGACCATAGGATAGAAAATTTTATACAGGCACCGCAATATATATATATATATAATTATTTTTGAAATGATTTTTCTATGGTTTGGATAGGATATGGTTTAATAAATATTAAATTTTTGATATTTTATAAATATTTTTTTATATACATATATAGTTAAATTGTTGAATTTGAGCTATGTATAAATTTGTTAAATAAACTAAATAAGTTGAATAATGGAGTTTTAAATGATTTAAATCAATTAGGATTGAAAGATGAATTGGAAATTTAACTGGAATTGAGCTTATTTAAAAATTTAACTCCATTGTTGATGTAAACTTATTAAAATTGGAAATTTTAAAGGTATGATATTTATAACTGGAATTTTATTCAAGATAAATTAAATGAATATTTCTAGTATAAATAAAGTGAAGGAAATATTTAAATTATTAGAAATTTGAGTTTTATTTACGGATTTATTTTGTGAATGTTTCAAACTAAATAATATGACCATAAATTGTTAAATAGGATTTCCAACCTTAGTTTGAAAATTTTAAATAATCGAAGTTTGAATATATTGAAATCGAAGTGTTTTATTGAAACTAAAAGTGAATCTAAATTCAATGGGTTTAGACCTAAAATTTTAAATGAATAAATTTGTGAAGTCGCGGAAATTATTTTATAAAGTAATTTTAAATTCAAACTATTTTATTCCATATACTGTCTGAATATCCAAACCACTCAAGTTTTAGAAGTATGGTTTTAAAGCTATGAATTTCGAAGTATTATGTTTTGAAAGTTATAATTCAAATGTTTGGTTTCCAGATATTATAAATTTTAAAGCAGTATGATTTTGGAAATAAAAAATATTTGAAAGAAATGATATTATTGATTTGGGTTTTATAAAAATAATATCAAATGAGTTGTTTTGGAAATGGAAATGATACCGTATTTATGGGTTTTGAAATGGATAATTATATTCTGGTTTTATAGTATAAACTATTTTTAAAGGCTGCGGTGTTATAATAACGTTTGGTTATTGAAGAGACCGGGATCAGAAGTTTTCATACTCTCTGCCAACTCCGAAAACCACTTTAACAACCGTGTACGCGGTGGAGATTCCAGAATGAAGTAGGATGGTGGTGGCGTTTCCTTTAAGGTAAATACGTGGACCCGACTCTTGTGAGATGGCATAAGGTGGCTAAAACAGGAGCGATCAACGGGTTAATAAGGTAGCACCTTTGATCGAACACATCCCTTCGATATTATATTTTGACTTTGGATTGATTCGGTGGCCACTTTTGATTTTTATTTGGGGGTGTGGCTCGAGGTGGGCGGTAGCTGCGCGCTACGTGTTACCACCGACCCGGAAGCGTAATTGGTATATCTACCCTGGCGTTGCCTAGTTGTGCCGTGTCACCTACCCTATTGCGCCTTGTACGAGTTTGGATTTCTCCCGTAGCCCGTGTGGTATCCTCTGGTGGCTTCCCGATCAAGAGGGACTATGATATTGGATGGACTGCTGGGACTATTACGTGTTAAGGTGGAAAATGTAAAGCCTTAATGCTATTTAAAAGTATGTTTATTTTACTATAGACACTATTATAATAGAGAAATATACTACATAGTAAATAGTTTAACGGATCCTTAAGAGATGTAAATCCCGAGCATCTTTTGAGTTACTGCACTCATATTTATTTCTGTTAATTTAACTTACATAAGTTCTTTTAGTTCTGACTCGAGTGTTTTGTCTTTTCAATTCGCTCGGGTCAGTCCGAGCGTTTTAGCATTGAAGACTTTATTTCTGGAGAAAGAAGACGAAGATTTTATTATTATTATATATATTATATGGTTCCACTACACTGTATACCGCTGCTTTGAGATTTATTGGAATGTGAACTCTGATATTTATTGTATAAAGAAGAATCGAATGTTTTGTAAACAGTTTCATGAACTGTATATTTATTATTGTATTTTATCTTTCCGCTGTGAGATTCTGTTTAGTTTTTCTTTCTTTCTTCTCTGTTTTCTTATTTACCCCATAACAATCGGCCCTTCCGTATGGTTTGGATTGTCACGTGTGTCTGTTTAAATCGTGCGAAGGCGGGATGTTACAGTTGGTATCAGAGATTTGGTTTAGCGATAAACCTTAGCTTTGTGGGGTTTGACTCTTTACTAATAGGGTAGTAATACCCTATGGGAGTCGCTGAGTGTATATATATGAGAGAGCGTATTTGTTAGTGTTATAAAAGATTTTATTATTGTGTTAATCTGTTCCGTTTTGTATTTATCAATTCTGGTTGATGCATGAGACGCTAGGACATCAATAGGGATTTCTAAACACTTAATAGGACAGACCAACATAATATTTGTATTATATAGGTGAATGAAATAATTTTGCCTATTATATTTTCTGTATATAAAATAAAAAATTTCAAATGAAATCTATATTTGGCTGCAATAGATTGGTTGTTAGGTATTAAAGTGTATGAATAATAATAGAAATAAGATTGAAGTAGAAAATAAATGAAATTCGGAAATTTAGAACTTAAGATCCGAGGTTTTGAAATTTTTCGAATAAATTTTGGAATATAATAATATTGTTTATAAGTATTTTCTAATATAAATATTTCAATATAATTTGGAAGAATTGTTTTAAAGAAAATTTTGGAGACAATAATTTTTGTACATTCCTCTCTGTCGCTGGAAAATAATTTCGATGGTGGCGGCCACATCATCGACTTTCATTTTCGAGTTTCGAAGGGGGAAGGCCACTGTAGTAGCTTTACTGCAGACATTTTTGAAAAATATATAAATTTTAAATTGTTTAAATATAATTAGAGATATATAAGTTGTAAAAATATATTTATCTATTGTTTTAAAATAAACTGAAATTTAACCCGGTATTAAATTCTTAAATTTCCATTAATTAATTGTTTCAATTGTTGTAGTGAAACAGAATTTAACTAATAATTGAAACCCTAAATAAAATAAGAGATTTAAATGCTAAGTTATAAATGGGAATTAAAGAAAATTTGAAATTTGTAACATATGAAACAAAGAGGAATATTGTTGAACATTAAATTTGATTAAAGGATGAGATAAAACTTGTATAAGTTCATTTGCATTTTCTGTAACATATATAACTTACCAGATATAAAAAGTTGAAATGTTTAATAAAGAATGTAATGGAAATTGTACAAGTGAGAGTAGGAAATAAAGTATCCAATGAATTTTCTATTAAATGAGAATTTAATGTTATAAACTTAAGTTATAATCGAAATTTTACCAAGTAAATATAATTAAAGATAAGTATGACAAATAGATGAGTATAAACTTAAATAATTAAAGTGTAAATAAATGAGGTCATGCAATAATAAATGAATGAATAATTATAGTAGTTAATGGCATGACCTGAGTTAATGGAAATGAATAATAGTAAGTAGTAAGTGAAAATAAATGGATGTAATATAATAAAGAGAAATTGTAAACTTAAGAAAAGGGTTGCAGTTATTCTAAATAAAATTGAAAGAAATAAATGAAAATAAAAAGAATAAACTGTGATATGAACGAAAAGAATCAAACAACAAATGTATGAATGGAATAAATAAAGAATAGACTAAGTCCATTGCTGAAATTGTTGTTTGTCGTGATTTGGGGTTGTTGGGTAAGGAAACTTTAATTTCGTTGGGGTAGATGAATAATCAATTGTGTTAAATCTAAGATTGTTGAGTAAATGATGCACTGGATGGTTTATTCTTCATTCCGTACAATGTAAAGGTTTTGAACCCGAACAACTATTTGTTTGGTTGGTTGAATAGTTGCTTTGAATTTGTTGTGTATGCTGTTGTTAAAATTGATGGTTGTTGTATTGATTTGTTGCTAGTGATTGAAACCACTTAAATATTTCACTTTATATAAATTGTTAACCCTTTAGATTTTGTAAGTGTTTATAAGTGAAATGCAGGTTATGGAAGCAATTGCTATTGGTTCCATAAATTTAGCGTAAGTTGCTCGACAAATAGGTACGTTTTCGGATTACGGTTTATAGCGCTATTTTATATATTTTTCCTGCATAGGGATATATATTATTTTTGAAAATATTTGTGTATGTTGTTATATTTATATTATATTTTCTTCCGAGCCTCTCCATACAAAGGAGACTCTGCCAAAATTTTCCGTAAATTTTGGACTTAGAAAAAATTTGAAAATGTTTACAAACTTTAACAATTTATGTATAAAGGATTTAAATGGGTAAAGTGGTATATTTTATTTTAAATTATTTTATTTTGTAAACTTATTTGTTTATAAATTTAATATTTAAGAAAGATATATTGATTTCTTAGTGTTCCTTCTCCTTTCTTTTCCCTTTTCGGGGACGAAAAGTTTTGAATGGGGGAGAGTGTAAGACCCGTAAATTTCGGGGATTTAATTTGGTTATAATTTATGAGTTTTGTAATAAAATTTAGTAGAAATAAAAACTCTATAAGCTAATATTGAAATGAACGCTAAATTAAATTATATAAATGGTCACTTAAGACCTATTTACTAGCAATATGAATAAATTTCGATAAATGAAATAGAGTAAGTATGATACCTGGATATAAAATTCATTTAAAGGAGATTTATTTATATGCTAATGTAAATTAAGAAAATATTATAATAAATGATAATTCCATTCGCACTTGTAAAGCTGTTACTATAAGTTGCGTGTTGAAGAGTATGGATTGAATTGAAATCTATATTAAATTTAAATGGAAACATTAAAGGCTTATAATAACGGAAAATTTAGGCAATAAAAGTAAGAACAAGTGGATAAATAATAACCATATAAGAGAAATAAATGTAAGCATTTAAAATATTAATTAATGTTGATTTGATGATAACGTAACTGGTGATTAATTTGATAGTAGCGGAAGTGTGAACGTAAAGTAATAAAAGAATAGATTTATGGTAAGTAATAATTTGTGGTTTTAGGAAATAAAGTTTAAGTTTTGATAACATAGAAATTAATAATAAAAATATACAAAATAGGTTATAGAATGTAAAGTAAGTAATAATAATAAGTAGAAATTGATGACATTAATACCAGATGATGAAGTGCAAATTTTAGGTTTAAAATAAAGTGTGGATGAAAATTTGATTGTTTATATTAAATGAATGGAATTCAAATTTATTGAAAAAAAAAGTAAACGGGTACTTAGTAATAAACTTAAACGGGCTTAAATAGTGCATTTATTTAATTTATACATAATAATAAGTAATGATTGAATAAAAACCTATACCTGTAAATATCTATAATATTTGAGCGGAAATAACAAACTTATAAATGTGGGTTTGAGATTTTTACAATAATTTTTATGAATTATATACTTAGTTCATTCAATTAAATCGGAAGTCATTACAATAAATATAAATTTAATGTTATGCAATTGCGATAAACAATTGGAAAATGTTAAAGTATCTGGATATATATATATTAAAATAAATGGTACCCAGGATGGTAATATGATCAATAGTGAGTTTAAGAATGTGAATCAGGAATTATTTATTTATATGGAAGCTTAAAGTCTAATAATTGAATTTAATTGCAATTAAACGAGATTGGATATAGTTAAATAATTCGTTATTTGAAATAAGAATAATATAAGAAATTTGTGTGATAATTTAGAATCCAATATTTAATCCATCTATTTGACAGGAATGAATGGAATACTAATTAATTTATTTAACTAAACGAAATTTTAGGATATTATGTATAATTTGGGTATTTAATGAAATTAAGGATTTTATTGAAATTTATAAATTTACCTTCTTTAAATTTGACATCTAAACTTGTTGGAATTTTGTAAATGATTAAGAATTTTTAAAGGTGAGAAATGAGTCAATTTTAGAATCTAAATATAAAATTTGGATTTATATACTAATTCTTAATTATTTAATTAATATAAAAATAGCCGTTTTGGTCACGGACTCGGATTTCGACGAAACTAGTTTCATCGGATCCGTAACAGTGAATTATTGTAGGGTTTCAATTTTCGTAGCGATCGGACTTGTCGTTTAATCGTACGAACGCGAAACGCCTTGAAATCGATTTTATTGAAATCAATTTGAAAATATTGTTTTCAGCATAACTTCTTCATACGGTCGAATGTGGATGTGAAACTTTTTCCATCGCGTTCAGAATATTTTAAAACACCTATTTGGATATATAGGTTTACCCAATATCGTTCCGGGGTCAGAACGGGCATTTTGGGCCAATTATCGTTCATCACGTTTGTTTATCGGATCCATTTACTCTATTTTCTAGCGTATCTATATAATCCCAGTTATAAACCCTAGCCTCCGTCTATCGTCATTTCTTTATGCGTTCATTTCCCTTAACCCCTCCTTTCCAATGGCTGCAAACCCTAGATCCAGTTTCAATCCAAATCAAAAGACAAAAATTCAAAGTCTCCAGAAAAATTCACAAAAATTATATGTCATAGTTCTCGAAGAGCATAATCTACTGGTACTGTTAGTTTTTCGATTGGAGCTATTTTTCGTCCAGAAAATTTCAAATTGTTTTCGGCCGTTCATGGTATGGGTGGTCAATCAACGGCAGATCTTCGACTTGGTGATGATCGGAGGGTACTGGAGCGTGGAGCACGACGTATGGAGTCAATCCATACGGTTCCTTAGTCTCGAAACAAAGGGGAGTCGTCACAAATCGTGATTTGGTGGCGAATTTTCGCCCTCGGCCTGGGGACGCTTGGGGTGGCCGCAAGGCATCAGCAGGGTTGGCCTGGAGAGAATAGAGCAGTGGCGGCCTCGGATCTTGGTGGAAGGGATCGTGTGGTCGAGAAAAAATGGGTTTAGGGTTTCAGGAAGTGGCGGCTGCGTTTCCTTGATAGTGCGCGCGTAGGGTTTTTCTAAGAGACGTAGGAAGGGGGGCGGTGACGTGTTCTGCTTGCGTGGCATCAATGGTGAGTGTGTTCTTTATTTTTATTTTGTTTTATGTTGATTATCAAATCGTTTAACTCGAATAACTACTACATACGAGCTCCGTTTCATACGCGATTTTTTTTGTTAGGACCGTAATAAAATTTCGGAAGTTTTGGCGTTGGTTTGGACAGATTTGGAGACCGTCGAATATTCGGGTTTAAATCGGATTTAAATTCGATTTAAATTCAAAAGATGAGTGTTTTAAACCACTCACAACTTCTAAAATTTCTTATGTTTGTTAAATTGATTTTAGATATGAGTAGAAATGTAACAACCTGCATATTTATCGATTTTATATTTAAATATTTTATCGTTAATCGGATATTGGTCCGAAAAGATACTTTTTGCAAACGGTCAAGTTAGGACTCGAGACCACTTCCATTGAGTTCGAAATGTCGTTTACAACTTTTTTAAGTATAAACATTGATAGGTTTGGAGTTAGTGGAATTTCACTAACTTTTCCCACTTTGGACTATGGGTTAGTTTAGCCTATTAAGCCCAAGTTCCAACCCCCTTCTCTTCACTCTTCATAAATTCCTAACTAACTTGAAATTTGCATTAATGGTGAAGAGAATGGGAAATTAATACTCCAAGCTCAAATTTAATTGCTAGTCCAACATTCAACTCCAAATTCAAGTAGAAGATATTGGATTAAAGCTTTGGATTGCTTGTCCATTGGCTTCAAGCTTCATCTTCATCCATTTTAGTGAAAAGGTGAGATTTTTATCTCACACTCTTTCTTATAACTATCTTGGACTGTTGGGAATGGTTCCCTATCACTTTAACATGCACATTTGCATTTGGTTTGGACTGGATTGGCGAAAAACTCCACTTTTTAGTGTTTTTGGTGAATTTCCAGCCTTAGGTCGTTCTGGACCCTTAGGTCCCTCGGGTTCGTGGCTTGCGCGCGTGGAAAAGTCGCCTGGACGTTAGGTCGTAGGTCGCTCGCGAGTTAAGCCTTAAGCCGAAGGTCGTTCGCGAGTAAAGCCTTAGGTCGTTTGGCCTTTATAACGTTAGGTCGCTCACGTGTTAAAACTTTAGGTCGCGCTGGCCTTAAGTCGTAGGTCGTCTCCGACCTAATATTGCCTCTGCTATTTCACTAGGTCACGCGGGCCTTAGGTCGTAGGTCGGGAGTCTCCTAGGTCGTAGGTCGCTCGGTCCTACTTCTATCCCTAAGTCGCGTAACCCTATCACCTTTAGGTCGTCAGGCCTTTATGTCGTTAGGTCGTTACACCTACAACCCGTTAAGTCGCGAATACCTTTAGGTCGTGAACGCCATTAGGTCGCAAACCTCGTTAGGTCGTCTGTCCCTTAAGCAGTTAGGTCGTTCGACCTGTGATGCCTTAGGTCGTTTGACCCGTGTTACGTTAGGTCGCGTAACCCCTTAGGTCGCTTGACCTTGTTTTACTTAAGTCGTGAACCTTGTTAGGTCGCTCATCCTTAGCTCGCGTACCTTCTTAGGTCGCGTACCCCTTTAGGTCGTTACACATCATTTTTGTTTTAGGTCGTAGGTTGCTTGTCTTCACTAGGTCGTACCGTTTTGGACGGGGCACTGCCCTGCACCCCGCCGGGGGAGCTGCCCCCTGGATCCCCGCGACCTGACCGGTCAGGTCGAACCCCGTAGCAGGGGCGTTGCCCCTGCACCCTCACCTTGGGGGGTTGCCACCCCCTGGACCCCCCCTCCATAGAGGATCTTATCTGAAATACATTCAACAGAACTTGTTTAGCCGATTTCCTTGGATTTTTATCACATCTTCGAATGTGATCTTTGTGATTGATTGTTTCTACAATCGCTTCTGTGATTTGTCACTTTAAAATATAAAGGTTTCAATACTAGTAGTAAATATCAAAACTCTTTCAACATTATGATTTCAACTCTATTTTTAATAACAAAGCTCTTTTCTTAACCCGTTTTCCAATCTATTAGTATATACAAACCTTTACCTCACTCGGATGAGAAATCTAATTAAACGGCTTAGTAAAACAAGTGGTATGAAACGCTTTCGTTGGCTTCGTCGGTTAATTCTTGGACTTGTTCGATTGAACCTCTAGTGACAATTTTATTAGTGAAGATTTATAGTATGTTCGTAAATATTTAAGTTAAGCTAGTGGTTATGGGACATGAAACTAAACTTTTATATTTACTAACTTAGTGTAACTGACACTTCTCGTTGATCATGATGATCATTTTATGATTTATACTAGCAATTATGCGATGTCTCTTTGTTTGCAAGGTTAGACTAGACCTCATTGGTGTGATTCCGACTCATACATATCTCTTTGTCCGCAAGGTTAGTCTAGACACCATTTGTGTGATTCCACTCACACATATCTTTTTGTTGCGAGGTTAGGCTAGACACCATTGGTGTGATTCCACTCACACATACCTTTATGCTTTTTGGTTAGCCCAGACCTCATCTGGGTGATTCCGACTCACCCATATGGGGTAGCTCCCCATGGTCTTCGGACCGTCATGTGATAGGCCTCTTTCCCTTTTTCTGTGATTTCTGGATTTCTTGTGTTGATTTCTGGAATTTATGTCATTGACTTGTTATGAGTACAAGTTTAGGGTATGATGCCCTCTTTGGATCTTTGAGAAGATTCTTGTGATATCGATTTATCTCTTATTGATTGATCTTCTGTTGATCATCATTTGCATACTTATAGTAGTATGTCAGTATGGATATTTTATGTTTATGCCATATCTTTTATTTTAAACCATGTCATATGATATTTATAGCGAGAATGATCCGTTTATTATTTTCTTAAATAATACTCGGATCAGACGGAGATGTTACAGGTGCTTCTGCTTGACTTCTTCCCGGGATTTGCTACTCTGACATTTGGCTAACTATTTAGATTAGCAGTTTTTGTTTTATACACTTAATACTTAGACTCATAGTTGTATTCTTTTGTACAGCACGTGTTGCTATCTTTTGTATTATTGTGGATCTTTTTGACCACTACTCTGATGTACACTTTCATGTGTTGGTTATATATTCATATCTTCTTTCGCCTTTGTGATATGGATGTCTGTGACTGATTTGTGTCATGCTTATTTCTATGTTTGTTTCCGAAGATTATTTATAGCCACCGTGTAATAAGCAATCACATGGATGGTCGCTCCTCAATAGCCTTATTCTCCGTGCTAGTTGACAGCACTACACCGTAGTGTTCTTGGCTAGCGTGGGTATAGAGGTGGGGCGTCACAGCTTGATATCAGAGCCAAACTTCGGAACAATGTAGAATAACTTAACAAGGATCATCGTCCTAAGTCTATCTTAGGAGTTATACCATAGGATTAATTCGAGTCTTCGTACCGATTCATTCTATTTCCTTTATGATTCCTTGTTTTATCTATCAAGATTGCTTGATATTCATTGGTGAATAACCTTCTTCCTTCTCTTCTTTCTTTCTTAAAGGAAGAGAATGTCTAGACCAGGCCGTCCCAGTACTGGATCATCTAGTGCTGCTCCCTAGGATGGAGTTTTTATGACTGCTCAACAGCTTCTTGATTTAGTAACAAATGCTCAAGCAGCTGGAGCTGACCCGGAACCTACTCACCCAAAGTCGGGATTTGCACGCTTGTGCAGCGATTACACCAACTTGGGTGGGAAGCCCTTCGAAGGTTCGGAAACTATCATCGAGGTCCAGGCTTGGTTAAAATCATGCGATCGAATCTTTTCTCGCATGAACCTTATCGATCTCCACCGCGTTCAGGTGGCTTCCATTATGCTCCATGAGAGAGCATTGGACTGGCACGAACTCCTTATTTCAGAAATTAATGAAGCGGATCTCACCTGGGAGAAATTTCAGGGACGCTTCGAGTTAAAGTTTGTACCAGAAGCTGGGAAAGTAACCTTGGCTCGACGTTTTATAGACCTTGTTCAAGGTCAATCCTCTGTGACTGATTACGTCGCAGCCTTCGAGTCGCTTTCCAAATATGGGCTTGAATACATCAACACCCCATTGAAGAAGAACCAGAGGTTCGTTTTTGGCTTAAATAAGAATTTTAAGAAGCCACTACTCCTGAAACTAGAAGTCGCATTTGATCAACTCGTCGATTTCGCTCTTCGTCTTGAAGAGGCTGATAGAGAGAGTGATGTTGAAGTGGAAGGCGCTAAACCAAACTTCAACAACAAGAAGAGGCCAAACAAATTCAAGGGTCCTTATCCCAACAAAAAGGGTAAGCAAGCAACTCCTGCTGCAAAGGCTCCTTCTCCTAGTGGTGCGAGATGCCTCAACTGTGGATCTGGGGATCATTTTGCGAATAAGTGCTCGAAGGCTAAATCTTGTCGCTATTGTAAGAGCCCAGATCATGACATACATCAATGCCTCAAACGTGAAGGTAAGAAGGAAGGAAAGTTGAATGTGGCTCAAGCCCCTGGCAACACATCTCGTGGCCAAGGTATTTCTTACTCCATTCTTGATGGTTTAATTTTATTTCATGATCGACCTATTAGAATTCTCTTTGATATGGGTGCATCCCATTCTTTTATATCAAAGGAACTGGTAGACACTTTTTCCTTAAGTGTTACTGCATTAATGACTTCTTTAAAAATTGCGAATCCTGTTGGTGGATCCGCAACTCTTAGTTTGCTTTGTAAAAATATGGAGATTATTTTATGCGATTTTTATTTCCAAGCCGATTTGCATGTTTTGCGTTACTTAGGCTTTGGAATGATATTGGGTATGGACTGGCTTAACCATTATGAAGCTCATATCCTATGTCCTGAGCGGACTATTTATCTCCGACATCCGCAATCTGTAAATCTGATTTCTATCATTCTTAAAGATTTAGATTCTTCTTTGACTGCATCTTTATATTCTTTAAATCCTCAAGTCGATGATGATGATGATGATGAGGAAGACGTCATTTCTCGAATTCACGTTGTCCGTGAATTTTCCGACATATTCGAGCCCGTTTTAGGTTTACCACCTAAGCGAGCAATTGAGTTCAGAATTAATCTTACCTCTGAAGCTCGACCTTCTACTCGTCCTCCTTATCGCATGTCCAATAAGGAAAATGAAGAGGTGTGCAAACAATTATCCGAATTGGAGACGAAGCAATTTATTCGCTCTAGTTCCTCGCCTTGGGGAACTTCGGCTATTTTCTTAAAGAAATCCGTTGGTACTCTTAGGCTCTGCGTTGATTATCGCAAAGCTTAACGATCTTACTATTAAAAATAAATATCCTTTACCTCGGATTGATTATATATTCGATCAGCTTAGTGGTGAAAGGTCTTTTCACAACTGGACTTGGCTACCGGTTTCCATCAACTTCGTATCGTAGAGGATAGCATTCCTTTGACATCATTCCGTACTCGATATGGATCTTATGAATGGCTTGTTATGCCATTTGGGTTAACAAATGCTCCGGCTTATTTCGTTGACCTCATGAATCGAGTTTTCAAAGATTTCCTCAATCGGTTTGTTCTCATTTTCATTGGTGATATTCTTGTGTATTCTAAAACCGAGGAGGAACATGAAAAACATCTTCGGGTTGTATTGGAAACTCTTAGGAGTAATCAGTTAAAGGCAAAATTTTCTAAATGCCACTTTTGGCAATCTCGTGTGAAGTTTCTCGGTCATATTATTTCCGAATCCGGAATTTCCGTGGATCCTTCAAAGATTGAAGCGATTCAAGATTGGAAAAGACCTGAGAGTGTGACTGAAATTCGTAGCTTTCTCGGATTGGCGGGTTATTACCTTCGTTTTATTAAAGACTTTTCTAAGATTGTCGTGCCTCTTACTGGCTTGACTAAGAAGGGAGTTAAATACATTTGATCGGACAAATGTGAAGCCTCTTTTTAGAAATTGAAAGAACTCCTTTCTGATGATCCTATTCTTGTTATTCCCGAAGGGAATCAAGATTTTGTTGTTTATACTGATGCTAGTCACGTTGGTTTGGGTGCCGTTCTTATGCAAAAAGAACGTGTTATTGCTTATGCTTCTAGGCAATTAAAACCGGCCGAGACTAGATATGCCACTCATGATTTAGAACTCACGGCTATTGTTTTCGGCCTTAGAATTTGGCGTCATTATCTATTAGGAGAGAAATTTATCCTTTACATGGATCATAAGTCTTTGAAATATTTATTTTCTCAAAAGGAACTTAATTTGCGTCAACAGCGTTGGCTCGAGTTCCTTGCACCTTATGATCTTGATATTCTTTATACCCCCGGTAAGGGTAATCGTGTCGCCGATGCTCTTAGCCGTAAACAATAAGCAGTTGTTTCTATGATGATATCCGAATGGAATTATCTCAAGATTTTATCCACTTGTGAGAGTCGAGAGCGCGTATCCGATTTATTCTCATCACTTGTTTTATGTAGCCTTGAGGCTCATCCTTCTCTTTTAGACCGCATTCTTGAAGCTCAAGGGCTAGATCCTGAATTGGCTCTTCTTGGCCAAAATGTTAAGGATAAAATTGATATTGAAGGTTTGAAAGACTTTGATATTGATTCTCGTGGCGGCATTCGAAAATTTGGTAGACTTATCATACCAAATATTAGTGATCTTCGTAAAGATATTTTAGAAGATTCCCATCGTTCTAAATTCACCATTCATCCCGATAGTAGTAAAATGTACACTGATATGGAGCGACTTTATAATTAGGAGGGAATGAAATCAGATATTTCTAACTTTGTTAAGTGTTGCATGACGTGCCAACTTGTCAAGGCCGAACATCAAAGGCCTGGTGGGTTATTGCAACCTTTAGAAATTCCAATTTGGAAGTAGGATCAAATTTCCATGGACTTTATAGATAGCCTTCCCCGTTCTTGTTCGGGTCATGATAGCTTATGGGTGATTGTTGATAGACTTACTAGATCCGCCCATTTTATTCCCGTTCGGTCTAACTGAACCGTTCCTCTTTTGGCCAAACTTTTTATTAAAGAAATTATTAAATTGCATGGAGTTCCTACTTCTATTATTAGCGATCATGATCCATTGTTTACTAGTGGCTTTTGGAAGAGTCTTCAAAAAGCTTTGGGAACGAAGCTTAATTTTAGCACCGTTTATCACCCCCAGTCCGATGGACAAACCGAGCGTGTGAATCAAACTCTTGAAGATCTTCTTCGAGCTTGTGTGCTTGATTTTGGTGGAAGTTGGGAAGATCATATTTCACTTGTTGAATTTTCCTATAATAATAGCTTCCAATTTAGTATTGGTATGGCACCTTTCGAGGCACTCTACGGAAGGCCATGCCGATCTCCTTCTTGTTGGCTTGAGGCCGGTGAGAAGCTGGTTTTAGGTCCAAACTTTATTCGTGATTCCACAGAAAAGATTGAACTTATTCGACATAGGATGAAAGAAGCCCAGAGTAGATAAAAATCCTATGCCGATAATCGAAGAAGGAAATTAGAATTTTCTGTTGGAGATCTTGTTTTCTATTCGTGTTTCATCTATGAAAGGTGTTGTACGTTTCAGTCGTTCGGGAAAGTTAGCGCCTCGATATATTGGGCCATTTCCCATCACCGAACGTATTGGTTCCATGGCTTATCGCCTTGCATTACCAGCTCAGTTTTCTGCCATGCATGACGTGTTTCACGTTTCTCAATTTCGGAAATGCCTTCGGGATTCCGATTCTATCCTTGAGTCTGCTGTTGTGGAAGAAATTGAAGTTTCGTCGAATTTAACTTATGAGCAGCATCCTATTCGAATTATTGCTTCGGAGGTTAAACGCCTTCGAAATAAAGATATTCCGCTTGTGAAGGTTCAATGGTCCTCAAATCTTAAGGATTGCTCTTGGGAATCCAGAGAATTCATCGAGCGTACACATACGAACTTGCTTACTCCTGCTCTTTGAGGTGAACTTCTTATTTCAAATTTCTTTTGTGTTAATATGCTTTTATGGTTGTTACTTTTTATTTCCATCTTATATATATATTGCGAGGACACAATTTCTTTAAGGAGGGGAGTCTGTAACAACCCGCATATTTATCGATTTTATATTTAAATATTTTATCGTTAATCGGATATTGGTCCGAAAAGCTACTTTTTGCAAACGGTCAAATTAGGACTCGAGACCACTTCCATTGAGTTCGAAATGTCGTTTACAACTTTTTTAAGTATAAACATTGATAGGTTTGGAGTTAGTGGAGTTCATTAACTTTTCCCGCTTTGGACTTTGGGTTAGTTTAGCCTATTAAGCCCAAGTTCCAACCCCCTTCTCCTCACTCTTCATAAATTCCTAACTAACTTGAAATTTGCAATAATGGTGAAGAGAATGGGAAATTAAAACTCCAAGCTCAAATTTAATTGCTAATCCAACATTCAACTCCAAATTCAAGTAGAAGATATTGGATTAAAGCTTTGGATTGCTTCTCCATTGGCTTAAAGCTTCATCTTCATCCATTTTAGTGAAAAGGTGAGATTTTTATCTCACACTCTTGCTTATAACTATCTTGGACTGTTGGGAATGGTTCCCTATCACTTTAACATGCACATTTGCATTTGGTTTGGATTGGATTGGTGAAAAACTCCACTTTTTAGTGTTTTTGGTGAATTTCCAGCCTTAGGTCGTTCTGGACCCTTAGGTCCCTCGGGTTCATGGCTTGCACGCGTGGAAAAGTCGCCTGGACGTTAGGTCGTAGGTCGCTCGTGAGTTAAGCCTTAAGCCGAAGGTCGTTCGCGAGTTAAGCCTTAGGTCGTTTGGCCTTTATAACGTTAGGTCGCTCGCGTGTTAAAACTTTAGGTCGCGCTGGCTCCGACCTAATGTTGCCTCTGCTATTCCACTAGGTCCCGCGTGCCTTAGGTCATAGGTCATGAGTCTCCTAGGTCATAGGTCGCTCGGTCCTACTTCTGTCCCTAAGTCGCGTAACCCTATCACCTTTAGCTCGTTAGGCCTTTAAGTCGTTAGGTCGTTACACCTATAACCCGTTAAGTCACGAATACCTTTAGGTTGTGAACCCCATTAGGTCGCAAACCTCTTTAGGTCGTCTGTCCCTTAAGCAGTTAGGTCGTTCGACCTGTGATGCCTTAGGTCGTTTGACCCGTGTTACGTTAGGTCGCGTAACCCCTTAGGTCGCTTGACCTTGTTTTTCTTAGGTCGTGAACCTTGTTAGGTCGCTCATCCTTAGCTCGCGTACCTTCTTAGGTCGCGCACCCCTTTAGGTCGTTACACCTCATTTTTGTTTTAGGTCGTAGGCCGCTTGTCTTCACTAGGTCATACCGTTTTGGACGGGGCGCTGCCCCCTGGACCCCTGTGACCTGACCGGGCAGGTCGAACCCCGTAGCAGGGGCGTTGCCCCCGCACCCCCACCTTGGGGGTTGCCACCCCCCTGGACCCCCCCTCCGTAAGGGATCTTATCTGAAAACCGTTCAACAGAACTTGTTTTGTTGAGATGCTAAGTTGACCATTCTTCGGGACAAGCTATCTTCGGCTTCTCGGTCGATTGTATGGATTTTTGAATATCTATTTCGATGGATTCTTTATCGATTTCTTTGGAATTTATTCACGTCTTCGTATGTGAATTTTGATGATCGATTGTTCTACAAATTGTGATTTGTCACTTTAAAATATACAAAGGTTTCAATACTAGTAGTAAATATCAAAACTCTTTCAACAAAATGATTTCAACCCTATTTTCAATAACAAAGCTCTTTTCTTAAACCGTTTTCCAATCTACTAGTATATACAAACCTTTACCTCACTCGTATGAGAAATTGAATTAAACGGCTTAGTAAAACAAGTGGTATGAAACGCTTGCGTTTACTTTGTCGGTTAATTCTTGGACTTGTTCGATTGAATCTCTTGTGACAATTTTCTAGTGGAGATCTACAATTTGTTCGTAAATATTTAAGTTAAGCTAGTGGTTATGGGACATGAAGCTAAGCTCATATATTTACCAGCTTATTGTAATTGACACTTCTCGTTGATCATGACGATCATTTTATGATTTAGACTAGCAATTGTGCGATGTCCCTTTGTTTGCAAGGTTAGACTAGACCTCATAGGTGTGATTCCGACTCACACATATCTCTTTGTCCGCAGGGTTAGTCTAGACACCATTTGTGTGATTCCACTCACACATACCTTTTTGTTGCGAGGTTAGGCTAGACACCATTTGTGTGATTCCACTCACACATACCTTTTTGCTTTTTGGTTAGCCTGGACCTCATCTGGGTGATTCCGACTCATCCATATGGGGTAGCTCCCCATGGTCTTCGGACCGTCATGTGATAGGCCTCTTTCCCTTTTTCTATGATTTCTGGATTCCTTGTGTTGATTTCTGGAATTTATGTCATTGACTTGTTATGAGTACAAGTTTAGGGTATGATGCCCTCTTTGGATCTTTGAGAAGATTCTTGTGATATCGATTTATCTCTTATTGAGTGATCTTCTGTTGATCATCATTTGCATACTTATAGTAGTATGTTAGTATGGATATTTTATGTTTATGTCATATCTTTTATTTTATACCATGTCATCTGATATTTATAGCTAGACTAATCCGTTTATTATTTTCTTAAATAATACTCGGGTCAGACCGAGATGTTACAGGTGCTTCTGCTTGACTTCTTCCCGGGATTTCTACTCTGACTTTTGGCTAACTATTTAGATTAGCAGTTTTTGTTGTATACACTTAATACTTAGACTCATAGTTGTATTCTTTTGTACAGCACGTGTTGCTATCTTTTGTATTATTGTGGATCTTTTTGACCACTACTCTGATGTACACTTTCATGTGTTGGTTATATATTCATATCTTCTTTCGCCTTTGTGATATGGATGTCTGTGACTGATTTGTGTCATGCTTATTTCTATGTTTGTTTCCGAAGATTATTTATAGCCACCGTGTGATAAGCAATCATATGGATGGTCTCTCCTCAGCAGCCTTATTCTCCGTGCTAGTTGACAGCACTACACCGTAGTATTCTTGGCTAGCGTGGGTATAGAGGTAGGGCGTCACAATATTGGATGGACTACTGGGAGTATTACGTGTTAAGGTGGAAAATGTAAAGCCTTAATGCTATTTAAAAGTATGTTTATTTTACGGTAAGACACTATTATAATAGCGAAATATACTACATAGTAAATAGTTTAACGGATCCTTAAGAGATGTAAATCCCGAGCATCTTTTGAGTTACTGCACTCATATTTATTTCTGTTAATTTAACTTACATAAGTTCTTTTAGTTCTGACTCGAGTGTTTTGTCTTTCCAATTTGCTCAGGTCAGTCCGAGCGTTTCAGGATTTGAAGACTTTATTTCTGGAGAAAGAAGACGAAGATTTTATTATTATTATTATTATTATTATTATTATTATTATTATTATTATTATTATTATTATTATTATATATTATATGGTTCCACTACACCGTATTCCGCTGCTTTGAGATTTATTGGTATGTGAACTCTGATATTTATTGTATAAAGAAGAATCAAATGTTTTGTATACAGTTTCATGAATTGTTTATTTATTATTATATTTTATCCTTCCGCTGTGAGATTTAGTTTAATTTTTCTTTCTTTCTTCTCTGTTTTCTTATTTACCCCATAACAATCCGCCCTTCCGTATGGTTTGGATTGGTACGTGTGTCTGTTTAAATCGTGTGAAAAGGCGGGATGTTACAAGAAGGTCCTTTTATAGAAAATTTACGAGCACTATTCACCCGAAATTTTTTCGAACTCCAAACGAAGCGTGCCGCTTGGCATTTATAATGTTTTACCCCTATCTCGAACACAATGGAATATATATCAGGATCTAATTCGATCTTATTTGGAAGATGGGTTTTTGAATCGACTTATTTAAGTTTAAAATTAACCTAAACATATTTCTACGCCTTATAGCTTGCCACAGACAAACCATAAATCCGATTAACATGAAATTTGAAATCCTACAATAATATAACATTATGAATCAAATAAAACCGGTTTCATAAAAATCCGAGACTGTTTGAAAAATGGCTATTTTTACATGTTAATTATACATTAAAATATTCAATATCTACAAATCAACTTTTAATTCATTTCTTAAAAGTTCTCTGACATCGTTCTTATTCAAATAGAATTTACTTCAACTTTATAAATCATTTTCTTTCACATTAAATCCAAATTTAAATTATTTACACAATTCAAATATTAAATTAACAATTTAATTATCCAAATAAATCACTATATTAAAAATACAATTCGTTCAACTTATAAATTTTACTTTTGAATATTTAAATCAGTTAAATATTCCGAATTCGAATGACTAGAAATCTGGGTCGTTACTGAAAGAAACATTCATTATTTGGTACGAATTCGAATAACATTTTAATTTCTACGTTGTAGTTAGTTTAAATTATTTTTCTCAATTGTTTACTTCCAATTATGGAAAAGTATACATGATCAATTAACAGGTTTTATGAAATGCAATGTCTAATTTAATTTCAACGAGTTCTTTAATTTAATTATTCTCTTTGTCACTTTCTCGTTGATAAATCTATGTTAACTCAAACTTGAAGTTTGATAAATACTATAGAATAATTAGAAGATTTGGTTTTTACTAATCATAAAAAAATTCCTGATGTTTTGACAAATTACTTCTATTTACATATGGCTAGCTATTTAGTTGTAGAAATGCATTTTAACATTCTCTAGAATAGATAATTCATATGCTATGTTATTTATATTTACAGATGTGTTTGTGTGTATATTAATTTCTTGAAAAGATGTTTTAGAGATTTATTTATATTTGTATTACAAAATCTAACATCATAGAAGCGATGTTATAAGAATTTTATTTTTGTTACATTGCAATTTCTTAAAAGAAAACACTACAATCTATGAAGGAATAACCATATAAAAGTTTTGAAGTAATAACAATAATTTATCCTTAAATAAAAGAGTATTGTATACCAATATTACACTCCAGAAGTAGTGGCTTATATCTCATACCTTACTTTCATTTGGTGCATCTAATTTTGTTACTGTATTTAAACTTTGATATGCTATTTCAAAATCAGTTACAACAAAAATCTCCAGTAGGGATATCACAAATCACATCGCTTTGAATGCTACATTGCCATTTCCGTTGACAACTAATTGTCTTTCACAAAAATACAACCCTTGAGCTCGTACGTCTCAAGGAGGGTGTTAAGCTAAAAGAAGTTGCATTCTCCACCACCACTGATGTACGATTGTAAAAACCAATGTACATAATCTTAGAAATGCAATGTTAGAAAGATGTCCATACAAGTTGTCCAGGAAACAGGACAAACCGAAGGCACTTTCCTACCACATCCTGTCGAGAAATCCGTAGGATTAGTAGCGAATAGTCCTTGCATTGGATATTTCATAATGAAGAGACCACTGCTACTTTATGCATATTGGGATTTTAACCCCAAATGATCAACAAGCAGTCCTCCACTATGAAAATCCTGAATATCAGTATCATCGACCAACCAGCACAATCATCACATAAATGTTGGTCCAAAGTGGGTTTCGGATAAACCGATCTCGATCTCTTCGCACCAACAACGCAAAAGTGTTTCTCAATCTCACATAGAAACTAAGTCTCATAGACTTATAACGTCTCCAACTTTCAACTTGCTATCCTTCGACCAACAAGAAAGCTCCATAGATTGGAGTAATACTCTGCACTACACGAATCAATATCCTCAATACAAACGATAATCAAGCCTACACCGAAGGCTACGTAATAAGTGTACGACCAAATAGTTCCCACATCAAGTCGAGGAACTAAAATGGCCAATTTTGGTAGTCGGTTATTTAGTCATCAAAGCAAACAAACAAATATTTAGCACCATAAGAAATAACTAGGCCCTTTTAGTTAATCTTTTGTTAATTAAATCACTTGCCAAATAGTCACTTCAAATTATCTTTTAAAAGATATATTCTCAAGACCATTTCAACTTTCTATATTGAAAACATTTTCATATACTTATTTAATAATAAGTAATTCACAAATCTCTTTATTTTCAACACTTAGAAAATATTCCATATACTTAAATCACGATTAAGTATATATTTTATTCTTTTAGGAAAACATTCTCTTAATCATGTTTATTTGGGTCAAAATTAATGTTGCGTAAAACATCATTACGAGAACCCAAAATCATCAGTATAGGGATTCGATAATTAGATAGATATATAAATCCCATATACTATACAAAACATTTCCTTTCGAAAATCATTTTCTATAACAACAATGTAATAATCCATCATTTCCTTACTTCTCAAAACGTCTATTTCAACAATAAATGCTAAAATCTACGTATTCGATACTTAACACATTTTAAAAACATCCTCAACCCATTTAATTCCATTTAAATATCGCTTTCCAAAACATTTATTTAATTCAAAAGATTATTCACGGTCCAAAATCGTGGATATAGTTCATTTACCAAATCCAATTCTACACATTTATTTTAAGGATTATCAACTATCAAAAATCATGGATATATTTCTTTTACCAAATTCATCACTTATACACATTTTATTAAAGGATTATCCACTATCCAAAATCGTGGAAGAAACTCCCCAAATAAAAATCCATATCTAGTTTATTGATTTAAAAATTGATTCACATTTATAAAACAATGTTTATAAATTCCGTATACAAAATTCCTTTATTTACCAATTCCATATATATCTCATTTATATGCCAAAAATACAAATTATAAGTTAATTTACTTATAAATTTCTTATTTCCAAATTCATTCTTTTCTAACTTCGTAAATTCATAAATCATATTTACATAAATGATTTAATTTTATAATTTCATTTTAGCATCACTACTACAAAACAAGGCATTTGCATCGGTTGTTTACCCCCTTTTTGCATCAGTTCAACAACCGATGCATATGCAACCGATGCAATAGGCTTAACACTTTTGCATCAGTTCTGAAACTGATGCAAAAAGGCCCTTTTTGCATCGGTTGTTACTAACAACTGATGCAAAATATCATGGTTGGTTGCTTGAACGCAACCCTCATGTTGCATCGGTTGTAATGAAAACCGATGCAACAAAGGAACTTGTTGCATAGGTTGTTGTTGAAAACCGATGCAAAAAGCCATTCTCAGAAACCATTATTACAATACTCAAATAGACTATATGTGTGTGTCTATATATATATATATATATATATATATATATATATATATATATATATATTATTGATTATAACAAACAATTATTGCATGCAATATAACAATCACTCAAAATTAAATTTGATGGCAAATACAAACTGAATAACATAATACCAAAATGAACATATATCAATTAAAGTGTTAATAATCTATACAAAATAATGGTTCATACGTTCATTTTTACGTGTACTGCAAACCATCTCACTACCCCTACCTGCCCAGAAACATCATTTACGTGCCTACCATCCACTGCCCATTACTTCTACAACGACCACAACTTCTTCAACTGACCACAACGAACATCAACAGTCACATACATGAACATCTGCTGCTTCTTTTCCGGCTTCTCCTACGAACTCGTATCGGGTCTAGCAGACCATGCACGCAGTGGAGGTTCAAAGAACTTGCTAGCGGCATCCGGAGCAGCCTCTGCCTCTTCTTCTCTAGTTAAAGTTAGTCACGTTTGATGAGTACATTGTTGAGCATCCGGATTGAACATGCTTCACAAACTGCGCTTTCACTCGAGGCCATTGCTCAGCAAATTTTTTACGGCTTTGATATCTAACCTGCAAATATTCAATTGCATCGTAAGATTGTTTCTTTTTAGAGAAAAATAAACTTTAATTTGCAACCCTATTTCTATTTTCAATAATTTTGTCTCTTTAAAAAAAAATGAAAATCAACCTAGCCGCATGTTTCAATAATCAAAACTCCTGCTTTTTTATTCCGAAAAATGCAACTATTTACAGATATTTTTGCAAAATGTTTGAAACTACTTAGAAAATAGTGTTTTTGAAGCTTGTTTTCAAATAAGGACCGCTGGTTATTTTGAAATTTAAAAGAGGATGTTTTACAAAACAACACTACAAATAAAATATATGTTTATATAAATCAAGTTGGCATCCAATACCTTTTTCTCGAAACACCTCTCTTTTCTCTTCAATCTGAACTTATTCAATGCTACTTCTCTCTGAGTCAAGCGGCACAAATCTGCTTCTATTTTCTCCACTCGATCGTTGTACGATACATTTGTCGATGTGTTATTACCATTTGTGCTACTCCCATTGCATATTCCACCGCCTTCATCTCTAAGCTCCTTATACACACGTTCGGTTTTCGAACCATAGTAATCCAATTTTGCATTAGATTGAGTTGCATTTGGACTCCACAAATTTTGTGAAGACCTTGGATACAATGTTGGTTTTATTATGCCACCTCCAAATGGAAACTGTTGCGGAATAACTCTGATTGGAGTACATTTAGTTGCAATGTTATTCGGCATAGAGGCAGCAATGCTTGTATCATACGATGTCTGGTTTGTACAAGGACCATAGTTATATTCATTGGCACCACTTTGTATGTATGTTCATTCTCTTGACACTTGGTTTTTACTGTTAGTATACCTACAAGATGAGATTAATAATTTAGTACAAAAATAGGAATGTGTTTCACTAGTATAGATCAAAGGTTTTCATTAATTTACATATTATAAGTGTGATCTATTTGGATGATCGCTGGTCTTGGGTTCGATCCTTTAAGTGTATAATATAGGTAAGTTCAAAAACAAAAGTGTAATTTGTACCACTGGTACAAATTCATGTACTCTTAGAGCTTGTTTGACAACTTTATATAAACAGTCAAAATTGCTCACAAGTAACTTACTTGAATTGCACTGTCTGGAAACTCCATGTATAAATAACTAGCAAAAATAACTTGGAAGTATTCAAGAAGCAACTGCATGTTGCTTAAAATTTAAGAACGAACTTCAAAAGTTACTTTTATCAAGCGAATGACTAAAATAGTTTTTCGTCGTCATAACAATAAATGCTTCATGAACATAAATATATCAAATTGTAATTTACTATACATTCATTACTTATAAGTCATAATAGTCAAACACTCAAATTAACTTATTCCAATTTCAGAGTCAGATTAAATCAAAACATTTTTACTTGGGAACTACTTAGAAACTGCTAAGGAGGATTCAAAATAAGTTGTTGCCAAAGGGGCCTTCGGACAATAACTATAATATTTCATCAAATTAAAAAATGCATATACACTTACAGTGAAAAGGGGGAGGAATTGGAGTGTTTTAGAGCATGACTATCTGATTTGTCTTCCTCCATGTTATTACCGGCATGTCCGTATCTCTTCAGCGATAGTTCCAAATGTGGTGGAGAATCTGATTTGCTCATGTAATTTACATTATGGGAAACCGCATTTGAATATGTTATTCCATAACACAATTGTTGCTCATTGTTTATACCACCAATCAAGTCGATATAGGTTCGATCCTTTATTTCAGCACTAGAATCTATAGGTTTCGCATCCTGATTTGCTGTGTTTTCTACTTCCGCACAAGAATACTCTTCTTCAGGTAGTTGTGGTATTGCTGCTCATGGTAAGCTAATGTATTAGTTTTGGAGAAGGGTTTTACATTTCGAAAAAGAAATGTGGAATACGGATTAAGTAATACCATGCTCTTTACTATCATGATGATCTTGTTCTCTGGAGTTTGGAAGTAGATTTTCGGAAATAAGCAAAGTATCACTAAGTAGTAGCCTATTTTGTTTAAAGATGCTCTGAGCTTCCATATCTGAACTTTTACAACTCTACACAAAAGAATACAAAACTTGTAGGGTCAATATATAGCTCCATGCAAATATAAACATAAATATTCATTTGCATAAACAAAACTAATAATTAACCACAATATTTTATAAAGAGGGATCTTTGATCAAATAATTTCAAGACATTGCTTGTTAAGGCTGACAGGTTTATACATTACACAATCACAAAGAGAGCATGTTTAATCTAACAGTAAAAATCAACTCATGGCACTGTTGAATTCATGTTGAAAACATGTCTATGACTAAAGCTAGTTCCATGTACAAGGGAAGAACTAACCTCGGTATAACTCTTTTTCTCGATGCATTCCTTATTGTTCTCCACATTCTCAAGCTTTTTCTTGGTATGATCGCCTTTAACATTTTTTATCGCCTCCTGGATAGCACTTAACTGGACACAGCACAACATACATAGTTATATAACCGGTCAAGTTATCAAATGAAAGATACATCTACAAATTCTGCAAAGATACAAGGAACAATTTTGCATACCTTGCGCCTTCTCCAAACATGTTGCCACAAGTTCCTCAACTCGTTTTTTCGAACAGGTTTGACAAGGAAATCAGCTGCTCCTTTTAACATGCATTTGTAAACCATGTTCACAGAATCATTGTAGGAAATCACTGCAAAATTAAAAGAGTTAGGCATGTATTACTATATTGCCAATCCTCCAGAAGTAAATTGAAGGAAAATGTAGACTTACTTATAACAGGAATATGTTTACAAATCTCATGACCCATGATCAAAGAAAGAAGATCAACACCATGGAGTGATGGCAACTCAACTTCCATGATAATTACATCAATACTACGTGCCTTTTCTTTTAGTATGTCCCATGGTTTTAGTCCATCTGCTACTGCGTGTGCACCCAAAATGACAAATTATGCACCCAAAATGACAATACTACAGCTACCAAATATTAGGAGTAATGAAATTCATGACATATTCAACGAAGTATTCGACAGACACAACAACAAATCATTCGATAAGTTAGTGGATATTGTGATGACAACATTAGTATGGCATAAATGGATTTAGCACAATATGCAAAACTTTTAATGGATTGAAACTCCAGACTACATTAAAGAGGAACTGATAAAAACAAACTGTAAACGATTGCAGCAAAACACAAGTATTAAAATATAAGGTTTTACGGGAGTAATACATATCTTCACGGAGTTTGGGTACGAACCACCTAATAACACATGGGATAGATCGGTAGCAAAGATTCTAAACTGAAGTTTGGTCGAGCGTCAATTACAAGGAGATAACAGCTCCACCATTGTCGGGTTAGCATAATTATTTCTCTCTTCGAGGTTGTCTGTAGTTACTCTTGAATGGAAAATGGTGGGAAAGGAGATTCTCAATCGATTGTTGATCACTCCAAAACATCGAATTGGTAGCAGCATCGAAGCCTTCAATTAATTGAATCTTAACGTTCTTTCTTGATTTGATTTGGTCAATAAATTACAAAAGTAAAAAACAAAGATCTTGATTATCAGCAAAAGCAAAGAAACATTTCAAAGCAAAAAATTGATAACATCAACAAAAAGAATTCATAAACTAAACTTACCGTAAGAATTGCACCGAGGTCATCAAAATCAGTACCTAGGAATTCCTTCTCCCAATCAGCGAAAGCATCATTCTCAGAAGCCTTTTCCTTCTTCTTATTTGCCTCTTCGCGTGTTTATTGCAGTACTCGATTACTCTCGCCAAAGCAGCACTATGCACAACCGGAATTGGGATGCCCTTGTCAGTATCAATGCCTTCTTCGATTAGGTCAGCGATTGTTTTGGACAACTTCGCCACTGATTCTTCAATTTCGAAAGATTCGTTATCGCTGTTGACCAAAATAATTATCTTTTTTTTTTGGGAGTGGGTAATTGAGGAGGAAGGAGTACATTTTTCATAAAAAATTAGCAACTTTGGAGCCAATTTTTCATTATTTCCCACCTAAATTTCATATCTTTTCCATCAACATGTAGTTGCATCAGTTGACTTTAGAACCGATGCGACTAAAACTATTTGCGTCGGTTATTGGTGATAACTGATGCGAATTTGATTTTTTTATTACCTATTGCTTTCCACGTACCAATTGCATCGGTTATTAAGATAGAAATGATGCAAATAGTTCTATTTGCATCAGTTTTTACTTCAACCGATGCAAATGAGACGAAGCAATATGCACTTTTTGTACAAATGCATTTACACAAACTCCTTTATAATTCCATCATTTTGATTTATAAAAAATTAATTTTATAAATCTTATATATAACCCATTTAAAATATTTCTCAATTTAACTTATTTTATAAAGCAATCAACTTCACATTTCAAAAAATCACATTCTGATTGTATTTCGCAAAAATCATAATTTTTATAACATAAAAATTATAGCTATTTATTTATTTAAAGTAAATTCATTTACTTAACCATTCAAAAATTAATAGAACATCTATTTACAAAATAACTTAAAAATCCTTTTTAATTTGAAATTATCACTTCAACATTTTTAAATTATCAAAAATAGGCCCAATGCTGCAATAGCACTAAATACATCAACCACGGCATCCAAAATATCATATCATATGATAACAGCATATATCACAATATCTGTAAATAAAATCAATACTGGTGAGGAATCCAGTTGGATCCCTTCAACCTGTCATCTGCAAAAAATATACATATTACAAAATATGTACAATGTCTTCTTCGAGGCAGACGCGCATACAACTGATCATCCGCTCATACACGGGAACGTATAGGGTCTCATTTGCTCCAATAGGTAGGAATATATCCAAATACCAATCAATATACAGATAATATATCATATATCATCCAAACTATCATCAAACATCAAAAATAAATTTATTCTCATTTATATAAAAATATCAGCGAGTCAGAAAGAGTGAGTTGTACTCACGTTGGTTCCACTAGCAGTTGTAGTATTTTATTCCGAATAAAATTAAAAAGGCGTTTAATTTTACCCAAAATCTACACTAGCTACAATCAACTCCGAACAAGCTCTAAAATATAGTGCTCATCAATACGGACCCAACGCAACTTGTTTTGTCAAAAATGGACCTCGTATGAAGAAGTCATAACATTTTAAATTTTGTTCGAATTTATGTCTATAGATTTACACATTTTTTATTTATTTTTAAACCTTTTTAAATCGGGCCGTTGATTTTCACTGCTCAGATTGAGGCTGCTACTTGTTGTTTCTTCCTTCTTCTCATTCGTGAAAATCACGCACGTATAACCCATTGTCGTCGTTCAAAACTTTGATGCCACACCGCCCACGAGCACTCCGACGTCAATCGGGCATAGCCATTCAAAGCGCCTAGCCAAGCTCTACCAATGCCGTGAGCATTGTCGAGCTCGTTGCAACATGGCTGAAAAAATGTGTGTGAACGTTGGTCGTTCAATGCCTCTTTTCCATCAATCCATCAAGTTAAATTCGATTGTGACCATTGAAATTATAGATCTCGATATGATCTTTGTTTTTGTAGTTGGGAGTTTTTGATGATTGTTGGTGAATTGGAAGAGATCGAGGGAAGAAGCTTCGAGCATTTCTGGCCATTGGAAATTTAGGTGGTCGGCTAACCCTAGCTTTGATTAGGGTTTTGAAAAATGGAGAAAAACAGGTCCTTTTATAGAAAATTTACGAGCACTATTCACCCGAATTTTTTCGAACTCCAAACGAAGCGTGCCGCTTGGTGTTTATAATGTTTTACCCCTATCTCGAACACAATGGAATATATATCGAGATATAATTCGATTTTATTTGAAAGATAGGTTTTTGAATCGACTTATTTAAATTTAAAATTAACTTAAACATATTTCTACGCCTTATAGCTTGCCACAGACAAACCATAAATCCGATTGACACGAAATTTGAGATCCTACGATAATATAACATTACGAATCAAATAAAACTGGTTTCATCAAAATCCAAGACTGTTTGAAAAATGGCTATTTTTACATGTTAATTAAATATTAAAATATTCAATATCTACAAATCAACTTTTAATTCATTTTTTAAAAGTTCTCTAACATCATTCTAATTCAAATAGAATTTACTTCAACTTTATAAACCATTTTCTTTCACATTAAATCCAAATTTCAATTATTTACACAATTCAAATATTAAATTAACAATTTAATTATCCAAATAAATCACTATATTCAAAATATAATTCGTTCAACTTATAAAGTTACTTTTTAATATTTAAATCAGTTAAATATTCTGAATTCGAATGACTAGAAATCTGGATCGTTACAGAAAGAAACATTCATTATTTGGTACGAATTCAAATAACATTTTAATTTCTATGTTGTAGTTAGTTTACATTATTTTTCTCAATTATTTACTTCCAATTATGGAAAAGTATACATGATCAATTAACAGGTTTTACGAAATGCAAAGTCTAATTTAATTTCATTGAGTTCTGTAATTTAATTATTCTCTTTGTCACTTTCTCGTTGATAAATCTATGTTAATTCAAACTTGAAGTTTCATAAGTACTATAAAATAATTAGTAGATCTGCTTTTTACTAATCATAAAAAAATCCTGATGATTTGACAAATTACTTCTATTTACATATGGCTAGCTATTTAGTTGTAGAAATGCATTTTAACATTCTCTAGAATAGATAATTCATCTGCTATGTTATTTATATTTACAGATGTGTTTGTGTGTATATTAATTTCTTGAAGAGATGTTTTAGAGATTTATTTATATTTGAATTTCAAAATCTAACATCACAGAAGCGATGTTATAAGAATTTTATTTTTGTTACATTGCAATTTCTTAAAAGAAAACACTACATTCCATGAAGGAATAACCATATAAAAGTTTTGAAGTAATAACAATAATTTATCCTCAAATAAAATAGTATTGTATACCAATATTACACTCTAGAAGTAGTGGCTTATATCTCATACCTTACTTTCATTTGGTGCATCTAATTTTGTTACCATATTTAAACTTTGATATGCCATTTCAAAAGCAGTTACAACAAAAATCTCCAGTAGGGATATTTTAAATTACTGTAAAAGTAGTAATTTTGTAATTTATGTAAAAGAAATATTGTATATTGATATGACATTCAAATAGTGCATATATATATATATATATATATATATATATATATATATATAGTAGAGATAAGTTCACTCTAGAAGTGGTGATAATAAAGCATCTCTAGAAGAGATTTAAAAATTTGGAAATGATAACTTATCTCCAAAAGAGATTTTTTATATATATTTGGCAATTTTATTATACCACATAAATGCATAGAAATTTGATATTTGAGATATAGTTGAGGAATAAAACTTAACAACTTGAAGTTGTGTATATATTTTGTTCGAACCAAAAGTTCGATATGGTTCCAAACTAGATGTTTTGAACATTGTCACTCGGTTTTGACGGATTTACACTGACATTGATCTATAATAGAAATTAATAGTTTGAATCCTTGTAATAGTTTGTTCTAATATTCACTAATTCAAATGAGAAAGAATATGCAGATTTATAATATATATGTAATACTTGGACGTACGTATATATCCATATATGTAAATATTCAGCTAACAACCTGAAGTTTGTAATGAGCTCATCTTATAGATTATGTATAAATATTATTTAGTGATTTAAAATTCAATCAACATAAATGTCGAATTACCTAAAGTCGCGTATGTATTCAAATGATCTACACAGTAAGTAAATTCGTCCAATTGGCTAGATCAATGAATGAGAAAAAACTCTAATAAGCAATATCAACTAAATTCATCTTATTAACCAATAAAAAGGTTATCCTCCTATAATGGATATACATATAATGGATATACATATAATGTATTTGTTAGCAGCAATGTGATAATAGTTCTATTTTGATGATCTAATACGATTTGTCTTTCAATTGCTAAGTAGAATAGGGTGATGAGTAGTAGTCAGAATATGATGACCAATTATCCTAACTGAATGGAAATAAAATGAATGAACAAAAAGTTTGGGGGGAGAAGAAGGGCATAGCAAAATATGTAGCATCAATATATCAATAATCCAAGAAGATAGCAGAAAAGATTTGTAGATGTCTTATGATCAAATGAGTTTCAAGACTTGAAAATCTATATGTTTTGATGATAAGTGTACTATTATGTGACAAATAACTTATGAGAACTTCATGAGAGGCATCACTGGCTCGAATATTTCACCCTTTCAATATATCTTCCTGTATATAATCTTGCAAATGTTTTTGAATCAATAATCAATAGGAGTGACGAATTTAATTGATTTTTTTTTCGTTAATAAGAGTGTTCTATTATGCAGCTGTTTGCATGTGCTTTCAAGTGCCAAGATGCAGTTTTCGACCACCCATTTTTTTTATTTCTCATTCTGTTGAAATTTATTTCCCATATCTGTTTTGAAAATTGAACAACCGCAATATGTAAGAAGTAATAGAAGGAGACGAAAGGTTGACATGAGGAGATAGTGCATTTACATGTCTGTTCTTGTTTTTTGTGTATTTGAAAAATGTCTGTAGGATGAAATGGGTATTTCATAAAAGGAACATAATTAGATAGATTGGATAAGTAACATATTTTGGTTTTCTTGCCATCTGTCTTGCGTACGCTAATATAAAATTCAATTATCTTTTATTCAAGCTTAATAGATTAAACTAAGTATATGTTTCAAACAAAGGTGTTTTTGACCAAAACATTTTTCCTTAAGCAAGTTATTCGTTGGGTGATTAAATTTAAGTTTAGACCATGGATTTACGATTCGGAGAAAAGGATTTTTAATGTTCATATTATATAAATATTCAATTAGGACACCGTTCATTTATACATTCGTTATTTTTGTGTATATGCAGCGATAAACTTTATAGGCTATTAAGTTCATGCATTGTATGCAGGTTATTGTTGAAGATGAGCCTTAGCTATATGTATTGGCTCGTCTTCTTGGTTTGATTTTGATACCAGATTCAATTCTAAATTCTGGTGAGCAAATTCATTCATTCTACTAAAAATAGGACATGTCGTTGACATAAACATTTTTCTAGATTGTTCATAGAAAAAATAAACCATTGAGACAAATATTAAAATCAAATTACAGAGATATATTTTCTTGAACAAATATATAAGCCAAAAAATTTGTTTTGTACCAAAATTGACATTCCTATAGTAACTGATTAGAGTTAATGCAATTTCTTTTATGCTCTTTTACTATATTTAAGTACATGTGCAGTGTAGGAAAATAACTAAACAATACACCCTACTATTTCAAAGTACTTATGTAGATTGAGTTTTGCACATATAAAAAAAATCAAAATCAAAAATCAAAAATAAGCTTATGTGGTTTTACATTTTATAAATTAACCAACTTGAGTATTCTCTCTGCATAGGGCCAGTCTTAGGAGTTTTAGTACCTACAGCCAAAAGCGAAAAGATCCTTGGACATAAACAAATGATATTATCGTTAATTAAATCATCAAAGTAATTTATATTGTTTATAAGAATGAGAAAAGGGAGAAAATAACTTTATTCATACCAATAATTGGAATATAAGATCAAAATTGAATTTGCATTGCATTGTATTGTAGTGCATAGATGATGTTCATTGCATCATTTTACAAATTACTTAATTAGTAAATAGTGAAAATTGCAATACAATAAAAAAAATTAAATTTGTATTACACTAGTACTTTCAACTTGTTGAATATGCTAGTATACGATTTTTTTTGATAATAACAAACATATATATATATATTCATATAAATGTATTTGTTAATGTACTATTTTATATTGTACACAATTAAATAAGTAGATAAATATTTGCTGAATGAAATAAATAACACAGAATTTAAAATCAGACAGAAATTTTATTGAAACAAATATTTTAATACAATTTTAAATAGTACAAATTTGAGCTCTCACAATATACATACATACATACATACATACATACATACATACATACATACATACATACATATATATATATATATATATATATATATATATATATGCAATCTTTGATTACAATACAATTTCGATTACAACACAATTTTTACTTTACACTGTTCACCTCACTACACATCACTCATTCACTCGTATTTTATCTTAGACTCTGCTCCAGCCTAAATCCAACATCTGATTTATCTGAAAAGTAAATACTGATGTAGTAAAATTAAAAATGAAATATTTTTGCACTGTAAAATAAATGTGTTTTTGAAAATATTATATGCCTCGGTTATTTGGGTTGTTCGTTATCATTTTGAATTCATCATACACGAATAACTTGTGACATGCACAGTGTATCGTTGTACATGACACAAGGCTGTGCACATCGATATACATTTGATAAAACCGCAAGGACAGGTGAGCACAATGTCAAATCCAAGCCAAAGATAGGTTCAACTCAATTGCAATACAAATAAAGTCACGATATGAGCACAAGGTCAAACCCAAGCCAAAGCTAGGTTCAACTCAGGTGCTACAATACAAAACAATGGGTCAAGACACATAAAACAAGCCTCGACTAAAAATTCAATAAATACACATGAAAGCAAGGCTAGATAGCCCAATTAGACTCGAGTACACATGAAGACATCGTGAACTAGTGGACTGTACTCAGACCCAAGGAAATATGAAATAGAAAAATGATCAGACCATAAATGAATTCAAATATCAAGTACATCAGCACACAAGCACATTCAGACTCATTGAAGACCAAAGTATCAAGTGCAGAAAACTTCCAAAATCAAGACGAAGTCTGAAAACAATGCAAGCTTGAATCGAAAGGATATAACAACCAAGTTTAGGACTGAAATGAATCAGATCATCCAAGATAATACATAGAAAATGGATGTATTCGATGCAACCGAGAAGCTACAGACTTCAAATGCAAAGCTACAACCAAACCTGGCAACATGTAGTTATGATAACTCAACCAAATTGTCGAGTGAAAGGCAAGTATGAGTCAAAGCAATGCAATGACCAAATATAACAATAAATTTCAAATGGAAATATACAATATGAAAGCATTTAGAAATGAATCAAGGCTGACATAACAACATGAATACATATACATGTGCATCTAAGAAAACCAGGTAGGATACGAGTGTAGTCTCAACAGTTCAGTGCACAAAGAGAACAAAGGATATACATGCATGTATACTAGGACCAGTGAGCAGTGACAGTGATCAAGCAACAACCGAACAAGTTCGTTTTCAATCAACACAATGTGAACAGAGCATAATCTACATATATACATGCGTGAACACACACATATATGCAGTGCATAATGCAAACTTGAATGAACAACAGACTAATATCACACAATCAGGTCGAAAATGCTACAGGCATGAACACAAGTAAAAGTCAAGTGATAGCAAATCGAATAAATAAACATTTTCACAAAATATAGTGACCGAAGTCAACATAAATTCAAAGTACCAAAGAATCAACCGTTGTGGACAAGGAAGTCAAAAAATTCATTCCCTTATCAAATCCATTTATATTTCATTTTAACACTCAAAAAACTCATTTTATAATTCCAATATTTTAATTTATAAATATCAATTTTATAAAAAAACTTATATAAAGCGTTTATAAAAATTCAAAAATCCCCATTTAAATTATTTTACAAAAAAATCAACTACTTATTTCAAAAATCACATTTCAGTTATATTTCACAAAAATCATAATTTTTATAACATAAAAATTATAGCGTTTATTTATTTAAAATGAATCAATTCCAAAATTCAATAAAATGTATACTTTCAAATATTTATTTATTTCAGGTATCTAACGATACCAAAATTATATTCGGCTAAATTTTACCTTTAACGATTCCAATCACAACGATAATCATATAGAGATTATAAATAAATCAACACGCAACATTGAAACAAATTCAATTATTTGAGGAATCCAGTTGAATCCCTCCAACCCGTTTCCCTGCATCCACAGATGTTAGCATAATACCAATCCCGTTTCAAGACGGGATATCGTGGTATATGGGATTTATAAAATATTATCCGCTATTATGCGAAGCAATAGGGTCTCACCCGCTATATAATGCGAGAAAATCAACTCCAAGTACTAATATAATACCAATTCCACTTCAAGGTGAAATATCGCGGTATATGTGTTTAATAAATAACATCCGCTAAATATACGACGTATAGGGTCTATTCCAATACAACAGATAAAAATTTATCATTCAAGCATACAATCAACACAATCAAGCAGCTTTAAATCTAACTATTTAAAATTTAAATTGAAACAGATTCGATTGAGTGAGATGTTCTCACCTTGTTTCAATAACGGTTTCAGCGTTTTATTTCGAATAAAATTAAACGCGCGTTTAATTTTGTCCAAAATTATCACTAGCTCCAATCGATCCCAATCCAGCTCCATTGCGTATTATTCATCAATACGAACCCAACGCAATTTGTTTCGTGAATTTCCGACCTCGTATGACAAAGTTATTCATTTTTAAACATTATACGAATTTAACTATATAATTATTTGCACTTTTATTTATATTTTTATAAACCTTTTGCAATCTGGCTGTTGATTTTAAAACAAAAGATCGTGGTCGCGAATGTCTTTTCTTCTCCAGGTGAGTTCGAACGCAGATAACCCATCATCGTCGATCCATTATTCCAAGTCGCTCCTCTTATAGATGATCGAAGGACGATCCTTCACGTCCAGACACAAGCACGTCGCACGACACACCTCCACCCCTGACGGCGACAAGCTCGGTCGACCATACGCTTGTAAATACGTGCTCGAAAACATGATGAACGCGAACTGTTTGTCGTCAATCCATGGCGTGAAATCCAATCATAACCGTTGATCTCAAAGATCTCATAACTTTAGCAACATCCTTCCACTCTCCTCCTCCTTGGGCCTTCCCTTTTTGTTGTTGGCCCTTCTTGAAAGAATAAACTTATTTTTCCTACCAGATTGGGCCTTTTTTCCTACACTCCACCTCTCAATGTACATAATATCATACCTTCTCCTTATGTCTACAACTTCACTAAATGGAAGAGCTAGATGAATCATTGTTCTATCACTTAACTTCGCATCAACACCAAAATAAACTTCTCCACCATTTTCCTTAGTGTTCTAATCAAATTAGCCCCATACTTGGACATGGAGTTAAAAATTTTCACATAATCTAACATAGTCATACTCCCCAGTTACAATTCAACAAACTCCCTGAACATCGCAGAAAGCCTTATAATTAGTAGTTTTCTATTGGTTAATATAACTAAGTTTAAATGGAAAATATCGATGCGACAATGTTACACAATTCTCTTGACTTGAGAATTCTATCACTGCAAGAAAACGTACAGTTTTCGACGGATGGCGGCCGTCGTACGCCATCGAAAACCGACGTAAAAAGTCGTCGCAACTATATTCGTCACCGCACAGTTTTTCAAATGGCTTTCAACAACGTTCGTTGTAATATTTTGGACGGCTACCAACAGATAGATCGACGGCTCCAAACAGCCGTCAAGACACATGGACAATCATGCAAGTTAAAAAAAACCATCGTTACGACCATCGCAACCCGTCAGAAGTCGTTTGAAAATTTCGACCTACAGGCCGTTGCTAGCAGCCGGAAATTCTGAAGCTGTTTTTGCATTTTTTTTTATGCTGCGTTCTAGCTACATACACAATCTAGAACATAGTATATTCACTCACAAAGCATATATCCAATTTAGTTATTTAATATAATATCAAATCATATAAATATAATCAAATCACATAAAGAAATAAACCAAGCATAACTCGCACAAAATCAAACCAACTCTTCGTTAACATAATGTACATACATCTCACTGTAAAAAATATACACTGTGAAACATTAACTCCCCACCATCAACTCCAAAATGTCAAAATTACATCACCAATGTATCATCAAATAATATACACAACATTTAAAAGCATCCAACCCCACTAACTCAATGTATCATCAAAAATAACTAAACAATGCCGCAAACAAAAAACATACCTATCACTCCTGTCGATCACCTCCGAAACCTTCGGAACCAGCTAAAAATGGAAAGCAGCCACCATACTGCTTACATGGCTCTTTCTCGATTTATTGTCATGCTATGTATATGAAACTATCCCGTCTGGATTTACATGCTCGACGGCATGAGTATGGGTAAATACATCCATGTACAATACAGAACCTATGCCTAGCTTCTTGAAATTGATTATTATTTACAATTAATGTTTATTCAAAATTATACAGCACAATGTCTATTTACAATTAACATTTAATAAATATACCAACTCATGGCGATATGGTTAAAATGACTTGGACCCTCCTCGATGAGTGATGGGATTTTTGTTCCTATTATCATAGTTTCTTTGTGACTCTTCCTGTGCATTTAATTAAACAATACAATATTTACTTACCAAATATTTTTTGATACTTATGTATCAATAAAATAATTAATAAAAGTTTAGGACACTTACCTTCACTTCGTCATTATCCTAATGCGCTGGCCACCCTTCATTCACACTCGCTCCCATACAGGTCGGCTTCTTCCTTTGTGCTTCACAGCTGACATAGAATCCCGGTAATTCTTCTTCATCTTCTACATCCAATAGTGTCATACTAGCTGTAGGTCATCTGGTTATACGTCGATTGCGACCTGCATTTCATGATAAACAAGAGACAAATTATTAAACAATAAAAGGTGACCAATAAATTAGCGACAAAAAAATTAAGAATGGAAAACATAAAGATTATACTTACAATGAAATCCTTCCATATACACTCCGTGATGTGGGATGAGATTTTTATCGCACTTGGGCCAACAAGCATCATCCTACTCTTGTACGAATCTCTCGAAACTGATAGAACTACAGCTACCAGATGTAGCTCAAACCTCCTGTGTCAAATATGATACAGATTATTATATCACACACAAAATATTTAAGATGCCAAAAAAAATTAGTACTTACACCTCTGCTTAACGTACCAGATATATAGCGGGATGCTGTAGCAGCTGTGATGGGCCGCTGCCGTCACCTCCTAATGAATGGGCAGAGCTCCTCCATCTGGACGACAAGATACATGTCACAGACCGATTATTTTAAAAGAGAATAATAGCATAATAATGAAACATATTTTATAATAATGACATAAAGTGTAAAATACACGTGATTCAGATTGGGTCTCATATACCGACGATAAGCAGAATACATTGCATTTTTAACATAAATTACTGAATAAATGATGGAAATGGTAATGACATAAATGACTTAAATGAAGATAAGCAGATTCAGTTTCATAAATGACATAAATTACATAACTTGCAAAATAAATCTCATCAATTAAATAAATTACATGATACATCAGAATTCAACATAATATTTATATCAATCCTCATCGTCTTATGATTCAGATTTGGTCTCATACTCTACGCTATTTGCCACCCTGCTCTCAAATGCTTCAACAGAAATGTTTGATTCATCGTTCAGAGGTCCAAAACCAGTATGATCATCTGTTATTGTTATTTTGTTGCTTTTCTCAAGATCTTCTTGATAAGCTTGTTCATCTAGAACATTCTTCCCATCAAATGTAAATCTTGCCTTTGTTTTAAAGCTACTAACCAGTCTGCTTTATCTCTTTTTAGAGACTGATAAGTAGTGCAAAAAAATTGCAATGCTTGTTAGGCTAGTACAAAAGGATCATACTTGTGATAATGCGATATGTGCTTTATTTCAATAATATTATAATCCTTGTGCACATTAATTCCAGAACCTGGAACATTGCTGAACTAATTGCATATAAACAGAAAAACATCCTCCACGAGTCATGAGAAATATTCGGTTGCAAAATTTGAGTTAAAATGCCATAAAAATCATTTATGTAATTTTCTAGATCATCACTACCTTTAACTAATATGCCTGTATTATTAGTTAATTTTTCTGCACCGTATTCTTTGGTGTTAAATTTATATCCATTGGCAAAATATACTGGATATGTCTTAATAATTATTTTTGGTTCCAACGCAAGATATTTCAATCCTTCGTCGACCACACAATTTCTCGATTCATAAACGTACTTTGAAATCCAATCAGAAAATTCTTTACTGAGATCTCCATGTGGATGTTCACTTACATAAATACCGCATACATGAATAAATTCTACACGCGCATGCATTATTGAAATGAATAGATTAAAAATTATGATTTCATACATTACCTAATAAATGGTGCAACCTCAGCACAATTAAGAAGAATATAAGTGTGCGCTACATGAAGATTTCTACCGTCTAACCATACTTTTACACATTTTCCAAAAGCTTGATCATGTTGTCTAAAAGTAGATAACAATGTTTTAGAGAACTCTTGTTCGTCGTCTTCATCATTACCTGGAACACTTTCAAATGATATATTTACATGGTCACTGAAATAGTGAGATAAAAAGAATGAAGCTTCTTCTTTGATGTAAGATTTACATATCGAATCTTCAACTCGTGCTTTTTGCCTCACTATTTTCTTCAAATGATTCAAGTGTTTATGAAAAATAATTTACATTAACTTTAAATTCCAAATGTACTTAAATTAATAGGTAACATATTTCATACATCTTGAAAGGATACATCCATCCATATTGCATAAGACCTTGAAGTCGTGCATTAGATGGGAGATAAATAGGTAAAGGTTCCATTACATTACAAAAAACCTAGTGAAAATATTTTCTCTAATTTGCAGAGCAATATAGGAATATCTTCTTCAAGTTCAATTTTTAACGAAGTCTAACAAAGCTCTTTGTAAAACACTACTAAGTTCCTTTATTACCTTTCAAACTTTTAAGGGCAATAGTTCTTTGAATACAACGGGTAATAAATTTTCCATCATTATGTGACAGTCGTGGCTTTTCGTTCCACTTAATCTACCATTTCTAAAGTTAACATATATACGAAAATTTGATGAAATCCCATCAGGAAATCTTAATCCTTCCATCCATTTTAACACAACTTTAACTGGATTATTATCTAACTCATAACACACTTAGGTTTTTTACTGTCATTTTAGTACATACGTAGCTCAGAACATTTGCATAATTCTTGTATATCACGTCTTGATATCAAATCGTCCTTAGTCTTCCCATAGACATTAAACATTGTGTTAAAAACATTATCGAATACATTTTTCTCGTTCTTCATCACATCAATATTATGGCGAAGCAGAAGATCTTTCCAATAAGGAAACTCCCAAAATATACTTTCTTTGCACCAATTATGTATAGTCAATTTACTTGTATTTCTATTTGCACTCCAATTTCATGTATCTTTGGGTAGTCTCTTACAAGTTCGTATAAGTCTTTGCTTGACCTTATCATAAGTGATTGTCTAGTTTCTACTCTATTAGCTAAAAAGTTTTCTATCTCCTCTGAAGGGATGATTTACATGGAGAAAACATCGATGGTAGTCAAACCATGAAAATCTCTTACCATTCGGTAAACAAAATGCTCGTGTTTCTCCATGCAATAAGGATAAGCTAGACGATCGGATGTGCTCCATCCTGAAAGCATTGAATAGGTGGGAAAATCACTTATATTCCACAACAAAGAAGCAAATATACAAAAAAATCTTTGAAATGTCGTCTGTTTCTGCTCCTTCATTCCATGGTTTTTTAACTCCTCAATCATCGATTGTAAGTAAACATCGATTCTTTGTGTCGGGTCGTCAGGACCAGGAATGGTAACAGTAAGAAACATATATTGCATTTTCATACACATCTACGGAGGTAAATTATAAGGTGTGATGACAATGGGCCAAGATGAATAGTTGGCACCAAATTGAGAAAATTGTGAAAAACCGTCTGTACATAATTCAAGCCCAACATTATGACTCTCCGCTGCAAAATTAGGATAAGTTTTGTCGAAATGCTTCCATGCTTCTCCATCTGCTTGATGTGTCAACATACCTTCTTCCTCTGTTCTCACATTACGCCATCTCATATGAGGTACAGTTATGGAAGATGCGTATAATCTTTGAAACCTAGGAGTGATGGGAAACTAATGCATACTGTGACGCCCCACCTCTATACCCACGCTAGCCAAGAACATTACAGTGAATGTTGTCAACTAGCACGGAGAATAAGGCTGTTGAGGAGCGACCATCTGTATAATTGCTTTGTGCGAGTACCGATATACCGGATAAAAATATAACTTTTCATCTCAAGAGGAAATCCGACATACCGACACAAACTCAAAGCTACTACACAGTGGCTATAAAGGTCTTCGGAAACAAATATAGAAATAAACATAACATAAATCAGTCACAGACAATTCATATCACAAAGGCGGAAATAGATATGAATATTACACATGAAAGTGTATATCAGAGTAGTGGTCTAAAAAGATCCACGATAATACAAAAAAATAGCAACACGTGCTTTACAAAGGAATACAACTATGAGTCTATGTCTCAAGTGTATATAACAAAATAAACTACTAATCTAAGTAGTTTGCCAAAAGTCGGAGTAATGATCCTGGATGAGAAGTCAAGCAGAAGCACCTGCAACATCTCGGTCTGACCCGAGTATTATTTAAGAAGAAAATAATAAACGGATCAGTCTAGCTATAAATATCAGAAGAAATGATATAGAATAGGAGATATGACATAAACATATAATAATCACAATGCCAAGCTGTGATAAATAAGTAATTGAAAATCAACAAGAGATTAATCAATATCATAATAATCTACTCAAGATAAAAAGGAATGTCATACTCCTGATTTCATTCACCAAGCCACAATAAATGACATATATATATCCATGCCAATCGTAAAAGTTGGTGAAACACAAATTCCAGAAATCAACACACGAAATCCATAAACCACAATAAAAAGGATGGTCAAGACATTGATGTAGTACAAACGGTACATCCAATGAATCCAAAAGCCATAACATCGATGTAGTACAAACGTTACATCCGATGAATCGAAACACATTAGAAAGTACATGGGTCGCTAGCCCACGAAGAAATGAGACGAAGCTCCATTTAATGAGGTACGGTCCTCCACATAGACAAAGAGACATCGCACATTGCTAGTCTAAACCATAAAATGATCGTCATGATCAAAGAGAAGTGTCAATTACACTAAGCTAGTAAATATAAAAGTTTAGCTTCATGTCCCATAACCACTTGCTTAACTTAAACATTTACGAACCAACTCTAAATCTCCACTAGAAAATTGCCACAAGAGATTCCATCGAACAAGTCAAAGAATTAACCGACGAAGTAAACGCAAGCGTTTCATACCACTTGTTTTACTAAGCCGTTTAATTAGATTTCTCATACGAGTGAGGTAAAGGTTTGTATATACTAATAGATTAGAAATCGGTTTGAGAAAACGAGCTTTGTAATAAAATAGTGTTGAAATCATTTGAAGAAAGAGTTTTGATATTTACTTCTAGTATAGAAAACCTTTATATTTTTAAAGTGACAAATCACAAAGAAGATTGTAAGAACAAACAATTACAAAATTCACATTCGAAGACGTGAATAAAATCCAAAGAAATCGATATCAAATCCATCAAAGTGGATATATCTAAAATTCCCAAAGAAAAGGTCATCAAAGTCATAATAGATGATAACAACAAATAGGAAACAGCACGAATCGATTAAAGTTGGAAATTTACGCAAAAATAGCCAAAATAGGCAAAACTGCACATTTCCAGACGTCTGATTTGGAATCCAGACGTCTGGATTTGTTCTCTGGAAATAACCCAGAGAACACTCAGACGTCTAAAACCTCAAGTCAGACGTCTGAGACCTATCCAGACGTCTCGTTTGATGGTTCAGACGTCTGAAAATAGTCTCTGGCTTTTTTGTTATAATATGCGTGTCCAAACCAAACGTCTGGACTTGGTCACCAGACGTCCGGTCACCTGGTCTGGGCAACAATTTGCCTAGGCCAAAGTGGCCAAAACGTATCGGGAGCGATCGGACGAGCGACGATGACTAAGGATTTATGCCTAACGACAACCCGGTCTTATAGGCTCTCCGAAACACCTCTTAAAGCATGATCAAACATCAAAGTTATGTGTTAACGTCAAAAAATGTACGCTAACACCCCGGTGTGTAGATGACAATTGTGAAAGCACCACCCGTGAATACGGGAACAAGATACAAGTAAAGAGATTGCAGAAAAGCAGTAAAAACACAAGTTTTATAGTGGTTCGGCCCCAAAATCAGGCCTACGTCCACTTAGATTCTCTTTATTGCTGATATGAGTACAATTTATATCACTTTCTTCAATTACAATTAACTTCAGACAAATAGCTCAAACTCCCATGAAGAATAATCTTTCGAATTCATCTTGAATGACTGTGATTCTTCTTTGAAGTGTGTAGTAGCGTCCTTGGAGTTTGGAGTGCTTGGAGTGTTGCTTGAGTTGAGAAAATGGCAGAGTAACGGTGCTTCGAGAATTAGCCCCAAAAAAGGTCCCTTGAATGTTGGTGGTGGCCGTGTATTTATAGGAAATTTTCGAGGTCGGGTCGTGGGTCGTGACCGACCTAAGCAAGATCGTGGGTCGCCGCCGACCTAAAGATTAGCCTCCCTCTCCTAAGAATACACGTGCTGGTTTGAACGAGTCCCAGGTCGTCCCCGACTTAGCCTAGGTTGCAGCCGACTTATAGAGGCATCCAGTGTTGAATTGTTGATAGTAACCGAGATAAGTTAGGTCGTAGGTCGCTTCGCCTCTCCGTTGCAAGGCCTACGGTCTAAATGGGAAGCGCATCCTCTTCTGGCTTCAAATCCCAAGTTCTAAACCGTCACCGAGTTGATGTGCTACGCCTTAAGTTGTTGCACCGTATTCTCCTTCCATTTCCCTGGGTCGGTCGCGACTCATCGTAGTTAGATCAGTAAGCATGTTAAGTCGGTAGGCTATGTAAGTCCCAGGTCGGGACTTTCTTTGAATCATTAGGTCGGCATGCATCTTAAGTCCTTAAGTCGGTATTCCTTGTTCAGCTATTAGGTCGGCAATATCTCAAGAGTTAAGTTAGGACCTCTCCTGAGTTACTTAGATCGGCCATTCTTGGGTCGGCATCATACTGGATCGGGACCCCCCCTGAGTTATTTAGGTTGGCAACATTCTTAAGATGTTAAGTCGGCATAGCCTTAGGTCGTCATAGCCTTAGGTCGGCATCGAGTTAGATCGGATCCTCTTTCCAAGCTTTAGACCGGTGAGCCATAACCGAGATAGGGTTAACATTTGCCCCTCGAAGTACACGCCTTAAGATTAAGTCGTGTGCTTCGATACCTCTTAGCTCGGCTCCTCCTAGGTCGGTAGGTCGCGCACGACCTATCAGTTAGCGCCGTTTCGCATTTCTTCACCGTGGGATATAAACTGGCTCTCTTCCTTCTTCTTCTTCACTTAATTTCTTGCTCGATTCCGCCATTAAAGTGCTCCTGAGTTCCTTAAGGCGATCTCATCCCACCTGATCACCAGTAACTCCTACTCTTTAGTGCGTAAGTGATTCTTCTCCTCTTATGACTGCAAATTACCATCAAATCACGAACTATGTTGCTCAAATTCGAATTGCCTCCTCGCACGATGCTTCATTACAGATTCTGCCATGCTTAGGTTGCTTTTTTAAATGATCGATGAAGTAATGAAGGTGGTTCGTCGTTTTTAGGCTGACCGCTCGGGATTGTCATGCGATAAATTTGAGATAACTTCGAATTGGTTTAGTGGATGATCCGGCAGGATGAAATGGTATGAATGAAGTAGGGGTTTTTGTTGGTGGAGCGATTATCGGGCTATCGGGTTGAGTGAGAAGTTGGCTTGAATGCGATTCGGTGATTTTGGATGGCCCTACCTATGGCCGATCTAATTTGGGGATGTAAGCCTTAAGTCGAGGCCGAGCCAATATTTAAGGGACTTTCCGACCTAACCCTTTAAGGCTTGAACCACAGCCGAGTTAGCACTTGAGCTTTTATCTTGAGTTGCTGAATCAAACTGCTGAGACCTCGGTCCTCTACCGACTTAACCCTATCTCGTGAGACCTTTAGATCATGGCCGAGTTGATACTTAGGCCTTGAATGCATCGACGCCTAGGAGCATAGGCCTTTCCTGAGCACTTGATTAGAACTTTGAACTGTTTTAATTTTGAATTTACTTGAATCTCATTGCACTATCTCACAGATTGTATTAGCTTGTAAGCTGTTAACCTGTTGAGAATAACAAAGAAAAACAAAGGCGAATATACTGCCATCGATTGTTCATATCAAACGACAGATTAGTTGAGACAAAGTAATTAACTTAAATGCATTGCATGAAATGCTTGTGGATCGATCAACTAAGGCCAAATATCAATGCAAAGTATGAACAATTTGAACTAATTCGTTTGCATCAATGTTATGCCTACATATTCAGACTTAAAACAATGACCCCTGGATTTTCACAACTAACAAATGCTTGCCATTTTTTTTTTTTTAATTCCAGTTATATTTGTTTATCGTCTTGTTGATCTTACACAACACCTCACACATTTTAGGAAACGTGCACCTTGATATTTGAATATATAGTTGTTTATGTAGAATGACTTCCCCTCGAGGAGAAGAAGTGGCCAGTCAAGAAGAAGAAACTTTCCCGATAGCTGTTCCCATAGAGAATCCTCCGGAAAGAACTTCGACTATTCTATCTTTGAGAACGTTTATTCAGTTGCGTACTCAATTCGGCTTTGCTGAAGATGATGTCATACTTCCTGGACCGAATGACACTGCTGACAGACCTCCCTATGGTTTTGTTGCGATTAATCGTCAAATGTGCTTAAGTGGGGCGATCCCACCTTTCAATGACTTTCTTCGAATTCTTCTTCTTCAGATGTCAATTTCTCCGTCCCAACTTCATCCTAACGGTTACGCTATCCTGATGGGGTTGGGTGTTCTGTTCAGAAGAAATCTTGATCGCTTGCCGAGCTTCGAAGAAATTCGCTACTTGTGCTCGTTTGCAAAGAGCAAAGACCATCCTTCTCTTATCATTGTGAGAAGTGCAAGAAACCGCAAGCTTATTCTTGATCTTACTGAAAGTGTCCACGGATTTTTAAACCAATTTTTCTTTGCCCGCAGTCCCCCAGAGTTTTATGCTTCTTGGAGAGTAGGAAGTAAGATCATTTGTTTCCGTCTTTCCATTTTCTTTCTTAATTCTTCTCGGGGTCCAAATTGCTAATCTCATTCTTTGCTCTTTTCAGCACTTCCCCTTCCCTCTAGAGATCCAATACATAGGCAGACTTTTGATAGATTGAGCGCTGTAGCCGCAGAAGAGAGGAGTATCAAGTTTTTGCTGAGAGACGACTTTTTACATCAATACGGGCTTCTTCACCCTTCTCGCTATACTCAGCTTTGTGAAGCTCCGACTGAAGTTCCCAATTCCCCGGCTAAAGCATCGGATGCCCTCGTTACTGTCGAGCAACTCACATCAAAAGAGTCTAATATTAAAGCTTCATTGGTGAAGTGTTCCACTCCTACCGACATTATGGGGTCATCTAGTAAGACGGCGCTTGCCCCGATCGAGGAAGAAGAAGAACCTTCACAGCCTCTCGGGGGATTAGCTGATGTAGGAATTGAGAAAACAAGTCCCACCAAGCATGATGGTGACGATGTTTATGAGGGGTTGAGTGACATAATAGTGACTTCGCAGGAGCTTTTTAGAGATGACGTATCCAAAACTATCTCTCCTGTAATTGAGGCGACGTCCCTTCTTCGACAAACACTAGCACAAACATCAACTCCTCATACCCAAGCTATCGTCACCTCTACACCAAAGAGTGGTTTGTAGCTTAATGCGTATAGCTTGCACATCACACAACACTTAGGATTTTTTGGCATTTGTTCACATTTAACTTCTTTTCTCTGGAAGTTTTTAAGACTTGTTATTTTTGCCTTTCAGATTCCTCTATGGGGCGCAGCGGCAGCGGTTCTTATTACAAAGACTTTCGACGCTATGGAGGGCGTGGCAGCTATGATTACAAGCAATACTATACCGATTCCAGAGAGACCAATGAGCAGAGAGCTGCGCGAAAAGCTGAAGAGAGGAGAAAGTATGAAGAACGCCACGAGGGAGCAGGCACGCGATACGAATCCTTCCCAAGGGGTGATGATTCCCATAAACGTAAAACGCATGATGATAGGGGGAAGAGCCATATTGAGGATTCGAGAAAGCGGACCAAACTTGGCGAGGAGCACGCGCCTGTGACATCTGAGAGACCTGGCGCCTCAGTTTCTATTGACGTCCCTTCCAAATCTCCTGCTCTTGAAGGAAGTGCCATTCAAACACTCCTCAACAGGCCTTCATACCATGTTGAAAGGGGCCCCCCGACTTTGCAGAGCCGATTCCCGAACTGGTGTTTGAGGGGGGTACGCTTCGACCTTGATTTGGTCCCCATCGACAAAGAAGCCATGTACAGAAATCTCGATGCTGTCAGGCTTGATATTGATAGAATGTCTGGATGGCAAAAGCTTGTTGATGAACTTCAAAGAGTTAATCGGGCTAACATCGAAGCAATGCTGACCATGGAAAATGATAAATCAGAATGGCAGAAGATTCTTGATCAACACAACGTTGAGATGAAGGAGATAGCCGAATACAATGAAAAACTCGAAGCCGAAGTAAAGCAGCTCAAAGATGATCTTGCATCTTCTACTAATACTTACACCCAAAGAGAAGAGGTATTGCAAAAACAAGTGCGAGATGCGCACGCCAGCCAGAGGGACGCCGAAGCTAAAGCTGAGAGGCTAGAGCAAGCTGTAGAGAACCACCGCACTGATGTCACCCAGTTGCAGAATAAACTGAGCGCCCGGGACATGGAGATTGAAGCGCTAAAAGCCCAACTTGCTCAGACCGAAAAAGATCGAGATGAGGCCATGGCTGGTAAGATTGCAGCCGAAGAAACTGTTCAGAACATGGAAACCGACATCAATTCGACTTTATTCGATTTTTATGTACACTGTGTCTTGGGACGCGGCAGCCTCTCTTTTCTTGGTCCTAAATATGAAATCACCCTGGCCGAGGTGTGGGAAGCTGCTCTTAGCATGTTTAAAGACGCCGGGTATGGCGATGAAGATTTTGAGGCGCGTTACCTGGATGAGGAAGCTCGCGCTGCTCTTGTGAAGGGGCAAGAACAACTTGCCAGGATGAGAGCTGGAATGGCGGAAGAGGAACATTCTGGAAAGGAATTACCACTTACTCCCTCTGTCCAACCTCCAGTTTCTCCCGTGGTTGACATCACGGGTTCTAGCTCCTACACTCCGCCTGCGACTAAGATAGTAACTGAAACTACAAGTGCACAAGGCGGGGATGAAGGCGGTGAAAGCAACGAAGCGCAGCGATATGAAATCAGCATCAGAGATCCAACTGCCCCAGGTGAACTTGACACCGGACCAGCCCAAGTGGTGAACTGCTCGTTTGCTCCTTGTGAACTTGACGATCTTCTTGATTATTTTTCGAATGTCAATGAATTCCCGACTTTTGATTATTCTTCAAATGTCAATGAATTCCCGACTTTTGACGAGCCGTCATCCCCTCTCTTTTCGAAAGATACTGATATTTTAAGTTTTTTCTCCTTTGTAGTGAAAGCACCGAGCCAAACTCAAGCTTCTTCTCCCCCAGTTATCCTTCCTCCATCTCTTCAAGTGGCGCCTCCTTCTGCCTCGCAACCTGGATCACAGGAAGAACAAATAGAGGCTCTTCACGGCTTGGATGATCCCATCGCTTCACAAGAGCAGAAAGATGAAAGGCCTGAGGGAGGTGACACATCTCCGGAGCGAACTCCCTCTGACGACATTGTTCTATCTAAACTTGTCACTCCAGGGAGTGAGTCTTCCTCAAAAAGGAGAAAGAAGCGTGGGACACCAAAGAGGAGGGGGAAGATAGTCACCACCACTGAAGAGGAGCTGAAAGCTGGACCGGTTGCGCCTTCCTCTCCTACTTCCCTTATGCCCACTGACCGCCCTGAAAAGCTGATCATCCGGCCGGGTAAAGGGTCTAAAGGCAGCAAAAAGAAGTGAAAATCTTCAGTTTCTAGTTTTTTTTTTTTGTGTTTTGCATGTACTGGCCGAGAATTGTGCGGGTACCGGCCCCCGCCTTTCTTTATTTTGAAACCTGTACCTGCACTATAATTGAATAAAATGATTCTTCGTTTGTACAAACTTTTGTTTGAATTAGAGAATACATTTGTTATTCGTTTTGGCATGAGCTTATTTGATATTGCAGCGAGCTTATGGTATGTTACTTGAGCGTTACCTTTTGCTGGTTTCGTTATACCATATCGTGTGTAATTATACTATATTGCCCCCATTCCATAAGTTTGCTGCAATATTCTATACATCGAGGGGACTTGCACTCTTATTTGCTAAAGAATAATTATTTTATTTTTATTTTTAAAAAGAATTCTTGTAGAGTACAACCCCCTTCGTATGAGTTTCTACTCGCTTTGTCCTTTGAAGAAATCACTTCTTTCTTTTTGCTTAAGTACATTTTCTTTTTTGCCGAGTGATTTCTTTTATGTAGCAAAGCGGACCTCTGAAGGGTACTTTAACTCCTTTTCTCTTCTCTCTTTTTTTTTTTTTTTTTTTTTTAAGGAAGATCATTCTCCAGAATAGGTAAATTACTCTTCCTTCGTGAGTTAAAGCATGCCCCTTATGAGGATTTTTTTTTTTTTTTTATGGAAAGTTGTACCTCTGAGGAGGGATTTTTTACGTTTCAACACTTGGAAGTTTTATTTCAATCTCGGCGAAACGTGTACCTCCAAAGAGTTTTGCCTTAGAAAGCTACTCCACGTTTCAACACTTGGAAGTTTTATTTCAATCTCGGCGAAACGTGGGCTTCCGAAGAGGTCTTTCTTCTTGATTGCGCCTCCGAAGAGGTCTTTCTTCTTGATTGTGCCTCCGAAGAGGTCTTTATTTTGCTTGTCTTTCAACTCCGGTGAAGTGAAATTCCGAAGAGCGGCTGTTACACTTCGACTCCTGGTGAAATATGCCTCCGAAGAGGTCTTTATTTTGTTTGCATTTCAACTTTGGTGAAGTGAAACTCCGAAGAGTAACTACTCCGACTCTTGGTGAAATGTGCCCCCGAAGAGGTCTTTATTTTGTTTGCATTTCAACTTTGGTGAAGTGAAATTCCGAAGAGCGGCTGTTACACTTCGACTCCTGGTGAAATATGCCTCCGAAGAGGTCTTTATTTTGTTTGCATTTCAACTTTGGTGAAGTGAAACTCCGAAGAGTAACTACTCCGACTCTTGGTGAAATGTGCCCCCGAAGAGGTCTTTATTTTGTTTGCATTTCAACTTTGGTGAAGCGAAACTCCGAAGAGTAACTACTCCGACTCTTGGTGAAATGTGCCCCCGAAGAGGTCTTTATTTTGTTTGCATTTCAACTTTGGTGAAGTGAAACTCCGAAGAGTACCTACTCCGACTCTTGGTGAAATGTGCCTCAGAGAGGGTTTTCATCGCCTGGAAGTTGCTCTCTCATGGTTGGAGGGTCATGACTCCTCCAATCTTTTTTGTTGAGTAGAGAACTTTCTTTTTTGTGGCGTATGACCCATTAGAGGTCTTTTATCCTCCGAAGAGTTGTGCCTCCGAAGAGGACTTGTGTTGCCGATGATGGATTTTGGTTGTTTCCTCGTCTTCTTGCTTATGCCTTTTCAGCGATCCCTCATTTTTTTCTTTTTTCAAGTTTTCATTCCCCTTTTCTTGCAAGTAGCTTGTTTAATCCAAGGAAGTGTACTTCATTGACAGGCAAGTTCGTGAGAACGGGCACTAGCTTCTTAATTGGATGTTTGTTTAAACAATCTCAATTTATTAGCAAGGGCTCGTTTCTACGAAATCATTAGCCGTTCAATCGAAGTATTTCCTATCTAGGATCTGAATTTGGGGTCTTTGTGACTTGAAATTTGTTTATTGAATGATGGAGTGAATTGCTCGGTCTTATTATGTGCAAGTTTTATTTCCATTGTCTGCAAAAATTTAAATCGACATTTTAGCAATACATTCTATGTACTTTTTATATCGAAAATAAAGCAAACATGTAATAAAAGTAAGGAACACAAGATTTATAGTGGTTCGGCCAAAAATCTGGGCCTACATCCACTTTATATTCATTCATTATTCACTTGCATCAGTTTTACAATTGCTTTCAATTACAAGAATCATACATTCATAATTCTTTTTACAATATTTCAACAAAAAATTTCAAGTAAAATATGGACGCAAGTGATTGCTGTTCCATGCCCTTGGAATTTGATCTCCTTCAACAGTAGTGAGTTTGAATGTGCCGTCAAGAAGCTTCTGACTTATCACATACGGTCCTTCCCAATTGGGCCCAAACACACCTGTCGCGATCATAATTCTTTTCAGGACTAGATCTCCGATTCCAAAGCTGCGTTGGCGAACTTTAGAATTGAAATGTCTGGCTATTCTTTGTTGATGAGCTGCAACTCTGAGCTCAGCCTCTTCTCTTTTCTCATCAAGAAGATCTAGTGCTTCAGATTGCAATTTTTCATTTTCCATTTGATTGAAGTGGATTCTTCTATGTGAAGGGATCTCTGTTTCTACCGGAATCATTGCTTCTGACCCGTATGCTAATGAAAACGGAGTATGCCCAGTTGCAGTTTTGTGGGTAGTTCTATATGCCCATAGTGCTAGTGGTAGCTTATCGACCCAACCACCCTTTGCTCTTTCAAGTTGCTTTTTGATGGTTGACTTGATAATTTTATTTACTGCTTCCACTTGCCCGTTTGTCTGCGGATGAGCCACTGCTGAGAAGCTTTTCAGGATTTTGAATCGCTTGCAAAAATCTTCGAATTCTTCACTTTCAAATTGAGTACCATTATCTGTAATTATCTTTTGAGGCACACCGTATCTGCAAATAATATTCTTAGTTACAAAATTTATCATCTTTTTGGAAGTGATGGTTGCCAATGGTTCAGCTTCGGCCCATTTAGTGAAATAATCTACAGCAACAATGGCATATTTGATTCCAGATTTGGCGATTGGTAGCGGCCCAATGAGATCCATTCCCCAAATTGCGAATGGCCACGGACTGATCATCTGTGTGAGTTCAGTAGAAGGTGCTCTAGGAATTTTGGCAAATCTTTGACATCTGTCACATTTTCGAGAGTAATCTGCAGCATCTCGATTAATTTCTGGCCAAAAATATCCATATCGGAGAATTTTCTTTGCTAAAGTTTGACCACCTGAATGATCCCCACATTCTCCTCCATGTACCTCTGATAGGATTATTTTGGCTTCTTCTTTGGTTACACATCGAAGTAGTGGCATTGAGAATCCTCGCCTGTATAATTGACCATCCTGGATTATGTATCGTGAGGCTTTTCTCAGTAGCTTCTGTCGTTCTTTAGAGTTTTCTGGTAAAGAGCCATTGAGTAGATACTTTGTCATTGGAGTCATCCATGATTCTTGCTCTTGTGACACACTCATGATCCAATCGATATCCATTTCATCAATGCTTGGATTTGACAAAACTTCCACTGGAACTAATCCCAAGGATTGGGCTTCGCCAGAACTTGAGTATTTTGCGAGAGAATCTGCTTTCATGTTTTCTTCTCGAGGAATATGACTTATCGTGTAATGGTCGAATTCACATAAAAGTTCCCAAGCCTTTGACACATAAGCGGGCAGATTTCCTCCTTTCGTTTGAAACTCCTTCTTGACTTGGCATACTATAAGCTGAGAATCACTGAAGATCTGTAATGCTCGAATGTTTAGTTCTTTAGCAATCTTCAAACCAGCAATCAGAGCTTCATATTCTGCTTCATTGTTTGTTGAAGGAAATTCTAATCTTAGTGAATAGCATAAAGACCGGCCTTCAGGAGTTTCAAAAACAATTCCAGCACCTGAACAGTAATCGTTTCTTGCGCCATCTACAAATAACTTCCATTGGATTGGGGAGTTCTCGATTGTTTCTTCCTCGCTGCTACCCTTGTCTGTAAATTCTGCGATAAAATCTGCCAAAGCTTGTCCGTTGATCGCTTTTCTGGGATGATAAGTGAGGTCATATTGACTCAGTTCAATATTCCACTTTAGGAGGCGGCCCGAAGTCTCAGGGCGAAACAGGACTTGCTTTAAAGGTTGATCAGTGAGGACTTTGATAGGATGAGCCTGGAAATATTGCCTCAACTTTCTTGAGGCAATCAATAGACAATAGGCGAGTTTTTCCAACTTGGAGTAATTCATTTCTGCCCCAGTGAGTCTTTTGCTGATATAGTAAACTGGATGTTGAATTCTTTTGTCTTCCCGTACCAGCGCTGCACTTAAAGCATGAGATGAAACTGCCAAGTATATAAGAAGATCCTCGCCATCGCCTGGCCTAGAAAGTATTGGAGGCGTTTCCATATGTTGAATCAATTCTTCAAAAGCTTTCTGGCATTCGGGAGTCCAGTCAAAGTTTTTCTTTCCTTTCTTTAGAGCGTCGAAGAATGGAATGCATTTATCAGTAGCTTTGGATATGAACCGACTTAAGGCGGCAACTTTTCCATTGAGACTTTGCAATTCCCTCTTTGTTTTAGGAGCTTTGACTTCTTTTAAGGCAGTGATTTGAGCTGGGCTAGCTTCAATGCCCCTAGCGCTCACGATGAAACCCAAGAACTTCCCGGATTCCACCCCGAATGAACATTTTAAAGGGTTAAGCTTCATTCCGTATCTTCGGAGGATTGCGAACATTTCTGCTAAGTGTTCGATGTGATCCACTGCTTTCTTAGATTTTACTAGCATGTCATCAACGTAAACTTCCATAGTCTTTCCTAACTGCGGTTTGAACATAGCATTGACCAGTCTTTGGTATGTTGCCCCCGCATTCTTCAACCCGAAGGGCATAACTCTGTAACAGTAGAGACCGACATCGGTGATAAAGCTTGTGTCCTCCTGATCTGGCTCATGCATCATGATCTGATTATATCCAGAGTAGGCATCCATAAAAGACAACAATTCATGACCCGCTGTTCCATCTACCAGTTGATCGATCCTGGGTAATGGGAAGCAGTCTTTGGGACAGGCTTTGTTTAGATCTGAAAAGTCGATGCACACTCTCCATTTACCGTTGGCTTTCTTAACCAGCACTGGATTTGAAACCCAATTTGGATAGGTAGATTCTCTGATGAAGTTATTCTCCATGAGCCGATCAACTTCCTCTTTCAATGCTGTTGACCTTTCTGGACCTTGGATCCTTCTTTTCTGTTTTACGGGCGTGAATTTTGGGTCAATATTCAGAGCATGTACCGCAACTTCTGGGGATATTCCGCACATATCGGCATGGGTCCAAGCGAAAACATCCAGATTTGCTTTCAAAAAAGATATCAAGGCATTCTGAACTGACGCGTTGAGTTGTGAACCCACATTTAGCACCTTGTTTGGGTCCTTCAGATCAACGGGCACCGGTACCGTCGTTTCTGCTGGTACCACTCTATTCTCCCCCGCACTGGCCTTTCTAGGATCCATCTCTTTTCGTGCCCCGCTATGCTCACCAGTGCAGGGTCCGCCCTGTAGTTGCTATAGGGTTGGTGTTTTGATGCGGATTGGGGTTGCCGCATCTTTTCCCATCTCTCTCTTCCTTGTTTCTCGCAGCTCTGTCATATAACATTCTCGCCCAGCGTTCTGGTCTCCTTTAATAACTCCTACTCCATTGTCTGTAGGGAATTTAATAGTAAGACACCATGGGGCAAGGACAGCTTTGAACGCTGCAAGAGTAGGACGACCAAAGAAAGCATTATAAGCAGAAAATTCATCTACTATCACAAAAGTTTGCTTGCGAACTACTTTTCTTTCTCCTTCCCCGAGTTCCACAAGCAAGTCAATGGTTCCTACTGGTTGCTTCGGCTCCCCGGCGAAGCCAGCAATTTTTTGCGATGATGCCTGCACTTCAACCATAGGAATTTTCATCTGGTCGAAGGTTTTCTTAAAGAGGATATTACAGGATGCGCCGCTGTCGATAAGAATCCTTCTGACGATGGCTGGCCCAATGCCGGCCGAGATGACCAAAGGATCCAAGGTCGGGGCTTCAATACCGATGGAATCCCTGGTTTTGAATACAATGTCATCATTGAATGTCTTTCGTTGCTTTAAAGGCGTAGTGTCCTCCAGAACAAAAACATTTTCTTCCCCCGGTGCATATTTCAAGGCCCGGGAATAGCTTTCCATCTCACCCCAGCTTTTGCCCGCTGGGTGAGGTCCTCCTGTAATGATATTGATAACAGGCCTTCCAGACTCAAAACCTGCGTCCTTGCCATTAGTCCCAGATTGATGAGCAGGAGTTTGCTGCCCCTGGTTTGACGAAGCAGGATTATTATTATCATTCTTCTTCACAAATTGCTGTAGCTTATTTTCTCTTAACAATTCTTCAATTAGATTCTTCAATTGGCGGCAGTCATCAGTATCATGACCGGGCTGATTATGGAAGCGACAGAACCTCCCACTTTGCACGGCTTTTTTCCCGGTTCTCAAGACTGGGGGTTTAGGATAATTGACAGAATCTTTGGTAGCCAGGTAGATTCGTTCTGGAGTATCTGACAAAGGTGTGTATTCTGATGGCTTGAAGGATCTATGCTTCTTCTGATTATTCTGTTGTTTTCCATTGTTGTTCTCCCTCTTCTGTCCCACAGACTCATTTTTGCGTGGAGCATTGGCGTTAGCTTCAACCTTTTCCAATGCTGCTTTTGTCGATACAGGGCGGCTCTCCAGACGCATGAACTCGTCTGCTTTCTTGTAGAACTTTTCGAGAGAGCTTGGTTCCTTCATATTCAACCATCTTCCAAACTCACTAGATTTATCTATGGCCCTCATCAAATAGGTCAAGACCATGCGAGGTTCCGCATTATCCACCTCAGCTAACGCTATATTAAAGCGATTTAAGAAAGACTTGATAGTTTCCCCCGGATTCTGCTCCAAACCAGATAACGACATGATGTCTTTGGCATTTGAAGCATATAGCCTAAATTGCTCTTTAAATTTCCTGGTTAGGTCTGAAAACTGATCGATGGACCGGACAGGTAGCTTTGTGAACCAAAGCAGAGCTACGCCTTCCAGATATACGGGGAAATATCTGCATTTTACTTCATCTGAGGCTCGGGCACCCGTCATATGCCAATCATATTTGTACAGAAATTCGTTTGGATCACTTGTCCCCCTATAAGCTGGGATAGTTGGAGGAGCAAATTTTCGTGGGAATTCAGCCTTTAGAATTTTTTCAGTAAATGGAGTCTTGCTTGGAGCAAAGCCCCATTCTTTCTGATCTTCGACTCTTTGCATGCTCTCCTTCATAATTTGGCGAACCATTCCAGAGAGATATTCTTCATCATTGCGAGCCCTAGATCCACCTACCTCAGGGAGTATTTGCTCAGCGGGGTTAGTGTCCCTTTCGGAAACATTCCTTTCTTCAGTTTCATGAATATTACCAGCAAAATTCCTTTCATTAGCTGTTGATTGACGGTTTGCCCCGAGCAAATCGTTCAACTTATTCAGGATTAAGGCGTTTTGGGCATTCTGGGCTTCCATTTGCACATTTTGAGCATGTATCTGTCTGTTCAACCCCAAAATTGCGGCATCCAACTCTGCTTTCGTAACCCCGACAGTTGGAGTGGCTTGATTTGGTGTTGGGGAAGCGGAGGTTCCCTCTTGAGCGTTTGCAGATCTCACAGATTTACTTTTCCTTCCAGGAGCCATGATTTCGGATAGACTTCTGGTTCTTAAAGAAACTTTATCTACAAATCTTTCTGAAGCAATGATGGTAGATCTCCTGAGTTCAATTCTCAGTGAAAGCACCAAAAATGTTAACGTCAAAAAATGTACGCTAACACCCCGGTGTGTAGATGACAATTGTGAAAGCACCACCCGTGAATACGGAAACAAGATACAAGTAAAGAGATTGCAGAAAAGCAGTAAAAACACAAGTTTTATAGTGGTTCGGCCCCAAAATCAGGCCTACGTCCACTTAGATTCTCTTTATTGCTGATATGAGTACAATTTATATCACTTTCTTCAATTACAATTAACTTCAGACAAATAGCTCAAACTCCCATGAAGAATAATCTTTCGAATTCATCTTGAATGACTGTGATTCTTCTTTGAAGTGTGTAGTAGCGTCCTTGGAGTTTGGAGTGCTTGGAGTGTTGCTTGAGTTGAGAAAATGGCAGAGTAACGGTGCTTCGAGAATTAGCCCCAAAAAAGGTCCCTTGAATGTTGGTGGTGGCCGTGTATTTATAGGCAATTTTCGAGGTCGGGTCGTGGGTCGTGACCGACCTAAGCAAGATCGTGGGTCGCCGCCGACCTAAAGATTAGCCTCCCTCTCCTAAGAATACACGTGCTGGTTTGAACGAGTCCCAGGTCGTCCCCGACTTAGCCTAGGTTGCAGCCGACTTATAGAGGCATCCAGTGTTGAATTGTTGATAGTAACCGAGATAAGTTAGGTCGTAGGTCGCTTCGCCTCTCCGTTGCAAGGCCTACGGTCTAAATGGGAAGCGCATCCTCTTCTGGCTTCAAATCCCAAGTTCTAAACCGTCACCGAGTTGATGTGCTACGCCTTAAGTTGTTGCACCGTATTCTCCTTCCATTTCCCTGGGTCGGTCGCGACTCATCGTAGTTAGATCAGTAAGCATGTTAAGTCGGTAGGCTATGTAAGTCCCAGGTCGGGACTTTCTTTGAATCATTAGGTCGGCATGCATCTTAAGTCCTTAAGTCGGTATTCCTTGTTCAGCTATTAGGTCGGCAATATCTCAAGAGTTAAGTAAGGACCTCTCCTGAGTTACTTAGATCGGCCATTCTTGGGTCGGCATCATACTGGATCGGGACCCCCCCTGAGTTATTTAGGTTGGCAACATTCTTAAGATGTTAAGTCGGCATAGCCTTAGGTCGGCATAGCCTTAGGTCGGCATTGAGTTAGATCGGATCCTCTTTCCAAGCTTTAGACCGGTGAGCCATAACCGAGATAGGGTTAACATTATGATTCTTAAAGATTTGACTACAAAACACCAAAAATTGGAATATTCACAAAAGCAATCCAAATCAAAATCAAGTGCACATGAATAAATGTTAGGGATTCATACCTAACAACAAAGATAGATATAGACATAGATGTGAGAGTAAAAATCTCACCTTTGAATCCGAAAATAATGAATGAGAAGCTTGAAAGCAAGCTAAGATCAATTCCTCTTTAACAACAACTCAAGAAGCTTCAATCTAAGCTTAAAATAGAAACATTTCCTAAATTAGGTTTAGGAATTTTCTGAAATTGAATGGAGAAAGAGTTGGAGAAGAAGAAGAGGAAGCTTACCAATGGGTTCTCTTAGATTTTGGAGCAAGAACTTGGATTTTGCTATGGAACTAGGACTTGGAGTTTTAATTCTTTTTCCTCTCCACCATTTTCAGTTGGAGCTTGAGTTTGAGGAGTTAGAATGAAGTAATGAAGAGGAGAGGGGGATTGGGACTGAGTTAGTAAGTGGTTAATTAGCTCAGCCCAAACCAAAGCCTAAAGAAAAAAGTAACAAACTTCAACTTTCTCCAAACATATCGAAGCTTATACTCAAAAAGGTCGCAAACGTCATTTTGAACTCAATGGGGGTGGTCTCAAGTCCCAATTCGACTGTTTGCAAAAAGCAGCTTTTCGGACTAAAATCCGACTAACGATAAAATATTTAAATAAAATATTTAAATATAAAATCGATAAATATGCGGGTTGTTACAGACTCCCCTCCTTAAAGAAATTGCGTCCTCGCAATAATTAAGAAGGAAATATAAAAAGTAACAACCATAAAAGCATATTAACACAAAAGAAAATTTGAATCAAGAAGTTCACCATAAAGAGTACGAAGGAGTAAATCCGAAAGTTTTCGTTCGACGAATTCTCAAGATTTCACATGAGCAATCCTTAGGATTTGAGAACCACTGAACTTTTATCAAAAAGAATATCTTTATATCGAAGGCGCTCAACCTCCGAAGCAATGAAGCGAATAGAATGTTGCTCAAAAGTCAAATTTGGTGAAACTTCAATCCCTCAATAATACCGGGCTCAAGAATAGAAACCGGAAACATAAAAGCATTTCCATAGTTAAAAGACGTGGAAAATGTCAAGAATAGCAGAAAGTTGAGCCAGTGCAACGGCGTAGTACAATCACGGTACGCCCGAGAAACTAGAAACTCGAATAATTTGGAACACCGACGTAGTACAAAGACGGTACGTCCAGTGAACCAAAAAGCCAAGTCATTGACGTAGTGCAGACGGTACATCCAATGAACAAAAAAGCGAAGACATTGATGTAGTACAAACGGTACATCCAATGAATCAAACATCAAAGTCATTGATGTAGTACAAACGGTACATCCAATGAATCAAAGACACTGATGTAGTACAAACGGTACATCCAATGAATCCAAAAAAGAAAAGACATTGATGTAGTACAAACGGTACATCCAATGAATCCAAAAAAGAAAAGACATTGATGTAGTACAAACGGTACATCCAATGAATCCAAAAAGAAAAGACATTGATGTAGTACAAACGGTACATCCAATGAATCAAATAGCAAAGTCATTGATATAGTACAAACGGTACATCCAATGAATCAAATAGCAAAGTCATTGATGTAGTACAAACGGTACATCCAATGAATCAAAAGCAAAGACATCGATGTAGTACAAACGGTACATCCGATGAATCAAAAGCAAAGACATCGATGTAGTACAAACGGTACATCCGATGAATCAAAAGCAAAGACATCGATGTAGTACAAACGGTACATCCGATGAATCAAAAGCAAAGACATCTATGTAGTACAAACGGTACATCCGATGAATCAAAAGCAAAGACATCGATGTAGTACAAACTGTACATCCGATGAATCAAATCCAAAGACATTGATGTAGTACAAACGGTACATCCGATGAATCAAAAGCAAAGACATCGATGTAGTACAAACGGTACATCCGATGAATCAAAAGCAAAGACATCGATGTAGTACAAACGGTACATCCGATGAATCAAATCCAAAGACATCGATGTAGTACAAACGGTACATCCGATGAATCAAAAGCAAAGACATCGATGTAGTACAAACGGTACATCCGATGAATCAAAAGCAAAGACATCGATGTAGTACAAACGGTACATCCGATGAATCAAAAGAAAAGACATCGATGTAGTACAAACGGTACATCCGATGAATCAAAACCCAAATAATTCGGAACACTGACGCAGTACAAAAACGGTACGTCCAATGAACCGAAGCCCGAATGATTTTCGGAACACCGACGTAGTACAAAAACGGTACGTCCAATGAACCGAACACAATAAAAGAACATCGGATGCAAGTTCATAAAAGAAATGAGATGAAACTCAATAAAACGAAGTACATCAAAACGCCCGATGAACTTGATAAAAAGATAATTTCATTCGGTCAACATCAAAGAATCATCCACTTGTTGCTTACGACTAAACGCATTGGCAACACGATTTCCCCTTCGGGAATAAAAAGAATATCAAGATCATAAGATGCTAGGAACTCGTGTCAACATGCAGTTCCTTAAGAGAACATAAATATTCCAAAGATTTATGATCGAGGTAGAGAACAAATTTCTCATCCAAATATGATGATGCCAAATTCCAAAAGCAAAAACATTAGCCGAGAGCACTAGACCATAAGTGGCTATCTAGTCTCGAGAAGCTATAATGATTTAGAAGCACAAGGGATAGCACGTTCTCCTTTGCAAGAGAATGGCATTCCAAACCAATACAACTAGTATCGGTACAAATAGCAAAGTCTTGGTTCCCCTTCAGGAATCACAAGAAAGAATAAGAGTATCGAAAAGAAAGAACTTCTTTTAAATAATTCTCTTCCCCGAAAAGTTAAAACTCTCAAAATTACATTTTTACTTTTATGTAATAATCTTTCTACAAAAATTTACATTTTTACAAGTCAATATATCGTGTCTGATTGTCACATCAAAGCGTTTAGGAAATTCCTATCGATAACGTTGATCAAGCGCATCGACCAAAATTCTTAAAGCACTCAACGGGCAATACAATCACAAAATCATCTTTTATAGGATAAATAAATCTCTTAAAAAGTTTTAAGAATATTCTTTGTTCGTTTCAAGAACAAAAATCCAGTTTTACTTATAAATAAATCTTATGAAAAAGATTTGCAAAATTTTAAATCACTATTTTCATCCAAAATCAATAAATACAAGAATGGTCTCATCGAAATATTCATAGAATATTCGATTTATAAAATGGATGAAATGAGCTGGACAAATTGAATGACATAATAAGTCATTCATAGGAATCATAACGAGTGCGGAATGCGGTAAGTGGAATGCTAACTTCCGCAACTCGTAGCAAACGAAAACCGGTGATAAAGTCAAACTGAAAAGACCTTAGCACCACACAAAAGATTTCTTAGGTGATAATCCTAAGACAAACTCAAAAATACCGGAAAATTTCTCAAACTACATGAATGAGAGAAATAACGCTTTCCTTATAAGTGGGCTTAAGGAATAAAATGATGTCATCAAGTTGGAATCAAAATCATAAAGGAAAAATAGAAATCTGCTTAACAGATTGAAAATGTCGTAGATGAATAATCCACTCGGAAAAATAGGATATGGGCTTCACAATGATTAAGCCAATCCTTACAGAAAGGTCAATTCCGAAGCCAAAGCAAAAATATCGGCTCGGAAAGAAAAGTCACATAGAACAATCTCGACATCAAAACAAAAGCAAATTGAGTGTTGTGGATCTTCCATCCGGATTCGCAATCCTCAAAGAAGTCATCAAGCCCAAAATATTCAAAGAAAAAGAATCGACAAGTTCTTGTGATATAACAATAATGAGATGAAACTCATATCAAAAGGAACTCGAATAAGAAGATCACAAAATAAATGTAATCAAGTATTAAATGAGAAATACCTTGACCAAGAGAAGAGTTGCTAGGAACTTGCAGCTTTCCTTCTCTCTTGCTTTGACACTTGGGACACGAAGATATATAATGATCCGCACTTTTGCAATAGCGGCAAGAAATAGGCCTTGGACACCTATATATATAGTGGTCCCTAGAGCCACAATTGTAGCATTCTCCGCGATTAGGGTATTTGCTATAGAAGCTCTTGCTTCGCCCTCTTGTTAGGATTAGGACTTCCGAACCTAATAAAGGGATGCCTCTTCTTGGTGTTGTTGGAGTTCGGTTTGGCACTCCCAACCTCGACATCACTTTCTCCATCGCCCTCTTCAAGACGAAGAGTGTGACGACCCTGACTCGACCTTCGAAAATCGGCACCGAATACGACACTCGTATTCAAATGCCGCAGATCCAAACGTCGAACCTGGTTCGCCGAAGCTTATAACACATTAAGTAAATAACACAGCGGAAGAAAAGAATAGCATATAACAATATACAACATTTGATACAATAGCTGATACAACATGAATGATACAACAGAATGGTACAATAAATATCAACATTATCAGAGATACAAAGAATAGCAGCGGAAATAAAAGATAACACCAGCAGCGGAACAATATCTTCAATATAGCCTTCAAGAAAGAACTCCAGTATCAGTAATCTCCATCTCCAAAGCACCAATCCAGAAATAGCTCGAACTCCAAATCAAGATGAAGAGAAGCAACTCGATCCAAAATGCGATTGCCAAATCCTAAGGCTGAAAGCTATCGAATCTACACCTACTATAGATTATCTGAAAATCCCAACTCTAGACTGCCCGTGTGGAAAATAGTGGGCACCCAGAGTTTAGGAAAGGAACAATAAACTCCAGGTCAGTCGTGGGACTGGTGTGAGCAAACAAAACAATTTTATCTTTTAAACAACAAAAGAATTTAAATTTGAAATCCGCAATGCTTTTTGGAAAATGAAACTACCATAAGGCCTCCCGCCACACACACAATGCAAACGCAGAATTGGAGGAGATTTCTCCTTATGATAGTCAATTATGCTTGATACGAGAAAATTCTTTGATATTATTACTATAAGTGCAAAGTGTGGAAAACCATTTCGAAAATATAATATAAATCCTAGCCAGCATAGACATTCCGAACTATGCCTACTATAGCTACCATCTAAACAGTGGTGACCACCATAAGTAAATGGCAGGTTCTACAACTAAATCCGTACAAGGCACGTATTGGATGAATGGATTTCCAACAAATGGTCAGGCTAAGGAACTTCCTACTGTCTATGGGATCGCCTCTGGTGGGACGTCCCGAGAAACTAACGTTACGGTTAGATCTCTGCCAACACAAGGCCGGGTTACCTCTGTAACTAGGTAACTACTACACGAATGTGCCATCCCCCGGTCCTTTGGGACCTTTATCCGAGCGCTCGCAACAACAACCACAAAGTATCACAAAGTAATAGATCTGCAGTATCCACATGAGTAAGTATCTGGGCTCCATACCATGATACCACCCTTTACCAGAAGGGAATGACACACCCTAAAGGGAGCGACCCTCATAACCTTGCCGCATCTTTCCTGTTTTGACCATTTCCGGGGAGTGAGGTCCTGATGCAGTCTCGTCCACAAAGCTACGCTTTGTGCAACAAAGCCATGCTTTGGGTCAACAGATGACCAAAGCAATGATCACAAAGATAAATGATCAAACAAATGATCATATCACAAATGATCAACCAATGATCATCACACAGCAGCACTCAGCATGCCACATTACCAAATTGGGAATATATCACTGATAAATATCAACTACATAACCTCTGAGCTCGTACGTCTCAGAGAAGGGTGTTAAGCTAAGAGAATAAATTCTCCGCCACCAAGCAGAAATGTATTTGATAGAGATCAGTTAACATCTCAAAGTGTAATGTCGGACATACAACCATACAAGTCTGTTCCGGGTTCGAACAGAACCGAAGGCACTTCCGAAGAAGCCCTTGCAAATCCGGGTATCCACAATCCCGATCGGACTTCCCATCACTAAGGGAATCTCTATACCGTAGCTACTCGGTGCAGAGACAATCGATAGGTTATCCTAACGTTCTCGAAGACACCCGATCTTCAACACCGGTCTTCAAATGCTATCCATAACGTCGTATCACTATTCGGAATGGGTTATATGACACAAGGTCCTCTCCCGGCTAATCCGAATAGTAAGCGCCATATTTTAAAACATATGGATATGGGATTTTAGCTAAGTCACAACTTATAACATCCAAAACTTTTCTTTCAAATGGTTAAACAAATTACCATCTTTAAATCTTTAAACAAAAAGATTTATTTCACAAAGTTTCACCCGGTTTCACAAAGATCTACTCATGGATTTCAAAACAATTCCCATTTCAATTGGATTAACCCAATTAAATCTTTAAATTAAAGATTTATAGCTTTCAAAACACATTTCCAAGGATTTATCTAAAACTTGGAAAACAATTTTCCTTTTAGACTTGAAAATCCTTTTAACACAACTTGAAAGTCCATTTCTTATGAGAAAGCAAATCTAATTTATATAAGTTGAAATCTTGAGTTGAATTTAAATTTCAAAACATCACCTTGAAAAATGGTTTAAAACCATATAACCCATTTGTAAGTTGAATAACTTTTTAAACCTTAGTTTCCAAGTCATAGAATTCAATTTCAAATATTGAATTCAAATTTAAATCCAATTATTTAAATTTCAAAACTCAATCAAGTTATTTAAAAATAACCATTTTCAAAAGCTTCAATTCTAGTTTAAACAAAAACTATTTTGGATTTAAAAATTCAATTTTAAAACAATCTCAAAATCTGTGACTTAATTCATTTCCACGTGCAATCCATATTTGTGTGTGTATAAGTGTGGTCCAGGGGTTTTACACAATAAGAGTGTCACATCATCAATCGGCACAGATTCAATCATTACAATTCGATGTGGGTTTCGGATAACCAACTGGAATCCGACTCCCTGTCGCATCGAAATTCAAATGTCGTTTTTATGGGTCAAGGGGTTTTCATATTCATACGACAGTATAATCATCACAAATATAGCAGCTCAGCACAAAGCATCACATAACATCACATCACATACCAAATATATCAATCCATCACAAAGCATTCCATAATAATCAAACATCTTAAGTTAAGATGAATAAATTTGTGTGGTTTTAAATTTATCCACCACATAATTACTTTCATTAGAAATCTTTAATCAATGATTAATAATTGATTAAGTCTTAATCACCTTCATTAATTAATTAATTAATTTTTCTTTAAATTAATTAACCTTCAAACATTTGATTAATAAATCTTTAATCATAAATTATCCATACTTAATTACTTTAACATGTAATTAATCACTTAATTAATTATTCTTAACTATTTTATTCATTAATCATTAATCAAATAATTTAAACCTTTAACTAATTATTAATTAATTCTTCAATTAATAACTCAAATGATTAACTCTTAATCACATTACTTAATTACTTTTAATAAAGTATTTATCTTTTACTTAATTACCTTTAGTAATTAGTCACTTAATTACTTCCCTAAGTATTATATTAGATTAATCCAAAGTGATTAACTTAATTAATCATAATTTAATTACTTAATTAACTAATTAACTTAATCATTTAAAATTAATTAAATGATTCTTAACTTATTATATTAAAAGATTCTTAATTAAGAAAACCACTATCTTAATTAAATCATTTATGAACAAATAAAACTTGATAATTAAAAATGATTTAATTATCTCAATTATCTTTACAAATTTAATTATCTTTAATTAAATCAAATTCAAAATAACTAAAGATAATCTTTATTACAATTGATTATCAAATTCTAAATCATTAAACTTTATTTAAATAAAATATAATATTTAGAAATCAATTAAATTTAAACATATTTTTAATTGAACTTTTAAATTCTTTAAAACCTTTCCAAATTTATTTAATAAAGTTTAATATAAACTTCATTTCAAATCCACTTATTTTATTTTAAAACTTTCATATTTATTATATATAAAACTTGTTAAACATAATTTTGAAACAAGTCTAGTTTTATATATATACTTATTTGACTTTTGTTTAAAACTTTAATCATTTACAAATCATATTATCTCTGTTTAAATTTTAGAAACCTTACTGTTAAATATTTTAAAACTTTTAAACTCAAACTTGAGTTTTGAAAGCATTTCAAAATTTATTTCAAAGGTCTAAAATTTAAACTTATTGAAATTCAAATCCCATTTCAGGTTCAAGACTCATTTCATATTTTTGTTTTGCAATTACCTTTCTTTCAAATTTATAAACCTGGGAAAACAGGTTTTCTGGTTTTGCTTAAAACCAATTAAAACTTTCAAAATTTAAATTATTTCAAAAACCCAAAGTTTAATTAATTGAATTTATACTTAAATTCATATTCAACTTTAGTTTTCAAATTTTTTTGTCTGCAATTTACTTTCATTTCAAATTTAAGAAACCTGGAAAACAAGTTACTGTCTAAATACTAAATCCTGAAACATTACCCAAACCCGAGCTACCCTGTTATTTACTTCGAGTCCCATGCTTCCCAGCTTCGAGTCAATTCTCAATATACCCGAGACAATCACGAGCTAATAACCCTGCAACCCAAACAGAACACTATCATGTACACACACCCCTGTGCATCCACTTTTCTTTGAATATTTATTTAAATAAAAACCTTGAAATTATTTTTAAAATTTGAATTTGGCAAGTACAAACTAGTTTCCTTTAAAAATCAAAACCTGATATTGATTCTTCTGAGTGGTATGAATTTTTTTGAACAGGTTTCTCAAACCTGTTATGTAAACAGAGACATTCATATTCAACTGCAAGTCTCAGTTTCTAGCAATCCACTGTTAATCCCACTAATTTATACTTTTATAAATAATGGTTACCCTCATACAAACATTTTTTTTTATTCAACAACCAAGCCCAAAGGGGATTAGGAGATTAGATTTAGGCTTTTTGTACAGGCTGTTATGTTTGAACATAAACATGATTTTGCCTGTTTCCAGGCATGTAGACTGATATTACCACACATACATATACATAACAATCAACATACACACCCTAATCTAAATCATACTTTGTTCCAAAATTTATGCATGCGACAAGATTTTCTTAAAACAGATGAAAAACTTGTTTTACTTACTGATTTAAAAGTTAAGGAAAGGATTTGATTTTTTTGAACTTTCTTGAGTCTGTGGTTAGAATGGTGGCAAGATATGTAGGTATACATACAGTCAAAGATTACTGAGACATGCAAGCATTTACCAATATCAACAAGCAAGCACAACAAGGCAGTTCACAGATCCATAGACATCAGATTCATGGGAAAAAAAATTCAAGTTTGCTCACAGTTTATATGATTATTTTTTTACTTAAACTGTATACCATAAAGAGGTGAGTATACATATACACATACACAAGCATGCATCCATCATAGTATATATATATTCACATACGCACAGGCAAGCAGGCTTTTTAACAACAGAACAACATTCATTGCATATAGCATAGATTTTGGTAGATTTGCTCAACTGGAAGTTTTGCAACAGAGAAGAAACAAAGGGGAATCAAGCCTGAATATTATTTTCTTTAATTTCCTTTTGATGGTTAGTTCTGCAAAAATTTGTAAATACAAAAGTTTGCTCAATTTCCTGTTGTATTCACTTGTTTACCTTATCAATAACAAACAAAAGAATCAATTCTACTTATAGTTTTAAATTTGTTTAAAGCTTCAATTGGATTTATTCTTCCCAGGCTGCAGACTCCAGATCTACATTTTCCTTGAATTTCTTTCTGTAACTGATGGATAAGATTGTTTAAATCTTTATTTTTATTATTGATTCACAACTCAAAATTCAATTCTTAAAAAGGAAGTGACTTGCCTTAATGTATTTCAGAAACCAACTGCACTTAACAAACTGAAGCTATCCCACGTAAAAGCTTTTGACATCTGAAACTTGTTGAAGTTTTGAACTTGTACACTTTCAGATTTGGTTAATATTGATGAATTGAACTTTTCTTTGCTGTTGAAATCTTTACTTTCAGATTTGATTTATATCCTGTTGTTTGAGATATTGCTTCAGGTTGTAGCTTTGATTTTTTTTGATTCTTGTTTGCACTTCACTTTTATTTCCTGGTTTTGTATATTTTGATTTCTTGAATGTTGAGATTTGAGATTCTCAAATCTGTTGTTTACTGTTGCTTAAGATTTTTTCTGAGATGTTAAATAAGGGCATATGGGAAACTCAAAAGTTTCTTTGTAATTTTAAATCTCATTATTTTATTTTATTAGATATGGTGAATGCCATGTGTAAAAATTATCATGATTGTGAAATTCCAATGCAAGGTTCACTTCTCTACTCTATCTCCTTTATGTTTGTTTACATTTGTATGTGTATATATATATAATGTTAAAAGAATTGTTTCTAACCAATATCTACATCACATATGTTACATCTTTAATCATTTTAAATGCTACAAATTTTTAAAACATTTATTTTAAATTTAAATTCAATTTTCCATTTCAAACTTGAAATATAAACTTTCATTTCCATTTGTACATTCACACTTTATTTTGAACAAATTTAAATTAATTTTACATATGCATTCAATTTACTCATATTTGTAATATACACATATATATAAGACTTTAAATCTATATGACCTTTTACAATATTTATTATTTCAATATTTTAATCTCAAAATAAAATTGGAATTTATTTCATATAATATTATCACTTATTTTCATTTGTTTTAGATTTTTCTTAATTTATTCCCAAATCAAATTCCAAAAGTTAAAACATATTATTTATTTAAATTGAAATTTTGGGATGTTACTTTTTATCTATAAGATTTTAAATATAGAAATTCAAAATCTCAATTAAATTTTAAAATAAATACTCAAATAAACCAAAAATTCCTATTTAATTTGAAAAATCCAAATTCATTTACAATTTTATTCCAAAATTTATTTACACCATCAATTTAATTTAAATTAAAAATCTGGATCGTTACAGATTTCCCCCCTTAAAAGAATTTCGTCCTCGAAATTGCAAGGAAGACGACAAAGAATAGATGATAGATAAAGAAATGATTGATCAGATCAGATCGAAATATTTATTCTGCATTTGGTCTTCCCAAACCAGAATATCAATAATATGAGAACGAACTCATACAATTATTACACAAGATACTCGGGTCCACCGGTCTACGAATATACGAGGGCATTGATTAGTTCGAAGAGATAACTAATCGTTCGTAGAATATATCGGATCCCAGAGAATAGATGGATAGATAGATTCAATCTTCATATTAGTTAACCAGTTTACTTAATTTAAAATTTCCAATTTATTTAATTTTTCAATTTCAAATTCATTAGAGTTTAGAGCGAAAAGCTGATAAGAAACCGATGAAGATACAAAGTAAGGATTTCCTACAACGATTCGTAAGGCCATCATCACACCGAAGCTACTCCTCGAGCTGCTACGAAGTAATCAAAGAATTGAAAAGACGAATCAAAGGAAATTGATAGAGAAAAGATATTTCCACTGTTGCAGGGTATTGACCATTTGTAGTGGTACTCCCCTGTCCCCTATCTCGTCCTCTTCTCGCACTCATACTCACTATCAGTGGATAGTAAGAGAATTTACTGAGGCGTTCGAACAGATATCTTAGGGATATACTCATTCTAGGGTTTACTTCACCCTATCTCTAATGAGTTACTTAATGTGTTATACTCCTGAGCTAAGGTTTTAACCATCAGCTCTGATACCACTTGTGACGACCCTGACTCGACCTTCGAAAATCGGCACCGAATACGACACTCGTATTCAAATGCCGCAGATCCAAACGTCGAACCTGGTTCGCCGGAGCTTATAACACATTAAGTAAATAACACAGCGGAAGAAAAGAATAGCATATAACAATATACAACATTTGATACAATAGCTGATACAACATGAATGATACAACAGAATGGTACAATAAATATCAACATTATCAGAGATACAAAGAATAGCAGCGGAAATAAAAGATAACACCAGCAGCGGAACAATATCTTCAATATAGTCTTCAAGAAAGAACTCCAGTATCAGTAATCTCCATCTCCAAAGCACCAATCCAGAAACAGCTCGAACTCCAAATCAAGATGAAGAGAAGCAACTCGATCCAAAATGCGATTGCCAAATCCTAAGGCTGAAAGCTATCGAATCTACACCTACTATAGATTATCTGAAAATCCCAACTCTAGACTGCCCGTGTGGAAAATAGTGGGCACCCAGAGTTTAGGAAAGGAACAATAAACTCCAGGTCAGTCGTGGGACTGGTGTGAGCAAACAAAACAATTTTATCTTTTAAACAACAAAAGAATTTAAATTTGAAATCCGCAATGCTTTTTGGAAAATGAAACTACCATAAGGCCTCCCGCCACACACACAATGCAAACGCAGAATTGGAGGAGATTTCTCCTTATGATAGTCAATTATGCTTGATACGAGAAAATTCTTTGATATTATTACTATAAGTGCAAAGTGTGGAAAACCATTTCGAAAATATAATATAAATCCTAGCCAGCATAGACATTCCGAACTATGCCTACTATAGCTACCATCTAAACAGTGGTGACCACCATAAGTAAATGGCAGGTTCTACAACTAAATCCGTACAAGGCACGTATTGGATGAATGGATTTCCAACAAATGGTCAGGCTAAGGAACTTCCTACTGTCTATGGGATCGCCTCTGGTGGGACGTCCCGAGAAACTAACGTTACGGTTAGATCTCTGCCAACACAAGGCCGGGTTACCTCTGTAACTAGGTAACTACTACACGAATGTGCCATCCCCCGGTCCTTTGGGACCTTTATCCGAGCGCTCGCAACAACAACCACAAAGTATCACAAAGTAATAGATCTGCAGTATCCACATGAGTAAGTATCTGGGCTCCATACCATGATACCACCCTTTACCAGAAGGGAATGACACACCCTAAAGGGAGCGACCCTCATAACCTTGCCGCATCTTTCCTATTTTGACCATTTCCGGGGAGTGAGGTCCTGATGCAGTCTCGTCCACAAAGCTACGCTTTGTGCAACAAAGCCATGCTTTGGGTCAACAGATGACCAAAGCAATGATCACAAAGATAAATGATCAAACAAATGATCATATCACAAATGATCAACCAATGATCATCACACAGCAGCACTCAGCATGCCACATTACCAAATTGGGAATATATCACTGATAAATATCAACTACATAACCTCTGAGCTCGTACGTCTCAGAGAAGGGTGTTAAGCTAAGAGAATAAATTCTCCGCCACCAAGCAGAAATGTATTTGATAGAGATCAGTTAACATCTCAAAGTGTAATGTCGGACATACAACCATACAAGTCTGTTCCGGGTTCGAACAGAACCGAAGGCACTTCCGAAGAAGCCCTTGCAAATCCGGGTATCCACAATCCCGATCGGACTTCCCATCACTAAGGGAATCTCTATACCGTAGCTACTCGGTGCAGAGACAATCGATAGGTTATCCTAACGTTCTCGAAGACACCCGATCTTCAACACCGGTCTTCAAATGCTATCCATAACGTCGTATCACTATTCGGAATGGGTTATATGACACAAGGTCCTCTCCCGGCTAATCCGAATAGTAAGCGCCATATTTTAAAACATATGGATATGGGATTTTAGCTAAGTCACAACTTATAACATCCAAAACTTTTCTTTCAAATGGTTAAACAAATTACCATCTTTAAATCTTTAAACAAAAAGATTTATTTCACAAAGTTTCACCCGGTTTCACAAAGATCTACTCATGGATTTCAAAACAATTCCCATTTCAATTGGATTAACCCAATTAAATCTTTAAATTAAAGATTTATAGCTTTCAAAACACATTTCCAAGGATTTATCTAAAACTTGGAAAACAATTTTCCTTTTAGACTTGAAAATCCTTTTAACACAACTTGAAAGTCCATTTCTTATGAGAAAGCAAATCTAATTTATATAAGTTGAAATCTTGAGTTGAATTTAAATTTCAAAACATCACCTTGAAAAATGGTTTAAAACCATATAACCCATTTGTAAGTTGAATAACTTTTTAAACCTTAGTTTCCAAGTCATAGAATTCAATTTCAAATATTGAATTCAAATTTAAATCCAATTATTTAAATTTCAAAACTCAATCAAGTTATTTAAAAATAACCATTTTCAAAAGCTTCAATTCTAGTTTAAACAAAAACTATTTTGGATTTAAAAATTCAATTTTAAAACAATCTCAAAATCTGTGACTTAATTCATTTCCACGTGCAATCCATATTTGTGTGTGTATAAGTGTGGTCCAGGGGTTTTACACAATAAGAGTGTCACATCATCAATCGGCACAGATTCAATCATTACAATTCGATGTGGGTTTTGGATAACCAACTGGAATCCGACTCCCTGTCGCATCGAAATTCAAATGTCGTTTTTATGGGTCAAGGGGTTTTCATATTCATACGACAGTATAATCATCACAAATATAGCAGCTCAGCACAAAGCATCACATAACATCACATCACATACCAAATATATCAATCCATCACAAAGCATTCCATAATAATCAAACATCTTAAGTTAAGATGAATAAATTTGTGTGGTTTTAAATTTATCCACCACATAATTACTTTCATTAGAAATCTTTAATCAATGATTAATAATTGATTAAGTCTTAATCACCTTCATTAATTAATTAATTAATTTTTCTTTAAATTAATTAACTTTCAAACATTTGATTAATAAATCTTTAATCATAAATTATCCATACTTAATTACTTTAACATGTAATTAATCACTTAATTAATTATTCTTAACTATTTTATTCATTAATCATTAATCAAATAATTTAAACCTTTAACTAATTATTAATTAATTCTTCAATTAATAACTCAAATGATTAACTCTTAATCACATTACTTAATTACTTTTAATAAAGTATTTATCTTTTACTTAATTACCTTTAGTAATTAGTCACTTAATTACTTCCCTAAGTATTATATTAGATTAATCCAAAGTGATTAACTTAATTAATCATAATTTAATTACTTAATTAACTAATTAACTTAATCATTTAAAATTAATTAAATGATTCTTAACTTATTATATTAAAAGATTCTTAATTAAGAAAACCACTATCTTAATTAAATCATTTATGAACAAATAAAACTTGATAATTAAAAATGATTTAATTATCTCAATTATCTTTACAAATTTAATTATCTTTAATTAAATCAAATTCAAAATAACTAAAGATAATCTTTATTACAATTGATTATCAAATTCTAAATCATTAAACTTTATTTAAATAAAATATAATATTTAGAAATCAATTAAATTTAAACATATTTTTAATTGAACTTTTAAATTCTTTAAAACCTTTCCAAATTTATTTAATAAAGTTTAATATAAACTTCATTTCAAATCCACTTATTTTATTTTAAAACTTTCATATTTATTATATATAAAACTTGTTAAACATAATTTTGAAACAAGTCTAGTTTTATATATATACTTATTTGACTTTTGTTTAAAACTTTAATCATTTACAAATCATATTATCTCTGTTTAAATTTTAGAAACCTTACTGTTAAATATTTTAAAACTTTTAAACTCAAACTTGAGTTTTGAAAGCATTTCAAAATTTATTTCAAAGGTCTAAAATTTAAACTTATTGAAATTCAAATCCCATTTCAGGTTCAAGACTCATTTCATATTTTTGTTTTGCAATTACCTTTCTTTCAAATTTATAAACCTGGGAAAACAGGTTTTCTGGTTTTGCTTAAAACCAATTAAAACTTTCAAAATTTAAATTATTTCAAAAACCCAAAGTTTAATTAATTGAATTTATACTTAAATTCATATTCAACTTTAGTTTTCAAATTTTTTTGTCTGCAATTTACTTTCATTTCAAATTTTAGAAACCTGGAAAACAAGTTACTGTCTAAATACTAAATCCTGAAACATTACCCAAACCCGAGCTACCCTGTTATTTACTTCGAGTCCCATGCTTCCCAGCTTCGAGTCAATTCTCAATATACCCGAGACAATCACGAGCTAATAACCCTGCAACCCAAACAGAACACTACCATGTACACACACCCCTGTGCATCCACTTTTCTTTGAATATTTATTTAAATAAAAACCTTGAAATTATTTTTAAAATTTGAATTTGGCAAGTACAAACTAGTTTCCTTTAAAAATCAAAACCTGATATTGATTCTTATGAGTGGTATGAATTTTTTTGAACAGGTTTCTCAAACCTGTTATGTAAACAGAGACATTCATATTCAACTACAAGTCTCAGTTTCTAGCAATCCACTGTTAATCCCACTAATTTATACTTTTATAAATAATGGTTACCCTCATACAAACATTTTTTTTTATTCAACAACCAAGCCCAAAGGGGATTAGGAGATTAGATTTAGGCTTTTTGTACAGGCTGTTATGTTTGAACATAAACATGATTTTGCCTGTTTCCAGGCATGTAGACTGATATTACCACACATACATATACATAACAATCAACATACACACCCTAATCTAAATCATACTTTGTTCCAAAATTTATGCATGCGACAAGATTTTCTTAAAACAGATGAAAAACTTGTTTTACTTACTGATTTAAAAGTTAAGGAAAGGATTTGATTTTTTTGAACTTTCTTGAGTCTGTGGTTAGAATGGTGGCAAGATATGTAGGTATACATACAGTCAAAGATTACTGAGACATGCAAGAATTTACCAATATCAACAAGCAAGCACAACAAGGCAGTTCACAGATCCATAGACATCAGATTCATGGGAAAAAAAAATTCAAGTTTGCTCAAAGTTTATATGATTATTTTTTTACTTAAACTGTATACCATAAAGAGGTGAGTATACATATACACATACACAAGCATGCATCCATCATAGTATATATATATTCACATACACACAGGCAAGCAGGCTTTTTAACAACAGAACAACATTCATTGCATATAGCATAGATTTTGGTAGATTTGCTCACCTGGAAGTTTTGCAACAGAGAAGAAACAAAGGGGAATCAAGCCTGAATATTATTTTCTTTAATTTCCTTTTGATGGTTAGTTCTGCAAAAATTTGTAAATACAAAAGTTTGCTCAATTTCCTGTTGTATTCACTTGTTTACCTTATCAATAACAAACAAAAGAATCAATTCTACTTACAGTTTTAAATTTGTTTAAAGCTTCAATTGGATTTATTCTTCCCAGGCTGCAGACTCCAGATCTACATTTTCCTTGAATTTCTTTCTGTAACTGATGGATAAGATTGTTTAAATCTTTATTTTTATTATTGATTCACAACTCAAAATTCAATTCTTAAAAAGGAAGTGACTTGCCTTAATGTATTTCAGAAACCAACTGCACTTAACAAACTGAAGCTATCCCACGTAAAAGCTTTTGACATCTGAAACTTGTTGAAGTTTTGAACTTGTACACTTTCAGATTTGGTTAATATTGATGAATTGAACTTTTCTTTGCTGTTGAAATCTTTACTTTCAGATTTGATTTATATCCTGTTGTTTGAGATATTGCTTCAGGTTGTAGCTTTGATTTTTTTGATTCTTGTTTGCACTTCACTTTTATTTCCTGGTTTTGTATATTTTGATTTCTTGAATGTTGAGATTTGAGATTCTCAAATCTGTTGTTTACTGTTGCTTAAGATTTTTTCTGAGATGTTAAATAAGGGCATATGGGAAACTCAAAAGTTTCTTTGTAATTTTAAATCTCATTATTTTATTTTATTAGATATGGTGAATGCCATGTGTAAAAATTATCATGATTGTGAAATTCCAATGCAAGGTTCACTTCTCTACTCTATCTCCTTTATGTTTGTTTACATTTGTATGTGTATATATATATAATGTTAAAAGAATTGTTTCTAACCAATATCTACATTACATATGTTACATCTTTAATCATTTTAAATGCTACAAATTTTTAAAACATTTATTTTAAATTTAAATTCAATTTTCCATTTCAAACTTGAAATATAAACTTTCATTTCCATTTGTACATTCACACTTTATTTTGAACAAATTTAAATTAATTTTACATATGCATTCAATTTACTCATATTTGTAATATACACATATATATAAGACTTTAAATCTATATGACCTTTTACAATATTTATTATTTCAATATTTTAATCTCAAAATAAAATTGGAATTTATTTCATATAATATTATCACTTATTTTCATTTGTTTTAGATTTTTCTTAATTTATTCCCAAATCAAATTCCAAAAGTTAAAACATATTATTTATTTAAATTGAAATTTTGGGATGTTACTTTTTATCTATAAGATTTTAAATATAGAAATTCAAAATCTCAATTAAATTTTAAAATAAATACTCAAATAAACCAAAAATTCCTATTGAATTTGAAAAATCCAAATTAATTTACAATTTTATTCCAAAATTTATTTACACCATCAATTTAATTTAAATTAAAAATCTGGATCGTTACAAAGAGCGATATCTATAAGCTGATCAAATGAAATCTCAAGTTTCAGGAGTAATGGCTTCTTAAGATTCTTATTCAAGCCATAGACAAACCTCTGATTTTTCTTCATCGGGGTATTAATATACTCCACCCCGTATTTGGACAGAGATTCGAAAGATGCGACATAGTCTGTCACAGAAGATTCACCTTGAACAAGGTCAATAAAACGCCGGGCCAAAGTTAGTTTTTCGGCCTCCGGCACAAATTTCAATTCGAATCTTTCCTGGAATTGCTCCCAAGTGAGATTCGCTTCAACGATTTCAGAAATTAAAAGCTCATACCAATCCAACGCTCTTTCTTGGAGCATGCTAGAAGCCACTTGGACTCGATGTAGATCAATAAGGTTCATGCGAGAAAAGATGCGATCGCATGATTTGAGCCAAGCTTGAATTTCTATAACACTCTCGGATCCCATGATTGGCCTTCCACCCAAATCGGTATAGTCTCGGCACAAGCGTGCAAAACCGGATCTAGGATGAGTAGGCTCTGGATTGGGTCCGGCAGCTTGAGCATTCTTTACTAGATCAAGAAGCTGCTGGGCAGACATAAATACTCCATCCTGAGGAGTAGCACTAGATTGACCGGCGCTGGGACAGCCAGGTCTAACCATTTCTCTTCTTTAAGAAAGAAAGAAAGAAGAGGAAAAAGTTATTCTCAAAATAAATATCAAGCAATCTTGATAGATAAAACAAGGAATCATAAAGAAAATAGGATGAATCGGTACGAAGACTCGAATTAAATCCTAAAGCACGACTCCTAAGATGGACTTAGGACGATGATCCTTGTTATAATATTCCATATTGTTCCGAAGTTTGGCTCTGATACCAAGATGTGACGCCCCACCTCTATACCCACGCTAGCCAAGAACATTACAGTGAATGCTGTCAACTAGCACGGAGAATAAGGCTGTTGAGGAGCGACCATCTGTATAATTGCTTTGTGCGAGTATCGATATACCGGATAAAAATATAACTTTTCATCTCAAGAGGAAATCCGACATACCGACACAAACTCAAAGCTACTACACAGTGGCTATAAAGGTCTTCGAAAACAAATATAGAAATAAACATAACACAAATCAGTCACAGACAATTCATATCACAAAGGCGGAAATAGATATGAATATTACACATGAAAGTGTATATCAGAGTAGTGGTCTAAAAAGATCCACGATAATACAAAAGAATAGCAACACGTGCTATACAAAGGAATACAACTATGAGTCTATGTCTCAAGTGTATATAACAAAATAAACTACTAATCTAAGTAGTTTGCCAAAAGTCAGAGTAATGATCCTGGATGAGAAGTCAAGCAGAAGCACCTGCAACATCTCGGTCTGACCCGAGTATTATTTAAGAAGAAAATAATAAACGGATCAGTCTAGCTATAAATATCAGAAGAAATGATATAGAATAGGAGATATGACAAAAACATATAATAATCACAATGCCAAGCTGTGATAAATAAGTAATTGAAAATCAACAAGAGATTAATCAATATCACCATAATCTACTCAAGATAAAAAGGAATGTCATACTCCTGATTTCATTCACCAAGCCACAATAAATGACCTCCATGCCAATCGTAAAAGTTGGTGAAACACAAATTCCAGAAATCAACACACGAAATCCATAAATCACAATAAAAAGGATGGTCAAGACATTGATGTAGTACAAATGGTACATCCAATGAATCCAAAAGCCATAACATCGATGTAGTACAAACGGTACATCCGACGAATCGAAACACATTAGAAAGTACATGGGTCGCTAGCCCACGAAGAAATGAGACGAAGCTCCATTTAATGAGGTACGGTCCTCCACATAGACAAAGAGACATCGCACATTGCTAGTCTAAACCATAAAATGATCGTCATGATCAAAGAGAAGTGTCAATTACACTAAGCTAGTAAATATAAAAGTTTAGCTTCATGTCCCATAACCACTTGCTTAACTTAAACATTTACGAACCAACTGTAAATCTCCACTAGAAAATTGCCACAAGAGATTCAATCGAACAAGTCAAAGAATTAACCGACGAAGTAAACGCAAGCGTTTCATACCACTTGTTTTACTAAGCCGTTTAATTAGATTTCTCATACGAGTGAGGTAAAGGTTTGTATATACTAATAGATTAGAAATCGGTTTGAGAAAACAAGCTTTGTAATAAAATAGTGTTGAAATCATTTGAAGAAAGAGTTTTGATATTTACTGCTAGTATAGAAAACCTTTATATTTTTAAAGTGACAAATCACAAAGAAGATTGTAAGAACAACCAATTACAAAATTCACATTCGAAGACGTGAATAAAATCCAAAGAAATCGATATCAAATCCATCAAAGTGGATATATCTAAAATTACCAAAGAAAAGGTCATCAAAGTCATAATAGATGATAACAACAAATAGGAAACAACACGAATCGATTAAAGTTGGAAATTTACTCAAAAATAGCCAAAATAGGCAAAACTGCACATTTCCAGACGTCTGATTTGGAATCCAGACGTCTGGATTTGTTCTCTGGAAATAACCCAGAGAACACTCAGACGTCTGAAACCTCAAGTCAGACGTCTGAGACCTATCCAGACGTCTGGTTTGATGGTTCAGACGTCTGAAAATAGTCTCTGGCTTTTTTGTTATAATATGCGTGTCCAAACCAGACGTCTGGACTTGGTCCCCAGACGTCTGGTCACCTGGTCTGGGCAACAATTTGCCTAAGCCAAAGTGGCCAAAACGTATCGGGAGCGATCGGACGAGCGACGACGACTAAGGATTTATGCCTAACGACAACCCGGTCTTATAGGCTCTCCGAAACACCTCTTAAAGCATGATCAAACATCAAAGTTATGATTCTTAAAGATTTGACTACAAAACACCAAAAATTGGAATATTCACAAAAGCAATCCAAATCAAAATCAAATGCACATGAATAAATGTTAGGGATTCATACCTAACAACAAAGATAGATATAGACATAGATGTGAGATTAAAAATCTCACCTTTGAATCCGAAAATAATGAATGAGAAGCTTGAAAGAAAGCTAAGATCAATTCCTCTTCAACAACAACTCAAGAAGCTTCAATCTAAGCTTAAAATAGAAACATTTCCTAAATTAGGTTTAGGAATTTTCTGAAATTGAATGGACAAAGAGTTGGAGAAGAAGAAGAGGAAGCTTACCAATGGGTTCTCTTAGATTTTGGAGCAAGAACTTGGATTTTGCTATGGAATTAGGGCTTGGAGTTTTAATTCTTTTTCCTCTCCACCATTTTCAGTTGGAGCTTGAGTTTGAGGAGTTAGAATGAAGTAATGAAGAGGAGAGGGGGATTGGGACTGAGTTAGTAAGTGGTTAATTGGCTCAGCCCAAACCAAAGCCCAAAGCAAAAAGTAGCAAAATTCAACTTTCTCCAAACATATCGAAGCTTATACTCAAAAAGGTCGCAAACGTCATTTTGAACTCAATGGGGGTGGTCTCGAGTCCCAATTCGACTGTTTGCAAAAAGTAGCTTTTCGGACTAAAATTCGACTAATGATAAAATATTTAAATAAAATATTTAAATATAAAATCGATAAATATGCGGGTTGTTACACATACGTTCTTATAGAACTTCCTTTCTCTTCATTTTTCTAGCTTTGTACCTTTCCTCGTTGCATACTCTAAACTTTCTAAGAGTGATTTCCTCTTTCCACAACAACATGTAGCCATTTAAAAATGTATCTGTTTTTTGATAAGGTAAACCAAAAGCCGACACAAGTTTTTTAACTTCATAGTGATTTTCGCACATTAAATTATCGGATGGCATATGTCGTTTTGCAGCTTGTACAACAGCTGTAAATCCGGCTTTAGTGTTGTTGTATTTTGACTTCATCGCAATGTATTATGTGGTTACTAATAGCAACCAACGTCATAAGCATTGTCGAGCTCGTTGCACCATGGCTGAAAAATGTGTGTGAACGTTGGCCGTTCAATGACTCTTTGCCATCAATCCATCAAGTAAAATTCGATCGTGACCATTGAAATTATAGATCTCGATATGATCTTGGTTTTTGTAGTTGAGAGTTTTTGATGATTGTTGGTGGATTGGAAGAGATTGAGGGAAGAAGCTTCGAGCATTTCTGGCCATTGGAAATTTAGGTGGTCGGCCAACCCTAACTTTGATTAGGGTTTTGAAAAATGGAGAAAAACAGGTCCTTTTATAGAAAATTAACGAGCACTATTCACCCGAATTTTTTCGAACTCCAAACGAAGCGTGCCGCTTGGTGTTTATAATGTTTACCCCTATCTCGAACACAATGGAATATATATCGGGATATAATTCGATTTTATTTGGAAGATAGGTTTTTGAATCGACTTATTTAAATTTAAGATATCTTAAACATATTTCTACGCCTTATAGCTTGCCACAGACAAACCGTAAATCCGATTGACACGAAATTTGAGATCTTACAATAATATAACATTACGAATCAAATAAATCTAGTTTCATCAAAATCCGAGACTGTTAGAAAAATGGCTATTTTTACATGTTAATTAAATATTAAAATATTCAATATCTACAAATCAACTTTTAATTAATTTTTTAAACGTTCTCTAACATCATTCTAATTCAAATAGAATTTACTTTAACTTTATAAACCATTTTCTTTTTACATTAAATCCAAATTTCAATTATTTACACAATTCAAATATTAAATTAACAATTTAATTATCCAAATAAATCACTATATTCAAAATATAATTCGTTCAACTTATAAATTTAACTTTTGAATATTTAAATCAGTTAAATATTCCGAATTCGAATGACTAGAAATCTGGGTAGTTACAGAAAGAAACATTCATTATTTGACATTTTAATTTCTACATTGTAGTTAGTTTAAATTATTTTTCTCAATTATTTACTTCCAATTATGGAAAAGTATACATGATCAATTAACAGGTTTTACGAAATGCAAAGTCTAATTTAATTTCATTGAGTTCTGTAATTTAATTATTCTCTTTGTCGCTTTCTCGTTGATAAATCTATGTTAACTCAAACTTGAAGTTTCATAAGTACTATAAAATAATTAGTAGATCTGGTTTTTACTAATCATAAAAAAAATCCTGATGTTTTGAAAAATTACTTCTATTTACATATGCTAGCTATTTAGTTGTAGAAATGCATTTTAACATTCTCTAGAATAGATAATTCATATGCTATGTTATTTATATTTACAGATGTGTTTGTATGTATATTAATTTCTTGAAGAGATGTTTTAGAGATTTATTTATATTTGAATTGCAAAATCTAACATCACAGAAGCGATGTTATAAGAATTTTATTTTTGTTACATTGCAATTTCTTAAAAGAAAACACTACATTCCATGAAGGAGTAACCATATAAAAGTTTTGAAGTATTAACAATAATTTATCCTCAAATAAAATAGTATTGTATACCAATATTACACTACAGAAGTAGTAGCTTATATCTCATACCTTACTTTCATTTGGTGCATCTAATTTTATTACTGTATTTAAACTTTGATATGCCATTTCAAAAGCAGTTACAACAAAAATCTCCAGTAGGGATATTTTAAACTACTGTAAAAGTAGTAATTTTGTAGTTTATGTAAAAGAAATATTGTATATTGATATGGCATTCCAATAGTGCATATATATATATATATATATATATAGAAGAGATAAGTTCACTCTAGAAGTGGTGATAATAAAACATCTCTAGAAGAGATTTAAAAATTTGGAAATGATAACATATCTCCAAAAGAGACTTTTTTATATATTTGGCAATTTTATTAAACTAAATAAATGCATAGAAATTTGATATTTGAGATATAATTGAGGAATAAAACTTAACAACTTGAAGTTGTGTGTATATTTTGTTCGAACCAAAAGTTCGATATGGTTCCAAACCAGATGTTTTGAACATTGTCACGCGGTTTTGACGGATTCACACTGACATTGATCTATAATGGAAATTAATAGTTTGAATCCTTGTAATAGTTTGTTCTAATATTCACTAATTCAAATGAGAAAGAATATGCAGATTTATAATATATATGCAATACGTGGACGTACGTATATATCCATATATGTAAATATTCAGCTAACAACCTGAAGTTTGTAATGAGCTCATCTTATAGATTATGTATAAATATTATTTAGTGATTTAAAATTCAATCAACATAAATGTCGAATTACCTGAAGTTGCGTATGTATTCAAATGATCTACACTGTAAGTAAATTCGTCCAATTAGCTAGATCAATGATTGAGAACGAACTCTAATAAGCAATATCAATTAAATGCATCTTATTAACCAATAAAAAGATTATCCTCCTATAACGGATATACATATAATGTATTTGTTAGCAGCAATGTGATAATAGTTCTGTTGTGATGATCTAATATGATTTGTCTTTCAATTGCTAAGTAGAAGAAGGCGATGAGTAGTAGTCAGAATATGATGATCAATTAGCCTAACTGAATGGAAAAAAAATGAATGAACAAAAAGTTTGGGGGGAGAAGAAGGGCATAACAAAATATGTAGCATCAATATAACAATAATCCAAGAAGATAGCAGAAAAGATTTGTAGATGGCTTATGATCAAATGAGTTTCAAGACTTGAAAATCTATATGTTTTGATGATAAGTGTACTATTATGTGACAAATAACTTATGAGAACTTCATGAGAGGCATCACTGGCTCGAATATTTTACCCTTTCAATATATCTTCCTGTACATAATTTTGCAAATGTTTTTGAATTGATAATCAATAGGAGTGACCAATTTAATTGAAAAATATTTTTTTTATTTTTTATTTGTTAATAAGAGTGTTCTATTATCCAACTGTTTGCATGTGCTTTCAAGTGCCAAGATGCATTTTTCGACCACCCATTTTTTTTATTTCTCATTATGTTGAGATTTGTTTCCCGTATCTGTTCTAAAAATTGAACAACCGCCATATGTAAGAAGTAATAGAAGGAGACGAAAGGTTGACATGAGGAGATAGTGCATTTACATGTCTGTTCTTGTTTTTTGTGTATTTGAAAAATGTCTGCAGGATGAAATGGGTATTTCATAAAAGGAACATAATTAGATAGATAGGATAAGTAACATATTTTGGTTTTCTTGCCATCTATCTTGCGTATGCTAATATAAAATTCAATTATCTTTTATTAAAGCTTAATAGATTAAACTAAGTATATGTTTCAAACAAAGGTGTTTTTGACCAAAACATTTTTCCTTAAGCAAGTTATTCATTGGGTGATTAAATTTAAGCTTAGAACATGGATTTACGATTCGGAGAAAAGGATTTTTGATGTTCATATTATAGACGTAACGACCCTAATTTTGAATTATTATTAAATAGATAGTTAATGTAAATTTTGAATAAAATTTGGAATAAAATTTGAATTTGACTTTGGATTTTGAATTTGAATATTTAATTTGTACTTAAATTTTAAATAAATATCTTAGAAAAAAAATTTGTAATTGGATTTTTGATATAATTAAATTTGATGTTAGATAATAAAATTTAAAAAGAATTCAAATCAGTGTTTAAATAAATAAAAATATATATAGTAACACATTAGAGTAAAATAGAAAGTAATACATTAAAAATAAACTGTAACAACATAATAAAAGTAGAACTTCATTGTATTTCATAGTAATAAGGCAGAGACAAAAGAAAAATAAATCATTCTCTTTTAAATAACTATAAAAATATACATAAATCATTCTCTTTTAAATAACTATAAAAATATACACATTAAACAAATTTGTTAAAATGCAAACAATATATATAAAATGGAACTTCATTGTATTTCAAAGTAATAAAGCAAAGTAATAAGCAAAGAAACAAATGTTAGCATACAAGGACATATCATCAGCCACCAAAATATGAGATCTGCAGCCACCAAAATAGAAAACAAAAATCTCTTTAGTCAATGCAAAGTAAAAAAAAAAATAAATAAATAAACACATGCATAAATAAGTACAAACAAAACATAACTAAAATAAAGAGGTATATAAGCATAGGCTGTAAACATAAAAGAATAAGAAGCATGGGAAAAAGCACTTAGCATTATATGCTTCCATTCCTTAGCAGCCATGCCTATTTTAATAAATAATATAAACACCATGTATACTTCCTCCTATATATCAGCTTCCTCATCATCACTTCGTCCTTCAAGGCTGAGAAAAAAAACTGAAGCGAATATCAACCTAAACAATACAAATTTGTCCAAATCAGTTAAATAAGAAGGGAGCTTCAGCTTGCAAATTCACCGCTTGTCTCAACAAAAAAAAAGAACTCTATCCATTTTCTCAACAAATCCTGATATCAACTTCAACTCCAATCTGAAAGTTTTAAAACATGGTTTGGAAGGTGAGTAAACTTATACTTCACTCAATTCCTTTTGTGTTGAATGCTTGTATGGATGTGGATAGCCTTTGCATAGGGATGAATGGTTGTGCTTATGTTTTGATTTTCTTGGAAATATTGCTTCCTGCTCTTTGCTCCTGTAACATCTTAGTTACAGGTAAACTTGAAATTCCTCCCTCCCATTTCTTTTGGCAAGAAAATTGAATCGCAAAGCAAGTTAAAGTGTGGTTTAACTTGCACTATGCTTCAGTAATAAATCAAACAAGATTTGAAATTTGTTTTTCTGGCAACAATGAAACACAGTATACCCAAATTCTGGTTCACGGAGTAAATTTTATATCAAAATCCAAAGTCTTTTCCCTCTTTGCTGCTGAAATGATTTTTAAATGAGTTAAAGATATTGTTTAAACCTATACTCTGTTTCAGTAATGAATTAAAGCAAGCCCAATGCAGTTTCTTCATGGAAGTTATAGGAACACAGCCATCATTTTATTGAAGCAAGAGATTCGAACATAATGGATTTTGGTTTTAGTAATATTATTTTAATTCCCATCAAAAATGATGATTTTAGAAACAAAGATTTAAAATTTTCATGAAGTTTCCACCGAGATTTTTAGGATGATCGAAAAATCGAACATATGCCCATTTCCGGCGACCAGGGTGGTCGTGGCCTTCGAGTTCGATGTTGCTGATAGTTGGTGCATTACAGATCACTAGAAAAATACTAGGTAAAATTATAAATCAGTGAATCTGTGATTCAAAGTCAAAGTAGGTTTAAAACCCATTTCTACTCGCGTTTGGAAAAATCGATATTGCGCCGTCCATGGGTGATCAGACTTACGTCACCGGTGCCATTCGTCGTGTCACACGATAGCGGAGTTTGGGTCAAAATCTGGCGACCCTTAATGGCCAGAGGAGGGAGGACGAGGCGTTGACAGGGACAGGTGGTGGTGGTTGCAGTTTATGTTCCAGGTTTCGAGCTTGAACTCGATTTCGAATTCGAGATGATGGAGAAATTTAGGTGGTCGGGAATTGGATTAGGAATGATTATCGACTTACTCGTCGATGCAGCGACGCCTGAAAATGATCAACGGCGTTGTGCACGTATACGTGCACAAGTTGATGATCTGGAAGTCTGATAGCCTGAAGTGTTTCAGGTTTGTTCTCGTGTGGGTTGACTCGAAGTTTTACTCGGAGCTTTGTGGGTTGGACCCGAAGCAGAGGCTGGTGAGGCTCGGGTAGGTCTTAGTTTCAGGTTTTAACCTGTTTTGTTTTGAAATTTAAAACTAAATTTAAATTTTATAAACTAAGGTCTAAACTGAGTTTAAAGTCAAAGTATAACTATAAATTTAAGTTCGGTTGAAAAGTTTAGTTTAGGAAATAAAGTTTATAAAATTTATGTGTTTAAAAAATGAATTCAAATGTTAAATATGTGGATTCAAAAAGAATTTGATTTTAACTCTTTAAATTTCTTTTATGACAAAAATATTACTTTAACATGAGAAATTAAAATTAGAAAATATAATTTAGATTTTCAAACTTTATTAAAGACAAATCTGTATTTATTCTAAAGCTTGAAATTTAATTTGGAATTTAATTTGAAATTTGAAATCACTATTCCCAAACATATTGTAATTAATAATTAAATCATAAGTATGAATAAGTTTTACTTTAAGTAATGAATATTTAATGAATTATAATTCGTTAATTATTAATTTAATTAAAAATGGATAATTTATTTATTTAATTAATTAATGATTTGGATTAATTAAATAAGTAGTTAAAGGATAAAGTAATATATGAAGGTTTAAAGATTAATTAATTAACAACTAAGGATTTTTAATTAAATATTAATTAATGATTAAAGTTGGTTATCAAGTGATTAAGCAATAATTAATTCAAGAATAATGTGATAAATAAATTAGGGTAATTAATTTGAGATTAATTAATGTAGTTAAAGGTTAATTAACTAATGAAAACGATTAAAATAAATTACTTAGTTAAAAAGAAATTAATTAATGGTTAGAGTTGATTAAGAAATTAGGGATAATTACTTATTATGATTAATTAAGGGTAATTAATCAAAAGGAGATAAATTAAAGGTTAATTAATAAATAAGATTAATTGAATAATTTAATTAATTAAGGTAATTGATTAATTAATTTATATCAAATGATTTGAAATTAATCCATCATGATTGGATAACCAATTCATAAGTAATTAATTAAATTGGAAATAAATTGAATTAATTCGAAATAAACAATTAATTAATCCTTCTTTCAAATGATTATTGAATGTTTGACCTTACTTATGAATGATTGTATTGTATGAGATGCCTTGAATCGATTGTCCTATCTGATCTGTGATATTTTGTTCTGTGGATTGAGCTGTGTATAATTTATTCATTTATTTGTGATACATTTGTATATTATCTGTGATCTGTGAATGAATGATAAGCATTATAGTTTATACCGCTTATCAAATATATTGTTGTATTTGATCTGTGATGATTGAATGATGTTGCACTATTGTGTGTTAAACCCCTGGACCACACTTATACACACACAAATATGGATTTCACGAGGAAATCGATTAAGTCACAGATTTGGAAATGATTTTTTTTAAAAAAGTTGAATATTTAAATTCAAATGTTTTGGGAATGGATTGGGTTTAAAGTGAAAAGCTATTGAAATGGAATTTCAAAGATGAAATTTATTTTTAACTTGATTGAGTTTTGGAATTTAAATATTTTGATTTAAATTTGAATTAAATATTTGAAATTGAATCCTATGATCTGGAAACTAGGGACTAAGGATGTTATACCAGTTTATATGGGTTAAACTATTTTAAAGGATTTGATTTGGGAATTTGAATTTAAATTCAAAGCCTTTAACTCGTGTAAATAAAATTGGATCTTTTTGAAAATGAAACTATTGTTTTCAAATAATAAAAGCTTTCATATAAGAAGTGAACTTCCAAATTGTGTTAAAAGGGATTTCAAGTTAAAAATGAAAATGATTTTCCAGGTTATGGAAACGGTTTGAAAACTTTAAGTAAATCTTTAATTTAAAGATTTTAAATGAGTTAATCCAATTGGAATCGAAATTGTTTTGAAATCTGTAAATGGATCTTTGTGAAACTGGGTGAACTTAGTGAAATGAATCTTTAGTTTAAAAGATTTGATATGGTAATTGGTTTAAACCATTTGAAAGTAAGTTTTGAATTATTAAGTTGTGACTTAATTGAAATCCCATATCCATATGTTTTAAATATTGCGCTCACTATTCGGTTTAGCCGGGAGAAGACCTTTGTGTCGTATAACCCATTCTGAATATGTGATTCGACGTATATGGATAGCATTTGAGGACCGGTGGTGAAGACCGGGTATTTACAAAAGCGACAGGATGACCTATAGATTGTCTCTGCACCGAGTCGCGCCGGTATAGAGATTCCCTAAGTGATGGGAAGTCTGATCGGGATTGTGAATACCCGGATTGCAAGGACTTCTTTGGAAGTGCCTTCGGTTCTGTTTGAACCCAGAACAGACTTGTATGGATTGTATGTCCAATATTACAAATTGAGATATAAATAAGATTTCTTTCAAATACATTTCCGTTGGTGGCAGAGAATTTATTCTCTTAGCTTAACACCCTTAGAGATTATGTAGTTGAAGGTTATCAACGATATATTCCCAATTTGGTAATGTGTCACGCTGAGTTTTGCTGATCATTTGTTGATCGAAGCATGGCTTTGTATAAAGCGTAGCTTTGTGGACGAGACTTCGTCGGACCTCATACCCCAGAATGGTCAAAACAGGAAAGATGCAGCAACGTTATTGGGGGTAGCGCCCCTTAGGTTATGTGCATCTCCTTCTGGATAGAAGTGGTATCATGGTATAGAGCCCAGATACTAAACTTATGCGGATATTGCAAATATATATATATATATATATATATATATATCTTACTTTGTGATTGTTGTTGGGGCCCCGGATAAAGGTTGGTTACGACCGGGGGATGGCATACTCGTGTCAGTAGTTACCCAATTTGAAGGGTAACCCGGCCTTGTGTTGGTAGAGATCCGGTTAGGTTCTTGGGGATGTCCTTCCAGAGGCGTTTCCATGTGGCAATGGGAAGTTCCTTGGCCTGACCATTTGTTGGAAATCCAATTCCCAATATGAAACCCTGTACGGTTTTAGTTGTAGAACCTGCCATTTACTTATGGTGGTCATCGCTGTTTAGATGGTAGTTATAGTAGGCATAAGTGCGAAATGTCTATGCTGGCTAAGATTTATATATACTTTCGAAATGTTTTCTACACTTTGAACTTATAATAATAATATTGAAAAGAAATTTGCATATCAAGCATATTTAACTATCATAAGGAGAAATCTCCTCCGATTGTGCGTTTGCATTGTGTGTGTATGCGGGAGGCCTTATGGTAGTTTCATTTTCTAAAAGCATTGCGAATTAATTTTAAAATCTTTTGTTGATTGTTTTAAAAGGTAAACTTTTTTTGTTGCTTACACCAGTCCCATGACTGATCCGGAGTTTATTGTTTCTTTCCTAAACTCTGGGTGCTCAATTTTTTTTCTACACGAGCAGTCTAGAGTTTGGTTTTTTAGATAGTCAGATGTAGTGGATTATCTGGAGTTAGTTCAGTCTTTGGATCAGACTGCACTTGCTTATCTTTGTGCATCGTTATTGGGAGTTCGAGCTATTGTTGGATTGGTTCTTGGAAATGGAGTTGCAGTTTTTGGAGTTCTTCCTTGAAGACTATCTTTGAGTTATTTGTTCCGCTGCTAGTTTTATCGTTTTCTTTTCCACTGCTATTTTATTGTATCATATCTCTGATGGATATTGATATCTATTGGATCATCTGTTGTATCAGATATTGTATCAAAGTTGTATATCAATGTATTATTCTTTTCTTCCGCTGTGTTGTTTACTTAATGTTGTTATAAGCTCCGACGAATCGGATTTGAACGGTCGAATCTACGGTATTCGAATACGATTTAAAGTATGGATGTCGATTTCGAGCGTGAAAAATCCGACTCGTTACATTTGGTATCAGAGCTGAAGGTTGAACTTTAGCTCAGGAGTATAACACATTAAGTAGCTCATTAGAGATAGGGTGAAGTATGCCTTAGAATGAGTATATCGCTAAGATATCCGTTCGAATGTCTCAGTAAATTCTCTTACTATCCACCGATAGTAAGTATGAGTGCATGAAGAAAACGAGATAGGGGACAGGGGGATACGACTATAAATGGTCGATACTATGTAACAACAACGGAAACAATCTTTCTTATTAATTTCCTTTAATTCATCTTTTCAAATTCTTTTGATTGCTTCGTGACAGCTCCAGAAAGAAGTTCGGGGTAATGATGGCCCTATGAATCATTGTAGAAAATTCTTGTTTCGTATCTTCATCGATTTCTCATCATTTTTTGATTTAAACTTTAGTGAATTTGAAATTTGAATAAATTGGAAATTTTGAATAAATTTTAAATTTTAAATTGAGTTAAATTGGTTAATGAAATATAAGGATAGATTTGAATTATAGCGATAAAACGATTTTGTTTAAAACCAAATTTTGAATTTCTGTTATAACTTCTTTGGTAGAATAAAAATCTGAAATATAAACTTTGTTGTATTTCTCAACCTATAAAATTCTAAAACCATTAGGATCTTAATATTTAGATTTTGATTTTAATTGTAGAGAACAAATAGCGTCAGCCGAGGCGGAAAGACCAGAAGGGTCGGTGATTCTGGTTCATCTAGTAGGATTCGGGATGATTTGGGTGAACCATCAGTACGTGAGGAGGTTCCAGAAGAGCCTGTGGTGCAGCCACAACCTCAAGTTGAAGAACCCAAGGAGGAGTCCGGAAATGAAGAAGAATTCGAAGAGGAATTCGAAGAAGAATTCGAAGAGGAATTCGAAAAGGAAATCGAAGAAGAATTTGAAGAAGAATTTGAGGAGGAATTTGAAGAAGAGTTTGAAGAGGAATTTGAGGAAGAGTTTGAGGTGGAAGAAGAATCTAAAATTGAGGAGTATTATGTAGAGTCCGAAGGTGATGAAGCAATTTATTGGGATTTAGATGATGCCATAGAGGATGATGATGCCATAGACGATGAGGAGCTAGATGGTGGAGGTTTTATTTCGGTAGAATCTGACCCAGAGGATGTTTCTGAGACAGATGATGAGGTTGAGGTTAGGAAACTGTCAGGGCCTGAGAAGGGGAGCTCTGATAGTGAAGATCTGGAGGTGGTTGGATTGACTTCCTTTTGGATAGGGTATATCTATGTACGTATTTTGGATTTAGAATTGTAGTGAATGTTGGATGTTGATTGGGTAAAGTATGACTATAACGTAAGTATGAATATTATGAGTAGTATTTAATATAAGATATATTATGAATTACCCGAAAGAATCCATGTGTTTACTAGTATAGTTTGAATTGGCATTAGTCTATTCTGTGTGTGTATAATTCGTGAAACGAGCTGTCTAATTTCGAGGACAAAATTCTTTTAAGGGGGAAAGTTTGTAACGACCCCAATTTTGAATTAATATTAAATAGATAGTTAATGTAAATTTTGACTAAATTTTGGAATAAAAATTGAATTTGACTTTGGATTTTTAATTTGAATATTTAATTTGTACTTAAGTTTTAAATAAATATCTTAGAAAAAAAATTTGTAATGGGATTTTTCGATATAATTAAATTTGATGTTAGATAATTAAACTTTAAAAAGAATTCAAATGAGTGTCTAAATAAATAAAAATATATATAGTAACACATTAGAGTAAAATAGAAAGTAATACATTAAAAATAAACTGTAACAACATAATAAAAGTAGAACTTCATTGTATTTCAAAGTAATAAGGCAAAGACAAAAGAAAAGGAAATAAATCATTCTCTTTTAAATAACTATAAAAATATACACATTAAACAAATTTGTTAAAATGCAAACAATATATTTAAAATGGACTTCATTGTATTTCAAAGTAATAAAGCAAAGAAATAAATGTTAGCACACAAGGACATATCATCAGCCACCAAAATATGAGATCTGCAGCCACCAAAGTAGAAAAGAAAAATCTCTTTAGTCAATGCAAAGTAAGCAAAACAAAACAAAAAAATAAATAAATAAACACATGCATAAATAAGTACAAACAAAACATAACTAAAATAAAGAGGTATATAAGCATAGGCTGTAAACATAAAAGAATAAGAAGCATGGGAAAAAGCACTTAGCATTATATGCTTCCATTCCTTAGCAGCCATGCCTATTTTAATAAATAATATAAACACCATGTATACTTCCTCCTATATATCAGCTTCCTCATCATCACTTCGTCCTTCAAGGCTGAGTAAAAAAAATGAAGCGAATATCAACCTAACAATACAAATTTGTCCAAATCGGTTAAATAAGAAGGGGAGCTTCGGCTTGCGAATTCACTACTTGTCTGGAAAAAAAAAGAACTCTGTCCATTTTCTCAACAAAACCTGATATCGACTCCAACTCCAATCTGAAAGCTTTAAACCATGGTTTGGAAGGTGAGTAAACTTATACTTCACTCAATTCCTTTTGTGTTGAATGCTTGTATGGATGTGGATAGCCTTTGCATAGGGATGGATGGCTGTGCTTATGTTTTGATTTTCTTGGAAATATTGCTTCCTGCTCTCTGTTCCTGTAACATCTTAGTTACAGGTAAACTTGAAATTCCTCCCTCCCATTTCTTTTGGCAAGAAAATTGAATCGCAAAGCAAGTTAAAGTGTGGTTTAACTTGCACCATGCTTCAGTAATAAATCAAACAAGATTTGAAATTTTTTTTCTGGCAACTATGAAACATAGTACACCCAAATTCTGGTTCATAGAGTAAATTTTATATAAAAATCCAAAGTATTTTCCCTCTTTGCTGCTGAAATGATTTTTAAATGAGTTAAAGATAATGTTTAAACCTATACTCTGTTTCAGTAATGAATTAAAGCAAGCCCAATGCAGTTTCTTCATGGAAGTTATAGGAACACAGCCATCATTTAATTTAAGCAAGAGATTCGAACATCATGGATTTTGATTTCAGTAATATTATTTTAATTCCCATCAAAAATGATGATTTTAGAAACAAAGATTTAAAATTTTCATGAAGTTTCCACCGATATTTTGGGATGATAGGAAAATCGAACATATGCCCATTTTCGGCGACCAAGGTGGTCATGGCCTTCGAGTTCGATGTTGCTGATAGTTGGTGCATTACCTGATCACTGGAAAAATACTAGGTAAAATTATAAATCGGTGAATCTGTGATTCAAAGTCAAAGTAGGGTTTAAAACCCATTTCTACTCGCGTTTGGAAAAATCGATACTGCGCCGTCCATGTGTGATCAGACTTAACGTCACCGGTGCCATTCGTCGCGTCACACGATAGCGGAGTTTGGGTCAAAGTCTGGCGACCCCTAATGACCAGAAGTGGGAGGACGAGGCGTTGACAGGGACAGGTGGTGGCGGTTCCAGTTTATGTTCTAGGTTTCGAGCTCGAACTCGATTTTGAATTCGAGATGATGGAGAAATTTAGGTGGTCGGGAACTGGATTAGGAATGATTATCGACTTACTCGTGTAATGACCCAAGATTTTAGAAATTTATTTTGGAAAATATAAATAATCTTAAAATAATTTTAAGATAGTTTTTAAAACCATTTTAAGGGAAAGATGAGATAGCTTGATATGGTGTAATAAAATGATGTGCATTGGTGCACAGAAAATACACATGAGTAAAGCTAGATCCCTGGAAACTATGAATGAATATATGGTGCTATGTATGGAAAATATACGTATATATTTACAGATAAATAAAGAAAACTCTCAAATGTGCTATATGCAGAAATATATAAAAATATAACTTAGTATACATGTGCATGTGTGTGTCAGTATAAAATAATATAGATGTATATATGTATATAAGTTATTGTCTGTAAAACATATATGTAAGTACACTAATTAAGTATTAGAATCCAAACTAGTAAAAATGAAACATACAAATATGTTTTTTTAAATAAAAACAGAAAGAATGAAGGTGTGAAAAGAAGCAATCCTCTTGTGAAATAAATAAATAAAAGGAAGCACCGGATAAGAAAGTGAAGGCTAAAAATAGAAAAGGGAGGAAAACAAAAATGTATTTTGTATAGGCTGAATTAAGAAAGAAGAAAAATATATATATATATAATATATATTGTTGGAAATCAGATCACACCTTTAGCATGCAAATAGACAAGAGAAAAAGCATTCTATGGAAAAGTAAGATTTCTGAAAATAACCAAAGTAGATAACCACTTTTCTCTTCACCAAATTAAGCCGGGAAGGGCAGAATCTTGGGTTCAAATAAATGCAGATAACATAATTTTATGGTGGGCAAAAATGGCTTTAACCAATACCCAAAACCCTAAGGAGAACACTGCATATATATAAGCAGCAGCCTCCTCTCCTCCCCAAAAGAACTTTGAAAAATATATAATAAACACAGCATATAAAATATAAGGCAAGTGAAGGAAGAGAGCTGAGGCAAAAGGCAGAAGTTTATCAATTAACCAAGGAAGCAAAGAAGAGAGTTAGGTGAGAAATTCACTCAAAGAATTTAAGGCACTAAGTCCTAATGAAGGCAGCCAGTTTATAAATTAATTTTTCTTAAAAAGAGTATGTGATTGTCTTTCAAAAATTAAAAATGCTTTAATGCTAGATTGTTGTTCTGTTTGTTTTATTTTGTGAATATTCTAAATATGATCAGTGTGCATAAATAAGCATCTTAAAAACCCAGACCTCTTTTTGATAAGATACCATTTAGAAGTATAAATAAATACCTAGAAAATAAAATGTTGAAATAGGCAAGTACTGTTGGTTTTGGCTCAACCCAGAAGAATTGATGAGCATGTGAGCTGCAATATACACATGTATATGTGCTGAGGCTTAAGATGAAAAGTAGTTAGGGGTGCAATAGGTTTGCCTATGTGCTAATACCCCTGATTCAAAGAAAATACACAATACCCATATACTCAGCAAATAAATTTTGTGATTTAGGAAGCTTGGTCAATCTAAGTTTAACTAAAGCACAGATGGTTGCAACAGAAGAAAAAAAAGTCTTCTCATAAAACCACAAACCAATGACAGTTGTCTATACCTCTTTTAAGTTGCAAGAACATGTTTATATATGCAGAAATCATTTACATAGATACCAATATTTAAATTGACCGATCGCCTCTGTTTGTTTATATGAATGATGTGGAATGCCATGAGATGAATGCTTGATTTAGTGAAATGATTCACTGAATGAGTTTTCCATGAAAAATTTAAAAGAGAAAGTACCTGATTAGGAAATGTGGTCAAGATCACTGCAGGAATGACTTGTGTTCTTGAGTAACGCAAGTTGACACATGGCTTGTTTAAGTCCTGAGGTCTTTGTGTAATGGAGTGAATTAGTTCATTACAGTGTGTCCATTGATTCAAACGATTGCAGATGAGACCAGGGTAGATAAATATATCAAGGAAAGAGTATTTGATATGACGAGAACTAGAGTTTTTCCCGAAATAAAATATGTGGAGGGAATAAATGATTTAACCCATGTTGGTGCTTTTTCTGTTCTGTGTGGATGATTATTTGATTTATGACTGAATGGTATGTATGAATGAATATGCCCCATCTATATAAAGTCTCTGGAAAAAAAAGATTAAAGTGAGCACTTGCAATGACACAGAACATGCACACCAGTATTATTTGTTTTTAAAAGGCAGAACTATATGCATATGTACTTCATTAAATTTTAATTTAATTAATAAATTGTTTTAGTGGATTTTCTCATACCAGACATGTGTCTGACCCTAGTGTGCTAATGGCATCTGGGGTGTCTCATTTATATGGGGCAGCTTCAAATGCATTTTCAGGAACAGCAGCCTCTAAGTAGGAGTAGGAGCAAGGCATTGAGAAGAAGATTATAGCATGCTAGAATTAGATAGATAAGAGCTTAAAAGATGAAATTTGCATGTATTGATATTTTAAAAATTTCCGTGGTAGTAAGCACTGAATGATGTTGGATATTTGGTTAAGTATTTTGTTAAGAATTGTAACTAGAGTTAAAAAAATCTGGGTTTCTTTATTTGGTATATTGAAAAGCTTTATCTTAATTCTGCAAGTAAACTGAGTAAGAATGTTATGTGAAGAGGAGGGTTACATTTTATAAATGTATTAGTCAATCTCGAGTCTATGAAGAATTTTAAGTATTGAAAAACAAGAAACAGTTAGATCATGAAGAATAATATAGTCAATCTTGCTTTATGACAAGTAAATGCAAAAGTTTAAAAACATGGGGAAAATGTATTATGTGTCTGCATGTTTTTAAAATGCAAATATTACACTATGTAAATGTTTTATATCTTATTGTTGAATAAAGGAAGAAGCTGTAATATTCACAGGTCTCAGGAAACTCACCCTGGTTTGCATTTTATTTAGTGCAGCATCATGACATGAAAGAATCAAGCTTTAGAAATAAAGTATTTTACATAAAAAGTTTTCCAGGAAAGAGTTGCATTCCAGGGCAGATTAATAGAAAAGGAAACAAACAAAATGATAAAGACATATATCATTTTCAGAGCACAAGTGTAACAACCCTATATTTTATAATTATTTTATTGTATATTTTAATTATTTTAATGTAAAATTTTGATTTAAAAACTTATTTTACTTATTTGAAATGATTAAATTTATTATTTAAATATAATCTTGATTTTTTATGAGTTATAATTCCAAACTTGTGTAAGTTGAATATTTGCATGAAATGCTGATTTTGGTCAAAATAGTCAAACTGTGACTTTCAACTTAAAATTTTAAAAGTTTAAAATTTTGATTTTTTTTTCTTTTATTATGAAAGTACATAAAATTCTAAGAACACCACATTTTGTTTCGTTGAAATCGGATGTAAATTGTGAAAGTTATACCCTTTACAATATTGTGTGTATATAGGGTTATTTAACAATGACTATTTTAAATTGTATAAATTACTTCTTCTTTGTTATATTTTACTTTAATATGTGATAATATGTTATATTATGTATATTTTTACTTTTAAGTATTTTTAAAATGATAATATAATTTTTCTAAAGTTCATTTGAATTTATTTCTAATTTTAAAGCCTAGTCTACAATTTTAAGCCATTTTCTTAATTTAATTATATATAATTAAAAAAAATTATTTATTTTATGCACTCACTTTTATTTTCTGTGTTTTACTTTATTTTATGCATTTTACATGTATTTAAACTAAAGTAAATTTTTCCAAAGTATATTGAAGTTATTTCTAATTCTTAAGTCAAGTTTTCATTTTCTATGCTATTTTTCTTGTTTTAATCATGTCTAATTAATTTTTAATTATTAATATTTTGTTTATCTGTTATACTTCCGAATTTTAACTGAGATTTTAATTATTTTCAGTTATTTAGATGTATAAAAATATATATCAGAAATTTGAAAGGGTTAAAGGCTAAGAAACGTAAAAACGTTTCACTGTTTCTTTTGCAGTTTCTTTTGTCATCAATACATCTGTTTTTTTGGCATTTCCCTATACCATCTCCAGCCGACTCCCCTTGCTCATTTGTCACAAAATTTTTCTCTTTCTCAACCCTAAAAATCATGGCTTCCATCTTAAGAAAAAAATCTGGTAATGGCTACATCTTTTTCTACCTTTTTCTTCTCATTTTCTATGTATTTTGCCTAGTTTTCTATGCTTTCTGGATTGGCCTCTACCACCCACCATCACCACCATACTCTCCACCATCCCCTACCACTCCCTTGGCATCATCTCCAGCCATCATTTCAGATCCATCCATGGCCACACCTCCCTTGGTGACAAAACTCCACAAAATTGCAAATAATGTCCAAAACAATGCCCTAGCCACCACTATTACTTCACCACCTTCATACTCCACCATGGCCACCACCTCTAGCCACGACCACCACCTTGCTACCACCACTACACTTTATCTTAGCCTCTGTCCAGATCTGAAATTGACATGGCCAAGACTCCATGAACCAAAACTCCACAAAAACAATGCATAAAGCCTTGAAACATTCATGATAGCCACCCTATCACTTCATATCTTAATCCACCACCTTGGCCACCACCATAGGCCGCCACCACCACCTTTTCCAGACCTCCCCACACCCCTCCATCTACTGTCCAAACCTGTACAAGTATGGCCAAGCCCCACTTGACCCAAGGCCGAGCCTTGTTGTGCTCAAAAACTTTATATATGTTGCCTTGATCAATTGTATGCTTCATGTTATAACCCTACCACTCCATACTCCTTCTAGCCGTGAGTTATGGTGCCAAACCTGAGCTATATCATCATCATGGCTGAACCCAAGAACCTCCTAGGCCAAGCATTTGAATGGTTAAAGCAAGGTCAAGTAATCTATTCCTTTGTTGCTTCGTATTTTCATTGTTTCAACATTGTTTTGCGTTGAATATTTATGTGTATATTGTCTTGTTTTGGTTATTGTTTACAAGACAAATATCAAGGCTCTCCATTCATTCAAATCAAAAGTCATGCTATATCGTGCTTGTCGTGCTTTTGGAATCGCACTTGTGTTTGTTGTTTTGGTCTTCAGCTTGAAACAGTGAGTCTTTCTCACTCTGACATTTATACTTATGAAAAGTGAATTGATGACAAGTGTTTAGTAATAAAAAATGTTTATGCAAGTTAATGATGATCATATGATATGCTATGCCATGTTATTACCATGTCAAAACTGTTAATTTTCACCTGACATCTGATATATGACTGTATATTGTGATATTGACCTTGTTTATATTATTTCTGTATATGATCACACTGGAAGTTCCCTGTTAGAAAAAAATGTTATGGGCTAAAATGATAGGCCTGAATGGTTTTAAATTTTTCATTTTGACTTGGAATTGCGGGTTTGAAATGATAAAACCCGGATTTTCTATGTAAATTATGGGTTGAATTGATATATTACCCGTATCACTTTACCTAGCGTAGAAAATTATATACAGGCTCGTAGTTAAAATATGTTTTTCTAAAATTTTAAATATTTTAAAATTTTAATTATTATAATATTTTGATTTTAAATTTAATAAAAAAAGGATTTTTGTAAATTATTATTGATTTTCTGAATAATTGTAAGTGAAATGAATTAATGAAAAAGTTAGAAATTTTGAACGTAAGTTATTTTGGAAATTTTGATTTAAATATAATTGGAAATTTAATTGAATATGAAATTATGATAAATTTATGATAATTTGAATTTAAATAAATTTAATGTGATTTTTATATCATATTAATGATTTTAATAAAGTTGAAATGTAAAATGAATGAATATTGTAAGTTGAAATTTTGAAATATAACTAAAACTGGAAATTTATGAAATTGACGTAAAGGTGAACTTTTAGTTAAGTAAATAAAAATAAAACTAAGTTATATTTGAGAATTTGAACTTAAGTTTTAAGTTGAAATTTAATGTAATGGATTTTAAAAATTCAACATTGCATTTTAATAAGTGAATTATTATTAAATCTTGATTTTTGAATGGAAATTTAACTTTATAAAGTCATGAACTTGAGGAAAATTAAATGATGTTATAAATGTGAAAATGTATGATTTTATAAGTTAAAAATGTTTTTAATAAAAATATAATTTGTTGAGAAATTTTATTAAATATTTGAAGTTAATTGACTGCATTTTTTGAAATGCTATTGATTACAATGTAAATGATATTACAGCATTTGTAAACGCTGTAGTTGATGATAATGAACTAAAAAGCTAAGTTGAATAAAAAGCTATTATAGCAATCTTTGTAAGTGCTATAATTTTTGAATTTAACTAAGTTATTCGAATTTAAGTAAACCTATTATAACATTTAAAATGCTGTCTTTTGTTAAATTGAACTGTTTTGAATGTAACTTTCCGTATAAGTTTTCTAAATGCCACGAAAAGTGAATTTTCACTGCTTTGATAAACTTAAGTGAATAAATGAACTTTGGAAGTCGAAAATTTTGGAAATTTAATAATTTAATTATTAAACATAATAACTTCATTTTAATGATTAAAAATGATTTTTGGAATATATACTGTTTTGAAATATGGATTGAAATGATATTTTAAATTTAATAAAATGAATAATGATTTGAAATGAATGTGGTTTCGAAAAGATACGATATTTTGATATATTAAATGATTGAATGTGGTTTTGAAAGGATATGACATTTTGATATATTAAATGAGTGAAATGTGGTTTTGAAAACATATGATATTTTGATATATTAAAATGGTTTGAAACGAAGTTTTGAAAGATATGATATTTTTGATATTAAATGATTTGAAAAACGGAGTTTGAAAGATAGTACATTTTGATATTAACATGATTTAAAAAGAAGTTCTGAAAGATATGATATTTTGGAACTGAAAGGAAGTGTTGAAAGGGTATGAAAATTTAATATATTGAAATGGTTAGAAATGACTTGATATTTATTTTGATAAATATTTGAATTGAAAGATATTTTACGATGATATATTGAAATGGTTTTGGAAATGATTTAATCTTTATTTTGATAAAGATTTGGATTGAAAAGGATATTTTATTTTGAAGTAAAAAATATTTTTTTAAAGTTTTAACCACGGGTTATAATAACGATGGGTTGTTAAAGAGACCGGGATCGGATATTGTCTTATGGCCGGCCAATACCGAAAACCACTTTAACAACTGTGTACGCGGTGGAGATTCCAGAATGAAGTAGGGTGGTGGCGACGTTCTCGAGGTATATTACGTGGACCCAACTCTCGTGAGTTGGCATATATGACTAAAACAGGAGCTATACCGGGCTACACAAAGGGTCGCACCCTTTCATCGAGCATGCTCCATCGAAAACCATTCTATTACTGTTGTGATTCGATTCGGTGGCGCCACTTTGATTCGGGGGTATTGTTCGAGGTGGGCGGAAGCTGCTGGCTTGCCGTCACCACCGGTCCGGGAGTGCAAACGGTGTATCCACCCTGGCATTTCCTTGCGTGCCGTGTCATATCCTTATATCGAGCCCACTACGATTTTGGTTTTAAAGATCCGACCGCGTTAAGGTTCACCATCCCCTTAATGCTATTTTCTATATGATTATACTTTACTGATTAGACACTACCGTATAGAGCGTATATTACTACATAGTAAATAGTTTAACGGATCCTTAGAGGATGGACGGTCCCAAGCATCCTTTAAGTTACTGATGCATTTTGTTACTGTTCACTTGAGTTGATTTACAGTTTATAAGTATTTATGTCCTGACTCGAGGGTTTTGTGTTTTGCTTTACGCTCGAGTCAGATTTATTGAGTTAGCATTCAAGATTCACCTTCGGCGTTGGAGCTTTCCTTGAAGATCCAGCCATCTATTTTGTTTCAGTATCCAGTGGTTCAGTGATGTATCTGATTTGTACCTGATGTATCCTGTTACTCTTCTGTTGTATCTTATTTAACCCTGATGTATCTTATATTTTATATAGTAGCTTCATGAACTACTATCTCTTTTTCTTCCGCTGCATTATTATTACTCTGTGTCTGTGATCTGTGATTTTATTTACTGTATATATTGAGGTTTGCCAAAATTTTATTTACAACGCGGTATTTTGAGCAATTCAATTCCGGCATGAGTGTCTGCCTATGCACTTATAATGGATGCGAATGGTTGAAAATACCGAGTCGTTACAGTTGGTATCAGAGCTTTAGTAGCTCTAGGCAAAACTCAGCATATGGAGTGAATGTATTTACAGAATCACTTTCATTCGAGTTTGAATCTCTCTCTTTTGACTCGATTCCTTTGTATTTTGGAACGTTCCCTACAGTTCCAAAATCCATTCGTATCCCTCACTATTCATCTTCTTTTGGCTCTGGAGTATTCCATAACTCCGCTTCGAATGATCTTTCTAGTGAGTCGGCGATCACGCCAATTCCAAATTTAATTGTAAAAGGGGGAAAACTCCTTTGCAGTTAGCATCGATTCACCAGAGATTCTTATCTATCCTTGGTTTAGATGCTAATATCTTTTGTTATTTCAAACTCTAACTCTTGAGATCGAATGTAGATTTACCCTAGAAAAATCAACATTGATCTTATTCTTTAAGTCACGGTTGACCCGGTTAAGGTTGCCCGTGATTTATATAAGCTTATCCATCTTCCTATTCTGTTATTTAATCATGTCATCCTTGTTTCCAACTTATTTTTAAATCATAATCTCCTTTGATTTGTGTTAATCAAAAATTTGAATCTCTATCCTTCTTTGAAAATCTATTCACGTATAGTGTTTTTGTAAACTAATATTTAAAATTAAAATGTTTTATATATTGTGTTGTTTGAGTTGTTGATGTTGAGTTGGGTTTCTGATCGATACGTCTGATCAGCGCTATCGATAAGATTTCCAAAACACTTTGACAGAACAAACGGACACAATATATTTAAAAAAAAAATCAGTTAATGAAATAAATTTTGATATATAAGTAAATTTATGGAACTTAATGAAATGATTTAAATTGATAATTTGAAATGATAATACTTGATTTATCATTTATTGTTCTGCAAATAGATCTATAAATATTTGTTTATAAATATATTTAGGGAACTGAAATGAATTTAAAACAAGAATTTGAGGATTTAAATTTCGATTATTTCAAACTTTGGTTTAAAGTTTTAAAAGGTTATATTATTTAAAGTATTTTGAATAGAATTTGTTTTCAAAGAATTTTAAAGGTTTAAAATTAGTGCTCTTCTCTTTGTCGCTGGAAAATAACTTCGGTAATGATCGCGACATCATCGACGTTCATTTTCGAATTTCGAAGTTAAGAGACTGTTATGTAATCTTGCTACAGCTTTGTTTTGGGAAATTAAATTGATTTGAATTTCTAAAATATGACTTGATTTATAATATATATATATATATAGATATATGATTGAAATTTGATTTGACATATTATATATGTATATATATTATTTCTTATCTCTAAATGGTCTGAAGAAATCGGAAATTTAATTCTTAAATTCTATTTTTAAAGAATAATTTCAATTATAAAAAGAAAATAATTTTTTTTTGAATAAACGATTTAAGCTTGAAATGATTGAATTGGAAATTTTATTTGTATAATACAATTGCATTCAAATATAACTTACTAAAATTTCAGAAGTTAAAAATGTAATTGGATAATATACGATATAAAAAGATTTTATAAATAAAATTTGAGAAGTTAATGTTATACACTTAAATTTTTAAGTTATAAAACGATTAACATAGTTAAAGAATAATAAAGGGTAATTGAATAACCTACAATAAAACAATGTTAGAAGAAATAAGAATAAAATAAAGCAGTTATAATAAGTGTAAGTATGTTTAACATAAGTGATAAATATATTGAGAGGAATAAATTTAATTTTAATTAGGAGTAAAGAAGAATAAAATTTATTAAGTACATTGTGAGTGCAATAAATGATTATTTTTCAAACCCATGGTTTTAAAAATGGTTAATTTTAGATGATTGGATAATAAGATAATGAAATTTGAGATAGTTAAGATTTATTTAACTTTTGTAAAGATTTATTCTCTGTTTAAGTAAAATTCCATGCTTTCAAATTCATTTCCTTATTTTGTTTTCCAAACTATCTTTTGGTTGTCCTTATTATCCTTATCTTGCTATAGACTGGTATATGCATCTTTCTATAATCTTTCTGTTTAGAAATCTTTCTATAATCTTTGATAGACCTTTGGTAATCATTTTGAATCCACCTTTTTCGTGCTTGTGTTCTTGATTCTGGAGGATCTTGGAAAGATCACCTCCACCTTGTAAAACTTACCTATAACAACAGTTATCAGGTATAACTTCAATCTTCTTGTCATCTTATCTTAATCCTATTTCACTCTATCTTTTCTGTGCCCTTCCATACCTCGTTCCTTTTCGGGGACGAAAAGTTTTGAGTGGGGAAGAGTGTAACAACCTTGTATTTTGTAATTATTTTATTGTATATTTTAGTTATTTTAATATAAAATTTTGATTTAAAAACTTATTTTACTTATTTGAAATGATTAAATTTATTATTTAAATATAATCTTGATTTTTTATGAGTTATAATTCCAAACTTGTGTAAGTTGAATATTTGCCTGAAATGCTGATTTTGGTCAAAATAGTCAAACTGTGACTTTCAACTTAAAATTTTAAAAGTTTAAAATTTTAAATTTTTTTCTTTTATTATGAAAGTACATAAAATTCTAAGAACACCACTTTTCGTTTCGTTGAAATCGGATGTAAATTGTGAAAGTTATACCCTTTACAATATTGTGCGTATATAGGGTTATTTAACAATGACTATTTTAAATTGTATAAATTACTTCTTATTTGTTATATTTTACTTTAATATGTGATAATATGTTATATTATGTATATTTTGACTTTTAAGTATTTTTAAAATGATAATATAATTTTTCTAAAGTTCATTTGAATTTATTTCTAATTTTAAAGCCTGGTCTACAATTTTAAGCCATTTTCTTAATTTAATTATATATAATTAAAATTTATTTATTTATTTTATGCACTCACTTTTATTTTCTTTGTTTTACTTTATTTTATGCATTTTACATGTATTTAAATTAAATTAAATTTTTCCAAAGTATATTGAAGTTATTTCTAATTCTTAAGTCAAGTTTTCATTTTCTATGCTATTTTTCTTGTTTTAATCATGTCTAATTAATATTTAATAATTAATATTTTGTTTATCTGTTATACTTTCGAATTTTAACTGAGATTTTAATTATTTTCAGTTATTTAGATGTATATAAATATATATGAGAAATTTGAAAGGGTTAAAGGCTAAGAAACGTAAAAACATTTCACTGTTTCTTTTGCAGTTTCTTTTGTCATCAATACATCTGTTTTTTGGCATTTCCCTATACCATCTCCAGCCGACTTCCCTTGCTCATTTGTCACGAAATTTTTCTCTTTCTCAACCCTAAAAATCATGGCCTCCATCTTAAGAAAAAAATATGGTAATGGCTACATCTTTTTCTACCTTTTTCTTCTCATTTTCTATGTATTTTGCCTAGTTTTCTATGCTTTCTGGATTGGCCTCTACCACCCACCATCACCACCATACTCTCCACCATCCCCTACCACTCCCTTGGCATCATCTCCAGCCATCATTTCAGATCCATCCATGGCCACACCTCCCTTGGTGACAAAACTCCACAAAATTGCAAATAATGTCCAAAACAATGCCCTAGCCACCACTATTACTTCACCACCTTCATACTCCACCATGGCCACCACCTCTAGCCACGACCACCACCTTGCTACCACCACTACACTTTATCTTAGCCTCTATCCAGATCTGAAATTGACATGGCCAAGACTCCATGAACCAAAACTCCACAAAAACAATGCATAAAGCCTTGAAACATTCATGATAGCCACCCTATCACTTCATATCTTCATCCACCACCTTGGCCACCACCATAGGCCGCCACCACCACCTTTTCCAAACCTCCCCACACCCCTCCATCTACTGTCCAAACTTGTACAAGTATGGCCAAGCCCCACGTGACCCAAGGCCGAGCCTTGTTGTGCTCAAAAACTTCATATATGTTGCCTTGATCAATTGTATGCTTCATGTTATAACTCTACCACTCCATACTCCTTCTAGCCGTGAGTTATGGTGCCAAACCTGAGCTATATCATCATCATGGCTGAACCCAAGAACCTCCTAAGCCAAGCATTTGAATAGTTAAAGCAAGGTCAAGTAATCTATTCCTTTGTTGCTTCGTATTTTCATTGTTTCAACATTGTTTTGCGTTGAATATTTATGTGTATATTGTCTTGTTTTGGTTATTGTTTACAAGACAAATATCAAGGCTCTCCATTCATTCAAATCAAAGGTCATGCTATATCGTGCTTGTCGTGCTTTTGGAATCGCACTTGTGTTTGTTGTTTTGGTCTTCAGCTTGAAACAGTGAGTCTTTCTCACTCTGACATTTATACTTATGAAAAGTGAATTGATGACAAGTGTTTAGTAATAAAAAAATGTTTATGCAAGTTAATGATGATCATATGATATGCTATGCCATGTTATTACCATGTTATTACCATGTTAAAACTGTTAATTTTCACCTGACATCTGATATATGACTGTATATTGTGATATTGACCTTGTTTATATTATTTCTGTATATGATCACACTGCAAGTTCCCTGTTAGAAAAAAATGTTATGGGCTGAAATGATAGGCCTGAATGGTTTTAAATTTTTCATTTTGACTTGGGATTGCGGGTTTGAAATGATAAAACCCGGATTTTCTATGTAAATTATGGGTTGAAATGACATATTACCCGTATCACTTTACCTAGCGTAGAAAATTATATACAGGCCCGTAGTTAAAATATGTTTTTCTAAAATTTTAAATATTTTAAAATTTTAATTATTATAATATTTTGATTTTAAATTTAATAAAAAAAGGATTTTTCTAAATTATTATTGATTTTCTGAATAACTGTAAGTGAAATGAATTAATGAAAAAGTTAGAAATTTTGAACGTAAGTTATTTTGGAAATTTTGATTTAATTATAGTTGGAAATTTAATTGAATATGAAATTATTATAAATTTATGATAATTTGAATTTAAATAAATTTAAAGTGATTTTATATCATATTAATGATTTTAATAAAGTTGAAATGTGAAATGAATGAATACTGTAAGTTGAAATTTTGAAATATAACTAAAACTGGAAATTTATGAAATTGACGTAAAGGTGAACTTTTAGTTAAGTAAATAAAAATAAAACCAAGTTATATTTGAGAATTTGAACTTAAGTTTTAAGTTGAAATTTAATGTAATGGATTTTAAAAATTCAACATTGCATTTTAATAAGTGAATTATTATTAAATCTTGATTTTTGAATGGAAATTTAACTTTATAAAATCATGAACTTGAGGAAAATTAAATGATGTTATAAATGTGAAAATGTATGATTTTATAAGTTAAAAATGTTTTTAATAAAAATATAATTGGTTGAGAAATTTTATTGAATATTTGAAGTTATTTGACTGCATTTTTTGAAATGCTATTGATTACAATGTAAATGATATTACAGCATTTGTAAACGCTGTAGTTGATGATAATGAACTTAAAAGCTAAGTTGAATTAAAAGCTATTATAGCAATCTTTGTAAGTGCTATAATTTTTGAATTTAACTAAGTTATTCGAATTTAAGTAAACCTATTATAACATTTAAAATGCTGTCTTTTGTTAAATTGAAGTGTTTTGAATGTAACTTTCCGTATAAGTTTTCTAAATGCCACGAAAAGTGAATTTTCACTGCTTTGATAAACTTAAGTGAATAAATGAACTTTGGAAGTCGAAAATTTTGGAAATTTAATAATTTAATTATTAAACATAATAACTTCATTTTAATGATTAAAAATGATTTTTGGAATATATACTGTTTTGAAATATGGATTGAAATGATATTTTAAATTTAATAAAATGAATAATGATTTGAAATGAATGTGGTTTCGAAAAGATATGATATTTTGATATACTAAATGATTGAAATGTGGTTTTGAAAGGATATGACATTTTGATATATTAAATGAGTGAAATGTGGTTTTGAAAACATATTATATTTTGATATATTAAAATGGTTTGAAACGAAGTTTTGAAAGATATGATATTTTTGATATTAAATGATTTGAAAAACGGAGTTTGAAAGATAGTACATTTTGATATTAACATGATTTAAAAAGAAGTTCTGAAAGATATGATATTTTGGAACTGAAAGGAAGTGTTGAAAGGGTATGAAAATTTAATATATTGAAATGGTTAGAAATGACTTGATATTTATTTTGATAAATATTTGAATTGAAAGATATTTTACGATGATATATTGAAATGGTTTTGGAAATGATTTAATCTTTATTTTGATAAAGATTTGGATTGAAAAGGATATTTTATTTTGAAGTAAAAAATATTTTTTTAAAGTTTTAACTACGGGTTATAATAACGATGGGTTGTTAAAGAGACCGGGATCGAATATTGTCTTATAGCCGGCCAATACCGAAAACCACTTTAACAACTGTGTACGCGGTGGAGATTCCAGAATGAAGTAGGGTGGTGGCGACGTTCTCGAGGTATATTACGTGGACCCAACTCCCGTGAGTTGGCATATATGACTAAAACAGGAGCTATACCGGGCTACACAAAGGGTCGCACCCTTTCATCGAGCATGCTCCATCGGAAACCATTCTATTACTGTTGTGATTCGATTCGGTGGCGCCACTTTGATTCGGGGGTATTGTTCGAGGTGGGCGGAAGCTGCTGGCTTGCCGTCACCACCGGTCCGGGAGTGCAAATGGTGTATCCACCCTGGCATTTCCTTGCGTGTCGTGTCATATCCTTATATCGAGCCCACTACGATTTTGGTTTTAAAGATCCGACCGCGTTAAGGTTCACCATCCCCTTAATGCTATTTTCTATATGATTATACTTTACTGATTAGACACTACCGTATAGAGCGTATATTACTACATTTTAAATAGTTTAACGGATCCTTAGAGGATGGGCGGTCCCAAGCATCCTTTAAGTTACTGATGCATTTTGTTACCGTTCACTTGAGTTGATTTACAGTTTATAAGTATTTATGTCCTGACTCGAGGGTTTTCTGTTTTGCTTTACGCTCGAGTCAGATTTATTGAGTTAGCATTCAAGATTCACCTTCGGCGTTGGAGCTTTCCTTGAAGATCCAGCCATCTATTTTGTTTCAATATCCAGTGGTTCAGTGATGTATCTGATTTGTACCTGATGTATCCTGTTACTCTTCTGTTGTATCTTATTTAACCCTGATGTATCTTATATTTTATATAGTAGCTTCATGAACTACTATCTCTTTTTCTTCCGCTGCATTATTATTACTCTGTGTCTGTGATCTATGATTTTATTTACTGCATATTCTGAGGTTTGCCAAAATTTTATTTACAACGCGGTATTTTGAGCAATGCAATTCCGGCATGAGTGTCTGCCTATGCACTTATAATGGATGCGAATGGTTGAAAATACCGAGTCGTTACAACAAGCACTACACCATTAAATTTTAAACATAAATATCACACAATTATCTGATTTCTTAGAATCATATTTCATAGGGAACCTACCCAGTAATCAAGACTAAAAATGAGATTAATGCCCATATGAAAGTAATTTTACTACATGTGTTGAATGTAACTATGTGAGAATTGATTAAATTTAATCAATTAAATTATCGTCTTGTTTTTACCATAACTCTGATTGAACAAGAGAGGCACATGCATCTTCATATGTGTGTGCATATCCTGGTGAATACACTGATATATTTATATTGGTAAAACTTTTGATCCTGGATAAAGTTTGTTTACTTGAAAAAGGAAAAAAAATGACTCTGGGCTTCAGAATATATATATATATATATATATATATATATATATATATATATATATATATATATATATATTCATAAGATAATAAATATATATATATATATATATCACTATGTAAAAAAAAATCCTAAGTAAAATTTAGGTATAAAAGAGAGGGTCATTTCATTTGGTATCAGAGCTGTGTTATTAAACATAGCAGAAATAAAGATCAAGTTCTCTGATAGGAAAAGAAAAAAAATTCTAAAGAGACTGAATATATAACAATGTTCTCAGTGAAAATAAACCCACTGAAATAATTAATTTACCAATCAAACTAACCAGCTATGTAAATTGTCACTAGCAAACTATGGTAGGAAGACCACCAAAATCAGGGAGTAAGATCTTCCAATGCACCACCAATGGTCAATCTGCAAGACTTGGTGAGAGCATTTAGGGATGGGGTAGGACAAAGGCAAGAAAATCCCCATGAAGAGCTCTCAAAATTACTCAAGACATATAATCATTTAGGAGGCAAAAGTTTTGAAGGGACAGAGAGTATTATGGAAATTCAACCATGGTTGAGAACATTGGATAGAATTTTTAATGACATGCAACTTGATGATCAAAGAAGGAGGCAAGTGGCTTCAAGACAGCTAAAAGGAGTAGCTTTAAGCTGGTGGGAAGTAATAATTGCAGGAAGAAATGAGAATGAAATCACTTGGAATCAATTCAAGGAGATGTTGGAAGCAAGGTTTGTACCAGCATCAGCTAAGGCTACCTTGCTAGAAGAATTTATTAGACTTAGGCAAGGAACTATGACTGTCACAAAATACACTCAAAGGTTTGAGGGACTTTCCACATATGGATCAATGCTGGTGGCAGATGAAGCATCCAAAAATGATAGGTACATAAATGGTTTGAACCCAGGGCTTAGCAGGGCTATGTTACCTTATGCTGACAGGAACTTTGACCAAGTGATAGACTTAGCTTTGAGATTGGAGCAGCATGACAAGGAAAGGGAAAAATTCAGAAATTTCAAGAACAATAACAGTAAGAAGAGTAAGGGGAGATATCATCCTTATGATAAGAAGAAAGAAGAGGCCAGTAACAAGTCTACTGGGGATATTAAATCTAAGTAAACCAAGAAGAAAATTGTGTGTAATCAATGTGGAAAAGAAGGACATATCAAACCAAGATGTCTAGAATTGAAAGGAGGAGCTTTCAAGTGCTATTTATGCGGGAAAGAGGGGCATATGAAAAGAAATTGTCCTGAGAATAAGCAGCAAGGAAAATTAGCAAACTTGGGAGAAAAGGCAAAACAGTGGAGACCAATGCTGAGGAACACAGACAAGTGGAAGGTATACTATTTATTTGTAATGTACCCATAACAGTAGTATATGATACTGGGGAAACTCATTCTTTAATTTCCTATGAATTAGTTAAAATGCTGAAATTAAGTTGCATATTGGTTGAAACCCCTTTACATACACAAAGTCCACTGGGAAGCTCTAGTGTTTTAAACATGATTTGTGTGGATGTGGAATTAAACATGGGAGGAGATACTTTTATTTCCAATTTATATGTTTTAAATTACCCAAACATAGGTGTCATTTTGGGAGTAGACTGGTTAAGGCAATTCAAGGCCATAATTAACCTAGACTCATCCACCATATCATTGCAAAACCATGGAAGCCAGAGGATCACAATTTTGTGTGAAGTATCTAAGGGAAGAAAATTGTGTCATTTGATTGATTTGGGTAAAGATAGCAGTGAACATATTATTGACGAAATTCCCATAGTCAATGAATACTTGGACGTTTTTGAGGTGGTTAATGGTGTTCCAAACCATAGGCCAGTGGAATTCCAAATTCATTTAGTTCCAGGAGCAAGCCCAGTGATTAAAAAGCCAACAAAAATGGGGCCAAATGAACTAAAAGAATTAAATAAACAATTAGAAGAATTAGAAAATAAGGGTTTTATAAGACCCAGTAATTCTTGTTGGGGGGCACCAGTGGTATTTGTTAAGAAACAAGATGGTACCTTGAGACTCTGCATAGATTATAAGGAATTAAACAAGGTAACCATTAAAAATAAATACCCACTGCCAAGAATGGATGATCTTTTTGATCAATTGGCTGGAGAAAGAGTATTCTCTAGACTAGATTTAGCATCTGGTTTTCATCAAATGAAGGTGGAAGAATCAAGCATCAAGTACACTGCCTTTAACACTAGATATGGGTTGTATGAATATTTGGTTATGCCATTTGGCTTGACCAATGCACCATCATACTTTGTAGATTTAATGAATAGAACCTTTAGAGATTATTTAGACATTGTGCTTATTTTTATAGATGACATTTTAATTTATTCCAAAACAGTGGAAGAGCATGAAATTCATCTGCACATGGTTTTGTCTAGACTAAGGGAAAAAGACTTAAAGGCAAAATACTCAAAATGTGAATTTTGGAAAGAGGAAGTGCATTTTCTTGGCCATGTTATATCTGCCCAAGGAATTTCTGTAAACCCCAATAAAGTAGTGGCTATTCAAGCATGGAAGAGGCCAAGCACTGCGAGTGAAGTGAGGTCATTTATGGGGATGGCAGGGTATTATAGGAGATTTATAAAAGATTTTGCAAAAATTTCTACCCCCACTCACTAATCTAACCAGTAAGAACCAAGCTTTTGTTTGGTCAGAAAAATGTTAAAAGTCTTTTGAACAGTTGAAGAAGGCATTAGTGAATGCTCCAATTTTAAAAGTACCTCATGGAATTGAAGAATTAGTTGTATACACTGATGCTAGCGGGTTTGGCTTCGGTGCAGTGTTGATGCAACAAGGCCAAGTCATTGCATATGCATCTAGACAACTCAAACCTCATGAAACAAGATATGCCATACATGATCTTGAATTAGCAGCTGTGATATATGCTTTGAAACTTTGGAGACATTATTTGTTAGGAACTAAGTTTGAACTTTACACTGACCACAAGTCTTTAAAATATTTATTTTCACAAAAAGATTTGAACATGAGGCAACATAGATGGGTGGAGTTTTTAGCTGCCTATGACTTTGACATACTCTATACACCAGGCAAAGCAAACAAAGTTGCAGATGCTCTAAGTAGACAGCATGCTAAATTGGCTATGATGATGATAGAAGAGTTTAAGGACTTGTCTTTGCTGACTGAGTTAGAAATTGGGGAGAATGGTTATGTGCACATGAATGTACAGATGCATGGTGCACAAGAAAATAAAGGGAAGTTAAGCTTAATGACACTTCAACCAGATTTAATTTTAAAGATAGGGAAAATGCAAGAACATGATGCAAACTTATTAGAGAAGAAAGTTCTCACCTCAAAAGGGGAGGAAGTGATGAATCACCATATTGATGAAAATGGTTATTTAAGGTACCAAAATAGAATGTGTGTGCCAGAGAACATAGAATTGAAGAAGGAGATATTGGATGAATATCACAGAAGTAAATACTCTATACACCCAGGCAACACAAAGATGTACCAAAATTTGAAAAGAGACTTCTGGTGGAAGGGGATGAAATCAGATGTAGCTAAATATATTGCCAAATGTATGACTTGCCAACAAGTCAAGGCTGAAACCCAAAGGCCATCAGGGTTGATGCAGCCTCTTAGTGTACTACAGTGGAAGTGGGAAGATATATCTATGGATTTCATAGATGGATTGCCTAGATCTAAGAGAGGAAATACAAGCATATGGGTGATAGTTGATAGGCTAACCAAAGTAGCACACTTCATCCCAGTCAAGTCAGAAAGGAAAGCACCAAAATTAGCTCAAGTTTTTATGAAGGAAGTGGTAAAGTTACATGGCATTCCCAAAACCATTGTGAGTGATAGGGATACCATCTTCACCTCAAAATTCTGGAGAAGCTTTCAAGAAGCAATGGGAAGTGAACTATTCTTAAGTACTGCCTACCATCCTCAATCAGATGGGCAGACTGAGGTAGTAAACAAGGTTTTGGAGGACATGTTGAGAGCATGTGTATTGGATTTTGGGGGCTACTGGGAAGATTATCTTCATTTAGTTGAATTTTCATACAATAACAGCTATCAAAACACCATAGGAATGGCTCCATTTGAAGCCTTATATGGTAAGCCTTGTTTGTCACCTGTTTGTTGGGTAGAAGCAGGAGAAAGGGCCATTTTTGGGCCTGAGTATATACAAGAAACTAAGGAGAAAATTGAGTTGATAAGGAGAAGAATGGCAGCAGCACAAGATAGGCAAAAGAAATTTGCAGACATGAGAAGGAGGCAGGTAGAATATGAAGTGGGAAATTTTGTTTTCATCAATATCTCACCTATGAAAAATGTACTGAGATTTGGAAAACAAGGCAAGTTAACCCCAAGATATATTGGGCCATACGAAATTCTGGAAAGAATTGGTTCCTTGGCATATAAGTTGGCGTTGCCAGAAAAAATGCAAGGAATACATGATGTTTTTCATGTATCACAACTGAGAAGGTGGGTACATGACAAGGCAGAAATTCTGAAGACCCAAACCCAAGTGCAAATAAATCCTAATTTGATTTATGAAAAAGATCCAGTGGGAATTTTGATAAAGGATGTGAAGAAATTAAGGAATAAATCACTGACACTTGTGAAAGTACAGTGGAGTCTTGATCCCAGTGATTGCACATGGAAATTAGAAGACAAAGTTAAGATGAACTACCCTAAACTATTTTCAGATTAGAGGTAATTCTAATTTTTAATTTGCTTTTCTTTTGGATGCATGTGTTTTTAATTATTATGATAGAACTAAAAATCTAAGTGGTTGAAGAATACCTGTTTTCTGATTTAAGCTTGAGATTAATGTAAGCTGAGAAAAATTGTGGGACACAATTTCCAAAAGGTGGGGTGTATGTAATGACCCATGATTTTAGAAATTTATTTTGGAAAATATAAATAAGCTTAAAATAATTTTAAGATAGTTTTTAAACTCACTTTAAGGGAAAGATGAGATAGCTTGATATGGTGTAATAAAATGATGTGCATTGGTGCACAGGAAATACACATGAGTAAAGCTAGATCCCTGGAAACTATGAATGAATATATGGTGCTATGTATGGAAAATATACGTATATATTTACAGATAAATAAAGAAAACCCTCAAATGTGCTATATGTAGAAATATATAAAAATATAACTAAGTATACATGTGCATGTGTGTGTCAGTATAAAATAATATAGATATATATATGTATATAAGTTATTGTCTGTAAAACATATATGTAAGTACACTAATTAAGTTTTAGAATCCAAACTAGTAAAAATGAAACACACAAATATGTTTTTTTAAATAAAAACAGAAAGAATGAAGGTGTGAAAAGAAGCAATCCCCTTGTGAAAAAAATAAATAAAAGGAAGCACCAGACAAGAAAGTGAAGGCTAAAAATAGAAAAGGGAGGAAAACAAAAATGTATTTTGTATAGGCTGAATTAAGAAAGAAGAAATATATATATATATATATATATATATATAATATTGTTGGAAATCAGATCCCACCTTTAGCATGCAAATAGACAAGAGAAAAAGCATTCTATGGAAAAGTAAGATTTCTGAAAATAACCAAAGTAAATAACCACTTTTCTCTTCACCAAATTAAGCCGGGGAGGGTAGAATCTTGGGTTCAAATAAATGCAGATAACATAATTTTCTGGTGGGCAAAAATGGCTTTAACCAATACCCAAAACCCTAAGGAGAACACTACATATATATAAGCAGAAGCCGCCTCTCCTCCCCAAAAGAACTTTGAAAAATATATAATAAACACACCATATAAAATATAAGGCAAGTGAAGGAAGAGAGCTGAGGCAAAAGGCAGAAGTTTATCAATTAACTAAGGAAGCAAAGAAGAGAGTTAGGTGAGAAAATTCACTCAAAGAATTTAAGGCGCTAAGTCCTAATGAAGGCAACCAATTTGTAAATTAATTTTTCTTAAAAAGAGTATGTGATTGTCTTTCAGAAATTAAAAATGCTTTAATGCTAGATTGTTGTTCTGTTTGTTTTATTTTGTGAATATTCTAAATATGATCGGTGTGCATAAATAAGCATCTTAAAAACCCAGATCTCTTTTTGATAAGATACCATTTAGAAAAATAAATAAATACCCAGAAAATAAAATTTTGAAATAGTCAAGTACTGTTGGTTTTGGCTCAACCCAGAAGAATTGATGAGCATGTGAGCTGCAATATAGACATGTATATGTGCTGAGGCTTAAGATGAAAAGTAATTAGGGGTGCAATAGGTTTGCCTATGTGCTGATACCCCTGGTTCAAAGAAAATACACAATACCCATATACTCAGCAAATAAATTTTGTGATTTAGGAAGCTTGGTCAATCTGAGTTTAACTAAAGCACAGATGGTTGCAACAGAAGAAAAAAAAGTCTTCTCATAAAACCACAAACCAATGATAGTTGTCTATACCTCTTTTAAGTTGCAAGAACATGTTTATATATGCAGAAATCATTTACATAGATAGCAATATTTAAATTGATTGATCGCCTCTGTTTGTTTATATGAATGATGTGGAATGCCATGAGATGAATGCTTGATTTAGTGAAATGATTCACTGAATGAGTTTCCATGAAAAAATTAAAAGAGAATGTACCTGAGAACCTGATTAGGAAATGTGGTCAAGATCACTGTAGGAATGACTTGTGTTCTTGACTAACGCATGTTGACACATGGCTTGTTTAAGTCCTGAGGTCTTTGTGTAATGGAGTGAATTAGTTCATTACAGTGTGTCCATTGATTCATACGATTGCAGATGAGACCAGGGTAGATAAATATATCAAGGAAAGAGTATTTGGTATGATGAGGACTAGAGTTTTCCCTGAAATAAAATATGTGGAGGAAATAAATGATTTAACCCATGTTGGTGATTTTTCTGTTCTGTGTGGATGATTATTTGATTTATGACTGAATGGTATGTATGAATGAATATGCCCCATCTATATAAAGTCTCTGGAAAAAAAGATTAAAGTGAGCACATGCAATGACACAGAACATGCACACCAGTATTATTTGTTTTTAAAAGGCAGAACTATATGCATATGTACTTAATTAAATTTTAATTTAATTAATAAATTGTTTTAGTGGATTTTCTCATACCAGACATGTGTCTTACCCTAGTGTTCTAATGGCATCTGGGGTGTCTCATTTATATGGGGCAGCTTCAAATGCTTTTTCAGGAACAGCAGCCTCTAAGTAGGAGTAGGAGCAAGGCATTGAGAAGAAGATTATAGCATGCTAGAATTAGATAGATAAGAGCTTAAAAGATGAAATTTGCATGTATTGATTTTTAGAAATTTCCATGGTAGTAAGCACTGAATGATGTTGGATATTTGGTTAAGTATTTTGTTAAGAATTGGACTTGTAACTAGAGTTAAAAAAAATCTGGGTTACTTTATTTGGTATATTGAAAAGCTTTGTCTTAATTCTGCAAGTAAACTAAGTAAGAATGTTATGTAAAGGGGAGGGTTACATTTTATAAATGTATTAGTCAATCTTGAGTGTATGAATAATTTTAAGTTTTGAGAAAGAAGAAACAGTTAGATCTTGAAGAACAATATAGTCAATCTTGCTTTATGACAAGTAAATGCAAAAGTTTAAAAGCATAGGGAAAATGTATTATGTGTCTGCATGTTTTTAAAATGCAAATATTACACTATGTAAATGTTTTATATCTTATTCTTGAATAAAGGAAGAAGCTGTAACATTCACAGGTCTCAGGAAACTCACCCTGGTTTGTATTTTATTTAGTGCAGCATCATGACATGAAAGAATCAAGCTTTAGAAATAAAGTATTTTACTTAAAATGTTTTCCAAGAAAGAGTTGCATTCCGGGGCAGATTTATAGAAAAGCAAACAAAGAAAATGATAAAGAGATATATCATTTTCAGAGCACAAGCACTACGCCATTAAATTTTAAACATAAATATCACACAATTATCTGATTTCTTAGAATCATATTTCATAAGGAACCTACCCAGTAATCAAGACTAAAAATCAGGTTGATGCCCATATGAAAGTAATTTTACTACATGTGTTGAATGTAACTATGTGAGAATTGATTAAATTTAATAAATTAAATTATCCTCTTGTTTTTACCATAACTCTGATTGAACAAGAGAGGCACATGCATCTTCATATGTGTGTGCATATCCTGGTTAATACACTGATATATTTATATTGGTAAAACTTTTGATCCTGGATAAAGTTTGTTTACAAGGAAAAGGAAAAAAATGACTCTGGGCTTCAGAATATATATATATATATATATATATATATTCATAAGATAATAAATAAGTATATATATATCACTATGTAAAAAAAATCCTAAGTAAAATTTAGGTATAAAAGAGAGGGTCATTTCAACTCGTCGATGCAGCGATGCCTGAAAATGATCAACGGCGTTGTGCACGTATACGTGCACGAGTTGATGATCTGGAAGTTTAATAGTCTGAAGTGTTTCAGGTTTGTTCTCGTGTAGGTTGACTCGAAGTTTTACTCGGACAATTATGGGTTGGACCCGAAGCAGAGGCTGGTGAGGCTCGGGTAGGTCTTAGTTTCAGGTTTTAACCGATTTTGTTTTGAAATTTAAAACTAAATTTAAATTTTATAAACTAAGGTCTAAACTGAGTTTTAAGTCAAAGTATAACTATAAATTTAAGTTTAGTTGAAAACTTTAGTTTGGGAAATAAAGTTTTATAAAATTTAAGTGTTTAAAAATTGAATTCAAATGTTAAAACATACTTTTAATATGTGGATTTAAAAAGAATTTGATTTTAACTCTTTAAATTTCTTTTATGACAAAAATATTACTTTAACATGAGAAATTAAAAGTTAGAAAAAATAATTTAGATTTTTAAACTTTACTAAAAATAAATTTGTATTTATTCTAAAGCATGAAATTTAATTCGGAATTTAATTTGAAATTTAAAATCAATGTTTCCAAACATATTGTAATTAATAATTGAATCATAAGTATGAATAAGTTTTACTTTAAGTAATGAAGATTTAATGATTTATAATTCATTAATTATTAATTTAATTAAAAATGGATAATTTATTTATTTATTTAATTAATGATTTGGATTAATTAAATAAGTAATTAAAGGATAAAGTAATATATGAAGGTTTAAAGATTAATTAATTACAAACTAAGGATTTTTAATTAAATATTAATTAATGATTAAAGGTTATTAATCAAGTGATTAAGCAATAATTAATTCAAGAATAATGTGATAAATAAATTAGGGTAATTAATTTAAGATTAATTAATGTAGTTAAAGGTTAATTAACTAATGAAAACGATTAAAGATAAATTACTTAGTTAAAAAGAAATAAATTAATGGTTAGAGTTAATTAAGAAATTAGGAATAATTACTTATTATGATTAATTAAGGGTAATTAATCAAAAGGAGATAAATTAAAGATTAATTAATAAATATGATTAATCAAGAATAATTTAATTAAGTAAGGTAATTGATTAATTAATTTATATCAAATGATTTGAAATTAATTCATCATGATTGGATAACCAATTCATAAGTAATTAATTAAATTGGAAATAAATTGAATTAATTAGGAATAAACAATTAATTAATCCTTCTTTCAAATGATTATTCATTATTTGACCTTACTTATGAATGATTGTATTGTATGAGATGCCTTGAATTCGATTGTCCTATCTGATCTGTGGATTGAGCTGTGTATAATTTATCCATTTATTTGTGATACATTTGTATATTATCTGTGATCTGTGAATGAATGATAAGCATTATAGTTTATACCGCTTATCAAATATATTGTTGTATTTGATCTTTGATGATTGAATGATGTTGCACTATTGTGTGTTAAACCCCTGGTGACCACACTTATACACACATAAATATGGATTTCACGAGTAAATCGATTAAGCCACAGATTTGGAAATGAAATTTTTAAAAAAAGTTGAATGTTTAAATTCAAATGTTTTGGGAATGGATTGGGTTTAAAGTGAAAACTATTGAAATGGAGTTTCAAAGATGAAATTTATTTTTAACCTGATTGAGTTTTGGAATTTAAATATTTTGATTTAAATTTGAATTCAATATTCGAAATTGAATCCTATGATCTGGAAACTAGGGACTAAGGATGTTATACCAGTTCATAAGGGCTAAACTATTTTTGTAACGAACGCGATTTTTCATCGCCGAAAAACCGAACCGTTATGGTTTAAGAAGAATAAGAAAAGGTAGAAGAAGAGAGAAAAAGATAGAAAATAGAGAGAAAAGAAAATAGAACGAAACAGAAAGAAAACAACAGAACAATATCAGAATCTCACAATCGCAGCGGAACAACATATAATAGATAAATGAATAATCTTTAAAACAAAGAACTGTACATTTTATACATTACATCATTATCAGAGTTTACAACAACAATAGATAACAGAGTCAATACATCAATGGACAGTTATATAACTTATCCTCATACAGAATACACAGCGGAATAATGCTATATACTAGTGAATACGTCGTGCCATCCAGCTTGCCTCCTGCAACTCCTGAATTCCAGAATATCCTGATAAACCTTACTCTTGACTGCCCGTGTGGAAATTGGTGGGCACCCAGAGTTTAGGAAGGAAAACAATAAACTCCGAGTCAGTCATGTGACTGGTATGAGAACTAAAACAGTTTATTTTTCTTTAAAATCAAAATAGAGGAATATTTTTAAAGTCAATTCGCAATGCTTTTAAAAATGAGACTACCATAAGGCCTCCCGCCACACACACAATGCAAACGCAGAATTGAAGGAGATTTCTCCTTATGATAGTCAAAGATGCTTGATACGCATTAAAAAGAAACATTTGATATTATTACTAGTGCATAGTGTAGGAAAAATTCATTTTGAAAGTAAAATATAAATCTTAGCCAGCATACGTACCATGATGGTATGCCTACTATAGCTACCATATTAAATGGCAGGTTCTACAACTAAAACCGTACAAGGCACGCATTGTTTTGTTTTGGATTTCCAACAAATGGTCGGGCAAAGGAACTTCCCAAGTAAAATAGAATGCCTCTGGAGAAACGTTCCCGGATCCTAACCGGATCTCTGCTACACAAGGCCGGGTTACCCCTAACTGGGTAACAACTGACACGAGTATGTCATCCCCCGGTCCTTTGGGACCTTAAACCGAGCGCTCGTAATCAACATCACACCAAATAATAAGTGTTTCCACAAAGTAAGTATCTGGGCTCCATACCATGATACCACTTATAATCCAGATAGGAAATGACATACCCTATGGAGGTGCGACCCCCAAATAACCTTGCTGCCACGATTCCTGTTTCGACCACAACCGGTCTGTGAGGCTTGACGAAGTCTCGTTCATAAAGCCACGCTTTATATAAAAGCTGTGCTTTAATTCACAAATGCTCAATAGCACTTATATGCCACATTACCAACTTGGGAATGCATCACTAGTAACCATCAACTACATAACCTCTGAGCTCGTACGTCTCAGAGAAGGGTGTTAAGCTAAGAGAATAAATTCTCCGCCACCAACAGAAATATATTTGATAGAAACCAGCTTTACATCTCAAATTGTAATGTAAGACACACATCCATACAAGTACGTTTCGGGATCGAACGTAACCGAAGGCACTTCCAAAGAAGTCCTTGCAATCCGGGTATTCACAAACCCGATCGAATTTCCGATCACAAAGGAAATCTCCATACCGTAGCTAACGGTGCGGAAACAATCGATAGGTCATTCTATCATTTTCACAAATACCCGGTCTTCAACACCGGTCTTCAAATGCAATCCATAACGACGTATCACATATTCGGAATGGGTTATACGACCCAAAGGTCCTTTCCTGGCTAACCCGAATAGTGAGCGCTTATTCAAAAATAAGTGTGGCATTCAAATTCAAACAAATCTCAACACATACCTATTTAATGGTAAATATTGATTGTCGGATTATTTAACTATCAATAGGCGTGCTCAACATCACCAAATTCCAGATCAAATTATTTACTTTCCAAAATATCTTTACTAGATATATAATTTCCACACTTCAACCATTTGAAAATAAATTTTCAAATCACTTTTCAATCCTTTATCACTTTTGAAAACAAATTTCAATCATTTTCCTTACTCGGAAATACTTTCATTTCAAAATGGTTCATTTAAACCAATTAAATAAATCCTTACCGATTTACTTTATATTTACGTTCCTAATCCGTAAATTTACTCCCATACTTCAAAAATAAATCAACGTTTATTTTTAAACAAATCCCCATTTTCCTTTATAAATTCCATAGTGAATTTACATTCCAAAATATTTATGAATGTACGATTTCAAATCGATTTCTAATATTCATTTTCAGTTTATCTTTTAAAAAGATAAATTCTCAAAAACGTTTCATTTCATATTGGAAAAACATTTCCATACTTATTCTAATAATAAGTATTTCACAAATCTATTTATTTTCAACATTTGAAAATATTCAATATACTTAAATCAAAACTAAGTATATATTTCATTCTTTAAGAAATCATTTTCTTAACACATAAATTTGAGTCAAAACGAATGTTGCGTAAAACATCGTTACGACGATCCAAAATCACTAGTATAGGGATTCAAAGTTTAAATAGATATATAAATCCCAATACTATACAAAATATTTCCTTTCGAAAATCATTTACTATAGCAATAGTGCTATAGTCCACCATTTCCTTTTATTTCTCGAAAACGTCTATTTCAACAATGAATGTTGAAATCTATGATTTCGATATTCAACACATTTTAAAACATCTTTAAAATGATTAACTTCATTTTATAATATCATTTTTCCAAAACATAACCATTTTATTCAATAATATATTCACTGTCCAAAATCGTGAATATACTTCACTAACCCAATTTCAACATTTACAACACGTTTTATTTTCAAGAATTTATTCGCTATCCAAAATCGCGAATAAATTACCTTTCGTAAACTTCTATATTCAATTTATCAAATCCAATTGATTTCGAATTTTTAAACAATGTTTATAAATTCCTTTCTATTTATAAGCTTCGATTTATAAATCTCATTATCAACAAATTCCATTTATTTCTCATTTATATGCCAAAATCCGATTTATAAGATAATTACTTATAAATCTTCTATTTCACAAAATCTATTCATTTTATAACTTCACAATTTATAAATCTATAAATTTCGTTCACTTATGAAATCCATTTTTTATTTTATTTTTAACACTTATAAAAACTCGTTTTAATATTCCAATATTTTTAATTTATAAAATATCAATTTTTTAAGTCTTTTATATACATCATTTTTAATAATTCAAAAATCCCAATTTAAACCAATTTATTCTTTTAATAACTTAAAAATCGTTATTTAAAGCTTATATATTTCAAAATCATACTTAAGCATTATTTTCCAAAAATCATAACTTTTGTGAAAATAAATTTTTTACGTTCATTTATTTTAACAATTCAAAATTTAATAAAACGTATACTTTTGAAAATCACTTTAAAATTCCTTTTAAAACCAAAAATCATTATTTTAAAACTTCAGAAATGGATCCGATGATGCAGCAGCACCAAATAGTCAATCACGACATCCAAATATCATATATCGATATGATAATCAACAAATATCAAAATATATGTAAATAAATCAATACAGTTGAGGAATCCAGTTGGATCCCTCCAACCTGTTTCCCTGCATCCACAAACATTAGCACAATACCACTTCCGCTCCAGTACGGAATTATCGCGGTATATGGGATTTATAAAATATTATCCGCTTAATAGACGGCGCAATAGGGTCTCATCCGCTATACAATGCGGGAAACCAACTCCAAGTACATAAATAATACCAATTTCATAGTTTATGAAATATTCACGGTATATGTTTTTAATAAATAACATCCGCTTACTAACGGCGCATAATGTATATTTTAACAATCAATAGATAATAATCATCATTCAAACATGCATTCAAATATTTTAAATATAATTATTAAAATAAAATCAAAACCGATTCGATTGAGTGAGAAGTTCTCACCTTGATTTCAATTTCGTTGTAGCGATTTATTTCGAATAAAATCAAACGCGCGTTTAATTTTACCCGAAATTCTCACTAACTCCAAACGACTCCAATCCAATTACATAGCGTAGTGCTCGTCCATACGATTCCAACGCAACTAGTTTCGCGCGTTTTCGACCTCGTATGAAAATGATATGAATATTTGAAGTTTACACGATTTTATATTTATAAATTTACAACATTTATTAACATTTCTAAACCTAGATCGAATCCAAGCCGTAGGATCCCACCACTACAAATCCTGGCCGCACCCCACCTTTTTCTCACGCGCGTAATATCTCCAGCAAACGAAAGCGCAACAAACCCATGAACAAGCAAACTAGGGTTAGATCTCGCAGCCTCCACACTCAACTAAACTCCATCATACTACCCTCATTCGAACGCCCATCACCAAAGCCACCCACGCCCTGAATATCACTGAGCTCGGTCGCCCCATAGCCTAGAAAACCGTGCGCGAGTTTCGGCCCTTCTACCTCAATTTGTCGACAATCCGTGGCTCCAATTCTGATCATAGCCGTTGGATGTGGAGTACTCGATGTGCTCTACAACTTTCTAGTTGAACGTTTCATGTAATTATTGATAGATTAAGAGATTTGGAGGGAGAAAGGTGATAGATTTTTGGCCATACATCAGAAAGTGGCGGCTGGGGTTTGTGGAAGATGAAACCCTAGTTTATTTTGCAAAATAGAAATGTGAAGGGCTTTTATAGAAAAATACGCGAACACTATTCATCTCGGGTTTTTCGAACTCCAAACGAAGCGTGCCGGTTGGCATTTCTAAGGTTTAACCTGCATTTCGGACACAATGGAACGTGTTTCAGAGGCTAATTCGATCTCTTGTGCGAGTTATGGCAATAAACGTTCGATTTAAAATTAAACCGATTAAACGATTTTCTAGGCGTTTTGGCTTGCACCGGACAAACGATAAATCCGATTGACATGAAATTTGAAACCTTACAATAATATCACATTACGGATCCGGTGAAACTGGTTTCGTCGAATTCTGAGACTTTTGAAAAATGGTTATTTTAACTCGCCGAATTAATATTAAAACAATTTCGATGCGTTTCGAATTGCCACGATCAAATGACAACTCCGATTGCTACAAAAATTGAAATCCGATAATAACAAACTATTACGGATCCAATGTAACTAGTTTCATCTAATTCTGAGACAGTTCAAAAATTGGCTATTTTCAATCGATAATTAAATATTAAAATATTCAATTTTCACTAATTAACTTTTAGTTCGATTTTAAAAGTTCTATAACATCATTCTAACTTCAATATGATATAATAAAATTTTACGAATCATTTTCAATCATATTTAACCCAAATTTCAATTATTTCTGTATTTTCAACTATTCAATTATCGATTTAATTGCCCAATTAAATCCAATATTCGATAAATAAATTATTCGACCGTTTAATTTCACTTATTAATATTTGAAATTAATTAAATATTCATATTTTAATTAATTTACATTCTGGGTCGTTACATACTTCCCCCCTTAAAAGAATTTCGTCCTCGAAATTACCAAGTAAGAAAATTTACAGAATTCATTAACTTTACAAAATAAACCGTTCAAATTAGATTTTTCAAATCTCTTAAGTTTTTAACTTTCCCAATATTCATAGTTAAACTTCTTACAAAAACTTTACTAAGTTTCCAAATCAAAACTTAGTTTTCAAAAAAATTTCCAATTTTCTCAAAAATTTTCTAACGCCTTAAATTTTCAGAAAAATTCGCCATAGTCTCCTTTGCGTGGCTCGATCCGAAAAAAAAAATGACAGTATATATATCACAAATATACATCTCATCAAGTGATGAGGCATCCCGCAGGGAAAAAAGTGTAAAAGTACAGTATGTAATCCGAGATATGCACCTTATTTATTATTAGCGAGCGTATACGGCTAATATAGCACGAAAGCGAGCTCCAAAAGCGAAGCAAGCGCAATCCGCACCTACTAAACACTCAACAACAACATGAGAATCATGCATATATGAAAATAGTATCAATATACAACATATAGCAACACAACAACTATATGTGCCAACATAGCAAATGCAACAAAACAACAAATGCAACATCAACCAACTATCATCCATAACCAAATCAATATTCATTCATATTCTCATTAATATTCAATGAATTGGTTTTCAATTTAAATCACATTTGATTTATTAATGTTGGAATTTTACCAACATTCATTCTTTCATTTCCAATTAGTACACATTCACAAATTTACATTCATTTTAGTTCACTTCCAAATCAAATTCAATTCTATTCAAATTTATTTACTTCCAACTTGAATTCAATTACTTTAGCTTCTAATTTCGCTAATTCCATTTCATTAATACTTAATGAATTATACAACCAACTAACAATCATATAACAACCAATGTTTATTCAATACAACCAAATTTATTCACTTTACATTCAATTTGGTACAACACCTTTAATTCCAATTGGATCATATTAAATTGACTTCCATTCAATTTATTCAACTTCCAATAACATTAGCTTTTAATGAATTAAAACTTTCATTCATTATCCCAAATCAATTTTTATCTACATTCAATTGATTTACATTCAATTCATTAGTTCAATTCAATTGCTAATTCCTTTAACAATATAAAGTTGAATTCCATTCATAGAACTCAAGTTCAAATTCTTAATAACTTCACTTCATTAATTCACTTATTAATTTACTTTGACACCAAAATCAACTTTATTCAACCTTACTTAAGTTATATTTCATTCCAACATCATTTGTTTCAATTTAACTTAAGTTTCCACTTATAAATCCAATTCGGGTTTCAATTCTAAAGTAAATTCTATTTAACTTTTTACCGAAGTCAATTTTTTTCACTTATTCAAATTCATATCTCATTTTGCTTAACAAATTGTTTAACCATTTTTAACAATTGGTTTCACTTACATTTTTTCATTTTATAAGTTATACAACTTATATCCAACAATTACTACTTGGTTTTTTTTTCAAATTTGTTTATCATAACCAAACTTGAATTTTTAATTTACTATGGTAGCAAATCCATCACATAGAGACTCGAAAATGATACTGATGATGCTGCAGTCATCACCCTTATTAATTTCTAGCAACAGTAGTGAATTCAGTGCTTAATATTCTTTCAAAATCTTCCTTTTTATTTATAAATCACATTTATAAATCTTTTACTTATATAATTTCACTTCTTGTATATAAGATTATTTCACAATTGTAAATCACATTAATTATAGTTCCATACTTATAATTCATTTGCTTATACAAATATTCTTTAAAAATTGGTGTTTTATTTAACTTATTCAACAACCAATCAATCAATTCATACACTGAAAAATTATTCCTTTATATATAAAATATAATCAAGGTAAAATTATTTCATTTACCCAATTCAAAATGATACTATGTCGACATGCCTCGTTTAAGTGTTTAGAAATCCCTATCGATAATATGGCGTCCCATCTACCGACCAGAATTCACAAACAGCTCAACGGATAAGCAAACACAATATAAAACATTTTATATTCACTAACAAATACGCACTCGTATCTATTATTACCCTCACACTCATTCTAGAGTACTGCTGACTCTATCTCTAATGAGCAATACCCAACAGAGCCATGATTATCGCTTAACCATATGCTCTGATACCAAATGTAACGAACGCGATTTTTCGTCGCCGAAAAACCGAACCGTTATGGTTCAAGAAGAAGAAGAAAAGGTAGAAGAAGAGAGAAAATGTAACGATCCCGAATTTTAATTTATTTTAAATTGATAATTTATTTAGTTTTTGAATAAAACATTGTGAAATTAACTGGTAAATTGATCTGAGTTTCTCCAAATCAAATAAAGTATATGTTAAATCTATTGAATTTAAATTTTTAGCAAATGGTTTGAAAATAATTTGAATTTATAAAATAAGAGAAACTATGAAATTTATAAATAATAATAGACAAGTAAATTAAATGATTGGATAGTTAAACTTCAAATAAAAATAAAAATAAAAATATAAGAAACTATTATATCAACATAAGTATAAAAAATAAATATTATGTATGCGATAATAATAAGAAATAAATGTAAGCATACAAAAGAAATCATATGCCACCAAATAAATCAAAAGTAATGAATCTGCATAGTGAAATGAAAATAAAATTGGAAAAGTATGTACACTTGCAACAGGAAAAATAAAATACATTGAAATATGGAATAAACAAAGTAATATGTACTAAAGCAATTAATGAATCATCTCAGCCCATACTGAAGTGAAACTATCAACCATACCTATAACTAAAAAATACTATCACTTGTACCAGCAAAGAAATGAATTGCAGCCAGCAAACTGCATAATCAACAAGTAAAAAAGCAAATAATAAAAAAAATATAGGTAGCCCGTAGAGTTTTAAAATGCAAAGCTATGAAACAAGCAAAGTATAAGTAAGTATGTAAGGCAAAGTAAATAACAAAAAAACAAATATATTAGCATATGAACAAGGACAGGTAGGTAGGGGATGAAGTAAGGCAAAAGCAATATGAAAACAAGACTTAAGAAAATATATATGTTAGTACAAACAAATAAAGCAAGTATGTAGGCTTTAGACAAAGTAGGACAACAAGTATATGTTTAAGTATAGAAACATAAAGTAAAAGAAAACAAGTACAAACAAAACATCTCTAAGTACATACAATATGTTCAGCCATGACCTGATATAGTGCAAAGTAACATTACCTTGTTATAAACAAAGATATCACCTGTACAAATATATTATCCTCTAGCTTCTCTTATACATCAACTTTCTTATCTTTGTTCGTTCAAAACTTAACTCAGCAAGCCTGAGAAAAAGGAAAATAAAAACATCTTCAAACTTGAGAAAATGCAATGCAAAGCAGTTCAAACATAAAGTATCAAACAAAGATCAAAACAGAACAAATCTGGGTAGTCAAGCCTGGAGATTGTTTCAGGCAAATCAAAAGATTAAGCAAATGAAATGCTAGTTCCAAAGCAACTCAACAAAACAAAATTAAAAAGCAAGTTAGGATCAAGTTTTCTAGTTCCAGGCTTTGCAGTCCTATTCTCTGTCTTCTTCCAGAAACTACAAGTGAGTAACTTATTCTTTTTAGATACTTTTAAAATATAAAACTGTTGCTTATATATATATATATATAGGTATATCTGTGAGTAACTTCATATTTTAAATTAACCTAAGTTTTAATCTAGTTTCCTGATGAATACTAGAGATTTGGTTTGTGTGAAAAATATATGCATTGCACTGAATTTTGGTGAGATGAAGCCTGCATACTGTTATCTGGATATACCTCTATTTATGGATTTCAAAACTCTGGGATAATTCAAAAATCATTACAGCTTAATTTATTGATTGTTAGGACAAAGCATATAAACAAAATATGTTTGGTTGAGTATAAAGTAGATTTTAAAATTTAATTCATGTTAAATAAAGTTGATCTGCTCTGGGAAAAACTCAAGAACAGTACAAAGTTAGTACAAGTGACATTTTCAAACATCTTGGATTATCGATTCAAGTTTACAAACTGATTTCTTAATCAAAATTAGGATTTTTAAAGCTTAAATCGAAATTTTCAGATATGTGATGAGAGAACAGTTCGTAGTTGAACTAAAATTGCTTTATAACAAATTCCCAGTGATCGAACGATTTTAAAATGTTGAAATTTTGTATGAAGCTTGCTTGATCTTCGTAGAATCCAGGAAAAATGGATCAAAAATTATCGATTGCATAAATTTTTGTGATGAATCGAATTTAGGGTTTAAAGTGAATTTTGGGTTCGTCCTGATTCTCGTGCTCGCGTGGAGTCAGGGAGGGATCGAGTTTGGTGGGATTTTTGGAGATGGTAGTGTGGACGTAGACGAAGATCTGGAAGGAGGTGCGGCGCGTTCTGGTGGCCGGGGTTGGGCGTTCGACGCATTTTTTCAGGGTTGGATGGTGAAGCCTATTGTTTTGTTTCAGGTATCGACTTTGATGCTCATTTTTCGATTTGAGAGGAGGATGGGGGTTCTGATGGTCGGGGTCTGGTATTGGTGTGGACGTCGACTCGTTCGACTACGTGGGGTCACCTGAGTTCGCTCGCCGGCGTTGTACACGTGCATGGTGCACGTTAACTTTCCTGGTGAAGTTCTAGTTTGGGTAAAGAAAGGGTAATCTCGAAGTCGCGCTCGAGTAATTGAAGTAATAGCTCGAAGAACTGGGTTGGTATAAATAGCAATTTAAGATTTAAAAAAAAAAAATCAAGTTTTTAAAAGAAGAGGAGGGAAAGGCTGGAGAAAAATGAAGTTTGGCTCGGGGGTTTTGAGCTCTGACTCGAAGCATATGTGTTCCTGGCTCGGGTATAAATGTTTATACAGGTTTAAAAACAAAAAAAACTTGTCCCTGTTTTGTAAATTTAAACTAAATTTCTAAAGTATTAAGCAAGATTTGAACCAGACTTTAAATCAAAGCTCAAATATAACTCCAAGTTAGTTTGAAACTTAGTTGTGAATAAATAAAGTTTTTTATTTTTATTTTTACTTAAAGTGGTTAAGCGTTTAAAAGTGTTTTTAAAGGAATTTGAATTTTTAAATTGGAATTTGAAAAATGGATTGGAAATTAATGTTCCAAATGTCGTTATGAATAATTTTGTCTTAAAGTTAAATTAGAATTTAATAATTTGTAATTCGCTTAATTATTAAGGTAATTAAATGGATGATTAATTCATTTGATAAATTAATGAAATGGATAATTGCTTAAAGTAATTAAGGATTTTAAACTTAAAGTTTTAAGATTAATTATTCTTAGAACAATAAATTTGTAAATCAAAGATTATAAATCAAATATTAATTAATGATTAAAGTTGACAAATCAAGTGATCAAGCAACAATTACTTGAAGGATGATATAATAAATTAATTAGGGTGATTAATTTGGAAAGAAAATTTATTAATAAATTAAGAATTACTTAATTGATGAAAGCGACTAAGAAAAAATAATAATTAAGAAGTAATTAATCAGTTATTGTAATCAATTAAGAATAATTAATTAAGGATTGACCATTAAATTAAGGGTAAATTAATGATCAATTTAAGGATAAATCCATAAGTAATTAATTTAGTTGGAAATAAAGTGAATTAATTAGGATTAAATAAATTTAAATAAATCCTGCTTATAGATGTTTATTGAATGCTTGACCTTACTTATGAATGATTATATTGTATGAAATGCCTTGAATTGATTGTCCTATCTGATATGTGATATTTTATTCCATGGATTGAGTTGTATATAATTTATTCATTTATTGATGATACATCTATATATTATCTGTGAATCTGTGAATGGGCGATAAGCTTTATAGTTATATCGCTTATCAACTATATTTTTGTGTTTTGATCTATGATGATTGAATGATGTTGCACTATTGTGTTAAACCCTTGGACCACACCATACACGCACAAATATGGATTTCACGAGGAAATCGATTAAGTCACAGATTTTTGAAAATAGTTTTGTATTTAAATTTTTAAATTCAAATGTTTTGAAAATGGATTGGGTTTGAAGTGAAAAGCTTTTGAAATGGAATTTCAAAGATGGAAATTTATTTTGAATAACTGGATTAAGTGTTGGAATTTAAATACTTTAATTTAAATTTGAATTCAATGTTCAAATTGAATTCTGTAATTTGAAACTAGGGATTAACGATATTATACTAGTCATTATGAGTGAAACCATTTTTAAAGTATTATTTTTTTTTTGGAAATTTGAATTAACCCAAAGATTGTAACTTGTATAAATGAAATCGGGTTTTTCGAAATAAGACTGTTGTTTCTAAATGATAAAAAGCTTTCATAGGAGAAACGAATTTCAAGTTATATAAAAGAGATTTTAAGTTTAAACTAAAATAGTTTACCAAGTTATTGATGAATATTTGGAAATGAATTTTGAAAGTGAACATTTGGGAACGGTTTGAAAGCTATAAGATAAATCTTTAATTTAAAGATTTTAAACGAGTTAATCCAAATGAAATGGAAATTGTTTTGAAATCCGTAAATGGGATTTTGTGAAATAAATCTTTTGTTTTAAAAGATTTGAAATGGCAATTTGTTTAACCATTTGAAAAGAAAGTTTTGAATTATTAAGTCGTGACTTAATTGAAATCCCATATCCATATGTTTTAAATATTTTCGCTCACTATTCGGTTTAGCCGGGAAAGGACCTTTGTGTCGTATAAACCATTCTGAATATGTGATTCGACGTTATGGATAGCATTTGAAGACCGGTGGTGAAGACCGGGTATTTGCGAGAGCGATAGGATGACCTATCGATTGTCTCTACACTGAGTCGCGCCGGTATAGAGACTCCCTAAGTGATGGGAAATCCGATCGGGATTGTGAATACCCGGATTTCAAGGACTTCTTTGGAAGTGCCTTCGGTTTTGTTCGAGCCCGGAACAGACTTGTATGGATTGTATGTCTGACATTACAAATTGAGATATAAAGCTGACTTCTCTCAAACGTATTTCTGTTGGTGGCGGAGAATTTATTCTCTTAGCTTAACACCCTTCGTTGAGACGTACGAGCTCAGAGGTGATGTAGTTTGTGACGCCCCACCTCTATACCCACGCTAGACAAGAACATTACTGTGAATGCTGTCAACTAGCACGGAGAATAAGGCTGTTGAGGAGCGACCATCTGTATAATTGCTTTGTGCGAGTACCGATATGCCGGATAAAAATATAACTTTTCATCTCAAAAGGAAATCCGGCATACCGACACAAACTCAAAGCTACTACAAAGTGGCTATAATTTCTTCGGAAACAAATATAGAAATAAACATAACGTAAATCAGTCATAGACAATTCATATCACAAAGGCGGAAATAGATATGAATATTACACATGAAAGTGTACATCAGAGTAGTGGTCTAAAAAGATCCACATATCACAAAAGAAATAGTTACATGAACTACACAAAAGAATAAGTATACATTATGGAGTCTATCTCTCAAATGTATACAACAAAAACTACTAATCTAAGTAGTTAGCCAAAAGTCAGAGGGATCAATCCCAAGAGAGAAGTCAAGCAGAAGCACCTGTAACATCTCGGTCTGACCCGAGTATTATTTAATAAGAAAATAATAAACGGATCAGTCTAGCTATAAATATCAGATGAAGTGATATATAATAAGAGATATGACATAAACATATAATAATCACAATGCCAAGTTGTGATAAATAAGTAAATTGGAAATCAACAAGAGATTAATCAATATCACAATAATCTACTCAAGATAAAAAGGAATGTCATACTCCTAATTTCATTCACCAAGCCACAATATATGACACATATATCAATGCCCATCGTAAAAGTTGGTGAAACATAAATTCCAGAATTCAACACACGAGATCCAGAAATCACAAGGAAAGGATCAATGACGTCGTACAACGGGACATCCGATGAATCAAATCACAATAAAAAGGATGGCCAATCCCCAAAAGAAACTGGACATCGACACACCTAAAAAGACATGCCCCATGAACAGTCGAACATCGACGCACCTAGAAAGATACGCCCCATGCTCTAGCATCGACGCACCTAGAAAGATACGCCCCATGCACACATAAATAAACATCGATGCACCTAGAAAGATACACCCCATGCCCTAGCATCGACGCACCTAGAAAGATACGCCCCATGCACAAATAAATAAACATCGATGCACCTAGAAAGATACACCCCATGTAATGTCTAACATCGATGCACCTAGAAAGATACACCCCATGCTAAGTCGAACATCGACGCACCTAGAAAGATACGCCTCATGCATAGACGAACATCGACGCACCTAAAAAGATACGCCCCATGTCCCGACTTATTGAGCCGATTGCTCCACGAAGTAAACAAACATCGATGCACCTAGAAAGGTGCACCCCATGCATAATAAAACATTGACGCACCTAGAAAGGTACGACCCATGTATAAAATGAGACGAAACTCAATAAAATGAGGAACAGTCCTCCACATAGACAAAGAGACATCGCACATTGCTAGTCTAAACCGCAAAGATGATCGTCATGATCAAAGAGAAGTGTCAATTACAATAAGCTAGTAAATATATGAGCTTAGCTTCATGTCCCATAACCACTAGCTTAACTTAAATATTTACGAACAAATTGTAGATCTCCACTAGATAATTGTCACAAGAGGTTCAATCGAGCAAGTCCAAGAATTAACCGACGAAGTAAACGCAAGCGTTTCATACCACTTGTTTTACTAAGTCGTTTAATTAGATTTCTCATACGAGTGAGGTAAAGGTTTGTATATACTAATAGATTGGAAAACGGTTTTATAAACGAATTTGGTATTAAAATAGTATTGAAATCGTTTGAGGAAAGAGTTTTGATATTTACTACTAGTATAGAAAACCTTTATATTTTTAAAGTGACAAAGCATAAGGGGGATTGTAGAAACAATCAATCACAAAGATCACATTCGAAGATGTGAATAAAATCCAATGAAATCGATAAAGGATCCATCGAAGTGGATATATCTAAAATTCCCAAAGAAAATAAGTCATCAAAGATGATAATAAATGATGACAATAAATAGGATCATCACGAATCGATTTAAATTGGAAAGTCAATCCAAAAAGGCAAATTGGACTAAAACAGCAGGTTCAGTCGACTGAACAGAGTTTTCAGTCGACTGACCCTGTGCCTGGAAATTTTCCAGGTTCAGAAAACTTTCTGTTTCCAGTTTCAGTCGACTGTGCAGAGTTTTTCAGTCGACTGAATCATGCCTGGAAACTCTCGGGTTTCAGGTTCAGTCGACTGAACAGAGTTTTCAGTCGACTGAATCATGCCTGGGCTGTTTTTCAGCCTTGTTCAAATGAAGAGCAAATTCTTCCAAAATGCAACCGGATGAACATTGGCTCTAAGGGTTTATGCCAATCGGCAACCCGGCCTTATATGCTTCTCGGTGCATCACCAAAAACATGATCAAACATCCATAAAAGGATTTCACACAAATTTGACTTAAAAACTCAAAAATTGGAGTATTCACAAAATCAATCCAAAACAAGAGCAAATGCACATGAAGAAGTGTTAGGAATTCATACCCAACAACCAAAGATAATTATAGTCATAGATGTGAGATAAAAATCTCACCTTTGAACTAAAATTTATGAAGATGAAGCTTGAAAGTAATGGCAAGAACAAGCACTCTTCAATTCCAACTCAACAAGCTTGAATCTAAGCTTAAAAGAGAAACATTCCCTAAATTAGGTTTAGGAAATTTCTGAAATTGAATGGAGAAAGAGTTGGAGAAGGTGAAGGAGATGCTTACCAAAGGGTTCTTCTTGAGTTTGGAGCTAAAGCTTGGATTTGCAAAGGAAGTTAGGGCTTGGAGTTTTAATTCTTTTTCCTCTCCACCATTTTCAGTTGGAGCTGGAGTTTGAGGAGTTAGAATGAAGTAATGAAGAGGAGAGGGGGATTGGGACTCAGTTAGTAAGTGGGTTCAGCCCAAACCAAAGCCCAAAGCAAAAAGTAGCAAAATTCAACTTTCTCCAAACATATCGAAGCTTATACTCAAAAAGGTCGCAAACAAAATTTTGAACTCAATGGAGGTGGTCTCGAGTCCCAATTCGACTGTTTGCAAAAAGTAGGTTTTCGAACCAAAATCCGACGAACGATAAAATATTTAAATAAAATATTTAAATATAAAATCGATAAATATGCGGGTTGTTACAGACTCCCCTCCTTAAAGAAATTGCGTCCTCGCAATAAGTAAGAAGGAAATATATGAAGTAACAACCATAGAAGCATATTAACACAAAAGAAAATTTTGAAATAGGAAGTTCACCATAAAGTGCACAAAAGAGTTAGCAAGAAATCTGGTGAAACTTCAATTTCCACAATAACACCGGGCTCAAGAATAAAAACTGGAATCCCTAAGGCATTCCCGTAGATAAAAGACGTGGGGAACGTCAAGAATAGCAGAAAATTGAGCCGGTGCAACGGCGTAGTACAAAAACGGTACGCCCGAGAAACTAGAAACTCGAATAATTTGGAAGACGTAGTACAAAGACGGTACGTCCAATGTATCCAAAAAGAAAAGACATCGATGTAGAACAAACGGTACATCCGATGAATCAAAAGCAAAGACATCGATATAGTACAACGGTACATCCGATGAATCAAAAGCAAAGACATCGATGTAGTAAAAACGGTACATCCGATGAATCAAAAGCAAAGACATCGATGTAGTACAACGGTACATCCGATGAATCAAACGCAAAGACATCGATGTAGTACAAACGGTACATCCGATGAATCAAAAGCAAAGACATCGATGTAGTACAAACGGTACATCCGATGAATCAAAAGCAAAGACATCGATGTAGTACAACGGTACATCCGATGAATCAAATAGCAAAGACATCGATGTAGTACAAACGGTACATCCGATGAATCAAAAGCAAAGACATCGATGTAGTACAAACGGTACATCCGATGAATCAAATAGAAAAGACATCGATGTAGTACAAACAGTACATCCGATGAATCAAATAGCAAAGACATCGATGTAGTACAACGGTACATCCGATGAATCAAAAGAAAAGACATCGATGTAGTACAACGGTACATCCGATGAATCAAAAGCAAAGACATCGATGTACTACAAACGGTACATCCGATGAATCAAAAGCAAAGACATCGATGTAGTACAACGGTACATCCGATGAATCAAAAGCAAAGACATCGATGTAGTACAACGGTACATCCGATGAATCAAAAGCAAAGACATCGATGTAGTACAAACGGTACATCCGATGAATCAAATAGCAAAGACATCGATGTAGTACAAACGGTACATCCGATGAATCAAAAGCAAAGACATCGATGTAGTACAATGGTACATCTGATGAATCAAAGCCCGAATGATTTTCGGAACACCGACGTAGTACAAAAACGGTACGTCCAATGAACCGAACACAATAAAAGGACATCGGACGCTAGTCCTTAAAAGGAATGAGATAAACTCAATAAAACGAAGTATACCAAAACGTCCGATGAACTTGATAGAAAAATAATTCCATTTAGACAACATCAAAGATTCAACTACTTGTTGCTTACGACAAAGCGCATTGGCAACACGATTTCCCTTCTCGGGAATAAAAGAATATCAAGATCATAAGATGCTAGGAACTCGAGTCAACATAAAGTTCCTAATGAGAAAATAATTATTCCAAAGATTTATGATCGAGGTAGAGAACAAATTTCTCATCCAAAAATGATGATGCCAAATTCCAAAAGTAAAAACAATAGCCGCGAACACTAGACCATGAGTGGCATATCTAGTCTCGATAAGCTATAAAGATTTAGAAGCACAAGTTATAGCACGTTCTCTTTTGCAAGAGAATGGCATCCAAACCAATACGACTAGTATCGGTACAAATGATAAAGTCTTGGTTCCCAACGGGAATCACAAGAATAAGAGTATCGAAAAGAAAGAATTTCTTTTAAATAATCTTCTTTCCTGAAAAGTTAAAACTTTCAAAATTACATTTATCATTATGTAATAATCTTTCTAGAAAAATTTACATTTTTACAAGTCAATATATCGTGTCTGACTGTCTCATCAAAGCGTTTAGGAGATTCCTATCGATAACGTTGATCAAGCGCATCGACCAAAATTCTTAAAGCACTCAACGGGCAATACAATCACAAAATCATATTTTATAGGATAAATAAATCTCTTAAAAAGTTTTAAGAATATTCTTTGTTCGTTTCAAGAACAAAATCCAGTTTTACTTATAACTAAATCTTATGAAAAAGATTTGCAAAATTTTAAATTACTATTCTCATCCAAAATCAATAAATTCAAGAATAGTCTCACCGAAATATTCATAGAATACTCGATTAATAAAATGGATGAAATAAGCTAGACGAATCGAATGACATAATAAGTCATTCATAAGAATCGTAACGAGTGCGGAGTGCGTAAGTGGAATGCTAACTCACGCGACTCGTAGCCAAATGAAAATCGGTGGTAAGGTCAAACTGAAAAGACCTTAGTACCACACAAAAGATTACTTAGGTGATAATCCTAAGACAAGCTCAAAAATACCGGAAAATTTCTCTGACTACATAAATGAGAGGAATAACACTTTCCTTATAAGTGGGCTTAAGGAATAAAATGATGCCATCAAGTTGGAATCAAAATCATAAAGGAAAAATAGAAATCTGCTTAACAGATTGAAAACGTCGAAGATGAATAGTCCACTCGAAAAATAGGATATGGGCTTCACAATGATTAAGCCGATCCTTACAGAAAGGTCAATTCCGAAGCCAAAGCAAAAATATCGGCTCGAAAAGAAAAGTCACATAAAACAATCTCGACATCTAACAAAAGCAAATTTAGTGTTGCGGATCTACCATCCGGATTCACAATCCTCAAAGAAGTCATCAAGCCCAAAAATGTTTAAAAAGAAAGAATCAACAAGTTCTTCTTGATATAAAATAGTGAGATGGAAACTATATCAAAAAGAACATGAACAAGATAATCACAAAGCAAATGTCATCAAGGATTAAATGTAAAATACCTTGACTAAGAGAAGAGTTGCTAGGGGCTTGCACAATATTTAGCTTTCTCATGTCCTTATTCAAAAGTTTGGGACATGCAGATAAAAGATGACCCGGTTTCTTGCAATAGCGACAAGAATGGGGTTTTGGACACATATTCGCATAGTGTTCCTTAGAATTACAATTGTAGCATCCTCCACGATAAGGGATTGGAGTCTCTTCTACAAAAGTAGTTTGCTTCACTCTCTTATTGGGATTAAGGCTCTTGAACTTAATATGCCTCTTCTTGGAAGTCCCAATATCACAAACACTTCCTTTACCAATCTCTCCATGAAGAAGAGTAACATCCACAAGCTGATTGAAGGAAACTTCAAGTTTCAAAGGTAGAACCATTTCGGGGTTCTTACTCAAAGCATAGATAAACTCTTGATTCTTTACGAGATCCAAAAGTTGTTGAGAAGACATAAATACTCCATCCTGGGAAGTAGCACTAGATTGACCGGCGCTGGGGCGGCCTGGTCTAACCATTTCTCTTCTTTAAGAAAGAAAGAAAGAAGAGGAAAAAGTTATTCTCAAAATGAATATCAAGCAATCTTGATAGATAAAACAAGGAATCATAAAAGAAAATAGGATAGGACGGTACAAAGACCCGAATTAAATCCTAAATCACAACTCCTAAGATGGACTTAGGACGATGATCCTTGTTATAATATTCCATATTGTTCCGAAGTTTGGCTCTGATACAAAGCTGTGACGCCCCACCTCTATACCCACGCTAGACAAGAACATTACTGTGAATGCTGTCAACTAGCACGGAGAAATAGGCTGTTGAGGAGCGACCATCTGTATAATTGCTTTGTGCGAGTACTGATATACCGGATAAAAATATAACTTTTCATCTCAAAAGGAAATCCGACATACCGACACAAACTCAAAGCTACTACACAGTGGCTATAATTTCTTCGGAAACAAATATAGAAATAAACATAACATAAATCAGTCATAGACAATTCATATCACAAAGGCGGAAATAGATATGAATATTACACATGAAAGTGTACATCAGAGTAGTGGTCTAAAAAGATCCACATATCATAAAAGAAATAGTTACATGAACTACACAAAATAATAAGTATACATTATGGAGTCTATCTCTCAAATGTATACAACAAAAACTACTAATCTAAGTAGTTAGCCAAAAGTCAGAGGGATCAATCCCAAGAGAGAAGTCAAGCAGAAGCACCTGAAACATCTCGGTCTGACCCGAGTATTATTTAATAAGAAAATAATAAACGGATTAGTCTAGCTATAAATATTAGATGAAGTGATATATAATAAGAGATATGACATAAACATAAAATAATCACAATGCCAAGCTGTGATAAATAAGTAAATTGGAAATCAACAAGAGGTTAATCAATATCACAATAATCTACTCAAGATAAAAAGGAATGTCATACTCCTAATTTCATTCCCCAAGCCACAATATATGACACATATATCAATGCCCATCGTAAAAGTTGGTGAAACATAAATTCCAGAATTCAACATACGAGATCCAGAAATCACAAGGAAAGGATCAATGACGTCGTACAGTGGGACATCCGATGAACCAAATCACAATAAAAAGGATGGCCAATCCCCAAAAGAAACTGGACATCGACACACCTAAAAAGACATGCCCCATGAACAGTCGAACATCGACACACCTAGAAAGATACGCCCCATGCTCTAGCATCGACGCACCTAGAAAGATACGCCCCACACACACATAAATAAACATCGATGCACCTAGAAAGATACACCCCATCCTCTAGCATCGACGCACCTAGAAAGATACGCCCTATGCACAAATAAATAAACATCGATGCACCTAGAAAGATACACCCCATGTAATGTCTAACATCGATGCACCTAGAAAGATACACCCCATGCTAAGTCGAACATCGACGCACCTAGAAAGATACGCCCCATGCATAGACGAACATCGACGCACCTAAAAAGATACGCACCATGTCCCGACTTATTGGGTCGATTGCTCCACGAAGTAAACAAACATCGATGCACCTAGAAAGGTACACCCCATGCATAATAAAACATTGACGTACCTAGAAAGGTACGACCCATGTATAAAATGAGACGAAACTCAATAAAATGAGGAACAGTCCTCCACATAGACAAAGAGACATCGCACATTGCTAGTCTAAACCGCAAAGATGATCGTCATGATCAAAGAGAAGTGTCAATTACAATAAGCTAGTAAATATATGAGCTTAGCTTCATGTCCCATAACCACTAGCTTAACTTAAATATTTACGAACAAATTGTAGATCTCCACTAGAAAATTTTCACAAGAGGTTCAATCGAACAAGTCCAAGAATTAACCGACGAAGTAAACGCAAGCGTTTAATACCACTTGTTTTACTAAGTCGTTTAATTAGATTTCTCATACGAGTGAGGTAAAGGTTTGTATATACTAATAGATTGGAAAACGGTTTTATAAACGAATTTGGTATTAAAATAGTATTGAAATCGTTTGAGGAAAGAGTTTTGATATTTACTACTAGTATAGAAAACCTTTATATTTTTAAAGTGACAAAGCACAAGGGGGATTGTAGAAACAATCAATCACAAAGATCACATTCGAAGATGTGAATAAAATCCAATGAAATCGATAAAGGATCCATCGAAGTGGATATATCTAAAATTTCCAAAGAAAATAAGTCATTAAAGATGATAATAAATGATGACAATAAATTGGATCATCACGAATCGATTTAAATTGGAAATTCAATCCAAAAAGGCAAATTGGACTAAAACAGCAGGTTCAGTCGATTGAACAGAGTTTTCAGTCGACTGACCCTGTGCCTGGAAATTTTCTAGGTTCAAGAAACTTTCTGTTTCCAGTTTCAGTCGACTGTGCAGAGTTTTTCAGTCGACTGAATCATGCCTGGAAACTCTCGGATTTCAGGTTCAGTCGACTGAACAGAGTTTTCAGTCGACTGAATCATGCCTGGGCTGTTTTTCAGCCTTGTTCAAATGAAGAGCAAATTCTTCCAAAATGCAACCGGACGAACATTGGCTCTAAGGGTTTATGCCAATCGGCAACCCGGCCCTATATGCTCCTCGGTGCATCACCAAAAACATGATCAAACATCCATAAAAGGATTTCACACAAATTTGACTTAAAAACTCAAAAATTGGAGTATTCACAAAATCAATCCAAAACAAGAGCAAATGCACATGAAGAAGTGTTAGGAATTCATACCCAACAACCAAAGATAATTATAGTCATAGATGTGAGATAAAAATCTCACCTTTGAACTAAAATTTATGAAGATGAAGCTTGAAAGAAATGGCAAGAACAAGCACTCATCAATTCCAACTCAACAAGCTTGAATCTAAGCTTAAAAGAGAAACATTCCCTAAATTAGGTTTAGGAAATTTCTGAAATTGAAGGGAGAAAGAGTTGGACAAGGTGAAGGAGATGCTTACCAAAGGGTTCTTCTTGAGTTTGGAGCTAAAGCTTGGATTTGCAAAGGAAGTTAGGGCTTGGAGTTTTAATTCTTTTTCCTTTCCACCATTTTTAGTTGGAGCTTGAGTTTGAGGAGTTAGAATGAAGTAATGAAGAGGAGAGGGGGATTGGGACTGAGTTAGTAAGTGGGTTCAACCCAAACCAAAGCCCAAAGCAAAAAGTAGCAAAATTCAACTTTCTCCAAACATATCGAAGCTTATACTCAAAAAGGTCGCAAACGACATTTTGAACTCAATGGAGGTGGTCTCGAGTCCTAATTCGACTGTTTGCAAAAAGTAGGTTTTCGGACCAAAATCCGACGAACGATAAAATATTTAAATAAAATATTTAAATATAAAATCGATAAATATGCGGGTTGTTACATAGTTGATGGTTATCAGCGATATATTCCCAATTTGGTAATGTGACATGCTGAGTGTTGCTGTGAAATGATCATTGTTTGATCATTTGCGATATGATCATTTATTTGATCGTTTATCTTTGTGAACATTTCTATGATCATTTGTTGACCCAAAGCACAGCTTTTGTATAAAGCGTGGCTTTATGGACGTGACTTCGTCGAGCCTCACACCCCGGAAATGGTCAAAACAGGAAAGATGCGGCAATGTTATGAGGGGTAGCTTCCTTTAGGGTATGTGCATTTCCTTCTGGAAAAAAGTGGTATCATGGTATGGAGCCCAGATACTTACTCATGTGGAAACACTTATTATTTTGGTGTGATGTTGATTACGAGCGCTCGGATAAAGGTCCCAAAGGACCGGGGGATGGCATACTCGTGTCAGTAGCTACGCAGTTACGGGTAACCCGGCCTTGTGTTGGCAGAGATCCGGTTTGGTTCTCGGGGACGTCCTTCCAGAGGCGTTCTCATGTGGCAATGGGAAGTTCCTTTGCCTGACCATTTGTTGGAAATCCAAAGAAACAATACGAACCCTGTACGGTTTTAGTTGTATAACCTGCCATGGAATGTGGCGGTAATCTGCTATTGAACATGGTAGCTATAGTAGGCATAAGTGCGAAATGTCTATGCTGGCTAAGGTTTATATCTTTACTTTCGAAATGATTTTTCCTACACTATGCACTAGTAATAATATCAAATGTTTCTTTTTAATGCGTATCAAGCATCTTTGACTACCATAAGGAGAAATCTCCTCCGATTCTGCGTTTGCATTGTGTGTGTGTGCGGGAGGCCTTATGGTAGTCTCATTTTTAAAAAGCATTACGAATTGACTTTGAAAATCTTTTGTTGAATGTTTTAAAAGATAAACTGTTTTCGTTGCTCGCACCAGTTTCACGACTGATCCGGAGTTTATTGTTTTCTTTCCTAAACTTTGGGTGCTCAAAATTTTTCTACACGAGCAATCTAGAGTAGGGTTTTTCAGATAGTTAGATATAGTGGATTATCTGAAGTTAAAGTCTCTGGACCACACCGCACTTGCTTATCTTTGTGCATCGTTATGGGGAGTTCGAGCTATTGCTGGATTGGTTCTTGGAAATGGAGTTGCAGTTATTTTTGGAGTTCTTCCTTGAAGACTATCTTAGAGTTATTTGTTCCGCTGCTATTTTATTGTATCATATCTATGATGTATATTGATATCTATTGGATCATTTGTTGTATCAGACATTGTATCAAAACTGTATATCGATGTATTATTCTTTTATTCCGCTGTGTGTTTACTTAATGTAGTTATAAGCTCCGGCGAATCGGATTTGAACGGTCGAATCTATGGCATTCGAATACGATATGAAGTATGGATGTCGATTTTAAAGCGCGCAAAATTCGTTTTCGTCACATTTGGTATCAGAGCTAAGGTTAAAATTTAGCTCAGGAGTATAACACATTAAGTAGCTCATTAGAGATAGGGTGAAGTATACCCTAGAATGAGTATCTCCCTAAGATATCCGTTCGAATGTCTCAGTAAATTCTTTTACTATCCGTTGATAGTAAGTATGAGGGCAAGAAGAGAACGAGATAGGGGACAGGGGGATACGACTATAAATGGTCAATACCCTACAACAGTGGAAACAACTTTATTCTCAATCTCTTTTTGATTCGTTTCCAAAATTCTTTTGATTGCTTCGTGACAGCTCCAGAAAGAAGTTTCGGTGTGATGATGGCCCTATGAATCGTTGTAGGAAAATTCTTATTTCGTATCTTCATCGATTTCTTTTCAGTTTTTGATTTAAACATTAATGAATTTGAAATTTGAATAAATTGGAAATTTTAAATGAATTAGAAATTTTAAATTGAGTTAAAATTGATTAGTAGAATATGAGGATAAATTGAATTGTATCTATAAATCGATTTCATGTAAAACCAAATTTGAAATTCTATTATAATTTTTGTATCTATTGTTGATATTCTGATTTGGTGAGCAAAATGCAGAATTGATATCCAGTTTGATCTGAAAGGATATTTCTCTATCTTTTATCTATCTTCGTTATCTCTCTCTGGCGAATTTCGAGGACGAAATTCTTTTTAAGGGGGGAAGTCTGTAACGATCCCGAATTTTAATTTATTTTAAATTGATAATTTATTTAGTTTTTGAATAAAACATTGTGAAATTAACTGGTAAATTGATCTGAGTTTCTCCAAATCAAATAAAGTATATGTTAAATCTATTGAATTTAAATTTTTAGTAAATGGTTTGAAAATAATTTGAATTTATAAAATAATAGAAACTATGAAATTTATAAATAATAATAGGCAAGTAAATTAAATGATTGGATAGTTGAACTTCAAATAAAAAAAAAATTATAAGAAACTATTATATCAACATAAGTATAAAAAATAAATATTATGTATGCGATAATAATAAGAAATAAATGTAAGCATACAAAAGAAATCATATGCCACCAAATAAATCAAAAGTAATGAATCTGCATAGTGAAATGAAAATAAAATTGGAAAAGTATGTACACTTGCAACAGGAAAAATAAAATACATTGAAATATGGAATAAACAAAGTAATATGTACTAAAGCAATTAATGAATCATCTCATCCCATACTGAAGTGAAACTATCAACCATACCTATAACTAAAAAATACTATCACTTGTACCAGCAAAGAAATGAATTGCAGCCAGCAAACTGCATAATCAACAAGTAAAAAAGCAAATAATAAAAAAAAATATAGGTAGCCCGTAGAGTTTTAAAATGCAAAGCTATGAAACAAGCAAAGTATAAGTAAGTATGTAAGGCAAAGTAAATAACAAAAAAACAAATATATTAGCATATGAACAAGGACAGGTAGGTAGGGGATGAAGTAAGGCAAAAGCAATATGAAAACAAGACTTAAGAAAATATATATGTTAGTACAAACAAATAAAGTAAGTATGTAGGCTTTAGACAAAGTAGGACAGCAAGTATATGTTTAAGTATAGAAACATAAAGTAAAAGCAAACAAGTACAAAAAAAACATCTCTAAGTACATACAATATGTTCAGCCATGACCTGATATAGTGCAAAGTAACATTACCTTATTATAAACAAAGATATCACCTGTACAAATATATTATCCTCTAGCTTCTCTTATACATCAACTTTCTTATCTTTGTCCGTTCAAAACTTAACTCAGCAAGCCTGAGAAAAAGGAAAATAAAAACATCTTCAAACTTGAGAAAATGCAATGCAAAGCAGTTCAAACATTAAGTATCAAACAAAGATCAAAACAGAACAAATCTGGGTAGTCAAGCCTGGAGATTGTTTCAGGCAAATCAAAAGATTAAGCAAATGAAATGCTAGTTCCAAAGCAACTCAACAAAACGAAATTAAAAAGCAAGTTAGGATCAAGTTTTCTAGTTCCAGGCTTTGCAGTCTTATTCTCTGTCTTCTTCCAGAAACTACAAGTGAGTAACTTATTCTTTTTAGATACTTTTAAAATATAAAACTGTTGCTTATATATATATATATATATATATATATATATATATAGGTATATATAGGTATATCAGTGAGTAACTTCATATTTTAAATTAACCTAAGTTTTAATCTAGTTGCCTGATGAATATTAGAGATTTGGTTTGTGTGAAAAATATATGCATTGCACTGCATTTTGGAGAGATGAAGCCTGCATACTGTTATCTGGATATACCTCTATTTATGGATTTCAAAACTCTGGGATAATTCAAAAATCATTACAGCTTAATCTATTGATTGTTAGGACAAAGCATATAAACAAAATATGTTTGGTTGAGTATAAAGTAGATTTTAAAATTTAATTCATGTTAAATAAAGTTGATCTGCTCTGGGAAAAACTCAAGAACAGTACAAAGTTAGTACAAGTGACATTTTCAAACATCTTGGATTATCGATTCAAGTTTACAAACTGATTTCTTAATCAAAATTAGGATTTTTAAAGCTTAAATCGAAATTTTCAGATATGTGATGAGAGAACAGTTCGTAGTTGAACTAAAATTGCTTTTTAACAAATTCCCAGTGATCGAACGATTTTAAAATGTTGAAATTTTGTATGAAGCTTGCTTGATCTTCGTAGAATCCAGGAAAAATGGATAAAAAATTATCGATTGCATAAATTTTTGTGATGAATCGAATTTAGGGTTTAAAGTGAATTTTGGGTTCGGCCTGATTCTCGTGCTCGCGTGGAGTCAGGGAGGGATCGAGTTTGGTGGGATTTTTGGAGATGGTAGTGTGGACGTAGACGACGATCTGGAAGGAGGTGCGGCGCGTGCTGGTGGCCGGGGTTGGGCGTTCGACGCATTTTTTCAGGGTTGGATGGTGAAGCCTGTTGTTTTGTTTCAGGTATCGACTTTGATGCTCATTTTTCGATTTGAGAGGAGGATGGGGGTTCTGATGGTCGGGGTCTGGTATTGGTGTGGACGTCCACTCGTTCGACTACGTGGGGTCGCCTGAGTTCGCTCGTCGACGTTGTACACGTGCATGGTGCACGTTAACTTTCCTGGTGAAGTTCTAAATTGGGTAAAGAAAGGGTAATCTCGAAGTCACGCTCGAGTAATTGAAGTAATAGCTCGAAGAACTGGGTTGGTATAAATAGCAGTTTAAGATTTTAAAAAAAATCAAGTTTTTAGAAGAAGAAGATGGAAAGGGTGGGGAAAAATGAAGTTTGGCTCGAGAGCTTTGAGCTCTGACTCGAAGAATATGTGTTCCTGGCTCGGGCATAAATGTTTATACAAGTTTAAAAACAAAAAAACTTGTCCCTGTTTTGTAAATTTAAACTAAATTTCTAAAGTATTAAGCAAGATTTGAACCAGACTTTAAATCAAAGCTCAAATATAACTCCAAGTTAGTTTGAAACTTAGTTGTGAATAAATAAAGTTTTTTATTTTTATTTTTACTTAAAGTGGTTAAGCGTTTAAAAGTGTTTTTAAAGGAATTTGAATTTTTAAATTGGAATTTGAAAAATGGATTGGAAATTAATGTTCCAAATGTCGTTATGAATAATTTTGTCTTAAAGTTAAATTAGAATTTAATAATTTGTAATTCGCTTAATTATTAAGGTAATTAAATGGATGATTAATTCATTTGATAAATTGATGAAATGGATAATTGCTTAAAGTAATTAAGGATTTTTAACTTAAAGTTTTAAGATTAATTATTCTTAGAACAATAAATTTGTAAATCAAAGATTATAAATCAAATATTAATTAATGATTAAAGTTGACAAATCAAGTGATCAAGCAACAATTACTTGAAGGATGATATAATAAATTAATTACGGTGATTAATTTGGAAAGATAATTTATTAATAAATTAAGAGTTACTTAACTGATGAAAGTGACTAAGAAAAAATAATAATTAAGAAGTAATTAATCAGTTATTGTAATCAATTAAGAATAATTAATTAAGGATTGACCATTAAATTAAGGGTAAATTAATGATCAATTTAAGGATAAATCCATAAGTAATTAATTTAATTGGAAATAAAGTGAATTAATTAGGATTAAATAAATTTAAATAAATCCTGCTTATAGATGTTTATTGAATGCTTGACCTTACTTATGAATGATTATATTGTATGAAATGCCTTGAATTGATTGTCCTATCTGATCTGTGATATTTTATTCCGTGGATTGAGCTGTATATAATTTATTCATTTATTGATGATACATCTATATATTATCTGTGAATCTGTGAATGGGCGATAACCTTTATAGTTATATCGCTTATCAACTATATTTCTGTGTTTTGATCTATGATGATTGAATGATGTTGCACTATTATGTTAAACCCTTGGACCACACCATACACGCACAAATATGGATTTCACGAGGAAATCGATTAAGTCACAGATTTTTGAAAATAGTTTTGTATTTGAATTTTTAAATTCAAATGTTTTGAAAATGGATTGGGTTTGAAGTGAAAAGCTTTTGAAATGGAACTTCAAAGATGGAAATTTATTTTGAATAACTGGATTAAGTGTTGGAATTTAAATACTTTAATTTAAATTTGAATTCAATATTCAAATTGAATTCTGTAATTTGAAACTAGGGATTAACGATATTATACTAGTCATTATGAGTTAAACCATTTTTAAAGAATTTTTTTTTTTTTGGAAATTTGAATTAACCCAAAGATTGTAACTTGTATAAATGAAATCGGTTTTTTCGAAATAAGACTGTTGTTTCTAAATGATAAAAAGCTTTCATAGGAGAAACGAATTTCAAATTATATAAAAGAGATTTCAAGTTTAAACTAAAATAGTTTACCGAGTTATTGATGAATATTTGGAAATGAATTTTGAAAGTGAACATTTGGGAACGGTTTGAAAGCTATAAGATAAATCTTTAATTTAAAGATTTTAAACGAGTTAATCCAAATGAAATGGAAATTGTTTTGAAATCCGTAAATGGGATTTTGTGAAATAAATCTTTTGTTTTAAAAGATTTGAAATGGCAATTTTTTTAACCATTTGAAAAGAAAGTTTTGAATTATTAAGTCGTGACTTAATTGAAATCCCATATCCATATGTTTTAAATATTTTTGCTCACTATTCGGTTTAGCCGGGAAAGGACCTTTGTGTCGCATAACCCATTCTGAATATGTGATTCGACGTTATGGATAGCATTTGAAGACCGGTGGTGAAGACCGGGTATTTGCGAGAGCGATAGGATGACCTATCGATTGTCTCTGCACAGAGTCGCGCCGGTATAGAGACTCCCTAGGTGATGGGAAATCCGATCGGGATTGTGAATACCCGGATTTCAAGGACTTCTTTGTAAGTGCCTTCGGTTCTGTTCGAGCCCGGAACAGACTTGTATGGATTGTATGTCTGACATTACAAATTGAGATATAAAGCTGACTTCTTTCAAATATATTTCTGTTGGTGGCAGAGAATTTATTCTCTTAGCTTAACACCCTTCTCTGAGACGTACGAGCTCAGAGGTTATGTAGTTGATGGTATCAGCGATATATTCCCAATTTGGTAATGTGACATGCTGAGTGTTGCTGTGAAATGATCATTGTTTGATCGTTTGTGATATGATCATTTGTTTGATCGTTTATCTTTATGATCATTTCTATGATCATTTGTTGACCCAAAGCACAGCTTTTGTATAATGCGTGGCTTTGTGGACGTGACTTCGTCGAGCCTCACACCCCGGAAATGGTCAAAACAGGAAAGATGCGGCAAGGTTATGAGGGGTAGCTCCCTTTAAGGTATGTGCATTTCCTTTTGGAAAAGGGTGGTATCATGGTATGGAGCCCAGATACTTACTCATGTTGGAACACTTATTATTTTGGTGTGATGTTGATTACGAGCGCTCGGATAAAGGTCCCAAAGGACCGGGGGATGGCATACTCATGTCAGTAGTTACCCAGTTAGGGGTAAGCCGGCCTTGTGTTGGCAGAGATCCGGTTTGGTTCTCGGGGACGTCCTTCTATAGGCGTTCTCATGTGGCAATGGGAAGTTCCTTGGCCTGAACATTTGTTGGAAATCCAAAGAAACAATACGAACCCTGTACGGTTTTAGTTGTATAACCTGCCGTGGAATGTGGCGGTAACCTGCTATTGAACATGGTAGCTATAGTAGGCATAAGTGCGAAATGTCTATGCTGGCTAAGGTTTATATCTTTACTTTCGAAATGATTTTTCCTACACTATGCACTAGTAATAATATCAAATGTTTCTTTTTAATGCATATCAAGCATCTTTGACTATCATAAGGAGAAATCTCCTCCGATTCTGCGTTTGCATTGTGTGTGTGTGTGCGGGAGGCCTTATGGTAGTCTCATTTTTAAAAAGCATTACGAATTGACTTTGAAAATCTTTTGTTGAATGTTTTAAAAGATAAACTGTTTTCGTTGCTCACACCAGTTTCACGACTGATCCGGAGTTTATTGTTTTCTTTCCTAAACTCTGGGTGCTCAAAATTTTTCTACACGAGCAATCTAGAGTAGGGTTTTTCAGATAGTTAGATATAGTGGATTATCTGAAGTTAGTTCAGTCTCTAGACCACACCGCACTTGCTTATCTTTGTGCATCGTTATGGGGAGTTCGAGCTATTGCTGGATTGGTTCTTGGAAATGGAGTTGCAGTTATTTTTGGAGTTCTTCCTTGAAGACTATCTTAGAGTTATTTGTTCCGCTGCTATTTTATTATATCATATCTCTGATGTATATTGATATCTATTGGATCATTTGTTGTATCAGACATTGTATCAAAACTGTATATCAATGTATTATTCTTTTATTCCACTGTGTGTTTACTTAATGTAGTTATAAGCTCCGACGGATCAGATTTGAACGGTCGAATCTATGGCATTCGAATACGATATGAAGTTTGGATGTCGATTTTCGAGCGCGCAAAATTCGTTTTCGTCACAGAAAAAGATAGAAAATAGAGAGAAAAGAAAATAGAACGAAATAGAAAGAAAACAACAGAACAATATCAGAATCTCACAATCGCAGCGGAACAACATATAATAGATAAATGAATAATCTTTAAAACAAAGAACTGTACATTTTATACATTACATCATTATCTGAGTTTACAACAACAATAGATAACAGAGTCAATACATCAATGGACAGTTATATAACTTATCCTCATACAGAATACACAGCGGAATAATGCTATATACTAGTGAATACGTCATGCCATCCAGCTTGCCTCCTGCAACTCCTGAATTCCAGAATATCCTGATAAACCTTACTCTTGACTGCCCGTGTGGAAATTGGTGGGCACCCAGAGTTTAGGAAGGAAAACAATAAACTCCGAGTCAGTCATGTGACTGGTGTGAGAACTAAAACAGTTTATTTTTCTTTAAAATCAAAATAGAGGAATATTTTTAAAGTCAATTCGCAATGCTTTTAAAAATGAGACTACCATAAGGCCTCCCGCCACACGCACAATGCAAACGCAGAATTGGAGGAGATTTCTCCTTATGATAGTCAAAGATGCTTGATACGCATTAAAAAGAAACATTTGATATTATTACTAGTGCATAGTGTAGGAAAAATTCATTTCGAAAGTAAAATATAAATCTTAGCCAGCATACGTACCATGATGGTATGCCTACTATAGCTACCATATTAAATGGCAGGTTCTACAACTAAAACCGTACAAGGCACGTATTGTTTTGTTTTGGATTTCCAACAAATGGTCGGGCAAAGGAACTTCCCAAGTAAAATAGAACGCCTCTGGAGAAACGTTCCCGGATCCTAACCGGATCTCTGCTAGACAAGGCCGGGTTACCCCTAACTGGGTAACAACTAACACGAGTATGTCATCCCCCGGTCCTTTGGGACCTTAAACCGAGTGCTCGTAATCAACATCACACCAAATAATAAGTGTTTCCACAAAGTAAGTATCTGGGCTCCATACCATGATACCACTTATAATCCAGATAGGAAATGACATACCCTATGGAGGTGCGACCCCCAAATAACCTTGCTGCCACGATTCCTGTTTCGACCACAACCGGTCTGTGAGGCTTGACGAAGTCTCGTTCACAAAGCCACGCTTTATATAAAAGCTGTGGTTTAATTCACAAATGCTCAATAGCACTTGTATGCCACATTACCAACTTGGGAATGTATCACTAGTAACCATCAACTACATAACCACTGAGCTCGTACGTCTCAGAGAAGGGTGTTAAGCTAAGAGAATAAATTCTCCGCCACCAACAGAAATATATTTGATAGAAACCAGCTTTACATCTCAAATTGTAATGTAAGACACACATCAATACAAGTACGTTCCGGGATCGAACGTAACCGAAGGCACTTCCAAAGAAGTCCTTGCAATCCGGATATTCACAAACCCGATCGAATTTCCCATCACAAAGGAAATCTCCATACCGTAGCTAACGGTGCGGAAATAATCGATAGGTCATTCTATCGTTTTCACAAATACCCGGTCTTCAACACCGGTCTTCAAATGCAATCCATAACGACGTATCACATATTCGGAATGGGTTATACGACCCAAAGGTCCTTTCCCGGCTAACCTGAATAGTGAGCGCTTATTCAAAAATAAGTGTGGCATTCAAATTCAAACAAATCTCAACAAATACCTATTTAAAGGTAAATATTGATAGTCAGATTATTTAACTATCAATAGGCGTGCTCAACATCACCAAATTCCAGATAATTTCCCAAATTATTTACTTTCCAAAATATCTTTACTAGATATATAATTTCCACACTTCAACCATTCGAAAACAAATTTTCAAATCACTTTTCAATCCTTTATCACTTTTGAAAACAAATTTCAATCATTTTCCTTACTCGGAAATACTTTCATTTCAAAATGGTTCATGTAAACCAATTAAATAAATCCTTACCGATTTACTTTATATTTACGTTCCTAATCCGTAAATTTACTCCCATACTTCAAAAATAAATCAACGTTTATTTTTAAACAAATCCCCCTTTTCCTTTATAAATTCCATAGTGAATTTACATTCCAAAATATTTATGAATATACGATTTCAAATCGATTTCTAATATTCGTTTTCAATTTATCTTTTAAAAAGATAAATTCTCAAAAATGTTTCATTTCATATTGGAAAAACATTTCCATACTTATTCTAATAATAAGTATTTCACAAATCTATTTATTTTCAACATTTGAAAATATTCAATATACTTAAATCAAAACTAAGTGTATATTTCATTCTTGAAGAAATCATTTTCTTAACACATAAATTTGAGTCGAAACGAATGTTGCGTAAAACATCGTTATGACGATCCAAAATCATTAGTATAGGGATTCAAAGTTTAAATAGATATATAAATCTCAATACTATACAAAATATTTCCTTTCGAAAATCATTTACTATAACAATAGTGCTATAGTCCACCATTTCCTTTTATTTCTCGAAAACGTCTATTTCAACAACGAATGTTGAAATCTATGATTTCGATATTCAACACATTTTAAAACATCTTTAAAACGATTAACTTCATTTTATAATATCACTTTTCCAAAACATAACCATTTTATTCAATAATATATTCACTGTCCAAAATCGTGAATATACTTCACTAACCCAATTTCAATATTTACAACATGTTTTATTTTCAAGAATTCATTCGCTATCCAAAATCGCGAATAAATTACCTTTCGTAAACTTCTATATTCAATTTATCAAATCCAATTGATTTTGAATTTTTAAACAATGTTTATAAATTCCTTTTCTATTTATAAGCTTCGATTTATAAATCTCATTATCAACAAATTCCATTTATTTCTCATTTATATGCCAAAATCCGATTTATAAGATAATTACTTATAAATCTTCTATTTCACAAAATCTATTCATTTTATAACTTCACAATTTATAAATCTATAAATTTCGTTCACTTATGAAATCCATTTTTTATTTTATTTTTAACACTTATAAAAACTCGTTTTAATATTCCAATATTTTTAATTTATAAAATATCAATTTTATAAGTCTTTTATATACATCATTTTTAATTATTCAAAAATCCCAATTTAAACCAATTTATTCTTTTAATAACTTAAAAATCGTTATTTAAAGCTTATATATTTCAAAATCATACTTAAGCATTAATTTCCAAAAATCATAACTTTTGTGAAAATAAAATTTTAACGTTCATTTATTTTAACAATTCAAAATTTAATAAAACGTATACTTTTGAAAATCACTTTAAAATTCCTTTTAAAACCAAAAATCATTATTTTAAAACTTCAGAAATGGATCCGATGATGCAGCAGCATCAAATAGTCAATCACGACATCCAAATATCATATAACGATATGATAATCAACAAATATCAAAATATCTGTAAATAAATCAATACAGATGTGGAATCCAGTTGGATCCCTCCAACCTGTTTCCCTGCATCCACAAACATTAGCACAATACCAATTCCGCTCCAGTACGGAATTATCGCGGTCTATGGGATTTATAAAATATTATCCGCTTAATAGACGGCGCAATAGGGTCTCATCCGCTATACAATGCGGGAAATCAACTCCAAGTACATAAATAATACCAATTTCACTGTTTATGAAATATTCGCGGTATATGTTTTTAATAAATAACATCCGCTTACTAACAGCGCATAATGTCTATTTTAACAATCAATAGATAATAATCATCATTCAAACATGCGTTCAAATATTTTAAATATAACTATTTAAAATAAAATAGAAATCGATTCGATTGAGTGAGAAGTTCTCACCTTAATTTCAATTTCGTTTTAGCGATTTATTTCGAATAAAATTAAACGCGCGTTTAATTTTACCTGAAATTCTCACTAACTCCAAATGACTCTAATCCATTTCCATAGCGTAGTGCTCGTCCATACGATTCCAACGCAACTGGTTTCGTGCGTTTTCGACCTCGTATGAAAAAGATATGAATATTTGAAGTTTACACGATTTTATATTTATAAATTTACAACATTTATTAACATTTCTAAACCTAGATTGAATCCAAGCCGGAGGATCCCACCACTGCAAATCCTGGCCACACCCCACCTTCTTCTCACGTGCGTGATATCTCTAGCAAACAAACGCGCAACAAACCCATGAACAAGCAAACTAGGGTTAGATCTCGCGGCCTCCACACTCAACTAAACTCCATCATACTACCCTCATTCGAACGCCCATCACCAAAGCCACCCACGCCCTGAATATCACTGAGCTCGGTCGCCCCATAGCCTAGAAAACCGTGCGCGAGTTTCGGCCCTTCTACCTCAATTTGTCGACAATCCGTGGCTCCGATTCTGATCATAGCCGTTGGTTGTGGAGTACTCGATGTGCCCTACAACTTTCTAGTTGAACGTTTCATGTAATTATTGATAGATTGGGAGATTTGGAGGGAGAAAGGTGATAGATTTTCGGCCATACATCAGAAAGTGGCGGCTGGGGTTTGTGGAAGATGAAACCCTAGTTTATTTTGCAAAATAGAAATGTGAAGGCCTTTTATAGAAAAATACGCGAACACTATTCAGCCCGGGTTTTCCGAACTTCAAACGAAGCATGCTGGTTGGCATTTCTAAGGTTTACCCCGCGTTCAGGACACAATGGAATATGCTTCGAAGGCTAATTCGATCATCTGTGCGAGTTATTGCAATAAACGTTCGATTTAAAATTAAACCGATTAAACGATTTTCTAGGCGTTTTGGCTTGCACCGGACAAACGATAAATCCGATTGACATGAAATTTGAAACCTTACAATAATATCACATTACGGATCTGATGAAATTGGTTTCGTCGAATTCCGATACTTTTTGAAAAATGGTTATTTTAACTCGCCGAATTAATATTAAAACAATTTCGATGCGTTTCGAGTTGCCACGATCAAACGACAACTCTGATTGCTACGAAAATTGAAATCCGATAATAACAAACTATTACGGATCCAATAGAACTAATTTCGTCCAATTCTGAGACTGTTCAAAAATTGGCTATTTTCAGTCGATAATTAAATATTAAAATATTCAATTTTCACTAATTAACTTTTAATTCGATTTTAAAAGTTATATAACATCATTCTAACTTCAATATGATATAATAAAATTTTACGAATCATTTTCAATCATATTTAACCCAAATTTCAATTATTTCTGTATTTTCAACTATTCAATTATCGATTTAATTGTCCAATTAAATCCAATATTCGATAAATAAATTATTCGACTGTTTAATTTCACTTATTAATATTTAAAATTAATTAAATATTTATATTTTAATTAATATAAATTCTGGTTCGTTACAATTTTAAAGGTTTTGATTTTGGAATTTGAATTTAAATTCAAAGGCTTTAACTCGTGTAAATAAAATTGGATCTTTCTGAAAATGAAACTATTGTTTTCAAATAATAAAAGCTTTCAAATAAGAAGTGAACTTCCAAATTGTGTTAAAAGGGATTTCAAGTTAAAAATGAAAATGATTTTCCAGGTTATGGAAATGGTTTGAAAACTATAAGTAAATCTTTAATTTAAAGATTTTAAATGAGTTAACCCAATTGAAATGGAAATTGTTTTGAAATCTGTAAATGGATCTTTCTGAAACTGGGTGAACTTAGTGAAATGAATCTTTAGTTTAAAAGATTTGATATGGTAATTGGTTTAAACCATTTGAAAGTAAGTTTCGAATTATTAAGTTATGACTTAATTAAAATCCCATATCCATATGTTTAAATATAGCGCTCACTATTCGGTTTAGCCGGGAGAAGATCTTTGTGTCATATAACCCATTCCGAATATGTGATTCGACGTATATGGATAGCATTTGAGGACCGGTGGTGAAGACCGGGTATTTGCGAAAGCGATAGGATGACCTATCGATTGTCTCTGCACCGAGTCGCGCCAGTATAGAGATTCCCTAAGTGATGGGAAGTCCGATCGAGATTGTGAATACCCGGATTGCAAAGACTTCTTTGGAAGTGCCTTCGGTTCTGTTCGAACCTAGAACAGACTTGTATGGATTGTATGTCCGACATTACAAATTGAGATATAAAGCAGATTTCTTTCAAATACATTTCCGTTGGTGGCGGAGAATTTATTCTCTTAGCTTAACACCCTTAGAGGTTATGTAGTTGAAGGTTATTAGTGATATATTCCCAATTTGGTAATGTGGCATGCTGAGTGTTACTGATCATTTGTTGATCGAAACATGGCTTTGTATAAAGTGTAGCTTTGTGGACGAGACTTCGTCGGACCTCACACCCCAGAATGGTCAAAACAGGAAAGATGCAGCAAGGTTATTGGGGGTAGCGCCCCTTAGGATATGTACTTCTCCTTCTAGATAGAAGTGCTATCATGGTATGGAGCTCAGATACTTAACTTATATGGATATCGCAAATATATATATATACATCTTACTTTGTGATTGTTATTGGGGCCCCGGATAAAGGTTGGTTACGACCGGGGGATGGCATACTCGTGTCTGTAGTTACCCAGTTTGAAGGGTAACCCGGCCATGTGTTGGCAGAGATCCGGTTAGGTTCTTGGGGACGTCCTTTCAGAGGTGTTTCCATGTGCAAATGGGAAGTCCCTTGGCCTGACCATTTGTTGGAAATCTAATTCCAAATAAGAAACCCTGTACGGTTTTAGTTGTAGAACCTGCCATTTACTTATGGTGGTCACCGCTGTTTAGATGGTAGCTATAGTGGGCATAAGTGCGAAATGTCTATATTGGCTAAGATTTATATATACTTTTGAAATTTTTTCTACACTTTGCACTTATAATAATAATATTGAAAAGAAATTTGCGTATCAAGCATATTTAACTATCATAAGGAGAAATCTCCTCCGATTGTGCGTTTGCATTGTGTGTGTGTGCGGGAGGCCTTATGGTAGTTTCATTTTCTAAAGGCATTGCGAATTGATTTTAAAATCTTTTGTTGATTGTTTTAAAAGATAAACTGTTTTTGTTGCTTACACCAGTCCCATGACTGATCTGGAGTTTATTGTTTCTTCCCTAAACTCTAGGTGCTCAAATTTTTTTCTACACGAGCAGTCTAGAGTTTGCTTTTTCAGATAGTCAGATGTAGTGGATTATCTGGAGTTAGTTCAGTCTTTGGATCAGACTGCACTTGCTTATCTTTGTGCATCGTTATTGGGAGTTCGAGCTTTTGTTGGATTGGTTCTTGGAAATGGAGTTGCAGTTTTTGGAGTTCTTCCTTGAAGACTATCTTAGAGTTATTTGTTCCGCTGCTGGTGTTACCGTTTTCTTTTCCGCTGCTATTTTATTGTATCATATCTCTGATGTATATTGATATCTATTGGATCATCTGTTGTATTAGATATTGTATCAAAGCTGTATATCAATGTATTATTCTTTTCTTCGGTTGTGTTGTTTACTTAATGTGGTTATAAGCTCCGGCGAATCGGATTTGAACGGTCGAATCTATGGTATTCGAATACGATTTAAAGTATGGATGTCGATTTTCGAGCGCGAAAAATCCGACTCGTTACAATAGAAATATTCAATTAGGACACCGTTCTTTTATACATTCGTTATTTTTGTGTATATGTGGCGATAAACTTTATAGGCTATTAAGTTCATGCATTGTATGCAGGTTATTGTTGAAGATGAGCCTTAGCTATATGTATTGGCTCGTCTTCTTGGTTTGATTTTGCTACCAGATTCAATTCTAAATTCTGGTGAGCAAATTCATTCATTCTACTAAAAATAGGACATGTCATTGACATAAACATTTTTCTATATTTTTCATAGAAAAAATAAACCATTGAGACAAATATTAAAATCAAATGACAGAGATATATTTTCTTGAACAAATATATAAGCCAAAAAATTTGTTTTGTACCAAAATTGACTTTCCTATTGTAACTGATTAGAGTTAATGCAATTTCTTTTATGCTCTTTTACTATATTTAAGTACATGTGTAGTGTAGGAAAATAACTAAACAATACATCCTACTATTTCAAAGTACTTATGTAGATCAAGTTTTGCACATGTAAAAATAATAATAAAAAATCAGCTTATGTGGTTTTACATTTTATAAATTAACCAAATTGATTATTCTCTCTGCATAGGGCAGTCTTAGGAGTTTTGGTACCTACAGCCAAAAGCGAAAAGGTCCTTAGACATAAACAAATAATATTATCGTTAATTAAATCATCAAAGTAATTTATATTGTTTATAAGAAATGAGAAAGGGAAGAAAATAACTTTATTCATACCAATAATTAGAATATAAGATCAAAATTGAATTTGCATCGTATTGTTGTGCATAGATGATGTTCATTGAATCATTTTACAAATTACTTAATTAGTAAATAGTGAAAATTGCAATACAATAAAAAAAATTAAATTTGTATTACACTAGTACTTTCAACTTATTGAATATGCTAGTATATAATTTTTGTTTGATGATAATAAAAATATATGTGTGTATATATATATATATTAATATAAATGTATTTGTTAATGTACTATTTTATATTGTACACAATTAAATAAGTAAATAAATATTTGCCGTATGAAATAAATAACACAGAATTTAAACTCGAACATAAATTTTATTTAAACAAATATTTTATTATAATTTTGAATAGTAGAAATTTGAGCTCTCACAATATATATATATATATATATATATATGCAATCTTTGATTAAAATACAATTTCGATTACATCACAATTTTTACTTTACATTGTTCACCTCACTACATATCACTCATTCACTCGTATTTTATCTTAGACTCTGCTCCAGCCTGAATCCAACATCTGAGTTATCTGAAAAGTAAAAACTGACGATGTAAAATTAAAAATGAAATATTTTTGCACTGTAAAATAAGTGTGTTTTTGAAAATATTATATGACTCGGTTCTTTGGGTTGTTCGTTATCATTTTGAATTCATCATACACGAACAACTTGTGACATGCACAGTGTATCGCTGTACATGCCACAAGGCTATGCACACCGATATACATTTGATAAAAGTGCAAGGACAGGTGAGCACAAGGTCAAACCCAAGCCAAAGATAGGTTCAAATCAATTGCAATACAAATAAAATCACGATATGAGCACAAGGTCAAACCCAAGCCAAAGCTAGGTTCAACTCAGGTGCTGCAATACAAAATAATAGGTCAAGACACATAAAACAAGCCTCGACTAAAAATTCAGTAAATACACATGAAAGCAAGGCTAGACAGCCCAATTAGACTCGAGTACACATGAAGACATCGTGAACCAGTGGACTGTACTCAGACTCAAGGAAATATGAAATAGAAAAATGATCAGACCATAAATGAATTCAAATATCAAGTGCATCAGTACACAAGCACATTCGGACTCATTGAAGTCCAAAGAATCAAGTGCAGAAAACTTCCAAAATAAAGACGAAGTCTGAAAACAATGCAAGCTTGAATCGAAAGGATATAACAACCAAGTTTAGGACTGAAGTGAATCAGATCATCCAGGATAAGACATAGAAAATGGATGTATTCGATGTAACCCAGAAGCTACAGACTTCAAATGCAAAGCTGCAACCAAACCTGGCAACATGTAGTTACGATAACTCAACCAAATTGTCGAGTGAAAGGCAAGTATGAGTCAAAGCAATGCAATGACCAAATATAACAATAAACTTCAAATCGAAATATACAATATGCAAGAATTTAGAAATGAATCAATGCTAACATAACAACATGAATACATATACATGTGCATCTAATCAAACCAGTTAGGATACGAGTGTAGTCTCAATAATTCAGTGCACAAAGAGAACAAAGGATATACATGCATGCATACTAGGACCAGTGAGCAGTGACAGTGATCAAGCAACAATCAAACAAGTTCGTTTTCAATCAACACAATGTGGACAGAGCACAATCTACATATATACATGCGTGAACACACACATATATGCAGTGCATAATGCAAACTCGAATGAACAGTGGATAGAGCTCAATGCAACCCAGACTAATATCGCACAATCAGGTCGAAAATGCTACAGGCATGAACACAAGTAAAAGTCAGGTGATAGCAAATCGAATAAGTAAACATTTTCACAAAATCAAGTGACCGAAGTCAACATAAATTCAAAGTACCAAAGAATCAAAACCGTTGTGGCCAAGGAAGTCAAAAATTCAGAAATCAAAGCCGTGATAACCAAGTAGTCAGAAAATATGCGAACTAAACTAGTGAGGATTAATCACAAGCAACCAAGAATAATCGTATGGCCAACTTAAATTAACAAACGAAGTCAAATTAATTAATTCGGACAAAATAAAGGTAAACGATCCCTATTTAAAACTCAATCATCATTGGCATATGAAGGCGTCGAGTTTAAGCAAATTAACCAGAAAAGAAAAAGGAAAATCACATACCAATTCAAATCTAACTCGATCGAGAAGGAGCCGTGTGCAAATCAAAGAGACGGTCGATCGATAAAGCAAGGAACACGAAAACATCCATTCGATCGATCAACAAAGTCGGCTTCTTCAAATTCACGAAGCCCTAATTTCAGATCGAAGAAGGAACGAGAAAGCCATTATCACAAAAGAAATACGGACTGAAGAAATATACAAGAGGATAAAAAGAAAAGGGGACTCCATTTTAATTTTCTTTGGGTCGTCTTATATTTCTGGGCTTTCTTTTTTAAATTTCCATTTTGTGTTTTATTTTTAAATGTTTGTAATTTTCTAATCATGTGACTAGAAGACGAACTAAACTGGTGTAATTCAAGAATTTGCACCTTAGATGCTGAGTTGTGGTAGGGTTTTGAGCGTAGAATTAGGTATGTTGATAGCGGGTGTAGCGAATTGATGTGTGTAAGCGTCTGATTGCTTAATTTCTAGTAGAAACCTTGGGGGCAGCACGTAAACATGTTTTTGCCGAAGTTGGTTAAATCTGTGTTGTTTTATTTCTACTTTTTATATTCTGATATTATCTGTGTTGTTATTATTCTGCTATTATCAGTGTTACACATTAAATTTTTATAATTATTAGTATCACCCTATTCCCCTCAAGGGTGAAATCGATCCTACACAACTAAGATGGAGGAGCCTGCTGCATGCTTGTGCCCTAGTTGCCGACCGTGGAGATGGAGGAGCCTGCTCCGCCTGCCTATGATCTAGTTGTCGAGATGGAGCCTGCCTGAAGAGGAGATGGAGCCACTAAGATGGGTCGTCAGTTGACGCCTCGCTAGTTCGTGAATCGCGGATTCGCGATTTATTTTTTTTCTATATCACATTGTGAATTACTGAATTTGATGCCCTACTTGTTTTAGGGTCGTAAGCAGATGCTTCTTCCACTTTAGGGAAGGGTCGGGCCAGTCTTTGCACTTCCTAGCTGTTATTTAAACCTACAATTAATCATCTAAAAGCTTAATGTTACATAAATTTTGTTTCTGCGTACTTGTATCATTTCTTCAATTAAGTTTACGCATTAACCCAACAGTAAATACAGTAGCTGAAGGTAAAACTTGTAACGAAATCAAACACTCCAACCTCTCATCTCAATCTATTTTAACTTAATTTTACTGCATTGTCAATAATTACAACATCCAACAGAAAATGTGTACGAATTAATCAATCATTGCGGATATATAATAGCATAGGGTAACGAAAAACTAAAAAACATACATACTTAATTTAGAAACTCTTTCATATTTTGCTAGTGTTTTTAGTTATATGCTACTTGGAGAACATGGAAACATGAAGTTGTTTATTTTTGGAATTTGAGATTTAACAAATAATTTGACATTGAACAAATATACTTCTGCTGCAGAATTGAGATTACAAAACAGAACCTCAAGAAAAATAGCTAAAAGGTCACTAACCCAGAACAGGGGAAAGTTTTCCTTACATGAAACCCTGCAAATTCAAAATATTTTACAAACCAGAAAAAAAATTAAATACATATACAAACTCTGAAAGAGGGCAGGACAGGCCGTGGCCTGGGAAGACTGAATCATGGCCCAAGATCCATTTTGAGGGAAAAGTCCTATTTACTTAAGTTAATTGAGTACATATATTTTCAATATAAGTGTATTGGTTGTGTAATAAAGCTTTCAGCTAATTGATCAAGTGAGCAGAGTTCTGGGGGCCAATTATGTTGTACTAGGCCAACAGGGGAGAGAAATTTTGGACCCTCTTTCATTAATGCTGTAGATGATTTCTTCAGCCCTATGTTGTACCGTGCAACATGCAGAAACTTACAAAATTAAATTGGAATTAAAAAAAATTATCAGTTCCTTTATGAAACCCAGTGATGGTTTAACCGTTGCACGCTTGTTCAGGCTTACAGATTGCAAGTACACAAATATCAATATGTTTTAGTAGCCATTAAAATACATGAGCCACTGTGAAAATAATGTTTCCAATTGGGTTAAATGATTTCTTACGACGAGATACCGTTGGAAATAAACTTAGTTTTCAGAAAATATTGATTATGTTGCAAATTTAACATTTGTATTTAGAAGAGACCAAAATTAAAAACGGAGAAAAATCTAGAATTGTCAAATATTTAATTTGAAAATTTTTAGAAAATGCTTTATCAAAAAAATGTAAAAAACATAAAATATTAAAGAAAAGTTTAAAGAATATATATTCTCCATTATAAATTGAGTTGTGTTCTCTCATTTGATGTATCCAAACAACTAAATGTAATTTGATGTATCCAAACAAGTAAATGTAATTGAAGGTAAGCAAAAAGAATAAAGTGAAAAGAAAAATAAAGTTTATTTTCTGCTTACAATATTTATTGCATAATCTTCTTCTTCTACTTCCTAAAATTTCTAACAGATACTAGAAAGTTAGCTACCCATAGTTAGGTAGAACTTCCAATGTTAATTAATCTGCAGCCATTAAAATATAGTAAGACTACCCAGAGTATAGATCCCATTGATGTTAACGGATTCCCCATTCAAACCATTCAATGTATGGTAAAACTAAAAAGTGCTAGAGTTAGCAATTGGAAAGCATTATCTACAAATTTCATAGCGGAGTCAGTAAAGAAATAGAAAGCAAAAAGGGCATGACCCATTGTTACAGTTGTTTTCTAAAGCTTATTCAAATAGTGATTGTGCATTAGTTTGCAAAGAGATAAATACATGCTTGTTAAAAGCCTCCAAAGTAGAGATAGTTGATGAATTAAAATGACAAACGTAATAATGTGAAAGAGCAAAGCTAGGAAGTCATGTGCATGCAGATATTCTATGTGATGCATGCAGAGATGGTTGATGTATTAAAATGACGAACTAATTAAATCAATATCGATTTGTAGGCTTGTGATGCATGCAGAGCTGATATACTATGTGACTCATGTTTTGTACATGCAATTGTTAAATTTTGAAAAGAAATCTAACCTTCTGATATTAGAAGATGTATGTGGAGTTCAAAATCTTGATTTTAAGCACATTAACTTAAAATCAGTAAAGGAAACCAAATCCCCATGAACTTGTAAAATATAACAAAATTTGATACGAAAATATACAAGCCTAATCCAAACCACAGTAGGGCACATGTAATAAATTTGCTCTGGACTTTATGTAATAGATTTATATATAGTTGATGGTTTCTGTAACAGACAGACTTAAAAAAATTCACGCGCAGTTAGAAAAATTGAGAGGTCATAATTTTAACATTAACTATAAATAGTGTAACCACGCAACGGTGGAAAAACCGACCGTTGGATTATATATTTTAAATAAAATATTACAAATTCATTCAATTAAACATATAAAAATATATTCTCATTATTTGAAAAAATTAAAAACATTGAATAAAATATAGTATTGAGAACAATTGACAATTAAATATTTAAAACACTACAAGACACACAGTGCATTCCAACGGCGGCGGGACGTTGAAAAGTCGTTGATGGACGTTGGAAACGCCGTTGATTTACATTTGAACGACGTCCAATGTCAACCAACGGACCCACGCGCATATACCAACGTCTTCCAACGTTCAGGTTGTTCACGTGGAAGAAGATGTTGACCAAAATGGACGTTGGAAAGACGTTGGAAGACGTTGCAAGATCCGATGGAGGACGTTGAAAGACGTTGGATTAAATGTGGCAGTGAGTCGTTGGTAGATGTTGGAAGACATTGGAAATCTGGGTTTTTTTTTTTACAGAACCAATAATGCATGCTTCCAGCCACCTCCAACATTGTATATCTCATAAAAGCTCAATTTCAAGCACATATACAACAGTATATCTCACATATAATCAATCGTAATAGTAAATCCAAGTAATAAGCATATATAATAATCAATATACATAATATAAATCAATATAAACCATCCAACATCAACATCCAACAAAACGTCTAATCCAACAATATCCAAACTACTACGTCAACACCTCAAAAATCACATCCAAACCAACATCCAAAACATCAGAATGTACCAATCCTCACAATCTCCAAATATACATGTCCATAGCAAAACAAATCAAGTCATTCCTGAAATCACCCTCCTCTAGAACCAGCAGAAGACGGAAACCGACTGTATTGCTCCATAAACTCCGTAAGAGCCTGTTCAGCTCCTTCGTCTTGGCTTCGGTGCGGATATTGCGTTCCTCGAGCGCGGCGACCTGGGCTCTGAGCTGTGCAATCTCCTCCTTATCTTAAGCCATCTATACTCAATCTGAGCCGTCCTAGCCTGTAAATAAAATTTAAATTATTAGTGTTTAATAGTTGTAATTCATGTTTACTATAATCCATCACAATGTGCAACAGTTGGCTTCGAATAATTATTTTAAAATTTAAGTTAAAGTTATTACCGAATTATTCCCAAAATCATATCGTCTGCCATGTGCCGCTAGATCCATGACAGACTCAGAAATAGCGTCCTCCTCATCGACGGTCAACTCGTCGCGCCCAGAGCCCTCGAGAATGGAAGTCCGTGCTTGCTGAAACTTTTGCTGTTACATAAAATAAGTTGAATTTAGATAGCATTATTTTAATTAACTTACATAAGTGTTAAGTCATTATGTTACTTACATATGCGGACTGCGCTTTGGCATGGTGATTCCAGGAGTACGAAACATTGCCTGCTTCGTCGACCTAGCTCAACGCATGAGTATGCGTGAAAACATTCTAGTAACTCACAGAAGTACCACCACGTTGTCTCTCCTGAAATATGTCCATGTACATATATTATATGTATATATACATACATATATATATATTGTTACATTATCTACAACTTAGAATTTAAAATCTTTAAATTATTATCGTAATTAATAAATATACCAAGTCCTCTCAGTGATGCTGAAATGACTTGGAACCACCACGATGTGTGACAGGGTTCTTGCTCCTATAGGCTGAGTTCCTCTCCGACCACCTCTGTAACTTTAATTTAAAAACAAAAATTGTTTAACATTTCTAGTTAGTATTTGAGTAGAAGAATTTAAACTAAACACGTGATAAATTTACACTACTACAAAAAAGGAATATTGCTTTGCCTCATTTGAATCGGTTGAAGTAAGAAATGATGCAAGTAGAACTATTTGCATCGGTTCTGTCTTAATAAACGATGCAATTGGTACGTGGAAAACAATAGGTAATAAAAAAATCAAATTTGCATCAGTTGTCACCAACAACCGAAGAAAATATGTCGATGCAAATAGTTTTAATCGCATCGGTTCTAAAATCAACCGATGCAAGTACGTTAATTTTGCACACTTTCGTTAATTCCCGCCATCCCAAATTTTTATGCCGCCGCTTATTTTCCTATCGTTTCCCCTAAAAAGTATTTCACTAACCATGTTAATCGAAGATGTAGCCGCCGCTCCTACTTCCATTGTCGAAGAGCAGTCAATCGAAGTCAGTTTAGAGGATGCTAAGAAGATAGCGACTCGGTACGAGTTTGGATTAGAGGTAACAATTTCAAAACCTCCACTGTTCGGATACCAGAAGGAATGTAAATATTGTTTTATTTATAAATAAGTTTATTCCTTGGTTCCTCATTTCTCTGTGATGTGAGTTATATCTATTCGGAGGAACAGATGATTAGTTGTTTATTTTTTTATTGCAGAATCGATATATTGCAGCCTTTTGGACAATGAAGAGGAAAGCAAGGAGAACATAGTGTCGATAAATATCATTCTTTGTATACATATATAGTTATGGTAGCTGAAGAAGAACATTTCCAACGGCGAAGAGTTTTCACGGAACCTGATATTATGCACTATCCTGAGTTTTGCTACAGCATGGTACAAGCCACGCCTTGCTTTAAACATGTTTACAAACAATCATTTGTACATTCTAGAACTATTGACATGTTACCACCATTTGTACGGTCCGAATTAGTTGCATCATCAACGGATAAATGTTTAAGTTAAACATTATTTTATTTTTCTTTTATAAGTTACTTAACACAACTGCTTTTCGGTACACAAATATAAACATTGAATTTCATATTACTAAACTACATTTTGGCTTTCATTTCAGCAAGCTATCGAAACACTGTTTTATTAAAACTTGCGACACCCTTAATAAAATTTATTAAATGTCCTTCATTCAGTTTTGATGGTAAAACAAGCTTAAATGTTATCCCATTGTTTCATGTTTTTCTTCAATAACTTAATTTCAGTCCTGAATGTGACATCGGTATATGATTAATACAAGAGATGTTTCTCTTTATGATAATTTAGGAGTTTGGTTCATAAATTTGATTTGTTCAAAATCAGTTTATGTTAGACAATTTGTTTTGATAACTAGATATTTAATTTTCTGTAAATAAACTAATTATTTCTTCTCCCAGGGACGCTCAGGCTGTAGGTTTTATTGTTAAGTAAACTTTGAGGATTTGAATATACCGATGACATGATTGACTGCAGTAGGTTATTATCATTTCTTTATTGGAATATAAGAAAGGCGGCTAGATGAATTAGAATGAAGAAAGAAATTGTATGGGTTTGTAGTTCATTTATATTCATGAAAGGCACATGTTGAAATCTTAAAGAAATACTCAGTTTCCCAGAATTTGTAAGAATTCATCAAGGAGAAGGGATCCTGGAAAAATCACTGACCATGAGTAAGTTTTTTTTACTAAAAGTAAAATAAAATATTGCATATAAAACTCTACTTTTATTGTCTGTAATTCTACAGTTGAGTAATATGGCTAGGAGATCTTAATTACTGAATATCTCTAAGCTATTCGGTGACAAGAAATTTGCTTGAACTTAACAATTGGGATGCCCTTTTCGAGAACGATCAGGTTATTATGGTTCTAACTGTACGCTAAATGCATTATCAGAAATTTTCCAAAAATCTATAATATGTTTTTGATTTAATAGCTCAAAATTGAAAGAGAACCGGGAAGAGTTTTCAAAGGATGGAATGAAGAAAAGATATTCTTTGCATCAACATACAAGTATTCATGCAATTCAGATGCTTATGCTAGAGAGACTGCTATGTTTAGAAAGAAACGTCGAACTCCTACATGGTAAGAAAACTATTGGGTATTATCAAGTACAAAAATTAGATATACGAATTGTTTAGCAACTTGTCACTATGGTGATAGTGATCTATTTGTCTGTTTTTATGTTATCATATTTATCGTCTATGTCTTATTGCATAACCTTGCTGCATAAATTTCGTTATTGAAAATTTGTTTCTCTTACCTGTTTACATTATGTTTTACTCTTCTGAAATGCCAAACTCATGCTCCTTTAGCAGTGAGCAAATGCATTGTTTCTTATTGGTTAAGGTTGTATTAATTAATTGAGGTTAAATGTACAATTGTGGGCATGTCATATTCATCATTGAGTAAGAGTGTATTATCACAATTCAGACACCAGTATGAAACTAGCATCCCTCATTAATTCTCCATGCATTTGCCGGTTCAGAATACAGCTGATTAAAATGTCCTTTTATCAAAAATATCATTTAATATTCCGGGATTGTTATATTCATTTTGGGGAACAGCCTATTACATGAATTGAGAAAACTGTTATATTTAGAATGCAAAATGAATAGAATTCTCTATTTTACCTACATGGTAGAAAATATGGAAAAGAAGATCTTGGTTGAGTAACTGTTTCTCCAAAAAAATGACGTGTATAGTTGTACACATGTCAAGTAATTGACTCAAAATGCCTTTCCTATTGTACAGTGATATTACCAAGTAGACGAACATTGAATTGTGCTTGTGGTCTTGATTCCTATTCGAATTCATAATGCAATTTCAATTAGTGGACTTCGGAATTAGACTGTTGAACATGTCTATAGGTTTGTCTGCATTATAATCCAAGTACTAACTTAAATTGTATATAATTTATATTTGAAATTCATATTATGCATTTCCATCTTTGTATTAACTAACTTTCACCACACAGCCTATTCATTTGAGTCGGTGCTTGCTTTTTTTATACAGCAAATCTAAAACAATGGAGCACCACGAAGGAACAGGATGCAGAACTCTAGAGGGAACAATCCTATGCATAAACAACTATGGCTTTTTTGGAAGTGCAACCACAATGAACATGTGCTCTAAATGCCACAAAGATTTCATACTAAAGCAAGAACAAGCCCAGCTGGCCGCTTCGTCCATTGACATCATCGTAAATGGAAGCAATGCCACTACCGAGAAAGAAGCTGTGGCCATAAACAACATCGATTTGAATAGCCCTCCAAGTGTTGTGAGTATACTGAAAGAAGTTGGAGTTATTTTTCTCAAATTCTATACTGACAAACAAATTATGAACAGGTAGAAACAATTTGAAAGTGTATACAGATGCTAATTTCCATATATTTATTTGACTAACTTCTACAACATACTTGATATTTGATATTAGACTAGATTTAATCTTTTGAATATATGAAATTTTGTACCATATGTTTTGATTAATGGGATAAGAGCAACATGTTGTTTGAGTTCTGTCGGCAAATACATAGCTTTTCATTTATAATTGTTTGTTATAATCAATAATATATATATAGTCTATTTGAGTACTGTAATAATGATTTTTGAGAATGGTTTTTTTGCATCAGGTATAAATAGCTGATGCAACAGAGGGATTAGTTTGCACCGGTTGTTATAAAAAATCGATGCAACAAAGAAGCCTTTATTGCATCGGTTTTCATTACAACCGATGCAACATGAGGGCTGTTCCAAGCAACCAAGCGTATTTTGCATCAGTTGTTAGTAACAACCGATGCAAAAAGGGCCATTTTGCATCGGTTTTAGAACTGATGCAAAACTTTAAGCCTGTTGCATCGGTTGCATATGCATCAGATGTTGAACTGATGCAAAATGGGGGTAAACAACCGATACAAATGGCCTGTTTTGTAGTAGTGTTATCTGAAACTCCTCTTTTTCCCACCATGTCACAAAATCATCCCACAAAGCTGCGCTCATCCACTGAGGCTTCTTTCCTACTGTTTTTAAGTTGTTTACTATTTTCCGGTAGTTCTTTGCGACTTTATTGCACCAGTGGCGATATACGACTGAAATATCAGCATCCTGAAGGTCCACTTCTGCCTGCACGCTTGACAAAATAAGAGTTATACAGCTTTTATAAATAATATAAACATGAATTGATATAACATGTTCCTAATATATAAAGTGACATGCCAAAAAATCCTGTCAAGTAGTCTCTTTAACATTATCTGGAATCAATGACCACTTAGGCCAACATTCGGTCATACGACTCATTTATGCCTGTCGAGATATAGATAGAACTACTTGAGTCGGCACCAAAGAGAAACCCCTGTGTTTAAACAGAGAAAAAACATTTAATATTTCATGACTACTATATATTTTCAGAATAGATTGTACGAAAATGAAATTTAATTTTGAAATTTAATACTTACCTTTTGATCTGCTTTTGGCTTTAGCCACACTACAGGACGTCGTAGCTCCTGTGATGGACCACCACCATCACCACCATCTAGATGATCATGCCCTCTTTGTGAGGAGGAGGGAGACCTAGAATGTCCACCGGTATGTCTACGTGACGACATACCTATATAATACATGTTACAAACAAACATTATAATAGAAAATAAAATGACTATATGTAAAACATACATTATGATGTAACATAAAAACGAGATGTGATACATATCATATATTAGCATACCATTTTATTTTTAATGAAAACAGGATAATGTTTAAAAAAATATAAATTCACCTTCTCAAAATATAGATAGTTGACCAGTCCTCGTTATTTTCAGATTCAAACTCTGGTTCACACTCTATATTTTGTTCCTCTGTACTCTCAAATGGTTCAGTTAATGCATTTGATTCATCGTTTAGAGGTCCAAAATCTGTTTGATCGTCGGTTATTATTATTCCTCTATTTTTCTCGATATCTGCTTGGTAAGCTTGTTCTTCGGGAATATTCCATCCATCAAATGTAAACCTTGCCTTTGTTTTAAAAACAGCCGACCAATCTATTTTATCTCTTCTTAGAGATGGGTAAGAAGCATAATAAACTTGAAGAGCTTGTTTGGCAAGTACAAAAGGATTATATTCATAATAACGCGAAGTATGTTTTATTTCTATAAGATTATATTTTGGGTACACATTGATTCCAGAACCTGGAACGTTGCTGAACCAGTTGCATTTAAACAAAAATACTTCTTCTGCGGGTCGTGTGAAATACGTCAATTGCAAAACCTGGGTTAGCATGCCATAAAAATCATGTATATGATCATTTGGATCATCACTACCTTTAACAAATACACCAGTATTGTTAGTTAATTTTTCGGCACCGTATTCTTTGGATTAAATTTATATCCATTGACAAAGAATATTGGATAGGTCTTCACTTTCCTTTTTGGTCCCATAGCTAAATGTTTCAATCCTTCGTCTACAACACAATTTGTTGTATCAAAAACGTACTTAGAAAACCAAAAGCGAATTCTTTGTCGATATCGCCGTTAAGATGTTGTACTGCAATTATATAACAAATGTTGCATTATGATTAAGATACACGTGTGTGCATATATTTGTGTATACACACGTGTTGATGATATATGTATATAAGTAAATTACCTAACAAACGGTGTAACTTTGACACAGTTGAGAAGAACATATGTGTGTGCAACATGATAATCTCTATCATCCAACCGTACTTCCACACAAGCACCAGCAGGCCGACCTTGTTTTTTAAAAATTAATAAGGTCGTTTGACAATCATCTTGATCAATGCCTTCATCATTACGCGTAGCAATTTCAAATGATATGTTCACATTGTCACTAAAATAATGAGAGAAAAAAAACGAAGCTTCTTCTTCGATGTATGATTTGCAAATTGAACCTTCAACTCGAGCTTTCTGTCTCACCTTTTTTAGATGATTTAAATACCTTTCAAATGGATACATCCATCTATATTGCGTAGGCCCTCGAAGACGTGCTTCTAATGGAAGATGAATAGGTAAATGTTCCATAACATTGAAAAAACCTAGAGGAAATACTTTTTCCATTTTGCAGAGCAATATCGGGATTTCTTCCTCAAGTTTAGGTAGACGATCAACTTTTAATGTAGTAGAACAAATCTCTTTATAAAAAAGACTAAGTTCTGTTACAACAGTCCAAACTTTTACGGGTAATAGTTCTTTAAAAGCGACGGATAATAAATTTTCCATCATAACATGACAATCATGACGTTTTATCCCGCTAAGTTTATTGTTCTTATAGTCGACACATCTACGAATATTAGAAGATATACCATCTGGGAATCTTAGTCCTTCCACCCATCTTAAAAGTACTTTAACTTGATTATTTTCTAACTCATAGCAAGCTTTTGGCTTTTTTGTGTCACTTGGCTTTATATGAAGCTCAGGGCGATTACATATTACTTCAATATCATGTCTTGATTTCAAATCATCTTTCGTCTTTCCCTTGACATTCAAAAGTGTATTAAAAACATTATCAAACACATTTTTCTCAGTATGCATTACGTCAATATTATGACGAATCAGGAGATTTTTCAAATAAGGCAACTCCTAAAATATGCTTTGTTTGCACCAGTTATGAATTGATGATTTACCTTGAATTTCAATTTGTTCTCCGGTTTTATGTATCTTTAGATAATCCTTTACAAATTCATAAACATCTTCGCTTAACCAAACTGTAGGTGCTCTCAAAGTTTCATGTCTATTAGCTGTAAAGTTTTTCTTATCTCTTCTAAAAAGATGATTAATATGAAGAAAACATCGATGACAGTCAAACTATGGAATTTTCTTTCCATGAGATAAAAAAATGCTCGTGTATCTTCCATGTAGTACGGACAAGCTAGACGACCAGCCGTACTCCAACCTGAAAGCATTGCATAAGCAGGAAAATCGCTGATTGTCCACATCAAAGAAGCATACATGCGAAAGTTTTTTTTTGGAAATATCGTATGTTTCTACTCCTTCGTACCACAATGTTATTAATTCTTCAATCAGAGGTTGTAAATAAACATCGATTCCTTGTGTCGGATCATCAGGACCAGGGATGACAACTGTGAGAAACATATATGGAGTTTTCATACACATCCATGGAGGTAAATTATAGGGTGTGACAATTATAGGCCATGACAAATATTTACAACCAAACTGAGAAAATGGTGAAAATCCATCCGTACATAAACCAAGTCGAACATTACGACTCTCGGATGCAAAATAAGGATATTTGTGGTCAAAATGCTTCCATGCTTCCCCATCAGCTGGGTGTGTTAACGTACCTTCTTCCCATGTTCTAACACTATGCCATCTCATATGTTGCACGGTTACAATAGATGCATATAACATTTGAAGTTTAGGAGTAATTGGTAAATAATGCACACGTTTATACGGGACTTCCTTTCCTTTTTTCTTTCTTGATTTGTACCTTTCCTAATTACATATTTTACAATTTCTATGGTTGATATCTTCTTTCCAAAATAGCATGCACCGTATAGACATGTATCTATTTTATGATATGGTAAACCAAAAGTTGACATCATTTTTTTTTACTTCATAATGATTTTCGCACATTAAATTATTGGGAGGCATATGCCGTTTCGCAGCTTGTACAATAGCTGTAAATCCAGCTTCTTTGAAGTTGTATTTAGATTTCATCGCAATGTATTTAGCAGTTACTGATAATTGGGTTCCTCTTATGTAGCCTTCCCAAAGGGGTTTCTTTGCGGCATCTAATAAATCATATTTTTTTTGCCCCAATATTTGGTTCTTCTTCAGCATTACCATCATCATCAGTTAATTGAGGAATAGGAAACTTTGACCATGCAGCATCTTCAACCATATGTTCTATGAGATTCATCGTATCAATTTCAGTACACACTACCTCCTCAGCTTGTACATGATTAGATGCTAACGGTTCTCCATGACGACCCAAACCAAATAGTTCGGCATGAAACCGTATTGATGCAAATGAACTCTAACCATTTCTGGTATCAAATGCTTTAACATTTTGCATATATTACATGGACAACAGATTTCTTCGTCGTTTCTGTTATTACTTAAAGCGAAATCAATAAATACGCGAACACCGTTTTTAAACTGTTCATTTATTGAGCCTCCATTTTCAACCCTTCTTTTTTTGTACATCCAGCTTCATCAGTAAAGTAATTGTCCATTTACCTACGTAAATAATTAAAAAGTACGATATAAATTTAAAAAATTGACATTTTATTAAAACAATATTATTGGTGAATTTTATATTAATAGATCATTAACACTTTGTCGATGGGTCATCCTACCTTCCATTACAAATACAATAAAGTAATTAAATCACATAAATCATTTCAATTTAAACGATTCAACAAACTTTTGGCAGCACTTCGCTTTAGTTCCCTGAACAGTACACATCTGCGTGTACACATGGAACATAAAGAAAGCACTGTCGAAATTCTATGAACCATTTAAAATGAAATGTTTTACGAGATTTAATTACGTTATTGTGTTCGTAACTTGTCCAATACAGGGGAAAATCCAAGAAATATTGTATACGATGAATATAGATGTCCGTTCTGTTAAAAAACGAATATCCACATAACGATCATATACAATACTTATCAAACGGGGCCGAAAGACACTCTAAGGGTTTCATGAATATAAAATATCATTTTTGATTTTTTCTAAAATACATAAACTAATTGTATGCTCACTAACAACTAACATTTCCAAACAAACCTAAAACTAATTGTATGCACATTATTCTATTATTAACACAAACTTAAATATATATAATCTTTCTATACATAAATTAATAACATAAATTATGCCTCAATAAACTAGATTATACATACAATAAGGCAATACAAATATTTAATACACTAATTTAACAAATTTAATTAAATATAAGGATTAGGGTTTACACCTTTTCTTGAGAGATTAGGGAGTTAGAGAGGACGAGAGGGAGGCTTGGAGTCGGAGGAGGAGCCGTTGATCGTCGGAGCAGCCGGGGGGGGGGGGGGGGGGGGGGTCTGAATCGGAGTAAAATTGGGAATTGAGGGGGGGGTTAATTTTTTTCAGCCGAATGGGGAAGAAGAAGCTGGATTTCAATTTTTCTCACGGATTTCCAACGTCTTTCAACGGCCGCCAACGTCCAGATTCCAACGTCTACCAACGTCCTACAATTTTAACTAATAAAATTTACGAGAAAACGCTAGATGTTGGAAGACATTGGTCAATGACGTTGGAGGCCGTTGGAAGGCTCCGTTGGAATACACTGTATGTCTTGTAGTGAAATGATATATGTACATATATGTTTCATACCATGATCTGTAGCTTTTGTTAATTATCACAGAAACTCTATTAATCATGGCAAAAAATATAATTGTACAGGCACTACAAGAAAAGAAACAATACACAACTTTGAAAAATTTTAGTAATACACATTCACTTAATTGTGACTATTTCGCCCATTTTTCATCACAGAATTTGCTTAGTTCCTCGCTGTAGTATTTTGCTCCTATTATAGTTAGAAAAATTCATTTTGTTTAATCAAACATGTCCATCAAAATTATTTTATTATATATATATATATATATATATATATATATATATATATATATTAAACCATATCATATTTGTAAGCTTTTACAAAAGTGATTTTTGTATAAAAAAGCAACAAATCGTTACCTATACCGATTACATTATCTATGTGATTTAGCCGGAAGTATATATCAAGTGTGCGATGCGTACTCTCTTTCGATTTATAAGCAACACTTTTGTTAATTGTGTCTCCAAAGAAAATGTTATGGACAACTAATTTAATGTCGTTATAAGAGAAGTCTTTGTTGTGAAAAATCTTAGCAAAAGTTAAAAGCTTAAACAAAACACCAACCAAAACTCTATTTGGACCAAATGTCTGCATGTCCTCAACATGCGAAATCCTTGGAAAGTACATAATTGCATTTTCATTTATAGCTTCATCAAAAGTACAATTAGCAACAACAAAACACATAATATTGTTGAGAATAACACAATACCTCTTGAGAAGAATCGATGTTATATGCACCTCACAAAACTTAAATTGAGTACTTTATCAATGAGGATTTGCATTACCTAGATAGAATTGTGTTGATGCATATAGAAACTTTATTTCTTGGCAAATCAAGGTAGCTGCTTAAAAATATTCAAAAATAAATTGTCTTACAATGCACAATTTATTAAATTATTGACTCCTCATCTGCATGAAACACAGAAACATCATCATTTATTTTGATTGTATTTTAATATGAATCAAGTTAGCTTATAGCCTTCTATTGCTAACTAAATAGGAAAAGCATCAAACTTTTTATTGTATTTTGTTTTACTAATCAAATTATGAAAGGAACTCAGTTCAAGTGAAGAACACTTACCATGAAGAAAGAAATTAATTTGATTGAATGCATAATGAACAATTTGCAGCTTTGAATAAGTTAAGCCCATCTCAGTTGGATCTGCTAGTAGCTCCACCCAAATGTCATCCAGCTCTCACTTAAAGCGTTCCATAGAACTCGCATATCTTGTTTCTAATTATTGCAACACGAGGGGACATTTGGTTGGAAAAATAGTAAGTTAAATTTTTATATAATGATGAAAATATAAGATGTTATAAAAACATGCAAAATTTTGATAGCATGCACCTAGACCAAATTAAGTTCAAAGCTTCAAACTTAATACGAACTTCTAAATTTATTTGAACAACAATCTAGTTAACTATAACCACTTGCAACGCACTTATATAGTAGGGAAAGTCTATGCATCTTCGATCGTTGCACCTAACGCTCCTACACATCAAGCCATTAAAGAGGTGAATAAAAGAAAATAATTGTATATGAACCAATCAAAAAGGCTTCAACTAAGTTTATTTTGTTTCTTGAAAATCTCTATGAATTTGTTAAGTTTATTTGTTTCTTGAAAATCTCTAGGAATTTGTTTAACTACTATTAAAATGTATAACTACAAATTTTTAGTATTATTATCATAGTCTAAGCTTTTGACCTGTGTCTAGGAGGAGTCAACTACTTATAATGGCATTAATAGAGATTTCCAGAAAATTTCATAATTTCATTTTTCAAGATTAAGCTACGTAACCCATCCCATATATTGTATTATTGATTGCCATAAGTTTATAATTGGATTAACAAAAATATGCAATAGAAATAGACATTCAAAGCTCCGTGACATTTCCATATTTTTATTGCCTATTTTTTTCACAGTCCTGGGTTGCCTTTATAGTTGTTTGTTTCTCATTTAGGCTAAATTAACACAAGATAAAAAAGTTATTTTTTGAACTTGGTTCAGTAAAACGGAAAGACAATCGTATCAATAAATGGAAAAATTAGTTTTGTAATTCTATATGATAAGGTACAGATTTACATAGTACACATTTATATAGCTAATTTATTATGTCCGTAGACAACTTCAAAAGGATATAGGGAAAAAAATTATGATAATCAACTATTAAAATATGAGTGAAGATAAAGTATATGAGAATTAATAACAAATATAGCTGAGAGTGTAAGATAGCCGATTGAATTGGAGGTAGTAAGGCTGGTTGTTGGCGTGGGGAATTGAGGAGGAATTTTGCATCTAGTTGGAGGTGGGAAGACTTATCGCAGACATGAGAAACTAAAGACGCAAGTCATCGTGATGCAGGACAAATGCTTGATGTTGATTTGATTTGGGCATTGATGACGTTCACTATAGGTTATGAGGTTAATTGCAAGCATGAGGAAAAAAGGAGGCAACACCGGTGGTGAGTAAAAGTGCGAAACTGATTTAGGGAAGGTAGGATTTTTGATGTTCGGATTTGGTATAGGGGATTTGAAGCTTAAGGGCAGTCTTGGTAGAGAAAATGGAAGATATTTCATGCAAATGATGGGAAAATTAGGGGTGAGCAAACGGTCGGTTCGGTTTGGTTTTATGTACAAATAATGAAACCAATTCAAAACCGAATAATACTTAAACCAAACCAAACCAATTTGAATTAAAACCAAACTCGAACCAAACCAAATTAAATTGGTTCGGTCCGGTAGATCAGTTCGGTTATTGTGGTTTAAGACTACAACTTCATTTTGTTTTCACTGCCTGTTCAACTTGCACTGCCTATTCTTCTAACCACATCATGGGATTGTGATTATAGAGCAAAGGGGAGGTGATGTTGCTGCTCTAGTGGCAGCGGTTTGAAGGGAGTATGAAGATGTTTGAAATAGGTTGTCTAGTGTGCTTGTTATGGTGATGGATTGCTGGTAGGTTGTTTATGGACTGAAGTGTGATGACAGTGGAAGGAGGATGGTGATGTTGAGAGGTTGGGAAAAAGTGGCAGGGGAAGGTGTTTCAAGAAGCAGTTTTATGGTGAAGTTTGAGGGAGCATGCAATGTAAAAGGTAATCAAATGTAACAAGGAATATGAAACTGAGAATGTAAACGGAGTATGCAGTGCACATTTTTGTAGAAATGCCTAGGTTTGATTTTGAAACGCGTTATGTAATGCAATTTTTTTAATGGATCTAACAGTGAATGAAAACTTATAACTGGATTGATACATCATTACTATTGGATAACTGCTTGTGTTATTTTTAGCGTTAGCATTTCATAATTAAACGTGCAGGTGCTGCTGTAAGTGCCATCAACAGAGTCAACACAGTCATATCCCCCATCAAACTTACAACCAACCTCAACTGAAAATACTGATCAATGCAACATAATTATAAACAATAGAATATTGATCAATGCTCAATACGCAACAGAATATTAATCAATGCTCAATATGCAACAGAATATTGATCAACAGAATATGCAACATAGCATTGATCAATGCAACAGAATAATAAACAACATAATATTGATCAATATGCAAACAACACTAAATCCAAACACAATTATAAAAAGCAATAAAAGTTTTGCAAACCAAAATAACCCAAAACATTGTCACAGTGAAACTGACCCAAAACACATTCATTTTGCTAAGTAAGCAATTGCCAAATGATACATCATACAAATGAAACTACACTACTAAAAAACGTATGTTGAAGGCCTTCAAATCCTTGTCAACATGGAGTAGCAACTAGCATCAAAAGTGCCAATGGTATCTGACATGTTAGAGCAAAAGAGGAGAAGTCATATTTTGCTTATCACAGATTCACATGCAATATCAAAACAATAAATCAGTGAACTTACCATTATTTTCCGACAAACCATCATTCAGCATATCAACCTTTTCACATGTTATTAATGGGATCCACAGCTAGCTTGCTCACATCTGCATATAAAGTAAACATGATAGACTGATAGTTATAAATAGAAGACATGCATGAGTAAATAAAATTATAGAAAAATATTATAATTATTTACCTGCCTCTAACTGCTCCATATTACTTAAATCTTCTTCTAGATCAATTTTACTCGTAGAAAAAGAATTACGCAACCAATCTTCTATACAAATAAGTGACTGAACTATTTTAGGTGTAAGTGAACTTCTAAACGGATCAAGAACACGTCCACCAGTGCTGAATACAGACTCAGAGGCCATTGTTGATATTGGAACAGCTAAAAGGTCACGAGCCATTCTTGAAAGGATAGGGAATCTTAAACTATTAACCTTGATGTATTTAATATATCGAACTCCTTAGAATCATTTTAATTATCTTCATTGAGATATTTCTCCAATTCTAACCTGTTTACTCCATAGTTATCTAATGCTTTTAACCTTTTAAAACGTTCTCTCAAATCTAGAACATCATCATCATTCTCAATATTCTCTATCTCAGTGGTTTGACTGAGACATCCATATTTTAACTTATACCCACTGAATAGTTGAAAAGTAGCATCTTTAATAACTTGTATTTTTTCATGGTAAGTTGCAGGATAAAATGTTTCCAAACAAAACTCTATAAAACCAAATTTCCAGCGAGGATCAAGCACAACAACTATATAGGTTAATATATTCATTTTCTCCCAACAACCCCAATACTTATCATATTTCTCTTGCATCCTTGTTGCCATGTTTTGTAATTGAATATCATCACTCAATTGAATCTTATTCAAACCTTCAAGTACTTTACTAATTTCATGCAAATGAAGATTACTGGTAATAGATGAAGAGCCAGATACACGTAATGTGAGTTCATAAAACCTGCAAAGAAATCCACGTAATTTTCGAGCATTTTCCCAATCAAACTCCGTAGGCACCCCTCCTCCTTTTTCTAGCTCACTCCTATAAAATCGATCCTCAATATCAAACCTTTCAAAAGCTTGTTCATATTATTGTGCTGTATTAAGCATTAAATATGTGGAATTCCACCTAGTTGGTACATCTAAACATAGACCACTTTTATATTCTAGTTTTTCAAGCAAAACACAATGTTTGAATTTCTTAAACCTAGATGGAGATTGTCTAACATATCTAATTGATGCTCTTATACGCGAGATAGATTCTCCAACCTCTTTAAGTCCATCATTTACAGTTAAACTTATAATGTGAGCAATACAAGGCATGTGTAAATATTTTCCTTCTAAAATGGTTCCTTTCAAATTATTGCATCTACTTTTCAAGTAATTAATTATGACATCGTTTGATCTAGCATTATCAACAGTAATAGTAAATATATGATCAATACCCCAATCCGTTAAACAACTTTCCATAGTTTTACCCAAATCTTCACCTCTATGACTAGATACGGGGCAAAAATTTAAAACTCTTTTTTTTAATTTCCAATTGTCATCAATCCAGTGAGCAGTTAGGCACATATAATTGACTCTTTGTATTGAAGTCCACGTATCAGTAGTAAGACATATAGATTGACACGAGTCATGTAACATTGATTTCTATTTTGCTTTTTCTTCAAGAAATATCTCATAGCAATCTCTTTGAATGGTAAATCTAGTTGGTCGATGAAACTTAGGTCCAAATGCAACAGATAAAAGATTTTTGAAACCAATACCTTCAATCAATTTAAATGGAAGCTCGTCTAGAATAAAATAATATGATATAGCTTTTATAATCTCATTCACATCAAATTTCCATGGTTTTAAAGATCCACCACTACCATTTTCCCTCACAGTGAAATTTATTTGTGCTTGTGTTGCATCTTTGTTACAAGCAAAATCTTTACAAACAAACATATGAGTATTTAAAGCTAATGTACCATTTTGATTTATATCAAAATAGTACTCTTTTTTGCAGTAATTGCAACGAGATTTAGATTTACCATCATCGTCTATGAATGAAGTGAAGTGATCCCATACTTTTGATCTTTTCCTAAGAGGTTTTCTCCTTGTTCCGAGTTTATTTTGAGAACCAGTAGCTAAATTGTTTACTGGAGTAACTTCATTGTTGACCTATCAAAATGACATGCAATATTAGTACAAATGTAACAAAGGGAAGTATGAAAAAAATGAGCGGCATCTTTTGTGCTTTAAATCTATACTAGCTTATTGAATTAAGTGCTAACAGAGACTTACTTGTACATATGTTGGATTTGGAGTTGTACTTGAAGCTGCATGAACACTTGTAGTTTGATCAGATGCTGGAGATGACATTTCTTGTGTTGACATGAATCTGATAATATATTTCCTCTCTGAAAATACAATAAAAAGCAATAAGTATTTCACATACAATGATACAATCACTCACTATTTCATACAACAATATCAGAATTTAGATACGAAGAGTAAATCAGTAACGTAATCAGTAAATCAGTAACGTAAATCAGTAACGTAATTTGGATACGAAGACTCGAAGAGCAAATCAATATCACTATTTCATACAACTTCATTTTGTTTGACTGCCTGTTCAACATTGGCTGGGCACTATGAAACCAACAATCGACTAAGAGTTTGAACAGTACTTCTCGTCGCTCATGCTTTAAAATTGAGTAAATCTATTCTACATACCATATTACGTATGTGTATTTGTGGACTTTGAATACCTTGCAAAATCATCTCCTCAGCTTTTTTCTATTGAAGAAAAAAATTAAAAAAAAATTGTTTCCTCTACGCTTAGTTGTGTTGCTTTATTGTTTATTGTAGTAAATTGGTGTCTATTGAAATTTTTATTGCACTTATTCGGAAAAATACGAAGATGAAGTACTCAATAACGTAGCTAGCAGCCCTAAATCAAATCATACAATAATAAATCAAAATTTCTTATCTATGTTGCTAGCAGCCCTAAATTAACGTCGCAGTCACCAGTCGGCAAGTCGCAGTCGCTACTCGGCAATAAATTAGGAGATCTGATGCAAAGAGTAACGCAACCCCACTCAACAAGTCGCAACCGCCAGTCGCAGCCGCTGTCGCCTATCGCAGGCTTGGAAGTTGGATACGAAGAGTAAATCGAAATTGGTAGATCTGAAAATTGGATTTGGGTTGTTGAATTTGGACAAAAGATGAGTAAATATAAGAGGAATGAGAGAACAGAAAACGTTGTTTCCTTTGAATCCATGGTGATTGCTTCGTATTCTTCAATAGTTCTGAAAATTGGAAAACATAAAAAGCTAGCCGGGTCGGCGTGTAAGTATAAATGGGAAAGAAACGTGAAAATGAAATGCCTCTTGATTTTCTTCGGTTCTATGGTTGAACCGAAGTTTTCTGTTAAAATCCAAAACCAACCAATAAACCAAATTAAACTAAAAATAAAAACCAAATCCAACCAAACAGCAAAGACAACCGAACCAAACTGACCAAACCAATTTGTTTCGGTCGGTTAGTTCGGTTTGAACCAATCAATGCTCACCCCTAGGGAAAATCATGTATTTAGGAAATCGCGGAGAGACATGAAATCATGTTTTTTTGGCTTCAGAGTATTTTATTTTGGCTAAATAACAGTAGACAAACATCCCTACGGTCGGTTTGATAAAATAAATCACCAATAAATTAAATATTCTTAACAAAACAAAATATACTACAACAAAATTTAATTTAATTAAAATATTGTTGATGATATGGAGATGTAGTCGGGATACCACATGAATAAATGTAACTAATTACCAGTAGAAGCAAACTCAACAACCACTAAAATAGCTAGTGTTGCAGATGTAGAGAGAATGAAATGTTTTATGGAAGGCTATTAAGCTACATACATACCTCAAAAATTTGAAACGGAAATGGGAAATTAAAGTTGCTTGGATTGGTTGATAAAACCTAATAACGGTATAACCATAAATTTTGGGAATTTTTTTTAATTTAACTTAATTTTAAAAATTAACTACAAATATAAACCAGTTTGATAACTTATTACAAAAATAGACCATATTTTGCTATATCAGCGTCATACATGTTGGAGGCATTTCAAATGACGCCGGTACATTTTAAAAAAAATGTGGCATTTCAAATGTCGCAAACTATTTTCTTCAAAAAAACCCAGAGGGCATTTCAAATGTCATACATTGATGGCATGTCAAATGCCGTAGACTATTTTTTTAAAAAGAAAAATATATTGGCGGTTTTTAAAATGGCGCTAGTACGCATGATAGGAGTTTTTATTTTCAAGGAAAATGTTGAAGACAAATTTAGTTCTAATGAGAAAATTTTTGCTTTTTAGGCTGAAGGACATTTTTTAGTGTAAATCACAGAATGATGGCTGTAACTATTATTTTCTGTTTACACTAAAAAGCGTCATTCAGACTAAAAATACAAACTTGTTGTTTCCGAGACACAATTATTTTTCAACTTCTACTCTGTGTCTATTTTTTTGTTTTTGTTTTTTTTTCAAAAATTGATCTAAATTAAAAAATTATCCTAAATATTAGAAAGAACTTCCTAGCATTGAAAGAACTTGTAAAATCATGAAACTGAAATGCAGCAACACAAGGAAACTCAATATATTTTGGTTAATTTAATTTCAACATCATTGGCAATAATGATACTCAAAAAACTACAAACGTAAAAATCGTAGAGTTCAACAAATACGCATTAGAAGTTTATTCACTTTTAAATTTACCAGTTTTTATTGTAAACAATTAGGGTGAGATTTGGTTTAAACCAATTCCAAAGGCTCTGCATACGCTTGCCATTCTCATACTGTATATGGCTACTTATGAAGAAATTATAACCAGTTGTACAATCACATGAGACCGTCTGCAAAATGTATTGGATTAAAGGGCAGCTAGGCCCGACAAAATCCACAATGATCTGTATTATATAATTGGGCTCTATGAGTGGCCCAACAAAGTAAATCTGCAAAACGTACAGTTTTCAAACATGGTTAGAATCTGTATTATATGATTGTCTATTTGCCCAACATTTGATCTGGAAAATGAATTATGTTTATTCGATCATCAAAAATACAATTACATCATGGAAGACATGCAACAATAGTTAGATGCAATTATGAGAGTTTCATATATATACCACTAACTAGTGTACCGTGCAGTTTTAATGACATGGCTTTAATTTCATCTAAATTATTTGAACCGCTTCTTTGATAAATTATTTGAACTGCTCCTTTGAAATATGACATGGCTTTAATGTCATTTAAATTATTTGATGCTACTGTGTAGAACTGCTTCTTTGGTATATGAGTCATTTAAATTGTTTGAGACTACCAAATTTAGAGTCGAATTCCTCTATTCCCAAACTGTTTATTCCTCTGTACCACAAACAACCACAGTCATCCGTCACAACAAATTGATAAATCGGTGGAACTCATTATTTTTAATGTATGGTTTGATGATAAAAAAATTGAAGGATTGAGGTACATATGATATGTGGAGAGAGGAAAGTGGAGGAGAGATAATTTGTGCCCCAACTTAAAATATAAGTCGGGAACCTTCTGTCTTAATATACCCAGTGTCTTAATATAAATCATTTAAATCTGCTACCAATATACACATATATAACGTTAGTATAAAATATTTAACTTGCTAATGTGCTTATAAAGAAATTGCAAAACCAATACATAATTTTGAAGGAAACATAATTGACAGTGATTTTTCTGATATTCGTCCATTTAACTCACTTTCCAAGGATTACAAAAGCTGTATCAACACTAGTTTGTCATAGAATAAAAATATATTAGTACATGAATAAAAATATGCTTTTTTTTATAGAGTGCAAGTGAATATATAAAATGAAAGCTCTTTGATTAGATGGGAAGTGAAGAATTAATTGCGGAGGGACGAATATGCCTTAGTGATCTAAACAACTTGTTAATGCTACTCCACTTGGATCATCTGCCATGCTGGTTTCGATTGACAATCCCAAAAAAAGGTAGGTCTTTTTATGAAAGCTAACGCTAATATGAAATATGTCAGAGAAGCAGTTGGTAGCAAATTAGCATGGTCAGAATCAAAAGTAGTTGTTGAGAAAGTAAATATTGATGCATCTTTCAGCCCTTCAACAATAATATATTAACTCCTTAGGCAATATATTTACAGTTCAAACTAATAGTTTGTACATAAGGTAATATGTTTCAAATTTAATTAAAGGTCAATAGTTATATGTAATTTAAACCGAATACTGAAAATTATTTATGTTACTTTACAGAGTGCAAATTCCACATCGAATAAATGCAAGTTGATTGATGTTTTTGGAATGGAAAATATAGTTGGCAAGGGACGTGTGGCTTGAACATATCGAAAAATAATGGTCCATTTCGTTCCATTGGGGAAGGGTGCAGCTAGAGTTTGAATAGATGTTGTAAAAGTTCTGTACACACGTTTATGGAGATCTACTTATGAGTTTGATGCAATAAATATGTCAGTAGATCTGCAGTAGCTTGGCCTACTACGAATCATGTGACAGAATCAACATCTAGTAAGCATATTTTATTGGTTTTTGTTAAATGAACTTTTAAAGTATGAAATTTTGAAATATGAATTAATTGTCCTACTTGTATATAGGTAATTGTTGACCATCTTTGGAAGATATTTTGAATGTGACTTTTCCTATCAAGGTAATTGGTCTCTTTTAATTTAATTAAATGGATTTGGAGTTGCTTTTAACATTCAAAGAGACTTGTCTATTTCTTGCAAAATATTGGAGCTTGTCGTATAAAATATTTTTTTTCCCTTGATGCACATCGGTGGTATAGGTTGGTTATCATCGTCACTGTTCTCTTTCTTTAAATTGGGCAACACTAATTGAATATCACCTATAAATTGAACAATATCCTCTCACTGGAAATTTCCATTAACAAGTTTTGAAGTACTTTAACCATACCTTTGATAAAATTACAGAAAAACCAATAAGTGGAATACAAATAACTCATTGACGTTGTTGGTTTGCTTTACACAATGAACTATCAAAAGTCAAACAAATAAAGAAAATAAAAACACAGCAAAAAGTGAAACAAGCTCTCTCCGAGGAATAAAAGACAACTTTTAGCAACTTTTTTTTATAATGTCATACAACATCAAAATGTATAACAATGGGAACAAATACTCAATAGGAACTCTTCATCCGAATAGTTCAAATCATATCTCTTTTAGAAAGTATTAGCATATGTATGCTCAAGCCTAGAGGGAACAAAATGGAACAAATTATCTACAATTATCTATAACTTGTTTTGATTTCAATTTTTGGAAGAAAATGCCAATGCAGAACACTTCAACATGTCAGAAAACACAACACAACTCACATCAAAAAACAACAATAATAATAGAATAATAATAATAATAATAACAACAACAACAATAAAAAGAGTGAGAGAACAGTTTATTTGTTAAGTGATAATGGAATTCAGGCCGTCTATTTCCACATACGATCACATGCATCTTCGACTTGTTAATGGCAAGCAGACAGTGCATAAATGGTTGAACAACCATCATTAACCTATCTATTTATTATCATGATGTGGGATCATTACATATTTGCATCGATATATGTCACTGCTTAGTACTATATGTGACATTAATTTTTAGAGTATACTGTTTTCCCTTAACAAACGTAAATAAATCAGTAAGTCTATCAGTGCATGGGCTATGTTTGGACATTTCATGTAGTCTTTCACATAGAGAGGTAGGATCAACAATTGTTCACATAGTACAAACTTTAACTTCATTAATTCCAAAAATAAGTTTCCGTTATAGGTTATTGAGAAGTTTTGGGTTTATGTTGATTCTACTCAGGGACCAAACACACTGAAGATATCATATTGCGGGATATTCTATAAAACTTGACTATTTATCAGACTTACACTTCTGTAATTTGCAGTGTTAGCACACTGCATATATCATCTTTACAAACTTGACATTTTATCCGACTTGTACTTCTGTAAATTGTAAGTTTTAAAAACTTAGACTGTGCATGCATTGACGGGAGGAAGGCTAAAGGAACATGGTTTTCATGTATAGTTTTTGTTGGTTATTTCAAACATTTCCACTCAACTAATGTTATATATGAACGGTATTAACTTACAATGTAAGAACGGTATATCATTTATGTAAGAATATGTTTTAAATATGGAGTATTTTTGCTATCAAAATATGTTTTCTGTGTTTTTCTATCATATTTTATTTGCGTATTTTAAAATTCTGCTATTGTTTGAAATGTCTATTCCAATATGCAAAAATGCACAATTCGGTTAAAAGAAAAGATAGCGTTTATTTAACACTATCGAATATGTAGCATAGCAAAATTTCAAATGCAAAATATTCAAATTATTAATAGTGGAAGATTGCCGCTAAGGAATTAGAAGAAGACATGCTTTAAAACTTATTATAGCAAAATAGAAATATATAGAAAATTTTATGGCAGTTAAAGTAAGTTGGAAAAAATTTGTTACTGCTATGGAAAATATGTAAAAACCTATCAGCTTGAATTAAATGGAACGGGTAAAACGCTATGAAAAGTTTGTCATAGTGGAAAAAGGTGTTGTAAAATGTAATATAATAGCAATTAGATTAGTGCCATGATATGCTTTTGGACTATCATGTCGTTATATAGTGTCAGCTCTAATGCTATGAAAGGTTAATACAGCTCTTAGAGAGCCCTATTAAAAGGTTAATCCTATGTCTATAGAACGCTATGAAACTTTTTAATAGTGGTACGTTCATGCTATAAATGTTTGTTAAAATAGTGTTTGGTTTAGTGCAATAAAATGTATCAAGGCTATTATAACATGTCGTTATCTAACGCCTACACTAATGCTATGAAAAGATATTATAGCTTTTTCACGTGCTAGTAAAAGGTAAATCTTATGTAGTGAAGACTTTACTTTTAATTTAAATTGTCTTAGTGTATCCAATATAAATCTAAGATGGACTTCATAATCTCTTTCATTTTTGGAATAAACCAAAATATCATCAATGAAAACCAACACAAATATATCCAAATAATTGCAAAATGTTCTGTTCATAAGGTCTACAACGAATGTTGAGGCAACAATTAGTCCTAAAGGCATGACTAACCACTCATATAAACCTTTTCTTATTCTAAACATGGTCAATGGAATATTAACTTTAGCTACCCTTAATTGATGGAACCTCATTATCAAATCTAGGTGTGAGAATACTCTAGCTCCACTCAACTGGTCAAATGAATCTTCTATCCTACATAATGGATAATGATTCTTCACAACAATTCATTCAACTTCTCCTAATCAATATACATCCGTAACGATCCATTCGACTTTTTTTCAAATACCATGGATGCTCCCCATGTTGAACTGCGCGGCTTAATGAAATTTTGTTGCTCAAGTTCCACTAGTTACTTCTTCAATTCTACCATTTCTTTGGATGACATTCTGCCTAGTGGTTTACTAATTGGTTGAGCATCGGGTATAAGTCTATAAGGAATCCAATCACCCTTTCTGAGGGTAGTTCCGTTATAGGTTCAAAAAAATTAGTGAACTCCTAAACATTAACACTTTATTGATCTCATCAGCTTGATCTTCTATCGCACATGCATGAAACTTTTTCTACCCCTTCGATTTCATGAATCAAATACTTTTTCAGCACAATAAATCCTATTGCCATTATATGGTAACAAATCCATAACAAAAATTACCCCAAACTTACAAAGTCAAACACATATGGGTTGCAAACAAACAAATTTCCATATACATAATATTAAACGTCGGTTGATCTTAATCCAATAGTAGCGTAACCATCGATCAGATTAACTACACGTAAAGCCAAAACTAAATAGGTAGTATCTAACTCCAATTTGTTGATTATATATTTGGAAATAAAAGAGCATGTAGCAACAATGTCACAAAGAACATTGACCGAAGTACTAGAGATCAAAATCATGCCTCCTAGTACAATACCCTTTCCCTTTTCCTCAATCGGTCGTCCAGTTGACGGTCCTCCCAAAGCTTTGCGGTTAAAGCACTTTTTGGTTCCATAGCGGTGATAAAGTAGGAAAATAATGGAGGTGCAAAAATCTTCTTGGATATAAAACCAAATATTTAGTATTAGTTTATTCTCATTCTCCAATCACTTTTGTAGGAAAAAGAAATACCGTTTAATCTTGTATAGAAAAATCAAAGAATGTTATGATTTATATAGCCCAGATTTGATGACTACAATAGATGTCTAACTTACATTAAGTACTTAAGTCTTAAAATTAGATCTTTGCCCTAACATTGTTGATTTGATCCAATAGAGAACTAGTCAAATCAACTTTTTTATATTAATGTTGCTAAAGCGGGTGCTAAAATGCCTTGATTTAGTGGATGTAGGGGTAAATAGCGAGGCTTAAAGCAGATCTAGTGTTTAATAATGATATATCAAAAAGGTATAGTAGTCAAAGGGCGCTACATGCTATAATGGGGATTTTGTGAGGATTTAGCTGCACGGTTCCAAAGTGAAGACCTTTGCATGCCTCAACTCTGGACAACCAGGGTTTGTCACAATTAGAGCATTTGACTTTGGTCACTACATTCAGCTTTAGACACTTTGTTGCATAGTGCCCCTTATGCCTATAATTATAGAAGTACACTTTAGCAACATCCTTCCACTCTTTTCCTCCTTTGGGCCTTCCCTTTTTGTTGTTGGCCCTTCTTAAAAGAATAAACTTATTTTTCCTACCAGATTGGGCCTTTTTTCCAACACTCTATTGAATATGCGAGCATATGATTTTTGTTTGATGATAATAAACATATATATATATATATATATATTCATCTAAATGTATTTGTTAACATACTATTTTATTTTTCACATAATTAAATAAATATTTGCTGAATAAGGTAAATAACATAGAGTTTAAATTCAAACGGATATTTTGTTTGAACAAATATTTATTACAATTTTGAATAGTACAAATTTGTGCTCCCACTATATATATAAAATTTCAATTACAATACATTTCATTTTATGCAACTATCCTCACTACATATCGCTCGTTCACTCGTATTTTATCTTCAACTCTATTCCAGATTGAATCCAGCATCTGAGCAATTTGCAAAAATATACACTGACGCAGTAAAATTGAAAATAAAATATTTTTGCAGTTTAAAATAAAATCTAATTTTGAAAATATTATTTGCCTCAGTTATTTGAGTTGTTCGTCATCATTTAAATTTGATTTCATCATACACGATGTTAACGCTAAAATTTGAACGCTAACACCCCGGCGTGTAAAGTGTAGTTGTGAAAGCACCACCCGATGATTCGGGAACAGAGTATAAGCAGAAAACTGCAGTAAAAACAGTAAACAACAGCGATTTTATAGTGGTTCGGCTTAATAGTTTGCCTACGTCCACTTTGAATATCTTTATTGATGAATTCGTTACAGATTGATACAATTCTTCCCAAGTACAATACACTTTGAATTACTAAACACTTTGAACGAATGGCTTAAACTTCAATGTGAGTGAAAGTCTTCAAATCCATGTCCGGTGTATGAGATTCCTTCTTGAAATTGTTGGTAGCGTTCTACGTGTCTTGAAAGCTTTGAGTATCGAGTCGGTTTGGAATGCAGCAGAGTATCGGTGCTTGGAAAGAATGAGCAAAAAGTCCTTTGAACGTTGGAGGTGGTCGCGTATTTATAGGTGTGATTCTGGGCAGCAGTTTTTCGCTCAAGTCATGAGTCGTGACCGACTTTAGTTGAGTCGCGGCCGACCTATAGAAGCAAATCCACGGTCTAGTAGAGTTAAGCCGACTTACCTGACTTCACGCAAGTCCAAAGTCGTAAACGAGTTATGAGGACAGGTCATAAAATGATGAGGTATCCGATTCGCTTGCTTAGGTCGTGAACGACCTACCATAGGCCTTAGGTCGGTCTGCCCCATGAGTCGGCCAACATCTTTAAGGCATTAAGGTTATAACCCGGTGAGTCGCTGTCCCTGTTAAGTCGGCAACCAGTTGAGTCGACACTCATTCTGAGTCGGTTCATAGGTTAGGTCGGCAACAAGCTAAGGCTGTTGAGTCGGAACTTCCTTTGAGCCTTAAGTCGGTCTGCTTCTCAAGTCCCTTAGGTCGGTATCCTTCTTAAACCTTATGCAGTTAGGTCGGTCTTCCATGCTAAGATACTAGGTCGGCATCCCTTTGTGCCTTGGGTCGGCAGAACTTGGGTCGCTAACTGTTTGATATGCTAGATCAGTGAGTCATGGCCGAGATGGAGTTAACATTTGCCCCTCGAAGTACACGCCTAATGGTTAGGTCGTGTGCTTCGATGTCCTTTGACTCGTCCGCCATTAGGTCGGTTGCGACCCAACAGTTATATCTGCCGCTTCAGGCATCCCTACTGTAAGGTATAAAACATCCATCTCGTTCTTTTTCATTACTTGTTCCCTTGCTCAATTCTGCCATTAAAATATTCTCAAGTTCCTGAAAGCGGTTTCATTCCAACTGATCACCGATAATCTCTACCATTCATTACGTAAGTGATTTTACTCTTCTTTTGACCGTAGATTACCATCGATTCGTGAATTCTGTCGCTCGAACTCGAATTGCCTCCTTGTACGATGCTCCATCACGAATCCCGTCACATTTATAGTTGATGAAGCCTAGGTTGCTCGATTCGGCTTCAGATGATCGTTGATACAAATAAGATGGTTTATCACCTTAGACTCGATGATCTTTGACGGCAGGGTATTGGACTTGTAACAATTTTGAATTGTTGTATTGGGTGATTCGAGAGCAGGAATGAAGGCTGTTGTTGATGAAATGGTTATCGGGTTAATGGGTTGAATGGAGTGAAATGTTGGTTCGGAGGCGACTCAGCAAATTCAGATGACCTAATTTTTTGGCCGACCTAAACTTTAAGAATTGAATCGTGGCCGAGTTAACACTTGGGGAAATTCCCACTTCTTCGAACCGAAGCCTTTCTCCTGATTACTCCTTCACGACCTAGAGGACTACCGATTTAAGGAACGAAGGAACTTAGCCTTAACTCGCGAAGGATTTTTAAATCATAGCCGACTTAATACTTGAGCTTTGGACTGTTGTCATTTAGGAGCATAGACCCACTTTGGGTATTTGACTTGAACTGCCGAACTAAGTTGTCTGAATTCTGAACTGCCCCAACCCTAAACTTGCTTGATTCTCATTGTATTATTTCATAGACTGCATTGACTTATAAGCTGCCAACCTGCTGAAAATAACAAACAAAGAAAACCAAGACGAAAATACTGCCATTGACTGCCTACATCAGATGACAGATTAGTCGAGCAACTTAAATATATTGCATGAAATGCTTGTGAATCAATCAACTAAAGCTAAACATTAATGCAAAGTGTCAACAACCTGAACTGATTTGTTTGTATCAACATTATACTTGCATATTTAGGCTTAAAACAATAGTCCCTGGATTTCATAACTAACAAATGCTTGCTAGTTTTCATTCCAGTTATATTTGTTTATTGCTTTGTTAATTTTATACAACACCTCACACACATTTTAGGAAACAAGCACCTTGATGTTTGAATATCCAGTTATTTATGTAGAATGACTTCCCATCAAGAAGAAATGGCAGCTCAAGAGGAAGAAACTTTTCCGGTAGCTCTTCCTATAGAGGACCCTCCAGAGAGAACCCTAACTATTCTAACCCCGAGAGCATTTACTCAGTTGCGCACTCAATTTGGTTTTACTGAAAGTGAAGTCCTACTCCCTGGGCCAAGTGATACCGCCGACAGTCCTCCCCGTGGCTTTATTGTAATCAATCGTCAAATGTGTTTAAGCGGGGCGATCCCTCCTTTTAATGACTTTCTCCGAATTCTTCTCCTTCGGTTGTCAATCTCTCCGTCCCAACTTCATCCTAATGGTTATGCCATCTTGATGGGGTTGTGTGTTTTGTTCAAAAGAACTTTTGATCGCTTACCAAGTTTTGAAGAAATTCGTTACTTATGCTCGTTTGCAAAGAGTAGAGATCATCCTTCCCTTATAATTGTGAGGAGTGCTAGAAACCGCAAACTTATTTCTGATCTTACCGAAAGCGTTCATGGATTTTTGAACCAATTTTTCTTTGCTCGCTGCCCCCCAGGGTTTTATGCTGATTGGAGAGTAGGAAGTAAGATTACCTGTCTCCATTTTTAAGCTTTCTCGAGATATGAATTACCAATTGCTAATTTCATTCTTTGCTCTTTTCAGCACTTCCTCTTCCCTCTAGAGATCCGGTCCATAAGCAGACTTTTGACAGATTGAGTGTCGTGGCTGTAGCAGAGAGAAGCATCAAGTTTTTGTTGAGGGATGAATTTTTGCACCAATACGGGCTTCTACATACTTCTCGTTCTACACATCCTCATGAAATCCCAGACTCCCCGGCTAGAGCGTTGGATGCCCCAGTTTCCACAGACACATCCATACCAAAAGGACCTGCTCCCGAGGCTTCGCTAGTGAAGTGCTCTACTTCTATTGATGTTGCGGGGCCATCTGACGAACTTGCCCCGGTTATTGAGGAAGAAGAGCCTCAGGGATCTCCCCAACGTTCACAGAAATCTGGCGAGGAAGCCGAGAAAACTAGCCTTGTCAAGCAGAGCAGGGACGATACTTTCGAAGGGTTGAGCGACCTCTTTGCCACCTCGCAAGAGATCTTTAAAGATGATCCTATCACTACCGGGGTTTCTTCTTCAGTAGTTGAAGTGACTTCTATCCTGCAACAGACTCCGTCAACTCAAGAGTTGATGCTAACTATTACACCCACAACCACTCCTCAATTAAAGAGTGGTTCGTAGTTTGATGCGCGTAGTTTGCACATCACACACATTTAGAATTTTTTCGGCACTTTTATGCTTCTGACTTTTTGTACTTTGAAGAATTCTAAAATTTAGCTCTTTTATTTCAGATTCTCCGATGGGACGCAGCGGATCCTACTATGATGACTTCCAGCGCTACTGGAGGCGTAGCTAATATGATTATAGGCGTTACCTCCCCTCATACAGAGAATCCGATAAAGAAAGAGCCGCCCGAAAGGCTCAAGAGAAGAGGGCTCAAGAGGAGCGTTATGAAAGAAGAGAGAGGGAGGAGCGCCACGATTCTTCGCAGAGAGGCGACGATTCCCATAAAAGAAAATCCCATGATGACCGAGGAAAAAGTCATATGGTTGAAGATTCGAGCAAGCGAGCCCGACATGGTGAGAAGCACACCTCTACAACTCCTGAGAAGGTTACTGCCCCCGCCTCGCTTGACATTCCTTTCGGCTCTCCCGCTCTCGGGAAGACAGACATCCAAACAATAATTAGCAGGCCCAAATTCCAAGTCGGACCGGGCCCGGCCACTTTGCAAAGTCGGTTTCCACAGTGGTGTCTGAAGGGAGTAAGGTTCGACCTTGACTTGGTCCACATTGACAAGTCTTCCATGTTACGAAACCTCGATGCCGTCAAGCTTGATATTGAGAGGATGTCGAACTGGTAAAAACTTGTTGACGAGCTTTAAAGGGTTAATCGTGCAAACATAGAGGCCATGCTCACTATGGAAAATGATAAAGCCAAATGGCAAAAGGTTTTTGAGCAACATGACACTGAAATGAGGAGCATCGCTTCTTACAATGAAGAGCTTGAAGCAAAAGTTGAGGAACTGAAACTAGAGCTCTCTACTTTCTATTCTCAAAAAGAAGAAGTGCTCCTAAAACAAGTGAGAGACGCTCATGCCAGCCAAAGAGATGCCAAAGACAGGCTTGAAGTGCAGAAAAGAATTAGTGAGGGCTATGTTGCTGATATTGAAGAGATTCGAAAGAAAAACAGCTCCCAAGAGGCGGAGATTCAAATGCTTAAGCTTCAACTTTCCAAAGCTGAAAGGGAGCGTGATGAGGCCGTTGCCGGCAAAATTGCGGCTGAAGAATCTCACGAGGCAACGAGGACCAACATCAGCTCGACATTATTTGATTTCTACCTGCATAGCATCTTGGGGCGTGGTAGCCTCGCCTTTCTAGGCCCCAAGTATGAAATTACTCTGGCTGAAGTTTGGGAGGCCGCACTCGATATGCTTGGCGGTAAAGGCGCTGGTTATGCTGAGTCAGCTCTTGAGAAGCATTATCTTGATGATGATGCTCGCGCCGCTCTTGCCAGGGGGAGAGAATAGCTTGCAAAATTAAGGGCCGAAACAGCGGCAGGAGAATACTCAGGAAAAATTATCTCAACTGCTCCGATTCAACCTTCTCCTTCAGCCGAAATTGATATCATCGGTTCCAGTTCCCACTCCCCATCTCCTACTAAAGTTACCACCGAAGCCATAATTACACGAGCCGTAGTTGAACCACAAGAGAGTGCTGAAGCTGTAGACTACGAAATTGATGTGATACCACCAACTTCTCCAGGTTACCCTAATAATGCTCAGGGGGACAACTTGCCAGTTTCTTACGGATTTGGCGAGCTTCTTGATTATCTCTTGAATCTCGACGAGCCATTTTCTCCTCTTTTTGCGGGAAATACTAACACTTTTATCTTTTCCTTTGTAGAGAAAGCGCCGAGCGCCACTCAAACTTCTCCACCTCTAGTTACTGTTTCTCTACCTCCCCCAATCACTCCTTCCACTCATCTGGGATCACAGGAAGAAACAATAGGTGCCCTTCGGGGCTTAGATGACCCAGCTGCTTCGCAAGAGCAAAAAGACGAAGGACTTGGGGGAGGTGAGATATCTCCGAAGCGGACTCCTTCTGACGACATAATTTTGTCTAAACTTGTTACTCCCGGAAGTGAATCTTCTTCAAAGAGGAGAAAGAAGCGCGGAACATCAAAGAGGAAAAGGAAGAGCATCATTGCTACTGAAGAGGAACCGGAAGTTGAACCAATTGTACCTCCCTCTCCTTCTTCCCTCATGCCTATAGATCGGCCCCAAAAGCTAACCATCCGGCCGGGTGAAGGGTCCAAAGGTGGTAAGAAGAAATGAAGCTTCCAGTTTTTAGCTTCTTTTTTTTTATCTCGAAACTTGTATCTTTAAGAAATTGTAATAGAATTGAATAAAATGATCCTTTATTTGTACAAACTCTTGTTTGAATTTGAGAATGCATTTTTATTTTTTATTTTTGTACAAGTTTCTTTACATGATATTGCAGTGAGCTTGTGGTATACTGTTCGAGCGTAATTTTACCGATGTAGTTATACCATGTTGCCCCTATACCATAAGATCGTTGCAATATTTTATATTTTGAGGGGACTTGTACTTTTATTTTGCAGAGAATAATTATTCCATGCTTGGAGGAATATTATTTTGTTAAAAATCAGAGTACAACTCCCTCCAAGTAGATTTTTACACTTCATCCTTCGAAGATATCACCTTTTCTTTTGTGCATATACACATTACCAAGTGAATTCTTCTATGTGGTGAAGTGGGCCTCTGAAGGATACTTTAACTTCTTTTTGAGGAAGAGTACTTTCCAGAATAGGTGAATTATTCTTCCTTTGGAAGTTAAAGTGTGCCTTTGATGAGGGCTTCTTTTTTGTTACGCCATAGTAAAGGGCTTTTTGATTTTTGTTTCTTTGAAAAGTTGCGCCTCTGAGGAAGGCTTTTTCACGTTTCAACACTTGGAGGTTTTATTTCAATCTCGGTGAAACATGTGCCTCCGAAGAGGTCTTTTTGCTTGACTATGCCTCCGGGAGGGGGTCTTTTCATTTCTGCCTCTGGGAAGAGGTCTTTTTATTTTGTTTTTCATTTCAATCTGGTGAAGTGAAACTCCGAAGAGCGGCTGTTGCACTTCAACTCCTGGTGAAATGTGCCTCCAAAGAGGGCTTTTATTGCCTGGAAGTTACTCTCTCATGGTTGGAGGGTCATGACTCCTCCAATCTTTTTTGTTGAGTAGAGAACTTTCTTTTTTTTTGCGGCATATGCCTCGTTAGAGGTTTTTACCCTCCGAAGAGTTGTGCCTCCGAAGAGGGCTTGTGCCTCCGAAGAGGGCTTTGGTCTCTAAGGAGAAGCATTTTACCTCCGTAGAGAAGCATTTTGCCTTCGAAGAGTAGCGTTGGACTCCAAAGAGTAGCATTGGACTCTGGAGTAGCATTGGACTCTGAAGAGTAGCGTTGGACTCCAAAGAGTAGCATTGGACTCTGAAGAGTAGCGTTGGACTCCAAAGAGTAGCATTGGACTCCAAAGAGTAGCGTTGGACTCTGAAGAGTAGCGTTGGACTCCAAAGAGTAGCATTGGACTCCAAAGAGTAGCATTGGACTCTGAAGAGTAGCGTTGGACTCCAAAGAGTAGCGTTGGACTCTGAAGAGTAGCGTTGGACTCCAATGAGTATCATTAGACTCTGAAGAGTAGCGTTGGACTCCAAAGAGTAGCATTGGACTCTGAAGAGTAGCGTTGGACTCCAAAGAGTAGCATTGGACTCTGAAGAGTAGCGTTGGACTCCAAAGAGTAGCATTGGACTCTGAAGAGTATTGTTGGCACTTGTGTTTTTTTATTCCCTGCGCTCCTTAGCAATCCCTCACCATAACATCAAGCACATGTCCCATTCTTTTCATTTGTCCTTTGCTAGAGAAATGTGCCTTGTTGCTGAGTGGGTCCATGGGGCAGATGCATGTTGCTCCACCAGATGTTCGTTTACACAAACGATTGTGGTCGGTTAGCAAAGGCTCAAAATCTCCCTATTAGGAAGGTGCCCTCTTTGGTGGAATCCTCAATAGTTTGCAAATTGCACTCCTTTCGAATTACTTGAATTCGGAACATTTGTCACTTTTCATTTGTTTACTCCGTGATTTGCAGGGATCACTTCGCTCTGTGATATGTTGGATGAGCAAGCTTTATCCTGATAGCCTGCAATACTAAATCGATATTTTTTAGCAATATTTGCATATCAAAATGATACGGGCATTTCAATGGTATTAAGGAATACAAGGTTTATAATTTCTCATTATTGATTCACATCAAATTCACAGTGGTTAACAGCACAGGAGTTATACTTCCATGATCATTTTACAAAGTTAAGCAATGCTATTAAGTAAAATATGGATGTAAATGAATGCTATTCCATGATTTTGTGATTCATATGTTAATCAATAACCAGCTTCTCGGATTCCTGCTCTGTAGTTCTGTTGCCTGAGCCTGATCGATAAGCAAGACATGGCTGCCCTTGAGTGGACGAGGTTGGGTCAATTCCGTCTTTCTTCGCATACTGTTGAAGTTTATTCTGTTTCAGCAATTCTTCAATCACATTCCTTAACTGGCGACATTGATTAGTATCGTGACCGGGTTGGTTGTGAAATCGACAGAATTTCCCATTTTGCACTGCACCTCTCCCTATTTCAGGTGGTTTAGGGTATTTGACAACATCTTTTGTTGCCATGAAGATCTTCTCCGGTGTGTCAGTTAAGGGGGTGAAGTCTGAAGGGTTAAAACGTCGAGGTTTTTTCTTATCTCCCTGCCATTTCCTTTCATCACCCTCCCTTTTCTGGTTTCTAAATTCTTTCTCGTTAGTGATGTCATCGTTATTCTTGATTTCATCTATCACTGCTTTTACTGGCATCGAGAGGTTTTCTAGGCGTATGAATTCGTCGGCCTTTTTATAAAACTTTCCGAGTGAGTTTGGTTCCTTCATTTTGAGCCACGTCCCAAATTCACTCGACTTGTCGATGGCCCGGACTAAGTATGTTAAGATCATTCGGGGTTCTTCGTTGTCCACCTCGGCTAAAGCTATATTAAAACGGTTCAAAAAAGACTTGATGGGTTCTTCGGGTGCTTGTTCTAGGCTAGACAATGACATTATATCTTTTGTCTTTGACGCATACAATCTGAATTGTTCTTTAAATTTCCGGGTTAAATCGGAGAATTGATCTATGGATCGAACCGGTAGCTTGGTGAACCAAACCAAAGCCACCCCTTCTAAATATACTGGAAAATACCGACATTTAATCTCATCCGATGCTCGTGCCCCGGTCATATGCCAATCGTATCTGTATAGAAATTGGTTAGGGTCACTTGTCCCTCGATAAGCCGGGATAGTAGGAGGTACAAATTTCCTGGGAAATTCCGCCTTTAAAATCCTTTCAGTGAACGGAGTTTTGCTCGGAGCGAATCCCCAATCGCTTTCATCCTCATGCCTCCGCATGCTTTCTCTCATGATTGACCGAACCATCCCTGATAGATACTCCTCGTCATTTTGAGATTTTGCCCGTAAGAAGTTAGCTGCCCTTTCAAAAGTTCGAAAGGTAGGTTGTGGCCTTGACCCTTCAGCTTAGGAAGGTGCCCCTGCAGCGGCGTTGCCTGGTCTTTGAGGAATATCTTTCTCTTGGGGGTCATGGGCATCTTCAGCATGGATTGTTTCATTATCCTGTCGTTGGCGACTTGCCTCAAGCGGGGCGTTTAACCTATCCATAATCAAGGCATTCTGGGCATTCTAGGCCTCTAATTGTGCATTTTGAGCATTTAACTGTTGATTCAATCCCAAAACCACAGCGTCTAATTCCGCCCGTGTAACTCCCACATTTGGAGTTGTCTGACTCAGAGGAGGAGAAGTGGCGATGTTCTCTTGAAAATCTTCCGATCTGGCAGATCTACGTTTCCTTCCGGGAGCCATAATTTCTGTTAAACTTCTGGTCCTAACGGAGATTCTTTCCTCACAGTTTGGTGAAGCAATGATGTCAATGTTCCTGAGTTCAATTCTCAGTGAAAGCACCAAAAATGTTAATGCTAAAATTTGAACGCTAACACCCCGGTGTGTAAAGTGTAGTTGTGAAAGCACCACCCGATGATTCGGGAACAGAGTATAAGCAGAAAACTGCAGTAAAAACAGTAAACAACAGCGATTTTATAGTGGTTCGGCTTAATAGTTTGCCTACGTCCACTTTGAATATCTTTATTGATGAATTCGTTACAGATTGATACAATTCTTCCCAAGTACAATACACTTTGAATTACTAAACACTTTGAACGAATGGCTTAAACTTCAATGTGAGTGAAAGTCTTCAAATCCATGTCGGCTGTATGAGATTCCTTCTTGAAATTGTTGGTAGCGTTCTACGTGTCTTGAAAGCTTTGAGTGTCGAGTCGGTTTGGAATGCAACAGAGTATCGGTGCTTGGAAAGAATGAGCAAAAAGTCCTTTGAACGTTGGAGGTGGTCGCGTATTTATAGGTGTGATTCTGTGCAGCAGTTTTTCGCTCAAGTCATGAGTCGTGACCGACTTTAGTTGAGTCGCGGCCGACCTATAGAAGCAAATCCACGGTCTAGTAGAGTTAAGCCGACTTACCTGACTTCACGCAAGTCCAAAGTCGTAAACGAGTTATGGGGCCAGGTCATAAAATGATGAGGTATCCGATTCGCTTGCTTAGGTCGCGAACGACCTACCATAGGCCTTAGGTCGGTCTGCCCCATGAGTCGGCCAACATCTTTAAGGCATTAAGGTTATAACCCGGTGAGTCGCTGTCCCTGTTAAGTCGGCAACCAGTTGAGTCGTCACTCATTCTGAGTCGGTTCATAGGTTAGGTCGGCAACAAGCTAAGGCTGTTGAGTCGGAACTTCCTTTGAGCCTTAAGTCGGTCTGCTTCTCAAGTCCCTTAGGTCGGCATCCTTCTTAAACCTTATGCAGTTAGGTCAGTCTTCCATGCTAAGATACTAGGTCGGCATCCCTTTGTGCCTTGGGTCGGCAGAACTTGGGTCGCTAACTGTTTGATATGCTAGATCGGTGAGTCATGGCCGAGATGGAGTTAACACACGAACAGCTTGTGACATGCACAGTGTATCACTGTATATGTCATAAGGCCGTGTACACCGATATACACTTGATAAAATTACAGGGACAAGCGAGCACATGTCAAACCCAAATAAAAAGCCAGGTTCAACTCAAATGCAATACAAATAAAGTCACGACACGAGCATAAGGTCAAACCCGAGCTATAAGCAGGATTCAACACATGTGCGAGTTCAAAAAGTTCAGTGATGTACACATGAAGTAAAATAATAAAGTCAACAAGACTGGTTAGAGAAACCATAGTTCAACTCATCACAAATATGCAAAGCGACAATGGAGCAATTCACATACACCCACAACTACAGCAACATCGAACAGATAAATGAATTGGTCTGAACAAGCTTCATGGACCCAACAAACACCAACATATACACACACATGTATATGCATGTGTACATATGGTGATACGACAAGCTTTTTTCGATATGCAAGTAGTACAAGATCAAATGCCACTAGACAGTCCAAACCAGACTCAAGGAAATGAACTGGTCAGAACAAAGACAGTGCATATTATACTATACCAGGGATGAAACTCATCATAATTCAAACTGCAACAGATGACAACAGTGGTGCAACAAAACCCAATACAGTGAACTACATGATGAATAAATATGCAAGTGAAAATAACAAGTGCACCAACATCTACAACGTACATATACTCGATTCAAACAAGCACACAAGCTAATCCAGACTGTGCAGGAACCAAAACAAGAATTCAACTGAATACAAGTGAATGACAATAACAAATGCAATGCATCATGAGTAAAAGATAATGCACAGTGAAGACTAAAAGGCACAAATCGGCAACAATTCAATATACATCAGTTTCAAGTCAATGCAGCAGTGTGACCATAACCAAAACCAAGGCATGAATGTAGATAGAAATTACACATGAAGTTCAGAAGTGAAGACTACATAATGTAACATGAAGACACTGCAACATAAAAGCAAATACAAACTGCCTCGAAGAATGCATATGGTCAGGAAATGTCGAAGACAAAGCAATGCAAAACAACCATCAATGGCCAGAGGTATTTTTACTGAAGTGCAGACCAAACTTCAATCAAATTACACGGGCAATAGGATGACCAGACTAACATGACCAGATAGACCAGCAAAGCAACAACTCAAGTGAAACGAAAATCACATGAAATAAGACACAGGACAGTGAACACGAAGTACAAAGCATACATTGATGAATGTATGTAAATATATATGATGTATGTAGTGATAACTTGTATCACATTTCGAATGGTACATGTGCAATGACCAGAAGCAATATCAGTGCAACGGTGGTGGTCGAAGTCATACTAGCAGTGATAGCGCCAAAGGCACAGAAGTCAAAATCAATAACCAAGACAAACATCAAACAAGTTCATATTTTCACAAAATCAAAAATAGCCGAAGTCAACCACGAACAGTAGCAAGTTTCAAACCAAAATCAATCAAACTGTGATGGCCAAGAAAATCAACCATGTCAGAAGTCAAAGCCGCGACAAGCAAGTAATCAAATATACATATTGAAAAGGTCAGAAAATATCACCAGCATTCGATCAAAATCAAACGACCGAGCAAATTATCAAACAAACGAAAATCAAGGTGTTCGAACACTATATAAATGATTAACATCATCGGCAGTTGATCATTCAAGTTCAAGCAATAAAAAGTTATCATTCAACTCGAATCATCGATTGAGTTGAAGCATATCAACCAGAAAAGCAAAAAGGAAAACAATATACCAATTTTGATTCGAACTCGATCGAATTGAAGTAGCCGCAATCAATCACTAATAGAAGAAATAATTCGAAGCATCAACAGTTAATTCAACTAAGCGGCAACCTCAATTTTACAGAAACCCTAAAGTTGTGGAAAGAGGAACAAACGAAAATTGAAGCAGCCATATCAAGGAGTCGACCGAAGATATAAAAGGGAAAAAGGAATAACATTTATCACTATTTTTTATTTTAGACCATCTTAATCTCTTTGGGATTCTAATCTTTAAAATTACGGTCTATTTGTTTTATTGTTTTAATAGTTTTATAATTTCTCTTTTAAATGATTGTAATTTCTAGTCGTGTGGCTAGGGGACGAACTACGATGGTGTAATTCGAGAATTCACAACTCAATGGCTGAGTTGTGGCACGGTTTTGAACGTAGAGTTAGGTTAGTCGATAGCGAATGTAACATCCCGCCTTTTCGCACGCTTTAAATCGACGATAAATCACACACGTCAGACTTAAAACATACAAAAGGGCGGATTGTTATGGGGTAAATAAGAAAAGAAGAGAAGAAAAAAACAAAACAGAATCTTGCAGCGGAACGATAAAATATAATAATCAATATACAGTTCATAAAACTGTTTTACAAAGCATTTGATTTTTCTTTATACATTAAATATCAGAGTTCACATACCAAAGGATAATAACAATGCTGCGGAAATAAATGGAGTAGTGGAATAATATAGTAGATAATAGTAATATAAATCTTCGTCCTCGTCCTCCAGAGCTAAAGCCTTTGAATCCTGAAATGCTCAGGCTGACCCGAGCGAATTGAAAAGACAAAACAATCGAGTCAGAACTAAAATATCTTATGTGAGTTAAATTAACAGAAATAAATATGAGTGCAGTAACTTAAGAGATGCTTGGGATTCACATCTCCTAAGGATCCGTTAAACTATTTACTATGTAGTAATATTTCTCTATTATAATGACGTCTAATAGTAAAATAAACTTACTTTTAAATAACGTTAAGGGGTTACCTATATAGCCCTTAACAAAAATAATTCCAATAGTCTATACAGTGCCTGCATATCTCCTGATCGGGAGACTATGAGAAGACACTCCATAGGTACGACACAAATAGAAACTCGTAGTAAGGATCGGTATGGTAGGTGACACGGCACAACTAGGCAATGCCAGGGTAGATATACCAATTACGCACATGGGCTGGTGGTAATGCTTAGCGCGCAGCTACCGCCTACCTCGAGCCGCACCCCTAAATCAAAATCAAAAGTGGCCACCGAACAAATCCAAAGTCAGAGTAGAATATCGAAGGGATGTGTCCGATAAGAGGGGCTACCTCCTTGGCCTGAGATCGCTCTTGTTTTAGCCACCATATGCCAACTCACGGGAGTCGGGTCCACGTATTTACCTCAAAGGAAACGCTGCCACCTTCCTACTTCATTCTAGAATCTCCACCGCGTACACGATTGTTAAAGTGGTTTTCGAAGTTGGCAGAAAGTATGACAACTTCCGATCCCGGTCTCTTTAACAACCAAACGTTATTATAACACCGCGATTATTTCAAAACAATTTATACTTTTAAAACAAAAATATAATATCCATTTCAGAACCATATAAATACGATATCATTTCTATTTCAAAAGCCAATCAATATGATATCATTTTAATTTCAAATATATTCTTTTCCCAAAATCATGGTACTTTCAACTCTATATACCTTGAAATCTATAGCTTTGAAACATAACTTAATATACTTCAATGCTTTAAATATTAAATTACTTGATAGAATAAAATAGCTTTTTTAATTTTACAAATAAATTCCAAATACCGATTTGAATTTCTCAATAAACCATTTCAATCCATATATTTCAAAGCTTTAAATATTCCACCATTTCAAACTAATTCTTTGATAATTCCATAAATATCAATTTCAATTACTATTATTTAGATTTGAAATGTTTACTTAACAACTCTAATATCATTTAAGCAAAGTCGTTACTTCAAATAACAGGATCTGCTTTCTATTTAAATTAACTTGATAATATTCATTCAAAATGATTTATATTCATTTAAATCCTCTAAACCAAAAATCAAGTTATACAAATCATACCTTTTTAAAATCTCAAATTTATTTAAATTTTAAATCAATTTTATTCGAGGAAAATTATTAAATACTTTAATTCAAATCAAATTCACATTATCTTCCAACCTTAATTTTATTTGCGTCATTATAAACTTTATATACAATAGAATTTAAATAGATACTAAACCATATTATATAAAAGAAATTCAAACTTTATTATGTAGCTTATTTCATAATTTGAAACAAATTATACATAGCTAAATCAATAATAAAATAGCATTTATATAACATCAAAAATCAATATCTGTATAGTCCATATATTTCTTTTCAAAATCATAAAAACTATTTCAAATAATTTATATATATAGACCGCGGTGTCTGTATATAATTTTCTATCTTATGGTCAAGTGATACGGATATTTATCATTTCAATCCGTGATTTAAAATAAAAATTACGGTTATATATCATTTCAAATTGCAATCCCGATGAAATGAAAATGCACAATAACTTGCAGTTTATACAATATAAAATACAACATCCGTTCATCCAATATCAACCATCAACCATTTATCGCAATCATCATCAAATTCAACCAATAGCATCAATATAGAACAGATAATAAACAACAGGTATTAAATAGCAGTTTATATTCAATAATAAATTAAATAACTGTTTAACTGGCAGTTTATATGCGATGAATAATTAACTAACAATTTAACTAGCAGTTTAAATACAATGAATAAATTAAATAGCGATTTAATTTAAATAAATGAAATTAACTGAGATGATGATTAAAAATATGCCATATAACCATAAATAAATTTTAAATCACATCATATATCAATTTAACAAACATAAGAAATTTTAGAAGTTGTGAGTGGGTTAAATACTCCCTTTTGAATTTAAATCGAAAAATTTGACAGTTTCCAAATTTGTTCAAACCAGTGTCAAATTATTCGGTATTTCAATACGATCCTAACAAAAAAAATCATGCGTAAAACCGATTTCATATGTAAAAGTTATTGAAATCAGAACATTTGAAAACAAAATTCAAATTAAAACAAAAGTAAATAACTTTTCCCGCCTAACAATGCCACATCAATCCCCCATCACACAGAACACTGTGCATGCGAATAGAACCCTATCCAGCTGAAAAACAAGAACGCTCCAACAATGCCGCCGTCCACCTTGTTACCGCGCCGCCTCACGTCACCTCGACCCTGCCGACGTTCTCACGCACGACACGACTCCGGCCCATTCTCGTGGGCCCACGCCACCACGACACAAGTAAAACCCAACGGCCACCACCATTTCCACAACCCGAATTGAATTTTGTCGTCGATCAGACTGTCCGAAACCCACATGGATGCAACCCCCTTGGCTCTCTCTTCAAAACCTAGAAAGGGTTCGACAATCCGACAACTTTAATTTGGACGTGATGAACGGCCGAAAATTGTTCTTCAATTTCTGGACAAAATATGCGTTGAATCGAAAAACGAGTTGTAGATCTCAGTTACGCTCTTCGAGAGCTTCGATATATAATTTTTTCAAATTTTTCTGAGGAGTCTGAAATTTTCGCTTTGGATTGAAATTTGAATTGGGTAGATTAGGTTTTACAGCCATTGAGGAGGAGGAGCACAGAAGTTTCTGTACGTATAAAAATGAGGAGCATAGGCTGTTAGGGTTTATAATGGGGTTTATATAGGTAGGTCAAAAATCAGAATGGATGGATAAGGTTGGATATACGCGCTAACGCCAAAATGGCCCAAAAAGCCCGTTTCGACTACGGAACGAAATTGGGTCAACCCATATATCACAATAGATATTTTAAAATATTTTAAACGCGATGGAACAAGTTTCATGTCCAAATTCCGTCGTATGAAGAAGTTATGCTCAAATCAAAAAATTTCAAGTTGATTTCAATTTAATTTATTTCAAGGCGTTTCGAGTCCGTACGATCAAACGACAAGTCCGATCGCAACGAAACTTTAAATCCTACAATAATTTCGCTGTTACGGACCTGATGAAACTGGTTTCATCGAAATCCGGGTCAGTGGCCAAAACGGCTATTTTTACATTAATTGAATAAATTTATAATTAATTGATTGAATCCAAATTAAAATTTCAATTCTAAAATTGACAATTTCAACATTTTTAAATTTCTTAACCATTTACAAGGTTTTAAACAAATTTAAATGTCAATAAATAGTTGACTTATTTATCAATTCCAATGTCAAATCTAAATTTCAATTTCATTAAATTTAGAATTTATAAAATAAAACTCCAAAAATCCATTTATTAAATAAATAAATTATTATTCCATTCATTCCTGTCAAATAGATGGATTAACCTTTGATTCAAACCATTCCATAGATATTCCCACTCGCCTAAATTACTATTTTAAATATTTAATTCATTTAATTGCAATTAACCCTTTTATCATAAATTAAATTCCAATATATTGATAAAACTTTATTTTCATTCTTTTTATTCACTAATCATCATATTATGAAGAATATTTACGTTATTCCCCATTATTACCTTAATTTATTTTAACGTAACATTTAACTTAGATTTATTGTAATGCTTTCCAATTTAGTTGAATGAACTAAATATATATAACTCATAACAATTGTTGTCAAAACTCTAAATCCCACATTTATAAGTTCATTATTTCCTCTCCAATATTATAGTTATTTACATAGTATTGGTTTTTATTCCATCATCATTTATTATAAATTTATTAATTAAATAAATTCAATATTTAAGTTCGTATACATTTATTACCAAGTACACATTTACCTTAGTCCAACAAATTGGAATTCCATTCAATTACTATAAACAATCATTTTCCCATTCACACTTTATTATCCACCCACAATTATTGCAATTCATTATCTTATATTGATCTTATCCAATTTCCATTAAATTTAAATTCAATTACTATTCAATGTATATTTATTCATTAATTAATTCGATATTTACGTTTGTTTCCTTCCATTTTATTTATAACCTAGTACACATTTACATTAATCCCATTTCATTCCATCCAGTAATGGGTATTGCATTGAAATTTAATTTATTAGCTTATATCAACATTATTACCATTAATTGCAATTGGATTACCAATTTTATGCGATACCCTAAATAAATAACATATATTAATTCAATACTTACATTTGTTTACCTATGTTTCATTTATACAAATTATATTATTCCACCCATTAATACAATAACTGCATTTGTTCTTATTACATTCCATTTATAGCTAAGTCATAATATTTGAATTTTTATTAAATTGGAACGTTCATTCAAGTTCATTAATTATTAACTTGCATTAACACGTTTCCTTAATTTAAAATCAAATACTGTTAACAATGTTTTATTACATTAATCAATTTAATACTTTTCTTTTATTTCTTATATACAATTTACATCCAGGTATAATCTTTTCACTACTTTCATTCATTATAATTCTATTCAAATTACTAATAAATAGGTTTTAATTACCAATTATATGATTTATTTTAGCGTTCATTTCAATATTAATATATAATTTTTTTTATTTCTACTAAATTTAATTACAAAAATCTCATTAATTTAACTAATTTAAATTGTCGAAAATTACGGGTCGTTACGCTCTCTCCCACTCAAAACTTTTTTTACCCGAAAAGGAAAAGAAGGAAAAAGAAGGATTAAGAAATCAATATATCTTACTTAAAATATTAAATTTATAAACAAATTGATTTACAAAATTAATTAATTTAGATACAATATACCATTTTATAACCATTAAACATTTTTATACTCAAATTTAATAAAGTTTGGAAAACACTTTTTCAAAAAAAAATTTCTAAGTCCAAAATTTACATAAAATTTCGGCAGAGTCTCCTTTGTACGGAGGGGCTCTGGAGAAAATATAATATCAAAATAACAATATACACATATATTTTCCAAAATGATATATATATCCCAACATGGGAAACAATATAATGACGCTATAAACCGTAATCCGAAAACGTGCCGATTAGTCGGGCAATTAACGCTTTATTTTATGGAACCAAAAGTAGCAATTGCTTCCATAGTTTGCATTTCACTTATATAATACAAAAAAGTTAACAATTTTATAAAATGAAATATTCAAGTGATTTCAACCATAAACAAACAAATCAATACAAACAACAATCACTTGCATCCAGGCATCTAACCATCACATAGAATCATTACAAATCAATCATTCATTCATATCAACAAAACAAATAGTTGTTCGGGTTCAAACTTCAAATTGTATAGGATGGAAAAATAAACTACTCAGCGCACCATTTACTCAACAGTCTCTGATGAAGCTAAATAGATTATTCATACATCCAAACAATCTTAAAATATCATCACCCAAACAACCATAAACCAAAAGAAACAATAACAATTTCAAACAACAGATTTAGTTTACTTATTATTAATTTCATTTCCTACATTAGTTGCTTCATTTCTTTTCTTTCATATAATGATTTATCTTTTTATTTTACATTTATTTCTTACCATTTTATTTAGAAATAATTTCAACTTATTTACTTATGTTAAACTTTCTTACTCACAGTACTTGCCTTCTATTATATTTAATTAGTAGTATTTCAATTAAACTTAAGTTTATAACAACTACATCTTCCAATTCTTATTTATTAAAGAATTTCATTGAATACCTTCACTAATTCAAACTTTACTTGTATAATATTCTATTACAATTTCTTATTAACATTTCAACTTTTTACATCTTCTGGTAAGTTATATATATGCCTTTAAGAATGTAATTAAAATCATACAAGTTTATCTTTTTTCTTTTAATTAATTAATGGTTCAATAATTATATCTTTCGTTTTATAAGATTCCAATTTCACTTTCCTTTAATCTAACTTAGCGTTAAATTACTTATAGTTTCATTTATTGCAGTATTCATCTTTCTGCTTATTTTCAAAATAAGTAACTCCAACATTTACTTAAGTCTGTAATTACTTACTTACAACATTTACCTTCTATCACATTTTATTATAGTAAGATTTCCATTACAACTTAAGTTTATTGGAACATCAATTCTTATAAATAAAAGCAATTTATTTTATTTCTCTCAATTAACTAAATGCTTAATAATAATATCCTTTGTCTTATAGGTTCCAAATTATAAATTAGTTATATTCCATTTTACTACATTAAATGGAAATTATTAATTAACAGAAACTTAAGAATTAAATACCGGGTTTTATTCAAAATCCTTTTAAAATAACAGATAAACATATACTTGCAATTTATATATCCAATTATATTTAAAAAATTATATTTGTTTATCAAAATAAATCTGTAGTAAAACTACTACAATGGCCTTCCCACTTAGAAACTCGAAAATGAATGTCGATGATGCGTGCACTCATCACCGAAATTATTTTCCAGCGACAGAAAGGGGAGTACAGAATTTATTTCTTCCAAATTTCTTTCAAACTATTCTTTCAAATTATATTGAAATACTTATATCAGAAAATACTTATAAAATATTATTATTATATTCCAAAAATCTTTTGAAAGAAATTTTCAAAACCTTGGAACTTAAATTCTAAATTCCTAATTTTCATTTATTTTATTTTCAATCTTATTTTAACTATTATTTATAAATTTCATTACGTAACAACCAATATTTTTGCAACCAAATATATATCATTATTTATAAAATTTATTATATATACATAGAAAATATAATGGGAAAAAATATTTCATTCACCTATATTAAAACCAAATATTATGTCGGTCTGTCCTATTAAGTGTTTAGAAATCCCTATTGATGTCATAGCGTCCCATGCACCAACCAGAATTTATAAATACAAAACGGAACAAATTAACACAATATTAAAACCTTTTTATACCACTAACAAGTACGCTCTCTCATATATATACACTCAGCGACTCATCATTGGGTATTACCACCCTATTAATAAAGAGTCGCACCCCAGAGCTAAGGTTTTCACTAAACCAAAGCTCTGATACCAGATATAACATCCTGCCATTCCACACGCTTTAAATCGACGATAAACCACACACGTCAGACATAAAACATACAAAAGGGCGGATTGTTATGGGGTAAATAAGAAAAGCAGAGAAGAAAAAACAAAACAGAATCTTGCAGCAGAACGATAAAATATAATAATCAATATACAGTTCATAAAACTGTTTTACAAAACATTTGATTTTTCTTTCTACAATAAATACCAGAGTTCACATACCAAAGGATAATAACAATGCAGTAGAAATAAATGTTGTAGTGGAATAATATAGTTGATAATAGTAATATAAATCTTCGTCCTCGTCCTCCAGAGCTAAAGTCTTCCAATACTGAAATGCTCAGGCTGACCCGAGCGAATTGAAAAGACAAAACACCCGAGTCAGAACTAAAATATCTTATGTGAGTTAAATTAATAGAAATAAATATGAATGCAGTAACTTAAGAGATGCTCGGGATTCACATCTCCTAAGGATCCGTTAAACTATCTACTATGTAGTAATATTTCACTATTATAATAGTGTCTAATAGTAAAATAAACTTACTTTTAAATAGCGTTAAGGAGTTACCCATATAGCCCTTAACACAAATAATACCAATAGTCTATACAGTGCTTGCATATCTCCTGATCGGGAGACTATGAGAAGACACTCCATATGTACGAAACAAATAGAAACTCGTAGTAAGGCTCGGTATGGTAGGTGACACGGCACAACTAGGCAATGCCAGAGTAGATATACCAATTATGCACACGGGCTGGTGGTAACGCGTAGCGCGCAGCTACTGCCTACCTCGAGCCACACCCCTAAATCAAAATCAAAAGTGGCCACCGAACAAATCCAAAGTCAGAGTAGAATATTGAAGGGATGTGTCCGATAAGAGGGGCTACCTCCTTGGCCCGAGATCGCTCCTGTTTTAGCCACATATGCCAACTCACGGGAGTCGGGTCCACGTATTTACCTCAAAGGAAACGCCGCCACCTTCCTACTTCATTCTAGAATCTCCACCGCGTACACGGTTGTTAAAGTGGTTTTCGGAATTGGCAGAGAGTATGACAACTTCCGATCCTGGTCTCTTTAACAACCAAACATTATTATAACACCGCGGTTATTTCAAAACAATTTATACTTTTAAAACCAGAATATAATATCCATTTCAGAACCATATAAATACGATATCATTTCTATTTCAAAAGCCAATCAATATGATATCATTTTAATTTCAAATATATTCTTTTCCCAAAATCATGGTACTTTCAACTCTATATACCTTGAAATCTATAGCTTTGAAACATCACTTAATATACTTTAATGGTTTAAATATTAAATTAATTTATAGAACAAAATAGCTTTTTTAATTTTACAAATAAATTCCAAATACCGATTTGAACTTCTCAATAAACCATTTCAATCCATATATTTCAAAGCTTTAAATATTCCACCATTTCAAACTAATTCTTTGATAATTCCACAAATATCAATTTCAATTACTATTATTTAGATTTGAAATGTTTACTTAACAACTCTAATATCATTTAAGGAAAGCCTTTACTTCAAATAACAGGATATACTTTCTATTTAAATTAACTTGAAAATATTCATTCAAAATGATTTATATTCATTTAAATCCTCTAAACCAAAAATCAAGTTATACAAATCATACCTTTTTAAAATCTCAAATTTATTTATATTTCAAATCAATTTTTGTGACGCCCCACCTCTATGCCCACGCTAGCCAAGAACACTACGGTGTAGTGCTGTCAACTAGCGCGGAGAATAAGGCTGTTGAGGAGCGACCATCCGTAGTTAGGCCTTACACTAGTATTGGTTATCTCGATAGGAATGATATATATATATATATATATATATTCTTTCATTTTTAATCTCTGATTTATCTACTCCCATCGACATACCCCAATTCCCGTATAAAACGAACTATGATGGTTCATAATAGTTTAGGACAGTAAATATAATAATAACACAGATAATATAAATGCGGAACACGGATAAAACAGAAAGTCTCATATATACAATAACTGATATCAGTTACAATACATGTGATACATTACATATTGTACAACTACAACTGTCGACTCTGGAAGTTACATATACAAGTACATTATCGCAAATAATATACATGAATACACAACATCCTATACTAAGACAACGACTACTCCAAAAAGTATGAAAAGACTTCATAGCTCTAGCAGCAACCCAAAGCAGGATATCTACAACCTGTAACAACTCGGTCTGACCCGAGTATTAAATTCAAAAGAAAATAATACACGAGTCAGTCTAATTCAAACTCAGTTATTAGTGCACAGAAGCAAAAATAATTAAGTAACAAATAGACGACAGTCACAAAAATCTCGTCTATCCGATCCTTAAATAAAGAAATCGAATAACGATAAATATAACACGTAACAGTGTTAAACAACAACTCAGCAAATCCAAATTATCAACGAAGATAAATTAAAAAGATTATCAATGAAGATAATTTAGAAAACAACAATCGGAATACGACACAAAATATTGAATTGAATAAACAAAACAGTTCAAACCATTGAAATGTCAATTAAAATATTAATTCGAGTAGGACTGCAGTACACGCACGCGTGCACGGCCTCGCCGCTACAGTATATGGAATATGCAAAAGAACAATAAATCAAAACAAAATAGAATATCAATAAAATCCATACCGTGTGGCTGCAGTTCACACCTGCGTGCACTGCCTTGCCACTACAGTGATGATGTACCCAAAAACTCAATACCGTGTGGCTGCAGTTCACGCTTGCGTGCACTGTCATGCCACTACAGTGATGATGTACACAAAAACTCAATACCGTGTGGCTGCAGTTCACGCTTGCATGCACTGTCATGACACTACAGTGATGATGTACACAACCGGGCACAAGGTCAAACCCGAACTATTAGCTGGATTCAACACAGGGCAGGTGTACAGGCTACGACTTCAAGCATAAAGCAGTTCAATAACCAAGCAACAATGAAAAAACAATGGAACCAACTCAAATGCAAACTATGTCATACATGATACAGTGACATTATGGATGCAAGCAAATACATGGGTATAGGTCAGTAAAAACCCAAGTCAAAGCCCGAAGTTCAACAGCAGTCAACCAGGCTGCACATTCTAGTGCTAGCCGAAGTGAAAGGCTACAAAGCCAAACAGTGGTCAGAAAAGACTATAGGGAAGTCAAGTGCAACACAGTGACAAATGGTCTGCACAATATCAGGGGAATGATATAAAAAGTGCACAGTAAGTGTGCAAATAAATCAAGTGCACAACATCCAACCTATATATCATTTCACAATGCAAACGCAAAGATGAAGGAAACTGCAATGAATTTAAGGCCCTAAAGTTTAACTTCAAGATCACATGTACAGAAGACCAGTGAAGAAAATGAAGTGACACAAGTGATGCTAGACAAAGTGCAGAAAATCAATGCACTGCCTATACAACAGGTAGATGTAGATGCAATGAAGCCAAAGCAAGCAAAGGTATTAATATGGCAACATAGCAAGCACATGAATGCACAGTGCACTACAACACCAAGTGGTACAGGGTCAATGCTACAATTTCAAGTCCATATGCAAATTGAAATAGGCAGTGACAACCGATGGTATACAAGTGCAAAAATTCAAAACAGTATATCCCAATACCAGATTACAGTGAATCAAAAAGAAACTGCAACAACAGGGACTGGCAGTCATGCTAATGACAACTATTATCCAAATCAAAGTCAAGTGATACCAAATGCAAGTGAAGTACAACTATGCAGTGTTCAATACTGAAACCACAAATGCACATACACCAGACATATACATGAATGATCAGTACGGCCAAGTATGAAGTACTCACAAACTAGCAAAAGTGGAAACAATCACATAAAATTCGAAAACATTATCAAGTCAGAGCCGAGTTTGACAGTGTCAAACATCGAAGTGAAAAACTTATAACACGTGGCACTTCAAGTTCATAGAGGACATGATCAAGACAGTGGCCAAGGTAATCAATCAAGACCGAGAACAACTGCAGTGGTAACACACGAGTGTTACCAGAAGTAAAGACCGAAGTCACAATAGGAATCAATGCTCAGGTCACAAACACTCGACAAACTCAAGTAAAACACAGCAAAGAGGCTTAACAATCGAAGTGACCGAAGTCAACAAAAAAATCGAATTCGTGATGGTCACGAGATACTAAACAGCCCAACATCAAAGCCGAGTTAACCAAGTATCATGAAATTACACAAATTTGACAAAATCAGAGAAAGCATCAACAATGAAACCAAATCGTACACAAAGCATCTTACTAAGTCAAATTAGATGTGAGTAATAAAGATTACTCACCTTAGTTCGAAGCGGCCGAGACTCAAGCAAGGAGATGGCATCAATCGCCAAAGCAAGGCCAGAGTCTTCATTCAATCGAGCTTCAATTGTTGGTGACTCCGATTTTCACGAACCCTAGTTTTCGAGAAGAGGGACGAACGATATTGAGCAGCCATTTTTTTCTTTCGATTGTTTTTGGGGTTGCGAACGAAAAATGAAAAAAAGGGGGCTGGTTATTTTCTTCGTTTTTGGTTAGGGTTTTAAAAAGAATGCAAAAAGAAAAAAAAGAACGGGTCTAAAAATTTTATAAGGGAACGGTATTCGTTTGATAACAGAATACCAAAAAGAAATGTGGCCCAATATTTTTTTTTCTAAGTCCACAAACCTTAACAAATTTCAAAAGAATTTAAGCCAGATTCAAAATTCCAACAACAAACAACAATCAGCTAGCAAATTAATCGTTTAATGATGATTACAAATTGGTGAGAAATTCCTGGGTTGTTAATTCGAGGAAAATTCTTAAATACTTTAATTCAAATCAAATTCACATTATCTTCCAACCTTAATTTTATTTTCGTCATTATAAACTTTATATACAATAGAATTTAAATAGATACTTAACCATATTATATAAAAGAAATTCAAAATTTATTATTTAGCTTATTTTATAATTCAAAACAAATTATACATAGCTAAATCAATAATAAAATAGCATTTATATAACATCAAAAATCAATATCTGCATAGTCCATATATTTCTTTACAAAACCATAAAAATCATTTCAAATATTATATATATATATAGACCGTGGTGTCTGCATATAATTTTCTATCATATGGTCAAGTGATACAGATATTTGTCATTTCAATCCGTGGTTTAAAATAAAAATTACGGTTATATATCATTTCAAACCACAATCCCGAATGAAATGAAAATGCACAATAACTTGCAGTTTATACAATATAAAATACAACATCCATTCATCCAATATAAAAAATTAACCATTTATCGCAATCATCATCAAATTTAACCAATAGCATCAATATAGAATGAATAATAAACAACAGGTATTAAATAGCAGTTTATATTCAATAATAAATCAAATAACTGTTTAACTGGCAGTTTATATGCAATGAATAATTAATTAACAATTTTACTGGCAGTTTAAATGCAATGAATAATTTAAATAGCAATTTAATTTAAATAAATGAAATTAATTGAGATGATGGTTAAAAATATGCCATACAACCATAAATAAATTTTAAATCACATCATATATCAATTTAACAAACATAAGAAATTTTAGAAGTTCTGAGTGGGTTAAACACTCACCTTTTGAATTTAAATTCAATTTAAATTCAAAAATTTGACTGTATCCAAATCCATCCAAACCAGTGTCAAAGTATTCGGAATTTCAATACGATCCTAACAAAAAAAATTGCGCGTAAAACCTATTTCATATGTAAAAGTTATTGAAATCAGAACATTTGAAAACAAAATTCAAATTAAAACAAAAGTAAATAACTTTTCCCACCTAGCAATGCCACGTCAATCCCCCATCATGCAGAACACTGTGCACGCGAACAGAAACCTACCCAGCTGAAAAACAAGCACGCTCCAACAACGTCGCCTTCCACCTCGTTGTCGTGCCGCCTCACCTCACGTCGCCTCGACCCTGCCAACGTTCTCGTGCACGACACGACTCCAACCCATTCTCGTGGGCCCACGCCACCATGACACACAGTAAAACCCAGCAGCTACCACCATTTTCGCAACCCTAATCGAATTTTGCCGTCGATCAGACCGTCAACTCACCCCGAAATCCACATGGATGCGAACCCCTCGGCTCTTTCTTCAAAACCTAGAAAGGGTTCGACAATCCAACAACTTTGATTTCGACGTGATGAACGGCCGAAAATTGTTCTTCGATTTTTAGACAAATAATGCGTCGAATCGAAAAACGAGTTGCGGATTTGAATTACGCTCTTCGAGAGCTTCGATATATAACTTTTTCAAATTTTTCTTAGGAGTTTGAAATTTAAGCCTTGGATTGAAATTTGAATTGGATAGATTAGGTTTTACAGCTATTGAGGAAGAGGAGCACAAAAGTTTCTGTACGTATAGAAATGAGGAACATAGGCTGTTAGGGTTTATAACCGGGTTAATAGAGGTAGGTCAGAAATTAGAATGGATGGATAAAATTGGATATACGCGCTAACGCCAAAGTGGCCCAAAAAGCCCGTTTCAACTCCGGAACGAAATTGGGTCAACCCATATATCACAATAGGTATTTTAAAATATTTTAAACGCGATAGAATAAGCTTCAAGTCCAAATTTCATCTATGAAGAAGTTATGCTCAAATCAAAATTTTCCAAATTGATTTCAATTTAATTTATTTCAAGGCGTTTCGAGTCCGTACGATCAAATGACAAGTCCAATAGCTACGAAACTTGAAATCCTATAATAATTCACCGTTACAGACCCGATAAAACTGGTTTCGCGGAAATCCGGGTCAGTGGCCAAAATGGCTATTTTTACATTAGTTGAATAAATTTATAATTAATTGATTAAATCAAAACTAAAATTTCAATTCTAAAATTGACAATTTCAACATTTTTAAATTTCTTAACCATTTACAAGGTTTTAAACAAACTTAAATGTCAATAAATAGTTGACTTATTTATCAATTCCAATGTTAAAACCAATTTTCAATATTAAATTTCAATTTTATTAAATTTAGAATTTATAAAATAAAACTCCAAAAATCCATTTATTAAATAAATTAATTATTATTCCATACATTCCTATCAAATAGATGGATTAACCTTGGATTCAAACCATTCCATAGATATTCCCACTCATCTAAATTCCCATTCTAAATATTTAATTCATTTTATTGCAATTAACCCTATTATCATAAATTAAATTCCAATATATTGATAAAATTTTATTTTCATTCTTTTTATTCACTAATCATCATATTATGAAGAATATTTATGTTTTTCCCTATTATTACCTTAATTTATTTTAACGTAACATTTAACTTAGATTTATTGTAATGCTTTCCAATTTAATTGAATGAACTATATATATATATAACTCATAATAATTGTTGTCAGAACTCTAAATCCCACATTAATAAGTTTATTATTTCCACTCTAATATTATATTTATTTATAGATACTGGTTTTTATTCAATCATCATTTATTATATATATTAATTAAATAAATTCAATATTTAAGTTCGTTTAAATTTATTACCAAGTACACATTTACCTTATTCCAACAAATTGGAATTCCATTCAATTACTATATACAATCATTTTCCCATTCACACTTTATTATCCACCCACAATTATTGCAATTCATTATGTTATATTGATTTTATCCAATTGCCATTAAATTTGCATTCAATTACTATACAATGTATATTTATTAATTAATTAATTTGATATTTACATTTGTTTCCTTCCATTTTATATATAACCTAGTATACATTTACATTAATCCCATTTCATTCCATCCATTAATGGATATTGCATTGAAATTTAATTTATTAGCTTATATCAACATTATTACCATTAATTGCGATTGGATTACCAATTTTATGCGATACCCTAAATAAATAACATATATTAATTCAATACTTACATTTGTTTACCTATGTTTCATTTATACAAATTATATTATTCCACCCATTAATACAATAATAACATTTGTTCTTCTTATATTCCTTTTATAGCTAAGTAATAATATTTGAATTTTTATTCAATTGGAATGTTCATTCAAGTTCATTAATTATTAACTTGCATTAACACGCTTCCTTAATTTAAAATCAAATACTGTTAATAATGTTTTATTACATTAATCAATTTAATACTTTCTTTTTATTTCTCATATACAATTTACATCCAGGTATAATCTTTTCACTACTTTCATTCATTAGAATTCTATTCAAATTACTAATAAATAGGTTTTAATTACCATTTATATGATTTATTTTAGCGTTCATTTCAATATTAATATATAAAGTTTTTTATTTCTACTAAATTTAATTACAAAAATCTCATTAATTTAACCAATTTAAATTGTCGAAAATTACGGGTCGTTACAACAGGTATCGCAAGTTTACGTGTATAAGCGTCTGGCTATCTAATTTCTAGTAGAAATCGTGAAGGCAGCACGTAGGCAGGATTTTGCCAAAGCTAAGTAAATCTATTTGTTCGATTTTCTGATATGCTATATTTGTGCTGCTATTATTCGGCTATGATCTGTGTTGAAATTATACATACTTCCGCACTAAATATTTATAATTGATAGTATCACCCTATTCACCCCCCTCAAGGGTGAAATAGATCCTATAAGTGGCATTAGAACTAGGAACAAAAGCCATTTTTGTTTTAAAAAGTTTGATTTTTCAAAGACCAATTTTTTTTACAAATTTGATTTTTTAACATGGCTACTTTTGCTGAGGGTCGGTCCAGTATTATCCCTCCAATTTTTGACGTAACAGATTTTTTGAATTGGAAACTGGAAATGGAATTTTATTTAAAATCTGTTAATGTTAAATGTTGGGATATTTGTGATATCTCAGATATTTTAAGCGAAGTTAATGTGATAATCATCTTTATAAATTATTTTAAGTTAATAAAAATTGTTATTTTCAAAAAATAATAATGATGATAATGGGTTATTTTAATTATAGATAAATAAATTTTTAAGTGGAATTATTAATTACAAGTTGAATTTGGGTTTATCCAAAATATAAATGTATTGGTTGAATTGATTTAAATTTGAAAATTTAAGGGAATTTTATTTATATATATATTTAGAAAAGTATTTATTAACTAGTAAATAAACACAGAAGATTTAAAATAAATTAAAATTACTAACTCATGTATAATTACAATTGTAAGTAAAGGGTAGTTAATCGCTAGATATGATTTAATTAATTAAGGTTAATGAGATTAACTAAGATTAATTAATCAAGGAAATTAATTTAAGCAATAATTAATTAATGGATGAAATTAAAGGATAATTTCTTTAAAGGATTTTTCTAAGAGTTATTACTTAATGAAGGAATTAAAGTTAAGAATCAATTAATGAAGTAATTAGAGATAAATTGATTGGCAATTAAGAATTAATTACATTGTAATTAATAATGGTTAATGTAAACTTTAATTACATAGAGAGGTAATTAGAGAATTGTTAATAGTAAATGGCGGTTATTAACTAGGGATTATGAAATGGTTAATTAAGATGATTAATTTAAGTTAATTAGTTAATTAATTAATTAAAGATGGTCACTTAATTTAACTGATTAAGTATAATTACTTAGTGAGGTAATTATCGAAAAATTACTGAATGTACTTAAGTAAAGAAAACCACTTATTTAAGTAACTGGAAATTAATTACTTAATGGAAGTAATTAAGCATTAATTACTTGGTGTAATTAATTAAAGGATTTATATAATTAATTAAGGAGTTAATTAATTAAGGTAAGTAATTACAGGATGGTTAATTACTGTTATGATTAATTAAGGCTGACTGATGGAGATAATCAACAAAGAGCCATTAATTAATGTAATTAATTAATGTAATTAATTTATGTAATTAATGAAGTAATTAAAGGTTAATTACTGAAATTGTTTGAAGATAATAAATTTGTGTAAGTAAGTAAAGGATAATTACTTTACGTAATTAAGGGCAATTAATCAAGGATGATTAATTAAGATGGGTAATTAAAAGATGATTAGTTAATTTATTTGTAATTAATTAATTGTTTAAGTAAAGATAATCTAAGTAATTAAAGATTTGTAATTAATTTAATTAGGAATAAATTAAATAAATTTTGGAAATGATCCATCTTGCTTATGAAGGATTTTTATGATGATCTAATGTCTTGAATTGATTTATATCTCTAATATGAAATGTTTTGTGATATGATATGAATTGGGTGAATAATAATAATCTGGTTATCTATTGATGATAAATTGTTGTGACAGAGTTAAATTGTATTATTTTATTTTTACTTGAATAACTTGGGTTAAAATGGTATTGAATTCGAAGAGACCGGGGTCGGGTATCAGTAAATACCCGAACCCACTTCGATTTACAATCTATCTACATTTGACATGTGAAATCAATAGGCTGGAATGAAATGGTAAGTAAATTGGACCATTTAATATAGTTTTGGTACTTAGAAATTGATGTGTGAAATTAGTGATGTCTATAACAAATTATGAATATGTGTATTGATACGAGTTACCCGGGTTTTATATAAGTTGTTTGCTTTGGTATTCCATGTTAGATGGGTTCACGCTGGTTTACAGCCTGACCCGGGTGTTACTTTAATGTAATGCTCGGGTCAGACCGAGTATTACAGATTTTCAGGTAAGGACGTTCTAGAGTTCAGGAGACGAGCTGGATGGCAGGTACGTATAGAGTTTTCCGTTGATATACTATTGTTTGTAATTCGGGAACAAGTTGATTAACCGTCCAGTGTTTGTGTAGTGGTTGTAACTCTGATGTATTTAAATGTAATTAACTGATACATCTTTCTTTGTGTAAAGAATATTATTTGATATTATATTTTAACCGCTACGAATGTGAGACTTTGGGTTTGGTTTTCTGATTCTTCTTCTTCTATCTCTTCTTCTTTTCCCAACTACCTGGAATATTCAGGATCGAAAATTCTGGGTCGTTACAGTATTATTGAAAATGGGTGTAATATAACAGATGAGAAAATTATCTCGATTAATTCTCTTGCTATGCATATATTATATTCTCATATTAATCAAGATAATTTTAACTTTATCTCTCACTGTGAAAGTGCGAAGGAAATCTGGAATACTTTTGATACATTACATGAAGCAAAAGTCAATAGCCATGAGAAATCCTCTATAATCGACACAGAAACATGGTTAATAGGATTGATAAAAAGCAGTAGTGATGATGATGAAGATGGAGCAGCTGAGTTGGCATTACTAATGAAGAGGTTCAAAAAGTAGAACCGTAAATACAGAAATCCAGCTCTAAATCAAAAATTGAAAAGCAAAATAGTCAAAGCACTAGACAGCCCAGAAGAATGGAAGATCACTGTCATAAGTGCAACAAACCTGGACACATCAAGCCCAATTGTCCTCGAAATCGACACAGCGAAGAAAAGAAATAAAATAGGAGAAGTTTTGTAGCTATGTGGAATAAAAGTGATAATGATTAGAAGAGTACTAGAAGTAAGAGTGAGAAAACAGATCGATACCTTCATGGTGATATAACTGATAGCGATGATAACGATCCAAGAGAGGTATCAAAACTTACTTACTTAGAATTACTCATATATTTCTGCGAAGTAAATGGCTATTTTGAAAGACTTAAGGAGAAATATGCTAAACTTGAATCACAAAGAGATACTTTGATAGATTTAAATAAAAACTTGATTAATTAGTTAAAAACTATCAAAGTAAGATCCCTAAGTGTGATAAATGTCCATGTCTCCAAGAAGAGATTAAAAAATCCGAAATTGAAATTAAATCGCTTGAAAATGTAATTCTGATTCTGAAACAGAGTGAAAATACTAGAAGAGAAAATTATATTAAAAGGTGCACTCAATTATTAAATGAAAATGAATCACTTAAAATACAAGTCCAACAATTGTCTACAACTTTAGGAAAATTTTCCAAAGGAGAAAAATCGTTAAAATATGTTATTATGGAAACAAACTAATATTGTTAGACGAGGACTTGGGTATAATCAATCTAAATGGGCTAGAAATGTAATTAATCAAGTCAAATCCGAGTGCATAGTGTATAGAAAAATTGGACATAATCACAATATTTGTTGGTACAGACCCAAAAATATCAAAACCATTCCAATTTAGGTTCCAAAAGGCACAGATATAAAGTCTCTGAAAGTCAAAAAAATCTGGGTGCCGAAAGGAAAATATAAAAATAGTTTGGGTCTCCACAAACATATTTTTCAAAATCTGCTGCCATTAACAACCATGGACCTATAATAACAAATAGGTCACAAAAATCTTTTATCGTGTAGGTGTGGTGGCAGGCTAAGATTCGATAACTGTGTTACTTGGATTTTTGTTGTTCCAAGAACATAATGGGCGACAAATCACAATTCCTTAGCCTAGTAGAAAGGTAGCAGAACCCAATGGACAACAGTGAAATATTATTGGTAAAGGCAAAAGAGTAATGGTATATTCATCTTGAACGATATAATAATGTGTTAATTTGCACCATATCTGATTTGAATCAGCTAGTTATGTTAAAAAGAGATGAATGATGATTTTGATTCTGACTTATTCAAAATGTTGAACAATTATCTTTAAACAATTTCATATTTTCTTGGATTAATGATGGCGCTTTATTGATGATTACTTTGGGATATATTTGGTTACCCTAATGCTGACACTATGATCACTGTTTGCACAGCTTCAATTCAGTTTCATTTAAAAGCCATTAAAAATGATTTTGAGTATTTGTTGCAACATTATGGTCGGGTATAACATCCAATTAATGATCATTTTGAGTGAAAGAAAAATTCAAATGCAGACTACACTGGTAATATAGTTGATAGAAAAATTACTGGTGAAATGTGATTTATATTGAAACATTCATTAGCTACATCGCATTTTCAAAGAAAAAAATCTGCATATTTTTCATTTCAAATCATTTTCAAATTAGCGGATATTTTTCTTATTAAAACCCCTTCCAAAAAATATTTTTTTGACCTTGTTTCAAATTAGTCTTCTAAAAATATTTGATTATTTTTGAATTTGATCTTAAATGACTATATTGACTAATCTAACTCCCTACTAATTATCAAAAAGATAAATAGTAATTAAAAAAACTGATGACTGTTGATATTAATCATATATTATAACTTGAGACGGTATAATTAATAAAAATTTTTAGAAATTTAAACAAGAGTTATAAACACTTTTTATTGGTAAAAATTCCATGACCATCTCTAATTCAGTCATATTTCTATCGACCATCACTCATCATAATCCAGTATGGTATGTCAATATATGGTATTTTAAATGGGAAATTATGCGCTTTCATTTTATCATATTTTTAGCAATAAAAAACATCCAAAGTATTCACTCTCATTTAGAAGTCCACACGGTAGTGAATGGGTGAATTACTTGGGATTTTTGATTCTGTGCTTCCAAGCTCAATTAAAAGTCCTCACGATTATGCATGTATGGAACGCATATCAAAATTGATTGATTTAATAGATAACTTGATTCTAATCCTATTTAAAAGTCCTCACGGTTATGCGTGGCTAGAAGATACTTGAATTCATTTTTTAATAAAAAATTTGGAATACCGCTAATCCCATTTAAAAGTCCTAACGGTTATGCATGGTTAGTAGATATTCAAATTCCTGATATAAATATACCACAAATAGACATAATTATAAGGTTTTATATGATGAAATCATTCCTATCATTCTAAAGTGGAATGTGCGACAAACAGAGTATTTATGATTTTTTTTGATTTTTTATTGAAATTTATTATTTATATTCGATTGATTTTAATGTCTACCACTTTATCTCTATTTTTCTAACACTATTACTCTTTTGCTGATAACAAAAGGGGGAGAGTAAAGTTAAGATTTTGACAAATAAAGACCAAATATTTTCTATTTGCATCAAGGCTCATTTGCATATTTTTATTTACATGCATATATGAAGGGGGAGCTTTGTATAGAGAGGGAGCATTCAAATAGGGGAATTAAATAGAGTCCATCGATGATCAAATACATTTAATATATTCAAAATCTTAAATATATGTTTGTTATCATCAAAAGGGGGTGATTGTTGAACATGCGAGTATATGATTTTTGTTTGATGATAACAAACATATATATATATATATTCAATTAAATGTATTTGTTAATGTACTATTTTATTTTTCACGTAATCAAATAAATATTTGTTGAATATAAATAACACATAATTTAAATTCAAACGGATATTTTATTCAAACAAATGTTTATTACAATTTTGAATAGTACAAATTTGTGCTCTCACTATATACATAAAATGTCAATTATAATACATTTCATTTTATACAACTATCCTCACTACATATCACTCATTCACTCGTATTTTATCTTCAACTCTATTCAAGATTGAATTCAGCATTTGAGCAATCTGCAAATATATGCACCTACGCAGTAAAATTTAAAATAAAATATTTTTGAAATTTAAAATAAAATGTAATTTTGAACATATTATTTGCCTCATTTACTTGGTTTGTTCGTCATCGTTTAAATTTGAATTCATCATACACGAATAGCTTGTGACATCACAGTGTATCACTGTGCATGCCACATGGCCATGTAGACCGATATACACTTGATAAAATTACAGGGACAGGTGAGCAAAGATCAAATCCAAATGAAAAGCCGGGTTCAACTCAAGTGCAATACAAATAAAGTCACGACACGAGCACAAGGTCAAACCCGAGCTATAAGCTGGATTCAACACAGATGCAAGTTCAAAAAATTCAGTGATGTACACATGACGTAAACTAACAAAGTCAACAAGACTGGTTAAAAGAAAAAATAGTTCAACTCATCACAAATATGCAAAGCAACAATGGAGCAAGCCACATACACCCACATACAGCAATAACAAATAGATCAATGAGCTGGTCTGAACGTGCTTCATGGACCCACAAACAACAAATGCATGTGTACATATGGTGATACAACAAGTTTATATGGATATGCAAGTAGTGCAAGATCATATACCATTAGACAATCCAAACCAGATTCAAGGAAATGAACAGGTAGGAACAAAGGCAGTGCACATGTATACTAGACCAGGGATGAAGCTCATCATAATTCAAACTGCAACAGATGACAACAGTGGTGCAACAAAACCCAATTCTGTGAACTACAAGATGAACAAATATGCAAGTGAAGATAACAAGTGCACCAACATTTACAACATACATATACTCAGTGCAAACAAGCAAACGAGCTAATCTAGACTGTACAGGAACCAGAACAAGAATGCAACTGAACTCAAATGAATGGCAACAACAAATGTGGTGCATCCAGAGTACAAGATAATGCACAGTGAAGATTAACAAGCACAAATCGACAACAGTTCAATATCCATTAGTTTCAAGTCAATGCAGTATTGTGACCATAACCAGAACCAAGGCATGAATGTAGATAGAAACTACACATGAAGTTCAGAAGTGAAGACTACATAATGTAACATGAAGACTCTGCAACATAAAAGCAAATGCAAACTACCTCGAAGCATGCATATGGTCTGGCAATGTCAAAGACAAAGCAATGCGAAACAACCACCAATGACCAGAGGCAGTTTTACCGAAGTGCAGACCAAACTTCAAGAAAATTACATAGGCAACAGGACGACTCGACTAACAGGATCAGATTGACCAGCAAAGCAACAACTCAAGTGAAATGGACATCACATGAAACAAGACACGTGACAGTGAACATGAAGTACAAAGCATACATTGATGAATGTGTGTACATATATATGATGTATGTAGTGATAACTAGTATCACATTTCGAATGGTGCATGTGCAATGACCAAAAGCAATATCAGTGCAATGGTGGTGGTCAATGTCATACTAGTAGCGATAGTGCCGAAGACACAGAAGTCAAAATCAATAACCAAGACAAAAATTGAACAAGATCATATTTTCAAAAAAATTAAAAATAGCCAAAGTCAACCACGAACAGTAGCAAGTTTCAAACCAGAATCAATCAAATCGTGATGGCCAAGAAATTCAACCAACTCAGAAATCAAAGCCGTGACAAGCAAGTAATCAAATATACGTATTGAAAAGGTCAGAAAAAATCACCAGCATTCGATCAAAATCAAATGGCCGAGCAAATTATCATACAAACGAAAATCAATGGGTTCAAACACTATATAAACGATTAACATCATCGGCAGTTGATCATTTGAGTTCAAGCAACAAAAAATAATCATTCAACTCGAATCATCGATCAAGTTCAAGCATATCAACCAGAAAAGCAAAAAGGAAAAAACAATATACCAATTTTGATTCGAACTCAATCGAATTGAAGTAGCCGCAAGCAATCACTGATAGAAGAAAGAATTCGAAGAATCAGCAGTTAATTCAACTAAGCGTCAACTTTAATTTTACAGAAACCCTAAAGTTGTGGAAAGAGGAACAAATGAAAATTGAGGCAGCCATTATTAAGGGGTCGGCCGAAGATATAAAAGGGAAAAGAGGAATAACATTTATCACTATTTTTTATTTTGGGCCAGCTTAATCTCTTTGGGCTTCTAATTTTTAAAATTAGGGTTTATTTTTTTTAGTTTTTTAATAGTTTTATAATTTCTCTTTTAAACGATTGTAATTTCTAGTCATGCGGCTGGGGGAAGAACTATGATGGTGTAGTTCAAGAATTCGCAACTCAGTGGCTAAGTTGTGGTAGGTTTTGAGCATAGAGTTAGGTTAGTCGATAGCGGGTGTCGCAAGTTTATGTGTGTAAGCGTATGACTATCTAATTTCTAGTACAAACCTTGGGGGCAGCATGTAGGCAGGGTTTTGCCGAAGCTGGGTAAATCCATGTTCTATTTTCTGTTCTGCTATATCTGCTCTGCTATTATTCTGCTGTGATCTGTGTTGAAATTATATATACTTCCGTATTAAATTTTTATAATTGATAGTATCACCCTATTCACCCTCCTGTAGGGTGAAATCGATCCTACACACTCCACCTCTCAATGTGCATAATATCATACATTCTCCCTATGTCAACAACTTCACTAAATTGAAGTGCTAGATGAATCATTGTTCTATCACTTAACTTGGCCTCAACACCATTATAAACTTCTCTACCATTTTCGTTAGTGTTCTAGTCAAATTAGCCCCATATTTGGACAAGGAGTAAAAAATTTAACATACCCTGACCAAGTCGTACTCCCCGGTTGCAATTCAACAAACTCCCTGAATATCGCAGACAACCCCATACTTAGTAGTTTTCTATTGGTTAATATAACTAAGGTTAAACGGAAAATATTGATGCGACAATATTGCATAATTCTCTCGACTTGAGAATAATATCACTACAAGAAAAAGTAGAGTTTTTGACGGCTGGCGGCCGTCAGACGACATTGGAAACCGACGTAAAAAGCCATCACAAAAATATCCGTCACCACACAGTTTTTCCAATGGATTCCAACAACGTTCGTTGTAATATTTTCGATGACTACCAACAGATAGACCGACGGCACCAGAAAGCCGTCGATGACACATGGACGATCATGCAAGTGCATAAACCATTGTTACGGCCATCGCAAGCTATTGTAAGTCGTCTAAAATTTTTGACCTACAAGCCGTTGCCAGCCGTTGAAAATTCTGAAGCTGTTTTTTTGCATTTTTCTACTTCGTTCTAGCTACTACACAATCTAGAACATAATATATTCACACACAAGCATATATCCAATTCAGATATGTAATATAATATCAAATCATATAAATACAATCAAATCACATAATGAAATAAACCAAGCATAACTTGCATAAAATCAAATCAACTCTTCGTTAACATAATGTACATACATCTCATTGTATAAAATATACACCATGGAACATCAACTCCCTACCATCAACCCCAAAATGTCAAAATTACCATCACCAATGTATCACCAAATAATATACACAACATTCAAAGTATCCAAATCCACCAACTCAATGTATCATCAAAAATAACTAAAAAATGCCGCAAACAAAAAACGTACCTATCACTCCTGTCAATTACCTATGGAACATCCGAAACCAGCTGAAAATGGATAGCGACCACCATACTGCTGTATGTACTCAGCAATACGCTGGTCCAACAACTATGTCATCTCAATGGCATGCCGATGGTTCTGATCCTCCTACTATGCCACCCTAGCTCTTAGCTCTTCGATCTCAGCTAGATCAATCTGAGCTCTGGTTTGGCTGGCTCTCTCTTATCTACCATGCAATACTTATTTAATTTAGTAAAAGCTTAATTACTATAATCTTACTATCAAAGCCACAACATAATATGTTAATTGTTATATCTATAAACTTATTATTGAAACTAAAGCGATGCGAAGTTCTGTAGAACTAAAAGATTAATAAATTGTTATATCTTAATATATTATTCATTACCACTTGATTGCCAAATCCGTAACCCCTATTCTACGAAGGTGAATACATGACTGACTCAAAAATGACATCCTTCTCATCCGTAGGCAGCTGCTCTCGACCAGCTTCCTCCAAGAGTTTCTACCATTGTTCCATAAACCATGTTTGCATGAACAAATAAAAATACTGTTGAAATTAATAGCATGATATCTTTATTCATTATACTTTAATAATTAAAATAATTTCTAATAATATATAAACTAAAATATGCTTACATGGCTCTTTCTCGATTTATCGTCATGCCATGTATATGAAACTATTTTGTTTGGATTTACATTCTCGATGACATGAGTATGGTTAAATACATCCATGTATGATACGGGGCCCTACGCCGTACTTTTTGAAATTGATTATTATGTATTATTAATGTATATTCAAAATTATGCCGAACAATAACTATTTACAATTAACATTTAATAAATTTACCAACTTTTGGCGATATGGTTGGAATGACTTGGACCCTCCTCGATGGGTGATGGGATTTTTTTTCCTATTGGTAGAGCTTCTTTGCGACCATGTTTGTAAATTTAATTTAAAAAATACATTGTTTACTTACCCAATATTTTTTGATATTTACGTATCAAATAATTAATAAAAGTTTAGTACACTTACCTTCGCTTCGTTACTATCCCAATGCGCCAGCCACCCTTCCTACACACTCGCTCCCAATCAGGTCTGCTTCTCCCTTTATTCTTCACAGTCGACATAGAATCTCGGTAATTCTTCTTCATCTTCTACATCCAGTAGTGTCGTATCAGCTGTAGATCATCTGGTTGTAAGTCGACTTAGCCTACAATTCATGACAAAAGAGAAATAATTAAACAATAAAAGGTGACAAATAAATAAGCGACAAAAAAATTAAGAATGAATAACAAAAGATTATACTTACAATGAAATCCTGCCGTACGCTCCATGATGTAGGGAGGGACATTATCGCACTTGGGCCAGCAAGCCATCATCCTACTCTTGTACGAATCTCTCGAAACTGATAGAACTACAAGTGGCGGCTGTAGGTCAAACCCCTTGTGTCAAATATGATACAGGTTATTATATGATACACAATATATTTAAGATGCTAAAAAAATTAATACTTACCCCTCTGCTCTAGGTACCAGATATAAAGCGGGACGTTGTGGCAGCTGCGATGGGCCGTTGCCGTCGCCTCCTAATGAATGGGAAGAGCTCCTCCTTCTACACGACATGATACCTGTCATAGAGACATCATTTTAAAAGATAATAATAGCATAATAATGAAATATATTGTATAATAATGACATAAAGTGCAAAATATACCTGATTTGGATTGGGTCTCATATTCCGACGATAAGCAAAATACATTGCATTTTTAACATAATTTACTGAATAAATGATAGAAATGGTAATGACATAAATGACGTAAATGACGATAAGCATATTCGGCTTCATAAATGACATAAATTACATAACTTGCAAAATAAATCTCATCAATTACATAAATTGCATGATACATTAGAATTCAACATAATATTTATATCAATCCTCATCGTCATCCGATTCAGATTTGGTCTCATACTCTACGCTATTTTCCTCCCTACTCTCAAATGCTTTAACCAAATGTTTGGTTCATCGTTCAGAGGTCCAAAATCAGTACGATCATTTGTTATTGTTATTTTGTTGCTTTTCTCAAGATCTTCCTGATGAGCTGTCTGTCTAGCATATTCTTCCCATCAAACATAAATTTTGCCTTTGTTTTAAAAGCTACTAACCAATCTGCTTTTTAGAGACTGATAAGTAGTGTAATAAAATTGCAATGCTTGTTTGGCTAGTACAAAAGAATCATGCTTGTGATAATGCGATGTGTGCTTTATTTCAATCATATTATAATCCTTGTGCACATTAATTCCAAAACTTGGAACATTGCTGAACCAATTGCATATAAATAGAAAAACATCCTCCACGAGTCGTGAGATATATGTCGGTTGCAAAATTTAAGTTAAAACGCCATAAAAATCATTTATGTAATTTTTTGGATCATCACAACCTTTAACAAATATACCTGTATTATTGGTTAATTTTTCTGCACCGTATTCTTTATTGTTAAATTTATATCCATTGATAAAATATATTAGATATGTCTTGACATTTCTTTTTGGTTCCAACATAAGATTTTTCAATCCTTCTTCGACCACACAATTTCATGATTCATAAAAGTACCTTCAAAACCAATCAAAAAATTCTTTACTGAGATCTCGCTGTGGATGTTCACTTACATAAATACAGCATACATGAATAAAACATTGAATTAAATTCTACACACGCATGCATTATTGAAATGAATAGGTCAAAAATTATTATTTCATATTACCTAACAAATGGTGCAACCTCAGCATAATTAAGAAGAATATAAGTGTGTGCTTCATGAAGATCTCTATCGTCTAACCATACTTCTACACATTTTCCAAAAGGTTGATCATGTCATCTAATAGTAGATAATATTGTTTGAGAGAACTCTTGTTTGTCGCCTTCATCATTACGTGGAACACTTTCAAATGATATGTTTACATGGTTACTGAAATAATGAGAGAAAAGGAATGAAACTTATTCTTCGATGTAAGATTTACACATCGAACCTTCAACTCGTGCTTTTTGCCTTACTTTTTTCTTCAGACGATTCAAGTATTTATGAAAAATTAATTTACATCAACTTTAACTTTCGAATGTATTTAGATTAATGGTAACATATTTCATACTTCTTGAATGGATACATCCATCCATATTGCACAAGACCATGAAGTCGTGCTTTAGATGGGAGATAAACAGGTAAATGTTCCATTACATTAAAAAAAACCCGGCGGAAGTATTTTCTCCGATTTGCAGAGAAATATAAGGATATCTTCTTCAAGTTTAATTTTTAACGAATTCGAACAAAGCTCTTTGTAAAACACACTAAGTTCTGTTATTACCTTCCAAACTTTTAAGGGAAATAGTTCTTTGGATACAACGCATACTAAATTTTCCATCATTATGTCACAGTCATGGCTTTCGTTCCACTCAATCTACCATTTTTAAATTTAACACATCTATGAAACTTTGATGAAATCCCATCAGAAAATCTTAATCCTTCCACCAATTTTAACAAAACTTTAACTTGATTATTTTCTAACTCATAACACGCTTTGTTTTTTTATCGTCATTTGGTTGCATACAAAGCTCAGGACGTTTGCATAATTCTTGTATATCACATCTTGATTTCAAATCATCCTTAGTCTTCCACTTGACATTAAAAATTGTGTTAAAAACATTATCAAATACATTTTTCTCGTTATGCATCACATCACTATTATGACGAAGCAGAAGATCTTTCCAATAAGGCAACTAGCAAATATTCTTTGTTTGCACCAATTATGGATAGTCGATTTACCTGTAATTTCTATTTGCACTCCAATTTCATATATCTTTGGATAGTCTCTTACAAGTTCATATAAGTCTTCGCTTGACCATATCATTGGTGGTTGTCTTCTTTCTACTCAATTAGCTAAAAAGTTTTCTATCTCCTCTGAAGGGATGATTTACATGGAGAAAACATCGATGGCCGTCAAACCATGAAATTTTCTTACCATTCGATAAAGAAAATGCCCATGTTCCTCCATGCAATAAGGACAAGCAAGATGACCGGATGTGCTCCATCCTAAAAGCATTGCATAGGTAAGAAAATTACTTATATTCTACAACAAAGAAGCAAACATACAAAAAAAATTCTTTGAAATGTCTCTTATTTCTAGTCCTTCATTCCATGGTGTTTTGAACTCCTTAATCATCGGTTGTAAATAAACATCGATTTCTTGTATATGATTGTCGGGGCCAGGAATGGCAATAGCAAGAAACATATACTGCGTTTTCATACACATCCATGGAGGTAAATTATAAGGTGTGATGACAATGGGCCAAGATGAATATTTAGCACCAAATTGAGAAAATAGTGAAAAACCATATGTACATAATTCAAGTCTAACATTATGACTCTCCGCTGCAAAATTAGGATAAGTTTTGTCAAAATGCATCCATGCTTCTTCATCGGCTGGTTGTGTCAACATACCTTCTTCCTCTGTTCTCTCACTATGTCATCTCATATGAGGTGCAGTTATAGAAGATTTGTATAATCTTTGAAGCCTAGGAGTGATGGGCATATAATGCATATGTTTGTATGGAACTTCCTTTCCCTTCTTTTATCTTGGTTTGTACCTTTCCTCGTTACATACTCTACACTTTCTAAGAGTGATGCCCTCTTTCCAAAACAACATGCAAACGTTTAAACATGTATCTTTTTTTTGATAAGGTAAACTAAAAGGCGACACAAGTTTTTTAACTTCATAGTGATTTTCACACATTAAACTATTGGGTGGCATATGTCGTTTTGCACCTTGTACAATAGCTAAAAATTCAGCTTTGGTGATTCGGCTTTAGTGATGTTATATTTTGACTTCATCGCAATGTATTCTACAGTTACTAATAGCTGAGTGCCACTTTATTAACCATCCCAAAGAGGTTTCTTAGCAGAATGTAATAAATTTCAAAAACAATTTGCTTCAATATTTGGTTCTTCAACATTTACATTGTCGGCATCAACTTCAACTGTAGGGAACATTGATCGTGCTACATCTTCAACAATATTTTATGTACGGTTCATCATAATAATTTTATTACTAGCAATCTCTAATTCAGACTCTGCAGAAGTATGCGCTACAACTTCTCCATGACGATCCCAAACATAATACTCTGGCACGAAACCATTTTTTCATAAATGAACTTTCACAATATAGGGTAGCAAATACTTCTAATGTTTACACCTACTACAAGAACAACGAACTTGTACATCATTTCCATTATTACTTAAAGTGAATTCAATGAATATGTTTATTAAGTTATAAAAATATTTCTTTATTGAGCCTCTCGATCCTCTTCTTTGATACAGTTATCTCCTCCGATCAACAAAATAATCGATCATTTTTCCTATTTATAAAAATGTGTCACAAATTCAAAAATAAATATTGGTCATTTTACGAATTGACATTTTATTTTTCAATGTACTGATACATAAAATTATACGCGTCAATTTTACCCCACTTAAGAATACAATATTGAAATGTTGGTATAGTTTTCCTTTTTGCAGATTAGTCATGCTAGTTCCTGTTAGAAACAAAGTAAATACTTACATTTCATACATTATTTCATTTTGAACGATTCAACAAAATTTTGGCAGCGCTTCTCCTTTGTTTCCTGCATTGTACACAAATGTGTGTACACAGGAAACCCAAAAGAAAAGTGATGGCGAAATTTTGTAAACCGTTTAAAATGAAATAATGTACGAAATGTAACTGCTTACTGTGTTTATAGCTTATCCAATACAATGAAAAATCCAACAAGTATTGTACTAGATGAATTTAAATGTCCGTTTTATGATAAAAATGAATATTTATATAACGATTATGTACAATACTTGTCGGATGGGGCCAAAACTCTCTAAGGGACGTAATAAAAGAGTGGTTTATACAAAAATAGGAAGTTTTATAGTTTGTCTTCTTATTTATTATGTAATATATTATTGTTTGTAAATGGTTGAAAATTTACTACTTTATATATTTCAAAAAATTGTTAATTTACCACATTATTCTATGTATTTTTTCGAATAAGGTTGCTTCAATATTGTTGTCATTTTTCAATGTAGTCAATTTCATTTTTAAATTCATACATTCATTTTATACAAGTTAAGATGTTAAAAGCAATGGACATGGATGATTCTAACTCCATCTGAAGTAGAATGTATCTTTGTTTTTCGATAAGTAACTTGTTTTCAAGTTCTATGGCCTATTCCAATGTGCTAGAAACAACATATACATAATGGTTTACGCATACACACAAGATCACAAATTGTACATACTCTTTACAATTTAATGCTAGCAAATGAAATCGGTATACCATGGGATAATATAAACCATTATTGGGCTATTATAAATAATTAAAATCACTAATTAGCCCAATTTATCAACTTATGCAAATCAAGATTTAGAGTAAAAATTAGATTTTTTGCGAAAATAAGAGATTATATTTGAGATTGGAAGCAATAGAGTGTGCTTAGGCAGTTGTGGAGGATCTGAGAACTTGAGTTTGAGGTTTGGAAGCAAGAAATTGAGTTTTAGGGGTCTTACTCTTTTTTTGTACTGAGGAATGAGGAAGAAAGGTCTCGGTGAGGCCTGTATTCCGACGGCCGCCGACAGCTTTCGACGGCCGTCGACGGCCCGTCGACGGCTATTAGAAAGTGACCATCGGAAGCCATCGCCAGTTGCTATTGGTGCTTCAGCCTTCTCAAGTAGTGCATCGAGCTTCAATGTGAAAAATCTACTTTGATTATAGTTAAATCGTGGAGCAATGTTGTAACATCCCGGAATTTTTAACAATATCAATTTAATAATCTGTAGTTAAAATTAAATTGATATTGACAATCTATTAATAATTATTCAGATAAATTTAATAATCTTTTTCAGTAATATTTAAATTGATTATTTTATCTTTTAAATGATATAAATTGATTTCTGGTTACAATATAAATATATAGTTTATATTTTAAATAGATTGATTTTGTTTTAATTTTAATAAGTAAAGTATATTTTCTAATTTTAATATCTATAGTAAATTGGAAAATTTGTTTCAATTAATATTTAAGCTTTTCAAAGTTGAATAAATGATTTTGGTTTAAATTTAATTATTGAACCATGTTTTAAAATTTCTTATATATACATTTCAATTTGGAAATTTGTTTTAAATTAGTATTGAGTTTTAATATTTATTTCATAAATAAAAATATGATATTAGAATTGATAAGAAAAAAAATATTAAATGTTTTAAATTAAATTAGATTGAGTTTTAAATTTAAAATGATCAAATAAAATGGATATTTTATTGGTAAAAATATAATTACTTTTAAAATGATTTTTATTAAACAATATTAATATTGTATTGTCTTTCTAAATAAGTTTTGAATAAGAATTTGTAATTTTCAAATTGAATTTATATTTATAACTTGATTTGAAATTGTTTGATTTTAAATTTAGTTTGAATTGAAGTTCAAAGGTATAAAATTTTAAATTTATTTTAATTTCCATATGTTTAATCTTCATTTATTAGTGCAAATTTTTTTTAGTTCTTTTAAAAGTTTATATGCATATTTAATACTAACTAACATATTAGTTTGACTTAATACATATATTAACTTATTAATCAAATACAAATTATTATTATTTTTAAAATAAAAAGACATGTGTATGAAGATTAAGCATCATTTAACAAGTGTTCAAATTTCACATTGATAGTTTGACAAGTGTTAGAATTTTGTTTTAATTTTTCTTTTCTTTTCTTAAAATCTGAAATACATTAGTTTAGTTGCATCTTCATTTCATTTCCACTTCCTTAATCAAATGAAGACCAAAAAAATTCATTTTTCATATCCATAAAAATTTGCATTTTCTTAAAAACCTGCATATTAAAAATCAAAAACCCCTCATATCAAAACCCTGTACAAATTCTTCAATCTGCATTTCCTAAATGTCAAAAACCTTCATACTTAAACCCTGTTCAAATTTGCATGGATTCGCTTCTTCAAACATGCAAATCAAACCCCCCTGAAATCAATCCCCTCATCATCAAAAAGGGCCTGCAGACCTTTTCTACCTACATGCATTTTTTTTATGAAGCCTGCAAATGAAAAACTGGAGCAAAACATTTGCAGTAAACAGACGGAAGTTTTCTTAAAAAAAAAAAAGAAGCAGATTAAAGTTTAAAAAGCTAACCTGAAAAGCATTCTTTTTGAAGACATGCAAGCTGTTTGCAAATAAAAAGGGGCAGAGACATTTTGTTTCCTGAAATTAAAGGCTTCTTCTCAAATCTGGGGCCTCAAATTGGTGAGTAACCTTTTAAAAAAAAAATTAAAATCTAAATTTGGTTGCATAATGTTATGTTTGGATGAATCAACATTGAATGTCATTACTAGTGAATAACTGATGTAGGTATTTATGTATGTATGCTGTTTTTTTTTTAGTATGGCATGCTCTGTTTTGTTTTTCCCAGGCAGAAACATTATTAAAATCTTTATTCTTTAATTATGTTTCTGATATAATGAAATTCATTAAGTTAAGATTGTTTGATTTTCTTAAGTAAATATTTAAAACTTTAAGAAATTAAAATAATCAGTAGTTGTCTCTGAAACACAGAACAACATCAATGCATGCTGATTTTATTAAATCCCAGACATGTTAATTTGTTAATTCAGTATCATAAATAAAAAATACTATCTGTAACTAGATTTTTAAATCAAAGATGGGAATTTTTAGATAGTAGATGAAGTTGCTTTTAGGTTTTGAACTGAAAATGGAATTTTAGTAAATTCTGATGATCTTTGTATGGGAGGGTCACGGGGTTCTTTCTGAAGGAAGTAGGTTGAGTGGGGAGTAGGGGAAAAATCATTTATGGTGATGGAATTATCCAGGAAGGTTGGGGCAGTGGAAATCATTTGGAAACCCTAGTTTGTAAATGGTTTGAAGAATCGAACGTATCAGCTAGAAGGATGGATCGAGTGTAATGTTCTTTTAGGGATTGTTAGTTTGGCCGTAGTTGAAGATGATGCCGGAGTGGTTGACCTTCAGGTGGTCGGAGCGGCGAAATTTAGTCGTTGACAGGTTTGAAGAGGAAACCTGTTTTTTTGTTTCCAGGTTTTGGAATTGGGGGGATCGACTTTGATTTCTGGTGATGGTAGCTCGAATTGATGACTGTGGGAGGTTGCTGAGTGTGTTTCTGGTGAGCAGCGATCATCTTGGATGATCGGAGGTGGTTGTGATCGCCGTGCATATGCACGGTGATGAAATTTGTCAGGTGATATTGGGTTGAACTTTTTTTTAGAAACAGGGGTTGCTCGAAGCTGTAAGGAGGATTGCTCGGGGAAGATGGGCATTGAGCTCGAAGTTCTTTGGGGAGTGTCTCGGGTTATACATTGTATTCAGGTCTTATAGAAAACCTGTAATAACAGTTTTAAAAAAAAATTATAAAAACAGAAGTTTTAAAATGTAAAGAAATTTTTAAACTTAGTTTTAAATCTAATTTGAAATTTTAAATTCAAGTTGATTTTAAACTCAGTTTAAATAATAAAAATAAAATAAAATAATATAAGTTCCAAACTTGAATTATTAACTACTTTTTAATAGATAGTAGATTGAATGTTTTAAAAACTGAAAGTTTAAGAAATATGAGCAAGATTTGAAATTTAATTTAAATCTGGAAATTTAAAATCAAATATGAACTTCAGTTTTGAAATTTAAAATTGAAGATTTAAACTTAATATAAATTGAAGTTATTGAGATGTTAAAAGTTATAAATTGTTTAAACTTTGATAAGTTTAAATTATTTTCATTTTAAAACTTGTATTTAAAATGAAATTTGAAAGCAAGTTCAAAAGTACCTTGTTTAAAATAAATTTGTTTTTAAAAACAAAATTAAGGAATGCTTTAACCTTAAATTAAGTTAAGAATTAATGTTTTGAAATTAATTTAAGTAATAAGGTAATTTAGGAATAATTAATTAATTTAATTAATTAATTGATTAGGGAAAAATAAATATTGATTAATGGTAAATCAATTTGTAATTAAGATCATTAATAGATTTTTAATTAATGATTAAAGAATTATTAATTAAAGTAATTAAGCTTTAATCAAGGTTAATTAATTTAATAATTAACTTTAATTAATGAATGATTAAAGATAATTTAAATTGAAATAAATTTAAGTTAATTACTTTGTAAAATAATTAGAGGATGGTTAATGAAGGTCATTAACCAAGATTATTTAACAATTAATTAATATGGTTAATTTCTATAATTAATTAGATTAATTAATTTAATGATAATCAATTGTAAATGGTTTGAGTAATTACTTAATATAGTAATTAAGAATTAGTTACTTAATGTAATTAATTTCATTTAATGGGATTGTTTAATTTAATTAATTAAGTTTAATTAATTTTAAACATTTAGGTTTATAAATAATTACTTTATGTAATTAATGATTTGGGAATTACTCAGTTAAGTAATTGTTTAATAATTACAGATTGTAATTAAGGAGATGTTTAAGTATGAGATAATTTGGATTAATTATTTAGTAATTAATCAAATAATTAATTAAGAAATTAATTTAAGGAATAATTAAGGATCATTAATTATTTAATTAATGATGGAATTAAAGTTGATTAATTATGATTAATTAATCAATAATAGGTAATTAAAGGTAATTAATTAATATAATTAATTAAGGATTAAAGTAATTAATTATGATTAATTAATTAATTGAAGTAATTAAAGGTTAATTACTGTTTAGTTGAGGATAATTAATTTGTGAAATTAATTAAGGATAATTACATGAATGTAATTAAGAGTAATTAATCAAGAGTGATTAATTAGAATGATCTATTTTGAATGATTAATTGATTGTAATCAATTAAATAGATGGATAAGCAAGTTATAATTTGGTGAAGTAATTTATTTAATTCATTTTAAATTAATTAAAGATGAAGTAATTAATTTAATTTATTTTAAATTAATTAAAGTTGGGGTAATTAATTTAATTCGTTTTAAATTAATTAGAGATAGAGATAGTTAATTTAATTCATTTTAAATTAATTATGGGATGATGAGTAAATCATTGCTTATGGATGAATGGTTGAACTTGATTGTCTTAAATGCTTTGTGATCTCAGTAATGAGATAAATAATATTGTGTGGTATGGATGTTTGATTGTATTGTGATTATAACTTAGATTATCTATTGTGATAGAGATATATGGTATATCTATTTGATATTGATAATGTGAATTACCTGTTATGTGATAATGATTGATTATCCGTTATGATTTATGAATTATCTATCTGTGTGTATATAGATACTGTAATGAAATTGTTTTAAACCTTTAAAACAACTTGGACCTTAAAAGACACGCTTTGGTTTTCGATGAGACCGGGATTGGGTTTCCATATTTGGATATCCGGAAACCACATCGATTCCAAATAACATTAGGTCGTGAATCCAAGTGGAGCGAGTGAAGACTCGAGGTGTAAGGGCTATACGTCAGTATAACTCTGTGGGTGATTCCGTAATTAGTTTGACGGAATAGTACTTATAGATTCGAGATGGTGGTTTAGAGTGCAAGGGTTATTGTCGTTGACTCTGAGGGTGATTCCAATATGAGTGCAACGAGATAATGCCTTCGGTTTCGTTCGAACCCGGAACGAACTTGTATGGATTGAATGCTTTCAGAACATCGTCAGGTGGACGATGAGCATTCTAAGTGATATGTCCTATAAAGGTAATCGTAGCCTCAAGCCTCATCAACCGGGAATGGCTAAAACAGGGGAGGTGCAACAAGGCTTCGTGGGTCGCACCCACTGGAGAGCAAGATTGATCCCTGTCTAGAGGTCCCTTTATATTTCGGCTGTGTGGACGGTTTTTGAGCTCCAACCGTCGGGGTTGTCTTGTTCGGAACTATTCAGTAAGGAATGGGTCCGGCCTTGTGTTGCAGGGGAGTGGGAGTACTCCTCGGTACAGTGATCTAGGCCACGTACTGTGACGGGCGGTACCCCAGTACCCCTGCCATTGTATGGAATCCAAAATCCAATAAGTGCCAACGGTTTTGATTGTATTACCCACTTTTGTGGCTAGTAGCTGGAATTTAATCATGTAACAATTTCGGCTATTTCTTATTTATTTGAAAACCCTAGACACTATTATAATATCATCGGATTTCCTATCAAATGTTTTGGTTTGCATAAGGTAAAAACTTTTCCATGTTTATGTGTGGGAAGTCTTACGTGATACCTTTCTTTCAAAAAGGTTTTTGAAAGTTAAGCAACTTTAATCTGTTACTCACACCAGACCCATGTCTGACCCGGAGTTTATTTTGTTTTTCATAAACTCTTGGGTACTCAAATTTTTATGAGTAGTCAAGGGATTCAGGTTAGGATTCAGGTTTGCTTTGACGATATGTGGAGGAGCAAATGGAGCAGTAGGCTTCTGCGTTAGATATTAGTATTCCGCTGTGTGTTCTCTGTGTTGTTGTATTGAGTTGTAAATACTAGACAGGTGTTTATAACTGTCTAGTATATGTGAGGTGTATGCTGTGTATCTCTGATTGGTATTGTATATTATGTAAATACTTATGTTATTAATATAATTTATTCGTTCCGCTGTTGAGATTCTTGTGTTGTTTCTTCTTTCTCTTGTTTCTTTTCTTCTTCTATCCCTTTCTTTCTTAATTCATGATGCGATTTTCTGGGAGTAGAAAGTCGGGTCGTGACTGTTGGTATCAGAGTATTAGGTTGAGTGAAAACCTAGGCTCTGTAGTGGTGTCTTACTTGAGAGAGCGTATTTGTAATTTTTAATATAAATATATATGTATATATATTTCTACCTATCTGTTGGGTTACTTGTTCAGGTTTTCCAATTTGAGTTATAAAGGTAGATGGGGTAGTTGTGTATGTAACACGACTACCATTGGTTGGAGTTTGAATATTTGAGGTTGGAAGTGTATTTGTCGAGACTATAGACCTAATACCATCTCGAGTAAGTTTTGTAGTGATGAAGAACTTCATTGATCTCTGAAGGAAATCTGTGAAGGTTCGGAGTTCATTTCTGAAGTTGGCTGAGTAGTGTTTGGATCTGTTGGTTGGCAGAAGTGAGTGATGGTATTTTTGATACCTCAGGAATAATAGCTGCGTGATAAGATGCAGTGACTATGGATGTTCCCGAAGATGTTTTCTTTGGAACAAGTTAAGGAAGTGAGTCTGCTTCGGTATTGTGGCTGTGGTCAGGTCAGCTTGAGTTTCTGTTTGCTTTGAAATCCGAGTTTCTCGGAGAGTTTTGTTTTGGAATTCTATGGCATCTGTGGCAAGTGCAGCTTGAAGTGTTCTCGGTGTTGGCAAGAGATCTTCTGGCTTAGCAGTTTTTCTGGAATGGAGTTCAGAAGCAGTTGAGTGGACCCGTTTCTTCGATGGGTTGGCTAATTAGGTTTAAGTTGTTCTGTTTGATTAAGGAAGAACAGTTTTCCTTGGATTTGGTATGGTGGATCGCAAAAGTGACTTGCGATTGTTTGAGTGTTCTCTTGGATTATCTGAGTTTTCTGATGTCTTTAGGAAGTCAGAGTTTGGTTCGCATCTGGAGATTGAGTTTTTCTTATCGACTGAAATTCCAGGAATGGTACCGGTGATTCAGCTTTGTAGGAGAATGGTTTCTAGGAGATTGAGTTGGTGTAGCAGCTCAAAGTTTTGGAGGAATTTCTGAATGATTCTTATGGATTTGTTGAACCATATCTCCGGGGTGTGTTGTCTTGTTTGTGCTTGTGTTCTTCTTCACGCATTCTCTTCTACTTCGGATCAGAGTTGAGCAGCGGAAGCAGTTTGGTGTATCTGCTTTTCTTTTCCCGGACAGGAGAAGTGAGTTGTTGTCTTCTGATGTTGAGAAGTTGAGGTTGGGTTCTTGGTTTTGGTTGATCTTGCGGAGATCATTTTGTTGAGTTGATTGGTCCAGTTTGTTTCTAGAAGTATCAGCAAGGTTGAGCTGATCAGTAAGTTGTAGACAACTCAGGATTGTCCGAAGAGTTTTTGTGGATAAGAATCGGAGGGATTTGGACTTTGAAGTCGGAGATTTAATTTTCGATAAGTTTTCTCCGATCAAGTGAGCTATAAGTTTGGGTAAGTTTGAGAAGCTAGCTCTGAAGTGTTTTGGATCTTTTTCTATGATTTTGGAGAATAAGTGATTGATCTATAGGATTAATTGCCAGTTTGGATAACTGAGATTCGATGGATTTCACGTATCTCTGAGGGAGTACGTCTATGATCTATCTCTAGTTGTGGAACCAGCAGTTTTAGAGTTTTTTGTTGTTGAGTCGGACTCGTTTGTAGTCTGATATCTTGTCTAGTGTTTTAGATATAGTTGTATAGGAGCTTTGTAGCTTCATAATATTGATTGTTTGGATTCTCTAGGGCGAGTATCCCGGTATATATATATATACCTGAGGAAACTCGATAAAATTTTATCCAGAATTTGTCTGGATAATTAGAATTGTTTGATTGGTTGTTTTGGTTGTTAGCATATGTTTGATATATGCTTGTGTTTTTAAATTTAAAATTTAATGAGATTATTAAATTACCTTTTAAATTTCGGGGACGAAATTCTTTTAAGGGGGAAGGATTGTAACATCCCGGAATTTTTAACAATATCAATTTAATAATCTGTAGTTAAAATTAAATTGATATTGACAATCTATTAATAATTATTCAGATAAATTTAATAATCTTCTTCAGTAAATATTTAAATTGATTATTTTATCTTTTAAATGATATAAATTGATTTATGGTTACAATATAAATATATAGTTTATATTTTAAATAGATTGATTTTTTTTTAATTTTAATAAGTAAAGTATATTTTCTAATTTTAATATCTATAGTAAATTGGAAAATTTGTTTTAATTAATATTTAAGCTTTTCAAAGTTGAATAAATGATTTTGGTTTAAATTTAATTATTGAACCACGTTTTAAAATTTCTTATATACACATTTCAATTTGGAAATTTGTTTTAAATTAGTATTGAGTTTTAATATCTATTTCATAAATAAAAATATGATATTAGAGTTGATAAGAAAAAAAATATTAAATGTTTTAAATTAAATTAGATTGAGTTTTAAATTTAGAATGATCAAATAAAATGGATATTTTATTGGTAAAAATATAATTTCTTTTAAAATGATTTTTATTAAACAATATTAATATTGTATTGTCTTTCTAAATAAGTTTTGAATAAGAATTTGTATTTTTCAAATTGAATTTATATTTATAACTTGATTTGAAATTGTTTGATTTTAAATTTAGTTTGAATTGAAGTTCAAAGGTATAAAATTTTAAATTTATTTTAATTTCCATATGTTTAATCTTCATTTATTAGTGCAAATTGTTTTTAGTTCTTTTAAAAGTTTATATGCATATTTAGTACTAACTAACATATTAGTTTGACTTAATACATATATTAACTTATTAATCAAATACAAATTATTATTATTTTTAAAATAAAAAGACATGTGTATGAAGATTAAGCATCATTTAACAAGTGTTCAAATTTCACATTGATAGTTTGACAAGTGTTAGAATTTTGTTTTAATTTTTCTTTTCTTAAAATCTGAAATACATTAGTTTAGTTGCATCTTCATTTCATTTCCACTTCCTTAATCAAATGAAGACCAAAAAAATTCATTTTTCATATCCACAAAAATCTGCATTTTCTTAAAAACCTGCATATTAAAAATCAAAAACCCCTCATATCAAAACCCTATACAAATTCTTCAATCTGCATTTCCTAAATGTCAAAAACCTGCATACTTAAACCCTGTTCAAATTTGCATGGATTCACTTCTTCAAACATGCAAATCAAACCCCTCTGAAATCAATCCCCTCATCATCAAAAAGGGCCTGCAGACCTTTTCTGCCTGCATGCATTTTTTTTTTATGAAGACTGCAAATGAAAAACTGGAGCAAAACATTTGCAGTAAACAGATGGAAGTTTTCTTAAAAAAAAAGAAGCAGATTAAAGTTTAATAAGCTAAGCCTCAAAAGCATTCTTTTTGAAGACATGCAAGCTGTTTGCAAATAAAAAGGGGCAGAGACATTTTGTTTCCTGAAATTAAAGGCTTCTTCTCAAATCTGGGGCCTCAAATTGGTGAGTAACCTTTTTAAAAAAATATATTAAAATCTAAATTTGGTTGCATAATTTTATGTTTGGATGAATCAACATTGAATGTCATTACCAGTGAATAGCTGATGTAGGTATTTATGTATGTATGCTGTTTTTTTTAGTATGGCATGCTCTGTTTTGTTTTTCCCAAGCAGAAACATTATTAAAATCTTTATTCTTTAATTATGTTTCTGATATAATGAAATTCATTAAGTTAAGATTGTTTGATTTTCTTAAGTAAATATTTAAAACTTTAAGAAATTAAAATAATCAGTAGTTGTCTCTGAAACACAGAACAACATCAATGCATGCTGATTTTATTAAATCCCAGACATGTTAATTTGTTAATTCAGTATCATAAATCAAAATACTATCTGTAACTAGATTTTTAAATCAAAGATGGGAATTTTTAGATAGTAGATGAAGTTGCTTTTAGGTTTTGAACTGAAAATGGAATTTTACTAAATTCTGATGATCTTTGTATGGGAGGGTCACAGGGTTCTTTCTGAAGGAAGTAGGTTGAGTGGGGAGTAGGGGAAAAATCATTTATGGTGATGGAATTATCCAGGAAGGTTGGGGTAGTGGAAATCATCTGGAAACCCTAGTTTGTAAATGGTTTGAAGAATCGAACGTATCAGCTAGAATGATGGATCGAGTGTAATGTTCTTTTAGGTATTGTTAGTTTAGCCGTAGTTGAAGATGATGCTGGAGTGGTTGACCTTCAGGTGGTCGGAGCGGCGAAATTTTGTCGTTGGCAGGTTTGAAGAGGAAACCTGTTTTTTTGTTTCCAGGTTTTGGAATTAGGGGGATCGAATTTGATTTCTGGTGATGGTAGCTCGAATTGATGACTGTGGGAGGTTGTTGAGTGTGTTTTTGGTGAGCAGCGATCATCCTGGATGATCGAAGGTGGCTGTGATCGTCGTGCATATGCACGGTGATGAAATTTGTCAGGTGATATTGGGTTGAACTTTTTTTTAGAAACAGGGGTTGCTCGAAGCAGTAAGGAGGATTGCTCGGGGAAGATGGGCATTGAGCTCGAATTTCTTTGGGGAGTGTCTCGGGTTATACATTGTATTCAGGTCTTATAGAAAACCTGTAATAACAATTTTTAAAAAAAATTTATAAAAACAGAAGTTTTAAAATGTAAAGAAAGTTTTAAACTTAGTTTTAAATCTAATTTAAAATTTTAAATTCAAGTTGATTTTAAACTCAGTTTAAATAATAAAAATAAAATAAAATAATTTAAGTTCCAAACTTGAATTGTTAACTACTTTTAATAGATAGTAGATTGAATGTTTTAAAAACTGAAAGTTTAAGAAATATTTGCAAGATTTGAAATTTAATTTAAATCTGGAAATTTAAAATCAAATATGAACTTCAGTTTTGAAATTTAAAATTGAAGATTTTATACTTAATATAAATTGAAGTTATTGAGATGTTAAAAGTTATAAATTGTTTAAACTTTGATAAGTTTATATTATTTTCATTTTAAAACTTGCATTTAAAATGAAATTTGAAAGCAAGTTCAAAAGTACCTTGTTTAAAATAAATTTGTTTTTAAAAACAAAATTAAGGAATGCTTTAACCTTAAATTAAGTTAAGAATTAATGTTTTGAAATTAATTTAAGTAATAAGGTAATTTAGGAATAATTAATTAATTTAATTAATTAATTGATTAGGGAAAAATAAATATTGATTAATGGTAAATCAATTTGTAATTAAGATCATTAATAGATTTTTAATTAATGATTAAAGAATTATTAATTAAAGTAATTAAGCTTTAATCAAGGTTAATTAATTTAATAATTAACTTTAATTAATGAATGATTAAAGATAATTTAAATTGAAATAAATTTAAGTTAATTACTTTGTAAAATAATTAGAGGATGGTTAATGAAGGTCATTAACCAAGATTATTTAACAATTAATTAATATGGTTAATTTCTATAATTAATTAGATTAATTAATTTAATAATAATCAATTGTAAATGGTTTGAGTAATTACTTAATATAGTAATTAAGAATTAGTTACTTAATGTAATTAATTTCATTTAATGGGATTGTTTAATTTAATTAATTAAGTTTAATTAATTTTAAACATTTGGGTTTATAAATAATTACTTTATGTAATTAATGATTTGGGAATTACTCAGTTAAGTAATTGTTTAATAATTACAGATTGTAATTAAGGAGATGTTTAAGTATGAGATAATTTGGATTAATTATTTAGTAATTAATCAAATAATTAATTAAGAAATTAATTTAAGGAATAATTAAGGATCATTAATTATTTAATTAATGATGTAATTAAAGTTGATTAATTATGATTAATTAATCAATAATACGTAATTAAAGGTAATTAATTAATATAATTAATTAAGGATTAAAGTAATTAATTATGATTAACTAATTAATTGAATTAATTAAAGGTTAATTACTGTTTAGTTGAGGATAATTAATTTGTGAAATTAATTAAGGATAATTACATGAATGTAATTAAGAGTAATTAATCAAGAGTGATTAATTAGGATGATCTATTTTGAATGATTAATTGATTGTAATCAATTAAATAGATGGCTAGTAGCTGGAATTTAATCATGTAACAATTTCGGCTATTTCTTATTTATTTGAAAACCCTAGACACTATTATAATATCATCGGATTTCCTATCAAATGTTTTGGTTTGCATAAGGTAAAAACTTTTCCATGTTTATGTGTGGGAAGTCTTACGTGATACCTTTCTTTCAAAAAGGTTTTTGAAAGTTAAGCAACTTTAATCTGTTACTCACACCAGACCCATGTCTGACCCGGAGTTTATTTTGTTTTTCATAAACTCTTGGGTACTCAAATTTTTATGAGTAGTCAAGGGATTCAGGTTAGGATTCAGGTTTGCTTTGACGATATGTGGAGGAGCAAATGGAGCAGTAGGCTTCTGCGTTAGATATTAGTATTCCGCTGTGTGTTCTCTGTGTTGTTGTATTGAGTTGTAAATACTAGACAGGTGTTTATAACTGTTTAGTATATGTGAGGTGTATGCTGTGTATCTCTGATTGGTATTGTATATTATGTAAATACTTATGTTATTAATATAATTTATTCGTTCCGCTGTTGAGATTCTTGTGTTGTTTTTTCTTTCTCTTGTTTCTTTTCTTCTTCTATCCCTTTCTTTCTTAATTCATGATGCGATTTTCTAGGAGTAGAAAGTCGGGTCGTGATTAACGTCCATCGAAAGACTATAGGTGGGAAGCATTGAAAGTGAAGTACTATTGAATAGAGAAATCGTCTCCTTAGTTATACGAGGTTAATATCACGATTAACTTAAGTTAACTCAATGTCAAGTCTCTAGCTATAGCGCTGCAGTTAAGAATATGTGTTATTATTAAACTAAGCACTTTGTGTTTGGACTATAAAGTTAAATGTGGATGATATTGGAATTTTGATCATTAATTAATTCCATAAATTCTAACATGATATAGTTTTGATGAAGAGAATTGGTGTAAATAAGTGTTACTACTGGGTTACACTTGAAATAAAAAAAAATTGATTTTACCGAAGTTATGTAAGCAAAACATTTGGCCATAATATCATACCACTAGTCAATGTGATGTGCGGACGTTAATATTTGAATTGTTCTATATTAGTCGCTGACCGAATTTGCACCTAAGAGTCACACAATCAAAATATTGAATACTCTAACCACAACCCAATTTTATTGTTATAAATCAATTAAAATAATTAATACTCATGAAATATTAGTTATATAATTTTATTTGATTTTTGTTAAAAATAGTGCGTATATAAAAGTTGTGTATAAACAAATCGATATACGTTATCTATGTATGTTCAAATTTGGTTTAAATGTACATTATTTACTTGGGTTTGAACAAGATGGAGGCCCGTATATGTGGTAGGTATGGCTGACCATACATGATGGTAAAATAGGATTGAATTTGATTCAAATGGAGTATGAAGTGGAAAAGAAATTTGTGGATCTATATCTACTTTTTGTTCCTTATTTTCTCATTTATTTAAATTCCCTTAACCCCTTATTTGCATGACTTTTTTCTTTCCCTCCTTCACACTATCCTTTGGTCGAAAACTCCAATCCACCTCCTCCTCCATTGATTTAAGAATCAAAAACGTAAATTTAAATAAAAATGGGACAACGGTGTGTACTGCTTTCAGCTTGATAGCTCTCTTTGGAAGGAGTTAAATTCAGATTCAAAATCAACTACATCGGTATTCAAGGTGTATTCTTTAAGATCCAAAGTGGCATTTTTTTTCAAGTTTACCCATTTAACCCACTACATGCTGGTCTAGATCCATTGCCCAACAGTAATCCTTCATAGCTTATTTGAAACAGAAACAAAGTGCAGAAAATAAATCTGGTTCTCATCCATCTCGATCATGGGATAACCATGCACGATCCGAATCCTCTGCTGTGACCAGATACATCGCCTATAGCTGGTGGTTGCTACTGCTACACCACTACGGTTTATGCCATGATAATATGAAACCAGATAGAATACTACAAAAGATTACTCCAAACTTGCTCCTCTATCAAATCTTGCTTATGTCTACATTCATTTGTCGCATGGCCATTCAACACATGGAAAAGACAATATTTTATAGCTTCCACTCCCAATCAATGGGTTCTTTCTTAATGGGTTTCTCATAGGGAATCTGTCCTCTAATATTAAGATAGATACTCTCAGGGGTATCAATCAAATTAGTATAGAAGGAAAAATTCGGCTCCATCTTCTCTCGCTTTGATGCTTCGAAGCCATCAACTGCATTCTTTTTTCCTTTATCTTTTTACATCAAGCCTTGGATGGTCCTTGATCCTCCATTGCATTCACTTCACCATTCTTAGCTTTTGCGTTCTCTTACTGCAAGTATATTTCAGCTTGATGATAGTAATCTTCCATATCCAACGGCACATCTCTTTCCGAAGCCTTCTTAAAATCAATCTTATAGCAACTTCAAAAACCACCGCCATGAGAACAATTGACGGGTCTAGTTGCTGCAATAAAGCAGCTGCTATGTTGAATCTACTCAAGTAACTCCATGAGGTTTCACCTTCCCGTTGCTTCACAATCGAAAGCATCTTCACACTCCTTAGTCAAATGATATGAACTCTAAACTAGTTTATAAACCTTTCCATTAAATTGATCTACATGCTCATGGATCCATTATCCAACTGGCAAAACCACATTGCAGCCAATTAGTCGAAAACAATAGGAAATGCCAATCCATCACTTCTTTGGAGGATGGTTCCAGCTTGTTTCGATTAATTTCCTTGTAAACCTGCTTTGCCTTTTGGAATTCGATTCTGATTTCCAGCTACTCCAACTGCTCTTTGCCATTCCATCCTCTAGAAGAATCCATTTATCATCTTTGCTTGTAGTTCCCTCAATCTCTCTCGTATTCTTATTGTCATCCTTTCCTTCTCCTTTTAGTCACTTAGATAGAAGGTGGATGTGGATTGTAAGACACCTCCTAGTTGCCCCATGTTCTTATTGACTTACTCGAGCTAAAGCATTCCTTGTAAATAGCCTCTTCATCTTCGCCAAATCAGATATAAATATCATTCTCAATGAAAGTACCAAAGTTGTGTGCAAAATTGGCACAACACTCCAATATCGCTTATAAATGATAGTAATCAATAGAAAAGATACAATATTTTATATTTGTTCAGCAAAATCTCTGACCTACATCAACTTAGTTGTTTTTGTTGTTGAATTTAAAACACAATATTTTATAGTTATTCAAAAAAATATCTGACCTACTTCCACTTAGTTGTTCTATTGATGAATTCTCTCTAGAATACACACTTTTAATCAATTTTGAATTACAGTCAAGTTGATCTCATTTTTCCTAAAAGGGTTAAAGAAAAAAGAAGAATATCCAAAAGTTTCTCCTAATCGATGGAGGCTTGTAATACAAAAATCGCCATACCAGGTTTGAACGATCAAATTTATTTAGATCCGAAGTACTAACCATGAAGAATGAGCCAAATAATACGTTTTCCAAAAGTTAAACATGTGTCGATACTGACATATTTTTCGGCACTAGCCTGTTTGTACCTCTCGGTATCGACCTATTTTGGATCTCTCGGTACCAACTTATTTGGACCTCTCGATACCAACATATCATCTATTTTTGAAACTCTGGCCAAATCATTGATTTCTTCAACCTTTACATCTTCCTGATAGAGTTAGGGATATGCCATAGGGGAAATTATGTAACTGTTACATGTATCTAACTCGTTGACCAATCTTGTTTGCAATAAAGGTGTTCTTTCTATTATATACTTGATGTAATGTGGTTATATTAATTAATTAATTTAATTAGAAGTATATTTAATAGATAATCAATAAATGGTATATTTTGTGATAGTAGTTACAAAGTGTTGTAACCGTGAGTGATTTATCATAACGAAACACTTATACAATTTTCAATGTTCCTAGTCATGATGCATCGAGACTAGATATTGACGTATCTGTTGAGACTAGAATATGTAACACTCTCCAAATGTTGGGTAGTGTGTTACTCATGACTACTGGGGGTACCTAGGGGTTATGGACTGATAGTTATTCAATAACAATGGAAAGACTCATTCGATGTTTTTTTGTTGGTTAATATAACTAAGGTCAAACAAAAAATATCTATGTGGCTAATTTGCAAGCTCTCTTGACTTGAGGATACTGTTGGTTTTCAATGTGAAAGCTCCGCTTTGATTATAGTTAAATCATGGATGATGTCCATCAAATGACTCTAGTTGGGTCGAGTGAAAGCATTGGAAGTGAAACACTATTCAAGACAGGATTCGTCTCCTTAATTATATGAGGTTAGTACCACGGTCAACTGATGTCACTCAAAGTCAAAGTTTCTGACCAGAGCAGTTCAATTAACAATAATTGTTATTATTGAACCAAGGACCACATGTTTGGGCTATAAAGTTGAATATGGATAATATTAGAATATTGACTTTTACCAAATTTCAAAAGTCCTAATGTGATATAGTTTTGACGAAGATAATTGGTGTAAATAATTGTCACTATTTGGTACCGCTTATAATAAGTAAAATATGATTTTACCAAAAAGATCAGTAAGTGATGAATTCTACCAAACTGCCACACCACCTGCTAAGTAACGCGTGAACACTAATATTTGCATTGCTCATTATTAGTCGCTGATTGAATTTACACCTTTTAGTAGCACAACCACATTTATGATTTCTCTAAAAAACACATAATTTAAATAGTTTGTAAAATGTTGCAAACTAACTAAATTAATTAATATTTATGAAATGTTAACAACTGTTAATTTATTTGATTTTTTGAATGTTGGTGGTAATTATTTTAATGCATATATAAAAGTTATATTTTCATATATCGATATGCGATATCAATATAATTTTAAACTTGTTTTAAATAATAAAATAATTACATAAAAATGTTTTTTTTTACTTGGAATTTTTTTGCACATTTGGAATGTGCTTAGATCGGTCATATAATGGTAAAAGAAGGAAATCAATTAATGAGAATAATTAAAATTTAAAAAAAGGAAATAAAGGAGGAAGTTTTAATTGTAGAATAGGAAAATGTTCCTTTAATTCTATTAAAAACAAAAACTCCTCATTTTCTTAAAGTGTACAACATAGAATGTGACTTTCATTTTTTGTTCACTTTTCTCCCCTTTCTCTTTCATTCATTCATGGTTGAAACTTTATCCAAAAAAATATTAAAACAAATTCAAATCAACATCAAACTAAATTAAATAGGTGTTTCATTATTCTCTTGCAAAGTGGGACAGTAATTTATTTGAAATCTTAGGAGAAGCCACAAATTGAAGATGTGATGAAGGACCAGGTCTATTAGATCTAGAGAGTGATCAATCAGATCTAGGTATTGCTTTATCATTCATGGTGTTTCTACGTGCTTCATCCTAAGGTAATTATATGCATGTATAATTCTATTTTTACATATCCTATAATTTGTTTCCTTAAAAAATCTTATAATTTGTTCTTATCCCCATAATCTCTATCTTTCCAGTATGTTCATACTTGTGAATTCGAATCTTGATTCAAATATCTCCATTCCTTTACTTGAATCGGTTGTTTTACCATGTTAAAACATAAAATGTTTTCTTTTGTTCGTTGCTACTTTGTTATGAATTATAACATCTCATTTTCTATCTCATGTATGATGGTTTGATTAATTGATTTAATCTAGATCTATACTTTCTTAATTTTATTTTCTACACTCTATGTGATTGTTTATAAAGTTTGTTCAATCTAGATTTAGATCTTCTTATCTCAAATATATATATGCTTATGTCATTTCATTTTTTTATTTTAAAAAAAACCAAAATATAATAGAACTTTGGATATTTTTTATTCATAATTCAAATTTTCATATCAAAAGGTTTACACTTGAATATTCAGACATAGCTTGTTATGTAATTAAAACTCGGTAATAATCGCGTTAATTAATCTTTGTTATTGGATTAATATGATGTTTAAATTGTCATGTTTCAAATCATTCTAATATAAACTCATCCTTTTAAAAGAAAAAAGGAAACACTAAATCAATGATATATTCCATGATTTGCAATTCCATCTAATTAAAAATTATATCTTTACTTAAAAAGGAAGGATTCTTTTCATAGCTATTGCCAACCATTTTCATTAATCTTAATATTCTTTGATTTGCTGCTTGTAATTGAAATGAAATCTATTTTATTTATACTGCTATGCTAAACATTAATTGTATATGTATATATACATGTGTGTGTATTTACTACATGTGTATATGTGTGTGTGTGTGTGTGTATGTATGTATATATGTATTTATATATTAATCAATAAATAAATTATTCATGTTTAGGACAAGATATAGGATAAATTTTCAAATAATATAATTCAATTAAAATTGTTTAATTAATAAAGTAATTAAAGGCCAGTTAATTAACTAAAAATATGCATATATAAGATATATGCGTGTTACTATAATAAAGGTTATAATAAATATGTCCAGTATATAAGTTGTGTTAGAATACTAATTTATAATTAATTAAAGAGTTAATTATATAACATTTAACTAATAAAATGTTATACATAATGTTATTGAATAAGTTAATTAAAATATAAAGTTATATAATAATGAAACTTATATAATATGAGTTTATAAACTAATGATGGAACAATAAATGAACCAAAATAGACTTAAGTAATAAATGCATATGTAAATGTACGTATATTATCATTTCTAATGTGTTTGACACTTGAATCATGAGGGCGTTTCATAAGAAATACATTATTCCATAAGTCGATATCACTTAATATAATATATTGAAGATTATGATCTTCAATATAATGTTATCTTCTACTATATACATACACACACACATATATTTTTTAATAAATTACTTGCATACTCCTTAATTTTTTAGCAAACTCAAGATATCGATGTTATGTGTAGTATTATTAATATATTGAGTAGACGAGGTAAGATAACTATACGTATTTGTCGAGCAACTTCAATGTACATATACTATACTTAGGCCGTAACGATGTAATAGGTATGAGTGAATAATACTTTCAATTTGCTGAGAAAACTCAAGGTCGAAATTAGATCATAAGAAAGAAAAATAGGTTAGGAGTTGTATGTGATACAAGCGGTAAGAAGTTATCCATCTTTTACGGGGTAAAGATTTGTTTAGCGAACTCAAAATCAGAATACCAAGATAGATGAGTCTATCACCTACTAGTGAAGTCAAAAGACTTCTATGTTTCGTCTTAGGATTTGAAGAATCATAAAATACTAGTGGGGGCCTTATTCGAAAAATAATATCGTAACACTTAACCTTTATAATATTGTAAGAACATATGCTAAATAATGTTATAATTATATATAATGATAAATTTTTGCATTTAATATGATTGATAAAACATTTACCAATTAACATATATAAACGAACTGAATTGAAAGTTGACAAATGGAAATATAATACCCACTATTAAATGCCTATTGCATGTTAATGTTTAATATACCCGTGCAATTGTCTAATTTTTACAACTGCGTATAATACATTCGTAAAATGGTCACTTAAGTGCTTATTTGGTTGAGATCATTACGTGTTTTAAATTCTAAAAGCAATACAAGACTATAGATATTTGATCCATATACTATCATATTCAAATGTTATATGGTGAACGGTCATAGTTTGTAATGTACGATACTTCAGTGAATATGGTTCATTGGAAAAAAGCCAATAAATAGTATTTTGAGATTATGTATTCAGCTTAATTGATTATAAAAGGACCATATTGTGTTAAAGTAACATAAGACCAAAAAATACAAGATAGATCTAAGAACTCAATCGCTGAAATGTCATTTGATCAGTTTACATAAAGTGCAACTTATTGATGTTCTTAGATGTTTATGATAATCGAATGCGCTTTTGTAAAGTGTTTGTTATGATATTGTAGTAAGTTTTTCTTTTGAATAGTTTGACCACTTGAAAGAAAAACAAATGTATAAGAATAGACGTAATTTAAGGTACAATTAGGATGTAGAGAATGAATAGTCACTTCTACTTCATAGAGACACATTGTAAACGAGAGTTATAATAATAATTGATATTTAATATTGGAATAAGAAATATGATTTCTATTCCAAAATGTATTTTCACATAGAAAATTATTTTATGTGAGATTTATTTCTTTGAGCTCAAGATAGTTGATCAACAAACTCTTTGCTGTAAATAGTTACAACGTATGAATTAAATAAATTGTTTTAAGAGAATGACGAACCTCGAATTTAGTACGCTATTGTAGCAATGGAGGAAATAGTGGAAGCATTCCATATAACGCTTATTAATTGCATCACAGTCAAAAAAAATTTTGTAAAACTTACCATATATTATTTATGAAATAATGACTATTTGATCAACAAACTCTCCACTATAAATAGTTGTAGTGTATGAAATAAAAAATTCTATTAAGTTAATAATGGACCTCTTAATTTAGTATATTGTTATAGTAATGGTGGAAATAGTGGGAGCATGTCATATAGCACTTATTATTTGCTCACAATATGAAATTTTTTTTGTAAAACTTACTATACATTATTCATGAAATAATGACTATTTTTTGATATTGAATGAAAAACTATACATGGCTATATTTCAATATGAATATTATGAACATTCTTTATGAAATAAAACTCTAATACAGTAAATTTTTTAAAACAAAAGTGATGCATTACAAAATAAAAAAGTATCTAATATTATATAAAGTTGTTTTGGAATTATAGACTAAGTCGTAGTTTTGAGAAATAATTTTATTGTATGATTTAAAACATATGATACTTGTTAATTATAACAATAAAGGACTATGCACCTACTAAGTGGGAGTATCATAAGAGTTGATGAACTATTCGTATTGATACATATAGATATATGCAAACATAATTCTATAAATATAAAAATGGTTCCACATACTTCGTCATATTCATTGATGAGTTATCATCGACATAGACATGTGTATTTGATATAGACATAGTATGCCTATGGTAAAATTATAGAACAAAAAACAGAAGTAAATAAAATAACATGCGATAGAAATGATTTGATTTGATCGATTGATTGAGTATATTGAAAAATGTTCCAAACGTACCTAAAATGAATAAAGATTCCATCTCAAAATTTCTCCTCCATGTCATACATAATGATGTATCGATATGGAGCAATCGAACTTTGTTGGACAATGTACGATTAATTGTGAGTGAAGTTGAGTTAGTTTTTCTATAAGGTAATGTACTTAGGAGTAGTACACAAGGTTAGTATTATTTTCATCTAAATAACTCTTTGTAAAATTTTATAAGATAAGGGTTTATAAGAAACTCCAACATATCATAGGTCATGGAGTTGGCAGGTTGTGTGAGTTAAAAGATTGCACATCGAAGAGAAACTATGAGTTTGTTATTGATGTCAAAAATATATAATCCTCGGTGGTTTAATTAAACCATTAAGAGTGTTGACTCTATATGGTATAATGCGCAAATCCCAAAGAATTTCAAGTACACTACCAAAATATAGATTTCAATGGTCGTGCCCGAAGAGATATGATCCATCAACCGCGATTGTGTTTTTAAGAGCAAGATTAACGCAGTTGGAATTAAATGAGCAATATTGATAAGAATAATACCACAATTTCAATTATTGAAATTAGCATAATAGATTCGGTATTCAACATGATCAAGTCAATTCTAATTTACTTATAAATTTATCACTTGATAAGTCCTAGTGTTTTGGTACATATCTTTTGAAACAGAAAGTTCTAAATAACTATTAGGGTAAGCTGTTTACACGTATTAACCAAAATTGTCTCGAAGTCAGTGGAAGGGATATTGAATTTATGAGTCTTTGGATACGATCCAAGAAAAGATGCGAAAGTATCATTTTATAAGCATCAAGATTGAATAAGTATTCAGATAAAAATATCAAATTGTTCGATTTTCAATCTAAGTGCAGGGGAAGTGTGTGTTCATAAGAAAGAACATTAAAAGGTACATTGATATTTGTAATGACCCAGAATTTTGGTCATTTGAAATTAGAATATTCAATTGATTTTTAATATTTGAAAGTTAATTTTATAAATTTAATGAGTTGAATTTCAAATATAAGGATTTATTGGATAATTAAATTATTGAATTTAATAATTGAAAATTGATTGAACATCGAATCTTGGATTTTAAGCTTGAGAAAAATATTTAAAGGCTTATTAAATTTCTATTTTTAAGAATGAAGATAATAAAATCTTTAAATTGGATTTATTAGTGATTTACTCAATTTTAAAAATAACCCATTTTAATTAACAAGTAAAAGTAGTTTTCTATGGCACAATCTCAGATTTCAACGAAACCAGTTCCATTGGATCCGTGATAGTGTATTATTATCTGATTTCAAATTTTGTAGCAATTCGAGTTACTTTTTAGTCGTGCGGGATAGAAACGTGTTGTATTAAATATCAAAATTTTAATTTTATAATCGGGTTCAAAAGTTATCTTCTCTATACGATCGAATTAGGACTTGAAAATTGTTCCATTGCGCTCGAAATAGGAGTATAACATTATGAACGTCTGGCGGCACGCCTCGATTGGAGACCGTAATTTACGGTCAGATATTTGGAAATTTAAATAGTATATATTACTATGTATCGGAGAGGCTTTAGAACTTAGGGTTTGGGATTTCAAACGATGGAGGGGCAGTTAGGTGATGTGGTGAGTGCAATCGGCTTTGTTGTGACGAGGCGCGTCGTTGGGGGGATTTTCAAGGGCTGCAGTGGTGATTCATGATTCGCGTTAAGGCTTACGGCTGTAGGGATGTCGCGATTCATTTGGCTAACGCGGAAGGGTAAGAGGGGTGCTGAGTATCTGGAGTTTCCGATGGCGAGGGTTTTGGCATGGTCGGAGTATTGATTTGATGGCCGAAGCGCCGTGTTAGTTGTTTGTGCAGGACCACGTATCTCGTGTGTACAAGCGAAAGTAAAGAAAGCAGGGAAGAAGAAGAGTTGGACCGGATTCGATTTTGTTGGCTGCTCTTTCGGCCTTGGGTAATTTAGTTTTAAATCTGTAATTTAACTTAAGTGTATATATATATTTAAAATTTGTAAATCTTATATATGCGATATCTACTTCATACAAAATCAGATTTTATTGAAACAAGCTGCATTGCACTCGTATTAACAGGAGGTATGAAATGAAATTGAATTGGGTCGATTTTGAGCTTCTGAAAATTTTAGTTTTAATCGAAACCAGAATGCGGAAGCGATAACAGAAAATAAAAGTTGAGTGTTCTCTACACTCACAATTAACTAATATAATTCCTATGTTAGTTAAATTTATATTGTAGAGTGATTTAAATTTTTTCTGTGGTTGGTAAAATTTAACTAGCATTTAAATTGATATGAATCACGATAATAGGAATTTAAATTGACAGTTCATATTAGAAATGGAAATTAAACTTTTAGTTAAATTTTCGATTATTGATAAATAGTAAACTGTTATGATTTATTGACTGTTTGGATGTTGACTGCGAAGGATGCTATTGGTTGATATTTTGGACGATTTGGATGTTTATTTATTTTGATATATCATGTTATCATCTTATACATTGTTTATAGTATACAAAGCTGCAAATTGGATTATTTCGAATAAATCAAGAAATAGGTTGAAATGATATATACTTATAACATTTATTTTGGATTGAAATGATATATATCCATCCTTAAAATTAAATCGAAATAACTATTCACTTGGCCATGGGATAAAAAATTATATACGGACACCGGAATGGTTAAATTAAATGATGTAAAAATTTTTGTTTTGAAATTAAAATGATTTGATTTTAGGAAATAAAAAAATCCAAATTTATGGAAATCGGACTATTTACGAACTTGAGCTTGAAGTGTTGAAATTTAATTGATAACATGAATTGTTTATATAATTGAAGTTGAGATTTCGAGTTTATAATCGAAATGTGATTTGAATTTCAGAAATTGATTTGTTTTGAAAGATTAGACTTTTAAGTGATATAATACGATATTTCAAAACTAGGCTTGGAATTGTATTTTGATTTCAAGATTTGGATTTTTAAATTGGATATTGAACGTTAATTGGATTTAAATGTTTTGAATCGATATTTTGATAATCGAACTCGAAATTGATATAAATCGAAATGGTTTTAATTTGGAATTGAAATTAATTTGGAATCGAAGTTAATTCGAATCAAAATCATAATTGAATCAAATTAAATGGAAATGGAAGTTGATTTGATTTGAATTGAGAAGATATGGAAATCGAAACAGTTTGGCTTTGAAACTATTTTCAAATAAATTGTTTTAATAAAACTATGAAAAATCTACCTTTCCACATATTTAATTTATTTTGATTTTGCAAACTATTTTACCTTATAAAACATTTAAATACTTAAATTATTTTATATTAAACTATTTTATTTATTTAAACTATTTGAAAAAACAATTTAAATTTTAAAACTATTTTTCGGAAATTCGAATTGGTTAAAGGCTGGAAAGTTTATATTTAAATCATGGATTTAAAATACGGATTTGATTAAATTGAAGTTATAACCCAAATGAAAATTCGAAGCAATGTTGAATTAGAATTGAAATCAAGATATTAAGACGAACAAGATTTTGAATTGAAATAGTGTATTTTTGTTAAATATGATGATTTCGAAATGAATTTGATTTTGAAGTGAATATGATATTTTGAGATCAAATACGAATTGTGTTCATAATGTAAAAGTACCAACTAGGGTGTAAAATGACGGTTTGGTTGTTATGGAGACTAGAGCCTCTTATTGGCATACTCTCTGTCGATATTTCTACCACTTTAACAATTGTTTACGTGGAGGAGACTCCAAAACGAAGTGGTTGGATTTTGCATTGTTTGGTCGATTCGAAAAAAGAGAATGATGATGGATTGGCCTAACATTTGTTATCTTTATGGACACATTTCTTTATATTACTATCATGACATTGTTATTGATTGGTGCGTACCCTCGGATTTTGGGGTGTTGGACGCAGTGGCCATTAGGGGTTATCACCAGTCGGGAAGGGCAACCTAGTAGTATCCTACCTTGGACATTGCATTATGTGCCTTTTCATATTTTTATCCTTATATAAGACCCCTATGATTTTGGTTTAGTGTTTTCGTATCATGGCGCATCCCTAACCACCGATGGTTTACTGGTGTTTTATGTGCAAACTGTACGACAATGCTTAAAAATGTGTTAAGGGGATCAATGTAAAGCCTTAACGCTATTTTGATATCTTACATTACTGATATACACTATACACGTATCATTTTCTACTCCATATAAATAATTTGATGGATCCTCATAAGATGGAAAATCTCTTAACATCTCTTGAGTTATTGCACACACGTTATACACTGGACAGGAGATGTGAAATCCCGTAAATATCTCTAACACCACGACACTCATGTTATATGCAATATCGGTTTGACTCACATAGGAATATTTTAGTCCTGAATCGAGTGTTTTTTCTTTCATTATGCTCAGGTCAGTCCTGAGTTTTTCAGCGCATTGAAGATTATTCTCTGAAGGACGAATACGAAGATTTTGTATACTATTACTATAAGTATTTCTGCATCATGTTTTCTGTTGCGTTGATTTTATTTATCCATGTTGTATATATAACTTTGATAAATGTTGTATAAATTATAATCAAATGTATAATATAAACAGCTTCATGAACAGTTTATTTGATTATTATATTTTATCGTTCCGCTGCGAGATTCTGTGTTTGTTTTATTCTTCTTTCCATATTTTTCTTAATTAACCACATTGATTATCTATATTCTAGATTACTTAAGTTGGACAAGTGTGGATTATTGTCCATTTAAATCTTTCGAAATGTGGGTTATCACAGTTGGTATCAGAGCTGAAGTTTAAGCGAGAACCTTGGTTTTGATGGGGTAACTCATTAGAGATAAGGCCAGTAGTACCCTAGAATGAGTTTGAGTGTATTAATAGACATAAGGGCATATTTTTTTGTGATATAATTTTTTTATATTGCGTTAACTTGCCAGTTGAGTGGCTTATGGACTCTTGTCAATACGAGTAATTAACGTTATTGATAGGGATCTCGAAATACTTTAACCGAGCAATCCGACATGATGTTGTTTTTAAACTGGGTAAATAAAATAAATTTACCTGGATTATATTTTATATATAAAGGAATAATTTTTCAGGAATTATTATATGGTGTGCTTGGTTATTAGAAAATGATAATGTTAAACTATTATCACCTGTTAATTGTTGTTATGATTGGATAAAAGTTGTTGGTATTATAATGAATATAAGATTAATAATTAAGAAATGGCTTCATATAACCAAGATGGGACAATATAACTATATGATCGGTAAATGTGATTATAAATTGATATGGGTTATAAAAATCGATTTATAAAGGATCTAAAATCTAGAAATTTGGGAACTTAAATCCCATTGGTTTTGGAAATGATTTTCAAAGTTGTGGAAATAATAATAGTATTATTTTGAAATATTTTGAATAGAAATATTTGAAAAGGGTTAAAAGAAATAAAAGCACTGGACTCACTTCGGTCACTGGAAAATAATATCGGTGATGGCTGCAGCATCATCGACGTTCGTTTTTGAGTTTTTGAGTGAGAATTGCTACTAATTGGAGTTTTGTTTTGGAAAAATGGTTTTGGTTATGAAATTCAAAAGAATAATTTGATGTACCAAGGGATTGTGTAAGTGTGTGTAAAAATAGTTTGAAATACTTAGAACAAAGTGTTTAAACTTCGCTATTTTGATTTAAAATGTTTTATGGAATATGAAAATAAGTTTGATAACTTATAAAATTTGAAAATTAGCAAGTTAAAACAAGGTTAAATTGCTGGATGTGAATAATAAATTTAACCGTGGAATGAAATTGACTTGAATTAAGTTAAAGTGAATTCGAAAATTTAGCCTAAGTTAGGTTACATGAAATAATTTTTAAAAATAGAGTTTATTGAGATTGAAATAAATTAATGAATGGACTAATTTGACTAACTAATTTAGTTAGTGAGTTAAATATGGTTTGGGATATGGTCGATAAAATTTAATATTGAAATTGGAGGATAAATTGAGTTAAATGGTTTTGAAATTGAATTTAATTAGACATAGACATAAACTTAAGTTATGAAGTGGAAATAAATATGAGAAGAATTAAATGAAATGTTTAAAAACTTAAGAAGAATTTTATAATTCATTAATCGATATAGTATAGTGTGAAAGTTGTTAAATATGGAAATCAGATTTGAGTTTAAATGGATATAGGTTTAAGGTATACAAAATGTTTTAAATGAACTTAAGTAAACAAATTCTATGAAATGATGTTTAGGTGATAATAGTATTAGGAAATATACAATGTAAAGAAGTGAATGTGAGTAAATAATGGAATGTGAAATTAGGCAGTGTGAATAATCGAAGTGAAAATTTGAATGTGAATAGAATATATGTGAATAAAAGGAATTTGATGTAGATAAGAATCAATTGGAAATAAATATGTAAGTTGTATGTATATTATTTTATTTTCATAACGATTTGATCCAGATTCGAGCACAGAATTTCGAGATGATTTATATCAGTCTGAGTTAATATCTTTCACTTGATTTTCAATGGCAAACACTAGATACAGATTTTTGATTTGATTCAGGAATTCTCTATCATAGTATATGGATATGCAAGAAGAATAATGATTTCTGATCAAGGAACCAGATCTAAGTCCGCACTAGAGAGTCGTATAAACGATACTAGTTCGGAAGTGAAATTGTGCGATCGAGTAGGCGATCATATTTGATATTGCGTACCGATGATATATGTACATCGTATGTGCTTGAGTGAAGCAAATATTGGAAACTGAAAATGCAAAATATAAAATGATTTTAAATTATATAATTGGATATCATTGGTAAATAAGTTGCAGGTATTTAAAATCAAGAAAAATATGGATTGCCCCACAAAAAGGTACATGTTGATTTTGTCATTTTATTTGATGGTTTTATGATTGAGCCACTTTGTATTTTTTTTCTTTTGTTGGTTTGGGTCCGTAATGGATATTTGTAGTTGTTTTGATCTAGTAGCGCAAAGAAGACGCTGGCATTTTTTTTGAAAATTTAAGGAGTTAGAAATTTTTTAATAACTAAAATTTGGTTTTGAATTATAATTTGAAACGATTGAATGAAAAATATTATTTAGAACCTATGAATCAATTTGGGAATTAGTAAAAGTGATATTGTGGTTTCAAAAAATTGATTTTGGGGAATTGTTTTAGCTAATTTGTTTTAGGAAAGAAATGGGTTTGGGCATTTTTCCCAACTTAGCAATTTCGGGGACGAAATTCTTTTAAAGGGGAGGAATATATCGACCCAAAATTTTGGTTATTTGAAATTACAATATTTAATTGATTTTCAATATTTAAAAGTTAACTTTATAAATTTAATAACTTGAATTTTAAATATAATGATTTGTTGGATAATTTAATTATTGAATTTAATAATTGAAAATTGGTTAAACATTGAATCTTGGATTTTAAGCTTGATAAAAATAATTTAAAGGCTTATTAAATTTCTATATATAAAATGAAGATAATAAAATTTTTAAATTGGATTTATAAGTGATTTACTCGATTTTAAAAATAACTCTTTTTAATTTACAAGTATAAATAGCCTTTCGGGCCCAGTCTTGAATTTTGACGAAACCGGTTACGTTGGATTTGTAACATCGTATTATTATCAGATTTTAAATTTTATAGCATTTGGAGTTACATTTTTGTCGCGTGGGATAGAAACACGTTGAATTAAATATAGAAAATTTAATATTATATTGGATACAAAAAGCTGTGTTCTCCATATGATCGAATTAGGACTTGAAACTTGTTTCGTTGCATTAGGAATAGGAGTATAACATTATGAACGTCTAGAGGCATGCCTTGATTGGAGTCCGTAATTTACGATCAGATATTTGGAAATTTAAACAGTATATTTTAATCGATTTGACCTTAATTTCTTTTGAGCTGCTTTTTTATCTCTTCCAGCCACCTTACCTACCTTTAGTAAGCCATCCTATGTATCTCCCTCTTACTTCATCCATTTAAATTTTCTAGTAGGCATGCATCAGATAATAAAAAAAGAAGCTTACAAAATTTATAACTCAAATTTTACTCGTGAAACCATTTGCAAAAATCAAGACTTGTAGAGAACTTCAATTTGGTATGCTATTAGTAGGTGCGGCCATGATTTTTGTTGCTCGACTGTGTACAAGAGGCTCGAGAACTTAGGGTTTGGGATTTCAAACGATGGAGGGGAAGTTAGGTGATATGGTGAGTACAATCGGCTTTGTCATGATGAGGCACGTCATTAGAGGGATTTTCGTAGGTTGTGGTGGTGATTCATGATTCGTGATCCGGCATACGGCTGCAAGAATGTCGCGATTCATTTGGCTGACACCACTGTCATGACCTGCCATTTCGTACCATTCAAATCGACAATATCCACACATGTCGGACTTGAATGATGCAAAATAATAGATTGTAAATAAATTTGGAGCAAATGAAATCAAATACATAGAATCACAGACATAGAAAAATCAGAATAACTCGCAGCGGAATATAAAATAATATAGGAGTTCATGAAGCTACTATAACAGAGTCTCAACCCAAATACATAATTACAGTCTAAAACAACATAATAGAATTCCCAAATACATGGAAGTTCACTAATACATGAGATATACTAGAACAACTGAAACAGAAATAGATATATAGACAGATAGGCAGGATCTCCAGCAAAGACCAACACCAAAAAGAGAATCCAAAGCTGTGAATACTTTGACTGACCCGAGCATAAAGCAACACATAAAACCACATTCATTTTATTCAATTTAAAATACCATTTCAACTCACATTTTAAAACAGTTTATATTTCAAATCAAATTACTTCATTTAAGTCATTAAAAATGAAGTTATTACATTTAATAATTAAATTATTAAATTTTCAAAATTTTAAACCTTTCAAAGTTCATTCATTCACTTAACTTTATCAAAACAGTGAAAATTCATCTTTCACAGCACTTAGAAAATGCTACGGAAAGTTATGTTTAAAACAGTTCAATTTAACAAAAGACAGCATTTAAAATGTTGTAATAGGGTTACTTCAGTTCCAAATAAAACTTAGTTAAATTTAGCAATTACAACACTTACAAAGTGCTATAATAACCCTTTATTAAAATTTGGCCATTTGGTTCATTTATATCAACTACAACATTTACAAATGATGTAATATCATTTACATTAGAAATAATAGCATTAGAAAAATTGCTATTAATTAACTTTCAAATATCCAATATAATTTTGTAAACCATTAAATTTTCATTTAAACCATTTCAAACTTATAAAAACATATATTTTTCACTTTTATAACCATCACTTAATTTTCCTTAAATTCATGATTTTATAAAGTTAAATTTCCATTCAAAAATCAATATTTAATAATAATTCACTGATTAAATTCCAACATTCAATTTCAATTCATATAATTAAATTTTTTTAACTTAACATTTAAGTTTAAATTTTCAAATATAACTTAATTTCATTTTATTTACTTAACTTAAAAATTCACTTTTAAACCAAATTCACAAATTTCCAATTTAGGTTATATTTCAAAATTCAACTTAGTATTCGTTCATTTAACATTTTAACTTTATTCAATAAATCATTAATATATTATAAAATCATTTTAAATTCATTTAAATTCAAAATATCCTAAATTTATCATAATTTCCAACTTAAATTTAGATTCCAATTATCATTAAATCAAAATTTCCAACATAACTTCTATTTCAAATTTTCTAACTTTACCATTAATTTACTTCACTTATAAATTTTCAGAAAATCAATAATGCTTTAGAAAAATCATTTTTAATCAAGTTTAAATAAAAATATTATAATATTTACATTTCTAAAACATTTTAAAATTATAGGAAAACTTATATTAACTACGGGTCTTTATTTCATTTTCTAACCTAGAAAAAGTGATACGGATAATATAACATTTCAATCCGTAATTTACAAAGAAAACCCGGATTTTATCATTTCAAACCCTCAGTCCCAAGTAAATGAAATAATTTGAAAATCATTCAGGCCTATCATTTCAGCCCATAACCATTTTCCCCTATTCCAAAGTCCGTTCGGGTATGTATCATTTCAAACCATAGTGATTCTAATCTAAAGGGAACTTGCAATGCACTACACCAAACATATTATTTTGTAACACTTTTTGCCCTTTAATTCGTCACAGTTAATACCGTTATAATTTATCAATGGATATTCCCGTTGTAATCAATTATAACGGTTATTACCATGGTAAACCTAGGTAATTTCGTAATTACGTGAAAGTATAGTGGGCAGACTTGTCATTCTCTCCATATTATTACCTATCGCATTCTAACGCTTGATCGCTTTCATACTTCCTCCTTCCTACTATCAATCTAGGGTTGCCGCCTTGTCCATGGATCTAAGCCCTAAGTCTTTACCGGCCAAATCTACCTCGGATCTAACATCACTTGAAGAACGTCAATTTGGTCAGTCAATATGAGGTTGTATCTAAGATCCATTGGTATGGTTTCCATATGAATTTAGTAATCTCCATTGCTTATAACCCCCGCCATCACCTTGTCTAAGGTAATCGTCACTGCCTCTTCGACCTTTCAGGTTATTTTCATTTTTCTATTTGTAAAATTGTAGTTTTATTATCAATTTAATTTTCAATTTTGGTTCCTGTTCTAATTCAAGGTCGAATTTTGTTTCATGTATCGAATGGTTGAAATTTCGTTTTATGTATAGGCATTGATTTTGAATTTTGTTGCGTGTACCAAATAGTTAAATATTTTGATTTGATTTTGAATTTTGTTTCCTGTATTGAATAGTTGTTTTTTGTCAATTCAAAATACTCAATTTTTTTAGCATTATAGAAGACTAAATTTTATGTTTTGCAGTTGCCAAACTTTTAATTTTCATAACCAAAGCTCAACGTTATAAAAGTTCATATAGTAGAACTCAAACATGTAACTGATTACTGGAAGAGTTCTTTGAAAAATAACCGGAGTTGAAATTTATTTGTATTATTGAACAGGCTAAAAACATAATGTTAAGTTTAACTGATAATGTAAATATACAAATTTTCTTTATTATTTATTACCAAACATTTTCTTACATTGATACACCAGTGTGCTGAAGTTGCACATAATTTCTACATGTCTGTAAATTCAACTCTCCTATTAATAACGGAAAATTTCGTGCATTCATATGTTCAAAGTTTAGCGACTTCTAAATTATACATCTAACACATAATATAACACATTTGAATGCACAAATATAATAACAAGATAATTTCAGATATGATAATGTTTCCAATTTATAGTTTCAACATAAGAAGATATATCACACTTATCAAATAGATCTTAATAAATCTATAAATGCATATACTTTATGAAACTAAATCACAAGGGAATGAAAAACATGGGTATTGTCTACCATAATCTTATCAGATGTTATTCAAGTATAGCATATGGATGCACTTGAAGGACCTATGATGCACTTGAAGTTATATAGTGTTCAGTTTGCAAACTGGTTGCAATGCTCAACTGCAAAGTAATTGTAATGCTCCAGTTTACAAACTACTTGCAATTCTCAATTTGCAGACTACTTGTTCACAAACTCAATCTTGAGGTGAAACAACTCAACTATAGGGTGAAATATAACAAGGATGGGTATTTACTAAGGTACATATGCACTTAATTACCAAATTTATATAATAAAGATATATTATTGGGCTTTCTTCAAACTAAAATGTGTTTGAAAGTTGCTAACTAAATAAAGGCTGTTATAAGTGAATCCAGCTGATTACACAAGGAGTAAATATATAACTTTATAATGTGCATATTAAATGGAAACCACTTCTATAGTTACATGCTTTGGAAAATGGTTTATATTACGTTGTTACAGTAAATATAGTCAACACTTATTGTGGATGGCCATAAGAAACAATAAAAATATTATTTGCGTAGCATGTGCATTGTTATAAAGCAACACATAATTTATTCTTAGTCTAACACTAATGCACACAAGATACTCATACCCTAAAACCATTCATCATCTTGTTGTATGTCCACAATGTGGTGGTAAGAGGAATATAATGGTCCACTCCTCGCTATGTTTTGTCTACGTTTAGTTTTAAACAATTTTGTTTGAAGTAGGATCATGTATATATTTGAGATTTTAAGAATACGTTACCACAAGAATGGATAAAAAGTTGTTTACTTAATTATTTTTGATTTATTTCCCTTTTCTTTGAGGTTATGCAGTTGGGAAATCAGGGTGAAATCACGAGAAATCTGAGGGATGATGAGTTGTTTGTGCATTGCAGCTACACGAGAAGGAAAAAGAGAGGCAGTAAATGAGTTGCATGATTTGTACACGGGTAGGAAGTTGACTGTAGTTATGTGTGTCTTTGCCTTTTCAAGTCAAATGGCACCATCATTTCATTTAGTTCTGTTTCTTTCATTACATGATTGTTGTTTGTATATAGACTTTGTTTACTTTAGCTATTTATTTCTTTGCAAATAGCTTGTACTTTTGGGTTATTTGCTTTTAGATACTGTTTTTTTAATGGTTAGCTCTTGTTTTTTCAAGTATTTACATCTCCAACTATGTATTTGACATAAATTCATGTTCCTATTATTATTACTTCATATTCAACCGGTGATTCGCGAAGAGCGTAGGTTTTACATCTGCTAAGATAACATGACAAATGTCTGCATGCCATGAACTGGTAATGAACTGAACATATTAGTTTGTTTTCTGTTTCTTACAATTTTTCTTTTAAATTTGTTCCTTGTTAATATATTACATAATTGGAGTAATATTTCAGATGGTATGAAACGGGTACTTACGAACAAATTTACACAAAATCATATTTTATTTTGAATATATTACTTTACTTAATTATTCTAATTAATAACTATTTAGTTTTAAAAGTATGATAGCTGCCTTATACTTGTAATAGCTATTAATTGTTAAAAGTGTGATAGGTATTAAGTTTTAAAGATGCGCTAGCTATCGTATACTTGCGATAACTATTTAGTTTTAAAAGCGCTATAGATATCGTACATTTACAATGGATATTGAGTTTTAAAGGTAGTTATGTTATACTTGTGATGGTTATCTTATAATTATGATAACTGTCTTATAATTACAATAGCTATCTATTTTAGATTGGTTTAGCCTAATTTGATTACTCCTTTAAAGGTCAACTTTATTGCAACCATAGCCAATGTTTATGCATAGTTACTTTTAAAAGTACTTCAACATTTTTTCTAATTATCACCATCGATTTGAAGACATTTCCACTAATACTACCCTTATTTATTTTATGGAAATGCCATCATCATTTTTGACAAATTATCACTTGCTAATAAATTTTTTCCGAGTTTGAGTTGCTTGGTCAGTTTTGACTTCTCTCTAATTATTTCCTGCTTATTTATTCAAAAGTCATGGTGAAAACTAAGAAGAATGCCTTAAAAATTTTTTAACTCTTCTAAAATTAATAAAAAACCTGATCATTCTGAAGAAAAGTCTATGTCAACTGTAGATCATTCTGAAGAAAAGTCTATGTCAACAGTCCTGGAGGTAGCTTAGGTGCTCCACTAAATGGAATAATAGGATCTTCTACGAGAGAGAAACAACCAGTAACGCTATCGTCAGTAGATTTGATGGAAGTAGCAAAAGGACACATTTGGACGCAAAAGATATATCATGGTAGAAAGGTGGTTAAAGGAGAGCAAGTTGTTTGGGTGGAGAATGTTTACGATCCAGAAGCTTCAATTTATGAAGCACCACAAAATGGCCATTACACGCTATCCGAATTAGTTGAAGGGGGTTTTGTGATTTGGCCCGAATATCGTCTGCATTATTAGTAAGTTACTAAACACTGTGTAGTTATATTCTGAAACTGTGTTTTAAATTTTGTTATATATACTATGCTTGTATGCTATAATTTGTGGTGTTGGTATGAAGTATCCTTTGTGGTGTTTGAATGAAACGTAAATGTTTGGTGTTGTTCTAATTATTGATCGTATGTTTTCTTAATGTATATACTATATATTTTTTGTATAGATTGTTTGTAGCTGTAATAAAATATTAGTGCTATATAGTTTTTTTGATATTGTTTTAGTTATTACGGTTATAAGTGTTAGAAAATAACCTTTCGTAATGGTTATAACTTTGATATAATTTGCATTTGTCATAGTTATAAGTGTTAGAGTTTCCTTTTTGGTAATGGTTATAAATGTTAGAAACTATTGTTCTGTCACTATTATAAGTGTGATACTATCTAAATTTCCCACGGTTATAAGCGTTAGTAATAACCATTTTATCACGATTATAACCGTGAGTAAATACTATTCTGTCACGGTTATAAGTAAGATAATATCTAAATTTATAACGGTTATAAGCGTGAGAAATTACTATTTTTATCACGGTTATAACCGTGAGAAAAAATGTGACTGAATTTGTCACGGTAGCTATTTTCACGGTTATAACCGTAACAAATTAGTTTTGTCACGCTTATAACCATGAGGAAATTGACTTTCTGGTGTTGTGAGTGTGATAAACTGATATAAATAACAGAACAACATAATATAATATTAACAATGATATGACAGGTAAATAAGCAAGGGTGAATACCATATGATCATAATGTAGCAGATATAATATGGTGATGCATTTTACAGATTCAAATGTGATCAATTTACTAGTCATATAAGCATAAAACTGTCTGGTGAGAATAACTCACTGGTATAAGATGGAGACATAACCAAAACACACAATAACGATCTTCAGAGGCACGAAAGCACGGCAATGATTTGAGATTGAGTGAGCCAAAGATTAATTGCCTTGAACACATTCAAACAAAACAATACAAACAACATAAGTTTTCAACTCTAATAAAGTAAAACAATGTTATAATTAAATGCATAAAACAAAGCCAAAGTATTGCACTTACTTCCGACCACATATGCTTCAGCTATAAGTCAGATACACATGGCTAAGCATAGGTTAAGATCTGATTTTTGGGTTCATAGGGTCGACCAAGCATGGGAAGAAGATGGTGCAAAGGTATGAGAGCATGAAACAAAACAAGCTAAGGCAACACAAGTGGTTTCAAGGCCTAAATGGGCTCGGCCAAAGGCAACATGGGCATGGCCAGGTCTGGTATGGACCAGGGGTGATGTGGCAAAGGGTGTCAGGTCAGGTAGGGGCTGGAGATGGTGGTGTAGGTGGCGGCCAAGGAGGAGTTAGAGGTGGTGGAAGACTATGGTGTGCTCGGCTATGGTCGTTATGTGGAGTTTGGGTCAAAACTTGGTGGATCTGGTCACTATAGGTGCGCGGCCTGGCTTGGGGTTGGAGAGGAGGTGGTGATGGTTGGTTCATATGGTGGTGGAGGTGGCCAAAGTGCTGGTGGTGGCAGGGGCTGAGCCTAGAAGGTGAAGAAGCAAGTGCAAATCAATATAAACAAGTGTAAAACAATGGAAAAGAAATAAGATTTTACCAAACGTTTCCACAATGAAGATGGCCGAATTTTTTTTTTGTGATGAGAAAGAAAAATATTCACGTGAAATGAAATGGGAGAAGTCGGCTGATAGAATGGAGCGAAGGCACCAAAAAATGAAAAGGTGTTGGTTGAAATGTGAAAAGATAAGAATATAAAAAGGCTAAGGAATAACAAAAGTCACAAAACTCTTCAAATTTCTATAATTTCTTTTGTAATTTTAAATAACTAAAAAATATTGATAAATAAAGATAAAAACACAAAAATTTAGTAAATAAACAAAAATAAATAAATAAATATTAATTATATATAATTAAATTAAGAAAACAATAAAGAAAATGTAAACTAGGCTATAAAATTTGAAAATAAATGAAATGAACTTTGGAAATATTTTTATGTACTTGAAAATATTTATAAATAAAGACAAGAACACAAAAATTAAATGCATTCATAAAAATAAATAAATAAATTTTAATTAAATATAATTAAATGAAGAAAAATGGCAGAAAAATGGAAATTAGCCTTTAAAAATTGAAAATAAATGCAATAAATTTTGGAAATTTTTTATCATCACTTTAAAAATATTTATAAATGAAATCTTGCAATAAAAACAAATTTAAACTTATTTCAAACAAAATAAAGTCAAATTTGAATTATATTCAAAAATCCTGGGTTGTTACACTATCACCCACTCCAATCTTTTCGTCCTCGAAAAGAACGGGCAAAGAATATAAAGAGAAACAAGATAGAAAACAAAATAGTACCTGAAACAAACAATTTCGGATTCGAAGCACGAATGCCCTCCTCCGTTTCCCAGGTACAATCTCGATCGTCGGTACTCCACTGTACTTTGACCAAATTAACAGATTTCCTTCTGAGATGCTTCGTACCTCTGTCGACAATATGAAGTGGCTTCCTCTCAATAGTCAGATTAGGCTCAATATTCAAACTATCAAGAGCAGATGGCTAAACAATAAGAGATGGATCATGAAGATGTCGGCGAAGATGCGAGAAATGGAATACATCATGCACTCCAGAAAGCTTCTGGGGCAAATCTATACGATAAGCCAAAGAACCATATCTTTCCACAATGTGGAAAGGACCAATGAACCTAGGAGAAAGCTTCCCTCTATGACCAAAGCGAATGACATTCCTCAAGGGAGAAACCTTAAGGAACACCTGATCACCAATAGAAAATTCCAAATTCCGCCTCTGCCTATCAGCATACTTCTTCTGCCTATCCTGAGAGGCTCTCTACCTCTTCTTAATCTCCTCAACTCTCTCAAAAGCATCAAAATCACATCAGGATCAAGAACCAAATGATTACCGGATTCAATCCAGCAAGATGGGGATCTACAAGGTCGTCCGTATAGAGCAGCAAACAGAGACATTTTGAGACTGGCCTGAATGCAAATATGGAATGAGATAGATAAAAAGATTAAGAATAGACTGAAAAACAGAAGATAAGATTATACCTGATAGCTATTATTGTAGGTGAATTCGGTAAGATGGAGATGATCTTCCAAGATCCTCCATAATCAAGCACACAAGCACGAAGAAGATCCTCGAAAATCTGATTCAATCTTTCCATTTGACCGTCGGTCTGTGGATGGTAAGTCGTGCTCTGATTCAGTTGAGTACCTAAAGATCCCTGAAAAGTTTTCCAAAACTGATTGGCAAAGATATGGTCACGATCACAAACAATACTGAGAGGAACACCATGGAGACGAATAATCTCTCTCATGTAAATCTCAGATAAGCTAGAAGCAGAACGAGTAGACTTGACCGGAATAAAATGAGCGGACTTGGTCAGTCTATCAACAATAACCCATATACTCTCATTACCCCTCTGAGTCCTCCGTAAACCATCAATGAAATCCATGGAAACCTGTTCCCACTTCCAATTGGGAATCTCAAGGGGCTGCAACAAACCAGGGGTCTTCTGGCGATCGGCTTGACTTGTTGACAAGTCGCACACCGACTAACAAAGATAGAGATATCTCTCTTTATCACCTTCCACCAATAAAGCCTTTTCATATCCTGATACATCTTCGGCACACCAGGATGAATAGAAAGCCTAGATCGGTGATTCTCTTGAAGCAACTCCTGCCTCAAACCATCAACATTCAGGACACAAATCCTGGCATTAATCCTCGAAATCCCACTACCATCAATCTGAGCTCCACTACTACCACTACCACCAACCCTGCTACGAACACTCTCCTTCATCAATCTAAGCATCTCATCCTCATCCTGCTTAGCCATAATACGATCCAGAAGAGGAGAAGAAGAAACAACAAGCTGACACAACAAAGCCTTCTTCCGACTCAAAGCATCGGCCACAACATTAGCTTTACTGGGAGTATAGGTAATATCGAGGTCGTAAGAAGCCAGAAACTCAAGCCAACGAACTTTCCTCTGATTCAAATCCTTTTGGGAAAAGATATACCTCAGGGACTGATGATCGGTGAAAAGCTCAAACTTGGTTCCAAGAAGATGATGCCTCCAAAGCTTCAAAGCAAAGACAACAGCAAGTAACTCTAAATCACAAGCAGCATAATTTGCCTCATGGGTTTTTAATTGACGGCTGGCATAGGCAATGACCCTACCATCCTGCATGAGAACATCACCCAAACCCTCACGACTAGCATCAATATATACCGTCAATCCATCACTTCCATTCGGAACGGTAAGAACTGGTGCGGAAGTTAGCTTGCTCTTCAACTCATTGAATGCAACCTCACACTGATCACTCCAAACAAACTTGGCATTCTTATGAGTCAAAGCTGTGAGAGGTGCAGCAATCCGAGCAAAATTCTCGATGAATCTCTGGTAGTAACCGGCCAGACTAATGTAACGCCTCACCCCGAGACCCACACTAACAAAGGGTATTATGGAGTAATACTGTCTGCTACTGCAGAGAATAGGGTTGGTTAGGAGCGACCATCCGTAAACTTTGTCTTAAACAAGTACTGGATTCGTCGATTGGGTGCACTGATTTTTTTCCTCTTTACCTTTTTATTGTGGATCGACTTACCCAATAAATGTTTAACATAAAACTTTGGTAGCTAATGGATCTATTCAAAACAAAATACGACAACAACAAATATACAGCATATCAAAGAACAGCGGATGCACATATATACAGATACATCGTCAGTACACTACATAGTGATACATAAGTGAGTGGTAACACAGACCACACATATATACATCATGTCTCAAAAGAATATACATAGATCAATGTACACAAAAAGATAGCTAAACGACAACACAAAAGGTGGTCTCGCATCTAAAACAAAGCAAAGTGGACCATAGTGAAAGCAGCTACATGAGAATCTACAGCAGGTGGTTAACCTAAAACAGCTTGGCCTGACCCGAGTACATAAAATACACTGCAACGACCCGTATTTTTACGGATCGAAAGATCGTAGAACTGTCGACATTAAGTCGTTGATGTTGTTAGTTGTTTAGAGTTTGAGTCGACCAAAGCTTAAGTCGTGTGAAAGTTAACTCGTGTGATAACTTAGGTCGTGTGGTGCTTAGGTCGTGGACGAGTTAAGGAATGAGCGAGTTAGTGGAGCTAACGCCTTAAGTTGGTTAGCGGTTTAGTGGATAGAGCGACTCATAGAATGGGACGACCTATAGAAGTTGGCGACCTAAGGGGTTAGGTCGTGTGGAAGTTAGGTCGTTTGGAGGTTAGGACGTGTTATAGTTTAGGTTGGCCGAGCGACCTATAGGGGTTAGCGAGTTAGTGGGTTATCGGTTTAGGAGTGAGCGACCTCATAGATGTAGCGACCTAAGAGAGCGAGCGACCTAAGGGGTGTAGCGACCTAATAGTAGGCGACCTAAGGAGGTGTTAGGTCGATAAGTCGCGACGTTGATAAGTCGCTAGGTCGGAGGTAGTGTTAGGTTGTTAAGTCGCGTAGCTGTGTTGAGGGATAGGTTGTAACTCGCGTACGAGTTAGGTCGCGCGTGTTTTAGGGCCGTTGGATCTGTTAGGTCGTGTGACCCTGTGTAGCGTTAAGTCGCATACCAGTTAGGCCGCACGAGTGTTAAGTCGCATGAGTGTTAGGGTGGCCGTGACGTTAGGTCGCGTGAGTGTTTTAGTGTTAGGTCACGCATTAGCTTGTTTCGTTAGGTCGGGGTGGTAGATAGGTCGTAGGTCGAGATGGTTTTAGGTCGTGAGCGACCTAATACCGTGCGACCTAAGATTCAGCCTATAAATAGAGGGCTTTGGTTCACTTTTTGGCACCGGATTTTGAGGCAACGAAGTGCTGCGATTTTTAGAGCTCGACTACAACATTTCTTCACTTCTTTTCTCCACTTTAATCTTGTGATTCCTTCCATCTAGATTGAAGATCAAATCGAAGATCCAAGAGCCAAAGTTGAAGATCTCCATCCATCGAAGAGAGATTTCATCGTTTTGAAGGGAAATCTTCTCGGATCAAGCTAGATCCTTTGCTGTCCAGATCTGGAGTTGGTTGTTTTTGAGGTGTTTAGGTGATTCGGTGAGTGGTGGTTATCTCTCACACGGACCCAAAGGAGTATATTGGATCGGTGGCTTACTTGTGTGTTAAAGATAGCGATTTCATGCATTTTCCTTAAGTCTGCATGTAGATCTATGGTTTATGATGATTCAATACCTATTTTACTATATGTTCACCTATGCAAGTTCATTCATTAAGTTGTAGGAATGTTGCTTAGATTTCATACTTATTAGATTTGGACTCTTTATTTACGAAATTGCCATTATTGCTGTAATTGTTTATTTAGATCTTGTTTGATTGATTACTTGGATTAATGTTTGATTTGAATGATTAGCTGATTGATAACTTGGTTTGGTCAAGTTGGTCGAAGATGATTCAAAAGCTGAGTAGAAAGGCTCTTGAATAAGGAAAGCTGCTTGTGGCATATGAAGCGGATGTTGAAGCTCATATGGATAGACTTGATGATGATGTTGAGATGAGACTTTGCCATGATGCGATGAGGCAAACCATGATGTTGAGATGGAACTTTGCTATGATGCGAAGAAGCAAAGTAAGATGTGAGAAAGCCTTGGTTTAATCCAGACGGGATCATCCCAAGCATGATGATACTCGATGATGTGGTTCGAGTTTGTTGATAATGGATGGCTCGAGAGGCGCTTGAGCTAGTATGAGAATAGTCGTCGAGGAGGATGACTAGGAGGCTGAGATTTCATCGTTATTGAAGGTTCTAGCATGCTCAAAGCAAGAGTACGTTGGGACGGGCTGCGAAGACGTTCCAAGCACGGGCTGCGACGACGTGCTAGTACTCTGGGCAGATTCGATAGTCCTAGGCACGGGCTGCGACGACGTGCGGAGTTATGTCTAGAACCGGGGTTACCATTAACCCTTGGCGGATGGATGAGATAATGTGATGGTCATTCAATTAACGGTGAAATCAAGGCAACGATAACAGTGATAGCCAGAGTCATGGATGTTTGGATATTTGGTTGTATCGTCGCTTGGGCCAAGAGCGATGTTTTCAGAGTGCTTATCTGATCTTGGTTTAGGCCTGGGGGGTTTGTACTTGGAAAACATCGACCTTGACTCGAGTGATAATTACTTTTCGTTGAATGTCTGAATTTCTATATTTGCTTCTGGTTAGTGTGTCTGGGGCTATCACTGTAGAAAGATGTGGAGTGGGATGGTTGAGTTTCTATTCCTTTTTACCCTTTATGCTCTTTTGGTATGTTTGATAGTTGATTTACTGCTCACTAAGACTTTTGTCTGACTCAAGGTTTTATGTTTAACTCTTATCACCTTGGGCTGTTCATCCATGTTGGGATGGGCGGACTAGGTAGCAGGTGACAAGTGCTGTTCTTAGTAACCAACGCTGTTGATGACGAAGACGAGCTGGAGGTTTTTGCATATTGTTTTCTTACTATATGTACTGGATGTTCCGCTGTTTGTTTGATACTCTGAGTGTTATGTAGTGAGGCTTGATGTATTGACTATTCAGATGTTTGTAATAAACTACTATGAGTTTATATGATAAGATTCTGTTCAATGAGCTTCACTATGTATACTTTTCTATTGTATTTTATCCCTGCGCTGTGAGTAATACAATAGACTATTGTGTTTACCCTACCTTGATGATCGTCCATGGCGGCCTGGCACATTTTTCAGCGCATTATTCCTTGTTTAAGTGCAGGAGTCTTGGGCGGTCGTCACATTTGGTATCAGGGCTTTGGTTAATCGATTTTGGCCAACGCTTGCTAACGTAACTACGTATGAGAGACGTAATTGTATTTTGATGGATGATTACTATATATAATATAGTAGCTTAGAAGGATTTGAACTCCTTATGCAGTTGTTTCTCAAGGTGTTCTAAGTCATTCCTTTTTGTAGATATTAAGGATGAGTCGAAGAGGGAGACCAGCTGCTAGGGAAAGCCGCGCTGCGGAGGGAGTTGGTGATTATGCTGCTATGTTCGAAGCAATGATGACTTCGATCATAAGAAGGATGCCAGCTCCGGGGCCATCAGTTGATGTTGGAGTTCAAGTTCAAGCCCCAAGGCCATTGGATTTTGCTAAGTTGTGTAAGGACTATACTGCTCTTGGACGAAAGGTTTTCTTGGGAACTTAATCAACCATTGAAGTTCAGAGATGGATTGATGCTTGTAGAAGGATTTTCGGTGATTTGGGAATTGAGGATGCAACTAAGAGGAAGCTTGCATCAAGACAGCTTCAAGGAAGAGCTTCTGATTGGTGGAACTCTATCACCATAGATACTCCAGAGGAAGAGATTACCTGGGAGCAATTCCAAGTAAGATTCGAAGCTAAGTTCATTTCTACAGCTCAGAAATCTGTTTTGTTTAAGAAGTTTGTGGAACTCAAGCAAGGTGGAAGACCAGTTCTTGAGTATATTTCTGAGTTTGAAGCTTTGTCTAAGTATGCTCGGTCATATATTGACTGCCCCTATCAGAAGAATGAGAAGTTTGTGACAGGCTTGGATAGTTATCTTGGGAGGCAGTTGGTGGATCATCTGGATGATCCATTTGAGAAGCTTGTGGAGAAAGCTCTCAGGCATGAGAATTTGTTTCCTAAAGAAGGATCTGTTGTTGCTGTGACCAAGGAGCAAAATGGAAACAAGAAGAGGAAGCAGCAGCAGCAGAAGGGTAAGGATGGCCAGAAGAAGCCAAAGGGTGAAGTGACCTGCTACAACTGTCAGCAGAAGGGTCATCTCTCCAGGGATTGCAAGAAACCGAAGGTGCCGGCGAAGTGCCACAACTGTGACAAACCGGGGCATTTTAGGAAGGATTGTCCAGAACCGAGGAAGGACAAGCAGATTGTGCAAGCCTATGCTTTGGGGCTGTTCCATCATCTTTGAAAGCTCCTACTGTGGAAGAGAAAGGAAAGAGTGTGGTGGTTCAAGATATTCTTTCCATTTGTGGTGTTCCAGTTAGGGTGTTGCTTGATACTGGAGCGTCGCATTCCTTTTTTTGTAATGAGTTGGTAGACCGGTTGGGTTTGGAACCGGATATTGTTGATAGACCATTGGTGGTGACTAATCCAGTTGGGGGTTCGTCTTGTTTGTGTATGATATGCCATGGTCTAGTTGTGTTGAGTCATGATTGATCTTTTGTTTGTGATTGTTTTGTTCTGAACTTTGCGGGGTCAGAATTATATTGGGTATGGACTGGCTTAGGAAGTATGCGGCAAAGGTTGATTGTGAAAGGCTGGAGGTGACAGTCGAGAATGTGGAAGGGCGAAAGGTTGTGATACGATGTAAGCATTAAGAAGGCGTCTTCATGAGCTTCATGTATTCGCTGGTTGTTCCACGGGATGGACTGTCATCGGTGCCGATCGCGAATGGATTTGAGGATGTCTTTGAGGAAGTCAAAGGGTTACCGCCGCATAGGGAGATCGAGTTTCGTATCGATCTAGTTAAAGGAGCCAGACCTATTGTGATGCCTCTTAGGCGGATGGCGCCTAGGGAACAGCAAGAGTTGAAGGTGCAAGTTGATGACCTTTTACGGAAAGGATTCATTCGGCGTAGCGTGTTCGAATGGGGCGCACCAGTTGTGTTCGCAACTAAAGCGGATGGATCGTTGAGGTTGTGTGTGGATTATCGTGAGCTGAATAAAGTGACTAGGAAGAACAAGTATCCATTGCCGAGAATAGATGACTTGTTTGATCAGCTTCACGAAGCTAAGGTGTTTTCTCAGATGGATTTGGCAACGGGATTTCACCAGTTAAGAGTGGCTAAGGATAGTGTGCCGAAGATTGCTTTCTGGACACCGTCCGGTTTTTATGAGTGGCTGGTAATGCCGTTTGGATTGACCAATGCACCAGCATATTTTGTGGATCTTATGAATAGAGTGTTCAGAGATCAGTTGAACAAGTTCGTACTTGTGTTCGTGGATGATATTCTGATTTATTCCAGAACGGAAGAAGAGCACAAGACGCACTTGCATATTGTTTTGGAAATCTTGCGGAAACATCAGCTGAAGGCTAAGTTTTCGAAGTGTCACTTCTGGAAGAGTGAAGTGAGGTTCTTAGGCCATGTTATCTCTGGAAATGGAATAGCGGTTGATCCCGCTAAGGTGGCAGCAATCCAGGATTGGGTTAGACCTAAGAATGCATCTGATGTGAGAAGTTTTCTTGGATTAGCAGGATATCATCGTCGATTTATCAAAGACTTTTCCAAGATAGCTGCACCATTAACAGGATTGACGAAAAAGAATCAGGTATTCAGTTGGGATGCTAAGTGTGAGCAAGCTTTCGGAATCCTGAAAGAGCGACTAACTAGTGCTCCTGTTTTGACTGTTCCGAGTGGGAATGATGAGATGGTGGTTTACACCGATGCATGTGGTACTGGACTTGGAGCAGTGCTAATGCAGAAGGATAAAGTTGTTGCATATGCAAGTCGACAACTAAAGCCGCATGAAAGGAATTATTCGACTCATGATTTGGAGTTAGCGGCGATTGTATTTGCTCTGAAGATGTGGAGACATTATCTATTGGGAGTTTGATTTGAGTTGTTTACAGATCATAAGTCGTTGAAGTATCTGTTCTCCCAAAAGGATTTGAATCTTCGACAGCAACGATGGCTAGAGTTTTTAGCATCATATGATTTTGGTATAGCCTATACTCCAGGAAAAGGTAACGCAGTGGCAGATGCGTTAAGTCGAAGACATGCAGGATTGGGAGCCATGTTTTCAGAATGGAAGAGCCTTGAGTATTTGGCTGGATTTGACTTCAGGTCTAGATGTGAATTGGAACCTGAGATGTTGGCAAACTTATCGATAAGACCTTCTCTAGTGGAAAGGATTGGCGAGAGCCAAAAGCGAGACGATAAGCTTGTCAAGATTATCCGACATTTGGAATCTGGATTAGACCCAGAGAAGGATAAAGGATTTGGAGTCGATCGAGAGGGTTGGCTTCAGAAGCAAGGACGATTAGTTGTTCCCGATATAGATGAATTGAGAGATGAAGTTCTAAGGGAAAGTCATCACTCAAAATTGACGATTCATCCAGGTGGAAATAAGATGTATCGGGATATGAAGAGAACCTACTACTGGGAAGGTATGAAGAAGGATGTTGGAAATTTTATTTCCAAATGTATGAACTGCCAGTTGGTAAAAGCTGAGCAGAAGAAGCCCAGTGGATTGCTTCAGCCATTGGAAGTTCCTACGTGGAAGTGGGAGCAAATATCGATGGATTTTATCGATGGTCTACCTAGAACCAAGGCAGGGAATGAAGGGATTTGGGTCATTGTAGATCGTTTGACAAAGAGTGCAAGATTCATTCCTGTTCGATCAACTAGGACTGCATCAAAGTTGGCTGAGCTGTATGTAAAGTGGATAGTTCGATTCCATGGTATTCCAAAGAGTGTAGTGAGCGATCGAGATCCATTGTTCACTAGTGGATTTTGGAAGAGCTTCCAGGAAGTTTTGGGAACTGAGTTGAGCTTAAGTACAGCTTATCATCCCCAAACAGATGGTCAGACCGAGAGAGTTAACAGAGTTTTGGAAGATCTCCTCAGAGCATGTGTTTTGGATTTCGGAGGACCATGGGAAGATCACCTTCATTTGGTGGAATTTTCATATAATAACAGTTACCAGTCAAGTATTGGTATGGCACCGTATGAAGCATTGTATGGAAGACCGTGTAACTCTCCGACCTGTTGGTTGGAAACTGGAGAAAACCTGATACTTGGGCCCGAAATGATTCGACAGACTTCGGATTGCATAGAGATCATTCAGCGACGAATGAAGGCAGCCCAAGACCGTCAGAAAAGTTACGCCGATAAGCGTCGTAAGGATTTGGAATTCAACATGGGTGATATGGTTTTCGTGAAGGTTTCTCCACTAAAGAATGTTATTCGATTCGGGAAGAAAGGGAAATTGACTCCGAGGTTTGTTGGACCATTCCCGATTATCGAGCGAATTGGAAAGCTCACTTATAGATTGGAGTTGCCAGAAAAGATATCGGGTGTGCACAATGTTTTTCATGTGTTGTATCTACGGAGGTATGTGCACGACCCGAGTACAGTGGTTTCTGCTGATAGTTATGAAGATTTGGAGGTTGATCTAGTTGTTACGAGACCTCGTAAGCCGCTTCGTGTTGTTGAAACCGACACGAAACAGCTTAGGAGGAAGACGATTACGTTGCTCAAGATACAATGGAGTGATGATGTTAACGACTGTACGTGGGAGGAGGAAGAGAGGATGAAGGCAGCTCATCTTGAACTCTTCGAGGTATGGCCCTAAGATGTCGTGACATCTCATGAATTTGTAACTTGTTCTAGTCGTAGAATTCTGCATGCTAGGCTAGTAATTGGATGTATGGTTTGTCGGTTGCTATGGATGGTAGGCATGCAGAATAGTTTTGGTTGCCCTAGTTTGTTTGGAATTTCGAGGGCGAAATTCCTAAGGGGGAGAGAATGTAACGACCCGTATTTTTACGGATCGAAAGATCGTAGAACTGTTGACATTAAGTCGTTGATGTTGTTAGTTGTTTAGAGTTTGAGTCAACCAAATCTTAAGTCGTGTGAAAGTTAACTCGTGTGATAACTTAGGTCGTGTGGTGCTTAGGTCGTGGACGAGTTAAGGAATGAGCGAGTTAGTGGAGCTAACGACTTAAGTTGGTTAGCGGTTTAGTGGATAGAGCGACTCATAGATTGGGACGACCTATAGAAGTTGGCGACCTAAGGGGTTAGGTCGTGTGGAAGTTAGGTCGTTTGGAGGTTAGGACGTGTTATAGTTTAGGTTGGTCGAGCGACCTATAGGGGTTAGCGAGTTAGTGGGTTATCGGTTTAGGAGTGAGCGACCTAGTAGATGTAGCGACCTAAGAGAGCGAGCGACCTAAGGGGTGTAGCGACCTAATAGTAGGCGACCTAAGGAGGTGTTAGGTCGATAAGTCGCGACGTTGATAAGTCGCTAGGTCGGAGGTAGTGTTAGGTTGTTAGGTCGCGTAGCTGTGTTGAGGGATAGGTTGTAACTCGCGTACGAGTTAGGTCGCGCGTGTTTTAGGGCCGTTGGATCTGTTAGGTTGTGTGACCCTGTGTAGCGTTAAGTCGCATACCAGTTAGGCCGCACGAGTGTTAAGTCGCATGAGTGTTAGGGTGGCCGTGACGTTAGGTCGCGTGAGTGTTGTAGTGTTAGGTCGCGCATTAGCTTGTTTCGTTAGGTCGGGGTGGCATATAGGTCGTAGGTCGAGATGTTTTTAGGTCGTGAGCGACCTAATACCGTGCGACCTAAGATTTAGCCTATAAATAGAGGGCTTTGGTTCACTTTTTGGCACCGGATTTTGAGGCAACGAAGTGCTGCCATTTTTAGAGCTCGACTACCACATTTCTTCACTTCTTTTCTCCACTTTTTGGCAGAGCTCGACTACCACATTTCTTCACTTCTTTTCTCCACTTTAATCTTGTGATTCCTTCCATCTAGATTGAAGATCAAATCGAAGATCCAAGAGCTAAAGTTGAAGATCTCCATCCATCGAAGAGAGATTTCATCGTTTGAAGGGAAATCTTCTCGGATCAAGATAGATCCTTTGCTGTCCAGATCTGGAGTTGGTTGTTTTTGAGGTGTTTAGGTGATTCGGTGAGTGGTGGTTATCTCTCACACGGACCCAAAGGAGTATATTGGATCGGTGGCTTACTTGTGTGTTAAAGATAGCGATTTCATGCATTTTCCTTAAGTCTGCATGTAGATCTATGGTTTATGATGATTCAACACCTATTTTACTATATGTTCACCTATGCAAGTTCATTCATTAAGTTGTAGGAATGTTGCTTAGATTTCATACTTATTGGATTTGGACTCTTTATTTACGAAATTGCCATTATTGTTGTAATTGTTTATTTAGATCTTGTTTGATTGATTACTTGGATTAATGTTTGATTTGAATGATTAGTTGATTGATAACTTGGTTTGGTCAAGTTGGTCGAAGATGATTCAAAAGCTGAGTAGAAAGGCTCTTGAATAAGGAAAGCTGCTTGTGGCATATGAAGCGGATGTTGAAGCTCATATGGATAGACTTGATGATGATGTTGAGATGAGACTTTGCCATGATGCAATGAGGCAAACCATGATGTTGAGATGGAACTTTGCTATGATGCGAAGAAGCAAAGTAAGATGTGACAAAGCCTTGGTTTAATCCAGACGGGATCATCCCAAGCATGATGATACTCGATGATGTGGTTCGAGTTTGTTGATAATGGATGGCTCGAGAGGCGCTTGAGCTAGTATGAGAATAGTCGTCGAGGAGGATGACTAGGAGGTTGAGATTTCATCGTTATTGAAGGTTCTAGCATGCTCAAAGCAAGAGTACGTTGGGACGGGCAGCGAAGACGTTCCAAGCACGGGCTGCGACGACGTGCTAGTACTCTGGGCAGATTCGATAGTCCTAGGCACGGGCTGCGACGACGTGCGGAGTTATGTCTAGAACCGGGGTTACCATTAACCCTTGGCGGATGGATGAGATAATGTGATGGTCATTCAATTAACGGTGAAATCAAGGCAATGATAACAGTGATAGCCAGAGTCATGGATGTTTGGTTGTTTCGTCGCTTGGGCCAAGAGCGATGTTTTCAGAGTGCTTATCTGATCTTGGTTTAGGCCTTGGGGGTTTGTACTTGGAAAACATCGACCTTGACTCGAGTGATAATTACTTTTCTTTGAATGCCTGAATTGCTATATTTGCTTCTGGTTAGTGTGTCTGAGGCTATCACTGTAGAAAGAGGTGGAGTGGGATGGTTGAGTTCCTATTCCTTTTTACCCTTTATGCTCTTTTTGTATGTTTGATAGTTGATTTACTGCTCACTAAGACTTTTGTCTGACTCAAGGTTTTATGTTTAACTCTTATCACCTTGGGCTGTTCATCCATGTTGGGATGGGCGGACTAGGTAGCAGGTGACAAGTGCTGTTCTTAGTAACCAACGCTGTTGATGACGAAGACGAGTTGGAGGTTTTTGCATATTGTTTTCTTACTATATGTACTGGATGTTCCGCTGTTTGTTTGATACTCTGAGTGTTATGTAGTGAGGCTTGATGTATTGACTATTCAGATGTTTGTAATTAACTACTATGAGTTTATATGATAAGATTCTGTTCAATGAGCTTCACTATGTATACTTTTCTATTGTATTTTATCCCTGCGCTGTGAGTAATACGATAGACTATTGTGTTTACCATACCTTGATGATCGTCCATGGCGGTCTGGCACATTTTTCAGTGCATTATTCCTTATTTAAGTGCAGGAGTCTTGGGCGGTCGTCACATACACGGGTCAGTCTAGCTTAAATAAACTGGTTAGAGAATGAAAGGTGAAGTATAAGGATAATAAATGATAATTCTTCTCAATAGAGAAGAAGCAACAACAAAATATGACATCTTATTATTCATGAGATGATAACAACTAGAATATCATACGAAATTCTCATGAAAAGGGGTAACAACAACAACATCGATTAAATCATGTGTAAATAGCTCATATCATTGGCTTCAACATCGACATAATAAAAGGCTTCCATCAACAATAGTAAGCTAGGCTCCATGGCTAAGCCATATATGAAATCTCAATCAACAACAAAACAACAAGATGGAAACCGCATTATAGCACCAAATAGGACACGTAAGTTCCCAACAACCACATAATGTATTCACCATATGAAAATCTTCAAATAGCACATAGGCTATATATATAACTCCAAGAACAATAATATGGTGAACATATGGAAAATAACAAAATCTAAAAATCAATAAGAATGAAATCAAGAAATAGCAACAATAATGGTATGGATCCATAACAACAACAATTGCACATGCATATAATAAGGGCCCCCCCGGCCTTGCCAAGTACTATAATAGTGCGCTTAACAACGTTGGCCGCAACGACCTTATGTATATATGTGGCTCCACCGACCTAGCGCTTGTGCCCCCTCTCCCCGCCTTGCCCCCCCCGGCCTAGTACTGGCAACAACAACGGAATGTGTTACTAACTTCCAAATGTGTGTAGCTTTAGAGGAACAAGTCTAGAATTAACCAGTATAACAAACATGCATGTCCCATACCACGTGGTTTATTATACCATTTAAGTCACGTCCTCGTTCTCTCGAAGAGTGCAAAAATATGTGTTCTTCTATATAGAAAATACTTACTTCAGGAAAACGGGTTTTTAAACGATTTTGGAAATTATTTGAAAATTGTTGCTTTGAAATTCTCTTTATTATAGAGAAAACATATATATATATATATATATATATATATAGCTTTAAAATTAATTACAAACTTTTATAAAACATTTACTTTGAAAGCTTTTCCATTATAAAAAACCATTTCGTAAACGATTTAGAAAACACGTGCACAGAAATAGCAAAAATCGATAAAAATTCAATAAAATTAACATACGACAAAACCCAAATGAAACCATCAATTCACAGTGCGAATTGGCATTAATGTTGGCTTTTCTATTAATTGGAGTTAGCTTTTTAGAACCATCTTAAAAAATGTGCTAGAAATCATCGAATTCAAAAACAATTCAACGGAAAATGTTCAAACATTGTAAAAGAACTCAGGTCTGCGACTTGTTTTGCCAGTTTGCCCCTTTCCCAAAATTTGAGAAAACATAAAACATAAAAGTTAAAGATAATTGCCATATCTTGAAGTCAGGAAAATAATCAATTAATTCGGACATTCGAGTCAAAAGTTATGGCAATTCTAATTCTCAGGTATAAAATTACAAAACTGTGAACAATGTGCATAACAATAGGGCTGCGGCTTAAAGAGCCATTTTGACACTGTAGAACCCAGAATTTGATAAATCATAAAACAGGAAAGTTAAAGATCATTGAAAAAGCTAAAAGTTAGAAAAAGAATCACCCAATTTGGATAATAGAGTCAAAAGTTATCATGATTTTATTTCTCAGGTCTAAAATTATAAAACTGTGAACAATGTGCATAACAACAGGGCTGCGGCTTAAAGAGCCATTTTGACCCCGTAGATCATATATTATGACAAGTCATAAAACATGAAAGTTGAATAACATTTTAATTGAAAGAATGCAGAAAAATGATCACCTAATTCGGACATACAGGTCAAAAGATATACCCAAAACAATTATCAGGTCTGGATTTATTGTCGCTGTCTTTTGCTCTCGGGGCAACGACAAATAAGTGCATTTTTGACCAAATTAAACTCAAAAATTCATAAAACTCAAAACATGAAATTTTTGGATAAAATCCTAAGATTTTCAGAACATCCAAAATCATCAAATTTGGATAAGAAACAAGAGAGATATGGTTAAATTAGTTTCAGGTTCAAACTCTGGAATTTTTTTCAAGCAAACAACAAAGAGGACAACATACAATTGGCATTCAAGCTTATTTAACTTAGAAGTGTGAGCTAATACTCACCTTAGGATTTGTTTGCAGAAAATTGACAATTTAGCAAGCAAAAAGATTGATTCTTTAGACTTGAATAAGCTTTAGAAACCTTAGAGAAGAACATAACAAACATGCAAACTAGAAAATCAATTACAGTAAACAACCCTTCCTCAAAAACTAAAGATGGATGAAATAGGTTAGGGTTTTAGGGAGATTACTTGTAGGAGGCTTTAATTCCCTAATTTTCTTATGATTTAATTTAGTTTGGTGGCTTGGATTTTCAGAATTCTAGTGAGGAAGCCATTGTTTTTTCTAGTATGGAGTAAAAGAATACCGAAGGAGGAGGAGAGGAAAAATGTGCGTACGGGGAAAAGTTCCTCTTCCTTCTAGACTTGGGTCTTGGGTTTGGATCCTAAATCAACCCTACCCACTAAGCCTATGTTAACTTATAATATGATAAGTATGTTATTAATTAACATATATTTAGCAAATTTTACTGTTTCAGTACATAGTTTACCAAACTAATTACTTTCTTTATGTTTTCAACTTTAGAAAAATCAAACTAACATATTTTTTATTTAATGAAATGTCCTATCAACATATAAAAGTTATTTTGGCTATTAAAATCAATTTCCATCATTAAAAATTTCACTTTGATTAGATACTTGAATTTACACTATTATTTACACAAAACAACATTTTAATCAGCAAAAATTACACAAAAATCATTTCCTTGTCCAATTCGTCATAAAAACTATATTAAGATTACTCTTACACCCAATGTTGTTTTTTAAATAAAACTTCATATTTTTATTTACAATATTTACCATATTTAATTTTAATACAACATTAAAATTAACAAAAATCACTATTTGACCACTATTTCCACAATTATTACATTCTACCGAAATAAAACCATTCAATGTTCAATGTTACCCCAAAATAACTTATAAAAGTTTTTCAAAACTTTATTCTCTCCATTTTATATTTATTTACAACAAATAAATGCTGAATTAATTGCTTTTATCTTTTATTTAATTAATTCACCACAAAATTAACATAATTCCATTATCCACATTTAATTTCCAAACTAACCATCTTATTACCATTCTATTTCACCAAGTACACATTGTTTATTATAAAACAAACAATTTTTAACAAAATTTTACATCTCCAAATTTATTTTATTCCTCCATTTTAAATTATAACCATCGTTATAATTTATTTTCACAGGTAATCACAAAACCAAGGTTGTTACAGACTCCCCCCTTATAAAAATTGCATCCCCGCAATTTATTAAACAAGAATTGTATTCACATAATTTATTTCATTTAGCAAAGAAAAATAGATAGGCTTGAGTTGAAATTCTCACCCTCAACATGAGAAGATAGAAAGCCAGTGTAAGATCGCTCGATAAATTCTCTAGTTTGCCATGTACAGTCTTTTGTATTAGCGGACCATTGAATCTTCACAAGTGGTACATCCTTATTTCGAAGGCGTTTGAACTTCGAAGCAAGCATACAGAAAGGATGTAGCACAATAGGTAAATCAGGTGAGATCTCAAGCTCTTGTAGATTAGGAGGATCAATAACAGAATCTGAATCACGAAGGCACTTTCGAAGCTGAGAGACGTGAAATACGTCGTGAATACCAGAAAACTGGGATGGAAGTGATACTCTATAAGCAACTGGGCCAATACGCTCAATAATAGGAAATACTCCTATATAACGAGGAGCCAATTTCCCGGTCCTACTGAAACGCATTACCCCCTTCAAAGGAGATACATGAATAAAAACGAAATCACCAACCGAGAACTCGAGAGGCTTCCTACGATTGTCCGCGTAGGATTTCTGACGGCTCTGTGCCTCTTTCATTCTCTGACGAATAAGAACAATCTTCTCAGAAGAATCATGAATAGAACCTGGGCCAAGAATAAGCTTCTCTCCAGATTCCAACCAACAAGAAGGTGATCGACATGGCCATTCGTATAAAAGGAGCCATACCGGTACTGGTCTGAAAACTATTGTTGTAGGAGAATTCCACAAGAGGTAGGTGATCCTCCCAACTACCGTCGAAATCTAGAATACAAGCACGGAGAAGATCCTCAAGAATACGATTTACCCGTTCAGTCTGTCCATCAGACTGCGGGTGATATGCTGTGCTGAAGTTAAGCTTTGTTCCCAAAGCTTGCCGAAGACTCTGGCAGAAATGACTCATGAAAAGCGAATCACAGTCACACACAATCGAACTAGGAACTCCGTGAAGTCTCATGACTTCCTTGATATATAACTTGGCCAAATGAGAAGTACTCGTATTAGATTAATAGGAATGAAATGTGCCGATTTGGTAAGCCGATCAACAATAACCCAAATGCTAGAATGGCTCGATCTCAAACGAGGTAGGCCGTCAATGAAATCCATCGAAATCTGATCCCATTTCCACAATGAAATCTCTAACGGCTGAAGGAGACCAGAAGGGCGCTGATGTTCGACTTTTATGAGTTGACAAGTCATGCAATTACATACATAACTTGTAACATCACGCTTGATGGCTTCTCAATAATAAAGGCGATGCATATCAACATACAACTTACTACTGCTGGGATGAATGATATACTTAGAACGATGATAATCATCGAGAATGTCACGCCTAAGTGCAGAATCAAAAGGCACGACAAGATGGTTCTTCTTGCGAAGACACCTATGAGAATCAATGCTGAACTCCCACAACTCCTCATCACGGGACCCGGACTCACAAATCTGGATAAGGTGCACAAGATCGGGATCACGTCGCTGAGTATCGGCAATACGATCCAATAAGCTGGGTCGAGCTTCCAAAATGAATAATAAAATAGGAGAATCAGAAGATGGAGCTTGATCACGAATATCACAAAGGGATAAGGTCTCTAGAACATCCCACTCGGCTAGCATCATAGAAACAATAGCCGAATGTTTGCGACTAAGCGCATCAGCAACACGATTACCCTTACCAGGGGTATACTGGATATCGAAGTCATAGGAGGCAAGGAACTCGAGCCAACGTTGTTGCCTCATATTGAGCTCCTTTTGAGTGAAGAGATATTTCAAGGACTTGTGATCAGTGTATAGAATGAAGTTCTCTACTAATAGATAATGGCGCCAAATCTTCACGGCGAAAATAATGGCGGCTAACTCGAGGTCATGAGTGGCATAGCGTACTTCATTTAGTCGTAGTTTCCTAGGAGCATTAGTGAGAAGCTCCTTCAACTGCTGAAAAGAAAATTCACACTTTTCGGACCAAATAAATCGAATTCCTTTACGAATAAGGCTGGTGAGAGGAAGCACAATGCAGGAAAAATCCATTATGAATCGGCGATAGTAACCCGCCAATCCAAGGAAGCTGCGAATCTCATGAACATTCTCAGGTCTCTTCTAATTGTGGATGGATTCGATTTTCAAAGGATCGACCGAATTACCTTTGGAGGAAATAACATGGCCTAAGAACTTAACCTTATTCTCCTAGAAGTGGCACTTGGAGAATTTGGCTTTAAGCTCGTAATGACGAAGAGTACTCAAGACAATTCTCAAGTGATTAGCATGCTCGGCTTCAGACTTCGAATAGACAAGGATGTCGTCAATGAACACAAGGAGGAAATTATCGAGATATTCACGAAATACTCGATTCATAAGATCGACAAAGAAAGCATGAGAGTTTGTCAAATCGAATGGCATAACAAGCCACTTGTAAGATCCATATCGAGTGCGGAAAGCTGTGAGAGGAATGTTATCTTCCGCAACTCGGAGCTGATGGAAACTAGTGGCAGGGTCGAGCTGAGAGAAAACCTTAGCGCCACTCAACTGATCGAACATATCATAGATCATAGGTAATGGATACTTATTCTTGATGGTCAACTTGTTAATCTTGCGATAGTCAATGCAAAGCCTAAGAGTTCCATCAGACTTCTTAACGAAGAGGACCGCGACACCCCACGGTGAAGAACTAGACTGAATCAACTTCTTAGTCTCAAGCTCTAAAAGCTGCTTCTTGAGTTCCTCATTTCTTTTATAGACATCCTCGTGGGAGGACGACTAACTGGCTGCGCACCTGGAATGAGATCAATGTGGAACTTCATCGTTTGCTTGGGTGGCAATCCCGAAACAGGCTCAAATACATCAGAGAAATCACAAATAATAGGAATACGAGATATATCATCATCATCTCGTGAATTGAGAGAAAACAAAGATGCTTCGGAATTATCCACATTATGAAGAACAAGTGATAGCTGAGTGGACGAATCTAGATGTCGAAGATATAAAATTCTCTCAGAACAAATAACCCTGGCTTCGTATCACCCTAGCCAGTCCATACCCAAAATCATATCAAATCCAAGATAGTGAATAACGTGCAGATTCGCACGGAAAGAAAAACCACAAAGGACAATCTCAACATCATCGCAAAGCATGCTAAGGATTGCGGATCCCCCAGTAGGATTTGCAATCCTCAAAGAAGTAATAAGGCAAGAAACATCCAACTGTATACCATCAACAAGCTCCTTCGATACGAATGAGTGTGACGCACTCGTATTGAAGAGGACTCGTATAGAACGATCATGAAACAAAATCGAACCTTCAAGAACAGAAGAAAGGGTACATCTTGGCTGAGAAGAACCTCCAGAAGTATCAACAACATTAAGCTTGCCAGAACCAGAAGACTTTTGCTTGCTAGGGCAAGAAGAAGACCAATGTCCCTCTTTCTTAGAATTATGGAAAATGCCAGGCTTGGGACAATCTCTAATCATATGATCATAAGAGCCACAATTGTAACATGCCTTCTAAGTAGGAGGTTTTCCACTAGACTGAGAACTAGGACCAGATCCAACGGGCTTCTTCTTCTTAGAAGGGAAAAACTTCCGCTTATGAAATGGGAACTTCTTCTTATTGGGTTTCTTGCGAACCTCAACCTCTTCACCACTCTCGCACTCCTTCTCGATGGCTTTGAGATGAAGCGCTGAGTCAACCAACTCCTCAAAAGAAAGCTTAAGATGGAGCATCAAAGATTTCTTCAAATATTTCTTGAGGCCATAAACAAACTTGAGATTCTTCTTATATGAAGTGCTAATGTATTCGAGACCATATTTGGACAAGGCCTCGAAAGAAGAAACATACTCGAAAACAGAAGGCTTCCCTTGCTTCAACTCAAGGAAGCGACGGGCTAAGAGAGCTTTCTCGGATTCAGGAACGAACTTAAGTTCGAATCGCTCCCGAAATTGTAGCCAAGTAAGATTGGACTCATCAGTCTCAGCAATAAGAAGCTCATACCAATCAAGAGCACGTTCTTGCAACATAGTAGATGCTACAAGAACTCGGTGGTGGTCAGAAAGCTCCATGCGAGTAAAAATGCGCTCGCATGTACGAAGCCATGCCTGGACCTCAAGAACAGACTCTGAGCCTTTAAAGGGCTTGCCTCCAAGATGAGAAAAATCACTACACATGCACGCAAAAGCAGACTTGCACGAAGGAGACGAAGAAGCAGGAACTGGAGGCTGAGTGCTCCTAAATAACTCCATGAACTGAACGGCAGACATATAAACGCCATCCGGATGCGAGCCGCTGGAATGCCCAGCATCCAAGCGTCGTCCTCTACCTCTTCCAGTGATTAGCTGAAAATTAAGATAAGATAAAGATTATTCACATGGTAGATATCATTAATTCAAATATGGAATACTACAGAATTAAAATGCATTCCTAGACGTATTTCCAAACCTCTATCTACCTCCAAAGGACACGGAAAGAACAAAGGCACGATTATTCAAGGATTCGTAACACTTGTATTACACTTTGATGTACCGTAATATGTGTTTCCGTTCTTTGTTTATCATATTTTTTTCTGAACTATGCTCTGATACCATGCTGTAACGCCTCACCCGGAGACCCACACTAACAAAGGGTATTACAGAGTAATACTGTATGCTAGTGCAGAGAATAGGGCTGGTTAGGAGCGACCATCCGTTAACTTTGTCTTAAACAAGTATTGGATTCGTCGATTGGGTGCACTGATTTTTTTTCCTCTTTATCTTTTTATTGTGGATCGACTTACCCAATAAATGTTTAACACAAAACTTTGGTGGCTAATGGATCTATTCAAAACAAAAATATGACAACAACAAATATACAACATATTATAGAACAGCAGATGCATATATATACAAATACATCATCAGTACACTACATAGTGATACATAAGTGAGTGGTAACACAGACCACATATATATACATCATGTCTCAAAAGAATATACATAGATCAGAGTACATAAAAAGATAGCTAAACGACAACACAAAATGTGGACTTGCATCCAAAACAAAGCAAAGTGGACCATAGAGAAAGCAGCTACATGGGAATCTACAGCAGTTGGTTAACCTAAAACAACTCTGTTTGACCCGTGTACATAAAATACACGGGTCAGTCTAGCTTAAATAAATTGATTAGAGAAGAAGCAACAACAATGTATGATCGATTTCACCCTAGAGGGGGGGGGGATGAATAGGGTGATGCTATTAATTATAAAAATTATTACGGAAGCTTATAAAATTATTTCAACATAAATATATCAAAATAATAGCAGCACGGATAATAGCAGAATAATAAATGCTGAAATAGAACAACACATAATTTCCCCAGCTTCGGCAAAACCTTGCCTACGTGCTGCCCCTAAGGTTTCTACTAGAAATTAAGTAGTCACACGCTTACACACGTAAACTCGCGACACCCGTTACTGACTAACCTAACTCTACGATTAAAACCCTGCCACAACTCAGCCACTGAGTTGTGAATTCTCAAACTATGCCACGTAGTTTGTCCCCTAGTCACACGACTAGATATTACAACGGTTTAAAAGCAAAATACAAATTAAAAGACAACTAAAAAACCAAACCCCTAATTTATAAACTAAAGCCTTTGTTAGAAAAATAAGGTCGACCCGTTTATTTCTTTTATGTTGTTCCTCTACTTTGCTCTGTTAAAAGATGGTGGCCTCGTTCATTCTCTCGTTCCTCTTTCTCTTTGCTCGAAAATTAAGGCTTTTAGAGAAATCGATGAAGTCGACTGATTGTTGGTCGGTACAAGCGCTGTTCCTTTGATTTTCTTTTGCAATCGACCATTTCTTCGATTTTAACACGACTTCTTAGATTTGATCGAGTTCGACTACAAATTGGTATGTGATTTTTGCTTATTGCTTTATGTTAATATTCTTGAACTCGATCATTTTTACGCTAATGATGATTGGGTTTATATAGGGTTTAATCCCCCATAATTTCGTTCGTATGTACGCATTGAATTCGTCTGATAATTTTTTGGCCTGCCGTTCGATTCAACTTGAATGTTGATGATTTGCACTAACTTGTTCAAATTCGTACAATTCTTTGTCACTTGTTTAACTTGATACTCACGGCTTTGAATCTAAACTGTTTGATTTTTTTCTTTGACTTGTTCATTCATGATTACCACGGCTTCATGATTTTTGACTTGGTACGAACTTGTTGCCTTGGTCATCACGGCACTGAATTTGGTTTGAAATCTGCAAACTTGATTTTGTGAATTTCTAGTTTCACTGTTTTGATTTCTAACTTGTTCGTTCCTTTTTTGTTTGGCTATAACGTAGTTTATATCGGCTACTTAGCTTGACGTGGTTGTTGACATTGCCTAACTTCGGTCATTTTCTCACTTGCATATGATGACTTTGATACCGCTGTGTCTTCACTGGACATATTCATGTACATACTTATTCTATTCTCTGGTCTACCTGCACCTGTTAGTCGATTTAGCACTCCATATATCTGTGTGTTCAAGTATATTTGCATCGACTTGTACTTCGAGTCATGTTGAACTCTGTATGCCTCTTTTGCAGTTGTGTTTGAGTTGCTTGTATAACTTTAACTTGGTTTGGTTCCATTTGCTTCTGCACTGTGCCTTGTTCTCTGTTGTAACTGGACTTGTACTTGTATAGAGCTTTGTTGTGTACTTGAGTCTACATTGTCATGTGATCTGTCATCATATTGAGTTAATCACCATTTCATTTTACTCAAAGCCTCTGGTCTGGTTGGTTCCGTGTGTTGTTGCGGTGTTGTTTTGTGTTGATGTTGCACTTGGTTGATGTTGAATAGGGATTGATACACTTGGTACACTTGAGTTTGCATTTTGATGTACACTTGATATTTTTGGTTTGAGTTGATGCTTCATGTGTATTCGAGTTAAATCGATCTGATCCAAGCTTGTACTGTGATCTCCTGTTCATTGTTATGTTTTTGCCTCACTATTCTGATTTGAAACCATGTTGTATGTGTTCACTGCACATATCTTGATGTCCAAATAGGTTAATTGAAATGTTGAGTTTCTTTGTACTTTGCACTGCCCTGGTATGGTGCACTTGTGTCATCACTGTTGTTTGGCTTTGAGCATTGCCTTAACCATCCATGCTTATACCTGACCTTTTTTGATTTCTTTGTATTGCTATTAGCTCATTTTAGATCGTACATTTGAAGTCTAGGCTACATTGTACTTGGGGTCTGGTCTTCTTGTTCATGCCGAGTCTCGTTGACATCGTCTGATATGCATTTGCTTGATGGTCTGAATGGACTGTCTAACCTTTCACTTGAGACTGTATGTAGCTTGCATATCCATCACTGCACTGTTTGGTTGTATTTGAATTTTGTGCTCGACATTTTTAAGATGTTTTGTAGCGCACCTGAGTTGAATCCAGCTTGTAGCTCCGATTTGACCTTGTGCTGAAAATTGTGACATTATTTTTATTGCACTTGAGTTGAACCCGACGTTTATGGTTTGACCTGTGCTCACCTGTCCCTGTAATTCTATCAAGTGTATATATTAGTGTGCATGACCTTGTGGCATATACAGTGATACACTGTGTATGTCACAAGCTATTCTTGTATGATAAATTGAAAATTAAATGATGACGAACAACCCAAATAATTGAGGAAAACATTATTTTCAACATCCACATTTTATTTTATACTGCAAAAATATTTCCTTTTCAATTTCACTACGTCAATATTTATTTTTGTAGATTGCTCAGATGCTGGATTCAATTTGGAGTGAAGTTGAAGATAAAATACGAGTTGACTGACTGAGTGATATGTAGTGAGGTTAAATGTAAATGTGAATCGTGATGTAATCAAAATTGTATTGTAATTGAAATTGTATATATTGTAACGACCCAGAATTTTTATTAATTAAAATTTGAATATTTAATTAATTTTAAATATTAATAAGTGAATTTATAAGTCGAATAAATTTTATTTCGATTTATTGGATTTTAATTGAATAATTAAATCGATAATTTAATATGTTAAATTATGGAAATAATTGAAAAATGGGTTAAATATGATTGAAAATGATTTGTAAAATTTTATTTTATCATGTTAGAGTTAGAATGATATTTTAGAACTTTTAAAATCGAATTAAAAGTTAATTTGTGAAAATTGAATATTTTAATATTTAAATCGACTAGTGAAAATAGTCAATTTTTGAACAGTCTCAGAATTGAACGAAACCAGTTCCATTGGATCCGTAATAGTTAGTTATTACCGGATTTCAAATTTCGTGTCAATCGGAGTTATCGTTTGATCGTGGCAGCTCGAAACGCATCGAATTATTTTTAATTTTAATTTGGCGAGTTAAAATAGCCATTTTTCAAAAAGTCTCGGATTTCGACGAAACCAGTTTCATCGGATCCGTAATGTGATATTATTGTAAGTTTTCAAATTTCAAGTCGATTGGATTTACCGTTTGTCCGGTACAAATTAAAATGCCTAGAAAATCGTTTAAATCGGTTTAATTTAAATTGAGCGTTTGTAGCCATAACTCGCACAGATGTCCGAATTAGCTTTCGAAACCTGTTCCATTGTGTCCGGAACGCGGGATAAACCCTAGAAACGCTGGTTACGGCGCGTAAATCGGAGTTCGGAATTTCCGGGATGAATAGTGTCGTTCGAAATCCTATAAATAGGCACCCTCACTCTAAAAAAAAAACAAACAAACAAAACCCTAACCCTAAAATATGCAGCCGCCTCCATATGCTATGAACGGCCAGAAATTGTCGAATTCATTCCTTAATCTCTCCCAATCCACAAATTGAAGAGTGAGATGAGATCTTTAAATCTATACGGAGTTGATGAGTTTTGGAGCAACGTGGAGGGAGGAAACTGGGCACGTTCGTGCTCAGTTTAGGCACGTTTTTCCAAGGCTAGGGTGGGCCGAGCTTCGTATGGTTGCAGCCGAGCATAGCTCTCGCGTAGGTGGTGAGAATGAAGGTGGTATGATGGAGTCTCGTCGTCGTTTGAGGTTGTAATATTAAACCCTAGTATTTGATAATGGGTTCATGCGCACGGTGATGTACTGGAGATGTTTGTGAACGTGAGGGAGATGATGGGGTGGACGGGCCTGATGAGGGGGGGGGAGGTTTTGGATCCAAGGGTGATGAAGGATTTAGGTTTAAAATTTAATTTTAAGTTGTAAATTTATATTAGTTTAAAATCGTGTAAACTTGTAAAATCAATAACTTTTTCATACGAGGTCGAAAACGCGCGAAACCAGTTGCGTTGGAATCATATCGTCGAGCACTACGCGATGAAATTGGATTGGAGTCGTTTGGAGTTAGTGAGAATTTTGGGTAAAATTAAACGTCCGTTTAATTTTATTCGAAATAAATCGCTAAAACGGAATTAAAATCAAGGTGAGAATTTCTCACTCAATCGAATCAGTTTCGATTTTATTTTAAATAGTTAGATTTAAAATATTTGAATGCATGTTTGAATGTTGATTGATATCTATTGATTGTTAAAATAGACATTATGCGCCCTTAGTAAGCGGATGTTATTTATTAAAAACGTATACCGCGAATATTTCATAAACAGTGAAATTGGTATTATATATAATATCAATATATATATATTGGCATATGTATATATTGCAGTTGTTGATTCCCCGCATTTTTTAGCGGATGAGACCCTATTGCGCCGTTATTAAGCGGATAATATTTAATAAGAACATATACCGCGATAATTTCGTACTGGAACGGAATTGGTATTGTGCTAATGTTTGTGGATGCAGGAAAACAGGTTGGAGGGATCCAACTGGATTCCTCAACAGTATTTATTTGATTTCAGATATTTTGATATTTGATGGATTTTCATATTGATATATGATATCGTTGTAGTCGTGATTGACTATTTGGTGTGTAGCATCATTGGACCAAATTTTAGGATTTTAAAATGATTTTTAAAGTGATTTTTGAGAATATACTATATTTTGGAATTGATCCATTATAAATAAATAAACGTTATAATTTTTAAAGTTATAAAAATTATGATTTTTAAGAAATATAGTTAAAAGCTGATTTTTGAAAATAAGGAATTAATGACTTTATAAAATAGTTAAATCGGAATTTCAGAAATAATTGTGAAAAGTCTAAATATAGGATTTATAAAATTTGATTATTTTATAAATCAAAATGATGAAATTATAAAGGAGTTTAAAGACGTTTTTAAAATATTAATATGAATTGATTTATATAAGAGATTTATAAATGGATATTTATAAATTGAGATATTGAAATTATAAAACGAGTTTTTATAAGTTGAATGAAGTGAAAATGAATTTCATTAAAGAATGAAATTTATAGAATTATAAATGGTGAAGTTATAAATGAAATTTATAAATAGTAAGATTTATAAATTTTGTGAAATTATTAAAGAATATATTTGAATGAATAATTGAATCTTATAAGTTATAAGATTTATAATTATGAAGTTCAAAGGAACGATTTTGCAAACGAATAAATTATAAGTATTTCACTTATAATATGAACCTTTAGTTTATAATTGAGTTATAAATCAAATAGGTTAATAAAAGAGATTTATAAAAAGTTGTTATAAAATAAATAGAAATGGAATTTATAAACGTTGTTTTATAAATTCACAAACGACTTATTTTGATAATAAATTTGTTGAAACCTATAAATGGAGTTATATTCACATTTTTGAATAGTGAATAATCCTTTGAATTAAAATGAATAAAAGGATGAAATTGTTAATGAAGTATATTCACGTTTTTGAATTTGTGAATAACACGTTAAAGAAATTGTTTTGGATTTGGATATTTCAAATAGAATTAAAACGATCTAACGATGTTTTAAAACGTGTTGAGATTCGAAACCATAGATTTCAACATTTATTGTTGAAATAGACGTTTTCAAGAAATAGAAGGAAATAGTGGACTATAACACTGTTGTTATAGTAAATGATTTCCGAAAGGAAATGTTTTGTATAGTATTGGGATTTATATATCTATTTTAATTTCGAATCCCTATACTAGTGATTTTGGGTTGTCGTAACGATGTTTTACGTAACATTCATTTTGGCCCAAATAAATATGTTTAAGAGAATGATTTCCTTAAAGAATGAAATATATACTTATTTTTGATTGAAGTATATTGAATATTTTCCAAGTGTTGAAAATAAATAAAATTTGTGAATTACTTATGAATGTATAAGTATGGAAATGTTTTCCAATATAAGTGAATATTTTGAGAATTTATCTTTTTGAAGATAAATTGAAAAGAAATATTGAAATGAATAATTGAAATCGAATATTCATAGATATTTTGGATTATAAATTCACTATGGAATTTGTGAATAGAAAGGGGAATTTGTTTAAAAATAAATATTGATTTATTTTTGAAGTATGAAATAATATATCTTGTATTGATATTTTGGAAAATAAATAATTTGAAAAATTATTTGGAAACTGGTGATGTGTGCATATCCATTGATAGTTCAATAACCGACTATCAATATTTCCCTTTGAATGGGTAATTGATGTGATTTGTTTGAATGTGAATGCTACACTTATTTTTGAATAAGCGCTCACTATTCGGGTTAACCGGGAAAGGACCATGGGGTCGTATAACCCATTTCGAATATGTGATACGTCGTTATGAATTGCATTGAAGATCCGTGTTGAAGACCCGGTATTTACGAGAGCGATAGGATGACCTGTCGATTTACTCTGCACCGAGTAGCTACGGTATAGAGTTCTCCATATTTGATGGTGAATCCGATCAGGATTGTGGATATCCGGATTGCAAGGACTTCTTTGTAAGTGCCTTCGGTTTTGTTCGAGCCCGGAACAGACTTGTATGGATTGTATGTCTGACATTACAAGTTGAGATATAAAGCCGATTTCTTTCAAATATATTTCTGTTGGTGGCGAAGAATTTATTCTTTTAGCTTAACACCCTTCTCTGAGACGTACGAGCTCAGAGGTTATATAATTGAAGTTATCAGCGATATATTCCCAATTTGGTAATGTGACATGCTGAGTGTTGCTGAAATGATCATTGTGTTGATTATTGTGATAGGATCATTTATTTGATCGTCTATCTTGGTGATCATTGTGTTGATCATTTGTTGACCCAAAGCATGGCTTTTGTATAAAGTATGTTTTTGTGGACGTGACTTCGTCGAGCCTCACACCCCGGAAATGGTCAAAACAGGAAAGATGCGGCAATGTTATGAGGGGTAGCTCCCTTTAGGGTATGTACATTTCCTTCTGGATAGAGGTGGTATCATGGTATGGAGCCCAGATATTTAACCTATGTGGTTACTACGAATTTATTACTTTGTGGTTGTTGGTTATCGGGATCCCGTGAGAAAGGTCGTTTACGATCGAGGAATGGCGTGCTCGTGTCAGTAGTTACCCAGTTAGGGGTAACCCGGCCTTGTGTTGGCAGAGTTCCGGTTTGGTTCTCGGGGATGTCTTTCCAGAGGCATTCTCATGTGGCAATGGGAAGTTCCTTGGCCTGACCATTTGTTGGAAATCCAATTCCCAATACGAAACTTGTACGGTATTAGTTGTAGAACCTATCATTCACTTATGGTGTCGCAACACTGTTTGGATGGTAGCTATAGTAGGCATAGTTCGAAATGTCTATGTTGGCTAAGATTTATATTCTACTTTCGAAATGAATTTTCCCTACACTATGCACTAGTAATAATATCAAATGTTATTTTAAATGCGTATCAAGCATCTTTGACTATCATAAGGAGAAATCTCCTCCGATTCTGCGTTTGCATTGTGTGTGTGTGCGGGAGGCCTTATGGTAGTCTCATTTTTAAAAGCATTGCGAATTGAAATAAAAATATTCCTCTATTTTGATTTCAAAGATAAATAAACTGTTTTGAGTTCTCACACCAGTCACATGACTGACTTGGAGTTTATTGTTTTCCTTCCTAAACTCTGGGTGCCCATCAATTTCCACACGGGCAGTCAAGAGTAAGGTTTATCAGGATATTCTGGATATTCTGGAGTTGCTGGAGGCAAGATGGATGGCATGGCGTATTACTAGTTTATATAGTATTTCTTTTTCCGCTGCACTGTTTGATGTTGTATATTGTTGTACACTCTGATGATATGATGTAATGTAATGTGATGTAATGTAATAACTGATATAGTTCTTTGTTTAAAGATTATTCATTTATTTATTATATGTTGTTCCGCTGCAAATTGTGAGATTCTGATGTTGTTCTGTTGTTTTCTGTCCTGTTCTATGTTCTCTATTCTCTTTTTCTTCTATTTTAAAATTTTCTATCTTCTGTTTTCTCTTCCCTCTATCTTCTACCTTCTTCTCTCTTTTTCTTTTCTTAAATTCTTTTTAAAAACCATAACATTTCGGGTTTTTGGCCTTCGATTGCTCGGCAGTCGATAAAGTGAGTATCGATGTTGAATTTTCGAAAGTCGAAAATTTCGGTTTGTTACATTTGGTATCGGAGCTTATGGTTAAGCGACAACCGTGGTTCTGTTGGGTATTACTCATTAGAGATAGAGTCAGTAGTACTCTAGATTGAGTTTGAGTGTAATAATAGCTATGAGAGCGTATTTGTTAGTGAATATAAATTGTTTTATATTGTGATGATTGGTTTGTTGAGTGGTATATAGATTCTGGTTAATACGAGTAATTAACGTTGTTGATAGGGATCTCTAAACACTTGAATAGAACAATTCGGCACAATATTGATTTTAAAATTGGGTAAATGAGATAATTTTACCTTGATTATATTTTATATATAAAGGAATAATTTTTCAGAATTATTAAAGTGTATATAAGTTGATTGTTTAGTTGTTTGAATAACCTAAATAAAAGAATAATTGTATAAGCAAAAGAATTATAAGAATTGAATTATAATTAAAGTGATTTGCAATTGTGAAATAAACTTATATATATATATAAAAAAGTGAAACTATATGAATATATTTATGAATATGAGTTATAAATAAAAACAAGTGAATTTAAAGTCAAATGGGATGTAACTTAAGTTTTATTGAATGGAATTGACTTTGGTATCAAAGTAAAATAATAAAGTGAAGTGATAAATATAAACTTGAGTTATATAAATGAAATTCAACTTTAGAAATTGAATTGAATGAATGGATTGAATGTTAATCAATTGAATGTGAATTAAGTTGATATGAAATAATGAATATAAGTGTTAATTCATTAAAATCTAATGTTATTGGAAGTTGAATAGTTGAAAGAAAAATCAATTTAATTAAACCAATTGATAAGCAAAGGAATTTGGTTGTAATTAATATACATTGGTTGTTATATGATTGTTAGTTGATTGATTGTATGTAATTCATTAAGTGTTAATGAAAGTGAATTAGCGAAATTGAAAGCTAAAGTAATTGAAATTCAATTGGAAGTTAAATGAATCTTAAATAAAATTGAATTTGAATTGGAAGTGAACCAACTTGAATATGAATTAGTGAATATAAACTAATTGAAAATGAATGCTAGTAAATCCAATGTTAATGAATCAAATATGATTAGAGTGAAAACCATTTCATTGAGTATTAATGAGAATATGAATGAATATTTATTGATTATGGATTATAGTTGGTTGATGGTTGAATATAATGCTTTTACTACATTTGCTATGTTGGCATATATAGTTATTATGTTGCTATATGTTGTATATTGAGATTATTTTCATATATGCATGTTCTCATGTTGTTTGTTGAGTGATTAGTAGGTGCGGATCGCGTTTGCTTCGCATTTGGAGCTCGCTTTCGCGCTATATTAGCCGTATATGCTTGCTAATAAAATATAAGGTACATATCTCGGATTAAATATCGTACTTTTACACTTTTTTCCCTGCGGGATGCCTCATTACTTGATGAGATGTATATTTGTGATATATATACTGTCATTTTTTTTCGGATCGAGCCGCGCAAAGGAGACTATGGCGAATTTTTTCGAAAATTTAAGGCGTTAGAAAAAATTTGAGAAAATGGAAATTTTTTTGAAAACTTTAACTTTGATTTTGGAATTGAAAGTTAAATGATATAGTTTGGTTTTGAAAAAGATAACTAAGTATGATTTTGAAAACTTAGTAAAGATTTGTAAGAAGTTTAACTATGAATTTTGGGAAAATTAATAGCTTCTGTAACTTTTCTTACTTGTAATTTCGAGGACGAAATTCTTTTAAGGGGGGAAGATTGTAACGACCCAGAATTTTTATTAATTAAAATTTGAATATTTAATTAATTTTAAATATTAATAAGTGAATTTATAAGTCGAATAAATTTTATTTCGATTTATTGGATTTTAATTGAATAATTAAATCGATAATTTAATATGTTAAATTATGGAAATAATTGAAAATTGGGTTAAATATGATTGAAAATGATTTGTAAAATTTTATTTTATCATGTTAGAGTTAGAATGATATTTTAGAACTTTTAAAATCGAATTAAAAGTTAATTTGTGAAAATTGAATATTTTAATATTTAAATCGACTAGTGAAAATAGTCAATTTTTGAACAGTCTCAGAATTGAACGAAACCAGTTCCATTGGATCCGTAATAGTTAGTTATTACCGGATTTCAAATTTCGTGTCAATCGGAGTTATCGTTTGATCGTGGCAGCTCGAAACGCATCGAATTATTTTTAATTTTAATTTGGCGAGTTAAAATAGCCATTTTTCAAAAAGTCTCGAATTTCGACGAAACCAGTTTCATCGGATCCGTAATGTGATATTATTGTAAGGTTTCAAATTTCAAGTCGATTGGATTTACCGTTTGTCCGGTACAAATTAAAACGCCTAGAAAATCGTTTAAATCGGTTTAATTTAAATTGAGCGTTTGTAGCCATAACTCGCACAGATGTCCGAATTAGCTTTCGAAACCTGTTCCACTGTGTCCGAAACGCGGGATAAACCCTAGAAACGCTGGTTACGGCGCGTAAATCGGAGTTCGGAATTTCCGGGATGAATAGTGTCGTTCGAAATTCTATAAATAGGCACCCTCACTCTAAAAAAAAAAAAAAAAACAAAACCCTAACCCTAAAATATGCAGCCGCCTCCATATGCTATGAACGGCCAGAAATTGTCGAATTCATTCCTTAATCTCTCCCAATCCACAAACATTCACGCGAAATGATCAACTACAAAATTGAAGAGTGAGATGAGATCTTTAAATCTATACGGAGTTGATGAGTTTTGGAGCAACATGGAGGGAGGAAACTGGGCACGTTCGTGCTCGGTTTAGGCACGTTTTTCCAAGGCAAGGGTGGGCCGAGCTTCGTATGGTTGCAGCCGAGCATAGCTCTCGCGTAGGCGGTGAGAATGAAGGTGGTATGATGGAGTCTCGTCGTCGTTTGAGGTTGTAATATTAAACCCTAGTATTTGATAATGGGTTCATGCGCACGGTGATGTACTGGAGATGTTTGTGAACGTGAGGGAGATGATGGGGTGGACGGGCCTGATGATTGGGGGGGGGGGGGGGGTTTGGATCCAAGGGTGATGAAGGATTTAGGTTTAAAATTTAATTTTAAGTTGTAAATTTATATTAGTTTAAAATCGTGTAAACTTGTAAAATCAATAACTTTTTCATACGAGGTCGAAAACGCGCGAAACCAGTTGCGTTGGAATCGTATCGTCGAGCACTACGCGATGAAATTGGATTGGAGTCGTTTGGAGTTAGTGAGAATTTTGGGTAAAATTAAACGTCCGTTTAATTTTATTCGAAATAAATCGCTAAAACGGAATTAAAATCAAGGTGAGAATTTCTCACTCAATCGAATCAGTTTCGATTTTATTTTAAATAGTTAGATTTAAAATATTTGAATGCATGTTTGAATGTTGATTGATAACTATTGATTGTTAAAATAGATATTATGCGCCGTTAGTAAGCGGATGTTATTTATTAAAAACATATACCGCGAATATTTCATAAACAGTGAAATTGGTATTATATATAATATCAATATATATATATATATATATATTGGCATATGTATATATTGCAGTTGTTGATTCCCCGCATTTTTTAGCGGATGAGACCCTATTGCGCCGTTATTAAGCGGATAATATTTAATAAGAACATATACCGCGATAATTTCGTACTGGAACGGAATTGGTATTGTGCTAATGTTTGTGGATGTAGGAAAACAGGTTGGAGGGATCCAACTGGATTCCTCAACAGTATTTATTTGATTTCAGATATTTTGATATTTGATGGATTTTCATATTGATATATGATATCGTTGTAGTCGTGATTGACTATTTGGTGTGTAGCATCATTGGACCAAATTTTGGGATTTTAAAATGATTTTTAAAGTGATTTTTGAGAATATACTATATTTTGGAATTGATCCATTATAAATAAATAAACGTTATAATTTTTAAAGTTATAAAAATTATGATTTTTAAGAAATATAGTTAAAAGCTGATTTTTGAAAATAAGGAATTAATGACTTTATAAAATAGTTAAATCGGAATTTCAGAAATAATTGTGAAAAGTTTAAATATAGGATTTATAAAATTTGATTATTTTATAAATCAAAATGATGAAATTATAAAGGAGTTTAAAGACGTTTTTAAAATATTAATATGAATTGATTTATATAAGAGATTTATAAATGGATATTTATAAATTGAGATATTGAAATTATAAAACGAGTTTTTATAAGTGTTTGAATGAAGTGAAAATGAATTTCATTAAAGAATGAAATTTATAGAATTATAAAAGGTGAAGTTATAAATGAAATTTATAAATAGTAAGATTTATAAATTTTGTGAAATTATTAAAGAATATATTTGGATGAATAATTAAATCTTATAAGTTATAAGATTTATAATTATGAAGTTCAAAGGAACGATTTTGCAAACGAATAAATTATAAGTATTTCACTTATAATATGAACCTTTAGTTTATAATTGAGTTATAAATCGAATAGGTTAATAAAAGAGATTTATAAAAAGTTGTTATAAAATAAATAGAAATGGAATTTATAAACGTTGTTTTATAAATTCACAAACGACTTATTTTGATAAGTAAATTTGTTGAAACCTATAAATGGAGTTATATTCACATTTTTGAATAGTGAATAATCCTTTGAATTAAAATGAATAAAAGGATGAAATTGTTAATGAAGTATATTCACGTTTTTGAATTTGTGAATAACACGTTAAAGAAATTGTTTTGGATTTGGATATTTCAAATAGAATTAAAACGATCTAACGATGTTTTAAAACGTGTTGAGATTCGAAACCATAGATTTCAACATTTATTGTTGAAATAGACGTTTTCGAGAAATAGAAGGAAATAGTGGACTATAACACTGTTGTTATCGTAAATGATTTCCGAAAGGAAATGTTTTGTATAGTATTGGGATTTATATATCTATTTTAATTTCGAATCCCTATACTAGTGATTTTGGGTTGTCGTAACGATGTTTTACGTAACATTCGTTTTGGCCCAAATAAATATGTTTAAGAGAATGATTTCCTTAAAGAATGAAATATATACTTATTTTTGATTGAAGTATATTGAATATTTTCCAAGTGTTGAAAATAAATAAAATTTGTGAACTACTTATGAATGTATAAGTATGGAAATGTTTTCCAATATAAGTGAATATTTTGAGAATTTATCTTTTTGAAGATAAATTGAAAAGAAATATTGAAATGAATAATTGAAATCGAATATTCATAGATATTTTGGATTATAAATTCACTATGGAATTTGTGAATAGAAAGGGGAATTTGTTTAAAAATAAATATTGATTTATTTTTGAAGTATGAAATAATATATCTTGTAAAGATATTTTGGAAAATAAATAATTTGAAAAATTATTTGGAAATTGGTGATGTGTGCATATCCATTGATAGTTCAATAACCGACTATCAATATTTCCCTTTGAATGGGTAATTGATGTGATTTGTTTGAATGTGAATGCTACACTTATTTTTGAATAAGCGCTCACTATTCGGGTTAACCGGGAAAGGACCATGGGGTCGTATAACCCATTCCGAATATGTGATACGTCGTTATGAATTGCATTGAAGATCGGTGTTGAAGACCCGGTATTTGCGAGAGCAATAGGATGACCTGTCGATTTACTCTGCACCGAGTAGCTACGGTATAGAGTTCTCCATATGTGATGGTGAATCCGATCAGGATTGTGGATATCCGGATTGCAAGGACTTCTTTGTAAGTGCCTTCGGTTTTGTTCGAGCCCGGAACAGACTTGTATGGATTGTATGTCTGACATTACAAGTTGAGATATAAAGCCGATTTCTTTCAAATATATTTCTTTTGGTGGCGAAGAATTAATTCTTTTAGCTTAACACCCTTCTCTGAGACGTACGAGCTCATAGGTTATATAGTTGAAGTTATCAGCGATATATTCCCAATTTGGTAATGTGACATGCCGAGTGTTGCTGAAATGATCATTGTGTTGATTATTGTGATAGGATCATTTATTTGATCGTCTATCTTGGTGATCATTGTGTTGATCATTTGTTGACCCAAAGCATGGCTTTTGTATAAAGTATGTTTTTGTGGACGTGACTTCGTCGAGCCTCACACCCCGGAAATGGTCAAAACAGGAAAGATGCGGCAAGGTTATGAGGGGTAGCTCCCTTTAGGGTATGTGCATTTCCTTCTGGATAGAGGTGGTATCATGGTATGGAGCCCAGATATTTAACCTATGTGGTTACTACGAATTTATTACTTTGTGGTTGTTGGTTATCGGGATCCCGTGAGAAAGGTCGTTTACGATCGGGGAATGGCGTGCTCGTGTCAGTAGTTACCCAGTTAGGGGTAACCCGGCCTTGTGTTGGCAGAGTTCCGGTTTGGTTCTCGGGGATGTCTTTCCAGAGGCATTCTCATGTGGCAATGGGAAGTTCCTTGGCCTGACCATTTGTTGGAAATCCAATTCCCAATACGAAACTTGTACGGTATTAGTTGTAGAACCTATCATTCACTTATGGTGTCGCAACACTGTTTGGATGGTAGCTATAGTAGGCATAGTTCGAAATGTCTATGTTGGCTAAGATTTATATTCTACTTTCGAAATGAATTTTCCCTACACTATGCACTAGTAATAATATCAAATGTTATTTTAAATGCATATCAAGCATCTTTGACTATCATAAGGAGAAATCTCCTCCGATTCTGCGTTTGCATTGTGTGTGTGTGCGGGAGTCCTTATGGTAGTCTCATTTTTAAAAGCATTGCGAATTGAAATAAAAATATTCCTCTATTTTGGTTTCAAAGATAAATAAACTGTTTTGAGTTCTCACACCAGTCACATGACTGACTTGGAGTTTATTGTTTTCCTTCCTAAACTCTGGGTGCCCATCAATTTCCACACGGGCAGTCAAGAATAAGGTTTATCAGGATATTCTGGATATTCTGGAGTTGCTGGAGGCAAGATGGATGGCATGGCGTATTACTAGTTTATATAGTATTTCTTTTTCCGCTGCACTATTTGATGTTGTATATTGTTGTACACTCTGATGATATGATGTAATGTAATGTGATGTAATGTAATAACTGATATAGTTCTTTGTTTAAAGATTATTCATTTATTTATTATATGTTGTTCCGCTGCGAATTGTGAGATTCTGATGTTGTTTTGTTGTTTTCTGTCCTGTTCTATGTTCTCTATTCTCTTTTTCTTCTATTTTAAAATTTTCTATCTTCTGTTTTCTCTTCCCTCTATCTTCTACCTTCTTCTCTCTTTTTCTTTTCTTAAATTCTTTTTAAAAACCATAACATTTCGGGTTTTTGGCCTTCGATTGCTCGGCAGTCGATAAAGTGAGTACCGATGTTGAATTTTCGAAAGTCGAAAATTTCCGTTTGTTACATATATATAGTGAGAGCTTGAACTTTGTACTATTTAAAGATTGTAATATAAAATTTCTGTTTGAATTCAAATTCTTTGTTATTTATTTTTATTCATCAAATATTTATTTAATCTATGAAAAATAAAATAGTACATTAACAAATACATTTACACGAATATATATATGTTTATTATCAACAAACAAAAATCATATAATCGCATATTCAACAATCTCCCCCTTTTGATGATAAAAAACATATATTTTAGATTTTGAATATGTTAAATGTATTTGATCATTGATATACTCTAATTGCTCCCCCTATTTAAATGCTTTCTCTCTACAAATGCTCCACCTACATATATGCATATAATTAAAAATATGCAAATGACCTTGATGCAAATAAAAAATATTTGACCTTCGCTTGATTTTATTTGACAAAATCTTAACTTTTTTTTCCCTTTTTGTTATCAGCAAAAGAGTAATAGTGTTAGAAAAATGGAAATAAAGTGATAGATATTAATCCAACATTAAAACTCAATTGAATATAAATATTAAATTTCAATGAAAAATCAAACAAAAATCATAAATACTTTGTTAGGCGCATATTCCACTTTTAGAATGATGGGAACGATGTCATCATATAAAACCATACGGTTGTGTCTATTTGTGATATATTTATATCAGGAATTTGAATATCTACCAACCATGCATAACCGTTAGGACTTTTAAATGAGATTAGTAGTATTCCAATTTTATTTTAAAAATGAATTCAAGTATCTTCTAACCACGCATAACCGTGAGGACTTTTAAATGGGATTAGAATCAGCTTGTTTATTTTAAAAATAAATTTTGATATGCGTTCCATACATACATAACCGTGAGGACTTTTAAATGAGCATGGAATCACATAACAAATTCCAAGTAATTCACCCATGCATAACCGTGAGGACTTCTAAATGAGAGTGAATACTTTGAATTTTATTTTAATTCATTTTATTATTATTATTATTATCTTAATTTTTAAAAAAATGAAAAATGAAAAATGAATGATACCTATTTAAAGTACCACATATTGACAAGCTATATTGAATTTTGACGAGTGATGGTTGTTAGAAATATGATAGAAAAAGAGATGGTCGTGGAATTTTTACCAATAAAAAGTTTTATAACTCTTGTTTAAATTTCTAAAGAAATTTACTATTTATACCGTCTCGAGTCATAATATATGATAAATATCAACACTCATCACTTTTTCAATCACTATTTATCTTTTCGATAAATATTAGGGAGTCGTATTAGTCAAAATAGTCGTTTAAAATCAAATTCAAAAATAATTATGAAATCAATTTTTCAAAATGACTGATCTTAAAACATGGTCAAAAATGATTTTCTAGAAGGGGTTATACGAGAAAAGTTTCGGGTATTTGAAAATTATTTGAATTGAAAAATATGCAGATATTTTCTTTGAAAAACGATGTAATTACTAAATGTCTCAACTAAAATCACGTTCAACTTGTAAGTTTTCTATTAACTAGATTACCAGTGTAATCTGCATCTGAATTTCTCTTTCGCTCAAAATTATCACTACTTGAATTTGATAGACCAGACCATGAACTGTGCAACAAAAATTTCAAAATCAATTTTAACAGCTTTTTAAATGATATTCTCTTGAATTTGAATTGAAGCCGTGTTAATAATCAAAAACCATGAATATAGAGTTGGCCGTATTATAACCAATTGTATTATCATCCAACAAAACACTATTATTAATCCAAACTAATATATATGAAGTAATTCAAATGCTCTAGAGATTTTTATAGTGTTTTTGGCATAAGAATATAATTGGCCAACAATTTTAAATAAGTCAGAATCAAAATCATCATTATTTCATCATCACATTATTGGCTAATATAACTCAGATTACGGTGCAGATTATCACATTTAATATATCGTTCAAATAAATATGCCATTACCTGTTTTACCTTTACGATATTTTTCGTTGTTGTCCATTGTGATTCTATCACCTTTATGCTAAGCAAAGGAACTTTGATTTGTCGCTCGTTGTGTCCTTGGAACAGCCAGAATCCAAATAGCACTATTGTTGTTCCTTAGCCTGCCACCACACCTACACGGGAAAAGATTTTTGTGACCTATTTTTTTTATAGGTCGATGGTTGTTAGTGGCAGAATATTTAGTAAAATAATTTTTTGGAGACCCTAAACTATTTATATATGTTCCCTTCGGCACCCAAATTTGTTTAACTTTGAGTGATTTTGTATTTGTGCCTTTTGGAACCCAAATTGGTATAGTTTTCACATGTTTGGGTCTATACCAAAAATTATTGTGATTGTGTCCATATTTTCTACAAATTATGCACATAGAATTGACTTGATTAATATTGATTTCAACATTTTTAGATTGATTATATCCAAGTCCTCAACTAACTATATTAACAGTTTACTTCCCTAATAGCATATTCAACGATTTTTCACTTTTTGAAAATTTATCTAAAGTCGTTGACAATTGTTGGACTTGTGTTTTGAGAGATTCATTTTCGTTTAACAATTGTGTGCACTTTTTAATAGAATTCTCTCTCCTAGTATTTTCACTCTCATTCAAAATAATGAATTTCATTTTCAATTGATTTTATATTAATTTCTGATTTTTTAGTTTCTTCTTCGAATGTTGGACACTTATCACACTTAGGGATCTTACTTTGATAGGTTTTAACTAAATGGTAAAGTTGTTTATTTAACTCTATCAAAGTATCCTTTTGTGATTAAAGTTTAGCATACTTCTCCTTAAGTCGTTCAAAACAGCCATTTACTTCGTGAAAATATATAAGTAATTCTGAGTGAGTGAATTTTGATACCTCGCTTGGCTCGTCATCGACACTATCAGTTATATTTCCTTGAAGGCACATATCTGCTTTCTCACTCTCACTACTAGCACTTTGATTATCTTCATCACTTGTATTCCACGTGGCTGCAAAACTTCTCCTTTTTGATTTCTTTTAAAGTCGCGTCGATTTTGAAGACAATTGGGCACGATGTGTCCGGGTTGGTTGCACTTGTGACAGATGATCTTCTGTTCTTCTAAATAGTCTAGTATTTTGGCCATTCTGCTTTTCAATTTTTGATTTCGAGCTGGATTTCCGTATTTGTAATTCCACCTTTTGAATTTCTTTATTATCAGCTCCAATTCTGCTGCTTCATCATCATCATCGTTATCATCATCACTTTCGGTTATTCCATTGAGCGCTATTGATTTCTTTCGAGTATCCCTCCTTCACGCTCTTCCTTGAATTTCATTTCTAGCTCATAAGTGGTGAGATTTCCGACGAGTTCTTCAACTTTCATTTGTTATAAATCTTTCGATTCTTGAATGGTAGTTACTTTTGCTTCAAAACTTCATGGAAGGACTCTTAGGATTTTTCGGACTATCTCCAACTTCGTGTATGATTTTCCGAGAGCTTTTGATTTGTATATGATATTCGAAAGTCGTCCATATATCCCTTTAACATTTTCTTCCTTCGCCATTGGGAAGTTTTCATATTCGCTGCTTAGCATGGCAAGGTGAGATTCTTTGACTTGAGATGTTCCTTCGTGAGTCACTTCTGGTGTGTGCCATATTTCCTGCGTAGTTTGACAATGTGAGACACAATTAAATTCAAATTGATCCAATGAACATATAATAGAATTCATAGCTTTAACATTAGCATTTTGTAATTTATTTTCTACTTCTGTCCATTGATGCTTTGGTTTCTCTATTCCTGATTATCTATAGTTATAGTTGGTGTTTTATAAACTGTCTGAATAATATTCCAAGTGTCAATGGTTTTCAGAAAAATTTTCATTCTATTTTTCCAGTAGGCATATTCACCATTGAACATTGGTGGTCTAACTATGGACTGACCCTCAGCAAAAGCATTACTAAAAGAAGCCATTTTAAAAATTCAATTTTTTAAAACAAAAATTGGTTTTTGAAAAACGAATTTTTAAAACAAAGGTTGACTTCTAAACCTGACTCTGATACCACTTGTAGGATCGATTTTACCCTAGGGGGGAGGGTGAGTAGGGTGATGCTATTAATTATAAATTTTTTTGCGGAAGCTTATAAAATTATTTCAACATAAATATATCAAAATAATAGCAGCACAGATAATAGCAGAATAATAAATTGAGAAATAAAATGGCACAGAATTTACCCAGCTTCGGCAAAACCCTACCTATTTGCTGCCCCAAGGTTTCTATTAGAAATTAAGTAGTCACATGCCTACACACGTAAACTCGCGACACCCGCTACTGACTAACCTAACTCTACGCTCAAAACCCTGCCACAATTCAGCCACTGAGTTGAAATTGTCAAACTACACCACGTAGTTTGTCCCCTAGTCACGTGACTCGAAATTACCACGGTTTAAAAGAAAAATACAAATTAAAAGACAATTAAAAAACAAAACCCCTAATTTATAAACTGAAGTCTTTGTTAGAATAATAAGGCCGGCCCGTTTATTTCTTTTATGTTGTTCCTCTACTTTGCTCTGTTAAAAGATGGCGGCCTCGTTCATTCTCTCGTTCCTCTTTCCGTTTGCTCGAAAATTAGGGCTTTTGGAGAAATTGATGAAGTCGACTGATTGTTGGTCGATCACAAGCGTTGTTCCTTTGATTTTCTTCTGCAATCGACCGTTTCTTCGACACGACTTCTTAGATTTGATCAAGCTCGACTACAAATTGATATGTGATTTTTGCTTATTGCTTTATGTTAATATTCTTGAACTCGATCATTTTTACGCCAATGATGATTGGGTTTATATAGGGTTTAATCCCCTATAATTTCATTCGTATGTACTCATTGAATTCGTCTGATAATTTTGTGGCTTGTCGTTCGATTCAACTTGAATGTTGATGATTTGCACTGACTTGTCCAAATTCGTACAATTCTTTGTTACTTGTTTAACTTCATACTCACGGCTTTGAATCTGAACTGTTTGATTTCTTTCTTTGACTTGTTCATTCATGATTACCACGGCTTGATGAATTTTTGACTTGGTACGAACTTGTTGCCTTGGTCATCACGACACTGACTTTGGTTTGAAACCTGAAAAGTTAATTTTGTGAATTTATGGCTTCACTATTTTGATTTCTAACTTGTTCATTCCTTTTTTTCTTTTCTTATAATGTAGTTGATATCGGCCACTTAGCTTGACGTGGTTGTTGACATTGCCTTACTTTGATCATTTTCTCACTTGTATATGATGACTTTCATACTGCTATGTCTTCAATGGACATATTCATGTACATACTTATTCTGTTCTCTGGTCTACCCGAACTGTTAGTCGAGTTAGCACTGCATATATACGTGTGTTCAAGTATGTTTGCATCGACTTGTACTTCGAGTCATGTTGAACTCTGTTTGTCTCTTTTGCAGTTGAGTTTGAGTTGCTTGTATAACTTGAACTTGGTTTGGTGCCATTTGCTTCTATAGCGTGCCTTATTCTTTGTTGTAACTGGACTTGTACTTGTATAGAGCTTTGTTGTGTACTCGAGTATACATTGTCATGTGATCTGTCATCATATTGAGTTAATCACCATTTCATTTTACTCAAAGCCTCTGCTCTGGTTGGTTCCGTGTGTTGTTGCGGTGTTGTTTTGTGTTGATGTTGCACTTGGTTGATGTTGAATATGGATTGATAAACTTGGTGCACTTGAGTCTACAATTTGATGTACACTTGATATTTTTGGTTTGAGTTGATGCTTCATGTGTATTCGAGTTAAACCTATCTGATCCAAGCTTGTATAGTGATCTCCTGTTCACTGTTATGTTTTTGCCTCACTGTTCTGATTTGAAACCATGTTGTATGTGTTCACTGCACATATCTTGATGTCCAAATGGGTCGATTGAAATGTTGAGTTGCTTTGTACTTTCCACTGCCCTGGTATGGTGCACTTGTGTCATCACTGTTGTGTAGCTTTGAGCATTGCCTTAACCATCCATGCTTATACCTGACCTTGTTTGATTTCTTTGTATTGCTGTTTGCTCATTTTAGATCGTATATTTGAAGTCTAGGCCACATTGTACTTGGGGTCTGGTCTTCTTGTTCATGCTGAGTCTCGTTGACATCGTTTGATATGCATTTGCTTGATGGTCTGAATGGACTGTCTAACCTTTCACTTGAGACTGTATGTAGCTTGCATATCCATCACTGCACTGTTTGGTTGTATTTGAATTTTATGCTCGATAGTTTTATGATGTTTTGTAGCGCACTTGAGTTGAATCCAGCTTGTTGCTCGGATTTGACCTTATGCTGAAAATTGTGACATTATTTTTATTGCACTTGAGTTGAACCCGGCATTTTGGGACCTGTGCTCACCTGTCTCAGTAATTCTATCAAGTGTATATATTAGTTTGCACGGCCTTTGGCATATACAGTGATACACTGTGTATGTCATAAGCTTTTCGTGTATGATGAATTGAAAATTAAATGATGAAAAACAATCCAAATAATTGAGGCAAATATTATTTTCAACATCTACATTTTATTTTATACTGCAAAAATATTTCTTTTTCAATTTTACCGTGTCAATATTTATTTTTGCTGATTGTTCAGATGTTGGATTCAATATGGTGTGAAGTTGAAGATAAAATACGAGTTGAGTGAATGAGTGATATGTAGTGAGGTCAAATGTAAATGTGAATCATGATGTAATCAAAATCGTACTGTAATTGAAATTGTATATATATAATGAGAGCTTGAACTTTGTACTATTCAAAGATTGTAATATAAAATTTCTATTTGAATTCAAATTCTGTGTTATTTATTTTTAATCATCAAATATTTATTTAATCTATGAAAAATAAAATAGTACATTAACAAATACATTTACGCGAATATATACGTGTTTATTATCATCAAACAAAAATCATATAATCGCATATTCAACAAACAACATATATCATCTCATTATTCATGAGATGATAACAACTAGAATATCATACGAAATTCTCATGAAAAGGGGTAACAACAACAACATCGATTAAATCATGTGTAAATGCCTTATATTATCAGCTTCAACATCGACATAATAAAAGGCTTCCATTAACAACAGTAAGCTAGGCTCCATGGCCAAGCCATATATGAAATCTCAGTCAACAACAAAACAACAAGATGGAAACTGCATCGTAGCACCAAATAGGGCACGTAAGTTCCCAACAACCACATAATGTATTCACCATATGTAAATCTTCAAATAGAACATAGGCTATATATGTAACTCCAAGAACAACAATATTGTGAACATATGGAAAACAATAAAATCTAAAAATCAACAAGGATGAAATCTAGAAATAGCAACAACAACGGTATGGATCCATAACAACAACAATTGCACGTGCATGTAATAAGTGGCCCCCCGTCCTTTCCAGGTACTATAATAGTGCGCTTATCAATGTTGCCGCCCCGGCCTTATATATATATGTGGCTCCACCGACCTAGAGCTATTGGCCCCCCATCCTTGGCCCTCGGCCTTGGCCCTCCCGGCGTAGTATTGGCAACAACGACAGAATGTGTTACTAACTTCCAAATGTGTGTAGATTAAAAGGAACAAGTCCGGAATTAACCAGTTTAACAAACCTATGTGTCCCATACAACGTGGTTTATTATACCATTTAAGTCACTTCCTCGTTCTCTCGAAGAGTGCAAAAATATGCGTTTTTTATATAGAAAATACTTACTTCGAGAAAACGGGGTTTTAAATGATTTTGGAAATTGCTGCTTTGAAATTCTCTTTATTATAGAGAAAACACACACACATATATATAGCTTTAAAATTAATTATAAACTTTTATAAAGAATTTACTTGGAAAGCTTTTCCATTTTAAAAAACCATTCCGAAAACGGTTTAGAAAACACGTGCACAGAAACAGCAAAAGTCGATAAAAATTCAATAAAATTAACATACGACAAAACTCAAATGAAACCATCAATTTGTAGTGAGAATTAGCATTAATGTTGGCTTCTCTATTAGTTGGAGTTAGCCTATTAGAACCATCTAAAAAAAAAAGTACTCGAAATCATCGAATTCAAAAACAATTCAATGGAAAATGCTCAAACATTGTAAAAGAACTCCGGTCTACGGCTTGTTTTGCCAGTTTGCCCCTTTTAAACTCAAAATTTGATAAAAATTAAACATAAAAGTTGAAGATAATTACCATATCTTTAAGTCAGAAAAAGGATCAACTAATTCGGATATTCGAGTCAAAAGTTATGGCAATTCTAATTCTCAGGTATAAAATTACAAAACTGCGAACAATGTGCATAACAACAGGGCTGCGGCTTAAAGAGCCATTTTGACTCTGTAAAACCCAGAGTTTGATAAATCATAAAACGTGAAAGTTGAAGAGCATTGCAAAAGCTAAAATACAGAAAAGGTATCACCCAATTTGGACAATTGAGTCAAAAGTTATCATGATTTTATTTCTTAGGTCTAAAATTATAAAACTGTGAACAATGTGCATAACAACAGGGCTGCAGCTTAAAGAGCCATTTTGACCCTGTAGATCATAGATTTTGACAAATCATAAAACATGAAAGTTGAAGAACATTCTAATAGCAAGAATGAAAAAAAATAATCACTTGATTCAGACATACAGATCAAAAGATATATCCAAAACAATTATCAGGTCTGGATTTATTATCGCTGTCTTTTGCTCTCAGGATAGCGACAAATAAGTGCATTTTTGACCAAATTAAGCTCAAAAGTTCATAAAACTAAAAACATGAAACTTTTACCTAAATGCCCAAGCTTTGTAGAATATCCAAAATCAACGAATTTGGGTAAGAAACGAGAGAGATATGGTTAAATTAGTTTCATGTTCAAACTCTGGATTTTTTCCAACAAACAACAAAGAGGACGACATACAATTGGCATTCAAGCTTATTTGAGTTAGAAGTGTGAGCTAATACTCATCTTAGGATTTGTTTCCAGCAAATTGAAAATTTATCAAGAAAAAATATTGATGCTTTAGACTTGGATAAGCTTTAGAAACCTGTAGAGAAGAAGGTAACAAACATGCAAACTAGAATATCAATTACAGTAAACAACCATTCCTCAAAAACAAAAATTGGATGAAATATGTTAGGGTTTTAGAAAGATTACCTGTAGAAGATTTTGATTCCTTAATTTTCTTATGATTTAATTTAGTTTGGAGGCTTGGATTTTCATAATTCTAGAGAGGAAGCCATTGTTTTCTCTGGAATGGAGTAAAAGAATACTGAAGGAGGAGGAGAGGAAAAATGTACGTACAGGGAAAACTTCTGCCTCCTTCTAGACTTGGGTCTTGGGTTTGGATCCTAAACCAACCCTACCCACTAAGCCTATGTTAACTTATAATATGATAAGTATGTTATTAATTAAAATATATTTAGCAAATTTTACTATTTCAGCACATAATTTACCAAACTAATTACATTCTTTATGTTTTCAACTTTAGAAAAATCAAACTAACATATTTTATGTTTAATGAAATGTCCTATCAACATATAAAAGTTATTTTGGCTATTAAAATCAATTTCCATCATTAAAAATTTCATTTTGATTAGATACATAAATTTACAGTATTATTTACACAAAACAACATTTTAATCTGCAAAAATTACACAAAAATCATTTCCTTGTCCAATTCATCATAAAAACTATATTAAGATTATTCTTACACCCAAATGTTGTTTTTTAAATAAAATTCCATATTTTTATTTACAATATTTACTATATTTAATTTTAATACATCATTCAAACTAACAAAAATCACTATTTGACCACTAATTCCACAATTATTACATTCTACCGAAATAAAACCATTCAATGTTCAATATTACCCCAAAATAACTTATAAAAGTTTTTCAAAACTTTATTCTCTCCATTTTATATTTATTTACAACAAATAAATGTTGAATTAATTTCTTTTATCTTTTATTTAATTAATTAACCACCAAATTAACATAATTCCATTATCCACATTTAATTTCGAACCAAACCATCTTATTATCATTCTATTTCACCAAGTACATATTGTTTATTATAAAACAAACAATTTTTAACAAAATTTTACATCTCCAAATTTATTTCATTCCTCCATTTTAAATTATAGCCATTGTTATAATTTATTTTCACAGGTAATCACAAAACCAAGGTTGTTACAATTAACCATTCATAAAAACCATTCTCAGTGCGGAAAGCAGTCTTAGGACTGCTATCCTCGGCAACCCTGAGCTGATGAAAACCAGTGGCAAAATCAAGTTGAGAGAAAACTGTGGCACCATAAAGCTGATCAAACATGTCATTGATAAGAGGCATTGGATATCTGTTTTTCATAGCGAGCTTGTTCAGCTCCCTATAATCAACACACATCCGAAGAGAGCCATCGGACTAGGTGACAAAAACCACCGCGGCTCCCCATTCAGAAAAACTAGGCCTGATCAAACCTTTGGAAGATAAGTCCTCAATTTGCTTTCCCAACTCAACCTTCTCGCGGGGTGCCATTCTTCTAGGAGGAAGAACAACAGGTCGAGCACTAAGAATAAGATCAATCCGAAAATCAATTTCCCGCTTAAGAGGTAAAGAAGTGACTTCACCAAATACATCGGGATAGAGTCTCATCACAGGAGTCGAATCAAGATCACTGGGAGAAGAATCCAGAGAATAAATAAAGTTTCCAGCAAAATCCTGAGGCATGCGGCACTGAATAATCAAGGAATTCCCTTGATCATCAACAAGATGAACAGTCCATGCTTTACAAGAGATATGAGCATCATGATGCACTAACCAAGTAAACATTGTTTATTATAAAACAATGTTAACTTATAATAATTGAATATATATATTAAATTTCAATGAAAAATCAAACAAAAATCATAAATACTTTGTTGGGCGCATATTCCACTTTTAGAATGATGGGAACGATGTCATCATATAAAACCATACAGTTGTGTCTATTTGTGATATATTTATATCAGGAATTTGAATATCTACCAACCATGCATAACCGTTAGGACTTTTAAATGAGATTAGTAGTATTCCAATTTTATTTTAAAAATGAATTCAAGTATCTTCTAACCACACATAACCATGAGGACTTTTAAATGGGATTAGAATCAATTTGTTTATTTTAAAAATCAATTTTGATATGCGTTCCATACATGCATAACCATGAGGACTTTTAAATGAGCATGGAATCACATAACAAATTCCAAGTAATTCACCCGTGCATAACCGTGAGGACTTTTAAATGAGAGTGAATACTTTGGATTTTATTTTAATTCATTTTATTATTATTATTATTTTAATTTTAAAAAAAATGTAAAATGAAAAATGAATGCTTCCTGTTTAAAGTACCACATATTGACAAGCTATGTTGAATTTTGATGAGTGATGGTTGTTAGAAATATGACAGAAATAGAGATGGTCATGGAATTTTTACCAACAAAAAGTTATATAGCCCTTATTTAAATTTCTAAAGAAATTTACTATTTATACCGTCTCGAGTCATAATATATGATAAATATCAACACTCATCACTTTTTCAATCACTATTTATCTTTTCGATAAATATTAGGGAGTCATATTAGTCAAAATAGTCGTTTAAAATCAAATTCAAAAATAATTATGAAATCAATTTTTCAAAATGACTGATCTGAAAACATGGTCAAAAATGATTTTCTAGAAGGGGTTATACGAGAAAAGTTTCTGCTATTTGAAAATTATTTGAGTTGAAAAATATGCATATATTTTCTTTGAAAAACGATGCAATTACTAAATGTCTCAACTAAAATCACGTTCAACTAGTAAGTTTTCTATCAACTAGATTACCAGTGTAATCTGCATCTGAATTTCTCTTTCACTCAAAATTATCACTACTTGAATTTGATAGACCAGACCATGAACTGTGCAACAAAAATTTCAAATTCAATTTTAACAGCTTTTTAAATGATATTCTCTTGAATTTGAATTGAAGCCGTGTTAACAATCAAAAATCGTGAATATAGAGTTAGCTGTATTATAACCAATTGTATTATCATCCTACAAAACACTATTATTAATCCAAACTAATATATATGAAGTAATTCAAACGCTCTAGAGATTTTTATAGTGTTTTTGGCATAAGAATATAATTGGCCAACAATTTTAAATAAGTCAGAATCAAAATCATCATTATTTCATCATCACATTATTGGCTGATTTAACTCAGATTACGGTGCAGATTATCACATTTAATATATCTTTCAAATAAATATGTCATTACATGTTTTACCTTTACGATATTTTTCGTTGTTGTCCATTGTGATTCTGTCACCTTATGTTAGGCAAAGGAACTTTGATTTGTCGCTCGTTGTGTCCTTGGAACAGCCAGAATCCAAATAGCACTGTTGTTGTTCCTTAGCCTGCCACCATACCTACACGGGAAAAGATTTTTGTGACCTATTTGTTTTTATAGGTCGATGGTTGTTAGTGGAAGAATATTTAGAAAAATAATTTTGTGGAGACCCTAAACTATTTATATATGTTCCCTTTGGCACCTAAATTTGTTTAACTTTGAGTGATTTCTTATTTGTGCCTTTTGGAACCCAAATTGTTATAGTTTACACATGTTTGGGTCTATACCAATAATTATTGTGATTGTGTCCATATTTTCTACAAATTATGCACATAGAATTGACTGATTAATATTGCTTTCAACATTTCTAGATTGATTATATCCAAGTCCTCATCTAACTGTATTAACAGTTTGCTTCCCTAATAGCATATTCAACGATTTTTCACTTTTTGAAAATTTATCTAAAGTCGTTGACAATTGTTGGACTTGTGTTTTGAGAGATTCATTTTCGTTTAACAATTGTGTGCACATTTTAATAGAATTCTCTCTCCTAGTATTTTCACTCTCTTTCAAAATCAGAATTTCATTTTCAAGTGATTTTATATTAATTTCTGATTTTTTAGTTTCTTCTTCGAATGTTGGACACTTATCACACTTAGGGATCTTACTTTGATAGATTTTAACTAATTGGTCAAGTTGTTTATTTAACTCTATCAAAGTATCCTTTTGTGATTCAAGTTTGGCATACTTCTCCGTAAGTCGTTCAAAACAGCCATTTACTTCGTGAAAATATATAAGTAATTCTGAGTGAGTGAATTTTGATACCTCGCTTGGCTCGTCATCGACACTATCAGTTATATTTCCTTGAAGGCACATATCTGCTTTCTTACTCTCAGTGCTAGCACTTTGATTATCTTCATCACTTGTATTCCATGCGGTTGCAAAACTTCTCCTTTTTGATTTCTTTTTGAAGTCGCGTCGATTTTGAGGACAATTGGGCATGATGTGTCCGGGTTGGTTGCACTTATGACAGATGATCTTCTGTTCTTCTGAATAGTCTAGTATTTTGGCCATTCTGCTTTTCAATTTTTGATTTCGAGCTGGATTTCCGTATTTGTAATTCCACCTTTTGAATTTCTTTATTATCAGCTCCAATTCTGCTGCTTCATCATCATCATCGTTATCATCATCACTTCCGGTTGTTCCTTTGAGCGCTATTGATTTCTTTCGAGTATCTCCTCCTTCACGCTCTTCCTTGAATTTCATTTCTAGCTCATAAGTGGTGAAATTTCCGACGAGTTCTTCAATTTTCATTTGTCTTAAATCTTTCGATTCTTGATTGGCAGTTACTTTTGCTTCAAAACTTCACGGAAGTACTCTGAGGATTTTTCGAACTATCTCCAACTTTGTGTATGATTTTTTGAGAGCTTTTGATTTGTATATGATATTGGAAAGTCGTCCATATATCTCTTTGACATTTTCTTCCTTCGCCATTGTGAATTTTTCGTATTCGTTGCTTAGCATGGCAAGACGGGATTCTTTGACTTGAGATGTTCCTTCGTGAGTCACTTCTAGTGTGTGTCATATTTCCTGCGCAGTTAGACAACGTGAGACACGATTAAATTCAAATTGATCCAATGAACATATAGTAGAATTCATAGCTTTAACATTAGCTTTTTGTAATTTATTTTCTAGTTCTGTCCATTAATCCTTTAGTTTCTCTATTCATGATTATCTATAGTTATAGTTGGTGTTCTATAAACCGTCTCAACAATATTCCAAGCGTCAATGGTTTTCAGAAAAATTTTCATTCTATTTTTCCAGTAGGCGTATTCACAATTGAACATTGGTGGTGTAACTATGGACTGACCCTCAGCAAAAGCATTATTAAAAGAAGCCATTTTAAAAATTCAATTTTTTTTTAAAAAAACTAGTTTTTGGAAAACGAATTTTTAAAACAAAAGTTGACTTCTAAACCTTACTCTATTACCACTTGTAGGGTCAATTTTACCCTAGGGGGAGGGTGAATAGGGTGATGCTATTAATTATAAAAATTATTGCGGAAGCTTATAAAATTATTTCAACACAAATATATCAAAGTAATAGGAGCACAGATAATAGCAAAATAATAAATGCAGAAATAGAATGACACAGAATTTACCCAGCTTCGGCAAAACCCTACCTACGTGCTGCCCCCAAGGTTTCTACTAGAAATTAAGTAGTCAAATGCCTACACACGTAAACTCGCGATACCCGCTGCTGACTAACCTAACTCTACGCTCAAAACCCTGCCACAACTCAGCCACTGAGTTGCAAATTGTCAAACTACACCACGTAGTTTGTCCCCTAGTCACACGACTAGAAATTACAACGGTTTAAAAGAAAAATACAAATTAAAAGACAATTAAAAAACAAAACCCCTAATTTATAAACTAAATTCTTTGTTAGAATAATAAGGCCGGCCCGTTTATTTCTTTTACGTTGTTCCTCTACTTTGCTCTGTTAAAAGATGGCGGCCTCGTTCATTCTCTCGTTCCTCTTTCCGTTTGCTCAAAAATTAGGGCTTTTGGAGAAATCGATGAAGTCGACTGATTGTTGGTCGATTACAAGCGATGTTCCTTTGATTTTCTTCTGCAATCGACCGTTTCTTCGACACGACTTCTTAGATTTGATCGAGTTCGACTACAAATTGGTATGTGATTTTTGCTTATTGCTTTATGTTAATATTCTTGAACTCATGTAACGACTGCGATTTTTCGTCCACGAATGCCGACATCAATACGTCCACTGTATCAACTGCCGAGCAATCGAAGGCCGGAAAACCGTACCGTTAGGGTTAAAGAAGAATAAAAAGTAGAAGAAGAGAGAAAAAGATAGAACAGAAACAGAAAGAAATAATAGAACAACATTAGAATCTCACAATTCGCAGCGGAACAACATATAATAGATAAATGAATAATCTTTTACAAAAGAACTATATCAGTTATTACATTTCATTACATCATCAGAGTGTACAACAACAATAACAAACAGCGGAAAAGAAATACTATACTAGTAATACGCCATGCCATCCAGCTTGCCTCCAGCAACTCTTGAATTCCAGAATATCCTGATAAACCTTACTCTTGACTGCCCGTGTGGAAATTGGTGGGCACCTAGAGTTTAGGAAGGAAAACAATAAACTCCGAGTCATTCATGTGACTGGTGTGAGAACTAAAACAGTTTATTTTTTTCTTTAAAATCAAAATAGAGGAATATTTTTAAAGTCAATTCGCAATGCTTTTTAAAAATGAGACTACCATAAGGCCTCCCGCACACACACATAATGCAAACGCAGAATCGGAGGAGATTTCTCCTTATGATAGTCAAAGATGCTTGATACGCATTAAAAAGAAACATTTGATATTATTACTAGTGCATAGTGTAGGAAAAAATTATTTCGAAAATAAAGATATAAATCTTAGCCAGCATAGACATTTCGCACTTATGCCTACTATAACTACGATGTTCAATAGCAGGTTACCGCCATATTCCATGGCAGGTTCTACAACTAAAACCGTACAAGTTTCGTATTGTTTCTTTGGATTTCCAACAAATGGTCAGGCCAAGGAAGTTCCCATTGCCACATGGAAACGCCTCTGGAAAGACGCCCTGAGAACCTAACCGGATCTCTGCCAACACAAGGCCGGGTTACCTTTCAAACTAGGTAACTACTGACACGAATATGTCATCCCCCGACCGTAACCGATCTATCCGAGGATCCCCCGACCGTAACCAATACTATACAAAATATTTCCTTTCGGAAATCATTTACTATAACAACAGTGTTATAGTCCACCATTCCTTTTATTTCTCGAAAACGTCTATCTCCACAATGAATGTTGAAATCTATGATTTCGATATTTAACACATTTTAAAACGTCGTTAAAATAATCAACTTCTTTTAATAATATCGCTTTCCCAAAACATATCCATTTTACTTAATAATATATTCACTGTTCAAAATCATGAATATACTTCACTAACCCAATTTTAATATTTACAACACGTTTTATTTTCAAGAATTTATTCGCTATCCAAAATCGTGAATAAATTACATTTCATAAACTTCTATATTCAATTTATCAAATTCAATTGATTTCGAATTTATAAACAATGTTTATAAATTTCATTTACATGTCGAAATTCGGTTTATAAGTAAATTACTTATAAACCATTTATTCACAAATTCATTCTTTTATATCAACATCAATTTATAAATCTAAATTCTTATTTACTTATAAATCTAGGTACAACTTTATTTTAACACTTATAAAAGCTCGTTTTATAATTCTAATATTTTTAACTTATAAAAATAAATTTGAAAATCTTTTATAATGATTCAAAATTCCAAATTAAACCATTTTATAAATTAATCACTATTTATTTCGAAAAATCTCAATTTGGTTATATTTTACAAAAATAGTAATTTTTATAATATTAAATTTTATGATGTCAATTTATTTTAAAAGGAATCAATTCAAAATTTTAATAAAACGTATAATTTCAAAAATCACTTTAAAAATTCTTTTAAAAACCAAAATCATTACTTTAAAAGTTCAAAAATGGATCCGATGATGCAACAACACCAAGTAGTCAATCACGACATCCAAATATCATATATCGATATGATAATCAACAAATATCACAATATCTGTAAATAAATCAATATAGTTGAGGAATCCAGTTGGATCCCTCCAACCCGTTTCCCTGCATCCAAAAACATTAACACAATACCAATTCCGCTCCTGTACGAAATTATCGCAGTATATGGGGTTTATAAAATATTATCCGCTTAATAGGTGGCGCAATAGGGTCTCATCCGCTATATAATGCGGGAAATCAATTCCAAGTACATAAATAATACCAATTTCACTGTACTGTGAAATATTCGCGGTATATGTTTTTAATAAATAACATCCGCTTACTAACGGCGCATAATGTCTATTTTAACAATCAATAGATAACAATCATCATTCAAACATACTATCAACAATTTTAAATCTAACTATTTAAAATAAAATCGAAACCGATTCGATTGTGTGAGAAGTTCTCACCTTGATTTCATTTTCATTTTCAGCTTTTATTTCGAATAAAATTAAACGGACGTTTAATTTTATCCGAAATTCAAACTAACTTCAAACGACTCCAATCAAATTCCATAGCGTAACGCTCGCCCATACGATTCCAACGCAACTGGTTTCGCGCGTTTTCGACCTCGTATGAAAAAGATAGAATTTTAGAAGTTACACGAATTTAAATTTATAAATTTACAACATTTTTTTTTCTATTTTAAACCCTACACTTCATCACGGCCCTTTATCCCATCTCCCTGCAAATCTTGGCCGTGCCTTGGCATCTTCTTCCCCACGCGTATCCTACAGGTAATCACGCAACCCATTCCAAGCTACAAACCCTAATACAATCGGCCTCCACGACGATCTTGAACACAATCAGATACCACCATTCTACTCCCCTACGCAAGCTCCACTCTCGGCTGCAAAGCCATGAAGCTCGGCCCCCCAGGTACATAGAAAAACGTGCGCGACCCGACCCCCTTTGCCACTCGATTCTGGCCGCCTCGTCGAACTATGCGTCACTCCACCGTACGGATTCGAAGCACTCATTGCCCTCTATAATTTGCAAGTTGAAAGTTTCTCCTAATAACACACGGATTTGAAGAAAATGAGGGAGGAAGATGAGTGATTTTCGGCCATTGCTTATGGAGGTGGCGGCTGCGTATAACTAGGGTTAGGGTTTCTCAAATGAAAAGAGAGGGTTCCTTTTTATAGAAAATTTCCAAAAATTACCATTCACACGATTTTCTGAACTCCAAATCTCGCACGGTGGCTGGCGTTTCTAGGGTTTACCCCACGTTCCGAACACAATGGAATGTATTTCGGGAGCTAATTCGGTCATCTGTGCGAGTTATGGCAATAAACGTTCAATTTAAATAAAACCGATTTAAACTATTTTCTAGGCGTTTTAGCTTGCACCGGACAAACGATAAATCCGATTGACACGAAATTTGAAACCATACAATTAAATCACATTACGGATCCGTTGAAACTCGTTTCGTCGAAATCCGAGACTGTTTGAAAAATGACTATTTTAACTCGCCAAATTAATATTAAAACAATTTCGATGCGTTTCGAGCTGCCACGATCAAACGACAATTCCAATTGCTACGAAAATTGAAATCCGATAATAACAAACTATTACGGATCCAATGGAACTAGTTTCGTTTAATTCTGAGACTGTTCGAAAAATGGCTAATTTCACTAGTCGATTAAATATTAGAATATTCAATTTTCACAATTTAACTCTAAATTCAATTTTAAAAGTTCTATAACATCATTATAACTTCAATATGATATAATAAAATTTTACATATCAATTTTAATCATATTTAACCCAATATCCAATTATTTCTGTAATTTCAACTATTATTAAATTATCGATTTAATTACCCAATTAAATCCAATATTCGAAAAATAAATTATTCGACTTATTAATTTTACTTGTTAATATTTAAATTCAATTAAATATACAAATTTTAATTAACAAAAATTCTGGGTCGTTACAAACTTCCCCCTTTAAAAGAATTTCGTCCTCGAAATTACCAAGTAAGAAAAAGTAACAGAATTCATTAACTTTCCAAAACAAACCGTTCAAATTAGATTTTTCAAATCTCTTAAGTGTTTAAATTTCCCAAAATTCATAGTTAAACTTCTTACAAAATCTTTAGTAAGTTTCCAAATCCAAACTTAGTTTCAAAAATTTCCCAATTTTCTCAAAAATATTCTAACGCCTTAAATTTTCGGAAAAATTCGCCAGAGTCTCCTTTGCGCGGCTCGATCCGAAAAAAATAAAATGATAGTGTATATATCACAAATATACATCTCATCAAGTGATGAGGCATCCCGCAGGGAAAAGATGTAAAAGTACGGTATGTAATCCGAGATATGTACCTTATTTATATTATTAGCGAGCATATACGGCTAATTTAGCACGAAAGCGAGCTCCAAATGCGGAGCAAGCGCAATCCGCACCACTAAACACTCAACAACAACACGAGAATCATGCATATATGAAAATAATATCAATATACAACATATAGCAACATAACAACTACATATGCCAACATAGCGAATGCAACAAACAACAAATGCAAACATCAACCAACTATCATCCATAACCAAATCAATATTCATTCATATTCTCATTAATATTCAATGAATTGGTTTTTCATTTTAATCACATTTGATTCATTAACATTGGATGTTTTATCAACATTCATTTATTCGTTACCAATTAGTTTACATTCACTAATTAAATTCACATTAGTTCACTTTCAATTTGAATTAAATTACATAGCCTTTAATTTCCCTAATTCAATTTCATTAACACTTAATGAATTATACACAATCAATTAACAACCATATAACAACCAATGTATATTCAACATAACCAAATTATTTAATTTACGTTCAATTTGGTCCAACACTTTTAATTCCAATTGGTTTATATTAAATTGACTTCCATTCCAATTTATTCAACTTCCAATAACATTAGCTTTTAATGAATTAACATTTCATCCATTATCCCATATCAATTTTATTTACATTCAATTGATTTACATTCAATTCATTAGTTAATTCATTAGTTCAATTCAATTGCTAATTCCTTTAACAACATAAAGTTGAATTTCATTCATATAACTCAAATTCAAATTCTTAATGACTTCATTTCATTAATTCACTTATTAATTTATTTCGACACCAAAATCAACTTTATTCAACTTCACTTAAGTTATATTCCATCATTTCCCATTCTATAAGTTATACAACTTATTTATTAACTTCCAAATCCATTAACTTATCCAATGCTAAATTTATTATTCATATTATAAGTTCAAAACACATTTCACTTATATTTATCAATTACAACTTGGATTTTAATAGATTCGCTTATACTCCCTTTAACTTAACTCCATCCTTTAAGTTAAACTTATTCTATCAAAATTCAATCTGTATAAGTTATCAACTCATTTATTATTCTCATAATATTTTAAATAAGATTCCAGAGTCCTTTCAATCTTTCAAAATCATTTTTTTTGAAATCAATTCAATTATCCTTTGAATTTCAAAAACCAAACCCAAATTTTCCAAACAACTTTCATTTAAAATTATTTGGCAGCAATCCCTCTTTTGGAAACCCGAAAATGAACACCAATAATGTCGCGGTCATCATCGGAATGATTTTCCAGCGACCGAAAAGAGTTTAGAGCTTTTATCTTTCCAAAACAATTTTCCAAAATATCAAATCCTTTCAAAACACATCTCTGGAATTTTATTTTCAGATTATAAATCACATTTACAAACCCTTTTACTTATATAATTTCACTTCTTATATATCAGATTATTTCACAAGTGTAAATCATTTTAATTATAACTCTATACTTATAATTCAATTGCTTATACAATTATTCTTTTACAACTGTAGTTTTATTTAACTTATTCAACAATCAACCATCAATTCATATACACTTTAATAATTCCGAAAAATTATTTCTTTATCCATATAAAATATAATCAAGGTAAAATTATTTCATTTACCCAATTTAAAACGATACTATGTCAACTTGCCTCGTTTAAGAGTTTAGAAATCCCTATCTATAATATGGCGTCCCATCTATCGACCAAAATTCACAAACAGCTCAACGGATAAGAAAACACAATATAAAACAATTTATATTCACTAACAAATACGCACTCGTATCTACTATTACACTCACACTCATTCTAGAGTACTGCTGACTCTATCTCTAATGAGTTATACCCAACAGAGCCATGGTTGTCGCTTAACCATAAGCTATGATACCAAATGTAATGACTGCGATTTTTCGTCCACGAATGCCGACATCAATACGTCCACTGTATCAACTGCCGAGCAATCGAAGGCCGCAAAACCGTACCGTTAGGGTTAAAGAAGAATAAAAAGTAGAAGAAGAGAGAAAAAGATAGAACAGAAACAGAAATAAATAACAGAACAACATCAGAATCTCACAATTCGCAGCGGAACAACATATAATAGATAAATGAATAATCTTTTACAAAAGAACTATATCGGTTATTACATTTCATTACATCATCAGACTATACAACAACAACAAACAGCGGAAAAGAAATACTATACTAGTAATACGCCATGCCATCCAGCTTGCCTCCAGCAACTCCTGAATTCCAGAATATCCTGATAAACCTTACTCTTGAATGTCCGTGTGGAAATTGGTGGGCACCCAGAGTTTAGGAAGGAAAACAATAAACTCCGAGTCCGTCATGTGACTGGTGTGAGAACTAAAACAGTTTATTTTTTTCTTTAAAATCAAAATAGAGGAATATTTTTAAAGTCAATTCGCAATGCTTTTTAAAAATGAGACTACCATAAGGCCTCCTGCACACACACACAATGCAAATGCAGAATCAGAGGAGATTTCTCCTTATGATAGTCAAAGATGCTTGATACGCATTAAAAAGAAACATTTGATATTATTACTAGTGCATAGTGTAGGAAAAAATTATTTCGAAAATAAGGATATAAATCTTAGCCAGCATAGACATTTCGCACTTATGCCTACTATAGCTACCATGTTCAATAGCAGGTTACCGCCACATTCCATGGCAGGTTCTACAACTAAAACCGTACAAGTTTTGTATTGTTTCTTTGGATTTCAAACAAATTGTCAGGCCAAGGAACTTCCCATTGCCACATGGAAACGCCTCTGGAAAGACGCCCCGAGAACCTAACCGGATCTCTGTCAACACAAGGCCGGGTTACCTTTCAAACTAGGTAACTACTGACACGAATACGTCATCCCCCGATCGTAACCGATCTATCGAGGATCCTCGATTTCCAAAGACCACAAAATCTGCAGCAACAACATAGGTTAAATATCTGGGCTCCATACCATGATACCACCTCTATCCAGAAGGAATGACATAAACTAAAGGGGCGCTACCCCCTAATAACCTTGCCGCATCCTTCCTGTTTTGACCATTTTCGGGGTGTGAGGTCCGACGAAGTCTCATCCACAAAGCCACGCTTTATACAAAAGCTGTGCTTTGGGTCAACAAATGATCATAGAAATGATCACAAAGATAAGTGATCAAACAAATGATCATATCACAAATGATCAAACAATGATCATTTCACAACAACACTCAGCATGTCACATTACCAAATTGGGAATATATCGCTAATAACCTTCAACTACATAACCTCTGAGCTCGTACGCCTCAGAGAAGGGTGTTAAGCTAAGAGAATAAATTCTCCGCCACCAACAGAAATATATTTGAAAGAAATCAGCTTTATATCTCAACTTGTAATGTCAGACATACAATCCATACAAGTCTGTTCCGGGCTCGAACAGAACCGAAGGCACTTCCAAAGAAGTCCTTGCATTCCGGATAATTTCTAATCACGTCGGGACTTCCGGTCACTAAGGGTGATAAAACCTCTATATCGGAGATCAGCCGATGCAGAGCAACTCAACGGTAATCCTTCCGTTTTCAAAAATATTCGGTCTCCAACACCGGCCATCGAATGCAATCCATTACGACGTATCACATATTCAGAATGGGTTATACGACACCAAGGTCCTTTCCCGGCTAACCCGAACAGCGAGCGCTTATTTTAAAAATAAGTGTGGCATTCAAATTCAAGCAATTCACAACAAATACCTATTTAAAGGTAAATATTGATAGTCGGTTATTTAACTATCAATAGAGATGCGCAACATCATCAGATTCCAAATAATTTCCCAAATTATTTGCTTTCCAAAATATCTTTACTAGATATATAATTTCCACACTTTAACCATTTGAAAACAAATTTTCTAATCACTTTTAAATCCTTTATCACTTTTGAAAACAAATTTCGATCATTTTCCTTACTTGGAAATACTTTCATTTCAAAATGGTTCATTGAAACCAATTAAATAAATCCTTACCGATTTACTTTATATTTACATTCCAAATCCGTAAATTTATTCCCATACTTTAAAAATAAATCAACGTTTATTTTTAAAAAAATTTCCTTTTCTTTTATAAATTCCATAGGGAATTTATAATTCCAAAATATCTATGATATACGATTTTCAATCGATTTCAAATATTCACTTTCAATTTATCTTTACAAGGATAAATTCTAAAACGTTCATGTCACATTGGAAAAATATTTCCATACTTATTTAATAATAAGTAATTCACAAATATATTTATTTTCAACATTTGAAAATATTCAATATACTTAAATCAAACTAAGTATATATTTCATTCTTTAAGAAATCATTTTCTTAACACATAAATTTGAGTCAAAACGAATGTTGTGTAAAACATCGTTACGACGACCCAAAATCACTAGTATAGGGATTCGAAATTTAAAATAGATATATAAATCACAATACTATACAAAATATTTCCTTTCGAAAATCATTTACTATAACAACAGTGTTATAGTCCACCATTCCTTTTATTTCTCGAAAACGTCTATCTCAACAATAAATGTTGAAATCTATGATTTCGATATTTAACACATTTTAAAACGTCGTTAAAATAATCAACTTCTTTTAATAATATCGCTTTCCCAAAACATATCCATTTTACTTAATAATATATTCACTGTCCAAAATCGTGAATATACTTCACTAACCCAATTTCAATATTTACAACACGTTTTATTTTCAAGAATTTATTCGCTATCCAAAATCGCGAATAAATTACCTTTCATAAACTTCTATATTCAATTTATCAAATTCAATTGATTTCGAATTTATAAACAATGTTTATAAATTTCATTTACATGTCGAAATTCGGTTTATAAGTAAATTACTTATAGACCATTTATTCACAAATCCATTCTTTTATATCAACATCAATTTATAAATCTAAATTCTTATTTACTTATAAATCTAGGTACAACTTTATTTTAACACTTATAAAAGCTCGTTTTATAATTCCAATATTTTTAACTTATAAAAATCAATTTAAAAATCTTTTATAATGATTCAAAATTCCAAATTAAACCATTTAATAAATTAATCACTATTTATTTCAAAAAATCTCAATTTGGTTATATTTTACAAAAATAGTAATTTTTATAATATTAAATTTTATAACGTCAATTTATTTTATAAGAATCAATTCAAAATTTTAATAAAACGTATAATTTCAAAAATCACTTTAAAAATTCTTTTAAAAACCAAAATCATTACTGTAAAACTTCAAAAATGGATCCGATGATGCAACAACACCAAGTAGTCAATCACCACATCCAAATATTATATATCGATATGATAATCAACAAATATCACAATATCTGTAAATAAATCAATATAGTTGAGGAATCCAGTTGGATCCCTCCAACCTGTTTCCCTACATCCAAAAACATTAGCATAATACCAATTCCGCTCTAGTACGGAATTATCGTGGTATGTGGGATTTATAAAATATTATCCGCTTAATAGGCGGCGCAATAGGGTCTCATCCGCTATATAATGCGGGAAATCAATTCCAAGTACATAATAATACCAATTTCACTGTACTGTAAAATATTCACAGTATATGTTTTTAATAAATAACCTCCGCTTATTAACGACGCATAATGTCTATTTTAACAACCAATAGATAACAATCATCATTCAAACATACTATCAACAATTTTAAATCTAACTATTTAAAATAAAATCGAAACCGATTCGATTGAGTGAGAAGTTCTCACCTTGATTTCAATTTTATTTTCAGCTTTTATTTCGAATAAAATTAAACGGACGTTTAATTTTACCCGAAATTCAAACTAACTTCAAACGACTTCAATCCAATTCCATAGCGTAATGCTCGCCCATACGATTCCAACGCAACTGGTTTCGCGCGTTTTCAACCTCGTATGAAAAACATACGAATTTTAGAAGTTACACGAATTTAAATTTATAAATTTACAACATTTTTTTTCTATTTTAAACCCTACACTTCATCATGGCCCTTTATCCCATCTCTCTGCAAATCTTGGCCGTGCCTTGGCATCTTCTTCCCCATGCGTATCCTACAGGTAAAGTTAGTTTGAATTTTGGGTAAAATTAAACGGACGTTTAATTTTACCCGAAATTCAAACTAACTTCAAACGACTTCAATCCAATTCCATAGCGTAATGCTCGCCCATACGATTCCAACGCAACTGGTTTCGCGCGTTTTCAACCTCGTATGAAAAACATACGAATTTTAGAAGTTACACGAATTTAAATTTATAAATTTACAACATTTTTTTTCTATTTTAAACCCTACACTTCATCATGGCCCTTTATCCCATCTCTCTGCAAATCTTGGCCGTGCCTTGGCATCTTCTTCCCCATGCGTATCCTACAGGTAATCATGCAACCCATTCCAAGCTACAAACCCTAATACAATCGGCGTCCATGACGATCTTGAACACGATCAGATACCACCATTCTACTCCCCTACGCAAGCTCCACTCTCGGCTGCAAAGCCATGAAGCTCGCCCCCCCAGGTACATAGAAAAACGTGCGTGACCCGACCCCCCTTGCCACTCGATTCTGGCCGCCTCGTCGAACTACGCGTCACTCCACCGTATAGATTCGAAGCACTCATTGCCCTCTATAATTTGCTAGTTGAAAGTTTCTCCTAATAACACACGGATTTGAAGAAAATGAGGGAGGAAGATGAGTGATTTTCGGCCATTGCTTATGGAGGTGGCGGCTGCGTATAACTAGGGTTAGGGTTTCTCAAATGAAAAGAGAGGGTTCCTTTTTATAGAAAATTTCCAAAAAATACTATTCACACGATTTTCTGAACTCCAAATCTCGCACGGTGACCGGCATTTCTAGGGTTTACCCTGCGTTCCGAACACAATGGAACGTGTTTTGGGAGCTAATTCGGTCATCTGTGCGAGTTATGGCAATAAACGTTCAATTTAAATAAAACCGATTTAAACTATTTTCTAGGCGTTTAGCTTGCACCGGACAAACGATAAATCCGATTGACACGAAATTTGAAACTATACAATAATATCACATTATGGATCCGATGAAACTCGTTTCGTCGAAATCCGAGACTGTTTGAAAAATGGCTATTTTAACTCGCCAAATTAATATTAAAACAATTTCGATGCGTTTCGAGCTGCCACGATCAAACGACAACTCCAATTGCTACGAAAATTGAAATCCGATAATAACAAACTATTACGGATCCAATGGAACTTGTTTCGTTCAATTCTGAGACTGTTCGAAAAACGGCTAATTTCACTAGTCGATTAAATATTAAAATATTCAATTTTAACAATTTAACTCTAAATTCAATTTTAAAAGTTCTATAACATCATTATAACTTCAATATGATATAATAAAATTTTACAAATCAATTTTAATCATATTTAACCCAATATCCAATTATTTCTGTAATTTCAACTATTATTAAATTATCGATTTAATTACCCAATTAAATCCAATATTCGAAAAATAAATTATTTGACTTATTAATTTCACTTGTTAATATTTAAATTCAATTAAATATACAAATTTTAATTAACAAAAATTTTGGGTCGTTACAACTCGATCATTTTTACGCCAATGATGATTGGGTTTATATAGGGTTTAGTCCCCTACAATTTCGTTCGTATGTACTCATTGAATTCGTCTGATAATTTTGTGGCTTGCCGTTCGATTCAACTTGAATGTTGATGATTTGCACTGACTTGTCCAAATTCGTACAATTCTTTGTTACTTGTTTAACTTGATACTCACGGCTTTGAATCTGAACTGTTCGATTTTTTTCTTTGACTTGTTCATTCATGATTACCACGGCTTGATGATTTTTGACTTGGTACGAACTTGTTGCCTTGGTCATCACGGCACTGACTTTGGTTTGAAATCTGAAAACTTAATTTTGTGAATTTATGGTTTCACTATTTTGATTTCTAACTTGTTCATTCCTTTTTTTCTTTGCTTATAATGTAGTTGATATCGGCCACTTAGCTTGACATGGTTGTTGACATTGCCTAACTTTGGTCATTTTCTCACTTGTATATGGTGACTTTCATACTGCCGTGTCTTCACTGGACATATTCATGTACATACTTATTCTGTTCTCTGGTCTACCCGAACTGTTAGTCGAGCTAGCACTGCATATATACGTGTGTTCAAGTATGTTTGCATCGACTTGTACTTCGAGTCATGTTGAACTCTGTTTGTCTCTTTTGCAGTTGAGTTTGAGTTGCTTGTATAACTTGAACTTGGTTTGGTGCCATTTGCTTCGGCAGCGTGCCTTGTTCTTTGTTGTAACTGGACTTGTACTTGTATAGAGCTTTGTTGTGTACTCGAGTATACATTGTCATGTGATCTGTCATCATATTGAGTTAATCACCATTCCATTTTACTCAAAGCCTCTGGTCTGGTTGGTTCCGTGTGTTATTGCGGTGTTGTTTTGTGTTGATGTTGCACTTGGTTGATGTTGAATCTGGATTGATACACTTGGTGCACTTGAGTCTACAATTTGATGTACACTTGATATTTTTGGTTTGAGTTGATGCTTCATGTGTATTCGAGTTAAACCGATCTGATCCAAGCTTGTATAGTGATCTCCTGTTCACTGTTATGTTTTTGCCTCACTGTTCTGATTTGAAACCATGTTGTATATGTTCACTGCACATATCTTGATGTCCAAATGGGTCGATTAAAATGTTGAGTTGCTTTGTACTTTCCACTGCCCTGGTATGGTGCACTTGTGTCATCACTGTTGTGTGGCTTTGACCATTGCCTTAACCATCCATGCTTATACCTGACCTTGTTTGATTTCTTTGTATTGCTGTTTGCTCATTTTAGACCGTATATTTGAAGTCTAGGCCACATTGTACTTGGGGTCTGGTCTTCTTGTTCATGCTGAGTCTCGTTGACATCGTTTGATATTCATTTGCTTGATGGTCTGAATGGACTGTCTAACCTTTCACTTGAGACTGTATGTAGCTTGCATATCCATCACTGCACTGTTTGGTTGTATTTGAATTTTATGCTCGACAGTTTTATGATGTTTTGTAGCGCACTTGAGTTGAATCCAGCTTGTAGCTCAGATTTGACCTTATGTTGAAAATTGTGACATTATTTTTATTGCACTTGAGTTGAACCCGGCATTTTGGGACCTGTGCTCACCTGTCTCGGTAATTCTATCAAGTGTATATATTAGTGTGCACAGCCTTGTGGCATATACAGTGATACACTGTGTATGTCACAAGCTGTTCGTGTATGATGAATTGAAAATTAAATGATGACGAACAATCCAAATAATTGAGGCAAATATTATTTTCAACATATACATTTTATTTTATACTGCAAAAATATTTCTTTTTCAATTTTACCGCGTCAATATTTATTTTTGCAGATCGTTCAGATGCTGGATTCAATTTGGAGTGAAGTTGAAGATAAAATACGAGTTGAGTGAATGAGTGATATGTAGTGAGGTCAAATGTAAATGTGAATCATGATGTAATCAAAATCGTACTGTAATTGAAATTGTATATATATAATGAGAGCTTGAACTTTGTACTATTCAAAGATTGTAATATAAAATTTCTATTTGAATTCAAATTTTGTGTTATTTATTTTTAATCATCAAATATTTATTTAATCTATGGAAAATAAAATTGTACATTAACAAATACATTTACGTGAATATATGTGTGTTTATTATCATAAAAAAATATCATATAATCGCATATTCAACAAACAACATACATCATCTCATAATTCATGAGATGATAACAACTAGAATACCATACGAAATTCCCATGAAAGGGGTAACAACAACAACATCGATTAAATCATGTGTAAATGCCTTATATTATCAGCTTCAACATCGACATAATAAAAGGCTTCCATTAACAACAGTAAGCTAGGCTCCATGGCCAAGCCATATATGAAATCTCAATCAACAACAAAACAACAAGATGGAAACCGCATCATAGCACCAAATAGGACACGTAAGTTCCCAACAACCACATAATGTATTCACCATATGTAAATCTTCAAATAGCACATAGGCTATATATATAACTCTAAGAACAACAATATTGTGAACATATGGAAAACAACAAAATCTAAAAATCAACAAGAATGAAATCTAGAAATAGCAACAACAACGGTATGGATCCATAACAACAACAATTGCACGTGCGTATAATAAGTGGCCCCCAGGCCTTGCCAGGTACTATAATAGTGCGCTTATCAACGTTGCCGCCCAGGCCTTATGTATATATGTGGCTCCACCGACCTAGAGCTACTGGCCCCCCGGCATTGGCCCTCCCGGCCTAGTACTGGCAACCACGACGGAATGTGTTACTAACTTCCAAATGTGTGTAGCTTCAAAGGATCAAGTCCAGAATTAACCATTTTAACAAACCTATGTGTCCCATACAACGTGGTTTATTATACCGTTCGAGTCACTTCCTCGTTCTCTCGAAGAGTGCAAAAATATGTGTTCTTTTATATAGAAAATACTTACTTCGAGAAAACGGGGTTTTAAATGATTTTGGAAATTATTTGGAAATTGCTGCTTTGAAATTCTCTTTATTATAGAGAAAACACACACACATATATATAGCTTTAAAATTAATTATAAACTTTTACAAAGCATTTACTTAGAAAGCTTTTCCATTTTAAAAAATCATTCCGAAAACGGTTTAGAAAACACGTGCACAGAAACAGGAAAAATCGATAAAAATTCAATAAAATTAACATACGACAAAACTCAAATGAAACCATCAATTTATAGTGCGAATTAGCATTAATGTTGGCTTCTCTATTAGTTGGAGTTATCATATTAGAACCATCTCAAAAAAAAGTACTCGAAATCATCGAATTCAAAAACAATTCAATGGAAAATGCTCAAACATTGTAAAAGAACTCAGGTTTACGGCTTGTTTTGCCAGTTTTCCCCTTTTAAACTCAAAATTTGATAAAACATTAAACATAAAAGTTGATGATAATTACCATATATTTAAGTCAGAAAAAGTATCAACTAATTCGGATATTCGAGTCAAAAGTTATGGCAATTCTAATTCTCAGGTATAAAATTACAAAACTGCGAACAATGTGCATAACAACAGGGCTGCGGCTTAAAAAGCCATTTTGACTCTGTAAAACCCAGAGTTTGATAAATCATAAAACATGAAAGTTGAAGAACACTTTAAAAGGTTAAATACAGAAAAAGTATCACCCAATTTGGACAATTGAGTCAAAAGTTATCATGATTTTATTTCTCAGATCTGAAATTATAAAACTGTGAACAATGTGCATAACAACAGGGCTGCGGCTTAAAGAGCCATTTTGACCCTGTAGATCATAGATTTTGACAAATCATAAAACATGAAAGTTGAATAAAATTCTAATAGCAAGAATGAAAAAAAAGAATCACCTGATTCGGACATACAGATCAAAAGATATACCCAAAACAATTATCAGGTCTGGATTTATTATCGCTGTCTTTTGCTCTCAGGATAGTGACAAATAAGTGAATTTTTGACCAAATTAAACTCAAAAGTTCATAAAACTAAAAACATGAAACTTTTACCTAAAAGCCCAAGCTTTCGAGAACATCCAAAATCATCGAATTTGGATAAGAAACGAGATAGACATGGTTAAATTAGTTTCGTGTTCAAACTCTGGATTTTTTTCCAACAAACAACAAAGAGGACGACATACAATTGGCATTCAAGCTTATTTAAGTTAGAAGTGTGAGCTAATACTCACCTTAGGATTTGTTTCCAGCAAATTGAAAATTTATCAAGAAAAAAGATTGATGCTTTAGACTTGGATAAGCTTTAGAAACCTGTAGAGAAGAAGGTAACAAACATGCAAACTAGAATATCAATTACAGTAAACAACCATTCCTCAAAAACAAAAGATGGATGAAATATGTTAGGGTTTTAGATAGATTACCTGTAGAAGATTTTAATTCCTTAATTTTCTTATGATTTAATTTAGTTTGTAGGCTTGGATTTTCATAATTCTAGAGAGGAAGCCATTGTTTTCTCTGGAATGGAGTAAAAGAATACTGAAGGAGGAGGAGAGGAAAAATGTACGTACAGGGAAAACTTCTGCCTACTTCTAGACTTGGGTCTTGGGTTTGGATCCTAAACCAACCCTACCCACTAAGCCTATGTTAACTTATAATATGATAAGTATGTTATTAATTAACATATATTTAGCAAATTTTACTATTTCAGCACATAATTTACCAAACTAATTACATTCTTTATGTTTTCAACTTTAGAAAAATCAAACTAACATATTTTATGTTTAATGAAATGTCCTATCAACATATAAAAGTTATTTTGGCTATTAAATTCAATTTCCATCATTAAAATTTTTATTTTGATTAGATACTTAAATTTACACTATTATTTACACAAAACAACATTTTAATCTGCAAAAATTACACAAAAATCATTTCCTTGTCCAATTCGTCATAAAAACTATACTAAGATTATTCTTACACCCAAATGTTGTTTTTTAAATAAAATTCCATATTTTTATTTACAATATTTAATTTTAATACATCATTAAAATTAACAAAAATCACTATTTGACCACTAATTCCACAATTATTACATTCTACCGAAATAAAACCATCCAATGTTCAATATTACCCCAAAATAACTTATAAAATTTTTCCAAACTTTATTCTCTCCATTTCATATTTATTTACAACAAATTAACATAATTCCATTATCCGAATTAATTTCTTTTATCTTTTATTTAATTAATTCACCACCAAATTAAAATAATTCCATTATCCACATTTAATTTCCAACCAAACCATCTTATTATCATTTTATTTCACCAAGTACACATTGTTTATTATAAATCGAACAATTTTTAACAAAATTTTACATCTCCAAATTTATTTCATTCCTCCATTTTAAATTATAACCATTGTTATAATTTATTTTCACAGGTAATCACAAAACCAAGGTTGTTACAATTAACCATTCATAAAAACCATTCTTAGTGCGGAAAGCAGTCTTAGGAATGCTATCCTCGGCAACCTTGAGCTGATGAAAACCAACGGCAAGATCAAGCTGAGAGAAAACTGTGGCACCATAAAGCTGATCAAACATGTCATTGATACGAGGCATTGGATATCTGTTTTTCATAGCGAGCTTGTTCAGCTCCCTATAATCAACACACATCCGAAGAGAGCCATCAGACTTGGTGACAAAAACCACCGCGGCTCCCCATTCAGAAAAACTAGTCCTGATCAGACCTTTGGAAGACAAGTCCTCAATTTGCTTTCCCAACACAACCTTCTCGCGGGGTGCCATTCGTCTAGGAGGAAGAACAACAGGTCGAGCACTAAGAATAAGATCAATCCAAAAATCAATTTCCCGCTTAGGAGGTAAAGAAGTGACTTCACCAAATACATCGGGATATAGTCTCATCACAGGAGTCGAATCAAGACCACTGGGAGAAGAATCCAGAGAATAAATAAAGTTTCTAGCAAAATCCTGAGGCAGCGGCACTGAATAATCAAGGAATTCCCTTGATCATCAACAAGATGAACGGTCCATGCTTTACAAGAGATATGAGCATCATGATGCACTAACCAATCCTGACCAAGCAATAAATCAAAAGTATCAAAGCCCAAAACATAAAAATCACCACAAAAGCGATGATCAGAATGGAGAAGTTTCACTTTCTTACAAATCCGATTAAGGTTAGCAGGACCCTCAATAGGATTTGAAACACATAATGGAACTGAAGCATACTCAGGAGATAGGAGATGCTCAAACTTATCACACAAATCAACAGAAATAAAACCGTGGGAAGCTCCAGTATCAAACAACACACGAAAAGGATAATGGAATAAAGTGAATAAACCATGGAGAGTATCTTGGTCATCACTTGGAGCAGGAGCAGGTGGAGGAACAGGAGATGATGTAGAAGTGACAGCAAATATACCAGAAGGAGTACCCCTCTGCTGGGTAGGGCAGTCCTTCTTAAAATGACCAAGTTGGAGACAGATATAGGAAAGATCACGCCTAGCAAACTGAGCAGGAGGAAGAGCAGCACCAGATAAAGTAGGACAGCTATTGGCATAGTATCCCTTCTGATCACACCTAAAGAAAGTGATGGAGGAGAGATCAACTGGTTGCCTCTGGGAAGGAGTAGATGATGAAGATCCCAAACCAGAACGCTTCTGCCAATTCTTCTTCTGCTATTGGAAATTAGGCTTACACTTCTTGGAATTAACAGATGAAGACTGAGCACCAGAAACAGCAGGACCTTTGGATGTGGGGTTCTCATAGCGAATAGCCATAACCATAAGCTGGGTGAAATAACCATGAACAAGGGAAATAAGGCGACTATAATACTCTGGACGAGCACCAACAATTAATTTCTCATTCTTCTTGAGAGGAGTATCAATCAGGCTAGGACCGAACTTGGAAAGTTCATTTAACTTCCTCTCATACTCAGCAAAAGACATGCTACCCTGCTTAAGATCCATAAACTCACGGTAAAGCTAAGATTTCCCGGCTTTTGGCATCCATTTTGCCACAAAGGCCTCCCTAGAAAAAAGATACAGAACAAGCTTAAGATAGATTCAAAAGAAAAGGAAAAACAGGAATAAAAATTCAAGATAGCACAAAGGATACATAAACTTCTCCCAAGTAATATCAGCTTGGACGGTGTTAGCCGTAACGGACTCCCACCAATCTTAAGCAGAATCACGCAACTGCCAAGCTTCTAACTGACGCTTCTGGGCATGAGTAATATCAAGACCAGTAAATATCCTCTCAAGACTCCGCAACCAATGCTGAGCCTCAATGATGCTCTCTGAAACGGTGAATGATGCTCTCTGAACGGTGAGTGGGGTTCCACCTAGTTGAGAGAATTCCTTATAGAGAACAGTGAACTTGACCGGAGCAATAGGTTGAGGAGCTGGGGCAATACCACGACCCCTACCTCTGGCATTTCCTTGTTTCATCCTGAAAAATATCAAGAATGAATTTAGGACAAGGATAAAGAAAATCCAAAATTAAATTAAGATAAGACAAAAGAATACATTTAGATGAATATCCTAAAGAAAGAAAAATCTAACAAGGTAGATACAAAAGAAAGGAAGTTAGAAAACATTTGAAAATCCTTTAAAACAAGAAAAATTTATATATCAAAATAATCTTTGAAAATATTTTGAAAACATTTAAAAAAAAAACTCATTTTATACTTTGAAAATACATCTCTCACAAAGATATGATTCTGAGATTGATTTCACTCATTCTAGGGTAGAAATACCCATCTCTAATAAGTTTTTGCTCCTCAGGCAATTGTTTGCCAAAAAAAACCAAAGCTCTGATACCAACTGTAACGCACCGCGCCAGTGGGTTAGCGCCCACCGTAGCATTCATTGGTACCTATGTTCTGCCTTTACGGCCAGCCTCTCGACTGCACCACCAACCCTTGCGGGGACATGTAGAAGTAAGAGTCAACCGTTCGCTACCAAACTAGGAAGAGTGAACCCCCTATCATGATGCACCCTCCTAGTGAAATGACAGACACACATGTCGGACTTGAATGATGCAAAATAACAGATTGTAAATAAATTTGGAGCAAATGAAATCAAATACACAGAATCACAGATACAGAAAAATCAGAATAACTCGCAGTGGAATATAAAATAACATAGTAGTTCATGAAGCTACTATAACAGAGTCTCTACCCAAATACATAATAACAGTTTGAAACAACATAATAGAAATCCCAAATACATAGAAGTTTACTTATACATGAGATAAACTAGAACAGTTGAAACAGAAATAGATATATAGATAGATAGGCAAGATCTCCAGCAAAGACCTGCTCTAGAAAGAGAATCCAAAGCTGTGAATACTCAGGCTGACCCGAGCGTAAAGCAAAACACAAAACACTCGAGTCAGGACAATATATATTAATATAATGTAAACCAACTGAAGTGAATTGTAATAAAGATACAAGTAACTTAAAGGATGCCTGGTACCGCCCATCCTCTAAGGATCCGTTAAACTATTTACTATATAATAATATTGCGCTATTATAATAATGTCCACAGTAAAATAAACATACTTTAAAATAGCATTCTGGGCTACCCATATCACCCTTCACACATAATAGTCCCATTAGTCCATCCAGTATCAGAATATCTCCAAATCGGGAGACTACCCTAAACACTCCATGGGCTACGGGAGAAAAACAAACACGTAGTAAAGGCTCGGTAAGGTAGGTGACACGGCACATAAGGCAATGCCAGGGTAGATATACCACTTACGCATACATGCTGATGGTAACGTAGCAGCCACTACGCCACCTCGAACAACACTCCAAAATTAAGGGGTGCACCCAATCGATCACAACAGTAATAGAATGGTATCGAAAAAGTGTGTCCGGCCAGAGGTGCTACCTCCTTTGGCCCGAGATCGCTCCTGTTTTAGCCACCTTAAGCTAACTTATGTGAGTTAGGTCCACGTAATGTACCTCAGGAACGTCACCACCATCTTACTTCATTCTGGAATCTCCACCGCGTACACAGTTGTTAAAGTGGTTTTCGGTATCGACAAAGAGTATGTCCATATCCGATCCCGGTCTCTTTAACAACCAATCGTTATTATAACCCATAGTTATAAATTTAAAAATGGTGTTTATATTTCAAAAATCAAATATCATTTAACAATTCAATATCATTTCAAATCCATTTCAAAATATCCAACTTATCATATCATTTCAAAACCACATTCATTTTATTCAATTTAAAATACCATTTCAACTCACATTTTAAAATAGTTTATATTTCAAATCGAATTACTTCATTTAAATCATTAAAAATGAAGTTTTTGCGTTTAACAATTAAATTATTAAATTTCCAAAATTTTAAACCTTTCAAAGTTCATTCATTCACTTAAATTTATCGAAATAGGGAAAATTCATCTTTCGCAGCACTTAGAAAATGCTACGGAAAGTTGTGTTTAAAACAGATCAATTTAACAAAAGACGACATTTAAAATGCTGTAATAGGGTTACTTTAATTTCAAATGAAACTTAGTTAAATTTATCAAGTACAGCACTTACAAAGTGTATAATATCCCCTTATTAAAATTTAACCGTTTGGTTCATTTATATCAACTACAACATTTACAAATGTTGTAATATCATTTACATTAGAAATAATAGCATTACAAAAGTTGCTGTTAATCAACTTTCAAATATCCAATATAATTTCATAAACCATTAAATTTTCATTTAAACCACTTCAAACTTATAAAATCGTATATTTTTCACTTTTATAACCATCATTTAATTTTCCTTAAATTCATGATTTTATAAAGTTAAATTTCCATTCAAAAATCAATATTTAATAATAATTCACTTATTAAATTCCAACATTCAATTTCAATTCATATAATTTAATTTTTTTAACTTAACACTTAAGTTTAAATTTTCAAATATAACTTAATTTCATTTTATTTACTTAACATAAAAATTCACTTTTAAACCAAATTCACAAATTTTCAATTTAAGTTATATTTCAAAATTCAACTCAGTATTCATTCATTTAACATTTTAACTTTATTCAAAAATCATTAATATATTATAAAATCATTTTAAATTCATTTAAATTCAAAATATCCTAAATTTATCATAATTTCCAACTTAAATTTAGATTCTAATTATCATTAAATTCAAAATTTCCAATAACTTATATTTCAAATTTTCTAACTTTACCATTAATTTATTTCACTTATAAATTTTCAGAAAATCAATAATTCTTTACAAAAATCATTTTTAATTGAGTTTAAATCAAAATTTTATGATATTTACATTTTTAATTTTTTTTTAAATTTTTTAGAAAAACTTATATTAACTACGGGTCTGTATTTCATTTTCAAACCTAGGAATAGTGATACGGATAATATATCATTTCAATCCGTAATTTACAAAGAAAACTCGGGTTTTATCATTTCAAACCCACAGTCCTAAGTAAATGAAATAATTTGAAAATCATTCAGGCCTATCATTTCAGCCCATAACGAATTTCCCCTATTCTAAAGTCCGTTTGGGTATGTATCATTTCAACCCATAGTGATTCTAATCTAAAGGGAACTTGTAGTATGATAAACTTATATAAATAACAGAACAGCATAATATAACAGTAACATATGATATAACAAGTAAATAAGCATGGGTGAACATCATATGATCATCATATAGCAGATAAAATATGGTGATGCATTTTACAGATTCAAATGTGATCGATTTACTAGTCATATAAGTATAAAACTGTTTGGTAAGAATAACTCACTAGTATAAGCCGGAGACACAACCAAAACACACAACAATGATCTTCAGAGGCACGAAAGCATGACAGTGATTTGAGATTGAGAAATCCAAAGATTAATTTCCATGAACACATTCAAACGACAATACAAACAACATAAGTTTTCAACTCTAATAAAGTAAAACATTGTTAGAATTAAATGCATAAAGCAAAGCCAAAGTATTCGCACCTGCTTCCAACCACATATGCTTCAGCTATAAGTTAGATACACATGGCTAAGCATGGGTTAAGATCTGATTTTTGGGTTCATAGGGTCGACCAAGCATGGGAAGAAGATGGTGTAAAGTTACGAGAGCATGAAACAAAACAAGCTAAGGCAACACAAGTGGTTTCAAGGCCTAAATGGGCTCAGCCAAAGGCAACATGGGCACGGCCAAGTCTTTGTGGACAAGGGGTGATGCGAAAGAGGGTGTCAGGTCAGGTAGGGGCTGGAGATGGCGGTGTAGGTGGCGGTCAAGGAGGAGATAGAGGTGGTGGAAGACTATGGTGTGCTCGACTATGGTTGTTATGTGGAGTTTGGGTCAAAACTTGGTGGATCTGGTCACTATAGGTGCACGGCCTGGCTTGGGGTTGGAGAGGAGGTGGTGGTGGCTGGTTTAAGTGGTGGTGGAGGTAGCCAAGGTGCTGGTGGTGGCAGGGGCCGATCTTAGAAGGTGAAGAAGCAAGTGCAAATCAATATAATCAAGTGTAAAACAATGGAAAAGAAATAAGATTTTACCAAACTTTTCCACAATGAAGATGGCCGAATTTTATTTTTTTGTGATGAGGAAGAAAAATATTCGTGTGAAATGAAATGGGAGAAGTCGGCTGATAGAATGGAGTTAAGGCAGCAAATAATGAAAAGGTGTTGGTTGAAATGTGAAAAGATAAGAATATAAAAGGGCCAAGGAATAACAAAAGTCACAAAACTCTTTAAATTTCTATAATTTCTTTTGTAATTTTAAATAACTAAAAAATATTGATAAATAAAGATAAAAACATGAAAATTTAGTAAATAAACAAAAATAAATAAATAAATATTAACTATAAAATAGCAAAGAAGATGCAAATTAGGCTAGAAAATTTGAAAATAAACGAAACGAACTTTGGAAAAAAATTTATGTACTTGAAAATATTTATAAATAAAGATAAGAACACAAAAATAAAATTCATGCACAAAATAAATAAATAAATTTTAATTAAATGTAATTAAATGAAGAAAATATTAGAAAAATGGAAACTAGCCTTTAAAAATAGAAAATAAATGCAATAAATTATGGAAAAGTTTTATTATCACTTTAAAAATATTTATAAATGAAATCTTACAATAAACACAAATTTAAAATTATTTCAAACAAAATAAAGTCAAATTTAAATTATATTCAAATATCTAGGGTTATTACAACCACGACACTCTTGTTTTATGCGATATCGATTTGACTCACATAATAATATTTTAGTCCTAACTCGAGTGTTTTTTCTTTTCATTACGCTTGGGTCAGTCCTCAATTTTTCTACGGATTGAAAATTATTCTCTAAAGGACGAAGACGGAGATTTGGTATATTATTATTATTAGTATTTATACATCACATTGTCTGCTGCATGGATTTTATTTATCCCTATTGTATATATAAATTTGATAAATGTTGTATAAATTATAATCAAATGTATAATATAAACAACTTTATGAACTGTTTATTTGATTATCATATTTTATCATACCACAGTGAGATTCTGTGTTTGTTTTCTTCTTCTTTTCGTATTTTTCTTAATTAACCCTATTGATTATCTATATTCCATATTATTTAAGTCGGACACGTGTGGATTATTGTCAATTTAAACCTTTTGAAATGTGGGTCCTCATAATTTCTAGACTACAAAGCAACACATTTTTGATGTTAGTAATGTACTTGTGTTAAAATCAACCTTCGTTGTTTTAATACTCAGTTTTGGATTTGTAAATGATGCTTTTATAAAAAGTTTAAAAGATATAGGGAATGTTCTAAAATGATATGCAAAGACACCTTATTAAATTGTTTTTACAGAACATGCGAGATGAGTTCCTTATGCATTGGTAGTAGGAATTATCATACATGTTATTTTATCTACGATATTGTGATTTTTTGTGTATTTGATACATGGAGTAAATATCAAATCCAAGTTGATATCACTAAATAGTTGTTTGACGTGTTCTCATGTCTTTATGAAATACTAGAGAATTATTCATAAAAATAAAAACGTCTTATGAAGGAGTGTTCGAACACAAACTTCATAGTGATATTGAGTACAATATGTCAATAATAAATTCTAGTTAAGAATCTTTAAGTTGAAAATGTTCCAAATGAACGACCGTGACAGATTCAATGAAAAAAGGCTAAGTACATCGCCCAGAATAGCGCCACAATAAAGACAATGTTAACGAAAAAATTTAAACGCTAACACCCTGGTGTATAAGATGTGATTGTGAAAGCACCACCCGTTTGTACGGGAAACAGAAATAAGCAGAAAGTATGTAGAAAAACGGTAAGAGACACAGTATTTATAGTGGTTCGGCTTATAATCCAGCCTACGTCCACTTTAATCTTTTTATCACTAGTTTGATTACAATCCTTTACAAGATCTTTCAATTACAACACACTTCAAGTGATAGGGTATGTGAAACAAGTAGCTCAAGCTTTGATGTTGACAATCATCTTCAAATCCATGGTGAATGTGGATGATTCCTTCATGGAGTTCCTTTAGAAGTTTGTTGGATCTAAAAAGCTTTGAAGTCGTCTGGAATTCGGCAGAGTAACGGCGCTTGAAGAGAATGAGCCAAAAGGTCCTTTTCATGTTGAAGGTAGGGTGGTATTTATAGGCAAAGATTAGGCTCGGTCTTAACTCCTCACCGACCCAGTTAAGTCGCAGCCGGCTTATAGGAGCTCTGATATGGTCAAGCTGTGTTGATCCTTCTTCGCTGAATTTGCACAAGTCCAAAGTCGTTACCGGGTCAAGCTAGGTCGCGACCGACTTATCTTATCCCTTCGCCGATCTAACGAGTCAAGCCCTACGACTTAATGGAAACAAGCTAGGTCGCTACCGAGTTAGTATGTCACATGCTAAACTGCCCCGCTACTCCATCCTTTACACCCTTAGATCGGTTACGACTTACTATAAGTCGGTAAAGTCCTCGAGTTGCTAGATCGGAGCATACACTAGGTCGGCTTCCATACTAGGTCGGAACTTTCCTTAGGTCGGCATAGCCTCGTTAGACCGGCATCCCTTCAAGCCTTAGGTCGGAATTTCTTCATGCCTTAGGTCGGTATTTCTTCATGCCTTAGGTCGGTATCTATGGGAAAGCATTGGATCGGCGCGTTTCTTAACTAATTAGGTCGGCACCGAACTAAGTCGGCCACCTTGTTAATTGGTTAGGTCGGCAAAGTCTTTGGGTTGTTAGGTCGGCAACTCTTCTGAGTCGGCATCTCTTGAGTCGGCGCCATCTCCACGTACTAGACCTGCTGAGTCGTAACCGAGATAGGGTTAACATTTGCCCCTCGAAGTATACGCCTTAGGCTTAAGTCGTGTGCTTCGAAACATCTCTTATCTCGGCCCTTCACTGAGTCGGCACGTTATTAGATCGGGCACGGTCCAAATGTTAAGCCGGCGAATTGCCGCTTCAGTTCCTTTCACTACGAGGTATAAATCATATCCCCTTCTTCTTTCTCATTACCTGCTCTCTCAACTCCGCCATTAAAATTCTCTTGAGTTCTTTAAGGCGATTCCATCCTACCTGATCACCAGCAATTCCTACTATTCAGAGCGTAAGTGAATCCGTCCCCTTCTCGATCATAGATTGCTATTGGTTCATGAATTCTGTCACTTGAATACGAATTGTCTCTTCGCGCAACGTTCCGTCACGAATCTCACTATACCTGTAGTCGATGAAGTTTAGGTTACTCGATTTTGGCTTCAGATGATCGTTGAGATGATGAAGAAGGTTTTATCACTCAGGTTCAATGATCTCTGAAGGCAGAGCAACGGACTTATGCGATTTGGAGCTGTTTTATTGGATGATCCGATAGCTTGAATGAAAGGCTGCTGTTGAAGAAATGGCTATTGGGTTATCGGGTTTAATGCTATGGGATGTTGGCTCGAAGGCGAGTTAGTGGGTTTAGGTGGCTTAGCCTTCGACCGATCTAGCTCTTACACGACCTTAAACCGTGGTTGAGATAATGCTTGAAAGAATCTCGCCGACCTAAACATTAAAGCTTAGATCGTGACCGAGTTAAGACTTGGAGGAATTCCTGCCTTTCGACTTGGAGCTTGCCTTCTTATCTCCCCCGTGCGAACTAGAGGAAATGAGTCGCCAAGCTGAACCACCTAGATTTTGACCCGTTACCGACTCAGTCTTATCTCGCATGAGAATTTTTGAATCGTAGCCGAGCTAACACTTGGGCTCTGGACGTATTGACACTTAGAAACATAGGCCTTCTTCAAGTATTTTAACCCGGACTACCGAACTAAATTGAATAAACCTTGAACCGGGATTAAGATTTGAAATGCCCCAACTTTAAATTTGTTTGAATGTCATTGTGTCACTTCACATATCATTCTCACTTTTGAGTTGTAAACCTGTTGATAATAACATACAAACAAAGAAAACCAAGGCGCACATACTGCCATTGACTGCCCATATCAAATGACAGATTAGTTAAGACAAGATAAGAGATATGAACATATTGCATGAAATGTTGTAAATTAATTGACTAAAGTAGAATATTAATGCAAAGTATCAACAATTTGAACTGATTTGTTTGCATCAACATTGTATTTGCATATTCAAACTCAAAACAAAGATTCCTGGTTTTTATAACTAACAAATGTTTGCTAGGTTTTATTCCAGTTACCTTTGCTTATTGTTTGATTGATACTTGTACAACACTTCACACACTTTAGGAAACGTGCACCTTCATGTTTGAATATCCAATTGCTTGTGTAGAATGACTTCCCATCAAGGAGAAGAAGCAGCAAGTCAAGAAGAAGAAACTTTCCCGATAGCTGTTCCTATAGAGAATCCTCCGGAAAGAACTTCGACTATTCTATCTTCGAGAACATTTATTCAGTTGCGTACTCAATTCGGCTTTGCTGAAGATGATGTCATATTTCCTGGACCGAATGATACTGCTGACAGACCTCCCTATGGTTTTGTCGCGGTTAATCGTCATATGTGCTTAAGTGGGGCGATCCCACCTTTCAATGACTTTCTTCGAATTCTTCTTCTTCGGATGTCAATTTCTCCGTTCCAACTTCATCCTAATGGTTACGCTATCTTGATGGGGTTGGGTGTTTTGTTCAGAAGAAATCTTGACCGACTGCCGAGCTTCGAAGAAATTCGCTACTTATGCTCGTTTGCAAAGAGCAAAGACCATCCTTCTCTTATCATTGTGAGAAGTGCAAGAAACCGCAAGCTCATTCTTGATCTTACTGAAAGTGTCCATGGATTTTTAAACCAATTTTTCTTTGCCCGCAGTCCCCCAGAGTTTTATGCTTCTTGGAGAGTAGGAAGTAAGATCATTTATTTCCGTCTTTCCACTTTCTTTTTTAACTCTTTTCGGGGTCCAAATTGCTAATCTCATTCTTTGCTTTTTTCAGCACTTCCCCTTCCCTCTAGAGATCCGATACATAGGCAGACTTTTGATAGACTGAGCGCTGTAGCCGCAGAAGAGAGAAGTATCAAGTTTCTACTAAGCGACGAATTTCTACATCAATACGGACTTCTCCACCCTTCTCGCTATACTCAGCTTTGTGAAGCTCCGACTGAAGTTCCCGATTCCCCGACTGAAGCATCGGATGCCCCCGTTACTATCGAACAACCCTCATCAAAAGAGTCTAACATCGAAGCTTCATTGGTGAAATGTTCCACCCCTACCGACATTATGGGGTCATCTAGTAAGACGGCACTTGCCCCGATTGAGGAAGAAGAAGAACCTTCACAGCCTCTCGGGGGATTAGCTGATGTAGGAACTGAGAAAACAAGTCTCACCGAGCATGATGGTGACGATGTTTATGATGGGTTGAGCGACATAATAGTGACCTCACAGGAGCTTTTTAGAGATGACGTGTCTAAAACTATCTCTCCTATAGTTGAGGCGACGTCCCTTCTTCGACTAACACCAACACAAACACCAACTCCTCATACCCAAGCTATCATCACCTCTACACCAATGAGTGGTTTGTAGCTTAATGCGCGTAGCTTGCACATCACACAACACTTAGGATTTTTTGGCATTTGTTCACATTTAACTTCTTTTCTCCGGAAGTTTCTAAGACTTGCTATTTTTGCCTTTTCAGATTCCTCTATGGGGCGCAGCGGCAGCGGTTCTTATTACAAAGACTTTCGACGCTATGGAGGGCGTGGCAGCTATGATTACAAGCAATACTATACCGATCCCAGAGAGACCAATGAGCAGAGAGCTGCGCGAAAAGCTGAAGAGAGGAGAAGGTATGAAGAACGTCATGAGGGAGCGGGCACGCGACATGAATCTTTCCCAAGGGATGATGATTCCCATAAACGTAAAACGCACGATGATAGGGGGAAGAGCCATATTGAGGATTCGAGAAAGCGGACCAAACTTGGCGAGGAGCACGTGCCCGTGACATCTGAGAGACCTGGTGCCTCAGTTTCTATTGACATCCCTTCCAAATCTCCTGCTCTTGAAGGAAGTGCCATCCAAACACTTCTCAACAGGCCTTCATACCATGTTGAAAGGGGCCCCCCGACTTTGCAGAGCCGATTCCCGAACTGGTGTTTGAGGGGGGTACGCTTCGACCTTGATTTGGTCCCCATCGACAAAGAAGCTATGTACAGAAATCTCGATGCTGTCAAGCTTGATATCGATAGAATGTCTGGATGGCAAAAGCTGGTTGATGAACTTCAAAGAGTTAATCGGGCTAACATCGAAGCAATGCTGACCATGGAAAATGACAAATCAGAATGGCAGAAGATTCTTGATCAACACAACACTGAGATGAAGGAGATAGCCGAATACAATGAAAAACTCGAAGCTGAAGTAAAGCAGCTCAAAGATGATCTTGCCTCTTCTACTAATACTTACACCCAAAGAGAAGAGGTATTGCAAAAACAAGTGCGAGATGCGCACGCCAGCCAGAGGGACGCTGAAGCTAAAGCTGAGAGGTTGGAACAAGCTGTAGAGAACCACCGCACTGATGTCACCCAGCTGCAGAATAAACTGAGCGCCCGGGACATGGAGATTGAAGCGCTAAAAGCCCAACTTGCTCAGACCGAAAAAGATCGAGATGAGGCCATGGCTGGCAAAATTGCAGCCGAAGAAACTGCTCAGACCATGGAAAACGATATCAATTCGACTTTATTCGATTTTTATTTACATTGTGTCTTGGGACGCGGCAGCCTCTCTTTTCTTGGTCCTAAGTATGAAATCACCCTGGCCGAGGTGTGGGAAGCTGCTCTTAACATGTTTAAAGACGCCGGGTATGGCGATGAAGATTTTGAGGCGCGTTACCTGGATGAGGGAGCTCGCGCTGCTCTTGCGAAGGGGCGAGAACAACTTGCCAGGATGAGAACTGGAATGGCGGAAGAGGAATGTTCTGGAAAGGAATTAACGCTTATTTCCTCTGTCCGTCCTCCAGTTTCTCCTGTGGTTGACATCACGGGTTCTAGCTCCTCTACTCCGCCTGCAACTAAGACAGTAACTGAAACTACAAGTGCACAAGGCGGGGATGAAGGTGATGAAAGCAACGAAGCACAGCGATATGAAATCAGCCTCAGAGATCCAACTACCCCAGGTAAACTTGACACCGGACCAGCTCAAGTGGTGAACTACTCGTTCGCTCCTTGTGAACTTGACGATCTTCTTGATTATTTTTCAAATGTCAATGAATTCCCGACTTTTGATGAGCCGTCATCCCCTCTCTTTTCGAAAGATACTGATATTTTAAGTTTTTTCTCCTTTGTAGAGAAAGCACCGAGTCAAACTCAAGCTTCTTCTCCCCCGGTGATCCTTCCTCCATCTCTTCAAGTGGCGCCTCCCTCTGCTTCTCAACCTGGGTCACAAGAAGAACAAATAGAAGCTCTCCATGGCCTGGATGATCCCGTTGCTTCGCAAGAGCAAAAAGATGAGGGACTTGAGGGAGGTGACATATCTCCGGAGCGGACTCCTTCTGACGATATAACTTTATCTAAACTTGCCACTCCAGGAAGTGAGTCTTCCTCAAAGAGGAGAAGGAAGCAAGGAGCATCAAGGAGGAGAGGGAAGATAATCACTGCCACTGAAGAGGAGCCAGAAGTTGGGCCAGCTGCGCCTACCTCTCCTTCCTCCCTTATACCCACTGGTCGACCTGAAAAGCTGATCATTCGGCCGGGTAAAGGGTCTAAAGGCAGCAAAAAGAAGTGAAGATCTTCAGTTTCTAGTTTTTTTGTGTTTTGCATGTACTGGCCGAGAATTGTGCGGGTACCGGCCCCCGCTTTTCTTTATTTTGAAACCTGTACCTGCGTTGTAATTGAATAAAATGATTCCTTGAATAAAATGATTCCTCGTTTGTACAAACTTTTGTTTGAATTAAAGAATACATTTGTTATTTGTTTTGGCATGAGTTTATTTGATATTGCAGCGAGCTTATGGTATGTTACTTGAGCGTTACCTTTTGCTGGTTTAGTTATACCATATTGTGTGTAATTATACTATATTGCCCCCATTCCATAAGTATGCTGCAATATTCTATACCTCGAGGGGACTTACACTCTTATTTGCTAAAGAATAATTATTTTATTCTTTAAAGAAAATTTTATAGAGTACAACTCCCTTCGTATAAGTTTTTACGCTTGGTCGTTCGAAGAAATCACTTTTTTCTTTTGCTTATGTGCATATCTCATCAAGTGAATTCCTCTATGTGGTAAAGCGGACCTCTGAAGGGTACTTTAACTTCTTTTCTTTTTACGATCATTTCCCACAGTAGGCAAATTACTTTTCCTTTGAAAGTTAAAGTACGCTTTTGATGAGGATTTTTTTTTTTTTATAGAAAGTTGTACCTCTGAGGAGGGATTTTTTCACGTTTCAACACTTGGAAGTTTTATTTCAATCTCGGTGAAACGTGTACCTCCAAAGAGTTATGCTTTAGAAATCCTTTTCACGTTTCAACACTTGGAAGTTTTATTTCAATCTCGGTGAAACGTGGGTTTCCAAAGAGGTCTTTTTTCTTAATTGTGTTCCCGGGAGGGGGTTGTACCTCTGAGGAGGGATTTCTCACGTTCCAACACTTGGAAGTTTTATTTCAATCTTGGTGAAACGTGTACCCCCAAAGAGTTGTGCCTTTGAAGAAAGCCTTTTCACGTTTCAACACTTGGAAGTTTTATTTCAATCTCGGTGAAACGTGTGCTTTCAAGAAGGTCTTTGTTTTTACATTTCAACTTTGGTGAAGTGAAATTCCGAAGAGCGGCTGCTACACTTCAACTCCTGGCGAAATGGGCCTCCGAAGAGGGCTTTTATTTTGTTTACATTTCAACTCTGGTGAAGTGAAATCCCGAAGAGCGGTTATAACACTTCAACTCCTGGTGAAATGGGCCTCCGAAGAGGGCTTTTATTTTGTTTACATTTCAACTCTGGTGAAGTGAAATCCCGAAGAGCGGTTATAACACTTCAACTCCTGGTGAAATGTGCCTCAGAGAGGGTTTTCATCGCCTGGAAGTTACTCTCTCATGGTTGGAGGGTCATGACTCCTCCAATCTTTTTTGTTGAGTAGAGAACTTTCTTTTTTTGTGGCATATGACCCATTAGAGGTCTTTTATTATCCGAAGAGTTGTGCCTCCGAAGAGGACTTGTGGCGCTGATGGTAGCTTTGGTTGTTCCTCTGTTCACTTGCTTATGCCTTTTCAGCGATCCCCCTTTTTTTTTCACAAGTGGCTTGTTTAATCCAAGGAAGTGTACTTCATTGCCAGGCAAGTTCGTGAGAACGGGCACTAGCTTCCTAATTGGATGTTTGTTTGTTTAAACAATCTCAATTTATCAGCAAGGGCTCGTTCCTATCGAAATCATTAGCCGTTCAATTGAAGCATTTCCTATCTAGGATTTGAATTCGGGGTCTTTGTGACTTGAAATTTGTTTTTTGAATGATGGTGAGAATCGCTCGGTCTTATTATGCGCAAGTTTTATCTCCACTGTCTGCAAAAATTTAAATCGATATTTCAGCAATACATTTTGTGTATTTTTATATCGAAAACAAAGCAAACATATAATGATAATAAGGAACACAAGATTTATAGTGGTTCGGCCATGAAATTGGGCCTACATCCACTTTATATTCTTTCATTATTTACTTGCATCAGTTTCACAATTGCTTTCAATTACAGGAATCATACATTCATAATTCTTTTTACAATGTTTCAACAAAATTTTCAAGTAAAGTATGGACGCAAGTGATTGCTGTTCCATGCCCTTGGAATTTGATCTCCATCAACTGTGGTGAGCTTGAATGTGCCGTCAAGAAGTTTCTGACCTATCACATACGGTCCTTCCCAATTTGGCCCAAACACACCTGTCGCTGTCATAATTCTTTTTAGGACTAGATCTCCAATTTCAAAGCTGCGTTGACGAACTTTGGAATTGAAATGTCTGGCTATCCTTTGCTGATGAGCTGCAACTCTGAGGTTAGCTTCATCTCTTTTTTCATCAAGGAGATCCAGCGCTTCAAGTTGCAGCTTTTCATTTTCTGCTTGATTGAAATGGATTCTTCTGTGTGAAGGGACCTCTGTTTCAACCGGGATCATTGCTTCCGATCCGTATGCTAACGAAAAAGGAGTATGCCCAGTTGCAGTTTTGTGAGTAGTTCTGTATGCCCATAGTGCAAGCGGTAGTTTATCGACCCAACCACCTTTTGCTCTTTCGAGTTGCTTTTTGATGGTTGATTTGATGATCTTGTTCACTGCTTCCACTTGCCCGTTTGCCTGCGGATGAGCTACTGCCGAAAAGCTCTTCTGGATTTTGAATCGTTTGCAAAAATCCTGGAATTCCTCACTTTCAAACTGAGTACCATTGTCTGTGATTATTTTTTGAGGCACACCGTATCTGCAAATGATATTCTTGGTCACAAAGCTTATCACTTTCTTAGAAGTGATAGTAGCCAATGGTTCAGCTTCAGCCCACTTAGTAAAATAATCAACCGCAACAATAGCATATTTAATCCCTGATTTAGCGGTTGGTAGCGGTCCAATGAGATCCATTCCCCAAATTGCAAATGGCCATGGACTGATCATCTGTGTGAGTTCGGTAGAAGGTGCTCTAGGAATTTTGGCATATCTTTGGCACTTGTCACATTTTCGGGAGTAATCTGCGGCATCCCGATTAATTTCTGGCCAAAAATATCCGTATCGGAGAATTTTCTTTGCTAATGTTTGACCACCTGAATGATCACCGCATTCTCCTCCATGCACTTCAGTTAGGATTGTTTTGGACTCTTCCCGGGATACACATCGAAGCAATGGCATTGAGAATCCTCGTCTGTATAATTGACCATCCTGGATTATATATCGAGAAGCTTTTCTCAGTAGCTTTTGTCGTTCTTTAGAGTTTTCTGGTAAAGAGCCATTGAGTAGATACTTTGTTATTGGAGTCATCCATGATTCTTGCTCTTGCGACATACTCATAACCCAATCGATATCCATTTCATCAATGCTCGGATTTGACAAAACTTCCACTGGAACTAACCCTAAGGATTGGGCTTCGCCCGAACTTGAGTATTTTGCGAGAGAATCTGCTTTCATGTTTTCTTCTCGAGGAATATGACTTATCGTGTAATGGTCGAATTCACATAAAAGTTCCCAAGCCTTTGACACATAAGCGGGCAGATTTCCTCCTTTCGTTTGAAACTCCTTCTTGACTTGGCATACTATAAGCTGAGAATCACTGAAGATCTGTAACGCTCGAATGTTTAGTTCTTTAGCAATTTTCAAACCAGCGATCAGAGCTTCATATTCTGCTTCATTGTTTGTTGAAGGAAATTCTAATCTTAGCGCATAGCATAATGACCGGCCTTCAGGAGTTTCAAGAACAATTCCAGCACCTGAACAGTGATCATTTCTTGCGCCATCTACAAACAACTTCCATTGGGTTGGGGAGTTCTCGATTGTTTCTTCCTCGCTGTTACCCTTGTCTGTAAATTCTGCAATAAAATCTGCCAAAGCTTGTCCGTTGATCGCTTTTCTAGGATGATAAGTGATGTCATATTGGCTCAATTCAATATTCCACTTTAAAAGGCGGCCCGAAGTCTCAGGGCGAAACAAGACTTGCTTTAAAGGTTGATCAGTGAGGACTTTGATAGGATGAGCCTGGAAATATTGCCTCAACTTTCTTGAGGCAATCAATAGACAATAGGCGAGTTTTTCCAACTTGGAGTAATTCATTTCTGCCCCAGTGAGTCTTTTGCTGATATAGTAAACTGGATGTTGAATCCTTTTGTCTTCCCGTACCAGCGCTGCACTTAAAGCATGAGATGAAACTGCCAAGTATATAAGAAGATCCTCGCCATCGCCGGGCCTGGAAAGTATTGGAGGCGTTTCCATACGTTGAATCAATTCTTCAAAAGCTTTCTGGCATTCGGGAGTCCAGTCAAAGTTTTTCTTTCCTTTCTTTAGAGCGTCGAAGAATGGAATGCATTTATCAGTAGCTTTGGATATGAACCGACTTAAGGCGGCAATTTTTCCATTAAGACTTTGCAATTCCCTCTTTGTTTTAGGAGCTTTGACTTCTTTTAGAGCAGTGATTTGAGCTGGACTAGCTTCAATGCCCCTAGCGCTCACGATGAAACCCAAGAACTTCCCAGATTCTACCCCGAAAGAACATTTTAAAGGGTTAAGCTTCATTCCGTATCTTCGGAGAATTGCGAACATTTCTGCTAAGTGTTCGATGTGATCTACTGCTTTCTTAGATTTTACTAGCATGTCATCAACGTAAACTTCCATAGTCTTTCCCAACTGCGGTTTGAACATAGCATTAACCAGTCTTTGGTATGTTGCCCCCGCATTCTTCAACCCAAAGGGCATAACTCTGTAACAGTAAAGACCGACATCGGTGATAAAGCTTGTGTCCTCCTGATCTGGCTCATGCATCATGATCTGATTATATCCGGAGTAGGCATCCATAAAAGACAACAATTCATGACCCGCTGTTCCATCTACCAGTTGATCGATCCTGGGTAATGGGAAGCAGTCTTTGGGACAGGCCTTGTTTAGATCTGAAAAGTCGATGCACACTCTCCATTTACCATTGGCTTTCTTAACTAGCACTGGATTTGAAACCCAATTTGGATAGGTAGATTCTCTGATGAAATTATTCTCCATGAGCCGGTCAACTTCCTCTTTCAATGCTGTCGATCTTTCTAGACCTTGGATTCTTCTTTTCTGCTTTACTGGCGTGAACTTTGGGTCAATATTCAGAGCATGTACCGCAACTTCTGGGGATATTCCGCACATATCGGCATGGGTCCAAGCGAAAACATCCAGGTTTGCTTTCAAAAAAGATATCAAGGCATTCTGAACTGACACATTAAGTTGTGAACCCACATTCAGCACCTTGTTTGGGTCCTTCAGATCAACGGGCACCGGTATCGTTGTTTCTGCTGGTACCACCCTACTCTCCCCCGCACTGGCCTTTCTAGGATCCATCACTTTTCGTGCCCCGCTATGCTCGCCAGTGCAGGGTCCGCCCTGTAGTTGCTATAGGGTTGGTGTTTTGATGCGGATTGGGGTTGCCGCATCTTTCCCCATTTCTCTCTTCCTTGTTTCTCGCAGCTCTGTCATATAACATTCTCGCCCAGCGTTCTGGTCTCCTTTAATAACTCCTACCCCATTGTCTGTAGGGAATTTAATAGTAAGACACCATGGGGCAAGGACAGCTTTGAATGCAGCAAGAATAGGTCGACCAAAGAAAGCATTATAAGCAGAAAAGTCATTTACTATCACAAAAGTCTGCTTGCGAACTACTTTTCTTTTTCCTTCTCCGAGTTCCACAAGCAAGTCAATGGTTCCTACTGGTTGCTTTGGCTCCCCAGTGAAGCCAACAATCTTCTGAGATGAGGCTTGCACATCCGCCATCGGGATTCTCATCTGGTCAAACGTTTTCTTGAAGAGGATGTTGCAAGATGCGCCGCAATCAATAAGAACTCTTCTGACAATAGCCGGTCCAATACCGGCCGAGATGACTAACGGGTCCAAAGTAGGGGCCTCAATGCCCGTGGAATCTCTAGCCCTGAACACAATATCATCATTAAAAGTCCTTTGTTGTTTCAGGGGTGTAGAGTCCTCTAAAACAAAGACATTCTCTTCAGTTGGCATATGTTTCAGAGCTCGAGTGTACCTCTCCATTTCACCCCAGCTTCTGCCTGCTGGGTGGGGTCCTCCTGTGATGACATTAATAACTGGCCTTCCAGATTCATGTCCTGCGGCCTTCTCATTTGTCCTGGGCTGATGAGCAAGAGCTTGTTGCCCCTGACTTGACGAAGCAGGATCATTACCACTCTTCTTCACAAATTGCTGCAGCTTATTTTCTCTTAGCAATTCTTCGATTATATTTTTCAATTGACGGCAGTCGTCTGTGTCATGACCAGGCTGATTATGGAAGCGACAGAACTTCCCACTTTGCACAGCTTTTCTTCCGGTTCTGAGAACAGGAGGTTTGGGATACTCAAAAGAATCTTTTGTAGCCAGGTAGATGCGCTCTGGTGTCTCTAACAAAGGAGTATATTCTGATGGCTTGAAGGATCGAGGCTTCTTTGAATTGTGTTGTTTCCTTCCATCATTATTTTCTCTTTTCTGTCCCACAGATCCATTCTTACGTGGCGCAGCAGTGTTGTCTTCAGCTTTCTCTACTGTTGCCTTTGCCGGGACAGGACGGCTTTCCAAACGCATGAATTCATCCGCCTTTTTGTAGAACTTTTCCAGAGAATTTGGCTCCTTCATGTTCAGCCACTTTCCGAATTCACTTGACTTATCAATAGCTCTCATCAAATAGGTCAAGACCATGCGGGGTTCTGCATTATCCACCTCAGCTAACGCTATATTAAAGCGATTTAAAAAAGACTTGATAGTTTCCCCCGGATTCTGTTCCAAACCGGATAACGACATGATGTCTTTTGCCTTTGAAGCATATAGTCTAAATTGCTCTTTAAATTTCCTGGTTAGGTCTAAAAACTGATCGATGGACCGGACAGGTAGTTTTGTGAACCAAAGCAGAGCTACCCCTTCCAAATACACAGGAAAATAGCGGCATTTTATCTCGTCAGAAGCTCTGGCACCTGTCATGTGCCAATCATATTTGTACAGGAACTCATTTGGATCACTTGTCCCTTTGTAAGCTGGAATGGTCGGAGGGACGAACTTCCTTGGGAATTCAGCTTTTAGGATCTTTTCGGTAAACGGAGTCTTGCTCGGAGCGAAACCCCACTCTTTCTCATCTTCGACCCTTTGCATACTTTCTTTCATAATCTGTCGAACCATACCAGAAAGATATTCTTCGTCATTCCTATTTCTGGATCCTCCAGCCTCAGGCAATGTCTGTTCCAAGGGGCTAGCAGCCCTTTCGGGAATGTTTCTAGTTTCAGCATCATGGACATTACCGACAAAGTTCCTTTCATTATTCGCAGGTTGACGGTTTGCCCCGAGCAGATCGTTTAACCTATTCAGAATCAGAGCATTCTGAGCATTCTGAGCTTCCAATTGCGCGTTCTGGGCATTTATTTGCTGATTCAACCCAAAGATAGCAGCGTCCAATTCCGCTTTTGAAACTCCAACAGCTGGAGTGGCTTGATTTGGTGTTGGGGAAGTGGAGGTTCCCTCTTGAATGTTTGCAGATCTCACAGATTTACTTTTCCTTCCAGGAGCCATGATTTCGGATAGACTTCTGGTTCTTAAAGAAACTCTACCTACAAATCTTTCTGAAACAATGATGATAGATGTCCTGAGTTCAGTTCTCAGTGAAAGCACCAAAATGTTAACGAAAAAATTTAAACGCTAACACCCTGGTGTATAAGATGTGATTGTGAAAGCACCACCCGTTTGTACGGGAAACAGAAATAAGCAGAAAGTATGTAGAAAAACGGTAAGAGACACAGTATTTATAGTGGTTCGGCTTATAATCCAGCCTACGTCCACTTTAATCTTTTTATCACTAGTTTGATTACAATCCTTTACAAGATCTTTCAATTACAACACACTTCAAGTGATAGGGTATGTGAAACAAGTAGCTCAAGCTTTGATGTTGACAATCATCTTCAAATCCATGGTGAATGTGGATGATTCCTTCATGGAGTTCCTTTAGAAGTTTGTTGGATCTAAAAAGCTTTGAAGTCGTCTGGAATTCGGCAGAGTAACGGCGCTTGAAGAGAATGAGCCAAAAGGTCCTTTTCATGTTGAAGGTAGGGTGGTATTTATAGGCAAAGATTAGGCTCGGTCTTAACTCCTCACCGACCCAGTTAAGTCGCAGCCGGCTTATAGGAGCTCTGATATGGTCAAGCTGTGTTGATCCTTCTTCGCTGAATTTGCACAAGTCCAAAGTCGTTACCGGGTCAAGCTAGGTCGCGACCGACTTATCTTATCCCTTCGCCGATCTAACGAGTCAAGCCCTACGACTTAATGGAAACAAGCTAGGTCGCTACCGAGTTAGTATGTCACATGCTAAACTGCCCCGCTACTCCATCCTTTACACCCTTAGATCGGTTACGACTTACTATAAGTCGGTAAAGTCCTCGAGTTGCTAGATCGGAGCATACACTAGGTCGGCTTCCATACTAGGTCGGAACTTTCCTTAGGTCGGCATAGCCTCGTTAGACCGGCATCCCTTCAAGCCTTAGGTCGGAATTTCTTCATGCCTTAGGTCGGTATTTCTTCATGCCTTAGGTCGGTATCTATGGGAAAGCATTGGATCGGCGCGTTTCTTAACTAATTAGGTCGGCACCGAACTAAGTCGGCCACCTTGTTAATTGGTTAGGTCGGCAAAGTCTTTGGGTTGTTAGGTCGGCAACTCTTCTGAGTCGGCATCTCTTGAGTCGGCGCCATCTCCACGTACTAGACCTGCTGAGTCGTAACCGAGATAGGGTTAACAGACAACGTATATAAAACATACGAGCGCACAAGGTTATAACTGAGCCAATTCCAAATGTTAAGAATCTCATAATTATGTTACACGATAACAATGTTGCCATATTGTTCATAGTAGAACTTAAAGCTCATTAAAGGTTGAGAGAAATGCTCTGATTTGTTCCATATGATAAAGTAGTTTATCACCGTCGAAGAGAGTTGATTTATAGAGTAGATAATTAAAACATAATAGCATACCCATTCACAAAGAGATTGACCCAGTTGGTTCTGAGAAACCGATTGGAGAAGTCGTAATAAGATTGCATAATTGACCCTAAGTGCAAGTGGAAGATTGATAGAGTTAAGGTTATGCCCTAGGGGAAATTACGTAATTTGTTATATATATCTAACTCATTGACTAATCTTGTTCATAATAATGGTACTTCTTTCCATTATATATTCGATTAATATGGTTATATTAATTAATTAATTAATTAAATTAAAAGTATATCTAATAGAAAATCCATAAATGGTATATTTTGTGATAGTAGTCACAAAGTGTTATAACCGTGGGTGATTTATCACAATGAAACAAATATATCACTTTAAATGTTCTTATTCAAGATGCATCAAAACTAGATATCGATGTATCCGTTGAGACTAGAGTACATAACGCTTTCCAAATATTGGGCAGTGTATTACTCGTGACTGCTGGGGGCACTTAGGGGTTACGTACTAATAGTTATTGGATAACTATAGAACGACTCACTCGATGTTTTTCTATTGGTTAATATAACTAAAGTCAAACAAAAGTTATCGATGTGGCTAAATTACAAGTTCCCTTGACTTGAGGATACTATTGGTTTTCAATGTGGAATATCCGCTTTGATTATAGTTAAATCATGACATGATGTCCGTCGAATGACTATAGTTGGGTCGAGTGAAAGCATTAGAAGTGAAACACTATTTAAGAGTGGATTCGTCTTCTTAATTATATGAGGTTATTATCATGGTCAACTGATGTCACTCAAAGTCAAAGTCTCTGGCTAGAGCAGTTCGATTAATAATAATTGTTATTATTGAATCAAGGACTTTGTGTTTGGACTATAAAGTTGAATGTGGATGATATTGGAATTTTGACCATTAACAAATTCCAAAAGTCCAAATGTGATGTACTTTTGACGAAGAAAATTGGTGTAAATAATTGTCACTATCGGGTACCACTTATAATAAGTAAAACTTGATTTCACCGAAAAATCCTGTAAGCGATGAATTCAGCCAAACTGCCACTCCACCTACTAAGTAACATGTGAACATTAATATTTGAAATGTTAATTTTTGTTAATTTATTTGATGTTTTGAATGTTGTTAATAGTTATTTTAATGCATATGTAAAAGTTATATTTGCATATATCGATATGCGATATCGGTATAATTTAAATTGTTTTAAATAATAAGATGATTACATAAAAGTTGTTTTTCTTTTATTTGGAAAAGTTAGACATTTGGAATATGCTTGGATCAGTCGTATAATGCTAAGCAGCGGAAATCAATTAATCTAAGGAAATAAAGGATGAAGTTTTAATAGGAGAATAGGAAAAGGTTCCTTTAATTCTATTAAAAACAAAACCTCCTCATTTTCGGAAAGTGCACAACACAAAACACGACTTTCATTTTTTGTTCTCTTTTCTTCCTCCTCTTTATCATTCATTCATGGCTGAAACTTCATCCAAATTTTTTTTAAAACAAATTCAATCAAGATCGAACTAAATTAAAACGGTGGTTCATTTTTCTCTTGCAAAGTGGGAAGGTGATCTGTTTGAAATCTGAGGAGAAGCCACAAATCAAGGTGTGATGAATGGCAAGGTCGATCAGATCTTGAGATGATCATTCAGATCTAGGTATTGTCCTATCATTCAATGTGTTTCTATATGCTTCATCCTAAAATAATTATATACGTATATAATTCTATATTTACATATTTTATATTTTTTCTTATCACCATAATTTTACCTTTCCTTATGTTCTTACTTGTGAATTTGAATCTTGATTTGAATATCTCCATTCCCTTGCTTGAAGTAATTGTTCTATCATGTTAAAAATTAGAATGTTTTCTTTTGTTCACTACTATTTTGTTATGAATTAACATTTTTGTCTCATATATGACTGATTAATTAATTAATTTAACCTAGATCTAGAACTTCTTAATTTTATTTTTTATATTCTATGTGATTGTTTACATAGTTTGTTTAATCTAGATCTAAATCTTCTTATCTCAAATCTATATATTCTTATGTCGTTTGATTTTGTTGTTCTAAAAAAAATAGAACATAATTGAACTTTGGATTTTTTTATTCATAATTCAGTTTTTCATATCAAAAGGTTTACACTTGAATATTTAGACATGGGCTGATATGTAATTAAAACTTCGTAATAATCGCATTGATTTACCTCTGTCATCAAATTTGATGTTTTAATTGTCATAACAAATCATTCTAATATAAACTCTTCCTTTTTAAAGAAAAAGGGAAACACAAATCAATGATATATTCCATGATTTGCAATTTCATCTAATTAAGAATTAAATCTTTTTTCTTAAAAAGGAAGGTTTCTTTTCACAACCGTTTCAAATCATTTTCATTAATCTTAATATTCTTCGATTTGCTACTTGTAACTGAAGTGAAACCTATTTTATTTGAACTGCTATGCTAAAGATTAATTGTATATGTATATATGTGTGTGTGTGTTTACAATATATATGTATGTGTTTATATATTAATAAATAAATAAAATTGTTTATTTTTATGATGACAAAGGCATGTATAGATAGGAAATCTGTCGATTATAGTGAAAATCCCAACACATATGCATATTTACATTAAATTTGTACCCTTTTATATGTTCCACTTGCAATATACACTAGGGCGCATGTGATGTGCTCAAAATCATTTGCAATTTGTCGAATCAAATTGGACCGATGCATTCCTAATAAAACATGTAGTTGAAACATTAACATGTTTATTCAACATATTATTAATCTAATTAGAGGAAAGAATGAGCGGTTTCTCTCTTTTCAATTAATGTTGTTTACTCTCTTAATTGATTGCATAACTATAAGAGAAGGGAACTAAAGGTTTCCTTCTCATGTTATTTTAATAAGTAACTGCTACACATATGGTGTATTTGATACACTCATTCAATCAAATTTATATAATATTCAAACCCTTTTGAAATTTTTTTCACCAAATTAAATAAGATATTGATTTTTTAAAAAAGAATATTTAGATAAGATCTAGAAGTATTTAGGCTTCATAGGCCCATTAAAGATCCAAAATGGCTAAACTTTTTAAAATTCACCCATTTTGCCCGTTGCGGGGTAGCCCAGTTCCAACACTTCCAAGCAACTTGACTATTCCTTCATCATTTATTAGTCCAATTTCTCTGATATAATAAATTCCAAGATAGTAGTAAGCATGTTGGAAATAGTTCTATAATCGGTTTATTACCACACAGGCCTTATTCTTATGACTTAATATAGGAGTTAAACATCTTAGATTGACACTCGAGCATTTATCTTAATTTTCTCACTTTCATTATGAATAGACAATTAGGTTGCCATAAAGGCCTTCACCTCCATTACCATATATAATGTCCTACTTTGACAATTTCTTGCCTCTAAGGCCTTTTATCAATGTTACGGAATACTATGTCGTGTTTGGACATATGGTTTCCACTAAGGCCTTATACAAATGTTACCAGATAGAGTGTCTTATTTAGACAAATGGTTGCCCACAAGGCCTTACACATACATAACCAAAAATATTCTTATGTCCAAGTATATAGTTGCCAATAAGGCCTTACACCAATATTACAAAGTACAATGTCGTGTTTGGACATATGGTTACCACTAAGCCTTACACCACATCTGTTATTTAAAATGATACTACATATCATTTCATAACTCAATTGAGCTTAAGCTTTAATTTTTTTTAAATTAGATACCACATTTTAACTTACTATTATTTACTTAGGAAATTTCATTACCCTTAGTTATTGTAAGCCTCATTTTCCTTTCAGCTACCGAGTGTTGAAAAATTGAGAAACCGCATGACCAAGTCTAGAATATCGAAGGTCGGGCTATCACATGTTAACTTGTCACATGTTATTCTATCCCAACTCAAAATATAAGGCTAAAAGTTGATCCCTAAGAGCTATCACGTGTCATAACTAAAGTTGTCGAAAATTGAGCTTGTCGTTTTCAGAATAATGGATCTTTAGGCTAATTTAACACTAAATGGGGTTGAACATTGTTTTCTAACATATGTAAATTCTTTTAAAATTCTCTTAAGATTAAAATCAATTCACAAATTGACAACATAGATTTATAATAACAATTAGTCACATATGCAATTCTATAACTCGTGTACATTGTGTCATGTTGAGACGTATTTTAGATGTATCTACGTATTGAAACATATTAGTGTTGATTCAAAGTACTGTATAATAGAGATTGCTTCTTCCATTCCTATTGATCCGAGCAATCAGACGGTAAACTCCTTCTGATATTTCGGTCACTAGAGCAAGGGCATTACAGTGCTATAGTCTCCCCCTTATAAGAATTTCTTCCTCGATATTGGTACAATATAGGACAACAGCCGCCATCATCAACTCAATGTAATGCATGTACAACAATTGCACCAGAATCATAATCAACAACTGTAATGTATAAGTGTCACTATTAACATATGATAGTATCATATCACAAAATCATACTGGTGTCACTACTATTTTATACAACGAAATATACATGTCCAATCATACATGATAAAACAATTCATGATAGATATTCCTAATCTTATCCTTTACTACCAGGTAAAATCATCTACATCATCAATTCTATGGATGGGAACAAGTTTAATAACTTTGTTCCTCAATTTTTTCGTGTCCCGATAACCTACCCCTTCGGTCGTTTGACATAAGTCAAATTGGTTCCATATAAAAGTCCTTAACAGCCCTCGATTCTACTATCAAACTTGGGCCGTGCACGCATTTCCTCAAAGTAATATATGAAAATCGTTATGAACACCTGTTAAACTACTTAATTACTTCACTTTGTATGCAATTTTACTAATTCTCTCAACCATTTGAAACAGACATACATATCTTGGCATTAATTTCCTTACCTTTCCAAAGTGCGTAACACCTTGCATTGGTGAAAATTTCATGACCGCATGATCATCCATTGCAAACTCTAGTACTTTTCTCCTCTTGCCGGCATAACTATTTTGCCTTGAATACATTACTTTCATTCGAATCAATTTTGCATTCTCAATAGCATTCCTTACAAAGTCGGGTCCTTACATGAGTCTATCTCTTATTTCCACCAATAATGAATGACTTACAAGGTGTACCATAAAGAGCCTTAAATACTCAATCGGTAACTATTATTGTAAGCAAAACTCTATGAATGCACATGATATTCCCAAGATCCTTCGAAGTCGATCAAGTGCGTTTAATAAATCCTTTAATACACAATTCACCCATTATGTTTTGACCATCTATCCATTGGTAATAAGACGTACCCAATTTCAATTATGTACTCAATGTACTCTTTAAAATTATCCAAATTTCACTAGTGAACAATGGGTCTCTATCACCAATGGTACTGCTCAAAATCCTATTCCATCTCACAACATTCTAGATGTAAAGCATTGCTAAACAGGCTGTCATCCAGTTGTATTAATTTGTATAAAATGGAAACTCTTAGTAAATCTGTTGACTATTAACTAAATGCTATTATTTTCCATTCTCCACCTTGGTAATCCATTAATAAAATCCATGGATACCAAAACCCACTTCAAACTTGTTACTTCCGGTAGTTAAAGTAAATCGCTTGGCTTTTGATGCTCAACTTTTACTTACTTACATGTGAAACACCTCTTCCCACATTCTCTGACATATCTTTCTATCCCTTTTCTAAAAGAATACTCGCTCCATGTCATGATACTTCTTCCTGCCCCAGGATGAATTGCAAACTTAGACTGATGACTTTCTTCCAAGTCCCCCTTCCGACTATCTACATCCAGAACACATAGTCTTCCTTTCTTCCAAAGCTATCCTTTCGAGCCTATCTTGAATCCTTGCAAATCATCAACATCTATACCTAGCTCTAATTGCCTAATCCTCTTGGCTAATAATTAAACATTTCTTTGCCTTGCTGTTATTCTTTCTATGTGTTGGATCACTTCCAAACTTGCAAAAACTACTAGATATTGATTTGATCCTAGACCCATTCTATAATGCACCTTTTAAGACGCCAATGTCTCTAACATCTACCACTTCCCAATATTGGCTAACAGTCCATCCTGTTGGTATCTAGTTAAATCTTCTACAATATTGTTCCCCTTTTCTCGTGTATACTATATATCAGATTCATTTGCTGCCAATAATTCTAATGACCTATGTTGCCTCATATTTAATTCCTATTGACTTAAGAGACTTATGGTTTATATACAACTCTGACAATTCTCTAAAGATATAATATATCCAATTTTTTTAGCAAATACTACTATTGTCAACCCCAAACCATGATTTTGATATCTAACTTCTTGCGTCTCAACTACCTTGATGCGTAAGCCATCGCTCACCCTTATTCATCAATGCCGCATGCATTCCTATTCAACAAGCATCAGTATACGTCACCAAATCATGTTTTCCTTTATGTACGATAAAGATAGGAGCATTTGTCAACAACTTCTTCAATTCTTGAAAAAGCCCTTCGTACTTGCCAGTCTACATGACATTTCATTCTTCCTAGTCAAATTAGTCAAAGGTGCTACTATACATGAAAAATCCTTAATGAACCTACGACATTAGCTAACCAAACCTAAGAAACTTCTCATTGTGACCGTCTCCTATTTCTTCCAGCCATTAGTGGTGTTTATCTTCGATGGATCTATATATAATTCACTATTTGTTCACTCTTTTCTCTTTTATTTAAACTCCCTTAAACCCTTATTTGCATGAACTTTTTCTTGCTCTCTTTCACACCATGCTCTGGTCAACAACTCCAATTCTCCTTCTCTTCCATTGATTCAAGCATCAAAAACACATTTTTTCTTAAATTTACCCATTTAACCCACTGTGTGCTAGCCTAGATACATAGTTCGAAAGTAATCCTTTATAGACCATTTGAAACAAAAACAAAGTGCAGAAAATAATGTAGTTCTCATTCATCCCGATCATGGAATAACCATGCATGATCCATATCCTTGTTGCGGCCAGATACATCCGTCACAACTGGCAGTCTCTATAACGATCCTCCATTTTGATCATCGAAATTCGACACCGAATATATCCATGGTATTCAATTGCCAAACATCCAATCGTCGAAAAGGAAGATTGCTAGGGTAAAATAAAAAGAAAAGAACAAAGAATAGGGGACAATCGCACAGGGGAAACGACAACATATAATATAACAAAAATAGTATAAATTGTCACTCCAAAATTCAGAGTACATCAGAGTTAAAAGAGAACCTTATTAGTTGGACAGTTAGAAAAATCTTGACCTTACAATTGCTGATAGAAATATCATATACTACAGTAAAAAAATAAAACACTACGACATGTGAACATCCAACTCTGCTCGAAGAACTACATATCACCAAAGCCAACTTGGTAAAATACTCAGTCCGACTTAAGCATTATAGTAAAATAACAACCGGATCAATCTGGAAAACGGACAAAGAAAACTCAAGTAATATGATGAACATATAAATATTCTTGAGATCATGCCACTAAACGTAGAATGGGTTTTTACCTCACAAAAACAACATCCATATACGAAAGAATGGAAATAAAAAACAGAAAAAAAATCCAAATATAAATTATAGGTGATAGTAAGAACAAATCCCATACTTAAGGATTGGGCATAAATCATATAAAGGATGGGCAATAGTAAGAACAAATCCTATACTTAAGGAATGGGCATAAATAACATAAAAATCAAGAATTGAAAGAATGGAAATGTGATGCCTCACATCTAGACCCATATTGAAAAAGAGTATTACGGGTAATACTGTCTGCTAATGTAAAGAATAGGGCTGGTTGGGAGTGACCTATAGTCTTGTCTTGAATATCTATTGAATATGTCTATTAGTGCTCTATATTCTTTTTTCCTAACTCAAGTGGATCGACATATCCAATAAGTGCTTAATACAAAACTACAGGTGGCTATAGGATCTATCAGAACAAAATACAACTACTCAAATGCTAAACACATCCAAGAACAGCGGATAACACATATATATAAATATACAAATACATCATAGAATATACAAAATGATACATCACATATGTGGTATAATGACCACAAAAAAAACACGAGTCAAAAGAATATACATATCAGAGTATCTATAAAAGGACTCTTAAGAACTGTATCAAAAAGAAGATAGCAGAAAAGAGTCCATGCAGAAGTAGAATAGGCTAAGTCCAAAGGTACCAAACCTGAAACACCTGGTCTGACCCAAGTATAAAATACACGGGTCAGTCTAGCCAAACATATCAGTTTAAGAGGATAAGCAATAATAGATACATAAGAATAAGGCTAATGTACTTCTTAAACAAGAAGGAACAATGCTGTGTATATGCACAGTATAAGTATGGTAAGGATACTTTGAGTGATGAGATGATATTACTTACACAAACATATAATTTCAAAAGAGATAAAACAATCCAGAAAATGCTAAATATAGCAAGTCTCGTATCATCAGCATATCATATATCATGAATAGTGGTTTAGGGAAAATATAACTCCTAAAAAGGAGAAATCCCAAAACCGCCATTTCGGTAAACTCAAAGAAATCTCAAAGAAATCACCATCTCAAAAATACGCCATATGGCAATCAAATAAAATTCTCCAACATAGGAGAATATATTTCCAAACAAACGCCAAAGGGCAATCTCATGTAATGACGCCAATAGGAAAATCTCAATAATAATGCCAAAAGGAAAATCTCAAATAGTGCTACTGTAGGCAACTCAAATTCCCATAAGGTAATTGCCATATATATATATATATATATATATATATATATATATATATATATAATGGCTCGAATGGCCAACAATGAAAAAGCAACACACTCAGGAAATCAATGGAAATATCACAAAAATTGCATGTGCTTTTGGCCGAAGTCTGCCAAGTACTGATCTCAAATAGGGTACCATGCCCGACAGCAAATATGTTGCAATGGCAAGTACGCCGCAGTGACAAACATCTCGAGGAAAAATACGCGACAACGGCAATGACCCAAAGGTCCAGTACTGGCAATGCGCTACAATGGCAAATGTGTCACAAACTCTCGGATAAATACCCAAACAGTGTTAAAGTGTGTCCCATACCACACATTCGCTCTAAATGGTTTGCTAACCGCTAGTAAATTTCACACTCAAAGCGGTACAAAGTTTGCCTCATCTCATTGGTAGACTCGACTCGAAGGTCAAAACGATCAGACGAATAGGTTAGAAATTAATTGATAAGATAAACGCACGTGCCCATGTGTTTTACCAAACCATTTAATTATCCTTCTCTTTTGCTCGAATAGTGCAAAATGTTTATTTCAAATATAAAATAATTTTCTTTAAGAAAACAAGATTTAAAAACCATTTTCCAAAATCAATTTTGAAGATAATATTTGAAAATTCCCTTATCATAGAGAATAAATATATTTTATAGCCTAAAATATTTTAAATATATTATATAATAATTATTTTAAATGCCAATTTATTTTACAAGTTATTTCAAAATTGTTTGGAAAATCCATGCTCGAAATCAAAGAAATTGCTCAAAACCGTCATTCAAATTCAATTCAAGTTTGAATTTCAAATTCAATTCAAGTTTGAATTTCAAATCCATCAAAATTTGACTAGTGTATTAATAGGCATCATAGCCACAAAAACATGAAGTAAAAGTCAAAAGTCGGACGGAAAAAGAACATAAAAATGCATAGGCAAAATAATACCTAGGTCTAAAATCTTCTTTGGGTTCAACTTTTAGACATGAAGCAGATGGCCAATTAACCTTTGATTGAACTAAAAATTGGTATGCACATAGTAGAAAACTTTAGCTTTCAAATAAAAAAAATTCAATGAATACCGACTGGAAATGTAAAAGGTACGCTGTCTCAAACATGGACTTAGGCCATGTTTGCAACAGTTCAAAAACAAAAATGTGTCCAGGCCTGAAAACCATCTTAGGTTCAACTTATGGGCCTGAAACAGAGGATCAAACCACCATATATAGAGCTGAAAATTGGTGCACACATACTAGAAAACTTAATCATTCAAAAATAAAAAGAATCAATGAATTCCGACTAGAAATCTCAAACATGTACTCATGCCATGTTTGCAACAATTCAAAAATAAAAATTTGCCTAGGCCTGAACACCATCTTGGGTTCAACTTACAGGCCTAAAATAGAGGATCAAACGACCTTGTATTGAGCTGAAAATTGGTACGCAGATACTAGAAATCTTTAGCTTTCAAATGAAAAAGAAATCAATAAATTCCGAATGGAAATGAAAAAGTTATGTTGTCTCAAATATGGACTCAGGCCATGTTTGCAACAGTTTAAAAACAAAAATATGCAGGTGATTTCCAGGTTGCGCATCGATTTTGCAGCAAAGTTTTCGAGTATAAAACAAAAGAGTTTTTCTATAGAATATTTATACTACAACACATGGACTACTATCAGAAGAAAATCCGGTAGCATTTCATTGCCGGAATTGTAAGAAATTAACATGCAAAGTGGACGTCAGAACAGTTTTAGCACAGACGAAATCGAGCATAAAACAAGATACAAAAGAAAACTTTTCATACTTTATAGAAATTTGATGCTTGGATTCAACTAGCATTTGTGATTTTAGATACTCACCTTGCTATATGAATGCAAAAAAATCGAATTAGTTTAAAAAGGTTGGAGCTTTTGCTTGAATTGTAGCTTCTAGAACCTATAAAACAACATTACAACAACATGCAAGCAAGGAAACCCATTTACAAATAATCTACCTTTGCAAAATCCAAATTTGGTGAAATTGAATAAGTTTTGGAGTTGATTACCTAAGCAATATAGCTTTAGTTTAATTAAAATTAGCAAATTAATGTAGGAATTGAAGATTTATAGCTTTAGGGTTTAGAAAGAGGAACGGTTTCAAAGTTTTGTTTTATTATGAAAGAGAATGAATGTAGCAATGTTTGAGGAAAAGAACGATGTTTATCATTTCTTTACCATGTTAGAATGAAAATGGGCTTAGCCCAAAATTTAAAAACTAAAAATCAAGTTAACTTTTTAACCACTTAAACACATATATACACCTATGTCATTAATAAAACAACATATATATACAAGATTTTAACAAAGTAAAATCTTTCAAACATATTTTAAAGTTTAACAAACATTTTAACAACGATTAAAAATATAATTAAGTTACAAAAATATTTTTCATTATAAAAAACTCTTATTTTAATTACATGTACAATTTACATGATAATTTACACAAAATTTTATTTTTAACACCAAAAATTACACAAAAATTATTTTCTTATATAGTTAAATATAAAAAAACCATTTTAACATCATTTTTACTTCAAAAACTATATTTTATCCAATATTTCACTTTTAATTTACAATAAACAACATATCAAATTAAATACTTCATTTAAAAATCAATAAATGCCACATTTGGCAATAATTACTGGAATTATTGCATTTTCTCAAATTAAAATCATATATCGCTCATTTCCAACCCAAACAATCAAAATAAAGCTTTTAAAACTTTATTATCAACATTTTATATTTATTTCAACAAATTATTATTGAATTGACACTTTTCATCTTTTATCTAATCCAATAAATAACCAAATAATATATTTCCATTTTCCACCATTTATTATCAATATTATCGTATTAACTGTATTTAATTCTTTCCGAAATTCATTGTTTATTCAAAATAAACAATTTAAAATGTTCAATTATTTTTTATTTCTCCGTATTAAATTATAACCACCATTATAATTTAATATTACTGGTAATCGGCAAAAGCAGGGTTGTTACAAACTCCTCCTTTATAAAAATTACGTCCTCACAATTTCTGGAGAAGTGCTGTATTCAACACGGATTTAGTTCTTCAAGCAAAGGTAGATAGATAGACTAGTTCCCACCCTCAACACAAGAAAACAGATAACTCGGATATGATAACTCAATAAATTCTATGGTTTCTTAAGTGTAGGCATTGGGATTATCAAACCATTAAATTTTCATGGGAAAAACATTTTATTTCGAATTCGTTTCATCTTCGAAGCAAGAACATGAATTGAATGCTACATAAAATATCAATCGGGTGATAATGACTCCTCAAAGACTGCTTCGGGATTAATTACCACTTTTTCCCAGACACCAACTCACAAGATAATTATCGACATGACCATTCGTATAACACTACGAAGGGAATCGTACCGGTATGAGATTAACAACCATTGAGGTAAGAAAACTCAACAAAAGTTGGGTGGTTTCCTCAAATATCAGCAAACCCAAACGACCGCATAAATGCAAGTCGCTAGATAATTGCAAAAGGCAAGTTAAAACTCAAGGAATAGATTTTTAAGCTCTCTTTTACTAATCAAATTTTCTTAAAGTTTTCAAACCCATTATCTTCAAAAGATAAACTCTCAATTTTCAATACTTGAAAATTTCCTAAAGCTTCTTACTTTGATTTCAATTTGTAGCATATATTTTCCCTAATTTGTTTCTCAAATTTTTTTCATTACTCTAAAATCTTACTTTAAAACAATTAGCTAAAAAATTCATTTTGGAAGAGATACTAATCTCTTTCATTATCAATAAGTGATTATTGATTATCCATAAAAATAAATTTTTGGGATACAAATGAAAAGTTTAAAAATTATTCTCACAATTAAAATAATTACACTACAAGAATTGTTCATTTATCCAAACAATCCAAATTCACATTTCCACTTGTCACAAAAATTAAATTTCCATCTAATTTTCAACATAAAAGTAATTAAAGTTGATAATAATTCAAACTTGTTTTCAAAAGAATTTTGTAATTTCAGACCCACAAGCATTAATACCATTTAGGTTTAAAATAAAACTGGCTCAACAAATTTATATTAAGTGTTCTAAACTAACACTTCTTTATTTTCTCTTAAGATTGAGTTTTATATTTATACTCTACTATTACTGAAATAACTAAGTGTCAATTTTTTTTTATAGTTATCATTAATAACTTGTACTCAAATATTCAATTTCCTAAATTTCAAATAATATAAGGGTATTGTCTCGCTATTGATTTATAGTGAATGACCTCATCAATTGGCTGCCGAGTTAATCACATAATTAAAACTGCGCCGCCACTCATCCAACACTCACTATGGTTCAATGGTTTCATTAAACATTTAAAATAAATATTAATACTCCACCGTATTAATTATTTCCAAATTTCACTTATTAAAACTCAATTTACTGTGTCTGACTGTCTCATCATAGTGTTTAGGAAATTCCTATTGATAACATTGGCCAAATGCATCAATCAGAATTTTTAAAGCACTAGACAGAAAACCCAACACAAAATTCATTTTCTTTAAAAAGAAATACCTTATATATTACACTTAAAATATTCTTTGTTTTTCCCAAAAACAAAATCTAATTTATCTTAAAAGGTTATCTACAATTTGAAAATTTTGAAAATTCAATTATAATTTATTCTCAAAATCAAAGACACAAGAAGAACTCAACAAGATATTCCCAGAATACATGATTCACAAGACTGAAGGAATAGTCTGGAGAGTTTACTATTTCAAACGGTATAACGAACCTCTCACAAGACTCTAACGAGTGCGGAATGCAGTAAGAGTAATGCTATCCTCCGCGACTCATAGCTCATGAAAAATTGGTGCAGGGTCAAGCTGAAGAATGACCTAAGCACCACTTAATGGATTAAAAATAGATCAAAGAGATATAAGAGTAAAGTTAAACATCTTCTCGAATGAGAAGAAGAACACTAACAACATATCATTACTTCGGGTGAAGTAATTTTATAAATATATCAATAACTGAGTATCCAAATAGGATATCTCAAAAAGCGTAAGAATGGAAATATCAAATAAATTGAATGAGTCGCCTCATTCCCTAATGGACATCCTGGTGCGAGGATGACTGAAATGCTAAGAACCAGGAAAGAATTCAATACAATATTCGATTTTCGGATTAGGTGTCATACCTGAAACGGACTCGTAGAAGTCAATAGAGTCACAATCACTGAATTCGAGATATATCGTGAACATCACAAAACACAAGAGTGAATACATTGACTCCGGAATCTTCATTAACATTCTAAAGGAAAAGAAGCAATAAATTCGCCGGATAATGATACCTAATATAAGATTCTTCGAATCATAGAATGTGGCTTGATAATTCGCAAGCCACTCCATCCCAAATCATAGCAAACTCCGTGCTAATTTGCACAAAAAGATAAGCTATAAGCGACAATCCCAAATCCTTATACGTTATGTCAATATTGTAGATCCACTTAATAGGATTTGCAATCCTCACAAAAGAACAAGACAAGAACATCCAAAGGCATAAACAAACTCCTTTGACACGGATGAATGTCAAGCACCATAATGAAGAGGATTCGAATAAAACAATCACAATTAGGATTACTCCTAAGATAAGATATAATCAATACAATTATGGGATACTACAGAATAAAAATGTTCCTATACATATCCCGAACTACAATCTCAAAGGACACGATAAGATAAATAACACGATGATTAAGGAATTTGTAACATTTGTACTATACTTGGATATATCGTAATATATGCTTTTATTCTATGTTTATCCTATTTTGTTCAGAATTTAGCTCTGATACCAAGCTGTGACGCCTTACCCTGAGACCCACATTAACATTGAGTACTATAGGGTAATACTGCCTGCTAACGTGGAGAATAGGGCTGGTTAGGAGCGACCATCTATAGTCTTGCTTAAATATCTATTGAATACGTCGATTAGTGCTCCATGTTCTTTTTTCCTAACTCAAGTGGATCGACATATCCAATAAATTCTTAATACAATACTACATGTGGTTATAGGATCCATTAGAAAAAATACAACAACTCAAATGCTAAACACATCACAGAACAACAGTTAGTCACATATATATACATTTACAGATACATCACAGAATATACAAAATGACACATTACATATATGGTATAATGACCACAATACATACACGAGTCAAAACAATAAACATATCATAGTAGCTATAAAAGGACTACTCAAAAACTATATCAGAAAGGAGATAGAAGAAAAGAGTTCATGCGAAAGTAGAATAGGCTAAGTCTAAAGGTACCTAACTCGAAACACCACAGTCTGACCCGAATATAAAATTCATGGGTCAGTCTAGCCAAACATATCAGTTTAAGAGGATAAGTTGTAATAAATACATAAGAATTAGGGTAATTTTCTTCTTAAACAAGAAGGACAATCTAAGTATAAGCACGAGTATAAGTATAGTAAGGTTCTTTTAAGTGATGAGATGATATCACTTACAAAAACATATAATCTCAAAAGAGATAAAATGTAACATCACGTCTTTTCGCACGCTTTAAATCGACACATGTGCCAATTCAAACCATACGGAAGGGCGGATTGTTATGGGGTAAATAAGAAAAATAGAGGAGAAAAAAAAACAAAACAGAATCTCACAGCGGAAGGATCAAATATAATAATCAAATATACAGTTTATAAAGCTGTTTAAAATATTCGATTATACTTATACAACATATATCAGAGTTACACATACCATATAACAATGCAGCGGAACAATATGAGTGTAGTGGAATATAATAAATAATAATAATAGAAATCTCCGTCTTCGTCCTCCAGAGCTAAGGTCTTCGATCCTGAAACGCTCGGACTGACCCGAGCGAATTTGAAAAGACAAAAACACTCGAGTCAGAACTAAAAGATCTTATGTGAGTTAAATTAACAGAAATAAATATGAGTGCAGTAACTCAAAAGATGCTCGGGATTTACATCTCTTAAGGATCCGTTAAACTATTTACTATGTAGTATATTTCGCTATTATAATAGTGTCTGATTGTAAAATAAACTTACTTTTTAATAGCGTTAAGGGGTTACCCATATAGCCCTTAACACAAATAATGCCAATAGTCTATACAGTACCGTAATACCTCCTGATCGGGAAGCTACCAGAGGATACTCCATAGGTATGACACAAATAGAAACTCGTAGAAGGCGCGCTAGGGTAGGTGACACGGTACAACTAGGCAATGCCAGGGTAGATATACCAATTACGCTTCCGGGCCGATGGAAACGCGCAGCGCGCAGCTGCCGCCCACCTCGAACAAACTCCCCACATCAAAGAAATCAAAAGTGAAGGTGGCCACCGAATAAAATCCAAAGTCATAGTATAGTATCGAAGGGAAGTGTCCGATCAGAGGTGCTACCTCATTAACCCGTCGATTGCTCCTGTTTTAGCCACCTTATGCCAACTCACGGGAGTTGGGTCCACGTATTTACCTTACAGGAAACGCCCCCAACAACCTATTTCATTCTGGAATCTCCACCGCGGACACGGTTGTTAAAGTAGTTTTCGGAGTTGGCAGAGAGTATGACAACTTCCGATCCCGGTCTCTTCAACAACCAACGTTATTATAACACCGCGGTCATTTAAAATAATTTATACTTTAACCAGAATAAATAAACATTTTAAAACCATATCAATATGATATCATTTCCTTTTAAAACCCAAAACAATATGATATCATCTTTATTTTCCAAATATATTCTTTCCAAAAATCATAGTGGTTTCAAAGTAAAATATTTAGAAATCAAAACTCTTGAATATAATATTTCCAAATTATACTACCTTGAAATCCATAACTTTGAAACAAATTCCATCTCCCAAATGGTTAAATATTAAACTACTTTTATAAAACAAAATAGCTTCTTTAGATTTCACAAATCAATTTCAAATATCAATTTAAACTTCCAAATACCATTTCAATTCTTATGTTTCAAACCTTTAAATGTTTCACCATTTCAAAAACAAACTCATTTGACAAACCCATATATATCAAATTCAATTACTTATTATTTAGACTTGAAATGTTTACTTAATGAATTCAATATAATTTAAGTAAAACCTTTAACTTCACATAACTGGATAATCTTTCAATTTATTAAACTTGATATACATTTAAATCACTCTACACAAAAATCAAGTTATAAAAATCATACCCTTTAAAAATTAATAACCTTTTTATTTAATTCCAAATTTTACTCAATATTCATCTTCCGACCTTATCCTCATTTAAATCAATAAAACTCCAGAACTTAAATTTTAAATATATGCTTAATCGTGTTTGATCTTAAAAATCAAACTTTATTTGATACTTCAAAACAATTTATACAAAGCTTAAAACCGGAAATTACTATATATAAATAACCTTTATTAATAACCAAATCAAAAACCCATAAACCATATATATAGCTTTGCAAAAACCATAGAAAACATTTCAAATTTTTTTTTATATATATACCGCGGTGCCTGTATAAAATTTTCTACCCTATGGTCAAGTGATACGGATGTTTATCATTTCAATCCGCAATTAAAAATATAAATGCGGTTGTATATCATTTCAAACCGCAATCCTGAATGAAATAAAAATGCATAGCAACTTGCAATTAATAAAATTAATCATCCATTCATCCATCAAATCATACATCCATGTATCACAACCATCATCCAATTTCAAACAATCATCAATACATAACGGGTGATAAATAATGGTATCAGTTAACAGTTTATACTCAAAATAAATTTAATAATTGTTAATTGGCAGTTTATATGCAAAAATAAACGTAAATTTAACTGGCAGTTAATATGAAATAAAAATTAAACATAACTATGACTGGTAGTTAATATGCAAATAAATAAATTCTAACTGTCAAATTTATGCAATAAATAAAATAAATTAACAGTTAAATTAAATAAATGCAATTTAACAGAGATAATGAATAAAACATGCCAAACAGTCATAAATAAATTTCTACTCATATCTAAAATTAATTAAACAGACATAAGAAGTTTTAGAAGTTGTGAGTGGGTTAAATAACTCCCCTTTTGAATTTAAATCGAATTTAAATCCGATTTAAACCCAAAAATTCGACGGTCTCCAAATCTTTCAAAACCAGCGTCAACGCGCCTGGAATTTTATTACGATCCTAACAAAAAAAATCTCGTGTGAAACGAATAACGTATGAGAAGTTATGTCGAAAATTCGATTGAAAACAAAATTTAAAATAAATGAAAAATGGAACACAAAATCATACTTCCAATTCATCCATGTCAAACATGCTACAGCACCCTTCCTTCTTCCCCCCAGTACGTACGCACGCACCAACCAAGAAACGCACGCAACCTACCACCCGAACTCGCGATCTTTGACCACGATACTGACGAGCCGCCACCCATAGGTGCCGCCACGACTCTCTCCCATGCCTCCTCGACCACCTGCGTTCGGCCACGTCCCCAAATTCGAACTCCAAACACAGCAGCCGCCCCTTACTTTGAAAACCTAGTCGAGTTTTGCCGTCAATCCAACCATCGATTCACGAAACAAACCACATGGATACGATCACCTTCGTTCCCTCGTCAAAACCCAGAAACCGTTTCCCAATCCGACAAATTTTGTCGCGGCGATGATGAACGGCAGTGAATTCTTTGATTTTTTTTCTGATCAGACGATGAACCAAAACGAAAAACGAATTTCACATTTAGGTTGCACTCATCGAGAGCTCCAACATATATTTTTTTGGGAATTTTCTGAGAATTTTGAAATTTTAGCTTTGATTTTGAATTGAAAATAGATCTAGATTTGCAGACATTGGGAAAAGGAGAAAGAATAGAATGAATTGTACGTATAGAATGAGGAATATAGGCGGCTGGGGTTTTACAACTGGGTATATATATATATGTAGGTTAGAGATTTGAATAGATGGATTGGATAAACAAACGTGCTAACGCTAACGTGGCCCAAAAAGCCCGTTCTGACCCCGGAACGAAATTGGGTCAACCCATATATCACAATAGGTATTTTAAAATATTCTGAACGCGATGAAAAAAGTTTCATGTGCAAATTCGATCGTATGAAGAAGTTATGCTGAAAACAATATTTCCAAATTGATTTCAAATTGATTTAAATTAAATCGATTTCAAGGCGTTTCGCGTTCGTACGATCAAACGACAAGTCCGATCTCTACGAAACTTGAAACCCTACGATAATTCATTGATACGGATCCGATGAAACTTGTTTCGTCGAAATCCGAGTCCGTGACAGAAATGGCTATTTTTAATATAAATAAATAAATTAAAAATTAGTCAATTTAATCAAATATCTCATTTCTCTTTGATAATTGACTATTTTTATTATTATAAATTTTCCAATCACCTATACTAATTTAAACAAAATTTTACTTGTCGAATTAAAATTTTTGAAATTCCCAAATTTCATTAATTTCACCAAATTGTAGATTAAATTTCCAATAATTAAATTAAATTTACTTTCCATTTATTATTGTTAAATAGGTTAATTTATCATTGGATTCATAACTTCATTATGTAAATACCTCCAATTTCATCTAAATTTATATTCACATAATTTCTAAATATTAAATTTCAAATATTACTTCATTATCGTTAATGTAATAAATATATTTTTAATTATTGCAATTGATTATCCGTTATAACTTAATATACTAAATAGATGGTTGATCTTAAAAACTTGTTCTCATTAACGTTTTATTTCTGCTTTCAAATTAATGCAATTGTTACATATTCTCCCTTAGTTAATGACCTTCCTATTTCCATTTATTATTTCTTAGCAAATTATATCTATTAATTATGATTAACGGTTCTAAATAAATTGGTTCACTTGGTTTCACGCCCTTTTTATTTCATCAATCATCCTATTATGAATGGAATTTTACCTTGGTTACATCTTATTGAATCTAACATTTATCACTTACCACATTAACTGCCATAGTTTAGTGAATTAATTGAAATTGATTACGAATTAACTTAATAACCAAATAAAATATGTAACGTACAACAAATATTACCACTACTCCTAAATTTACCTTTAGAGGTTCAATATTTACACCCTCAATATTGAAGTTACTTACATAACCTCGATTTTACTCAATTCACATTTATTTCAAACTATTCCAAATTTTATTCAATATTTATTAGTTCTCTTATATTAAATTTTTAATCAAGTGAAATCCTTAACTTGAATCGGTTGGATTTCCTTTCCAGTTATTAAAAATTAACTTATACAAACATACTTCTTTAATTCATTCCAATTACCGTTTACAATGTTTTTTTTTGTTTTTTTGTTTTTTCTTTTTATTACCTAATCAATTTAAATAATTTCCTCTCTCATGCTAAAGTATACCCCTGTATAATCCTTTCCACTATTCATTTATTAGAATGTTATCTAAATTTCAAATCCCTTGTAATAACTCATTCATTATACCTTTGCGTATCAATAAACAAGGTTCCAAATAAATAGGGTTTATTAAATTCCATCTTTATAATTACGTCCATTACAACCAATGAAATATTTTCATAGGTTAATTATTAACTTTAATTATTGCAATTCATTGTCTAACATAAATTTTGAATCTATTTCCAAATTTTCATATTTCAATCAATTAACACCTTACAATAGTTTATACATAAAAAGAGATTGTACTAAATACGTTATTTATTGTCATGCATTACTCTATTTCCTCCATTTACATTCAAATTCCATAAATCAATATTTTACTTCATTGATAAATTCAATTCTTGCCTTAATTTACTTATTCAAACTTTATATCAAATGCAACAATTTCCACTATTACTATTAATTGCACTATATAATTAAATTTGTAAATTATTAATTACCCTTGATAACATCAAATTTCAACATTCTCTTTCATATAAATAAATAAGATTTCTGTTTCTTTCTAGATTTAAATTAAAAATCCTATTAATTATATTCATTTTAAACATTGAATTTACACGGGTCGTTACACTCTCCCCCACTCAAATCTTTTCTTCCCCAAAAAGGAAAAGAAGGGAAAAGAAGAATTAAATACAATACATCTTCTCCAAAATATTTAACTTATAAACAATTAAATTTACAAAATTAATCAATTTAAATAAAATATCCTAAATTATAACTATTTAATCCTTTATATTTAAATTATTAAAGTTTGGAAAAACATTTTCAAAATATTTCTAAGATGCTGCATTTTCTTATATAATCCAAAGGGTTACAATTTATATAAAGTGAAATATTTAAGTGGTTTCAATCACTAACAACAAATAAATACAACAACCATCAATTTCAACAAACAACATACACAACAAGACAACCATTCAATCAACAAGCAAATATTTGTTCGGGTTCAAAACTTGAAATTGTACGGAATGAAAAAATAACTATCAAGTGCATCATTTACTCAACAGTCTTAGATGGGACAAAATAGATTATTTATTCATCCAACAACTTCAAATTTCCTTACCCAACCAATCATAAATCAAACAATAACGATTCAAACCAACAATCAAATTAACTTATATAAATTCATTTCATACTTTAGTTGTTTGATTTCCTTTCTTTCATTCATTGAGTGATTACCTCATTTATTTTTATTTATTACTTACAATATTCATCTTTCATTTTAATGTCATGTAAGTTTCTTTTTATTGCATTCCATTTATGCATTTCTAAACTTTATTTATTTATTTCTCATAGTTTCATTTATTATAGAATTTCATTCTATTTACTTAAGTTTTAAAACCATCTAATTATAATACTTACCTTTAATTATGGTAAAATTTCAATTTACAACTTAAGTTTATAACATTAAATTCCATTTATAACAGCAAATTCATTGAATACTTCATTTTCTACTTTTACTTGTACAATTTTCATTACATTTCCTATTAAACATTTCAACTTTTAATATTTGGTAAGTTATATATGTTATTTAAGAGTATAATTAAAAGTTATACAAGTTTGTTCTATTTCCTTAAATTAAATTAAAATTAAATAATAATAATCTTTATTTCATATGTTACAAATTTCCAATTTCTTTTAATACCATTTTACTTCACTTAAAGGTTCAAATTTGCTACACTTAATTGTACTATTAATTAACTGGAACTTAAGAACCAAATACCGGGTTTAATTTTAAATCATTTAAAATAATAGATAGATATCTACACTTAACTTATATATCCAATTATAATTAAAACGATAAAATTTTCTTAACGATTCTACAGTAAATTACTACAGTGGCCTTCCCACTTCGAAACTCGAAAATGAATGTCGATGATGCGTGCACTCATCACCGAAATTATTTTCCAACGACAGAGAGGAAAGTACAAAACTTATTTTCTCCAAAAATCTTCTTTAAAACAATTTCTTTTAAATTATATTAAATATTTATATCAGAAAATACTTATAACAATATTATTATATTCCAAATCATTTGAAAGAAGCTTTCAAAAACCCCGAAACTTAAGTTCTAAATTCCCAAATTACATTTATTTATTTTAAATCTTATTTACCTATTATTTATAAATTATATTCCTAACAACCAATATATTGCAACCAAATATAGATATCATTTGAAAATTTTATTTTATATATAGAAAATATAATAGGCAAAATTATTTCATTCACCTATATAAAAACAAATATTATGTCGGTCTGTCCTATTAAGTGTTTAGAAATCCCTATTGATGTCATAGCGTCCCATGCACCAACCAGAATTTATAAATACAAAACGGAACAGATTAACACAATATTAAAACCTTTTATAACACTAAAAAAATACGCTCTCTCATATATATACACTCAGCGACTCCCATAGGGTATTACTACCCTGTTAGTAAAGAGTCAAACCCCCACAAAGCTAAGGTTTATCGCTAAACCAAAGCTCTGATACCAGATGTAACATCCCGCCTTTTCGCACGCTTTAAATCGACACATGTACCAATTCAAACCATACGGAAGGGCGGATTGTTATGGGGTAAATAAGAAAAATAGAGGAGAAAAAAAAACAAAACAGAATCTCACAGCGGAAGGATCAAATATAATAATCAAATATACAGTTTATAAAGCTGTTTAAAATATTCGATTATACTTATACAACATATATCAGAGTTACACATACCATATAACAATGCAGCGGAACAATATGAGTGTAGTGGAATATAATAAATAATAATAATAGAAATCTCCGTCTTCGTCCTCCAGAGCTAAGGTCTTCGATCCTGAAATGCTCGGACTGACCCGAGCGAATTTGAAAAGACAAAAACACTCGAGTCAGAACTAAAAGATCTTATGTGAGTTAAATTAACAGAAATAAATATGAGTGCAGTAACTCAAAAGATGCTCGGGATTTACATCTCTTAAGGATCCGTTAAACTATTTACTATGTAGTATATTTCGCTATTATAATAGTGTCTGATTGTAAAATAAACTTACTTTTTAATAGCGTTAAGGGGTTACCCATATAGCCCTTAACACAAATAATGCCAATAGTCTATACAGTACCGTAATACCTCCTGATCAGGAAGCTACCAGAGGATACTCCATAGGTACGACACAAATAGAAACTCGTAGAAGGCGCGCTAGGGTAGGTGACACGGCACAACTAGGCAATGCATTGGTAGATATACCAATTACGCTTCCGGGCCGATGGAAACGCGCAGCGCGCAGCTGCCGCCCACCTCGAACAAACTCCCCACATCAAAGAAATCAAAAGTGAAGGTGGCCACCGAATAAAATCCAAAGTCATAGTATAGTATCGAAGGGAAGTGTCCGATCAGAGGTGCTACCTCATTAACCCGTCGATCGCTCCTGTTTTAGCCACCTTATGCCAACTCACGGGAGTTGGGTCCACGTATTTACCTTACAGGAAACGCCGCCAACAACCTACTTCATTCTGGAATTTCCACCGCGTACACGGTTGTTAAAGTGGTATTCGGAGTTGGCAGAGAGTATGACAACTTTCGATCCCGGTCTCTTCAACAACCAACGTTATTATAACACCGCGGTCATTTAAAATAATTTATACTTTAAAACCAGAATAGATATCCATTTTAAAACCATATCAATATGATATCATTTCCTTTTAAAACCCAAAACAATATGATATCATCTTTATTTTCCAAATATATTCTTTCCAAAAATCATAGTGGTTTCAAAGTAAAATATTTAGAAATCAAAACTCTTGAATATAATATTTCCAAATTATACTACCTTGAAATCCATAACTTTGAAACAAATTCCATCTCCCAAATGGTTAAATATTAAACTACTTTTATAAAACAAAACAGCTTCTTTAGATTTCACAAATCAATTTCAAATATCAATTTAAACTTCCAAATACCATTTCAATTCTTATGTTTCAAACCTTTAAATGTTTCACCATTTCAAAAACAAACTCATTTGACAAACCCATATATATCAAATTCAATTACTTATTATTTAGATTGAAATGTTTACTTAATGAATTCAATATAATTTAAGTAAAACCTTTAACTTCACATAACTGGATAATCTTTCAATTTATTAAACTTGATATATTCATTTAAATCACTCTACACAAAAATCAAGTTATAAAAATCATACCCTTTAAAAATTAATAACCTTTTTATTTAATTCCAAATTTTACTCAATATTCATCTTCCGACCTTATCCTCATTTAAATCAATAAAAATCCAGAACTTAAATTTTAAATATATGCTTAATCATGTTTGATCTTAAAAATCAAACTTTATTTGATACTTCAAAACAATTTATACAAAGCTTAAAACCGGAAATTACTATATATAAATAACCTTTATTAATAACCAAATCAAAAACCCACAAACCATATATATATAGCTTTGCAAAAACCATAGAAAACATTTCAAATTTTTTTTATATACATACCGCGGTGCCTGTATAAAATTTTCTACCCTATGGTCAAGTGATACGGATGTTTATCATTTCAATCCGCAATTAAAAATATAAATGCGGTTGTATATCATTTCAAACCGCAATCCCGAATGAAATAAAAATGCATAGCAACTTGCAATTAATAAAATTAATCATCCATTCATCCATCAAATCATACATCCATTTATCACAACCATCATCCAATTTCAAACAATCATCAATACATAACGGGTGATAAATAATGGTATCAATTAACAGTTTATACTCAAAATAAATTTAATAACAGTTAATTGACAGTTTATATGCAAAAATAAACGTAAATTTAACTGGCAGTTAATATGAAATAAAAATTTAACATAACTATGACTGGCAGTTAATATGCAAATAAATAAATTCTAACTGTCAAATTTATGCAATAAATAAAATAAATTAACAGTTAAATTAAATAAATGCAATTTAACAGAGATAATGAATAAAACATGCCAAACAGTCATAAATAAATTTCTGCTCATATCTAAAATTAATTTAACAGACATAAGAAGTTTTATAAGTTGTGAGTGGTTTAAAACACTCACCTTTTGAATTTAAATCGAATTTAAATCCGATTTAAACCCAAAAATTCGACGGTCTCCAAATCTGTCCAAACCAGCTTCAACGCGTCTGAAATTTTATTACGATCCTAACAAAAAAAATCTTGTGTGAAACGGATAACGTATGAGAAAGTTATGTCGAAAATTCGATTGAAAACAAAATTTAAAATAAATGAAAAATGGAACACAAAATCATACTTCCAATTCATCCACGTCAAACATGCTACAGCACCCTTCCTTCTTCCCCCCAGTACGTACGCACACCAACCAAGAAACGCACGCAACCTACCACCCGAACTCGCGATCTTTGACCACGATACTGACGAGCCGCCGCCCATAGGTGCCGCCACGACTCTCTCCCATGCCTCCTCGACCACCTGCGTTCGGCCACGTCCCCAAATTCGAACACCAAACACAGCAGCGGCCCCTTACTTTGAAAACCTAGTCGAGCTTTGCCGTCAATCCAACCGTCGATTCGCGAAACTAACCACATGGATGCGATCACCTTCGTTCCCTCGTCAAAACCCAGAAACCGTTTCCCGATCCGACAAATTTTGTTGAGGCGATGATGAACGGCCGCGAATTCTTTTGATTTTTTTCTGACCAGACGATGAACCAAAACGAAAAACGAATTTCACATTTAGGTTGCGCTCATCGAGAGCTCCAACATATATTTTTTTGGGAATTTTCTGAGAAGTTTGAAATTTTAGCTTTGATTTTGAATTGAAAATAGATCTAGATTTGCAGACATTGGAAAGAGGAGAAAGAATAGAATGAATTGTACGTATAGAATGAGAAATAGAGGCGGCTAGGGTTTTACAACTGGGTATATATATATGTAGGTTAGAGATTTGAATAGATGGAGTGGATAAACAAACGAGCTAACGCTAACGTGGCCCAAAAAGCCCGTTCTGACCCCGGAACGAAATTGGGTCAACCCATATATCACAATAGGTATTTTAAAATATTCTGAACGCGATGGAAAAGTTTCATGTCCAAATTCGATCGTATGAAGAAGTTATGCTGAAAACAATATTTTCAAATTGATTTCAAATTGATTTCAATTAAATCAATTTCAAGGTGTTCGCGTTCGTACGATCAAACGACAAGTCCGATCGCTACGAAACTTGAAACCCTACGATAATTTATTGATACGGATCCGATGAAACTGGTTTCGTCGAAATCCGAGTCTGTGACAGAAATGGCTATTTTTAATATAAATAAATAAATTAACAATTAGTCAATTTAATCAAATTTCTCATTTCTCTTTGATAATTGACTATTTTTATTATTATAAATTTTCCAATCACCTATACTAATTTAAACAAAATTTTACTTGTCGAATTAAAATTTTTGAAATTCCCAAATTTCATTAATTACACCAAATTGTAGATTAAATTTCCAATAGTTAAATTAAATTTACTTTCCATTTATTATTGTTAAATAGGTGAATTTATCATTGGATTCATAACTTCATTATGTAAATACCTCCAATTTCATCTAAATTTATATTCGCATAATTTCTAAATATTAAATTTCAAATATTACTTCATTATCGTTAATGTAATAAATATATTTTTAATTATTGCAATTGATTATCCGTTATAACTTAATATACTAAATAGATGGTTGATCTTAAAAACTTGTTCTCATTAACGTTTTATTTCTGCTTTCAAATTAATGCAATTGTTACATATTCTCCCTTAATTAATGACCTTCCTATTTCCATTTATTATTTCTTAGCAAATTTTATCTATTAATTACGATTAACTATTCTAAATAAATTGGTTCACTTGGTTTCACGCCCTTTGTATTTCATCAATCATCCTATTATGAATGGAATTTTACCTTGGCTACATCTTATTGAATCTAACATTTATCACTTACCACATCAACTGTCGTAGTTTAGTGAATTAATTGAAATTGATTACGAATTAACTTAATAACCAAATAAAATAAGTAACGTACAGCAAATATTACCACTACTCTTAAATTTACCTTTAGAGGTTCAATATTTACACCCTCAATATTGAAGTTACTTACATAACCTCGATTTTACTCAATTCACATTTATTTCAAACTATTCCAAATTTTATTCAATATTTATTAGTTCTCTTATATTAAATTTTTAATCAAGTGAGATCCTTAACTTGAATCGGTTGGATTTCCTTTCCAGTTATTAAAAATTAACTTATACAAACATATTTCTTTAATTCATTCCAATTACCGTTTACAATGTTTTTTTATTTATTTATTACCTAATCAATTTAAATAATTTACTCTCTCATGCTAAAGTATACCCCTGTATAATCCTTTCCACTATTCATTTATTAGAATGTTATCTGAATTTCAAATCCCTTGTAATAACTCATTCATTATACCTTTGCGTATCAATAAACAAGGTTCCAAATAAATAGGGTTTATTAAATTCCATCTTTATAATTACGTCCATTACAACCAATGAAATATTTTCATAGGTTAATTATTAACTTTAATTATTGCAATTCATTGTCTAACATAAATTTTGAATCTATTTCCAAATTTTCATATTTCAATCAATTAACACCTTACAATAGTTTACACATAAAAAGGGATTGTACTAAGTACATTATTTATTGTCATGCATTACTCTATTTCCTCCATTTACATTCAAATTCCATAAATCAATATTTTACTTCATTGATAAATTCAATTCTTGCCTTAATTTACTTATTCAAACTTTATATCAAATGCAACAATTTCCACTATTACTATTAATTGCAATATATAATTAAATTTGTAAATTATTAATTACCCTTGATAACATCAAATTTCAACATTCTCTTTCATATAAATAAATAAGATTTCTGTTTCTTTCCAGATTTAAATTAAAAATCCTATTAATTATATTCATTTTAAACATCGAATTTACACGGGCCGTTACATAAAACTATCCATAAAACGCTAATTATAGCAAGTCTCATATAATTAGCATATATAAATCATGAATAGTGGTTTAGGGAAAATATAACTCCTAAAAAGGAGAAATCCCAAAACCCGCCATATCAGTAAAATCAAAGAAATCTCAAAGAAATCACCATATCAAAAATACGCCACAAGGGAATTAAATAAAACACTCCAACATAGGGGAATATAATCCTAAATAAACGCCAAAAGGAAATCTCATGAAATAACGCCAATAGGAAAATCTCAATAATAACGCCTAAAGGAAAATCTCAAATAACGCCAATGTAGGCAACTCAAATTCCCATAAGGTAATCGCTATATATATATACATACATATATATATATATATATACATATATATATATATACATATATAATGGCTCGAATGGCCAACCATGAAAAAGGCGACACACTCGGGAAATCAATGAAAACATCTCAAAATTTGCACGTGCTTTTGGCCAAAGTCTGCCAAGTACTGATCTCAATGGTACCACACCCGAAGGAAAATACGCCGCAATGGAAAATACGCTGCAATGGCAAGCCCCGTACAAACGTCTTGAGGAAAAATAAGCTGCAACGGCGAACGCCACAATGGTAATAACCCGAAGGTCTAGTACTAGCAATACGCCCAATGACAAATGTGTCACAAACTCTTAGATAGGAACCCAAACAGTGTTAACGTGTGCCTCATACCACACATTCGCACTAAAAGTTTTACTAGCCGCTTGTAAATTTCACACTCAGTGCAGTACAAAGTTTAGCTCGTCTCATCGGTAGACTCGACTTGAAGGTCAAAACGATCAAACAAACAAGTTAGGAATTAACCGATACGATAAACGCATGTGTCCCATACAACTTATTTTACCAAACCTTTTAACTCTCCTTCTCATTCGCTTGAATAGTGTAAAAATGTGTATTTTAAATATAAAATAATTTTCTTCAAGAAAACAAGATTTTAAAACCATTTTCCGAAATCAATATTGATGATAATATTTGCAATTTCTCTTGTTATAGAGAATATATAGATTTTGTAGCTTAAAATAATTAAATATATTATACAATAATTATTTTAAATGACAATTTACTTTAAAAGTTATTTCAAAATTGTTTGAAAAAATCCGTGCTCGAAATCAAAGAAATCGCTCAAAACCATCATTTAAATTCAATTCAAATTTGAATTTCAAAGTCATCAAAATTTGACTAGCCAATTGATAGACATCATATCCCTTAAAACATTTCAGAAACATCATAAAAACACGAAGTAAAAGCCAAAAGTCGAACAGAAAAGGAACATAAAAACGCATAGGCAAAATAATACCTAGGTTTGAAATCTTTTCTGGGTTCAACTTTCGGACATGAAACGGATGGCCAAACAACCTCTGACTGAACTAATATGCATATAGTAGAAAGCTTTAGCTTTCAAAGAAAAAAATCGATGAATTTCGACTAGAAATGGAAAAGTTATGCTGTCCTAAACGTGGACTCAGTCCATGTTTGCAACAGTTCAAAAGCAAAAATCTGCCCTAGCCTGAAAACCATTTTGTGCTCAACTTACGGGCTTGAAACAAAGGACCAAACAGCCTTATATAGAGCTAAAAATTGGTGGCCACATACTAGAAAACTTTATCTTTCAAACAAAAGAAGAATCAATGAATTCTGACTGGAAATAAAAAAGTAACGATATCTCAAACATGGACACAAGCCATGTATGCAATAGTTCAAAAATAAAAATTTGCTCAGGCCAGAAAACTATTTTGGTTTCAACTTACCAGCCTAAAATAGAGGATCAAACGATCGTACATTGAGCTAAAAATAAGTAAGCACGTACTAGAAAACTTCAGCTTTCAAATAAAAAACGAATCAATAAATTCCGATTGGAAATGAAAAAGTTATGCTGTCTTAAACATGGACTCATGACATGTTGCCACAGTTCAAAAACAAAAAAGTGCAGGTGATTTCCAGGCTGCGCGTTGATTTTGCAGCAAAGTTTTCATGTATCAAACAAAATATTTTTTCTATGAAATTTAGCACACTTTTACTACAACACATGAACTAGTATCATAAAAAAATATGGCAGCATTTCGTTTCCGGAATCGCAAGAAATTAACATGCAAAGTGGAGGTCAGAACAGTTTTAGCACAAATAAAACCGAGCATAAAACAAGATACAAAAGAAAACCTTTCATAGTTTATAGCAATTTGAAGCTTGGCTTCAGCTAGCAATTGTGAGTTTAAATACTCATCTTGCCGCAGGAATGCAAAAAAACTCGAATTAATGTAGAAATTTGGAGCTTTTGCTTGAATTTTAGCTTCTAGAACCTATAAAACAACATCACAACAACATGCAAGTAAGGAAACCTAATTAAAAATAATCTACCATTGCAAAAATTCAAATTTGATGAAATTGAATAATTTTTGGAGTTGACTACCTAAGAAATATGGCTTTAGTTTGATTAAAATCAGCAAATTAATGTAGGAATTGAAGATTTAGAGCTTTAGGGTTAAGAAAGAGGAATGGTTTCTAAGTTTTGTTTCATTGTGAAAGAGAATGAATGTAATGATACTTTAGGAAGAGAAAGATATTTCTCATTTCTTCACCATGTTAGAATGAAAATGGGCTTAGCCCAATATTTAATTAAACTAAAAATCAAATTAACTCTCTAACCACTTAAACATGTATATACACCTATGGCATTAATAAAACAACATATATATACAAGACTTTAACAAAATAAAATATTTCAAACATATTTTCAAGTTTAACAAACATCTTAAAAATTATTAAAAGATAATTTGGTTAAAAAATTATTTTTCATTATTAAAAACTCTTATTTTAATTAAATGTACAATTTACGCTGTAATTTACACAAAAATTTATTTTTAAAATAAAAAATTATACAAAAATTGTTTCCTTGTATAGTGAAATATATCAAACCATTTTAACATCATTTTTACTTCCAAAAATTTATTTTTATCAAATATTTCACCTTTTTATTTTAAATAAACAACATATCAAATTAGATACTTCATTTAAAAATCAATAAATGCCACATTTGACAATAATTACTGGAATTATTGCATATTCTCAAATTAAAATCATGTATTGCTCATTTCCAACCTAAACAACCAAAATAAAGTTTTTAAAACTTTAATGTTAACATAATATATTTATTTCAACAAATTATTATTGAATTAACACTTTTTCATCTTTTATTTAATCTAATAAATTACCAAATTAATACATTTCCATTTTCCACCATTTATTATCAATATTACCATATGAATTCTATTTTATTATTTCCAAAATTAATTGTTTATTCAAAATAAACAATTTTAAATCTCCAATTTATTTTTAATTTATTGATCCACCATTATAATTTAATATTACTTATAATCGTCAAAACCAGGGTTGTTACAAGAAATAATTCGAACAAAATTCAAACTGGAAAGAATGGGCAGACAAAGTAAAAGTTCAAACTTAAAAGAATGGACAAACAAGTTCATAATCCGAAATCAAAGGATAGACGTAAATAACTAAATATCAAGAAGGACTCTTGTCACTTCTCGATCGAATTAAGAAAATAATTCCATGATTTGAATTAAAAATAGGGGAAGGAGTTTTCCAACAATGACTAGGAAGGTGTTCCCCCTTATCAAAAGTATACCTCTAGAAATATACTTAAGAACCTGATGGCTCTTCTAAACCTCCAAGCATGACCCCACCAACTGTTACCGAGTATTCGAGTATTTCACATCTCAATGTGCACAACCGAAGCCAATCTGGAGTGGATGTGAAAATACCATGGGAGCAATCCCATGTAGTTTGGCCCCTACTCGCCCTTTGGGTTTAGTCATTTCCATCAAAGGATAGCAAAGCTCAAATGAGCAACACATTATCTTAGAGTGAGGAAATACAAAGAAGATAGCAGAATTGAAATCGATAGTCGATAAATTAAGTATTGGAAATAACAAAGTGATTTGTGTATGGAAATTAAATTGTATACACTTACCACCAATAAATGATTCAAACTTTTAGAACATTTGATTCACACTTGGTCTTGATTCTCATATTTCAAATATTGTAAAAAAAATTAAAAATACTCTTTGAAATACCCTTTTAAAAGGACAAATTATAATACTAAGTGCATAAAAACAACGGTTAGAAACAAATGTCATTAAACATTGCTTACTATAAACCTAAAACAAATTTATAATTAGTTTTAGTTTTAAACAATCCCATTTAAAGGATTTTCTCATTTATAAAGTATCGTTTATAATTTTTTAAAATAGTATTAATTATCCTGAAAATAAATAATCACATTTATAACCTCTATTAATACATAATTATTTATCTTTAAAACACCTTTGTTAAATTAGTTTATTAAGTTTGAAACATCAAATCAGTTAATAACTTTTAAATACTTCTATAAAATTAGTTAATTTACTTTAAACTCTTTTATTAAATCAATTAGTTAACTTTTAAAATACCGCTAATAAAAATTATTAATAAAATCCAAATATCGTTATCTAAATGGATTAATTAAATTCAAACATCATTAATTAAAATTATTAACTAAATTCATATATCATTAATTAAAATGATTGATTATATTTAAGCATCATTATTTAAAATGATTAATTAATTTTAAAAATCACTAATTGGAATAATTAATTAACCTTAAACATCATTAATTAAAATGATTAATCAAATCAAATATCATTAGTTAAAATTGGTTAATTACTTTTAAATGCTAGTAATTAAAATGATTAAATAATTTAAATATCATTAATTAGAATAAATAATTAACCACAAAACACATTAATAAAAATGATTAATTAAATTTTGATATCATTGATTAAATTGACTTATTAACTTTTGTGAAAATATAAGCTCAAGTCAATATGTACAAAACTTTATATTATAATATTCAATAGGCGACGGTATAGCAAAAATTGTTATAACGACATTTAAACAATTCAATTAGAATTTACCATTATTTTCAACCGAACAACAATATAAGCAATGCAAGGATGTAAATAAATTAATATTGGCGAGAAACCCCCTTAGGGTCTCTCTCTACAAATGTAACTTCAAAAACAATGGTTACGAGCAACATAAATATTTATTCGGGTTCACCACAAATTAGAAAATATATCATCCGTTTTTAAAATAGGAAGCCAAACAAACAATAAATCAAACAACAATATAAAGCATACAATAATAATCTATAGCATCACAAATATTATATAGTTTGTTTAAGGTTGAGTTTACATGCTGGGATTCCAGTCTTGGTCGAAGCGTTCTGGTTTGAACTAAGATCAAATGGTCGTTTTATTTTAGTACAAATTTGTGACGCCCCACCTCTATACCCACGCTAGCCAAGAACACTACGGTGTAGTGCTGTCAACTAGCACGGAGAATAAGGTTGTTGAGGAGCGACCATCAATAGTTAGGCTTTATACTAGTATTGGTTATCTCAATGGGAGTGGTATATAAATATATTTTCTTTCATTTTTCATCTCTGATTAATTTTCTCCCATCGACATACCCCTATTCCAGTATAAAACGAACTACGATGGTTCGTAATAGTTTAGAAAAGTAAATATAAAATATCACACAGATAATATAATGCGGAACACAAATCGAACAGAAAGTCTCATATATACAATAACTGATGTCAGTTACAATACCTTTGATACAATACATATGACACGGTACATATGATACAACTACAACAGTCGACTAAGGAAGTTACATATACAAGTACATTAACGTATTTAATATACATGAATACATATCTTCCTATACAATTTTACAGACTACTACAAATGACGACGACTACTCCAAAAGATATGAAAGAACTTCATAGCTCTAGCAGCAACCCAAAGCAGAATATCTACAACCTGAAATACCCGGTCTGACTCGAGTATTAAATTCAAAAGAAAATAATACTCGGGTCAGTCTAATTCAAACTCAGTTATTAGTGCACAGAAACAATAATAATAAAATAATGAATAGACGACAGTAATTAAACCAAATCAGAATGCAATTCAGAATATTGAATTGAAATAAACAAAACAGTTCAAAACATTTAAATATCAATTAAAATATTAAGTCGAGTAGGGCGGCACTACACGCGCGCGTGCACTGCCCCGCCACTACGGAATATGGAATACGCAAAAGATTAATAAATCACAACAAAATAGAATATCACAAAACCAAACCGTGTGGCTGCAGTTCACGCTTGCGTGCACTGCCTTGCCACTACAGTGACGAGGTACCCAATGAATACCGTGTGGCTGCAGTTCACGCTTGCGTGCACTGCCGTGCCACTACAGTGATGATGTACCCATTGAATACCGACAGCAATCAAAAACTGCAGAGGTCAAGTTTGGACGACATAAATGCGAACCCAAATATACACAATGGACGTACACAACTGGTTGCACATGAATAAAATGAAACTGGGGTGCAACATGGAACAGCACCAAGTAAATGGCACAAGAGACAGTATGATACAAATGCAAGCTCAATTAAATTAAACACCACGTGTAGCAAGACAACCAGAACTGTTTGGAAAGGTAAACGATATTGCAAAAGACACCAAGTGAACATGATAAAACAACCTATCACTGAAACAGTACCAGCCTGAATTAGTGAAACAAGGCTTCACATTCAAGCGTAACACAGTACAAAGCACAAAGGCTACAAGTGGAACAAGTATGCTTGTAGCAACAGCATGTAAACAATTTTGAACACAGCAAGACCATGATTAAATGGTCAAGAGAAGATGACTACAGAAGTATAGTGGGCAACATTTAAACCAGAAGTGTATGAGTTAATGCAATGCAAACCAACAAATGCAATAACATACAAACAAAACTGCAAACTAGACAAGGCTACGAAAGTAAATCACCTCAGACCCAAAATGGCCAGAATAACCATGATAATGTTCAACATCAAAGTAAAATAGCACCTGAATTACCTGCCTCGAAGAACAGGCAATAAAAGGGAACAACAAGTGATGTACACATGATCGCACAGTGAAATCCGTGCACATGTATGCATGACCAGTTGCCATAATTCAAATGTTATAAGTAAATTGACTAGAAGCAAAACAACAGTCATTAACAAGGCATGAACCAACAGAAGTTATCAACCTCAAGTATGCAATAATGCCAATGGCAGACAACACACATATGCATAGACCAATCAAAAGAAGTCAATATGATCAAGTGCACAAGTATACACATATGCAGTGACCAGTGAACTACAGAATGAGGCTGGACATTGTATATATATATATATATACAAATGACCACAAAGACTTCAAAGTGATATTTATATGCAACACAATGTCATAAATACAGCAGTTCAAAGAAACGATGCGAGCTCAAATCGAAGTATGTACGAGTTGCACCAATAGGCAACTAGGTATAACATATACACAATGATACTTAGCAGTGGTTATCAAACAGCATTGATGAAGATGAGAAGAAACGAGTGCAGACAGCACATACTAAAAGAAATATCACTAGAACATATATATGTAAACATGAAAGGGTGAGATAGCTATTTAAAGTGGATATGCAAGTGCAAACTCGAGATAACCCCCAGACTCACTTAAGACAATGAAACAACAGCCGTGATGAAAATGCAGTGATGTAACAAAGAATACAAGTTTATATGCAAATAAACAGTGTAGTGATGGACTTACAGTGATATGCAGACTAAAGATGGTAACTGGCAACAAGTGATATACCCACAAGTGCAACAGTGGAATACGTTACATAAGCACCAATCTTCGAGTCAAGCAACATAAATGCAGGCTCAAATATCAAATCAGAGTCGTGATTACCAATGTCACCAACGAACAATATATACATGTGTTCGAGGCAACCTGGAAATATGTCCAAATAGCAACCATCATGCAACATTCATGAAACCAAAACTTCCAGAAACTTACAGTGGCCATGGCAATTGAACAGAGTCAATATCAAGCCGGGGTGGTCACGAGATAAAGCATTGGCGTGATAACTAGCAAACAAGAAATCTGCAATCATCGAATTTGAATTTTCCAAGAAAAACGACAGTTCAAAATCACGTCAACATGAAAATCGAACAACCAGAAATCAAAGCCACGTTAGCACACAACAAGCGAGCATACAAATTCGAACCAAGTCCAAATAAACAGAATTGGAACAAGTCAGAAATCAAACTAGGGTTTGAATTAGATGTAAGTGAAGGAATCACTTACCTGATTTGCGAACTCGATCATCAGGGAACGAGCGAGCGCCATCTATCGTGTTTGATTTCTATGTCCTAGCTTCGTAGAGGAACGAAGAAGAGGGGCGAACGAAATCGAGCAGCCATTATTTTTTCTTTCGATGGTTTTTAGGTTTTCAAACGAACGAATAAGAAAAAGAAAAAAAAATAAAAGGGGGATGGATTATACTCGAACAACACGGCACCAAAATAGATAGGACGAGATTTAACATTTGAAGCCCAACAATTCCTTTTAATAATTTATAAAAGAATTTTAATTCAAAATTTAAAAACTTCAAATGGAAATTTGCAACAATATTTATCGTCTAAATGTCGATTATTAATTGTTGTTAAGTACCGGGTTGTTACAGACTCCCCTCCTTAAAGAAATTGCGTCCTCGCAATCATAAGGAATAATTGGACAACAGATAACAACCATAAGAGCATATCATCACAAGATGGAGAAATTAGAAATAGGAAGTTCACCATAAAGAGCATGAAGGAGTAAGCTTGAACGTGTTTGCTCGATGAATTCTCTGGATTCCAAAGTGAAATCCAGAGGATCTGAGAACCACTGAGCTTTTACGAGAAAAACATCTTTATTTCGAGGGTGCTGAACCTCCGAAGCAATGATGTGAATAGAAGGTTGCTCAAGAATAAGGATCGGAAATCCCAAAGGCATTTCCGTAATTGGAAGACGTAGAAAACGTCATGAATAGCAGAAAATTGAGCCGGTACACTGGCGTAGTACTATATAAACACCAAAGGAACCTTTTAATTTCATAAAAGAAATTCACAAATTCTCAACAAAATTTAATTATCGAATAGATAATCAGAATACAAAAATCACAAAACAGCAATATCTAATCACCGATTCGATAATTAGAAAACAGCAAAATCAGCAAATCTAATTATCAACAAAGACAATTAGAAAACACAAATATCTAACTATCAAAAACGATAATCAGGAATTACCACAACGGTGATCAAACTTCAAATCAACAAATATTCAATTATCAAAACGATAATCAAATCTTAAATCACAAATATTTAATTATCAAAAACGATAATTAAATCTCAAATATCTAATTATCACAAGCGATAATCAGAAACAATAAATATCCGATTACCAAAAACGATAACCAGAAATCACAAATCAATGAATATTTAATTATCACAAACGATAATTAAGTCACAAATATCTAATTATCACAAACGATAATTAGAAACAACAAATTTCTGATTATCAAAAACGATAATCAGAAATCACAAATCAATGATTATTTAATTATCACAATTGATAATTAAATCTCAAATCACAAAATTTTCAATTAACGAGTCCGGAATTAACCGAAATAGCAAACGCACATGACCCATAACCACGAGTTTTACTAAATCGTTTAATTCACTTCATCGTTTTCTTGAAAGTGCATAATTGTGTATTTTAAAAATAACATTTTACATTCTCAAACGGACAAGTCCGGAATTAAGCGAATCAGTAAAAGAAAGGGGTCATAGTCCTCGATTTTTCTGAAACGTTTAAATCGCTTCCTTATTCTTTTGAAAGTGCAAATCGTAAATTTTCAAAACACGTGATTAAAGCAGCAACATCCGTAGCAACTTCGAAATACGTCAAAATTTCATCGAAATAATTGGCATCAAAATATAATACCAATGAATTTTCATTCATCAAAAATGTCACAAGAATCCTCTCAAAGATAGGAAGGGGTATCATACCCTAAACTTGTATTCATAACAAGTCAATAACACACGAATTCACCAGTGCACAAAATTTGATTAAACTTATCAATAGAAATCACGAAAATTGGTAAAGCACAAATTCCAGAAGACTTCACAAGAAATCCAGAAATCACAAGATGAGAGTATGAAAACTCAAACCGGAGTATGAAAACTCGGACGGGAGTATGACATACAATAAACGATATGGCATAACATAAAATATCCATAATAACATACTACTATAAGTATGTAAATAATGATCAACAGGAGATCAACCGATATGAGGTGTGGCATAAATATGAAATATCCATACCGACATACTACTATAAGTATGTAAATAATGATCAACAGGAGATCAACCAATAAGAGATAATCAATATCACAAGAATCTTCTCAAAAGATCCAAAGAGGTATCATACCCCAAATTTGTACTCATGACAAATCAATAACATATGAATTCACCAATGCACAAAAATAGGTGAGGCATAAAATTTCCAGAAATCAACATAAGGAATCTAGAAATCACAGAAAAAGGGAAAGAGGCCTATCACATGACGGTCCGAAGACCAAGGGGAGCTACCCCGCATGTGTGAATGGAATCACACAGATTGAGGTCAAGACTAACCAAAAAGCAGAAAGGTATGTGTGAATGGAATCACACAAGTGGTGTCTAGTCTAACCATCAGAACGATCATCATGATCAACGAGGAGTGTCAATTACACTAAGCATCTGTGAATGGAATCACACAGATTGAGGTCAAGACTAACCAAAAAGCAAAAAGGTATGCGTGAGTGGAATCACAACAGTGGTGTCTAGTCTAACCTTGCAATGAAAGAGACATCGCGCAATTGCTAGTCTAATTCATAAAGCGATCATCAAGATCAACGAGAAGTGTCAATTACACTAAGCTAGTGAATATAAAAGTTTAGCTTCATGTCCCATAACCACTAGCTTAACTTAAATATTTACGAACAAATTGTAGATCTTCACTAGAAAAATGTCACAAGTGGTTCAATCGAACAAGTCCAAAAATTAAACGACGAAGTAAACGCAAGCGTTTCATACCACTTGTTTTGCTAAGCCGTTTAATTAGATTTCTCATACGAGTGAAATAAAGGTTTGTATATACTAATAGATTGGAAAACGGTTTAGGAAAAGATTTTGATATTGAAAATAGAGTTGAAAACATTTTGATAAAAGAGTTTTGATATTTACTACTAGTATTGAAACATTTATATTTTTAAAGTGACAAATCAGAAAAATGATTGTAGAAACAATCAATCACAAGAATTCACATACGAAGACGTGAATAGAATCCAAAGAAATCGATACTGTATCCATCCAAAAGTATGTTCACGAAAATCCCGAAGAAAATGTTATCAAAGTTGCTAATAAATGATAGCAATAAATCGGGGAATTAACAAGAATCGATTAAATTTGGAAACCAAATCAATTCACTAAAATTCACCTTCGAAGACGTGAATAAAATCCAAAGAATTCGATTCTAAATCCATCAAAGTAGGAATATCCAAAAATTCCAGAAATAGAAGTTATCAAAGTCAACAAAGGAGATAACAACTAATCGGAAAAGAAGAATCGATTAACAAATGGGATAACGAAGCAAAACGAGCATAAATGCATAAATGACTTCAACAAAAATAAAAATCAAGTCGAAGTCGAAGTCAACAATTAATGGCCATAATAGAGTACAAAACGATTCAACATCATCATCAAAGGACTCAACGGCAAACCAAGTCAGAGTCTTGGAAATCAAGAATTTAGAAATTTCTCAAAAACAAAGTGACCGAAGTTGAATGGAATTCAAGCCGAAGAAAACATAAAATATCAAGTTCAGAATCGCTGAGATTCGAACAAAATCAATCATCGGCTAAATCTAATCAAAGCCGAAAACACAAGAATCAAAATCAAATGCTTATGAATAAGCGTTAGGAATTCATACCTAACAATCAAAGACAATCATATGAAAATATGAGAGATAAAACATCGACAAATAGTTGTAACACATGTACTATCTAAGTTATGTTTTATATTTGTTCTAAACCCCAGGCTCTGATACCAAGCTGTGACGCCCCACCTCTATACCCACGCTAGCCAAGAACACTACGGTGTAGTGCTGTCAACTAGCACGGAGAATAAGGCTGTTGAGGAGCAACCATCAATAGTTAGGCTTTATACTAGTATTGGTTATCTCAATGGGAGTGGTATATAAATATATTTTCTTTCATTTTTCATCTCTGATTTATTTTCTCCCATCGACATACCCTATTCCAGTATAAAACGAACTACGATGGTTCGTAATAGTTTAGAAAAGTAAATATAAAATATCACACAGATAATATAATGCGGAACACAAATCGAACAGAAAGTCTCATATATACAATAACTGATGTCAGTTACAATACCTTTGATACAATACATATGACACGGTACATATGATACAACTACAATAGTCGACTAAGGAAGTTACATATACAAGTACATTAACGTATTTAATATACATGAATACATATCTTCCTATACAATTTTACAGACTACTACAAATGACGACGACTACTCCAAAAGATATGAAAGAACTTCATAGCTCTAGCAGCAACCCAAAGCAGAATATCTACAACCTGAAATGCTCGGTCTGACCCGAGTATTAAATTCAAAAGAAAATAATACTCGGGTCAGTCTAATTCAAACTCAGTTATTAGTGCACAGAAGCAATAATAATAAAATAATGAATAGACGACAGTAATTAAACCAAATCAGAATGCAATTCAGAATATTGAATTGAAATAAACAAAACAGTTCAAAACATTTAAATATCAATTAAAATATTAAGTCGAGTAGGGCTGCACTACACACGCGCGTGCACTGCCCCGCCACTACGGAATATGGAATATGCAAAAGATTAATAAATCACAACAAAATAGAATATCACAAAACCAAACCGTGTGGCTGCAGTTCACGCTTGCATGCACTGCCTTGCCACTACAGTGACGAGGTACCCAATGAATACCGTGTGGCTGCAGTTCACGCTTGCGTGCACTGCCGTGCCACTACAGTGATGATGTACCCATTGAATACCGACAGCAATCAAAAACTGCAGAGGTCAAGTTTGGAAGACATAAATGCGAACCCAAATGTACACAATGGACGTACACTACTGGTTGCACATGAATAAAATTAAACTGGGGTGCAACATGGAACAACACCAAGTAAATGGCACAAGAGACAGTATGATACAAATGCAAGCTCAATTAAATTGAACACCACGTGTAGCAAGACAACCAGAACTGTTTGGAAAGGTAAACGATATTGCAAAAGACACCAAGTGAACATGATAAAACAACCTATCACTGAAACAGTACCAGCCTGAATTAGTGAAACAAGGCTTCACATTCAAGCGTAACACAGTACAAAGCACAAAGGCTACAAGTGGAACAAGTATGCATGTAGCAACAGCATGTAAACAATTTCGAACATAGAAAGACCATGATTAAATGGTCAAGAGAAGATGACTACAGAAGTATAGTGGGCAACATTTAAACCAGAAGTGTATGAGTTAATGCAATGCAAACCAACAAATGCAATAGCATACAAACAAAACTGCAAACTAGACAAGGCTACGAAAGTAAATCACCTCAGACCCAAAATGGCCAGAATAACCATGATAATGTTCAACATCAAAGTAAAATAGCACCTGAATTACCTGCCTCGAAGAACAGGCAATAAAAGGGAACAACAAGTGATGTACACATGATCGCACAGTGAAATCCGTGCACATGTATGCATGACCAGTTGCCATAGTTCAAATGTTATAAGTAAATTGACTAGAAGCAAAACAACAGTCATTAACAAGGCATGAACCAACAGAAGTTATCAACCTTAAGTATGCAATAATGCCAATGGCAGACAACACACATATGCATAGACCAATCAACAGAAGTCAATATGATCAAGTGCACAAGTATACACATATGCAGTGACCAGTGAACTACAGAATGAGGCTGGACATTGTATATATATATATATATATACAAATGACCACAAAGACTTCAAAGTGATATTTATATGCAACACAATGTCATAAATACAGCAGTTCAAAGAAACGATGCGATCTCAAATCGAAGTGTGTACGAGTTGCACCAATAGGCAACTAGGTATAACATATACACAATGATACTTAGCAGTGGTTATCAAACAGCATTGATGAAGATGAGAAGAAACGAGTGCAGACAGCACATACTAAAAGAAATATCACTAGAACATATATATGTAAACATGAAAGGGTGAGATAGCTATTTAAAGTGGATATGCAAGTGCAAACTCGAGATAACCCCCAGACTCACTTAAGACAATGAAACAACAGCCGTGATGAAAATGCAGTGATGTAACAAAGAATACAAGTTTATATGCAAATAAACAGTGTAATGATGGACTTACAGTGATATGCAGACTAAAGATGGTAGCTGGCAACAAGTGGTATACCCACAAGTGCAACAGTGGAATACGTTACATAAGTACCAATCTTCGAGTCAAGCAACATAAATGCAGGCTCAAATATCAAATCAGAGTCGTGATTACCAATGTCACCAACGAACAATATATACATGTGTTCGAGGCAACCTGGAAATATGTCCAAATAGCAACCATCATGCAACATTCATGAAACCAAAACTTCCAGAAACTTACAGTGGCCATGGCAATTGAACAGAGTCGATATCAAGCCGGGGTGGTCACGAGATAAAGCATTGGCGTGATAACTAGCAAACAAGAAATCTGCAATCATCGAATTTGAATTTTCCAAGAAAAACGACAGTTCAAAATCACGTCAACATGAAAATCGAACAACCATAAATCAAAGCCACGTTAGCACACAACAAGCGAGCATACAAATTCAAACCAAGTCCAAATAAATAGAATTGGAACAAGTCAGAAATCAAACTAGGGTTTGAATTAGATGTAAGTGAAGGAATCACTTACCTGATTTGCAAACTCGATCATCAGGGAACGAGCGAGCGCCATCTATCGTGTTTGATTTCTATGTCCTAGCTTCGCAGAGGAACGAAGAAGAGGGGCGAACGAAATCGAGCAGCCATTATTTTTTCTTTCGATGGTTTTTAGGTTTTCAAACGAACGAATAAGAAAAATAAAAATAAAATAAAAGGGGGATGGATTATACTCGAACAACACGGCACCAAAATAGATGGGCCGAGATTTAACATTTGAAGCCCAACAATTCCTTTTAATAATTTATAAAAGAATTTTAATTCAAAATTTAAAAACTTCAAATGGAAATTTGCAACAATATTTATCGTCTAAGTGTCGATTATTAATTGTTGTTAAGTACCGGGTTGTTACAGACTCCCCTCCTTAAAGAAATTGCGTCCTCGCAATCATAAGGAATAATTGGACAACAGATAACAACCATAAGAGCATATCATCACAAGATGGAGAAATTAGAAATAGGAAGTTCACCATAAAGAGCATGAAGGAAGCTTGAACGTGTTTGCTCGATGAATTCTCTGGATTCCAAAGTGAAATCCAGAGGATCTGAGAACCACTGAGCTTTTACGAGAAAAACATCTTTATTTCGAGGGTACTGAACCTCCGAAGCAATGATGTGAATAGAAGGTTGCTCAAGAATAAGGATCGGAAATCCCAAAGGCATTTCCGTAATTGGAAGACGTAGAAAACGTCATGAATAACAGAAAATTGAGCCGGTACACTGGCGTAGTACTATATAAACACCAAAGGAACCTTTTAATTTCATAAAAGAAATTCACAAATTCTCAACAAAATTTAATTATCGAATAGATAATCAGAATACAGAAATCACAAAACAGCAATATCTAATCACCGATTCGATAATTAGAAAACAGCAAAATCAGCAAATCTAATTATCAACAAAGATAATTAGAAAACACAAATATCTAACTATCAAAAATGATAATCAGGAATTACCACAACGGTGATCAAACTTCAAATCAACAAATATTCAATTATCAAAACGATAATCAAATCTTAAATCACAAATATTTAATTATCACAAACGATAATTAAATCTCAAATATCTAATTATCACAAGCGATAATCAGAAACAATAAATATCCGATTATCAAAAACGATAACCAGAAATCACAAATCAATGAATATTTAATTATCACAAATGATAATTAAGTCATAAATATCTAATTATCACAAACGATAATTAGAAACAACAAATTTCCGATTATCAAAAACGATAATCAGAAATCACAAATCAATGATTATTTAATTATCACAATTGATAATTAAATCTCAAATCACAAAATTTTCAATTAACGAGTCCGGAATTAACCGAAATAGCAAACGCACATGACCCATAACCACGAGTTTTACTAAATCGTTTAATTCACTTCATCGTTTTCTTGAAAGTGCATAATTGTGTATTTTAAAAATAACATTTTACATTCTCAAACGGACAAGTCCGGAATTAAGCGAATCAGTAAAAGAAAGGGGTCATAGTCCTCGATTTTTCTGAAACGTTTAAATCGCTTCCTCATTCTTTTGAAAGTGCAAATCGTAAATTTTCAAAACACGTGATTAAAGCAGCAACATCCGTAGCAACTTCGACATACGTCAAAATTTCATCGAAATAATTGGCATCAAAATATAATACCAATGAATTTTCATTCATCAAAAATGTCACAAGAATCCTCTCAAAGATAGGAAGGGGTATCATACCCTAAACTTGTATTCATAACAAGTCAATAACACACGAATTCACCAATGCACAAAATTTGATAAAACTTATCAATAGAAATCACGAAAATTGGTGAAGCACAAATTCCAGAAGACTTCACAAGAAATCCAGAAATCACAAGATGAGAGTATGAAAACTCGAATCGGAGTATGAAAACTCGGACGGGAGTATGACATACAATAAACGATATGGCATAACATAAAATATCCATAATAACATACTACTATAAGTATGTAAATAATGATCAACAGGAGATCAACCGATATGAGGTGTGGCATAAATATGAAATATCCATACCGACATACTACTATAAGTATGTAAATAATGATCAACAGGAGATCAACCGATAAGAGATAATCAATATCACAAGAATCTTCTTAAAAGATCCAAAGAGGTATCATACCCCAAATTTGTACTCATGACAAATCAATAACATATGAATTCACCAATGCACAAAAATAGGTGAAGCATAAAATTTCCAGAAATCAACATAAGGAATCTAGAAATCACAGAAAAAGGGAAAGAGGCCTATCACATGACGGTCCGAAGACCAAGGGGAGCTACACCGCATGTGTGAATGGAATCACACAGATTGAGGTCAAGACTAACCAAAAAGCAGAAAGGTATGTGTGAATGGAATCACACAAGTGGTGTCTAGTCTGACCATCAGAACGATCATCATGATCAACGTGGAGTGTCAATTACACTAAGCATGTGTGAATGGAATCACACAGATTGAGGTCAAGACTAACCAAAAAGCAAAAAGGTATGCGTGAGTGGAATCACACAAGTGGTGTCTAGTCTAACCTTGCAATGAAAGAGACATCGCGCAATTGCTAGTCTAATTCATAAAGCGATCATCAAGATCAACGAGAAGTGTCAATTACACTAAGCTAGTGAATATAGAATTTATCTTCATGTCCCATAACCACTAGCTTAACTTAAATATTTACGAACAAATTGTAGATCTTCACTAGAAAAATGTCACAAGTGGTTCAATCGAACAAGTCCAAAAATTAACTGACGAAGTAAACGCAAGCGTTTCATACCACTTGTTTTGCTAAGCCGTTTAATTAGATTTCTCATACGAGTGAAATAAAGGTTTGTATATACTAATAGATTGGAAAACGGTTTAGGAAAAAATTTTGATATTAAAAATAGAGTTGAAAACATTTTGATAAAAGAGTTTTGATATTTACTACTAGTATTGAAACATTTATATTTTTAAAGTGACAAATCACAAAAATGATTGAAGAAACAATCAATCACAAGAATTCACATACGAAGACGTGAATAGAATCCAAAGAAATCGATACTGTATCCATCCAAAAGTATGTTCACGAAAATCCCGAAGAAAATGTTATCAAAGTTGCTAATAAATGATAGCAATAAATCAGGGAATTAACAAGAATCGATTAAATTTGGAAACCAAATCAATTCACTAAAATTCACCTTCGAAGACGTGAATAAAATCCAAAGAATTCGATTCTAAATCCATCAAAGTAGGAATATCCAAAAATTCCAGAAATAGAAGTTATCAAAGTCAACAAAGGAGATAACAACTAATCGGAAAAGAAGAATCGATTAACAAATGGGATAACGAAGCAAAACGAGCATAAATGCATAAATGACTTCAACAAAAATAAAAATCAAGTCGAAGTTGAAGTCAACAATTAAAGGCCATAATAGAGTACAAAACGATTCAACATCATCATCAAAGGACTCAACGGCAAACCAAGTCAGAGTCTTGGAAATCAAGAATTTAGAAATTTCTCAAAAACAAAGTGACCGAAGTTGAATGGAATTCAAGCCGAAGAAAACATAAAATATCAAGTTCAGAATCGCTGAGATTCGAACAAAATCAATCATCGGCTAAATCTAATCAAAGCCGAAAACACATGAATCAAAATCAAATGCTTATTAATAAGCGTTAGGAATTCATACCTAACAATCAAAGACAATCATATGAAAATATGAGAGATAAAACATCGACAAATAGTTGTAACACATGTACTATCTAAGTTATGTTTTATATTTGTTCTAAACCCCAGGCTCTGATACCAAGCTGTGACGCCCCACCTCTATACCCACGCTAGCCAAGAACACTACGGTGTAGTGCTGTCAACTAGCACGGAGAATAAGGCTGTTGAGGAGCGACCATCAATAGTTAGGCTTTATACTAGTATTGGTTATCTCAATGGGAGTGGTATATAAATATATTTTCTTTCATTTTTCATCTCTGATTTATTTTCTCCCATCGACATACCCCAATTCCAGTATAAAACGAACTACGATGGTTCGTAATAGTTTAGAACAGTAAATATAAAATATCACACAGATAATATAATGCGGAACACAAATCGAACAGAAAGTCTCATATATACAATAACTGATGTCAGTTACAATACCTTTGATACAATACATATGACACGGTACATATGATACAACTACAACAGTCGACTAAGGAAGTTACATATACAAGTACATTAACGTATTTAATATACATGAATACATATCTTCCTATACAATTTTACAGACTACTACATATGACGACGACTACTCCAAAAGATATGAAAGAACTTCATAGCTCTAGCAGCAACCCAAAGCAGAATATCTACAACCTGAAATACCCGGTCTGACCCGAGTATTAAATTCAAAAGAAAATAATACTCGGGTCAGTCTAATTCAAACTCAGTTATTAGTGCATAGAAGCAATAATAATAAAATAATGAATAGACGACAGTAATTAAACCAAATCAGAATGCAATTCATAATATTGAATTGAAATAAACAAAACAGTTCAAAACATTTAAATATCAATTAAAATATTAAGTCGAGTAGGGCTGCAGTACGCGCGCGCGTGCACTGCCCCGCCACTACGGAATATGGAATACGCAAAAGATTAATAAATCACAACAAAATAGAATATCACAAAACCAAACCGTGTGGCTGCAGTTCACGCTTGCGTGCACTGCCTTGCCACTACAGTGATGAGGTACCCAATGAATACCGTGTGGCTGTAGTTCACGCTTGCGTGCACTACCGTGCCACTACAGTGATGATGTACCCATTGAATACCGACAGCAATCAAAAACTGCAGAGGTCAAGTTTGGACGACATAAATGCGAACCCAAATGTACACAATGGACGTACACTACTGGTTGCACATGAATAAAATGAAACTGGGGTGCAACATGGAACAACACCAAGTAAATGGCACAAGAGACAGTATGATACAAATGCAAGCTCAATTAAATTGAACACCACGTGTAGCAAGACAACCAGAACTGTTTGGAGAGGTAAACGATATTGCAAAAGACACCAAGTGAACATGATAAAACAACCTATCACTGAAACAGTACCAGCCTGAATTAGTGAAACAAGGCTTCACATTCAAGCGTAACACAGTACAAAGCACAAAGGCTACTAGTGGAACAAGTATGCGTGTAGCAACAGCATGTAAACAATTTCGAACACAGCAAGACCATGATTAAATGGTCAAGAGAAGATGACTACAGAAGTATAGTGGGCAACATTTAAACCAGAAGTGTATGAGTTAATGCAATGCAACCAACGAATGCAATAGCATACAAACAAAAATGCAAACTAGACAAGGCTACGAAAGTAAATTACCTCAGACCCAAAATGGCCAGAATAACCATGATAATGTTCAACATCAAAGTAAAATAGCACCTGAATTACCTGCCTCGAAGAACAGGCAATAAAAGGGAACAACAAGTGATGTACACATGATCGCACAGTGAAATCCGTGCACATGTATGCATGACCAGTTGCCATAATTCAAATGTTATAAGTAAATTGACTAGAAGCAAAACAACAGTCATTAACAAGGCATGAACCAACAGAAGTTATCAACCTCAAGTATGCAATAATGCCAATGGCAGACAACACACATATGCATAGACCAATCAAAAGAAGTCAATATGATCAAGTGCACAAGTATACACATATGCAGTGACCAGTGAACTACAGAATGAGGCTGGACATTGTATATATATATATATATACAAATGACCACAAAGACTTCAAAGTGATATTTATATGCAACACAATGTCATAAATACAGCAGTTCAAAGAAACGATGCGAGCTCAAATCGAAGTATGTACGAGTTGCACCAATAGGCAACTAGGTATAACATATACACAATGATACTTAGCAGTGGTTATCAAACAGCATTGATGAAGATGAGAAGAAACGAGTGCAGACAGCACATACTAAAAGAAATATCACTAGAACATATATATGTAAACATGAAAGGGTGAGATAGCTATTTAAAGTGGATATGCAAGTGCAAACTCGAGATAACCCCCAGACTCACTTAAGACAATGAAACAACAGCCGTGATGAAAATGCAGTGATGTAACAAAGAATACAAGTTTATATGCAAATAAACAGTGTAGTGATGGACTTACAGTGATATGCAGACTAAAGATGGTAACTGGCAACAAGTGATATACCCACAAGTGCAACAGTGGAATACGTTACATAAGCACCAATCTTCGAGTCAAGCAACATAAATGCAGGCTCAAATATCAAATCAGAGTCGTGATTACCAATGTCACCAACGAACAATATATACATGTGTTCGAGGCAACCTGGAAATATGTCCAAATAGCAACCATCATGCAACATTCATGAAACCAAAACTTCCAGAAACTTACAGTGGCCATGGCAATTGAACAGAGTCAATATCAAGCCGGGGTGGTCACGAGATAAAGCATTGGCGTGATAACTAGAAAACAAGAAATCTGCAATCATCGAATTTGAATTTTCCAAGAAAAACGACAGTTCAAAATCACGTCAACATGAAAATCGAACAACCAGAAATCAAAGCCACATTAGCACACAACAAGCGAGCATACAAATTCGAACCAAGTCCGAATAAACAGAATTGGAACAAGTCAGAAATCAAACTAGGGTTTGAATTAGATGTAAGTGAAGGAATCACTTACCTGATTTGCGAACTCGATCATCAGGGAACGAGCGAGCGCCATCTATCATGTTTGATTTCTATGTCCTAGCTTCGCAGAGGAACGAAGAAGAGGGGCGAACGAAATCGAGCAGCCATTATTTTTTCTTTCGATGGTTTTTAGGTTTTCAAACGAACGAATAAGAAAAAGAAAAAGAAAATAAAAGGGGGATGGATTATACTCGAACAACACGGCACCAAAATAGATGGGCCGAGATTTAACATTTGAAGCCCAACAATTCCTTTTAATAATTTATAAAAGAATTTTAATTCAAAAATTAAAAACTTCAAATGGAAATTTGCAACAATATTTATCGTCTAAATGTCGATTATTAATTGTTGTTAAGTACCGGGTTGTTACAAAATTCTACAAGCTCTAAGTCTAACGAATCTAATTCAGTTGCGCAGCTAATTATGATACAAGTACAATGCAACTCATTACGTTCAAATGTGACCTTGTATGAAATAGTTATTTAATCTATAAGAATTTGATTAAATTAATAATTAATTTACAAATTAATCGTCATTAATGCTAATTACCCAAATTGCAAATCACGACCCCTACCACCTTCCACATTTGAAACCTAGGCTGCAAATATCATCTCCTTGATGCCTCCAATCATTCGCTTGTTGCGGCCACCGTGGGCCATCTCCGACTCTGCTCCACCACCATAGGTAGCCCCAGCCTCCAACATCCCTACGCCATTGAACTTTCCCTCCAACTCGCTGCCATTATTGAAAACATGGATAAAAAATCCATCTCTGTCTATCCCAGTTCTGTACTGTCAAGGGATGATCCACGATAATCTAACTGTCCTTCTCCTACATCTTGCCATGCCGAACCGTTTTCATGTTGGCACCATAGCCTCAATAGGCCCCTATCATCATGGTTGATGTGGGCAGTTGGATTTAGGGTATTAGATTTAGGTGGCTTCATTTTTGAGCAAAGGAGAGAAAGTGAGGTTCCTTTTATATAAATATTTTCTAACACTATTCACTCCCTCAAAATCTCAAACTCCAAATGAGGCGTGCTCACTGGTGTTCCTAGTAATTTCCCCTATTTTGAACAAAATGGAACTATTATCGAGACCTAATTCTATCGTATATAAAAATTAGCATTTTTTAAAATTCAATTATATTAGTTTAATTCTCTAAAATTAGTTGTTACACTTCTAGCTCGCATGCTCATAAGTACGTTTGATCGTCACGAAACTAGTCGAAGTATAACAATTTATTATTACGAATCCAATGACGCTAATTTCGTCAAAATCAGAGACCGTACTTCAGAATTTCTAGGATGTTACATTCTCCCCCTTAATAGAATTTTGTCCTCGAAAATTCCCAAAGGAAGAAAATGTTCCAAACCCTTAAGTTTTCAAAAATAATAAATCAAAATTAGTTATCAAGTTATTACTTAATTAATTTTCAAATATTATGGAAAATTTTGGCATCACCTGCAAGTTCGTTCTTAAAAAATACAAATTGCCTATATAGGCTCCAAACTAACAAAAGAAAACATAAGCCAAGTGGTCTCTCATATCTAGGGTATTTAACCATCAACCGATTTCAATTCCTAAATATACCGCGTACCTTTTTACATTTGATTTATATTTTTACAAGCAACTTATTGTCTCTAGGGAAATGCAAGTGCGCAAGAAGTAAAATAGAAATCTCATGCTTTCCTATACTTACGTAATCCAAAAGATATTTGCTCCCTTTCTCAATTTATTTATTGATTCAATGGTATTATGTTTACTTTAGCTTTGTCCTATTTATTGTAAATTAAATTTGGTGAATCAATAAAGTGGGTGGTTGGATGGAATATTTTGTGTTATTGCGTTTTGATTTCAATTCCATCTTGTTTTCAATCCAAGATATCTCTTTGTCAGTTGGATGACAAAGATCCATTGATAAAAGCTTCCGCAAAGCACTATATTTTCATAACAATTTGGTATCAGAGCATAGATCATTGCAAAGCTTATAGTAATTTTGGTTTGAAAAATTATTGATGTCTGATATTATTTCATGTTCAAAGATGGTTATCTTGGATGGGAAAAATTGGAGTATTTGGAAACCTAAGATGAAGGATGTTATGTACGTCAATGATCTTCATGATCCGATTAATGGAGATGGAAAGAAGCCCTCTGATGTAGACGAGGGAAAATTGAAGAAAATGGATAAGAAGGTGATTGCTTTGATTCGCTAGTGTCTTGATGATTCAGTTTCCCATCATGTGTCTAGTTGTGAATCCGCGAAGGCTTTGTAGTACAATTTCGTATCTTTGTATGAGTCAAAGAGTGCTACTAGTAAGGCTTTTCTAGTTTGAAAGTTGGTACAACTGAGATTAGATGAAGAGAACTCTGTTGTAGAGCATTTGGATGAATTTCAAAATTTAAAAAATCAATTGCAAAATATGAAGGACAATTTTGATGATGAGTTATAGGCTCTTTTATTAATGAATTCGCTTTCAGAAAGTTGGGAAACTTTGGTTGTTTCATTGAGTAATTCCAATGCTAATGGAACTATCCCTCTGGAAACTGTTCGAAGCAGTCTTTTGAATGAGGAGCATAGAAGAAAATGGTCAGGTATGAAATCAGTTCAAAGTGGGGCTATGGCGGCAAGGGACTCGAAGAAAAATACATTTTGGAAGAAGAAGAACGCTAATGGTAAAGGTGTTATCAATTTTCATTATTGTAATAAGAAAGGCCACATACACAGCAAGTGTTATGCTTATAAAAGAGATCAGAAAAAGGCTGCGCATGGTGATACTAGTAGTGATGCACATGCAGGTTTTGTTGAAGGTACCGATAGTGATGCTTCTTATGATGTCCTCTTCAGTGAAAACAAGCCTTAGAAGATGGATAAGGGAGCTAGTTTTCACATTTGTAGAGATGTGAATTATTTTTCTTCCTATGAGAAGAGTGTCGGCATGATTAGGACAGCCAATGGAGAAGAGCTACTGATTTTTGGTATTGGATCAATCTGATTTCGTATGCATGATGGGGTGGTTAGAGAAGTCTCTTGAGTGATACATGTACCCACTTGTTTGCATAATCTTATTTCTCTCGGTCTGTTGGATCACCGTGGTTGCACTTATGAGACTCAAGGTAGAGTTCTGAGAGTGAATGTAATCACCCGTAAAATTCGATGATTTTAAAAGAGTTAATTTAATCGGATTTCTAATTTAATTTAGAAAGAAATAAAAGTCTTAAAGTTTATATTGGAGCGAATGTAGAAATTTGATGAAGCAACTGTAATTAAATGTTAACTATTTAATATTTATATGGCAATAAATTAAAATTGAGAGGTATTTAAGAATTTATCCCCATAAGTTGATGTAAATGTATTAAACTTGAAATTTTAAAAGATATGATATTTATAACTGAAATTTTTCCAAGATTACAATTAAATGAACTTTATTGTTACGCTAATAAGAGCTAGACAATAACTGAAATTTATGAATGTAACAAAATAAATAGAAATGTTAATTTTATTTCATAAGTTAACAACTGATGTAATAAAAAGAATGAAACCAAGATAAAATAATTAATTGGGATTTTAATTTTTATTAATATGTAAAACTGAAAAAAATTCAATATAAATTGAAATATAGTAATTAATATAAATAAAAGACTAAAATTGGATAGTATTAATGTAGTGAAAGACAAACAAATATTAACTATGTTATTTGTGTAATTAATGGATATGAATACCAAAGGCTAATTGTAATAAGGGATATAATTGAGGAATATAAGTGGTAGAATAATAAAAATTTATGATTTTATTTTGTTAGCATATGTTAAGAGATATGTTTATGATCTTAATTTGAACTTCTACTAATAACATGTATTACAGTAAGATAAAAAAATGATAACATACGCCAGGTGTATTTAATGATATTGTTTGAATGTAATTAATAACGATGATTATAATAATAAATGTTAATCATGATTAAATTATGTCAATGTTATTATTAATTATTTGAATGCATGTATAAAAAGTTATGCAAATATCAATATTCAATATCGGCACACCTTTGAAACAAGGTTTTAAATAAATAACTACATTGATGTTTTATTTTGTTGGAAACCTTATGTACTATGAATACATGCTAAGATCAGCCAACAGATGAAGAAAATTAAAATGTTGATTAAATTAAATAAGAAAGTTAAATAAGAAGAATAGAAAAAGATTCTTTTACCCCATTAAAAAAATCTCCTCATTTTTCTTTCCCTTTTTATAAAATCCTTCCTCCTCCTCTCCAAAAAAGAGCTGCCATCATCTACATTTAAACAAAATAAACCAATAACAATTTAATGTCAAACATCAAATTAAATAAAAATAAAGGTGATTCATCCAGCTCTTGCAAGGGTTGGGTGTGGGTCTTGACGATCTGAGGAGAAAGCACAAATCAAGGAGTGAATTTTGGCTAGTTCTAAGAGGTGTCTTCTATTTTAAAATGTTATATTAAGTATAATGTTATTATCATAGTTTATATGTATATGCTATTTCCTCATTTATTTTGAAACTGATATGTTATTTGATTTTTTTGTTGAATGAATTAATTTAACTTTTAATTTGATAAATTAAAACAATTTTTTTTTGTATATATATTAAAGGAATGTTTTAATTATAGATCCTTGTTTTAAACTCTCAAACCAAATTGCATTTTTTTAAGATCTGAAAGTTTATATACATATAATTTGCATTTGTGTAGAAACAGAAATATTGTATACACTTGTTGTCACTTTAACTTGAATTGAAAATATCATGAAATTTGAATACTTTGTTGAATAAATTATTTGTTCTTAATCTAATAAATTATTATAGAAGTTTACATATGCTTAACAATTTTTTGATGATAAATCTGTGCTTTGATTCTGATTACAACAATATTTAAATTTGTTGCCTAATTTATTATCTCAAATGTCCTTATTTAAGGATCTCAAAGGTTTGTTACTATATTGCTTAATTTGTCGTGTTCCACTTTTGTTTTGTTAAAAAATTAAATAAATTTCATGAAGGTGAAAAGGTTTAATTTATATGTATATATGTATTTTTGACTTCAAGTATACATAAGTTTACAAATGCATTAGACAATTTAATGTGTAATAGAAGTATGCTTTGAATTAATTAATAAGCTTTGGTTTAATCTTTATACACACATGTATGTGTGTTTGTGTGCATGTGTATACATATAAACACTTAATATTCTAATTTCAAATTGCTAAAGCATGATTTAATTTTTATTATTATTATCAAACAATTTAAAAGTGAGGTAATATTATATACATATTAATTTATTGTTTGTTGTTTATATTTTCTAGTCATAATACAACTTGCATGATAATTAAAAGTTGTATTAATAAAATTGGCTAAAGTGGGAAAGTGGAATTAATCAATGTCGTCGCCTTTTATCTCCTTCCCGATTAGATCTTACGTGATTTCATCTACATTTATTCTTGTTTATTTCTATATATTGTCACCAATTAATCATACTTGATATATGTTTAGCAATTTTGACATACAGTTGAAGTATGAATATATATGATGTATTCAAACTTTTCTATATCTAGCACTTAATTAATTTAGAATCAAACTAATAAAACGTGACATTTATTTTTGTCCACCCACATTCATTTCCTAATTATAAATAACCGACATCTTATTTCTTCTTTTACATTTTGTTTCTCCTAACACCTCATATTCAAACGCTCTTATTCTTGCAAATCCAAAAGCATTCTTCTATAAAAATGCTTTTTTTCATTTTTTGTACACTTCCAGTTCTCATCTTAGTTGTTCTTCAATCTTTTCCTGAAGCCTCATCTTGAGAAAATGTAAGTAATAAAATTTGATTATTTATATATACTTTTAATGCGTCCTAATTTTTATTTTAATAATACTTCTTGCAACATGAATATCTTTTGCATATAAACTTTGATTCACGTGTGATTTCTTCTTTTGGATTCATTATATTCCGGACTACATGAAATTGATTTAGTTGAATTCGGAGATTGTTGAGTTTTACGCTTCTGTTTGGATTTTTATGGGCTAAAATCAAAGGTGAGTGTTTTGACCCACTCACAACTTCTAAGATTTCTTATGTTTGTTAAATTAATTTTTGATGTGGTTAAAAATTTACCTACGATTGTTTGGCATATTTTAATCATCCTCTCAGTTCAATTGCATTTATTAAATTAGATTGTTATTTAATTATTCATTGCATATAAACTGCCAGTAAAATTTGTTATTTATTCATTTATTGCATATAAACTCCCAGTTAAACAGTTATTAAATTTATTATTGAATATAAACTGTTAGTAATACCTGTTATTTATTACATGTTATACATTAATGTATTGTTTGAATTTAGATGATGATTTTGATAAATGGTTGATGGTTGATATTGGATGAATGGATGTTGAATGGATGTTGTATTTTATGTTGTTATAAACTGCAAGTTAACATGCATTGTCATTTCATTCGGGATTGCGGTTTGAAATGATATGTAACTGTAAATTTTTATTTTTAAATTGCGGATTGAAATGATAAATATCTGTATCAATTAACCATGAGATAGAAAATTTTATACAGGCACCGCGATATATATATAAAATAATTTTTGAAATAATTTTCTGTGGTTTTGTAAAGAAATCTATATATATGGTTTTGTGAGATATTGATTTCGGATATATGATGAAGGTTATTTTATATAGTTAAATTTTTGGTTTTTAAGCTATGTATAAAATTTGTTTAGGGTATAAAATAACGTTGATTTTATTGAATATAATATGGATAAGTATTTACTTAAATTATATTTAATATAGAGTTGATATTGATTTTATAAATCAAGGTTGGGAAGATAGTAAAACAGATTGAGATTTTTATTTAATTAAGAATTATATTTAACAAGAGTTCATTTGGAACTTATTGAAATTTAGATTTTTAAAGAATATTGTTTTATAACAAAACTCGGGGTTAAGGTGATTTAAGTGAATATATCAAGTCTAAATAAATTAAGGAATATTAAATTGTTGAAATTTGAAGTCTATTTAAAAGATTGTGGATTGATTAAATTAAACTATTTCAAAACTAAATGATAGTAAAGTAAATTTGATATATATGTGAATTATAAAATTTAGTTTTGAAACAATTAATATTGAAGCTTTGAAATATATGAAATCTGAAATGGTTTATTTGGGGATTTAAATCTGTATTAGAATTGATTGCAAAATTAAAGAAGCTAATTTATTTTATTAAGTAATTTAATATTTAAACCATTTAAGTGGTGTATTTATATTTCAAAGTTATGAAATTCAAAGCTTTATGGTTTGGAAGCCTATATTTCAAGTTTTTGGTTTCAAAATATTATAACTTTGAAATGAGTTTTAAAAAAGGATATATTGAAATGATATCATATTTGTTTGGTTTTAAAAGATGAAGTGATATCGTATTTAAATGGTCTTGTAATGGATATTTTATTCTGGTTTTAAAGTATAAATTATTTTAAAATAACCGCGGTGTTATAATAACGTTTGGTTGTTGAAGAGACCGGGATCGGAAGTTGTCATACTCTTTGCCAACTTCGAAAACCACTTTAACAACCGTGTACGCGGTGGAGATTCCAGAATGAAGTAGGATGATGGCGGCGTTTCCTTTAAGGTAAATACGTGGTCCCAACTCCCGTGAGTTGGCATAAGGTGGCTAAAACAGGAGCGATTCTCGGGCCAATTGAGGTGGCACCTTTGATCGGGCACATCCCTTCAATTTTATACTTTGACTTTTGGATTGATTCGGTGGCCACTTTTGATTTTTCTTTTTTTGGGTGTGTGTCTCGAGGTGGGCGGTAGCTGCGGCTACGCGTTATCACCAGCCCAGATGCGTAATTGCTATATCTACCCTGGCATTGCCTAGTTGTGCCATGTCACCTAACCTAGCGCGCCTTATACGATTTTGGTTTTGTACCATACCTATGGAGTGCCCTCTGATGACGTCCAGTACGGGGGAGATTACGGTACTGTATATACTATGGGAATATATTATGTGTTAAGGTGGAAAATGAAAAGCCTTAACGCTATTTAAAAGTATGTTTATTTTACAATTAGACACTATTATAATAGCGAAATATACTACATAGTAAATAGTTTAACGGATCCTTAGGAGATGTAAATCCCGAGCATCTCTTGTTACTGCACTCATATTTATTCCCGTTGATTTTACTTACATAAGATCTTTTAGTTCCGACTCGAGTATTTTGTTTTTCAATTCCCTCGGGTCAGTCCGAGCATTTCAAGATTTGAAGATTTTAGCTCTAGAGGAAGAAGACGACGATTATTAGTACTATTATCTACTATATCATTCCACTATATTATTGTATTCCGTTGCATTGATAATTATTGGTATGTGAACTCTGATATTTATTTTATGAAGAAGAATCAAATGTTTTGTAAACAGTTTTATGAACCGTATATTGATTATTATATTTTATCTTTTCCGCTGTGAGATTCTGTTTTGTTTTTTTTCTCCTCTGTTTTTCTTATTTACCCCATAATAATCCTCCCTTCCGTATGGTTTGAATTGGCCCATGTGTTGAATTAAAGCGTGCAAAAAGGCGGGATGTTACATATGGTATCAGAGCTTTGGTTTAGCGATAAACCTTAGCTTTATGGGGTCTGACTTTTTACTAATAGGGTAGTAATACCCTATGGGAATCGCTGAGTGTATAGATATGAGAGAGCGCATTTGTTAGTTTTATAAAAAGATTTTAATATTGTGTTAATCTGTTCCGTTTTGTATTTATAAATTCTTGTTGGTGCATGGGACGCTATGACATCAATAGGAAACACTTGATAGGACAGACCGACATAATATTTGTTTTTAATATAGGTGAATGAAATAATTTTGCCTATTATATTTTCTATATATATAAAATAAATTTTATAAATAAGATATATATTTGGTTGCTATATATTAGTTTTAGGAAATGAAAATATAAATAATAGTTGAAATAAAGCTGAAAATAAATTAAATAAAAATTTGGAAATTTAGAACTTAAGTTTCGAGGTTTGATAATTCTTTTGAATAGTTTTGAAATATAATAATAATATTATTGGAAGTATTTTCTGATATAAATATTTCAATAAGAAACAAAATTGTTTTAAAGGAGATTTTGGAAGAAGTAAGTTTTGTACTCCCCTCTCTGTCGTTGGAAAATAATTTCGGTGATGAGTGCACGCATCATCGACATTAATTTTTGAGTTTCGAAGTGGGAAGGCTACTGTAGAGTTTTACTGCAGAGTTGTTTTGATAAAAAAAATATAAATTTTGAATTGTTTAAATATAATTTGATTTTGTAAGTGTATATTTATCTATTATTTTAAATTGAATTGAAATTTAACCTGGTATTCAATTCTTAAGTTTTCGATTTATTAATAGTTTTCGTTATTATAGTGAAATGGAATGTAACCGATTAATAATTGGAATCTTTAATTAAAATAAGAAATTTAATGCTAGGTTATGAATGAAATTAAAGGTAATTTGAAACTATAACCTATGAAATAAAGGATATAATTATTGAACATTGAATAAACTTTAAAAGAAATAAGATAAACTTGTATGATTTTCAATTACTTTCTTAAAGGCATATATATAACTTACCAAAAATATAAAAGTTGAAATGTTTAATAAGAAATTGTAATAGAATATTATACAAGAAAATCTGAAATAATGAAAGTATTCAATGAAATTTCCTTAATAAATAAGAATTTGGTGTTGTAGATGTTAGGAACTTAAGTATGATTGAAAGACTATTAATTAAAATAGTAAGGTAAGTATTATAAATGGAATTTAGTAATAAATGTAAGTAAATAAATGAAATTAAGTAGTATATATGAAAGATAATAAACTTAAGTACATGACTGAAGCTAATTATTAATCAAATAAGTAGAAAGATGAATACTGCAAATAAACAAAGATAATAAAAGGATAAACCATTATATGTATAAAAAGGAAATCAAACAACAATAGTATGAAATGAAATTAACAAGAATAAACTAAGTTTATTGTTTGGATTTGTTGTTTTGTAATATCCCGGAATTTCAGGGAATTTAAAATGTTGATAATCTCTTGATTTAATTGTTTGAAAGTGATAAAATTGTTATTTTCAAAAATAAATGAACTTATTTAAAATTGATATTTATTTATTTAAATTGATTTTTAGATTTGGAATTTTTAAAAGTTTGACTTTGAATTAAATATAAATTTGGATTTGTATTTATTTAATAAGAATGAATACAAGCTTTTGAAATAGCATTTAAAAATGAGTTAAAGATATTATATATAATTTTATTTAGATCATATTTGGTTTCATTCTTTTCAAAGATTGTATTTTACATAGATTTAGAAAACAATTATAAATGTATAAATATATTTGTTTATTTGATATTTAATTAGAAAAGCATTTTCAAACTAAGAAGAAAACAAATTAGTAATTAGGAAATTAATTTAAAAGCCTTTAAAAAATCACTTATTAATAATATAAAAATACATTAGACAAGTGTTAATATATTAGGACTTCTTTTAACAAGTGTTAGCATATTAATTAAAGTTGAGACAAGTGTCCATGTTATTTTCTTTTTAATTTACAAATCTGAAAATTTGTTTATATAAATACTATATTCTCCTCACCTTCTTTTTCTTTAAACATTTTGTACTCATTCCTAAAAAGAAACTAGAACTACCATGCAAATCTTTCACTCTTCAGAAATCAGAAAATCCTCAAAACAAAATCTAAACCAGAAATTTTTCTCAATATAAAATCTGCAATTAATTTCCTCAAATCAATATCTGTAATCTCAAGCCTGAAAACAATTGATCCCTGTATTCAATCTAGTTTGCAAAATTTCATGTAGCCTGAAACCATTATGTTTACAAAGCAAAGCATGTAAACATTTTTCTCAGATCAATGTTAAAGTCATTTAAATCCTGAGACATTTACTCTCTGATTACAAAAGCCTGTAAATATTTTCTTGAGCAAATCAATTTGCAAGTCTGCAGATTCAAAAATCAAAGATCTGCATACTTGAATGTCTGCAACTTGTTCTCAATAAAACAAAAATCAATCCCTCAGCAAAAACTGCATATCTGCAGTTGTTTTTCAAAAACAAAACCTACTTTTCCAAAGGCATGTAACCAATTCTCTGTAGCATTCATTCTGCATCAACTCCTCAAAACTCAAGTAGCCTACCTCATAATTTTCAAATGCATGCAAGAAAAACACAAATCAATTCCTCAAACAAGTGCCTGCAGTTTTTTTTCTTAAATCAAAAATCTGCACTTACTCCTCTTAAACAGAAACCTATAATTCATTACCCAGATTCTGCATTTTGAAGTCTGCACCCAATTTTCAAGTGCATGCAAATCTTAAGGAGTATTACCTGAAACTGTCACCTCTGCCAAGTGTGCATGCAAATGATTTGGGGTCAAGTTGTTGGCTGTTCTTCAAATTGCAACCTGAGATACTCCAGTTTTTTTTAAAAGCTTCAAAATTCAAAATTTCTGTTGCAAATTTCCTACCCTTCTTCTTGAAGCTCTGCACTTCAAAAATAAGGTGAGTAAACATTTTCACTAAACTCAATTAGTTAAGTTGCTGATTTCTATGAATTTATGATGATATTCATATACATATAAATTTGCTTCTGTATAGTCATATGTTTAATATGTAGGTTATGGCTTTGAAACTGTGCATGTTTGTTTGCTTGATCATCTCTGTTTTGACTTACTGTAGGATGAAGTTTAAATCTAAACTTCAAACTATTTTGTTTAAACAACTAGTTAAAACACAGATTCAAAACAAAATAAGTTAGTTAAGCATAAACCAAGAACTAAAAGATTCAAACTAAGATTATGTTTTGGAATTTGTCTGGGAAGCCTACAATGCAGTGACATTTGATAATAAATGTTGAAATCAAATGATGAAAATTAGATGAAATAATTATATAATCTGGGTTGTCACTGGAAAATATGAATTTTAAAAAGAAATTCACATTTTTTAAAATTGTATTGAATGTGTAATTGGGTTTTGTCTGGAATTTGGGTTTTTGCCAAAATCTGTTGATTTGTGTATTTAGAGTGTTCGAGATTTTGGGTAGAGCTAGTCGAAACATCAGTAAGTATAGCAAAAATCATTGAAAAATGTTTAAACCACTGAATAATTTGATTTTGCCAAAGATTCATATTTAAACCTAGTTGTTGATGCTGTCTGTGAATTGACTTCTGCATCGTCATTATTGCATCGAGTTGTCTGAATTTGGGAGAATGAGGTGAGTTGTGTCGGCGATCCATGGCCGGAGTGGTGAAGTCTATCATCGATCGGCGGCGACGAGTTTTGGGTTTTCTGGTGGTGGTACAAGGGATTCAGTCCATCTTTCAGGCTCGATTTTGATTAAGGGAAGATTTTGAGTTTTTGTGAGTCGTGGAGGCTTGTAGGGTGGTGGAGTGACTCGGCGGTGGGTTCGCTGATGACCAGAGAGGGTCTGGCGATGGTGCAAGGTGCACGGCGACTTGATGGTGTCAGGGTTGTTTTTGGGTTGATTTTGTTTGTGTTTCTGGAATTAGTGGGGAAGGAGGGAAGATGACTCGGGGGAAAACTCGAGGAATTTCGATTGTGGCTCGGGTTATAGTTTGCGTGGTCTCAGGGCTTTGGGATGCTGTGTTCACTGTCTTGTTTAACAGTATTAAGTTTTTAACTTAAACAGATTTTAAAATTTTAAATCCTAATTAACATTGAACTGAAACTATAAGGAAGAAGAACAAAGTGTACTTTGTTCTGGGATTCATGTAAACATGAGTTGAACCCAAATCTTGTTCAATCTGATATTTTGTTTTAAAATATAAGGTAAGTTTTAAACTTTGAAAAGTTTAAGTTAAATTAAATTCTTGTTTTTGGGAATTGAATTGTTTTTATAAATAAACTTGTATAATGTTTAAGTATTTTAAAGTTAAATCTTAACATTATTTCAAATCTTATTTTGGAATATTAAAGAGAATATTAAGTAAAGTTTTATTTAAATTAATTTTGTGGAAATGATTTATTAATTAACAAATGAAGATTAAGATAATTTATTTGGAATTAGAATTGTTAATTAATAAAAGTATTAATGACTTCTTTATAATTTAATTTATGAATTAAGTTAAATAAAGATTTCTAAGATTTATTTAAGATAATTATTTTATCTTAAATAATGATTAAGTATTATTAGTTTGTAATTAGTTAGTTAATTAAAGAAGTTTAAGTTAATTAATTAATTTAATTATTATTTTAAAAAGGGTTTAATTAAGTAGTTAATTAAGTTTAATTAATTATTTAATTAACTATTAATTAAGTTGATGATTTAATTAATGATAAAGGATTAATTAAATTTTAATTACTTATTAATTAAGTAATTAAGAGTTAATGAAAATAGTAATTAATTAATTAATTAAGGATTTATTTAGTTTAAATGAGTTTCCTTAATTAATAATTAAAGGATTATTAATTTATAATGAAAGTTAATTAAGAATTAATTAACTGTTTTATTTAGGTTAATTAATTATAATTAAGAATTAATTCATTGTAATTATGGATTAATTAATTTGTAATTAAGATTGTTAATTAATAATTAAGTTTATTAATTGATGATTAAGAGTTAATTAATTAGTTAATTAAGTTTAATTAATTAATTATAAAAGTAATTAATGATTAATTACTTTTGATTAAAGAATTGATTAATAAAGGTTTATTAATTAATAATTGAAGATAATTAATCTGATAATTGAAGATTAATTTGGTTAAGAAGTAATTGAAGGATGAATTACTCGACTATGTTTTATGAGATGATTGAAACCAAGTAGGTTAATTAATTTGTTAATTAATTAAATAGGATTACTTGATAAAAGATTAAGTAGGTTTACTTAATAAGTTTTGATAAGGTTAATTATTTAAGATAAGTAATTGATTAATTACAGAGGTAATTGAGATAAGGTAATTACTGATTTGGGAAGTAATTTTTAATGAGTAATTACTTGTTAGAGTAATTAAAGGTTTATTACTTGGTGTAATAAATCAATGAATTTATAAAGTAATTAAAAGTAATTAAGAATAATTAATTACTGTATTTAGGTTGATGTAATTTAAGAAATTAATATAAGCCTGATTAATTAATTAAGGTTCATTAATTGATATGATTAATGAAAATAATTAGGGATTAATTACTTTATTAGAGTTAATTAATCAAGGTTGATTAGGATTAATTAATTGATTTAATTAATGGTTAATTAAGTAAGATTTATTGTGATGAAGGTAATTAATTTAATTAATTTTAAATTAATTAAGTGATTAGGTAATTAATTTAATTCACTTTAAATTAATTAGAGATAGTTAATTTAATTCAGTTTAAATTAATTATATTGGTATGAGTTAATAATTGCTTATGGATGATTGGATGACATTGATTGTCTTGAATGCTGTGTGATCTCAGTAATGAGATAAGTATGGTCGTATGATAGGAATGCTTGGTTGAATTGTGATTATCAATTGGGATGTTGATATATTGATTATCTACTATGATATGGATTATATGAATTACCTGTTATTTGATAATGTTGATTATCAATTGTGGCCTGTGCATTATCTATTCTGTGTATATGTAGATAGTTGAATTTAATTGTTTTAAAACCTTTAAAACAACTTGGACTTAAAAGACACGCTTTGGATTTCGATGAGACCGGGATCGGGTTTCCATATTTGGATATCCGAAAACCACATCGATTCCAAATAACGTTAGGTCGTGAGTCAAAGTGGAGCTTTGTGAAGACTCGAGGTGTAAGGGCTATACGTTAGTATAACTCTGTGGGTGATTCCGTAATGAGTTGACGGAATAGACCTTATAGATTCGAGATGGTGGTTTAGAGTGCAAGGGTTATTGTCGTTAACTCTGAGGGTGATTCCAAAATGAGTGTAACGAGATAATGCCTTCGGTTTCGTTCGAACCCGGAACGAACTTGTATGGATTGAATGCTTTCAGCACATCGTCAGGTGGACGATGAGCATTCTAAGTTATATGTCCTATAAAGGTAATCGTAACCTCAAGCCTCATCAACCGGGAATGGCTAAAACAGGGGAGGTGCAGCAAGGCTTCGTGGGTAGCCCCCACTGGAGAGTAAGATTTACCCCTGTCTAGAGGTCCCTTTTATTTCGGCTGTGTGGGACGGTTGAATAGCTACAACCGTCGGGGTTGTCTTATTTGGAACTGTTCAGTAAGGAACGGGTCCGGCCTTGTGTTGCAGGGGAGTTAGGGTGGCTCCTCGGTACGGTGATCTAGGCCACGTACTGTGACGGGCGGTACCCCAGTAGCCCTGCCATTGTATGGAATCCAAAATCCAATAAGTGCCAACGGTTTTGATTGTATTACCCACTTTTGTGGCTAGTAGCTGGAATTTAATAGATGTAACAATTTCGGCTATTTCATATTTATTTGAAAACCCTAGACACTATTATAATATCACAGAATTTCTTATCAAATGTTTTGGTTAGCGTAAGGTAAAAACTTTTCCATGTTTATGTGTGGGAAGTCTTACGTGATACTTTTTCTTTCAAAAGGTTTTTTAAAGTTAAGCAACTTTAACCGTTTACTCACACCAGACCCATGTCTGACCCGGAGTTTATTCTGTTTTTCTTAAACTCTTGGGTACTCAAATTTTTACGAGTAGCCAAGGGATTCAGGTTAGGTTTCTAAGTTGGCTTTGACGAATTGTGGAGGAGCAATGGAGCAGGAGGCTTCTGCGTATAGCTATAGAATATTCCGTTGTGTTTTCTCTGAGATGATGTTTTTGAGTTGTATTGAGTTGTATAACTAGACAGGTGTTTATAACTGTCTAGTATAAGTTGATTATGCTGTGTAACTCTGATGTATATGATACTATGTAAAGTATTAAGTGATTAATATAATTTATTCATTCCGCTGTTTAGATTCTGATGTGTCGTTTCTTTCTTCTTCTCTATCTTTTCTCTTTTCTATCCCTTTCTTTCTTAAAAATGATGCGATTTTCCGGGAGTGGAAAGTCGGGTCGTTTCATTTGGTATCAGAGCGTTAGGTTGAGTGAATACCTAGGCTCTGTAGTGGTGTCTTTCTTGAGAGAGCGTATTTGTAATTTTTTTATATAATTGTATATATATATTTCTACCTATCTATTTGGGTTACCTGTTCGGGTTTTCCAATGTAAGTTATAAAGGTAGATGAGGTAGTGGTGTGGGTAACACAACTACCATTGGTTGGAGTTTGAATGTTTGAGGATTGGAAGTGTATTTGTCGAGACCATAGACCTAATACCGTCTCGAGTAACCTTTGTAGTTTGGTGTAAGGATTTCATTGATCTCTGAAGGAAACCTGTTAAGGTTCGGAGTTCATCTTTGAAGTGTAAGTTTGATTGCGCTCGTGATAGAGGATTTTTGAGAATTGGATCTGTTGGTTGGGCAGAAGTGAGTGATGGTATTTTGATACCACAGGAAGTAATAGCTGCGTGATGAGATGCAGTGACTATGGATGTCTCTGAAGATGTTTTCTTTCGAAGCAAGTTTAATGAAGTGTGTTTGCTTCGGTGTTGTAGCTGAGTTCAGTAGGGTGTATGTGTTTAGTTAGAGGTCCGGGTTTCTCAAAGAACTCTGGATAAGAAGTCTTTGGCATCTGTGTTAGCAGGGCAGTTTGGGGGTGTTCTCGGTGTTGGTAAGAGATCTTTTTGGTTTAGCAGTTTTCTGGAATGGAGTTTAGAAGCAGATTAGTGGACCCGTTTCTTCGATGGGTTGGCTAATTAAGTTTAAACTGTTCTGATTAGTGGAGAGAGAACAGTATCTTGGATATTGGATTGGCTGATCGCAAAAGTGACTTGCGATGGTTTGGTGATTATCTTAGATAGTCTTTTGCTTGGATTAGTGGCATTTCTAGAGGATGTAGAAGTTAGAGATTTGCCCGCATTGGAGATTGAGTTCTGAATCAACTTGATGTCAGGAGTGATACCGGTGATTCAGCTGGGATGTGCTGTTTAGTCGGCATTTTCATCTGCTCCAAATCAGAGTTGTGCAGCGGAAGCTAGGTGGCTGTTGTTTTAGAGTAGAAGCAACTGGAAGTTGCAGTGTTTTGGATTTGGGAGTCTCTACTGAATTTATTTTTCAGAATCCAAGGCTAGTTGACGAGTGGTTCTGTTCTGTTCTTTTCTGGATAGGAGAAGTTGTTTTCCACTGTTGATAGTAGAGTTTGATTTTGATTTTGGATTGATTTTGTGAGGATCAGTTTGTTGAGTTGATCCAATTAGTTTGTAGAAGCATCAGCGAAGGTTGAGCTGATCAGGAAGTGTCTGTAGGCAGCCCGGATCATCTGGAAAGTTTTTGAGGTTTAGAAACGGAAGAATTTGGAATTCGAAGTTGGAGACTTCGATGTTGTTGAGTTTTCTCTGGTGAAAGGAAGCAATAAGATTTGGTGAGACTATGAGGTGATCTCCGTAGTATATTGGATTCTTCTGAGTTTTTGTAGAGATCGGTGCTTTGGTTTGGAGAGTTGAATTGCCAGTTTGGAAATCTGGAGTTCAAATTATTTCACGTATCTCTGAGGGAGTTCGTGTTTGGTCATCACTGGTTTTGAGACCAGTAGTTCTGTGAAGTTGTAGTAGTTGATCAGACTTGTCTTTGGTCTGGTATCTTGTGTTGAGTATAGATCTTGCTGAGTGGGAACTCAGTAACTTAGCAGTATAGCTAGTTTGAGTTTAGTAAAGCGAGTATCCCTGTGTATATACTGGGGAAACTCGAGTAATTTAGGAAATTTATCCGGATCTGTGTCTGGATAGCTAGTGTTGTTTGATTGAATTGGTTGTTTGGATGGAATTGTTTGTTTGATTGATAGTGTATGGCTGTATGTGTTTGAATTGGTTAAAATAAAATATAATTCTGGATTATCATTGTTTTAAATTTCGAGGACGAAATTCTGTTAAGGGGGGAGGATTGTAATATCCCGGAATTTCAGGGAATTTAAAATGTTGATAATCTCTTGATTTAATTGTTTGAAAGTGATAAAATTGTTATTTTCAAAAATAAATGAACTTATTTAAAATTGATATTTATTTATTTAAATTGATTTTTAGATTTGGAATTTTTAAAAGTTTGACTTTGAATTAAATATAAATTTGGATTTGTATTTATTTAATAAGAATGAATACAAGCTTTTGAAATAGCATTTAAAAATGAGTTAAAGATATTATATATAATTTTATTTAGATCATATTTGGTTTCATTCTTTTCAAAGATTGTATTTTACATAGATTTAGAAAACAATTATAAATGTATAAATATATTTGTTTATTTGATATTTAATTAGAAAAGCATTTTCAAACTAAGAAGAAAACAAATTAGTAATTAGGAAATTAATTTAAAAGCCTTTAAAAAATCACTTATTAATAATATAAAAATACATTAGACAAGTGTTAATATATTAGGACTTCTTTTAACAAGTGTTAGCATATTAATTAAAGTTGAGACAAGTGTCCATGTTATTTTCTTTTTAATTTACAAATCTGAAAATTTGTTTATATAAATACTATATTCTCCTCACCTTCTTTTTCTTTAAACATTTTGTACTCATTCCTAAAAAGAAACTAGAACTACCATGCAAATCTTTCACTCTTCAGAAATCAGAAAATCCTCAAAACAAAATCTAAACCAGAAATTTTTCTCAATATAAAATCTGCAATTAATTTCCTCAAATCAATATCTGTAATCTCAAGCCTGAAAACAATTGATCCCTGTATTCAATCTAGTTTGCAAAATTTCATGTAGCCTGAAACCATTATGTTTACAAAGCAAAGCATGTAAACATTTTTCTCAGATCAATGTTAAAGTCATTTAAATCCTGAGACATTTACTCTCTGATTACAAAAGCCTGTAAATATTTTCTTGAGCAAATCAATTTGCAAGTCTGCAGATTCAAAAATCAAAGATCTGCATACTTGAATGTCTGCAACTTGTTCTCAATAAAACAAAAATCAATCCCTCAGCAAAAACTGCATATCTGCAGTTGTTTTTCAAAAACAAAACCTACTTTTCCAAAGGCATGTAACCAATTCTCTGTAGCATTCATTCTGCATCAACTCCTCAAAACTCAAGTAGCCTACCTCATAATTTTCAAATGCATGCAAGAAAAACACAAATCAATTCCTCAAACAAGTGCCTGCAGTTTTTTTTCTTAAATCAAAAATCTGCACTTACTCCTCTTAAACAGAAACCTATAATTCATTACCCAGATTCTGCATTTTGAAGTCTGCACCCAATTTTCAAGTGCATGCAAATCTTAAGGAGTATTACCTGAAACTGTCACCTCTGCCAAGTGTGCATGCAAATGATTTGGGGTCAAGTTGTTGGCTGTTCTTCAAATTGCAACCTGAGATACTCCAGTTTTTTTTAAAAGCTTCAAAATTCAAAATTTCTGTTGCAAATTTCCTACCCTTCTTCTTGAAGCTCTGCACTTCAAAAATAAGGTGAGTAAACATTTTCACTAAACTCAATTAGTTAAGTTGCTGATTTCTATGAATTTATGATGATATTCATATACATATAAATTTGCTTCTGTATAGTCATATGTTTAATATGTAGGTTATGGCTTTGAAACTGTGCATGTTTGTTTGCTTGATCATCTCTGTTTTGACTTACTGTAGGATGAAGTTTAAATCTAAACTTCAAACTATTTTGTTTAAACAACTAGTTAAAACACAGATTCAAAACAAAATAAGTTAGTTAAGCATAAACCAAGAACTAAAAGATTCAAACTAAGATTATGTTTTGGAATTTGTCTGGGAAGCCTACAATGCAGTGACATTTGATAATAAATGTTGAAATCAAATGATGAAAATTAGATGAAATAATTATATAATCTGGGTTGTCACTGGAAAATATGAATTTTAAAAAGAAATTCACATTTTTTAAAATTGTATTGAATGTGTAATTGGGTTTTGTCTGGAATTTGGGTTTTTGCCAAAATCTGTTGATTTGTGTATTTAGAGTGTTCGAGATTTTGGGTAGAGCTAGTCGAAACATCAGTAAGTATAGCAAAAATCATTGAAAAATGTTTAAACCACTGAATAATTTGATTTTGCCAAAGATTCATATTTAAACCTAGTTGTTGATGCTGTCTGTGAATTGACTTCTGCATCGTCATTATTGCATCGAGTTGTCTGAATTTGGGAGAATGAGGTGAGTTGTGTCGGCGATCCATGGCCGGAGTGGTGAAGTCTTTCATCGATCGGCGGCGACGAGTTTTGGGTTTTCTGGTGGTGGTACAAGGGATTCAGTCCATCTTTCAGGCTCGATTTTGATTAAGGGAAGATTTTGAGTTTTTGTGAGTCGTGGAGGCTTGTAGGGTGGTGGAGTGACTCGGCGGTGGGTTCGCTGATGACCAGAGAGGGTCTGGCGATGGTGCAAGGTGCACGGCGACTTGATGGTGTCAGGGTTGTTTTTGGGTTGATTTTGTTTGTGTTTCTGGAATTAGTGGGGAAGGAGGGAAGATGACTCGGGGGAAAACTCGAGGAATTTCGATTGTGGCTCGGGTTATAGTTTGCGTGGTCTCAGGGCTTTGGGATGCTGTGTTCACTGTCTTGTTTAACAGTATTAAGTTTTTAACTTAAACAGATTTTAAAATTTTAAATCCTAATTAACATTGAACTGAAACTATAAGGAAGAAGAACAAAGTGTACTTTGTTCTGGGATTCATGTAAACATGAGTTGAACCCAAATCTTGTTCAATCTGATATTTTGTTTTAAAATATAAGGTAAGTTTTAAACTTTGAAAAGTTTAAGTTAAATTAAATTCTTGTTTTTGGGAATTGAATTGTTTTTATAAATAAACTTGTATAATGTTTAAGTATTTTAAAGTTAAATCTTAACATTATTTCAAATCTTATTTTGGAATATTAAAGAGAATATTAAGTAAAGTTTTATTTAAATTAATTTTGTGGAAATGATTTATTAATTAACAAATGAAGATTAAGATAATTTATTTGGAATTAGAATTGTTAATTAATAAAAGTATTAATGACTTCTTTATAATTTAATTTATGAATTAAGTTAAATAAAGATTTCTAAGATTTATTTAAGATAATTATTTTATCTTAAATAATGATTAAGTATTATTAGTTTGTAATTAGTTAGTTAATTAAAGAAGTTTAAGTTAATTAATTAATTTAATTATTATTTTAAAAAGGGTTTAATTAAGTAGTTAATTAAGTTTAATTAATTATTTAATTAACTATTAATTAAGTTGATGATTTAATTAATGATAAAGGATTAATTAAATTTTAATTACTTATTAATTAAGTAATTAAGAGTTAATGAAAATAGTAATTAATTAATTAATTAAGGATTTATTTAGTTTAAATGAGTTTCCTTAATTAATAATTAAAGGATTATTAATTTATAATGAAAGTTAATTAAGAATTAATTAACTGTTTTATTTAGGTTAATTAATTATAATTAAGAATTAATTCATTGTAATTATGGATTAATTAATTTGTAATTAAGATTGTTAATTAATAATTAAGTTTATTAATTGATGATTAAGAGTTAATTAATTAGTTAATTAAGTTTAATTAATTAATTATAAAAGTAATTAATGATTAATTACTTTTGATTAAAGAATTGATTAATAAAGGTTTATTAATTAATAATTGAAGATAATTAATCTGATAATTGAAGATTAATTTGGTTAAGAAGTAATTGAAGGATGAATTACTCGACTATGTTTTATGAGATGATTGAAACCAAGTAGGTTAATTAATTTGTTAATTAATTAAATAGGATTACTTGATAAAAGATTAAGTAGGTTTACTTAATAAGTTTTGATAAGGTTAATTATTTAAGATAAGTAATTGATTAATTACAGAGGTAATTGAGATAAGGTAATTACTGATTTGGGAAGTAATTTTTAATGAGTAATTACTTGTTAGAGTAATTAAAGGTTTATTACTTGGTGTAATAAATCAATGAATTTATAAAGTAATTAAAAGTAATTAAGAATAATTAATTACTGTATTTAGGTTGATGTAATTTAAGAAATTAATATAAGCCTGATTAATTAATTAAGGTTCATTAATTGATATGATTAATGAAAATAATTAGGGATTAATTACTTTATTAGAGTTAATTAATCAAGGTTGATTAGGATTAATTAATTGATTTAATTAATGGTTAATTAAGTAAGATTTATTGTGATGAAGGTAATTAATTTAATTAATTTTAAATTAATTAAGTGATTAGGTAATTAATTTAATTCACTTTAAATTAATTAGAGATAGTTAATTTAATTCAGTTTAAATTAATTATATTGGTATGAGTTAATAATTGCTTATGGATGATTGGATGACATTGATTGTCTTGAATGCTGTGTGATCTCAGTAATGAGATAAGTATGGTCGTATGATAGGAATGCTTGGTTGAATTGTGATTATCAATTGGGATGTTGATATATTGATTATCTACTATGATATGGATTATATGAATTACCTGTTATTTGATAATGTTGATTATCAATTGTGGCCTGTGCATTATCTATTCTGTGTATATGTAGATAGTTGAATTTAATTGTTTTAAAACCTTTAAAACAACTTGGACTTAAAAGACACGCTTTGGATTTCGATGAGACCGGGATCGGGTTTCCATATTTGGATATCCGAAAACCACATCGATTCCAAATAACGTTAGGTCGTGAGTCAAAGTGGAGCTTTGTGAAGACTCGAGGTGTAAGGGCTATACGTCAGTATAACTCTGTGGGTGATTCCGTAATGAGTTGACGGAATAGACCTTATAGATTCGAGATGGTGGTTTAGAGTGCAAGGGTTATTGTCGTTAACTCTGAGGGTGATTCCAAAATGAGTGTAACGAGATAATGCCTTCGGTTTCGTTCGAACCCGGAACGAACTTGTATGGATTGAATGCTTTCAGCACATCGTCAGGTGGACGATGAGCATTCTAAGTTATATGTCCTATAAAGGTAATCGTAACCTCAAGCCTCACCAACCGGGAATGGCTAAAACAGGGGAGGTGCAGCAAGGCTTCGTGGGTAGCCCCCACTGGAGAGTAAGATTTACCCCTGTCTAGAGGTCCCTTTTATTTCGGCTGTGTGGGACGGTTGAATAGCTACAACCGTCGGGGTTGTCTTATTTGGAACTGTTCAGTAAGGAACGGGTCCGGCCTTGTGTTGCAGGGGAGTTAGGGTGGCTCCTCGGTACGGTGATCTAGGCCACGTACTGTGACGGGCGGTACCCCAGTAGCCCTGCCATTGTATGGAATCCAAAATCCAATAAGTGCCAACGGTTTTGATTGTATTACCCACTTTTGTGGCTAGTAGCTGGAATTTAATAGATGTAACAATTTCGGCTATTTCATATTTATTTGAAAACCCTAGACACTATTATAATATCACAGAATTTCTTATCAAATGTTTTGGTTAGCGTAAGGTAAAAACTTTTCCATGTTTATGTGTGGGAAGTCTTACGTGATACTTTTTCTTTCAAAAGGTTTTTTAAAGTTAAGCAACTTTAACCGTTTACTCACACCAGACCCATGTCTGACCCGGAGTTTATTCTGTTTTTCTTAAACTCTTGGGTACTCAAATTTTTACGAGTAGCCAAGGGATTCAGGTTAGGTTTCTAAGTTGGCTTTGACGAATTGTGGAGGAGCAATGGAGCAGGAGGCTTCTGCGTATAGCTATAGAATATTCCGTTGTGTTTTCTCTGAGATGATGTTTTTGAGTTGTATTGAGTTGTATAACTAGACAGGTGTTTATAACTGTCTAGTATAAGTTGATTATGCTGTGTAACTCTGATGTATATGATACTATGTAAAGTATTAAGTGATTAATATAATTTATTCATTCCGCTGTTTAGATTCTGATGTGTCGTTTCTTTCTTCTTCTCTATCTTTTCTCTTTTCTATCCCTTTCTTTCTTAAAAATGATGCGATTTTCCGGGAGTGGAAAGTCGGGTCGTTTCATGTTTGTTTGGTTTATGGTTGTTTGGATAAGGATACTTTAAAATTGAATGGATGAATGAATAATCTATTTAGTTTCATCAAAGACTGTTGAGTAAAGGGTGTACTTGATAGTTTATTTTTCATTCTATACAATATAAAGTTTTGAACCCAAGCAACTGTTTTCTTTGTTTGAATGAATGATTGAATTATGTTGACTCTGTATGAAGGTTGTATGCTGTTTGTTGTCATTGGTTGTTGAATTGATTGTTTGTTTGTGGTCGAACAACTTAAATATTCATTTTATATAATTGTTAACCCTTTTAGATTATGTAAGTGAAATACAGGTTATGGAAGAAATTGCTACTGCTTTTGGTTCCATAAAATAAGCGTTAATTGCCCTACTAATAGGTACGTTTTCGGATTACGGTTTATAGCGTTATTATATTATATTATTTTCCCGTGTTGGGATATATGTTATTTTGAATTATATGTTGTATATTGTTATATTTGATACTACTATTTATCCTAGACCTCTCCATACAAAGGAGACTCTGCCGAAATTTTTCATGAATTTTTGACTTAGAAAATTTTATGAAATGTTGTCCAAACTTTGTTAATTTAAGAAAAAGGATTTAATTGCTACAAATTGATATCTTTTATTTAAATTATTTAATTTTGTAAATTATTTGTTTATAAATTTAATATTTTGTATAAGATATACTGGTTTCTAAATTCTCCTTTTCCCTTCTTTTCCTTTTCAGGGACGAAAAGTTTTGAGTGGGGGAGAATGTAACGATCCGTAAAATTCGATGATTTTAAAAGAGTTAATTTAATAGGATTTCTAATTTAATTTAGAAAGAAATAAAAGTCTTAAAGTTTATATTGGAGCGAATGTAGAAATTTGATGAAGCAACTGTAATTAAATGTTAACAATTTAATATTTATATGGAAATAAATTAAAATTGAGAGGTATTTAAGAATTTAACCCCATAAGTTGATGTAAATGTATTCAACTTGAAATTTTAAAAGATATGATATTTATAACTGAAATTTTTTCTAGATTACAATTAAATGAACTTTAATGTTATACTAATAAGATCTAGACAATAAATGAAATTTATGAATGTAACAAAATGAATAGAAATGTTAATTTTATTTCATAAGTTAACACTTGATGTAATAAAAAGAATGAAACCAAGATAAAATAATTAATTGGGATTTTAATTTTTATTAATATGTAAACTGAAAAAAATTCAATATAAATTGAAATATAGTAATTAATATAAATAAAAGACTAAAATTGGATAGTATTAATGTAGTGAAAGACAAACAAATATTAACTATGTTATTTGTGCAATTAATGGATAGGAATACCAAAGACTAATTGTAATAAGGTATATAATTGAGGAATATAAGTGGTGGAATAATAAAAATTTATGGTTTTATTTTGTTAACATATGTTAAGAGATATGTTTATGATCTTAATTTGAACTTCTACTAATAACATGTATTACTGTAGGATAAAAAAAATGATAACATACGTCAGGTGTATTTAATGACATTGTTTGAATGTAATTAATAACGGTGATGATAATAATAAATGTTAATCATGATTAAATTATGTGAATGTTATTATTAATTATTTGAATGCTTGTATAAAAAGTTATGCAAATATCAATATTCAATATCGGCACACCTTTGAAACAAGGTTTTGAATAAATAACTACATTGATGTTTTATTTATTTGGAAACCTTATGTACTATGAATGCATGCTAAGATCAGCCAACACATGGAGAAAATGAAAATGTTGATTGAATTAAATAAGAAGAATATAAAAAAATTCTTTTACCCTATTAAAAAAATCTCCTCATTTTTCTTTCCTTTTTTATAAAATCCTTCCTCATCCTCTCCAAAAAAAAGGGCTGCCATCATCTTCATTTAAACAAAATAAACCAATAACAATTTAATGTCAAACATCAAATTAAATAAAAATAAAGGTGATTCATCCAGCTCTTGCAAGGGTTGGGTGTGGGTCTTGACGATCTGAGGAGAAAGTACAAATCAAGGAGTGAATTTTGGCTACATCTAAGAGTTTTCTTCTATTTTAAAATGTTATATTAAGTATAATGTTATTATCATAGTTTGTATGTATAAGCTATTTCCTCATTTGTTTTGAAATCGTTATGTTATTTCAATTTTTTTGTTGAATGAATTACTTTGACTTTTAATTTGATAAATCAAAGCAAATTTTTTTTGTATATATATTAAAGGAATGTTTTAATTATAGATCCATGTTTTAAACTCTTAAACCAAATTGCATTTTTTTTTATTTGAAAGTTTATATACATATAATTTGCATTTGTGTTGAAATAGAAATATTGTACACACATATTGTCACTTTATTTTGAATTGAAAATATCATGAAATTTGAATACTTTGTTGAATAAATTATTTGTTCTTAATCTAATAAATTATAATAGAAGTTTACATATGCTTAACAATTTTTCGATGATAAATCTAAGCTTTGATTTTGATTATAACAATATTTAAATTTGTTGCCTAATTTATTATCTCAAATGTCCTTATTTAAGGATCTTAAAGATTTGTTACTATATTGCTTAATTTGTCGTGTTCCACTTTTGTTTTGTTAAAAAAATTAAATAAATTTCATTAAGGTAAAAAGGTTTAATTTATATGTATATATGTATTTTTGACTTCAAGTATACATAAGTTTACAAATGCATTAGACAATTTAATGTGGTATGGAAGTATGCTTTGAATTAATTAATAAGCTTCGGTTTAATCTTTATACACACATGTATGTGTGTTTGTATGCATGTGTATACATATAAACATTTAATATTTTAATTTCAAATTGGTAAAGCATGATTTAATTTTTATTATTATTATCAAACAATTTAAAAGTGAGGTAATATTATATACATATTAATTTATTGTTTGTTGTTTATGTTTTCTAGTCATAATACAACTTGCATGATAATTAAATGTCGTGTTAATAAAATTGGCTAAAGTGGGAAAGTGGAATTAATCAATGTCGTCAACTTTTATCTCCTTCCCTATTAGATCCTTATGTGATTGCATCTACATTTATTCTTGTTTATTGCTATATATTGTGACGACCTGGAATTTTGAGCAATATCAATTTAATAATCTTTGTTAATAATTAAATTGATTCGATCATTTTACATTATAAATTGACAAGTTAAAATTCTTTTAAAAGGTTAATAGTAATAATTTGTTAATATCTATCAACATTATTCTTAACAATATAAAATTTGGCAAATTTTATTCTTTTGAAAATTTATAATATTTTAATTTGGGAATATTTATTTTAGCAATTTAAAAATTGGTAAGTTTTATTTTTCAAAAGTTATATATTCAAATTTTAATATATATGAATATATATATTATGATTTGGTTTGTGTTTTAAAATTCAACACAATAATTATCAAAACTAACGATTAAAAATGTTTTTCATTTGAAATTTTAATTTGATTTAATACTTCTGAAAATGATATTTGAAATTTAAATTTTAACAACAAAGTTAAATTCTTATTTAATATATATATATATATATATATATATATATATATTGTACTTAAGTTTTAAATAAGATTTAAATTAAAAGTTCATTTGTTTTAATATTCTTTCATTTTAATTTTAACATAAGATAGATTGTTTTAAAATTTTATATAAAGAGTCAAATTTAATTTCTCAAATTTATAAACACATGTTATATAGATTTGGATCAAAAGCATAAGTTATTTGTTAATAAATGTTTATTTGAATTCACATGAATATTTATTGAAATCCAAAGCTTATTTATATAAAATAAATACACCTTATAATCATGTAAATATTACATTTGGTATCAGAGCATTAGGTTGAGTGAATACCTAGGCTCTGGAGTGGTGTCTATCTTGAGAGACCGTACTTGTAATATATATATATATATATATATATATATATATATACACCTAATCTGTTGGGTTATCTGTTCGGATTTTCCAACGTAGGTTATAGAGGTAGATAAGGTAGGAGTGTGTGGAAAACGACTACCACTAATAGAAGAGGCTTATATGTTGTGGTTGGAAGTATATCTGTCGAGACTGTAGATCTAATACCATCTCAAATAAGCTTTGTAGATTGGTGAAAGGATTTCATTAACCCCAGAGGAAGTATTTTCAAGAATTGGAGTATATTCTTGGGTATGAGGTTGATTTGCTCTCGTGTGAGCAGGGATTTCTAAGAGTTGTATTTGTCAGCTGAGCAGAAGCAGGTGATGGTATCTTGGTGACTTCATGAAGGAATAGCTGTGTGGTGGGATGTTGTATCCTTTGAAGGTTCTGAAGATGTTCTTCTGAAGCAAGAATTAGAGGGTGTTGAAGGAACGTTGCTGCCTACTACAGGGAAGATTCGGATGTTTAGAGATTTTTTTGGATCTCAAGTAAGGCTATCTTATCTATATTGAAGTATGAGACTAAGGTCGATGAGTTACCTCATTTTGGACATGGTCTTATTTGCTTTCCTTAAGAAGAACAAGTGGTTGGTGTTTGGTTTGGAGCCGAGTTTCTTGAGAAGATGTCTACTCGTCTCAAGAATTTTTAGTGGGATTGGGTGATAGTTTTGAGTTTCAAGAAGTTTAGGGTTAAGGATGATCTTTTGGCTTAGCAGTATCATTGAAGTGAAGTTTGGAAGCAGCAGCGTGGATCCATTTCTTCGATGATCCAATAATCTTTGGGATTCTACTATCAGCAGACCAGGCAGATAGTGAAGGCTTATCCATTTCTTTGGAAAGCTCAGCAGAGTAGGATATCTGTTGGAAGTGATCTATCAGTTTTTCTGGTAGATAAGTCATTCTTGAAGATTGATCTCGTTTAGAAAAGATGTTCTAGTTGGTGAAGATAGTTCTTTGGAATCTGAACTGGGTGAGATCGCAAAAGTGACTTGTGATTAGTTTGGGAATCTTAGAGTATTCTTTGGTTTGGGAATTGAGGAATCTCAAGTGGAGGTAAAAGATATGAAAGTAGCCAAAGACTTTCCCAGAGGTTTTTGAGGAAATCAGGAGTCTACCAACATCAGAGAAATGAGTTTCTTATCGACTTGGATTCCAGGAGTAATACTGATGGTTCAACCGTGTAGAAGGATGACTCTTAGAGAAAGAAGTGGTTGGTGAGGCAGCTTAGGATTCTTTTGAGAGGGATCGAACATCTAGTTCTAGTTAAGGTTCTGCTAGGATGTTTTGATCAATTGGTGGTTGCTAAGATTTTATGAGTCGAATGAACTGTGTATGGGTAAAGTTTGTGCTTGAGTTCTTGGATAGCATTCTTATATACTCCTGATCAGAGTTGTACAGCGGAAGCGAGATAGCAGTTATTCTAGTATGGGAGCAACCGGGAGTTGTAGTTTTCTTGGATTAAAAGATTTCTACAGGATATTCAAGTATGAAGGAATTTTCGGGATTTGGAAGGCATAGTTGTCAAGTGCAACTGTTTGGCTATTCCAGATAAGGGAAGTGGGTCTGAAGTCCACTAATGCTTGTGGAATAGAGTTGTGTTTTGGATTTCAACAAATTTTTGGGAGTACCATTTTGTTGAGTAGGATCAGGAAATTGGTTTGATTTTGGTCCAATTGTTGCGTAAAGAAATCAACAAGGGTTAAGCTGATCAGGAATATTGGAGGTGACTCGGAGCATCAGAAGAATTGTGCAGTTTAGGATTGAGGAAATTTGGAATAAAAAGTTGGAATTTGGATATTGCTTTAGTTTTATCCGATCAAAGGAGATATAAGACTTGGGTAAAACTTGAAAGCTAGCTCCGGAGGTATTTTGAGTTTCTGTGTTCACTGGAGATTAGATTTTTGATCTACAGGATTGAATTGCCAGTTCGGATAGCTAGAATTCATTTATTTCACATATCTCTGAGGAATATGTGTATGATTCATCGAGTGATGGAATCTGCAGTTCAGAAGGATCTGGTAGTTGGACTGGTTTTGAGTTTAGTCTGATACCTTGTTCAGATTTGTAAGATCAGATGAGGAGTTCTTGGTTATAGTAGTGTGGTTACTTAAGGTTCTGTAGAGCGAGTATTCCAGAATAGGTACCTGGAAACTCTTAATAATATTAGGAAGTTCTATTCAGAATTTTGTCTGAATAATTAAAATTGTTTGTTTGAATTGGTTGCTATGATTGATAGTGTATGATTGATTGTGTAACTGCTGTTTGAAATTTAAATTCTTTTGCTGGGTTATTAAATTATCTTTGCTTTTAAATTTCAGGGACGAAATTCTTTTAAGGGGGGAGGAATGTGACGACCCGGAATTTTGAGCAATATCAATTTAATAATCTTTGTTAATAATTAAATTGATTTGATCATTTTACATTATAAATTGACAAGTTAAAATTCTTTTAAAAGGTTAATAGTAATAATTTGTTAATATCTATCAACATTTTTCTTAACAATATAAAATTTGGCAAATTAATTCTTTTGAAAATTTATAATATTTTAATTTGGGAATATTTATTTTAGCAATTTAAAAATTGGTAAGTTTTATTTTTCAAAAGCTATTATTAAAATTTTCATATATATGAATATATATATTATGTTTGGTTTGTGTTTTAAAATTCAACACAGTAATTATCAAAACTAATGATTAAAAATGTTTTTCCATTTGAAATTTTAATTTGATTTAATACTTCTGAAAATGATATTTGAAATTTAAATTTTAATAACAAAGTTAAATAAATTCTTATTTAATATATATATATATATATATATATATTTTGTACTTAAGTTTTAAATAAGATTTAAATTAAAAGTTCATTTGTTTCAATATTCTTTCATTTTAATTTAACATAAGATAGATTGTTTTAAAATTTTATATAAAGAGTCAAATTTAATTTCTCAAATTTATAAACACATGTTATACAGATTTGGATCAAAAGCATAAGTTATTTGTTAATAAATGTTTATTTGAATTCACATGAATATTTTTTGAAATCCAAAGCTTATTTATATAAAATAAATACACCTTATAATCATGTAAATATTACATTAATGTAGTGACCCGAGTTTCTAACACCAGAAAGACGCATCACTATAGAAAAAAAGAAAGAGATAGAAGAAGAAAAGAAAGAGAAGAAAGAACAACAACACATCAGAATCTCACAGCGGAACGAATGAAATATAATATATAATATATACATAGTATCATATACATCATAGTACACAACTATATATCTCAATTTAGAAAGTTATAACATTTCTGTCTAAGATACAGTACAAGAACAGCTATACAGAATAACACACAGCGGAAACTCTAACTATATCTACACGCTGAAGCCTCCTACTCCAAAGCTCTTCCAGAATTGGTCAAGGATAACCTGAATCACTTGACTACTCATACATAATATCAGTACCCAAGAGTTTAATAAAACAGAAAATAAACACCCGAGTCAGACAGGGGGCTGGTGTGAGTAAACGGTTTAAGATTGCTTAACTTTAGAAAATCCTTTGAAAAGAAAGGTATCACGTAAAACTTCCTACACATAAACATGGAAAAGTTTTTACCATACGCTAACCAAAGCATTTGATAGGAAATCCAGTGATATTATAATAGTGTTAGGGTTTTCAAAATAAAATACAGAAATAGCTGGAATGCTTACATCTCACGTTCCAACATAGTTGGGCACAATCAAAACCGTACAGGCACTTATTGGAGTTTGGATTCCATACAATGGCAGAGCTACTGGGGTACCGCCCGTCACAGTACGTGGCCTAGATCACTGTACCGAGGAGTACGCCCGCTCCCCTGCAACACAAGGCCGGGACCATTCCTTACTAAACAGTCTCGAACAAGACCACCCCGTAGTTGGCTGCAAACCAACCACCTACTAAGCTGAAATAAAAAGGGACATCTAGACAGGGATGAATCTCGTCCTACTTGGGCATGACCCACTTAACCTTGCTGCACCTCCCATGTTTTAGCTATTCCCGGTTGATGAGGCTTGAGGCTGCGATTACCTTTATAGGACACATTTATCTTAGAATGCTCATCGTCCACCCGACGATGTTATGAAAGCATTCAATCCATACAAGTCCATTCCTGATTCGAAGGGAACCGAAGGCACTATCTCGTTGCACTCATTTTGGAATCACCCTCAAAGTCAACGACCATAGCCCTTGCATTCTGAATCACCATCTCGAACCTGTAAGTACTATTTCCGTCCAACTCATCACGGAATCACCCCAGAGTTATACTGATGAATAGTTCTTACACCTCGAGTCTTCACTTTCACTCCACTTGGATACACGACCTAACGTTTATTTTGGATCAGTGTGGTTTTCGGATATCCAAATATGGAAACCCGATCCCAGTCTCACCGAATCCAAACGCCATTTTAATGTCAAAGTTGTACTTAATGGTTTTAAACAGTAGATATTAAGAATATCATTTAAACATAAATGGATGATTCACATTTCACAAATAGTTAATCCACTATTATCACATTCATCCATACATATCACAAAGCAGCATATATATCACATCTCAGATATATCATATTCATATCATCACATATCGACCAATTACATACGATATCATCCAATATCATTAACTCATCCAATAATACTTATCAACCAATCAATAATCACCCATACACAAGGTTGATCCAGACTTAATTAATTTAATTAATCCTTAATTAAATTAATTCTTCTAAAACGCTTGGATTTTCATTAATCCAACTTCATATTCATTAATTAATTACAAATTAATTAATAAACATCACTTAATTATTCACTTTAATTAATCATCCTTGATTAATTATTACTTAATTACTTTAAGTAATTATTCCTTAATTGCAAATTTAATTAATCATCTTGATTAATTACTTCCTAATTATACGAAGTAATTATCTCTTAATCACCCCTTTAAATTAATCATCCTTGATTAATTATTATTTAATTATCTGATAATTATTCCTTAATTATCCGTTAATTAATCACACCTGGTTAATCACCTTTAATTAATCATACTTGATTAATTACTCTTGATTAATTACCTTTAGTTAATCACACTTGATTAATCATTTATAATTAATCATATTTAATTAATTACTTTTAATTAATCACATTTGATTAATTACTTTTAATTACTTTTAGTAATTAAAACTAAATTAGAAATTAATTATCTTTAATTATTAATTAACAATTAATTAATTATTTCCATTAATTAATGATTACTTTATTAATTAAATTTATTTTTAATTAATTACTTTAACAAGTAATTAATCACATTATCAAATACTTTTAATCCTTTTATTAATTAACCACTCATTAAATAATTAAAACCTTTAATTAATTGTATCAATTAATTCTTTAATTAATAACCCAAGTGATTAACCCTTAATCACATCCACTAAATTACTTTTATAAAGTAATTATCTTTTACTTAATTACCTCCAGTAATTCATCACTTAAGTACCTAATTACTTCACCGAGTAATTATATTAGATTAACCCATAAGTGATTATCTTAATTAATCACAAATTAATTACTTAATTAATTATTGAATTAATCATTTAAATTAAATTAAATAATTCTTTAACTTCTTATTTTTAAAAGATTCTTAATTAAGAAACCTATTATCTAAATTAAATCATTTATATTAACCAAAACACTTTAATAATTAATCATAATTGAAGTATTCCAATTATCTTCATATATTTGATTATCTTTAAATTAAATCATAATTCTAAATTACTTAAGAAAATCTTTATTATAATTTATTGCCAAATTATAAATCATTACACTTTATTTAAAATAAAATATAACATTTTAGAAACCAATTTATAATTTAAACACATTTTAAATTACCTTTAAATCTTTAAAACTTTCCCAAAGTTATTAAATAAATTTTTATACAAACCTTATTTTTGAAATCTACTTATTTATTTAAAAACTTTTCATAATTTAATATATATAAACTTGTTTAAAACATTAACTTGAAACAAATTATTTTATAAATAAACTTGTTTAACTTTTGTTTTAAAAACTTTAATCATTTACAAAATTAAATTATCTTTGTTTTAAAACTTTTAAAACTTTACTGTTAAAATTTTAAAACTTTAGACTTCCTGTACACAAACTAAAACAGATCCTGCTCAAATCAAAAAAACGAGCAAACCATAGCTAGTACTCGCGTCGGCCCCGAGTAACCCATTCCCAAAACCTTGCTTCGAGCCAAAATAGCAATTACCCGATGAATGCTTCGAGTCTCCACCTTTCTTCCCCAAAGTCCAACCCCAGATACACAACCGTGCATGTTAACGTGCACATCGCCGCCGGTCGACAGCGAACTCCTCGTCGGCCACCTACATGACGCACTCGACCTCTACTACATATCACGCCACCCAGAAAACTAATTTCGATCAAGTAACAAATTTTGACCCACGAACCCAACAAATCGAAAACCACCATCACCAGTAAATCAAACGCCGCCGATGAAACTTGCCACCAGACGCCTCACCCTCCTTCCCTAAGCCACGTCGCAACTTCCAGAATCCACAGCAACTCCACGATCAACTACGGTAGCTTCTCGTTGCCGTGAATACAAGATGAACAAATCGACAAAATACAAGGTATAAAACCCTACTTCAACAATTATCATCCACCCCATTCATTGATAAATTATCAAAGCAATTTTCCCATGATCACCGACGCTCCCTCCACCTCCGTGCTCAACCACGTCGACCAATTTGCTGCTGATCACCGTAAATCGACCATTATGCCCAAAATTGAAAAACCGAGATATCACTCCGAAAATCAATCTAAAAATTATGATCCATACCTTAAAAATCATAATTTCCCATTTGTAATTCAATTATAAAATCAAAACCTAAATTTGAATTTAAAATTTTTCGTCCCAAATCAAGATATTACTGTAAATTTAAATTTCTAAACACATGTTTCAATTTAAAAACCTTTAATTATTTTTAGGTGAAAGATTACATGATTTCAAACATCTTTTATTTAAAACCACAAGCAAATTCAAATTTAACTATGAGTTATTGATCTTGTTTGAAACCCGTTGTAATACACAGAGCATATTTTATCATTACAGGAAATCTCAATATCATCAATCACTCAAACAATAACATGCAACAGTTTAAAACCAAGAATCCAGATAAACCATCATGATTTCATGCACAAGAACAAGATGGAATTTAATATTTAAACGGTTTTTAAAATTGCATTTACTCACCTTTGTATAAAAGCAGAAAGTTAGAACTGTTTCCAAGCTTGAAATTTTACTGCATTCTTCTTTGCATGTTGAATTCTTATCTGTTGTTGCTGTATTTATGTTTTTCATGTTGATGAATTAGTTCTCCTGTCTGCATTGCTGGTTTGATTCCTGAGTTTCTTGATTGAACTTGAAGATTTTGCATTGAAGTTGTAATTTCCAGATTGAAACTTCCAAGTTCTGCAGATTTTCATATTTTAACAGATTTTTTTAGATCTTTGTTTTGCATTTGTATTCATTTGTGTTGAAGAGAGTAAAGGAATTTCTTAGCTGAAAATAAAACTCTTCGTTTCTTTTACAATTTAATTTTAAATTAAATAAAAAGGATTGACATTGTTATTTTAATGCTTTAGGGATCTTACACATATGCAATTTGATTTACATTTGTCTATACACACCCTATAATGTTTACAAGTGTTAAAATGTTGAATTAATATTTACAAAAGTTTTTTTCTAATGTTTTATTAATATTTTAAATCTCATATATCTACCTGATCTCTTGGGTTATCTGTTCGGATTTTCCAACATAAGTTTTTGAGGTAGATGGAGCAGTGGTGTGTGTGACACGACTACCACTGATGGAAGAGGTCCATATGTTTGAGGTTGGAAGTGTATTTGTCGAGACTGTAGACCTAATACTCTCTCGAGTGAGATTTGTAGTTTGGAGTAAGGATTTCTCTGATATCCGAAGGAAATCTTTTTGAAGATTCAGAGTTCATCTTTGAAGTGTAAGTTTGGATCTGTCGGAGCTGCAACAAGGTTAAGTGGGTCATGCCCAAGTAGGATGAGATTTAACCCTGTCTAGAGGTCCCTTTCTATTTCGGCTTAATGTGTGGTTGGTCGCGCCAATCACTGGGTGGTCTTGTTCGGGACTGTCCAGCAAGGGATGGTTCCGGCCTTGTGTTGCAGGGGAGCGGGCGTACTCCTCGATACGTTGATCTAGGGCACATACTGTGACGGGCGGTACCCCATTAGCCCTGCCATTGATGGAATCCAAAATCCAATAAGTGCCTGTACGGTTTGATTGTGCCCAACTATTTTGGAACGTGAGATGTAAGCCTTCCAGCTATTTCTGTATTTTATTTTGAAAACCCTAGACACTATTATAATATCATCGGATTTCCTATCAAATCAGAGTAGTGCAGCGGAAGCGTGGTGGGCCCATAACCCACAGTTGGTATCAGAGCGAAGTTTCGATCCTCGGACCTGTGGTATAATTAGTTAATAATGTGATCATCAATCAATGGAATTAATTAATTAATTAATTGTTAATTAATAATTTAAGGATAATTTATTTATAATTTAGTTTTAATTACTAAATGTAATTAAAAGTAATTAATCAAATGTGGTTAATTAAATATGATTAATTATAAATAACTAATCAAGTATGATTAATTAACAAAAAGGTGATTAATCAGGTATGATTAATTTAAAGAGAAGAATTAAGTGATGTTTATTAATTAATTTGTAATTAATTAATGAAAAGTAAGATGGGTTGATGATAATCCAAGTGTTTAAGTAAGGATTAATTTAATTGAGAATGAATTAAATTAATTAAGTTGGATCAACCTTGTGTATGGATGATTAATGATTGATTGATAAATATCATTGGATGAGTTAATGATATTGGATGATATCGTATGTCATTGGTTGATATGTGATGATATGAATGTGATATATCCGATGTGATATATATGCTGCTTTATGATATGTATGGATGAATGTGATAATAATGGATTATCTTTGTGAAATGTGAATCATCCATTTATGTTAAGTGATATTCTGAATATCTACTGTTTGAAACGCTTAAGTACAACTTGGACATTAAGATGGCGTTTGGATTTGGTGGGACCGGGATCGGGTTTCCATATTTGGATGTCCGAAAACCACATCGATCCAAAATAAACGTTAGGTCGTGAATCCAAGTGGAGTGCAAGTGAAGACTCGAGGTGTAAGAACTATTCATCAGTATAGCTCTGAGGGTGATTCCAAAATGAGTGCAACGAGATAGTGCCTTCGGTTCCGTTCGAACCCGGAAGGGACTTGTATGGATTGAATGCTTTTAGAACATCGTCAGGACGATGAGCATTCTAAGATAAATGTGTCCTACAAAGGTAATCGCAGCATCAAGCCTCATCAACCGGGAATGGCAAAAACAAGGGAGGTGCAGCAAGGTTAAGTGGGTCATGCCCAAGTAGGACGAGATTCATCCCTGTCTAGAGGTCCCTTTTTATTTCGGCTGTGTGGGCAGTTGGACCTGCGGCCAACTGTGGGGTGGTCTTGTTCGGGACAGTTCAGTAAGGAATGGTCCCCGCCTTATGTTGTAGGGGAGCGGGCGTACTCCTCGGTATGGTGATCTAGTCCACGTACTGTGACGGGCAGTACCCTAGTAGCCCTGCCATTATATGGAATCCAAACTCCAACAAGTGCCTGTACGGTTTTGATTGTGCCCAACTATGTTAGAACATGAGATGTAAGCATTCCGGCTATTTCTGTATTTTATTTTGAAAACCCTAGACACTATTATAATATCACTGGATTTCCTATCAAATGTTTGGTTAGCGTAAGGTAAAAACTTTTCCATGTTTATGTGTGGGAAGTCTTACGTGATACCTTTTCTTTTCAAAGGATTTTCTAAAGTTAAGCAACTTTAAACCGTTTACTCACACCAGACCCCTGTCTGACCCGATTGTTTATTTTCTGTGTTATTAAACTCTTGGGTACTCATATTCTGTATGAGTAGACAAGTGATTCAGGTTATCCTTGACGAATTCTAGAGGAGCTTTGGAGTAGGAGGCTTCAGTGTGTAGATATATAGATAGAGTTTCCGCTGTGTGTTATTCTGTATAGTTGTTCTTGTATTGTATATTAGATAGAAATGTTATAACTGTCTAAATTGAGATGTAAGTTGTGTACTCTGATGTATATGATACTATGTATATATTATATATTATATTTCATTCATTCCGCTGTGAGATTCTGTTGTATTATTTTTCTTTCTTCTCTTTCTTTTCTTCTACTGTCCCTTTCTTTCTTAAATAGTGATGCGTCTTTTTGGTGATAGAAAGTCGGGTCACTACAGTTGGTATCACTATAATGAACCGCCATCTGTCTTCATAGAATGATGCATCATTAATAAGAAAGAAAGGGATAGAAAAGAGAAAAGAAAGAAGAGAAAGAAGAAACAACAACAAAATCTAAACAGCGGAACGAATAAATTATATTAATAACATAAATATTACATAGTTTACAACCATTATCAGAGTTACACAGATAGTACAACACATACTTGACAGTTATAAACACCTGTCTAGTTATACAACTCAATACAGTACAAGAAACTACTCAGAGAAATCTACACAGCGGAATACTATATATCTACACGCAGAAGCCTCCTGCTCCATTGCTCCTCCACCAATCGTCAAAGCCAACCTGAATCCCTTGGCTACTCGTAAAAATTTGAGTACCCAAGAGTTTAAGAAAATAGAAGATAAAATCCGGGTCAAACATGGGTCTGGTGTGAGTAACAGGTTAAGGTTGCTTAACTTTTAAAAACCTTTTGAAAAGAAAGGTATCACGTAAGACTTCCCACACATAAACAAGGAAAAGTTTTTACCTTACGCTTACCAAAACATTTGATAGGAAATCTGATGATATTATAGGGTTTTCAAATAAATAAGAAATAGCCGAAATTGTTACATTCATAAGCATTCCAGTTTCAATAGGCTTGCAACTCAATTTAAAAAAAAAGATCATGCCTGCATTTTTCAAGCTGCACTTCAATCAACAAGTTCAAAGCATAACAGAGGCTCTGCTTCTTTTAATCTGTGAGTAACTTTTTAAATTTAAAAGTTAAATTGGTAAATTGACCACCTGTAGCGACCCGACTTCCTATCTCCAGGAAGACGCGTCACTAATTAAGGCAGAAAGGGATAGAAGAAGAAAAGAAAGAGAAAGAATAACACAACAACATCATATAACTCACAGCGGAACGAATGAAATATAATATATCACATAAAATATTACATAGTATCATATTACATCAGAGTACACAACTTATACAATAGATATTATACAGTTATAAACATCTGTCTAACTATACAACTCAAGTACACAAGATACAGATATCAAACAAACACAGCTGAACCATAATATATCTACACGTGGAATCCTCCTGCTCCATATCTCCTCCATAGCTCGTCAAGCAAACCTGAATCACTTGACTACTCGTACATAATATGAGTACCCAAGAGTTTAATAAAATAGAAAATAAACACTCGGGTTAGACAGGGGTCTCATGTGAGTAAATGGGTTAAAATTTCTTAACTTTAGAAAAACTTTTGAAAAGAAAAGGCATCACGTAAGACTTCCCACACATAAACATGGAAAAGTTTTTATTTATGCTAACCAAAATATTTGATTGGAAATCCAGTGATATTATAATAGTGTCTAGGGTTTTCAAAATAAAATACAGAAATAGCTGGAATGCTTACATCTCACGTTCCAACATAGTTGGGCACAATCAAAACCATACAGGAACTTATTGGATTTTGGATTCCATCAATGGCAGGGCTACTGGGGTACCGCCCGTCACAGTACGTGGCCTAGATCAACGTACCGAGGAGTACACCCGCTCCCCTGCAACACAAGGCCGGAATCATCCCTTACTGGACAGTCCCGAACAAGACCACCCCGTAGTTGGCACGACCAACCACACACTAAGCCGAAATGAAAGGGACCTCTAGACAGGGGTAAATCTCGTCCTACTTGGGCAAGACCCACTTAACCTTGCTGCACCTCCCATGTTTTAGCCATTCCAGGTTGATGAGGCTTGAGGTTGCGTTCAGCTTCATTGAACACATCTATCTTAGAATGATCATCGTCCACCTGACGATGTTCTGAAAGCATTCAATCCATACGAGTTCGTTCCGGGTTCGAACGAAACCGAAGGCACCATCTCGTTGCACTCATTTTGGAATCACCCTCAGAGTCAACGACCATAGCCCTTGCACTCTAAATCACCATCTCGAACCTATAAGTACTACCTCCGTCAACTCATCATGGAATCACCACAGAGTTATACTGACGTAGGATAGTTCTTACACCTTGAGTCTTCACTAAGCTCCACTTGGATTCATGACCTAACGTTTAATTGGAATCGATGTGGTTTTCGGATTATCCAAATATGGAAACCCGATCCCGGTCTCACTGAAACCAAATGTCATTTTAATGTCCAAGTTGTTTTAAGGGTTTTAAACAATTAAACTTATATTCAGGATGATATAAATAGATAGATGAATCATATTATCACAATAGATAATTCATATTAAATATTCATTTCACAAAGTAGCATATCACATATCAGAGATATCCAAATCATCCAGTATCAACCAAACACTCAATATCAATCATCCAATATAAATTGATAATCCAATACCAATCACTAAATATCAATCAATCATTCATAATAAGAGTTGATTAACTCTAAATCAATTGGATTACTTAAATCCTTCTTCATTTATTTATTCCAAATAAATAAATTAATCATTTCTTAATGACCTTCTTTAGTTAATCTTCCTTGATTAATTATCTTATAATTACATTCAAGTAAACATCTATATACAGTAATTAACCTTTAATTACTATCGTTAATTACAATAATTAATGATCCTTCATTTACTTCCACTAATTAACCAATTATAATTAATTACATTAAACCTCAATTGATTACAATTAATTAATCACACTTAAATTAATTACTTTTATTAATCATCCTTGATTAATTAATTAATTACATTAACTAATAATCCTTATTAATTAATAATTCCTTTAATAAATAATTAACTTGTAATTAATCATCTCATTAATCATAAACAATAATTAACAATTTGTAATTACTTATCTTAATTAATAACATCTTAATTAATTATATTAACCCTTAGATTAATTAATCTAATTAATTAATCTTTAATTACTTCATTAATTAATCATTAATCAATTAAATTATTAAATAATCCTTAATTAATTTTAGTTAATTAATTATTGGGATTAACTAATGAAGAAGATTAATTACTATGTGTAATTAATTAAAAATGTTGTCACCAATTAATCGTACTTGATATATGTTTAGCAATTTTGACACACAGTTAAAGTATGAATATATATGATGTATTCAAACTTTTCTGTATCTAGCACTTAATTAATTTAGAATCAAACTAATAAAACGTGATATTTATTTTTGTCCCTCCACATTCATTTCCTAATTATAAATAACCTACATCTTATTTCTTCTTTTACATTTTTTTCTCTCCTAACACCTTATATTAAAAAGCTCTTATTCTTGCAAATCCAAAAGCATTCTTTTATAAAAATGCTTTTTCTCATTTTTCGTACACTTCATATTCTCATTTCAGTTGTTCTTCAATCTTTTCCTGAAGCCTCATCTTGAGAAAACGTAAGTATTAAAATTTGTTTATTTATATATATTTTTAACGCGTACTAATTTTTATTTTAATAATACTTCTTGTTACATGAATATCTTTTGCATATATACTTTGATTCACATGTGATTTCTTCTGTTGGATTCAAATTTATATTCCGGACAACATGAAAATTATTTAGTTGAATTTGGAGATTGTTGAGTTTTGCGCTTCTGTTTGGATTTTTATGGGCTAAAATCAAAGGTGAGTGTTTTGACCCACTCACAACTTCTAAGAATTCTTATGTTTGTTAAATTAATTTTTGATGTGGTTAAAAATTTACCTACGATTGTTTGGCATATTTTAATCATCCTCTCAGTTAAATTGCATTTATTAAATTAGATTGTTATTTAATTATTCACTGCATATAAACTGCCAGTAAAATTTGTTATTTATTTTTTTATTGCATATAAACTCCCAGTTGAACAGTTATTAAATTTATTATTGAATATAAACTGTTAGTAATACCTGTTATTTATTACATGTTATATATTAATGTATTGTTTGAATTTGGATGATAATTTTGATAAATGGTTGATGGTTGATATTGGATGAATGGATGCTGTATTTTATATTGCTATAAAATGCAAGTTAATATGCATTGTCATTTCATTTGGGATTGTGGTTTGAAATAATATATAACCATAAATTTTTATTTTTAAATTGCGGATTGAAATGATAAATATCCGTATCACTTAACGATACGATAGAAAATTTTATACAGGCACCGCGGTATATATATAAAATTAATTTTGAAATAATTTTCTACGGTTTTGTAAAGAAATCTATATATATGGTTTTATGAGATATTGATTTCGAATATTTGATGAAGGTTATTTTATATAGTTAAATTTTTAGTTTTTAAGCTATGTATAAAATTGGTTTAGGATATAAAATAACATTGATTTTATTGAATATAATATGGATAAGTATTTACTTAAATTATATTTAATATAGAGTTGATATTGATTTATAAATCAAGGTTTGGAAGATAGTGAAATTGATTGAGATTTTTATTCAATTAAGAATTATATTTAACAAGAGTTCATTTGGAACTTATTGAAGTTTAGATTTTTAAAGAATATTGTTTTATAACAAAACTCGGGGTTAAGCTGATTTAAGTGAATATATCAAGTCTAAATAAATTAAGGAATATTAAATTGTTGAAATTTGAAGTCTATTTAAAAGATTCTGGATTGATTAAATTAAACTATTTCAAAACTAAATGATAGTAAAGTAAATTTGATATATATGTGAATTATAAAATTTAGTTTTGAAACAATTAATATTAAAGGTTTGAAATATATGAAATCTGAAATGGTTTATTTGAGGATTTAAATCTGTATTAGAATTGATTGCGAAATTAAAGAAGCTAATTTATTTTATTAAGTAATTTAATATTTAAACCATTTAAGTGGTGTATTTATATTTCAAAGTTATGAAATTCAAAGCTTTATGGTTTGGAAGGCTATATTTCAAGTATTTGGTTTCAAAATATTATAACTTTGAAATGGGTTTTAGAAAAGGATATATTGAAATGATATCATATTTATTTGGTTTTAAATGAAGAAGTGATATCGTATTTAAATGGTTTTGTAATGGATATTTTATCCTGGTTTTAAAGTGTAAATTATTTTATAATAACTGCGGTGTTATAATAACTTTTGGTTGTTGAAGAGACCGGGAACGGAAGTTGTCATACTCTCTGCCAACTTCAAAAACCACTTTAACAATCGTGTACGCGGTGGAGATTCCAGAATGAAGTAGGATGATGGCAGCGTTTCCTTTAAGGTAAATACATGGACCCAACTCCCATGAGTTGGCATAAGGTGGCTAAAACAGGAGCGATTCTTGGGCCAATTGAGGTAGCACCTTTGATTGGACACATCCTTTCGATTTTATACTTTGACTTTTGGATTGATTCGGTGGCCACTTTTAATTTTTCTTTTTCTAGGGGTGTGGGTCGAGGTGGGCGATAGCTGCGGCTACGCGTTACCACCAACCCGAATGCGTAATTGGTATATCTACCCTGGCATTGCCTAGTTGTGCCGTGTCACCTACCCTAGCACGCCTTATACGATTTTGGTTTTGTACCATACCTATGGAGAGCCCTCTGACGACGCCCAGCACGGGGGAGATTACGGTACTGTATAGACTATGGGAATATATTATGTGTTAAGGTGGAAAATGTAAAGCCTTAACGCTATTTAAAAGTAAGTTTATTTTACAATTATACACTATTATAATAGCGAAAAATACTTCATAGTAAATAGTTTAACGGATCCTTAGGAGATGTAAATCCTGAGCATCTCTTAAGTTGCTGCACTTATATTTATTCATGTTGATTTAACTTACATAAGATCTTTTAGTTCTGACTCGAATGTTTTGTTTTTCAATTCGTTCGGGTCAGTCCGAGCATTTCAGGGTTTGAAGATTTTAGCTCTGGAGGAAGAAGACGACGATTAGTAATACTATTATCTACTATATCATTCCACTACAATATTGTATTTCGCTGCATTGATAATTATTGGTATGTGAACTCTTATATTTATTGTATAAAGAAGAATCAAATGTTTTGTAAATAGTTTTATGAACTGTGTATTGATTATTATATTTTATCCTTTCCGCTGTAAGATTCTGTTTTGTTTTTTCTCCTTTGTTTTTCCTATTTACTCCATAACAATCCGCCCTTTTTTTTGTTTTAAGTCTGACGTGTGTGGTTTATCGTCGATTTAAAGTGTGCGAAAAGGTGGGACGTTACAGTGAAGAAAGGTGGTCATGTGAGGATGAGAGGAGTATTGGAAGAAGGGAACCTTTATAGCTTGATTGGTTCTGTAGTCAACAATGGAAAGTGAGTGACGATTGAAGGACCTAGTCCATAACAAGTTGGAGAGGTTAATGTGGTCACTGCTTATGATTCTAGCATTGAGGATCATATTTTAGATAGGGGTCTTCATGTTGATGATGCTCGAGAGATCGATAGGGATCAGATAATGTACTAAGATTGAGTGATAGACGGGTGTCGAATTGCAAAATCCACAAATACAAGAAGGAGATTCTTGTGGTATAACAAACATTTTTGAGACCGGATTTATGTGGTGCACCTCGTGTGGGAGATGCATCACTTGTAGACGGTGGTGGTTTGTAATTTAGTGTGGTTGAGATATTGGGATTTGTGATAGATCTAGAAATGGCACGCTTGATATGTTGAAGATATGTGATTTTGCATCAAGGAGGAGTGTTAAATTTTGGTGATACAAAATCACAAATAGAGAAAATAAATATGCAAAAGAAAGAATGAGAAGATTTTGTTTCCTCTAATTAATAGGCATATATGAGCATGTTTATTTCTCTCTCTAATTGGCTAATCAAATTATTATTTTCCATCTAATGTTAAATTGAGCATTAAGTAATGGATTAAATAAATAGAGACTAGAAGAGAAGGTAAAAGTGTGACAGAAAATCTATTTGCTAATTTTCTCTTCTTCATCTTTGTTCTTTTTTCCAACAAATTTAGCGATTTAGATATTTGCTTCGTTTCTCAATTTGGTTATTGATTCAATGGTATTTTATTTACTTTAGCTTTGTTCTATTAATTGTAAATAAAATTTTGGTGAATCAATAAAGTAGGAGGTTAGGTGTAATATTTTGTGTTATTGCATTTTGATTTCAATTCCATCTTATTTTCAATCTAAGTTACTCTTTGATTTAGGTGAAAAAGATCTGTTGATAAAAGCCTTCGTAAAGCGCTACTTTTTTCATTACATGTTTTTGCAAGATAGAGGTTGAAAAGAGCTAGCTTGATTTGGTTGAAAAGTGAGTTATCTCACTCATAAAAATGAAAACCATAAACTTGTCATATGAGATAATATTGCCTGATAATGTTACTTGCTACAAACTATGATAATATTCCCTAACTATGTAAAGTTATTACCCTTGATCATATGCTTAAAAAAATACATAATTTGCTAAAGTAGTTGCCTTATGAACCTTTGAATTGTGTATTATAAAGTAAGTACATTCAGATGTTTAATATGGTCATGTTGGTTGGTATATATGTTAATACATGTTTAGTAGTGAAATGGTTCTAATTTGGAATCATGTATGTGTATAAAATAGAATGACACTAAACACTGAATTGAATACAAAATTGTCCATATAGCGATAGTCGTTATGAACTGACTTTGATATCCCTTCCTTTTATCTCAGTTTTTAAACTCCATATTTCAATCATTTTCAAGTATAATGTTTTATATGCTTATATTAGTATAAAGGTTAGTAATAAATGAAGTTTTAAATTCATGTATTTATAAAATAAAGTTAGTGAAGTTATGGTCCATATAGCGATAGTCGCTATGGATGTAGTTTTGAAAAATCGGTTTTTTTAGCAAAGTTTAAATTATTGATAAATTGGATATTTTATTAAATCTTTCCAAGGGAGTTTTTATAAAAGATAAATAAGTACTTTTAAGGAAGCAAGAAGTTTAAATATGTTTTAAAATACTCATATTATGTTTTAAAGAAAACGTTATTCTACTTGATATATACATAACTTGTTTAGTTATAAATACTAGTATAAATTGCACGTATGTGCATCTAATAGCTAGACTAATATACTTCTGTTATTCGATAAAACAATTAATGGATTGGTATGTGCTATAAACGTAAACGTTTTGGGGGCCACAACGTTTTTATTTCAAGCCGTTATGTTGATGGTGTTGGATATAAATTAATAGTAAAATACATTGGTTGATCGAAAAAGGAATGGTTGTTAAGGTTGCAAATCGTTGGTGAGATCCTATTGACGGATGTGAGGGTATATTTGGAATTTCAAAAAGACACGGTGAAAATTCTATTCATTGAATTCTTTTTATTAACAGTAGAGATAATAAAAGTTTTCAAAATCAGTATTAAGTAATTATTTTTAAAGTAATATTTCCTATAACTATTTATATATTATTTAAAAGTAATTTAAAAGTATTTTATTTATATATAAGTTTATAAAATCATTTTTAACTAATTTATTAAAATAAGAACTTTTACACACTTTCTTCCTTAACTTACTTTAAATTCTGTTTCCTTATTATATAAAACTACTATATATAATTCATTTTAAAAAGTGTTTCTACTCTATTTATACAAATAATTTCAAAGGAATTTTGATTTAAATGAAGGGATGATAAGTAACAATGATGTAATGACATTAATTTGATTGTTTATAGAATGTTAGGGTTACTATGCTTAACACTAAAAACCGTACGAGCAAGCTTCCTAGTTGTGAGAGTCAAAAATGATGTTTAGGTAGGGACAGAGCAATAGAGCTCTAACCTATCAACATCATTTTAGGCTGAGGAATAGTTAAGCAGAAATGTCGAAAATAAGTTAAGTGTACGAATCTTGATTTTCATAAGTAGATACTTGAGATTCGATACTCTATTAGTCGACTACCAAACTTGAATAAACTTAAATTAGTAAGTAGATGAAATACTTCATGGATTTATACCAATGAGAACGCCCGAGGAGGAGCGTCGGTACGAAACGCTTCTACTTTTGGTTGCTTCTAAAAGAATCGAAATTAAGCTCACCAGGAATTCTTCGATTGGTTTTAGAGAGTCTGAGATGGCTAAGTGTTTTACTTGTCGAATACCATTTCAAGACTACTATATAGTTTCTATGTGTTGGAAGTGGAATGATGGAGATCATGTATGATTCCAGAATCTGTTGAGATAATGGAATATAGGGTTCATGATTTGATCAAACATTGAAGACTCATATGGAAGGGGCCGAACGTAGCCTAGACATCGGAATAATGACTAAAGACAGATTAGGATGCACAATCCAAGGGTTCTGCTAACCTATAAGGGTGCCTCAACTCCTTTATCTAGATTATGCTTATTAGTATGTTGCTAGTAGGAGTTGGTGGTGACTAGGTTCTACATGGTTCAGGTTCGCTCATTCTGTCATGGACCAGATGTGTTTTCCTTAAGGCATCTTTTATCTAGAGATACATGACGCACATAAGGTAGTTTTTGTTATCCTTACCATGGAGATCCCCTTCAGTTTTAAGCTAAATATGTCTCCGCTTAAAATCCATATACGAACTTACCTTAGTAGTTTTGAAATTTACTCTAATATGTTGTGGTGTGACAAATGTAAGCATCACCACAATTTTCATATTTATATTACACATTAGACTTATCAATAACTTCACCTAATATAAATATCAATTGTGTTGCTTCTTTTACGGGAAACCAATCTGGTAACTCAGTTGGTCTCAGAAGTACAGTTATATGTTTATATGCATTTCTGAGTTTCTTATGTCGGACTTATATCTGACATGTGGCATTTCTTTTCCTAAAACTCCTTATGTGCTCTTTCGAGTCGATGAGCAAAGCAAGTCTTAAGGTTGGATGTTGCAAGCTTATGGAGACAAACTAAATGCTTCCATCTATCTATATATCTACCTATTTCCATTTTTGTTCACTATTACGTATGTATTCAGCATTGTAAGGATAGACAGTTATAACTATCAAGGCAAATAATGGTAGCACTTAGTCATTTTGTAACTATGAGATTCGTATATGTTGGAGTAACTCTTTGTACTAACACTTTTGGTATATTATATATTATCGTTCCACATGCGAGATTTTCATATTGTGTTCTTTCCTTTTTGATTTCTATTTTCTTTTTTTGCTTTAACTTTCTATCTTCCCAACACTTGGGTGCTCGACACACGAATACCGTGTATGTATTAGTGTTCACACCAGGGGATCAAGAAGTAAAACGTTACATTTTGGTATTAGAGCACGAGGTTAAGTGAACACCTTGGCTTTGGTTAGGTATGGCTCATTGGAGATGGGGTAAGTGATGACATAAAATGAGTCAAGAGTGTTATACTTATTTGAGTGTATTTGTTAATGTAAAATTAGACTTTAAAACGTTTTCTTACAAGTACTCTCTTCTTAATAACCCCTTTTCTTTCAAAATCAACTCCTTCTTTGAATTAATCTTTTCCTAGTAATTCATTCTTTGTGATTCGTTATTAGCATATCATTTCTTTGAGATAACTCTATCTTAAAGTATTCTAAATATGTTTTACAAAATTCATGTAGAAACCTATGAATACTCGTGCTCCAACTGCTAGAGGTGGTAGAGGTAGTATAGCTAGTATCGTCACCAATGGCGGGACTTGGGTTTTAAGGAATGTTGCTCCCATAACTAAACCATTGGAGAATGTGGTTAAGATGTAGTGCAAGTTCAGCCCCCAATGAACTTTGCTTCATTCGGTATAGATTTTGAGAGGATGGTGGGTCAGAGGTCAAATAGGACTAAATCGATTGAAGTTTAGACATTGTTGACGTTATGTGAGGATTTTTAAAGACTTGGAGTTGGGTGATGCTATAAAGCATTATTTGGCTTCTCATCGTCTTTCTAAAGCTGCCGTAGATTGATGGAGTTCTATTACTATAGATGTTCTAGAAAATGACTTCTCATAGGCCTAGTTTAAGGAAGAATTTGAAAGGAAGTTTGTACCGGCGGTGGGGAATACCTTGTTGTTTAGAAGTTTCTTTGATAAGCAAGGTACTATGACAGCGGTAGATAACGAAAAGTAAGTTTAACGCGTTGTCTCGTTTTGGGCCAAGTATGACAGACATGCCTTTGAAGAAGAATGAAATGTTATAGCTGGTATGCGTCCTTAGTTTAAGCAGGATATGTCTAATCATCTCATGAGGTCGTTTGTTAGTTTGGTGAATAAAGGCTTGAGATTTGAGAGCTTGGCACCAAAACCTACTACTTCTGCAATAATGCCTATAATTTCTACAATAGCTAAGGATAAGAAGCGCAAGATTTAGGAGAAAAGGGCCAAGATTTTCTACCACAAGTGTGGAGGGATGGGCCATTATGCTAATCAGTATAGGTCAGGTTAAGGAAGGCATATGGTTAATGCACCAACTGTGAAAACTCCTTAGTTTGCCCCGTAAGGTTGTTATGCTTGCCATCAAATTGGTCACAATGCCAAGGATTGTCCTTTTTTCAAGAAAGGAGAGCATCCTAGTGTCTTTGTTATTACTAATAAACCTTTTACTTTAGAAGCAGCTAAGCGAAAGCAAGTTTTGGAAGGTATTCTATCAATTTCTGGCATTTTTGTTCATTCCTTATTTGATACTGGTTCTTCTCATAGCTTTATTTCTGGAAACCTTTTTGATATACTTTGTTTGAAATCAGTTATATTTCATATTCCCATTTGTGTGTCGAACCCTATAGGAGGCTCGACAAATCTTAGTATGATATGTGAAAGGTTTCTGATTTCTTGTTTTGATCGACTCCTTCCATGCGATATGTTCGTTCTTAGTTTTCTCAGTTTTGATGTTATTTTGGAGATGGATTGGCTTTCTCATACTCATGCCATCTTGGATTGTGAAAAAAGATTTTATTAATGAAGAAGGAAATGAAAAACCTTATCTTATCTTGTGAAAATCCTAGTTCTCGTATGAGCAGTTTTCTGTATTCTCTCGATGTGTCGGATAAGGACTTTGATTCCATTCCAGTTGTTCAGGAATTCTATGATATATTTAAGGAGGTCTTTAATTTACCTCCCCATAATGAAATCGAGATTCAAATTGATTTGGCTCCTAGTGCTAAGACTATTGTATCGCCTGTTCGTCGGTTATGTCCAAAGGATAAGTTGGAGTTAGCCATTCAGATTGGTGACTTGCAACGAAAAGGTCTTATCCGACTTAGCCGTTAGATTTAGGGAGCGCCCGTATTATTTGGCACTAAGGTGGATGGTTCCTTTAAACTCTGTATCAATTACCGCGTTCTTAATAAGCATAATGTTTGGAACAAGTATCCTTTGCCTAGAATCAATGAGTTATAAGATAAACTCTATGGAGCTCGTGTATTCTCCCAATATGACGTTACTACAGGATTTCATCAGTTAAGGGTAGCAGAGGAAAGTGTACCCTTGATAGCTTTTCATTTCGATCGATTGTATAAGTGGTTGGTTATGCCTTCTGGTCTAACCAATGCTCCACCATATTCGTTGACTTGATGAATCGTGTTTTTAGAGTGGTCTTAAACAAATTCTTGCTTGTTTTCGTTGATCACATTCTAGTTTAATCCAAGACCGAGAAGGAGCATTTCTGACATCTGAGAATTGTATTAGAGACATTGAATGAACATGTTCTTAAGGCAAATTCTCAAAATGTCATTCCTGGCGGATGGACGTTTAGTTCTTAGGGCATGCTATTTCCGGGAATGGTATTACTGTTGATCCAACGAAGGTTACTGCTATTCAAAATTGGAAGAGACCAAAAGTGTAACGGATATTCGAAGCTTATTGGGATTGGCTAGTTATTATCATGGGTTCATTCAAGATGTTTTCAAGATTGCTTCACCACTTATGACTTTGACAAAAAAAGACGTCAAATTCGTTTGGATGGAAGAATATGAAGTTGCGTTTAGTGTGTTAAAGGAGAAGTTGACTAATGCCCCTGTTTCGATTATTATGAATGGAGGTGAAGGTCTTGCTATTTACATTGATGCTTGTGGAACATGATTGGGTGTTGTGTTGACGCAGCATGGGAAGACAGTTGCTAATGCTAGTAGACAACTGAAGCTATATGAGACTAGATATGCAACCCATAATTTAGAGCATTTGGCAGTAGTCTTTGCATTAAAGACATGGAGGCATTATTTGTTGGGCGAGAAGTTTGAGCTTTAATCAGACCACAAACTTTTGAAGTATCCTTTTACTCAAAAGGACTTGAACTTAAGGTGGCAGCGTCAGTTGGAGTTTCTTTCATCATATGATCTTGAGATTTCATATACGTCTGGAAAAGCTAGTGTGGTAGCTGACGTGTTGAGTAGGAAGTATGTTGTTATGTCTAATATGGAGGTTGACCAACTCTTGTCAGTCATATAAAGGAAAATCAACAGCGGCATAACCATCTTGCCCGGCTAGCGAAAGCTGTTAGTGAGAATGTTGCTTTAGAGAAGTTTCTAGGATTCGAGGTAAATGACTAAGGCAATTTAAGGGTGAATGGACGGCTGTGTGTTTCGAATGTTGATGACATTAGATAGGAGATTCTTATAAAGAGTCATCGCTTCAGACTGAAGATACATCCAAGGGTCTCTAAGATGTATCAAGATACGAAACATGCTTTCTAATAGGTAGGTATGAAGAGAGACATTTCTATCCTTGCGAGCAGCTAACTGCCAACAGTTGAATGGAAGCCATCAGAACATGACCGATTTGGTCATCCACTATAGGTTCCAAAGTGAAAGTGGAAGCATATTTCCATGGATTTTATTGATGGTTTGCTCAGATCAAGTAAAGGTAATGAAGATATCTGGGTTATTATTTATATATTAACCACGAGTGTGCAATTCTTACCAGTTAAGGCAACGAGGACAACATCTATTTTGGCTTAACTTTATATAAGAGAGGTTGTTATGCTTCATAGATTCCAAGTAGTATTGTGAGTGATCGATATTCAATCTTCACAATTGGAAGGGTTTGCATGATGCACTTGAAATGGAGCATAGTCTGAGTACAACTGATCATCATTAGGAAGATGGACAGATTGAGAGGGTGAATCGGGTTTTGCACGATTTACTTAGAGGTTGTATTCTTGGCTTTGGAGGATTCTAGGAGGACAACTTACTGCTTGTTAATTTTAATTACAACAATAGTTTTCAAGCGAGTATTGGGATGGCACATTTTTAGGCATTATATGGAAGGTCATTTATGTCTCTTTCGTGTTGGGTAAATCGGGAGATCGTTTAGTGCTTGTACCAGATATGATTTGAGAGGCTATGGATAAGGTGGCAAAGATTAGAAAGCTTTTGAAGGAAGATCAGAGTAGGAAAAAGAGCTATGCTATTGTGAGGCATCGAGATTTGGAGTTCTCAGTTGGGGACTTTGTGTTTATCAAAGTTTCTCCAATGAGAGGTGTAATTTGGTTTGGTAAGGAAGGGAAGTTAGCACCTTGTTTTATTAGTCCTTTTTCGATTCTCGAGAGGATAAACACTTTGGCTTATCGGGTTGAGTTATCGAATAAGTTATTTGGTGTTCATAATGTTTCTCACATATTTCATCTATGGAAGTATGTATGTGATCCTACTTTGATTATCGAGCCAGCGTAGTAAGAGGATTTGGAGGTTAAGTCCTACTTGACCACAGGGAGATAGCCTATTAATATTGTTGATCATGATATGAAGAGGTTAAGGACTAAGGTTGTGAAATTGGGTGCAGTGAAGTGATGATGTTCGAAATTGCACTTAGGAGACAGGAGAGAATAATAGAGCCTGTTATCCAGAGTTGTTTCTTAGTCAGTAGATTCTGTTGTATCTTATCTTTTGTTGTGTACTCACCGTTTTTGGTGGAGTTACTTTGCATGTATCTTTGATATATATATATATATATATGTATGTATGTATATGTATATGTATATGTATATAGTCTGATTAGTACTATATATGCACCCTTTCTTCTATTATTTTTGCACTATTTTTGTTTGAATTTCGACGATGAAATATCCTAAGGAAGAGAATGTAACGACCCTGAAATTCGAACGCTTCATCTTCGAATAACTAAACTTTTGGAAAATGATTAGATATTGAAAATATGATTTTTTTATATAATGTTATTAAATATTTTAATTAATTACTAATGTTAATTTTTTTGAAATGTGTTCATAAAAATATATTCTTTAGAGACATATTGATAATGTGATTGAAAAACGTTTTGTTAAAAATCAATATTTTGTAAAATAAAAGTTATGGGAATAATGTCACACTTGCAAGATGTCATATGAACACATTAATGAGAGCTTCAAACTTCTTATATCTAACGGTAATTAATTAACTTAAATGCTTCTAGAAGGAAGGACTAAAGGACCCTTGATTTAAGGAGAAAAATGTGGAGTGAATTAAGAAAGTTATGGTGTGTAAGAGCATGGATGCCCATGACTTCTGGGTGGGCCACTTGAGGGCACTGAAGGTCATTTAACCACTGACTAAAGCCTATAAAGAAGCATGCATAGTCCATTTAAGGAGTTATCAATTCATTTGAAATAATTTCACTTATTTTCACTCTTATCTCTTCACAAACTTCTCTAATTTAGAGAAACTCTCACTATAGTTCTCCAAACTCATGTTATCATTGCAATATTATATATAACATCATTCCATCACCTCAAAAAAAAAAAAAAGAATTGAAGCCATTTTCTCAAAACCCATAAGGGTCGTGAGCTTCTAAGCTTATTTTACCTAGGACGAGCCTATTTTCTTTCTTTATCTCCTTTTGGCTATGCTTATCTAGAGTCATCTCCCTCTTATATTTGTGCTTGGGTTATGGGTAGGGAGGTTGTTATGTTACTGCAAGATAGAGGCTGAAAAGAGCTAGCTCGATTTGGTTCAAAAGTGAGTTATATCACTCACAAAATAAAAACCATAAACTTGTCATATGAGATCATATTTCTTCATAATGTTACTTGGTATAAACTATGATAATATTCCCTCACAATGTAACCCTTAATTATATGCTTCAAGAAGCATGTAATTTGCTAAAGTAGTCGCCTTATGCACCTTTGAAATGTTTTTTTAAATTAAACGCATTCGATACAATGGACACATTAATTAGTATATATGTTAATACAGGTTTAGTAGTGATATGGATTGAATTTGGAATCATATTTATGTATAGAATAGAATGACACTAAACATCGAATTGAATACAAAATTATATGTATAGGATAGTTGCTATAAACATGCTTTGAAGTACCTTCCTTTTAGTAGTATAATAGCTAGTAAGAAATGATGTTTTAAATCCATATATTTATAAAACAAAGTTAGTGAAGTTATGGTCCATATAGTGATAGTCGCTATGGATGCGGATTTGAAAAATCGGTTTTTAGCAAAGTTTAAATTATTGATAAATTGCATATTTTATGAAATCATTTCAAGAGAATTTTTATAAAAGATAAATAAGTATTTTAAAGGAAGTTAGATGTAACAACCCGCATATTTATCGATTTTTATATTTAAATATTTTATTTAAATATTTTATCGTTAATCGGATTTTGGTCCGAAGCTACTTTTTGCAAACGGTCAAATTAGGACTCGAGACCACTTCCATTGAGTTCGAAACGTCGTTTGCAATCTTCTGAGTATAAACATTGATATGTTTGAGGTTAGTGGAATTTCACCACTTTTTCACTCGAGCTTTTGGTTTGGACTTTTAGCCCATTAGGCCCAAGTTCCACCCCCCTTCTTCTTCATTGCTTCATTTCATTTCCTAACACTAAAGCTTCAACAAAAATGGTGAATGGAATGAGAAATTAAAACTCCAAAGTCTTTGTTTTATTGCAACTCCAACATTCAACTCCAAATTCAAGAAGAAGACATCGGATTCAAGCTTGTGGTTGCTTCTCCATTTGCCTTCAAGCTTTGTTCTTCATTTTCATTGGGTTTTGGAGCAAAGGTGAGATTTTTATCTCACAATTCTAGTCTATATCTATCTTGGGCTATTGGGAATGCATCCCTATCATGTTTGCATGCACATTTGCATTTGGTTTGGATTGGATTGGCGAAAAACTCCACTTTTTAGTGTTTTGGGGTGAATTTCTGGCTTAGGTCGCTCTGTCCCCCTTAGGTCGCCCAGCATCTATAGGTCGTTTGCGTGGAAAAGTCGTCACCTTCATTTGGGTCGTTTCTGGCCTTAGCCCATTCGCCCACCATAGGTCGTTAGGCCTTAGGTCGCTTGGAGTTAGGTCGGCAGGTCTTCAGCTCGCACGCGTTGAAAAGGCGCGTCTGGAGTTAGGTCGTTCACGAGTTAACGTTAGGTCGTTTGCGAGTTAGCGCCCTAGGTCACTCGCGTATAGCTCGTTCGGAGTTAGGCGTTAGGCCTTAGCTCGTATGGGCTATGCAATTTGGTTAGGTCGTTCAACCTCAACACCTTAGGTCGTAAGACCTTAGGTCGTACCCCTTAGGTCGTTAGACCTTAAGCCTTCATTATTGGAACTCGTTAGGTCGTAGCAACCATAGGTCGTAGGTCGCTAGCTCGTAGCTCGTATTTGAGCTTAGGTCGTATGCCTCTCTTAGGTCGCGCATCCCTTTAGGTCGCTAGGTCTTAGGTCGCGCATCGCCTTAAGTCGCTCGACCTGCTCTCACCTTAGGTCGCGCCATCTTTTAGGTCGCGTACCATACTTTAGCCCGTTGTCCCTTAGGTCGCTTGCACCTTAGGTCGGCCTCGTTAGCTCGCAGATCCTCTAGGTCGCGTGGCCTTTAGACCGTAGGTCGTTAGGTCGTAAGACCTTAGGTCGCCTGACCACTTAGGTCGCTTGACCTATTCAAATGTTAGGTCGCGAGTTTCTTAAGTCGCTCGTCTCTCTTAGGTCGCTCGCTTCGGCTAACTCGCGAGCACCACTAGGTCGTTTGACCCTTTAGACCCTTAGGTCGTGAGCAGTTAGGTCGTTAGACCTAGCTTGCCTTTTCCCCTTAGGTCGTTGGACCGATAGGTCGCTTCACCTGTGCTTACGTTAGGTCGTTCGACCCATTCATCTTTAGGTCGTTCCACTTGCCTATCTCGTAGGTCGCATTCCACCTAGGTCGCGTGAACCTATAGGTCGTTGGACCCTTAACTTTTAGGTCGTTAGACCTCATTTTGTCTTCACTAGGTCGTACCGTTTTGGACGGGGCGCTGCCCCGCACCCGCCGGGGGCGCTGCCCCCTGGACCCCCGCGACCTGACCGGGCAGGCCGAACCCCGTAAGCGGTGGCGTTGCCCCCGCACCCCCACCTTGGGGGGTTGCCACCCCCCTCCGTAGGGGATCTTATCTGAAAAATATTCAACAGAACTTGCTGAGCTGATTTCCTTGGATTTTTATCCCATCTTCGAATGTGACCTTTGTGATTGATTGTTTCTACAATCGCTTCTGTGATTTGTCACTTTATAATATAAAGGTTTCAATACTAGTAGTAAATATCAAAACTCTTTCAACAAAATGATTTCAACTCTATTTTTAATAACAAAGCTCTTTTCTTAAACCGTTTTCCAATCTATTAGTATATACAAGCCTTTACCTCACTCGGATGAGAAATCTAATTAAACGACTTAGTAAAACAAGTGGTATGAAACGCTTGCGTTCACTTCGTCGGTTAATTCTTGGACTTGTTCGATTGAACCTCTTGTGACAATTTTATTAGTGAAGATTTACAGTTTGTTCGTAAATATTTAAGTTAAGCAAGTGGTTATGGGACATGAAGCTAAACTTCTATATTTACTAGCTTAGTGTAATTGACACTTCTCGTTGATCTTGATGATCGCTTTATGAATTAGACTAGCAATTGCGCGATGTCTCTTTCATTGCAAGGTTAGACTAGACACCACTTGTGTGATTCCATTCACACATACCTTTCTGCTTTTTGGTTAGTCTTGACCTCAATCTGTGTGATTCCACTCACACATGTGGGGTAGCTCCCCATGGTCTTCGGACCGTCATGTGATAGGCCTCTTTCCCTTTCTATGATTTCTGGATTTCTTGTGTTGATTTCTGGAATTTATCTCTTTGACTTGTCATGAGTACAAGTTTAGGGTATGATGCCCTCTTCGGATCTTTGAGAAGATTCTTGTGATATTGATTTATCTCTTATCGGTTGATCTTCTGTTGATCATTATTTGCATACTTATAGTAGTATGTCCGTATGGATATTTTATGTTTATGCCATATCTTTTATTTTATATCATGTCATCTGATATTTATAGCTAGACTGATCCGTTTATTATTTTCTTATAAATAATACTCGGGTCAGACCGAGATGTTACAGGTGCTACTGCTTGACTCCTTCCCCGGTGATTCACTACTCAGTCTTTTGGCTACTTGTTTAGATTAGCAGCTTTTGTTGTTTACACTTGAGATATAGACTCATAGTTGTATTCTTTTGTATAGCACGCGTTGCTATTCTTTTGTATTAGCGTGGATCTTTTTAGACCACTACTCTGATGTACACTTTTATGTGATATATATTCATATCTCTTTCCGCCTTTGTGATATGGATATCTGTGATTGATTCGCATGTTATGCTTACTTCTATATTTGTTTCCGAAGATTATTTTATAGCCACCGTGTGATAAGAAATTACATGGATGGTCGCTCCTCAACAGCCTTATTCTCCGCGCTAGTTGACAGCACTACACCGTAGTGTTCTTGGCTAGCGTGGGTATTGAGGTGGGGCGTCACAGCTTGGTATCAGAGCCAAACTTCGGAACAATGTAGAATAATCTAGCAAGGATCATGTCCTAAGTCTTTCTTAGGAGTTGTGCCTTAGGATTTAATTCGAGTCTTCATACCGATTCATCCTATTTTCTTTATGATTCCTTGTTTTACCTATCAAGATTGCTTGATATTCATTTTGTGAATAACCTTCTTCTTCTTCCTTCTTTCTTTCTTAAGGAAGAGAAATGGTTAGTTCTAGCAGTCCTAGCGCTGGTCAATCCAGTAGTCCTTCTCTGGATGGCGTATTCATGTCTGCCCAACAACTTTTGGATCTTGCTCAGAATCAAAGGTTTATCTGTGCTTTGGATAAGGATCCCGAAATGGTTTTACCTCTGAAACTAGAAGTTCCTTTCGACCAACTTGTAGATATCATGCTACAAGAAAAAGAGGCTGATAGAGGAATTGATAGTGATATTGGGATTTCCAAGAAGAGGCGTATTAAATTCAAAAGCCCTCATCCCGATAAGAAGGTGAAGCAACCTATTTTTGGAGAAAAGACTCCAATCCTTAATTGTGGAAAATGCTACAACTGTGGTTCTAGGGACAACTATGCGAAGGAGTGTCCGGAACCACTCCTTTGTCGTTACTGCAAAGATTCCAGTCATCATATTTCTGTCTGCCCCATACTTCTAAGTAAGAAGAAGGTGGGACCAGAAACTTCGGTAGCCAAGCCATCTACCTCTAGTCGTAAACGATGCTACAATTGTGGTTCCTCAGACCATTATGTAACTAAGTGCCCGGAACCCCTCTATTGCCGCTATTGCAAGGGCTCGGGCCATTATTTGTCTACATGTCCCACACGACCTAGTAAGAGAGAAGGAAAGCTAAAAGCTTCTAACGAAACTTCTCTGGGTCAAGGTATTCCTTATTTAATCCTTGATTTCATTTGTTTGCGATTATCCGATTCGAGTTCTTTTTGATATGGGTTTCCCTCATCATTTTTATTTATCAGAAGAACTTGTTGATTCTCTTTATTTTTATATTTTGGGCTTGATGACTTCTTTGAGGATTGTGAATCCGAATCAGAGGATTCGCAACACTCGATTTGCTTATTATTGATGTCGAAATTATTACATGTGATTTTTCTTTCCGAACCGATTTGCGTATTGTGCATTGCTTAGGTTTCGTAATTGATTTGCGTGAAAGGATTGGCTTAATCACTTTGAAGCCCATATCCAATTGTTCCGAATGGACAATTCCTTTTTCGACATTTTCAATCTGTTAAGCAGATTCATATTTTTCCTTTGTGATTTCGATTTCAAATCGATGGCATCATTTTATTCTTTAAGCTCACATGTTGAATAAAGAGATATCTCTCTCATTCATATCGGTTAAGGATTCTCCGATATTTTTGAGTTGTCTTAGGATCATTACCTAAGCAACCTTTTAAGTGGTGTTAAGGTCTTTCTAGTTTGACCTTGCCACCGAATTTCAATCACTACGAGTTGCGGAAGTTAGCCTTCCACATACCGCGTTCCGCACTCATTATGATTTATATGAATGACATATTGTATCATTCAGTTTATCCAGTTTATTTCATCCATTTTATAAATCAAGTATTCTATGGATATCTCAATAATTCCAATCTTGTATTTATTAATTTTGGACGAAAATAGAAATTTAAAATTTTACAAATCTTTTAAGAAGATATTTTAAATTCCTATAAAAAGGTAATTTTGTGTTGTATTGCCCATTTAGTGTTTTAAGATTTCTGGTCGATGCACTTGATCAACGCTATCGATAGGGATTTCCTAAACGCTTTGATGAGACAATCAGATACAATAAATTGACTTGTAAAATATAAATTTTTCTATAAAGGTAATTGTGATTTTTAAAGTTTTAGCTTTTTGGGAAAGAGGACAAAATTCCTTCTTTTCAATATTCTTATTCTTGTGATTCCCGAAGAGAACGTGCAATCACTTTTGCTTCTAAATCTTTAAGGCCAATCGAGACTAGGAATGCCACTTATGATCTGGTACTCGCGGCTATTGATTTTGCTTTCAATATTTGGCATCATCGTCTTTGGTGGAGAAATTTGTTCTCTACCTCAATTATAAATCATTGGGATATCTATTTCTCATAATTAAGTTGCGTCAACCATATTGGCTCGAATTTCTTGCATCTTATGATCTTGATATTCTATATACTCCCTGAAAGGGGAAATCTTGTTGCCAATGCACTAGTCGTAAGCAACAAGTAGTTGTTTTCTATGGTGATATCCGAATGGAACGATCTCGAGACTCTATTCACTTGAGAGATTCGAGATCGCGAAATCCGATTTATATGCATCCCTTGTTTTATGTAGTCTAGAGGTTCCTTATTCTTTTTAGACTGCATTCTTGTAGCTCTAAGGGCTAGATTCTAAATTGGCTCTTCTTAGCCAATGTTGTAGGGATAAAATTATTATTGAAAGTTAGAAAGACTTCGATATTGATTTTCGTGGCGACATTTAAAAGTTTGGTAGACTTATCGTACCAAATATTTGTGATCTTCGTCAATATATTTTAGAAGATTCACATCGTTCCAAAATTAACATTCATCCTAGAAGTAGTAAAGTGTACGTAGATATGAAGCGACTTTATTATTTGGAGTGAATGAAATCTGATATCGCTAACTTTGTTAAGTGTTGTATGACTCGCCATCTTGTCAAGGCCCAACACTAAAGGCCTGGTGGGTTAATGCAACCTTTAGAAATTCCAATTTGGAAGTAAGACCAAATCTCCATGGATTTTACAGATGTCTCTCCCCGTTCCCGTTCGGGTCATGATAACTTATGGGTTATAGTAGATAGACTTACTAAATCCGTCCATTTTATTCACCGTTCGGATTAACCGAACCGTTCCTCTTTTGGCCCAAACTCTTTGTTAAAGGAGTTGTTAAATTACATGGAGTTCCTACTTCTGTCGATAGCGATAGTGATCCATTGTTTACTAGTGGATTTTTGGAAGTGTCTTCAAAAAGCTTTAGAAACGAAGCTTAATTTAAGCACCGCTTATTACCCCAGTCCGATGGACAAGTAGAGCGTGTGAACCAAACTCCGGAAGACCTTCTTCGTGTTGTGTGCTTGATTTTTGTGGAAGTTGGGAAAATCATATTTCTCTTGTTGAATTTTCCTATAATCATAGCTTCCAATCTAGTATTGGTATGGCATTCTTCGAGGCACTCTAGGGAATGCTATGCCGATCTCCTTCTTGTTGGCTTAAGGTCGGTGAGAAGCTGGTTTTAGGTCTAGAATTTTACTCGTGTTTCACCTATGATAGGTGTTGTACGTTCCCGTGATAGGGAAAGATTAGCGCCTCAATATATTGGGCCATTCCCTATCACCGTACGTATAGATTCCATGGCTTGTCGCCTTGAATTACCGGCTCAGTTTTCTGCTATGCACGACATGTTTCACGTTTCTCAATTACGGAAATGCCTTCGGGATTCCGATTCCATTCTTGAGCCTGCTGTTGTGGAAGAAATTGAAGTTTCGCCGAATTTAACTTATGAGCACCATCCTATTCGAATTATTGCTTCGGAGGGTAAACGACTTCGAAATAAAGATGTTCCGCTTGTGAAGGTTCAATGGTCCAAAAATCCTAAGGATTGCTCTTGGGAATCCAGAGAATTCATCGAGCGAACACATCCGGACTTGCTTACTCCTGCTCTTTGAGGTGAACTTCTAATATCAAGTTTCTTTAGTATTAATATGCTTTTATGGTTGTTACTTCTTATTTCCACCTTATATATTGCGAGGACGCAATTTCTTTAAGGAGGGGAGTCTGTAACAACCCGCATATTTATCGATTTTTATATTTAAATATTTTATTTAAATATTTTATCGTTAATCGGATTTTGGTCCGAAGCTACTTTTTGCAGACGGTCAAATTAGGACTCGAGACCACTTCCATTGAGTTCGAAACGTCGTTTGCAATCTTCTGAGTATAAACATTGATATGTTTGGGGTTAGTGGAATTTCACCACTTTTTCACTCGAGCTTTTGGTTTGGACTTTTAGCCCATTAGGCCCAAGTTCCACCCCCCTTCTTCTTCATTGCTTCATTTCATTTCCTAACACTAAAGCTTCAACAAAAATGGTGAATGGAATGAGAAATTAAAACTCCAAAGTCTTTGTTTTATTGCAACTCCAACATTCAACTCCAAATTCAAGAAGAAGACATCGGATTCAAGCTTGTGGTTGCTTCTTCATTTGCCTTCAAGCTTTGTTCTTCATTTTCATTGGGTTTTGGAGCAAAGGTGAGATTTTTATCTCACAATTCTAGTCTATATCTATCTTGGGCTATTGGGAATGCATCCCTATCATGTTTGCATGCACATTTGCATTTGGTTTGGATTGGATTGGCGAAAAACTCCACTTTTTAGTGTTTTGGGGTGAATTTCTGGCTTAGGTCGCTCCGTCCCCCTTAGGTCGCCCTGTCCCCCTTAGGTCGCCCAGCATCTATAGGTCGTTTGCGTGGAAAAGTCGTCACCTTCATTTGGGTCGTTTCTGGCCTTAGCCCATTCGCCCACCATAGGTCGTTAGGCCTTAGGTCGCTTGGAGTTAGGTCGTAGGTCGGCAGGTCTTCAGCTCGCACGCGTTGAAAAGGCGCGTCTGGAGTTAGGTCGTTCGCGAGTTAACGTTAGGTCGTTTGCGAGTTAGCGCCCTAGGTCACTCGCGTATAGCTCGTTCGGAGTTAGGTCGTTAGGCCTTAGCTCGTATGGCCTATGCAATTTGGTTAGGTCGTTCAACCTCAACACCTTAGGTCGTAAGACCTTAGGTCGTACCCCTTAGGTCGTTAGACCTTAAGCCTTCATTATTGGAACTCGTTAGGTCGTAGCAACCATAGGTCGTAGGTCGCTAGCTCGTAGCTCGTATTTGAGCTTAGGTCGTATGCCTCTCTTAGGTCGCGCATCCCTTTAGGTCGCTAGGTCTTAGGTCGCGCATCGCCTTAAGTCGCTCGACCTGCTCTCACCTTAGGTCACGCCATCTTTTAGGTCGCGTACCATACTTTAGCCCGTTGTCCCTTAGGTCGCTTGCACCTTAGGTCGGCCTCGTTAGCTCGCAGATCCTCTAGGTCGCGTGGCCTTTAGACCGTAGGTCGTTAGGTCGTAAGACCTTAGGTCGCCTGACCACTTAGGTCGCTTGACCTATTCAAATGTTAGGTCGCGAGTTCCTTAAGTCGCTCGTCTCTCTTAGGTCGCTCGCTTCGGCTAACTCGCGAGCACCACTAGGTCGTTTGACCCTTTAGACCCTTAGGTCGTGAGCAGTTAGGTCGTTAGACCTAGCTTGCCTTTTCCCCTTAGGTCGTTGGACCGATAGGTCACTTCACCTGTGCTTACGTTAGGTCGTTCGACCCATTCATCTTTAGGTCGTTCCACTTGCCTATCTCATAGGTCGCATTCCACCTAGGTCGCGTGAACCTATAGGTCGTTGGACCCTTAACTTTTAGGTCGTTAGACCTCATTTTGTCTTCACTAGGTCGTACCGTTTTGGACGGGGCGCTGCCCCGCACCCGCCGGGGGCGCTGCCCCCTGGACCCCCGCGACCTGACCGGGCAGGCCGAACCCCGTAAGCGGTGGCGTTGCCCCCGCACCCCCACCTTGGGGGGTTGCCACCCCCCTGGACCCCCCCTCCGTAGGGGATCTTATCTGAAAAATATTCAACAGAACTTGCTGAGCTGATTTCCTTGGATTTTTATCACATCTTCGAATGTGACCTTTGTGATTGATTGTTTCTACAATCGCTTCTGTGATTTGTCACTTTATAATATAAAGGTTTCAATACTAGTAGTAAATATCAAAACTCTTTCAACAAAATGATTTCAACTCTATTTTTAATAACAAAGCTCTTTTCTTAAACCGTTTTCCAATCTATTAGTATATACAAGCCTTTACCTCACTCGGATGAGAAATCTAATTAAACGACTTAGTAAAACAAGTGGTATGAAACGCTTGCGTTCACTTCGTCGGTTAATTCTTGGACTTGTTCGATTGAACCTCTTGTGACAATTTTGTTAGTGAAGATTTACAGTTTGTTCGTAAATATTTAAGTTAAGCAAGTGGTTATGGGACATGAAGCTAAACTTCTATATTTACTAGCTTAGTGTAATTGACACTTCTCGTTGATCTTGATGATCGCTTTATGAATTAGACTAGCAATTGCGCGATGTCTCTTTCATTGCAAGGTTAGACTAGACACCACTTGTGTGATTCCATTCACACATACCTTTCTGCTTTTTGGTTAGTCTTGACCTCAATCTGTGTGATTCCACTCACACATGTGGGGTAGCTCCCCATGGTCTTCGGACCGTCATGTGATAGGCCTCTTTCCCTTTCTATGATTTCTGGATTTCTTGTGTTGATTTCTGGAATTTATCTCTTTGACTTGTCATGAGTACAAGTTTAGGGTATGATGCCCTCTTCGGATCTTTGAGAAGATTCTTGTGATATTGATTTATCTCTTATCGGTTGATCTTCTGTTGATCATTATTTGCATACTTATAGTAGTATGTCCGTATGGATATTTTATGTTTATGCCATATCTTTTATTTTATATCATGTCATCTGATATTTATAGCTAGACTGATCCGTTTATTATTTTCTTATAAATAATACTCGGGTCAGACCGAGATGTTACAGGTGCTACTGCTTGACTCCTTCCCCGGTGATTCACTACTCAGTCTTTTGGCTACTTGTTTAGATTAGCAGCTTTTGTTGTTTACACTTGAGATATAGACTCATAGTTGTATTCTTTTGTATAGCACGCGTTGCTATTCTTTTGTATTAGCGTGGGTCTTTTTAGACCACTACTCTGATGTACACTTTTATGTGATATATATTCATATCTCTTTCCGCCTTTGTGATATGGATATCTGTGATTGATTCGCATGTTATGCTTACTTCTATATTTGTTTCCGAAGATTATTTTATAGCCACCGTGTGATAAGAAATTACATGGATGGTCGCTCCTCAACAGCCTTATTCTCCGCGCTAGTTGACAGCACTACACCGTAGTGTTCTTGGCTAGCGTGGGTATTGAGGTGGGGCGTCACATTAGAAATTTAAACACGTTTTAAAATAATTGTTTTAAGCTTTAAAGGAAAGGTTATTTCTATTTGATACATATGCAACTTGTTTATTTATAAGTATAATAAAGGATTTCAAAATAAGTATTAAGTAACTATTTTTAAAATATTATTTCCTATAACAATTTAAATCTACTGTTTATAAGTTTATAAAACCATTTTTAACAAATTCATTAAAATAAGAATTTTTACACACTTTCTTCCTTAAGTTGTTTTAAATTTTATTTGCTGAGGACAACTGTGATAATGTCAGTATGCACGAAGATGCATTTTCAAACAATGAAACAGTTTCGACTGGTTCTCTTTCAATTGTATCTAATTTTCCTAATAAAGACTGTGATAAATCAGCAGCTAATGTGGACTTTAATGGAGTAACAACAGGCGGCCAGTCAGTTGGTCTAGAAAACTGTCCTGGTGGTGCAAATAACAAGGAGATAAGTGATACTGCTTTGTATAAAAGCAGTGAGCTTGGCCTGGGAATCAATATTATGGTGGGCAGTTCAGTTAATTTTACTGCCTCGAATATGCATGCGAGGGACGTTGTTGTCTCTGGTGCTTCTATGGATTCAGAGATCCCTCTTATTGAGTTCTTTGGTGGGTGTGACGAGCAGTATGGTCCTTATTCACCACTATGTGAGAAAGGTAAGAGAAAGAAGATGACCTTTAGTGGCTCTGTTAGACGTAGCGCCAGGATCAGAGGTAATCGGTTACCGTCTATGGGTGTGCTGCCTGGTTCGAGTGCCAAGAGTGGCACTTTGAACTCAGGCTCAGGTATGGGTTATGACTTGGGTAGTACGTATTCTTCGTATGCTTTAGGTAACTTATCTGCTTTCGAATTTAGTAAGTTAGTCTTTGATACTTGCTTCATTTTTTCTAACGCTGAGATAGATCGTGAATATATTAGACGTAGAGAGTTGGACAGGGCTAGATCTGTTGGCTTATGAGGAATATTAGTTGGAACATTAGAGGTTTGCACGCCTTAAACAAGTGCGATAAAGTTAGAACTTTTTTTAAAGACTATTCCATTACATTGCTCTTCTTCAGGAAACTAAAATTGATTGTCCAGATTTTAGGTTCTTTAGAAGGCTAGGAGGGTATCACTTGGGAAAATGGGTTTTTTTTCCATCTATTGGCACTTCTGGAGGCCTTATGGTTGGATGGCGTGCTAATTATTTTAAGCTTCTTCAATGTGTTCCTAAACAGCATTCTTTACACATTATTTTTATTAATCTTGTTGACAACTCTTTTTTAAATATTTGTAATGTATACGGCCCTAATTCTAAAATTAATCGCCGTATTTTATGGAGGGAGTGTCTATAGTTTAGATCTTTTGCTCCGGGCTCTTGGATCCTTGGGAGGGGGTTTAACGTTACTCTTTTTTGTGTGAGCGTTCTCCTCGGGAAGGGGATTTCCTCCGCCATGGAGGAGTTTGATCAATTTGTTATCAACTCCAATTTGATTGAAATCCCTCTTTCCAATAGAGAGTTTACTTGGAGTAATTCTAGGGAATTTCCATCTATGGCTCTCCTTGATAGGTTTTTTGTTAGTGATGAGATCGAGGATAATTTTCCTATTTGCAAAGTGTCTGGCTTTCCTTACACATACTCCGATCACTGTCCAATTATTCTCACTTGTGAAAAGCAAAGGGTTATTAATAGATCATTTAATTTGAAAAAATGTGGCTTCTAGAACCTAACTTTTTAATTTTGATTAAAAATAAGTGGATCTCGTTGAGTTTTTGTAATATTAGAAATAAAGATAATTTGGCAAAAAATTTTGTTTTAAAACTTTGAAATCTTAAAATTTGGAATCTAAATGTTTTTGGTAATATATATAAAAAAATATTCTAAATGAGATGCTCAAAATAAATAAGATCGAAGAAACTAGACAATTGAATATTGGAGAATGTAACGTTCTCGCTAATCTAAAAGAAGAGCTTACTTCTATTCTTGATAAAGAGGAGGTTATGTGAAAGTAGAGGTCCAGAATTTAGTGGATTAATGAAGGAAATAATAATACAAATTTTTTTCATAACATAGCTAATGGTAGAATACAGATTAATACAATTAATTCTATTTCTATTAATAATGAGGTTTTAGTTGATCAGAGAGATCTTAATAAGGCTTTTACGGACTATTATAGAGATATTTTTTGTAGTAAGAATAAATTTAGAATAAATACTAATTAAAATAATATTTATCCGCCTGATTCTAATGTTGATCTTTCTGAACAAGATAATCCTTTTACTATAGAGGAAATTTGGAAAGCTATTAATGACATGCCTAGTGGTAAATCTTCGGGGCCGGATGGGTTCCCTATCTTCTTTTATAAAACTTTCCGGATGTTTTGAAATTAGATCTAATTAATATGTTTAGTGATTTTTATAATGGAAGCTTGCAACTAGGAAGATTAAATTTTGCAAATGTTATTTTATTACATAAAAAAGTCGGTGCTAATAATTTAAAAGATTTTAGACCTATTTCATTGATCAATTGTTCTGTTAAAATTATTTCAAAAGTATTAGCAAATAGACTGAGTATAAGAATGAACGATATAATTGACTGTTCACAATCTGCTTTCATTAAAGGTAGAAATATTACTGATGGGGTGGCTGTTGTTTAAGAATATATTAACCACTGTTGCAAAAACAATATTACCCGTGCTATCTTAAAACTAGATTTCGCTAAAGCTTTTGACTCCGTAGATTGGGACTTTTTAATAAATATTTTTCATGCTAGAGGTTTTAGCCTCAGATGGATTAACTGGATCATGAATTTGCTCAAAACTGGTAACTCTAGTATTATGGTTAATGGTATTTTAGGTAATAAAATTCAATGTAAGAGAGGTTTAAGGCAAGGGGATCCCTTATCGCCTCTGTTGTTTAATCTCGCCGCAGATGTGTTTGCTAAGATTTTTAAAAAAGCGGTTGATAATGGATCTTTGGGAAATTTAGGTAATGATATATCGCGAAATGGTATATCGGTCCTTCAGTTTGCTGATGATACCATTCTTTTTTCTTCTCATTTGCCTAGACGTATCATTTCTCTTAAGTTTATTTTATATTGTTTCGAACTCCATCAGGATTGAAAATAAATTTTGATGAAAGTTCAGTTTTAGTTCTAAATGATTGCGAAAATGTTGAAAACCTAGTTGCTAATACTCTAAATTGCAAGACTATGAACTTTCCTTTTGATTATCTCGGTTTTGTGATTAGACCTTCTAAACTCAAACATGAAGACTGGTTTATAATCATTGACAAAATCAAAAATAGAATATCTAATTGGAATGGGAGACTTCTATCTAGAGCAGGTAGATTAGTTTTAATAAATTCTGTTTTATCTGCCCTCCCGATATATTGGATGTCCATGCATTTATTTCCAGATTGGGTAATAGATAAAATTGACAAAATTAGAAGAGATTTCTTATGGAGTGGGGATAATACTAACATTAGCATAAAATGCTTAGTTAACTAGGAAACTGTTTGCAAAGCTAGAATGGAAGGTAGCTTAGGAGTAATTAATTTGCGCAACATGAATTGTCTTTGCTAGGAAAAAGGTTATGGAAGTTTAAGGATATAAACAATAATGCCACTTGGAAGGAGATCATTATAAAATATCACTATAACGGTTATATTAACTCATATCAAATCATTTCTCCCCACAACCTGAATCTATCTAATTTTTGGAAATCCATTTTGAAATGTCAAGATCTTTTCGACCTAGGCCTTAGTATGATAGTTCATTATGGGAATTGTACTTCTTTTTGGCATGATTGTTGGATTTTTGTTCTGCCTCTTTAGATAGAATTGAAAGAGCTTTATGAAATCTGTGATTTTAAGTATGCTTTAATTGGTGAAATTTTCTCTCCGGAAAATGATCCCTCTTGGAACTTTAATTTTAACACAATCCTAGTAGGTTCAACTCTAAGGCAGCTTTCCCCGTTTTATGCTAAATTAAACCTTTATAATATTGATAACGATAATGACATCATTAGATGGGAATGAGATAAGAGTAAGTAATACACACCAAATTCTTTTTACAAATTTTTTAATTTTTCTGGCACAACAAACATCTCTTTTAAATTTATTTGGAAACCAAGTGCCCTTCCTAAATCTAAAATTCATATGTGGTTAATACTTCATGGAAAACTTAATACTATAGAATTATTAAAGAGGAAGAACATTCAAAATGACAACTAATGTTATTTTTGTAATATGCATTCTGAAGATATTAAACACATTTATTACGACTGCATGGACTCTTATTACAACCTAAACAATACTCTAAGAATTTTTAATTTTAATATAATAAATAGAATTAATGACTGTGAATTCTACTGGAATAGTTTTAGATTTAGGTTCAAAAAGAACATTAGATACTTACTAGATACTTTATTCAATATTATTTGCTGGTATATTTGGTTTGAAAGAAATCAAAGAACTTTTCATAATAATATTAGTCTTGCTAATAAACTGATTTATACTATTTCTTCTTTTTGTTTTAATTGGATTTCTAATCCCAAATATAAATTAGCAAAAAAATATTCTTTTTAAAGGGTTTCTCAATAAAGTTAGGAACAATATTAATTCATTTAAACTCAATAATAATATTTTTAACACTAACAATAATAGTATTTATATTTACCCAAACTTATCCACTGAATTCACTGTCAACCATAATTGGCTTAGGATCGAAGGTGCTTAAGACATCCTAGGTTTTTCTACTGTTCTCTGTTCTTGTCTTTGTCCAGATAGTTTGTTCTTCAGTGGCATTTTTTCCTCCTCCCCTTTCATACATATATATGCATATTAACTAACGAATATACGTATATATGTATCATTCTAACTCTTTTCCTAGCCACTCTATAGACGCAGGTTCGGGTGACAGGGTGTTCAGGCTCTCTTTACAGGTTCTCATGACTTCAGATTGCAGGACTTTGGATTGAAGAGAGGGTTTTAGCGCCAAGTTTTCTTCCTAGTCGCACAGTTTGTTCCATCGCAGATGTTGGCATGCAGGATGTTGGATCTCATAGAGGCCTTCGGAGCATACTTTTCCTCTCAGATCCGCCAGCACTTCCACCTCACATTCAGGGCTCCTTCATCTACATTTCAGAGTTCTGCTTTCTAGAGGATCTTTTTTTCTGCCGGGCTCTTTTTCCTTTGTAGCTTGGAGCTTCTTTCTTTAGCTTGTGATGGCTTCTTATAGTTTTGGTTTTTCTTTACCTTTTAGGTACTTCATACTCTTTCTCATCCTGCGACGGGCACGCCGAAGCTCAATATTATGGTGAGCGACGGCTTTGCCGAAACTCATCTTTGGGGTTCCTGGTATCTTTTGTTTTTTTGTTTTTTATACCTGGTTTCTGTTACATGCCAGGCATGTTGGCAGTACCTTAGCTCTGTGTTATATATATCTATATGTGTGCTCTCCTCTATTCATAGAGGATCACACATTTCTCTCAAAAAAGTTATTTCCTTATTAAATAAAACTTGTAACAACCCGTACTTTTAACCATTTAAAAATATTAAATTAAATAAGATTTTTGAATAAAATTGTTAGGAATAAAAAAATTAAGATTTTATTGATGTAAATTAAGTAATAATATAGGTTATGAGCTTAACTAAATTTTTTATTAATGACATATGTTTGCATTATTGTAAGGATGCTAACTTATGTTAGTGTGTATTTTAATAACATTGGTTTGAATGAAATTAATAACTATCTGAATGTAAATTTCTAATTGATTGGAATAATAAACGTTAATAAGGAATAATGAATGTTTTCTCATTAAAGAAGAAATCATATGTTTATTTAATTAAAATGTTTGGTAGTTGAAAGATTTATTATAGACATGAGAATCTATTATTTAATAAGAAATGTACAATCTCTGTTTGTATCCGCCTGTGTATAAATATGTTTAAATTACTATTAGATAGGAAATAAACATTTATTTAATCCATTTTGAAATTCACCTTTCTAATCAACTGAAAATAATGTAATTGAATAATTTCAATTAATAGGAGAGAGGAAACTAAATTGTAATAGGTGTAATTAAACATAGCTTCGGTTTTGGGAAAATACAAGGAAAGTTTGATTTAGTAAAAAGAACATTTATATCAAATAAAATGAATGTTTCATTTATGAATGTAGGTTTAATTTCATTACAATAAAGAATAGAATGATTGATTTAAAGGAAGAAATATATGTTTATTCGAGCTGTGTTTTGGCATACAGTTTGATTACGAGAATACGAAAATAATTAATTTAAGTAAGTTATTTATTACACTGTTGTATAAGCAACAAATTTATAAATGTATTTTAATGACTAAAGGAAACATTTGTTCTATTTTTCATTCATTTTAGTTTGTCTATTTCGAAATTAAACTTTGTAATTAATTGTAACTAATGTAATTGAAATATTTCAATTAATAGGAAAGAAAACATTCATTACAATTAATAGATTTAATAAAAGAAACGCATATTTTGTGTTAAACAGAAAGCGAGTTTTAATGGAAATAAAAGATCATTTTGAGAAAACCAAATTAAATGTTTTCATTTTTATGGTAAGTATAATTTTATTTATTATATGTTGATAAAAAATTAAATGTGCACAAATTGGGTATTATTTGTGTTATTGAAATCAATTTGCTTACGTTTCAAAATTTGAATTCCAAAAGATTGCGATGTACATAGTCCCTTCATTTCTTGTATTATTAATTGTTGCTTGCACATTTTAAAATAATTAACTCATTATTAATATTTGATCTGTTCATTTCTCCTTCTGTTTAATACCCGAGCCTAGAATTTTAGGCTATAATTAATTCTTTCCGTCTCATTTTTAATTGTACAAAATTTCATTTTCCTTTGGTTTGCAAATTTTCTCATTCCTATGTACATTTCCTTATGCATTAATAATGCCTGAAGCATTCAAAAGAAAACTTGACATTCATTTTTGTCCCTCCACCTTCATTTCCTTATTATTAGATAACATACAATTTTATTTCTTCTTTTTTGTTTTGATTCTCCTGACACCATATATTCATTTAGTTCAAATTGTTCTTTACTGAAGGTATATTCTTATCACAAAATTGTTCGCATTTTAAACATCTCCCTTCGTTATTTTGTCACCATCTCATTTCCTATGCTCATATATTCGTTTCAAATCACCCTTTCCCCGAATCATTTTAACACGAGCTTGCAAATTAAGAAGCTCTCATTTTTGCAAATTCAAATGCTTTTTTTATGAAACATGAGTTTCAATTTATTCATATTTCCTACACGTCCTACCCTCATCTTAGTTTGCTCTTCCATCTTTGCCTGAAGCCTAATCTTGACAAAAACGTAAGTATTAAAACTTTGTATATTTTTTTATTAACGTGCACCAATTATTATTTTAATAATATTTCTTATAAAATGAATATCGTTTGCATATAAACTTCGATTCAAGTGCGATTTCTTCTGTTGGATTCACATTAAAATTTCGAACAACATGAAACCGATTTGGTTGAATTTGGAGACTATTGAGATTTTGTGCTTCTGTTTTGAATTTTACAAGCTAAAATCAGAGATGAGTGATTAAACCCACTCACGCAATACTAAAAAAATTTAAGTTAGTTGAATTAAAATTGTGAAGTGATAAAATTTCATTGGTTATTTTTTGGTAGTTTTAATTGACATTTAGATTCAGTTTGAATTTTATATTGAATTTAATTGACATTTAAATTAATATTGAAATTTAATAGTTAGTTAAGCACCAACAACTGATGACTAATAATTGGTGTGCTATATTGGTTGATTTGGATATTGATTGTTTTTAGATGCTAACTGATTAATATGTTGGATAGATGATTGTTATTTATTTATTTACATCTTGGCTATTACCATATTTATTATTTGACATCCTATAAAATGTCATTTGGATTATTTGAATTGAACTAAGGAATAGGTTGAAATGACATATACCTATGTCATTTAAATATGGGTTGAAATGATATATATCCATCCATGTAACTAAAATTGAAGTAAAGGATCACTTGGCTATAGGGTAGAAAATTATATATGGACACCAGATTTAGTTAAACTAAATGGATTTTAAAATTTTGAATTTTCAGTTGCTTTAAATGAGGTTGTTTAAATAAATAAATTTTTTATTTATATGAATTAAATTATTTTCTAGTTCGAGATAAAAATGTTGAAATTGAAACTATTTAAATGAAATCATTTAAGGATTCAATTTGAAATCTTAAATGGATATTGGAATATGATTTGAATTTATTAGAAGTCAATAATTATGAAGATTTATATTTTAATTTATAACTTAGACTTTGGTTTAATTAAAATGGTTAAATGGTTTAAATTGTTAGTTCAAATGTTGGGATGTAAAATGCTTTTAAACTAAATTGTTAAAATGAGAATTTAAATTGAAACTTTCAATCATTTGAATAAAACCATTTAAGTTGAATTTGAAGTAAAGTTTGAATTTTTTTTGAATTGAGGATGATTTAAATCTAAAATTGAATATGAAGTTGACTTGAAAGTGGAAGTCGAAAATGGAATTCGTTATGATTTGAAATTTGAATCTTGTTGTGAAAGAAAGAAACAATTTTAATATAAACAATTTTAATATATAAACTATTTAAAAACCAAACTACTTTAGGTATAAACTATTTTATTTATCCAACAAATTTCAATATTGAAACTATTTTATATTCAAAGCTATTTCCAATCTTTAAACTATTTTAATATTCCAAGTAACTTATCAATATTAAAACTTTTAATTATTACAAACTATTTTTCTATGTCAATATTTTTTAATTATTCCAAAATAATTTTCAATATTAAAACTATTTTAATTATCCAATCTATTTTCAATATCCAAATTAATTTAATTATTCAAAACCATTTCCAATATGCAAACTGTTTTAAAAGTGGAACTCTTCATATTTAAATCATTGATTTAAATATGAAGTTTTAAAGGTATGACCTATTTTGAATTCGAAATGATTTTGTAGAAAATATGATATTTTGATAAGAAGTATGGCTTGTTTTTGAAATTTAAAAGAACCAACTGGTGTGTAAAATGACGTATTGTTGTTAAAGAAATTAAGGCCGAATATTGGCATACTCTCCATCAATACCGAAATCACTCTAACAACTGTGTATGCGGTGGATGTTATGCAGAATGTACAGGTTGAGTTGGTTATGTTTACTGGAATGAAGAAAGAGAACGATGATGGATGACCCCGACACTTGTATTAATTTGAAATGACTAAAACAGGAGCCTATGTCTGGCCAAAGGGTAAGCTACCTTTAGGGTCCCCACCCCTTCGTATTATGTTGATTTTTGGCATGATCGATGCATATTGATTTGGTCTTAGGGGTGGTGGACTCAGTCGGCAGTCGTTGCAGCGATGTGTTACGACCAGCTAGAAAGGGTAAACTGGTAGAATCCTACCTTGGGCGTTATCTCACGTGCCTTATCATACCTTTATCCTTATCAGTGACCACGATGTTTTTGTTTTAGTGGTCTTATCATGGAACCTCCCTGACTAACGACGTTACTGGTTGTATCACAAGACAAACTGTAGGACAATGCTTAAAAATGTGTTAAGGGAGATCAATGCAAAGCCTTAATGCTATTTTAGTACTTTACCTTACTGATAGACACTACATATATAAAGCATCTTACCACATGTAGATAGTTTGTTGGATCCTTAGGAGATGGAAAATCTCATAATATCTCTTAAGTTATTCCACTCTCGGTGTACATTTGATAGGAGTTCGAAAATTGCATAAACATTTCTAAAGTTATTACACTCATATTTACTTGTTACAGATTTTACATAAATAAGAACTTTTAGTTCTAACTTGAGTGTTTTGTCTTTTCATTATGTGTAGGTCAGCTTGAGCATTTCAATGTTTAGAGACGTTATTCCTTGAAGACGAAGATGGAGTTTGCTAGTCCATATTTACGATTATTATTCCGCTGCATTATTTTCGTATGTTTGTAGATGGTGCTCTGATTACATTGTAAAAATTGAAATCAAATGCATATTGTAAAACAAGTTGATGAACTATTTATTTGATTATTATTTTTTGTCATTCCTTTGCGAGATTCTGTGTATTTCTTTCCTTCTTTTATTTTATTTTATTTTCTTGTTAAATCCCGTTGATAATTTACCTTGTTGAATGAATTTGAGTTATATATGTGTGGTTTATTATCGACTTAAATCATCCAAAAAGGCAGGTCGTCATAGTTGGTATCAGAGCTTTGGTTTAGAGTACCTTAGACTGATGGATTAAACTTATTTAGAGATATGGTTAGAAATACCCTAGAATGAGTTTGAGAGTATATATACAAGAGAGGATATTTGTTAGTGCTATGAAAATGATTTGTATTGTGTTACTTTGTCCTGATGACTATTTATGAATTCATGTCGATACATAGGATGTTATGGCATCGATAGGGATTTCTAAGCGCTTGAACAAGGTAGACCGACATAATTTGGTTTTTAAAAATAGGTAAATGAAATAATTGTTACCTAGCATTATATTTTGTATTTAAAAGAATAATTTTTCATAAGTTAATATAATTATTTTGGTTTGTTGTTTGTTAGAAAATGATAATATTTGATTACTGTCATTTATTAATTGGCTAGTCAAGATTCTTAAAAACTATTAACTATTGTATGTTATAAGAAAAGGTAATTTTATAAATATGGTATAAACTATGATTCTAAAAATAAATGAATTTAAATGGAAATTTAAGAGCTTAAATTCTGGTGTTTTGAAATTGATTTTCAAAATTTTGGAAAATAATAATATTAGTATTATTTGGAAGTAGTTTCAGAGAAAAATATTTTCGATGAGATTTGACAGAAATATTTTTATAAGAATTTTAAAGAAAATAAGTTATGTACTCCCCTCTTTTGTTGCTGGAAAATAATTTTGGTGATGATCGTGACATCATCGACATTCATTTTCGAGTTTCAAAGTGTGAAGACCACTATAGTAGCTTTGCTACATAATTGTTTGATAAACAGAATTTGATTTAAAACCATTAAGTATGATTTGATATACAGAACCTATAAGTATATATTATTTTTCACGAAGATATAAAATGGAACCCAGAATTTAGTTCTTAAGTTCTATTTATCAGTGATTTTCAATAATTGTAAGGAAATGTAATTTTCGACGACTTTAAATGGTCGAAAATTTCCGAATTGAAATCTAAAATTAAAGCTAAGTGTTTAATGAAAAAAAATTTAAGTAATAAAATGTTTCCAAGTGAAATTATTTCTATAAATAAAAGAATCAAGATGCGTAATGTTTTAAAATGCTTAATAATTTAACTGAATAGTAAATAATGAATACAATTTAAGTAAATGATTCACAAATAGGTCTAATATTAAATGATACTATATATGAAGGAATAAATATAAATCAAAGAATGGAGAAACTTAAGTATGAAATAATTCATAAATGAATATTAATATTAAGTGGAAATCAATTTATATAAGTAAATAATGAATGTGAATTAAACTACAAAAAACATATGTAATACTTTAAGAATTTATACATTGATGACGTTAAATATTGAATAGAAAATAATTTATATAGGTAGATGAATGTAAATTAAAAAAAGATGATCTTGTATGAATGAATGAGAACTTTAATAAATGAAAAGTAAATGATGTGTTAAAGACACCAATAGAATAAGATATGTAAGCAGTGTGTAGATCATTTTGTTTGCATAACAGTTCTGATCCAGATTCGAATACATGATTTATGGTAATTCACACCAATTTGAATTAGAATTTTTTGCTCGATTCTTAACGGCGAGCATTTGTTATGAATTTTAAGTTTTCTATCATAGTTTATAGCTATGCAAGGAGAATGGAGTTTCTAATCAAGGAACCGGATCAGAGTCCGCGTTAGAGTAGTCGAGTTAATAATACTAGTTCGAAACTGAAATTTTTATATTCAAGCTAGCGATCAGAATTGATATTGTATGCAAATGATATATGTATATCGTACAAACTTAAATAATATTTATATTCTACGTTGTTTGGTTTATGGGGAGCTTGGAAATGATACTTCAAATTGTTTGAAGTTGTATGAATAATCTATTAAGTAATTATCTAAGGCTCTGAGCGTAAGGTACACTTGGTAGTTTATTTATCGCCCTTGTACTATGAAAAGTGTCTGAACCTGGACAAAACCATTAGTTTTGATTGTTATGGATGTGCAATGGATTCTTGTGTTGTATATAATGGTCGTACTACATTTGTTCGCATATGACTATATATATGCTGTGTTTCTTATGCTGAACAAATAATATATTGCTCTTTTTACATAGTTTTAACTCTTTTGTATTGTGTAAGTACGATACTGGTTTAAGGAAGTAACAGCTGTTGCTTCTGGATTTATAAATAGAGTTTTGTTTGCCCGAAGAATAGGTATGTTTTAGGATTACGGTTTTTGTAGTGGTATTTTGTTATTTTCCCATGGTTTAGGATGCTTTATAATTTCAATAAGATGTATGCTATGTAATTATTGATATTGTTATTTTTCTCGACCTAGCCATGCAAAGGAGATGCTGTCGAAATTTTTCGTAAATTTAGGACTTCGAAATTTTTCGCGGAAATTGGGTTATTTCAAAATTTATATTAAAACTAACTAAGATTAAATTGTTTTATAAATTAATTCTTTCTTGTTCCTTTTCGAGGAGGAAAAGTTTTAAGCGGGGAGATTGTAACGACCTGTATTTTAACCATTGAAAAATATTAAATTAAATAAGATTTTTGAATTAAATTATTAGGAATAAAAAAAATTAAGATTTCATTAATACAAACTAAATTATAATACAAGTTATGAGATTAACTAAAATTTATGTTAATGACATATGTTTGAAATAATGTAAGGATGATAACACAAGTTAATATGTATTTTAATAACATTGGTTTGAATGAAATTAATAACTATTTGAATATAAATTTCCAATTGATTGGAATAATAAATGTTAATAAAGAATAATAAATGTTTCTTTATTAAAGAAGAAATCATATGTTTATTTATTTGAAATGTGTGGAAGTTGAAAGATTGATTGTAGACATGAGAAACTATTATTTAATAAGAAGTGTACAATCCTTGTTTGTATCCAACAGTGTATAAATATGTTTAAATTACTATTAGATATGAAATAAATATTTATTTAATCCATTCTGAAATTTACCTTTATAATCAAATGAAATTAATATAATTGAATAATTTCAATCAATAGAAGAGAGGACACTAAATTGTAAATTAATAGGTGTAATTAAACGTAGCTTATGTTTTCGAAAAATACAAGGAAAGTTTGATTTAATGAAAATAACATTTATGTCAAATAAAATGAATGTTTCATTTGTGAATGTAGGTTTAATTTCATTACAATAAAGAATAGAATGATTGATTTAAAGAAAGAAACATATATTTATTTGAACTGTGTTTTAGCATACAGATTGATTATGAGAATAGGAAAATAATTAATTTAAGTAAGTTATTTATTATTCTGGTGTATAAACAACAAATTTATAAACGTACTTCAATGAGTAAAGGAAAAAAATGTTCTATTTTTCATTAGTTTTAGTTTGTCTGTTTTGAAATTTAACTTTGTAATTAATTGCAACTAATGTAATTGAAATATTTCATTCAAAAGGAAAGATAACGTTGATTACAATTAATAGATTTAATAAAAGAAACGCATGCTTTTTTGTTAAAAAGAAAGGGCATTTAAATGAAAATAAAAGATCATTTTGAGAAAACCAAATTGAATGTTTTTAATTTTAACGTAAGTATAATTTTATGTGATGTGTTGATAAAAAAATTAAATGTGTACAAATTGAGTATTATTTGAGTTAATAAAATTAATTTGGTTACGTTTCAAAAATTGAATTTCAAAAGACTATGTGATTTACATGGTTCCTTTATTTCTTTTGTTATTAATTGTTGCATATAAGTTTCAAATTTTTTACCTCATTATTAATACCTGATCCGTTCATTTCTCCTTCTGTTTAATACGTAAGCCTAGACTTTAAGGCTATATTCAATTCTTGCCGTCTCACTTTTAGTTATATAAAATTTCATTTTTCTTTGATTTGCAAATTTTCTTATTCCTACATACATTTCCTTATGCATTATTAATGTTTGAAGCTTTCAAAACAAAACGTGATATTCATTTTTATCCCTACACCTTTATTTTCTTATTATTAAATAATCTAAAATTTTATTTCTTCATTTTCGTTTTGTTTATCCTGACACCTCATATTCATTTAGTTCAAATTATTCATTAATGAAGGTATTTTCTTATCATAAAATTGCTCACATTTTAGATTTGTCCTTTCATTTTTTCATCACCACCTCATTTCCTATGTTCAGATCTCCATTTCAAATCTTCCTTTTCCCGAACCATTTTAACGTGAACTTGCAAATTCATAAGCTCTCAATTTGCAAATTCAAAAGCTTTTTTTATGAAACACTTTCATTTTTTTTCATTTTTTCTGCACGTCCTACGCACATCTTAATTTGTTCTTCCAACTTTGCCCGAAGCCTCATCTTCAAAAAATGTAAGTATTAACCTTTGTTTATTTTTTTATTAAACATATACATATTATTATTTTAATAATATTTCTTGTAGCATGAATATCTTTTGCATATAAACTTCGATTCGCGTACGATTTATTCTATTGGATTCATATTTAAATTCTGAACAACATGAAACCAATTTATTTGAATTTAGACACTGATAAGATTTAGCGCTTCTGTTTGGATTTTTATAGGCTAAAATCAAAGGTGAGTGATTAAACCACTCATGCAATACTAAATTTTTCTTATGTTCGTTTAATTAAATTATGAAGTGATAAAAATTTGTTGGTTGTTGTTTGATAGTTTAAATTGACATTTAAATATAATTTGAATTTTATATTGAATTGAATTGACATTTGAATTAATATTGAAATTTAATTGTTAGTTAAACACCAACAATTGATGACTAGTAAGTGCTATACTATATTGGTTGATTTGGATGTTAATTATTATTGGATGCATATTTATTGATATGTTGGATGCATGGTTATTATTTATTTATATCCATGCTATTACCCTATTCATTAATTAACATCCTCTAAATTATCATCTGGATTATTTGAATTGAACTAAGGAATAGGTTAAAATGATATATACCTATGTCATTTAAATATGAGTTGAAATGATATATATCCATCCATGTAATTAAAATTGAAATAAATGATCATATGGCCTTAGGGTAGAAAATTATATATGGACATCAGATTTGGTCAAATTAAATGGTTTCAAAAATCTTGAATTTCAATTGGTTTAAATGAGATTTTTTAAATAAATAAAATTTTGATTTATATGAATTAAATTATTTTCTAATTCGAGATTTGAAATGTTGAAATTGAAACTGTTTAAATGAATTTATTTAAGGATTTAATTTGAAATCTTAAGGTGGATATTGGAATATGATTTGAATTTTATTAAAAGTGAATAGATGTGAAGATTTATATTTTAGTTTAAAACTTTGAATTTAGTTTAATTTAAATGGTAAAATGGTTTAAATTGGCATTTCAAATGTTGGGATGCGAAATGGTTTTAAACTTATTTGTTTAAAATGAGAATTTGAATTGAAACTTTCAGCAATTTGTATAGAATCGTTTAAATTGAATTTAAAATAAAGTTTGAATTTGTTTTGAGTTGAGGATGATTTAAAATAAAAATTTGAATATGAAGTTGACTTGAAATTGGTAAGTCGAAAATGGAATTCGTTATGATTTGGAATTTGAACCTTGTTATGCAAAAAAGAAACAATTTTAATATAAACTATTTAATATATAAACTATTTTATTAACCAAATTATTTGATGTATAAACTATTATAATTATACAACAAATTTCAATATTAAAACTATTTTATATTCAAAGATATTTCCAATCTTTAAACCATTGTATTTATTCCAAACTATTTTCAATATTAAAATTTTTTAATTATCCAAACTATTTTCAGTATCCAAACTAATTTAATTATTCTATACCATTTCCAATATTCAAACTGGTTTAAAAGGGGAACTCTTTAGATTTAAATCACTGATTTTAATGCACATGTTTTGAAGGTATGACCTATTTTGAATTCGAAATGATTTTGAAGAAAATATGATAATTTGATACGAAGTATGGCTAGTTCTTGAAATTTAAAAATCAGCTGGTGTGTAAAATAACGTTTGGTTGTTAAAATGACCGGGGCAAAATATTGGCATACTCTTTGTCAATACCATAACCACTTTAACAACTGCTTACGTGGTGGATATTATGCAGAATGTAGATGTTGCATTGGCGATGTTTGCTGAACTGAAGAAAAAGAACGATGATGGATGACCCCGACACTTGTGTCAATTTGAAATAACTAAAACAGGAGCCTATGTCTGGCGAAGGGGGTTCGCTACCTTTATGGGCCCTAGCCCTTCGTATTATATTGATTTTTGACTTGACCGGTGCATATTTGTTTTAATTTTCAGGGTGGTGGACTCGATCGTCAGTCGTTGCAGCAATGTGTTATTGTAACGACCCGCACATTTTACGATTGTATATTTAAATATTTTATTCAAGTATAGCATCGTTAATCGGAATAAAGTCTGAAAAGCTACATTTTGCAAACAGTCTAATTTGGACTCGAGACCACTCCCATTGAGTTCAAAATTGCGTTTGCTACCTTTTTAAGTATAAACATTGATATGTTTGGAGTTAGTTTGAATTTTGACATTTTCACGTAGGGCTTTGGGTTTGAGTTTCAGCCCATTAACCCCAACTTAAGACTCTAGCTCCACCCCTACTCCACTTCATCCATTTCATTTCTATTTCCTAACATCTCAAGCTTAGGAACAATGGGGGAAGAAATTGGAAATTATAATTCCCATGCCCTAGCTTCTTTGCAAATCCAAGTTTTAGCTCCAAAAACCAAAGAGAAGCTTAGGCAAGCATCTCCTTCTTCTCCATCTCAATCTCTCTCCAATTTTAAAAATTCCCTATAACCTAATTTGGAAACTTTGGCTTATGATCGTAGGTTGGAGCTTTTAGATTTGGGACTGAAGAGTGGTTTATCCTCCTTTGTTTTCAAGCTTCTCCTTCCTTGTTTTTATGTAAAGGTGAGATTTTTGTCTCACATCCATATCTATAATTATCATTAACGTTAGGTATGAATTCGTAACATCTATTCTTGTTCATTTGCTTTTGATTTAAATTGATTTGGTGAACATTTCAATTTTTGGTGTTCTGAAGTCAAAAACTTTAAAAATCCTAGCTTTGATGTATGAACATGCTTTTGGTGGTGCATCGAAGAGCCTATAAGGCTGGAAATACTGGGAAATAGGGTCCAGTCGACTGACTCTCTGTGTCCAGTCAACTAAACTGGAATCCAAGAGTTTTCCAGGCATTGGGCCAATCGACCGAACTCAGTGTCCAGTCGACTGACCTGCTTGCTTCAGCCTAGCTTGCCTATTTTTTTTGAGATTCCAATTTTTATCGATTCGAATTGATCCGATTTGTTGTTATCATTTATTATCGACGTTGATAACTTCTTTTTTTGGGATTTTTGGGGAATATCCATTTTGATGGATTTGGTATCAATTTCTTTGGATTTAATTCACGTCTTCGAATGTGAATTTTTGGTGATTGTTTTTACAAGCAATTTTGTGATTTGTTACTCTAAAATAAAAATGTTTCTATACTAATAGTAAATATTCAAACTCTTTCTCAAATATGATTTCAACTCTATTTTTAATACAAAGCTTGTTTATAAAACCGTTTTTCAATCTATTAGTATACACAAACCTTTGCCTCATTCGTTTGAGAAATCTAATTAAATGGCTGAGTAAAACTAGTGGTATGAAATGCTTGCGTTTACTTCATCGGTTAGTGATGCAGCTCGGGTTGATAAACTCTTAGGTCGCGAGCGACCTAACGAGCTCGAAGGTCGCGTGCGACCTAACGGTGCGAGAGAAAGCGAGCTAAGAAAGAAAGGAGGAGCAACTTCAACCACCAACGACCTATGTGTAAGGTCGCACAGCGAGTTACTACCTAATGAAGGTCGTGAACGACCTTGTGAGGCATCAGGACTCTGTAGTTGCAGTAGATATGAGATGGGCAACAAGACACCTGAGCGAGACAGCATTCCAACGACTTAACTAGGTCGTACCTTTATTCCAGCGACCTAACTAGGTCGTGCATTCACTTGAGTCGCTGTAACTTTTAAGTCGCTCCAGTTTTGAGTCGTGTCTGTCTTTGAGTCGCTATGTGTTGTAACTCGAGTCAGTTAAGTCGCGTGTATTTGGGTCGTCGATTGTTAAGTCGTATGTTGTGTATTCGTTAAGTCGTGTACTATCTTAAGTCGTTGTGGTTGTTGAGTCGTCATACTGTTATGTCGCTTGTGTTTGTAACCCGTAAGTCGGCAAGGAGCTAAGTCGGTCATGTGTGTGTGGTGATGTAATAAGTTGAGTCGCTGAAGGCTTAGGTCGTGAGCAACCTTGGCTAAGTCGTAAGTCGTGGGGCATTAAGTCGGAAACGACTTAAGGGTTTGGGTTGTAAAACGCTATAAATAGCGGTTGTGTTGGTCATTTGTAGGTTGTTGATTTTGGAATAAACTCTTGTTTGTTAGCTTTGTGCTTTCATTAAATTGGTAGTTGAGTGTGATCTCCTATCTCCACTTACGATATTCGAGTGCGCTCGAATCAACGTTCGTTGAAGCCAATTCACGGAATCAAGTGCGCTTGATCAACGCTTGAAGAATTGTAGATCTCTCCCACGGTATCGTGCGCGATCAACATGTCAGAGATAGCTAGAATTCGGTATCTTCGGATCAACGAATTTGGGCATTTCAGTATTCACCAATCCACCGATTGCTACTTTCACCGTTCCATCTAATTTTTGTATATTCCGCTGCGTCAGTTTGGTATCAAAGCTAGACTTAGCCAATCATAGCTAAGCCGAGTCTTGGAGCCAAGGAGTTTGAAGTTGGTGTTCATCGTGTTCATCTTGAAGTTGCAACAAGTTAGAAGCTTCCGATCCATTTCATTTTGGATCAAAGTTGGAAAGGTGTTTGAGTTTGAGCCGAGTTGGGTAGAGCCGTGCATCATTTGTTTAAGCCGAGAGTTTGAAGTGTAGGCCGAGTTTGTATTGAAGTGTTGAGCTGGTGCGAGCTAGTTGAAGTTTGATTTGTAGAAGATTTGTGAAGTTTTGAAGTGTTTGTGTTGATTTAATCATGCCGCCGAGAAGAGCTAACCGTCATCAGAATGTTGAAGCGTTGTATAGAAGAGAAGAAGCCGAACGAATGGAGCAACGCATTAATGAGAAATTTGATGAAGGTATTGGAAAGCCAGAGAAGTTGATGAATGATTTGAATCAAAATCAAAGGAGGAGATCACTAGTCTCGAACCATGGAGGAAACCGAGTTTCGCCATCGGTTATGGAAGCAAGAAGGGTATCACCGCAATCTTTTAGAGAGAGAAGAGAAACATCAATTTCATCGAGGAGAGATCACCATGACTATGGACATGAAGAGAGAAGAACTCCACGTGAGTTTGAAGATGAGCCATATCGTGATGAAGAGAGACATAGTAGAAGAGACATGCGTGATCAAAGGGATGTTGATGGTCGAGATCGATATAGACGTATATTTGATTTTGATGAAGATGGTGATGGTGATAGAACTAGCATTCATTACCGAGATCGAGACCAAGTTCGAAATTCATATCGGGATATTGAAGATGACCGTCGATGGGAATCAGGTATGAAGATGGAAATTCCAGAATTCAAGGGTGGAATGGTCGCAGAAGAACTTCTTGATTGGTTGTCTAATGTTGAAGAGATCTTTGATTTCAAGGAGGTTCCTGAGCATAGAAGAGTGAAGTTGGTTGCTACTAGGTTGAGGGGAAGAGCTTTGGCATGGTGGCAGCAAACTAAACTTACAAGGGAGAGAATGGGAAAATCAAAGGTTGAGTCTTGGGATAAGATGAAAAAGTTGTTGAGAGCTACATTTTTACCTTATAATTATCAATCACTTATGTATCAGAGGTTGCAAAATCTAAGGCAAGGGACGAAGACTGTTAATGATTATGCTGATGAATTTTATCAACTGATTGCTCGAAATGACATCATGGAGACGGAGGAACAATTGACTACTAGGTTTGTTGGAGGGTTGAGGATGTAGATTCAAGATATGGTGAATATGTTTGGTCCTAGATCTGTAGCAGAAGCACATCAGAAAGCGTTGGCTTGGGAGAAGAAGGGAAGACGAGGAGGTGGTGTGTTTCCAAGTTTCAATTCTCAAAGCAAGGGTGTTAGTGGGAGTTCCAATGTTTCGAAAGCTGTCAGTAAACCATTTGTGAACGAAGCTGCGAAGGCGAAGGTCAACAACAGTTTCAAATGTTATAATTGCCAAGAAGTGGGTCACAAGAGTAATGAATGTCCGAAGCCGAAGAAGCGAACTATGATTGCTGAAGTTGAAGGTGAGGATGTTGGGGAAGGTTATCCTAGTCCAGTTCAGGAGGATGAACAGGATGTTGCGTAAGGAGATGAAGGATGTAATCTAATGATGAGGAGGTCTTGTTTAATACCGAAGCAGGAATAAGAAGCTAGTTGGTTGAGGAGTAACATCTTTCAGTCAACGTGCACTATTCTGGGGAAGGTTTGTAAATTTGTGATTGACGTGGGAAATTGTGACAATATTATTTCTACCGAAGCTGTGAGAAAGTTGAAGTTGAAAACAGAGAAACATCCTAATCCTTACAAGTTAGCGTGGCTAAGAAAAGGAGGAGAGGTGAAGGTGGACATGCGAGTTCAAGTTCCATTTTCTATTGGGAAGAAGTATAAAGATGAGATCTGGTGTGATGTCGTGGAGATGGATGTTTGTCACTTGCTTTTGGGAAGACCATGGCAGTATGATCGAGCAGTGCAGCATGACGGTCGGACCAATAGCTACAGTTTTATGTTTGAAGGTGTTAAGATCATTTTGGTTCCAAAGAAGAGACAGCAAGGAGAAAGTAAATATGAGGAGATTGAGGAGCTGAAAACTTTATTGACTTTGAAAGAATTTGTTGAAGAAGTAGAGGAGAGTCCTGAAGTATTTTGTTGATTGGACATGAAGCTACTGAATCCGTTGAAGTCCCAGTGGAAGTGAAGCCGATATTGGAAGAATTCAGTGATGTGTTTCCGGAGGAGTTGCCAAAGGAATTACTGCCATTGAGGGATATTCAACATCAGATTGATCTAGTGCCAGGATAGGTATTACCTCACAGGCCACATTACCGGATGAGTCCCAAGGAGCATGAAGAACTGAGAAGGCAAGTGGAGGAGTTGTTAGAACAAGGGCGTGTTCAGGAGAGTTTGAGTCCATGTGCCATGCCAGCCTTATTGGTACCGAAGAAGGATGGGACATGGAGGATGTGTACGGACAGTCGGGCTCTAAACAAGATCACTGTGAGATACAGATTTCCTATGCCGAGGTTTGATGATTTGATAGATCAGTTGAGGGGGGCAGTGGTGTTTTCAAAGATTGACTTGAAAAGTGGATACCATCAAATTCGTATTCGACCGGGTGATGAGTGGAAGACTGCTTTTAAAACCAGGGAGGGTCTATACGAATGGTTGGTTATGCCATTTGGCTTGTCAAACGCTCCTAGTACTTTTATGAGAGTGATGAACCAGATTTTCAGACCATTTGTTGGAAAGTTCGTGGTTGTTTACTTTGATGATATTTTGATTTATATTGGGAGTACGGAAGAGCACATCCAGCATTTGCGAGAAGTATTGTTGATTCTACGACAAGAGCGGTTTTATGCAGCAACAAAGAAATGTGTGTTTATGACGAACAATGTTTTATTTCGGGGGTATGTTCTGTCAAAGGAAGGTATTCAAGTGGATAAAAATAAAGTGGAAGCTGTCAGGAGTTGGCCACAACCGAAGACAATTACGGAAGTGAGGAGTTTTCATGGATTGGTGTCTTTTTATCGAAGATTCATTCCACACTTTAGCAATGTGATGGCACCTGTAACCGATTGCATGAAAGGAAAGAAGTTTGTATGGTCAGAGGAAGCAGGGGTTGCCTTTGATAAGATCAAGACACTCTTGACGACAGCACCAATTCTGGTACTGCCGAATTTTCAGTTGTTGTTTGAATTGCACACTGATGCTTCGAAAGTGGGAATTGGTGGAGTATTGAGCCAGAATGGAAGACCAGTTGCTTATTTCAGTGAGAAGTTGTCTAGAGCTAAGTTGAGATATAGCACTTATGATGTAGAGTTTTACGCGATTGTTCAAGCCGTGAAACACTGGCGACATTATCTGTTCCAGAAAGAGTTTGTTCTTTATACGGATCATGAAGCTTTGAATCATTTGCAAAGGCAGGACAAAATTTCAGCTAGGCACGCTTCATGGGGCGCGTATCTACAGCAGTTTACTTTTGTTGTTAAGCACAAATCAAGGGTGACGAATCGTGTAGCGGATGCATTAAGCAGGAGGAATCATTTGTTGACGATAATGAAAGTTGAAGTGACAGGGTTTGAACTATTACCAGAGTTGATTGAAGAAGATCCTTACTTTAATATGTTGAGAGAGTCAAGGACGGGAGTACTGATGAATTTGTGTTGGTGGATGGTTTTCTGTTTAAAGGAAATCGATTATGTATACCAGATAGCAGTTTGAGAATGAAGATTATCAAGGAGTTGCATGATGAAGGACATGTAGGACAGGATCGCGCATTGCATTTGATTTCTCAAACTTACTTTTGGTCGTCAATGGGGAAAGAGGTTGAACGATTTGTGGAGAGATGTCATATCTGTCAGGTTTCGAAGGGAACAACGACAAATGCGGGATTATATATGCCGTTACCTGTACCGACTAAACCTTGAGTAGATGTGAGTATGGATTTTGTTTTGGGGTTGCCTAGAACTCAAAGGGGGAACGATTCCATTTATGTGGTGGTTGATCGGTTTTCAAAAATGGTGCATTTTATTGCTTGCAAGAAGACGGCGGATGCTGTTCATGTTGCTCAGTTATATTTCAAAGAGATCTATCGACTTCATGGGTTGCCAGAGTCTATTGTTTCGGACAGAGATACTCGTTTTCTGAGTCATTTTTGGCTAAGTTTGTGGAAGATGGTCGGAACAAAGCTGAATTTTAGTAGCGCTTACCATCCGCAAACTGATGGGCAAAGGAGGTGGTTAACAGATCATTGGGAAATTTGTTGAGATGTTTGGTGAAAGATAAACTGAAAAGCTGGGATATGAAGTTATGTCAAGCGGAGTTTGAACATAATCATGCGGTGAATCGTAGTACAAGATTCTGTCCATTTCAAATTGTATATTCAAGCTTACCAAAGAGGCCGTTGGATTTGACGAAAGTGCCACAACCAAAGGGGACAGTTAAGCGAGCTACTGATTTTGTTGATGGGTTGACAGAATGTCATAGAATCGTTCAGGAATGATTGGAGAAGTCAAATGAGAAGTATAAACGATCTGCAGATCTAAAGCGACGAAGTGTTGAATTTAATGAAGGAGATTTAGTATATGCTGTGCTAACAAAGGATCGTTTTCCAGTTGGAACGTATAATAATCTTAAAGCTGGAAAGATTGGTCCTATAAAGATTGTGAAACGAATCAATGAAAATGCTTACAGGTTGAAATTGCCGGAGGATGTGTACACTTCTGACATGTTCAATGTTAAACACCTTATACCTTACTATGGAGATAAACCTTTAAATTCGAGGACGAATTTTTCTCAACCAGGGGAGGATGATGCAGCTTGGGTTGATAAACTCTTAGGTCGCGAGCGACCTAACGAGCTCGAAGGTCGGCTGCGACCTAACGGTGCGAGAGAAAGCGAGCTAAGAAAGAAAGGAGGAGCAACTTCAACCACCAACGACCTATGTGTAAGGTCACACAGCGAGATACGACCTAATGAAGGTCGTGAACGACCTTGTGAGGCATTAGGACTCTGTAGTTGCAGTAGATATGAGATGGGCAACAAGACACCTGAGAGAGACAACATTCCAACGACTTAACTAGGTCGTACCTTCATTCCAGCGACCTAACTAGGTCGTGCATTCACTTGAGTCGCTGTAACTTTTAAGTCGCTCCAGTTTTGGGTCGTGTATGTCTTTGAGTCGCTATGTGTTGTAACTCGAGTAGGTTAAGTCGCGTGTATTTGGGTCGTCGATTGTTAAGTCGTATGTCGTGTATTCGTTAAGTCGTGTACTATCTTAAGTCGTTGTGGTTGTTGAGTCGTCATATTGTTATGTCTCTTGTGTTTGTAACCCGTAAGTCGGCAAGGAGTTAAGTCGGTCATGTGTGTGGTGATGTAATAAGTTGATTCGCTGAAGGCTTAGGTCGTGAGCAACCTTGGCTTAGTCGTAAGTCGTGGGGCGTTAAGTCGGAAACGACTTAAGGGTTTGGGTTGTAAAACGCTATAAATAGCGGTTGTGTTGGTCATTTGTAGGTTGTTGATTTTGGAATAAACTCTTGTTTGTTAGCTTTGTGCTTTCATTAAATTGGTAGTTGAGTGTGATCTCCTATCTCCACTTACGGTATTCGAGTGCGCTCGAATCAACGTTCGTTGAAGCCAATTCGCGGAATCAAGTGCGCTTGATCAACGCTCGAAGAATTGTAGATCTCTCCCACGGTATCGTGCACAATCAACGTGTCAGAGATAGCTAGAATTCGGTATCTTCGGATCAACAAATTTGGGTATTTCAGTATTCATCAATCCACCGATTGCTACTTTCACCGTTCCATCTAATTTTCGTATATTCCGCTGCATCGGTTAATTTTTGGACTTGTATGATTGAAACTCTTGTGACAACTTTCGAGTGGAGATCTACAATTTGTTCGTAAATATTTAAGTTAAGCCAGTGATTTTGGGACATGAATTTAAACTAATTTATTTACAAGCTTGGTGTAATTGACATTTCTTGGTGATCGATGATGATCATTTTTGTGGTTTAGACTAGCGATGTGCGATGTCTCTTTGTCCGCGTGGGGGACTGTACCCTGCTTGTAGAGTTACAGCTCAAATTAGTGGGGTAGCGACCCATGGTCTTCGGGCCGTTTGTGGAGCTTTGGCTCAAATGTCTTCGGGCAGTTTGTAGAGCTTTGGCTCAAATTGATGGTTAGCGACCATGGAACAGCGTTCCGTTTGTGATGGACATGTTGGTGAGTTGTCATGCTCCCGTTTGTGATAGGCCTCTTCCTTTTTGTGATTTCTGGATTTCTAATTGATGATTTCTAGAATTTGTGTATCAACCAAGTTTTATAATTGCCAATATTTGTAGTTTGGTGAATATGGTAAAGAATATGACATTCTTTGTGTTGTTATGAGATTTTTGAGATATTGTATGATTTTGGTTGATTTTCTAATGTATACTTTTCACAGTATGGCATTATTATTATCATACGTTATATTTTATCTCATTTTTATCTGATATTTATAGCTAGACTGATCCTTTTATTATTTTCTTATTAAATAATACTCAGGTCAGACCGAGATATTTCAGGTGCTTCTGCTTGACTCCTTATCAAGGATCATCATCTGACTTTTGACTTACTACTTTAGTTTAGTAGTTTTTGTTGTTATACATTTGAGATAGAGACTTCTTGATGTATACATATTCTTTTATCTAGCACTTGTATCTATTATTTTGTGATATTGTGGATCTTGTTTGACCACCACTATGATGTACACTTCTATGTGTTATATTCATATCTATTTCCGCCTTTGGGATCTAGATATCTGTGACTGATTTATGTTATGTTTATTTCTATATTTGTTTCCGAAGAACACAAAGCCACTATGTAGTAGCTTTGAGTTTGTATCATGTCGGATTTCCTCTTGAAATGAAATGCATGTTATACTATCTGACATTTCGGTGCATGCACAAATCAATTACACGGATGGTCACTCCTCAACGGCCTTATTCTTCACGCTAGTTGACGACATTACTCCATAGTGTTCTTGACTAGCGTGAGTATAGAGATGGGGCATCACAGCTTGGTATCAGAGCCAAACTTCGGAACAATATAGAATAATCTAGCAAGGATCACTGTCCTATTTCTTTCTTAGGAGTCATGCCTTAGGTTCTATCCGAGTCTTAGGACTCGTTCTCTCCTTTTTTTTTTATGATGCCTTGTCTTATCAATCAAGATTGTTTGATATTCATTCTGAGAATAACCTTTTTTTTCTCTTCTTTCTTTCTTTCTTAAAGAAAAAGAGATGGTTAGTTCTGGCAGTTGTAACGACCCGACTTCCTACGCCCAGGAAGACGTATCGTTTTTAAGAAAGAAAGGGATGAGAAAATAGAAAAGATAGAGAAGAAAGAACAACAACATCAGAATCTCACAGCGGAACGAATAAAATATAACAATCACATAAATATTTACAACATCAATTAGAGTGATACATATAGTACATCACATACTAGGCAGTTATAAACACCTGTCTAGTTAATACAACACAATACACCATACAACTCAAACAATAAGACTCAGAGATACCAACACAGCGGAACTATATATATATCTATAGCGCTGAAGCCTCCTGCTCCATTGCTCCTCCAGAATTCGTCAAAGCTAAACCTGAATCCCTTGGCTACCCGTAAAAATTTGGGTACCCGAGAGTTTATGAAAAACAAAGATAAACTCCGGGTCAGACATGGGTCTGGTATGAGTAACTGGTTAAAGATTGCTTAACTTTGAAAATCTTTTGAAAACAAAAGGTATCACGTAAGACTTCCCACACATAAACATGGAAAAGTTTTTACCTTACGCTAACCAAAATATTTGATAGGAAATTCTATGATATTATAATAGGTCAAGGGTTTTCAAGTAAATAGAAAATAGCCGAAATTGTTACATCTATTAAATTCCAGCTACTAGCCACAAAAGTGGGTAATACAATCAACCGTGGGCACTTATTGGGTTGTGGATTCCATACAATGGCAGGGCTACTGGGGTACCGCCCGTCACAGTACGTGGCCTAGATCAACGTACCGAGGATCACCCCCGACCCCCTGCAGCACAAGGCCGAACCATTCCTTACTGAACAGTCCCGAACAAGATAAACCCCGCAGTTGTTTGCAACCAACTGCCCACACAGCCGAATAAAAAGGGACATCTAGACAGGGGAATATCCTTGTCCTGCTTGGGCATTACCCACCTAACCTTGCTGCACCTCCCCTGTTTTAGCCATTCCCGGTTGATGAGGCTTGAGGTTACGATTACCTTTAGAGAACATATTTCTTAGAATGCTCATCGCCCGCCTGACGATGTGTTTAAAGCATTCAATCCATACAAGTTCATTCCGGGTTCGAACGAAACCGAAGGCATTATCTCGTTACACTCATTTTGGAATCACCCTCAGAGTTAACGACGATAACCCTTGCATTCTGAACCTTCATCTTCACTTCATATTCACGACCTATCGTTAATTTGGAAACGATGTGGTTTTCGGATATTCCAAATGTGGAAAACCGATCCCGGTCTCATCGAAATCCAAAACATGTCTTTTAAGGCCAAGTTGTCCATTTAGTCTTAACAGTTTAATTCAATATCATCAATATACACACAGATAGAATATTCATAACCTCACAATAGATAATCATCATCACATACAGATAGCCAATATTATCATCCAAACAGATAATTAAATATTATCATACTTACTATGCATCCATATCACATAGATATTACTCATGTCATATCTGAATTCACAATCAATCAAATATTAATACCATTCATCCATAAGCAATGATTTATAATCATACCATTTGTAATTAATTTAAAATGAATTAAATTAACTACTTCTATATCTAATTAATTTAAAAATAAATTAAATTAATTACTTCACCTATAAATCCTGCTTATACAACCATTACTTAATTATAAATCAAATTAATTATTCTCTAAATGTTTATCTTGATTAAACACCCTTGGTTAATCATTCACTAATTACAATAGATAATTATACTTTAATTTATTTTACAAATTAATTATTCTAAATTATTTATAGTAATTAACATTTAATTACTTCATTTATAACTGATTACATTTATTCTTAATTAATTACATCAATTAATCATCACATTATTAATTTTTCCTCAATTGATCCATCATTAATTATATTAATTAATGATCTTTAATTTAGATTTAAATTGAATTACTTTGATTAAATTTATTACATTAGGTAATTAATCTTTAATTAAACACAATTATTAATCACCTTTGATTAATATCATTCCAGTAATTAACTACCCTTAATTACTCATATAATTAAATTAATTACCCCATAATTTATCTCCGCTAATTAATCTCAAGATTACTTATAAAAGTAATTATCCAAATTACTTTATTAACACATCTTCTTTCATTAATTACATTTAGTAATTAACATTAATTACTTCCTTAAGTAATTGTGCTCCATTGCATACATTAAGTAATTACACTTATCAATTTATCAAATGATTTTTTTCTTAAATTAATTAAAATAAATTAATTAACTTAAATTAATCATTTATCAAAATTAATTACAAAAGTAATTAATCTCTTAATTACTGTTATCAAGTAATTATATTTAACCACTTTACACTAGATTATCCAATTAATCTTATCAAAAATTAATAACATTAATTAATTAGTAATCTATAGTTAATTATCTTTATTAACTAATATCATCTCTTAATTTACTTCTTAATTTATCTTTCTTTATGAATTAATCTAATTTATAAATTTAATAAATTACCATTCCTTATTATCTTATTAATTAAATCATTTAATACCTTCATTATTCTTAAGATAATTTATTTCTTATTTAATGACTTAATTAATATAAATGTGTATTAGAACATCACACTTTTTAAATTTAGATTCAAATTCCATTTTGAATTCAAGATTCAAAAGAGACTATTTTAAGTATTTACCAAATTCAAATTCTATTTGAAACAAATTCACTCTAAATTTCATTTTAAATTTAAGATTTAAAATTAACTTTAACAAGGTTTAAACACAGACCTAAGACCCTTTAGATTCTCATGTTAAAGGAATATTTACTTATAAAGAAGTTTTAAAAGAATTTTAAGTCAAATTTACTTTAAAATTTAAATCAATTTTCAAAGACACTTTAATAAATCAATTTTGTTTAAATCAATTATATTTTAAAACTTCCATTTATTTCAGAATTGGAATACCTATCAAATTTAGATTCCTGATTAAACTTAGGTTTTAAGAACTTTACTTATTTTAAAATTTCATTTAAAAATAATTCAAAACTATTTAAGCATTTTAAAGTAGTTAAACAATTTGAAGTTTAAAACTTAATTTATTCAGAAATAACTGTAACCAGATTTTAACTTGAATTTAAACTCATTTTAAAACTTTGCTTTCTATTAAACTAGCTTTTAAATTTTGTTTAAACAGTTTGAAACTGGGTAACAGGTTTTCTGCAAAACCTCTTGCAACAAAAACAACCGAGGCAATCACACTCCCTCTTCGAGTCAATGTCTCGATTACTTCGAGCCTGGTACATGAGTTGCTCGAGAAAACACGCGACAACAACTCCCCTTCCAAACTAACACAACAGCGCACAAGAAAATCCACCGTGCATATGCAAGGTGGCGCCGCTCATCGTTGATCGTCAACGCTGACCTCCGTGTATCTGAAACCATCCAAGCATCCTACCTCGATCATCAGGTCATGCCACGATCCTCGAAATCAAATTCGAGAACTTAAAACCAACCTGAAAATTAAAGTCATCGCCATACCCATACCTGTCGACGTGCCGTCCCCACGTCTCTGACCAGCTGAAGGTCTGTAATTTCGCCATCGACTTCGCCAAGGACCAAGCTATCGTCCCTCAAATCCCCACTGCACTCGATCGATTGCGTAGACCGTGGTGATCGATTTTATCAAGTACAGTAAAACTAGGTTTAGAAAAATGAAAAGACAGCCGCTCCCACCACCCTACTTAGACCATCCACCGATTATTTTTCCTGGCCTCTCCAGTCACCTCTCCACCTCCATGGAGAACCATAGTCGCTCCAAGCAACCGTACTTCGAGAGGCGACCCAAAATGCTCGAATTGATCAACCCAGTAAAGCATGTTCTAAGCTCAACTAAAAAATGTAATTATAGTTTTAAAAATCCTACTTATTTGCAAGAATTCAAGTTATAAACTTGAATTGATATTTTAAAATGTTTGAATCTCACCTAAATCAAACATGTCCTGTTCTTAACATTTCGACAGAGCAGTTCTACTTTGCACACTTGAATACGATTTTTAAAATTTGTTTTATGATCATACAAACTTATCTTGCTTAAGTATTAAGTCTTATCATTCAATAGATTTAACAGAGTTAAATTTTGTTTCAAAACCGAGTTTCAAGTTTTATATACAGAGATTGTTTCCATGCTATTAAACAGAAAGGCATCATATATTCATAGGATTGCATTAATATATACACGCATAAATTTACTTATTCCAGACATAAGAATCATAACTGAATATACTTAAGCAAAATTTAAAATTTATGTTACTCACAGAGAATACAATATGCAGTACTTCATTTTGCAAATGGCCAAAGAAAGGGGTATATAAAGATTCACGCAAATATATTAAGCACTCAATTATTAGCATCCATCATATTAAAAACTTAAGAAATCTTAAAGGTGTTACTCACCTGAAAATAAACAGAGAACACATTGAAACTGGAAACTGTAGTTGCATGCTATTAGTTTGATTCCAGAAAACATGAAACTCAGTCTTGCCTTTGTTGAGTTGAAATTGTTTAAGTTGTAAAAATGGAAATTTCTGCTATTGTTTCAGGTCTTCATGCTATGTTGAACGAATGAAAATAAGAAGGCATGTATATAAAAGAGTTTCAAGGGAAGGTGGCATCTGAGACAAGCAACATTTGCAGGTACATTTATATTCTTGTTTTTATCAGGCAAAATCTTTTAATTAGGGGCTGAGTTAATTTTATACAACTCGAAATGACTATTGTTATGTGCTGAGAAATGAAAGCATTAAATGCAAATGTACTATATGTCTACACTAATCTTATCTTTTGTATACAAAGATATTTTTTTGCTTTGCATTTCTTACAGGTTGACTACTTTGCTTTGTTTCTTTGCTTTAGAGTCAACCTGCAACTATATTTTTTCTTACTTTATTTTGTTTAATACTTGATGTTTATACTTGTTTGAATCTTAATCTATAAGCTACTGCATTTTGTTTATTTTTATTTCTTTTACCAGCACATATATTTACTTGGTTTACTTAACTTTGCTCTGCATTTTTCTTACCTGCCTCATATTTGTTGTTCAGATTTTTTTTTTATTATTACCTGGCAGCTTTTATCCCTTCTATATGTACATATATAAGGTTGTTGTAGCAAATGTTATAAAATTTTAACCTAAGTATAAATACATACTTTTATACTTAAACAAATTTTACATTTCTACTTTTCTTTTATCTTAAACATTCTTGTAAGACGTTATTATATATTCCAAATCATAGCTTCATATGTATACGTAATTAGACTTATGTTTAATATGTATAAGGTTTATTTTATTTTTAAATATTCTTGAAAGACTTATTTCTAAATCTTTCAAATTATAGCTTCCCTCAAAATACACATACATGTATTTAAATAATTTTAAATAACTATTTCTATTTGTATTGAAACCCATTTGTAAAAATATTACATTATTTAGATTGTTTTAAAATAACTAGTTATTAAATTAAAAATAATGAAATTATCACTACCAAAGTATATTACTTATTTTATTAACCATATTTAAAATCAAACAACCTTTGTTAAGTTTAAATTTAAGTTAAAATCATTTAAACAAATTTTAATCTTATCTTGAGTATCTTTAAACCATATTATTATTTATTCAATATTAAATTTCCAAATTATCAAAAATAAATAGAATTAGAAACCATAACTTTATTTATTAATTTAAAACAGAGCTTATCTATTTGTAATATATACAATTATAGACACATATATATATAAACAATTTAAATTAGCCTTTAAAAGATAAATTATCAGTTTAAATATTTGTTTAAAGGAAGATTATTAAATCAATTCAAATATTATTAACAAATATTATCAAATTAATTTAATTTTTAATGTAGATTATTAAATTGATATTGCCCTAAATTTCCGGGATATCACATTCTTCCCCCCTTAAAAGAATTTCGTCCCCGAAATTTAAAACAAAGGTAATTTAATAATCCAATTTAAAAATTTAAAATTTTAACACCAGCATATATCAACCATATACTAACAATCATAGTAACTAATTCATCCAAACAAACAAATCTAACTATCCAGACAAAATTCCGGATAGAATTTTCTCGAGTTTCTCCAAGTATAAATACCGGGTTACTCGCTCTACAGAATCCAAACAATCAATACTACTAAGCTACAGAACTTCTACTCGTCTAGATCTACAAAACAAGACAGGATATCAGACTATAGACAAGTCTGAATCAACAACCAAAACTCCCTGAACCGCTGATTCTACAACCAAAGATAGATCTTACACGTACTCCCTCAGAGATACGTGAAACACAACAAATTCCAGTTATCCAAACTGACAATTCAATCCGGAAGACCAAACACGTATCCAAAATCAAATCCCCGATTTCGGAATCCAAATTCCTCCGTCTCCTATCCACAAAACTCCTCGGATGATCCTGGGCTTCCTTCATTCTTACAGATCAGCTCAACTCTTGCTGATGCTCCTAGAAACAAACTGAACCAAAGACAGTCCAACAAAATGATCTTTCCAAGATCGACCAAAACTTAGAACACAAACTTTATTCCAAATCAGAAGCAGAACTCACTTCTCTCACCCGAAAGAGATAAAACAGGTGCACTCCATACTGGCCTCAGATTCTGAAAAATTTCCTGTAGAACTCTATAATCCAAACATTGCAACATCCAATAGCTTCCCAACTAAAACAGCTACCACCATGCTTCCACTACGCAACTCTGATTGAACAGATGAAAGTGCTGATTATGAACCCAAACACAGACTGGTCAACACATTCCAAATATAAAATTCACATATCCAAAAGAAAACTCCGCAGTTTCTCCAAAACCTGAGCTACTTCATCAAACTCATTCTCAGAAAATCATCTTACTGAACCATCGGTACCACTCCTGGAATCCAGTCGATACCAAACTCAATCTCTAGATACGAACAAAATTCTAACTTCCTGAAGACATCCAGAAAAATCAGACCCAAGAGAAACTCAAACAATCGCAAGTCACTTTTGCGATCAATCTAGCCCACTATCAAAGAAAAATTGTTCTCTCTTTACCAAACAGAACAGCCTATGCTTAATTAGCCAATCCATTAAAGAAACGGAATCACTCTGTTGTTTCTGAACTCCACTGCTGATGCAGAAGTTAAAAACTTCCTTGCCAACACCAATGCCAAGAAATTCCTAATCCAGAGTTCTTCGAGAAACTCGGACCTCAAACCAACATAAACATTCTATCGAACTCAGCCCCAACACCGAAACAGTCACACTTCCTTACTTGTTTCCAAAGAAACATCTTCGGAGACATCCATAGTCACTGTGTCTCATCATACAGCTACTATACCTTGATGTATCAAAATATCATGACTTACTTCTGCCCAGCCGACAGATCAAAACTCTAGCTCAATCAAATCACACTTCAAAACGAACTCCGAGCCTTAACAGGTTTCCTTCAGAGATCAATAAAATCCTTACGCCACCCAAAGTTTACTCGAGACGATATTAGGTCTACAGTCTCGACAATTTCACTTCCAACCTCAAACATTCAAATTTCAACCATTGGTAGTTGTGTTACACACACCACCACCATATCTACCTTTATAGCTTATTGGAAAACCCGAACAGGTAACCCAACAATAGGTAGAAATAAATAAATAAATATATATATATATCAAAATTACAAATACGCTCTCTCGGGGAAGAAAACACTCAAGAGCCTAGGTATTCACACAACCTAGCGCTCTGATACCACTGTAACGTCCTAGGCTTTTCAACCATCAGCAACGGCTCACGACCGGTAGGCTTTTCAACCATCCCAGCCCCGCTGTGGCTCACAGTGATACCTCGAATTTGACTTTACGGCCACCCTCTTGAGTCGCAACCAACCCCGCAAGACCTTATACTATCCCCGGGGGCATGTAGGGGTAAGAGTCTCCCATTCGCCACCTAACGCAAAGCGAGAACCCCCTATCACGCTGTAGTGTAGCAAATCCGATCCCGGTCTCATTGAAATCCAAAACGTGTCTTTTAAGGCCAAGTGTCCATTTAGTCTTAACAGTTTAATTCAATATCATCAATATACACACAGATAGAATATTCATAACATCACAATAGATAATCATCATCACATACAGATAGTCAATATTATCATCCAAACAGATAATTAAATATTATCATACTTACTATGCATCCATATCACATAAATATTACTCATGCCATATCTGAATTCACAATCAATCAAATATTAATACCATTCATCCATAAGCAATGATTTATAATCATACCATTTGTAATTAATTTAAAATGAATTAAATTAACTACTTCTATATCTAATTAATTTAAAAAAAATTAAATTAATTACTTCACCTATAAATCCTGCTTATACAACCATTAATTAATTATAAATCAAATTAATTATTCTCTAAATGTTTATCTTGATTAAACACCCTTGGTTAATCATTCACTAATTACAATAGATAATTATACTTTAATTTATTTTACTAATTAATTATTCTAAATTATTTATAGTAATTAACATTTAATTACTTCATTTATAATTGATTACATTTATTCTTAATTAATTACATCAATTAATCATCACATTATTAATTTTTCCTCAATTGATCCATCATTAATTATATTAATTAATGATCTTTAATTTAGATTTAAATTGAATTACTTTGATTAAATTTATTACATTAGGTAATTAATCTTTAATTAAACACAATTATTAATCACCTTTGATTAATATCATTCCAGTAATTAACTACCCTTAATTACTCATATAATTAAATTAATTACCCCATAATTTATCTCCACTAATTAATCCTAAGATTACTTATAAAAGTAATTATCCAAATTACTTTATTAACACATCTTCTTTCATTAATTACATTTAGTAATTAACATTAATTACTTCCTTAAGTAATTGTGCTCCATTGCATACATTAAGTAATTACACTTATCAATTTATCAAATGATTTTTTTCTTAAATTAATTAAACTAAATTAATTAACTTAAATTAATCATTTATCAAAATTAATTACAAAAGTAATTAATCTCTTAATTACTGTTATCAAGTAATTATATTTAACCACTTTACACTAGATTATCTAATTAATCTTATCAAAAATTAATCACATTAATTAATTAGTAATCTGTAGTTAATTATCTTTATTAACTAATATCATCTCTTAATTTACTTCTTAATTTATCTTTATTTATGAATTAATCTAAATTATAAATTTATAAATTTAATAAATTACCATTCCTTATTATCTTATTAATTAAATCATTTAATACCTTCATTATTCTTAAGATAATTTATTTCTTATTTAATGACTTAATTAATATAAATGTGTATTAGAACATCACACTTTTTAAATTTAGATTCAAATTCCATTTTGAATTCAAGATTCAAAATAGACTATTTTAAGTATTTATCAAATTCAAATTCTATTTGAAACAAATTTACTCTAAATTTCATTTTAAATTTAAGATTTAAAATTAACTTTAACAAGGTTTAAACACAGACCTAAGACCCTTTAGATTCTCATGTTAAAGGAATATTTACTTATAAAGAAGTTTTAAAAGAATTTTAAGTCAAATTTACTTTAAAATTTAAATCAATTTTCAAAGACACTTTAATAAATCAATTTTGTTTAAATCATTTTATATTTTAAAACTTCCATTTATTTCAGAATTGGAATACCTATCAAATTTAGATACCTGATTAAACTTAGGTTTTAAGAACTTTACTTATTTTAAAATTTCATTTAAAATAATTCAAAACTATTTAAGCATTTTAAAGTAGTTAAACAATTTGAAGTTTAAAACTTAATTTATTCAGAAATAACTGTAACCAGATTTCAACTTGAATTTAAACTCATTTTAAAACTTTGCTTTCTATTAAACTAGCTTTTAAATTTTGTTTAAACAGTTTGAAACTGGGTAACAGGTTTTCTGCAAAACCTGTTGCAACAAAAACAACCGAGGAAATCGCACTTCCCCTTCGAGTCAATGTTTCGATTACTTCAAGCCTGGTACATGAGTTGCTAGAGAAAACACGCGACAACAACTCCCCTTCCAAACTAACACAATAGCGCACAAGAAAATCCACCGTGCATATGCACGGTGGCGCCGCTCTTCATTGATCGTCAACACTGACCTCCGCGTATCTGAAACCATCCAAGCATCCTACCTCGATCATCAGGTCATGCCACGATCCTCGAAATCAAATTCGAGAACTTAAAACCAACCTGGAAATTGAAGTCATCGCTATACCCTTACCTGTCAACGTGCCGTCCCCACGTCTCTGACCATCTGAAGGTCTGTAATTTCGCCATCGACTTCGCCTAGGACCAAGCTATTGTCCCTCAAATCCCTACTGCACTCGATCGATTGCGTAGACCGTGGTGATCGATTTTACCAAGTACAGTAAAACTAGGTTTAGAAAAATGAAAAGACAGCTGCTCCCACCACCCTACTCGGACCATCCACCGATTATTTTTCCTGGCCTCTCCAGTCACCTCTCCACCTCCATGGAGAACCATAGCCGCTCCAAGCAACCGTACTTCGAGAGGCGACCCGAAATGCTCGAATTGATCAACCCAGTAAAGCATGCTCTAAGCTCAACTAAAAAATGTAATTATAGTTTTAAAAATCCTACTTATTTGCAAGAATTCAAGTTATAAACTTGAATTGATATTTTAAAATGTTTGAATCTCAACTAAATCAAACATGTCCTGTTCTTAACATTTCGACAGAGCAGTTCTACTTTGCACACTTGAATACGATTTTTAAAATTTGTTTTATGATCATACAAACTTATCTTGCTTAAGTATTAAGTCTTATCATTCAATAGATTTAACAGAGTTAAATTTTGTTTCAAAACCGAGTTTCAAGTTTTATATACAGAGATTGTTTCCAGGCTCTTAAACAGAAAGGCATCATATATTCATAGGATTGCATTAATATATACACGCATAAATTTACTTATTCCAGACATAAGAATCATAACTGAATATACTTAAGCAAAATTTAAAATTTATGTTACTCACAGAGAATACAATATGCAGTACTTCATTTTGCAAATGGCCAAAGAAAGGGGTATATAAAGATTCACGCAAATATATTAAGCACTCAATTATTAGCATCCATCATATTAAAAACTTAAGAAATCTTAAAGGTGTTACTCACCTGAAAATAAACAGAGAACACATTGAAACTGGAAACTGTAGTTGCATGCTATTAGTTTGATTCCAGAAAACATGAAACTCAGTCTTGCCTTTGTTGAGTTGAAATTGTTTAAGTTGTAAAAATGGAAATTTCTGCTATTGTTTCAGGTTGTCATGCTATGTTGAACGAATGAAAATAAGAAGGCATGTATATAAAAGAGTTTCAGGGGAAGGTGGCATCTGAGACAAGCAACATTTGCAGGTACATTTATATTCTTGTTTTTATCAGGCAAAATCTTTTAATTAGGGGCTGAGTTAATTTTATACAACTCGAAATGACTATTGTTATGTGCTGAGAAATGAAAGCATTAAATGCAAATGTACTATATGTCTACACTAATCTTATCTTTTGTATACAAAGATATTTTTTTGCTTTGCATTTCTTACAGGTTGACTACTTTGCTTTGTTTCTTTGCTTTAGAGTCAACGTGCAATTATATTTTTTCTTACTTTATTTTGTTTAATACTTGATGTTTATACTTGTTTGAACCTTAATCTATAAGCTACTGCATTTTGTTTATTTTTATTTCTTTTACCAGCACATATATTTACTTGGTTTACTTAACTTTGCTCTGCATTTTTCTTACCTGCCTCATATTTGATGTTCAGATATTTTTTTATATTACCTGGCAGCTTTTATCCCTTCTATATGTACATATATAAGGTTGTTGTAGCAAATGTTATAAAATTTTAACCTAAGTATAAATACATACTTTTATACTTAAACAAATTTTACACTTCTACTTTTCTTTTATCTTAAACATTCTTGAAAGATGTTATTATATATTCCAAATCATAGCCTCATATGTATACGTAATTAGACTTATGTTTAATATGTATAAGGTTTATTTTATTTTTAAATATTCTTGAAAGACTTATTTCTAAATCTTTCAAATTATAGCTTCCCTCAAAATACACATACATGTATTTAAATAATTTTAAAATAACTATTTCTATTTGTATTGAAACCCATTTGTAAAAATATTACATTATTTAGAATGTTTTAAAATAACTAGTTATTAAATTAAAAATAATGAAATTATGACTACCTAAGTATATTACTTATTTTATTAACCACATTTAAAATCAAACAACCTTTGTTAAGTTTAAATTTAAGTTAAAATCATTTAAACAAATTTTAATCTTATCTTGAGTACCTTTAAACCATATTATTATTTATTCAATATTAAATTTCCAAATTATCAAAAATAAATAGAATTAGAAACCATAACTTTATTTATTAATTTAAAACAGAGCTTATCTATTTATAATATATACAATTATATACACATATATATAGAAACAATTTAAATTAGCCTTTAAAAGATAAATTATCAGTTTAAATATTTGTTTAAAGGAAGATTATTAAATCAATTCAAATATTATTAACAAATATTATCAAATCAATTTAATTTTATTGTAGATTATTAAATTGATATTGCCCTAAATTTCCGGGTATCACAGCAGTCCTAGCGCTGGTCAATCCAGTAGTCCTTCTTTGGATGGCATATTCATGTCTGCCCAATAACTTTTGGAACTTATAAAGAATCAAAGGTTTATCTGTGCTTTGAGTAAGGAACCTGAAAGGTTTTACCTCTAAAACTAGAATTTCCTTTCGTCAGCTTGTAGGTATCACTCTACGACTAGAAGAGGCCGATAAGGGAAGTGATGGTGATGTTGGAGGTTCCAAAAAGGGCCTCAATAATAACAAGAAGAGGCATATTAAGTTCAAAAGCCCTAATCCCAACAAGAACGGGAGACAGGAAACTTCGGAAGCAAAGACTCCAATCCCTATTCGTGGAGAATGCTACAATTGTAATTCTAAGGATCACTATGTAAATGGGTGTCCAAGGCCTATTTCTTGCCGCTGTTGCAAAAATTCAGGTCATCATATTTCCGCATGCCCCATACTTCAAAGCAAGAAGAAAGGGAAACAAGAAACTCCGGTAACAAAGACTCCTACCTCTTGTCGGGGACAATGCTACAATTGTGGTTCAAAGGACCGTTATGTAATTAAGTGCCCGAGTCCCCTTTATTGCCGCTATTGCAAAGGTTCGAGTCATTTTTTATCTACATGTCCCAAACTTCCAAGCAAAAGGGAGGGAAAGCTAAATATTATGCAAGCACCTAGTAGCACTTCTCTTGGTCAAGGTAATTTTCATTGTATCCTTGATGGCATTAATTTGTTTCGTGATTATCTTATCCGAGTTCGTTTTGATATGGGTTCATCTCATTATTTTATACCAAAAGGACTTGTTGATTCTTTTTCTTTAAACACTTTGGGCTTGGTGACTGCACTGAGAATTGCGAATTCGATTGGTAGATTCGTAACACTCTGTTTACTTTTTAAAAATGTCGAGATTATTTTATGCGATTATTCTTTTCGAGCCGATTTGCGTGTCATGCGTTACTTAGGCTTCGGAATTGATTTTTTGGAAAGGATTGGCTTAATTATAATGAAATCCATATCCTATATTTTGAGTGGACTATCCATCTTCAACATGTTCAATCTTGTTGAGCAGATTTCTATTGTTCTTAAAGATTCGGATTCCAACTTGGCAACATCTTTGTATTCTTTGTATCCTCGTAATGACGATAATGATGATGAGGAAGATGCCATTTCTCTCATCCACGTTGTTCGGAAATTTCTCGATATATTTGAGCCCGTTTTAGGATTACCCCCTAAGCGAGCCATTGAGTTCAGAATTAATCTAATTCCTGGAGCTTTACCTATTTATCGTCCTCCTTATCTTATGTCCGATAAAGAAAATGAGGAGATGCGTAAACTATTATTCGAATTGGTAGAGAAGCAATTTATTCATTCTAGTTCCTCTCCTTGGGGAGCTTCAGCTATTTTTGTGAAGAAATCCGATGGTACACTTAGCCTTAGTGTTGACTACCGCAAGCTTAATGATCTTACCATTAAGAATAAATATCATTTACATCAGATTGATGATCTGTTCGATCAACTTAATGGTGCGAGAGTCTTTTCACAGTTAGACTTAGCAACTAGTTTTCAGCAGCTTCGTATTACAGAGGATAGCATTCCTTTGACGTCGTTCCATACTCATTATGGATCTTATGAATGGCTTGTTATGCCATTTGGTTTAACAAATGCTCCAGCTTATTTCGTTGACCTTATGAATCAAGTTTTCAAAGACTTCCTCGATCAATTTGTTCTCATCTTTATAGATGATATTCTTGTTTATTGTAAAACGAAGGAAGAGCATGAAAAACATCTTCGAACTGTGTTGGAAACTCTTAGGAGAATTCAATTGAAAGCAAAATTTTCTAAGTGCCACTTTTGGCAATCTTGTGTGTAATTTCTAGGTCATATCATTTCTGAATCCAGAATTTCCATGGATCCTTCAAAGATTGAAGCGATTCAAGATTGGAAGAGACCGGAGAGTGTGACGGTAATTCATAGCTTTCTTGGATTGGCGGGTTATCACCGTCGGTTCATAAAGGACTTTTCTAAAATTGTCGTTCCTCTTACTAGCTTGACAAAGAAAGGAGTTAGATACATTTGGTCGGACAAATGTGAATCTTCTTTTCAGAAATTAAAAGAATTTCTTTCTGATGCTCCTATTCTTGTGATTCTCGAAGAGAACCAAGATTTTATTGTTTATACTGATGCTAGTCGTGTTGGTTTGGGAGCTGTTCTAATGCAAAGGGACCGTGTTATTGCTTATGCTTCTAGGCAATTAAAGCCGGCCGAGACTAGATATGCCACTCATGATTTAGAGCTCACGGCTATTGTTTTCGCACTTAGAATTTGGCGCCATTATCTTTTGGGAGAAAAGTTTGTTCTCTACACCGATCATAAATCTTTGAAGTATTTATTTTCCCAAAAGGAACTTAATTTACGTCAACAACGTCGGCTCGAGTTCCTTGCATCTTATGAACTCGGTATTCTTTATACTCCCGAAAAGGGAAATCATGTTGCCGATGCCCTTAGTTGTAAGCAACAAGCGGTTGTTTCCATGAAGATATCTGAATGGAATGATCTCGAGACTTTATCCACTTGTGAGATTCGAGGTCGTGTATCCAATTTATGTGCATCTCTTGTTTTATTAGCCTTGAGGCTCATTCTTCTTTTTTAGACCGCATTCTTGAAGCTCAAAAGCTAGATCCCGAATTGGCTTTTCTTAGCCAAAGTTGTAGGGATAAAATTGATATTGAAGTTTTGAAAGATTTTGATATTGATGTTCGTGGCGATATTCGAAAATTTGGTAGACTTATCATGCCAAATAATGATAATCTTCGTAGAGATATTTTAGAGGATTCTCACCGTTCTAAATTTACCATTCATCCCGGAAGTAGTAAAATGTACGTGGATATGAAGCGACTTTATTATTGGGATGGAATGAAATTTGATATTGCTAACTTCATTAAGCATTACATGACTTTCCAACTCGTTAAAGCCAAGCATCAAAGGCCCGATGGGTTATTGCAACCTTTGGAAATTCCAATTTGGAAATGGGATCAAATTTCCATGGATTTTATTGATGGCCTTCCCCGTTCTCGTTCAAGTCATGATAGCCTATGGGTGATAGTTGACAGACTAACACAATCCGCCCATTTTATTCTCGTTCGATCCAATCAGACTGTGCTTCTTTTAGCCAAACTATATGTTAAAGAAATTGTTAAATTACATGGAGTTCCTATTTCTATTGTTAGCGATTGTGATCCATTGTTTACTAGTGGATTTTGGAAGAGTCTTCAAAAAGCTTTGGGAACGAAGCTAAATTTTAGCACCGCTTATTACCATCAGTCTGATGGACAAACCCAGCGTGTGAATCAAACTCTTGAAGATCTTCTTCGTGCATGTGTTCATGATTTTGGTGGAAGTTGGGAATATCATATTTCTCTTGTTGAGTTTTTCTATAATAATAGCTTCCAATCTATTATTGGTATGGCACCCTTCGAGGCACTCTATGGAAGGCCATGTCGATCTCCTTGTTGGCTTGTAGCCGGTGAGAAGCTGGTTTTAGGTCCAGATTTTATTCATGATTCCACAGAAAAGGTTAACCTTATTCGCTATATGATGAAAGAAGCTCAAAGTAGCAAAAATCCTATGCCCATAACCGAAGAAGGAAACTAGAATTTTCTATGCGAGATTTGGTGTTTATTCGTGCTTCACCTATAAAGGGTGTTGTGCGTTTCAGTCGATCGGGAAAATTAGCACCCCGATATATTAGTCTATTTCCCATCACCGAACGCATTGGTTCCATGGATTATCGCTTTTTATTACCGGCTCAGTTTTTCGCTTTTCATGACGTATTTCACGTCTCTAAACTACTGAAATGCCTTCGATATTCCGATTCTATTCTTGAGTCCGGTGTTGTTGAAGAAATTGAAGTTTCGTCTAATTTGACTTATGAGCAGCATCTTATTCGCATCATTGCAACGGAGGTTAAATGCCTTCGAAATAAAGATGTCTCCCTTGTGAAAGTTCAATGCTCCTCAAATCCTAAGGATTGCTCTTGGGAATCTAGAGAATTCATCGAGCGAACACTTCCGGACTTACTCTCTCGTGCTCCCTGGAGATGAACTTCTTATTTCAAATTTTTTTTGTGTTGATATGGTTTTATGGATGTTACTTTTTATTTTCTTCTTAAGTGTTGCGAGGATGCAATTTCTTTAAGGAGGGGAGTCTGTAACAACCCACCTATTTTATGATTGTATATTTAAATATTTTATTTAAGTATAGCATTGTTAGTCGAATTAAAGTCCGAAAAGCTACTTTTTGCAAATAGTTGAACTAGGACTCGAGGCCACTCCCATTGAGTTCAAAATGGCGTTTGCGGCCTTTTTGAGTATAAACATTGATATTTGGAGTTAGCTTGAATTTTGACATTTTCATTTAGGGCTTTGGGTTTGGGTTTCAGCCCATTAATCCCAACTTAAGACTCTAGCTCCACCCTACTCCTCTTCATCCATTTCATTTCTATTTCCTAACACTTCATGCTTAGGAACAATGGGGGGAGAGATTGGAAATTAAAATTCCCAAACCCTAGCTTCTTTGCAAATTCAAGTTTTAGCTCCAAAAATAAAAGAGAAGCTTAGGTAAGCATCTCCTTCTTCTTCTCCATCTCAATCTCCCTCCAATTTCAGAAATTCCCTATAACCTAATTTGGGAAAATTTGGCTTATGATCTAAGATTGGAGCTTTTAGAGTTGGGATTGAAGAGTGGTTGATCCTCCTTTGTTTGCAAGCTTCTCCTTCCTTGTTTTTGTGTAAAAGGTGAGATTTTTATCTCACATCCATGTCTATAACTATCATTATTGTTAGGTATGAATTCCTAACATCTATTCATGTTCATTTGCTTTTTATTTAAATTGATTTAGTAAACGTTTCAATTTGTGGTGTTTTGAAGTCAAAAACTTTAAAAATCCTAGCTTTGATGTATGAACATGCTTTTGGTGGTGTATCGAAGAGCCTATAGGGCTGGGTTGTCGATTAGCATAAACCCCCAATGCCCATTGCTCGTCCGTTCGAAAATTGTTGAGAGTTTGCCCTTCATTGTGATAGGCTGGAATTACTAGGATATAGGATCTAGTCGACTGGCTCTCTAAGTCCAGTGGACTGACCTGGAACCCGAGAGTTTTCCAGGCATTGGGCCAGTCGACTGAACTCAGTGTCCAGTCGATTGACCTGCTTGCTTTAGCTCAGCTTGCCTATTTTGTTTGAGATTCCAATTTTTATCGATTCGAGTTGATCTGATTTGTTGTTATCATTTATTATTGACTTTGATAACTTCTTTTTTTGGTATTTTTTTGGGAATATCTATTTTGATGGATTTGGTATCGATTTCTTTGGATTTAATTCACGACTTCGAATGTGAATTTTTGGTGATTATTTTTATAAGCAATTTTGTGATTTGTCACTTTAAAATACAAAGGTTTCTATACTAATAGTAAATATTCAAACTCTTTCTCCAATATGATTTCAACTCTATTTTTAATACAAAGCTTGTTTATAAAATCGTTTTCCAATCTATTAGTATACATAAATCTTTAACTCATTCGTTTGAGAAATCTAATTAAATGGCTTAGTAAAACTAGTGGTATGAAAAGCTTGTGTCTACTTCGTCAGTTAATTTTACTTTCGAGTGAAGATCTACAATTTGTTCCTAAATATTTAAGTTAAGCCAGTGGTTATGAGACATGAAGCTAAACTAATTTAGTTACTAACTTAGTGTAATTGACACTTCTTGATGATTGATGATGATCATTTTTGTGGTTTAGCCTAGAGATGTCTCATTGTCCGTGTGGGGGACTGCACCCCGTTTGTAGAGTTTCGGCTCAAATTGGTGGAGTAGCGACCCATGGTCTTCGGATCGTTTGTCGAGCTTCGACTCAAAGGTCTTTGGGTCGTTTGTGGAGCTTTGGCTCAAATTGATGGTTAGCGACTACGGAATAACATTCCGTTTGTGATGCACATGTTGGTGAGTTTTCATGCTCCCGTTTGTGATAGGCCTCCCCCTTTTTGTGATTTATGGATTTCTAATTAATGATTTCTAGAATTTGTGTTTCACCACTTTTTATGATTGGCATTGATATGTTAGCCAATATTTGTGGTTTGGTGAATATGGTAAAGAATATGTCATTCTTTGTGATGTTATGAAATTTTTGAGATATTGTACGATTTTGGTTGATTTTCTAGTGTATACTTTTCATAGTATGGCACTATTGTTATCATACGTTTTATTTTATCTCATTTTTATCTAATATTTATAGCTAGACTGATCCGTTTATTATTTTCTTATTAAATAATATTCGGGTCAGATCGAGATGGTTCAGGTGCTTCTACTTGACTCCTTATCAGGGATCATCATCTTACTTTTGTCTTACTACTTTAGTTTAGTAGTTTTTGTTGTTATACATGTTAGCGCCAAAATTGGTCACAAACACCCAATACCGTGAAAGCACCAGTGTATGAATATAAATTAATGATATTCAAACACTAATAACAAATCTTAGCAAATAATAGACAACAATCCAAAAGTAAAGAACAGAAACACAGGTTTTATAGTGGTTCGACTATCTCCGGCCTACGTCCACTCCAGAATTTTTTTTCTTTTTATTAATTATCCTTCAAGGTTACAAGTGATTTCAACAGTTGTAATGACCAAATCTGAAGAAAATAGCAGTAATGAAGCTATGGAATGATTCTAGCAGCATCCGGGCATGCCTCTTCTCTCCAAATCTTCTCACCCCCTTTTCTGAATGACCAGGGGCTCTATTTATAGGCGTGGAAGGCTGAAATCCCGCCTAAAACCTGGGGAGGCTGCTTGGCACGTGAGGGGGGCCCACAGGCCTGTGTTCTCGGAATCCGTGCCCAATTTGGGATCGATTCGAAGTGACGTTCGAATCGATCAAGAATCCATCCAATTGAGCTGAAATTTGGTGTGAACATTCTTCAACATGTATGTAAGCTCCTGTAAAAATTTCATTGCATTTGGATCAACAGCTTGGAAGATATGATCGATCCAAGTTCAAGAATCCGTGCGTCCTGAATGGTTCGAACCCATGCTTCGAAACCATCTACTTCGAAACCATCCCCTTCGAATCCATAGGGCCGACTCCTTCGAATCCATACCCTTCGAACCCATGCTCTTCGAATCCATGCTTTCTGAAGCCGCCTCCTTCGAGTCCATATCCTACGAGTCCATCCTCTTCGAATCCATCCCTTTCGAATCCATGCCCCTTGCTTCGTATCCATCATTTTCGAATCCATGTCCTCTTCGAATGCATCTCCTTCTTCGAATCCATATCCACTTCGAATCCATCTCCTTCTTCGAATCCATGTCTACTTCGACTCCATCTCCTTCTTCGAATCCATGTCTACTTCGACTCCATCTCCTTCTTCGAATCCATGTCCACTTCGATTCCATCTCCTTCTTCGAATCCATGTCCACTTCGAATCCATCTCCTTCGAATCCATACCTATCGTTCGAATCCACCATCTTCGAGTCCATGTCCATCGTTCGAATCCATGTCCATTGCATTGAAGCTACTCCTTTCGAACCCATCTAGTTCCCATCGATTCGAAGCGTCATCGATGCGAACCTCATGGGTTCGAATCTTGATGGGTTCGAACCTGATCGGTTCGAACCGAGCGTCACTTTATCCCCTTTTTGATGGATTCGAACTACGTACTATTCCTACCTTGAATCCATCATATTTCCTTCATACGAACTCCGATTAACCTGAAATTTGAAACATAGCCTTTCATAGTCCTTGTCATCATTTCCAATCAATTTCGTCCCGATCGGAGTTCAACAAAATTTTGACGATATCCATCGTAGCCTTATCTCCAGTCCTGATATCCATAATTCCTTGCCAATTTGTTGATATTCCAGTTTTAACCAAAAAATGGGATAACAATACATTCGAGATAGGGACTCCTTGATGTATACATATTCTTTTGTCTAGAACTTGTATCTATTCTTTTGTGATATTGTGGATCTTGTTTAACCACTACTCTGATGTACACTTCTATGTGTTATATTCATATCTATTTCCACCTTTGTGATATGAATATTTGTGACTGATTTATGTTATGTTTATTTCTATATTTGTTTTCGAAGACCACATAGCCACTGTGTAGTAGCTTTGAGTTTGTATCGGCATGTCGGATTTTCTCTTGAAATGAAATGCATGTTATACTATCTGATATTTCGTTTGTCGCACAAAGCAATTACACGGATGGTCGCTCCTCAACAGCCTTATTCTTCACGCTAGTTAACGGCATTAATCCGTAGTGTTATTGGCTAGCGTGAGTATAGAGGTGGGGCGTCACAGTTATGATCGGCCAGAAAGGGTAAACTGGTAGAATCCTACCTTGGGCATTGCCTCACATGCGTTGTCATAGTTTTATCCATATTCGCAACCACTAGGATTTGTTTTTAGTGGTCATATCACAACGCCTCCCTGACTATCGATGTTATTGGTTGTGTCACAAGGCAAACTGCAAGACAATGCTTAAAAATATATTAAAAGGGATCAATGTAAATCCTTAACACTATTTTAATACTTTACCTTACTGATAGACACTAAATATATAGCGTATCTTACTACATATAGATAGTATGACGGATCCTTTGGGGATGGGAAATCTTGTAACATCTCTTAAGTTATTGCACTCGCATCGTACACTTGATAGGAGATGGAAAATCCCATAAACATCTTTGAAGCTATTACACTCATATTTACTTGTTATTACTTTTACTTACATAGGAACTTTTAGTTCTGATTCAAGTGTTTTCTCTTTTTATCATTCTCGGGTCAGCCTAAGTATTTCAGCGTTTAGAGACATTATTCCTTAAAGATGAAGACGGAGTTTGCTAGACCGTGTTTACTATTATTACTCCACTATATTTGTTGTTGGTACTCTAATTATGTTGTAAAAAATGAATTGAAATATATATTATAGAACAGCTTCCTGACTTGTTTTTATTATTATTATATTTTGTAATTTCGATGCAAGATTCTGTGTATTAATTTCCTTCTTTGCTTTTATTTTCTTATTAAACTTCATTGATAATTGTTGAATGGTTTTCAATTGGACATGTGTGCTTTACTGTCGACTTAAATTATCCAAAGAGGTGGATCATTACAAAACTATTATATATAAATCATTTAAAAAAGAGTTTAAAATCTATTTATACAAATAATTTCAAAGGACTTTTGATTAAAAAGTATGACGTTAATTTGATTGTTTATGGAATGTTAATTTGACTATGATTAATACTAAAAGCCGTACGAGTAAGCTTCCTTATTTGTGAGAGTCAAGACCGATGTTTAGGTAGGGATAGAGGAATAGAACTTTAATCTATCAACACCCTTCTAGATCGAGGAATGGTTAAGCGGAAATGTTGGAAATGAGGTAAGTATATGAACCTTGATTTCCATAAGCAAGTGCTTGAGATTCGAATGTAACGACCCGAAATTTTACCACTTTGAAAATGAAATATTTAATTAATTTTAAATATAGATTTATAAGTTAAATGTACTTGTTTTAATTAGTTAAAGATGATAAGACATGTGATGACCCACCTCCTCGACTCTTAGAAATTGACACTAATACATCCTTGGTATTCACATGCCGTAAATCCAAGTGCCGAAGAGGTAGATTATCATGGGGTAAAGAAATAAAAATAGAAGATAGACTATAATAGAATCTCACATCGTACTAAAAACATAATTATACATATGAGTAGCACATGCAATTACTCCAAAATTTTCCATCAAAGTTTTGACAAATACAAACCTAACTAGGATAGTTATAACGACCTATCCTTACAGTGCTGGTAAATACTAATATATAATACAAACACAGCGAAAGGTGACATATGACTTCAACAAAAGACCCAAAATGCTCCATGCACCATGCTCCATGCTCCATGATCCATTCCAAAATGCTCCAAGCATACCTACCTAGTTGGCTGCCCAAGTAAATAGGGCACCCAGAGTTTAAGGGGAAAAGAAAATAAACTCCGGGTCAGTCGTGGGACTGGTATGAGAAACTCAAAATACGATGTTTGAAAACAAAAGATATCTCATATGACTACACCACACATAAACACGGAACAAGTTTTTACCTTATGATAACCAAAACATTTGCTATGTAGAATATTTAGATATTATTTTTAATGACATTCTTTTGAAAATACTTTTCAAGTAAGTATACATAGTCTTAGCCAAAATTGTTACATTATTAAATTCAACATACTAGGCTCTATAATAAAATCCGAAGGCACTTATTGGAAAATGGATTTCCATACAATGACAAGGTAAGGGACTACCTATCGACAACACATCTCTAGAAAAATGCACCTGAGGCTCCAACCTCTCTAAACATAGAACCGCCCTACCTTTACCATAGACGCACTGAATATGTCATCACCCCGGTCGTTCCCGGCCTACCCGAGATCTCTCTTTGCATACACCACAGTAATTTAAAACCCGGTTGAATATGAGATCATGCCACTAAGCGCGGAATGATTTTCACCTCATAAGAATAACATCCATACAGGAAAGAGTGGAAATAAACAATAGGAAACTAAATCCAAATATAAAGGATGGGCAACAGTAAGAACAAATCCCATACTTAAGGAATGGGCATAAATAATATAAAAATCCTGACTTGAAAGATTGAAAATAATCTGAACAAAATACAAACTGGAAAGAATGGACAAATAAAGTTAAAAGTCCAAATTTGAAAAAATGGACGAACAAGGTCATAATCCAAACTCAAAGGATGATCACAAATGATTAAATCTCAAGGACTCCTATCACTTCTCAATGCAATTAAGGAAACGATTTAAAGATTTGAATTAGCAACAAGTAAATAAAATTTTCCAATAATGATTAGGAGGGTGCACCTCCTTTATCGAAAGTACACCTCTAAAAATGTACTCTAGAACTCTGATGGCTCTCTGAAACCTCCAAACTGCACCCGGACAACTGTTACCAAGTATCCGAGTATTTCACATCTTAATGTATTTCATAACTCAATGCGCGCAGCCGAATCCAATCTAGAGTGGAGTGAAAAGACCCTATTGGGAGTAGACCCACATAGCATGGCCCTCGCTCGATCTTTGGGTTTAGTCATTTCCAATAAAGGATAAAAAGCTCAAATGAGCACCACATCATCTTAGAGTGATGAAATACAAAGAAGATAGCAAAATCGAAATCGATGGTCCAACTACTAGAAATAACAAAGTATTTGTGTATGGGAATTAAATCGTTTACCCTTACCACTAATAAATGAATCAAAATTTTAAAATATTTAATTCACACTAGGGTTTGATTTTCACATTTAAAATATTATAACATATTTAAAAATACACGTTGAAATAATTCTTTTAAAAGGACTAATCATAATACTAAGTGTATTAAAACAAAGGTCAGAAACAAATGTCACTAAAACATTATTTACTATACAACCAAAACAAATTTATACTTAGTTTTATTTTTAAGCAATCCCATTTAAAGGATTTCCTCACTTATAAGTTCAAAATAACATTTATTATCCCGGAAGATAATAAATTAGTTTAAGTTACTTTCATAAATTTTATCAAATGTTAAAATCCCTAAGGATAATTTATGAAATCCTTTTATAACTTTAAAACCAGATTACTTTCACAAAAGAAAATAAATATAATTTTAAAATATTTTTATAAATTTTTAAAACAACGTTAATTATCCTAAGGATAATTGATCACATTTATAATCTCTTTTAATAAACCAACCAACTTTATAGTACCTTTGTTAAATTAGTTTATTAACTTTGGAACACTAAATCATTTAATAACTTTTAAACACTTTTATTAAATTAATTAATTTACCTTAAACTCTTTTATTAAATTAATCTTAATTTTAAAAACACCATTAATTAAAATTATTAATTAAATTCACATACTGTTATCTAAATGGAATAAATAAATCCGAACACCATTAATTAAAATTATTAACTAAATTCAAATATCATTATTTAAAATTAAAGAAATAGATTTAAACATCATTAATTAAAATGATTAATTAATTTCAAATATCATGAATTAACCTCAAACATCATTATTTTATATGATTAATTAAATAAAATATCATTAATAAAAATGATTTTAGTACATTTAAACATCGCTAAATAAAATGATTAATTAATTTTAAGTATCACTAATTAGAATAATTAATTAACCTCAAATATCATTAGTTAAAATGGTTAATTACATCAAATATCATCAGTCAAAATGATTTATTAGCATGTAGGAAAAAACAAGCTCAAGTAAACGTACACAAAATTTTATGGGATGATATTCAATAAGTGATGGTATATCAGAAATTGTTATAACGACATTGAAACAATTCAAATGGAATGTCATAATTATTTTCTACCAAAAAACAATATAAGCAACCCAAGGATGTAAATAAATTAATATTATTGAGAAATCCCCTTAGGGTCTCTCAATAAATATTCCATGTAAAAAAAAATGTTTACAAACAATGGAAATAGTTATATGGGTTCACTACAAACTAGATAATATGTCATCCATTTTCCATAATAGGAATCTAACCAAACAATTAATCAAACAATAACATACTAACATCCAAGCATACAACAATAACCTATAGGGTCATAGATACTATATAGTTTATTTAAAAGTGAGTTTACTCATCAAAATCCCAGTTATCGTCGAAGCATTCTGATTTGAACTGAAACCGAATGTCTATTTTAGCAAAAAATTCTACAAACTCCAAGTCCAACTGATCCAATTCCATTACATAGCTAATGACTATACAAATGAAATGCAATTCACTGCACTCTAATCTGACCTACTATGAAATACTTATTCAATTTATAAGAATTTGGATTAAATAAATAATTAACTTACAAATTAGTCACCATAACCCTGATTACTCTAATCGTAGATTGCAATCTCCAATCCAACTTCTTCGTTTGAAACCTAAGCCATGAATATCATCTCCTCGACGCCTCCATTCTTTCACTTGTCACCGCCATTATGCGTCATCTCTGATCGTCGCTCCTCTATCATAGGTAGTCCATACCTCCATCATCCCTACGTTGCTGAACTTTCCCTCCAACTCACATCCATCGCCTAGAAATTGGCCAAAAACCCCAACTCCATCCATCTCAGATCAGCGCTGCCAAAGGTTGATCCACAATGATTCGACCGTCCATCTCCTACATCTCACCAAGCCGAATAATTTTCATGCAACACCCTCACCTGAATCGGCCCTTGTGACGACCCGGAATTTCTTGATATTTGAAATTGAAATATTTAATTGATTTTAAATATTTAAACGATAGTTTAAATTGAATTTCAAAAATCGCTATTTACTGGATATTGTAAATATTGAATTGATAACTGGAAATTAGGAAAATTGTTGAATTGTGTGATAATCCAAATTTTTGGGCATTAGTTAATTGGATGGTTATCTGATTTTAACAATTGTATGCACTAATTTATAAATTGAACAAATAAATCCGATAGTAGATATTTATATCTGGGTAAATATTTATTTGATGTATATATAAATATATATGTATGTATATGTATATGCATATGTATATGCATTGTGGTTTGGAAGTTATATTTGAAATTTAATATAATATTTTGTTTTCAAGAACTATTTAAGGGTTAAAATTCTAATATATACACATGTGTATGTGTGTGTTAATTTATTTATGTAATTAGTTTTAAAATCATTTTTTCTTAAGGATGTATAAATATCTATAAAAAGAAATGCATTTATTAAAAATAGAAAATATTCAAAACAAAAGATTTATATATAAAACTAAATTTAAAATAATATAAAAATTATATAACACATATTACTATATGATAATTACAAATGTAAATATAAGTTCTTTCAATATAACAAATGTATAACATGCAAATGACATTTGTAAGCAAATTTAACAAGTGTCATTATTTTCTTTTTCTTTTTTAAATGATAAATAAAAGATAAAAGAAGATGTATGCATCTCTCCTCCTTTCTCATTTCTCTTTTATCTACATTATCAAAGAAACAAGTAAAACAAAAACTATAAACATTTCAAAACCAGAACAAAATCAGTAGCCTGTAAAAAAAGAAAATCGAACTAGAAAAAAATCAAGAAATCAACAACCTCAAATCATCTCAGTTTAAAGTAAGCTTTTAACCTCAAATAATCAAGGCAAGAAAATTTCAATAACTTTCCAGTTTTCAGAAGATTATCAAGCATCATCCAATTTTCATATGATCACGACAAGACCCAGATTCCAAAATAATATGGCTTGTGTTCTCTGTTCTAGCATTTAAGGCGAGTAAACAATCATATGATATATAAATTGTGCTTGTGATCAACTATTGAAGTTATGTTTGCATGGATAAATTAAGTGTTTATGTGTACATATAGATATGTTTTAATCAATGCATACCTGTATGAATATATATATAAGTCTCTGTATGAATAACCGACATATACACATTTAAAACAATTCAATCCTCTCCATATGTTCAATTTTAGGTTATGATCCTTAAAGGTGAATTTTTAGTAACAAAAAAATTTGATTTTTAAAAATATTCTTAAGTTTAATTAACAAATAAGTTTATGGCAATCAGTCAAAACACAGTGGAAACCATTTCCAATTAGAAAATCAGTGTTTAGATTTCAAATTTTGATTTGGTATCTGGATTCGAGCTTTGAATTGATGAATTTTAGTGGTAGTATTTAGATTTTTAAGTGGCTTTTTGTGTGGGAATTACGAGTTGAACGGAAAGTGGATGTTCTTCAAATTTCAATGATCGAGGATTTGGGAGAAGTCGAGTTCGTTGATGGAGTAAGATCATGGGTCCGGGTGTTTGGGAAAGTTGGTCGGGGAATTTTTAGCGGGCTATGATGGTGCGGCGAGGAGGCAGTGAGGTTTTAGGAGCTCGCTTGGTCGATGTCGAGGTCAGGGCATTTGTGTTGTCATGAAGATCTGGAGGCAATCGATGGTTGGGGAAAAGAAGAAGGTGAGCAAGGCGATGGCCTAAGTGGAGTTGCGTGTCATCCGGTGATCGAAGGCAAGGGCGAGGGTGATTTTTTCCGATCGAACTTGGTTCCAGGGAAGGTCAATCTGCTTGATTTGTTTGCTGGTGAGTTCGTTAGAGTAGGGTGGTCGGAGCACTAGTATCTATTATCATCGACTTGTGGGTGTCTCCGTGAGGGTCGGAGTTGGTTGGAATTGGTAGTGGACGTGCATGCGTGGATGTGTGTGTCTGAGTTGTTTTGTGATAATGAGGAAGATGAAGTTTACTCGGGTGCATGCTCGAAGCTGTGTGATGATTATCTCGAAGAAAAGTGGTAACGTGAGTAACTCGGGAATGAGAATGGGTGTTTTGTTAATTGGTTTTGGTTTTAATCATAGAAGTTTTTAAAATTAAAAAAAAAAAATCAATATAAATTAGGTTCAGTTTTTTTAAATCTGGAGTAATTTGTACCCGGTTTAAAATGTCTAAAATAAAATTTGAACTAGCTTTAAAAAGTAAAGCAAAAGCATAAACACGTTTTTTTTAAATTATAAAGTAAACATGCATCAAGTTTTAAAGTTTAACGTTTTAAAGTTATAAAAATTTAGAAATTAAAGTGGGTAAACTAGAAATATTAACCAAGTCCTAAAGCAAAGGTATAGATTTCAAATGCAAATATTTTGAGAAATTAAATTGTTTTAATGTGGATAATTAAATATTGGTTTAGTAATCTCAAGTTGTTTTCAAATAAAGGGATGTGATTAATGGAAGTGATTAAAGGATAATTACTTAATAGAAGTAATTAGAGGATAATGAATGAATGAATTAACTGAAATATTAATTAATTTAAAGGATTAATTAATTTGGATAATTAATTAAAGAGTTGGTTAGTTGATATAAGTAATCAAGAATAATCATTTTTTAGAGTGAATAATGCACGATTACTTAGTGTAAGTAATTAAGGACAATTGCTTAATAGTTAATTAATTAATGTAATTAATTAATTAATGTGACGACCCGGAGTTTTTGAGCATTTGAAATTGGAATATTTAATTGATTTTAAATATTTAAAGGTTAGTTTCTAACTTGAATTTAAAATATCACTATTTATTTGATAATTAAATTATTGAATTAAATAATTTGAAGTTGGGTAAAATGTTGAATATGGAGTTTTAAGCCTATTAAAAATAATTTAAAGGTCTGCAAAATTTATATAGATAATATGTCACGACACGAAATCCAACGTTCGAAAATTGACATCAAATACCTCACTTGTACTCGACTGTCAATGATTCAAACCTCGAACTCCAGTTTGGATGGAGCTTATAACAACATTAGATTAATATAAAACAGCGGAAATAAAATGAATATCACGCATTACATCATAGATACAACATCATAATAATATCTGTTACAACATCAGAGTATCATAATACATGAATCACAACTCCAAATAAAATGCCGTAATAGAACAACTAGATATCATATGCCAAAAGTCTCCTAGAAGATAGAGAATGATAGTGAACTCCAAACTAAGCACCTCGAGATCCAAAAGCTCCCAAAATGTATCTAAGGTATGAACCTCCAAAAACCGATAATCTCCGAACCAAAATACTCCAAAATATAGCTAGAGCCAAAATACGGAAAACCTGCTACTAGGCTGCCCATGTAGAAATGGGGGGCACCTAGAGTTTAGAAAGGAAACAATAAACTCCGGGTCAGTCATGGAACTGGTATGAGTAAACAAAGACAGTTGCTTTCAAATAAAACAGATTTATACAAGAAAAACCGGTATGATTTTGGAAAATGAAACTACCATAAGACCTCCCGCCACACACACAATGCAATCGCACAATTGGAGGAGATTTCTTCTTATGATAGTCAAATATGCTTGATACGGGAATTTTTTTTGATATTATTACTAGTGCATAGTGTAGAAAAGCATTTCGAAAGTATAATATCAATCCTAGCCTGCATATGTACCATGATACTATGCCTACTATAGCTGTCACCTAAGGTGACAGCTTATACAAATTGAAATCGTAAAGGGTGCGTATTGATTTGATTGGATTTCCAAAAAATGGTCAGGCTAAGGAACTTCCTACTGCCACATGGGTACGCCTCTGGCAGGATGTTCCGAGAACCTACCCGGCTCTCTGCCAACACAAGGCCAGGTTACCTCTGTAACTAGGTAACTACTACTCGAGTATGTCACTCTCTGATCCTTTGGGACCTCTATCTGAGGGCCCTTCGTCATAAAGCAACAACCACACAGAAAATGAGATTGAAGCAACGATATTGGTAAGTATCTGGGCTCCATACCATGACACCACCTTTTTCCAGAAGGAAATAACATACCCTAAAGGGCGCGACCCTCATAACCTTGCCGCTTTTTTTCCTGTTTCGACCATTTTCGGGGTGTGAGGTCCGATGAGGTCTCGTCCACAAAGTACGCTTTACACGAAAGCCATGCTTTAATCACAAATGATCAACAAATGATCATCATCACACAGCGGCACTTAGTATGCCACACTACCAAATTGGGAGTACATCGCTGATAACCTTCAACTACATAACCTCTGAGCTCGTACGTCTTAGAGAAGGGTGTTAAGCTAAGAGAATAAATTCTCCGCCACCAACAGATATGTATTTGAAAGAAATCGGCTTTATATCTCAAAGTGTAGAGTCAGACACGCGACCATACAAGTCTGTTCCGGGTTCGAAAAGAACCGAAGGCACTTCGTCCAATAAAGGAAGAAGCCCTTGCAAATCCGAGTATCTACAATCCCGATCGGACTTCCCATCACTTAGGGAATCCCTATACCGGAGCAACTCGGTGCAGAGACAATCGATAGGTAATCCTATCATTTTCGAATACACCCGGTCTTCACCATCATCTTCAATTGCTATCCATTTCGTCGAATCACTATTCGGAATGGGTTAATGACACAAAGGTCCTCTCCGGCTAATCTGAGTAGTGAACGCTCATTTTAAAAACATGTGGGTGTATCAATCACAAGGATTCACATTCAAGGTTCGATGTGGGTTTCGGATGACAAACTGAAATTCGACTCCCTATCGCATCGAAGTTTAAATGCCGTTTTACGGGCAAAAGGGGTTTTACATACATAAAGGAACAAATCACAAATCACAGGTCATCACAAAGCAATCACAGTATCACAACAGAAATATCAATCCAGTACAGAATATTTGATGATGGTCATTCATTTTTGATTAGGGTGATTATGGTTAAAGTGAATTACCCATATAATTATCTTATTAATTATTTTAAACCAATGTTTAAATTTTTTCTTAATTATTGACTAATTTAATTAGCTTAATTAATTAATTATTCTTTAATTTTTTATTTTAAATTATTAATTCTTAGTTGTTAATTTATTGAGTTTAATTACTTTTATGAATTGCCTATTCTTTGGTTAATTAATTTTAAATTATAAAATCATTACAAAACATTAATTGTTAACTACTACTGCATCATTATGAATTTGGTTTAAAATTAACACTTGAATATTTGATTTTCTTTGTTTTTAAACTTTTTATCAAGTTAAATTTTAAAACGACTTTTATAAAATTTAAAATATTCTTGAACTTCATAAATTGACTCAATATTATTTACTTCCAATTTCATTTACAATTATCATTAAATCAGAAAGAGTGGATTTCAAAAAAAATATTTAACTTGTATTTCAAAATTTAGTTAAAACAAGGTTTCTTTGCTATTTGCATGACTACCCGAGCCTTGCTTCAATTTTTCCCCGAGCCAACACATCCCGTGCCTCGAGTTTCGCCTCATTTGGACCCGAGTGACATTCTTTTGCAAAAATTTGTTAAGTTTTTAAAATGCAACCCGATATAACCCAAAACAACTCGAGTCCTTCTTACAGTTTCCACCCCAAATCCCCGCCTGATGCTTCGAGCTACCACCCCTCTTCCCCAAATTATCGACCTAACACACAACTCCTCCACGTGCACGTGCACAGCCCACTTCGCAGCCGTTGGTCAATGTTGCGGCCACCAACACATCGACATCCATCCCCTAAAACGTTACGAATACCTAGATCTCAATTTTATTTCGTCAACACGAATCGAGCATCACGACCAAAACCATCATTAGGAACGTCACCAAAACTGCCACGCGCCGCCTCCCAAACCATTATCGGCCACCAAGTTTGGACCCAAGCTCCATCATCACGCGATGCATCGATCTGCATCGTCGCTACACAGTCCGGTCCTCTGTGGATGGCGCAGCACCATCATTTCGGTCGCGCATGAAAATGAGTTGTTAAACCCTAGTTCGATCTCAAATCAAAAATTTAATGATTTATAATTTGAACTAGTATTTTTATGTTATCTCTAATACTCTAACTATCATCGCCGTCGAACTCGACTGCCACGGTCATCTTGGTCGCTGGAATTTGGCGTATGTTTATTTTTCAGACCATCCCGAAAATCTCGATGATAACTCAATGAAAAATTTGCAATTTGGTTTCAAAAATCATCATTTTTCAAGGGGATTCAATTAAAGTTATGGAAGTTAAAATTCGTGAAGTTCGAATTTTCTTGAGAACTTGAATTGTTACCGTGTTTCAAACTTTCCAGGAAGAAAATTTTATAAAATTTGCTTTTATTCATTTCTGAAATAAATACAGGTTTAAACAAGAAAAATTTAACTTGTTTACATTTCTTTTAAGAAGAAAAGATGAAGAGAGATCCAAATTTTGTTTGATGTGGTTTAACCTGTAAACCAACATTTAGAAGTAACTGTGTTCGTACAGTTTCTAGAAAGAAGAAACAACTTGCTTTGATTAATTATAAAAAAAACACAGTTCAACTTTGAATAAATCTCCATCTTGTTTACTGAAACAAATAGTATGTTCATCCCTAGCTTGACATGCAGATCAAATAGAGACAGAGGAAAAAGAGGGTTTGACAGGTTTTGTTTTTCTAAAGCTAAACAGGGATTAGCTTTTTTGTAAAATCAACATGCACAGCCAAACATCCATTCATATATTCAAGATGAAAACCAAAGTTTAACTTCCCTACATCATTCAAACATCCACACAGCAACAAAAAATTGGAAGAAACAAAAATTTACTCACTTGTTTTCCAGAAACTCCAGACAGTTTTTTTTATCAAACGGAGTGAAGCCTGAACCTTTCTTCTTTTCTCACTTTAAAACTTGGGGTTTTAGATCTGCAAATTTATAGTTACAGATCTGTGATTATTCTTGTTACATACATCTACTTATTTCATTACTAACAATAGTCTTTAGTTTACTTACAGTTGAGATTTATAGCAGAGACCCTTTTTTTATTTTCTGCAACTGGAACCCAAAAGTAGATTAAAGTTTTTAATTCTTGATTCTTCCTGCAAAAAAAATTAGATATTGTTGTATTAAATTCCTTGTTGTATTCATTTATTTAATCATTAAATATAACAATTTTTTTTCCCAGATTTACTTACAGATTGAATAACAGAGAAGTTTTCCCCTTTTTTTCTTTTTTCTGCAGTTTTGAAAACCAGGAGCAAATTAAATTTTGGATCTTGATTTCCTGCAATTGACGAAATGTTATTGTATTAAATCATGCTTCATTATAGATTGCAACTTTAAATTCAAAATTGAAAAGGTTACTTGCCTTTTATTATTTCCAGAAAAAACTATGCACTGCTCTGAAACCTGAAACCTCCCTTGCTCAAACTAATATGCAGTTATGTTTTTGAATTGATTATTAAAACTTGATCTGAAATCATAATTTTTATAAACTATAAATTTTAAAACAAAACTTACCTAAATGTATCTCTGCAGTTTGAAACACTTCAAATTTTACTTTGAATTGAAGAAGGCAGTTTCTTTTTTTTCCTGATTTCTTTTTCTTGCTTGAATGTTGAAGTAAAGATTGCAAAATTCCCTTGGTTACTGAACTTCAGTGGTTAGGAGATTTTAAAATTTGAATTGGGAAGGTGAAGAGTTTTCTGAAATTGAATATTTTATTTAGGCAATGATGGTTTGTGCCCTTTGTGAGAAGAAATCTTAAACTCTAGATTTTGTTAATTATTCAACTCTATTTTCCATATGTTATGTATGTTCAGCCCCTTTTGATATTTACAAGGCAAAAGAAAGTTTTATATGTTTTTATTTTCTATATTGTATACACTTTTATAAACAAATATATATATATATATATATCTTTATTCATTTGTATATATATACACATGTACAATGTTAAAAGAAAAGTTATTTTGACCATTGTACATTTTGTTCCTCAATGATTTTAAACGCTACTCATTTTTAAAACATTTATTTTAAATTTAAATTCAATCTTAAATTTTAAACTTGAAATATAGACTTTCGTGTCCATTTGTATATTCACACTCACCTTGAACAAAATTTAAATTAAATTTCAATGTGTATTAAATTTTACTAATATTTGTAATGTTCATATATATAAGATTTTAAATCCAAATGACTTTTAAAAACATTTATTATTTCAATATTTTCAACTCAAAATAAAATTGGAATTTATTTCATATATTATTTCCACTTATTTTATTTGTTTTAGATTTTTCTTCCAATTTATTCTCAAATTAAACCCCAAGAGTTTAAATATATTATTTATTTTAATTGATAATTTTGGGATGTTACAGATATCCCCTCCTTAAGAAAATTCCGTCCTCGAAATTGAAAGAGAGAGAAAAACAAGCAGAGAATATGCAAATTCAAAAAGAATAAGGAAATGGCTTATCGACTAAGCCGAGATATCCACTCTGCAATTGGGATAAGATTTCTGCATATTATCTTCAGTTTCCCAAGTGCAGTCCTTTGGATCGCTACTCCACTGAACTTTAACTAGCTTTACATCCTTATTTCTCAATTGCTTCTCTTCACGATCCATAATCTTTATCGTTTCTCTTTTGACTGTCAAGTTGGGAGTGATTTCGAGGTCCTGGTTGGCAGATCTTCAATAATACTATCCGGATCGTGCACATACTTCCGAAAGCTAGAAATGTAGAATACATCATGCACACCCAATAACCAGCTAGGCAACTGCACACGGTAGGCTAAGGAACCGATCCTCTCTAGAATAGGAAAAGGACCAATATATCATGGTGCTAGCTTACTGGTCTTCCCAAATCTCAATACACCTCTCATAGGAGATACTTTAAGAAAAACAGAGTCCCCAATCTGGAATTCCAAACCCCGTCTTGTACGATCATAGTAACTCTTTTGATGACTCTGAGTTGTCTTTGATTTCTTTTGAATAAAATCAACTTTCTCGGTGGCTTCTTTAATCATATCCGGTCCAAGAACGAATCTCACCTGCCTCGATCCAGCATGCCGGTGATCGACACGGACGGCCATATAAAGCCTCAAAAGGAGCCATCTATATACTGCTTGATAGCTGTTGTTATAAGAGAACTTGACCAGATGCAAATGGTCCTCCCAAGAACCACCAAAATCAAGTATGCAAGCTTGCAATAGGTCCTCCAAGATTCGGTTGATCCTCTCAGTCTGCCGATCAGATTGTGGGTGATAAGCAGTGCTGAAATTCAGCTTCGTTCCCAATGCGTCTTGAAACGCCTCCCAAAATCTACTAGTGAAGATCGAATAACGATCACTCCCTATGCTGCTAGGAATGCCATAGAGACGGACAATTTCTTTCACATACAAATTAGCTAGACTTGCAGCCGTGCGGGTAGCTTTTACTGGCAAGAAGTGGGTTGTCTTAGTCAAACGGTCCACAATGACCCAAATTGCTTCATTGCCTTTATGAGTATGAGGCAATCCGTCGATGAAATCCATCGATACCTGGTCCCATTTCCACTTAGGTACCTCTAAAGGCTGAAGTAAACCCGCCATCTTCTTTTGGTCACTCTTGATTTGTTGGCAAGTAGCACAACGACTCATATAAATAGATATATCCCTCTTCATCGTCTTCCACCAGAAAGTTCTTTTGATATCTCTATACATCTTGTTAACTCTCGAATGGATACAAAGCTGGCATTCGTCCAAAACTTCACGTTTCAGATTAGGGATGTTAGGGACACAGATTCTTTCTTTCAATCTTATAACTTTATTGTCGTTAACTTCAAAACTAGTATTTTCACCACGACGCACTTTCTCATTAATTTGATGAAGGAATTCATCTTCTTTTTGTTGGCTGGCGACTGCTCAAGAAGAGTAGGAGCAATGACAAGATGAGAAAGAATAGCATGCTTTCGACTCAAGGCGTCGGCAACTACATTGGCTTTTCTAGGTGTATATAGAATATCTAAGTCATAAGATGCTAGAAATTCCAACCAACGTTGTTGTCGTAAATTCTAATCTTTCTGGGTGAAGAGATATTTCAAAGATTTGTGGTCAATGAATAATTCGAATTTTTCACCTAGAATTAAAGAGAGTTCGATAAGTATATTTGTTAAGTTAAGTTAAATTAAATTTGTAGATTGTTAAGAAAGCTGAAGAGATTCTTACCCAAAAGAAAATGTGGCCATAATTTCAAAGTGAAGATAACAGCTAGAAGCTCCAAATCATGGGTTGGATAATTTCTTTCATGAGGGCGTAATTGTCTACTCACGTAGGCAATCACCTTCCCGTTCTACATCAATACTGCACCCAAGCCTTCACCGCAAGCATCGGTATAAACAGATAATTCCTGGTTCCCATTGATAATAGCAAGAACATGAGCGGTGGTTAATCTCTTCTTCAACTCCTCAAATGCTTCTTCACATTTTAGAGTCCAAATGAACTTTGCATTCTTTATTATTAGCTTAGTCAAAGGACTAGCTAATTTTGAAAAACCTGGACAAACTTTTGATAATAACCTGCTAAACCCAAAAAGCTTCGGACTTCCTTTGGGGTAGTAGGCTTTCTCCAATCAAGAATGGTGGAAAATTTTCTAGGATCGACATAAATCCCTTCTTCATTAACAATATGGCCAAGAATTTTAACTTCTTTGACCCAGAAATGGCATTTGGAAAATTTTGCATATAGAATGTTCCTCCTCAATATCCCCAAGGCGATTCTAAGGTGTTCGGCGCCGGTCTTGGAATAGACCAAAATATCATCAATAAATACGAGCACAAATTTATTCAATACATCCCGAAACACACGAGTCATGAGGTCCACAAAGTATGCTGCGGCATTGGATAGTCCAAAAGGCATGACTAACCATTCTTAGAACATATTGGGACCCCTGAAAGCTGTCAAATGAAAACAGCCTTCAGCGATTCGTAATTGATGGAACCCTTGGGCTAGATCCATCTTTGAAAAGAAACAAGCGCCGTGCAACTGGTCAAATAAATCATGAATTTGGGGCAGTGGGAATTTATTCTTGAGAGTCTTCTTATTGAGATCGCAGTTGTTTGTACCAAAATTGGACACAACACTCTTTGGAAGTTTTTCAAGAGATAACAATGAATAATAAAAATTTAAAATGAGGATTATCTAACAAAAGCTCCAAACAACAGGAATATAAATGCACAGACAAGCGATTTAGAATGGTTCGGCGTATAGCCTACGTCCACTATGAAGTTTTTGTGACTTTATTGATTCTCTTTTGTCGATTACAAATGATTACAGCAAGCAACATCAAATTGCAACTTGGAATTCGAATTCAACAGCAATAATATGATGCAAGTCTTGGTCCGGCAGAGTCTGGGCGCTTGAGAATCAAAAGATCCTTCTTCTGTAGGCTCTGAGGCTCTATTTATAGGCGTAGGAGCTCAGACTTCGCTTAAACTTGGGAGACATGCTCTGGCACGTGAAGGGGGCCATACGACCAATTCTAGAAGTTTCAACTTGATCTGTGATCGATACGAAATCATTTCGTATCGATCAAGATTATGTCCGGTGGAGCTGAAATTTGGTGGGAATGTTCCATGGCTCGTATGCAATCTTCTGTGAAAATTTCATAGCATTTGGATCGGTGGATCTTGAGATATGATCGATACGACTTGAGATTTCTCGGATGGCTGTTTTGTTCGACTCCACGTTTCGAATCGATCCCCTCGTATCGATGGTTGTACGTGTTTTTGAGATGATTTAGCGTGCGTATTTCGAACCGATCCACCTTTTGCTCCGAGTTGACCGTGTCGCATCCATGATTCTCGCCTCGTTTGCATCGATGGCCGTTGCGTCAATCCAGGTCCAATTGACTTAATAGACATGAACTAGCCTTTGGATGTGGGTTTGAATAAGAACCTCTAATGGGTACAAAGTAGTGACTGTTCGATGGATACGAAGCAAGGTCATCCGATGGATACGGAAAGCAATCACCTGGTGGGTTCGAATAGAAGCTCAACCATGGATATGAACTCACAAGACTGATGGTTACGAATAGGACTTTCCTCGAAGGATACGAGCCAGGTAGACACCTGATGGATATGAAGTAGGCTTTTGGCGATCGATACGAAATGTATGCTCTGTTGATGGATTCGTACGAGATTGAGTTCAGCCGAGGCTCCCCGATGGATTCGAATGAGATCGAGTCGAACTTAGGCTCTTTGATGGGTTCGAATGACATCGATACGATCCGGGGTTCCTTGATGGATACGAAGATGCTGCCGCTCTGATGGATACGAAGGTGTTGGATTCGAATCGGTGCTCGGTGATGGATACGAAAATGGGCTTATCACCTTCAATTTGCATCGATCATAACTTGAGCATACGAACCCGGATTGACTTGGAATTTGGAATGCGGGCCTTCTAGGCTTGACTTGTCCTGTCTTGTTTATTATAGCCCGATCCGGACTTGGAAAAAGTTCGTCGATATCCATGGTGAGCCTGTGCATATTGGACATCCAGGACGTTTAACCTTAAGCTTGTAATCAGTTCTTTGATATATCGGCCTTGCCAAAAGGCGAGATAACATTTGCCCCCCAAAGTACATCTTGTGGAAACATGACGTGCTTTGAAAAGCTACGGTCTTCACTCTGAACAGCCATTGCTCTTTTGTCGAAGGTTGTAACCTTGCGTTGCTATAACTGATTGCTGTATGATAAGGCTTAGTTATTTGTCGCCGTAATCGTTATTAAATGAATATCCAATTCCTGTTAATGCTGAAAATGGGATATTGTTTGGACATATGCACATATGCTAATCTGACTCTCATTAACGTTGCACGCTCACGAGTCGCTGTCAGTTTTGTTGTGTTAAATTTTATGTCAATCCTCTCCTGAACCGATGTGGAATTTAAGTTGCAACAACAATTGACAGTTTTTTTTTTAGCGTTCCTTCGTATCGTTCCTCCCGTGGATCGATATAGAAGTTTTAAAAGCTGTTCTCGCATCGATATGTTTGGCAGTGATGGATGTTCAACACTTTTTTCGTATCGATGAACCCTGTTGTTTGTCATGGATAGGCGATTCACAATTCGTATCGGTGCTAATGTATAAGTTATGATGGATACGAAATCGCTGTTCGTATCGATATGCAGTGGATGGTGTTGCGAACTCGTCGATGCGAACAAGGGCTTCGAGTTGATGGACTTCATCATCTTCAGCCGTCCTCGTTGTGTGCTTCGTATCGATGGATTCACTGTCCATTTCGAATCGATGGAAATTTTGGTCAGATGAATATGAACAGAGCGTTCGACTCGATTCGTGGGTTGACTGGTTGCGACCGATCACGTGGAATGGGAGGCGAAACGACCCGGTTTCTTCCTAAGCTCCATATAAATACTCTGGACTTAAGCCATTTTCACTTTTTACTTTTTTACTGCCACCTTTAGCTTTCGCATCGATCCACAAACTTGAGAGAGGAGAACTGTGTCGTGCTTTCGACTCGAGCAAATTCAACCCTTCAAATCTTTGAATTCCAATTTTAAATTAGGTAATTTATCATGAATCCAAACAACGAAGTTATCTCAGATCCACTCCATCTTCATCAATTATCCATTCTGGCAATTGGTAAACCAGATATGGGTCAAAGCCCGGTCGTAAATGGCCATGGCGATGCTCCTGTAGATTGGAGGAGAAAGAGTGAAAAAACAAAAAATGAATTGATCTATGTTTCGTGTCGATCTGGGGACCTGTGTTCGAATTGACGAAGGAAATGATGTTTTTCCTTGGATTTTGCATCAATCCCTGGGTATTTCCTGAGGGAGGTGATGTAGTTCGTACCGATTGCGATGGTGCTGTTTAGTATCGATATGAAATGATCGATACTAAAATTAGGTAAACGGTCGATTCGAAGTTCTCAGCTTTAGATCGATACGAATTTTACTCTCACGTTCAATATGAAAAATATCGATTCGAACGTGATCGATGTTTGGCTGTGACTTTCTTGATCAATATGAACCTGACAATCGAGGATCGATTCGAAGTAATCCTTTTTTGATCGATGCGAACTCGAGCCTTGGCGATCGATGCGAACTCGAGCCTTGGCGATCGATTCAAAGCATGCCCCCAAGATCGGTACGAATGCGTATCCTGATGGATTCGAACAAGCTTCCTGTGATCGATTTGAACCCATCCCATGATGGATACGAAATTTTTAACACTCCTTCGCACAATTCCGATGAGCTTCATTCTTGCATATTTGGACTTGACAGTTAAACTGCATACTTGACTACCTTTCGAAGATCGTCGATGGAACCATAACAACTTTAAACCGGATCAATTGCTAATATTTAGATGATTTGGTGATGACGGTCTGCGATGACGGTCATCCCAACCGGAATTTGATTATCTTCGTTGTTTGCCAATTTTTCTTTAACTCTGCAAAATTAATCCAAGTAATGCACAGCACTGCACAACACACACTTTACATGAGGGGAACACACGGGCTCTTTATCATATAGCGATGATTTCTCGTGAGTTAGTTAGCTATGGAAACTCCAAGCTCGCAACCACAGGAAACTCAGAGTTTGACTCCTCCCAGACTTGAAATACCGGACATCGAGGCCGAAGTCATTGGTCCGGCCTCGGACGAATGACCTGACGCATCCTTCATCAACAATCCATCAGACTCTGTCTCGTCTTATATTTATGAAGATATGCTAGGGAGAATATGCTTAAGGCATGTTCTGTCGATGGACGATGTATTATTGCCAGGACCAAGCGACAGACCACACAACCCATCGGAGGTTTATACCGCTTTCAACCGACATGCGTGCACAGCTGGGATGCTCCCCCCGTTCAATCAGTATATAAGAGAAGTGTTGACTTTTATAGGGATCGTCCCATCTCAGCTACACCCAAATGGATGTTCTTTACTCAATAGCTTGTTCATTGCATTAATGGAGTATCTCTATCGACCGCCGCTCCCGATTGAGGTCAGATACTTATTCAACTTCAAAGTCAAACAAATAGCCCATCTTTCACATTCCTGGAGGCAGTAAGAAAATGTCAAGTGATTACAGGGTCTTGGAGCAGGCTAAGCTACTTCAAGATGGAGTGGTTCTATGTTGGATGCCCCGCAGGATTTGCCAGGCGATGGCTATTTAGACGTGAGTATTGCTATCTTTTCGAGCAGTCGGCAAGGCAGCTGCAAATGAAACCCAACTCATATTCTTTTTTTCTTTACAGCGATAATTTAGCGACCCGAAGGTGAATATTTCAAGGAGATAGTTTGGGTTCTCCAAGAAATCCCAAGCGAAGAGAGGAATATCAATTTGCTCTTGACGGATAGGAATCTTAGGATTCTTGGGCTGATCGAGCGAAGACAAAGTATAATGCTCGACGGTGCATTAAGAACTGCCTCGAAGGAACGAGTTAAATGAAAAAAGCCTAGAGTTTTTATAATCGAGGAGGCTGACTCCGAGAAAACTCACACCGATGAGGAACCGTTGGGCGAACCTGCGGATGTAGCCTAGGATATCGAAGAGCGGAGAAAAGGCAAGGCTGCCGTTTTTAAGCCATCTAAAAAGGGGAGATGAAAATCTGTTGTCACGTCCCGGCCTGCATCCGGAATTAGAATTTCGGAGATGTCTCCCCCAAGAATAGAGAATCTTTATGAAGGGCTCGCCAATCTTCCAATTCCGAACGATGTATCCTTACAGCATGATGTCGGATTGGACGAGCTTTCACAAGCCTTAGTTTTAAGCGAGTCTCTGCCCACTAGTGCGGTTGACGCATCCGGTTGGTCGGAGGGTTGCACATACATACACACTTCACGGCACTACACAATTTTTTGATCGCAAGCTGCCTTTTCCTGAAGATTATTAATTTCGTTTCCATTTTTGCTTTGCAGACACCATGTCCGGTCGAGGCTCGATGCTTGGCAGCCTATGCAACAAACATCGATCTTCATCATACTATGAATAGCGCACGAGGAAAGGAGATCGAGATTACGATCCAGGGCATTCTAGCCAAGAACGGACTTATAGGGATAGGGAATATGTACATCGTTCTTGATCACGCACTCCCCCTCCCAAAGCTCCCGCACCGCCTCCGGTTCATGTTTCGAGGCCCTAGAGACTTCACGGCATAGGCAGTCTTCCCACTCTTCACGGCCCGGCTCTCATCGCCAAACTGAGCTAGTAGACCCTTCAACCACCACACATGCCGTTGTCGAGCCCACTGGGGAAGGAGCGATAAGGCTCGGTCAACCAAAAAAGGATTTTCCCGACATCTGTTTTGATGGGTTTGTCTTCCCCCGTGCTTAAAAAGGGTACCGGCGTCGGTCGAATACATGATTACATTGCAGATATATTTTTCCAGTACCAGGAGTGGTCGAAGACCGCTAAAAAAGCATCGAAAGTAGCCTTTGATTGAGCAGTCAGGATTGAAAAGCTAGAGAAAGAACTCGGTCAAAAGGATCGAATTATTCAAGCGCTCAATAGTGAGGCCGAGTCTTCTCGCAAATTTGAGATCAAGGTTCTTAAAAAAGCTGATGTGGCCTAGGCGGCGATGGATAGGATGAAGCGGGAGCATTATGCCACGTTAAAGGACATGGGCCACTGGAACACCATCGTGATCACTGAGCAGGATGCAGCCCTTAAAGAGCTTAACGAGCTTAAATCCAAATTTTCTGAAATCATAAAGGAAAAGGACGCTGCGAACGTTACCACACAGGAAGCGTGCGATCAGGCGGTGGTGCTTTGGAGGGAAAGGGATGAGGCCATGGAAATGCTCCGCGAGGTAAAGGCCGGAGTTGATGAGAAAGTCCGGCAGGCAGAAACCAGGCTTGAGGCTGACATAGAGGAGCTTCTCATTACCTACAATGCCAATGTGTTGAGGTAAAGGGACTTAGCCTCGCTTGATGACTATCCAACACATCTGTATAATGCCTGGAATTTGCTGGTTGAGGAGGAGAAAATTGGATAGTCGGGCGGCTCCTTTGACGAGTTTGAATTGGAGAACCGCGTACTAAATGATGATGAGAAGAACGTTCTTCATGATTTTAAGATTTCTCACGCAAGAGAAAGACTCGGCATCCAGCACCAAGAAGTCGGGGAAGGCTCCGGGATTATGCATCATATTACAAGTTCAGAAATTACTACTCAGCCCCGACCCGAGCCTGCTCCAGTGACCGAGCTACAACCCGTCTCGTCCTATGACCCTGAACAGCCACGCCTATCTCCTATTAGGGAGCATTCATCTGAAGCTGTTCAACCATCCACAAGCCGAACTGAGGAATGTACTCTGAACAAATTTCATGTGTATTTGAAGTAAATGGCATGTTTTTGAAGTGTGTTCTAACAACCTCTTTTCTTCTTTGTCCAGTGAGCGAAGTTACATTGACAGCGCCTCCTGCGATCCAAGAATCACACCAAGTGCGGAAGACCATTATTACTGAGGCGATTACCACGACTGCGGTCGCGCCGACGGAGATGACAAAGGGGAGCTCACTGTCTTTGGACGAGCAAATGATGAACGAGCTCCTAGGTCAAAACAGCGATCCTTTTGCGGACATGCCATTTGTTCTTGGCGCGTTCCCGCCTACTTCCATTGCTTGGTCACAGTCCACCACTACCTACCATGAAGCCCGTGCCGCTCATGAAGCAAAGATTTTGGCCGAAATTAACGCTGAGATGGAGGCAGTGGCCCACGGCGATGATTCTGAGGGTGGAGTGACGGCGCCGGGTCCGACTCCACTTGTGATGATATCACCCAGGAGGACACTGGTTGATACTAGAGTGTCCACTCCGCCCCCGGTTGCAGATCTAGTTCCCCCAACTCCTCCTGAAGAGAGCATCCATGTAGACTCGAGTTCGGAGGAAGACGTTGATATCATGCCTTCTTCAGGGGATGATTCGCCAAAGGGTAAAGGTTCGAAGCAAAAAACTTTTGGTTCCGGCAGTTTCGCCTCGAAGAGAAGGCTGAAGAAGAAAACGTAGATAAACTGTGTGACCCGGAATTTTAAGCAATATCAATTTAATAATCTGAATTAAAATTAAATTGATTTGATAATCTTTGTGATAAGATTGGAATTAATTTAATAATCCAATTAGAATAAATATTTAATTTATAGATTTTATCTTTTAAAAGCTAGTAAATTGTTTTCTATTTATAATGTATATAGAATATGTATATATTGTAAATAGATATTATTTTTAATTTAATAAATAAATATATCCCGTTTTCTAAATAATATATATATTTGGTAAAATTAGGTATAATTTTAAAATTAAACTTTTAAAAGGTTATTTAATAAATAAAATATGGTTTTAAATTGATAAAATAAAATTTTAATTTGTTTAAATTGATTAATTTGATATTAAGCTTTTTAAAAAGTATATAATAAATAACTACATGATTTTAAATACATAAAGCAAATATTGAAATGGTTTAAAATATGTTTTAACTCAAGTTTAAATTTAAATAAAAATAACAATAAGGTTTATTTTGATTTTCTTTTAAATATAATTGGATAAAATAAATAATTTATTAATAAGGAAATAATTTCTTTTATAAATTATTTATAGTTATCAAATTTTTTATTTTCAAAATATAATAATACATTGTTTTTAACAAATAGATTTTTAATAAAATTAATTGTTTTTCAAAATTTAATTGTCTAGTTATATATGTATATATATAACTTGATTTGAATTTGAATTCAAAGCTTTGAAAATTTAAAGTATAAATATTTTTAATTTGTTTTGATTTAAAATATTTGCATGACTTTATTTTATAAATAAAATTGGATTTATTCATTTTAAAATTTTCTACATGTAAATAAGTTATTAATAACTAATTAATTAAACAAAGATTTACTTTTATCTTATATTAATCTATTAACTAAATAACTAACTAATATTTAATAACAACTAATTAAATTTAAGGATAAGTTTAATCTTCTTAGGCTTTATAATAACATATGTTAGATAATAAAGTAAGGTTTAATGACAATTGTCAGAATTGAAGACAAGTGTCATTTATTTTTGTTTTTCTTTTATTTTTTTAATATGTATTTCAGTTTTTATATGTAAACAAATCCTCTTTCCTTTTTATTCCTTTTCTAAATCTAGAATGCAAAGGAAAACACACACTTCCTCAAAAACTAAAATCTGAAAGCATCTTCAACAAAACCCTATAAATCAAAATTAACCTGCATATTTTCATGTATGAAAGCAAAAACTGTTTTAAGACTTGCATTTCTTAAATCTAGGAATCAAAGTAGCATGCATGCAGGTTCAAAATTTAAGGAGCAAGCATTCCAACATTTGTTGTGCAAAGTATACAAGCAATTCAAATTTAAGCTGAGAAATTCAAGTTTTAAAAATAGGCACGGAATATTCCAGTTTTAACACAAGCAAAGCATTTGAGGCTCTGTCTTCTGATTTAAAAAAAAAAGGTGAGTAACATCATTTTAATGAATTTAAGTATTTTATTATGTTGCATGTTGATTTCTATGATTAAGTGTGAATGATATGTATTTATATCAGTTGATTTCCAGTATGTATGAATGGATAATTTGAACATGCTATGTTCTCTGTATTAATGCCCAGATTCAAGAATTGGTTCAAACCCCATTACTACATAAAGTAGTCTATGTTAGTACTTAAGATACATAAAAAATGTGTTTGTGGAATCAAGAATTAAAGTTTAAATTTATTCAAGTTAAAAAAATTGAGTTGTCTCTGAAACTTAAGATAACTGAGCAAATTGAATATAAGTGAAATTCCAAACATGTCGATTCACTGTTTCAGGATTAGAATCGAAAACATTATTCAAAATTCTAATTTTTAAAACTAAATTCACGGTTTGTAGAATTAGATTTAGCATGCAGTTCTGTGTTGATCTAAAAAGGGGGATGTTGGGATTTAGGGGTAATCTTTGCGATCTGGAGTGTGGGGTTTCTTCCAGTGGGTAGAGGAGTAATCAGAGAAGTTTGGAAAAATAAGTGATGGTGATGCAAATCACCATGGAAGCAGTGGTGATGGTTTATTATCTGTAGCCCTAGTTTTAACTAGGCAACTTGTTTGGGTCAGTACGGCCTGTAGGGAGGATCGAGTTGAACTTGGCTTTAGGTGTTGAAAGTTTGGTCGTAGGCGAGGCTGTGGCCGGTGGTGGAAGCTCTCTGGTGGACGGAGCGACGTGGGGAAAGTGCTGACAGGTTTGGGATGGATTTCGTCTTTCTGTTCCAGGTTTAAGATTTGAACTCGAATTCGAATTCGAGTTGTATGTGAGCGATGGGATGATCGAAATGGAATGTGAGGTTAGTTGCCGATGTGTGGAGGCCACCGATGGTGGCTGAAGTTGGTCGGAGGCATGGTGCATGTGCATGCACTTTTGATATTCTGATGATTTCCTGGGTATAAGCAGTGGGGAAACTCGAGAATAACTCGAGTAGGTGCTATGTATTACTCGAAGTAGAATTGGCTCTGGCTTGGGTTAGAGTATGGTACAGGTTTTAGATCAGGAACCTGTTATTCTATTTTGAAATTTAAAATAAAATTTGAAATCTGAATTGAAATGACAGTAAAGTTTTTAAATAAAGTTGAAATCTAGTTTTCAATCTTAGTTTAAGTTAAATCTAAGACTAAAATAAATTCAATTTTAATTTGAATCTAGTTTGAAAATAAATGAGTTTCTAAAATCCAAATTGACTTAATATTATTAAAGTGTTTAAGAAGTTAAAGTGTAATTAAAGAATTTGAATTTAAATGGAGTTTGAAATGTAAAAGAGGATTTAAACAAAGCGAAATCAAAATTTTAAATTTAAATTCAAATTTGATTTGAATCTTAAGTTTGGATATAAGATAAAGTTTATAAATTTAAATATTCTAATTAAGTTAAAGGTTAAAGTATACTTTAATGATTTGAAATTAAAAAGGAATTTAGTTTTAAAATCTTTAAATTTCTTTTATATAAGAATTCTTTAACATATGAATTTCAAAGTTTTATATTGGTTAAAGACAAATTGGTTTTCATTTAAAAGTTTGAACTTAAAATGAAATTTGAAATTGAATTTGAAATAAATATTTTCAAATGTATTTATGAATGATAATTTAGCCATTGATTAAAGGTTCTATCTTAAAACAATTTCAAAATTTACTGATTAATAATTTCATTTAATTATTAAGGTAGTTAAATGAATAATTTATTTAATTAATGGTATGTAATGGATAATTAATTAAGATAATTAAGGGTATTAAATTATTAATTTATAGCTTAAGCTAATCAATTAGTTAAGATAATTAATCCATAATTAAGGATCATTAATTAGATTTAATAAATGATTAGTAATTAATTAATCAAGTAATTATGAATTAATAAAGTTACAGTTAAGACTTAATTAACTAAATAATTAAAGGTAAATTAATTGGATGTTAAAGATTAATTAATTTGAAATTAATAATGATTAGTGAAAGTTAATTACTTAAGAGAAGTAATTAAAGTTTGGTTAATGGTTAATGATGGTCATTAACTTAAGATTAATTAAATGATAATCAGTAGTGAAATTTATTTAAGTTAATTACTTAATAAAAGTAATTAAGGAATTAACTACTTAATGTAACTAATGGAGTTTATTGTGATTAGTTCAAATTAATTAATAAATTAAGTTTAATTAATTTTAGTCACTTGTTGGTCTGATAATAGTTACTTAATGTAATTAATGGAATGTAATTACTCAGTGAAGTAATTAAAGATAATTACTGGATGTAATTAGTGGATAATGATGGAATTGTGAAAGTAATTTGGATTAAATTACTTTGTATAATTAATCAAGGAATTAATTAAAGAAACTAATTAAGGAGTAATTAATTTGATAAGTAATTAAGGGTAGTTAATTACTGAATGTGATTAATCAAAGGTGATTAATAATTATGTTTAATTGACATTAATTCCTGAATGTAATTAATTTAAATATGATAATAAATTAGAAATAATTTATGATTATTAATTAATATAATTAATGATGTAAATATTATTGATTAATTAAGATTAATTAATCAATAATAAGTGATTAAGGGTAATTAATTAATGTAATTAATTCATGATTAATGTAATTAATTATAGTTACTTAATTAATGAAGTAATCAAAGGTTAATAACTGTATTTGATTTAAAGTAATTAATTTATGAAATTAATTATAGGTTAATTACTTGAATGTAATTAAAGGAATAATTAATCAAGGGTGATTAATTAAGTTGATTAATTAGAGGATAATTAATTAATTAATTTGTAATTAATTAGTGGGTATGTAAGCAAGATTTATATTGATATAGGTAATTAATTTAATTCACTTTAAATTAATTAGAAATGATGTAATTAATTTAATCCATTTTAAATTAATTATAGATGATGTGATTATAGATCATTGCTTATGAATGGATGATATTGGTTGCCTTGAATGGTTTGAAATCTCAACTATGAGATTAGTAATGTTGTGTGAAATGGATGCATTGGTTTAATTATGATATGGATTATCTTTGATAATGATAATATGGATTTTCTGTTGTGATGATAATGATGATTATCTGTTGTGAATCTGTGAATTATCTATCTATGTGAATATAGATAATGTAATTGAATAGTTTTAAACTCTAAAACAACTTGGACCTAAAAGACACATTTTGGATTTCGATGAGACCGGGATCGGGTTCCATATTTGGATATCTGAAAACCACATCGATCCAAATTAACGATAGGCTATGAATCTCAAGTAAGAGTGGAGATGAAGATTCAGAGTGCAAGGGTTATCGTCGTTAACTCTGAGGGTGATTCCAAAATGAGTGTAACGAGATAATGCTTTCGGTTTCGTTCGAACCCGGAATGAACTTGTATGGATTGAATGCTTTCAGAACATCGTCAGGTGGACGATGAGCATTCTAAGTGATGTGTCCTATAAAGGTAATCGCAGCCTCAAGCCTCATCAACCGGGAATGGCTAAACAAGGGAGGTGCAGCAAGGCTAAGTGGGTCATGCCCAAGTAGGACGAGATTTTCCCCTGTCTAGAGGTCCCTTTTTATTCAGCTTATTGGGCAGTTGGAATTCCGCACCAACTGCAGGGTTGTCTTGTTCGGAACTATTCGATAAGGAATGTTTCCGGCCTTGTGATATAGGGGATTGGGAGTGATCCTCGGTACGGCGATTTAGGCCACGTACTGTGACGGGTGGTACCCCGGTAGCCCTGCCATTGTATGGAATCCAAAATCCAATAAGTGCCAACGGTTTTGATTATATTACCCACTTTTGTGGCTACTAGCTGGAATTTAATCATGTAAAAATTTCGGCTATTTCTTATTTGCTTAAAAACCCTAGACCTATTATAATATCACTGGATTTCCTATCAAATATTTTTGGTTAGCGTAAGGTAAAAACTTTTCCATGTTTATGTGTGGGAAGTCTTACGTGATACCTTTTCTTTTCAAAAGGTTTTTAAAATTAAGCAACTTTAACCTGTTACTCACGCCAGACCCATGTCTAACCTGGAGTTTATCTTTTGTTTTCTTAAACTCTTGGGTACTCAAATGTTTACGCGTAGCCAAGGGATTCAGGTTAGCTTTGACGAATTATGGAGAAGCAATGGAGCAGGAGGCTTCTGCGTGTAGATACGTTTAGTTTTCCACTGTGTTTGGTATCTCTTTGTTGAGTTGTATTGAGTTGTAATAACTAGACAGGTGTTTATCACTGTCTAGTATGTGTTGTATAAGTTGTGTATCTCTGACAATTGTTGTATACTATGTAATAATTATGTTATTAATATAATTTACTCGTTCCGCTGTTTAGTTTCTGATGTGTTATTTTCTTCTTTCTTCTCTTTCTTTCTCTTTTCAATCCCTTTCTTTCTTATTAATGATGCGCCATTCTGTGGAGATGAATGGCGAGTCGTTACAGTGGTATCAGAGCATTAGGTTGAGTGAATACCTAGGTTCTGGAGTGGTGTATTTCTTGAGAGAGCGTATTTATAATTTTAAATATATTTATATAAATTTATCTACTTCTAACTATCTGTTGGATTACCTGTTCGGGTTTTTCCAATATAAGTTATAAAGGTAGATGAGGTAGTGGTGTGTGTAACACACAACTACCATTTGTTGGAGTTTATGTTTGAGGTTGGAAGTATATCTGTCGAGACTATATACCTAATACCGTCTTGAGTAAGCTTTGTTGTGATGAAGTATTTCATAGATATCTAAAGAAAACCTGTTAAGGTTTGGAGTCCATATTTGATGTTGGATGAGTTGAATATTGGATCTGTCGGTTGGGCAGAAGCAAGTGATGGCATTTTGATACCTCAGGAAGTTGAAGCTGCGTGATGAGATGCAGTGACTATGGATGTGTCGGAAGATGTTTTCTTTGGAACAAGTTTAAGGAAGTAGATTTGCTTCGGTGTTGTGGCTGAGTTCAGCATGGTGATTCTGTTTGCTTTGAAGTCCGAGTTTCCCGAAGAACTTTGGGTCAGGAAATTTGGCATCGGTGTCAGCAATGCAGCTCGGAGTGTTCTGTGTACCGACAGGGAGGTCTTAGCTGAGTAGTTTTTCTAAAGGTGGAGTTCATAAGCAGTAGATGGATCCTTTTCTTCAATGGATTGGCAAGGCCAGTGTAAGCTGTTGTGTTGGGTAAAGAGAAGACAGTTTTTCTTTGGAAAATGATCTGGGTGATCGCAAAAGTAACTTGCGATAGTTGAGTGTTCTCTTGGATTGTTGGAGATTTTTGGATCTCTTCTGGGAAATCAAATATTTGTCCGCATCTGGAGATTGAGTTTTCTTATCGACCAGAATTCCAAGAGTGGAACTGGTGGTTCAGCTTAGTTGAAGGATGGTTCCTTGAGATAGAGTTTGATGAAGCAACTAAGTTTTCGAAGGAATTTCTGAGTTTTCTTTATGGATCTGTTGAACCATATTTCTGAAATGTGTTGTCCAGTTAGTGCTCATGATCATCGTCAGCATTCTTATCTTCTTCGGATCAGAGTTGTGCAGCGGAAGCAGTTTGGAAGTGTTTCTGTTGTCTTTTCCGGATTAGGAGAAGTTTGTTGTCTTCTAATGTTTATGGAGTAGAGTTTGTTCTTGGTTTTGGTTGATCTTGAGGAGATCATTGTGTTGGGTTGTTTTTAGTTCTATTTGTTTTGGAGGAATGAACAAAGGTTGAGCTGATCAGTTCGGATGTTGATGGTTCAGGATCGTCTGAAGAGTTTTTGTGGATAGGAGACAAAGGAATTTGGATTCTGGAATTAGAGATTTGGTCTTGGTTAAGTTTTCTTCGATCTAAGGAGCTATAAGATGGGGTAAGGCTGGAAAGTTAACTTCGAGATGTTTGGATCTTTTCTTTGTTATTGTGAGGATAAGTGTTTGGTTTTCAGGATTGAATTGCCAGTTTGGATAACTGGGATTCGATATGTTTCACGTATCTCTGAGGGTGTACGTGTATGATCCATCTATGGTTTTGGAACCAGCAGTTTAAGAGGTTTGGTTATTGAATCAGACTCGTCTGTAGTCTGATATGCTGTCTAGTTTTGTAGATCTAGATGAGTTGGAGCTCTGTAGCCTAGTAGTACTGATTTTTTGAATCCTGTAGAGCGAGTATCCCGGTATACATATACTTGGGAAACTCGAGGAAACTCTAACCAGAATTTTATCTGGATAGATAGATTTGATTGATTGGGTTAATTGGTTGCTATGATTGTTAGCATATCATTGATATATGCTTGTATTTTAAAATTAAATCTTTAAATAGATGATTAAATTACCTTTGTTTTAAATTTCGGGGACGAAATTCTTTTAAGGGGGGAGGAATGTGATGACCCGGAATTTTAAGCAATATCAATTTAATAATCTGAATTAAAAATTAAATTGATTTGATAATCTTTGTGATAAGATTGGAATTAATTTAATAATCCAATTCGAATAAATATTTAATTAATAAATTTTATCTTTTAAAAGATTGTTTTCTATTTATAATGTATATAGAATATGTATATATTGAAAATAGATATTGTTTTAATTTAATAATTAAATAAATCTTGTTTTCTAAATAATATATATATATATTTGGTGAAACTGAGTATAATTTTAAAGTTAAACTTTTAAAAGGTTATTTAATAAATGAAATATGGTTTTAAATTGATAAAATAAAATTTTAATTTGTTTAAATTGATTAATTTGATATTAAGCATTTTAAAAAGTATATAATAAATAACTATATGATTTTAAATACATAAGGTAAATATTGAAATGGTTTAAAATATGTTTTAACTCAAGTTTAAATTTAAATAAAAATAACAATAAGGTTTATTTTGATTTCTTTTAAATATAGTTGGATAAAATAAATAATTTATTAATAAAGAAACAGTTTCTTTTATAAATTATTTATAGTTATCAAATTGGTTATTCTCAAAATATAACAATACATTGTTTTTAATAAATAGATTTTTAATAAAAATAATTGTTTTTCAAAATTTAATTGTGTAGTTATATATGTATATATATAACTTGATTTGAATTTGAGTTCACAGCTTTGAAATTTAAAGTATAAATATTTTTAATTTGTTTTGATTTTAAAATATTTGCATGAACTTTATTTTATAAATAAAATTCGATTTATTTATTTTAAAATTTCCTACATGTAAATAAGTACTTACTAACTAATTAATTAAACAAAGATTTATTTTTATCTTATATTAATCCATTAACTAAATAACTAATTAACATTTAATAATAACTAATTAAATTTAAGGACAAGTGTAATCTTCTAAGGCTTTATAATAACGTATGTTAGATAATAAAGTAAGGTTTATCACAAATGTTAGAATTGAAGAAAAGTGTCATTTATTTTTGTTTTTCTTTTATTTTTTTAATAAGTATTTCAGTTTTTATATATAAAAAAATCCTCTTTCCTGTTTATTCCTTTTCTAAATTTAAATGCAAAGGAAAACACACACTTCCACAAAAACTAAAATCTGAAAGCATCTTCAACAAAACCCTGTAAATCAAAATTAACCTGCATATTTTCAAGTATGAAAGCAAAAACTATTTTAAGACCTGCATTTCTTAAATCTGGGAATCAAAGTAGCACGCATGCAGTTTCAAAATTTAAGGAGTAAGCATTCCAACATTTGCTGTGCAAAGTATACAAGCAATTCAAATTTAAGCTGAGCAATTCAAGTTTAAAAATGGGCACTGCATATTCCAGTTTTCACACAAGCAAAGCATTTGGGGCTTTGTCTTCTGATTTAAAAAAAAGGCGAGTAACATCATATTTATTGAATTTAAGTATTTTATTATGTTGTGGTTGATTTCTATGATTAAGTGTGAATGATATGTAGTTATATCGGTTGATTTCTAGTATGTATGAATGGATAATTTGAACATGCTATGTTCTCTGTATTAATGCCTAGATTCAAGAATTTGTTCAAACCCCATTACTACATAAAGTATTCTATGTTAGTATTTAAGATTCATACAACATGTGTTTGTGGAATCAAGAATTAAAGTTTAAATTTATTCAAGTTAAAAAAAAATTGAATTGTCTCTGAAACTTAAGATAACAGAGCAAATTGAATATAAGTGAAATTCCAAACATGTTGATTCACTGTTTCAGGATTTGAATCGAAAACATTATTCAAAATTCTAATTTTTAAAAATAAATTCACAGTTTCTAGAATTAGATTTAGCATGCAGTTCTGTGTTGATCTAAAAAGGGGGATATTGGGATTTAGGGGTAATCTCTGCGATCTGGAGTGTGGGGTTTCTTCCAGTGGGTAGAGGAGTAATCAGAGAAGTTTGGAAAAATAAGTGATGGTGATGCAAATCACCATGGAAGCAGTGGTGATGGTTTATTATCTGTAGCCCTAGTTTTAACTAGGAAACTTGTTTGGGTCAGTACGGCCTGTAGGGAGGATCGAGTTCAACTTGGCTTTAGGTGTTGAAAGTTTGGTCGTCGGCGAGGTTGTGGCCGGTGGTGGAAGCTCTCTGGTGGACGTAGCGACGTGGGGAAAGTGTTGATAGGTTTGGGATGGGTTTGGTGTTTATGTTCCAGGTTTTAGATTTGAACTCGAATTCGAATTCGAGTTGTATGTGAGCGATGGGATGATCGAAATGGAATGGGAGGTTGGTCGCCGATGTGTGGAGGCCACCGGTGGTGGTTGAAGTTGGTCGGAGGCACAGTGCATGTGCACCGTGCACTTTTGATATTCTGATGATTTCCTGGGTATAAGTAGTGGGGAAACTCGAGAATAACTCAAGTAGGTGTTGTGTATTACTCGAAGTAGAATTGGCTCTGGCTCGGGTTAGAGTATCGTACAGGTTTTAGATCAGGAACCTGTTATTCTATTTTGAAATTTAAAATAAAATTTAAAACTTGAATTTAAATGACAGTAAAGTTTTTAAATAAAGTTGAAAATCTAGTTTTCAATCTTAGTTTAAGTTAAATCTAAGACTAAAATAAATTCAATTTTAATTTGAATCTAGTTTGAAAATAAATGAGTTTTTAAAATCCAAATTGACTTAATATTATTAAAGTGTTTAAGAAGTTAAAGTGTAATTAAAGAATTTGAATTTTAATGGAGTTTGAAATGTAAAAGAGGATTTAAACAAAGTGAAATCAGAATTTTAAATTTGAATTCAAATTTGATTTGAATCTTAAGTTTGGATATAAGATAAAGTTTATAAATTTAAATATTGTAATTAAGTTAAAGGTTAAAGTATACTTTAATGATTTGAAACTAAAAAGGAATTTAGTTTTGAAATCTTTAAACTTCTTTTATATAAGTATTCTTTAGCATATGAATTTCAAAGTTTTATATTGGTTAAAGATAAATTGGTTTTCATTTTAAAGTTTGAACTTAAAATGAAATTTGAAATTGAATTCGAAATAAATATTTTCAAATGTATTTATGAATGATAATTTAGCCATAGATAAAAAAGGTTTTATCTTAAAACAAATTTAAAATTTAGTGATTAATAATTTCATTTAATTATTAAGGTAATTAAATGAATAATTTATTTAATTAATTAATGGAATGGATAATTAATTAAGATAATTAAGGGTTTTAAATTATTAATTTATAGCTTAAGTTAATCAATTAATTAAGGATAATTGATCCATAATTAAGGATCATTAATTAGATTAAATAAATGATTAGTAATTAATTAATCAAGTAATTATGAATTAATTAAGTTACAGTTAACACTTAATTAACTAAATAATTATAGGTAAATTAATTGGATGTTAAAGATTAATTAATTTGAAATTAATAATGGTTAGTGAAAGTTAATTACTTAAAAGAAGTAATTAAAGTTTGGTTAAATGGTTAATGATGGTCATTAACTTAAGATTAATTAAATGATAATCAATTGTGAAATTTATTTAAGTTAATTACTTAATAAAAGTAATTAAGGAATTAACTACTTAATGTAACTAATGGAGTTTATTGTGATTAGTTTAAATTAATTAATAAATTAAGTTTAATTAATTTTAATCACTTTTGGTCTGATAATAATTACTTAATGTAATTAATGGAATGTAATTACTCAGTGAAGTAATTAAAGATAATTACTGGATGTAATTAGTGGATAATGATGGAATTGTGAAAGTAATTTGGATTAAATTACTTTGTATAATTAATAAAGGGATTAATTAAAGAAATTAATTAAGGAGTAATTAATTTGATAAGTAATTAAGGGTAGTTAATTACTGAATGTGATTAATCAAAGGTGATTAATAATTATGGTCTAATTGAGATTAATTACTGAATGTAATTAATTTAAATAAGATAATTAATTAGAAATAATTTAGGATTATTAATTAATATAATTAATAATGTAATTATTATTTATTAATTAAGATTAATTAATCAATAATAAGTGATTAAGGGAAATTAATTAATGTAATTAATTCAGGATTAATGTAATTAATTATAGTTAATTAATTAATGAAGTAATTAAAGGTTAATTACTGTATTTGGTTTAAAGTAATTAATTTGTGCAATTAATTATAGGGTAATTGCTTGAATGTAATTAAAGGAATAATTTATCAAGGGTGATTAATTAAGTTGATTAATTAGAGGATAAGTAATTAATTAATTTGTAATTAATTAACGGGTATGTACGTAAGATTTATATTGATATAGGTAATTAATTTAATTCACTTTAAATTAATTAGAGATGATGTAATTAATTTAATTCATTTTAAATTAATTATAGATGATGTGATTATAGATCATTACTTATGAATGGATGATATTGGTTGCCTTGAATGGTTTGAAATCTCAACTATGAGATTAGTAATGTTGTGTGACATGGATGCATTGGTTGCATTATGATATGGATTATCTTTGATAATGATAATATGGATTATCTGTTGTGATGATAATGATGATTATCTGTGAATTATCTATCTGTGTGTATATAGATAATGTAATTGATTTGTTTTAAACTCTAAAACAACTTGGACCAAAAAGATACGCTTTGGATTTTGATGAGACCGGGATCGGGTTTCCATATTTAGATATCCGAAAACCACATTGATCCAAATTAATGATAGATGGTGAATCTCAATTAAGAGTGGAGATGAAGATTCAGAGTGCAAGGGTTATCGTCGTTAACTCTACGGGTGATTCCAAAATGAGTGTAACGAGATAATGCCTTCGGTTTCGTTCGAACCCGGAACGAATTTGTATGGATTGAATGCTTTCAGAACATCGTCAGGTGGATGATGAGCATTCTAAGTGATGTGTCCTATAAAGGTAATTGCAGCCTCAAGCCTCATCAACCGAGAATGGCTAAAACAGGGGTGGTGCAGCAAGGCTAAGTGGGTCATGCCCACGTAGGATGAGATTTTCCCATGTCTAGAGGTCCCTTTTTATTCGGCTTAGTGGGCGGTTGGAATTGGGCACCAACTGCAGGGTTGTCTTGTTCGGAACTGTTCAGTAAGGAATGGTTCCGGCCTTGTGTTGCAGGGGATTTGGAGTGATCCTCGGTACGGTGATCTAGGCCACATACTGTGACGGGCGGTACCCCGGTAGCCCTACAATTGTATGGAATCCAAAATCCAATAAGTGCCAACGGTTTTGATTGTATTACCCACTTTTGTGGCTAGTGGCTGGAATTTAATCATGTAACAATTTCGGCTATTTCTTATTTACTTGAAAACCCAAGACCTGTTATAATATCACTGGATTTCCTATCAAATGTTTTGGTTAGCGTAAGGTAAAAACTTTTCCATGTTCATGTGTGGGAAGTCTTACGTGATACCTTTTCTTTTTAAAAGGTTTTTAAAATTAAGAAACTTTAACCTGTTATTCACACCAGACCCATGTCTGACCCAGAGTTTATCTTTTGTTTTCTTAAACTCTTGGGTACTCAAATGTTTACGAGTAGCCAAGGGATTCAGGTTAGCTTTGACGAATTATGGAGGAGCAATGGAGCAGGAGGCTTCTGCGTGTAGATACGTTTAGTTTTCCGCTGTGTTTGGTATCTCTTTGTTGAGTTGTATTGAGTTGTAATAACTAGACATGTGTTCTATAAGTTGTGTATCTCTGATAATTGTTGTATACTATGTAATACTTATGTTATTAATATAATTTACTCGTTCCGCTATTTAGTTTCTGATGTGTTGTTTTCTTCTTTCTTCTCTTTCTTTCTCTTTTATATCCCTTTCTTTCTTATTAATGATGCTCCATTCTGTGGAGATGAATGGCGAGTCGTTAAATAAACCCTCCTTTGGCGCATATTTGGCAGTTAGGAGCGTACTTTTTTCTTTCATTTTATAGGTCGTGTATAGATGCAGGCTCGGCCCCCTACCAGTAGAAATTTTTGGAATAACTTGTACATGAATCTTCACATACAGTTAGTTGAAATGAAATTTTGTTTCTTTGCTTCAATTTTTATTTCTTTTATGCTTAAGTATTTGCAGTATTTGAATTTCAGTCCAGTGCACTTGTGGTGTTTTTACCTTCAAGTTGAGTTCGTTTTATTTTCCAAGTCTGAAAATCTTGATCACACGTCGTAATTGATGAATGAGTTGAATTTTGGACATTGTATTGCTTCGGTTAGTGATTAACACTTAAGCTTTGCCCCCAGTTCTGAGGGCCAGCTCTTGTATTTCGATGGTCAATCGCACCTATTGCAAATCTTAAGCACATGTCCACACTCCGGGGACTTAGGATAATCTGCGATCGATAATCTGGTTCGCACTCTGGGAATCCTAGAACTATCGACGTTTGTAACACAGTTCGCACTACAGGTACTTTGACTTAGTATTTATACTACAATTCACACTCTGCGAATTTGGAGTTAGCATTTATATTTCGGTTCACACTCCGGGAACCTGGAATTTATGTTTATACTCCAATTGACACTTTGGGAATTTGGAGTAGCCGACAGATAGTAAGTCACATCCGTTTAAGCTTTTTAGGAATTCGTTCACACTCTGGGAAAGATGGATTTATCGGGATCATGGATGGTCGGATCGCATCCACCCCTAGTTAACAGGCAAGGTCGTTAGACGGACGGGTCCAACCTCCTCAAACTTGGTTAGGATACGGTCGAAGTCGTTAGGCGGATGGGTCCACCATCTTCGAAGCCGTATTTATAAGTTTTGTACTCCAACTCGCACTCTGGGAGTTTGGAGTTAGCATTTATACTCCGGTTCACACTCTGGGAACGTAGAGTTGATGTTTATACTCCAATTCGCACTCTGGAAATTTGGAGTTAATGTTTATACTCCGGTTCGCACTCTAGGAACCTGGAGTTGATGTTTAACTCCAATTCGCACTCAGGGAATTTGGAGTTAGTGTTTATACTCCGGTTCGCACTCTGGGAACCTAGAGTTGATGTTTGTACGCTAGTTCGCACTCTGCGAATTTGGAGTTAGTGTTTATACTTCGGTTCGCACTCTGGGAATCTAGAGTTGATGTTTATACTCCAATTCTCACTCTGGGAATTTGGAGTTAGTGTGTATACTCCGATTCGCACTCTGGGAACCTAGAGTTGATTATAGGACTGTTGTGTGTAGGTCCAGTTCAACCTTTAATGTGATGGCTTGCCCCCGAGCTGGGGTTTCACTTAGTGAGTGGCTGGTCGTATCACAGTCACTCGCTATTTGAATAAATTCCATCCTACGCTAGAACTTAGCTCTTCGTGCGTCGTGATTGTTGAATGTCGCATTCGGTGAATCACAACTCTAGCTTGAAGAGATAGTAATTTATTTCTGGAACGGAAAAACATGGTAAAGTCAGTGCCTTATTACAAATTCAAACTTCAGAATGCAAAGAAAATTGCAAAGTATTCATAGACTAAATAAAGCCTGTCATGTGTAACAGTGACGAAGTTCCTCGTCGTTCCATGCTCCTGACAAAGTGGGTCCGCCACTGACGGCGTTTATCACTAATCTCCCGCCGGAACGGGTAGAGTCCTCCTGTCTCGGTCGATCGGGCTCATTATTTTGATTTGATGGGCCCGCTCCTCCAAGCTGCGGCGCCCGCACAAACTATTCCATCTTCCTTTCTCTAATCAATTTTTCTATGAGATCTTATAAGTGACGATATTCATTCGTATTATGCTTGTAGCTTTCATGAAACCTGCAAAATTTTCCCGTCTGGATTTGCCATTCCGACGACGGTTTTGGTGCAGGTTTTTGTATTAAATTGTATTACAGGTTTGTAAATACAAGTTTTCCAGTGATGTATTCAAATGAGTGTAATTTTCAAACATAGGATTCTTGCGCCGTGGGCCACGATTTTGATCTGGCTTTCTATTTTGATTCACGTTCTCCCTCCGCTGAGTTTGTTTGTTTTGAACGTTCAACTGAACAACTTTTCCGGAATTCTCACCAGACTGTTTGATCGCGACATTGCTTTGGAATCCTTCCGTGCTTGGCCCTACATCAGTCTGCTTCCTAGACTGTTTCGCTCTTACCTTCTCAGAAATTGAGCCGCCTTAGCGTAGAAACGGTCCAATGATGCAGGTGTTTTTCCAGCCAACCAGTTGCCAAACTCAGAATCGGGGTCAATCCCTTTAGTCAACACCATAAGAATGGAGTTATCATTCGGATTGCTGATTTCCACACACGCAGCATGGAATCTCTCTAAGTAGTGTCTGAGCGTCTCTCCAAGAGCTTGGGTGACGCTAGACAGAGTGTTGACATCTTTTGGCCTTACGACGTGCATGCGGAATTGCTCAATAAATTTTGTGGCCAACTGGTCAAAGGAGGAAATGGATCGTGGCCGCAGTCGGGTGAACCACATGGTAGTGATGCCCCTCAAGGAAATGGGAAAACTACGACACTTCACTGCATCGTCAGCTCTAGCAGCACTCATCGACCATTCATATTTCAAAATATGTTGGTTGGGGTTAGAATTTCCCTCGTACATGGGTAGAGTCGCATCCTGAATCTCCATGGGGGTTCAGTGGTAAGAATATCGTCCGTAAAAGGAGTGTGACTTCAGGAGATTCCTCAATCATCATTCGTGAAACCCTGGCTCTCACGGATCATCTGACGTATCATGGTCGGAAGATCCGGCATTTGTATGTTCTGTGCGGCTCGTGCCAGAGTGTGATTATGTTCCATATTATGAGGTTGGACCGGATGTTGTCGACGGTCCACGACTCGCCTTCTTGGCTCATAGTCCTCTGGGACGTATGGTTCAGGAGTATGCCTGTGCTGACAATGGTCCAGGTTTGACTGATTTTGGGCATCGACCCCTGTTTCAACCGCGATGGTCGTGGCGCGGTAGTCTGCGGTGTAGCGAGGAGCGGTACCCCATCGGGAGGAGGGTCCGGTCTGGAAACTGGCCAATGGACCAACTCTCAGCTGTCCAGCAGTCATTGTCGGTTGATGTCCAACGGTTTGTATGTGACTCCCATCCAGTCAGGGTCGTGGATATTGGTGATGGTACTCAGAAGAGGAAGAAATTTCGCTGGAGGAGCGAGAAGCATGATCTCTCCTAGATCTCCTCCGCTTCTGGCGATTCAGCTGGCTGGTCAGCTTGGCGTTAGCGCATAGCTGCTCTGTTAGTTGTTGCTGACTTTAGGTTAGCTCTTGAAGCAGCAGCTGGAACTCTTGTCGGGTAACCGGACCTGATGGTTCCGAGTGTCCGGTAGCGTATTGGTTAGAGGGAGGTAGTGGTGCGGGATTCTGTCTATCCTGGTCTTCTTAATTGACAGCGTTGGAGGTGGTCCTTGTGCTAACCATCTTGGGGGTTGAACTCTTTTCCTAGACTTTATGCAAATTTGAATAGAAGGGAAGAAACTCGAATTAGTGATCTGTATCTCTCTCTTAGATTTATGCAATCCGGTATCGACGACAGATCCAATGAGCAGGAGAAAATCTGGGTTCTCTCAGTGAAAGCACCAAAGTGTTTGTATCAAAATTGGGCACGACACTCTTCTAAAGTTGTTGAAGAGATAACAATGAAGAATGTAAATTTAAAATGAGGATTATCTAACAAAACTCCAAACAACAGGAATATAAACGCACAGACAAGCGGTTTAGAGTGGTTCGGCGTATTGCCTACGTCCACTATGAAGTTTTTATGACTTTATTGATTCTCTTTTTTCGATTACAAATGATTACAGGAAGCAACAGCATATTACAACTTGGAATTCGAATTCAACAGCAATAATATGATGCATGTCTTGATCCGGCAGAGTCTGGGCGCTGGAGAATCAAAAGATCCTTCTTCTGTATGCTTTGGGGCTCTATTTATAGGCGTAGGAGCCTCAAATTCGCTCAAACTTTGGGAGACTCACTCTGGCACGTAAGGGGGCCCACACGACCAATTCCAAAAAGTTTCGACTCGATCTGTGATCGATACGAAATCAATTCGTATCGATCAAGATCATGTCCGATGGAGCTGAAATTTGGTAGGAACGTTCCTTGGCTCGTATGCAATCTTCTGTGAAAATTTCATAGCATTTGGATTGGTGGATCTTGAGATATGATCGATATGACTTGAGATTTCTCGGATGGCTGTTTTGTTCGACTCCATAGCTTCGAATCGATCCCCTTGTATCGATGGTTGCATGTGTTTTTGAGATGATATGGCGGGCGTATTTCGAACCAATCCACCTTTTTCTCTGAGTTGACCATGTCACATCCTTGATTCTCACCTCGTTTGCATCGATGGCCGTTGTGCCAATCCAGGTCCATTTGACTTGATGGACACGTACTAGCCTTTGGATGTGGGTTCGAATAAGAACCTCTAATGGGTACGAAGTAGTGACTGTTCGATGGATACGAAGCAAGGTCATTCGATGGATACGAAAAGCAGTCACCTGGTGGGTTCGAATAGAAGCTCAACCATGGATACGAACTCACGAAGACCGATGGTTACGAACAGGACTTTCCACGATGGATACGAGTCAGGTAGACACTTGATGGATACGAAGTAGGCTTTTGGCTATCGATACAAAATGTATGCTGTGTTGATGGACTCGTATGAGATTGAGTTCAGCCGAGGCTCCCCGATGGATTCGAATGAGATCGAGTCGAACTTAGGTTCTTTGATGGGTTCGAATGACATCGATACGATCCGGGGTTCCTTGATGGATACGAAGATGCTACCGCTCTGATGGATACGAAGGTGATGGATTCGCATCGGAGCTCGGTGATGGATATGAAAATGGGGTTATCACCTTCAATTTGCATCGACCATAACTTGAGTATACGAACTCGGATTGACTTGAAATTTGGAATGCGGGCTTTCAAGGCTTCGCTTGTCCTGTTTTGTTAATTATAGCCCGATCCGGACTCGGACAAAGTTCGTCGATATCCATGGTGAGCCTGTGCATACTGGACATCTAGGACATTTAACCTTGAGCTTGTAATAAGTTTTTAAATATCTCGGCCTTGCCAAAAGGCGGGATAACAGCGGTAATTTACACACACCCTCAAAGACCCGTCTGATTTAGTGACAATACGACGGCTGAGCCCCATTCAGAAACACTGGGTCGAATCAACCCTTTCTTTAGTAAATCTCTAGTTTGCTCGACTAGTTCAACCCTTTCCCTAGGTGCCATCCTACGACTTGCATGAACGACAGGACGGGCATTGGGTACAAGGTCGATTCTGAATTCTATTTCTCGGTGAGGAGGTAGAGGTTTCACTTCTTCAAATACATCTGGAAAATCTCTAACAACAAGAATGGACTCCAAGCTAGGTTCAGGATAACCTAAATTATACATCAACCCTTCCCTTTTAGGACTAGGGTCCTCACAAGAGATCTCGATGAAATTTCAAAGCTCGGCTTTGATTGAGATCAATCGATTATTGTAACCCAATTTGGCTTCATATTTTGCTAGCCAATCCATTCCGAATAAGACTTCAAACTCGTTGAAGTCAAGAACAAAAAGACCAATAGGGAATTGATGGAAAGAGTATGAGATAGGAACATCTCTACATCGAAGACAAAGATTTGCGGGACCTCCAACTGGATTCCTTACACATATAGGCTTATAAACAAAATCAGGTTCAAGATTCAATTCATTAATAGCTTGCTGAGATATAAAACTGTGTGTAGCGCCAGTGTCGAAATGAACTCTAATAATGCAATCATAAATGGTAAGATTACCTTCCAAAACTCCATTCCCCTTTTCTGCCTTGGAAGATGTAGGCTTGTCTTTGACTGAGTACACTTTTGGCTGTCTAAGCTTGCTTCATAATTGGGCAGTCTTTAACTTCATATCCCACTTTCTGACAATAATAGCATTTCCTGGGCTTTACTTGAGCGGATTGATTTCTCTTTGGCTTCTTGCAGCTGTTAGAATAATGGCCCTTCTCCAAGCAATTATAGCAATATTCTCTGCTGTGCTCCCTTGATTGCTCTTCTTTTTCTCTTTACTGTGCCATGGTTTCTTGCCTCCAAATTTCCTCTTCTTCCAATTCTGATTGCTCGAATTTCCTTTCTCCATCGGTGCTTCTTGCACGTCGAGTGTAGCATAACGGTATCCCATATCAACCAAATATGAGAAGGATTCTTTGACGTGTCCATTCATCCTTTCGTGAAACATTTTATTCATCCCACGAATGAATCTCTCATTCTTCTTCAAAGGTGTATTCACTAATTCTGGATCGAAGCGAGATAATTCATTGAATTTGTTGAGATACTCCTCGAATGACAAACTCTCTTTCTTTAAGTCCATGAATTCTTGGTACATACGGGAAATCTCAACTGATGGCATACAGCGCTTCTCAAATACTTCTTTGAATCTCCCCAAGTAAACTCGTCTTCAGGCTCATCAATAGTGACTGTCTCCACCATGCTAAAGCTTCATCTTGAAGTTGCCAAGTAGCTATGAGACGCATCTGATCATCTTGCAGCTTAAGCCCTTTAAATATTTTCTCACATGATCTAATCCATGCTTGGGCCTCAACAATCGTCTCCTTGCCGGTGAATGGCTTATCACCAAGCCTTGAGAAATTCTTATATAAATCAGCCAGATTCGGCTGATGCTGAATAGGTAAAGCTGCCTCGACTGTAGGAGGAACTTGGCTAGGTGTTGTGGCATTTCCTCGCCCCCCAACTCTGCCTCTTCATACGCTCATCCTTACTATCTGTAATTAGTAAGAAAATTGGCTTAGATATTTGGATGATATATCTTAAGGAATATCAGCATTTAAAGGAAATAGACTAAGAAAATTTAAGGTTTCAATCTCAGTTATACTCATTCTAGGGTTTACTCCACCCTATCTCTAATGTTTTATACTCCATAGCTAAAGTTCTTACTCAACCTTTAGCTTTGATACCAACTGCCACGACTAGAAATCCAAAGTTCGAAAATTGGCATCTAATACCTCACTTGTACTCGGCTGTCAATGATTCAAACATCGAACTCCAGTTCGGATAGAGCTTATAACAACATTAGATGAATATAAAACAGGGGAAATAAAATGAATATCATGCATTACATCACAGGTACAACATCATAATAATATCTGTTACAACATCAGAGTATCATAATACATGAATCATAACTCCAAATAAAATTCCATAATAGAACAACTAGATATCATGTGCTAAAAGTCTCCAAGAAGATAGAGAATAATAGTGAACTCCAAACTAAGCACCTCGAGATCCAAAAGCTTCCAAAAGTCTCTAAGGTATGAGCCTCCAAAAACCGATAATCTCTAAACCAAAATACTCCAAAATATAGCTAGAGCCAAAATACGAAAAACCTGCTACTAGGCTGCCCGTGCAGAAATGGTGGGCACCCAGAGTTTAGAAAGGAAACAATAAACTCCAAGTCAGTCATAGGACTGGTATGAGTAAACAAAGATAGTTGCTTTTAAACGGAACATATTTATACAAGAAAAACCGGTATGCTTTTGGAAAATGAAACTACCATAAGACCTCCCACCACACACACAATGCAATCGCACAATTGGAGGAAATTTCTTCTTATGATAGTCAAATATGCTTGATACGGGAAAATTTCTTTGATATTATTACTAGTGCATAGTGTAGACAATCATTTCAAAAGTATAATATCAATCCTAGCCAGCATAGATACCATGATACTATGCCAACTATAGCTGTCACCTGAGGTGACAGGTTATACAAATTGAAATCGTAATGGGCGCGTATTGATTTGATTGGATTTCCAACAAATGGTCGGGCTAAGGAACTTCCTACTGCCACATGGGTACGCCTTTGGCGGGACGTCCCGAGAACCTACCCAGCTCTCTGCCAACACAAGGTCAGGTTACCTCTATAACTAGGTAACTACTACTCGAGTATGCCACTCCCCGGTCCTTTGGGACCTTATCCGAGGGCCCTCCGTCACAAAGCAACAACCACACAGAAAATGAGATTGAAACAACCACATATTTAAGTATCTGGGCTCCATACCATGACACCACCTTTTTCCAGAAGGAAATGACATACCCTCAAGGGCACGACCCTCATAACCTTGCCGCATCTTTCCTGTTTCGACCATTTTCGAGGTATGAGGTCCGATGAGGCCTCGTCCACAAAGCTACGCTTTACACGAAAGCCATGCTTTGATCACAAATGATCATCATCACACAGCAGCACTTAGTATGCCACACTACCAAATTGGGAGTATATCGTTGATAACCTTCAACTACATAACCTCTGAGCTCGTACGTCTTAGAGAAGGGTGTTAAGCTAAGAGAATAAATTCTCCGCCACCAACAGATATGTATTTGAAAGAAATCGGCTTTATATCTCAAAGTGTAGTGTCGGACACACGGCCATACAAGTCTGTTCCGGGTTCGAACAGAACCGAAGGCACTTCGTCCAATAAAGGAAGAAGCCCTTGCAAATCTGGGTATCCAAAATCTCGATCGGACTTCCCATCACTTAGGGAATCCCTACCGGAGCAACTCGGTGCAGAGACAATCGATAGGTTATCCTATCATTTTCGAAGACACCCGGTCTTCACCACCGTCTTCAATTGTTGTCCATTTCATCGAATCACTATTCGGAATGGGTTATATGACGCAAAGGTCCTCTCCCGGCTAATCCGAATAGTGAAAGCTCATTTTAAAAGCATGTGGGTGTATCAATCACAAGGATTCACATTCAAGGTTCGATGTGGGTTTCGGATAACAAACTGAAATCCGACTCCCTGTCGCATCAAAGTTTGAATGCCATTTTTACGGGCAAAAGGGGTTTCACATACATATAGGAACAAATCACAAATCACAGTTCATCACAAAGCAATCACAATATCACGACTGAAATATCAATCCAGTACAGAATATTTGATGATGGTTATTCATCTTTGATTACGGTGATTGTGATTAAAGTGAATTATCCGTATAATTATCTTATTAAAAATTTTAAACCAATGTTTAATTTTTTCTTAATTATGGACTAATTTAATTAGCTTAATTAATTAATTATTCTTTAATTTATTATTTTAATATATTAATTCTTAGCTGTTAATTTATTGAGTTTAATACTTTTATAAATTGCCTATTCTTTAATTAATTAATTTTAAATTATAAAATCATTACAAAATGTTAATTGTTAGTCACTACTACATCATCATGAATTTGGTTTAAAATTAACACTTCAATATTTGATTTTTTTATTTTTAAACTTTTTATCAAGTAAATTTTAAAACAACTTTTATAAAATTTAAAATATTCTTCAACTTCATAAATTGACTCAATATTATTTACTTCCAATTTCATTTACAATTATCATTAACTTAGAAAGAGTGGATTTCAAAAAAAATTTAACTTGTAGTTCAAAATTTAGTTAAAACAAGGTTCCTTTGCTGTTTGCATGACTACCCGAGCCTTGCTTCGAGTTTTTCCCCGAGCCAACACATCCCCTGCTTCGAGTTTCGCCTCATTTGGACCCAGTGACATTCTTTTGCAAAAATTTGTTTAGTTTTTAAAATGCAACCCGATACAACCCAAAACAACTCGAGTCCTTCTTCGAGTTTCCACCCCAAATCCCCTCGTGTTGCTTCGAGCTACCACCCCTCTTCCCCAAATTATCGACCTGACACATAACTCCTCCACGTGCATGTGCGCAGCCCACTTTGCCGTCGTTGGTCAGTGTTGCGACCACCAACACATCGACGTCCATCCCCCTAAACGTTACGAACACCTAGATCTCAATTTTATTTCAAAAACACGAATCGAGCATCACGACCAAAACCATCATCAGGAACGTCACCAAAACTGCCACGCGCCGCCTCCCCAAACCATTATCGGCCACCAAGTTTGGACCCAAGCTCCATCATCACGCGACACATCGATCTGCATCGTCGCTAAACGGTCCGGTCCCCTATGGATGGTGCAGCACCATCATTTCGGTCGCGCACGAAAATGGGTTCTTAAACCCTAGTTCGATCTCAAATAAAAAATTGAATGGTTTATAATTTGAACTAGTATTTTTATAGTGATCTCTAATACTCCAACTATCATCGCCATCGAAATCTAGTGCCACGGTCGTCTTGGTCGCGGAATCTGGCGTACGTTTATTTTTCAGACCATCCCAAAAATCTTGATGATAACTTAATGAAAAATTTGCAATTTGGTTTCAAAAATCATTATTTTTCAAAGGGATTCAATTAATGTTATGGAAGTTAAAATTCGTGAAGTCCGAATTTTCTTGAGAATTTGAATTCTTACTGTGTTTCAAGCTTTCCAGGAAGAAAATTTTATAAAATTTGCTTTAATTCATTTCCGAAATAAATACTGGTTTAAACAAAAAAAATTAACTTGTTTACATTTCTTTTAAGAAGTAAAGAGGAAGAGAGATCTAAAAAAAAATTTGATGTGGTTTAACCTGTAAACCAACATTTAGAAGTAACTGTGTTTGTACAGTTTCTAGAAAGAAGGAACAAATTTGCTTTGATTAATTACAAAAAAAACTTAGTTCAAGTTTAAATAAAGCTCCATCTTGTTTACTGAAACAAATAGTATGTTCACCCATAGTTTGACATGCAGATCGAATAGAGACAGAGGAAAAGAGGGGTTTGACAGGTTTTGTTTTTCTGAAGCTAAACGGGGATTAGCTTTTTTGTAAAATCAACATGCATAGCCAAACATTCATTCATATATTCAAGATGCAAACCAAAGTTTAACTTCCCTACATCATTCAAACATCCACACACCAACAAAAAATTGGAAGAAACAAAAATTTACTCACTTGTTTTCCAGAAACTCAAACAGTTTTTTTTATCAAACAGAGATGAAGCCTGAACCTTTCTTCTTTTGTTGCTTTAAAACTTGGGTTTTTAGATCTACAAATTTATAGTTACAGATCTGTGATTATTCTTGTTATATCCATCTACTTATTTCATTACTAACAATAGTCTTTATTTTACTTACAGTTGAGATTTATAGCAGAGATCCTTTTTTTATTTTCTACAACTAGAACCCAAAAGTAGATTAAAGCTTTTTAATTCTTGATTCTTCCTGCAAAATTTTTTTATATATTGTTGTATTAAATTCCTTGTTGTATTCATTTATTTAATCATTAAAAATAACAATTTTTTCCCAGATTTACTTACGGATTGAATAACAGAGAAGTTTTCCCCCTTTTTCTTTTTTCGGCAGTTTTGAAAACCAGGAGCAAATTAAATTTTGGATCTTGATTTCCTGCAATTGATTAAATGTTATTGTATTAAATCTTGCTTCATTATAGATTGCAACTTTAAATTCAAAATTAAAAAGGTTACTTGCCTTTTATTATTTCCAAAAAAATCTATGCACTGCTCTGAAACCTGAAACCCCCCTTGCTCAAACTAATCCCCAGTTTTGTTTTTGAATTGATTGTTAAAACTTGATTTAAAATCATAATTTTTATAAACTATAAAGTTTAAAACAAAACTTACCTAAATGTATCACTACAGTTTGAAACACTTCTGATTCTACTTTGAATTGAAGAAGGCGGTTTCTTTTTTTTTATTTCTTTTTCTTGCTTGAATGTTGAATTAAAGATTGAAAAATTCCTTTGGTTACCGAACTTCAGTGGTTAGGAGATTTTAAAATTTGAGTTGGGAAGGTGAAGAGTTTTTTGGAAAAAAAATATTTGAGTATTTTATTTAGTTAATGATGGTTTGTGCCATTTGTAAGAAGAAATCTTAAACTCTAGATTTTATTAATTATTCAACTCTATTTTCCATGTGCTATGTTCAGCCCCTTTTGATATCTAAAAGGCAAAAAGAAAGTTTTATATGTTTTTATTTTCTATATTATATACACTTTTATAAACATATATATATATATATATATATATATATCTTTATTCATTTGTATATATATACATATGTACAATGTTAAAAGAAAAGTTGTTTTGACCATTGTACATTTTATTCCTCAATGATTTTAAATGCTACTCATTTTTAAAACATTTATTTTAAATTTAAATTCAAACTTAAATTTTAAACCTGAAATATAGACTTTCATGTCCATTTGTATATTCATACTCACCTTGAACAAAATTTAAATTAAATTTCAATATGTATTAAATTTTACTAATATATGTAATGTTCATATATATAAGATTTTAAATACAAATGGCTTTTAAAAACATTTATTATTTCAAAATTTTCAACTCAAAATAAAATTGGAATTTATTTCATATATTATTTCCACTTATTTTATTTGTTTTAGATTTTTCTTCCAATTTGTTCTCAAATTAAACCCTAAGAGTTTAAAAATATTATTTACTTTGATTGATAATTTTGGGATGTTATATAATAGAAGTGTTAAATTGAATTTAACAGTGATTTGTTCAGTTTTGAAATTTTATCGTTTTAAATTGAAATTAAAAATAGCCATCCGAGGCACAGTCTCGGAAATCAACGAATCCAGTTTCATTAGATCCGTAATATTGTATCTTTATCGGATTTCAGTTTTCGTAACATTTGGATTGACCGTTTGGCCATACGATAAGTAAATGCGCTGAAATTTATATCGAAAACTGTGACGACCCGACTTTCTCACCACAGAAAATCGCATCGTCTTGAAGAAAGAAAGGGATAGAAAAGAGAAAAGAAAGAATAGAAAGAAGAAACAACATCAGAATCTCAACAGCAGAACGAATAAATTATATTAATCACATAAATATTACATAGTATACAACAATTATCAGAGTTACACAGACAATACATCACATACTAGACAGTTATAAACACCTGTCTAGTTATTACAACTCAAAACACAATACATATAAACACTCAGAGATACCAACACAGTGGAATACTATATAACTACACGCGGAAGCCTCCTGCTCCATTGCTCCTCCATAATTCATCAAAGCTAACCTGAATCCCTTGGCTACTCGTAAAAATTTGAGTACCCAAGATTTTAAGAAAAACAGAAATAAACTCCGGGTCAGACATGGGTCTGGTGTGAGTAACAGGTTGAAGTTGCTTAACTTTCAAAAACCTTTGAAAAGAAAGGTATCACGTAAGACTTCCCATACATAAACATGGGAAAGTTTTTTTCACCTTACGCTAACCAAAACATTTAATAGGAAATCCAGTGATATTATAATAGGTCTAGGGTTTTCAAGTAAATATGAAATAGCCGAAATTGTTACATCTATTAAATTCCAGCTACTAGCCACAAAAGTGGGTAATACAATCAAAACCGAGGGCATTTATTGGATTTTGGATTCCATACAATGGTAGGGCAACCGGGGTACCGCCTGTCACAGTACGTGGCCTAGATCACCGTACCGAGGATCACTCCCAATCCCCTGCAACACAAAGCCAGAACCATACCTTACTGAACAGTTCCGAACAAGACCACCCCGTAGTGGTGATCAGCAACCGCACCACATAGCCGAAATAAAAGGACATCTAGACTGGGGTAAATCTCGTCCTACTTAGGCATGACCCACTTAGCCTTGCTGCACCTCCCATGTTTTAGCCATTCCCGATTGATGAGGCTTGAGGCTACGATTACCTTTATAGGACACATAACTTAGAATGCTCATCATGCACCTGACGATGTTCTGAAAGCATTCAATCCATACAAGTTCGTTCCGGGTTCGAACGAAACCGAAGGCATTATCTCGTTACACTCAATTTGGAATCACCCTCAGAGTTAACGAAAATAACCCTTGCACTCTGAATCTTCGTCTTCACCTGAGATTCACGACCTATCATTAATTTGGTTCGATGTGGTTTTCGGATATGATATGGAAACCCGATCCCGGTCTCATCGAAATCCAAAACGTGTCTTTTAAGGCCAAGTTGTTTTAAAGTTTATAACAATTTCAATTCATTATCTATATACACACAGATAGATAATTCACAACATAACAATGGATAATCAACATTATCATCACCAACAGATAATCCATATCATCATTTTAATCAGATATTCCATTATATAATCAAAATGCAACCAAAGCATCCATATCTTATAACATTACCCATCTCATAGCTGAGATTACAAACCATACAAGGCAACCAATATCATCCATTCATACATAAGCAATGATTTAATAATCACACCATCTATGATTAATTTAAAATGAATTAAATTAATTACTTTACCTCTAATTAATTTAAAATGAATTAAATTAATTATTTCATCATTATAATCCTGCTTAACTTAATCATTAATTGATTGCAAATCAATTAATTAATCACCATCCTATTATTCATTTTAACTAATCATTACTGATTAACAATTCCCTAATTACAGTAAGTAATTAGCCTTTAAATTAGTTACACAAGTTAATTATACTTAACACTTACAATAATTAACTTTTTAATTACTTAATCAATTAATTAACTAAAGTTAATTACATTAATTCTTTATTAATTAATTACTTCATTTATTAATTATTTCTTAACTAATCGATACTAAATTTACATCATTAATTTTATTAATTAATGATTTCTAAATTTCATTTTTAATTAATTTCTCTATTTAAATTAATTACATTAAGTAATTAATCTTCAATTAATCTACATATATATTAATCACCCGTGATTAATAACAATCCTGTAATTAACTACCCTTAATTACTTCATAAATAAATTACTCCTTAATTTATTATCTCAATTAATCCCCCAATTAATTTCAAAGTAATTTAATCCAAATTACTTCCATAGATAAAACCTTTTTAATTACATCTAGTAATTATCAATTAATTACTTTCCTAAGTAATTACAATCCCATTAATTACATATAGTAATTATTCATCAAATCATCAAGTGTTTAAATTTATTAAACTTAATTAATTAATCTGAACTAATCATATTAAACTCAATTAATTACATTAAGTAATTAATTCATTAATTAATTCTATTAAGTAATTAAACAAAAACAATTTCGCAAATGATTATTATTAATTAATTAATTAATTAATCTAATTAATTATAAAAAATTAATCACATTAATTAATTGTTAAATAATCTTCATCAATTCTTTAATTTCTTTCTTAAGAAATTTACTTAGAATAACCATTATTAACTACAAATTAATTAATATTCAATTACCAATTAATTAATCTCTAATTATTAAATTAATAAGTATTAACTATAACTTAATTAATCATTAATTACTTGATTAATAACTCTTTAATCATTAATTAAAATCTAATTAATAATCCTTAATTTCAGATTAATTAACCTTAATTAATTAATCTCAAATCTTAATTAATTAATTTAAAAATTCTTAATCGCTTAATTAATCATCCATATTATTAATTAATTAAATAATTAATTATCCAACTCAATTATCTAAATAATTTAATGAATCCAAATCATTAAATTTATTTATCTTTAAGATAAACAATTCTTACTTAATCAAAGTATTTAAAAACAATTTGTTTTAAATTTACTTAAAATTCCATGTTAAAATTTCATTTCAAAATTTAAGATTTTAAAATGAATACGAATTTTAACTTAAACAAGGTTTTAAAAATAATTCAAAACATTTTTATCTCATATGTTAAAGAATAACCATTTTATAGAATAAGTTTAAAAGAATATAAAGTTCAAATCAATTTAGAACTACACATAAACATTCCAAGTTATTTAAAACAAATTAAATTTAAAAATTTCATTTAATTTCAAATCTGAAATACAGCTTTAAATCTCATTCCAGTTTTAACTTAAATTTTAAAAGCTTTACTTACATTTTACATCTTCATTTTAAAATTCAAATTATTTAACCATATTTTTAAAGTATTTAAACAATTTAAATTTAAAACTTATTTAATTTTAAAAACTGAAATTCAAGTCAAAATTCCAGATTTTAAATGTCAGATTCAAACTTGTTTAACTATTTTACAATTTAAAACTTACAGTTTAAATTCAAACCCACATATACTTTCATACTAAAAAGGTTTAAAACCAAGTTTAAATTTCAAAATTTAAATTAATACAAAATTCAGATTCAACTACTTAGAATTTAGATTTAAATTCAGTTTAAACTTATTTTAAAATTTTAGTTTACATTTAAACTCCACTTCAAAATTTAAAAAATGAAACAGGTTTCTGTTTTGATACTAAAACCTGAAACAATACATTAGCTCGAGTCTCCCCTAAATTAACTTCGGATCAAAACTATTACTGCTTCGAGCTGAATCTCAACTTACTCGAGACAAACCCGAGTGAACAAAAACCCCACACCAAAACAAACAACCTCAATAGAAAATGATACACAGTGCACATGCACCGAACATCCACCTATCTCTGACCGACCCTGATGACTGGAACAAGTCATCGATCACCAAGGCATTCCACATCCAATACCAGATCCCTGTTTCTCCCTCGAAATCAAAACCAAGATTGAAATCCCAAACCTGGAATAACAGTACCCATTTCACGCCCAACCTGTCAGCACCTCCCATTAGAAACTCCGACCACCATTGCCACAGGAACTCCAGAGAAGTCTTCGACAACCCTCCATCTTCCAGTACCCAAGACATTATTGAACTCAATCAACTAAAATGGCCGAAATGATCGATTCTTCCTAGCCATAGTAAAACTAAGGTTCAAATCTTCAAATCAAAATCATCACCTCCAAAATGAAATACACAACAATCTGATAATTTTCTCCTTATCCCTGATAACTCCACCACCTCCAGGAGCAAATTCAACTCAATCAAACATATAGATCATCAGTGCTAACCCAAAAAGTATAATACAGTGAATATGGAACTGCTCTCTGGTGTTAACATTAAAATTTGAAATCTTTGGTTTAAAATTCATGATTTTTATGATGTTTTGATTTATAATCCTGAAACTTCAAATCAATGTATTTGAAAATTTCACTAATTAATGTTTGATCATCTGTCTACAGATGATACAAAGTTGTTTAATCTTAAGTAAAAAATTTAAACTACAGTTTATGATGAAATAAACATATCTTGTTTAACCCTTAAACCTAAACCAACATTTTAATCAAGAGATAATGGATTTTTGAATCAAACAGATGTTTGAAATTTGAGGAACAGCAATGTAACAGTTAACAACATGCACACATAAATATATTCACATGTATATATATTCACAGCAAATTCATATTATATATTCATTTCTAATTTAAAAGCATGAAAACAACTTTTACCTACTTAAAATTTTTAAAAGTTGAGTTACTCACAGTTTTTAAAAATGCAGAGCAGAGCACAGATTTGAAATCCTTTGTGAATCTTTTGCAAACTTGTTTGAATGCTTGCTGAAAACTTGAAATGATAATGTCTTTAACTTGCTTGTGACTTAAAAAGAACTGAAATGCTTGCAGGAAGCTTGAGTTGCTCTTATTTAAAAAGGCTGCAGGTTAGCTCCAGATTTTAGAAGAAATGCAGTTTTTCTTGCTTGGTTTCCATATTTACAAACTGACATGCATGCAGGTTTTTGGAAACAGATTTTCTTTTTGAGGAGAATAAATGCAAATTGGTTTACAGGTATTTGAAGAATGCAGGTTTGCTTTGTTTTTTTGAAGATGAGCAGTTTTATTTATAGGTTTTGAAGAATGCATTTGAACAGGGAATTGATTTTTCAGATTTGTTTTTGAAGATTATTTAGAGTAAATGGGTTTCAGCGGAAAGTTTCTTAGTTTAGAAATGGAAATGAGAAAAAGGAAAGGAAAGAAAGAATGCATGTTTATATAACTTATTTATGATTTATTTTAAAATCTAAGAAAAATAAAAATACAAATTTTGGCACTTGTATAAAATATGAATACTTATTAATATCTTTGCTTATCACTTAACACATGTTAAATTGTCCTCTAAGATGTTTACACATGTCCTTATAATTAATTAGTAGTTTTAACTAAAGTGTTAATGAAATTTTTAAACTAAATTAATTAGTTTTTAATACTTAGTTATGTATAGATAATAATTAAAGAATAAACCAAGTATGATTATAAATAAAAACAATACACGTATTTATTATTCGAAAATAATATTTTTAATCATTTTAAATAAATTTATAAAAGAGGTTTTAAATTACTCATTATTTAAATGAATAAATGTTTCATATTTTGATTTGTATTTTAAACTTTCTGTAACATCCCGCCTTTTCGCACACTTTAAACGACACACGTGCCGATTCAAAGCATACGCAAGGGAGGAGTGTTATGGGGTAAATAAGAAAAATAGAGAAGAAATAAAACGAAAATAGAATCTCACAGCGGAAGGATAAAATATAGTAACAAGTATACAGTTCATAAACAGTTTACAAAAGCTTGATTTTTCTTATACAATGAATATCAGAGTTACACATACCAAATACAACAATGCAGCGGAATAGAAAGAGTGTGTAGTGCAATACTATATATAAAATAATACTGAATCTTCGTCTTCGTCCTCCAAAGCTAAAACCTGCTATCCTGAAACGCTCGGACTGACCCGAGCGAATTTGAAAAGACAAAAACACTCGAGTCAGACTAGAATATCTTATGTGAGTTAAATAAACAGAAATAAATATGAGTACAGTAACTCAAGAGATACTCGGGATTTACATCTCCTAAGGATCCGTTAAACTATTTACTATGTAGTATATTGCGTTATTATAATAGTGTCTATTTATAAAATAAACTTACTTTTTAATAGCGTTAAGGGGTTACCCATATAGCCCTTAACACGTAATAGTCCCAGTAGTCCATCCAATATCATAGTCCCTCCTGATCGGGAAGCCACTAGAGGATACCACACGGGCTACGGGAGAAAACCAAACTCGTACAAGGCGCGATAGGGTAGGTGACACGGCACAACTAGGCAATGCCAGGGTAGATATACCAATTACGCTTCCGGGCCGATGGTAACGCGAAGCCGCAGCAACCGCCCACCTCGAAACAACTCCCCAAATCAAAAAAATAGAAGTGGCCACTGAATCAATCCAAAGTCATAGTATAATATCGAAGAGGAGTGTCCGATCAGAGGAATGACCTCATTAACCCGTCGATCGCTCCTGTTTTAGCCACCTTATGCCAACTCACGGGAGTCGGGTCCACGTATTTACCTTACAGGAATCGTCGCCACCAACCTACTTCATTCTGGAATCTCCACCGCGTACACGGTTAGTCAAAGTGGTTTTCGGTATCGACAGAGAGTATGTCCATATCCGATCCCGGTCTCTTTGCCAACCCATCGTTATTATAACACCGCGGTTATTTAAAACAGTTTATACTTTTAAAACCAGAATATAATCCATTTCAAAACCATAATATTACGATATCATTCCAAGACCCAAAACCATATTTTACCACTTATCCCAAATATAATTTCTTTCCAATAATAAAAAGGCTTTAACTTCATAATATCTGAAAATCGAATATTTTCAAAGCATAATATTTTTGGAAATCCATAATTTCAACCATAACTTTTAAAACTCAAATGGTTTGGATATTCAACGGTATATGAATTTCAAGGGCTTAACTTTACTGTCACTTTGTAAAGAAATAAGTTATATGGCTTTATGGAAATATTTCTTTATCTAAAGTTAAGACCATAATTTAGATATCACTCTTAAGTTCCAAAACCATTTCAATTTCCATATATATAAATCCATTGGAGTATTAATATTCAAAAACTAAAATTGGAATATATTCTTTCAACAAATTAAATGTTTTATTATTTAGTTTGAATATTCACATAAATCCTTAAACAACTCCAATTTCTAGTAATAAAACATATGTATTTTTCGATTCCAATTTATATTAGAATATTTTTCCAATTCAAATTCGTATTAGAATATTCATTTCAATTTTTTTCTTGGGAAAAATCCAATTATAAATATCATATCTTAAATTTCCAAACTTAACATTTAAACATATGATATAAATTTATCCAACTCCATTTTCTAAATTTTCTTCCATTTTACTAAGGGAATTTATACACCTTTTTATTTCAAAATTTCCAACTTTTCATGTACATAAATACGGAAGAAAAATATTTATACAGTATAAAATTTAAGATTATTATAAACCGTATTCCATCCAAACCATAGAAATCACATTAAAATAGTTATATATAGACCGCGGTGCCTGTATAAAATTTTCTATCCTATGGTCAAGTGATACGGATATTTATCATTTCAATCCGCAATTTAAAAATAAACTTTGCGGTTTTATCATTTCAAACCACAATCCCGAAAAATGAAAAATGCATACTAACTTGCAGTTTAATAATATCCAAATAAAACATCCATTCAACAACACGTCCATCATCCAATCACAAACATCAATCAATATCAGTCAATAACCATATATGTTTGGTAATATACAACAGGTAATAATTTGTAGTTTTATCTCAAATTATATTTATCAACTATTAATCTAACAGTTTATATTCAGTGATAATTTGTATAACTGTTAACTAGCAGTTCATATGCAAACAATAATTTCTAACAGCCAATTAATACGCAATAAATCAATTAAATTTACAGTTAAATTTAATAAAATGCAATTCAACAGATATGAATGAAATAACATGCCAAAAGCTCATAAATAAATTTCTATTCATTTCTAAAATTTATTTAACAAACATAAAAGCTTCTAGTAATTGTGAGTGGGTTAAAACACTCACCTTTTGAATTTAAATCGAATTTAAATTCGATTTAAACCCAAAAATTTGCCCGTCTCAGAATTTGTCCAAACCAGCGTCATCAAGTCCGGAATTAAATTACGAACCTAACAAAAAAAACCGTTCGTAAAACGGGTATCGTATGAAAAAGTTATTTGGTTTTATCGAGTTGAAATTCAAATATAAATTAATAAAAAGGAACATAATCACCTCAACAAACAAAACACGTCAGCACTGAGATCCAATCACGTTTCTCCTTCTCGTGAGACTCAGGCTGTTCGAACGCAAACCCTAAGTTGACTGAGCCGCCACCATCATCGAATTTGCTCACCTCCCACGGCCATCTTCAGGCTGATCAGAGCACGGCAATCGAAACCCTAGGTCAGGCCGCCCCCACCTCGAGCAGTCGCGAAGCCTCCGGTCGCCCCTCCTGTTACGCGACCGCCGCGCCTCTTGAGCCAATTCCTGGCGAACTCGCTTAGCATCTAGGTGAATTGGTACCAGATCCAAGACCTGCACGTCACCAGCTCCGCAACGATGCCTCCCGATCGACGATTGGGCAAAGATCCACCGTTGGATCGACCAAGATTCCAAACGAACGGCCGAGAAAGAACTGCAGATTCTGGACAAACGACGCCTCGAAATCAGAAACGAATTGCACCAGAATATTACGCATATCGAAAACATTGACATATATTTTTTTTGGATTTTTAGGAGGACTTTGAATTTTCACTTTGTTTTGCAATTTGAAATTTGATCTGAGATGTATACATTGAGGAAGAAAGAGGGCTGAAGGCAATGAACGTACAGACAAAGACAATAAGGAGGAGGCTAGGGTTTATGATAGCATATATATAGGTTGGGCTGGGTTAGAATGGATGGGCTAGATAGATGAACGTACGGAACAAACAAAGGCCCAAAAAGCTCGTTCTGACCCCGGAACGAAATTCGTCAAACCCATATATCGAGATAGGTATTTTAAAATATTCTGAACGCGATGGAAAAAGTTTCGTGACCAAATTTGATCGTATGAAGAAGTTATGCTGAAAACAAGATTTTCAAATTGATTTCAAATTGATTTTAATAAAATTGATTTCAAGGCGTTTCGCGTCCGTACGATCAAACGACAAGTCCGATCGATACGAAAATTGAAACCTTATAATAATTCACCGATACGGATCCGATGAAACTGGTTTCGTCGAAATCCGAGTCCGTGACAAAAATGGCTATTTTTAATATTTATTAAATCAATTTACTAAATCACAAAAATCAAATTTTATTATTCAACTCCCAATATTGGCCAAATTTCATTATTTCTATAGTTCAATCAATTCCAAATTATTTACCAAGCTTGGATGTGAATTAAAACCTATAAATGTCTCAATTTGAAGTGTTAATTTCTGCATTTTTTTATTATTATTTGGGAATTATAAATTATATTCTAAACTCACTTATTAAAGCTTATATCTTATACTCTCAATCAAAATCCAATTAGATAAATAGATTTGATTTCCATTCCAATTCATTTGATTTCAAATAAACTTTTTACCATAAATAAAATTCCAAATTATTAATAACTTTATCCCCATTTCCTTTATTTTCTTAACTATTATCAATTCCAACCTTAATGAGTTCAACCTTAAAATTGTTGATTGATTTTATTAAATTCACTTCCTTTCTATTATCCAAAGTTATTGATGTCAACTAACATTAGTTTAGGATTTCACTCCAATGTTTGAAATTTTCATTTTACTTTAATAACGTAATAATTTACGTTTAATTCCATTTATATATGTAGTAAGTACCATTTGTTGGATTTAATATTCAGATTATAAATAAAGTCTTGCTTTCTAAAGTTGTATCAACTATGGTCCAACTAACTTGAATTAGCCTTAACTTAAATTTATGGACTCAACTATTGCAACAAATCCAAATAAACAATAAGGCTTGATTCCTATATTAACTTCTTGTTTTCAATTAACTTTATATCCACATGATTTCAATGTATAATTGACACTTTTATATCCACTTGATTTCACCATTTCATCTTTTATTTATTAAATCCACTATAGCCAAATGTATGAATTTAACATACATAAATATTTTCAATCTCAACTTAAATTCATTTAACGTAATCATAAACGTTTAAATTTTCTTAATGGCAGAAATCCAATTACCTCCATTCTTTTATTCACATGGATAAAATCTGGTTTTAAAACTTTACTATAACCCATAGTCTCATTTTATTAGGAATATACACTACCTGTAAAGTAAATTTTTCTCAGCAAAGATCTTACACACTATGTTCCGTAAAATTAGATTTCACAAATTTAGCTACTGCATTTTCTAGTTTAAGTAACATAAAGGTTATATACCTTGAAATCATTCTAAATTTCCCAACTCAATTTACAAGAAACAAGAATAGGTAACATATAATAGTCGTTTACTCCAAATTCTAGTCACCTAAATAGGCTTTTACTACATGCAAATAAATGTTACTATTTATTTTCATAGTACAAATCTCAATAATTATTCCATTTAAATTTGCTTAGGCCATTTATAGTCCACTATACATATCTACATAAATGGGCAATTTATTCTATTTTATTAAGTATCAATCCTATTTAGTCCTGTTATATTTTTATGCATTCTTCTCTTTTACTTTACAAAATGGAATAACCCTTTAAACTCATCCCTTAATAACAAAACCGTTATAAATCCAATAAATTCCCAAAAATCGAAGTTTGTACACATTTTCACAACTATCATGATTTCTTACAACGTTGAATTTATTAAATGACCATTTATTAAAGTTAAATTCCTTTAATTGAATCAATGCTTATTATTATATATATTTCATTCTTACCATTATAAATTTATTAACGTATTTACACATTTCTATCTTTCAAATATTAATAACCCAAACTGATTACAAACACTGTTTCTATAAATTTTCATAAATTTGTTCCACTATACTTTTGTTTACATAAAATAAATTCTATGTTACTATTAGTTTTCTTTTTTCTTTACTACAGACATAAATTATTACTATCTACACTAATTACATCTTTATATTAATGAATACCATTAAAGTAAATATTCATATTAACTTTTACAGATTCAACTTAAATTTGTTTCTTAAAATTACTTCAAATCAAGTTGTGACAATTTACATTGTCCACCTCTATTATTATAAAATATTGTAGTTACACTAAATTGCAATTACTACAACTATACCAAATCTCTGCATTTTATTCTTAAACAAATAAGAACTTATATAAATCTATTCTATTAAACATCATAATTTTAACGGGTCGTTACAATCTCCCCCACTCAAAACTTTTCGTCCCCGAAAAGGAAAAGAAGGGAGGAGGAAGAATAACAGTGCATTTTACTTCAAATATTAACTTATATTTTACTGGATTAATTTCCTTTAATGAAATATACTTGATTTATAATCAATCATATCCTTTAATACTTGTATTATTAAAGTTGGGAAAATATGTTTAGCAAAATTCTAAGTCCAAAATTCACGGAAAATTTTGGCAGAGTCTCCTTTGTACGGAGGGACTCTTAGAGAAAATATAATATCCAAATATACAAATACATTACATATATATCCCAAAATAAAATATCCCACACGGGAAAATATATAAAATAGCGCTTTAAACGTAATCCGGAAACGTACCTATTTGTCGGGCAATACGCTTTTATTATTTTGGAACCAAAAGCCGTAGCAGTTGCTTCCATTACCTGTATTCACTTATATAGTCTGAAAAATTAAATATTTAATTTACAGTGACATGTTTAGTTGGATTCAATCATTCATATCCTATTAATGCAACAACCATAATCTTTTTAACAAACAACACACATCACAAACAACAAACAATCATTAAATCAAACAACAATTAGTTGTTCGGGTTCAAATTTTGAAGTTGTACAAATGAAGAATAACTATCAAGTACATCCATTGCTCAACAGCCTTGGATGGAACAAGATAGATTATTTGTAAATCTAACAACTCCATAATTCCTTACCCAGCAACATACATCAACCAACAATTCAAATCAACACCAAAATATCTCATTATACATTTATTTCATAATTCAGTGTTTTGATTTTTCTTTCCTTCATTTATGAGGGATTTCTTTGTTTCTTGCAAGTTTATTTTCCAATTATCACCAAATTCATTATATTTGTATTTCCTTTTTATTACTTAAGTTTCCTTTTATTACTTAAGTCTATAAAATAAATTCTCATTAATAACAACAAATATTTTGAATATCTTCACTTGTAAGATTTCCCTTGAATTCTCATTAATAACATTCATTAATTATGAATTGCAGTCATTAAAATTTTCCTACTTTCCATTATATTAGAGTAGGGGAGATAAAACATACTTAAGTGAATACTCATATAATAAATTCTTATTTTGAATTTCATGTTATATACTAAGGTTCATATCATCTATTAATAATTCTTAACTTTATTTTCAGTAAAATTTCAATTATAACCTTAGTTTATAGCATTTAATTCTTATTATAACAGTAGTTTATTGAATACTTCGTTTTCTAAATTCCTACTTGTAAAATATTCAATTCTTGTTTCTTATTTAACATTTCAACTTTTAATTTTTGGGTAAGTTATTTATGTTAAAGAAAATGCAATTGAACCTTATACAAGTTAAATCTCCATTCCTTTAATTAAATTTAATGTTTATCCATATTACCCTTTGTCTCATATGTATGCAAATTCCTCTTTATAGCTTTGCAGTTATTCTCTTATTTCAATTAGAGGTCTCAATTCATTTATTACTTAACTTTTATTTCACTAACAAATTTTAAACAATTAATTAACGGAAAAATTTAGAATTAAATACCGGGTTAAATTTAAATTTATTTCAAAATAATAGATAAATAAGTTCTTACAACTCAATATCTCTAATTATAGTTAGAACAATAAAAGAAAATTTTAGAAATTTCAAAATAAATCTGCAGTAGAATTTTCTACAGTGGCCTTTCCCCTTCGAAACTCGAAAATGAAAGTCGATGATGCGGCCGTCATCACCGAATTTATTTTCCAGCGACAGAGAGGAAAGTACAGAATTTAAATTTTTCCAAAATCTCCTTTAAAACAATTCTTCCAATTTATACGAAATATTTATATAAGAAAATACTTATAAACCAAATCAATAAATTTCACAAATTCTTTGAAAGCAGATTTGGAAAAATCCCAGACTTAAGTTCTAAAATCTCCAATTTGATTTATCATAATTTCAACTTAGCTTCAGTTATTATAGATATTTTTATTTTCTAACACCCAATCTATAGCAACCAAATATATATATATCTTTATAAAACTATTTTTATATATAGAAAATATAATAGGAAAAATTATTTCATTCACCTATATTAAAAACAAATATTATGTCGGTCTGTCCTATTAAGTGTTTAGAAATCCCTATTGATGACATAGCGTCCCATGCATCAACCAGAATTTATAAATACAAAGCGGAACAGATTAACACAATATAAAAATCTTTTATAAATACTAACAAGTACGCTCTCTCATATATATACACTCAGCGACTCCCATAGGATATTTCTACCCTATTAACAAAGAGTCAAACCCCACAAAGCCAAGGTTTATCGCTAAACCAAAGCTCTGATACCAACTGTAACGGGCCGCGCCAGTGGGGTAACACCCACCGTAGCATACAACGGTACCTCTGTTCTGCCTTTACGGCTAGCCTCTCGACTACACCACCAACCTCCACGAGGACATGTAGGAGTAAGAGTCAACCGTTCGCTACCCAAACCAGGAAGCGAGAACCCCCTATCATGCTGCACCCTCCAAGTGCAATGGCAGACACACATGTCGATTCAAAGCATACGCAAGGGAGGAGTGTTATGGGGTAAATAAGAAAAATAGAGAAGAAATAAAACGAAAATAGAATCTCACAGCGGAAGGATAAAATATAGTAACAAGTATACAGTTCATAAACAGTTTACAAAAGCTTGATTTTTCTTATACAATGAATATCAGAGTTACACATACCAAATACAACAATGCAGCGGAATAGAAAGAGTGTGTAGTGCAATACTATATATAAAATAATACTGAATCTTCGTCTTCGTCCTCCAAAGCTAAAACCTGCTATCCTGAAACGCTCGGACTGACCCGAGCGAATTTGAAAAGACAAAAACACTCGAGTCAGACTAGAATATCTTATGTGAGTTAAATAAACAGAAATAAATATGAGTACAGTAACTCAAGAGATACTCGGGATTTACATCTCCTAAGGATCCGTTAAACTATTTACTATGTAGTATATTGCGTTATTATAATAGTGTCTATTTATAAAATAAACTTACTTTTTAATAGCGTTAAGGGGTTACCCATATAGCCCTTAACACGTAATAGTCCCAGTAGTCCATCCAATATCATAGTCCCTCCTGATCGGGAAGCCACTAGAGGATACCACACGGGCTACGGGAGAAAACCAAACTCGTACAAGGCGCGATAGGGTAGGTGACACGGCACAACTAGGCAATGCCAGGGTAGATATACCAATTACGCTTCCGGGCCGATGGTAACGCGAAGCCGCAGCAACCGCCCACCTCGAAACAACTCCCCAAATCAAAAAAATAGAAGTGGCCACTGAATCAATCCAAAGTCATAGTATAATATCGAAGAGGAGTGTCCGATCAGAGGAATGACCTCATTAACCCGTCGATCGCTCCTGTTTTAGCCACCTTATGCCAACTCACGGGAGTCGGGTCCACGTATTTACCTTACAGGAATCGTCGCCACCAACCTACTTCATTCTGGAATCTCCACCGCGTACACGGTTAGTCAAAGTGGTTTTCGGTATCGACAGAGAGTATGTCCATATCCGATCCCGGTCTCTTTGCCAACCCATCGTTATTATAACACCGCGGTTATTTAAAACAGTTTATACTTTTAAAACCAGAATATAATCCATTTCAAAACCATAATATTACGATATCATTCCAAGACCCAAAACCATATTTTACCACTTATCCCAAATATAATTTCTTTCCAATAATAAAAAGGCTTTAACTTCATAATATCTGAAAATCGAATATTTTCAAAGCATAATATTTTTGGAAATCCATAATTTCAACCATAACTTTTAAAACTCAAATGGTTTGGATATTCAACGGTATATGAATTTCAAGGGCTTAACTTTACTGTCACTTTGTAAAGAAATAAGTTATATGGCTTTATGGAAATATTTCTTTATCTAAAGTTAAGACCATAATTTAGATATCACTCTTAAGTTCCAAAACCATTTCAATTTCCATATATATAAATCCATTGGAGTATTAATATTCAAAAACTAAAATTGGAATATATTCTTTCAACAAATTAAATGTTTTATTATTTAGTTTGAATATTCACATAAATCCTTAAACAACTCCAATTTCTAGTAATAAAACATATGTATTTTTCGATTCCAATTTATATTAGAATATTTTTCCAATTCAAATTCGTATTAGAATATTCATTTCAATTTTTTTCTTGGGAAAAATCCAATTATAAATATCATATCTTAAATTTCCAAACTTAACATTTAAACATATGATATAAATTTATCCAACTCCATTTTCTAAATTTTCTTCCATTTTACTAAGGGAATTTATACACCTTTTTATTTCAAAATTTCCAACTTTTCATGTACATAAATACGGAAGAAAAATATTTATACAGTATAAAATTTAAGATTATTATAAACCGTATTCCATCCAAACCATAGAAATCACATTAAAATAGTTATATATAGACCGCGGTGCCTGTATAAAATTTTCTATCCTATGGTCAAGTGATACGGATATTTATCATTTCAATCCGCAATTTAAAAATAAACTTTGCGGTTTTATCATTTCAAACCACAATCCCGAAAAATGAAAAATGCATACTAACTTGCAGTTTAATAATATCCAAATAAAACATCCATTCAACAACACGTCCATCATCCAATCACAAACATCAATCAATATCAGTCAATAACCATATATGTTTGGTAATATACAACAGGTAATAATTTGTAGTTTTATCTCAAATTATATTTATCAACTATTAATCTAACAGTTTATATTCAGTGATAATTTGTATAACTGTTAACTAGCAGTTCATATGCAAACAATAATTTCTAACAGCCAATTAATACGCAATAAATCAATTAAATTTACAGTTAAATTTAATAAAATGCAATTCAACAGATATGAATGAAATAACATGCCAAAAGCTCATAAATAAATTTCTATTCATTTCTAAAATTTATTTAACAAACATAAAAGCTTCTAGTAATTGTGAGTGGGTTAAAACACTCACCTTTTGAATTTAAATCGAATTTAAATTCGATTTAAACCCAAAAATTTGCCCGTCTCAGAATTTGTCCAAACCAGCGTCATCAAGTCCGGAATTAAATTACGAACCTAACAAAAAAAACCGTTCGTAAAACGGGTATCGTATGAAAAAGTTATTTGGTTTTATCGAGTTGAAATTCAAATATAAATTAATAAAAAGGAACATAATCACCTCAACAAACAAAACACGTCAGCACTGAGATCCAATCACGTTTCTCCTTCTCGTGAGACTCAGGCTGTTCGAACGCAAACCCTAAGTTGACTGAGCCGCCACCATCATCGAATTTGCTCACCTCCCACGGCCATCTTCAGGCTGATCAGAGCACGGCAATCGAAACCCTAGGTCAGGCCGCCCCCACCTCGAGCAGTCGCGAAGCCTCCGGTCGCCCCTCCTGTTACGCGACCGCCGCGCCTCTTGAGCCAATTCCTGGCGAACTCGCTTAGCATCTAGGTGAATTGGTACCAGATCCAAGACCTGCACGTCACCAGCTCCGCAACGATGCCTCCCGATCGACGATTGGGCAAAGATCCACCGTTGGATCGACCAAGATTCCAAACGAACGGCCGAGAAAGAACTGCAGATTCTGGACAAACGACGCCTCGAAATCAGAAACGAATTGCACCAGAATATTACGCATATCGAAAACATTGACATATATTTTTTTTGGATTTTTAGGAGGACTTTGAATTTTCACTTTGTTTTGCAATTTGAAATTTGATCTGAGATGTATACATTGAGGAAGAAAGAGGGCTGAAGGCAATGAACGTACAGACAAAGACAATAAGGAGGAGGCTAGGGTTTATGATAGCATATATATAGGTTGGGCTGGGTTAGAATGGATGGGCTAGATAGATGAACGTACGGAACAAACAAAGGCCCAAAAAGCTCGTTCTGACCCCGGAACGAAATTCGTCAAACCCATATATCGAGATAGGTATTTTAAAATATTCTGAACGCGATGGAAAAAGTTTCGTGACCAAATTTGATCGTATGAAGAAGTTATGCTGAAAACAAGATTTTCAAATTGATTTCAAATTGATTTTAATAAAATTGATTTCAAGGCGTTTCGCGTCCGTACGATCAAACGACAAGTCCGATCGATACGAAAATTGAAACCTTATAATAATTCACCGATACGGATCCGATGAAACTGGTTTCGTCGAAATCCGAGTCCGTGACAAAAATGGCTATTTTTAATATTTATTAAATCAATTTACTAAATCACAAAAATCAAATTTTATTATTCAACTCCCAATATTGGCCAAATTTCATTATTTCTATAGTTCAATCAATTCCAAATTATTTACCAAGCTTGGATGTGAATTAAAACCTATAAATGTCTCAATTTGAAGTGTTAATTTCTGCATTTTTTTTTTATTATTTGGGAATTATAAATTATATTCTAAACTCACTTATTAAAGCTTATATCTTATACTCTCAATCAAAATCCAATTAGATAAATAGATTTGATTTCCATTCCAATTCATTTGATTTCAAATAAACTTTTTACCATAAATAAAATTCCAAATTATTAATAACTTTATCCCCATTTCCTTTATTTTCTTAACTATTATCAATTCCAACCTTAATGAGTTCAACCTTAAAATTGTTGATTGATTTTATTAAATTCACTTCCTTTCTATTATCCAAAGTTATTGATGTCAACTAACATTAGTTTAGGATTTCACTCCAATGTTTGAAATTTTCATTTTACTTTAATAACGTAATAATTTACGTTTAATTCCATTTATATATGTAGTAAGTACCATTTGTTGGATTTAATATTCAGATTATAAATAAAGTCTTGCTTTCTAAAGTTGTATCAACTATGGTCCAACTAACTTGAATTAGCCTTAACTTAAATTTATGGACTCAACTATTGCAACAAATCCAAATAAACAATAAGGCTTGATTCCTATATTAACTTCTTGTTTTCAATTAACTTTATATCCACATGATTTCAATGTATAATTGACACTTTTATATCCACTTGATTTCACCATTTCATCTTTTATTTATTAAATCCACTATAGCCAAATGTATGAATTTAACATACATAAATATTTTCAATCTCAACTTAAATTCATTTAACGTAATCATAAACGTTTAAATTTTCTTAATGGCAGAAATCCAATTACCTCCATTCTTTTATTCACATGGATAAAATCTGGTTTTAAAACTTTACTATAACCCATAGTCTCATTTTATTAGGAATATACACTACCTGTAAAGTAAATTTTTCTCAGCAAAGATCTTACACACTATGTTCCGTAAAATTAGATTTCACAAATTTAGCTACTGCATTTTCTAGTTTAAGTAACATAAAGGTTATATACCTTGAAATCATTCTAAATTTCCCAACTCAATTTACAAGAAACAAGAATAGGTAACATATAATAGTCGTTTACTCCAAATTCTAGTCACCTAAATAGGCTTTTACTACATGCAAATAAATGTTACTATTTATTTTCATAGTACAAATCTCAATAATTATTCCATTTAAATTTGCTTAGGCCATTTATAGTCCACTATACATATCTACATAAATGGGCAATTTATTCTATTTTATTAAGTATCAATCCTATTTAGTCCTGTTATATTTTTATGCATTCTTCTCTTTTACTTTACAAAATGGAATAACCCTTTAAACTCATCCCTTAATAACAAAACCGTTATAAATCCAATAAATTCCCAAAAATCGAAGTTTGTACACATTTTCACAACTATCATGATTTCTTACAACGTTGAATTTATTAAATGACCATTTATTAAAGTTAAATTCCTTTAATTGAATCAATGCTTATTATTATATATATTTCATTCTTACCATTATAAATTTATTAACGTATTTACACATTTCTATCTTTCAAATATTAATAACCCAAACTGATTACAAACACTGTTTCTATAAATTTTCATAAATTTGTTCCACTATACTTTTGTTTACATAAAATAAATTCTATGTTACTATTAGTTTTCTTTTTTCTTTACTACAGACATAAATTATTACTATCTACACTAATTACATCTTTATATTAATGAATACCATTAAAGTAAATATTCATATTAACTTTTACAGATTCAACTTAAATTTGTTTCTTAAAATTACTTCAAATCAAGTTGTGACAATTTACATTGTCCACCTCTATTATTATAAAATATTGTAGTTACACTAAATTGCAATTACTACAACTATACCAAATCTCTGCATTTTATTCTTAAACAAATAAGAACTTATATAAATCTATTCTATTAAACATCATAATTTTAACGGGTCGTTACACTTTCATATCTAATTTACAAATCATATTTATTAATCAATAATTTTAAAAAGAAAATAAAACAAATCTTTTTTACAACTTTATTTTAATCTAAATTAATATTCAAACTTAAGTCAAAATATATTTTAAACAAATAAAACATTTGTCTTATGTATTCAAAATCATTTAATTATTTTATTAAGTAGCTTTGAAAAGCTTAATATTAAATAAAAAACCAATTTCCAATTACCAAGATATTGGAATTAGAAAATATGCTATATTAATTAAATTTAAAACCAAACTCATCCATTTAAAATATATATAAATATACATATACATATTATAAATAGAAAATAATTTATTAACTTATTAAAAGATAAATTCACTAATTAATTACTTATTAAAGTAAGATTATTAAATCAATTCAAATTCATTAACATAAATTATTAAATGAATTCAATTTTAAACACAAATTATTAAATTTATATTGTCAAAAATTCCGAGATATCATAAAAACTTAATAAAATAACAGGGCTCAAAAAGCTATATTCCCCATATGATCAAATTAGGGCTCGAAACCTTCTCCATTGCGTTAGGAATAGGGGTTTAACATTATAAATGCCTAGCGGCACGTCAAGATAGGAGATCGAAATTCTAAGTTACTAGAACGAGATATTTTGAAAATTAAATAAAACTTTATTCGATCAAATCATCGTTCCCTTCTTAAACACGCTTCCCTTTTTTTATTTACAACCGAAGCCCACATTTTTTTCTCTCTCGTCTTCTTTATTTGACCCCCTTTTCAAATTGAAGTAGTTCGATTCATCTAATAAAAATAAAAAATGGGGCGCGACCGAAGTCGCCGTTGATCATGCGTGCGTTGGGAGGAGGTGCGACCGGAATCGTGTGACCACGAGCGTGGCGCTCGTGAGGCTGAGTGTCACGATGGTGTGGGGTCTACATAGGCTTTGTGTATTGATTCGTGGATGGATGGAAGGTGGAAGCTCGAGCGCGTGAGTGTCGATCGTAGTGATGTCGGTGTCGAGCTCATAGTTGTGGAGTCGATCCTAAAGCAAGGGTTCAAGCTCGGGTTGAGGTAAGCGCGTAGGAGCATAGCTAGCAAGGACAAGGCCGATCTAGTGGGAGTGGGGTAACGTCATGGTGGTGTTGTGCCTCCAATGGTCGGCTGAGGGATGCAGCTTCTGTTTTGAGGTAATTTATTGATTTCGCGATTTATTTAATTCATCTTTGTTGCTAAATCGATATCAGAAGAGAAGTGAATATGTGACTGAATATATGACAGTAAACTATAACTTCTTCTCTTGGATACTTATATTGTAGAGGAATATATATAAATTTAAAGTAAAATATTTAAATACAGTTTATATATATGTATCTTCATTTTAAAATATGTAGATAAACAGAATATATTTCCATTTAAAGGAATACTGAATATAAACATGTTTGAAACCTGTGTGAAGTTAGAAATTTTATATTTAGATCTCAGGAAGCTGAAAGTAATAATTACTGTATGTAAAGAAATCCTGTTTAGGTTAATGTAAATTTATATACAGATGTAAGTAGGAAATTGGAAATGATTATGTAAAAAAAGGGGGGGATTTTGAAACCTATAATTTATTTTAAAATATATATGTGTATTTTCAAAGTGGAAAGAAATAAATAAAAAGAATCTACATATGCACACTTTAAACTTAGTAGTTTATTTTAAAATATGTGTTTAGGGTGATTAGTTGATTTATAAAACTAGTTAGTTTTAAAAATAATGAATTATGGTAGTTTTTTTGTTTAGTAACCTATTTAATTATTTTAGTTACCAAAAATAATGTATTAAAGGAAGTTTAATTTTAAATTAAATAATTAGTTGATTCAATCTATTAAATGGAAATTAATTGTTCAATTAGTCAAATATTAATAAAATCATATAAATTGTTTATTCAAGGTCAAAAATCGAGAAACCAAGGCAATATTGGAATGGATTGCAAATAAAAGCAAAGGTGAGTTAATCTCACTCATTTGGTTTGATATAAATTTAAATGATTAAATTTAAATAATTGCTTGAATGGTTGAATTGATTAATGTGCTATATTATACTATATAATATATCTTAACTGGAATGACTGATTTCCCGCATTATATAGCGGATGAGACCCTATGCGCCGCATAATAGCGGATGTTATTATATTAGTCCCATATACCGTGATATTCCACCTCGAAGTGGAATTGGTATTTATGTTATGCTAACGTCTGTGGATACAGGGAAAACAGGTTGGAGGAATACAACTGGATTCCTCAACAATTATTTAAATTATTTAATATTCTCTGTAGTGATTATTTGATATCCTATTATGACTTATATTGGAGTATTGAATACTATGGTTTGATAGAATATATTTGTGTATAATGAGTTGCCAAAAATATATAAATTGGATTTTGGAAAGAAAATAAAAGAAGTGAATTTGTAAGCGAAATAACTATAGAAAATTTGAATAAATTAAGAATGAATTGAAAGGAATAGAAGTGATATTAACATACTAACTAATAAATAATTTCGAGTATGGAAAAGAAAATGAATATTTAATAAAACAGAAATTAATGAATTGTAAACTCAAATGATATCATTTAAAGTAATAAAGAACTATTCTAAAATTCAAAGTTTAAATTTTTTTTAAAAGGATAAAGAAGTAATTTGAGAAATCTAAAATTGGTATTTTCTGTAATATCTCGGAATTTGCAGGAGTTTAAAATGTTAATAATCTCTTATTTAATTATTTGAAATTGATAAATTGTTATTTTCAAAGATAATTAACCAAGAAATAAAAATATAATATTTTAATTATGGTTATAAATTGGTTTTATAATAAGAATAATTATTTTATTGTGTAAATAAATTCCATATTGGGTTATTATTTTCAAAATTTATAAGTGTGTTTAAAATGCATTTATATCTATGTATTTAAATCTGCGTATTTTAAATTGATTTTAAAATAGGATATATTATTTGTATGTGCTTATTTAAAAATAGATGTTTATATTTATTTAAATTTATTTTAGATTTGACTTTTAAATTTGACTTTGAAAATGAATATAAATTTGAAATTCAAAGAAATATATACATCTTAAAAATATAATAATAATATAATTTGGTTTTAAATTATATAGATAATGTTTTCAATTAGAAATAAGATTTTGTTTTATTTTTCTTTTTATAGAAAATTGTCAATAGAAATTTGATTTGTATTTATTTTAATAAAGGATAAATACCAAGGCTTTTTAAAATAGTATTTAAAATAAGTTTGAAATGTTGTATATAATTTTATTTAAATTTTATTTGGTTTCATTTCTTTTTAAAGATTTTATTTTATATAAATTTGGCATACACTTGTAAATATATAAGTGCATTTGTTTGTTAGATATTTAATTAAAGAGTAACTTTTAAATTAAGAAAACATGTTTACTTTTAAAACACATTAGTAATTAGGAAAAATAATTTCAAAAGCTTTTAAATTTCTTTAGAATTAAAAATAAACTCAATATTGACAAATGTTCATTTCTTAAACACCTTGTTAACAAGTGTAAAAACATTTGCGTAAGTAAAGAGACAAGTGTCCATTTTTATTTCTAATTTTCTTTTTAATTTATTAAATCTGAAACTTACCAATATAATCACCATCTTCCTCCATTTTCTTTTTCTTTAAACATTTTGTGTTCATGTCTAAAAAGAGAAACTTGAATATGCATGCAAATTTGAAACTCTTCAATTCAAACCTGGTTCAAAAATCTGAACAATCCTCAAACTCAAACCAAAACCTGAATTACATTCTCTGTTCAAATCAAAAACCTGAATCATTTATTTCTGTTTACCAAAGCCCGTAATTCTTTTTCTTGAGCAAATTAAACTACATGCCTATAGTTTTTCTCAATATAAAATCTGCATTTATTCCTCTAAACCAAAATCTGAAACCATACTTGAACTTTTCATCAAACAAAATCTAAGCCAGAAATACATGAATCAAAACCTTTATGCTCAAAGCCTGTTATCATGTCCTCCAAAACAAATGCAATTCAACTCTGTAAACTGCTTATGCTTAAACCCTGCAGCCTCCTCAAACAAGAAGCATGAAACCAGAAATTTTATATCAAAAGTCTGCAGTATGATTCTAAAATTTCAAGTATTTTTGCAAAGCTAACAACCCAGATATGCAATTACACTGGTCTGCATCATTTTTCTTGTGCATGCAAAATCTGGAAGCAAATTTAAAAGGGGCTGTGGGCATTCCTGATTTTAAAGCTTCAAGATTCAAATTCTTTTGCAATTTCTAATTCCAGTTTTATCACCTCTGCATCTCCTTATAGAAAGGTGAGTAAACATTTTTACTAAAACTTAATTAGTTAATTAGCTGTTGCTATGAGTTTGTGATGATGTTTATATACATATAGGTTTGCCTCTGAGTAGATATAAATGTTAATATGTTGTTATGCTTTGAAATTGTGCATGCTTGATTGCCTTGATCATCTCTGTTTTTTTTTCTTACTGCAGAATTTGGTTAATATCTAAACTTCAAGCTATTTTTGTTTAAACCACTATTAGAACATAGATTCAAAACAAAATAAGTTAGTTTAAGATTTAACTAAGAACCAGAATAGAACAAGTCTCTGATTTTTTTTTAATTTATCTGGAAAAAGTAAAGAAAAAAATGCAGTAACAATCTATAACGAATGTGTGAAATCAAATGAAAAAATTTGATGAAATAACTTTATAATCTGGAGTGTCATTGGAAATTATAAATTTTGAAAAGAAATTCAAAATTTTTTAAAATTGTATTGAGTTTGCATTTGGGTTTTAACTGCAAATTGGGTTTTGATCTATAACCAATGATCTATACATTTGGATTGCTTGAAATACTTCATGGAGTTAGTGTTTGCATCAGAGAGTATAGCAAAAATAGTATAAGAATTTTTAAATCATTGTGATGTTTGATTTTTTCTGAGATTGGTTGTAAACCTAGTTTTGGAAGCCTACTGTAAATTTGATTTCTGCATGACCAAAATTACATCGAGTTGTATGATTTTTGGGGAGAAGCTTGCACGGTGAGTCAGCAAGCTAAGGCCGGGGTTGTGGTGCTTAATGATGATCGGTGGCAACGATTTTGGGGTTTTCTGATGATGGATTTTTGAGTTCAGTTCACCTGATAAACTCGATTGTGATTCAAAGCATGAAGTGTCGTTCTGTGGGTCGTAGGTGGATGTAGCGGCGGCGGGTTCGACGTTGGCCAGAGGGAAGCCGGCACTGGTGCAGATTGCACGGTGGTGTTGGGTGATGTCAGTTGTTTTGGGTTTTGTCTTGGGTTTGGGTACTGGGAGTTAGCTCGGGTAGGAGGGGAGAAGACTCGAGGGAAACTCGAGCATTTTTTGTTGTGGCTCGGGGTTATACCCGTGTTGATCTGGGCATTGTTGTGTAGTGTTAAACTGTTGAGTTTAACAGTTTTCAAAATTGAAATTAAAACAGTTTTAAATTTAAAAAAAAAAGAAAAGCAGATTATTTCAAAAGAAAATTGCACTCTTACACGAATTCAAATATATATGGGTTGAACCCAAATTTATGTTCAACTTGATATTTAGTCTAAAAATAAAATAAGTTTTAAACTTTAAGAAAATTTTAAGTTTTTGTTTTTGAAATTGAATTGTTTTTATAAATAAACTTGTATAATGTTTTAAATATCTTAAGTTAAAATCTTATTATTATTTCAAATCTTATTTTGGAATATAAAGAGAATTTAAGTAAATGTTTTATTTAAATTGATTAGTGGAAATGATTTATAAATTTACAATTAAAGTTTAAGGTAATTTATTAACTTGAATTAGGAATTATTATTTAATGATTAAAGGAAATTAATTAATGATTTCTTTATTTTTAAAATTAAATTAATGAATTAAGTTAAGTAAAGATTTCCAGATTTATTTAAGATAATGTTTATCTTAAAAAAATAATTAAAATAATTAGTTAATTAAGGGATTTTAAGCTTAATTAAATTATTTAATTATTATTTTTAAAGGGGTTGATTTAGTAATTAATTAAATATAATTATTTATTTAATTAACTATTAATTAAGATGATGATTTAATTAATGACAAATGATTAATTAAATTGTAATTACTTATTAACTAATTAATTAAGAGTTAATTAAAATAGTAATTAATTAATAAAGGTTTTATTAAGTTTTAATTGGGTTTACTTAATTAATAATTAAAAGGGGTTATAAATTTATAATGAAAGTTTATTAAGAATTAATTAACTACTTTTATTTAAGGTTAATTAATTTTAATTAAGGATTAATTAATTATATTTATGGATTAATTAATTTGTAATTAAGATTTATTAATCAATAATTAAGTTTATTAATTAATGATTAAGAGTTGATTAATTAGTTAATTAAGTTTAATTAATTAATTATAAAGTAATTAGTAATTAATTACTTTGTATTAAAGGATTGATTAATAATTAAGGTTTATTAATTAATAGTTGGAGATAACTAATCTGATAATTGAAGATTAATTTGGGTTAATGAGTAACTAGGGATGAATTACTCAATTTTGTTTTATGAGATGATTGAAATTAAGTAATTAATTAATTTGTTAATTAATCAAATATGGTCACTTGATAAATGGTTAAGTAAGTTTACTCAATAAAGTTTTGATAAAGTTAATTACTTAAGATAAGTAATTGATTAATTACAGAGGGAATTGAGTTAGGTAAATTACTGATTGGAAAGTAATTTTAAATGGGTAATTAGTTGTTAAAGTAATTAAAGGTTTATTACTTGGGTAATAAATCAAAAGGTTTGTAAAGTAATTAAGAAGTAATTAAGAATAATTAATTACTGTATTTAAGTTGATTAATTAAAAGCAATTAATCTAAGAATGATTCATTAATTAAGGTTCATTAATTGATATGATTAATGAAAATAATTAAGGATTAATTACTTGATTAAGAGTTAATTAATCATGGTTGATTATTTAGGATGGTGTTTTAGTAATTGGTTTAACTAATGGTTATTTAAGCAAGATTTATTGTGATGAAGGTAATTAATTTAATTAATTTTAAATTAATTAAGTGATTAGGTAATTAATTTAATTCACTTTAAATTAATTAGAGATAGTTAATTTAATTCAGTTTAAATTAATTATATTGTGGTATGAGTGAATCATTGCTTATGTATGAATGGATAACATTGTTTGTCTTGAATGCTGTGTGATCTCAGAAATGAGATAAGTATGTTTGTGTGATACGAATGCTTGGTTGAATTGTGATGATTACAAAGATTATCAATTGGGATGTTGATATATATTATGATATTGATTATGTGGATTACCTGTTATTTGATAATGTTGATTATCAATTGCGGCTTGTGAATTATCTATTCTGTGTATATATAGATAGTTGAATTTAACTGTTTTAAAACCTTTAAAACAAATTGGACTTAAAAGGCACGCTTTGGATTTCGATGAGACCGTGATCGGGGTTCCATATTTGGATATCCGAAAACCACATTGATTCCAATTAAACGTTAGGTCGTTAATCCAAGTGGAGCAAGTTAAGACTCGAGGTGTAAGGGCTATACGTCAGTATAACTCTGTGGGTGATTCCGTAATGATTTGACGGAATAGTACTTATAGGTTCGAGATGGTAGTTTAGAGTGCAAGGGTTATTGTCGTTAACTCTGAGGGTGATTCCAAAATGAGTGTAACGAGACAATGCCTTCGGTTTCGTTCGAACCCGGAACGAACTTGTATGGATTGAATGCTTTCAGAACATTGTCAGGTGGACGATGAGCATTCTAAGTGATATGTTCTATAAAGGTAATCGTAGCCTCAAGCCTCATCAACCAGGAATGGCTAAAATAGGGGAGGTGCAGCAAGGCTTCGTGGGTCGCACCCACTGGAGAGTAAGATTTACCCCTGTCTAGAGGTCCCTTTTATTTCGGCTGTGTGGACGGTTGAATAGCTACAACCGTCGGGGTTGTCTTATTTGGAACTGTTCAATAAGGAACGGGTCCGGCTTTGTGTTGCAGGGGATTGGGAGTGATCCTCGGTACGGTGATCTAGGCCACGTACTGTGACGGGCGGTACCCCAGTAGCCCTTCCATTGTATGGAATCCAAAATCCAATAAGTGCCAACGGTTTTGATTGTATTACCCACTTTTGTGGCTAGTAGCTGGAATTTAATAGATGTAACAATTTCGGCTATTTCTTATTTATTTGAAAACCCTAGACACTATTATAATATCATCGGATTTCATATCAAATGTTTTGGTTAGCGTAAGGTAAAAACTTTTCTATGTTTATGTGTGGGAAGTCTTACGTGATACCTTTTCTTTTCAAAAGGTTTTTAAAGTTAAGCAACTTTAACCGTTTACTCACACCTGACCCATGTCTGACCCGGAGTTTATTTTGTTTTTCTTAAACTCTTGGGTACTCAAATTTTTACGAATAGCCAAGGGATTCAGGTTTGCTTTGACGAATAATGGAGGAGCAATGTAGCAGGAGGCTTCTGCATTGTAGATATATAGTTCCGCTGTGTGTTCTCTGTGTTGTGATTGTATTGAGTTGTAAAAAGTAGACAGGTGTTTATAACTGTCTAGTATGAGTTGATTATGCTATGTATCTCTGATGTATATGATACTATGTAAAGTATTATGTGATTAATATAATTTATTCGTTCCGCTGTTTAGATTCTGATGTTGTTTCTTTCTTCTTCTCTATCTTTTCTATTTTCTATCCCTTTCTTTCTTAAAGATGGTGCGATATTCTGTGGTAGAAAGTCGGGTCGTCGCATTTTCAGTTAAAAGTATTTTAAATCATAATTATGGAATAAAATCTGAAATTAATGGATTCTGAAATTTATTAAAGAAATGAGAACATTTATTTAAAATAAATAGTGATTCATCTTTAAAGGATGCGAAGAGAAGTATATTTCCCTGAATAAACAAGTACGTTTTTAAAGTAAAATTTTAAATATAAGATAAAAGTTAATGTTGTTTTAAAAAGCATGTTTTAGAAAATTTATTATTTCTAAATGTTGAAATTCTAAAGTAAGTATTTTTTTAATCTATTATCGTAATAATTATTTAAAAGATGATTTGGTATTTTGTTTAAAGAAGAAAATCTAGTTTATATTTATAAAGTAACCTTAATTTAATTATTTCTAAAGTATTATTTTAAATAAAGTATTAAAGTAGTTTTCTCTAAATTTAAAGGTTAAAGCATGTTTTTACAATAAAGTGTTTTTAAGTTATTTTAAAAGTCTAAAGTTTGTGCTTGGTGATTTCAGTGGAAATAGAAAATATTTGGGAAATTTATTCTGAAAAAGGAAGATAGTTTGAAACTGTTTTCAAAAGGTTTGAAAAGTGGAAATATATCTTGCGAAGATATTTTAAGATAAATAAATAATTTGGGAAATTATTTATTGTTTGATAGTTGTTGTGTATGTTAATTGATAGTTAAATAACCGACTATCAATATTGGCCAAATACGTTGATCGTTTCGAAGAGACCGCGATCGGGATTTGTTTCTCGAACACCACTTCGATCTTGTTTGTATGTTTTCGTGGAAAAACGAGTTTGGATTCGAAGATGGAGCAGTGAAGTGCAAGGGCTAGTCGCTACTAATCCTGAGGATATTTCCAAAATGGATGTAGTAGGAATAGTGCCATCGGTTCCGTTCGAACCCGGGACGGACTTGTATGGATGAATGCTTTAAGAACATTGTCAGGTGGACGATGAGCCTTCTAAGTGAAACATTCTAAAAGGTAACGCTTAGCCTCAAGCCTCATCAACCAAGAATGACTGAAAATCAGGGGTTATGCTGCAAGGCTTGGTGGGCAGCACCCGTTTCTGGGTAAGGTCATCCCTGTCAAGATGTCCCTTTTATTTCGGCTTAGTGGTGCGGTTTCTAATCCCAACCGTGGGATGATCTTACTTGGGATTATCCAGTAAGGGATAGTCCGAGTCTTGTGTTGCAGGGGGTCAGGAGTGATCCTCGGTACTGTGATCTAGGCCACGTACCATGTCAGGTGGTACCCTAGTGCCTAGTCATTATTTGGAAATCCATTCTCCCTACGCGCCTTTTACGACTTTGTTTGTATTACCCACTCTGTGGCTAGTGGCTGGAATTTAGTGAATGTAACAATTTCGGCTATTTTAATAAGTATTTGTATATAGACCCTACTATAATATCAGAGGCTTTAGTAAAAAGTGTTTTAGCTATCGTAAGGTAAAAACCTTACATGTTTATTTGTGGCGTGGTCTTACGAGATGCTTTTGTTTTCAAAGGATTTTTGAACTTTAAAAATCAATTTGAGTGTGATTTCTCATGCTGGTATTCCAGACTGATTCGGATGTTATTTAACTATAATGCTCGGGCCAGACCGAGTATTATAGGATACAGGATATGATGCTATGGAGCTCGGGAGACGAGCTAGATGGCGATACGTACTTCCGTACTTGTTTTTTATTCCACGGTGTATCCGGTTGTATGTTATTGATGTGAAACTTTGATGATGTACTCTGATGATGTATGTATAAACAGATATAGTATTTGTTTTTGTGTAAAGATCATTGAATATCTATTATATTTTATTCCGCTGTGATGCTTAGATTCTGATGTTGTTTTCTACTTTCTTCTATCTCTTCTTCTTTAACCCTAATGGTTCGTATTTCTGTTCAACTTGAGTTGATTGATGTAGAATAGTGTTGACTCAAGGGGTATGGATTTGCAAGTCGTTACAGTTGGTATCAGAGCTTAGGTTGGTGATAACCTTAGCTCTGGTGGGAATTACTCATAGAATAGAGTCTGTAGTACTCTAAAAAGAGTCTGAAAGTATAAATAGATATGAGCGCGTATTTGTTAGTGGATATAAAATTGTTTTTATATTGTGTTGACTTGTCAAGTGTTTATGGATTCTGGTCAATATGTGGGACGCCATGTTATCGATAGGGATTTCTAAACTCTTAAACAAGGTAAACCGACACAGTATTGTTTTAAATAGGATAAATGAAATAATTTTACCCAAAATTATTTTTGTACATAAAAGAAATGATTTTTCATATATTGTTATAGTTATATATGGATGTTTGGTTGTTAGAAAGTGATAACTATAAATAATTATCATTTGATGAGAATTGAATAAGAAATTGAAATAATAACAAAAGATTAAGGAATAAATTAATAAATAAATGGGATTTGTAAATGTGAATTATAATTGAATAAGATATTGAAACCATAATTAAAAACTAAGAAACTAATTTGTATACAAATGAAATCTGTAAATATAAACTAAATGTGAATTATAGTGTGATTTATAATTAAAATAAGATAAAATTCCAAACTAATGTGTGAATATAAATTTAAAGAATTTGGAATTTGGAAATTTGGAAATTTTGATTCCTTTGAATTTGAAAATGATTCTCAAAAAGTTAGGAAAAATAGTATATATTTGAGAAATATTTTGAATTGGATTTAAAATCTGGTGTGACTTGAAATTAAGAATGTTTGAAATGTTTTAAAAGAGATAAAAGCATTGAACTCTTTCGGTCGCTGGAAAATAACTTCGGTGATGATTGCAGCATCATCGATGTTCATTTTCGAGTTTCCAAAGAGAAATTGCTACCAAATTATTTTAAATTGGAATTGTTTGCAAAAGATAGATTTCATTTTAGAAATGCAAGGAATTTTGGATATAGGCGATTTCAAAGGGAATTTTGAAATGTTGAAAGACTGTTTAAACTCCGGAATCTTAACTAAGAATGTTTATGGCATATAATAAGTTTGATAACTTATAAATTTGGAATTTGTTGAAATAAAATTAAACTTGAAAGAGTTAAACTAAAGGAAGTAGGAAACAAAATTGGATGGTAAACCAATACAATGTACTAAATAAAAGGAAATGGGAATGGAATAAAGAAAAGTTGGAAACTTAAAGAAATGTAAAAATTTGAATGGAAATAGAATGTAATTGAACCTAGTAAATAGAAGTAAAAATTTACTGGAAGTGAATTTGTGGGAGGATAAATTTATTCAAACTTGTAAGTAAGAAAAATGAAAACTGAATACTGGAATTTAAATTTGAATTGTGTTAGATTATGTGGAATGGGAAAATTAGTCAGGTTGGACTAAATTAAATAAAGTATTGGAATTAAGATTTGTAAGTACTAAGTGATTCAGGTGAGCAGGCACATGAGTTGAAAATTTGTATGTTGGAATGATATTAAATGGAATTAAGTCCTTGCTTAACAAAATTCAAAAAGAATGGTATGTAACTAGATTTAACTGGAGTTAAGCTAAATAAAATTGAATTGAAATGAATTTAGTTGAGTTATAGATAATATTGAATGGAATAAAATTCTTAAATAAATAAATGTAAACAAAGTAAGTGTTGAATTGGATTAAAATAGTTTGGTGTGAGTTGTAAACAAATCCAATTCAAGCATAAATCGAATGACCTTATTACTAATAAATTCAATAATGAATTGTTAATGTGAATTAAAAGTTAAAAATGGATAAAAGAATTAACTAGTCGAATAAATTAGAAAAATGGTTGGGATTTGATCAAAGGAAAATCAAATCAAAGGTTTAAAATGGATGTTGGTGGAATAAAATAAACTTAATTTATTGTGTAGAATAGTTTGAAGAAAACAAATAACCTAAGTAAATGGTGAAATGGTTATTTAATATATTGGTTGTCGAGTTTAAATAAAATGTTTTGGAAATGAAGCTTGAGTTATAAATAGAAATTCAACTTAGAATTGTAAGTGAATTTAATATGAATTGAAGTTGTATGGAATTGGATTAAAAAATAAAAATGAATTGAGATGAAAATAAATCCAATTCGAGTATGAATAAAATAAAACGAGAATGAACTTAAGTTATGAAATGGTAGTGAATCGAAGTAAATTAACTTAAGTTTAAAGTTAATAGAAGCATGGGATGATGTCGAGTATAGCAAAATGGTTTTGAACAAAACCAATGTGAAACGAGATGGAATGCAACCATACGGTTTGTAGATAAGTTAGATTGGAATGGAATTTATATACGTTGAGTTGGAATCAATTTAAATTGGTTATAAAGCTTATGTAATTATTTATTCACATTAATATTGTCGAATTGCATAAGACAATGGATCGTTTGATGTAAACGAGATTAGATAAAATCCTATGAGTTAGTAGAAGTGAAATAGGATGAATTTGAAATCAATCTAGATGAATATGAGCTTGTTTGCTTAGAATGAATTAAATATAAGCGAGTAAGTTATAAGTCACTTAAACTGAATGGAATGGTTCGAGAATTGGTTGTAAAAATGGTAATAAATGTCGGAACCTTATATGTGCTTATGGAAATTATATAACGTGCATTATATGTGAAATTTATGTGTTTTTATTGAAAGTAAGTGAAATGTTAATAAATTGCATATATTTAGTACTTATATGTTTGAATTGAGTAAGTATATGTACTGGGAAGCCGTTTGGCTAGATTTGGACATGCAAATTTCTAAATAATATGCCGCTTGCTTAATATGAACTGTTTTTATTTTTCCGACCGGGTGGGTCGATGTATATATATTTATATCTTTTGTCAAATTGCAAAAGCTCCTCCGTACAAAGGATACTCTGCCAAAATTTTCTAAAAATTTTGGGAGTTAGAAAAATTTCTGAAATTTTTAGGAAAATTTTAGTTAGCGCTAAAACGATTTCAAATTTGAAATTGAAATAAATTTGGGAATGAAACTAATTTAAAATAATGATATTAATCAGTTATAAAGGGAAAATAAAATTCAATATTTAGAGTTGAAGATAAATTAAATTCATATGGAAATAGGAGAACCAATTTGAATAAAAGTAGATATAAACTAAAGTGGTGAAGTGAAAATAAATAAAGTAATATATAAAATGCTCTTACTAAACTTAAGAAAGGAATGGTGAATTCTTAATTGGAAATTGATATTACAAATATATTCTAAGTTAATATTTGAATGAATAAATATTGACATTTTGTAAAGAAGTCGATAAATTGTTTTTGAATTTTGTTATTGGATATTATTGCTATGTAGGATATACAAGTATTATAAGAAAAGAGGAAAGTTTGTTTTGATTTCAGAAGATAAACTTGAATTGCTCGACAAAAAGGTATGTGTTTGAATTTCTGTATGAAATTTGATTGGGTTTTGATCTAGCCACTTGGCTTTTGTTTTCTTCTGAAATCTGGAGGCCCGTAGAGGCATTTTATAGTTGTACCAAGCTAGCCGCGCAAAGGAGACGCTGGCGAAATTTTTCGGAAATTTAGGGAGTTAGAAATTTTTTGAGAAAATTTTGATAATTCAAAATTTGGTTTTAAATTAAAATTTGAATGATTGAGCAAAAAGTATCGTTTGAAAACTGTGAGAGAGTTTGGGAAGTTAGTAAGAATGGTAATGGGTCTTCTATAAAAAGATAGATCGGTAGGATGTTGAATTGTTAGAAACTGTTTGGTTTTGGGAAAAAGGTAAACGGTTATCGGACCATTCTTCCTAACTAGTAATTTCGGGGACGAAATTCTTTCAAGGGGGGAGGAATGTGACGATTCGGAATTTTTGAGCATTTGAAATTGGAATACGTAATTGATTTTAAATATTTAAAAGTTAGTTTCTAACTTGAATTTAAAATATCACTATTTATTTGATAATTAAATTATTGAATTAAATAATTTGAAGTTGGGTAAAATGTTAAATCTAGAGTTTTAATCCTGTTAAAAATAATTTGAAGGTTTGTAAAATTTATATTGATAATACTGAAGATAATAGAAGTGTTAAAACTGAATTTAATAGTGATTTGTTCAGTTTTTAAATTTTATCGTTTAAAATTGAATTTAAAAATAGCCTTCCGAGGCACAGTCTCGAAATTCAACGAAAGCAGTTTTAGTAGATCCGTAATATTGTATTTTTATCGGATTTCGGTTTTCGTAACATTTGGAGTGACCATTTGGCCATACGATAAGTAAACGCGCTAAAATTTATATCAAAAACTTAATAAAATAACTGGGCTCAAAAAGATATCTTCCCCATACGATCGAATTAGGGCTCGAAACCTTCTCCATTGCGTTTGGAATAGGGGTTTAACATTATAAACGCCTAGCGGCACGTCAAGATAGAAGACCGAAATTCTAAGTCGCTAGAATGAGATATCTTGAAAATTAAATAAAACTTAATTCGATAAGATCATCGTTCCCTTCTTAAACACGCTTCCCTTTTTTATTTACAGCCGAAGCCCGCATTTTTTTCTCTTTCATCTTCTTTATTTCACCCCCTTTCCAAATCGAAGTAGTTCGATTCATTTAATATAAAAAAGGGCGCCACCGAAGTCGCCGTGAATCATGTGAGCGTTGGGAGGAGGAGCGACCGGAATCGCGTGAGCACGAGCACGGCGCTCATGAGGCTGAGTGTCGCGATGGTATGGGGTCTTCGTAGGCTTTGTGAATCGATTCGTGGATGGCTGGAAGGTGGTAGCTCGAGCGCGTGTGTAGATCGTAGCGATGTCGGTGTCGAGCTCGTAATTGTGGAGTCGATCCTAAAGCAAGGGTTCTAGCCCGGGTTGAGGTGAGCGCGCAGGAGCGTGGCTAGCAAGGAGGAGGCCGATCTGGTGGGAGTGGGGTAACGTCGTGGTGGTGTTGTGCCTCCAATGGTCGGCTGAGGGATGCAGCTTTTGGTTTTAGGTAATTTATTGATTTGGGGATTTATTTAATTCATCCTTGTTGTTAAATCGATGTTAGAAGAGAAATGAATATATGACAGTAAACTATAACTTCTTCTCTTGAATACTTATATTGTAGAGGAATATAAATAAATTTACAGTAAAATATGGAAATACAGTTTATATATATGTATCTTCATTTTAAAACATGTAGATAAACGGAATATATTTCCATTTAAAGGAATATTAAAAATAAACATGTTTGAAACCTGTGTGAAGTTAGAAATTTTTATTTTTATAAATTTTATATTTACATCTCAGGAAGCTGAAAGCAATAATTACTGTATGTAAAGAAATCCTGTTTAGGTTAATCTAAATTTATATACAGATGTAAGTAGGAATTTGGAAATTATTATGTAAAAAAAAGAGGTGGGATTTTGAAACCTATAATTTATTTTCAAATATATATGTGTATTTTCAAAGTGGAAAGAAATAAATAAAAAGAATCTACATATGCACATTTTAAACTTAGTAGTTTATTTTAAAATATAAGTTTAGGGTGATTAGTTGATTTTATAAAACTAGTTTAGTTTTAAAAATAATGAATTATGGTAGTTATTTTGTTTAGTAACCTATTTATTTATTTTAGTTGCTAAAAATAATGTATTAAAGGAAATTTAATTTTAAATTAAATAATTAGTTGATTCAATCTATTAAATGGAAATTGATTGTTTAATTTGTCAAATATTAATAACATCGCATAAATTGTTTATTCAAGGTCAAAAATCAAGAAACCAAGGCAATGTTGGAATGGATTGCAAGTAAAAGCAAAGGTGACTTAATCTCACTCATCTGGTTTTATATAAATTTAAATGATTAAATTTAAATAATTGGTTGAACGGTTGAATTGATTAATGTACTATATTATAGTATATAATATATCTTGGAATGATTGATTTCCCCATTATTTAGTGGATGAGACCCTATGTGCCGCGTAATAGCAGATGTTATTATATGAATCCCATATACCGCGATATTCCACCTCGAAGTGGAATTGGTATTTATGTTGTGCTAACGTCTATGGATACAAGGAAAATAGGTTGGCGCGATCCAACTGGATTCCTCAACATTTGTTAAAATTATTTAATATTTTCTGTTGTGATTATTTGATATCCTATAATGAATTATATTGGAATATTGAATGCTATGGTTTGATTGAATACATTTGTGTATAATGAGTTACCAAAATATATAAATTGGATTTTAGAAAGAAAATAAAAGAAGTGAATTTGTAAGTGAAATAATTATAGAAAATTTGAATAAATTAAGAATGAATTGAAAGGAATGGAAGTGATATTAAAATACTAACTAATAAATAATTTCGAGTATGGAAAAGAAAATGAATTTTTAATAAAATAGAAATTAATGAATTGTAAACTCAAATGATATCATTTAAAGGAATAAAGAACTATTCTAAAATTCAAAGTTTAAAATATATTTAAAAGGATAAAGAAGTAATTTGAGAAATCTAAAATTGGTATTTTCAGTTAAAAGTATTTTAAATCATAATTAAGGAATAAAATCTGAAATTAATGGATTTTGAAATTTATTAAAGAAATGAGAACATTTATTTAAAATAAATAGTGATTCATCATTAAAGGATGCGAAGAGAAGTATATTTCCCTGAATAACCAAGTACGTTTTTAAAGTAAAATTTTAAATATAAGATAAAAGTTAATGTTGTTTTAAAAGGCATGTTTTAGAAAATTTATATTTCTAAATGTTGAAATTCGAAAGCAAGTATTTTTTTAATCTATTATCGTAATAATTATTTAAAAGATGATTTGGTATTTTGTTTAAAGAAGAAAATCTAGTTTATATTTATAAAGTAACCTTATTTTAATTATTTCTAAAGTATTATTTTAAATGAAGTATTAAAGTAGTTTTCTCTAAATTTAAAGGTTAAAGCATATTTTTACAATAAAGTGTTTTTAAATTATTTTAAAAATCTAAAGTTTGTGCTTGGTGATTTCAGTCGAAATAGAAAATATTTAGGAAATTTATTCTGAAAATGGAAGATAGTTTGAAATTGTTTTCAAAAGGGTTTGAAAAGTGGAAATATATCATGCGAAGATATTTTGAGATATATAAATATTTTGGGAAATTATTCATTGTTTGATGGTTGTTGTGAATGTTAATTGATAGTTAAATAACCGACTATCAATATTGACCAAATACGTTGATCGTTTCAAAGAGACCGGGATCGAGATTTATTTCTCGAAAACCACTTCGACCCAGTTTGTACGTTTTCATGGAAAAACGAGTTTGGATTCGAAGATGGAGCAGTGAAGTGCAAGGGCTAGTCGCTACTAGTACTGAGGATAAAATGAATGTAGTAGGAATAGTGCCTTCGGTTCCGTTCGAACCCGAGACGGACTTGTATGGATGAATGCTTTCACAACATCGTCAGGTGGACGATGAGCATTCTAAGTGAAACGTTCTAAAAGGTAACGCTTAGCCTCAAGCCTCATCAACCAGGAATGACTGAAAATCAGGGGTTATGCAGCAACGCTTGGTGGGCAGCACCTGTTTTCGGGTACGGTCATCCCAGTCTAGATGTCCCTTTTATTTCGGCTTAGTGGTGCGGTTGCTGATCCCAACCGTGGGGTGATCTTACATGGGATTATCCAGTAAGAGATAGTCCAGGTCTTGTGTTGCAGGGGGTTGGGAGTGATCCTCGGTACTGTGATCTAGGCCACGTACCGTGTTAGGTGGTATCCTAGTGCCTAGTCATTAGTTGGAAATCCATTCTCCCTACGCTCCTTTTACGGGTTTTGTTTGTGTTACCCACTCTGTGGCTAGTAGCTAGAATTTAATGAATGTAACCATTTCGGCTATTTTATTAAGTATTTGTATATAGACGCTATTATAATATCAGAGGATTTTAATAAAAAGTGTTTTAGCTACCGTAAGGTAAAAACTCAACATACTTATTTATGGCGTGTTTTTACGAGATGCTTTTGTTTTCAAAGGATTTTTGAAACTTTAAAAATCAATTTGAGTGTGATTTCTCACGCTGGTATTCCAGACTGACTCGGGTGTTATTTAATTGTAATGCTCAGGTCAAACTGAGTATTATAGGATACAGGATATGATGCTGTGGAGCCCAGAAGACGAGCTAGATGGCGATACGTACTTCCATACTTGTTTATTATTCCGCTGTGTATCCGGTTGTATGTTATTGATGTGAAACTTTGATGATGTACTTTGATGATGTATGTATAAACAGATATAGTATTTGTTTTTGTGTAAAGATCATTGAATATCTATTATATTATATTCTGCTGCGATGGTTAGATTCTGATGTTGTTTTCGATTTTCTTCTTTTATCTCTTCTTCTTTAACCCTAATGGTTCGTATTTCTATTCAAATTGAGTTGATTGATGTAGAATAGTATTGACTCAAGGGGTACGGATTTGTGGGTCGTTGTAATTAATGTGATTTAATTAAAGGTAAATTAATTTATGTAATTAATTATAGGATAAATTAGTTATGTAATTACTTAAGGTTAATTTATTTATGACTAATCAAGGGATAATTAATTAATGTAAGTGATTAAAGGATTGATTAGTTAATTTCATTAATTAAATAAAGTAATACAAATGGTTGTACTTAATGGTTAAGCAGGGTTAAGAAATAAATTTATTTGTCTAAATTAATTAGGAGATCAATTAATCTTGCTTTGGATGATTAAGTTATGTTGAATCCCTGAATAGATTAATGTGTGACATGAAATGCTTGGTTGAACAGAGATAATGTAAGTTATCTATCTGTGATGAAATGTCACGTAAACTGACATCCTGTTTAAATGAATTGAATTGTTTTTCACTTAACCAACTTAGATTAAAAGGGTATTGGATTCAAAGAGACCGGGGTCGGGTATCAGCAATACCCGAGACCACTTCGATTAGTAATCTAAATTCTTTATAAATTGGATATGTGGAATCAATAGTCTGGAATGGAATTTATTAGGCAACATGGCCATTTTAACAGGTTTTTAGATATTGATTGTAATTGTGATTGACTGTAAAAACTTAAGAACTCGTAGGAGGTATGAGTTACACGGTGTTTTCGAATAAGTTTTATGGCTTAGTATTTCAAATTATTTGAGCTTACTCATGTTGGTTTCCAGCCTGACCCGGGTGTTACTTTGATGTAATGCTCGGATCAGACCGAGTATTACATATTTTCAGGTTTGGACGTTCTAGAGTTCTGGAGGCGATTTGGATGACAGGAACGTATGGAGTATTCCGCTGTGCATATTGTTGTTTATCTAGGACAAGTTAAATTTCAACTGTCTAGCATTTGTATAATGTTGTAACTCCGATGTATTATTATAAAATTGACAATTACAGCTTTCTTTGTGAATGCTATTATTTGATATTATATTTAATGTGCTGCGAATGTTAGATGCTATTGTTCTCTGTTCTTCTCCTACCAACGTCTTCTTTTCTCTAACAATTTGAAATTCTGGCGTTCGATTGCTCGACACTTCCACAGTGAACGCACTAGTGTCGACTTTTGAGGTCGAAAATTTCGGGTCGTTACATATCGGTATCAGAGCTGAAGGTTAAGCGAGAAGCTTGGCTCTGGTGGGTTTACTCATTAAGGATAGGGTCAATGGTACCCTAGAATGAGATGAGTGTAGACATATTTGTTATTTTCTTATATAAAGATTTTAAAATGGTTTTTAAATTAGTTTTATATAAGAATATATTTTGAAATATAAAGAAATAATTTTTCTAATTCCTTGTTGAATAAATAATAAGAATTAAGTGGTAATAGAAATACAACCAAATAGGAATAGGATAATATGAACTACACAATAAGATAAGCTAGAAATGGATTCAAACCGGAGAATAAAATCCTGATGTTTGTAAGAGTTTTTTCAGAATGCTGAATTAAGTTACTCTGATAAATTATGAGAGAATATATAGTGAATTGGTTTCCAATTACGACAACCTTGGTTATTATTCTAAAATGTTTGTTGTATCTTGATAGTGGAATGTTTGTTAATGATTAAGCAGAATGAAATGTTTCAAGGAAGAAATAATGACTTATAAATTGGAATTGAAGATAATTAAAATTGTGAAGTTTTAAATCTAAATCCTGAAATTTTGAAATTTGTTTTCAGAATGTTAAAAGGAATAATAAATAGTACTATTCAGAATATTTTTGAATGTGATCTTATTTTTAAAAATAAGGGTTGTTTGAAAATTTTAACGAAATTTGTTTTGAATTAAAACCAAAGGTGGTTTAGAATTTAAAGTATAACTTGGTGTGCAAAGGAAATAAATATGTATATATGAGGGATATACATAATATCAAAGATGATTTGAAATAAACTCTAAGCGTTGAGTTTTAAATTATCCCTGAAATGTGATGTAAAAACCCAAAGTGAAATAAGTCTTTGAACTTACAAGTGAGAAGGGATATTGATAAGAAGTTTAAATTTTGAAATGGAGAATCCAATTTTTGTAAGATTGACTGGACCAAATAAATTAAATTTAACTTAGGAGAAGTTAAATAAGTTGAACAAAAAACCTGAATTGAATTTACAAGATGAAATTGAGATTTAACTTAGGAAAGTTAAATAGTTGGTTTAAATGGGAGTTATGTGTGATCTCAAAACGGGTTTGAGATTTGGAAATGGGTACTTGATGCTATGGATAGATGTTTTGAAATAATTTGGATATTTATTTATTTTATCTTGATATCATCCTGTTGTTATTAATAATCTTTAAACTGTGAATTGGATTGGTTTAAAACGAATTAAAAAGTGGATTGAAATAGTCTATATATCCATTACTGAATTTAAATGAAAAAGAAGCCTTATTTTGAAACTATTTAAAAGGCTTGATTCTTGAATCAAAATTTTAATTATAGAATGGGATCACTTTGAACTTAAGATTCAAATGTTAAAGATGAAATTGCAAACTATTTAAGAATCGGTTTTTAAGTTGGAAGACAGAATTGGGTAATAAATTGGATTCTGAAGATAAAATTGTTTTTGAACTCTTATTTCAACTTTGAAATAAGTTAAGTAATGGTAATTTAAAATGGAATTTTGAAATTTGTATTCAAAATTAAATTGCTTAAAGATTTAGGTTGTTAATTTAAAAGTAAAGGTTAATTTGATTTAAAGGATTAAATCAACTTTTAAAATTTAACTCAAATTTATCTAATTCGAGATGGTTTAAAGTTGAGATTGGAATTGAAATTAGTTCAAATTGAATTTGATTTGAATTAAATGGAAATGAGATTGAAGTTGAATGAGTTTAAATTCAAATGGAAGTTGATTTGAATTTGGGATAGGAACTGAAATTAATTCAAGTTTGAATATGAATCAATTAAGTGAGATGGGAAATTGTTTAGAAATAGTGGTTGAGTTATTGAATCAGTTTGACTCTGAGATTATTTTCAAATAAATTGTTTTAAAGTAAACTGTTTTAAATCTATTTTTTCAAGCTATTTACCCTACAATCTTTTTAAAGCCCGAACTATCTTATACTTATTTTACAATTATCTTTAGAACTATTTAACTATTTTACAACCGTTTTATAAACTAATTACTATTTTTCAACTACTTTATGACTACTTACTATTTTACAACTATTTTGCAATTATTTAATTATTTTACAACTATTTGACTATTTTGTAACTATTTAATAACTACTTAACTATTTACAGCTATTTTACAACTAATAACTATTTTTCAACTACTTATCTATTTTAAACTTTTCAAGCTATTTTTTAAATTTAAGCTGGATAGAGGGAAAACTGTTTATGATTAATTACCAATTGAGATAAGAATTCAAGTGATAATCCAAATTGGGATTGAAGCAACTGTGAATAAGTGAATAGTATCAAAGTGAAGGTGAATCGGAAGAATGTTGATTTAGCTAATAATCAATGAAGATAAATACGTAGGATGTACATATATTATCCTATTCCCATAATGATTTGATCCAAATTTAAGCACAAAATTTCGAGAAGTATATCGATCCGAGTTAGGATTTTTCACTCGATTTTCAACGGCGAACCATGGATATAGATTTTTGGTTGATTCTAGATATTCTCTATCATAGTTAGGCAATGCAAGGAGAATGACGGTTTCTGATCAAGAAACCAGATCTGAGTCCGCACTAGGAAGTCGGGTGGATGATGCTAGTTCGAAAGAGAAATTGTATGATCAAGTGAGCGATCAGATTTGATATTGCGTACGGATGATATGTGTACATCGTACGGGCTTGAATGAAATAGATATTGGAAATTTTTGGATAAGAACTATAAAATGATTTTTGAAATGGAAAGGTATATTTTGAAGTATATTTTGAAATATATATATATATATATATATATATATATATATATATATATATATGAATAAAGGTGGAAGTTGGATATCTTCTGAAATTCACTTTACGAAAAGTAAGTGATATGGTAAGTAACTTTATAGAAGAAAATCAAAATTGAATGTTGATTGGCATAGTAAAGTTATATATATTTATTATATATAATAAGATCCCCTATGTTGAATCTAGAACCTAAAGAAAGAGTTTTTGAAAAAATTTGAAGTATAAAAGGGGAATCTATATAAGTGATCCAAAGATTATTTTCAAGTTGGAAAGGATAAGTTGTGTATATATATATATAAATGGTTTTATGAAAATGATTTTGGGAAATAGGTTTTGGAACCAATGGATTTGGAAAAGGCTTTTGATTTTTGGGAAAATCAAATTTTTTGGAGTTTGGAAAGCTAAGTTTGGAACTATCGATTTGAGATGTCGATTTTGTGTAAAGGAGATTTATGGGAATCATATAGAGTATGATTTGAAAGATATTATAAGTGTATAGTATAAAGTGTTTTGAGATTGGCTCTGGAGAAAAAGACGCTTCCATTGAAATGAACTTCATAAGAGATCCACGGGGTGGGTCTGCCTTGAGCCCTAAGGGGGAGGCTCTCAATTGAATCCTGAGAGGAAGTCTGGACAAACTAAAGTTCCTGAGGATTTTGTGTTTTGGGTAATGAAAGTCGAGGGTGCTGATGCCTACAGAGACATTTGGGTTATGCTATGACGATAGTGTAACTCGATGTCACTGCGATCTACTGTGGACCATAGCGGAAGTCATGTGTGCCGTGAGAGCCAACGGTCTACGTTTGATTTTGCCATGATGCAAACGTAACATCAGTAGACTACGACCTTTGTAGACATAACGGAAGTCGATAGGTCGTGAGAGCCTAAGGCTACATTGGGACTCGACTGATGTAGTCTACGACCTATGTAGGAGCGGTGAAGTTTCATTTGGCAGTGAAAATCGAGGGCGTTGATGCCCATAGTTACAGGGATTTTTGCCGCGATAGCGACGTAGCCCTAGATGTAGTTGCGATCTATGGTGGGTTTCATGGCGTAATCGAGGGGTGCGGAGTGCCTACGATTATATATAGATTTTGCCAGGAAGGCAACATAACCATCGGGTTAACTGCAACCATGGAGAGGGTGATGATTTCCAGAGCATTCTTACCAAAAATATTTCCTATGTTCTCAAAAAAATTGTTTTCTATATTTTCACAAAGTTTTCGAAAATGTTTTCCATGTATTTTCACTAGGTGTTGAAAATGGGTTTACCAAGTAGTTATAAATTTTCGGTTCTACGCTTGATCAACGTGATCGAATTTCTGTGAGAACGAGGATGGACTGGTTGAGATATCGAGTTATAAAAAGTATTTTTGTAAAAGCTATTTTGAAAATATTATGTAGATTTCAAAAGGTGTTTTAAACAAAAATTTCAATAAGGAAAATTGAGAGTTCAAAATGCTTAAAGGAAATTTAACTGATAATTAGCAATATAATTAAAATTCTGGTTTCATTCCATTTCGGGGACGAAAAGATTTAAAGGGGGAGGAATGTGATAACCCGAATTTTTGGGCATCGGGTAATTGGATGGTTATCTGATTTTAACTATTGTAAACATTGATTTATAAATTGAACAAATAAATCTGATAGCAGATATTTATATCTAGATAAATATTTATTTGATATATGTATGTATGTATGTATATGCATTGTGCTTTGGAAGTTATATTTGAAATTTAGATAATATTTTTTTTCAAGAACTATTTAAGGGTTAAAATTCTAATACATACATACATACATACATACATACATAAATATATATATATATATATATATATATATATATTTATGTAATTAGTTTTAAAATCATTTTTTATTCCTAAGGATGTATAAATATCTATAAAAAGAAATGCATTTATTAAAAATAGAAAATATTCAAGAACATAAGATTTATATATAAAACTAAATCAAAAATAATATAAAAATTATATAAAACATATTAATATATGATAATTACAAATGTAAACATAAGTTCTTTCAATATAACAAATGTGAATTAATTATAACATGCAAATGACATTGTTAGGACCAAAATTGGTCACTAACACCCTTGAGTAGAGTTATGTAGAGAGATTAATGAAGAGAGTAAACTAGAACAGAAGAATAGTGTAATTCAACGCAAAAAGAACAACAAAAACGAGAACACCAGATTTATAGTGGTTCGACGTAATTGCCTACGTCCACTTTGAGTTTAATCTTTATTGGTTTCTCAATCACTTGAATGCAGATATAATCCATAAACCAGTCACTTGCACACAAGTTCGAATTAAAAAGAGGAGAGTATCAAAAATGTCAGGGTCTCCCCAGTGTTCTCGGAAAAAGGTCCCTTTCACTGTGCCCCTTCCCTTTTATTTATAGACGAAGGTGGGTTGGACTTCTCTCATGGGCTTAGGAACAAGGTACCTCAGCCCATAGTAGGTCACTTCTGTGAACCAGGCCAAGGATACCGAAACACGTCGATTACATCAAATCCCTATACCTACAGCCTCTTCTTGGTAAGAATCTTGTCTAGTGCTAATAATAATATCATCGACTATCGTTTTGCAGCCGGCCCAAGGTGTCGGGTAACACTTGCCACCCAAAGTGTGTCTTGTAAACCAACATGACACACTTTGAATCAGCGAGCATTCCTTGTTTAAAGAAAGAAATCCATCATGTTTCCTGAATAGTCATTATTCTTCAATTTTATCCTCCCAAGGAGTCGTTCCTTCTTTGGTCGTCACGACGCTTGGTCGATTCCTAATATTATAAATCCAGGGCTGTAGTTCATTAGTGGCCATCCGTGTCCGGTTCTACAAGGCCGGTAAACTTCGGCTATTTGATCCAGTCTTTTCTTAATAGCCTTAAGTGAGAATTCAATTCCCTGTTGATTTCAAGAAGTCAAACTTTTTTAGATGTACACATGCATGTTCGGGTGCATGTTTTTGCTATTGGCTCTCGGATGTGTTTTATATACTCATAAGTCGCCATCAATTCCATCTAGTTTAGTTGTAATTCAATTGTGATTCCTTATTTGTATTTTTTTGTGAAATAAGGGTTGTAATCACCCACTTGATGAGAGGGAACTTCAAGTCTTACATGGTGACGACCTTAGAGCAATAAGCTAGGCCGAACGGAGTATGGCCAGTCACAGACCCATGGGTAGTTCTATAAGCCCATAATGTTGTCGGGAGTTCATATACCCATTTACCTCTAGCCTTTTCCAAATTTTTCTTCAGAACAGACTTTATGATTTTGTTCACACCTTCAACCTATCCATTTGCAGTTATAATGGATCATGGAAGGTCATAAGGACAAATGACGTTATGTATAATGAAGTTGATTATTTTCTTCTTCTTGGTCGTGGTAAAAAGTTCTTCATCTGCCCATTAGGTGAAGTAATCAACTACTATGATGGCGTATTTCGCACCACCATTAGGATCAGTAAGAAGATGATGTCAATTCCCCCAAGTAGCAAACAGCTATGGACTAGCCATTTGAGTAATTTCCATCGACGGGGCTCCTGGATTTTTTGCAAACATCTTGAACTTGTCGCATTGTCTATCTTGATCAACCGCATCTGGATTGGTAGTTGGCCAGTAATACCCATAGCAAAGTATTTTCTTTATCATGGCTTTCTCCCTGATATAATCGCCACATTCTTCTTCATAGATTACGCACGAGACTCATTTGATATCATCACGGGTGATACACCGAAGTATGGGAATGGATAAACTCCTTTCTACACATGAATTCTTCTTGGATGATTTGGCATGAAGCTTTGAGGAGGATTTTTCGTTTTTCATTCCTCCGTTTGGTAGGAATTCCTCATTGTAGACAGTCTTTGATAGGAGTCAACCATGAACCCTTTTTGGCTCTGTCTCCAAGATCCAGCCGATCTTCATCCGTCAATGCTTGGAATATTAAGTATTTCAACCGAAACAATGTATGTCTGTTGCATGTCCCTAAAATTAGTTAGCTTGGCCAGCGACTAGACTCTTTTCATTTTGCTCGTTGATTATGTGTGTAATGATGTAATACGCAAAGTCGACTAGTAGCTTTTGGATCTGGCCGAGATAAGGATTAAGACAATGCCCCCTAGTAAGATCAACTTCACTAACTTCGCATACTACCAATCATGAACCACAAAAGATATGTAAAGTTTCCACTCCCAATCCTCTAGGAAGTTTGAGGCTGGCGGTCGAGGCTTCATACTAAGCATCGTTGTTTGTTACAGGGAAATCGAGTTTCAGGAAGTAGCAGATCGATCGTTCCTCAGGAGTCATTATCATGACTCCTACGCCATAACACTGATCACTGGATGCTCCATCCGCGCACATTTTCCATCTATTGGTTGGTTCTCTACTACTCTTCAAGTAGTCATCTGATGCAATGAATTCGGGTATGAGGTCTGCTAATTTCCGTCATTGGATAGCCCTTCGAGGGAAATAAGTGATATCGAATTGGCTTAGTTCGATATTCTATTTAAGTAATCTTTTAGATGTCTCAGGTCATTGTATGCCCTATCACAATGGCTGGTAGGCATAGACGTTGATAGGGTGAGCCTAAAAGTAAGAGTGGAGCTTTTATGATGAAATCAATAGATATTGTGCTAGCTTTTGTAGCTTTGGGTTGATATCCAATTCATGGCTCGTGATAGTTAATGAAATCATGTATGCATGTTAGAATGGGTCCAAGGGAACATATCATCATTTATTCATAAAAATCCAACTAATTCTTTTATCATCATTTGCACTGAGCTGTGATCCGAAATTCAACACCCGAAAAGGGTCGCCATGGCTGGCTGTAATGTCAATTGTCAGCTTAGAAGGAGCAATCTTGGATTCTTTGAGCTCAGATGTAGGTATTTTGCATAACATTCAATGTGAAGTATGGTTGGGATGGTCAATGTTGGTGGTTACTCTAGTCGAATCCTAGAGTAAGTATCATGAGTTATTAAGTCTAATATTGAAGGACTATGAATGCCCTAATCGATTATCAGCAAATGGCCAAAGGTCAGGCTTAAAAGCACGTTGAAGGAAATGTCGAATAGGGGTCAGCCTCGAGTTGTGTGCAGTTGTATAGCTGGATCTTGCTATGAGTTTGAATTTGCTTGTATATTCGAGTAACGCACTTTCTATTCAATGCATTCATGATCCTTTACCCGTCCACCATGTTGGAGTGACAGTCACTTGCCCATGGGCTAAGGTATTATTTAATGATTCTATCTCTAGGCATCCTTTCCGTCATAGACTTGAGTAACTATAAGCACTATTTATAAGTTTCAACATTAAGCTATCGCAGGTAGTCTTTGGATGACCATGCGTCTGCTCCTGGTCTCGGGTTGAAAAATGCACTGCATGGATGGTTGAGTCATGCCCTAGCTATGTTTATATTCCCACCTAAACTCCAAAGACATAGATTTGATTGGTGAATAGTCGGTTCACATTCATCTTGCTTCTCACTCGTGCCCCTAGCTCTGGGGCATATATCGTGAAGTTGGAAGACCAGCCACGCCCACTTTAGCTTTACTCTCTTTCCCGTTGAATCGTGGGATTAGGTAAGTTGATGGGAGGTTGGGTCTCGCCTATCTTGGATTGTATTGTGGTTTTTCATTCCAAGAGGAATACTTCGATGTCTCATCAATTTCAAGGTGTAATTTGGACATTGGACAGTCAGCCATGTCCACTTTGGTTCATGTTTTGTAATCAGGTCTCAAGGTGAAGCTGGCTCAAATGCAGTCGGGTCATCCTTATCCAGTTTCATGCCCCTCCTGATGGATCGGAGGAGGGTACTAAAGAATTTTTCACCAAGTCTTCATGGTTTACCCTCCTTACCACACTTTGGAGGTCATAATTTTTCAAGGAATATCCAAGGCACATTCGTATGTGCTTGCTGCGGATCGGTATTGACCCTCGATAAGGTATGATATAACCGGTCGCGTATAGCTTTGGATGCCGTTTCAATCGGTTCTATATGAGGCCTCCCTGTAGTCATTGCCTTAAATTGTAAAGAACGCCAAGCTAGAGCTATAGTAAGTTGTCATATTCAGCTTTTAGAGATTTGTGCTCCTGCTCCCAGCATTGATTTGGCCAGGCCACTAGTTGGATGATCGAACTCCATCGTTAGCGAGTTAATAATCCTCCGGTCGATTTTAGGTCGAAAGTTTGTGAAATAGAGAACGGTTGAAATCCACTCGTCTATTTATCGAGTTTATGAACCACTTTGTATTCTGGTCACTTAGTGTTATTCTCCCCCTAGTCGATCGCGCCCAATTTGTGTTCTTGTTTCGGTCCACGCTATAGGGACTTGGAGATTTGTCGGACAGTTTATGCTATATTTCACAGTTTGGGACGTAGAGATTTTCGTCAATTCGTTTATACTATAGTCCTCACTCTGGGGACTTAGAGTACTCTAGTTTTCTTCAGGAACTTAGATATTTTTCTCAAGTCGTTTATACCCTAGTCCGCACTCTGGGGATTTAGAGGTTTTTAAGTCATTTATACTCTAGTCCGCACTTAGGGGACTTAGAGTACTCTAGTCCACACTCTGGGGACTTGGAGATTTTTCTCAAGTCATTTATATTCTAGTCCGCACTCTGTGGACTGAAATTACTCTAGTCCACTTCAAGGACTTGGAGGTTTTTAAGTCATTTAAATCGATTCCACGCTCTAGGGACTCAGAGTACTCTAGTCCGCACTCTAGGGACTTAGAGGTTTTTAATTCGTTTATACTCTACTCCGCACTTAGGGGACTTAGAGTACTCTTGTCCGCACTCTGGGGACATAGAGGTTATTGAGTCGTTTATACTCTAGTCCGCACTCATGGGACTAAGAGTACTCTAGTCCGCTTCAGGGACTTAGAGGTTTTTAAGTCTTTTATACTCTAGTCCACACTCAGGGGACTTATAGTACTCTAGTCCACTTCAGGGACTTAGAGGTTTTTAAGTTGTTTATACTCTAGTCTGCACTCCGGGGACTTAGAGTATTCTAGTCCACACTTTGGGAACTTATAGATTTTTGTTCAGAGAAGTCGTATTTCCACTCTTTAATTTTTATTTCATCTACCGTATTGAGGCTAATGTTGTCGAATGAACGATCGAACCACGTTTTCTCATGGAATGGGATTCTGCCCCCAGCATGAGGGACGAAACCTAAAAGATGGACTGTCGATCATCGTCCGCTTGGTGATTATAGCTCTTCCAATCAAGTCAAGGAAGGAGGTATATGACAGATGGTTGGATCACATCCATGCTGGGTTAGATAGTCAAATCTCACACAATTTGCTTCGTATCTCTTTCTAGAAAATAAGGATAATAGATTATTGAGAGCGATGGTTGACGAGTAGGTAGTCCATCACAACTACTCCAAGTCGGGCTTTCAAACAATCTTTTGTGTTCAGGGTTGGATTTGATGTGTAGATGATCAAACCATGTCTATTGTAGATAGATCCTGATGTCACTAAGCTTCAGGAAAGGCATTTGTATGTTTTCGAACTTTGTTCTATGACTTGTTTTGAGTGGATGATCGGGCCATACTCATTCGAAGCCTTGCTTAGGTCTCCAAGTCAAATGTGGAGGTCAATGAATGGATGGTCAGTCATGTTGACTTTACATTGGGATCTAATCGTGATGAGCTTTTCAATCTCCAGTTCTTGGCCTCAAATTAAAGGTATATGGTTGAATCATGCTCGTCCAGATGAAACTCCACACGTCCGATCATGGTTTGCATGGATTGGTTGGCGGCCAAATCTTAGTACCCGATCACCTGCATTGTTTTGAAAGAGTTTAATTCAAGTTGGTCGTAGTTCATAGAACAATTTAAATACAAATAGAAATGGATATGATTCAAAGAAGATTGGAATAAATCTCATTGATAAGTGAAGAAGTATCGTGTGCTCGCTATTCAACTTTGCCTCTGGACCCTTTCAAAGGGATGTCAGCCGTCAACATTCCAATTGATAATGATAGCCCCTTATTAATAAGTATCGGATGTTCGCTGCCCGCCATTCTGCAGGACTTGTACATACTACTGAAGCTTTCCTTTCCAGATCGGCTTTTCGATCACACCTCGGAGGTGTCTGTAATCACCTGTGTTAGGATCAGTGAGAATCTTGAAATATACAACATTCCCCAAATTTTGTTTAGACTTTGGTGTATTCTCTCGAGATTGGTTTCCAGTACCACTCTGAGTCGCGAGACTTCAAGTAGAGGTTGTAGATCAAATATTTCAAGGAGCATATGAGTCGAATTTTGATATCTGGATTTGTCTACTAGGATCAGCGTCCTTAGCCAACGGGCCCTCATTGTTATTTTTCCTAGCCTGTTCTACTCCTCCACACTTTGGTTTAGATTCATTTTTGTCATAGAAATGATCTAAGGTCGTAGGAGGCTCTCCAGCTAACTAGCTTCCTAAATATATATGGAGGTCGATTCTCCTCTTACGTGATCAGTATGATATCCCTTTGAGAGTATCGTTTGAGTAGCGGTTGCTTGTCCATTCCCTTATTTCCGTTTAGAAGCTGCCGTTAGATCCTATATGCCCTGGTCGACCATGGGATGTAAGGGAAATGGATAGAATGTTCCTTTATTAAGTTGAGCTTTGAATTCACTATCTGGAGGCAATGCGCCGCGGCTAAGGGTCGTGCCCGAAAATTTGGCCTCTTTTTTAGCCCCTTTTTAGAAATTTGGGTCGTACCCGAAAACTTGGCCCCGTTTTAGCTTCTTTTCCAAAATTTGGGTCGTACTCGAATTTTTTTTTTGAAAATAGGGGCCGTATAAGAGACCGGTGTACCTTATGTTTGGATCGGCCTAGATGTTGCTCGTCATAGAAATGCGGCTCGGACTAGATGCCGCTAGGCATAAGAATGCGGCTCGGCCTGGATGTCGCTCGGCATAGGAATGCGGCTCAGCATACTCTCGCTCGGCATGCACTGGGTCGCTCGGAATGCACTAGTCGCTCGGCATGCACTGGGTCGCTCGGTGTACCCTTGCTCGGCATGCACTGGGTCGCTCGGAATGCACTAGTCGCTCGGCATGCACTGGGTCGCTCGGTGTACCCTTGCTCGGCATGCACTGGGTCGCTCGGAATGCACTAGTCGCTCAGCATGCACTGGGTCGCTCGGTGTACTCTCGCTCGGCATGCACTGGGTTTCTCGGCATACTCTCGCTCGGCATGGAAGTGGCTCGACAGGGGTGTGGCTCGACGGGGATGTTTCTCGACGGGGAGTGGCTCGGCACGGATATGGCTCGGGCTAGATGTGGATCAACATGGATGTGGCTTGGCCTGGAGTGGCTTGGCCTGGAGTGGCTCGGCCTGGATGTGGTCCGACATGAGAAAGGAGTGGCTTGTCATATGCCTTTTCAAGGGTGATCGGCATACGCCTTTTCTAGGGCGATCGGCTGAATTGCCTTTAGAGGAGGGTCAGCCTTCTTTCAACATGAGTGCAAACTTCAACATGAAATCCCCAGATCTTACGTACATCAGTGAATCCAATCTACGGCTATCAGCTTCCTTTAGATTTCTTTCAAATCTAAGTAGAATAGGAAGTTTTCTAGTAACAACTGGATCTATCTCGTGAATATGGAAATCCACTAGTAGTCGATGAGATCTAATCAAGTTGAGAATTCAACTCTCAGTGAAAGTACCAAAATGTTAGCACCAAAATTGGTCACTAACACCCTTGAGTAGAGTTGAGATTAATGAACAGAGTAAATTAGAACAAAAGAATAGTGTAATTCAATGCAAAAAGAACAACAAAAATGAGAACACCAGATTTATAGCGGTTCGGCGTAATTGCCTACGCCCACTTTGAGTTTAATCTTTATTGATTTCTCAATCACTTGAATACATATACAATTCGTAAACCAATCACTTGTATACAAGTTTGAATTAAAAAGAGGAGAGTATCAAAAATGGCAGGGTCTCCCCAGTGTTCTCGAAAAAAGGTCCCTTTCACTGTGCCCCTGCCCTTCTATTTATAGACGAAGGTGGGTTGGACTTCCCTCATGGGATTAGGAACAAGGTACCTCGGACCATAGTAGGTGACTTCTGCACACCGGGCCAAGGATAATGAAACATGTCGATTGCATCAAACCCTTATACCTTCAGGCTCTTCTTGGTAAGAATCTTGTGAGACGACCCGACTTTTTCTCCACAAAAAGTCGTATCATCCTTAAGAAAGAAAGGGATAGAAAAGAGAAAAGAAAGAAGGGAAAGAAGAACAACACAAGAATCTCAACAGCGGAACGAATAAATTATATTAGTAACATAAGTATAACATAGTATACATCAAATATCAGAGTTACACAGACATATACAACACATACTAGACAGATATAAACACCTGTCTAGTTATTACAACTCAATCACAATACAGAAACACTCAGAGATACCAACACAGCGGAACTATATAACTATACGTAGAAGCCTCCTGCTCCATATGCTCCTCCACAATTCGTCAAAGCTAACCTGAATCCTAACCTGAATTCCCTTGGCTACTCATAAAATTTGAGTACCCAAGAGTTAAAGAAAAACGGAAATAACTCCGGGTCAGACATGGGTCTGGTGTGAGTAACAGGTTAAAGTTGCTTAATTTTCAAAACCTTTTGAAAGAAAGGGATCACGTAAGACTTCCCACACATAAACATGGAAAAGTTTTTACCTTACGCTAACCAAAATATTTGATAGGAAATCTAATGATATTCTAATAGGGTCCAAGGTTTTCAAATAAATAAGAAATAGCCGAAATTGTTACATTATTAAATTCCAGCTACTAGCCACAAAAGTGGGTAGTACAATCAAAACCGTTGGCACTTATTGGATTTTGGATTCCATACAATGGCAGGGCTACTGGGGTACCGCCCGTCACAGTACGTGGCCTAGATCACCGTACCGAGGATTACTCCCAATCCCCTGCAACACAAAGCCGGACCCATTCCTTACTGAATAGTTCCGAATAAGACAACCCCGACGGTTGTCATGATCAACCGTCCACACAGCCGAAATATAAAGGGACCTCTAGACAGGGGTAAATCTTACTCTCAAGTGGGGGCTACCCATGAAGCCTTGCTGCACCTCCCTGTTTTAGCCATTCCCAGTTGATGAGGCTTGAGGCTATGATTACCTTTATAGGACATATCACTTAGAATGCTCATCGTCCACCTGACGATGTTCTGAAAGCATTCAATCCATACAAGTTCGTTCCGGGTTCGAACGAAACCGAAGGCATTATCTCGTTACACTCATTTTGGAATCACCCTCAGAGTTAACGACAATAACCCTTGCACTCTGAATCACCATCTCGAATCTATAAGTACTATTCCGTCAAACTCATTACGGAATCACCCACAGAGTTATACTGACGTATAGCCCTTACACCTCGAGTCTTCACTCGCTCCACTTGGATTAACGACCTAACATTTAATTGGAATCGATGTGGTTTTCGGATGTCCAAATATGGAGACCTGATCCTGGTCTCATCGAAATCCAAAGCGTGTCTTTTAGGTCCAAGTTGTTTTAAGTTTAAAACAATTCAATTCATTATCTAAATATACACAGATAGATAATTCACAACACAACAGATAATCAACCTTATCATTATCAACAGATAATTCATCTCAAAATCAGATAATCTATATTATCATCCAAAAGCAACCAATGCATCCATATCACATACGCTACTCATCTCATAACTGAGATTACAAACCATACCAGGCAACCAATACCATTCATCAAACATAAGCAATGATCTAATGATCACACTTTCTATAATTAATTTAAAATGTATTAAATTAATTACTCAATCTCTAATTAATTTAAAATGAATTAAATTAATTACTTCATCATTAAAATTCTGCTTAACTTAACCATCCATTGATTTCAAATCAATTTATAAATCATCATCTCAATATTTCAATTAATATTGATTAACTATCTCTAATTACAATAAGTAATTAGCTTATAAGTTAATCACACAAGTTAATTACTTAAACCCTTTGCAAATAATTAACTTGTAATTACTAAATTAATTGATTAACTAAAATTAATTACATTAATTATCTATTCATTCTTAATTATACCTTAATTAATCAATTCCAAATTACATCATTAACTAATTAATTAATGGTTTCTGACTACAATTAATAAATCTCTAAATATAAATTAATTACATAAGTAATTAATCTGAAATTAATCCACATATAAATATTAATCACCCATGATTAATAACCATTCAGTAATTAACTACTTTAATTACTCATCCCATAATTAATTATTCTTAATTAATTATCTAAATTAATCCCCTTGATTAATTTCAAAGTAATTTAAATCCAATTACTTCTATATCAAATATCTTTAATTACATCCTGTAATTATTAATTAATTACTTCCTTAAGTAATTACAAATTCATAAATTACATAAAGTAATTATCAAACAATCAACAAATGTTTAAATTAATTTAACTTAATTAATCTAAACTAATCACATTCATTAAATTAATTACACTAAGTAATTAATTCATTAATTACTTCATTAAGTAATTAACATAAACAATTGATTATTATTAATTAATTAATCAAATTAATTATCAAAATTAATCACATTAATTAATTGTTAAATAATCTTAAGTTAATGACTTCATTAACATTTAATTAAGAATTAACTTAAATCAATCATTATTAATTATCAATTAATTAATATTTAATTATCATTTAATTAATCTTTAATTATTAATTAATTAAGTATTAATTAAAATCTTAATCATTAATTAAAATTTAATTAACCATCCTTAATTATAGATTAATTAGCCTTAATTAATTAATCTCAAATCTAACTAATTAACTTAAAAATCATTAATTACTTAATTAAACATCCACATTATTAATTAATTAAATAATTAATATTCATCTAATTCCCTTAATAATTAAATGAATCCAATCATTTAATTTTATTTATCTTTTAGATAAACATTTCTTATTTAATTATACATTTAAAAACAAAATGTTTTTTTAATTTACTTTAAATTCTATTTAACTTCATTTTAACTTAAGACTCAAATTTATCTTAAATAAGATTTTAAAACAATTCAAACTTTTTATCATATATGTTAAAACATCTACCTTATCAATAAGTTAAAAACAATTTAAATTACAAATTCAATTTAAATTCAAATCAATTTAAAATTACTTTAAAATTTCAAAATTGAAATACAACTTCCATACTCATTTTAGTTTTAACTCTTTAAAATTCTTCCTACAATCTATTCCCTCAATTCAAATGCAAATCATTTAACCATTCAAAAGCAATTTAAATTTAAACCTTTATTTAAAAGTCTGAAGTTTGAATTTTTATTCCAGATTTAAAAACCCAAATTTGAATTCACTTTGGACTTCTAATTTAAAATTTAACCTTCCAATTCAAATGCAAAACACATATGCATTTACACATGTGAGTTTGAAATCAAATTTAAATATAAAAACATAATTGATTTCAAATCTCAGACAATCTAATTTGAATTCATATTCAAATTTCAGATTAAAAACTCAGTTTAAATCTCCACTTGCAATTTAAACTTTATCTTTACATTTAAAAACAGAAAACAGTTTCTGTTTTATTTAAAAACCAAAATTGAAATTTTTATGAATTTAAATTATTTCAAAAAAACCAGAATTCAAACTTATTTGAATTCATATTTAAATTCAGTTTTTAAATCCTAAGTTGAGATTTTAGTTCATATTTAAAACTTGCTTTTAATTTTCAAAACTGCAAACAGGTTTCTGATTTTAGATTTAAAACCCAATCTAAAATTTAAAAACTCAATAATTTCAAAGACCAAAATTTAAATTATTTGAATTTATATCTAAATTCAGGTTTTCAAACTTGGTTTCAAATTTCAAGTTTGCATTTCAAATCTCCACTTCAATTTTATAAAACCTGGAAAAACAGTTTCCCTGGTTTGTTTTAAAACCTGCAACACCACTCACTCGAGTCTTCTCTGCCTTTACTTCGAGTCAACAACTTCTCTGCTCCGAGTCTCCCTTCAAAATACCTGAGACCATCACTGTAACATCCCATATTTTTATGCCATTGAATTTGAACATTTAATTCGTTTTAAATGTTAATGTGGATTCTTAATTGATTTTTTAAATGGATGGATTCGGGTTCAATCAGTGAAATAAGCTATAATTTTTAATTATAGTAATTCAGGTTGAATTTGAATAATGGGAAAATAATAATTTAAATATTCGGAATTGAAATAAAAGTAAATTTGGATGTAAATAGTGATAAAAATGGTTTTAAAAATTTATTTTGAGTTATTTGAGTGTAAATAGCATGGTGGGAATTTTAGAAGAATTTTAAAGTTGATAAATTAATATTTGGGATTTTATATTAATTTAAAAATGAATTTAATATTATTAAAATGCAATTTAATCAGATTTTGGTCCGGAATGAGCCAGAATGATTTTATTTGTGTTTATAAATTTTATATGATTTATTATTAAGTTATTAAAATTTTAAAAGTGAAATTTAAAGCGTTTTCGTCAATTTTGAAAATCGCTCGATTTAATAGACGAGTTAAAATAGCCTTCCGGGGCACAGTCTCGGAATTCGACGAAACTAGTTCCATTGGATCCGTAATAGTTAGTTATTATCGGATTTCAATTTTCGTAGCAATCGGAGTTGTCGTTTGACCGTGGCAGCACGAAACTCATAGAAATCGATTTAACCGATTTAATTTTTAATTGATTGTTTAATTCCGTAACCCACACATACGATCAAATTAGCTTACGAAACCCGTTCCATTGTGTTCGGAACGCGGAAAAACCCCAGAATTGCCTATCGGCACGCGTAGTTTGGAGGTCGTATGCATAAACTGTTAAATTGAGAATTTTATTAATAAAATAATATTAAATTACATCAAATACACATTTTATCGTTCCAAACCCTAATATCACTTCTCAGGCCGCCGTTCTTTTTCTTTAATGGCCGATAATCAATTCGTTTCCACTCCAAAAATCTCTCAATCCAGGTATTGATTTAGAAAACTTTCTAAATGAAAGTTGTAGATCGTTGAGGGATCTATAGATCCAACGGTTGATTTCGTGTGAAGCTATCGATTGGGGGTGTTTTTTGGTTGCGCGTGTCGTACGTATGTGCGTGCGTTTCGTCGAGATGGTAGGGCCGAGCTCGGCGCTGCTTCTGCCGAAGGGGGAGTAAGAGATGAGCTACGTAGTGGTGGTTTTGGATCAATCTATCGGTGAGCGTGGAGGAGGCTATTTCGAACCCTAGTGCCACGTGATGGGTTCCTGTTCGCGTTTGGGTTCCTGTTGTTTGTGTTCGAAAGGTGGAAGAAGGATGCGGCCGTGTATTTTGGTATAAAAAAAAGAAAAATTGTTTTAAATTTAAATTCAAATCTTTAAATTTGAATAACTTTTTCAGATGAAATAAGATTCGAAAGAAATTTGCGGCGTCGGAATCGCAGAAAAGAGTATTACAAGATGGTGCAGATCTGGAACCATTCTGGGCAAGTAGAAATTTGAGTTAAATCGAACGTCGTACGGTTTAATTTGAATTTCGAACGCTCGCCGAAACTCAAGGTGAGTTATTCTCACTCACATCTGGATATTGGTTGATTTAAATAATTAATATTTAAATATCTGTGTGATTGGTTGCATATTATTGTTGTCATCAGTTTGAATTGATATTTATATACATGTAATGTGCTAATATTGGTGGATGCAGGGAAAACAGGTTGGAGGGATCCAACTGGATTCCTCACACTATAGTAATTATCTTTATAATTGATGTTGTAACCTGTTATATATTGTGATTGATAACTTTGAATTTAATTGTATTGTGATATTGCTGGATAAGTATATACACAAAATTTTGAGAATAAAATAAAATAAATTGGATTTTTAAAGAAATAAAAGGAATTGATAAATAAAGAATTTAAGGGAATTAAATTTGGAATCTGGGTTGAGTGAAGAATGAAAATTTGCAAAGTTGGAAATAAAAAAAATAAGGGGAACATTTATTAGTTGATAAATGAGGAAGTAGGGATTTCTGGTGATAATTTTAATAAGAAATTATAAATTGTTAAAAATAACAATGGGGTTATTTTGATAATAATGTTCCCCAGAAATTAAATATGATGTGAAAAGAAACCCTTCAAATTAAATTAAAAATAAATTGCAAACTAGAATGTTGCAGAAATATTATTTAAAACCATTGAAAAATTTAAGTAGGTAATTATTAAGCAATTCCTTAAGTATGATTTCATTAAATAAATTTATAATAGTTTATTTTAGAAAGGCCTTTAAACTTATACTTTGGAAGTGAATTTTCCGGGAATGGAAATGTGGTTAAGCTTCGTAAGAAGTTATTTTAAAGCCGGGGAGGAAATTTATGTATTAAATATAAATCTGAATTGAAAATATAATCGACAGAATTTATAAATGGATTTTCTGGGTTGTTTGAGTAGGAATGAGTTTCCCTGGAAAAAACCAAGTTCGAGTTTTAAACAGATTTTACTAATAGAAGTCTAAAATTCAACTTGTTTAAAAAGAGTGTTTGGAAAATTATTGTTTTAAGGTAAATATAAATAAATTAGCGATAGTAAATATTTATAAATGCCTTAGTAATTATTTTTACAAATGGATTTGTATAAAAAGCTAGTTTTGGACCAAAGTTATGGAATTAGTATTAATCTCTTTCAAACACTATTTTTTTTTAAAAAAAATTTAGTTTAACTAACACCTTAGTTTAAATCAAGTTATATCTTATCAAATAGTTTTACTTTAAATATTTTGAAATTATGTTTTGAGTAAATAACTAGTAGTAAATTTATATATTTTAAAGTATATTTCGGAATAAAGTGTTTAATTATTTTAATTCCAAATTGTTTCAAACTTGGTTATTTCCAATGGAAATAAATGGTAAAGAATTTACCTTGTAAGGGAAGATCTTTGGGAATAGTTTCAAATGAGCTTTGAAATTTGAAAATATATCTTTAAAGATATCTGAGGGCAAATAAATAATGTGGGAAATTATTTATTATGTGATGGATGTTTGTGGATATTAATTGATAGTTAAATCACCGACTATCAATATTAGACAAATGCGTTGATCGTTTCGAAGAGACCGGGATCGAGATTTATTTCTCGAAAACCACTTCGATCCGGTTTGTACGTTTCGTGGAAAAACGTGTTCGGAGTCGAAGATGGAGCAGTGAAGTGCAAGGGCTAGTCGCTACTAATCCTGAGGATATTTCCAAAATGGATGTAGTAGGAGTAGTACCTTCAGTTCCGTTCGAACCCGGGACGGACTTGTATGGATGAATGCTTGCGAAACATCGTCAGGTGGGCGATGGGCATTCTAAGTGAAAACGTTCTAAAGGTAACGTTTAACCTCAAGCCTCATCAACCGGGAATGGCTAAAACCGGGGAGGTGCAGCAAGGTTAGGTGGGTCATGCCCAAGCAGGACAAGATTTTCCCCTGTCTAGATGTCCCTTTATATTCGGCTTAGTGGGTGGTTGGTCGCGCCAACCACGGGGTTATCTTATTCGGGACTGTTCAGTATGGAATGGTTCCGGCCTTGTGTTGCAGGGGAGCGGGCGTACTCCTCGGTACTCTGATCTAGGCCAGGTATTGTGACGGGAGGTACCCCAGTAGCCCAGCCATTGATGGAAATCCATTCTCCCTACGAGCCTTGTACGATTTTTGTTTGTATTACCCGCTTTTGTGGCTAGTAGCTGGAATTTAATGAATGTAACAATTTCGGCTATTTTATAAGTATTTGTAAATAGACCCTATTATAATATCAGAGGATTTCTATAAAAAGTGTTTTAGCTATCGTAAGGTAAAAACCCGACATGTTTATTTGTGGCGTGGTCTTACGAGATGCTTTTGTTTTTCAAAGGATTTTTGAAACTTTAATAATCAATTTGGATGCATATTTATTATCAGCTGGTATTCCATACTGACTCGGGTGTTATTTCATTATAATGCTCGGGTCAGACCGAGTATTATTTGTTCAGGATCAGGATGCTATGTAGCAGGAGAAGAGCTGGAGTCCGAGACGTATTACCTACATATATATGTGTATACCGCTGTTGTGATTGTATGGTATGTCTGAATGGTAATTTGATGTATGAGATACTCTGATGTTGCGATGTATCAAAAGTTATAGATTTCATTTTGTGTGAAGTTCTATATTTAATATTATAGTTTATTCCGCTGCGACTGTGAGATTCTGATATTGTGTAGTTTCTTCTTCCTCTATCTCTTCTTCTTTAACCCTAATGGCTCGTAATTCTGTGCCACTTGAGTTAATAGAGGGAGAATAGTGTTGATTCAAAGGGGTACGGATTTGCGGGCTGTCACACTTGGTATCAGAGCTTAGATTGGCGACAGCCTAGGCTTTGGTGGGGAAATTACTCATTAAACAGAGTCGACGGTACTCTATAATGAGTTGAGTGTATTAATAAATATGAGAACGTACTTGTTAGTGGATATAAAAATTGTTTTTATACTATGTTGACTTATCGGTTGAGTGTTTATGAATTCTGGTCGGTGCGGGAAGTACAACCGTATTGATAGGGGTTTCTAAACTCTTGAACAAGATAAACCAACATAGTATTGTTTTTAGAATGGGTAAATGAAATAAATTTTACCCAAAATTATTTTTGATATAAAAGAAATAATTTTCTGAAATTATTATATATTTGGATTATTGGTTGTTAATGTCTAAATCAAATAAGAATCTAAAATTTAATCTGGAAGTTGAAATAGTTATAATGAAAATAAAATTCTACAAATATAAATTATATAAAAGGAAGAATAACTAAATTTAACCTAAACCAGAATTTGAATTCCGGGGATTTTGAAAAGGATTTTAAATGCATTAAAAATAAGGGTTTGGGAAATTTAAGATCTTGGAAATGTTTGGTAATATTTTTCCAAGTGTTTGGAAGGTAATAATGGAATATTGTTTTGGGAAAGAGTTTTAAATGGAAACTATTTTGAAATGAATTTAGAAAAGTAAGAAGCATTGAACTCACTTCAGTTGCTGGAAAATAATCCTAATGATGCTGGCCACATCATTAGAATTCATTTTCGAGTTCCTAAAGTGATGGATTGCTACCAAAATGGTTGGTTATGATATTGTTTGGATTTGTTGGGTATGCCAGTTGTTTTGGAAAATCTGGAGATTTGATTGACATACCAAATGGGTATGAATTGATTATTATGTCAAAATGATTTTGGAATAAAGCCGGGTAATTGAATTCTGGAAATTCTGTTCAAAAGTAAAATTGTAAAGTTGAAATGCATCAACTAATGAACTTATTTTGGGTAAAGATGATGCTAATAAAAAGGAAATGAAAATTTTAGATTAAAATTTAATTTGAGTAATTGGAAGAGAATGAAATATATTGAAGTGAGTAGGAAATTGAAATTTAACTTGGATAAGTTAAATAAAGTGGGTTTATAAATTTAATTGACTTAGATGAAATTGAAATGTAAGATGACTTTGTAATTGTGGGTCACTGTATAATAAATTATATCCATGAGTTATTAAGTATTTTACTTATAATGTGGGATTGTGGATTTAGAATTGTACAAGGAATTAAATTAAAGAAAATTTGTATCCTTAAGAATTCAGAGATTTGTATGTATATATAGAAATTTGGAATAAATTTGAAATTGTGATTATAAGATGGAGATGGATTAAAATGAGCAATATGAGCTTTAAAATAAATAAGTTGGTGAACTTATAAATAGAAAAATGGGATTATAATCACTAATGGGAAATAGTTGAATGGTATAGTAAATTCAAACTTAATCTTAAAGGGAATGTAAATTAAGATAAGGAAAGTGAGATATAAACGGGTGAATGAACTTAAGCTTGTAAATAAGTTTTGAACTTGTGTATGGAGAATTAAAATTTAAAATTTGAATTGAATTGGATTTAACTTCAATTGAATGGAATTGAGATGGATTTGGATTTAACTAAAAATAAGATTCGATTGTGTTAAGAATAGAAATGAATGGAATTTAATTCTTATTTAAGAGAGTAAAGGAAATGGTATGAATTCAAGATGACTAAATAAATTTGGTTGAACTTGAGTTTAAATGGGAAAAGAATTGAGTTGAGGGAAGGTTAAGTTTAATTGAAATGATATTGGATAATTAAATCTTCACTCAACAAAATTTTAAAGGAATTGTTTGAGAATGAATTTAGCGTAAGCTAAATTAAATAAAAAGAAGCTTGAAAGATGAAATTAGATTATAATGGTGATAGTTTGAATTGTGAATAAATTCAAAGGAATGAAATAATTTAAAGTGGTTTCTTTGCTAATAAAATAAATCTAAAAATGGATAAAATAAATAAACAAAGTGCATTAAAATTTATAAATGGTTTGGTCTGGGTTAGAATAAATTAAAATGGAAATAAAGTGAGATATTATGGAATTGAAATCATTTAAGAACATGGTGAGATGGTTATGGTTAAGCTTATGAAATAGTTTTAAAAAGAAATTTGTGTAGATAATAAAATTGGAATGCAAGTAGATGGATTGGAATTTGACTGAATGAGAATCAATGGAAATAAAATAAAATTGAATTGCAAATGAAATGGTATTAATTAATTATTGTGATAAATTAAGGGTGTATGGATTGTAAATAATCCAGGATGGAATGAAACTAATATAAACCTGAAATTGGTTAATGAAATAAAAATGTAAGGAAAATTTAATTTAACAACTGCATTGGAATGAAAATACTTGGCTTGTGAACTAGGCAAAATTGAATAAAATTAATATAAAATTTAAACTAGAATTAATTTTAATGATTATAAGCTTAAATGGGGATTATTTTTGCTTGAATGCAATGAGTATTTGCATGTATTCATAATTGAGTTGTTTAACAAGCAATTGAAATTGATTTTTGAATAAATTGATATGGATTGGAATAGAATTCAAAGAGTTTGTATATGGATGCAAGTGGATTGATTTGAAGAAGCAAATAAGGATGGTTTTAAATTAATTAGATAAATGCAATCTAATTAAGCGATTTTGCATATAAATGGAAATGGATCATAAAAACAAAATTGCAAATGTTTCAAATTTAAAAATAAAATTTGATTGTAAATCAGATTAAGAATGCAAGTAAGGCATATGTAAATCATGTTGAAACAAAAATGAATTGGTTGTAATAAATATGAATGGCATATAGTAAACTTGAATGTAAATCATTCAAGTGAAATAAATGAAGATGGTTTGGATGAAAGTAGAATGGGCTGAAATTTTAAAGAAAAAAATGGATTTGAGTATAAATGTAAGTGCGTTATAATAGAAATGCACATGTAACAAATTGAAATGAAATTTTGCTTGGTAAATCAATTCGAAGATTGGGTGGAGTATGAATTGAAATAGCGAAACTGGTATGTAACTCATTTGTGTGAAATAAAAATGAATTTTGGACTTGGATAAGAAGTTTAAAAAGGTGATTGAAATCATTAAATTGTTGATAAAATATGGTTAACATTGTCAAATAATGAAGTTGCTTGGTTAGGTCATGAAATGGATATGTTTGGCTTACATTTATATTGGAAATGTTGTTAAAATGCTTATATGTTTGAAAACTGATGAGTTTGTTGAGTAAGTACAGGCATGGGAGGCGTTCGATAGAGTTGGAGCGCATATATGCTAAAATATTAGCCGCTTGCTTTAAAAATTTGCTAGAAGGTACGCCTACGCAAATATAATCGGGAAATGATATATATTTTGTGATATATTTTGGTTTTCGACCGTGTGGGTCGATGTATATATATTTATTTGTATCGCGATATCGCGAAAGCTCCTCCGTACAGGGGAGACTCTGCCAAAATTTTCCGAAAATTTTGGGAGTTAGAAAATTTTTGGGATTTTGATTTTCTAAGAAATTGAATTTTGAAAGCAAATGGTAAAATTAAAGATTTAGAGTAAATGAAGCAGATGAGTTTGGATTTAAGCTAAAGGGTCTTGGGAAGTGTATATAAGTTTTAACTAAAGAAGTTTTGGTTAAGTTAATGAGTGTAGGAGCATTTGTTTCATTAGCGACAAGTTGATTTCAAATAACAATTGGAAATAAAGGATTTTGGAATAGGATTGAATTAGTAGTTTCGATTTGAAACTAATGGATTTGGGAAAAGCGAATTTGTAATTTTCACTAAGTGGGTTTGTTATTGAGTTAGGAACATTCTTCTACCTTAGCAAATTTCGGGGATGAAATTTTTATAAGGGGGGAGGAATGTAACATCCCATATTTTTAAGCCATTGAATTTGAACATTTAATTCATTTTAAATGTTAGTGTGGATTCTTAATTGATTTTGTAAATGGATGGATTCGGGTTCAATCAGTGAAATAAGCTATAATTTTTAATTATAGTAATTCAGGTTGAATTTGAATAATGGGAAAATAATAATTTAAATATTCGGAATTGAAATAAAAGTAAATTTGGATGTAAATAGTGATAAAAATGGTTTCAAAAATTTATTTTGAGTTATTTGAGTGTAAATAGTGTGGTGGGAATTTTAGAAGAATTTTAAAGTTGATAAATTAATATTTGGGATTTTATATTAATTTAAAAATGAATTTCATATTATTAAAATGCAATTTAATCAGATTTTGGTCCGGAATGAGCCAGAATGATTTTATTTGTGTTTATAAATTTTATATGATTTACTATTAAGTTATTAAAATTTTAAAAGTGAAATTTAAAGCGTTTTCGTCAATTTTGAAAATCGCTCGATTTAATAGACGAGTTAAAATAGCCTTCTGGGGCATAGTCTCGGAATTCGACGAAACTAGTTCCATTGGATCCGTAATAGTTAGTTATTATCGGATTTCAATTTTCGTAGCAATCGGAGTTGTCGTTTGACCGTGGCAGCACGAAACGCATAGAAATCGATTTAACCGATTTAATTTTTAATTGATTGCTTAATTCCGTAACCCGCACATACGATCAAATTATCTTACGAAACTTGTTCCGTAGTGTCCGGAACATGGAAAAACCCCAGAATTGCTTGTCGGCACGCGTAGTTTGGAGGTCGTATGCATAAACTGTTAAATTGAGAATTTTATTAATAAAATAATATTAAATTCCATCAAATACACATTTTATGGTTCCAAACCCTAATATCACTTCTCATGCCGCTGTTCTTTTTCTTTAATGGCCGATAATCAATTCGTTTCCCCTCCAAAAATCTCTCAATCCAGGTATTGATTTAGAAAACTTTCTAAATGAAAGTTGTAGATCGTTGAGGGATCTATAGATCCAACGGTTGATTTCGTGTGAAGCTATCGATTGGGGGTGTTTTTTCGTCGCGCGTGTCGTACGTATGTGCGCGCGTTTCGTCGAGTTGGTAGGGCCGAGCTCGGCGCTGCTTCTGCCGAAGGGGGAGTAAGAGATGAGCTACGTAGTGGTGGTTTTGGATCAATCTATCGGCGAGCGTGGAGGAGGCTATTTCGAACCCTAGTGTCGCGTGATGGGTTCCTGGTCACGTGATGGGTTCCTGTTCGCGTTTGGGTTCCTGTTGTTTGCGTTCGAAAGGTGGAAGAAGGATGCGGCCGTGTATTTTGGTATAAAAAAAAGAAAAATTGTTTTAAATTTAAATTCAAATCTTTAAATTTGAATAAGTTTTCAGATGAAATCAGATTCGAACGAAATTTGCGGCATCGGAATCGCAGAAAATAGTATTACAAGATGGTTCAGATCCGAAACCATTCCGGGCAAGTAGAAATTTGAATTAAATCGAACGTCGTACGGTTTAATTTGAATTTCGAACGCTCGCCGAAACTCAAGGTGAGTTATTCTCACTCACATCTGGATATTGGTTGATTTAAATAATTAATATTTAAATATCTGTGTGATTGGTTGCATATTATTGTTGTCATCAGTTTGAATTGATATTTATATACATGTGATGTGCTAATATTGGTGGATGCAGGGAAAACAGGTTGGAGGGATCCAACTAGATTCCTCACACTATAGTAATTATCTTTATAATTGATGTTGTAACCTGTTATATATTGTGATTGATAACTCTGAATTTAACTGTATTGTGATATTGCTGGATAGGTATATACACAGAATTTTAAGAATAAAATAAAATAAATTGTATTTTTAAAGAAATAAAAGGAATTGATAAATAAAGAATTTAAGGGAATTAAATTTGGAATCTGGGTTGAGTGAAGAATGAAAATTTGCAAAGTGGGAAATAAAAAAAAATAAGGCGAACATTTATTAGTTGATAAATGAGGAAGTAGGGATTTCTGGTGATAATTTCAATAAGAAATTATAAATTGTTAAAAATAACAATGGGGTTATTTTGATAATAATGTTCCCTAGAAATTAAATATGATGTGAAAAGAAACCCTTCAAATTAAATTAGAAATAAATTGCAAATTAGAATGTTGCAGAAATATTATTTAAAACCATTGAAAAATTTAAGTAGGTAATTAGTTAACAATTCCTTAAGTATGATTTCATTAAATAAATTTATAATAGTTTATTTTAAAAAGGCCTTTAAACTTATACTTTGGAAATGAATTTTCCGGGAATGGAAATGTGGTTAAGCTTTGTAAGAAGTTATTTTAAACCTAGGGAGGAAATTTATGTATTAAATATAAATCTGAATTGAAAATATAATCGACAGAATTTATAAATGGATTTTCTGGGTTGTTTGAGTAGGAATGAGTTTCCCTGGAAAAAACCAAGTTCGAGTTTTAAATAGATTTTATTAAAAGAAGTCTAAAATTCAACTTATTTAAAAAGAGTGTTTGGAAAATTAATGTTTTAAGGTAAATATAAATAAATTAGCGATAGTAAATATTTATAAATGCCTTAGTAATTATTTTTACAAATGGATTTGTGTAAAAAGCTAGTTTTGGACCTAAGTTATGGAATTAGTATTAATCTCTTTCAAACTCTATTTTTTTTTTAAAAAAATTAGTTTAACTAACACCTTAGTTTAAATCAAGTTATATCTTATCAAATAGTTTTACTTTAAATATTTTGAAATTATGTTTTGAGTAAATAACTAGTAGTAAATTTATATATTTTAAAGTATATTTCGGAATAAAGTGTTTAATTGTTTTAATTCCAAATTGTTTCAAACTTGGTTTTTTCCAATGGAAATAAATGGTAAAGAATTTACCTTGTAAGGGAAGATCTTTGGGAATAGTTTCAAATGAGCTTTGAAATTTGAAAATATATCTTTAAAGATATCTGAAGGCGAATAAATAATGTGGGAAATTATTTATTATGTGATGGATGTTTGTGGATATTAATTGATAGTTAAATCACCGACTATCAATATTAGAAAAATGCGTTGATCGTTTCGAAGAGACCGGGATCGAGATTTATTTCTCGAAAACCACTTCGATCCGGTTTGTACGTTTCGTGGAAAAACATGTTCGGAGTCGAAGATGGAGTAGTGAAGTGCAAGGGCTAGTCGCTACTAATCCTGAGGATATTTCCAAGGATGAAGTAGGAGTAGTACCTTCGGTTCCGTTCGAACCCGAGACGGACTTGTATGGATGAATGCTTACGAAACATCGTCAGGTGGGCGATGGGCATTCTAAGTGAAAACGTTCTAAAGGTAACGTTTAACCTCAAGCCTCATCAACCGGGAATGGCTAAAACAGGGGAGGTGCAGCAAGGTTAGGTGGGTCATGCCCAAGCAGGACAAGATTTTCCCATGTCTAGATGTCCCTTTATATTCGGCTTAGTGGGTGGTTGGTCGCGCCAACCACGGGGTTATCTTGTTCGGGACTGTTCAGTAAGGAATGGTTCCGGCCTTGTGTTGCAGGGGAGCGGGCGTACTCCTCGGTACTCTGATCTAGGCCAGGTACTGTGACGGGCGGTACCCCAGTAGCCCAGCCATTGATGGAAATCCATTCTCCCTACGAGCCTTGTACGAGTTTTGTTTATATTACCCACTTTTGTGGCTAGTAGCTGGAATTTAATGAATGTAACAATTTCGGCTATTTTATAAGTATTTGTAAATAGACCCTATTATAATATCAGAGGATTTCTATAAAAAGTGTTTTAGCTATCGTAAGGTAAAAACTCGACATGTTTATTTGGGGCGTGGTCTTACGAGATGATTTTGTTTTTCAAAGGATTTTTGAAACTTTAATAATCAATTTGGATGCATATTTATTATCAGCTGGTATTACAGACTGACTCGGGTGTTATTTCATTATAATGCTCCGGTCAGACCGAGTATTATTTGTTCAGGATCAGGATGCTATGTAGCAGGAGAGGAGCTGGAGTCCGAGACGTATTACCTATATATATATATGTGTGTGTGTGTGTGTGTGTGTGTGTATTCTGCTATTGTGATTGTATGGTATGTCTGAATGGTAATTTGATGTATGAGATACTCTGATGTTGCGATGTATCAAAAGTTATAGATTTCATTTTGTGTGAAGTTCTATATTTATTATTATAGTTTATTCCGTTGCGACTGTGAGATTCTGATATTGTGTAGTTTCTTCTTCCTCTATCTCTTCTTCTTTAACCCTAATGGCTCGTAATTCTGTGCCACTTGAGTTAATAGAGGTAGAATAGTGTTGATTCACAGGGGTACGGATTTGCAGGCTGTCACAATCACGGGAAAATAAACTGTGACCCACCTCAACATATCCTCATCACCACTGTGCACCTGCACATAATCTCAGGCCATCTCTGGCCATCCATACGACCACCCCACTGCCAACAATCATCCCTTCAAACCATCTCAACATCAACCTCTACAACATATACTCAAATTCAATTTCGAGATCCAGATTCCAAACCTGGAACTACAGACAACAAACACCCCCCCCCCCCAACCTGTCAACCGCGATATCACCCAACTCCGACCACTATCACACTCCAAACTCCGGTGATGACTCCATTAATACATCATCTACTAACATGCCAAAAATGGTTGAACTCGATCCAATGATGAAGCCGCAGTCGAACAAAATCAGTGACCCATATAAACTAGGGTTCACACTGCAAATTCCAAATTACAACCTCAATAATGACAAGTAACCCAAATTCCTAATTTTCCTATAATCCCTGATAGATACACTATCTTCATAAACAATTTCAACCAAATCCATTGCAGGATTCAACAGAACTTGACCAAAATGAAAAATACAGTTAATTTGAAACTGCACTTTATTTATAGCGCTACAAATTGAAATTTTTGTTTTAAAATTCTTGAATTCACTTAATGATTCTATTAATAGACCTGAAATATTAAATTTTAACAATTGAATTTTACTCTAGGAAAATTAGTTCTATATAACTTGATTTTTTTCACGTTACAGACAATCATATGTAATTCATATAAATTTGAACTTACACCATTCTAAAATAAACATGATTTGTTCAAAAATTTAAGTCCTAATCAGCAAACAAGTCAAAGAAAAAAATTGAGGAATCAAACATGAGTTTGAAATTTTGAAGATCACACATGCACAGTCATCATCTTTTTACAGACACATACTTGCAGGTAATTTCATATATATTCATTTGTAATTTATAAAGCATGTACAACTTACCTATTAAACAGTTTTTAAAAGATGAGTTACTCACCTGGACTAAAGTGCAGAGCACCATTTCAATTGCATGTTCCAGATTTTGAAAATTTATGAAATGCAGGCCCTTGCTCCAGATGCAAAGAAATGCAGACCCTCATATTTAATGCTTTTAATCTTTGTTTGTAAATGATGCTTTCAGTTTTACAGAATAGAATGCCTATATGCTTGCTTCATGGTTGCAGATGCAAATTTCCCAGGTTGTTTTGAAAAAAATGCAGGCATGAAGAGGTTTCAATCAGTGATGCAGAGATCATCAATTGTATGCAGGTTTGGATGAAATTCAAAACAAAAGGCAGTGAATTTCCAAGTGCATGCAGATTTTGAAATGCAGATTAATATTTGAATTTAAGGAGGATGGGTTTGATTTTGAAGAGGAGTGGAATAATGCAAATATACTTGAGTTTGAAGTATTGCAGATTTGATTTTTATGAAATTGGTGTATGCGGATTTTTGATTATGGAAATGAAAAATGAAATTTGGTCTTTCTTTTGATTAAGGAATGTAAAAAAAAATATGAATGAAGAAGCAAGTTTATATAAAGGTAACTTTCAGATTTAATGAATTAAAAGAAAATTCAAAATAAAATTTACACTTGTACAAATGTTAGACACTTGTAAATTTACACACATAAATATTTAACACATGTTAACTCAAAATATACACATGTCTCTTTTAAATGATTTGTTATCTTAATTAAATGTTAAATAAAAATTAAGCTTAATGAATGTTTAAACTTAGTTAGCTAGTTCTTATACTTAGTTATGTATATATTCAATTTCTAAAGAACAAAGCAAAGTATTATTATAAATAGAACAATATACAATTAAATAATTTATCTTACATATTTAAAATCATATAGTTATTTAATTAAATATTTTTGAAAAGCTTAAATTAAAAACAAATCAAAATTTCCATTTTTAAAACATTAAAATTATGTTATACTAATTTAATTAAGAACAACTTATCTATTTAAAATATATACAAATACATATACATTATTAAATAGAAAATAGATTTATTAACTCATTAAAAATAATTTCACAAATTAAATATTTAAATAAAGAAGATTATAGAATCAAATCAAATTTATTAACAAAAAATATCAATTCAATATAAATTTAAACACAGATTATTAAATTTATATTGTCCAAAATTTCGGGATATTACATCTTGTCTAGTGCTAACAATAATATCTTCAACTGTCGTTTTGCAGCCGGCCCAAGGTGTCGGTTAATAGTCATTTGTAAGAAAATTTAACAAGTGTCATTATTTTATTTTTATTTTTTAAAATAATAAATAAAAGATAAAAGAAGATACATGCATCTCTGCTCCTTTCTCATTTCTCTTTTATCTTCATTATCAAAGAAACAAGTAAAACAAAAACTGTAAAGATTTCAAAACTAGAACAAAATCAGTAGCCTGTAAAAAAGAAAATCAAACCAAAAAAAAATCAAGAATCAACTACCTCAAATCATCTTGGTTTAAAGTAAGCTTTTAACCTCAAATAATCAAGGCAAGATCATTTCAACAACTTCCCAGTTTTCAAAAGATTATCAAGCATCATCCAGTTTTCAACAGATCACGGCAAGACCCAGATTCCAAAATAATGTGGCATGTGTTCTCTGTTCTAGCATTTAAGGTGAGTACACAATCATCTATTATATAAATTGTGCTTGTAATCAAAAATTGAAGTTATGTTTGCATGGATAAATTAAGTGTTTGTGTGTGTGTATAGATATGTTTCAATCAATGCATGACTGTATGAATATATATATATATATATATATATATATAAGTCTCTGTTTGAATAACAGACACATACACATTCAAAACAATTCAATTCCTCTTCATATGTTCAATTTTAGGTTATGTTCCTTAAAGGTGAATTGTTATTAGCAAAAAAATTTGATTTTTATAAATATTCTTAAGTTTAATTAACAAATAAGCTTACGGGAATCAGTAAAATCACTGTGGAAATCATTTCCAATCAGAAAATCAAGTGTTTAGATTTCAAGTTTTGATTTGGTGTTTGGATTTAAGCTTTGAATTGATGAATTTTAGTGGTAGCATTTATATTTTTAAGTGGGTTTTTGGGTGGGAATTACGAGTTGAATGGAAAGTGGAATTCTTCAAATTCCGATGATTGGGGATTTGAGAGATGTCGAGTTCGTTGATGGAGTAAGATCATGGATCGGGGTGCTTGGGAAAATTGGTCGGGGAATTTTTAACAGGCCATGATGGCATGGCGAGGAGGGAGTAGAGTTTTAGGAGCTCGCTTAGTCGATGTTGAGGTCGGGGAATTTGCGTCGTCATGAAGGATCTGGAGACTATCGGTGGTTGGGGAAAAGAAGAAGGTGAGTGTGACGCCCCACCTCTATACCCACGCTAGCCAAGAACACTACGGTGTAGTGCTGTCAACTAGCACGGAGAATAAGGCTGTTGAGGAGCGACCATCCATATGATTGCTTATCACACGATGGCTATAAATAATCTTCGGAAACAAACATAGAAATAAGCATAGCAGAAATCAGTCACAGATATCCATATCACAAAGGCGGAAGAAGATATGAATATATAACTAACACATGAAAGTGTACATCAGAGTAGTGGTCAAAAAGATCCACAATAATACAAAAGAATAGCAACACGTGCTATACAAAAGAATACAACTATGAGTCTATGTCTCAAGTGTATACAACAAAAACTGCTAATCTAAATAGTTAGCCAAAAGTCAGAGTAGCAAATCCCGGGAAGAAGTCAAGTAGAAGCACCTGTAACATCTCGGTCTGACCCGAGTATTATTTAAGAAAATAATAAACGGATCAGTCTAGCTATAAATATCAGATGACATGGCATAAAATAAAAGATATGGCATAAACATAAAATATCCATACTAACATACTACTATAAGTATGCAAATGATGATCAACAGAAGATCAATCAATAAGAGATAAATCGATATCACAAGAATCTTCTCAAAGATCCAATGAGGGCATCATACCCTAAACTTGTACTCATAACAAGTCAATGACATAAATTCCAGAAATCAACACAAGAAATCCAGAAATCACAGAAAAAGGGAAAGAGGCCTATCACATGACGGTCCGAAGACCATGGGGAGCTACCCCATATGGGTGAGTCGGAATCACCCAGATGAAGTCTAGGTTAACCAAAAAGCAAAAAGGTATGTGTGAGTGGAATCACACAAATGGTGTCTAGCCTAACCTCGCAACAAAGAGACATCACACAATTGCTAGTCTAAATCATAAAATGATCGTCATGATCAACGAGAAGTGTCAATTACACTAAGTTGGTAAATGTAAAAGTTTAGTTTCATGTACCATAACCACTAGCTTAACTTAAATATTTATGAACAAACTGTAAATCTTCACTAATAAAATTGTCACTAGAGGTTCAATCGAACAAGTCCAAGAATTAACCGATGAAGCAAACGCAAGCGTTTCATACCACTTGTTTTACTAAGCCGTTTAATTAGATTTCTCATCCGAGTGGTAAAGGTTTGTATATACTAATAGATTGGAAAACGGGTTAAGAAAAGAGCTTTGTTATTAAAAATAGAGTTGAAATCCTTTTATTGAAAGAGTTTTGATATTTACTGCTAGTTTTGAAACCTTTATATTTTAAAGTGACAAATCACAGAAGCGATTGTAGAAACAATCAATCACAAAGATCACATTCGAAGATGTGATAAAAATCCAAGGAAATCAGCTCAACAAGTTCTGTTGAATGTTTTTCAGATAAGATCCCCTACGGAGGGGGGGTCCGAGGGGGTGGCAACCCCCCAAGGTGGGGGTGCGGGGGCAACGCCCCTGCTACGGGGTTCGACCTAGTGAAGACCTAAGGGAGGATAGGATCGAGCGACCTAAAGGGGCACGCGACCTAAAGGTGTTCGCGACCTAGTGGTCGAGCGACTTAAGGGGGTACGCGACCTAATGGAAACTCACTAAGGCAAGGTGCGACTCAACCAGGTGAGCGACCTAGTGGGAGGGAAACGACTTAAAGTCTATACGACCTACCGACCTAAGGTCAAATACGACCTAAGGTCAGATACGAGGTCACGCGACCTAAAGATTTGCAGAGGGGACGCGACCTAACGGCACAAAGGCCTAACGACCTAACTGGAATAAGGTCATGCGACCTAATGGCCTAACTAGGTCGAGCGACCTAAAAGGTATAACGGCTTAAGGTTCTTCGACCTAACGACCTTGTGGTCTTGTGACCTAAATGGTCTAACGACCTAACTGTATTAAGGTCTAACGACCTAAACTGGTCAAGCGTCCAAATAGTCATGCGACCTAAGGAAGGTAAGGTCTAACGACCTAACACTCGCGACCTAACGGTCTAAAGAAGATGGCCACGTGACCTACGACCTTGCGACTTTGCGACCTGGCGACCTAGCGACCTTGCGACCTAAGGTCCATACGACCTAACTCCTAAGACGTTAGAAATGGCCAGAACGACCTACGACCTAAGGTCCATACGACCTACGACCTAAGGTCCATACGACCTAACTCCGAAGTGCCAACTTTACCAGAGCGACCTAAGTGCATTTTTTTCACCAAAAACGCTAAAAATTGGAGTTTTTCGCCAATCCAATTCAAACCATATGCAAATGTACATGCAAAAGTGATGGGGAATCATTCCCAACAGTCTAATATAGTTGTAGACTAGAATTGTGAGATAAAAATCTCACCTTTTCACCAAATTATGAAGGTAAAGCTTGAAGGTGAATGGAGAAGCAACCACAAGCTTGAATCCAATGCTTTTTCCTTGAATTTGGAGTTGAATGATGGAGTTGGAGTTGAAACCTAGGCTTGGAGTTTCTAGTTTCCCTTTCCACTCACCATTAATGTTAAAGTTTGTGTTTGGTAGGAATTTATGAAGAGTGAGGAGAAGGAGAGAAGTGGATTTGAGTTATAATGGCTAATCTAACTCAAGGTCCAAAGCGGGAAAAGTAAGTGAAATTCCACCAACTCCAAACCTATTAATGTTTATACTTAAAAAAGTTGTAAACGGCATTTCGAACTCAATGGAAGTGGTCTCGAGTCCTAATTTGACCGTTTGCAAAAGTAGCTTTTCGGAACAATATCCGATTAACGATAAAATATTTAAATATAAAATAGATAAATATGCGGGTTGTTACAGTGAGCAAGGCGAAGGTTTGTGCGGAGTTTCGTATCCTCCGGTGATCGAAGGCGATGGTGAGGGTGATTTTTTCCAGTCGAACTTGGTTCCCTAAAAGGTCGATCTGCTTGATTTTGTTTGCAGGCGAGTTCATCGAAGTTTGGTGGTCTGAGCACTAGTATAGATCATCTTGACTCATGGGTGTCTCGATGAGGGTCGGAGTTGGTCGGATTTGGTGGTGCACATGCATGCGTGGGTGTATGTGTTTGAGTTGTTTTGTGATAATGAGGAAGATGACGTTTACTCAGTTGCGTGCTTAAAGCTGTGTGATGATTGTCCCAAAGCAGAGTGATAACGTGTGTAACTCAAGAATGAGAACGGGCTTTGTTAATTGGCCCGGGTTTTAATCATAGCAGTTTCCAAATTTTAAAATAAAAATAAAAATTAGGTTCAATTTTTTTAAAATCTATAGTAATTTGTATCATTTTAAATGTTTAAAAGAAAATTTGAACCAGCTTTAAAAAGTAAAGCAAAAGCATAAGCACGTTTTTTTTTAAACTATAAAGTAAATATGTATCAAGTTTTGAAGTTTAACGTTTTAAAGTTTTGAAAATTTGGAAATTAAAATGGATAAAAAAGTTTCCAAAGAAACATTAACCAAGTCCTAAAGAAAAGGTATTGATTTTAGATGAAAATATTTTTGATAAATTAAATTGTTTTGATTTGGATAAATAAATATTAGGTTAATAATCTCAAGTTGTTTTCAAATAAAGGGATGTGTTTTATGGAAGTGATTAAAGGATAATTACTTAATAAAAGTAATTAGAGGATAAGGAATGAATGAAATTAATTGAAATATTAATTAATTTAAAGGATTAATTAATTTGGATAATTAATTAAAGAGTTGGTTAGTTGATATAAGTAATTAAGAATGATCTTTTTTTGTAGAGTAAAATATAATTGCTTAGTGTAAGTAATTAAGGACAATTGCTTAATGGTTAATTAATTAATGCAATTAATTAATTAATGAGATTTAATTAAGGGTAAATTTATTTATGTAATTAATTAAAGGATAAATTAATTATGTAATTAACTTAAGGTTAATTTATTTATGACCAATCAAGGGATAATTAACTAATGTATGTGATTAAGGGATTGATTAGTAAATTTCATTAATTAAATAAAGTAATACAAATGGTTTGTACTTAATGGATAAGCAGGGTTAAGTAATAAATTTATTAGTTAAACTAATTAGGAGATCAATTAATCTTTTTTTGGATGAATAAGTTATGTTGAATACCCTAAACAGATTAATGTGTGATATGAAATGCTTGGTTGAAATGAGATAATGTAAGTTATCTATATGTGATGAATGTCATGTGAACTCACATCCTGTTTAAATGAATTGAATTGTTTTTCACTTAACCAACTTAGATTAAAAGGGTATTGGATTCGAAGAGACCGGGGTCGGGTATCAGCAATACCTGAAACCACTTCGATTAGTAATCTAAATTCTTTATAAATTGGATATGTGGAATCAATAGGCTGGAATGGAATTTATTAAGCAACATGGTCATTTTAACAGTTCTTAGATATTGATTGTAATTGTAATTGATTGTAACAGATTAAGAACTCATAGGAGGTACGAGTTACCAGGGGTTTTCAAATAAGTTTTATGGCTTAGTATTTCAAATTATTTGAGTTTACTCACGCTGGTTTCCAGCCTGACCCGGGTGTTACTTTGATGTAATGCTCGGGTCAGATCGATTATTATAGATTTTTAGATTAGGACGTTCCGGAGCCCAGGAGGCGAGCTGGATGGCAGGAATGCATGGAGTTTTCGACTGTGTATATTGTTGATTATCTAGGACAAGTTAAATTTCAACTGTCCAGCATTTGTGTAATGTTGTAACTCTGATATATTATTATAAAATTGACAGTTACACCTTTCTTTGTAAATGCTATTATTTGATATTATATTTAATCCGTTGCGAATGTGAGATGTTGTTGTTCTCTGTTCTCCTTCTACCTTCTTCTTTTCTTTAACAATCTAAAATTTTGACGTCCGATTGCTCGGCACTTCTAAAGTGAACGTATTAGTGTCGACTTTTAGGGTCGAAAATTTTGGGTCACTACAAATCGGGAGTTCCAGGCTTGCTAAAAATAATTTGAAAGCTTGTAAAATTTATATTAATGATACTGAAGATAAGAAAGCCTTAAATTTGAATTTATAAGTGTTTTTCTCAGTTTTAAAAATATATTGTTTAAATTGAATTTAAAATAGCCTTATGAGGCACAATCTCAGAACTCGACGAAACCATTTCCATTAGATCCGTAATAGCATATTATCATCGGGTTTTAATTTTCTAGCGTTTGGAGCGATCGTTTGGCCTTACGGTAGATAAACGCACTGAAATCTATATTGAAAATTTAATATAATTTTTGGGTTCAAAAAGCTATCTTCTGCATACGATCGAGTTAGGCCTCGAAACCTTTTCCATTGCTTTTGAATTAGGGGCATAACATTGTAAACGCCCGGCGGCACGCGTCGATAGGAAATCGAGATTGTGAGTTACGAAAATCGAGACGAATTAAAATTGAATTTAAATTTAAATAATATTATTATCGCATTGGAATTTGTGGCAAGCACAGACACGTAAAGAAAACTTTAAACATGTGTTCTTCCCGATAGAACACGCATCTTCTTTAAAGGAGAAAAATAAAAATAAATAAATAAATAAAGAGGAAATAAGAACATTTTTTTTATAATTATGCCTATAACGAAATCACATCCCTCTTCACTCTCTTCTCTTCCCTGTTCAAGGCCATGGCCGCGATTATCCCTCTTCCATTTTAAAATCAAATTCAATCGAATGCTAAAACAAATAAAAAATTTGTCGCCCATTCAAAATTAAACCGTATCATCGCGAATTCGTTGAAGGAAATTGAGGCACTGTTTAGTTTTTGTAGGGGCAACGCTGTTCGAGGCTTAGAAGGATGTCGTGGTCGAAGGATTTGGAGGGTATTGGTGACTTCGAAGTCATGAGGCACGATGTAGGTGGCTGCATGTATGTGCATGGGATGGCAGCGTTAGGCGCAAGGCAGGGCGAGGTGGTGCCCAAGTCTGCTTGAGTTGGGTCAGATGATCGTCGCGATTGTGGGGTGAGCGGGATCTAGGGCTTAGGGGTCAGGAAGTCTCGTTTGAGTGCAGAGCTCGTCGACCTTCATTTTCTGGTTCTAGCATGTCAAGTTAACTTAATTTTACACGTTTTAATTTGATTTACTTATGATATAAATTGTAAATAAGCAATTGACTATTATTTCATTTATTAGAATTTAACAGCAAGTATAAGACAGTCTTGTTTAAAATTAAGCAGATAATATATACATATTTTAATTTTAAAACAATAAATATATATATATATATATATGGAGATAAGCTTTTGAAAATGGAAAATTTTAAAATGTTTGATTTATATAAAATCATAATTTTGTCTATATATATATATACATAGATATATATATATATATATATACACATAGATATATATATATATATATATATATATTTCATAAGTATGTATATATGTAGTTTTAAAATAATAATAATAATAATATATTCATGCGTGTTTTAATGCGTAGGCGAAAAAGAATATATACACGTGTGGTTTTGAAAAAATACAGGATTGATATAAAGATTGGATTTTTAAATCTATGCAGTTATTTTTACAAGTATATGTGTTTTCAAAAAAAATATAACAATAAAAATGCACATTTTAAACTTACCAGCTTATTTTATATAACGTAGTATGATGATAAATTTGTTTAATAAAATTATTTAATAATTTTTTTTGCTAAAAAATATTGAAAGGGAAATAGTTTAAAAAAATTAAAATCATTAGTTTAGAATCAAATCACTAGTTAATTTAATTATTAGTTAATTAAATTTATTAAATGGAAATTGATTGTTTGATTTTTTATTCAAATATCAATAAACTGTATTAATATTTATACAAGGTTTAAAATCATGGAAAAAATAAGCTGGCTTGGATCAGGATTGCAAATTAAAAATCAAAGGTGAGTTAATCTCACTCATATAGATTACCTTTTAAATTTAAATTATTGGTTGTTTGATTTCATTGATAATTGTTATCTGTCTGGATGTGATAGTACTTATATATAGTAGTATATATAGTATATATTGGAGTGATTGATTTCCCGCATTATATAGCAGATGAGACCCTATGTGCCTTGCATAATGGCGGATGACCCCATATACCGCGATATTCCACCTCGAAGTGGAATTGGTATTTTATATCGTGCTAACATCTGTGGATGCAGGGAAACAGGTTGGAGGGATCCAACTGGATTCCTCAAAAATATTTAGATTGTTTAAATATTCTGCATTATGATTTATTGGATAATCTGTGATAGACTACGTTGGTAATTGGAAATAATGGATGTTACGGTTTGATTGAATATATTTGGCTATACTGAGTTATCAAAAATGTATGGAATGGATTTTTGAAGGGAAAATAAAAGAGAGAATTTTTAAGTAAAATAATTATAGAGAATTTGGTTAAATTAAAGAATGATTTAGAAAAAAGATAAAAGTTGATTTTTAAATTTAAATAAATAAATTCCAAAGTATGGGAAAGGAAATTTTTGAATAAATGGGAATAAATGAATTTTTAAACTAAAGTGATATTATTTAAAGGAATAAAAGATTTATTTTTCAATTCAGGATTTAAATGATTTAGGAAGAATAAAAGAAGAATTTTGAAATAAATATGAAATTGGTAGTTTCAATCTAAATAAGATTTAAAATCTTAATAAAGAAGTTAAATTTGAAATTAATGGGTTTTGAAATAAAATTGAGTAAGTAAAGGAATTTATTTTAAAATGGAGTAAATTTTGGAAATCGATTTGGAAATTTATTTAATGTTTGAAACTGTGTTTTAAAAGTAAGATGAGACTATGGACTTTATAAATTGGGTTTATAAAGTGAAATAAGATATCAGTAGATATTTGAAAATATAAATTCACGATGGAAATTTATAAACGAATGGGCAATTTGTTTTAAAAATAAATAGTGGTTTATTTTTAAATGGTGTCAAAGAAAAGTGTATTTCCCTGAAAAGCCAAGTACGTTTTCAAAGCAGATTTTTAAGTATAAGTTAAAAGTTTTAAAGTTGTTTAAAGGAATGTTTTTGAGCAATTATTATTTAAGTTGTTAAAATTTTAAGGTAAATATTTATTAAATTAGTCATAGTAGTAATTATTTTAAAAGGTTAATTGGTACTATGATTTAAAAAGATAATTATTAATATTTACATTTTACAAAGTAGTTTTATTTTGAAGATAGTTTGGTTAAAGTTTTTATTTGAAAACTTGTATTGAATTTCGTAAATTTTATTTTAAAATTTGTTTTGGCTTAATTTTTACATGAGAAGTTATTATAAAATTACATAACTAACAATTTAAATAAAGTCTTCTAATTGGTTATTTTAAAAGTTTTAATAGTATATATATTTTTGGGTAAAGCGATCGTAAATTATTTTAAATTTTAAGTATTTAGACTTGGAAATTTTCAGTGGAAATAAACCATATTTGAAAATTTATTCTGCAAGAGGAAAGTGATTTGAAATCTGTTTTCAAAGGGTTGAAGTGTGGAAGATATCTTGCGAAGATACTTTGAATAATAAATAATTTTGAAAATTATTAAGACTAATGGTTGTTTATGAATGTTATTTGATAGTTAAACTACCGACTATCAATACTGGCCAATGCATTGATCGTTTCAAAGAGTCCAGGATCGGGATTAATTTTTCGAAAACCACTTCGATACGATTTGAACGTTTTCATGAGGAAGACAAGACCTGGGAGTCGAAGATGGAACAGTGAAGTGCAAGGGCTAAGCGCTACTAATCCTAAGGGTGATTCCAAAATGGATGTAGCAGGAATAGTGCCTTCGGTTCCATTCGAACCCGTAACGGACTTTTATGGATGAATGCTTTCAGAACATCGTCATGAGGATGGTGGGTATTCTAAGTGAAAATGTTCTAAAAAGATAATGTTGAGCCTCAAACCTCATCAACCGGGAATGATTGAAAATCAGGGGTTATGCAGCAAGGCTAAGTGGGTAGCACCCAATTAGGGTAAGGTCATCCCTGTCTAGAGGTCCCTTTTTATTCGGCTGTATGGGCAGTTGCTGATGCCAACCGCGGGCTAATCTTATTCGGACTATCCAGTAAGGGGTAGCTCCGGTCTTATGTTGCAGGGGATTCGAGGGGATCCTTGGTATGCTGATCTGGACCAGGTACCGTGACAGGTGGTACCCCAGTGCCTAGTCATTAGTTGGAAATCCATTCTCCTTACGTGCCTTTACGGTTTTTTTGTAGAACCTAGTATTGCTGGAATTTAACAATGTAACAATTTCGGCTATTTGAATAAGTATTTGTGTATAGACACTACTATAATATTAGAGGATTTTATAAGAATTGTTTATTTATCGTAAGGAAAAAAACCCGGCACGTTTATTTGTGGCGTGGTCTTACGAAATACCTTTGATTTCAAATGATTTTGAAAAATTTAATAATCCAATTGAGTGTATTTTCTCACGCTGGTTTTTCAGACTGACTCAGATGTTATTTAATATAATGCTCGGATCAGACCGAGTATTATATAGAGTATAAATTTTGGATGGACTACTATGGAGCTCAGGAGACAAGCTGGATGACGAGGCGTATTTATGTATATTTATATTTCCGCTGTGCAGTGTAAGCTGTATATTCAGCTTTGGAGGGCATGATATTATAACCGTCCCGAATTGAGTTGACGACTTGTATTTGTATTCTGATGATATAATATATAAACAAATATAATTCTTTTGTTTAAAGATAGTCATTTATCTATTATTTATTGTTCCGTTGACTTTGTGAGATTCTGATATTGTTTTCTATTTTATTCTTCTACCTCCTTCTTCTTTAACCCTAACGGTTCATTTTCCAACATTCGATTGTTCGACATTTAATATAGTGGACGTATTGTAGTCGATTTTTGGGCGTCGAAAAAATTAGGTCATTACATTGTGGTATCAGAGCTGAAGGCTAAGCGAGAACCTTGGCCCTGGTAGGAACTACTCATTAAAAATAGAGTCCATAGTACTCTAGAATGAGTTTGGGTGTAATAATGGATATGAGCGCGTATTTGTTAGTGAATATAAAAATTGTTTTTATATTGTGTTAACTTATCGATTGAGTGTTTATGGATTCTGGTTGATATGTGGGACGCCATGTCACCGATAGGGGTTTCTGAACTCTTAAACAAGATAAACCGACACAGTATTATTTTAATAAGTGGGTAAATGAAATAATTTTACCCAAATTATTTTTGTATATAAAAGAAATAATTTTTCCATAAATTATTATAGTTATATATGGTTGCTTGGTTGTTAGGAATGATAATATTAAACTACTATCATTGTTGTTGTTAAAATTGAATAAGGAATTGAAATCATAACTAAAAGCTAAGAAATAAATTCATATACAAATGGGATTTTTAAATGTGAATTTTAAGCGTGCTTTATAATTGGAATTAAAATAAAATTCCAGAGTAATATTTGAATATGAATTGGAAGGATTTGGAATTCGAAATGTCGGAAAGTTAAATTCCTTTGAGTTTGAAAATGATTTTCAATGGTTTTGAAGAAATAATGGTAATATTATTTCAGAAATATTTTTGAATTGGATTTAAAATCTGGTGAGATTTGAAATTTAAAAATATTTGGGGAGGGTTTTTGAAAAGAATAAAAGCATTGAAATCACTTCGGTCGCTTGAAAATAATTTCGGTGATGACTGTAGCATCATCGATTTTCATTTTCGAATTTCCAAGGGAGGAATTGTTGCCAAAATGTTTTAAATTGGAGTTGTTTTCAAAACTGGGTTTGGTTTTAAAATTCAAAGGATATTTGATTTGCAAATGAATTATGTATATAATTGATTTTAAAATGATTTTGAAATGTTGAGTAATGGTTTAAAAGATTCTGGAATCTTATTTATATTGTTTATGGAATAATAAATGGGTTCGAATTTGAAATTTGTTTAGAATAAAATTTAACTCAAGAAGAATTAAATAAAAATTAGTACGAAAACAAAATAAGTTGGAAGGTAAGCTAATTAATTGAAGTGAATTTAAAGAAGCTAGCAAATGGAATTTAAATAAGTGGGAAACTTATAGAAGTTAAAATTAAATTGAATTGAAATGTAAGTGAATCTAGTTAAGTAAAAGTGAGCTTTGAGGGAAATGATTTTCGAAAATATGTTTATTAAGATTGTAAACAAATGAATAAAGTGACAAAGGAATTTACATTTCTAAGTAAGTAAAATGGAAGTTGAATACTAGAATTAAATTTGAATTGTGTTAAATAAAGTAAAATGGAAAAACTAGTCATGTTGGACTAAGCAAAACAATGTATTAAAATTAAAATTTGTAAGTAAACTAATTGACTTAAATGGTAAGCCAATAAATTGAAATTGAATATGGGGATGATGTTTAATTTAAATTGTGCAAAGTAAAGTGAAGTTATCAAATTAATTTGAAGTGGACTAAAAATAATATAAGTTGGAAATAAAAATGGATTGAGATAAGAAGAATAGAATCCAATATTTAAAATTGGAAGGTAAATTGAATTAAAATGAAAATTGTAAAGGCAAAGTGAATAGAAATGAATATAACTTCAGTAGTGAAGTAAAAATGAATATAAGAAGTGAATGAAATATTTATATTGAACTTTAGAGGAAATGGTAAATTCTTAAGTAAAATTTGGTACTGGAAAATATTCTAAGTGAATGTTGAATGAAGGACAAGTAAAGTGTGAAATGGAATAAGTGTGGATAAGTAAATAGAAATTAAAATAAATATGAATAAAAAGGAAACTGATATAGCTAATAATCAATTGGAAATAAATACGTAGGATATACGTATATTATTTTATTCGCATAGCGATTGATCCAGATTCGAGCATAGAATTTCGAGATAGTGATATCGATCCGAGTGGGATTTTTCACTCAATTTTCGACGGCGAACCATTGTAACGACCCAGAATTTTGGGCAATATAAATTTAATAATCTGTATAAATAATTTAACTGGTTTGATAATTTTTCTCTATAGCTTTAATTTAAACTGATAAATTTATTCTTTTTATGGTTAATAAATATTTAATCTGATAATTGTGATTTATATCTTTCTGGCAATTTAAAATATGATAAGATTTATTTTTCAAAGCTAATCAAATTTTATTAAGTTTACAATATATATATCTGGTATATATTATGAATAGAAGATCTTTTGTTTTAAATTAAAGATGAATTTTCAAATTGTAATATATATGTTGGCATATGTTATAATTTGAGTTATTTTGAAATTTAATTTAATCAATTGATAATTTATAATGTATGAATATTGTAGATTGAATCTTTGTTTTAGAATTAATGTTTTCAAAAATTAATTTAAAAATTAATTCATTTAAAATATAAGATAATTGCTTATTTTAAGTGTGTTAGTTTATAAAGGTTTTAATCAAAGTTCTGTTTTATTTTCTTTTTAAAGTGTTTAAATTTAAATGGTTATATAAACATGTATAAAGATTTATTTGTATTATAATTAGTTTATAATATTTTCTTTAAAAGGTAAGCTATTTATAAAATAAAGGGTTACAAAGATTTCACACTTGTATTTATTAAAATTCAAAAGCTTATTTTCATAAAAACATTTCACTAATGTGTATAAACATTTCATAAATACATATAAATACATAAGTAAGCATTTATTAACAAAGAAACTTAATTATGTAAGTTTATAATTGCATTTAAATTAAATAAGAATTTATTAATACTAAAAAAAAGACATGTGTAAACATATTAACAATAAAAACAATAACAATAACAATAATATATTCATGCATGTTTTAATATGTAGATGAAACAGAATATATGTACATATGATTTTGGAAAAATATAGGATTGGTATAAAGATTGGATTTTTAAATCTATGCAGTTCTTTTAACAAGTATATGTGTTTTCAAAAAAAATGACAATAAAAATGCACATTTTAAACTTATCAATTTATTTTAAATAACATAGTATGGTGATAAATTTGTTTAATAAACTTATTTAATTATTTTTGTTGCCAAAAAATGTTAAAAGCGAATTAGTTTAACAAAATTAAAAACATTAGTTTAGAATTAAATCATTAGTTAATTTAATTATTAACTAATTAAATTTATTAAATAAAATTGGTTGTTCAATTTTTTTATTTGAATATCAACAAGCTATAAAAATATTTATACAAGGTTTAAAATCATGGAGAAAACAAGCTGGTTTGGATCAGGATTGAAAATTATAAATCAAAGGTGAGTTAATCTTGCTCATATGGAATACCTTTTAAATTTAAATAGTTAAATTTAAATTATTGGTTGTTTGATTTCAATGATAATTGTTGTATGTCTGGATGTGACAGTATTTACATATAGTAGTATATATAGTATATATTGGAGTGATTGATTTCCCGCATTATATAGCAGATGAGACCCTACGCGCCCCGCATAATAGAGGATGACCCCATATACCACGATATTCCACCTCGAAGTGGAATTAGTATTTTATATTGTGCTAATATCTGTGGATGCAGGGAAATAGGTTGGAGGGATCCAACTGGATTCCTCAAAAATATTTAGAGTGTTTACATTTTCTGTGTTATGATTTATTGGATAATCTGTGATAGATTACATTTGTAATTGGAAATAATGGATGCTATGGTTTGATTGAATATATTTGGGTATACTGAGTTATCAAAAACATATAGATTGGATTTTTGAAGGAAAAATAAAAAGGAGAATTTTTAAGTAAAATAATTATAGAAAATTTGGATAAATTAAAGAATGATTTAGAAAAGGATAAAAGTTGATTTTTAAATTCTAATAAGTAAATTCGAAAGTATGGGAATGGAGATTTTTGAATAAATGGGAACAAATGAATTTTTAAACTTAAGTGATATTATTAAAGGAATAAAAGATTTATTTTTCAATTCAGGATTTAAATGATTTAGCAAAAATAAAAAAAGAATTTTGAAATAAATATGAAATTGGTAGTTTCAATTTAAATAATATTTTAAATCTTAGTAAAGAAGTTAAATCTGAAATTAATGGGTTTTGAAATAAAACTGGGTAAGTAAAGAAATTAATTTTAAAATGGCGTAAATTTTGGAAATCTATTTAATGTTTGAAAAAGTGTTTTAAAAGGAACATGAGACTATGGAATTTGTAAACTGGGTCTATAAAGCGAAATAAGATAGCAGTGGATATTTGGAAGTATGAATTCACGATGGGAATTTATAAAGGAATGGGTAATTTTTTTAAAAATAAATAGTGGTTTATTTTAAAAGGTGTGAATGAAAAGTGTATTTCCCTGAAAAGCCAAGTACGTTTTTCAAAGCAGATTTTTAAATATAAGTTAAAAGTTTTAAAGTTGTTTAAAGGAATGTTTTTGAGAAATTATTATTTAAGTTGTTAAAATTTTAAAGGTAAATATTTATTAAATTAGTTATAGTAGTAATTATTTTAAAAGGTTAATTGGTATTATGATTTAAAAAGATAATATTTATATTTATATTTTATAAAGTAGTTTTATTTTGAAGATAGTTTGGTAAAGTTTTTATTTGAAAACTTGTATAGAATTTCATAACTTTTAATTTAAAATTTGTTTTGGCTTAAGTTTTACATGAGAAGTTATTATAAAATTTCATGACTACCAATTTAAATAAAGTCTTCTAAATGGTTTATTTTAAATGTTTTCAAAGTATATATACTCATAGGTATAGCGATTTTAAATTATTTTAAATCTAAAGTATTTAGACTTGGAAATTTTCAGTGGAAATAAACGATATTGAGGAATTTATTCTGCAAGAGGAAAGTGATTTGAAAACTTTTTTCAAAGGATTGAAGTGTGGAAGATATCTTGCGAAGATATTTTGAATAATAAATAATTTTTAAAATTATTAAGACTAATGGTTGTTTGTGAATGTTATTTGATAGTTAAACAACCGACTATCAATATTGGCCAATGCGTTGATCGTTTCGAAGATTCCGGGATCGGGATTAATTTCCCGAAAACCACTTCGATCCGGTTTGAACATTTTCGTGAGGAAGACAAGAGCTGGGAGTCGAAGATGGAGCACTGAAGTGCAAGGGCAAATCACTACTAATCCTAAGGGTGATTCCAAAAGGATGTATTAGGAATAGTGCCTTCGGTTCCATTCGAACCCGGAACGGACTTGTATAGACGAATGCTTTCGGTACATCGTTAGGAGGACGGTGAGCATTCTAAGTGAAAATGTTCTAAAAAGGTAACGCTAAGCCTCGAATCTCATCAATGGGGAATGACTGAAAATCAAGGTTTATGCTGCAAGGCTAAGTGGGTAGCACCCAATTAGTGTATGTTCATCCCTGTCTAGAGGTCCATTTTTATTCGGTTGCTGATTCCAACTGCAGGGTGATTTTATTCAGACTATCCGGTAAGAGATAGCTCCGGTCTTGTGTTACAGGGGTTCAGGGTGGATCCTCGGTATGCCGATCTAGACCAGGTACTGTGATAGGTGGTACCCAAGTGCCTAGTCATTAGTTGGAAATCATTTCTCCCTACGTGCAGTTACATTTTTTTGTAGAACCTAGTATTGATGGAATTTAATAATGTAACAATTTTGGTTATTTGAATCAATATTTGTATATAGACAATACTATAATATCAAAGGATTTTATAAGAAATGTTTTGATTATCATAAGGTAAAATCTTGGCATGTTTATTTGTGGCGTGGTTTTACGAGATACCTTTGATTTCAAATGATTTTGAAAACTTTAATAATCCAATTGAGTGTATTTTCTCACGCTGGTTTTTCAGACTAACTCGGGTGTTATTTAACTATAATGCTCAGGTCAAACCGAGTATTGTAGAGTGCAGATTCTGGATGGACTGCTATGGAGCTCAGGATACGAGTTGGATGACCGGGCGTATTTATGTAGATTTATATTTCCGCTGTGCAATGTAACCTGTATATTCAGCTTTGGAGAATATGATATTATAACTGTCCTGAATTGAGTTGATGATTTGTATTTGTACATTGATGATGTAATATATAAACAAATGTAATTCTTTTGTTTAAAGATTAGTCATTTATCTATTATATATTGTTCCGTTGCATTTGTAAGATTCTGATATTATTTTCTATTTTTTCTTCTATCTCCTTCTTCTTTGACCCTAACGGTCCGTTTTCCGGCATTTGATTGTTCGGCATTTACTACAGTGGATGTATTGATGTCGATTTTCGAGCGTCGAAAAAATCAGGTCGTTACAGCCCCTATCACCGTGGTTCATGTGGGCCGTTGGATCTAGGGTATTAGATTTATGTCGCTAGGGTTTTGAGCAAAGGAAAGAAAGTATGGGTCTAAGAAAATTTCCGACATTATTCACCCTCCTAAATCTTGAACTCCAAATGAGGCATGCCCATTGGCATTCCTAGCTAATACCACTATTCTGAATGCAATGGAACTATTATCGAGACCTAATTCCACCATATACATAAGTTAGCTTTTTTAAAATCCAATTGTATAATTTTAATTCCTTAAAATTTAATCGTTACACGTTTTGAGCCCGCACGATCACACAATATGTTCAATTATCACTAAACTAGTCGGCAAGCAAAAACTTATTATTTCGGATCCAATGGCATTGGATTCGTTAAAATCCAAGACGGTGCCAAAAATGATAATTTCACACATTTTTAATATCGTTTTATATTTTCCGATCACGTTATCGATATTTATCTAAACTATTTATTATTGTAAGTAAATTAGCAAATTGAATTCATCAATTTTATTTATTAATTAAAGGATTTAAATAAGACAATTGAATCCATTTAATTAATGTTTAATTCACTATTCAAATATTTAAATGATCATTACAGTTGAATTCAAGTCATTAATTTTCGAACCCAATTATTTAAATATTTAAAATTAATTAAATATTCAAAATCAATTGATCAGGTTTTTGTGCTGTAACAGTCGCTTCAGCTGCACCACTATGGTTTGTGCCACAATAATCCAACTCCTGACAGAATACTACAAAGGTCACTCCAAACTTGCTCCTCTATCAAATCTCGCATATGTCTGCATTCATTCCTCTCATGCCCACCCAGCATATGGAAAATGCAATATTTTCCACCTTCCTCTCCCAATCGATGGGTACTTTCTTAATGGGCTTCTCATAGGGAATCTATCCTTTAATATTTGGATAGATCCTCTCTAGGTTCTCAATTAAATTATTGTAGGAGGGAAACTTCATTTCCTTTTTCTATCACTTAGATCGATGCTTCGAAGCCATCATAAGAATTCCTTTTTTCCCTTATCTTTTTAGATCCAGTCTTGGATGGTCCTCGATCCTATATAGCATTCACTTCACCATTCCCAGCTTTTGCATCCTTTTACCGTAAGTACCTTTCGGCTCGATAACAGAAATCTTTCAAATCCACCACTGCATCCCTTTCCAAAGCGTTCTTAAAATCGGTCTTATTAGCAACTCCAAAAACCACTACCATAAGAATAATTAATGGGTCTGGTTCTTACACTACACCAGCTATTGTATCGAATCTAGTCAAGTAACTCCTCAAAGTTTCACCTTTCCATCTGCTTCATGCTCGAAAGCATGATCACATTCCTTGGTCAAATAATATGAACTCTAAACTAGTTCATAAACATTTCCATTAATTCGGTTCATGTGCTGATGGATCCATTATCCAATTGGCAAAACCACATGGTAGTCAATCAGTTGAATACATTGGGAAATGCCATCCCATCATGTAACATCCCCCTACTTGGAGACCCAAAACTAATGGTTGCGGATGTTGAAGATATCCATAGTTATTATCCTCGGTGACCAAATATGGCAATGTTAGATAATACGCAATGTTAGACCAAATACGGCAATGTTAGAAAATAAGGCAATGTTAGACCAACCACGTTCAGATAAAATATACTTACTAGAAAATATGCTAAGAGCAACATATGAAGGTCCCCCTTGGATGATCAGAGTATATAAGGCAATAAAACAAGTTTTCCTTTATAAACAAACATGGCGGAAATAAAAGAACTCTAAGTAGCTAGCATGCCTCCTGCACATCATTGGAAGCTTTGTTTGTCCAAAAGAGCACCTGAAAACTCTAATTCTCAAACTACACAAAATCAATTGAGTACCCAAGAGTTTAAGGGAAGAAAAACATTGAGCCAGACATAAAGCCTAGTATGAATACTAATCTACCATCTTAAACCATTTAGATATCTAGTGAGACTACGCCGCGTAGCGAAACGGGTTTCCCTTCATTAGTATCCTAAAACCTTTATAAACCCATATACCGTGCTCCTTCATCCACAATGGTTAAAATAATTCAAAACTATATGACATGATGATATGCAAAGCAAGTGAATCAATTCTGAATTACCCATCCCCATTCATTTTAACTATTTGTCTCGGTTATAGTTTCTAGGATTATTATTAACTTAATAGTTGCCATTTGCTGACTAATAACAGGTTAATATTTAAGGACTCCATGTCCGGTTACATAGTTTTCAGGGGATCACTAAGAACTTATTGGTAACTCCAATATCTTTATTCTCCTAGTTTTCATAGGCTGCCTAGAAACCTATTGGTAACTCCAATATCTTTTATTCTTATCCTAGTTTTCATGGGCTGACTAGGAACTTATTGACATCTATCAATATCTTAATCTGAATATAGTTTTCATGGCTAACTATAAACCTCCCCTGCCAACATCAAATCATAGTTTTCATGGGCTGCTATGAATCTATTGGCACCTGCCAATATCTTTTCCTTTATACAATTTTCATGGGCATGTTGTGAACTTATTGGTCACTATAATGAAGATTATAACATTTCTTAAGTTATATTCACTACAGGGTCAACCTAGCAGGTCATTCTGCCCTTCCCTAAAGCACCGTTATGGGTTAATTACAATGTGAATAAATATATGAAGAATCAATCATAGTAACAAAATAATACCAACACCTATAGTTTAAAGTCCTTGAAATCATTTTATATAAAACTTGGTTAATCCCTTCAACCTGTTATTCAAGGAAAACTTTTTCAAAAATTACATTTCAAAGCTCTTTATTTATGCCATGGTTTTTTCTTTAAAATGATATTGGATTATTTGTTTTTAAAACCTTAAAACATCACTTTCGAAAAGCTTGGATAACCTCCATCAAAAGCAAAGAAAACTCCTTTTCAAAACACTATGAATATACCTTCTGAAGCCCTTGTTAAATAATCTCTTTTGAAACCAAATATACCTTTCGATAATATCAAAGCATTACTCAAAATCTTTAGAAACGTAGCATCAAAGCAAGTGAAAGTACCCCTTTCAAAAGTATTGGATTTTATTTTTAGAAACATCTTTGGGGTTAAAGTTAATATAAGTGAAAGCACCTCCTTTGAAACCATTGATAAAATTGTTTTGGGGGAAATTTTGGTGGTATCGGAACCGTCTATTCGAAGGCTCAAAACCTTTGAATAAAATTTAGAAGGATAGCGTCGCAACCCCCTTTCAACACCATTGCTTTCAAAACCCATGACCCCTTTTAAAAGAATTTAGGAAGTAGTTTAACACTAATTTAAAAAAAAAAGCATCCTTTGAAAGCGTTGACGACTTCAATACACTCGAAAGATAAAAGAACGGCAGTAGGGTTTCGACCAAGTCGGAACCACTTATTTCGAAAGCTTTTTTTATATATAGGGTAACTCCTTCGAAAGCTTATACTTTAAAACTTAAGTTAGCAACCACCCTCGAAAGAATTTTGGAAATCCCTTTCAAAAGCATATATTTGACTCCTTCGAAAGCATTTATGAAAACAAGGCAGACGCTTATCGTTTGTAAACAAAACTAAGGTCTCGACCCTATTGGAACTTTGCTTTCGACACCATGACTTTCGCCTTTTTTTCCAATCCACCATGTACCATCTAAGTGATACCTTGTGTATTAGTTTCAACTAGGTGGATTTTGGTTGGGTTGGTTTCGACTGAGTCAAGGTGAAAGCATTAGGTCAAAGTTCATTTCCAAAAAGAGGTGGAACCGGTTTTTATTAAAAAGGCTCTAAGTTTTGTAATTGCCTTAAAACTAACCTGCTTATTTATACACACCTGTTGGGTTGCCTCAAAACTTTTCAAATACCTTACAAAATAATTGTCACATTTATCAGATCTAAATCAAGAGAAAAAGTAACGTTTAAGCCATTCCATTAATCAAAACCAATATTGCAAATAAGTCCTTCTTTTAAAGTCATTTATTTTCCATAGAAAATCAATTAGGAAAAATCCCCAAAAATCATAGAAATTAACTTTCATCTTGTTATCAAACATATAAAAATTTCAGATCCAATTTCTTTCAGAAATAATCAAACTAAATTTTAAACCCAAATATATCATATTTTCCTTTAGAAATTCATAATAAATTTTCCATATCTTGGAAAATTATAAAAATCAAAATCCATTGCCAAAATCATGTTTTACCTAACATATAATTTTTCCATGGCATTCTAAAATCAATAACAATCGGTTTTTCCCTAAAACCATGCAAATTCATATGTAAATGAATCGGTTCAAATCAAACATATAATAATTCAAGCATGCCATCATCCAAAACATCAAAAAATGAATTTAATCGTAAATACAAAAAAAATATGATTATAAAAATAAAATAGAGATGGAATGAATTAGTATTCACATTGTATATGATAAGAAATTTGAGATTTGTAGAATTGATTCCCCTAGCTTTGATCGTTAGCGTTGATTTAATTTTTTTCCTCTTTTCCCTTATTAATGGCCGACTCTTCTTATTTTTGATTTTTGTTTATGAAAAAATGTAGATGAATGGGTAAGAACGTGAAATGGACAGCCCTGTGTAATGATGGTGCGGCTACTTACTAATATGCTGTCACGACCCGCCATTTCGTACCATTCAAATCGACAATAATTCATATATGTCGGACTTGGATGATGCGAAATGACATATTGTAAATAAATTTGGAGCAAATGAAATCAAATACACAGAATCACAGACACAGAACAATCAGAATAACTCGCAGCAGAATATAAAAATAACATAGTAGTTCATGAAGCTACTATGATAGAGTCTCAAACCAAATACATAATACAGTCTGAAAACAACATAATAGAAATTCCAAATACATTGAAGTTCACTAATACATGGGATAAACTAGAACAGCTGAAATAGAAATAGATATAAATGTATATAGGAAGAAACTCCAACAAAGACCAGCTCCAGAAAGAGAATGCAAAGCTGTGAATACTCAGGCTGACCCGAGCATAAAGCAAAACAAAAAACATTCGAGTCACGGCAATACATACTTATATAATGTAAACTAACTCAAGTGAACTGTAATAAGGTACAAGTAACTTAAAGGATGCTTGGGACCGCCCATCCTCTAAGGATCCGTCAAACTATTTACTATATAGTAATATTGCGCTATTATAATAATGTCTACGGTAAAATAAACATACTTTTAAATAGCATTCCGGGCTACCCATATCACCCTTCACACATAATAGTCCCAGTAGTCCATCCAGTATCAGCATATCTCCAGATCGGGAGACTACCCTAAATACTCCATGGGCTACAGGAGAAAAACAAACTCGTAGTAAAGGCTCGGTATGGTAGGTGACAAGGCACATAGGCAATGCCAGGGTAGATATACCAATTACGCACACGGGCTGGTGGTAACGCAGCAGCCACATACGCCCACCTCGAACAACACTCCAAATCAAGGGGTGCACCCAATCAATCACAACAGTAATAGAATGGTATCGAAGAAGTGTGTCCAGCTAGAGGTGCTACCTCCTTTGGCTCGAGATCGCTCTTGTTTTAGCCACCTTAAGCTAACTCATGGGAGTTAGTTCCACGTAATGTACCTTAGGAACATTGCCACCACCCTACTTCATTCTGGAATCTCCACCGCGTACACAGTTGTTAAAGTGGTTTTCGGTGTCGACAGAGAGTATGTCCATATCTGATTCCGGTCTCTTTAACAACCAATCGTTATTATAACCCGTAGTTATAATTTAAAAATGGTATTTATATCTAAAAAATCAAATATCATTTAACAATTTAATATCCTTTCAAATCATTTCAAAATATCAAACTTATCATTTCATTTCAAAACCATATACATTTTATTTAATTTAAAATGCCATTTCAATCTACATTTCAAAAATAGTTTATATTTCAAATTGAATTACTTCATTTAAATCATTAAAATGAAGTTATTACATTTAATAATTAAACTATTAAATTTTCAAAATTTTAAACTTTTCAAAGTTCATTCATTCACTTAAGTTTATTGAAACAGTGAAAATTCACTTTTCGCAGCATTTAGAAAACGCTTCAGAAAGTCACATTCAAAACAGTTCAATTTAGCAAAAAACAGCATTTAAAAATGCTATAATAATGTTACATTAGTTTTAAAGAAAACTTATTTAAATTCAACAATTATAGCACTTAAAAAAATGCTATAATAGCCTTTAATTAAATTTAGCCATTTGGTTCATTATTATCAACTACAGCATTTACAAATGCTGTAATATCATTTACATTAGAATTAATAGCTTTTCAAAAATGTTGTTAATTAAATTTCAAATATTCAATATAATTTCACAAACAATTGTATTTTTACTTAAATCATTTTTAACTTATAAAATCATACAGTTTTACTTTTATAATCATCATTTAATTTTCCTTAAATTCATGATTTTATAAAATTAAATTTCCATTCAAAAATCAAGATTCAATAATAATTCACTTATTGAATTTCAACATTAAATTTTAAATTCATTAAATTAAATTTCAACTTAACACTTAAGTTTAAATTCTCAGATATAAATTAGTTTCATTTTTATTTACTTTACTTAAAATTCACTTTTAAGCCAAATTCACAAATTCCCAATTTTAGTTATATTTCAAATTTCAACTTAAATATTCATTCATTTCACATTTTAACCTTATTCAAAAATCATTAATATATTATAAAATCACTTTAAATTCATTTTAATCCAAATTATCGTAAATTTACCATATTATCATATTTAATTTAAATTCTAATTATCACCAAATTAAAGTTTCCAAAATAATTTATGTTCAAATTTTCTAACTTTTCCATAATTTATTTAACTTATAAATTTTTTGAAAATCAATAATATTTTACAAAAATCATCTATTATTAAGTTTAAATCAAAATATTATAATATTTACATTTCTAAAATAGTTTAAAATTTTTAGAAAAACATATTTTAACAACGGGTCTGTATAAAATTTTCTACGCAAGGTAAAGTGATACGGGTAATATATCATTTCAACACGTAATTTACAAAGAAAACCCAGGTTTTATCATTTCAAACCCACGGTCCCAAGTAAATGAAATAATTTGTAAATCGCTCAGGCCTATCATTTCAGCCCATAACGATTTTCCCTTATTCTAAAGTCCGTTCGGGTATGTATCAATTCAACCCATAGTGATTCTAATCTAAAGGGAACTTGCAGTGTGATAAACTGATATAAATAACAGAACAGCATAATATAACGGTAACATATGATATTACAGGTGTTTAAGCATGAATGAACATCATATAATCATAGCATAGCCGATATAATATGGTTATGCTTTTTACAGATTCAATAGTGGTCAATTTACTAGTTATATAGGTACAAATTGTCTGGTGAGAATAGCTCACTGGTTTAGCTAGAGATGACAACAACGAATGCACAACTGGGATCCATACAAGCACAAAAGCACAACACAGATTCGAGTGAGAGAGCCAAAGGTCAATTTCCTTGAAAACCAATCAAACAAAACAATACAACAATTCTAAGCTTTCAATTCAAAAACGATTAAGTTATGCTATAATTAACTACATAAATCAAAGCAGAAATGCTTTGCACTTGCTTCCAACATTCCTTAGGTCCAGCCGTCGATGGAATACAGGTCTAAGGCAAGGGTTTGGATCTGGTTATGGGTGGAAATGGGTAGGCCAAACATGTTTGAGGATGGTGCAAAGGCGAGCATGCATGAAACAACACTACACAAGGCAAGATACATGGTTTCTCAAGCAAAGCAAAGCTCGGCCAAGGCTACAAGGTCACGGCCATCACTGGTATGGTTAAGAGGAGACATGGCAGAGGTGTTTCGAGTCAGTTGGAGGTGGTGGTGGTGGAGTAGGTGGCGGCTAAAGGGGTGATGAAGTGGTGGATTGCATTAAAGTGCTCGGCAATGCATAAAGTTAGAGTTTGGTGTATTTTATGGTGGATAATCAAACAATGGAGGCTCATCTTGGGGTGGCCAGTGGGTAGGAGGTGATGGTGACATGCTCAGGTGGTGGTGGAGGTGGCAGAGCTTGTGGAGGAGCATGGCCGAACCAAAAGGGAAGGAGAACAAGAGCAAAATCATATGAATTCAAGCATAAAACTATGGAAAAAGAAGTAAAGTTATACTAATTTTTTTCCAAAGCATTTGAGAGGAGAAAATGTTTTACGTGAAATGAAAAATGATGGTCTGCTGAAGAGAAGAGGTGATATGGCCAAAAATGTGAAAAGATGTTGGTTGGAATTGAAAAGGTGGGAATTCAAAAAGCCTTTAAAACAAAAAGTCACAAAACCATTTCAAATTTCTCCAATTTCATTTTATAAATTTTTAAAATAACTGAAAATACATATAATTTCAGTTAAAATTCGAAAATATAACAATTAAACAAAATAAAAATAAATACATATTAATTATATATGATAAAAATAAGAAAATAGCACAGAAAATGAAAACGAGTCTAGAAAATTTGAAAATAAATAGAATAAACTTTGGGAAAATTTTATGGACTTGGAAAATATTTATAAATAAAGATAAGAACATAAATTAAAAATGCATTCACAAAAATAAATAAATATAATTTAAATGAATAAAATAGAAGAAAAATAGAAACTAGCCTTTAAAAATAGAAATTAAATGCAATAGATTTTGGAAAAATTCTATTATCATTTTAAAAATATTTAGAAATGAAATCTCACAAATAAAACAAATTTGAAATAATTTCAAAATGAAATAAAGTCAAATTTAAATTACATTCAAAAATCTAGGGTTGTTACACTCTCCCCCGCTTAAATCTTTTTGTTCTTGAAAAGAACGGGCAAGGAAAATAAAGAGAAACAAGATAGAAAACCGAAATAGTGCCTGAAACGAATAATTCGGATTCGAAGCACGAATACTTTCCTCCGTTTCCCTGGTACAATCTCGATCATCAGTACTCCACTGTACTTTTACCAGATTAACAGATTTCCTTCTGAGCTGCTTCGTACCTCTGTCGGCAATACGAAGTGGCTTCCTCTCAACAGCTAGATTAGGCTCAATATCCAAACTATCAAGAACAGAAGGTTGGACAACAAGAGATGGATCATGAAGATGACGGCGAAAATGCGAGACATGGAATACATCATGCACTCTACAAAGCTTCTTGGGCAAATCCAGACGATAAGCCAAAGAACTAACTCTTTCCACAATGCAGAAAGGACCAATGAACCTAGGAGAAAGCTTCCCTCTATGACCAAAGCAAACGACATTCCTTAAGGGAGAAACCTTAAGGAACACCTGATCACCAACAGCAAATTCCAAATTCTGCCTATGCCTATCAACATACTTCTTCTGCCTATCCTGAGCGGCTCTCAACCTCTTCTTAATCTCCTCAACTTTCTTAGAAGGTTCCAAAATCACATCAGGACCAAGAACCAAACGATTACCGGATTCAATCCAGCAAGATGGGGATCTACAAGGTCGTCCATATAGAGCAGCAAACGAAGACATTTTGAGACTGGCCTGAATGCAAATATGGAATGAGATAGATAAAAAGATCAAGAATAGACTGAAAAACAGAAGATAAGATTATACCTGATAGCCATTATTGTAGGTAAATTTGGCAAGATGGAGATAATCTTCCCAAAATCCTCCATAATCAAGCACACAAGCACGAAGAAGATCCTCGAGAATCTGATTTACTCTTTACGTTTGACCGTCGGTCTGGATGGTAAGCAGTGCTCAGATTCAAACGAGTACCCAGAGATTCCTGAAAAGCTTTCCAGAACTAACTGGTGAAGATAGGATCACGATCACAAACAATATTGAGAGGAACGCCATGGAGACGAACAACTCTCTCTTGTAGATCTCAGACAAGCTAGAAGTAGAACGAGTAGACTTGACCGGAATAAAATGAGCGGACTTGGTCAGTCTATCAACAATAACCCAGATACTCTCATTACCCCTCCGAGTCCTCGTTAAACCATCGATGAAATCCATGAAAACCTATTCCCACTTCCAATTGGGAATCTCAAGGGGCTGCAACAAACCAGGGATCTTCTGATGATCGGCTTTGACTTGCTGAAAAGTCACACACCGACTAAAAAGATAGAAATAAGAGGAGAAAGATAGAAAGACTAACATTGATCATAGCGATCTTGGTTGGATCAACCGAAACTCCATTACTACAAACAATATGCCAGAGATATCGAACTTCATCCTATCAGAAATGGAATTTAGAAAATTTAGCCTTCAACTGATGATTTCGGAGAGTCTGTAGGACATATTTCAAATGCGACACATGCTCTTCCTGGGTCTTAGAAAAGACAAGGATATCATCAACAAAGACTAGCACAAATTTATTAAGCACATCACGAAAGACACGATTCACCAAATCAACAAAGAAAGTAGGAGCATAAGTCAAACCGAAAGGCATGACTAACCATTCATAAAAACCATTCTCAGTGCAGAAAGCAGTCTTAGGAATGTTATCCTCGGCAACCCTGAGCTGATGAAAACCAGTGGCAAGATCAAGCTGAGAGAAAACTGTGGCACCATAAAGCTGATCAAACATGTCATTGATACGAGGCATTGGATATTTGTTTTTCATAGTGAGCTTATTCAGCTCCCTATAATCAACACACATCCGAGAGAACCATCAGATTTGGTAACAAAAACCACCGCAGCTCCCCATTCAGAAAAACTAGGCCTAATCAGACCCTTGGAAGACAAGTCCTCAATTTGCTTTCTCAACTCAACCTTCTCGCGGGGTGCCATTCTTCTAGGAGGAAGAACAACAGGTCGAGCACTAGGAATAAGTTCAATCCGAAAATCAATTTCCTGCTTCAGAGGCAAAGAAGTGACTTCACCAAATACATCGGGATATAATTTAACTACAAGAGTCGAATCAAGATCACTGGGAGAAGAATCTAGAGAATAAATAAAGTTGCTAGTAAAATCCTGAGGCAAGTAGCACTAAATATCAAGGAATTCCCTTGATCATCAATAGAACAGTTCAGGCTTTACAAGAGATATGCGCATCATGATGCACTAACCAATCCTGACCAAGTAGTAAATCAAAAGCATCGAAGCCCAAAACATAAAAATCACCACAAAAGCGATGATCAGAATGGAGAAGTTCCACTTCTTGACAATCCGATTAAGGTTAGCAGGACCCCCAATAGGATTTGAAACACATAATGGAATAGAAGCATACTCAGGAGATAGGAGATGCTCAAACTTATCACATAAATCAACAGAAATAAAACTGCGTGATGCACCAGTACAAAAAAACACGAACAGGATGATGGAATAAAGTAAATGAACCCTGGAGAGTACCTTGGTCATCACTAGAAGCAGGAGCAGGTGGAGGAACTGGAGATGATGCAGAAGTGACAGCAAATATACCATAAGGAGTACCCCTCTTCTGGGTAGGGCAGTGCTTCTTAAAATGACCAGGCTGGAGACAGATATGGCAAAGATCACGCCTAGCCAACTGAGCAGGTGGAGGAATAGCAGCACCACATAGAGTAGGGCAGCTATTGGCAAAGTGCCCTTTCTGATCACACCTAAAGCAAGTGATGGAGGAGAGATCAACTGGTTGCCTCTGAGCAGAAGCTGATGATGAAGATCCCAAACCAGAACGCTTCTGCCAATTCTTCTTCTGCTGCTGGAAATTAGGCTTACGCTTCTTGGAATTAGAAGAGGAAGACAGAGCACCAGAAACAGTAGGATCTTTGGATGTGGGGTTCTCATAGCGAATAGCCATATCCATAAACTGGGTGAAGGAGCCATGAACATAAGAAATGAGGCAGCTATAATACTTTGGACGAGCACCAGCAATGAATTTCTCATTCTTCTTGAGAGGAGTATCAATAAGGCTAGGACCAAACTTGGAAAGTTCATTGAACTTCCTCTCGTACTCAGCAAAAGACATGCTGCCCTGCTTAAGATCCATAAATTCACGACAAAGCTGAGATTTCCCGGCTTCTGGCATCCATTTCTCCATAAAAGGCTCCCTGGAAAGAGATATAGAAAACAACTTAAGATAGATTCAAAAGAGAAGGAAAATAGGAACAAAATTCAAGATAACACAAAGGATACCTAAACTGCTCCCAAGTGATATCAGCCTCGAAGGTGTTAGCGGTAACGGACTCCCACCAATCTAATACAGAATCACGCAACTGCCAAGCTGCTAACTGACGCTTCTAGGCATCAGTAATATCAAGACCATTAAATATCCTCTAAAAACTCTGCAACCACTGTTGAGCCTCAATGATGCTCTTTGAACCCGTGAATGGGGTACCACCAAGTTGAGAGAATTCCTTACAAAGAACAGTGAACCTGACTGGAGCAACAAGTTGAGGAGCTGGGGCAATACCACGACCCCTACCTCTGGCGTTTCCTCGATTCATCCTGAAAAATATCAAGAATGAATTTAGGACAAGATAAAAAAACAAAGGTAAATTAAGATAAGACAAGATAATTCATTTGGATGAATATCCTAAAGAAAGAAAAATCAAACAAGGTATATACGAAAGAAAAGAAGTTAGAAAACATTTGAAAATCCTTTGAAACAAGGAAAATTTTAAATATCAAAATAATCTTTGAAAATCCTTTGAAAACATTTTGAAAAATCATTTTATACTTTGAAATTACGTCTCTCACAAAGATATGATTCTGAGATTGATTTCACTCATTCTACGGTAGAAATACCCGATCTCTAATTAGTTTTTTGCTCCACAGAGGCAATGGTTTCCAAAAACCAAAGCTTTGATACCAACTATCATGACCCACCATTTCGTACCATTTAGATCGACAATAATCCACACATGTTGGACTTGAATGAAGCGAAATGACAGATTGTAGATAAATTTGGAGCAAATGAAATCAAATACATAGAATCACAGACACGGAACAATCAAAATAACTCACAGCGGAATATAAAAATAACATACTAGTTCATGAAGCTACTATAATAGAATCTCAAACCAAATACATAATACAGTCTGAAAACAACATAATAGAAATCCCAAATACATAGAAGTTCACTAATACATGAGATAAACTAGAACAGCTGAAACAGAAATAGATATAAATGTAGATAGGCAGAAACTCCAGCAAAGACCAGCTCCAGAAAGAGAATCCAAAGTTGTGAATACTCAGGATGACCCGAGCGTAAAGCAAAAAACAAAACACTCAAGTCAGGACAATATATACTTATATAATGTAAACTAACTCAAGTGAACTGTAATAAGGTACAAGTAGCTTAAAGGATGCCTGGGACCGCCCATCCTCTAAGGATCCGTCAAACTATTTACTATATAGTAATATTGTGCTATTATAATGATGTCTACAGTAAAATAAACATACTTCTAAATAGCGTTCCGGGCTACCCATATCACCCTTCACACATAATAGTCCCAGTATTCCATCCAGTATCAGCATATCTCCAGATCGGAAGACTACCCTAAATACTCCATGGGCTACGGGAGAAAAACAAACTCGTAGTAAAGGCTCGGTATGGTAGGTGGCACGGCACACAAGGCAATGCCAGGGTAGATATACCAATTACGCACACGGACTGGTGGTAACGTAGCAGCCACATACGCCCACCCCGAACAACACTCCAAATCAAGGGGTGCACCCCATCGATCACAACAGTAATAGAATGGTATCGAAGAAGTGTGTCCAGCCAGAGGTACTTCCTCCTTTGGCCCGAGATCGCTCCTGTTTTAGCCACCTTAAGCTAACTGACAGGAGTTAGGTCCACGTAATGTACCTTAGGAACATTGCCACCATCGTACTTCATTCTGGAATCTCCACCGCGTACACGAATGTTAAAGTGGTTTTCGGTATCGACAGAGATTATGTCCATATCCGATCCCGGTCTCTTTAACAACCAAACGTTATTATAACCCGTAGTTATAATTTAAAAATGGTATTTATATCTCAAAAATAAAATATCTTTTAACAATATAATATCCTTTAAAATGATTTCAAAATATCAAACTTATCATTTCATTTCAAAACCATATTCATTTTATTCAATTTAAAATACCATTTCAATTTACATTTCAAAAATAGTTTATATTTCAAATCGAATTATTTCATTTAAATCATTAAATTGAAGTTATTACATTTAATAGTTAAATCATTAAATTTTCAATATTTTAAACTTTTCAAAGTTCATTCATTCACTTAAGTTTATGAAAATGGTGAAAATTCACTTTTCGCAGCATTTAGAAAACGCTACGGAAAGTCACATTCAAAACAGTTCAATTTAGCAAAAGACAGCATTTAAAAATGTTGTAATAGTGTTACATTAGTTTTAAAGAAAACTTAGTTAAATTCAACAATTATAGCACTTACAAAAATGCTATAATAGCCTTTAATTAAATTTAGCCATTTGGTTCATTATTATCAACTACAGCATTTACGAATGCTGTAATATCATTTACATTAGAATTAATAGCATTTCAAAAATGTTGTTAATTAAATTTCAAATATTCAATATAATTTCACAAACAATTATATTTTTATTTACATCATTTTTAACTTATAAAAACATATAATTTCACTTTTATAATCATCATTTAATTTTCCTTAAATTCATGATTTTATAAAGTTAAATTTCCATTCAAAAATCAAGATTTAATAATAATTCACTTATTAAATTCCAACATTAAATTTTAAATTCATTAAATCAAATTTCAACTTAACACTTAAGTTTAAATTCTCAAATATAACTTAATTTTATTTTTATTTACTTAACTTAAAATTCACTTTTAAGCCAAATTCAGAAATTCCCAATTTTAGTTATATTTCAAATTTCAACTTAAATATTCATTCATTTCACATTTTTAACCTTATTCAAAAATCATTAATATATTATAAAATCGCATTAAATTCATTTTAATCCAAATTATCATAAATTTAACATATTTTCATATTTAATTTAAATTCCAGTTATCACCAAATTAAAGTTTCCAAAATAACTTATGTTCAAATTTTCTAACTTTTCCATAATTTATTTAACTTAAAAATTTTCAGAAAATCAATAATATTTTACAAAAATCATTTTTTTATTAAGCTTAAATCAAAATATTATAATATTTACATTTCTATAATGTTTTAAAAATTTTAGAAAAATATATTTTAACAACGGGTCTGTATAAAATTTTCTACGCAAGGTAAAATGATACGGGTAATATATCATTTCAACCCATAATTTACAAAGAAAACCCAGGTTTTATCATTTCAAACCCACAGTCCCAAATAAATGAAATAAACTGAAAATCGCTCAAGTCTATCATTTCAGCACATAACGATTTTCCCTTGTTCTAAAGTATGTTCGGGTATGTATCATTTCAACCCATAGTGATTCTAATCTAAAGGGAACTTGTAGTGTGATAAACTGATATAAATAACAGAACAACATAATATAACAGTAACATATGATATAACTGGTGTTTAAGCATGGGTAAACATCACATAATCGCAGCATAGCAGATATAATATGGTTATGCATTTTACAGATTCAAAAGTGGTCAATTTACTAGTTATATAGGTACAAATTGTCTGGTGAGAATAACTCACTGGTTTAGCTGGAGATGACAACAACGAATACACAACTGGGATGCACACAAGCACGAAAGCATGACACAGATCTGAGTGAGAGACCAAAGGTCAATTTCCTTGAAAACCAATCAAACAAAACAATACAACAATTCTAAGCTTTCAATTCAAAAACGATTAAATTAAGCTATAATTAACTACATAAATCAAAGCAGAAATGCTTTGCACTTGCTTCCAACATTCCTTAGGTTTGGCCATAGGTGGAAAATAGATCTAAGGCAAGGGTTTGGATCTGGTTATGGGTGGATATAGGTCGGCCAAACATGTTTGAGGATGGTGCAAAGGGGAGCATGTATGAAACAACACTACACAAGGCAACATACATGGTTTCTCAAGCAAAGCAAAGCTCAGCCAAGGCCACAAGGGTCACGGCCATCACTGGTTTGGTCAAGAGGAGATATGGCAGAGGTGTTTCAGGTCAGCTGGAGGTGGTGGTGGTGGAGTAGGTGGCGGCTAAGGGGGTGATGAAGTGGTGGATTGCATTAAAGTGCTCGGCATGCATAAAGTTGGAGTTTTGGTGTATTTTGTGGTGGATAATCAAACAATGGAGGCTTGGCTTGGGGTGGCTAGTGAGGAGGAGGTGATGGTGTTATGCTTAGGTGGTGGTGGAGGCGGCAGAGCTTGTGGAGGGGCATGGCCGAACCAAAAAGGAAGGAGAACAAGAGCAAAATCATATGAATTCAAGCATAAAACTATGGGAAAAGAAGTAAAGTTTTACCAGTTTTTTTCCAAAGCAATGGAGGCCGAATTTTTTCTCAAGTGAGATGAGAAAATGTTTTGTTTGAAATGAAAAATGATGGTTGTCTGAAGAGAAGAGGTTATATGGCCAAAAATATGAAAAGATGTTGGTTGGAACTGAAAAGGTGGGACTTTAAAAAGCCTTTAAAACAAAAAGTCACAAAACCTTTTCAAATTTCTCCAATTCATTTTATAAATTTTTAAAATAACTGAAAATACATATAATTTCAGTTAAAATTGGAAAATATAACAAATAAAAAAATAAAAATAAATAAATATTTATTATATATGATAAAAATAAGAAAATAACACAGAAAATGAAAACTAGTCTAGAAAATTTGAAAATAAATAGAATAAACTTTGAGAAATTTTAATGGACTTGGAAAATATTTATAAATAGAGATAAGAACATAAAATAAAAGTGCATTCACAAAAATAAATAAATATAATTTAATTAAATATAATTTAAATGAAGAAAATAGCAGAAAAATAGAAATTAGCCTTTAAAAATAGGAATTAAATGCGATAGATTTTGGAAAATTCTTTTATCATTTTAAAAATATTTAGAAATGAAATCTCACAAATAAAACAAATTAAAATAATTTCATAATGAAATAAAGTCAAATTTAAATTATATTCAAAAAACTAGGGTTGTTACATATGCTCATGTTTTTAACTAATAACATGTAAGTCATTCTACGCCCATTTAATTAATTACTTAAGCATGGCCTTCTTATAGTTTTATTCATATCTCAATCCCTTTATCATCATTATTCTATTTGATTTATCTAATTAAATTTTCTAAATAATGTTTTCAAAAATTAGAGGTGCAACAGGACTCCCCCCTTAAAGTATTTCGTCCTCGAAAGTCGGTAGAACTAAATAATAAACATAGCAATCATCTGTAACAACTCCTAACAGCCATACTTACCTATCTGACTAGAAACTCTCTGTACAAATCTAATATAGACATACCCTTAAAGAAGATCAGGATAAGTATCTCTAATCATATCTTCTGTCTTCCAAGTACAGTCCTTCTCATTGTAACTCCACTGAGCTTTCACCAACTTGACAATCTTGTTCCTCAATCTTTTCTAATCTCTCACTACCAACCATACTAGGTGTCTAACAAAAGTCAAATTAGGCTCTACTATAGTGTCTTCCAACCTTGTCGGAGGAATAGTAACCTCTGGATCATGCACATAATTACGAAGATGAGACACATGAAATACATTATGAATAACTGCCATACTGCTCAACAATTCTACTATGTATGCGAGCTTTCCAATTCTCTATATAATATGGAATGGATCAACATATCTCGGTGCCAGTTTCCTTGACTTCCTGAATTGCACCATATCCTTCATCGGTGATACCTTAGTAAAAACCATATCTCCAACCGAAAACTCTATGTCCTTACGCTTCTTATCTATGTAACTCTTCTATCTGGACTGAGCTTCCTTCATCCTTCCTCGGATCAACTCAATCTTCTCTAACACCTTCCTAACCAAATTTGGACCTAAGATCAATCTGTTTCCAGTCTCCAACCAATATGCTGGTGATTTGCATGGCCTTCCATACAAAGCTTCAAAAGGCGCCAATCCTATAATAGTATGGTAACTATTATTATAGGAAACCTCAACCAAATGTAGGTGATCTTCCCAAGATCCACCAAAGTCCAATACACAAGCTCTCAACAAATCCTCAATTACCTTATTGACTCTCTCTGTCCTCCCATTCGTCTAAGGGTGATATGTAATACTCATATTAAGCTCGATATCCAATCTTCCTATAGGCTCTTACAAAATGCAGTAGTGAACAAGGCATCTCTGTCACTGACTATATTACTAGGAATTCCGTGCAGTCTAACATTCTCTTCATAAACAATTCAGCTAAAACAGGTGTCGTCCTGGTTGACATAACTCGAATGAAATGGGTACTCTTGGTCAGTCTGTCCACTACAACCCATATACTTTCATTTTATCTATTTGACCTTGGCAACATGTAGGATCGATTTCACCCTAGAGGAGGGTGAATAGGGTGTTGCTATTAATTATAAAAATTATTATGGAAGTTTATAAAATATTTCAACATAGATGTATCAGAATAATAACAGCACATATAATAGCAGAATAATAAATGTAGAAATAAAACAACATAGAATTTGCCAAAGTTCGGCAAAACTCTGTCTACATGCTTCCACAAGGTTTCTACTAGAAATTAGATAGCCAGACGCTTACACACATAAACTCACGCAACCCGCTATCGACTAGCCTTAACTCTACGCTTAAAACTCTGCCACAACTCAGCCACTGAGTTGCGAATTCTCGAACTACACCATCGTAGCTCGTCCCCTAGTCACACGACTTAAAATTACAACGGTTTAAAAGAAGAATTCAAATTTAAAAACAAATTAAACTATAAACCCTAATTTTAAACTAAAGCCTTATATAACTAAACCCAAAAAAACAAGCCGGCCCAATAGATAATATCTCCCCCTTAATTTTAATATGTCGGCCCGCTTTCTTCTTTGTTTGTGGAAAAATGGCGGCTTTGTTCTCTTTCCTCTTTTGTTCTGAAATTAGGGTTTTTCGAAGACGCCGGTTATTGTTGATCAATTACTGTAACATCCCGGAATTTTTGACAATATCAATTTAATAATCGGTATTAAAATTAAATTGATATTGATAATTTTGTTAATAATAATTCAAATAGATTTAATAATCTTCTTTTAATAAATATTTAAATTGGTAGATTTTATCATTTTAAAGCTAATAAATTGTTTCTGTTTATAATATATATAATTGTATATATTGTAAATTGATAAACTTTGATTTGGAACTTAATAAATGAATCAATTTTTATAATTTTAGTTTATATTTGGTAAATTGGAAATTTGATTTAAACTTAACATTTAAATTTTTAAAGCAACTTTATAAATAACTATATGGTTTGTAAATATTAAAGGTAAATCTTATTTGTTTAAATTTATATTTAATTAACTTAAATATGAATTTAAATTTGATTAACATAAAAGCTTTGTTTTATTTTCTTTTTAAAATATGCTTAAAATACAAATTACATATGGTCTTAATTTATTGAGTAATAGAAATAATTTATAATCTCTTTTATAAATTATTTAATATTGTTTAATTTGTTATTTTTAAATAAAAATGATAATACTTAGTTTTTATAAACATAAATAAATTTTGTTAGAAATAGGATTTTTTATTTTTAATTTTAATAAGAGTTATATATGCATCTATATATAACTTGATTTTTAAAATTTGATTTGATAAATTAATTTAAAATTTGGATTTAATGTTTTAAAATTTAATAGAATAAATACTTCAATATTTTTGAATAAGCTACATTTATAATTTGTTTGTTTTCATTTTTTTTCAATTTAAAAAGAGATAAACTCATTTATATATACATAAGGATAGTAAATTAAGATTTAAAAGCTTATAAACAGTTTTAAATTAAAATTAAAATATACTTAATACATGTGTAAATTTCTTAAAATACCCTAAAGACGTGTGTAAGCCATTAATTAAACCAAGTGACAAGTGTTAAGGTTAGAGCAAGTGTATTCTTTAATTATCTTCTTCTTTTATTTTAATTAAATTAAAAATTTGTTTATGTAAACATTTCTCCTCATCTTATTCTTCTTTTCTTCAAAACTTAAGAAATTATTCAGATCTAAAATCTGAAATCATCTACATGCAAAAACAGAAAACATAATCTATTTATCTCTCAAAAATAAAATCTAAAAACCACTTCAAAATTTAAATCTCTGCATCTCTGTTTGAAAACAATCAAACCTGCATGCATCTGAAGATCCTGCCTTTCTGTTTTGAAACTTCATCATGCATGCATATTTTATGGAAACATGCAACTGAAGGTCTCTGCTTTTCTGTTTAAAAATCAACCAAGTCTGCATTTTTCTGGAAACAAACATGCATGCATCTGGAAGCCAAGATTTATGCAAAATCAAGATTTAAAGTTTTTGTAAAAAAAAAAAGAGCAACTTTAAGTTGGGAATCAAGCAATTCAGGTTCCAGCTTTGCTAAACATGTGCTCTGCTAATATAACATATCAGGTGAGTAACAATTTTTACTAAACAAACTTAAGTGCTAATATAATCTGTATTTAAGTTTCCAGATTCTGGAAGTTCTTAAAATTCCATTTCATTAGATCTAAGTTGTGTGAAGATTTGTGATTTAATTAAAATATGGTTGTTAACATAAGTTAAAGATTTAATTTTTATTTTAATATGAAAAAATAAAAATAAAAATTGTAATGTCTCTGGGTAACTTAATATAACAGAGCAAATATTTAGTAAGTGAAAAATTAATTATTCTGTTTCATTGATCCAAATGTATAAGTTGATTACTTATACAAAAACTTGAATTTTAAAACTTAAATTAAATTTTTTAGTTTAAAAATGGTGGAGCATTACTGGTTTAACCAGAAATCAAGTTTTGGGTCGTAATTGTCGATCTAGGAGATCGGGGTGGCCAGCGATGTTCCTGGTGATAGAATAGTGATAGGAGAATTGAGGAAAAATGGTAATTGAAGAATTAATGCGGTGAGGCAGTAAAAATTTGGGATCAAAATAATTAACCCTAGTTTTCTGTTACTTGAAGAAATTATTCGGTGCGACTTCCATAGATGACCGAGTTGTCCCAAATTCTGGGAGAAGGTAGTTGGTGTATGGAAAAGGTTGTGGCCGGAGGTGAAGATTCTCAGGTGATCGAAGTTTGGGGATTTGAGCAATTTCCAGGTTCGACATTTGTTCTAGACTTTGAGCTCGAATGCTCGAATTTAATTTTCGGGTTCTGCAATCGATTTGATGGTCGGGAACGTGTTGGAAGGTGATCGCCGACGTGCGTGGATGGTCGCAAGAGGCCGGAGGTGTCGGCAATGGTGGTGTAGGCGCACGGTGTTATTGAGTATCAGTTGTTTTGGGGATGAAGGAGTACTTGAGTTTTGTTCGGGTTGATGTGTGTTTGTGCTCGAAGCATGTGGGTAGCGAACTCGAAGTAGATTGCTTGTGGGCTCGGGTGAGATTGTTGTTGCAGGTTTGTGAAAAACCTGATTTTAGTTGAATAGAATGAATTCAAGATGTAAGAGTTTCTCGAGTTAAATCGAGTTTATTTAGAGTTTTACTCGAGTGATGTATGTATAGCTCGGGTTAGTTGTTCAAGTTTGAACTTGTCTTGTTTTCAAAATTTAAATTGAATTTTAAAAGTGTAGGCAAAGATTTAAAGTGAGTTTTAAATCTGAGTTTAAGTTATGAATTAAAATTTCATTTTGAATCGTAGCTGTAAATAACTAAGTATTTAAATAACTTAAAAAGGGGTTTATTTTTTAAAAATGTTTTTGTTTTTTTTAAAGAAACTTGAATTTAAATTTGAAACTGAAATATAAAGTAATGTTTAAACAAAGTTTAAATTTGATTCAAATTTGGATATGAATCTTTGTTTTCGAAATAGATTTAATTTTTATAAATTTAAGTATTTAAACAAATTTGAATGATAATGTAAAATTTAAATGGTTTTAATTTAAGAAGAAATTTGTTTTAATTTTTGTAAAATTTCTTTTAAAATAAAAGTATTATTTATCATTTAAAAGATTTAGATTGATTTTAAAACTTGTTAAAGTTAAATAATAATTTAATGATTTGTATTTCATTTAATTAAGGTAATTAAATGAATGATTAATTTATTTAATAAATTAATGAAATAAATAATTACTCAAAGTAATGAAGGGTTTAATCTTAAAGGTTTAAGATTAATTATTCTTAGAATAATTAACTTGTAATTAAGAATAATTAATTAAATAAGATTAGTTTCTAATTAATGATTAATAATTAATTCATCAAATAATAATGGATTAATTAAGTTTTAATTAACACTTAATTATTTAATTAATTAGGGATTAATTAATGAATTTTTAATAGTTAATGAAGGTCATTAACTAAGGATTATTTAATAATTAATTAATGTGATTAATTTTAATAATAATTAGATTAATTAATTTAAAGATTATCACTCGTGTAAGTTATTAAATATAATTACTTATGGAAGTAATTAAGGAATTAATTACTAATTGAGTTTAATTTGATTAGATTAAGTTAATTAATTCAGTTTAATTAATTTAAAATAATCATTTGATGATTTGTGAAGTATAATTACTTAATGTAATTAAATAAAGATAAATTACTTAGAGAAGTAATTAATGGGTAATTACTATATGTAATTAGTTGAAGGTGATTTGATAATTGAAGTAGTTTGAGTATAATTATTTTGTGAATTAATCAAGGGATTAATTAGAGATAATTAATTATGGAGTAATTAATTTATTTGGTAAAGTAATTAAGGGTAGTTAATTACTGAATAGGGTTAATCAAGAGTAATTAACAATTATGGTTTAAATTAAGATTAATTTCTTAATGTAATTATTTTAAATAAGGTAATTAATTAAAATGTAATTAGGGATGATTAATTAAGATAATTAATGATGTAATTAAGATTAATTAATCATTAATAAGTGATTAAAGGTAATTAATTAATGTAATTAATTAAGAATTAATGTAATTAATTATAGTTAATTAATGAAGGAAGTAATTAAAGGTTAATTACTGAATTTGGTTAAGTATAATTAATTTGTGAAATTAATTAAAGGATAATTACATAAATGTAATTAAGGAATAATTAGTCAAAGGTGATTAGTTAAAGTGATTAATGGGAAGATGATTAATTAATTAATTTGTAATTAATTTAAGGTTATGCAAGAAAGATTTATATTGATGAAGTAATTAATTTAGTTCACTTTAAATTAATTAGAGAATGATGTAGTTAATTTAATTCATTTTAAATTAATTATAGATGGTGATTATGAAATCATTGCTTGCGTATGGATGATATGGTTTACCTTGAATGGTTTGAATCTCAGATATGAGATTAGTATTGTGTGATATGGATGCATTGGTTGCATTGTGTTGATGATATGAGTTATTTATTGATGATGATATTGTAGATTATCAAGTTGTGATGATAATATGGATTACCTGTTTATGATGATAATGATGATTATCTATTGTGATGATGTGAATTATCTTTCTATGTGTATATAGATAATTAGATTGAATTATTTTAAATTTAAAACAACTTGGCCTTGAAAGACATGCTTTGGATTTCGATGAGACCGGGATCGGGTGTCCATATTTGGATATCTGAAAACCACATCGATCCAAATTAACATTAGGTCGTGAATCAAAGTGGAGCTTTGTGAAGACTCGAGGTGTAAGGACTATAAGTCAGTATAACTCTATGGGTGATTCCGTAATGAGTTTGACGGAATAGTACTTATAGGTTCGAGATGGTGATTCAAAGTGCAAGGGTTATCGTCGTTAACTCTGAGGGTGATTCCAAAATGAGAGCAACGAGATAATGCCTTCGGTTTCGTTCGAACCCAGAACGAACATGTATGGATTGAATGCTTCCAGAACATCGTCAGGTGGACGATGAGCATTCTAAGTGATGTGTTCTATAAAGGTAATCGTGCCTCAAGCCTCATCAACCGGGAATGGCTATAACAGGGGAGGTGCAACAAGGCTTCGTGGGTAGCTCCCACTGGAGAGCGAGATTTACCCCTGTCTAGAAGTCCCTTTTTATTCGGCTGTGTGGGCGGTTGGTTCGCGACAACTGCCGGGTTTGTCTTGTTCGGAACTGTTCAGTAAGGAATGGGTCCGGCCTTACGTTGTAGGGGAGCGGGCGTACTCCTAGGTACGGTGATCTAGGCCACGTACTGTGACGGGCGGTGCCCTAGTAGCCCTGCCATTGTATGGAATCCAAAATCCAACAAGTGCCAACGGTTTTGATTGTATTACCCACTTTTGTGGCTAGTAGCTAGAATTTAATAGATGCAACAATTTCGGCTATTTCATATTTATTTGAAAACCCTAGACACTATTATAATATTACTGGATTTCCTATCAAATGAATTGGCTAGCGTAAGGTAAAAACTTTTCCATGTTTATGTGTGGGAAGTCTTAGGTGATACCATTCTTTTAAAAGATTTTTGAAAGTTAAGCAACTTTAACTTGTTACTCACACCAGACCCATGTCTGACCTGGAGTTTATTTTTGTTTTTATAAACTCTTGGGTACTCAAATTTTTACGAGTAGCCAAGGGATTCAGGTTAGGTTTGACGAATTATGGAGGAGCAAATGGAGGATGAGGCTTCTGCATTGTAGTTATCTAGTATTCCGTTGTGTTAGTATCTCTGAGTCGTTTGTTTGAGTTGTTTTGTACTGTGTTGTAATAACTAGACAGGTGTTTATCACTGTCTAGTATATGTTGTATTATCTGTGTAACTCTGATAGTTGTTATATATCTATGTAATACTTTTGATTATTAATATAATTTATTCGTTCCGCTGTTGAGATTTTGATTTGTTGTTTCTTCTTTCTTCTCTTTCTTTCTCTTTTTATCTCTTTCTTTCTTATTAATGATACGTCATTCTGTAGAGACGGATGGCGGGTCATCACAGTGTTATCAGAGCATTAGGTTGAGTGAATACCTAGGCACTGTAGTGGTGTCTTTCTTGAGAGAGCGTACTTGTAATTTTAAATATAAATATATATGTGTGTGTGTGTATGTGTATGTATTTCTACCTATCCGTTGGGTTACCTGTTCAGGTTTTCCAATATAAGTTACAAAGGTAGATGGGGTAGTAGTGTGTGTAACACGACTACCATTAGTTGGAATTTGAATGTTTTGAGGTTGGAAGTGTATCTGTCGAGACTGTAGACCTAGTACCGTCTCAAATAAGTTGTGCAACGATGTAGAGATTTCATCAATCTCTGAAGGTAACCTGTTAAGGTTGGGAGTCTATCTTCGAAGATGGATGAGTTGAGTTTGGATCTGTCGATTTGGCAGATGTGTGTGATGGTATTTTGATACCCCAGGAAGTAGTAGCTGCATGATGAGATGCAGTGAATATGGATGTCTCCGAAGATGTTTTCTTTGGAACGAGTTAGGAAGGGTGTCTGCTTCGGTGATGTGGCTGAGTCCAGCTGGTTGTTTGTGTTTGGCCTTGAGGTCCGAATTTCTCGAAGAGCTTTGGGTTAGGAAGTTTTTGGCATCGGCGTCAGCAGTTCAGCTCGGAGTGTTCTGTGTTGGCAGTTCTGGTTATCAGTTTTTCTGAAGGTGGAGTTCAGAAGCAGCAGAATGGACTCGTTTCTTCGGTGGATTGGCTAGTTGAGTGTAAGCTGTTCTGTTTGGTCAAGGGACAACAATTTCCTTGGATTTGGTTTGGTGAATCGCAAAAGTGACTTGTGATTGTATGAGTATTCTCTTGGGTTATCTGAGTTTTTCTGAATACCTTCAGGAAGTCAGAGTTTTGTTCGCATCTGGAGATTGGGTTTCTTTATCAACTGGAATTCCAGGAGTGGTACCGGTAGCTCAGCTTTATAGAAGGATGCTTCCAAGGAGATTGAGTGGTGTAGCAGCTCAGAGTTTTGGGAAATTTCTGAGTTTCTTATGGATTTGTTGAACCATATTTATGGGATGTGTTGTCGAGTTGTGCTCATCAGCATTTTCTTGTACTTCGAATCAGAGTTGAGCAGCGGAAGCAGTTTGGAAGTGTATCTGCTTTTCTTTGCTGGACAGAAGAAGTTGTTGTCTTCTGATGTTGAGGAGTAGAGTTTGAGTTCTTGGTTTTGGTTGATCTTGAGGAGATCATTTTGTTGAGTTGATTGGTCTAGTTTGTTTCTAGGGACATCAGCAAGGGATGAGCTAATCAGTAAGGTTGTGGGCAGCCCAGGGTCGTCCGAAGAGTTTTGTGGATTTGAGACGAAGGAAATTGTATTCTGAAGTCAGAGATTTGATTTGGATAAGTTTTCTCCAATCGTAAGTGAGCTATAAGATTGGGTAAGTCTGAGAAGTTAGCTCTGAAGAGTTTTGGATCTTTTCTGTGATCTTGGAGAATAAGTGATTGATCTACAAGATTGGATTGCTAGTTTGGATAACTAGGATTCAATGAGTTTCACGTATCTCTGAGGGAGTACGTGTATGATCTATCTCTGGTTGTGGAACCAGCAGTTATGGAGTTTTGGTTGTTGAGTCAGACTCGTTTGTAGTCTGATATTTTGTCTAGTGTTATAGATATAGTTGAATAGGAGCTTTTATAGCTTCATAGTATTGATTGTTTGGATTCTTTAGAGCGAGTATCCCGTTATATATATATATATATATATATATATATATATATATATAGACACACACACACACACACACTTGGGAAAACTCGAAGAAATTCTATCCAGAATTTGTCTGGATAATTAGATTTGTTTGAGTGAATTGGTTGCTATGGTTGTTTGCATATGATTGATAATATATGCTTGTGTTTTTAAAATAAAATCTTAAGATAGATAATTAAATTACCTTTGTTTTAAATTTCGGGGACGAAATTCTTTTAAGGGGGAAGGATTGCAACATCCTGGAATTTTTGACAATATCAATTTAATAATCGGTATTAAATTAAATTGATACTGATAATTTTGTTAATAATAATTCAAATAGATTTAATAATCTTCTTTTAATAAATATTTAAATTGGTAGATTTTATCATTTTAAAGCTAATAAATTGTTTCTGTTTATAATATATATATAATTATGTATATTGTAAATTGATAAACTTTGATTTGGAACTTAATAAATGAATCAATTTTTATAATTTTAGTTTATATTTGGTAAATATGAAATTTGATTTAAATTTAATATTTAACTATTTAAAGCAATTTAATAAATAACTATATGGTTTATAAATATTAAAGGTAAATCTTATTTGTTTAAATTTATATTTTAATTAACTTAAATATGAATTTAAATTTGATTAACATAAAAGCTTTGTTTTATTTTCTTTTTAAAATATTGCTTGAATTTATTCATAAGAGTTTAAAATACAAATTACATATGGTCTTAATTTATTGAGTAATAGAAATAATTTATAATTTCTTTTATAAATTATTTAATATTGTTTAATTTGTTATTTTTAAATAAAAATGATAATACTTAGTTTTTATAAACATAAATAAATTTTGTTAGAAATAGGATTTGTTATTTTTAATTTTAATAAGAGTTATATATGCATCTATATATAACTTGATTTTTAAAATTTGATTTGATAAATTAATTTAAAATTTGGATTTAATGTTTTAAAATTTAATAGAGTAAATACTTCAATATTTTTGAATAAGCTATATTTTTAATTTGTTTGTTTTCATTTCTTTTCAATTTAAAAAGAGATAAACTCATTTATATATACATAAGGATAGTAAATTAAGATTTAAAAGCTTATAAACAATTTTAAATTAAAATTAAAATATACTTAATACATGTGTAAATTTCTTAAAACACCCTAAAGACATGTGTAAGCCATTAATTAAACCAAGTGACAAGTGTTAAGGTTAGAGCTAGTGTATTCTTTAATTTTCTTTTTCTTTTATTTTAATTAAATTAAAAATTTAATTATGTAAACATTTCTCCTTATCTTATTCCTCTTTTCTTCAAAACTTAAGAAATTATTTAGATCTAAAATCTGAAATCATACATGCAAAAACAGAAAACATAATCTGTTTATCTCTCAAAAATAAAATCTGAAAACCTCTTCAAAATTTAAATCTCTTCATCTCTGTTTGAAAACAATCAAACCTGCATGCATATGAAGATCCTGCCTTTCTGTTTTGAAACTTCATCATGCCTGCATATTTTCTGGAAACATGCAACTGAAGGTCTCTGCTTTTCTGTTTAAAAATCAACCAAGTCTGCATTTTTCTAGAAACAAACATGCATGCATCAAGAAGCCAAGATTTTTGCATAATCAAGATCTAAAGTTTTTGTAAAAAAAAAGAGCAACTTTAAGTTGGGAATCGAGCAATTCAGGTTCCAGCTTTGCTAAAACATGTGCTCTGCTAATATAACATATCAGGTGAGTAACAATTTTTACTAAACAAACTTAAGTGTTAATTTAGTTGCTTGCTTTACTCTGGAAATATGCATGTTTGTATGCTCTTTACAAGTCCATTACTGGTACATGTATATATGAATGTATGTTGTAGTGCATGCTGTGATGAAATTTGTTTTCTGTATTTAAGTTTCCAGATTCTGGAAATTCTTAAAATTCCATTTCATTGGATCTAAGCTGTGTTAAGATTTGTGATTTAATTAAAATATGGTTGTTAACATAAGTTAAAGATTTAATTTTTATTTTAATATGAAAAAATAAAAATAAAAATTGTAATGTCTCTGGGTAACTTAATATAACAGAGCAAATATTTAGTAAGTGAAAAATTAATTATTCTGTTTCATTGATCCAAATGTATAAGTTGATTACTTATACAAAAATTGAATTTTAAAACTTAAATTAAATTTTTTAGTTTAAAAATGGTGGAGCATTACTGGTTTAACCAGAAATCAAGTTTTGGGTCGTAATTGTCGATCTAGGAGATCGAGGTGGCCAGCGATGTTCCTAGTGATAGAATGGTGATAGGAGAATTGAGGAAAAACGGTAATTGAAGAATTAATGCAGTGAGGCAGTAAAAATTTAGGATCAAAATAATTAGCCCTAGTTTTCTGTTACTTGAAGAAATTCTTCGGTGCGACTTCCATAGATGACCGAGTTGTCCCAAATTCTAGGAGAAGGTAGTTGGGGTATGGAAAAGGTTGTGGCCGGAGGTGAAGATTCTCAGGTGATCGGAGTTTGGGGATTTGAGCAATTTCCAGGTTCGACGTTTGTTCCAGTCTTTAAGCTCGAATGCTCGAATTTAATTTTTGGGCTCTGCAATCGATTTGATGGCCGGGAACGTGTTGGAAGGTGATCGCCGACGTGCGTGGATGGTCGCGAGAGGCCGGAGGTGTCGGCAATGGTGGTGCAGGCGCACGGTGTTATTGAGTATCAGTTGTTTTGGGGATGAAGGAGTACTTGAGTTTTGTTCGGGTTGATGTGTGTTTGTGCTCGAAGCATGTGGGTAGCGAACTCGAAGTAGATTGCTTGTGGGCTCGGGTGAGATTGTTGTTGCAGGTTTGTGAAAAACCTGATTTTAGTTGAATAGAATGAATTCAAGATGTAAGAGTTTCTCGAGTTAAATCGAGTTTATTTAGAGTTTTACTCGAGTGATGTATGTATAGCTCGGGTTAGTTGTTCAAGTTTGAACTTGTCTTGTTTTCAAAATTTAAATTGAATTTTATAAGTGTAGGCAAAGATTTAAAGTGAGTTTTAAATCTGAGTTTAAGTTATGAATTCAAATTTCATTTTGAATCGTAGCTGTAAATAACTAAGTATTTAAATAACTTAAAAAGGGTTTTATTGTTTAAAAATGTTTTTGTTTTTTTAAAGAAACTTGAATTTAAATTTGAAATTGAAATATAAAGTAATGTTTAAACAAAGTTTAAATTTGATTCAAATTTAGATATGAATCTTTGTTTTCAAAATAGATTTAAGTTTATAAATTTAAGTATTTAAACAAATTTGAATGATAATGTAAAATTTAAATGGTTTTAATTTAAGAAGAAATTTTTTTAATTTTTGTAAAATTTCTTTTAAAATAAAAGTATTAGTTATCATTTAAAAGATTTAGATTGATTTTAAAACTTGTTAAAGTTAAATAATAATTTAATGATTTGTATTTCATTTAATTATTAAGGTAATTAAACGAATGATTAATTTATTTAGTAAGTTAATGAAGTAAATAATTACTCAAAGTAATTAAGGGATTAATCTTAAAGGTTTAAGATTAATTATTCTTAGAATGATTAACTTGTAATTGAGAATAATTAATTAAATAAGATTAGTTTTTAATTAATGATTAATAATTAATTAATCAAATAATAATGGATTAATTAAGTTTTAATTAACACTTAATTATTTAATTAATTAGGGATTAATTAATGAATTGTTAATAGTTAATGAAGGTCATTAACTAAGGATTTTTTAATAATTAATTAATGTGATTAATTTTAATAATTAATTAGATTAATTAATTTAAAGATAATCATTTGTGTAAGTTATTAAATATAATTACTTATGGAAGTAATTAAGGAATTAATTACTAATTGAGTTTAATTTGATTAGATTAAGTCAATTAATTCAGTTTAATTAATTTAAAATAATCATTTGATGATTTGTGAAGTATAATTACTTAATGTAATTAAATAAAGAGAAATTACTTAGAGAAGTAATTAATGGGTAATTACTATATGTAATTAATTGAAGGTGATTTGATAATTGAAGTAGTTTGAGTATAATTATTTTGTGAATTAAGCAAGGGATTAATTAAATATAATTAATTATGGAGTAATTAATTTATTTGGTAAAGTAATTAAGGGTAGTTAATTACTAAATAGGGTTAATCAAGGGTAATTAACAATTGTGGTTTAAATTAAGATTAATTTCTTAATGTAATTAATTTAAATAAGGTAAATAATTAAAATGTAATTAGAGATTATTAATTAAGATAATTAATAATGTAATTAAGATTGATTAATTAAAGTGATTACAGGTAATTAATTAAGAATTAATGTAATTAATTATAGTTAATTAATGAAGGAAGTAATTAAAGGTTAATTACTGAATTTGGTTAAGTATAATTAATTTGTGAAATTAATTAAAGGATAATTACATAAATGTAATTAAGGAATAATTAATCAAAGGTGATTAGTTAAAGTGATTAATGGGAAGATGATTAATTAATTAATTTGTAATTAATTAAAGGTTATGTAGGAAAGATTTATATTGATGAAGTAATTAATTTAGTTCACTTTAAATTAATTAGAGAATGATGTAGTTAATTTAATTCATTTTAAATTAATTATAGATGGTGATTATAAAATCATTGCTTACGTATGGATGATATGGTTTACCTTGAATGGTTTGAATCTCATATATGAGATTAGTACTGTGTGATATTGATGCATTGGTTGCATTGTGTTGATATTTGGATATCCATATTTGGATAAACAGATTATTTGGATATGAGATTAGTACTGTGGGATCGGGTGTCCATATTTGCATATCCGAAAACCACATCGATCCAAATTAACGTTAGGTCGTGAATCAAAGTGGAGCTTTGTGAAGACTCGAGGTGTAAGGACTATAAGTCAGTATAACTCTGTGGGTGATTCTGTAATGAGTTTGACGGAATAGTACTTATAGGTTCGAGATGGTGATTCAAAGTGCAAGGGTTATCGTCGTTAACTTTGAGGGTGATTCCAAAATGAGAGCAACAAGATAATGCCTTCGGTTTCGTTCGAACCCGGAACAAACTTGTATGGATTGAATGCTTCCAGAACATCGTCAGGTGGACGACGAGCATTCTAAGTGATGTGTTCTATAAAGGTAATCGTAGCCTCAAGCCTCATCAATCAGGAATGGCTAAAATAGGGGAGGTGCAACAAGGCTTCGTGGGTAGCTCCCACTGGAGAGCGAGATTTACCCCTTTCTAGAAGTCCCTTTTTATTCGGTTGTGTGGGCGGTTGGTTCGCGACAACTGTCGGGGTTGTCTTGTTCGGAACTGTTCAGTAAGGAATGGGTCCGGCCTTGTGTTGCAGGGGAGAGGGCGTACTCCTCGGTACGGTGATCTAGGCCACGTACTGTGACGGGCGGTACCCCAGTAGCCCTGCCATTGTATGGAATACAAAATCCAATAAGTGCCAACGGTTTTGATTGTATTACCCACTTTTGTGGCTAGTAGCTGGAATTTAATAGATGTAACAATTTCAGCTATTTCGTATTTATTTGAAAACCATAGAAACTATTATAATATCACTGGATTTCCTATCAAATGATTTGGTTAGCGTAAGGTAAAAACTTTCCATGTTTATGTGTGGGAAGTCTTACGTGATACCTTTCTTTTAAAAGATTTTTGAAAGTTAAGCAACTTTAACCTGTTACTCACCAGACCCATGTCTGACCCGGAGTTTATTTTTGTTTTTCATAAACTCTTGGGTACTCAAATTTTTACGAGTAGCCAAGGGATTCAGGTTAGCTTTGACGAATTATGGAGGAGCAAATGGAGCAGGAGGCTTCTGCATTGTAGTTATCTAGTATTCCGCTGTGTTAGTATCTCTGAGTCGTTTGTTTGAGTTCCAACTTACTTCGGTATGTTTTTTTGCTTTTTCCTTTACTTTTTTTCGTCCTTGAACTCGATCGATGATTCGAGTTATTAATATAATGTTTTCTCTGTTGCTTCGAACTAAAATGCTTAATTTTGCTGATGACGTTCGTTTATATAGGGTTCGAAACCCTTGATTTTCGTTCATATTCATTTATTTGAATTTGTCATTTACTTTGTTCGGCCATATGATTTTGATTGAATGTTCAATGTAAAGACCCGTAAATCCGTACTCCTTGAATAGACACTAATCTCCTTTGTTTAATTCAAGATGAACGAAAATACGAACCCTTAGGGGTTTTAAAAAAGATTTTTAGAAAAGAAAAAGTAGAAAAGAAGGTAGAAAGAAGAGGGAAGAGAAAATAGAAAATAGGAAATTTTAAAATAGAAGAAAAAGAGAATAGAGGAAAAAGAAAAATAGGACGGAACAGAAAACAAGAACAACATCAGAATCTCACAATTCGCAGCGGAACAACATATAATAATAAATGAATAATCTTTAAACAAAGAACTATATCAGTTATTACATTTTATATATTACATTACATCATATCATCAGAGTGTACAACAACAACAAACAGTGCAGCGGAAAAGAAATACTATATAAACTAGTAATACGCCATGCCATCCAGCTTGCCTCCAGCAACTCCTGAATATCCAGAATATCCTGAAAAACCTCACTCTTAACTGCCCGTGTGAAATTGGTGGGCACCCAGAGTTTAGGAAGGAAAACAATAAACTCCGAGTCAGTCATGTGACTGGTGTGAGAACTCGAAACAGTTTATTTATCTTTAAAATCAAAATAGAGGAATATTTTTAAATTCAATTCGCAATGCTTTTAAAAATGAGACTACCATAAGGCCTCCCGCACACACACACATGCAAACGCAGAATCGGAGGATATTTCTCCTTATGATAGTCAAAGATGCTTGATACGCATTTAAAAGAACATTTTATATTATTACTAGTGCATAGTGTAGGAAAAATTCATTTCGAAAGTAGAATATAAATCTTAGCCAACATACGACCATTATCGTATGCCTACTATAGCTAACTATGTTCAATAGCAGGTTACCGCCACATTCCATAGCAGGTTATACAACTAAAACCGTACAAGTCACGTATTGTTTCTTTGGATTTCCAACAAATGGTCAGGCCAAGGAACTTCCCATTGCCACATGAGAATGCCTCTGGAAAGACATCCCCGAGAACCAAACCGGAACTCTGCCAACACAAGGCCGGGTTACCCCTAACTGGGTAACTACTGACACGAGCACGCCATTCCCCGATCGTAAACGACCTTTCTCACGGGATCCCGAAAGCCAACAACCACAAAGTAATAAATTCGTAGTAACCACATAGGTTAAATATCTGGGCTCCATACCATGATACCACCTCTATCCAGAAGGAAATGTACATACCCTAAAGGGTGCTACCCCTCATAACCTTGCTGCATCTTTCCTGTTTTGACCATTTCCGGGGTGTGAGGTTCGACGAAGTCACGTCCACAAAAACATACTTTATACAAAAGCCATGCTTTGGGTCAACAAATGATCAACACAATGATCACAAAGATAGACGATCAAATAAATGATCCTATCACAATAATCAACACAATGATCATTTCAGCATCACTCAGCATATCACATTACCAAATTGGGAATATATCGCTGATAACTTCAACTATATAACCTCTGAGCTCGTACGTCTCAGAGAAGGGTGTTAAGCTAAAAGAATAAATTCTCCGCCACCAACAGAAATATATTTGAATGAAATCGGCTTTATATCTCAACTTGTAATGTCAGACACACAATCCATACAAGTCTGTTCCGGGATCGAACAAAACCGAAGGCACTTACAAAGAAGTCCTTGAAATCCGGATATTCACAATCCTGATCGGATTTCCCATCACTTAGGGAGAACTCTATACCGGAGCAACTCGGTGCAGAGTAAATCGACAGGTCATCCTATCGCTCTCGCAAATACCGGGTCTTCAACACCGATCTTCAATGCAATTATAACGACGTATCACATATTCGGAATGGGTTATACGACCCCATGGTCCTTTCCCGGTTAACCCGAATAGTGAGCGCTTATTCAAAAATAAGTGTGGCATTCACATTCAAACAAATCATATCAATTACCCATTCAAGGGAAATATTGATAGTCGGTTATTGAACTATCAATGGATATGCACACATCACCAGATTCCAAATATTTTTCCAATTTATTTATTTTCCAAAATATCTCTACAAGATATAATATTTCATACTTCAAAAATAAATCAATATTTATTTTTCTAAACCAATCCCACTTTCTTTTATAAATTCCTTAGTGAATTTATATTCACAATATCCATGCATATACATTTTCAATTATTCATTTCAATTTATCTTCAAAAAGATAAATTCTTAAGATATTCACTTTATATTGGAAAAACATTTCCATACTTATTAAATAAGTAATTCACGAATTTTATTTATTTTCAACACTTAGAAAATATTCAATATACTTAAATCGAGATTAAGTATATATTTCATTCTTTAAGGAAATCATTCTCTTAAACATATTTATTTGGGCCAAAACGAATGTTACGTAAAACATCGTTACGACAACCCAAAATCACTAGTATAGGGATTCGAAATTAAATAGATATATAAATCCCAATACTATACAAAACATTTCCTTTCGGAAATCATTTACTATAACAACAGTGTTATAGTCCATCATCTCCTTTTATTTCTCGAAAACGTCTATTTCAACAATAAATGTTGAAATCTATGGTTTCGAATCTCAACACAATTAAAACTTCGTTAGATCGTTTTAATTCTATTTCAAATATCACATTCAAAACAATTTCTTTAACATCTTATTCACTATTCAAAAACGTGAATATACTACGTTAACACATTTCATCCTTTTATACATTTTAATTCAAAGGATTATTCACTATTCAAAAACGTGAATATAACTCCATTAATAGGTTTCAACAATTTTCTTATCAAAATAAGTCATTTGCGAATTTATAAAACAACGTTTATAAATTCCATTTCTATTTATTTATAAAAACTTCTTTTTATAAATTCCTTTATTAACCTATTCCAGTTTATAACTCAATTATAAACTAAAAGTTCATATTATAAGTCAAATGCTTATAAAACGATTATTTTACAAAATCGTTCTTTTAAAGACTTTCCAATTTATGAATCTTATAACTTATAAGATCCATTTATTTTACCTAACTATTCTTCAAATAATTTCACCAAATTTATAAATCTTACTATTTATAAATTTCATTTATAACTTCACAGTTTATAATTCTATAAATTTCATTCATTTATGAAATTCATTTTCACTTCATTCAAACACTTATAAAAACTCGTTTTATAATGTCAATATTTCAATTTATAAATATCTATTTATAAATCTCTTAATATAAATCAATTTATATTATTCTTTAAAACGTCTTTAAATTCTTTTATAATTTCACCATTCTCTTGATTTATAAAATAATTAAATTTTATAAATCCTATATTTAAACTTTTAATAATAAATTCAAAAATCCAGTTTAAACTATTTTATAAAGTCATTAATTCATATTTCTCAAAAATCAGCTTTTAACCGTATTTCTCAAAAATTATAATTTTTACAACTTTAAAAATTATAACGTTCATTTTTTTATAATGGATAAATTCCAAAAATATTTTATCTTTTCAAAAATCACTTTAAAAACCCTTTTAAAATCCCAAAATTTGGGTCCAATGATGCTACACATCAAATAGTCAATCACGACTACAACGATATCATATATCGATATGATAATCCATCAAATATCAAAATATCTGAAATCAAATAAAAACTGTTGAGGAATCCAGTTGGATCCCTCCAACCTGTTTTCCTGCATCCAAAAACATTAGCACAATACCAATTTCGCTCCAGTACGAAATTATCGCGGTATATGTTCTTATTAAATATTATCCGCTTAATAACGGCGCAATAGGGTCTCATCCGCTAAAAAATACGGGAAATCAATCAACTCCAATATATACATATGCCAATATATATATATATTGATATTATATATAATACCAATTTCACTGTTTATGAAATATTCGCGGTATATGTTTTTAATAAATAACATCAGCTTACTAACGGCGTATAATGTCTACTTTAACAATGAATAGATATCAATCAACATTCAAACATGCATTCAAATATTTTAAATCTAACTATTTAAAATAAAATCGAAACCGATTCGATTGAGTGAGAAGTTCTCACCTTGATTTTAAATTCCGTTTTAGCGATTTATTTCGAATAAAATTAAACGTGCGTTTAATTTTACCCGAAATTCTCACTGACTCCGATCGACTCCAAACCAACTCCATCGCGTAGTGCTCGTCCATACGATTTCAACGCAACTGGTTTCGCGTGTTTTCGACCTCGTATGAAAAAGTTATGCATTTTATAAGTTTGTACACGATTTTATATAACATTTTCAATATAAATTTAAATTTTATAAACCTAAATCAATCCTGGCCTTAGGATCTAAACCCATCACCATCAGGCCGTTCCCCCCCTTCCTCTATCTCACGTTATTCCTCTCCAGTAACACACGAAACAAAAGAACCCACCAAGGCCGAACTAGGGTTTCGATTTGCTCCACCATCGCTCGACTAAACTTCATCAAACCACCCCCATATCGAAGCCCATTGCAAGAGCTACCTCCACCATGCACCACCTGAAGCTCGGCCACCTACATGAGCATGGAATTGCATGCGCACCTGCAGCAAACGGCCCCACCTCGCTCCCCCTTCGACGCTCCAAACCACATCTCCACCGTACGAATCTGAAGCTCTTGATACGCTCTACGATATTGCTGTTGAACACTTCGCGTGAATGTCAACGGATTGTGAATGATTAAGGGGAGAAAGAGGAGAAATACTGGCCTTAGAAATAGGGGGAGGCGGCTGCAGTTTTTTTGCTAGGGTTTTGTTTTTTTTTTAAATTATGAAGAGTAGGGGCTATTTATAAGAGAACGAACGACACTATTCATCCCGGAAATTCCGAACTCCGATTTACGCGCCGTAACCAGCGTTTCTTGGGTTTACCCCGCGTTCCGGACACAATGGAATAGGTTTCGGAAGCTAATTCGGAAGTATGTGCGAGTTATGGCTATAAACGCTCAATTTGAATTAAACCGATTTAAGCGATTTTCTAGGCGTTTTAATTTGTACCGGACAAACGGTAAATCCAATTGACTTGAAATTAGAAACCTTACAAAAATATCACATTACGGATCCGATGAAACTGGTTTCGTCGAAATCCGAGACTTTTTGAAAAATGGCTATTTTAACTCGCCAAATTAATATTAAAAATAAATCGATGCGTTTCGAGCTGCCACGATCAAACGATAGCTCCGATTGACACGAAATTTGAAATCCGGTAATAACTAACTATTACGGATCCAATGGAACAGGTTTCGATCAATTCTGAGACTGTTTAAAAATTGACTATTTTTACTAGTCGATTTAAATATTAAAATATTCAATTTTCACAAATTAACTTTTAATTCGATTTTAAAAGTTCTAAAATATCATTCTAACTTCAATATGATAAAATAAAATTTTACAAATCATTTTTAATCATATTTAACTCAATTTTCAATTATTTCCATAATTTAACGTATTAAATTATCGATTTAATTATCCAATTAAATCCAAAAATTCAAATAAAAATTTATTCGACTTATAAATTCACTTATAAATATTTAAAATTAATTAAATATCCAAATTTTAATTAATAAAAATTCTGGGTCGTTACAATCTTCCCCACTTAAAAGAATTTCGTCCTCGAAATTATAAGTAAGAAAAGTTACAGAATTTATCAACTTTCCAAAAATTCATAGTTAAATTTCTTACAAAACTTTACTAAGTTTTCAAATCATACTTAGTTATCTTTTCAAAAACAACTATTATTGTTTAACTTTCAATTCCAAAATCAAAGTTAAAGTTTTCAAAATTTTCCAATTTTTCTCAAAAATTTTCTAACGCCTTAAATTTTCGGAAAAATTCGCCATAGTCTCCTTTGCGTGGCTCGATCCGAAAAAAAAATGACAGTATATATATCACAAATATACATCTCATCAAGTAATGAGGCATCCCGCAGGGAAAAAAAGTGTAAAAGTACGGTATGTAATCCGAGATATGTACCTTATATTTTATTAGCAAGCATATACGGCTAATATAGCGCGAAAGCGAGCTCCAAATGCGAAGCAAACGCGATCCGCACCTACTAAACACTCAACAAACAACATGAGAAATATGCATATAGATAATAGTATCGATATACATCATATAGCAACTGAAACAAAAGCAACAAATGCAAACATCAACCAACTATTATTCAACTAACATCCATAACCAATAAATATTCATTTATATTCTCATTAATATTTAATGAATTGGTTTTCAATTTAATCATATTTGATTCATTAACATTGGGTTTACTAACATTCATTTTCAATTAGTTTATATTCACTAATTCATATTCAAGTTGGTTCACTTCCAAATCAAATTCAATTCTATTTAAGATTCACTTAACTTCCAATTGAATTTCAATTACTTTAGCTTCCAATTTCATTAATACTTAATGAATTATATACAATCAACTAACAATCATATAACAATCAATGTATATTAATTACAACCAAATTCTTTTGCTTACAATTGGTTTAATTAATTGATTTTCATTCAATTATTCATCTTTCTAATAACATTAGATTTTAATGAATTAACACTTATATTCATTATTCCATATCAACTAAATTCACATTTAATTGATTTACATTTAATTGATTAATTCAATTCAATTTCAAAGTTGAATTTCATTTACATAACTTTAGTTCACATTCATTTTTATTTACAATTCATATTCATAAATATATATTCATATAGTTTCACTTCTCATATAAATAAGTTTATTTCACAATTGTAAATCACTTTAATTATAATTCAATTCTTATAATTCTTTTGCTTATACAATTATTCTTCAATTTAGATTATTCAAATAACTAAACAATCAACTTATATACACTTTAATAATTCTGAAAAATTATTTCTTTATATATAAAATATAATCAAGGTAAAATTATTTCATTTACCCAATTTAAAACAATATTATGTCGAATCGTTCTATACAAGTGTTTAGAAACCCCTTCGGCATAGTCTTGCGGACCACGCTGACGAAAGTTCATATACCACTCAACAAACCAATCATCACAATATAAAACAATTTCATATTCACTAACAAATACGCTCTCATAGATATTATTACTCTCAAACTCATTCTAGAGTACTACTGACTCTATCTCTAATGAGTAATACCCAACAGAACCATGGTTGTCGCTTAACCATAAGCTCCGATACCAACTGTAAAGACCCGTAAATCCGTACTCCTTGAATAGACACTAATCTCCTTTGTTTAATTCAAGATGAACGAAAATACGAACCCTTAGGGGTTTTAAAAAAGATTTTTAGAAAAGAAAAAGTAGAAAAGAAGGTAGAAAGAAGAGGGAAGAGAAAATAGAAAATAGGAAATTTTAAAATAGAAGAAAAAGAGAATAGAGGAAAAAGAAAAATAGGACGGAACAGAAAACAAGAACAACATCAGAATCTCACAATTCGCAGCGGAACAACATATAATAATAAATGAATAATCTTTAAACAAAGAACTATATCAGTTATTACATTTTATATATTACATTACATCATATCATCAGAGTGTACAACAACAACAAACAGTGCAGCGGAAAAGAAATACTATATAAACTAGTAATACGCCATGCCATCCAGCTTGCCTCCAGCAACTCCTGAATATCCAGAATATCCTGATAAACCTTACTCTTAACTGCCCGTGTGAAATTGGTGGGCACCCAGAGTTTAGGAAGGAAAACGATAAATTCCGAGTCAGTCATGTGACTGGTGTGAGAACTCAAAACAGTTTATTTATCTTTAAAATCAAAATAGAGGAATATTTTTAAATTCAATTCGCAATGCTTTTAAAAATGAGACTACCATAAGGCCTCCCGCACACACACACATGCAAACGCAGAATTGGAGGAGATTTCTCCTTATGATAGTCAAAGATGCTTGATACGCATTTAAAAGAACATTTTATATTATTACTAGTGATAGTGTAGGAAAAATTCATTTCGAAAGTAGAATATAAATCTTAGCCAACATACGACCATTATCGTATGCCTACTATAGCTAACTATGTTCAATAGCAGGTTACCGCCACATTCCATAGCAGGTTATACAACTAAAACCGTACAAGTCACGTATTGTTTCTTTGGATTTCCAACAAATGGTCAGGCCAAGGAACTTCCCATTGCCACATGAGAATGCCTCTGGAGAGACATCCTCGAGAACCAAACCGGAACTCTGCCAACACAAGGCCGGGTTACCCCTAACTGGGTAACTACTGACACGAGCACGCCATTCCCCGATCGTAAACGACCTTTCTCACGGGATCCCGAAAGCCAACAACCACAAAGTAATAAATTCGTAGTAACCACATAGGTTAAATATCTGGGCTCCATACCATGATACCACCTCTATCCAGAAGGAAATGTACATACCCTAAAGGGTGCTACCCCTCATAACCTTGCTGCATCTTTCCTGTTTTGACCATTTCCGGGGTGTGAGGTTCGACGAAGTCACGTCCACAAAAACATACTTTATACAAAAGCCATGCTTTGGGTCAACAAATGATCAACACAATGATCACAAAGATAGACGATCAAATAAATGATCCTATCACAATAATCAACACAATGATCATTTCAGCATCACTCAGCATATCACATTACCAAATTGGGAATATATCGCTGATAACTTCAACTATATAACCTCTGAGCTCGTACGTCTCAGAGAAGGGTGTTAAGCTAAAAGAATAAATTCTCCGCCACCAACAGAAATATATTTGAATGAAATCGGCTTTATATCTCAACTTGTAATGTCAGACACACAATCCATACAAGTCTGTTCCGGGATCGAACAAAACCGAAGGCACTTACAAAGAAGTCCTTGAAATCCGGATATTCACAATCTTGATCGGATTTCCCATCACTTAGGGAGAACTCTATACCGGAGCAACTCGGTGCAGAGTAAATCGACAGGTCATCCTATCGCTCTCGCAAATACCGGGTCTTCAACACCGATCTTCAATGCAATTATAACGACGTATCACATATTCGGAATGGGTTATACGACCCCATGGTCCTTTCCCGGTTAACCCGAATAGTGAGCGCTTATTCAAAAATAAGTGTGGCATTCACATTCAAACAAATCATATCAATTACCCATTCAAGGGAAATATTGATAGTCGGTTATTGAACTATCAATGGATATGCACACATCACCAGATTCCAAATATTTTTCCAATTTATTTATTTTCCAAAATATCTCTACAAGATATAATATTTCATACTTCAAAAATAAATCAATATTTATTTTTCTAAACCAATCCCACTTTCTTTTATAAATTCCTTAGTGAATTTATATTCACAATATCCATGCATATACATTTTCAATTATTCATTTCAATTTATCTTCAAAAAGATAAATTCTTAAGATATTCACTTTATATTGGAAAAACATTTCCATACTTATTAAATAAGTAATTCACGAATTTTATTTATTTTCAACACTTAGAAAATATTCAATATACTTAAATCGAGATTAAGTATATATTTCATTCTTTAAGGAAATCATTCTCTTAAACATATTTATTTGGGCCAAAACGAATGTTACGTAAAACATCGTTACGACAACCCAAAATCACTAGTATAGGGATTCGAAATTAAATAGATATATAAATCCCAATACTATACAAAACATTTCCTTTCGGAAATCATTTACTATAACAACAGTGTTATAGTCCATCATCTCCTTTTATTTCTCGAAAACGTCTATTTCAACAATAAATGTTGAAATCTATGGTTTCGAATCTCAACACAATTAAAACTTCGTTAGATCGTTTTAATTCTATTTCAAATATCACATTCAAAACAATTTCTTTAACATCTTATTCACTATTCAAAAACGTGAATATACTACGTTAACACATTTCATTCTTTTATACATTTTAATTCAAAGGATTATTCACTATTCAAAAACGTGAATATAACTCCATTAATAGGTTTCAACAATTTTCTTATCAAAATAAGTCATTTGCGAATTTATAAAACAACGTTTATAAGTTCCATTTCTATTTATTTATAAAAACTTCTTTTTATAAATTCCTTTATTAACCTATTCCAGTTTATAACTCAATTATAAACTAAAAGTTCATATTATAAGTCAAATGCTTATAAAACGATTATTTTACAAAATCGTTCTTTTAAAGACTTTCCAATTTATGAATCTTATAACTTATAAGATCCATTTATTTTACCTAACTATTCTTCAAATAATTTCACCAAATTTATAAATCTTACTATTTATAAATTTCATTTATAACTTCACAGTTTATAATTCTATAAATTTCATTCATTTATGAAATTCATTTTCACTTCATTCAAACACTTATAAAAACTCATTTTATAATGTCAATATTTCAATTTATAAATATCTATTTATAAATCTCTTAATATAAATCAATTTATATTATTCTTTAAAACGTCTTTAAATTCTTTTATAATTTCACCATTCTCTTGATTTATAAAATAATTAAATTTTATAAATCCTATATTTAAACTTTTAATAATAAATTCAAAAATCCAGTTTAAACTATTTTATAAAGTCATTAATTCATATTTCTCAAAAATCAGCTTTTAACCGTATTTCTCAAAAATTATAATTTTTACAACTTTAAAAATTATAACGTTCATTTATTTATGATGGATAAATTCCAAAAATATTTTATCTTTTCAAAAATCACTTTAAAAACCCTTTTAAAATCCCAAAATTTGGGTCCAATGATGCTACACATCAAATAGTCAATCACGACTACAGCGATATCATATATCGATATGATAATCCATCAAATATCAAAATATCTGAAATCAAATAAAAACTGTTGAGGAATCCAGTTGGATCCCTCCAACCTGTTTTCCTGCATCCAAAAACATTAGCACAATACCAATTTCGCTCCAGTACGAAATTATCGCGGTATATGTTCTTATTAAATATTATCCGCTTAATAACGGCGCAATAGGGTCTCATCCGCTAAAAAATACGGGAAATCAATCAACTCCAATATATACATATGCCAATATATATATATTGATATTATATATAATACCAATTTCACTGTTTATGAAATATTCGCGGTATATGTTTTTAATAAATAACATCCGCTTACTAACGGCGTATAATGTCTACTTTAACAATGGATAGATATCAATCAACATTCAAACATGCATTCAAATATTTTAAATCTAACTATTTAAAATAAAATCGAAACTGATTCGATTGAGTGAGAAGTTCTCACCTTGATTTTAAATTCCGTTTTAGCGATTTATTTCGAATAAAATTAAACGTGCGTTTAATTTTACCCGAAATTCTCACTGACTCCGATCGACTCCAAACCAACTCCATCGCGTAGTGCTCGTCCATACGATTCCAACGCAACTAGTTTCGCGCGTTTTCGACCTCGTATGAAAAAGTTATGCATTTTATAAGTTTGTACACGATTTTATATAACATTTTCAACATAAATTTAAATTTTATAAACCTAAATCAATCCTGGCCTTAGGATCTAAACCCATCACCATCAGGCCGTTCCCCCCCTTCCTCTATCTCACGTTATTCCTCTCCAGTAACACACGAAACAAAAGAACCCACCAAGGCCGAACTAGGGTTTCGATTTGCTCCACCATCGCTCGACTAAACTTCATCAAACCACCCCCATATCGAAGCCCATTGCAAGAGCTACCTCCACCATGCACCACCTGAAGCTCGGCCACCTACATGAGCATGGAATTGCGTGCGCACCTGCAGCAAACGGCCCCACCTCGCTCCCCCTTCGACGCTCCAAACCACATCTCCACCGTACGGATCTGAAGCTCTTGATACGCTCTACGATATTGCTGTTGAACACTTCGCGTGAATGTCAACGGATTGTGAATGATTAAGGGGAGAAAGAGGAGAAATACTGGCCTTAGAAATAGGGGGAGGCGGCTGCATTTTTTTGCTAGGGTTTTGTTTTTTTTTTTTAAATTATGAAGAGTAGGGGTTATTTATAAGAGAACGAACGACACTATTCATCCCAGAAATTCCGAACTCCGATTTACGTGCCGTAACCAGCGTTTCTAGGGTTTACCCCGCGTTCCGGACACAATGGAATAGGTTTCGGAAGCTAATTCGGAAGTATGTGCGAGTTATGGCTATAAACGCTCAATTTGAATTAAACCGATTTAAGCGATTTTCTAGGCGTTTTAATTTGTACCGGACAAACGGTAAATCCAATTGACTTGAAATTTGAAACCTTACAATAATATCACATTACGGATCCGATGAAACTAGTTTCGTCGAAATCCGAGACTTTTTGAAAAATGGCTATTTTAACTCACCAAATTAATATTAAAAATAAATCGATGCGTTTCGAGCTGCCACGATCAAACGATAGCTCCGATTGACACGAAATTTGAAATCCGGTAATAACTAACTATTACGGATCCAATGGAACTGGTTTCGTTCAATTCTGAGACTGTTCAAAAATTGACTATTTTTACTAGTCGATTTAAATATTAAAATATTCAATTTTCACAAATTAACTTTTAATTCGATTTTAAAAGTTCTAAAATATCATTCTAACTTCAATATGATAAAATAAAATTTTACAAATCATTTTTAATCCTATTTAACTCAATTTTCAATTATTTCCATAACTTAATGTATTAAATTATCGATTTAATTATCCAATTAAATCCAAAAATTCAAATAAAAATTTATTCGACTTATAAATTCACTTATAAATATTTAAAATTAATTAAATATCCAAATTTTAATTAATAAAAATTCTGGGTCGTTACATTCAAGATGACATCTGACTTATTCAATTTCGCATACTTTGGGTTACTTGATTATCATTGCTCGATTCTTGGCTACCACTGCTTTGACTTTGCTGTGACGATATTGATTTATTTCGGTCGGCTAATTGCAGTAGACTTTGTGAATTTCTTGTTGCCTTGGTCATCACAGTTTTTGACTTTGGTTTGAAACTAGATTTTGTGGAAATATTTCAAATTTGAAATTTAACTTGACTTGATCGATCACCTTGTTGTTCGATGACTTCGGCCAGTTGAAACTGTGATGATTTTCCGGCTTGACTTTAATTTGTTCATTTTCACCTGACTTTGACTTTGCATTTGCTTTGTGTATTGGCTTCGGCCATTATGTCTCTGAATTTGGTTTTACTTTGAGCTACAGTTTGAAATATCCTCTGTCTTTGTTCGAACTTGTATCCTCCACATGTATATATAAATATATGCTCACGTATATATCTAATCAGTTACATGTTGCTTGTAGTTGTTTCTGGTTTCACTGCACTGTTGTCGCATGCCATTTTTTCAGCTTTAGTTCGTCATGTTTTGCACTTTATATAGGGCTTCGAGTTGTTAGTGCACTTGTATTTCATGGTTGTTGTTGCCACTGATTGATTTCGACCTGATGCTTGAGGTTAGTGTGATATACCATGGTCTTGCACTGTCACCGGTTTATTCAAGTCTGCATATATGTGCATACATACATATGTACGTGTGTATGCATATATTGTTGGATTTGTACTGAGCTTGAGTATTTTTTTAGTGTGGTCTTGTGCCTTTGTGCCTTTATGATATTTGCAGTCTGATTATTTCACTTCTATGTGGTCTGGACTTGCTGACATGTGCATGTCATTTATGTGTATTTGCCCTTGCTGTATGGTCAGTGCTGATTTGGTTAACATTTTTGGTGGTTCACCTTGGTCCCTCTTCTGTTGGTCATCAAGTTGAGTTGTAGACTTGAGTCTCTTGTACTTCATGTTGCCTTGAGTACACTATCCACTTTGTTTCATTATTGCTTGACCTTGTGCATTTCTTTGAACTTATGTTGATTTGGAACTTCGTGATTATGTTGCTCCTTGATGTTCTGGATTAGTGCAGTTTGTTATTTGAGTCATGTTGCAGGTGAAACTTTGAATTGTTACATTTGTGCTCGAGTCTGGATTTGTATATGAACTGGTTCATGACTTGTTGTTGATTCTAGTTACACTGTGACTCGAGTTTGCTTGCATCTGTATCAATCTGTATCATCACTTTCATATTGCAGTCTGGTCTGGGTCGAGTTGGACTGTCTAGCCTCTGTTTTCATGTGTACGACTCGAACTTTGGTCGAGGCTTGATTTTTGTGTCTTGACTATTTTCATGAACTTGCACCTGTGTTGAATCCAGCTTATAGCTCGGGTTTGACCTTATGCTCATGTCGTGACTTTTTTTGTATTGCACTTGAGTTAAACCCAGCTTTTCATTTGGGTTTGACCTATGCTCACCTGTCCTTGTAATTTTATCAAGTATATATATCGGTATGCACGGCCTTGTGGCATGTACAGTGATACACTATGCATGTCACAAGCTGTTCGTATATGACGAATTCAAATTTAAATGATGACGAACAACCCAAATAACTGAGGAAAATAATATTTTCAAAGTACATTTTATTTTACACTGCATAAATATTTTCTTTTCAACTTTACTCTGTCAATGTCTATTTTTGTAGATTGATTAGATGTTGTATTCAATCTGGAATGGAGTTGAAGATAATTACGAGTGAATGAGTGAATTGTAGGGAGGACATTTGTAAATGGAAATGTATTGTCATTGCAAATTGTTTATCTATAGTGAGAGCTCAAATTTGTACTATTCAAAATTGTAATAAATATTTGTTTGAACAAAATATCTGTTTGAATTTAAACCCTGTGTTATTTATTTTATTCAGCAAATATTTATTTAATTATGTGAAAAATAAAATAGTACATTAACAAATACATTTAAATGAATATATATGTGTGTGTGTGTGTGTGTGTGTGTGTGTTTATTATCATCAAACAAAAATTATATACTCGCATATTCAACAATCTCCCCTTTTTGATGATAACAAACATACATTTAAGATTTTGAATTTTGAATTTTATTAAATGTATTTGATCATTTAATTTGCTCCCCTATTTGAATGCTCCCTCTTTACAGAAAGCTCCCCCTTCATATATGCATGTAAATAAAAATATGCAAGTAAGCCTAGATGCAAATAGAAAATATTTGACCTTTATTTGTCAAAATCTTAACTTTTCTCTCCCCCTTTTGTTATCAGCAAAAGTGTAATAGTGTTAGCAAAATAGAGATAAAGTGAAAGACATTAATACAACATTAAAACTCACTCAAATATAAATATTAAATTTCAATAAAAAATCAAACAAAAATCATATATACTCAGTTAGGCGCATATTCCACTTTAGAATGATAGGGATAATGTCATCATATAAACCATATAGTTGTGTCTATTTGTGCTATATTTAATTTGAATATCTACAAACCATGCATAAACGTTAGGACTTTTAAATGAGATTAGTAGTATTCCAAATTTTTTATAAGAAAATGAATTCAAGTATCTTCTAACCACGCATAACCGTGAGGACTTTTAAATGGGATTAGAATCAACTTTCTATTTAATAAATCAATTTTGATATGTGTTCCATGCATGCATAACCGTGAGGACTATTAAATGAACTTGGAAGCACATAATAAAAAATTCCAAGTAATTCACCCATGCATAACCGTGAGGACTTTTAAATGAGAGTGAATACTTTGGATTTTACTTTATGTTATTTTATTTTATTTAACAAAAATATAAAATAAAAAAAAGGTTTCCTATTTAAAATACCACATATTGACAAACTATATTGAATTTTGATGAGTGATGGTCGTTAGAAATATGATAGAAATAGTGGTGGTCATGGAATTTTTACCAACAAATTTTTTTTATAACTCTTGTTCAAATTTCTAAAGAAATTTACTAAATATACCGTCTCAAGTTATAATATGTGATTAATATTAACACTCATCACTTTTTCAATCACTATTTATCATTTTTGGTAATCATTAGGGAGTCAGATTAGTCAATGTAATCTTTTAAAATCATATTCAAAAATAATTATAAAATCAAATCTTTTAAGATGACTAATCTGAAACAAGGTCAACAAAAAATATTTTTTAGAAGGGGTTTTTATAAGAAAAATGTCTGTTGTTTAAAAATTATTTTAAATGAAAAATATGCAGATATTTTCTTTGAAAACGATGCGGCTACTGAAATGTGTCAACATAAATCACGTTTTACTAGAAACTTTCTATCAACTAAATTACCAGTGTAATCTGCATCTGAATTTTTCTTTCACTCAAAATTATCATTTGGTTAATGTTATAGACCAGACCATAAAGTTGCAACAAATTTCTTAAAATCATTTTTAACAGCTTTCACATGAAGTTCTCTTAAATTTGAATTGAAATCATGCAAATTTACAAACAGTGACCATAATGTCAAAACAAATATATTCACGTGTAACATGAGTAATCAGAGACCAATAAAACATCATCATGTGGATGTACAAATTTATGTGGATTAGTTCAAAGATGAAAAGATGATTGGTCAACATTTAAGCACAAATCAAAGTCATAAATAAGAACAAGTCAAAAATCATATCAATTAAGAATGAGTCGGAATTAAAATCAACATTTATTTATTTATTTTTCCATCATCACATAATAGGCTGAATTAATTCAGATTATGGTGCAGATTATCACATTTAATATATAGTTCAAAATAAATATACCATTACCTGTGTTACCTTTACGATATTTTTCGTTTGTCCATTGTAATTTTGTCACCTTTATACTAGGCTAAGAAACTTTGCTTTGTCGCTCGTTGTGCCCCTGGAACAACCAGAATCCAAGTAACACGATTGTAGTTCCTTAGCCTGCCACCACACCTACACAATGAAATAATTTTGTGACCTATTTGTTTTTATAGGTCCATGATTGTTAGTGGCAATTGATTTTGAAAAATAATTTTATGAAGACCCAAAACTATTTGTATATGTTCCTTTCGGCATGCAGATTTGTTTAACTTTGAGAGATTTTATATTTATGCCTTTTGGAACCCAAATTGGAATAGTTTCCACTTGTTTGGGTCTATACCAACAAATGTTTTGATAGTGTCCAATTTTTCTACAAATTGTGCACTCGGATTTGACTTTATTAATTTTGTGTGTTACAGGTTCAGATTGATTATATCCAAGTCCTTGCCTAATTGTACTAACAGTTTGTTTTCCTAATAGCGTATTCAATGATCTTTCACTTATGGAAAAATTTTATAAATTCGTAGACAATCGTTGGACTCGTGTTTTGAGAGATTCATTTTCATTCCATAATTGAGTGCATTTTTTAATTGAATTTTCTCTTCTAGTAATTTCGCTTTCTTTCTAAATCAGAATTTTATTTTCAAGCAATTTAATTTTAATTTCCTATTTTTTTTTTAATTTCTTCTTCAAATGTTGGACACTTAACACACTTAGGGATCCTACTTTGATAGTTTTTAACTAATTGGTCAAGTTGTTTATTTGATTCTATCAAAGTATATCTTTGTGATTCAATTTTAGCATATTTCTCCCTAAGTCTTTCAAAATAGCCATTTACTTCGTGGAAATATATAAGTAGTTGTAAGTGGGTGAGTTTTGATACCTCGCTTGGCTCGTCATCGTCACTATCAGTTATATCACATCGAGATACATATCAGCTTTCTCACTCTCACTGCTAGTGCTTTTATTATCATCATCACTTGTATTCCACGTGGCTGCAAAATTTCTCCTTTTTGATTTCTTTTCTAGGTCGTGTCGATTTCGACGACAATTGGGCTTGATGTGTCCGGGTTTGTTGCACATGTGACAAATGATTTCTCGTTGTTCTGGGTTATCTAGAACTTTGATTATTCTACTTTTTAATTTTTGATTTAGAGCTAGATTTCTGTATTTACGGTTCCACTTTTTGAATCTCTTTATTACCAGTGCCAACTCTGCTGCTCCATCATCATCATCACTTTCAGTTGTCCTTCGAGAGCTATTGATTTCTTTCAAGTATCTCCTCCATCACGCTCTTCCTGAATTTCATTTCTACCTCATAAGTGGTGAGATTTCCGATGAGTTCTTCGACTTTGATTTGTTTTAAATCTTTCGATTCTTGAATGATAGTCACTTTTGCTTCAAAACATCATGGAAGGACTCTAAGAATTTTTCAAACTATTTTCAATTCCGTGTATGATTTTCTGAGAGCTTTTGATTTGTATATGATGTTGGAAAGCCGTCTGTACATCTCTTTGACATTTTCTTCTTTGGCCATTGTAAAATTATCGTATTCGCTATTCAGCATGGCAAGACGAGATTCCTTGACTTGAGATGTTCCTTCGTGAGTCACTTCTAGTGTGTGCCATATTTTCTACGCAGTTAGAAAATGTGAGACACGGTTAATTCCAAATTGATCTAATGAACAAATAATAGAATTCATAGCTTTGGCATTAGCATTCTGTAATTTATTTTCTAGTTCTGTCCGTTGATCAAATGGTTTTTCAATTTCTTGATTATTTACAACTATAGTGGGTGCTCTATAACCTTTCTCAACTATATTCCAAGCATCAATGGTTTTTAGAAAAAATTTCATTCTATTTTTCCAGTAAGCATATTCACCATTGAACATTAGTGGTCTAACTATAGACTGACCCTCAGGAAAAGCATATTAAAAGTAGCCATTTTAAGAATTCAAATTTTTAAAATAAAAATTGGTTTTTGAAAAATCAAAGTTTTGAAAACGAAAATGGCTTTTGTGCCTAGCTCTGATACCACTTGTAGGATCGATTTCACCCTAGAGGGGGGTGAATAGGGTGATGTTATTAATTATAAAAATTATTGCGGAAGTTTATAAAATATTTGAACATAGATATATCAGAATAATAGCAGCACAGATAATAGCAGAATAATAAATGCAGAAATAGAACAACACAGAATTTACCCAGCTTTGGCAAAATCATGCCTACGTGCTGCCCCCAAGGTTTCTTTTAGAAATTAAGCAGTCAAACGCTTACACACGTAAACTCATGACACCCGCTATCGACTAGCCTTAACTTTACGCTCAAAACCCTGCCACAACTCAGCCACTGAGTTGTGAATTCTCGAACTACACCACCGTACCTCGTCCCCTAGTCACACAATTAGAAATTACAACGGTTCAAAAGAAAATTTCAAATTTAAAAACAAATTAAACAATAAGACCCTAATTTTAAACTAAAGCCTTATATAACTAAACCCAAAAAACAAGGATGGCCCAATAGATAATATCTCCCCCTTAATTTTAATATGTCGACCCACTTTCTTCTTTGTTTGTGGAAAAATGGCTGCTTCGTTCTCTTTCCTCCTTTGTTCTGAAATTAGGATTTTTTGAAGATGTCGGTTATTGTTGATCAGTTACAATTGGTGTTCTTCTGATTTTCTTCGGCAATCAATCATCTCCTCAATTCAAACACGGCTCCTTTGATTTTTGATCGAGTTCCAACTTACTTCGGTACGTATTTTTTTTTGCTTTTTGCTTTATTGTTTTTCGTACTTGAACTCGATCGATGATTCGAGTTATTGATATAATGTTTTCTCTACTGCTTCGAACTCAAAATGCTTAATTTTGCCAATGATGTCCGTTTATATAGGTTCGAAACCCTTGATTTTCGTTTGTATTCATTTATTTGAATTTGTCGATTACTTCGTTTGGCCGTATGATTTTGATTGAATGTTTGAGATGACATCTGACTTATTCAATTTCGCATACTTTGGGTTACTTGATTATCACGGCTCGATTCTCGGTTACCACTGCTCTAACTTTGTTGTGACGATATTGATCTATTTCAGTCCGTGACTTGAGCTGCAGTTGACTTTGTGAATTTCTTATTGCCTTGGTCATCACGATTTCTGACTTTGGTTTGAAACTAGATTTTGTGAAAATATTTCGAGTTTGACATTTAACTTGACATGATCGATCACCTCACTGTTCCATGACTTCGGCTAGTTGAAACTGTGATGATTTTCTGGCTTGACTTTAATTTGTTCATTTTCACTTGACTTTGACTTTACATTTGCTTTGTGTATTGGCATCGGCAATTATCTCTTTGACTTTGGTTTTACTTAGAGCTGCAGTTTGAAATCTCCTCTGTCTTTGTTCGAACTTGTATCCTGCATATTTATATGTACATATATACTCACGTATGTATCTAATCAGTTACATGTTTCTTGTAGTTATTTCTGCTTTCACTGCACTGCTATCACATGTCAATGTTTCGGTTTTAGTTCATCATGGTTTGCACTTTATATATAGCTTCGAGTTGTTAGTGCACTTGTTTTTCATGGTTGTTGTTGCCACTCATTGATTTCAACTTGATACTTGAGGTTATGTGTGATATACCATGGTCTTGCACTGTCACCTTTTTTTCCAAGTCTGCATATATGTGCATACATACATATGTATGTGTGTATGCATGTATTGTTGGATTTGTACCGAGCTTGAGTTTTTTTTGGAGTGTGGTCTTGTGCCTTTGTGCGTTTATGATATTTGCAGTCTGATTATTTCACTTGTATGTGGTGTGGACTTGCTGACATGTGCATGTCATTTGTGTTTATTTGGCCTTGTTGTATGGTCAGTGTTGATTTGGATAACATTTTTGGTGGTTAATCTTGGTCCCTCTTGTGACGGTCTTCAAGTTGAGTTGCAGACTTGAGTCTGTTGTAATTCATGTTGCATTGAGTACACTATCCACTTCATTTCACAGTTGCTTGACCATATGCATTTCTTTGAACTTATGTTGATTAGGAAATTCATCATTTTGTTGCTCCTTGATGTTCTAGATTAGTGCAGTTTGTTAGTTGAGTCGTGTTGCAGCTGAAACTTTGAACTGTTACATTTGTGCTTAAGTCTGGATTTGCAAATGAACTGATTCATGACTTCTTGTTGATTCTAGTTACACTATGACTCGAGTTTGCTTGCATCTGTATTAATCCATATCATCACTTTGATATTGCAGTCTGGTCTTGGTTGAGTTGGACTGTCTGGCCTCTGTTTTCATGTGTACGACTCGAACTTTGAGCGAGGCTTGATTTATGTGCCTTGACTATTTTCATGAACTTGCATTTGTGTTGAATCCAGCTTACAGCTCGGGTTTGACCTTGTGCTCGTGTCGTGACTTTATTTGTATTGCACTTGAGTTGAAACGGGCTTTTCATTTGGATTTGACATGTGCTCACATGTTCCAGTAATTTTATCAAGTGTATATATCAGTGTGCATAGCCTTGTGGCATGTACAGTGATACACCATGCATGTCACAAGCTGTTCGTGTATGATGAATTAAAATTTAAATGATGACGAACAACCCAAATAACTGAGGCAAATAATATTTTCAAAATACATTTTATTTTACACTGCAAAAATATTTTCTTTTCAATTTTACTGCGTCGGTGTCTATTTTTGCAGATTGCTCAGATGCTGGATTCAATCTGGAATGGAGTTGAAGATAATTACGAGTGAATGAGTGAATTGTGGTGAGGACATTTGTAAATGGAAATGTATTGTAATTGCAAATTGTATATCTATAGTGAGAGCTCAAATTTATACTATTCAAAATTGTAATAAATATTTAATTGAATAAAATATCCGTTTGAATTTAAACTCTGTGTTATTTATTTATTCAGCAAATATTTATTTAATTATGTGAAAAATAAAATAGTACATTAATAAATACATTTAAATGAATATATATATATATATGTTAATTATCATCAAACAAAAATCATATACTCGCATATTCAACAAACTTGTCTATAAAATCCATGGATATCAAATCTTATTTTCAAACTGGAATCTCTAAAGGTTGAAGCAACCACTCGGCTTCTGATGTTTAATTTTGACTTGTTGATAGTTTGCACACTGCCTAACCAACAAGCCAATATCCATTTTCAGACCTTCCCAATAGAAGCTCCTCTTCATACCCTGATACATCTTAGTTCCTCCAGGATGAATCATAAACTTCGACCGATGACATTCTCTAAGAACTTCTTTTCTCAAGTCCTCCACATTCGGAACACACAACCATCCCTTCATTCTCAACCATCTTCTTTGGTCAAGACTAAATATTTTTAGATCACTAATCTCAGTTCCACCCTCAAGCCTTCTAATCTTTTCGGCCAACACCGGATCCTTTTTTTCTTAAAAGCAATACTTTTGATCAGTATTGGTCAAACCTCTAAACAGGACAACATAGTGGTGCTTTGACTTGAACTAGCAGTCGACCTTAACTGCACATCACAACTGGCGAAAGCTTTTAAATTCTTCCACTCTGCCAACATAGCTAAAACCACATTCTGATATCTTCTACTAAGAGCATCTGCAACCTTATTACCCTTCCCAGTTGTATACTATATGCAAAAATCATAAGCAACAAAAAAACTCCAGCCACCTCTGCGGTCTCATATTCAACTTCTTCTAAGAGAATAAATACATAAAGACTTATGATCGGTATAAAGCACAAATCTCTCCCCTAAGAGATAATGTCTCCAAATCTTCGATACAAAGATCATCACAGCCAACTCCAAATCATAAGCAGGATATCTCACTTCATGAGGTCTAAGCTGTTTAGATGCGTAGGCAATAAATTTACAGTTCTACATCAATACTGCTCCCAGTCCGGTTCTACATGCATTAGTATTCACCACCAACCCTTGGTTTTCGTTTGGAATTACTAGCACTAGTGCATTGGTCAACAAATGCTTTAACTTAAGGGATGCTTCCTTGCATTTGTCAGACCATAAAAATTTCACACCTTTTCTAGTCAACTTAGTCAAAGGTGCTGCTATCTACGAGAAATCCTTAATGATTCTCTGGTAGTAGCCAGTGAGTTCAAGAAAACTCCTAATCTCAATCACCGTCTCTGGTCTCTTCCAATTATTAAAAGCTTCGATCTTTTGTGGATCAAATGACAAGCCTTTCTCTGAAACCACATGACCAAGAAATTTAATGTCTTTCTTTCAAAAAAGACAGTTGGTAAGCTTCGCCTTCAGCTGATTTTGCCTCAGCGTCTTAAGTAACACTGTAAGATGAACTTCATGCTCTTTTTCATTCTTAGAGAAAACTAAAATGTCATCTATAAACACCAATACAAACCTATTCAAGTACTCTTGGAAAACTTGGTTAATTAAATGCATGAAAAAGCCAGGTGCATTTGTTAATCCAAATGGCATCACTAACCACTCATACGAACCATACCTAGTCCGAATAACTGTCAAAGGAATACTTTCCTCCACCACTCTTAACTGATGGAAACATATTGCTAAATCCAACCAGGAAAACACTATGGCTCCACTCAACTGATCGAACAAATCGTCTATTCTTGGCAAAGGGTACTTATTCTTAATCGTCCTTTCATTCAACTTCCGATAGTCGATACACATCCTCAATGACCCATATGGTTTCTTCACAAACACTACGACCACTCCTAAAGGAGAACTTCTTGGCATAATAAAATTCCTTCCTTCTAGATCCACTAGCCACACCTTCAATTCCTTCATCTCAATCAATGTCGCCCTTCTAGGTGGTCTACTCATAGTTCAGCTCCGGGCACAAGATCTATACCAAACTCAACTGCTCGTCTCAGTGGTAGTCCTATGACTGGCTCAAAGACACATGCAAACTCTCTTGCTACTCGAAACTGGCTTAACTCATCTCCTATCTCCATAGCACTAAGCAAAGTACTAACACTCTGGTCAGAATTCTCCACTGAGAGTATTATTCGGTTATGTCTATCAGGGTGTCTAAGTGATAACTCCATATCCTGGAAAAATATTATAGGCTCATACCTAACCACCCAATCCATACCCAAACTAATTTTGAAATCTATGAAATCAATAACATACAAGCTGCATGTAAACTTATGACCTAATAAATCAAGTTCTAACTGATCACATCTCAATCGTAGAGTTGCATACGCACCTATTGGATTCACAACCGTTAAGGAAGTAATAAGGTAGGTGGGTTCTAAGCATAATCTATCAACCAAACACTGGGATATAATTGAATGTGATGCATCGGTATCAAAAAGTACTCTAACTGGTATACTCTGAATCAAAAATGTACCTTCCATCACAGTCCTCCCTTTATCAGCTATAGTAGGCCTAGCTGGTCCAGTAGCTAAAACCTTTCCTTTATCTGCTCTAACTGGCTCTAGACACTGATTATTGTAATGCTCAAATTGATCACAATATAAGCACTTCACATTATTCTTATTTGCAGCCTTCTTCCCATTACCTGATCTGCACTCATTCACAAAATGACCCTTCTTATCACCCTAATAGCAAACTAACTCTGCATTGCCTTATTGTTAGTATCTCCCTTCTGGGCTCCCTTCTTCTTAAAGAAATTTCTCTTCTTCCCCTGAGAACCTTGAATTTCATCTGGCTTCTCTCTAGCACAACTAGCGAGCATCTCCTCATGGCGAATGGCCATCTCCACAACTAAATTACTAGGATCATGAAGATGTGTCAGGGTTGCCCTAGCAATTTCGAGCCTCGGTCTCCTAATGAACTTCTCGTTCCTTTTGATGACGGTGTCTACATTATTATGTCCATAATGGGATGACTCCTCAAACTTAGTGGCATACTCAACAACCGACATCTCTCCCAGCTCTAGATCCATAAACTTCTCATCAGTTCTGACTTCACAAACTCAGACATAAACTTTTGCTCAAATCTCCTTCTAAACTCATCCCAATCAACCGTTCTTCCGAAACTCCCCTTGCGACTGCCTAGAGGTCAACATTCTTTTTTTCCATCATCTAAACCTAAATCAGCGAAGATACGCTGACAATGCAATAGCCAACTCTCTACCTCAATAACATTCTCCGTCCCCACGAATGGCTTTCCACTGAGACTGGTGTAGTCTCTACTCAGCTTAGCATAATTATTCCCAACCAGAACTACAAGATTAGCTTCTCCTACATTTCCAGCAACACCAGCAGCTGCTCCTGCATGCATCGTATTGACAAAGAACCGATGCATTGCCGTTATATCTACTGGTGGACCAGCATCCAAATTAGCATCATCATTTTGGGCATTGGCATTAGCCGGTCGACCCAGGTTGCTCCCGGCGGTGGATCGAGCATTTCCATTGGTTATGGTACTTCCTCCATAGAGATTTCCTCTTTCGTTTGCTGCTTCAATATCTCCTTTCTCGTAAATCTGCATATGAGACTTAGTAAGATGTAGAAGAACAGTTTAAGAGAGTGGGGAAAAAGTACTTATATTTAACTATGTATCAACTACAAATACGTTACTATAACATTAAGCCAAACCCCAATCTTATTATATGGTCCATTGGACTATGTTTATAAAATATTTTAGGTTTACGTTTCTGTTAAAGTTTCATAAATCTATGCTACGATTCAAACTTGTAACATCACCCTACTTGGATACCCAAAACTAACGGCTACGGGTGCTGCAGTCATCCATAGTTATTAATCCTCGGCGAACAAATACGGTAATGTTAGATACATTAATACATGGAAACACAAGAATATGGAAAAAATTTAAAATAGCAAAAAAAGTCCATATTCCATTTCAAAATATTTCAAATTCATTACATAATCCCAGTGCACAGACCACGTTCAGATAAGATATACTTATTACAAAATACCCCAAGAACAACATATGAAGATGCACCTATGGATGATCAGAGTATATAAAAAGGCAATAAAACAAGTTTACCTTTAGAACCAAACGTAGTGGAAATAAAAGAACTCTAAGTTGCTAGCATGCCTCATGCACGTCACTGGAAGCTTTATTCGACTAAAAAGCACCTAAAAACCCTAAACCTCAAACTACTCAAAATTCATTGAGTACCCAAGAGTTTAAGGGGGAAAAAACTTCAAGACAGATATAAAGCCTGGTATGAATAATAATCTGCCATCTCAAACCATTTAGATATATAGTGAGTCCACACTTAGCAGAATGGGTTTCCCCTCAATAGAATCCTAAAACCTTCATAAAATCATATATTGTGCTCCTACATTGACAATGGCTAAAACAATTCAGAACAATATGATATGATTATATGCAAAGTAAGTGAATCGATTCTGGATTACCTATCCCCGTTCATTTTGACTATCTATCATAGTTATAGTTTTTAGGATTACTATTAAACTAATAATTTTCATAGGCTGGCTAATAACCAGTTAAATGTTTATGGACTTCCTGTCTGATTTCATAGATTTCATGGGATCACTACGAGTCTATTGGTACTCTAATATCTTTATTCTTATCCTAGTTTTCATGGCTGTCTAGGAACCTATTGGTAACTCCAATATCTTTTCTTCTTATCCTAGTTTTCATGGCCAGACTAGGAACCTATTGACATCTTCAATATCTTAATCCAGATAGGGTTTAACCTATTGACATCTTTAATATTTTAAATTGGATATAGTTTTCATGCGCTAACTATAAACCTATTGGCCTCTGCAAATATCAAATCATAGTTTTCATGGGCTGATTATGAACTTATTGGCCCCTGCCAATATCTTTTCCTTCATACAGTTATCATGGGCTTACTGTGAACCTATTGAAATTGTATATGGTTCATGTGTGTATATTTAATATGCAAGTGCTATGAAATATTACCTATCAACTAGCAAAGTAAAATAAGTGAAGTAATAAAACGATCACACCAGAATTTTTATACTAGTTCGGACCTCTCGTCCTACATCCAGTTCCCGAAGCTCCCCTTCAGACTTTCAACTATCAAAACTACCCTCGCTTCGCCTGGAGGAATAGGCTTACAATAAAATAACTATTTTTGACAGTAGTGTGTTCTTGACAACACAGTTTTAGACTATTCAATAAAATCTTTCATTTAATCTCCTTTGAGTAGTATGTAATTTGAAGCTTTTATATAAGGAAGAAATAAAAGTATGTTTTCGAGTACTTTTACAAATCAGAGAAAGCACGGGAATATTAGAGAATAAAGAGAAATGAGTTTAGAAAATCAAATGAGTTTAACTTCTCAAACCAAGCTTATTTATAGATGTTGAAGAGTTTCTTTGAGAAGTAACGACCTTTAGTATAATCTATTTTAGTCCAAGAGTTGCAATGTTTGAGAAGGAAGAGATATGATCAAAAACCGTGGATGTAACTCTTTGATTGAAGAAGATGTCTATTGAAAACTTTTGGCTGTTACCCAGGACAGACGTCTAGAAGATCAGGTCTGACGTTTGGCCTGTAGTGAAAATTTTAAATAGTGGAATTTACCAGGTGTCTGAATTTTGGCGTCGGACGTACAACACCTGTACAGCATGAAAATTTGGCATTTTGAGTTTGTAAAAACTTTTCAATATCTTGTATGTTCTTTTGCTTGCAAAAAATTCTTAAGGAGATTATACACATCATTTATTTAAGACACTAACACAATATACTAATATTTCTAATATAATGACCTCTTGTGCTTGTCTTCAATATATATATATATATATATATATATCTTATGCTAGTGATTGTATAGTTGTTGTCATCGAAATCATAGAATAGAGGTTCTAACATTGTCTCCCTTTTCGATGATGACAACTATACAATCAAGCTTATAAGAATGCTCCCTCTGAGTTTTTATGAGAATTCTTCCCCCGAGTTTTGTGATTTCTCCCCTATCTATATGTAGTCTAAAATCTCTCCACCTTTATCATTATTAAAAAGATTATATGAAACAATACAAGGAAACATGTAGTGAAATCAACACAATATCACAACAACATAATGTCACTAACACAATGTCACAGCACAAAACTAATAAAATATCACAGTCATACACAAAAGGAATTCAGAATAAATTTATTCAACATTGGTAAATAACTTACTGATAGGAGAAGTAACACTATAGGTTAGAAGTGTTTTCATCGGAGTCACTATTCCGGTGAATGATCATGATATTCTTCATCTTCTCGAATGGAAAGTCCCTGAAATGATTGATAGTGTCCATAAAGTAGGGCTTCCTATTGAGGCCATGGTATGTATTCACTTTCCTCAGTCTCCCCATTTACTAGATCTTTTCCAGGAGCACTTTTTTGTAAAGGCTCTTCGGTTGAGCCAAGTCCTGGTGGATACATGTGAGGTGCTAGAGGTGGTGTAAGAGACGGAGACGAAGAAGATCGTGAAGAAGATCGTTCGTGAACCTTTCTCATAACCTTTCCAAGAGTAGAAACGACCTTTTCTAAAGTCTTTTCTACTTTAGTCATTCGTGTAGAAAAATATTGTTCTAGTCAGGTAACTTTCTTATTCAAGAACTTTTGATTTAGAGACAAGAGACGTTGGTTCTGGAGTGTTATGTCTCGAATACTTTCTCCTGGTCCTGCTGCAATTAGAGCTTCTTGAATTTCAGAATTAGAGTAATACCCTATAGATTTAGAAGGCCTAGGTGTAGAGGTAGGTCTCTAATGGTTATTTTGTTAAAATTTCCTTTTTTGATTTAAAAGAACTTCATTTTAATTTGCTATATTGCCATGCATCGAATAGATTCTTAACTTTATAATTTATTTTAGGAAGACCTCTAACTAAAATATGTTTAGATAACTTGTTTAAAAACTTAAAATCTATGTGACAAAACCGTTTATGCCAAATCCATGGATCATTAAAATCTGTGGATAGACATTAATCACTTAAGTGATTGACTTTCATATTCAAGACATAGATGTTTCTATTTCTTTATCCTTCAAAAATTAGATATTTATTTTGATCAAATATGTTACATTATTCTTTTCAAAATCTATTTTAAATCATTAGCCATAAAGTTGACTAATATTTAATAGGTTATGTTTCGAATTCTTGCCTAAGAGAACATTAGTAATAATAGGTGAAGTGGACATACTACTATTGATAACATCTCTGATCCCAATGACAAATTCTTTAGAATTATCTCTAAAAGTTATTTGTCCCATTATCAATATACGTTATATTTTATAGCATATTTGCATTTCTAATCATGTGTTTGGAGCAACCACTATCGAGTATTCATTTCTCTCTATGTTTTCTTTTGGGTATCTACAAGATAAAAATAATTTAATTGGTACCCACTTCCTTCGTCAGGGTCCCAAGTGTTAGAAGGAGAAGGTAGCCATACCCAAGAGCGTTTAGGACCTTTAAAAACATAATTTTTATTTTGAATAACATTTTTCAAAAAATTATCTGTATGATTTTGTCTAATTAACTTATTATTAGACTTAGGAATACAAATTATTATTTATTTAGAGTTTAAAGCCTTTTTGTTAGAAGATGGCTTTTTGATCTTTTTGTAGAGAAAGTTATAATTTTTATGTTTAGGAGCTTTCTCGAATCCTAATCCATTGCGAGTGCCAAATGGTTTAGGATTTTTTATTATGTTATCTAAATTCTGTTTTCCTTTTTTAAATTTCAAAACATTACTTGTAATCTTTTCCAACTTATTCGTAAGATCAAAAATATCGGATTTTGAAGCTTCTAGACTATCTTTTAAGATAATGTTTTCATTGCTAATTTTATATGTTTCTAGTTTGACTTTTCCTAATTCACATGATAAAGACCATTTTCAATAGAAAGTTTCTTGCATTTTTCTTGAGCAATTTCTAGTTCTTCTTCTAAAATAGATTTCTCATCTTTTAGTAACCCCTATTTCAAGTTCCACTCGATTTATCTTAGTGACATATTCCTTATTTAACTTCTTAATTACTCTATATTTATCATCAATTTCCATGCTTAATATCTAAGATTTCATCATAAGTAAGATCGGGACATATCTCATCGGTGTTTGCCATAAAGCATACATTACTTGCTCATTATCATTGTTACCATCGCTGTCTGATGATGACGATGAATCTGAATCATCCCAAGTAACTTGAAAAGCCCATTTCTTTTTCTTGAATCTTTCGAACTTGCTTTTCTTTTTGCCATTGTTGATTTTTGGGCATTGCTTCTTTATATGTCCAAAATTATTGCATTCGTAACAATTAATTGAAGTTTGTCCAGATGATTTGAATTTCCTCCGTTTTGAGACTTTGTCATCTTTTATAATTTCTTGAATTTATTATAGATTTTGGTAATAAATACTATCTCATCTTCATTCAAGTCGGAATCTTTATCATTAGCTTGAAAGGCTATACTATTTTTCTCATGATTTTGTTCTTTTCTTGCTATAAGTTTACTTCACACGACATCAAGTTTCCTATCAATTCTTCAACTTTAAGTTGACATAGGACGTCAGCCTCGTCAATGGCCAACACTTTTCTTTCTCACTCATTTGTTAGAGAATTCAAAATATGTGTAATTAAATCAAAGTCTGTGAACTTGACTCCAAGTGCCATGTGATCATGGTGAATAGTTTGAAACGTAGTGTATATGTCACTAATAGACTCATTTTCTTTAATTTTAAATGAAAATTATTGATTTTGCAAAATTGAAATCTTTGTTTGTTTGACTTTATATGGCGCCCCACCTCTATACTCACGCTAGCCAAGAACACTACGGAGTAATGCCGTCACCTAGTGCAAAGAATAAGGCTGTTGATGAGCGACCATCTGTGTAATTGCTTTGTGCGAGCACCAATATGTCAGATAGTATAACATGCATTTCGTTTCAAGAGGAAATCGACATACCGATACAGACTCAAAGCTACTACACAGTAGCTATGCGGTCTTCGGAAACAAATATAGAAATAAACATAACATAAATTAGTCACAGATATTCATATCACAAAGGCGGAAATAGATATGGATATTACACGTAGAAGTGTACATCAGAGTAGTGGTCATACAAGATCCACAACGTAACAAAAGAATAGATACAAGTGCTAGACAAAAGAATGAGTATACATCTGTAACAACCCGATATTCGCGTCAATTCATAATTGACGTTAAAACGATTTATATTTTCGTCAATTGCCATTTTGAAGTTTTTTTAAAATTAAAATTAAAATTTAAATTACAAATTATTAAAAGGAATTGTGGGCTTTGTAAATTAAATAGTGGTCCACGTTTGTTTTTTTGACATTGGGCCGTGATAATAACCGGCCCCTCTTTAAATTTTTTTCTTTGATTCGTAACCCGTTTCTTTTTTTTTTTCTTTTTTTTTTCCCCATTCACTAGCCCTAAAACAAACGCGAACGAAGAAGAAATAAAAATGGCGGCCACTTTCGTTCGTTCTTCTTCAACAACTAGGGGCTTCTTCGATCGATCACTTCTGGAACTCGAAGCGCCAACAACAGCGGCCCCTTCAGCTTGCTCGTGGCTGCTTCGATGTGCTTATGCTCAAGGAGAACTTCGTCTGCTTCTTTCGTGACCTCGGTGAGTAACTCACATCTAATTCAAAGCTTCAGTTTAGAGTTTGAATCATTGTTTGAGTTGGTCGATTCATTTTGCTCGCTGTACGCTTTCGGTTCCTGTTGATTTTGGTCACTCGAATTGAGTATGCTGATTTATGTAAATGTTTGGTACCGCTATTACTTTTAATCCTCTGATGCCATGGCTTTGATTCAGTTAGTATTAATTTCGGGCTTGTTGAGTTTTCGTTGCCACGGCTTCGACTTTTCTGTGATGATGTTGGTTACTTGGCCAGTGATTTGAGTTTGTTCATATGACTTGTTCAAATTTTTCATTGTTTGATTTATTCAGTTTTCAGGTGATATGGCCTTGACTTGTTAAAATATGATTTTTTTTTTAAACCATTGATTTCTAAACTTAAACTGTGCTTTCATTGCTATTGATCCTTGTTCTTGTGTGGGTGTTCCCTGATGATTCCCTTGGAGCATTTACATTCTTATCGTATCTTGTTGTTCTGCCTAAATGGTACGTGTGAACCTCAGGCTTGTCCTTGCCGACTTCATTTTGTGCTGGTGTACTAATATACACATACCCTCTTGCTAGTTGGTTGTGTGTTTGAACATCCTTCATTTGTACATGTGTATACCCTCTTGTTTGGTATTGGTTCACTTTGACCTGATCTGTAGCATGAGCTATTAGCTTGTATTTCTTTGTCTTTGTACTTATAGTACATGGTTCAGGTTGCATAGCATGTTGAATATCATCATGCAGTCTTCATTTGCCTATGCTTCTGTTGTCGCTGACTTGAGTTCGAGCCTCTGGTTTGACTGTCTTGTTCAAGACTGATACATTCATTTGTTGCATTGTATTCATTGTGTTTTGTGGTCTTCCTTGTTATCTGGTAGCACTGTCTTCATTGTTACCTGATAGCACTCGTGCCTGCATTGATCTGGCACCATGCCTTCGAGTTATACATATCACTCTGTTGCATAGTTCATCCACTTGCTTCAGTGTTGCATTCATATTGAATGTGAGCATGTTATTTTGTTCTGAATTTCTGAAGCTTGTTTTGGTTTTGACTCTTATGGGCTTGGTACATTGGTTAGTTGCTGAGTTTGTCCATTTAGTCACCATATATATACGTACAGATATGTATGTGCATATATATGTATGTTGTCATTCTTATTCACTGGGCTTCAGTTTTGATAACTGTTTTGATACAATTGTTGTCACTGTTATTTTGTTGTATTTTGATGCTAGTTTGTACATGCTGATTCAGTTTGCAGTTTTCATTTTGATGTTCATTGGCTGTTGGACTTCATGTATCCATGTACTCCATTGTCCATGTTTTAATGATACTGTAATTTGGGTTCGGTTCCATTTGCCTTTCGCCATTCAGTGGCCTGTGTTCGTGTTGCTGTACATATGTTTTGTGGATACACATGTGTAATCATACATGTATATAGGTAGTATATGTTGCAGACTTATGTTGTTGTTCTTCAGGTTAGCATTTGCATGTATTGAATGCTCATTTGCTGAATCACCATATAATTTGAAGTTATTGAGCTTCTTTCCTCACATGATCTGCTTGATATTCTCCTTGGGTACATTGCAACATGAACACTGTCTAGATACGTGTACATGCTTTCACTTAGCTGTCTGCATAATGAAAACTCGGTTGTTATCGGTCTATACTTGAGCAGTGCATACACTTTATATGTTGGCTTCGGTCATTATGTCTCTGAATTTGATGACTCCGGTACTGTCACTGACATTACTTCAACTATTTGAGTATGCGGGTTTGTTTCATCTGTACTGTTGCTTCTGTTTGATTGTTGCATCTGAGTTTTTGTTTGATGTCCTTGGTTTTACTCGGGAATTATTTGCATCTGTGTTTCACTTGAGTTTGAACCCCATTTTTCTTGGGTTTGACCGTCTGTTCATTATGAATTTTCATTGTGTACATCGTTACTGTAGTGGCAAGGCAGTGCACGCAAGCGTGAACTGCAGCCACACGGTATTCATTGGGTACTTCGTCACTATAGTGGCAAGGCAGTGCACGCAAGCGTGAACTGCAGCCACACGGTATGGCGTGTATGATATTCTATTTGTTTTGACTTATGGATCTTTTTGCGTATACCATATTCAGTAGTGGCGAGGCAGTGCACGCGTGCGTGTACTGCAGCCCTACTTGAATTAATATTTTAATTGATATTTCAATGGTTTGAACTGTTTTGTTTATTTCAATTCAATATTCTGAATTGCATTCTGATTTGTTTTAATTACTGTCGTCTATTCATTATTTAATTATTATTGCTTCTGTGCACTAATAACTGAGTTTGAATTAGACTGACCCGAGTATTATTTTCTTTTGAATTTAATACTCGGGTCAGACCGAGTATTTCAGGTTGTAGATATTCTGCTTTGGGTTGCTGCTAGAGCTATGAAGTTCTTTCATATCTTTTGGAGTAGTCGTCGTTATTTGTAGTAGTCTGTATGATTGTATAGGAAGATATGTATTCATGTATATTATATACGTTAATGTACTTGTATATGTAACTTCCTGAGTCGACTGTTGTAGTTGTATCATATGTACCGTGTCAAATGTATTGTAACTGACATCAGTTATTGTATATATGAGAATTTCTGTTTTATCTGTGTTCCGCATTTATATTCATCTGTGTTATTATTTTATATTTACTGTTCTAAACTATTATGAACCATCGTAGTTCGTTTTATACTGGAATTGGGGTATTTCGATGGGAGAAAATAAATCAGAGATGAAAAATGAAAGAATATATATATATATATATATATATATATATATATATATATCACTCCTATCGAGATAACCAATACTAGTGTAAGGCCAACTATTGATGGCCGCTCCTCAACAGCCTTATTCTCCGTGCTAGTTGACAGCACTACACCGTAGTGTTCTTGGCTAGCGTGGGTATAGAGGTGGGGCGTCACAGCTTGGTATCAGAGCCTGGGGTTTAGAACAAACATAAAACATAACTTAGATAGTACATGTGTTACAACTATTTGTCGATGTTTTATCTCTCATATTTTCATATGATTGTCTTTGATTGTTAGGTATGAATTCCTAACGCTTATTCATAAGCATTTGATTTTGATTCTTGTGTTTTCGGCTTTGATTAGATTTAACCGATGATTGATTTTGTTCGAATCTCAGCGATTCTGAACTTGATATTTTATGTTTTCTTCGGCTTGAATTCCATTCAACTTTGGTCACTTTGTTTTTGAGAAATTTCTAAATTCTTGATTTCCAAAACTCTGACTTGGTTTGTCGTTGAGTCCTTTGATGATGATGTTGAATCGTTTTGTACTCTATTATGGCCATTAATTGTTGACTTCGACTTCGACTTGATTTTTATTTTTGTTGAAGTCATTTATGCATTTATGCTCGTTTTGCTTCGTTATTCCATTTGTTAATCGATTCTTCTTTTCCGATTAGATGTTATCTCCTTTGTTGACTTTGATAACTTCTATTTCTGGAATTTTTGGATATTCCTACTTTGATGGATTTAGAATCGAATTCTTTGGATTTTATTCACGTCTTTGAAGGTGAATTTTAGTGAATTGATTTGGTTTCCAAATTTAATCGATTCTTGTTAATTCCCCGATTTATTGCTATCATTTATTAGCAACTTTGATAACGATTTCTTCGGGATTTTCGTGAACATACTTTTGGATGGATACAGTATCGATTTCTTTGGATTCTATTCACGTCTTCGTATGTGAATTCTTGTGATTGATTGTTTCTACAATCATTTTTGTGATTTGTCACTTTAAAAATATAAATGTTTCAATACTAGTAGTAAATATCAAAACTCTTTTATCAAAATGTTTTCAACTCTATTTTCAATATCAAAATCTTTTCCTAAACCGTTTTCCAATCTATTAGTATATACAAACCTTTATTTCACTCGTATGAGAAATCTAATTAAACGGCTTAGCAAACAAGTGGTATGAAACGCTTGCGTTTACTTCGTCGGTTAATTTTTGGACTTATTCGATTGAACCACTTGTGACATTTTTCTAGTGAAGATCTACAATTTGTTCGTAAATATTTAAGTTAAGCTAGTGGTTATGGGACATGAAGCTAAACTTTTATATTCACTAGCTTAGTGTAATTGACACTTCTCGTTGATCTTGATGATCGCTTTATGAATTAGACTAGCAATTGCGCGATGTCTCTTTCATTGCAAGGTTAGACTAGACACCACTTGTGTGATTCCACTCACGCATACCTTTTTGCTTTTTGGTTAGTCTTGACCTCAATCTGTGTGATTCCATTCACACATGCTTAGTGTAATTGACACTCCTCGTTGATCATGATGATCGCTCTGATGGTCAGACTAGACACCACTTGTGTGATTCCATTCACACATATCTTTCTGCTTTTTGGTTAGTCTTGACCTCAATCTGTGTGATTCCATTCACACATGTGGGGTAGCTCCCCTTGGTCTTCGGACCGTCATGTGATAGGCCTCTTTCCCTTTTTCTGTGATTTCTAGATTCCTTATGTTGATTTCTGGAAATTTTATGCTTCACCTATTTTTGTGCATTGGTGAATTCATATGTTATTGATTTGTCATGAGTACAAATTTGGGGTATGATACCTCTTTGGATCTTTGAGAAGATTCTTGTGATATTGATTATCTCTTATCGGTTGATCTCCTGTTGATCATTATTTGCATACTTATAGTTGTATGTCAGTATGGGTATTTCATATTTATGCCATACCTCTTATCGGTTGATCTCCTGTTGATCATTATTTACATACTTATAGTAGTATGTCATTATGGATATTTTATGTTATGCCATATCTTTTATTCTATGTCATATTCCCATTCGAGTTTTCATACTCCGTTCGAGTTTTCATACTCCCGTTCGAGTTCTTATACTCTTATCTTGTGATTTCTGGATTTCTTGTGTAGATTTCTAGAATTTGTGCTTCACCAATTTTCGTGATTTCTATTGATAAGTTTTATCAATTCTTGTGCATTGGTGAATTCGTGTGTTATTGACTTGTTATGAATACAAGTTTAGGGTATGATATCCCTTTCTATCTTTGAGAAGATTCTTGTGACACTTTTGATGAATGAAAATCCACTTATCGAAGTTGCTACTGATGTTGCTGTTTTAATCACGTGTTTTAAAAAAATGTTTCAAAATATAAATCAAAATTGTTTTCAAAACTTTTACGATTTGCGCTTTCAAAAGAATGAGGAAGCGAATTAAACATTTCAGAAAAATCAAGGACTATGACCCCTTTCTTTTACTGATTCGCTTAATTCCGGACTTGTCCGTTTGAGAACGTAAAATGTTATTTATTTAAAATACACCATTTTGCACTTTCAAGGAAACGATGAAGTGAATTAAACGATTTAGTAAAACTCGTGGTTATGGGTCATGTGCGTTTGCTATTTCGGTTAATTTCGGACTCGTTAATTGAAAATTTGTGATTTCTGATTTCTGATTATCGTTTGTGATAATCAGATATTTGCTGTTTCTGATTATCGCTTGTGATAATCAGATATTTGAGATTTAATTATCGTTTGTGATAATTAAACATTTGCGATTTGAAATTTGATTATCAATTGTGATAATTAAATATTTGTGATTTGAAATTTGATTACCGTTGTGGTAATTTCTGATTATCGTTTTGATAATTGGATGTTTATGATTTCTGATTTATCGTTTTTGATAATCAGATATTTATTGTTTCTAATTATTGTTAGTGATAATTAGATATTTGTGGTTTGATTATCGTTTGTGATAATTAAACATTTGCGATTTGAGATTTGATTATCAATTGTGATAATTAAATATTTGTGATTTAAGATTGATTTTCGATTTTGATAATCGAATACTTGTTGATTTGATTATCGTTTTTGATAATCGAATATTTGTGATTTGAGATTTCTGAATTATCTATTGATAATTAGATTTTGTTGATAATTTGTGAATTTCTTTTATGAAATTAAAAGATTTCTTTGGCGTTTATATTGTACTACACCGGTGTACCGACTCAATTTTTCTGCTATTCATGATGTTTTCCACGTCTTCTAATTACGGAAATGCCTTAGGGATTTCCGATTTCTATTCTTGAGCAACCTTATATTCACATCATTGCTTCGGGGGTGTAGTACCTTCGAAATAAAGATGTTCCTCTTGTGGAAATTCTCAATGGTTCTCAAATTCTATGGATTTCTCTTAGGAATCCAGAGAATTCATCGAGCAAACACGTTCAGGCTTTCTCTTTCATGCTCTATATAGTGAACTTTCTATTTCTAATTTCTTCATCTTGTGATGATGTTCTTTATGGTTGTTACCATTTGTCCATTTATTCCTTATGATTGCGAGGACGCAATTTCTTTAACGAGGAGAGTCTGTAACAACCCGATATTCGCGTCAATTCATAATTGACGTTAAAACGATTTATATTTTCGTCAATTGCCATTTTGAAGTTTTTTTAAAATTAAAATTAAAATTTAAATTACAAATTATTAAAAGGAATTATGGGCTTTGTAAATTAAATAGTGGTCCACGTTTGTTTTTTTGACATTGGGCCGTGATAATAACCGGCCCCTCTTTAAATTTTTTTCTCTGATTCGTAACCCGTTTCTTTTTTTTTCTTTTTTTTTCCCCATTCACTAGCCCTAAAACAAACGCGAACGAAGAAGAAATAAAAATGGCGGCCACTTTCGTTCGTTCTTCTTCAACAACTAGGGGCTTCTTCGATCGATCACTTCTGGAACTCGAAGCGCCAACAACAACGGCCCCTTCAGCTTGCTCGTGGCTGCTTCTATGTGCTTATGCTCAAGGAGAACTTCGTCTGCTTCTTTCGTGACCTCGGTGAGTAACTCACATCTAATTCAAAGCTTCAGTTTAGAGTTTGAATCATTGTTTGAGTTGGTCGATTCATTTTGCTCGCTGTACGCTTTCGGTTCCTGTTGATTTTTGTCACTCGAATTGAGTATGCTGATTTATGTAGATGTTTGGTACCGCTATTACTTTTAATCCTCTGATGCCATGGCTTTGATTCAGTTAGTATTAATTTCGGGCTTGTTGAGTTTTCGTTGCCACGGCTTCGACTTTTCTGTGATGATGTTGATTTACTTGGCCAGTGATTTGAGTTTGTTCATATGACTTGTTCAAATTTTTCATTGTTTGATTTATTCAGTTTTCAGGTGATATGGCCTTGACTTGTTAAAATATGATTTTTTTTTTAAACCATTGATTTCTAAACTTAAACTGTGCTTTCATTGCTATTGATCCTTGTTCTTGTGTGGGTGTTCCCTGATGATTCCCTTGGAGCATTTACATTTTTATCGTATCTTGTTGTTCTGCCTAAATGGTACGTGTGAACCTCAGGCCTGTCCTTGCCGACTTCATTTTGTGCCGGTGTACTAATATACACATACCCTCTTGCTAGTTGGTTGTGTGTTTGAACATCCTTCATTTGTACATGTGTATACCCTCTTGTTTGGTATTGGTTCACTTTGACCTGATCTGTAGCATGAGCTATTAGCTTGTATTTCTTTGTCTTTGTACTTATAGTACATGGTTCAGGTTGCATAGCATGTTGAATATCATCATGCAGTCTTCATTTGCCTATGCTTCTGTTGTCGCTGACTTGAGTTCGAGCCTCTGGTTTGACTGTCTTGTTCAAGACTGATACATTCATTTGTTGCATTGTATTCATTGTGTTTTGTGGTCTTCCTTGTTATCTGGTAGCACTGTCTTCATTGTTACCTGATAGCACTCGTGCCTGCATTGATCTGGCACCATGCCTTCGAGTTATACATATCACTCTGTTGCATAGTTCATCCACTTGCTTCAGTGTTGCATTCATATTGAATGTGAGCATGTTATTTTGTTCTGAATTTCTGAAGCTTGTTTTGGTTTTGACTCTTATGGGCTTGGTACATTGGTTAGTTGCTGAGTTTGTCCATTTAGTCACCATATATATACGTACAGATATGTATGTGCGTATATATGTATGTTGTCATTCTTATTCACTGGGCTTCAGTTTTGATAATTGTTTTGATACAATTGTTGTCACTGTTATTTTGTTGTATTTTGATGCTAGTTTGTACATGCTGATTCAGTTTGCAGTTTTCATTTTGATGTTCATTGGCTGTTGGACTTCATGTATCCATGTACTCCATTGTCCATGTTTTAATGATACTGTAATTTGGGTTCGGTTCCATTTGCCTTTCGCCATTCAGTGGCCTGTGTTCGTGTTGCTGTACATATGTTTTGTGGATACACATGTGTAATCATACATGTATATAGGTAGTATATGCTGCAGACTTATGTTGTTATTCTTCAGGTTAGCATTTGCATGTATCGAATGCTCATTTGCTGAATCACCATATAATTTGAAGTTATTGAGCTTCTTTCCTCACATGATCTGCTTGATATTCTCCTTGGGTACATTGCAACATGAACACTGTCTAGATACGTGTACATGCTTTCACTTAGCTGTCTGCATAATGAAAACTTGGTTGTTATCGGTCTATACTTGAGCAGTGCATACACTTTATATGTTGGCTTCGGTCATTATGTCTCTGAATTTGATGACTCCGGTACTGTCACTGACATTACTTCAACTATTTGAGTATGCGGGTTTGTTTCATCTGTACTGTTGCTTCTGTTTGATTGTTGCATCTGAGTTTTTGTTTGATGTCCTTGGTTCTACTCGGGAATTATTTGCATCTGTGTTTCACTTGAGTTTGAACCCCACTTTTCTTGGGTTTGACCATCTGTTCGTTATGAATTTTCATTGTGTACTTCGTTACTGTAGTGGCAAGGCAGTGCACGCAAGCGTGAACTGCAGCCACTCGGTATTCATTGGGTACTTCGTCACTATAGTGGCAAGGCAGTGCACGCAAGCGTGAACTGCAGCCACACGGTATGGCGTGTATGATATTCTATTTGTTTTGACTTATGGATCTTTTTGTGTATACCATATTCAGTAGTGGCGAGGCAGTGCACGCGTGCGTGTACTGCAGCCCTACTTGAATTAATATTTTAATTGATATTTCAAAGGTTTGAACTGTTTTGTTTATTTCAATTCAATATTCTGAATTGCATTCTGATTTGTTTTAATTACTGTCGTCTATTCATTATTTAATTATTATTGCTTCTGTGCACTAATAACTGAGTTTGGATTAGACTGACCCGAGTATTATTTTCTTTTGAATTTAATACTCGGGTCAGACCGAGTATTTCAGGTTGTAGATATTCTGCTTTGGGTTGCTGCTAGAGCTATGAAGTTTTTTCATATCTTTTGGAGTAGTCGTCGTTATTTGTAGTAGTCTGTATGATTGTATAGGAAGATATGTATTCATGTATATTATATACGTTAATGTACTTGTATATGTAACTTCCTGAGTCGACTGTTGTAGTTGTATCATATGTACCGTGTCAAATGTATTGTAACTGACATCAGTTATTGTATATATGAGAATTTCTGTTTTATCTGTGTTCCGCATTTATATTCATCTGTGTTATTATTTTATATTTACTGTTCTAAACTATTATGAACCATCGTAGTTCGTTTTATACTGGAATTGGGGTATTTCGATGGGAGAAAATAAATCAGAGATGAAAAATGAAAGAATATATATATATCACTCCTATCGAGATAACCAATACTAGTGTAAGGCCAACTATTGATGGCCGCTCCTTAACAGCCATATTCTCCGTGCTAGTTGACAGCACTACACCGTAGTGTTCTTGGCTAGCGTGGGTATAGAGTTGGGGCGTCACAACATCAAGGAGTCTCTGTCTCGAATGTATAAAACAAAAACTACTAATCTAAAGTAGTTAGACAAAAATCAAGCGACAGCCCCTGATAAGAAGTCATGCAGAAGCACCTGTAATATCTCAGTCTGACCCGAGTATTATGTAGTAAGAAAATAATAATCGGATCAGTCTAGCTATAAATATCAGATAAAATAAGATAGAATAAGAGATATGGCAAATACGTATGATAACAATAACGCCGTACCATGGCAAGTATACATTTAACAACAACAAAAATCATACAATATCTCAAGAATCTCAAAAGACCTAAAAGAATGTCATATTCTTTATTTTATTCACCAAACCACAAATATTGACAAACATATATATGTCAATCGCAAAAGTTGGTGAAGCATTTCTAGAAATCATCAATTAGAAATCCAGAAATCACAAAAGGGAGAGCCCTGTCACAAAATGGGAGCATAAAAACTCACCAACACGTGCATCACAAACGGAACGTTGTTCCATGGTCGTTAACCATCAAATTTGAGCCGAAGCTCCACAAAACAGCCCGAAGACCTTTGAGTCGAAGCTCCACTAAACGGTCCAAAGTCCTTTGAGCCGAAGCTCCACAAAACTGTCCGAAGTCCTTTGAGCCGAAGCTACACAAAACGGTCCGAAGACCTTTGAGCTGAAGCCCCACAAAACGGTCCGAAGACCATGGGTCGCTACCCCACAAAATTGAGTCGAAACTCCACCAAAGGATCTTCATAGATCCACAAGTGTAAATTACACTAAGCTAGTAAATAAATGAGTTAGGCTTCATGTCCCGTAACCACAGGCTTAACTTAATTATTTACGAACAAATTGTAGACTTCCACTCAAAAATAAGTGTAAATTACACTAAGTTAGTAAATATATGAGTTTAGCTTCATGTCCCATAACCCCTAACTTAACTTAAATATTTACGAACTTATTGCAGATTCCCACTCGAAAATTGTCACAGGAGTTTCAATCGATCAAGTCCAAAAATTAACTGATGAAGTAAACACAAGTGTTTCATACCACTAGTTTTACTAAGCCGTTTAATTAGATTTCTCAAGAGAATGAGATAAAGGTTTGTATGTACTAATAGATTGGAAAACAGTTTTATAAAAGAGTTTGATATTGAAAATAGAGTTGCAATCGTCTTTGTGAAAGAGTTTGAATATTTACTACTGGTATAGAAAACTTTGTATTTTAAAGTGACAAATCACAAAAAAGATTGTAAAAACAATCAATCACCAAAATTCACATTCGAAGAAGTGAATCAAATCCATAGAAATCGATACTGAATCCATCAAGATGGATATTCCCAAAAATCCCGAAAAAGAAGTCACCTAAGTCGAATAAATGATAACAACAACTCGAATAATCGTGAATCGATATAAATTAGAATCTCAAGCAAAATAGACAAATGGGATGAAGCAAGCAGGTCGTTCGATTGGGCACTGAGTTCAGTCGACTGGCTCAATGCCTGGAAAACTCTCAGGTTCCAGGTGAGTCGACTGGACTTAGAGAGCCAGTCTACTGGAACTTGTTTCCCAGTATTTTCAGCCTATCACAATGAAGGGAAAACTCTCAACAATTTGCGATCGGACGAGCAATAGGCGCTAGGGGTTTATGCCAATGACAACACAGCCCTATAAGCTCTTCGATACACTACTAAAAGCATGTTCATACATCAAAGCTAGGATTTTTAAAGTTTTTGACTTTAAAACACCATAAATTGAAATTTTCACCAAATCAATTTAAACTAAAAGAAAATGAACATGAATAGATGTTAGGAATTCATACCTAACAATAATGATAGTTATAGACATGGATGTGAGATAAAAATCTCACCTTTTCTCCAAAACAATGAAGGAGAAGCTTGAAAACAAAGGAGGATCAACCACTCTTCAATCCAACTCTAAAATCTCCAATCTAAGATCATAAGCCAAAGTTTCCCAAATTAGGTTATAGGGAATTTCTGAAACTGAAGAGAGATTGAGATGGAGAAGAAGAAGGAGATGCTTACCTGAGCTTCTCTTGGATTTTGGAGTTAGAACTTGAATTTGCAAAGGAGCTAGGGCTTAGAAATTTTAATTTCCAATATCTTCCTCATTGTTCCTAAAGCTTGAAGTGTTAGGAAATAGAAATGAAATGGATGAAGAGGAGTGAAGGTGGAGCTAGGGTCTTAAGTTGGGGTAAATGGGCTGAAACCCAAACTCAAAGCCCTAAGTGAAAAGGTCGAAATTCTAGCTAACTCCAAACATATCAATGTTTATACTCAAAAAGATCACAAACATAATTTTAAACTCAATGGAAGTGGTACTGAGTCCAAATTTAAATGTTTGCAAAAAGTAGCATTTTGGACTATAATTCGACTAACGATGCTATATTTAAATAAAATATTTAAATACACAATCGTAAAATATGTGGGTTGTTACAGATTCCCCTCCTTAAAGAAATTACATCCTCGCAATTCTTAAGAAGAAAATAAAGAGTAACAACCATAAAAGCATATCAACACAAAAGAAGATTTGAAATAAGAAGTTCACCACAAAGAGCATGAGAGAGTTAGTCCGGATGTGTTCGCTCGATGAACTCCCTGGATTCCTAAGAACAATCCTGAGAATTAGAGGACCAATGTACTTTCACAAGAAGAACATCTTTATTTCGAAGGTGTTTAACCTTCGAAGCAATGATACGAATAGGATGCTGATCATAAGTCAAATTAGGCAAAACTTCAATTTCTTCAATAACACCGAGCTCAAGAAAAGAATCGGAATCTTGAAGGTATTTCCGTAATTGAGAGACGTGAAGTACGTCATGAATAGCAGAAAAATGAGCTGATAATAAAAGGCGATAAGCCATGGAACCAATGCGTTCGGTGATGGGAAATGGACCAATATATCGAGGTGCTAATTTTCTCGATTGACTGAAACGCACAACAACCCTCATAGGTGAAACATGAATGAACAAAAAATCTCCCACAGAAAATTCTAGTCTCCTTCTTGGGTTATCGGCATATGAATTTTGCCTACTTTGAGCTTCTTTCATTCTATGACGAATAAGGTCAATCTTTTCTATGGAATCACGAATAAAATCTGGACCTAAAACTAGCTTCTCACCGGCCTCAAGCCAACAAGAAGGAGATCGGCATGGCCTTCCATACAGTGCCTCAAAAGGTGCCATACCAATACTAGATAGGAAGCTATTATTATAGGAAAACTCAATAAGAGAAATATGATCTTTTCAACTTCCACCAAAATCAAGAACACATTAACAAAGAAGATCTTCAAGAGTTTGATTCACATGCTCGGTTTGTCCATCGGACTAAGGATGACAAGCGGTGCTAAAATTAAGCTTCGTTCCCAAAGCTTTTTGAAGACTCTTCCAAAATCCACTAGTAAACAATGGATCACGATCACTAACAATAGAGATAGGAACTCCATGCAATTTAACAAATTTTTTTAACATAGAGTTTGGCCAAAAGAGGTACGGTCCAATTGGGCTGAACGAGAATGAAATGGGCAGATTTTGTAAGTCTATCAACTATCACCCATAGGCTATCATGGCCCAAACGAAAATGGGGATGTCTGTCAGTAAAATGCATGGAGACTTGATCCCACTTCCAAATTGGAATGTCCAAATGTTGCAATAACCCACCGGGCCTTTGATGCTCGTCCCTAACAAGTTGGCAAGTCATGCAACATTTAACAAAGTTAGCAATTTCAGATTTCATCCCATCCCAATAATAGAGTCGCTTCATATCCACGTAAATTTTCGACTACTGGGATGAATGGTAAATTTAGAACGATGAGAATCTTCCAATATGTCTTTGCGAAGATCACTAATATTTGGCACGATAAGTCTACCAAATTTTCGAATGCCGCCATGAGAATCGACATCAAAGTCTTTCAAACCCACAATATAAATTTTATCCCTACAATTTTGGCTAAGAAGAGCCAATTCGGGATCTAGCTTCTGAGCATCAAGAATGCGTTTAAAAGAGATGGATGAGCCTCGAGGCTACATAGAACAAGAGATGATCATAAATCGGATTCACGATCTCGAATCTCACAAGAGGATAAAATCTTAAGATCCTTTCATTCGGATATCATCATGGAAACAACCGCTTGTTGCTTACGGCTAAGTGCATCGGCAACAAGATTTGCCTTTTCGAGAGTATAAAGAATATCAAGATCATAAGATGCAAGGAACTCGAGCCAACGTTGTTGAAGCAAATTAAGTTCCTTTTGGGAAAATAAGTACTCCAAAGATTTATGATCAGTGTAGAGAACAAATTTCTCTCCCAAAAATAACGATGCCAAACTCTAAAAGCGAAAACAATAGCCGCGAACACTAGATCATGAGTGGCATACCTAGTCTCGATAGGCCTTAATTGTATAGAAGCATAAGTGACAGCACGTTCGCTTTTACAAGAGAACGGCACCCAAACCAATACGACTAGCATTGGTACAAAAAGTGAAATCTTGGTTCCCTTCGGGAATCACAAGAATAGGAGTATCAAAAGGAAAGAGTTCTTTTAATTGATCCTCTTTCCCGAAAAGCTAAAACTTTCAAAATTACAATTAACTTTATATAATCATTTTTCTAGAAAATTTACTTATTCCAAATCAATTTACTGTGTCTGATTGTCTCATCAAAGCATTTAGGAGATTTCTATCGACAACATTGATCAGGCGCATCGACCCGAATTCTTAAAGCACTCAATGGGCAAAACAACACAAAATCATCTTCTATATGATAAAAATATCTCTTAAAATTTTTACGAATACTCTTTGCTAGTTTTAAGAACAAAATCGAAATATACTTAGAAATAAATCTTATGAAAAAGATTTTCAAATTTTAAACTATTGTTTTCACCTATAATTAATAAATTCAAAAACGGACTCATCGAGATATTCACCGAATTATCGATTAATAAGATGGATGAAATAAGCTAGGCAACTCGAATGACATCACGTGTCATTCATAAGAATCATAATGAGTGCGGAATGCGGTTAGTGGAAAGCTATCGTCTATAACTCATAGCTAATGAAAACTAGTGGTAAAGTCAAACAGAAAAGACCTTAGCACCACTCAAAAGATTTCTTAGGTGTTAACCCTAAGACAAGCTCAAAGATACCGGAAAATTTCACAAACTACTCGAATGAGAGAAATAACATTTTCTTCAACAAGTGGGACTAGAAAATAAAATGATGTCACCAAATTGGAATCAAAATCATTTTAGAAAAATAGAAATCTGCTTAATAGATTGAAAATGTCGAAGATGGATAGTCCACTCGAGACATAGGACATGGCTTCCTAATGATTAAGCCAATTCTTTCACAAAATCAATTCCGAAGCCTAAGTAACGCATAACATGCAAATCAGCCCAGAAAGAATAATCATATTAAATAATTTCGATATTTTTTCAAAATAAATTGAGTGTTGCGAAGCCACTATCCGGATAGCAATTCTCAGCGAAGTCGTCAAGCCCAAAATATTTAAAGAGAAGAAATCAACAAGTTCTTTCGATATAAAAATAATGAGATCAACCCATATCAACAAGAGCTCGAATAGGATAATCACAAAACAAATGTCATCAAGGACTGAATGAGAAATACCTTGACCAAAAGAAGTGCTACAAGGCGCTTGCACAACATTTAGCTTTCCCTCCCTCTTGCATGGAAGTTTGGGACATGAAGATAAAAGATGACCCAAACTTTTGCAATAACGACAAAACAGAGGTTTCGGACACCTACTAGCATAATGGTCTATGGAACCACAATTTTACCATTGTCCACGGCTAGAGGTAGGAGACTTTGCTACCGGTGTTTCTTGTTTCCCTTTCTTGTTGGGATTGGGGCCTTTGAATTTAATAGGCCACTTCTTCTCATAGGGTGATATCTACAAGCTGATCGAAAGGAACTTCTAGTCACAAAGGTAAAACCTTTGTGGGGTTCTTACTCAAAGCACAGGTAAACCTTTGATTCTTTGCAAGATCCAAGAGTTGTCGGGCAGACATGAATACGCCATCCAAAGAAGGACTATTGGATTGACCAGCGCTATGACTGCCAGAACTAACCATCTCTTCTTCTTTTAGAAAAAAAGAAAGAAGAGGAAAAAGGTTATTCTCAAAATAAATATCAAAAAATCATGGTTGATAAAACAAGGCATCACAAAAGAAAATAGGATAGAACAGGTCGTAGGACTCGGATAAATCCTAAGGCACGACTCCTAAGAAGGACTTAGGACAATGATCCTTGCTAGATTATTCTATATTGCTTCGAAGTTTGGCTTTGATACCAAGCTGTGGCGCCCCACCTCTATACTCACGCTAGCCAAGGACACTACGGTAATGCCATCAACTAGCACGAAGAATAAGGCTGTTGAGGAGTGTCCATCCATGTAATTGCTTTATGCGAGCACCGATATGTTAGATAGTATAACATGCATTTCATTTCAAGAGAAAATCCGACATACCGATACAAACTAAAAGCTACTACACAGTGGCTATGTGGTCTTCGGAAACAAATATAGAAATAAACATAACATAAATCAGTCATTGATGTTCATATCACAAAGGCAGAAATAGATATGGATATTACACGTAGAAGTGTACATCAGAGTAGTGGTCATACAGGATCAACAATGCCATAAGAGAATAGATACAAGTGCTAGACAAAAGAATAAGTATACATCAAGGATTCTCTATCTCAAATGTATAAAAAAAACTACTAATCTAAAGTAGTTAGCCAAAAATCAGGCGACAGCCCCTGATAAGAAGTCATGCAGAAGCACCTGTAATATCTTGGTCTGACCCGAGTATTATTTACTAAGAAAATAATAAACGGATCAATCTAGCTATAAATATCAGATAAAATGAGATAGAATAACAGATATGGCAAATACGTATGATAACAATAATGCCATACCATGGCAAGTATACATTTAACAACAACAAAAATCATAGAATATCTCAAGAATCTCAAAAGACCAAAAAGAACATCATATTCTTTATTTTATTCACCAAACCACAAATATTGACAAACATATATAAGCCAATCGCAAAAGTTGGTGAAACACAAATTCTAGAAATCATCAATTAGAAATTCAGAAATCACAAAACGGGGAGGCCTATCACAAAATGGGAGCATAAAAACTCACCAACACATGCACCACAAACGGAACGCTATTCCATGGTCCCTAACCATCAAATTTGAGCCGAAGCTCCTCAAAACGGCCCGAAGAACTTTGAGCCGAAGCTCCACTAAACGGTCTGAAGACCTTTGAGTCAAAGCTCTACAAAACTATCCGAAGACCTTTGAGCCAAAGCCCCACAAAATGGTCTGAAGACCATGGGTCGCTAACCCACAAAATTGAGCCGAAGCTTCACCAAAGGATCTTCATAGATCCACAAGTGTAAATTACACTAAGATAGTAAATAAATGAGTTAGGCTTCATGTCCCATAATTAATGGCTTAACTTAATTATTTACAAACAAATTGTAGACTTCCACTTGAAAATAAGTGTAAATTGCAATAAATTAGTAAATATATGAGTTTAACTTCATGTCCCATAACCACTAGCTTAACTTAACTATTTACGAATTGGTCGTAGATTTGACTCGAAAATTGTCACAAGAATTTCAATCGATCAAGTCCAAAAATTAACCGACGAAGTAAATACAAGCGTTTCATACCACTAGTTTTATTAAGCTGTTTAATTAGATTTCTCAATCAACCAAGGTAAAGGTTTTTATATACTAATAGATTGGAAAATGGTTTTATAAGCAAGTTTGAAATTGAAAATAGAGCTAAAATCGTCTTTGTGAAAGAGTTTGAATATTTACTACTGGTATAGAAACCTTTGTACTTTAAAGTGACAAATCATAAAAATGATTGTAAAAACAATCAATCACCAAATTTCACATTCGAAGAAGTGAATCAAATCCATAGAAATCGATACCGAATCCATCAAGGTGGATATTCCCAAAATCCCGAAAAAGCAGTCACCTAAGTCGAATAAATGATAACAACAACTCGGATAATCGTGAATCGATATAAATTGGAATCTCAAGCAAATTAGGCAAATTGGGATGAAGCAAGCTGGTCAATCGACTGGACACTGAGTTCTGTCGACTAGCCAAATGCCTGGAAAACTCTCAGGTTCCAGGTCGTGTGGACTGGACTTAGAGAGCCAGTCGACTGGAAATTGTTTCCTATTATTTCCAGCCTATCACAATGAAGGGCAAACTCTCAATAATTTGCGATCGAAGGAGCAATGGGCGCTAGGGGTTTATGCCAATCTACAACCCAGCCCTATAGGCTCTTCGATACACTACCAAAAGCATGTTCATACATCAAAGCTAGGATTTTTAAAGTTTTTGACTTCAAAACACCATAAATTGAAATGTTCACCAAATCAGTTTAAACTAAAAGCAAATGAACATGAATAGATGTTAGGAATTCATACCTTAATGATAGTTATAGACATGGATGTGAGATAAAAATCTCACTTTTCCAAAAAACATTGAAGCAGAAGCTTGAAAACAAAGGAGGATCAACAACTCTTCAATCCAACTCTAAAATCTCCAATCTAAGATCATAAGCCAAAGTTTCCCAAATGAGGTTATAGTGAGTTTCTGAAATTGAAGAGAGATTGAGATGGAGAAGAAGAAGGAGATGCTTACCTAAGCTTCTCTTGGATTTTGGAGTTAGAACTTGAATTTGCAAAGGAGCTAGGGCTGAGGAATTTTAATTTCCAATCTCTTCCCTCATTGTTCCTAAGTCTTTAAGTGTTAGTAAATAGAAATGAAATGGACGAAGAGGAGTGGGGATGGAGCTAGGGTCTTAAGTTGGGGTAAATGCGCTGAAACCCAAACCCAAAGCCCTAAGTGAAAAGGTCGAAATTCTAGCTAACTCCAAACGTATCAATGTTTATACTAAAAAAAATCTCAAACATCAGTTTGAATACAATGGAAGTGGTATCGAGTCCAAATTTGACTGTTTGCAAAAAGTAGTATTTCGGACTATAATCCGACTAACGATGCTAAATACACAATCATAAAATATGCGGGTTGTTACACTTTATTTATGCCTTCATGCATGAATTTTAAAATGCGCCAGATATCATATGCAGTAATTCACAACATGACATGTGAAAATTTGTTTTTATCTAGTGAACAGAAAAGAACATTGTGACGATCCTGAATTTTGAACAATTTAATTTGTAAATATTTAATTAATTTTAAAAATTTGAATGATGGTTTGGTTTGAATTACCAATATAACTATGAATTTGGCGATTAAATTTTAGAATTTAATCTATCGAAAGTTGAAAAAAAAAAATTGAATCTTCAATTTTAAGCTAATTAAAAGAAAAAAATATAATTTTCGACTGTGACGATTCCGAATTTTAAGTTATTTTAAATTGATAACTGATTTAATTCTTGATTTAAAATTGTGAGATTCATTGGTTAATCGATTTGAGTTTTTCCAAATTCAAATAAATTATGTTGTTTATTTATAAAGAGATAGTCTCTTTTATAAATTGTTTTGAGTTAATATCTAGTTAATGAAGGAATGACAATTATAAATTGTGCCTAATTGCTGTTGGAATTTTAAACGGTTGAATTCCTCTAAAATTGAGTTATAATTCTTTAATAATTTGATTAAGGAATTAGGTGGGCTTTGCAATTTTCTTAGCCCATGGTTTTGCTTAGTGCTGTTATATTATCTAAGGCTATACTCGATCCCCTCTCTATTTTCATTCGTAACACTAAATCTTAAACACACGAAAGAAAAAAATTATAACAATGGCGGCCACGAGTTTCTTCGTTCATTCGTTCGAAAATTAGGGCGTGGTACAGATTTGAAGACGCCATCTTTGTGGTTCGATCGAGAAGATGAATCTCATTCCTTCGTGTCGTCAGTCGTTCGCCTTTGCTTCGATTCGGCCAGGGTTCTTCGATCAATTCTTTGCGCGTGCTCCTCAAAATCAAAGGTGAGTAATTTATATTACTCACATCTAATTCGAAATAGTTTGACTTCATCTGCTTATTTTGATTTTGTTTTTCGGTTTCGATTTGATTTTGTTCGTGTTGATACTCTTCTGCCTTGAGTTGATTTTGGGGCTGTTGATTTTGATTATGGATTGAATTGTTCGACTTTGTTTTCGTTTTTGGTACTCCATCTCGGCTATAGTATTTTGCCAGTTGTAGTTGTTCCTGCGCTTCCACACAATGCTTTTGATTTTGTTCTTGGCCATGTGTTCATCTGAGTATGCACATTTTAGTTTGAATCTGGTACAGAGCTGTTGATTTCATGGTCACATAGATACCTGTAACGACCCGATATTTTCAACCATTCGCATCCATTATAAGTGTATAGGTAGACACTCATGCCGGAATTGGATTGCTCAAAATACCGCATTGTAAATAAAAATTTGGAAAATCTCAGAATATACAGTAAATAAAAATCACAGATCATAGACACAGAGTATATAAAAATGCAGCGGAAGAAAGGAGATAGTAGTTCATGAAGCTACTATATAAAATAAAAGATACATCAGAGTTAAATAAGATACAACAGAAGAGTAACAGGATACATCAGGTACAAATCAGATACATCACTGAACCACTGGATACTGAAACAAAATAGATGGCTGGATCTTCAAGGAAAGCTCCAACGCCGAAGGTGAATCTTGAATGCTAACTCAATCAATCTGACCCGAGCGTAAAGCAAAACACAAAACCCTCGAGTCAGGACATAAATACTTATAAGCTGTAAATCAACTCAAGTGAACAGTAGAAAAATGCATCAGTAACTTAAAGGATGCTTGGGACCGCCCATCCTCTAAGGATCCGTTAAACTATTTACTATGTAGTAATATACGCTATATACGGTAGTGTCTAATCAGTAAAGTATAATCATATAGAAAATAGCGTTAAGGGGATGGTGAACCTTAAAGCGGTCGGATCTTTAAAACCAAAATCGTAGTGGGCTCGATATAAGGATATGACACGGCACGCGAGGCAATACCAGGGTGGAGACACCGTTTGCACTCCCGGACCGGTGGTGACGGCAAGCCAGCAGCTTCCGCCCACCTCGAACAATACCCCCGAATCAAAGTGGCGCCACCGAATCGAATCACAACAGTAATAGAATGGTTTCTGATGGAGCATGCTCGATGAAAGGGTGCGACCCTTTGTGTAGCCCGGTATAGCTCCTGTTTTAGTCATATATGCCAACTCACGGGAGTTGGGTCCACGTAATATACCTTGTGAACGTCGCCACCATCCTACTTCATTCTGAAATCTCCACCGCGTACACAGTTGTTAAAGTGGTTTTTGGTATTGACCGGCTATAAGACAATATCCGATCCCGGTCTATTTAACAACCAATCGTTATTATAACCCGTAGTTATAACTTTAAACCAATATTTTTTTTTCAAAATAAACTATCATTTCAACCCAAATCTTTATCAAAATAAAGATTAAATCATTTCCAAACCATTTCAATATATCATCGTAACATATCTTTCAATTCAAATATTTATTAAAATAAATATCAAGTCATTTCTAACCATTTCAATATATTAAATTTTCATACCCTTTCAATACTACCTTTCAAATCATTTTAATATATCAAAATATCATAACCTTTCAAAGCTTCATTTCCAAAATATCTTATCTTTCAGAACTTCTTTTTAAATCATGTTAATATCAAAGTGTCCTATCTTTCAAACTCCGTGTTTCAAATCATTTAATATCAAAAATATCATATCTTTCAAAACTTCGTTTCAAATCATTTTAATATATCAAAATATCCTATCCTTTCAAAACTTCATTTTCAAATCATTTTAATATATCAAAATATCGTATCTTTTCAAAACTTCATTCATTTCAAATCATTATTCATTTTATTCAATCTAAAATACCATTTCAATTCATATTTCAAAATAGTTTATATTCCAAAAATACTTTTTTTATCATTTCAATGAAGTTATTATGTTTAATAATTAAATTATTAAATTTTCAAAAATTTCAACTTCCAAAGTTTATTTATTCACTTAAGTTTATCAAAAACCGTGAAAATTCACTTTTCGCATCATTTAGAAAACTTCTACGGAAAGTTACATTCAAAACAGTTCAATTTAACAAAGGACAACATTTTAAAATGTTATAATAGGTTTACTTAAATTTCGAATAACTTAGTTAAATTCAAAGATTATAACACTTACAAAAATTGCTATAATAGCTTTAATTCAGTTTAGCTTTTTATTTCATTATCATCTACTACAGCGTTTACAAATGCTGTAATATCATTTACATTATAATTAATAGCATTTCTAAAATACAGTCAATTAACTTCAATTATTCAATAAAATTTCTCAACCAATTATATTTTTATTAAAAACATTTTTAACTTATAAAATCATACATTTTCACATTTATAAACATCATTTAATTTTCCTCAAGTTCATGATTTTATAAAGTTAAATTTCCATTCAAAAATCAAGATTTAATAATAATCCACTTATTAAAATGCAATGTTCAATTTTAAAATCCATTACATTAAATTTCAACTTAACACTTAAGTTCAAATTCTCAAATATAACTTAGTTATTTTTATTTGCTTAACTAAAAGTTCACTTTTACGTCAATTTCATAAATTTCCAATTCTAGTTATATTTCAAAGTTTCAACTTAAAATATTTATTCATTTCACATTTCAAATTTATTAAAAATCATAAATATGATAAAATCATTTTAAATTCATTTAAATTCAAATTATCATAAATTTGTCATAATTTCATACTCAATTAAATTTCCAATTAAAATTAAATCAAAATAACTTACGTTCAAAATTTCCAACTTTTTCATTAATTCATTTCACTTACAATCATTCAGAAAATCAATAATATTTTACAAAAATATTATTTTTATTGAATTTCAAATCAAAATATTATAATAATTAAATTTCTAAAATATTTTAAAATTTTTAGAAAAACATATTTTAACTACGGGCCTGTATAAAATTTTCTACGCTAGGTAAAGTGATACGGGTAATATATCATTTCAACCCGTAATTTACAAAGAAAATCCGGGTTTTATCATTTCAAACCCGCAATCCCAAGTTAAAATAAATTAAATAAAATAAATCAGGCCTATCATTCAGCCCGTAATGATTCTATTCTAACAGGGAACTTGCAGTGTAATCATATACAGGAATAATATAAACAAGGTCAATATCACAATATACAGTCATATATCAGATGTCAGGTGAAAATTAACAGTTTAAACATGGTAATAACATGGCATATCATATCATATGATCATCATTATCTTGCATAAACATTTTATATTATTAAACACTTGTCATCAATTCACTTTTCATAAGTATAAATGTCAGAGTGAGAAAGACTCACCTTTTCAAGCTGAAGACCAAAACAACAAACACAAGTGCGATTACAAAAGCACGACAAGCACGATATAGCATGACTTTTGATTTGAATGAATGGAGAGCCTTGATATTTGTCTTGTAAACAATAACCAAAACAATACAATATACACATAAATATTCAACGCAAAATAATGTTGAAACAATGAAAATACGAAGCAACAAAGGAATAGATTACTTGACCTTGCTTTAACCATTCAAATGCTTGGCCTAGGAGGTTCTTGGGTTCAGCTATGATGATGATATAGCTCAGGTTTGGCACCATAACTCACGGCTAGAAGGAGTATGGAGTGGTAGGGTTATAACATGAAGCATACAATTGATCAAGGCAACATATATGAAGTTTTTGAGCACAACAAGGCTCGGCCTTGGGTCGAGTGGGGCTTGGCCATACTTGTACAGGTTTGGACAGTAGATGGAGGGGTGTGGGAAGGTCTGGAAAAGGTGGTGGTAGCGGCCTATGGCGGTGGCCAAGGTGGTGGATGAAAGGGGTGAAGTAATAGTGGTGGCTAGTGCATTGTTTTGGACATTATTTGCAATTTTGTGGAGTTTTGTCACCAAGGGAGGTGTGGCCATGGATGGATCTGAAATGATGGCTGGAGATGATGCCAAGGAAGAGTGGTAGGGGATGGTGGAGAGTATGGTGGTGATGGTGGGTGGTAGAGGCCAAGCAATACACATGAGAAAACAAGGCAAAATATAAGAAAACAATGGAAAAAGAAGAGCAAAAAGAAGAGGAAAAGAGGAGCCATTACCAAACCTTTCTAGCCGTGAAAAATGAAGTGGAGAGGAATGTTCTCACGTGAAAAATGAGGTAAGAAATGCACAGCTACAATAAAGAAAGGAACTGTCAAAGGAAATTAAATCTATTAATTGGAAAAGAAATGGAAAAAGAAACGTTAAAACGGTTTTACGTTTCTTTGCTTTCAAACCTTTAAAACTTCCTATATATATTCATATACATCTTAAATAACTGAAAACACTTATAAATTTCAGTTAGAATTCGAAAATATAACAGATAAACAAAATATTAATAATTAATTATTAATTAGATATGATTGAAATAAGAAAAATGGCACAGAAAAATGAAAACTAGACTAAGGAATTAGAAATAACTTCAATACACTTTGGAAAAAATTTCTTAAATTTAAATACATGTAAAATGAATAAAATGAAGTAAAACACAGCAATAAAAGTGAATGTATAAAATAAATCAATAAATTGATGTATTAATTGCAAAAAGAAACGGATAAAACGCCTTTACGTTTCAGGCTTTTAAAATCTCTTAACTTTCTAAACCTTTTGCATTTCCTTTTCTTTTTAATTTTACAAAAACAAAATAAACTCAGAAATGTTATTTAAAACCGAAACTAAGTGAGAAAAAAAATTATTTTAAGTAAAATAGAAAAAGGAAATAAGAAATTGCTTAAAAATAGCAACCCTGACATAAAAATTACAAGAAAATCTCCAATGACTTTGGAAAATTTATTACTTCACAAAAAAAATATTTTAACACAAAATTTGAATTAAAAATGGTTTTAAAAGATTTTCAAGGTAAAATAATAATTTAATTTTTATTAAATAGAAAGTTAAATAAAGAAAAATGCAGTAAATACCAACTAGGCTTTATAAATTGAAATAAATTCAAATAAAATTTAGAAAAATTATATTATCATTTTAAAAATACTTAAAAGTCAAAATATACATAATATAACATATTGTCACATATTAAAATAAAATATAACCAAGAAGAAGTAACTTATACAATTTAAAATAGTCATTGTTAAATGACCCTATATACGCACAATATTGTAAAGGGTATAACTTTCACAATTTACATCCAAATTCAACGAAACGAAAAGTGGTATTCTTAGAATTTTATGTACTTTCATAATAAAAGAAAAAAATTAAATTTTTAAACTTTTAAAATTTTAAGTTAAAAGTCATAGTTTGACTGTTTTGACCAGAATCAACATTTCAAGCAAATATTTAACTTACACAGTTTGGAATTATAACTCGTATAAAATCAAGATTTTATATTTAAATAATAAATTTAATCATTTCAAATAAGTAAAATAAGTTTTTAAATCAAAATCTTACATTAAAAATAATTAAAATATACAATAAAATAATTACAAAATACAGGGTTGTTACACTCTCCCCCACTCAAAACTTTTCGTCCCCGAAAAGGAATGAGGTATGGAAGGGCACAGAAAAGATAGAGTGAAAAGGATTAAGATAAGATGATAAGAAGATTGAAGTTATACCTGATAACTGTTGTTATAGGTAAGTTTTACAAGGTGGAGGTGATCTTTCCATGATCTTCCAGAATCAAGAACACAAGCACGAAAAAGGTGGATTCAAAATAATTACCAAAGGTCTATCAAAGATTATAGAAAGATTTCTAAACAGAAAGATTATAGAAAGATGCCTATATCGGTCTATAGCAAGATAAGGATGATAAGGACAACCAAAAGATAGTTTGAAAAACAAAATAAGGAAATGAATTAGAAAGCATGGAGATTTCAACTTAAACAGAGAATAAATCTTTACACAAGTTAAATAAATCTTAACTATCTCAAATTTCATTATCTTATTATCCAATCATCTTAAATTAACAATTTTTAAAACCGTGGGTTTGAAAAACAATCATTTATTACACTCACAATGTACTTAATAAATTTTATTCTTCTTTATTCCTAATCAAAATTAAATTTATTCCTCTCAATATATTTATCACTCGTGTTAAATATATTTACACTTTTTTTTATAACTACTTTCTTTTATTCTTAGTTCCTTTAACATCATTTTATTGTAAGTCGTTCCATTACCCTTTATTATATTTACCTCTATTAATCATTTTATAATTAAAATTTAAGTGTATAACATTTATTTTAACTACTCAAATTTTATTTATAAAATCTTTTTATATCGTATATTATCCAATTACATTTTTAACTTCTGAAATTTTGGTAAGTTATATTTGAATGCAATTGTATTATACAAATAAAATTTCTAATTCAATCATTAAAAAAAATTTATTATTTTCTATTTATAATTGAAATTATTCTTTAAAAATAGAATTTAAGAATTAAATTTTCCATTTCTTCAGACCATTTAGAGATAAGAAATAATATATATACATATATAATATGTCAAATCAAATTTCAATCATATATCTGTATATATATATATATATATATTATAAATCAAGTCATATTTTAGAAATTCAAATCAATTTAATTTCCCAAAACAAAGCTGTAGCAAGACTACAGAACAGTCTCTTAACTTCGAAACTCGAAAATGAACGTCGATGATGTCGCGATCATCACCGAAGTTATTTTCCAGCGACAAAGAGAAGAGTACTAATTTTAAACCTTTAAAATTCTTTGAAAAACAAATTCTATTCAAAATACTTTAAATAATATAACCTTTTAAAACTTTAAACCAAAGTTCGAAATAATCAGAATTTAAATCCTCAAATTCTTGTTTTAAATTCATTTCAGTTCCCAAATAAATTTATAAACAAATATTTACAGATCTATTTGTAGAACAATAAATGATAAATCAAGTATTATCATTTCAAATTATCAATTTAAATCATTTCATTAAGTTCCATAAATTTACTTATATATCAAAATTTATTTCATTAACCAAAAAAAAAAATTTTTTAAATATATTGTGTCCGTTTGTTCTGTCAAAGTGTTTTGGAAATCTTGACGATAGCGCTGATCAGACGTATCGATCAGAAACCTAACTCAACGTCAACAACTCAAACAACACAATATATAAAATATTTTAATTTTAAATACTAGTTAACAAATACACTATACATGAATAGATTTTCAAAGAAGGGTAGAGATTCAAATTTTTGATTAACACAAATCAAAGGAGATTATGATTTAAAAATAAGTTGGAAACAAGGATGACAAGATTAAATAACAGAATAGGAAGATGGATAAGCTTATATAAATCACGGGCAACCTTAACCGGGTCAACCGTGACTTAAAGAATAAGATCAATGTTGATTTTCTAGGGTAAATCTACATTCGACCTCAAGAGTTAGAGTTTGGAATAAAAAAAGATATTAGCATCTAAACCAAGGATAGATAAGAATCTCTGGTGAATCGATGCTAACTGTAAAGGAGTTTTCCCCTTTTTTCAATTCAATTTGAAATTGGCGTAACCACCGACTCACTAGAAAGATCATTCGAAGCGGAGTTATGGAATGCTCCAGGGTCAAAAGAAGATGAATAGTGAGGGATACAAATGGATTTTGGAACTGTAGGGAACGTTCCAAAATTCAAAGGAATCGAGTCAAAAAGGAAGGGATTCAAACTCTAATGAAAGTGATTCTGTAAATACATTCACTCCATATGCTGAGTTTTGCCTAGAGCTACCAAAGCTCTAACACCAACTGTAACAACCCGGTATTTTCAACCATTCGCATCCATTATAAGAGTATAGGTAGACACTCATGCCGGAATTGGATTGCTCAAAATACCGCGTTGTAAATAAAAATTTGGCAAATCTCAGAATATACAGTAAATAAAAATCACAGATCACAGACACAGAGTATATAAAAATGCAGCGGAAGAAAGGAGATAGTAGTTCATGAAGCTACTATATAAAATATAAGATACATCAGAGTTAAATAAGATACAACAGAAGAGTAACAGGATACATCAGGTACAAATCAGATACATCACTGAACCATTGGATACTGAAACAAAATAGATGGCTGGATCTTCAAGGAAAGCTCTAACGCCGAAGGTGAATCTTGAATGCTAACTCAATCAATCTGACCCGAGCGTAAAGCAAAACACAAAACCCTCGAGTCAATACATAAATACTTATAAGCTGTAAATCAACTCAAGTGAACAGTAACAAAATGCATCGGTAACTTAAAGGATGCTTGGGACCGCCCATCCTCTAAGGATCCGTTAAACTATTTACTATGTAGTAATATACGCTATATACGGTAGTGTCTAATCGGTAAAGTATAATCATATAGAAAATAGCGTTAAGCGGATGGTGAACCTTAACACGGTCGGATCTTTAAAACCAAAATCGTAGTGGGCTCGATATAAGGATATGACACGGCACGCGAGGCAATGCCAGGGTGGATACACCGTTTGCACTCCCGGACCGGTGGTGACGGCAAGCCAGCAGCTTCCGCCCACCTCGAACAATAACCCCGAATCAAAGTGGCGCCACCGAATCGAATCACAACAGTAATAGAATGGTTTCCGATGGAGCATGCTCGATGAAAGGGTGCGACCCTTTGTGTAGCCCGGTATAGCTCCTGTTTTAGTATTATATGCCAACTCACGGGAGTTGGGTCCACGTAATATACCTTGTGAACGTCGCCACCATCCTACTTCCTTCTGGAATCTCCACCGCGTACACAGTTGTTAAAGTGGTTTTCGGTATTGACCGGCTATAAGACAATACCCGATCCCGGTCTCTTTAACAACCAATCGTTATTATAACCCGTAGTTATAACTTTAAACCAATATTTTTTTTCAAAATAAACTATCATTTCAACCCAAATCTTTATCAAAATAAAGATTAAATCATTTCCAAACCATTTCAATATATCATCGTAACATATCTTTCAATTCAAATATTTATTAAAATAAATATCAAGTCATTTCTAACCATTTCAATATATTAACTTTTCATACCCTTTCAACACTACCTTTCAAATCATTTTAATATATCAAAATATCATAACCTTTCAAAGCTTCATTTCCAAAATATCTTATCTTTCAGAACTTCTTTTTAAATCATGTTAATATCAAAATGTCCTATCTTTCAAACTCCGCGTTTCAAATCATTTAATATCAAAAATATCATATCTTTCAAAACTTCGTTTCAAATCATTTTGATATATCAAAATATCCTATCCTTTCAAAAATTCATTTTCAAATCGTTTTAATATATCAAAATATCGTATCTTTTCAAAACTTCATTCATTTCAAATCATTATTCATTTTATTCAATCTAAAATACCATTTCAATTCATATTTCAAAACAGTTTATATTCCAAAAATTCTTTTTTTATCATTTCAATGAAGTTATTATGTTTAATAATTAAATTATTAAATTTTCAAAAATTTCAACTTCCAAAGTTTATTTATTCACCTAAGTTTATCAAAAACCGCGAAAATTCACTTTTCGCATCATTTAGAAAACTTCTACGGAAAGTTACATTCAAAACAGTTCAATTTAACAAAGGACAACATTTTAAAATGTTATAATAGGTTTACTTAAATTTCGAATAACTTAGTTAAATTCAAAGATTATAGCACTTACAAAAATTGCTATAATAGCTTTAATTCAAATTAGCTTTTTAGTTCATTATCATCAACTACAGCGTTTACATATGCTGTAATGTCATTTACATTGTAATTAATAGCATTTCAAAAATACAGTCAATTAACTTCAACTATTCAATAAAATTTCTCAACCAATTATATTTTTATTAAAAACATTTTTATTTTATAAAATCATACATTTTCACATTTATAAACATCATTTAATTTTCCTCAAGTTCATGATTTTATAAAGTTAAATTTCCATTCAAAAATCAAGATTTAATAATAATCCACTTATTAAAATGCAATGTTCAATTTTAAAATCCATTACATTAAATTTCAACTTAACACTTAAGTTCAAATTCTCAAATATAACTTAGTTTTATTTTTATTTGCTTAACTAAAAGTTCACTTTTACGTCAATTTCATAAATTTCCAATTCTAGTTATATTTCAAAGTTTCAACTTAAAATATTTATTCATTTCACATTTCAACTCTATTAAAAATCATAAATATGATAAAAATCATTTTAAATTCATTTAAATTCAAATTATCATAAATTTGTCATAATTTCATACTCACTTAAATTTCCAATTAAAATTAGATCAAAATAACTTGCGTTCAAAATTTCTAACTTTTTCATTAATTCATTTCACTTACAATTATTCAGAAAATCAATAATATTTTACAAAAATCTTATTTTTATGGAATTTCAAATCAAAATATTATAATAATTAAATTTCTAAAAAAATTTAAAATTTTTAGAAAAGCATATTTCAACTACGGGCCTGTATAAAATTTTCTACGCTAGGTAAAGTGATACGGGTAATATATCATTTCAACCCGTAATTTACAAAGAAAATCCGGGTTTTATCATTTCAAACCCGCAATCCCAAGTTAAAATAAATTAAATAAAATAAATCAGGCCTATCATTTCAGCCCGTAATGATTCTATTCTAACAGGGAACTTGCAGTGTAACCATATACAGGAATAATATAAACAAGGTCAATATCACAATATACAGTCATATATCAGATGTCAGGTGAAAATTAACAGTTTAAACATGGTAATAACATGGTAATAACATGGCATATCATATCATATGATCATCATTATCTTGCATAAACATTTTATATTACTAAACACTTGTCATCAATTCACTTTTCATAAGTATAAATGTCAGAGTGAGAAAGACTCACCTTTTCAAGCTGAAGACCAAAACAACAAACACAAGTGCGATTCCAAAAGCACGACAAACACGATATAGCATGACTTTTGATTTGAATGAATGTAGAGCCTTGATATTTGTCTTGTAAACAATAACCAAAACAATACAATATACACATAAATATTCAACGCAAAACAATGTTGAAACAATGAAAATACGAAGCAACAAAGGAATAGATTACTTGACCTTGCTTTAACCATTCAAATGCTTGGCCTAGGAGGTTCTTGGGTTCAGCCATGATGATGATATAGCTCAGGTTTGGCACCATATTATAACATGAAGCATACAATTGATCAAGGCAACATATATGAAGTTTTTGAGCACAACAAGGCTCGGCCTTGGGTCAAGTGGGGCTTGGCCATACTTGTACAGGTTTGGACAGTAGATGGAGGGGTGTGGGAAGGTCTGGAAAAGGTGGTGGTAGCGGCCTATGGCGGTGGCCAAGGTGGTGGATGAAAGGGGTGAAGTAATAGTGGTGGCTAGTGCATTGTTTTGGACATTATTTGCAATTTTGTGGAGTTTTGTCACCAAGGGAGGTGTGGCCATGGATGGATCTGAAATGATGGCTGGAGATGATGCCAAGGAAGAGTGGTAGGGGATGGTGGAGAGTATGGTGGTGATGGTGGGTGGTAGAGGCCAAGCAATACACATGAGAAAACAAGGCAAAATATAAGAAAACAATGGAAAAAGAAGAGCAAAAGGAAGAGGAAAAGAGGAGCCATTACCAAACCTTTCTAGCCGTGAAAAATGAAGTGGAGAGGAATTTTTTCACGTGAAAAATGAGGTAAGAAATGCACAGCTACAATAAAGAAAGGAACGGTCAAAGGAAATTAAATCTATTAATTGGAAAAGAAACGGAAGAAGAAACGTTAAAACGGTTTTATGTTTCTTTGCTTTCAAACCTTTAAAACTTCCTATATATATTCATATACATCTTAAATAACTGAAAACACTTATAAATTTCAGTTAGAATTCGAAAATATAACAGATAAACAAAATATTAATAATTAATTATTAATTAGATATGATTAAAATAAGAAAAATGGCACAGAAAAATGAAAACTAGACTTAGGAATTAGAAATAACTTCAATACACTTTGGAAAAAATTTATTAAATTTAAATACATGTAAAATGAATAAAATAAAGTAAAACACAGTAATAAAAGTGAATGTATAAAATAAATCAATAAATTGATGTATTAATTGCAAAAAGAAACGGATAAAACGCCTTTACGTTTCAGGCTTTTAAGATCTCTTAACTTTCTAAACCTTTTGCATTTCCTTTTCTTTTTAATTTTATAAAAACAAAATATACTCAGAAATGTTATTTAAAACCGAAACTAAGTAAGAAAAAAAAATATTTTAAGTAAAATAGAAAAAGGAAATAAGAAATTGCTTAAAAATAGCAACCCTGACATAAAAATTACAAGAAAATCTCCAATGACTTTGGAAAATTTATTACTTCACAAAAAAAATATTTTAACACAAAATTTGAATTAAAAATGGTTTTAAAAAATTTTCAAGGTAAAATAATAATTTAATTTTTATTAAATAGAAAGTTAAATAAAGAAAAATGCAGTAAATACCAACTAGGCTTTATAAATTGAAGTAAATTCAAATAAACTTTAGAAAAATTATATTATCATTTTAAAAATACTTAAAAGTCAAAATATACATAATATAACATATTATCACATATTAAAATAAAATATAACCAAGAAGAAGTAACTTATACAATTTAAAATAGTCATTTTTAAATGACCCTATATACGCACAATATTGTAAAGGGTATAACTTTCACAATTTACATCCAAATTTAACGAAACGAAAAGTGGCGTTCTTAAAATTTTATGTAATTTCATAATAAAAGAAAAAAATTAAATTTTTAAACTTTTAAAATTTTAAGTTAAAAGTCATAGTTTGACTGTTTTGACTAGAATCAACATTTCAAGCAAATATTTAACTTACACAGTTTGGAAGTATAACTCGTATAAAATCAAGATTTTATATTTAAATAATAAATTTAATCATTTCAAATAAGTAAAATAAGTTTTTAAATCAAAATCTTACATTAAAAATAATTAAAATATACAATAAAATAATTACAAAATATAGGGTTGTTACAATATCTCTATGACTTGGTTCTTTAGTTGTCTTGACCATTTAAGTTGTATTAGGGGTATGTAGCTCAAGTAGCCACCTCTCTGGTCTCCTCTTGCCTACTGACTGTTGCTAGAAGTATTTACTAGTTCAGTTTACAAATGGTTGTAGTTGGTGAGTCTGAACTTTTTCAAGTGCATACTTGTTCGCCTCTGGTTATTTGAGTTTTGTAACACTTTCGACCTTGTTCGAATTTGCATTTTTATTGGAATTTGCAGTTGCCTCCCCTGTCCACTTTAATTCACTGTTGCATGCACTTGTTGTATATTATTTGAGTTTGCATTTGGTCTCGGCTCTTCACTGTTGCATGCACCTGTTGTTGTATATTATTTGAGTTTGCATTTGGTCTCGAGTCTTCACTGTTGCATGCACCTGTTGTTGTATATTATTTGAGTTTGCATTTGGTATCGAGTCTTCACTGTTGCATGCACCTGTTGTTGTATATTATTTGAGTTTGCATTTGGTCTCGAGTCTTCACTATTGCATGCACTTGTTGTTGTATATTATTTGAGTTTGCATTTGGCCTTGATCACTTGTCATGTTGCATGAGTCACTTGTGTATTGCCTTTGACATCCAGGTTCTTCACTGTTGAGTCTTGAACTTGATTTTATGATATTGTTTATTACTGCAATACTTGTTGCATTTTGGTTGTTTACCATGTTGCATTCACTCCATTTTGCATTGATGCATTGCTGTCATGTTGGTTCGAATTGCATTTGTTTTTTTTGTACATGCTTCACTGCATCTTCTTCTACCTGTTGCATTTGCAATGATGTTCTCCATTTCATGTTTGAATTTCTACTTGTCTGCACTTGTATTCGTGTTCATTCATGTGTACTTTCATGGGTTGTAGTCTGCACCGCTGTTCAATTGTCTAATTGCACTTTTGATCATTTTAGTCTGCACTGCTTTCATGATTTCAACTATAGTTTGTTTATTTCTTCTCTATTGCACTAGTAATTGCATCTTATTCCATGTTTACTGTCACTGCCCATTTATGTTTTTGCATACCTAGTAGTTGCATTCCTGGTTTGGGGCTGTTGCAGTATGAATTGTTATTTACTAATGTTGTATATGTTGGCATCTCTTGTAGTTGTTGTACTTGAGTTGAATTGTCTGCATTGTACTTGAGTTGGGCTAGTTTGGTCGCATTTCTGTAGTTCCATGCTGCATTTGGTAGCTCTGTGCTTGTTTGTATTCACTCCAGATGTTCTTGTACATTTGATAGTCTGATACTTGTGTCCTTTTGTTGTTCACTTACCTTTTTGGTATTGCAGTCTTCACTCTGCAGTATAGCCTATTGCACTTGTTATACTTCATTCCTTAACCTGTTTCATTTTCAAACTGAAGTTGACAGTTGCATTGTGATTTCATGTCTTTGATCACTTGAACCTAATTTGTAGTTCTTGTTCTCTTTGACATTCCTGAGTCCTTGCTGGCTCGAACTTGGTGTTGTCTGCATTTCATATTCTCTAACCACTGTCCCTGACCCTTTGGCACTCCTGTTCATCTCAATTACCTTTTGTGGTGATCTGGTGCCTCCATATGTTTTGTTTTTCTTGGAGGTACTCATGTTGTTTCCTTTTGAACTGGTCGAGTCATTGCAGTAGTTTATTTTGTGTACACTACTTTATTTAGTTACCTAAACTTGGAACCAATCCAGTGTGTTGTTAAATACTTTTGCAACTGCCGTCACATTTGTTGGCACTGCTAACATTACATATGTACACTTATTTGTGTCCTCAATTATATACATGAATGTGGTATGACTCGAGCATTGCCTCTTTACTGCATATGGTTTGTGTCACTGTTGCATACATGTTGAAATCATTCCTCTTGTTGCATTTCCAGATCCATTTCCATGAATTCTGTTTCTTTGTTCATTTTCAGTTTCATAATATTTTGGCATGTCCTTGTCACATATATGAATTAGTTGCCATGTTCATGATCACTGGTTTTAGACTTTGGTTCATGTGCATCACTCTACATCTGTTGCATCCATTTGTTTGTTTGCACATATCTCTAGCTTGGCCTTTGCATATGCTCTCCAGTCGAAGCATTTGCTGTTGAACTTATACTTTAACAATTGCATAAATGATGTCTTGATTGTTGGGGCAGTGGCATCGAAATTAGATCCTTCACTAGCTTTTGATTCATTGATTTCTTTGCGTATTTCATATACAGTATTGGCGAGGCCGTGCACGCGTGCGTGTACGGCAGCCAATCAGTTTTGATTTTTCTTTAAGTAACTTTTCAATTAATTTAATTGATTTTGTTTTAAACTGATAAATTTGTTGTAAACTTCCGTTTAGGCAAATTTTGATGCTTTTCTAAATTATCTTTTTAAAAGAAAAAAAAAGAAGAATCCTTTCATCTATCTTCGTTGAAAATTTAAATCTGCTGATTTATTGTTTTTAACACTGATAAGTGTTATATTTACCGTTATCTGATTTCTTGTTAAAAGGTCGGATAGGTAAATTTATCTTTGACTGTCGTCTAATTGCTATTTAATTATTATTGCTGCTATGCACTAATAAATGAGTTTGAATTAGACTGACCCGTGTATTATTTTCTTTTGAATGTAATACTCGGGTCAGACCGAGTATTTTACAGCTGGGAGATTTTCTGGCAGCGAAGTTAGAGAGAGGGGGATTACCGCATCACTAAAGTTTTTCAGGAAAAAATTTCTTGTACTAAATAATAAATAAATTATTCCGCTGTATTAAAATGTAATGCATTGTATAAACTCTGATATTTGTATATGAAAGAAAAATTCATTTATGTGAAATGTTATTATTATTCTGTGATTCTGTGGCTGATTCTGTTTAAACTCTATAAACTAAATAACAATCCGTCATTTTGAAAGTTTTTAGTTGGTTTAATTACCGACTGGAGGCGGTCAAAACAGCGGGTCGTTACAAAGTGGTATCAGAGCTTTGGTTTATACAAAGCTTAGTTTATGGCGTTTAATATGAATAGTCACTAGAATCACTGTAAAGAAAACGCTTTCCAAATCTAAAGAAAGTATAAAATTGTTTTCTTTGAAAAATAAAAGGTATTTTGAAAATTCAAATCTTTTTCGGGAATTCCCCTCTCCAAATTTAGGTTTGCGATAGTTTCTCTTCGGTAAGGTCTCCTTAGATTTGAGTCCCGATCATTCGAAAACCTATTATCGAATTGCTGAGATTTATGAAAGAATAAAATATAAGTTAAGTGAATTAGTAAATTGGTTTAAATTAAATATTTTGAATATATCCAAAATAATAAATTGGGAAATAAAATGACATGTTAATTTGGTTATAGTCAAGGGGATCATTAAATTATAATTTGGGATTTTGATTCTGAATTCTTTTGAAAATTGATTTCAAATGTTGTGAAGAATGATTTAGTAAATAAATGGATTATAAGTACTTAACTTATAAATGGACTTTTGGTATATAGTTGAGTTATATAAATTGAATTAATAAAGGAGATTTATAAATCGAAGTTTATAAATAAAAAATGGAATTTGTAAAGATTGTTTATAAATTCGAAACATAGAAGTTATTAAAGGAGATATATTCATGATTTTGGATAGCGAATTATCCTTTGAGTTAAATATTGTGATAATAAAAGTTGGTTGGGAATTTTATCTACTATTTTGGACAGTGAATAAGATATAAAAGGAATGTTTTTGGGAGAGCAATATTATGAAATGAAGTTTATCGATTTAAAGATGTTTTAAAATGTGTTAAGGATCGAAATCATAGATTTCAACATTCATTGTTGAAATAGACGTTTTCGGGAGAAATAAAAGAAAATGGTGGACTATAACATTGTTGTTATAGTAAATGGTTTCCGAAAGGAAATGTTTCATGTAGTATTGGGATTTATATATCTATCTTAAATTTGAATCCTTATACTAGTGATTTTGGGTCGTCGTAACAATGTTTTACGCAACATTCGTTTTGACTCAAATAAATGTGTTTAAAAGATCGCTTTCCTTAAAGATGAAATATATACTTGATTATGATTTAAATATATTGAATACTTTTCAAGTGTTGAAAAGAAATGGATTTGTAAATTACTTATTATTAAATAAGTATGGAAATGTTTTTCCAATATGAAGTGAATGTTTTGAGATTTTATCTTTTAAAGATAAATTGATAATGAATATTTGAAATCGATTTGAAAATCGTATATTCATAGATATTTTGGAAAGGTAAATTCGTTATGGAATTTATAAAAGAAAGGGAAATTTGTTTAAAAGTAAATATTGATTTATTTTTGAAATGTGGAAATAAATTTACAGATTTGGAACGTAAGTTTAAAATAAATCGGTAAGGATTTATTTGATTGGTTTAAATGAACCATTTTAAGTTTAAAATGGATAAATATTTGGAAATGGTTCCGTGTAAGGAAATTGCTTTGAAATTTGTTTTCAAAGATTGAAGGGTGGAAAATGATTTGAAATTTGTTTTCAAATGGTTAAGTGTGGAAAATTATATATATCTTGTAAAGATATTTTTGGGAAAGTTTGAAGTTGGTTTAAAACCAATATTGTGAAAAGTATGCGGAATTCAAACTATGAATTAAGTCGAAGTTGAAAAAGTTAAATGGGAAATTTGAACATTTAGTTCAACTTGAAATTTTTCCAAAAAGATTGAATCTTGTGTTAAATTGAGTTTAACTTCGACCCCAAAAACAATATAAGTTGAGTTTTGAATTTTGGATGGTCGATTTGGATTATATGTCTAACATTGTGAATTGATGACATAGCAATTGATCTCTATTAAATATATATCTGTTTAGTGGCGGAGAATTTATTCTCTTAGCTTAACACCCTTCTCTGAGACGTACGAGCTCAGAGGTTATATATCGATAGACATCAATTATGTGTTGAGAATTTACGATGTAACGTGAAATCCAAATCGAGTGTGAAGTCGATAATAAATTGAATTTTGAATGTGAATTAGGTTTGAGATAACCTTAAAATTCTAAATCGACTTAGAGGAAAATTTTAAATCGGTAATGAGATGGAAAACTCATGAATCCTCTATTTGTTATGGGTATGAGATATTGAGGTTTTCGGAACTTATATATGAGAATGTAGTAAATTCGAAAACCATCAGTTTGGAAAGTAATTGTTATGGAAAACTTATGTAAGTACATGGGTATGATATGTACGAAATGTGAAATGAAATATTATATATGTATGTATGATATTATGTTTTCCAAACTGAGGATATGGAGAAGTACCTTCCATTTAAAATTTGTGAAGGTTGTTGGAACTCGAGATGAGTGTCCATTTGAAAATCGTAGCTACGTAGAATTCAATTAGTTGGATTGACCATTTGAATTCCATTAGTTGGATTGACCATTTGATTTCCATTAGTTGGATTGGCCATTTGATTTCCATTAGTTGGATTGGCCATTTGTTTTCCATTAGTTGGATTAGCCATTTGTTTTCCATTAGTTGGAGTGACTAGCGTAATTTGAGGGGCGAGATGCCTACAGTTACAAGCGATTCCACTGAGATAGTGGCGCAACCGCCGTGTAAACTGCAATCTAGATTCCAAAGCGTAATTCGATGGGAGAGATGCCTACGGTCACGAGCGATTCTACTGGGATAGTAGCGTAACCGCCGTGTGAACCGCGATTTAAGGCGACAACCATGGCGAAATTCAAGAGATGAGAAATCTACAGTTACAAGCGATTCTACTGTGACAGTAGCGGAACCGCTGGGTAAACTGTGATCCGTGGGGGAATGTGCTTTCCATATCCATTTTTAAAAGATTTTTTAAGTATTTTCACTGGGAATTGAAGCAAGTATATTTAGTACTTGGAGATTTTTAGACTTGCGCCTGGCCAGCGTATGCCTAATATCTTTAAGAACGACAATAGACTTGTTAAATTTCGAGTTAGCAAGTATTTTCAAACTTTAAATAGAAAATCAATAATCTGAAATTAAAGTAACATAAATTCCAACCTAATGAACTAAGGAAGAGGATTTTTGAAATGTTTTGAAAGTTCACAGCTTTGGAAAGGTTATACTATGTAAATTTCTTAAATGAAGAATTGCAAATTTAAAATTTGGGTTTTGTAAGTTGAAAATTTTTAGTAAAAGATCTTTACGTCTTGATTGTAGAAATTAATGAACAAGAGATAATGAACAAAGCTATTGAGACAAAACAAATAGAATGAATCCTATACTTATTTATTTATTTTTAATAAGTTTCAAACTTGATAAAATTGAGTAGGGTATAAATATTAGTGAAATTTTAACAATCATTTTTCCTTACTTGTAATTTCGGGACGAAATTCTTTTAAGGAGGGGAGATTGTAACGATCCTGAATTTTGAACAATTTAATTTGTAAATATTTAATTAATTTTAAATATTTGAATGATGGTTTGGTTTGAGTTCCCAATATAACTTTGAATTTGGCGATTAAATTTTAGAATTTAATCTATCGGAAGTTGAATAAAAAAATTGAATCTTCAATTTTAAGCTAATTAAAAGAAAAAAATATAATTTTCGACTGTAACGATTTCGAATTTTAAGTTATTTTAAATTGATAACTGATTTAATTCTTGATTTAAAATTGTGAGATTCATTGGTTAATCGATTTGAGTTTTTCCAAATTCAAATAAATTATGTTGTTTATTTATAAAGAGATAGTCTCTTTTATAAATTGTTTTGAGTTAATATCTAGTTAATAAAGGAATGACAATTATAAATTGTGCCTAATTGCTGTTGGAATTTTAAACGGTTGAATTCCTCTAAAATTGAGTTATAATTCTTTAATAATTTGATTAAGGAATTAGGTGGGCTTTACAATTTTCTTAGCCCATGGTTTTGCTTAGTGCTGTAATATTATCTAAGGCTATACTCGATCCCCTCTCTATTTTCATTCGTAACCCTAAATCTTAAACACACGAAAGAAAAAAATTATAACAATGGCGGCCATGAGTTTCTTCGTTCATTCGTTCGAAAATTAGGGCGTGGTACGGATTTGAAGACGCCATCTTTGTGGTTCGATCGAGAAGATGAATCTCATTCCTTCGTGTCGTCAGTCGTTCGCCTTTGCTTCGATTCGGCCAGAGTTCTTCGATCAATTCTTTGCGCGTGCTCCTCAAAATCAAAGGTGAGTAATTTATATTACTCACATCTAATTCGAAATAGTTTGACTTCATCTGCTTTTTTTGATTTTGTTTTTACGCTTCGATTTGATTTTGTTCGTGTTGATACACTTCTGCCTTGAGTTGATTTTAGGGCTGTTGATTTTGATTATGGATTGAATTGTTCGACTTTGTTTTCATTTTTGGTACTCCATCTCGGCTATAGTATTTTGCCAGTTGTAGTTGTTCCTGTGCTTCCACACAATGCTTTTGATTTTGTTCTTGGCCATGTGTTCATCTGAGTATGCACATTTTAGTTTGAATCTGGTACAGAGCTGTTGATTTCATGGTCACATAGATATCTCTATGACTTGGTTCTTTAGTTGTCTTGACCATTTAAGTTGTATTAGGGGTATGTAGCTCAAGTAGCCACCTCTCTGGTCTCCTCTTGCCTACTGACTGTTGCTAGAAGTATTTACTGGTTCAGTTTACAAATGGTTGTAGTTGGAGAGTCTGAACTTTGTCAAGTGCATACTTGTTTGCCTCTGGTTATTTGAGTTTTGTAACACTTTCGACCTTATTCGAATTTGCATTTTTATTGGAATTTGCAGTTGCCTCCCCTGTCCACTTTAATTCACTGTTGCATGCGCTTGTTGTATATTATTTGAGTTTGCATTTGGTCTCGGGTCTTCACTGTTGCATGCACCTGTTGTTGTATATTATTTGAGTTTGCATTTGGTCTCGAGTCTTCACTGTTGCATGCACCTGTTGTTGTATATTATTTGAGTTTGCATTTGGTCTCGAGTCTTCACTGTTCCATGCACCTATTGTTGTATATTATTTGAGTTTGCATTTGGTCTCGAATCTTCACTGTTGCATGCACTTGTTGTTGTATATTATTTGAGTTTGCATTTGGTCTTGATCACTTGTCATGTTGCATGAGTCACTTGTGTATTGCCTTTGACATCCAGGTTCTTCACTGTTGAGTCTTGAACTTGATTTTCTGATATTGTTTATTACTGCAATACTTGTTGCATTTTGGTTGTTTACCATGTTGCATTCACTCCATTTTGCATTGATGCATTGCTATCATGTTGGTTCGAATTGCATTTGTTTTTTTTTTGTACATGCTTCACTGCATCTTCTTCTACTTGTTGCATTTGCAATGATTTTCTCCATTTCATGTTTGAATTTCTACTTGTCTGCACTTGTATTCATGTTCATTCATGTGTACTTTCATGGGTTGTAGTCTGCACCGCTGTTCAATTGTCTAATTGCACTTTTGATCATTTTAGTCTGCACTGCTTTCATGATTTCAACTATAGTTTGTTTATTTCTTCTCTGTTGCACTAGTAATTGCATCTTATTCCATGTTTACTGTCACTGCCCATTTATGTTTTTGCATACCTAGTAGTTGCATTCCTGGTTTGGGGCTGTTGCACTATGAATTGTTATTTACTAATGTTGTATATGTTGGCATCTCTTGTAGTTGTTGTACTTGAGTTGAATTGTCTGCATTGTACTTGAGTTGGGCTGGTTTGGTCGCATTTCTGTAGTTCCATGCTGCATTTGGTAGCTCTGTGCTTGTTTGTATTCACTCCAGATGTTCTTGTACATTTGATAGTCTGATACTTGTGTCCTTTTGTTGTTCACTTACCTTTTTGGTATTGCAGTCTTCACTCTGCAGTATAGCCTGTTGCACTTGTTATACTTCATTCCTTAACCTGTTTCATTTTGAAACTGAAGTTGACAGTTGCATTGTGATTTCATGTCTTTGATCACTTGAACCTAATTTGTAGTTCTTGTTCTCTTTGACATTCCTGAGTCCTTGCTGGCTCGAACTTGGTGTTGTCTGCATTTCATATTCTCTAACCACTGTCCCTGACCCTTTGGCACTCCTGTTCATCTCAATTACCTTTTGTGGTGATCTGGTGCCTCCATATGTTTTGTTTTTCTTGGAGGTACTCATGTTCTTTCCTTTTGAACTGGTCGAGTCATTGCAGTAGTTTATTTTGTGTACACTACTTTATTTAGTTCACCTGAACTTGGAACCAATCCAGTGTGTTGTTAAATACTTTTGCAACTGCCGTCACATTTGTTGGCACTGCTAACATTACATATGTACACTTATTTGTGTCCTTAATTATATACATGAATGTGGTATGACTCGAGCATTGCCTCTTTGCTGCATATGGTTTGTGTCACTGTTGCATACATGTTGAAATCATTCCTTTTGTTGCATTTCTAGATCCATTTCCATGAATTCTGTTTCTTTGTTCATTTTCAGTTTCATAATATTTTGGCATGTCCTTGTCACATATATGAATTAGTTGCCATGTTCATGATCACTGGTTTTAGACTTTGGTTCATGTTCATCACTCTACATCTGTTGCATCCATTTGTTTGTTTGCACATATCTCTAGCTTGGCCTTTGCATATGCTCTCCGGTCGAAGCATTGGCTGTTGAACTTATACTCTAACAATTGCATATATGATGTCTTGATTGTTGGGGCAGTGGCATTGAAATTAGATCCTTCACTGGCTTTTGATTCATTGATTTCTTTGCGTATTTCATATACAGTATTGGCGCGTGCACGCGTGCGTGTACGGCAGCCAATCAGTTTTGATTTTTCTTTAAGTAACTTTTCAATTAATTTAATTGATTTGATTTTAAACTGATAAATTTGTTGTAAACTTCCGTTTAGGCAAATTTTGATGCTTTTCTAAATTATCCTTTTTAAAGAAAAAAAAGAAGAAGAATCCTTTCATCTATCTTCGTTGAAAATTTAAATCTGCTGATTTATTGTTTTTAACACTGATAAGTGTTATATTTACCGTTATCCGATTTCTTGTTAAAAGGTCGGATAGGTAAATTTATCTTTGACTGTCGTCTAATTGCTATTTAATTATTATTGCTGCTATGCACTAATAAATTAGTTTGAATTAGACTGACCCGTGTATTATTTTCTTTTGAATGTAATACTCGGGTCAGACCGAGTATTTTACAGCTGGGAGATTTTCTGGCAGCGAAGTTAGAGAGAGGGGGATTACCGCATCACTAAAGTTTTTCAGGAAAATTTTTCTTGTACTAAATAATAAATAAATTGTTCCACTGTATTAAAATGTAATGCATTGTATAAACTCTGATATTTGTATATGAAAGAAAAATTCATTTATGTGAAATGTTATTATTATTCTGTGATTCTGTGGCTGATTCTGTTTAAACTCTATAAACTAAATAACAATCTGTCATTTTGAAAGTTTCTAGTTGATTTAATTACCGACTGGAGGCGGTCAAAACGGTGGGTCGTTACAAACATTCATGGATTTGGCATTGTTAGTAGCAATGTTCTTTTGTGCATCTGTCCAAGTACTTATGTCTATAGTTGGTGCTATATATTGAACTTTTGTTGCTTGCTATATTTCTATACCATTTGCTTTCATAAAAATACGCATACGTATTGACCAATCAGCATAATTTGAACCTATGAATAGTAGAGGACGTGTAGTAGATTGACCTTCTTGAAATGTGCTTGCCATATTAAATATGTTTCAAATATGTGTTATTATAACTTGAAAGGACCTTGCTCCGATACCAAATGAAAGAGTATATGGATCGTGTGTGTGTATTTAATATGCAAGCGTTGTGAAATATTATTTGTCAACTAGCAAAGTAAAGTAAGAAAACGATCGCACCAGAATTTTTATAATGGTCAGGACCTCTCATCATACCTCTAGTTCCAAAAGCTCCCCTTTAGACTTTCAACTATCAAAACTACCCTCGCTTCGCCTAAAGAAATAGGCTTACAATAAAAAAAAATTCTTTGACAATAGTATGTTCTTAACAACACAGTTTTTGACTTCTCAGTAAAATCCTTCCTATAATCTTCTTTGAGTAGTATGTAATTTGAAGCTTTGATATAAGGAAGAAATAAAAGTATGCTTTTGAGTACTTTCAGACATTAGATAAAGCAAAAGAATATTAGGGAATATAGAGAAAAGAGTTCGGAAAATCAAGTGAGTTTAACTTCTTAAATCCATGCTTATTTGTAGATGTTGAAGAGTTTCTTTGAGAAGTAACGACCTTCAGTATGTTCTATTTTAGTCCAAGAGTTGCAATGTTTGAGAAGGAAGAGATATGACCAAAAACCATGGATGCAACTATTCCATTGAAAAAGATGCCTGTTGAAAACTTATGGTCGTTACCCAGGTCAGACGTTTGGACATTTAGGTCAGAAGTTTGGCCTGTAGTTAAAATTTTAAACGGTGGAATTTACCAGGCGTCTGAATTTATGAGTTAGACGTCTTACACTTGTACGGCATGAAAATTTGCCTTCTTAGTTTGTAAAAAATTTTCAATAGCTTGTATGTGCTTTTGCATGTAAAAACTTCTCAAGGAGATTGTACATATCATCTATTTAAGGCATTAACAAAATATACTAATATTTCTAATACAGTGATCTGCTTGTGCTTGTGCTTTTGCTTGTCCTCAAGTCTTGGTTGTGATCATTCACTTGCATATAGATGATATATATAGTATGCTAGTGATTGTATAGTTGTTGTCATAGGAATCATAGAATAGAGGTACTAACACCTATTGGCCCTTACCACTATCTTTAATTAAGTTTTTAACATTCCCTAAGTAATATTCACTACTGGGTCAACCTAGCTGGTTATTCTGCCCTTTCCCAAAGCACCGTTATAGGTTAATTACAATGTGAATAAATATATGAAGAAGCAATCATAACACTAAAATAATACCAACACCTATGGTTTAATATCTTTGAAACCATTTTATATAAAACTTGGTTAATCCCTTCAACCTGTTATTCAAGGAAAACTTCTTCAAAACTTCATTTCAAAGCTCTTTATTTATGCTACGGTTTTTTCATTAAAATGAGATTGGGTTATTTGTTTTGAAAACCTCAAAACAACTCTTTCGAAACCCCTGGATAACCTCCTTCGAAAGAAAATAAGACTCCTTTTCAAAACACTATGAATATACCTTTCGAAGCTCTTGTTAAATAATCTCTTTTGAAACCAAATATACCTTCCGATGGCATAAAAAAGTTACTCAAAATCTTTAGAAACATAGCTTCAAAACAAGTGAAAGTACCCCTTTCGAAAGTCTTGAGTTTTACTTTTAAAAGCCTCTTTTGTGTCAAAGTGATAATAGACGAAAGCATTTCCTTCATAACCATTGACAAAATTGTTTTAGGGAAATTTTGATGGTTTCGGAACCATCTATTTGAAAGCTCACAACCTTTGAGTAAAAATTATAAGGATAGCATCGAAATCCCCTTTCGACATCATTGCCTTTGTGGTGACCCGGATCCTAGCGCCCGAAAATCGAAACACAATACATCAACCGTATTCGAATGCCGGAGATTCAAATGTTGGAGTCTGGTTCGTTGGAGCTTATAACACATTAGGTGATAATAATACAATGGAAACAGAAAGATTAATTTTATTGGTAGACAATGGATACAATATGATACAACAAGCTGATAACAAATGAACAACAATATCAAAGCTAAAATAGATATAACAGCGGAATACAAACATCAACAGCAGTGGAATGATAACAGCAAATGTAATGATCTAGCCTTCTAACCACCGACAAGTGCTCCAACAGAGAGAAAGAGGAAAAACATCCAACACTGCATTTCCAATGCTAAAGCTCCAAATCAAAGCGATAACCCAAAGGCTATCATGCAGTAGTGTAGCGAATGTGATCCCAAATCAAAGACTTCAAAGATTTCCAAAATATACAACTACTGATAACCTGACTCTAGGCTGCCCGTGTGGAAAATTATGGCCACCTAGAGTTTAGAAAGGGAACAATAAACTCCAGGTCAGTCATGGGACTGGTGTGAGCAAACAAAAACAGTTATTTGAACAAAAAGAAATAAAAAAATCCGTTATGATTTTTGGAAAATGAAACTACCATAAGGCTTCTCGGCACACACTCAATGCAATTGCACACATGGGGGAGATTTTTCCTTATGGTAGTCAAACATGCTTGATACGTGAAAATCCTTTTGATATTATTATCAATGCATGGTGTGGAAAACATTTCGAAGGTATATTATTAATCTTAGCCAGCATACATACCATTATAGTATGCCAACTATAGCTACCATGCTAGATGGCAGGTTATACAACTAAAACCGTAAAGGGCTCGTATTGGGTGATTGAATTTCCAACAAATGGTCAAGGCTAAGGAACATCCTTTTCGAATGGGTACGCCTTTGGAGGGACGCCCCGAGAACCTAACCGGATTTTTGCAAACACAAGGCCGGGTTGCCTCTGTTACTAGGTAACTAACAGTCACGAGTATGCCATCCACTGATCGTCACCGACCTTTACCGAGGCGCCAACAACAAATTCCAACGACCACATAAGTTAAATATCTGGGTTCTATAACATGATACCACTTTTTATCCAGAAGGAAATGCACATACCTTAAGGGGCGCGACCCCGGTAACCTTCATTCATCTTCCTGTATCGACCATCTCCGGGGTGTGAGGTTCAATGAAGTCTCTTCCCACAAAACAATGCTTTTCACAACAGCCATGCTTCGATCAACCAATGATCAGCACTTAGCATGCCACATTACCAAATTGGGAATATATCACTTGTAAATATCAACTACATAACATCTGAGCTCGTACGTCTCAAAGAAGGGTGTTAAGTAAGAGAATAAATTTTCCACCACCAAACAGAAATGTATTTGATAGAAACCAGCTTTACATCTCAAAGCGTAACGTCAGACATACGTCCATACAAGTCCATCCTGGGTCTTCGTCCAATTAAGGAAAGAAGTCCTTGAAAATCCGGATATTTCTTAATCACGTCTGGACTCCCCATCACATTGGGTAATCTAAATCTCTATACTTTGGCCACTGGATGCAGAGACATTCGACAGGTAATCCTTTTATTTTTAAAAATACCCGGTCTTCAACCAACGTCATCAAATGCTATTCCATTACGTCGTATCATTACTCAAAATGGGTTTTATGACTTAATGTCCTCTCCCGGCTTAACCGAATAATGAGCACTTATTTTAAAAACAAGTGGATATAGTAACAACAAATTTTCATTTTTAATCTTTTAAACAAACGATCCATCTTTAAGATTCGATGTGGTTTTCTGATAACCATTTGAAATCCGACCCGCGGTCGCATCGAAATTCAAATGTCGTTTTACAGGCCAAGTTGTTTAAGTAAACAATTTAAATTCAATTCAGAAGTTCACACAGCAATATATCACAGATAAGAATTTATCACAGCTCAATCCATAGAAATTGATATCACAGAACATCACATATCAGAGATATCAAACAATTCAAGGCACCCAATATAATTCAATCATCCATAAGTAAGATTAATTAGTTGCTCAGTCCTTAATTAATTCAATTTAATCTCTAAATAAATTAAATTAATTACTTTTTGAATCCTTCTTAATTAACCTTAATTCATTACAAACCATTTGAATCATGCTTGATTACCATTAGTTAATTACAAACCACCTGATATTAATTAATGAAAATTAATTAATCAACCTTTATTATCCATTTTAATTAATCATCCTCAATAAATTAATTGTCCCTTAATTAATCACATAAATTAATTAACCTGAAGTTAAATACATTAATAAATAAACCCTTAATTAATCACATAAATTAATTAACCTTAAATTACATTAACAAAATAACCATTTAATTACTTACGTTAAGTAATTATCCTATAATTACTTGACTAATTAACATTTAATCATTAATCAATTATACTTTAATCATAAATTAATTAACCTTTAATTAATCAATTAATTAACCTTAAATTATTAAATAATTAACCTTTAATTATTTAACTATCCCCTAATTACTTACATTAAGTAATTATCTTTTAAGTAATTAATTATCCCTCAATTATTATTTTAATTAATTTCCTTTAATTGATTACATTAATTAATCATCCTTTGATTAATTACATTAATTAATTATCCCTTAATTAACATTAATTAATTAACCTTAAATTACTTAAGACCTTAATTAATTAAAGACAATCCTTTACCTTAATTAACTACTTTATTATATCATTTTATTACATTTGAAACCCTTGGGAATTTAATTTTAAAATTAAGCTAATATATAATTACCTAAAAAACAATTTTAAAACATTTAACTTTTAAAATTAAACCTTGAAACTTGTTTAAAAATTTGTTAATTAATTAACTTTGGAAAATTGGTTTATATTTCTTTTTGAAACTTATTCATTTTAAATACACCTTTAAAACTTGGTATCAAAATTTACTTTCATGTGTTTAAAACTTGATTAAATCATTTACTAAAAATACCCGGCAGAAAACAAAATCTCCCGAGCAAAAACTCGAGCCAAAACATAATTCCCCCGAGATCCCACCCGCGCTATCCCTTCAACTTTTTTTCTATTTTAAATTTTAAACTGTTATAACATTGTAACACTCACGTGAACATACCCGAGGCCAGACTCGAGCCACACCTTTACTTTCCCAAGATAACACCCGAGACAAATGCTTCCTCTCCAATCCAACAGCAAACAAATCAACCTCTGATACACACTGGCATAGGTGTACGTGCACAGGCCAATGCCGCCACTCTGTCCATTGCCTCCACCATCTAGGAGTTGCCGACGACCCACACAAATGCTACGACCAACCAGAAAGATCAAAAACATTGGGAAACAAAATCGAGCAATTATAACACTCGAACCCAAACTCGATCTCAGAAAAACGTCATGCGCAGCCGCCCACGATCGCCTGAGGCCTCGCGATCGTGTCCAGAGATGAGCCGTGACATCACGCTTCGTTCCTACCATATGCGATCGTCTCAAGTTTCCCTATGGCGATGCAATCGCCTCAACAATCTCCTCGCCTAAAACCAGACATTGAACCCTAGTTTGACGTTGCCCGGCCACCACAACGCTCTAAAAATCCAGAAATCATTTTTGTAATGATCTTCATCATTCCAGCTTCCTTTAGGAGCGATCATGACTCACCAATCTTCACCAATCGACGGGAATTGACAAAAATGTACTTTCCATTCATCTTACGAATTCCTAATATATATAAACTTAAAAATTATAAAACTATTATCAAAATTCATCAATTTCCACTAGGAATCAGATTGTAGAATCAGAACATGATTTCCAGACAATTGATTTTCTGCCTTGAGTTGATTTTAACTAAAATTCATATTTTAGAATTAATTACTAAATTTAAGTACTTGAAACTATTTTTAAAATTGATATTACACTCTTATAATCACTTTTCATTTAGAAATCTTAGCCAGAAATTGTTCCGATAAAGAGATATTGATTTGTTTTGATTGAGATGAACCTGTAACTTAAGAACAAGGCTCAACATATTTATATACACAGACATGGACATTAATATTTATATATATATATATAGACATGCTGGCACCTATCCAACATACTTTAATTATTAATCACATGAATCAAGATTTAAACAGATTTACGCTTTTTATAAAAAGTTGTTTACTCATCTGGAACAGAGAACACAAAACTGGAAAACTGGAACTTGTTTAATTTGAATGATCTTGAAAACTAATCTGAAGCTTGATGCTTTGAATTTGCACTTTGCTTTGATCAGGTTATAGATTTGAATAAGAGACTTTTAAAATTTGAAAAACTGGAATTTGATTGAAAACTTGAATTTGATCTGCCACTTTGAAAACTAAAAATAGAAGATGATCTGCAACTTGATTATTGAACTAAAGCTTGATTAAGTTTGAGACGCTACTGATCTATGCTTGATTACTTTCAGGTTTGATTTTCTTTTCTGATTTTAGTTTCCAGGTTTGAACTTGCTCCAGTTTTGGATTTTGAAACATATGAAAGAAAAAGGAAGTGTAGGGGTATTGTGATATATATATATATATATATATATATAACCTTGTTTACATTTTACTTATTGTTTTTAAAAATAAAAATAAAATGACACTTGTATTACATGATAAAATTAACTTAACACTTGTTCAAATTCTTGTTAAAACACCTACACTTGTTAATTTTATGTATTACAAGCTTACACATGTAATTTTGCATGTATTAAATGTTTAAATATGATTTTGTATTATTTCATTTTAGTTTATATATATATATATATATATATATGTTTATATTATTTTTCTAAGTTTTTTATAAATACATTTCTTTTTATATATTAAAATATGTTTTTTATTTATATATATACAAACTATATTTATTTTATGTAAAAATTTAAAAGATAGTATCTAACCTTTTATTAAATCTTTTTCAATTAAAGCAATCATATCCAATATTAATAAATATTTATCCATAGAGTTTTCAAATATAGAATTTAACTTCTAAATGTCTTTAGAAAATTATCATATTGAATTTCAACACATAGCTTCCAAATTGCTATATATATATATATATATATTGTAACTACAAAACAAATTTTTTATTAGTTTTTAAAATATAGAGTTTTAAATCCAATTTAATTTCAATATATTTACTTTTGAATTTCAAATTCAAATTCTATTACTATCTATATATATATATATATATATATATATATATATATAAACAAACACTTACTTATTTATTTTGAAAATTTTTCAAACTAATACACAATTTAATCCAAAAATTTTATTAATTATTAAATTAAATTTGGCTTAAAAACGAGATCGTTACCGATTCCCCCTAATAAAATTTCATCCTCGAAATTTGCTAGATGGCGAGACAAACACCGAACATATGAACATATCAAAGATAGAGAATTGGTTTACCAGATCAAACTGAATATCTATTCTACATTAGGCTTACCAAATCAGAATATCATCAATAAATACAAGATCGAATTTATTTAATACTTCACGAAATACTTGGGTCACCATATTACGAAATATGCAGAGGCGTTGGTTAGTCCAAAGGGATAACTAACCATTCGTAGAATGTATCGAGACCCCAAAAATAGACAAATGAGTACAATCTTCCGCAATTCACAACTGATGGAATCCTTGGGCTAGATCCATCATGGAAAGGAATCAAGAACCATACAACTGATCGAACAGGTTGTCGATTCGAGAGAAAAGAAATTTATTTTTTGAACAATATGGATTCCAAACTTAGGTCGAAATATTCTAAAGTATACATTAGCTTGTCCCTCTTCGGACTTGGATCCTTACAAGAAATTACAACAAAAATTTCAAATTTGATTTCAACCGAAATCATTTTATTGATTCAATTTAATTTAGCTTCATATTTTGTTAACCAATTCATTTCAAATAAAATTTCAAATTCATTAAAGTTAAAAACGAAAAGACTGATAGGAAAATGATGAAGAGAATACGAAATAGGAATTTTTCTACAATGTAAACAAAGATTCATAGGGCCACCTATCGGGTTCTTCACACAAATAGGTTCGTCTACGAATTCGGGTTCAAGATTTAACTCTCTACGGTATTTTGGGAAATAAAACTATGCATGGCTACAGTGTCAAATAGAACTCTAACCAATTTTATAAGAAAATTATCTTACTTATTATTATATCCTGGAAATACTAGCAAAAACACATAACACTTCCTTGAATTTATCCTATGTAAACTCATCTCCGATTCGGCCAAAGTAATGGACTCCACCACATCAAAGCTTTTTCTTGCAGCTGCCAGGAAGCTTATCAAAGAATTTAAATTGGATGATGATCAAAGGAGATTGAAGGAAAAATTTGTTCCCACCATTAGTGTTGTAATAGGGTATCGACCATTTGTAGTGGTGCTCCCCTGTCCCCTACCTCGTCCTCTTCTTACACTCATTCTCACTATCAGCGAATAGTAAGAGAATTAACTGAGGCATACGGATGGATATCTTAGGGATTATACTCATTCCAGGGCATTTATAACCCAATCTCCAATGAGTCACCTAATGAGTTATACTCCAAAGCTAATGTTCTTACTCAGCATTTTGCTCTGATACCAGATGTGACGACCCGGATCCCAGCATCTGAAAATCAGCACGCAATACATCATCCGTATTCGGATGCCCGAGATTCAAACGTTGGAGTCTGGTTCGTCGGAGCTTATAACACATTAGGTGATAACAACACAGCGGAAACAGAAAGATTAATTTTATTGATACATAATGGATACAATATGATACAATAAGCTGATAACAAATGAACAACAATATTAAAGCCAAAATAGATACAACAGCGGAATACAAAAATCAACAGCAGCGGAAAGATAAAACCAAATGTGGCGGTCAAGCCTTCCGACCATCGACAGGTGCTCCACTAGATAGAGAGAGAGAAGAAATCCAACACTGCATCTCCAATGCCAAAGCTCCGAACTAAAAGCGAGAACCCAAAGGCTATCATGCTGTAGTGAAGCGAATGCGATCCCAAACCAAAGATTTCAAGGATTTCCAAAATCTACAACTACTGATAACCTGACTCTAGGCTGCCCGTGTGGAAAATTATGGGCATCCAGAGTTTAGAAAGGCAACAATAAACTACAGCTCAGTCATAAGACTTGTGTGAGCAAACAAAAAAAGTTATTTGAACAAAAACAAACATAAATAAATAAAAATAGATCCATTATGCTTTTTGGAAAATGAAACTAGCATAAGGCCTCTTGGAAAACACTTAATGCAATTGCACACATGGGGGAGATTTCTCCTTATGATAGTCAAACATGCTTGATACGCAAAAATCCTTTTGATATTATTATTAGTGCATGGTGTGGAAAACATTTCGAAAGTAAAATATAAATCTTAGCTAGCATACATAACATAACAGTATGCCTACTATAGCTACAATGTTAGATGGCAGGTGATACAACTAAAACCATAAAGGGCTCGTATTGGGTGATTGGATTTCCAACAAATGGTCAAGGCTAAGGAACTTCCATTCCAAATGGGAATGCCTTTGGAGGGACACCCTGGGAACCTAACCGGATCTCTGCCAACACAAGGCCGGGTTACCTCTGTAACTAGGTAACTAACTGCCACGAGCATGCCATTCCTTGGTCGTCACCGACCCTTACCGAGCACCAATAACAAATTCCAACAACCAAATAAGTCAAATATCTGGGCTCCATACCATAATACCACTTTTTATTCAGAAGGAAATGCACATACCCAATGGGACGTGACCTCCGTGACCTTGCTGCATCCTTCCTTTTTCGACCATTTCTAGGGTGTGAGGTTCGATGAAGACTCGGCCCACAAAGCTACGCTTTTCACAAAATCCATGCTTCGATCAACCAATGATCAGCACTTAGCATGCCACATTACCAAACTGGGAATATATCACTAGTAAATATCAACTACATAACCTCTGAGCTCGTACGTCTCAAAGAGGGGTGTTAAGCTAAGGGAATGAATTCTCCACCGCCAAACAGAAATGTATTTGACAGAAACCAGCTTTGCATCTCAAAGCTTAACGTCAGTCATACATTTATACAAGTCCATCCTGGGTCTGAATGGAACCGAAGGCACTTTTTCCAATTAAGGAAAGAAGTCCTTGCAAATCTAGATATTCCTAAATCACGTCCAGATTCCCTATCACATAGGGTAATCTAAATCTCTATGCCATGGCTACTCGGTGCAGAGACAATCGACAGATAATCTTTTCGTTTTCGAAAATACCCGGTCTTCAACCACCGTCTTCAAATGCTATTCTATTACATCGTATCATTATTCGGAATGATTTTTATGACTTAATCTCCTCTCCCGGCTTAACTGAATAACGAGCGCTTATTTTAAAAACAAGTGGTACAGTCACAAAAAAATTCCATTTTTAATCTTTTAAACAAAAGATCCATCTTTAAGATTCGATGTGGTTTTCGGATAACCATTTGGAATCCGACCCCCGGTCGCATCGAAATTCAAATGCCGTTTTACAGCCATGTTGTTTAAGTAAACAATTTCAATTCAATTCTAAAGTTCACAATCACACAGTAATGTATCACAGATAAATATTTATCACAACTCTGTAACAACCCGCATATTTATCAATTGTATATTTAAATATTTCATCGTTTGTCGGATTTTTGTCCGAAAACCTACTTTTAGCAAACAGTCGAATTGGGACTCGAGACCCCTCCTATTGAGTTCAAAATGCCGTTTGCAACCTTTTTGAGTATAAACATTGATATGTTTGGAGCTAGCTAAAAATTTGACCTTTTTCACTTTGGGTTTGGGTTTGGGTTTAGCCCACTAGCCAACTTAATACCTAAATCTGAACCACTTCTTCCCATTCACTCTCACTTCCTCCTCTTTTCATTTCTAAAGAAAAAATGGTGGAAGAGAATGGGAAATAGAAATCCAAAACCCTAGTTCATTTGCAAAATCCAAGATCCAGCTCCAAATTCTAAGAGAACCCATTGGTAAGCATCCTCTTCATCTTCTCCAACTCTTTCTCCATTCCATTTCAGAAATTCCTAACCTAACATAGGAAATATTTCTCTTGTAAGCTTAGATTGAAGCTTCTTGAGTTGTTATTGAAGAGTAATTGATCTTAGCTTGTTTTAAAAGCTTCTCCTTCATTGGTTTGGGTTCAAAGGTGAGATTTTTATCTCACATCTTAGTCTATAATTATCTTCGTTTGTTAGGTATGGATTCCTAACACTTATTCTTGTGCAATTGATTTTGATTTGGATTGATTTGGTGCATATTCCAATTTTTAGTGTTTTGAAATCAAAATCTATGAAAATCCTTTTATGGATATTTGGACATTGATATTTGAGGCGTATCGGAGAGCCGTTAAGGCTGGGTTGTCGCTCGACGTAAATCCTTAGTCGTCGTTTGCTCGTCCGAATCGCTTCCGATATCCGTTTGGCCATTTTTGGCCTAGGTTCAGGGAATGCCCTGAACCCAGGTTCCAGACGTCTGAAACGTAGTATTCAGACGTCTGAATATTATACTGGGAATTTTTATTCCTCAGTATTCAGACGTCTGAATATATGATTTCAGACGTCTGAATTGGTTCATTTGGAACTAGAGAGGAAATAGGCGAAAAAGTGCCTGTTTCAGACGTCTGAATTCAAGGATTCAGACGTCTGAATTCTGTTTTGAAAAATATTTTATTTTCCAAATTCAGATGTCTGAATCCTTGATTTCAGACGTCTGAATCTGCACTCTTTTTGCCTATTTGCCTATTTGCTTGAGAATTCCAACTTTAATCGATTCGTGTTATTCCCCTATTTGTTGTTATCATTTGTTATTGACTTTGATGACTTCTTTTCCTCGGGAATTTTTGGAATATCTATTTTGATGGATTCGGTATCGATTTCTTTGGATTTCATTCACGTCTTCGAACATGAATTTTAGTGATTGATTGTTTCTACAATCATTTCGATGATTTGTCACTTTAAAAATATAAAGGTTTCAATACTGTAGTAAATATCAAAACACTTTCATCAAATGATTTCAACACTATTTTATTACAAAACTCGTTCTCTTAAACCGTTTTCCAATCTATTAGTATATACAAACATTTACCTCACTCGTATGAGAAATCTAATTAAACGACTTAGTAAAACAAGTGGTATGAAACGCTTGCGTTTACTTCGCCGGTTAATTCTTGGACTTGTTCGATTGAATCCTTTGTGACAATTTTCTAGTGGAGATCTACAATTTGTTCGTAAATATTTAAGTTAAGCTAGTGGTTATGGGACATGAAGCTAAGCTCATATATTTACTAGCTTACTGTAATTGACACTTCTCTATGATCATGACGATCATTTTTATGTTTTAGACTAGCATTGTGCGATGTCTTTTTGATTTGGTTCATCGGATGTCACGCTGTACGACGTCGATGCTTCGAATTATTTGATACATTGGATGTACCGTTTGCACTACATCAATGTCTTTGCATTTGATACATTGGATGTTCCGTTTGCACTACATCAATGTCTTTGCTTTTGATACATTGGATGTTCCGTTTGCACTACATCAATGTCTTTGTTTTTGATACATTGGATGTACCGTTTGCACTACATCAATGTCTTTGCTTTAGATACATTGGATGTACCGTTTGCACTACATCAATGTCTTTGCTTTTGATACATTGGATGTACCGTTTGCACTACATCAATGTCTTTGCTTTAGATACATTGGATGTATCGTTTGCACTACATCAATGTCTTTGCTTTTGATACATTGGATGTACCGTTTGCACTACATCAATGTCTTTTCTTTTGATACATTGGATGTACCGTTTGCACTACATCAATGTCTTTGCTTTTGATTCATTGGATGTACCGTTTGCACTACATCAATGTCTTTGCTTTTTGATTCATTGGATGTACCGTTTGCACTACATCAATGTCTTGGCCATCCTTTTCTTGTGATTTCTGGATTTCGTGTGTTGAATTCTGGAATTTATGTTTCACCAACTTTTACGATTGGCATTGATATATATGTCATTTATTGTGGCTTGGTGAATGAAATTAGGAGTACGACATTCCTTTTTATCTTTGAGAAGATCTTTGCGATATTGATTAATCTCTTATTGATTTTTCAATTATTTATTTATCACAGCTTGGCATTGTGATTATTATACGTTTAGTCATATCTCTTATTCTATATCATTTCATCTGATATTTATAGCTAGACTGATCCGTTTATTATTTTCTTCTTAAATAATACTCGGGTCAGACCGAGATGTTACAGGTGCTTCTGCTTGACTTCTCTTCTGGGGTTATCATCCTGACTTTTGGTTAACTACTTAGATTAGTAGTTTTTGTTCTATACATTTGAGATATAGACTCATATTTGTATTCTTTTGTATAGCACGCGTTGTTATTCTTTTGTATTATTGTGGATCTGCTTGACTACTACTCTGATGAACACTTCTATGTGTTATATATATTCATATCTACTTCCGCCTTTGTGATATGAATTATCTGTGACTAATTTGTGTTATGTTTATTTCTATATTTGTTTCCGAAGATTATTATAGCCACTGTGTAGTAGCTTTGAGTTTGTATCGTTGTGTCGGATTTCCTCTCGAAATCAAATGCATGTTATACTATCCGACATAGCAGTGCTCGCACAAAGCAATTGCACGGATGGTCGCTCCTCAACAGCCTTATTCTCCGTGCTAGTTGACGGCATTACACCATAGAGTCCTTGGCTAGCGTGGGTATAGAGGTGGGGCGTAACAGCTTGGTATCGGAGCAAAACTTCAGAACAATACAAAATATTATAATAAGGATCATCGTCCTAAGTCTTTCTTAGGAGTCGTGCTTTAGGATTTTATTCGAGTCTTCGCACCGATTCATCCTATTTTCTTTATGATCCCTTGTTTTATCTATCAAGATTGCTTGATATTTATTTTGAGAATAACTTTTTCTTCTTCTTTCTTTCTTTCTTAAAGAAGAGAAATGGTTAGACTAGGTAGTCCCAGCGCCGGTCAATCTAGTGCTACTCCTCAGGATGGAGTATTTATGTCTGCCCAGCAGCTTCTTGATCTAGTAAAGAACGCTCAAGCAGCCGGTCCCAATCCAGAGCCTACTCATCCTAGATCTAGTTTTGCACACTTGTGCAGAGACTATACCGATTTGGGTGGAAGGCCATTCATGAGATCCGAGAGTGTTATAGAAATTCAAGCTTGGCTCAAATCATGCGATCGTATCTTTTCTCGCATGAACCTTATTGATCTACATCGAGTCCAAGTGGCTTCTAGTATGCTCCAAGAAAGAGCGTTAGATTGGTATGAGCTTTTAATTTCTGAAATCGTTGAGGCGGATCTCACTTGGGAGCAATTGCAAGGAAGATTCGAATTGAAATTCGTGCCGGAGGCTGAAAAAGTAACTTTAGCACCGCGTTTTATTGACCTTGTTCAAGGTGAATCTTCTGTGACAGACTATGTCGCATCTTTCGAATCTCTGTCCAAATACGGGGTCGAGTATATTAATACCCCGTTGAAGAAAAATCAGAGATCTGTCTTTGGATTGAATAAGAATCTTAAGAAGCCATTACTTTTGAAACTAGAGGTTTCTTTTGATCAGCTTATTGATATCGCTCTTCGTCCTGATGAGGCCGATAATGAAGGTGATGTTGAAGTTGTGCGTGCCCAACAAAACTTCGACAATAACTTGAAGAGGCCTATAAAATTCAAAGGCCCCAATTCTAATAAGAAAGGGAAGCAACAAACTCCGGTAGCAAAGACTCATACCTCTAGTCGTGGATGATGCTACAATTGTGGTTCCACAGACCACTATGCAAGGGATTGCCCGAAACCCCTCTTTTTTCGTTATTGCAAAGGTTCGGGTCATCTTTTATCTTCGTGTCCTAAGCTTCCAAGCAAGAGAGAAGGAAAACTGCAAGCCCATAGCAACTCTTCTCTTGGTCAAGGTATTTTTCACTCAATCCTTGAGGCATTGTTTTATTTCGTGATCTTCTTATTTGAGTTATTTTTGATATGGGTTCCATCTCACTATTTTATATCAAAAGAACTTTTTGATTCTTTTTCTTTGAAAATATTTTGGGCTTGATGACTTCTTTGAGAGTTGCGAATCTGGTTGGTGGATCCGCAACACTCAATTTGCTTTCTATTGATGTCGAAATTATTTTATGTGATTTTTCTTTCCGAACCCATTTTTACTTAGGCTTCGGAATTGATTTTTGTAAGGATTGGCTCAATCGTTGTGAAGCCCATATCCTATTTTCCGTGTGGACTATTCATCTTCGACAATTTCTATCTGTTAAGCAGATTTCTAATTTTTTCTTGAGATTCCGATTTCAAATTTTGAAGGCATCATTTTATTCTTTAAGCCCTCAAGATGAGAATAGTGATATTTCTCTTATCTAAATAATTTGTGAAACTTTTCTGGTATTTTTGAGTTTGTCTTAGGTTATCACCTAAGAAATCTTTTGTGTGGTGTTAAGGTCTTTCTAGTTCGACCTTGCCACCGATTTTCATTTGGCTACGAGTTGCGGGAGTTCGCATTCCACTTATCGCATTCCGCACTCGTTACGATTCTTATGAATGACTTATTATATCATTCAGTTTGTCCAACTTATTTCATCAATTTTATAAGCCGAGTATTCTATGAGTATTTCGATGAGACCATTCTTGTGTTTATTGATTTTGGATGAAAATAGAAATTTAAAATTTTTGCAAATCTTTTTCATATAGAAGATGATTTTGTGATTGTATTGCCCGTTGAGTGCTTTAAGAATTCTGGTCGATGCGCTTGATCAACGTTATTAATAGGAATTTCCTAAACGCTTTGATGAGATAGTCAGACATAATAAATTGACTTGTAAAAATGTAAATTTTTCTAGAAATATTATTACATAAAAAAATGTAATTTTGAAAGTTTTAACTTTTCAGGAAAGTAGATTATTTAAAAGAAATTCTTTCTTTTCAATACTCTTATTCTTGTGTTTTCCGAGGGGAACCAAGACTTTATCTTTTCTACCAATGCTAATCGTATTGGTTTGAATGTCGTTCTCTTGCAAAAAGGAAATGTTCTACCACTTGTACATCTAAGTCATAAAAGCCGATTGAGACTAGGTACGCCACTCATGATCTAGTGCTCACGGCTATTGTTTTCGCTTTTAGAGTTTGGCATCATCATTTTGGATGAGAAATTTGTTCTCTACCCTGATCATAAATCTTTGGAATATTTATTTTCTCATAACGAACTTAATGTTGACTAGAGATCCTTGCATCTTATGATCTTGGTATTCTTTTTATTCCCGGAAGGGAAATCGTGTAGCCAATGCGCTTTGTCGTAAGCAACAAGTGGTTGATTCTTTGATGTTGTCTGAATGGAATTATCTTTTTATCAAGTTCATCGGACATTTTGATATACTTCATTTTATTGAGCTTTATCTCATATATTTTTATGGACTAGCGTCCGATGTTCTTTTATGGTGTTCAGTTCATCGGATGTACTGCTATTATACTACATCGATGTTCCGTCTTATCTGGATCAATGGATGTACCATTATTATACTACATCGTTGTTCCGGTTTATCGGTTCATTGGACGTACCATTTTTGTACTACGTCGGTGTTCCAAATTATTCGAGTTTCTAGTTTCTCGGGCGTACCGTTTCTGTACTACGCCGATGCACTGGCTCAAGTTTCTGCTATTCTTGGCGTTTTCTGCGTCTTTTAACTATGGAAATGCTTTTAGGTTTCCTATTTTATTCTTGAGTCCGGTGATATTGAGGAAATTGAAGTTTCACCAGATTTGATTTTTGAGCAACATTCTATTCGCATCATTGCTTCGGAGGTTGAGTGCCTTCGAAATAAAGATGTTCTTTTCGTGAGAGTTCAATGGTTCTCAAATCCTATGGATTGCTCTTGGGAATCCAGAGAATTCACCGTGCGAACCCGTTCAGGCTAACTCTTTCGTGCTCCTTATGGTGAACTTCCTATTTCAAATTTTCTTTTGTGTTGATATGCTTCTATGGTTGTTACTTCTTATTTTCTTCTTAAGTATTGCAAGGACGCAATTTCTTTAAGGAGGGGAGTCTGTAACAACCCACATATTTATCAATTGTATATTTAAATATTTCATCGTTTGTCGGATTTTTGTCCGAAAACCTACTTTTAGCAAACAGTCGAATTGGGACTCGAGACCCCTCCCATTGAGTTCAAAATGCTGTTTGCAACCTTTTTGAGTATAAACATTGATATGTTTGGAGCTAGCTAAAAATTTGACCTTTTTCACTTTGGGTTTGGGTTTGGGTTTAGCCCACTAGCCAACTTAATACCTAAATCTGAACCACTTCTCCCCATTCACTCTCACTTCCTCCTCTTTTCATTTCTAAAGCAAAAATGGTGGAAGAGAATGGGAAATAGAAATCCAAAACCCTAGTTCATTTGCAAAATCCAAGATCTAGCTCCAAATTCTAAGAGAACCCATTGGTAAGCATCCTCTTCATCTTCTCCAACTCTTTCTCCATTCCATTTCAGAAATTCCTAACCTAACATAGGAAATATTTTACTTGTAAGCTTAGATTGAAGCTTCTTGAGTTGTTATTGAAGAGTAATTGATCTTAGCTTGTTTTAAAAGCTTCTCCTTCATTGGTTTGGGTTCAAAGGTGAGATTTTTATCTCACATCTTAGTCTATAATTATCTTCATTTGTTAGGTATGGATTCCAAACACTTATTCTTGTGCAATTGATTTTGGTTTGGATTGATTTGGTGTATATTCCAATTTTTAGTGTTTTGAAATCAAAATCTATGAAAATCCTTTTATGGATATTTGGACATTGATATTTGAGGCGTATCGGAGAGCCGTTAAGGCTGGGTTGTCACTCGACGTAAATCCTTAGTCGTCATTTGCTCGTCCAAATCGCTTTCGATATTAGTTTGGCCATTTTTGGCCTAGGTTCAGGGAATGCCCTGAACCCAGGCTTTAGACGTCTGAAACGTAGTATTCAGACGTCTGAATATTATACTGGGAATTTTTATTCCCCAGTATTCAGACGTCTGAATATATGATTTCAGACGTCTGAATTGGTTCATTTGAAACCAGAGAGGAAATAGGCTAAAAAGTGACTATTTCAGACATCTGAATTCAAGGATTCAGACGTCTGAATTCTGTTTTGGAAAATATTTTATTTTCCAAATTCAGACATCTGAATCCTTGATTTCAGACGTCTGAATCTGCACTCTTTTTGCCTATTTGCCTATTTTCTTGAGAACTCCAACTTTAATCGATTCGTGTTATTCCCCTATTTGTTGTTATCATTTGTTATTGACTTTGATGACTTCTTTTCCTTGGGAATTTTTGGAATATCCATTTTGATGGATTTGGTATCGATTTCTTTGGATTTCATTCACGTCTTCGAACGTGAATTTTAGTGATTGATTGTTTCTACAATCATTTCGATGATTTGTCACTTTAAAAATATAAAGGTTTCAATACTAGTAGTAAATATCAAAACTCTTTCATCAAATGATTTCAACACTATTTTATTACAAAACTCGTTCTCTTAAACCGTTTTCCAATGTATTAGTATATACAAACCTTTACCTCGCTCGTATGAGAAATCTAATTAAACGACTTAGTAAAACAAATGGTATGAAACGCTTGCGTTTACTTCGCCGGTTAATTCTTGGACTTGTTCGATTGAAACCTTTGTGACAATTTTCTAGTGGAGATCTACAATTTGTTCGTAAATATTTAAGTTAAGCTAGTGGTTATGGGACATGAAGCTAAGCTCATATATTTACTAGCTTACTGTAATTGACACTTCTCTGTGATCATGATGATCATTTTTATGTTTTAGACTAGCATTGTGCGATGTCTTTTTGATTTGGTTCATTGGATGTCACGCTGTACGACGTCGATGCTCCGAATTATTTGATACATTGGATGTACCGTTTGCACTACATCAATGTCGTTGCTTTTGATTGCTTTTGATACATTGGATGTTCCGTTTGCACTACATCAATGTCTTTGCTTTTGATACATTGGATGTACCGTTTGCACTACATCAATGTCTTTTCTTTAGATACATTGGATGTACCGTTTGCACTACATCAATGTCTTTGCTTTTGATACATTGGATGTACCGTTTGCACTACATCAATGTCTTTGCTTTAGATACATTGGATGTACCGTTTGCACTACATCAATGTCTTTGCTTTAGATACATTGGATGTACCGTTTGCACTACATCAATGTCTTTGCTTTTGATACATTGGATGTACCGTTTGCACTACATCAATGTCTTTGCTTTTGATACATTGGATGTACCGTTTGCACTACATCAATGTCTTTGCTTTTGATTCATTGGATGTACGGTTTGCACTACATCAATGTCTTTGCTTTTTGATTCATTGGATGTACCGTTTGCACTACATCAATGTCTTGGCCATCCTTTTCTTGTGATTTTTGGATTTCATGTGTTGAATTCTGGAATTTATGTTTCACCAACTTTTACGATTGGCATTGATATATATGTCATTTATTGTGGCTTGGTGAATGAAATTAGGAGTATGACATTCCTTTTTATCTTTGAGAAGATCTTTGCGATATTGATTAATCTCTTATTGATATTTCAATTATTTATTTATCACAGCTTGGCATTGTGATTATTATACGTTTAGTCATATCTCTTATTCTATATCATTTCATCTGATATTTATAGCTAGACTGATCCGTTTATTATTTTCTTCTTAAATAATACTCGGGTCAGACCGAGATGTTACAGGTGCTTCTTCTTGACTTCTCTTCTAGGGTTATCATCCTAACTTTTGGTTAACTACTTATAGTAGTTTTTGTTGTATACATTTGAGATATAGACTCATAGTTGTATTCTTTTGTATAGCACGCGTTTCTATTCTTTTGTATGATTGTGGATCTGCTTGACTACTACTCTGATGAACACTTTTATGTGTTATATATATTCATATCTACTTCCTCCTTTGTGATATGAATTATCTGTGACTGATTTGTGTTATGTTTATTTCTATATTTGTTTCCGAAGATTATTATAGCCACTTTGTAGTAGCTTTGAGTTTGTATCGGTGTGTCGGATTTCCTCTCGAAATCAAATGCATGTTATACTATCCGACATAGCGGTGCTTGCACAAAGCAATTGCACGGATGGTCGCTCCTCAATAGCCTTATTCTCCGTGCTAGTTGATGGCATTACACCATAGTGTCCTTGTCTAGCGTGGGTATAGAGGTGGGGCGTAACAACTCAATCCAAAGCAATTCACACAGAACATCACATATCAAAGATATCAAACAATTCAAGACATCCAATATAATTCAATCATTCATAAGCAAGATTAATTAGTTGCTCAATCCTTAATTAATTCAATTTAATCTCCGTATAAATTAAATTGATTTCTTTAATTACTTTTTGAATCCTGCTTAATTAACATTTGTTAATGACGAACCATTTGAATCCTACTTGATTAACATTAGTTAATTACAAACCGCTTGATATTAATTAGTCAAAATTAATTAATCAACCTTAATTATCCATCTTAATTAATCATCCTCAATAAATTAATTGTTCCTTAATTAATCACAAAAACTAATTAACTTGAAGTTAATTACATTAATAAATAAACCCTTAATTAATCACATACATTAATTAACCTTAAATTACATTAACAAAATAACCCTTTAATTTACATTAAGTAGTTATCCTATAATCACTTGATTAATTAACCTTTAATCAATAATCAATTATCCTTTAATCATAAATTAATTAACCTTTAATTAATCAATTAATTAACCTTTAGTTATTAAATAATTAACCTTTAATTATTTAATTATCCTCTAATTACTTATATTAAGTAATTATCTTTTAAGTAATTAATTATGGCTTAATTATTACAGTAATTAATTGTCTTTAATTAATTACATTAATTAATCATCCTTTTGATTAATTACATTAATTAATTATCCTTTAATTTATTTACATTAATCAATTAACCTTAAATTACTTAAGACCTTTATTAATTAAAGATAATCCTTTACCTTAATTAACTACTTTATTGTATCATTTTATTACATTTGAAACCCTTGGGAATTTAATTACAAAATTAACCAAATATATATTTACCTAAAAACAAAACAATTTTAAAACATTTAACTTTTAAAATTAAACCTTGAAACTTATTTAAAAATTTGTTAATTAATTTACTTTAGAAACTTGGTTTATATTTCTTTTCGAAACTTTTTCATTTTAAAAACACCATTAAAACTTGGTACCAAAATTTACTTTCATATGTTTAAAACTTGATTAATTCATTTATTAAAAATACCCGGCCCAAAAAAAATCCCCCGAGCAAAAACTCGGGTCAAAAACATAATTCCCCCGAGATCCCACCCGAGCTATCCCATCAACTTCTTTTTTTTTCTATTTTAAACTTTAAACTATTATAAAATTGTAACACTCACGCGAACATACCCGAGGTCAGACTCGAGCCATACCTCTACTTTCCTGAGACAACATCCGAGACAAATGCTTCTACTCCAATCCAACAGCAAACAAATCAACCTCTGATACACGCTGACACAGGTATACGTGCACACACCAACGTCGCCACTCCGTCCATCACCTCCACCATCCACGAGTTGCCGACGACCCATACAAATGCTACGACCACCCAGAAAGATCAAAAACATCGAGAAACAAAATCGAGCAATTGAAACACTCGAATTCAAAATTGATGATCGGAAAAATGTAACGCGTCGCCGCCCACGATCGCCTGAGGCCACGGATTAGGTCCAGAGATGCACCTCGACATTATGCTTCGTTCCTACCACATTCGATCGTCTCAAGTTTTCCCATGGCGATGCAATCGCTTCGACAATCTCCTCGACCAAAACCAGACATCGAACCCTAGTTCGAAGTCGCCCGACCATCACAACGCTCTAAAAATCCAGCAATCATTTTTCCAATGATCTTCATCATTCGAGCTTCCTTCAGGAATGATCACGACTCACCAATCTTTGCCAATCAAAGGGAACCAACGAAATTGTAATTTCAGTTCATCTTACAAATTGCCAATATATATAAACTTAAAAATTATAAAATCATTATCAAAATTCATCAATTTCCACTACGAATCAGGTTGTAGAATCAAAATACGATTTCCAAACAACTGATTTTCTGCCTTGAGTTGATTTTAACTGTAAATTCCTATTTTAGAATTAATTACTAAATTTAAATACTTAACTATTTTTAAAATTTATATTACACTCTTATAATCACTCTTCCTTAAGAAATCTTAGCCCACAATTATTTAAATAAAGAGATATTGATTTGTTTTGATTGAGAAGAACCTGTAACTTAAGAATAGGGCATAACATATTCATATACACAGACATGCACATCAATAAATATATATATATATATATGTATGTATGTATGTATATATATATATATGCTGGAATCTATCCAACATACTTTAAGTATTAATCACATGAATCAAGGTTCAAACAGATTTAAGCTTTTTATAAAAAGTTGTTTACTCACCTGGAATAGAGAACACAAAATTGGAAAACTGGAAATTGTTTGATTTGAATGATCTTGAAAACTGATCTGAAGCTTGATGCTTTGAATTTGCACTTTGCTTTCATCGGGTTATAGATTTGAACAAGAGGCTTCTAAAATTTGAAAAACTGGAATTTGATTGGAAACTTGAATTTGATCTGCCACTTTGAAAACTGGAAATAGAAGATGACCTGCAACTTGATTATTGAACTGAAGCTTGATTAAGTTTAAGATGCTACTAATCTTTGCTTGATTGCTTTCAAGTTTTATTTTCTTTTCTGATTTTTGTTTCCAGGTTTGAATTTTGCTCACGTTTTGGATTTTGAAACATACGAAAGATAAATGAAGTGTAAGGGTTTAGTGATATATATAACTTTGTTTTCATTGTGCTTATTATTTTTTAAAATAAAAAGAAAATGACACGTGTATTATATGATAAAATTAACTTAACACTTGTTCAAGTTCTTGTTAAAACACCTACACTTGTAAATTTTATGCATTACAAAGCTTACACCCGTAATTTTGCATGTATTAAATGTTTAAATATGATTTTATATTATTTTTGCTCTATTTATATATATATATTATATTTTCCAATTTTTTATAAATACATTTCTTTATATATATTTACATATGTTTTGTATTTATAAATATACAAACTATATTTATTTATGTAAAAATTTAAAAGAAAGTATTTAAACCTTTTATTAAATCTTTTTTAACTAAAGCTATCATACATAATATTAATAAATATTTATCTATAAAGTTTTTAAATATAGAATTTAACTTTTAAGCGTCTTTTGAAAATTATCATATTGAATTTCAAAACATAGCTTCCAAATCACAATATATATATATACATACTATAACTATTAAACAAATTTTTTATTAGTTTTTAAAATATAGAGTTTTAAATCCAATTTATTTTCAATATATTTACTTCTGAATTTCAATTTCAAATTCTATTACAATATATATATAAATAAACGCTTACCTTATTTATTTTGGAAATTTTCAAATAAATTCACAATTTAATCCAAAAGTTATATTAATTATTAAATTAAATTTGGCTTAAAAATGGGATCGTTACAGATTCCCTCCTTAAGAAAATTTCATCCTCGAAATATGCTAAACAAGGAGACAAACAAAGAATATGTGAACATATCAAAGATAGAGAATTGGTTTACCAGATCAAACTGAATATCTATTCTACATTAGGCTTACCAAATCAGAATATCATCAATAAATACAAGATCGAATTTATTCAATACTTCACGAAATACTTGGGTCACCATATTACGAAATATGCAGGGGCGTTGGTTAGTCCAAAGGGATAACTAACCATTCGTAGAATGTGTCGAGACCCCAAAAACAGACAAATGAGTACAATCTTCTGCAATTCACAACTGATGGAATCCTTAGGCTAGATCCATCATAGAAAGGAATCAAGAACCATACAACTGATCGAACAGGTTGTCGATTCGAGATAAAAGAAATTTATTTTTTGAACAATATGGATTCCAAACTTAGGTCGGAATATTCTAAAGTATGCATTAGTCTGTCCCTCTTCGGACTTGGATCCTTACAAGAAATCACAACAAAATTTTCAAATTTGATTTTAACCAAAATCATTTTATTGATTCAATTTAATTTAGCTTCATATTTTGTTAGCCAATTCATTTCAAATAAAATTTCAAATTCATTAAAGTCAAGAATGAAAAGGCTGACAGGAAACTAATGAAGAGAATACGAAATAGGAATTTTTCTACAACGTAAATAAAGATTCGCAGGGCTACCTACCGGGTTCTTCACACAAATAGGTTCGTCTACGAATTCGGGTATAAGATTTAACCCTCTATGATTTTCTGGAAAATAAAACTATGCGTGACTCTAGGGTCGAATAGAAATCTAACAAATTTTATAAGAAAATTATCTTACTTCTTATTTATATCCTGGAAATACTAGCGAAAAACATATAACGCTTGCTTGAATTTATCCTATGTAAACTCATCTCCGATTCGGCCAAAGTAATGGTCTCTACCACATCAAAGCTTTTTCTTGTAGCTGCCAGGAAGCTTATCAAACAATTGAAATTGGATGATGATCAAAGGAGATTGATGGAAAAAGTTGTTCCCACCATTAGTGTTGTTACAGGATATCGACCATTTGTAGTGGTACTCCCATGTCCCCTACCTCATCCTCTTCTTACACTCATTCTCACTATCAGTGAATAGTAAGAGAATTAACTGAGGCATACGGACGGATATCTCAGGGATTATACTCATTCTAGGGCATTTATAACCCTATCTCTAATGAGTCACCTAATGAGTATACTCCAAAGCTAAAGTTCTTACTCAACCTTTTGCTCTGATACCAGATGTTACGACCTGGATCCCAGCGCCTGAAAATCATCACCCAATACATCACTCATATCTGAATGCCGGAGATTCAAACGTTGGAGCCTAGTTCGTCGGAGCTTACAACACATTAGGTGATAACAACAAAGTGGAAACAAAAAGATTAATTTTATTGCTACATAATGGGTACAATATGATACAATAAGCTAATAACAAATGAACAACTATATCAGAGCCAAAATAGATACAACAGCGGAATATAAACAACAATAGCAACGGAAAGATAACAGCAAATGTGATGGTCTAGCCTTCCGACAATCGACAGGTGCTCCAACACATACAGAGAGAAAGAGAGAGCTAAATCCAACACTGCATCTCCAATGCCAAAGCTCTAAACCAAAAGCGAGAACCCATAGGCTATCATTCTGTAGTGAAGCGAATGCGATCCCAAATCAAAGACTTTGAAGATTTTCAAAATCTACAACTACTGATAACCTGACTCTAGGCTGCCCGTATGGAAAATTATAGGCACCTAGAGTTTAGAAAGTGAACAATAAACTCCAGGTCAGTCATGGGACTGGTGTGAGCAAACAAAAACGGTTATTTGAACAAAAAGAAATAAAAAGAAATCCGTTATGCTTTTCGAAAAATGAAATTACCATAAGGCCTCCTGGCAAACACTCAACGCAATTGCACATATGTTGGAGATTTCTCCTTGTGATAGTCAAACATGCTTGATACGCGAAAATACTTTTGATATTATTATTAGTGCATAGTGTGGAAAACATTTCGAAAGTACAATATAAATCTTAGCCGGCATACATACCATTATAGTATGCCTACTATAGCTACCATGTTAGATGGCAGGTTATACAACTAAAACCGTAAAGGGCTCGTATTGGATGATTGGATTTCCAACAAATGGTGAATGCTAAGGAACTTCCTTTCCGAATGGGTACGCCTTTGGAGGGACACCCCGAGAACCTAGCCGGATGTCCACCAACACAAGGCCGGGTTACCTTTGTAACAAGGTAACTAACTGTCACGAGTATGCCATCCCTCGGTCATCATCGACCTTTACCGAGGCACCAACAACAAATTCCAACAACCACATAAGTTAAATATCTGGGCTCCATACCACGATACCACTTTTTATCCAGAAGGAAATGCACATACCCTATGGGGCGCGAGCCCTGTAACCTTGCTGCATCCTTCCTGTTTCGACCATTTCCAGGGTGTAAGGTTCGATGAAGTCTCATCCCACAAAGCAACGCTTTTCACAAAAGTTATGCTTCGATCAACCAATGATCAGCACTTAGCATGCCACATTACCAAATTGGGAATATATCACTAGTAAATATCAACTATATAACCTCTGAGTTCGTACGTCTCAGAGAAGGGTGTTTAGCTAAGAGAATAAATTCTCCGCCACGAAACAAAAATGTATTTGATAGATACCAGCTTTGCATCTCAAAGTGTAACGTCAAACATACATCCATACAAGTCCATTCTAGGTCTGAACGGCACCGAAGGCACTTAGTCCAATCAAGGAAAGAATTCCTTGCAAATCTGGATATTCCCTAATCACGTCCGGACTCCCCATCACATAGGGTAATCTAAATCTCTATACCGGGGCCAATTGGTGAAGAGATATTCGACAGGTAGTCCTTTCGTTTTCGAAAATACCCAGTCTTCAATCACCGTCTTCAAATTCTATTCTATTAGTCGTAACATTATTCGAAATGGGTTTTATAACTTAGTGTCCTCTCCCGGCTTAACCGAATAGCAAGTGCCTATTTTAAAAACAAGTGGATAGGGTCCCAACAAATTTCCATTTTTAGTCTTTAAACAAAAGATCCATCTTTAAGATTCGATGTGGTTTTCAGATCACCATTTGGAATCCGACCTTTGGTCGCAATGAAATTCAAATGTCGTTTTATAGGCCAAGTTGTTTAAGTAAACAATTTCAAATCAACTCTGAAGTTCACAATCACACAGCAATATATCATAGACAAATATTTATCATAGCTCAATCCAAAGTAATTCATATCACAGAACATCACATATCAGAGATACCAAACAATTCAAGGCATCCAATATAATTCAATCATCCATAAGCAAGATTAATTAGTTGCTCAATCCTTAATTAATTAAATTTAATCTTCAGGTAAATTAAATTAATTACTTTAATTACTTTTTGAATCCTGCTTAATTAACATTAGTTAATTACAAACCATTTGAATCCTGCTTGATTAACATTAGTTAATTACAAACCACTTGATATTAATTAATGAAAATTAAATAATCAACCTTAATTATCCATCTTAATTAATCATCCTTAATAAATTAATCGTACCTTAATTAATCACATAAATTAATTAACCTGAAGTTAATTACATTAATAAATAAACCCTTAATTAATCACATAAATTAATTAATCTTAAATTACATTAACAAAATAACCCTGTAATTACTTACATTGAGTAATTATCCTATAATCACTTGATTAATTAACCTTTGATCATTAATCAATTATCCTTTAATTATAAATTAATTAACCTTTAATTAATCAATTAATTAACCTTTAATTATTGAATAATTAGCCTTTAATTATTTAATTATCCTCTAATTACTTACATTAAGTAATTATCTTTTAAGTAATGAATTATCCCTTAATTATTACATTAATTAATTGTCTCTAATTAATTACATTAGTTAATCATCCTTTGATTAATTACATTAATTAATTATCCGTTAATTTATTTGCATTAATTAATTAACCTTAAATTACTTAAGACCTTTATTAATTAAAGATAATCCATTTATCCTAATTAACTACTTTATTATATCATTTTATTGCATTTGTAACATTTGGGGAATTTAGTTACAAAATTAACCTAATGTATAATTACCTATAAAAAAATTTAAAACATTTAACTTTTAAAATTAAACCTTGAAACTTGTTTAAAAATTTGTTAATTAATTTACTTTGGAAACTTGGTTTATATTTCTTTTTGGAACTTATTCATTTTAAATACACCTTTAAAACTTGGTATCAAAATTTACTTTTATATGTTTAAAATTTAATTAAATTATTTACTAAAAATACTCGGCCCAAAACAAAACCCCCGAGCAAAAACTCGAGCCAAAACATAATTCCCCCGAGATCCCACCCGAGCTATCCATTCAACTTCTTTTTTTTCTATTTTAAATTTTAAATTGTTATAACATTGTAACACCCACGCGAACATACCCAAGGCCAGACTAGCGCCACACCATTACGTTCCAGAGACAACACCCGAGACAAATGCTTCTTCTCCAATCCAAAAGCAAACAAATCAACCTCTGATACACACTGACACAGGTGTACGTGCACACGCCAACGCCACTACTCCGTCCATCGCCCCCACCATCCACGAGTCGACGACGACCTACACAAATTCTACGACAACCCAGAAAGATCAAAAACATCGGTGTGATGACCCGCCATCCGGCTCCACAGAATGACGCATCATTAATAAGAAAGAAAGGGATAGAGAATAGAAAGAAAGAGAAGAAGAAGAAAGAAACAACACATCAGAATCTAAACAGCGGAACGAATAAATTATATTAGTAACATAAGTGTTACATAGTATACAACACTAATCGGAGTTACACAACATATACATCATATACTAGACAGTTATAAACACCTGTCTAGTTATACAACTCGATACAATACAACACAGAGATACCAATACAGAGAACACATAGCGGAACTATATATCTAACGCAGAAGCCTCCTACACCATTGCTCCTCCATAATTCGTCAAAGCTAACCTGAATCCCTTGGCTACTCGTAAAAAATATGAGTACCCAAGAGTTTATGAAAAAAAAATAAACTCCAGGTCAGACATGGGTCTGGTGTGAGTAACAGGTTAAAGTTGCTTAACTTTGAAAAACTTTTGAAAAGAAAAGGTATCACGTAAGACTTCCCACACATAAACATGGAAAAGTTTTTACCTTACGCTAACCAAAACATTTGATAGGAAATCCAGTGATATTATAATAGGTCTAGGGTTTTCAAGTAAATAAGAAATAACCGAAATTGTTACATGATTAAATTCCAGCTACTAGCCACAAAAGTGGGTAATACAATCAAAACCGTTGGCACTTATTGGATTTTGGATTCCATCAATGGCAGGGCTACTGGGGTACCGCCCGTCACAGTACGTGGCCTGGATCAACGTACCGAGGACCACTCTCGATCCCCTGCAACACAAGACCGGAACCATCCCTTACTGGACAGTCCCGAACAAGACAGCCCCGTAGTTGGCGTACGTTCCAACCGCCCACACAGCCGAAATAAAAAGGGACTTCTAGATAGGGGAAAATCTTACTCTCCAGTGGGAGCTACCCACGAAGCCTTGCTGCACCTCCCCTGTTTTAGCCATTCCCGGTTGATGAGGCTTGAGGCTACGATTACCTTTAGAGAACACATCCCTTAGAATGCTCATCGTCCACCTGACGATGCTCTGAAAGCATTCAACCCATACAAGTTCGTTCCGGGTTCGAACGAAACCGAAGGCATTATCTCGTTACACTCATTTTGGAATCACCCTCAGAGTTAACGACGTAACCCTTGCATTCTAAATCACCATCTCAAACCTATAAGTACTATTCCGTCAAACTCATTACGGAAGCACCCACAGAGTTATACTGACGTATAGTCCTTACACCTCGAGTCTTCACTTGCTCCACTTGGATTCACGACCTAACGTTAATTTGGATCGATGTGGTTTTTGGATATCCAAATATGGAAACCCGATCCCAGTCTCATCGAAATCCAAAGCGTGTCTTTTAAGGCCAAGTTGTTTTAAAGGTTTAAAACAATTCAATTATCTATATAACCAGATAGATAAATCACAGATTCACAACAGATAATCAACATTATCATCATATCAGATAAACATATTATCATTATCCAAAAGATAATCTATATTAACATCACAATGCAACCAATGCATCCATATCACTCAATATTATCTCTCTCATATTTGAGATTCAAACCAATCAAGGCAAACAATATCATCCATCCATATAAGCAATGATCTATAATCACCATTTATAATTAATTTAAAGTGAATTAAATTAACTACATCATTCTTTAATTAATTTAAAGTGAATTAAATTAATTACTTCATTAATATAAATCTTGCTTACATAACTATTAATTAATTTCAAATTAATTAATTAATCATCTTCCAATTAATCACCTTAATTAATCACCTTTGATTAATTATTCCTTGATTACATTTATGTAATTATCCTTTAATTAATTTTACAAATTAATTATACTTAACCAAATACAGTAATTAACCTTTAATTACTTCACAAATTAATTACTATAATTAATTATATTAATCCTTAATTAATTACATTAATTAATTACCTTAATCACTTATTATTAATTAATTAATCTTAATTAATTAATCTTAATTACATCATTAATTATGTTAATTAATGATTTCTAGTTACAATTTAATTAAGTACCTTATTTAAATTAATTACATTAAGTAATTAATCTTAATTTAAACCATAATTGTTAATCGCCCTTGATTAACCTCATTCATTAATTATCTACCATTAATTACTTTACTAAATAAAATAATTACTCCATAATTAATTATCTCAAATTAATCCCTTGATTAATTCACAAAGTAATTATACCCAAATTACTTCATTATCAAATCACCTTTAAATTAATTACATACAGTAATTATGCATTAATTACTTCTCTAAGTAATTTCTCTTTATTAAATTACATTAAGTAATTATACTCCACAATCATTTATTGATTATTCTAAATTAATTAAACTGAATTATCAAATTAATCAAATCAAATTAAACTTAATTAATTACAATTAGTAATTTATTTCCTTAATTACTTCTATAAGTAATTATTATACACAAATGATTATCTTTAAATTAATTAATCTAATTAATTATTAAGAATTAATCATATTAATTAATTATTAAATAATCCTTAGTTAATGATCTTCATTAACTACTAAACATTTCATTAATTATTTTTCTAAAATAATTAACTTATTTTTAAATCCATATTAATTACAAATTAATTAATCATTAATAATCCATTAGTTAACCCCTGATTATTAAATTAATTAAGTGTTTACAGTAACTTGATTAATCCTTTATTACTTGATTAATTATTTACTAATCATTAATTAAAATCAAATCCTATTTAATTTATTATTCTTAATTACAAGTTAATTATTCTAAAAATAATAATAAATCTTAAACCTTTAAGATTAAACACTTAATTACCCTTTTATTAATTTATTAAATAAATTAATTATTCATTTAATTACCCTAATAATTAATTGAAATACAAATCATTAAATTATTATTTAACTTTAACAAGTTTTAAAAAAAATCAATCTCTAACCTTTAAATGATAAATAATACTTTTATTATAAAAGAAATTTTACAAAAGTTAAAACAAATTTCTTTTTAAATTAAAACCATTTAAATTTTACATTATCATTTAAAATTGTTCAAACACTTTATAAAAACTTAAATCTATTTTGAAACAAAGATTCAAATCAGATTTGAATTAGTTTAAACTTTGCTTGAACATTTCTTTACATTCAATTTCCAATTTAAATTCAAATTTCTTTAAAACATTTTAAACAATAAACCCCTTTAAAGTATTTAAACAAAATTTGAATTTTTAAAAACTTAGTCTTTTCCATCTTAATATTCAAATTAGACTTGAATCTATAGTTTAAAATTAGATTCAAAACATATTTTAAATCTTTACTTAATATTTTAAATTCAGTTTAAAATTAGAAAACATAACATGTTTTCTAACCTGAATAAATTCTAACTCAAGCAACAATTAATTATTCGAGCCAATCCTAATCTAGCTTGAACAAATCATTAACATAACTCGAGTAACTCACTAAATAACTCGAGTAACATTTCATTTGCATTTTATTTAAACTAAAAGAAACTGACAGGTTAACACTTACCTGTAAATACCAAATACCCGTGCCATACATAATTTACTTCGAGTCCCACACACCTTTGCTTCGAGACAAACATAAATCAACACGATACAATCACGAGCTCCCCTTTCCTCCCAAACAACTGACACACATGACACTGTGCACATGCACCAACCCCCTCGCCACCTCCGGCCTCTCGCGACCATACGAGATAGTCAACGATCACCTCCCAATACACTTCCGACCATCAAAACAGTTGCAGGAGCTAAAACCCAAAATTGAGCATACGAGCTCAAAACTGGAACATAGTCGAAACTAGGAATCACCAAAAACTTTCGCCACCGATCACAAGAATGGCTTCATCTCCGGCCATGACCTCATCCAAACTCTCTCTCTCAATTCCCCAAATATGGAAAAGCTCGGTCAACAGAAGATGTTGCGGTGATCAATAATTTTGAGCAACAAAAAACTAGGGCTAAAACCCTTAATCCCAAATCAACACTGCCTCATTGTTTTAATCCACCTCCCTACATTTTTCCTTGATTCTACTATCACTACTCCATCACCATAAACAATACTGGCCACCCGATCCTCTAGGTCATCAGTTCAAACCCAAACTATGATTTATGATTAAACTAGAACTGCTCAGTCATTCTTGAACTAAAATTCCTGATTTTAGTTTTAAAATTCAAGTATTGGTTTATGTAGTCGATTTATATTTTTGAATTGAAGAAACAGGATGATCAAATTTTTGCTTATATTCAGTTGTTTTGTTATTACTGAGTTTACAGAAACATTACAGTTTTTATTTACCTTTCATATTTACTAAAATTAAAAACTTTACTTATTACACACATGCTTGTTAAAATCTTAAACTATAACAATGATTTTAACATGAAGTCATGATTTTTGAACATACAAAAAAATCTGGAATCTAGAACAGGCAAAACAACACAACATGCATTCAAACATATAACAGAGGATATCATCATATTAATCCATTCCAACATGATTATCACAGTAGTAAATCAAGCAACTATATTACTTAAATTATTTTAGTTAAAATGTTACTCACCTTGAAAATTATGAGCAGAGCACTCTGATTTTGAAAAGCCTATTGAATGCTTCAAGTTGCTGCAGTACTTTGATTTGAAAATTTTGAGTTGCTTCATTGATTTTTTTTTAAAACTTTAAAAATCCTGTTTTTAGCTGTAATGCTCCCTGATCTACATGCATGCTTGCAGATATGAAAATGCAGGCTTTGGTTGACATTGCAGTTGCATGTAGGATTGGGAATGTTGCAAATTGATTTTCCAGGTATTGAATTTGAAGAGCTACAAGTTTATACATGATTTCCCTTTCAGGTTTGAGGAGATTTCATTTCAGGTTTTGGTTTAGAGGAAAATTATAGGTTTTCAAATTTGTTTTGAGGGGAAAATTTACAGATTTTATTTGACAGAAATTTTCCGTTTTGTGGAAGATGAATTCAGATTTTTAGATCTGAAAACTTTCTCAAGTTTTTGAAGAAAAGAAGAATAAGATGAGGATAAATGTTTACATAAACAAAATTTTAATTTAATTAAAATGAAAGAAAAAGATAATTAAAGAATACACTTGCTCTAACCTTAACACTTGTCACTTGGTTTAATTAACGGCTTACACATGTCTTTAGGGTGTTTTAAGAAATTCACACATGTATTAAGTATATTTTAATTTTAATTTAAAATTGTTTGTAAATACTTTAAAACCTTAATTTATTCCTTCTTATGCATATAAATGAGTTTCTTACATTTTTAATTTATTAAAAAGAAATGAAACAAACAAATTATGAATATAAGCTTATTCAAATATTTCTATGTATTTTCTCTTTTAAATTTTCAAACATTCAATTCAAAATCAAATTAAATTATAAAACTCCAATTTAAAAAATACAAGTTATACATATGCATATATAACTCTTATTAAAATTAAAAATAACAAATCCTATTTCTAACAAAATTCATTTATGTTTATAAAAACTAAGTATTATCATTATCATTTGAAAATAACAAATTAAACAATATTAAATAATTTATAAAAGAGGCAATAAACAAGCTAAGATCATTTGTAATTTTTATTTTAAATTCTTATATATATAAATTCAAACAATATTTAAAAATAAAATAAAACCAAGCTTTTAATGTTAATCTAATTTAAATTTATATTTAACTTAATTAAAATATAAATCTAAACAAATATGGTTTTCTTTTAATATAAACTACTAATTATCTATTAAATTGTTTTAAAAAGTTAAATGTTAATTTTAAATCAAATTTCCAACTTACCAAATATAAATTAAAATTAGAAAATTAATTTATTTACTAAGTTCAAAAGTCAAAGTTTATCAGTTTACAATATATACAATTATATATATTATAAACAGAAAACAATTTATTGGCTTTAAAAAAATACAATCTTCTAATTTAAATATTATTAAAAGAAGATTATTAAATCAATTCAAAATTTTATTATCAAAAGTATCAAAGCAAATTAAATTTATAACACAAATTATTAAATTTATATTGCCCAATTTTCGGGATATCACATTCCTTCCCCCTTAAAAGAATTTCGTCCCCGAAATTTAAAAGCAAAGGTAATTTAATAATCTATCTCAAGATTTAATTTTAAAACACAAGCATATATCAATCATATGCTAACAACCTAGCAACCAATTTACTCAAACAAATCTAATTATCCAGATAAAAATTCTGGATAGGATCTCCTAGAGTTTCCCAAATATAAATATCGAGATACTCGCTCTATAGAATTCAAACAATTTATACTATTAAGCTATAGAGCTCCTATCCAATTAGATCTACAAAACTAAACAGGATATCAGACTATAAACAAGTCTGACTCAACAATCACATTCTCCTGAACTGCTGGTTCCACAACCAGAAATAAACCATACACGTACTCCCTCAGAGATACGTGAAACACATCGAATCCCAGTTATCCAAACTGGCAATTCAATCTTGAAAATCAACTCCAATCCTCACAAGAATACAGAAAAGATCCAAAACACCTCGTAGCTGACTTACCCAGTCTTACTCAATCTTAAAATTCTTTAGATCGGAGAAAAACTTACCCAAAATCAAATCTCCGACTTTGGAATCCAAATTCCTTCGTCTTTTGTCCATAAAACACTTCTGACAATCCTGGGCTGCCTTCACCTTTCTCGATCAGCTCAACCTTCGCTGATGTCTTTAGAAACAAACTAGACCAAAACAATTCAACAGAATGATCTGCTCAAGATCAATCCCAAACCAAGAACGCCAACTCTACTCCACAAATATCAGAAGACTAACTTACTTCTCCTATCCAGAAAAGATAAAACAAAAGCACTTCCAACTGATTTCGCTGCACAACTCTGATCTAAAGTAGAAGAAAAACTCGAGCACAAACTGGACAACACATCACAGGAATATGGTTCAACAAATCCATAAAAGAAAACTCAGATGGGACCACCAATATCACTCTTAGAATCTAGTCGATAAGAAAACTCAGCCTCCAGGTATGGACAAACTTCTCATAGCTCAAGAGAACATTCGAACCGTCGCAAGTCACTTTTGCGATCAACTAGTCCAATTTCCAAAGTAAACTGTTCTCTCTATACCAATCAGAACAGCTTATGTTTATCTAGACAATCCATCGAAGAAATGGATCCACTCTACTGCTTCTGAACTCCTTCAGAAAAACTGCTAACAATAAATCCTTCTTGTTAGCACACAGAACACTTTGAGCTGGACTGCTGACACTGACGACAAAGACTTCTTAATCCAAGGCTCTTCGAGAAACTTGGGCCTCAAACCAAACAGAAACATCCTGCTGAACCCAGCCACAATATCAAAGCAAACATACTTCTTAAACTTGTTCCAAAGAAAAATCTTCGGAGACATTCATAGTCACTGTGTCTCATCACACAGCTACTAATTCCTGAGGGTATCAAGATACCATCACTCACTTCTGCCCAACTGACAGATCCAAATTCTATTCATCCAATTTCAAAGATAGACTCTGAACCTTTACAGGTTACCTTCAGAGATAAATGAAATCCTTTATCACTACAAAACTTACTCGAAACGGTATTAGGTCTACAGTCTCGACAGATACACTTCCAACCTCAAACATTCAAACACCAACCAATGGTAGTCGTGTTACACACACTGCTACCCCACCTACCTTTATAACCTATATTGGAAAACCTGTACGGGTAACCCAACAGATAGGTAGAAATAAATATATTTATATATATAAAAATTACAAATACGCTCTCTCAAGATAGACACCACTCCAGAGCCTTGGTATTCACTCAACCTAACGCTCTAATACCACTTGTGATGACCCGCCATCCGGCTCCACAGAATGACGCATCATTAATAAGAAAGAAAGGGATAGAGAATAGAAAGAAAGAGAAGAAAAAGAAAGAAACAACACATCAGAATCTAAATAGCGGAACGAATAAATTATATTAATAACATAAGTGTTACATAGTATACAACACTAATCAGAGTTACACAACATATACATCATATACTAGACAGTTATTAACACCTGTCTAGTTATACAACTCAATACAATACAACACAGAGATACCAATACAGAGAACACACGGCGGAACTATATATCTAACGCAGAAGCCTCCTGCTCCATTGCTCCTCCATAATTCGTCAAAGCTAACCTGAATCCCTTGGCTACTAGTAAAAAATATGAGTCCCCAAGAGTTTATGAAAAACAAAAATAAACTCCGGGTCAGACATGGGTCTGGTGTGAGTAACAGGTTAAAGTTGCTTAACTTTGAAAAACTTTTGAAAAGAAAAGGTATCACGTAAGACTTCCCACACATAAACATGGAAAAGTTTTTACCTTATGCTAACCAAAACATTTGATAGGAAATCCAGTGATATTATAATAGGTCTAGGGTTTTCAAGTAAATAAGAAATAGCCGAAATTGTTACATGATTAAACTCCAGCTACTAGCCACAAAAGTGGGTAATACAATCAAAACCGTTGGCACTTATTGGATTTTGAATTCCATCAATGGCAGGGCTACTGGGGTACCGCCCGTCACAGTACGTGGCCTAGATCGACGTACCGAGGACCACTCCCGATCCCCTGCAACATAAGACCGGAACCATCCCTTACTGGACAGTCCCGAACAAGACAGCCCCGCAGTTGGCGTACGTTCCAACCGCCCACGCAGTCGAAATAAAATGGGACTTCTAGACAGGGGAAAATCTTGCTCTCCAGTGGGAGCTACCCACGAAGCCTTGCTGCACCTCCCCTATTTTAGCCATTCCCGGTTGATGAGGCTTGAGGCTACGATTACCTTTAGAGAACACATCCCTTAGAATGCTCATCGTCCACCTGACGATGCTCTGAAAGCATTCAACCCATACAAGTTCGTTCCGACACTCATTTTGGAATCACCCTCAGAGTTAACGACGATAACCCTTGCATTCTAAATCACCATCTCGAACCTATAAGTACTATTCCGTCAAACTCATTACGGAATCACCCACAGAGTTATACTGACGTATAGTCCTTACACCTCGAGTCTTCACTTGCTCCACTTGGATTCACGACCTAACGTTAATTTGGATCGATGTGGCTTTCGGACATCCAAATATGGAAACCCGATCCCGGTCTCATCGAAATCCAAAGCATGTCTTTTAAGGCCAAGTTGTTTTAAAGGTTTAAAACAATTCAATTATCTATATACACAGATAGATAAATCATAGATTCACAACAGATAATCAACATTATCATTATATCAGATAAACCATATTATCATTATCCAAAAGATAATCTATATTAACATCACAATGCAACCAATGCATCCACATCACTCAATATTATCTATCTCATATTTAAGATTCAAACCAATCAAGGCAAATAATATCATCCATCCATATAAGCAATGATCTATAATCACCATTTATAATTAATTTAAAGTGAATTAAATTAACTACATCATTCTCTAATTAATTTAAAGTGAATTAAATTAATTACTTCATTAATATAAATCTTGCTTACATAACTATTAATTAATTTCAAATTAATTAATTAATCATCTTCCAATTAATCACCTTAATTAATCACCTTTGATTAATTATTCCTTGATTACATTTATGTAATTATCCTTTAATTAATTTTACAAATTAATTATACTTAACCAAATACAGTAATTAACCTTTAATTACTTCACAAATTAATTACTATAATTAATTATATTAATCCTTAATTAATTACATTAATTAATTACCTTAATCACTTATTATTAACTAATTAATCTTAATTAATCAATCTTAATTACATCATTAATTATATTAATTAATGATTTCTAGTTACAATTTAATTATGTTCCTTATTTAAATTAATTACATTAAGTAATTAATCTTAATTTAAACCATAATTGTTAATCACCCTTGATTAACCTCATTCATTAATTATCTACCATTAATTACTTTACTAAATAAATTAATTACTCCATAATTAATTATCTCAAATTAATCCCTTGATTAATTCATAAAGTAATTATACTCAAATTACTTCATTATCAAATCACCTTTAAATTAATTACATACAGTAATTATCCATTAATTACTTCTCTAAGTAATTTCTCTTTATTAAATTACATTAAGTAATTATACTCCACAATCATTTATTGATTATTCTAAATTAATTAAACTGAATTATTAACTTAATCAAATCAAATTAAACTTAATTAATTACAATTAGTAATTTATTTCCTTAATTAATTCCATAAGTAATTATTCTACACAAATGATTATCTTTAAATTAATTAATCTAATTAATTAATAAAAATTAATCATATTAATTAATTATTAAATAATCCTTAGTTAATGATCTTCATTAACTACTAAACATTTCATTAATTATTTTTCTAAAATAATTAACTTATTTTTAAATCCATATTAATTACAAATTAATTAATCATTAATAATCCATTAGTTAACCCCTAATTATTAAATTAATTAAGTGTTTACAGTAACTTAATTAATCCTTTATTACTTGATTAATTATTTACTAATCATTAACTAAAATCAAATCTTATTTAATTTATTATTCTAAATTACAAGTTAATTATTCTAAAAATAATAATAAATCTTAAACCTTTAAGATTAAACACTTAATACCCTTTTATTAATTTATTAAATAAATTAATTATTTATTTAATTACCCTAATAGTTAATTGAAATACAAATCATTAAATTATTATTTAACTTTAACAAGTTTAAAAAAAAATCAATCTCTAACCTTTAAATGATAAATAATACTTTTATTATAAAAGAAATTTTACAAAAGTTAAAACAAATTTCTTTTTAAATTAAAACCATTTAAATTTTACATTATCATTTAAAATTGTTCAAACAATTTATAAAAACTTAAATCTATTTTGAAACAAAGATTCAAATCAGATTTGAATTAGTTTAAACTTTGCTTAAACATTTTTTTACATTCAATTTCCAATTTAAATTCAAATTTCTTTAAAACATTTTAAACAATAAACCCCTTTAAAGTATTTAAACAAAATTTGAATTTTTAAAAACTTAGTCTTTTCCATCTTAATATTCAAATTAGACTTAAATCTATAGTTTAAAATTAGATTAAAAACATATTTTAAATCTTTACTTAATATTTTAAATTCAGTTTAAAATTAGAAAACATAACATCTTTTCTAACCTGAATAAATTCTAACTCAAGCAACAATTAATTATTCGAGCCAATCCTAATCTAGCTTGAACAAATCATTAACATAACTCGAGTAACTCGCTAAATAACTCGAGTAACATTTCATTTGCATTTTATTTAAACAAAAAGAAACTGACAGGTTAACACTTACCTGTAAATACCAAATACCCGAGCCATACATAATTTACTTCGAGTCCCACACACCTTTGCTTCGAGACAAACATAAATCAACACGATACAATCACGGGTTCCCCTTTCCTCCCAAACAACTAACACACGTGACGCTGTGCACCTGCACAAACCCCCTCGCCACCTCCGGCGTCTCGCGACCCTACGAGAATGTCAACGATCACCTCCCAATACACTTCCGACCATCAAAACAGTTGCAGGAGCTAAAACCCAAAATTGAGCATACGAGCTCAATACTAGAACATAGTCGAAACTAGGAATCACCAAAAACTTTCGCCATCGATCACCAGAATGGCTTCATCTCCGGCCACGACCTTATCCAAACTCCATCTCTCAATTCCGAAAATATGGAAAAGCTAGGTCAACAGAAGATGTTGCAGTGATCAATAATTTCGAGCAACAGAAAACTAGGGCTAAAACCCTTAATCCCAAATCAACACTGCCTCATTGTTTTAATCCACCTCCCTACATTTTTCCTTGATTCTACTATCACTACTCCATCACCATAAACAATACTAGCCACCCGATCCTCTAGGTCATCAGTTCAAACCCAAACTATGATTTATGATTAAACCAGAATTGCTCAGTCATTCTTGAACCAAAATTCCTGATTTTAGTTTTAAAATTCAAGTATTGGTTTATGTAATCGATTTATATTCTTGAATTAAAGAAACGGGATGATCAAATTTTTGCTTACATTCAGTTGTTCTGTTATTACTGAGTTTACAGAAACATTACAATTTTTATTTACCTTTCATATTTACTAAAACTAAAAGCTTTACTTATTACACACATGTTTGTTAAAATCTTAAACTATAACTATGATTTTAACATGAAGTCATGATTTTTGAACATACAAAAAAATCTGGAATATAGAACAGGAAAAACAACACAACATGCATTCAAACATATAACAGAGGATATCATCATATTAGTCCATTCCAACATGATTATCACAGTAGTAAATCAAGCAACTATATTACTTAAATTATTTTAGTTAAAATGTTACTCACCTTGAAAATTATGAGCAGAGCACTCTGATTTTGAAAAGCCTGAACTTGAGTGGTGCTTTAAAACTGAACGCTTCAAGTTGCTGCAGTACTTTGATTTGAAAATTTTGAGTTGCTTCTTTGATTATTTTTTTAAAACTTTAAAAATCCTGTTTTTAGCTGTAATGCTCCCTGATCTACATGCATGCTTGCAGATATGAAAATGCAGGCTTTGGTTGACATTGCAGTTGCATGTAGGATTGGGAATGTTGCAAATTGATTTTCCAGGTATTGAATTTGAAGAGCTACAGGTTTATACATGATTTCCCTTTCAGGTTTGAGGAGATTTCATTTCAGGTTTTGGTTTAGAGGAAAATTATAGGTTTTCAAATTTGTTTTGAGGGGAAAATTTACAGATTTTATTTGAACAGAAATTTTCCGTTTTGTGGAAGATGAATTCAGATTTTTAGATCTGAAAACTTTCTCAAGTTTTTGAAGAAAAGAAGAATAAGATGAGGAGAAATGTTTACATAAACAAATTTTTAATTTAATTAAAATAAAAGAAAAAGATAATTAAAGAATACACTTGCTCTAACCTTAACACTTGTCACTTGGTTTAATTAACGGCTTACACATGTCTTTAGGGTGTTTTAAGAAATTCACACATGTATTAAGTATATTTTAATTTTAATTTAAAATTGTTTGTAAATACTTTAAAACCTTAATTTATTCCTTCTTATGCATATAAATGAGTTTCTTACATTTTTAATTTATTAAAAAGAAATGAAACAAACAAATTATGAAAATAAGCTTATTCAAATATTTCTATGTATTTATTCTTTTGAATTTTCAAACATTCAATTCAAAATCAAATTAAATTATAAAACTCCAATTTAAAAGAAAAACAAGTTATACATATGCATATATAACTATTACTAAAATTAAAAATAACAAATCCTATTTCTAACAAAATTTATTTATGTTTATAAAAACTAAGTATTATCATTATCATTTGAAAATAACAAATTAAACAATATTAAATGATTTATAAAAGAGGCAATAAACAAACTAAGATCATTTGTAATTTTTATTTTAAATTATTATATATATAAATTCAAACAATATTTAAAAATAAAATAAAACCCAGCTTTTAATGTTAATCTAATTTGAATTCATATTTAAGTTAATTAAAATATAAATCTAAACAAATAAGGTTTTCTTTTAATATAAACTACATAATTATCTATTAAATTGTTTTGAAAAGTTAAATGTTAATTTTAAATCAAATTTCCAACTTACCAAATATAAATTAAAATTAGAAAATTAATTTATTTACTAAGTTCAAAAATCAAAGTTTATCAATTTACAATATATACAATTATATATATTATAAACAGAAAACAATTTATTGGCTTTAACAATCTTCTAATTTAAATATTTATTAAAATAAGATTATTAAATCAATTCAAAATTTTATTATCAAAAGTATCAAATCAAATTAAATTTATAACACAGATTATTAAATTTATATTGCCTAATTTCCGGGATATCACAATCGGGAAACAAAATCGAGAAATCCGAAACACTCAAACCCAAACTCGATCATCGGAAAAACATCACGCCCCGCCGCGCACGATCGCTTGAGGCCACACTATCGCATCCAGAGATGCATCGCGTCATCATGCTTCGTTCCCACCATATGCGATCGTCTCCTGTTTCCCCATGGTGATGCACTTGCCTCGTCAACCTCCTCGACCAAAACCAGACATCAAACCCTAGTTCGACGTCTCCCGGCCACCATAGCGCTCTAAAAATCCAGCAATCATTTTTCTAATGATCTTCATCTTGCAAGCTTCCTTCAGGAACGATCACGGCTCACTATCTTCGCCAATCGACGGGAATTACCGAAAAATGTACTTTCCGTCCATCTTACGAATTCCCAATATATATAAACTTAAAAACTATGAAACCATTATCAAAATTCATCAATTTCCACTACAAATCAGGTTGTAGAATCAAAACATGAATCAGGTTGTGGAATCAAAACATGATTTCCAGACAATTGATTTCTGCATTGAGTTGATTTTAACTCTAAATTCCAGTTTTAGAATTAATTACTAAATTTAAATACTTGAAACTATTTTTAAAATTGATATTACACTCTTATAATCACTTTTCCTTTAGAAATCTTAGCCAGAAATTGTTCAGATAAAGAGATATTGATTTGTTTTGATTGAGATGAACCTGTAACTTAGGAATAGGGCTCAACATATTCATATACATAGACATGCACACCAATATTTATATGTGTATATATATATATATACAGACATGCTAGCATCTATCCAACATACTTTAAGTATAATCACATGAATCAAGATTCAAATAGATTTAAGCTTTTTATAAAAAGTTATTTACTCACCTGGAACAGAGAACAAAAAACTGGAAAACGGGAACTTGTTTGATTTGAATGATCTTGAAAACTGATCTGAAGCTTGATGCTTTGAATTTGCACTTTACTTTGATCAGGTTATAGATTTTAACAAGAGGCTTTTAAAATTTGAAAAACTGGAATTTGATTGGAAACTTGAATTTGATTGTAACAACCCGCATATTTATCGATTTCATATTTAAATATTTTATTTAAATATTTTGTCGTTAATCGGATATTGTTCTGAAAAGCTACTTTTTGCAAACGGTCAAATTAGGACTCGAGACCACTTCCATTGAGTTCGAAATGCCGTTTACAACTTTTTAAGTATAAACATTGATAGGTTTGGAGTTAGTGGAATTTCACTTACTTTTCCCGCTTTGGACTTTCTGTTAGAATTAGCCATTATAACTCAAACCCACTTCTCTCTTTCTCCTCACTCTTCATAAATTTCCTAACAACCAAGCTTAAGCATTAATGGTGAGTGAAAAGAGAAATTAAAATTCCAAGCTCAAATTCTCTTGCAAATCCAACATTCAATTCCAAATTTAAGAAGAAGACATTGGATTTAAGCTTATGATTACTTCTCCATTGCTTTCAAGCTTTTCTTCATAAATTTGGTGAAAAGGTGAGATTTTTATCTCACAAATCTAGCCTATAACTATCTTGGACTGTTGGGAATGAATCCCTATCATGTTTGCATGTACATTTGCATTTGGTTTGGATTGGATTGGCCAAAAACCCCAAATTTTAGTGTTTTTGGTGAAAAACTGCACTTAGGTCGTTCTGCCTATGCTAGGTCGTTCGCGTGGAAAAGTCTCGGCCTCAAAATAGCTCGTTTTCGACCTTAAAATGGCCTACAACGTTAGGTCGCTCGGCACTCGGAATTAAGTCGTGGGTCGTTTGGTTTTAGGTCGCTAGGTCGTTGGGCTTTAGGTCGAATGGACCTTAGGTCGTAGGTCGTATGGACCTTAGGTCGTAGGTCATTCTGGCCATTTCTAACGTCTTCGGAGTTAGGTCGTATGGACCTTAGGTCGCTAGGTCGTATGGCTTTAGGTCGCTAGGTCGCATGGCCTTAGGTCGTTAGGTCGTATGGCTTTAGGTCGCTAGGTCGTATGACCTTAGGTCGTTAGGTCCTATGGCATTTTAGGTCGTGTGATCTTCTTACCTGTTAGGTCGTTGGACCTACATCATGTTAGGTCGTTGAACCTTTAGCTCATAGGTCGCTAGGCCTTATCTCCTTAGGTCGCGTGACCCATCTTCTTTAAACCACTAGGTCGCTAGACCACATTTCCAGTTAGGTCGCAGGACCTTGTAAACCGTTAGGTCGCGTGACCTATATTCCGTAGGTCGTTGACCCACTTAAATCGCTTGTCCCTCATAGGTCGCGTTTCCTGCTTAGGTCGCTAGGTCGCGTGCCTTTAGGTCGCATTCCTTTATCAGGTCGCGTGTCTCTGTTAGGTCGTTGACCTCCTTAACTCGCATGACCTAACCCGTAGGTCGTTGGACCTCAATTCTATTTAAGTCGCTCCTTCTTATAGGTCGCTCGGCCCCTTATTTTCTTTAGGTCGTTTGAGTGTTAAGTCGTGAACCCATTTTTGGTCGCATGACCTTTACCCTTTAGGTCGCTGGACCACTAGGTCGTGCCCCTTTAATCACTAGGTTGTACCGTTTTGGACGGGGCGCTGCCCTCTGGACCCCCGCGACCTGACCGGGCAGGTCGAACCCCGTAGCAGGGGCGTTGCCCCCGCACCCCCACCTTGGGGGGTTGCCACCACCCTTGACCACCCCTCCGTAGGGCATCTTATTTGAAAAACATTCAATAGAACTTGCTTTGTTGAGATGCTGAGTTGACCATTCTTCGAGACAAACTATCTTGGGCTTCTCGGTCGATTTTATGGATTTTTGAATATCTATTTCGATGGATTCTTTATCGGTTTCTTTGGATTTTATTCACGTCTTCGTATGTGAATTTTTATGATTGATTGTTTTTACAATCACTTCTATGATTTGTCACTTTAAAATATGAAGGTTTCAATACTAGTAGTAAATATCAAAACTCTTTCAACAAAATGATTTCAACTTTATTTTCAATAACAACGCTCTTTTCTTAAACCATTTTCCAATCTACTAGTATATACAAACCTTTACCTCACTCGTATGAGAAATTGAATTAAACGGCTTCGTAAAACAAGTGGTATGAAACGCTTGCATTTGCTTTGTCGGTTAACTCTTGGACTTGTTCGATTGAACCTTTTTGTGACAATTTTCTAGTGAAGATCTACAGTTTGTTCGTAAATATTTGAGTTAAGCAAGTGGTTATGGGACATGAAGCTAAACTTTTATATTTACTAGCTTAGTGTAATTGACACTTCTCGTTGATCATGACGATCATTTTGTGATTTAGGCTAGCAATTGTGCGATGTCTCTTTGTTTGCTTCCTGGTTAGGCTAGACACCATTTGTGTGATTCCATTCACACATAACTTTTTTCTTTTTGGTTAGCCTAGACACCATTTGTGTGATTCCACTCACACATACCTTTTTGTTGCGAGGTCAGGCTGGACACCATTTGTGTGATTCCATTCACACATACCTTTTTGCTTTTTGGTTAGCCTAGACCTCATCTGAGTGATTCCGACTCATCCATATGGGGTAGCTCCCCATGGTCTTCGGACCTTCATGTGATAGGCCTCTTTCCCTTTTTCTGTGATTTTTCGATTTCTTGTGTTGATTTCTGGAATTTATGTCATTGACTTATTATGAGTACAAGTTTAGGGTATGATGCCCTCTTTGGATCTTTGAGAAGATTCTTGTGATATCGATTTATCTCTTATTGATTGATCTTCTGTTGATCATCATTTGCATACTTATAGTAGTATGTCAGTATGGATATTTTATGTTTATGCCATATCTTTATTTTATACCATGTCATCTGATATTTATAGCTAGACAGATCCGTTTATTGTAGGATCGATTTCACCCTAGAGGGGGGGTGAATAGGGTGATAGTGTAAATTATAAAAATTAATCGCGGAAGCTTATCAATTAATTTCAATTCAGATCACAGAATAGCAGCACAGATATCGCAGAATATAAATAACAGAATAAAACAGAACAACACAGAATTTACCCAGCTTCGGCAAAACCCTGCCTACGTGCTGCCCCCAAGGTTTCTACTAGAAATTAGATAGTCCCTCGCTTACACACGTAAACTCGCTATACCCGCTATTGACTAATCTAACTCTACGCTCAAAACCCTGCCACAACTCAACTACCGAGTTGCGAATTCCCAAACTACACACCGTAGTTTGTCCTCTAGTCACACGACTAGACAAATAAACGGTTTAAAAATAAAGATACAAATTAAAAACAATTTAAAAATAAATAAACCCTAATTTAACTAGAGCCTTATTAGTAACCAACAAATAAACCAGGCCGGCCCAAAGTAAAATAAGAGTAACTTCCCCTTTATTCTTTTTTTTTATTTCTTCGGCCGACTCCTCTTTGAAAATGGTTGCTTCGATCTCATTCGTTTCCTTGCTTAACAAAATTAGGGTTTGTGCAAAATTAAAGGCGCCGACTTCGTTGATCGTTCAGATGGTTGTTGTCGTGATTGCTTTGACGATCCTTTATTTCTTCGATTTGCACGAGGCTCCTTCTCGAGTTCACTTGACTTGGTATGTGATTTCCCTTTTTGCTTTTACAATTTTGGTTTTCTCGAACTCGATAATTAATTGCCGATGATGATTAGGGTTCTTATAGGATTTGATTTCCTAGAATTGCGTTCGTATATTTTATAATTGAATTTGTCAACTGATTCACCTCGGCCACTCGATGATGCTTGATTGTTTGAGATTGATTCTGACTAATTCGTTATCGTATATTTTGGTTGCTTGATGGTTACGGCTTTGATTTTGACTTGTTCTTATGCATGTATATTCTTGCTATCCACGGCTTTGACTTTATGTATGAACATGGCTTTGATATTGTGGCTTGTACTTGCATACTGTTGTGTCCTTTACTTGGTGTTGTAGCAGTTTGTATTTGCTGTTTTCCATGAACATGCTTCACTGCATTATTATTGATTTGTTCAAACTTGACATGGTGATTTCTGTTGGTTCTTCTCAAAAATTGCTATGCCACTTTCCATGATTTCGACTTCACTGTTGCAAGTGTTCTTGCTTCTGCACATTGCTGTATCCATGCGCCACTGTTTGTACTTGATGGTTGCTCTTCTAGTTGGATATGTTGGTTCGAATTGCAATTTGTCTTTTGTACTGTTTCACCATGTTCAATGTTATTTGTTTCCTGTCATGTTTGTTTGCAACTTGACACTTGTTGTCTGCATTTCTAGTTGGATATGTTGGAGTTCCACTACTTTGTGCTTGTGCATTTCTGTGTTGGTTTAACCTGTACTTGTGGTTGCCTTCAGTAGCTTCTGGTTGGTCACTTGATTCACATGTGCACTGCCTGTTTGAAGTTGTAGCATGTCACTGTGATGTTTTCATTTGCTTGAGTTTTAACTGTGCTCGAGCTCTGTCCATACTTGTATTTGTGGTCTTCACTGTGTTCATGATGGTTGCTGTGCACTTTTGTGCTTTGAGTCAGTTGTAATGTGTGCACTTGCCTGCTGCCATACTTGTTCACCGGTGTACATTATTTGCTGTGCATACTTCATGATTGCACTGTTCATTTGTTGTTTGCATTATTGCTGTTGTGTTACTTTTATTCTTTTGAAACTCGAGTTGCACACTACTGTCTTGGTTTTGGGGCTGCTGGTTACATATGCATTCTGGTTCATTTTCGAGTCTAGTTGATGTTGCTGAAATCTGTAGCATCTTGGTTTCACTGATGGCCTGTTGTAGTGGTTGCGACTTGTTTACATTCTCGGAATTCAGCAGCTAGTCTTCATTTGTGACTGGTCGACACTTGCAGTTGACTGTGTCACTTTCTAGGTGCATTTGTGCATTCATGTGTATTGGGTATTGTTTTTAGTTTTGTACTGTCTTGAACTATCCATTTCACTTACTTGGTTGTTGACATTGTGTTATTTGGATTGCTGAATTTTTCATGTAACTGCTGACGTCGCTATGCAGTTGCTATGCCTTCGGTCATGTTGCCTTGTGTTGAATCCAGTTTCAAAACTCGGGTTTGACCTTGTGCTCGTGTCGTAATTTTGAATATACTGCACGTGAGTTGAACCCGGTTTTTCATTTGGGTTTGACCTGTGCTCACCTGTCCCTGTAAAACAATCAAGTGTATATATCGGCGTGCACGGCCTTGTGGCATATACAGTAATACACTGTGTATGTCACAAGTTGTTCGTGTATGATGAATTCAAATTTAAATTATGACGAACAACCCAAATAACTGAGGCAAATCATATTTTCAAAAATTATCTTTTATTTTTGAATTGCAAAAATATTTCTTTTTCAATTTTACTGCGTTAGTTTATATTTTTGCAGATTGCCCAGATGCTGGATTCAAACTGGAATGCAGTTGAAGATAAATTACGAGTGTGAGTGATATGCAGTGAGGTGCTGATGTAAATGTGAAAAAATGTGATGTAATCAAAGTGGTATAGTTATAGTGAGAGCTTGAAATTGTACTATTCAAAATTGTAATAAATATTTGTTTGAATAAAATATTCGTTTGAATTCAAATTCTGTGTAATTTATTTTATTTAACAAATATTTATTTAATCTGTGAAAAATAGAATAGTATATTAACAAATACATTTAAACGAATGTATATGTGTTTATTATCATCAAACAAAAATCATATAAGCGCATATTCAACAATCTCCCCCTTTTGATGATAACAAACATATATTTAAGATTTTGAATATGTTAAATGTATTTGATCATGGATATATCCTAATTGCTCCCCCTATTTAAATGCTTCCTCTCTACATAAAACTCCCCCTACATATATGCATACAAATAAAAATATGCAAATGATCCTAGATGCAAATAGAAAATTATTTGACCTTTGCTTGATTTTATTTGACAAAATCTTAACTTTTCTCTCCCCCTTTTGTTATCAGCAAAAGAATAATAGTGTTAGAGAAAATAGAGATAAAGTAATCGATATCAATCCAACATTAAAACTCAATTGAATATAAATATTAAATTTCAATAAAAAATCAAACAAAAATCATAAATATTTTGTTATGCGTATATTCCACTTTTAGAATGATGGAAATGATGTCATCATATAAAACCATACAGTTGTGTCTATTTGTGGCATATTTATATCAGGAATTTGAATATCTACTAACCATGCATGACCGTTAGGACTTTTAAATGAGATTAGTAGTATTCCAATTTTATATTTAGAAAAAATGAATTCAAGTATCTTCTAACCACGCATAACCGTGAGGACTTTTAAATGGGATTAGAATCAACTTGTTTATTTTACAAATCAACTTTTGATATGCGTTCCATACATGCATAACCGCGAGGACTTTTAAATGAGCATGGAAGCACATAACAAATTCCAAGTAATTCACCCATGCATAACCGTGAGGACTTTTAAATGAGAGTGAATACTTAGGTATTTATTATTATTATTATTATTACCCCCCCTTTTTTAAAAAAAAAATGAAAAATGAAAAAACAAACGATTCTTGCTTAAAGTACCACATATCGACAAACTATATAGAATTTTGATGAGTGATGGTTGTTAGAAATATGATAGATATAGAGATGGTCATGGAATTTTTACCAACAAAAAGTTTTATAACTCTTGTTTAAATTTCTAAAGAAATTTATTAATTATACCGTCTCAAGTCATAATATTTGATTAATATTAACACTCATCACTTTTTCAATCACTATTTTTCTTTTCGATAATCATTTGGGAGTCAGATTAGTCAAAATGTCATTTAAAATCAAATTCAAAAAATAATTATGAAATTAATTTTTCAAAATGACTAATCTGAAAATATGGTCAAAAATGATTTTCTCGAGGGGGTTTTATAAGAAAATTTTCTGCAATTTGAAAATTATTTGAAATGAAAAATATGCAGATGTTTTCTTTGAAAAACGATGCAGTTACTAAATGTCTCAAAAATCACGTTCAACTAGTAATTTTTCTATCAACTAGATTACCAGTGTAATCTGCATCTGAATTTCTCTTTCACTCAAAATTATCATCAACTGAATTTGATAGACCAAACCATGAAGTGTGCAAAAAAAAAAATCAAATTCAATTTTAACAGCAATTTAAATGACATTCTCTTGAATTTGAAATGAAGCCGTGTTAATAATCAAAAAACCGTGAATATAGAGTTAGCCGAATTATAACCAAATGTATGATTATCCAACAAAACACTATTTTTAATTCAAAATGATATATATGAAGTAATTCAAAAAATCTAAAGATTATTATAGTGTTTTTGGCATAAGAATATAATTGGCCAACTATTTTGAATAAGTCAGAATTATCATCTTTTCATCATCTCAATATTGGCTGATTTCAATTCAGAATATGGTGCACTTTATCACATTTAATATATCGTACAAATAAATATACCTTTACCTGTTTTACCTTTACGATATTTTTCGACGTTGTCCATTGTGATTCTGTCACCTTTATACTAGGCTAAGGAACTTTGTTTTGTCGCCCGTTGTGTTTCTGGAACAGCCAAAAATCCGGAGAACACAATTGTTGTTCCTTAGCCTGCCACCACACCTACACGATGAAAGATTTATGTGACCTAATTGTTTTTATAGGTCCATGGTTGTTAGTGGCAGAAAATTTTGAATAACAATTTTGTAAAGACCCAAAACTATTTATAATTGTTCCCTTCGGCACCCAAATTTGTTTAACTTTGAGAGATTTTATATTTGTGCCTTTAGGAACCCAAATCGATATAGTTTTCACATGTTTGGGTCTATACCAACAATTATTGTGATTGTGTCCATATTTTCTACAAATCGTGCACATTGAATTTTCTTGATTAATCTTGTTTTCAACAATTTTGGATTGATCATATCCAAGTCCTTTTGTAACCGTTTTAACAGTTTGCATTCCTAATAGCATGTTCAACGATTTTTTACTTTTTGAAAATTTATCTAAAGTCGTTGACAATTGTTGGACTTGTGTTTTGAGAGATTCATTTTCGTTTAACAACTGTGTGCACTTTTTAATAGAATTCTCTCTCCTAGTATTTTCATTCTCTTTTAAAATCAGAATTTCATTTTCAAGTGATTTTATATTGATTTCTGATTTTTTAATTTCTTCTTCGAATGTTGGACACTTACTACACTTAGGGATCCTACTTTGATAGGTTTTAACTAGTTGATCAAGTTGTTCATTGCATTCTATCAAAGTATCTTTTTGTGATTCAAGTTTGGCATACTTATCCCTAAGCCGTTCAAAACAGCCATTTATTTCGTGGAAATTGATAAGTAATTCAGAGTGAGTAAGTTTTGATACCTCACTTGGCTCGTCATCGTCACTGTCAGTTGTATCACCTCGAAGACACAATTCTGCCTTTTCGCTTTCACTGCCAGTGCTTTGATCATTCTCGTCTATTTCATCCCAAGTGGCTGCAAAACTTTTCTTTTTCTGTTTCTTTCCATGGCTGGATTTAATTTTTGGACAATCGGGCTTGATATGGCCGGGTTTGTTGCAATTATAACAAATAAACTTTTGTTCTTCTGAGTAGTCTAGTGCTTTGGCTATTCTACTTTTTGCTTTTTGATTTCGAGCTGAATTTCCATGTTTTTGATTCCATTTTTTGAATTTCCTTATTAACAGCTCTAATTCTGCTGCTCCATCATCTTCATCGTTATCATCATCACTTTCGGTTGTTCCTTTGAGAGCTATAGATTTCTTTTGAGTGTCACCTCCTTCACGCTCTTCCTTGAATTTCATTTCTAGCTCATAAGTGGTGAGATTTCCAATGAGTTCTTCAACTTTAAGCTGTTTTAAATCTTTTGATTCTTGTATGGTAGTTACTTTTGCTTCAAAGCTTCGTCGAAGGACTCTGAGGATTTTCCGAACTATTTCTAATTCGGTGTATGTTTTTCCGAGAGCTTTTGATTTGTATACGATATTGGAGAGTCGTCCGTACATCTCTTTGACATTTTCTTCCTTCGCCATTTTGAAGTTCTCGTATTCGCTGCTTAGCATTGCAAGGCGAGATTCTTTGACTTGAGATGTTCCTTCGTGAGTCACTTCTAGTATGTGCCATATTTCCTGCGCAGTTAGACAATGTGAGACACGATTAAATTCAAATTGATCCAATGAACAGATAATAGAATTCATAGCTTTGGCATTAGTATTTTGTAATTTATTTTCTAGTTCTGTCCATTGTTCCTTTGGTTTCTCTATTTCCTGATTATCTACAGTTATAGTTGGTATTCTATAACCTGTCTCAACAATATTCCAAGCGTCAATGGTTTTCAGAAAAATTTGCATTCTATTTTTCCAATAAGCATATTCACCATTGAACATTGGTGGTCCAACTATGGATTGACCTTCTGCAAAAGCATTATTAAAAGAAGCCATTTTAAAAATTCAAAATTTTAAAACAAAAACCGATTTTTTTTGAAACACGAATTTTTAAAACAAAAATTGATTTTTGTAAAATCAAATTTTTAAAACAAAAACAAAAATTGATTTTTGTAAAATCAAATTTTTAAAACAAAAACGGCTTTTGTTCCTAGCTCTGATACCACTTGTAGGATCGATTTCACCCTAGAGGGGGGTGAATAGGGTGATAGTGTAAATTATAAAAATTAATCGCGGAAGCTTATCAATTAATTTCAATTCAGATCACAGAATAGCAGCACAGATATCGCAGAATATAAATAACAGAATAAAACAGAACAACACAGAATTTACCCAGCTTCGGCAAAACCCTGCCTACGTGCTGCCCCCAAGGTTTCTACTAGAAATTAGATAGTCCCTCGCTTACACACGTAAACTCGCTATACCCGCTATTGACTAATCTAACTCTACGCTCAAAACCCTGCCACAACTCAACTACCGAGTTGCGAATTCCCAAACTACACACCGTAGTTTGTCCCCTAGTCACACGACTAGACAAATAAACGGTTTAAAAATAAAGATACAAATTAAAAACAATTTAAAAATAAATAAACCCTAATTTAACTAGAGCCTTATTAGTAACCAACAAATAAACCAGGCCGGCCCAAAGTAAAATAAGAGTAACTTCCCCTTTATTCTTTTTTTTTATTTCTTCGGCCGACTCCTCTTTGAAAATGGTTGCTTCGATCTCATTCGTTTCCTTGCTTAACAAAATTAGGGTTTGTGCAAAATTAAAGGCGCCGACTTCGTTGATCGTTCAGATGGTTGTTGTCGTGATTGCTTTGACGATCCTTTATTTCTTCGATTTGCACGAGGCTCCTTCTCGAGTTCACTTGACTTGGTATGTGATTTCCCTTTTTGCTTTTACAATTTTGGTTTTCTCGAACTCGATAATTAATTGCCGATGATGATTAGGGTTCTTATAGGATTTGATTTCCTAGAATTGCGTTCGTATATTTTATAATTGAATTTGTCAACTGATTCACCTCGGCCACTCGATGATGCTTGATTGTTTGAGATTGATTCTGACTAATTCGTTATCGTATATTTTGGTTGCTTGATGGTTACGGCTTTGATTTTGACTTTTTCATATGCATGTATATTCTTGCTATCCACGGCTTTGACTTTATGTATGAACACGGCTTTGATATTGTGGCTTGTACTTGCATACTGTTGTGTCCTTTACTTGGTGTTGTAGCAGTTTGTATTTGCTGTTTTCCATGAACATGCTTCACTGCATTATTATTGATTTGTTCAAACTTGACATGGTGATTTCTGTTGGTTCTTCTCAAAAATTACTATGCCACTTTCCATGATTTCGACTTCACTGTTGCAAGTGTTCTTGCTTCTGCACATTGCTGTATCCATGCGCCACTGTTTGTACTTGATGGTTGCTCTTCTAGTTGGATATGTTGGTTCGAATTGCAATTTGTCTTTTGTACTGTTTCACCATGTTCAATGTTATTTGTTTCCTGTCATGTTTGTTTGCAACTTGACACTTGTTGTCTGCATTTCTAGTTGGATATGTTGGAGTTCCACTACTTTGTGCTTGTGCATTTCTGTGTTGGTTTAACCTGTACTTGTGGTTGCCTTCAGTAGCTTCTGGTTGGTCACTTGATTCACATGTGCACTGCCTGTTTGAAGTTGTAGCATGTCACTGTGATGTTTTCATTTGCTTGAGTTTTAACTGTGCTCGAGCTCTGTCCATACTTGTATTTGTGGTCTTCACTGTGTTCATGATGGTTGCTGTGCACTTTTGTGCTTTGAGTCAGTTGTAATGTGTGCACTTGCCTGCTGCCATACTTGTTCACCGGTGTACATTATTTGTTGTGCATACTTCATGATTGCACTGTTCATTTGTTATTTGCATTATTGCTGTTGTGTTACTTTTATTCTTTTGAAACTCGAGTTGCACACTACTGTCTTGGTTTTGGGGCTGCTGGTTACATATGCATTCTGGTTCATTTTCGAGTCTAGTTGATGTTGCTGAAATCTGTAGCATCTTGGTTTCACTGATGGCCTGTTGTAGTGGTTGCGACTTGTTTACATTCTCGGAATCAGCAGCTAGTCTTCATTTGTGACTGGTCGACACTTGCAGTTGACTGTGTCACTTTCTAGGTGCATTTGTGCATTCATGTGTATTTGGTATTGTTTTTAGTTTTGTACTGTCTTGAACTATCCATTTCACTTACTTGGTTGTTGACATTGTGTTATTTGGATTGCTGAATTTTTCATGTAACTGCTGACGTCGCTATGCAGTTGCTATGCCTTCGGTCATGTTGCCTTGTGTTGAATCCAGTTTCAAAACTCGGGTTTGACCTTGTGCTCGTGTCGTAATTTTGAATATACTGCACGTGAGTTGAACCCGGTTTTTCATTTGGGTTTGACCTATGCTCACCTGTCCCTGTAAAACAATCAAGTGTATATATCGGCGTGCACGGCCTTGTGGCATATACAGTAATACACTGTGTATGTCACAAGTTGTTCGTGTATGATGAATTCAAATTTAAATTATGACGAACAACCCAAATAACTGAGGCAAATCATATTTTCAAAAATTATCTTTTATTTTTGATTTGCATATTTCTTTTTCAATTTTACTACGTTAGTTTATATTTTTGCAGATTGCCCAGATGCTGGATTCAAACTGGAATGCAGTTGAAGATAAATTACGAGTGTGAGTGATATGTAGTGAGGTACTGATGTAAATGTGAAAAAATGTGATGTAATCAAAGTTGTATAGTTATAGTGAGAGCTTGAAATTGTACTATTCAAAATTGTAATAAATATTTGTTTGAATAAAATATTCGTTTGAATTCAAATTCTGTGTAATTTATTTTATTTAAAAAATATTTATTTAATCTGTGAAAAATAGAATAGTATATTAACAAATACATTTAAACGAATGTATATATGTTTATTATCATCAAACAAAAATCATATAAGCGCATATTCAACATTTATTATTTTCTTAAATAATACTCGGGTCAGGCCGAGATGTTACAGGTGCTTCTGCTTGACTTCTTCCCGGGGTTTGCTACTCTGACTTTTGGCTAACTATTTAGATTAGCAGTTTTTGTTGTATACACTTGAGATATAGACTCATAGTTGTATTCTTTTGTATAGCACGTGTTGTTATTCTTTTGTAATATTGTGGATCTTTTTGACCACTACTCTGATGTACACTTTCATGTGTTAGTTATATATTCATATCTTCTTCCACCTTTGTGATATGGATGTCTGTGACTGATGTGTGTTATGCTTATTTCTATGTTTGTTTCCGAAGATTATTTATAGCCACCGTGTGATAAGCAATCACATGGATGGTCGCTCCTCAACAGCCTTATTCTCCTTGCTAGTTGACAGCACTACACCGTAGTGTTCTTGGCTAGCGTGGGTATAGAGGTGGGGCGTCGCATTGATCTACCACTTTGAAAACTGGAAATAGAAGATGATCTGCAACTTGATTATTGAACTGAAGCTTGATTAAGTTTGAGACGTTATTGATCTTTGCTTGATTGCTTTCAGGTTTGATTTTCTTTTCTGATTTTAGTTTCCAGGTTTGAATTTTGCTCAAGTTTTGGATTTTGAAACATATGAAAGAAAAATGAAGTGTAGGGGTATAGTGATATATATATATAACCTTGTTTTCATTTTACTTACTTTTTTTAAAAATAAAAAGAAAATGACACTTGTATTACATGATAAAATTAACTTAACACTTGTTCAAATTCTTGTTAAAACACCTACACATGATTTGACTAGGTGGGTTTTGGTAGGGTTGGTTTCATGTAAGTTGAGGTGAAAGCATTGGATCGAAGGTCACTTCCAAAAGAAGCGAAACCACCTTTTTATTAAAAAGGTTAAATTAATGCTAAGTTTAGTAATCTCTTTATAACTAACCTGCCTATTTGTAAACACCTAATTGGTTGCCTTAAAACTTTTCAAATACTTAACAACATACCTATTGCATTTATCAGATCTAAATCAAGGGAAAAACTAATGTTTAAGCCCTTCCATTACGCAAAACAAATATTGCAAATAAGTCCTTCTTTTAAAATGACTTATTCTCCATAGCAAATAAATTAGGAAAAATCCCTAAAAATCATAGAAATTCATTTTCATCAGGTTATCAAACATATTATAACGATCCTATTTTATATTTCTCCCCCTTTGTCATCAACAAAAACTAAGCCTAAACTACATAAATCCCCCTTAAACTAAAACTATGGAACTAAATGCTAATAACGAAGTATAATAAGCGAAATATATCTCTAATTTTATTATATATGATGTTACATTACACTTATATATGAAACCTAGACACAAATATATACAAGTTATAGAAAAAATACCTAGTTCTCTTCTTAATTTAGTAAAGGTTGATTGATTCAAGGGTTTGGTCAGAATATCAGCTATTTGATTCTCATTGTTGATAAAGTCAAGAGAAATAATCTCTTTACTTATATTATCTCTGAGAAAAAGATACTTAATATCAATATGTTTTGTTCTGACATGATGAGTAGGAATTTGGATAAATTTATTGCACTTGTATTGTCGCAATAAATTGGTCATTTTGAAATATTTAATCCAAAATCCTTTAGGATATGTTACATACAGATAACTTGAGAACAAGCCAAGGCAGTAGAGATGTATTCAACTTCAGTTTTTGATAGTGAGATAGTATTTTGGGTTTTACTAAACGAAGAAACCAAAGAATGTCAATTTCCACTTGTACTTTTTCGGTTTAATTTATAACCAGCATAATCAGCATCACAATATGCGATTAAATCAAATGAATCAATTTTAGGGTAAAATAGGCCATAGTCTAAAGTGTGTTTAACATATCTTAGGATACATTTAACAGCTTTTAAATGGGTTTCTTTGGGTTGAGGTTGACATCTTGCATAGAGACAGACACTATGCATGATATCAGGCCTATTCACAGTTATATAGAGTAGTGATCCAATCACTCCTTTGTATATTTTTTGATCAATATCTTTTGACATGTTATCTTTATTCGATGCTTCATTGGTTGCCACAGGAGTGGTGTAACGACCCTAGATTTTAATTTAATTTAAATTGATAATTAAATGAATTTTTGAATAGAATTGTAAGATAAATTGATTTAAATGGAAGCGAGTTTCCCCGATTCGACTAGAAAATATATAAAGTCGTATGGATTTGACAATTTGTATATATGTGAATATATATATTTAAATTGGATTTGAAATAAAATCTTAAATAAATGGTTTTAAAAAAAAATATACATAAGATAACTATAAAGTAAATAAATTAGATAAGATTTAAACAACAAAATATAAACCTAGAAATTCATCTACATTTTGAAAATGAATATATATATGTAGTTTTGTAAAATATCAAGTAAGTAAACATACTAAATAAAAATCTAACATATAATAATAAAAGACACTTCATTAGATTTCAAAGTATAAGACCAAACAAAATATATTAACATTTACACTTGCACTACAAGAAAATGCAAACATATCAGCCGAGCAAATACATGCAAGTAGAAAACAAATAAATAAAAATAATAACAACAAGTAAGCAAGCATGGAAAACAAAGTACAAAGATAAGAAAGAAGCCACCACTATCTCATCTCATATGGTACAGCCGAGCTAAAAGATGTAGGCAAGCATAAACAAAGGCAAAAATAAAAATAGAATAAGTAGGTATGGAATGAAGTAATGCAAATATCTCAGCCACTATAATGTATTTTATCAACCTAGGCAGTAAACTTGTACAAACAAAATGAGAATAATATATTTAGATATGAACAAGACATAGCAATTGATACCAAGATCCTTAGTACACTACCTTATACATATCAGCCGAAGTACATACAACAACTTCAACCATGCCTAGAGTACAAAACAATATTTTAACTTGTAAGCTTTCTTTATATTTATCAAACTACTTCATTTCCTATATCAAACATCTTTCATCATTTCGTTCCTTCAAGCCGGAAAAAAAAAGAAAAAAAAGAAATCTAAAGTAATTAACGTCTCAAACAAACCTGAAGCCTTAGAGATCCAATACTTCAAACTAAAACAAAAACAAAACATACAACCTCATTGAAAACCAGAGATTCAAGAGAGAGGGCTTCAGCTTGCAAACTCACTGCTTATCTCAACATAAAAGAACTCTGTCCATTTTCCAAACAGGTGAGTAACATTCTTTTTAAAACTCAAAGTATGAACTTTGAATGTAAATGCTTGCTTGCGTGTATACGTATACATAAAAATGATGTATGCAGGTTTGAAAATGAAAGCATCTTCTCTGTTTAAACTAAGTACTGTGAGTAAACACAAAATTTAGAGCTTTAAGTTTGATTTAAAAAAAAAAGGAAATGTTGCAACTACATGTCTGTGAATACATAAGTTTATATATATGTGTGTGTGTTCTTGGTAATGGAATGGGTGTGCAGGCTGATATTTAAATACCTCTCTGTTTTAAGTTCATGAACAAAACATCTTTGATTCAAAATTCTTTTTCTTTCAATCTACTTATAGAGTGGACTTAGAATCAAAATGGAAATTGGTTGTTATGGTATAAACTTGAGATTAAAAATTTATAGAAGTTAAAATCAAGTTTAACTTTCTCTGGAAAGTAAAATAACCCAGCTAAGTTCAAAAAGAGCAAGAATTCGAACTTCGTAATTTATGAATTCAGATGTATAAATGGGATTGTTATACTTTAATATGATTTTTAAAACTCGAATCAAAATTTTTAGAGCTAGGATTAAGCTACAGTTCCGGGATGAACGAAAATGGGTTATGGTTGATTTTTGGGTGATAGAGTGGACCGGAATACTCAGCGTTTCGCGTGGGGGTGAAGGAGCCTCCGGAGGAGTTGGGAAACTTATCTGGAGTTGCTCTAGTTCGACGTGGAAGCGGTGGTGGGGTTTTGAATATTTTTAACCTAATTTTAGTGAGGCAGTTTTGTTCGTTTCGTTCGCCATCTTCGATTGATCGAGCGTCGCGAGTCTCTGGGAGATGGAAGAAGGAGCATGGACGATGCTTTGACCAGAAGCACGCGATCTCTGATGGTCGGGGGAGGAGGAGCGAAGTGATTTTCATGGACGGGTTTTTGGGTTCTTGGGTGTCAGGTGTCTCGATTTTGATCTGTCGTTGAAATTGTCAAATTGAATGATCGGAGCATTTAATGAGATGGTCGTCGACTTGGGAAGGCTAGTGGAGTTGATCAGAGGCGATCGTCTCAGGCGTGCATGTGCACGAGATAATTTTCGTGCATATATTTGGGGAAGAAGAAGTGGCATGGAGGAAGACTCGAAGTTTTGTTTGATTGTCTCGGGGTCGTGTGCGTGAGAACGTGATAAAGACTCGAAGCAAATTTTTGAGTGGCTCGGGTATGAGTGTTTTGCAGGTTTAAATAGAAACCTGTTTTATTGTTTTGAAAACTTAAACTGAATTTGAATGATCAGACAAAGTTTAAAATAAATTTTGAATCAAAGTTAAATGTAAATCCAAGTCCAGTTGAAACTTAGTTGAAAATAAATAAAGTTTAATAACTTGAAATTACGTAATAAACTAAGTAGATTTGAAAAGGAAATTGAATTTAAAATTTGAACTTGATTTGTAAAAGAAAGATTTGAGCAAGGCCAAAACAAGTTTTGAACTGAACTTATAAATTTAAGTTTTAAATATGCATTTAAGTTCGGTTTGAAACTTAGTTTGGAAACAAAGTTTAAAAATTTAAATTTGTTTAATAACTGGAAAACGTTAAATACTTAAGTGTATTCTAAAAAAGGGTTATTCGTTTTAATTAATTAAATTTGAAATGAATTTAAAAGTAAATTGAATATGAATTGTCAACATATTTATAAGTGATAATAAATCACTAATAAGAAAGAGATTTGTCTTAAGTTAATTAAAATGAATAATTTATTTATTTAATTTATTAATGAGTTGGGTAAATTAAATAAGGAATTAAGGGTTAAGCCCAACAAATTTTAAAAGTTAATAATGTTAAACAAATTTCAGTGATAACAAAGTAAATAAATGTTCGATTATTTTTGAGTTATGAATTTATTTCAAATTGAATAAATACGTAAGGATGTTTTAAAAATATCAATTAATATTTTAATTAAGCAGTTAACCTAAGTTAAGTGTTAAAGTTAATTAACATTAAAGTCTCAATTTAGTGACAATTTGATTTCAAAGTTTAAAGAAGTTTTGTTTTAAATGATAATTAAGATAATTTTTATTATAAATTAATTGTTTAAAAGTTATTAAGAATGATTTATTTATAATGGTAAGTAAAGATTGGTTAATTAAATTTTTAATTATAGTTCACTAGGGGTTTATCACTGTGTGACTAATAAACTGGTAAATTAATAAATTGGTGTCTAATTTATTTGAAATTAATAATTGTTGATGATAATTAATTTCAAGATGGTTAATTAAAGATTTCAATTGAATGGTTAGTGATTAATTGAAGGATAATTGAATAACTAAAGGTTAATTTTCCAATAAATTTAAAGTTGACCAAATTTGATTAATAAATGACTTAAAGATCTTTAATCAAATGATTTAGGATCGATTAATGATAATTAACCATGATTGATGACTTATCTGATTTAAATTAATCAGATAATTAATTAAGCTTACATATGCATGTTTGAATTCTATTAATCGTTGAATTGTTTGATATCCCTGATTTGTGATGCTTTGTGACACATCCTGATTTATGTTGTGATCTGTAATTTACTTATTTGTGATATATATCTGTGATCTGTGAATAAACGATAAGTGTTATAGTTAATACCCCTTATCAACTATATTTATGTATTCTGATCTGTGATGATTGTATGATATTGCACTACTGTGTAAAACCCCTGGACCACACTTATACACACACCAATATGGATTTCACGAGGAAATCGATTAAGTCACAGATTTTTGAAATAGTTTTAAATTTGAATATTTGAATTCAAATGTTTTGGAAATGGATTGGGTTTAAAGTGAAAAGCTTTTGAAATGGAATTTCGTAGATGAAATTTATTTTGAATTACTCGATAAAATATGAAGTTGAATAATTTGATTTGAACTTAAATTCAAAATGTGAAACTAAATTCTATGATTTGAAACTAGAGATTAAAGATGTTACACCAGTTATATATGGGTTAAAACTATTTTAAAAATATTGATTTGGGATGTGAATAGAATTCAAGGGCTTTAACTCGTGTAAATATAATTGGATTTTTCTGAAACGAAAACTGTTTGTTTTCAAATAATAAAAGCTTTCACATAAGAAATGAATGTCCAATTTGTGTTAAAAAGAATTTCAACTTTGAGAATGAAGATAATTTCCAAGTTATGAAAACGATTTGAAAGCTATAAGTTGAATCTGGATTTAAAAATTCAACAAGTTAATTGAATTTTGAAAGCTATGAGTTAAATCTTTGATATAAAGATTTAACGAGTTAATCCAAATGGAATAGAAATTGTTTTGAAATCCGTAAATGGAACTTTGTGAAATAAATCTTTTGTTTAAAAGATTAGAAATGGTAATTGATTTAAACCGTTTGAAAGAAAGTTTTGGGTTTTAAGTTGTAACTTAATTGAAATCCCAATATCCATATATTTCTTGTAAATATTGCGCTCACTGTTCGGTTTAGCCGGGAGAGGACCTTTGTGTCATATATCCCATTCCGAATATGTAATATGTCGTTATGGATAGCATTGAAGACCGGTGTTGAAGACCGGATATTTTTGAAAGCGTAAGGACAACTCGTCGAATGTCTTTGCATCGAATGGTCCCCGGTATAGAGACTCCATATATGATGGGAAGTCCGAACGTGATTTGTGAATATCCGAATTGCAAGGACTTCTTTGTAAGTGCCTTCGGTTCTGTTCGAGCCCGGAACAGACTTGTATGGATTGGTATGTCTGACATTACAAATTGAGATATAAAGCCGATTTCTTTCATATATATTTCTGTTGGTGGCGGAGAATTTATTCTCTTAGCTTAACACCCTTCTCTGAGACGTACGAGCTCAGAGGTTATGTAGTTGATGGTTGTCAGCGATATATTCCCAATTTGGTAATGTGACATGCAGAGTGTTGCTGTGAAATGATCATTGTGTTGATCATTTGTGATAGGATCATTTGTTTGATCGTTTATCTTTGTGATCATTTCTATGATCATTTGTTGACCCAAAGCATGGCTTTTGTATAAAGTATGTTTTTGTGGACATGACTTCGTCGAGCCTCACACCCCGGAATGGTCAAAACAGGAAAGATGCGGCAAGGTTATGAGGGGTAGCTCCCTTTAGGGTATGTGCATTTCCTTCTCGAAAAGGGTGGTATCATGGTATGGAGCCCAGATACTTACTCATGTTGAAAACACTTTGTTATGATTGTGTGATGATGGTGACGAGCGCTCGGTTAAAGGTCCCAAAGGACCGAGGGATGGCATACTCGTGTCAGTTGTTACCCAGTTAGGGGTAACCCGGCCTTGTGTTGGCAGAGATCCGGTTTGGTTCTCGGGGACGTCCATCCAGAGGCGTTCTCATGTGGCAATGGGAAGTTCCTTGGCCTGATCATTCGTTGGAAATCCAAAGAAACAATACGACACTTGTACGGTTTTAGTTGTAGAACCTGCCATTTAATATGGTAGCTATAGTAGGCATAATATAATGGTACCTATGCTGGCTAAGATTTATATTCTACTTTCGAAATGATTTGTTCTACACTATGCACTAGTAATAATATCAAATGTTTCTTTTTAATGCGTATCAAGCATCTTTGACTAACATAAGAAGAAATCTCCTCCAAGTCTGCGTTTGCATTGTGTGTGTGGCGGGAGGTCTTATGGTAGTCTCATTTTTAAAAGCATTGCGAATCGACTTTAAAAATATTTCTTTGAATGTTTTAAAAGATAAACTGTTTTTGTTGCTCACACCAGTCCCACGACTGATCCAGAGTTTATTGTTTCTTTCCTAAACTCTGGGTGCTCATTATTTTCTACACGAGCAGTCTAGAGTTGGGTTTTTCAGATAGTCAGATTAGTAGGTTATCTGGAGCTAGTTCAGTCTTTGGATCACACCGCACTTGCTTATCTTTGTGCATCGTTATTGGGAGTTCGAGCTATTGCTGGATTGGTTCTTGGAGATGGAGTTACAGATCTGGAGTTCTTCGTTGAAGACTATCTTAGAGTTATATTGTTCCGCTGCTATTTATTGTATCATATCTCTGATGTATATTGATATCTATTGGATCATCTGTTGTATCAGATATTGTATCAAAGCTGTATATCAATGTATTATTCTTTTATTCCGCTATATTATTTACTTATTGTTGTTATAAGCTCCGTCGGGCCGGATTCGACATTTGAATTTGCGGCATTCGAATATAGGTAACGTATTCGGTGTCGATTTTCGAAGGTCAAGTCAGGATCGCTACAAGTGGGTTTTCCACTCGCAATGGTCATACCAAATTTACTAACTAAATCCCTAGCATACTTTTCTTGACTAATGAAAATACCACTATCTAATTGTTTTATTTGCAATCCTAAAAACAAGTAAGTTCATCCATAGACTCATCTCAAAATCTTTTGTCATTATTTCAGAAAACTCTTTGTTCATTTCATTATTTGTTGATCCAAAAATGATATCAATTAAAGAAATCTATACTAATTGGATATCAGTCTTGTTTCTTTTAATAAAGAGTATTATCTACTCTACAAATTTCAAAATTTGGTTGCAATAGGTAAGATCTTAGTCTGTTATACCAGGCTCTAAGAGCTTCTTTCAGACTATATAAAGCTTTCTTTAATTTGTAAACATGATTTTGAAACTTTTCTTCTTTAAAAAGTGGAGGTTGTTCAACATAAACATTCTCTTTAACAAACAATTTAAAAAGACACTTTTGACATCCATTTGAAATTATTGTGGTTTGCGAAAGCAAGTAGAATTCTAATGCTTCTAATCTGGCTACGGGTGCAAAGGTTTAAAAAAAGTCTATTCCTTTTTCTTTATAATAACCTTACGCGACTAACCGAGCTTTATTTCTAACGACCTGACCTTGTACATTCATTTTATTTTTATAAATCCATTTAGTTCCGATTATAGTTTATTCCTCAAGTCTAAGAGCAAGTTCCCATACATTATTTCTGGTGAATTGATTCGGTTCTTCTTGCACAGCAAGAATCTATGAATCATTAGATGATGCTTCCTTTGGAATTTTGGGTTCAATAGTTGGTATAAAAGCTATATTACTCATCTTGTTTAGTTGATTTCTAGTTCTAACAACAGATTCGATATTTCCTAGTATATTTTCTATAGGATGATATTTTAAAAGCATGATCTTTTTATTATAATGAACAATTTCACAATTTATTTCATTTGATTCATTATTTAAAGTAACAAAATCATATTCATCATTTATTTGAAAAAAATCTTTGAAATTTTCATCAAAAGATACATGCATTGTTTCTTTAATGGTGTTAGTTTTTAAATTGACTGTATGTTTTACTTTTATTAGAATATCTGATAAAGATTCCTTTGTCGGATTTAGGATCAAATTTATCAAAATTGTCATTTGCATTTAGAATAAAGCATTTATTCCAAAAATTTAAAATAAGATACCTTTGGTTTCTTATTGAAAAGAAGTTCGTATGGTGTTTTTTTGGTTAGAGGTCTAATTAAAATCCTATTCAAAATGTAATAAGCTGTAGTGACTGCTTCAATTCAAAATTTTCTTGGTAATTTACTATCTAAAAGCATAGTTCATGCACACTCTTGTATCGTCCAATTTTTACGCTCTACCACTCCGTTTTGTTATGGAGTTTATGGAAAAGAAAAATTATGAGTTATTCCTTTTTTATTACAGAAATTCTCATAAGTACCATTTTCAAATTTTCCACTGTGATCACTATGAATAGTTTTGGATTTTAAAGAAAGTTGATTTTGAATTCTTTTTGCAAATTTTTTAAATAAACCAAAAGCATCACTTTTATGTTACAGAAAAATTATCCATGTAAATCATTCCAATTATAGAAACATGTTTACTATGATTTATTGACTGAATTTGAGATGGACCAAACAGATCTAAATGAAGTAACTCAAAATGTTTTGAAGTTGAAATTGTATCTTTCAGTTTGAATGAACTCCTAAGTTTTCCTAATTGACAAGCATCAAATATATTATCTACTTTAAAATCCATTTTAGGAGGACCTCTTACTAGATCAAGTTTTGAAAGTCAAGACAAGAGTTTGAAATTCAAATGCCCAAATCTTTTATGCCAAATCCAAGGGTCACTTGTATTGGCCAAAAGACATAGGTTATCATTTTAGATTTTCATACTGAGAATATAAATACTTTTCTTCCTAATTCCTTCAAAGGTAATATTCTATTTATTATCTTCGATGTGACAGTTGTCCTTTTCAAATTTAATTTTGTAGCCCTTGTCACATAGTTGACTTATGCTAAGTAAGTTGTGTTTTAGATACCTAACTAACATACTATCAGAATTACGAGGAGTTAGAGTTACCAATATTATCGGTGTTAATCACATATCCTTTTGAGTTGTCTCCAAAGTTGACCAGTCCTCCATCTTCATAAATTATGTAATTCAGTATCTCCAGATTGCCATTCATGTGTATTGAACGTCTATTATTAAGTATCCATTTGTTTTTTCTTGATTTGCACCATTTGTACATTGGATGTTGATTCTTTAAAAGCCATATAACACATCTGTTCCTGCATAACACACTAGTTCAGTAGATAAATCGATTTTCGATAATAACAATATGCAGATTTATGAGACAATGATGGTTTGGACAGTTTTGAACTAGTGCTAACAGAATCTCCAAAAATTGCCATTTTAAACTTTTTCAAAATTCAGATTATGATAACTTTGAAAACCAATGCTCTCATACCAAATGTAGGAAATGCAGATTACGGATCTTAAGGAAGAATTAATACTAGAGGGGGGTGAATAATGTTTAATTAATTTTATGAATATTTTTGAAATCTTTTAAAATTAAACCCAAATAGATGTAATTCACAAGCATGGAGACAATCACAGAACCAGACATAGATGCAAATAGTAATAAAAGCAGTAAAGGAAAGAACACACCGAAATTTTATACTGGTTTAGAGTTACCCTACATCCAATACCATATAATTTTATGTGCAGATTTCTTTTCAAATATAATGTTGATATTACAACCTCGATTTCAAGGTCGCGAGTACACCCTTCTATTTTCGAGTCCTGGGCAAACTCTCTTGATTTAATCAGGCTATGAGATCACTGGTGTATGAGCTACAATCACACCTAATTGATTTATGGACCAAAATCACACTGTTTCCAATCATATTTTGATAGAGAGAGACTTGATACGCTTTGAACTTTGATTACAAATGGTCCTATAACTCCAAATAGCACTGAGATCTTTGAAAGAGAGTGGTAGAGAATCAAACTAGAGACGACCGAGTTTGATTCACTTAGGATTTCAGTAGAGTTTTTTTAAAGCATTTGAAATATAAGAGAATATTTATTTGAGTGGAGAAGAAGGAGTGAAGAAATAAAGAAAAAACTAGATTAAAATTCATTCAAAACAACTTGTATATATAGGAGAACAATGGTCATGTACATTCGCTAAAGGTTATGACGAATAGACACTTCTTTTGAAAATTTAAAATCTACGGCTACCATGTCGAGATGGGGTGTATAGGGATGTATATGCCTATGTTATTTTAGAAATATGATTTTGCTTTAAAATGATTTCTATTCTAAAACTTGTCAAAACAATTTCTAAACTTTGTAAAGAATTTTGATTATAATTTAAACTTATAAAAGAGTTTTAGAAAGTAATCTTAAAATATATAATCTATTTTATAAAAGTAATATTAAAAACTAAGTATAGACTTCTTTAAAATATATTTTTGAGATTTGGAGCTAAAATATTAAAATCAAGAGATAGTTTAAAAAACAAGAGCTGGTTTTGAGATCAAAAATATTAAAAATGATAAGAATAGTTTTTGAATCAAGGCTAAAATATTTAAATTGATAGAGATGACTTTAAAACATAGTTTTTGGAAAAATAGTTAAAATAAATTATTTTGAATATGTCGTGGATTCCATTTCACAAGAAAAGGTCGTGGGTTCCATCCCACTATTAAAGCGAGAAGGTGGATTCCATTTTACAATTAAATCGGAATAAAGATCTTAGCGCTATTACGAAGTTTTAACATAAATCTAGACTCTATTACTTATCTTGATATCTTGAACTCTTGATTCTCATGAGTCTTCGATCTTTAACTCATCAGTCTTCAATCTTTATACTATACAGTCTTCATTCACAATACCGGCATATATATATATATATATATATATATATTCATGCATATACATATATATCTAGATAAAGATATTGGTATTTATATTTTATAACAACTCCTAAGGTTGTTGTCATTTAAATCATCATCTCAGCAACTAACAAAGATGTTTTGAATTTTTGAGCTAAGGTGACTGAACGAATGGGTATAATTGATGTGAATTAATAGAGAGTGAACTGACATGTTTTAGGTTAAAAGATGCCTTTTTGGGTTTTTAGGATAAATGCAAAAGAGAGGGAAATTCAAATTTTGAGTTTGAAAATAAATTTCAGGCTGGTATATTGACATATGGGTTTGGGTATATCGACATATGAGCAAGAAAATCCAAAAGTAAAGAAAAGGCAAAAAAATTCACATACACATACATACATATATGTTTCTATATACCTATATGCATCCACTATATTATTAATCTATATATTTTACTCCTTGATTCAATAATAAAAAATAAATAAAAATACCTCCTTTTGCTCCTTTTTGTGATATTGTCGATGCTAATCACATATCCTTTTCAATTATCTCCAAAGTTAATCGACCTACCATCGTTGTAAACGGTATCTTTTAAGATTTCCATATTTTCCATCATGTGTCTTGAGCATCCACTATCCAGTATCCATTTGTTTAAAACAAATGTCTACTCACCATCAGCTATATAATATACTTGTTCCTGCAATGCAACATTATACCTTGCCAAAATATCGAATGACTTTTCAAAATAATTAAATTCTAACACATTGTTTCATAAAATTATTTTTCTATAATAGTGCTAAAAAAGTACTAACAATATTACTTGTCATTTAAACTTTCAAAATTCAGATTATAAGTTATTAAAACCAAGCACTTTTATACCAAATGTGGGTTGAAGAATGATGGATCTTAAGGCAAATTTAACACTAGAGGAGGTGAATAGCGTATTCTAGATTATGTAAATCCTTTTAAGATTAATATTAGTTCACATATTAACAACACAGATTTATACTAACAATCAGTCACAGATGTAATCACAGATAAATATAAAAGCAATAAAGTAAAGTGTAACGATTCCAATTTTTGAGTAAAATTTAAATTGATAATTTATATAAATTTTTGGATTTAATTGGTGAACCTATTTAATATTTCCAATTAAAATAAGATATTTGTTTGTTATTTAACTATATGTATATAAATTGATTCTAAATAAAATTTTGATTTGAAATTCAAAACAAATAATATATATTTGAAAAATAAAATGGATTTAAAAAAATTTAAAATTTGGATTTAAAATTGAAATTCAAAGGATAGACATTTAAAATATTTTGGATTTAAATTATATGTATAAAATTTTACTTTGTATATAATTTGTTTTATTTATAACATTTTCTTTAAAGTGATTCATATACGTATTTAGATAAGGATTTATAAAATAAATAAGTATAAAACTTTATATTAACATTTAAAATAAAAAGAAATTACTTAAGGGACAAGTGTAAAACTATGGAAGCTTATTTAAACAAGTGTTAAAGGATAAATGATGATTATGACAAATGCTAAGAATTTTTACAAGTGTCCTTTATAATTTTTTATTTTTTTATTTTTATTATCACAAAATTAACTTATAAAACATAAGCTTCCTTCTCTTTATATCTTTTCTATCTTCCTAATTCAAAAGCCAAGAAAACTCAAACCATTTCTCAAACAAAATCTGATAATCAATTTCTCAAACAAGAAATATTCAAATCCAATACCCTGTAACAATAACTACAAACCACTTTCAAAAAATCAATGCTTGTAAAATTTCTCAGAAGCAAATCTATAATCAATTCACCCCTCAAACCAGAAAGCTATAACCTGTAATTATTATTTTCAAAAACAAAGCCTGAACACTTCCTTCAACCTGGAACAAAGCCTACATCATTTTATTCAACCTGAGATTATCAGAAGCAAGCAAACTCAAGGAGAAAGATCAAGCAGCTCATCTTTGCTTCATTGCTGAGTCATCTCTACAAATTTTAGTAACAAGTAACTTAAGTTCTAGTCAAACAATTCAATTTTCAACCTTCTCAAGCCTCTGCTTTTTAAAGGTGAGTAAAAAAAATTAAAACAGTTTAATCTGGGTTTATCTCTAATGCATGTGATGATATTGGTTTGAACTGAAGTTCTTTAGCTTGAATCTATCTGAATTGATATATATGTTATGTGAGCAGATCTGTATATAAATATACTGGAAGCCTGTCCTCTGTTGATTCAGTTTTGGTTTTTCTATCAAAAATTCAAATCTCCCAATAGAATCAATATTAGACTTTAATGTTTAAATGAAAGTTGATTGTTGAAGTCTATTGTTGATATTAAAAATAGAATGAAATTCATATTTATGACATAAATCAATAATCTTAATTTCTGATTTGGATTACATGAATGTATTCATGATTGAAAATCACGAATTTTAATATACATTTCATGATTTTTAGATTTCTAATTAAAGGGAAATTTTGAGATGATCATTTTGGGAATTTTTGGTGATGGCCGATGGTCTGAGGTGTCTAGGTGGTCGATGTTTGGGCTGAAGGTGGTATGAGGCATGGGGGTCTCAGGAAAAATACTGGTGGTATTTAACGATGGTCGCGGTGGGTGTGCTGAGTCGAACTAGGGTTCATCTTCTTGTTTTGGACGTGTTGATTTCGAGCTTCGTATGGCATCGATCGATCACCGAAGGTGATCGCGTGAGGGAATTTAGAAGCATGGCGACGCTTAGGTGAGGATGGCGAGGTGCACGAGCTTAGGTTTGTTGGCGATGATCAAATTTCTAATTAGGTTGGTATTAGATTTTGGACCAAAGCATTCGATGTTGTTTGGTTGCGTGTTCGCCGATCTAGGTTGTCGTAAGGGCTGAGGAGGTCGTCGGCGTGACGTGGGAGCTATCGCGACTGGTCGGAGCGACATTGAATGGCCGTGCAAGTGCACCGTGCACACTCGTGTAGGTGGATGATCGATTGATATGGGAAGATGAGCTCGACTGGGAGTTGTGCTCACTTATTTTGAGATGTGACTCGAAGTGAGGGAGATTGGCAGTGAGCTCGAAGGTGACTCGAGTTTCTGGTGCGATTGACTCGGGTTTGGCCCAAGATGATTTTCTGTTTTAATAAAAGCTAAATTTTTTGTAAAGAAATTGAGTTTTAAATTTTTTAAAACAAGGTAAGTCAAGTTTTTAAGTTATGAAAATAATTGTTTTCACAGATGTATGTTTAACAAGTTTTAATACACACACACACACACACACACACACACACACACATATAATAGATAAGTTTTGAAAGGTAGAATAAGTGGTTTTTAAAAATGATTATGCATTAAAATTTATTAAACAATTTTGAGAAGTTTTCAATGATTTAAAGATTAAATTAGATGTTTAAATTATTTTTAATTTTAATTGATTTCTAAATGTTTATTTTTTAAATAAGGTTTAATGATATAATTAAGCAAAATCAATTAAAATAAAGAGTTTATCTTTAAGTTATTAAGATTTTGATTAATTTAAAATAATTAATTTGTGAAGATAATAAAGGTTAATTAATTATTGTTATTTATTTAAGAATAGTTAATTAATGTAAATGATTATTGATAAGTAAAAAAGTTTAATTAAGATAAATGATTTTCTTAATTAATTAAGGTCTTTTTAATTTAAGGAGTTAAGTAATTATTTAATTAATTTTAAATGATTAGTTAAAATAATTAACTAAAGGAATTAATTAGTCAAGTTAATTAAAGATAATCACTTATGAATTAGTTTAGTATAATCACTTAGTGAAGTAATTAGTGGATAATTACCGAATGTAATTAAGGAGAATAATTACTTAATGAAATAATGAGAGGATAATTAATTTATTAATGAAATTAATTAAGGATAATCACTTATTATAATTTTATAAGGGTTAATTAATTTTGTAGTTAACTTAAGGTTAATTAATTTTTGTAATTAATTAAGGATAATTAATTTGATGGTAATTAATTAAGGGTTAATTAATTTATTAATTAATTAATTAAGGGGAATTAATTAAAGGATAATTGATTAATTAAAGATTGATTCATTTATTAATAAAGGTTGATTGATAAATAATTAAAGGTTAATTAAAAAATGATTTAAAGGTCAATTTAAAATGGTTTGTAATTAATTAATATTAATTAACCAGAATTTGTAGTTATTCATAAGTAATTAATCTGATTTAAATTTATCGGATGATTAAATTAATCTTACTTATGAATGTTTGGATTCAATTGAATATTGAATTGTATGATATCCCTAATGTGTGATGCTTTGTGATATGAATAATTTTTGATTTGAGCTGTAATGAATGCAATTTATTTTTCTGTGACGGATGAATTTATATTATTTATTTGTGAATCTATGAATGGAAGATAAGCGTTATAGATTATACCGCTTATCGATATTGTTATGATTGAATCTGTGATAATTAATGTTGTTGAACTATTGTGTAAAACCCTTGGACTACACCATACCCCCACAAATATGGATTGCACGAGGAAATTGGTTAAGTCACATATTTTGGAAAGTAATTTTTAAAGTTAGATTTTGAATCCAAATGGTTGTGGAAATGGATTTGGGGTAAATGTAAAAAGCTTTTGAAAAAGTGCTTTAAAGATAAAAGTTATTTTGAATAACTTGACAAAGTTTTGAAATTTAAATAATTTGATTTGAATTTGAATTCAAGATTTGAAATTGAATTCTATGTTTGGTAATTATGGTTTAAAAAGGTTATACAAGTTATAAATTTGTTTATATGAGTTTAAAACCATTTTAAAAGTATTGTTTTGGGAATTTGAATTTAACCCAAGGGCTTTAACTTATACAAATGAAATCGAATTTTTTCGAAACGAAAACTATTTGTTTTCAAATAATAATAGCTCTCATATAAGGAAAGAATTTAGAATTTGTGTTGAAAGGATTTCAAGTTTGAAATGAAAATGGTTTTCCAAGTTATGAATGAATCTTTGGAATTGATTTTGAAAGCTATGAATTTAAATCTTTGATTTAAAGAATGGACGAGTTGATCCAATTTGAAGTGGAAATTATTATGAAATCTATGAATGAATCTTTGTGAAAAATGGGTGAACTTTGTGAAGTGAATCTTTTTGTTTAAAGATTTTGAAAATGGTAATTTGTTAAAACCATTTGAAAGGAAAGTTTTGGGTTTTAAGTTGTGATTTAACTGAAATCCTAATATCCATATGTTTTTAAATATTGCACTCATTATTCGGTTTAGCCGGAAGAGGACCTTGTGTCATATAACCCATTCTGAATAATGATACGACGTTATGGATAGTATTTGAAGACCAGTGGTGAAGACCGAGTATTTTCAAGAACAAAAGGATTACCCATCAAATGTCTTTACACTGAGCCGCGTCGGTACAGAGATCTCTATATGTAATGAGGAGTTCGATCGGGATTGTGAATGAAAAGGTAACAAAGATAAAATACGAGCTTGTTTTATAGCAATAGTAATTAATCGTTGTTGTTTCAAGGTCAATCCTCGGGAGAAATACGACCGGTGGAGGCTAATTCGAATCCCTCGGCGAACTAACGGATGCAAGGCGACCTCTTCATGAGGTCCACTTTCGTCCGAGCGAAGTGAGGCGACTTCTCTACGCCAACCCTCAAGCGCGTCTTCAAGGAAGGAAATGGAATCCGAATGGACGCAACACGCGTCTTTCACATGGCAACCCGAATTGCAAGGGCTTCTTTGGAGTGCCTTCGGTTATGTTCGAACCCGAAACAAACTTGTATGGATGTGTGTTTTACATTACACTTTGAGATGTAAAGTTGGTTTCTATCAAATACATTTTTGTTTGGTGGCGGAGATTTATTCTCTTAGCTTAACACCCTTCTATGAGACGTACGAGCTCAAACGTTATGTAGTTGATAGCTACTAGTGATACATTCCCAATTTGGTAATGTGACATACGAAGTGATGCTGATCATTTGTTGATTGAAGCATGGATTTTGTGTAAAGAGTAGCTTTGTGGACAAGACTTCGTCGAGCCTCACAACCTGGAATGGTTGAAACAGGAAAGATGCAGCAAGGTTATTTGGGTGTAGCACCCCCTGAGGGTATGTCCATTTCCTTCTGGATAGAGGTGGTATCATGGTATGGAGCCTAAATACTTAACCTATGTGGTTACTACAAATTTATTACTTTGTGGTTGTTGGTGCCGAGGCCTCGGATAAAGGTCGATTACGACCGGGGGGTGGCATACTCATGTCAGTAGTTACCTAGTTACAGAGGTAACCTGGCCTTGTGTTGGCAGAGATCCGGTTAGGTTCCCGGGGCGTCCCTCCAGAGGCGTACCCATGTGGCAATGGAAAGTTCCTTGGCCTGACCATTTGTTGGAAATCCAATAACCAATACGCACCCTTTACGATTGTAGTTGTATAACCTGCCATTCTGAAATGGTAGGTATAGCAGGCATAATATAATGGTACCTATGCTGGCTAAGATTAATATTATACTTTCGAAATGTTTTCCACTATGCACTAATAATAATGTCAAAAGGATTTTGCGTAGTAAGCATGTTTGACGATCATAAGGAGAAATCTCCTCCAAGTGTGCAATTGCATGGTTTGTGTGCCGAGAGGCCTTATGGTAGTTTCATTTTCCAAAAAAGCATTACGGATTTCAATTTTTAAATTCTCTTGTTGTTTGTTTTAAAGATAAACTGCTTTTGTTTGCTCATACCAGTCCCATGACTGACCCGGAGTTTATTGTTCCCTTCCTAAACTCTGGGTGCCCATAATTTTCCATACGGGCAGTCTAGAGTTGGGTTTTTTAGATAGTCGAATAGTCAGCTTGTAGACATAGAGCCGATAGCATCCAGCCCTTGGTTTTGGCAATAACATTTGTTTAAGGTGACTGACCTTACTTAATACAACATGATGGTGGTTCGAGCTTATAGTCTGGGTATAACTGCTTTTGGTTTGGAGTCTTTCTAGCTTTGGAGCTTTGGCAATGGAGTTGTTGTATGTTAGAGTATCTATCTTGAGGACTTCTGAAGATGTTAACTTTTGAAGTCATCTCTTTCCGCTGCTGTATCTTGTCTGTGATATTTGTATCGATGTCTCAATTGTATAAATATTGTATCGGATGTTATGTATCAATGATATATTATTCATTTTTTCCCATTGTGTTGTTGTACTTAATGTGTTATAAGCTTCGGTGAACCAGATTCGACGTTTGAATCTGCGGCATTCGAGTACAAGTAAAGTACGGGTGCCGATTGTCGAAGGTCGTTATATAAAGCGAGAGTTAGAGAGATGGCATCAGAGATTTTATACTGGTTTGGATTTCTTCTACATCCAATCTTGTACAATTAATTCAATAGATTTCTTTTCAAGCGCCTACTTTTTACGGTAGCAAGCAAACCAATTACTATCTCGATTTTAAAGTTATGAGACGCACTCTTTCGTGTTCCGAGTCTAGGGCAAACTCTCTTGATTTACCAGGTTACAAGGTCATCCATTAGATTTGAACAGACTATGAAGCATACCCACTTGATTTAAGCAGGCTACAAGCACACCCACTTGATTTGAATGAGCTACAAATAGACCTACTTGATTTGAACGAGCTACAAGCACACCCACATAAACAAAATTAGAGTTCATGATTTTCTAAGGATAAAATCTTTGGAAACAATGGATCCTATAGCCTTTTTGAAAACACTTTGCTCTTAGAAATGAGAGAGATGCTTCCAAAATAGTAAATAAATAGTAGAGAATCAACACAATAGAGTCTAAATTGATTCTATATGATTTTGAAAAGGGTAGAGTATATTTCTCAAGAGATTTTTCAAGAAAGTGAGAAGTGAGAAGAAAGTAAATTATTAATCAATTAAAAATTTAGTTGCGTTCCCCTTTATATAAAGAATAAATATATGTATCTATTCATGAAGGGTTGTGTCCAAGACACTTTCATTCAAAATATAAAAAATAATTTAATGACCTCTATGTTGACATATAAAAATAAGTATGTCGTCGTATGCCAGTTAAAATTTGAAAAATGTTTTCATTTTAAATCGTTTTGAAAATATTATACTTTGTAAAATAATTGAACATAATTTTTAAATATCTTTTAACTCAAAAATAGCTTTTATAAAATATTTGACAATATATTTTAAATTTAAATAATTTATTTTCGTTTAAAAGATCAAAGATAAGAGTTTCTATCAAGGACTTTATTAACATATTCTGATCTAATGAATCTAAATACTAAATTATAACCTTGAGCTCTTCGTATCTTGTCTTTGAACTCATGAGTCTTTAAATCTTTATCTTGAGTCTATACAATCTTCGAATCGGCACCTGTATAATATTCTGCACTGTATACTATATAACTTGGAAAAACATTAGCATCTGTATTTTATACGGTTGTTACCATAAAAATCAATAATTGAGGTATTAACAGAGCTATCGTTTTCCAACCTATTGCATGCTAAGCTTTGAAAGGTTGAACTCTAGGGGCTGTTGCATATCGTGGTTGGTTATGTTAGGGAATCCAATCTACGTTTTCGATGACAACAGCTATACAATGGAAATCGAATATACATATACATATATATACATACAGGTACTTGCTAGAACAAAATCATTCGAAAGACGAGAACGAGGCTCAAAGGACACTACAAGAGACTACAAGTCGATAGGTACAAGGAAGTAAAAGAAAGGATGCACAAAAATTAACATAAACCATATCAGATGTCTGGTAATAGCACTCAGACGTCTGATCCTCTACTATAGTCAAAAAAATATATAGTATCAGACGTCTGAAACAAACACCAGATGTCTGAATTCAAACTCGAACTTCAGAAATAAACTGCAACATCCACATGTGAATGGACATCTCTGCTTCTCTTCGCCACAACTCTTCACCATCAACAGAAGCAACCTTAGATGATTCATTGATGGATGTAACTACTCAAGATACTTATCTACAACTATATATAGCATCAAGAATCAAGAGAACATAAACTTACTTCACTTACTTATGCTTTCTAGTTCTATACTCTATTCTATATTCTTGTTCTCTACACTCTAGCAATCTATTCACTTTACCATATACTCAGTTCTTCACAAACAATATTCCTTAGAAATATATTGGAAGCAATAATACTAATTAGTAAACATCCGTGTAATATTAGAACACACATTTGACAAGAACAACTCATTGTAACCAAGTATATTCCTCCGGGTGAAGCGAGGGTTTTTGATAGTCGAATTCCGAAGAAGAGCTTCGGACTGCACGTAGGACGGGAGGTTTGAACCAGTATAAAATTCTGATGTGCTTAAAAAATGTTTACTTAGATTAATATTATTTTAGCTACATGATCCACCCCATAACTTTCAATTGGTATCAGATTGAGAAGTGGATGAATCGAGTACCTCATTCTATCAGAAGATATGAAGATATCCAAAAGAAAAGGCTACATATAAGTCCCTTCTGTAGTTCGCTTAAATTCCCTATGTATGATTTGGATGAGATGCGTGAAAATTCAAATTTAAAAAAGTTGATTTCCTTCAATTCGAATAATGTCCAAATCAATTAGCTTGCAATATTCCTTTTCTACGCTAATCTAGATAGCAATGCCGTATGGAATACCAATAATGATGATAATTGGCTTTGGTCGAGTGTTTACGGCAACACCATTCGACTTACTTTAGGAATTATAGGCCATACTGTAACAACCCGCATATTTTACGATTGAGTATTTAAATATTTTATTTAAATATTTCATCGTTAGTCGGATTTTGTCCGAAAAAGCTACTTTTTGCAAACAGTCAAATTAGGACTCGAGACCACTCCCATTGAGTTCAAAACGCTATTTGCGATCTTTTTAAGTGTAAACTTGGATATGTATGGTGTTAGTGGAATTTTGCTACTTTTTCACTTAGAACTTTGGTTAGGGCTGAGCCCATTAACCCCACTTATGTATTCAGTCCCAACCCCTTCTCCTCTTCATTACTTCATTCCTCATTTTCCTAATATTCAAGCTTTTATAACAATGGAGAGTGGAAGAGGAAATTAAAACTCCAAGCCCTAGTCTTCATTAGCAAATCCAACTTCTAGCTCCAAATTCAAGAGAACCCATTGGTAAGCCTTCTCTTCTTCTTCTTCAACTCATTCTCTTATCAATTTCAGAAATTCCTAAACCTAACTTTGGGAATGTTCTCCTTTTAAAGCTTAGAATCAAGCTTCTTGTGTTGGATTTGAAGAATGGTTAATTCTCCTTTGCTTTCAAGCTTCTTCTTCATTGTTTTTGTGAAAAGGTGAGATTTTTACCTCACATCTTAGTCTATATTTATCTTCGATTGTTAGGTATGAATTCTTAACACTTATTTTTGTGCAATTGCTTTTGATTTGGGTTAAATTGGTGAATATCCAAAAAATTTGTGTTTGGGTTCAATTCTTTAAAGATCCTAACTTTGGTGTTTGAACATGTTTTTGGTGGCGGATCGGAGAGCTAATGGAGCTGGGGTATCAATTGGCTAAGGCTCCTTAGGTTCATTGCTCGAACGGTCGCGTTTTGGTGGAATTTGCGCTTCATTGAAAAAGGGCAGGAACTGCAGAAATTTGCAGTTCGGCCGACCGAGCCTTGTGGCCGGTCGACCGACCTGCTACTCCGTGCAAGTTTTATGCTTCTGGCCAGCCGACCGAGCTCTATAGCCGGCCGACCGACCTGATGCTATTTTGCCTACTTTGTCTACTTTGTTGAATTTCCAGCTTTAATCGATTCGTGTTGATTCCTTTTTGTTATTATCAATTATTGTCGACTTTGATGACATTTTCTTCGTAATTTTGGGAATATCCATTTTTGATGGATTCGGTATCGATTTCTTTGGATTTTATTCACGTCTTCGAATGTGAATTTTAGTGATTGATTATTCCTACAATCTTTCTTTGTGATTTGTCACTTTAAAAACATAAAGGTTTCTATACTAGTAGTAAATATCAAAATTCTTTCATCAAAACGATTTCAACACTATTTTATTACAAAGCTCGTTTCTTATATCGTTTTCCTTTCTATTAGTATGTACAAACCTTTACCTCACTCGTATGAGAAATCTAATTAAACGACTTAGTAAAACAAGTGGTATGAAACGCTTGTGTTTAATTCGTCGGTTAATTCTTGGACTTGTTCGATTGAATCTCTTGTGACAATTTTCTAGTGGAGATCTACAATTTGTTCGTAAATATTTAAGTTAAGCTAGTGGTTATGGGACATGAATCTAAGCTCATATATTTACTAGCTTACTGTAATTGACACTTCTTGATGATCATGACGATCATTTTTGTGATTTAGACTAGCAATATGCGATGTCTCTTTGTCTGCGAGGGAGACTAAACCCCGTTTTGTGGAGTTTCGACTCAAATTGGTGGGGTAGCAACCCATGGTCTTCGGACCGTTTGTGGAGCTTCGGCTCAATTTGTGATGGTTAGCAACCATGGAATTAGCGTTCCGTTTGTGATACACGTGTTGGTGAGCTTCATGCTCCCGTTTGTGATAGGCCTTTCCTCCTTTTGTGATTTCTGGATTTCTTGAGATGATTTCTAGAATTTGTGCTTCACCAATTTTCGTGATTTTCGTTGATAAGTTTTATCAATATTTGTGCATTGGTGAATTTGTGTGTCATTGACTTTTGTGATTGATATTGATATAATCGTCAATATTTATGGTTTGGTGAACGAAATAAAGAGTATGACATTTCTTTTGATCCTTGAGTAGATCTTTTGTGACATTGATTAATCTCTTGTTGATTTTCAATTACTTATATATCACAGCTTGGCATTGTGATTATTATGCGTTTAGTCATACCTCTTATCCTATATCGTTTCATCTGATATTTATAGCTAGACTGATCCGTTTATTATTTTCTTATTAAATAATACTCGGGTCAGACCGAGATGTTACAGGTGCTTCAGCTTGACTTCTCACTTGGGATTGATTTCTCTGACTTTTGGCTAACTACTTAGATTAGTAGTTTATTTTGTTGTATACACTTGAGATATGGACTCATAGTTGTATTCTTTTGTATAGCACGTGTTGCTATTCTTTTGTATTATTATGGATCTGCTTGACTACTACTCTGATGAACACTTTTATGTGTTATATATATATATATATATATTCATATCGATTTCCGCCTTTGTGATATGAATTATCTGTGACTAATTTGTGTTATGTTTTTTCAATATTTGTTTCCGAAGACATAATAGCCACTGTGTAGTAGCTTAGAGTTTGTGTCGGGATGCCGGATGTCCTCTTGAAAAGAAATGCAAGTTACATTTTATTTGGCATATCGGTACCCGCACAAAGCAATTATACAGATGGTCGCTCCTCAACAGCCTTATTCTCCGTGCTAGTTGACGGCACTACACCGTAGTGTCCTTGGCTAGCGTGGGTATAGAGGTGGGGCGTCACAGCTTGGTATCAGAGCCAAACTTCAGAACAACGTAGAATAATTTAACAAGGATCATAGTCCTAAGTCCTTCTTAGGAGTCGTGCCTTAGGATTTAATTCGAGTCTTCGTACCGATTCATCCTATTTTCTTTATGATTCCTTGTTTTATCTATCAAGATTGTTTGATATTCATTTTGTGAATAACATTTTTCTTCTTCTTTATTTCTTTCTAAAAGAAGAGAAATGGTTAGACCTGGCCGTCCCCGCGCCGGTCAATCTAGTGCTACTCCCCAAGATGGAGTTTTTATGACTACCCAGCAACTTCTTGACCTTGTCACGAATGCTCAAGCAGCTGGTTCTAATCCAGAACCTACTCACCCTAAATCTGGGTTTGCACGTTTGTGCAATGATTACACCAACCTGGGTGGGAAGCCATTTAAAGGTTCTAAAACTATTATTGAAGTCCAGGCTTGGTTAAGGACATGCGATCGAATCTTTTCTCACATGAACCTCATTGATCTTCATCGAGTTCAGGTGGCTTCTAGTATGCTCCAAGAAAGAGCATTAGACTGGCACGAGATTCTGATTTCTGAAATAAATGAAGCGGATCTCACTTGGGAGAAATTCCGAGAGTGCTTCGAGTTAAAATTCGAACCAGAAGCTGAGAAGGTGACTTTGGCTCGCTGTTTTATTGACCTTGTTCAAGGTGAAGCCTCCGTGACTGATTATGTTGCATCCTTCGAGTCACTTTCCAAATATGGGGTTGAATACATCAACACCCCATTGAAGAAGAACCAAAGATTTGTCTATGGCTTAAACAAAAATCTCAAGAAGCCATTACTTCTAAAATTAGAAGTTTCTTTCGACCAACTCATTGATATCGCTCTTCGTCTTGAAGAGGCGGATAGGGAAAATGATGTTGAAGTGGTGGGTTCCAAACCAGGCTTCAACAACAACAAGAAAAGGCCTAATAAATTCAAAGGTCCTTATCCCAATAAGAAAGGGAAGCAAGCAACCTCTATGGCAAAGACTTCTTCCTTTGGTCGTGGGAATGCTATAATTGTTTTCGAAGGACCATTACGCGAACAAGTGTCCAAAGTCTATCTCTTGTCGCTACTGCAAAGTTCCCGGTCATGTTATATCTTCATGCCCCAATCTTCTGGGCAAGAAAGAGGGAAAGTTAAATGTTGCTCAAGCCCCTGGCAACACATCTCGTGATCAAGGTATGTCTCATTCTATCCTTGATGGCATTATCATATTTCGTGATCAACCTATTCGAGTTCTTTTTGACACGGGTGCATCCCGTTCTTTTATTTCAAAAGAACTCGTTGACACTTTTTCTTTAAGTGTTGTTGCTTTAATGACTTCTTTGAGAATTGCGAATCCAGTTGGTGGGTCCACAACAATCAGTTTATTGTGTAATGATGTCGAGATTATTTTGGGTGATTTTTCTTTCCGAGCCGATTTGCATGTCATGCGTTATTTAGGCTTTGGAATGATTTTGGGAATGGATTGGCTTAACCGTTATGAAGCTCATATCCTATGTCCTGAGCGGACTATTCATCTTCGACATCCTCAATCTGTTAAGCAGATTTCTATTAATCTTAAAGATTCGGATTCCAGCTTGGTTGCATCTTTATATTCTTTAAATCCTCGTGATGGTGATAATGATGATGAGGAAGATATTATTTCTCTTATTCACGTTGTTCGTGAATTTTCCGACATATTTGAGCCCGTTTTAGGATTACCGCCTAAGCGAGCAATTGAGTTCAGAATTAATCTTATCCCTGGAGCTCAACCTATTACCCGTCCTCCTTATCGCATGTCCAATAAAGAAAATGAGGAGATGCGCATACAATTATCCGATTTGGAAACGAAGCAATTTATTCGCTCAAGTTCCTCGCCTTGGGGAGCTTCGGCTATTTTTGTGAAGAAATCCAATGATACACTTAGGCTTTGCATTAACTACCGCAAGCTTAATGATCTTACTATCAAAAATAAATATCCTTTACCTCGGATTGATGATCTATTCGATCAACTTAGTGGTGCTAGAGTCTTTTCACAATTAGACTTAGCTACTGGATTTCATCAGCTTCGTATTGCAGAGGATAGCATTCCTTTGACATCGTTCCGTACTCATTATGGATCTTATGAATGGCTTGTTATGCCATTTGGTCTAACGAATGCTCCGGCTTATTTCGTTGACTTTATGAATCGAGTTTTCAAAGATTTTCTCGATCGATTTGTTCTCATCTTTATTGATGATATTCTTATGTATTCAAAAACCGAGGAGGAGCATGAAAAGCATCTTCGGATTGTATTGGAAACTCTTAGGAGTAATCAATTAAAAGCAAAATTTTCTAAATGCCACTTTTGGCAATCTCGTGTGAAGTTTCTCCGGAATTTCCGTGGATCCTTCAAAGATTGAAGCGATTCAAGATTGGAAGAGACCGGAGAGTGTGACGGAGATTCGTAGTTTTCTTGGATTGGCGGGTTATTACCACCGTTTTATCAAAGACTTTTCTAAGATTGTCGTGCCTCTCACTAGCTTAACGAAGAAAGGTGTTAATACATTTGGTCGGACAAATGTGAAACTTCTTTTCAGAAACTAAAGGAACTTCTTTCTAATGCTCCTATTCTTGTTATTCCCGAGGGGAATCAAGATTTCGTTGTTTATACCGATGCTTGTCGCGTTGGTTTGGGTGCCGTTCTTATGCAAAAATAACATGTTATTGCTTATGCTTCTAGGCAATTAAAGCCGGCCGAGACTAGATATGCCACACATGATTTAGAACTCGCGGCTATTGTTTTTGCTCTTCGGATTTGGCGTCATTATCTTTTAGGAGAGAAATTTGTTCTTTATACCGATCATAAATCCTTGAAGTATCTATACTCTCAAAAGGAACTTAATTTGCGTCAACAGCGTTGGCTCGAATCTCTTGCACCATATGATCTTGATATCCTTTATACTCCCGGAAAGGGAAATCGCGTTGCGGATGCACTTAGTCGAAAGCAACAAGCGGTTGTTTCCATGATGGTATCCGAATGGAATGATCTCGAGGTTTTATCCACTTGTGAAATTCGAGACCGTGTTTCCGATTTATGTTCATCTCTTGTTTTATGTAGCCTTGAGGCTCATCCTTCTCTTTTAGACCGCATTCTTGAAGCTCAAAGGCTAGATCTCGAATTGGCTCTTCTTGGCCAAAATATTAAGGATAAAATTGATATTGAAGGTTTGAAAGTCTTTGATATCGATTCTCGTGGCGGCATTCGGAAATTTGGTTGACTTATCGTGCCAAATATTAGTGATCTTCGTAAAGATATTTTTGAAGATTCACATCGTTCTAAATTTACCATTCGTCCCGGTAGTAGTAAAATGTACGCGGATATGAAGCGACTTTATTATTGGGAGGGAATGAAACTTGATATCGCTAGCTCCGTTAAGCATTGCATGACTTGCCAACTCGTTAAGGCCGAACATCAAAGGCCCGGTGGGTTATTGCAACCTTTAGAAATTCCAATTTGGAAGTGGGACCAGATTTCCATGGATTTTATAGATGGCCTTCCCCGTTCTCGTTCGGGTCATGATAGCTTATGGGTGATTGTTGATAGACTTACTAAATCTACCCATTTTATTCCCGTTCGGTCTAACCGAACCGTACCTCTTTTGGCCAAACGTTTTATTAAAAAAATTGTTAAATTGCATGGAGTTCCTACTTCTATTGTTAGTGATCGTGATCCATTGTTTACTAGTGGATTTTGGAAGAGTCTTCATAAAGCTTTAGGGACGAAGCTTAATTTTAGCACCGCTTATCACCCCCTGTCCGACGGACAAACCGAGCATGTGAATCAAACTCTTGAAGATCTTCTTCGTGCTTGTGTGCTTGATTTCGGTGGAAGCTGGGAAGATCATATTCCTCTTGTTGAATTTTCCTATAATAATAGCTTCCAATCTAGTATTGGTATGGCACCTTTCGAGGCACTCTATGGAAGGCCATGCCGATCTCCTTCTTGTTGGCTTGAGGCCGGTGAGAAGCTGGTTTTAGGTCCAGATTTTATTCGTGATTCCACAGAAAAGATTGATCTTATTCGTCGTAGGATGAAAGAAGCCCAGAGTAGACAAAAATTCTATGCCGATAACCGGAGAAGGAAATTAGAATTTTCTGTGGGAGATCTTGTGTTCATTCGTGTTTCACCTATGAAAGGTGTTGTACGTTTCAGTCGATCGGGAAAATTAGCGCCTCGATATGTTGGGCCATTTCCTATCACCAAACGTATTTGTTCCGTGGCTTATGGCCTTTTATCACCGGCTCAGTTTTCTGCTATTCATGACGTGTTTCACGTTTCTCAACTAAGGAAGTGCCTTCGAGATTCCGATTCTATTCTTGAGCCCGGTGTTGTGGAAGAAATTGAAATTTCACCTAATTTAACTTATGAGCAACATCCTATTCGTATTAATGCTTCGGAGGTCAAGCGCCTTCGAAATAAAGATGTTCCCCTTGTTAAAGTCCAATGGTCCTCAAATCCTAAGGATTGCTCTTGGGAATCTAGAGAGTTCATCGAGCGAACACATCCGGACTTACTTTCCCGTGCTCTTTGAGGTGAATTTCTTATTTCAAATTTCTTTTGTGTTGAATATGCTTTCATGGTTGTTACTATATATTTTCTTCTTAAATATTGCGAGGACGCAATTTCTTTAAGGAGGGGAGTCTGTAACAACCCGCATATTTTACGATTGAGTATTTAAATATTTTATTCAAATATTTCATCGTTAGTCGGATTTTGTCCGAAAAAACTTTTTGCAAACAGTCAAATTAGGACTCGAGACCACTCCCATTTAGTTCAAAACGCCGTTTGCGATCTTTTTAAGTGTACACTTGGATATGTTTGGAGTTAGTGGAATTTTGCTACTTTTTCACTTAGGGCTTTGGTTAGGGCTGAGCCCATTAACCCCACTTATGTATTCAGTCCCAACCCCTTCTCCTCTTCATTACTTCGTTCCTCATTTTCCTAATATTCAAGCTTTTATAACAATGGAGAGTGGAAGAGGAAATTAAAACTCCAAGCCCTAGTCTTCATTAGCAAATCCAACTTCTAGCTCCAAATTCAAGAGAACCCATTGGTAAGCCTTCTCTTCTTCTTTTCCAACTCATTCTCTTATCAATTTCAGAAATTCCTAAACCTAACTTTGGGAATGTTCTCCTTTTAAAGCTTAGAATCAAGCTTCTTGTGTTGGATTTGAAGAGTGGTTAATTCTCCTTTGCTTTCAAGCTTCTTCTTCTTCATTGTTTTTGTGAAAAGGTGAGATTTTTATCTCACATCTTAGTCTATATTTATCTTCGATTGTTAGGTATGAATTCCTAACACTTATTTTTATGCAATTGCTTTTGGTTTGGGTTGAATTGGTGAGTATCCAAATTTTTTGTGTTTGGGTTCAATTCTTTAAAGATCCTAACTTTGGTGTTTGAACATGTTTTTGGTGGCGGATCGAAGAGCTAATGGAGCTGGAGTATCAATTTGCTAAGGCTCCTTAGGTCCATTGCTTGAACGGTCGCGTTTTGGTGGAATTTGCGCTTCATTGAAAAAGGGCAGGAACTGCAGAAATTTGCAGTTCGACCGACCGAGCCCTGTGGCCGGTCGACCGACCTGCTACTCCGTGTAAGTTTTCTGCTTCTGGCCAGCCAACCGAGCTCTATAGCCGGCCGACCGACCTGATGCTATTTTGCCTACTTTGTCTATTTTGTTGAATTTCCAACTTTAATCGATTCGTGTTGATTCCCTTTTGTAATTATCACTTATTGTCGACTTTGATGACATTTTCTTCGTAATTTTGGGAATATCCATTTTTGATGGATTCGGTATCGATTTTTTTGGATTTTATTCACGTCTTCGAATGTGAATTTTAGTGATTGATTGTTCCTACAATCTTTCTTTGGGATTTGTCACTTTAAAAACATAAAGGTTTCTATACTAGTAGTAAATATCAAAATTCTTTCATCAAAACGATTTCAACACTATTTTACTACAAAGCTCGTTTCTTAAACTGTTTTCCTATCTATTAGTATGTACAAACCTTTACCTCACTCGTATGAGAAATCTAATTAAATGACTTAGTAAAACAAGTGGTATGAAACGCTTGCGTTTACTTCGTCGGTTAATTCTTGGACTTGTTCGATTGAATCTCTTGTGACAATTTTCTAGTGGAGATCTACAATTTGTTTGTAAATATTTAAGTTAAGCTAGTGGTTATGGGACATGAAGCTAAGCTCATATATTTACTAGCTTACTGTAATTGACACTTCTTGATGATCATGACGATCATTTTTGTGATTTAGACTAGCAATGTGCGATGTCTCTTTGTCTGCGAGGGAGACTAAACCCCATTTTGTGGAGTTTCGACTCAAATTGGTGGGGTAGCACCCATGGTCTTCGGGCCGTTTGTGGAGCTTCGGCTCAATTTGTGATGGTTAGCAACCATGGAATTAGCGTTCCGTTTGTGATACACGTGTTGGTGAGCTTCATGCTCCCGTTTGTGATAGGCCTTTCCCACTTTTGTGATTTCTAGATTTCTTGAGATGATTTCTAGAATTTGTGCTTCACCAATTTTCGTGATTTTCATTGATAAGTTTTATCAATATTTGTGCATTGGTGAATTTGTGTGTCATTGACTTTTGTGATTGATATTGATATAATCGTCAATATTTATGGTTTGGTGAACGAAATAAAGAGTATGACATTTCTTTTGATCCTTGAGTAGATCTTTTATGACATTGATTAATCTCTTGTTGATTTTCAATTACTTATATATCACAGCTTGGCATTGTGATTATTATGCGTTTAGTCATACCTCTTATCCTATATCGTTTCATCTGATATTTATAGCTAGACTGATCCGTTTATTATTTTCTTACTAAATAATACTCGGGTCAGACCGCGATGTTACAGGTGCTTCAGCTTGACTTCTCACTTGGGATTGATTTCTCTGACTTTTGGCTAACTACTTAGATTAGTAGTTTATTTTGTTGTATACACTTGAGATATGGACTCATAGTTGTATTCTTTTGTATAGCACGTGTTGCTATTCTTTTATATTATTGTGGATCTGCTTGACTACTACTCTGATGAACACTTTTATGTGTTATATATATATATATATATATTCATATCTATTTCCGCCTTTGTGATATGAATTATCTGTGACTGATTTGTGTTATGTTTATTTCTATATTTGTTGCCAAAGACATAATAGCCACTGTGTAGTAGCTTTGAGTTTGTTTCAGGATGCCGGATGTCCTCTTGAAAAGAAATGCAAGTTACATCTTATCTGGCATATCGGTGCTCGCACAAAGCAATTATACAGATGGTCGCTCCTCAACAACCTTATTCTCCATGCTAGTTGACGGCATTACACCGTAGTGTCCTTAGCTAGCGTGGGTATAGAGGTGGGGCGTCACACATACTCTAGGTTGTTCCGACTCCGGAGAAGGTTTGTATGACATCCCGGATATGCGCCTCAAACTTAGAAATAATATTAACCATCAAATTTGGGAAGTTGAAATGCCACGATTTTCTTCAAAATACTTACGACCTAAGGCAAGACTACTCACTAGGATGATTATCAACACAATCATTCCTCAACTTGGCAGCCATGAGCAAATAACAAAATTGGAGCACAAAGCTCTATATGCTATCTTTAGTGATACGAGTGTAAATTGGACGAAATTCATATTTGACGAGCTTAAACATTATTCGACTCGATCACGTCCATCAAGCATTTACCTTACCTACATCATGCGCTTTCTGCAAGCCCACAACATTCCATCATATTTATCGACCTTTGAGGAGATTGCCTCCAAGTATGCCTCCACAAAATTCTTCTCTCTTATGCACTTACCAGAAAATCCCTCGGATTTTATTTCATTGGAAGAATGGACGCAACATCGTCAACAAGCTAGACAAGCTAGGCCTTAGTCTCAACAACAACCACCACAACTATCACAAGAAGAAGAATAACATCACGAATACACTCCTCCTCCTCCTGCACCTTTTGACTATCCTGGCTAAGACAATATTTTGGGGACTCGCACTGAAACTAATCCAAATGAAAACATTCGAGATTTAACTCTCCAAAATCAACTTATCTTATCAAGAAATCGAATATTATTGGGTAAGCGTATCGACAGCTATGAAACAACATTTGCTTCTCGCCTAGCCATAGTTGAAACATCGCTTTCAACAACATTATCTGTTCTAAAAGAAGTACTCCAACGAGTCTGTGGCCCTACACCACCTTCGGAAGATTACAACTCCAACGTCTTCTCTTCCTCCTTCAAAATATTCTAAACTTTTTGAAGAGGAAAAAGAAACTCTGGAACATACTCCAAAATCTTCTAGAATACAAGTTAGTTCTTCCAAGAATGAAGATGAAGGAGATGATCAAGCCAAAGCTTCTCCCAAAAATCCTTAGATATTTTTGTAGGTTCCATCTTTTGTATTGTAATGGAATCAAAAATCTATGCATGTAATCACTATGTTTAATGGTTATAAAAATGTTTTTTGGTTTGTTAGTTATACGTAATTGGTTACCTTTCGTCTATTCATAATAATTTAGTAAATTGATATATTATGACCTTCCGACGGTCGGTAAATATTCCTGATTAATAGTATTTACATGCTATCTAAATTAAGATTAAATAAAAATTACACACGATATATTGCTAACTTCAATAAACCAGCAGTCGGATAATTTTTTTTGATTAATGTGTACATACTATCTAAGGGCCTGATTATTGATTATATCATACATATTCTTGTATTAATGCTTTTTGATAATGACAAAGGAGGAGAAATAATGGTAAGCACATATTCAGAGTGAGATTTATAAAATTATATCTAAGTACATTGTATAGTTGTCATCATCAAAAAGAAGGAGAATGTTAGAAAATCCAATCTACGGTTTCGATGACAATAACTATACAAAGGAAATCGAATATATATATATACATGTACATGCTAGAACAACATCACTAGAAAGACAAGAATGAGGCACAAAGGACACTACAAGAGACTACAAGTCGATAGGTATAAGGAAGTAAAAGAAAGGATGCACAAAAATTGACATGCACCATATCAGATGTCTAGTAATAGCACTCAGATGTCTGATGCTCTACTATATTCAAAAAATATGTAGTATCAAACATCTGAAAAAAATACCAGACGTTCGAATTCAAACTCGAACTTCAGAAATAAAATGCAACTGCCACATGTGAATGGACATCTCCGCTTCTCTTCGCCACAACTCTTCACCTTTAACAGAAGCAACCTTAGAAGATTCATTATGGATGTTAACTACTCAAGATATCTATCTACAACTATATATAGCACCAAGAATCAAGAGAGCATACACTTACTTCACTTATTTATGCTTTTTAATTCTATACTCTATTCTATATTCTTGATCTCTACACTCTAGCAATATTTACTTGTATTCACTTTTCCATATACTCACTTCTTCATAGACATTATTCTTTTTTAAGAAAATGTGTGATCCTCTACGAATAGAGGTGAACACACATGTGAATACACACACACACACACACACGACATGCCTAGAAAGCAACAAAAACAAAATACGAATATCAAATCTCAGGTAATCCTAAGATGAGTTCAGGCATGGCCACCACCCATCACACCTGATATCGAGATCCAGCTTGACCACCACTTGATATTAAGGTGTTAGAAGTACCAAAAAACTAAAGAAAAAAACAAAAACTACTGGATGATGTCACAAACTAATAAGGAAGCAATTGTACTAATTAGTCAACATCCATGTTATATTAGAACACACACTTGACAAGAACAACTCATTGTAACCAAGCCTTCCTCTAGGAGAAGTGAGGGTTTTTAACAGTCGAATTTCGAAGGGAGCTTGGTACAGGACGTAGGACGAGAGGTGCAAATCAGTATAAAATTCTGGTGTGCTTATTCCATATTTACTTAGATTTATATTATTTTAGCTGCATCATATATTTTATCACATATACTTGCATATACACTACATGATCCACCCCATAGGCTTTCAATTAGTATCAGATTAAGAAGTTGATGAATCAAGTACCTCATTCTATCAAAAGATATGAAGATATTTGATGAGCTTAAACATTATCAGACTCGATCATGTCCATCAACCATTTATCCTACCTACATCATGCGCTTTCTGCAAGCCTACAACATTCCATCATATTTATCGACTTTTGAGGAGATTGCACCCAAGTACGCCTCCATAAAATTCTTCTCTCTTATGCACTTACCAGAAATTCCCCCAGATTTTATTTCATTTGAAGAATGGACGCAACGTCCTCAACAAGCTAAACAAGCTAGGCCTCAACCCCAACAACAATCACCACAACCATCAAAAGAAGAATAACAACATCACGAACAACTCCTCCTTCTCCTGCACCTTTTGACAATCCAGGCCATGACGACATTTGGAGACTCGCACTGAAACTAATCCAAATGAAAGAATTCGAGATTTAACTCTCTGAAATCAACTTATCTTATCGAGAAAGCAAATATTATTGGCTAAGTATTGATAGCTTCAAAACAACATTTGCTTCTCGCCTAGCTATAGTTGAAACATCGCTTTCAAAAGCATTATTTGTTCTAAAAGAGGTTCTCCAATGAGTCCATGGCCCTACATCACCTTCGGAAGATTGTCTAACTCCAATGCCTTCTCCTCCTCCTTCAAAACATTCTAAACTTTTTGAAGAGGAAAAAGAACCTCTAGAACATACTCCAAAATCTCCTAGAATACAAGTTAGTTCTTCCAAGAATGAAGATGAAGGAGATGATTAAGCCAAAGCTTCCCCCAAAAATCCTTAGATATTTTTATAGGTTCCATCTTTTGTATTGTAATGGAATCAAAAATCTATGCATGTAATCACTATGTTTAATGGTTATAAAAATGTTTTTTTGTTTGTTACTCATACGTAATTGGTTACCTTTCGTCTATTCATAATACTTTAGTAAATTGATATAGTATTACCTTCTGGCGTCGGTAAATATTCCTGATTAATAGCGTGTACATGCTACGGAAAAAGCGAAAGGCTCTCGTTCGGCCCTCCCTATAAAGCCTTCCCCTCGTTTAAAGAAAGCCCTCTCTGTGAGCTGTGGTGGTCCCACTTATGGGGTCAAATCAATATGTTCTAAGAAGAAATATTTGAATATAAATCTCATCGATCTCATAAGTATCATACCAAATTCCATCAATCGAATCACTTTTTCGAGAAATACGAGACATCTTTAAGATTAAACAAAAATTACGTACGATATATTGCTAACTTCAATAAAACAGTGGTCGGATAATTTTGTTTTGATTAATGTGTACATACTATCTAAGGGCATGGTTATTGATTATATCATACATATTCTTGTATTAATGCTTTTTGATAATGCCAAAAGGGGAGAAATAACCGTAAACACATATTCAGGGGGAGATTTATAAAATTATATCTAAGTACATTGTATAGTTGTCATCATCAAAAATGAGAAGAATGTTAAGAAATCCAATATACGGTTTCGATGACAACAACTATATAATGGAAGTCGAATATACATACATACATACACACACACACACACACACACACACACACACACACATATATATATATATATATATACAGGTACTTGCTAAAACAACATCACTAGAAAGACAAGAACGAGGCTCAAAGGACTCTACAAGAGACTACAAATCGATAGGTACAGGGAAGTAAAAGAAAGGATGCACAAAAATTGATATGCACAATATCAGACGTCTGGTAATAGCACCTAGACGTTTGATCCTCTACTACATTCAAAAAATATATAGTATCAGACGTCTGAAACAAATATGAAACGTCTAAATTCAAACTCGAAATTCAGAAATAAACTACAACTGCCACATGTGAATGAACATCTCTGCTTCTCTTCGCCACAACTCTTCAACATCCACAGAAGCAACCTTAGAAGATTCATTAATGGATGTAACTACTCAAGATACCTATTTACAGCTATATATAACATCAAGAATCAAGAGAACATACACTTACTTCACTTACTTATGCTTCCTAATTCTATACTCTATTCTATATTCTTGATGTCTACACTCTAGCAATCTTTACTTGTATTCACTCTTCCATATACTCAGTTCTTCACAGGAAATATTCCTTAGAAATATATTGGAAGAAATTGTATTAATTAGTCAACATCCGTGTTATATTAGAACACATATTAGACAAGAACAACTCATTGTAACCAAGCCTATTCCTCCAGAGAAGCGAGGGTTTTTGATAGTCGAATCCCGAACGGGAGCTTCGGGACTGGACGTAGTACGGGAGGTCCAACCAGTACAAAATTCTGGTATGCTTATTCTATACTTACTTAGATTAATATTATTTTTAGCTGCATCATATATTTTGTCACATATACGTGCATATACACTACACGGTCCATTCCGTAGACTTTCAATTAGTATCAGATTGAGAAGTGGATGAATCAAGTACCTCATTCTATCAAAAGATATGAAGATATCCAGAAGAAAAAGCTACACACAGGTTCCTTCTATAATTTGCTTAAATTCCCTATGTATGATTTGGATGAGATGTGTGAAAATGCTAGGTTACAAAAGTTGATTTCCTTCAATTCGAATAATGTCCAAATCGATCAGCTTGCAATATTCCTTTTCTATGCTAATCTAGATAGCATTACCATTTGGAATACCGATAACGATGATAATTGGCTTTGGTCCAGTGTTTTACATCAACACTATTCGACTTACTCCGGAAATTATTGGCTGTACTCTAGGTTGTTTCGGTTCCGGAGAAGATTTGTATGACATCCCGGATATGCGCTTCAAATCAAGAAATAATATTACCCATCAAATTTGGGAAGATGAAATGCCACGATTTGCTTCAAAATACTTACGACCTAAGGCAAGACTATTCAGTAGGATGATTATCAACACAATCATTTTTCGACTTGGCAGCCATGAGCAAATAATAGAATTGGAGCACAAAGCTCTATATGCTCTCTTTAGTGGTACGAGTGTAAAGTGGGCGAAATTCATATTTGACGAGCTTAAACATTATTGACTCAATCATGTCCATCAATCATTTACCTTAACCACATCATGCGCTTTTTGCAAGCCCACAACATTCCATCATATTTGTCAACTTTTGAGGAGATTGTACCCACGTACGCCTCCATAAAATTCTTCTCTCTTATGCACTTACCAGAAAATCCCCCGGATTTTATTTCATAATAAGCTAGACAAGCTAGGCCTCAACCCCAAAAACAACCACCGCAACCATCACAGGAAGAAGAATAACATCAAGAATACACTCCTCCTCCTCCTGCACCTTTTGACTATCCGAGCCAAGACGACATTTTGGAGACTTGCACTGAAACTAATCCAATGAATGCATTAGAGATTTAACTCTCCAAAATTAAGTATCGAGAAATCAAATATTATTAGTTAAGCGTATCGATAGCTTCGAAACAACATTTGCTTCTCGCCTAGCCATAGTTGAAACATCGCTTTCAACGGCATTATCTGTTCTAAAAGAGGTTCTCCAATGAGTTCATGGCCCTACACCTTCGGAAGATTGGCCAACTCCCACGCCTTCTTCTCCTCCTTCAAAACATTCTAAACTTTTTGAAGAGGAAAAAGAACCTCTAGAACATACTCCGAAATCTCCAAGAATACAAGTTAGTTCTTTCAAGAATGAAGATGAAGGAGATGATCAAGCCAAAGCTTTCCCCAAAAATCCTGAGATATTTTTATAGGTTCCATCCTTTGTATTGTAATGGAATCAAAAATCTATGCATGTAATCACTATGTTTAATGGTTATAAAAATGTTTTTTGGTTTGGTACTCATACGTAATTGGTTACCTTTCGTCTATTCATAATAATTTAGTAAACTGATATATTTTAACCTTCCGGCGGTCGGTAAATATTCCTGATTAATAGTGTGTACATGCTATCTAAATTAAGATTAAATAAAAATTACACATTATATATTGCTAACTTCAATAAAATAGAAGTCGGATAACTTTTTTGATTAATGTGTACATACTATCTAAGGGGATGACTATTGATTATATCATACATATTCTTGTATTAATGCTTTTTGATAATGCCAAAGGGGGAGAAATAATAGTAAGCACATATTCAGGGGGAGATTTATAAAATTATATCTAAGTACATTGTATAGTTGTCACCATAAAAAAAAAAGAGAATGTTAGGAAATCCAATCTACGGTTCGATGACTATTGATTATATCATACATACAATGGAAATCGAATATACATATATATTTATATATAAGTTACTTACTATAACAACATCACTAGAAAGATAAGAACGAGGCGCAAAGGACACTACAAGAGACTACAAGTCGATAGGTACAAGGAAGTAAAAGAAATGATGCACAAAAATTGACATGCACCATATCAGACGCCTGGTAATAGCACTTAGACATCTGATCCTCTACTATATTCAAAAAATATATAGTATCAGACGTCTGAAACAAATACCAGACGTCTGAATTAAAACTCGAACTTCAAAAATAAATTGCAACTGCCACATGTGAATGGACATCTCCGCTTCTCTTCGCCACAACTCTTCACCATCAACAGAAGCAACCTTAGAGATTCATTAATGGATGTAACTACTCAAGATATCTATCTGCAACTATATATAGCATCAAGAATCAAGAGAACATACACTTCACTTACTTATGCTTTCTAATTCTATTCTATATTCTTGATCTCTACACTCTAGCAATCTTTACTTGTATTCACTCTTCCATATACTCAGTTCTTCATAGACAATATTTCTTAGAAATATATTGGAAGCAATTGTACTAATCAGTCAACATCTTGTTATATTAGAACACACATTTGACAAGAACAACTCATTGTAACCAAGCCCATTCCTCCGGGAGAAGCGAGGGTTTTTGGCAGTCGAGTTCCGAAGGGGAGCTTCAGGACTGGACGTAGTACGGGAGGTCCGAACCAGTATAAAATTCTGGTGTGCTTATTATATATTTACTTAGATTAATATTATTTTAGCTACATCATATATTTTATCACATATACTTGCATATACACTACACGATCCACCCCGTAGACTTTTAGGTTAAACCCCATAGTATGTCACAAGCTGTCGAAGATTAAGCCCTAAATGCTCTCGCATTTTATCTTGTAAAGTTATTGTAAGTTGAAGCTATCGCATATTAAGTTTTTAAGTTACCACATGCCAAGTTCTAAGGCTATCACATGTTGGCTATTAAGTTATTGAAGGTTGAGCATTCAGAAGCTGTTGTCACGGTGGCGGTTTCGTGACTATTTTTAAAACTGTTTTATTTCCATTGAAGGTAATCTATTTCCACCTAATCTCATTACATGTCGAATTCTCATTGGCTTTTATGGATCGTTGCAGTTCTCTTTTCAAATTGCTCCACAATTATTAACCATTTCATTAATTAATTAGTTAAATTACCATTTGTAATTAACTTTTCCTTTTTACCAAATATTCATATTAATTTGCAAATACATGGGAAAATCCCAAAAAATTCAAAAAAATAATAATCACATTTTCTATACTATTCCTCATATAAAAGAATTTCAATTAAAATTATTATTTTTTCATATTAAAATAATTAAAATCCAAACTAAGCATTTTTCCACTTAGAAAATTCATAATTAATTTTTGCTTCATCTAAAAATTATGAAAATTAAATACAAAATCCATTTCAATATTATAAACATCATACTAAATTTTATGACATTTAGAGAACAATAAATCATATTTCTCCCTAAAAGACGACCAAATTCTATTCATTTAAATTATTAAACACATATAAAGTCTTTTCTAACCACCCAAACTTGTTTAACAATCTTTAAACACCTATAAAACACCAAATTTGAACCCAAAGGGATATGGAAGAGATTAGATAAAGTTTTACTCATCTAGGTTTGATTAAACTGGAGTAAAATTCTATTTTCCTTCTTAGAGATGGATTCCTTTCGCTTGTAATTGATTTTCTCTTCCTTTTCTCAAAATAATGACCGACCTAGCTCTCTCTCTCTCTCTCTTTTTCGTTTTTGTGTAAGTGTGGGGAAAATGAATGTACAGATGAAATTGGTAGGGGTTAGTAATTTAGGCTTGGGCTAAAATCTCTTTCTAGATTAGTTTTTTTAATCCTCTAACTCTTCATCTTACATTCACTTCTTATCATATTAATGGACATGGTTACTTAAATATCATCTCATAATGTATTTTGGTCAATTATGTGGTTAATTAATTCCTCATATTATGACACTCCAAAATATGTGTTGTTACATTTTGGGAGCAGTGACGACCTAGGGTATGAAGAAGAGCAATGGAATGTGGCACTTATTATATGGGCAAGTACTCATGGTCAAGTGGCTCTCTATTTGACAGCACTTTCTGGTTGGCCTGCTGTCCAAACTCTCTAACTGTTTGGATGTTGTGGTCTTTTGTGGACTACGTGAGATATTTGTAAGGATAATAGGTTGGGGCAAGATGACGCTGAGGCCATATGAGGCGAGGTGAGAGCACTTGAGTATAGCGAGCCGTATCGTCTACCTTTTTATGAGAAAATTGAGAAATACTTTACAAATAATGTTTCAAGGTTCACAAACTACTGTATTCGCTGCATTCTCATCCACTGCTATGCTAGATGAAGAAGCATATCATTCTCCCCCACGTTCCCATATTATCCAATAATACATTGATTAAACCTTGGTATTTGATACAACGTACAATAATGTAGAAGATGCTTAGGTACGACCTACCTAGCGTTTTTCCAGTGTGTCTCATATGGATCTTGGATCGTCTTTTTGAACCAAAATTTATACTTGGGAGGCCGAAGACATCGATACGATACCCAAAAAAGGTAAATAATATTAATGATTTGATCTACAAACTCCAAATGAAGAAATCTCAGTTGAAAACTGAAAGTCCAAACACTACTGCAAACCAAATCCAACGATCAATACAAAGAGTGCAGGTTCTACCGAATCGTCTTCATTGCATATCGCTATTGCCAATCATGTGAAGTTGATTAGACAAATTGATGTCGGTGAAGCATTGACATTTCTAATGGAAAAGGAGAAAATAAAATTGTTCGATGATTTAGAAGATCAAACTGCATGAATTGAAGGTTGAGGTAGAACATATAAGGACCGATATTCGATACCACCAACGTCTGACAAACAAATCCACCCTTAATCCGTTGTGTTTGTATTTTTTTCGCGCATCGTTTTTACATCTGTTGTGATTTTTTTATTTCAACGTACCAATTTATTTTTAAACATATCAATCTTTAGGTTCGCGACTTACACAATAACTTATGATTTGATACCGAAATAATTATGTCAATTTAAAACAATTAAATATGCAAACTCAAAATAACAATTATTCTCCTTTCGCACCACAAAATTGCATTTTGTTGAACTTTCTCCATTTGTTCAGTGGTGGCTGGCTGTTGAGCTGTTGAGGCTGGCCTTAGTATCCGTCACCGCATAATCACTTGAATTTTCGTGGATTGATATGAAGCCAGAAGAACTCGACTCCAAAACCCTTTTGCCTTCTCACGCATATTTATTCCCTCCACTTCCAATTCTATTATTGCTTCTTTTTTAGCTCTGGACAATTTAAGGGTTTTAGTTCCTAGATAAAAAGCCCCTACTATACCTCGCGCCTTTGATCATTATTTGCCCATGGCGTCTCTCCCTCCATCTGCTGACCGTATGCCTTCTCTTACCGTGATTCATTTCATTTATTTTCTTTTATTCGGTTTTGTTAGGGCTTTTGAGTGGAACATTCTTCTTTGAAAAGAAAACTGTTGATTCTGGATTGATTGAGTTCCTTCTTGTGCGGGTTTTATTTCAGTTGTCTGAGTTAGGTGTTTTGGTTGTCGTGATTTTAGCGAACTTATTTTCATGGTTTTGTTAACTCTTATTTGTGCGGTTGCTAAATTGATTTAGGATTTCGTATGTAATTCTCGCTGTATAATTCACTGTTTTATTCTAATTTATTCCCATTGTCCCGTAATACAAAATTCTTCGTTCTAGAACATGGAAAAGTTTACTGGTTTTCGTTAAGTATGATTTTGTTCACAATCATTTTTTGAATATGAACGAAATATCATCACACCAATCATTTGTGAATTAATCCAAACCTAAAGTCCATAAATATAAAGTATTTGTTACTGCTCATTGAAATATGAGTTTTTGAACTAAATTTTGTATAGTTCCCTTGTATTTTAGGATTACTTATCTTGAATTTTATAATCATTTTAACAAGCTAGGATTAGTTATTAGAATTAGATATTTGACTGGTGAATATTTTCCGATTTTGTTCATTTTGAATTGATTTTTCTTGTCTTCTAGCTTAGAGTGGACTACTAACTGAAATCTTTAACTTTCCTATTAGCATTTGTCAAGCATACATAGTAATTTACCTCTTTTGTCATATTTTGATTTTAGACCTTTTATGAGTTGAGGCTCTTACATATGTATTAATATTTTTTAAACCAGAAGCTGCAGAATCATTGCGGAAATTATCTTTGGATCCTCAGACTATACCACAGGGCATTACGGAGGTAACAATAAATTTGAAAACGATAAATACTTATAATTATTCTGTTCATTTTTAAAATTGACATCTTTGTATTTTGGAGCAGCCTTCTACAGCTCAGTATGGAGGGAGCGTGCAAATTGTGAGTCCAAATGTAGGCAATCAAAGCCAGACAGCTTATTATCCAAGTAAACTATTTTACTTCAAAGTTTTTTTTTCCCCTTGTTTTTTTCAAAAAAATTATTAATAAAAAAACAAAAACCTTTTGTCACAATTTTCAGTGGCATTTTAGAAATACATTTATAAGCGATTTGATCTTCCAGATTACAGTGATGTGAATAATCAGTGGAGTGACACCTCAAGACCCATAAATCATGGAGTAGAGGTAGACATGGTATGTATCTTGGCTAGTTACTAATATTTTAACTAACCTTTCACTTAACAAACCTATATTTTTTTTTACATAATTTGATTCCAACAACCAATTGTTACACTTTCTTGTCAATATGGTGCACTATAATTTTTTATTTGTATGTGTAGAAATATACATTCATAGCCATGAACAATGCATCAGTTACATAAATCATAATGAAATATTAATCTTGACATAACAGGGAAATAATCAGTACATGTACAACCAGTATCGTTCTTCAAGCTCACATGTCCCCCCTTCATGTGAGCACTTCTACAACCCACAACATTATCCATACCCAGGTTCTTTTTATCAACAGCCTTCTACACCTATTCCTAATGTGAGTGCAAATAGAAGCAATGTCCTGCCTACTTCACACTATTCTTCAAATTTGCCATTACTAAGATACAATGGCTACGGAAGTCACAGAACGTCGGCAGCATCACAAAGTATTTTTACTTCTGCAAGAAATCAGATGAACTATCCAGGCCATTACACTGTATGTAATTGTTTCCCAATGTTGCATGTCCTATATCTTACTATTGTTGAAAAATCATATCATAATAACCAGTGTAACCTGGTTTGATGTGTAACATTTTACTAGGTTACTAGTTATTGTTTATTTTTTTAATAATTTACCTTTTGGTTGCTGTGAGTTTTTTTTGTTGACTTCCTCATTTCATGGTGGAATATTGTAATACAATTAATGCTGACTTAGTTTCAAAGAAGTCGTTCAATAAATTACAACTATGGTTATTGATACTGTCATAGTTATGAAAGACGCGTTATGCGCATACAATGGCGCAAGGCACGGTGCGGCATTTGCGTCTTTCTTCCGTATGACGCGGCACACGTGGAAAAGTGTAGCCGTGCAAATGGCGCTTACGGCGTGCCATTTTGTTATTTGTGGTATTTACTTCTTATTTTTATTTTTCACAATCCAAATTATTCTTCGACAATGGTTGAATGTATTATATATTTTTTATACAACGATATGATTACACTTCGAACTAATTTCCAACGAACTTTGAACTATTTATTCATATTATTACCACACCGAACTACGATGGACAATTAAAAACGAGATCCGCAAATTCAAATCAAACCGATCTGAACCCGACCTAAACTCGATGAGTCATGGGTTGGGTCTAGATGATGAATAATAACATGAAGAACCGACCTGACCTGTAAGATTAGGCAAAAAACAAGAAAATATATGCATTTCTAGTGTTATTATCCAATCGGAACCGAGCCGACCGGATCCGACTTGATCATCAGGTCTAGTCAAGGTTTTATAATATACAAGTCAAATATGACAAAACTCAACCCGACTAGAATCGAAACCTACCGGGTCGAGTCTAGATCCGACACGATGTGTCCAATTACCATCCCTGCATCGAACAAATAATCTTTAAATTAATCTCGAATGAACTTGGAACAATCTGTTTTAATTATGTTGCATCGAAATATTGTCAAATGGATGTTTTTTTTCAAATTAATATCCAACGAATTTTGAACTATCTGTTCGTATTACCGTCGCATTGAATAAATTGCGCGATATGAGACAAATCGATATGAGACAGATGAGGAATATGCTGAAGCTTATGAATATGATGATACCGATGTTGATGGAAATATGATTGTTGAATTAGATTCAGATTTCTAGTTTATAAGTAATATGTACTGTTATCTTGGATTTTTGCTTTTGAAGACAATTATGCTTGAAATTTTATATGCTTATGATAGTATATTTGATGATATTTTTTTTGCAAAATGTTAATTTTTTTTGTTACGTATGTTAAAGATAAAATAAATTATATTGAAAATTTTAAATTAAATATTATATATATTAAATTTATAAGAAAATTTAAAACATGCGCAGTAAATTAAAAGGCGCGCGCCATATGCCACGCTGTATGCCAAGGCTCTGGGGAGGTTTTGCGCCGTGTGCCATAGTTAATGGATACTGTGACATGAGCAATACATGTGTGTGCAGTGGTGGAGCCAGCCAGATAATTCGGATAGGGCAAAAAATTTCTTCAATTTTTTTTATTTAAGACCAGAAACTCTGATACAGTGGTGTAGTCAGCCAATCGATTTAAAATTTCTTGTCTAGCCAGTGGAGAGCCACACAAACAATTCAGCGACAAATTTTCTCATGCACGGACATACGTACATATACATACATACAACTATAGACTTGTATTTAGTCTTGTTTTACTGTATATACACATGTTTACAGCTTTATATGCCATTTTGCTACCTATACTTTGTAACTTGAAAAAAGCGAGAATTGTAAATTTGTTTACTTAACATCAACACAAGTAGTAATTTGGAACTTGAATTTCAGAAGGATTACTTTATAAAAATCTAGTAGAGGTTGCAAGATTCTGACAGAAATAAATTCATGTGAATAGGGACGAAGTCACGATAATCTCTTTATGTGGGCCTAAGCCTATCATTTTCTTTTCAGGTATGCAAATAATTTAGATAGGGCCTAGTATCAAAATCTAACTTTGTGTGTGCTTGTTTTGCATTTTTTTCAGCCAGGGCAGCTGCTCTAGCTAGCCCATTAGAAGTTCCACTCGTGTGTGTGGAAAACAAGGATGAGATAGATAGTTTTTTGTATGCTTGTTTTGCATTATCAGTATTTAGTATACATACTTTAAAGTTCAATACAATGGATATTTAACTAGGGGTTTAATAGAACTCAAAACTAAGAATCAAATTAAAGTTCTATAAAAATGTAAACGTCATGGGAAATATGTTGATATGTATATACAGATTAAAAATACGTTAATATGTGTATACAGATTAAAATATTTATTGATATCAAATTATACAGCAGCGAAAAAATTGGATTTAAAAAGTGAGTCCGTGCTCCTTAGTCGTTGCTCAAGTGCTAAGGTTTTTGGCTGTGCGATCAACAGTCTTAAATTGCCTTCAAACATGTAATATTTACTGATTTACAATAATTTCAGAAAAACAAATGGTTAAAGCTTTTACAAAAAAGCTTGATTTTATGTTATGGTTGGGTTTCTAAGAATATCGGAATTTAAGTAATTTCAAGTTGTAGAAAACTATTTTAAAAGAAGTTGAAAGGATAAAAAAAATTTCAATTGTATGAAACATACACATGCTTGCATGTATACGCACACATACGTACGTGTAGGAATTTACAATGAAACATCTCTTTTTAAGCACCTCTTTTTCGACCCTTTCATGTATTGTGCTACACAATTTCAATTCTATGAAATTTTGAATATGTTTGCTCCACATTATGATTATTATATGCAAAACATGAGATCAACTCCAAATCTCTAACCCTTTCTAAATTATAACTCACGCCAGTTATTAAAATTTCTATTTTAACTATTGATTTGAAACATAAATTTCATCGAACAAGAAATATTCAAATGTGCCAACTTTTGTAGAGATGATTTCAAATATGGTTTCAATATATTTTCAAACTTTTGGAGCATTTCGATAGCATAGCTCAGGATATGGAAGGAGTACTAAAAGAGTGCTAAAAAAAGAGAGGATGACATAGAGCCTTACACACACTTGCACACACGAGCTCTTTGACTCGTGCTAATAAAAATATCCTTGGAAAGAGATATAATGATCTAACATCATTGAATTTCAGTTATTCGTATATTTTCAAAAAAACATGAACATGTTGTAGAATAAAGAAAAATAGAAGCCATTGGAGAGAGAGACAAAAGACATATTATTCACTTCTGAGAATAGATGTCTATTTACATTACATGGCCTATTTTATATAAGGGCTTCAGAGGTAAGAACTGAACTTATCCCACGATGTGGGATTAAACAAAACAATGTACAAACATATTCACTTCATAATATACATATATTATAACACTCCTCCTTGAATATGCGTCTTCAAAATCTTGAATGCTCGGATAATTTGGAAATTTTCGTTTCGAAACGTGTATGATGATTGCTCTCCCTCATTATTATCTTGCTTGCATTTATCGATTCAATCGATATAGATTTGCCTCATTAAAAACCTCTATTAGAAAAACTCAGTGGGAAAAAACCTTGAACGAGGAAAAGAGTGCAACTTGCGAAATCATAAATATCATACTAAAAATGATATTTCTTATAAGAATTTGATACTTCAGGATCAAAATAATGCCTCATTAAAACCTTACTAAGAAAAACCCAATGAGAAAAATCTTAGTGAAGGAAAAAGAGTACAATGACATATTTTATTTTCTTATTTCTTTAAATAAAGCTTGATACTTCTGGATCAAACTAATGCCTCATTAAAACCTTACCAAGTAAAACCATATGAGAAAAATCTTAGTGAAGGAAAAAGAGTACAATATAGTATGTCATATTTCAATAATTTACTGCATCAGATAGAGTTTGATACTTCTGGATCAATTTAATACTTCAGTAAAAACCTTACAAAGGAAAACGCGATGGGAAAAACCTTAGTCAAGGATAAAAATATAATTTAATCAAATAACATATTTGAGATGTTATTTCTTGAAAAGACGTTTGATTCTTCTAGATCAAGATAATGCCTCATTAAAACCTTAATAAGAAAAACCCAGTGGAAAAAATCTTAAATAAGAAAAAAGAGTACATTATAGCTTATTTCAAATGTTACTAGGGAGTTGATACTTCTGGATCAAGGTAATGCCTCATTAAAACCTTACTAATAAAAACCCAGTGGGAAAAATCTTAGTTAAGGAAAAAGAGTGCATTATAAAATACTTATGAAAACCCCCCCTGATTTTAAATTTTCCTCTAAATTCATATTGGTCTTTCGGTAACTCAAATTAGTTATAGATACTTCTGGATCCATAAATATGTATCTCATTAATAATACAATTTATTAATAGTTTCCTTCGATACAATCAAATTTTCTAAGATTGTTTCTTCCAAATATGGTTTGTATTTTATGCATTTTGTATGCTACTTTTATGAAAAACACTTCATGTGCTTTCATTTTTTTTGTGCTTCAAATTAGTTTTGCGCATTGCAACTATACATCTTTCATGAATATTAAAATTTTTATTACAACATTACTAGAAAGCAGGAAGTAATCTACTCATCTTGAAGTATATCAAGATTTTCATTACAACAATACTTTGAAGAAATTTGTAATCTACACTTCATGTCTTTTGCATTCTTTATAACTACAATATATATATTCTTCAGAAATTTGTATACTTTAATAAGTATTTGCATATCGCAACTATCATTTCAATGGATATTAAGAGTTTCATTACAACGATACTTAAAAATAGGAAGTAATCTACTCATCATGAATTTATATCAAGATTTTCATTACAACAATATTTAAAAATATGTTGAAATATACTCTCCTTGTTCTTTGCATTCTTTATAACAATGAAAGTTATTTATATTCTTCAAGAATTTGTATACTTCCATTATTTATAATGTTTTAAACAATATTTATACCTTTATGGTATTTTAAGTGTTTCAAACACTTTCGTTGCTTCAATCAATTCAATTATTCATAAAAACATGATACCTAGAGCATTTAACACGATGTAGCACTACATGTGCTTCAGTAATTTCAGTGTGTTTTTCTATTATATACATATATGTGTGTGTGTTGCGAACTACAGGTTCACATTTCTTATTTAGGAGAATTTCATGATGGCCAATCATGTTTTTCTCTAATTCAGGATCTTTAATCCATTTATAAACATAAGCGCTTTATTATTTATAAATTTATCATCGATGATTATTTCTTGTCAGTTCTAAACATGATTCATTGAGATCTCTTTAATTATCATGTTTTAGGTACCTAACCCACTTCTAGGATTATTTGAGAATCATATCATGGATCTCTTTCAGAGCATGCGTAAGTGTTTCTTTAAGAACACTCACCTCCTTTATTTGGCATCTTTATTACTTACTCCAAAAATATTTTGAACTGACTTTGGAACCATATTTCAGATGTGGTTTACAAATTTTGATCCTTCAGGGATTCAAATTTATATTGGAGAAAGTCTACTAGGGATAATATTGATAATTTATTCAAGTTACTTAATATCTTGCATCATTGTATATTTTAACAAATATTTAATACTGATGTTCAAAATGAGTTTGTATCTCTTTATCCTTCCCCTCAATGTTGACAAATATTGTCACATTAAATAATAATAATCTTTGGACTTTCATTTTGATCCATTATGATATTGCTACTAGCAAATACATCATACATATCAATAATAGGAGGTAATTCTTTTATTAGTTGATAAGATGCATTCAATTGATATTGATTATTAGAGTTTGTTCTCATTCATTGATCTAAGCAATTGAAGGAATTTACTTATTGTGTAGATCATTTGAATACATACATGACTTCAGGTCATTCAACATTTACGTTGATTGAATTTTAAATCACTAAATAATATCTATGCATAATCTATACGATGAGCTTATAACAAACTTCAAGTTGTTAGCTAAATATTTACATATATGGATGTATACGTGCGTCCACGTATCACATATATATTATAAAATTTTCATATTCTTTCTCATTTGAATTATTGATTTTTAGAACAAACTGTTACAAGGATCCAAACTATTAATTTCTATTTATAAATCAATGTCAATGCAAACCTTTCAAAACCGCATGATAATGTTCAAAACATTTGGTTTGAAACCATATCGAACTTCTGGTTCGAACAAAATATGCACACAACTTCAAGTTGTTAAGTTTTGTTCCATAATTATATCTCAAGTATAAGTTTTGAACATTAATTATATTACTTATCAACGAATAATTTATAATTTCATATAGACATTTCTACACATCTCTATTGAGAGTTCTGTAAAAAAAAAATTACAGTAAAAATAATAATAGTATTTTCTAAATACTTGGAATGTTACAGATATAGATTTCCTCTTAGCTCTCAAACTTTTAGGATCTAATCTAAGCTAAATTAGGATCCTTTATAATTAAATTTATGTACACTTATTTGGTTTAATAAAATTACCAAATATATAAATAAATCTCTTCTAGAGATATGTTATCATTTTCAAATTTATAAGTCTCTTCTAGAGATATATTAGTATCACCACTTCTGGAGTGAACTTTCTCTTCTATACACACACACACACACATATATGCACTATTTGAATGCCATATCAATATACACTGTTTATTTTATACATATTACATAATTACTACTTTTACAGTAGCATAAAATATCCATGCTGGAGATTTTTGTTGTAATTGCTTTTAAAATGGCATATCAAACTTTAAATACAGTGGCAAAATTAGATTCACCAACTGTAAGTAAGATGCAAGAGATAAAACCACTACTCCTGGAGTGTAACATTGGTATACAATATCATTGTTCCTTTTTTTTTTGAATAAATTATTGTTATTACTAAAAAAAAATCATATCATTATTCCTTGATTATATCTCTAATATTACTATTGAACATTAATTATGATTGTTTATTAGAAAATATATATACTAACTTATAATTATATATAAACATCTCCTCTAGAGAGTTCAGTAAAATAGATATATTTACAACATAAATAAGAGTATCTTCTGGACTCTTGAAATTGTATAAAAATAAGAAATTATAATGGTTGCACATACCGATTTGTTCAAGACCGTATTTATATAGTTTTAGTGAAAATTATGATACGACATATAGATTATCTCTTCAGGAGCATATCTAAAGATATTTCTTCAAGAATAGTTGTGCATATAATATTTGATTCATCGTAAGTTCTGAAAAGTAAAAGGTTACATATCACTATTTGTCTAATGGAGCTACGGGTCCATGACAATAGATGATTGAATTTTGGATAATTTATTATCACATTTGACAATATTTTATAGGCAATTCTTTTATAGTGCTATACGATGATATAATATCACTTCTGGGGATATTTCATAAACACCGCTTCTAGAGTGGTACATATCACTTCTAAAGATAATTAAATGCATTGTTTTTGGGATGTCATCAATAATCAATATCTTTTTCTACATAATTGACATAATTCTGCAACATCTCTTCTAGGATGTTTGGATTTTGAAATATAAAAATCATAAAACATCTCTTCAAGAGTATGTCATATGGATTATCTCTTCTGGAGAATATTAAAATGTACTTCTTTAAATATATAGTTTGGCAAACACACCCAAAGATTATCAAAACTTGGGTTTTACCAACTTCAAACTGATTTATTGAATTGAAATAAAATCCACATAGCAGACTTCAGGCTGCTATTATCGATCAATTCGACCATATCATTTATTACTGTACTTAGATTTTCATCATTAATGAAGTTTCCTTCATCTTCGAAGAAATGATCTAACTTCTAGTTAGTATTACTAGACAATCCTTTCACATAATTTTAAAATAAAATTCCTATAACATCTCTTCTGCGATGTTGGATTTTGCAATATAAATATAAATAAATCTCTAAAACATTTTTTCAAGAGATTAATACACACACACATCCAATGATGTTTGAAATATCATATGACATAATATCTTCAGGATATTTGGTTAATATAGTGTAAATGTTAAGATATAAGGTAAGGTATAACTCATTTGGAGATTTTTGTAATCTCTTGAATGCAGCATCATTTTCTCATATGATTATTTATTAATTTTCTTTAACTTCTTCAGGAAGTACAACCTTATCGTTTTACATAATTTCAATAGAGCTCGGGCTTCTAATTCATGAACTTCAAGTTCATTAATTTGTTATGAACTTCAGGTTCTTAAATTTTGTGTGAACTTCTTCCTTTTTTTTGTACCATATTGTTACAAAATAGAAGTCTATTCTTATTTCAAACATAAAAATACAACATCATTTAATCTACTGTAGCCAGTGCATTTATGATGATATGATAATTTAATTTATTACCATGACGACAACATTTAAAAAAAATGTATACAATTTACCATTATTGTGGCATGATTAAGAAAAAAAAGGTATGACTTGTACCATACAATAAAATAGAAACCTGATGAAACTTTGTTTCTTGTGTTGCTTAATTTCATTGATCAAATAGCGGACTAACCATTTTTTTTAATACTTCAATGAATGTCAAGTACCAAATAAAGCAAGATGGTATGGTAATTATTACCATTAGTCGTATAATTCAAATCAAATGCTAGAAATGGAATATAATGTCCATAATATATGCACAACTTTTATAAAGAATGAAGAATCAATTTAATAGAACTTTGTAAGCTGAACATAATGGAATACCTCATTTGAATATGGTTAACAAAAAAAAACAGATATAATCATACAAATTCTAAATTATTTATAAATGAAAATATGAACATCACGAAACTTTGTTTCACTCAATGCGTGAATGAAACCGGAAATCTCATAGTAAGAAAAAAAGTGCGTGTTTCCATTAGAAGGAAACGTGTTTTATACATCGACGAATGAAAAATGGAACAAGTCAAAAATAAAAGTACCATTGATTCGATCCTTATTACTGGAGTCATTGGAAATTAATCTGTTTGCTTCTCCTGCAACTCAAACCTCTCTGTATTATTAAATCAGCAATAATATATATAATTGTACACGCTACAAATATCAAAACTATTTCATGTAGATATTTGACAATCAACATTAATTTGGTAGAAATTTTATATAAAAGCCTTCATAACAAAGAATATCAATTAAAAATAATGAAAGATCAATGAGATCTAAAATCAATCATTATACCATATCAAGGCTGTGGATCGAAAAGAAAAGCAACAGTATATAAAATATAAAATGTTATAGATCTATAATAGAATTAGGTTAGAAAAATTAGATCATATTGAGATCAACATAATAACATCTACAAATAAAATCAATTTAATAAGTCTACAAATGAGATCTGAAAAATGAAGTCTGTAAAGTTAGATCTATACAAATAAATAATATTAGATTCACATAATTAGATCAACATTATAAGGTATACAAAAGATGATCCAGGAAAAAGAAATGAGATCAAAACAAATGTTTACAAAACGAAATTTGATCTACGAAATAAAATTAGATCCAAAGAGAAAAGAAATAGATCTTAAATGTATAAAGAAAATCTTAAAAGTAAAACATCGCGCCGATAACGTGTTATAGAATAAAGAAAATAGAAGCCATTGGAGAGAGAGAAAAGACATATTATTCACTTCTGAGAATAGATGTCTATTTACATTACATGGCCTACTTTATATAAGGACTTCAGAGGTAAGGACTGAACTTATCTCACGATGTGGGATTAAACAAAACAATGTACAAGCATATTCATTTCATAATATACATATATTATAACAGAACCAAAAAATTATAAAGAATATCAAAAAAATTGTTGGAACTGTAATTCGAACTCAAAACCTCATTTGTGCACGTAAACATTTAGGAAAGTAAACATAAATTGATAAGTGTAGATATAACGAATATAAGTATTTTTATTAGAACCAGAATTTGAACCTCTAACCACATTCGTATACAAGGGCATTTTTGAAAATTTGTGATCGAACCAAAATATTGTACTTTATTACAACCAAATGTATGAGACCTTTTTGCATGTTCAATGCACATGCAAATAAAAATCCACTTATGTGATGAATTGAAATTATTAAATATCAATTTTACATATAGCTCTAATAAACATAAACTGAAAAAAAAAACGAGGAGAAAATTATGAACTATTTGCTGGTATTGCGATTCGAACTTATGACCTTATTTACATATTTATTTTCCATTTGAAAATAAATTCTGATTTTTGTTCCGAGTGAGATCCGAATTCCTACATGTCGTTAACATATAATGGCATTTGAGAAGTTTACGGTTAGACCGAAAAAATTGTTAGTCTATTTCTGTTATATATATATGTATATATATGTATATATATATGTGTGTATATATATATATATATATATATATATATATATATAGCTAGGTTCCGCAACCTTCTTATTAGCACCATCAACTAGTCTTCTGATATCAGTCACATATTTATATTTATATAATCCACATTTTTTCTCTTCTGTCACATGGGTTGGTTATTTAGATATCAGATCCTAGCTCATATATATATATATATTTATTAATAGTTAAAATAGAAACACAAACTTTTTGTCCGACCGCGATGTTCCAAAAATACCCTTATATGTATTTCTTTATTGATAGTTATAACACGTTTGGTGTCATGTTCTTTTGGTGTGAGTGTGAAATACCAAAAATGTCTCTCTACCGATATTATCAAAATTTAGTATTATTTAAAAATAAGATCTGACAGTTAAGCTTCCTTTGCAAATTCAAAATTTTCTCTATAAATATTTACCAAGTCTTAGTATCACTTAAAAATATGGTCACAAATAAACTACTTTACAAATTTATTTTTTTAATTAATAATATAAATAAAATATTAAACTAACAAAAAATTAGATATTGCAACTTAAAAATAAAAATTTAAATTAACTACGTATGATTCAACATAAAAATATGACTTAATATTTGTAGAAAACATTTTTTTTTAAACGTATTGAACTATAACAATTCAAACACCTTCATCACGCGTGAAGCATGTGCCATAACACTTATATATAGTCAGGATCCGCAGCCTTTCTTATTTAGCCCATGATATCCATCACATGTTCCTATTTAAATATTCATTTCTTTCTCTTTCTTTTCACTAACTCTATTATTTAAATAGGATCGTGTGGTGGATATCAGAGGGCTAAATAAGGGGGGTGTAGCTCATATACATACATATACACACACATACATACATATATATACACATACATACATATATACACACACACATAATGTGTGCGCGTGCACACACATACGTACAAGGGGTGATCCATAACCATTATATTTTCTGTTCATAGCTTCTCCATATCAGCCATTGGATTTAATGAGAACCAGTGAATGGATTTGATAATGATGTGAGAGAAAGAGAAAAATAATAAAGTACGAGGAAAACAAATATTAAATAGTCAAATCAAATACATTCACCCATTAAATCCAATGGCTACAATGAAAGAGCTGCAAAGGAACTAAAAATAAAAGGGTTGTAGATCCCTGCATGTGTGTGTGTGTATACAGCCTCATTTTAACACCTTTATCTTATTTTGGATACTACCAAAATTTGTAAATGTCGATCCTGCACTATGAATATCTACACAAAAAGTACAGTCATTTTTTTTTTTTTACACTTCTCAAAAATAAAAGTCAATGTTAAACCATTGGAATATATCATTGATTTGAAACATCAAATTTATCATGTTAAACATAATCATATGTGTCCATGTTTTTGTATAGGTGTGTGTTTTTTTTCTTTTTCTTTCAGAAATGGCCATTGATAGTCAAGGGAATATGGTTTCAAACCTTGCCGATGTCTTAAGAGTTTCGAAACCAAGACATCTAAAATCACAATCAAGAGACATTACCACTTGAGCTAATGATTCTCGATAAATGATTTTAAGAATGATGTGAATACATTGTATATGCACAAATTTTTATATCATTTACAATAGTGGAGTTCAAAATACGGTAGAAGTGCTAAGGTGCCCCAAAAGAGGGATGCTATTCCCATTTATATACACTTCCAAAATATTTCGTCTTTTTTTCCATTCAGTATGCATCATTTGATTGACTGAAATAGTGGTCCCTAGTCAAGGTCATGTAAGAATAAGCAATGATGAAAAAAAAGGCCAGATTTTGTTCTGTTATTGACACACAAACTCTATTCTAACACATTGGTGACGTAATAGATCCCTGTTCTTACAGTTTATTATGTTTTTACTTGTCTTTGATCTGATGGAGATTTCACTGTCACCGCTTGTGTTTCTTTATATGAAATCTATTCTAACATTGTGTGTATGTATATTCTCATTACATATTCATTACAGTGAGTTCTAACATAAATAATCTTGCAGGAAAATTGTTAATCAAGTATATATTCCAAAACATGATTCAGATAGCTTGAGAGAAAAAGTAGATGTATTTCTTTCTTATCCTAACTATGAGATGAATGACTTTTTTTTTTTCTTTTTTTCTTTTTTCTGAAATGCTATCAATGTGTAAAATATTCGGTGTCAGCATATAAAATATTGGATAAGAAAATTGGCAACTGAAAAATTTCCAGATTTTGTTTCTTTTCTCTCAAAAAAGTCATGATAAAAAAATAATTTAATGAAAGTTGAACCTAACTTTGTGCTCAGAATATTGTGTTCACTCATGTTTTACAAATGTTAATCAAATGATAATAGGTTTTTGTTTACTAAGCTATGAAAATAATGTAAAACGGTAACAAAGAGGAGAAGAGTAGGCTTGAATGTGTGCTGAAGGCTTACATGAAAATGTGACCCGAGACGTAGTAAAATGACATTAAAATCTGAAGGATTCTTTCTTTGCTTACGAAGTATGAACTGTGATGTATGTGCTACAATGTTAAGAAGGATTCTTTCTTTATTTATGTGATACCAGTCTTACTTTTTATAATCCAGTTCACTTATTTGTTGATGAAATCATAGTTCATACTACTTTTGATGTAGATTTTGATTTTCTTAACTCCGTATTCAGGGTTATCATGGTTCAAGATTGACGCATTCGATGTATCCTTATAGCCAACTGTACAACCCATATGGAAATGTGAGCACAAATTATAACTTTGGATTAAGTCGAGTAAATCCAAAAACTACAATGACCCGATGCAACGAGAACTTGTATGGTTATAATGAACTAAATCGTGGACCTAGAGCTGGTCTGAGCAAAACTTGTGATGATGTGAAGCAACAAACTGGTGCTGTCAGTACTTCAATGATTCCTGATAAAAAAATGTACAACAAAGGAGATTTTTCCGAAGAATATTCTGATGCAAAATTTTTTGTTATCAAGTCATACAGTGAAGACGATGTGCACAAAAGTATCAAGTACAGTGTTTGGAGTAGCACTAATAACGGAAACAAGAAGCTCAATGATGCTTACAATGAATCGAGAGAGAAAGCTGGTACTTGCCCAGTTTTCTTATTCTTCTCTGTAAGTAAAATGATCTTTATTCTACAGTTTTTCTTTGGCTATAAAGATGCATATCATATGTTTACATTAATCAATTGCGTCTATGGCGTTGTGCTATGGTTTAGCTATTCCCCAAAAGAAGGGTTTGAATTTTATATGGATTTGTAAATAGTTGGCTCTAAACTTAAATCGGTTAATTTAGTTCTTGCCTTTTTGGATCTTCGTCAATGTCCTGGCTATTTATGGAACGAGAAATGCCACTCGAACCCAAAGCTAGCTGGTTTTTTTCCACATTTTCTACTGGCTTTAAAAGTTTTTCTTCTTCAACTTCTGCCAATTTCAAAAGTTATAACAAAAACATACCTATTTCTATATACCTTTCAAGTTTAAGTTTTTTCTGCCATGCTGACGCTAAGTTGGATTTTTACAATAGTGCGATTTTAATTCTTCTAATGTATTTTATTTTTCAAGAAGGATTTGCACTGGTGCGATTTCAAACCACATCAGTGAAAAGTTAAAAACATCAAGAAATTGTCTTGGTACAATATCAAAACGCTCCAGCATAAATAATGAATCTACCGCAGTGCGGCAGAAATAGATCCATTGAACCTTTTTTGTAAATGGGCTGATTTCGTTATAGCTTTGGAAAGTGGATCGAATCTGAAAAAAATAAAAATCCTTAAAAAATTAAATAAAATATTTCTTAATATAGGCCATACTGTCAAAACGAACTAACTTAAAATATTGCCGAAGTATTCTAAACTCCTAACATCAATTTATCAGGTGAATGCAAGTGGACAGTTTGTTGGGATAGCGGAGATGGTGGGTCCAGTTGATTTTGATAAGACTGTAGATTACTGGCATCAAGATAAGTGGATCGGATGCTTTCCTGTAAAATGGCACATTGTCAAGGACGTCCCAAACAGAATTTTGAGGCAAATTACACTAGAAAACAACGAAAATAAACCTGTGACTAATAGCAGGGATACTCAGGAAGTGAGCATTCTATCCATAAACTTATCCTTTTCTTATATTAGTGATTTTTGGTGGACTGAGTAGAATTATGTATAATGTCCTTGAACTTACAGGTGAAGCTCGAGCAAGGCAATCAAATGATCAAGATCTTCAAAAGTCATGAAAACAAGACTTCCATTGTCGACGACTTTATGTTTTACGAAAAGCGAGAGAGGGGATTATTACAGAAGAATGCATATAAATTTCAAGAAGTTTCTAGGCAGGCATGTCATAACATCGCTTTTTCATATTTTATGCCTTATTTTTTTCTATGGGACAAATTATATAATTAAACTTCCTCGGAGTTCACGAGCAAAGGTTCTCTGGGTGTATGTATATATATAAAAGCTTTAGAGGAAAACAAATATATTTTAACTACAAGTTCTGTTTGAAACTTATTGCAAAAATAGATCTGATTGCACAGAATTTGGTATGGTGAAACCAGGTCTATTTTACTCTAATAAATTACTTGGAATAAGTTCCTTCTGAAGCTTAATTATAAAATTTGTCCTTTTCTATGGTCTCCTATGTCTAGTAAGAAGAGTCGTCTCATCATACATTTTTGAAGATTATTTGCTCCGTGTCAAAAGATTTTAACATTAGAATATCTATAAGTTTGTTATTTATATAATTTCCTGATATATTGGTACCATTGTAGTTGCAAACGAAGAACGGTTAACTGATCAACTCTTTTATTTTTAATTTTCAGGTGCTGGATGAAAAGAAAGCTAAAAGTGAAGTTAAAAATGAAGTTACTCATAATGCGGAGTCTTCGGAGTTGGCTTCTTCTTCTGTAAAACATGAAAGCTCCGTTGATGGAACGCTGCCTTGAATGGATAATAGGTTTTCTTTTCCTACGTTTTGTTATGCAGTGGACAAAGAATAAGTTAGGTATTATTATTTCCACAGGTTTACGTAGAAGTCTTGAATGTATTGTTTGAATTCCGTTAGCTTAATCAGCAATTTCTTAGCCATATATGAATGAATTTTTTGTGTTAGAAAGACAGAAAGCAACCATGAATATTGCAGTTGGAAACCGTATCTTTCAATAAAAATACAATATGCTTTGGTCGTGTGAAGCGTATTTTAGGTATGGTAAATGTTTTAGATTAGTGAAAGTGAATATTCGGTTTCTTTTGTTCGATCGCCCTTCTGTTTATTTGTTCTTTTTTCTTCTTCTTATTTTTCTATTGTTTTTTTTTTCGTTTATAGTTTATTTGCAACAACCATATCATGTGTCAACGTATGGGTTTCCACGTGTCGACACATGAGCATGTGTCGACTCTCCTCTCCTCATGTGTTGACAAATGAGCATCTCGTATTACTGAACTCTTAGAAATCAGCATGTATCGTCTATGCATTTTCAAGCGTCGACCAATGCAACTCAATGCTTCGACCTATGATCAATCCAAAGAGCTTTTTTGTGTTCTAGGATCCATACGTCGACCTATAATTCCTCATGCGTTGAGACACCACTAATACCTTTTCGTATGTCGATGCATCCTAATAAGTTCAATTTATTTATTTTTAATTTAAAATCTCGTAAAAAATTTCCATAAAAAATATGTCAAATCATATTTATGCATTGAAAACATGTATGTATGATACTACTTTGAGGGCTTTTAACAAAGTCTAGACAAGACATGTTCTTTGTGGCCTTCTAGCCTTCTTAGAATTGAAGTTTTCGCCCAATAACCTTTAAACATCTTGTTAAAAAGTGTTAATAGCTTAATTGTATGTTTGACGTTATCGAAACACTAAAAAAATGGATTTTGACCGTCTCCCCTTTTTGATGATTACCACATAAGAATTTTAGTAAGGTGAAAACTTATATGCCTATTTAACTAAACACACTCTTTATCAATATGCATAACTTTTCACTCATTTGTCATCGACAAAGACGATTAAAAAGTAAAATATAGAGAAGTTGCCTAAGTTAGTGGTTTTTTATTATAACGAGCCAGATTTCGTATCACTTACACATACGTAATTGAAAGAGAATAATCGTAACAAAATCAATTTTATAATATTTTTACTACATAAGTAAACAAAATTAAGTATGGTTAAAGTTATTAACGATTAGCAACACACATAGTGATTGGTGTGTAATATTAATGTGATCATATGTTTAAGATGAATATAAAAGTGGTTAGGAGTGTAGATGCAACATTTCGGTGAATGTAAGAGAAAAGACTTTGGTGATGGTAAAAGATGAAGATGAGAGAACAAAGGAACTAAGGTGCATGGGGATAATGACTTTTTAAGCCTTGCTCTCTTTTACCATTCTACACACACATGCATACCTTTCTTAAAACTTTCTAAAATCAGAAATAAAATTAAGCATAAACATCTTCAAATCAATCCAAACTCACGTATAGTACCATACTTCATTACCAAAGCAATAAAGAGGGTTTTCGAAGGAGAAAATAAGGTAGAAAGTGAGGAGAAAAGGCATGGACGTGGATAATTAAGAAAGGAGGTGGGTTGGGTTAACTTTGGCGCAAGAAGAAGGAAGGATTGATCTTAATGAGTTAGCTTTGGTTACAAATGAGTTTAATCGCCTAACCATATCATATACTACTTGTTATATGTGTATACTAAGTGTACACATTATATTATAGTTCATTGAAGTGAACTTATATTCACATGACATTTTACCTTGTCTAAACAAGATGACATTTAAAAAGTGAGTTCTTTAACATATACTCTTGTACACCCTTGTTGTTAAACTTGTTAAAGTAACCTTAACTATATGTTAACGTGTGTGGTAGTATGTGTACTTAAATATGGACATATGGTTGTGTAAATGTAGTTAATAATAATACTATTAACAAGAATAATGAGTTTGAAAATCACATATTTAAAAGGAAGTTTTTAACAAAAGTTTACAATTTAAAGGTGATTTGAATGAAGTAAATTTGAAATGATGTTTTGTATGTATACTCTTAGGTTAAATATAGTATAATACATGAGAATATATGTTGTATATGTCACGGTTTTGAGAAGTCAAGTAACGTAACATTAAAGATGTTTTATAGCATTTTTGAATCATTTCTCTTTAAAGAGTAAAGTGTTTTGACGAAGTTACTTTACTTGAAATATTATGTAAATAATCTTAAGCTAAGCTGGAGTACTTTACATAAGAAAATGACTTGTATATGTAGATGGTTCAAAAAGTTAAGTAACATAGAGTTAAAGAGGAGTCACAACAGTTTTTGTGTCATTTTTCTTTGTCTCTGTAACTAGCTTTAAAGAGATGACTTTTTAACGTTAAAGACATCATACAAACTCCCATAAATCATTAAGAGTTTGTTTATAGTGTTTTGAAAAGGGAATGGACATCTTATGGTTAAATGGAAAATATAGTAAATCCATATAAGTCAAGGGTTTTCATGCTTAGTAAAAGATAACATCTAATGGTAACATTTGCTTAATTTTGTTGCATTTTCTATATTTGACACAATCCGCCTTAACTTACAAAACCATGTTGTGCATAAGATGATAAATTTCAAAATATGACTTTGACCTATCAACGTTTGGCTCTCAACTGTTGAATTTGACTTATGTGACAACCTACCTACACATTCGGCACCCAATGTGCATGTATGGTGCGCTACAATGATACCCAGCCTATGTGGAGCGATAGTCAAGGGTAAAGCAAATTAAACTCCAAAATCAAAACCTATCGTATATCTAACAATGTAAGGATAAACTATAATAATCAACAGATATAAAACAAGTGAGAAAATAATAACTAAAATAAACCATACAATTAGAGTGAAACAGGTTCACGATAGTTATATACATAGTTCACAGAGTTTATACGTCAAATAATATTCTTAAATATATCATAATCTGTAAGCACCAATAAAGTTCCACAGTGCTGCACAATGGAAGAGTGGTAAGCTCTAAAATAGTAGTATAGATTAACTCTAGTTTCCACTCGTCCTTTGAACAATTCCAAGCGATAATCTCAGACCTGTTATTTAGTCTACTCATTTAAGGGTACCCAATATAATAAGTAAAGCATAAAACCTCGAGTTAGAAAACAGTCTGGCGTGAGCCGATGAATGATCTTGAATTATTAAAAAATAGATACAATAAAGTGGAACACCAAGTATGAAAAGTCGTATGTGCCATGTCCCTACATCCAACAAGTTAGCACATAACATAATACATGTTATGCTATAATTATATGGGTGTACAACACTAAATACAATATGGGAGTCGAGGTATCTAACGCAACAATACATACATCACTAGACATCCATCCTAATCACACATCAATCAAAGCAAACACAAAAATCCTAGCACACACAGCAACCAAAGCAATCTTTGCAACAATCACTAAGGTCCTGAATCATCACAAAGATGCTTTCAGATATAGGATAACTCGCAGCACCATTACCAAGGTCCGTGATATACTATGTCGCGATCGAATTCGATGCTCAATCACATACCTATTCCATAGACACTTCCCTCACCTAGGCAAGCCAGACTATCCCACAGTCTAGGGTACGCAGGTGAGCATGCTCATATACCTTAGCCCCACGAAACACACATCATATCCGAAGTTACCTAACTATCGCTTCACTATATAACTCAATAGTATAGCACACTAAGTTCCACTCCATCACTTCACATCGTCAAACGTGCCTTCTTAGACTATCATTTAGTTGCATCCACACACTTCCCACTAGAATTACTCGATCCATACGGCTCGCATTATTGATTTCTCAAAGTCCAGAACGTCGCACTTAACTCCTATGGTTCCCTCGCATATGACCCGAAGTCAACAACTAAATCCCTATGCAAAGCCCGAATTCAGCTATGGGAATCTTTGTGTTGTCCACTCCTTCGTATATCGATCATCCAAGATTAATAACTCAACCTCCACCTATCGATACCCCATGCGATCAATACGGTGGACTCCCTATGGCACCACGACTCCACCAAATCGGTCAAACCCCCATTAGACCATGGTCGCTGTTGGTCGGTCATGACTCCACGCCATCAGTTTTCCCCGAAGTTTCACCTTACCTAGCCTTAAATCACCTAGCTTTGAGCCCAAAGAAAGCACTACCCTCCCACGAACACTACCCTGCAGTCCTCCTTCAAAGTTTCAATATTGATCCGTCGGTGTAGAACTATTACTCAATTTTTTCCGTAAATAAGAAGGCAGACAATTCAAGGTATCTTTCCCTAGTCCAGTCCAGTCCACGCCGATTGGGTCCAAGTCAGATCATTAGCCAGCCACGACTAGGGGTAGGTTGATTGGGTTTCCTATTTACGATGATAACCCACATCCAGCCTAAACCCACATCTGCTTTTTGCTTAATTGTACATCAAGTCTTCTGCTGGTCGAGCCTCCCCGCGCAACAACCCCAATGACCAGCTTAATCATCAAGATGAGGTGCAAGCCAAGCTCGGCCCATCTCTCATTGGCCGACCGACTCTCACTCCAATCCACTTGCAACCCGACTCTAGGCCAACCCCATTGCTCAAGCATCTCCCCCTCAACTACCTCCCAATCGACATAGCTGGAGACTATCTCAAGGGCGGCCTGTCATTAATCCAGCATCGATATGCTACCTATGACCTACAGCTCATCTCTTCTCAGCTGGCTCGGCATGCTCTCAGCTCTCTCGACTCTTGCAAGTTCGTCATCTTCCTTATGGCCTGAGCAGACCAGCTTGGCACGTCCTGCCATCTAAGCATGCGGGAGAAAACCGATAAGAGGCACATCTAGATGTACCTATTCTTGACAATAAGCATGTTCCATTTTCTGCAAGCATAATTCAAGTACAAGTGCATTTAATGTGATGCATGACAGAGCATGTTCTTGGTAAAATTCTCTTATTAACCTTCATCTCAACCACACATTACTTTCTTTCTCCTGCTGTCTCTCATCAAGTCCATTCAGCCAAATCAATGGCCAGGCGCACTTCATGCCTGTTTTACAACACGATCTTAGCCGTTCAAGCACTATTTTAGCTACACTAAGAACTCTATGCATAGCCACTTCAAAGGGATTGGTCACTTGGGTTGGTCGCTTTGGTTAGCCACCTAGGTTGGTTATCTAATTGGAGACCTGGTTGGTTGCCTAGTTGGTTGGTTATACAACCCGTGATCTTCCACTCAAATCTCCCGATATAGCAGCACCTTGAAATTAGCAGCTTCATTAGAGCTCGTCATATTTTCTTATTATTTTCATTTAATTCCTTATATATAAGAGAGCTATATAGCAAGAGAACTTCACAATGGATGTAGGAAGCTTTGCCGAACCACTACACCTCCTGTGTCATTTACCTTCAAATGCTCTTTTCCCCTTATTTTCCATTATTAGGCCTAGTGATTAGTAAGTAACCTTTTCTCTTCACAATGCATTATCATATCTCGAGGTTGAAGAAAAATATCATCAACATTCTGGCATTAGAAGGAGGGCCTGAATCTACGATCTTGTGGTTAGCAACCTCTTATGCAAGCTCTTTCCATGCTTGGTATCTTGCATCTAACATCGACAGTGGAAACAGTGGATAGTGTTCCACTTCCTCTAGTCACCAAGAAGATTCCTCAACTGTCTCTGGTTGTCTTCATGTCGTGCATAGATGTTGTGCATGCTTGCACGTATCCTTAAATTGCTGCTACTATCAACTAAATTATGGCAACCATGCATGCATCCTGTGTGAGGGTCGTGCCCAACCACTTAGAGATTTTCCTCCAGAAAGACATCCTAGTCCACCCGCTTTATGGAAAAACTTGGAGGCAGGTAAACCCCCTAGCAATCTTGAATACCCGCCGATCACCCCCACAAAGAAATCTAAGAGACACAACACTCATGTTAGTATCCAGAGCAGTCGCCTAGTAGGTTGCCAAATAGTTCTCTCTTATCTTCGTCCTCAACGGTCAAAAGCGACCAAATACCCATGCATGCCTTAAGGAACCTAGACTTCCCACTAGTTTCTTTCTCAAGCTCATTTCCAAGCTCGTAACCTCATGCGAAGAATGCGTTGAACACTTCAGAGGCTGCATCGTTTAACAGCCTTTACTAAGGCTATCCAACGAGCATGAGTTATCATGTGCTCATTACCTTGTTTGGGTACCGTCGAACGTTTCCACATAGGACTATGCGAGTCTTCGCTCCCTTATTGTTCGGCCGGTTATCTGTAAGGGTGGATTATCGAGAATTTATTTCCTTGTCCGAGACTACCAAGGTATCCAACAAGATAGAATCACCATGCATTCAATTCCTTGCTCAGGGACTGCCTACTGTCCCGTAAATTTAGGCGAGACATCTCTCCCCTTTGTGTCAAGGTGCAATGACAATCAAATACGTGGCCGTAATGGTCCATACCCCTTTCCCATGATGCTGCTCATCCTCCTTATAAGATGGGAAACTGTTGTCAGACCGATGTTATTACCCTAAGTGACAATGAAGTCCGGCATCCGTAGTGTGCTCGTATAGAAATATGCTGAGCATAGCTCCTTATTGCTGCGTGTCACTCTAAAGAACCTTTAAGCCCTTTAGCACTTAGGTTCGAGCCAGGACCACATGTAGCTCCTCATTGTAATGTATCACCATGGATAACTTTCAAGCCCCTCTATGCTTTACATGTCACCAAGGAAAACCCTTAAGCTCTATATGCTTCGATTCGAGCTGAACCCATCCGCCACTCTACACATGACCACCTATCACCCAGGAGAACGCATAGGCCAACATGAGCTCCTAATCAATGCCAATGCCATTCGCCACTTGGTCACTACTTGGCTCTTATCAATGCTTGGTTTTAGCCCATGGCATGACAATATTGCTACTTAGCATGTCTTAAACATGAATTTTTTTATGAAAATAACGCAGGAACTCCTTTTGGCCATGTGTATCCTAGGGTAACCTTAAGCCACTTACTGTTTAAATTCGGGTCATGACAGTCATCAACAAAGTAGCCGTGAAGCTTAGCTGTCATTTGCCTGCTTCGGCACCTGAGTAATGATCAGGTAGCTCTGTCAACACTCACTACCAAGTCCATAGACTGGCCTGGCCTATCGGCTAACATAGATTGGTCAATCTAGTGTAAGGGACTTTGTTAGTTATCTAAGATACGCTACCCTACCGTCACAGGAAAAAAAAATCAAAGAAAACAACTAGTTTCATATACAACAAGTTTTCAACAAAGAATTATTTTCTTATTCAGTTCAAAAGAATGCGGGGGCACGACGCTCGCTCATCTAGGCTTACAGAAATTTTCAATTGCTAACTAGCTGAAAGAAGAAAAACAGAAGAAGAAGTACGTCAATGGAACACTTTAGAAGGTCCAGCTTCAAATGCAAAGATAACCTCCCCAAGCTCTCCAAATGATCAAGAACTTGCTAAAGGAAAGGGAGAGTGTTCTACCATCTTCAAAGATTTCCACATCTGATCTCGTAAGAGAACCTAAAATGTTTCTAGACAACCTCACCATGGAACAAACCAAGGTTTTGACTATGACAGAAGAGGCAGAGTCGATAGACACTACTCCTTCCAATAAGCGTTGAAGCGTCCAAATCGACCCGAGGTCAGGAATATCAAAGCATCAAATCAAGAAGCCCCAGGCCTCACTAGGATCATTGGTCAAAAACCGACATTCGATCATAGCCAGAATTTTAGCCGAGTGGCATATGTCCAAGCCAAAGGCAAGATCCATCTCAAGAAGAAGAAATCTAAGCAATGGTCCGAACTGCAATTGGCAAAAATATTTCGACACCTAAAGAGCTGTCTCCTTCCTTTTAATCCTAACTATATTCGATAAAAACCCAAGTGCTCAGGGAGTGGAAGAGGAAGGCAAAGTTAACTTCTTTTACTCATACAAAAATGTGCAATGTTCAAGTTTAATGAAGAAATTACATGGCATTAACCCATTGAGTTCAATGTGGAAGAAGAGGGTATTTATACGCCTCTCCCTTCAAACGCAGCTATTATGATCAAAAGGCAAAAAAGGATCTCAATCGTTCAAGAGTGATAAGTGCTATGTCACACCATTCCTGTGTGTGAAATAGCACATCTCTGCCATATCTTGACAAGGACAACCTCCACATCCAATAATACAATGCCATGTAGGTAGTGCATTAATTTTGTGGAAGAACCATCGATCGATAGTGTACTCGTGATTTACAAGCCCGCACCCACACAGAGGCATGAAATTGGAGGGAAAAATGTTACATGATTTTTTGGTAATTAAGAAGGTAGACTAATCAAGGTATTTTAGTCTGGCTTGGTCTGGTCTAGGCCGACTGGGACCAGGTCAGCTAGCCAGCCAGCCACGACTGGGGGCAGGTCGATTGGGTTTCATATATATGATGATATCCCAAATCCAGCCTAAGCCCATATCAGTTCCTCTGCTCAATTTCACGTCAAGCCTTCTACTAGCCGAGTCTTCCTACATGGAAACCCCAATGATCAGCTTGCCTATCAAGATGAAGCATGAGCCAAGCTCGGCCCATCCCTTATTGGCTGATCGACTCTTTCTTTGGCCCTCTTTCAACCCAGCTCTAGGCCAGCCCAATTGCTTAAAAGCATCTCTCTCTCTGCTATCTCCCAATCGGCATAGTTGGAGACTGTCTCAATGGTGGCCCATCATTGATCTAGCTTCGATACCCCTACCTAAGACTTGAAGTCTATCTTGTCTCACCGGCTCGACGTGCCCTCGGTTCTCTCTAGTTCCCCATCCTCCTCATGGCCTCAATAGACCATCTTGGTCCGTCCTGCCATCTAGGCATGCAGGAGCAAAGCGATAAGAGGTACAACCAGATGTACCTATTTTTGACAAGAAGCATGCTCCATTTTTTACAAGCATACTGCAAGTACAAGCACATATAATGTGAGCATTGCGTAGCATGCTCCTAGTATAGATCTTATGTTGACATTCATCTCGTCCATGCATTCCTTTCTTTCACCAACCATCTCTCATCAAGTCAATTTAGCCAGATTGATGGCCATGCATGCTTCATGCCTATTTTACAACACAATCTTAATCGTCCAAGCCCCAGTTCAATTGCTATAAGAACCCCATGTATGACCACTTCAGAGGCGCTGGTCACTTGGGTTGATCGCCTGGGTTGGTCACCTGGTTGGGGACTTGGTTGGTCACCTAGTTGGTGACCTGGTTAGAAACCATGATCCCCCACTCAAATCTCCTAATACAATAGCTCCCTAAGATTAGCAGCTTCATTATCTTAGGCGCATCATCTTTTCTTATTATTATCTTTTAATTCCTGTAATTGTAAGAGAGCCATATAGTAAGAGAACTTCATAGTGGATGTAGACAGCTTCGTCGAACCATGTCACGTCCTGTTTCATTTAACTTTAAACGCTCTTTTCTTCTCATTTTTGCATCAGTAAGCCTAGTGATCAACATGTAACCTTTTCTCTTCACAACACATTATCATAACTCCAAGGTTGGTATAAAATATCGTCAACAAGAGCCATTATTCCTCGGCATTGAACGACGTTGGTTCTAGTACTTAGCTAATTCAACTATGTCCACTTCACCTTATGTAGCACTTCCTCCCCAAACTTACCTTTGCCAAACCTTGAAGTCTCCACTGTAATTTCCCAAAGCTTCATACTCCAAACCTGGAGTCTACGTTGATTACTCTAACATAGCCGATGCATGTCATTTCTTCACTATATAAACTCCAAATCACACATGATCGACTGTGTAGTTTCTCTACATCATTACCTACCCACCATATTGATTACAAGTCCTTTGGAGCAATGTGGATTGATCTGCTATGATGGATCGATTATGATCAATCGTCTCAAATTTTTTAATTTTTTTTAGCATTTTTTGAGTTGGTTTTCCTTTACTCTAAATGCCTTAATCTCTTATGAAATTAGTTTGCATTGATTGGCTTCAGATGCTCTAAAATGAAACAAGTCTGCAAAAGTATATCACTATTCCATGTCCAAACCTAAGCGAACAAACATACAAGCATTATCAAGTAAGCATCGTAGTATCGTTACAAAGTCAATACAACCACTATACCACCTAATATATCTATCGTATCACCAGAATCAAGTTAAAACACAAAATGGAACATCCATGAGAACTTACAAGAAATTTCTAATCTATATTATTCAAATTCGTTGTACAAACATGGGTAGGTTTAAATTTGATAAAAATCACATTTCTAAATTAAAAATCATTTCAAAAATATTATTTATTACCATATTAGCAACCATAGTTTAGTGAGAGACTGAAATCACTCACCTAAGGTTTAAAATGCACAAAAACCAAGAGGAATCCAAAATGAGCAATAGCTATCCCAAATCCAAATGCACCTAATCAACAGTTAATGAATTCTCTATGCCCTTGGTAATTCCTTCTAATTACTTGATTTGGCTAATTAAAGTGAGATTTTTGTTTTCTTTTTAGCTATGGAGATAATTAATGGAGGTTAGAATTATTTTTGAGAAGTGTGCTAATGATAAGGGGCTGCATCATCAAGTCATATCACCTTAAATCCTAAAATGGGTTAATAGGCTCTTAGTCTAGTTACCCACTTATCTATCCAAAACCATCCAACTTTAAATGACCATATCTCCTAAAGGTAAAGCCAAAAATCTATTATGACCACTCCACGGAAAGAGAAACCATCATATCTTTCATTTTTGAAGTGGTTTAAGACCATAGTTCAGATTCCATCAAAAGCTATGAGCTTTATAAATTTTAAGTGTCAAAATCGTCCGATAGAATTTCTAAGTTTAAAAAATGTCATCACTCAATATTCCCCAAAGTTTAGCCCTTTACAAGCCAATCTGAAATAATATTTTACAATCTTCCGATACGTAAAATATGGATCGTTAAATTCTTCTCCCTTTTAGGAATTTCGCCCTCAAAATCCCATCAATCCAGGTAAAGTCAAACAATATAGTTACCAAGAACACCTAACAACTATATGAAAATATAATACTCGTCAAACATGTACACATAAGCAAGTAATTATCTATGCCTACCATAGCATGTAAGGTACTAAACTACTCTATACGATATCAAAAGTAAAAGTAGACGCGATAAATAAAAAGTCAACCAAGTAAAGAGATTTGGATAAGCAATCTTCATAATGTCCTTGGTCACCCAAGTGCAATCTCTTCCGCTTTCACTCTATTGAACCTTAACTAACTTTAACGTCTTCCTCCTAAGCAACTTCGTATCATGTCTAACTATATGAATAGGCTTACAAGGTTCGAAGCTTCTGGTTCAATCTCGATATCATCCGACCGATCTAGTGTCGCTACTATAGTTGAGCTATGCACAAACTTCTGCATATGAGATATGTGGAATTCATTGTGCAGACCCATCATCTTCTAAGGAAAGTTGACTCTGTAAGCTAGATGTCCGACACTCTTGAGTGTCGAAAAATGACCTACGAATCTCTATGCCAACTTCCCCTTGGTAGCAAATCAAACTACATTATATAACGAAGAGATCTTAACAAACACCACATCGGTGATAGAGAACTCTAAATCACATCTCACCCTTTCAACATAGCTCTTCTATTTAACTTTAGGAGATTTCATCTAAACGATTTGATATTCTCCAAAGCTTCTCTTATCATATCAGGTCCAATTATTAGTTTCTCGCTTGCTTGCTACCAACATGAAGGGACGTTGAATGGTCCACTATATAACGCCTCAAATGGTTCCATACCAATGCTATACTGATAACTGTTGTTGTATGCAAACTCATCGTCATGCTAATGATTGTCCCATAAGCCTCTAAAGTCAAGTTTGCGAACTCGCATGAGATATTATAAGATACGATTCACCCTTTCGGTCCACCCATCAGTTTGTGATTGATAAGATGCTCTCAGATGTGGCTCTATCTCCAAGGCCTCTTTTAATATCTTCCAAATCAAATAGTGAATAATGGGTTTTGATAGCTTACAATGCTCTTTGGAGCACCATGGAATCACACTATCCACTTTATGTATAAATCAGTCAATTTGGATGTCGTCCTACTAGACTTTAGAGGCATAAATTGAGGACTCTTCATCAATCTGTTAACTATGATCCATATTTTGTCATACACTCCTTTGATCCTCGGTAATGCACTGATGAAATCCATCAATATATTTTCCCACTTCCACTAGGGAATTTCGAGCGGTTGCAATAAATTACTTCTATCTTTTATATAAAGAACACACTTTTAAGATCCCTTTTCAATTTGAAACAAAATATACCAATCTTTAACAAAAATCCATTCATATTTCAAATAGTTTCCTTTCAAATTGGTTTAACTCCTTCTATCTTTCAATCAAAGATTTAGTTTATAGCTTTCAAAACTATTTCCAAAGATTCATTCATAACTCGAAAAACCATTTTTCATTTTAAACTTGAAATTCTTTCAACACAAATTGGAAATTCTTTCCTTATATGAAAGCTTTTATTATTTGAAAACAAATAGTTTTTTTTGTTTTCGTAAAAAATATATGATTTCATTTATACAAGTTAAAGCCTTTCAAGTATAAAGCCTGGTTTAAATTCAAATTCCCAAAACAATTTTTTTTATGGTTTAAAACCCATATAAACACATCTATAACTTGTATAACCTTTTTAAATCATAGTTTCCAAATATAGAATTCAAATTCAAATCAAATTAATTAAATTTCAAAACTTTATCAAGTTATTCAAAATAACTTTTATCTTAAAAATTCCTTTTTCAAAACTTTTCATATCTTACTCAATTCCATTTCCAAAACCATTTGGATTCAAAATTCATTTTTTTTAAATTTCAAAAACTGTGACTTAACCGATTCCCTCGTGCAATCCATATTCATGTGTGTAAAGTGTAGTCCAGGGGTTTTACACAATAGTGCAACATCATCAACTATCACAGATTCAAATACATCAATATCGATAAGCGGTATAATCCACTAACGCTTATCCCCATTCACAGCTCAACCAAATAATTCATATCACAGGATAATACAGATCAGGGATATCAAACATTTTAAGCATTCACTACAACAATCTTTCATAAGCAATCTAACATTCAATAATCCTTTTATAAGTAGGATCAATTTGATTATTTAATCCTTAATTATTTTAATTTATTTTTAACTAAATTAATTACTTATGAATTAATTACTCAATCCTGATTTAATTGTCCTTTAATTACATTAAATAATTAGCTTTAATTAATTATACAAATTAATTATCCTAAACCATTTACAGTAATTAACCTTTAATTACCTCCATTAAAAATTAATTACATAAATTCTTAATTAATTACATTAATTAGTTACTTTATAATCACTCTATTGATTAATTATCTTTAATTAATCAATCCTTAATTATATTAATTAATGATCCTTAATTACTTCTTTCATTAACTATTAATCATATTTTAGAATTAATGTTTATTCATTAATCAATCTTGATTAATTACATTTAGTAATTAAGTATCCTTAATTAATTACATTGAGTAATTGATCCCTTTAGTTACTTTCGTTAAGTAATTATACTTAAACAATTCCATAAATGATTTTTTTTATAATTAATATAATTAATCATTAAAATTAATCACATTAATTAATTATTTAATAATCCCTAGTTAATGTTTTTCATTAACTATTAACAATCTTTCATTACTCCTCTTAAGTAATTAAACTTAAATTAATCATTATTTATTACAAATTAATTAATCTTTAATAACCAATTAATTAATCTCTGATTATTTAATTAATTTAGTGCTTAACGGTAACTTCATTAATCTTTAATTACTTGATTAATTAATTTCTAATCATTAATTAATAATCTATACTTATCTAATTAACGATTCTTATTTACAAATTAATTAACCCTTAATTAATTAACTTAAACCTTAATTACTTAATTAATTAATCTTTAATTAGTTAATTTTAAACCCTTAATTAGTTAATTAATTAATCCTAAATCATTAATTAATTAAAAAAATTAATTGCCCCTAAATTTCCCTATTAATTTAATGAATCACAAATCATTAAATCTTAATTATCTTTAAGATAAAACATTATTCTTATTAATGACTTAATTACCATTTACTAAAGCCTTTGGAAACTTTTACTTTTAAGTTTGCCTTTGAATTTCATTTCAAATTAAAGATTTAAAATAATTACAAATTTAACTTTAACAAAATTCTAAAAACAATTTAAAAACTCTTTAAATCAAAGGTAAAAGAAACACTTATCTTATAGAAGGAATTCATAAGAGTTTTAAACCAAATTCATTTTAAAATATACTTTAACATTACTTTAACATTAAAAGTTGTTTAAACATTTCAAAATTTTATAAAACTTATTTATTTTCATAACTAATATACCCAAATTTAATTTGAAACCAAACTTATAAACTCATTTAAATTTTGTCTAAACTCTTGCTTTCAAAATTTAAAAACCTGACAGTTTTTTTAAAAAAAAAACTGGTACCAAACCATTTGACCCGAGCCACAACCCAAAACCCCGAGCCAGAATCCTAAAAACTTCGAGCAACTCCCTCAACTGACTCGATAAAAACTAGAGCACCCATCTTCCCCAAATCAATCTTCACTAGGAACAAGAAAATTCACCGTGCACATGCACGGTGGCTCCGGCCACTTCTGGTCGACGTCGCGACCTTCCCACAATCGATGACCGCACCCTTTGATGATCCAAACCCCAAGCTCTTCGATTCACACACGAAATCAAAATCAAGTACCTCTACACAAAACTGGAACAGACCCCGTTGTCAAAATCACCATGCCACACCCAACTCCGGCCACTGGATCACCTGCCATCCTACCCGAGGCTACTCCACAACTTCTATGAGCCATATCCCCTATCGCGATTACCCCCGATGATCGATTGACGATGAAATTAATTCGAAGAATGACATTTACAAAATTATGCCCTTAAACCCTACAACCTTGTCAATCAATCTCCATGACGATATGGAATTTTTGTTATTATTTTTCCTATGACCCCCTGGCCTTCAACTACTTCCATCCTTGATCGCAACCATTATCACTGTATTGATTGTTAGAAATCGACGATCATAGCTTATTCTGTTCAACTCGAGACTCATACGATTTCCACATCTAAAAATCTTGATCTTACTCTTAAAATTCATCATTTTCGTAAGCGAATTCGATTATATAATCAAAGCATGGTGTAACGACCCAGAATTTCTGTCAATTAAAATTTGTATATTTAACTGATCTTAAATATTAATAAGTGAAATTTGTAAGCCGAATAAATTTTATTTTGAATATCTAGATTTAATTGGATAATTTAATCGATAAATTAATATTTGAAATTTCAGAAATAATTGGAAATTGGGTTTAATGTGATTGAAAATGATTTGTAAAATTTTATTTAATCATATTGGAGTTAGAATTATGTTATAGAACTTTTAAAATCGAATTAAAAGTAAATTTGTGGAAATTGAATATTTTAATATTTAATTGACGGGTTAAAATAGCCATTTTTCAAACAGTCTCGGATTTGAACGAAACCAGTTACATCGGATCCGTAATGTGATATTATTGTAAAGTTTCAAATTTCATGTCAATCGGATTTACGGTTTGTTTGGGGCAAGCCAAAACGCATAGAATTGGTTTAAATCGATTTAATTTAAAATCGATCGTTTATTTCCGTAACTCGCGCAGATGATCGAATTAGCCTCCGAAACACGTTCCATTATGTCCGAAACGCGAGGTAAACCATAGAAACGCCAGTTACCGTGCGAGATTTGGAGTTCGAAATTTTTTGGGTGAATAGTAATTTGGAAATTTTCTATAAAAGGCCTTCACAACTTCAATTTTGCAAAACAAAATAAATCTAACCCTAATTTTCAATGTCAGCCGCCATTATCTATCAGTGGCCGAAATTTGCCATGTTCTTCCCTCAATTTCTTTCAATCCGTCAACAATTGTCGAAAGCTCTCAACTAACAAATCATAGAGCTTCGTGATGCCTTTCGATCCATACGGTTGTGATTTGATTTAACGCGATGTAGAGGTAGCTATGTGGCCGAGTACGTGTGCAGTTCACGCACGATTCATGAGGCCGTGAAGCCACCGAGTGCCACGTGGTTCATACTGGAGGAGGGCGCGAGCAAGAGCTTCCAAATGATGGTGCTTGATCAGGTTGAAAGTTAGCGATGGGGGGTTGCGTTCGAACCCTAGGCGGCGACTCGATTGGGTAGATATCGCGTTTTTTTCTGGAGGAAGGGGAAGAAAGAGGGGAACGGTCCAGATGTCATCAAACCAAAAACGTGCGGCCCAGAGAAGTAGGGTTTAAAAATAAATTAAATTTGTTAATTTATGTGTATAATAATTCATGTAATATTAAAAATATCATAACTTTATGTTACGAGGTCGAAAAATTACGAAACGAATTGCGTTGGGTTCATATGGACGAGCACTGCACTATGGAACTGGATTGGAGTCGTTTGGAGCTAGTTTGAATTTTGAGTAAAATTAAACGCGTATTTAATTTTATTCGAAACAAAACGCTGAAACTGAATTGAAACTCAAGGTGAGAACTTCTCACTCAATAGAATTGTTTCGATTTAAATTTAAAATAGTTAAATTTAAAATTTCTTGATTGTGTGATTGGACGATAAATACTTATCTGTTGTTTTGAAATAGACCCTATACGCCGCATACTAAGCGGAGGTTATTTATTAAAAACATATACTGCGATAATTCCAACTTGTATGGAATTGCTATTATATATGTACTTGGAGTTGATTTTCCGCAGTATATAGCGGATGAGACCCTGTTGTGTCGCATAATAGCGGATAATATTTAATAAATCCCATATACCGCGATATTCCGTATTGGAACGGAATTGGTATTGTGCTAACATCCGTGGATGCATTGAAACAGGTTGGAGGGATCCAACTGGATTCCTCACCAGTATTTATTTGATTACAGATATTGTGATATTTGTTGATTATCATAGTGATATATGACGTTTTGATTGTCGTGATTGATATATTGTTGATGTTGCAGCATTGGCCTATTTTTGGAGTTTTTAAAAATATTAAAGTAACGATTTTGAATTTAAAAGGATTTTAAAGTGATTTTTGAAGGTATACGTTTATAAAATTTTGAATTGTTAAAATAAATAAACATTATAATAATTATTATTATAAAAGTTATATTTTTGGAAAATAATACTTAAGTATGATTTTGGAGTTATATATAAGCTTTAATAACGATTTGTAAATTATTAAAAAAAATGGTTTAAATTAGGATCTTTGAATTATTATAAACGATTTATATAATTTTTTTTATAATATTGGTATTTATAAATTTAAAATATAGGAATTATAAAACGAGTTTTATTAAGTGTTAAATATGAAGTGTAAATGGATTTCATAAGGAAATGAAATTTATAGATTTATAAATTGGGAAGTTATAGAATGAATAGATTTTGTAAAATAAAATATTTATAAGTAACTTATAAATTGGATTTTGGCATTCAAGTGGGATATAAATAGAATTTGTTAATAAAGTGAATTTATAAGTTGAAGTAGTTATAAAACAGAAATGGGATTTATAAACATTGTTTTATAAATCCGAAACCGACTTATTTTGATAAGTCAATTATTTTGGATTTTTAAAGGAGATATGTTCACGATTTTGGATAGTGGATAATCCTTTAAATAAAATGTGTAGAAAAATGTTGAGTTTGGTCAACAAAGAATATTCATGATTTTGGATAATGAATATATTATTAAATAAAACAGATATGTTTTGGGGAAGTGATATTATAAAATGAAGTTAATTGTTTTAAAGATGTTTTAAAATGTATTAACTATCGAAACCATAGATTTCAACATTCATTGTTGAAATAGATTTTTTCGAGAAATAAGGAAATGAAATGGACTATAACACTGTTGTTATAGTTATTGATTTTCGAAAGGAAATGTTTTATATAGTATTGGGCTTTATATATCTATTTTAAGTTAGAATCCCTATACTAGTGATTTTGGGTCGTCGTAACGATGTTTTACGCAACATTCGTTTTGACTCATATAAATGTGTTTAAGCGCACGTTTTCTTTAAAGAATGAAAATATACTTAATTTCGATTTAAGTATATTGAATATTTTCTAAATGTTGAAAATAAATAGATTTGTGAATTACTTATTATTAAATAAGTACGGAAATGTTTTCCAATATGAAGTGAATATTTTGAGATTTTATCTTTCAAAGATAAATTGAAAAAGAATATTAGAAATCGATTTGGAAATCATATGTTCATAGATATTTTGGAATTGTAAATTCACTATGGAATTTATAAAAGAAAGGAAATTTTTTTTAAAAATAAACATTGATTTATTTTTGAAGTGTGGAAATAAATTTACGGATTTGGAACGTAAATATAAAGTAAATCGGCAAGGATTTATTTAATTGGTTTAAATGAACCATTTTGAAATGAAAATGAATAAAGATTTGTGAATATATCTCGTGTAGGGAAACGATTTCAAATTTGTTTTCAAAAGTTGTAAAGATGAAAAGTGATTTGAAATTTGTTTTCAAATGGTAACGTTAGGTTCTCGGGTCATCTTTCCAAAGGCGTACCCATGTGGCAATGGAAAGTTCATTGGCCTGACAATTTGTTGGAAATCCAAAGAAACAATACGAAGCCTGTACGGTTTTAGTTGTATAACCTGCCATGGAATGTGGTGGTGACCTGCTATTGAACATGGTAGCTATAGGGGGCATACGATAATGGTCGTATGTTGGCTAAGATTTATATCTTTACTTTCGAAATGATTTTTCCTACACTATGCACTAGTAATAATATCAAATGTTTCTTTTTAATGCGTGTCAAGCATCTTTGACTATCATAAGGTGAAATCTCCTCCGATTCTGCGTTTGCATTGTGTGTGTGTGCGGGAGGCCTTATGGTATTCTCATTTTCCAAAAAGCATTGCGAATCTATTTTAAAATATCCCTTGGTTTGTGTTTAAAAGATAAACTGTTTTAAGTTCTCACACCAGTCCCATGACTGACCTGGAGTTTATTGTTTTCCTTCCTAAACTCTGGGTGCCCACCAATTTCCACACAGGCAATCTAGAGTTAGGTTATCAGGATATTCTGGAATTCAGAAGATTTGGAGGCAAGCTGGATGGCATGGCATATTACTAGTATATAGTATTTATTTTCCGCTGTTTGTTGTTGTAAACTCTGTAATGTACTGTAATGTAATGTAATGTGATGTAATGTAATAACTGATATAGTCCTTTGTTTAAAGATTATTCATTTATCTATTATATGTTGTTCCACTGCGATTGTGAGATTCTGATATTGCTCTGTTGTTTCTTTCTGTTCTATTCTATCTTTTTCTCTTTTCTTCTATCTTTTTCTTCTTCTTTAACCATAACATTTCGGTTTTCCGGCATTCGATTGCTCGGCAGTTGATAAAGTGGTCGTATTGATGTTGGTTTTCGAGCGTCGAAAAGTCGCGACGTTACATTTGGTATCAGAGCTTATGGTTAAGCGACAACCATGGCTTTGTTGGGAATTACTCATTAGAGATAGAGTCAATAGTACTCTAGAATGAGTATGAGTGTAATAATACCTATGAGCGCGTATTTGTTAGTGAATATAAAAATGTTTTACATTGTGTTTGCTTATCCGTTGAGCTGTTTGTGAATTCTGGTCCGTAGATGGGACGCCATATTATCGATAGGGGTTTCTAAACTCTTAAACGAGATAAATCAACATAGTATCATTTTAAATTGGGTAAATGAAATAATTTTACCTTGATTATATTTTATATATAAAGGAATAATTTTTCAGAATTATTAAGTGTATATAAAATTGATTGTTTGGTTGTTAAAATGTAAGAATATATATATATATATATATATATATGTATATGTATATACATAAGTTAATTGAAAGATGTTTAAATAAGTTAAATGGAACATATTGTAAAAGAATAATTGTATAAGCGAAGAATTATAAGTATGGAACTATAACTAATGTGATTTACAATTGTGAAATGATCTTATATAAGTAAAAAGAAAATAGTGAAATTATATAAGTAAAAGATTTGTAAATGTGATTTATAAATATTGAAAGAATATTAAGCACTTAATTCACTACTGTTACTGGGAAATAATATGGGTGATGACTGTAGCATCATCAGTATCATTTTCGAGTCTCTGTGTGATAGATTTGTTAACATAGTAAATTGGGAATTGAAGTTTGATTGTGGTAAACAAATTTGAAATTAAAATCCAAGTTAAAACAAATTTGAGTTGTCATCAAAGACATATGATTTGAAATTTAACTAAAGGAAAGTTAAATAAAGTGATTTGGATTAGGTAAGCTATTGAAATTGATGAATATAAGTGAAATAAGTTTTGAACTTATAATATGAGTTAATAAATTTATCTTTGGTAAAAGTTAAATAGAATTTACTTTAGAATTGAATTCTGAATTGGATTTATAAGTGGAAATATAAGTTAAGTTAAACAAATGATGTTTGAAATGGAATATAACTTAAGTAATTTTGAATGAAGTTGATTTTGGTGTCGAAGTAAATTAATAAGTGAATTAATGAAATGAAGTCATTAAAAATATGAACTTGAGTTATATAAAATGAAATTCAACCTTATTTGTTAAAAGAATTAGCAATTGAATTGATAAATGGATGAAATATTAATCAATTGAATATAAATTAAATTGATATGGAATAATGAATGTAAGTGTGAATCCATTAGAAGCTAATGAAGTTGAGAAATTGAATAAATTGAATGGAAGTCAATTTAATATGAACCAATTGGAATTAAAAGTGTTGGACCAAATTAAATGTAAATTGAATAATTTGGTTATGTTGAATATACATTGGTTGTTATATGGTTATTAATTGAATTTATATAATTCATTAAGCGTATTAATGAAATTGAATTTCGGAAAATTGAAAGCTATAAATCAAATTGGAAGTTAAGTGAATTTGATTTGAATGTGGAAGTGAACAAACTTGAATGTAAATTAGTGAATGCAAACTGATTGAAATTGAATATGAATGAATGTTAGTAAATCCAATGTTAATGAATCAAATGTGACTTAAATTGGAAAACCAATTCATTGAATATTAATGAGAAGTGAATTTATATTGATATGGTTATGGATTTGTTGGATGTTTATTGATTGGATAGTTGTTTGATGGTTGCATTTGTTGATTGAATGCATTGCTATGTTGGCACATGTAGTTGTTATGTTACTATATGATGTATATTGATATTATTTTCATATATACATGTTCTCATTTGTTTGACTGAGTGTATAGTAGGTGCGGATGGCGCTTGCTTCGCATTTGGAGCTTGCTTTCGCGCTATATTATCCGTATATGCTCGCTAATAATATATATGGTACATATCTCGGATTAAATATCGTACTTGTACACTTTTTTCCCTGCGGGATGCCTCATCACTTGATGAGATGTATATTTGTGATATATATACTGTCATTTTTTTTTCCGGATCGAGCCGCGCAAAAGAGACTCTGGCGAATTTCTCCGAAAATTTAAGGCGTTAGATTTTTTTTGAGAATTTTGGAAAATTTTGAAAACTATAACTACGTATGATTTGAAAACTTAGTAAAGTTATTGGATGAGGTTTAACTATTGAATTTTGGGAAAAGTTAAACACTTAAGAGATTTTAAAAAATCTAAATTGAATGGTTTGTTTTGAAAAGTTAATGGATTCTGTAACTTTTTCTTACTTGGCAATTTCGAGGACGAAATTCTTTTAAGGGGGAAGTTTGTAACGACCTAGAATTTCTGTCAATTAAAATTTGTATATTTAATTGATCTTAAATATTAATAAGTGAAATTTGTAAGCCGAATAAATTTTATTTTGAATATCTAGATTTAATTGGATAATTTAATCGATAAATTAATATTTGAAATTTCAGAAATAATTGGAAATTGGGTTTAATGTGATTGAAAATGATTTGTAAAATTTTATATAATCATATTGGAATTAGAATGATGTTATAGAACTTTTAAAATCGAATTAAAAGTAAATTTGTGGAAATTGAATATTTTAATATTTAATTAACGAGTTAAAATAACCACTTTTCAAACAGTCTTGGATTTCGACGAAACCAGTTTCATCGGATCCGTAATGTGATATTATTGTAAGGTTTCAAATTTCGTGTCAATCGGATTTACGGTTTGTCCGGGGCAAGCCAAAACGCATAGAAATTGGTTTAAATTGATTTAATTTAAAATCGATCATTTATTTCCGTAACTTGCACAGATGATCGAATTAGCCTCCGAAACACATTCCATTGTGTTCAGAATGTGGGGTAAATCCTAGAAACGTCAGTCACCGCGCGTGATTTGGAGTTCGAAATTTTTTGGGTGAATAGTAATTTGGAAATTTTCTATAAAAGGCCTTCACGACTTCAATTTTGCAAAACAAAATAAACCTATCCCTAATTTTCAATGTCAGCCGCCATTATCTATCAATGGCCGAAATTTGCCAATGTTCTTCCCTCAATTTCTTTCAATCCATCAACAATTGTCGAAAGCTCTCAACTAACGAATCATAGAGCTTCGCGATGCCTTTCGATCCATACGGTTGTGATTTGATTTAACGCGATGTAGAGGGAGCTTTGTGGCCGAGTACGTGTGCAGTTCGTGCACACTTCACGAGGCCGTGAAGCCAACGAGTGCCTCATGGTTCATACTGGAGGTGGGCGTGAGCAAGAGCTTCCAAATGATGGTGCTTGATTAGGTTGAAGTTAGCGATGGGGGGGGGGGGGGGGGGGTTGCGTTCGAACCCTAGGCGGCGGCTCGAATGGGTAGATGTCGCTTATTTTCTAGAGGAAGTGGAAGAAAAAGGGGAACGGTCCAGATGTCATCAAACCAAAAACGTGAGGCCCAGAGAAGTAGGGTTTAAAAATAAATTAAATTTGTTAATTTATGTGTATAATAATTCGTGTAATATTAAAAATATCATAACCTTTTGTTACGAGGTCGAAAAATTACGAAACGAATTGCGTTGGGTTCGTATGGACGAGCACTACGCTATAGAACTAGATTGGAGTCGTTTGGAGCTAGTTTGGATTTGGGTAAAATTAAACGCGTGTCTAATTTTATTCAAAATAAAACGCTGAAACTGAATTGAAACTCAAAGTGAGAACTTCTCACTCAATCGAATTATTTCGATTTAAATTTTAAATAGTTAAATTTAAAATTTCTTGATTGTGTGATTGGACGATAAATAATTATCTGTTGTTTTGAAATAGACCCTATACGCCGCATATTAAGCGGAGGTTATTTATTAAAAACGTATACCACGATAATTCCAACTTGTATGGAATTGGTATTATATATGTACTTGTAGTTGATTTCCCGCATTATATAGCGGATGAGACCCTATTGCGCCGCATAATAGCGGATAATATTTTATAAATCCCATATACCACGATATTCTGTATTGGAACTGAATTGGTATTCTGCTAACATCTGTGGATGCAGGGAAACAGGTTGGAGGGTTCCAACTGGATTCCTCACCAGTATTTATTTGATTACAGATATTGTGATATTTGTTGATTATCATAGTGATATATGATGTTTTGATTGTCGTGATTGATATATTGTTGCTGTTGCAGCATTGGCCTATTTTTGGAGTTTTTAAAAATATTAAAGTAACGATTTTGAATTTAAAAGGATTTTAAAGTGATTTTTGAAGGTATACGTTTATAAAATTTTGAATTATTAAAATAAATAAACGTTATAATTATTATTATTATAAAAGTTATATTTTTGGAAAATAATACTTAAGTATGATTTTGGAGTTATATATAAGCTTTAATAACGATTTGTAAATTATTAAAAAGAATGGTTTAAATTAGGATTTTTGAATTATTATAAACGATTTATATTTTTTTTATAATATTGATATTTATAAATTTAAAATATAGGAATAATAAAACGAGTTTTATTAAGTGTTAAAAATGAAGTGTAAATGGATTTCATAAGGAAATGAAATTTATAGATTTATAAATTGGGAAGTTATAGAATGAATATATTTTGTAAAATAAAAGATTTATAAGTAATTAACTTATAAATTGGATTTTGGCATTCAAGTGGGATATAAATAGAATTTGTTAATAAAGTAATTTTATAAGTTGAAGTGGTTATAAAACATAAATGGGATTTATAAACATTGTTTTATAAATCCGAAACTGACTTATTTTGATAAGTCAATTATTTTAGATTTTTAAAGGAGATATATATTCACGATTTTGGATAGTGGATAATCCTTTAAATAAAATGTGTAGAAAAATGTTCAATTTGGTTAACGAAGAATATTCATGATTTTGGACAATGAATATATTATTAAATAAAGTGGATATGTTTTGGGGAATTGATATTATAAAATGAAGTTAATTGTTTTAAAGATGTTTTAAAATGTATTAACTATCGAAACCATAGATTTCAACATTCATTGTTGAAATAGATGTTTTCGAGAAATAAGAAAATGGTGGACTATAACACTGTTGTTATAGTAAATGATTTCCAAAAGGAAATGTTTTATATAGTATTGCGATTTATATATCTATTTTATGTTCGAATCCCTATACTAGTGATTTTGGGTCGTCGTAACGATGTTTTACGCAACATTCGTTTTGACTCAAATAAATGTGTTTATGCGCACATTTTCTTTAAAGAATGAAATATATACTTAATTTCGATTTAAGTATATTGAATATTTTGTAAATGTTGAAAATAAATAGATTTGTGAATTACTTATTATTAAATAAGTATGGAAATGTTTTCCAATGTGAAGTGAATATTTTGAGATTTTATCTTTTAAAGATAAATTGAAAATGAATATTAGAAATCGATTTGGAAATCGTATATACATAGATATTTTGGAATTGTAAATTCACTATGGAATTTATAAAAGAAAGGGAAATTTGTTTAAAAATAAACATTGATTTATTTTTGAAGTGTGGAAATAAATTTACGGATTTGGAACGTAAATATAAAGTAAATCGGTAAGGATTTATTTAATTGGTTTAAATGAACCATTTTGAAATGAAAATGAATAAAGATTTGTGAATATATTCCGCGTAAGGAAAGTATTTGAAATTTGTTTTCAAAAGTTTTAAAGTTGAAAAGTGATTTTGTGACGGGTCGGATTTTGCCCGCTCAAAAATCGACATCCATACTTCAAATCGTATTCGAATGTCATAGATTCGACCGTTCAAATCCGATTCGCCGGAGCTTATAACAATCATTAAGTATATAACACAGCGGAATAAAAGAATAATACATTGATATACAGCTTTGATACAATATCTGTTACAACAGATAATCCAATAGATATCAATATACATCAGAGATATGATACAATAAAGTAGCAGCGGAAAGAAAATAGATAACATTTAACAGCGGAACAAATAACTCTAAGATAGTCTTCAACGAAGAACTCCAAATCGGAACTGTAACTCCATTTCCAAGAATCAATCCAGCAATAGCTCGAACTCCCAATAAACATATCACCAAGCTAAGCAAGACTGGTGTGATCCAAAGACTGAACCAACTCCAGATAATCCACTATATCTAACTATCTGTAAAACCAAACTCTAGACTGCTCGTGTAGAAAATAATGAGCACCCAGAGTTTAGGAAAGAAACGATAAACTCCGGATCAGTCGTGGGACTGGTGTGAGCAACAAAAACAGTTTATCTATTAAAAACATTTAACAAAAGATTTTCAAAGTCAATTCGCAATGCTTTTGAAAAATGAGACTACCATAAGGCCTCCCGCACACACACACAATGCAAACGCAGAATCGGAGGAGATTTCTCCTTATGATAGTCAAAGATGCTTGATACGCATTAAAAAGAACATTTCATATTATTACTAGTGCATAGTGTAGTGAAAAATTCATTTCGAAAGTAGAATAGAAATCTTAGCCAACATACGACCATTATCGTATGCCTACTATAGCTACCATCCAAACGGTGTTGCGACACCATAAGTGAATGATAGGTTCTACAACTAAAACCGTACAAGTTTCGTATTGTTTCATTGGATTTCCAACAAATGGTCAGGCCAAGGAACTTCCCATTGCCACATGAGAATGCCTCTGGAAAGACATCCCCGAGAACCAAACCGGAACTCTGCCAACACAAGGCCGGGTTACCCCTAACTGGGTAACTACTGACACGAGCACGCCATTCCCCGATCGTAAACGACCTTTCTCACGGGATCCCGAAAACCAACAACCACAAAGTAATAAATTCGTAGTAACCACATAGGTTAAATATCTGGGCTCCATACCATGATACCACCTCTATCCAGAAGGAAATGTACATACCCTAAAGGGTGCTACCCCTCATAACCTTGCCGCATCTTTCCTGTTTTGACCATTTCCGGGGTGTGAGGTTCGACGAAGTCACGTCCACAAAAACATACTTTATACAAAAGCCATGCTTTGGGTCAACAAATGATCAACACAATGATCACCAAGATAGACGATCAAATAAACGATCCTATCACAATAATCAACACAATGATCATTTCAGCAACACTCAGCATGTCACATTACCAAATTGGGAATATATTGCTGATAACTTCAACTATATAACCTCTGAGCTCGTACGTCTCAGAGAAGGGTGTTAAGCTAAAAGAATAAATTCTTCGCCACCAACAGAAATATATTTGAAAGAAATCGGCTTTATATCTCAATTTGTAATGTCAGACATACAATCCATACAAGTCTGTTCTGGGTTCGAACAGAACCGAAGGCACTTACAAAGAAGTCCTTGCAACCCGGATATTCACAATCCCGATCGGATTTTCCCATCACTTAGGGAGTTTCTATACCGGCGCGACTCGGTGCAGAAACAATCGATAGGTCATCCTATCGCTTTCACAAATACCCGGTCTTCATCACCGGTCTTCAAATGCTATCCATAACGACGTATCACATATTCGGAATGGGTTATACGACACAAAGGTCCTTTCCCGGTTAAACCGAATAGTGAGCGAAAATATTTTCAAAACATATGGATATGGGATTTCAATTAAGTCACAACTTAATAATTCAAACTTTCTTTCAAATGGTTTAACAAATTACCATTTTCAATCTTTAAACAAAAAGATTCATTTTCACAACCTTTAACGGTTTAAACAATTTTCACATTTAAATCTTTTGAACAAAAGATTCATTCACATATTTTCCGAATCAATTTTCGTTTCAATTTGATTAACTCGTTAAATCTTTAAATCAAAGATTTAACTTATAGCTTTCAAAACAATTTCATTTCTATTTGATTTAAACAAATCATCAATTTAAATCTGTTAAAAATAAACAGATTTAATTCATAGCTTTCAAAAAGAATTCATTCATAACTTAGGAAAATCATTTCTCCATTCAATCTTGAAATTCCCCTAATTAACTGGAATCTCAGTTCTTATCTAAAAGTGTTTATCATTTGAAAACAACAGTTTTCATTTTGGAAATCTGATTCATTTATACGAGTTGAAATCCTTGAGTTAAATTCAAATTCCCAAAAATAATACTTTAAAAATGATTTAACTCATAATGACTAGTATAATATCATTAATCCCTAATTTCAAATTACTGAATTCAATTTCAAGTATTGAATTTAAATTTAAATCAACTTATTTAAATTCCAAAACTTAATCAAATAATTTAAAAATAATAAATTCTATTTTGAAATTCCATTCCAAAAGCTTTTCACATTTATTCCGATTCCATTTCCAAAACATTTGAATTTAAAAATTCAAATTTAACTATTTCAAAAATCTGCGACTTAATCGATTTCCTCGTGAAATCCATATTTGTGTGTGTATGGTGTGGTCCAGGAGTTTAACTCAATAGTGCCACATCATTCAATCATCACAGTTCAAAATATAGAAATATAATTGATAAGCGATATAAACTATAACGCTTATCCTTATTTCACAGATCACAGATATATAAATTACAGATAATGAATTACATTTATCCCAGATAAATAAACTACATTACAGGTCATACATAAATCAGTATATATCACAAAGTATCATAGATCATATATGACAATCAATTCAAGGTATTTCATATAATAAAATCATTCATAAGTAAGGCCAAGCATTTGATAATCATTCATAAACAGGATTAATAAATCGTTTAATCCTAATTAATTCAAGTTATTTCCAATTTAATTAATTACTTATGAATAAATTATCCATTTATTATTTCTCTAAGTAATTATCTTTCCAAAATTATCGAGTGATTATTCTGAATTAGTTAAATTAAGAATTTAATTTAAACAGATTTGATTAACCCAATTAATTTTGTTGAATAATTTATTTCTAAATTACTGTTATTAAATAATTATACTTAATACAATCCACAAATTAATTTATCACATTAATTATCAAGATTAATCACATTAATAAATTATCAAATAAATCTCAAGTAAATGATCCTTATTAACTATTCATAATTATTTAATTACTATTCTTAAGTAATTGAACTCAATTTAATTATTGTTAATTACTCTTTAATTAGCCTTTGAAATCATATAATTAATCACTAATTATTTAATTAACCATTAATTCTCAATTAATTAATCATTTAATTCTCAATTAAATTACTAAATTAATTGACTGTTAATCATTCATTTGTTAACTTAAGTAGTTAATTGCAAATTCATTTATCACCCATCATCCATTACTAATTACAACTAAAAATTTAATTAACCAATCTTTACCCACCGTTATGAAGAAATTTATATAAGAGTTTAAACCCAATTATTCAATTTCAAATCATTTTATGAAATATACGTGAACATTCTAAAGTTGTTTAAATACTTTAAATTTTTATAAACTTCATTTATTTCAAACCAGAATTCAAGAGTTAATCTGAATTCCATCTTGACTTCAATAAACATTTTTAAAGTTATTAAACAAGTTTGAATTAAAACAAAATTTTATTCTATTCAAAATCTAATTGTACAATCTAAATTTGAATTTGTATTTAGACCTTTTATTTAAACTTGTTTTAAATCCTAGATTTCAAATTTTAAAACCCTTATTTAATTTGCTTTAAACATTTAAAATGGTTTAAATGTTTATATTTTATAAACTGGTTTTATTTCAAATTTGCATCTTAAAATTTGCTTTTAAACCCAGGTTTTAAAACTTGTCTTTAACTTTAGTTTTAAAACCTTACTTCAGTAAACAACACATATTTAAAAACAAAACAAACAAACAGGTTACTGTAAAACCTGTACTTATATTTCCCCCCAAAATCTGCAGTGCTTCAACAACCCAAGCCCACGCGAAAACCTCCCCGAGTCAAACTAACGTTTGCTTCGATTCACGCATCCGCTTCACCGAGAACACACCCCATTCCCTCTCGCGTTCGCTCTGCTTCTTCCACAACCCCCCAAACCCAGATACCACCTTCCTTCCTCCCCAGTGCACACACGTGCACCGTGCACCTACCCACGCTCCTCCGGCCACCGATGAGCACCGCGTCCATCCCACACACACACACACAAACACGCGAGACCTCAAAGCATAATCCAGATCGAAGAAAGTTCGATCAGATCAAATTTGACCCAATCGAACCCACTGACCCAAAAACTCGACCACCCAAAACCCAACGTACCATCACCCACGACCACCGATCACCTCGAAACTTGGTCCGAAGCTTCGCCGATGACCCACGCAACTACTCCCCCTGGTGCGATCGCCTCTAATCCCCTGATGCCCTCGCATTGCCTCGACAACCGAGCTAAACCCATTACCCCTCTTAAACCCTAGTTTCGATCCAACCCAAAAATTTACTCATTCGAAATTTTTTTTAGTATTTTTCCTGCAATCATCGATCATGTTAGCTCCTCCCCACCAATTTTCGACTTCTCTGATCAACTGTGTTACCCGAGGCAACCCCATCTTCCCAAAATGATCAACACGGCCATGCCACTTCTACTCTTTACAAAAAAATATGAATTGAGCTTTAAAAATCCTATTTATGATTAAGCAATCAGTTCCTAAACTTGAATCGAAAATTCAAGATGTTCGAAATTTTGATTTATGTTATGTATTACTGTCCTATGCTTATTCCCAGAGCAGCTCAACCTTTTTATTATGAATTTAAAATTTTAAAATTCACTTTATACTTTCCTAAACAAAATTTGTTTATATACTTTACTCTAACAATCAATAGATTTGAGCATACATGATTTTTGAAGCAACTTAGGCTGTTGGAATGTATAAACAGAGGCAACATTTGTATATGTATATGCATTCCTGTATAAATGCAGAGAGAAGCACCAATATATACATGCATTCAACATAGAAATCTCAAAGATTTTATGCAACCAGTTTACTACTTAAATGAAGTTACTCACAGATTCTCAAGCAGGGATTCAAAGAAATGGTTTTTTTTAAACAAAAATTAAAGTTGCTCACCGTATTTTCATCAGAAAACAGAGCTTCTGTTTTGACGCAGACTTGAAATTTGCTAGCTGAGATCATCTCCATAATCTCTGGTTTGATTTGTTCTAGATGTTTAAGTTGAAGTTGTCTTTTTAAGTTTGAAATGGTGTTCACTTTAGATTTACACAGCAAAGAATGAACGAACTAAAAAGAAGAAATTGATTGATATATATAGGGGAGAGTGTTTAAAGTATGTTTTTTTTTTGTACAGGATGTGTATATATATATATATAAATGAAGATTTGTGTACAGGGGAAAGGTATAAGCAAGTCATGGCTGAAGATACTTTGTTCCCATGCTTCCTCTTCTTTTATGTTTACAGCCATGCTTATATTTGTACTTGCTTTATAATTTAACATATATTGCTTTTCATTTACTTGTTCTTGCCTGGTTTTACTATCTTACTTTGCATAACTATCCTTCAGGCAACATTCTTTATTTTGTCTAATTTGCTTTCATTTTTGTTTTTAGTTTACTAGTTTAATACTTGCTTGTACTTTGTTTTGGTTCCATATTTGGTTTTGTTTCACTTTCACACTATACATTCATATGTCCTTCAGCCTTGCATATCTACGTATATTTATTTAATTTGCTTGCAGATTCCAACATATGTTTACTGTCTTGCTTTCCTTTGTATTGGATTGTTTACATGATGCTATATCTTTGTCTTGGCTAAAATGTTGAATTTTGTACTTGTTGATTCTTTTGCATACTTATGTATTTGTTTGTTATTTTTACTTTGTTTTAGTTTTATATTCTTTTAGCTAGCTTGTATTCGAGCTTTGTTTATTCTTGCATTTTTATTTTACTTTTATTTTTAGTTTAAATATTTATCATAAATTTTACTTTAAAAATTATCGTTTTACATTTCTCTATATACACATAAATTTTATATAACTCAAATCATCATTATTTATAAATTTTTAAATCAATTTATTTACTTATTTTTATACTTGTGTCCAAAGTATATTATTTATTTTTTTCAAAATCATTTATTTAAGAATTTATTTAAAATCCAATATATACATATATATTCACATATATACAAAATTTCCAATCCAGATGACTATATATATATATTCTATTTGAATCGAGGAAACTCGCTTCCATTTATATTAAATTTTATAATTTTTATTCAAAATTTCTTTTAATTATCAATTTAAATTAAATTAAAATTCAGGATCGTTACAGACTTCCCCCCTTAAAAGAATTTCGTCCTCGAAATTCGCAGGCACGAAAACAATACAGAGATAGACGAAAGGTAGAAGAAATATCTTTTCAAATCAAACTGGATATCAATTCTGCATTTGGCTCACCAAATCAGAATATCAACAATAGATACAAGTAGTTATAATAAAATTTCAAAATTCGGTTTTAAACGAAATCGTTTTATTGATTCAATTCAAATTATTCTTCATATTCTATTAATCAATTTAACTCAATTAAAATTTCCAATTTATTTAAAATTTTCAATTCCAAATTTCCAATTCATATTCATTAAGGTTTTAAAATCAAAAACCGATAAAAACCGATGAAGATACGAAGTAAAGATTTCCCACAACGATTCGTAGGGCTGCCATTACACCGAAACTTCTTTCTCTGGAGCTGTCACGAAGCATTTCAAAAGAATTTTGGAAACGAATCTAAGAAATTTGATAAGAAAGATGTTCCCACTGTTGTTACAGAGTTTTGACTAATTATAGTCGTATTCCCCTGTCCTCTATCTCGTTCTCTTCTTGCACTCGTACTTACTATCAGTAGATAGTAAGAGAATTTACTGAGACATTCGAACAGATTTCTTAGGGATTTCTCATTCTAGGGATACTTCACCCTATCTATAATGAGTTACTTAACGTGTTACACTCCTGAGCTAAAGTTCAACCCTTAGCTCTGATACCAAATGTGACGGGTCGGATTTTGCCCGCTCAAAAATCGACATCCATACTTCAAATCGTATTCGAATGTCATAGATTCGACCGTTCAAATCCGATTCGCCGGAGCTTGTAACAATCATTAAGTATATAACACAGCGGAATAAAAGAATAATACATTGATATACAGCTTTGATACAATATCTGATATAACAGATAATCCAATAGATATCAATATACATCAGAGATATGATACAATAAAATAGCAGTGGAAAGAAAATAGATAACATTTAACAGCGGAACAAATAACTCTAAGATAGTCTTCAACGAAGAACTCCAAATCGGAACTGTAACTCCATTTCCAAGAATCAATCTAGCAATAGCTCGAACTCCCAATAAACATATCACCAAGCTAAGCAAGACTGGTGTGATCCAAAGACTGAACCAACTCCAGATAATCCACTATATCTAACTATCTGTAAAACCCAACTCTAGACTGCTTGTGTAGAAAATAATGAGCACCCAGAGTTTAGGAAAGAAACGATAAACTCCAGATCAGTCGTGGGACTGGTGTGAGCAACAAAAACAGTTTATCTATTAAAAACATTTAACAAAAGATTTTCAAAGTCAATTCGCAATGCTTTTGAAAAATGAGACTACCATAAGGCCTCCCGCACACACACACAATGCAAACGCAGAATCGGAGGAGATTTCTCCTTATGATAGTCAAAGATGCTTGATACGCATTGAAAAGAACATTTGATATTATTACTAGTGCATAGTGTAGTGAAAAATTCATTTCGAAAGTAGAATAGAAATCTTAGCCAACATACGACCATTATCGTATGCCTACTATAGCTACCATCCAAACAGTGTTGCGACACCATAAGTGAATGATAGGTTCTACAACTAAAACCGTACAAGTTTCGTATTGTTTCATTGGATTTCCAACAAATGGTCAGGCCAAGGAACTTCCCATTGCCACATGAGAATGCCTCTGGAAAGACATCCCCGAGAACCAAACCGGAACTCTGCCAACACAAGGCCGGGTTACCCCTAACTGGGTAACTACTGACACGAGCACGCCATTCCCCGATCGTAAACGACCTTTCTCACGGGATCCCGAAAACCAACAACCACAAAGTAATAAATTCGTAGTAACCACATAGGTTAAATATCTGGGCTCCATACCATGATACCACCTCTATCCAGAAGGAAATGTACATACCCTAAAGGGTGCTACCCCTCATAACCTTGCCGCATCTTTCCTGTTTTGACCATTTCCGGGGTGTGAGGTTCGACGAAGTCACGTCCACAAAAACATACTTTATACAAAAGCCATGCTTTGGGTCAACAAATGATCAACACAATGATCACCAAGATAGACGATCAAATAAACGATCCTATCACAATAATCAACACAATGATCATTTCAGCAACACTCAGCATGTCACATTACCAAATTGGGAATATATCGCTGATAACATCAACTATATAACCTCTGAGCTCGTACGTCTTAGAGAAGGGTGTTAAGCTAAAAGAATAAATTCTTCGCCACCAACAGAAATATATTTGAAAGAAATCGGCTTTATATCTCAATTTGTAATGTCAGACATACAATCCATACAAGTCTGTTCTGGGTTCGAACAGAACCGAAGGCACTTACAAAGAAGTCCTTGCAACCCGGATATTCACAATCCCGATCGGATTTTCCCATCACTTAGGGAGTTTCTATACCGGCGCGACTCGGTGCAGAAACAATCGATAGGTCATCCTATCGCTTTCACAAATACCCGGTCTTCATCACCGGTCTTCAAATGCTATCCATAACGACGTATCACATATTCGGAATGGGTTATACGACACAAAGGTCCTTTCCCGGTTAAACCGAATAGTGAGCGAAAATATTTTCAAAACATATGGATATGGGATTTCAATTAAGTCACAACTTAATAATTCAAACTTTCTTTCAAATGGTTTAACAAATTACCATTTTCAATCTTTAAACAAAAAGATTCATTTTCACAACCTTTAACGGTTTAAACAATTTTCACATTTAAATCTTTTAAACAGAAGATTCATTCACATATTTTCCAAATCAATTTTCGTTTCAATTTGATTAACTCGTTAAATCTTTAAATCAAAGATTTAACTTATAGCTTTCAAAACAATTTCATTTCTATTTGATTTAAACAAATCATCAATTTAAATCTGTTAAAAATAAACAGATTTAATTCATAGCTTTCAAAAAGAATTCATTCATAACTTAGGAAAATCATTTCTCCATTCAATCTTGAAATTCCCCTAATTAACTGGAATCTCAGTTCTTATCTAAAAGTGTTTATCATTTGAAAACAACAGTTTTCATTTTGGAAATCTGATTCATTTATACGAGTTGAAATCCTTGAGTTAAATTCAAATTCCCAAAAATAATACTTTAAAAATGATTTAACTCATAATGACTAGTATAATATCATTAATCCCTAATTTCAAATTACTGAATTCAATTTCAAGTATTGAATTTAAATTTAAATCAACTTATTTAAATTCCAAAACTTAATCAAATAATTTAAAAATAATAAATTCTATTTTGAAATTCCATTCCAAAAGCTTTTCACATTTATTCCGATTCCATTTCCAAAAAATTTGAATTTAAAAATTCAAATTTAACTATTTCAAAAATCTGCGACTTAATCGATTTCCTCGTGAAATCCATATTTGTGTGTGTATGGTGTGGTCCAGGAGTTTAACTCAATAGTGCCACATCATTCAATCATCACAGTTCAAAATATAGAAATATAATTGATAAGCGATATAAACTATAACGCTTATCCTTATTTCACAGATCACAGATATATAAATTACAGATAATGAATTACATTTATCCCAGATAAATAAACTACATTACAGGTCATACATAAATCAGTATATATCACAAATTATCATAGATCATATATGACAATCAATTCAAGGTATTTCATACAATAAAATCATTCATAAGTAAGGCCAAGCATTTGATAATCATTCATAAACAGGATTAATAAATCGTTTAATCCTAATTAATTCAAGTTATTTCCAATTTAATTAATTACTTATGAATAAATTATCCATTTATTATTTCTCTAAGTAATTATCTTTCCAAAATTATCGAGTGATTATTCTGAATTAGTTAAATTAAGAATTTAATTTAAACAGATTTGATTAACCCAATTAATTTTGTTGAATAATTTATTTCTAAATTACTGTTATTAAATAATTATACTTAATACAATCCACAAATTAATTTATAACATTAATTATCAAGATTAATCACATTAATAAATTATCAAATAAATCTCAAGTAAATGATCCTTATTAACTATTCATAATTATTTAATTACTATTCTTAAGTAATTGAACTCAATTTAATTATTGTTAATTACTCTTTAATTAGCCTTTGAAATCATATAATTAATCACTAATTATTTAATTAACCATTAATTCTCAATTAATTAATCATTTAATTCTCAATTAAATTACTAAATTAATTGACTGTTAATCATTCATTTGTTAACTTAAGTAGTTAATTGCAAATTCATTTATCACCCATCATCCATTACTAATTACAACTAAAAATTTAATTAACCAATCTTTACCCACCGTTATGAAGAAATTTATATAAGAGTTTAAACCCAATTATTCAATTTCAAATCATTTTATGAAATATACGTGAACATTCTAAAGTTGTTTAAATACTTTAAATTTTTATAAACTTCATTTATTTCAAACCAGAATTCAAGAGTTAATCTGAATTCCATCTTGACTTCAATAAACATTTTTAAAGTTATTAAACAAGTTTGAATTAAAACAAAATTTTATTCTATTCAAAATCTAATTGTACAATCTAAATTTGAATTTGTATTTAGACCTTTTATTTAAACTTGTTTTAAATCCTAGATTTCAAATTTTAAAACCCTTATTTAATTTGCTTTAAACATTTAAAATGGTTTAAATGTTTATATTTTATAAACTGGTTTTATTTCAAATTTGCATCTTAAAATTTGCTTTTAAACCCAGGTTTTAAAACTTGTCTTTAACTTTAGTTTTAAAACCTTACTTCAGTAAACAACACATATTTAAAAACAAAACAAACAAACAGGTTACTGTAAAACCTGTACTTATATTTCCCCCCAAAATCTGCAGTGCTTCAACAACCCAAGCCCACGCGAAAACCTCCCCGAGTCAAACTAACGTTTGCTTCGAGTCACGCATCCGCTTCACCGAGAACACACCCCATTCCCTCTCGCGTTCGCTCTGCTTCTTCCACAACCCCCCAAACCCAGATACCACCTTCCTTCCTCCCCAGTGCACACACGTGCACCGTGCACCTACCCACGCTCCTCCGGCCACCGATGAGCACCGCGTCCATCCCACACACACACAAACACGCGAGACCTCAAAGCATTATCCAGATCGAAGAAAGTTCGATCAGATCAAATTTGACCCAATCGAACCCACTGACCCAAAAACTCGACCACCCAAAAACCCAACGTACCATCACCCACGACCACCGATCACCTCGAAACTTGGTCCGAAGCTTCGCCGATGACCCACGCAACTACTCCCCCTGGTGCGATCGCCTCTAATCCCCTGATGCCCTCGCATTGCCTCGACAACCGAGCTAAACCCATTACCCCTCTTAAACCCTAGTTTCGATCCAACCCAAAAATTTACTCATTCGAATTTTTTTTTAGTATTTTTCCTGCAATCATCGATCATGTTAGCTCCTCCCCACCAATTTTCGACTTCTCTGATCAACTGTGTTACCCGAGGCAACCCCATCTTCCCAAAATGATCAACACGGCCATGCCACTTCTACTCTTTACAAAAAAATATGAATTGAGCTTTAAAAATCCTATTTATGATTAAGCAATCAGTTCCTAAACTTGAATCGAAAATTCAAGATGTTCGAAATTTTGATTTATGTTATGTATTACTGTCCTATGCTTATTCCCAGAGCAGCTCAACCTTTTTATTATGAATTTAAAATTTTAAAATTCACTTTATACTTTCCTAAACAAAATTTGTTTATATACTTTACTCTAACAATCAATAGATTTGAGCATACATGATTTTTGAAGCAACTTAGGCTGTTGGAATGTATAAACAGAGGCAACATTTGTATATGTATATGCATTCCTGTATAAATGCAGAGAGAAGCACCAATATATACATGCATTCAACATAGAAATCTCAAAGATTTTATGCAACCAGTTTACTACTTAAATGAAGTTACTCACAGATTCTCAAGCAGGGATTCAAAGAAATGGTTTTTTTTAAACAAAAATTAAAGTTGCTCACCGTATTTTCATCAGAAAACAGAGCTTCTGTTTTGACGCAGACTTGAAATTTGCTAGCTGAGATCATCTCCATAATCTCTGGTTTGATTTGTTCTAGATGTTTAAGTTGAAGTTGTCTTTTTAAGTTTGAAATGGTGTTCACTTTAGATTTACACAGCAAAGAATGAACGAACTAAAAAGAAGAAATTGATTGATATATATAGGGGAGAGTGTTTACAGTATGTTTTTTTTTGTACAGGATGTGTATATATATATAAATGAAGATTTGTGTACAGGGGAAAGGTATAAGCAAGTCATGGCTGAAGATACTTTGTTCCCATGCTTCCTCTTCTTTTATGTTTACAGCCATGCTTATATTTGTACTTGCTTTATAATTTAACATATATTGCTTTTCATTTACTTGTTCTTGCCTGGTTTTACTATCTTACTTTGCATAACTATCCTTCAGGCAACATTCTTTATTTTGTCTAATTTGCTTTCATTTTTGTTTTTAGTTTACTAGTTTAATACTTGCTTGTACTTCGTTTTGGTTCCATATTTGGTTTTGTTTCACTTTCACACTATACATTCATATGTCCTTCAGCCTTGCATATCTACGTATATTTATTTAATTTGCTTGCAGATTCCAACATATGTTTACTGTCTTGCTTTTCTTTGTATTGGATTGTTTACATGATGCTATATCTTTGTCTTGGCTAAAATGTTGAATTTTGTACTTGTTGATTCTTTTGCATACTTATGTATTTGTTTGTTATTTTTACTTTGTTTTAGTTTTATATTCTTTTAGCTAGCTTGTATTCGAGCTTTGTTTATTCTTGCATTTTTATTTTACTTTTATTTTTAGTTTAAATATTTATCATAAATTTTACTTTAAAAATTATCGTTTTACATTTCTCTATATACACATAAATTTTATATAACTCAAATCATCATTATTTATAAATTTTTAAATCAATTTATTTACTTATTTTTATACTTGTGTCCAAAGTATATTATTTATTTTTTTCAAAATCATTTATTTAAGAATTTATTTAAAATCCAATATATACATATATATTCACATATATGCAAAATTTCCAATCCAGATGACTATATATATATATTCTATTTGAATCGAGGAAACTCGCTTCCATTTATATTAAATTTTATAATTTTTATTCAAAATTTCTTTTAATTATCAATTTAAATTAAATTAAAATTCAGGATCGTTACAGATTTGAAATTTGTTTTCAAATGGTTGAAGTGTGGAAATTATATATCTTGTAAAGATATTTTTGGAAAATAAATAATTTGGAATCTAGTGATGTTGTGCATACCTATTGATAGTTAAATAATCGACTATCAACATTTACCTTTAAATAGGTATTTGTTGTGATTTGCTTGAATTTGAATGCTACACTTATTTTTAAAATAAGCGCTCAATATTCGTGTTAGCCGGGAAAGGACCTTTGGGTCGTATAACCCATTCCGAATATGTGATACGTCGTTATGGATTGCATTTGAAGACCGGTGTTGAAGACCGGATATTTTTGAAAATGGAAGGATTACCGTCGAATGACACTGCATCGGCTGATCTTCGATATAGAGGTTTCTTAGTGACGGGAAATCCGGTCGTGATTAGTGAATATTCGGATTGCAAGGGCTTCTTTGGAAGTGCCTTCGTTTCCATTCGATCCCGGAACAGACTTGTATGGATGTGTGTCTGACGTTACAATTTGAGATGTAAAGCTGGTTTTTATCAAATATATTTCCGTTGGTGGTGGAGAATTTATTCTCTTAGCTTAACACCCTTCTCTGAGATGTACGAGCTCAGAGGTTACGTAGTTGATGGTTACTAGTGATACATTCCCAAATTGGTAATTTGGCATACGAAGTGCTGTTGAGCATTTGATGATCAAAGCACAACTTTTGTATAAAGCATAACTTTATGGACGAGACTTCGTCGGACCTCACACCCCGGAAATGGTCAAAACAGGAAGGATGCAGCTAGGTTATTAGCGGGTAGCGCCCCTTTAGTGTATGTCATTCCTTCTGGATAGAGGTGGTATCATGGAATGGAGCCCAGATACTTAACCTATGTTGTTGCTGCAAATTTATTAATTTGTGGTTGTTGGAATTGAGGATCCTTGGATATAGATCGGTTACGATCGGGGAATGACATATTCGTGTCAGTAGTTACCCAGTTTGAAGGGTAACCCGGCCTTGTGTTGGCAGAGATCTAACCGTAACGTTAGGTTCTTGGGTCGTCTTTCCAGAGGCGTACCCATGTGGCAATGGGAAGTTCCTTGGCCTGACCATTTGTTGGAAATCCAAAGAAACAATACGAACCCTATACGGTTATAGTTGTATAACATGCCATGGAATGTGGTGGTAACCTGATATTGAACATGGTAGCTATAGTAGGCATACGATAATGGTCGTATGTTGGCTAAGATTTATATCTTTACTTTCGAAATGATTTTTCCTACACTATGCAGTACTAATAATATCAAATGTTTCTTTTTAATGCGTATCAAGCATCTTTGACTATCATAAGGAGAAACCTCCTCCGATTCTGCGTTTGCATTGTGTGTGTGTGCGGGAGGTCTTATGGTAGTCTCATTTTCCAAAAAGCATTACGAATCTATTTTAAAATATCCCTTGGTTTGTTTTTAAAAGATAAACTGTTTTAAGTTCTCACACCAGTCTCATGACTGACCTGGAGTTTATTGTTTTCTTTCCTAAACTATAGGTGCCCACAAATTTCCACACGGGCAGTCTAAAGTTAGGTTATCAGGATATTCTGGAACTCAGGAGATCTGGAGGCAAGCTGGAAGGCATGGCGTATTACTAGTATATAGTATTTCTTTTCCGTTGTTTGTTGTTGTAAACTCTGTAATGTAATGTAAAGTGATGTAATGTAATAACTGATATAGTCCTTTGTCTAAAGATTATTCATTTATCTATTATATTTGTTCCGCTGCGATTGTGAAATTCTGATATTGTTCTGTTGTTTCTTTCTGTTCTGTTCTATTTTTTTCTCTCTTCTTCTATCTTTTTCTTCTTCTTTAACCATAACATTTCGGTTTTTGGCATTCGATTGCTCGGTAGTTGATATAGTGGACGTATTGATGTCGGTTTTCGAGCGTCGAAAAGTCGCGACGTTACACATGGGGATTTGATAATCAAAATTCTGGCATTCATTGATTTTTCACTGTAAAAACATATTTCTAGAATATTCACTAAATAATTTTTCCTGAAACTATTTTAAGAAAGGAATTTTCATTGTTCTATTTACTTTCTGTTTATAAATCGAAACTTAAAATTGATTATATACGGAGTAGTAGATTTTTTTGTAATGGTTTTAAGTCTGTAAATCTAACATAGTATATATATATGTGGATGTATATACATACATACATGCATACATGCATTCACATAGATCAACATAGTTTCAAGAATTTTTTTCACAACCATTTGAAGTACTCATCAAAATATCAAAAATATAAACACAGATTCAACTTATAATAGGCAAATTTGCTCACATAATATTGAAACAGAGAAGCCTCTTAACAAGCAAACCTATATATAACAGACTAAGTTTTAAAGATGATGGTTTGCTCACCTGAAAAATTGAAGACAGAGGAAAGAACATACTTTTGTGTTTTAGGTCTGGAAATTGTTTTCAAGTTTGAAAATCTGAAATTGATCTTGCTCTCAATTTTGAATTATGTTGAAGATGTTTGAGTTGCTTCACTGGTTTGCTTTGATCTGAACTGGTCTTTAAATTCCATTCACTGGCTCAGGTTGAAGATTTCTTGATCAATCTTTGATTTTAAACTTGCTTCAGTTTGGAATTGAAGTTGTTGTTGTATCTGATTTTGTTTGCTCTGCTTTTTCTTTATTTTCAGGTTTTCAGGTTTTGATCTTCTTTTCTTTAATCTGCTTTGTTATTGTGATTTTCAGGTTTTACTTCTTTGTTTTGTTTAGGTTCGAAAGAGATTGTGAAACCCGATTTTTTTCTTTTTCATACATTTTTTATTTACATTATTAAGAAATTTAGAGAATAGGGTTTGCCACTTGTAAATACAACTAACACATGTTAACACTTATCTTTAAACATGGACACTTGTTAAAATATAAACTTTTTATGTTTAAATCCTTTTGTTGGATTAAATTATAAATTTTGTTTTAACCCTATCATTTTATAAATTACTTTATATTTACATATGTATATTCTCAAATTATACTTATTATGTTTTAAATGTTATACACTTTTTTTTAAAATCTCATTTTATAAATTTACAAACCAATTTTACATTTCTATCAATTTAAAGGAAATGGTTTTAAAACTAATTATACATTAATAAATACACATATTATATATAAATTTAACTTTTAAACATCTTTCTTTTGTTTATATATTTTCATATTAATCTTCATACATATATTTATTTAAAGCTTCTTATTTGCTTTCGCAAATGATTTGAAATAAAATTATACACTAATAAAAAAATCTTATTATTATTATTTTATTAAAAATATTTATCCATATACATTTACTCTTAAAAAGATAAATACATATTAAAACTTTGTATTCATTCTGGTTTTAAATTTTAAATTCAAGTCATTATATAAATCATAACTTCTAAATCAAAATGCCTATTTATTTTCAATACATTTGTATTTGAAATTCAAATTCAAATTCCAAATTATAACATGTTTATAAAATATTAACCTTTGAATTCCAAATAGGAATTTTATTAAAAATCAATTTATTTAATTTTTAAATCAATTCTTTTATTTACTATCTTTTGATATATATTCTCATTTGCATAAATAATTTTTTTAATTTTTTCTCACATTAAATCTTAAAGCTTTATAATTCTATTTATAATCTAAAATATTTATTTATTCTAGAAATTTTTAATTAATTCACAAATAGATTCACAATTTAATTTCCAAAAATTAAATTAATTATCAAATTATCCTGGATAAAGTTCAGGGATGTTACAGATTCCCCTCCTTAAGAAATTTCGTCCTCGAAATTTGCTAGGGAGACAACGAAGATAGATGAACATACAAAGATATAGCTTTCCAGATCAAACTGAATATTTATTCTGCATTTGGCTCACCAAATCAGAATATAAAAAATATGAGAACAAACTCATTCAATACTACACAAGATACTCGGGTCACCAGATCTACGAAATATGCAGGGGTATTGGTTAGTTTGAAGGGATAACTAACCTTTCGTAGAATATATCGAAACCCAAATAATCGACAAATGGATTTCATCTTCCATAATTTTCAAACACTTGGTATAGTTTCCAACTTAGGTTGGAGTATTTCAAAGTTTACACCAGCTTGTCCCTCTTCGGACTTTGATACTCACAAGAAATCACAATAGAATTTCAAATTTGTTTTTAACCGATATCATTTTATCGATGCAATTCAAATTTAACTTCATATTTCATTAACCCATTTATTCCCAATTAAAGTTTCCAATTCATTGAGGTTAAGGAGAGATTTATCCTAGTTACGCAGGGCCACCATCACACCAAAACTTCTTCTTTGAGCTGTCACGAAGAAATCAAAGAATTTGAAATCGAATCAAAGGAAATTGAGAAGAATTGTTTCCTAGTTGCTACAGGGATTGACCATTTGTGGTGGTACTCCCCTGTCCCCTATCTCGTTCTCTTTTTTTTCGCATTCATACTTACTATCAGTGGATAGCAAGAGAATTTACTGAGGCATACGAATGGATATCTTAGGGATACTCATTCTAGGGTATACTTTGCCCTATCTCAAATGAGTTACTTAATGTGTTATGCTCCTGAGCTAAAGTTTCAACCTTCAGTTCTGATACCAGATGTGACGGCCCTGACTTGGCTTTTGGAAAATCGGCACCCGTACTTCACTTATACTTGAATGCCGTAGATTCAAACGCCGAATCTGCCTTGATGGAGCTTATAACACATTAAATATAACAACACAGCGGAAGAGAAATGAATGATATCATTGATATACAATATTCGATACAACAGATTAATACAAATGATATCAATTAACATCAGAGATACAAGAATAATAGCAGAAACACAAATGTACTAGCAGCGGAACAATAGTTTCAACTTGAACTCCAAAGAAGGAACTCCAATATCAGCGACTCCACCTCAATGCTCCAACTCCAAAGGTAGCTCGATCTCCCAATCATGATGAATTAAGCAAATCCAGGTCAGTCTAAATCCAAAGACTGAACTAGCTCCAGTTAATCTACTAGACATGACTATCTAAAAAACCCAACTCTAGACTGCCCGTGTGGAAAATTGTGGACACCCATAGTTTAGGAAAGGAACAATAAACTCCGGGTCAGTAATGGGGCTGGTATGAGCAAACAAAAACAGTTTTCTTTAAAACAAACAACAAAGAATTTAAACATTGAAATTTGCAATGCTTTTTGGAAAATGAAACTACCATAAGGCCTCCCGGCACACATACAGTGCAATCGCACACATGGGGGAGATTTCTCCTTATGATAGTCAAACATGCTTACTACGAGAAAACTCTTTGATATTATTTCTAGTGCATAGTGGAAAACCTTTACAAGTATAATATTGATCTTAGCCAGCATACGTACCATTATAGTATGCCTACTATGACTACCATGTTAAATGGCAGGTTCTACAACTAAAACCGTACAAGGCGCGTATTGGATGATTGGATTTCCAACAAATGGTCAGGCCAAGGAACTTCCCATTACCATATGGGTACGCCTCTGGAGCGACGCCTCGAGAACCTAACCGGATCTCTGCTAACACAAGGCCGGGTTACCTCCGTAACTAGGTAACTACTGACACGAGTATGCCTTCCCCCGTTTGTAACCGACCTTTATCCCCGGATTCACCAACAACCACAAAGTAATAAATTTGCAGCAACCACATAGGTTAAGTATCTGTACTCCATACCATGATACCACCTCTATCCAGAAGGAAATGAACATACCCTAAGGCGGCGCTACTCCCAAATAACCTTGCTGCATTCTTCCTGTTTCGACCATTCCGGGTTGTGACGTTCGAAGAAGTCTCGTCCACAAAGCTAGGCTTTTACAAAGCCATGCTTTGATCAACAAATGATCAACATCACTTCGTATGCCACATTACCAAATTGGGAATGTATCACTAGTAACCATCAACTACATAACCTCTGAGCTCGTACGTCTCAGAGAAGGGTGTTAAGCTAAGAGAATAAATCTCCGCCACTAAACAGAAATGTATTTGATAGAAACCAATTTTACATCTCAATGTGTAACGTCAGACACACATCCATACAAGTCTGTTCTGGGTTCAAACAGAACCGAAGGCACTTCAAAAGAAGCCCTTGCAATCCGGATAATCCCTAATTGCTCCAGACTCCCCATCACAAAGGGTGATCAAATCTCTATACCGCTGACCAGTCGGTGCAGAGACATTCAACGGGTTATCCTTTCATTTTCGAAAATATCCGGTCTTCACCACCGGTCCTCAAATGCTATCCATTTCATCGTATCATTATTCGGAATGGGTTATATGACACTAAGGTCCTCTCCCGGCTAAGCCGAATAATGAGCGCAATATTTAAAATCATATGGATATTGGATCTCGGTCAAGTCACAACTTATTATACAAAACTTTTCATTCAAATGGTTTAAACAAATTACCATTTTAAATCTTTAAAGAAAAAGATTCATCTTTCACAAAGACTAATCCACATATTTCACACAACTTCCATTTCAAATCTTTTATAGAAAGAACACATCTTTAAGATCCCTTTTCAATTTGAAACAAAATATACCAATCTTTAACAAAGATTCATTCATATTCTTTCAAATAGTTTTCCTTTCAAATTGTATTAAATCCTTCTATCTTTCAATCAAAGATTTAGTTTATAGCTTTCACTATTTCCAAAGATTCGTTCATAACTCGAAAAACCATTTTTCATTTTAAACTTGAAATTCTTTCAACACAAATTGGAAATTCTTTCCTTATATGAAAGCTTTTATTATTTGAAAACAAATAGATTTTTTTTTGATTTCGAAAAAAAATCCAATTTCATTTATACAAGTTAAAGCCTTTCAAGTATAAAGCCTGGTTTAAATTCAAATTCCCAAAACAATATTTTTTTATGGTTTAAAACCCATATAAACACATCTATAATTTGTATATCCTTTTTAAATCATAGTTTCCAAAGATAGAATTCAATTTCAAATTTTGAATTCAAATTCAAATCAAATTAATTAAATTTCAAAACTTTAACAAGTTATTCAAAATAACTTTTATCTTAAAATTCCTTTTTCAAAACTTTTCATATCTTACTCAATTCCATTTCCAAAACCATTTGGATTCAAAATTCATTTTTTTTTTGAAATTTTTTCTTCTTCAAAAACTGTGACTTAACCGATTCCCTCGTGCAATCTATATTCATGTGTGTAAAGTGTAGTCCAGGGGTTTTACACAATAGTGCAACATCATCAATTATTACAGATTCGAACATATCAATATCGATAAGCAGTATAATCCACTAATGCTCATCTCCATTTACAGACTTACCGATAATATACAAATATATCACGAATAAATAAATTACATTCACAGCTCAACCAAACAATTCATATCACATGATAATATAGATCAGGGATATCAAACAATTTAAGCATTCACTACAACAACCTTTCATAAGCAATCTAACATTCAATAAGCCTTTTATAAGTAGGATCAATTTAATTATTTAATCCTTACTTATTTCAATTTAATTTTTAATTAAATTAATTACTTATGAATTAGTTACTCAATCCTGATTTAACTGTCCTTTAATTACATTAAATAATTAGCTTTAATTAATTATACAAATTAATTATCCTAAACCATTTACAGTAATTAACCTTTAATTATCTCCATTAAAAATTAATTACATAAATTCTTAATTAATTACATTAATTACTTTATAATCACTTTATTGATTAATTATCTTTAATTAATCAATCCTTAATTATATTAATTAATGATCCTTAATTACTTCTTTGATTAACTATTAATCATATTTTATAATTAATATTTATTCATTAATCAATCTTGAATAATTACATTTAGTAATTAATTATCCTTAATTAATTACATTGAGTAATTGATCCCTTTAGTTACTTTCATTAAGTAATTATACCTAAAAAATTCCACAAATGATTTTTTTTATAATTAATATAATTAATCATTAAATTTAATCACATTAATTAATTATTTAATAATCCCTAGTTAATGATTTTCATTAACTATTAACAATTTATTTAATTACTCCTCTTAAGTAATTAAACTTAAATTAATCATTATTTATAACAAATTAATTAATCTTTAATAACTAATTAATTAATCTCTGATTATTTAATTAATTTAGTGCTTAACGGTAACTTCATTAATCTTTAATTACTTGATTAATTAATTTCTAGTCATTAATTAATAATCTATACTTATGTAATTAACGATTCTTATTTACAAATTAATTAACCCTTAATTAATTAACTTAAACATTAATTACTCAACTAATTCATCTTTAATTAGTTAATTTTAAACCCTTAATTACTTAATTAATTAATCCTAAATCATTAATTAATTAAACAAATTAACTAGCCCTTAATTTCCCTATCAATTTAATGAATCACAAATCATTAAATCTTAATTATCTTTAGGATAAAACATTATTCTTATTAATGACTTAATTACCATTTACTAAAGCCTTTGGGAACTTTTACTTTTAAGTTTGCCTTTAAATTTCATTTAAAATTAAAGATTCAAAATAATTACAAATTTAACTTTAAAAAATTCTAAAAACAATTTAAAAACTCTTGAAATCAAAGGTTAAAAAACACTTATCTTATAAAAGGAATTCATAAGAGTTTTAAACCAAATTCATTTTAAAATATACTTTAACATTAAAAGTTGTTTAAACATTTTAAATTTTATAAAACTTATTTATTTTCAAAACTAATATACCCAAATTTAATTTGAAACCAAACTTATAAAATCATTTAAATTTTGTCTAAACTCTTGCTTTCAAAATTTAAAAACCTGACAGTTTTTTTTTTCAAAAAAAAACTGGTATCAAACCATTTGACCCGAGCCCACAACCCAAAACCCCGAGCCAGAATCCTAAAAACTTCGAGCAACTCCCTCAATTGACTCGATAAAAACTCGAGCACCCATCTTCCCCAAATCAATCTTCACCAGGAACAAGAAAATGCACCGTGCACATGCACGGTGGCTCCGGCCACTTCTGGTCGACGTCGCGACCTTCCCACAATCGACGACCGCACCCTCTGATAATCCAAACCCCAAGCACTTCGATTCACACACGAAATCAAAATCGAGTACCTCTGCACAAAACTGGACCAGACCCCGTTGTCAAAATCACCATGCCACACCCAACTCCGGCTACTGGATCACCTACCGTCCTACCCGAGGCTACTCCACAACTTCGACGAGCCATATCCCCTATCGCAATTACCCTTGATGATCGATTGACGATGAAATTAATTCGAGAATGACATTTACAAAATTATGCCCTTAAACCTTACTGCCTTGTCAATCAATCTCCATGATGATCTGGAATTTCTTTTATTATTTTTCCTATGACCCCCTGACCTTCAACTACTTCCATCCTTGATCGCGACTATTATCACTGTATTGATTGTCAGAAATCGACGATCATATCTTATTCTGTTCAACTCAAGACTCATACAATTTCCACATCTAAAAATCTTGATCTTACTCTAAAAATTCATCATTTTCGTAAGCGAATTCGATTATATAATCAAAGCATGGGGATTTGATAATCAAAATTCTGGCATTCATTGATTTTTCACTGTAAAAAGATATTTCCAGAATATTCACTAAATAATTTTTCCTGAAACTATTTTAAGAAAATAATTTACATTGTTCTATTCACTTTCTGTTTATAAATCGAAACTTAAAATTGATTATATAAGGAGCAGTAGATTTTTTTTGTAATGGTTTTAAGTCTGTAAATCTAACAGAGTATATATATATGTGGATGTAATACATACATACAGACATGCATTCACATAGATCAGCATAGTTTAAAGCATTTTTTTCACAACCATTTGAAGTACTCATCACAACATCAAAAATATAAAAACAGATTCAACTTAAAATAGGCAAATTTGCTCATAGAATATTGAAACAGAGAAGCCTCTTAACAAGCAAACTTATATATAACATACTATGTTTTAAAGATGATGGTTTATGATGGTTTGCTCACCTGAAAAATTGAAGACAGAGGAAAGAACATGCTTTTATGTTTTAGCTCTAGAAATTGTTTTCAAGTTTGAAAATCTGAAATTGATCTTGCTCTCAATTTTGAATTATGTTGAAGATGTTTAAGTTGCTTCACTGGTTTGCTTTGATCTGAACTGATCTTTAAATTCCATTTACTAGCTCAGGTTGAAGATTTCTTGATCAAGCTTTGATTTTAAAATTGCTTCAGCTTGGAACTGAAGTTGTTGTTGTATCTGATTTTGTTTGCTTTGCTTTTTCTTTATTTTCAGATTTTCAGGTTTCGATCTTCTTTTCATTATCTTCTTTGTTATTGTGATTTTCAGGTTTTTACGTCTTTGTTTTGTTCAGTGTTGAAAGAGATTGAGAAACCTGATTTTTTTCTTTTTCATACATTTTTGATTTACATTATTAAGAAATTTAGAGAATAGGGTTTGCCACTTGTAAATACAACTAACACATGTTAACACTTATCTTTAGACATGGACACTTGTTAAAATATAAACTTTTTATGTTAAATCCTTTTGTTAAATTAAATTATAAATTTTGTTTTAACCCTATCATTTTATAAACTATTTTATAGTTACATATGTATATTATCAAATTATACATATTATGTTTTAAATGTTATACACTTTTTTTAAAATCTCATTTTATAAATTTACAAACCAATTTTACATTTCTATCAATTTAAAGGAAATGGTTTTAAAACTAATTATACTTTAATAAATACACATATTATATATCTACATATATATAGAATTTGAATTTTAAACATCTTTCTTATGTTTATATATTTTCATATTAATCTTCATATATATATATATATATTTATTTAAAGCTTCTTATTTACTTTTGAAAATGATTTGAAATAAAATTATACACTAATAAAAAAATCTTATTATTATTTTTATTATTATTATTTTATTAAAAATATTTATCCATATACATTTACTTTTAGAAAGATAAATACATATTAAAACTTTATATTCATTCTGGTTTTATATTTTAAATTCAAGTCATTATATAAATCATAACTTCTAAATTAAAATGCCTATTTATTTTCAATACATTAGTATTTGAAATTCAAATTCAAATTCCAAATTATAACCTATTTATAAAACATTTACCATTGAATTCCAAATATGAATTTTAATAAAAATAAATTTATTGAATTTATAAGTCAATTCCTTTATTTACTATCTTTTGATATATATTCTCATTTGCACAAATAATTTTTTTTTCAATTGTTTCTCACATTAAATCTTAAAACTTTATAATTCTATTTATAATCTAAAATATTTATTTATTCTAGAAATTTCTAATTAATTCACAAATAGATTCACAATTTAATCTCCAAAAATTAAATTAATTATCAAATTATCCTGGATAAAGTTCAGGGATGTTACACTTTCTTGTAAATATTTTTAAAAACTCGCATTCATCTCTTTGTAAATAAATCTTGCATTTTGTAAATATTTTCATCCTGCATTTGGATTTTGTGGGTAGTATCCGCTGAAAACCCTCACGAGACAACACTTGTCCTATTGGGGACACCCAGAGGTTTAATGGCTTGTTGCATACGCTCAATGCAATCGTGCTCCCTACGAAAACGGATTTAACTTGGTTTTTCTTTATTCGAGGACAAATAAAAAGATAAGCACGGGGGTATTTGATGTGCACGTAAATGTATATATTTTTACCACCATATTTAATCTCTTTAAATTGAATAAGCGATCATATTGGGTATTTTAACTTGTTTAAACCAAAATTCAAATTATTTTAAATCGTCACATATTCATCTTCATACAGGGGTAAAATGGTCATTTTGTGCATTTATTAAATTGTGAAAATTTATTTGGAATTTTCTACGTTGTTTTATAGGAAATTTGGTGAATTTTACAAATGATTTTATGATGAAATTTGCATGCACAAAGAAGATACAAAAGAATGAAGATGGAAATAATTCAAAGTGAAGAATATGTAGGACCCCACCCACTTACCTTGATTTTCAATTAGGGGCTAATGCACATGCTAAAAGCCATTAAAATTTCATGTACATTTAAGTGGGTGATTATTGGAGCTAATGATAGCTTGGCCACCACACTTCCTATAAGGACATTTTGGGCATTCCCAAATATATGAATTAGGGTTTAACACATGTATGCATACCCCTTATGTTTCATGTAACCCTCCTCCTCTTAGTCTCTCTTAGTTTAGTTTAGGCTCAAAATAAAACTCAAAGCTCTCTTTCTCTTTTCATGGCTACCTAGCCATTTCTTTTATGTAATTTTTATGCAACTTTAATATATTTATATTTTCTTTTCTTGTTTATTTCCTTTCATGTTGTAGTGTAGATTTATATTCATGCAAAGTAGAATAGTTCTAATTCTTGTTAATTAGCTCTCTTTTTCCATTAGCTTTCATTTTCCTTTCTTTTTGCTTTCATATTGCTAACTACTGATCAAATGACAAATATGAGAGGCTAAACCCCTTCAATTTAGGGGTAATGAAGCTCTCTAATTATGTAGCTTCAACTATTTGTTAACTCGTGCTCTTTTTTTGTGCTTAATGATGATCAATGAAGTGTTTAATTTGTTGTTTTTGTTTAGAATTTGATAGCCCATATTGTTGACGCCAAATAGGCTATGCTTACACAATCACTGAAATAAACGCCTCTTCATCAAAATATGATTATGGCACAAGAAAGTGATTTGAAATTCAAATCTGATGGTCTATATTTCTAATCAATAGTTAACAGACCATACTTAAAACAGATTTCATTTTCATTTACTTTGTCAAGTTTCATGAAAATTAGTAAGTGCTATAAGGGATGTGTTATAGTTTGATGGCTTATGTTGGCTAATCAATAGCACATATATGACATACGTATGATAAGCACATCAATTAAAGCACTAATGACCATAAAAGAGAGATCATGATTTCTTATATGTTGAACTATGTAATCTAGAGAGTGGATTTATTCTCTAAATCATTATTTAACTCTTACATTTGCATCTCTTTTTTTTAGTTAGTTAGCTAGATAATTTTCTAGTTCTCTAGCTTAACTTTCACTTGACTTTGGTATAATTTGATTGAACAGAAATTTTAAAATCATCAATTCCCTGCCGATCGACCCGTATTCGCCACGTACTACAAGCGTACGCCATGCGCTTGCGGTTATTTTTTTATAAAATTCGTTCGGCTATTTTCTAGTTCATAGACATTTTGTCGTCCGAACATTAAGCCAGGAGTTGAGCACCTGATTTATGTGCGAAGCTCCATCGTAGAGTCAAACTTTACTATCTCAAAGAGCTATCCACTATGGGGAGAAGATCTAATTTGGTCAGAAAAGCCTTCCATAGGTAAGTATTATACATACATTCTATAAATAGATGGTTATGAGATTCCTGAAATTGGTTACAAATTTCGTATTAGGTATTTACGGTCATTCCCCATGCATTAATCTGTCAAAAGTCGACAAATGTTTCATATATTCCATATAAGTTGTGTAATAAAATTTTCTTGTAGTTTAGAAAATAAATGAGTTTATATACATCATCCCATTGAGTATATAATCTAACTTCATTCCATACGCTTGCAAAACTGAATTTTTCCTGATGTTCAATCATCCAGTAGTTATTAGAATGTACATAAGATAGATGAACTTGCATAGTACAATCTTCCTCCTCCCTAGTCTTAGGCAATTTTTAAGGTTGTGGTTGTCCACCTTGAATTATGCAACTGTCTTTATTGTGAGTACTGTTAAAAATAAATATCCTGCTCCAACCAATTAGATCAACAAGGGACTTATGGTTGATCGATGGATCGTACTACAAGTCTATGCTCCCCATTAACGATAACACGATTCATAATATTAGCTGTGCAAATCACACTGTTGCAGAATGGATTTCATTGTACCATAAAAATTATTATTGATGTGTAGGATTCAAAAATTTGTTGCAGATAAATATTTATTTCTCATCCATTTAGACCATAAGCAATTAGATGTTAGCAATTTCCATAATTGCTTAAGTCTGGTAGTTGTATTAAGATAAGTGAACTTTCTAAGCCCAACCCCTCCTTTCATTTTTGGTTTGCATTAAATATCCCAAGATATTTTATGAACTTGCCCTTCCATAAAAAATCAACACATAAGCGATCAATTTTTTGTAAAACTAAGACAGGGAGATGGTAAATAAGAATCCAGTGCATAACGACAGGAGTTATTGTATTTTGTATCAGCTCAGCCCTTCTTGTTGTCGTTAATAAATTACTATCCCATCCTTCTAATTTGTACCGATCTTTTGTAACAGGGAAGAACAGTGGGAGGCATGAATGTAGTCTGATGTCAGTGGCACCCTGAGTTATTTGATAGGTAATTCCTTTCCGCTATATGTAAAATACTTGATATTTCCATTTTCCACACCGCACCTTTACCAAAAAATAACCGTTATTTTGTTTCATTGATCTGTAAGCCAACTGTTTCCTCGATTTTAGAAAAAATATGAGTCATGTAAGTAGCATTTGCTGTAGTGGTAGCTAAAAAAATCATCACATCATCAGCGTATGATAAATGAGATATAACAGGTTGAAATTTGTTTATCGGCTTTAAATGCTTTTCACACATACCCTCCTCCATTGAAAGAGAAAAATAATCCATAGCTATGAAAAATAAGTACGGGGATAAAGGTTCTCCTTGTCGTAATCCTCTATTAGAAGTAATGAAACCTTCCGGCCTACCATCAATCATTAAAGAAATGGTGGGAGTTGAAATACATTCATAGATTAAATGAATGAGAGATAGGGGAAAACCAAAACATTTAAGCATATGGTGAACAAATTCGTGATTAACCATGTCATAAGCCTTTTGTAGATCAATCTTGATGCATATTTTTACTTTACCATATTTAGAAAAGCCTCAAATTTGTTCATCGGCCAGTAGTACATTTTCACCAATGTTCCTACTCAATATAAAAGATGATTGATTTTCTGCAATTAACAACGGAAGAAACCATTTAATTCTATTACATATAATTTTTGAAATTATTTTATATATCACATTAGCATATGCAATTGGTTGATAATCTGAAATTAATTGTGGCTTATCTTATTTGTGGATTAGTGTGATGAAATTATGGTAAACACCCCGTGGAAGTTTTGTTGTCTAAAATACTTCTGACACAGCATTGAATATATTGTTTTTCAGGTCATCCCAGTAAAGCTTGTAGAATTTTGCTAAAAATCCATCTGGCCCTGGACTCTTGGCATCATGAATCGAAAAAACTGTCGCTTTAATTTCATCCATAGTTATTGGAGAAGATAAGAAATCTTGTCCCATTGCATTAATTCACATTTTGGATTCTATGTGAGGAAACTCTGTAATTAAAGGCCCATTAAATGACTATTGATAGTATTGAATGGCTACATCCTTGATGTTGTTATAGTTATATAAATACTGTCCTTGGGTGTCTAATAGAGCATGAATTTTATTTCTATGCCTTCTCAAACTCGTTGTGGCGTAAGAATACTTTGTATTGCTGTCTCTCTGTTGTAACCACAACACTTTGCTCTGTTGCCTGAGAAATTCATTAAATTGACGAGTCTGATCATTTAGTCTCTGGCCTCTTTCATACATATTATCGTATAATGTAGGATTCTCAGGATCATTATCTGTCTGATAGAACAGTGTGTCAAAATCAGCCTGCAGTTTTAGTAATAAGATTGTCAGTTTCTCTTAACTTATACCACCTTTTCAACTTAGCCTCTACAGCCTTTAAGTTGTAAATAAGTTGTTCCATGGAGGACCTCCATGTGATGACAGATGGCCCTTTCATAATACAGTGAGTATGCCCCTGCGAGTAGCATTAATTGTTCATGTAGCGAAATGGAGCTCGTTTTCGCCTCTTGTGCTGTGAACTAAAACATGTTAAAACAGGGGTGTGTCACTTATAGATGAAGGAAATGCAATAGTGCGGAGTTGTGGAAACATAGACACAAATTCATAGTTGAGTAGAACTTTTTCTATATTTGTAGCAGTTTCCCTACGTCGCCAAGTACGTTTACAACCCTGTAATGGAGATTTAACTAAACGGTAATTAAGTAAAAAGTTTTCAAAAGAATTCAAGTAGGAGAAACGGATAGGCAAACCTCCCTTTTTATCCTTTGGGTTAAAAGCATTATTAAAATCCCCCATAGCAGTCCATGGAGACCTTATAGTTGAGGCGTCGCGACGAAGAAAATCCCAAAGAATCAACCGCTAAAAAAAGGATTGTTAGCATAAACACACGTACAAAAACACTACAGCCCACCATGATTATATAAAAGTAAGGTGATATGTTATTGGGACGAACTTGCAACAACATATGGCCTTTGTCCATTAAAATCAAAATACGACCTTTAGACCCGACATCGTTATTATGTATAATGTTCCGTATGGGAAACTATTCGCATATTATCAATATTATGCATAGTAAACTTTGTCTCAACCAAGCTTAGCAGACTAAGCTTGTGAGTATTTAGAAGCGTGAATACATGACTAACTTTGTCATCCGTATTCATGCCTCTAATGTTCCAGCTCATGATATTCATTTACCCTTTGAGGAGCTCCGTGTTGGTCTTTAAGGGGAGCCAATTTTGGATTTTTGGGATTTGCGGAGTCGTTGTGCTTCTTTATGAATGTGGGGTTCTTTCACACCATAGGGGAGACATTTATTTCTATATTGTTTTTGTTGCTAGTTTCTTGAATATGTGCGGAAATGTACTTAATCAAAGCTTCTGTATTCTCATAGTTATCTAAGATAACATCTATTTTCCTTTTAGCGTTCATAGCACTTTCTTCTGTCTCGGTAACAGGATGATCAATTTGTAACGACCTGGTATTTTCAACCATTCGCATCCGCACATGTCGGACTTGATTGCTCAAAATACAGCGTTGTAATAAAAATTTGGCAAATCTCAGAATATACAGTAAATAAATAATCACAGATCACCGACATAGAGTAAATATAATGCAGCGGAAGTAAAAGAGGTAGTAGTTCATGAAGCTACTTTATAAATATAAGTTACATCCAAGTTAAATAAGAAATAGAAGAGTAACAGGATATATCAAGTACAAATCAGAATACTTCACTGGAATCACCGAAAACTGAAAGCAGAATAGATAACCGGATCTTCAAGCAAAGCTCCAACTCCGAGGGTGAGTCTTGAATGCTGAATCACTCAGTCTGGCCCGAGCGCAAAACAAAACACAAAACACTCGAGTCAGGATTAACATTCTTATATCAATAAATCCAACTCAAGTGAAATAACAACCGAAATACAAGTAACTCAAAGGATGTTTGGGATAACCATCCTCTAAGGGTCCATTAAACTATTTACTATGTAGTAATATTGCGCTATTATAATAATGTCCACAATAAAAAAACTTACTTTAAAATAGCATTCCGGGCTTACCCATATCACCCTTCACACATAATAGTCCCAGTAGTCCATCCAATATCATGATGTCTCCAGATCGAGAAACTATCAGAGGATACCACATGGGCTATGGGAGAAAAACAAACTCGTAGTAAAGGCTCGGTATGGTAGGTGACATGGCACACAAGGCAATGCCAAGGTATATATACCAACTACGCACACGGGCTGGTGGTAACGCAACAGCCACATATGCCCATCTCGGAACACACTCCCGTATCAAAATCGGAGGATGGCCATTTAATCAATCACAAGTAAGAGTATAGTATCGAAGAAATGTGTCCGACCAGAGGAGCTACCCCTTTTGGCCCGAGATCGCTACTATTTTCGCCACCTTATGCCAACTCACGGGAGTTGGGTCCACGTAATATACCTTAAGAACGTCGCCATCATCCTACTTCATTATGAAATCTCTACCGCGTACACATTTGTCAAAGTGGTTTCAGTATGGACAGAGAGTATGCCCATATCCGATCCCGGTCTCTTTGCCAACCAATCGTTATTATAATGCCGTGGTCATTTCAAAATAGTTTATACTTCAAAAAAATCAAATCATTTCATTTAAAACTATATTCCTTTCAAAATAGCTTATACTTCAAAACCAAAACCATTTTTATATCAAAGCCATAGTCAAATCAATCTGATATCATTTCCATTTCAAACATATATTCACTTTTCAAAAATCATAATACTTTCAAAGTTGTAACTCTTTTGAAACCAAAATACTTGAAATCATTACACTTTGAAATCATAACATTTCGAAATCATACATTTGAAGTCATGGCACTTTCCTTAAATTCTTTATATTTTACAAATTTTCAAATCAACCCAAATTTTCAAATTTCCAATTTAATTCAAATATATCCGCCAGTTCAAATTCAAAACCATTTCAAATCTTATAAATTTCAAATACAGATTTGATTCACAAATAAACTATTCAATCTTTAGTGTATTTCAAAGCTTTAATATCCCATATTTCAAAACTAAATTTTAAATTTCATATATCTCTTAGTTCAATTTACTAATATGTAGTTTGAAACATTTTCTTAATAAACTCAATATCATTTAAATAATCCAAATTAAATGTAAACTAAATATCTTTCATACTAATATAACTTCAAAAATTCATTTATCAAATGGATCAAAATCCATTACATTCTAAATTCACATTCTTTATCAAAATAAAGATCAAATCATTTCCAAATCATTTCAAAATTTCAAAATATCATATCCTTTCAATACCTCATTATCAATTCATTATTTGAATTCGGATTCAAATATTCAAATTTTAAATACCTTTTAAAAATTCAAATATATCATTCATTTATTATTTTAAATACCATTCCAAATCACATTTCAAAATTCCATTCAAAATTTCATAAATCAATTCCAAATCACTCAAATTCCAAATAAATTTTTAATCCACTTTAACTTAAAACTTATTTATAAATAATTTCAATATCAAATAAAATTATATATATATCTTTCCAAGACCATAGAAATCATTTCTAAAATATTTATATATAGACCTACGGTGTTTATATATAATTTTCAATCCTATGGTCAAGTGATACAGATATTTATCATTTCAATCCGCAATTTAAACTATATACGGGTATATATCATTTCAACCCGCAATCCCAAATTCAATTCAAATGAAAATCGCTTGGGTTTATCATTTCAACCCATAACGATTTTCACCTATTCTAAAGTCCATTCGGGTATGTATCATTTCAACCCATAGTGAATTCTATACTAACAGGGAACTTGCAGAGTGATAACATGTATAATAAAATAACAGACATGTATCATCAATATAAATAACAGATAATGGTGTCAGATGTCACATGTGAACAGATAGCATATATATAACAATGTAAATAACTAACAGCAGTATATTTCAATTGTCGTTTCAATTGAAATCAAATTTAATAATTAAAAGAACATAAATCGTGAGTGATTGCTTACCTTTCGAGGCTAGAGAGAATAGACAACAGAACAAGCTGCCATTTGCATCCTGAACTGGACAATCGAAAGACCCAAACCACAAATCAAAATTCAAGGCAAGATTGGCAGGAATTCTACGATAAGGCTGATAGATAGGAATTGGAAAATGAATCAGAGCAACTCAATATAAATAGAAGATATATACACTATATTTTAAAAAAAATCAGTAATTATAAAAGAAATCAATATAACTTAATATATATGAACCCAACAAATCATTTATAATCTATATATGTATATCTTTATAAAAATCATTGTTTAAATTAAAACAAATGTAGAAAAAAATCAATATAAGTTTAACAGGTTAAAATATATATACAAAAACTATATATATCCACAGTAACCAAATAACATATTATAAACACTATGCTTACTTTTATAAACTTATAATTTATATCTATATACATTTAAAAGAAAGAATCAAATATTTATATATAAATACAGTTATAAAACTTACTAATTCTCTACTCTATATTTTACATAACTAGTCACTATATTATATATACATACTTTGAACATATAAGCTTCATATGCAACAGATATGCGTGTGTATATATATAAAACTGTTTTGAACCAAATGCTATATGTATATTTAAAAAACCTGCAAAAAATATATTATCCATATATATAAAACACTATATCTACTATTATCAAAACTGTTTCAATCATACAACATAGCTTTAGTATATATGAGTTACAGGCGAAGATTTTATATACATAAACTAACTTATATATATAATATTACAAAATCATCATTACTGTCATAGCCATATGTTATATTTAACAAAAAAATCAAACATATACTGTAGGATATCTATATATTTGCTGCAAACAAAATTTTATGGCATATACATATACTCAACTAACATAGTATATGATATGATACTTTTATGAATATTACTGTCATGTCATATAACATGTAAAATAAAATATTATATTATAAAATATGCGTATAAACATAACTGTTAATAGACTAAAAGAATATATGTAGATGTACACTGACTAGAAAAAAAATACCAAGCTCAAAGCCGACGTATACATATGCAGATATACAAACAAATGTGCAAGTGGTAGCAGCATATTATAAATGTAAACTATTATAACCTTTACCATAAACATCAACATCACACATATGTATATATAAACGAATATACATTCGTACATTAACTAAATTACCTAAAATATAAATGAAACTGCAACATAATATGCATACAACATATACATATACATACTTCACTGAATAATTTCAAAGATCTAGACATAATATATATAAATGCTCTCAACACACACACATATATATATAAACGCTGATGTAAATCCTCATATAATATAAAGAGGAACAAATATATTCTGTAACACTTATACTATTTCAAATATATATAATACTTATATATTTTTGGGTTGAAAGTGGACAACAAGGTAACATAGTGTCATATTATATATATATACTTTAACTATAACCAAAATATAATATACCAATATTGTTTTAAATCATATGCTAACATACACACTTGCTTATATAGGAATGTACAAACGAAATATATATAAACTGACTGTGTCATATATATATATATATCGATTTATATGGAAACTCAAATTATATAATACGTGCTTTCCAAAAGCAAGAACAAAATGAAAGAAATAATCAGTCAAAAGAATAACTAAGAAGTTACAAAAACATTCATATATACTTACTAATATATATATTATAGCTGAGGTGGCTATGGAGAGGACGTACCGCTAGTGCCTGCGCTTGGTTGGCAGGGCTTCGGTAGAGATCAGGGCGGAGTTTGCATTGGAGTGGTGAAGTGCAGTAGTTCTTGGTTGTGGTTGTTGGAGGAGGCCGATGAGGTGTTGCTTGGATGGGAAAGCAGTAGGTTGGACGAAGAACACGCAACAGGTAAGAAGAAGAATGACTTTCAATAATAAAAAATAAATTTCTCCGATGCAAGCTTAGGGATAGAAAAGAAAATGAACGAAGAAAATAGATATAAAGCAAATGAACAGCCAACACCAATGGTTAGAATTCAGAGAATATAACAAGCCAGCTGTCTATTGGTTGTCTGCAAAAAAACGCAAGGAAAAAGGGAACACCAAAGGTCAACTAATATGGCTGACCGTCTCACATGTTTCGCAGTGCATCAAACTCCGAAACACACAGATGAATATACTATGGTGATCAGCGCGACGAGACGATCAAAACGGTACGCATATATCAGTGGTAAGAACATCCTATCCAAAGTCGATATTCAGTACCAAAAATGCTGCTAATTTGCCAGAAATAAGATAAACGGAGCAATAATAGTCTAAATTTGAAGAAACGAAATATGACATCTCACTCAGAAGATGATTTACAAATTTTCTGTATAAAAATATTCAGTTTTGGAAAACATTTTGTTATCATCAATTTTTAACTGATATAAATAAAAATAAAATTACACAATAAAATAAACTTTCATATTTTCAGATGAAAATTTACTAGTTGCTATGTTAAAACGAACGTATTCCAAATATTAAATTTTTATTTAAAAATTCAATTATTAAAATTTCATAAATTTCCATTAATTAATTAAATAAAACCACAAAAATTCACGGGTCGTTACACAATCTGAGGCATGGACAGGGTCAAATGTGAAGTACTCGAAGCGGAAGCATTCATGGAAATTTCAGACTGGGCAGGCTAATCTTCTGGGTCGGCTAAAAAGTATAAGGATTATGCAAACACATTAGCAGAAGAACATTTGAAGTCCCTTCATCAATTGATATAGTAGTAGGCGCTATTCTTTCATTTGTACTAGTGACAGTCTCGGTTGGATTGTGAACTGCAATAGTTGGTGCACTTGTAGAGTTTATGTTTTGTTTTTCTCTCCATTCTTTTCTGAATTACTTGTCATAACTATAATCTGAGTGGCCGTATGTGTTACAAAGTGTGCAAAGAACAAATTTTTATTCATATTTTACTTTTAATTCATCTGTTTTGCCATTGTATAGCTGTAACTGGATAATGGAAGGATATGAAAACTGTACTTCTACTTCAATTAAAACATGAGCATAATTCAGTTTGTTTTCCATTGCCGTAGTAGTACCATACGAGTTGGATGTCCGAGAACGCTAGCTATTTGGATGATGCCTTCATTACTCCAATATTCTAATTTTAGATCAGTGAAACATGCCCAAATTGGATTGTAGAGAATGATTCTTTGTTGATTTTAATGCTGGGTGTCCAATTCTTAATAATCAACATTTTAAAACCAATAGTATATGGACCTGATCTTGTAATTTTAGCACAATCATCCGGGTTGTAAAATTTGATGAAGATGAAACCATTCTTACCGTAATATAATTCGTACGTACCGGTTGGCTTTCTAGTTTTGTTGATAAAAGTTTCGAAATTGTCATACACTAGTCTTCTTCCCATGATATAAACAACCAAAGTATGGTTCCATTTATTAATGGCGACCATGAAATTTGATTTTGGCATAAGTACTTTAGGTGTTTCCCTTATCAAAAGAGGGGGACATTGTGATAAATTAGTTACATCCACTTCACTTTCAACAGAAAATTCTTTAACTGTCCCAGCCTAGGATTTCTTCCATGAACATGCATGAGTATTCTATATTGCAACTCTTGTAGAAAAGGAATTATTTCCTGAACCGATGTAGGGGGTATTTCGATCTGACATTGAATCACTGGGATGGTACACCAACGCTGGAGGCACAGTGGTGGACATCGAGGTTGGATCTGCAGTTAGGTTGGAGGTGTCAGGCGGTTTTGGTGGAGGGGAATGCTCATTAATTGTTCCCACTTGTGAGTCTTCATTCAATATGATGGAAGTTATATATCAATTTAAATTAGGCATACAAAAATATAATTTTATTAATATAAAAGCAATTTCTCCTTTTTCCTTGTGGTAACTTTAGAATTGAAGATCATTGCTAGTTTTCTTCCATCAAGCTTTGAGTGATAGGTCCTACCCAATACCACACTCAAGATTGATCCTAACAATTTTCTCTAACAATTATTACAACAAAGCAACAATCATCTAAAACAATTCACACAAGGTCAAAATATCAGTTAAGTAATTACAAAAACCAAAATAATCAATGTTGGGCAGTGTACTACTTGTGTTTGCTGGGGGTACCAAGGGGTTACGTACTAATAGTTATTGGAAATCTATAAATGACACACCTAAGAGTCTCCTTTTGGTTAATAACAACTAGGTAAAATAGGAAATCTTGGAGTGACAATATTACATCGTCCTCTCGACTTGAGAATATCGTTGAACTTCTATATGGATACTCCATGTTACTCGGCTTTTTAATCAAGTGGCTTTTAAATGAATCTAGACATTAGGTAATGGAGAAGCCGTTCAAGGACTTAGGAACATGCTTTGAAGAGCAATAAAAATGATCTCAAGAGACTGGAAAATCAATGGAATCAAGGAAAGAGGTCAGTACTGACCATTCTTTGTCTATACTGACTATATTTTGGGTCCTAGTTTCTTTGGAAGTCAAGGCTTACGGAATAATGGCTTAAGAGATCTGAGGTGGATTTTTGAAGGATTGTATGAAAAACTCTAAGGAAGTTATGAAGGAAAGAAGACTAGTATTAGAAATATTAGAACGTCTCGAAAACAACATGATTTTCAAGAAAAAGTGCTCGGAGCATGGAGGATAAAAGATAGAAGACCAAGGGAAAGAAGATGGGGCAACCTTCCTCGTAAAATCATATCGATACTGACCACTTTTGTTCGGTATCGTGATGAATTTTAGGCTCTGGGGACTTCGTTTTCCTCTCCCACATTCTCAGATATGAAGTTAGACCTGGTATATTAAAATATGGAGATTCTGTTGGACGATTTCCCTATAAATACACATCTAGAGCATTTGAAAATGATCTTTTTGGCACTTTCTTTCTTCATCTTCTATCTCTAGTCATCCCTAGTCACTAAGGAAGTTATCTAGGCCATTCTAGTCTATTAGACCGATCAAACCTTTGCAGTTTGTAACGATCCAGAATTTTAGTTATGTAAAATTAGAATATTTAATCGATTTAAATGTTTAAAGGCTAATTTTATAAGTTAAGTAACTCAGATTTCAAATGTAGCAATTTATTTGACAATTTAATTGTCGAATTTAACAATTGAAAACCGTTAAAAATAATTGAAATCTTGGAATTTATTTGGTTAGAAATGATGTAAAGGCTTATTTTATTTGTATTAATAAGAATGAAGATAATTAAAATTTTAAATTTGATTTAAAAGTGATTTACACGATTTTAGAAATAACTCGTTTGAATTAACATATGAAAAACCTTCCAAGGCACAGTCTTGGAATTCAACGAAATCAGATCCATTGAATCCGTAATAGTGTATTATTATAGAATTCCCAATTTCGTGGCGATCAGATGCACCGTTTGGTTGTAGGGGGTAGAAACGTGTTGAAACTAATATCAGGAATTTAATATTTTTATTGGGTTCAGAAAGCTATATTCTGCATACGCTCAAATTGGGGATCAAAACTTGTTCCATTGCGTTTGGAATGTGGGTATAACATTAGAAACGCTGGGCTTCACGACTGGATCGGGGTTCGAAATAAAATATCAAGATATTTTGGAATTTTTAATATATATGTTTTCTTTATTTCAGCCCAAAATACTTACCATCAGCCACCCTAGCTATGTTCGTACCTACTTCTTCTTTTAAAAATGCGCTTCCCCTCTTCGTCAATTTCAAGCAGAGCGTAAATAAAAGCGAAATGATAACTTTGAAAAATGAAATCTCTCATTATAAAAAATGAAAAATCATGAAACAAGTTTTAAAATTCATGTTTTGAGTTTATCTATAGCTTGGCCTTCATATTGGATGGTACTTCATTTTGGAGCGTGAACGATCAAAGCAGTAGAAGTGTGGCTGAGCTGGGGTTTGGAAAATAGGGGAGTGTGGTGCTCGATTTTCTAAATGGGTATTATTTTAGAGTTAGAAAGGTCGAACGGCAGGTCGTGGATAAAGATGATAAGGTGCAGTTGCCTGAAATGGATCACTATAATATATTGTAGCATGGAGATGGGGACATTGTCACATTTTGACACTTTGGCTCGATGAAGGAAACGAGATGTCAGGTAGGTGGAGATTTCGAAGAGAAAGTCGATGAAATCAGTAGATTTTCAATTCGAGTGGCAGGGCTCCATGTTATCGAGGACGTGCACAACATATACTTTTTCATACATAGGAAGGAGACTTTATTTCGGGGAGGATGGATCAAGGGTAGTTTGGTAAATATATAGAAGTTGTATTAGTTATTAATTTTTTAAAAGCTTAAAATTGTTTTGATAACATGTACATTCATAACTCCTTCATACGCGGACCGATTAGGACGAAACTTTTTGCATTGCGGTCATGACGACGATGGCTTCATAATTGATCTAGTTTGGATAGATTTGGAGACTGTCAAAATTTGGGCTAAAATCGGACGTCGTTCGATTTTAGTTCCAAACCGGAATGCCTCAGCGACAACAGGAAATAAATGTGAGTAAATCTCACTCATTTGAATTACGGGTTTTAATTTAAAATGTTAAATTTATTTATTTTTTTGATTGGATGGATTGATAGATTATTATCAGTTGGTTGTTATATTATATATATATGTGCCCTGCATAATAGCGGATGATCCATTTTATTGCGATATCCCCCTTACAAGCGGTGACTATATTTTTGGTGATTATATAACATTTGTGGTTGCATGGCAACATGTTGGAGGGATCCAACCGAATTCCACAAAAATGTTGATTTTAGTTTCATATATAGTGACATATGACGTGGGTGGATAATTCGTGATAGATTATGATGTGATTTGAATTAGTGGATGCTATAGTAGCTCTGGCCTTAATTTTGGTACTATAAATCCATAAATAATATTTTTGAATTTAAAAAGGAATTCAAAGGCGATCTTGGGAATGAAGATATTTATATTGAATTTTGAATATATTTAAAAGGGAGTCGATTTGGATAAAATAAATGATTGAACTTTGGATATTTATTTATCTATTTCCTAGAAATGTTTCAAATAGAGAATTTATAATTTAGGATTTTAAAACAATGGATTTTTAAATAAGATTCTTAAAATACGAAATAGAAGTCGAAATCAAGATTTGAATAGTTTTGGAATATTGTTTTGGACTATTTAAGAAATAGAATTATAAATGGAATTTAAATTAGAAATCGTTTTTTAAATGGATTTTAGTAATATGAACCTTTTGTAAAACTGGAATTATAACAACCCAATTTTTCGACGCCCGAAAGTCAACATTAGTATGTCCATTGTATCAAATGCCGCACAATCGAATGCCGAAAAATCGAACCGTTTGGGATAAAGAAGAAGATGATAGAAGAAGAAATAGAAATAATAACAGAATCTCACATTCCGCCGCGGAATGAATATAATAGATAAATGAATAATCTTTAAAACAAAAGCACTATATCAGTTTATACATCACATTATCAGAATATTACAACAACAAACAGCGGAAAAAGAAATATTATATACTGGTGATGCGCCTAGCCATCCAGCTTGAACTCCAGATCTCCACAACATATTTTCTCGACTTTGCTCTAGAATAACCGATAACCTGACTCTAGGCTACACATGTGGAAAATTATGGGCACCGGAGTTAGAAAGGGAACAATAAATTTCAGGTCAGGCATGGGATGGTGTGAGATCTTAAAAACAATTATTTTCACAAAGAAAGGAAAAGAACTCCGCTATGCTTTTGGAAAATGAAACTACCATAAGGCCTCCTGCCCCACACACAATGCAAAAGCATAATTGGAGGAGATTTCTCCTTATGATAGTCAAACAGGCTTGATACGCAAAATTCTTTTGATATTATTATTAGTGTGTAGTGGAAAACATTTGTAAGTATAATATTAATCTTAGCCAGCATGCGTACCGTTATAGTATGCCTACTATAGCTACCATATTAGATGGCAGGTTCTACAACTAAAACCATACAAGGCGCGTATTGGTGATTGGATTTCCAACAAATGATCAGGCTAAGGAACTTCCTATGCTACATGGGTATGCCTCTAGAGGGATGCCATAAGAACTTAACTAGCTCTCCGCCAACATAAGGCTGGGATACCTCTGTAACTAGGTAACTACTACACGAGTATGCCATCCCTCGGTCGTTAGCGACCTTTATCCGAGGATCCTCAACCACGAAGTAATAAATTTGCAACAACCACATAGGTAAAATATCTGGGCTCCATACCATGATGACCCTTTTCCAGAAGGAAATGGACAAACCCTTAGGGGGCGCTACCCCCAAATAACCTTATTGCATCCTTCCTGTTTCGACCATTTCGGGTTGTGAGGTCCGACGAGGTCTCATCCACAAAGCTACGTTTTTCACAAAAGCCATGCTTCGATCAACAAATGATCAGCAACACATCGTATGCCACATTACCAAATTGGGAATGTATTACTAGTAACCACTAACTACATAACCTCTGAGCTTGTACGTCTCATAGAAGGGTGTTAAGATAAGAGAATAAATTTTCCGCCACCAACAGAAATGTATTTGATAGAAACCAGCTTTACATCTCGAAGTGTAACATCAGACACACATCCATACAAGTCCATTTCGGGATCGAACAGAACCGAATGCACTTCAAAGAAGCCCTTGCAAATCCGGACATTCACTAAACACGTCCGGACTCCCCATCACAATGGCTGATAAAATCTCTAGACCTGAGCCACTCGGTGTAGGGACATTCGACATGTAATCCTTTGCCTTTCGAAAATACCCGGTCTTCAACACCATCTTCAAATGCAGTCCCATTTCGTCGTATCATTATTCGGACTGGGTTTTATGACACAAAGTCCTCTCCCAGCTAATTCGAATAACGAGCGCTTATTTTAAATTAAGTGTTACACTCAGATTTCAAATAAATCAAAACAAATTTACACTTTGATCTTTTAAACAAAAGATCCATCACGATTACTAAGATTCGATGTGGTTTTCGAATATCCATTTGGAATCCGACCTCCAGTCGCATCGAAACTTAAACATCATTTAAAGGCTAATATTAATAGTCGGTTACTTAACTATCAATCAATATTCACAATAATCACCAAGATTTAAATAATTTTCCCCCAATTATTTATTTTCAAAATATCTTCGCAAGGTATATTTTCACTTCAACCATTTGAAAACAAATTTCAAATCACTTTCCTTATGCGGAATAAATTTCCAAATATTTGTTTATTTCCACTGAAAGTTTGCCGAGTTCAAATACTTTAAAATAATTTAAAACACTTACCCGAAAATATTTACTTAGAAACATTTAAAATAAAAAACTATTTTAAAATACTTTTTTTAAAACATTATTTATGCAATTTTATATCAATATCTCATATAAAACTCAAGTCCAAACTAATTTTAAAATAAAATTAGTAGATAAAGCACAAATATGCAAATAACCATTTTCTATATCAAATATCAGCTAAATCTTTAAAATAATCACTTCTGTAGTTAATTAAATAAATCTTTACTTAAAATATTTTTAAAATAATTTAAGAAAATAATTTCTTCAAAATATTCTTTCAAAACCAACACTAGAACTTTTAATTTATATTTGAAAGCTACTTTAAAACATACTCGGCTTACCGGGAAAAATACACTTTCCATTTCAAAATGGTCCATTTAAAACAATTGATAAATCCTTCTCGATTTATTTTAAATTTACATTCCAAATCCGTAAATTTCTTTCCACACTTTTAAAAATAAACAAATCTTTAATTTTATTTCCCTTTTCTTTATAAATTCCCATTGCGAATTTAAATTTCCAAATATCCATTGATATACGATTTTCAAATCGATCTCCAAACGTTCACTTTCAACACCAAATCAAATTCCCAAATCGATTTTCAAATTTATTTCAAAACACCAAATCACATTCCAAATTGATTTTTCAAATTTATTTCTAAACACCAAATCATTTTTCATTCAAACATCAAATCAATTTTCATAACGATTTCCCAAAGATTTATTTTCAAATACCAAATCAATTTTCATATTGATTCTCAAATCGAACACCAAAGTGATTTCCAAATTTATTTCTCTTCAAAATAAATTGCTTTATTTCTTCCAAACTATTTAACATCTGAATTTTGAATAATTTCTTCAATTAGCATACAATATTACTTAAAATCTTTTCCCATATTTTGGAATTAATTCGATAAGATTTCAAAATCAATCTTTACCCATTTAAATTCCTTCTTTTAAATTCACCCAATTCTTTAAAATGAATTTACTTAAATTTTTTTACTTTAATTTCCAAAAAATCCAAATTTATATTTTTGGTATCCTACGATACAAAAATATATTCTGCTAAGCTATAGCCTTCAATGATTTCAATCACAAATATAATCGTACACAAATTATAAATAAATCAACATGCAACATTGAAACAAATTCAAGCATTTGAGGAATCTAGTTGAATCCCTCCAACCTGTTTCCCTGCATCCACAGACATTAGCACAACGATTAAATACCAATTCCACTTTGAGGTGGAATATCGCGGGATACGTGATTTATATAATATCATCCGCTATTATGCGGCGCATAGGGTCTCATCCGCTATATAATGTGGTAAATCAATCACTCCAAATACATACATACATACATACACACACACACACACACACACATGCACACACACATATATATAGACACACACACACACACTCTACCACAATACAATAATCAATCAATAACTGAAATTTCAATTATTTAAATTTTGAGTGAGAAGATCTCACCTTTGCTCTTTCTATTTGCAATCCATTCCCATTCCATTTTGTTTCTCCATTTTAGACCTTGTATAACATTATACAATCATTAATATTCGAAATAATCGAATAATCAATTTTCGTTTGGTAATTTTAATGATCCAATGATTTTATTGCAAACCAATTTCTTTTAATAAATTTATTTAACTAAAAATTAAATTTAAAACTAAATTTTCTTCTAATAAAATATATTTTAGAAACTTAAAATAATTGAATAAGTTAATTAAAAATTTATCACCTTAATAAATTATTTTTAACATAATTGAATAAATCAAAATACATACATGCATATTTATTTCCAATATTTATTTCCCAAAATATCATATGTACATATATTTTTGTTTTTACTATATAAATCTTATATAAATTCCCTGTACATATATATATAAAGCTAAATTCTGTAAATCGAAGCTAGACAGTTCAAACTTTACTGAAAAAACATATTCATATATACACACACATACGCACACTCTCATTTATTGTTATTATTTATTTTTCTCCTTTTCTGTAGAAGGTGTATATAAATATAAATGTAAAAATTTAAGTAAACAAACAGAAGAAAAATATAACTTACTGCCAACATCGAACGAACCCAGGTTTACGACATCAACTTTGATTACTTCATCACCTCGCACGCACGTCTTGACTGCCATGGCTTCGACTTGACTCGATATTTCCCAATGGTCGCAATGACCCTTTAACTTCCTCGAGAACTGGCCATGCATTCGAACACCTTCAGTTTCGAATCCCAAAATTCTATGCGAAACCCTAGCTTTGCTCACGAAACCCATCTTCACGAAATCATGACATGCCGATATGGTTGTTTCCGTCGCCTTGCTTCAGATATCGCAATTGTCTCGAGGCCTGCCTTCTCCAATGCTCGCGTAGCCATCTCCACCTTTGACGCCATCTTGAGCCCTTGGTTTTTCCACTTCTTGATTTTTGGTCTGAACGATTGAAAAAGAGGGCGCCATTGATTTCGAAATTTCATTTCGAACGAGCCCAATTTTTTTATGAATCAAAATGCCTCGGCCATTTTCTTTTGAACGAGTACGAGCATGATTTTTATTTTTATTGTGGCATTCTAAGATATTCGGTTGCAAATCAAAAGAGAAAGGAACGCGTGTTATAGAAAAGATGCCAAGTGTTTAAAGAATGAAGAAACGTATCATTTGCCTTGTGAATACAATATTGCACTAGACACACACACACACACAGATATATATATATATATTATTTTCAAATTAAAATTTAAATCGTATCAATCTTCAACTCACAATTTCGATCACCTATCGAGGCATGCCACCAGGCGTTTGTAATGTTATATGCCTATTCCGAACGTAATGGAAAAGGTTCCGAGTCCAAATTTGATCGTATGAAGAAGATAGCTTTTTGAACCCAGTTGTTTATTTTAAATTTCAATATAGATTTTAGCGCGTTTGCTTATCTTATGATCACATGAAAACTCCAAATACAACAAAATTGAAAATCGATAATAATACAATATTATGGATCCAATGGAACTGATTTTGTCAAAATCCAAGACTGTACCCCGGAAGGCTATTTTTAAATATCGATTTAAACTATATAATTTCAAAACTGAACAAAACAGTTTCAAATTCAACTCTGAAGCTTCTATTATCTTCACTAACATTATTATGAATTTTATAAGCCATCAAATTATTTTTGACAAGCTAAAAATTGAAGATTCAAACTTTTACCCAAATTTCTATAGTTAAATTCAATAATTAAATTGCGAAATTCATATTTAAAATTGAAATTCAAGTTCAAATAACTCCAAAATATTTACAATCAATTAAATCATTCCAATTTCAAACGTAAAATTTTTCGGATCATTAGGAATTGAGTTTATGAAATTTATAAACAATGTTTATAAATAAAGTGGAATGTTTATCATTTTATAAACTAGGAATATAAACTCACAGTGTGAATTTAAAATGGGATATGGAAATCAGTTTAGATAGAAATAGTAAATTCTAATTTGTAGTTTGGAAATAGTTATGAAACTGGAAATGTAAGTCAATTTGTGATAAATCGAGAGAGATTTATAAGTATAAAATGGGTATGCTGAATTTTAAAAATAGTTTTTCACAAGAAGTTAAGGTTTGTTTTAAGAAAAGGATTTGTAGTTATTAAACTATGTAGTTTTAAAAACTATCAATTGGATTAAAATATTAATGAAAGTTAGTTATTTAAATATTTAAATTTGTTGGAGTGAATTCTAAGTTTCATAAACAAGTTTTGTAAATCGATTAGAAATTTTGTAAATGAATTGAAATTAGTTATTGACGTTTAGTTTAAAAGTGCTTTGATATTTTAAATTACTATTTAACCATGTTTACTGAAATTTGTTATTATTATATATACTGTCTAAAAGTAAGTAATTGCGTTTTATTTATAATTTCCCTTAAGATTTGTGAGCAGGGTTTTAATTAATGGTTGTTATTTTATAAGAGAAAATCTTATGATGGAATCAGGAATTTAAGAAATTCGAGAAAAGGGAATTTCCAAATTTATTTGTATAAGGGAATTTCAAAAATGAATCTGAATTCATTAAAGGTATTATAAGTTGTTAGTCGAATTATAAATAAGTATAATCGAATTTTTTTTGGAAATTGTGAAGGGAATCTATAAAATTTTAAAGATTTATGAGAGAAGTGTGGAATGTTTCCTAAGTATGGATATTAGAAATGATTTTGGGAAATGGACTTATAATATTTTCCTAAGTATAGGAACTAAAGGTTTGGAGATATTTTAAAACGAAATAATTTATATAAAATACTCTTCTAAGTAATGGATTACAAAGTGGAAATTGGGAATATTTCTAAGTGTCTATGTGGTTTAGTAATATCCTATTATGGATATAAGTATTCGAATATGTTTTTAAATATTGAAATATTGAAAGAGATTTGAATATATATCTCTGTAAAGGAATTTTGAAATAAATGTTTGAAAGATTTATAATATAGGCCCAGTGATTGTTTATGTGTGTAAATTGATAGTTAAATAACCGACTATCAAATCTGGCCAATTTCGTTGATCGTTTCGAAGAGACCGAGATCGGATTTAATTATTCGAAAACCACTTCGATCCAATTTGAGCATTGCGAATTATGATATCGCGAAGATGATGAAGACGATGATTTTGGAGATTCAATTTGTTTAGACCCAGAACAACTTATATGGATGAATGCTATCAGCACATTGTCATTAGAGGACAATGAGCATTCTACGTGTAAATTCTTGAAAGGTAGTGGTAGCAACAAGCCTCATCAATCGATAATGAATAAAAATGAGGTGAGATGCAGCAAGGCTAAGTGGGTCACATCCATTAGGGTATGTTGTCATCTTTCTAGATTACCCTACATATACATATTTATGGATTGGTTGTGCATGAGATTTCAAAAGGGTTGCAAAGTAGCTAGGGTGATGACATATTCGATACTATTCAGTGAGGGGTAGGCCGGTCTTGTGTTGACAGGGATCGATAGGTTCGATCTCGGTAGATTTTCTAGACGTGTACCATGATAGGTGGTACCCCAGTGCCAAGTCATTGTATGGAATCTTTTCTCAAATATGCGCCGTACGGTTTTGATGCCCAACTATGTTGAAATGTGAGATGTAAACATTTCAGCCATTTTAATAAGTATTTGTACTTAGATATTATTATAATATCACATGATATTGTATGTAAAAGTGATTTGGTTATCGTAAGGTAAAACCCATCGTGTTTATGAGTGACGTGGTCTTACAAGATACCTTTTGATTTCAAAGATTTTCATATAACCTTAAATCTAGTTAGGTGTGTTTTCTTACACTGGTTTTCAAGACTGACTCAGGTGTTATTTTATTATAATTCTCGAGTTACAGTGAGTATTACAGATTCTGGTTAGGATGCTATGGAGCATAGGAGATGTTGTGACGCCCCACCTCTATACCCACGCTAGCCAAGAACACTACGATGTAGTGCTGTCAACTAGCATGGAGAATAAGGCTGTTGAGGAGCGACCATCCATGTAACTTCTTTGTGCGAGCACCGATATGTCAGATAGTATAGCATGCATTTCATTTAAGGAGGAAGTCCGACATTCCGATACAAACTCAAAGCTATCACACGGTGGCTATAAATAATCTTCGGAAACAAACATAGAAATAAGCATAACGCCAATCAGTCACAGACATCCATATCACAAAGGCGGAAGAAGATATGAATATATAACTAACACATGAAAGTGTACATCAGAGTAGTGGTCAAAAAGATCCACAATAATACAAAAGAATAGCAACACGTGCTATACAGAAGAATACATCTATGAGTCTATATCTCAAGTGTATACAATAAAAAACTGCTAATCTAAATAGTTAGCCAAAAGTCAGAGTAGCAAATCCCGGGAAGAAGTCAACCAGAAGCACATGTAACATCTCGGTCTGACCCGAGTATCTATTACTTAAATAGGAAAGGAGAAACCAGATCAGTCTTCTGCCGCTACGTGTCCTATCTGAACTGCTCCTTTTCCTTTCCCATCTTCTCTTCAGCAACTGTTCCTCTCCCCATCCCCTGCCTCCTCTCCATCCATTTCAATTGTCAACCCGCACACCCGCCTACCATTTTCCTCCACTATCGCCCTCTCATATCCTCAACGTCCACCCTCCTCTTCCCATCCTACATCCATAAATCCACCGTCTCCTTGTTGTTCGCTTTGGGTCATCTGTCGCCCCACTTCCCATCTGCCCGCACTCGGCTTCCCTACTGTACGATCTATAATCCACATCTGCCTGTGTACCTGCCGTCCGCTTCGATCCGGCTACGATTGCGGCCTTCGACGTATTGGGCACGGGGCCTAACCCTCCACTACAAAATAGGTCAGTAATTTTTTACTATTTCTTTCTCCGTTTTGGAGCTTACTCTGTCCATGACTTACCCGATCTCCACTGTACGCATGACCCAACTTTTATTATTTTCCTCCACCTGCGTTTCTGATGTTCCGATTTAGTGCACGGTGCCGACGCCATCCTTGAACCATAAACCATACAGTAGCACAACTGCACAGTATAAAACTGAATCTGCTACTGTAAGCTCAGGGTCAGCTGATGTGGAGTTCTGAGGCGGACTTCTTACCACTTACATTTTGACAATTTTCTGTATTCGCTCCCCTATCGGCTTAACAAACCTGACACCAATTTGTTTCGCTGCCTTCACTCCCATTTTAAATCCAATATCTGTACCAAGATATTCATGTTTTTCGCTAGGAGCCTTACAACCCCCTTCCGCTGCTTTGACTATGCAATTTTTCAGACATTGCAAATGCCACTAAGGCATTTACAGTTTTCTTACAATACAGGATGTTACCTTTGACTGTTATGCATGCTACAAGTTTATGAAACATATATGAAATAATGTAGTGCGATGAGCTGATTTAACTGTTTTACAAAAAAGTTGAATTACACCTCTGTTTGCAAATTACCATTACCTGTTTGTTGACCTACAATCACTTACTAATATACTATCACAACTCGATGATTTGATCTGAGCGAGCAAGTCAACAACTTATTTGATCATTTACCAAAACCTGTACGTTTATGGTATACATAGTAATGGTAGAAGCTGCGAGGCAACTAATACACGTAACACTGGGAACATGATGCCTTCCACTCCTATTTACGTTTCACCCTACTGTTTGTACAGTTCTTCTTATTAACCGTGTCGTTACAGCTAGGCAACTTATGATATACAGTATGGTCTGCTTTCCAAGATAGCTCATACGGGCCGGTAACTTGCTCTCCACCGTTTTTCTATAGGAAATCAGATGGACTGCTACTGTATGCTGGACAACGAAGACCTTTGACTCCTGGAAAGGTACTTATCTACTTGACCCATGCTAAAATAAATTAATGACTATTTTACATGTCCAACCACATTTTGTTCTTAATTTAACATTTTTTTTTACACGGCAACGTGCACTGCAATTATAGTACTGTGAATAAAGTTAACTGTACTATTCGACATATACGTACGTATAAGTTTTATTCACTCGGTATTTCTAGCATGCATAAATTTGACGGTGTGATAAGTAATTGAAATATACAATTACTTACACGTAGCAGATTGTAGCACACGGATGTTATATGTTCTTGAGTTTTAACGCTTACTGTGTGCTAACTGTACCGCATATGGGTTTACGGACATCGTTTTGTAAACTCATAAGTACTGAAACAAATATGTAAACATTGTGGACAATGTTTACATATCACTGATAATCAGTATGTACTTTTGCTTAGTCCAAGCAGTAGCGGTCATCATTACCCTACCTGTCCTTTGTGACACTTTGGCAGTAGTCTTTTATTAACCATCGTAGGACGTCTCTTTTTATTCTCCTTTTTTCCTTTAACAAACTCCGGTGTCGCCCGCTTTTTGGTTTTTAACATCCAGATATGCCCTTTTTTTTGTTAATGAGAATGTCGGTTTGTGCACACTTGCTTTTTTACCAACTAACACATGACAGGTTCCTTTTCATCTTCTACCCCACATTATTCCATGATCTGTAATCGATGTTTGTAACTTTGATTTCTTTAAATATTTTTGTTTTTTCACAATTCATTTTAGTCAAAATCAAAACATGGAAGTTTTAATCCGATGTTATCCATGGAAGTGTTATATAGTGTTATATTAAAGGTTCATAATGTTCAATATGGTATATCGATTGATATCGATTTGATGTATGAATTTGTTATTTCTTATTTACATCATTAACGTATCTCTTATTTATGTTAACCAATCTTATTCTGTTCATGAAGAAATTGTTTATCTATATAAATCTTAAGTTTGTTATGTTGAGGTGGTTAGATGTTACGCTGATCACATGTCTCAGCCATTATGTTAAATATTACCTTCCGCACGTAACTTTGCATTCCTGTTTGATACATTTCATTATTATTAATGTTTTCTAAATTTCAAATTCAGTTCACATTTTCTGGTCGATATTATTTGAACAACGTACGAATGAATGTGAATGTAACAACATTGAAATGGTTGTAAGAAAAAGGCAACACATATTGTAATGGTCATCATTCAATAGTCCGAATTAACATATGTAAAATTTGTTGTTCTTAACCTTAGTCTATTACTGACAAATATAATTTGGCCGTTTATGATGTGATTGGGAGTTTTTATGCAGTATATTCAGGAGCATTACCAACTGTTCATAATTGCATTTTTTTTTCTGTTTTAGAAAACAACCCGGTGGATGAGCAATGTCTTTTTTTAATTTGTTATGCAGTATACGTTTTACCACTTCAGCTTACTTTTTACTTAGTTTGATTTCATTAAAACATTAATTATTTAACATTTTGGAGTTTTATCTCAGTAGAAACCACACCCTTATGCAATAAACGTTTGTAACAGGAATGAAATGATAGAACAACATTTTGCTCATGAAGTCAACTGTTAAAGGCAGAAGTGAGGAAAGAAAGGCATTGTAGAGGCTACCAAATACTTTCTGCTTAAGCTAAAAACTTGCAACTGTGAGTGCTTAAATTGAATCATTATGCTTTCTCAATTAACACGGTGCTCTGTCAAAGTTAATAAATTAGGCATGTAAAAGTTTATGGGGACATAGATAACGGAAAGGTTGTCTAAAGTGTTATATATAGCAGAAATAAAATTATGGTCATGGTATGTGATATTTTTATTTGGAAAAGGGTTTTTTTCCTCTGCATACAACAATATGCACGTCAAATAAAGTTACGTGTATGTTTAAATTCTTCAAAGGTGCAAGTTGCTGTTAAAACTAATTTGAAAGTTGCAACTAACAATGGGAAATCAATTTCCTCAATTTAAAAATCTACTTCTTAAACAACTAACAATTGTTATAGTTGATGTTCTGTCTTAAGGCAGTTATATCTAGTGCTAAAATATTTCCATGTTTGAACAACAAGCAAAGCTTGCTTGCAAGAATTAATATTTGCTTTACATGGCCCCTGAAATCTGTCCATGTATGTATAACAAATGTTACGTACTGCTGTAATTAAATTTTTAGATAACGACTGATGAATAAATCGTTAAATGCTAATAAGGTAATATTATTCATATTCATTTTCTTCTTATCAGTTTCTGTACTACAAGTGTTAAAGTGGTATTACCATATCCACACGCATCTCATCATTTATTAGTCATCAACACCAGCATCTATTCTGAATGTACAAGCAAGCTTTTGCTGTAAATCATTTCCACGCTTTTCCTCTACGTAATCTACATTTTGTGTGCAACTATTACTTTAAGATTGTTTAAAAGGTTCTTTACCAATTGTAAATTACAGGCATATTTATTCTTTTACAGCCATATATCTCTGTAATCAAGGTTTAATAACAATGTGCATCCCACTCAAAATTTTCTTTTGTTAAAGTTAACCTTATGTTCATAGGCAACCACATTATGCAGTAACATTTTTGTTCCTTCAAAATGATTCATTTTTACAGTAGGCATTTTGAAAATTAATTTGAATTATTTATGCTATTACTATAAACCAAATGCAAGTTTCTCCTTATTTTGTGTTCCATTTTTGCATTCAGCCCCATTGTTTGTTTGAGTATTCACAAGCCTTTGAGTGTTTAAATTCTTAAATTAATGACAACTGAATATGTCAGCTGGGTACGAACAACTGTTTTTAGTATTTCTTTTTGATATATTTCCTTTTTGTTAATGATTTATAAATTTCAAATTCAGTTCACATTTTCTGGTCAGTTTTATTTGAACAACGTAAGAAGGAATGTGAATTTAAAAATATTGAAATGGTTGTAACAAAAAGGCAGCACATATTGTACTGATTGTCATTCAATATTCTTAATTATCCTATGTAAATTTTGTTGTTCCTAACCTTAGTCTGGTACTGGCAAATATGATTTGGCCATTTATGATGTGATTGGGAGTTTTTATGCAGTATATTCAGCAGCATTACTAACTGTACCCAATTACATTCTTTTTCTGTTTTAGAAACCAACCCAGTGGATGATCAATGTATTTTATTTATTTGTTATGTCGTATACGTTTTTATTTATTTGTTATGTCGTATACGTTTTTATTTCAGATTATTTTTTACTTGGTTTGATTTCATCAAAACATTATTTATGTAGCGTTTTGGAGTTTTCTCTCAGAAGAAACCACACTCTCATGCAATAAACATTTGTAATAGGAATCAAATGGTAGAATAAGATTTTGCTCATCAAATTAACCGTTAAAGGCAGAAGTGAGGAAAGAAATGCATTGTACACGCTATCAAATTCTTTATCTTCATCCTAAAGACTTGCAACAGTAAGTGCTTAATTTAAATCATCAGCCGTTATCAACTAGCACGGTGATCTGTCAAAGTTAATAAATTAGGCATCTAAAAGGTTATTGGGACAAAGATAATGGAAAGGTTGTCTGAAATGTTCTACATATTATAAATAAAATCTTGCTCATGGTATCTGATATTTGTATTTTGAAAAAGGTTTTTACAGTAGGCATTTTGGAAATTTATTTGAATCATTTATGCTATTACTATAAGATCGAATATTTCTGCAAGCTTGAATGTTCGCAGTACTTGCCACTCTGCAGTATACATCAACGAAAATTATTTCCAGGCAGTCAATGCTTTATGCCTTTATCTCATTTTTTATTCTTCTACTTTTTCTTCCTCTTGATTACGATGATCGACCAATCAATATGTTTCTACTTTGGTATCTATTCTGTTGTATATGAAACATAATAAGTGACCGTCTGTATTCTTTCACCTTATTGCATCTCAAACCGAATACAACTTTGTCCTTATTTTGTGTTCCATATTTGCATTCAGGCCCATTGTTTCTTTGACTATTCACAAGATTTTATGCACTTAAAATCTTTAAGTAATGAGAGCTGAATATGGAAGTTGGGTTTGAACAACTGTTTTTAGTTTTCATTTTTGATATATTTCATGTATGTAATTAATTTCTTAATTTCAACTTCAGTTCACATTTTCTGGTCGATTTTAATCATACAACGTAACAGTGAATGTGAATTTAAGAATATTGAAATGGTTTTCAGGAAAAGGCAGCACATATAGTAGTGGTCATCATTCACTATTCTGAATTAACATATGTACAATTTGTTGATCTTAACCTTAGTTTGTTTCGAACAAATTTTTTTTGGGCATTTCTGCTGGGATTGGGAGTTTTTATGCAATATATTCATCAGCATTACTAACTGTACCTAATTACATTTTTTTTCTGTTTTACAAAGCAACCCGGTGGATGATCACTGTATTTTATTTATTTCTTATGTAGTATACGTTTTACCTTATCAGCTTATTTTTAGTTAGTTTGATTTCATCAAAACATTATATATTTAACATTTTGGAGTTTTATCTCAGTAGAAACCACACCCTTTTGCAATAAACATTTGTAACAGGAATGAATATGGTACAGTAAGCTTTTGGTCATCAAATCAATCGTTAAAGGGAGAAGTGAGGAAAGAAAGGCATTGTGGAGGCTATCAAATCCTTTCTCTGCAAGCTATAAAGTTGCAACAGTAAGTACTTAAATTGAATCACTGTCCTTTGTCAACTACTGCGGTGATATGTCAAAGTTAATAAATTAGGCATCTAAAAGGTTATTGGGACATAGATAATGGAGACATTGTCCGAAACGTTATATATAGTAGAAATAAAATCATGCACATGGTATTCGATATTTTTAATTTGAAAAAACATTTTTTAAAATGCATACAGTAATATGCACCTCAAATAAAGTTAGCTGTACGTTTATATTTTTCAAAGCTGCAACTTTCTATCAAAACTAATTTCAACGTTGTAACTAACAGTGAGAAATCTATTCCCTCCAATTTAAAAACTACTTCTTAAATAACTAACTATTTTGATAGATACTGTTTTGTCTTAAGGAAGTTATGTGCAGTAATGAAATATTTTCCTGTTTAAACAAGAAGGAAAGCTTGCTTTCAAGAATTAATATTTGTTTTACATGGACCCTAAAATCTCTCCCTGTATGTATTAACATAGTCATGTTACTCACCGTTGTAATTATATGTTTACATAACGACTCATGAATAAATAATTAAATGCTAATAAGGTAATATCACTCATATTAATTTTCTTCTTATCAGTTTTTCTACTACCAGTGTTAAAGTGGTATTACCATATCCACACGCATCTCATCATTTATCAGTCATCAATACCAACATTAATTCTGAATGTTTAAGCAACCTTTTGCTATAAATCATTCCCATGCTTTTCCTCTTCATACTTTGCATTTTGCTTGCAAATATTCCTCCGACTGCATACTTTTTTTTGCTGTAAATGTCCTCTCCCTCATACTTTGCTACACAAGCATGTCGGCAAAACTAGATGTTTTTTACTGTATGAATGACTAATGGACCACAGTCTGTATGTAAATAACCATGTCGAAATTTGTCGCTCCCTGTTGTGACAAGTTCATCAATTCGCACGGAAGTAGTACCATATTATTTGTAGTCAGTAGGTAATGCTACTTATTATCCTTGATGCTGGCTGTACATACTCCACACTCTGTATCTAACTGTTGTAACCCCTTTCAGGTCTGTTGCTTAATCAGAAATTATGGATACCGCAGCTGTGGCTAGAAATTCTAGAGCTGAAAGAAGGGGTGCAATCAACGGGAGGAAAAGAAAAAGGTCTAAAGTTTTACAGCAGGAGGGGACAACGATGGGAGATACAAGTGAGTCCCGTGGAGATGTGTCATACAGGGGAAAGATAACTTCAGGACGGAGTCGCCGTAATGGTAGGTTCTGTTGGTGTGCCTAATGTTATTTCTTTCACGTATTAACATACCACAACTACTGCTTTCCACTGTAAGAAAAACAAGGAAAAAAGAAAAGGGACGAAATGCCTCACCGAGTTCACGTATCACTGTGTTTGCAAAAATAGGCACAGGTAATGGTGTACTCTTATTCTTCCTATCTCTTACATACTATAATATAACGTGGAATAACCCATTTACCTGTTTCGTTTTCAACATATTTACGTTTGCTAATATCCACTTCAGCTACTGTATGGTTTACGCAGTAAACTTTACTTTACTGTTAAACAAACTTACAATGGTTCCTCTACCTCTTTGTTTGCTCTTAGTATGTTTACAGTACGCATGTGTTAAAAACAGTGACTCACAAACTGTTGGAACAAGAGCTGCAGTGCAGCCATGGAATTTTGGTGGTCCTACCTATGTTTGCTCAAGTTGTAATGCAACAGTTTGGTACGAAGAAAGGAACAGGAAGTCAAGAAGACCCGTGAAACCGAAGTTTTCTATTTGCTGTAAGGGCAGTAAAATTAAGTTACCACAGTATAAAAAATGCCCTGACTGTTTACATAACCTACTTGATTACAATGGTGGCCGTGATAGTTCTAATTTCAGAGGGAACATACGAGTATACAACGGGATGTTTGCATTTAAATCTATGGGTGGGCGTATTGATAATTCAGTGAACATAGGTTGGGGTCCTTATGTATTTAGAATTAGCGGGCAAAAATATCATAAAATTGGCTCTATGCTACCCACCGATGGGCAAGCTAAATTTGCACAACTATATATATATGACACGACCAATGATGTTACAAACAGAGTTAATGCGCCTGGGTTGTCCGCTAGCCAGTCTACGAACCCTCATATTGTTAAAAATTTAATATCTATGTTCAACGACTGTAAAGAGCTGGCTAAGGTGTTCTGGATGGCTAGAGACAGGTATGAGAGTAGTAGTTTGACCAATGTTTCGCTTCGTTTGCTGGAAAGGAGGGATAAAGATGGTAGACAGTACAATATACCAACAACTTCTGAGATTGTAGCGTTGGTTACAGGGAATGGTAGTCGAAGTGAAGGTTATAGGGACATCATAATCGAGGAGAAAAGTAGACTGCTTAAGAGAATTAACGAGAAACACCCCAGTTTTATGGCCATGCAGTATCCACTGTTATTTCCCTACGCAAATGATGGTTACAGACTTAACATACCGTATCAGTCCGTCGAAACTGATGACATTGGTCAGGAGGACATGGTAACCATGCGTGAATATTATGCCTACATACTGCAATACAAAGAGGGAGATGGTAATACCTTGCTTTATGGTGGGAGATTGTTGCAGCAGCTAATAGTTGATGCATACTGTTGCATTGAGGAGGACAGATTGAATTGGATTAGAAATAACCAACATAATATCAGGTCTGAACTTTACAAAGGGCTGAAGGATGCGGTTGCAGCGCGTGACACATCAGCATTGTCTATTGGCAGGAGAATGGTTTTGCCATCTTCTTTCATAGGTGGGCCTAGGTATTGGTTCAAAACTACTAAGATGCAATGACAATTTGTCGATGGGCTGGTTCTCCAGATTACTTTATCACATTCACATGCAACTCTCAATGGCCAGAGATTAAGGAGTGCTTAAAAACAATTCCAGGTCAGAGGGCAGAAGATAGACCGGATATAATTTCACGTGTTTTTCACAACAAGTTGCAGCAATTAATGCATGACATAAAGGAAAAAGAACATTTTGGAAAACTAAATGCAGGTCTGTCACATCATGTACTAGAAATTTCCTTAAAAATATTTACATACAGTGACAATATTGATTACTTTTAATAAATAATTTTACAGCTTTGTACGCTATTGAATTTCAAAAGCGTGGCTTGCCTCATACACATATCTTACTGTTTGTACGGGGGGAGGACAGACCAAAAACGACAGCCGACGTGGATAAGGTGGTCAGTGCCGAATTACCAGACCGGGAGGCAGATCCTGTTGCATACCAATCAGTCAGTCAGTTTATGGTCCATGGACCGTGTGGCGATCTTAATCCTAACTGTCCATGTATGATAAACGGTAAATGCTCAAAACATTACCCAAAACGGGTTAATTATGAAACGATGTATGAAAAACATGGTTTTCCAAATTACAGAAGACGCAACAGTGAAAATTTCGTCACCACATTATCAGGGGTTAATCTAAATAATTGTTGGGGAATACCGCATAATGACAGTTTAGTTGTGAAGTATCAAGCACACGTTAATGTTGAGATATGCAATCGTGTGAAGTCCGTTAAACATCTGTTCAAGTACATTCACAAAGGCCACGATAGGGCTGCTGTTGTAATAGAGGAAAACAGTGTTACAAACCAGAATTTTGTTCGAGAGGTTGATGAAATAAAGACTTATATAGATTGTCATTACATATCAGCTTCAGAAGCAAGTTGGAGAATTTTCAAATTTTGATATTCACTATCGAAAACCTGCCGTTGAAAGATTACATTTTCATCTACCTGAAGAGCAAAACGTAGTTTTTCACGATGACGATAATTTGGCTGAGTTAGTATGTCAACCTGCTGTTAACAATATTATTTTCACTGAATGGATGGAAACTAATAAAATTAGTGCAGAGGCACGTAAGTTAACATATGTAGATTTTCCTACAAAATGGGTATGGAACGAAAAAATTGGGAAGTGGACAGCACGTAAAAAAGGGGATACAATAGGTAGAGTTTACTTTGCTCATCCAACATGTGGCGAACGATTTTATTTACAACTACTGTTAAACATTGTCAAAGGACCAACCAGCTATGAAGAAATAAGAACCGTTAATTACAATGTTTACGACTCCTTTAAAAATGCATGTGTTGCATGCGGATTACTTGAAGACGATAATGAATGGAACATAGCTTTAACCGAGGCATCACGTTGGGCAATTGCAGCGTCTCTATGTGAACTTTTTGTTATGTTGCTGCTTTTCTGCGAAGTATCCAACCTACTACAGCTGTGGAATAGAAATTGAAAAATGTTGGCGGAGGATATTGAATGGCGTTGTCTTTGTACGTACGAACAACAAACTGATTATTTTGATGACTGTCAACTTAAGTTGGAGACTGTACGGGAAATAGAAAAGATAATGAACAAAAGTGGTAGATCTGTAGCAGAGTTTAACTTCATCCCTCCTTCAGACTTTATCTCTATTTGCACAGGTCATTCTACCTTACTGACAGCCGAAAATGATTATGATATGGAAATGTTGAAAGCTGAGTCACAACACCTTCTGTCGTCCTTAAATTTTGAACAACAAAAGGTATTTAACAATGTATGTGATTCTGTTGAGCGGAAGGAAGGTGGTTTCTTCTTTGTTTACGAAAGCGAGGGTGCAGGGAAAACTTTTCTATGGAAAACCATTGTCACTTACTTCAGAGCAGAAGGTAAGATTGTTTTAACCGTCGCTTCTTCCGGTATAGCGTCCTTACTTTTACCTGGTGGTAGAACCGCCCATTCAAAATTCAAAATTCCACTCATTGTGGATGATAATTCAACATTCAATATATCAAACAATCTCCGTTAGGACAGTTGCTAAAATCAGCTGATTTAATTATTTAGGATGAAGCACCTATTGTGACAGCCCGGAAATCCGTACCCCTTGAGTTAACACTATTCTACCCTAATTGACTCAAGTGGAACAGAAATACGAACCATTGAGGTTAAAGAAAAAGAGATAGAAGAAGAAGAAACTAAACAATATCAGAATCTCACAGTCGCAGCGGAATAAAATATAATAGTAACTATAGAACTTTACACAAAATGAAATCTATATCTGTTTATATACAACATATCATCAGAGTAACTCATACATCAATCAACACATAACAGACATACCATACAACATAGCAGCGGATATATATATAGGTACATATAATACGTCTCGAACTCCAGCTCCTCTCCTGCTCCATAGCAACCTATCCTGAACATATAATACTCGGTCTGACCCGAGCATTATAATGAAATAACACCCGAGTCAGTCTGGCATACCAGCTGATAATAATGCACACAATTGATTATTAAAGTTTCAAAAATCCTTTTGAAAACAAAAGCATCTCGTAAGACCACGCCACAAATAAACATGTCGGGTTTTTACCTTACGATAGCTAAAACACTTTTTATAGAAATCCTCTGATATTATAATAGGGTCTATTTACAAATACTTATAAAATAGCCGAAATTGTTACATTCATTAAATTCCAGCTACTAGCCACCGAAGTGGGTAATACAAACAAAACTCGAAAAAGGCTCGTAGGGAAAAATGGATTCCAACTAATGACTAGGCACTGGGGTACCACCTGTCACAGTACGTGGTCTAGATCACAGTACCGAGGACTACTCCCTTCGTCCCCTGCAACACAAGACCGGAATCACCTATGTGCAATTTCGAATAAGATCACCCCGCGGTTGGGATCAGCAACCGCATCACTAAGCCGAAATAAAAAGGAACCTCTAGACAGGGATGACCTTACTCTCCAGTGGGGGCTACCCACGAAGCCTTGCTGCATATCCCCTGATTTTCAGTCATTCCCGGTTGATGAGGCTCGAGGCTAAACGATACCTTTAGCACATATCCCTTAGAATGCCCATCGTCCGCTGACGATGTCACGAAGCATTCGTCCATACAAGTCCGTCCCGGGTTCGAACGGAACCGAAGGCACTATTCCTACTACATCCATTTTGGAAATATCCTCAGGATTAGTAGCGACTAGCCCTTGCACTTCACTGCTCCATCTTCGACTCCGAAAAACGTTTATCGCACGACAACGTACAAACCGGATCGAAGTGGTTTTCGAGAAATAAATCTCGATCCCGGTCTCTTCGAAACGATCAACGCATTTGTCCAATATTGATAGTCGGTGATTTAACTATCAATTTATATTCATAAACATCCATAGCATCCATCACACAATAAATAATTCCCAAATTATTTATTTACCTCAAATATCTTTAAAAGATATATTACCAAATTTCCAAATCTCATTTGAAAACATTTTCCCAAAATTCCCCATTTACAAGGTAAATCCGTTACCATATATTTCCATTGGAAAAATATCCAAGTTCAAAACAGTTTAGATTTTAAAACAGTTAAACATTTAAATTTAAAATATACTTTAAAATAGATAATTTACTAATTCTTTACTCAAAATAAAATTTCAAAATATTTAAAGTATAACTAATTATAAGATATAACTTAATTTAAAATAAGGTTTAGTGATACTATACATTAAAAATAGAGTTGTAAAAAGATTAACTCTTATTTCAATATACTTAGGTCAAAACTAGCTTTTAAAACAAATCCATTTGTAAACATAATTATTAAGATATTTATAAAATTTTACTATTGCTAATTTATAAATAATCACTTTAAAATAATAATTTTCAAAACATTCTTTAAACCAGTTTAAGATTTTAAAACTTTCTTTTTATAAAATCAATTTAAAACTCGAACTTGGTTTTTCCCAAGAAAATCTCATTTCTACTAAATCATCACAGAAATCCTTAACACAATTTCTGTCCATTTATTTCAATTTAATTTTATATTTTAATAACATAAATTTAATTTCCCAAAATTTCAACTAATAACACTTATCTTTGATTACCATTCCAGATTAATAAATTTTCACTTTCCATTCTAAATAGATTTCCAATTTTAATCCTTTTAAATTCATTACTAACCATATCTTTTATTTCTCTAAACTCAATTTATCCATTTATAATTAACGTTGGATTTATAAATTTATCCAACAATATTTCTATACAAATTCATTTCAGTTTTCCATCCAAATCAGGTTTTCAAACATTTATATTCTCTTAATTTCTTATTTAACAATTTCTCAATTTCTTTGAAACCCAAATTTAATTTCTTTATAATTTAAACTGCAATTTCCTTTATAGTTAATATTCTGGGTTTATAGTTTAAACCACAATATCACAATGCAATTCAACTCCAAATTTATCAATCTCAATATATATACAGGTATCATAATCAAATAATTACTATATTGTGAGGAATCCCGTTGGATCCCTCCAACCTGTTTTCCCTGCATCCACAAATATTAGCACAACAGTATATATATCAATTCAATTTGATAATAACTAACATATTCAGCTAAACATCCAAACAAACAATCAATACTAGCTATCTACTTTACTAGTATCCAGATGTGAGTGAGAATAACTCACCTTGAGTTTCGGCGAGCGATCGAAATTCAAATTAAACCGAACGACGTTCGATTTAACCTAAATTTCTACTTGCCCGGAATGACTCCGGATTTTCACCATCGCGTAGTGCTCGTCGCTGCGATTCCGGCGCTACCAAGATTGTTGATTTCTGATTACATATGAACAAGTTATTAAATTTTAAAGATTTGAATTCAATTCAAAACAAATTCCTTTTAATTAATTTACTCTCACCCCACACACACGGCCCAAGGCCCGCTCCACCCCTTTCTTCCTCAACGCAACATGCTCCAGTATGCGAATGCGAACAGAACCCCACACACACGCGATTAGGGCAGAGGACCGCACCACCTACGATAGCTTTGAGGATGATCTAACACCTTCATCTTGCTCGTCACGCTCAGCTCCTCCCTCGGCCAGAGCATCTCGAAACTCGGTGCCCCCATCCTCCCCGGAAACGCATGCGAACGGCGATTCTTTGAAGCCAAAATCCTCCCTCCATCGTTGATAACAGCTCGAATCATCCGTTGGATCTATAGATCTCTCCACGATCTACAGCTTTCATTTAGAGAGTTTTTGAAATCAACGCCTGGATCTAGAGATTTATTGAGGGGAAACGAAATGATTTCCGGCCATTAAACATTTAGAACGGCGGCTGGGTATATTAGGGTTTGGATTAAAAGAAAACGTTATTATATAATAGTTTTATTATTATTTTATTAATATAAAATCTCAATTTAATCACGTATGCAAACGAACTCCGAATTTCACGTTCCGACAGGCTATCCTGGGTTTTTCAACGTTCCGGACACAATGGAACAGGTTTCGTAAGCTAATTCGATCGTATGCACGAGTTACGGAATTAAACGTTCAATTTGAAATTAAATCGATTAAAACGATTTCGACACGTTTCGAGCTGCCGGGGTCAAACGACAACTCTGATTGCTACGAAAATTGAAATCCGATAATAACTAACTATTACGGATCCAATGAAACTGGTTTCGTCGAATTCCGAGACTGTGCCCCGGAAGGCTATTTTAACTCGTCTATTTAATTAAGCGATTTTCGAAATTATCGAAATCACTCCAAATCTCCACTTTTAAAATTTTATTAACTTAACAATAATTCATATAAAATTTATAAACACATTAAAAATCGTTCTGGTTCATTCTGGACTTAAATCGAATTAATTGCATTTTAACAATATTAAATTCATTTTAAATTAATATAAATTCCCAAATATTAATTTATCAACTTTAAAATTCTTCCAAAAATTCCATAATATCAATTATGTCCAATTGAACTTAAAAACACATTTAAACATCATTTTTATAACAAATTCACATCTAATCCCCATATTCTCTCAGTCCAATACTTAATTATTATTATTCAATTTCTAATTTAATTTCCCGTATTTGAAATTTCGACTAATTTTATTAACTTAACCAAAGTCATCTATCTCTAAATTCAAATTATAATTCACACTCAACATTTAAAATGAATTAAATGTTCAATTTGAATAGCCTAAAAATACGGGATGTTACATTCCTCCCCCCTTATAAAAATTTCGTCCCCGAAATTTGCATAAGGTAGAACATACTCTCAAACCCATTTACTTACCCCATTTGCTTAGTTAAAAGTATATATACACTTCACAAAATCCTTTTTGCTCAATTCCCAACCCTATCTGCTTTACTTATCTCTAAAGCTTAAATTTTTAACTTATAACTTTCCAAGTTAATTAACTTTTCCCAAAACCCAAAAATTTTCTAACTCCCAAAATTTCCGGAAAATTTTGGCAGAGTCTCCCCTGTACGGAGGAGCTTCTGCGATATCGCAGGATACACAAATATATATACATCGGCCCACACGGCCGGAAACCAAAATATAACACAAGATATATATCTTTTCCAATTTTATTAGCGTAGGCGTACCTTTTAGCAATTTTAATAGCAAGTAGCTAATATATAATGCATACACGCGCTTCAAACCCTCTCGAACGCCTCGCATTCCTGCACTTACTCAACATACTCATTAGTTACAAGATCTGTGCATTTTAATCAACATTTTCCAATATAAAAGCAATCCAACATATCTATGGCATAATCCAAACCAAGCAAATTTCAAAATTTACTAATATTAACCATCTTTTACCAACAATTCAAGATTTTAAATCATCTTTCCAATTATCTATTCAAGTCCAACATTATTTACTTTCACTTGAATGATTTATACTCAAATCAACCATATACAATTCATATTTATCTCAATAGGATTAACATATGCTTCACTAATAGCAATCTATTTCAATTCAATTCCTAATTGATTTACAAACCACCTTTATCTTCAGGGTAGAAGCATCTTCATTCTTATGCAAAATTACTTAATAACATTTCAATGCATTCCAATTAATTCAAAACCAAGTTCAGTGTTGAATACACTAAGACAACTCATTCATATCATTCAAGCTAAACAATTGCTACTTAAGCTTATAACCATTTAAAATTAATTTCAACTTAAATTTATATTAGTTTTATTCAATTCTACACGGTTCATAATCCAAACATGCTTATTCCATTTCAATTTATTAAATCGATTCTTATTCTCACTTCTCAAAGTTATTATTCATCTTAAGTTTATTTTATTATTCCATCCTGGATTTATTTACAACTCTTTATATCCATATCACAAAACTAAGTAAAACCATTCCACTTGCAATTCAACTTTGCTTCCCAACAAACCTTATTCAAGACAACATTAAAAAGCTTAATCACAATTATTATTCAATTTGCTTAAATTCTTTTACAATATTTTCATTATCTTCTTATAAATCAATTTCATTTTTATTTGATTCTCATTCAAATCAAATTTCCATTCATATACAAATTTAATGCTCTTTGTTTAGTTATCCAATTCATATTAAACTTATTTTATTTACAAAGAGGCCATTTAAATTATTTTACTCATTTGAATTTTATTTACAATCCAAATCATCATAAATATATTCAAATTCCATTATTCATTCACACCTCCAATATTCATTTCCATAATTGAATCCCAATTCAAATCAGGATTTCTATTTACTTTCCAAACTTGACTAAACTATCAAAATTCTCCATTACAATACAAATCCCAGTTAATTTGTAATTTAATTCAGTCAATAACTTAATCCATATTAGGTTTTAATTCACTTTCCCAATTTACTCTGAATCCAATTATAATATCACCATTTTCCCATTATTTCATTTAACAATTTAAATTCCTACCTTCCCGTATACTTCTTTAAATAGAATTTAAATTTCTTTCAATATTATTTGTTACACAATTGAAATTCAATTTCAATTTCATTATCAAACAAACCTTATTCTCCCCATACATAAGTTCAAGACTTATTTTCCACTTAAGAACATTCACATTTATGTTCTCATTTTGCTTCATTAGACTTTGCATCTCATTTATGGTCAAAATTTAAATTTGCCACACCCTTCAACTCTTTCCATTAATGAATTCCAATTTCACTTCCATTCAAGAGTTTAAGTTGCTCATTTACGTCCATTCTCATTTTATAATCTCCAATTTAAGTTACTTAATAACTTAAGAATGTGAATTCCTTAATGCAATTATAAGCAATTTACATTTCACCTTTTATATCCAATTCATTTAGATTGGATTCATTTTCAAATTCCCAAATTTAATTCTCCATATACAAGTTCAAAACTTGTTTACTAACTTAAGTTCATTCACTTCTTTATATCCCACCTTACCTTATCTCAATTCACAATTTCATTTGAGATTAAGTTTGAATTCACCATACCATTCAACTACTTCCATTTGTGATTATAATCTCACTTTCAATTTTTATAAGTTCACCAACTTATTTATTTTAAAAGCTTATATTGCTCATTTTACTCCACCATCATTTTATAATCACAATTCTAAATTCCATATGTATATATATACATCTGAATTCTTCAGGATACAAATTCCCTTAATTTATTTCTTTGCAAACTTCAAATTCACAACCTCAAACTATAAGTATAATACTTAATAGCTTATGGGTATAATCTATTACACAACAACCCAAATTTTCAAATCAACTTACTTTTGATTTAAACCCAAATCCATTTAATTCTGGGTCCAATATATTTAACTTGTCCAAGTTAAATTTAAATTTCCATTCACTTCAATACCCTTCATTTACTTCAATACATTTTATTCACTTTCAATTACTCAAATTAAATTTTAATTCCATGATTAAAATTTCTCATTTCCTTCTTATTAGCATTAGCTCCACTTAACAAATTCAATAGTTGATTCATTTCAACTTTACTCATTATTTAATTAGAACTTTCCCAGAATTCAATTTACCCGGTTTTATCTCAAAACCATTTTGAAATATATCAAATATATATACCCATTTGGTATATCAAATCAAATTTCCATGTTTTCCAAACCAATTTGGTTGTACCCAAAACAATTTGTTCATATCCCAAAACAAATTCTCATTTTTGAAATATCCAAAACAACTGTTATCCCCAACAAATTCAAACAATACCATAACCAATTACTAGGGAAGCAATCCATCATTTTAGAAACTCGAAAATGAATTCTAATGATGTGGCCAGCATCATCAGGATTATTTTCCAGCGACTGCAGTGAGTTCAATGCTTCTTACTTTCCCAAATTTATTTCAAAACAGTTGCCATTCAAAAATATTACCCAAAACAACATTCCATTATTGCCTTCAATACATTGGAAAACATTTCAAACTTCCCAGGATTTCAAATTTCCAAACTTTTATTTTCAATGCATTTAAAATCCTTCCCAAAACTTCCAGGTTTTAAATTCTGGTTAAATTCTAATTTTAATTTCACTTCTTATTTGCAACATATTTAATTAATTCTATCTGGTTATAAACCATTTCAATTTTATAATCTTATTCACTTATCATTTCAAATTTGGTCAAATTCAAGATTCTTATTTGATTTTCAATATTTGGCAACCAAACAGTCAAATATATATAATTTCCAAAAAATTATTCTCTTTATATCAAAATATAAATTTGGATAAAATTATTTCATTTATCCATTTTAAAAACAATACTATGTCGGTTTATCTTGTTTAAGAGTTTAGAAACCCCTATCGATACGGTTGTACTTCCCGCACCGACCAGAATTCATAAACACTCAACCGATAAGTCAACACAGTATAAAAACAATTTTATAAACACTAACAAGTACGCTCTCATAGCTATAAATACGCTCAGCTCATTATAGAGTACTATTGACTCTATTAAATGAGAAATTACCCCACCAAAGCCTAGGTTGTCGCCAACCTAAGCTCTGATACCAAGTGTGACAGCCCGCATATCCGTACCCCTTGAGTTAACACTATTCTACCCTAATTGACTCAAGTGGAACAGAAATACGAACCATTGAGGTTAAAGAAAAAGAGATAGAAGAAGAAGAAACTAAACAATATCAGAATCTCACAGTCGCAGCGGAATAAAATATAATAGTAACTATAGAACTTTACACAAAATGAAATCTATATCTGTTTATATACAACATATCATCAGAGTAACTCATACATCAATCAACACATAACAGACATACCATACAACATAGCAGCGGATATATATATAGGTACATATAATACGTCTCGAACTCCAGCTCCTCTCCTGCTCCATAGCAACCTATCCTGAACATATAATACTCGGTCTGACCCGAGCATTATAATGAAATAACACCCGAGTCAGTCTGGCATACCAGCTGATAATAATGCACACAATTGATTATTAAAGTTTCAAAAATCCTTTTGAAAACAAAAGCATCTCGTAAGACCACACCACAAATAAACATGTCGGGTTTTTACCTTACGATAGCTAAAACACTTTTTATAGAAATCCTCTGATATTATAATAGGGTCTATTTACAAATACTTATAAAATAGCCGAAATTGTTACATTCATTAAATTCCAGCTACTAGCCACCGAAGTGGGTAATACAAACAAAACTCGAAAAAGGCTCGTAGGGAAAAATGGATTCCAACTAATGACTAGGCACTGGGGTACCACCTGTCACAGTACGTGGTCTAGATCACAGTACCGAGGACTACTCCCTTCGTCCCCTGCAACACAAGACCGGAATCACCTATGTGCAATTCCGAATAAGATCACCCCGCGGTTGGGATCAGCAACCGCATCACTAAGCCGAAATAAAAAGGAACCTCTAGACAGGGATGACCTTACTCTCCAGTGGGGGCTACCCACGAAGCCTTGCTGCATATCCCCTGATTTTCAGTCATTCCCGGTTGATGAGGCTCGAGGCTAAACGATACCTTTAGCACATATCCCTTAGAATGCCCATCGTCCGCTGACGATGTCACGAAGCATTCGTCCATACAAGTCCGTCCCGGGTTCGAACGGAACCGAAGGCACTATTCCTACTACATCCATTTTGGAAATATCCTCAGGATTAGTAGCGACTAGCCCTTGCACTTCACTGCTCCATCTTCGACTCCGAAAAACGTTTATCGCACGACAACGTACAAACCGGATCGAAGTGGTTTTCGAGAAATAAATCTCGATCCCGGTCTCTTCGAAACGATCAACGCATTTGTCCAATATTGATAGTCGGTGATTTAACTATCAATTTATATTCATAAACATCCATAGCATCCATCACACAATAAATAATTCCCAAATTATTTATTTACCTCAAATATCTTTAAAAGATATATTACCAAATTTCCAAATATCATTTGAAAACATTTTCCCAAAATTCCCCATTTACAAGGTAAATCCGTTACCATATATTTCCATTGGAAAAATATCCAAGTTCAAAACAGTTTAGATTTTAAAACAGTTAAACATTTAAATTTAAAATATACTTTAAAATAGATAATTTACTAATTCTTTACTCAAAATAAAATTTCAAAATATTTAAAGTATAACTAATTATAAGATATAACTTAATTTAAAATAAGGTTTAGTGATACTATACATTAAAAATAGAGTTGTAAAAAGATTAACTCTTATTTCAATATACTTAGGTCAAAACTAGCTTTTAAAACAAATCCATTTGTAAACATAATTATTAAGATATTTATAAAATTTTACTATTGCTAATTTATAAATAATCACTTTAAAATAATAATTTTCAAAACATTCTTTAAACCAGTTTAAGATTTTAAAACTTTCTTTTTATAAAATCAATTTAAAACTCGAACTTGGTTTTTCCCAAGAAAATCTCATTTCTACTAAATCATCACAGAAATCCTTAACACAATTTCTGTCCATTTATTTCAATTTAATTTTATATTTTAATAACATAAATTTAATTTCCCAAAATTTCAACTAATAACACTTATCTTTGATTACCATTCCAGATTAATAAATTTTCACTTTCCATTCTAAATAGATTTCCAATTTTAATCCTTTTAAATTCATTACTAACCATATCTTTTATTTCTCTAAACTCAATTTATCCATTTATAATTAACGTTGGATTTATAAATTTATCCAACAATATTTCTATACAAATTCATTTCAGTTTTCCATCCAAATCAGGTTTTCAAACATTTATATTCTCTTAATTTCTTATTTAACAATTTCTCAATTTCTTTGAAACCCAAATTTAATTTCTTTATAATTTAAACTGCAATTTCCTTTATAGTTAATATTCTGGGTTTATAGTTTAAACCACAATATCACAATGCAATTCAACTCCAAATTTATCAATCTCAATATATATACAGGTATCATAATCAAATAATTACTATATTGTGAGGAATCCCGTTGGATCCCTCCAACCTGTTTTCCCTGCATCCATAAATATTAGCACAACAGTATATATATCAATTCAATTTGATAATAACTAACATATTCAGCTAAACATCCAAACAAACAATCAATACTAGCTATCTACTTTACTAGTATCCAGATGTGAGTGAGAATAACTCACCTTGAGTTTCGGCGAGCGTTCGAAATTCAAATTAAACCGAACGACGTTCGATTTAACCTAAATTTCTACTTGCCCGGAATGACTCCGGATTTTCACCATCGCGTAGTGCTCGTCGCTGCGATTCCGGCGCTACCAAGATTGTTGATTTCTGATTACATATGAACAAGTTATTAAATTTTAAAGATTTGAATTCAATTCAAAACAAATTCCTTTTAATTAATTTACTCTCACCCCACACACACGGCCCAAGGCCCGCTCCACCCCTTTCTTCCTCAACGCAACATGCTCCAGTATGCGAATGCGAACAGAACCCCACACACACGCGATTAGGGCAGAGGACCGCACCACCTACGATAGCTTTGAGGATGATCTAACACCTTCATCTCGCTCGTCACGCTCAGCTCCTCCCTCGGCCAGAGCATCTCGAAACTCGGTGCCCCCATCCTCCCCGGAAACGCATGCGAATGGCGATTCTTTGAAGCCAAAATCCTCCCTCCATCGTTGATAACAGCTCGAATCATCCGTTGGATCTATAGATCTCTCCACGATCTACAGCTTTCATTTAGAGAGTTTTTGAAATCAACGCCTGGATCTAGAGATTTATTGAGGGGAAACGAAATGATTTCCGGCCATTAAACATTTAGAACGGCGGCTGGGTATATTAGGGTTTGGATTAAAAGAAAACGTTATTATATAATAGTTTTATTATTATTTTATTAATATAAAATCTCAATTTAATCACGTATGCAAACGAACTCCGAATTTCACGTTCCGACAGGCTATCCTGGGTTTTTCAACGTTCCGGACACAATGGAACAGGTTTCGTAAGCTAATTCGATCGTATGCACGAGTTACGGAATTAAACGTTCAATTTGAAATTAAATCGATTAAAACGATTTCGACACGTTTCGAGCTGCCGGGGTCAAACGACAACTCCGATTGCTACGAAAATTGAAATCCGATAATAACTAACTATTACGGATCCAATGAAACTGGTTTCGTCGAATTCCGAGACTGTGCCCCGGAAGGCTATTTTAACTCGTCTATTTAATTAAGCGATTTTCGAAATTATCGAAATCACTCCAAATCTCCACTTTTAAAATTTTATTAACTTAACAATAATTCATATAAAATTTATAAACACATTAAAAATCGTTCTGGTTCATTCTGGACTTAAATCGAATTAATTGCATTTTAACAATATTAAATTCATTTTAAATTAATATAAATTCCCAAATATTAATTTATCAACTTTAAAATTCTTCCAAAAATTCCATAATATCAATTATGTCCAATTGAACTTAAAAACACATTTAAACATCATTTTTATAACAAATTCACATCTAATCCCCATATTCTCTCAGTCCAATACTTAATTATTATTATTCAATTTCTAATTTAATTTCCCGTATTTGAAATTTCGACTAATTTTATTAACTTAACCAAAGTCATCTATCTCTAAATTCAAATTATAATTCACACTCAACATTTAAAATGAATTAAATGTTCAATTTGAATAGCCTAAAAATACGGGATGTTACACCTATGATGCATCGTTATGCCCTTGAGGCATTTGAAAAAAGTTTACAGGATATAATGCAGGTTGGTATTGATGATGGACCTTCCATGCTTTTTGGAGGGAAGACAGTGTTAGTAGGAGGTGATTTTCGACAAACTTTGCCAGTAGTTCATAAAGGTACTAGAGATATGGTGGTCTCTGCTTCCATCAGCAATTCATATCTATGGGCAAAGTGTAAGGTTTTCATCCTCACAAGAAACATGAGACTACAACGTCCAACATGCAACTCCCATGACATGGAGAAAGTTGAGAAGTTTGCACAGTGGGTACTTGACACTGGAGATGGAAACGTGGATGCGGTTTCAATAGACGGTGACGATGATCCTTCTTGGATTACTATACCTTCTGAATATCTTATCGACGTTGCAGATTGTGGTATTAAAAATATGGTTGACATGATATATCCTGATTTGCATAATAGGTTACCAAACAAAGAGTATTTACGTACACGTTGCGTCCTCGCTACGACTAACGGATTTGTTGAGGAAATTAACTCCTACATCCTTTGTCAAATTAACTGTGAGTTAAGATCCTATTTCAGTGCTGATTCCATTAGTCCATCGTCTGAACAAGTGGACGATCAGCATACCCTTTATCCTACCGAATTTCTTAACACTCTAAAAATATCTGGATTACCTAACCACGTTCTGCAGTTGAAGATAGAAGTTCCAATTATGTTGCTACGAAATTTGAACCATAGGTTAGGCCTTTGCAATGGAACACGGTTAATTATAACTCAACTTGCTGAAAGGGTTATTGAAGCAGAAGTAATTACTGGTACTAATATTGGTACGAAAGTGCTGATTCCTCGCATCATCCTTACGTCCGCGATACAAAATGGCCATTTGTGTTACGTAGGCGACAATTCCCCGTGAAAGTTTGCTTCTCAATGATGATAAATAAAATCCAGGGACAAACATTAGAGAATATATGCATATATTTGTCCCGTCCTGTTTTCAGCCATGGACAGCTGTATGTTGCCGTATCAAGAACGTCTTCATACCAGGGTATTAAGGTTTTAATTGGTCAGTTGGAAGGTGTACGCCGTGGGCTAATCAAAAATATTGTATATAAAGAAGTTTTCAGTGGTTTATCAGGTTCTCATACCTTACATCGTTTACTACATACATTTTACTACTGACTTTCCCAGTCACTTCTGTTAACATTCTTCCTTCCGCTTTCAGGCTGAGGCTACCGACGGGAAAAATGCGTTTACATTACCGAATTCTGTTGTTTCTATTTTTATGGAGTACCATATATTCAAGTACACAATGCAAATTAATTTCTCACTATTTCATGCTCTCTCTACCATCACTACTGCTGTCTGAATTTGTAATGTATGTTTTTATTCCCCTGAACTTGGATATTTGTAACGCAGTGGTACGATGTATTCATTACTAACACAGCTGATTACCTGTTTTCTCTGTTTTCACTTCCCCAACTACATTTTCAAATGTACTCTGTTTGAGGCTTATATCTAACAATTAGTATTAACCGAATGGATGACGGTATGTTTGCACCAGCTGTCATACGTTAAAACCTGATTACTGTCCACCGCACTGTAAAATGTAGTTGGTCAATTACATCCAATGTTCACACATTTGTTTCTCGCTAACTATGACTTAATATAATATTCTTTGTTATCAGTCTGACTCCACTGTATTGTTGAACTAATATTCTGTTTCATGCTAACAACACTAACGTCCATCTCTACACTTATGACCCAAACGTGCCATCCTTCACTTATATTATGTGCAGCAATATGCCAACAATACAGATTTCTTAATTGACACCTACTATTCTAATATGGCAGGTTTTGCGTATTACTTATACAGTTAAAATAACTGGCTCAGCTTATTGACAAAATAATTGGTGACAAGGAAATTGACGTCATCAGGATTATCATTTGATACTTTGATTTTGATAGTATATAGTTGTTTTACTTACTCTTTTTACACTTTCTTCCTGCTGATAAAGCAACCTAACCACAAATTTTAAAACATATAAATTACAACTAATCAACACAAGCATTAATTAGTTCTTATTTGTCCATTATGACCCATATGTCCAATCAAGTTAGGTCAAACACCAAATTGAATATAGATTATTATTTGAACTATATACTCTATTGTTATGCACAGTTCAATACTTTGAATTTATATTTATGATCCATTTAAGTATTTGAGTGCTTATTTACATCAATTTACTTCAACGTGTTTGTCTGCCACATTACTGAATACTATTACATGTTTTACTGTTACTGATTACTCCTTCTTTGTGATGCAATAATTCATCAACCATTTGTCTTCCTTCTTTTTGGGATGCTACATTCCCACTGCTTAAAAAACCATCCACCTTCCTCCTTCAATAATAATTCTGTCTTACAATGTAATTACAAATTTACCATTCATCTCTCTAATTCTCCATCTGGGTTTGATTCTGCTCTTCTTTATTCCTCTAACTATCTTCGGCAGTGCACGATTTCATTTGGCATAACAACATTTACTCTTCATTGCCTGATATACATAGTTAACATCTATGGTCTGTTTTTGCAATGGAAATCATGATTGGATTAGTGATATTGTCTGCTCTTAGCAATAATATCAATCCAGTAATCGTAATGTACCTACTGATACTTGCATTGTTGTTCACCCAACATAAGTTGAATTTTAAATATTTAACATGCCATACTCACCAACACTTTGTAAGTTGGGACAAATTATAATACTTTGAGAATATTTGATAACATGTTTTATTCCAATTTATTATCATTGTTCTGTACTATGTATAGTTTCCACTGATATATGTACTCAGACTTGCTACATATGGATTAGCTGAATTGCAAGTGGAAGGTGATGGGAATTGCCAGGTTTGTTTCTTCAGATAATTTGTCTTTTAACCAAAATTTAACATTGACTCCGTATGTTATTTACTGTGTAAATTTTCAGACCATTTCTTCCACTGATTATTTTTATCAATTTTACTTTCTACAAATATGTTTCTATTTCTACCAGATTAGCTCTTCCGCAATCCTGATTACCGAAAACATGTTTCGAAGAGAAGTAGCTAAGCAGGTAAATATATTGTTTAAGCTATTCAATGATACAGTAACAATATTTGAAGCGAAGTACTCCACAAATATATAGTGCCCGGTGGCAAAAATTTGGTGCCACTATCAGTTCATGAAAAATATACCTGTTATTTCCCCTTCTTTTCAGCCTAAACAGTTCCACAAGTTATTTGAAAGGTACGTTTTAATGAAATAAAGAACTCAACCGAAAAACATGAAACCGTTAGCAATCTCAACTTATTTAGATACCTTTTGCAAACTTCTTCAAAGGGTTGCGTGATCTGCCAATTTCGTACTCAATAATTTGAAATGGTAACATTGGAATCCCTCCCAGTATGGAATTAGTTATGCTGTCAAAAACCAACAACTATTCGGACAAATCCTAATTACTTTACATATGATACATGATTACGTTTTATATGGAAGATTTACATGCATCAATAACATGCAGTAGGATGTACATGGAGAAAGTAATAAAAATTGTACAGACCAACTTAAGAAGTTTTTCTACCACAAATTGGAAAGTGTAGTTTAGTTTCTCGAATATAACATAAAATTTCAGTACCTACCTTTGCTTCTACTTCTTCCTTCTCTTTTTTGATTTATATTCTGGTTGTATTTTAGATTTGGGGAATGGGGAGATCACCACACACTACAGACAGCTGCAGATCGGGTATAATTAACTTTGATATTATAATATTTTATCATGTGAATGCAAGAAATAAGAAGATACTCGAGTTACATTTACGCATGTACAATATGGTGCCAAGATCTCTGTGCTTACATCATTTAGAGACACGACGCTCAGTCACATTATGCCGAAGAACGCAAATCCTTCCAGAGGTCAATATTTTCTTTGACCACTAAAAATATAGATATTTCATTCCGTTTTAACACACGTGCATATCAAATTTTTATTTGTGCCATAATTTTAATTGCCAGGCCAAAATATTGTACGATAGCAACATTTGTTATTTCAATTTGCTGTAATGCCAACTCGATGTTGTATAACAACTTCAATGACTCCAGCAAACTGAACTCTTCCTACCATGGTAATTTTCTGGATCACTGATTGTTACAAAAATTTCCTGTCTTCAGTTGGTTGTATGATTTCAGGATAATACACTATTTGATTTGCAACAAATAACAATGACTGAATGATAAAAATGACAACTCAAGCATGTTACTATAAATATGGAGTTGTAATTCCCTATTGCTCATTTAATGGCAGTGAGAAGTTTGCAACAAATATATCTTCCCGTATCTCATATGCCCTTACTACATATGTTTTCCACCCTGTGCCTTTACTCCTCACTCTCACTCATCTTTCCTAAATTCAATTTCGTTCCTTTTACTGTCTTTTTACTTCTGTCTTAATTCTTCGTCATTCCTCAGATCCCTTCTACACAGCCTCAACTTTCATATAACAGTCACTAGATCTAGGGATTTCAAGATGGATGTTGGCTTTGGTTCATCGGATGAGTAGATGTATTAATTTGTTATTGCTTATTTACATCATTTATCTATCTCTTATTTAACTTAACCACTCTTACTCTCTTTATGAAGAAATTGTTTATCCATACAAATCGTAAGTTTATTATGTTGAGAAGGTTAGATTTTACACTGATAACATGCCTCCGCCATTGTGTTAAATATTAACTTGTGCAAGTAACTCCGCATTTCTTTTTGACATAATTCATTTTTATTACTCAGTTCTAAATTTCAAATTCAGTTCACATTTTGCGGTCGATTTTATTCGACCAACGTAAGAATGAATGTCAATTTAAGAATAGTAAATTGGTTTTAAGAAAAAGGCAGCACATACTGTAATGATCATCATTCAATATTCTTAATTGACATATGTAAAATTTGTTGTTCTTAACCTTAGTCCTTTACTGACAAAAATAATTTGGCCATTTATGATGTGATTGGGAGTTTTTATGCAGTATATTCATTAGCAATGCTGCCTGTACTTAATTACAATTTTTTCCCCTGTTTTACAAAACAACCGGGTGGATGATCAATGTGTTTTCTTTCTTTCTTCTGTAGGATACGTTATACGTTTAATCAGCTTTTTTTTCGGTTAGTTTTATTTCTTCAAAACATTATTTATTTAACAGTTTGGAGTTTTATCTCAGCGGACAGTAAACTCTTATGCAATAAACATTTGTAACATGAATGAAATGGTACAATAAGCTTTTGCTCATGAAATCTACCCTTACAGGCAAAACTGAGGAAAGAAAGGCATTGTAGAGGCTATCAAATTCTTTCCCTTCGACCTTAAAACTTGCAACAGTAAGTGCTTTCACCTAAAGTCCACTTTTTCTCCTGTTTGTTTGACTTTTCCATTAACTGTCCCGACAGTTTTAAAACATACATATTACAAGCAAACAACACAACCGTTAATTAGTGCTTATTTATCCACTAACACCCATACCTCCACTCAATTTAGTTCAAACTACAAACTAAATATCGATTATTATTCAGACCGTATAACCAAATGTTAGGCACATTTCAATACTATGAATTTAAATTTACGACCTGTTTAAGTATTTAACTGCTTATTTGCAGCAATTTACTTCAACAGTTTTGTCTGCCATATTACTGACTACTTTTACCAGATTTTACTGTTACCGGTATACAGTCAATATACAATCATCTTTCATAGTTCAAAATACTCAACGATTCTCAGTTGCTACTCTTCATGTCTTACGTATACTTAATTTGGATGTTCGTTAGCACTCACACAGTACATAAAAACAATTTTCTGCACATAGGCTCATTTTCCTACGTTGTTAAAAATTATTCTCCAAGTTACTAACTTAACAACATTCTATTTTAACTTTGGAATGCGGATCATGATTGCACTGATACACACACACACACACACACACACACACACACACATATAGACATATATCTGTTCATCATTCATTTCTCATAAACAAATAGAGTTGAAATTTGCTTCTTCACCTCATTTATCATATACCTGTGTTGCTTCATATTTGCTACCTTTCTGCTTTGATAAGACATTTTCAACAACCAATGATATTTGTTCATTTACTTCTTCTACAAAAACAGAGGTATACAGGTTATGTTTACAATTTATAATTTACACACATGTACAGTGAAGGTGGAAAATGAAATATTCATTTTGTCCTCAGTGAAATGCAGTAAATTACAGTAACTACGGAACAAATGTGTAACGTGAATAAAAAGCCACGATAATTCTGTTGGAAGAGATGTGGATAGTCAGTGTTCTTCTGTGGTTGACAATATATACTCTTTTAAAAAAACATCCTCCCATTTGTTCTTGCAAAATATTTTTCTTACCATTTACTGATCCATTTCACTGACAGGTTCATTTTGGCTTCTGTTAACATGAGTATCCGAGGCTTGCTTGCAAATTGCTCAATTTGATTATCTCTTTTTCATCAGTTCAGCCTCATCATCTACCCACTGACAGTAACAGTCTGACCAGATTTCAAAAGCAGGTACGGTTTCATAATATAGGACAATTTGTGTCCATCTTGGACTTAAACTAACAAATTTGGTGTGCACTATACAGTTTTACTGAATTGCGCATAAGAGAGACTGATAATGAAACGGATTTGGCAGTGTGCCCAAACTGCAGAGCACAAAAAAAGAAAAACTTGATGCCCGCAGAAACGAAAAACAAGGCTGGTCCCAAAATGTTGAACCACAGATGCACATGTCGTGCGAGGTTGGATCCCATATTACCGGCTCATAACATATGGCCAAATGTAATAACATATTACTTTCGTTCCCAGGCTGAATGAAGACGGAGTGAATGTACGCCAGCTACCGTGGAAGCAGTTCGGACAATAATATGAAGAAGGCGTACAGACGTGGATAGACCTAAAATATTTTTTCAAGGTCTAAACTCCTCTGTATGTATGCATTATTATGAGTAAATTGGATGAATAAGTAATTTAAGTACCCATATTTTTCTGGTCAGTTGTCTCCTATCTTCATATGAATAAACTACACACTTTTCCTATGATATCGAGCGAAAGACGAACTGGTACTGATTGTCATTTTCAACTGTCCTCTTTCATTATGTTCTCTGCCACCACTTTGGATAGCAGAGTAAAATGTATGACCATACTGTTGTCTTCAGCTGAATGCTCTGTAAATTAATAACTTTCACTCTATCAAAATCACACGACTCGTATTACCAACCGCATTCTTCTATATTCATCGTTGCAGTAATATACAGATGAGTGAAGTAATATTTTTATTTATAACTGTTCTCTCTGCTTTATAAATTCAACCTTTGCCTTCTTATCATCGTCAGTTTAATCTAACAGCATACGCATATTTCACTACGTGCTGCTCTATTATTTTCCTGTATTTTTAGGCATCATGCACATACTACCTTATTTTTATCCTCCCTTACCACCAACTCTGTCACCACCTTTTCCATAACTGACCGCACTAACGCACTGTACTGTCACCTGTTCATATTTCATCATTACGTACAATAAAATCCTACCTCACTGTTCACCCACCTGTTCATACATCATCACTACGTACAAAATAAAAAGTATAATTGACTTCAAATATAGTGTATAGGTAGTACACCTGCAATCCATCCACGAACTCCAAATGTTTCACACATCCAGCTGTTATCACCAAATACTAAACTGTTCAAAGGCACGTAATTTTTTTTGGTTTGCAACTGTCCTGTACATACAGTTATTTCCCCCCAGTCAACCAATCAAACCCATTTCCTTACGTAACTACAACCACTACGAACAGTTTCAACCCAACGTTGGTAAACGTGGTACAACAATGGTTTTTCTACACTGCGCATCAGTTACGCTCTTCAGTATGAAACTACAAATAACTTATCCTGTTCATTTGTTGTCCACCTTACGCCTCAGCAAATTGTTATCTCCCACTGCACACTGCTCCCTGGGTACTTCCCTCGCTCTGAACAAAATTAAAATCCTTCAGCCACTGACCCTTCTACACCACCTATCACAGTACAGATGATAAAATTTCTACCTGTTCTACTACCGGTCTGTTAGCCGCTGATGTTAACCTTTCTTTTATTTCTTTCAACAGATATCAGAATGACAAACCAATATCAACTACTGTCTGAGTTACAAATGGGTCCTAACTGGGATCGTATACATGTACGACTGTCTAGAATGTGGAATTCAATCTCCAAAGCCGCTAAAGAGATTTACTCGACAAATCTTCATCTTCTTGACATAAAGGTAGCTCACAAACATAGTTAATATCTGCACATTTTATTTACCCCTTAGCTCTGCGCTGCAATTGAATCACATTTTACCGTACCACAGGGCAACCAAAAGCATGCTGTGGTGCCAAAGAGTTTGGTGGACAAATACTCACAGACGTTTGAAGAACAATGCTTATACGAGATTGAAATGTTCAACGTCTACTCTTCGCAGAATACGTACCGTCCTATAGATGAGGAGTTGATGATCATCCTTCGTACTGACACCAAAGTCAAACTGCTGCCACCAACACAGTACAATATTCCAAGATACAAATTTGGTTTTGTTGATAATGAAACTCTTGGTCAACGCATAGATAAAGTGGCTCAACTTACAGGTAAACTCAATTTTCTTACTCTTACACGCTGTATCCTACCACTCTGCCGTTTCCACTAACACATCTCCTCCTACTTTTTTCACATTCCTCCATTTTTCGTCTTCTTACCAGATGTTGGTGGGGTACTACAAGGAATTTCAGATGTTGTCCAACTGACAACAAGGACCGGATGTCAAACATCTAAAAGAGAGATTACTGTTTATACTGGAAAGTTTAACATTTATCACTGTATCACATTTATGTCCCCATATTTGCTCACTAACACTCTCCATTTCAACTTTTACACAGTTTAAAAAATACAACTATTACTCTGTGTGCTGAAAAAACTGAACTCATCGATGTGTCCGCTATTGAATCGGAACGACAACCATCGTCGGTGATATTCACTTCTATGTTAGTCAAACTATTCAAAGGTAAACCGGTTTTACTCCTTTATATTTCATTGCCAAATACCAATCTTATCTCCAAATTAATAACTATAGGAGAGTTTACATTTTCATCCACCAACGCTAAACAAATATACTTCAGCACCGACTGTCCAGACGTTGCAAAATTACTTTCTGGGTATACCTCCAACTAATTTCTACCAACTACTGCTGATGCATGCAATTTCTCCTCAACCTCATTGACACTTTATTACATTTCAGTGTCACTGACAGTGAAGGCAGTACCGGTACATCGATTGAGCGTTAACGGCCTACATCTTCAACTCCTTACGAACCAGAAATTAGAAGTACCATCGCTAATATGTTAGACGACATACGATCTAATGACTACCACGTAATTCAATATCTTCCATTTCTATCATTATGTTACCTTTACTTTTTGATTATCATTTTTCACTTTCTCCATCCCATGCAGTCAAAGAAGTATGTCGTAAACGCAACATTGATGAGGATTAACACATCATCAGCTTGGAATTATCTGTCCTGTCCCATTTGTAGGAAGACGGTGACAAAGGAAGCATCCGGTTTTACCTGCTCTAAATGCAATAACATTATTACCCATCCACTTAACAGGTCTGTATAAGTTAGTTTATCATTCAATTTTAACTCCCTTACATTATGTTATATCATCACAGGTATAGGTTATCTATGGAAGTTTTTGACCACATCGGTGCTGCGACTGTGACTGCTTTTGACAAAGATGCTGCCTACCTCCTCAAACGGAGCGTCGATGAGATGATGGATATATCCAAAACGGTACACATCTTACAACTACAATACTTTATCAACTTACACTGCAAACTTCTACGAATCTAACCTGACCACACAACTGTTGTCCCACTACTTCCTCTCCTGCCTCAGCCTACCTAACACTACTTTCTCTTGTTCAATAGACCAACTGTGACGAAGTAATTACTAAACTGTTCACCAGCTTGATGGGTACAGAAGCTAGGTTTGAATTCAAACCGTCGAAGTACGACATTATGAATTATGGGAAATCATTGATTGTTAGTAGAATTTCACATATTCACCAACTTAACAACTCTCTGGCTGATCGACCTGGCCCCATGGAACCAAAGGATACAAAGGAAGGTGATGGTACCCAACTAACTGCTGAATCCAGCACTGTCACAAAAACTGGTGCAACTCTTTCTCCAACCTCAGTCCATTCTTCTCACTATATCTTACATACACTGTACCAACCATCACTTTGCTTTTCTTCTACAGGTGTGCTAAACACAGAGACAATTAAAGTTAAGCAGGTCTGTGCTCCAACCCACACTCTACCCTTAATTCCACATAACAAACAAACTAACTACCATATAAACTGCCCTTACCTGTAGGAGGCTGACGACTGTGTACAGGATGGCAGCATACCAGAACACACCGTTGACCGTCAGAATGATCCTAACTGTTTGACACTGCCTAATGGTAGGCAGGGAAAACGTGGACGACTGACTGGTAGTAAGAGGAAGAAGAAGGCAGCCATATGAACAATTGCATGACAAACTATCGTACGTCCGCGTCACCATTTGAACTCTGACTTCCCAAGTCCAATCTTCTTTGTTGTGTTTGTAACCATCCATCTTATTTCCTCCTGTACCTATTTCTGCCTTCCACTACAGACGAAAAAGGCATCTCTGTTTAGTTAGTGCATATGTTTACGTACATTTGAAGCTCTGTACTACTTTTTGTACCCCTTTATTTCTAGGCACTGTTCCATGTAATAAATGTCCCAGTTTTACACTGTCCACTTATGTTTTCCGTGTATACATTTCACTTTAGTGCTAACCACTGTTAATACATAACACTCTCCATCACTGCATAGACTCTTCTCCCTCCGTACCTGTCAGCGGTATTTCAAGCAATTTTAGAACGGTAACTCAAACAGACCCTCTTACTCTCCTGTTTCGTACACATATGAAAGACAATTTGCAGTCATTAGAAACTTAGCTTTCACCAGCGGCAATTTACTTGACACCAACCATTTTCAAACTCAAAATATCGTGTGTTCCAACTGTTAATCTCATTCTTCACAGTTTGAAGCATATGCACACTTCCATCCTAGCGACGTTTTCACGCGATTTTTTTTCATAAACCTCATATTCCCAACTAAAACCTTCTATTTTACTCCATAACTACAGAACGCACCACCGCTTCATCCCACTTCTCTTCCTTTCGCTCCTACACATACATTTCGACCGCAGGACAGTGCAGTGTACTGTGCTCTGTAAAATATTGCACAATGTTTGCTTTTAACTCTTATGATTCGTACTCTTTCTTCACTAACAATTCACCTGTACAGATGGTACTACCTACCTACATAATATATTTACTCACAATGTGTACATAAGGTAGATGGTGACAACACCCACAACACATGCGTTCTCTCCACAACTTCGTACTCAACATTTTCAAACAGGGAATGTCAACGTGATAAACAAGTTACCTCAGTAAACAACTGTCAGTGCACCAGTTGAAAAACTCATCATTTCCAAAAATAAATGTCTCACTGCCTATCTGACTAGAGTAGTACACAAATGTACTGCATGAATAATATATGATGTACTGTTAATATACAAGATGTGGTTAACTTCACTCTTCATAATCCTTGACGTGGAAAAAAAAGGCATCTTCATCTGCATATCATTTCCTTCTTGGATGACATGCGACAAAACGAACTTTCAGAAAACATTAAATTACTATGAATTCAAAGAACTAAAAGTTTTTTATTTATCTCACAGATAATATGTCAAAAGATACGCTTACGAAGTGTACGAAAGTCAAGTGTCTTAAATAATCTGACACTTTGTCCACCTTCGAAACATGCGTCACTTACTGTATCATTTCATTTTTCATTGTTGTTATCACACTTATATATTATGTGACATTAGCCTGTTTTTAAAACTTCTCTTTATCCACATATAAGCTGTGCAATGACAATGGATGACGTACTTATTATTGATAACAGTAAAATCTCCTCTTTAATTACAACTGAAACGCAACGTTTGTCATATTCTCTACTGCCTTTACCTGACGGTGCACTCTGACTGGGTTTCAACTGACCAATAATTGTTCACACTTCCTTAACGATTTGTTCACCCCATTTCCTAAATTTTACCATCACTTACACAATGTCTACCTACCCATGTACAGTTAGTTACAGAACTTACACTTACCAACTTTCAACAACAAACAGGTTTACCTCAAACTAGCAACTAATATGCTGTTTGCATCCACAAAGACTAATCACCTAAAGGACCGACTTATTTCTAAATATTCAGTATGTCCGTACTTCAAAATTTTAACACTATTTTATTCTCTCCCAACACTTTCCAACTACCTCAACACTGCCCATAGCACTGCAGCAGTTAAGAACTAGCACTGCATATGATGTGTGCATACTGCTTTAACAAACATTTGGACTGCATTCATCTGGACCTATAATTACATGTAAATACCAGCATTGCCCGTGTGCATAGCACGGGCCACGCACTAGTTATTTAAGAAAATAATAAACGGATCAACCTAGCTATAAATATCGGATGGCATGATATAAAATAAAAGATATGGCATAAACATAAAATATCCATACTGACATACTACTATAAGTATGCAAATGATGATCGACAGAAGATCAATCAATAAGAGGTAAATCAATATCATAAGAATCTTCTCAAAGATCCAAAGAGGGCATCATACCCTAAACTTATTCTCATAACAAGTCAATGACATAAATTCCAGAAATCAACACAAGAAATCCAGAATCATAAAAAGGGAAAGAGGACTATCACATGACGGTCCGAAGACCATGGGGAGCCACCCCATATGGATGAGTCGAAATCACCCAGATGAGGTCTAGGCTAACCAAAAAGCAAAAAGGTATGTGTGAATGGAATCACACAAATGGTGTCTAGCCTGACCTCACAACAAAAAGGTATGTCAGTGGAATCACACAAATGGTGTCTAGCCTAACCAGGAAGCAAACAAAGAGACATCGCACAATTGCTAGCCTAAATCACAAAATGATCGTCATGATCAACGAGAAGTGTCAATTACACTAAGCTAGTAAATATAAAAGTTTAGCTTCATGTCCCATAAGCACTTGCTTAACTCAAATATTTACGAACAAACTGTAGATCTTCACTAGAAAATTTTCACAAAATGGTTCAATCGAACAAGTCCAAGAGTTAACCGACGAAGCAAACGCAAGCGTTTCATACCACTTGTTTTACTAAGCCGTTTAATTCAATTTCTCATAAGAGTGAGGTAAAGGTTTGTATATACTAATAGATTGGAAAATGGTTTAAGAAAAGAGCTTTGTTATTGAAAATAGAGTTGAAATCATTTTGTTGAAAGAGTTTTGATATTTACTACTAGTATTGAAACCTTCATATTTTAAAGTGACAAATCATAGAAGTGATTGTAGAAACAATCAATCATAAAAATTCACATACGAAGACATGAATAAAATCCAAAGAAACCGATAAAGAATCCAATGAAATAGATATTCAAAAATCCATAAAATCGACCGAGAAGCCCAATATAGTTTGTCTCGAAGAATGGTCAACTCAGCATCTCAACAAAGCAAGTTCTATTGAATGTTTTTCAGATATGATCCCCTACGAAGGGGCGGTCCAGGGGGATGGCAACGCCCCTACTACGGGGTTCGACCTGCCCGGTCAGGTCGCGGGGGTCTAGGGGGCAGCGCCCCTGGCGGGGTGAGGGGCAGTGCCCCGTCCAAAACGGTACGACCTAATGATTAAAGGGGCACGACCTAGTGGTCCAGCGACCTAAAGGGTAAAGGTCATGCGACCTAAAATGGGTTTGCGACCTAAAACTCAAACGACCTAAAGAAAATAAGGGGCCGAGCGACCTATAAGAAGCAGCGACTTAAATAGAATCGAGGTCCAACGACGTACGGGTTAGGTCATGCGAGTTAAGGAGGTCAACGACCTAACAGAGACATGCGACCTAATAAAGGAATGCGACCTAAAGGTATGCGACCTAGCGACCTAAGCAGGAAACGCGACCTATGAGGGACAAGCGACTTAAGTGGGTCAACGACCTACGGAATATAGGTCACGTGACCTAACGGTTTACAAGGTCTTGCGACCTAACTGGAAACGTGGTCTAGCGACCTAGTGGTTTAAAGAAGATGGGTCACGCGACCTAAGGAGATAAGGTCTAGCGACCTACGAGCTAAAGGTTCAACGACCTAACAGGATGTAAGTCCAACGACCTAACAGGTAAGAAGATCACACGACCTAAAATGCCATAGGACCTAATGACCTAAGGTCATACGACCTAGCGACCTAAAGCCATGCGACCTAAGGTCATACGACCTAGCGACCTAAAGCCATAGGACCTAGCGACCTAAGGTCCATACGACCTACGGCCTAAGGTCCATTCGGCCTAAAGCCCAATGACCTAGCGACCTAAAACCAAATGACCTACGACCTAATTCCGAGTGCCGAGCGACCTAACGTTGTAGGCCATTTTAAGGTCGGAAACGAGCTATTTTGAGGCCGAGACTTTTCCACGCGAAAGACCTAGCATAGGCAGAATGACCTAAGTGCAGTTTTTCACCAAAAACACTAAAATTTGGGGTTTTTCTCCAATCCAATCCAAACCAAATGCAAATGTACATGCAAACATGATAGGGATTCATTCCCAACAGTCCAAGATAGTTATAGGCTAGATTTGTGAGATAAAAATCTCACCTTTTCACTAAAATGGATGAAGATGAAGCTTGAAATGCTTTGCAAGGATCAACCACTAGCTTGAATCAATGTCTTCACTTGAGTTTTGGAGTTGATGTTGGATTAGCAATGAAGAATTAGCTTTTGGAGTTTTAATTTCTCTTTCCACTCACCATTAATGCAAAAGCTTGAGTTGGTAGGAATTAATGAAGAGTGAAGAGAAGGAGGGTGTTGGGCTTGAGTTATAATGGCTAAGCTAACCCAAAGTCCAAAGCGGGAAAAGTTAGAGAAATTCCACTAACTCCAAACCTATCAATGTTTATACTTAAAAAGTTGTAAACGGCATTTCGAACTCAATGGAAGTGGTCTCGAGTCCTAATTTAACCGTTTGCAAAAAGTAGCTTTTTGGACCAAAATTCGATTAATGATAAAATATTTAAATATAAAATTGACAAATATGCGGGTTGTTACAGATGTGCTGGAGGATTCTCAAGCGTATTCCACATACCTGATTATATTCCACTGTGTGTAGGCTGTATATTCAGCACTTGTGAGGACTAGTTATTATAACTGTCCAAATTGATTTGTTGATTATTGTACTCGAATGTTAGTATGTATAATAATAGTTGTAGTTTTTTTGTATAAAGATATGTTATTATCAATTATATATTGTTCCGCCGCGACTGTGAGATTCTGTATTATTTTTAATTTTCTTCTTATCATCTTCTTCTTTTACCCTAACAATCAGGTTTTCTGACATTCGATTTCTCATCATGTGATACAGTGAACGCATTGGTGTCGAATTTCGAAGGTCGAAAATCCCAATTCGTTACACACTTGTAATCCAAATCCATAATCAATAACGTTACAGTGGACATAGGCCTCAAATTTGCCGAACCACTTTAAAAAATCTCAGTTTTACGTACTATTTTTGCTAAATTTCTTATTTTCAATCCGTTGTTAGATCTAAATAATGGCATGTCCATCCATCAAGTGACTATAGTTGGGTCTTAGTAGAAGCATAGGAAGTGAAACACTATTCAATACAAATTTTGTCTACTTAGTGGTATGAGGTTAGTATCATGGTCAACTGTTGTCAGCTCAAAGTCAAAATCTTTTACTAGAGCAGTATAATTAAAATTTTTTATTAATGAACAAATGATTTTGTTTATGGACTAACTGATTTGAATGTGGATGATATTGGAATTTTGACCAAAAACAAATTCCATAAACCCTAAAGTAATATAGTGTTGATGAAAAGAATTAGTGTTGACAATCATTACTAAAGTGTACCGCTTAAATTTAAAACTAAATTTTAGCGATGAAGATTTATAAGCTACAAATTCGATCAAACAATCATGCCACTAGCTAAGGTGATGTGTGAATGTTAATATTCGAATTGTTTGATATTAATCACTAATTGAATTTACACCTATGAGTCACACAATTGCGTTGTTGATTTCCTCGAAATACCACATAATTTAACATATTTATAATTGTTATAAATTTATTAATATTCGTGATATATTAATTTTTTTATGCATTAGGTGTTATTAGTATTTTGTAGGTGCCAATAGTAACTAACTGAGTGCCTATATAAAAGTATATATGTTGAAACGATCAGCCTTTTACCCCTGAATATCCACACTAATATATTGACAATATTCACATGCCGAGCACCATGGTGTCAGAAAGGTAGATTATTAGGGTAAAGAAATGAAGAAAAGAAAAGGAAGAAGAAAGAGGTAACTAAAAAAATGGAATCTAACATGCAGGATGACGACATATAATATCAAAAGATAATACATAGAGCTATCTAATATACATAACATTTCAAAATCTCAGTCCTATGTACTATCATTTTCCAAGACAGTTATAACAGTATGTTCTTACAAATTCTGATAGACACACAGAGACATACATAGATAATGCAATGGAAACAAATATTACAATAGGTAAAACATCTAGCTCCTCGCCTGGAGCTCAATGAACATCAACGAAAACCTGCCTTTCTCAAACTGCTCGAAAGAGAACCCATCGAAATAATAGAAATTTAGTACCACGAGTCAGACATATGACTAGTGTGTAAAGCTCAAGAAACATGTATCTAGCATATAACAGTACCACGAGTCATACATAGGCCCCTGTTTTAGTCATTTTAATTATGACACGAAAGTTGTAGATCTTGATCTCCTCTTTAAATCCATATGGTTAATCTTTGCTATAACGTCAAGAAATCATTGGGATCTATGTTCAAAGTCACGGCAGTTTTATGGGTTTTGTCGCATCGTGGTGTGCGCATGTGAAGAGGTTGCATGCGATGGAAGAGGAGGTAGTGGCGCTTCGAGAGGCGTGCTTTGATCGTGGTCCGATCGTCAGTGATGCCATGCGTTTGAAACCCTAGTCTTGTGATAGCTGGGTTCGAGCGGCAAGCAACAACGAAAAAGAACGTGAGTTTTCATTATTATTATTTGTTTATTTTACAATAATATGAATCGTATAATTTCTAATAACAATATCTTTTGCATACGAGCTCGGATCGACGCGCGGTTTTCTCCGTTACGCCGTATCGAAATTCCGGATATTATGGAACTGGATTGGCTGCATTTTGTGGCCGTTCAAATTTAGGCCTCTATTTGGATTTCAAATCGTCGATAAATCAAACGTGAGTGTTTATACGCTCACAATTGACTAAAATGATTTTACGTTGGTTATATTTATATTCTCAAGTGATATAAAATTATATTGGCTGTTGTTGGGTAGGTTTACTTGTCGTTTAAATTGGTATATGAATTAATTGATAGAATTTAAATCGACCATTAAATAAATTTAAATTTAATTGGCATCATATTACACGATATGGTAAAAATTGAAATTTGTGAAGGTTATTGGCTTTATGGTTAATTGGTTGTGATGGATGCTACTGGTCGATATTAGTTGTTTATTAAATTGATACATCATGCTATCATCTTGTGTATTGTTTATTGCATATAAAACTATAAACTGAATCATTTCAAATAAATTAAGAAATAGGTTGAAATGATATATATCTATGACATCTAGTTGGATTAAAATAATATATATCCATCCTTTAAATTAAAATGAAATAATTATCCACTTAGCCATAGGGTAGAGAATTATATACGAACACCGGGTTGGTTAAATTAAATGATTTTAAAAGTTGTTTTGAAATTATTTAAATGAATTAATTTTCAGAATAAAATCAAATTTATGGAAATTGAATCATTTTGAATTAGAGCTCGAAATGTTGGAATTTAAACCTGATAAACGAGATTGTTTAATTAATCGAAGTTTAAAATTTTAAGTTATAAATGAAAAATATCGTAAATTTCAGAAATGGATTTGTTTTAAAAGATTGGAATTTTAATCGAACTTAGAATATTTCTAAGAAAAAGTGATATGAAATGATATTTAAAATTTTAGTTTGGAATTGAATTATAATTGAAATTTTGGATCAAAATTTGGTATTGAAGGTAAATTTGATTTAAGTTTTTAAATCGATATTTGGAATTGAAATTAATTTGAAATTTGAATTGAAATTAATTTGAAATTGGAATTTAAACTAATTTGGAAATGGAATTGGAATTGAAAATTTGGAATTGGAAATTAATTTGAAATTGAGATTTAAATTAATTTAAAAAGGGAAATTGGCATTGAAATCAAAATTTATGTGGAATCGAAATTATTCGAGTTGGAATCGGAATTGAATCGATTAAATCAAAATGAAATTTGGAATTTATTAGAATAGGAAATTGGAATGTTGACCGGTTTGATTTTGGAATTATTTTTAAAATGAATATTTTAGTATAAATGATTCAAAATATATATTCTTTAAATATTCAAATTATTTTGATTTTTAAAACTATTTTACTATGTAAATAATTTTTATATTCAAATTATTTATATCAAACTATTTAAATATTTTTCTATTACGTTTAATAACTATTTAACTATTTTCTAAAAATCAAACTGGTTAAAGGGTAAATTTTTTAAATTTAAATCATGGATTTGAATATGAACTAGGTTAAAGTGAAGATTATAATCTAAATTGAATTCGAATCAAGATTTTGGAAGTGGAATCGATTTATCGGACAAAATTGAAAATTTTGAATCTACGATAATTGCGAAATGGAATTGATGTTGAAGCGAATATATGATGATTTCAAAATGGATTTGATTTTTGAAGCTAATATGATATTTGGTATCAAGTACGAATTGTTTTCGAAATATAAAATAACCAACCAGTGTGTAAAATGACGATTGGTTATTAAAGAGACCGGGGCCTCTTATGGAAATACTCTCTTTCAATATTGGAACTACTTTAACAACTACGTATGTGGTGGATGATATCCAGAATGTAGTTGTTGAATTGGCGACGTTTATTGGAATGAAGTAAGAGAACGATGATGGATAGCCTTGACATTCGTGTCATAATTTAAACGACTAAAACAGGAGCCTATGTTTGGCCATTGAGGTTATCTACCTCTAGCGACACTGATCCCTCGTATTAATACTGTGGTTTCAGATTCGATGGGTGCATCTTATTTGTCATTTGGATTGATTGTCGTGGTCGGCCATGGATGGGTTACGACCAGCCAGAAAGGGTAAACTGGTAGAATCCTACCTTGGACATTGCCTCACGTGCCTTGTCATATTTATCCCTATACGAGCCATTACGATTTTGGTTAAAAATGTAAATGTGTTAAGGTGGATCAATGTAAAGCCTTAATGTTATTTTGATATTTATTTTACTGATAGACATTGTCTATTATAGCGTATACTATTATATATAAATAGTTTAACGGATCCTTAGGAGATGGAAAATTCCATAACATCTCTTAAGTTATTGCACGCATATTTATGATATTGGTTTGACTTATATAAGAGTATTTTAGTCCTGACTCAAGTATTTTGTCTTTTCATTACGCTCAGTTCAGTCGTGAGTTTTTCAGCATATTGAAGACTATTCTCTGGAGGGCGAAGACGGAGTTTTGGTATATTACAATTATTATTACACCCTGCACCTTGTTATTCTGATGTATTGATTATTTATTTATGATGTATAGATATAACTCTGATAAATGTGTGTAGATTATAATCAGATGTATAGTAAACAATTTTTTTGAATTATTTATTGATTATTATATTTTATCATTTCCACTGTGAGAGTCTATGTCTTGTTTTCTTCTTCCCTTCTTATTTTTCTTATTTGAACCCATTGATTATCTACGTTCCAGATTGTTTAATTCGGACGTGTGTGGATTATGGTCGATTTAAACCTTCCAAAATGTGGGTCGCCAAATGACTAGTGTGAAAAACTCAAGAAACATGTAACTAGCATATAACAGTACTTCTGAGATCGTACGAAATGCCGTAATGGTTATCTGCTCAAAAGAACCACCCATCTAATAAGTATATAAGGTGATATAATAGATAATGTATAGGGTAAAGAATATAAATCAGAAAATAGCTATGCCACTTGTATCTCACAACACAAAAATATCGAAGTACAATCAAAACCGTTGAGGTATGTTCACATATGGATTTTCCGAGGAGACCTTCCCAGTAAACCGAGATCAATCTCCATGATAAGGATCATAGACTACCTTCCAAGCATCGTATATCTCTAGATAAAACATACCATTGACTGACCCACACTCTAACACGTGTGCTAAGTATAATCAACTCATACTGGCCAATATCTATACGCATCTCTAGATAATGAGTTGATATACCCTCATTGTTTAGCTAAACCTAAGATTGTGCATCTTGCTCTGGCCTTAGTCATTTCCCGATGGTGAAGTCACGTTCAACATCTCGACAATCGAGCCATTACTCGAACAAATTATGAATGTAACGACCCATAAATTTGGATATTTGAAATTGGAATATTTAATCGATGTTAAATATTAAAAAGTTAATTCTTAACTTGAATTTCAAATATAACTATTTATTGGATAATTTAATTATTGCATTAAGTAATTGGATATTGGGTAAAATATTGTATATGGAGTTTTATGCTTGTTATAAATAATTTAAAGGCTTATAAAATTTATATTGATAATAATGAAGATAATAAAACTTTTAAAAACTGAATTTAAAAGTGATTTGTTTAGTTTAAAAATATATAGTTTAAATTGACATTTAAAAATATCCTTCCAAGGCACTATCTCTAATTTTGACGAAACACATTCTATTGGATCCGTAACAGTGTATTATTATCGAATTTTAAATTTCATAACGTTCGATGTTAACGTTTGGCTGTAAGCGATATAAATGCGCTGAAATTTATATCGAAAATTAATATAATGATTGGGTCCAAAAAGTTATCTTCTCCATACGATTGAATTAGGACTTAAAACCTTTTCCACTATGTTCGAAATAGGGGTATAACATTATAAACGCTAGTGGTATGCCTTGGTAGAGATTCAAAATTTTCAACTTGAAAATTTTGAAAATTTAAATAATTATTTTCTTTAGTTTGATTAGGTTGTCACTTCTTTTCTTTCAGTTGCTTTTCTATCATCCATCTGCCACCTTACTGCCTATTTCCTTTTAATCGCCCAAACCCCTCCTCTTTAAAACCAACATGCAACCAAGCAGTTCACGTAAGAAGAAAAATAAAAATAAGTGAAACTTTGGGAATTTATTTCTCCTTTTATACTCGATGAAAAATCTAAAACTTGTTCTAAAATTCATATTTTGGCATGAGCTTCGCATTGGTATAAGCATTGATAGGTGCGACCGCTAGTTTTTGTGCTCGACTTTGAGTTGCACAGTAGTTTGCAACTAGGACTGCTGATTATAGGCGATTGAGGACGTAATTCGAGAAGTGGGGGATTGAATAGCGATGAGGAAAGAGTGTAGCATTGCTCGAAGACGGGGGTGTGTGCTTCTATTTTGGAGGATGCGTTGTCACATGGGAGGAAATTCAGGTCAGTCACGTTCGAAGGGGGTAAATGCTGGGTTTTGGGTGATGCGCGATCAACGAGGAAGGAGAGGAGAGTTTGATGGTTGTCTAATATTTTTGGGTAGTTGAGCGGAGAATCTATTCACGTGCACGACCAAGGCACGACTACATTTGCGTGCACAGGCATAAGTGTGGTTTGTTTGGGGAAGAAGGAGTAGATGGTTGGGCTGTGTTTTCTTCGGGCTAGCAAATTAAAAAAAAAAGGAAGGTGAGGAAGATGGACCGATTGTTGGGTGGGCTGGTGGTATAGTTTTTGAAACCTTGTTATATATACAAATTGATAAGCTAATTTATTTTAAAATGTAAAATCTTATTGTTGTCGTATCTCATCCGTTTTAGGTCTGAATCCAGCACGGTCAGTCGCTTTGGGTTCGTATGAACAAGATCTTTGCTATGGATTCGAACGTGCTCGAATTTAATTGGAAGCAAAATGCGAAAACAACTGGAAATAAAAGCGAGTTAATAGATTAACTCAATTTTGGATTACCGTACTTAATTTTAATAGTTAAAATTAACTGTTGATTAATTGATAAAATTGATAAATCATTATCTGTTGAATGTGATATTATATATAGTAGTATATATATTGGAGTGATTGATATTCCCGCATATATATAGCGGATGAGACCCTTTGCGCCCCGCATAATAGCGGATGGCCCTATATACCGCGAAATCCCCCTCGAAGTGGGATTTGTGTTTTTATATTGTGCTAACATCTATGAATGTAGGGAAACTGGTTGGGGGGATCCCACTGGATTCCTAAAAAATGTTGAATTTAATTTTCATATAAAGTGACATATGATTTAATTGAATAATCTATGATAGATTATAGTGGAATCTGAATTTACTGGATGTTATGGTATAGCTAGTTAGATTTTGGTATTTCTAAATACCAATGATAAATGCTTAAAATTGGGAAAGAAATTTAAAAGCAGGATTTGAAGTAAAAATATTTAGAGTGAAATTTGGATTAATTTAAAGAAAAGAATTTGGGAAAAATAAATAGTTTGATTTTAAAATTTTATTTAATAATTCCGAAATATGAAAAAATAGAGATTTTGAATAAATGTGAGAAAAGGGTTTTTTAAATAATAGAACTTAAGCAATATTGTTTAAGTATAAAACAATTTACTTTTAAATCAAGGTTTAAATAGTTGGAAGAATGAAAAGGGGATTTTGAAAATAAAATATAGGATTGTCATACTAGATCGTAAATAAGATTTTAAAATTTTAAAAAGGGAAGTAGAACCGAAATGTAGTTGGTTTTGGAATGCAGTTGAGTTATTATGGAGGAATTGATTTTTAAATGGAATTTAATTTAGAAATCATTTTAAAATCGATTATGTGTTGTGACGCAGTTATAAACAGGAAATGAGACTATGGAAATTATAAACGATGTTATAAATAAAATAAAGTAATTATTAGTCGATAAATTGAAACTGTAAATTCACGGTAAGGATTTATAATGAGATCGGAAAATGAGCTTTAAAAATGAATGATAAATTTATTTCTAGAAATGTGAAAGTGAACTTATGGAATTGAGACATAAATTAAACTAGGAATAAATTAAGAGAGATTTATAAATGTTAGACTGTTATATACTAGAATTGGAAAATATATTTTATCAATGAATTGAGTTTGTTTTTAAAAGGAAGGAAGGGTTTTTAATTATTAACGGGACAATTTTAAAGGGGTTTAAAGAATATTTAAGAAAATTAATTATTTAGTTGTTTTAAAAATTATTTAAAGTATATTTGTGTTAGTTTATAGTAAATTAACTATTTTTTAAGATTAATCAGTATTATTGTTTCAAGAGGATAAATTATTTAATATTATATGATAATTTTTATTTTAAAGGGTATTTGCCTAAATTTAACTTGGAAAATTATTATATAACTTTCATAAGTATTATTTTGAAAATTATTAAATAATTTTTTTGGGAAGTATTGGTATAATCGCACGGCGAAATCGGAGGTGGTGAGTGCCTATAGTTTAGGCTTGGATTTCGCTGGGATAGAGACATAACCATTGAGCTATGAATCCATGGTTTTATACCTCAGTGGTACTTTCCATATTATTTTTAAAAGGGTTTTAAAATACTCTTTTGGAAAAAAAGAGATAGTTTGTGAATATACTAAATTCGATACGATAAGTACATATATCTTGGATAAAGAGATTAAATTTACTAAAATTTAAAAAAATTGAGACTTAGTATTTTCAGTGGAAAATGAAGTATTCGGTTGAATGATTGTTATTTGATAGCTAGATAACCAACTATCAAATCTAGAGCCAAAATATAACTTTGGGAATATCTAGGAGAAATACGAGGATTAAATGGTGCAGTTACCGTTCGAGGTGCTATAATGTACGTTTATACTCGATTCATTCTTCTGGGGCGATGATAAGTAAATCAGCCCACTAACGGTTAGGAGTTGATCTTCAATCTAATTTCGTCTGTTTATTTCCTAAAGAACCAGGGTTGAGTTTACCTAAAAATATCGAAAGTTATTTCGAAGGGACCGAGAGCAGATAATTATCCAAAAACTACTTCGATCCAAAAAATACGTTTTGAAAGGAAAACAAGAGCATGGAGTCCAAGACGGGGCAGTGAAGTGCAAGGGTTAGTCGCTACTAATCTCGAGGATTATTACAAAATAGATATACTAGGAATGGTGCCTTCAATTCTGTTTCTTACCCGGAACGGACTTGTATGAATGAATGCTATCAATACATTGTCATTGGAGGACAATTAGCATTCTAAGTGAAACTCCTAAAAGGTAATCGTATCCTCTAGCCTCATCAACTGGTAATGATTGAAAAGCAGGGGAGATTCAGTAAGGCTAATTGGGTAGCACCCAACTAGGGTATGTTTATCACCTTTCTAGATACCCTTGGATATTATTACTACGATTCGTGGAAGGAGCTTGGAAAAGGGTAGGACAAACGGGGTGAGAGCATATTTGGTATATCCAGGTTAGGGATAGTCCAGTCTTATGTGGCAGGAGATCTTGGCATGGTCCTTGATATGCTGTTCTAGACGTGTACTTGACAGGTGATTCCTCAGTATAGTCATCCGTATGGAATCCATTCTCCAACATGTGCCTTTACGGTTTTGATTGTAGAGCCTAGTATGCTGGAATTTAATTAGTGTAAAAATTTCAGCTATTTGAATAAGTGTTTGTACTTAGACACTATTATAATATCAAAGGATTGGATATGAAATGTTTTGGTTATCGGAAGGTAAAAACCCATCGTGTTTATGTATGGCGTGGTCTTACAAGATACCTTTGATTTTCAAAGTATTTGATAACTTTAATAATTGAAATTGAGTGTGTTTTCTCATGCTGGTTTTCTAGACTGACTCAGGTGTTATTTTTTTTTATAATGCTCGGGTCTGGCCATGTATTACAGATCTGGATAGGATACTATGGAGCTCAGGAGATGAGCTGGATGGCGAAGATGTTTTACCCGTATCTGATTTATATTCCGTTGTGTTATATGTTGTATATTTAGCTTTTGCGAGAACAAGTTATTATAACTATCCGATGGGGTGTTATTGATGTGTTGTATACTGATGATGTAATGTATAAATAAAAGATATAGTTTTTTTTTGTATAAAGACAAGTTATTATCTATTACATATTGTTCCACTACGATTATGAGACCCTATATTGTTATTTCCATTTTCTTCTTCTACCTCCTTGGAATGCATTTGGAAATAGTCTGCAGCGAATAGCTCTGGATGCATTTTACAAATCCATTTGACTCTCAAAGGCTAGTATATGATCGCCTAGATCAGTAGTTCCATTGTATTTGATGTTGGAATCTTAATAGAGGATGGAATCTTCTTGGCCATGATTTCGTTAGCTTGGTTATCGTCAGCCCGATCATCTAAAGTCCTCTTTTCCTTGAGTTTAAGCACATCCTTTGACACCTTCTCTGCTAGATCCTTCAGGCTAGACTCATCATTTTAGTAATCACTCCTATTTGGTTTTTATCCCTCAAAAGTCTAACTTCCACATTGCTCTTTCTTCTCCATCCTTTCCTGATAGTTCACCATGGCTTATTTATCTTTTCCTTTTTTCTACCGAGCTTGGGTAAACTTGCTTTTTCTTTTATCTTCGAGCAGAGAAGCATTGAAGTTTCTCCTTGGAGATTCCACCTCCTTTCCACTTGTGGGTTTGATATTCTTAGAAGATGTCTGAGTGAGCACCGCTTATAATTACCTTTTATATCCATCAATTGTTATTCCTGGCTTTCAATTTTGGCCTCATTGCTGGACGGTTGCATTGGTGCAAATGGTTGTCCTGGTTCAACATTCCCTGGGTTGAAGTTAGGAGTAATGTTTCTTTTCTAGTGTTGTTGCTTCTAGCACTTCACCACCTACGACATTAGTTCATTTTAATTTTTCCATTTCCTAAAATAAAGCTTTCTTAATTATCTTAAGAGGAAGATCACACAAGATTGGAGGTTCGGGCCCTCCTTCTTGCACTAAAAATGTTAAGCCAAAAAATCATATAACACCTTAGATGCCAAATGTAATAAATTATTCCTTGATTTGAGTATATAAGGAGTCATAACAAGCTAATCCTATTGACTTGAATAGTACACGTATGGAGATGTAATCAAGAAAAGACTGACCATGCTGATGTGATTAGTGCTTATGCAAAGACCCCATATCAAAGTGATTGAGGGCATCTTGTTGATATGATTATATATCAGGATATAAATTATTACTTTGAGACCAACCATATGGTAGCATCATTAGAGAATGGAAGTCTGATGGCCTTTGAGGGAAAATTCATCTTCATTATTATCAGTTGATATGTTCGAAATTCTCTAAGGCCATTAGAAGTGTCAAAAGTATGAATCCGTGTTGGCCTTTAGATAAGATAATCCAAAGGAATTATGACACATGTTCAATAGGTAGGGAAAATAGGTCTCGAAGTCATGCTACTATTCATTATGTATAACATTGGCAAGAAATCTTGTCCATATATTCGAAGTCCATTGTTTACAGTTTATAGTTCATACAAATATGCATATAAAGTTCATCATAGTTTAAGGTTCTTCAACTATATTCCAGTCATTTTGGTCATGATTGGTTCATATTATGCATATCCAAGTCAATAATGATCAACAAGTCATAATCGAAGTAAATATGCAAGGATGAGTTCATGTTCATTCAATTCGAGTACGATTATAGCCAAATTAAGTTATCCCTAATTCAATTTAAGGTTATAAGACTATAACTTAAGAAGAAATGGAGAAATGAAAAATTTGTCCCTAAAATGGCACCCCTAGGGTTGTATTTATAGAGGCATGCGGCCAACCTCTCCGATCCTAGCGTCTTTGATCTGGTGGACTTCAACTGTGTCATTTGCACTTTTAATATTTGTAAAGGAGGCATCGCCTCCCTTTAATGTCTTCAACGCCGCCAATCATTGCTGGTGTAAAAATGGTATCATCGATGCGCTATAGACGTATCTCCACCTTTATGTAACATAACGATTTCTGGGATGGGTGATGATGCTGCTAGCGACATGTGATACCCTATGAATGGTGAAGTACTTTAGCGGTTGAAGAGCAGCATGATGATTGCCTTCTTGGTTTTGGTAAGCAACTCAAGGCGCCCGTTAATACTCACAGGTATTTGATGAGCCACATAAACTAATGTGGTTTTTAGCGTAGAATGATGTGACCTTGTCCAACCTAATTGCTTCCGAAGAGCTTGTAGGGTGGGATGACGTTGTGGTTTTAGATGTTGTAGTGATTGCTAGGTAATGCCTATTTGATGCCAATTCTTCTTTAATGTTTACCATCTTTGAAGTCATGTGAGTAGTGATGTTATTGAAGGATGGTGTGATTTAGGTCGAAGTCCTTTCCAACCTTGTGAAATTGTGAGGCATGAGGTGATACTCTATAACTACCCTGTATTTCGTGCTTATTTTATTGTATATTTTATTTCTGTTAATTTCTTGATTTAAAAACTTTATTTTATTTATTAAAAAGAATAATTTTGTTATTTTAAATATAAATTTTGATTATTATGTGAAATATATTTCTAAATTGAATATTTTTCTAGAAATTGAATTTTGGTCAATATGGTCAAATTTTGACTTTTAAATTTTAAATTTAAACATTTAAATTTTTTAATTTTATCTTTTACTATGAAAATAGATTAAATTTTAAGAATATTGCTTTTCGTTTCGCTGAAATCGGAGTTATATTGTGAAAGTTATGTTTTTTCCAATATTGGGTGTAAATTGTTTAATTTAATAATATTGTTTATTTTAAATTATATAAATAATATTTTTATTTGTCATGTCTTATTCAAATTTGTATTATATGTTATGTTACATATATTTTTGTCTTTTAAATATTTTAAAGTGATGTTTGAATTTTTCCAAAGCTTGTTGAATTTATTTTCAAATTTTAAAGCCTTGTTTCCTTTTTTCTGCTATTTTCTTCATTTAAATTATATTTAATTAAAATTTATTTATTTATTTTTGTGAATGCATTTTTATTTTGTGTTCTTATCTTTATTTATATTATCTTAAACTCCAAAAGAGATGTGCCGCCTGGTGTTCTATATGTTATATCGTTATAATTCGATCATTGGTAGAAGATAGCTTTTCAACCCCATTTATATTATAAAATTTCTGAAATTTAATTATACGCATTACGGTCTCACACGCCCAAATGGTACGTGCAGTCGTCACGAAATTAAATGACATAATATATTCCACTACTAGGCAAATAATGGAACAGGTTTACTCGAAATCTAGGATAGTGCCCTAGAAGGCTATGTTTATACGTTAATTAAAATGGGTAATTTCCAAAATAAGTTATAACACTTTTAAATCCAAAATTAAAAGTCCACTATCCTCCATCTTATTCAAATAAAACTTAAATCAACTTTCAAAATCATATTTCATTCATATTAAATTCAAGATTCAATTATTTAAGAACTCCAAATATTAATTTTATTAATTTAAATAGCAAATAAATCGCTATATTTGAAATTCGAGTTGTTTAACTTATAAAATTAACTTTTCAACATTAAATCTTAATTAAATATTCTAAATTCAAAATGACTGAATTTTTGGGTCATTATGTTTCTCATTATCGCTCCACTGAACTTTCACCAATTTGACTATTTTGTTTCTTAACCTCTTCTCATCTCTCGCTACAACCCGAACTGTTTGTTTAACTAAAGTCAAATTCGATTCTACTACAAAATCTTCCAACTCTGTCAATGAAATAGTAGTCTCTAGATCATGCACATACATGCGGCGGTGGGATACATGAATCACATTACGGACACCTGCCATACTTCTCGACAACTCTACTCTATATGCGAGCTTTCTGATTCTCTCGAATATTAGGAACATACCAACATACATCGCTGCCAGTTTTACGGACATTTTGAATCATACCACACCCTTTACCGGTGATACTTTAATGAGGACTCTATCTATAACCAAGAATTGTAGATCTCTACGCCTCTTATGAGGGTAACTCTTCTTTCTACATTGAGCTTCCTTCATCCTTTCTCAAATTAAATCAATCTTCTCTCTTGCCTCTCAAACCAGATCTGGACCCAACTCTAATCTGTCTCTAGTCTCCAACCAACATGCTGGTGATTTGCATGACCATCCATACAAAGCTTCAAAAGGCTCCATTCCTACACTAGTCTGATAACTATTATTATAGGAAAACTCAACTAAGTATTGGTAGTTTTCTCAATATCTACCAAAGTTTAATACACAAGCTCTTAAAAAATCTCGAGTACCTTATTAACTCTCTCTATCTGCCCATCCATCTGAGTGTGATACGCAATACTGAACTTGAGTTTGGTACCCGACACATGCTATAGACTCTTCAAGAATTCATTAGTAAACAAATTATCTCTTTCACTGACTATACTAGGAATTCCATGCAATCTAACTATGTACTTCATGAATAACTTAGTTAAAACAAGTGTCGTCCTAGTTGACTTAACTGGAATGAAATGGCACTCTTGTCAACTTGTCGACTACGACCCATATACTTTCATTTCCTATATTTAAACTTGGCAACCAATCTATAAAATTCATAAATAACAAATCCCATTTCAAAACAGAAATCTCCAAAGGTTGAAGCAATCCACTCGGCTTCTGATGTTCGGCCTGCACTTGTTGACAGTTTGCACACTGCCAAACTCAGAAGCCAACATCCTTCTTTATACCTTCCCAGTTGAAGCTCCTCTTCATATTATGATACATCTTGATCCTCCAAGATGAATCATAAATTTGGATCAATGACGTTCTCTAAGAACTTCTCTTCTCAAGTCCTCAACATTCGGAACATACAGCCGTCCCTTCTTTCTCTACCATCCCCTCTGCTCAAAACCATATGTAACATCCCACCATTTTGGACCATTCAAATCGAAAATAAAATCACACATGTTGGACTTGAATAATTCAAAACAACAGAGTGTCAATAAAATTTAGGGCAAATAAAATCGATCGTAGAATCACAAACGTAGAATGTCAAAATCACTCGCGGCAGAATAAAATAAACATAGGAGTACATGAAGCTCCTAGATGCATAGTCTCAAACTAATGCGTAATACCCAAGTTTAAAAACAAACACAACGGAAATTTAGATACATAAGTTCTCTACTACAAAAGCAAAAACCGAGTAGAAATAATTGGAATGGAAATATCAGGTAGACAGCTAAATCTCTGACGGATCTCTAGCACCAAAAGGATGAAACAAAAGCTGTGAAACTTAGGATGACCTGAGCGTAAAGTAAAACACAAAACACTCGAGTCAGGACATACATTCTTATAAAATGTAAATCAACTAAAGTGAACTACAAAAGAAATGAATCAGTAACTTAAAGGATGATTGGGTTCGCCCATCCTTTAAGAATCCGTTAAACTATCTACTATGTAGTAATATACGCTATTATAATAATGTCTAAAGTAAAGTAGACTATTAAAATAGCGTTAAGCCGTTATAGTTTCCCCCTTAACACATTTTATATATTCCCATAGTCTCTACATTACCGTAATCCCACCCATACTGGACGCTGTCAGAGGGAACTCTAAAGCTATGTTACAAAAAAAACTCGTAGAAGGCGCGCTAGTGTAGGTGAAACGGCACAACTAGGCAATGCCAGGGTAGATATACCAATTACACTTTCGGACTATTGGTAACGCATAGCCACAACTACCGCCCAACTCGATCCACATTCTCGAATCAAATGTGCACACCAAATAAATCACAATGTAATAGAATGGCTAACGATGAAGTGTGTCCGATCGGAGGAGCAACCTCACTTGACCCGTCAAATGCTTCTGTTTTAGCCACCTCATGCTAACTCATGGGAGCTAGGTCCTTGTAAATATACCTTAAGGATCATCGCAACCATCCTACTTCATTCTGGAATCTCCACCAGGTACACATTTGTTAAAGTGGTTTTCGATATCGACAGAGAGTATGCCCATATCCAATTCCGGTCTCTTTAACAACCAATCGTTATTATAACCTGTGGTTATGTTAATTTCAAATGGTTTATATTTCATATCTAACATTTTCCTTTCAATCCCTATAAATTCCATATCATTATTCTTTTTGAATAATATTCATTTTTCCAAAGTCGTGACACTTCCAAATTCATTTAATCATAAACCTTTGTAACATAAAATTTTAGAGATCATAGCACTTTAAAAATGTAACCTTTAGAACCACAACATTTGGAACAATAACCATTTCGAATTTTTTTTAGCATTCTGGAAATGTCAGTTTTAAGAAAACGTAGCAGTACAGAAATGCTACCGTAAGAATTCGCAGCAGTGCAGAATTGTTGCTGTAAGAATTCGCAACGGTGCAGAATTGTTACTGTAAGAATCCGCAGCGGTGTAGAATTGTTACAGTAGGAAATCACAGTAGTTTTGAATTGTTACCATGACAAATCGCAATATTTTTGAATTATTACTACAATAATTCCTATTACAATAGTTTATGTAATCCAATAGTACATATATTTGCAGTTTTTATAATATTCATTATATCATTCCTATTATATTACTCTAATTTTAGCTATTTGTACATTAAGAAACCACACCTTTAGTTAAATAGCTTCGTTACTATAATGTTAAATTTTAAAGCAAAAATCCTTATGTTAAGTAAAAAGTATGTTATTAACCAACACTTTATTTTCTTGTCAATAAATAACATTTATCATTTTTATTACCCAAGTTACACCATTTACATTAGTTAAAACTTACATATCAAATATACGTTTTAACTTACATTTTTTTTCCATAAAAAAACATTTATTATCTTAATCACTATTACATGAATTAAAAATTATAATTATTGGTTCGAATAAAATACCATTATTAAGTCAAATCGAACTATTAAATTTCAATTTACCTTCATATTGTAAATTAGATTCCAAAATTTACATTTCCAATTATTTATTTCTTATAAAAAGTTAAACACCTATAAACCAATTTATATAAATCATTACATTAAATTTTAGTTGAGGTTCACATATAAAAAAATCCAAAATACTTCATAATTTTTAGGAAAATCATTTTAAATCAACCACGGAGTCTGTATAAAACTCTCTACCTTAGGGTCAAGTAAATACGGACATATATCATTTAAGTCTGTAATTTATTAATTTTTCAGGTTTTACATTATTTCAAACCTGCAATCTCAAGTCAAATAAAATTGTTCAGGCCTATCATTTCAGCCCATAACAATTTTCCTTAAACTAAAGATCGTTCGGGTACGTATCATCTCAACCCATAGTGCTTGCAGTGTGAGAACATAATATGAAACAAACAAAACAATAAATAACATATCATGGCATATGATCACATTAGGTTTAATATCACATAAATGACATAACAAAATCATATGAAATAACATTATATAAACATAAATGAAATTCTCAACATGCATATACAAATCCATGCAATTCAATTGTCATCAATTCACCAAAATATAAGTATGTTGTCAAGAGTGATTACTTACCTTCTTTGGTTAGAGAAGTGATTCCAGACACAACACAACGACTATAACAAGCACGAAAATTACGGACAAGCTTAAGTGAGAGGAGAATCCAAATCCAAAGCTTTGAGAAATAAAATAAATTTTATATGCAAACAAATAATTCACATAGAAAATAAAAGTAGAAAATTGTATATTTGTAAACATATGAAAGGGCTTGTCAAAGGGAAAATAGGCTCGGCCATAGGGGTTGTTTGGTTTCGGCCATAAGGTTAGGGTTTGGGTCTGGGTTCGGTCTAAGCTAGGGTTAGGGTTTGGGTGGCAAAGGCTCGACCTAGGGGTGTGGGTTCGGCTAAGCTAGGGTTTGGTGGTAGTGATGGTGGTCATGGCCAAGGCAAAAACAAGGGAAGAAGATGATATGGTTCGGCTATAGGGTTTTGGTTGGAGGAAAAGGAGGTGGAAGCTGAAATTTGTGAAGAGGAAAGAGGAAAAGGAAAGAAGAGAGGTGGTTTTTGGCTAGGTTTTGTGGTTGGAGGAAGAGGAGATAAGTATGGCCAAAAATTTTGAGGGGAGGAGGAGGAAATTTGTAGAGGTAAAGCAAAAATTTTTAGAGAAGAAGAAGATGAAGAGGAAGAAGAAGACTTGCATACATTCTGCGGAGGCACAAATGAAGAATGAGGAGACTAGAAAACCCTAGGACATTATTTAGGCTTCTCATCAACCTAAAGAGTTTTCTAGCCCAATGGTATAAGCCCAACCCAATCAAAATAAAGATAAGATGAATGTTAAAGGAAAAACAACTGCATGTAATATGCCAAAAGATGTAAATTTTGAGAAGCGGAAATCAAAATTTTACAAAACAAAAAACAAAGAAAATGTTAAATTTATATTCATCTTCATAAAAAAAGAGTAGAAGTTCAAAATTCAAATTTCAAATCATAGAAAGTCAAACTTTGACCAAAGTTGACCAAAATATGAAATTTAAGAAAAATCTTTATTTTATTAAATTTGGAAGAACATTTCACATCCAATTCCAAAATTATACATTAAATTTCCAAATTTATCCATTTTAAAAAATAATATTCAACATTTCAATGAATTTTCACTCAAAATATTTAAGAAATTTTGCGGGTTGTTAAACTCTCCCCCACTCAAAAATTTTCGTCCTCGAAAAAAAGAGACTTGGTAAACAAAGAAGGATAATGTAGGATAGCGAATAGTACCTGGAACAAACAATTTGAAGCATGAATGCTATCTTCTGTTTTCCAAGTACAATCCCGATCATCAGTGCTCCAATGCACTTTGACTAGGTTGATATATTTTCTTCAAAGCTGCTTTGTACCTCTATCGATAATACGAAATGGATTCCTCTCGACAGTAAGATTTGGCTCAACATCCAACATCTTGAGAGCAGAAGGCTAGAAAATCAATGATGGATCATGAAGATACCAACGAAGATGCGAAACATGAAACATGTTATGCACTCTATAAAGCTTCACAGGAAAATCCAAGCGATAAGCTAAGGAACCATTCCCTCTAAGATGCGAAATGAACCAATAAACCTAGGAGCGAGCTTCCCTCTCCGACCAAAACGAATCACATTTCTTAATGGAGAGACCTTAAGGAAAACCGGATCACCAACAGAAAATTCCGGACTCCTCCTATGCCTATTAGCATACTTCTTCGGTCTATCCTAAGCAATCCTCATCTTTCTCCTAATCTCCTCAACCTTCTCTGATGCTTCTAGAATCATATGTGGACCAAGAACTAAAAAAATACCGGATTCAATCCAGCAAGATGGAGATTGGCAAGGGCGTCCATATAGAGCAGCAAATGGAGCCATTGTGATACTAGCCTGAATTCAAAAAAAAGAGGATAAGATAGATAAATGTTTAAGACAACCTTAAAAAGATATTTGATATTATACCTGATTACTATTGTTATAAGTGAATTCAATGAGACGGAGATGATCTTCCCAAGATCCTCCATAATCAAGGACACATGCACGAAGAAGATCTTAAAGAATCTGATTCACTCTTTCCATTTGTCCGTCGGTCTGCGAATGGTAAGCAGTGCCTAGATTCAAACGAGTACCTAAAGATTCCTGAAAAGTTTCCAAAACTAACTGTTAAAGATGGGGTCTCTATCACAAACAATACTGACCGAAGCACCATAAAGACGAACAATCTCTCTCATATAAATTTTAGCCAAACTAGAAGCATAACAGTTAGATCTAACCGGAATGAAATGAGCTAACTTGGTCAATCTATCCACAATAACCCAAATACTCTCATTACCTGTTCTAGTCCTCGTTAATCCATCAATAAAATCCATAGAAACTTGTTCCCATTTCCAATTGGGAATCTCAAGGGGTTGCAATAATCCAACAGCCTTTTGATGATCAGCCTTAACCTGTTGTCAAGTTGCACATGTACTAACAAAACGGGAGATATCACGCTTCATACCCCTCCACCAATATAGCTTCTTTATATCATGGTACATCTTTGTCGCACCTGGATCAATGGAAAGTATGGACCGATGATTTTCCCAAAGTAATTATTTCCTAAATCCATCGACATTCGGGACACAAATCCGATTGTTAATCCTCAAAATCCCTCCATCATCGATCTGAGCTCCACTTCCATCTTGGCTACTACCACCAACTTTGTTACGAACAATCCCCTTAGTAAGCCTAATTATCCTATCCTCGTTCTTCTTAGCAACAATATGACCCATAAGAGGAGAAGAAACAACAAGATGACACAACATCGCCTTCTTTTGACTCAAAGCATCAGCTACATCATTAACTTTTTCGAGGCATAGTTGATGTCGAGGTCATAAGAAGCTAGAAACTCAAGCCATCTAACCTGCCTCAAATTCAAGTCCTTCTAGGTGAAATATATTACAAAGACTTATGATCCGTAAAGAGCTCAAACTTAGTTCCCAATAGATGATGTCTCCAAAGCTTTAAAGAAAAAACTATGCAAGCAATTCCAAATCATGGGCTGCATAATTGGCTTCATGAGTCTTCATTTGACGATTGGCATAAGTGATAACCTTCCCATCCTGCAGTACAAAGGCTCCCAAACCTTCACAACTAGCATCCGTGTATACAGTTAATCCTTCATTTCCATTTGGAACGGTAATAACTAATGTGGAAGAAAGCTTGCACTTCAACTCATTGAATGCAGCCTCACACTTACCATTCCATCTAAAATTAGCATTCTTACTAGGTAGAGCGGCGAGAGGTGCAGCAATCCAAGGAAAATTCTCAATGAATCTCCGATAATAACCGGCAACGCCCAGAAAACTACGGATATCAGATGGAGTCCTAGGAGTTTCCCAATTATAAATTAGAATAGGGAGAATATGAACCAAGAAAGAGATAGAATATTAATGTATAAAGGAAAGAAGAGAAGATAGACTTATATTGATCACAACAATCTTAACTAGATCAACAGAAACTCCATTACTAGAAATAATATGTCTAAGAAATTGGACTTCATCTTTACAGAAGTGGCATTTTGAGAATTTGGCTTTTTCTGTTGATGACTTCTGAGAGTCCCTAAAAGAAATCTCAAATAAGATTCATGCTCCTCCTCTGACTTAGAGAAAACAAGGATATCATCGACGAAGACTAGAACAAACTTAATTAAGAACATCATGGAAAACCCAGTTCATAAGGTCGATAAAGAAAGCTGGGGCATTAATCAAACCAAAAGGCATAACTTACCATTCAAAGAAACCATCCTTAGAACGAAAAGCAGTTTTGGGAATACTTTCCTCGGCAATTCTGAGCTGGTGGAAACCGGTGGCAAGATCAAACTAAGAGAATACAGTTGCTCCATAAAGTTGATCGAACATATCATTAATGCGAGGCATTAGATATCTGTTTTTCATAATGAGCTTGCTCAACTCCCTATAATCAACACACATCCTCAAATAACCATCAGACTTAGTGACAAAGACCACTGCTGCTCCCCATTCGAAATGACTGGGTCTGATCAAACCTTTAGAGAAAAAGTCTTCGATTAACTTCCTCAACTTAACCTTCTCATGGGGTGCCATTATTCTAAGAGGATGAACTATAGGTTGAGCTCCAAGATTGAGATCAATAGGGAATTTGATTTCCTATTTGGGAGGTAAAGGAGTGACTTCACCAATACGTCGGAATAGAGTTTGATCACAAGAGTAGAATCAAGATCACAAGGGGATGATTAAGAGAATAGATAAAACTGCCTACATACTCTAGAGGCATACGACACTGAATAATCAAAGGGTTTCCAAAATCTTGAGAAAGAGAAACAGTCTAGGTTTTATAAGAGATAACTGCTTCATGATTCTTTAGCCAATCTCCTCCAAGCAACATGTCAAAAGCATCGAAATCAAGAACATAGAAATCACCAGAAAAGCGATGATCGGAAAAGAAGAGTTTCACATTGTAACAAATCCAACGAAGGCTTGCGAGACCACCAATAGGATTAGTAACACATAAAGGTTCGGTTGCAAACTCAGGTGAAAGGATATGCTCAAACTTATCACAAAAATCCACAGAAATGAAATTATGCGAAGCTCCAGTGTCAAATAAAACATGAACAAGAAGACTAAACAAGGTAAAGGTGCTCTGAAGAGTACCTTCGTTATCACTCGGAGCAGGAGGAGTAGATGACGTAACTGTAAAGATACCAGATGGCTTGCTTTTCTACTGAGTAGAACAAACATGCTTGAAGTGGCCAGGCTCTAAGCAAATATGTCAAAGATCATGCCTAGTCATCTAAACTAACGGAATAGCAGCTCCGGCTAAAGTAGGGCAACTATTGGCATAGTGCCCCTTCTGGTCACACTTGAGCAAGTGATGGAAGAATAGGCTGCCTCCAGGGAGAAGAAGATCCGAAACCTGGATTCTTAAGCCAATTTTGCTTCCGACGAGGGAAATTAGACTTCCTCTTCTTAGAGTTGTCGGAAGAAGGCTGAGATGAAGGTGCATGAGCAATAGATGATTCCTTATAAGTGGGGTTCTCATATCTAATGGCCATATCCATCAATCCAGTAAAAGGGCTGTGCACATGAGAAATTCGACGATGATAAAACTCTAGGTGATCCCCAGCTATAAACTTCTCATTCTTCTTAAGAGGGGTATCAATCAAGCTAGGACCAAAATTTGAAAGTTCGTCAAATTTCTGCTCGTACTTAGAAAATGACATATCCCCTTACTTAAGATCCATAAACTCCATATATAGCTGAGACTTCCCAGCTTCTGGCATCCACTTTGTCATAAAAGCCTCCGTAAAACAAGATATCCAAACTTAAGAAAGATTCCAAAGGGATTACCTAAACTATATTCAAATGACTAACTCAAGACAATACCTAAACTATTCCCAAGAATTATCTGCCTCAATAGTGTTGGCTGTAACAGATTCCCACCAATCCAGGGCTGCCTCCTTTAGCTACCAAGTTATTAACTAGCGCTTCTGAGCGTCGTGATCTCTAAACCACCAAAAATCCTTTCCAAATTCCTCAGCCACTATTGAGCCTCAATGATGGTCTTTGATCCCGTAAACTTAGTACCACCAAGCTGAGTGAACGCCTTATATAGAATGGTAACCTAATAGGTGCAACTGGTGGTGGAACTTGGGCGACACCATGACCCTGACCTCTGGCATTCCTACAACTCATCCTGGAAATTCAAGAATGAATTTTTTTTAGGACCAAGATAGAGGAGAAAGACAAACGAAAAGATTCTAATAGAATGGAAATCCTAATCATTAAACAAGGTGGATTCGAAAAGAAGGAAATTCTAAGAAAAAGAAAATTTCATATCCAAAATAATCATTTGAAAAACCATTTTATACTTGAAAATACTTTCTTTTGCAAAGAATGATCCTAAGATTGATTTTACTCATTCTAGGGTATTTCTACCCTATCTTTAATGAGTTTTTGCCCCATAGGCTATGGTTTGCCTAAAACCAAAGCGTTGATACAACCTGTAACTTCCCACCATTTTGGACCATTCAAATCGACAATGAAATGACATATGTCAGACTAGAATAATTCAAAGCAATAGATTGTTAATAAATTTTGGGGAAAATAAAATCAATCACAGAATTACAGACACGGAATATTAGAATAACTCGTAGCGGAATAAAATAAACATAGGAGTTCATGAAGCTCCTAGATACGTAGTCTCAAACTAATACGTAATATCCAAGTCTGAAAACAAATACAACGGAAAGTTAGATACATAAGTTCTCTACAACAAAAGCATAAATAGTCTGGAAATAACTGGAATGGAAATATCAGGTAGACAGCTAAATCTCCGGCGGATCTCTAGATCCAAAAGGATGAAATCGAAGCTGTGGAACTCTGGCTAACCCGAGCATAAAGAAAAACACAAAACACTTGAGTCAGGACATACATACTTATAAAATGTATATCAACTCAAGTGAACTGCAAAATAAATGCATCAGTAACTTAAAGGATGCTTAGGATCGCCCATACTTTAAGGATCCATTAAATTATCTAATATTTAGTAGTATACGCTATTATAATTATGTCTAAAGTAATGTAAACTATTAAAATAGCATTAAGCCGTTACATTTTCCACCTTAACACATTTTATATATTCCCATAGTCTATACATTACCTTGATCCCACCCATACTGGACGCTGTCAAAGGGCACTCCATAGGTATGATACAAAACAAACTCGTAGAAGGCGCGCTAGGGTTGGTGACACGACACAAATAGGCAATGCCAGGGTAGATATACCACTTGCACTTCCAGACTATTAGTAACGCATAGTCGCAACTGTCGCCCAACTAGATCCACACTCCCGAATCAAAGGGGCACACCAAATCAATCATAATGCAATAGAATGGATAACTGAAGTGTGTCCGATCGAAGGAGCTACCTATTGGCCCGCCAATTGCTCTTGTTTTAGCCACTTTATGCTAACTCATGGGAGTTAGGTCCACGTAAATATACCTTTAGGATCATCGCCACCATATTACTTCATTCTGGAATCTCCACCACGTACACTGCTGTTAAAGTAATTTTCTGTATCGACAGAGTGTATGCCCATATCTGATCCCAGTCTCTTTAATAACCAATCGTTGTTATAACCCGTGGTTATATAAATTCAAACGGTTTATATTTCGTATCAGACATTTTGCTTTCAAACCATATAAATTCCACATCATTATTCTTTTTAGAATAATGTTCATTTTTCTAAAGTCGTAACACTGTCAAATTCATTTAATTACAACCCTTTGGAACATAAAATTTTAGAGATCATAGCACTTTAAAAATGTAACCTCTAGAACCATAACATTTTGAACTATAACCCTTCAGAAAATTTTGTAGCATTTTGGAAATTTCAATTTTAAGAAAACGCAGCAGTACAGAAATTCTACTGTAAGAATTCCCAGCAGTGTGGAATTGTTACTGTAAGAATTCGCAGTAGTGCAGAGTTGTTATTGTAAGAATCCACGGTAGTGCATAATTGTTACATTATGAAATCGCAGCCGTTTTGAATTGTTACCTTAAGAAATCGTAGCCGTTTTGAATTGTTACTGTTATATTTCTTACTACAATAGTTTATGTTATCAAATATTACACATATTTGCAGCTTTTATCACGGTCATTAGATCATTCCTATTATATTACTTTAATTTTAGAAATTTGTACATTAAGAAACCACACCTTTCGTTAAATAGCTTTTTTACTATAATGTTAAATTTTAAAGCTAAAATCCTTATGTTAAGTTAAAAGTGTTGATACGCGAAGATTTTGATCAATGACAATGTGCTTCAACAAACAAGCAAGAAATATATACAACGCTAAAAGAAGATCGATAAAGACCAAACAAACATAAGTATGATTTTTATATAGGTCTTGGTCTAGATTTATTGTTAAAATCTATCCTCAAGAGGCTTGCACGAACACTAGAAAACATTTTATACACTTCATTTTTACTTAAAGATTTCACTGTGCATATTTTATAAGTTCAGTCGACTTAACAGGAATAGCCAGTCGACTGAAACTGGAACAAATATATAAACATGCACAGTTTCAGTCGACTGAATTTCCTGCACAGTCGACTGAATTTGCTCCCGAAAATTTTACTTCATATTTTCAGTTGACTGAATTCCCTGCTCAGTCGACTGAATTTGAACCTGCGAATTTTCTCTGAAAAGACACCTTCTTCCTCCCAAAAGTTGCAACCATTCATCAATGGAAATGGAAGCATCTCTTGTTTGCAACCTTTGACAACATATGCACCTCTTCTACAAGTATATATACATGATTCTAACATCATTTAATTCACCGAATTCTCTTGCTTTAATCTTACTATTCTCTTATTCATATTCTCTAGATATTCTCAAAGCAATCACCAATCTATTGCATGAATCACTGTTTTTGTTTATAACATTCTTTTGATTCATAGCAATTCACTTTTCCTAAATCTTCACAAACACATTGCATACTCTCGAGGATAAGATTATAGCAATATTGCACTACATTAGACTCATTAGTGTTGACAAGAACACAACAAGTCGAATATTGTATTTTAGTAATTGAGTTGAAGTCCTCTTCGGTAGTTGAGGCAAGAAATCCCGTTCGGTTGTTCGGGTAAGTTGTAAACCTATTCCTCCGGGTGAAGTGAGGTGTTAGTTAGTGAAATTCCTAAGTGAAGCTTAGGGACTGGACGTAGGACTAGAGGTCCGAACCAGTATAAAATCTTGGTGTCTCCTTGAATTTACCTACTTTATCTATCTAGACTATTCCATTATTCCATATTACACGATCCTGCCGCATAGCCTTCTCTTTCAATTGGTATCAGAGCAAGGCCGTCCTATAACCATAACACCGTTATTAGACATATTGATAATATGGAAAAAAACGCAAGTACAAGCACAACATCTGCCTATAGTTCTACATTTGCGGAGGGACAATCTACCCAAAGACCCCCTATTCAATGGACTAAACTACAACTATTGGGCTACAAGGATGAGGATTTATATGCAAGCAACAAGTTTCGAAGCCTGGAATGCTACTCAAGCAGAGTTTGTTGCACCCACAACCTATTATCCTATGTGGACACAAATTCAAAAGAATGAAGCTAGTGCAAATGCCAAAGCTATGAATATGCTATTTTGCGCCCTGGATAGAAATGAATTCAACCGTGTTAGCATATGTACTACTGCATATCAGATATGGGAAACACTTAAAGTCATACATGAAGGCACAAACAAGGTTAAACAAACAAAGATATCCATGCTGAAGAATCAATTCCAAAACTTTAGAATGCGACAAAATGAATCCATCAATGACATGTACTCAAGATTTCAAGACATTCATCATGCTCTAATCGGACTAGGAGGAAGATACACGGACTTTGACATTGTGTCTAAAGTTCTAAATTCACTCACTGATGAATGGGAGAGAAAAGTACTAGTAATCGAGGAAGCAAATGATCTATCTACAATGAAACCAGAAGAATTGATTGGAAATCTTATGTCGTATGAAGTAAATATGCAAGCTAAGAAAGATCAAGCTCAAGAAATAAAGAATGTTGCTTTTCATGCGGAAAAGGAAGAATCAGAGTCTGAAGATGAGGATATAGCATTTATATCCAAAAATTTCAAGAAATTCTTATAATATAGAAAAGGAAACAAAAACGGATTCAAAAAGAATTTCTTGAACAAACCTTCATCCTCAAATATAGAATGCTTCAATTGTCACAAGAAAGGACACTTGCAAAAAGATGGTCAAAAACAAATGAAGGAAAATCAGAAAAGCTTCAACAACAAGAAAGATAAATTCAAAAAGAAGGCATTTTCTGTAACATGGGACGACTCAGATTCATCTTCATCCGAAAATGATAGTGATGCGAAAATGAACAGGCAAATGTATGCTTCATGGCTCAAGAATCCGAGGTCCCACTCAAAAAGAAGAAATGGATTTTAGACAGTGGTTATTCAAAACACATGACCGGAGACAAAGATATGCTTACAAACATCACATACTTTGATGGTGGCTCAGTTACCTTCGAAGACAATTCAAAAGGCTATATCATTGGTAAAGGAGGTGTGAACAATTACGGTACATCAAATTTACCTTTTATAACAAATGTTTCATTAGTTGAAAATTTAAAACATAATCTACTTAGCATAAGTCAACTGTGTGACAAAGGTTTTAAAATAACTTTCTCGGATAATAAATGTAGTATTTTTGATCAAAACCAAAATCTTGTTTTTGAAGGAAATAGAGATAGAAATATTTATGTTCTAAATATGAATATTAATCATAATACAAGTATGTGTTTACTTGCCAAAGATAATGATTCTTGGTTATGGCATAAAAGATTTTGTCATATAAATTTTAAAACTATTAGAAGACTTTCTAAAAATGAATTAGTAAGAGGTTTACCCAAAATAAACTTTAAAATAAATAATCTTTGTGATGATTATCAAAAAGGAAAATTAACAAATCATCTTTCAAATCTAAGAAAAATATTTCAACTTTACAACCATTAGAATTACTACATATGGGTTTATTTGGACCAACACAAGTTCAATCCATTAATCATAATCGATATGTATTTGTAATAGTTGATGATTTTTCAAGATATACATGGACTATTTTTATGAAAAATAAAAGTGACACTTTTGAGCATTTTAAAACATTTGTCAAAAGAATTCAAAACACTAAAGATTTGAAAATTAAAAATATTCAAAGCGATCATGGAGGCGAATTCGAAAATGAAGTTTCTGAAACTTTTTGTAAAAAGAAAGGAATAAATCATAACTTTTCACTTCCTAGAACTCCTCAATAAAATGGAGTTGTAGAAAGAAAGAATAGAACATTATAAGAATGCACAAGAACATTATTAAATGGATGTTCTCTACCAAAACATTTTTGGACAGAAGCCGTTGCTACTGCATGTTATGTATTAAATAGAATATCAATTAGACCATTAAGTAAAAATACTTCTTATGAACTATTTAATAATAAAAAGCCAAATATATCTTATTTTAAAATATTTGGATCAAAATGTTTCATTTTAAATGCAAAAGATCAACTAGGGAAATTCGATTCAAAAGCTGATGAAGGAATTTTCGTAGGATACTCAGAACGAAGTAAAGCATATCGAGTATTTAATAAACGAACAAACTTAATTGAAGAAACTTTGCATATATCTTTTGATGAAAATTTTAATAAAAATTTTAATATAAAAGGTGATGAAGAATCGATAAATATAGAAGAAACAAACCTTGAAAATAATAATAATGAACTAAGATCTCCTCCTAGAATATTACGAGATCATCCAACTCAAAATATAATAGGAGAAATAAATTCTCAAGTTAGAACAAGAAATCAACTAAATCAAATGGGTCATGTAGCTTTCATTTCATCAATAGAACCTAAAAATCCTAAAGAAGCATCAACAGATGATTATTGGATTATCGCAATGCAAGAAGAATTAAATAAATTTGAACGTAACGATGTTTGGGAATTAGTTCCCTGTCCTAATAATCAATCAGTAATTGGAACAAAATGGATTTACAAAAATAAAGTAGACGAACAAGGTAATATAACAAGGAATAAAGCAAGACTAGTAGCACAAGGGTATAATCAAGAAGAAGGTATTGATTTTGAAGAAACCTTTGCTCCCGTTGCAAGATTAAAGCAATACGTATACTATTAGCCTTTGCATGTTTTCACAATTTCAAACTTTATCAAATGGATGTTAAAAGTGCATTTTTAAATGGTTTTATTAAAGAAAATGTATATGTAGAACAACCTCCTTTGTTTATACATGAAAAATATCCGGATCATGTATTTAAATTAAAGAAAGCACTATATGGTCTCAAACAAGCACCTCGTGCTTGGTATGAAAGACTTAAAAGTTATTTATTAAACTCGAGATTTAAAATTGGAAAAGTAGATCAAACGCTTTTTATTAAAAATACTATCAAATATATTTTAATAATTCAAATATACGTAGACGATATTATTTTTGGTTTAACAAATGAAAATTTATGTAAAGAATTTTCAAATATAATGACTAATGAGTTCAAAATGTCTCATATGGGAGAATTATCATATTTTCTCGGACTTCAAATCAAACAATTAACAAATGGAATTTTTATAAACCAAGAAAAATATTGTGCTAATTTAATTAAATGATTCGGCATGGAAAACGCTTCTGCTAAACCTACTCCTATGAGTACCAGTACACATCTCAATCGAGATGAAAATGGCAAAAGTGTAGATCAAAAATTGTTTAGAAGTATGATAGGTTCCTTACTTTACTTAACCGCTAGCAGACCTGACATAATGATGAGTGTTTGTTTATGTGCACGTTTTCAATCTAATTCTAAAGAATCACACTTAAGAGCGGTAAAACGCATTATACGATATCTTAACAACACTAAAGATTTCGGTCTTTTCTATCGAAAGGAGTGTCCATTTGAGTTAGTGTCATATAGTGATGCCGATTTTGGTGGATCTCGAACAGATAGAAAAAGTACAAGTGGTACTTGCCATTTTATTGGAAAATCACTTGTATCTTGGTTTAGTAAGAAACAAAATTGTGTCTCGCTTTCCACCTGCGAAGCAGATTATATATCAGCTGCTTTAGCTTGCACTCAAGTTATATACATGCAACAAACACTTAAAGATTTTAATATAAATTTAAAGAATTCTACAATATACTGTGATAATACAAGTACAATAAACTTATCTAAAAATCCGGTTAATCACTCTCGTACAAAACATATAGATATTCGTCACCATTTTCTACGTGACAATATCGAAAAAGGAATAATTAATTTAGAACATATTTCTACCGAAAATCAAATTGCCGATATATTTACTAAACCTTTATTAGAAAACTCCTTCATAAAATTACGACGAGAGTTAGAAATAATGTCTTTTAAAGATATCGTATAGAGAAAAATCTATACTATTCAGTCGACGAACACTATCTGTTCAGTCGACTGAATAAAGAAAAAAATGTGATTTTCAATTTATTTTTTAAATATGTTACATAATTTATTATAAAATAATAGTCCTTTATAAACCATACATTTTTAACTGAATTATGGTAACCATTAAATCATTAAGTGGATGAAAAACTTTAAAGAATTATAACCACTATATATTTAGAAAATTCCTACTATAAATATATCTTAAAAATATTATTTTTTCACAGCTCATTCTCACAAATAAAAGCTTGAGAAATTCATTATAAAAATGTCGTCCAACAACTCTCTTTCCCCGATCAACATCACCTCTTCTGTCGAAAACACTCCAACATCTCCAAAACTTCCCTCTCCAACACCGACACATGAGCCAGTTTACAAATGGAACAATTATCGTACCGGCTACACACCAGAATCCAAGAAAGCGAAACACGGACTCTTTATTTCTCCAGACACAAAAAGAAAGCTTGATGAAATTCATCACTTTCAACAACAACAAATAGATCTTCAACGAGAATTATACTTCGAACAAAAGGTTACGGCTAGACGATTAAGCTTCCTTGAGCAAATCGGTTTACGCTTTTGTGGATCAAAAAAGAACAAAGTGGCTGAACCCCTACCTCGCCCCGTTAGCTCACTTGATCCATCTTCATCTTATCGTACACCAGTCGATTCTGTGAATCCTTGGATGTCTCCTACGACTCCTCAACATAGTCCAAATTCATGGGATATCAATTATATAAAGAATGAAGGGAAAAAGAATCCAAGTCCATCCCCTAAGAAATAGTTAGTTTTGAAATCTATTCATGGTATTACATTTATATAATTGTAATTATTTCCTTGAATAAAGAGTTTACCTTAAAAATTAACAAAGAACAATAAAATACATGGGTCAGTCGACTGAAACCCCATGTTCAGTCGACTGAACTCAAGGCAGAAATCAATTTTTTTTACAATTCAGTCGACTGAATCCTCTGCGCAGTCGACTGAATTACTAACAAAAACTTTCAGGAAAATGTTCAGTCGACTAAAAACCCTTTCAATCGACTGAATTTAGCCCAGAAAATTTTCGGCCTTCAATTCAGTCGACTGAACAGAGTATTCAGTCGACTGAACGCCAATTTCCAAGCAACTTTCCCCTTTTTAACCACCAATTTTTACCCTATCCATTCACTTTTTACTTGCTAAAAACTTTCTTCCCCAATTATTTTCGAAACCCTAGCCCCCATTTCCTCAAAATCAATTCAAATTTCACACAAATGGCACCAAAGAGACACGAGCTTCCTCTTCTTCATCCTCTGAGCCAATTGATGCTCAAATAGCGCAATGGCTTTACGATGGAACCGCTGTCACTAGATGAATAAGATGAAGAATTCCCGAATTTTCGAGCATTCTTTCGTTGATTTCCAAAGCTTTCAAACCTACAACATCCAAGCGTTAACCGATCCAGCAGGTTTAACTTCTCTTTTAGATTTGAAAAGAAATGACCATGCCATAAATCATGTAATGGTCAAATTATTTTATGCTAATCTTAATCTTGGACACCAAACTCCAAGAAATCCAAACAATAGTGTTTGGAGTATGGTATGTGGAAAGAAAGTTTGGTTTTCCTTGGATAGAATAACACACATTCTAGAATCACCACATGTCGAGAGAAAGCTAGAGGAGATAGAATTCAGTCCACATATTCACGACAACATAAACCATCGATTTATGGATGATAATATCAAATTTAGAGATTTTAAGTCCACCTCTCTTCGACCTATGGAAAGAATCCTCCACAAATCCCTAATGAGAACAATTACTCCTCGCACGGGCTCGTACAAAATTGTTTACCCAAATAACTATCGAGCTCTACATGTTATTTTTGGCAATATACAAGTCAATTGGGTACAACTTATTCTTGATGAGTTTCTCACTTTTAATAATGGAAAAATGCGCACTATCTATTTTGGAGAGTACATCATGAGACTTCTCCTCAATGTCGATACGCCATTACCTGAGTCGGAGAATTCAATGGTCCATCAAATTAACCACCTGACCATAAGCCTAATGAAACTCCCATATCGACCTCCTCGCATAATATCACTCGCCGAATGGGAAGCAAGGCATCAAGAACAACAACAACAACAACCTCCTCAACCTCACTACGAAGAACATCTCGAGCAAGATGATGAAATTCGTCTTGTTGACCCAAGCTTTACTACCAACCAATCTTTGGGGATATTGTCAAGAAATCAACAAATTCTTGACACTCTACTTAAAAGGTAGATCATAAGCTTGACAAAATCAAAGGATTCTTCAACAAGCTATGGGATGCAATCTCGTGCTCAAGCACCACTACTGCTTCGACATCTCGCGGCAAACGTCCGGCACATACGTTTATATGGACGACATCCGAAGTGCATACAAGTAGCAGCGCAAGTGGAGCTAGTTGTGGCCAAGGAGGAAGAGCATACAGACCACCTATAGGAGGACCCGTCATACGTGAACCAACATGAGGAAGAGAAATTTCATATGACTGGGATAAAGATGAGTAATTTTTAATATGGTTTGATGTCTAACTTTATAGTGGCTTGTATAAATAGCCATTTTATGATTGTTCGTTGCAACATTTTTTAATTTTTCTTAAGCAATGGTTATGCAAATATTCAATTCTCTATGCTTCAGTGATTGTTTTGATAAAATATTTCTACTTTTAGTTCTTTCTTTTTGTTGATGACAAAAGGGGAGAAAATCTATGGTACTAACCTTGTTTTGTAGGAAAGATAGTGCATACATTCAGGGGGAGAAAAATAAGTAAATATATCTCTAGAATAAATCAGTATTGTCATCAATCAAAAAGGGGGAGAATGTTGATATGCGAAGATTTTGATCAATGACAATGTGCTTCAACAAACAAGCAAGAAATATATGCAACGCTAAAAGAAGATCGATGAAGACCAAACAAACATAAGTATGATTTTTATATAGGTCTTGGTCTAGATTTATTGTTAAAATCTATCCTCAAGAGGCTTGCACGAACACTAGAAAACATTTTATACACTTCATTTTTACTTAAAGATTTCACTGTGCATATTTTATAAGTTCAGTCGACTGAACAGGAATAGCCAGTCGACTGAAATTGGAACAAATATATAAACATGCACAGTTTCAGTCGACTGAATTTCCTGCACAGTCGACTGAATTTGCTCCCGAAAATTTTACTTCATATTTTCAGTTGACTGAATTCCCTGCTCAGTCGACTGAATTTGAACCTGCGAATTTTCTTTGAAAAGACACCTTCTTCCTCCCAAGAGTTGCAACCATTCATCAATGGAAATGGAAGCATCTCTTGTTTGCAACCCTTGACAACATATGCACCTCTTCTACAAGTATATATACATGATTCTAACATCATTTAATTCACCGAATTCTCTTTCCTTAATCTTATGATTCTCTTGTTCATATTCTCTAGATATTCTCAAAGCAATCACCAATCTATTGCTTGAATCACTGTTTTTTGTTTATAACATTCTTTTGATTCATAGCAATTCACATTTCCTAAATCTTCACAAACACATTGCATACTCTCGAGGATAAGATTATGGGAATATTGTACTATATTAGACTCATTAGTGTTGACAAGAACAGAACAAGTCGAATATTGTATTTTAGTAATTGAGTTGAAGTCCTCTTCGGTAATTGAGGCAAGAAATCCCGTTCGGTTGTTCGGGTAAGTTGTAAACCTATTCCTCCGGGTGAAGTGAGGGTGTTAGTTAGTGAAATTCCTAAGTTAAGCTTAGGGACTGGACGTAGGACTAGAGGTCCGAACCAGTATAAAATCTTGATGTTTCCTTGCATTTACCTACTTTATCTATCTAGACTATTCCGTTATTCCATATTACACGATCCTACCGCATAGCCTTCTCTTTCAAAAATTACTTTATTAACTTACACTTTGTTTTCTTTTCAGTAAATAACATTTATCATTTTTATTACCCAAGCTATACCATTTACAGTAGTTAAAACTTACATGTCAAATGTACGTTTTAACTTAAATTTTTTTCCACAAAAAAAAATTTATCATCTTAATCACAGTTACATTAATCAGAACATAAAATTTGTTGGTCAGAATAAAATACCATTATTAAGTCTAATCAGATTATTAAATTTCAATTTACCTTCACACTGTAAATTAGATTCCAAAATTTACATTTCCAACTATTTATTTCTTATAAAAAATTTAACACCTATAAACCACTTTACATAAATCATTACATTAAATTTTAGTTGAGGTTCACGTATAAAAAAAATCCAAAATACTTCATAATTTTTAGGAAAATCATTTTAAATCAACCATGGAGTCTGTATAAAATTCTCTACCCTAGGGTCAAGTAAATACGGATACATATAATTTCAATCCGTAATTTACTAATTTTTCCGGTTTTATATCATTTAAAAGCCACAATCTCAAGTCAAATAAAATTGCTCAGGCCTATCATTTTAGCCCATAACGATTTTCCTTCATCTATAGACCGTTCAGGTATGCATCATTTCAACCCATAGTAAAGGAACTTGTAGTGTGACAACACAATATGAAATAAACAGAACAACGAACAACATATCATGGCATATGATCACAACAGGTATAATATCACATGAAATAACATAATAAAATCATTTGAAATAACATAATACAAACATAGGTGAAATTCTCAAATTGCATATACAAATCCATATAATTCAATTATCGCCAATTCCCCAAAATATAAGTATGTTGTCAAGAGTGATTACTCACCTTCTTTGGTTAGTGAAGTGATTCCAAACACAACACAACGACTACAACAAGCTCGATAATTACGGATAAGCTTGAGTGGGAGAAGAATCCAAATCCAAAGCTTTGAAAAAGTAAATAAATTTTATATGTAAACAATAATTCGCATAGAAATAAAAGTAGAAAATTGTATATTTGTAAACATATGAATAGTCTTGTCAAAGGGAAAATCGGCTCAGCCATAGTGGTTGTTTGGGTTCGGCCTTAGGGCTAGGGTTTGGGTTTCGGTTCGGCCACAGGCGTGGGTTATGGTTTGGTCTAGGCTAGGTTTAGGGTTTGGGTGGCAAATTCTTGGCCTAAGGGTGCGGATTCGGCTATGCTAGGGTTTGGCGGTGGTCATGGTGGTCACAGCCAAGGCAAAAGCAAGGGAAGGAGATGAGATGGTTCGGCTATAGGGTTTTGGTTGGAGGAAGAGGAGGTGGAGGCTGAAATTTGTGATGAGGGAAGGCAAAAAGGAAAGAAGAGAAGTGGTTTTTGGATAGAGTTTGTGGTTGAACGAAGAGGAGATAGGTGTAGTGGAAAATTTTCTATGGAGGCAGAGAAAATTTGTAGAGGCAAAGAAATTTTTTTTAAAGAAGAAGAAGACGAGGAGGAAGAAGAAGACTTACATAAATTCTGCGGGGGCACAAATAAAGAATGAGGAGTCTAGAAAACCCTAGGATATTATATAGGCATCTCATCTAACTAAAGGGTTTTCTAGCCCGATGGTATAAGCCCAAACCAATCAAAATAAAGATAACATAAATGTTAAAGAAAAAATAACTACGTGTAATACGCCAAAAGTTATAATTTTGAGAAGTAGAAATGAAAATTTTACAAAACGGAAAACAAAGAAAATGGTAGAATTAAATCCATCTTCATAAAAAAAGAGTAAAAGTTCAAAACTCAAATTTTAATTTTTTTATAGAAAGTCAAACTTTGACCAAAATTGACCAGAATTTGAAATTTTAGAAAAATCTTTATTTATTAAATTTGAAAATAATTACATTCAACATTTCAACGAATTTTCATTTAAAATATTTTATAAATTTTGCGGGTTATTACACTAAAGTCCTTTAGATGATCGATCTCCAATCCAACCTCAAGCCTTCTAATCTTCTCGGCTAATAATGGGGCCTCTTTCTTCTTAGAAGCGACCATTTCGATCATTACTAGTCAAGCTTCCAAACAGGATGACATAGCGGTTCTGACTAGAACTAGTAGTCGGTCTTAACTGCACACTACAAATAGTCAAAACTTCTAAATCTTTCCATTCTACCAACATAGCTAACACCATTGATGTTTTCCGCTAATAACATCCGCTACTTTATTTCCTTTCCCAAGCATATGCTCTACACCAAAATCATAAGTCGCTAAAAACTTCAGCCATCTCTATTGTCTCACATTCAACTTCTTTTGAGAGTATAAATATCTTGAGGACTTATAATCTGTATATAGCTCGAATCTATCCCCTAAGAGATAATGCCGTCCTATCTTCAATGCAAATATCATAGCTACCAACTCCAAATCAGGAGTAGGATATCTCACTTCATGTGGGTCTAAGCTGTCGTGAAGCATAGGCAATGACTTTACCCTTCTGCATCAACACAGCTCCTAATCTAGTTCCACGTGCATCGATATATACCACAAACCCTTGGTTTCCATTCGGAACCAATAAAACAGGCGCAGTTGGTCGACAAATGCCAATATGAACCTGCGACCAAGAAACTTAACCTCTTTCTTCAAGAAATGACATTTGGAAAACTTCACCTTTAGCTGATGCTGCTTCAGCGTCTCAAGCACCACTTTGAGTTGATCTTCATGTTCTCTTTCATCTTTAGTGTATACTAAAATGTTGTCTATAAATACAAATACGAACTTATCCAAGTACTCTTGGAAAACTCAGTTCATCAAATCTATGAAGAACGCTGGTGGATTCGTCAATCCAAAAGGCATTACCAACGACTCATACGAACCATACCTAGTCCGAAACGCGATCAACGGGTTATTGTCCTTTGCCTCTCTTAACTGATGGAAACCTATCGCCAAATCCAATAGGGAAAATACTCTGGATCCACATAATTGATCAAATAAATCGTTGATTCTCGACAAAGGATACTTATTCTTGATCGTCTTCTCGTTCAACATACCATAATCGATACACATCCTTAACGGCCCATCTAATTTCTTCACAAACACAGTAGCCGCATCCCAAGGCAAACTGCTCGGTTTGATAAAATTTCTCCTTTCTATATCCACCAGCTACACCTTCAGTATCTTCATCTCGGTAGGTGTCATCCTACTAGAGGGTCTACTTACAAGTTCAGCTCCTAGCACAAGATTTATTCAAAACTCAATGGCTCGCTTCGGTGGTAATCCGGTAACCAGCTCAAAAACAACTGCATTTTCTCTTGGTACATGAACCTGACTTAACTCTTCTTCTACTTCCATAGCACTCAATAGTGCACAAGCACTTCTGTAAGAATACCCCATTGAGAGTAAAATTCGGTTAGGACTATTAGGGCACCACAATTGTAACAACCCGCATATTTATCGAGTTTACATTTAAATATTTTTATTTAAATATTAAATCGTTAATCGGATTTTGGTCCGAAAAACTACTTTTTGCAAACGGTCAAATTAGGACTCGAGACCACTTCCATTGAGTTCGAAATGTCGTTTACAACTTTTTAAGTATAAACATCGATAGGTTTGGAGTTAGTGAAATTTCACTAACTTTTCCCGCTTTGGACTTTGGGTTAGTTTAGCCTATTAAGCCCAAGTTCCAACCCTCTTCTCCTCACTCTTCATAAATTTCCTAACTAACTCAAGCTTTAGCATTAATGGTGAAGAGAATGGGAAATTAAAACTCCAAGCTCAAATTCAATTGCAACTCCATCATTCAACTCCAAATTCAAGTAGAAGATATTGGATTCAAGCTTTGGATTGCTTCTCCTTGCTTTCAAGCTTCATCTTCATAAATTTTAGTGCAAAGGTGAGATTTTTATCTCACAAATCTAGTCTATATCTATCTTGGACTGTTGGGAATGATTCCCTATCACTTTAGCATGCATATTTGCTTTTGGTTTGGATTGGATTGGCGAAAGACTCCGATTTTTGGTGTTTGGGTGAAATTTCTGCATTTAGGTCGTTCTGGCCGTTTTTAGCTCGTTCGAGTTAGGTCATTGGACCATTTACCTTAGGTCGCTCGACTCTGTTAAGTCGTAGGTCGTTAGACCTTAGGTCGCTCGACTCTGTTAAGTCGTAGGTCATTAGACCTTAGGTCGCTCGACTCTGTTAAGTCGTAGGTCGTTAGACCTTAGGTCGTTCGCATTCCTTAAGTCGCTCGACCCCTCCACACTAGGTCGCTCGGCTTGCTTGAGTCGTAGGTCGTTGGACCTTAAGTCGCTTGCCTCCCTTAACTCCAGTTAGGTCGCTCGGCCATTGTGTTAGGCCGCGTGAACCCTTAGGCCGTTAGACCTCACTTTGCTTTAGGTCGTAGGCCGCTTGTCTTCACTTAGGTCGTACCGTTTTGGACGGGGCGCTGCCCAGCACCCCGCCGGGGGCGCTGCCCCCTGGACCCCCGCGACCTGACCGGGCAGGTCGAACCCCGTAAGCGGTGGCGTTGCCCCCGCACCCCCACCTAGGGGGGTTGCCACCCCCCCTGGACCCCCCCTCCGTAGGGGATCTTATCTGAAAAACATTGAGCTGATTTCCTTGGATTTTATTCACATCTCCGTATGCGATTTTTGTGACTGATTGTTTCTACAATTGCTTATGTGTTTTGTCACTTTATAATATAAAGGTTTCAATACTAGTAGTAAATATCAAAACTCTTTTAACAAACAATTTCAACTCTATTTTTAATAACAAAGCTCTTTTCTTAAATCGTTTTCCAATCTATTAGTATATACAAGCCTTTACCTCACTCGGATGAGAAATCTAATTAAACGACTTAGTAAAACAAGTGGTATGAAACGCTTGCGTTCACTTCGTCGGTTAATTCTTGGACTTGTTCGATTGAACCTCTTGTGACAATTTTATTAGTGAAGATTTACAGTTTGTTCGTAAATATTTAAGTTAAGCAAGTGGTTATGGGACATGAAGCTAAACTTCTATATTTACTAGCTTAGTGTAATTGACACTTCTCGTTGATCTTGATGATCGCTTTATGAATTAGACTAGCAATTGCGCGATGTCTCTTTCATTGCAAGGTTAGACTAGACACCACTTGTGTGATTCCATTCACACATACCTTTCTGCTTTTTGGTTAGTCTTGACCTCATTCTGTGTGATTCCACTCACACATGTGGGGTAGCTCCCCATGGTCTTCGGACCGTCATGTGATAGGCCTCTTTCCCTTTTTATGATTTCTGGATTTCTCGTGTTGATTTCTGGAATTTATGTCATTGACTTGTTATGAGTACAAGTTTAGGGTATGATGCCCCCTTCGAATCTTTGAGAAGATTCTTGTGATATTGATTATCTCTTATTGATTGATCTTCTGTTGATCATTATTTACATACTTATAGCGGTATGTCGTTATGGATGTTTATGTTTATGCCATATCTTTTATGTTATATCATGTCATCTGATATTTATAGCTAGACTGATCCGTTTATTATTTTCTTAAATAATACTCGGATCAGACCGAGATGTTACAGGTGCTTCTGCTTGACTTCTTCCCAGGGATTCATCACTCTGACTTTTGGCTAACTGTTTAGATTAGCAGTTTTTGTTGTATACACTTGAGATATAGACTCATAGTTGTATTCTTTTGTATAGCACGTGTTGCTATTCTTTTGTATTATCGTGGATCTTATTGACCACTACTCTGATGTACACTTTCATGTGTTAGTTATATATTCATATCTTCTTCCGCCCTTGTGATATGGATATCTGTGACTGATTTGTGATATGATTATTTCTATGTTTGTTTCCGAAGATTATTTATAGCCACCGTGTGATAAGCAATTACATGGATGGTCGCTCCTCAACAGCCTTATTCTCCGTGCTAGTTGACAGCACTTCTCCGGAGTGTTCTTGGCTAGCGTGGGTATAGAGGTGGGGCGTCACAACAATGATATTTCCCTATCCTAGAAAAGTATCCTAGTCTCATATATACCCAACCAATCCAAGCCAAAATGATTCCGAATTCTACGAAATCAAATGCGTATAAACTGCATGCAAATTTTTGACCTAAAAAATCAAGTTCTTAATGGTCACGACTGATTTCTATAGTCGCATACCCTCCTATCGGATTTGCAACCCTTAAGGAAGTAACAAGGTATGTGGACTCTAAACAAAACCTATCAACCAAATACTAAGATGTCAATGAATGCGATGCATCGGTATCAAATAGTAACCTAACTAGCATAATCTGAATCAAAATCATACATTCCATCACGGTCTTTCCTTTTTCAACAGCAGTTGGCCTAGCAGATAATGGTCCACAAGCAAAGACCTTTCCCATATCCGCCCTAACTGGTTTTGGATACCGATTTTTGTAATACCCAACCTCGTCCCAGTTAAAGCACTTCACACTCTTCTTGTTAGTGGCCTTCTTCCCCATTCCAATTCGGCATTCATGATAGTAATGACCCTTCTTGTCGCATTTGAAGCAAACCAGATTAGCCTTTGCCTTTTTGGCGGCTTATCTCTTCTGGGTTCCCTTCTTCTTGAAGAACTTCCTCTTCTTACCAAGTGAACACTGGGTTTCAACCCGTTTCTCCTTCGCATTAGTAGCAAGCATCTCCTCATGTCGGATTGCCATTTCTACAACAATATTACAAGGATCACGAAGATGTGGCAGGGCCGCCCTAGCTATCACATGTCTCAATCCTCGAATAAACTTCTCATTCCTCCTGATGACAGTGTCAATGGTAGCATGTCCATTCCTAGATAGCTCATCAAACTTCATGGTATACTCCACCACTGACATCTCACCTTGCGCCAAATCCATGAACATCCTCAACAATGATGACTTGGAAACTTTAGACAAAAACCTATTAGCGAATCTCCTCTAAAATTCCACCTAAGTCGACTCTTCCTTGGAAACTCCAGTAGTAACACGATTGCACCAAATGAAGCACTGCTCCCTGCTACTGTCTAAAAGAAAGCCTCCTTTCCTGCTTGTCATTCAACCCTAAGTCATTAAAAAGACTCTCTCACAATGCTAAGACCAATTCTCAACCATTATAGTATCCTTGATTCCCAAAAACGGATTCCCACCAAGACTAGTATAATCTCTACTCAACCTAGCATAGTTGCTTCCAATTGGAGCCATGGGATTAGCTCCTCCAAAATTCCCAACTACTCCAGCAGCTTCTCCAACTTACACCAGATTGATGAATAACTGATACAATATCATCATGCCTACTAGTGGATTTCCATCACCCACTTTGGTATCTACATTTTGATTAGCATCGCAGTCGTCCCGGGTACCTCCTAGTATTAGGTCGAGCATTTTCGTTGGTTGTAGTGCTTCCTCCACCGAGAATTCCTCTTCTTTTTCCTGCCTCCTTATCTTCCTTTATCGTAAATCTTTAAATGAGTCTTAGTAAGATATAGGAGAATGGTCTAAGAGGGAGGGGAATATGTGTGTGTGTGTGTGTGTATATATAAAGTACAAGTACGTTACTATGGCACTACCCCAAACCCTGATCTTATTTTGTGATCCATTGGATTATGTTTTGAAAAAATCTTTTTAAGTTTGAATTTTCTTTTAGGTTTTCATAAGCTAATGCTCTGATCACCAACTTGTAACATCATCCACTTGGAGGCCCAAAACTAACGGCTACCGATGCTGAAGTCATCCATACTTGTTAATTCTCAATGACCAAATGCGATAACTTTAGATGCATTGATACAACAGAAACAAATGTATAGGAAAAAAATTTCAAAACCATTAAACAAAATTCCCATTCCATTTCAATCATATTTCAAATTCATTATATAAACCCAAATTCAAGAACCACGTTTAGAGAAAATATAATTATTACAAACAATGTCAAGGGCGACATACGAAAATGCCTCTTGGATGATCAGAGTATGCGTACAGGCAACTAAACAACTTTTCCTTTACATCAAAACACAGTGGAATCAAATAGAAAATAACTCCTTATTAGCTAGCTTGCTTCCTGCATGTCTCCGATAGTTTTTCGTCTAAAGGAGAACAGGATAATCCTCAACTCTCAAGGTACCCAAAATCAATTGAGCGCCTAAGATTTGAAGAGGAAAATAAATTTTGAGTCAGAAAAAAAGACTGGTATGAATAATAATCTACCATCTTGAATCATTAAGATATCTAGTAAGACCACGCCGTGTAGCGGAACGGGTAATCCCCTCACTAATATCTTACCCAATAATTTTTAATAACCATATACTGTGCTCCTGCATCCATAGTGGTTAAAAAACAAATTTATAATATCATGATATGCAAACATGCAAATTATCCTGGATATCCTGTCCCCATTAATTAACCATCTGTCTCAATTATGGTTTCTAGGGTCACTATTAATCTTTTAGTTTTCATAGGTTGAATAATATTCTGTTTACAGCTTATAGACTATCTATTTGGTTTCATATTTTTCATGGGATCACTAAGAACCTATTGGCCCCTACCAATAACATCATTCAATCATTTCATGGGTTCTCCGTGAACTTATTGGTATCTCCAATAACTTCCCTAATATCATAGTTTTTATGGGTTGACTATAAACCTATTGACTTCTATCAATAACTTTATTTGAATATAGTTTTCATGGGATCACTACGAACCCAACGGCCCCTACCAATAACTATATCCAAACATAGTTTTCATCGGTTTACTATGAACCTGTCAAATCTGACAACTCCTTTGATCATTCTTTAGACATCTAATGTCCTGATCTACCTGACCTCCTTGATGCAACTTTATTCATTCAGGAGTAAACTCAAGTTATATTCACTATTGGGTCAACCTAGATGGTTACTCTACCCTTACTCCCAAAAATACAGTTATAAGTCCATTATATAGTGAATATGTTATAGAAGAAGAACATATAATAACTGATCATAACATAATAATAATACCAACATTCATAGTTTATTATCCTTAAAATCATTCCCACATGAAACATGGTTAATCCCTTTAAGCCATTATTTTTATCAATGAAAGTTTCTTCAAAAACTCCAAAATTAAAAGCCATTTCAAAGCTCTTTTATATTGCCATATGTTTTCCTTTAAAAATGAGATCGGGTTCTTTGTTTTGAAAACTAAGGCTTTTGAAACCTTAGACCTTTACTTTCAAAACCAATACTTTCTAAAGCATTAAAATCTTCCTTTCAAAACACTAAGCATATGCCTTTCGAAACACTTTAAAACATCTCCTTTTTAAACCATCAAAACATTCCTCTTGAAAGTATTAAAGCATCATTTTCCAACTTATAGAAGCATAGCTTCTAAATCATTTGAAAGCACCTCTTCCGAAACCATTTGAAAGTACCTTTTTCGAAACCATTAGGTTTAATCCTAAATATAAATTCTGCATCACAGTGAACATAAGCAAAAGTAACCCTTTCGAAACCATTATCCTTCAACTAAAAGAGTTTGGGGAAAATAGATTTTTTCAGAACCATCCTTTCGAAAGCTTTAATCTTTTAAGTAAAACAGTTAGAACGATAGCTTCGAACCACCTTCGAAGCCATTGCCTTCGGAACCTTTAGTTTAAATGGCTATCGGACCCCTTTCGAAAGCATTAGGAAGCGGCTTGTTATATTTATAAAACAAAAGCTTCTCTTTCGAACTCATTGAAAACATTCAAACTATTCAAAAGGTATGAAGATGGTAGTAAGGTTTCGACTTGGATGAAAACTACCCTTATGAAAGCTTCACTTTAAAACATACTATACGGCAACTCATTTGAAAGCTTCACTTTAAACAAAAAGGAGACAAACCATTCGAAAGCTATAATAAGTAACTTAACCCTTTCGAAAGAATCCCTTAAAAAGTAGACAAGTGACATCTCTTTTGAAAGCAAAACAATGTCCTTCGAAAGCTATTTAAAATGGAGCCGACCCCTTCGAAAGCATGGTTTTGACTCTATACATGTGGCTTTTCTCCAATCCACTACGTACCAAAGCATTGATATTATGTGTATTGGTTTCGACTTGGTTGGGGTGGAAGTATGGGGTCGAAAGGTTACTATAGGAAGTGGCGAAACAATAAATTTACACAAAACTGTTTTGTTTCATTTCTAAGAAAATGATTTTCAACTAACAAACCTATTTGTAAAAATATAATTAATTGGCATAAACTTTACCAAAATTTTCTAAAGTATTGCCGAATTCATCTAGATTTTATTGAAATAATTAACAAAGAAGTCCATCCCTTTAACAAACAGTTAAGACATTTAAGTCCTTCAACTTAATTAATTTAATTTCTATAGTAATTTACTTAGGAAAAATCCCCAAAATTTATCAAAATTTAGTTTTAATACATTATCTAACATATATAAATTTCAGACTCAAAATCCTTTATATAATAGCCATGACAAAATTTTAAACCCACTTATTTATTTCTTCCTTCAAATATTCGTAATAAATTATCCATAGCTTGGATAACTATGAAAATTTAAACCCGTCTCCAAAATAATGTTTTTCATAACATATTAAATCCTTATGGAATTCTAAACCTAATATTTACGATTTTAGCCATAAAATCGAATAAAACATTTATCGAACATACTTGTTTGAATCATACATATTATATAATCCAAGCATATCATCATTAAAATTGTCATAAAAGTTTAAACTTAAAACCCGAAATCAAATTCTCTTTAAAAATGAAAATGAGATGGTTTATATTATTATTCACCTTGCTTTGCATAAGGAACTTGAGATTTGATCTTGCTTGATTCTCCTTGCTCGATTTCTTAGCTTTACTTGATTTTTTAATCCTGTTATCCCTAGATTATGACGACTTGAGCTCTATGGTTTATGTTTTAAAATTATGAACTTGAGAAATGAAAATGGGAATAAGGGTTCAAGGGTTAAGGGTTAAGGGTTATGGTGGACGGCTATTCCCCACTATACTCTTGCCTTGTTTTCTTATTAGTTAACTTATAAAACCATTTCCATAAATTCATTTTTTAAATTTTATTTAGTTAAGCACGACCTCTATTAAACTTCCAAATCTCAATCCCCTTATCACTCTAATCATGACGTTATTTTATTTAGTTTATCTAATTAAATCTCCTTAATAATGTTACTTGTAATTTGTTGTGTTACAAATAAATTGTTCATAGCTTGAACATTCGAACTTCGATTACAAAATTTCTTGAATTTTTAAAAAGCTAATAAATAACATTACAACATTCAACTGTTAATTTATTTCTAATTCATGCCATAAAATCTTGAAAAATAGTAATCAAGTCTATACATTGCGTAGAAAGTGCTTCTAAATTATTCAAACAATTGTAGTAATTTGGACATAATTTTTGATCTATTTGTTATTTTGACATGAAACAAAATCTTGTTGGTTATAAATGTTAAATATCTCAAACTTCCATGTTTTATTCTAAATCAAATTATGGATTTAAAAATTTCAAATAATGATTTCAAAACAGATCAATTTTACCAAATAACGATTGTTGATGTGTGAGCATAATAGTTTCCAAATACCCATTCACGAAAGACTTCTAAATAAGACGATTCTATGTTTATTTCATTTGATGATGAATGATATGTCTTTTTGAAACGACCCGGATAATTTCAATTTCGAAACTTCCAGATAGTTAGGAAAAGAAGAAAAGAAAAGAAGAAGAAACAGAAACAAGTCACAAAAACCTCACATTCGCAGCGGATCAAAATATAATATAACATAAATAACGTTTTTACAAAGAAGAACAACATCAATACAATTTTATTTTTTTATACATCAGAGGTACAACCATTTAAATACACTGGAAAATTTAAAACAACATGTCCAAGACTACTAAAATATACAGCGGTATATGCTCCATACGTTCCTGCCATCTAGCTCGCCTCCTGAGCTCCAAACGTCCTTACCTGAAAATATGTAATACTCGGTCTGACCCGAGCATTACATCAAAGTAAAACCCGGGTTAGGCTGGAAACCAGCGTGAGTAAACCCAACTAACATAGAATACCAAGTAACAACTTATATAAACCCGGGTAACTCGTATTAATTTACAAAGTCACAATTTATTTATAAACATCACTTATTCCATACATCCATTTTCTAAGTACAAAATTTAGATTTAAATAATCCAATTCATTCAAATCACTTCATTCCAGCCTATAGATTCCATATATCAATCTATAAAAATTCGAAGTGGTTTCAGGTATTTCCTAATACCCGATCCCGGTCTCTTCGAATCTAATCTTATCTTAACCCAAGTTATTCAAGTCATTAAATTCAAATACCGGATGTCACAGCAATAACACAGATAAACATTGTCAATTTATCATTGATATAACCAATATCGTGTCAATAGGATGTCGCAGCATATCATTCAATAGTTATCATTCAATTCAGACATTCAACAAACAATCATTCATAAGCAAGCATTAACAATTCATATCATAATTAATTATCTAATCCTGCTTAATTAACCATTATTTAATGATAATCATTTAATTAATTCATCACCTCTTGATTTCCTTGTCAACCAATCAAGTAAACTTTAATCATAGATTAATTATCATTTAATTATAAACCTCAATTATTAATTAGTCTTCTTTAATACAAAGCAATCAATGCTTAATTCTTTATAATCCATTAATTAACTTCTAATTAACTGATTAATTAACCATCCACTATTGATTAATAATCTTAATTATTAACAGATATTTCTTGATATAAATAAATTAACCCATAATTACCAGTTGATTAAACAGTTAATCTATCCTTAATTTATATTGATTAATCCTTAATTAATTAATCTTGAATTATAGATTAATCTTCCTTTAAGTATTAATTAATAAAACCCAACTTATTAATTAATAAAACTTAATTTCACATTAAGTACTTCTTGATTTTAATTTAAGTAACCTTTGATTACTTAATTGATTCTCTAATTGCTTAATTAATCAAACTTAATTACTTGATTAATTTATTCTTAATTACTAAATCTAAATTAATTAATCTCCGATCATTTATTAACAACATTAAATAAATAATCCTAAATTACAATTAGTTAACTTTTAATTGATCAACTTTTAACCCTTACTTAATTACCAATTAATTATTCTTAATTTATCACTTAATTCATTCTTTAAAATAGTCTTCACATCTTTGCTTAAACAATTTTTGGAAATAATTATTATTTGAAACAAATAGTTCAAGAAATAAATTTCAAAGCTTAATTTTTGTTAAGCTTATATTGTTAACATCTATATTTTAAATCTCGAAGTAGTCCAGGAACGTTTAAATGGAAACCCGAGCTATCCTTCCCTGCCCTAACTTCCTTCTTTTTTTTGAAAAAAACTTATATAAATTTAAACTGTCATTCCTTAAAACATCACACAACAACACGATAGCCAACACGAGTAAAACCCTCCCTACTCGAGTTAAAACTCGAGATAAACCAACATCCCCAAAACACGACTCCAGATGCAAGCAAAAACGTGCACATCCACGTGCACAACGTCTCTGGCCATCGACGAACATCATTCAGCCCTCCGACGTATCGCCACGACCATAGCAACAACATGCAAACACACTCCGATCTCGATTTGCTCAGGAATCAAATACGATGAAAACCCATACACCCTGTGACAAACATCAACGGAAAACCCCTCATCCCCTTTGCCTTCGACCACGAGAACACCGGCCATCTTCTCAGAAGCTATGTTACTCCTTCCAGCAGCTATCCATACCCACGCGATCATCTTCGATCATCACACGACGATACACGAAACCCATACTTCGCGTCGGCCAGAAACAGCAGTTAAACCCTAGTTTGGCTTTGCCATGCAATTTTGATCATCAGAAAAACCACGAACAATTTTTGCCGAGATCACAAGATCCCAAACTTGCTTCACCTAGAAACTCGCGACCCCTAATTTTCCCGATCACCAGAGAACGATGAAATCTCAATTTACGGTCAACTTATAATTTCCTTTGATTTACAAGTCTAAAAATCATGATTTCACTTTTAAAATTCCTAGTTTTTGATGACAAATCACATTACATTCCTAAAACAACAATATGTTAGGGTCGAGATTTTGATATGTATGAAAATCCTACTGTAATTTCAAATTTCCAGATAACTGTTTGTTATTAACACTCAAAAATATTTTTTAAAAATATTCTTAAGTTATTACAAACATTATTCCTTTTAAGATCATAACTTGAAATTGAGTATACGAAGAGAATTTGATTTTCATGTATTTTGAGCTCGAACCTGCAGTTTAACAGAGGCTTTACTGCATATTCGTATAAACAAATATGCCCATATCTCTATTGACATAAGATTTATCCATGCAAATCTTTATTCACACAATACTACACGAGATTATGCATCAGAATTTAGCATTAAAGGGTGAATAATTACTCATCTGTAACAAGAGTTTGAACAGAGCAAAAACCTTGTTTTGAAAAGCTGTAAATTTTAATTTATCTATTTAGGAGTTTATAAAGCAGATAACAGTCTCTTGCTTTGATTCAGCTTGTTTTTGATCTGGAGTTGCTACTTGATGAAGCTGTTTTGCATTCTGGGTGAATCTGAGATGATTTGCTTCAGGCTTTCTTTTGATTAAATTTTCAGTTTTTATTTTAAGAAAATAAAAGAAGATGAGGATGCTTTGAATATTGTATAAAGCCTTGTTAAATTCTTGATATTTATTTTCATAAAAATTGAAAAAGAGAACAATGGTGCCACATGTAAATTTGCATGTTATCTCAAGTTACAATTGTTAATTCCATGTATTATAAGGCTTACAAATGTCTTAAATTTTTTATCTAAATTATATTAGCTATTTACTTTTATACTTATATTTATTTATTGTATATATTTTTATTTTTCTTAAATATTTAAACTTCTCTTATATTTATCTATTGAATAATTACTTTCCTTAATTTATACAAATATGATCTTTTGAAGAAAATAATATAAATCAAGTTATCATAAAAATATATTTTAAATCCAAATATTTTAAGATGTTTATCTTTTGAATTTTCTATTAATATGATATGTTCATATATATATTCATTAACACATTTCCTCTTTACTTGTAATTATACGTTTAAAGAAAATTTTAAGACATCACTTTGAATTTCAAAATTGAATTCTACTTACAATCAACTTATGTATACACAAAATCAAATACATATTTTGTTTTTAAAGGATGAATTTTGCCAATTTAAGTAATTATATAAATATGTTTACTGTGATTGTATATTCAAAATAGATTTGTATATGAACTAACATGAAAAATCATAGAGTTTCACGTATCTATTTATATATTTAATAATTTACTATATGATTCATCATTTATATATATACATCCAGACATCTTAATCATCAAATTTGTTTGTTCAATCCAAATAAAATCAGTACTTTAATAGTTTAAAATCATTTAATTGTCAAATTATCAGCTGTTATAAATTTGGTTATCACACTCCTCCCCGCTTTGAATCTTTTCGTCCTCGAAAAGAAACAAAGCCAGAAATTATTTAATAACTTAAAACCAGATAATTTTATTCTTAACATTTTTTTAAATACTTTAAAAATCTTTATAATATTACTAGATTAGTTTTTATAAAAATATTTTTATAACTCGATGTCTCAACAAGTTCATCCTCGTTCTCACAGAGATTCGGTCATACGTTGATCAGGCGTAGGACTGAAAATCTATAAGTACTTGGTAAACTCATTTTTAACAGCCAGTGAAAATACATGGAAAATAATTTTATTGAAAATGTAGATTTTTTTTTGAAAATAGAGGAATATCTTTTGTGAGGATACTATGGAAATCATCACCCCCATCCATGGTCGTAGTTACATCTTGGGTTACGTTGCCATCGCAACAAAAGTCCGTGTAACTGTTGGCTCTCAGTGTCACACACGACTTTCACTGTTAAAATGAAACTTTTCCACTCCTACATAGGTCGCAGTCTACCGGTATAAAATCAAATGCAGACTGTTGGCTCTCAGCGGCACACACGACTTTCGCTATGTTACCATAGGTCGCAGTTACATTCCAGTGTTACGTTGCCATCGCAGCAAAAGTTCATGTAACTTTTGGCTCTCAGCGGCACACACGACTTTCGCTATGGTACACACTACTCATAATCCCCAGGAACTTGTTTTGTCCGGACTCCTCACAGGATCAACTTTAGAACCCCTCCTTGGGGCTCAAGGCAGCACCACCCAGTGGCACTCCCGAGAAGTTCATTTTAAGGGAGCGCCTTTTTCCCCAGAGTCATCATCAAAATACTTTATACTATACACATATAGTATCTTTCAAATCATACACCTAGTATGATCTCATACAAAGCTTCTTTACACAAAACCGATTATCCCAAAATCGATAATTCTCAAACTAGGCTTTCCAAATTCAAATATTGATTTTACCCAAAAATCAAAAGCCTTTCCAAGTTCAAAGGTTCCCAAAACCTTTTCTAAAATCCTCATAAGATCCTTTATATATATATACATAGATATATATAATTTTTAAAAACTTTGGATCATTTCAATCTTGTATAAAACTCCTTTTATACTTCAAATACTTTCAAAATCCTTTCCTTATGGCAATAGATTCAACAAGGGAAGTTTCATCTTACATATAACAAAGATATATAACCTTGTTTATTCAAAATCAAATATTCCAATTTTGATTACTCTTTTAAATATCGTTTTCATTCGAAACTGTATGATGTACACATATCATCCGTACGCTATACCAATCTGATGGCTCACTCGATCACACAATTCCATTTCCGAACTAGTATCGTCCACCCGACTTCCTAGTGCGGACACAGATCTGGTTTCTTTATTAGAAACCTTCATTCTTCTTACATAGCTATAACTATGATAGAGAATATTCAAAACCAATCAACAATCCATATCCAGGTTCGCAGTCGAAAATTGAGTGAAAAATCCCACTCGGATCGATATAACTATCTCGAAATTTTGTGCTCGAATCTGTATCAAATTACTATGCGAATAGAATAATATATGTCACGACCCGAAGTTCAACGCCCAAAAATCGACATCAAATACCTCACTTGTATTCGACCGTCGGAGATTCGAACGTCGAATTCCAGTTCGGATGGAGCTTATAACAACATTAAATGAATATAAATAGCAGAAAACAAAACTGCCAACATCAATATCCCAGATACAACATCACAATACCATTACAAACACATCTCCTACATCAGAGTAATTTATACATATACAACACTACACAAAAATAGACCATCACAAAGGAACAACATGTGATTACACTCCAAGAAAGTCTTCAAATGAAATGAAATGATAGCGAACATCCAACTAAAAACCTTGAGATCCAAAAGTTTCAAAATATCTCCAAGTTAAAACCTTTAAAAACCAGTAGCCTCCAAACCATATGACTCCAAAATCTAGCTAGCACCAAAAAACGGAAGATCTGCTACTAGGCTGCCTGTGTGGAAATTATGGGCACCCAGAGTTTAGAAAAGAAACAATAAACTCCGAGTCAGTCATGAGACTGGTGTGAGTAAACAAAACAGTTGTTTGAAATAAAAGCAGTTTGTTTTAAATCAAAAGCAAACAAAAGAATTTGAAAGAAATTCGTAATGCTTTTTGAAAATGAAACTGCATAAGGCCTCCTGCCACACACACAATGCAAACGCAGACTTGGAGGAGATTTCTCCTTATGACAGTCAAAAATGCTTGATATGGTAAAATCTCTTTGATATTATTACTAGTGCATAGTGTAGAAAATATTTTCGAAAATATAGTATTAATCTAAGCCGGCGTACCACATTTCGTCGTATGCCTACTACAGCTACCATGGTTTGTGGCATGTTACTGCCACGCTGCATGGTAGTTTATATGATTAAAAACCGTACAGGGTTCGTATTGTTTCTTTGGATTTCCAACAAATGATCAGGCTAAGGAACTTTTTGGGCCATATGGGTACGCCTCTGGAGGGACGTCCCGAGAACCTAAACGGATCTCTGCCAACTCAAGGCCGGGTTACCTCTATAACTAGGTAACTACTGACACGAGTATGCCATCCCCCGGTTGTAACCGACCTTTATCCGAAGCCTCAACAACAATAATCACAAATTAATATATATATTTGCGATATCCACATAAGTTAAGTTTCTGGGCTCCATACCTTGATACCACTTCTATCCAGAAGGAAATGCACATACCCTAAGGGGCGCTACCCCAATAACCTTGCCGCATCTTTCCTGTTTCGACCATTACCGGTTTGTGAGGTTCGACGAAGTCTCGTCCACAAAGCTACGCTTTTCACAAAAGCCATGCTTTGATCAACAAATGATCAGCAATCGATCATCAATATACAGCAGCACTTAGCGTGCCACACTACCAAATTGGGAGTATATCGCTGATAACCTTCAGCTACATAACCTCTAAGCTCGTACGTCTCAGAGAAGGGTGTTAAGCTAAGAGAATAAAACCTCCGCCACTAACAGATATGTATTTGAAAGAAATCTGCTTTATATCTCAAAGTGTAGTGTTAGACACACGACCATACAAGTCTGTTCCGGGTTCGAACAGAACCGAAGGAACTTCGTCCAATAAAGGAAGAAGTCCTTGCAAATCCGAGTGTCCACAATCTCGATCAGACTTCCCATCACTTAGGGAATCCCTATACCGGAGCAACTCGGTGCAGAGACAATCGATAGGTTATCCTACCATTTTAGAAGATACCCGATCTTCACCACCGGTCTTCAATTGCTCTCCATTCGTCGAATCGCTATTCAGAATGGGTTATATGACACAAAGGTCCTCTCCCGGCTAATCCGAATAGTGAGCATCAATTTTTAAAACATGTGGATATGTCATTCACAAAGATTCACAGGTTCAATGTGGATTTGGAATAACCAACTGGAATCCGACCCCCTGTCGCATCGAAATTCAAGTGCCATTTCTACGGGCAAAAAGAAAGGGTTTCATATTCACACAGAAAATACAGGATCACAGCTCAGCACAAAACAATTTATATCACATAGCATCAAAATTACAATCAGAGATATCAATCAATACCCATCACACAATAGTTATCAATCATATACAACTACGATGGATAAATTGTGTGAATTAAACTAATTAATCACAAAATTAATTCATTAATGATTTTAATCAATGATTCGTTATCCCTAATAAAAATTAATTAAATCTTTAATTATCTTCATTAATTAAACATGCCTTAATTAATTATCCTAATTAATAAATCCTTAATTGTTAATTAATGAAACCCTAATTACTTTTATTTATTAATTAAACCTTACATTTAAGTAATTACTTTTCAAGTAATTATATTATCAAATTTTCAATTATTTAATAAATCAAAAGGTAAATTAATTACTTTGACTTTTCTTTAGAGCTTGTTTTATAAATTATCTCTATTACATCAGTTAGTTAAAAGATTAAGTTTTTCTTAAATAACATTTATTTTAATTACCTTCCATAATTTCATTATTAATTTATATAAATAAATTCTTGAATTAATGTAACAAAATTTAAATTAAGTTTAATTACTTTAAATGTCTTGTTTTAAACCTTAATCAGCTAAAAGCTCAAATAAAAATCATCATTTAATAAAAGGCATTAAAAATCGTTCAAAAAGTTGAATTTTCATTTTAAAGCAAAACTGTTTTGTATATAAAATCCGAGGCCACTTCGAGTCTTCCCCAGAAGATTTTGTTGTTTTCTTCGAGCTTCTATAAAATTTGACCCGAGTGACACATTTTTTCAAAAATTTGGTTAAGTATAAAAACCAACCCGATACAATGAAAATTTAACACGAGTTTCCCACCCATTTCCCCACGTATTGCCTCAAGCAACTTCCCTTTCTTCTCCAATCATCACATTGTCACAACAATCAACCACGTGCACGTGCACGTCGCCGATAGTCGCCTCCGACCAACGCCATCGCCTCCGGCAACTCATTCATCACCACAGCAACCCAATTCGACCACCTAAACATTCATACTCTCCACGAATCGAAATTAAGCATTACTGATCAACCCAAACCCAAAACGACCATCAGTCGATTGCCTCGCCCCCAAAGCTCCGACCACCAGATGTCAGCCCCTTCCAGTCACACCAAAACGACCATCAGTAATTGCCGGAAGATTTTGCTGTTTGCATCGAGCTTCTATAAAATTTGACCCGAGTGACTCATTTTTTCAAAAATTTGGTTAAGTATAAAACCAACCCGATACAATGAAAATTTAACATGAGTTTCCCTTCGAGTTTTCCACCCATTTCCCCGTGTATTTCCTCGAGAAACTTCCCTTTCTTCCCCAATCATCACACTGTCACAACAATCAACCACGTGCACGTCGCCGTTAGTCGCCTCCGACCAACGTCATCGCCTCTGGCAACTCATTCATCACCACAGCAACCCAATTCGACCACCTAAACATTCATACTCTCCACGAATCGAAATTGAGCATTACTGATGAACCCAAAGCCAAAATGACCATCAGCCAATTGCCTCGCCCCTAAAGCTCCGACCACCAAAAGTCAGCCCCTTTCGGTCACACCTTGCCGAACCCCTGCGCCACCAATCCCCAAAGCTACACCACGCTCGATCAACCTGAGACAAAGCATAGGCCACAACTCGAGCTCCAACTAAAACAAGGGCTTGGAAACAATTTCCGATCACCGCCATCGCTATAGCCCTCTTTAGCCTCAACCACCATTTTTCCCTGAACCCCCATGGCCTTCCCTACCTCCAGTAACAACTCCGATCACCCCAGTTGCTCCATCTTCCAGAAATCACCCAAAATCAAATTTCCAGAAAAACCCAAAATCCATAATCAATCCCATTTTAAAAATCTGAATTTTTGTGTTAAAAATCATAATTTTAAATGATGATTCAATACATATACATGAATCAACAAAATTCAACATTTTATTTATTTCATTATATAAGTTTTCACTAAAATCTTCTTGTTTAAAGGAAAATTCTAAACTTAATTTGCTTAAACATAATTTCATAAGCTAGATGAGTTTAAAACTTAGCTAGTTTGTATTAAATCCATAGCTTCAAAGTGTTTATATGGAAATTTTGAATTTTGTTAATTTATAAAACTCCATGAACAGGAATGAACAGAGGAATACAAATTACAGGCATGCAGAAACAAATACAACCATACTAACAAAATTATTTACAACTATCAACACATGCAGGTATCATTGTCTCAGCAATCACTTAAGCAACAATTTTTATCCTACTTAAGTTTTAAAAACTAGATGTTTATTCACAATTTTGGGACTGAAGACAAAAGAGGAACAAAGGAAAACTCTGGAATTTGAAAACTGCAAATTTTGATTTCAACTTGATACCGGACTTTAGATTTTCCTGCAACTAATTGATTAAAAAGTTGCTTAGTTTCTGATGTAATTACCTGATTAGTTATTTAACAAAAAATTAAATTTCAAAGAAGGATTTAACTTATAGTTTTTTTCTTTATGACAGCAAAAAAAAATGAGGATGCTGTCAAGTTTTTAAGTGGAAAAAGAATTTTGAGTTGCTGATCAAAAAGTTTGAAAGAAGAAGCTTGCTTTGTTTTTTTTTTTTCTGGTTTGTGAATTGAGGATTTGAGAAATTTTCTCTTCTCAGATCTGTTCCTTTAATTTTAATTTTAATTTTTTAGGCTTTAGAAAATGTGTAGAAGATGAATTACCTGTGTATTTTTTTTCTTTTTTATGAATCTTTAAGGAAAATGAAAATGATATATGACACTTGTTTAACTTTTCTTCCCTTGAATTACACTTATCAACATAGTTATTATTAATTTAACACTTGTAAGAAAATTTTCTTCTTTTATTAACAAAGTATTTTACATTATTTTAATTTACATTTAAACTTACATTAAGATATTAGCTTTATATTAATGCAAATTATTAAAAGAGAGTGTTTTGAATTTTTTTTAAATACATATTATATAAATTGCATAGATACATTTATAAATCAAATTATTTATTTTAAATTCAAATTAAAAATCAAATTCAATATATGAATTCAAATTTACCCACATATGCACTAATACATATATATTCACATATATGAATCAAAATTTGAAATTTTTATTCATTTACTTCATCACTTATTATTTATTTTGTAACTTTTTAAATTATATTATAAAAGTTCAACAATAACCAAATTTAAATTGATAAAATTTTGGCATGTTATAGATTCCCCCTTAAGAAAATTTCGTCCTCGAAATTTGAAAGAGGGAGAGAAGCAAACAAAGAATATACGAATTTAGAAAAGAATAGAGAAATGGCTTGCCAATTTAAGCCGAAATATCCACCCTGCATTTGGGATAAGACTTTTGCATACTGTCTTCTGTCTCCCAAGTACAGTCCTTTGGATCACCGCTCCACTGCACTTTACCAGTTTCACAATTTTGTTCCTTATTTGCTTTTCGTCCCGATCCACAATCTTAGTTGGTTCTCTTTTAACTGTTAAATTTGGTGTGATCTCTAGATTCTGCTACATTGCCTCTTCGATAATACTGTCTGGATCGGGCACGTACTTCCGTAGATGTGATACGTGAAATACATCGTGTATGCCGGATAACCAGTTAGGTAGTTGCACTCGATATGCTAGAGGACCAATTCTTTCCAAAATAGGAAACAGACCAATGTATCGCGGTGCCAACTTACCATTTTTCCCAAATCTTAACACATCCTGCATTGGGGTTACTTTCAAGAAAACAGAATCTCCAACTTGAAATTCCAAAGCTCTTCTTCTGCGGTCGTAATAACTCTTCTGGCGGCTCTGAGCAGTTATTAACTTCTTTCGAATAAAATCAACCTTTTTAGTGGCTTCCTTAACATGTCTGGTCCAAGGACGAGTTTATCACCGGATTCAATCCAGCATGCCGGTGATCGACATGGTCGACCATATAAAGCCTCAAAAGGAGCCATTTCGATACTGGCTTGATAGCTGTTATTATATGAAATTCGACCAAATGTAAATAGTCTTCTCAAGAACCACCAAAGTCGAGAATACAAGCTCGCAAAAGATCCTCTAATATTCGATTTATCCTTTCTATCTGCCCATCAAATTGTGGATTATAAGCAGTACTGAAATTTAGCTTTATTCCCAACGTGGCTTGAAACGCTTCCCAAAATCTATTAGTGAAGATCGGGTCACGATCACTCACTATACTTCTCGGTATACCATGGAGATGGACAATCTCTTTGATACATAGCTCAGCTAAACTTGCTACTGTCCGACTGGATTTCACTGGAATGAAGTGAGTAGTTTTGGTTAGACAGTCCATTATAACCCAAATCGCTTCATTTCCCTTCATGGTTCATGGCAATCCGTCGATAAAATCCATTGATACCTGATCCTATTTCCATTTTGGTACCTCCAAAAGCTGGAGTAAACCCGCCATCTTCTTCTGGTCACTTTTAATTTGCTGACAGGTAGCACAACGACTCACATATATAGATATATCTCTTTTTATTGTCTTTCCCCAGAAGGTTCTTTTAATATCTCTATACATTTTATTAACTCCTGGATGGATACTGAGTTTTGACTCATGACATTCATCTAAAACTTCACACTTCAAATCAGGGAAGTCTGGAACACATATCCTGCCTTTCAGCCTAATAACTTCATTATTATCAATTGCAAAACTAGAATCTTCTCCTTGATGAATTCTTGTACTAATTCCACGAAGGAACCGGTCTTCTTTTTGCTTACTGGCGATCTTTTCAAGGAGAGTAGGAGTAACTACAAGATATGCAATAACAGCTTGCCTCCTACTTAAAGCGTCGACAACTACATTAGCCTTTCCGGGCGTATATTGAATATCTAAGTCATATGACACTAGAAATTCTAGCCATCCTGTTGTTGCCATAGATTTAAATCTTTCTGGGTGAAGAGATACTTTAAAGATTTGTGGTCGATGAATAATTCAAAATTTTCACCTAAACAAAGAGAGTTCATTTAGTTAAGTTAAATTTCTTATATCCGTAAGAAAGCTGAAAAAGTTCTTACCCAAAAGATAGCATCGCCAGATTTTCAAAGGGAAAATAACAGCTAAAAGCTCCAAATCGTGTGTAGGGTAATTTCTCTCATGCGGCCGTAATTGTGTACTTGCGTAGGCAATTATTTTTTCCATTTTGCATTAGCACCGCACCCAAACCGTCTCCACAAGCATCAGTATAGACGGATAACCCTTGGTTCCCGTTAATGACAGCGAGAATGGGAGAGGTAGTTTATCTCCTTTTCAATTCCTGAAAAGCTTCATCACATCTTGGAGTCCAATCGAATTTAGCATTTTTCATTGTTAGCTTAGTCAGTGGACTGGCCAATTTAGAAAAATCCTGGACAAACTTCCTATATTATCCCGCTAAACCTAGAAAACTTCGAACTTCTCTAGGAGCAGTGGGTCGCTTCCTGTCCAGAATTGCAGAAATCTTGCTTGGATCAACAGAAATCCCTTCTTCATTAACAATATGACCGAGAAATCTGACTTCTTTGACCCAAAATTGACATTTAGAGAATTTAGCGAATAGGATATTCCTCCTCAATATCTCCAAAACAATTCTGAGATGTTCAGCATGCTCCTCTTTCGTTTTGGAGTAAATCAAGATATCATCAATAAATACAAGGACAAATTTGTTCAATACTTCTCGAAACACTCGGGTCATTAAATCTACGAAATACGCGGGAGCGTTGGTTAGTCCGAAGGGCATGATTAACCATTCGTAGAACATGTTAGGACCCCTAAAGGCAGTTAAATGAACACAATCCTCGGCTATTCGCAGTTGATGTAATCCTTGAGCTAAATCCATCTTAGAAAATAATCGAGCGCCATGAAGTTGATCGAATAGATCGTCAATTCTAGGTAAATGGAATTTGTTCTTGAGAGTTTGTTTATTGAGATCGCGGTAATCTACACACAATCTCAAAGGTCCGTCTGATTTAGCCACAAACACGACAGCTGAACCCCATTCGGAAACACTAAGGCGAATCGATCCTTTTTCTATTAAATCTCGTGTTTGATTGACTAATTAAATTCTTTCCTTAGGTGCCATCTTACGACTTGCGTGGACGACAGGACGGGCATTGGGTACTAAGTCAATTCGGAATTCTATTTCTCTGTGTGGGGGTGAGGATTTCACTTCTTCAAATATATCGGAAAATTCCTGAACAACAGGTATAGACTCCAGACCGGGTTCCGGATATCCCAAAGTAAACATCAATTTATCTCTCTTTGGACTCGGATCCTCACAAGAGATTTCAATAAAATTTCCAAAGTTTGTTTTGACTAAAATTGTCCGATTATTACAATCCAATTTAGTTTCGTATCTCGACAACCAGTTCATTCCAAGTAAGATTTCAAATTCATCAAATTCGAGGATATAAAGGTTGACAGGAAATTGATAGCAAGCATATGAAATAGGGACTTTCCTACAATACAAACAAAGATTTGCGGGACCTCCAACCGGATTTTTCACGCAAATAGGGTCATCAACAAATTCAGTTTTAAGTTCTAATTCATTTACGGTTTGTTGGGAGATAATACTATGTAAGGTTCTCGTGTCAAACAAAACTCTAACAAATTTATCATAAATAGTAAGGTTACCTTCTAGAACACCTTTTCCTTTATCTGCTTTTCGAAGTTGAAGGGTCTTCCTTTATCGCATAAACATTTTCCACCTTTGTTTGTTTCATCACCGGGCAATTCTTGAAAACATGTCCAGGCTTGTGACAATTATAGCATTCTCTAAATCCTTGATCATTCTTCGTGGGTTGTTCCTTCTTAACTTGCTTCTTTGGGTTCTTGCAGTTGTTTGAATAATGGCCCTTCTTTGGGCAATTGTAACAAGTTACATTTCTAGCCGAATTTTCTTGACGGCTCCTCTTATCCTTGCCTTGATGTGGCTTCTTGCCCCCAAACTTCCTTTTCTTCCAATTCTGATTACTTGAATTCCTGCTTTCCCTTGGAATCTCCTGCATATCCAGGGTGGCATACCGATATCCCATATCAATAAGACCAGAAAAAGATTCTTTGATGTGTGCTGTCATCCTTTCGTGATACTTCTTGTTCATTCCACGAATGAATCTTTCATTTTTATTTAGAGGCGTATTCACCAACTCCGGACCGAAACAGGATTGTTCGTTTAACTTGTTTAAGTACTTCTCAAAAGACAAGCCTCCTTGCTTTAAGTCTAGAAATTCTTGATACATTCAGGAAATTCCTGCTGACGGCATACAACGCTTTTCAAACACCTCCTTAAATCGACTCCAAGTAAATTCTTCTTCCGGTTCATCTATTGTAACCGTTTCCCACCAGGCCGAGGCTTCATCTTGTAGTTGCCAAGAAGCAACGAGACGCATTTGATCATCTTGGAGCTTAAGCCCTTTAAAATTCTTTTCACATGGTCTAATCCAAGCCCGGGCTTCAATAATTGACTCTTTGCCGGTAAACGGCCTACCACCAAGTCTTGAGAAGCTCTTATACAAATCAGCCAGATTCGGCTGATATTGAGTAGGCATAATTGCTTCCGCTGAAGGAGAAACTTGACTAGCTGTTGTAGCATTTCCCTGACCCCTCGGTCTACCTCTTCGCCCGCTCATTCTTACTATCTGTAATTAGTAAGAAACTTAATTTATAGATTTAGACAAAATATCTTGAGGAATATCAGCAGTTAAAGGAAATAGACTAAGAAAATTTGAGGTTTCAGTCTCGGTTTATACTCATTCTAGGGTATACTTCACCCTATCTCTAATGATCCATCTAATGTGTTATACTCCGTAGCTAAAGTTCTTACTCAACCTTTAGCTCTGATACCACTGGTCACGACCCGAAGTTTAGCGTTCAAAAATTGACATCAAATACCATACTTGTATTCGACTGCCGGAGATTCGAACGTCGAATTCCAGTTCGGATGGAGCTTATAACAACATTAGATGAATATAAACAACGGAAAACAAAACTGCCAACATCAATATCCCAGATACAATATCACAATACCATTACAAACAAATCTCCTACATCAAAGTATTTTATACATATACAACACTCCACCAAAATAGACCATCACAAAGGAACAACATGTGATTACACTCCAAGAAAGTCTTTAAATGAAATGAAATGTTAGCGAACATCCAACTAAAAACCTTGAGATCCAAAAGTTTCAAAATATCTCCAAGTTAAAACCTTCAAAAACCAGTAGCCTCCAAACCATACGACTTCAAAATCCAGCTAGCACCAAAACACGGAAGACCTGCTACTAGGCAGCCCGTGTGGAAATTATGGGCACCCAGAGTTTAGATAAGAAACAATAAACTCCGGGTCAGTCATGGGACTGGTATGAGTAAACAAAACAGTTTTTTGAAATAAAGGCAGTTTATTTTAAATCAAAAGCAAACAAAAGAATTTGAAAGAAATTCGCAATGCTTTTTGAAAATGAAACTGCATAAGGCCACCCGCCACACACACAATGCAAACACAGACTTGGAGGAGATTTCTCCTTATGACAGTCAAAAATGCTTGATACGGTAAAATCTCTTTGATATTATTACTAGTGCATAGTGTAGAAAATATTTTTGAAAATATAATATTAATCTTAGCCGGCATACCACATTTCGTCGTATGCCTACTACAGCTACCGTGGTTTGTGGCAGGTTACCGCCATGCTGCATGACAGGTTATACAATTAAAAACCGTACAGGGTTCGTATTGTTTCTTTGGATTTCCAACAAATGGTCGGGCTAAGGAACTTCCTGGGCCACATCGGTACGCCTCTGGAGGGACGTCCCAAGAACCTAACCTGATCTCTGCCAACACAAGGCCGGGTTACCTCTATAACTAGGTAACTACTGACACGAGTATGTCATCCCCCGGTTGTAACCAACCTTTATCCGGGGCCTCAACAACAATAATCACAAAGTAATATATATATTTGCAATATCCACATAAGTTAAGTATTTGGGCTCCATACCATTATACCACTTCTGTGACGCCCCACCTCTATACCCACGCTAGCCAAGGACACTACAGGGTAATGCCGTCAACTAACACGGAGAATAAGGCTGGTTAGGAGCGACCATCTATAGCCTTGCTCTAACTATCTATTGAATACATCAACAATAGACATACCAAGCAGGCCGACATACCCAATGAATACTTAAAACAAAACCATAGGCGGTTGAAGGATTTATCAGAACAGAATATAACAACTCAAACGTAATATACATCACAGAACAGTGGATCATCATATACACATATATTGATACAGAGTATACAAAATAATACATGTCAAGTGGTATAGCAAACCACAATATACAGACGAATTAAGAGAATACACATATCAGAGTTACAATAAAAGGACTACACAAAAAGCTTTAACAAAACGAAACAAGCTGAATAGTCCATGCGGAAGCAAAAGAGGCTAAGTCCAAAAGCACCTAACCTAAAATATCTCGGTCTGACCCGAGTATAAAATACACGAGTCAGTCTAGCTAAACAAATCAGTTAGATAAACTGAACAACAATAAACCTGTAAGGTTACAAGGTATAACAAATATCTCTAAAGGAGATACCACAATCATCTAATCAAAAGATGAATCATATGATAACAAAACAAGCCTCATATCATCGGCAACATAGATAAACAAAGGATACAAATATCCCAAATCAAGCCAAAAAGGCAAATAACAAATACCAATAAAGGTAACACAAGTTCCACAAGGTAATCGCTACATATCATGCGGCTCAAAAAGACCAACTCCGAAGGGCGATACCTAGGGAATATACATATCAATGAAACATAAGATTGCTCGAGCTCAGCACTGTATAAACAAGGATCCATGAGCCCGAAGACTCCAAATCCAATATCACCCATGCGGCTCATAACGACCAACATCGGAAGCGATACTATAGGGCAACAAACCCGAAGGCACATACCCAAAGGCAACAAATCTGAAGGAGACAGTCCAAATACACTATTCCAAAGGCAACAAACCGTAGTGCTGAAGGTCCGGAGGCCCAGTACTGGACACCACTAACTGGCAGAATGTGTCATAACTCTAAAAAAGGAATCCGAAAAGTGGTAACGTGAGTCCCATAACCACTCATTCTCACTAAACGGTCTACTATCCGTTAGTTAATTTCACACTCAAAGCAGTAAAAAATTCACCTCATATCATCGGTAAACCAAACCCGAAGGTCAAAACGATCAATTGGATAGGTTGGGGATTAATCGGAAGGATAAACGCACAGATTCATGGTCCGTGTTTTGCCCAACCATTTAACCACCCTTCCACTTCGCTCGAAGTGCGAAATTGTGCGTGTGTTTTAAATAGAATTTATAAATCGGGAAGCGAGCTTTTAATACGACTTGAAGAAATCATTTATAAAAACCTGTGAATAAATTCAAAAAGGAATCATCTAAGTCAAATATGCATAACAACTAATTGGAATCAATATGCATTGATCAAATTTGGAAAACTAAGCGAACAAGGCAAATTAACAAAGCAACAGGTTCAGACGTCTGAAAGAAGTGGTTCAGACGTCTGAATCTAAAAATTAATTTCTTCTTCAAAAGAGAATTCAAACGTCTGAACCCAATTTTTCAGACGTCTGAAATAAGAAATATTTTGCCTATTTCCTTTCTGGTCGAAATTAAGCACTTTCAGACGTCTGAGGACTTTGATTCAGACGTCTGAATCTGGGATGAAAAAACTTCCCCAGAACAATATTAAGACGTTTGAAAATAGGGTTTCAGACGTCTGAAACCTGATTTTCAGGCATTTCCTGAACCTAGGCCATCTATGGCCTAACAAATCGAAAGCAATCGGACGCATGTTGATTATGGGCTTTCGTCAAACGACTATCCAACCTTAACGACACACTCGAACACTCCGAACAACATAAACATCAACCATATAAGGTTTTACATAGATTTGGCTTCAAAAATCATAATTTGGCAATTTCACCAAAGCAAACCAAATCGAAAGCAAATGCATATGAACAAGTGTTAGGAATTCATACCTAACATCAATGATATCAAAAGAAGTAGATGTGAGTCCAAAACTCACCTTTTAATTCAAAACAAGAATAGAGAAGCTCAATAGCAAAGAAAACAACCAACCACTCCCCACTTCAACTCTACTAGCTTCAATCTAAGATCAAAACAAGTATTTTCCTAAGTTAGATTTAGGAATTCTGAGATTGAAGAGATAAAGAGATATTGAAGATTAAGTGGAGGCTTACCTATGGTTTCTCTTTGATTTTGGAGCAAGAATTCAAGTTTGCAATGAGAAACTAGGGCTTGCAATTTCTATTTCCTCTTCCCTTCCACCATTTTCAGTTTTAACTTAAGTGTTAGAATAGAAAATGAGTGAATGGAGAGGAGAGGGCTGAGTTAGGGTATTAGTTAGCTAGTGGGCTGAACCCAACCCAAAACCCAACTAGAAAAAGTAGCCAAATTCAACTTACTCCAAACATATCAAAGCTTATAATCAAAAAGACCGCAAACGCCATTTTGAAACCAATAGAGGTGGTATCGAGTCCCAATTCGTCCATTTGCAAAAAGTAACATTTCTGACCTAAAAATCTGGCCAACGACGCCATATTTAAATAAAACATTTAAATATAAAATCGTTAAATATGCGGGTTGTTACAACTTCTATCCAGAAGAAAATGCACATACCCTAAGAGGCGCTACCTCCAATAACCTTGCCACATCTTTGTTGTTTCGACCATTACCGGTTTGTGAGGTTCGACAAAGTCTCGTCCACAAAGCTACGATTTTCACAAAAGCCATTCTTTGATCAACAAAAGTTCAGCAATTGATCATCAATACACAGCAGCACTTAGTGTGCCACACTACCAAACTGGGAGTATATCGCTGATATCCTTCAACAACATAACCTCTGAGCTCGTACGTCTCAGAGAAGGGTGTTAAGCTAAGAGAATAAATCCTTCGCGACTAACAGATATGTATTTGAAAGAAATCCGCTTTATATATCAAAGTGTAGTGTTAGACACACGACCATACAAGTCTGTTCTGGGTTCGAACAGAACCGAAGGCACTTTGTCCAATAAAGGAAGAAGTCCTTGCAAATCCGGGCGTCCACAATCCCGATCAAACTTCCCATCACTTAAGGAATCCCTATACCGGATCAACTCAGTGCAGAGACAATCGATAGGTTATCCTATCGTTTTCGAAGATACCTTGTCTTCACCACCGGTCTTCAATTACTCTCCATTCGTCGAATCACTATTCGGAATGGGTTATATGACACAAAGGTCCTCTCCCCGCTAATCCGAATAGTGAGCGTCAATTTTTAAAACATGTGGATATGTCATTCACAAAGATTCACAGGTTTGATGTGGGTTTCGGATAACCAACTGAATCCGACCCCGTGTCGCATCGAAATTCAAGTGCCGTTTCTATAGGCAAAAAGAAAAGGTTTCATATTCACATAGAAAATAAAGGATCACAGCTCAGCACAAAACAATTTATATCACATAGCATCAAAATTACAATCAGAGATATTAATCAATACCCATCATACAATTATCAATCATATACAACTACGATGAATAAATTGTGTGAATTAAAATAATTAATAACAAAATTAATTCATTTGTGATTTTAATCAATGATTCGTTATCCCTAATAAAAATTAATTAAATCTTTAATTATCTTCATTAATTAAGCATTCCTTAATTAAATACCCTAATTAATAAATCCTTAATTGTTAATTAATGAAACCCTAATTACTTTTATTTATTAATTCAACCTCAAATTTAGGTAATTACTTCTCAAGTAATTATATTATCAAATTTTCAATTATTTAATAAATCAAAAGATAAATTAATTACTTTCATTTTTCTTTAGAGCTTGCTTTATAAATTATCGCTATTACATCAGTTAGTTAAAAGATTAAGTTTTGCTTAAATAACATTTATTTTAATTACCTTCCTTAATTTCATTATTAATTTATATAAATAAATTCTTGAGTTAATGTAACAAAATTTAAATTGAGTTTAATTACTTTAAAATGTCTTGTTTTAAACCTTAATTAGCTAAAGATCAAATAAAAATCATCATTTAATAAAAGGCGTTTAAAATCGTTCAAAAAGTTGAATTTTCATTTTAAAGCAAAACGGTTTTGTATATAAAATCGGAGGCCACTTCGAGCCTTCGCCGGAAGATTTTGCTGTTTGCATCGAGCTTCTATAAAATTTGATCCGAGTGACTCATTTTTTCAAAAATTTGGTTAAGTATAAAACCAACCCGATACAATGAAAATTTAACACGAGTTTCCCTTCGAGTTTTCCACCCATTTCCCCGTGTATTGCCTCGAGAAACTTCCCTTTCTTCCCCAATCATCACACTGTCACAACAATCAACCACGTGCACGTCTCCGTTAGTCGCCTCCGACCAACGTCATCGCCTCCGACAACTCATTCATCACCACAACAACCCAATTCGACCACCTAAACATTCATACTCTCCACGAATCGAAATTGAGCATTACTGATGAACCCAAACCCAAAACGACCATCAGCCAATTGCCTCGCCCCTAAAGCTCCGACCACCAAAAGTCAGCCCCTTTCGGTCACACCTTGCCGAACCCCTGCGCCACCAATCCCCAAAGCTACACCACGCTCGATCAACCTGAGACAAAGCATAGGCCACAACTCGAGCTCCAACTAAAACAAGGGCTTGGAAACAATTTCCGATCACCGCCATCGCCACAGCCCTCTTTAGCCTCAACCACCATTTTTCCCTAAACCCCCATTGCCTTCCCCACCTCCAGTAATAACTCCGATCACCCCGGTTGCTCCATCTTCCAGAAATCACCCAAAATCAAATTTCCAGAAAAACCCAAAATCCATATTCAATCCCATTTAAAAATTATGGATTTTTTTGTTAATAATCATAATTTTAAATGATGATTTAATACATATACATGAATCAATAAAATTCAACATTTTATTTATCTCATTATATAAGTTCTCACTGAAATCTTCTTGTTTACAGGAAATTTCTAAACTTAATTTGCTTAAACATAATTTCATAAGCTAGATGAGTTTAAAACATAACTAGTTTGTTTTAAATCCATAGCTTCAAAGTGTTTGTATGGAAAGTTAAAATTTTGTTAATTTACAAAACTCCGTGAACAGGAATGAACAGAGGAATACAAATTACAGGCATGCAGAAACAAATACAACCATACTAACAATATTATTTACAACTATCAACACATGCAGGTATCATTGTCTCAGCAATCACTTAAGCAACAATTTTTATCCTACTTAAGTTTTAAAAACTAGATGTTTACTCACAATTTTGGGACTGAAGACAAAAGAGGAACCGAGGAAAACTCTGGAATTTGAAAACTGCAAATTTTGAGTTCAACTTGATACTGGACTTTAGATTTTCCTGCAACTAATTGATTAAAAAGTTGCTTAGTTTCTGATGTAATTACCTGATTAGTTATTTAACAAAAATTTAAACTTCAAAGAAGGATTTAACTTACATTTTTTTCTTTATGACAGCAAACAAAATGAGGATGCTGTCAAGTTTTTAAGTGGAAAAAGAATTTTGAGTCGCTGATCAAAAAGTTTGAAAGAAGAAGTTTGCTTTTTTTTTCTGGTTTGTGAATTGAGGATTTGAGAAATTTTTTCTTCTTAGATCCGTTCCTTTAATTTTATTTTTATTTTTTTAGGCTTTAGAAAATGTGGATTTTTATCCTACTTAAGTTTTATCACTTAAGGAATCCCTATACCGGATCAACTCAGTGCAGAGACAATCGATAGGTTATCCTATCGTTTTCGAAGATACCTTGTCTTCACCACCGGTCTTCAATTACTCTCCATTCGTCGAATCACTATTCGGAATGGGTTATATGACACAAAGGTCCTCTCCCCGCTAATCCGAATAGTGAGCGTCAATTTTTAAAACATGTGGATATGTCATTCACAAAGATTCACAGGTTTGATGTGGGTTTCGGATAACCAACTGAATCCGACCCCGTGTCGCATCGAAATTCAAGTGCCGTTTCTATAGGCAAAAAGAAAAGGTTTCATATTCGCATAGAAAATACAGGATCACAGCTCAGCACAAAACAATTTATATCACATAGCATCAAAATTACAATCAGAGATATTAATCAATACCCATCATACAATTATCAATCATATACAACTACGATGAATAAATTGTGTGAATTAAAATAATTAATAACAAAATTAATTCATTAGTGATTTTAATCAATGATTCGTTATCCCTAATAAAAATTAATTAAATCTTTAATTATCTTCATTAATTAAGCATTCCTTAATTAAATACCCTAATTAATAAATCCTTAATTGTTAATTAATGAAACCCTAATTACTTTTATTTATTAATTCAACCTCAAATTTAGGTAATTACTTCTCAAGTAATTATATTATCAAATTTTCAATTATTTAATAAATCAAAAGATAAATTAATTACTTTCATTTTTCTTTAGAGCTTGCTTTATAAATTATCGCTATTACATCAGTTAGTTAAAAGATTAAGTTTTGCTTAAATAACATTTATTTTAATTACCTTCCTTAATTTCATTATTAATTTATATAAATAAATTCTTGAGTTAATGTAACAAAATTTAAATTGAGTTTAATTACTTTAAAATGTCTTGTTTTAAACCTTAATTAGCTAAAGATCAAATAAAAATCATCATTTAATAAAAGGCGTTTAAAATCGTTCAAAAAGTTGAATTTTCATTTTAAAGCAAAACGGTTTTGTATATAAAATCGGAGGCCACTTCGAGCCTTCGCCGGAAGATTTTGCTGTTTGCATCGAGCTTCTATAAAATTTGACCCGAGTGACTCATTTTTTCAAAAATTTGGTTAAGTATAAAACCAACCCGATACAATGAAAATTTAACATGAGTTTCCCTTCGAGTTTTCCACCCATTTCCCCGTGTATTTCCTCGAGAAACTTCCCTTTCTTCCCCAATCATCACACTGTCACAACAATCAACCACGTGCACGTCGCCGTTAGTCGCCTCCGACCAACGTCATCGCCTCTGGCAACTCATTCATCATCACAGCAACCCAATTCGACCACCTAAACATTCATACTCTCCACGAATCGAAATTGAGCATTACTGATGAACCCAAAGCCAAAATGACCATCAGCCAATTGCCTCGCCCCTAAAGCTCCGACCACCAAAAGTCAGCCCCTTTCGGTCACACCTTGCCGAACCCCTGCGCCACCAATCCCCAAAGCTACACCACGCTCGATCAACCTGAGACAAAGCATAGGCCACAACTCGAGCTCCAACTAAAACAAGGGCTTGGAAACAATTTCCGATCACCGCCATCGCTATAGCCCTCTTTAGCCTCAACCACCATTTTTCCCTAAACCCTCATTGCCTTCCCCACCTCCAGTAATAACTCCGATCACCCCGGTTGCTCCATCTTCCAGAAATCACCCAAAATCAAATTTCCAGAAAAACCCAAAATTCATATTCAATCCCATTTTAAAAATATGGATTTTTTGTTAATAATCATAATTTTAAATAATGATTCAATACATATACATGAATCAATAAAATTCAACATTTTATTTATCTCATTATATAAGTTTTCACTGAAATCTTCTTGTTTACAGGAAAATTCTAAACTTAATTTGCTTAAACATAATTTCGTAAGCTAGATAAGCTTAAAACATAACTAGTTTGTTTTAAATCCATAGCTTCAAAGTGTTTATATGGAAAGTTAAAATTTTGTTAATTTACAAAACTCCGTGAACAGGAATGAACAGAGGAATACAAATTACAGGCATGCAGAAACAAATACGACCATACTAACAGAATTGTTTACAACTATCAACACATGCAGGTATCATTGTCTCAACAATCACTTAAGCAACAATTTTTATCCTACTTAAGTTTTAAAAACTAGATGTTTACTCACAATTTTGGGACTGAAGACAAAAGAGGAATGGAGGAAAACTCTGGAATTTGAAAACTGCAAATTTTGAGTTCAACTTGATACTGGACTTTAGATTTTCCTGCAACTAATTGATTAAAAAGTTGCTTAGTTTCTGATGTAATTACCTGATTAGTTATTTAACAAAAATTTAAACTTCAAAGAAGGATTTAACTTACAGTTTTTTTCTTTATGACAGCAAACAAAATGAGGATGCTGTCAAGTTTTTAAGTGGAAAAAGAATTTTGAGTTGCTGATCAAAAAGTTTGAAAGAAGAAGCTTGCTTTGTTTTTTTTTCTGGTTTGTGAATTGAGGATTTGAGAAATTTTTTCTTCTTAGATCTGTTCCTTTAATTTTATTTTTATTTTTTTAGGCTTTAGAAAACGTGTAGAAGATGAATTACCTATGTATTTTTTTTCTTTTCTATGAATCTTTAAGGAAAATGAAAATGATATATGACACTTGTTTAACTTTTCTTCCCTTGAATTGCACTTGTCACCATAGTTATTATTAATTTAACACTTGTAAAAAAAATTTCTTCTTTTATTAACAAAGAAATTTACATTATTTTAATTTGCATTTAAACTTACATTAAGATATTAGCTTTATATTGATGCAAATTATTAAAAGAGAGTGTTTTGAATTTTTTTAAATACATATTATATAAATTGCATAGATATACATTTATAAATCAAATTATTTTACAAAACATTTATTTTAAAATTTATTTTAAATTCAAATTAAAAATCAAATTCAGTGTATGAATTCAAATTTACCCACATATGCACTAATACATATATATTCACATATATGAATCAAAATTTGAAATTTTTATTCATTTAATTCATCACTTATTATTTATTTTGTAACTTTTTAGATTATATTATAAAAGTTCAACAATAACCAAATTCAAATTAATAAAATTTTAGTATGCTATAATATACGTATACCTTACGTATTTGTTTTCATTGATCATTGACTAAATCAATTTCCTTCCTATTCACATTCACTTGAATTTTCACTGACTTATTCATATTTGCCTTAATCTCCATTTGAATTATCACTTCAATTCTTATCTCGGTTGGGTATTTAATCAATAACAGTTTGAACTCCGACCAGTTTATATTTAGAAAATAGCTTGAAAACTTAAAAATAGATAAGTAGTTGAAAATAATTATTAGTTTGCAAAATAGCTATATAATAGTTAACTAATTGTAAAATAGTTGGAAAAATAGTTAAATAATTATAGAAATTTCACATAATTACAAAATAGTTGTAAAATAGTAATTAATTTGTAACATAGTTGAAAAATAGTAATTAGTTTAGAAAGCAGTTGAAAAATGGTGAAATAGCTGCAAAAATAAATGTAAAACAAGTATAAAATAGTTTGGCTTTAAAAAGAAAGGTTGTATATACAATAAATAGCTTGGAAAAATAGATTTGCACTTAAAAAAATTTATTTTGAAAATATTCCAGGGTCAAACTGTTCAATTCCCAACCTCCAATCCCATCAATTCAATTTATATTTCCACTTCCATTTAAATTGACTCCATTCCAATTAAATAACTTCAATTTCCATCGAAATTGATTTATCCCCAATTCAAGATAAATTAATTCCTAATTTCTTTCAAATTTTCAAATCAAATTCTAGTTGAGTCGTAACGACCCGGAATTTTTACAGCATATTTTGATAAATATTAAATCTAAATTAAATCAAATATAAGCTTGTCAACATTTAAATTTATGAGATATTAAATGTTTAACAGTTATGTATGTTTGTAGAAGGGAAATTTTGATTTGAAATTTAAAATTTAAATACTTCAAAACCATTTAAAACAAAATAGGATTTATTCAATAGAATTGAATCAAAGATTCATTATTTGATATTTGATAAAAAAACATATGAATACACTTTTAGTTTTTAATATGATAAGTTTTAAAATAAACAAACATGAAATTATTTCACATAAATATGGAAGTGCAAAATTAGTATAAAACACAAACATACATTATAAATGTAATTGAAGTAACATAAAAATACAACATATAAATTATAATGTGCAATATACAAAAACAAGTATTTTCAAACAAACAATGATCTACAACATTTAAATTGTGCAACACAACAACCTTAAATAAAATGTTAAAACATCATTTGAACAAGTACGAGATTTCATATAGAATATAACTAACAAAATATAAATAAAACAAAAACATGTTGATAATAAAAATCATATCAGGAAGTTTGTAAAACATATAACCTATATGTAAGTTATTTAACAAATGAAACATTCAGGCATAAGAAAAATAAAGTCCATTTCAATATAAATAAACATATATGATAACTATAACTTGTGTAGGTGTTGTGTGCAGTTTTGTGCCTTAGGAAATCTGAGTGAACTTCAATATAAAACTAGTTTTCAACTCAAGGTAATAAAATTAAAATCTGTAGCTGGAACACTTATTGGCCGAAGTGATACTATCTTGTACAACAACAAAGTAAATACCACAAATATCTTTGTACTAATAGAAAACTGTCAGTAAAATTTATTACTTGCTGTCATAATTAATAACATGAACATTAAATAGCATAACATATTGTTTAACTAAGTACATAGCCGAAATTTCCTTATATCATTACTTTCTGCAGAATTTACTAGCCAATAAAAAAAAAGGAAAATGACTTGCAAATAAGACTGTCCAGTTGCAACCTGTATTAAGCTTCTATATGAATCTACTTATATATCATCAGTTTATATATATATCACTTATAACCTTTAATTTACTCATAAACACTGAACACAAACTTAAACTAAAAGAGAGAAAAAAAGAAAAAGAAAAAAGAAACTGTAAACAAGCAAAGAAGAGAGAAACAGAAAAGAAGAGTAGAGGGGAGCTTCAGGAAAGTTTCAATTTGCAAGTATCTTCTTCAACATCTTCTGCTCAAATTTGATTAAGTGAGTAAACAAACTACTTTCAACTTTAGTTTGTATATTTGTTTATGATATGTGCTTTATAAAGTATAACTCACTGCTCTGTGTATGTTTGTTTGATCTGGAAACTCATATAGTTGTTCTCGATCAATACTTCAAGCTGTTACAAAGTGAAGCAAATAAATTTACAGATCTTAGTCGTATATCCATTTAAATTTTGTATTGAATGAATTCAAGTTTGTTTATATGAATCAAGCCTGCAAATATGTTTAAGATTTAACAGTATGATAATAATACTGTATTTTTCCAACTACAGGTAAACAGGAAATTAAAGATTAAAATTCAAATGTTTTAATTTGAAATTTCAATAACATAATTAGAATTCATACAAGTAATTATGATTTTTAACATAAAGATTATGATTTTTATGCAAAAGTATTAAGAGCAGTTTCGAAATCAAATAAAAATGGGTTTTTGTGAATTGTGGGTAATAGAGTTAATTTTAATTCCTAAAATCTGGTATGAAGCAAGATGAAAGAGATATTAACACTAGAAAAATAGTAATTTATTTTTCGAATTCATATATTTTGAGTTTGAATCATGAATAGGGTTTAAGCCCATATTTTTCAAATTTCTGTAAACAATTTGATTTTAGCTCCATTATGAAATCGAGTTGGCCGCGACCTTTGGAGGAGCTAGGTGGAGGTGTGAGTGAGGTTCAGGCGAATTTTCATCACCTCTGGTGATGTGTGGCGATCGCGCGACCATTTTGACAGCGGCGTAGTTGTTGTTGTTTTCGAGCATCTGGTCTTTTTTTTTAGTTTCAACTCGAAATCGAAACTGAGTTTAGATGTTTGATCTATGGTTGCTTTGTGGTTTGTGGGGATGAACGCGAGTCGCCGCAGGGGAGGCAGACCACCGTGCACGTGCACGGTGGCGTGGGCGTGCCGGTGAGAATGGTTGGTTTTGTATTCGAGTGACACTCGAAGGGATTCTCGGGTTTAAGGGTAGTGTGACTCGAGTGGGAAACGTGCGTTGCGTGAGTACTAATGCAGTTAATTTTTTTTAGCTTAACATAAAAAAAAAAGTGAAATGCGCATTTAGACTGGGAAGAAGAAGAAAGGGAGGGAGAGAGACACGAGGAAGGAAGGGTTAAAGCACGAGACAGCCACGGGGGAAAAAGGAAGCTGACCCGGGTTCGTTGCAATATGATCATACAGTAAAAACAATTTTGGTTTAGCATTGTTTATAGTTAATGACGAATTAGTTAGATTGATATTAATCTGTTTTTACTTGAAGATTAAATTGATAACTGTAAATTTGTTAATTAAAATAAATTATATGTTAAAGAAATTTTTGAAAACTTAATAACGTTAACTTATTTCTGGGAGTTAATTAATGAAAATTTACTTAAGTGTTTAATGAGGACTTATGCTATTAACTTAATAATTAAAGTAATTTGTAATAATTAAATAATTAATTCATTTTAATAATTAATAATTAAGAATAAACTAACTAATTGGGTAATTGAGTAATAGTTAATGAATAGAAGTTAATTAATTAAATAATTAAGTAAAGGTTAGATAATTTATAAATTACAAATTAATGATTAACTAATTAATTAATTAATCGTTAATCAGCTAATTAATCAGTAATTAATTTACAGAATAAAATAGTTTATTCTTAAGCGGATAATTTAGTTAAGTAAAACCAAAACTGTTTAGTATGCATTGATAATCATGTTGATTGACTGTGATATCTGTTGATGATATTTCAGTGATATGTGTGATATATTATGGATATTTGTGTTAACTGTAGATGATTTATCCGATATATCTGTTATGTTAATTTCTGATTTTTAATTAAACTGTTAAGTTAAATAGACAACTTGGCCCTTAAAATGGCGTTTGGATCCGATGAGACCGGGATCGGAAGAATCAATTTTGATTCTCCGAAAACCACATCGATCCAAATTAAACGATAGGTCGTAACTTATCAAATGGACATCGAGATGGAGTTTCAGAATGCAAGGGTTATCGTCGTTAACTCTGAGGGTGATTCCAATATGAGTGTAACGAGATAATGCCTTCGGTTTCGTTCGAACCCGGAACGAACTTGTATGGATTGAATGCTTTCAACACATCGTCAGGCGGACGATGAGCATTCTAAGTGATATGTTCAATAAAGGTTATCGTAGCCTCAAGCCTCATCAACTGGGAATGGCTAAAACAGGGGAGATGCAGCAAGGTTAGGTGGGTCATGCCCAAGCAGGACAAGATTTTCCCCTGTCTATTCGGCTTAGTGGGCAGTTGTTGGCCACAACTGCGGGGTTATCTTGTTCGGGACTGTTCAGTAAGGAATGGTTCCGGCCTTGTGTTGCAGGGGATGAAGGGAGTAATCCTCGGTACGGTGATCTAGGCCCCGTACTGTGACGGGCGGTACCCCAGTAGCCCTGCCATTGTTGGAAATCCATTTACCCTATGAGACCCTACGGTTTTGATTTGTATTACCCACTTTCGTGGCTAGTAGCTGGAATTTAATCATGTAACAATTTCGGCTATTTTCTATTTACTTGAAAACCCTAGACACTATTATAATATCACAGAATTTCCTATAAAATGTTTTGGTTAGCGTAAGGTAAAAACTTACCCGTATTTATTTGTGGGGAGTCTTACGTGATACCTTTATTTTCAAATGATTTTCAAAGTTAAGCAATTTTAACCTGTTTACTCATACCAGACCCATGTCTGACCCGGAGTTTATATTTTTTGTTTTCATAAACTCTTGGGTACTCAAATTTTTACGAGTAGCAAAGTGATAGGCATCTAGAAGTGTTGCTTTTCTGGAGGAGCTATTTTGGGAGAAGACCAGATGTATGTATCTATATATGTAGTTCCGCTGTGTAGTTAGTGATGCTGTATTTTGGATGTATGTATGGTCATGTGTGTATATGACAGTCCTGTTACATGATATTGTACGACTCTGATGTATGTATAACTATGTAATAGATATGTGATGTATTATATTTTGTTCCATTCCGCTGTGAGATTCTGATGTTGTTGTTCTTTCTTTCTATTCTTTTCTATTTCTATCCCTTTCTTTCTTAATGATGAAACGTCTTTCTGGGATTGAGAAAGGCGGGTCGTCACAGTTGGTATCAGAGCGCTAGGTAAAGCGAGTACCTAGGCTCTAGTGTTATAGTTCTCTTGAGAGTGCGTATTTGTATTTTCATATAATATTATATATATATATCTATATATCTAAATTGGTTAAGTTACCTGTTCAGGTGACCGACATGAGTTCAGGAAGAAGAGGCAGAGTTAGGGCCAGTACTTCTACAGATAATGGACGGAGTCAGAATGTTAGTGAAGCTATCAATCCAGTACCATCTCAAGTTAGTTTTGCAGCCTTATGCAAGGATTTCAAACATCTTGGAGGCCAACCATTCAAAGGTTCGGAGTCTATAATTGAAGTTTAGGAATGGCTACGCTCTTGTGAACGTATTTTCAAGAGCATGAGATTGACTGATGAGCGTAAGAGGCATATGGCATCGTGGCAGTTGCAAGGTGGTGCAGCAGCGTGGTGGGATTCAACTATTGCGAATATTTCTGAGGATGATATTTCTTGGGATAGATTCAAGGAGTTGTTTGAAGAGAAGTATGTGCCGACGGCAGGGAGAACTCAACTGTATCAGGATTTTCTATATTTGAAGCAGGGTAGTTGTCTATTTCGGAGTACGAAACTAGATTCAACGAACTCTCTTGTTATGGATCAGGACTCATCGATACTCCTCTGAAAAAGAATGAGAAATTTGTGCAAGGATTGAGACCTGAATTCCATGGGAAATTGACAGTGCTTCTGAAGGGATCTTTTGTTGATTTGATTGATATGGCATTGAGGTATGAAAGTTTGATGAGTAAGAAACCAGGGGCTCCAGATGCAACTTCAAGTGGGAATTTCACTAATCCGAATAAGCGAAAGTTTGATCCTAAATGGAGAAACTGAATAAGAAGAAACCTGGGAATAACAACGGACCCCGAAAGTGCTACATTTGTCACCAGGAAGGGCATTTGGCGAATAAGTGTTCTAGGAAGGGATTCCAGCAGCAACAACAGCAACCGCACCAGAGTGGCCCAGGATCAGCTATGGTTCAGAAATCAATGTGTTTTAATTGTCATCAGCCAGGGCACATGATCAAGAACTGTCCACTTCTGCAGAGAGCACCTCAGAATAAAGTTTTTACTTTGGAAGCTGGACCATCTTCTTCTTCGATGGGCAAAGGAGTATTAGAAGGTACTTTACTTTTAAATGGAAAGTATATTAGAGTTTTGTTTGATTCGGGTGCTTCCTTGAGTTTTATTTCTTTGGACTCTGTTGAAAAGTTTTCTCTTACCCATAGTTCAGTAGATAGTTCTATCTTGGTGTCTAATCCTATAGGAGGGGTGACCAAATTAGACTCTATTTGTAAGGACTTGAAGATCTCTTATCTATCCCACAGTTTTTCTTGCGACCCGTATGTGTTGAATTTTAAGGGATTTGATCTTATTTTGGGTATGGATTGGCTGGATAAGTATAAAGCCGTCTTGAATTGTGATGAGAGAATAGTTTCGTTGGAAACTGATCTGGGTAGAATTGCCAGAGTGTCGTGTGATAATTCTGGAATTCATTTGAGCAGTCTTCTGCATGGAATGGAGACATCTGAAGAGAGTGTTGAAGTTATTGATGTGGTTCAGGATTTTGCTGATGTTTTTGAAGAAGTTAAGTGTTTGCCACCACATAGAGAAATAGAGTTCCGTATTGATTTGATTCCAGGAGCTGTGCCAGTAATTCAACCCAGTAGGAGAATGGCTCCCAGGGAAAGAGAAGAGTTGGTTAAGCAGACGCAGGATCTTTTAGAGAAGGGATTGATTAGACCTAGTTTTTCTTGTTGGGGTTCAGCGGCGGTGTTTGTGACCAAACCGGATGGATCACTGAGGTTCTGTGTGGATTATAGAGAATTGAACAAAGTGACTACCCGTAATAAATATCCTCTTCCTCGCATCGATGATCTTTTTTACCAGTTGCATGGTGCTTCTATCTTTTCTCAATTGGATCTAGCTTCAGGTTTCCACCAGTTGAGGGTAGCTGAAGACAGTATTCCCTTGACTGCATTTAGGGGACCAAATTGTTTCTATGAGTGGTTGGTTATGCCGTTCGGATTAACCAACGCTCCTGCTTATTTCGTTGATCTCATGAACCGAGTCTTTAGAGATGTGTTGAATAAGTTTGTGCTGGTATTCATTGATGATATCTTAGTCTATTCCAAATCCGAAGAAGAGCACAGGGAACATTTGAGGATTGTATTGGAGACTCTGAGAAAGAATGTGCTGAAGGCGAAGTTTTCGAAGTGTCACTTCTGGAAATCGGAAGTTAAATTTCTAGGGCACATTGTTTCGGGTGAAGGCATTTCTGTAGACCCAGCGAAAGTGGAAACTATTCTGGAATGGAAACAGCCAGAGACACCGACGGAAGTTCGCAGTTTTCTAGGATTGGCTGGTTACTACAGGAGATTTATTAGAGATTATTCCAAGATTTCTTCGCATTTGACTAAGCTGACCAGAAAAGGAGCAAAATTCAAATGGACGCCTCAGTGTGAAGAAGCTTTTCAGGAATTGAAGATAAGGCTCACGAGTGCACCAGTACTTGCTGTTCCGAATGGGAAGAGCAAATTCGAGGTTTACACTGATGCTTGTATTGTTGGTTTGGGAGCAGTTCTGATGCAGAACGGAAGGGTTATTGCGTATGCTAGTCGACAGTTGAAGCCTCATGAGAAAAACTATGCTACGCATGATCTTGAATTGCTTGCCATTGTTTTTGCTCTGAAGATTTGGAGACATTATCTTTTAGGAGAGAAATTCGAATTGTTCACGGATCACAAACCGTTGAAATATTTATTCTCTCAAAAAGACCTTAATCTGAGACAGCAGCGGTGGGTTGAATTTCTTGCATCCTATGATCTGGATATTCTGTACACTCCGGGGAAAGCGAATGTCGTAGCTGATGCTCTCAGTAGGAATGGGTTTTATCTCTTCTGGAAGTGGTTCCATCTCTTATTGAAAGAATCTCAAGCAAGCAAGAATCTGATAAGAAGTTGAGGAGGATCATCAAAAGAGTCAGAAGAGGTCAGTGTCCTAGTTTTGACATTGATGACCAAGGAACGCTAAGAATCAATGAGAGAATTTGTGTTCCGAATGACAAGGAGTTGAAGCAGGAAGTTTTATCCGAGAGTCATCGCTCCAAATTGAATATTCATCCTGGAATCTCGAAGATGTATAAGGACATGAGGAGAGCATTCTGGTGGCCGGGTATGAAGAAGGATGTTGCTAGATTTGTGAACAGTTGTGCCATTTGTCAGCAAGTGAAAGGTGATCAACAGAAATCTGCTGGGTTATTGCAACCTTTGGAAATTCCGAATTGGAAATGGGAAATGATCTCGATGGATTTTATTGATGGTTTGCCTAGAACTAGGAAAGGAAATGACGGTATATGGGTTATTGTGGATCGTTTAACTAAGAGTGCCCATTTTATACCAGTTAAGGCAACCCGTACTGCAGTTTCTTTAGCAGAAATATTCTTGAAGGAGATAGTTCGATTGCATGGTGTCCCAGTCAGCATAGTAAGTGATCGCGGTCCTATTTTCACTAGCAAATTTTGGGAAGCTCTGCAATCAGCGATGGGTACAGATTTGAGGCTAAGTACAACCTATCATCCTCAAACGGACGGACAGACAGAGAGGCTGAATCGTATTCTTGAGGATATGCTACGGGCTTGTGTTTTAGATTTTGGAGGATCTTGGGAGGACCATCTTCATTTAGTGGAATTTTCTTATAATAACAGTTATCAAGCAAGTATTAAGATGGCTCCTTATGAAGCTTTATACGGAAGGCCATGTAGATCTCTATCTTGTTGGATTGAATCGAAGGATCGTCTTGTGCTCGGACCCGATCTTATTCGTGAAGCTTCTGTGAAGGTTGAGCTTATTAAGAAAAGGATGAAAGCTGCTCAAGATCGTCAGAAGAAATATGCAGATAGAAGACGAAGGCCATTAAAATTTGAGATCGGAGACTTGGTTTTTGTTAAAGTTTCCCCAATTAAAGGTGCTATAAGATTCGGAAAGACGGGAAAACTTGCTCCGAGATACATTGGACCATTCCGAGTGTTGGAGAGAATTGGAACTGTGGCCTACAGGATTGAATTACCAGAACGGATGTCTGGGATTCACAATGTGTTTCATGTATCGCATTTGAGGAAATTTGTTCATGATCCCTCACTGGTTGTAGAACCGATAATTCAAGAAGATTTGGAAGTGGAACCAAATTTAACTGTGGTCAGAAATCCAGTTCAGATTGTCGACAAAGATGAGAAGCAACTCAGGAACAAAGTGGTGGAACTCGTTAAGGTGCAATGGAGTGAGGATCCCAAAGATTGTACCTGGGAAACTCTTGATAGTTTTAGGAGTGCTTATCCGGATTTACGTTCGGATAACTAGTGTTGTTTGTTAGAATAGACTGTTTGTTTGTTTGCTATTGTATAAATGATATGTATGTTTGGATTGTTAATATAAAAGCTTTTGAATTTACTGTTGTTTAAATTTCGGGGACGAAATTCTTTTAAGGGGGGAGGAATGTAACGACCCGGAATTTTTACAGCATATTTTAATAAATACTAAATCTAAATTAAATCAAATATAAGCTTGTCAACATTTAAATTTATGAGATATTAAATGTTTAACAGTTATGTATGTTTGTAAAAGGGAAATTTTGATTTGAAATTTAAAATTTAAATACTTCAAAACCATTTAAAACAAAATAGGATTTATTCAATAGAATTAAATCAAAGATTCATTATTTGATATTTGATAAAAAAACATATGAATACACTTTTAGTTTTTAATATGATAAGTTTTAAAATAAACAAACATGAAATTATTTCACATAAATATGGAAGTGCAAAATTAGTATAAAACACAAACATACATTATAAATGTAATTAAAGTAACATAAAAATACAACATATAAATTATAATGTGCAATATACAAAAACAAGTATTTTCAAACAAACAATGATCTACAACATTTAAATTGTGCAACACAACAACCTTAAATAAAATGTTAAAACATCATTTGAACAAGTACGAGATTTCATATAGAATATAACTAACAAAATATAAATAAAACAAAAACATGTTGATAATAAAAATCATATCAGGAAGTTTGTAAAACATATAACCTATATGTAAGTTATTTAACAAATGAAACATTCAGGCATAAGAAAAATAAAGTCCATTTCAATATAAATAAACATATATGATAACTATAACTTGTGTAGGTGTTGTGTGCAGTTTTGTGCCTTAGGAAATCAGAGTGAACTTCAATATAAAACTAGTTTTCAACTCAAGGTAATAAAATTAAAATCTGTAGCTGGAACACTTATTGGCCGAAGTGATACTATCTTGTACAACAACAAAGTAAATACCACAAATATCTTTGTACTAATAGAAAACCGTCAGTAAATTTTTTTACTTGCTTTCATAATTAATAACATGAACATTAAATAGCACAACATATTGTTTAACTAAGTACATAGCCGAAATTTCCTTATATCATTACTTTCTGCAGAATTTACTAGCCAATAAAAAAAAAAGGAAAATGACTTGCAAATAAGACTGTCCAGTTTGCAACCTGTATTAAGCTTCTATATGAATCTACTTATATATCATCAGTTTATACATATATCACTTATAACCTTTAATTTATAAACACTGAACACAAACTTAAACTAAAAGAGAGAAAAAAAGAAAAAGAAAAAAGAAACTGTAAACAAGCAAAGAAGAGAGAAACAGAAAAGAAGAGTAGAGGGGAGCTTCAGGAAAGTTTCAATTTGCAAGTATCTTCTTCAACATCTTCTGCTCAAATTTGATTAAGTGAGTAAACAAACTACTTTCAACTTTAGTTTGTATATTTGTTTATGATATGTGCTTTATATAGTTTAACTCACTGCTCTGTGTATGTTTGTTTGATCTGGAAACTCATATAGTTGTTCTCGATCAATACTTCAAGCTGTTACAAAGTGAAGCAAATAAATTTACAGATCTTAGTCGTATATCCATTTAAATTTTGTATTGAATGAATTCAAGTTTGTTTATATGAATCAAGCCTGCAAATATGTTTAAGATTTAACAGTATGATAATAATACTGTATTTTTCCAACTACAGGTAAACAGGAAATTAAAGATTAAAATTCAAATGTTTTAATTTGAAATTTCAATAACATAATTAGAATTCATACAAGTAATTATGATTTTTAACATAAAGATTATGATTTTTATGCAAAAGTATTAAGAGCAGTTTCGAAATCAAATAAAAATGGGTTTTTGTGAATTGTGGGTAATAGAGTTAATTTTTATTCCTGAAATCTGGTATGAAGCAAGATGAAAGAGATATTAACACTAGAAAAATAGTAATTTATTTTTCGAATTCATATATTTTGAGTTTGAATCATGAATAGGGTTTAAGCCCATATTTTTCAAAGTTCTGTAAACAATTTGATTTTAGCTCCATTATGAAATCGAGTTGGCCGCGACCTTTGGAGGACCTAGGTGGAGGTGTGAGTGAGGTTCAGCCGAATTTTCATCACCTCTGGTGATGTGTGGCGATCGCGCGACCGTTTTGACAGCGGCGTAGCTGTTGTTGTTTTCGAGCATCAGGTCTTTTTTTTTAGTTTCATCTTGAAATCGAAACTGAGTTTAGATGTTGGATCTATGGTTGCTTTGTGGTTTGTGGGGATGAACGCGAGTCGCCGCAGGGGAGGCAGACCACCGTGCACGTGCACGGTGGCGTGGGCGTGCCGGTGAGAATGGTTGGTTTTGTATTCGAGTGACACTCGAAGGGATTCTCGGGTTTAAGGGTAGTGTGACTCGAGTGGGAAACGTGCGTTGCGTGAGTACTAATGCAGTTAATTTTTTTTAGCTTAACTTAAAAAAAAAAGTGAAATGCGCATTAAGACTGGGAAGAAGAAGAAAGGGAGGGAGAGAGACACGGGGAAGGAAGGGGTAAAGCACGAGACAGTCACGGGGGAAAAAGGAAGCTGACCCGGGTTCGTTGCAATATGATCATACAGTAAAAACAATTTTGGTTTAGCATTGTTTATAGTTAATGATGAATTAGTTAGATTGATATTAATCAGTTTTTACTTGAAGATTAAATTGATAACTGTAAATTTGTTAATTAAAATAAATTATATGTTAAAGAAATTTTTGAAAACTTAATAACGTTAACTTATTTCTGGGAGTTAATTAATGAAAATTTACTTAAGTGTTTAATGAGGACTTATGCTATTAACTTAATAATTAAAGTAATTTGTAATAATTAAATAATTAATTCATTTGAATAATTAATAATTAAGAATAAACTAACTAATTGGGTAATTGAGTAATAGTTAATGAATAGAAGTTAATTAATTAAATAATTAAGTAAAGGTTAGATAATTTATAAATTACAAATTAATGATTAACTAATTAATTAATTAATCGTTAATCAGCTAATTAATCAGTAATTAATTTACAGAATAAAATGGTTTATTCTTAAGCGGATAATTTAGTTAAGTAAAACCAAAACTGTTTAGTATGCATTGATAATCATGTTGATTGACTGTGATATCTGTTGATGATATTTCTGTGATATGTGTGATATATTATGGATATCTGTGTTAACTGTAGATGATTTATCTGATATATCTGTTATGTTAATTTCTGATTTTTAATTAAACTGTTAAGTTAAATAGACAACTTGGCCCTTAAAATGGCGTTTGGATCCGATGAGACCGGGATCGGAAGAATCAATTTTGATTCTCCGAAAACCACATCGATCCAAATTAAACGATAGGTCGTAACTTATCAAATGGAGATCGAGATGGAGTTTCAGAATGCAAGGGTTATCGTCGTTAACTCTGAGGGTGATTCCAAAATGAGTGTAACGAGATAATGCCTTCGGTTTCGTTCGAACCCGGAACGAACTTGTATGGATTGAATGCTTTCAACACATCGTCAGGCGGACGATGAGCATTCTAAGTGATATGTTCAATAAAGGTAATCGTAGCCTTAAGCCTCATCAACTGGGAATGGCTAAAACAGGGGAGATGCAGCAAGGTTAGGTGGGTCATGCCCAAGCAGGACAAGATTTTCCCCTGTCTATTCGGCTTAGTGTGCAGTTATTGGCCACAACTGCGGGGTTATCTTGTTCGGGACTGTTCAGTAAGGAATGGTTCCGGCCTTGTGTTGCAGGGGATGAAGGGAGTAATCCTCGGTACGGTGATCTAGGCCCCGTACTGTGACGGGCGGTACCCCAGTAGCCCTGCCATTGTTGGAAATCCATTTACCCTACGAGACCCTACGGTTTTGATTTGTATTACCCACTTTCGTGGCTAGTAGCTGGAATTTAATCATGTAACAATTTCGGCTATTTTCTATTTACTTGAAAACCCTAGACACTATTATAATATCACAGAATTTCCTATAAAATGTTTTGGTTAGCGTAAGGTAAAAACTTACCCGTATTTATTTGTGGGGAGTCTTACGTGATACCTTTATTTTCAAATGATTTTCAAAGTTAAGCAATTTTAACCTGTTTACTCATACCAGACCCATGTATGACCCGGAGTTTATATTTTGTGTTTTCATAAACTCTTGGGTACTCAAATTTTTACGAGTAGCCACGTGATAGGTATCTAGAAGTGTTGCTTTTCTGGAGGAGCTATTTTGGGAGAAGACCAGATGTATGTATCTATATATGTAGTTCCGCTGTGTAGTTAGTGATGCTGTATTTTGGATGTATGTATGGTCATGCGTGTATATGACAGTCCTGTTACATGATATTGTACGACTCTGATGTATGTATAACTATGTAATAGATATGTGATGTATTATATTTTATTCCATTCCGCTGTGAGATTCTGATGTTGTTGTTCTTTCTTTCTATTCTTTTCTATTTCTATCCCTTTCTTTCTTAATGATGAAACATCTTTCTGGGATTGAGAAAGGCGGGTCGTCACATGAGTTTTAAATATATTCACTTTAATTACAATTCCTAAATTATTCAAATTAATTCAGATGAATTTCAAATTGAATTTACTTCAATTTTAACTCATTTCAATCTCTATGAATTAGTCTTAATTCCCATCCGAGTTTGAACTCACTAAATTTCCGATTTTATTTCAAATTAATCCAGTTCAAATTTTCCATTTGAATTTTTACACTTATCTATCTTCAATTCTACAAACTAAATTCAATTTTAAACTAACGAAATCTAAATCCCAACTTTAACCCATCTCGAATTATATAAATTCGAGCTAAATTCTTAAATGTTGATTTAATTCTTTAAATCAAATCTACTTATCTCTTAATCCTGAATCCAAAATCCATTTTAGACTTATTTCAAAATTCAAACAATATTTCAAATCTCTTTTAGACAACTAAATCTTGAAATTCAATTTATCACCAAACTAAATTTTTTATAACCCAACCTTTGAAGTTTTATCTTAAACATTTCAGTCTTAAGTCCAAAATGATTCCATACATTAATTCGCTACATACTAGTAGTTCATACATCACATACATTTATCCAAAATAAGAGTCTTATAGAAGTTATAAATCTAGATGCCTTCCTATTACTAAGAGGTTTGGAAAGAACAGAGCCCTAATACTCCCACAAGTATTCTTCCTATGGACTTCCTTTCAAAGGGAAAAGCCCGAACATACACTTCTCAACAGGGTGTCCCCACTTATAACATTTACCACAAAATGTTTCTACCCTGTCATCAATCTGGATAACCTTCACGCTTCCAACAGTACATTCTACAGCCTTACTCCTCTTCTGCCTCTCGGAACAATTCCTAGCAATGTGTCCTGTCTTCCTACAATGATAGTAGATAGTCGACTCATTGACCGGTTCCACGGGTTTACGCTTCGCCTTTCTCACTTCAGGGCAATGATTTAGAAAATTTCCTTTCTTATGACACTTAAAGCACAAGATCTCAGAGCGAAACCGATGAAATGTACCCTTCAATTCCTCCCTTGTTTTATTGCACTTGGCTGCGTAATAACCCTTATTGAAACATCTGTAACAAGTGACATTATCATAAGGTCCTGGTTCAGCCCTTTCCTTAACCTGTTTCTCATACTCTTGAATTCCTTCTTCTCGATCCCTACATGCAGCTGCTCTTTGCTCTTTGCTCCTAACCTTCCATTTTTCACTCTTAGTCATTTCTCTCAAGGACTGAATTCTAGAGGAGCTTCCTAACCTATAAATTAGACTGAATTAGATTACTAAGTTATACCTTATGTTTTAACATCTTTGGTTTTAGTTTCAAACAAAGTTTTTAAACAACTTCTTATTTCGAAATCAGATTACTTTTCAGAACCATTCCGAATAATATTATTTATCATTCCCTTCGACAATTTGAATCCAAACTTAATTCTTATGTTCCTGATATGAATGGTACATTCTATTCAATTCCTACTCGGATACATATATTTACCACTTAAATTCTTATAGGGTTCCCACTTAAATTTTTAATTGTTTACATCCAATTTGCAACAACTCCGTTCAATTTAAATGGTTTACAACACAATTACTTATATTCAATTCATTTTTGAACCAAAACAAACTCATATTCACCTCAAAATTTTTTTATATCAAAATATATTCTTATATAAAATCATTTAAAACTATTATATAAGAAAATAACAAGTACGCTCTCATATATATATATATATATATATATATATATATATATATATATATTCTCAACTCATTCTAGGGTACTATTGACCTTATCCTTAATGAGTACACCCACCAAAGCCAAGGTTCTCGCTTAACCTCGCTCTGATACCAAATGAAACAACCCGGAAAATTTCGATTCCGAAACTTCCAGATAGTTAGGAAAAGAAGAAAAGAGAAAGAAGAAGAAACAGAAACAAGTCACAGAAACCTCACATTCGCAGCGAATCAAAATATAATATAACATAAATAACGTTTTTACAAAGAAGAACAACATCAGTACAATTTTATTTTTATATACATCAGAGTTACAACCATTTCAATACACTGGACAGTTTAAAACAACATGTCCAAGGCAACTAAAATATACAGCGGTATATGCTCCATATGTTCCTGCCATCTAGCTTGCCTCCTGAGCTTCAAACGTCCTTACCTGAAAATCTGTAATACTCGGTCTGACCCGAGCATTACGTCAAAGTAACACCCGTGTCAAGCAGGAAACCGGCGTTAGTAAACCCAACTAACATAGAATACCAAGCAACTACTTATATAAACCCGAGTAACTCGTATAAATTTACAAATTTACAATTTACTCATAAACATCACTTATTCCATACATCCATTTTCTAAGTACAAAATTTAGATTTAAATAATCCAATTCATTCAAATCACTTCATTCCCGCCTATAGATTCCATATATCAATCTATAAAAATTCGAAGTGGTTTCAGGTATTTTCTAATACCCGACCCCGGTCTCTTCGAATCTAATGTTATCTTAACCCAAGTTATTCAAGTGATTAAATTCAAATACCGGATGTCAGAGCAATAACACAGATAAACATTATCCATTTATCATTGATATAACCAATATCGTATCAACAAGATGTCACAGCATATCATTCAATAGTTATCATTCAATTCAGACATTCAACAAACAATCATTCATAAGCAAGCATTAACAATTCATATCATAATTAATTATCTAATCCTGCTTAATTAACCATTAATTAATGATAATCATTTAATTAATTAATCACCTCTTGATTTCCTTATCAATCAATCAACTAAACTTTAATCATAGATTAATTATCATTTAATTATAAACCTCAATTATTAATTAGTCTTCTTTAATACAAAGCAAACAATCCTTAATTTCTTTATAATCCATTAATTAACTTCTAATTAACTGATTAATTAACCATCCACTATTGATTAATAATCTTAATTATTAACCAATATTTCTTGATATAAATTAATTAACCCATAATTACCAGTAGATTAAACAGTTAATCAATCCTTAATTTATATTGATTAATTCTTAATTAATTTATTTTTAATTATAGATTAATCTTCCTTTAAGAATTAATTAATAAAACCTAACTTATTAATTAATAAAACATAATTGCACATTAAGTACTTCTTGATTTTAATTTAAGTAACCTTTGATTACTTAATCGATTCTCTAATTGCTTAGTTAATCAAACTTAATTACTTGATTAATTTATTCTTAATTACTAAATTTCTCAATAAATTAATCTCCGATCATTTATTAACAACATTAAATAAATAATCCTTAATTACAATTAGTTAACTTTTAATTGATCAATTTTTAACCCTTACTTAATTACCAATTAATTATTCTTAATTTATCACTTAATTCATTCTTTAAAATAGTCTTCACATCTTTGCTCAACCAATTTTTGAAAATAATTATTATTTGAAATAATTAGTTCAAGAAATAAAGTTCAAAGCTTAATATTTGATAAGCTTATACTTGTTAACATCTATAATTTAAATCGCGAAGCAGTCCAGGAACGTTTAAATGGAAAACCGAGCAATCCTTCCCTGCCCTAGCTTCATTCTTTCTTCTTTTTTCTTAAAAAACTTATATAAATTTAAACTGTCATTCCTTAAAACATCACACAACAACACGATAGCCATCACGAGTAAAACCCCTCCCTACCTCGAGTCAAAACTCAAGATAAACCAACATTCCCAAAACACGACTTTAGATGCACACAGAAACGTGCACATCCACGTGCACAACATCTCTGGCCGCCGACGAACATCATTCAGCCCTCTGACGTATCGCCTACGACCATAACAACAACACGCAAACACACTCCGATCTTGATTTTCTCAGGAATCAAATACGATGAAAACCCATACGCCCTGTAACAAACATCAACGGAAAAACCCCTCATCCCCTTTGCCTCCGACCACGAGAACACTGGCCATCTTCTCAGAAGCTATGTTACTCCTTCCAGCAACTATCCACACCTACACGATCATCTTCGATCATCACATGACGATACACGAAACCCATACTTCACGTCGGCCAGAAACAGGAGTTAAACCCTATTTTGGCTTTCCCATGCAATTTTGATCATCAGAAAAATCATGAACAATTTTTGCCGAGATCACAAGACTCCAAACTTGCTTCACCTAGAAACTCGCGACCCTAATTTCCCCGATCATCAGAGAACAACGAAATCTCAATTCACGGTCAACTTACAATTTCCTTTGATTTACAAGTCTAAAAATCATGATTTCACTTTTAAAATTCCTAGTTTTTGATGACAAATCACATTACATTCCTGAAACAACAATTTGTTAGGGCGAGATTTTCATATGTATGAAAATCCTACTGTAATTTCAAATTTCCAAATAACTGTTTAATATTAACGCACAAAAATATTTTTTAAAAATATTCTTAAGTTATTACAAACATTATTCCTTTTAAGATCATAACTTGAAATTGAGTATACGAAGAGAATTTGATTTTCATGGATTTTGAGCTCGAACCTGCAGTTTAACAGAGGCTTTACTGTATATTCATATAAACAAATATGCCCATATGTCTATTAACATAAGAATTATCCATGCAAAACTTTATTCACACAATACTACACGAGATTATGTATCAGAATCTAGCATTAAAGGGTGAAGATTTACTCACCTGTAACAAGAGTTTGAACAGAGCAAAAACCCTGTTTTGAAAAGCTGCAAATTTTGAGTTATCTCTTTAGCAGTTTATAAAGTAGAGAATAGTCTCTTGCTTTGATTCAGCTTGTTTTTGATCTGGAGTTGCTACTTGATGAAACTGTTTTGCATTTTGGGTGAATCTTAGATGATTTTCTTCAGGTTTTTTTTAATTAAATTTTCAATTTTTATTTTAAGAAAATGAAAGAAGATGAGGATGCTTTGAATTTTGTATAAAGCCTTGTTAAATTCTTAATATTTATTTTCATAAAAATTTAAAAAGAGAACAAAGGTGCCACATGTAAATTTGCATGTTATCTCAAGTTACAATTGTTAATTCCATGTAGTATAAGGCTTACAAATGTCTTAAAATTTTTGTTTAAATTATATTAGCTATTTACTTTTATACTTATATTTATTTATTATATACATTTTTATTTTTTAAATATTTAAACTTCTCTTATATTTATCTATTTAATAATTACTTTCTTTAATTTATACAAATATGATCTTTTGAAGAAAATAATTAAAACAAGTTATCATAAAAATATATTTTTAAATCCAAATATTTTAAGATGCTTATCTTTTGAATTTGCTAATTAATATGATATGTTTATTAAATATTCATTAACACATTTCCTCTTCGCTTGTAATTATACCTTTAAAGAAAATTTTAAGATATTACTTTGAATTTCAAAATTGAATTCTACTTACAATCAACTTATATATACACAAAATCAAATGCATATTTTGTTTGTAAAGGATGAATTTTGCGAATTTAAATAATTATATAAATATGTTTACTGTGATTGTATATTCAAAATGGATTTGCATATGCACTAACATGAAAAATCATAGAGTTTCACATATCTATTTATATTATAATTTACTATAAGATTCATCATTTGTATATATACATCCAGACATCTTAATCATCAAATTTGTTTGTTCAATCCAAATAAAATCAGTACTTTAATAGTTTAAAATCAGTTAACTGTCAAATTATCAACTGTTAAAAATCCGGGTTATCACACTTTTGTTGAAGAATTCTTTAGTTTTGTGTGCACTTATTTGATATAGATAACTTTGATGGGAAATTAAAATGTTTTTGAGTGACAATGTGCAGTACGGAGAATACTTGTTTGATGAAGCTTATCTTTCAAGCTTGACTTTATGATGATGGTTTAAGAAATGGATTATGAAACCAGTGTTTGAGGTACTATTGTTCATCACCACTAACACATTGAGATTAACAAGTGGTATAGCTATTCATTTACACAGGCAGCCTAGAGTACAATTGGTATCGTGAAAATGCATATGTGAAGAGTTTGCATTTTGTTTTCTATTTTATTTTATTTTCAAAATTCCAAAAATATGTTTTCCTATGATGACCCACCTCCTTGAATCTCAAAAATTGACACAAATACATCCTCGGTATTCATGTACCGTAAATCCAAGTGCCGAAGAGGCAGATTATCATAGGGTAAAGAAATAAAGATAGAAGATAGACAATAATAGAATCTCACAACATATTCAACACATAATTATACATATGACTAGTACATGAAATTACTCTAAATTGTTCCATCAAAGTTATGAAAGGTACTAACCTAACTAGGATAGTTATAACGACCTATCCTTACAGTGCTGGTAAATACTAATACAGAGTACAAACACAGCGGAAAGTGACAGATAACTTCGACAAAAGTCCCAAAATGCTCCATGCTCCATTCCAAAATGGTCCAAGCTTACCTAACTAGTTGGCTGCCTAGGAAAATAAGGCACTCGATGTTTAAAGGGAAAAGAAAATAAACTCCAGGTCAATTATGGGACCGGTGTGAGAAACTCAAAATACGATGTTTGAAAAAAAGGTATCTCATAAGACCATGCCGCACATAAATAAGGGATGGATTTTTTTCTTATGACAACCAAAACATTTGCTACGCAGAATATGTGCATATTATTTTTAGTGATAATCTTTTGAAAACTCTTTTCAAGTAAGTATACATAATCTTAGCCGAAATTGTTACATTATTGAATTCTAGCATACTAGGCTCTAGAATCAAGTCTGAAGGCACTTATTAGGGAATGGATTTCCATACAATGATAAGATAAGGGACTACCTTTCGACAGTACATCTCTAGAAAAATGCACCTAAGGCTCCAACCTCAACCAACACCGAACCGGCCTCCACTTACCATAGATAGGACCAAATATGTCATTACCTCGGTCGTTCTCGACCTACCCGAGAGCCCTCTTTGCATATACCACATTAATTTAAAACTTGACATCATAGAGGGAATAAATATATCTAGAAAGGTGATGACTATATCCCAATGGGAGCGACCTACTTAGCTCTGCTGCATCTACCCTGTTTTAGTCATTTCGATGTGATGAGGCTCAAAGTAACGATTAGCTTACTCATAGCACATTCCACTTTGAATGCCACATTGCCAATCCAAAACCACACAACTGATTTCTACGAACGTATAACTCTTGAGCTCATATGTTTATGAAAGGGGTGCTAAGCTAAGAGGAGTTACCTTCTCCCCACCAATCATATGATATGTTCATAGAAATCAACCAATGTAATCACAATTGCAATGTCAGACATCCATATATGAAAGTTTTCCAGGAGCAGCAGAAACTGAAGCACTCTCCTACCATATCCTGTCGGGAGTTACTCCTAGGATTAGTAGCGATTAGTGCTTGCATTGGATATTTCGTAATGAAGAGACTACTGCTACTATATGTATATTGAGAGTTTATCCCAACTGATCAACAAGTAGTCCTTCATAAAGAAAATCCTTAATATCATATCCATGACTTCAATTCGAAAATGTAAATTGGTTCGAAGTGGTCTTTGTTAGTACGTGAGATGATGGTTTTGATGACAACAACCTTAGAATAGATTATAAAATGTAAATACTAACATTATAAGTTTACACATATATGTATATGCAGGATTTAACCATGTAGGTACTATGAATGAAGACTGTACAATATAGAGATTCAAGATATCAAGATAAAGTATCAAGATAGAAGACTCATGAGTATCGAGACTATCAAGAGTTCAAGATTTCAAGGATAAGTATTTTTTATTAGAAATTTTTTTAAAACTCGTACAAAAGCACTGGCATCTTAAAATCCAATTTATTCATTGAATGGAATTCACTTCGAGCCTGTTAAAGGGATGGAACCCTAAGTAGGATGGAACCTACGAAAAATCTAGTGGAACATTATTTTGTATCCGCTAACTTTTATTTAAAATGATTTTTCAAAATTATATCCTATTTTCAAAATGTTTTCAAAACTTTCCTTTTAAAAGATTCAAAACCTTCGATCCTGTTTTTAAATAATTTTAGCCTCAAAAAAATCTTTATTTTCAAAGTCAAATTACTCCTGATTTTAAACTATTTTTAATAATATATTTAACTTTTAAATATTTATACTTAGATTTAATTATAAAATTATGGTTAAATCATGTATATACATATATCATTCTTTATATTTACTAATGAATTTCAATTATAGTCAAGTATATTTATAAAGTTTAAATTAGTTTTTATAAATGATAAAGGTTATTATCAAAGAAATTCAAAACATCATAAAAAGCTTTGGGATGTCGACATGCCTATGGGTACCATGTCAACATGGTGATAGTTTGATTCAAAAATTCAAATTTCAAAAGAAGTGTCTATTCGCTATAACTCTTCATGAATGGACATGGTTGTTGTTCTTCTATAAATAGGGGTCAGTTTCAATGAATTTTTAATCACTTTTTTCTGGTTTTCACTCCTCTTCTTTTTCATCTTTTCTTAATACATACTCTTATCATTACTCTACCGAAATCAACATTGAATCATACTCGATTACTGCTAGTTTGATTCTCTATTACTCTCTCTACAAGATTCTCAGAGCTATTCAGAGTTATAGACTTCTTTGTAATCTATTAAGCGAGAAAAGGTGTGAATATAGCCTTGGAAATCAATCAAAAGGGAAAAGGTGTGATTGTAGCCTTGGTAAATCAACTGGGTAAACTTGTGGCCCGGAAATCAAGTATCTCTACCCAGAGGATCGAAATTCTGGAGGTTGTACCTCGTAGCCTTGAAACCGAAGGTATAATTTTACGATTGCTGTTGAAAGGAAATCCATACTTGTGTTGCAGGACTGGATGTAGGGTAACTTCGAACCAGTATAAAATCCGGTATGTTTTTTCCTTTACTGCTTTTATTTTTTTTCTGTATCTGTGATTGTTTCTGTGATCATATCTGTGTCTGTATATTGCATACTTTTTTGTCTAAATTGACATAAATCGAAAAAGATTTAGTAATTCTTTATCAACACTATTCACCCCCCTCTAGTGTTAATCTTAGCCTTAAGATCCATAATCCGCATTTCTCACAATTGGTATCGGAGCAAGGTTTTCAAAGTTTCATGATCTGATTTTTGAAAAGTTTTTAAAATGCCTATATTCGTTAATACTAATTTAAAAGTATTCAAATCATCATTGTTTCATGAGTCTGCATATAATCAATATTCAAATTCAAGTTATCTACCAAAATTGTTTGATGTGCAGGAATCATGCTTTATGGGTGTTCAGGAATCAATCCACAACGGACAAATTGTGCAGATCAGAAAGAATAAATGGATACTTGATAGTGGATGTTCTATACAAATGACTGGCAATCCAGATATACTGAATGATATAATATACAAAGATGGAGGATTGGTTAACTTTGGAGACAATTCAAAAGGATATGTGATTGGCGTCGGCAAAGTCGGTAATTCTGAAACTCCTACTATTACTAATGTTTTGCTAGTTAAGAATCTAAAACATAATCTGCTAAGTATAAGTCAACTATGTGATAAAGGTTATAAAATTAAATTTGAAAAAGATAAATGTCACATTGAAGATAATAATTCAACCATTATATTTGAGGGAGTCAGGAAAAAGAATATATATATTCTTAGTATGAAAGTTTCAAATGGTAACCTGTGTCTGTTGGCAAATACATGTGACCTTTAGATTTGTCACAAGAGATTTGGGCATTTGAATTTCAAACTCCTATCTAGACTGTCAAAACATGATCTAGTAAGAGATCTCCCTAAAATGAATTTTAAAGTAGATAGTTTATGTGATTCTTGTCAATTAGGAAAACTTAGAAAAAATTCTTTTAAGTTAAAAGATATGATTTCAACTTCGAAACCTCTTGAGTTACTTCATCTTGATTTATTTGGTCCATCTCAAATTCTATCAATAAATCATAGTAGATATGTCTTTGTAATTGTAGATGATTATTCTAGATTTACATGGACAATATTTCTGAAACATAAAAGTGATACTTTTGAATGTTTTAAGACATTCTCAAAAAGAATTCAAAATCAATTTTCTCTAAAAATTATAACTATTCGAAGTGATCATGGTGGCGAATTTGAAAATGAAAGGTTTGAGGAATTCCGCAATAAAAAGGGAATAACTCACAATTTTTCATTTCCGGGAACTCCACAACAAAAGGGAGTAGTAGAACATAAAAATAGGACGATTCAAGAGTGTGCGAGAACTATGCTTACAGATAGTAATTTACCAAAGAATTTTTGGGCAGAAGCAGTTGCTACCGCCTGCTATTTTTGAATAGAACTTTAGTTATTCCTCTAACTGATAAGACATCTTATGAACTTCTTTATTCAAAGAAACATAAGGTATCTTATTTCAGAATTTTCGAAAGTAAATGCTTTATTTTAAATACAAAAGATAATTTAGATAAATTTGATCCTAAATTTGACATAGGTATCTTTATCGAATATTCTCATAGAAGTAAAGCGTACAGAGTGTTTAATTTAAAAACTAGTACTATTGAAGAAACAGTGAAAGTTTCAGTTGATGAAAATTTCAAAATTTTTGAAGATACAAATGATGAAGAGGATTTAGTCACTCAATATCAAGAACCTATTGAAACTAATAATGAAATCGATCATCCTAATAAAAGGACAAAACTTTTAAAAGATCATCCTATAGAAAATATACTGGGAGATTTGCAATCTGTTGTTAAAACTAGAAATCAACTTAGTCAAATGAGTAATGTAGCTTTTATATCAACTATTGAACCCAAAAATCCAATAGAAGCATCAACTGATGATTCATGGATTTTGGCTATGCTAGAAGAATTAGATCAATTTACTAGAAATGACGTTTGGGAACTTGTTCCTGGACCAGAAAATAAAACTATAATTGGAACTAAATGGGCTTACAAAAATAAAATGAATGAACAAGGAGAGGTAGTTAGAAATAAAGCTCGATTAGTCGCTTGAAGTTATTGTCAAGAAGAAGGAATAGATTTTGATGAAACCTTTGCTCCCGTAGCAAGATTAGAAGCCATTAGGATTCTACATGTTTTCGCAAATCATAATAATTTCAAATTATTTCAAATGGATGTTAAAAGTGCCTTTTTAAATGGATTTGTAAAAGAAGAAGTATATGTTGAACAACCATCACTTTTTGAAAATGATAATTCACCAAACCATGTTTACAAACTTAAAAAAGCACTATATGGTCTAAAATAAGCTCCTAGAGCCTGGTATGATAGACTAAGATCTTATTTATTGCAATCTAATTTTGAAATTGGTAAAGTAGATAATACTCTTTTTATTAAAAGAAATAAAAAGATATTCAACTAGTACAAGTTTACGTAGATGATATCATTTTTGGCTTAACTAATTTTGAAATGAATAAAGAATTTTCTGAAATAATGAAAAAGGAATTTGAGATGAGTCATATGGGTGAATTAAATTTCTTTTTAGGATTAAAAATAAAACAATTAGATAATGGTATCTTTATTAGTCAAGAAAAATATGCTAAAGACCTAATTAGTGACTTTGGTGTGACCACTGCGAGTGGAAAACCCACTTCCATGGCAACCAATGAGTACCTTAGTAAAGAAGAACTCTCAAAAGATGTAGATCAAAAACTATATTGAGGGATGATTGGATCACTACTCTATATTACTGCCAGTAGACCTGGTATCATGCATAATGTTTGTCTCTGTGCCAGATATCAATCCTAACCAAAAGAGACTCACTTAAAAGCCGTGAAAAGAATCATAAGATATGTTAAACACACGTCTGATTATGGCTTATTCTACCCTAAAAATGGTTCTTTTGACTTAATATCTTACTGTGATGCTGACTATGCTGGTTGTAAATCAGACCAAAAAAGTACAAGTGGTACTTGTCACTTTTTGGGGCATTCTCTGATTTCTTGGCTTAGTAAAAAGCAAAACACAGTTTCTTTATCAACAACTGAAGCAGAGTATATTTCTGCTGCTTTGGCTTGTTCTCAAGTAATATATACACAACGAACCTTAAAAGATTTTGGTTTAAATTTTTCAAAATCTCCAATTTATTGTGACAATACGAGTGCGATAAATTTATCCAAAAATACTACTCAACATGCTTGAACTAAACATATTGATATCAGACGTCATTTTCTCAGAGATAATGGAAGCAAGGAAGTAGTTACTCTCGATTATATCAATTCTGAAAATCAAATTGCTTATATCTTAACAAAACCTTTAAATGAATCAACATTTACTAAATTAAGAAGAGAATTAGGTATTTATTCTATAACTGAAATATAAAATAACAATTGGTATCAAAATAAATCAAAGAGTTAAATTTTGTAAACACCACGTCGACATCCCCTCGGTATACATGTCGACATATAACGTTTTTTATTTTTTTAAAATTTTCCCACCAAAATTCAAAAATTTAGTTATATATTCTTCTCAATTTCGACTTTTCATTCATTCTCTCTGTTTTCTCTTTATTCTCTCTTCTGAAATAAATAAAATCATGGCTTCATCCTCAAAATCAAACATAAAACCAACTTTCTCATTTCCCTCTCCTACTTATAGTCCATTCCAATGCACTACTCTCGCTCGTGTGATGTAACAACCCGGGGTTTTCCCCAATTTATAATCATCGTTAAACGATCATTGAGCTAGCTAATCGATAATTGAAAATTCTTTTAAAATTCGTTAAGGAATTATGTGGGCTTTATAAATAAATTTTTAGTCATGTCTCCTTTTTATTTTTAGGCCGTGATAATCGTTAAAAAGTAAATAACCGTTCCTCTTTTGTTCATTCAAAAACCCTAGACTAAATCGAACGGAAAAAAAAGAAATGGCGGCTTCGTCCTCTTCTTCGTTCCTCTGCAAATTAGGGCTTAGTGAAATCAAGGGCGCCGACTTTGATTATCTCGATCAAACGATCCCTTAGCTTTGTCGATCGATGCTTTCTTCACTTCGTGCTCGTTCACGGCTCCTTCAAATCGCGTCGTGGAAGGTGAGTGATCTTCTTTTCACTCACATCTAACTCTAGTCATTTTTGATGATTTATGGCTTGTTAAAATTCGTGACTTTTGTGTTTGATTAATTGAAATTGTCATCTGGATATCTCGGCCATTCGATTTTGCTATATTTGATGATTTCTGACTTTGTTCGCTGATTTCATGAAGTCTATTGGCTTCGGCTTTCACCTGATTCTACGATGTAGTATTTGTATGGCTTTCGACTTGTTCAATTCTGGCTTGATTTTGTTCATATAATTTTCTGGCTTCAATGATCATTATGACTTTGATTTTGTGGCGGCTGTGTATGTCGGCTCTGGCCATCTTCGTGTTCATCCCCGAGCAGTGTTAATCTGCTGTTGCACTACAGTATTGTGGTATTGACTTTTGGGTTGCTGTAACGACCCAGGATTTTTAGTAATTAAAATTTGAATATTTAATTAATTTTAAATATTAATAAGTGAAATTTATAAGTCGAATAAATTTTATTTCGAATAATTGGATTTAATTGAATAATTAAATCAATAATTTAATATGTTAATTATAGAAATAATTGAAAATCGAGTTAAATATGATTGAAAATGATTTGTAAAATTTTATTATATCATATTGGAGTTAGAATGATATTTTAGAACTTTTAAAATTGAATTAAAAGTTTATTTGTGAAAATTGAATATTTTAATATTTAATCGACTAGTGAAATTAGCCGTTTTTCGAACAGTCTTAGAATTGGACGAAACTAGTTCCATTGGATCCATAATAGTTAGTTATTACCAGATTTCAATTTTCGTGTCAATCGGAGTTATCGTTTGATCGTGGCAGCTCGAAACGCATCGAATTGTTTTTAATATTAATTTGGCGAGTTAAAATAGCCATTTTTCAAAAAGTCTCGGATTTCGATGAAACCAGTTTCATCGGATCCGTAATGTGATATTATTGTAAGGTTTCAAATTTCAAGTCAATCGGATTTACCATTTGTCCGGTACAAATTAAAACGCCTAGAAAATCGTTTAAATCGGTTTAATTTAAATTGAACGTTTATAGCCATAACTCGCACAGATATCCGAATTAGCTTCCGAAACCTGTTCCATTGTGTCCGGAACGTGGGGTAAACCCCAGAAACGTTGGTCACGGCACGTAAATCGGAGTTTGGAATTTCCGGAATGAATAGTGTTTCGTCGGTTCCCTATAAATAGCCCACCTTCACAAGAAAAAAAAATAAAAAAAAATAAAACCCTAATCCTATAGCCAGCTGCCACCCCCTTCAACAATGGCTGAGAATGCTTCTTCTTCCCCCTCTCTTTTCTCCAAATCCATTAATAATTATCAGAATCTCCAAACTAGGAAATCGTAGAGCACATCGAGTACTCCATATCCAACGGCTGTGATTGAATATGGGCGAGTGGATCATGGGATATTGGGCCGCGTTCACCTTCGCTTTAGGCACGCAGTTCGAGGAGTGGAGGAGGCCGAGTTGGCCTATGCTCTGGCCGAGCATGGAGGTTGGGTCGGCCTTCGTAGTGGTGGTCTCTGATCATACTGGAAGCGAGTGTGGTGATCGAAAAATCAAAACCTAATATCGAGCTATGGGTTCAAATGCACGACCTTTGTCTGTAGGGAGAACGAAGAAGAAAGGGGTAGGGGTGGACGGCCTGGATTCAAAGGAAGGGGATCTAACGGTAGATAATAGCTTAGGTTTATAAATAATTTAATTATTTTGTAAATTATTATATAAAAATCGTGCAATCTTTGAAAAATCATAACTTTTTCATACGAGGTCAAAAACGCGCTAAACCAGTTGCGTTGGAATCGTACGGACGAGCACTACGCGTTGAAATTGGATTGGAGTTGTTTGGAGTTAGTGAAAATTTCGGTTAAAATTAAACGTTTGTTTAATTTTATTTCGAAATAAATCGCTAAAACAAAATTGAAATCAAGGTGAGAACTTCTCACTCAATCGAATCAGTTTCGATTTTATTTTAAATAGTTAGATTTAAAATATTTGAATGCATGTTTGAATGATGATTGTTATCTATTGATTGTTAAAATAGACATTATGCGCCGTTAGTAAGCGGATGTTATTTATTAAAAACATATACTGCGAACATTTCATAAACAGTGAAATTGGTATTATATACAATAGCAATATATATATATATTGGCATATATATATATTGGAGTTATTGATTTCCCGCATTGTATAGCGGATGAGACCCTATTGCGCCGCCTATTAAGCGGATAATATTTTAAATCCCATATACCACGATAATTCCGTACTGGAGCGGAATTGGTATTGTGCTAGTGTTTGTGGATGCAGGAAAACAAGTTGGAGGGATCCAACTGGATTCCTCAACAGTATTTAATTGATTTCAGATATTTTGATATTTGATGGATTATCATATCGATATATGATATCGTTGTTGTCGTGATTGGCTATTTGGTATGTAGCATCATTGGACCAAATTTTGGAATTTTAAAAGGATTTCAAAGTGATTTTTGAAGGTATACGTTTATAAAATATTTTTGGAATTGATTCATTTTAAATAAATAAACGTATAAATTTTAATGTTATAAAAACTGTGATCTTTGAGAAATATAGTTAAAGGTTGATTTTTGAAAATATGAGGCTAATGATTTTTTAAAATAGTTTAAATCGGGATTTTTGAAATTATTATAAAAAGTTGAAAATATAGGATTTATAAAATTTGATTATTTTATAAATCAAAATGGTGAAATTATAAAGGAGATTAAAGACGTTTTAAAAGAATAACATAAATTGATTTATATAAAAGATTTATAAATTGATAATTTATAAATGAAAATATTTGAATGAGAAAACGAGTTTTTATAAGTGTTAGAATGAATTGTGAATGGATTTCATAAATGAATGAAATTTATAGAATTATAAACGGTGAAGTTATAAATGGAATTTTATAAGCAGTAGGTTTATAAAATTTATAAAGTTATTGAAAGAATAGATTTGGATAAATAATTGAATCTTATAAGTTATAAGATTTATAATTATGAAGTTAAAGGAACGATTGTGCAAACAAATAAATTCTAAGTATTTAACTTATAACATGAACTTTTGTTTTATAATTGAGTTATAAATTGAATAGGTTAATAAAGGAATTTATAAAGGAAGTTGTTATAAAATAAATAGAAATGGAGTTTATAAACGTTGTTTTATAAATTCGCAAACGACTTATTTTGACAAGAAAATTGTTGAAACTTATTAATGGAGTTATATTCACATTTTTGACTGTGAATAATCCTTTGAAATAAAATGTATAGAAAGGATGAAATTGATTAATGTAGTATATTCATGTTTTTGAATAGTGAATAATATGTTAAAGAAATTGTTTTGAATGTGGTGTTTTAAATAGAATTAAAACGATCTAATGATGTTTCAAAACGTGTTGAGATTCAAAACCATAGATTACAACATTCATTGTTGAAATAGATGTTTTCAAGAAATAAAAGGAAATGGTGGACTATAACACTATTGTTATAGTAAATGATTTCCGAAAGGAAATGTTTTGTATAGTATTGGGATTTATATATCTATTTTAATTTCGAATCCCTATACTAGTGATTTTGGGTTGTCGTAACGATGTTTTACGCAACATTCGTTTTGGCCCAAATAAATTTGTTTAAGAGAATGATTTCCTTAAAGAATGAAATATATGCTTAATTTCGATTTAAGTATATTGAATATTTTCCAAAGATTGAAAATAAATAAATTTTGTGAATTACTTATGAATAAATAAGTATGGAAATGTTTTTCCAATGTGAAGTGAATATTTTGAGAATTTGTCTTTTTGAAGATAAATTGAAAATGAATAATTGAAATCATATATTCATAGATATTGTGAAATATAAATTCACTATGGAATTTATAAAAGAAAGTGGAATTTGTTTAAAAATAAATATTGATTTATTTTTGAAGTGTGAAAATTTTATATCTTGTAAAGATATTTTTGGGAAATAAATAATTTGGAAAATTATTTGGAATCTGGTGATGTTGTACATATCCATTGATAGTTCAATAACCGACTATCAATATTTACCTTTGAAAGGTATTTGTTGTGATTTGTTGAATTTGAATGCTACACTTATTTTTAAATTATTTCGCTCGTTATTCGGATTACCCATTTCGAATAGTGATACGACGTAATGGATAGCATTGATGACCGGTGTTGAAGACCGGATATTTTTTAAAGCGAAAGGACAACTCGTCGATTGTCTTTGCACCGAGTAGCTACGGTATAGAGACTCCCTATGTGATGGGAAGTCCGGACGTGATTAGTGAATATCCGGATTGCAAGGACTTCTTTGTAAGTGCCTTCGGTTCTGTTCGAGCCCGGAACAGACTTGTATGGATTGTATGTCTGACATTACAAATTGAGATATAAAGCAGATTTCTTTCAAATATATTTCTGTTGGTGGCGGAGAATTTATTCTTTTAGCTTAACACCCTTCTCTGAGACGTACGAGCTCAGAGGTTATGTAGTTGAATGTTATCAGCGATATATTCCCAATTTGGTAATGTGACATGCTGAGTGTTGCTGTGAAATGATCATTGTGTTGATTATTTGTGATAGGATCATTTATTTGATCGTCTATCCTGGTGATCATTTCTATGATCATTTGTTGACCCAAAGCATGGCTTTTGTATAAAGTATGTTTTTGTGGACGTGACTTCGTCGAGCCTCACACCTCGGAATGGTCAAAACAGGAAAGATGCGGCAAGGTTATGAGGGGTAGCTCCCTTTAGGATATGTGCATTTCCTTCTGGAAAAGGGTGGTATCATGGTATGGAGCCCAGATACTTACTCATGTTGAAACACTTTAATTATGATTGTGTGATGTTGATGACGAGCGCTCGGTTAAAGTAACCAAAGGACCGGGGGATGACATATTCGTGTAGTAGTTACCTAGTGATAAAGGTAATCCGGCCTTGTGTTGGCAGAGAGCTGGTTAAGTTCTCGGGACGTCCATCCAGATGCGTTTCCATGTGGCAATGGGAAGTTCCTTGGCCTGACCATTTGTTGGAAATCCAAAGAAACAATACGATCTTGTACGGTATTAGTTGTAGAACCTATCATTCACTTATGGTGGCGCCCCACTGTTTGGATGGTAGCTATAGTAGGCATAGTTCGGAATGTCTATGCTGGCTAAGATTTATATCTTTATTTTCGAAATATTTTCCTGCACTATGCACTAGTAATAATATCAAATGTTCTTTTTAATGCGTATCAAGCATCTTCGACTATCATAAGGAGAAAGCTCCTCCGATTCTGCGTTTGCATTGTGTGTGTGTGCGGGAGGCCTTATGGTAGTCTCATTTTTAAAAGCATTGCGAATTGACTTTAAAAATATTCCTCTATTTTGTTTTCAAAGATAAATAAACTGTTTTGAGTTCTCACACCAGTCACATGACTGACTCGGAGTTTATTGTTTTCCTTCCTAAACTCTGGGTGCCCACCAATTTCCACACGGGCAGTCGAGAGTTAAGGTTTATCAGGATATTCTGGAGTTGCTGGATGCAAGCTGGATGGCATGGCGTATTATTAGTATATAGTATTTCTTTTCCGCTGTTTGATGTAGTTTGTTGTAGTACACTCTGATGTAATGATGATATGATGTGATGTAATGTAATAACTGATATAGTTCTTTGTTTAAAGATTATTCATTTATCTATTATATGTTGTTCCGCTGCGAATTGTGAGATTCTGTTGTTGTTCTATTTTTTTCTTTTCCGTTCTATTTTCTATTTTCTTTCCTCTCTATTTTCTATCTTCTTATCTCTTCTTCTGTCTCTTTCCTTTTCTTAAAACCCTAAGTGTTCGGTTTTTCGGCATTCGATTTCTCGGCAGTTGATACAGTGACGTATTGATGTCAGTTTTCGGAAGTTGAAGAATCGGGTCCTTACATCTGGTATCAGAGCTTATGGTTAAGCGACAACCATGGTTCTGTTGGGTATTACTCATTAGAGATAGAGTCAGTAGTACTCTAGAATGAGTTTGAGTGTAATAATAGATATGAATGCGTATTTGTTAGTGAATATAAAATTGTTTTATATTGTGATGATTGGTTTGTTGAGTGGCATATGAACTTTCGTCAGCGCGGTCTGCAAAACTATGCCGAAGGGGTTTCTAAACACTTGTACAGAACAATTCGACATAATATTGTTTTAAATTGGGTAAATGAAATAATTTTACTTGATTATATTTTATATATAAAGAAAATAATTTTTCAGAATTATTAAAGTGTATATAAGTTGATTGTTTAGTTGTTTGAATAATCTAAGTAAAAGAATAATTGTATAAGTAAATGAATTATAATTAAAGTGATTTACAATGGTGAAATAAACTTATATATATAAGAAGTGAAACTATATGAATATATTTATGAATATGAGTTGTAAATGAAAATGAATTTAAAGTTAAATGGAATATAACTTAAGTGATATTGAATGAAATTGATATTGGTATCAAAGTAAATTATTAAAGTTAAGTGATAAATGTGAACTTGAGTTATATAAATGAAATTCAACTTTAGTAATTGAATTGAATGAATGGATTAAATGTTAATCAATTAAATGTAAATAAAGTTGATATGGAATAATGAATGTAAGTGTTAATTCATTAAAAATCTAATGTTATTAGAAGTTGAATAATTGAATGAAAATCAATTTAATTGAACCAATTGAAAGTAAAGGTGTTAAACCAAATTGAATCAATATAAGCAAAGGAATTTGGTTGTAATTAATATACATTGATTGTTATATGGTTGTTAGTTGATTGATTGTATATAATTCATTAAGTGTTAATGAAATTGAGTTAATGAAATTGGAAAGCTAAAGTAATTGGAATTCAATTGGAAGTTAAGTGAGTCTTAAATAGATTTGAATTTGATTTGGAAGTGAACCAACTTGAATATGAATTAGTGAATATAAACTAATTGAGAATAAATGTTAGTAAAAACATCCACTATTAATGAATCAAAGGTGACTAAATTGAAAACCCAATTCATTGAATATTAATGAGAATATGAATGAATATTTATTGGTTATGAATGCTAGTTGGATGATAGTTGGTTGATGTTTGCATTTGTTGTTTTGTTGCATTTGCTATGTTGGCATATATAGTTATTATGTTGCTATATGTTGTATGTTGATACTATTGTCTATATACATTTCTCATGTTGTTTGTTGAGTGTTTAGTAGGTGCGGATTGCGTTTGCTTCGCATTTGGAGCTCGCTTTCGCGCTATATTAGCCGTATATGCTTGCTAATAAAATATAAGGTACATATCTCGGATTACATACCGTACTTTTATACTTTTTTTCCCTTCGGGATGCCTCATTACTTGATGAGATGTATATTTGTGATATATATACTGTCATTTTTTTTCGGATCGAGCCGCGCAAAGGAGACTATGGCGAATTTTTTCGGAAATTTAAGGCGTTAGAAAAAATTTGATAAAATTGGAAAATTGTGAAAACTTTAACTTTGATTTGGAATTGAAAGTTAAACGATAGTAGTTGTTTTTGAAAAGATAACTAAGTATGATTTGAAAACTTAGTAAAGTATTGTAAGAAATTTATTATGAATTTTGGGAAAATTAATGGATTATGTAACTTTTCTTACTTGTTAATTTCGAGGACGAAATTCTTTTAAGGGGGGAAGATTGTAACGACCCAGGATTTTTAGTAATTAAAATTTGAATTTTTAATTAATTTTAAATATTAATAAGTGAAATTTATAAGTCGAATAAATTTTATTTCGAATAATTGGATTTAATTGAATAATTAAATCAATAATTTAATATGTTAAATTATAGAAATAATTGAAAATCGAGTTAAATATGATTGAAAATGATTTGTAAAATTTTATTATATCATATTGGAGTTAGAATGATATTTTAGAACTTTTAAAATTGAATTAAAAGTTTATTTGTGAAAATTGAATATTTTAATATTTAATCGACTAGTGAAATTAGCCGTTTTTCGAACAATCTCAGAATTGGATGAAACTAGTTCCATTGGATCCGTAATAGTTAGTTATTACCGGATTTCAATTTTCGTGTCAATCAGAGTTATCGTTTGATCGTGGCAGCTCGAAACACATCGAATTGTTTTTAATATTAATTTGGCAAGTTAAAATAGCCATTTTTCAAAAAGTCTCGGATTTCGATGAAACTAGTTTCATCGGATCCGTAATGTGATATTATTGTAAAGTTTCAAATTTCAAGTCAATCGGATTTACCGTTTGTCCGGTACAAATTAAAACGCCTAGAAAATCGTTTAAATCGGTTTAATTTAAATTGAACGTTTATAGCCATAACTCGCACAAATGTTCGAATTAACTTCCGAAACCTGTTCCATTGTGCCCGGAACGCGGGGTAAACCCCAGGAACGCTGGTCACGGCGCGTAAGTTGGAGTTCGAAATTTCCGGAATGAATAGTGTTTCGTCGGTTCCCTATAAATAGCCCACCTTCACAAGAAAATAAAAAAATAAAAAATAAAACCCTAATCCTATAGCCAGCCGCCCCCCCCCCCTTCACCAATGGCTGGGAATGCTTCTTCTTCCCCCTCTCTTTTCTCCAAATCCATTAATAATTATCAGAAACTCCAAACTAGGAAATCGTAGAGCACATCGAGTACTCCATATCCAACGGCTGTGATTGAATATGGGTGAGTGGATCATGGGATATTGGGCCGCGTTCGCCTTCGCTTTAGGCACGCAGTTCGAGGAGAGGAGGAGGTCGAGTTGGCCTATGCTCTGGCCGAGCATGGAGGTTGGGTCGGCCTTCGTAGTGGTGGTCTCTGATCATACTGGAAGCGAGTGTGGTGATCGAAAAATAAAAACCTAATATCGAGCTATGGGTTCAAATGCACGGCCTTTGTCTGTAGGGAAAACGAAGAAGAAAGGGGTAGGGGTGGACGGCCTGGATTCAAAGGAAGGGGATCTAACGGTAGATAATAGCTTAGGTTTATAAATAATTTAATTATGTTGTAAATTATTATATAAAAATCGTGCAATCATTGAAAAATCATAACTTTTTCATACGAGGTCGAAAACGCGTGAAACCAGTTGCGTTGGAATCGTATGGACGAGAACTACGCGATGAAATTGGATTGGAGTCGTTTGGAGTTAGTGAAAATTTCGGGTAAAATTAAATGTCCGTTTAATTTTATTTCGAAATAAATCGCAAAAAAAACAAAATTGAAATCAAGGTGAGAACTTCTCACTAAATCGAATCAGTTTCGATTTTATTTTAAATAGTTAGATTTAAAATATTTGAATGCATGTTTGAATGATGATTGTTATCTATTGATTGTTAAAATAGACATTATGCGCCGTTAGTAAGCGGATGTTATTTATTAAAAACATATACCGCGAATATTTCATAAACAGTGAAATTGGTATTATATATAATAGCAATTTATATATATATATTGGCATATGTATATATTGGAGTTATTGATTTCCCGCATTGTATAGCGGATGAGACCCTATTGCGCCGTCTATTAAGCGGATAATATTTTAAATCCCATATACCGCGATAATTCCGTACTGGAGCGAAATTGGTATTGTGCTAATGTTTGTGGATGCAGGAAAACAGGTTGGAGGGATCCAACTGGATTCCTCAACAGTATTTAATTGATTTCAGATATTTTGATATTTGATGGATTATCATATCGATATATGATATCGTTGTTGTCGTGATTGGCAATTTGGTATATAGCATCATTGGACCAAATTTTGGAATTTTAAAAGGATTTCAAAGTGATTTTTGAAAGTATACGTTTATAAAATATTTTTGGAATTGATTCATTTATATATAAATAAACGTATAAATTTTAATGTTATAAAAACTGTGATCTTTGAGAAATATAGTTGAAGGTTGATTTTTGAAAATATGAGGCTAATGATTTTTTAAAATAGTTTAAATCGGGATTTTTGAAATTATTATAAAAAGTTGAAAATATAGGATTTATAAATTTTGATTATTTTATAAATCAAAATGGTGAAATTATAAAGGAGATTAAAGACGTTTTAAAAGAATAACATAAATTGATTTATATAAAAGATTTATAAATTGATAATTTATAAATGAAAATATTTGAATGATAAAACGAGTTTTTATAAGTGTTAGAATGAATTGTGAATGGATTTCATAAATGAATGAAATTTATAGAATTATAAACGGTGAAGTTATAAATGGAATTTTATAAGCAGTAGGTTTATAAAATTTATAAAGTTATTGAAAGAATAGATTTGGATAAATAATTGAATCTTATAAGTTATAAGATTTATAATTATGAAGTTAAAGGAACGATTGTGCAAACAAATAAATTCTAAGTATTTAACTTATAACATGAACTTTTGTTTTATAATTGAGTTATAAATTGAATAGGTTAATAAAGGAATTTATAAAGGAAGTTGTTATAAAATAAATAGAAATGGAGTTTATAAACGTTGTTTTATAAATTCGCAAACGACTTATTTTGATAAGAAAATTGTTGAAACTTATTAATGGAGTTATATTCACGTTTTTGACTGTGAATAATCCTTTGAAATAAAATGTATAGAAAGGATGAAATTGATTAACGTAGTATATTCACGTTTTTGAATAGTGAATAATATGTGAAAGAAGTTGTTTTTAATGTGGTGTTTTAAATAGAATTAAAACGATCTAATGACGTTTCAAAACGTGTTGAGATTTGAAACCATAGATTTCAACATTCATTGTTGAAATAGATGTTTTCGAGAAATAAAAGGAAATGGTGGACTATAACACTATTGTTATAGTAAATGATTTCCGAAAGGAAATGTTTTGTATAGTATTGGGATTTATATATCTATTTTAATTTCGAATCCCTATACTAGTGATTTTGGGTTGTCGTAACGATGTTTTACGCAACATTCGTTTTGGCCCAAATAAATATGTTTAAGAGAATGATTTCCTTAAAGAATGAAATATATGCTTAATTTCGATTTAAGTATATTGAATATTTTCCAAAGATTGAAAATAAATAAATTTTGTGAATTACTTATGAATAAATAAGTATGGAAATGTTTTTCCAATGTGAAGTGAATATTTTGAGAATTTATCTTTTTGAAGATAAATTGAAAATGAATAATTGAAATCGTATATTCATAGATATTGTGAAATATAAATTCACTATGGAATTTATAAAAGAAAGTGGAATTTGTTTAAAAATAAATATTGATTTATTTTTGAAGTGTGAAAATTTTATATCTTGTAAAGATATTTTTGGGAAATAAATAATTTGGAAAATTATTTGGAATCTGGTGATGTTGTGCATATCCATTGATAGTTCAATAACCGACTATCAATATTTACCTCTGAAAGGTATTTGTTGTGATTTGTTGAATTTGAATGCTACACTTATTTTTAAATTATTGCGCTCGTTATTCGGATTACCCATTTCGAATAGTGATACGACGTAATGGATAGCATTGATGACCGGTGTTGAAGACCGGATATTTTTGAAAGCGAAAGGACAACTCGTCGATTGTCTTTGCACCGAGTAGCTACGGTATAGAGACTCCCTATGTGATGGGAAGTCCGGACGTGATTAGTGAATATCCGGATTGCAAGGACTTCTTTGTAAGTGCCTTCGGTTCTGTTCGAGCCCGGAACAGACTTGTATGGATTGTATGTCTGACATTAGAAATTGAGATATAAAGAAGATTTCTTTCAAATATATTTCTGTTGGTGGCGGAGAATTTATTCTTTTAGCTTAACACCCTTCTCTGAGACGTACGAGCTCAGAGGTTATGTAGTTGAATGTTATCAGCGATATATTCCCAATTTGGTAATGTGACATGCTGAGTGTTGCTGTGAAATGATCATTGTGTTGATTATTTGTGATAGGATCATTTATTTGATCGTCTATCCTGGTGATCATTTCTATGATCATTTGTTGACCCAAAGCATGGCTTTTGTATAAAGTATGTTTTTGTGGACGTGACTTCGTCGAGCCTCACACCCCGGAATGGTCAAAACAGGAAAGATGCGGCAAGGTTACGAGGGGTAGCTCCCTTTAGGGTATGTGCATTTCTTCTGAAAACGGGTGGTATCATGGTATGGAGCCCAGATACTTACTCATGTTGAAACACTTTAATTATGATTGTGTGATGTTGATGACGAGCGCTCGGTTAAAGGTCCCAAAGGACCAGGGGATGACATATTCGTGTAGTAGTTACCTAGTGATAAAGGTAACCCGGCCTTGTGTTGGCAGAGAGCTGGTTAAGTTCTCGGGACGTCCATCCGGAGGCGTTTCCATGTGGCAATGGGAAGTTCCTTGGCCTGACCATTTGTTGGAAATCCAAAGAAACAATACGATCTTGTACGGTATTAGTTGTAGAACCTATCATTCACTTATGGTGGCGCCCCACTGTTTGGATGGTAGCTATAGTAGGCATAGTTCGGAATGTCTATGCTGGCTAAGATTTATATCTTTATTTTCGAAATATTTTCCTACACTATGCACTAGTAATAATATCAAATGTTCTTTTTAATGCGTATCAAGCATCTTTGACTATCATAAGGAGAAATCTCCTCCGATTCTGCGTTTGCATTGTGTGTGTGTGCGGGAGGCCTTATGGTAGTCTCATTTTTAAAAGCATTGCGAATTGACTTTAAAAATATTCCTCTATTTTATTTTCAAAGATAAATAAACTGTTTTGAGTTCTCACACCAGTCACATGACTGACTCGGAGTTTATTGTTTTCCTTCCTAAACTCTGGGTGCCCACCAATTTCCACACGGGCAGTCGAGAGTTAAGGTTTATCAGGATATTCTGGAGTTGCTGGATGCAAGCTGGATGGCATGGCGTATTATTAGTATATAGTATTTCTTTTTCGCTGTTTGATGTAGTTTGTTGTAGTACACTCTGATGTAATGATGATATGATGTGATGTAATGTAATAACTGATATAGTTCTTTGTTTAAAGATTATTCATTTATCTATTATATGTTGTTCCGCTGCGAATTGTGAGATTCTGTTGTTGTTCTGTTTTTTCTTTTCCGTTCTATTTTCTATTTTCTTTCCTCTCTATTTTCTATCTTCTTATCTCTTCTTCTGTCTCTTTCCTTTTCTTAAAACCCTAAGTGTTCGGTTTTTCGGCATTCGATTTCTCGGCAGTTGATACAGTGACGTATTGATGTCAGTTTTCAAAAGTTGAAGAATCGGGTCCTTACAGTTGCAGACTTGTGCTTGACTTGTTTACCTTGTCTTTGATTCGGTTGTGATGTTGGTCTCTCGGCTATGAATTATTTTGTGATACTTGTTTTGAGCTGTAGCTTGACTTCGTCATTTTTCTGTTGGCTTCGGCATGACCACGGTCTTGAGTTATTAAAGGTTTGAAGTGTGCAGGCATGATTTGTGAAAACATTTTTGGGATAAGGATTTATTGTATCTTTGCATTGCTTCGTCTTCAACATGCCTGTAGTGTTCATTGTTTTATATGTTGGTGATTTGTTAATTTTATCCCTGATTGCACTTTCGATCTGTACCTAGTATGTATGAGTTGTTTGCATTTTTACTGGTTCGCATTGCTCTATCCATTTCGAATAAGTTTACATCTATTATACTTGAGTATGTGCATTTAGATCATGTGGATGGTCAGGCTTTGTATTGGTTTTTGTATTCACACTTCATGTTTTAGTTGAGTTTGGTTCGGTATCGACCTGAGCCGATCAATGAAGTGTTGCATTGTATCATGTTATATGTCCCAGTGCATTTACTATTGTACATTGTAGTTTTCATTACATTGTATATTCATCATGGCAATTGTTCATGTGTCTGCACATCTGAGGTATTCACTGACCTGAGTTGTTGCATTGGTTATCCTCTTGATACTTGAGTCTTTAATTGGGCTTCAGTTCGACTTTGACTTGGTGATACTAGTGACCAATTGTTGTGTTTTACCTCTGACTGATTTACACTGTCTTTGGTTTCACTGCATAGTCATGTGTCTGGTTCATTTTGATGTTGGATTCAGTCTTGTACCACTTGAGTCCGCACTTGCACTATCTCTGACCTTTTGGCACTTATGTTGCATTTCATTCTGTTGTTGGTTGATCAACACTTATTGTTGTTGTCACTGCACAGTGCACTTAGTCTCCTTCATGTTGCATAGCTTGTTCTTGGGTGCTGAGCATTTGCGTCTGCAGTTTTCACTACAACCTTTGTCTGCATATCGCGTTGTTTCACTGATGCATTCATTTGCACATCACTTGGTGGCCTCTTTTATTGCCTATTCTTCGAGACATGTTGTCTTGTACCCTTGTAGTCTTCATATTTGTTTCTAACCATTCTTTGTGCTACCTAACTGGAATGGTTTTGCACTTGTGACCTTGTGGTGACTGCAGTTTTTGGTTGCAGTTGCCCTTGTCGTTATGCATTGCATTAATGCAAATGGATTGTTTTCTGACTACACTTGAGTTGAATCCAGCTTAAACGCTTGGGTTTGACTTTGTATTCATTTGTGAATTTTCATTGTGTACATCATCACTGTGGTGGCAAGGCAATGCACGCAAGCGTGAGCTGCAACCACATGGTACTGATTTTATTGGTATTTCTTTTGCTTTTGATGTGTTGATCTTTTGTGTAATGCATGTTATAGTGGCGAGGCAGTACACGCGTGCGTGTACTGCAGCCTTACCCGAGTTGGCATTTTAAATGGATATTTCAATGGTTTGAATGGTGTTTTGATTTGGTTTAATTTAAACATTTTGTTATTGTCTAATTATCTATTGGATAATTAGATTATGGGTTTCTAATTATTTATTTAATAATTAGATTTTGTTGTTAATTGCCGATTAGGCAATTTTGATGTTTTTCTAAATTATTTTCATTGAAATTCTTTTCACTTATCTTTGTTGATGATTTGATTATGCTGATTTGTTGTTTAACGCTGTTATGTGTTATATTTATCGTTATTCGATTTCTTTATTTAAGAATCGGATACGTAAATTTATTGGGACTGTCGTCTATTTGATTATTTAATTATTATTGCTTTTGCGCATTAATAACTGAGTTTGAATTAGACTCACCCGTGTATTACTTTCTTTTGAACGTAATACTCGGGTCAGACCGAGCTATTACAGGTTGTAGATATCTTGCTTTGGGTTGCTGCTAGGCTATGAAGTTTCTTTATATCATTTGGAGTAGATGTGGTCACAGTATCAGATGTTGTATATTCATGTATATTATTCACGATAATGTACTTGTGTATATAACTTCCTGAGTCGACAGTTGTAGTTGTATCTTACGTATTGTATTACATTTATTGTAACTGACATCAGTTATTATATATATGAGACATTTTTGTTTTATCTATGTTCCGCATTTATATTATCTGTGTTATTATTATATCTATTGTCCTAAACTATTATGAACCATCATAGTTCGTTTTGTACTGGAATTGGATATGTTGATGGGAGTAAATAAATAAGAGATGAAAAATAAAAATATATACCACTCCTATCGAGATAACCAATACTAGTGTAAGGCCTAACTACGGATGGCCGCTCCTATCCAACCTTATTCTTCGTAATAACGGACAATATTTCTTTTAATACTCTTTGTTATTGTGAGCCTAGAGGTGGGGCGTCACATGTGACTAAGATGGAGGAATCGTTGAAGGATGTTCTTCAGATGTTGACTGAAATTCAAGTAACTCAACTTCGTATGGCAAAGGAACTGGAAAGGCAAGGAAAGATTCTAAGGAATTTGCAAAAATTCCTAACGGACAACCAAGCCAACTATCTTAATCGATGAAGACTCTTCACTCAATCAAGAACAAGAGGCCAGCGACGAAGAAGAAGAAGAAGAACCCATGGAAGAAGCACACGAGGAGGATGATGACCAAGTCATGTGTATTGGAGAAGTGTGTTTCGACAAAAATGGGAATCTTTTCGAATAACGTGGAAATTTCTGTCTCCACTATCCAAACTGTTCGATTCATAGATCTCCTATGTTCAGAAACACACATTAGTTTCTTCTTTTTCCTTCCGTTGTTGTTTGTATTTTTATGTTTTCAAATGCAAATGTAAATATAACCATATACGTAATAAATAACTCGTGCCCTTATATTTGTTTTTATTTTAAGTGTTATTGTGAATTCTTAGTTAGGATAGTTAATAGTTTAGGACTATGTTTTAGTATTAGACTTAAGTGTTGATTATTTATGATAACACTATCATTATAATCGCATGTCATAGAGTAACAGTTTTAGGGGGAGTTATATAATTTGGAGTTATCAAGTTTAGATAGAGTATTGGTTGATGACAAAGGGGAGAAATATAAAATAGGATAGTTTGGTATAGATTAAGGGGGAATTGTTAGTTTTAGGGGGAGTTATTAGGATAGAAATAGTATTTTATAAAAAAAGGTTGTCATCATCAAAAAGGGGGAGATTGTTAGTCCGTGAGATGATGGTTTTGATGACAACAACCTTAGAATAGATTATAAAATATAAATACTAACATTATAAGTTTAGATATATATATATGTATATGCAGGATTTAACCATGCAGGTACTAAGAATGAAGACTGTACAATATAGAGATTCAAGATATCAAGATAAAATATCAAGATAGAAGACTTATGAGTATCGAGACTATCAAGAGTTCAAGATTTCAAGGATAAGTATTTTTTATTAGGAATTTTTGTTAAAACTCATAGAAAAGCACTGACATCTTAAAATCCAATTTATTCGTCGAATGGAATCCACTTCGAGCCCATTAAAGGGATGGAACCCTAAGTAGGATGGAACCTACGAAAAATCTAGTGGAAAATTGTTTTGTATCCGCTAACTTTTCAAAATGATTTTTCAAAATTATATCTTGTTTTCAAAATGTTTTCAAAACTTTCCTTTTAAAAGATTCAAAACCTCGATCCTGTTTTTAAATAATTTTAGCCTCAAAAACATCTTTATTTTCAAAGTTAAATTACTCCTGTTTTTAAACTACCTTTTTAATAATGTATTTAACTTTTAAATATTTATACTTAGATTTAAATATAAAATCATGGTTAAATTCTATATATATTATTCTTTATATTTACTTATGAATTTCAACTATAGTCAAGTATATTTATAATGTTTAAATTAGTTTTTACAAAATATAAAGGTTATTTTCAAAGAAATTCAAAACATCATAAAAAGCTTTGGGATGTCAACATGCCTATGGGTACCATGTCGACATGGTGACAGTTTGATTCAAAAATTCAAATTTCAAAAGAAGTGTCTATTCGCCATAACTCTTCATAAATGGACATGGCTATTGTTCTTCTATAAATAGGGGTTAGTTTCAATGAATTTTTAATAACCTTTTTCTGGTTTTCACTCCTCTTCTTCTTCCTCTTTTCTTAATACATACTCTTATCATTACTCTGCCAAAATCAACATTGAATCATACTCGATTACTTCTAGTTTGATTCTCTATCACTATCTCTACAAGATTCTCAATGTTATTCAGAGTTATAGACTTCTTTGTAATCTATTAAGCGAGAAAAGGTGTGATTGCAGCCGTGGAAATCAATCAAAAGGGAAAAGGTGTGATTGTAGCCTTGGTAAATCAATTGGGTAAATTTGTAGCTCGGAAATCAAGTATATCTACCCAGAGGATCGAAATTCTGGAGGGTGTACCTCGCAGCCTTGAAACCGAGGGTGTAATTGTACGATTGCTATTGAAAGGAAATCCATACTTGTGTTGCGGGACTGGATGTAGGGTAACTCCGAACTAGTATAAAATCCGGTGTGTTCTTTCCTTTACTGCTTTTATTTTGTTTTTGTATCTGTGATTGTTTCTGTGATCATATCTGTGTCTGTATATTGCATACTTTTGTGTCTAAATTAACATAAATCGAAAAAGATTTAGTAATTATTTATTAACACTATTCACCCACCCTCTAGTCTTAGTCTTAGCCTTAAGATCCATAATCCGCATTGCTCACAGTCTTCGGATAGGAATTACCCAAATCCAACTCCGGTTCCTCTGAACTAATCATCAATTAAAAAGATGTTAAGTTCATATGTGATTATCAATCATCATTCAATTTAATTCATATTTCTATTCATTCATAGATATATCTTAGAGATATATACATTGTAATTTATCGTTTTCAAAGTATATGGAATCATCGTGCCTCATTTATCAAATCCTTTTGATTAATTTAAACCTTTTTACATTATGGAATAATTCTAAATCCTTTCGTATTTTACTTAAAAAATATTTCCAATTCTTTTCATTTAAATCTTAACAAAGATTTCCTAATTCAAAACTCATAATTTTAATTCAGTTAAAACGTGTTATCTATGATTTTAATCCAAAACTAGTAAACGTTAAGTGAGCAGGCTCTATAGAAATCATTTAATTCTACTCAATATCAATTCCCGTATTCAACAAATACTACAGGCAGAATAATGGTGAAAGCACCCTTTAAATTCCATGAATGATATGAGTTCTCTCTTCGGGCTTTAACACCGAGTACAAGAAGATTTTCTCCATAAAATTCAAGTTAATTTTATTTGGAGAATTATATCCTTTAACTTTGGAAAATTTTAATCTGAGTAAATCAAAGTTACTATTTGATTCGTCAGACAAGTTCAGATAGCAAGGGAGAGCAGGAAACTGGTTTTCTAAACTCAAGCCTAGACACTATCTCTATGACACCTATAAGGCGGTCAAGTAATTTGATCGACTCGAAATCATTTAATATTTAACTATTTCATAAATCCTTCAAATCATATTTAAAATACTTTATTAATAATTTGTTTATATTTACAATGGATTTGGAAAAGAACGGTGGCGTTTAAAACTACATTTCAAAAGTTATAGAAAAGTGCTATGGAAAAATGCTGCGGAAAAGTGCCACGAAAAGTGCTTTTTAAGCTATATCGATCAAATTACTTTTTTTATCATTTGGAAACTCATTTTTATCAGTTTAAAACATTTCAAAATATTTATAGAATTTATTTCATACTTTTAAACTTTTTAAAGATATTTAACATTCCACATACACTAATTCATTAAATAAAGGAAAGTGATTTCATTTGTGCTTATCGACGTGTATTTCCATGACTTGTACATATATTCAAAATTCAAATTAAACAAACATCATTAATTATCATAATCAAACATATATAACATCCAATAGGATAAAATACGATAGCTTAGGAGTTTACTCACCTCGGGTTTAAACGACTAACTAAAAATTGGCTATAGCTTTGCTTACTCAAGCTTTTAGATCATGATTACTTGGATTATTGCTTCTAGATGGCTTGGCCTAAGGATGAGCAGATGTAAGTGATGGAAGCCATTAAATTAGAGGTGGAGAAGAAGGAATGAGATGTGTGAATTTTTAAAGCCTTAGGGTCTTATTTATAGCCTTAGAAAAATATGGCAAATTACTAAATTACCCTTAGATATTATCAAAATATCTCTTACACCACATCACTTCAACATCAAATCCTTGTCAACATAATCAAGTGCATCCATTAATGAGATATAATGTGATAAGACATATTGCAAAAATATCTTAAGCATGGAATGACATGCATTAATGGTGGATTTGATGTTTACTTTCCATGTTTTAATGGTGATTAGTTGTTACCTTTTTCACTTAATTTTCGTAAAAATATCTAACATATTTTCTCCAGCTTTGGTTTGACTAATTGTGATACACATATGTATGTGTATGTGTGTGCATGTACAAATAATGTTGGAACAACTTAAAATAATTTCCATTTGTCAAACCGTTATGATTTCGGGATCCAATTTCCAGTCATATTTTCAGTTCTTAATTCAAACTATTTATTTGTGTAAACAAAACTTGAAAATAAATTTCTTATCATCTTTATATAATTAAAACAAGTTCATTTAACTTATAAATCTATATTTAAAATAAATTAAATATTCCATTTTCAAAGTGGTAAAATTGCGTGTGGTTACATACTTCCCCCTTTAAAAGAATTTCGTCCTCGAAATTATGGATAGAAACAAGATAACTTGAAGATATATATATACACACACATATACATAACAACCTATGATTTTGTGAATATTTTAAATAAAATTGTATTTGTAAACTTTAATTTTCAAATCATTGAAAAAGTGAATTTTAGAATTTTTCGCTGCATTATATTACTCTATGCGTATGAACTGTGATTTATTTATTTACTGTATGTTCAGAGTTTTGCCAAATTTAAATTAACAATTTGGTATTTTGAGCTATTCAAGTTAGACATGTGCGGTTTTATTGCCGATTTGAATGGTCTAAAATAGCGGGTTGCTACAGTTGGTATTAAAGCTTTGGCCCTAGGCAAACTTAGCACAAATGGTAAATTTATTTACAGAATCACTTTCACTCGGACTTGAATCTCTTTCTTTTCGACTCTGTTCCCTTTGAATTTTGGAACGTTCCTGTAGGATCGATTTTACCCTAGAGGGGGGGTGAATAGGGTGATAGTGTAAATTATAAAAATTAATCGCGGAAGCTTATTAATTAATTTCACTTCATATCACAGAATAGCAGCACAGATATAGCAGAATATAAATAACAGAATAAAACAGAACAACACAGAATTTACCCAGCTTCGGCAAAACCCTGCCTACGTGCTGCCCTCAAGGTTTCTACTAGAAATTAGATAGTCCCTCGCTTACACACGTAAACTCGCTATACCCGCTATTGACTAATCTAACTCTACGCTCAAAACCCTGCCACAACTCAACTACCGAGTTGCGAATTCTCAAGCTACGCCACGTAGCTTGTCCCCTAGTCACACGACTAGAAAAATAAATGGTTTAAAAAGAAAATACAAATTTAAAAGAAAATTATATAAAATATCCCTAATTCAAAAATAAAAACCCTTATTATAAAATAAAACACTCTTTAGAAGCCGGCCCCCTTTGTAACTCAACCCGTCTCTTTTATTTTTTCGTTCGTGAAAAAAATGGCCGCTCCTCTTGCAGATTTAGGGTTTCGTCCCTTTGATCCAATTTAGGGCTTTCGAAGCGCCGATAATATATTGATTGATTCGATGATTATTTGCGTGTACTGTTGATCGATTGTTGCTCACTTCGGCTGCTTCGTTGTTGTTGATGGAGTTCGACTTCGATTCGGTATGTGATTTTCGTTTATGCTATACTGTTATGCTTGGTTGAACTCCATGATCGATTGCCTGTGATGATTAGGGTTTATATAGGAGTTAATTTCCTAAAAACTTGTTCGTCTGATTTCTTCAATTTTATGCTATCAGCCCTCTGATATTTGTTAAACGATGATGATTTATTTGACTTTGCCAATTGCGTATTATCGTTGCTTGATGGTCACGTTGTTGATTCGTGACTTAGTCAATTTGCTTGGCTATCACGGTGTAATATACTCGGCTTGAATATTTCTCTGACTTGATAAATTTCGTACAACTTGATTTTTGATAATCAACGTTTTGACACGTGACTTGGTCATTATGCCTTTGATGTTTATTATTCTTCTTTGACTTCGATATTTTGTAAATTGGCTTCGGCCACTGTCTGTATTGCTGTAGCTTTGTTCAAGTTATCTTGGGCATTGTTGTATCCATTGCAGTCTTGTAATCTTCACTCTGACCATACTGCATTGTTTCGATGTCATTGATTTGTTTAGCCTCGGCATTGACTGGTTTCATGCTTGTTGTCGTTTGCAACTGGTCTCTGTGCATTTCTCTGCTTGACTTCGACTTGGTTTTTGACTTGTTCAACATTGATTTCACTGTCACTTCGACCTTGACACTGAGTGTTTTCTTCGCGGCCATGAATTTGTTGCTGATACTTGTATACTGCTGTGTCCTTTACTTGGTGTTGTAGCAGTTTGTATTTGCTGTATCTTGTAGTTGCACTTCTAGTTGGATATGTTGTACATCTGAGTCACTGTTGCCTTGTTGCTGTGTCATACTCGATGTGTTTGCACTGCTGTGTTATGTAGTAATTGACTTGTTCATGCTGTACTTGGATATTTGTAGTTCCACTACTTTGTGCCCGAGCTTGCATGCTTCATGTTTGCTGTGTCACTTACAAATATTTATGCATTTTAAAAATGTTGTTGAGTTAATATAGTCTGGTTTGAGTATTTGTTAGTGCATATCATCACTTAATCACTGCTTGGTTTGTTGTGCACTGTTGCTTGAATCATTTTCACTTTAGTTGCTCTGGTGTCTGGTTTGGTCTGAACTTGCATATTTGAGTTGTTGCTTTCTATCCTGTTGCCTTCAGTTGCTCCCGGTGTTGCTTTGTCATTGATTTGAATTGTGCATTTGAGGCAGGTTGTGTCCATATTGTATTTGTCATTGAAGTATGTTGTTGAACTTGGTGACATGCATTTCTTTGTTGAACTTGTCATCTTGAGTTTGTACAGTGTTGTACTTGCTGCCTTGTATCACTGTGTACTGGTGGCATTTCTTTGATTTCGAACTTGGACTTATAGTTGAATCTGGACATGTTATGGGCTGGACATTTGATGATGTGGTCTGTACTTGTGTACTTCTGGTATGCTGCAGCTTGCATCTTTGTTGCATTAGAACTGGCTGTTGTCTTTGTTGTTGGGTTGCTGCACATATGAACTTGCATTCATTCGAGTTCAGTTTGCACTTGTTCATCATGTAGCTTGTTGTCTTCATGTATAGTTGCTGTCTACATTCATGTTTGGTTGCCACTGAATTTTGATGTTTTTGCCATTCACTTGTGCTGTGCAGTTTTGTGCTTTGAGTTAGTTTCATTATTGCTTCTGAACTTGGTTCACATCATGTTGATTTTTGAAATTTCACTTGAGTTGAATCCAGTTTCAAAACTTGGGTTTGACCTTGTGCTCGTGTCGTGATTTTCAATGTTATTGCACGTGAGTTGAACCCGGTTTTTCATTTGGGTTTGACCTGTGCTCGCCTGTCCCTGTAAATCAATCAAGTGTACATATATCGACGTGCACGGCCTTGTGGCATATACAGTAATACACTGTGTATGTCACAAGTTGTTCGTGTATGATGAATTCAAATATAAATGATGGCGAACAACCCAAATAACTGAGGCAAAAATTATTTTCAAAAACCATATTTTATTTTATATTGCAAAAATATTTCTTTTTCAATTTTACTGCGTTAGTGAATATTTTTGCAGATTACTCAGATGCTGGATTCTAACTGGAAGGAAGTTGAAGATAAATACGAGTGTGAGTGATATGTAGTGAGGACATTTGTAAATGTGAAATGTGATGTAATTGTAATCAAAGTTGTATAGTTATAGTGAGAGCTTGAAATTGTACTATTCAAAGATGTAATAAATATTTATTTGAATAAAATATTCGTTTGAATTCAAATTTCGTGTTATTTATTTTATTCAGCAAATATTTATTTAATCTGTGAAAATAAATAGTATATTATCAAATACATTTAAACGAATGTATATATGTTTATTATCATCAAACAAAAATCATATGAGCGCATATTCAACAATCTCCCCCTTTGATGATAACAAACATATATTTAAGATTTTGAATATGTTAAATGTATTTGATCATTGATATATCCTAATTGCTCCCCCTATTTAAATGCTTCCTCTCTACATGATGCTCCCCCTACATATATGCATACAAATAAAAATATGCAAATGAGTCTAGATGCAAATAGAAAATTATTTGACCTTTGCTTGAATTTATTTGACAAAATCTTAACTTTTCTCTCCCCCTTTTGTTATCAGCAAAAGAATAATAATGTTAGAGAAAATAGAGATAAAGTAATCGATATCAATCCAACATTAAAACTCAATTGAATATAAATATTAAATTTCGATAAAAAGTCAAACAAAAATCATAAATGTTTTGTTAGGCGCATATTCCACTTTTAGAATGATGGAAATGATGTCATCATATAAAACCATACAGTTGTGTCTATTTGTGGTATATTTATATCAGGAATTTGAATAACTACTAACCATGCATAACCGTTAGGACTTTTAAATGAGATTAGTAGTATTCCAATTTTATTTTAAAAAAAAATGAATTCAAGTATCTCCTAACCACGCATAACAGTGAGGACTTTTAAATGGGATTAGAATCAACTTGTTTATAAAAAAAAATCAACTTTTGATATGCGTTCCATACATGCATAACCGTGAGGACTTTTAAATGAGCATGGAAGCACATAACAAATTCCAAGTAATTCATCCATGCATAACCGTGAGGACTTTTAAATGAGAGTGAATACTTTGGTATTTATTTATTATTATTATTAATTTTTTTTTAAATGTGAAAATGAAAAGCGAACGATTCCTGTTTAAAGTACCACATATCGACAAACTATATAGAATTTTGATGAGTGATGGTCGTTAGAAATATGATAGATATAGAGATGGTCATGGAATTTTTACCAACAAACAGTTTTATAACTCTTGTTTAAATTTCTAAAGAAATTTATTAATTATACCGTCTCGAGTTATAATATATAATCAATATCAACGCTCATCACTTTTTCAATCACTATTTTTCTTTTCGATAATCATTTGGGAGTCAGATTAGTCAAAATAGTCATTTAAAATCAAATTCAAAAATAATTATGAAACTAATTTTTCAAAATGACTAATCTGAAAATATGGTCAAAATTGATTTTCTCGAGGGGGTTTTATAAGAAAATTTTCTGCTATTTGAAAATTATTTGAAATGAAAAATATGCAGATATTTTCTTTGAAAAACGATGCAGTTACTAAATGTCTCAAAAATCACGTTCAACTAGTAATTTTTCTATCAACTAGATTACCAGTGTAATCTGCATCTGAATTTCTTTTTCACTCAAAATCATCACTAATTGAATTTGGTTAACCAAACATGAAGTGTGCACCAAAAATTTCAAACTCGATTTTTACAGCAATTTAAATGACATTCTTTTGAATTTGAATTGAAGCCGTGAAAATAATTAGAAAACCGTGAATATAGAGTTAGCCGTATTATAACCAAATGTATTATCCAACAAAACACTATTTTTAATCCAAAATGATATATATGAAGTAATTCAAAGAATCTAGAGATTATTATAGTGTTTTTGGCATAAGAATAAAATTGGCCAACTATGTTGCATAAGTCAGAATCAAAAATCATCATCTTTTCATCAATCTCAATATTGGCTGATTTTAATTCAGAATATGGTGCAGATTATCTCATTTAATATATCGTTTAAAACATACCATTACCTGTTTTACCTTTACGATATTTTTCGTCGTTGTCCATTGTGATTCTGTCACCTTTATACTAGGCTAAGGAACTTTGCTTCGTCGTCCGTTGTGTTTCTGGAACAGCCAAAAAATCCAGAGTACACTGTTGTTGTTCCTTAGCCTGCCACCACACCTACACGATGAAAGATTTATGTGACCTATTTGTTTTTATAGGTCCATGGTTGTTCGTGGCAGAAAATTTTGAAAAACAATTTTGTAAAGACCCAAAACTATTTATAATTGTTCCCTTCGGCACCCAAATTTGTTTAACTTTGAGAGATTTTATATTTGTGCCTTTTGGAACCCAAATCGGTATAGTTTTCACATGTTTGGGTCTATACCAACAATTATTGTGATCGTGTCCAAATTTTCTACAAATTGTGCACATAGAATTAACTTGATTAATATTGCTTGCAACAATTTTCGAATTATTATATCCAAGTCCTTGTCTAACCGTATTAACAGTTTGCTTTCCTAATAGCATATTCAACGATTTTTCACTTTTTGAAAATTTATCTAAAGTAGTAGACAGTTGTTGGACTTGTGATTTTAGGGATTCATTTTCGTTTAACAATTGTGTGCACTTTTTAATAGAATTCTCTCTCCTAATATTTTCATTTTCCTTTAAAATCAAAATTTCATTTTCAAGTGATTTTATATTGATTTCTGATTTTTTAATTTCCTCTTCGAATGTTGGACACTTATCACACTTAGGGATTCTACGTTGATAGTTCTTAACTAATTGATCAAGTTGTTCATTGCATTCTATCAAAGTATCCTTTTGAGATTCAAGTTTAGCATATTTTTCCCTAAGTCGTTCGTAACAGCCATTTATTTCATCGAAATAAATAAGTAAGTCAGAGTGAGTAAGTTTTGATACCTCGCTTGGCTCGTCATCGTCGCTATCGGTTATATTCCCATGAAAGCACATATCTGCTTTCTCACTCTCACTGCTATCGCTTTTATTCCACGTGGCTGTAAAACACCGTTTCGATTTCTTTTCAAAATCGCGTTGAAATCGGGGATAATTGGGCTTGATATCACCAGGTTTGTTGCAGATGATCCCGTGTTCTTTCGAGTTATCCAGTGCTTTGATTATTCTGCTTTTTAATTTTTGCTTTGGAGCTGGATTTCCGTATTTGCGGTTCCACCTTTTGAATTTCTTCATTATTAATGCCAGCTCGGCTGCTCCATCATCATCATCCTTATCACAACTGCTATTTACCAATCCTGTTAAGCACATTTCTTTAACTGAGTTAGTTGTGGAGGACTTCTCATTGCTGTTGACTTTTGCACCATATATCGCATCGAAAGTATTCCAGATTTCCTGTGCATTTTCACAATGAGAAATGAAATTAAAATTATCTTGATTAATATGAGAATATAATATATGCATAGCAAGAGCATTAATCGAGATAATTTTCTTATCTGTTATGTCACACCCATTTTCAATAATATCCCAACATTTAATATTAACAGATTTTAAATAAAATTCCATTTTCAATTTCCAATTCAGAAAATCTGTTCCATCGAAAATAGAAGGAATAATATTGGAGCGACCCTCAACATTATTATTAAAAGAAGCCATTTTAAAAATTCAAATTTTTAAAACAAAAACCGATTTTTTGAAACACGAATTTTTAAAACAAAAATTGATTTTTGAAACACGAATTTTTAAAACAAAAATTGGTTTTTGTAAAATCAAATTTTTAAAACAAAAACGGCTTTTGTTCCTAGCTCCGATACCACTTATAGGATCGATTTCACCCTAGAGGGGTGGTGAATAGGGTGATAGTGTAAATTATAAAAATTAATCGCGGAAGCTTATTAATTAATTTCAATTCAGATCACAAAATAGCAGCACAGATATAGCGGAATATAAATAATAGAATAAAACAGAACAACACAGAATTTACCCAGCTTTGGCAAAACCCTGCCTACGTGCTGCCCCCAAGGTTTCTACTAGAAATTAGACAGTCCCTCGCTTACACACGTAAACTCGCTATACCCGCTATTGACTAATCTAACACTACGCTCAAAACCCTGCCACAACTCAACTACCGAGTTGCGAATTCTCAAGCTACGCCACGTAGCTTGTCCCCTAGTCACACGACTAGAAAAATAAATGGTTTAAAAAGAAAATACAAATTTAAAAGCAAATTAAATAAAATAGCCCTAATTCAAAAATAAAAACCCTTATTATAAAATAAAACACTCTTTAGAAGCCGGCCCCCTTTGTAACTCAACCCGTCTCTTTTATTTTTTCGTTCGTGAAAAAAATGGCCGCTCCTCTTGCAGATTTAGGGCTTCGTCCCTTTGATCCAATTTAGGGCTTTCGAAGCGCCGATAATATATTGATTGATTCGATGATTATTTGCGTGTACTGTTGATCGATTGTTGCTCACTTCGGCTGCTTCGTTGTTGTTGATGGAGTTCGACTTCGATTCGGTATGTGATTTTCGTTTATGCTATACTGTTATGCTTGATTGAACTCCATGATCGATTGCCTGTGATGATTAAGGTTTATATAGGAGTTAATTTCCTAAAAACTCGTTCGTCTGATTTCTTCAATTTTATGCTATCGGCCCTCTGATAATTGTTGAACGATGATGATTTATTTGACTTTGTCAATTACGTATTATCGTTGCTTGATGGTCACGTTGTTGATTCGTGACTTAGTCAATTTGCTTGGCTATCACGGTGTAATATACTCGGTTTGAATATTTCTCTGACTTGATAAATTTCGTACAACTTGATTTTTGATAATCAACGTTTTGACACGTGACTTGGTCATTATGCCTTTGATGTTTATTATTCTTCTTTGACTTCGATATTTTGTAAATTGGCTTCGGCCACTGTCTGCATTCCTGTAGCTTTGTTCAAGTTATCTTGGGCATTGTTGTATCCATTGCAGTCTTGTAATCTTCACTCTGACCATACTGCATTGTTTCGATGTCACTGATTTGTTTAGCCTCGGCATTGACTGTTTTCATGCTTGTTGTCATTTGCAACTGGTCTCTGTGCATTTCTCTGCTTGACTTCGACTTGGTTTTTGACTTGTTCAACATTGATTTCACTGTCACTTCGACCTTGACACTGAGTGTTTTCTTCGCGGCCATGAATTTGTTGCTGATACTTGTATACTGCTGTGTCCTTTACTTGGTGTTGTAGCAGTTTGTATTTGCTGTATCTTGTAGTTGCACTTCTAGTTGGATATGTTGTACATCTGAGTCACTGTTGCCTTGTTGCTGTGTCATACTCGATGTGTTTGCACTGCTGTGTTATGTAGTAATTGACTTGTTCATGCTGTACTTGGATATTTGCAGTTCCACTACTTTGTGCCCGAGCTTGCATGCTTCATGTTTGCTGTGTCACTTACAAATATTGATGCATTTTAAAAATGTTGTTGAGTTAATATAGTCTGGTTTGAGTATTTGTTAGTGCATATCATCACTTAATCACTGCTTGGTTTGTTATGCACTGTTGCTTGAATCATTTTCACTTTAGTTGCTCTGGTGTCTGGTTTGGTCTGAACTTGCATATTTGAGTTGTTGCTTTCTATCCTGTTGCCTTCAGTTGCTCCCGGTGTTGCTTTGTCATTGATTTGAATTGTGCATTTGAGGCAGGTTGTGTCCATATTGTATTTGTCATTGAAGTATGTTGTTGAACTTGGTGACATGCATTTCTTTGTTGAACTTGTCATCTTGAGTTTGTACAGTGTTGTACTTGCTGCCTTGTATCACTGTGTACTGGTGGCATTTCTTTGATTTCGAACTTGGACTTATAGTTGAATCTGGACATGTTATGGGCTGGACATTTGATGATGTGGTCTGTACTTGTGTACTTCTGGTATGCTGCAGCTTGCATCTTTGTTGCATTAGAACTGGCTGTTGTCTTTGTTGTTGGGTTGCTGCACATATGAACTTGCATTCATTCGAGTTCAGTTTGCACTTGTTCATCATGTAGCTTGTTGTCTTCATGTATAGTTGCTGTCTACATTCATGTTTGGTTGCCACTGAATTTTGATGTTTTTGCCATTCACTTGTGCTGTGCAGTTTTGTGCTTTGAGTTAGTTTCATTATTGCTTCTGAACTTGGTTCACATCATGTTGATTTTTGAAATTTCACTTGAGTTGAATCCAGTTTCAAAACTCGGGTTTGACCTTGTGCTCGTGTCGTGATTTTCAATGTTATTGCACGTGAGTTGAACCCGGTTTTTCATTTGGGTTTGACCTGTGCTCGCCTGTCCCTGTAAATCAATCAAGTGTATATATATCGACGTGCACGGCCTTGTGGCATATACAGTAATACACTGTGTATGTCACAAGTTGTTCGTGTATGATGAATTCAAATATAAATGATGACGAACAACCCAAATAACTGAGGCAAAAATTATTTTCAAAAACCATATTTTATTTTATATTGCAAAAATATTTCTTTTTCAATTTTACTGCGTTAGTGAATATTTTTGCAGATTACTCAGATGCTGGATTCTAACTGGAAGGAAGTTGAAGATAAATACGAGTGTGAGTGATATGTAGTGAGGACATTTGTAAATGTGAAATGTGATGTAATTGTAATCAAAGTTGTATAGTTATAGTGAGAGCTTGAAATTGTACTATTCAAAGATGTAATAAAAATTTATTTGAATAAAATATTCGTTTGAATTCAAATTTCGTGTTATTTATTTTATTCAGCAAATATTTATTTAATCTGTGAAAATAAATAGTATATTATCAAATACATTTAAACGAATGTATATATGTTTATTATCATCAAACAAAAATCATATAATCGCATATTCAACAGTTCCCTCGTTTTCGAAATTCATTCTTGTACCTCACTCTTCGTATTCTTTTGAATTCTAGAGCATCCCATAACTCAACTGAATGACTTGAAAAAGGGTGAAAACTCCTTTACAATGGCATTGATTCACCGATGATTTATATATATCCTTGGTTTAGATGCTAGTATCTCTTGTTGTCTCGAAGTCTACCTCTTGAGAAAGAATGTAGATTTTCCTTTGAATTCCACATCGATCTAATTCTTGAAGTCGCAGTGACCTAGTTAAGGTTGCCCACAATTTACATAAGCTTACCCATTTTCCTTACTCGGTTAGTTAATCATTTTATCTTTTGTTCCAACTTATCCTCAAATCAAAATTTTCTTTGATATGAATTAATCAAAAATTGAATCTCTATCCTTGCTTTGAAAATCTATTTATGTATAGTGTATTTGTAAATCTATATTTATAAGTTTTATATATTGTGTTGTTTGAGATATTGATGTTGATTTGGGTTTTCGATCGATTAGTTTGATCAACGTTATCGGCAGGATCTCCCAAACACTTGAACAAGGCAAACCGACGCAATATAGTTTTCAAATTTAGTAAATGAAATAATTTTTGTGTAATCGTATTGTATATGTATACAAGTAATGTTTCTGAATTTTGATAGTTAATTGAATTAGATATTGAGAAATAATATTGACTCTATATATATAGCTTGTCACCATTAACTTTTGTTTCATATATGAATAATTGAACAGTAAACATGGCTATGAATTAATCTGGAAATTTAAATGAGTTTAAAACAAGAAACTAAGAATTTAAATTTCGATGGTTTCAAACTTTGTGTTTAAAGTTTTAAAGGGTGTATTGTTTAAAGTATTTCAAATAGAAATTGTCAAAGAATTTTAAGTTGAAAACTAGTGCTCTTTTCTTCGTCACTGGAAAATAATTTCGGTGATGTCTGCAGCATCATTGATATTCATTTTTGAGTTTCGAAGTGAATAGGCCATTCTGTAGTTTTGCTATAGCCTTGCTTTGGAGGATTAAATTGGTTTGGATTTCTAAAAATATGACTTGATTTATATTATATTGGTATATGATTTCAAAATTGATTTGATATATATTGTGTATATTTATTTATCTCTAAAATAGTTTGAAGTTGATTGGAAATTTAATTACTAAAATTTTATCTTAAAGGATGATTTCAATTATAAAATGAAACCAAAATTTTTGAATAAATATGTAAACTTGAATAATTGAATTGGGAAATTTTTTATTTGCATAATATTTAATTGCTTTCCAATATAACTTACCTTAATTATTAAAAGTTAACAATGTAATAGGATAATATACAATATAAAAGGATTTTATAAATAAAACTTGAGTGGTCATAGTGCATGTTATACACTTCAATTTTGGTTATAAAAGATTAATAGAGGTAAATAGAATAATATACAAGATGAAATGATTTTCAAGGAATTGGAGCTGTCATAATAAATGTAATTATACTTAATATATACGATTGGATATATTAAGTGGAATAATAATTTGGAATAAAGAAGAACTTAAATTTATTGAATAGATTATGAGTATAATAATTGATTTTTTTCCAAATTCTTGATTGTATAAGTTGATAATTGGATTGTAAGATAATGAAATTAGAAATAGTTAGAATTTATTTAACTTAGGTGAAATCAAATAGATGAAATTAATTATTAACTTAAGTTGAAATTTTCATGGTTTAAAATTTATTCTCTTATCTTGTTTTCCAATCTCTTTTCTTTCAAGATGTTCCTATTCTCCTACATCCTAAAGCGGGAAATTAAATTCTGAATTTATCTTATTTTTGAAGTTCGACCTGTCAGCTTGGAAAACTTTTCAAGAATCTTTGGTACTCAATTGAATCCGAGCACTGCTTATCATCCCCAGACCAACGGTGAAATGGAAAGAGTGAATCAGATTTTAGAGGATCTTCTCTGTACTTGTGTGCTTCATTATGGAGTATCTTGGAAAGATCATCTCTAACTTGTTGAATTTACCTATAACAACAGTTTTCAGGTACAATTTCAATTTTCTCTTCATCTTGTCTTAATCCTATCTCTTTCTATCTCGTTTTTCATGTTTTCCCTGTTCCGTTCCTTTTCGGGGACGAAAATTTTTGAGTGGGGGAGAGTGTAAGAACCGATGATTTTGCGAATATTTTAAATAAAATTTTATTTAAAAACTTTTGATTTTTAGATCATTGAAAAAATGAATTTTAGAATTTTCCAAGGTAAGTTTGGAAGTTGTTTGTGATTTATTTTCCAAATACAATAAAATAAACATTTTCTGAAAATCTTATATTTTGGTCAACTGAAAGTTAAAGTTTGAACACAATTGAAATTTTTAGATTTGAATTTTTAAATTTTTATCTTTTTCTTTGAAGCAGAATATAATTTTGATATTCGCTCTGTTTTTCATTTCGTCGAATCCTGTTTTTTACTTTTAAAATTGGATAAAATACAGTGTTTTACACACGGTTATTTTCTTTATCTTATTTTCTATTTTTCTATGTTAATTTCCCTATTTTATTTCATCCTTCACTTTTTTAAACTTTTATTTTATTTAATGGATTTTATTTTGATAAATGGCTTAGAAATTTGAAAATACCTAAGTTACTTGTTTTTATTTGTTACCTTTTCCCTTTCCCCTGCCTTTGCATTTGCATAGCCAATTACTTCCTATATTCATAGCCGTGATTTTCCCCTATTAGTCATGACATATTGTTTCTCATCTCACTTCCATTTGCATATAAACAGAGAAAAAATATGCAAGATCTCATGGCTCCTTTCCTTGGAAATCAAGTAAGCATTTTTATTTGCTAGCCTTTCATTTTCAAAACCCTACATCTCTAGCTGTTCACATCTTCATAACCCTAGCCGCCACTAAGTTTGTAAATCACATACAAAGAAAAAAAACTTCTCATCTCATTATCATTTGCGTGAAGAAAAAATACAGCAATCTTTAGTTATTCCATGGCTTCCACTTCTTCGTTTTCTATTTCTTTTTCCTTTTCTTTATTTTTCTTCCATGGAAGCTCGGCCTTCAACCCTAGCTAACCTTTCGTCCACCATCTCCTCCTCATCACCACCACTTGAACACAGCCACCACCCCTCGTCAACATCCCAAACCCTATTCGTGAGCATTTAATTCAAATCTATCACCAAACCCTAGACAAACCCCTATGTTCCATCCACTTGCCTTCCTTTTGCTCGGCCACCCCTTATTCCCCACTTCCATCCCCTTGTCGTAGCCAACACCAACCCCTAGCCGTGCTTTATGCACCACTGACATGGCCTAGCGCACCATGGCCGACCACTTTTAGTCAAAAGGCTGAGCCTATTTTGCTTGTAACCTTACAAAGTTTTGCCTTTTGCCTTCCTATGGTTGTAACTTGTCACCACTTCATTTCTCAAGCCATAGCCGTGCCCTAAGACCTCCATAGCCGAGCCTAGCTTACCCTTTTGCATCGTGGTAGATCACCCCATGATGATGGCCGAGCCATATGTGATGTGGCCGAGCCATATGTGATGTAGCCGAGCCCATGTGTTGGTTAAACCAAAGTTATGTCACTTTTATTTCATATTTTCCATTTTTTAATTTCCATTCATTTGTATTGAAATATATTCTTATATATGTGTATTTGTTGCATACAACATTTGGATCTGACTCTTCATTCACTCAAAAATATAGTCGTGCTTTATCGTGCCTTTTCGTGCTTTGCGGAGTTTAGATTGTGTTCTGAATTTGTTTTCTGCTTTTAAAAGGTGAGTTTATCACTCTAGACAAACATACTTTTATAATTCTAAAACGATGACAAGTGAAGTGTATAAATTAAAATGCTAGGTTCATACATGCCTGTGGTATAATTATATGATGTTAAATGCTGTTAGTATAACTGTTACATCATCTGATATGATATGTTATATTGTACCGTTCATTTTATTTACTGCATCACACTGCAAGTTCCCTATCACTATGTGTTGAAATGATACATACCCGAATGAAAATTAGAATAAGGAAAAATCATTATGAGCTGAAATGATAGGCTCGAGTGATTCGTATTGTGTTTGATTTACTTAGGATTGCGGGTTTGAAATGATACTACCCGGATTTTTCTTTTTAAATTACAGATTGAAATGATACATATCTGTATCACTTAACCTAGGTTTGAAAATATTATACTGGCCCATGGTTATATTTTTAAATAATATTTTCGTAAAAATTTATTAAGTATTTTAAATAATATTTTCCTAAAAGATTATTAAGTATTTTGAGCTTTATAAATACATGAAATTTTAACTTAAAATTTGATTTAGTGCTTTAATTGTAAAGGTGTATTGATTTTTCTATAAGTTATATTTTTATTAGTGAATAATTGGTTTTAAGTTGAATTGAAGAACTTTATTGATGATAAATGACTTAATAATTGAATTCGAATTAATATGGAAGTTTTAAACCTAACCTAGTAATTATTATGAATTTTACTTTATGAAATGGATATGCTTTTTATAATAAATAATGTATTTTAAACTGATAAAATGGAATGCAGTTTTAATTGTACTTTTTGTAATAAAAAAATTAAACTAGAAAATCATGATTAATCGATGCCTAAATGAATAGATCTATAAGAAATTTTGATTGTTATACTAATTATGATAAAATGTTCTCTTGCGAAATGTTATGTTTGGTAAAATAAATAATTAGGATTTTTAAATGGAAAAATGTAGCTTAAATTATGACTTAATTTTATAATTGGAAATTGGGTTTTAAATAAAATTATTAAGTTAAGTAAATAAACGAAAATTTAGTTGTATTTATGAAGTGGGTAATTTTAAAATAAAGTGTTAAGTTATTTGTTAAATTAGAGTTAAGGAAAAATGTACCTTTGACTTAACAAATGAATCTTAGTTTATATTGGATATTTATTGATAAAATTTTATTTAATTAAATCATACATTGAATGATATTCAAATGAATATTTTTAAAGCAAAAAATATGATTTTTATAAGTTAAAATGGTTAAAATTGAAGTTTTAATGTTTTTGAAATTTTATATTAAATCTAGAATTAGTATTGGTAGCATTTCAGAAATATTGTGGTTTTAAGACAGTATTTGTTAAGTGCTATCATTTCTGAAAATAAAGTGTTCTGGAATAATAAAGAGCTACTACAGCACTTCGTAAGTGCTGTTGTTGCTGAAACTAAACTATATTTTGAAATAACTAAAGAGCTACTATAGCACTTCGTAAGTGTTGTTGTTGCTGAAAGTAAACTGTTTTGAATAACTAAATAGCTAATGTAGCACTTGGTAAGTGCTGTTGTTGTTAAAAGTAAACTCATTTTAAATAAATACTAAATACCTACTGTAGCACTTTGCAATTGCTGCTGTTCTAAATTTGACAATGTTTTTGAAATACTAATATATCTACTGTAACACTTTATAAATGCTGTTGTAGCTGAAATTTACAACGGATTGAAAATTTTATAATTAAATGAACTTAGAAATGCTACAGCTTTGAAATGAATATTATTTGAAATCGAATTTAAATGGTTTAAATAAATATGTTTCAAAGTGTTTGGTTTTAGAGTTGTTATAACCTCGAAAGTACTATGGTTTGTAAATAAAATTATTTGAAATTGTATTTAATTAACAATTGTCTTTAGATATTTTAATTTGAAGCTTATTAAAATTGATGATTTAAAAATATGAATTTATGAAGTGGCTTGGATTAAGATGATTTAAAGAAATATTTCAAGTTTAATAAATTGAAGGAAATATTCAGTGATTTGGAAATTTGGGTTTTATTTAAATGATATATTGATTTGGTTATGGAGTTTAAATGATGTACTATTACTTTGGTTTTGAAATGGAAATGATATATTGATTTGGTTTGAAATGAAATAATATAGTATTTATTTTTGAAAGTAATGGTATTTAATCTTTAATGGTTTTGGAATAAAAATGATTTTGAAATAAATATCCATTGGTTATAATAACGGTTGGTTGTTAAAGAGACCGGGATCAGATATTGGCATGCTCTTTGTCGATACCGAAAACCAACAACCGTGTATGCGATGGAGACTCAAAAATAAAGTAGGATGGTGGCGATGTTCAATTGAGATATATATATGGACCCGACTCTCATGAGTAGGCATAAGGTGGCTAAAACAGGAGCGATTCCGGGCCAGTGAGGTTGCTCCTTTTATCGGACACACTCCTTTGATACAATTCTATTACTTCGTGATTGATTGGGGCCCTTTCATTTTGGGGGTATGGCTAGAGGTGGGCCGTAGCTGCGCGCTATGCATCACCACCAGTCCGGATAGCAATTTGTATATCTACCCTGGCGTTGCCTACTTGTGCCGAGCCTTGTAGGAGTTTGATTTGTGTCATACCTATGGAGTATCCTCTGGTAGCCTCCCGATCAGGAGGTATTACAGTAATGTATAGACTACTGGCACTATTATGTGTTAAGTTGGAAAATGTAAAGCCTTAACGCTATTTAAAAATAAGTTTATTTTACTATAAACATTATTATAAAAATAATTTTATTTTACTATGAAAATTATTATAATTGCGGAATATTACTACATAGTAAATAGTTTAATGGATCCTTAGAGGATGGACGGTCCCAAACATCCTCTAAGTTACTTGTATATTTTATTACAGTTCACTTGAGTCAGTTTACATTGTATGAGTACGTTTGTCTTGACTCGAGTGTTTTGAGCATTTTTTTTACGCTCGGGTCAGAATGGGTGATACAACATTTAAGACTCACCTTAAGAGTTAGAGCTTTGCTTGAAGATTCAGCTATATATATTTCATTTCAGTTATCCAGTTGATTCCAGTTATCCAGTTGATTCCAGGGATGTATTCAGCTTTGTGCTTGTTTATCATTTTGAAACTTCTGTTGTATCTTGTATAACTCTGATGTATTTATATAGTAGCTTCATGAACTACTATCTCTTTACTTCTGCTGCATTTTATTACTCTGTGTCTGTGATCTGTGATTTATTTATTTACTGTATATTTTGAGTTTTTCTAAATTTAAATTAACAATTCGGTATTTTGAGCTATTCAAGTCAGACATGTATGGTTTTATTATCAATTTGAATGGTCTAAAATAGCGGATCGTTATAGTATATATTAACAAAGTGATACACATGTATAAGATATAGCAAGTGACATCACCATAAGCCGATGAGTACACCATACACATACAATTATATATCCATTCTAAATTGAGGATAGGCTTCACGTATTCTTTCCTCTGTCTCCCATGTGCAGTCTGCTGCATCACCACTCCATTTAACTTTAACCATTCTTACAACCTTCCTCCGTAATCGCTTCTCACTGTGATCTATGATTCTCATTGATCGCTTGATAAATGCCAAATTAGGTTCAACTTCTAAATCTTCTTAGGCAGTTGTTTCTATAATTTGCTCTGGATCTTGCGTATATTTTCGTAGGCGAGATACGTGAATGACGTTGTGCACACTAGATAACCTTTTAGCAATTCAATACTATAAGCAAATGGGCCAATCCTTTCAAGAATTGGAAAAGGTCCAACAAATCGAGGTGCTAATTCCCTGGCCGATTAAATCTTGCCACTCCTCTCATTGGAGAAACTTTTAGGAATACATAATCTCCAGCCGAGAACTCTAAATTTCTTCACCTTTGATCATCATAGCTCTTCTTCCTACTCTAGGCTTCTTTCATTTTTTTTCTTCTAATTATGTCAATCTTTTCTGAAGCTTCTTTAAATATATCAAGACATAGTACTAATCGATCTTCGGTCTTGATCTAACGTGCTGGGGATCTACCTGGACGACCATACAAAGCTTAAAAGGGGCCATGCCAATACTAGCTAGATAACTATTATTGTAATAGAATTCTATCAGATGAGATTAGCTTTCCCATAAACCTTCGAAATCTAAGATGCAAGCTCTTAGAAGATCCTCCAACACTTGATTTACTCTCTCAGTTTGTCCATCGGTCTAGGGTGATATGCATTGCTTATGTTTAGCATAGTTCCTAAAGTTTTTTGTAATGCATCCCATAAATTACTCGTAAAGATATGGTCTCGATCATTGATTATACCATCGGGACATCATGCAATCGAACAACTTCCCTCATGTATATTTCTGCCAGACTTGCACCAGTTCTCATTGGTTCTACTGGGATAAAATGTCTGCTCAGGGTTAATCGATCTATGATAACCCAAATGCCTTCATTTCCCTTTCTTGATCAGGGTAAGCCATCAATGAAATCTATCATATTTGGTCCCATTTCTAGGTCGGAATTTCAAGAGGTTGGAGTAATCCAACGGTCTCTTACTAATCACTTTTGATCTGTTGACAATTTGCACATCTGCTAATACGGATAGAGATATCCCTCTTTATGCCATCCCACCAAAAAGTTCACTTCATTTCTTGATACATTTATTAACTCCGGGATGTACAGAAAATCGAAGGTTATGATATTCTGTTAAAACTTCTTGCCTTATCCCATTGACATTGGGAACACATATTCTTATATTCATTCTTAAGATTCCATGCTCATCTACTTTGAATCCTATCCATCTTCCCTATATTATATTCTCCTCCAATTCCCTAGATATCCTTGAAATGATTGGATCCGTGAGCTGACTATCTTTTATACGGTTAATCAAGGTTGGATGTACCACTAAATAAGCTACAACTGCATGCCTTCTGCTTAGCACATCTGCCATTACATTGGCATTCCCAAGTGTGTATAAGATATCAAGATCATGTGATGCGAGAAATTCTAACCAACGTTTTTGTCTCATATTTAAGTCCTTCTGAATGAAAAGATACTTAAAAGATTTGTGATCCGTGAAGACCTCGAACTTTTCACCTATTTGAAGAAGGAACTTTATTTACTAAGGTCAACCAAAATTTATTTATAATAAACTGTAGGGAATTCTTACCTAGTAGATAATGCCTCCATATTTTTAGTGCAAACAAAACGGCTAATAATTCTAAATCGTGTGTTGCATAATTCCTCTCATGAGTCATTAGTTGTCCTCTTGCATAAGCGATGGCCTTTCCATGCTGCATAAGAACTGTACCTACTCCTTCCCCACAAGCATCAGTATATGCAGGTAAACCGCCCCATTCGTCAACAATAGCTAGGTCTAGAGTAGTAGTCAAACTTCTCTTGAGTTTCTTGAATCCTTCTTCACATTTTGGTGTCCATTCAAATTTAACATCCTTCATAGTCAATTTTGTTAGATGGGAGGAAATTTTGGAGAAGTCTTGAATGAATCTCCGGTAATATCCTGCCAATCCAAAGAAGCTGCGGATGTCCTTCGGAGTTTGTGGTTGCTTCCAATCTTGTATAGCTAAAATATTTTTTGGATCTACTGAGAGACCGTCCGCTGACACAAAATGCCCAAGGAATCTTACTTCTTTCTCCCAAAAGTGAATTTTAGAGAATTTAGCTTTAAGTACATTTCTCCGCAATATTTCCAACACAATCACAAAATGCTTTTCATGTTCTTCCTCGATTTTGGAAAAGATAAGAATATCATTAATAAAAACTAACATGAATTTGTTTAGAACATCTTTGAATACTTTACTCATAAGGTCTACAAAATAGTTGGTTGCATTAGTCAACCCAAAAGGCATAACTAACCATCCGTAAAAGCAATCCAGACCCCTAAATGCAGTTAATGGAATGCCATTCTCAGCTATTCTTAGTTGATGATATCATGTGGTTAAATCCATTTGTGAGAATACTCAGGCACCATGAAATCGAACAAATAAGTCATCTTTGTGGGGTAGAGGATACTTGTTTTTAATCGTTTTCTTATTTAGGTCTCGATATTCTACACAAAGCCTTAGTGAGCCATCAGACTTAGCTACAAAAACTACCACTGCGTCCCAACTTAAGCGACTGGGTCTAATTAGTCCTTTTTTAACAACTCATTAATTTGGTTTGCCAACTCAATCTTTTCCCTCGGGTCCATCCTTCGAATCGGGTGAATAACAGGTCTTGTACTAGGAATGAAGTTAATTCGAAACTCAATTTCCCGATCTGGGGAAAACTTTTAACTTCCTCACAAGTATCCTGAAATTCCTTGACAACTGGTGTTAACTCTAAATCTTTTTGAGATGAGCCTAGTGCATACATGAAACTATCCCTTATCGAACTAGGACCTTCACAAGATATTTGTACAAACTTCCCGAAGCTGGTCCATAAAGTTACTATCCTTTTAACACAATTAAGGACAACTTCATTCTTTGATAACCAATCTATATCGAGCTAAATTTCAAACCCAATAAAGTCTAGAACAAATAGGTCGCATGAATTTTTTTGGAAGAGGTGAGTAACTCAAAAGTTTTCACAAATCACACAAAAATTAATTGTACCTCTTATCGGATTTGACTCACAAATAGAGGTACCTACTATTTTTGTGATTAGTTTCAATCTATCAACCTATCCTTTAGCAATAAAACTATGGTAATCCCCGGTATCAAATAGTACTTTAACTAAATCATAATTGACATAAATATTACAATCAAGACTCCCTTGCCTTTTACATCAGTAGAGGTTGAAGGCTCGTCTTTGATAGCATAGACCTTAACTTGCTCTCCTTTCTTCATTAACGGGCATTTGTTCTTCCAATGGCTAGGTTGATGGCAGTTTTGGCAGAGGCTATTATGCACCATAGGAGAGACGGTTCCATGCAGTTACCTTTGAATCTTGGGACTCCTATAATACTTTGAATAATGTCCTTTCTTTCCCCAATTAAAACAATCAAAGTCTTTAAAATGGTTTTCCTAAGATCCTCCTCCGGGCTTGCCTAGCCATGGCTTCTTTTCATTGTTATTGAATTTCTTCTTGTTGTTGTTTTGGGTTGCGATTGGATTCCTCTGATCCAAAGCTTTATAACGGAAACCCATATCTATTAAATCCATAAACGTTCCTTTAACATGGGCGGTCATCCTATCCTGATACTCTCCTTCATCCCAGAAATGAACATCTCGTTTTTCTTTCGAGAAGTTTCTGTACATCTAGGCCCGAAGCAAGACAATTCATTGAATTTGTGCAAATACTCTTCCATAGACATCGCTTCTTGTTTTATATCCATGAAAATTCTATAGAGGTGGGATTTACTAGCGGTGGGCATGTATTTCTCTTCAAAAACATCTTTAAATCTTTCCTGAGAGAAATTATCTTTAGGTTCATTAAGAGTAATGAACTCCCACCAAGCTAGAGCCCCATCTTTCGATTTTCAGGAGGCCAAGAACCTCTTTCGATTATCACCAATGTCTAATCCTTTAAAGATTTTTTCACAGGATCTAAGCCTAGCTTGAACTTCAGTACTGTGCCTTGAAATGGCTTTCCTCCCAAGCTGGTATAATCTTTGAAAAGAGTGGCCAAGTTAACTTGAGGTGGCATGAGAATTACCGCTTCCTCCATTACTATAGCATTTGATCGACCGTTAGTGGTCGTAGTGTTGCTACCTCCCCTTCATCCTCTGCTATTACTCACCTCCTACTATATGTAAATAGTAAGGGAGCATATTTTAAAAATATAGATGAAATTATTTTAAGGAATTGGTATAAACATGAATAAACTTATTCGGATAAAAATTTCAAATATGCCATCTCTCAGACTAAACTCATTCTAGGGTAACACTAACCCTATCTTTAATGAGTTATCCCCATCTAGGCTTTGGTATTCACTCAACCATAAGCTCTGATGCCAAATGCAACGACCTGCCTCCGCGATTCTCAAAATTGATACTAATACATCCTCGATACTCATGTTCCGTAAATCCAAGTGCCGGGGAGGCAGATTCTCATGGGGTAAAGAAATAAAGATATAAGGTAGATAATAATGGAATCTCACGTCGTATTCAATGGAAAATTATACATAACCCAACTATGATAGTTATAACGACCTATCCATATAGTGATGTTAAATACTAATACATAATACAGACACAGCGGAAAGTGACAGATGACTTCAACAAAAGACCCAAAATGATTCACGCTCCATGCTCCATTCCAAAATGCTCCAAGCTTACCTAACTAGTTGGCTGCCTAGGAAAATAGGGCATCTAGAGTTTAAGGGGAAAAGAAAATAAACTCTAGGTCAGTCATGGGATTGGTGTGGGAAACTAAAAATGCAATGTTTGAAAAACAAAAAGGATCTCATGAGACCATGCCACGCATAAACAATGGACGAGCTTTTTCCTATTGATAACCAAAACATTGCTGCGCAGAATATGTGGATATTATTTTTAATGACACTCTTTTGAAAACACTTTTCAACTAAGAATACATAATCTTAGCCAAAATTGTTATATTATTAAATTCTAGCATACTAGGCTCTTACAATCAAATCTATAGGCACTTATTGGAGAATTGATTTTCATATAATGATAAGGTAAGGGACTACCTTTCGATAGTATATAGAAAATGCAACTGCGGCTCCAACCTCTACCAAAACAGAACCAGCCTACCTTTGTCATAGATAGTACCAAATACGTCATCACCTGGATCGTTCTTGACCTCCCCGATATCATAACGGGAATAAATATACCTAGAAAGGTGATGACTATAGCCTAATGGGAGCGACCTTACTCATAGCACATTCCACTTTGAATGCCGTACTTTTCCAATCCAAAATCACACAACTGATTTCTACAAACGTATAACTCCTGAGCTCGTATGTCTCAAAAAAGGGAGTTAAGGTAAGAGAAGTTGCCTTCTTCGCCACCAATCAGATGATACGTTCTTATACATCAATAAATGTAATTACAATTGCAACATTCGACATCCGTCCATGCAAGTTGTCCAGGAACAGGACAAACCGAAGGTACTCTCCTACCATATCCTATTGGGAGTTACTCCTAGGATTAGTAGCGATTAGTCCTTGAATTGGATATTTCACAACGAAGAGTACTGCTATTATATGTATATTGGGTATTTATCCCAAATGATCAACAAGTGGCCCTTTATTACGAAAATCCATAATATCATATCCATATCTTTACTTCAAATATGTAAATTGGTTCGAAGTGGTCTTCAGATAGGGATTACCCAAATCGAACTCGGTTCCTCTGAACAATCATCGATTAAAAAGATGTTAAGTTCATATATGATTATCAATCATCATTCAATTAATTCATATTTCTATTCATTCATAGATATGTCATAGAGATATATTCATCAAAAAATTTCCTTTTCAAAGTATATGGAATCATCAAGCCGCATTTATCAAATACTTTTGATTAATTTAAACCTTTTTAAATCGTGGAATAATTCGAAACCCTTTCATATTTTACTTAGAAAATATTTCCAATTCTTTTCACTTAAATCTTAACAAAGGTTTCCAAATTCAAAACTCATAATTTTAATTCAGTTAAAAGCATGTTATTTAGGTTGGTAATCCAAAACCAGTAAATGTTAAGTGAGCAGATCTATAAAAGTCATCTAGTTCTACTCAATACCAATTACCGTATTCAACAAATACTATGGGCGGAAAAGCGGTGAAAGCACCCTTTAAATTCCATGAATGGTATGAGTTCCCTCTTCAGGTTTTAACACCTAGTACATGAAGATTATCTCCATAAAATTCAAGTTACTTATATTTGGAGAATTATATCCTTCAACTTTGGAAAGTTTTGATCCGAGTAAATCAAATTTACTATCCCATCCGTCGAGCCGGTTTGGATAGCCAGGAAGAACAAAAAACTGGTTTTCCAAACTCAAGCCTATACACTATCTCTTGACACCCATAAGGTGGTCAAGTAATTTTATCAGCGTTAAATCATTTACTATTTGACCATTCCATAAATCCTTCAAATCATTTTTAAAATACTTTATTAATCATTTGAATATATCTACCAAATATTTGGAAAAGAATGGTTGCGTTTAAAACTAAATTTCAAAAGTTATAGAAAAGTGTTGTGGAAAAGTGCTACGGAAATTGCTTTTTAAGCTATATTGATTAAACCAACTTTTTTTTATCGTTTAGAGAGTCATTTTTTTCACTCTAAAATATTTTTAGAATTTATTTCATATTTTTAAACAATTTTAAAAAGGTTTAACATTCCATATACACTAATTCATTAAATAAAGGAAAGTGATTTCCTTTGTGCTTATCGACGTGTATTTCCATAACTTGCATACGTATTCAACATTCAAATTAAACAACGATCAATGATAATCATAATCATAATCAAACATAATAACATCATTTAGCATATAATACGATAGTTTAGGAGTTTACTTACCTCGAGTTTAAACAACTAACTAAAAGTTAGCTATAGCTTTGCTAAATCAAACATTTAGCTCACGATTACTTGGATTATTGTTTCTAGATGGCTCAGCCTATGGATGAGAGGATGTAGGTGATGGAAGCCATAAAAGTAGATGTGAAGAAGATGGAATGACATGTGTGAATTTGTGAAGCATTAGGGTCTTATTTATAGCTTAGGAAAATATGGCAATTACCCTTAGATATTATCAAAATATTTCTTACACCACATTACTTCAACATCAATCCTTGTCACTATACTCAAGTGCATGCATTAACGAGATGTAATTTGATAAGAAATATTGCCAAATAATCGTAAGCATGGAATGACATGCATTAATGGTGGACTTGATGTTTGCTTTCCATGTTTTAACGGTGATTAGATGTTACCTTTTTCACTTACTTTTTGAAATATTTTAGATATTTTCTTTCACTTTGATTTGACTAGTTGTGGTAGACATGTGTGTGTATTTGTATATGTGTGCATGTATAAAAATTGCAATAACTTAAAGCAAACTTTCATTTGTCAAACCGTTGAGATTTCAAGGTCCAATTTCCGATCAAATTTTCAGTTTTTAATTCAAACTATTTATTTATGCAAACAAAACTTAAAAATAAATTTCTTATCATCTTTGAATAATTGAAACAAATTCATTTAACTTGTACAACTATACTTAAAATAAATTAAATATTCCATTTTTAATGTGGTAAAATTACGGGTCGTTACATTTTTCTTCATAGAATTTAAAAAAAATAAAAAAATATGTTTTTTTCTTTCTTAGGATTTTTTTACTTGTTTTTATCTTCGTATTTATTCATGATGTGAATATTTTGAAATGATGTTTTTTGGCTAAGTCTTGTATATGAATTTTTGAAGAAAAATTTGTTTTGACATGAGAGCCTTAACTAGAGAATTCTTTATCTTGAAAGTGTTTGATATGAAAATTCTTGTGAGATAAGCTTTGACATTCTATATTTGACATGACTTTTGCAAATGATCGTGCGAAAGGAATGTTTTAAAATTTTTGATAAACTTCTTGAGATAGGTTGTTGTTATTCAAAACATCAGATGATTATTGAGGAACTTTTTTGAGCTTTGTGATCAAATTTTCCAAGGAGAGCATTTGATTTATTTTTTTTGATATTATAATATGTATACCCTTAGTCCATGTGCTCCTCTCTACAAAAATATCTCTAAAACCAATTCATATTATATGTTTAAAAATAGAATATAAAATTGAAAATATTAAGTTATTACAGAGAATTTACTTTTGAGACCATATCATGATCGAATGAACTTTCTTATGTGATTTTCAAAAGTATTTATATTGATTACATTGATGATTAAAGATATTGCATTTTATGCTTGAATAAATAATGACATTATAGTATTTCTAATAATAAAGCATATGTTAAAGTCTCTATCTTTGACTATTGCATATCACACATTATCTCGGAATCTACCATTTGACTGTCATATTCTACTGTTCATTTTACTTTCTTTCTTTTCACTATCATTCTTGCTCTTATGTAAGTTGGCTTAATTGACATACCCAAAATTTATTGTTGAAAGCCTATGGAAATTTTTTTGTACGAATATGATATAACGGACTCCTTAAGCCCCAATATGCCTGTGAAATAGGCGTATTGGTACTCATTATGTAACGTCCATCCTTATCTAAGAGACCTCATGTAAATGCATGAATGGAAGGTTCTTGATCTCATCTACAATAAGTTAGGGATAAGTTATTCTTACTTAAACAATATTTTAATTATTTAACATCTTATAGGCTATGTCATTTGAACTCAACTACATAAACTACACTAATTTCCTTTTCTCTCTTTCCTTCCATGGGATATGACTTTGATCAATATAGTTACTATGATTTATGACTTATTTTTCATTAAATATTTAGTGCCATATTTTGATCGAGGTTCATCATTTACTATCACTTTCACATCTTGTTAATTTGATATTCATATTTTTGATGAAAACAAAAAGGGAAGAGAGTGATCGTATAACATCTAGGAAAAATGTAAGTATTTTATATTTAAATATATGGATTATTTAAATATTTTAATTGCGAATTAACTATTAATTAAATGGCCTTATTAAAATCCTTTAATTAATAAATAAGGATGGTAAACTAATTAGTAAATTTTTTTTACATACATAAATTGTCGGGTGAAAAATTGAAAATGTGACCGAAATTTGTTTTTCACATTTTCAACTTTTACCGAACAAAAGTTATTGCAACTTTTTTGCACACACACATTTATATTTTTTGTACACACATTGTAACGACCCGCAGATTTAACCGGTTTTAATAACGTTTTTAACTGAAATTTTGTGAAGTTTTAAACGGTAAAATTTTGAAATAAAAATTTTATATTTGGAATGCGTCTAGTTAAACATAGCAACTGGTAAATTTTCATCTGAAAATATGAAAGTTTATTTCGTGCATAAATTTACTTCAATTTAATCGGTTAAAAAAGATGAAAATAAAACGTTTTCAAAACCAAAATATTTTTACATAGAAAAATTCTAAAACATCTTTTGAGCAAGTTGTCAGTTTGTCGTTTTTCAAAATTCGGACATCTTTGACTCCGTCGATCTTATTTTTCTGCTATTTTTATGCATTTTCCGTTTGTATAAAAATTTTGAATTTTTATAAATTCAATCGTACCACTGATATCTATATACCGTTTTGATCGTTCCACCGTGATGATCTCTGTAGTATATTCATTGCCGTGTTTTGATGTCCGACGTACGACGGAAACGGTGGAACGGTACGTCGTATCGGCACAAAAAAAAATAAGAATAAATTTGTGACCGTTAGCTTTTCCTTGCTGTTCAGAACTTAAACGTGAAGCCAAAGCAACTTTAATTACTTGTTGAATCAATGCACAACTATTACTCTTCCAATCGTTCCACTTTATTATTCCTTGTTCCCAATACATATCAGCACGCCTGGTCCTCTTCCCCACGTTGTTTCATCATTCTCCTTCCCAGACCACTGTCTCTCATTTCCTCCAGCCTTCCTTTCTCACAAATTTTTCTCTGATAGTTTTATAGTAGCATTTACAACATAAATGCATATGGATGCTTTTAAAATTGAAAGAGCAGCTGACCTTCCTCACTCACGGCCTCATCTCCAAACCCCACCTCGTCCACAAATGTCACCGCCTTCCACGAACCCCGCCTCCCCACTACCTGTAGCCGAAGCCTTGCGACCTCGTCACTCCCCACGTCATGCACAGGACCCACATCACCTCCTCCAAACGCCGTTGAGCGCTGTCATTCACCTTCCGCTCTCTTAGCCTACATCTCCCTCGCCCAGGTTCGCCATCACTTAGACCAACCCGACCATATCGCAGCCTCAGTAGTTGCTCCCCATCACCTTTTTCGGCCACCCATGCCTTAGCACCGCAACAGAAAATAACAGCCGACCCTATCTCTTCCGTGTAGCCACACCTCCTCGAGTTCACCACCTTTCCCCTTCGCCTGAGTCCAGCCGAGCCTTATCTCCTCCTCTCCTCAAGCACCATGTCGGCCTACATGCTTTTATACAAAGGTATATACATTTTGTGTTTATAGATTTTATATCATGATTGTAGTTTTATAACAGGTTAGTTATATATATGTTTATGTGAGTTATATATGTATACTGTTGTTTATATTCATAGGTATATATAAGTTTACACATGATTTATTTCAGCTTTTATATATAGAATCTGTTTTTTATGCATGCCACCTATTATTTTATATGTAAGCTTATGTAATATTATATACCAGTTTGGGTTAGTTTATATTAATAGATATAATATGTTAGAATATTCTATTATATATATATATATATGTGTGTGTGTGTGTGTGTGTGTGTGTGTGTGTGTGTGTGTGTGTGTATATGTTGTATATATTATGGCAGCCGTAAGTTCCAACTCTTGTTTTGAAATTTATATATATACATGCTTCTTAGTATATGTTTAGTATGTCAAGCTTGTTTGGCAACCTTCTTTTATCTCAGTAATTTACAGTAACGTATATTTACTATATGTAAGTTATAAAGGCTGTATGTGTTGATAACATAAAGCATAAGTTTATCAAGCTATGAATAGTTGTTGTATGTTTATAAATATATGTTAGTTTGATTTTAAAAGTTTACAAGTTTACGAAGTTATAAAAGCTTATATGATTTCTTATTTGACTTCAAAGTATTATATAGCATTTCTACGTGTTTTATTATTATATATATATATATATATATGGTATATGAGTTGATATTATATGATGTATACATATGTATATATGTTTAAAAATGCATGTATACAAGAAATAAATCAAATTGCTTTATGTACATAATTGTGTGGTCTGCATATGTTATACATTTTGGTTTGTATGCATGTAGGCTACATGTGGTTTTGTAGACTCATTTATGTTGCTTTCACACCATGGTGATATTTGTTTATTTTTATTTTTTCTGAACAGCTGTTAGACTTCATGTTCACGATATCATATCTCACTCATGTTTTATCGGAATGGGTTGATTCTATTTTTAAAAAAGAGTCGAAGTTACCTAGTTTATGCATGTCAAATTTCAGCAAAATCCGACATCGTTTGATTAGTGGTCGAGGATCTAGAAGTTTGACACAGGCAGCTGTTCTTTTGTACTTGGAATTATTTTACACTGCTGCAAACACGACTTGTGTTCATGTTTGACGCATCGTATCTCTTCCGTCTTACGTCGGAATACAGTGATTCCATTTTTGTTTAAAAGATAAAGTTTTCTACTTTCTGTATATAAAATTTTAGCTTCATACGAGGTGGTTCAGTCCTCTGTTTCTTACCTGAAAGTCAGACCCAGAGAGGTTTTCAGACCTGAACATTTGACAGTCGCAACATGGCCTGAGTCTATGTTCATGACATCGTAACTTTTCTCGTCTCTTGTCCAAATCAAGTGATTCTTTTGCAGTTTGAAATACAAGTTTTGATCTTTATTCATACCAAATTTTAGACCATTTCGGTCTCGGTAGCACATAGAATTATATTGTTAAACTTTGACGCAGGACATGTTTTGTAATTATTGCTATGTTGAATGTTTTGATTTGATTTCTTTTAAATGTTGTATTTAAGAAAGATGATTTTGGATATTGTTGTTAATAAAATAATAATAAATAAATGATAATATGTTTGAATTTAAATATATGTGATTTAATTGTAAGATGGCGTTAGAAATGCATATCTATGGAATTTTATCTGTGTTAAATTAAATATCGATTTGAAAATATATGTTTAAAATTGATTTTTTTATTATATATTTTATGTGTTTAATTTTGGAATATAGTTATGTATATATGTTCACTGATACCATTTACTTTCATCGCTCCTATTCTGATTTGATTTCGACGATTCATATTTAACAGCTTTGCTAGACGATTCGTGCCAATCTAGTTATTCCGAAAGTCGTTCTTACGATCCGTGACTCAACTTCGTTATCTATTCATCTCTCTAGCCTCGAAAGGTGAGTAATCACTCACGATTAATATTCTTTTATTTATTAAATTTGATTTCAATTGAAGCGACAATTGAAATATGCTGCTGTTAGTTGTTTATACTGTTATATCTGCTATTACTTGCATCTGTTCACCTATGACACCTGACACCATTATCGGTTAATTATTTATGTGATAATAATACAGTTTGGTTGATAATTGATTTGATTTGATTGTTGTTTTAATTGGATGTTAATTGTGGTGTTAAGTGATAACTAATTTGCAAGTTAAATTTGATGTAGAATAGTTAACAATTTAAAACGGATTATATATGACGAACTTTGATTTGTTAAACTTGACCCTGCCATATGTTAAAGTTGATTAGTTAAACTGGACCCTTCATATGTTAACTTTGATCAGTTACATTGACCCTTTAATTGTCGTAGAATTTGAATAAATTATACTTTGAACCTTTGAACGTAGTTTGTATTAATCGTTGAAGTATTAAACTGAAATTGAAATTGAACGACAAGTGAAAAACCGTAAGATAATAATCTTTAATCTACATGAAATGATAGTGTAGATTCTAGAATTAATTATATTAATTCGCACAAATAACAATGCGAATTAATATGATTATTTCGGGATTATTTGAATTGATTATTGGATTGTTATCGATTGTTGTTGTTGCTTGTTTATTTACTTTGACACCATCCCTGTTCTCACACTGCAAGTTCCCTTTGCTATGCTTTGATTTTTGAATTGAAATGGAATCGGGTTGAAATGTTAAATACCCAAATGAACTTGACTTAGGATAGAAAATTTAATAAAAACCCGATTGGTCAATAATTTGATTTTAAAATAAAATAACGATTTTATTCGAATAAAGGATAAGTTTTGAAATGAAGTTGGAATTTGAATTTTTGAAGGAAAATGTAAATATTGAAATATGAAATAAATATTAACGTAGAAATTGATGAAAGAACGTTGTTTGAAATTTAATTATTTAATAATTAAATTTGGAATTATTAATAAATAATTTGGAATTAGTAATAATTGAGTTTGAAATTATTAAGTTGAAATCATTTAATAATTAAATTTGAAATTATAATTAAGTTTGAAATTATTAAGTCGAATTTATAATTAAGTTGAAATGATTTGATGATTAAGTTGAATTCATAATTAAGTGGAAATGATTTAATAATTAAGTTTGAATTGATAATCAAATTTGTAATTCTTAATTTTTGACATTATTAATAATTAAGATTGAAATTATTTAATAATTGAATAAAATTGAATTATTTGATAATTGAATAAAAATTTAATTCTTCGATAAGAGAAATTGAATTTTTGATTAAGTGAATTTGAACTTTGTTAATAAATGAAATTGGTATCAATTAAGTTTTGGAAAATTATTTAAGTAAGTTAATAAGTGAAATTGAAACTTCTCGATTATGTGAAATTTAGTTCTTTATTAATTGAGTTAGAAATTTGTAACGAAGTAAATAAATAGGTGAAAATTGAATTTCTTTAACAAGAAATAAAATGTGATTTATTGAAATGAATGGGATTTATTGAAATTAACGTAAGAATTTTAATTTAAAGAATTGATATGACGAATTTATTTTATTTCAATTTGAAGTTTTGATATAATGAAGTTGAATGTAAGTAATTGATTTAAATGAATTGGAATCTAAATAGAAGTTGTTTTGAAGGATAAATTTACTTAGCGAATATTGAATGAAATCGATAAATGAATTTAAATTGATTTGAATGAAATTAAACAATTTTACAGATTTCGGAATGAAATTTATATATGAACTTGAATAACATATGACTTGTTTAAATAAAGGTTGAAATAGAATTATAAGATGTTGAAATGGTAATTTGGAAGTTTGAACGTAAATTTTGGAAATTGATTTAGAAAGACAAACGAAATGATGGTTTACGAATTCTAATTGAAATTGAAATTGATTTGGTTTGAAGTATATTAAATGACCAATCGGTGATAAATTACGAAAGTTATTAAAGAGACCGGAATCGGTTATGGGTACACTCTCTATCTAAACCGAAAACCACTTTAATAACTATACGCGGAATGATGATCCAGAATGAAGTGGTTGGAATGATGTACGCGATGACTGAAGAAAGAGAACGAAAATGGATAGCCTTGACACTTGTGTCAAATTGGAAATGACTAAAATCAGGAGCCGTGCCGGGCCAAATGGGGTTAGCCACCTCTAGCGAACACACTTCTTCGTAACTACTACTCACTACTTGTTATCGATTGGTGCACCCTCGTACTTTTCAGGAGTGTTGTTTCGCGGTGTTGCGATCGCTGCGGCGATGCGTTCTCACCAGTCCAGATCAGGCAAATGGTAGTTTCACTACCTTGGGTATTGCCTCATGTGCCTTGTCATACTTGTATCCTTATATACGCGACCACTACGAATTTGTTTTGTGTTATACCTATGGAGTACTCCCTGATATCCCACCAGTTTACGGTGGAGTTTACAGTGCTGTATAGACTATGATGCTTATATAAAATGTGTTAAGGGGGATAATGGTAACGCCTTAACACTATTTTGATACTTTATATTACTGATAGACACTATCTATTTAGCGTACACTACTACATAGGAGATAGTTTAACGGATCCTTAGAGGATGGTGATTCCAACATCCTTTGAGTTACTTGTATTTCGATTGCTATTTCACTTGAGTTGGATTTATTGATATAAGAATATTAATCCTGACTCGAGTGTTTTGGGTTTTGCTTTACACTCGGGTCAGACTGAGACTACCAGCTTTCGAGCTTATCTTTGGAGTTGGAGCTTCGCTTGGAGATCCAGCTATCTATCCAGCTTTCAGATATTCGATGATTCCAGTGATGTATTCTGATTCTTATATTTGACTGTTGTATTCGAGACTTCTGTTGTAACTTATTTAACTCTGATGTATCTTATATATTTATATAGTAGCTTCATGAACTACTACCTCTTTTACTTCCGCTGCATATTATTACTCTGCGTCTGTGATTCTTTGATTATTTATTTACTGTATATCTGAGTTTTGCTAAATTTTAAATTAACAATTCGGTATTTTGAATTATTAAAGTCCGTTGAAGTTTGTTTAGAACTGAATAAATTAATTAGCATAAGTTTAATAGGGAGTTTCTAGACAGTCAGGAAAAGATGATTAAGGGGGATGGAACTTTTGTGTGATTTGATGGAAAGGTATAATGGCACATGAACATCATATGGGGGGAGTGGGAAGGTGAGGCTAAAGGGGTAAGTGTAAGGCTGGGCTCATCATCTTAGAGCTTATAAAAGAGAGGGTCTACCTCTTGTTATCATTTTTGTTCATTTGCTCAAAAATTTGACCTCTCTTCTTTTTCTTATCTTAATTATTTTCTAAAGTAAAAGCCATATCAAAACACCTTTTTTTCCTCCTCAAATTTCTTATATGTCCTTAGAATAACCATTGAAATCACCATAATCTTGATAAAGATTGAAGTTTGTTTCCATTTCCCTAATTTTTTTTTACTTCGGCCATGAACTTCAGTGGGAAGGAGCCGCTCAGACATGGGCTTTCGGAAGGGGTGGGAAGAGTTCGAAGCTAGTTTGGTGGTTTGTTTGTTTCATAGTAGGAATTAGTGTGTTGTTGTTTTGTTGTGATAGGAAGTGTTTACTTCATCTTTTATTTGAAAGTGAGTTAATCTCATTATAAAATGGTTTTAATTGAAAAAATGTTGTAAAATGTAAGTTGTTGTTTATGTTGTTTATACTTGTGTATATTGCCTGTTTGGATTTGATTCCCTCATGGAAGAAAATGTCATAAATAACCATCATTTTAAAGGGGACAAAAGCAAGTGGGAGTCGAAGTGATTTCATAGCGAACAGGTAGCTACGGAACAGTTCGAAGAACATGCATATATGTGATTTGGAAGGGACTTTGTAGAGCAACCCTTCGGCGTCATTGATTTACTATTAGACGCATCTAGTCCACAAAAATGTTTTGTTGTTAGTCTAGATGTTAAAGTAGCAAAAATTTCGAATAATGGAATAATCGTGCTTTTACACTATGAAATCGCGTTATTGCACTTTGAAATCACATCTCTTTAAATCTTCTGTTTGAAATATGATGCTTGTGATTGCATCATTAAATATTTGACCGTGCTTTTGTGATTTTAAAATGTTGTTTAAAACAAGTTTTGATGACTCGAAAAATGTTATAACACCTAACTTCGAAGTGTTTAAAAGTTACAGAAGTTTGGGTCATGTTTTTGCAGTTCAAAAGTTTAGTTGTTTAAAACAGCTTTCGCTTTGTTTATTTGACTTCAAAATTCTCTAAAGTTTTTTGAATATATATTGGACTCATAGTATGTTTAAAAGTAAAATAGAGTATTCAGACTTTGTAAAAATATGGAGAAATTGCATTTTGAAATTAGCCGATTTAAAAGAATTTTCCGTACTCTTTTTAGTGGCATTTTTGCGCCACTATATTCTACTTTTATAAATTGGTTTTAAAATTGAATTTTCTTCTTCAACACTTTTAATGAACCTTTTAACACATATTTAAGTATTTTAAAATTGATTTGAAATTTATACATATTTTAAATGATTTAATATAAATTAAGGAAGAATTTTTTTTATTTTGAAATAAGGAAAGGAAATGGTTTTGAATTCCTAATATATTTTGAATTTGAGATTTTGCAAGAAATAATTAAAATTGATGTTTTTAAAACGTTATTTCAAGTATTTTTGAGTTTACTGGAAGTATAATATGAAGCATGAATTGAAACACCATTGTTGTGATAAATGTTTTTGAGAACTAAGAAAGAATTCATGGATTATAGCACTTATGTTATAATAATGATTTCGAAAAGTTACTAAGAAAACTTGTTACTTGCTTAATAATTGTGGAGATTTCTAAATCTTTGGAGGATTGTTATTTTCATGTTGATAATAAGTTGATCTACAAATGATATTTTATAATTGAAAAGATCTTTAAAACGAATGTTTGAAAAATAAAGCCATGTGTAATTAGTTTTGGAGTTATAGTAAATAATGTTTTAACGACATTTGTTTTTGACCATTCTTTTTAATTCACATGGAAATTTAATTGGTTCTTTAAAAGTATATCTTAAAGTGCGTTTTTAAATGTGTTTTACAAATATTTATGATGTCAAAATAAAGTATAAGTATGAGTCAAATGTTTTAAAAGTTTGATTCGTTTGTAGAAAATATTTAGCCTTGCACTTAGCACTAAACATTGAGGGAACCCCTGCTCTCTTTACATTTAAGAATGTACTTCGATACATGGTCTAAGAGAAAACAATGCCCTCAACTTTTCCTGCTCATTGTTAACACCAAGACATTGGTTTGGTTAGGATCAATAAGTGCTGATAATTATAAGAGATTTAATTTCTATAAGTGATATCACTTGTGTGGAAAGGATTTAGACCTACGCTTAGCACTAAACAATGAGGGAACTCTTGCTATTCTTAAATTTAAAAATGTATGTCGAGTGAAAGAAATCTTGTTACTTAACTTAATAAGTGTTGATTTTCTTAAATCTTTAGCTGAAATTTTGTTAAACATGATAATCGGTTGATTTATAAATGGAAAGATCATTAAAAAGAGTGTTTTAAAGATAAAGCTAAGTGCAATTGGTTTTTATTTCATAGTAAACAATGTTTTAATAACATTTTTTACGCTTTTTTTAATACACGTAGAAATATAATTAGCTCATTAAAAGAATATTTTAAAGAGTGTTTGAAAAGTATTTTACAAATACTTGGCATGTGAAAATCAAGAACAAGTGTGAGTGAATAGTTTTAAAAGTTTGATTCATTTACGAAAAAATATTCAGTCGTACACTTTAGCACTAAACGTTAAGGGAACCCCTGCTCTCTTTAAAGTTAAGAAAGCATGTCAAGGCAAGGTCGGAAAGGAAACATATCCCCAACTTGTCCAGCTCATTGTTAACCCTGGGATAGTTGCTTGGTCTAAGATTGACAAGTGGTGATAAGTGTAAGAGAATTAATGTCACTTATAAGGAAAGGGTTTAAACGTATGCTTAGCCCTAAACCTTGAGGGAACTCTTTCTAAAGTTAAGAATGTATGTCAAGTCAACGTAGGAAGCAACGCTGCCCTAACTTGATCGGCTTTATTGTTATCCCCAGGGTAGGACTACTTTGAGATCATGAGTGGTACTAAGTATATGAGACCTTAATTTCCATCTACGGTCATTTTTTTATTTTTGATAGTTGATTCATTGACTATTGATTTTGATATCCTTCTTGCGCTTCTTTGGTTCAGCGTGATTTGCTGCTCGTTAGAGCATTGATATCCTTCTTTATGTTTCATCAATCTAAGATGATTTATAGCTCATTTTACCTATTGGCATCCAGCATCAGAGATGACTAAAACCAAAGAATGAGTGGATGCCAAGCTATGTGGGTCACACCCATTAGGCATATTTACGTTTATCTAGAGAATTTTCATTTGCGTGCATGTGGTGATGTGGATGTATTCGAATTCTTGAATGTTGTTCGCATGGGTCTAGCTTGGAAGTTCCCGAAAGTGATGCATGTTTGGCATAGGCTCTCAAGTATCTTTTATCTATAAGTATACTTTAGGTGTAGGGTCACACCTTTTATCTATAAGTATACTTCAGGTGTGGGGGCCCACACTCCTAGTCATGTTGGATAAATTCATTCTTTTTGTTTTGATTTGCACCTTGGAGTTAATCCTTTCCTAATTGCATCGAGAAGTGCCTCATGCTCTTCTCTATATTCAATTAACTAGTGCATGGCCCATGCTACGCGCACGGGCAACATCGTAATTATACCGAGATGGTTGATTACATCTGTAATACGTAGATGACTTTTGCTTCCATTGGTGTATTTATATTGAACATTAATGCAAATTGAATATAGGATGTTTTCTTTATTGAAAGAAGATTATATTCTTAAATATTCATGTTCATATATTGTTATGATTAGTGTAGAATATTTTATCTAAAGTGTTTGTATTTATTTGAAGGTATGTGCTTTTCATATAATACTTACCTAGATGATTTGTACGTTTGTGACAATGATATTGTAAATTGGTTGAATTTTAGTATGTCGGTCAATTAGGATCAACCATGCATAAATCTATTAATGGATTCCCAAATCCATTTCCACCTGAATATGAAAAATGAATACATATACAGTAGTTAGGAAGATAAATTTTTATATGAATACGAAGCTATTCGTATCCTAAAATAAACAATTTGGTTTTAGTCAAGTTTACAGTTTATATATTTTAATTTATTATACTGAAGGATATGCATTTATTATTTATTAGTTTATATATTATATACATCTAATGCACGTCAACTTCTCAAAACTATTTATTAGCATCATATTTGTTTTTTTATATTTTTGTAAACAACAAGACTGAATTTTTTAAGGTTAACCTAATATTTCCGATGTATATTTTTAGATTTATCATCATCAGCACATATGATAAACAGTTTGTATCCATCCATGTCTGCAAACACAAATATCCGATATCCAAAAGTAGTTGTGAATGCGGTTATGACACTATTCTTATCTGAAAGTATCTACTAGCAGACCTAGTCATGCCTACAGATTCACAATGATCCTATCCAGGATTCAAATGAGTAGAGAGTCCATTTTAAGTGATTACTACTTTCAATAATTTTAGAGTTTATAGTCTTGCGATAAGATATTTAGTAAAGGTAGTCTTCACTCTTTCAATACATTGAATTCCATTAAAATAACACCCAAATATTCAATTGTCCGAATGGACATGCAAACTGGCTTAAAATTATTTTATATTTATTTCTAATATGATTTCATACACTTCCTTAAACAGAAGAGAAAAGGTGAACATGCATCCCACTGCCAAATGGCTTACTTGAAAAAGCAAAGAACAAACTGAACATTAGATGCAAACATGTACAGATTGTACGATTGTAAAAGCAAAAAGCAAAGAACATCATAAGTTGCGTGTAAAAATTGTTTGATTGTAACAAAACAAACATAGAATAGAGTACTAATGCTGCATATATAGTTTACAAAAAATAAATGAAACATTCTTATAGTGAAAAAATTACAAAATAATTACACAAACGTAGCAAAACAATATAGATCTTCCTCAAAACTTCACTTTTCACTTGTATAATTGAAGTGCAAATAATAGAAAGCAATGTATTAAATATTTTTTTTTCAAACAAAGAATGCAAGTGTGATCCATGCTACCTTGATGGGAAGCATTGGAAGTCATGGATGTAATTTCTATGGTTGAGTGACAGTAGCTAACATTAGGTTTGAAGTTCCCTTATTTTGGTACCTAAAACCGGATTTTGTAATACCGTATAATTTTAAATAGAAATAGCAAAAAAATTGATTAATTTGTTAAAAAAATCCCAAATCATAATCATTACATGGTTTCACTTCCAAGTACATGTCAAGTAGTACATAAATTTGTAAGTAATTACATATTTAAACTTCTCTTGGATTTATTATGTCCTCCCTCTTTACTATGTAGCTTTGTGTTGATAAGCTAAATAGGAATCCTCACATCAATTTTATTCCAGTAGTACCTGATCCATCGTCATGCTCTAAATCATCCACCACCAGATCATCTAGAGAAAAAACACTGTCAAGTCATGAAATATTGTTCGTTTTTGAACTTTCTATGTAATAACATAATACATATCATTCTGATAGTAATAAAATAAATATCAAAAACAGTTGTGCATAATGCATTCTTTGCATGTAAACATAAATGATACCTTGTTCTCTAAGGAAAAGGGATATGCCTATAGATGGTCGATCTAAAGAGTGGGATCGAACCCTTCCAGCATACGTTAGGAGTTAGGACACTCAATTTCCAAGGGAAAAACGTAGATGATACAACAATTGTCTATAGTTTCTATTGCTTCATATGTACATATATTTGAACAGCTATTAATGGTAAATTTAGAGTAAACATCTACTTCTAATAACGACTGATTATAAATTAGTCACAGTATATAGACATTGTTGTGTGACCACTCATTATCAACGAATTAAACAAAAAATTATCTATAATACGGAAGTAGTAATGTAAAAAAACAATTAATATAAACAGTAATTAGTCATCTTGAATGCAGTTTAACTTAAATTTAAAATGAAATATAGATTGGCTATTAGAAGCTAAGTTGGCATAATTGAATCAGTGACGGCATCCTAAAATTTTAAATCGGTCATGTATCAATACATTAATATTTGTTGTCTCAGGGTAAACTCCCATATTTTATCAACCCAATCGTAGTTTGTTACATGTTATTTTACTACAAGCAATTATATCAATATTTGTGAAACGTGGTGGTCTGTCTAGGCATGATGATATATTATTTTATTGCAAGAAAATATCTCAATATTTATGGAAACGAATGATAGTCTGTTAGGTGTATCAACGTTTATGCAATCAAATGATAGATATTGCAAGTAAGACTCAATCCCCTTATCCATGCTCTTCCTCCTTGTTCCCTAGTTGAAGCCCATTCAACTACTGCTGGTTGCTGCAATTAATTGCAAAAGTCTATGCGTCTCATACAAATGCATTATCCAACAAATTTCCCCAGTTAGGCTATGCTTCGGCCGTTTATCAGTGATCGGGCCTAGTCATGCTTAAGATGCAGTCTAAAGCGACCAGTCTGCCACTAACACATAAACTGTTATGGCATTGCATGTGCCCGATCCTCAATAAATTGTTCATGAAGCTCTTGTTATAGGCTGTGAATATGCACACTTAGCACATCCAACAACTGGCATTGAACCGCCATGTTATCAAACACACTTCTCCCTGTTCGGATGATGATGCTTTTGGTGCTCCATAAGTTCAAGATGTTGTAATGCTCCAGGCTTATGCGTAACCAATGCAGTTTGATATCCATCTTCTTGTCCAAGTGCAGCCTATATCTACTGCACATTCATACACGACTTCTTCATAATCGAATGATTCAGTAGATATCATCTTTAATCGGGTTTTGAACCTGCACTTGTTATCTAGTGCACCTTCTATGCATGACCTATATTCTTTCTCGTAGTCTTATCCAAAAAAACACTACAAATGCTCGGGTTTTCCAGCATTATCCTCTAGTTTGCTTCAATCTGATGTGTTGGCCTGTGCGATATTGCAAGTCCAAGCTCAGCCAGTTGAGTTTCATGATCATCACGTTTCCTACCAGGTACATGTTAATATGCTGTGTGTCCTCCCTGATCCCGTACATATTGTTGCTTCCACGCTTATAAACTTACTCATTCAGCAATTCATGCATGTGGTGTGCATGTACAACATGCTTAATTATGTGAAAAGATTACTTCCCCTATTGGTGCTCTTTCAGTTCAAATCTGGAGTATAATAAACAAAATAGTAAAACGTGAAGTGTGTATTGCATCAATTGAAAGAAAAGAAAATTAAAATAAATCAGAATGCCAACTCCCGTATATCACTGAACAATTTTGAACCCAAAAGTATTTAGAAGAGCAAAGATTAAGCTACTATTACATATAACAGAAAGCTCCTAACGAATAAACGAACTTTATTATATAGAAAACCTGTGTATGCACATTAAAAACAAATGTATATAAAGTAATAAAACAATGTAACTAACTGTCATAAGCAGATGCCGTACATACAAGAAGAAAATTTGTTCTAATTAGTAGCACTAAGCTTATGTAATACTTTATATATAAAAAAGTTGCCAGATTAGTTAATATTCTAAGAAGTTATGAAATCAATAAAGTAATGGTAATTATTTTCCAAAATGCCATCATTTTTTCTTCTTTTATGTTTCCATTTTTAGAAATCAGAATATCAAATTCAAAAGAAAAGAGATCATATGCATTGTTTATTGTAAGAAAAGTGTTACATGCTTACCTCCTTCTGGGTATATAGACTTGTAATGAACCTTAGCCCAAAAGCTTAAGAAAATAACTACAAAATAGAAAAAAGATACATGAAAATAAATCAATAATAGCCTCATAAATAAAAACTCCCAGGCTTCTCGTGATCTTCTGTCTTTCTAATTTATTCAACGCTCTTCATTAATATAATACAGTATAACAGTTTCATTCAACATTAATAAAAAAGACTATTCCATATCACACACCTCACATTTACCAATCACTCCTCTTATTCTTAACCTTTGCAGCATGGAACAAACACAACTACATTCGTCTCTTATGTTTTACCTGCTAGTAATTATTATTCTTCCTCTGTATCCCTCTGAATCTCTCTTGACCTTGCACAAGTGCAATCCAATGTGCACCCGAGGCTTTGTCTATTAATAGTCACTACTTCTCTTACCGCGCTGCTTCATGCTCATGATATGCACAATCTAGAAAGCCAAATCCCCAATCTGAAGCATGGCCTATTGCGCAAGCTTCCCTAGTTCAGTTTACTCATTCCCTCTCACCATAAATGTCCACGCCATTTATAAGCAACGCTGTGGCAATAAAGAGTTGTCGGATCAGTGCATATAGAAAGATTGCAAATGACATAAAAGGCATTTGAGTTAAATCGAACTGAGGATTAAGGAACAATAAAAAAGACAAATATCTAAGTACACATGTTAATGATCATAGGAAAAAGCAACACGGTATTCACAAATTCTTCAGAGCAGACAGTCAAAGTCGACATTAAATTATTGATAATATGCGATTAGAAAAACCTAAGATAATTTGATGTAAACAAATATGATTCATTGCAACATATATCATATTGAGGATAACTAATTTTCTACACAGTTAGTTATTCCAGGTAAATGTTTTTTGAACTATTAAATAATATAAAAAATAAGAGAATTTATACGATGCAAAGTTGGGAACAGCTAATGGTATCAAGGTTGTAGAAATGAAATCACGATAACATAATTTAAAATTAAATCCCTTTATCCATTGAACCACAACCAAAAACAACTAAAATAAGAACAGCATAATTACTTTATCTGTTACGCCCCACCTCTATACCCACGCTAGCCAAGAACACTACGGTGTAGTGCGGTCAACTAGCGCGGAGAATAAGGCTGTTGAGGAGCGGCCATCAATAGTTAGGCCTTACACTAGTATTGGTTATCTCGATAGGAGTAGTATATATATATATATATAAATATTCTTGCAATTTTCATCTCTGATTTATTTTCTCCCATCGACATACCCCAATTCCAGTATAAAACGAACTACGATGGTTCGTAATAGTTTAGAACAGTAAATATAAAATATTACATAGATAAGATAATGCGGAACACAAATAAAACAGAAAGTCTCATATATATAGAATAACTGATGTCAGTTACAATACATTTGATACAATACATATGACACGGTACATATGATACAACTACAACAGTCGACTAAGGAAGTTACATATACAAGTACATTAACGTATATAATATACATGAATACATATCTTCCTATACAATTTTACAGACTACTACAAATGACGATGACTACTCCAAAAGATATGAAAAGAACTTCGTAGCTCTAGCAGCAACCCAAAGCAGAATATCTACAACCTGAAATACTCGGTCTGACCCGAGTATTAGATTCAAAAGAAAATAATACTCGGGTCAGTCTAATTCAAACTCAGTTATTAGTGCACAGAAACAATAATAATTAAATAATGAATAGACGACAGTAATTAAACCAAATCAGAATGCAATTCAGAATATTGAATTGAAATAAACAAAACAGTTCAAACCATTGGAATATCAATTAAAATATTAATTCAAGTAGGGCTGCAGTACACGCACGCGTGCACTGCCTCGCCACTACGGAATATGGAATACGCAAAAAGATCCATAAGTCAAAACAAATAGAATATCATACACGCCATACCGTGTGGCTGCAGTTCACGCTTGCGTGCACTGCCTTTCCACTATAGTGATGTCGTACCCAAAAACTCAATACCGTGTGGCTGGAGTTCACGCTTGCGTGCACTGCCTCGCCACTACAGTGATGATGTACCCAAAAGATCAACGAACCAAAATCAATGAAGGTTCAAATATCAATTCAAAATATCGATACTATGTGGCTGCAGTGCATGCACGCGTACACTGCCTCGCCACAACAGCATATACAGAAATAGCAACAAGGCACAAAGGAATGTCAAAATGATAGTGAAGTGGTCCTAATCCATACAACATGAAGTGGCCAATCCACAAAGATAATCAAGGTGGTCAGGCAGTTCAAAATACAAGGCAATGCCTTGATGCACAGTAAAAGGCACAAACGAACACAACTCAAAACTTCTTTGTTGATGATGAGGAGAATCAAGTGCAGACAACACCTACCATTGAAACAACACTGGGCATATACATGTAGGCATATAAATGATGCACGACAAACTACTAACTGTTATTAAAACATCAGCTCGCATGAACAAAATAGGTCGATCGACCATCAATGTCACGGCATGAACCGACAGAGAATTCAAGTGAAAACAGAATGGTGCAGGTGCAACAATTGAATGTATCAGTCTTGAACAAGACAGTCAAACCAGAGGCTCGAACTCAAGTCAGCGACAACAGAAGCATAGGCAAATGAAGGCTGCATAATGATATCCAACATGCTATGCAACCTGATCCATGTACAACAAGTACCAAGACAAAGAAATGCAAGTACCAGTATGCAATGTCAAGAAACAACATCAAGTTCACATAACAAACAGGTGAATCAAACTAGCAACATGACTCAAGTCAGTAAATGCTTCAGTAGAAAGATGAGTGCGGACATACACATATATACATTCATGAATGTATGTATACATATGATCAGAACTTCAATCAGACAGTACAAGCTCGAAGCAATTATGATTGCAGTGCAGACTCGAGGTTGCAAAACAAATGCACACGAACAGTGACCATATGAATATATGTAAATGCAACAAGAAATGCTCAGGAAGGAATATCAAGAGATACGACTGCAAATAATCAAGTGAAACTTCAAACAATAAACCGGTCGAAGCATGTACAAGTTGCAATATGCATCAAAGCTCAACAACTACAAGCAGATGAAACTCGATTAACAGTAAACAGGATGGACATCCACCAAAACAAGGCAACAACGTGCACAGGTCAGTGAAAAAAACTCAAAGACTACATGAACCAGTCACAAGAAAAATGAAGAACTTGGACAGAGACTTCAAAGAAAAGCAAAGCGACTCAGAGAATATATGCAGAGTCATGGAATGGCAATTTCTGTATTCGAGTTCAAGCACACATGAAACAGTGCAAGTTTCGTACTCGAAAACAAATGACAGTGATTCAACTACTCACAACAATGCTCAATGCACAGTACAAACAAATGCATCAATTTTTCTAAGTGACACAGCAAACATGAAGCATGCAAGACCATAAATGCAACTGCACCAGACAAGTTAGCAAGGTGCAGGCACAAGCATGATCAATACAAATGATTGCACAGTGCAAACTAATGCACAAGGTAAATGACACAGCAGAATGGATAGTGCACATACCAAGTGCGGTCTCTACGTGAAGCAAATGCAACCACGAAAGTGCAGTGCAACTCAATAATGCGACGTTTTTAATAAACTCATGTGCTATGTAGTGAAACCACAGCAGACAGAGGAATAAATATGGCGACACAGTCAGGCAACTCAAGATTATATGTATGCAATATAGACCACACACTGACCAGAAAATAAAATGCACATTCAAGCATCAAGCTGCTACAGGGATGAGAAAAAGAAAAATTGCTGAATATTCAGTAATATCAAAAAAAAAAAATCAAGTCGAAGCCAAATATGCTGCCAAATATCCATGCCAAAGAAATGGGACACAAATCGAAGTTAAAGCCGATGCCCACTATAAAAATGCATCTCAAATCAACAAAACACAAATGCTCGACAAATTCAAGTAAACACAACAAGGAGGCTTAACAATCGAAGTGACCGAATTCAATTAAAAATCGAATTCGTGATGGTCACGAGATATTAAATAGCCCAAAATCAATGTCGAGTTATCCAAGTATCACGAAATTACACAAATTTGACAAAATCAGAGAAAGCATCAACAACGAAACAAAAACGTACACCAAGCATCTTACAAAGTCAAATTAGATGTGAGTAATATAGATTACTCACCTTTGTCGAAGAGTACGAATTGGACTTGAAGCCGTGGCCTCCCGAAGACGAGCTAAAACGAATCGAACCCTAATTCGTGAAGACGAACGAACGAAACGAATCGAGCCGCCATCTTCTTTTTCCTTTTATTTTATTTTTGGGCTTAGGGTTTCCAATTGAAGGAAATGGAGGGGGATCGGCGTTGAATACTATCACGGCCCAAAAGAAACGGGCCAAAACAAATTTTTAAAGCCCGTTAAAAATTCTTAAACAAAGTATCAAAGAATTTTTAGTTCAAATTTTAAAACTTCAATTGGCAACTAGCGAAAATATAAATCGTTTAACGTCGATTATAAATCGACGCGAAACACCGGGTTGTTACAGACTTCCCTCCTTAAAGAAATTGCGTCCTCGCAATCATAAGGAATAAATGGACAAAAGATAACAACCATAAGAGCATATCATCACAAGATGAAGAAACTTGAAATAGGAAGTTCACCAAAGAAATCTTTTAATTTCATAAAAGAATTTCACAAATTCTCAACAAAATTTAATTATCAAATAGATAGTCAGAATACAGAAATCACGAAACAACAATACTAATTATCGATACGATAATTAGGAGACAGCAAAATCTAATTATCAACAAAGATAATTAGAAAACAAAAATCGCAAATATCGAACTATCAAAAACGGTAATCAGAAATTACCACAACGGTAATCAAATTTCAAATCAGCAAATATTCAATTATCAAAACGATAATCAAATCTTAAATCACAAATATTTAATCATCACAAACGATAATTAAATCTCAAATATCTAATTATCACAAGCGATAATCAGAAACAATAAATATCTGATTATCAAAAACGATAATCAGAAATCACAAATCTTTCAATTAACGAATCCGAAATTAACCGAAATAGCAAACGCACATGACCCATAACCACGAGTTTTACTAAATCGTTTAATTCACTTCATCGTTTTCTTGAAAGTGCATAACAGTGTATTTTCACATTCTCAAACTGACAAGTCCGGAATTAAGCGAATCAGTAAAAGAAAGGGGTCATAGTCCTCGATTTTTCTGAAACGTTTAAATCGCTTCCTCATTCTTTTGAAAGTGCAAAGTGCAAAACTTCTGAAAACAATTTTATTTATAAAATTACAATTTACACTCTCAAACGGACAAGTCCGGAATTAAGCGAATCAGCAAAAGAAAGGGGTCATAGTCCTCGATTTTACTGAAATGTTTAATTCGCTTCCTCATTCTTTTGAAAGCGCAAATCGTAAAATTTTTGAAAAAAAAATTTAATTTTTTATTTTGAAACAATTTTTTAAAACACGTGATTAAACCAACAACATCCGTAGCAACTTCGACATACGTCGAAATTTCATCGAAATAATTGGCATCAAAATATAATACCAATGAATTTTCATTCAACAAAAATGTCACAAGAATCTTCTCAAAGATAGGAAAGGGTATCATACCCTAAACTTGTATTCATAACAAGCCAATAACACACGAATTCACCAATGCACAAAAATTGATAAAACTTATCAATAGAAATCACAAAAATTGGTGAAGCGCAAATTCTAGAAATCATCACAAGAAATCCAAAAAACAAAAACTCTAGAAATCTACACAAGAAATCCAGATATCACAAAATGGGAGTATGAAAATTCAAATGGGAGTACAGAAACTCGAATGGGAGTACGGAAACTCGAACGGGAGTACGGAAACTCGAACGGGAATATGGAAACTCAAATAGGAGTATGAAATAGAATAAAAGATATGGCATAGCATAAAATATCTATAATGACATACTACTATAAGTATGTAAATAATGATCAACAGGAGATCAACCGATAAGAGGTATGGCATAAATATGAAATATCCATACTGACATAAAACTATAAGTATGCAAATAATGATCAACAGGAGATCAACCGATAAGAGATAATCAATATCACAAGAATCTTCTCAAAGATCCAAAGAGGTATCATACCCCAAATTTGTACTCATGACAAATCAATAACATATGAATTCACCAATGCACAAAAATAAGTGAAGCATAAAATTTCCAGAAATCAACATAAGGAATCTAGAAATCACAGAAAAAAGGGAAAGAGGCCTATCACATGACGGTCCGAAGACCAAGGGGGGCTACCCTGCATGTATGAATGGAATCACATAGATTGAGGTCAAGACTAACCAAAAAGTAGAAAGGTATGTGTGAATGGAATCACACAAGTGGTGTCTAGTCTGACCATCAGAACGATCATCATGATCAACGAGGAGTGTCAATTACACTTAGCATGTGTGAATGGAATCACACAGATTGGGGTCAAGACTAACCAAAAAGCAAAAAGGTATGCGGGAGTGGAATCACACAAGTGGTGTCTAGTCTAACCTCGCAAATAAAAAGACATAGCACAATTGCTAGTCTAAATCATAAGAATGATCGTCATGATCAATGAGAAGTGTCAATTACACTAAGCTAGTAAATATAAAAGTTTAGCTTCATGTCCCATGACCACTAGCTTAACTTAAATATTTACGAACAAACTGTAGATCTTCACTAGAAAAATGTCACAAGTGATTCAATCGAACAAGTCCAAAAATTAACCGACGAAGTAAACGCAAGCGTTTCATACCACTTGTTTTGCTAAGCCGTTTAATTAGATTTCTCATACGAGTGAAATAAAGGTTTGTATATACTAATAGATTGGAAAACGGTTTAGGAAAAGAGTTTGATATTGAAAATAGAGTTAAAAACATTTTGATAAAAGAGTTTTGATATTTACTACTGGTATTGAAACATTTATATTTTTAAAGTGACAAATCACAAAAATGATTGTAGGAACAATCAATCACAAGAATTCACATGCAAATATGAGAATAGAATCCAAAGAAATCGATACTGTATCCATCAAAAGGTATGTTCACAAAAGTTCCGAAGAAAATGTTATCAAAGTTGCTAATAAATGATAGCAACAAACCGGGGAATTAACAAGAATCGATTAAATTTGGAAACCAAATCAATTCACTAAAATTCACATTCGAAGACGTGAATAAAATCCAAAGAATTCGATTCTAAATCCATTAAAGTAGGAATATCCAAAAAACCCAGAAATAGAAGTTATCAAAGTCGACAAAGAAGATAACAACTAATCGGAAAAGAAGAATCGATTAACAATTGGAAAAACAAAGCAGAACGAGCATAAATGCATAAATGACTTCAACAAAAATAAAAATCAAGTCAATGTCGAAGTCAACAATTAATGGCCATAATCGAGTACAAAACGATTCAACATCATCATCAAAGAATTCAACGGCAAACCAAGTCAGCGTTTTGGAAATCAAGAATTTAGAAATTTCTCAAAAACAAAGTGACCGAAGTCGAATGGAAATCAAGCCGAGGAAAACATAAAATATCAAGTTCAGAATCGCTGAGATTCGAACAAAATCAATCATCGGCTAAATCAAATCAAAGCCGAAAACACAAGAATTCAAAATCAAATGCATATGAATAAGCGTTAGGAATTCATACCTAACAATCAAAGACAATCATATACAAATATGAGAGATAAAACGTCAACAAATAGTTGTATCACTTGTACTATCTAAGTTATGTTTTATATTTGTTCTAAACCCCAGGCTCTGATACCAAGCTGTGACACCCCACCTCAATACCCACGCTAGCCAAGAACACTACGGTGTAGTGCTGTCAACTAGCGCGGAGAATAAGGCTGTTGAGTAGCGGCCATCAATAGATAGGCCTTACACTAGTATTGGTTATCTCGATAGGAGTAGTATATATATATATATATTCTTTCAATTTGCATCTCTGATTTATTTTCTCCCATCGACATACCCCAATTCCAGTATAAAATGAACTACGATGGTTCGTAATAGTTTAGAACAGTAAATATAAAATATTACACAGATAAGATGATGCGGAACACAAATAAAACAAAAAGTCTCATATATATAGAATAACTGATGTCAGTTACAATACATTTGATACAATACATATGACACGGTACATATGATACAACTACAACAGTCGACTAAGGAAGTTACATATACAAGTACATTAACGTATATAATATACATGAATACATATCTTCCTATACAATTTTACAGACTACTACAAATGACGACGACTACTCCAAAAGATATGAAAAGAACTTCATAGCTCTAGCAGCAACCCAAAACAGAATATCTACAACCTGAAATACTCGGTCTGACCCGAGTATTAGATTCAAAAGAAAATAATACTCGGGTCAGTCTAATTCAAACTCAGTTATTAGTGCACAGAAACAATAATAATTAAATAATGAATAGACGATAGTAATTAAACCAAATCAGAATGCAATTCAGAATATTGAATTGAAATAAACAAAACAGTTCAAACCATTGGAATATCAATTAAAATATTAATTCAAGTAGGGCTGCAGTACACGCACGCATGCACTGCCTCGCCACTACGGAATATGGAATACGCAAAAAGATCCATAAGTCAAAACAAATAGAATATCATACACGCCATACCGTGTGGCTGCAGTTCACGCTTGCGTGCACTGCCTTTCCACTATAGTGATGTCGTACCCAAAAACTCAATACCGTGTGGCTGGAGTTCACGCTTGCGTGCACTGCCTCGCCACTACAGTGATGATGTACCCAAAAGATCAACGAACCAAAATCAATGAAGGTTCAAATATCAATTCAAAATATCGATACTGTGTGGCTGCAGTGCATGCACGCGTACACTGCCTCGCCACAACAGCATATACAGAAATAGCAACAAGGCACAAAGGAATGTCAAATGATAGTGAAGTGGTCCTAATCCATACAACATGAAGTGGCCAATCCACAAAAATAATCAAGGTGGTCAGGCAGTTCAAAATACAAGGCAATGCCTTGATGCACAGTAAAAGGCACAAACGAACACAACTCAAAACTTCTTTGTTGATGATGAGGAGAATCAAGTGCAGACAACACCTACCATTGAAACAACACTGGGCATATACATGTAGGCATATAAATGATGCACGACAAACTACTAACTGTTATTAAAACATCAGCTCGCATGAACAAAATAGGTCGATCGACCATCAATGTCACGGCACGAACCGACAGAGAATTCAAGTGAAAACAGAATGGTACAGGTGCAACAATTGAATGTATCAGTCTTGAACAAGACAGTCAAACCAGAGGCTCGAACTCAAGTCGGCGACAACAGAAGCATAGACAAATGAAGGCTGCATAATGATATCCAACATGCTATGCAACCTGATCCATGTACAACAAGTACCAAGACAAAGAAATGCAAGTACCAGTATGCAATGTCAAGAAACAACATCAAGTTCACATAACAAACAGGTGAATCAAACTAGCAACATGACTCAAGTCAGTAAATGCTTCAGTAGAAAGATGAGTGCGGACATACACATATATTCATTCATGAATGTATGTATACATATGATCAGAACTTCAACCAGAGTACAAGCTCGAAACAATTATGATTGCAGTGCAGACTCGAGGTTGCAAAACAAATGCACACGAACAGTGACCATATGAATATATGTAAATGCAACAAGAAATGCTCAGGAAGGAATATCAAGAGATACGACTGCAAATAATCAAGTGAAACTTCAAACAATAAACCGGTCGAAGCATGTACAAGTTGCAATATGCATCAAAGCTCAACAACTACAAGCAGATGCAACTCGACTAACAGTAAACAGGATGGATAGCCACCAAAACAAGGCAACAACGTGCACAGGTTAGTGAAAAAAACTCAAAGACTACATGAACCATTCACAAGAAAAATGAAGAACTTGGACAGAGACTTCAAAGAAAAGCAAAGTGACTCAGAGAATATATGCAGAGTCATGGAATGGCAATTTCTGTATTCGAGTTCAAGCACACATGAAACAGTGCAAGTTTCGTACTCGAAAACAAATGACAGTGATTCAACTACTCACAACAATGCTCAATGCACAGTACAAACAAATGCATCAATTTTTGTAAGTGACACAGCAAACATGAAGCATGCAAGACCATAAATGCAACTGCACCAGACAAGTTAGCAAGGTGCAGACACAAGCATGATCAATACAAATGATTGCACAGTGCAAACTAATGCACAAGGTAAATGACACAGCAGAATGGATAGTGGTCATACCAAGTGCGGTCTCTACGTGAAGCGAATGCAACCACGAAAGTGCAGTGCAACTCAATAATGCGACGTTTTTAATAAACCCATGTGCTACGTAGTGAAACCACAGCAGACAGAGGAATAAATATGGCGACACAGTCAGGCAACTCGAGATTATATGTATGCAATATAGACCACACACTGACCAGAAAATAAAATGCACATTCAAGCATCAAGCTGCTACAGGGATGAGAAAAAGAAAAATTGCTGAATATTCAGTAATATCAAAAAAAAAAATCAAGTCGAAGCCAAATATGCTGCCAAATATCCATGCCAAAGAAATGGGACACAAATCAAAGTTAAAGCCGATGCCCACTATGAAAATGCATCTCAAATCAAAAAAACACAAATGCTTGGCAAATTCAAGTAAACACAACAAGGAGGCTTAACAATCGAAGTGACCGAATTCAATTAAAAATCGAATTCGTGATGGTCACGAGATATTAAACAGCCCAAAATCAATGTCGAGTTATCCAAGTATCACGAAATTACACGAATTTGACAAAATCAGAGAAAGCATCAACAACGAAACAAAAACGTACACCAAGCATCTTACAAAGTCAAATTAGATGTGAGTAATATAGATTACTCACCTTTGTCGAAGAGCACGAATTGGACTTGAAGCCGTGGCCTCCCGAAGACGAGCTAAAACGAATCGAACCCTAATTCGTGAAGACGAACGAACGAAACGAATCGAGCCACCATCTTCTTTTTCCTTTTATTTTTTTTTGGGCTTAGGGTTTCCAATTGAAGGAAATGGAGGGGGATCGGCATTGAATACTATCACGGCCCAAAAGAAACGGGCCAAAACAAATTTTTAAAGCCCGTTAAAAATTCTTAAACAAAGTATCAAAGAATTTTTAATTCAAATTTTAAAACTTCAATTGGCAACTAGCGAAAATATAAATCGTTTAACGTCGATTATAAATCAACGCGAAACACCGGGTTGTTACATTATCTTTAAATGAATATTAACCAGATAACTTATATGCATTTTAAGTGATTTAAAAAAGAACCGTGGTAATGAAAATATCATATTTACGCTCGTATAAGTTTACCTAAACCTTTCGATGCCCATGGATTTTAAGTTCAAATTTAAAGGTGTAACTTTGCAAATGAAGGTTATATGTGATTTACGAATCAAAATAATGTTCAACTGTTTCGCTTGCACCATTAATTTTTACTTTGTGCCAGATTCAAGTATGATGAAAATTGGTAGTCTATCGAATTTACAAACCAAAGGATATAATTTTCCTTAAACTTGACAAATACTTTTTGCCTAAATTGAAATGTTACTATCTAAATATATTGAACGGAACTGGAAGTTTTTCTTCTCTTCAATCTGTGATGCTTTCCTCAATTCCTAAAAGTCATCAGAGATCTCCAACCCCAGACCCACTGCCGATTACCCCAGATCACCCACCGGGATTTGAACCCTGCGAAACAATGGTCAATAACCCCGTCCCTGATGATGGTTTTACCCCAGTTTTATTGCGCAAATGGAAAAGGCAACTTAAAACTACATCTACTAATCTTCGCCCCCAAGAAGTGAGAAATACAGATCCAAAACCTCCCTCAACAAAATCAAACTTACCACCAAATCAGAATAGATCCCCTAGACCTATTGTTTCTGATACCCGCGCAACCCCTATGAACAATAAACAGGGTTCTTCTAAATGGAATTTTTCATCTACTTCAAGTAAAGCGTGGAACGACGTTGTCAAAGGCAATAATATTCTAGTCCCTATTCCACTGAAATTTTATCACCCACGCGAAGTTAACTCTTTGAAATGTGCTAAAATGTCCACTGAAGTGACATTAGATGCCAGAAAACAATGGAGTAACGCCATCATGGTTTATGTAGTTGGCCTTAAACCATATTATCCATATTTTAAGGACTATATCATTAGAGTTTGGAACTCAGTCGAGGACTTTTCGATATTTTCGATGGAAAATTGATTCTATGTGATTAAGTTCAACAAAGAACAAGATTGTGTGAACGTTCTGTAAGGTGGACCCTATTACTATAATAAGAAACTTATGATGACGAAAAGATGGCATCCAGGAATGCGACTCAACAAAGAGCTTCTTCACTCTATTCTGATTTGGATCCGTCTTCCCAATTTGCCACTTGACTTTTGGACGGAAGAGGGGATAAGTTGAATTGCTTCAGTGCTTGGACCTCCTATCAAACTTGACAAATTCACCGAAGGTATAATTAAGATTGCTTTTGCTAGGGTTTTAATATAAATTGACAACTCTTTTAAATACCCAAATAAAATTCCTACCTTAAATGAGAAAGATGAGATTATATGGCAAGAAGTTGTTATGAATGGAAGCCTAGTACGTGTTCTAATTGTTCGAGTTTCAGACATGTGGAATTCCACTATCAATTCAACAAAGTATGGGTACCTAAAGCAAATCTTAACACAATAGACGATCTTTCAGAAATGAATATTGACTCCAATCTATCCCTACCAAATAACTGTGTGATAAGTGAAAAACCAGTCAACCAGAGTTCTATTTCGGTGAATGAAACTAGTAAGGGTCAACAACTGCCAAATGATTCAGATCAGAATAGTTATTACAATCCTTAGAAAAAAGATGTATTATTATAATTTAATCAAAATACTCAGATCAATTTTCAAACAGTCCAGGCAACTATTTCTATTTCGACTCTTATTACAACAGCAGATCATAATATGACAGATAACTTGAACATTCTGAACGACACTAACTATACAGATCCTCATAATGAGATACAAATCACAAACACTATTGATAATCATTCCAAAGAAGACTCAGATAAACAGACAGCTGATCCATCTTCGAGTTAGAGGGAAGTCTCTTCCAATCCAGAACTTTCAACTTTAGCCAGATCAAAACCATCTCACAAAACTAGACCAGAGGAAGCTCTGTTTGAATTCAAAGCATCTTCGAACTCTGAAGTATGGATAATCATGCATGGTCAAAACTTGTTAATCAGTTGAAAGGTAAAAACAAAAAGTCCAAGAAAGCTAAGACAATGGGAAAAGCTATTCCCCCGGAAGAAAGTAGCACTCCTAATAATAATTGTTAATGGAGTTCCTAATTTGGAACATCAAAGGGATGAATGCCCCCTACAAACAGTCGGAAGTACTGAATATTCTTAATTTGAATAAGTTTTCCCTCATTGGGATTCTTAAGAATAAGCTCTCTCAACATTCAACCGATAGTTTTATGACTAAAATTGATAAAAAAATGGAAATTCACTCACAACATTTCTGATGAACTAAGAAGTCGAATCCTTATAATTTGGGACTCGTCAATATGGACTACTATTATTCTACACACTAACGAGCAATTCATAACTAGTATCCTATATAGTGCTAATAAAGTTAGTGTAGCGTGCACAGTGGTCTATGCATATAACGAGGAAGAGAAACGCAAAGCATTATGGGATTATATCATCACCTAATCCAATAAAGTCAATCTACCGTGGATCTTAGCAGGTGATTTTAACTAGATTCTTTATAACAATGAAAGGATGAACAACGATAGATTTAATTCAGTTAGAGATCAAAAATTCATTAAATGTATTAATCTACCAAAACTATTGGAGCCTAACTACTCAGGCAATTTTTTTACTTGGAGAGGAGGTAACTCATTTTCTATACATAGTAAGACGGACCGTGTGTTTGTTAATTCTCTATGGCTTGACAATTTTAACAATTTTGACATTAGTTTTGGAAACCATTCTCTGAGTGATCACACCCCAATCTTGATTAATCTTCATTTGCAAAATAATAGAAAGAGGAAGATAACTTTTAAATATAAAAATTCTTGGCATGTGACGCAGTGGATTGATCACAAATCGATATGAATCGATGAAAGTAGCACTCGGTGGATTGAAGATACCAAAATGTCCAAATTCGTTGATCCGAGGATACCGAATTCTAGCTTATCTCAAACACGTTGATAGCGCACTATACCGTGTTCAAAGATCTACGATTCTTCGTACGTTGATCTAGCGCACTAGATACCGTGAATCGGCTTCAACAAACGTGGATTCGAGCGCACTCGAATGACGTAAGTGGAGATAGGAGATTACACTCAACTACCAATTGGAGAAGAAAGCACAAAGCAATCAACAAGAAATTTTATTCAAAAACCAACCACTTTGAAATGTACAACGCACCCCTTATTTATAGTTATCACAACCAGCCCTTAAGTCGTATACGACTCATCCTTCACGACTCACGACTTAAGACTCACGACTCAGCAACAACACTATACCCAAATTACAACACAACACATAGGTCGGCAGCGACTCAACATCACGCGACTCATTCCCTTACAATGCGACATAACGACTTATACTAGGTCGTTGCCGACCTAATCACAACATAGCATCTTCTCGCGACTTAACTTTCTACAACTCAACTGAGTCGTAACTTGCTTCCGGTTTAAGGTCTTCAACCACTGGAGCTTCCTTCCGCTTCATGATAAGTCGTAGATGACCTACCCTTTCCTTAGGTCGTAGCCGACTTAGACCTTCAATACAACAATGCAGTATATCGTCCAGATCGTTATGTTTCTGGTTTTTGACTCGGGCCGCCTTATTCTTTATCTCGTTCCCCTTTATCTTGTTAAGTCGCGAACGACTTAAAGTTTCTTCATAAGTTCCTTCATTAACTCGCAGCTCCTCTTCATGTAGCTCCTTAGGTTGTAACTCGTTATCCTTTACTCCATTAAGTCGCGAACGACTTAAGACCTTAACATTAGGTCGTGAATACCCTTTGTTAAGTCGTGAGCGACTTATAACCCCCGAACGACTTAAAAACAAAGCCAACTCCAAACGACTTAAAGGCTTTGAATAATTTAAACATATTGATTCCGTAGTTCGTACTGCATCATCCTCCCTCGGTTGACAGAAATTCGCCCTCGAATTTTCACCTTCTCTTTCCACAATAATTTCATTTCCATGATATGGAATCAAATGTTTAACATTGAACACGTCAAAAGTGTATACGTCTTCCGGTAGCTTCAACTTATAAGCGTTTTCATTGATCCGTTTCACAACCTCTACAGGACCAATTTTTCTGGCTTTCAACTTGTTATAAGTGCCCACTGGAAAACGATCCTTTGTTAACACAGCATACACCAAATCACCTTCATTAAATTCAACATTTCGTCTCTTCAAATCTGCAATTCGCATATACTTCTCATTCGACTTCTTCAATCGTTCCTGAACGATTTTATGACATTCCGTCAATCCTTCAGCAAAATCAGCAGCTCGTTTACCTGTCCCTTTTAGTTGTGGTACTACCGCTAAATCCAACGGTCCCCGGGGTAAATTTGAACATACAATCTGAAATGGACTGAATCCTGTACTACGATTCACTGCATGATTATGAGCAAACTCTGCCTGGCATAACTTCATGTCCCAACTCTTCAGATTGTCCTTCACAAGACATCACAACAAATTTCCCAACGATCTGTTAACAACTTCTGTTTGTCCATCAGTTTGCGGATGATAAGCACTACTAAATTTCATCTTCGTTCCCACCATCTTCCACAAACTAAGCCAAAAATGACTCACAAATCTGGTATCCCTGTCCGAAACAATAGACTCTGGCAGCCCATGTAAACGATAGATTTCTTTAAAGAACAACTGAGCAATATGAACAGCATCCGCCGTCTTCTTACAAGCAATAAAATGTGCCATTTTCGAAAATCTATCCACCACAACAAATATTGAATCATTTTCCCTTTGAGTTCTCGGCAAACCCAAAATGAAATCCATGCTGATATCAACCAACGGTTTAGATGGTACAGGTAACGGCATATACAATCCTACATTTGTCGCTGTTCCCTTCGAAACCTGACAGGTATATGACATCTTTCCACAAACCTTTCAACCTCTTTCCTCATCGACGGCCAAAAGTAGGATTGAGAAATCAAATGCAATGTACGATCACGGCCCACATGTCCTTCCTCGTGCAACTCTTTGACAATCTTCATTCTCAAGCTGCTCTCTGGAATACATAATCGATTTCCTTTAAACAAGAATCCATTAACCAATACAAATTCATCAGAACTCCCATCCTTAACTTTCTCAACAAACTTTGCAAAGTAAGGATCCTCCTCAAACAATTCTGGCAATACTTCGAATCCCGTTACTTCAATCTTTAATGTTGTCAACAAATGACTCCTCCTACTCAAAGCATCAGCCACACGATTCGACACCCCAGATTTATGTTTCACGACAAAAGTAAACTGTTGTAAATAAGCAATCCATGATGCATGTCTCGCTGAAATTTTATCCTGCCCCTGCAAATGCTTCAAAGCTTCATGATCAGTGTAAAGAACAAACCTTTCTGAAATAGATAATGCCTCCAATGCTTAACAGCTTGCACAACAGCATAAAACTCAACATCGTATGTACTATATCTCATCTTTGCCCCTGATAACTTCTCACTCAAATAAGCAACTGGCCTCCCACTCTGACTCAACACTGCTCCAATCCCAACCTTTGATGCATCAGTTTGTAGCTCAAACAACAACTGAAAATCCGGTAACACAAGAATTGGTGTTGTTGTCAAAAGTTCTTTGATTCGTTCAAAAGCAAACCCTGCTTCCTCCGACCAAGAAAACTGCTTCCCTTTCATACAATTAGTAACCGGCGCCATCACGCTACTGAAGTGTGGGATAAACCTTCGGTAGAATGATGCCAATCCATGAAAACTTCTAACTTCAGTGATAGTTCTCGGCTGTGGCCAATTTCTAATAGCTTCAACTTTACTCTGGTCCACCTGGATTCCCTTCTCAGATACAACATATCCCAAAAATAATACACTTCGAGCCATGAACACACATTTCTTCGTAGCTGCATAAAATTGTTCCTCACGAAGAATAATTAACACCTTTCTCAAATGTTGAACATGCTCATCCGTACTCCTACTGTATATCAGAATATCATCAAAATACACCACCACGAATTTCCCGATAAATGGTCTAAAGATTTGATTCATCACCCTCATAAATGTACTCGGTGCATTTGATAGACCAAACAGCATAACCAACCATTCATATAAACCTTCCCTCGTCTTGAATGCGGTCTTCCATTCGTCTCCCGGTCTAATTCGAATCTGATGATAACCACTCTTCAAATCAATCTTCGAAAAGATAGTAGCCCCACTCAACTGATCTAGCAAGTCATCCAACCTTGGCATAGGAAATCTGTAGCGAACAGTAATCTTGTTCAAAGCTCTACTATCGGTACACATTCTCCATGTTCCATCCTTCTTCGGCACCAACAAGGCTGGTACAGCACAAGGACTCAAGCTTTCCTGAACACGTCCCTGCTCTAGCAATTCCTCTACTTGCCTTCGCAACTCCTCATGTTCCTTCGGACTCATTCGGTAGTGTGGTCGATGTGGTAAAACTGCTCCCGGAACAAGATCAATTTGATGTTGAATGTCTCTCAGTGGCGGTAACTCCTTAGGCAACTCTTCTGGAAATACATCTTCAAACTCTTTCAAAACTGGTTTTGCTTCTTCTGGAATTTCAACCTCTTCATGACTCTCTCGTCCAATCAACAAATAGACTTCAGGCTCATCTTCAACTTCCTTAACAAACTCCTTCAAAGTCAACAGAGTTTTCAATTCCTCAATCTCCTCCAGCTTGCTCTCCTTCGGTTGTTGCTTCTTGGGAACTAAAGTGATTTTAGTACCTTCGAACATGAAACTATAACTATTAGCACGACCATCATGTTGTACTGCTCTATCAAACTGCCATGGTCTGCCCAACAACAGATGACACACATCCATGTCTACAACGTCACACCAAATTTCGTCTTTGTACTTTTTCCCAATAGAAAAATTAACACAAGCTCTTCGACACACCTTCACTTCACCACCCTTCCTTAACCATGCTAGCTTGTACGGCTTAGGATGCTTATCAGTTTTCAAGTTCAACTTTCTTACTGCTTCAGTAGAGATAATATTGTCACAACTCTCAGCATCAATAACGAACTTGCAAACTTTCCCTAGAATAGTGCATGTCGACTGAAAAATATTGCTTCTCAACCAATTAGAATCCTCTTCTTGCTTTGGTGTAAGACATGACCTCCTCATCATAAGATTACAACCTTCATCTCCAGACAACTCTTCTTCCTCCTCGACATAAGGTGTATTTGAACATTCTGCCTCCTCACCATCATCCTCAATCTCAGCAACCATTGCTCTCTTCTTCGGCTTCGGACATTCATTGCTTTTGTGACCCAACTCCTGACAATTGTAACATTTGAAACCACTGCTAACCTTCGCCTTCTCAGCCTCCTTCACCACTGGTTTTGTAACAGGTTTAGGAACATTAGAACTTCCACTAACACCCTTCGCTTGATTATTGGAATTAGTAAACACACCACCTCCATGCCTTCCCTGCTTCTCCCAAGCCAACGCTTTCTGATGTGCCTCTGCTACTGATCTAGGATCAAACATATTAACCATATCCTGGATTTGCATTCTCAATCCCCCAATGAATCTAGCAGTTAGCTGTTCTTCCGTTTCCATAATATCATTCCTGGCAATGAGTTGGTAAAATTCATCAGCATAATCACTAACAGACTTCCTCCCTTGCCTCAGATTCTGCAACCTCTGGTACATAAGTGATTGGTAGTTGTAAGGCAAAAATGTAGCTCGCATTAACTTCTTCATCTTCTCCCATGATTCAATCTTTGACTTCCCCATTCTTTCCCTTGTAAGTTTAGTTTGCTGCCACCATGCCAAAGCTCTCCCCCTCAACCTAGTAGCAACCAACTTTACTCGACGATTCTCCGGAACCTCCTTGAAATCAAAGATCTCTTCAACATTAGATAACCAATCAAGAAATTCTTCTGCTACCATTCCACCTTTAAACTCTGGAATTTCCATCTTCATTCCCGACTCCCATCGACGATCATATTCAACATCCCGATAAGAATTTCGAACTTGGTCTCGATCTCGATAATGAATGTTAGCTCTATCACCCTCTTCATTAAAATCAACAGTATGCCTACATCGATCTCGACCATTATCATCCCTCCGTTCATGCATGCTTCTTCGACTATGTCTCTCTTCATCTCTATATGGCTCATTGTCAAATTCACGTTGACTTCTTCTCTCTTCATGTCCATAGTCATGATGATCTCTCCGTGATGAAATTGATGTTTCTCTTCTCTCTCTAAAAGATTGCGGTGATACCCTCCTCGCTTCCGTAACCGATGGCGAAAATCGGTTTCCTCCATGGTTCGAGTTTGGTGATCTCCTCCTTTGAGTTTGATTCAAATCATTCATCAACTTCTCTAACTTTCCAATGCCTTCATCAAATTTCTCATTAATACGTTGTTCCATAAGCTCGGCTTCTTCTCTTCTATACAAAGCTTCAACGTTTTGATGACGGTTAGCTCTCCTTGGCGGCATGATTGAAAACTTCTTCACAAACACTTCAAAACTTCACAAGTTTCAACTCATGGCTCAAACACTTATCTCGGCTTGAACTCACGGCTTACTCCTTAACTCGGCAACAAGTTGACTCGGCCTCCACCTCAACAAAATGTGCTTCAACACAACTATGCTCGACCTTCAAACACTTCACGGCTTAACTTGGCTCGGCTCAAGGTCTCCACGCAACTTCAAACTCAAACACTTCTCCAACTCTAGATCCAAAATGAGATGGATCAAAATCTTCAAACTTGTTGCAACTTCAATATGGACACGATGAACTCCAACTTCAAACTTCAACTTCAAAAATTGGCTCCAAGTCTCGGCTTAGCTATGATTGGCTAAGTCTAGCTCTGATACCAAACTGACGCAGCGGATTAATCACAAATCGATATGAATCGATGAAAGTAGCACTCGGTGGATTGAAGATACCAAAATGCCAAAATTCATTGATCCGAGGATACCGAATTCTAGCTTATCTCAAACACGTTGATAGCGCACTATACCGTGTTCAAAGATCTACGATTCTTCGTACGTTGATCTAGCGCACTAGGTACCGTGAATCGGCTTCAACAAACGTGGATTCGAGCGCACTCGAATGATGTAAGTGGAGATAGGAGATTACACTCAAATACCAATTGGAGAAGAAAGCACAAAGCAATCAACAAGAAATTTTATTCAAAAACCAACCACTTTGAAATATACAACACACCCCCTATTTATAGTTATCACAACCGGCCCTTAAGTCGTATACGACTCATCCTTCACGACTCACGACTTAAGACTCACGACTCAGCAACAACACTATACCCAAATTACAACACAACACATAGGTCGGCAGCGACTCAACATCACGCGACTCATTCCCTTACAATGCGACATAACGACTTATACTAGGTCGTTGTCGACCTAATCACAACACGACATCTTCTCGCGACTTAACTTTCTACGACTCAACTGAGTCATAACTCGCTTCCGGTTTAAGGTCTTCAACCACTGGAGCTTCCTTCCGCTTCATGATAAGTCGTAGACGACCTACCCTTTCCTTAGGTCGTAGCCGACTTAGACCTTCAATACAACAATGCAGTATATCGTCCAGATCGTTATGTTTCTGGTTTTTGACTCGGGCCGCCTCATTCTTTAACTCGTTCCCCTTTATCTTGTTAAGTCGCGAACGACTTAAATTTTCTTCATAAGTTCCTTCATTAACTCGCAGCTCCTCTTCATGTAGCTCCTTAGGTCGTAACTCGTTATCCTTTACTCCATTAAGTCGCGAACGACTTAAGACCTTAACATTAGGTCGTGAATACCCTTTGTTAATTCGTGAGCGACTTATAACCCCCGAACAACTTAAAAACAAAGCCAACTCCAAACGACTTAAAGGCTTTGAACAATTTAAACATATTGATTCCGTAGTTCGTACTGCATCAGCATGTTTATGATGATTATCACCAAGTAATCTACGAGGCTTTGGATGTTTACTGCATTGGTAGTCCACTTTACAAGCTGATCTACAAACTAAAAACAGTGAAAAGTAAACTGAAGAATTGGTCTAGTAATAAAAGCAATGTGAAAACAATAATTAATAGATTGAAAGACCAACTCTTGATGAAAATCTCTTGAAAATTTATTCTACCAACTGTGATTATCTGCATAATTTGATGAGGAAAGTTGCCATTGACAATGAACAAAAAATGAAATTTAACTGGCTTACTAAAGGTGACAGACCTATGGAGTTCTTTTACAGTAAAATCTCTGAAATTAATTCTTGTCGAAGAGGCGATTTTAATGTAAATAGCAAAGGAATGTGGATTTCAACATCAGAAAAAATTGCTGAAGAAGCTACGCGCTATTTTTCAGATTTATTTCATTCGTCACAAGCCTCAAATCAATTACCTAACATTACTTGCAAGAAAATTCTAACAGAGAATGCAAGAATCAATATATGTAAACCTTTTCAGATGGAAGAAATTAAAGAGGCTGTTTTTCAAATTAATGAAAACAGTTCCCCTGGTCCAGATGGATTAAACTCTAAATTTTATAAAGTTCATTGGGACAACATGAAAATGGATATTTGGGAAACTATGAATGGTATTCTTCAATCTGGTAAAATCATTAAAGAAATTAATCATACATTCATTTGCCTTATTCCTAAAATCCCAAATGCTACTAATATGTCAGATTTTCGTCCAATTTCTCTGTGTAATGTAATTTACAAAATTCTAGCCAATCTTCTTTGCAATAGAATGAAAGTTTACATGAACAATTTAGTATCATATAATCAAAATTCTTTCATACCAAACAGATTAATTTTTTGTGACGAACCGGATTTTTCGCGCTCGAAAATCGACATCCATACTTTACATCGTACTCAAATGCCGTAGATTCGATCGTTCAAATCCGAGTCGCCCGAGCTTATAACAACATTAAATAAACAACACAGCGGAAAAGAAGAATAATACATTTATATGCGACACAGGTACAATATCTGATACAACAGAGTGATACAATGAATATCAATATACATCAGAGATATGATACAAGAAATAGCAGCGAAAAAGGAAAATAGATAACATCTAGCAGCGGAACAATATAACTCTAAGATTGTCTTCAAAAGAGAACTCCAGCAGCAGCAGCTCATTCAACATCACGATACGCAAAGACAAGCAAGTCTCGTCCACGTCCAAAGACTGAACTAGCTATCTGAAAAACCCAACTCTGAACTGCTCGTGTAGAAAATTTTGAGCACCCAGAGTTTATGAAAGAAACAATAAACTCCGGATCAGTCATGGGACTGGTGTGAGCAATAAAAAAGAATAGTTGTCTTTTAAAACAATCAACAAAAGATTTTAAAGTCAATTCACAATGCTTTTAGAAATGAAACTACCATAAGACCTCCCGCCACACACACAATGCAAACGCAGAATTGGAGGAGATTTCTTCTTATGATAGTCAAACATGCTTGATACGCAATTTCCTTGATATTATTACTATAAGTGCAAAGTGCAGAAAACATTTCGAAAGTAGAATATAAATCTTAGCCAACATACGACCATTATCGTATGCCTACTATAGCTACCATCTAAACAGTGGGGCGCCACCATAAGTAAATGGCAGGTTCTACAACTAAAACCGTACAGGGTTTCGTATTGGGAATTGGATTCCCAACAAATGGTCAGGCCAAGGAACTTCCCATTGCCACATGAGAACGCCTCTGGAAGGACGTCTCCGAGAACCAAATCGGATTTCTGCCAACACAAGGCCGGGTTACCCCTAATTGGGTAACTACTGACACGAGCATGCCATCCCCCGGTCGTAACCAACCTTTATCTGGGATCCCGATAGCCAGCAACCACAAAGTAATAAATTTGCAGCAACAACATAGGTTAAGTATCTGGGCTCCATACCATGATACCACCTCTATCCAGAAGGAAATGTGCATACCCTAAGGGGCGCTACCCCCAATAACCTTGCTGCATCTTTCCTGTTTCGACGATTTCGGGGTGTGAGGTTCGACGAAGTCTCGTCCACAAAGCCACGCTTTGGTACAAAGCCATGCTTTGGGTCAACAAATGATCAAAGTAATGATCACAAAGATAAATGATAAAACAAATGATCATATCACAAATGATCAAACAATGATCATTTGACAACAACACTCAGCATGTCACATTACCAAATTGGGAATATATCGCTGATAACCATCAACTACATAACCTCTGAGCTCGTACGTCTCAGAGAAGGGTGTTAAGCTAAGAGAATAAATTCTCTGCCACCAACAGAAATATATTTGAAAGAAATCAGCTTTATATCTCAATTTGTAATGTCAGACACAAAATCCATACAAGTCTGTTCCGGGATCAAACAGAACCGAAGGCACTTCCAAAGAAGTCCTTGCAATCCGGATAATTCCTAATCACGTTCGGACTTCCCATCACATATGGAGTCTCTATACCGGGGACCAGTCGATGCAAAGACATTCGACGAGTTGTCCTTCCGTTTTCGAAAATATCCGGTCTTCACCACCGGTCTTCAAATGCTATCCATAACGACGTATCACATATTCAAAATGGGATATATGACACAAAGGTCCTCTCCCGGTTAAACCGAATAGTGAGCGAAATAGTTCAAAAACATATCGATATTGGGATTTCAATTAAGTCACAACTTATTACCCAAAACTTTCTTTCAAATGGTTTAAATCAATTACCATTTCAAATCTTTTAACAAAATGATTTATTTCAAAAAGATCAATTCATAGGTTTTCAAAAAAAATTCATTTCGATAAGATTAACTCGCTAAATCTTTAAATCAAAGATTTACTTATAGCTTTCAAACCGTTTCTATAACTTGGAAATCATTTTCATTTTAAACTAGAAATCTTTTTAACACAAAATGGAAGTTCATTACTTATGTGAAAGCTATTATTATTTGAAAACAAACAGTTTTTGTTTCAGAAAAATCCAATTATATTTACACGAGTTAAAGTTATTAATTTATATTCATATTCCCAAATAAATACATTTTAAAATAGTTTAACCCATATATAATTGGTATAACATCTTTAATCCCTAGTTTCAAATTATAGAATTCAGTTTCACATTTTGAATTTAAATTTAAATCAAATTATTTAAATTTAAAACTTTATCAAGTTATTCAAATTAAATTTCATCTTTGAAATTCCTTTATCAAAAGCATTTCACTTTAAACCCAATCTATTTCAAACCATTTGAATTTTAAAATTCAAATTCAAAACCATTTTCAAAAATCTGTGACTTAATCGATTTCCTCGTGAAATCCATATTTGTGTGTGTATGTTGTGGTCTAGGGGTTTAACACAATAGTGCAACATCATTCAATCATCATAGATCAAAACACAGAATATAGTTGATAAGCGATATAAACTATAACGCTTATCGTCATTCAAAGATTCACAGATAATATACAGATGTATCATCAATAAATGAATAAATTATAAATACCACAATTTACAGAATAACATATCACAGATCAGATAGGACAATCAATTCAAGGCATCTCATACAATACAATCATTCATAAGTAAGGTCAAGTATTCAATAGTCATTTATAAGTAGGATTAATTAATCGTTTAATCCTAATCATTCAATTTATTTCCATGTAAATTTATTAATTATGAATTAATTATCTAATAATGATTTATTAATTACAAATCTTTTGATATAAATTAATTTCTCAAACACTTTAATAAATTAAATTATTCTTAATTAATCATATTAATTAAATCAACCTTTTAACCCAATTACATAATTAATTAAGTTTAATAAATCAAAATATCCAAAATTAATAAGTGATTAATCCTTAATTACTCTTATTAAGTAATTACATTTAAAACAATTTATAATTGATTATCTAAATTAATTAATCTAATTAATTATCAAAATTAATCACATTAATTTAGTTACTTAATAATCTCTAGTTAATTTATCTATATTAACTAATAACATTTCCTTAATTACTTTCTTAAGAAATTATCTTAGATTAATTATTATTAGTCATTCCTAATTATAAATTAATCTAAATTATAAATTTAAAATCAAATAAATCATTCTTTCATTACCATATTAATTAAATTATTTTAATTACCTTAATTATTTCTAAGATAATAAATTTTTTATTATTGATTTCATTAATCATTTAAGTGTAATTTAAACATTACACTTTTAAATTTAAATTTAAATTCCATTTTAAAATTCTTTTATAGCATAACTTTATCAAAAATCAAGTTTAAATATTTGTTTGGAAACAAATTTACTTTTTAAAAAGCTATTCTAATTTAACTTGTTTAAAACACATTCAGGTTTAAAACAAATTTAAACTCCAAATTTCATTTTAAAACTTTAAATTCAAATGCTGTTTAAAACTGGTTCAAAATTTTGAACTTAAATTTCAAAACATTGTTTACATCCTGCCTTAAAATTTTGAACTAAACTTATAAAACCTGAAACAACCAGGCTTAGCAAACCTGAATGCTTTACTGTCTTGAACCAACCCATACTGGCTTCGAAAAAAAAAACTCCCCCTGCTTCGAGTCAAACTCGCGTCTGACCCAAGCCTCCCCTTAGAAAAGCCAACCCACCAAACATTGATAGGTTTTCATCAAAACCTATAGCAATGCAAAAGCAACCCCATGCCCACCATTTACTTCGAGTTTCCCCTCCCCTTGCTCCCAGCCAAACACCCCAAAGGCCCTAGTGAAACCCGAGAAAAGAAAAAAAAAACTGCACATCCCAAAAAAAACCCTCCAGTCCTTCAAACATGCACGATGCACGTGCGCCGTGCCGCCTTTGTCTCCGGTCCCTTGCCGGTCATCGTGGCAAGTCGACGAAATTCCCCACGTCAGTTTCCGGTCATCAAAACTTCGAACTTCCATGAAAATCGAATTCGAGCATTTCGAACCCAAAACTGGAAACATAACAACTCCTCCCCTCTCTAACCTGTCAACAGAACCTCGTCCACGCCATGCCGACCATCTGCGAGCTTCCACCTTCGGCCTCGACTTCGACATCACCCAAACTTCTACCACCTGAAGTATCAAAACACTCGATCCATCATTGAGGCCGAGGTGATCAAATTTCCATCATAGCTAAAAACTAGGGTTCTAAACAAAAAACCACAACGACAACATCCACGATCAATTCCATTACCATCGGCCATTTTTCCTGGCCTCTCCGATCACCCATCTTCCTCCTGATCGAACCCCAACCACCCTAATCAAGCGTATTGCCCAAGGTAACCCAAACTTCCCCATATGATCATCCCAGCCATGCCAACTCATCCCATTACTAAAAAATGTGATTTGAGTTTTTAAAATCCTAATTTTGATTTAGAAATCATTTTGTAAACTCGAATCGATAATTCAAGATGTTTGAAAATGTCACTTGTACTAACCTTGTACTGTTCTTGAGGTTTTCCCAGAGAAGATCAACTTTATTTAGCATGAATTAAATTTTAAAATCTACTTTATACTCAACCAAACATATTTTGTTTGAAGTTAAAAATTAAATATGGTCAGGTAAAAAGAATTTGGAATTTGGTTTTCGAATTTAAACACCCTGTATCCAAAAACAGAGAAGAACAACATGTTCAGACAAGCAGACTTATATCACAACATATACCTTTAAATTTCATACAGAATATCACATAATTATTAACATGCAAGCATCAACTATCACCAAAATTTTCACAAGCAACAAGATTACTTAAGTATTAAAATAAAAGAAGTTACTCACAGATTCAAGAAGATGAACAAAGCTTGCTTTGTTGTTTAGATTTGCTTGCAGTTTTGAAACAGGCTTGTAAAAAAAATAAGCTGAAACCCCTTCTTTGATTCTTCTGGCTTTAGTTGATTGTTTGAAATCTTTGTTTAAGTTTAAGTTGACATTATTTTCTTGAGGTATCCAGTTCAAATGAACGAACTGATGAAGATTGTTATATGTAGAGTGAGTTCACAGGGATATCACTTTGTACAGGGTATTTTATATTGTTTGTACATATGTTATGGTGGCTGATGTATAACATTCTAGTGGCTAAGGACATGGCATTAATTGCATAGGTCCTTCATGTTTTCATTTGCAAGCTATTTCATATACTTACATTCTTCTTTTGCCTACATACTACTTTACTCGGCTGATGTACAGGAAAATGTACTTAGAGATGATGGCATTAAGGGCTGATGTACTTTATGTCTCTATAGTTGCCTTATTCTATTCTTTTGTTCATAGATTTACTTTAGTCTTATGGCTTTGTATTGCCTTATATTTTGGCTGCATACTTCTTCTACTTGCTTTGTTTATGTTCATGCAGTATTGTACTTTGCTTTAGTTTTGTTTTACTTTGCATTGCAAATAAATTTCTATTTTAATTATGTTGCTTGAATTTATCTATATGTTACTTTATATTTTATAATTTATCTTATTATATATCTATTTTATTTGTCAAATTTATTTTCTAGCTTAAATATTTATTTTAACTTTAATGCTAATTGTTTTAATTTACATTTCGTATTTCAACTTCAAGAACCCAATGTCAAATTCCAAAGTCGAATTCAATTTTTATTCCAAAATTTATTCAAAATTTACATTAACTATCAGTTTAATATTAATTCAAAATTGGGGTCGTTACAAACTTCCCCCCTTAAAAGGAATTTCGTCCTCGAAATACACAGGCACGAAAACAACAAAGATAGATGAAAGATAGAGAAATATCTTTTCAAATTAAACTGGATATCAATTCTGCATTTGGCTCACCAAATCAGAATATCAACAATAGATACAAGAAATTACAATAGAATTTCAAATTTGGTTTTAAACGAAATCATTTTATCGATGCTATTCAAATTTATCCTTCATATTCCATTAACCAATTTAACTCAATTTGAAAATTTCCAATTTATTCAAAATTTCCAATTTATATTCATTAAGTTTTAAAACGAAAACCTAATAAGAAATTGATGAAGATACTAAAAATTTTCTACAATGATTCGTAGGGCTACCACCGCATCGAAACTTCTTTTTGGAGCTGTCACGAAGCAATCAAAAAAATTTGGAAAGACGAATCAAAGAAAATTGATAGAGAAAGTTGTTTCCACTGTTGTTACAGAGCATTGACCAATTATAGTCGTATTTTCCTGTCCCCTATCTCGTCCTCTTCTTGCACTCATACTTACTATCGGTGAATAGTAAGAGAATTTACTGAGGCATTCAAACAGATATCTTAGGGATTACTCGTTCTAGGGATACTTCACCCTATCTCTAATGAGCTACTCAATGTGTTATACTCCTGAGCTAAAGTTTCAACCTTAGCTCTGATACCAAATGTGACGAACCAGATTTTTCGCGCTCGAAAATCGACATCAATACTTTACATCGTACTCGAATTGTAACAACCCTATTGTTGGTTACCTGATTAATTAGACCTAGATAGGGATAATTAATTCTAAACTGGGATTTTTGAAATTTAACTATGAAATTAAATCTAGTTTTATGAATAATTGAATTGTTTATCTTAATTAATTTTAAGATAACTTTGGAAAATGTTGTAAATGTTGTTAAGTGTTAATATTGTGATTTATTATTTTAAAACGATAAATTGTGATTATAATTTATCTTATTTTAATTAAAAATGATAAGAATAACTTTCTCTTTGTGAATGAGTTTGATAAATTATGAATGGTTAAGACAATGTTAACTAAAACCTTAGTTAAAATGTAAAATAGTGTTTTATAAATTATTAACACTTAGGATTTTTTTAACACTTGGCAATTGGGTCCATACCTCAAACCACTTAGCCCATTTAAGAGAAGCTTCCTTCTCATTTGATGAAAAGAGTACGTTCTTTTCTAAATGCTTAGAAAACCAGAGAATTCAATTCCTCTTTCAAAACCTAAAAGGAAAAAAAAAATCAAATCTCTTCTTCAATTCATGGTAAATTAAACATCTTTGAGAGCTTATTTGTGCAGGTAATCATCTCTAGCTTAAATACATCTCAATTGTGATTTTATTTCTCAATTTACAGTAAACTAAATTAGGGCTTTTGGGTATATTTTGGATTGATTTTTGTTTAGGGTTTACTAGTTTGGAAATTTGGGCTGGAGTGATAATATGGATTGTTGAATTAAAGAATAGAGGTGAGTTAATCACTCACATGGTTATTTCTAAATCTTTGTTTGCTGCATATTATTGTTTGAATGATTTTTGATTTAATTGTATGCAATTTGGTTGAGAACTTATGTGATTTTTGTGTTATTGTTTGCTGGAAATTTGATAAAACAAAGTAGCTGCAGTAAAACAACGATAATATATGGTATATTAATCCAAATCGACTCAATCTTTTTGTGGTTGAAAGATATTTCAATTAGCTACAAGTTTCATTTTAATCATATTTTGAAATTTTGCTGTTAAATGTGTCAAAATTGAGTTTGAAACTAATGTTATAGCACAACCATATAACAATTTCCTGCGTTAATACCTGAAAGTAAAATGGACATAACTTTTGATTTATTGATCCAATTGTGTTGAACCTTTTTGCAGTAGAAAGATAATTTTATAAGGAAGAACTTTCGTTTTAATTACTTTCTCATATTTTGAAGATTTCTTGGTCAAAATCCGGTTTTTTTAACAGAGTAATAGTCTCTGCCCTGTCAAATTTCTATGATAGATATTGGTTAGTAAAGCATAACTTTCTCGTTTCTTATCGTATTTTGACAAAATTTAAAGTTCTGAAAAGCTTAAACTTTGCGCTACAACTTTCATGTTGTAAGTTTCTGCAGATTCTATTATTTAAAGGGTCGAAATTGGGTTTTAATCTGAGATACATGCTCCGCTCTGTTGATTTTCAGAATTGAAACCTAAAACTAAATTAGACATAACTTTCTCATTTTTGATTGGATTTTGATAATATTTTATGTTCCGGAAAGCTTATTTCATGTACTACAACTTTCATGTTTTGTATTTTCTGAAATTATGAAGTTAGCTATGTCAAAATCGTAATTTTCTACTGTAATCCCGAGAGCAAAATCAATATTTGCTCTGTGAAAGGCTAAAACTAAATTCGCCATAACTACTTCGTTTCCTAACCAATTTTGATGATCTTAGTTATTCCGGAAAGATTAGAAACTAAGCTAAAACTTTCATTTTATACGTTTTGCCAGATTTCAAAGTTATCTAGTCTAAAATTACAATTGTTTGTCGCTGTCCTGCAAATGCATAAGTTCAGGCTGAGTTGATGTTTGTTTTTAGTAATTTGATCATAACTTTCTTATTTCAAATCGAAATTTAGAAATTTTAGATGTTCTAAAATCCATGTAAAATATGCCACAACTTTTCTGTTTTCAGTTTTGAATGACTTTGAGGTCTATATAGTGAATAACTGACATTTTTATCGTTGGCCGTTGTTGATAGCCAGTGCACATAAATTTTCTAAGTAGTATTTCACTCATAACATATTCGTAACTGATCGGAATAACGAAATTTTTGATGTTCTGGAAACCTTATGATGTAGGCTACAACTTTTATGTTTTGAGTTTTGTAGGATTTCGAAGTTTACCTGGTGAAAAATTAACGTTTTCACTGCGGGCCTGTCATTGACAGCCACAATATTTATATTTGTCTGATTTCGACGATTCCATTTGCATTCTTTGCGAATTTCTTTTTATGAAATTTGATTCTAATATTTGATCATTTTGTCTAGCAATGGGCTAATCCAGTTAGGATGAGATTTGAATTTAAATTAATTCAAATTCGATTTAAATTTGAATATCGGTTTAGGCCGATTAAATTGCAAACTGATGTTTTTATGAGTTTAAAAAAAAAAAAGAGATTCTGAATAAATTCCAAAATATCTTCTAACATCATGGTTGGAGAATAAATGTTTTTATGTATTTTTAGAGGTTTTTAAACAATTATTCTTTATTTTTAAGGCTTTTAAAAATTATTAAAATCCTTTTTAATGATGTGTTTTCTCTCAAAATCTTTTAGATAAGTTTCTAAAATTTGTTTTATAACCCCGTTTTCTCAAGTAAAATCTTTTAAAATTAATTTTATTCATTTTAATTATTTTGATGCTTTTTCGGACGTATGAGGAAGTAAATTAAACGGTTTAGTAAAATTACGAGGTATGAGACTCGTGAATTTACTTTATCGGTTAACTTCGGACTTGTACGATCGAAAATCTTTCGATGAACTGTTAGAGATGATTTAAGATGCTATTGAATTTTGGGTAGTTATATGGTCTGAGAACTCCAATTTAGAAGTATATTCGATGAAGGATCGTTTTAAGATGTTGTTTTACTTGCCGATGAGATGAGGTGAGTCTTGAGATGAGATTTCCCTTTTCGGGGATGATGGTTTATGAGAAACCATTATGAGATTTAATTGCATTTGCCGATGATATGAGGTAAGAGTATTTATGAAGTATTCATGAAGTTAAGATGTTTATGATGATTTATGAAGTTAAGATGGTTATGATGATTTTTACTTGTCGATGAAATGAGACAAGTCACGATGGAACCATTACTCGTCGATGAGTAGAGATGAGTGTGGTATTATATTAACTCGCCGATGAGATGAGGCAGAGTGAGTTTTATGATGGTTCTGATGTTTTATGATGTTTTCTAATGTGGAACCAACTAACGATTAGTAAACCATTTGGGGAGAACGTATAGTATGGGATATACGTTCTCGCCTTTTGGGTTCCTATTCGAATAGTTGAGACGCATTCAAGATGTTACTAGTACTAGACCGAGTATGATTGGAGTCACCACGATGTTCACGATGCTATTACTCAACTCCAATCACCATGAAGTTTTTACTCGGATTTGTGACTGGGTGTCATTAAGATGTTCCGACTAGTCAATCACGATGTTATGATGTTTATGAGACCCCAAGTCATCACGATGTATGGTTCCAAATTACTAGTACTAGTCAAGATGTAAAGCACGTGCTGTTTTCCATGAAGTTTAGATGTTTCTTTTTCACTGTTTTGATGAAGATGCTTTATTATAGCCTTATGTAAGAAAAGGGCTAATTTATATACATGGTTTTATGGTGATTTCGAATATGATGTTTTGGATTCTTTTTGGGCTCTATCAAGATGGATTTGAGACATTTTATATATTTATACCAATGAGATGAGGTATAAATTATGGTAATGCATTTATGATGAGTGTTGATAATAGATTTAAGATAGATATATATTTATACCAATGATATGAGGTATAAATGATTATGGAGGTTCCTTTATAATGAGTTTAATGATGGATTTGAGATGTATTTATATTTATACCGATGAGATGAGGTATAATAATTAAGAAGTTTCTCTTAGATGGGTTTTATTTATGATGGATTCTTGAAGTTTAATTATCTTATGAAGATTTACTTTATGGTTCATATCCTCACCCATTTCATTCGGTTATATATATAATTAGATAAACCATGTCTATCTAATATTCATATTGTATTCCTCTATGCAATTATGATGAACCATTGATGTATCACTCTAGAAATAACTTGATGACCTATATCATTCCATTGGTAATGATGGAATGGTTTTACCCTTATCTCTTATCATCACCCTTACTAATGATAAGTTCTAGCTAGCCTGACCCGTGTGTTTTCACTCGGGTCAGACCGAGTTGTTTCAGGTATCATCTATTGGGCTTAGCTTGAAGTTGATGTTGGATATCAGCTCTTCATTCTCTTGAGTAGTTACTATTCTTTCGCATACTCTGATGTAGTTATATTTGATTCGATATTTATGGTGTGGTCGAGTACCACCTTTATTGTATTCATATTGTATTGTACTAAACACATATCAGTGTATATGTATATATATGATGTTGGTTATTGTTCTGTGATGTGATTTACATTCAGTTATTGTATTTTGTTCTGATAGATCCGTTAGCCACCTATAGTTTTGGATTAAGCATTTACTGGGTATGTCGATCCACTTGAGTTGAAAAAAAATATATAATGCATTTATCGACGTATTCAATGAATGTTTAAGACAAAATTGTAGATGGTCGCCCTTAACCAGCCCTATTCTCCGCTTTAGTAGACGGAATTACTTGCTAATTCTCTTTGCTAAGGTGGGTCTCGGGGTAGGGCGTCACACGAATGCCGTAGATTCGACCGTTCAAATCCGAGTCGCCGGAGCTTATAACAACATTAAGTAAACAACACAGCGGAAAAGAAGAATAATACATTGATATACGACACATGTACAATATCTGATACAACAGAGTGATACAATGAATATCAATATACATCAGAGATATGATACAAGAAATAGCAGCGAAAAAGGAAAATAGATAACATCTAGCACCGGAACAATATAACTCTAAGATAGTCTTCAAAAGAGAACTCCAGCAGCAGCAGCTCGTTCAACATCACGATACGCAAAGACAAGCAAGTCTCGTCCACATCCAAAGACTGAACTAGCTATCTGAAAAACCCAACTCTGAACTGCTCGTGTAGAAAATTTTGAGAACCCAGAGTTTAGGAAAGAAACAATAAACTCCGGATCCGTCATGGGACTGGTGTGAGCAACAAAAAATAACAGTTGTCTTTTAAAACAATCAACAAAAGATTTTAAAGTCAATTCGCAATGCTTTTAGAAATGAAACTATCATAAGACCTCCCGCCACACACACAAAGCAAACGCAGAATTGGAGGAGATTTCTTCTTATGATAGTCAAACATGCTTGATACGCAATTTTCTTGATATTATTACTTTAAGTGCAAAGTGCAGAAAACATTTCGAAAGTAGAATATAAATCTTAGCCAACATACCCACTATCGTATGCCTACCATAGCTACCATCTAAACAGTGGGGCGCCACCATAAGTAAATGGCAGGTTCTACAACTAAAACCGTACAGGGTTTCGTATTGGGAATTGGCTTCCTAACAAATGGTCAGTCCAAGGAACTTCCCATTGCCACATGAGAACGCCTCTGGAAGGACGTCCCCGAGAACCAAACCGGATCTCTGCCAACACAAGGCCGGGTTACCCCTAACTGGGTAACTACTGACACGAGCATGCCATCCCCCGGTCGTAACCAACCTTTATCCGGGATCCCGATAACCAACAACCACAAAGTAATAAATTTGCAGCAATAACATAGGTTAAGTATCTGGGCTCCATACCATGATACTACCTCTATCCAGAAGGAAATGCACATACCCTAAGGGGCGCTACCCCCAATAACCTTGCTTCATCTTTCGTGTTTCGACCATTTCGGGGTGTGAGGTTCGACGAAGTCTCGTCCACAAAGCCACGCTTTGGTACGAAGCCATGCTTTGGGTCAACAAATGATCAAAGTAATGATCACAAAGATAAATGATCAAACAAATGATCATATCACAAATGATCAAACAATGATCATTTCACAACAACACTCAGCATGTCACATTACCAGATTGGGAATGTATCGCTGATAACCATCAACTACATAACCTCTGAGCTCGTACATCTCAGAGAAGGGTGTTAAGCTAAGAGAATAAATTCTCTGTCACCAACAGAAATATATTTGAAAGAAATCAGCTTTATATCTCAATTTGTAATGTCAGACACAAAATCCATACAAGTCTGTTCCAGGATCAAACAGAACCGAAGGCACTTCCAAAGAAGTCCTTGCAATCCGGATAATTCCTAATCACGTTCGGACTTCCCATCACATATGGAGTCTCTATACCGGGGACCAGTCGATGCAAAGACATTCGACGAGTTGTCCTTCCGTTTTCGAAAATATCCGGTCTTCACCACCGGTCTTCAAATGCTATCCATAACGACGTATCACATATTCGGAATGGGATATATGACACAAAGGTCCTCTCCCGGTTAAACCGAATAGTGAGCGAAATAGTTCAAAAACATATCGATATTGGAATTTCAATTAAGTCACAACTTATTACCCAAAACTTTCTTTCAAATGGTTTAAATCAATTACCATTTCAAATCTTTAAACAAAAAGATTTATTTCAAAAAGATCAATTCATAGATTTCCAAAACAATTTCATTTCGATAGGATTAACTCGTTAAATCTTTAAATCAAAGGTTTAACTTATAGCTTTCAAACCGTTTCTATAACTTGGAAATCATTTTCATTTTAAACCAGAAATCTTTTTAACAGAAATTGGAAGTTCATTACTTATGTGAAAGCTTTTATTATTTGAAAACAAACAGTTTTCGTTTCAGAAAAATCCAATTATATTTACACGAGTTAAAGTTCTTAATTTATATTCCAAAATAAATACATTTTAAAATAGGTTAACCCATATATAATTGGTATAACATCTTTAATCCCTAGTTTCAAATTATAGAATTCAGTTTCACATTTTGAATTTAAATTTAAATTAAATTATTTAAATTTAAAACTTTATCAAGTTATTCAAATTAAATTTCATCTTTGAAGTTCCTTTATCAAAAGCTTTTCACTTTAAACCCAATCTATTTCAAACCATTTGAATTTTAAAATTCAAATTCAAAACCATTTTCAAAAATCTGTGACTTAATCGATTTCCTCGTGAAATCCATATTTGTATGTGTATGGTGTGGTCCAGGGGTTTAACACAATAGTGCAACATCATTCAATCATCATAGATCGAAACACAGAATATAGTTGATAAGCGATATAAACTATAACGCTTATCGTCATTCAAAGATTCACAGATAATATACAGATGTATCATCAATAAATGAATAAATTATAAATACCACAATTTACAGAATAACATATCACAGATCAGATAGGACAATCAATTCAAGGCATCTCGTACAATACAATCATTCATAAGTAAGGTCAAATATTCAATAGTCATTTATAAGTAGGATTAATTAATCGTTTAATCCTAATCATTCGATTTATTTCCAAGTAAATTTATTAATTATGAATTAATTATCTAATAATGGTTTATTAATTACAAATCTTTTGATATAAATTTATTTCTCAAACACTTTAATAAATTAAATTATTCTTAATTAATCATATTAATTAAATCAACCATTTAACCCAATTACATAATTAATTAACTTTAATAAATCAAAATATCCAAAATTAATAAGTGATTAATCCTTAATTACTCTTATTAAGCAATTACATTTAAAACTTTTTATAATTGATTATCTAAATTAATTAATCTAATTAATTATCAAAATTAATCACATTAATTTAGTTACTTAATAATCTCTAGTTAATTTATCTATATTAACTAATAACATTTCCTTAATTACTTTCTTAAGAAATTATCTTAGATTAATTATTATTAATCATTCCTAATTATAAATTAATCTAAATTATAAATTTAAAATCAAATAAATCATTCTTTCATTACCATATTAATTAAATTATTTTAATTACCTTAATTATTTCTAAGATAATAATTTTTTTATTATTGATTTCATTAATCATTTAAGTGTAATTTAAACATTACACTTTTAAATTTAAATTTAAATTACATTTTAAAATTCTTTTACAACAGAACTTTATCAAAAATCAAGTTTAAATATTTATTTGGAAACAAATTTACTTTTTAAAAAGCTATTCTAATTTAACTTGTTTAAAACACATTCAGGTTTAAAACAAATTTAAACTCCAAATTTCATTTTAAAACTTTAAATTCAAATGCTGTTTAAAACTGGTTCAAAATTTTGAACTTAAATTTCAAAACATTGTTTACATCATGCCTTAAAAATTTGAACTAAACTTATAAATCCTGAAACAATCAGGCTTAGCAAACCTGAATGCTTTACTGTCTCGAACCAGCCCATACTTGCTTGGAAAAAAAAAACTCCCCCTGCTTCGAGTCAAACTCGCGTCTGACCCAAGCCTCCCCTTAGAAAAGCCAACCCACCAAACATTGACAGGTTTTCATCAAAACCTGTAGCAATGCAAAAGCAACCCCATGCCCACCATTTACTTCGAGTTTCCTCTCTCGTTGCTCTGACCCAAACACCCCAAAGCCTCGAGTGAAACCCGAGAAAAGAAAAAAAAACTGCACATCCCAAAAAAAAACCTCCAGTCCTTCAAACATGCAAGGTGCACGTGCACAGTGCCGCCTTCGCCTCCGGTCCCTTGCCGGTCATCGTGGCAAGTCGACGAAACTCCCCACGTCAGTTTCCAGTCATCAAAACTTCGAACTTCCATGAAAATCGAATTCGAGCATTTCGAACCCAAAACTGGAAACATAACAACTCCTCCCCTCTCTAACCTGTCAACAGCACCTCGTCCATGCCGTGCCGACTATCTGCGAGCTTCCTCCTTGGCCTCGACTTCGACATCACCCAAACTTCTACCACCTGAAGTATCAAAACACTCGATCCATCATTGAGGCCGAGGTGATCAAATTTCCATCATAGCTAAAGACTAGGGTTCTAAACAAAAAACCACTACGGCAACCTCCTCGATCAATTCCATCACCATCGGCCATTTTTCATGGCCTCTCCGATCACCCATCTTCGTCCCGATCGAACCCCAACCACCCCGATCAAGCGTATTGCCCGAGGTAACCCAAAGTTCCCCATAAGCCATGCCAACTTATCCCATTACTAAAAAACGTGATTTGATTTTTAAAAATCCTAATTTTGATTTAGAAATCAGTCTGTAAACTCGAATCGATAATTCAAGATGTTTGAAAATGTCACTTTACTAACCTTGTACTGTTCTTGAGGTTTTGATGCAGCTCAGAACAGAGAAGAAATGCAACCAAAATTTCTAACAAGGATGAGTCGTACACGACTCATAGAGAGGTTAAGTCGTACGCGACTTAGGAAGGCAGGGTTAAGTCGTTTCCGACTTAATGGTGCACGGGATAGCAAGTTTCGAGTTAACAACAATTTGAACCGCATAAAAGAGGCATCGGGTTTGAGTCGTGCGAGCTTGAGTCGTATACGGGATAATGGAACAGGGTTACGACTCAAGGGAAACTTGGAGTGTGCATACTTGATGAGTCGTACACGACTTAACAACGTATCCATAAGTCGTGACCGAGATAGCATCAAGAAGGAGAAGGATTCAACTGATGGGAGCTTGAGTCGCTGAAGTTATGAGTCGTGAGTCGTAGGTCGTTGCCGACCTAGTATGAGTCGTGAGTCGTTTGTTGTGATGAGTCGTGTACTGTTGTATGTTGTAAGTCGTATGTCGTGAGTTTTAAGTCGGTATGTAGTGGATCGTGTTGCATTTTAGGTCGTTACCGACCTATGGGTTGTGAGTGTTGTATTTTAGGTCGTTACCGACCTAGGGGTAATGTTGAGTCGGTCATGTATATGAAGTGTTGGGTCGCATACGACCTATGGTGAGTCGTCTTAAGGTCATATGATGATGTATGAAGGTCGTGCTTGTTAAGTCGACCAGGGTTGAGTCGTTCTGGAGTTGAGCTGCCTTGTGTTGAGTCGGCCGCGACCTAAGTTAGGTCGTAAGTCGTCGCCGACCTAAGAGTCAGGTGAGGGTTTGTGTGTGGAGTTGTGAAAGCTATAAATAGCGCGTGTGTTGTACATTTTGAGGTTGTTGATTTTGAATAAAATTTCTCTTTTGTTAGCTTTGTGCTTTCATACCAATTGGTAGTTGAGTGTAATCTCCTATCTCCTCTTTCGGTTAATCGAGTGCGCTCGATTCAACGATCGTAGAAGCCGATTCACGGAATCTAGTGCGCTAGATCAACGTGCGAAGAATCGTAGATCTTGAAACACGGTATAGTGCGCTATCAACGTGTTTGAGATAGCTAGAGTTCGGTATCTTTGGATCAACGAACTTGGGAATTTTGGTATCTTCAACTCACCGATTGCTACATTTCATCGATTGAAGTTTTGTTTGATTAATCCGCTGCGTCATTATTGGTATCAGAGCCATACTTAGCCAATCATAGCTAAGTTTTATTCTTGGAGCCAAGTTTTTGAAGTTTTTGAAGTTGGAAGGAGTTCATCGTGTTCATATTGAAGTTGCATCAAGTTTGGAGAGTTTGATCCATTTCATTTTGGATCGAGGAGTTGGATTTTGTTTGGATTTTGAATTGGTGATTTGCGCGCCAAAGTTTTGAAGGTTTTGGAGTGAGCCGAGGCAAGTCTTGACCGAGCCAAGCAAAGTTGTGAAGAGTCAAGGCCGAGACAAGCATTGCCGAGACAGTTGAGCCTAGATTGCCTTATCGTGTGAAATTTTGAAGTATTGTGTTCAACTTGTTGAAGTTTGTGAAAATTTTAACCATGCCACCAAGGAGAGCTAATCGTCATCAAAACGTTGAAGCTTTGTATCGTAGAGAAGAAGCCGAGCTTATGGAACAACGTATTAATGAAAAATTTGATGAAGGCATTGGTAAATTGGAGAGATTGATGAATGATTTGAATCAAAGGAGGAGATCACCAAACTCGAACCATGGAGGAAACCGAGTTTCGCCATTGGTTACGGAAGCGAGGAGGGTATCACCACATTCTTGTAGAGATAGAAGAGAAACATCAATTTCATCACGAAGAGATCATCATGACTATGCACATGAAGAGAGAAGAAGTCAACGTGAATTTGACCATGAAGCATATAGAGATGAGGAGAGACATAGTCAAAGAAGCATGCATGAACAAAGGGATGACATTGGTCGAGATCGATGTAGGCGTACTTTTGATTTTGTTGAAGAGGGTGATAGAGCAAGTATTCATTATCGAGATCGAGACCAAGTTCGAAATTCTTACCGTGATGTGGAGGATGACCGTCGTTGGGAGTCGGGTATGAAAATGGAGATTCCGGAGTTTAAAGGCGGGATGGTTGCTGAGGAGTTCTTAGATTGGTTGTCTAATGTGGAGGAAATCTTTGATTTCAAGGAGGTGCCGGAGAATCGAAGGGTGAAGTTAGTTGCTACAAGGCTGAGGGGGAGAGCATTGGCATGGTGGCAGCAAACTAAACTTACTCGAGAACGAATGGGGAAGTCAAAGATAGAATCGTGGGACAAGATGAAAAAGTTGATGAGATCTACTTTCTTACCTTACAACTACCAATCACTTATGTACCAAAGGTTGCAGAATCTGAGGCAAGGGACAAAGTCTGTTAGTGATTATGCTGATGAATTTTACCAACTCATTGCCAGGAATGATATTATGGAGACAGAAGAACAGCTAACTGCTAGATTCATTGGGGGATTGAGAATGCAGATCCAGGATATGGTTAATATGTTCGATCCTAGATCAGTTGCGGAGGCACATCAGAAAGCGTTAGCTTGGGAGAAGCAAGGAAGGCGTGGAGGTGGTGTGTTTACTAACTCTAATAATCAAGCAAGGGGTGCTGGTGGAAGTTCTAATGTTCCTAAACCAGTTACAAAACCAGTGGTGAAGGAGGTTGAGAAGGCGAAGGCTAGTAGTGTTTTCAAATGTTATAATTGTCAGGAGTTGGGTCACAAAAGCAACGAATGTCCGAAGCCGAAGAAGAGAACCATGGTTGCAGAGGTTGAAGCAGATGATGGTGAGGAGGCAGAGTATTCAAATGTACCTTATGTTGAGGAGGAAGAAAAAGTGTCGGGTGATGAAGGTTGTAATCTTATGATGAGGAGAAGTTGTTTGACACCTAAGCAAGAGGAGGATTGTAGTTGGCTGAGAAGCAATATTTTTCAATCGACATGTACTATTCTGGGGAAAGTCTGCAAGTTTGTTATTGATGCAGGAAGTTGTGATAATATTATTTCTACAGAAGCAGTGAGAAAGTTGAACTTGAAGACCGAGAAGCATCCTAAACCATACAAGCTTGCATGGTTAAGAAAAGGGGGTGAAGTGAAAGTGTGTCAAAGGGCTTGTGTTAATTTTTCGATTGGGAAGAAGTACAAAGATGAAATCTGGTGTGATGTCGTAGATATGGATGTTTGTCACTTATTGTTGGGCAGACCATGGCAGTTTGATAGAGCAGTTCAGCATGACGGTCGTGCCAACAGTTACAGTTTCATGTTCGAGGGTACTAAAATCACTTTAGTTCCTAAGAGACAGCAGCAGAAGGAGAGCAAGCTAGAAGAGATTGAAGAATTGAAAACTCTGTTGACTTTGAAGGAGTTTGTTAAAGAAGTGGAGGAAGAACCGGAAGTGTTTTTGTTGATTGGGAGAGAGAGTAGTGAAGAAGTTGAGATTCCCGAAGAAGCAAAGCCAGTTTTGGAAGAGTTTGAAGATGTCTTTCCAGAGGAGTTGCCAAAGGAGTTACCACCACTTAGAGACATTCAGCATCAGATTGATCTTGTTCCGGGAGCAGTGTTACCACACCGACCACATTACAGAATGAGTCCGAAGGAACATGAGGAGTTACGAAGACAGGTGGAAGAATTACTTGAACAGGGTCGTATTCAGGAAAGTTTGAGTCCGTGTGCTGTACCTGCATTGTTAGTACCAAAGAAGGACGGAACTTGGAGAATGTGCACTGATAGTAGAGCTTTGAATAAGATCACTGTTCGTTACAGATTTCCTATGCCGAGGTTGGATGATTTGTTGGATCAGTTGAGTGGGGCAACTATATTCTCGAGAATTGATTTGAAGAGTGGTTATCATCAAATTCGTATCAGACCTGGAGACGAATGGAAGACAGCTTTCAAAACTAGAGAGGGGTTGTACGAATGGTTGGTTATGCCATTTGGATTGTCAAATGCACCAAGTACATTCATGCGGGTGATGAATCAAATTTTTAGGCCATTCATTGGGAAGTTCGTCGTGGTTTATTTCGATGATATTTTGATTTATAGCAGGAGTACGGAGGAACATGTTCTACATCTGAGAGAAGTGTTGTTTATTCTTCGTGAAGAACAATTTTATGCTGCTACAAAGAAATGTGTGTTTATGACACCTAGTGTTTTATTCCTGGGGTATGTTGTTTCAGGGAAAGGTATTCAAGTTGACCAGAGCAAAGTTGAAGCAGTCAAGAATTGGCCACAGCCAAAGACAATTACAGAAGTGAGAAGTTTTCATGGGCTAGCGTCATTCTACCGAAGGTTCATACCACACTTCAGTAGCGTGATGGCTCCAGTGACTGATTGCATGAAGGGTAAACAGTTTGTGTGGTCAGAGGAAGCGGGGGTTGCCTTTGAAAGGATCAAGGAATTGTTGACGTCTGCACCAATTCTTGTTCTACCTAATTTTCAGTTGTTGTTTGAATTGCATACTGATGCTTCGAAGGTTGGTATTGGAGGAGTTCTGAGCCAGAATGGAAAGCCAGTTGCTTATTTTAGTGAGAAACTGTCAGGGGCAAAGATGAGATACAGTACATATGACGTTGAATTTCATGCTGTTGTTCAGGCTGTTAAGCATTGGAGACATTACTTATTTCAGAAGGAATTTGTTCTTTACACTGATCATGAAGCATTGAAGCATTTACAGGGACAGGATAAAATTTCAGCAAGACATGCATCGTGGATTGCATATTTACAGCAGTTTACTTTTGTCGTAAAACACAAATCTGGGGTGACGAATCGAGTAGCTGATGCTTTAAGTAGGAGGAGTCATTTGTTAACGACAATGAAGGTTGAAGTGACCGGGTTTGAAATGTTGCCAGAAATTATTGAAGAAGATCCTTACTTTGTGAAATATGTGGAGAAAGTGAAGGATGGGAGTACCGATGAATTCATGTTGGTTGATGGTTTTCTGTTTAAAGGGAATCGTTTATGCATACCGGACTGTAGTTTGAGGATGAAGATTGTGAAGGAATTACATGAAGAAGGGCATGTGGGCCGTGATCGTACTTTGCAGTTGATTTCGCAGTCTTACTTTTGGCCGTCGATGAGAAAAGAGGTTGAAAGGTTCGTGGAGCGATGTCATATTTGCCAAGTTTCAAAGGGGACAGCAACGAATGCAGGGTTGTATATGCCATTACCAGTACCATCTAAGCCATGGGTTGATATCAGCATGGATTTCGTTTTGGGTTTGCCGAGAACTCAAAGGGGAAATGATTCGATATTTGTTGTGGTGGACAGGTTTTCGAAGATGGCACATTTTGTTGCTTGCAAGAAGACAGCAGATGCAGTTCGAGTAGCGCAGTTATTTTTCAAGGAGATTTATCGACTTCATGGTTTACCAGAATCTATTGTTTCTGATCGAGATACTCGTTTTCTGAGTCACTTTTGGCTGAGTTTGTGGAAGATGGTGGGAACGAAACTGAAATTTAGTAGTGCTTATCATCCACAAACTGATGGACAGACAGAAGTTGTTAACAGGTCATTGGGGAATTTGTTGCGTTGTCTTGTACAGGATAATTTGAGAAGTTGGGACATGAAGCTATGCCAGGCAGAATTTGCTCATAATCATGCAGTAAATCGTAGCACAGGATTCAGTCCGTTTCAGATTGTTTATTCAAGTTTACCTAGGGGGCCGTTGGATTTAGCAGTTGTACCACAGTCAAAGAGAACAGTTAAACGAGCTGCTGATTTTGTTGATGAGCTGACTGAATGTCATAAAATCGTTCAGGAACGATTGGAGAAATCGAATGAGAAGTATAAGAAGTCTGCAGATTTGAAACGTCGAAATGTTGAATTTAAAGAAGGTGATTTGGTTTATGCCGTATTAACAAAGGATCGTTTTCCGGTGGGTGCTTATAACAAGTTGAAGGCACGAAAAATTGGTCCAATTGAAGTTTTGAAGAAAATCAATGAGAATGCTTATCGATTAAAGTTACCAGATGATGTTTATACTTCTGATGTTTTTAACGTCAAACATTTAATTCCATATCATGGAGGTGAGATGGTTGAGGAAGAATTTACAAATTCGAGGTCGAATTTTTCTCAACCAGGGGAGGATGATGCAGCTCAGAACAGAGAAGAAATGCAACCAAAATTTCTAACAAGGATGAGTCGTACACGACTCATAGAGAGGTTAAGTCGTACGCGACTTAGGAAGGCAGGGTTAAGTCGTTTCCGACTTAATGGTGCACGGGATAGCAAGTTTCGAGTTAACAACAATTTGAACCGCATAAAAGAGGCATCGGGTTTGAGTCGTGCGAGCTTGAGTCGTATACGGGATAATGGAACAGGGTTACGACTCAAGGGAAACTTGGAGTGTGCATACTTGATGAGTCGTACACGACTTAACAACGTATCCATAAGTCGTGACCGAGATAGCATCAAGAAGGAGAAGGATTCAACTGATGGGAGCTTGAGTCGCTGAAGTTATGAGTCGTGAGTCGTAGGTCGTTGCCGACCTAGTATGAGTCGTGAGTCGTTTGTTGTGATGAGTCGTGTACTGTTGTATGTTGTAAGTAGTATGTCGTGAGTTTTAAGTCGGTATGTAGTGGATCGTGTTGCATTTTAGGTCGTTACCGACCTATGGGTTGTGAGTGTTGTATTTTAGGTCGTTACCGACCTAGGGGTAATGTTGAGTCGGTCATGTATATGAAGTGTTGGGTCGCATACGACCTATGGTGAGTCGTCTTAAGGTCATATGATGATGTATGAAGGTCGTGCTTGTTAAGTCGACCAGGGTTGAGTCGTTCTGGAGTTGAGCTGCCTTGTGTTGAGTCGGCCGCGACCTAAGTTAGGTCGTAAGTCGTCGCCGACCTAAGAGTCAGGTGAGGGTTTGTGTGTGGAGTTGTGAAAGCTATAAATAGCGCGTGTGTTGTACATTTTGAGGTTGTTGATTTTGAATAAAATTTCTCTTTTGTTAGCTTTGTGCTTTCATACCAATTGGTAGTTGAGTGTAATCTCCTATCTCCTCTTTCGGTTAATCGAGTGCGCTCGATTCAACGATCGTAGAAGCCGATTCACGGAATCTAGTGCGCTAGATCAACGTGCGAAGAATCGTAGATCTTGAAACACGGTATAGTGCGCTATCAACGTGTTTGAGATAGCTAGAGTTCGGTATCTTTGGATCAACGAACTTGGGCATTTTGGTATCTTCAACTCACCGATTGCTACATTTCATCGATTGAAGTTTTGTTTGATTAATCCGCTGCGTCAGGTTTTCCCAGAGCAGATCAACTTTGTTTAGCATGAATTAAATTTTAAAATCTACTTTATACTCAACCAAACATATTTTGTTTGAAGTTCAAAATTAAATATGGTCAGGTAAAAAGAATTTGGAATTTGGTTTTCAAATTTAAACACCCTGTATCCAAAAACATAGAAGAACAACATGTTCAGACAAGCAGACTTATATCACAGCATATACCTTTAAATTTCATACAGAATATCACATAATTATTAACATGCAAGCATCAACTATCACCAGAATTTTCACAAGCAACAAGATTACTTAAGTATTAAAATAAAAGAAGTTACTCACAGATTCAAGAAGATGAACAAAGCTTGCTTTGTTGTTTAGATTTGCTTGCAGTTTTGAAACAGTCTTGTAAAACAAAATAAGCTGAAACCCCTTCTTTGATTCTTCTAGTTTTAGTTGATTTTTTGAAATCTTTGTTTAAGTTTAAGTTGACATCATTTTCTTGGGGTATCCAGTTCAAATGAACGAACTGATGAAGATTGTTATATGTAGAGTGAGTTCACAGGGATATCACTTTGTACAGGGTATTTTATATTGTTTGTGCATATGTTATGGTGGCTGATGTATAACATTCTAGTGGCTAAGGACATGGCATTAATTGCATAGGTCCTTCATGTTTTCATTTGCAAGCTATGTCATATACTTACATTTTTCTTTTGCCTACATACTACTTTACTCGGATGATGTACAGGAAAGTGTACTTAGAGATGATGGCATTAAGGGCTGATGTACTTTATGTCTCTATAGTTGCCTTATTCTATTCTTTTGTTCATAGATTTACTTTAGTCTTATGGCTTTGTATTGCCTTATATTTCGGCTGCATACTTCTTCTACTTGCTTTGTTTATGTTCATGCAGTATTGTACTTTGCTTTAGTTTTGTTTTACTTTGCATTGCAAATAAATTTCTATTTTAATTATGTTCTTTGAATTTAGCTATATGTAACTTTATATTTTATAATTTATCTTATTATATATCTATTTGATTTGTCAAATTTATTTTCTAGCTTAAATATTTATTTTAACTTTAATGCTAATTGTTTTAATTTACATTTCGTATTTCAACTTCAAGAATCCAAAGTCAAATTCCAAATTCGAATTCAATTTTTATTCCAAAATTTGTTCAAAATTTACATTAACTATAAATTTAATATTAATTCAAAATTGGGGTCGTTACATTTTTGAAAAATCACTTCTTTCTTATGAGACGATCAGAAGTTTTAACAGGAAAAATTCAAATAATGTTTGTATGAAAATATACTTACATAAGGCTTATGACAAGATCAATAGAGATTTTATTCATCATATGTTGATTTCTATGGGATTCCCACTTTCCTTTGCTAATCTCATATATGAGTGTATATCCACTCCTTCGTTTTCTATTTTAATAGATAGTACCCCTTATGGTTTCATAAATAGCTCGGGAGGACTCCGACAAGGGGACCTTCTTTCCCCTTATTTTTTTTCTACCGCTATGGAATTCCTGATTTGATTTTGGACAGAGAATTCTCAAAGGAAATCCCAGCCCTATTTATCAAGCTGAGCCAATTATTACACATTTACTGTATGCTGATGATATTTTAGTTTTTGGCTAAAGCTACCACTAAAAATGCAGAAACCATCCAACATATTTTTCAAAGCATGAAAAATCCTACTGGCCTCGAACTAAACACAGAAAAATCCAGCTTATTCTTCAGCAAAGGTGCAAAATTTAAGCAAAAAATGGCTGACATAATTAAAATTAAGCCTGAAAACCTGCCAATCAAATATTGGGGTATCCCTCTTTCTAGTAACTCTTTGAAAGCTAGAGACTTTGGTTCGCTTATCGACAAAATCAATAAAAAATTCAATAAATGGCAAAGCAGACTACTCAACATTAGTGGAAGAGTGGAACTCATCAAATCTGTAATTCATCCTATGTTACATTACTGGATTCAGATTTCACAATTTCTTGCTTCTGTTATTCAAAAAACCAATTCTTTATGTGCAAATTTTTTATGGAAATAAAAGTCTCATAAAATGAGGTGGGATGAGGTGTGCAGAACCAAAAGTGAAGGAGGCTTGAGAATCGGGAAAATTGAGGATATTGCAAAAGCTATTGCAACTAAATTATTATGGAATTATATTAATGGAGACTCTTTATGGGCAAAGTGGATGCACAACAAATATTGCAAAAAAGTAAATTTCTGGATTGCCAGAATGGATAATAATTCTTCAAATACTTGGAAGAACATACTACGAGCTAGACAATGGTGCAATGGACATATAGACAGAAAAATTGTAAATGGAGCTAATACTTATATATGGTTTGATCCATGGTTACAAGGAACCAACTTAATTGACAGATATGGATGGAATAACATGAATATTTTGGATGGCTATCGCAAAACCGTTGTGAGGCCCATTTCAAATAACAAATGGAAACAAAGTACAAGTTTTATTCCCATGAATTCTCATACCAAAGTGAGAAAAATCCACATACATCAACGCATGAAACAGGATTTTTGGTGGTGACTGCCTAACAAACAAGGCCATTTTTCCTTAAAATCTGCATGGAATATCTTTAGAACCAGACATAACGAGTTTGACTGGACCAAAATTATATGGGACAAAGGATGTGCCCCTATAATGTCTATATGTTCTATGATGACCATAAGAGATAAGCTACAAACCAAGCTCAGAATTAGTAAGTGGTCACCTACCATAGATAAAAAATGTGTGCTATGTGTTAATCACAACGAACATAATAATCATCTTTTCTTTCAATGCACATATTCGAGGAATATACTGGACGATATTATGCCCAGGTTAAATATAAAGATTGATTCGAACTATGACCTCGATTTTCTACTGACTTAGAGTAATCAAGCTCAGGAAACAATTAATTCGTCGATAAAATGTATATTTAGCATCATCTTTACATCTACTGTATTGAACATCTGGTGTGAATGAAATAATCGAGTTTTTAAAGGAATCGAACAACCGTTCAAGCTAAGAATTAAGCAAATTCTTTTCGAAAGCAAGCATCTCAATCAACAAAGATTTCAAAATCATAATTTAAATTTAGAAGAAAAACTTATCATCATGAAGCTCAATCTGGAGACTGGACTTCAGGACTGCTTTCGCCCTCCATGATTACTTTCTGCTGTCTGATTTACGTTAGTAACTAGTGTTTCTTGCCCTTTGTGGCTCTCCTCTTCCAATTCTTCCATTCTCTTTGTTGGTTTATGAGATTAGATCCGTGTTTTTGGGAATAACACTTCTCTCTTCTCCAAACGGTAGTGTGTGAAGTCGAGTCGGCATTTGAGTTTAGTTTTGTTCAGTGGTATTAGTGGTGTGCTTGGAAGGGATTGTGTATGCCTTGTCCTTTATTTATTTTTTTCTGCTGCAGGCTACTCGTACGGGTGGTTTTGAGTGTGTCCAATATCTTATTTTACTCCTCCATCTGTTTGACAGCTTGGCACAGAGCCCGGATTGTTGTACTGTTAATATACGGAATTGATATGCACTCTTTTTCCTTTCCGACGCACCCAATTAGGTTAGGGGGGTTGAAGGGTTTTAATGAGGCATATCATGGAAGTATATGATCCTTTTGTTTCTGTTTATATATAAAAAGTAACTCTTTCCAAAAAAAGGGAAAAAACATCATTATCATCTTCATATCAAACCTCCAATTTTAGGAGCTATTCATCCATTTTAAATTGCTTTGAGAAACAAAGTTATTCACTATTTGTAATCGGTAGTTTACACATCCTAAAGAATGCTATTTAGTCAGTAAACAAATAATATGAACGGTTCGAAGAAAAAAATTCATCACTTTCTACCATTGAAATATCTATCGTAATATTGCTTTATAGTGTATTTTGGGCTTAGTGCTTTTAATTATTATTGTTGAAAGTCCTCCTTCAATGATAACTAGTTTGGAAAACGTATATTGATGTAAACGGAAAATTTAGTATAATAAAATTTATTTGCAGGATAAAGGTGATTAATACTAAGCTTGTACTCATACATTTCATTTAGAACTAAATTTCAAATCATATGATTAACATACTGAAATTCTATTTGTCTTTTTATGGTTACGAAAACAATAATATTTAGAATTTTTTACTATTGAATGAAAAGAAGAATTCACAGTAATCTCCATTAAGATAAGTTTTTGAAAAACTGTACAAAAATTTAGTAATTTGTTGGAGAATCGTTTGAGAACAAAGTAGAAGGTTACAATATTTTTCCAGGCACTCATAATATTAAACCGAGAAATACAAATTGTTCGTTTGCATACATTAATGACAAAATAAAACATCACATTTGTGTGGGCATTCAATTTTCTGAGTAAAAGCATATTCATTATTTATAATAAGGAAGAATCTTATTATGCTACTTATGGCTTCGAAGGAAAAACAATTCATCAGTCCAACTTAAATTTGTGTACGAAGGTTTAAAATTTGAAGTGCATATAGTAGCCTATGTAGTAAAAAAAATATTTAGCAAAATACGATCGTATGGATAAAATGTTATTTATAGTTGTGTGTATGAGTGATGGGGTTAGGTTATCCTTCTGTTGCAATGCAAACAAAGTTTTGCAATTTTTTAACAACGCAAAAATTGGTAAGAAATGATATACTTCAACCAAAAAATGCATAAATTGACCATGACTCCGTGTTCATTATTCTTTGTTATATAATCAAGCCAAGTCATACCCAAACAAATTGTAGTTACATGCGAATTTATGGAAAATTTGTACAATAAATCGATGAATTTCAGGCATTACTTAATAACAAACATTGCATCATTTAAGAGTGCACAAATATCAAAATCATGCAGATTCAGTAGGAATTCATAGGTAAGATTAAATCGATGTTAAAAGCTAATTATGTTTTTGATTTTCGCTCAACTAGTGTCCCCATGGCAAAAACCGTTGTTCTACATAACAAAACCATAATTATAATATATATATGTATGTATGTATGTATGTATGTATGTATTAAAAGTAGAATAAAATGAATCAACTGATTATATAAGTTAATTACCATAAACTATGGTATAACATTGCATATAAAAATATCCAATTGCCCTTCATAGTCGGAAATTGATAGATCTTAAGGAAATTATGTTTTTAATATATATTATCGTAAAAGTGAAATAACTTCTTTTATATAATATGAAAAAGTATCTCCACTTAAGCCGTTTACATGGTCATGTATTCAAAAAGTGTTTTTTTACACTTTCAGTTAATAAAAAGGTTAAGCACTTTGGTTGAATGAAATGATACATGAACATTTTCTAGTGGATAATCAATATCTAATTTTTTTATTCCTGTTGATATAATTGAGAAGCTATTTTTATTGAATTCTTGAATTACCACATGATCGATGTGAAGGAATAATTGCTTTTAGTAGTAGCTAATAGGATGATATTACTATGTTGTGACCCCAATTAATTGATATTGTCTTTTTTTCTGATAGCATCGGATGAATTTATTTATGCAACATACAACTTGTATTTGTAACTCATAATTAGGATTTCCTAGATAATATTTCATAGAACATTAAATGTTCTTTATAATTAGATTCATTTACAGTACAAAAACATAACCACAGTTATAACAGTGGATTAACCATTACTTCAAAAGTTAATCAAAAATAGTACTAATTCTGATCATTAATTTCAAAACATATAGAATTATTATGCAAATTATGATAGCTAAATGGGAAAATCCTTGAAAATTACAATTTATTAGTAGTTCAATTGGTTGTGGTTGAAGCAGATATACGTATTAAGGCTTTTAACTCATATCCTAGACATCCAAATTTAAAACAGAGTATAATAAACGTGTGAAAAAGATAATAATGAGACACATGACATGCAAAGCAATATTTTTCAAGGGTAGAATTTAAGGCTACATCGAACCATTGTCCTGTATGGCCAAAAGAAACCCAACATCTACAGTTTGTTTCATAATTATTCACAATTATCAGATTGGAGAAAAATGGTATATCGGATAGAGTAGGTGCATCTGATGATTAGATTATATTGAATAATAACCATTTGGAACAACCATTTCCTAAAAGAGAACTACAAACATTTTTCAGATTATATACTAAACAACATTTCGGGCCAAGCAAACATTTACTGAATAATTTTAAGATATATCCACCGTTGTCAAATTTAAAAAAGGGTATGTGGCATATCATAGGCACAACATATCATCACATCAAGTTTTACCACAAAACCTAGCAATGGTGCATTTAAAGGCATGAAAACTGCTTTGGTTATATGGAACCAACAACCAATTAAGAATCAATTAGTAATTAGATATAGTTCTAAATATAAACAGGCAGCAAGCAACCTATCATTTCAGTAAACATGCCTACATCGATTATTTGGAAGCTCGTGTGTAACAGCCCAATTTTTTTTTAACAAGTATTTTTCACTTGTATTTTTCTAAAAAAAAAAAAAAAAACTTTGAGGTTTATTTAAAGTGATTAAAAATAATAATAAATAAAAAAATTGACCAAATTTTTAATTAAATAATAAGATCTCTGAAATTTTGACATGGTTAAGAATTAACTTTAATTTGGTAATTTGGGTTTTTGTCGAGGATGGTAAATAACTTAATTTCTAGCAAAATCAAGTTTTAATTAAGAAAACATTAATAGCTTAGGTGGTTAAGACATCTGGGCTATTCACGACAGGTCACGAGTTCAAGTCTCGGCATGGTCAGAATTTCTAATTTTTTTAGTATATAAATGAATTGGGTAATTACGCGTTAAAAAGGGCGCGTAAATTTAGGGAATAAATACTATATATATATATAAGATTATATATAAGAAAATGTATAGAATTTTAATCCGTTATTTTTCTCTTTCCAGTAAAATTTACTTCCCAATTTATATACATATATAATTTGATTTAAATCATTTCCTTAAAATACTAAATATGGAAATTTAAAGTTGTGAAACGGTTAATTTTGTTAAAAGACAACTCCATTTGAATTTTAATAAAAGGAATTTTGTGTGTGTGTATATATATATATATATATATATATATATAATATGTGAAAACCAATTAAGTTTGTTAAGTAATAATTTTGAAGAATTTAGTGTATTAATGAACTGTTAAATTTCGCGTTTAAAGGACGCGTAAAAATTTATGGTATAAGTAACAAAATAAACGTATAAATTAAAAACGTTATTTTTATATAACTTTGGGTGTTTTATATTACGTCAGTTTGGCGTATTTTAAAAATCATATTTCAACATCGATATGTATTTAAAATATCGTATCAATGGTCTGTATACAAAATCAACGCTTGCTTTAATCACGCATATAAAGTATAGAATCCAAAGCTTTGTATAACTGGCAATTAATATTTTCGCAAGCCTTATCTCAAATCCAGAGGAATAACGTGCATATCCAGGCATCAAAAAAGCACGCAAATCTGAATTTAAAAGAGAAACGTTCAAATCTGTTTGTAACTGTTCTTTAAAATATAATGATAATAATCAACTCTTCCATTTTTGATTTAAACATACCATATATTTCTTCTTAAATCACGCATATATCATTTGAGAGAAAATCAATTTTGCATTCCTTTGCGCGTGACACAAAATTTTATTCTTTTAACATTTTTGGCATTTGCCTCTTACCTTTTTGTTTCTTGAGCATGTCACTGTATTCATTTATTCACGCAACCTAAATGGACCAATATATTTGATTGCCTAAAATCAACTCATGCATTCAAATTTAACCTTGCCTATCTTTTCAAATTCTCACATTCCTATTTATATCTCTCTGTTTCCACTGCCTTTATTTTGCAAGATAAAAATTTTCGTTCCTATAATCACGCATATAAAGTAAAAATCATATTTAAATATACTTATCGATTAAAATATCAGTTAGTGATTTTTATAACAAACGTTACTTTTGTTTTAACTGTCAAAATTTGTTTTAAACTTTTGTATATACCTTTTCATCCAAATATCTTTTGCCTAAAATCAATCTCTTGCCTAATATCAGTTCTTCCAAATGTCGTTTCTTCAATCTACAATCACGCAACTATCAAATAAAAAAAAATGTTGAAATCAAAACTCATAAACTGGCAATGAATATCACGCATATAAAATCAAATCTAATTGCTAACCGTGGTCCCTAAAATCACACGAGCCTTATCCATTCAAACAAGATAAAAACTGGAAATAAATCACTGAGCTCTGCTTGCCTTTTCTTTTTCCATTGATTTCGCCTCAAATCAATTCTTTATCTTCAAAACGTTCAATCTTCTATCAATGCTGCCGTTTTTTTTCAATCTCTTACCAAGGTATTCACATTCAAACTTTTGAACGTACGAAATTTTGCTTTATCAATCAATTGTTTAGGCATGCCAAGATATGTTGCCATTTTTGTACCGAGCCCTTTCGATTTTCTTCACGTATATATGTTTTCTTGCATCTAAAGCAAACTCTCCCCTCTATAAATATATTAGCCTGGTTCGTATTTTATCTCCTCATCTTGCATAAAATCATCCACAAGGAGAAAAGCTTCTATCAGGTAATATTACTATTCCTCTTCTTCTTTTGCATCCTCTCCGTTTTCCTTCTTTAGTTTTTTTTCCTTTGCTTTCCCATCTTTTGGCTCGGCCACTCCAACCCTGACTACCACTCTAGTGCTCAGCCGAGTTTCCTATGAGACATATATTTTGAAAAAAAAAAAACCTTATTTCTAGTAGCAGTGGATATGTGTGTTGATGATGAGGTCTTAAGAGAAATACATTACCTTGCAAATTCATTCAAGTCAGGTCAATAACCTGTAGGAAGCTAGGTTATGGAATTAGTGTAGTTATGATGTAGTAAGTGTTATTTTGGATGTACTTATCACTAATGATCTGTGCATGTTTTACCATCTTGTAACAGTAGATAGCAGAGAGACGCAAGTTGTAGGCAGAGAGTTGCGTGAGTTTTGTTTTGCATAGGATGTTAGACATGTTAAAATAAAATAAAATAAATAAATAAATAAATATAAAACAAGAGTAAAGAAGAATATAACAAAGGGAGAGAAAGAGAGTTTTCAGGGTTCATCAGAATATAACATGTTGACATAGTGAGTGAGCCTTCAGTTGCATATAGGCATATCATATAGGCAGGCTTTTAGTGAAATCTTGACCGTGTTTTAGGTAACTGACAATGGGTAGTTATTCGTTGATGATAGTAAAATTTTTAAAGAAGAAATGATGTATACGTGCATGTTTTATAATATATATATATATATATATATATAAAAGATTCGGTTGAAAAAAAAGGGAGAAAGCCTGTAATACTTCAGATAACAGAGAAGATGTTAGGTGGAAATGTTTAGTTGCATATAAAAGCATATAACTGCAATATGCTTTATAGTTGTGTGGGACAGTGCATAAGCCTGTAGGTAGTAGAGTATTGGATGCACTTGTACATGCATATATCACGGCCTATAGGAGAAAAACTTCACCATTTTGTTTTAGATGGCCTTTAGGTAAATTTTACCTTGATTTTTGAAATGGCATGGTTCAGTAATGGGTAGGAAAAGTTTCGTTATGTTTTGATAGTATACCCAGTGGAGTGGTCGAGCAAGTCGAACTAATTCTCGTCCTATTTTTAATTTTTGCTTTGACCGTAAATTTCTAAAGTCACGTATCCGGTATTTGGATCTTGTTATAGATTTGAATCTAGGCGTGACATCCGGGATATTTGATCGTTACTCTCTGTTCGTTTCTTTTCCGGTGGATTTTCATTCTGAATCAAATTTTTTTCTGCAGCCTTCAGGTGAGTTTTTCTCACCAGACAAACATGCCTATATTTCTGTGAATTATCGCAAGTGTATGTGTAAATTATTATTTAACTGTTATCTGTCTGTAATATAACGTAGGATGTTAAACTCCATTTAAATTGACACCTCATCAGTTATTTATCTGTTGTAATATTTCTGCAGTTATATTGTTAAATGTTTATTTACCGATTTAAATCATCACTGCAAGTTCCCTATAAATTTAAATCGTTAAGGCTGAAATGATAGGCCTAAAACAATGATTATTATGCATTTATTCAGTTAACTGTTTAATTTTAACTTGGGATTGCGGGTTTGAAATGATAGAACCCGGGGTTTGTAAAATTGCGGATTGAAATGATATAAATCCGTATCACTTGACCTAGGCTAGAAAATTTTATACAGACCCGTGGTTCCTATAATATTTTTCTGAAATATTTTAAAATTATTTTTAAATGGAAGTTTATAATATTGTGGTTTAATGTATTTAAAGGATTTTTATAAAGATTTAAAAATGATTTTTGAATGAGTTAAGATTTTAAATAAATAAATATAACTTATTTGGAAAATTCTGGATTTTTGTTAAGATGAGATTTCAGTTAAGAAATAATTGATAATAAGTTGTATTTGGAATTTAAACTAAATTGATAAGTTAATAACCTATTACAGCATTTAAATGCTGTCTTTTAAAATTGGACTGTTTAACCCATAAACTTTAGGTAGCATTTCATAAGTGCTGTAGAAACTGGAATTTGATTGTTTTAAAATGTATGGAAATTAATTTTGGGAAAAAGGTGTAAATTTTGGAATTTAATATGAAATTAGAAAAATTTTAAGAAATTGATTTTTTGATGGATTTAAAGGAAGAATTTAACTTTAAAATTTGGTAAAGGCAATAAATTCCAAATAAATTGAATAAATTTAAAAAGTATGTATAAAGTGGAAAGTTTAAATCAATATTTGATATTGAAGGAATTTGAGATATATTTTGATTTTAAAGTACGAATACCATTTTAAACTGTAACCACGGGTTATAATAACGCTTGGTTGGCAAAGAGACCGGGATCGGATGTGGACATACTCTCTGTCGATACCGAAAACCACTTTGACTAACCGTGTATACGGTGGAGATCCCAGAATGAAGTAGGATGGTGGTGACGGTTCCTTTAAGGTAAATACGTGGACCCGACTCCCGTGAGTTGGCATAAGGTGGCTAAAACAGGAGCGATTCTCGGATTAATGAGGTAGCACCTCTGATCGAACGCACTTCTTCGTATGCCATTCTATTACTCCTGTGATTGTTTTGGTGCGCGCCTTTGATTTGGGAGTGTTGTTCGAGGTGGGCGGTAACTGCGGCTACGCGTTTCCACCGGCCCGGATAGCAATTGGTATATCTACCCTGGCATTGCCTAGTTGTGCCGTGTCACCTACCATAGCGATCCTCCTACGAGTTTCTATTTGTGTCGTACCTATGGAGTATCCTCTAGTAGCTTCCCGATCAGGAGGTATTACGGTACTGTATAGACTATTGGCATTATTTGTGTTAAGGGCTATATGGGTAACCCCTTAACGCTATTAAAAAGTAAGTTTATTTTATATATAGACACTATTATAATAGCGAAAATATTACTACATAGTAAATAGTTTAACGGATCCTTAGAGGATGGGCGGTCCCAAGAATCCTTTAAGTTACTTGCTCTATAGTACAGTACACTTGAATTAGCTTACACTATATAAGTATGTATGTCCTGACTCGAGTGTTTATGTTTTATGTTACGCTCGGGTCAGCCTGAGTTGCAGTTCAGTTTTCATCCCGGAGCTAGGATTTCTGTAGATCACTTTCAAGCTGCTGGCAAACTTCCTTTCCAGTTCTTTATCTAAAATTTTGAAATCAAGACTAGAGGACATTTGGACTGTTTACTGATAAGTTAAAACTATATTTGGATTTAAGACTATGTAAATTTTACTTGAGTAAGAATATTTATAGTGGCTTCATGAACCACTAAGTATTTTTAAATTCCGCTGCGAGTATTCTGATTCTGTGTCTATGATTCTGTGATTAATTATTTACTGCTTATTCTGAGTTCTGCCAAATTTATTTTTACAACGCGGTATTTTGAACAATTCAAGTCCGACATGTGCGGATGCGAATGGTTGAAAACACCGGGTCGTTACATCTGGTATCAGAGCTTTGGCTCTAGGAAAAACTTGGAATGTATGGTAAATTTGATTTACAGAATCACTTTCATTCGAGCTTGAATCTCTTCCTTTTTGAATTTTGGAACGTTCCCTGCGGTTCCGAAGTTCATTCGTGTCCCTCACTATTTATTTTTCTTTCGATTCGGGAGTATCCCATAACTCCACTTAGGATGATCTTTATAGTGAATTGGCGGTTTCGCCAATATTCTAATATAGCGGTGAAACTCCTTTACAACTAGCATTGATTCACCGGAGATTTATATTTATCCTCGGTTTAGATACTAGTATCTTTGGTTATTCTAAACTCTATCTCTTCAGATCGAATGTAGATTTACCCCAGAAAATCCACATCGATCTGACTCTTTAAGTCACGGTTGACCAGGTTAAGGTTGCCCGCGATTTATATAAACTTATCTGGTTTCTAATTCTGTTATTTAACCATAGGATCTTCTGATTCCAACTTATCTTTAAATCAAAATTCTATTTAATTTGAGTCCTTCAAAATTTGAATCTCTATCCTTGTTTGAAAATTTTATTCCTATTTGGGAAAAATCTAATATTATATATATAAGTATAATTTTCAAAATTTAACTAGTTGTTTAGAGATAATATTGTTTGGTTTTATTTATTGTTTTGTAAACCATTGGTTTTGTCTTATATAAATAATTGAATATAAACATGGTTATAAATTTATTTGGAAACAGAAATGAATTTAAAATAAGAATTTAAGAATTCAATTTCGATAGTTTCAAACCTTGTGTTTAAAGTCTTAAAAGGATATATTATTATTTAAATAATTTTCGAATATAAATTTGTTTCCAAAGAATTTTAAAGTTTTAAAAATTAGTGCTCTTCTCTTTGTTGCTGGAAAATAATTTCGGTGATGACTACAACATCATCGACATTCATTTTCGAGTATCGAAGTAAAGAGACCACGATGTAGTTTTGCTTCAAAAATTTAATTAATTTGAATTTCTAAAATATGACTTAATTTATAATATATATAGATATATGATTTAAATTTGATTTGACATATACTATATGTATGTATTTATTTATCTCTAAAGGGTTTGAAGTTAATTGGAAATTTAATTCATAAATTTATGTTAAAAGGTGATTCTAATGATAAAATAAAGTCAAATTTGGAATGAATATTTAAACTTGAATAATATAGTTGGAAAATTTTACTTGTATAAATTGCATGCCAATATAACTTACCTAAATCATTCAGAAATTAACTATGTAATTGGATAATGTATAATATAAAAGGATTTTATAAATAAAAATTTGAGTGGTTATAATAAATGTTATACACTTAAAATTTCAGTTACAACAAGACAAATAGAGGTAAATAGAAATAAAATAATAATTGAATAATATACAATATCAAATGGTGTGAAAGGAAATTTAGAAATATATTGGAATAGTTATATTAAATATAATCTACTTAATATGTGCGATAAGATATATTAAGCAGAATATATTTAATAATAATCTGGAATAAAGAAAATTAAATTTGTTGAATAAAAGATGATTATTATAAATGACTATACAAATTTCTGATTTTAGAAAATAATTGGATAATAAGATAATTAATTTGGAAATAATTAAGACTGATTTAACTTCTGTAAAAATCAAATGAATTAAATCAATTATTGAGTATTAATTTAAATTGAATTTATATAGTTTAGATATTGAGAAAAATATTTGACATAGATGAGAAAAATATTGAGAAAAATAAATTTAATTATAGTTTGGAATAAAGAAGAAACTAAATGGGGAATTTGGTTTATTTTGGGAAATGGTAAATTTACTTTAAAAATAAAGTTAAATTACCATTTCAAATTTGGACTAAAATTAAACATTTTAAATTAGAATGTTATAATACCTTGTGAAAAATTTGGAGAAAGAAAAAAAAAATGAATGATTTTTCTTTTTTTAGTGTAGGGATATTATACAAGTAAATATGTAAATAAATAAATGTTAAAATTTTAAGTATAAATAGATGAAATCAATGATTAATTTAAAATTGAATTTTTATTGTTTAGATTAATGATTCTAATTTAAGTTTCAATTTAGTTTTCTTTCAGGTTGTTTCTATTCCCCTACCTTCTTCCTTTTCGAGGACGAAAAGTTCTGAGTGGGGGAGAGTCTAACAGCCCAATTTTTTTTTAACAAGTATTTTTCACTTGTATTTTTCTAAAAAAAAAAAAAAAAAACTTTGAGGTTTATTTAAAGTGATTAAAAATAATAATAAATAAAAAAATTGACCAAATTTTTAATTAAATAATAAGATCTCTGAAATTTTGACATGGTTAAGAATTAACTTTAATTTGGTAATTTGGGTTTTTGTCGAGGATGGTAAATAACTTAATTTCTAGCAAAATCAAGTTTTAATTAAGAAAACATTAATAGCTTAGGTGGTTAAGACATCTGGGCTATTCACGACAGGTCACGAGTACGAGTCTCGGCATGGTCAGAATTTCTAATTTTTTTAGTATATAAATGAACTGGGTAATTACGCGTTAAAAAGGGCGCGTAAATTTAGGGAATAAATACTATATATATATATAAGATTATATATAAGAAAACGTATAGAATTTTAATCTGTTATTTTTCTCTTTCTAGTAAAATTTACTTCCCAATTTATATACATATATAATTTGATTTAAATCATTTCCTTAAAATACTAAATATGGAAATTTAAAGTTGTGAAGCGGTTAATTTTGTTAAAAGACAACTCCATTTGAATTTTAATAAAAGGAATTTTGTATATATATATATATAATATGTGAAAACCAATTAAGTTTGTTAAGTAATAATTTTGAAGAATTTAGTGTATTAATGAACTGTTAAATTTCACGTTTAAAGGACGCGTAAAAATTTATGGTATAAGTAACAAAATAAACGTATAAATTAAAAACGTTATTTTTATATAACTTTGGGTGTTTTATATTACGTCAGTTTGGCGTATTTTAAAAATCATATTTCAACATCGATATGTATTTAAAATATCGTATCAATGGTCTGTATACAAAATCAACGCTTGCTTTAATCACGCATATAAAGTGTAGAATCCAAAGCTTTGTATAACTGGCAATTAATATTCTCGCAAGCCTTATCTCAAATCCAGAGGAATAACGTGCATATCCAGGCATCAAAAAAGCACGCAAATCTGAATTTAAAAGAGAAACGTTCAAATCTGTTTGTAACTGTTCTTTAAAATATAATGATAATAATCAACTCTTCCATTTTTGATTTAAACATACCATATATTTCTTCTTAAATCACGCATATATCATTTGAGAGAAAATCAATTTTGCATTCCTTTGCGCGTGACACAAAATTTTATTCTTTTAACATTTTTGGCATTTGCCTCTTACCTTTTTGTTTCTTGAGCATGTCACTGTATTCATTTATTCACGCAACCTAAATGGACCAATATATTTGATTGCCTAAAATCAACTCATGCATTCAAATTTAACCTTTCCTATCTTTTCAAATTCTCACATTCCTATTTATATCTCTCTGTTTCCACTGCCTTTATTTTGCAAGATAAAATTTTTTGTTCCTATAATCACGCATATAAAGTAAAAATCATATTTAAATATACTTATCGATTAAAATATCAGTTAGTGATTTTTATAACAAACGTTACTTTTGTTTTAACTGTCAAAATTTGTTTTAAACTTTTGTATATACCTTTTCATCCAAATATCTTTTGCCTAAAATCAATCTCTTGCCTAATATCAGTTCTTCCAAATGCCGTTTCTTCAATCTACAATCACGCAACTATCAAATAAAAAAAAATGTTGAAATCAAAACTCATAAACTGGCAATGAATATCACGCATATAAAATCAAATCTAATTGCTAACCGTGGTCCCTAAAATCACACGAGCCTTATCCATTCAAACAAGATAAAAACTGGAAATAAATCACTGAGCTCTGCTTGCTTTTTCTTTTTCCATTGATTTCGCCTCAAATCAATTCTTTATCTGCAAAACGTTCAATCTTCTATCAATGCTGCCGTTTTTTTTTTCCAATCTCTTGCCAAGGTATTCACATTCAAACTTTTGAACGTACGAAATTTTGCTTTATCAATCAATTGTTTAGGCATGCCAAGATATGTTGCCATTTTTGTACCGAGCCCTTTTGATTTTCTTCACGTATATATGTTTTCTTGCATCTAAAGCAAACTCTCCCCTCTATAAATAAATTAGCCTGGTTCGTTTTTATCTTCTCATCTTGCATAACATCATCCACAAGGAGAAAAGCTTCTATCAGGTAATATTACTATTCCTCTTCTTTTTTTGCATCCTCTCCGTTTTCCTTCTTCAGTTTTTTTTCCTTTACTTTCCCATCTTTTGGCTCGGCCACTCCAACCCTGACTACCACTCTAGTGCTCAGCCGAGTTTCCTATGAGACATATATTTTGAAAAAAAAAAAAACCTTGTTTCTAGTAGCAGTGGATATGTGTGTTGATGATGAGGTCTTAAGAGAAATACATTACCTTGCAAATTCATTCAAGTCAGGTCAATAACCTGTAGGAAGCTAGGTTATGGAATTAGTGTAGTTATGATGTAGTAAGTGTTATTCTGGATGTACTTATCACTAATGATCTGTGCATGTTTTACCATCTTGTAACAGTAGATAGCAGAGAGACGCAAGTTGTAGGCAGAGAGTTGCGTGAGTTTTGTTTTGCATAGGATGTTAGACATGTTTAAAAAAAATAAAAAAATAAAATAAAAAATATAAAAATAAATATAAAACAAGAGTAAAGAAGAATATAACAGAGGGAGAGAAAGAGAGTTTTCAGGGTTCATCAGAATATAACATGTTGACATAGTGAGTGAGCCTTCAATTGCATATAGGCATATCTTATAGGCAGGCTTTTAGTGAAATCTTGACCGTGTTTTAGGTAACTGACTTGGGTAGTTATTCGTTGATGATAGTAAAAATTTTAAAGAAGAAATGATGTATACGTGCATGTTTTATAAAATATATATATATATATATATATATATATATATATATATATATATATATATAAGATTCGGTTGAAAAAAAAGGGAGAAAGCCTGTAATACTTCAGATAACAGAGAAGATGTTAGGTGGAAATGTTTAGTTGCATATAAAAGCATATAACAGCAATATGCTTTATAATTGTGTGGGACAGTGCATAAGCCTGTAGGTAGTAGAGTATTGGATGCACTTGTACATGCATATATCACGGCCTATAGGAGAAAAACTTCACCATTTTGTTTTAGATGGCCTTTAGGTAAATTTTACCTTGATTTTTGAAATGGCATGGTTCAGTAATGGGTAGGAAAAGTTTCGTTATGTTTTGATAGTATACCCAGTGGAGTGGTCGAGCAAGTCGAACTAATTCTCGTCCTATTTTTAATTTTTGCTTTGACCGTAAATTTCTAAAGTCACGTATCCGGTATTTGGATCTTGTTATAGATTTGAATCTAGGCGTGACATCCGGGATATTTGGTCGTTACTCTCTGTTCGTTTCTTTTCCGGTGGATTTTCATTTTGAGTCAAATTTTTTTCTGCAGCCTTCAGGTGAGTTTTTCTCACCAGACAAACATGCCTATATTTCTGTGAATTATCGCAAGTGTATGTGTAAATTATTATTTAACTGTTATCTGTCTGTAATATAACGTAGGATGTTAAACTCCATTTAAATTGACACCTCATCAGTTATTTATCTGTTGTAATATTTCTGCAGTTATATTGTTAAATGTTTATTTACTGATTTAAATCATCACTGCAAGTTCCCTATAAATTTAAATCGTTAACGCTGAAATGATAGGCCTAAAACAATGATTATTATGCATTTATTCAGTTAACTGTTTAATTTTAACTTGGGATTGCGGGTTTGAAATGATAGAACCCGGGGTTTGTAAAATTGCGGATTGAAATGATATAAATCCGTATCACTTGACCTAGGCTAGAAAATTTTATACAGACCCGTGGTTCCTATAATATTTTTCTGAAATATTTTAAAATTATTTTTAAATGGAAGTTTCTAATATTGTGGTTTAATGTATTTAAAGGATTTTTATAAAGATTTAAAAATGATTTTTGAATGAGTTAAGATTTTAAATAAATAAATATAACTTATTTGGAAAATTCTGGATTTTTGTTAAGATGAGATTTCAGTTAAGAAATAATTGATAATAAGTTGTATTTGGAATTTAAACTAAATTGATAAGTTAATAACCTATTACAGCATTTAAATGCTGTCTTTTAAAATTGGACTGTTTAACCCATAAACTTTAGGTAGCATTTCATAAGTGCTGCAGAAATTGGAATTTGATTGTTTTAAAATGTATGGAAATTAATTTTGGGAAAAAGGTGTAAATTTTGGAATTTAATATGAAATTAGAAAAAATTTAAGAAATTGATTTTTTGATGGATTTAAAGGAAGAATTTAACTTTAAAATTTGGTAAAGGCAATAAATTCCAAATAAATTGAATAAATTTAAAAAGTATGTATAAAGTGGAAAGTTTAAATCAATATTTGATATTGAAGGAATTTGAGATATATTTTGATTTTAAAGTACGAATACCATTTTAAACTGTAACCACGGGTTATAATAACGCTTGGTTGGCAAAGAGACCGGGATCGGATATGGACATACTCTTTGTCGATACCGAAAACCACTTTGACTAACCGTGTACGCGGTGGAGATCCCAGAATGAAGTAGGATGGTGGTGACGGTTCCTTTAAGGTAAATACGTGGACCCGACTCCCGTGAGTTGGCATAAGGTGGCTAAAACAGGAGCGATTCTCGGATTAATGAGGTAGCACCTCTGATCGAACGCACTTCTTCGTATGCCATTCTATTACTCCTGTTATTGTTTTGGTGCGCACCTTTGATTTGGGAGTGTTGTTCGAGGTGGGCGGTAACTGCGGCGGCGCGTTTCCACCGGTCCGGATAGCAATTGGTATATCTACCCTGGCATTGCCTAGTTGTGCCGTGTCACCTACCATAGCGAGCCTCCTACGAGTTTCTATTTGTGTCGTACCTATGGAGTATCCTCTGGTAGCTTCCCGATCAGGAGGTATTACGGTACTGTATAGACTATTGGCATTATTTGTGTTAAGGGCTATATGGGTAACCCCTTAACGCTATTAAAAAGTAAGTTTATTTTATATATAGACACTATTATAATAGCGAAAATATTACTACATAGTAAATAGTTTAACGGATCCTTAGAGGATGGGCGGTCCCAAGCATCCTTTAAGTTACTTGCTCTATATTACAGTACACTTGAATTAGCTTACACTATATAAGTATGTATGTCCTGACTCGAGTGTTTATGTTTTATGTTACGCTCGGGTCAGCCTGAGTTGCAGTTCAGTTTTCATCCCGGAGCTAGGATTTCTGTAGATCACTTTCAAGCTGCTGGCAAACTTCCTTTCCAGTTCTTTATCTAAAATTTTGAAATCAAGACTAGTGGACATTTGGACTGTTTACTGATAAGTTAAAACTATATTTGGATTTAAGACTATGTAAATTTTACTCGAGTAAGAATATTTATAGTGGCTTCATGAACCACTAAGTATTTTTAAATTCCGCTGCGAGTATTCTGATTCTGTGTCTGTGATTCTGTGATTAATTATTTACTGCATATTCTGAGTTCTGCCAAATTTATTTTTACAACGCGGTATTTTGAACAATTCAAGTCCGACATGTGCGGATGCGAATGGTTGAAAACACCGGGTCGTTACATCGTGTGGGAGGCTCGTATTGGCCAGTGATAGGGAAGCAGTAAATGCACAACTAAATGCGATTTAGTATAATAAGAAAAATCAGGCCAATGCAACATTCATGAGTATGTAAATAGTTGTAAGTAGTTAGGGGTTTAAAAAACCAAAGTGGACCAGTTGAAACACCCAAATTAGAACAGTAGACGTAAATAAAGGTTCAAAAACAGAGTCATGAAACATATGGCATCCATGTCGATTTTTTTTTTCAAGGCTCTAACTTTAGGCTACAGTAGACTGTTGTCGTGTGGGGAAAAACAAACCCAAACATGTGAAGTTTCATATTTATCAGCAATTGTGTAGGAAATAGAAGGTACAATAGATAATCAAATTATATCTACCAATGAAACACATAAAATAATTAACATTCAACTGCTCGGTTTCTGAAGTACTGAAAAAAGGTGGGTTTTATGGAACCTGTAATCAGTTAAAAATGAATTAATTTTTTGAAACGCAGTTAACAAATAATGCATGGCCATTATGATGCCAACTCCCCAAACATGTATAACAAAATTAGTGTGAATCTGGTGCAGTTGACTTGATTTGGGAAATGTTGCAAGAAAAACATAATTAGTGGTTGCTTTGACTGTGATTTAAAACAATATAGAAATTCTTGATAATGAAGTCTACAGAAAGCATATGAAATATAGCTTAAGAGTTAAGGAGTAAAACAATAATGATGGAAGATTTCAAACAACCGCTTTCAAAAATAAAAATAAATGCATTTACCAGATTATGCACTAAATACATTTCAGGCAAAACAAACAGCAAGTATAAAATTTTAAGATTTACCCATCATTACAATTAGGAAATGGTATGTAGCAAGAAAGAAAAAGGGTGTACGTACCATATAGTGCGAACATTGTATCACCAAATTGGGTTTTATGACACAACCAATCAAATGGGTGGTCAGTTATACACATAATACCGAACTCAAGTGGATAGAATCAACAAATTAGCGACCTAAAAGCCTTATTTGAAATAAATTAAATGGATGTTACATAGATTTTGAACAACAACTAATCAAATCAATTTGTACTACAAAATCTATCCACTTTCTGTTCGAATAAAAAAATCCCCAATTTAAGCAATAAATATTGTAACAACCTGATTTTTCGACGCCCGAGAAATCGAACCATTAGGGTTAAAAGAAAAAGGAGGTAGAAGAAGAGAAAACAACACAAAAGAATCTTACCATCATAGTGGAATAAAATTTAATAGATAATAACTGATCTTTACAAAAATGAAACTATATCTGTTTATACATACAACATCAGAATACAACATCAGAGTTCAACAACATCTATAACACACAACTGGACAGTTATATTAACTTGTCCTTACCAAACTGAAAATACAACTTACAACACAGCGGAATTATACATCAAGTACATATGCTAGGTCTCGCCATCCAGCTCGTCTCCTGAGCTTCACAACATCCTTTCCTGTACTCTATAATACTCGGTCTGGCCCGAGCATTATAGTTAAATAACACCCGAGTCAGTCTGGAAAACCAGCGTGAGAAAATGCACTCAATTGGATTATTAGTTTTCAAAATCTTTTGAAATCAAAGGTATATCATAAGACCACGCCACAAATAAACATGCTGGGTTTTTACCTTACGATAACCAATTTTTTTTTATTATCAAAATCCATCTGATATTATAATAGTGTCTATAGAAAGTAAAATAGAATCTAGCTAAATGCTTGTATCTCACGTTTCAGCAATAGTTGGACATAATCAAAACTATACAGGCGCTTATTGGAGATTGGATTCCATACAATAGCAGGGTTACTGGGGTACCGTCCATCACAGTACGTGGTCTAGATCACCGTACCGAGGATCCACCCTGATCCCCTACATCACAACACAAGAGCTACCCCTTACTGGATAATTCGAATAAGTTCACCGTGTGGTTGGGACCAACAACTACCACACAGCCGAAATAAAAAGGGACATCTAGACAGGGGTGACCTTACCCTAATTGGTTCCTATCCACTTACTTTGTTTGCATCTCCTCTGTTTTATCCATTCTCTGTTGATGAGGCTCGAGGTTATGCTTACCTTTTTAGCACGCATTCACTTAGAATGCTCATCGTCTTCCTTAAGTCGTTCTGAAAGCATTCATCCATATAAGTCCATTGCAGGTCCAAACGGAACCAAAGGCACTACTCCTACTACATCCATTTTGGAATCACCTTCAAGATTAGTAGTGATTAGCCCTTGCACTTCACTGCCCCATCTTCGACTCCAAGCTCATGTCTTCCTCACGAAAACGTTCAAATCGGATCGAAGTGGTTATCGGAAAATTAATCCCGATCCCGGTCTCTTCGAAATGATCAGCGCATTGGCCAATATTGATAGTCGGTTATTTAACTATCAAATAATATTCACAAACAATCATCAAGCCATAATAAATTCTCCCAAATTATTTATTTTGAAATATCTTCGCAAGATATTTTCCTACATTTCAATCCTTCAAAAATAGTTTTCAAATCACTTTTCTCTCTCTCGTGGAAATAAATTTCTACCCAATTGTTTTATTTCCATTGAAAACCGCCAAGTCCTAATTACTTACAATTTAAAAATAATTTAAATCATTTTATTCTAAAACATACTTTAAAAAATTAAAATTAAAATTACTTAAACACTTTTTTCAAAAACATATACTTTAAAAATAAGTAAATAAAAATATTTTATAAAATATAAAACTTATTTTAAAATAAAAGTTAAGCCAAACTAGATTTAAAAACGAGAGTTAAGAAATACTATACAAGTTTTAAGTAAAACTTAACCAAACTATCTTTAAATTTATTAAATAAAAATATAAATTATCTTTTTAAAACATAATACTAATTAACCTTTAAAATTAATTACCTCTATAACTAATAAAAATTTAACAACTTATTAATTATTTCTTAAAACATTCCGTTAAACAACTTTAGAACTTTTAACTTATACTTAAAAATCTGCTTTGAAAATGTATTTGGCATTTCAGGGAAATACACTTCTCTTCCATGCCTTTTAAAAATAACCCACTATATACTTTTAAAACAATTTACCCATTCCTTTATAAATTTCCATCATGAAATTTATACTTCCAAATATCCACTGATATCATATTTCACTCTATAAACCCAGTTTATACATTCCAAAGTCTCGTCCTATTTTAAATCACTAAATCAGTTTCCAAACCAATTTTCCCAATTTACTCCATTTAAAAATGTATTCTTTTTACTTACTCAATTTTATTTTAAAACCCATTAATTCCAGATTTATCTTCTTTATTAAGATTTAAAATCTTATTTTAGCTGAAATTACCAATTCCATATTTATTTTAAAATTCTTCTTTTATTTTTCCTAAATATTTAAATCCTGAGATGATTAAATCTTTTATTCCTTTAAATAATCCACTTAAGTTTAAAAAATTCATTTATTCCCATTTATTCAAAAATCTCCTTTCCCACATTTGGAATTTATTTATTAGAAATTTAAAATCAACTTCTATATTCTACTTTTCTCCCAATTCATTTTTTAATTAACCAAATTCTCTAGAATTATTCTAATTTAAAATTTTCGTTTTTATTTCCTTTCAAAAATCCAGTCTTCATATTTTGATGACTCAGTACACCTAAATATATTCAATCCAGCCATAGCATCAAATATTTCCATTTCTAATAAAAAATGTTTTCACAGATCATCAAATGAACCATATCATGGAATATTAAAACAATCTAAATTAATTTGAGGAATTCAGTTGGATCACTCCAACCTGTTTTCCTGCATCCACTTATGTTAGCACAGTATAAAATACCAATTCCACATCAAGGTGGAATATCGCGGTATATAGGGTTATATTATCTCATCCGCTATTATGCGGCACATAGGGCCTCACCCGCTATATAATGCGGGAAATAAATCACTCCTACATATAGAGACACACACACTACTATATCTAATATACCATATCCAATAAGTTCAATCATTCAACCAAATTTAAATTTAACTATTTAAATTTAAATAAAACCCTGATGAGTGAGATTAACTCACCTTTGATTTTACTGGTTGCAATCTACTCCAAACTGGCTTGTTTCCTTGATTTTTTAAACCTTGTATAAGCATTATACACTTTATTAATATTTGAAACAATCAGACCAACAAATCTCCATTTAATAACTTAATTTCAACTAATTTTCTTTTAATAAATATATTTTTAGCGACTAAGATAATTAATTAAGTTTATTTAACAAATTTATCTTCATAATACATTAATTTAAAGAAAACTAGTAAGTCCAAATATACATACATACATACATATATATATATATATATATTCTTATATAGATACATTAATATATCTAAATTTCTTTTCTATCCTTTGAAACCATACACTTATAAAGTTAACTTATATAGATTAAAAAATCTAGTTTTTATTAAAAAAATTAACATTTAAAAATCCTTAAATGTTTTTCCCAAAATCTTTTTTTATATAAATTAAATTTTTATCTTCCATTTATCTATATATACACATTTTTTAAATTCCCGTATTTTCCCAAAATCATATATATGTATATGTTTTTCTTAAATAAGAACATGCATAAGGATATATATACATATATTTACTAAATTAAAAAAATTATTTTATACTTACAGAAATAAATATTCTCCTAGCATATATATTAAATCAATACAGTACTGTTTTGAAAATAACATTTAAAATTTACTATAAATAAATGATAATATCCTTTGTAGTATATGAACAAATATTTACAATTGAATTATAAGAGAACGATACCTCAACGCTATCACGACTAGCATCAACCCCGCCCTTCCACCTTTGATGTGCATGTAAATGTGCATATTTTTACCATCATATTTAATTTATTTAAATTGAATAAATGGTCATATTGGGTATTTTAACTTGTTTTGACCAAAATTCAAATTATTTGAAATTGTCACATATTCATCTTCATCCAAGGGAAAATGTTCATTTTTGCGCATATATAAAATTGACAAAATTTAATAAGAAATTTCTATGTTATTTTTTAGGAATTTAAACTCAATTACAAGTGGTTTCATGAAGGAATATGCATGCACAAAGAAGATACAAAAGAATGAAGATGTAAATAATTCAAAGTGAAGAACATAGAGGACCCTACATATCCACCACCTTAATGTACAAACTAAAGGCTAATGCACATGCTTATCGAATTAATGGTTTCATGTACACTTATTATGACATGCTAATGATTACTTGGTGGCCACACTATCTCGTGGGCATTTTGGGCATTCCCTAAAAATATGAATTAGGGTTTCATGCATGTATAAATACCCATGTAATCTCTCTCTTACTTAGTCTCTCTTTAGTGAGTTTTAGACTCAAAATAAAACCAAGCTCTCTTCTTTCTTTTCATGGCTACTTAGCCATTTCTCTTTATGTAATTTTTTTTATGCAACTTCAATACATATCTTTTCCTTTTCATGCTTATTTACTTTCATGTTGTAGTGTAGATTTATTTTTCATGCAAGTAGAATAGTTTTTTTATCTTACTTTCCTTTTCCTATTCTTTTTATCTCATGTTGCAAGCTACATCTGTTCATACGATAACAAATATGAGAGGCTAAACCCCTTCAATTTAGGGTTAATGAAGCTCTCTAATCATATAACTTCAACTTAATTTGATGTTTATGCTCTCTTTTTGTGCTTAATGAGAATGATTGAAGTGGTTTAATGATGTTGTTTAGCTGTGAATTTGATAGTCTATGTTGTTTATAACAAATAGGCTATGCTTAAACAAACAAAACACAAATTGCCTCTTCATCTTCATATGATTATGGAAAAGAAGTGATTGTTGAAATTAAAATTTGATGGCTTATATTTCTAATTAATAGTTAATAGGCCATGCTTAAAATTGATTTTTCTGTCAACTTTGTTGTCATATTCTATGTGATTTAAAAGTGTATTAGTGGTTGTGTTATAGTTTGATGGTTTATATTGAGCTAATTAATAGCACAAATATACTATACTTATGTTAAGCGCATTAACTAATTCACTTATGACAAGAAAAGAGAGGTCATAACTTCATTTTGTTGATTTATGTGATCTAGAGAGTGGAAATTGCTTCTAAATTATCGTAACAGTCACATATTTTTATCAATTTTCTTTGGTTTGTTGTTCTCCTTTTCTAGCTTAAATATTCTCAAACTTTTGGTTTATTTGATTGAATAGAAAATTTAAATCAGCAATTCCCTGTGGAACGACCCGTACTCGCCATGCACTTCAATAGTACGCCATGCGCTTGCGGTTATTTTAATTTAAATTCGTTCGACGGTTCTTTAAACCAATAGAAGTTTCGTCGACGAACAAGTTTTTGGCGCCATTGTTGGGGAATTTCTTTGAATTTTAATTTTCTATTATTCGAATTATTTTTGTTTGATTTTTGTGTGTGTTTCTTTTGTGTGTTAGTTTGCATAAAAAATATCGTTTATGTTTTGGGTTTGTTGTTTTCATTTTTGTTGATTGTGTGGTTGTTGTTTTTTTTAGTTGCATGTGCATTGCATTTGAATTTTCTTTATAAAAAAAGAACAAAAAAACAATCACAATTCAAAAAAAAAGAGAAAAATAAATTATTTCTGTTTTCATATACAATTTCTGTTACAATTTTCAAAATACTGTTTTCATTTCTGTTTATTTCCTCTCTGTTTTCATTTCTGTGCACAGTGCACACCTGCAACATCATCTTTGCCTCACTCTTCACCCACAAACTACTACTTTCCTTTGGCCATCCAACTAACTGTCGCCTTCAACATTCCAACTTCCCACTGCCTCGCCTTCTCTTAGTAACTTCTCACTGCTGTCATACAAAACGAATAGCCCATACAACATCAACTGCTACCCTGCATTCATCAACCATTCTCTGCCTTAGCATACAAAAGATCCTCAAAACTCCTCATAACTGCACATTCATAACAACCTACAGACTTCAAACCAAATCCCCACTGTTGCAGCCCCATTGCACTGTCTCTGATCCACCATAATCTCCACAATTAGCCATCAATCTGCCATCCTCCTTACTTCAGAACGACTACTCTGCAAAACCACATAGTCATCAAACCAGAAACCACAAACATCAACTCCAACCATTCAGTCATCCCATACAACACCATCTTCATCACCTTCCACTTCCACCATCAAAACCACACATCACTGTTGAATTTTAGTTAAACTATAGCATACACTTCTATCACCACAAACATACAATTGCTTCATTACCACCACCATTCATACATATAAACATAGCACAACATACCCTCCTTGACAGACATCTCCAAGCCAATACAACTTCACCTTCACTACGTACATCATCCAGTGCCATAATTGCCTGCAAGTTCACTACCACCTCCTCAAATCATCTCCAGAACTCCACAGGAGACAACTCTTGCAACCACAACCTCTCCATCGCCTCGACTCTGCTGTGAGCCAATGCAAATTACTGCACCACACTTCAATCCACCTGGCACCAGTCATACGCGACTCCATCAATCATCACTTCGAAACCCAATTACCACCGAACCCTTCATCAATCGTCTATCTCCTGTAGTCGATAAACCCAAACAAACACCCTACGCGACTTGAATACGAACCATAATCAATCATTCCCTATCGTAGTCCTCAATGCCAACCACTATTTCAGCGTCCTCGTAATCACTTCGAACAAATTTTTGTGTTTAATGAATTATGTTCAACGATTTTGAAAGTTTTATGAAGTTTTGGGAATTTTTGATGATTGGTTCCCTAGAATAATTCTCTATTAAACGAACAAAATTGAAAAGAGGGAAAATGAGTTTTCGGATTTACAAGTTATAGTTAATTTTGGGCCGGTTAGATTTAGTTTGGGCTATGTTCATTTGTTCTTTTGATTCCCTTTTGTTCATTGATTAAAAAAAAGGAAAAAAAAGAGAAAAGAATAGAAACAAAAAAAAACAAAAAAAAATATATTAATTTTTGTTTAGCTTGTTTTTCTTTAGTTTTGTTTAGCTTTATCCTCAGAAAAAAAAACAAAACAAATTTCAATTTCTTTGATTTTCAGTTTGTTTTATTTTCACATGATTGTTTTGTCTTGTTTTGTTTTCTTCTTTGATATATATATATATATATATATATATATGAACTTGTATATATATATCTTGTTTTTATTTTCAGGTTACCAAAGCAGATTGGAAAGAGTTCCTGATATAAAACTGCTCTGCTTGCTTGCTCGCTCAAAAAATTTTTGCTGCTTTCATCTCTAGTTTTGCCTGAATTGCATTGTTGGTTACTTGCATTTGTATTTTATATAAAAAAATTCAAAACACCAAAAAAAATTCCATTCGTAGTTGCGTTTTTAATACACGTTTAATTTCTGCTTTGCATTTCATCTTAGAATTTGATTAATAATAACGGTAAGACATCAATAACACTTAATTGTATATTGACAATTTGTCTTTTTTGAACAATTTAATTTCCTGGTGTCTAGGCTACGTCAGAGTAATAACCATTTATAAATATTAAAATGATTCGTAAATATTATAGTGGTTGTTCCTCTAAAGGTACTTAAACCTTCGGCTGTACTGCTACGGTGATTCGTGGTGCACCGATAAATTCTGTTCATTACCTGGCTGAGAACTATCTTGTTTATCCATGACAGTTTGTGATTATACAATTTTGAGTTAACTTAGGATAAATCATTTGTAATTAAAACCTTGCATCCATTTAGTTGCATTAGTTCATGCATATTTTAAAAAAAAAATCAAACTCCAAAACAAAAAAAAATTGCAAATATTTCTTAACTTGGTTTTTTTTCCTTTTCCTTTGAAAATTTTCAAATGAAAATTTTAAAAAATACAAAAAAATTTACTTAGTTTTTTTATAATATCCAAAATCCAAAAAAATATATAAAATCTTTTCAAAAGTAAAAAAAAATTGAAAAAAAAAAATCAATTTCCCTTTTTGGAAAATAAATTCTATTTGTAAATATTTTTCTTTATAAAAAAAATTCTTGAAAATGTCCGAGTTTCCCCTCTTACGTGAATTTTACAATAGTTGTGAAAATAAATATAATCCATACGATTTCACTCCAAATTCGTATGGATATTTTGGACAACAAACTTTTCAAAACGATTTCGCTCCAAATAAATATAACACCAACTATTCTTTTAACGATCCGAATTTTGGACAACAAACTTTTCAAAACGATGACCAACCCTCAAATCTCAAAAATAGCATTTCATCTTTGCTTGAACTCTCTACACAACAAAATCAAAGTATAAACGATTTGTGCAACTCATATTTGCGCATTAGTTCAAGTCAAAATAATCAAAACTTGAATTCACTTCAAAATTCAAATGATTTCGAGTGTAAACCATGCCAATTCAATTTCGAGCTTCAAAATGAATTTCAAAATCAAGACGAAAATGTGAACCAATTTTCAAATAATTTTGGCATTGGGAATAGTTTCAACAACGATACAATTGAAAATTTTGGTTAGCAACAAATTCAAAATGAAAGTTTTAAAATTAATAATGATGAATTTGATTTTGTTGATCAAATGGAAAAAGATAACCGAGATTTATTACTTGAAAAATACAAAACATTTCATGAAAATCATAATCAAATCTCAACTTGCAAAGAATCAAATAATAGTCTACCGTTTATCGAAATTGACAATTCTTGTACTCAACAAGTCCAAATCAAAAATTTCAAGTTAATAATTACAAATTTGACTTTGTTGAGCAAATGAATGAAATTTACGATGATCACACAAATTTGTTGATTAAAACATTGGAAATTTTTCGTGAGAAACAAAAATCAAATTTCAATGTGTGACGAGTCAAACGATAATCCATCTTTTACCCAAATCAATGATTTTCAAATAACAATTTTTGAAATTGATAATGACGATCTTAATCAAGTTGTTGAAAATACGGTAATTAAGTTGGATTTCAATTCTTTTGAGGGTGTGGAACCAAATTTAAAATTCTATCTTCCTTTTCCCATTTTAAAAATTTGAATACAAAAACTTCCGATTTTGAAAATTATATACATAATGATGTTGTTGGTAACCTAATAAAGGAAAATGAATTTAACGAACACGAATATTTTGGACTTTTGGACGACGAGTTGTTAAATTCCTATAGGGAAAATGAAAATCACCATTTTGATTTTGAAATCAATAACTCTGAAATATTTTCAATGATAAGCTTGAATTTAAAATTGGTGAAAATAAACTTGAACTTCAATCAATTCTTTTATCGACCCTAAAAATCATCGAAAACAAAACAACATGTACAATTTTCAATAAAACAACATTCGTTTTTCCAAATAAACTTTCATCTTCGAAATCTTTTATGGCTTGGTTTCCTGCGCTTGAGCTATGTCTCACATACTTGACGAGACAAATGAATTGGTCTTTGGAAGACCGACTCATTTACTTTTTGACGATATATTTTCTGATCTCGTGTAAATACATTTCATTTTCATGTAAATAATAATAAACGTTCCTTTCACGTAGGTTGACTGTGGGTATACAGTCAAAATCAAGTGTGGGGGGAGACTCATCTTCGTTTTTGACTTTTCCTGATTTATTTTTACTTTTTCTTTGCAAAAAAAAATCACAATAAACAACAAGAAAACAAAACAATTTTATTTCAGCTTTTTTGATTTATTTTTAAGGAAACGCTATAGGATAAATATATGGTTTTGGCTTATTAAATTGAAATTTTTGAAAGTTTATTTATTTTAACAACAATAAAAATGAAGTTTGATTATAAATAACAATGGTTTAACTAGCATATATGAAGATTCATAAGTGTTGATTATGAAATACATCCTAACTGAAAATATTTGTTTTAAAAAAGTGGTTGATTTAAAGTAAAGATATAACATTTTTTTTGTCTTCTAAGTTAAATGGTGCTAAGATGATTTTGCAAAACTCTCTCTCTCTTACAAAATAAAATATAAATATAAATAAAATAATAATAAATCCAAAGTATTCACTCTCATTTAAAAGTCCTCATGGTTATGCATGGGTGAATTACTTGGAATATTTGATTTTGTGCTTTCATACTCATTTAAAAGTCCTGATGGTTATGCATGTATGAAACACATATAAAAAAAAGAAAAAACAGACTTAATAAAAACTACCTGCTGTCGATAGGTGTATGCATGAAAGTGTGTGCACTCGCCATGCTCTGTACTCCCCTCACATAAGCCCGAAAGGCAGTGCATGGTTGGTATATCTGGCCTCAGTTTACCTGAGCTAGGTGTGTAATTTTTCTTGCAAATAATGAGAGAGCAAGTAACTGAAATCCTAGCACTATTTTTACTTATTTGAATTGATTTGTTATTGAAAATAAATAAAAATACCACTTTGATAAACTTTGATAATCAATTAAGGATCCATTTCATAGTTAGACCGTGTTATTAACTAAAACAACGAGTTAAACTATAGTCTATTTATTATGATAACTTTGTTTTTATTGAAAATTTTGACGAATAAATGACTAAATTTTTTCAAGATAATAACCTAAACCTATATTTAACGTATTCGTGTCAATTTAAAAATAAATCTTTCATTTGTAAATATTTTCAAAAACCCGCAATCATCACTTTGCAAATAAATCTTGCATTTTGTAAATATTTTCATCCTGCATTTGGATTTTGTGTGTAGTATCTGCTGAAAACCCTCACGAGACAACGCTCGTCCTACTGGGGACACCCAGAGGTTTAATGGCTTGTTGCATACGCTCAATGCAATCGTGCTGCCTGCGAAAACAGATTTATCCTAGTTTTTCTTTATTCGAGGACGAATAAAAAGATAAGTGTGGGGGTATTTGATGTGCACGTAAATGTGCATATTTTTAACGCCATATTTAACTATTTAAATTGAATAAATGATCATATTGGGTATTTTAACTTGTTTTGACCAAAATTCAGATTATTTGAAATTGTCACATATTCCTCTTCATCCAAGGGATAAAATGGTCGTTTTTGTGCATATATAAAATTGTGAAAATTTAATGGAAAATTTCTATGTTATTTTTTAGGAATTTAAACTCAATTACAAGTGGTTTCATGATGGAATATGCATGCACAAAGAAGGTACAAAAGATTGAAGATGTAAATAATTCAAAGTGAAGAACATGGAGGACCCCACCTACCACCCACCTTAATGTACAAACTAGAGGAAAAGACACATGCTTATGGAATTAATGGCTTCATGTACACTTAAATTGGGATTATGACATGCTAATGATTACTTGGTGGCCACACTACCTCATGGGCATTTTGGGTATTCTCCAAAAATATTAATTAGGATTTCATACATGCATAAATACCCATATGTTTCATGTAATCTCTCTCTTACTTAGTCCCTCTTTAGTGAGTTTTAGACTCAAATTAAAACCAAGCTCTCTTCTTTCTATTCATGGCTACTTAGCCATTTCTCTTTATGAAATTTTTTTTATGCAACTTCAGTACAAATTCTTTTCCTTTTCATGCTTATTTACTTTCATGTTGTAGTGTTGATTTATTTTTCATGCAAGTAGAATAGTTTTTTTTATCTTGCTTTCTTTTTCCTTTTCTTTTTCTCTTAGGTTGTAAGCTACGTTTGTTCATATGATAACAAATATGAGAGGCTAAACACCTTCAACTTAGGGGTAATGAAGCTCTCTAATCATGTAGCTTCAACTTAATTTGGTGTTTATGCTCTCTTTTTTTGCTTAATGAGCATGATTGAAGTGGTCTAATGATGTTGTTTAGCTTTGAATTTGATAGTTATGTGGTTCATAACAAATAGGCTATGCTTAAACAAACAAAACACAAATGGCCTCTTCATCTACATATGTTATGGCAAAGAAGTGATTGTTGAAATTAAAATTTGATGGCTTATATTTCTAATTTATAGTTAATAGGCCATGCTTAAAATAGATTTTTATTTCAACTTTGTTGTCATATTTTATGAGATTTAAAAGTGTATTAGTGGTTGTGTTATAGTTTGATGGTTTATATTGAGCTAATTAATAGCACAAATATACCATACTTATGATAAGCACATCAAATAATTCACTCATGACAAGGAAAGAGAGATCATAACTTCATTTTGTTGATTTATGCGATATAGAGAGTGGAAAATGCCTCTAAATTTTCTTAACACACTCATATTTTTATCAATTTTCTTTTATTTGTTTTTCTCCTTTTCTAGCTTAAATAATCTCAAACTTTTGGTTAATTTGATTGAATAGAAAATTTAAATCAACAATTCCCTGCGGATCGACCCATACTCGCCACGTACTTCAATAGTACGCCGTGCGCTTATGGATATTTTAATTTAAATTCGTTCGACGGTTTTCTAAACCGATAGAACTTCCGTCGACGAACAACCTTCGACCCCGACTCCTGAAGGTGCACAAACACAGTCAACAAACTAATGGTCTCGCCATGACCACGACACTCCGCATGCGATCAGATGCCGTCACTTCCCCCAGGACTACGATGCCGCCTCTTGTAAAATACGACACGCCGCCCTAAAATTCATACACGCGCAAGCACTACGACTCTTGAATCCATCGATCCCGCGACCACCAAAATCCCAGTGCATGCCACCTTCATTGCCACCAAATCCGCGCAGACTCGCTTACGCGCGAGAACGTTTTTTTTCAACCTGGCGCGAGTCAACTTGAATCGCGACCCCTGATTGCTCGCCATTACATCACAACTTGCCGCCTTCATGCACAACACCTCGCGCATGCATCCCCACCAGAATACAGACTAAGCTCGAACAGATTGAAATCGAAGAAAAATCACGAATGAAATCTCGTGATTCGATTGGAAGAGGAGGATGGAAAATTATTTGAGAAGGGGGAGATCATAGGCCTTCGCCCTATCTGATTTGATTCGAGGAAATGAAGAAAATTTGTGGTTTAAACTGGAAGCGGCCATGAATTAATTCGAAGGAGAATCGATTTATTAAAATACCAGGCATTATTCATTCCAAGCTTTATTCTTCTCCGCTGAATAAATGAAAAGAAAGGAACACTTGTATGCGATTAGAAAAGAGTAAGTGCCATGTTTCAGAAGACACTGTAAAGCGGCTTGGAAAAAAAGTAAGGACATAGATATGAATTTTGTTCAAATATTATATTCGAATTTAAATTTTCGACAAAAATTTCAGTGCGTTTATCTACCGTATGGCCAAAGATTACTCCAAACATTACGAAAATTGAAATTCGATAATAATACAATATTATGGATCCAACGGAACTGGTTTCGCCGAATTCCGAGACTGTGCCTCTGAAGGCTATTTTCACGTATCAATTTAAATAATTTATTTTTAAAAATGAACAAATTATTTTCAAATTTAGTTTTAACACGTCTGTTATCTCTATTATCATCAATATAAATTTTTATATACCATTGAATCATTTTTAACCGGCTTAAGACCAAAATCAAATATTTACCCAATCTCTAATTATTAAATTCAATAATTTAAATTCGAAATAATAATGATATTTGAAATTCAAGTTAAACCAACTTCCAAATATTTAAAACAAATTAAATATTCCAATTTTAAATATCTTAAAAATTTTGGGTTGTCGCATTCCTCTCCCTTAAAAGAATTTCGCCCTCGAAATTCTTGGTTAAGAGGAATGGTCCATAACCCGTCAACTATTAATCGTACAACCAAACAGTTTTTAAGAAACCCCAAAACAATCTTTTTATTAAAGACGCTATCACACCTACTAACTTCCTAAAGTCATCCACCACATCCATACAAAATTATTTTCTCAACAATTTCAAATTTAAATTAAGAACCCCATTTTATAATTTCATAATTTCTCAAAAATTTTCTAACTCCCTAAATTTTCGAAAAACTTTGCCAACGTCTCCTTTGTACGGCTGGCTCGGTACAACTATAAAATGCCACTACGGGGCCCCAGATTTCAAAATACAACAAAAACGCCAAGTGGCTAGACCAGAAAATCATCAAATTTCATACAGAAATTCAAATACATACATTTGCTGAGCAAATTTCAATTTATCTTCTGAAATCAAAAATCCCAATTTTCATTTGCTTTTTAAACACCTGTATATTCTACTTAGTAATAATATCCAATCATAGCTTTCAATATCATTTTATACATTTCTTTACAACAGTTTCAATATCAATTTCATTCAAGCCTTTATGATGCACATATATCATCCGTACGCAACACCAATTCGATCGCTCACTCGATTATGCAATTTCACTTCTGAACTAGTAGAGTTCACCCGCCTTCCTGGTGCGGGCTCAAATCTGGTTTCTTGATCAGAAACCGTCATTTTCCTTGCATAGCCACAGCTACGATTGAGAATTTCCAAAATCAGTCAAAAAGCCATATCTAAACTTCGCCATCGAAAATCGAGTGAAAAATTCAAAATCGAATCGGTATAACTACCTCGAAATTCTATGCTCAAATCTGCATCAATCGCTATGCGAATAAAATAATATATGTACATCTTATGTATTTATATCCATTGATTATTAAATATATTAATTCCATTTTTATTCACATTCATTTGATTTCTATCTACTTATTTACAATTTTCCCATTTCATAACTTTCAATTTTAATCTTCATTCAATTACTCACTTAGAATAATTTTTCCTAATACCAAATTTACTTAAGAATTTTAACCATTCCATCTTAAGTATAATATAAATGTTTTATATACCTCTTATAACTATTTTTACTTCACCACTTTTGTTAATCTATACTTTTACTCAAATTTTCATTTTCAAATTCATTTGAATTCAATTTCTCTTTCATCTTAAATATTTAATTCTATTTACATTATCTCAACCCCTACTTAATTAACCATTTCTCTAATTAGTTCACTTACTAATTTATTCCTATCTCAAACCATTTTTACTTCCAAACTTTTATTATTTTAGTTCACTTAGAACTAGTTCTACAACTTCACTCTACTCAATTAAAATTTAAATTTTAATATTCAGTTCTCAATTTCATTCCATTACAACCACATAAATTTCCCAATCTCAATTCTTTTATTCAAATTTTCATTTTCAATTCTACTAGAATTAATTTTTTCTTCCTTTAACCCACTTATTCCCAAACAAATCTAATACTTCATTTTATACAACAAGATTCAAATCTAATCTCATTGCTAATCATTTTCTTATCTACTTAAATCAATCTGTTTTCTCACTAATTTTATTCTAGTTCTTTATTTTATTTAGTCAAATCTTGACTAACTTCCATTACAAACAATTCAAATTAATTCCCAATATTCAGTTCCCAATTTTATTTACTTACAAAAGTTAATTCATTTGTCTATCCAAAATTTTATTTCCAACTTAACTATTTATTTAATTACACTCACATTAAATTTAAATTTTAAACTTCCTTAAGTTCCAACTTATTTAAATCCCATTATCATTTTAGATTAACTTCCAGAGTTTAAGAAATCCTTAAATATTTCAAAATAAATTTTAAAGGCATATATATCTAAATCAAACTATTCTTTTGCATTTTCAAAACCAAACCCAATCTTCGCAAACAAACACCAATCCAAAATATCCAATATTCCTTTGTATTTTAAAATCAAAACGGTTTTACCAAACCAAACTTCAATATTTTAAAAATCATTTTTGAAATCCATAATTCAATTGCATATCCAATTATTCCTTGAATTTTTAAAACCAACCCAGTTTTGCAAACAACTCCAATTTAAATCATTCGGGTAGAAATTCCTCCATTGGAAACTCAAAAATAAACATCGATGATGTTGCAGTCATCACCAAAGTTATTTCCCAACGACCGAAGAGAGTTCAATGCTTTTACTCTTTTTAAAACATTTCAAATATTTTTAAACTCCAAATCTTATCAGATTTCAAATCTAATTCAAAATATTTCTGAAATATTATCACTATTATCTTTCCAAAACCTTTGAAAAATATTTTCAACCCAAAGGAATTTAAACCTTTTCCCAAAATTCCAAATTCCAAATTCCAATCCTGCCAATTTGTATTGTAACCTTACTCTGGAATTTTTATTTTTCAATTTATAAATCACATTTACAATTTACATTTACAAATTTCTTTTGTATATGAATTTATTTCTTAGCTTTTAGTTATGATTTCAATTTCTTATACAAATTTTACACAACGATGATAATAATTTAATATTATCACTTCCTAACAACCAAGCAACCATACATAGCTATAATAATTTTTGAATTTGTTTATCATTTATGTAGAAAAATAATTTGGGTAAAATTATTTCATTTACCCTATTTTTAAAACCAATCTATGTCGGTTTATCTTGTTCAAGAGTTTAGAAACCCCTATCGATGACATGGCATCCCATATATCGAACAGAATTCATAAACACTCTACCGATAAGTCAACACAATATAAAAACAATTTTTATATTCACTAACAAATACATGCTCATATCTATTAATACACTCTGACCCATTCTAAAGTACAACTGGCTCTATTTCAATGAGCAGTTCCCACCGGAGCCGAGGTTCTCGCTTAACCTTCAGCTCTGATACCAAAATGTAACAACCCAAATTTTCGACGCTCGAAAAATTGAACCATTAGGAATAAAAGAAGAAGGAGGTAGAAGAAGAGAAAACAACACAACAGAATCTTACCATCACAGCGGAATAAAATATAATAGATAATAACCAATCTTTACACAAAAGAAACTATATCTGTTTATACATACAACATCAGAGTAGAACAACATCTATAACACATAGCTGGATAGTTATATTAACTTGTCCTTACCAATTGACAGTACAACTTATAGCACAGTGGAATTATACATCAAGTACGTATGTTACGTCTCGCCATCTAGCTCGTCTCCTGAGCTTCACAACATCCTTTCCTGTACTCTATAATACCCGGTCTGACCCGAGCATTATAGCTAAATAACACCCGAGTCAGTCTGGAAAACCAGCGTGAGAAAATACACTTAATTAGATTAATAAATTTTCAAAATCCTTTGAAATCAAAGGTATCTCGTAAGACCACGCCACAAATAAACATGGCCGTGTTTTTACCTTACGATAACGAAAATATGTTTTTCAAAATCCGTCTGATATTATAATAGTGTCTATAGAAAGTAAAATAGAATCTAGCTCACATGCTTGCATCTCACGTTTTAGCAGTAGTTGGGCATAATCAAAATCGTACAGGAACTTATTGGAGATTGGATTCCATACAAGGCAGGGTTACTGGGGTACCGCCCGTCACAGTATATGGTCTAGATCACCATACAGAGGATCCACCCTGATCCCCTGCATCAAAAGGCCGGAGCTACACCTTACTGGATAGTCCGAATAAGTTCACCCTATGATTGGGATCAGCAACCTTCACATAGCCGAAATAAAAAGGGTCATTTAGACAAGGGTGACTTTACCCTAATTGGTTGCTATCCAGTTAGCCTTGTGTGCACCTCCCCTATTTTAGCCATTCTCGATAGATGTGCTTCGAGGCTATGCGTTACTTTTTTAGAACACATTCACTTAGAATGCTCATCGTCCTCCTGACTATGTTCTGAAAGCACTCGTCCATACAAGTCCGTTCTGGGTTCGAATGGAACCGAAGGCACTACTCCTACTACATCCATTTTGGAATCACCTTTAGGATTAATAGTGATTAGCCCTTGCACATCACTGCTCGATCTTCGATTCTGAGCTCCTATCTTCCTCATGAAAACTTTCAAACCGGATCGAAGTGGTTTTCGAAAAATTAATCCTGATCCCGGTCTCTTCGAAACGATCAGCGCATTGGCTAATATTGATAGTTGGTTATTTAACTATCAAATAACATTCAAAAAAAAATCATGAAGCCATAATAAATTCTCCAAAATTATTTATTCTTAAATATATGGGCAAGATATTTTCCTGCATTTCAATCCTTTGAAAATAGTTTTCAAATCACTTTTCACTCTCTGGTGGAAATTAATTTTCACCCAATTGTTTTATTTCCACTGTAAACTGCCAAGTCCTAAATACTTACGATTTTAAAAATAATTTAAATCATTTTATTCTAAAACATACTTTAAAACATTTAAATTAAAATTACTTAAACACTTTTTTTTTTCAAAAACGTATACTTTAAAAACAATTAAAATAAAGCAACTTCATAAAATATAAAACTAATTTTAAAATAAAAGTTAAGCCAAACTAGAATTAAAAATAAGAGTTAAGAAATTCTATACAAGTTTTAAATAAAACTTAACCAAATTATCTTCAAATTTATAAAATAAAAATATTAATAATTATCTTTTAAAACATAATACCAATTAACCTTTAAAAATAACTACCAGTATAACTAATAAAAATTTAACAATTTAATAATTATTTCTTAAAACACCTTTAAACAACTTTATAACCTTTAACTTATACTTAAAAAATTTGCGTTGAAAACGTATTTGGCTTTTCAGTGAAATATACTTCTCTTCCACACCTTTTAAAAATAACCCACTATTTATTTTTAAACCAAATTACCCATTCCTTTATAAATTTCCATCGTGAAATTTATACTTCCAAATGTCCATTGATATCTTATTTCACTTTATAAACTCAGTTTATAAATTCCATATCTCATCATTTTGTACCAAAAATGGGCACAACACTCTTCGTAAGTTTTTGAACAGATAATAATGAAGTAGATAAATGGAAAATGTGAATTATCTAACAAAAACCCCAAAAGCTGATAATTAAATGCAAAGACGCACGGCAATTTAGAGTGGTTCGACGTATTGCCTACGTCCATTATGAAGATTTATGATTTTATTGACACTCTCTGTGATGCCCCACCTCTATACCCACGCTAGCCAAGGACACTACGGTGTAATGCCGTCAACTAGCATGAAGAATAAGGCTGTTGAGGAGCGGCCATCCGTATAATGGCTTTGTCCGAGCATCGATATGCTAGATAAAATATAACTTGCATTTCATTTCTAGAGGAAATCCGACATGCCGACACAAACTCCAAGCTACTACACAGTGGCTATAATATCTTCGGAAACAAATATAGAAATAAACATAACACAAATCAGTCACAGATAATTCATGTCACAAAGGCGAAAAAAGATATGAATATATAACACATGAAAGTGTATATCAGAGTAGTGATCAAACAAGATCCACAATATCACAAAAATGAATAGTTACAAGTGCAACACAAAAGAATAAGCATATATCAATGAGTCTATATCTCAATTGTATACAACCAAAAACTACTAATCTAAGTAGTTAGCAAAAGTCAGGATAATAATCCTAAATGAGAAGTCAAGCAGAAGCACCTGTAACCACTCGGTCTGAACCGGGTAATAAGAAAATAATAAGCGGATCAGTCTAGTTATAAATATCAGATAAAATGATAGAATAAGAGATATGACAAAAACGTATGATAACCTTAAAGACATACTGTAATAAGTATGCAACTGAAAATCAACTAGAGTTCAATCAGTATCACAAGAATCTTCTCAAAGATCAAAAAGAATGTCATACTCTTTATTTTTTTATTCACCAAACCATAAATATTGACAATTATATCAATGCCAATCACAAAAGTTAATAACACACAAATTCACCAGTGCATAAATAATGATAAAACCTACCAATGTAAATCACGAAAATTGGTGAAACATAAATTCTAGAAATGATCAATAGAAATCCAGAAATCACAAAAAGGGGGAAAGAGGCCTGTCACTAGAACGGGAGCATAAAAACTCACCAACACGTGTATCACAAAACGGAAAGCTATTCCATGGTTGCTAACCATTAATTTTCAGCCGAGGCTCCACTAAAACGGCCCGAAGACCATGAGCCGAAGCTCCACTAAAACGGCCCGAAGACCATGAGCCGAAGTGTGAAGACCCGCAAATCCGTACTCCTTGGATATACACTAATCTCCATAGATTAACTCAAGATGAACAGAAATACGAATGCTCAATGTTTAAGAAAAAGAAAAAGAAAAAAGAAAGAGGTAGAAGAGAGGAAAAATAGAAAATGGAGAGAAAAGAAAATAGAAAATAGAACGGAACAGAAGACAACAGAACAATAACAAAATCTCACAATTCGCAGCGGAACAACATATAATAGATAAATGAATAATCTTTAAACAAAGAACTATATCAGTTATTACATTACATCACATTACATTTCATTACATCAGAGTGTACAACAACAAACAACATCAAACAGCGGAAAAGAAATACTATATACTAGTAATACGCCATGCCATCCATCTTGCCTCCAGCAACTCCAGAATATCCAGAATATCCTGATAAACCTTAACTCTTGACTGCCCGTGTGGAAATTGGTGGGCACCCAGAGTTTAGGAAGGAAAACAATAAACTCCGAGTCAGTCATGTGACTGGTGTGAGAACTCAAAACAGTTTATTTATCTTTAAAATCAAAATAGAGAGATATTTTTAAAGTCAATTCGCAATGCTTTTAAAAATGAGACTACCATAAGGCCTCCCGCACACACACACAATGCAAACGCAGAATCGGAGGAGATTTCTCCTTATGATAGTCAAAGATGCTTGATACGCATTTAAAAGAACATTTGATATTATTATTAGTGCATAGTGTAGGAAAAATTTATTTCGAAAGTAGAATATAAATCTTAGCAAGCATAGACATTCCGAACGATGCCTACTATAGCTAACTATGTTCAATAGCAGGTTACCGCCACATTCCATAGCAGGTTATACAACTAAAACCGTACAAGTCTCGTATTGTTTCTTTGGATTTCCAACGAATGATCAGGCCAAGGAACTTCCCATTGCCACATGAGAATGCCTCTGGATGGACATCCCCGAGAACCAAACCGGATCTCTACCAACACAAGGCCGGGTTACCCCTAACTGAGTAACAACCGACCGAATATGCCATCCTCCGGTCCTTTGGGACCTTTAACCGAGCGCTCGCAATCAATTCACACAATCATAAAGTGTTTTCAACATGAGTAAGTATCTGGGCTCCATACCATGATACCACCCTTTTCCAGAAGGAAATGCACATATCCTAAAGGGCGCTACCCCTCATAACCTTGCTGCATCTTTCCTGTTTGACCATTTCCGGGGTGTGAGGCTCGACGAAGTCACGTCCACAAAAACATACTTTATACAAAAGCCATGCTTTGGGTCAACAAATGATCATAGAAATGATCACCAGGATGGATGATCAAATAAATGATCCTATCACAAATAATCAACACAATGATCATTTAACAGCAACACTCAGCATGTCACATTACCAAATTGGGAATATATCGATGATAACCTTCAACTACATAACCTCTGAGCTCGTACGTCTCAGAGAAGGGTGTTAAGCTAAAAGAATAAATTCTCCGCCACCAACAGAAATATATTTGAAAGAAATCTGCTTTATATCTCAATTTGTAATGTCAGACATACAATCCATACAAGTCTGTTCCGGGATCGAACAGAACCGAAGGCACTTACAAAGAAGTCCTTGCAATCCGGATATCCACAATTCTGATCGGATTTCCCATTACATATGGAGAACTCAATACCGGAGCAACTCGGTGCAGAGTCAATCGATAGGTCATCCTATCGCTCTCGCAAATACCGGGTCTTCAACACCGATCTTCAATGCTATCCATTACGTCGTATCACTATTCGGAATGTGTAATCCGAATAACGAGCGCAATAATTTTAAAATAAGTGCATTCAAATTCAGCAAATCACAACAAATACCTTTCAAAGGTAAATATTGATAGTCGGTTATTGAACTATCAATGGATATGCACAAGTCACCAGGTTCCAAATAATTTTCCCAAATTATTTATTTCCCAAAAATATCTTTACAAGATATATAATTTTCACACTTCAAAAATAAATCAATATTTATTTTTTTAAACAAATTCCACTTCCTTTTATAAATTCCATAGGGAATTTATATTTCAAATACCTATGAATATACGATTTCAATTATTCATTTTCAATTTATCTTCAAAAAGATAAATTCTCAAAATATTCACTTTATATTGGAAAACATTTCCATACTTATTTAAATAAGTAATTCACAAATCCATTTATTTTCAACACTTGGAAATTATTCAATATACTTAAATCGAGATTAAGTATATATTTCATTCTTTAAGGAAATCATTCTCTTATCCATATTTGTTTGGGCCAAAACGAATGTTGCGTAAAACATCGTTACGACAACCCAAAATCACTAGTATAGGGATTCGAAATTAAAATAGATATATAAATCCCAATACTATACAAAACATTTCCTTTCGGAAATCATTTACTATAACAATAGTGTTATAGTCCACCATTTCCTTCTATTTCTCGAAAACGTCTATTTCAACAATGAATGTTGAAATCTATGGTTTCGAATCTTAACACCTTTTGAAAACATCGTTATATCGTTTTAATTCTATTTAAAACATCACATCTAAAACAATTTCTTTAACATATTATTCACTGTTCAAAAACGTGAATATACTACGTTAATCAATTTCATCACTTCTATTCATTTTATTTCAAAGGATTATTCACAGTCAAAAATGTGAATATAACTCCATAAATAAGTTATAACAATTTTCTTATCAAAACAAGTCGTTTGCGGATTTATAAAACAATATTTATAAACTCCATTTCTATTTATTTTATAACAACTTCCTTTTATAAATTCCTTTATTAACCTATTCAATTTATAACTCAATTATAAACTAAAGGTTCATATTATAAGTTAAATGCTTATAAAACGATTATTTTACAAAATCGTTCTTTTTAAGACTTTCCAAATTATAAATCTTATAACTTATAAGATTCATTAATTTATCCAAAACCATTCTTTTAATAACTTTGCAAATTTTATAAACCTACTGCTTATAAAATTCCATTTATAACTTCACCGTTTATATTTCTATAAATTTCATTCATTTATGAAATTCATTAACAATTCATTCTAACATTTATAAAAACTTCGTTTTATAATTTCAATATTTCAATTTATAAATATCCATTTATAAATCTCTTATATAAATCAATTCATATTAATATTTTAAAACGTCTTTAAACTCCTTTAAAAACTTCATCATTTTGATTTATAAAAAAATCAAATTTTATAAATCCTATATTTAAACTTTTCACAATAAATTCAAAAATCCCAATTTAAACTATTTTATAAAATCATTAGCCTCATATTTTCAAAAATCAACCTTTAACTATATTTCTCAAAAATCATAATTTTTATAATATTAAAATTATAACGTTTAATTATTTATAATGGATCAATTCCAAAAATATTTTATAAACGTATACTTTCAAAAATCACTTTTAAATCCTTTTAAAATTCCAAAATTTGGTCCAATGATGCTACACACCAAATAGACAATCACGACAACAACGATATCATATATCGATATGATAATCAATCGAATATCTAAATATCCATAATCAAATAAATACTGTTGAGGAATCCAGTTGGATCCCTCCAACCTGTTTCCCTGCATCCACAAACATTAGCACAATACCAATTCCGCTCCAATACGGAATTATCGCGGTATATGGGATTTAAAATATTATCCGCTTAATAACGGCGCAATAGGGTCTCATCCCCTAAAAAAATGCGGGAAATCAACAACTGCAATATATACATATGCCAATATATATATATTGCTATTATATATAATACCAATTTCACTGTTTATGAAATATTCGCGGTATATGTTTTTAATAAATACATCCGTTTACTAACGGCGCATAATGTCTAATTTAACAATCAATAGATAACAATTATCATTCAAACATGCATTCAAATATTTTAAATCTAACTATTTAAAATTAAAATCGAAACTGATTCGATTGAGTGAGAAGTTCTCACCTTGATTTCAATTTCGTTTTAGCGATTTATTTCGAATAAAATTAAACGGACGTTTAATTTTACCCGAAATTCTCACTAACTCCAAATGACTCCAATCCAATTTCATCGCGTAGTGCTCGTCCATACGATTCCAACGCAACTGGTTTCGTCCAAAACGGACCTCGTATGAACAAGATATTGCATTTTAAATATTATACAAATTATAATATAATTTAATTACAATTCTTTTTAATTTTTAACCTCCATCTAAATCTGGTCCGTGCATTCCTATCCCCAGATCTAGGCCATTCGTTCCTTCTTCTTTCCCAGGCCATTGAAGACGCACGAAACCCATACATTGATCCTTCCCATCGCGTGTCACACCCACCACGAACGCCGAGAACTCGATCGAACACTACATACGCGCGCGCCTACCAAAGCTCCACCTCCGGCCGAAGGCCGGTCCAACTCGATGCTCCCCTTAATCTCAAAAATTGTATCCAAACGTATGACTTCACGCGCGAATTGCCGATGATCTACCACCCCAAATATGATCACCACCGGTCAATTTGAAGACCTCACTCCCCTCTACAAGTTTGTAGTTGACAATATTCGCCAATTGTTTGTGGATTGAAAGAAAGAGGAGGAAGAAAGGGATGAGGTTCTGGCCATTGATTTCAACACTGGAGGCTAGGGCTTGGAGCTAGGGTTTTCTTCAAATGAATGGAGATGGTTCCTTTTTATAGAATTTCAACCGAAAATCACTATTCATCGAATTTTTTCGAACTCCGATTTACGCGCAGTGACTGGCGTTTCTGGGGTTTACCCCGCGTTCCGAACACAATGGAACAGGTTTCGAAAACTAATTCGGACATCTGTGCGAGTTATGGCAATAAACGTTCAATTTGAATTAAACCGATTTAAACGATTTTCTAGGCGTTTTAATTTGTACCGGACAAACGGTAAATCCAATTGACACGAAATTTGAAACCTTACAATAATATCACATTACGGATCCCATGAAACTTGTTTCGTCGAAATCTGAGACTTTTTGAAAAATGGCTATTTTAACTCGCCAAATTAATATTAAAAACAATTCAATGCGTTTCGAGCTGCCACGATCAAATGATAACTCCGATTGACACGAAAATTGAAATCCGGTAATAACTAACTATTACGGATCCAATGGAACTGGTTTTGTCCAATTCTGAGACAGTTCAAAAATTGACTAATTTCACTAGTCGATTAAATATTAAATATTCAATTTTCACAAATAAACTTTTAATTCGATTTTAAAAGTTCTAAAATATCATACTAACTTCAATATGATAAAATAAAATTTTACAAATCATTTTCAATCATATTTAACTCAATTTTCAATTATTTCCATAATTTAACATATTAAATTATCGATTTAATTATTCAATTAAATCCAATTATTCTAATAAAAATTTATCTGACTTATAAATTCACTTATTAATATTCAAAATTAATTAAATATTCGAATTTTAAATTACTAAAAATTCTGGGTTGTTACAATCTTCCCCCCTTAAAAGAATTTCGTCCTCGAAATTATCAAGTAAGAAAAGTTACAGAATCTATTAACTTTCCAAAATCCATAGTTAAACTTCTTATAATAAATTTACTAAGTTTTCAAATCATACCTAGTTATCTTTTCAAAAACAACTACTATTGTTTAACTTTCAACTCCAAATCAAAGTCTAAGTTTTCAAAATTTTCCAATTTTCTCAAATTTTTTCTAACGCCTTAAATTTTCGGAAAAATTCGCCATAGTCTCCATTGCGCGGCTCGATCCGAAAAAAATGACAGTATATATATCACAAATATATATCTCATCAAGTAATGAGGCATCCCGCAGGGAAAAAAGTATAAAAGTACGGTATATAATCCGAGATATGTACCTTATATTTTATTAGCGAGCACATACGGCTAATATAGCGCGAAAGCGAGCACCAAATGCGAAGCAAACGCGATCCGCACCTACTAAACACTCAACAAACAACATGAGAATCATGTATATAGACAATAGTATCAATATACATCATATAGCAACATAATAACTATATATGTCAACATAGCAAATGCAATAAAAGCAATATATTCAACCATCAACCAACTAGCATTCATAACCAATAAATATTCATTCATATTCTCATTAATATTCCATGAATTGGGTTTTCAATTTAATCACATTTGATTCATTAACAGTGGATGTTTTTACTAACATTCATTTTCAATTAGTTTGCATTCACTAATTCATATTCAAGTTGGTTCACTTCCAAATCAAATTCAATTCTATTTAGGATTCACCTAACTTCCAATTGAATTTCAATTACTTTAGCTTCCAATTTCATTAACACTTGATGAATTATACAATCAACTAACAATCATATAACAATCAATGTATATTAATTACAACCAAATTCCTTTGCTTATCAATTGGTTTAATTAAATTGATTTTCATTCAACTATTCAACTTTCCAATAACATTAGATTTTAATGAATTAACACTTACATTCATTATCTCATATCAACTTAATTCACATTCAATTGATTAACATTCAATCCATTCATTCAATTCAATTACAAAAGTTGAATTTTATTTATATAACTCAAGTTCATATCCAATTACTTAACTTAAATTAATTTACTTTGATACCTATATCAACTTCATTCAACATCTCTTAAGTTATATTCCATTTAACTTTAAATTCATTTTTATTTTACCACTCATATTCATAAATATATTCATATAGTTTCACTTCTTATATATAATTTTATTTCACAATTGTAAATCACTTTAATTATAATTCAATTCTTATAATTCTTTTGCTTATACAATTATTCTTTTTATTTAGATTATTCAAACAACTAAACAATCAACTTATATACACTTTAATAATTCTGAAAAATTATTTCTTTATATATAAAAATAAAATTAAGGTAAAATTATTTCATTTACTCAATTTAAAACAATACTGTGTCGAATTGTTCTATTTAAGTGTTTATAAACCCCTTCGGCATAGTTGTATAGACCGTGCTGACGAAGGTTCATATGCCACTCAACAAACCAATCATCACAATATAAAACAATTTCATATTCACTAACAAGTACGCTCTCATAGCTATTATTACTCTCAAACTCATTCTAGAGTACTACTGACTCTATCTCTAATGAGTAATACCCAACAGAACCATGGTTGTCGCTTAACCATATGCTCTGATACCACCTGTGAAGACCCGCAAATCCGTACTCCTTGGATATACACTAATCTCCATATATTAACTCAAGATGAACAGAAATACGAATGCTCAATGTTTAAGAAAAAGAAAAAGAAAAAAGAAAGAGGTAGAAGAGAGGAAAAATAGAAAATGGAGAGAAAAGAAAATAGCAAATAGAACGGAACAGAAGACAACAGAACAATAACAGAATCTCACAATTCGCAGCGGAACAACATATAATAGATAAATGAATAATCTTTAAACAAAGAACTATATCAGTTATTACATTACATTACATTACATTTCATTACATCAGAGTGTACAACAACAAACAACATCAAACAGCGGAAAAGAAATACTATATACTAGTAATACGCCATGCCATCCATCTTGCCTTCAGCAACTTCAGAATATCCAGAATATCCTGATAAACCTTAACTCTTGACTGCCCGTGTGGAAATTGGTGGGCACCCAGAGTTTAGGAAGGAAAACAATAAACTCCGAGTCAGTCATGTGACAGGTGTGAGAACTCAAATCAGTTTATTTATCTTTAAAATCAAAATAGAGGGATATTTTTAAAGTCAATTCGCAATGCTTTTAAAAATGAGACTACCATAAGGCCTCCCGCACATACACACAATGCAAACGCAGAATCGGAGGAGATTTTTCCTTATGATAGTCAAAGATGCTTGATACACATTTAAAAGAACATTTGATATTATTATTAGTGCTTAGTGTAGGAAAAATTTATTTCAAAAGTAGAATATAAATCTTAGCCAGCATAGACATTCCTAACTATGCCTACTATAGCTAACTATGTTCAATAGCAGGTTACCGCCACATTCCATAGCAGGTTATACAACTAAAACCGTACAAGTCTCGTATTGTTTCTTTGGATTTCCAACGAATGATCAGGCCAAGGAACTTCCCATTGCCACATGAGAATGCCTCTGGATGGACATCCCCGAGAACCAAACCAAATCTCTACCAACACAAGGCCGGGTTACCCCTAACTGAGTAACAACTGACCGAATATGCCATCCCCCGGTCCTTTGGGACCTTTAACCGAGCGCTCGCAATCAATTCACACAATCATAAAGTGTTTTCAACATGAGTAAGTATCTGGGCTCCATACCATGATACCACCCTTTTCCAAAAGGAAATGCACATATCCTAAAGGGCGCTACCCCTCATAACCTTGCTGCATCTTTCCTGTTTTGACCATTCCCGGGGTGTGAGGCTCGACGAAGTCACGTCCACAAAAACATACTTTATACAAAAGCCATGCTTTGGGTCAACAAATGATCATAGAAATGATCACCAGGATAGACGATCAAATAAATGATCCTATCACAAATAATCAACACAATGATCATTTAACAGCAACACTCAGCATGTCACATTACCAAATTGGGAATATATCGCTGATAACCTTCAACTACATAACCTCTGAGATCGTACGTCTCAGAGAAGGGTGTTAAGCTAAAAGAATAAATTCTCCGCCACCAACAGAAATATATTTGAAAGAAATCTGCTTTATATCTCAATTTGTAATGTCAGACATACAATCCATACAAGTCTGTTCCGGGATCGAACAGAACCGAAGGCACTTACAAAGAAGTCCTTGCAATCCGGATATCCACAATTCTGATCGGATTTCCCATCACATATGGAGAACTCAATACCGGAGCAACTCGGTGCAGAGTCAATCGACAGGTCATCCTATCGCTCTCGCTAATACCGGGTCTTCAACACCGATCTTCAATGCTATCCATTACGTCGTATCACTATTCGGAATGGGTAATCCGAATAACGAGCGCAATAATTTTAAAATAAGCGTGCATTCAAATTCAGCAAATCACAACAAATACCTTTCAAAGGTAAATATTGATAGTCGGTTATTGAACTATCAATGGATATGCACACATCACCAGGTTCCAAATAATTTTCCCAAATTATTTATTTTCCAAAAATATCTTTACAAGACATATAATTTTCACACTTCAAAAATAAATCAATATTTCTTTTTCTTAAACAAATTCCACTTCCTTTTATAAATTCCATAGTGAATTTATATTTCAAATACCTATGAATATACGATTTCAATTATTCATTTTCAATTTATCTTCAAAAAGATAAATTCTCAAAATATTCACTTTATATTGGAAAACATTTCCATACTTATTCAAAAAAGTAATTCACAAATCCATTTATTTTCAACACTTGGAAATTATTCAATATACTTAAATCGAGATTAAGTATATATTTCATTCTTTAAGGAAATCATTCTCTTATCCATATTTGTTTGGGCCAAAACGAATGTTGCGTAAAACATCGTTACGACAACCCAAAATCACTAGTATAGGGATTCGAAATTAAAATAGATATATAAATCCCAATACTATACAAAACATTTCCTTTCGGAAATCATTTACTATAACAATAGTGTTATAGTCCACCATTTCCTTCTATTTCTCGAAAACGTCTATTTCAATAATGAATGTTAGAATCTATGGTTTCGAATCTTAACACCTTTTGAAAACATCGTTATATCATTTTAATTCTATTTAAAACATCACATCTAAAACAATTTCTTTAACATATTATTCACTATTCAAAAACGTGAATATACTACGTTAATCAATTTCATCACTTCTATTCATTTTATTTCAAAGGATTATTCACATTCAAAAATGTGAATATAACCCCATAAATAAGTTATAACAATTTTCTTATCAAAATAAGTCGTTTGTGGATTTATAAAACAATATTTATAAACTCCATTTCTATTTATTTTATAACAACTTCCTTTTATAAATTCCTTTATTAACCTATTCAATTTATAACTCAATTATAAACTAAAGGTTCATATTATAAGTTAAATGCTTATAAAAGGATTATTTTACAAAATCGTTCTTTTTAAGACTTCCCAAATTATAAATCTTATAACTTATAAGATTCATTAATTTATCCAAAACCATTCTTTTAACAACTTTGCAAATTTTATAAACCTACTGCTTATAAAATTCCATTTATAACTTCACCGTTTATATTTCTATAAATTTCATTCATTTATGAAATTCATTCACAATTCATTCTAACATTTATAAAAACTTTGTTTTATAATTTCAATATTTCAATTTATAAATATCCATTTATAAATCTCTTATATAAATCAATTCATATTAATATTTTAAAACATCTTTAAACTAATTTAAAAACTTTATCATTTTGATTTATAAAAAAATCAAATTTTATAAATCCTATATTTAAACTTTTCACAATAAATTCAAAAATCCCAATTTAAACTATTTTATAAAATCATTAGCCTCATATTTTCAAAAATCCACCTTTAACTATATTTCTCAAAAATCATAATTTTTATAATATTAAAATTATAACGTTTATTTATTTATAATGGATCAATTCCAAAAATATTTTACAAACGTATACTTTCAAAAATCACTTTTAAATCCTTTTAAAATTCAAAAATTTGGTCCAATGATGCTACACACCAAATAGACAATCACGACAACAACGATATCATATATCGATATGATAATCAATCGAATATCAAAATATGCATAATCAAATAAATACTGTTGAGGAATCCAGTTGGATCCCTCCAACCTGTTTCCCTGCATCCACAAACATTAGCACAATACCAATTCCGCTCCAGTACGGAATTATCGCGGTATATGGGATTTAAAATATTATCCGCTTAATAACGGCGCAATAGGGTCTCATCCGCTAAAAAAATGCGGGAAATCAACAACTGCAATATATACATATGCCAATATATATATATATATATTGCTATTATATATAATACCAATTTCACTGTTTATGAAATATTCGCGGTATATGTTTTTAATAAATAACATCCGTTTACTAACAGCGCATAATGTCTATTTTAACAATCAATAGATAACAATCATCATTCAAACATGCATTCAAATATTTTAAATCTAACTATTTAAAATTAAAATCGAAACTGATTCGATTGAGTGAGAAGTTCTCACCTTGATTTCAATTTCGTTTTAGCGATTTATTTCGAATAAAATTAAACGGACGTTTAATTTTATCCGAAATTCTCACTAACTCCAAACGAATCCAATCCAATTTCATGGCGTAGTGCTCGTCCATACGATTCCAACGCAACTGGTTTCGTCCAAAACGGACCTCGTATGAACAAGATATTGCATTTTAAATATTATACAAATTATAATATAATTTAATTACAATTCTTTTTAATTTTTAACCTCCATCTAAATCTGGTCCGTGCATTCCTATCCCCAGTTCTAGGCCGTTCGTTCCTTCTTCTTTCCCAGGCTATTGAAGACGCACGAAACCCATACATCGATCCTTCCCATCGCGTGTCGCACCCACCACGAACGCCGAGAACTCGATCGAACACTACATACGCACGCGCCTACCAAAGCTCCACCTCCGGCCGAAGGCCGGTCCAACTCGATGCTCCCCTTCATCTCAAAAAACATGTCCAAACGTATGACTTCACGCGCGAATTGCCGATGATCTACCACCCCAAATATGATCACCACCGGTCAATTTGAAGACCTCACTCCCCTCTACAAGTTTGTAATTGACAATATTCGCCAATTGTTTGTGGATTGAAAGAAAGAGGAGGAAGAAAGGGATGATGTTCTGGCCATTGATTTCAACACTGGCGGCTAGGGCTTGGAGCTAGGGTTTTCTTCAAATGAATGGAGATGGTTCCTTTTTTTAGAATTTCAACCGAAAATCACTATTCATCGAATTTTTTCGAACTCCGATTTACGCGCAGTGACTGGTGCTTTTGGGGTTTACCCCGCGTTCCAGACACAATGGAATAGGTTTCGGAAGCTAATTCGGACATCTGTGCGAGTTATGGCAATAAACGTTCAATTTGAATTAAACCGATTTAAACGATTTTCTTGGCGTTTTAATTTGTGCCGGACAAACGGTAAATCCAATTGACACAAAATTTGAAACCTTACAATAATATCACATTACGGATCCGATGAAACTGGTTTCGTCGAAATCCGAGACTTTTTGAAAAATGGCTATTTTAACTCGCCAAATTAATATTAAAAACAATTCAATGCGTTTCGAGCTGCCATGATCAAATGATAACTCCGATTGACACGAAAATTGAAATCCGGTAATAACTAACTATTACGGATCCAATGGAAATGGTTTCGTCCAATTCTGAGACTGTTCAAAAATTGACTAATTTCACTAGTCGATTAAATATTAAAATATTCAATTTTCACAAATAAACTTTTAATTCGATTTTAAAAGTTCTAAAATATCATTCTAACTTCAATATGATAAAATAAAATTTTACAAATCATTTTCAATCATATTTAACTCAATTTTCAATTATTTCCATAATTTAACATATTAAATTATCGATTTAATTATTCAATTAAATCCAATTATTCAAATAAAAATTTATCTGACTTATAAATTCACTTATTAATACTTAAAATTAATTAAATATTCGAATTTTAAATTACTAAAAATTCTGGGTCGTTACACGAAGCTGCACTAAAACGGCCCGAAGACCAATGGTCGCTACCCCACCAAGTCGAAGCTCCACTAAAAGCGGGGCTTAGTCTCCCTCGCAGACAAAGAGACATCGCACACTACTAGTCTAAATCACAAAATGATCATCATTGATCGATAAGTGTAAATTACACTAAGCTAGTAAATAAATGAGTTTAGCTTCATGTCCCAAAACCACTAGCTTAACTTAATTACTTACGAACAAATTGTAGACTTCCACTCGAGGTTAAGTGTCGGTTACACTAAGCTAGTAAATATATGAGTTTAGCTTCATGTCCCATAACCACTAGCTTAACTTAAATATTTATGAACCAATTGTAAATCTCCACTAGAAAATTGTCACAAGAGATTTAATCGAGCAAGTCCAAAAATTAACCGAAGAAGCAAACGCAAGCGTTTCATACGACTTATTTTACTAAGCCATTTAATTAGATTTAGCATACGAGTGAGGTAAAGGTTTGTATATACTAATAGATTGGAAAACAGTTTTAAATAAATGAGCTTTGTACTAAAATAGTGTTGAAATCGTTTTGATGAAAGAGTTTTGATATTTACTAATAGTATTGGAACCTTTGTATTTTTAAAGTGACGAATCACAAAAATGATTGTAGGAACACTCAGTCACTAAAATTCACATTTGAAGTCGTGAATAAAAATCCAAAGAAATCAATACTGAATCCATTAAAGTGGAAATACCCAAAAATTCCAAAAATAGAAGTTATCAAAGTCGACAATGGTGATAACAACTAATCGGAGAAGAAGAATCGATTAAAGATTGGAAAAGAAAAGAAAAATGAGCATAAATAGGTAAAACAGGGAAACAGGAGCAGGTCGGTCGACTGAATCACTGAGTTCGGTCGACCGGACCAGAAACAGAGAAGTGCTTTGGTAGCAGGTCGGTCGACCGGCTTACCGAGTTCGGTCGACTGGGACCTGTTTCCCGCACTTCCCAGCCTATCTAAACGAGGGCCAATCTCGACCAAATTGCAATCGTTCGAGCAACGGGGCTAAGGGTTTATGCCAATCGACTACCCGGCCCTATATGCTCCTCGATGCATCACCACAAGCATGATCAAACAACAAAGCTATGATTTTTAAACATTTGACTACAAAACACCAAAAATTGGAATATTTACAAAACCAATCCAAATCCAAATCAAATGCACATGATTGAGTGTTAGGAATTCATACCCAACAATCAAAGATAGTTATAGACATAGATGTGAGGTAAAAATCTCACCTTTTCACAAAATCAATGAATGAGGAGCTTGAAAGCAAAGGAAGAATCAACCACATTTCAATACAACCCAAATGAGCTTGAATCAATAGCTTCTCTTTGGATTTGGAGCTAGAACTTGATTTGCAAATGAAAACTAGGACTTGGAGTTTTAATTTCCCATTCCACTCTCCATTTTCATTGAAGCTTGAATGTTAGGAATTAGAAATGAAGTAATGAAGAGGAGAGGGTTGGGACTGAGCTAATAAGTGGGGTAAATGGGCTCAACCAAACCGAAGCCCTAAGTGAAAAAGTAGCAAAATTCCACTAACTCCAAACATATCAAAGTTTATACTCAAAAAGGTCGTAAATGGCGTTTTGAACTCAATGGAAGTGGTCTCGAGTCCTAATTCGACCGTATGCAAAAAGTAACTTTTTGGACTATAATCCGACTAACGATAAAATATTTAAATAAAATATTTAAATATTCAATCGTAAAATATGCGGGTTGTTACACTCTGTTGATGATTTCAATTGATTATAGTAAGCTACAGCGAGTTACAAGTCTGAAATTCGAGTACGTCAGCAGTATTTAGTGCAAAGTTGAATCTGGTAGAGTTTGGGTGCTTAAGAGTCAAAAGATCCTTCTTCTGTAGATCTTGAGGTTCTATTTATAGGCGTAGTAGGCTGATATTTCGCTCAAATCTTGGAAGACCTCTTCTGGCACGTGTGTGGCCCATGCGATCGATCCCATGAAGTTTAGACTCCATCCGTGATTGATACGAACGTAATTCGTATCGATCGGGATTTTTTCCAATGGAGTCGAAACTTGGTGTGAACATTCTTTAGCTTGTACGTAAGCTCCTGTGAAAATTTCATAGCACTTAGACTTGTGGATCTCGGGTTATTATCGATACGAGTTGTGGCTTTTCGAAATTATGTTTTGTTCGAATGGATTTCTTCGAATCGATCTGTTCGAATAGATGGTTGCACGGTGATGACATGGCGTGCACTCCTTGAATCTATCCAGTTTTTATGCCGTGTTGACCGAGTCGTCCCTTGAATTTCGCCTTGTTCGCATCAAGACCGTTACCTAGTTCGAGTGGATAGCCATTGCCAATTCGTATCGATGGAAGTTGCGCTATTCGTATCGATGGGAGTTGCGTAGTTCGTTACGATCCACGTTGTTCCAACTCTATGGATACGAACAAGCGACATAGTGATGGATGTGAAAGAAGGAGCCTTGGTGGATTCGTACAAGGCCTTCCAGGATGGACGTGAACTAGATAATTGTCGTATGAAGTAGAGCTTTTTTGACGGTGGAGCTAAGTTGATTGATACGAAAAGGCATAGGCTCTTGATGGGTACGGAATGGCACATCCTTATCGATTCGAGCGAATGCTTGTTGATCTATACGAAGTAGACCTTCGTGATGGATACGAACTGATGTTCGCCGATGGATGCGAAGTAGGCATGAGCCAATCGATACGAAGTGCACCATTGTTGATGGATACAAAGTTGACATACGAGAACCGAGGCTCGACGATGGATATGCACTAGACCAATTCGAACTGAGGTCCATTGATGGATACAAAAACAGGGTTATCTCCTCCAACTTGCATTATAACTTGGGCATACAAACTTGTCGTGTTTTATCAATCGTAGCCTGATTTGGACTTGGACAAAATTCATTGATATCCACAGTGAACCTGTGCATATTCGATATTCGGGAGGAGTGATCATTGGTTTTCAATAAGCTTCTTGATATCTTTGCCTTGCCAAAGGCGGGGTGACATTTGCCTCCCAAAGTACGTCTTATGGAAACATGACGTCTTTGAAAAGATGCACCCTTCCCTCTAATCAGTTATCGTCTTTTCGTTGAAGGTTGTAATCTTTGAATGATTTTCTCGATAATGTGAGCTGCTGATTGTCAATTGTTGTACCCTGTGCTGTTGTAACTAATTGTTGTATGATAGTGGTTAGCTATTTGTCGCCATATTCGTTAACAGATGAGTATTTATTTCCTGTGAATGTTGAAAATTGAATATTAGTCCGACATATATGCATGTAGGTTAACCCGACTCTCGTTAATGTTGCACGTTCACGAGTCATTGTCAGTTCTCTCGTAACGAATTTCGTATCGATCCTCTCTTGAACCGATGTGAAATTCGAGTTGCAAAAATGCTTGATGGTTGTTTTTGGATGTTCCTTCGTATCGTTCCTCTCCTGAATCGACATAAAAGGTTGAAAGATTGCTCTTGCATTAACATAGTCAGCGTCGGTGGATACAAAATTAATGTTTTGCATTGATGAATATGAGCTTCGATGGATACGAAATTATCATTTCATATTGATAGTCTATAGTAGCTCCATCAAGTCTTTGCTGTGTTTTTCATATCGATGGATACGAATTTCGATGGACTCCTTCTCGTACCGATGAACTTGTGTTCTCATGGGTTGAGTGCTGATGGATATGAATAAAGCATCTCGTATCGATGAAGCTCGAGCTGTTGGATTCCAATAGCCAGTTCGCACCGATAGGTATGGGCCCTTGGAGGTTGTGATTTGATGGATTCGAAAGGTGTATCTCGTATCGATGCGCTACGAATGGTGTTAAAAATAATCGATACGAACGGCGGTTTTGAATCGATGTACCCTGGTGACGTTTTTGCCTCGATGAAGGCTTGGGCTGATGGATTTGAAAAGCTTGTTCGAATCGATTCGATAGTTGACCTGCTATGATCGGTCTCGTTGACTGGGAGGTGAAATGCCTTCTTCCTTTACACTCGTGTCCATATAAATACTGTGGACATAGTCATTTTTCACCTTTTTCCTTCGCTTTGCTTCTTCCTTCGTATCAAGAAGAATTGAAAAGTTCAAAACAGCCTTCACCTCAAATCACTTCAACACGCCAAACCTTCGAATCGATAATCTGAAATTAGGTAATTCAATGTCTAAACCATGTTATAGCAACAAGACTCGAATTGGATTGCCAATCCATTTGCCTATGTGATCGACCTCTAGTGATGTTAAGGCCGTAGTCGGCTCAGAGAAAATGGCCATGGTGTTTGAGTAGTTTGGGGAAGATGGATGGCGGAGGGACACGAAGGATTGGGTGAAAATTCGCTCCGGCCTTAATTTCGCATCGACTAGGTGTCAAAGACACTTGATCTCGCATCTAACTCCAACCAAGAACTTCGTATCGGTTGCCTGTTTTTGATTTCGAATCGATTATTGAGCCTCAATTTTTGTTTCTGTCTTTTCGAATCAACAGGGACATGAAGCGCATCCGTGATGGATACGAACTCTGTGGCAACACGATCGATGTGAAGTCAACGTGACCTGAACGATGCGGAATTCATGGAATCGATCGATATGAAATTAGGACTTTCTCAATCGATACGAAGTGGAGGTTTTGGATCAATATGAAATGAAGGTGCTGCGATCGATGCGAAGTGAGTGTTTTGGATCGATACGAAATGAAGGTGCTGCGATCGATGCAAAGTGAGGGTGTCATGATCGATGCCAAGTGAGGGTTTTGGATCGATATGAAATGAAGGTGATGTGATCGATGCGAAGTGAGGGTTTTTGTGAGGAGCGCCCTAAGTTTAGACTTCAATGGATAGGAAACTTCATGCACATTTAAACATTTGACATCGATGAGCTTCTGCCTTGCATAATTGGACTTAATCATTTCACCACTTATTTGACTGCCTATCGAAGCTCGTCGATGGAACTGGAACTTAACAAAAACATGATGAACCCTAACTTGGATCGATCGCTAATACTGGATGGCATGGTTGTGACATTTAGCGATGATGGTCATTCCAGTTGAATTTCAAAGCCTTGTTGTTTACATGCTTTCTTTTACTCTGTAGATTTTTTTCAAGCACTATACAACACTGCACTGCACAACACATTCACACACTTCACACTGGGGATGCATGGGCTTAATATCGTCTAATGATGATTTCTCGTAAGTTAGTTAGTCATGGAACCTTCAAGCTCACAGCAGCAGGAACTTCAGATTTCTCTCCCTCCAACAATCGAGTAACCGATCATCAAGGCCGAAATTATAGACCCAGCCCCGGATGAGATACCTGACGCATCCTTCATTGGTTCCCCGATAGACTCTGTTCCATCAAATGTCTCTGAAGACATGTTGGGGCGAACATGCCTGAGGCATGGCTTGTCGTTCGAAGGTGCATTATTACCGGGTCCGAATGATAGACCGCACCTTCCACCTAATGGATATACCGCATTCAACCGTCATGCGTTTGTGGTTGGGTCACTTCCTCCGTTTAACCAGCATATCAGGGAAGTGTTGTCTTTCCTTGGGATTGCTCCATCTTAGCTGCACCCCAATAGATAAGCGTTGTCGAATAGTTTATTCATTGTGTTCATGGAGCATCTCTTTCGACCACCGATCCCGATCGAGATCAGATATCTATTCATCATTAAGAGCCGGGGAGATAACCCATCTTTCACATTCTTGAAGGCAGTAAGAAATTGTCAAGTCGTAACAATATCGTGGACCATGCTAAGTTATTTCAAGACAGAATGGTTCTATGTCCGATGCCCTCCGGGATTTGCCAGTTGATGGTTATTCAGACGTAATTATTGCAGTCTTCTCATGTAGCTAATAAGACAGTTATAGCTGAAGCTAATCTTATATCTCTTTACTTTACAGCTATAACACAATGGCCTGAAGGTGTCCATTTCAAAGAGATAGTTTAGATTCTTCAAGGAATCCCAAGCGAAGAGAGAAACTCAGTTTTGACGGATAGGAACTTGAGGATTATCGGACTGATCGAGAGGAACCAAAGTATAAGACTCGAGGGAATGCTAAGGGCTAGTTTGAAGAAGCATGCTAAGCGTAAGACCCCCCGACTTGTTATAACCGAGGAGGTTGATTCAAAGAGAACACACACTGACGACGATCTCTTAGCTGGGAATTCGGATGCAGTCCTGGATTCCCAAGGAAAGAGAAAACTGGCTGCTGTTTATATGTAAAAACCCGCATATTTATCGATTTTATATTTAAATATTTCATTTAAATATTTTATCGTTCGTCGGATTTTGGTCCGAAAAGCTACTTTTTGCAAACAGTCGAATTGGGACTCGAGACCACCCCCATTGAGTTCAAAATGACGTTTGCGACCTTTTTGAGTATAAACTTCGATATGTTTGGAGATAGTAGAATTTTGCTACTTTTCACTTAGGGCTTTGGGTTTAGGATGGGTTCAGCCCAATGTGCTAACTTAACACCCCAAACTGAAACCCCCTCTTCCTCTACTTTCAGTTCTAAATAGGTTAATGGTTAAAGAGAATGGGAAATAGAAATCCAAAACCCTAGTTTCCATTTGCAAATCAATTTCTAGCTCCAAATTCAAGAGAACCCATTGATAAGCCTCCTCTTCATCTTCTCCAACTCATTCTCTCTTTGATTTCAGAAATTTCCTAAACCTAATTTAGGAAATGTTTCTCTTTTTAGCTTAGATTCAAGCTTGTTGAGTTGGAATTGAAGAGTTATTGTCATTGTCATTGTTCTATAGCTTCTTCCTCCTTGTTCTTGTGCATAAGGATGAGATTTTTATCTCACATCTATGTCTATATCTATCTTTGTTGTTATGTATGAATTCCTAACACTTATTTATGTTCATTTGCTTTTGGTTTGGATTGATTTGGTGAATATTTCAATTTGTGGTGTTTTGTAGTCAAATCTTTAAAAATCCAATCTTTGATGTTTGAACATGTTTTTGGTGATGCATCGAAGAGACTATAGGGCTGGGTTGTCGCTAGGCATAAATCCTTAGTCGTCGTTGCTCGTCCGATCGCTCCCGATACGTTTTGGCCACTTTGGCCTAGGCAAATTATTGCCCAGACCAGGTGACCAGACGTCTGGTGACCAAGTCCAGACGTCTGGTTTGGACTTGGAGTGGAAAAATATAGCCATGCAGAATATATAAAAAAGGCAGAGACTAATTCCAGACGTCTGAAATTTAGGATCAGACGTCTGGATATGTCTCAGATGTCTTACTTGAAGTTTCAGACGTCTGGGTGTTCTCTGGATTATTCCCAGAGAACAAATCCAGACGTCTAGATTCTAAACTAGACGTCTGAATGGTTTTTAGACGCCTGGATTGGACCTCCAGATGTCTGGAACTGTTTAATTTGCCTATTTTGGCTATTTTTGAGTATATTTCCAACTTTAATCGATTCATGTTTATTCCCTTTTGTTGCTATCATTTATTATGGACTTTGATGACATTTTCATCGTGATTTTTGGGAATATCCATTTTGATGGATTCAGTATCGATTTCTTTGGATTTTATTCACGTCTTCGAATGTGAATTTTTATGATTGATTGTTTCTACAATCAATTCTATGATTTGTCACTTTAAAATATAAAGGTTTTCTATACTATTAGTAAATATCAAAACTCTTTCCTCAAAATGATTTCAACTCTATTTTCAATATCAAACTCATTTATAAATTCGTTTTCCAATCTACTATTATATACAAACCTTTACCTCACTCGTATGAGAAATCTAATTAAACGACTTAGTAAAACAAGTGGTATGAAACGCTTGCGTTTACTTCGTCGGTTAATTCTTGGACTTGTTCGATTGAATCTCTTGTGATAATTTACTAGTGGAGATCTACAATTTGTTCGTAAATATTTAAGTTAAGCTAGTGGTTATGGGACATGAAGCTAAGCTCATATATTTACTAGCTTACTGTAATTGACACTTCATCTTTGATCATGACGTTCATTTTATGTTTTAGATTAGCATTGTGCGATGTCTTTTTGACTTGGTTCATCGGATGTCACGCTGTACGACGTCATTGTTCCCTTTGATTGTGATTTGGTTCATCGGATGTCACGCTGTACGACGTCGTTGTTCCCTTTGATTGTGATTTGGTTCATCGGATGTCACGCTGTACGACGTCGTTGTTCCCTTTGATTGTGATTTGGTTCATCGGATGTCACGCTGTACGACGTCATTTTTTCCCTTTGATTGTGATTTGGTTCATCGGATGTCACGCTGTGCGACGTCGTTGTTCCCTTTGATTGTGGTTTGGTTCATCGGATGTCACGCTGTACGACGTCGTTGTTCCCTTTGATTGTGATTTGGTTCATCGGATGTCACGCTGTACGACGTCGTTGTTCCCTTTGATTGTGATTTGGTTCATCGAATGTCACGCTGTACGACGTCGATGCTCCGAATTATTTGATTTCTGGATTTCGTGTGTTGAATTCTGGAATTTATGTTTCACCAACTTTTACGATTGGCATTGATATGTATGTCATTTATTGTGGCTTGGTGAATGAAATTAGGAGTATGACATTACTTTTTATCTTTGAGAAGATCCGTGCGATATTGATTAATCTCTTATTGGTTTTTCAATTATTTATTTATCACAGCTTGGCATTGTGATTATTATACGTTTACTCATATCTCTTATTCTATATCATTTCATCTGATATTTATAGCTAGATTGATCTGTTTATTATTTTCTTATTAAATAATACTCGGGTCAGACTGAGATTTTACAGGTGCTTCTGCTTGCCACCTTATCGGACCATCATCTGATCTTTTGGTTAACTACTTAGCTTATAGTTTTTGGTTGTGTACAATTTGAGATATAGACTCCTTGATGTATACATATTCTTTTTTCTAGGACTTGTATCTATTCTTTTGTGATATTGTGGATCTTGTTAGACCACTACTCTGATGAACACTTTTATGTGTTATATATATTCATATCTATTTCCGCCTTTGTGATATGAATTATCTGTGACTGATTTGTGTTATGTTTATTTCTATATTTGTTTTCGAAGACCTTTATAGCCACTGTGTCGTAGCTTTGAGTTTGTGTCGGTATGTCGGATTTCCTCTTGAGATGAAAAGTTATATTTTTATCTGGCATATCGGTACTCGCACAAAGAAATTATACAGATGGTCGCTCCTCAACAGCCTTATTCTCCGTGCTAATCGACAGCATTACTCCGCATTGTTCTTGCCTAGCGAGGGCATAGAGGTGGGGCATCACAGCTTGGTATCAAAGCCAAACTTCGGAACAATGTAGAATAATTTAACAAGGATCATCGTCCTAAGTCCATCTTAGGAGTCCTGCTTTAGGATTTATTCGAGTCTTCGTACTGTTCTATCCTACTTTCTTTTATGATTCGTTGTTTTATCTATCAAGATTGCTTGATATTTATTTTGAGAATAACTTTTTCCTCTTCTTTCTTCCTTTCTTAAAGAAGAGAAATGGTTAGACCAGGCTGTCCCAACACCCGTCAATCTAGTGCTACTCCCCAGGATGGAGTATTTATATCTGCCCAGCAGCTTTTAGATCTTGTTAAGAACGCTCAAGCAGCCGGACCCAATCTAGAGCCTACACATCCTAGATCCGGTTTTGCACGCTTGTGCAGAGATTATACCGATTTGGGTGGAAGGCCATTTAGGGGATCTGAGAGTGTTATAGAAATTCAAGCTTGGCTCAAATCATGCGATCGCATCTTTTCTTGCATGAACCTTATTGAACTTCATCGAGTCCAAGTGGCTTCTAGCATGCTCCAAGAAAGAGCATTAGATTGGTATGAGATTTAAATTTCTAAAATCGTTGAAGCGGATCTCACTTGGGAGCAATTCCGGGAAAGGTTCGAATTGAAATTTTTGCCGGAGGCCGAAAAAGTAACTTTGGCCCGGCGTTTTATCGACATTGTTCAAGGTGAATCTTCTTTGACAGACTATGTCGCATCTTTCGAATCTCTTTCCAAATACGGGGTTGAGTACATTAATACCCCATTGAAGAAAAATCAGAGATTTGTCTATGGCTTGAATAAGAATCTTAAGAAGCCATTACTTCTGAAACTTGAGGTTTCATTTGATCAGCTTATTGACATCGCTCTTCGTCTTGAAGAGGCCGATAATGAAGGTGATGTTGAAGTTGTGCGTGCCCAACAAAACTTCGACAATAACTTGAAGAGGCCTATCAAATTCAAAGGCCCCAATTCTAATAAGAAAGGGAAGCAACCAATTCCGGTAGCAAAGACTCCTACCTCTAGTCGTGGACAATGCTACAATTGTGGTTCCACGAGCCACTATGCAAGGGAGTTGTAACGACCCAGAATTTCTAGTAATTAAAATTTGAATATTTAATTAATTTTAAATATTAATAAGTGAAATTTATAAGTCGAATAAATTTTATTTCGAATAATTGGATTTAATTGGATAACTAAATCGATAATTTAATATATGAAAATACAGAAATAATTGAAAATTGGGTTAAATATGATTGAAAATGATTTGTAAAATTTTATCTTATCATATTGGAGTTAGAACGATACTTTAGAACTTTAAAAATTGAATTAAGAGTTAATTTGTGAAAATTGAATATTTTAATATTTAATTATCGATTGGAAATTAGCCATTTTTCGAACAATCTCAGAATTGGACGAAACTAGTTCCATTGGATTCGTAATAGTTTGTTATTATCGATTTCAATTTTCGTAGCAATTGGAGTTATCGTTTGACCGTGGCAGCTCGAAACGCATCGAAATTGTTTTAATATTAATTTGGCGAGTTAAAATAGCCATTTTTCAAACAGTCTCGGATTTCGATGAAACTAGTTTCATCGGATCCATAATGTGATATTATTGTATGGTTTCAAATTTCGTGTCAATCGGATATACCGTTTGTCCGGTGCAAACTAAAACGCCTAGAAAATCGTTTAAATCGGTTTAATTTTAAATTGAACGTTTATTGCCATAACTCGCACAGATGACCGAATTAGCTCCCGAAACACATTCCATTGTGTTCGGAACGTGGGGTAAACCTTAGGAACGCCAACCGGTATGCTTCGTTTGGAGTTCGGGAATTCCGGGTGAATAGTAAATTGGAATATTTTCTATAAAAGCCCCTTAGAATTCATTTTTGCAAGCCAAATGAAAACCTAACCCTAATTATAAGCCGGCCGTCATTTTTCTGTTCAATGGCCAGAAATCATCTTCTTTTCCTCCTCATTTTCTTCCAATCCGTAACTCATTTCGAAAAACTTCCAACTAGAAGATTGAATAGGCCAGTGAGTTCTAGATATCCAACGGGTATGATCGTGTTTGGAGCAAAGATTCAGCGGCAATTTGTTCGTGAAGGTAGCGCGTTCTATCGCGTTTTTCAATGCCTAGGCTCGACCGAGCTTCGAGCTTTGGCGGCCGATGGGGGCTCTGGTGTGGGGCTACGTGATGGTGGCGTTCGATCGATGCCGAAGTCAACATGGTGGTCGCGACTTGGTGGTATACGAACGTGGTTTTGGGTTCTACGGCCTGTAGAAGCAAACGTGAGAGATAAAGGAGATAGCGGCCCTGATGCGTTGACTTCAAAATGCACGGTGATGATCTACTTAGGTTTAGAAAATAAAGAAAATATGTTGTAAATTATATATTAAAAATTCGTGTAACTTTAAAAATTCGTATCCTTTTCATACGAGGTCGAAAATGCGCGAAACCAGTTGCATTGGAATCGTATGAACGAGCACTACGCTATGGAATTGGATTGGAGTCGTTTAGAGTTAGTGAGAATTTCGGGTAAAATTAAACGCGTTTAATTAAATTCGAAATAAAAGCTGAAAACGAAATTGAAATCAAGGTGAGAACTTCTCACTCAATCGAATCGGTTTCGATTTATATTTTAAATAGTTAGATTTAAAATTGCTTGAATATATGTTGAATGATAATTCCAGTTATTGATTGCTGTTTGGTTGTAATATTAGATATAATAGGATATATCTATATATAGCAATATATATATTGGCATATGTATATATTGGAATTGATTTCCCGCATTGTATAGCGGATGAGACCTTATTGCGCCGTCTATTAAGCGGATAATATTTTATAAATCCCATATACCACGATAATTCCGTAATGGAACGGAATTGGTATTGTGCTAATGTTTATGGATGCAGGGAAACAGGTTGGAGGGATCCAACTGGATTCCTCAACTGTATTGATTTATTTACAGATATTTTGATATTTGTTGATTATCATATCGATATATGATATTTGGATGTCGTGATTGACTATTTGGTGCTGTTGCATCATCGGATCCATTTTAAAAAAAAGTTTTAAAGTAACGATTTTGATTTTTTAAAAGGATTTTAAAGTGATTTTTCAAAGTACATGTTTTTATTAAATTTTGAATTGATTCATTTTAAATAATTAAAACGTTATAAATTTTTATGTTATAAAAAATTAAGATTTTTGAGAAATATAACCAAAATGAGATTTTTGGAAATAAATAGTTAATTAATTTATAAATTGGGTTAAATTAGGATTTTTGAATTATTAAAAACGATGTGTATAAAAGACTTATAAAATTGATATTTTATAAATAAAAAATATTGGAATATTAAAACGAGTTTTTATAAGTGTTAAAAATGAAATAAAGATGAATTTCATAAGTGAAAGTAATTTATAGATTTATAAATTGTGAAGTTATAAAAATGAATAGATTTTGTAAAATAGAAGATTTATAAGTAATTATCATATAAATCGGATTTTGGCATTTAAATGAGATATAAATGAAATTTGTTAATAATGAGATTTATAAATCGAAGCTTATAAATAGAAATGGAATTTATAGACGTTGTTTTATAAATCCGAAATCAATTGAATTTGATAAATTGAATATTGAAGTTTATTAAAGAAAATATATTCACGATTTTGGACAGTGAATACATTATTGAATAAAATGGTCATGTTTGGCAAAATGAATATTATAAAATGAAGTTAATTATTTTAAAGATGTTTTAAAATGTATTATGAATCGAAACCCTAGATTTCAACATTTATTGTTGAAATAGACGTTTTCGAGAAAGAAGGAAATGGTGGACTATAACATTGTTGTTATAGTAAATGATTTCCGAAAGGAAATGTTTTTGTATAGTATTGGGATTTATATATCTATTTTAATTTCGAATCCCTATACTAGTGATTTTGGGTTGTCGTAACGATGTTTTGCGCAACATTCGTTTTGGCCCAAATAAATGTGTTTAAGAGAATGATTTCCTTAAGTAATGAAATATATACTTAATTTTGATTTAAGTATATTGAATATTTTCAAATGTTCAAAATAAATAGATTTGTGAAGTACTTATTATTAAATGAGTATGGAAATATTTTTCCAATGTGAAATGAACGTTTTAGAATTTATCCTTGTAAAGATAAATTGAAAGTGAATATTTGAAAATCGATTGAAAATCGTACATCATAGATATTTTGGGATTATAAATTCACTATGGAATTTATAAAAGAAAGGGGAATTAGTTTAAAAATAAACGTTGATTTATTTTTAAAGTGTGGGAATAAATTTACGGATTTGGAACGTAAATATAAAGTAAATCGGTAAGGATTTATTTAAATTGGTTTAAATGAAACATGTTGAAATGAAAGTATTTCGCATAAGGAAAATGATTGAAATTTGTTTTCAAAAGTGATAAAGGTGAAAAGTGATTTGAAAATTTGTTTTCGAATGGTTGAAGTGTGGAAACGATATGTATCTTGTAAAGATATTTTGGAAAGTAAATAATTTAGGAAATTATTTGGATTTCGTGATGTTGAACACGCCTATTAATAGTTAAATAATCCGACTATCAATATTTACCTTTAAATAGGTATTTGTTGTGATTTGCTTGAATTTGAATGCCACACTTATTTTTGAATAAGCGCGCGCTATTCGGGTTAGCCGAGAAAGGACCTTGGGGTCGTATAACCCATTCCAAATATGTGATACGTCGTTATGGATTGCATTTGATGACCGGTGTTGAAGACCGGATATTTTTGAAAACGGAAGGATTACCGTTGAGTTACTCTGCATCGGCTGATCTTCGATATAGAGGTTTTATCACCCTTAGTGATGGGAAGTCTGGACGTGATTAGAAATTATCCGGAATGCAAGGACTTCTTTGTAAGTGCCTTCGGTTCTGTTCGAGCCCGGAACAGACTTGTATGGATTGTATGTCTGACATTACAAATTGAGATATAAAGCTGATTTCTTTCAAATATATTTCTGTTGGTGGCGGAGAATTTATTCTCTTAGCTTAACACCCTTCTCTGAGACGTACGAGCTCATAGGTTATATAGTTGAAGGTTATTAGTGATATACTCCCAATTTGGTAGTGTGGCATGCTGAGTGTTGCTGTGAAATGATCATTGTTTGACCATTTGTGATATGATCATTTGTTTGATCATTTATCTTGGTGATCATTTCTATGATCATTTGGTTGACCCAAAGCACAGCTTTTGTATAAAGCGTGGCTTTGTGGACGAGACTTCATCGGACCTCACACCCCGGAAATGGTCAAAACAGGAAGGATGCGGCAAGGTTATTAGGGGGTAGCGCCCCTTTAGTGTATGTCATTCCTTCTGGATAGAGGTGGTATCATGGTATGGAGCCCAGATATTTAATCTATGTTGTTGCTGCAAATTTTGTGGTTGTTGGAAATCGAGGATCCTCGGATAGATCGGTTACGATCGGGGGATGACATATTCGTGTCAGTAGTTACCCAGTTAGGGGTAACCCGGCCTTGTGTTGGCAGAGATCCGGTTTGGTTCTCGGGACGTCATTCCAAAGGCGTTTCCATGTGGCAATGGGAAGTTCCTTGGCCTGACCATTTGTTGGAAATCCCAAGAAACAATACGATCTTGTACGGTTTTAGCTGTAGAACCTATCATTCACTTATGGTGGCGCCCCACTGTTTGGATGGTAGCTATAGTAGGCATAAATGCGAAATGCCTATGCTGGCTAAGATTTATATTCTACTTTCAAAATTGTTTTCTACACTATGCACTTATAATAATATCAAATGTTTCTTTTTAATGCGATCAAGCATCTTTGACTATCATAAGGAGAAATCTCCTCCAATTCTGCGTTTGCATTGTGTGTGTGTGCGGGAGGCCATATGGTAGTCTTATTTTTTTTTAAAAGCATTGCGAATTGACTTTAAAAATATTCCTCTATTTAGTTTTAAAGATAAACTGTTTTGAGTTCTCACACCAGTCACATGACTGACTCGGAGTTTATTGTTTTCTTTCCTAAACTCTGGGTGCCCACCAATTTCCACACGGGCAGTCAAGAGTTAAGGTTTATCAGTATATTCTGGAATTCAGGAGTTGCTGGAGGCAAGCTAGATAGCATGGCGTATTACTAGTATATAGTATTTCTTTTCCACTGTTTGTTGTTGTTTGTTGTTGTACACTCTGATGATATGATGTAATGTGATGTAATGTAATAACTGATATAGTTCTTTGTTTAAAGATTATTCATTTATCTATTATATGTTGTTCCGCTGCGATTGTGAGATTCTGATATTGTTCTGTTATTTCTTTCTGTTCTGTTCTATCTTTTCTCTCTTTTTCTATCTTTTTCTTCTTCTTTAACCCTAACATTTCGGTTTTCCGGCAATGAAAAATTGCAAACGTTACAGGAGTGTCCGACACCCCTCTTTTGTCGCTATTGCAAAAATTCGGGTCACCATATTACTGCATGTCCCGTTCTTCAAAGTAAGAAGGAGGGAGAAACTCAATGCAGTGCAAGCCCCTAGTGGCACCTCTCTTGGTCAAGGTATTTCTCATTCAATCCTTGATGACATTTGCTTTGTGATTATCTTGTTCGTGTTCTTTTTGATATGGGTTCCATCTCACTATTTTATATCAAAAGAACTTGTTGATTCTTTTTCTTTAAACATTTTGGGCTTGATGACTTCTTTGACAATTGCGAATCCGGTTGGTAGATCCGCAACACTCAATTTGTCTTATTGATGTCGAAATTATTTTATGTAATTTTTCTGTCCGAGCCGATTTTTACTTAGGCTTCGGAATTTACTTTTGTAAGGATTGGCTTAATTATTATGAGGCCATATCCTTTGTCCCGTGTGGACTATTCATCTTTGACATTTTCAACTTGTTAAGCAGATTTCTATTTTTCCTTTATGATTTTGATTCCAACTTGATGGCATCATTTTATTTCTTAAGTCCACTTATAAGGAAAGTGTTATTTCTCTCATTCATGTAGTTTGAGAAATTTTTTGGTATTTTTGAGCTTGTCTTAGGATTATCACCTAAGTAATCTTTTGTGTGGTGCTAAGGTCTTTTCAGTTTGACCTTACCACCGATTTTCATTTGCTACGAGTTGCGGAAGTTAGCATTCCACTTACCGCATTCCACACTTGTTATGATTCCTATGAATGAATTATTATGTCATTCAGTTTGTCCAGCTTATTTCATCCATTTTAGGTATCGAGCATTCTATCGTATATCTCGATGATTCCATTTTTTGCATTTATTGATTTTGGATGAAAATAGCAATTTAAAATTTTGCAAAATCTTTTTCATAAGATTTATTTAGAAGTATAACTGGATTTTTGTTCTTAAAACGAACAAAGAATATTCTTAGAAGTTTTTGAGAAACTTACTTATCCTATAGAATATGATTTTGTGATTGTATTGCCCATTTAGTGTTTTAAGAATTCTTGTCGATGCGCTTGATCAACGTTATCGACAAGAATCTCCTAAATGCTTTGATGAGACAGTCAGACACGATATGTTGACTTGTAAAAATGTAAACTTTTGTAGAAAGATTATTACATAAAAATAAAAATGTAATTTTGAAAGTTTTAACTTTTCGAGAAAGAGGATTATTTAAAAGAACTCTTCCTTTCGATACTCTTATTCTTGCGATTCCTGAAGGGGAACCAAGACTTTGCTATTTGTACCGATACTAGTCGTATTGGTTTGGATGTCATTCTTTTGCAAAGGAGAACGTGCTATCACTTGCGCTTCTAAATCATTATAGCTTATCGAGACTAGATATACCACTCATGATCTAGTGCTCGCAGCTATTATTTTTACTTTTGGAATTTGGCATCATCATATTTGGATGAGAAATTTGTTCTCTACCTCGATCATAAATCTTTGGAATATTTATTTTCTCATAAGGAACTTCATGTCGATTCGAGTTCCTAGCATCTTATGATCTTGATATTCTGGAAATCGTGTTGCCAACGCGCTTTGTCGTAGGCAACAAGTTGTTGATTCTTTGATGTTGTCTGAATGGAATTATCTTTTTATCAAGTTCATCGAACGTTTTGATATACTTCGTTTTATTGAGCTTTATTTCATATTTTTATTGACTAGTGTCCAATGTTCTTTTATGGTGTTCGGTTCATCGGATGTACTGTTATTATACTACATCGTTGTTCCGGTTTATCGGTTCATTGGACGTACCGTTTTTGTACTACGTCGGTGTTCCGAAATTATTCAGGCTTTGGTTCATTGGACGTACCGTTTTTGTACTACGTTGATGTCCCAAATTATTTGAGTTTCTCGTTTTTCGTGCGTACTGTTATTATACTACGTCGTAGAGCCAGCTCAATTTTCTGATATTCATGACGTTTTCTCACGTCTTTCTACTACGAAGATGCCTTACGGATTCCCATTTTTATTCTTGAGCCCGGTGATATTGTGGAAATTGAAGTTTCACCAGATTTGATTTATGAGAAACATCCCATTCGCATCATTGCTTCGAAGTTGAGCGCCTTCGGAATAAAGATGTTCTTCTTGTGAGAGTTCAATGGTTCTCAAATCCTAGGGATTACTCTTGGGAATCTAGAAAATTCATCGAGCGATCCCATTCGTGCTAACTCGTTCGTGCTCTATATGGTGAACTTCTTATTTCAATTTTCCTTTGTGTTGATATGCTTTTATGGTTGCTACTCTTTATTTTCTTCTTAAGTATTGCGAGGACGCAATTTCTTTAAGGAGGGGAGTCGGTAACAACCCGCATATTTATCGATTTTATATTTAAATATTTTATTTAAATATTTTATCGTTCGTCAGATTTTGGTCCGAAAAGCTACTTTTTGCAAACAGTCGAATTGGGACTCAAGACCACCCCCATTGAGTTCAAAATGACGTTTGCGACCTTTTTGAGTATAAACTTCGATATGTTTGGTGATAGTAGAATTTTGCTACTTTTCACTTAGAGCTTTGGGTTTAGGTTGGGTTCAGCCCAATGTGCTAACTTAACACCCCAAACTGAAACCCCCTCTTCATTCACTCCCTCTTCCTCTACTTTCAGTTCTAAAGAGATTAATGGTGGAAGAGAATGGGAAATAGAAATCCAAAACCCTAGTTTCCATTTGCAAATCAATTTCTAGCTCCAAATTCAAGAGAACTCGTTGGTAAGCCTTCTGTTCATCTTCTCCAACTCATTCTCTCTTTGATTTCAGAAATTTCCTAAACCTAATTTAGGAAATGTTTCCCTTTTTAGCTTAGATTCAAGCTTGTTGAGTTGGAATTGAAGAGTGATTGTCATTGTCATTGTCATTGTTCTATAGCTTCTTCCTCCTTGTTCTTGTGCATAAAGGTGAGATTTTTATCTCACATCTATGTCTATATCTATCTTTGTTGTTAGGTATGAATTCCTAACACTTATTTATGTTCATTTGCTTTTGGTTTGGATTGATTTGGTGAATATTTCAATTTGTGATGTTTTGCAGTTAAATCTTTAAAAATCTAATCTTTGATGTTTGAACTTGTTTTTGGTGATGCATCGAAGAGCCTATAGGGCTGGGTTGTCGCTAGGCATAAATCCTTAGTCGTCGTTGCTCGTCCGATCGCTCCCGATACGTTTTGGCCACTTTGGCCTAGGCAAATTGTTGCCCAGACCAGGTGACCAGACGTCTGGTGACCTGGTCCAGATGTCTGGTTTGGACCTGGAGAGGAAAAATATAGCCACGCAGAATATATAAAAAAGGCAGAGACTAATTCCAGACGCCTGAAATTTAGGATCAGACGTCAGGATAGGTCTCAGACGTCTGACTTGAAGTTTCAAACGTCTGGGTGTTCTCTGGATTACTTCCAGAGAACAAATCCAGACGTCTAGATTCTAAACCAGACATCTGATTGGTTTTTAGACGCCTGGATTGGACCTCAAGACGTCTGGAACTGTTTAATTTGCCTATTTTGGCTATTTTTGAGTATATTTCCAACTTTAATCGATTCATGTTGATCCCTTTTTGTTGCTATCATTTATTATGGACTTTGATGACATTTTCATCGTGATTTTTGGGAATATCCATTTTGATGGATTCGGTATCGATTTCTTTGGATTTTATTCACGTCTTCGAATGTGAATTTTTATGATTGATTGTTTCTACAATCAATTCCATGATTTGTCACTTTAAAATATAAAGGTTTCCTATACTAGTAGAAAATATCAAAACTCTTTCCTCAAAACGATTTCAACTATATTTTCAATACCAAACTCGTTTATAAAATCGTTTTCTAATCTACTAGTATATACAAACCTTTACCTCACTCGTATGAGAAATCTAATTAAACGACTTAGTAAAACAAGTGGTATGAAACGCTTGCGTTTACTTCGTCGGTTAATTCTTGGACTTGTTCGATTGAATCTCTTGTGACAATTTACTAGTGGAGATCTACAATTTGTTCGTAAATATTTAAGTTAAGCTAGTGTTTATGGGACATGAAGCCAAGCTCATATATTTATTAGCTTACTGTAATTGACACTTCATCTTTGATCATTAGAATTATTTTATGTTTTAGACTAGCATTGTGCGATGTCTTTTTAACTTGGTTCATCGGATGTCACACTGTACGACGTCGTTGTTCCCTTTGATTTTGATTTGGTTCATCGGATGTCACGCTGTACGACGTCGTTGTTCCCTTTGATTGCGATTTGGTTCATCGGATGTCGCGCTATACGACGTCGTTGTTCCCTTTGATTGTGATTTGGTTCATCGGATGTCGCGCTGTACGACGTCGTTGTTCCCTTTGATTGTGATTTGGTTCATCGGATGTCGCGCTGTACGACGTCGTTGTTCCCTTTGATTGTGATTTGGTTCATCGGATCTCACGCTGTACGACGTCGTTGTTCCCTTTGATGGTGATTTGGTTCATCGGATGCCACGCTGTACGACGTCGTTGTTCCCTTTGATTGTGATTTGGTTCATCGGATGTCACGCTGTACGACGTCGTTGTTCCCTTTGATTGTGATTTGGTTCATCGGATGTCACGTTGTACGACGTCGTTGTTCCCTTTGATTGTGATTTGGTTCATCGGATGTCACCCTGTACGACGTCGTTGTTCCCTTTGATTGTGATTTGGTTCATCGAATGTCACGCTGTATGACGTCGATGCTCCGAATTATTTGATTTCTGGATTTCATGTGTTGAATTCTGGAATTTCTGTTTCACCAACTTTTACGATTGGCATTGATATGTGTGTCATTTATTGTGGCTTGGTGAATGAAATTAGGAGTATGACATTCCTTTTTATCTTTGAGAAGATCCTTGCGATATTGATTAATCTCTTATTGGTTTTTCAATTATTTATTTATCACAGCTTGGCATTGTGATTATTATACGTTTAGTCATATCTCTTGTTCTATCTCATTTCATCTAATAATTATAACTAGACTGATTCGTTTATTATTTTCTTATTAAATAATACTCGGGTCAGACTGAAATTTTACAGGTGCTTCTGCTTGCCACCTTATCGGACCATCATATATCTTTTGGATAACTACTTGGCTTGTAGTTTTTGGTTGTGTACAATTTGAGATATAGACTCCTTGATGTATACATATTCTTTTGTCTAGCACTTGTATCTATTCTTTTGTGATATTGTGGATCTTGTTAGACCACTACTCTGATGAACACTTTTATGTGTTATATATATTCATATCTATTTCCACCTTTGTGACATGAATTATCTGTGATTGATTTTTGTTATGTTTATTTCTATATTTGTTTCCGAAGACCTTTATAGCCACTGTGTAGTAGCTTTGAGTTTGTGTCGGTATGTCGGATTTCCTCTTGAGATGAAAAGTTATATTTTTATCTGGCATATCGGTACTCGCACAAAGCAATTATACAGATGGTCGCTCCTCAACAGCCTTATTTTCCGTGCTAGTCGACAGCATTACTCCATAGTGTTCTTGCCTAGCGTGGGTATAAAGGTGGGGAGTCACATTATAAATGCCCCAAACCCAGGAGATGGAAATCTATGGTATGTCCATGTCCGTTCCTGGACTTAGAGTTTCAAAGGCTTCTCCCCCACGAGTGGAAAATCTTTTCGAAGGGCTCACCCATACCCCAATCCCGGACTAGTGTCCTTCCAACACGATGCCGGATTGGAGGAACTTCAACACGCTTTAGATTTAAGAGAGTCTCTTCCCACTAGCGTGGTCAAAACTTTCGGTTGGTCGGGTGTTACACTTACATACACACTTCACGGCACCACACGAATTTTGACCATAGGTTGATCGCTCTAGGGAATTACTAATTCTATTCTCCTTTTACTTTGTAGATACAATGACCGATCGAGAATCGATGCTAGGCATACTTCGGAAAGCTTGCCGATCTTCATCATATTACGAGGCACACCAAAGAGATGCGGACATGGAATATTACCAGGGATATTCCAGTCAGGAGCGGTATGAAAGAGATAGGGAGTACATACACCGATCTCGACCTCGCTTACCCCCTCCCAAAAATCCTTTACAGCCTCCGGTCCTCGTTTCACGACCCCTAGAAACTTCGCGACATAAACCGTCTTCTCATGTTCTACGGTCTGAAGCTCAACAACGCAGGACAGAAGTAGCGACTCGCGTAGTTGCAGAGCAGGTCCTCGCCGAGCCTACGACGAAAGGAGCGATTAAACTCGCTCAGTTGAAGAAAGATTTTCCCAATATTTGTTTCGACGGGTATTTTTCCCCCCGCATTTAAAGAGAATTCCGAAGGAGGCTGAGAACATTGTTCCAGACTATGTTGTGGATATCTATTTTAGTATAAGGAGTAGGCAAAAGCCGCGAGAAAAGCATCAAAAGTGGCTTTTGAGCGAGACGCCATAATCGAGAAGTAGGAGAAAGAGCTTGCACAAAAAGATCGGATTATTCAGATGCTCATGAAGCCGAGACTTCCCGAAAATCTGAAATGGAAGCTCTCAAAAAGGCCGATGATACTAACTCGGCCATGGATAGGATAAGACAACAGCATTATGCCATGATGCAAGACATGGGCCATAGGAACACCATCGTCACTGCCGAACAGGACGAGGCCCTTAAAGAGATCAATGTGCTTAAGTCCAAATTCTTCGAGATCATTAAAGAGAAGGATATTGACAGTATTTTCGCATAAGAAGAATGTGATCAGGCGGCGGTGCTTCAGGATGAAAGGGATGTGGCTTTGGAGAAAGTCTACATGGTGGATGCTGAGGTCAAAGAGAAAGCTCGGATGGCGGAGTCCAGGCTGGAGGCCGATATAGAGGAAATTCTCGTTGCCTATAATATCAATGTGTTGAAACATAGAAATTTGGCATGGCTTGAGAACTACTAGACACATCTCTACCACGCTTGGAACCTATTGGTCGAACAGGAGAAGGAGGTGCATATGGCTGGACCATTCGATGAGTTTGAGTTGGAGAATCGTGTGCTGACCGAGGATGAAAAGAAGATTCACCACGATTCGACGATCTCACGTGAGAAGGAGAAGCTTGGCCCCAAGCACCAGGAAATTAGGGAAGGCTTGGGTGTTGAGCATCAAGCCATAAATTCCGAGATTATTGCTACGCCTCGATCTGAGCCTATTTCAGCGGCTGAACTCCAGTCTATCCCAGCTTACAATTCAGAGAAGCCATAGCTATCGCCCATCAAGGAGCACACCTCGAAAGACTCTCATCCATCTGAGAGCCAAACTGAGGAAGGCACTCTGAACAAAGCTTATGCGTGTTCATAATAAGGGACTCGCCTTAAAGCGCTTACTAACAGTTTCTCTTCTTCCTCTGTTTAGTGGCTGGAGTTACATCGTCAGTGCCTCCTACAATCCAAGAATTGCATCAAGCTAGGAGACCATTATTGCTGAGGCGACCACTACAACAACGACCATGCCAATCGAAGGAACGCAGGGCTGTTCACTTTCTTTCGATGAGCAGATGATGAAAGAGCTTCTAGGTTGACACAGTGACCCCTTCGCGGACTTGCCGTTTGTCTTTAGTGGACTTGTGCCCGTGTCTGGTGCTTCAACACAAACTACTACTGCACCAGCAAAGCTTAATCTATTTGCGAGGAAGAGATAGTTGCCGAAATCAATGCTGAGTTGGATGTCGCAGCACACGGTGGGAGTTCTGAGGGTGGAATGGCGGCACTTGGCCCAACTCCGCTAAGAATGATCTCACCCGGAGGTACACTTTTCGATACCAGTGTGCCTATTCCACCCCCTGTTGCAGTTTCGACGCCTCCTACAGGGAGCATTCCTCTAGATTTAAGTTCGAAAGAGGATATTGACATCATGCCTCCGTCTAGAGACGATCCGTCAAACGGTAAATCCTCAAAACGAAAAATCACTAGCGGCTCTAGTGGATCCACACTGAACAAAAGGCTGAAGAAGAAAAGGGAGTAGATAGGCCTTTTCAGTGCATTTTCTATAGTTAAGAACTTGTTTTTAGCTTTTTTTATAGGCCGTGTATAAATGTAGGTTCGGCCCCTACTAGTAGGGATTTTGGGAAACTTGTATATGAATCTTCACTTACAATTAGTTGAAATGAAATTTTGTTTTCTTGTTTCAACTTTTATTTCTGTGCTTTATTCTTAAGGGTTGTAGTGATTGAATCTTAGTTTAGTGCGCTTGTGGAGTTTCAACTTTTGAGTTGAGTTTGTCGTTATTCACCAAGTCAGGAAATCAAAAACATGAAGTTTAATTGGAAATCGAGTTGGGCTTTGACGCTGCACTGTTTCGGCTAGTGATTAATGCTTAAGTCTTGTCCCTATTCCGGGGACAAGTTGTAAAGATTAGCTAGCAATCGTAATTTGTCTCTATTACTTCGAATTTAACCTCGTCAGATCGATGCTAAAACAAGTGAGAGTCGAGCGGTCGTATCACATTTGCTTACCCTAAATAGCCACATCCGCACTTCGAGGATCTGCATTTGCATTTTGGTTGTCAATCGCGCCCATTGAAATTTCAAGTACATGTCCACGCTCTGGGGACATAGATTAGTTTATAAGCGGTCGTTTACATCCAAGTCATGTTTATACTCTGTCAACACTCCAGGGATCTAGAGTTGTTTACGATCGATAATCTGGTTCGCACTCTGTGGACCTAAAGATAATCGACGTTTGCAACCCAGTTCGCATTCCCAGAACTCGGCTTTGATGATTATACTCCAATTCAAACTCTGGGAGTTTAGAGCTGATGCTTATACTCTGGTTCGCACTCTAGGAGTCTAAATTTGATGTTTATACTCCACTTCACACTCTGGGAATTTGAAGTTGGTGTTTATACCCTGGTTCGCACTCCGAGAACTCAAAGTTGATGTTTATGCTCCAATTCGCACTTTGGGAACTTATAGTTGGCCGATAGATGGTGAGTCACATCTGTTTAAGCTTTTAGGATTTCGTTCGAACTTTGGGAACGATGGATTTATCAGCATCATGGACGGTCGATTCACATCCACCCCGAGTTAACAAGTTAGGTCGTTGGATGTGTGGATCCATCCTCCTCAAACTTGGATAGGATACGGTCGAAGTCGTTAGATGGACTGGTCCACCTCCTTTAAGACTGTATTTATGAGTTTATACTCCTACCTGCACTCTGGGAGTTTGGAGTTTAGTGAAAGGATTGTCATCTATTAATCCTTATTTGACTTTAGTGTAGTGACTTGCCCCCGAGCTTGGGTTTCACTTAGAGAGTGGCCGGTCGTATCACAATCACTCCCTATTTGAATAAATTCCACCGTATTATGGATTTAGCTCTTCGTGCTTCATGATGTTGTTCATCGCATTCAATAAATCACAGCTCTGGCTCGAAGAGATGGCTTTTTATTGCTGAAATGAGAAAATAATGTAGAATCAGTTGCCTTATTACAAATTCACATTTCGAAATGCAGAAACAAATTGTAAATAAAAGAACGAGCTAAATAAATAAAGCTTGTTATGTGTAGTAGCGACGAAGGCTCTCGCTGTTCCAGGCTCTCGGCAAAGTAAGACCATCAACGGTCGATAACTTGAACGAGCCATGTCCGAGTTTTTGCGTAATCACATACGGTCCTTCCCAATTAGGTTTCATGTGTGAAGGGACCAGATAGATTCTTTTGGGAACGATATCGCCGAGTTCAAATGTTTAGGGCCAGACCTTGGCATTGTATAATTGGGTGACTCGACTTTGATATGCAGCTGCCCTCGAATCAGCCTCTTCATGCTTCTCATATGGGAAATCCAAGGATTCAGCAAGTAATATGGAATTTGTCTTCGGATCATAGTAAGTCACATGATGAGAAGGTACTTCCATCTCGACTAGAATAACGGCTTCTGAGCCATAAGATAAAGAAAATGGAGTGTGTTCGGTCATGGACTTGTGAGTCGTTCGGTAAGCCCATAAAGCCATAGGAAGTTCATTAACCCACTTGCCCTTGGCCTTTGCCTGTTGTTTTTTCAAAGTCGACTTGATAGCATTTTTAACAGCTTCAACCTGGCCTTCGCTTGAGGGTGTGTAACCATAAAGAATTTCTTGTGAATATGAAACGCTGACAGGAATCCTTGAACTCAACATTGTCGAACTCGGCTCCGTTGTCAGTAATGATGGTATGCGGGAGACCAAATCGGTAGATAATGTTGCGAATTATGGAGTTGATAACTTTCTTCGTCGTGATTATTGCAAGAGGTTCGGCTTCAGCCCATTTGGTAAAGTAGTCAACTACGACGATGTTGTACTTCGCACAACCTTTGGCCAAAGATAGAGTGCCGATTATATCAACGCCCCATACTGCAAACGGCCACGGGCTGCTATCTCAGTAGGTGGGGCTCTGGGAATTTGAGCATGTTTCTGGCATTTATCACATTTCCTGGCGCAATATGCTGCATCACGGTTTACACTTAGCCAGTAATACCCGTATCAAAGTACGTTCTTAGCGAGAGCTTGCCCCCCGGTGACCACATTCTCCTTCATGTACATCATGTAAAACTCATTTAATTTCATCATGCGAGATACAATGTAGGAGAGGAACTGAATATCCTCTTCTATGCATGACTCCATTCTAAAAAGTAAACCATGAGGCTTTTCGAAGAATCTATCTTTTTTCACTTCTGCGCTCAGGTAGCGTTCCATGCTCGATGTAATTTCGGTATGGAGTCATCCACGACTCCATGCTGGGAGCGGTTTCAAATACAGATTCTGTCTCCATCTGATCGATGCTCGGAGAAGATAATGTCTCCACAGGAGCAAGTCCCATTTGCTGTACTTCGCCCATGCGAGCTATCTTTGCCAATGAATCAGCTTTTTGATTGCGCTCATGGGGTATGTAAAAGACGGCATGGTAGTCAAACTGATCAAGTATTCCTTGGACTCAGGCTAGGTAAGCAACTAGTCTTCGATCCTTAGCCTGATATTCACCCCGAACCTAGCATATGACTAATTGGGAGTCACAATAAATTTCCACGGCAATAATTCTCAAATCATGGGCGAGTTTCAATCGAACAAGCAAGGCTTCATATTGAACTTCATTATTGGTCTCACGAAATTCAAATTTCAAGGCATAGCATATGGATCGGCCTTCAAGGGTTTCAAGTACTACTCCAGCACCCAAGCACCGATCATTTAATGCACCGTCAGTATGCAGCATCCATATATATTTGGGGGATTTACTGGTCTCGGGAAAGTCCTCGGGAACGGTAAATTCAGCTATGAAATTTGCTAGGACTTGTCTTTGAGTAGCTCTTCTTGGTGTATAAGTGATATCAAACTGACTCAGTTCAATGTTCCACTTGAGTAACCTACCAGACGTCTCAGGCCGCATAAGGACCTGTCCTAACGGCTGATCGGTGTACACAGTGATAGGATGAGCTTGGAAATATGTATGGATCTTCCTTGAAGCAATGACTAGGCAATAGGCCAATTTCTCTAGCTTTGGATAATTTCTCTCAGCTCCTGTTAGCCGTTTGCTAACATAGTAGACCGGTTTCTGCACTCGGTCTTCCTCCCGAACTAAGGCAGCACTGTTTGCGTTCTCTGATACCGCCAGGTAAAGATATAATTTCTCATAGTCGATAGGCTTTGACGAAATCGACATTGTAGAGAGGTGTTGATCTAGTGCTCCGAATGCATCTTCATATTCCGTGGTCCATTCAAAGTTTCGCTTTCCTTTTCGGATCAGATCGAAGAAGGTAATGCACTTGTCGGTAGACTATGAAATGAACAGGCTCAATGCTGCTACCTTCCCGTTAGACTCTGTACTTTCTTTATGGTTCTCATAGTCTGAAGATTTCAGATCGCCTTGATCTTTTCGAGATTGGCTTCTATTCCTTGATCATTAAAGATGAACCCGAGGAACTTTTCATATGCGACTCCAAAGTGACATTTCAATGGGTTAAGCTTCGTTTTGTACTCTTGAAGAATGTTGAACATTGATTCTAAGTATCTTACATGATTAGTAGAGAATCTCGAATTTACTAGTATGTCGTCCATATATACTTCCATGGTCTTCCCTATCTGGTTGGCGAACATCCGGTTAACTAGGCGTTGGTACGTTGCTCAGGCGTTCTTGAGTCCGAATGGCATGACTATGTAACAGTAGAGTCCTAGATCGGTCACAAAGCTAGTATGCTCTTGGTGGGGTAAATGCATGGGTATTTGGTTATAACCGGAATAACCATCCATAAAGGATAATAATTCGTGTCCAGCCATTGAATCTATGAGCTGATCAATTCGAGGAAGTGAAAAATTGTCCTTTGGGCAAGCTTTGTTCAGGTCAGAGTAATCAATGTATGTTCTCCATTTTTCGTTCGGCTTTCAGACAAGTACGGGATTGGATACCCACTCCAGGTATAAAGCATCTCGGATAAACCCGTTTGATATCAATTTATCGACCTCTTCTTTAAGGGCGACAGATCTCTCTAGATCCATACCATACCACATCTTTTCTGCTTGACCGAGATACACCGTAGGTCAATATTCAGGGTGTGGCTCGCAATGGCCAGCTAGATCCCACACATATCAGAATGCGTCCAGGCGAATGCGTCAAGGTTCGCCCAGAGAAATTCAACCAATTCCAGTTGCGTCTGCTAGCTAAGCTGAGACCCAATCTTTATCATTCTTGAGCCGTCATCATTATCAATCGGAACATCGCTCATCAGTTCGGTCGAGGAAGCTTGACTGTCTTTAGATTCATCATTGCTCTCGGTATCTCTAAGGTCAAGATCCCTCTGGAATTGGTTGGGGTGCCCGCGCCAGGACCCAGGCACCAATTGACAATTATCGGCAAAACAGACGCAGAGAGATTCTTCTACGCCCTTTCCTTTCTCTCTTTTCCGCACCTCGCATAGCTCAGCAACATAACAGGCTCTCCCAGCAGCCTGATCTCCTTGAACGACTCCGACCCCATGATCAGTGGGGAATTTCAGAGTCAAGCACCATGAGGCAATAGCTATCCTGAATTCAGCAAGGGCTGGTTGGCCCAAAAAGGCATTATGAGGTGATTCAATGTCTAAATTAACAGATTTCAAAATCTAGACTATCCGGCGCTCTCCAACCCCCAATTCCATTGGCAGTTCCACAACTCCAATGGGTATAGTGGAACTTCTGTTGAAGCCGTGGATTCGAGATTGACAAGGTTTGAAATCCTTGGCTTCCATTTTCATCAAATCATATGCTCGCTTGAATAAAATATTCATAGAACTCCCACTGTCAACCAGGATCCTCTTCATCCAAGCTGGACCTATCTAGGCAGGTTTGACTAGTGGGTCGATAGTGGGGGCTTCGACCATATCAGCATCTCTATTTCTAAATATGATGTCATCTATCATCGTCCTTTGTTGCTTGGCCGGAGCCCCGTCATCAAAACTGCTACAACACTCAAAGTCAGCATGCCTGATAGAGCTGGCATACGACACCCTTTCCCTCCAGCTTCGGTCTGCGGGACGAGGACCACCACTTATTGTGTTTATAACTAACCTCCTGTCAATAAGAGCAGGTTCCTCTTGCCTTTCTGGATTCAGTGCATGATTTTGGGTTGACGGGCCTGCACCATCTGACTATGGCACCCTCACGAACTGATCCAACTTTCTCTCCCTAATCAATTTCTCGATGTGGTTCTGCAAATGACGAAACTCATTTGTGTTATGGCCATAACTCTCATGGAACCTACAAAACTTTCTTGTCTGAATCTACCTCTTTGATGATGGCTTCAAAGGAGGTTTCTTATATTGCATAGTATTGCGGGTCTGCAAATACACGTTCTCTAGCGACGTATTCAATGGTGTGTAATTATCGAACATTGGAGCCCTACGTCACGGGCCACGATTCTGATCTCGCTTCTTATTTTGATTGCCATTGTTCCTCGATTGAGTTTGCTTGTTCTTAATATTTAATTCAACCTTCCCGGAGCACTCTCCGGACTGTTTAACCGCAACATTACTTTGTATTCCCTCCATACTAGGTCTCGTGTCATCCTGCTTCCTAAACTGTTTCGCGTCCTCTCATCTTACGAATTGAGCAGCTTTGGAGTAGAAACGGTCCAATGATGTAGGTGGTTTCCATGCCAACTAGTTTCTAAACTCAGAATCGGGGTAAATCCCCTTAGTCAATGCCATTAAGATTGAGTTGGCGCTAGGGTTACTAATCTCCACACGCACAACATGAAATCTCTCTAAATAGCACCTGAGTGTCTCTCCTGCAGCTTGGGTGACACTAGATAGAGTGTTGACATCTTTAGGCCTCGCCAGGTGCATACGGAATTGTTCAACAAACTTAGTGGCCAACTGGTCAAAGGAAGAAATGGATCGAGGTGGCAATCTTGTGAACCACATGGTAGGAATGCCCCCAGCAAAATGGGAAAACTATGGCATTTCACTGGATCATCAGCTCTCGCCGCTCTCATTGACCATTCATACTTCAAGTTATGTTGATTGGGGTCAGAAATTCCTTTATACATTGGTAGAGTCAGTATCCTGAATCACCGAAGGGGCTCAGCGTATAATATCTCATCGGGAAAATGGGTATGACTGCGGGAGATTCCCCAGTCGTCATTCATGAGGCCTTGACTTTCTCGAATCATTTGTTGAATCATAGTCCGAATATCTGGCACTTGGACATTCGATGCACGTTGAGCCAAAGTGTGGTCGGGTTCCATAGTGCGAGCCTGGATCGGGCGCTGTCGATGGTCCAAGTCTCGCCTCCTTCCTCAAAGTCCTTTTGAACGTATGGTTCAGGAGTACGTCCATGCTGATGATGGTTCGGATCTGACTGATTGTGGGCATCAACCCCTGGCTCAAATGCGGCAGTGGTAGCACGGTTGTCCGTGGTGTATTGAGGAACAGTACCACCTTGGGAGGAAGGTCCATTGTGGAAACTGGATGATGGGCCAACCCTCAGCTATCCAACGATCATTGCAGGTTGATGTCCAGTTGCTTGTGTATAACTCCCGTCTAGCCGGGTATGAATGGATCTGTGGTGGTAGTCTGACGAGGCAGAACTTTTTATAGAGGAATGAGAAGCATGATCTCTTCTACATCTTTTGCGCCTTTAGCAATTCAGCTAATTAGTCAGTTCAACATTAGCGTGCAGCTGTTCAGTCAATTGCTACCGACTTTGGGTCAATTCTTGAAGCAGGATCTGAAATTCTTGTCTTGTAACCGGGCCTGACAGATCTGAGGGTTCGATAGCATTTTGGTTGGATGGAGGCAATTGCATGGGATTCTGTCTATCCCGGCCTTCTTGATCAGCAGCGGTGGAGGTGGTCCTTGTGCTTACCATTATGACAGGTGAAGTCCTTTCCTAGATTTTACGCAAATCTGAATAGGTTGGAAGGATTCTGGATTCTAGATCTGGATCTTCCTCTTGGATTTATGCAATCCGGTATCGAAAGTAGATCCAAGGAGCAGGAGAAAACTGTATTTTCTCTCAATGAAAGCACCAAATCATTTGTACCAAAAATGGTCACTACATTCTTTGGAAGTTTTTGAAGAGATAAAAATTAAGAAGATAAATGGAAAATATGAATTATCTAAAAAAACCCCCAAAAAAAGATAATTAAATGCAAAGACACACGACAATTTAGAGTGATATGGTGTATTGCCTACGTCCACTTTGAAGATTTATGATTTTATTGATATTCTCTTGATGATTACACTTGATTATAGCAAGCTATAGCATGTTACAAGTCTTAAATTCAAGTACAACAATAGTATGGAGTGAGAAGTTGAATCACGTAGAGTTTGGGCACTTCAAAGTCAAAAGATCCTTCCTCTGTAGGTCCTGAGGTTCTATATATAGGCATAGGAGGCTGATATTTCACTCAAATCTGGAGAGACCACTTTTGGCAAGTGGAAGGCCCACGCAATTGATCCCATGAAGTTTCGACTCGATCCGTGATCGATACGAACGTAATTCGTATCGATCAAGATTTTATCCAATGGAGTCAAAACTTTGTGTGAACTTTCTTTAGTTTGTACATAAGCTTCCATGAAGATTTCATAGCATTTGGAATTGTGGATCTTGGGTTATGATCGATACGAGTTGTAGCTTTTTGGAAGCAAGTTTTATTCGAATCGACTGCATTGAATCGGTCTGTTCGAATGGATGGTTGCAAGTGCGCATGCGATGACGTGGAGTGCACTCCTCGGATCGATCCACTTTTCATGCTGTGTTGACCGAGTCATCCCTCGAATTTCACCTTGTTTTATCGAGAACCGTTGCTTGGTTCGAGTTGATAGTTGTTGCCAATTTGTATCGATGGAAGTTGCACTGTTCGTATCGATGGGAGTTGTGCAGTTCATATCGATCCACGTTGTTCCAACTTGATGGTTACGAACAAGCAACATAGTGATGGATGCGAAAGAAGGAGCCTCGTTGGATTCGAACATGGCCCTCCAGGATGGATACGAACTAGATAACTTCCATACGAAGTAGAGCTTGTTTAACGGTGAAGCTGAGTAGATCGATATGAATAGGCATATGCTCTCGATGGGTACGAAATGGCACATCCTTATCAATGCGAGCGAATGCTTTTTGATCGATAGGAAGTAGACCTCCGTGATGGATACGAATAGATGTTCGCCGATAGATGCAAAGTTCGCATGAGCCAATCGATACGAAGTGAAGCACTTGTTGATGGAGAGAAAGTTGACCGACGCGAACCGAGGCTCGACGATGGATACGAACTAGACCGATTCGAACAGAGATCCATTGATGGATACGAAAATAGGGTTATCTCGTCCAACTTCCATCGATCATAACTTGGGCATACAAACTCGGATTGACTTGAAATTTGGAATGCTGGCTTTCATGACTTCGCTTGTCGTGTCTTATCAATCATAGCCTGATTCGGACTCGGACGAAATTCATCGATATCCATAGTTAACCTGTGCGTACTCGACATCTAGGATGAGTGATCCATGGTTTTCAGTCAGCTTCTTGATACCTCGGCATTACCAAAAGGTGGGATAACATCATCCTCTTTTAAATCACAAAATCAGTTTTCAAAACGATTTTCACAATTTAGTTTAGAAATAAATTCTTTTTACTTACTCAATTTTATTTTAAAACCCATTAATTCCATATTTATCTTCTTTATTAAGATATAAAATCTTATTTTAATTGAAACTACCAATTCCATATTTATTTTAAAATTCTTTTTTTATTTTTCTTAAATATTTAAATCTTGAATTGATTAAATCTTTTATACCTTTAGATAATACCACTTAAGTTTAAATTTTTTATTTATTCCCATTTATTCAAAAATCTCCTTTCCCAGACCTGGAATTTATTTATTAGAAATTTAAAATCAACTTCTATATTCTATTTTTCTCCCAATTCATTTTATTAATTATCTAAATTCTCTAGAATTATTTTACTTTTAGATTTTCCTTTTTATTTCCTTTCAAAAATCCAGTCTTTATATTTTGATGACTCAATATACCCAAATATATTCAATCCAACCATAGCATAAAATATTTCAATTTCCAATAAAAAATGTTACCACAGATCACCAAATGAACCATATCACAGAATATTAAAAAAACCTAAATAAATTTAAGGAATCCAGTTGGACCCCTCCAACCTGTTTTCCTACATCCACAAATGTTAGCATAATATAAAATACCAATTCCACTTCGACGTGGGATATCGTGGTATATGGGGTTATATTATCTCATCCGCTATTATGCGGCGCATAGGGTCTCTTCCGCTAAATCATGTGGGAAATCAATCACTCCAATATATATACACTACTATATATAATATACCATATCCAATCAATTCAATCATTCAACCCAAATTTAAATTTACCCATCTAAATTTAAATAATACCGAGATGAGTGAGATTAACTCAGTGTTGATTTTGTTGTTTGCAATCCATTCCAAACTGGCATGTCTCCTTCATTTTTTGAACCTTGTATCAATATTATACAATTTATTAATATTTGAAACAACTGGACCAACCAATCTCCATGTAATAACTTAATTTCAACTAATTTATTTTAATAAAAATATTTTTAGCGACTAAAATAATTAATTTAGTTTATTAAACAAATTTATCTTCATAATACATTAATTTAAAACAAACTAGTTAATCCAAATATATATATTCTTATATAGATACATACATATACCTATATTTTTTTTCTATCCTTTGAAACCATACACTTATAAAGTTAACTAATATAGATTCAAAAATCTAGTTTTTACAAAAAAATAACACTTAAAACCTTAAATATTTTTCCTAAAATCTTTTTTTAGATAACATAAATTTTTATCTTTCGTTTATCTATGTATACACTTTTTTTTTAAATTCCCATATTTGCCCAAAATCATATATATATGTATATGTCTGTCTTAAATAAGAACATGGATAAGGATATATATATATATATATATATATACTAGATTGAAAACAAAATTATTTTATACTTACCGAAATAAAAATTCTCCTAACATATATATTAAATCAAGACAGTACTGTTTTGAAATTAATAATTTAAAAATTACTGTAAACAAAAAATAATATCCTTTGTAGTATATAAACAAATGTTTATAATTTAATTAAAAGAAAACGATACCTCAATGCTACCACGACTAGCATCAACCCCGCACTTCCACCTTTGACCCCGACTCCTGATGGTGCACAGAATACAGTCGACAAATTAACGTTCTCGCCACGACCACGACACTCCACATGCGACCAGACACCATTATTTCCTCCATGACCACGATGCCGCCTCTTCCACAATAAGATCCGCCACACTAAAATTATACATGCGCAAGCATTACAAATCCCAAATCCATCAATCTCATGGCCACCAAAATCCCAGTACATGCCACCTTCGTCGCCACCAAATCCGTGCGCACTCGCGTACGCGAGTGAACGTTTTTTTTTCAACTTGCACAAGTCAAATTAAATGGCGACCTCCAATTGCTCGCCTATTACATCACTACTCGCCGCCTTCACGCACGGCGCCTCGCGCATGCAACGCTACTAGAATATAGACCAAGCTCGAACATATTGAAATCAAAGATAATTCACGAATGAAATCTCGCGATTCGATTTAAAGAGGAGGATCGACAATTGTTTGAGAATAGGGATATTTTAGGCCTTTTCCCTTTTTGATCTGTTCGAGGAAATGAAGAAATTTTGTGGTTTAAACCGGAAGCGGCCATGAATTAATTCGAAGGAGAATCGATTTATTAAAATACTTGGCATTATTTGCTCCAAGCTTTATTCTTCTCCGTTGAATAAATAAAAAGAAGGGAACACTTGTATGCGATTAGAAAAGAGCAAGTGCCACATTTCAGAAGACACTATAGAGTGGCTTGGAAAATAAAAGTAAGGAGGTAGATATGAATTTTGTTCAAATATTATATTCGAATTTTAATTTTCGATAAAAAATTTAGCGCGTTTATCTACCGTATGGCCAAACGATCACTCCAAACTACAAAAATTGAAATCCGATAATAATACAATATTACGGATCCAATGGAACTGGTTTCATCGAATTTCATGACTGTGCCTCTGAAGACTATTCTCAAATAACTATTTAAACAATATATTTTTAAAACTGAACAAATTACTTTCAAATTCAGTTTTGACACATCTGTTATCTCTAATATCATCAATATAAATTTTTATAAACCATTGAAATATTTTTAACAGGCTTAAGACTCAAGATCTAATATTTTACCCATTCTCAAACTATTAAATTCAATAATTTAATTTCTAAACAATAATGATATTTGAAATTCATGTTAAACCAACTTCCAAATATTTAAAATGAATTAAATATTCCAGTTTCAAATATCTTAAAAATTTCGGGTTGTCACAAATTCAACAAATTTCTGACCTAATTTGACTTAATATCCAATTTTACCTCATAATTTTACCAATCGTATGACATCTCCTGTGGATTCTTTTGGGTAATATGATACGACGTTGGAAAAAGAAAGATAGAGAAGTGTAGGGTTTGTTGAGCGTGAAGAAAGAAGTGCGGCATACAACATGGGATACAGTTTTGGGATCTAATGGTTGTAGATAAAATAGATCGCTTGTCAACTATTAATGTTATAGTTTCAAAAATAACCTGATTGTAAAAAAGGACATGTGTCGTCATATAATTGACATGGTTTCTCTTTTCCTATTTAAGTAATAGATTGTGTCCATTCTTTCAGATTGGATTTTGTTCTTGTTTATGCCCATTCTTTCAAGTTTGGGATTTTATTCTAACTTATTTCCATTCTTTCACGTATTGATGTTGTTCTTATGAGGTAAAACATGTTCCTCATTTAGCAGTGTAGTCTCATAGACTGTGTTATGTTCATTATATTTATCAAGTTTTCTCACGCTGGTTTTCCAAACTGATTCGAATGTTATTTTATTACAATTCTTGGGTCAGACCGAGTTTTTCCAGGTTGTTGTTGGTAGGACATGGAGCTCATGCAGTAGTCCTAGACGTTCACCTACTACATTTTTCTTATTTTTCACTGTATATTATGTATACTTATCCGCAATTGTTATGTTAGGGAGTTATAATTGTCCATGCCGATGAGGTTTGTTTTCAACTTGGATATACCATGTATCTTTGAATGACAACTTTTTCTATCTTTGTTATATTATATGTTATCGTTCTACTGTGAGATTCTGTTTTCCATGTTCTTCTTCTCTTATTTTACCCTATATTCTTCCTTGCCAACACTTTGATGCTTGGCATTGAATACCATGGATGTTTTAAGTGCCGACTTCAAGGTAGATTTTTACATTTAATATCAAAGTCAAAGGTTATGTAGGGACCATGGCTTTGGCAGGGTATGGCTCATTACCAATAGTGTAAGTGACATCCTAAAATGAGTTGAGAGTATTATATATAAGAGAGCATATTTGTCATTGCTATACAAATGCGTTGTATTAATTGGTCTGTTGAATACTTTGTGAATTCTGGTCGAGACATAGGATGCACAGTGTCGATGTGGATTTCTAAACATGTGTACAAGGCAAAAAGACATGCTATTGATTTTTGAAAATTAGTAAATGAACTTTTTACCTATGATTATAGTATATACACACACACATATTATAAATAATTTTAAAGTTTATATAGTTTTTTATGGTGTGTTTTTTATTAGAAAATGATAATATTTATCCATTATAATTGTTGTTTGATTTGTCAGGCTGAGTAGTTTTGGTGCATTGACTATTGTTTATTGATTGTGTATTTTTGCTCGACTAGTTTATGAGCATTTATTGTATCGACAATTGTGACTACATTAAAACGAACCCCTTGTGAATTAAGTTTTACATTTTGAGTTTAAGTGTTCCATGAAAATGTCAAGTTAGAAGTCATCTTTTAATAAAGTTGTTTAATATCAGCTAAATGAGAAGATAAGACATTTAAAGGATAAAAATTAGTTAAAATTTTATTATAATAAAGGAAAGTTGTTATAGTATATGATGATTTTAAAGGTACATTTTATATTAGTATGTTATATATGTTATATATTAGTTGTTATAGTATATGATGATTTCAAAGGTACATTTTATATGATTTACAAAGGGTATTTTATAAATAAAAAGGGTTTTTGATAATTCAAATCTAGGTATCGCTTGAAATGATTTAAAAAAGATTTTCAGAAAAGTAATGGTAGTATTACTTAGAAGTATACATAAATATAAACATTTCTTAGAGAATTTTTAAGAAAGATGCATTTTCTTATATAGTTCGGGAAAATGTCTCGATTAGTTTTGCGATAATCTAAATAATCTTCTAAACGACGATCAAATGTTACTTAGGTGAACTTTATAGTGCACTTAATAAATTATTCTCTTCTCTATTGTGGGATCGAAATGGGTCTGAATCTGAACGGGCCCAGAGCAAGTGTTGATGAACAATTGTTAAAGTTATTTTATACCTAGAAATATATGTAGTATGATTTCAAAAAGAGTTTTGAAATAAAAACCAGGCATTTAGTTCTTAAGTTAAAGGAAATTGGTTTAAAATAAATGGTATTTTGATAAAAGAATGTTTTGATAAATGAAATTTTCTACTCTTGGATAGAAAAGAGATAATTTAACACAAGTTATAAAATGGGTTGAATAGGATAAGAAGGTTACAAAAAAATTTGTTTTATTAAAATCGTATCTTTGTTTATATATCTAAGTCATATAAACTATTTGATGTTATTGGACTAATAAACATATTTAGCTTAGGGATGTTTATGAAAAATTAGACTTTAGGACTGGGTTTGGATACCAACATCCTACTTACCAGACCAGATAGGTAAAGAGGTAGAAGTGGTGGACTTGGTTTTAGGACCCATATTATGTTTGGGCCGCTATCTGAATTTTGAAAAGTAAAATGAAATTGACATATTGTATATACTCTTAAGTTGTCAAAGAGTATTATACTAGTAAATAAAAGTGGAGTATGTTTTTAATATAATTTTTTATAAAGATATGTCTTTATAAAATGTTTATAAACCCATGTGAAATTTTATGAAATGATTCATAAATAATTTTAGTATTGAATATAATGCTATAAATGAAAATGAAAGTGATTTCGTGTAACGACCCAAAATTTCAGTCATTCGAATTTGGAACATCTAATTGCTTTTAAATATTTAAAGTTAATTTCATAAGTTAAATAATTTGAATTTTGAATATAATGGTTATTGTAACGACCTAGAATTTATATTAATTAAAATATGAATATTTAATTGATTTTAAATATTAATGATTAAGTCGAATAAATTTTATTTTGAATAATTGGATTTAATTGGATAATTAAATCGATAATTTAATAGTTGAAAATTCTGAAATAATTGAAAATCGAGTTAAATATGATTTAAAATGATTTGTAAAATTTTATTTTATCATATTGGAGTTATAATGATGTTATGAAACTTTTAAAATCGAATTAAAAGTTTATTTGTGAAAATTGAATATTTTAATATTTAATTATCGACTGTAAAATAGCCAATTTTTGAATAGTCTCAGAATTGGACGAAACTTGTTCTATTGGATCCGTAATAGTTTGTTTTTATCGTATTTCAATTTTCGTAGCAATCGGAGTTGTCGTTTGATCGTGGCAGCTCGAAACACATCGAAATTGTTTTAATATTAATTTGGCGAGTTAAAATAGCCATTTTTCAAACAGTCTCGGATTTCGACGAAACCAGTTTCATCGGATCCATAATGTTATATTATTGTATGGTTTCAAATTTCAAGTCAATCGGATTTACCGTTTGTCCGGTGCAAGCTAAAACGCCTAGAAATTTGACTTACCGATTTAATTTTAAATCGAACGTTTATTGCCATAACTCGCACAGATTATCGAATTACCTCGCGAAACCTGTTCCATTGTGTTCGAAACGCGGGTTAAACGCTAGAAACGCCAGTCACCGCGCGTAAATTGGAGTTCGAAAATCCTGGGATGAATAGTGTTAATTAGATTTCTATAAATAGGCCCATTTATTTACAAAATAAAAAAAAGAAACCCTAATTCTCTAAGCCAGCCGCCACCTTCTGGTTAATGGCCGAAATTTTTCTTCTTTCTTCCTCGAATTTCTTCAAATCCGTTCATCAATTCAAGAAACGTTTAACATGAAAGTTATAGATCTCCTCGAGATCTTTAAAACCAACGGCTATGATCAAAAACAACCTCACGGATCGACGGCAAATCTAGTTCAAACGCCGGCCGTTGTTCACGATTTTCGAGATGAAGTAAAGCACCGGGTGGGGCCGGTCATCATACGCAGGGAGTAGGCGGTGGCGGCTTCGACGTGGCATCCTCCGATCATCGTCAATGTTGTCGGGGTGGCAGCGAATTGGAACCCTAGGCAACGTGATGATGGGTTTATACGTGCATGCGTTTTCTTTTGCCTGGAACAATGGGAGGAAGAAAACGATGGGCGGCCCAGATCTGCAGTAGAGAAATGGAGGGTTGTGATTTTCTAGGGTTTGAAATTTAATTTTAAATTGTAAATTAATTATGTAATAAATTGTATAATCTTTAAAATACCATAACTCTTTGCTGCGAGGTCGAAAAATTATGAAACAACTTGCGTTGGAATCGTATGGACGAGCACTACGCTATGGAATTGAATTGGAGTCCTTTGTAGTTAGCAAAAATTTTGGGTAAAATTAAACGTCCGTTTAATTTTATTCGGAATAAAAGCTGAAAATGGAATTGAAATCAAGGTGAGAACTTCTCACTCAATCGAATCGGTTTCGATTTTAATTTTAAACAGTTAGATTTAAAATTCTTGAATGCATGTTCGAATGATGATTGTTATCGATTGATTGTTAAAATAGACATTATGCACCGTTAGTAAGCGGATGTTATTTATTAAAAACATATACCGCGAATATTTCACAGTACAGTGAAATTGGTATTATTTATGTACTTGGAGTTGATTTCCCGCATTATATAGCGGATGAGACCCTATTGCGCCGTCTATTAAGCGGATAATATTTTATAAATCCCGTATACCGCGATAATTCCGTACTGGAACGGAATTGGTATTGTGCTAACATCTTTGGATGTAGGGAAATAGGTTGGAGGGATCCAACTGGATTTCTCAACTGTATTGATTTATTTACAGATATTTTGATATTTGTTAATTATCATATCGATATATGATATTTGGATGTCGTGATTGACTATTTGGTGCTATTGCATCATCGGATCCATTTTTGAAGTTTTAAAATAATGATTTTGGTTTTTAAAAGAATTTTTAAAGTGATTTTTGAAAGTATACGTTTTATTTAATTTTGAATTGTTAAAATAAATAAACATTTTAATTTTATGGTTATAAAGTTATATTTTTGGGAAAATAATACTTGAGTGTAATTTTGGAGTTATATAAGTTTTAAATAACGTTTTGTAAATTAATAAAGAGATTGGTTTATTTAAATTGAGATTTTTGAATTATTATAAACGGTTTATATAAAAGATTTATAAAATTTATATTTTATAAGTTAAAGATATTGGAATTATAAAACGAGCTTTTATAAGTGTTAAAATAAAGTTGTACTTATTTTTATAAGTAAATAAGAATTTTAGGTTTAAAAACAAATGATGATATAAAAGAATGGATTTGTGAATAAATGGATTATAAGTAATTTACTTATAAGTTAGATTCGGCATATAAGCGAAATATAAATTGGATTAATAAAGGAGATTATAAACCGAAGCTTATAAATAGAAATGGAATTTATAGACATTGTTTATAAATTCGAAATCAATGGAATTTGATAAATTGCAAGTTGAAATTGGTTAAGGAAGTATATTCACGATTTTGGACAGTGAATATATTATCAAATAAATGGATATGCTTGGGAAAATGAATATTATAAAAATGAAGTTAATCGTTTTAACGATGTTTGAAAATGTATTATGAATCGAATACATAGATTTCAACATTTATTGTTGAAATAAACGTTTTCGAGAAATAGAAGGAAATGATGGACTATAACACTGTTGTTATAGTAAATGATTTCCGAAAGGAAATATTTTTGTATAGTATTGGGATTTATATATCTATCTAAATTTCGAATCCCCGTACTAGTGATTTTGGGTTATCGTAACGATGTTTTGCGCAACATTTGTTTTGGCCCAAATAAACATGTTTAAGAGAATGATTTCCTTAAAGAATGAAATCTATACTTAATTTTCAATTTAAGTATATTGAATATTTTCCAAGTGTTGAAAATAAATGGATTTGTGAATTACTTGTTAATAAATAAGTATGGAAATATTTTTCCAATGTGAAATGAACGTTTTAGAATTTATCCTTGTAAAGATAAATTGAAAGTGAATATTTGAAAATCGTACATCATAGATATTTTGGGATTATAAATTCACTATGGAATTTACAAAAGAAAGGGGAATTAGTTTAAAAATAAACGTTGATTTATTTTTAAAGTGTGGGAATAAATTTACGGATTTGGAACGTAAATATAAAGTAAATCGGTAAGGATTTATTTAATGGGTTTAAATGAACCATTTTGAAATGAAAGTATTTCTGCGTAAGGAAAATGATTGAAATTTGTTTTCAAAAGTGATAAAGGATTGAAAAGTGATTTGAAAATTTGTTTTCAAATGGTTGAAGTGTGGAAATTATATATCTAGTAAAGATATTTTTGGGAAAATAAATAATTTGGTAAATTATTTGGAATCTGATGATGTTGAGCATCTTTATTGATAGTTAAATAACCGACTATCAATATTTACCTTTAAATAGGTATTTGTTGTGATTGTTTGAATTTGAATGCCACACTTATTTTTGAATAAGCGCTCACTATTCGGGTTAGCCGGGAAAGGACCTTGGGGTCGTATAACCCATTCCGAATATGTGATACGTCATAATGGATTGCATTTGATGACCGGTGTTGAAGACCGGATATTTTTAAAAACGGAAGGATTACCGTTGAGTTACTCTACATCAGCTGATCTCCGATATAGAGGTTTTATCACCCTTAGTGATGGGAAGTCCGGACGTGATTAGAAATTATCCGAAATGCAAGGACTTCTTTGTAAGTTCCTTCGGTTCTGTTCGAGCCCGGAACAGACTTGTATGGATTGTATGTCTGACCATACAAGTTGAGATATAAAGCCGATTTCTTTCAAATATATTTCTGTTGGTGGCGAAGAATTTATTCTCTTAGCTTAACACCCTTCTTTGAGACGTACGAGCTCAAAGGTTATGTAGTTGAAGGTTATTAGTGATATACTCCCAATTTCGTAGTGTGGCATGCTGAGTGTTGCTGTGAAATGATCATTTTTTGATCATTTAGCTTTGTGATCATTTCTTTGATCATTTGTTGACCCATAGCACAGCTTTTGTATAAAGCGTGGCTTTGTGGACGAGACTTCGTCGGACCTCACACCCCGGAAATGGTCAAAACAGGAAGGATGCGGCAAGGTTATTAGGGGGTAGCGCCCCTTTAGTGTATGTCAATCCTTCTGGATAGAGGTGGTATCATGGTATGGAGCCCAGATACTTAACCTATGTTGTTGCTGCAAATTTTGTGGTTGTTGGAAATCGAGGATCCTCGGATAGATTGGTTACGATCGGGGGATGACATATTTGTGTCAGTAGTTACCTAGTTTGAAAGGTAACCCGACCTTGTGTTGGCAGAGATCCGGTTAGGTTCTCGGGACGTCATTCCAGAGGCGTTTCCATGTGGCAATGGGAAGTTCCTTGGCCTGACCATTTGTTGGAAATCCAAAGAAATAATACGAGACTTGTACGGTTTTAGTTGTAGAACCTGCCATGGAATGTGGTGGTAACCTGCTATTGAACATGGTACCTATAGTAGGCATACGATAATGGTCGTATGTTGGCTAAGATTTATATCTTTATTTTCGAAATGAATTTTTCCTACACTATGCACTAGTAATAATATCAAATGTTTCTATTTAATGCGTATTAAGCATTTTGACTATCATAAGGAGAAATCTCCTCCGATTCTACGTTTGCATTGTGTGTGTGTGCGTGGCGCCTTATGGTAGTCTCATTTTTAAAAGCATTGCGAATTGACTTTAAAAATATTCCTCTATTTTGACTTTAAAGAAAAATAAATTGTTTTAGTTCTCACACCAGTCACATGACTGACTCGGAGTTTATTTTTTTCCTTCCTAAACTCTGGGTGCCCACCAATTTCCACCCGGGCAGTCAAGAGTTAAGGTTTATCAGGATATTCAGGAGTTGCTGGAGGCAAGCTGGATGGCATGGCGTATTACTTGTATATAGTATTTCTTTCCGCTGTTTGTTTGTTGTTGTACACTCTGATGATGTGATGTAATGTAATATGATGTAATGTAATAACTGATATAGTTCTTTGTTTAAGATTATTCATTTATCTATTATATGTTGTTCCGCTGCGAATTGTGAGATTCTGATGTTGTTCTGTTATTTATTTCTGTTCTGTTCTGTTCTATCTTTTTCTCTCTTTCTTCTTCTTTAACCCTAGCGGTACGGTTTTCCGGCCTTCGATTGCTCGACAGTTGATACAGTGGACGTATTGATGTCGGTGTTCGTGGACGAAAAATCGCGTCGTTACATTTGGTATCAGAGCTTATGGTTGAGCGACAACCATGGCTCTGTTGGGTATCACTCATTAGAGATAGAGTCAGTAGTACTCTAGAATGAGTTTGAGTGTAATAATATATATGAGCGCGTATTTGTTGGTGAATATAAATTGATTTATATTGTGATGATTGGTTTGTTGAGTGGTATATGGATTTTGGTCAACACGAGTAATTAACGTTGTTGATAGGGATCTCTAAACACTTGAATAGAACAATTTAACATGATATTGTTTAAAATTGGGTAAATGAAATAATTTTACCTCGATTATATTTTATATATAAAGGAAATAATTTTTCAAGATTATTAAAGCGTATATGAATTGATTGTTTGGTTGTTGAATAAATATAACAATTTTTAAAGAATAATTATATAAGCAAATGAAGTATAAGTATGATGTTATAATTAAAATAATTTACACTTGTGAAATAATCTTTTATATATATAAGAAGTGAAATTATATAAGTAAAAGATTTATAAATGTGATTTATAATCTGAAAATAAAATTCCAGAGAATTATTTTGAAAGGATTTGATATTTTGGGAAAATTGTTTTGGAGAAATTAAAGCTCTAAACTCCTTTTGGTCGCTGGAAAATAATTCCGGTGATGATCGCGACATCATTGGTGTTCATTTTCGGGTTTCCAAAAGAGGGATTGCTGCCAAGAAATTTTAAATGGAAGTTGTTTGGAAAATTTGGATTTGATGAGATGTTTGAAATGAAATATAACTTAAGTGAAGTTGAATGAAGTGAAGTCATTAAGAATTTGGACTTGAGTTATATAAATGAAATTCAACATTATATTGTTAAAGGAATTAGCAATTGAATTGAACTAATGGATTAAATGTTAATCAATTAAATGTAAATAATTGATATGGAATAATGAATGTAAGTGTTAATTCATTAAAAGCTAATGTTATTAGAAATTGAATAAATTGAATGAAATTCAATTTAATATGATCCAATTGGAATTAAATGTGTTGAACCAAATTAAATGTAAAGTGAATAAATTTGATTGTATTGAATAAACATTGGTTGTTATTTGATTGTTGACTGATTGTATATAATTAATTAAGTGTTAATGAAATTGAATTAGCGAAATTGGAAGCTATGTAATTGAATTCAAATGGATAATATGTAAATTTGAATAGAATTGAATTTGATTTGGAAGTGAACTAATATGAATGTAAATTAGTAAATGCAAACTAATTGAAATTGGATATGAATAAATGTTACTAAAATCCAATGTTAATGAATCAATTGGAAAACCAATTCATTAAATGTTAATGAGAAATAAATTATATTGATTTGGTGGTTGCATTTGTTGCTTTAGTTGCATTTGCTATATTATGTAGTTGTTATGTTGCTATATGTTGTATATCGATACTATTGTCTATATACATGTTCTCCTGGTTTGTTGAGTGTTTAGTAGGTGCGGATTGTGCTTGCTTCGCTTTTGGAGCTCGCTTTTGCGCTATATTAGCCGTATATGCTCGCTAATAATATAAATAAGGTACATATCTCGGATTACATACCGTACTTTTACACTTTTTTCCCTGCAGGATGCCTCGTCACTTGATGAGATGTATATTTGTGATATATATACTGTCATTTTTTTTCGGATCGAGCCGCGCAAAGGAGACTATGGCAAATTTTTCCGAAAATTTAAGGCGTTAGAATATTTTTGAGAAAAATTGAAATTTTTTGAAAACTTTAACTTTGATTTTGAAGTTGAAAATTAAACAATAGTAGTTGGTTTTGAAAAGATAACTAAGTATGATTTGAAAACTTAGTAAAGTTATTGTAAGAAGTTTAACTGTGAATTTTGGGAAAGTTAATAGATTCTGTAATTTTTCTTACTTGGTAATTTCGAGGACGAAATTCTTTTAAGGGGGGAAGTCTGTAACGACCCAGAATTTATATTAATTAAAATATGAATATTTAATTGATTTTAAATATTAATGAGTGAAATTTGTAAGTCGAATAAATTTTATTTCCAATAATTGGATTTAATTGGATAAATAAATCGATTATTTAATAGTTGAAATTTCTGAAATAATTGAAAATCGAGTTAAATATGATTTAAAATGATTTGTAAAATTTTATTTTATCATATTGGAGTTATAATGATGTTATGGAACTTTTAAAATCGAATTAAAAGTTTATTTGTGAAAATTGAATATTTTAATATTTAATTATCGACTGTAAAATAGCCAATTTTTGACAGTTTTAGAATTGGACGAAACTAGTTCCATTGGATCCTTAATAGTTTGTTATTATCGGATTTCAATTTTCGTAGCAATCGGAGTTGTCGTTTGATCGTGGCAGCTCGAAACGCATCGAAATTGTTTTAATATTAATTTGGCGAGTTAAAATAGCCATTTTTCAAACAGTCTCGGATTTCTACGAAACTAGTTTCATCGGATCCGTAATGTTATATTATTATATGATTTCAAATTTCAAGTCAATCGGATTTACCGTTTGTCCGGTGCAAGCTAAAACGCTTAGAAATTTGACTTACCGATTTAATTTTAAATCGAACGTTTATTGCCATAACTCGCACAGATTATCGAATTAGCTACCGAAACCTATTCCATTGTGTCCGGAATGTGGGTTAAACCTGAAAATGCTAGACATCGCGCGTAAATTGTATTTCGGAAATCCCGGGATGAACAGTGTTCGTTAGATTTCTATAAATAGGCCCATTTATTTACAAAATAAAAAAAAAGAAACCCTAATTCTCTAAGCCAGCCGCCACCTTCTGGTTAATGGCCAAAATTGTTCTTCTTTCTTCCTCAAATTTCTTCAAATCCGTTCATCAATTCAAGAAACTTTCAACATGAAAGTTATAGATCTACTCGAGATCTTTAAAACCAACGGCTATGATCAAAAACAACCTCACGGATCGACGGCAAATCTAGTTCAAACGCCGACCGTTCTTCACGTTTTTCGAGATGAAGTAAAGAACTGGGTGGGGCCGGTCATTGTGAGCAGGGAGTAGGCGGTGGCGGCTTCGACATGGCATCCTCCGATCATCGTCAATGTTGTCGGGGTGGCAGCGAATTGGAACCCTAGGCAACGTGATGATGGGTTTATACGTGCGTGCGTGCGTTTTCTTTTGCCTGGAACGATGGGAGGAGGAAAACGATTGGCGGCCCAGATCAGCAGTAGAGAAATGGAGGGCTGTGATTTCATAGGGTTTGAAATTTAATTTTAAATTGTAAATTAATTATGTAATAAATTGTATAATCTTTAAAATACCATAACTCTTTGCTGCGAGGTCGAAAAATTACGAAACAACTTGCGTTGGAATCGTATGGACGAGCGCTACGCTATGGAATTGGATTAGAGTCGTTTGGAGTTAGCGAAAATTTCGGGTAAAATTAAACGTCCGTTTGATTTTATTCGGAATAAAAGCTGAAAACGGAATTGAAATCAAGGTGAGAACTTCTCACTCAATCGAATCGGTTTCGATTTTTAATTTTAAACAGTTAGATTTAAAATTCTTGAATGCATGTTTGAATGATGATTGTTATCTATTGATTGTTAAAATAGACATTATGCGTCGTTAGTAAGCGGATGTTATTTATTAAAAACATATACCGCAATTATTTCACAGTACAGTGAAATTGGTATTATTTATGTACTTGGAGTTGATTTCCTGCATTATATAGCGGATGAGACCCTATTGCGCCGTCTATTAAGCGGATAATATTTTATAAATCCCATATACCGCGATAATTCCGTACTGGAACGGAATTGGTATTGTACTACCATCTTTGGATGCAGGGAAACAGGTTGGAGGGATCCAACTGAATTCCTCAACTGTATTGATTTATTTATAGATATTTTGATATTTGTTAATTATCATATCGATATATGATATTTGGATGTCATGATTGACTATTTGGTGTTGTTGCATCATCGGATCCATTTTTGAAGTTTTAAAATAATGATTTTGGTTTTTAAAAGAATTTTTAAAGTGATTTTTGAAAGTATACGTTTTATTTAATTTTGAATTGTTAAAATAAATAAACATTTTAATTTTATGGTTATAAAAGTTATATTTTTGGGAAAATAATACTTGAGTGTAATTTTGGAGTTATATAAGTTTTAAATAACGTTTTGTAAATTAAGAAAGAGATTGGTTTATTTAAATTGAGATTTTTGAATTATTAAAAACGGTTTATATAAAAGATTTATAAAATTTATATTTTATAAGTTAAAGATATTGGAATTATAAAACGAGCTTTTATAAGTGATAAAATAAAGTTGTACTTAGTTTTATAAGTAAATAAGAATTTTAGATATAAAAACAAATGATGATATAAAAGAATGGATTTGTGAATAAATGGATTATAAGTAATTTACTTATAAGTTAGATTCGGCATATAAACGAAATATAAATTGGATTAATAAAGGAGATTTATAAACTGAAGCTTATAAATAGAAATGGAATTTATATACAATGTTTATAAATTCGAAATCAATGGAATTTAATAAATTGGAAGTTGAAATTGGTTAAGGAAGTATATTCACGATTTTGGACAGTGAATATATTATCAAATAAATGGATATGCTTGGGAAAATGAATATTATAAAAATGAAGTTAATCGTTTTAACGATGTTTTAAAATGTATTATGAATCGAATACATAGATTTCAACATTTATTGTTGAAATAGACGTTTTCGAGAAATAGAAGGAAATGATGGACTATAACACTGTTGTTGTAGTAAATGATTTCCGAAAGGAAATGTTTTTGTATAGTATCGGGACTTATATATCTATCTAAATTTCGAATCCCTGTACTAGTGATTTTGGGTTGTCGTAACGATGTTTTGCGCAACATTCGTTTTGGCCCAAATAAATATGTTTAAGAGAATGATTTCCTTAAAGAATGAAATATATACTTAATTTTCAATTTAAGTATATTGAATATTTTCCAAGTGTTGAAAATAAATGGATTTGTGAATTACTTGTTAATAAATAAGTATGGAAATATTTTTCCAATGTGAAATGAACGTTTTATAATTTATCCTTGTAAAGATAAACTGAAAGTGAATATTTGAAAATCGATTGAAAATCGTACATCATAGATATTTTGGGATTGTAAATTCACTATGGAATTTATGAAAGAAAGGGGAATTAGTTTAAAAATAAACGTTGATTTATTTTTAAAGTGTGGGAATAAATTTACGGATTTGGAACGTAAATATAAAGTAAATCGGTAAGGATTTATTTAATGGGTTTAAATGAACCATTTTGAAATGAAAGTATTTTCGAGTAAGGAAAATGATTGAAATTTGTTTTCAAAAGTGATAAAGGATTGAAAAGTGATTTGAAAATTTGTTTTCAAATGGTTGAAGTGTGGAAATTATATATCTAATAAAGATATTTTTGGGAAAATAAATAATTTGGTAAATTATTTGGAATCTGATGATGTTGAGCATCTTTATTGATAGTTAAATAACCGACTATCAATATTTATCTTTAAATAGGTATTTGTTGTGATTGTTTGAATTTGAATGCCACGCTTATTTTTGAATAAGCGCTCACTATTCGGGTTAGCCAGGAAAGGACCTTGGGGTCGTATAACCCATTCAGAATATGTGATACGTCGTAATGGATTGCATTTGATGACCGGTGTTGAAGACCGGATATTTTTGAAAACGGAAGGATTACCGTTGAGTTACTCTGCATCGGGTGATCTTCGATATAGAGGTTTTATCACCCTTAGTGACGGGAAGTCCGGCGTGATTAGAAATTATCCGGAATGCAAGGACTTTTTTGTAAGTGCCTTCGGTTCTGTTCGAGCCCGGAACAGACTTGTATGGATTGTATGTCTAACCTTACAAGTTGAGATATAAAGCCGATTTCTTTCAAATATATTTCTATTGGTGGCGGAGAATTTATTCTCTTAGCTTAACACCCTTCTCTGAGACGTAGGAGCTCAGAGGTTATGTAGTTGAAGGTTATTAGTGATATACTCCCAATTTGGTAGTGTGGCATACTGAGTGTTGCTGTGAAATGATCATTGTTTGATCATTTGTGATATGATCATTTGTTTGATCATTTATCTTTGTGATCATTTCGTTGATCATTTGTTGACCCAAAGCACAACTTTTGTATAAAGCGTGGCTTTGTGGACGAGACTTCGTCGGACCTCACACCTCGGAAATGGTCAAAACAGGAAGGATGCGGCAAGGTTATTAGGGGGTAGCGCCCCTTTAGTATATGTCATTCCTTCTGGATAGAGGTGGTATCATGGTATGGTGCCCAGATACTTAACCTATGTTGTTGCTGCAAATTTTGTGGTTGTTGGAAATCAAGGATCCTCGGATAGATCGGTTACGATCGGGGGATGACATATTCGTGTCAGTAGTTACTTAGTTTGAAAGGTAACCCGGCCTTGTGTTGGCAGAGATCCGGTTATGTAACAACCCGGTTTTTTTCGCATCAATTAATAATCGACATTTAGACGATTAATATGGTTGCAAATTTCCAATGGAAGTCTTTAAATTGAATTGAAAATTCTTTTATATATGGTTAAAAGGATTTTTGGGTTTTGGAATTTCTCGGCCCACGTTTTCATTTGTTGGATCGTGAAAATTGCAAAATAAATAAACCCGTTCCCCTTTTTTTCTTTTCATTCTAATCCTAAAACCTAAAACGAAAAGAAAATAAAAATGGTGGCAGCCTCGTGCTCCTTTCATCTTCATTTCAATCGAGTTCAACTTCGATGGGGCATGGAGCCTTTGCACGTCTTCAGCAGCTAGGGCTTCGACAATCGATCCCCCCAATTCGAACGGCTACTTCAAAATTGGTCGAGCCGTCTTCACTTCCAAAGCAAAGGTGAGTAATTTACATTACTCACTTCTAATTCGAAACTGATTGACTATGTATGCTTAATTTGTTTTCGTGGTTGTTTCGACTTCGATTTGATATTTGTTCTTGTTGATGCTTTTCTGCCTTGAGTTGATTTTGAGGCTGCTTTTGATTTTGGCTTGTCTTGTTCGACTCTTTGATCTAGTTTGGTTCGATTTCTTGTTTATTCGGGTTACATGGTTTTGATCTTTCTTCGACACAGTCTATTTTGCTCTCGACTCCACTTTACTGTACATTGATAACTTCGGCCATATGAATTTTTGTGTATCGACTTGGATTAACTTCGCGGCCACCACGAGGTTGACTTCGAGTTGGCTTCGACTTTGCATTTCCTAGGTGAATTAGCTTCGGCCACTTGACTTTGTTGAATTTCGATTACTTGACTAAAACTACCTCTTGTACCTTGCTCGATTTGCTTCAACGTGTTATGTATTCTGCTGCATATCACTGCATTTTTATCACGGTTGTGGTTTCACTGTCTTCAGTGAACCTGGGGTGTTATCTCGGGTTTGCACTTGCATAGCACTGAACTTTGTTTTGAATTCTATCTGGGTTTACCTCATTTACCACCAGTGTTCATTCATGAGTATAACTGGTTTGATTTGTTCGATCATTGACTTGCATTCACCCAGATGCTGTTGACTTCACTTGAGTATATTGTAGCCTGGTCCTCATTTTATGTTGTCACCGCCTCGTACTCAGTTATTTGCTGGCCTTTGCCTATTCTTCGGCATTGTGCCTTGTTCTTGATCATGATATTAGCACTGTCCAGTTTACAGTTGAATGCATGTTGTATTTTGGGATACACTTGGGTTATGCTTCACTTGTGTACTTGGTGGTACTTGGTCTGGTGTAGTTTTCCACTTGTGACTTCACTTTAGTTCTCTGAACTGTACAGGTGCATTAAATATTGCATTCTTGATGCCTTGATTTCATTTAGACTTCACTGGTAATATTGTTTTCAATTGAAGCAACATGGTGGTTTCATTATCACTTGAGTTTATAATTAAGAGCACTGCGCTTGAGTTTGTTGTCTTAGTACTCGAGTTTGGTACTTGCATTTTTCAGTCTCATGGTTGCATACATGTAGAATCCCTTGTGTGCACCTAATTACACTGTCACATTGCTTGAATGACTTCGACAGTGTTTTGATGTCCTGGTCCTTGACTTGTGACCTGCTCTTGTGGTCAGACCTGCATATACATGTACCCCTGCCATGTGCAATTCTTTGCTACACCTCTGGTCCATTTTGACCATGTGCAGCCCTCTCATGTGCACTTGTATATGCACAGCACTTGTTCATGTGCATTTATACGTTTCTTGATTTTGTTTTGGTGTACATGTCTTGCTACTTTATTCACTGCCTTGAGTTGAACCCAGTATTTTGGGTTTGACCTTGTGTTCGTTTGTGAATTTTTATTGTGTACCTATCACCGTAGTGGCAGGGCAGTGCACGCAAGCGTGAACTGCAGCCACACGGTATTCATTGGGTACATCGTCACTGTAGTGGCAAGGCAGTGCACGCAAGCGTGAACTGCAGCCACACGGTATTGGTTTTATTGTTATTTCTTTTTCTTTTGATTTATGGAACTATTTCGTATTCCATATCTTGTAGTGGCGAGGCAGTACATGCTTGCGTATACTGCAGCCCTACTCGAGTTGACGTCTTAATTGATGTTTCCAATTACTAGATTGTTTCCTTTGTCCAATTCATCCTTATTAGTGATTGGATGGATGAGATTTAGTGTGACTGTCATCTATTCGTTATTTGATTATTATTGCTTCTGTGCATTAATAACTGAGTTTGAATTAGGCTGACTCGGGTATTATTTTCTTTTGAATGTAATACTCGGGTCAGACCCGAGTATTTTCAGGTTGGAGATATTCTACTTTGGGATGCTGCTTGAGCTATGAAGACTTTTCATATCTTTTGGAGTTGTCGTGTCATAATATAGGAAGATATGTATTCATGTATATTATATACGTTAACGTACTTGTATATGTAACTTCCTGAGTCGACTGTTGTAGTTGTATCACATGTACCTTGTAAATGTATTGTAACTGACATCAGTTATTATATATATATATATGAGATTTTCTGTTTCATCTGTGTTCCGCATTTATATTATCTGTGTTATTATTTTATATTTTTGTCCTAGACTATTATAGCCACTGTGTAGTAGCTTTGAGTTTGCATCGGCATGTCGGATTTCCTCCTGAAATGAAATGCACGTTTTTATTATCTGGCATATCGGTGCTCGCACAAAGCAATTAAACGGATGGTCGCTCCTCAATAGCCTTATTCTCCGTGCTAGTGGACAGCACTACACCGTAGTGTTCTTGGCTAGCGTGGGCATAGAGGTGGGGCGTCACAGCTTGGTATCAGAGCCTGGGGTTTAGGACGAATATAAAACATAACTTAGATGGAACATGTGTTACAACTATTTGTCGATGTTTTATCTCTCATCTTTGCCTAAGATCATCTTTGATTTGTTAGGTATGAATTCCTAACTCTTATTCATGAGCATTGCTGCTATTCTCTGTTGCACTTGCTCATTCGAGTATGCACTACTAAGTATCCTTGTGTATATGCTATACCAAGTTGCATATTGCTGCAACTCGTACCCACTTCGATTTGAGCTCGCATTGTTTATTCGAACTGCTGTACATATGTATTCTTGTCTCTGATTCGTGTACTTGATGCAGTCTCCATACAATTGGGTTTTGGGTATCTATCTTTGAGACAAGTTGCATTTCAATTGTCGACTCTGTTTGTTTATCCATGGTTTGTTGGTTTTCATGTGCCTCTCTCTGATAGTTTTAAAATTTCTTTGGTGTAAAAGAAATTGTCTTGGACTTTGCCTTGTCGATATCAACATTGACTTGACTTTTACTTCTGTTAAAGTCATTCATGCATTTATGCTCGTTCTGCTTTGTCTTTCCAATTGTTGATCGATTCTTCTTTTCCGGTTAGTTGTTATCACCTTTGTCGACTTTGATAACTTCTATTTCTGGAATTTTTGGGTATTCCTACTTTGACGGATTTGGAATCGAATGCTTTGGATTTTTATTCACGTCTTCGAATGTGAATTTTAGTGAATTGATTTGGTTTCCAAATTTAATCGATTCTTGATTATTTCCCGATTTGTTGCTATCATTTATTAGCATCTTTGGTGACCTTTTCTTCGGGATTTTTGTGAACATACCTCTTGATGAATTCTGTATCGAATTCTTTGGATTCTATTCACATCTTTGTATGTGAATTCTTGTGATTGATTGTTCCTACAATCATTTTTGAGATTTGTCACTTTAAAAATATAAAGGTTTTCTATACTAGTAGTAAATATCAAAACCCTTTTCTCCAAACGATTTCAAAACTATTTTACTACAAAACTCTTTTCCTAAACCGTTTTCCAATCTATTAGTATATACTAACCTTTACCTCACTCATATGAGAAATCTAATTAAACGACTTAGTAAAACGAGTGGTATATAACGCTTGCGTTCATTTCGCCGGTTAATTCTTGGACTTATTCGATTGAATCTCTTTTGACAATTTTCTAGTGGAAATTTACAGTTTGTTCGTAAATATTTGAGTTAAGCAAGTGGTTATGGGACATGAAGCTAAACTTTTATATTTACTAACTTAGTGTAATTGACACTTCTTGATGATCATGAAGATCATTTTTGTGGTTTTAGACTAGCAACTGTGTGATGTCTCTTTGTCTGCGAGGGAGACTAGACCCCGCTCTTGTGATGTTTCGCCATCGCATTTGTGTGATGTTTCGCCATCACATGTGTGGGGTAGCGCCCTACGGTCTTCGGGCCATTCGTGTGTCAAAATTAATGGCTTGCAACCATGAGATAGCGTCTCGTTATGCGTTACACATGTTGATGAGTTTTCATGCTCGCATGTAGGAGAGTTTTCGTGCTCCCGTTCTCGCTTTGCGTTGCACGTGTTGATGAGTTTTCATGCTCGCGTGTAGGTGAGTCATCATGCTCCCGTTCTCGCTTTGCGTTACATGTGCTGATGAATTTTCATGCTCACGTGTAGGTGAGTTTCCATGCTCCCGTTCTCACTTTGCATTACACGTGTTGGTGAGTTTTCATGCTCGCATGTAGGTGAGTTTTCGTGCTCCCGTTCTCATTATGCATTGCACGTGTTGGTGAGTTTTCATGCTCGCATGTAGGTGAGTTCTCGTGCTCCCGTTCTCATTATGCATTGCACGTGCTGATGAATTTTCATGCTCGCATGTAGGTGAGTTTTCGTGCTCCCGTTCTCGCTTTGCGTGACATGTGCTGATGAATTTTCATGCTCGCGTGTAGGTGAGTTTTCATGCTCCCGTTCTCTCTTTGCGTCACATGTGCTGATGAGTTTTCATGCTCGCATGTAGGTGAGTTTTCATACTCCCATTTGAGTTTTCATACTCCCGTTTGAGTTTTCATACTCCCGTTCGATTTTTCATACTCCCGTTCGAGGTTTCGTACTCCCATTCGAGTTTTCATACTCTCATCTTGTGATTTCTGGATTTCTTGTGTAGTCTTCTGGAATTTGTGCTTCACCAATTTTCGTGATTTCTATTGATAAGTTTTATCAATTTTTGTGCATTGGTGAATTCGTGTGTCATTGACTTGTTATGAATACAAGTTTACGATATGATATCCCTTTCTATCTTTGAGAAGATTCTTGTGACATTTTTGATAAATGAAAATCCACTTATCGAAGTTGCTACTGATGTCGCTGTTTTAATCACGTGTTTTAAAAATTGTTTCAAAATAAAAATCGTTTTCAAATTGTTTACAGTTTACGCTTTCAAAAGAATGAGGAAGCAATTTAAACGTTTCAGCAAAATCGAGGACTATGACCCCTTTCTTTTACTGATTCGTTTAATTCCGGACTTGTCCGTTTGAGAATGTGAAATGTTATTTTTAAAATACACAATTCTTGCACCTTCAAGGAAACGATGAAGTGAATTAAACGATTTAGTAAAACTCGTGGTTATGGGACATGTGCGTTTGCTATTTCGGTTAATTCTGGACTTGTTAATTGAATATTTGTGATTTTTGGTTATCGTTTTTGATAATCGAATATTTTGTGATTGTATTGCCCATTGAGTGCTTTAAGAATTCTGGTCGATGCGCTTGATCAACGTTATCGATAGGAATCTCCTAGACGCTTTGATGAGACAATCAAACACAGTAAATTGAATTTTAAAATGTAAATTTGTCTGAAAAGATAATTACATAAAGTAAATCGTAAATTTTGAAAGTTTTAGCTTTTTGGGAAAGAATATTATTTAAAACAACACTTTTCCGATACTTCTATTCTTGCGAATCCCGAGGGGAACCAAGACTTTATAGTTTGTACCAATGCTAATCGTATTGGTTTGCATGCCATTCTCTTGCATAAGAGAACGTTCTGTCTCTTGTTTTCTTAATCATTGATGCCTATTGGGACTAGATATGCCACTCATGATCTAGTGCTCGTGGCTATTGATTTCGCTCTTGAAAATTTGGCATCATTATTTTTGGGTGAAGATCTTGAATCTTGGGAATATTTATTTTCTCTTAAGGAACATAATTTTCGTCAACCACGTTGACTCGAGTTCCTTATAACTTATGATCTTGTTATTCTTTGCACTCCCGGAAGGGAAAATCTTGTTACCGATGCACTTGTCGTAGGCAACAAGTGGTTGTTTCTTTGATGATGTCCGAATGGGATCACCTTTTTACCAAGTTCATCAGACGTTTAGATGTATTTCATTTTATTGAGCTTCGTCTCATTCCTTTTATGAACTTACGTCTGATGTTCTTTTATGGTGATCGGTTCATTGGACGTACCGTTTTTGTACTACGTCGGCGTTCCGAATTAATGTAGCTTTGATTCATCTGGCGTATCGTTATTGTACTACGCTGTTGTTCCAAATTATTCGTGTCTCACCTATGATAGGTGTTGTGCGTTTCAGTCGGTTGGGAAAGTTAGTGCCTCGATATATTGGGCCATTTCCTATCACTGAACGTATTGGTTTCTTGGCTTATCGCCTCTTATTACCGGCTCAATTTTCTGTTATTCATGGCGTGTTTCACGCGTCTTCCTTCTATGGAAATGCCTTAGGGATTTCGATTTTATTCTTGAGCCCGGTATTATTGAAGAAATTGAAGTTTCACCAGATTTGACTTTGAGCAACATTCTATTCACATTAATGTTTCGGGGATTCAGCACCTTCGAAATAAAGATGTTCTTCTCGTGAAAGTTCAGTGTTCTCAAGTCCTATGGATTTCACTTTGGAATCCAGAGAATTCATCGAGCAAACACGTTCAGGCTTTCTCTTCCTTGCTTTATATGGTGAACTTCTTATTTTCAAATTTCGTCATTTTATGATGATATGTTTTTATGGTTGTTACCTTTTGTCCATTTATTCCTTAAGATTGCGAGGACGCAATTTCTTTAAGGAGGGGAGTCTGTAACAACCCGGTTTTTTTTCGCATCAATTAATAATCGACATTTAGACGATTAATATGGTTGCAAATTGCCAATTGAAGTCTTTAAATTGAATTGAAAATTCTTTTATATATGGTTAAAAGGATTTTTGGGTTTTGGAATTTCTCGGCCCACGTTTTCATTTGTTGGATCGTGAAAATTGCAAAACAAATAAACCCGTTCCCTTTTTTTTGTTTTTTTTCTTTTCATTCTAACCCTAAAACCTAAAACGAAAAGAAAATAAAAATGGTAGCAGCCTCGTGCTCCTTCTTTCGTCTTCATTTCAATCGAGTTCAACGTCGATGGAGCATGGAGCCTTCGCACGTCTTCAGCAGCTATGGCTTCGGCAATCGATCCCCCCAATTCGAATGGCTACTTCAAAATTGGTCGAGCCATCTTCACTTCCAAAGCAAAGGTGAGTAATTTACATTACTCACTTCTAATTTGAAACTGATTGACTTTGTATGCTTAATTTGTTTTCGTGGTTGTTTCGACTTCGATTTGATATTTGTTCGTGTTGATGCTTTTCTGTCTTGAGTTGATTTTGGGGCTGCTTTTGATTTTGGCTTGTCTTGTTCGACTCTTTGATCTGGTTTGGTTCGATTTCTTGTTTATTCGGGTTACATGGTTTTGATCTTTCTTCGACACAGTCTATTTTGCTCTCGACTCCACTTTACTGTACATTGATGACTTCGGCCATATGAATTTTTGTGTATTGACTTGGATTAACTACGCGGCCACCACGAGGTTGACTTCGAGTTGGCTTCGACTTTGCATTTCCTAGGTGAATTAGCTTCGGCCACTTGACTTTGTTGAATTTCGATTACTTGACTAAAACTACCTCTGGTACCTTGCTCGATTTGCTTCAACGTGTTATGTATTCTGCTACATATCACTGCATTTTTATCACGGCTGTGGTTTCACTGTCTTCAGTGAACCTGGGGTGTTATCTCGGGTTTGCACTTGCATAGCACTGAACTTTGTTTTGAATTCTGTCTGGGTTTACCTCGTTTCCACCAGTGTTCATTCATGAGTATAACTGGTTTGATTTGTTCGATCATTGACTTGCATTCACCCAGATGCTGTTGACTTCACTTGAGTATATTGTAGCCTGGTCCTCATTTTATGTTGTCACCGCCTCATACTCTGTTATTTGCTGGCCTTTGCCTATTCTTCGGCATTGTGCCTTGTTCTTGATCATGATATTAGCACTGTCCAGTTTACAGTTGAATGCATGTTGTATTTTGGGATACACTTGGGTTATGCTTCACTTGTGTACTTGGTGGTAGTTGGTCTAGTGTAGTTCTCCACTTGTGACTTCACTTTAGTTCACTGAACTGAACAGGTGCATTAAATATTGCATTCTTGATGCCTTGATTTCATTTAGACTTCACTGGTAATATTGTTTTCAATTGAAGCAACATGGTGGTTTCATTATCACTTGAGTTTATAATTAAGAGCACTGCACTTGAGTTTGATGTCTTAGTACTCGAGTTTGGTACTTGCATTTTTCAGTCTCATGGTTGCATACATGTAGAATCTCTTGTGTGCACCTAATTACACTGTCACATTGCTTGAATGACTTCGGCAGTGTTTTGATGTGTTGGTCCTAGACTTGTGACCTGCACTTGTGGTCAGACCTGCATATACATGTACCCCTGCCATGTGCAATTCTTTGCTACACCTCTGGTCCATTTTGACCATGTGCAGCCCTCTCATGTGCACTTGTATATGCACAGCACTTGTTCATGTGCATTTATACGTTTCTTGATTTTGTTTTGGTGTACATGTCTTGCTACTTTATTCACTGCCTTGAGTTGAACCCAGTATTTTGGGTTTGACCTTGTGTTCGTTTGTGAACTTTTATTGTGTACCTATCACCGTAGTGGCAGGGCAGTGCACGCAAGCGTGAACTGCAGCCACACGGTATTCATTGGGTACATCGTCACTGTAGTGGCAAGGCAGTGCACGCAAGCGTGAACTGCAGCCACACGGTATTGGTTTTATCGTTATTTATTTTTCTTTTGATTTATGGAACTATTTCGTATTCCATATCTTGTAGTGGCGAGGCAGTACATGCTTGCGTATACTGCAGCCCTACTCGAGTTGACGTCTTAATTGATGTTTCCAATTACTAGATTGTTTCCTTTGTCCAATTCATCCTTATTAGTGATTGGATGGACGAGATTTAGTGTGACTATCATCTATTCGTTATTTGATTATTATTGCTTCCGTGCATTAATAACTGAGTTTGAATTAGACTGACTCGGGTATTATTTTCTTTTGAATGTAATACTCGGGTCAGACCCGAGTATTTTCAGGTTGTAGATATTCTGCTTTGGGATGCTGCTTGAGCTATGAAGACTTTTCATATCTTTTGGAGTTGTCATGTCATAGTATAGGAAGATATGTATTCATGTATATTATATACGTTAATGTACTTGTATATGTTACTTCCTGAGTCGACTGTTGTAGTTGTATCACATGTACCGTGTAAATGTATTGTAACTGACATCAGTTATTATATATATATATATGAGATTTTCTGTTTCATCTGTGTTCCGCATTTATATTATCTGTGTTATTATTTTATAGTTTTGTCATAGACTATTATAGCCACTGTGTAGTAGCTTTGAGTTTGCAACGGCATGTCGGATTTCCTCCTGAAATGAAATGCACGTTTTTACTATCTGGCTTATCGGTGCTTGCACAAAGCAATTACACGGATGGTCGCTCCTCAACAGCCTTATTCTCCGTGCTAGTCGACAGCACTACACCGTAGTGTTCTTGGCTAGCGTGGGCATAGAGGTGGGGCGTCACAGGTTAGGTTCTCGGGACGTCATTCCAGAGGCGTTTCCATGTGGCAATGGGAAGTTCCTTGGCCTGACCATTTTTTGGAAATCCAAAGAAACGATACGAGACTTGTACGGTTTTAGTTGTAGAACCTGCCATGGAATGTGGCGGTAACCTGCTATTGAACATGGTAGCTATAGTAGGCATACGATAATGTCGTATGTTGGCTAAGATTTATATCTTTATTTTCGAAATGAATTTTTCCTACACTATGCACTAGTAATAATATCAAATGTTTCTTTTTAATGCGTATCAAGCATCTTTGACAGTCATAAGGAGAAATCTCCTCCGATTCTGCGTTCGCATTGTGTGTGTGTGCGGGAGGCCTTATGGTAGTCTCATTTTTAAAAGCATTGCGAATTGACTTTAAAAATATTCCTCTATTTTGATTTTAAAGAAAAATAAATTGTTTTAGTTCTCACACCAGTCACATGACTGACTCGGAGTTTATTGTTTTCCTTCCTAGACTCTGGGTGCCCACCAATTTCCACAAAGGCGGTCAAGAGTTAAGGTGTATCAGGATATTCAGGAGTTGCTGGAGGCAAGCTGGATGGCACGGCGTATTACTTGTATATAGTAAATTCTTTCCGCTGTTTGTTTGTTGTTGTACACTCTGATGATGTGATGTAATGTAATATGATGTAATGTAATAACTGATATAATTCTTTGTTTAAAGATTATTCATTTATCTATTATACGTTGTTCCGCTGCGAATTGTGAGATTCTGATGTTGTTCTGTTATTTCTTTCTGTTCTGTTCTATCTTTTTCTCTCTTTCTTCTTTTTTAACCTTAACGGTACGGTTTTCCGGCCTTCGATTGGTCGACAGTTGATACAGTGGACGTATTGATGTCGGCGTTCATGGATGAAAAATCGCGTCGTTACAGTTATTTGAATATTTGAAATTGTTTAAATAATTAAATCTTGTATTATATATGGATGAAAATGATTTCGTAATTTTATCTAAATTCTATTTGGATAAGAATGAGGATAGTAAACTTTTGAATTTGAATTTAAAAGCGGTTTAACTTGTTTTGTATTAATCGTTTTGATTAACGTGTGAAAACATTCATTCCAAGGCACAATCATGAATTAAAAAAACAGTGTTATTGGGACTGTAATAATAAATTATTACATATTAATGAATTTGGTGGCGACCGGACATATTGTTTGGTCGTGCGAACCCGAAATGCATATAAATTAATTAAAAGGATTAAATTAATATAATTCGACAATAAAAGCTACATATGCTCAAATTATATCTCCAGACTAGTCCTATTAGGTTTAAAATAGGGGTACTAGTATAGAACGCTTGGCGGCACGCCTCGATCGGAATTTGAGGTTTTAGTTCAAACGTATAGAGCCATATATTTTAAATAAAATAATACGGACCATCACTTCAAGGCCATACCTAAATCATTCCTCCGTACCTTCAGCCCATGCCCTCACTTTTCTTTTTATAGTGTGATGTACATGAAGAAAATTCGTTTTTTTAATTGAAGATCCATCAATCCTATGGCTTATATTCATTGGAGCCATTACGAGCAATTTCATGAGAAGTCTTCAATTAGAGACTTTCTAGAGACAAGGTGGAAAGTATATTCAATGGTGGAGATGGGCTCAGATGGAGCATGGTGGCCGAAGTTTTCAGATGAACACGAAGTGATTTTCGAGCTCATCTGAGGCGTAGGTGGCGAGTTAAGGGCCATGGTCAGTGTCATTGGGTAGGTGGTAGTCACGGGGAGCTAGGGATGGTAGTGTGTTCACCGGCAGGCTGAAGTGGTGGAAATTCATGGTTTAACGGCATTTAATTTAGGGTTTTTATTCGACATGGCGATGATTTGGGAAGGCAGACTGGTAGCAAAAGGCGAGGCGGAGATGGGGCAAGTAGCGTCGAGTTTAGATCTGCGATAGGTGGCACGAGGCAGCGTTGGCGAGCGAAGGAAGATGCCGCTGTTGTGTGTTCGTTAATGAGAAAGGGAAGAGGATTAGGGGTGGGTTGTTTAATTTTAAACATGGTTAATCAAAACTAATTATTGTGATTAAGAAGTTATGTTATATTTTGAAATTGTAAATCTTATATTAGTGATAACTTGTCCATTTTAGGTTGCAATTGAATGCGATCAAACGTGTTAGGATTGTATCCATGAATACTACATGATGAATTTGGTTTAGCGATGATTGGGGCTTGCAAGAATTTTAGCAAAATTCAAACGCTGTTCGGATTTAGACTGAATCCAGAACGCTTTGGCAAAACTGGAATTTCGGTGAGTTAAACTCACATGTTTGTTTAACCAGTAATATTATATAGTTGTCAAAAATTGTTGATTGTGTTTTTGGATGATTGATTTATTCCTACCCCGAGAGCAAATGGCCTTTTATATATGCTCGTCTGGTAGCGGATGACCCATGTAATAAGATTATATATTGTTTGATGCAGAAAACAGGCTGGAGGGATCGAATAGAATCCGTACCACTGTTGGATTTTATTTACATATATGTGTTAAAATATATATAAGTTGTGATGCAGGGGAAGGTTGGAGGAGTCTAATGAGATTCCTCGCCTCTATTGATTTTAATTTCGATAATATTCCTGTCATATAAATTATTAGATGATAAACCTGATTGTTTTCTCTAATGGTTCTGACAATTGTTATATGTTCAAAACTTAAATCCTATCGTGATAGAAAACTAATATCGATATTGGTTAAACGTTTGGTAGCCACTGGCCTCAAATTAGGAATTTGAAATGTTATAAATGATCATTTGGTTGGAACTGGTTTTAAGATGGGAAATGATTTTAAATTTGAAATTGGGTTTATGTTGATTTAAAGGATTTAACTTCTATTTTACTCCAGCCATTTTATCTATTTTTTCTAAGTTATTTATTTATATTTAATTTTGTTCTCTAAAGTTATTTATTTATATTTAATGTTGTTTAAGATTATTTATATTTAATATTATTTTCTAAATAATTTATTTATATTACATTTAATATTGTTTTAATGTTATTATCAATATTTTATTATTTCAAAATGTTAAATATTTAAAAATTAATATAGTTTGAAATTAGTAATGGGGATTTATTTATAATGTTTTGGAAATTAATTACTATAATAATGTGAAGATTTATTGTTATTGATTATTTAAAAATGTTTCGGAATTATTAATTATTAGTTTAAGATGTTTTGAAGTTAATAATTATTATTGATTTATAAATTTTATTGTTAGAAAACATTATTATGTAATAATTTTTTGAAGTAAATGATTTTTATTCACTTATAAATGTTTCCGAGCCTCATAAATAGGATTTTATAAAAGGACTTGGGTTGTTATAAGAGGAGCTTTATAAAATGGTTTGAAGACTAAAGAAAGATTATTTTTTTCACGGTAAAGGAGATTTATAAATGCTTAGATATTTATAAATGAATTTTAGAAATCAGTTTATAGAATTATAAGAGGTGTTTTATAGATTTATAAAGAGTTATAAAAGACTTTAGAAATAATTTATAAAGAGTTTATAATTGATGTTATAGACTTATAAAGGGTTTGTAAATATTTTTTTTTTAATTGTATGAAAAGAGTATACAATTTTTTTGAGATTTATAAAAGAGATTAAAGTGATTTTTAGGGATTTATAAAGCAGTTTATAAATGATTTTTGAATTGTATAAAAAAGGGAAATCATTCTTAGTCTCGTGAATATACTTTTACCATTGAAGATAAGTATATGGATATTTGCGAATTATTGAAAATACAAGGGTTTTTGAATATACTTTTGTAAAAGTATTTTGATATAAGTGTTAACAAGATGAATTTGATTAATGAAAAGATTAATCAAGAAGGCTAGGGGTTGCTTACATGCTTAAGCAATGTTAGTTTTTTCTATAGAATTAAATTCCTTATTTGATTTTTTTATTCAATATTAAATAACTTACTATCAAATTTGGAGCCAAAATGTAACATTGGAAATAACGAGTAGAAACACGTGAGTTATATGGTACAATCATCTCCAATGATGTTGTACTGTGTATATAAATCTCATTTTGTTCTCTTAGGACAAATGATAAGGAAAACTATCCACTAATGGTTTGGAGGTGATCATCATTCTTATCTTTGACTGTTTATTTCCTAGAGAACTAGATTTGAGTTTTATCTTGAACTATCGAATGTTGTTTCGAAGAGACCGGGATCACATCTGTTTCCATTTGTTAGGTTAAGGTTATAGGGGATTCTCACTTTCTGTTTAGTGGTGAGCAAGAGACTCTTACGCCTACACGTCCCGGAGAGGGAGTATAAGACCTTGTTGGGTTGGTGGGATAGCCGAGAGGCTGGACGCTAAAGTAAATTTGAGGTACCAATGCATGCCACGGTGGATTTTACACATTAACCGAATGGTTGAAAAGTCTACAGTAATTTATACTTGGTACCAGAGCCAGGTTAGCGAACACCTTGGCTTTGGTGGGCTACTCATTAGAGATAATGCCAGTAGCACCTTAGAATGAGTTTGAGTTTGTATGCATATATGAGCATGTATTTATTAGTGATATAAAAATGGTGTTTGTTGTGTTGATTGATCTATTGAGTGGCTTATGGATTCTGGTCAATATATGTGATTAACATTATCGATATGGTTCTTTAAACACTAGAACAAAGCAATTTGGTATAATATTGTTTTGAACTTAGTTTAACTAAATAATTTTACCTTGATTATGTTTATATGTAAAGGAAATTTTTTTAAAAAAATTATTGTAGTATGTATGGTGTGTTTGGTTGACAATGAATGGTAATATTTGATTATTATCATTTGGTGTTTGTTGTTTGTGTTCTAATAAAAGTTGTCATTGTTATAATGTAAACAAAGATAAACAATTAAGAAATGATTTTGTATAACCATAATGAAATTATATGTAAGGGAAATGTACAAATATGATTTGTAAATAAAAAGGAGTAAAAGCTGAGAATTTGAGAATTTAAATCCTGCTGATTCTGAAAATTGTCTTTCAAAGGTTTTGAAAGAATGATAATAGCATTATTTTGAAAATATTTTGATTAGAAACATTTTAAAGGGTTTTAAAAGAAATAGAAAGCACCGAACTCACTTTGGTTGCTAGGAAATAATTCGTATGATGACTGCAGCAGCACCAATATTCATTTTCAAGTTTCTAAGTGACATATTACTACCAGTGAAGTTGTGTTTTGTTGAAATAAGTTTTGATTTTTAAAATTCTAAGTATAATTTGATAATTATGAGTAAATAGGTTTTATAACTTATAAGTTTTGAGAGTTAGTAAGTTAAAACAAAATTTTAAATTGCTGAATATGAAAGTTAGAAAAGAAAATTAGAAATGGAGTTTAACTTAAGTTAATTGAAATGAATTTTGAAAAAGAATTTGACTCAAGAAAAGTTAAACAAAATGAATTGATGAAATGAGTCGAATGAAATTGAATTTGATTTGAAACGAATAAATAAATTGAATATGAACTTAAGTTGTAAAGTGAAAATAAACATGAGAAGTGGTTATAGAAAATGTTTATAATAAGCTTAAGTAAAAGTTAGTGGAATTGTTCTTAAGTGAAATTAATGTTGAAAGAAATATATTAAGTAACAAATGAATGTGAATAAAGCAATATGTATAATGGTTATGAATAAATAAATGTAAATAAAAGAATCCGAGTAAAGAAAAAATAATGAGATATAATAAGAAACCAATTGAAATAAATATGCAAGTTGTGCGTATATTATTTTATTTGCATAACTTTTTGATCCAGATTCTAGTACATGATTTTGAGTTGATTTACATCGGTTCGAGTTAGGATTTTTCACTCGATTCTTAATGGCGAACACTGGATATGGATTTTTGATTGATTATGGAGTTCTCTATCTTAGTATATGACTATGCAAGGAGAATGGTGGTTTCTAATAATGGACCTGGTTCTGACTCCGCACTAGAGTGGTCATGTGAACGATAAAAGTTCGAAAGTAAAACTGTGCGACCGATCGAGTGATCAAATTGATATTATGTAAGAATGACATAGGTACATCGTATGGGCTTTAGTAAATTAAATGTGACTATTGAAAATGCAAAATAATATGATTATGAATTATATTATTGGATAGCATTGGTAAATAAGATGTAGGTACATAAAAGAAAAATCTAGTCTGATGCCTTTGGTTTCTCGAGCATGATTTGGTTGCCCAACAAATAGGTACATATTTATGTTGCTTGATTTGATGATTTAATGATTGAGCTGCTTGGCTTTTGTTTTCTTTTGGTTGGTATTAGGCTATAATGATGATATGTAGTTGTGCTGATCTAGTCGAGCAAAGGAGACACTGGCGAAGTTTTTCGAAAATTTAAGGCATTGGAAAACTTTTGAGAATTTTGGAAAAAAAATTTGATAACCAAAATTTAATGTTTATTTTATGACTTGGAATGGTAATAGTTAATAATTATGAATGAATTTAAAGACATAGGAAAGGTGATAACAAAGTTTCAAAAAATTGATTTTGAAAGTTAAAGGCTTAAAAGAATTTGGTAATTTATTTCAACTAATTAGTTTTAAAAAGTTAATGGCTTGGTGCATTTTTCTTACTTGCTAATTTCAGGGACTAAAATCTTTTAAGGGGAGAGAATGTGCCGACCTAGAGTTTCAATCATTTGAATTTGCAATATTTAATTACTTTTAAACATTGAAAAGTTGATTATATAAGTTAAATAATTTTAATTTCAAATATAAAGGGCATTTAAATATTTGAAATTGGTTAAATAATTAAATCTTGAATTTTATGTGAATGAAAATGATTTTGTAAGTTGGTTTAAATTTTATTTAGACAAGAATGAAGATAGTCAACTTTTGAATGTGAATTTAAAAGCGACGCAATTTGTTTTATAATAATCCTTTTTAATTAACGTGTGAAAATTGTCATTTTGGGCCAAAATCTTGGATTTTGACGAAAATAGTATAATCGGGACCATAATAATAAACTATTGTATGTTAATGAATTTCATGGTGATCAGATGAATTGTTTTACCTTGCGTCCTCGAAATGCATAGAAATTGATTAAAATAAATAAATTAATATCATTCGATTCTAAAAGCTATCTTCTGCATACGATTAAATTAGATCTTGAAACTAGTTCTATTGGGTTTGGAATGGGGGTACTTAGTATAGAATACTAGGTATTATCCCTCGATAGGAATTCGAGGTTTTTTTGAACATATATAGCTAGATATGTTAAATAAAATTATGTAGACCCTAACTTCAAGGCTATACTTATATTGTTCTATACACTATTCCAATGGCGCAATTAATCCAATGGCTCATATTCATCGAAGCCATTACGAGAAATTTTAGGCAAAGTCTTTAACTATATACTTGGTTGCGAAAGGGTGGTGTGTATATTCAATGGTAGAGATGGGCTTAGGCATAGCACGGTAGCCGTAGTTTTTAGATGAACGGCGAAGTGAACTTCGAGCTCTACTAAGTCGCAGGTGGCGAGGTAAGGGCTATGGTCGGTGACATTAGGTAGTTGGTGATTGCGGGGTGCTTGGTGGAAGTGCGGTGGTCGCTGGTAGACTGAGGTGATGGAAATTGATGGTTTAAAGCATTTGGTTTTGGAGGTTTTTCTTTGACGTGATGACGACTTAGGAGAGCAGACCAATGGAAGAAGGCGAGGCATAGGTGGGGCAATCAGCGACGAGTTTGCGGCGGCAGCAGGTGGCACAAAGCAATAACATGAGGTGGAAGATATGGTTGTTGTGTGTTCGTGAACTAGAAATAATAGAGGATTAGGGCAGGTTATTTAATTTTAAACAAGGTTAATTTAAACTAATGATGGTAATTTAAGAGTTATATTATATTTTAAAATTGTAAATCTTATATTAGCGATAATATGTTCATTTCTGGTCGAAATTGAACGCGGTCAGTCGCATTAGGATCGTATCAACGAATACTACATGGGGCGTTGGTTTGACAACGATTAGGGCTTGTACGAACTTTAGCAAAATTCGAATGTTGTTTGAATTTAGATGGAATCCAATACGCTTTGGCGACAACTGAAATTTCGATGAGTTAAGTCACATATTGGTTAAAAAGTAATATTATATAGTGGTTAAAAATTATTGATTGGATGTTTAGACGATTTACTGTTTTTGTCAATTAGTTTGGATTTATTGCCGCCCTAGAGCGGATGGCCTTTTACATATACCCGTCCAGTAGCAGATGACCTATATTATATGATTATGTACTGTTTGTGACGTATAAAAGCAGGTTGGAAGGATCCAATAGGATTCCTCACCACTATTGAATTTTATTTACATATATGTGTTGATATATATGAGTTGTGATGCAGAGGGCAGATTGGAGGGATCCAATGGGATTCTTTACCATTATCGATTTTAATTTCAATAATATTCTTATCATATGAATTATTGTGTCAAACCAAATTGTTATCTCTGCTGGTTCTAACAATTGGTATATATTCAAAACTTAAACCCTATAGTGATAGAAAACCAATATCGATATTGATCAAGCATTTTGCAGCAATTAGCCTTAAATTAGGAATTTGAAATGCTATAAATAACTCGGAATCAGGCGAGACTTTGACTGATGAATTCCCACCTAAATTACAAAAAATAAGGAACACTCAGATACTTCATCTTGTGAACGCACATTGTAGTTCTCCATGGTGACTAACAGTTATACTTGGAGAATAATAGGCTATATTTCCATATTTGAATTCCACCAAGGCAGAAGCCGTTATTTTTTTTAGACTACAATAACCTCTTCATACTAACTTGGAATCTGACGAGGCTTCGACCGTAAAGACCCGATTCTTCGACTCTCGAATATCAACATTAATACGTCCACTTTATCAACTTTCGAACAATCGAATGCCGGAAATCGAACCCTTAGGGTTTAAGAAGAAGAGGTAGAAGAAGAAAGAAAGAAGAAGCAACAGAAACAATATCAGAATCTCACAATCGTAGCGGAACAACATATAATAGATGAATGAATAATCTTTAAATCAAATGAATTGTGCATTTTTTTTTGCATTACATCATCAGAGTCAATATACAACACAACTCAATAATGGACAGTTACATAAACCTGTCCTTACAAGTGGATACATAGCGTGATACGTTTCGCCATCCAGCTTGCTCCTGATCTCCACAACATCTCATGAATTCCAGAATGACCTGATAACCAGACTCTAGATTGTCCGTGTGGAAATTGGTGGGCACCCAGAGTTTAGAAAGGGAATAATAAACTCCAAGTCAGTCGTGGGACTGGTGTGAGAAATTAAAACAGTTATTTGCACAAAAAAAAAAAAGAATCTGCAATTCTTTTGGAAAATGAAACTACCATAAGGCGTCCCGCCACACACACAATGCAAACACAGAATTGGAGGAGATTTCTCCTTATGATAGTCAAAGATTCTTACTACGCAGAATCATTTGATTATTATTATTATTATTATTAGTGCATAGTGCAGAAAACATTTCGAAAGTATAATATTAATCTTAGCCAGCATAGGCATTTCACACTATGCCTACTATAGCTATCATCTAAACAGTGGTGACCACCATAAGTAAATGGCAGGTTCTACAACTAAAACCGTACAAGGCTTGTATTGGTGATTAGATTTCCAACAAACGGTCAGGCCAAGGAACTTCCCATTGCCACATGGGTAAGCCTCTGGAGGGACGCCCAGAGAACCTAACCAGATCGCTGCCAACACAAGGCTAGGTTACCTCCGAACTAGGTAACTACTGACACGAGTATGCCATCCCCCCGATCGTAACCGACCTTTATCCCGGGATTCACCAACAACCACAAAGAAATGAATTTGCAGCAACCATATAGGTTAAGTATCTAGGCTCCATACCATAATACCACCTCTATCCAAAAGGAAATGTACATAACCTATGGGGGCGCTATCCCCAAATAACCTTGCTACATTCTTCCTGTTTTGACCATTACCAGGTTATGAGGTTCGACGAAGTCTCGTCCTCAAAGCTACACTTTTCACAAAAGCTACGCTTTGATCAACAAATGATCAGCAGCACTCAGCATGCCATGTTACCAAATTGGGAATATATCACTAGTAACCATCAACTACATAACCACTGAGCTCGTACATCTCAGAGAAAGGTGTTAAGCTAAGAGAATAAATTCTCCGCCACCAACAGAAATGTATTTGATAGAAACCAGCTTTACATCTCAAATTGTAACGTCAGATACACATCCATACAAGTCCGTTCCGGGATCGAACGGAACCGAATGCACTTCCCGAGAAAAATCCCTTGCAATCCGGATATTCGCTAATCACGTCCGGAATTCCCATCACAAAGTGTGATAAAATCTCTATATCGGAGATCGGCCGATGCAGAGACATTCGACGGTAATCCTTCCGTTTTCAGAAATATCTGGTCTTCAACACCGGTCTTCAAATGCTATCCATTACGACGTATCACTATTCGGAATGGGATTTATGACCCAAAGGTCCTCTCCCGGCTAAACCGAATAACGAGCGCTTATTTTAAAATAAGTATAGCATTCAAATTCAAGAAAATCACAACAAATACCCACTTAAAGGTAAATATTGATAGTCGGTTATTTAACTATCAATAGATATACACAACATCACCAGATTCCAAATAATTTCCCAAATTATTTAATTTCCAAAAATATCTTTACAAGATATAATTTTCCACATTTCAACCATTTGAAAACAAATTTCAAATCACTTTTCACCTTTACAACTTTTGAAAACAAATTTCAAATCATTTTCCTTACGTGGAAACACTTCCAAATATTTATTCATTTTTACTGGAAATCTGCCGAGTTCAAATACTTTAAAATAATCTATAACACTTATCCAAAATATATTGGGAAAACACTTTGGAATAAAACTATTTTTATTTAAACACTTTACTTAAAATATTAGTTATAACAATATTATACCAATATTACATATAACTTAAATCCAAACTAATGTTCAAAATAAAATTAGTGGATAGAGTATAACTATTTTCTAAAACAATTATTGATTAAATCTTAGAAATAATCATTTCTGTATCAACTTAATAAATCTTTACTTAAAGGATTTAAAACAACTTAAGAAGTTAATTTCTCCAAATTACCTTTTCAAAACCAATTCTAGAATTTTATATGTACATATGTATATATTTTTCAAAGCTATTCAGAAATTTTATTCGGCTTTCCAGGGAGAATACACTTTCATTTCAAAATGGTTCATTTAAACCAATTAAATAAATCCTTACCGATTTACTTTAAATTTACGTTCCAAATCCATGATTTATTTCCACACTTCAAAAATAAATCAATGTTTATTTGTTAAAAAATTTCCCTTTCCTTTATAAATTCCATGGTGAATTTAAATTTCTAAATATCCACTGATATACGATTTTCAAATCGATTTCAAATATTCACTTTCAACAACAATTCAATTTTTCAATTGATTTCAAAAACAACCAAATCAATTTTCAAATTGATTCCAAATTCTTTTCAAAATACCAAATAAATTTCAAAATGGATTTTCAAAAGATTTAAATTAAATCACCTAAAATCAATTCCCAAATGGGTTTCATATTTTATTTCCTTTTAAAAATAAATCCCTTTTAAAGAAAGCAAATTCTTTTATTTTTCAAACTCTTTAAAATCCGTATTTTGAATAAATTCTTCAACCTTTGAATAATATTACCCGAAATCCCTTTATTAAAGCTTTTCCCATATTTTGAAATTTTATTAAATAAGATTAAAAATAAAACGTCATTATTTTAGAATTCCTTCTTTTAAATTTATCCAATTCTCAAAAAAATTTCAACCTGAATTTTTCAAAAATCAAATTTTTATTTATTTCTGGCATCCAACGATACCAAAATGATATTCGGCTAAATTTTAGCCTTAAACGATTTCAATCACAAAGATAATCACATAGAGATTATAAATAATCAACACACAACATTGAAACAAATTCGATTATTTGAGGAATCCAGTTGGATCCCTCCAACCTGTTTCCCTGCATCCACAGATGTTAGCACAATACCAATCCCATTTCAAGACGGGATATCGCGGTACATGGGTTTATATGAATACCATCCGCTATTATGCGGCACAATAGGGTCTCATCTGCTATATAATGCGGGAAAATCAACTCCAAGTACGTATATAATACCAATTCCACTTCACGGTGGAATATCGCGGTATATGTGTTTAATAAAATAACCTCCGCTTAATATGCGGCATATAAGGTCTATTTCAATACAACAAATAGCAGTCACCATTCAATTACACAATCAAGCAATTTCAAATTTAACTATTTAAAATTTAAATCGAAGCAAATTCGATTGAGTGAGAAGTTCTCACCTTGCATCCAATAGCGGTTTCAGCGCTTTATTCCGAATAAAATTAAACGCGCGTTTAATTTTACCCAAAATTCACACTGGCTCCAATCAATCCCAATCTAGCTCCATCATGTAGTGCTCGTCAATACGGACCTAGCGCAAGTCGTTTCGTGCGAAACGGACCTCGCATTAACAAGTTGTAGCTTTTTAAAGTTTATACGAATTTTAATATAAATATATTTACAGTTCTTTTCTATTTTTAAACCTTTCAATTCATCTCAGCCGTCGATATTTCAAACTCCATATCAGGCTGTCGCCTGCCTTTCTTCCATCTCCAGGTTAGTTTTGAACGAACGTAACCCATGGCCGCCCCCTCTTCCTCAATTAACGCAACCGCCTCGAGCCACCTGGAGATGATCGACAACTTCCATTCAAACGCCTACGTTGCCAAGTGCCACTGCCCCAAATCCGGCCCCACTCGGTGATGATCTCGCCTCGATTTTCATGTGTGAACGTACGACCTTTGAACTCGATTTGCCATTAATCGGCTGCATTGATTTCGATCATAGCCATTGAAATGATAGATCTTGTCGCGATCTACAAAGATGCAGTTGGAAGTTTCTTGAATTAATTGGTGGATTTGAAGAAAAAGGAGGAAGAACAGTGGAAGGTATCGATCATTGAAACTGTTGGTGGCGGCTGCTGTAACAAAAGCCTAATCTCTTTTGGTCTTGTGAAAAATTGAGATGTTAGGTTCTTATATAGAAAATTTGAAGAAACACTATTCATCTCAAATTTTTCGAACTCCAAACGAAGCGTGCCGGCTGACGTTTATAGGGTTTAACCTGCGTTCCGCACACAATGGAATAGGTATCGAGAGCCAATTCGGTCATATCTGCGAGTTACGGAGATAAACGATCAAATTTAGATTAAATCGGTTAAAAAAATTTCTATGCGTTTTGGCTTGCCCCGGACAAACCGTAAATCTGATTGACATGAAATTTGAAATCTTACAATAGTTTAACATTACGGATCCAATGAAACTAGTTTCTTCGAAATCTGAGACAGTTTGAAAAATGACTATTTTTACTCATCAATTAAATATTAAAATATTCAATTTCAACAAATTAACTTTTAATTCAATTTTAAAAGTTCTATAACATCATTCTAACTCCAATATGATTTAATACAACTTTACAAATCAATTTTAATCACACTAAACCCTATTTCCAATTATTTTTGTAATTTCAAATATTAAATTATCGATTTAGTTATCCAATTAATCTAGGTGTTCGAAATATAATTTATTCGACTTACAAATTTTACTTATTAATATTTAAAATCAATTTAAATATACGAATTTCAAATGACGGGAATTCTGGGTCGTTACATCGACGGATGAATTCGACCTAAATTAGGGATAATATGAAACACTCAGGTACTTCAGGTTATCAATGTATACCATAGTTCATCATGATGATTGACGGTTGTACTTAGAAAATAACAAGAACTCTGCCTAGGTGAAAGCCGCTATTTTTTTGTTCATATTGCAATGAGTACTTCATACTAACTCAGAATCGGGAGAGACTTTGACCGATGAACTCCTACATAAATTATGTACAATATGGAACATTTGAACACTTCATTTTTGAATGCACGCTATAATTCCCCATGGTGACTAACAGTTGTATTTAGAAAAAAAGGCTACATTTTCATATTTGAACTCCGCCAAGGTAGAAGCTGCTATTTTTTTATTTAGACTGCAATAACTTCTTTATACTAACTCGAAATCAGGTAAGACTTCGAACCTAAAATTATGAACAATATGGAACACTCAGTTACTTCGACTTATGAACGTATATTGTAGTTCTCTGTGTTGATTAACTATTGTACTTAGAAAATAACAGGTTGCATCACTCTATTTGAACTCCGCCTAGGCAGAAGTCGTTATTTATTTGGTCAGACTGCAATAACTTCTTCATACTAACTCGGAATCAGACGAGACTTCGACCGATGAACTTCCACCTAAATTATGGAAAATATGGAATACTCAGATACTTCAACTTATGACTGTATATGGTGGTTTTCTATGGCGATTAACAGTTGTATTAAGAAAATAACATGCTATATCTCCAGATTTGAACTCCACCTAGGCAGAAACCGCTATTTTTTTGTTTAGACTGCAATAACATCATCATACTAACTCGGGATCAGGCGGGACTTCGACCGATGAACTCCTACCTAAATTATAAACAGTATGGAACATTCGAACACTTTATCTTATGAACATATACTGTCATTCTCCATGGTGACTAACAGTTAGGAAATAACAAGCTACATCCTTATAGTGGATCTTTGCCTAGGAAGAGGCCTGTATTTTTTTATTCAAACACCAATAACTTCTTCATATTAATTCGGAATTGGGCGAGACTTCAAACGATGAATGCCCACCTAAATCACGGACAATATGGAATACTCTAATACTTCAGCTTATGAACGTATACCGTAGTTCTCCATGATGATTAACAACTACACTTACAAAATAACGGGCTGCATCACCATATTTGAACTTCGCTGTAACAACCCGAATATTTTATGATTTCATATTTAAATATTTTATTTAAATATAGTGTCGTTGATTTAATGCAAAGTCCAAAATTTGACTTTTTGTAAACAGTCGAATCCAGACTAGAGACCAATTTCATTGAGTTTAAAACTACGTTTACAAATTTTTTGAGTATAAACATCGTTATGTTTGGAGTTGATTAGGATTTTGCTATTTTCATTTCGGCTTTTGGTTTTGTTCTAGCCCACTAATCCAACAAGGGAACCCAAACACCACTACCAAATACCCTAACTCCTCTACTCTTCATTTATTCTACTCCTCATTTCCCAACACTCAAGCTAAAGAGAAATATGGAGGAATAGAGAGGAAATCAAAATTTCTAAACCCTAGATTCTTAGAAAATTCAAATTCAAGTTCCAAAATAAAAGAGAAGCTTAAATAAGCATCCTCTTCATCTTCTCCATCTCAATCTCTCTTTAATTTTCATAATTCCTATAACCTAACTAAAGAAATCTTTGCATTTGATAATAGACTGAAGATTCTAGAGGTGTTGTTGAAAAAAAATCAATCTTTGCTTGTTTTAGAGCTTCTCATTTCTATATTTGGTTTTAAATGTGAGATCTTGATCTCACATCTTTGTCTATAGCTTTCATTATTGTTAGGTATGAGTTCCTAACATCTATTTAATGTTCATTTGCTTTTGAATTGAATTGGTTTGGTGAATTTTCCAATATTTAGTATTTTGAAGTCAAAATCTATGAAATTCCTACCAAGGATGTTCGAACATGTTGTTTGGAGTGTATTGAAGAGCTTATAGGGCTTAGTTGTCTTTTGGCATAAATCCCTAGCCACCATCACTCTTTGATCGCTTTCGAGTTGAAGTGGCCATCAATGGCCTAAGTAAAACGTGTCATGAGCTTCAGCTCAGACATTTGGTAAAATATTCAGACATCTGAGGCTACGAAATAAAAATTCCAGATTTACAGATCAAACATCTGAGGTTATTTCCCAAATGTCTGGGTGATCTGGAAGAAATTCTAGATTCTCGGATCAGACATCTAGGAAAACCGCCAGACATTTGGCGCTGTTTAATTTAGCCAATTTGCCTATTTTGAGTAGATTTTCTTTTGAATTGATTTTTATTGATTCGGTTATTTGTTGTCATTTATATCGACTTTGATGACTTCCTTTTGGATTTTTTAGATTATCCATTTCATGGATTCGATATCGATTTTCATTGTTTTAATTCACATCGTCGTATATGAATTTTTGGTGATAGATTGTTTTTACAATCATTTTTGTGATTTGTCACTTTAAAATACAAAGGTTTCTATTTAGTAGTAAATACTCAAACTCTTTCACAAAAATAATTTCAATGTTACTTTTAATACAAAGATCTTTTTAAAAGCATTTTCCTATCTATTAGTATATACAAACCTTTACCTCATTCGTTCGAGAAATCCAATTAAATGACTTAGCAGAACCAATGGTATGAAACGCATGCGTTTACTTCGTCGGTTAATTCTTAGACTTGTTCGATTGAAATCCCACGACAATTTTTGAGTGGAAAACTACTATTTGTTCGTAAATATTTAAGTTAAGGCTGTGGTTATGGGACATGAAGCTAAACTCATTTATTTACTAGCTTAGTGTAATTTACACTTTTATTGATCTATGATGATCATTTTGTGGTTTAGACAAGGGATATGCGATGTCTCTTAGTCCGCGTGGGGGGCTTTACCCTGTTTTGTGGAGTTTCATCTCATTTTGTAGGCTAGCGACCCATTGCCTTTTTATGGAGTTCGATTCATCGGGCGTACCGTTATAATATGACGTTTTTTGGCTTAATCGAATTTCAGGTTCCTACCGTTGTACTATGTCGTTGCACCGGCTCTATAGGTTAACGACCCCTGGGATAGCATCACATTTGTGATACACGTGTTGGTGAGCTTTCATGCTCCCGTTTGTTATAGGCCTCCCCCTTTTATGATTTCTGGATTTCTAGTTGATGATTTCTAGAATTTGTGTTTCACCAATTTTTGCTATTTGCATTGATATGTTTTGGCAATATTTTAAGTTTGGTGAACAAGCTAAAGATAGTGATGTTCTTTTTGGGTGTCTGAGAAGATTTGAGGTATTTTATGATTTCATTGTTATCAAATATATACTTATCATAGTATGGAATTATTGTCATCATAAATATTTGTCATATCTCTTATCCTATCTCATCTTATATGATATTTATTGCTAAACTGATCCATTTATTATTTTCCTTCTTAAATAATACTCGGGTCAGACCGAGGTGTTTCAGGTGCTTCTACTTGACTTCTTATCAAGGACCGTCATCTAACTTTTGGCTAACTACTTTAGCTTAGTATTTTTTTTTTCTATACATACGAGATACAGACTCCTAGATGTATATATATTCTTTTGTCTAGCACTTATACCTAATCTTTTGTGATGTAGTGGATCTTGTATGACCACTACATTGTGTTCACTTCAATGTGTTATATTCATATCTATTTTCGCCTTAGTGATATGAATATCTATGACTAATTTATGTTATGCTTATTTTATATTTGTTTTTGAAGGCCACATAGACACTATTTAGTAGCTTTGAGTTCATATTTGATATGTCAGTTTTCCTCATGAAATTAAATGCATGACATACTATCTAACATATCGGTACTAACACAAAGCAATTATAAAGATGGTCGCTCCTCAACATCCTTATTTTTCATACTAATTGACGGCATTACCCAGTAGTGTCCTTGGTTACTGTTAGTATAGAGGTGGGGCGTAACAACTTGGTATCAGAGGCAAACTTCAAAAAATATAGAATATTATGACAGGGGTCATTATCCTAAGTCTCTCTTAGGAATTGTGCCTTAGGATATGATTTGAGCCTTAAGACCCATTCTATCCTATTTTCTTTTATGATGCCTTGTTTTATCAATCATGTTTGTTTGATATTCATTCTAAGCATAATCTTTTTTCTCTTCTTTCTTTTCCTAAAGAAGAGAATGGTTAGACCTGGTCGTCCCAGCACCGGTCAATCCAGTGCTACTCCTTAGGATAGCATATTCATGCCTACCCAACATCATTTGGATCTTGTAAAGAATGCCCAAGCTGCCGGACCTATTCCTGAGACTACTCAGCCTAATTTTGGGTTTGCAAACTTGTGAAGTGATTATACCAATTTGGATGGAAGGTCATTCAAGAGTTCCGAAAGCGTTATAGGAGTCCAAGCATAGCTTAGAACATCGATCACATCTTTTCAAGCATGAATCACGTGGATTTACATCGAGTCCAAGTGGCTTCTAGCATGCTCCAGGAAAGAGCGTTAGATTGGTATGAGCTTTTGGTTTCAAAAATGATCAAAGTGGATCTTACTTGGGAGCAATTCCAGGAAAGGTTCGAGTTGAAGCTTGTGCTGGAAGTTGAAAAAGTAACTTTAGCTCGATCCTTTATTGACCTTGTTCAAGGTGAATCTTCCGTGACAGACTATGTCATATCTTTTGAGTCCCTCTCCAAATATGAGGTCGAGTATATTAATATCTGATTAAAGAAAAATCAAAGATTTGTCTATGGGTTGAATAAGAACCTCAAAAAGGCTTTACTTTTGAAGCTAGAAGTTTATTTTGATATGCTTGTTGATATCGCTCTTCGACTTGAAGAGGTTGAAAAGAAAGTGATGATGAAGTTATGGGTGCCAAACAGAACTTCAACATCAATAAGAAGAGGCCTATTAAGTTCAAACCTAATCCCAACAAGAAAGGAAAGAAAGAAACTTCGGTTGCAAAGACTCCTACTCCTAATCCTGGAGAGTAATACAATTGTGGTTCTAAGTATGTAAATAAGTGTCCAAAACCCCTTTATTGCCGCAATTGTAAAAGTTTGGGTCATCTTATATCTTCCTGTCCTAAACTTCAAAGAAAGAAAGTTGGAAAGCTAAATGTTGTTCAATCCCTTAGTAAACTTTTATTGGTCAAGGTACTTCTCATTCTATCCTTGGTGGCATTATTATGTTCCATGATTATCCTATTCAAGTTCTTTTTGATACACGTGCATCGTACTCTTTTATATCAAAAGAGCTTGTTGACACATTTTCTTTAAATATTGTGTGCTTGATGACTTCACTGAAAATTGCAAATCTTGTTAGTGGATGCACAACACTCGGTTTATTTTGTAAAATGTCGAGATTATTTTATGTGATTATGCTTTCCAAGAAGATTTGCATGTTATGTGTTACCTAGGTTTCGGAATGATTTTGGGAATGGATTGGCTTAATCGTTATGAAGCCCACATCCTACGTCCCAAGAGGACTATCCATCTTTGACATCCTCAATCTATTAAGCAGATTTCTATTGTTCTTAAAGATTCAGATTCCAATTCGGTAGCACTTTATATTCTCTAAATCTACATGATGACGATAATGATGATGAGGAAGATGTCATTTCCCTCATTCACATTGTTCGTAAATTTTCCAATGTATTTTACCCCGTTTTAGGATTACCACCTAAGAGAGAAACTGAATTTCAAACTAATCTAATACCTAAAGCTCTACCAATCACTCATCCTTCTTATCGTTTGTCCAATAAGGAAAATGAGGAGATGCGTAAACAGTTATTCGAATTGGAAGTGGAACAGTTTATTCGATCTAGTTCTTCTCCTTAGGGAGCTTCAGCTATCTTTGTGAAGAAATCCGATGGCACACTTAGGCTTTGCGTTGACTAATGCAGGCTTAGTGATCTTAAAATCATGAATAAATATCCCTTGCCTCGGATTGATGATCTATTCGATCAACTTAGCGGTGCTACAGTCTTTCCACAGTTAGATTTAGCAACCTGTTTTCATCAACTTTGTATTGTAGAGGACAGGTATTCTTTTGACGTCGTTCCGTACTCATCATGGATCTTATGAATGGCTTGTTATTCCATTTGGTTTAATGAATGCTCTAGTTTATTTTGTTGACCTTATGAACCGATCGATTTGTTCCCATCTTTATAGATGATATTCTTGCTTATTCTATAACTAAGGAAGAGCATGAAAACCATCTTCGAATTATATTTAAAACCCTTAGGAACAATCAATTGAAAGAAAAAATTTCTTAGTGCCACTTTTTGCAATCCCATGTGAAATTTTAAGGACATATTATTTCTAAATCCGGAATCTCCATGGATCCTTCAAAGATTGAATCAACTCAAAATTGGAAGAGACCAAAGGGTGTTATAGAAATTCGTAGCTTTCTTGGATTGGCGGGCTATTACTGTTGTTTCATAAAAGATTTTCTAAAATTTCTGTACCTCTTACTAGTTTGACAAAGAAGGGAGTTAAGTACATCTGGTCAGAAAAATGTGAAGCTTCTTTTAAGAAATAAAAAGTAATCCTTTTTGATGCTCCTATTCTTGTAATTCTCGAAGGAAACCAAGACTTGATTGTTTATACCAATGTCAGCCATGTTGGTCTGGGAGCCGTTCTCATGCAAAGGGAAAGTATTATCGCTTATGCTTCTAGTCAATTAAAGCCTACCATGACTAAATTTGCCACACATGATTTAGAGCTCGTGGCCATTGTTTTTTCCCTTGGAATTTGGCGTCACTATCTTTTGGGAGAGAAATTTGTTCTCTACACTGATCACAAATCTTTGAAGTGTTTATTTTCTCAAAAGGAACTTAGTTTGCGTCAACAACTTTGGCTCGAATTCCTTGCATATTATGATCTTGATATTCCTTATATTCCCATAAAGGGAAATCATGTTGTCGATGCCCTTAGTAGTAAGCAAAAAGCGATTGTTTCTATAATGATATCCGAATGGAATGATCTCGAGACTCTGTCCACTTGTGAGATTGGAGATCGTGAATATGATTCGTGTTCAACTGTTGTTTTTGTGTAGCCTTGAGGCTCATCCCTCTCTTTTAGACTGCATCCTTGATGCTCAAAAGCTAGATCCTGAATTGGCTCTTCTTAGCCAAAGTTGTAGGGTTAAAATTGATATTGATGGTCTAAAAGACTTTGAAATCGATGCTCGTATGGGCATTCGAAAATTTGATAGACATATCATGCCAAATATTAGTGATCTTTGCTAGGACAGTTTAGAAGATTCTCATCGTTCTAAATTTACCATTCATCCTGGTAGTAATAAAATGTATGCAGACAAGAAATGACTTTATATTGGGATGGAATGAAATCTAATATTGCTAACAGTATTAAGCATTGTATGACTTGCCAACTCATTTAGGCTGAGCATTAAAGGCCCGGTGGTTTATTGCAACCTTTGGGCGTTCCTATTTGTAAGTAGAATCAAGCCTCCATGGACATTATTGACGGTCTTCCCCGTTGTCGTTCGGGTCATGACAGTTTATGGGCGAACGTAGATAGACTTACCAAATCCGCCCATTTTATTCCCTTCCGGTCCAATCGGACTATACCACTTTTGGCCAGACTTTATGTCAAAGAAATTATTAAATTGCATGGAGTTCCTACTTCTATTGTTAGCGTTCGTGATCCATTATTTACAAGTGGATTTTGGAAAGGTCTTCAAAAATCTTTAGGAACGAAACTTAATTTTAGCACCGCTTATGATTCTCAGTCCGATGGACAAACAAAGCGTGTGAAACAAACTCTTGAAGATCTTCTTCGTGCATGTTTTCTTGATTTTAGTCGAAGTTGGGAAGATCATATTTCCCTTGTTGAGCTTTCTGACAATAATAGCTTCCAATCTAGTATTGGTATTGCACATTTCGAGGCACTCTACAGAAGGCCATGCCGATCTCCTTCGTGTTGTCTTGATGCTGGTGAGAAGCTGGTTTTAGGTCCAGATTTTATTTATGATTCCACAGAAAAGATTGACCTTATTCTCCATAGGATGAGAGAAGCTCAAAGTAGACAAAAATCCAATGCCAAAAACCGAAGAAGAATATTAGAATTTTCTATGGGAGATTAGGTATTCATTCGTGTTGCACCTATGAAGGGTGTTGTTAGTTTCAATCGATCGCAAAAATTAGCGCCTCGATATATTGGCCCATTTTCCATCACCTAACGCATTGGTTCTGTGGCTTATCGCCTTTTATTACCGGCTTAATTTTCTGCTATTCATGACGTATACCACGTCTCTCAACTATGAAAATGTCTTAGGGATTCTGATTCTATTCTTAAGCCCGGTGTTATTGAAGAAATTGAAGCTTCACCTAATTTGACTTATGACCAACGTACTATTCACATCATTGCTACGGAGGTTAAACGGCTTCGAAATAAAGACATTCCGCTCATGAAAGTTCGATGGTCATCAAATCTTAAGGATTGCTCTTGGGAATTTAGAGAATTCACCGAGCGAATACATCCGGACCTACTCTCTCATGCTCCTTAAGATGAACTTCTCACTTCAGAATTTTCTTTTGTGATGTTATGCCATAGAGTGGTTGTTACTCTTTTATTCTCTTCTTAAAGTATTGTGCGTACAAAATTTCATTAAGGAGGGGAGTCTATAAAACCCGTATATTTTACGATTTAATATTTAAGTATTTTATTTAAATATCATGTCTTTGATTGAATGTGAAGTCCGAAATGTGAATATTTGTAAACAATCGAATCCAGACGCAAGACCACTTTCATTGAGTTCAAAATGACGTTGACAACTTGTTTGAGTATAAACATCGATATGTTTAGAGTTGATTAGGATTTTGGTATTTTCATTTGGGCTTTCGGTTAGGTTCTAACACACTAACCCAATAAGGGAACCTAAACTCCTCTAACAAATACACTAACTCCTCTTCTCTTCATTCATTCTACTCCTCATTTGCTAACACTCAAGCTAAAGAGAAAAATGGGAAGTAGAGGGGAAATCAAAATTCCTAAACCATAGATTCTTAGGAAATTCAAATTCAAGTTCCAAAATTAAAGAGAAGCTTAGGTAAGCATCCTCTTCATCTTCTCCATCTCAACTCCTCTTCAATTTTTTGAAATTCCTATAACCTAACTTAGGAAATCTTTGCGTTTGATAATAGATTGAAGATTCTAGAGTGTTGTTGAAGAGAAATCAATCTTAGCTCGTTTTTGAGCTTCTCATTTCTATATTTGGTTTTAAAGATGAGATCTTGATCTCACATCCATGTCTATGGCTTTCATTATTGTTTGGTATGAGTTCCTAACATCTATTTCATGTTCATTTTCTTTTGAATTGAATTGGTTTGATGAATTTTCCGATTTTTGGTAATTTGAAGTCAAAATCTATGAAAATCCTACTAAGGATGTTTGGACATGTTGTTTGGAGTGTATTGAAGAGGCTATAGGGCCGGGTTATCTTTTGGCATAAATCCCTAGCCACCATCGCTCATTCAATCGCTTTCGAGTTGAATTTTCCATTACTGGACTAGGCAAAATGTTCCCCGAGCTTAGCTTAGACGTCTGGTAAAATGTTCAGACGTCTAAGGCTACGGAATAAAAATTCCATATTAATTCCATATTTATAGCTTAGACATCTGAGGTTATTTCCTAGACATCTGGGAGATCTGGAAGAAAATTTCCAAATTCTCAGCTCAAACGTCCGGGAAAAACTGCCAGATGTCCGATGCTGTTTAATTCAGCCAATTTACCTATTTTGAGTAGATTTTTATTTGAATCCATTTTTATTTATCCGGTTATTTGTTTTCATTTATTATCGACTTTGATGACTTCTTTTTGGATTTTTTAGGAATATCCATTTATTGGATTCGATATCGATTTTCATGATTTTAATTCAGTCGTCGTATGTGAATTTTTGGTGATAGACTGTTTTTACAATCATTTCTGTGATTTGTCACATTAAAGCACAAAGGTTTCTATACTAGTAGTAAATACTCAAACTCTTTCACAAAAATGATTTCAACGTTACTTTTAATACAAAGCTCGTTTTTAAAACAGTATTCCAATCTATTAGTATATAGAAACCTTTACCTCATTCGTTCAAGAAATCCAATTAAAACCTAAGAAAAATAAGTGGTATGAAACGATTGTGTATACTTCGTCGGTTAATTCTTAAACATGTTCGATTGAAATCCCATGACAATTTTCGAGTGGAAGTCTTCAATTTGTTCGTAAATATTTATGTTAAGGCAGTGGTTATGGGACATGAAGATAAACTCATTTGTTTACTAGCTTGATGTAATTTACATTTTTATTTATCTATGACGATCATTTGGTGGTTTAGACTAGCGATATGCGACGTCTCTTAGTCTGCATGGGGACTGTACCCCATTTTGTGGAGTTTTGTCTCATTTTATGGGCTAGAGACCCATTATCTTTTTATGGAGTTCGATTCATCAAGCGTATCGTTGTCCTACGTCGTTGTTATGGCATGTTTGAGTTTCAGATTCCTTGGACGCACTGTTGTACTACATCGTGGCACCGGCTCTATGGGTTAACGACCCATGGGATAGCGTCCCGTTTGTGATACACGTGTTGGTGAGTTTTCATGTTGCCATTTGTGTAGGCCTCCACATTTTATGATTTCTGGATTTCTAATTGATGATTTCTAGAATTTGCGTTTCAACAATTTTTGCGATTTGCATATTGATATGTTTTTTTAATATTTTAGTTTTGGTGAACAAGCTAAAGAATATGATGTTCTTTTTGGGTATTTGGGAAGATATTAGATAGTATATGATTTTCATTGTTATCAAATATATACTTGTTACGGTACGGCATTATTGTCATCATATATATATTTGTCATATCTCTTATCCTATCTCATCTTATATGACATCTATAGCTAGACTAATCCATTTATTATTTTCCTTCTTAAATAATACTCGGGTCAGACCGAGGTATTTCAGGTGCTTCCACTTGACTTCCTATCAGGGATAGTCATCTGAATTTTGGCTAACTACTTAAGCTTAGTAGTGTTTATTTTTATACATTCGAGATAGAGAGTCCTTGATGTGTGTATATTCTTTTGTCTAGCACTTACCTATTCTTTTGTGATGTAGTGGATCTTTTATGACCACAACTTTGATGTTCACTTCTATGTGTTATATTCATATTTGTTTCTGCCTTAGTGATATGAATATCTATGACTGATTTATGTTATGCTTATTTTATATTTGCTTCTGAAGGCCGCATAGCCACTACGTTGTAGCTTTAAGTTTTTATTTGATATGCAAGATTTCCACTTGAAATTAAATGCATGACATACTATCTGACATATCGGTACTCGCATAAAGCAATTACACAGATGGTCGCTCCTCAACGGCCTTATCCTTCATACTAATTGACGGCATTACCCAGTAGTGTCCTTGGTTAGTATGAGTATACAGGTGAGGCATCACATTTGCCTAGACAGAAGCCGCTATTTTTTTGTTCATAATAAGGTAACTTCTTCATGCTAACTCGAAATTGAAAGAGGCTTCGACCGGTGAACTCCCACCTAAATTACAGATAGGCTGGAACATTTGGATACTTCATCTTATGACCGTGTACCACAGTTCTCCATGGTGATTAATAGTTGTACTTAGAAAATTATAGGCTACATCCCCATATTTGAACTCCGCCTAGAGAGAAGCTGCTATTTTTTTGTTTAGACTATAGTAACTTCTTCGTACCAACTCGAAATCAGGAGAGACTTCGATCAATAACTCCCATCTAAATTACGGACAATATGGAACCCTTGGAAACTTTATCTCCTGAATGCACACTGTAGTTCTCCACGGTGGCTAATATTTTTACTTAGAAAATAACAAGCTACGTCCTCATATTTTTAACTTCCCTACGTAAAAGACGTTATTTTTTTGTTCGACTATAATAACTTCTTCATACTAGCTCGGAATCAGGCGAGACTTTGACCGATGGACTCACACATAGATTACTGACAATAAAGAACACTAGGATACTTCAGCTTATAAGCATATAATGTATTTCTCTGTAGTGATTAATGGTTGTACTTAGAAAATAATACGCCATATCCCCATATTTTACTATTTCTTAATAAGATGTAAAAGGGTATATTTTGAATTTCAAAAGGACATCCGGTAAATCTATTCAATGAATTCTCTTTATTAGTAGTAAATATATTGCTTATTGTTAAATATTATTATCATGTAGTAGTGTTTTGAAGCAGCTGATTTTTATTTATTTATAAATATTTCTAAGACTCATAAATAGGGTTTTATAAACAGAATTGGGTTTTGTAAGAGTAGTTTTATAAAATGTTTGAAGACTTCAATGTAGATTTTCTACAAGGTAAAGGAGCTTTATAAATGGTTAGTGATTGATTGGTCATATCAATCCCTTTTCGGCTTTGGTGTGATGACTTTCCCTCGAGATCGGATTTCACTTAGCGAGTGACCGGTCGTATCACGGTCACTCCCTATTGGAATAAATCCCCTCGTATGGTGGAACTTAGCTCTCCGTGCATACTAATGGTCATATGACGCCTTTCAAACAGCTCTGGATCGAAGAGATTGCATTTTATTGCTGAAATAAGAAAATACGGCGAAGTCAGTTGCCTTATTACAAATTCAAATTTTGAAATGCAGAAAAAATATGCGAATGAAAAGTAGGCTGAATGAACAAATAAAGCCTGTTATGTGTATTAGTGATGAAGACTCTCACTGTTCCAAGCTCTCAGCTGAGTGAGACCGTCAATGGTCGATAATTTAAATGTGCTATCTCCAAGCTTTCGTTCGATGATATACGGCCCTTCCTACGTTGGCTTCATATGCGAAGGAACTGGGTAAATTCTTTTAAGGACGAGATCGTCGAGTTCAAAGGTTTGAGGTCGGACCTTCGCATTATACAACCGAGCGACTCGACTTCGGTATGCGGCTGCCCTAAAATCAGCCTCTTCTTGCTTTTCATCCAATAGATCCACAGATTAAGCAAATAATATAGCATTTGTCTTCGAATTATAATATGTCACATGATGAAAAGGTACTTCCATCTCGAATGGAATAATAGCTTCTGAACCGTAGGAAAGTGAAAATGGAGTATGGCCGGTCGTGGACTTATGGGTTATTTGATAAGCCCATAGAGCTATAGGAAGTTCATTGAATCATTTGCTTCCGACCTTTTCCAGTCGTTTCTTCATAATAGAGTTTATACCTTTATTAATGGCTTCAACCGGTCCATTCGCTTGAGGGTGTGAAACTGCGGAGAATTTCTTCTAGATGTGGAATCATTGGTAGAAATTCTTGAATTAAACACAGTTGAACTGTGCTCCGTTGTCAGTAATGGTGGTACGTGGGAGGCCAAATCGACAAATATTGTTGCGTACCATAAAGTTGATTACTTTCTTCGTTGTGATAGTAGCAAGGCACTCAGCTTTCGCCCACTTTGTAAAGTAATCAATTGCAAAGATGGCATACTGTACACCACCTTTGGCTAGAGGTAGAGAACCAATAGTGTCAACGCCCCATACTGCAAATAGCCATGGATTGACCATTTGAGTTATTTCGGTAGGCGAGGATCTTGGAATCCGAGCATTTTTTTGACATCTGCCACATCTTCTGACACAATCCGATGCATCACTATTTACAATCGGCAAATAATATCCATATCGGAGCACTTTCTTGGCAAGGGCTTGACACCTAGGTGTGATTGCCACATTCTCCTTCATGTACATCATGTAATACTTGTTTGATTTCCTTATGGGCGATACACCAGAGTAAAGGAACATAGTACCCTCTTCTATACATGACTCCATTTTGAATAATGAACCACGAACCCTTTCAAAGAACTTTTCTTTTTTCTCTTTTATGCTCCAGTAAGGTCCCATGCTCGAGATAGCTTCAGAACAGGGTCTTCCATGACTCATCTTATAGAATTATAATAGGAGTTTTTAACGAATTTTATGGATTTATAAAGTGTTTATAACAGACTTGAGAAATAATTTATAAATAGTTTATAAATGATGTTAGAGGCTTATAAAGGGTTTATAAATGTGTTTTTAGAAATGTATAAAAAGAGTTTATCAATGTTTCGAGATTTATAAAAGAGATTAAAGTGATTTATAGGGATTTATAAAGAGTTTATAAATGATTTTTGAATTGTATAAAATGGGGAAATCTTCTCAGTCTTGTGAATATACTTTTACCGTTGAGTAAGTATATCGATTTTTTCTAAGTATTGAAAATATAAGGTTCTGCGAATATACTTTTGTAAAAGTATTTTGATACTGTATTTAAAAGATGAATTTAATTAATGAAAAGATTAATTAAGAAGGCTAGGGGTTGCTGATGTGCTTGACCAATGTTGGTTTTCCTATGGAATTAAATTCCATATTTGAATGTTTGTTTATTAGATAGTTAACTAACCTATAACAACCCTAGATTTTTGAATATATTTTAAATTTGACTTTATTTCATTTTTAAATTATTTTAAATTTATTTATATTTCAAGATTTCATTTTTAAATATTTTTAAAGTGATGATAAAAAATTTCCAAAGCTTGTTGTATTTATTTTCAATTTTTAAAACCTAGTTTCTACTTTTAAGCTATTTTATTAATTTATTTATATAAATATTATTTATTTACTTTTGTTCATACATTATTTTTTTGTTTTTATTTTATTTATATTCATTTTTAATATATTTATAAATGTAAAAAGAATAAAGGAAATATGAAGAGCTTAAATCTTTCATTTACCTTAGACATTCCACCTCCTTTTTGTCTTTTCAATTCAATCAACATTTGTGTTAATTTTGGCCGACTGTATCATTTTCCTTCAGCTGCATATTTTCTTTTTCTTATGCACAAAAAAAGTTTCTCATCTCCAAAACTCTCAGCCTACGCTTCTAAAGAAAATTTGGTAATGATTTTTATTTTTTCTTTCTTTTTCTCCTTATTTTATGTATTTATCTTGCCTTGCTTTCACTTTGGATGTTCGGCCTATTGCCTCCTCCTTCGTCACAACCACCACCACCATCATACTCGGTTGTTATCTTCTCCAACACCACTCATGGCCGTGGCCATTCTTGATGTGAAGCTCCACAAAAAAATGCAAATACCACTTGAAACTTACATAGCCGACCTCCATATGCCATCATCACCTCATACACCCTCTCGGCCACCTTTGTACCTCCTTCCACTTGCCTATACCCGACCTAAATTCACTGCCACACCGATCCCTAGCATCCACCAGGCATGGATGAGCCATCCGTGTCCATGGCCAAACCATATGTTTGCATAAAAGTGCACCGTTGCCTTGATTTTGTGTTGTTCATGCCATAAATCACATAAGCAACTTCCATGCCTTCATTCCTTACTAAGCCGACCCTACGTGAACCCATGCTTGACTCATTGACACAACCATGGACGTGTATTTTGACCATATAGGCCAAGCATAGTGATGGTGAAATAAAGTACAAGTGTTTGATTATTTGTTGTTCCTTAATTTCTAGTGTTTAATGTTATATTGTGGTTTTGAAATTCATGTCATATATCTTGTTTTATTTGATATGTAACAAGAATAGCTTTGGCTCTCCCCACACTTGACTCATTTTCGTGCTTTCGTGTCTTTGTAGATCTTGGTTTGTGTGTTTGGTTGTTATCTCCAACTTATAGAGGTGAGTATTTCTCACCAGACATTTTATACTTATATAATTAGTAAACTGATAACACTTGAATCTGTAAACCATATTATCACGTTATAACTGCCTATCCTATGATCATATGATGTTCACCCGGTTTATACACCTGTCATATCATCTCTTACTGTTATATATTGTTATTATGTTCATTTATATCTGATTATCACACTGCAAGTTCCCTGTAGATTAGAATCACTATAGGTTGAAATGATACATACCCGAACGGACTTTAGAATGAGGAAAATCGTCATGGGCTGAAATGATAGGCCTGAGCGATATTTATTCACCTTATTTTATTTGGGACTGCGGGTTTGAAATGCTAAAACCTGGGTTTTCTTTGTAAATTAAGGATTGAAACGATATATTATCCGTATCACTTGACATAGGTTAGAAAATTATATACATACCCATGGTTAGTATATATTTTTCTAAAATTTTGAAAGTATTTTAGAAATGTAAATTTTATGATATTTTGAATTAAATTTTATTAATAACGATTTTTATAAAGTATTGTTGATTTTCTAAAAATTAATAAGTGAAATGAATTAATGGTAAAGTTGGAAATTTGAAATATAAGTTAATTTTGGAAATTGTGATTTGTTTATAAATGGAGTTTAAATTAAGTAATAAAATATGATAATTCGATTTAAATTTGAATTTAAAATGATTATATAAAGTGTTATTTATTTTTCTATGAATTAAAAATAGTTGAATAAATGAATGAGAAAAATATAATTTGAATTATAACTTAACTTGTAAAATGGGAAATGTATTTTGAAAATAAAAGTTAAGTTATGAAAGAAAATGGAAATCTAATTTAATTTATAAAAATGGTATATTGATTTTTTATTAGTGAATTATTAAAAATGTGATTATTTTTAATTTTGGAATTTCATTTTATAAAATCATAAATTAGAAGGTATTTAAAATGATCACTTTTAAAGTGGGAAAAATATGATTTTTATAAGTTATAATGGTTTATATTAAAATTTAACTATTTATGAAATTATATTGAAACTTGGGATTTAATTAACAACATTTTTAAAACGCTATCATTTCTTATGTAGTGGATATTATAGCATTTCTACTTGATGTAGTTGATACAAATGACTTAAAATACTAAATTGAACAAAGGCTATTACAGCACTTTGTGAGTGCTGTAACTGTAGAAAATGAACTAAAACCTATTACAGTATTTTAAAATGCTATCTTTGATAAATGAATCCTGAGAAAGATTTAAATTTTGAGAAGTGAATATTTGAATTTTTAAATATAATAATTTCATTTTAAGTGGTTCAAATGGAGTAATTTAATTTGAAATATAAACCATTTTTAAATGTGAGTTGAAATGATATTTAAATTAAATAAAATGAATGATGTTTTGGAATGATATGATAAGTTGATATTTTTAAATGGATTTGAAATGATATTGAATTGTTAAATGATATTTGATTTTCAAAGTATAAATACCATTTTTAAATTATAATCATGGGTTATAATAACGATTAGTTATTAAAGAGACCGGGATCGGATATGGACATACACTATGTCGATACCGAAAACCACTTTAACAACTGTGTACGCGGTGGAGTTTCCCCAACGAAGTAGGATGGTGGCGACGATCCTACTATGGTATGAACGTGGACCCGACTCCCGCGAGTTGGCTTAAGGTGGCTAAAATAGGAGCGATCGATGGGCCAAGTGAGGTAGCTCCTCCGATCGGACACACTTCTTCGATACCATTCTATTACATTTGTGATTGATTAGGTGCACCCCTTTGATTTTGGGAGTGTGGCTCGAGGTGGGCGGTAGTGGCTGTTACGCGTTACTACCAGCCCGGAAGCGTAATTGGTACATCTACGCTGGCATTGCCTCGTGTGCTTTGTCACCTACCATAGCGAGCTTTACTACGAGTTTGTTTTCTCCTGTAGCCCATACAGTATTTAGGGTAATCTCTCGATCTTGAGATATGCTGATACTGGATGGACTACTGGGACTATTACGTGTTGGGGGCTATATGGGTAACCCTTCGATGTTATTTTAAAGTATGTTTATTTTACTGTAGATATTATTATAATAGCGCAATTACTACATAGTAAATAGTTTAACGGATCCTTAGAGGATGGGCGGTCCCAAGCATCCTTTAAGTTACTTGTGCTTTATTACAGTTCACTTGAGTTGGTTTACATTATATAAGTAAATGTGTCCTGACTCGAGTGTTTTGTGTTTTGTTTTACGTTCGGGTGAGACTGAGTATTTCACAGCTTTGGATTCTCTTTTTGGAGTTGGTCTTTGCTGGAGATTCTGCCTATCTATTTATATATCTATTTCAGTTTCAGCTTCTCAAGTTTATCTCATGTATTAGTGAACTTCTATGTATTTGGGATTCCTATTATGTTGTTCTCAGACTGATATTATGTATTTGTTTTGTGACTTTTTATAGTAGTTTCATGAACCACTATGGTATTTTATATTCCACTACGAGTTATTCTGATCGTTCTGTGTCTGTGATTCTGTGTATTTGATTTCATTTGCTCCAAATTTAATTACATTTGTTATTTTGCATCATTCAAGTCCGACATGTGTGGATTTTTATCGATTTGAATGGTATAAAATAAGGGGTTGTTACAATTGGTATCGGAGCTTTGGTTTTAGGCAAACCATAGCCTGCGGAGCAAAAACTCAGTAGAGATAGGGTAGAAATACCCTAGAATGAGTGAAATCAATCTCAGAATCATATCTTGGTGAGAGAACGTATTTTCAAAGTATAAAATGATTTTTCAAAGGATTTTTGAAAGATTATTTAATATAAAATTTTCTTGTTTTAAAAGCAATTTTTCTAAACTTCTTTCCTTTCGTTTTCACCTATTAGTGTTATCTTCTTAGGATATTTAACCAAGTGATTCTATCTTATCTTATCATTGTCATCTCTTTATCCTTTTCCTAAATTCATTCTTGATTTTTTCAGCATGAATCAAGGAAATGCCAGAGGTAGGGGTAGTGGTATTGCCCAAGCTCCTCGGCCACTTGTTCCTGTTAGATTCACTGTTCTCTGTAAGGAATTCACTCAACTTGGTGGCGCCAAGTTTTCTGGTTCAAAGAGTATCATTGTGGCTCAGCAGTGGTTGTAGAGTCTAGAGAGGATATTTACTGGTCTTGAGATTACTGATGCCTAGAAGCGTCAGTTAGTAGCTTGACAGTTGTAGGATGCTCTTGATTGGTAGGAGTTTGTTACGGCTAACACCATCGAGGTTGATATTACTTGGGAGCAGTTTAGGTATTCTTTGGATTATCTTGAATTTTTTTCCTATTTTCCTTTCTTTGAATCTATCTTAAGTCTGTTTTGTATATCTTTTCCAAGGAAGCTTTTGTGGCAAAATGGATGCACGAAGCCGGGAAATCTCATCTTTATTGTGAATTCATGGATCTCAAGAAGGGTACCATGTCTTTTGCAGTATGAGGGGAAGTTCAACGAACTTTCCAAGTTCGGTCCTAGCCTGATAGACACTCCTCTCAAGAAGAATGAGAAGTTCATTGCTGGTGTTTGTCCCAAGTAGTATAGTCGTCTCATTTCTCATGTTCATTGCACTTTCACTCAACTCATGGATATGTCTATTCGTTATGAGAACCCTACTTCTAAGGGTCCTGTTGTTTCTAGCGCTCCTTCATCTCAGTCTTTCTCTGCTAATTCTAGAAAGAGAAAGACTAATTTCCACTAGCAGAAGAAGAATTGGCTCAAGCGTAAGGGTTTGGGATCTTCATCATCTGCTCCTTCTTAGAGGCAAACCGTTGATCTTTCCTCTATCACTGGCTTCAGATGTGATCAGAAGGGACACTATGCCAAGAGCTGTCCAACTTTATCTGGTGTTGCCGTTCCTCTACCCGCTCAATTGGCTAGGCGTGATCTCTGCCATATCTGTCTCCAGCCTGGTCATTTTAGGAAGGATTGCCCTACCCTACAGAAGGGTAATCCTTATGGTATATTTGCTATCCCATCTACATCATCTCCAGTTCCTTCACCAGCTCCTACTCCTAGTGATGACGAAGGTACTCTTCAGGGTACATTTACTTTACCTGTTCGTGTGTTGTTTGATACTGGAGCTTCCCATAGTTTTATTTCTGTTGATTTGTGTGATATGTTCGAGCATCTCCTTTCTCCAGGATATGCTTCTATTCCTTTATGTGTTTCTAATCCTATCAGAGGTCCCGCGAACCTTAATAGGATTTTTCGAGGAGAGAAACTCTTCCATTCTGGTTAATGTTTTCTGGTGATTTCTATGTTCTTGCTTTCGATGCTTTTGATTTATTTCTTGGTCAATATTGGTTAAGGAATCATGATTCCCATATCTCTTGCAAATCTAGAATTTTCACTGTTGTTAGAGATAAGGGTGATTCTTTGGTTATTCAGTGCCGCATGCCATAGGATTTTGCTGGTAGTTTTGTTTATTCTCTGGATTCTTCTCCTAGTGATCTTGATTCAACTCCTGTGGTCAGACTATATCCTAATGTATTTGGTGAAGTCACTTCTTTACCTCCTAAGTGGGAAATAGATTTTCAGATTGATCTTATTCCTGGTGCTCGACCTATTGTACTTCGTCCTAGGAGAATGGCACCCCGCGAGAAGGTTGAGCTAAGGAAACAAATTGAGGACTTGTTTTCCAAAGGTCTGATTAGGCCTAGCTTTACTGAATGGGGAGCAACAGTGGTTTTTTTCATCAAGTCCGATGGTTCTCTGAGGATGTGTGTTGATTATAGGGAGTTGAACAAGCTCACTATGAAAAACAGATATCCAATGCCTCGTAACAATGATATGTTAGATCAGCTTTATGGTGCCACTGTTTTCTCTCAGCTTGATCTTGCCATAGATTTTCATCAGCTTAGGGTTGCTGAAGATAGCATTCCCAAGACTGATTTCTGCATTGAGAATGGGTTTTCTGAATGGTTACTAATGCCTTTTGGTTTGACTAATGCACCTGCTTTCTTTGTTGATTTGATGAATCGTTTTTTTCGTGATGTTCTTAATAAATTTGTTTTTGTCTTTGTTGATGATATCCTTGTCTTCTCTAAGACCACGGAAGAGCACGAGTCGCATTTGAAATCTGTTTTGGAGACTCTCGGAAATCATCATTTGAAGGCTAAATTTTCTAAATGCCATTTCTTGAAGGATGAAGTCCGATTTCTCGGGCTTATTGTTTCTGGTAATAGAGTTTCTATTGATCCAGTCAAGATCGCTGCGATCAATGTAGGCTTTCTTTCCTCTTTTTTCTTTTGTCATTTAATAATCCTATCTTTCCGGTTGTCCTTATTGTTCTTCCTATTCTGTTGCAGGATTGGGAAGCTCTAAAGACTCCATGTGATATTCGTAGTTTTATGAGCCTTGCCGGTTACTATCAGAGATTCATCAAGAATTTTGCTCGGACTGCTGCACCTCTCACTGCTTTGACTCGTAAGAATTCTAGGTTCATCTAGGATGAGAAGTGTAAAGCCGCATTCAATGAGTTAAAGGGAAAGCTTACTTCCGCACCAGTTTTTACCGTTCCGAATGAATGTGAGGGATTGACAGTATATACTGATGCTAGTCGTGAGGGTTTGGGTGATGTTCTCATGAAGGATGGTAAGGTCATTGCCTATGCCAACCGATAGTTGAAAACCTACGAGGCTAATTATGCTGCTCATGATTTAGAGTTTCTTGTTGTTGTCTTTACTTTGAAGCTTTGGAAGCATCATCTTCTAGGGACCAAGTTTGAGTTTTTCACTGATCATCAGTCTCTAAGATACATCTTCTCTCAGAAGGATTTTAATCAGAGGCAAGTTTGTTGGCTTGAGTTTCTAGCTTCTTACGACCTCGATATTAGCTATACTCCCAGTAAAGCTAATGTTGTGGCCGATGCTTTGAGTCCGAAGAAGGCTTTGTTGTGTCAGCTTGTTGTTTCTTCTTTTCCTCTTCTGGATCGTATCATGGCTAAGAAGGGTGAGGATGAGATGCTTAGATTGATGAAGGAGAGTGTTCGTAGTAGGGTTGGTGGTGGTAGTATTGGTAGTGGAGCTCAGATAGATGATAGGGGGATTTTTAGGATTAATGGCAGGATTTGTGTCTCGAATGTTGATGGTTTGAGGCAGGAGTTACTTCAGAAGAATCATCGATCCAGGCTTTCTATTGATCCTGGTGTGTCGAAGATGTATCAGTATATGAAGAGGCTTTACTGGTGGAAGGGGATAAAGAGTGATATCTCTATCTTTGTTAGTCGGTGTGCGACTTGTCAGCAAGTCAAAGCCGATCACTAGAAGACCCCTGGTTTGTTGCAGCCCCTTGAGATTCCCAATTGGAAGTGGGAATAGGTTTCCATGGATTTCATTGATGGTTTACCGAGGACTCAGAGGGTTAATGAGAGTATCTGGATTATTGTGGATAGACTGACCAAGTCCGCTCATTTCATTCCCGTCAAGTCTAGTCGTTCTGCTTATAGCTTTTCTGAGATCTACATGAGAGAGATTGTTCGTCTCCATTGGGTTCCTCTCAACATTGTTTGTGATCATGATCCTATCTTCACCAGTCAGTTTTGAGATGCTTTTTAGGAATCTTTGGGTACTCATTTGAATCTGAGCACTGCCTAAAATCCACAGACCGATGGTCAAATGGAAAGAGTGAATCAGATTCTCAGGGATCTTCTTCGTGCTTGTGTGCTTGATTATGGAGGACCTTGGGAAAATCATCTCCATCTTGTCGAATTCACCTACAATAATTACTATTAGGTATAATCTTATCTTCTATTTTAAGCTTATTTTAATCTCTTTATCTATCTCATTCCATCTTTGCATTCAGGCCAGTATCAAAATGTCTCTGTTTGCTACTCTATACAGATGACCTTGAAGATCCCCATCTTGCTGGATTGAACTCGGTAATTGTTTGGTTCTTGGTCCTGATGTGATTTTGGAAGCTTCTGAGAGAGTTGAGGAGATTAAGAAGAGGTTGAGAGCCGTTCAGGATAGGCAGAAGAAGTATGCTGATGGGCGTGGGTGGAATTTGGAATTTGCTGTTGGTGATCAGGTTTTCCTTAAGGTCTCTCCCTTAAGGAATTTCATTCGCTTTGGTCGTAAAGGGAAGCTTTCTCCTACGTTCATTGGTCCATTCCGCATTGTGGAAAGAGATGGTTCTTTGGCTTATCATTTGGATTTGCCCGAGAAGATTTCTGGAGTGCATGATGTATTACATATCTCGCATCTTCATAGATATCTTCATGATCCATCTCTTATTGTTTAGCCTTCTGCTCTTGATAGTTTGGATATTGAGCCTAACCTGACTGTCGAGAGGAAACCACTTCGTATTGTCGACAGAGATACAAAGCAGCTCGCATGGAAATCTGTTAATCTGATCAAAGTATAATAGAGTACTGATGATCGAGATTGTACCTGGGAGACAGAGGAGAGCATTCGTACTTTGAATCTGGAATTGTTCATTTCAGGTACTGTTTTGTTTTTTATCTTGTTTTCTTTATTTTCCTCTACATTCTTTTCGAGGACGAAAATATTTGAGTGGGGTGAGTGTAACAACCATAGATTTCTGAATATATTTTTTAATTTGACTTTATTTCATTTTTAAATTATTTTAAATTTATTTTTATTTCAAGATTTCATTTTTAAATATTTTTAAAGTGATGATAAAAATTTTCCAAAGCTTATTGTATTTATTTTCAATTTTTAAAACCTAGTTTCTATTTTTAAGCTATTTTCTTAATTTATTTATATTTATACAAAATTTATTTATTTATTTGTATTTATACATTATTTTGTTTTGTTTTTAATTTATTTATATTCATTTTTCATGTATTTATAAATGTAAAAAGAATAAAAGAAATTTGAAGAGTTTAAACCTTCCATTTACCCTAGACTTTTTCACTTCCTTTTTGTCTTTTCAATTCAATCAACGTTTGCATTAATTTTGGCCGACCATATCATTTTCCTTCAACTGCATATTTTCTTTTTCTCACGCACAAAAATAGTTTCTCTTCTCCAAAACTCTCAGCCTATGCTTCTGAAGAAAATTTAGTAATGATTTTTATTTTTTTCTTACTCTTTCTCCTTGTTTTATGTATTTATCTTGCCTTTCTTCCACTTTGGATGTTCGGCCAATAGCCTTCTCCTTCATCACCACCACCACCATTATCATACTTAGCTGTCATCTCCTCTGGCACCTCTGTCCTGTCATGGCCGTGGCCATCCTTGATGTGAATCCACAAAAAATGCAAATACCACTTGAAACATACATAGCCGACCTCCATATGCCATCATCACCTCATACACCCTCTCGGCCACTTTTGCACCACATTTCACCAGCCTATACATGACCCAAAGTCACTGCCACACCGACCCCAAGCATCAACCAGGCCTACCCGAGCCATTCGTGGCCATGCCCGAACCATATGATTGCATAAAAGTGCACCTTTTCCTTGACTTTGTGTTGTTCATGCCATAAATTACATAAGCAGCTTCCATGCCTTCATTCCTAGCTAGGCTGACCCAATGTGAACCCATGCTTGACTCATTTACACAACCATGGCCATGTATTTTGACCATATAGGCCGAGCATAGTGATGGTGAAAGAAAGTGCAAGTGTTTGATTATATGTTGTTCCTTAATTTCTAGTGTTTGATGTTATATTGTGGTGTTGAAATTCATTTCATATATCTTATTTCGTTTGATATGTAACAAGACAAATAGCTTTTGGTCTCCCCGCATTTGAATCGTAGCCGTGCTTTCGTGGCCTTGTAGATCTTGGTTTGTGTGTTTGGTTGTGACGCCCCACCTCTATGCTCGCAATAACAAAGAGTATTAAAGAAAGTACTGTTTGTTATCACGAAGAATAAGGCTGGATAGGAGCGGCCATCCGTAGTTAGGCCTTACACTAGTATTGGTTATTTTGATAGGAGTGGTATATATTTTTATTTTTCATCTTTTATTTATTTACTCCCATCGACATACCCAATTCCAGTATAAAACGATCTACGATGGTTCATAATAGTTTAGGACAATAAATATAATAATAACACAGATAATATAAATGCGGAACACAGGTAAAAAAAAGTCTCATATATATAATAACTGATGTCAGTAACAATACATGTGATACGGTACATATGATACAACTTCAACTGTCAACTCTGGAAGTTACATATACAAGTACATTAACGTGATTAATATACATGAATACATAACAACTTATATAAATATACTGACTACGAAATGACAACAACTACTCCAAAAGTTAAGAAAAGACTTCATAGCTCTAGCAACAATCCAAAGCAGGATATTTACAACCTGTAATAACTCGGTTTGACCCGAGTATTAAATTCAAAAGAAAATAATACACGGGTCAGTCTAATTCAAACTCAATTATTAGTGCACGGAAGCAATAATAATTAAATAATGAATAGACGACAGTCGCGATAATTCTCGTCTATTTGATCCTTTAATAGAGAAATCGGATAATGGTAAATATAACACTTAATAGTGTTAAACAACAAATCAACATATTCAAAATATCAACAAAGATATAAGAAAAGATTATCAATGAAGATAATTTAGAAAACAACAGAATTGCCTAAACGGCAATTAACAACCAAATTAAATTATTAAGTAAATAAGTAGAAACTCATAACCTAATTATCAAAAAGATAATTAGATATCAACAAAACCATCAAATTAAACCAAATCAGAATACGACACAAAATATTGAAATACCAATTAAAATGCCAACTCGGGTAGGGTTGCAGTACACGCACGCGTGTACTGCCTCTCAACTATAGAAATTAAATATGCCAAAGATCAATAAATCAAAATAAAATAAAATATCATTAAAGCCATACCGTGTGGCTGCAGTTCACGCTTGCATGCACTGCCTTGCCACTACAGTGATGATGTACCCAAAAGATCAACGAACCAAAATAAATGAAGAATCCAATATCGATGGCACAGCCTCAATAGTAAAAGCAGACAGAAATGGCCAATGTGCACGTGAAAGCACAATGAAAGCTCACAATTGAGCACAAGGTCAAACCCGAACTACTGGATTCAACTCAAGTACACTAAAATAATGTCAAAAATTTTCAACCCAAGGTCAAATCCGAAATACCGAATCCAACTCAAGTGAATTCGAAAAACAATTCTGAATGCATCAATGCAATGCAAACCAACAAGGGCAAAGATCTCACAAAAGTCCATAGATATGGCAATACTACAGTGGCATTAACCACCAGACTGTGAAACTTGATAGTGCAAGCTTCAAAAATAAACCCATGAAGGTTACATTGCAACAGGTCGGAGAAGCAAACATACGCAACAACAAGTGATGTACACATGAATGCAATGATGAAACTACAACACCAAGTGATACACAGTTCAGTGAACAAGTGAAACACATTGGTTTGTATATGAAGACATACATTTCACAATTTCAAACTGCAGGCCAGAAATATAATGGTTGAAATAGGCCCACAAAGAAAATGCAAAGTCAACTCAACTTAGAGAGAAAGCACAAATACTCGCATGAAGCACGAAACAGTTCAGTACCCAAGCAATAATAAAAAAGTGTTGAACTAACACAAGTACCCGTGGAACAACAAGGTACACCGAGCAACACTGTAAACACAGTGAACCCGGTCAAGGTAGCTAGGAAGTAAAGCATTTAAATATTGTAAACTACATACACACGCATGCAGTAGGAAGTAAAACAATTCAACTTTGCAAAATAATTATGCACGTATGCAACAGGAAGGAAAACACTTCAACTTTTATGAAACAATATCAAAATATACTTGAGACGAGTTCAAGTATCATGGTACATCAATTAAGTTAACTGCTAACCTACTGACCGAAGTCATTGTATCGCATACCCAAATCAAGACCGAAGTCAAACCCTTAAAGCAAATGCAAAGCCAATAAATTTTCATCAAAAAGATTTTCACGAAATTAAGTTTGCAGTCGAAGATTACTGCAGGTCAATTCAAAACCGGAGTCAGCAACATCAAGTCAGGACCGTGGCAACTAAGGCTACAATCTGGCAAGTTCAAATATCAACAAATCATAGTGACCGAAGTCCACCAAGAATCACCAAATTCACATAACCATGATAACTAGAAAACATCGTCATAGTATTCAAACAAAATTAATTGGCCAAGATAAATCATCAACATCACAATATACTCGAATGGCCGAGAATATCAAGTGTAATTATAAACAGTCAAGCAACAAGAACACCATACTTCACTACGAACAGCATTCAAAATTCAACTATAACAAAAATCGAACACGGTCAACATTCAAAAGTCGAACAACATCAACATCGAAACAAAATCAAACGACCGAGAAATCAAGGAATGAAAGTCACGAATTCGAACAAGTTAAAAACCATCTAAAATTTAAATTCGATGTGAGTGAAGAAATTCACTCACCTTTTTCGAGGGCGCAGATCCATCAGTTAAAAATTGAAGCAAGTACTCGGCATCGACGAATTTGCGAAACCCTAATTTGTAAGCGAGCGACGAAAGAAATGGAAGCCGCCAATTTTTTTATTTTGTTTAGGGTTTTCTTTTTCAAAATGAAAGAATAGTGGAATGGGTCTGGTCTGCCTTGGTAGTTATCACGGCAACGTCAAACAAAACATGGGACAATTTGATTAGAAGCCCGCTTAGCCTTAATCAAAATTTAAAAGAATTTAAACCTGATATAAAAACTTCTAACAGAAATTAAGCAACAGATTAATCATCAGACAACGATTATTAACTACTGTAAAACCCCGGGTTGTTACAGACTCCCCTCCATATAAATATTGCGCCCCCGCAATTTTCATAATTAAAGGTGTTAATAACAATTATTTTTCTAACATAAACTGGTTAAGCTAGAAAAATAAAGGTCGAGAATATAAACGCCAAAGAAATCTTTTAGTTTCATAAAAGAAATTCACAATTTCTCAACAAAATCTAATCATCAATAGATAATTCAAAAAACAGCAAAACTGAATAAATACGATTATTCACAATATTTAATTATCAATTAGATAATTAGAATACAGAAATCACAAAACAACAATATCTAATTATCGATACGATAATTAGAAAACAGCAAAATCTAATTATCAACAAAGATAACTAGAAAACTAAAATCACAATTCGCAAAACCGCAAACATCAAGTTATCAGCCAGATAATTAGAAAGCACGAACTTCATAATCAACAAACTCTAACAATCAACTAAGATAGATAGAAAACAACAAATATTCGATTATCAAAAATGATAATCAAATCTCAAATCAACAAATATTCGATTATCAAAAACGATAATCAAATCTCAAATCAACAAATATTCGATTGTCAAAAACGATAATCAAATCTCAAATCAACAAATATTCAATATCAAAAACGATAATCAAATCTCAAATCAACAAATATTCGAATATCAAAAAGGATAATCAAATCTCAAATCAACAAATATTCGATTATCAAAAACAATAATCAAATCTCAAATCAACAAATATTTAATTATCACAAACGATAATCAAATCTCAAATCAATAAATATTCGATTATCAAAAACGATAATCAAATCTCAAATCAACTAATATTCGATTATCAAAAATGATAATCAAATCTCAAATCAACAAATATTCGATTATCAAAAGCGATAATCAAATCTCAAATCAACAAATATTAGATTATCAAAAAGCGATAATCAAATCTCAAATCAACAAATATTCGATTATCAAAAATGATAATCAAATCTCAAATCAACAAATATTCGATTATCAAAAGCGATAATCAAATCTCAAATCAACAAATATTCGATTATCAAAAAGCGATAATCAAATCTCAAATCAACAAATATTCGATTATCAAAAACGATAATCAAATCTCAAATCAACAAATATTCGATTATCAAAAATGATAATCAAATCTCAAATCAACAAATATTTAATTATCACAAACGATAATCAAATTTCAAACCAACAAATATTTAATTATCACAAACTATAATCAAATCTCAAATATCTAATTATCACAAGCGATAATCAGAAACAACAAATATTTAATTATCAAAAAGGATAATCAAATCTCAAATATCTAATTATCACAAGCGATAATCAGAAACAACAAATATTTAATTATCAAAAACGATAATCAAATCTCAAATATCTAGTTATCACAAGCGATAATCAGAAACAACAAATATTTAATTATCAAAAACGATAATCAAATCTCAAATATCTAATTATCACAAGCGATAATCAGAAACAACAAATATTTAATTATCAAAAACGATAATCAAATCCCAAATATCTAATTATCACAAGCGATAATCAAAAACAACAAATATTTAATTATCAAAAACGATAATCAAATCTCAAACATCTAATTATCACAAGTGATAATCAGAAACAACAAATATTTAATTATCAAAAATGATAATCAAATCTCAAATATCTAATTATCACAAGCGATAATCAGAACAACAAATATTTAATTATCAAAAACGATAATCAAATCTCAAATATCTAATTATCACAAGCGATAATCAGAAACAACAAATATCCAATTACCTGCAGATAATTGGAAACACAAGTATCTAGAAATCAATTAAGATACTCTAGAAAATCAACATAAAAGGTTGGATCGATCCCATCAGATGGCGAGTTTTTAAGCTACGCCGCACGTGCATCTCAGAGTGGCCGAAGCCTACAAAGTACTATAAATTTTGGCGCCCATCAGATTGACCCAAAGGTCCGCAGAGTGGCCCGAAATCCCAACAAATGACCCGAAGGTCTAGCAGAGTGGCCCGGAAGCCCAACAAATGACCCGAAGGTCCATCATATGACCCGAAGGTCCAGCAAAGTGGCTCGAAAGCCAATTAAAATCATCAGAATCATCAAACAGCAAATATTTCAATTAATGAGTCCGGAATTAACCAAAATAGCAAACGCACATGTGCTATAACCATGTGTTTTACTAAATTGTTTAAATCTCTTAATCGTTTCCTTGAAAGTGAAAAATTGTGTATTCCAAAAATAACATTTCACATTCTCAAACGAACAAGTCCGGAATTAAGCGAATCAGTAAAAGAAAGGGGTCATAGTCCTCGATTTTTCTGAAATGTTTAAGTAACTTTCTCATTCTTCTGAAAGCGCAAACTGTAAAAATTCTGAAAATAATTTCATTTATTTTATAAAAGTGATAATTTACATTCTCAAACGAAAAAGTCCGGAATTAAGCGAATCAATAAAAGAAAGGGGCCATAGTCCTCGATTTTGCTGAAACGTTTAAGTCACTTTCTCATTCTTCTGAAATCGTAAACTATAAAAATTTTGGAAAACAATTTTATTTATTTTATTTTTAAAACGATTTGCAAATCCGTGATAAAAAAAATAGCAGCATTAATGACAATTTTGATAAGAAAATTGTACTTCTCAAAACACCATAGAAACGAATCTCAAATTTAGTATTGCGGGATAACTGCTTAAAAATCCACTTTAAATTGACGGATACCGAAGTCAAAGCGACAGTAATCTTTTAAACGTCAAAATCTCATCAAAATAATTTGCATCAAAATATAATATCAGTGAATTTTCATTCATTAAATTGTCAACAAAACACCGGGCTTCAAAAATTTAGCATTGGTGTAAAAATCCCTCAAAACCAACGAAATCTTGCCAAAAATCCCAGGTTTATATAACAAATTTCTCTTTGCTTTCTTTCGCTAGCGTTATGCTTAACACAATAAAGTCAAAGTTGAGAGAACCTAATCAATTAAGTCAGCGTTTGAATCGGATTCAAATTTTTTAAAGAAAACAAAATAAACACAGCAATGTAAACAACAAATGAAATTTATTTCAATTTCATATTTTGATTTTCAAATCAAAAAGGATATCAGCTGTACTCAGCGAAGACAGTCTCACTGTTTCCGCTGCGCACTCTGATAAACAGTATACAAATCAATCAATCATCAAAACAAAAATTCACTTTTATTTTTAAATAAGGAAATTTAAAAAAATTCATCATAATTTCAAAACTTTAGTTTTGACTCAAAACACAACTAAAACATCGACTAATAGTTGTAACACATGTTCCATCTAAGTTATGTTTTATATTATGTCCATAAACCCCAAGCTCTGATATCAACTGTGGCGCCCCACCTCTATGCTCGCAATAACAAAGAGTATTAAAGAAAATACTGTCTGTTATCACGAAGAATAAGGCTGGATAGGAGAGGCCATCCGTAGTTAGGCCTTACACTAGTATTGTTTATTTTGATAGGAGTGGTATATATATATTTATTTTTCATCTCTTATTTATGTACTCCCATCGACATACCCAATTCCAGTATAAAACGAATTACGATGGTTCATAAAAGTTTAGGACAATAAATATAATAATAACACAGATAATATAAATGCGGAACACAGGTAGAACAAAAAGTCTCATATATATAATAACTGATGTCAGTTACAATACATGTGATACGGTACATATGATACAACTACAACTGTCAACTCTGGAAGTTACATATACAAGTACATTAGCGTGATTAATATACATGAATACATAACAACTTATATAAATATACTGACTACGAAATGACAGAAACTACTCCAAAAGATAAGAAAAGACTTCATAGCTCTAGCAACAATCCAAAGCGGGATATCTACAACCTGTAATTACTCGGCCTGACCCGAGTATTAAATTCAAAAGAAAATAATACACGGGTCAGTCTAATTCAAACTCAGTTATTAGTGCACGGAAGCAATAATAATTAAATAATGAATGGACGACAGTCACAATAATTCTCGTCTATCCGATCCTTTAATAGAGAAATCGGATAACGGTAAATATAACACTTAATAGTGTCGGATAACGGTAAATATAACACTTAATAGTGTTAAACAACAAATCAACATATTCAAAATATCAACAAAGATATAAGAAAAGATTATCAATGAAGATAATTTAGAAAACAATAGAATTGCCTAAATGGCAATTAACAAACAATTCAATTATTAAGTAAATAATTAGAAACTCATAACCTGATTATCAAAAAGATAATTAGATATCAACAAAACCATCAAATTAAACCAAATTAGAATACGACACAAAATATTGAAATACCAATTAAAATGCCAACTCGGGTAGGGCTGCAGTACACGCACGCGTGTACTGCCTCTCCACTACAGAAATTAAATATGCAAAAGATCAATAAATCAAAATAAAATAAAATATCATTAAAGCCATACCGTGTGGCTGCAGTTCACGCTTGCGTGCACTGCCTTGCCACTACAGTGATGATGTACCCAAAAGATCAACGAACCAAAATAAATGAAGAATCCAATATCGATGGCACAACCTCAATAGTAAAAGCAGACAGAAATGGACAATGTGCACGTGAAAGCACAATGAAAGCTCACAATTGAGCACAAGGTCAAACCCGAACTACTGGATTAAACTCAAGTACACTAAAATAATGTCACAAATTTTCAACCCAAGGTCAAATCCGAAATACCGAATTCAACTCAAGTGAATTCGAAAAACAAATCTGAATGCATCAATGGAATGCAAACAAACAAGGGAAAAGATCTCACAAAAGTCCATAGATACGGCGATACTACAGTGGCATTAACAACCAAACAGTGAAACTTGACAGTGCAAGCTTCAAAATAAACCCATGAAGGTTACACTACAATAGGTCGGAGAAGCAAACATATTCAACAAAAATAAGTGATGTACACATGAATGCAACGATGAAACTACAACACAAAGTGATACACAGTTCAGTGAACAATTGAAACACATTGGTTTGTATATGAAGACATACATTTCTCAATTTCAAACTGCAGGCCATAAATATAATGGCTGAAATAGGACCACAAAGAAAATGCAAAGTCAACTCAACTTAGAGACAAAGCACAAAGACTCGCATGAAGCATGAAACAGTTCAGTACCCAAGCCACAATAAAAAAGTGTTGAACTAACACAAGTACCCGTGGAACAACAAGGTACACCGAGCAACACTGTGAACACCGTGAACCCAATCAAGGTAGCTAGGAAGTAAAACATTTCAATATTGCAAACTACATACACATGCATGCAGTAGGAAGTAAAAAAATTCAACTTTGCAAAATAATTATGCATGTATGCAACAGGAAGGAAAACACTTCAACTTTTATGAAACAATATCAAAATATACTTGAGACGAGTTCAAGTATCATGGTACAGCAGTTAAGTTAACTACTGATCTACTGACCGAAGTCATGGTATCGCATACCCAAATCAGGACCGAAGTCAAACACTTAAAGCAAATGCAAAGCCAATAAATTTTCATCAAAAAGATTTTCACAAAATTAAGTTGCAGTCGAAGATAACTGCAGGTCAATTCAAAACCGGAGTCAGCAACATCAAGTCAGGACCGTGGCAACTAAGGCTACAATCCGGCGAGTTCAAATATCAACAAATCATAGTGACCGAAGGCCACCAAGAATCAGCAAATTCACATAACCATGATAACCAGAAAACATCGTCATAGCATTAAAACAAAATTAATTGGCCAAGATAAATCATCAACATCACAATATACTCGAATGGCCGAGAATATCAAGTGTAATTATAAACAGTCAAGCAATAAGAACACCATACTTCACTACGAACAGCAGTCAAAATTCAACTATAACAAAAATCGAACACGGTCAACATTCAAAAGTCGAACAACATCAACATCGAAACAAAATCAAACGGACGAGAAATCAAGCAATGCAAGTCACGAATTCGAACAAGTTAAAAACCATCTAAAATTTTAATTCGATGTGAGTGAAGAAATTCACCCACCTTGTTCGAGGGCGCAGATACATTAGTTAAAAATTGAAGCAGGTACTCGGCATCGACGAATTTACGAAACCCTAATTTGTAAGCGAGCGACGAAAGAAATGGAAGCCGCCATTTTTCTTCTTCTTTTGTTTAGGGTTTTTTTTTCGAAATGAAAGAATAGTGGAATAGGTCTGGTCTGCCTTGGTAGTTATCACGGCAATGTCAAACAAAACATGGGCCAATTTGATTAGAAGCACGCTTACCCTTAATCAAATTTTAAAAGAATTTAAACCTGATTTAAAAACTTCCAACAGAAATTAAGCAACAGATTAATCATCAAACAACGATAATTAATTGCTGTAAAACTCCGGGTTGTTACATTGGTTGTTATCTCCAGCTTGTAGAGGTGAGTATTTCTCACCATACATTTTATACTTATATAATTAGTAAACTGTTAGAACTTGAATCAGTAGACCATATATGTTACAACTTCCTATGCTATGATCATATGATGCTCACCCCTATTTGTACACCTGTCATATCATCTATTACTGTTATATAATGTTATTCTGTTCATTTGTACCTAATTATCACACTGCAAGTTCCCTGTAGATTAGAATCACAATGGGTTGAAATGATACAAACCCGAACGGACTTTAGAATAGGGAAAAATCGTTATGGGACAAAATAATAAGCCTGAGCGATTTTATTCACCTTATTTCACTTGGGACTATGGGTTCGAAATGCTAAAACCCGGGTTTTCTTTGTAAATTACGTATTGAAATGATATATTATCTGTATCACTTGACCTAGGTTAGAAAATTATATACAAACCTGTGGTTAGTATATATTTTTCTAAAATTTTGGAAGTATTTTAGAAATATAAATATATGATGTTTTGAATTAAATTTAATTAAAAATGATTTTTATAAAGTATTATTGATTTTCTAAAAATTAAGAAGTGCAATAAATTAATGGTAAAGTTGGAAATTTGAAATATAATTTAATTTTGGAAATTATGATTTTCTCATAAATGGAGTTTAAATTAAGTAATAAAATATAATAAACTAATTTAAATTTGAATTTAAAATGATTATATAAAGTGTTATTTATTTTTCTATGAATTAAAAATAGTTAAATAAATGAATGAGAATAATATAATTTGAATTATAACTTAACTTGTAAAATGGGAAATGTATTTTGAAAATAAAAGTTAAGTTATGAAAATAAAATGGAAATTTTATTTAATTTATAAAAATGGTAAATTAAATTTAAAGAATAAGTGAATGAAAATGGTATATTGATTTTTTATAAGTCAAATTTGATTTTTTTTTAAATTTTGAAATTTCACTTTATAAAATCATAAATTAAAAGGTATTTAAAATGATCACTTTTAAAGTGGGAAAAAAATATTTTTATAAGTTATAATGGTTAAAATTAAAATTTAATTATTTATGAAATTGAATTGAAACTTGGAATTTAATTAACAGCATTTTTAAAATGCTGTTATTTCTTAAGTAGAGGATATTACAGCATTTCTAAGTGTTGTGGTTGATGCAAATGAACTAAAAGACTAAATTGAACTAAGGCTATTACAACACTTTGTAAGTGCTGTAATTGTAGAAAATGAACTAAAACCGGTTGCAGCATTTTAAAATGCTATCATTGATAAATGAATCTTGAGAAAGATTAAAATTTTGAGAAGTGAATATTTGGATTTTTAAATATAATAATTTCATTTAAATGGGTTAAATGGAGTAATTTAATTTGAAATATAAACCATTTTAAATATGAGTTGAAATGATATTTAAATTAAATAAAATGAATGATGTTTTGGAATGATGTGATAAGTTGATATTTTGAAATGGATTTGAAATGATATTGAATTGTTAAATGATATTTGATTTTCGAAGTATAAATACCATTTTTAAATTATAACCATGGGTTATAATAACGATTGGTTGTTAAAGAGACCTGGATCGGATATGGACGTACTCTCTGTCGAAGCCGAAAACTAGTTTAACAACTATGTACACGGTGTGTGACGACCCGCCCTTCTACTACCAGAAAGACGTATCATCATTAAGAAAGAAAGGGATAGAAATAGAAAAGAAAGAGAAAGAAATAACAACAACATCAGAATCTCACAGTGGAACGGAACAAAATATAATATATCACGTAACTAATACATAGTTTTACATATATCAGAGTTATACAATATCAATAGATATGACAGTCATATATACATCTGTCACTATATACATCAGATATACAGTACTCATCAACTAACACAGCGGATCTAGATAGATAACTACATATGTCTGGACACTCCTGCTCCAAGCTCCTCCAGAAATCAAGGTCCAAAACCTATCACTTGGCTACTCATAAAAATTTGAGTACCCAAGAGTTTATGAAAAGACAAAATATAAACTCTGGGTCGGACATGGGTCTGGTATGAGTAAACGGTTTAAATTGTTTAACTTTGAAAAACATTTGAAAATAAAGGTATCACGTAAGACTCCCCACAAATAAATACGGGTAAGTTTTTACCTTACGCTAACCAAAACATTTTATAGGAAATCCAATGATATTATAATAGTGTCTAGGGTTTTCAAGTAAATAGAAAATAGCCGAAATTGTTACATCTATTAAATTCCATCTACTAGCCACAAAAGTGGGTAATACAAATCAAAACCGTAGGGTCTCGTAGAGAAAATGGATTTCCAACAATGGCAGGGCTACTGGGGTACCGCCCGTCACAATACGGGGCCTAGATTACCGTACCGAGGATCACTCGCGACCCCCTACAACACAAGGCCGGAACCATTCCTTACTGAACAGTCTCGGACAAGATAAACCCCACGGTTGTAGCTAGCAACTGCCCACACAGCCGAAATAAAAAGGGACATCTAGACAGAGGAAATTTCTTGTCCTGCTTGGGCATGACCCACCTAATCTTGCTGCATCTCCTCTGTTTTAGCCATTCCCCGTTGATGAGGCTTGAGGCTGCGATTACCTTTAAAGAACATATCACTTAGAATGCTCATCGTCCGCCTGACGATGTGCTGAAAGCATTCAATCCATACAAGTTTTTTCCGGGTTCGAAAAAAACCGAAGGCATTATCTCGTCGCACTCATTTTGGAATCACCCTCAGAGTCAACGACGATAACACTTGCATTCTGAAGACACCATCTTGATCTTCATTTAAGAATTCATGACCTAATGTTTAAATTGGATCGATGTGGTTTTCGGAATATCAATTGGAAACCTGATCCCGGTCTCATCGAAATCCAAACGCCATTTTAAAGGCTAAGTTATCTAATTAACTTAAACAATTTAAATAATTTAAATTCAATAATTCAATTAACATAGCATTTATCACAGATAAAACATATACAAGCATCATAGATATAACATAACATACCATAGAGCATAATAGAATATCATCAAATAAATATCACAATTAGATATTCTACATTCACAACAATCCATAAGCAATCATCTGAAATTCTCATTTGTAATTAATTCAATATAAAATAAATTACTTGAGAATTCATCACTTAACCCTGTTTAATTGATCAACAGTTTATTACTTATTTCCTTTCAAGCTATTTGAATCAATAGATCGTTCATAATCAATTATTAAATCTTAATTACTTAATAACTTATTTTATTTTACACTTTAAGTAATTAATTCTTAATTAAATTATTTAACTCTAATTACTATTCTTTAATCATGAATTATTACCTTAATTGTTATTTAATAACTTGATTACTTTTTTTTAAGTTCTAATTACTTAATTAATCATTTATTAATCCTTAATCCTTAATCCTTAATTAAATTACTTAATTAATTAATTATTAATTCACACTAGTTTATTTGATTAATTAGCTATTAATCAATCATTAATTAACTTAAGCAGTAACTATAAACTTATTAATTACTTATAATCCATCACTAATTACCTTTAAAAAAGTGATTATTCTTGATCACTTTCTGAAGATAATTAATTTTTTTAACTTAATTAACATTTAAAAGAAATCTTCTTAAAATCTGGGAATCAAATTAATATTAACAACTAACATTTGATGTTAATTGATTTTCATACCGACCTTAACTAAATTACTAATTTAAAACAGTAATCAAGTGATAATTACATTGTTACGTATTACTTAAATTATTAAGCCTGAATCTCATCTCCAAAAAAACAAAACTGTAGATAAACAAACCCAAGGCTTCCCTGGTAAAACCTGAGACCACCCCTACATTATGGGCGAGTGTTACTTCGAGTTACCCCTTCCTTTTTCCCGAGTCTTCCCTGAACATCTTCTTCTTCTTCCTTATTTTTATTTAGCAGTTTAAACTTAAACCAAAATACAGATTCACGCATCAGGCTTACCTTATAGGCACGCGATCTACCCGAAGCCTCCACCATTTTCTCTCGAGCACGACTTGAGGCAGACCCCTTCACGTTATCATAGACACGACACCCACACCCCAACGCCACCGTGCACGTGCACGGTGGTTCGCCACGACTCCGGCCACTCCCATCACCTCCAACAACCAACAAATTGGCCCATCCCTCAAAATCAAAACTCAAATTGAACGATAAAACCAAAACCAAAAATTCACCTGTAGCTTGAACTAAAGCTCGAACACCCTTCAGGAAATGCCACGTTCAACTCTCACCGACCACTGGAGGCGACGCCCCTTCGTCAATGCCTCGCTGTAACCCTCCTCGACCATCTCCTAGAAGCGCACACAACTCGATCAAGCTATGGTGACGGAATCAAAATTTACAGTACACAAGAAGAAACCCAAACTAAAACCCTATTTTTGACTCGACTTTAAAATCCTTGCATTAGAAAATTCGTTTTGCATTTTTCCTGTATTGGTACATCATCAAACTGGCATCCTATCCAATTTCAGAATTTAAAATTTCTTGAATCAACTGAAATTAGCAAAAATGCTTCTTTGATTCACTTTCGAACTACACCTTGCACACTTACTTAAAAATCCTCGTTCTTGTTTTAAAATTCATAAATTTCACTAAGTATTCAAGTTATAAACTTGAATTAGATTTTTAAAAAAATTGAATTATCAATCTATTGATGGATTTCCTGTAGAACAGTATTACAGATGCTATTATTTTTCAAAGATGGTTTAAACATCTTCTAAAAATAATAATCTAAGTCTATATCTTCAGTTTGATTTAAAAATGAAATCTTTACAACAATTTAGTTGGATAAAATTCAAATTTGAATGATCATTTACCCTGTAATGCATAACAGAGAAGAACCGTATGCAGAGTGACAGATATACACACAGGTTCTTATCAAAATATGAAGCACATCAAAACTATACTGTTAAAGATTCATGAACTTATTTAATTAACTTAAACTTTTAAAAGAAAAATCTTTGTTTACTCACTTGGATCATTCCTGAACAAAGAACAATCATGTCCCATGAAACTGTAGTATGAATATGCTTGAGGCCTTCCCTGTTTGCTATGAATTCTTGTCAAATTTCTAGTTTGAATTAAATTAAATCACTTCTTTTTCTTCCTCAGGTTACAAAGTTTCTCATTATTTTTGTGAACAAACTAAAAAGAACAGATGTAAACATATATAGAAGATGATAGATGTGTAAAAGAAGGTGCTTACTGGTGTAGTTATTGTTTGTCTGATATGGGCAGACTTATTTACTGCAAATGACAAAGATTTGCTAAATATTCCTGAATTGGCAAAATGTAGGCTGGAGCAGATAATATTAAATGCTTGTTGTATAATATGTTTACATAATTATCATTGTATTTCGGCTGTGTATACATATAGTTGTATGAAGATATGTACTATCTTGCAGGTTAAAGTTTGGCTTGTGTATGAAGCTATTTGTCTTGTTATTTTTATTTGAACACTATACACATATGCTTTTGTGTAAATATATACTTGTAGGTAACACTGTCATATATATATGAGGACACTTAAAGTACAAATGTTTATTGTATCTAACTTCAGGCTGAATTTCCAATATACATATATATATATGTCAGGTTTATATTGTAACGCCCCACCTCTATGCTCGCAATAACAAAGAGTATTAAAAGAAACACTGTCTGTTATCACGAAGAATAAGGCTGGATGGGAGCGGCCATCCGTAGTTAGGCCTTACACTAGTATTAGTTACCTTGATAGGAGTGGTATATATTTTTATTTTTCATCTCATATTTATTTACTCCCATCGACATACCCAATTCTAGTATAAACTGAACTACGATGGTTCATAATAGTTTAGGACAATTTATACAATAATAACACAGATAATGTAAATGCGGAACACAGATAAAACAAGAGTCTCATATATATATATATATATATATATATATATATGTAATAACTGATGTCAGTTGATATACATGTGATACGATACATATGATACAACTACACTGTCGACTCTGGAAGTTACATATACAAGTACATTATCGTGAATAATATACATGGACATACAACATCCTATACAAATACACTGACTACTAAACATGACGACGACTACTCCATAAGATATGAAGAGACTTCATAGCTTAAGTAGCAACTCAAAGTAAGATATCAACAACCTGTAAATACTCGGTCTGACTAGAGTATTAAATTCAAAAGAAAATAATACACGGGTCAGTCTAATTAAAACTCAGTTATTAGTGCACAGAAGCAATAATAATTAAATAAAAATTAGACGACGGTAAAAATAAATTCACCTATCCGATCCTTTAACAAGAAAATCGGATAACAGTGAATATAACACGTATAGTGTTAAACAACTGTTTAGCAAACTCAAATTATCAACGAAGATAGAAGAAAGGATTATTAATGAAGATAATTTAAAAAAAACATCAAAATTGCCTAATCGGCAATTAACATCAAAATCTAATGGTTAATAAATAACTAGAAACTCATAATCTAATTATCAAATAGATAATTAGATAACAATAAAATGGTCAAATGAAACTAAATCAATTTAAACAATTAAAATATCACTTAAAAACATCAATTCTAATTGGCTGCAGTCCACGCTAACGTATACTGCCTCGCCAATACGGCATATGAAATGCGAAAAAGATCAATGGATCAAAAGTAATTGAAATATCAGTAAAAGCAATACCGTGTGGCTGCAGTTCACGCTTGCGTGCACTGCCTTGCCACTACAGTGATGATGTACCCAATGAATACCGTGTGGCTGCAGTTCACGCTTGCGTGCACTGCCTCGCCACTACAGTAATGCTGTACACAAACGGGCACAAGGTCAAATCCGAGCTACAAGCTGGATTCAACTCAAGTGAATTCGAAAACAAACAAAATGCAAAGGTCAAGTCACTGCATTCATGACACAACACAAATACCTCAAGTGGTACAAACTCCAGCAAGTCAGGGAATCAAGTACAGACTATTCCCCGCCAACCAACTACAAGCATCAAGTGGAGTCACAAGAAGTGATAGTGGAGTTAAAACAATGTTAACCAAGCAATCAGAAAATCACATGTATAAAGTCCAAGTAAATAGGAGGCAAACAACTGATGTACATGTGAATGCAAACAGGTCAGAGGAATAAGGATTCTTAGCCAAATATAAAAGTCCAAGGTTTCAAATGCAACTCTACGCAAAACAGACATGCAAAAGCTTGGAACTTAACCACATTAAATGCCTCAACGAAAAATTCTGGATATACAATCCAATATAAGGCACAGTCTGTGCACATGCAATATGGAACAATATAACAACCATGCCAGAAACTAAATATATGCAAGAGCAGACTACACTTAAATGAAGACCACATGAGCTTAATGCAACCAGACCCCACAAAGTTACATGTAAGCAAGTGTGCAACTACAACATGAAACCAAACTGCACAGCCTCAATGATAATTGTATGTATGCACATATATAAAGACCACAAGACTCAAGGCAGCGCACCCCGTACCAATGTAAGTGGATAATGCAAACTCAAATGTATAGCCACAACAATGCAGAACTCCTCCAGAGGGAGATGTACGAGATGATAACATGTACATATATATACATCCGTGAATGCATATATATATACATGCAAGCAATCAAGTATAATATCGAAATCACAGTAACACAAAAAAAAATGTATCAGGGCACGTGATTATTGACTCAGTGCAATGCAAAATAACAAGGGTGCAATTGCAACAAAAGAAGCTGCAACTACCCCTAGTATTCAAAGTGGAAGGCAACTTGCAGTTTTATAACAAGTGCACAAAGGCAGTGGTACAGACATGGTGCAACAGAAAGATGCAGTTCAATCAAACTGCAATATTCCAGAATCACAAACCCAATTAGCATACTCAAGCAAGCTCCAGTTAACACAGTAGTTCTAACAAATATAAATTTGAATAAGTAAATACCCTAGAAATTCGGCAACAAACAACATAGGTCAAGCAGTAAGCATTCTTGAAACAAAAATGCTCACTGACTCAACTATCACAAAATACAGCAACAACCACCAATATCGATGCAACGGTGATGGCCGAAGACCCGAAATTGCCGAAAAATCAAGTGATCGAAGTCAAACATTACACAAGCCAAAGTCAGGCGATAAACAAATCAAGGCCGTGAACCCCAGACCGAAGTTGTGGAACAACAAAGTGGTGCGTCTAGTCGATCTTAATGTCACACACGAAGTATTTTTCACAAAATCAACTTAATCCATTCAAGTGCATATAGCCAACAAACATGTAATCGAAATAGTGATACTCAAGAATTTACGAACAAGGTTAAAACTAAAAAATCGAACAGCATCGACATCATAAAATTAAACAGCCAAAGTCAATCAAGTGTTCCACAAACGAGCAGATTGGAAACATCGAAGAAAGCATCAACATTTAAACGAAATAACACCAATAAAATCAAAGAAATATGGAGCTCGAATTAAATGTGAGTGAGAGTTTCACTCACCTGGTTTCGAATTTGAACAAATAGAAGCGGCCGAAGTATCTCGAGGCGATCAAGCAGTCGAGTTGAATCGAGCACTACAGTCGCGATTTACTGATTTTCGAAAACCCTATTTTGGAAAAGGGGAACGAACAAGAGGAGGCCGCCATTATTTTCTTTTATTTTGTATGCTAGGGTTTAGGGTTACTAATGAAATCAAAAACGAAAGGGGCGGGTATGAGTTTATCACTGCACGAATAATGCACATGGGCCGAGATAAGTTTTAAAGCCCACCACCCTTTTTAACAAATTATAAAAGATTTTTAACCGTAGAAAAATCCAATTGCAAATTTTTATCAAAGGATTCCAACAGATCAAAATTCAATAGCAATTATCATCACTTAAATCGTTAAATGACGATTATAAATTCGAAGCTAAATCGCGGGTTGTTACAGACTCCCCTCCTTTTAAAAATTGCGTCCCCGCAATTTTCATAATTAAGGTCGTCACTAACAATTATTTTCCTAACATAAACTGGTTAAGCTAGAAAATAAAGGTCGAGAATACAAACAGCAAAGAATTCTTTTAATTTCATAAAAGAAACTCACAAATTCTCAACAAAATTTAATTATCAAGTTGATAATCAGAAAACACAAAACTGAATGAATGCTATTATCAGCAATATTCAATTATCAATTAGATAATTATAATACAGAAATCACAAAACAGCCATATCTAATTATCAATACGATAATTGGAAGACAGTAAAATCTAATTATCAACAAAGATAATTATAAAACCCAAATCGCAAATCCCAAACCGCAATTATCTAGTTACCAAAACGGTAATCGAAAAATAAAAATTATCCGATTATCAAAAACGATAATCAAATCTCAAATCAACAAATATTCGATTATCAAAAACGACAATCAAATCTCAAATCAACAAATATTCGATTATCAAAAAAGACAATCAAATCTCAAATCAACAAATATTCGATTATCAAAAACGAGAATCAAATCTCAAATCAACAAATATTCGATTATCAAAAACGATAATCAAATCTCAAATCAACAAATATTCGATTATCAAAAACGATAATCAAATCCCAAATCAACATATATTCGATTATCACAAACGATAATCAAATCCCAAATCAACAAATATTCGATTATCAAAAACGATAATCAAATCTCAAATCAACAAATACTCAAATCCCAAATCAACAAATATTCGATTATCAAAAACGATAATCAAATCTCAAATCAACAAATATTCGATTATCAAAAACGAGAATCAAATCCCAAATCAACAAATATTCGATTATCAAAAACGAGAATCAAATCTCAAATCAACAAATATTCGATTATCAAAAACGACAATCAAATCTCAAATCAACAAATATTCGATTATCAAAAACGATAATCAAATCTCAAATCAACAAATATTCGATTATCAAAAACGAGAATCAAATCTCAAATCAACAAATATTCGATTATCAAAAAAGATAATCAAATCTCAAATCAACAAATATTCGATTATCAAAAACAATAATCAAATCCCAAATCAATCAATATTCGATTATCAAAAACGATAATCAGAAATTACAAATCAACAATTATTTAATTATCATAAGCGATAATCAAATCAACAAATATCTAATTATCAAAAACGATAATTAGAACTCATATCAACAAATATTTAATTATCACAAGCGATAATCAAATCAACAAATATCTAATTATCACAAGCGATAATCAAATCAACAAATATCTAATTATCAAAAACGATAATTAGAACTCATATCAACAAATATCCAATTACCTGCAGATAATTGGAAACAACAAATATCTAGGATCAATTAAGATAATCTTGAAAATCAACATAAAAGGTGGATCGATCCCATCATATGGCGAGTTTTAGCTACGTCGCACGTGCATCTCATATAGCCGAAGCCTACCAAATACCCATCATAATTTTGGCGCCCATCAAATGACCCGAAGGTCCAACATATGACCCGAAGGTCTGGTACTGGTATTTGACCCGAAGGTCCATCATATGACCCGAAGGTCCATCATAGTGGCTCGAAAGCACACGAAAATCATCATATATTCAATTAACGAGTCCGGAATTAACCGAAATAGCAAACGCACATGTCCCATACCACGTGTTTTACTAAATCGCTTGATTCTCTTCATCGTTTCCTTGAACGTGTAAAATCATCAAACAGCAAATATTTCAATTAACGAGTCCGGAATTAACCGAAATAGTAAAAGTGTGGTTCCATACTCCGTACTTTTGCTAAATCATTTAAATCTCTTCATCATTTCCATGAAAGTGCAAAATTGTGTATTCCAAAAATAACATTTCACATTCTCAAATGGACAAGTCCAGAATTAAGCGAATTAGTAAAAGAAAGGGGTCATAATCCTCGATTTTTCCGAAACGTTTAAGTCACTTTCTCATTCTTCTGAAAACGCAAACTGTAAAAATTCTAAAACCAATTTCATTTATTTTATAAAAGTAATAATTTACATTCTCAAACGAACATGTCCGGAATTAAGCGAATCAGTAAAAGAAAGGGTTCATCGTCCTCGATTTTGCTGAATCTTTAAATCTCTTTCTCATTCTTTTGAAAACGTAAACTGAAAAATTTTTGAAAACAATTTTTATTTTAAAACGCTTTTTATAATCACGTGATTAAATCAGCAACATAAGTAGCAACTTCAACAAAGAAATGGTACTTCTCAAAACAACATAAAACTAATCTCAAAATCAGCATTGCGGGATAACCGCTTGAAAATCCACTTTAAAATTTGACGGTTACTGAAGTCAAAACGACAGTAAATTTTAAACGTCAAAATCTCATCAAAATAATTCACACCAAAATAAAATACCAATGAATTTTCATTCATTTAAAAATGTCAACAAAACACCGCGCTTCAAAAATATAGCATTGGTGTAAAACTCCCGCTATAATAATAACGACAACAAAATACGTTTCATAACCAAGCATCGGTTCAACGTAAAATTAATGCAGTAACGTGCAAGTCAAATTTGCACGTACACTACAAAATGAACAAAAAAAATCATTCTATTATATCTTCAATAAAGATATTTTAAAACAGCAGAAATCTAATCAGATATGATTAGCATCAATGAAAACCGGTAAGAAATTTCAACAAATCAAATCCACCGGTTAAACAACATAATGAAATTAATTTCATTTTCATATTTTGATTTTTAAATCAAAATAATTATCAGTTGTACTCAGCGAAGCAGTCACACTGTTTTCGCTGCGCATTCTGATAAACAAAGCACAAACCAATCTATCATCAAAACACAAATTCACTTTTTATTTTTAAATAAGGATATTTAAAAATTTCCATCGTATTTTCAAAACTTTAGTTTTGACTCAAAGCACATATAAAACATCGACACATAGTTGTAACACATGTTCCATCTAAGTTATGTTTTATATTATGTCCATAAACCCCAAGCTCTGATACCAACTATAACGCCCCACCTCTATGCTCGCAATAACAAAGAGTATTATAAGAAATACTGTCTCTTATCACGAAGAATAAGGCTGGATAGGAGCGGCCATCCGTAGTTAGGCCTTACACTAGTATTAGTTAATATTTTTATTTTTCATCTCATATTTATTTACTCCCATCGACATACCCAATTCTAGTATAAAACAAACTACGATCGTTCATAATAGTTTAGGACAATATATACAATAATAACACAGATAATGTAAATGCGGAACACAGATAAAACAAGAGTCTCATATATATATATATATATATATATATATATATATATATATATATATATATATATATATATATATAATAACAACAACTGATGTCAGTTGATATACATGTGATACAATACATATGATACAACTACACTGTCGACTCTGGAAGTTACATATACAAGTACATTATCGTGAATAATATACATGGATATACAACATCCTATACAAATACACTGACTACTAAACATGACGAAGACTACTCCATAACATATGAAGAGACTTCATAGCACAAGCAGCAACTCAAAGTAAGATATCAACAACCTGTAAATTCTCGGTCTGACCCGAGTATTAAATTCAAAAGAAAATAATACACGGGTCAGTCTAATTCAAACTCAGTTATTAGTGCACAGAAGCAATAATAATTAAATAAAAATTAGACGATAGTAAAAATAAATTCACCTATCTGATACTTTAACAAGAAAATCGGATAACGGTGAATATAACACGTATAGTGTTAAACAACTATTCAGCAAACTCAAATTATCAAAGAAGATAGAAGAAAGGATTATTAATGAAGATAATTTAAAAAAAACATCGGAATTGCCTAATCAGCAATTAACATCAAAATCTAATGGTTAATAAATAACTAGAAACTCATAATCTAATTATCAAATAGATAATTAGATAACAATAAAATGGTCAAATAAAACTAAATCAATTTAAACAATTGAAATATCACTTAAAAACATCAATTCTAATTGGTTGCAGTCCACGCTAACGTATACTGCCTCGCCAATATGGCATATGAAATGCGAAAAAGATTAATGGATCAAAAGTAATTGAAATATCAGTAAAAGCAATACCGTGTGGCTGCAGTTCACGCTTGCGTGCACTGCCTTGCCACTACAGTGATGATGTACCCAATGAATACCGTGTGGCTGCAGTTCACGCTTGCGTGCGCTTCCTCGCCACTACAGTAATGTTGTACACAAATGGGCACAAGGTCAAATCCGAGCTACAAGCTGGATTCAACTAAAGTGAATTCGAAAACAAACAAAATGCAAAGGTCAAGTCACTACATTCATGACACAACACAAATACCTCAAGTGGTACAAACTCCAGCAACTCAGGGAATCAAGTACAGACTATTCCCCACCAACCAACTACAAGCATCAAGTGGAGTCACAAGAAGCGATAGTGGAGTTGAAACAATGTTAACCAAGCAATCAGAAAATCACATGTATAAAGTCCAGGTAAATAGGAGGCAAACAACTGATGTACATGTGAATGCAAACAGGTCAGAGGAACAAGGATTCTTAGCTAAATAAATAAGTCCAAGGTTTCAAATGAAACTCTACGCAAAATAGACATGTAAAAGCTTGGAACTTAACCACATTAAATGCCTCAACGAAAAATTCTGGATATACAATCCAATATAAGGCACAGTCTGTGCACAAGCAATATGGAACAATATAACAACCATGCCAGAAACTAAATATATGCAAGAGCAGACTACACTTAAATGAAGACCACATGATCTTAATGCAACCAGACCCCACAAAGCTACATGTAAGCAAGTGTGCAGCTACAACATGAAACCAAACTGCCCAGCCTCAATGATAATTGTATGTATGCACATATATGAAGACCACAGGACTCAAGGCAGTACACCCCGTACCAATGTAAATGAAGTGGATAATGCAAACTCAATTGTATAGCCACAACAATGCAGAACTCCTCAAGAGGGAGATGTACGAGATGATAACATGTACATATATATACATCCATGAATGCATATATATATACATGCAAGCAATCAAGTATAATATCGAAATCACAGTAACACAAAAAAAAATGTATCGGGGCACGTGAGTATTGACTCAGTGCAATGCAAAATAACAAGGGTGCAATCGCAACAAAAGAAGCTGCAACTACCCCTAGTATTCAAAGTGGAAGGCAACTTGCAGTTTTATAATAAGTGCACAAAGGCAGTGGTACAGACATGGTGCAACAGAAAGATGCAGTTCAATCAAACTGCAATATTCCAGAATCACAAACCCAATTAGTATACTCAAGCAAGCTCCAGTTAACACAGTAGTTCGAACAAATATAAATTTGAATAAGTAAATACCCCATAAATTCGGCAACAAACAACAAAGGTCAAGCAGTAAGCATTCTTAAAACAAAAATGCTCACTGACTCAACTATCACAAAATACAGCAACAACCACCAATATCGATGCAACGGTGATGGCCGAAGACCTGAAATTGCCTAAAAATCAAGTGATCGAAGTCAAACATTACACAAGCCAAAGTCAGGTGGTAAACAAATCAAGGCCGTGAACCACAGACCGAAGTTGTGGAACAACAAAGTGGTGCATCTAGTCGAGCTTAATGTCACACACGAAGTATTTTTCACAAAATCAACTTAATCCATTCAAGTGCATATATCCAACAAACATGTAAATCGAAACAGTGATACTCAAGAATTTACGAACAAGGTTAAAACTAAAAAATCGAACAGCATCGACATCATAAAATTAAACAGCCAACGTCAATCAAGTGTTCCACAAACGAGCATATTGGAAACATCGAAGAAAGCATCAACATTTAAACGAAATAACACCAATAAAATCAAAGAAATATGGAGCTCGAATTAGATGTGAGTGAGAGTTTCACTCACCTGGTTTTGAATTTGAACAAATAGAAGCGGCCGAAGTATCTCTAGGCGATCAAGCAGTCGAGTTGAATCGAGCACTACAGTCGCGATCTACTGATTATCGAAAAACCTATTTTGAAAAGGGGAACGAACAAGAGGAGGCCGCCATTATTTTCTTTTATTTCGTATGCTAGGTTTTAGGGTTACTAATGAAATCAAAAACGAATAGGGCGGGTATGAGTTTATCAGTGCACGAGTAATGCACATGGGCCGAGATAAGTTTTAAAGCCCACCACCCTTTTTAACAAATTATAAAAGATTTTTAACCCTAGAAAATCCAATAGCAAATTTTTATCAAAGGATTCCAACAGATCAAAATTCAATAGCAATTATCATCACTTAAATCGTTAAATGACGATTATAAATTCGAAGCTAAATCCCGGGTTGTTACATATATTTTACAAACTTAGTCCAGAATGAAAATATTTGTTTCATAAATATTTGTGTTCTTGCTTCATTTTATCCTATACTTTGCTTTTAAATTTTATTATGTATTTTGACTATGACTAACAATACTTAAGTTATATTCAGTATGGTTCATATGGTTTATTTCCATTTATATTTATATTTCATTCTTAACTATCAATATTTAAATTATTTACAATATGATTAGTTACATTTTATACTTATTTTTATACTCATTTCCATTTGTATTTTAACTATCAATTACTAATTTATATTCATGTGTTTGACTTATATTTTGCTTTGATAATTTATATCGCTAGAATTAGATTTTAATTTTAACATTATCGATCATATGTATTTATTTATCAAATGTTAGCAATATAAAGCATTTTAATTATATGAGGTAAATTTTATTAATAATACTGTTAAGAAACTTATTTTAGAATTTCAAACATTATTATCTATATGTATATTTACTAATGCAAACAAAGTAAAGTATTTTAATTCAATTATATAAAATAAATTTTATTATAATATTATCAAAAGATTTTATTTTGAATTCCCAAAGTCCAATTCCCCTTTTAAAATACAATTTAAATAAATAAATTGGTAGCATTTCCAAATCATAATCATTTTAATATGGTCAATTTATATTTCATCTAATTAAATTAAATATTTATCAAAATAACCGGGGCCAAAATCTAGGGTCGTTACATTCCTCCCCCTTAAAAGAATTTCGTCCTCGAAATTTAAATCAAAGATAACTTAAAAGCTGTTATATCAACCATTCAAACGTAGATATCATTCATACAGTAGCTAACAATCAAACAGACTATCCTAACAAACATCACTAGCCATCTGAACAAAAGTTCGGATAAGCATCCCTAAAATTATCGAGAGTTGTTTCTTGATGATCAACAATCCGAATTGGATTCCTGACCATAGTCAAATTTGATTCAACTTCCAAATTCCTGAACTACTGGTTCAACAACTAATGATGAATCATGAACAAATTTCTAAGATGGGATATACAGAAGACAAAATGAATTCCAGATATCCGCTCTGGCAATTCAATTCTGAAAGCTACAGTACCAACTCTTTCCAAATTTTATTGACTTCTTTACAGAATTTCAATTTCTATTCAATCAAGCCCGAACGATGTACATATACTATTCGTACGCAATATCAAATTCGATCGCTCGCTTAATCACACAATTTCACTTCCGAACTAGTATCGTTCACCCGACTTCGTAGTGCAGACTCTGATCTGGTTTCTTGATCAGAAACTGTCATTCCCCTTGCACAGCCACAACTGTGATAGAGAATTTAAAGAATCAATCAAAATCCATATCCATGGTTCGTCGTCGAAAATCAAATGAAAAATCCCAACTCGGATCGATATATAACTATCTCGAAATTCTGTGCTCAAATTTGGATCAATTTGTTATGCGAATAATATACGTTCATCCTACGTATTTATATCCATTGATTATCAAATATATCAATTTTCTTTTATTCACATTATTTTGATTTCTTTCCTTTTGAAATAATTTTCTCAATATCAAATTTTACTTAAGAATTTCACCACTCATTCCTTAAATTTAATATAAGCATTATATATATACTCTTATATTATTACTCTACCACTATAGCCTTTATATCTTCTTTTTTTAAATATGAATTACCAATTCCATATGAATTCATTTTTTCTTCAACTCTGAATATTTAATTTTATTGACTATCTTCCATTTATGACTGATTCTATCATTATTTTAAATTAGTTTCATCCACTAGTTTATTTCAATCCCCAATTTTAAAATCGTTTTGTTGCTAAATTTTTTTTTATTTCTGGTTCTCAAAATTTTGAAAAGTTTTGGCAGAGTCTTCATTTGTTTAGCATTACATATTTTCATAAGCACATTTGTAAGGTCTCAACACTTATTACAATTACTTCCAACCAATTCTCAAACCATTCCCTTCAGTTTAAGTGATTTACAACTTACTTGCTTATATATAATCCATTTAAGCAAAACAAACTCATATTCAATCCAAATGATTTCAAAATCATCCTATTTCGCTTCTAATAATTCATAAATTTTTATCTAATCTCATTTACTTCAAACAACCCATTTTCTTATGCAATTCGACAATACTATTGTGAATAAATAATTACTTAAGCTTTATGACAAGTCTTAAATTGATTCCAAACCATTTTGTTAAACTTGACAAACCATATTTTAGATTAAACATCTCACAATTTACTCAAGTTATTTATTTTCTTCAAACCGTTCCACCCAACAACTGAAGTTTATTCTATTCCACCAACTTCCATTTAAATCTTTGACCTGATTTTCCTTTAATCAAATCTCAACTATTTTCTACTTTATTCGATTAGTTTATTCTTTTATCCATTCTTAAATTTATTTTAACTATTCATTATTGAATTTATTTATAATAAGGTCATTCATTTTATGCTTGAATTATATTTGTTTACAACTCATACCAATTCTATTTTAATTCAATTTAATGCTTACTTGGTTTACATTTACTTATTTACATAACAATTTTATTTCATTCAAAATTATCTATAACTCGACTGAATTCATTTAAATACAGTTTATTGCAACTCAATTTCAGTTAAATTTAGCTACTTACCATCCTTTTTAAATTTTATTACTCACAATATGAACTCAAAACTTATTTATTTACTTAAAAGCTTATATTGCTCATTTGAGACATTTCATCTTATAATCACAATTTCAGATTATATATATATATATATATATATAACACTTACTATCTTAAAGTATAAATTTTCATTTCACCATTACAATCATTTTACCTTCCAATTTAGTTCAATTTCAACTTCAATTTTATTTAACTTATCTCAGATTGAATTCAAATATATTTTCTTCACTTTCATTTACTTAAGTTAAATTTTAATTCCCGGATTAAAATTCCCAATTTCTTCTTACTTATATCAACTTTACTTTATAAGTTCAATAGTTGATTCATTTAAACTTTTCACTTTATTCAAGTAGAATTTCTTAAAATTCAATTGCCAGGTTTTCATTTACAAAACCATTTTGAATGAGAACTACACATATCCACTTGGTATGCCAAATCAAAATTTCAAATTCCAAACACTTGTTTTCACCAAAACAAATTTTCCCTTTGAAGTTTCTAAAACAACTTGTATACCCAACAAGCCCAAACAATATCATGGCCAACTATCCTAGCAGCAATCCATCACTTTAGAAACTCGAAAATGAATACTGATGATGTGGCCATCATCATCAGAATTATTTTCCAGTGACTGAAGTGAGTTCAGTGCTTCCTTACTTTCAAAATTTCCTCCCAAAACAATTTCCATTCAACAATATTTTCCAAAACAATACTCCATTATTGCCATCAAATCTTTGGAAAAACATTTCAAACACTCCCAAGATTTTTAAATTCCCAAATCCTTTTGTTTAAATTCATTTAATCCCCTTTTAAATTTCCAGGACTTAAATTCTAGTTTAATCAAATTTAGTTATATTCCTTTTAAGCCATACTTAGACAATTTTATTTGGTAAAAAACCATTCAAATTTTCAATTTTTATTTAATTATAGTATTAACAACCAAACAACCAAATATACATATATATAATAATTTCAGATAAATATTTCTTTTATGTCAAAATATAATTTTGATTAAAATTATTTCATTTGCCCTACTTTAAAAACAATACTGTGTCGGCCTACCTTGTTTAAGAGTTTAGAAATCCCAATCGATGAAATGGCGTCCCACACATCGACCAGAATCCATAAACACTCAACAGATAAGTCAACACAATATAAAATTTTTTTATATTCACTAACAAATACGCGCTCATATCTATGAATACAGTCAAACTCATTTTAGAGTACTACGGACTCTATTCTATGAGTAATTCCCAACAGAGCCAAGGTTATCACCAACCTATGCTCTGATACCAACTGTGACGACCGGCCCTTCTACTACCAGAAAGACGTATCATCATTAAGAAAGAAAGGGATAGAAATAGAAAAGAAAGAGAAAGAAAGAACAAAAACATCAGAATCTCACAGCGAAACGGAACAAAATATAATATATCACATAACTAATACTTAGTTTTACATATATCAGAGTTATACAATATCAATACATATGACAGTCATATATACATCTGTCACTATATACATCAGAGATACAGTACACATCAACTAACACAGCGGATCTAGATAGATAACTACATATGTCTGGACACTCCTACTCCATGCTCCTCCATAAATCAAGGTCCAAAACCTATCACTTGGCTACTCATAAAAAATTGAGTACCCAAGAATTTATGAAAACACAAAATATAAACTCCGGGTCAGACATAGGTCTGGTATGAGTAAACATTTTAAATTGTTTAACTTTGAAAAACATTTGAAAATAAAGGTATCACGTAAGACTCCCCACAAATAAATACGGGTAAGTTTTTACCTTACGCTAACCAAAACATTTTTTAGGAAATCCAGTGATATTATAATAGTGTCTAGGGTTTCAAGTAAATAGAAAATAGCCGAAATTGTTGCATCTATTAAATTCCAGCTACTAGCCACAAAAGTGGGTAATACAAATCAAAACCGTAGGGTCTGGTAGGAAAATGGATTTCCAACAATGGCAGGGCTACTGGGGCACCGCCCGTCACAGTACGGGGCCTAGATCACCGTACCGAGGTTCACTCCTGACCCCCTACAACACAAGGCCGGAACCATTCCTTACTGAACAGCCCCGAACAAGATAAAGCCCACGGTTGAAGCTAGCATAAACCCCGCGGTTGTAGCTAGCAACCGCCCACACAGCCGAAATAAAAAGGGATATCTAGACAGGGAAAATATCTTGTCCTGCTTGGGCATGACCCACCTAACCTTGCTGCATCTCCCCTGTTTTAGCCATTCCCCGTTGATGAGGCTTGAGACTGCGATTACCATTAAAGAACATATCACTTAGAATGCTCATCGTCCGCCAGACGATGTGCTGAAAGCATTCAATCCATACAAGTTCATTCCGGGTTCGAACGAAACCGAAGTCATTATCTCGTCACACTCATTTTGGAACCACCCTCAGAGTCAACGACGATAACCCTTGCATTATGAAGACACCATCTTGATATTCATTTCAGAATTCACGACCTAACGTTTAAATTGGATCGATGTGGTTTTCGGAATATCAATTGGATACCCGATCCCGGTCTCATCGAAATCCAAACACCATTTTAAAGGCCAAGTTGTCTAATTAACTTAAACGGTTTAAATAATTTAAATTCAACAATTCAATTAACATAGCATTTATCACAGATAAAACATATACAAGCATCATAGATATAACATAACATATCACAGAGCATCACAGAATATCATCAAATAAATATCACAATTAGATATTCTGCATTCACAACAATCCATAAGCAATCATCTAAAATTCTCATTTGTAATTAATTCAATTTAAAATTAATTACTTGAGAGTTAATTACTTAACCTGGTTTAATTGATCAACAGTTTATTACTTATTTCCTTTCAAGCTATTTGAATCAATAGATCATTCATAATCAATTATTAAATCTTAAATACTTAATAACTTATTTTATTTTACACTATTTAATTAATTAATTCTTAATTAAATTATTTAATTTTAACTACTATTCTTAATCATTAATTATTGCCTTAATTGTTATTTAATAACTTGATTACTTATTTGTTAACTTCTAATTACTTAATTAATCATTTATTAATCCTTAATCCTTAATTAAATTACTTAATTAATTAATTATTAATTCACACTAGTTTATTTGATTAATTAGCTATTAATCAATCATTAAATAACTTAAGCAGTAATTATAAACTTATTAATTACTTACAATCCATCACTAATTACCTTTAAAAAGTGATTATTCTTGATCACTTTCTGAAGATAATTGATTTTTTTAACTTAATTAATATTTAAAAGAAATCTGCTTAAAATCTTGGAATCAAATTAATATTAACAAGTAACCTTTAATGTTAATTGATTTTCATACTGGCCTTAACTAAATTACTAATTTAAAACAGAAATCAAGTTATAATTACATTGTTACGTATTACTTAAATTATTAAGCCTGAATCTCATCTCAAAAAGAAAAATGTAGATAAACAAACCCAAGGCTTCCCTGGCAAAACCGGAGACCACCCCTGCGTTATACATGAGTGTTACTTCGAGTTACCCCTTCCTTTTTCCCGAGTCTTCCCTGAACATCTTCTTCTTCTTCCTTATTTTTATTCTGTAGTTTAAATTAGACCAGAATATAGATTCACGCATCAGGCTAACCTTATACGCACGCGATCTACCCGAAGCCTCCACTATTTTCTCTCGAGCACGACTCGAGGCAGACCCCTTCACGTTATCACAAACACGATGACCACACCCCAACGCCACCGTGCACGTGCACGGTGGTTCACCACAATTCCAACCAATCCCATCACCTCCAACAACCCACAAATCGGCCCATCCCTCGAAATCAAAACTCAAACTGGCACGATAAAACCGAAATCAAAAATTCACCTGTAGCTTGAACTAAAGCTCGAACACCCTTCAGGAAACGCCATGTTCAACTCTCACCGACCACTGGAGGCGACGCCCCTTCGTCCATGCCTCGTCGTAACCCTCCTCGACCATCTCCTAGAAGCGCACACAGCTCGATCAAGCTATGGCGACGGAATCAAAATTTACAGTACACAGGAAGAAACCCAAACTAAAACCCTATTTTTGATTCGACTTTAAAATCCTTACATTAGAAAATTCGTTTTGCATTTTTCCTGTATTTGTACATCATCAAACTGGCCTCCTATCCAATTTCAGAATTGAAAATTTCTTGAATCAACTGAAATTAGCAAAAATGCTTCTTTGATTCACTTTCGAACTACACCTTCCACACTTACTTAAAAATCCTCGTTCTTGTTTTAAAATTCATAAATTTCACTAAGTATTCAAGTTATAAACTTGAATTAGATTTTTAAAATAATTGAATTATCAATCTATTGATGCATTTCCTGTAGAACAGTATTACAGATGTTATTATTTTTCAAAGATGGTTTAAACATCTTCTAAAAATAATAATCTAAGTCTATATCTTCAGTTTGATTTAAAAATGAAATCTTTACAACAATTCAGTTGGATAAAATTCAAATTTGAATGATCATTTACCCTGTAATGCATAACAGAGAAGAACCGTATGCAGAGTTACAGATATACACACAGGTTCTTATCGAAATATGAAGCACATCAAAACTATACTGTTAAAGATTCATGAACTTATTTAATTAACTTAAACTTTTAAAAGAAAAATCTTTGTTTACTCACTTGAATCATTCCTGAACAAAGAACAATCATGTCCCATGAAAACTGTAGTATGAATATGCTTGAGGCCTTCCCTGTTTGCTTTGAATTCTTGTCAAATTTCTAGTTTGAATTAAATTAAATCACTTCTTTTTCTTCCTCAGGTTACAAAGTTTCTCATTATTTTTGTGAACGAACTAAAAAGAACAGATGTAAACATATATATAGAAGATGATAGATGTGTAAAAGAAGGTGCTTACAGGTGTAGTTATTGTTTGTCTGATATGGGCGGACTTATTTACTGCAAATGACAAAGATTTGCTAAATATTCCTGAATTGACAAAATGTAGGCTGGAGCTGATGATATTAAATGCTTGTTGTATAATGTGTTTACATAATTATCATTGTATTTCGGCTGCGTATACATATAGTTGTATGAAGATATGTACTATCTTGCAGGTCAAAGTTTGGCTTGTGTATGAAGCTATTTGTCTTGTTATTTTTATTTGAACACTATACACATATGTTTTTTTGTAAATATATACTTGCAGGTAACACTGTCATATATATATGAAGATACATAAAGTACAAATGTTTATTGTATCTAACTTCAGGCTGAATTTCCAATATACATACATATATATATATATATATATATATATATATATATATATATATATATGTATATATATATATATATATGTCAGGTTTATATTTTACAAACTTAGTCCATAATGAAAATATTTGTTTCATAAATATTTGTGTTCTTGCTTCATTTTATCCTATACTTTGCTTTTAAATTTTATTATGTATTTTGACTATGACTAACAATATTTAAGTTATATTCAATATGGTTCATATGGTTTATTTACATTTATATTTATATTTCATTCTTAACTATCAATATTTACATTATGTACAATATGGTTTAGCTACATTTTATACTTATTTTTATATTCATTTCCATTTGTATTTTAACTATCAATTACTAAGTTATATTCATGTGTTTGACTTATATTTTTCTTTAACAATTTATATCGCTAGAATTAGATTTTAATTTTAACATTATCGATCATATGTATTTATTTATCAAATGTAAGCAATATAAAGCATTTTAATTATATGAGGTAAATTTTATTAATAATATTGTTAAGAAACTTATTTTAGAATTTCAAACATTATTATCTATATGTATATCTACTAATGCAAACAAAGTAAAGTATTTTAATTCAATTATATAAAATAAATTTTATTATAATATTATCAAAAGATTTTATTTTGAATTCCCAAAGTCCAATTCCCCTTTTAAAACACAATTTAAATAAATAAATTGGCAGTATTTCCAAATCATAACCATTTTAATATGGTCAATTTATATTTCATCTAATTAAATTAAATATTTATCAAAATAACCGGGGCCAAAATCCAGGGTCGTTACATTCCTCCCACTTAAAAGAATTTCGTCCCCGAAATTTAAATCAAAGATAACTTAAAAGCTGTTATATCAACCATTCAAACATAGATATCATTCATACAGTAGCTAACAATCAAACAGACTATCCTAACAAACATCACTAGCTATCTAAACACAAGTTCGGATAAGCTTCCCTAAAATTATCGAGAGTTGTTTCTCGATGATCAACAATCCGAATTGGATTCCTGGCCATAGTCAAATTTGATTCAACTTCCAAATTCCTGAACTACTGGTTCAACAACTAATGATGAATCATGAACAAATTTCTAAGATGGGATATACGGAAGACACAATGAATTCCAGATATCCACTCCGGCAATTCAATTCTGAAAGCTACAGTACCAACTCTTTCCAAATTTTATTGACTGCTTTACAGAATTTCAATTTCTATTCAATCAAGCCCGAACGATGTACATATACTATTGGTACGCAATATCAAATTCGATCGCTCGCTCGATCACACAATTTAACTTCCGAACTAGTATCGTTCACCCGACATCCTAGTGCAGACTCAGATCTGGTTTCTTGATCAGAAACTGTCATTCTCCTTGCACAGCCACAACTGTGATAGAGAATTTCTAGAATCAATCAAAATCCATATCCATGTTTCGTCGTCGAAAATCGAATGAAAAATCCCAACTCGGATCGATATATAACTATCTCAAAATTCTACGCTCGAATCTGGATCAATTTGTTATGCGAATAACATACGTTCATCCTACGTATTTATATCCATTGATTATCAACTATATCAATTTTCTTTTATTCACATTACTTTGATTTCTTTCCTCTTGGAATAATTTTCTCAATATCAAATTTTACTTAAGAATTTCACCACTCATTCCTTAAATTTAATATAAGCATTATATATATACTCTTATATAATTACTCTACCACTATAGCCTTTATATCTGTAATAGCCCGCTTTTCCGTACCCCTTGAATATACACTAATCTCCATAGATTAACCCAAGATGAACAGAAATACGAACCATTAGGGTTTAAAAAGAAGAAGAAATGGATAGAGGTAGAAGAAGAGAGAAAAGATAGAACAGAACAGAAAGAAAACAACAGAACAATATCAAAATCTCACAATCGCAGCGGAACAACATATAATAGATTAATGAATAGTCTTTAAACAAAGAACTATATCAGTTATTACATTACATCACATTACATCACATTACATCATATTACATCATATTACATTACATTACATCACATTACATTACATTACATTACATTACATTACATCATCCATCAGAGTGTACAACAACAACAAACAACGGAAAAGAAATACTATATACTAGTAATACGCCATGCCATCCAGCTTGCCTCCAGCAACTCCTGAATTCCAAATATCCTGATAAACCTATCTCTTGACTGCCCGTGTGGAAATTGGTGGGCACCCAGAGTTTAGGAAGGAAAACAATAAACTCCGAGTCAGTCATGTGACTGGTGTGAGAACTCAAAACAGTTTATTTATCTTTAAAATCAAAATAGAGGAATATTTTTAAAGTCAATTCGTAATGCTTTTAAAAATGAGACTACCATAAGGCCTCCCTCACACACACACAATGAAAACGCAGAATCGGAGGAGATTTCTCCTTATGATAGTCAAAGATGCTTGATACGCATTGAAAAGAACATTTGATATTATTACTAGTGCATAGTGTAGGAAAAATCATTTCGAAAGTAAAGATATAAATCTTAGCCAGCATAGACATTTCGCACTTATGCCTACTATAGCTACCATGTTCAATAGCAGGTTACCGCCACATTCCATGGCAGGTTATACAACTAAAACCGTACAAGATCGTATTGTTTCTTTGGATTTCCAACTAATGGTCAGGCCAAGGAACTTCCCATTGCCACATGAGAACGCCTCTGGAAGGACGTCCCCGAGAACCAAACCGGATCTCTGCCAACACAAGGCCGGGTTACTCCTAACTGGGTAACTACTGACATGAATATGCCATCCCCCGGTCCTTTGGGACCTTTAACCGAGCGCTCGTCACCAACATCACACAATCATAAATAAAGTGTTTCAACATGAGTAAGTTCTGGGCTCCATACCATGATACCACCCTTTTCCAGAAGCAAATACACATACCCTAAAGGGAGCTACCCCTCATAACCTTGCCGCATCTTTCCTTTTTTGACATCTTCTAAGGTGTGAGGCTCGACGAAGTCTCGTCCACAAAGCCACGCTTTATACAAAAGCTGTGCTTTGGGTCAACAAATGATCATAGAAATGATCACAAAGATAAAAGATCAAACAAATGATCCTATCACAAATGATCAAACAATGATCATTTCACAGCAACACACAGCACGTCACATTACCAAATTGGGAATATATCGCTAATGACCTTCAACTACATAACCTCTGAGCTCGTATGTCTCAGAGAAGGGTGTTAAGCTAAGAGAATAAATTCTCCGCCACCAACAGAAATATATTTGAAAGAAATTAGCTTTATATCTCAATTGTAATGTCAGACATACAATCCATACAAGTCTGTTCCAGGATCGAACAGAACCGAAGGCACTTACAAAGAAGTCCTTGCAATTCGGATATTCACTAATCATGACCGGACTTCCCATCACATATGGAGTCTCTATACCGGGGACCAGTCGATGCAAAGACATTCGCGGAGTTGTCCATTCGCTTTCAAAAATATCCGGCCTTCAACACCGGTCATCAATGCTATCCATTACGTCATATCACTATTCGGAATGGGTAATCCGAATAATGAGCGCAATAATTTAAAAATGAGTGTGGAGTTCAATTTCAAGCAAATCACAACAAATACCTATTCAAAGGTAAATATTGATAGTCGGTTATTGAACTATCAATGGATATGCACAACATCACCAGATTCCAAAGAATTTTCCAAATTATTTATTTCCCAAAGATATCTTTACAAGATATATAATTTCACACTTCAACTATTTTGAAAACCAATTTCAAACATTTCCTTATGCGAAAATACTTTCATTTCAACATGGTTCATTTAAACCAATTAAATAAATCCTTAACGATTTACTTTATATTTACGTTCCAAATCCCTAAATTTATTCCCATACTTCAAAAATAAATCAACGTTTATTTTTAAACAAATTCCCCTTTTCATTTATAAATTCCATAGTGAATTTACATTCCAAAATATTTATGAATAAACGATTTCAATTATTCATTTTTCAATTTATCTTCAAAAAGATAAATTCTCAAAACGTTTCATTTCACATTGGAAAACATTTACATACTTATTTATTCATAAGTAATTCACAAATCTATTTATTTTCAACACTTGGAAAATATTCAATATACTTAAATCGAAATTAAGTATATATTTCATTCTTTAAGGAAATCATTCTCTTAAACATATTTATTTGGGCCAAAACGAATGTTACGTAAAACATCGTTACGATAACCCAAAATCACTAGTATAGGGATTCGAAATTAAAATAGATATATAAATCCCAATACTATACAAAACATTTCCTTTCGGAAATCATTTACTATAACAACAGTGTTATAGTCCACCATTTCCTTTTATTTCTCGAAAACGTCTATTTCAACAATGAATGTTGAAACCTATGATTTCGAATCTTAACGCATTTTAAAAACATCGTTAGATCGTTTTAATTCTATTTAAAACATCACATCCAAAACATTTTCTTTAACATATTATTCACTATTCAAAAACGTGAATATACTACGTTAACCAATTTCATCATTTCTATACGTTTTATTTTAAAGGATTATTCACTGTCTAAAAATGTGAATATAACTCCATTAATAAGTTATAACAATTTTACTTATCAAAATAAGTCGTTTGCGAATTTACAAAACAACGTTTATAAATTCCATTCCTATTTATTTTATAATAACTTCCATTTATAAATCTCCTTTATTAATCTATTCAATTTCATATCTCAATGATAGACTAAAAGTTCATATTATAAGTTAAATGCTTATAAGTTATTTGTTTACAAAAATCGTTCTTTTAACTCACCAGATTATAAATCTTATAATTTATAAGATTCATTTATTTATCCAAAACCATTCTTTTAATAACTTTATAAATTTTATAAACCAACTGCTTATAAAATTCCATTTATAATTTCACCGTTTAAAATTCTATAAATTTCATTCATTTATGAAATTCATTCACAATTCATTCTAACACTTATAAAAACTCGTTTTTATAATTCAAATATTTTAATTTATAAATATCCATCTTATAATTCTTTTATACGAATCAATTTATATTATTCTTTTAACACGTCTTTAAACTCCTTTATAATTTCATCATTTTGATTTATAAAATAATCAAATTTCATAAATCCTATTTTTAAAAAAAATTTATAATAAATTCAGAAATCCCAAATTAAACTATTTTATAAAATTATAAACCCCATATTTTCAAAAATCAACTTTTAACTATTTTTCTCAAAAATCATAATTTTTATAACTTTAAAATTATAAATTCCAAAAATATTTTAAAAACGTATACTTTCAAAAATCACTTTAAAAATCATTTTAAAGTTCCAAATTTGGTCCAATGATGCTACACACCAAATAGTCAATCACGACAACAATGACATCATATATCGATATGATAATCAACGAATATCAAAATATCCATAATCAAATAAATACTGTTGAGGAATCCAGCGGGAAAATCAATTCCAAGTACATAAATAATAGCAATTTCACTGTTTTTGAAATATTCGCGGTATATGTTTTTAATAAATAACATCCGCTTACTAACGGCGCATAATGTCAATTTTAACAATTAGTAGATAACAATCATCATTCAAACATGCATTCAAGAATTTTAAATATAACTATTTAAAATAAAAATCGAAACCGATTCGATTGAGTGAGAAGTTCTCACCTTGATTTCAATTTCGTTTTAGCTTTTATTTCGAATAAAATTAAACGTGCGTTCAATTTTACCTGAAATTCTCACTAACTCCAAATGACTCTAATCCATTTCCATAGCGTAGTGCTCGTCCATACGATTCCAACGCAACTAGTTTCGTGCGTTTTTGACCTCGTATGAAAAAGATATGATTTTTAGAACTTACACGAATTTATAATTAAAATTTACAACATTTATTTTTATATTTTTAACCATACACTTGATCACAGCCACTGATTTCCATTCCTTAAAATCTGGGCCCTCCAATCTTACTTCTCCATCTTCGCCCCAGGTCAGTGCAAACGCACGAACCAAGCAACCCACTCACGCTCAAAAACTCGATGCCGCACGCCACTCCACTCGACTAGGAGTTGATCGAGCACCACCGTTTGAAGCGCCGTCATCAACTCTATCTTCGGCCTGAGTAGCTGCGAGCTCGGTCGAGCCTGTCACTCGAAAAACGTGCACGAGCGTAGCGCCTTCCAGCTCCGATTGACGACGATCCATGCAACAAAACCCAAACATCACCGTATAGATCTAAAGCACTCATCACACTCTTCAATTTTGTAGTTGAAAGCTTCTGATAATTGTCGAAGGATATGGAGAGATTAAGGAGAAAAAGAACGAGCATTTTCAGCCTTCGGTTTCTGTTGGAGGCGGCTAGGGTTTTAAACCCTAAATGTTTTTTTTATTTTGTGAAGAGAGAGGGCTATTTATAGAAATCTATCGAACACTATTCATTCCGGAATTTCCAAACTCCGATTTACGTGCGTTGACCGGCGTTTCTAGGGTTTATCCCGCGTTCCGGACACAATGGAACAGGTCTCGAAAGTTAATTCGGTCATCTGTGCGAGTTATGGCAATAAACGTTCGATTTAAAATTAAACCGATTAAACGATTTTCTAGGCGTTTTAGCTTGCACCGGACAAACGGTAAATCCGATTGACACGAAATTTGAAACCTTACAATAATATCAAGCTACGCATCCGATGAAACTGGTTTTGTCAAAATCCGAGACTGTTTGAAAAATGGCTATTTTAACTCGCCAAATTAATATTAAAAACAATTTCGATGCGTTTCGAGCTGCCACGATCAAACGAAAACTCCGATTGCTACGAAAATTGAAATCCGATAATAACAAAATATTACGGATCCATTGAAACTAGTTTCGTCCAATTCTGAGACTGTTCGAAAAATGGCTAATTTCACTAGTCGATTAAATATTAAAATATTCAATTTTCACAAATTAACTCTTAATTCGATTTTAAAAGTTCTAAAATATCATTCTAACTCCAATATGATAAAACAAAATTTTAAAAATCATTTTCAATCATATTTAACCCAATTTTCAGTTATTTCTGTATTTTCAACTATTTATTATCGATTTAATTATTCAATTAAATCTAATTATTCGAAATAAAATTTATTCGACTTATAAATTTCACTTATTAATATTTAAAATTAATTAAATATCCAAATTTTAATTAAATAAAATTCAGGGTCGTTACATACTTCCTCCTTAAAAGAATTTCGTCCTCGAAATTACCAAGTAAGAAAAGTTACAGAATCTATTAACTTTCCCAAAATTCATAGTTAAACTTCTTACAAAACTTTACTAAGTTTCCAAATCATACTTAGTTATCTTTTCAAAAATAACTACTATTGATTAACTTTCAATTCTAAATCAAATTTATAGTTTTCAAAATTTTCCAATTTTCTCAAAAATATTCTAACGCCTTAAATTTTCAAAAAAATTTGCCATAGTCTCCTTTGCGCGGCTCGATCCGGAAAAAAATGACAGTATATATATCACAAATATACATCTCATCAAGTGATGAGGCATCCCGCAGGGAAAAAAGTGTAAAAGTACGATATTTAATCCGAGATATGTACCTTATATTTTATTAGCAAGCATATACGGCTAATATAGCGCGAAAGCGAGCTCCAAATGCGAAGCAAACGCGATCCACACCTACTAAACACTCAAAAAACAGATGAGAAACATGTATATAGACAATGGTATCGATATACAACATATAGCATCATAAAAACTATATATGCCAACATAGCAAATGTAGTAAAAGCAATATATTCAACCATCAACCAACTATCATCCATAACCAATAAATATTCATTCATATTCTCATTAATATTCAATGAAATGGGTTTTCCAATTTAATCACATTTGATTCATTAACATTGGAATTTTACTAACATTCATTCATATTCAATTTCAATTAGTTTGCATCCACTAATTTGTATTCAAGTTGGTTCACTCCCAAATCAAATCAATTCTACTTAAGATTCATTTAACTTCTAATTGAATTTCAATTACTTTAGCTTTCAATTTCATTAACTCAATTTCATTAATACTTAATGAATTATATACAATCAACTAACAATCATATAACAACCAATGTATATTAATTCCAACCAAATTCCTTTGCTTCTATTCATTCAATTTGGTTGATCACCATCACTTTCAATTGGTTTAATTAAATTGATTTTCATCCAATCTTTCAACTTCCAATAACATTAGATTTTAATGAATTAACACTTACATTCGTTACTCCATATCAACTTAATTTACATTCAATTGATTTATATATTCAATCCATTCATTCAATTCAATTACGAAAGTTGAATTCCATTTACATAACTTAAGTTCACATTTATCACTTAACTTTATTAATTTACTTTGATACCAAAATCAACTTCATTCAACATCATTTAAGTTATACTTCATTTTATAAACATCACTTGGTTTTACATAACTTAAATTCCCACTTATAAATCAATTCAGATTCCAATTCTAAGTAAATTTCCATTTAACTTTAAATTCATTTTTATTACAACTCATTTTCATAAATATATTCATATAGTTTCAATATATATATATATAAGTTTATTTCACAATTGTAAATCACTTTAATTATAATTCAATTCTTATAATTCTTTTTCTTATACAATTATTCTATTTAGATTATTCAAACAACTAAACAATCAACTTATATACACTTTAATAATTCTGAAAAAATTATTCCTTTATATATAAAATATAATCAAGGTAAAATTATTTCTTTTACCCAATTTTAAAACAATATCGTGTCGAATTGTTCTGTACAAGTGTTTAGAGATCCCTATCAACAACGTTAATTACTCGTATTAACCAGAATCCATATACAACTCAACAAACCAATCATCACAATATAAAACAATTTTATATTCACTAACAAATACGCTCTCATAGCTATTATTACACTCAACTCATTCTAGAGTACTTCTAACTCTATCTCTAATGAGTAATACCCAACAGAGCCATGGTTGTCGCTTAATCATATGCTCTGATACTAGATGTAATAGTCCGCTTTTCCATACCCCTTGAATATACACTAATCTCCATAGATTAACTCAAGATGAACAGAAATACGAACCATTAGGGTTTAAAAAGAAGAAGAAAAGGATAGAGGTAGAAGAAGAGAGAAAAGATAGAACAGAACAGAAAGAAAACAACAGAACAATATCAGAATCTCACAATCGCAGCGGAACAACATATAATAGATAAATGAATAGTCTTTAAACAAAGAACTATATCAGTTATTACATTACATCACATTACATCACATTACATTACATTACATCTTCCATTAGAGTGTACAACAGCAACAACAAACAGCGGAAAAAAAATACTATATACTAGTAATACGCCATGCCATCCAGCTTGCCTCCAGCAACTCCTGAATTCCAAATATCCTGATAAACCTGTCTCTTGACTGCCCGTGTGGAAATTGGTGGGCACCCAGAGTTTAGGAAGGAAAACAATAAACTCCGAGTCAGTCATGTGACTGGTGTGAGAACTCAAAACAGTTTATTTATCTTTAAAATCAAAACAGAGGAATATTTTTAAAGTCAATTCGCCATGCTTTTAAAAATGAGACTACCATAAGGCCTCCCGCGCGCACACACACACAATGCAAACGCAGAATAAGAGGAGATTTCTCCCTATGATAATCCAAGATGCTTGATACGCATTAAAAGGAACATTTGATATTATTACTAGTGCATAGTGTAGGAAAAATCATTTTGAAAGTAAAGATATAAATCTTAGCCAGCATAGACATTTCGCACTTATGCCTACTATAGCTACCATGTTCAATAGCAGGTTACCGCCACATTCCATGGCAGGTTATACAACTAAAACCGTACAAGATCGTATTGTTTCTTTGGATTTCCAACTAATGGTCAGGCCAAGGAACTTCCCATTGCCACATGAGAACGCCTCTGGAAGGACGTCCCCGAGAACCAAACCGGATCTCTGCCAACACAAGGCCGGGTTACCCCTAACTGGGTAACTACTGACACGAGTATGCCATCCCCCGGTCCTTTGGGACTTTAACCGAGCGCTCGTCACCAACATCACACAATCATAAATAAAGTGTTTCAACATGAGTAAGTATCTGGGCTCCATACCATGATACCACCCTTTTCCAGAAGGAAATGCACATACCCTAAAGGGAGCTACCCCTCATAACCTTGCCGCATCTTTCCTGTTTTGACCATTCCGGCGTGTGAGGCTCGACGAAGTCTCGTCCACAAAGCCACGCTTTATACAAACGCTGTGCTTTGGGTCAACAAATGATCATAGAAATGATCACAAAGATAAACGATCAAACAAATGATCCTATCACAAATGATCAAACAATGATCATTTCACACCGGCACTCAGCATGTCGTATTACCAAATTGGGAATATATCACTAATGACCTTCAACTACATAACCTCTGAGCTCGTACGTCTCAGAGAAGGGTGTTAAGCTAAGAGAATAAATTCTCCGCCACCAACAGAAATATATTTGAAAGAAATTAGCTTTATATCTCAATTGTAATGTCAGACATACAATCCATACAACTCTGTTCCGGGATCGAACAGAACCGAAGGCACCTACAAAGAAGTCCTTACAATCCGTATATTCACTAATCACGACCGGACTTCCCATCACATATGGAGTCCCTATACCGGGGACCAGTCGATGCAAAGACATTCGACGAGTTGTCCATTCGCTTTCAAAAATATCCGGTCTTCAACACCGGTCATCAATGCTATCCATTACGTCGTATCACTATTCGGAATGGGTAATCCGAATAACGAGCGCAATAATTTAAAAATAAGTGTGGCATTCAATTTCAAGCAAATCACAACAAATACCTATTCAAAGGTAAATATTGATAGTCCGTTATTTAACTGTTAATGGATATGCACAACATCGCCAGATTCCAAAGAATTTTCCAAATTATTTATTTCCCAAAGATATCTTTACAAGATATATAATTTCACACTTCAAACATTTTGAAAACCAATTTCAAACATTTCCTTATGCGAAAATACTTTCATTTCAACATGGTTCATTTAAACCAATTAAATAAATCCTTAATGATTTACTTTATATTTACATTCCAAATCCCTAAATTTATTCCCATACTTCAAAAATAAATCAACGTTTATTTTTAAACAAATTCCCCTTTTCATTTATAAATTCCATAGTGAATTTACATTCCAAAATATTTATGAATAAACGATTTCAATTATTCATTTTTCAATTTATCTTCAAAAAGATAAATTCTCAAAACGCTTCATTTCACATTGGAAAACATTTACATACTTATTTATTCATAAGTAATTCACAAATCAATTTATTTTCAATACTTGGAAAATATTCAATATACTTAAATCGAAATTAAGTATATATTTCATTCTTTAAGGAAATCATTCTCTTAAACATATTTATTTGGGCCAAAACGAATGTTACGTAAAACATCGTTACGATAACCCAAAATCTCTAGTATAGAGATTCGAAATTAAAATAGATATATAAATCACAATACTATACAAAACATTTCCTTTCGGAAATCATTTACTATAACAACAGTGTTATAGTCCACCATTTCCTTTTATTTCTCGAAAACGTCTATGTCAACAATGAATGTTGAAACCTATGATTTCAAATCTTAACACATTTTAAAAACATCGTTATATCATTTTAATTCTATTTAAAACATCACATCCAAAACATTTTTTTAACCATATTATTCACTATTCAAAAACGTGAATATACTACGTTAACCAATTTCATCATTTCTATACGTTTTATTTTAAAGGATTATTCACTGTCTAAAAACATGAATATAACTCCATTAATAAGTTATAACAATTTTACTTATCGAAATAAGTCATTTGCGAATTTATAAAACAACGTTTATAAATTCCATTCCTATTTATTTTATAATAACTTCCATTTATAAATCTCCTTTATTAATCTATTCAATTTCATATCTCAATGATAGACTAAAAGTTCATATTATAAGTTAAATGCTTATAAGTTATTTGTTTACAAAAATCGTTCTTTTAAACTCACCAAATTGTAAATCTTATAACTTATAAGATTCATTTATTGATCCAAAACCATTCTTTTAATAACTTTATAAATTTTATAAACCTAGTGCTTATAAAATTCCATTTACAATTTCACCGTTTAAAATTCTATAAATTTCATTCATTTATGAAATTCATTCACAATTCATTCTAACACTTATAAAAACTCGTTTTTATAATTCAAATATTTTAATTTATAAATATCCATCTTATAATTCTTTTATACGAATCAATTTATATTATTCTTTTAACACGTCTTTAAACTCCTTTATAATTTCATCGTTTTGATTTATAAAATAATCAAATTTCGTAAATCCTATTTTTTTAAAAACTTTTTATAATAAATTCAGAAATCCCAATTTAAACTATTTTATAAAATTATTAACCCCATATTTTCAAAAATCAACTTTTAACTATTTTTCTCAAAAATCATAATTTTTATAACTTTAAAATTATAGCGTTTATTTATTTAAAATGAATGAATTCCAAAAATATTTTATAAACGTATACTTTCGAAAATCACTTTAAAAATCATTTTAAAGTTCCAAATTTGGTCCAATGATGCTACACACCAAATAGTCAATCACGACAACAATGACATCATATATCGATATGATAATCAACGAATATCAAAATATCCATAATTAAATAAATACTGTTGAGGAATCCAGTTGGATCCCTCCAACCAGTTTTCCTGCATCCAAAGATGTTAGCACAATACCAATTCCGTTCCAGTACGAAATTTTCGCGGTATATGGGATTTAAAATATTATCCGTTTGATGACGGCGCAATAGGGTCTCATCCGCTATATACTGCGGGAAAATCAATTCCAAGTACATAAATAATACCAATTTCACTGTTTATGAAATATTCGCGGTATATGTTTTTAATAAATAACATCCGCTTACTAACGGCGCATAATGTCTATTTTAACAATCAGTAGATAACAATCATCATTCAAACATGCAATCAAGAATTTTAAATATAACTATTTATAACAAAAATCGAGACCGATTCGATTGAGTGAGAAGTTCTCACCTTGATTTCAATTTCGTTTTAGCTTTTATTTCGAATAAAATTAAACGTGCGTTTAATTTTACCCGAAATTCTCACTAACTCCAAACGACTCCAATCCAGTTCCATAGCGTAGTGCTCGTCCATACGATTCCAACGCAACTGGTTTCGTGCGTTTTCGACCTCGTATGAAAAAGATATGATTTTTAGAACTTACACGAATTTATAATTAAAATTTACAACATTTATTTTTATATTTTTAACCCTACACTTGATCACAGTCACTGATTTACGTTCCTTCAAATCTGGGCCCTCCAACCTTACTTCTCCATCTTCGCCCCAGGTCAGTGCAAACGCACGAACCAAGCAACCCACTCACGCTCAAAAACTCGATGCCGCACGCCACTCCACTCGACTAGGAGTTGATCGAGCACCACCGTTTGAAGCGCCGTCATCAACTCTATCTTCGGCCTGAGTAGCTTCGAGCTCGGTCGAGCCTGTCACTCGAAAAACGTGTGCGAGCGTAGCGCCTTCCAGCTCCGATTGACGACGATCCATGCAACAAAACCCAAACATCACCGTATAGATCTAAAGCACTCATCACACTCTTCAATTTTGTAGTTGAAAGCTTCTGATAATTGTCGAAGGATATGGAGAGGTTAAGGAGAAAAAGAACGAGCATTTTCGGCCTTCGGTTTCTGTTGGAGGCGGCTAGGGTTTGAAACCCTAATTTTTTTTTATTTTGTGAAGAGAGGGGGCTATTTATAGAAATCTATAGAACACTATTCATTCCGGAATTTCCAAACTCCGATTTACGTGCGGTGACTGGCGTTTCTAGGGTTTATCCTGCGTTGCACACACAATGGAACATGTTTCAAAAGCTAATTCGGTCATCTGTGCGATTTATGGCAATAAACGTTCGATTTAAAATTAAACCGATTAAACGATTTTCTAGACGTTTTAGCTTGCATCGGACAAACGGTAAATCCGATTGACACAAAATTTGAAACCTTACAATAATATCACATTACGGATCCGATGAAACTAGTTTCGTCAAAATCCGAGACTGTTTGAAAAATGGCTATTTTAACTCGCTAAATTAATATTTAAAATAATTTCGATGCGTTTCGAGCTGCCACGATCAAACGAAAACTCTGATTGCTACGAAAATTGAAATCCGACAATAACAAACTATTACGGATCCAATGGAACTAGTTTCGTCCAATTCTGAGACTGTTCGAAAAATGGTTAATTTCACTAGTCGATTAAATATTAAAATATTCAATTTTCACAAATTAACTCTTAATTCGATTTTAAAAGTTCTAAAATATCATTCTAACTCCAATATGATAAAATAAAATTTTACAAATCATTTTCAATCATATTTAACCCAATTTTCAATTATTTCTGAATTTTCAACTATTTAATTATCGATTTAATTATTAAATTAAATCCAATTATTCGAAATAAAATTTATTCGACTTATAAATTTCACTTATTAATATTTAAAATTAATTAAATATCCAAATTTTAATTAAATAAAATTCTGGGTCGTTACAATATCTTCTTATTTTAAATCTGAATTTCCAATTCCATATGAATTCAAGTTTTCTTCAACTCTGAATATTTAATTTTATTGACTATCTTCCACTTATAACAGATTCTATCATTATTTTAAATTAGTTTCATCCACTAGTTTATTTCAATCCCCAATTTTAAAATCGTTTTGTTGCTAATTTTTTTTTAATTACTGGTTCTCAAAATTTTGAAAAGTTTTGGGAGAGTCTCCATTTGTTTAGCATTACATATTTTCATAAGCACATAAGTAAGGTTTCAACACTTATTACAATTACTTCCAACCAATTCTCAAACCATTCCCTTCAGTTTAAGTGATTTACAACTTACTTGCTTATATATAATCCATTTAAGCAAAACAACCTCATATTCATTCCAAATGATTTCAAAATCATCATATTTCGCTTCTAATAATTCATAAATTTTTATCTAATCTCATTTACTTCAAACAACCCATTTTCTTATGCAATTCGACAATACTATTGTGAATAAATAATTACTTAAGCTTTATGACAAGCCTTAAATTGATTCCAAACCATTCTGTTAAACTTGACAATCCATATTTTACATTAACCATCTCGCAATTTACTCAAGTTATTTATTTTCTTCAAACTGTTCCACCTAATAACTGAAGTTTATTCTATTCCACCAACTTCCATTCAAATCTTTGATCTGATTTTCCTTTAATCAAATCTCAACTATTTTCTAATTTATTCGATTAGTTTATTCTTTTATCCATTCTTAAATTTATTTTAACTATTCATTATTGAATTTATTTATAATAAGGTCATTCAATTTATGCTTGAATTATATTTGTTTACAACTCATACCAATTCTATTTTAATTCAATTAAATGCTTACTTAGTTTACATTTACTTATTTACATAAGAATTTTAGTTCATTCAAAATTATCTATAACTCGACTGAATTCATTTAAATACAGTTTATTGCAACTCAATTTCAGTTAAATTTAGCTACTTACCATCCTTTTTAAATTTTATTACTCACTATATGAACTCAAAACTTATTTATTTACTTAAAAGCTTATATTGCTCATTTGAGTCATTTCATCTTATAATCACAATTTCAGATTATATATATATACCACTTACTATCTTAAAATATAAATTTTCATTTCACCATTACAATCATTTTACCTTCCAATTTAGTTCAATTTCAACTTCAATTTTATTTAACTTATCTCAGGTTGAATTCAAATATATTTTCTTCACTTTCATTTACTTAAGTTAAATTACAATTCCCGGATTAAAATTCCCAATTTCTTCTTATTAATATCAACTTTACTTTATAAGTTCAATAGTTGATTCATTTAAACTTTTCACTTTATTTAAGTAGAATTTCTTAAAATTCAATTGCCAGGTTTTCATTTACAAAACCATTTTGAATGAGAACTAGACATATCCACTTGGTATGTCAAATCAAAATTTCAAATTCCAAAGACTTGTTTTCACCAAAAAAAATTTCCCTTTGAAGTTTCTAAAACAACTTGTATACCCAACAAGCCCAAACAATATCATGGCCAACTATCCTCGCACCAATCCAACACTTTAGAAACTCGAAAATGAATACTGATGATGTGGCCATCATCATCAGAATTATTTTCCAGTGACTGAAGTGAGTTCAGTGCTTCCTTACTTTCACAATTTCCTCCCAAAACAATTTCCATTCAACAATATTTTCCAAAACAATACTCCATTATTTCCATTAAATCTTTTGAAAAACATTTCAAACATTCCCAAGATTTTTAAATTCCCAAATCCTTTTGTTTAAATTCATTTAATCCCCTTTTAAATTTCTAGGACTTAAATTCTAGTTTAATCAAATTTAGTTATATTCCTTTTAAGCCATACTTAGACAATTTTATTTGGTAATAAACCACTCAAATTTTAAATTTTTATTTAATTATAGTATTAACAACCAAACAACCAAATATATATATATATATATAATAATTTCAGATAAATATTTCTTTTATGTCAAAATATAATTTTGGTTAAAATTATTTCATTTACCCTACTTTAAAAACAATACTGTGTCGGTCTACCTTATTTAAGAGTTAAGAAATCCCTATCGATGAAATGGCGTCCCACACATCGACCAGAATCCATAAACACTCAACAGATAAGTCAACACAATATAAAAACAATTTTATATTCACTAACAAATACGCGCTCATATCTATTAATACACTCAAACTCATTTAGAGTACTACGGACTCAATTCTATGAGTAATTCCCAGCAGAGCCAAGGTTATCACCAGCCTATGCCCTGATACCAACTATGACGACCCCTCCTTCTACTACCAGAAAGACGTATCATCATTAAGAAAGAAAGGGATAGAAATAGAAAAGAAAGAGAAATAAAGAACAACAACATCATAATCTCACAGCGGAACGGAACAAAATATAATATATCACATAACTAATACATAGTTTTACATATATCAGAGTTATACAATATTCAATACATATGACAGTCATATATACATCTGTCACTATATACATCAGAGGTATAGTACACATCATCTAACACAGCGGATGTAGATAGATAACTACATATGTTTGGACACTCCTGCTCCAAGCTCCTCCAGAAATCAAGGTCCAAAACCTATCACTTGGCTACTCATAAAGATTTGAGTACCCAAGGGTTTATGAAAAACACAAAATATAAACTCCAGGTCAGACATGGGTCTGGTATGAGTAAACGGTTTAAATTGTTTAACTTTGAAAAACATTTGAAAATAAAGGTAACACGTAAGACTCCCTACAAATAAATACGGGTAAGTTTTTACCTTACGCTGACCAAAACATTTTATAGGAAATCCAGTGATATTACAATACTGTCTAGGGTTTTCAAGTAAATAGAAAATAGCCGAAATTGTTACATCTATTAAATTCCAGCTACTAGCCACAAAAGTGGGTAATACAAATCAAAACCATAGGGTCTGGTAGGGAAAATGGATTTCCAACAACGGCAGGGATACTGGGTTACCGTCCGTCACAGTATGGGGCCTAGATCACTGTACCGAGGATCACTCCCGACCCCGCTACAACACAAGGCTGGAACCATTCCTTACTGAGTAGTCCCGAGCAAAATAAACCCCGCGGTTGTAGCTAGCAACTGCCCACACAGCCGAAATAAAAAGGGACATCAAGACAGGGGAAATATCTTGTCCTGCTTAGGCATGACCCACCTGACCTTGCTGCATCTCCCCTGTTTTAGTCATTCCCAGTTGATGAGGCTTGAGGTTGCGATTACCTTTAAAGAACATATCACTTAGAATGCTCATCGTCCGCCTGACGATGTGCTGAAAGCATTCAATCCATACAAGTTCGTTCCGGGTTCGAACGAAACCGAAGTCATTATCTCGTCACACTCATTTTGGAATCACCCTCAGAGTCAATTACGATAACCCTTGCATTCTGAAGACACCATCTTGATCTTCATTTCAGAATTCACGACGTAACGTTTAAATTGGATCGATGTGGTTTTCGGAGTATCAATTGGATACCCGGTCTCATCGAAATCCAAACACCATTTTAAAGGCCAAGTTGTCTAATTAACTTAAATAGTGTAAATAATTTAAATTCAACAATTCAATTAACATAGCATTTATCACAGATAAAACATATACAAGCATCATAGATATAACATAACATATCACAGAGCATCAAAGAATATCATCAAATAAATATCACAATTAGATATTCTACATTCACAATAATCCATAAACAATCATCTGAAATTCTCATTTGTAATTAATTCAATTTAAAATTAATTACTTGAGAATTAATCACTTAACCTTGTTTAATTGATCAACAATTTATTACTTATTTCCTTTCAAGCTATTTGAATCAATAGATCATTCATAATCAATTATTAAATCTTAATTACTTAATAACTTATTTTATTTTACACTATTTAATTAATTAATTCTTAATTAAATTATTTAACTTTAATTACTATTCTTTAATCATTAATTATTACCTTAATTGTTATTTAATAACTTGATTACTTGTTTGATAACTTCTAATTACTTAATTAATCATTTATTAATCCTTAATTAAATTACTTAATTAATTAATTATTAATTCACACTAGTTTATTTGATTAATTAGCTATTAATCAATCATAATTAACTTAAGCAGTAATTATAAACTTATTAATTACTTATAATCCATCACTAATTACCTTTAAAAAGTGATTATTCTTGATCACTTTCTGAAGATAATTGATTTTTTTAACTTAATTAACATTTAAAAGAAATCTTCTTAAAATCTGGGAATCAAATTAATATTGACAACTAACCTTTAATGTTAATTGATTTTCATACCGGCCTTAACTAAATTACTAATTTAAAACAGTAATCAAGTTATAATTACAGTGTTACGTATTACTTAAATTATTAAGCCTGAATCTCATCTCAAAAAAAATAAAACTGCAGATAAACAAACCCAAGGCTTCCCTGGTAAAACCCGAGACCAACCCTGCATTATACACGAGTGTTACTTCGAGTTACCCCTTCCTTTTTCCCGATTCTTCCCTGAACATCTTCTTCTTCTTCCTTATTTTTATTCTGTAGTTTAAATTAGACCAAAATACAGATTCACGCATCAGGCTAACCTTATACGCACGTGATCTACCCGAAGCCTCCACCATTTTCTCTCGAGCACGACTCGAGGCAGACCCCTTCACGTTATCACAAACACGATGACCACACCCCAACGCCACCGTTCATGTGCACGGTGGTTCGCCACGACTCCAGCCACTCCCATCACCTCCAATAACCTACAAATCGGCCCATCCCTCGAAATCAAAACTCAAATTGACACGATAAAACCGAAATAAAAAATTCACCTGTAGCTTGAACTAAAGCTTGAACACTCTTCAGGAAATGCCACGTTCAACTCTCACCGACCACTAGAGGCGACGCCCCTTCGTCCATGCCTCGCCGTAACCCTCCTCGACCATCTCCTAGAAGCGCACACAGCTCGATCAAGCTATGGCGACCGAATCAAAATTTACAGTACACAGGAAGCAACCCAAACTAAAACCCTATTTTTGATTCGACTTTAAAATCCTTGCATTAGAAAATTCGTTTTGCATTTTTCCTGTATTAGTACATCATCAAACTGGCCTCCTATCCAGTTTCAGAATTTAAAATTTCTTGAATCAACTGAAATTAGCAAAAATGCTTCTTTAATTCACTTTCGAACTACACCTTGCACAGTTACTTAAAAATCCTTGTTCTTGTTTTAAAATTCATAAATTTCACTAAGTATTCAAGTTATAAACTTGAATTAGATTTTTAAAATAATTGAATTATCAATCTATTGTTGGATTTCCTGTAGAACAGTATTACAGATGTTATTATTTTTCAAAGATGGTTTAAACATCTTCTAAAAATAATAATCTAAGTCTATATCTTCAGTTTGATTTAAAAATGAAATCTTTACAACAATTCAGTTGGATAAAATTCAAATTTGAATGATCATTTACCATGTAATGCATAACAGAGAAGAACCGTATGTAGAGTGACAGATATACACACAGGTTCTTATCAAAATATGAAGCACATCAAAACTATACTGTTAAAGATTCATGAACTTATTTAATTAACTTAAACTTTTAAAAGAAAAATCTTTGTTTACTCACTTGAATCATTCCTGAACAAAGAACAATCATGTCCCATGAAAACTGTAGTATGAATATGCTTGAGGCCTTCACTGTTTGCTTTGAATTCTTGTCAAATTTCTAGTTTGAATTAAATTAAATCACTTCTTTTTCTTCCTCAGGATACAAAGTTTCTCATTATTTTTGTGAAAGAACTAAAAAGAACAGATGTAAACATATATATAGAAGATGATAGATGTGTAAAAGAATGTGCTTACTGGTGTAGTTATTGTTTATCTGATATGGGCAGACTTATTTACTGCAAATGACAAAGATTTGCTAAATATTCCTGAATTGGCAAAATGTAGGCTGGAGCAGATAATATTAAATGCTTGTTGTATAATTTGTTTACATAATTATCATTGTATTTCGGCTGTGTATACATATAGTTGTATGAAGATATGTACTATCTTGTAGGTCAAAGTTTGGCTTGTGTATGAAGCTATTTGTCTTGTTATTTTTATTTTAACACTATACACATATGTTTTTGTGTAAATATATACTTGCAGGTAACAATGTCATATATATATGAAGATACTTAAAGTACAAATGTTTATTGTATCTAACTTCAGGCTGAATTTTCAATATACATATATATATGTCAGGTTTATATTTTACAAACTTAGTCCAGAATGAAAATATTTGTTTCATAAATATTTGTGCTCTTGCTTCATTTTATCCTATACTTTGCTTTTAAATTTTATTATGTATTTTGACTATGACTAACAATATTTAAGTTATATTCAATATGGTTCATATGGTTTATTTACATTTATATTTATATTTCATTCTTAACTATCAATATTTAAATTATGTACAATATGATTTAGTTACATTTTATACTTATTTTTATATTCATTTCCATTTGTATTTTAACTATCAATTACTAAGTTATATTCATGTGTTTGACATATAGTTTGCTTTGATAATTTATATTGCTAGAATTAGATTTTAATTTTAACATTATCGATCATATGTATTTATTAATCAAATGTTAGCAATATAAAGCATTTTAATTATATGAGGTAAATTTTATTAATAACATTGTTAGGAAACTTATTTTAGAATTTCAAACATTATTATCTATATGTATATTTACTAATGCAAACAATGTACAGTATTTTAATTCAATTATATAAAATAAATTTTATTATAATATTATCAAAAGATTTTATTTTGAATTCCCAAAGTCCAATTCCCTTTTTAAAATACAATTTAAATAAATAAATTGGCAGTATTTCCAAATCATAATCATTTTAATATGGTCAATTTATATTTCATGTAATTAAATTAAATATTTATCAAAATAACCAGGGCCAAAATCCAGGGTCGTTACACGGTGGAGATTCCAGAACGAAGTAGGATGGTGGCAACGATCCTATTATGGTATGAACGTGGACTCGACTCCTGTGAGTTGCCTTAAGGTGGCTAAAACAGGAGTGATCGACGGGCCAAGTGAGGTAGCTCCTTCGATCGGGCACACTTCTTCGATACCATTCTATTACTTTTGTGATTGATTGGGTGCACCCCTTACATTTTAGGAGCGTAGCTCAAGGTGGGCGATAGTGGCTGCCACGCGTTACCACCAAGCCGGAAGCATAATTGGTATATCTACTCTGGCATTGCCTCGTATGCCTTGTCACCTACCATAGCGAGCTTTACTACGAGTTTGTTTTTCTCCCGTTGCCCATGGTGTATTTAGGATAGCCTCCCGATCTGGAGATATACTGATATTGGATGGACTACTAGGACTATTATGTGTTAGGGGCTATATGGGTAACCCTTCGACGCAATTTTAAAGTATGTTTATTTTACTGTTACATTATTATAATAGCGCAATATTATTGCATAGTAAGTAGTTTAACGGATCCTTAGAGGATGGCCGGTCCTAAGCATCCTTTAATCAAATAAATATCACAATTAGATATTCTACATTCACAACAATCCATAAACAATCATCTGAAATTCTCATTTGTAATTAATTCAATTTAAAATTAATTACTTGAGAATTAATCACTTAACCCTGTTTAATTGATCAACAGTTTATTACTTATTTTCTTTCAAGCTATTTGAATCAATAGATCATTCATAATCTGTAACGTTTGCGATTTTTTGTCGCTCGAAAACCGACATTAATACGTCCACTGTATCAACTGCCGAGCAATCGAAGGCCGGAAAACCGTACCGCTATGGTTAAAGAAGAAGAAAAGATAGAAGAAAGAGAGAAAAAGATAAAACAGAAACAGAAAGAAACACAGAACTATATCAGAATCTCACAATTCGCAGTGGAACATCATATAATAGATAAATGAATAATCTTTAAACAAAGAATTATATCAGTTATTACATTACATCATATTACATTACATCACATCATCAGAGTGTACAACAGCAAACAGCGGAAAAGAAATACTATATACAAGTGAATACGTCATGCCCTCCAACTTGCCTCCAGCAACCCCTGAATTCCAGAATATCCTAATAAACCTTACTCTTGACTGCCCGTGTGGAAATTGGTGGGCACCCAGAGTTTAGGAAGGAAAACAATAAACTCCGAGTCAGTCATGTGACTGGTGTGAGAACTAAAACAGTTTATTTTTAAAACAAAATAGACAAATATTTTTAAAGTCAATTCGCAATGCTTTTTAAAAAATAAGACTACCATAAGGCCTCCCGCACACACACACAATGCAAACGCAGAATCGGAGGAGATTTCTCCTTATGATAGACAAAGATGCTTGATACGCATTAAAAAGAAACATTTGATATTATTACTATTGCATAGTGTATAAAACATTTTGAAAATAAAGATATAAATCTTAGCCAGTATAGGCATTTCGCACTTATGCCTACTATAGCTACCATCCAAACAGTGGGGCGCCACCATAAGTGAATGATAGGTTCTACAACTAAAACCATACAAGATCGTATTGTTTCTTTGGGTTTCCAAAAAATGGTCAGGCCAAGGAACTTCCCATTGCCACATGGAAACGCCTCTGGAATGACGTCCCGAGAACCTAACCGGATCTCTGCCAACAAAAGGCCAGGTTACCCCTAACTGGATAACTACTGACACGAATATGTCATCCCCCAATCGTAACCGATCTATCCGAGGATCCTCGATTTCCAACAACCACAAAATTTGCAGCAATAACATAGGTTAAGTATCTGGGCTCCATACCATGATACCACCTCTATCAAGAAGGAATGACATACACTAAAGGGCGCTGCCCCCTAATAACCTTGTTGCATCCTTCCTGTTTTGACCATTTTCGGGGTGTGAGGACCGACGAAGTCTCGTCCACAAAGCCACGCTTTATACAAAAGCTGTGCTTCGGGTCAACAAATGATCATAGAAATGATCACCAAGATAAATGATCAAACAAATGATCATATCACAAATGATCAAACAATGATCATTTCACAGCAACACTCAGCATGCCACACTACCAAATTGGGAGTATATCACTAATAATATTCAACTATATAACCTCTGAGATCGTACGTCTTAGAGAAGGGTGTTAAGCTAAGAGAATAAATTCTCCGCCACCAACAGAAATATATTTGAAAGAAATCAGCTTTATATCTCAATTTGTAATGTCAGACATACAATCCATACAAGTCTGTTCCGGGCTCGAACAGAACCGAAGGCACTTCCAAAGAAGTCCTTGCATTCCGAATAATTTCTAATCACGTCTGGACTTCCTGTCACTAAGGGTGATAAAACCTCTATATCGGAGATCAGCCGATGCAGAGTAACCCAATGGTAATCCTTCCGTTTTCAAAAATATCCGGTCTTCAACACCGGTCATCAAATGCAATCCATTACGACGTATCACATATTCGGAATGGGTTATACGACCCCAAGGTCCTTTCCCAGATAACCCAAATAGTGAGCTCTTATTTTAAAAATAAGTGTGGCATTCAAATTCAAGCAAATCACAACAAATACCTATTTAAAGGTAAATATTGATAGTCGGATTATTAACTATCAATAGGCATGCTCAACATCACCAAATTCCAAATAATTTCCCAAATTATTTACTTTCCAAAATATCTTTACTAGATATATCTTTCCATACTTCAAAAATAAATCAACGTTTATTTTTAATCAAATTCCCCTTTCCTTATATATTCCATAGTGAATTTATACTTCCAAAATATCCATGAATATATGATTCCCAAATTGATTTCTAATATTCATTTTCAATTTGTCTTCAAAAAGATAAATTCTCAAAACGTTTCATTTCACATTGGAAAAACATTTCCATACTTATTTATTAATAAGTCATTCACAAATCCATTTATTTTCAATACTTAGAAAATATTCAATATACTTAATATCGAAATTAAGTATATATTTCATTCTTTAAGGAAAAACATTCACTTAAAACACATTTATTTGGGCCAAAACGAATGTCGTGTAAAACATCGTTACGACAACCCAAAATCACTAGTATAGGGATTCGAAATTTAGATAGTTATATAAATCCCAATACTATATAAAGCATTTCCTTTCGGAAACCATTTACTATAACAACAGTGTTATAGTCCACCATTTCCTTCTATTTCTCGAAAACGTCTATTTCAACAATGAACGTTGAAATCTATGATTTCGATATTTAATGCATTTTAAAACGTCGTTAAAATGTTCAACTTCTTTTAATAATATCCATTTTGCCAAATATGACCATTTTATTCAATAATGTATTCACTGACCAAAATCGTGAATATATTTCCTTTAATAATCTTCAACATTCAATTTATCAAATTCAATTGATTTCGAATTTATAAAAAAAAAAGTGTTTATAAATTCCATTTCTATTTATAAGCTTTGATTCATAAATCTCATTATTAACAAATTCCATTTATATCTCATTTAAATGTCAAAATCCGATTTATAAGATAATTACTTATAAATCTTCTATTTTACAAAATCTATTCATTTTACAACTTCACAATTTATAAATCTATAAATTCCGTTCACTTATGAAATCCATTTTATTTCATTTTTAACACTTATAAAAACTCGTTTTAATATTCCCATATTTTTAATTTATAAAATATCAATTTTATAAGTCTTTTATATACATCATTTTTAATAATTCAAAAATCCCAATTTAAACCAATTTATTCTTTTAATAACTTAAAAATCATTATTTAAAGCATATATATTTCAAAATCATACTTAAGCATTATTTTCCAAAAATCATAACTTTTATGAAAATAAAATTTTAACGTTTATTTATTTTAACAATTCAAAATTTAATAAAATGTATACTTTTGAAAATCACTTTAAAATTCCTTTTAAAACCAAAAATCATTATTTTAAAACTTCAGAATTGGATCCGATGATGCGCAACACCGAATAATCAATCACGACATCCAAATATCATATATCGATATGATAATCAACAAATATCAAAATATCTATAAATAAATCAATACAGTTGAGGAATCCAGTTGGATCCCTCCAACCTGTTTCCCTGCATCAACAAACATTAGCACAATACCAACTCCGCTCCAGTACGGAATTATCGCGGTATATGGGATTTATAAAATATTATCCGCTTAATAGACGGCGCAATAGGGTCTCATCCGCTATATAATGCGGGAAAATCAACTCCAAGTACAATAATAATACCAATTTCACTATACTGTGAAATATTCTATGTTTTTAATAAATAACATCTGCTTACTAACGGCGCATAATGTCTATTTTAACAATCAATAGATAACAGTCATCATTCAACATACAATCAACAAATTTTAAATCTAACTATTTAAAATTAAAATCGAAACCGATTCGATTGAGTGAGAAGTTCTCACCTTGATTTCAATTTCGTTTTAGCGATTTATTTCGAATAAAATTAAACGTGCGTTTAATTTTACCCGAAATTCTCACTAACTCCAAACGACTCCAATCAAATTCCATAGCGTAGTGCTCGTCCATACGATTCCAACGCAACTGATTTCACGCGTTTTCGACCTCGTATGAAAAAGTTATACATTTTTAAAGTTACACGATTTTTTTATAAACTAAATTTACAAATTTTCCTTTATATAAATTACAACCTTCATCCTGGGCCGTTGATTTCCTTTCCTTCACATCAGGGCCGTACGCACCTTCCTTCTCACGCATGCGTTATCTCCAGTAATAGCCGAACCCATCATTACAAAGCTAGGGTTTGATTATACAACCTCCACGACGAACATGAACACGATCAACTACCTCCATACGAACCACCATTCGAAGCTCCACCTTCAGCTGCAATAACATGGAGCTCGGTCCCCTATTGGGCACGCAGAACGAGGCCGACCTGATGGTGAACGCGGGCACATAGCCCCCCTCCTCGTCGCTCCAATTCCGATCATCACCGTATAGATTCGAAGCTCTCTTCACGCTCTTCGACTTTGTAGTTGAACACTTTCTCTAATTGCTTACGGATTTGGAGAGATTGAGGAGGAAAGAAGATGAATTTCTGGCCATTCGTTTATTAATGGCAGCTGGGCATTGGAATTAGTGTTTTGTTTTAGAATTTTGCAATTTATGAAGAGGGAGGTCCTTATATAGAAAATTCCAACGACACTATTCATCTCGGATTTTTCGAACTCCAAACGAAGTGTGCCGGTCGGCGTTCCTAAGGTTTACCCCGCGTTCCGAACACAATGGAACGTGCTTCGGGAGCTAATTCGATCATCTGTGCGAGTTATGGCATAAACGATCCAATTTAAATTAAACCGATTAAAAGATTTTCTAGGCGTTTTAGCTTGCATCGGACAAACGGTAAATCCGATTGACACGAAATTTGAAACTATACAATAATATCACATTACGGATCCGATGAAACTGGTTTCGTCGAAATCCGTGACTGTTTGAAAAATGACTATTTTAACTCGCCAAATTAATATTAAAACAATTTTGATGCGTTTCGAGCTGCCACGATCAAACGACAACTCTGATTGCTACGAAAATTGAAATCCGGTAATAACAAACTATTATGGATCCAATGAAAATGGTTTCGTCCAATTCTGAGACTGTACGAAAATTGGCTATTTTTCAGTCGATAATTAAACATTAAAATATTCAATTTTCACTAATTAACTTTTAATTCGATTTTAAAAGTTCTAAAATATCATTCTGACTCCAATATGATAAAATAAAATTTTACAAATCATTTTCAATCATATTTAACCCAATTTTCAATTTTTTCTATAATTTCAACTATTAAATTATCGATTTAATTACCAAATTAAATCCAATATTCGATAATTAAATTATTCGACTTATTAATTTCACTCATTAATATTTAAAATTAATTAAATATTCAAATTTTTAATCAATATAAATTCTAGGTCGTTACATAATCAATTATTAAACCTTAATTACTTAATAACTTATTTTATTTTACACTATTTAATTAATTAATTCTTAATTAAATTATTTAACTTTAATTACTATTCTTTAATCATTAATCATTACCTTAATTGTTATTTAATAACTTGATTACTTGTTTGTTAACTTCTAATTATTTAATTAATCATGTATTAATCCTTAATTAAATTACTTAATTAATTAATTATTAATTCACACTAGTTTATTTGATTAATTAGTTATTAATCAATCATTAATTAACTTAAGTAGTAATTATAAACTTATTAATTACTTATAATCCATCACTAATTACCTTTAAAAAGTGATTATTCTTGATCACTTTCTGAAAATAATTGATTTATTTAACTTAATTAACATTTAAAAGAAATCTGCTTAAAATCTGGGAATCAAATTAGTATTAACAACTAACCTTTAATGTTAATTTATTTTCATACCGGCTATAACTAAATTACTAATTTAAAACAGTAATCAATTTATAATTACATTGTTACGTATTACTTAAATTATTAAGCCTGAATCTCATCTCAAAAAAAACAAAACTGCAGATAAACAAACCCAAGGCTTCCTTGGTAAAACCCGAGACCACCCCTGCATTATACACGAGTGTTACTTCGAGTTACCCCTACCTTTTTCCCGAGTCTTCCCTGAACATCTTCTTCTTCTTCCTTATTTTTATTCTGTAGTTTAAATTAGACCAAAATACAGATTCACGCATCAGGTTAACCTTGTGCGCACGCGATCTAACCGAAGCCTCCACCATTTTCTCTCGAGCACGACTCGAGGCAGACCCCTTCACGTTATCACAAACACGACGACCACACCCCAACGCCACCGTTCACGTGCACGGTGGTTCGCCACGACTCCAGCCACTCCTATCACCTCCAACAACCCACAAATCGGCCCATCCCTCGAAATCAAACTCAAATTGACACGATAAAACCGAAATCAAAAATTCACCTGTAGTTTGAACTAAAGCTCGAACGCCCTTCAGGAAACGCCACGTTCAACTCTCACCGACCACTGGAGGCGACGCCCCTTCGTCCATGCCTCGCCGTAAGCCTCCTCGACCATCTCCTAGAAGCACACACAACTCAATCAAGCTATGGCGACCAAATCAAAATTTACAGTACACAGGAAGAAACCCAAACTAAAACCCTATTTTTGATTCGACTTTAAAATCCTTGCATTAGAAAATTCGTTTTGCATTTTCCTATATTGGTACATCATCAAACTGGCCTCCTATCCAATTTCAGTTAAAAATTTATTGAATCAACTGAAATTAGCAAAAATGCTTCTTTGATTCACTTTCGAACTACACCTTGCACACTTACTTAAAAATCCTCGTTCTTGTTTTAAAATTCATAAATTTCACTAAGTATACAAGTTATAAACTTGAATTAGATTTTTAAAATAATTGAATTATCAATCTATTGATGGATTTCCTATAGAACAGTATTACAGATGTTATTATTTTTCAAAGATGGTTTAAACATCTTCTAAAAATAATAACCTAAGTCTATATCTTCAGTTTGATTTAAAAATGAAATCTTTACAACAATTCAGTTGGATAAAATTCAAATTTGAATGATCATTTACCATGTAATGCATAACAGAGAAGAACTGTATGCAGAGTGACAGATATACACACAGGTTCTTATCAAAATATGAAGCACATCAAAACTATACTGTTAAAGATTCATGAACTTATTTAATTAACTTAAACTTTTAAAAGAAAAAATCTTTTTTTACTCAGTTGAATCATTCCTGAACAAAGAACAATCATGTCCCATGAAAACTGTAGTATGAATATGCTTGAGGCCTTCCCTGTTTGCTTTGAATTCTTGTCAAATTTCTAGTTTGAATTAAATTAAATCACTTCTTTTTCTTCCTCAGGTTACAAAGTTTCTCATTATTTTTGTGCACGAACTAAAAAGAACAGATGTAAACATATAAATAGAAGATGATAGATGTGTAAAAGAAGGTGCTTACTGGTGTAGTTATTGTTTGTCTGATATGGGAAGACTTATTTACTGCAAATGACAAAGATTTGTTAAATATTCCTGAATTGGCAAAATGTAGGCTGGAGCAGATAATATTAAATGCATGTTGTGTAATATGTTTACATAACTATCATTGTATTTCAGCTGTGTATACATATAGTTGTATGAAGATATGTACTATCTTGCAGGTCAAAGTTTGGCTTGTGTATGAAGCTATTTGTCTTGTTATTTTTATTTGAACACTATACACATATGTTTTTGTGTAAATATATACTTGCAGGTAACACTGTCATATATATATGAAGATACTTAAAGTACAAATGTTTATTGTATCTAACTTCAGGCTGAATTTCAAATATACATATATATATGTCAGGTTTATATTTTACAAACTTAGTCCAGAATGAAAATATTTGTTTCATAAATATTTGTGTTCTTGGTTCATTTTATCCTATACTTAGCTTTTAAATTTTATTATGTATTTTGACTATGACTACCAATATTTAAGTTATATTCAATATGGTTCGTATGGTTTATTTACATTTATATTTATATTTCATTCTTAACTATCAATATTTAAATTATGTACAATATGATTTAGTTACATTTTATACTTATTTTTATATTCATTTCCATTTGTATTTTAACTATCAATTACTAAGTTATATTCATGTGTTTGACTTATAGTTTGCTTTGATAATTTATATCGCTAGAATTAGATTTTAATTTTAACATTATCGATCATATGTATTTATTTATCAAATGTTAGCGATATAAAGCATTTTAATTATATGAGGTAAATTTTGTTAATAATATTGTTAAGAAACTTATTTTAGAATTTCAAACATTATTATCTATATGTATATTTACTAATGCAAACAAAGTAAAGTATTTTAATTCAATTATATAAAATAAATTTTATTATAATATTATCAAAAGATTTTATTTTGAATTCCCAAAGTCCAATTCCCCTTTTAGAATACAATTTAAATAAATAAATTGGCAGTATTTCCAAATCATAATCATTTTAATATGGTCAATTTATATTTCATGTAATTAAATTATATATTTATCAAAATAACCAGGGCCAAAATCCAGGGTCGTTACACGGTGGAGATTCCAGAACGAAGTAGGATGGTGGCAACGATCCTATTATGGTATGAACGTGGACCCGACTCCTGTGAGTTGGCTTAAGGTGGCTAAAACAGGAGTGATCGACGGGCCAAGTGAGGTAGCTCTTTCGATTGGGCACACTTCTTCGATACCATTCTACTACTTTTGTGATTGATTGGGTGCACCCCTTTCATTTTAGGAGCGCAGCTCAAGGTGGGCGATAGTGGCTGCCACGCGTTACCACCAAGCCGGAAGCGTAGTTGGTATATCTACTCTGGCATTGCCTCGTACGCCTTGTCACCTACCATAGCGAGCTTTACTACGAGTTTGTTTTTCTCCCGTTGCCCATGGTGTATTTAGAATAGCCTCCCGATCTGGAGATATACTGATACTGGATGGACTACTATGACTATTATGTGTTAGGGGCTATATGGGTAACCCTTCGACGCAATTTTAAAGTACTTTTATTTTACTGTTACATTATTATAATAGCGCAATATTACTGCATAGTAAGTAGTTTAACGGATCCTTAGAGGATGGGCGGTCCTAAGCATCCTTTAAGTTACTTGTACTTTATTACAGTTCACTTGAGTTGGTTTACATTATATAAGTATATGTGTCCTGACTCCAGTGTTTTGCGTTTTGCTTTATGCTCGGGTCGGCCTGAGTATTTAACAGCTTTGGATTCTCTTTCTGGAGCTGGTTTTTGCTAGAGATTCTACCTATCTATTTATATATCTATTTTAGTTTCAACTGTTCTAGTTTATCTCATGTATTAGTGCACTTCTATGTATTTGGGATTCCTATTACGTTGTTTTTAGACTGATGTTATGTATTTGTTTTGTGACTTTGTTATAGTAGCTTCATGAACTATTATGGTATTTTATATTCCACTACGAGTTATTCTGATTGCTCTGTGTCCGTGATTCTGTGTATTTGATTTCATTTGCTCCAAATTTATTTATAGTCTGTTATTTTACATCATTCAAGTCCGACATGTGTGGATTATTGTCGATTTGAATGTAAAAAATAAGGGGTTGTTACATAACCGTCTACTAAATTTAGACCCAAAACCTAATTTTGGAAATATCTAGGAGAAACACGAGAGTTATATGGCACCGTCATCTCCGATGATGTACTATGCGTATAAACCTCGTTTCATTCTCTTAGAACAAATGATAAGGAAATCCATCCACTAATGGTTAGGAGGTGATCTCAAATGTTGTTTTGATGGAAGCAAGATCGAATATATTATCCGAAAACCACTTCGATCCAACTCAAGCATTTTATAGTGAAGACATCTTAAGGATGATGGAATTGAAGACAAAGCATATTGAAGTGCAAGGGTTGCTTGCTACCAATCCTGAGGATGATTCCAAAATGGATGTTGTAGAAGTAGTACCTTTGGTTTGTTCATATCCTGAACAACTTGTATGAGTGAATGCTGCCACTGCATTAACGCCTAAAGGGTAGTGTTAGCATTCCAAGATAGCATAGAAGAAGAAGGATAAGACGTGACCTCATAAATGTAACGACCCGATATTTTGAACCATTCGCATCCGCGCATGTCGGACTTGAATTGCTCAAAATACCGCATTCTAAATAAAATTTGGCAAATCTCAGAATATAACGAAAATAAGTAATCACAGATCACAGACACGGAGTAAATAATAATGCAGCGGAATTAAAAGAGGTAGTAGTTCATGAAGCTATTATATAAAATAAGATACATTAGAGTTAATCAAAATACAACAGAAGAGCAACAAGATATATTAGGTACAAATTAGAATACATCACTGAAATCACTAGATGCTGAAAGAAAATTAGATGGCTGGATTTTCAAGCAAAGCTCCAACTTCGAAGGTGAGTCTTGAATGCTAAATCACTCAATCTGACTTGAGCGCAAAGCAAAACACAAAACACTCGAGTCATGACATAAATACTTATGAACTGTAAATCAACTCAAGTGAATAGTAACAAAAATGCATAAGTAACTTAAAGGATACTTGGGATCGCCTATCCTTGATCTGTTAAACTATTTACTATGTAGTAATATTGCGCTATTATAATAATGTCTATAGTAAAATAAACTTACTTTTAATTAGCATTGAAGGGTTACCCATATAGCCCCCAACACGTAATAGTCCCAGTAGTCCATCCAGTATCAGCATATCTCCAGATCGAAAGACTACCCTAAATACTCCATGGGTTACGGGAGAAAAACAAACTCATAGTAAGGCTTGGTATGGTAGGTGACACGGCACACAAGGCAATGCTAGGGTAGATATACCAATTACGCACATGGGCTAGTGGTAACGTAGCAGCCACATACGCCCACCTCGGAACACACTCCTAAATCAAAATCGGAGGATGGACATCAAATCAACCACAAGTAATAGTATAGTATCGAAGAAAGGTGTCCGATTGGAGGAATGAACTCACTTGGCCCGAGATCCCTCCTGTTTTAGCCACCTTATGCCAACTCACGAGAGTTAGGTCCATGTAATATACCTCAAGAACGTCGCCACCATCCTACTTCATTCTCGAATCTCCACCACGTACATGGTTGTTAAAGTGGTTTTTGGAGTTGGCAGAGTGGATGAAACTTCCGATCTCGGTATCTTTAACGACCAAACGTTATTATAATGCCGTGGTCATTTCACATAGTTCATTATTCAAAAATCAAATCGTTTCATTCCAAAACTATATTCCTTTCATAATAGTTTATACTTCGAAACCAATCCACTTTTATTTCAAACTATATCCAAAATCAATATAGTTTATACTTCGAAATCAAAACCTTTTCAAACATATACTCAAATCAATACTATATCAATTCTATTTTAACTATATATTCATCTTCCAAAAATCATAGTACTTTCAAAGTTTTTAATTCTTTCGAAACCAAAATATTTGAAATCATTACACTTTGAAAATCATAACATTTCATAATCATACATTTGAATTTATGGAACAATCCTATAATTCTTTATGTTTTACAAATTTCCAATTGAATTCAATTCAAACCATCAATTTCAATTCAATTCAGTTTCCCAACAAACCATTTCAAATCTAATTAATTTCAAATATAGATTTGATTCACAAAATAAACTATTCAATATTTAATATATTTCAAAGCTTCAATATACAATATTTAAAACTAAATTTGAAAACTCACACACATATATATATATGTGTGTGTGTGTGTGTGTGTATCAAATTCAATTTCATATTATTTAGCTTTGAGATAATCACTTAATAAAGTTCAATATCATTAAAATAAACCCAGATTACAAGTAAAGCAAATATCCTTTCATATTAATATCAACTTCAAATACCATTTATCAAATACCATTTCAAATTCATATTCATATTCTTTGTCAAAATAAAGATCGAATCATTTCCAAACCATTTCAATCATCAAAACATCATGTCCTTTCAAATCCTCATTATCATATCATTATTTGGATTCAAGTTCCAGTATTCAAATTTAAATATAATTTTTTAGTATCAAACATATCATTCATTTATTATTCCAAGTATCATTACAAAAATACATTTCAAAATTCCATCCAAAAATTCATTTATTTCATTACATTTTATTCCATTTAACACATAACAAAGCAAACCTTATTTAAATTCAAATTCAAATTAAATTCCATAAAATTCAAATTCAAATATTAAAATATATATTCAAACTTCTAAAATTTCATAAATAATCAATTCCAAAAGTTAAATCGTTTAACACTTTAAAATATAACTCAATAATGTTAAACTCTATAATATTTCAAATATTGTCAAAATATTGCAACGACGGCATTTATAAAGTGCTATCGTAGCTTAAAATTTCCAAAATAGTTTAGTTTAGGAACAACGGCATTTATAAAATGTCGTAATAGATATTTAGTTAGTTCAACATAGTCAAATTCAAAACAACAACATTTAATAATGCTGCCATAAGGCCACGACATCTTTGGGAAATGCTATTAATAAAATTCCAGATTATATTATAACTTTTCAGAACATTAAAACTTAAAAAAATTCTATTTTTTATTTATAAATCATATTTTTAGGCTTTAAAACTTTACACTCAACAATTTTAACATAGATTTATCACAACAAAATTTTATAAGTAAATATCTAATTGAAAACTCAATTCATTTGTTCAGTCAAAATTTACTATTTATTAACTTATAAATTAAGTAAAACTTAACATTTTACTTGAAATATCATTTCAAAACTTTAAATTAAATTTCCATTATTTACTTACGTTTTAAAATAAATTTAGTCAAAAATCACATTTACTTCAAATTTACATAATTAAATTTCTCAATTCAAATCTTATTATTTAGCTTTCTCAAAACCATGAAATATATGTTTTTAAATCAAAATTCATACTTTTAAATATACATATCTTAAGAAAAATCATTTGAAAATATACCACGGTCTGTATAAAATTTTCTAACCTAGGTCAAAAAGAAAACTAGGATTCTATCATTTCAAACCCGCAATCTCAAGTAAATAAAAATAAGTAAAAAGACTGCTCAGGCCTATCATTTCAGCCCATAATGATTTATCCCTATTCTAAATTCCGTTCGGGTATGTATCATTTCAACCCATAGTGATTCTATTCTACAGGGAACTTGCAATGTGATCATATACATAAACAATGTCAACAACACCATATAATGTCATGTATCAGATGTCAGGTCATGATTAACAAGGTGAATATGGTAATAATATGGCATAGTATATCATATAATCATCATTTACTTGCATAACATTTTCAATTTACTAAACACTTATCATCGATTCACCATTTCATAAGTAGAAATGTCAGAGTGATAAAGACACACCTTCTAACGCTAAAGATAATAGACAATGAAATGGGTTATAGTTCCAGGCACGAATTCCAAACAATGCAAGATTAGCACAAATACGACGAACAGATCAGATAACAGAGACAGACGAAATCAAATCAAAACAAGATCCATGAAGATAATTGGTATAGGTGAACATATACATAATATAAATCAATTTTAAATTCCAACCATATGGTTTTACAAATATATATTGTATAGTACTACACTTAGAATTTAACAGATTTCCAAATCTTCTAAAAATTCCACAAATCTAACATTCAACAAAATTTCAAATGTATACGCTTGACTGTAAAATGACAAATAAATTTATACAAACCTATTACATTATAAAATAAAATATTATAAAATAAAATATTATAAAATACATACAACAATCGTTTATAAGCTAGAATAACATATATGCTTTTATAAATAACCAAACATACATATCTCTTTATCATTTCCAAATGCAAACACATTATATATAGCTCTATATATAAGAAGAAGAAAATGGAGTAAAACCATGTATAACAAACACAGTGGTTATATATTTTAAAACATACTAACATATGTATATATATTAATATACAAATAAATGTAATAACTCAATATATATATAAAGTTATATTAACTTAATTAGATACTGTACAAATATACTTATATATATCACAAACAACTTACTTTATAATAAACTATATACCATACAACAGATCATTGGATATAACTATCGTTTATATATAAGTAACACGCTATATTTATAAATCAATATACAAAACAAATAGGTAACTCAATATAGATCGAATGTAGACTATAAACATAGCTCATGTGCTATATATATAGAACAAACTACATATAAATTTATACAAGTTATATTCATTAAACAACTTTATATGCCGAATTCATTTAACCATACATGCTAATACAAAATAGATTATAAGTAATATATATACACACCTAGTATGAGAACTTACATATCAGAATATATAACATTATGTATATATACGGATGCATATATGAAAGGAAAGAGAAAAAAAGGAGCTACTCATGGCAGAAATGGAGTTATGGCCGAGATGCACTTGGTGATAAATCCGGCAGATGAGCCGGCATGGCTGCTGCACAGGGGATGCTCGGCATCAGAAGGCCAGAGGGCAGAAGATAGTGACGAGATACGGTCAGATCTGGTGGATCGAAGGCATAGCGGCGGTTCAAGGTGAAAAATGATGATGTGGGCAAGAGGGAAGGGATTTGCGCTGCTGTTGGTGGGATTAAAGGCACTATGGTTGATGCGTAGAACAGTGGGCGTGGCGGAGAGAGGAAGGGGAAAGCGGAAGGTTGCGCGTAGAGGGAGGCGGTTGCTTCAAGGGCTCGTGTTGGCTGCGTGCTCAAGTGGCGGTTGGCCGCATGGCTTCAAGAGCTAGCACGGGGGACGAGAAGATGAAAAAGAAAGACAGCAGGAAGAAGGAGGAAAGGAAACAATATATTTACATATATAATTGCTTATAATAAATATTTCTCCTCCACCACAGAAATAAACCGAAATTTAGAAATTGGAAGGACCCAAGGAAAATGAAAAAAGTTAATTAAAATTTTGGGAATATAAGTGGATGGCCATTCAATTCAGGTTGATAATACGAAAAATCAAAGGTTCAAAATACCGAGTATCAATATGATTATCCGTAGCGCTAGTTCTTCCGCGTTACGGATTCGGATACACAGAAGTAGGTATACCGTAGAGACCAACACGACGAGGCGATCAAAATGGTATACATATATCAGTGCCACAATCGTCCTATCAAAAGTCAATGCCGGAACGAAAATGCTGCTATTTCATCAAAAATAAGATCGACGGAGCAATAACAGTCCAAATTTAAAGAAACAAAATATGATATCTCGTTCGGAAGATGATTTACAATTTTATTATATAAAAATATTCTGGTTTGGAAAACATTTTATTACCATGAAAAAATGTACTTCAATATTTTCTGATGAAAATTTACTCTTTGCTATGTTGGAGAAGACGCATTCCAAATAATAAACTTTTATTTTCAAATTCAAATATTTAAAAATTCACAAAATTCCCAATTAACTAAATGAATAAACCACTAAAATTTACGGGTCGTTACACTCTCCCCCACTTAAAACTTTTCATTCTCGAAAAGGAAGGAGTTAGTAGAGTAGAAACAACCAGAAAGGAAAATAGACTGAAATCAAAATAGACAGTTTATTTTATAATCATATAATTTTAAATTTAAATTAATTTTTATTCAACAATTTGTTTTATCCATTTGATTTTACTTAAAGTTAAATCAACCTTAACCTCTTCAAATTTCATTATCTTATTATCCAATTATTTTAAATTAACAATTTCAAAATCATGAATTTGAAGAACAAAATCATTTATTATACTCTTAATGTACTCAATAAAAATTAATTCTTCTTTATTTCTAATAATAATTAAATTTATTCTTAGTTCCTTTGACATCATTTTATATTGTAAATTATTTCACTACCCTTTTTCTCTATTTACCCCTATTAATCCTTTTATCACTAAAATTTAAGTGCATAACATTATTATAGAAACTCAAATTCTATTTATAAAAATCCTTTTAAAATTGTATATTACCCAATTACATATTCAACTGCTGTATAATTTAGGTAAGTTATATTGAAATGAAATTGTGTATTTTACAAATAAATTTTCCAATTTAATCATTTCAGACTTGAATATTTATCCAAATCTTGAAATTATACTTGAAAGTATCCTTCAAGATAAAATTTGGGAATTAAATTTCCGACAAATTCCAAACTATTTAGCGATAAATAAATGCCCATATACTATATATATGAATATATCCATTCACATTTAAATCATATATCAGCATATGTTATAAATCCAGTCTTATTTTAGAAATTCAAATCAATTAAATTCCCCAAAGTAAAACTGTAGCAAGACTACAGAATGGTCTCTTCACTTTGAAACTCAAAAATGAATGTCGATGATGTTGCAATCATCACCGAAGTTATTTTCCAGCAACAAAGAGAAGAGCACTATTTTTTTTTAAAACTTTTAATTTTTTCTTTGAAACAAGTTTCTATTCGAAAATACTTTAAATATATCATTTAAAACTTTAAACACAAGGTTTGAAACAACAGAAATTAATTCTCAAATTCTTGTTTTAAATTCATTTTAAATTTCTAAATAAATTTATAACCATGTTTTATAATTCAATTATTTTCATATGAAACAAGAGAAATGATATATAAAATCAAATATTATTTCTTAACAACCAATTAAATAAAATCCAGAAAACTTTATGTAACAACCCTATATTTTGTGATTATTTTTAATCGTATATTTTAATTATTTTGATTGAATTTTGATTTAACTTTATTTATTTATTTGATTTATATAATTTTGTTATTTCAAATATAAACTTTGATTTTGATGTGAATTTGAATCCCAAATATGATTAAAAAGAATATTTTCAAAAAAAAAAGTATTTTGGTCAATATGGTCAACTTTGATATTTAAATTTAAAATTTTGAAAGTTTGAAATTTTGAATTTTATCTTTTATTATGAAAGTAAATAAAATTTTAAGAACACTGCTTTAAATCCGATTAAAAATGTGAAAGTTATTCATTTTTAACCATTGTGTGCAATTTCCTGTATTTAACAAAATTATTTACTTTAAATTATATAAATAATATTTTTTGGTCATGTAACGTTCTAATTTATGTATATATGGGTGAGGAACATGTTATGTATATATCTTGGTTTTAAAACATTTTAAAGGTATAATTGACATTTTCCAACGTCAGTTGGATTCTATTGTAAATTTTAATTTCCAGCTTCAATTAATTTAAGGAATTCTTTATTTATCTTTATATTTTTCTTAAGAAATTAGTTTCTTCTCATTCCCTTTTTTTTTTGTTCCTCATTTATTTATTTATTTTACTTTTTATTTTTTTTAAAGTGAAATAGAAATTTTATAAGGCTGGTGATATTCTATTTGTAATTTTTAAGTCCTGTTTTGAATTTTTAAACAATTTCTTTAGTTCTTTTTCTATTTTCTCTAAATTAAATTATTTATTTCACTTTGAAAATGTTTAAAAATAATTTTATTTCAAATTTTTTTTAGAATATTTTTAAAATAAAATAAATAATTTTCTAAAACCAATAGTCATTTATTTGTAATTTCTGGACCCTGTTTTCAATTTTTATGCAATTTCTTTTATTCATTTTCTGTTTTCTTTAAATTTTATTATTTTTTTCATTTATTTTCACTTTGTTTCGGTTTTTAAATGTATTTACTGAAATTTTACTTTGTTTTTATTTTAATTTAAAAGGAATAGAAATATGAAGATTTTAAAAGCTTTTGAAACTCAAGACCTTTCATTCACCAAAAACCTTTCATTTTCCATGACCTTTCACTTGCTCATTTTGGCCGTACCTTTTCTTTACTGTAGCCATGAGTTTCTCAACTCATTTTCACGTGAAATACTCTTCCTCATCTCATTTTTCATGGCACGGAATAATGCGTAATGACCTCCTCTTCTTTCAATCTTTTTCTTCTTGTTTCCATGGAATTTTGCTTGAAATTGCCTTGACTTCTTCATATGTTTGCTCAGCCATAGCCTCTCCATCACCTCCACCGACCACCACCACTTCTTTCCCATATAATCCATGACCAAACCATCCCACTCCTCTGACCTGAAAGTTCCATGACCTCCACAAGAACGCAACACCACAAAACAATGCAAAAACTCCTTAAAAAGCATGCATAGCCACCTAGTCTTCATCACCATCACCTTAGATGACCTTGGCCACCTCCTACTGCTCCACCACCACCTTGACACACCTCTAACCATCACCTCCTACCTCTTTCCAGACCTGTACATGAAGGTGCAAAACCTAGATGGGACATAGACCGAGCCAAAAGTTGAACCAAAACTCATATATTTGCCTTAACCACTTGTACTCCTCACTTGTAACTCCTCTACACTTCCTATTCTCTTTTAGCCGTGCCTTTATAGGTCCAAACCTGAACCTAAACCACGTCTTAGCCGAGCCATAGTAACCCCTAGGCCGAGCAAGTGATTGTAGAAAGCATGGCCAAAGCAATTGTGTTCGTGTTGCTTTCATTTTCTAATTGTTTCAATTCAATGTTGTATTGTATTCATATTTATATTTTGTTTTGTTTATTGGTTTCTGACAAGATCATTAGCTTGGATCTCGCTCTCCACTCAAGTCCATAGGCTTTTCATTTTGCTCTTGATTCCATTGTGTCAGTTGTATTGCAATCTCGAGTAAAGCTCACACGACATTTATACTTAATGCAGTTGTGAAACAACAACAACTGAATGTGTAGAAAAAATATATATGATGTTATAACTGCCATGTGATTATTTATGTACGATGTTCAATCTTTTAAATTTCATGTCATATCATCTATTATTTATATATGTTGTTAATTGTTCATTTATATATGTTTATCACACTACAAGTTCCCTGTAGATTAGGTTCACTATGGGTTGAAATGATACATATTCGAACGGACTTTAGAATAGGGAAAAATCGTTATAGGCTGAAATGATAGGCCTGAACGGTTATATATCTGTATCACTTGACCAAGGTTAGAAAACTATATACAGGCCCGTGGTTATTTTATAAAGTGTTTTCGGATATTTTCAAGTAATTTAAAAATATAAATTTATGAAATTTGATTTAAATAGATTTTGAAATGTTTTAAAATAAAGAAATTATGATTTTTCTATGAGTTAAAAATGTACTTAATGAATGGTTAAATTGGATTATTGAAATATAACTTAAGTTTGGAAATTTAGAATTTTGGTTAAAAATGATATTTAAGTTATATAAATAAAATGAAAATTTATTCTTATTTGGAAAATGGTAAATATGATAATTTGATTTAAATTTGAATTTAAATGATTTAATAAAGTATTATTGGTTTTTCTATGAATTAAAATGGTTAAGTAAATGATTGCTTAAAAGTGAAATTTTAAAATACAACTTGATTTGGAAATGTGGAATTTGGTTTTGTTTAAAAGTTTAAGTTAATTAAATAAACTGGAAATTTAGTGTAATTTGTGAAATGGAGATTTGAAAATGTAAGTGTTAATAATGTGTCAAATGTAAAAATAGAAAAATTGTACAATTGAATTTGTTAAGCGAAATTATTAAAAAATTTGGATTTTTCTGTAAAGGTTTGCTTTATCAAAATAATAAATTAAAAGAGTATTTAATGAACATCTTTGAATGTTAAAATATGATTTTTTTTTATAATGTTTAAATGGTTTAAATTTGAAATGTTTTCAAGTATAACTTACAGCAGCTTTTTCTGAATGCTGAAAAAGGTTGAAATTTTCAAAGGTTGAAATTTTCAATGTTTGTGGTTTTAACTTAGTAAATGAACTCAGAATGGTTTAAAACTTTGGGAATTGAATATTTGATTTGAAAGTATGTAAATTTCACTTTTAAATGGGTTTAAATGAATTATTTTGATTGAAAATATAAGCTATTTAAAAGGCTATTTGGAATGATAATAAATGAATGATATCTTTAAATTTAAAAGGTATTTAAAGTTGAATATTTGGATTTGAACTTATTAAAATGAAGTTATGAAAGATATGATTTTTTGATATTAAAATGACCTGAAAATAAAGTTTCGAAAAATATGATATTTTGATATTAAAATGAACTGAAAATGAAGTTTTGAAAGACATGATATTTTGATATATATTAAATGTTTTGAAATGAAGTTTTGAAAGATATGATATTTCAATATATTAATTGTTTTGAAACGAAGTTTGGAAAGATATGATATTTTGATATATATTAAATGATTTGAAAATAAAATTCTGAAAGATACGATATTTTGATATTAAAATGATTTAAAATAAATTTTGAAAGATATGATATTGTGATATTAAAATGATTTGAAAATGAAGTTCTGAAAGATATGATATTTTGATATTAAAATGATTTGGAAATAAAGCCTTGAAAGGATATGATATTTTATGTATTAATATGATTTTAAAGGAAGTTTTGAAAGGATATGATAATTTAATGTATTGAAATGTTTAGAAATGACTTGATATTTATTTTGATAAATAATTGAATTTGAAAGATATAGTATGTTGATATATTGAAATGATTTGGAAATGATTTAATCTTTATTTTGACAAAGATTTGGATTGAAAAGGATATTTTATTTTTGAAGTATAAAATATTGTTTTAAAGTTATAACCACGGGTTATAATAACGATTGGTTGGCAAAGAGACCGGGATCGGATATGGGCATACTCTCTGTCGATACCGAAAACCACTTTGACAAACGTGTACGAGGTGGAGATTCCAGAATGAAGTAGGATGGTGGCAACGTTCTTTAGGTATATTACATGGAGCCAACTCCCGTGAGTTGGCATAAGGTGGCTAAAACAGGAGCGGTGTCGGGCCAGTTGAGGTCGCACCTCGTAGCGGACGCATTTCTTCGATACCATACTATTACTTGTGATTGCTTGGGCGCTCCTCTAATTTTTGTGGGAATGTGTTCCGCGGTGAGCGTATGTGGCTGGTGCGTTACCACTATCCCGAGTGTCGTAATTGGTATATCTACCCTAGCATTACCTTGCATGTCGTGTCACCTACCATATCGAGCCTTTACTACGAGTTTCTATTTGTATCGTACCTATGCAGTATCTTCTCGTAGTCTCCCGATCAGGAGATATGCAAGTATTGTATAGACTATTGGCATTATTTGTGTTAAGGTGGAAAATGTAAAGCCTTAACGCTATTTAAAAGTACGTTTATTTTACTGTTAGACATTATTATAATAGCGCAATATACTATATAGTAAATAGTTTAACGGATCCTTAGAGAATGGGCGGTCCCAAGCATCCTTTAAGTTACTTGTACTTTTACTACAGTTCACTTGAGTTGGTTTGCATTGTATAAGTATGTATGTCTTGACTCGAGTGTTTGTATTTTTATTTACGCTCGGGTCAGCCTGACTATTCAAAGATTTGGATTTCCACTTTCTGGAGATTGGAATCACTAGAGATTATCTACTTGTCTAGTTTCTATCTTTTTTAGTCTGTTGCTCCTTTTTAGCTCTTGTATTAGTAGACTTCTATGTATGGAGACTTCTGTTTTACCCTATTTCTTCTATTGTATCTTATGTAACTCTGATATATTTATATAGTAGCTTCATGAACTACTATTTCTTTTACTTCCGTTGCATTATTATTACTCTGTGTCTATGATCTGTGATTTTATTTACTGTATATTCTGAGATTTGCCAAATTTTATTTACAACGCGGTATTTTGAGCAATTCAAGTTAGACATGTGTGTCTGCCATTGCACTTGGAAAGTGCAGCATGATAGGGGGTTCCCGCTTCCTGGTTTGGTAGCGAACGGTTGACTTTTACTCCTACATGTCCCCGCGTAGGTTGGTGGTGCAGTCGAGTGGCTGGCCATAAAGGAAAAACACAGGTACCAATGTATGCTATGGTGTGCGTTACCCAACCGGCATGGCCCGTTACATTTGGTATAAGAGCTTTGGCTTTGAGGCAAAACTTAGAATATAAGGTAAATTATTTACAGAATCACTTTCGTTCGAGTTTGAATCTTTCCTCTTTGATTCGAATTTCCTTTGAATTTTGGAACGTTCCCTATGGTTCCAAAATCCATTCGTATCCCTCACTATTCATCTTCTTTTGATTCTGGAGTATCCCATAACTCCGCCTCGAATGAACTTTTTAGTGAGTCGGGGGTCTCGCCAATTTCAAATTGAATTGTAAAAGAGGAAACTCCATTACAATTAGCATCGATTCACCAGAGATTTATAACTATCCTTGGTTTAGATGCTAGTATCTTTTGTAGTTCCAAACTCTAACTCTTGAGTTCGAATGTAGAGTTACCCAAAAAAAAAGTTACATTGATCTTATTCTTTAAGTCACGGTTAACCCAATTAAGGTTGCCTGCGATTTACTTAAGCTTACCCATCTTCCTACACTGTTATTTAATCATCGTGTCTTTTGTTTCCAATCTATTCTTCCAAACATTTTGAATTGTACATGAAAATCTATATTTTGTTTTATATATTGTGTTGTTTGAGTTGATGTTGATTTGGGTTTCCGATCGATTTGTTTGATCAACGCTATCGATAGGATTTCTAAAACACATTGACAGAACAAACTGACACAACATTATTTAAAAAAAAATTGGTTAATGAAATAAATTTTGATATAAGTAAATTTATGGAACTTAATAAATTGATTTAAATTGATTATTGAAATGATAATACTTGATTTATCATTTACCATTGTATAAATGAATTCATAAATAGTTGTTTATAAATTAATTTAGGAACTAAAAGGAATTTTAAACAAGAAATTTGAGAATTTAATTTCCGATGGTTTCAAACCTTGTGTTTAAGTTTTAAAGTATTTTCGAATAAGAATATGTTTCTAAAGAATTTTAAAGTTTAAAAATCAGTGCTCTTCTCTTTGTCCCTGGGAAATAATTTCGGTGATGACTGCAGCATCATCAACATTCATTTTCGAGTTTTGAGGTGAAGAGACCGCGCTATAGTCATGCTACATCTTTGTTTTGGAAAATCAAATTAATTTGACTTTCTAAAATATGACTTAATTTATAATATATATAGATGTATGATTTAAATTTGATTTCATAAATTGTGTACATACATTTATTTATCTCTAAATGGTTTGAAGAAATCGAAAATTTAATTCTTAAATTTTTTTTAAAGAATAATTTCAATTATAAAAAGAAAATCGAAATTTTAGATAAATATTTAAGCATGAAATGATTTAGTTGGAATGTTTCATTTGTATAATACAATTGCATTCAAATATAACTTACCTTAATTTCAGAGGTTAACAATGTAATTGGATAATATACAACATAAAAAGATTTTATAAATAAATTTTTAATGGTTAAAACAAATGATATACACTTAAATTTTAGTTATAAAATGATTAACAGAGGTAAATATAATAAAGGGTAATTGAATAACTTACATAAGATAATGTTAAAAGAACTAAGAATAAAATATAGCAGCTATAATAAGTGTAAGTATATTTAACATAAGTGATAAATATATTGAGAGGAATAAATTGAATTTTAATTAGGAATAAAGAAGAATTAAATTTATTAAGTGCATTGTGAGTGTAATAAATGATTATTTTTCGAATCCATGATATTAAAAAAAATGGTTAATTTAAGGAAATTGGATGATAAGATAATGAAATTTGAGATAGCTAAGATTTATTTAGCTTGTGTAAAAATATATTTCTTATTTAAGTTGAAATCTCCATGGCTTCAAACTTATTTCCTTATTCTGTTTTTCAAACTATCTTTTGGTTGTCCTTATTATCCGTATCTTGCTACAGACTGGTATTGGCATCTTTCTATAATCTTTTTGGTATAGAAATCTTTCTATAATCTTTGATAATCTTTGGTACCCATTTTGAATCCACCTTTTTCGTGCTTGTGTTTTTGATTCTGGAGGATCTTGGTAAGATCGTCTCCACCTCGTTAAGCTTACCTATAACAGCAGCTATCAAGTATAATCTCAATCTTCTTGTCATCTTGTCTTAATCTTATTTCATTTCTATCTTTTCTATGCTTTCCCGTACCTCATTCCTTTTCGGGGATGAAAAGTTTTGAGTGGGGGAGAGTGTAACAGCCCTCTATTTTATGATTATTTTTAATCGTATATTTTAATTATTTTAATTGAATTTTGATTTAACTTTATTTATTTATTTAATTTAGATAATTTTGTTATTTCGAATATAAACTTTGATTTTGATGTGAATTAGAATCCCAAATATGATTAAAAAGAATATTTTCAAAAAAAAGTATTTTGGTCAATATGGTCAACTTTGACTTTTAAATTTAAAATTATGAAAGTTTTAAATTTTTAATTTTATCTTTTATTATGAAAGTAAATAAAATTTTAAGAACACTGCTTTTCGTTTCGTTGAAATCCGATTAAAAATGTGAAAGTTATGCCTTTTTAACTATTGTGTGTAATTTGCTGTATTTAACAAAATTATTTATTTTAAATTATATAAATATATTTTTTGTTCATGTAATGTTATAATTTATGTTTACATGGGTGAGAAACATGTTATGTATATATCTTGGTTTTCAAACATTTTAAAGGTGTAATTGACATTTTCCAATGTTAGTTGAATTCTATTGTAAAATTTAATTTCCAGCTTCAATTAATTTAAGGAATTCTTTATTTATCTTTATATTTTTCTTAAGAATTTAGTTTCTTCTCATTACCATTTTATTTTGTTCCTCGTTTATTTATTTACTTTACTTTTTATTTGTTTTAAAAGTGAAATAGAAATTTTATAAGGCTGGTGATATTCTATTTGTAATTTTTAAGTCCTGTTTTGAATTTTTAAACAATTTCTTTAGTTCTTTTTCTATTTTCCCTAAATTAAATTATTTATTTCACTTTGAAAACGTTTAAAAATCATTTTTATTTCAAATTTTCTTTTAGAATATTTTTAAAATAAAGTAAATAATTCTCTAAAGCCAATAGTGATTTATTTGTAATTTCTGGACCCTGTTTTCAATTTTTAGGCAATTTCTTTTATTCTTTTTCTATTTTCTTTAAATTTTATTACTTATTTTCATTTATTTTCACTCTGTTTCGGTTTCTAAATGCATTTATTGAAATTTTACTTTGTGTTTATTTTAATTTAAAAGGAATAGAAATATGAAGAGTTTAAAAGCTTTTGAAACTCAAGACCTTTCATTCACCAAAAACTTTCGTTTTCCATGACCTTTCGCTTGATCATTTTGGCCGTACCTTTTCGGTACTGTAGTCGTGAGTTTCTCAACTCATTTTCACATGAAATACTATTCCTCATCTCATTTTTCACGGCATGGAATAATGGTAATGACCTCCTCTTCTTTTTATCTTTTTCTTCTTGTTTCCATCGAATTTTGCTTGAAATTGCCTTGACTTCTTCATATGTTTGCTCAGCCATAGCCTCTCCATCTCCTCCACCGACCACCACCATTTCTTTCCCATATAATCCATGGCCAAACCATCCCACTCCTCTGACCTGAAAGTTCCATGACCTCCACAAGAACGCAACACCACAAAACAATGCAAAAACTCCTTAAAAAGCATGCATAGCCACCTAGTCTTCATCACCATCACCTTAGATGACCTTGGCCACCTACCGCTCCACCGTCACCTCCTACCTCTGTCCAGATCTGTACATGAAAGTGCAGAACCTAGATGGGACATAGAACGAGCCAAAAGTTGAACCAAAACTCATATATTTGCCTTAACCACTTGTACTCCTCACTTGTAACTCCTCTACACTTCCTATTCTCTTTTAGTCGTGCCTTTATAGGTCCAAACCTGAACCTAAACCATGTCTTAGCCAAGCCATTCTAACCCTAGGCCGAACAAGTGATTGTAGAAAGCATGGCCAAAGAAATTGTGTTCGTGTTGCTTTCATTTTCTAATTGTTTCAATTCAATGTTGCTTTGTATTCATATTTGTATTTTGTTTTGTTTATTGGTTTTTGACAAGATCATTAGCTTGGATCTCTCTCTCCACTTAAGTCCATAGGCTTTTCATTTTTCTCTTAATTCCGTTGTGTCAGTTGTATTGCAATCTCCAGCATTTTGAGATGAGTAAAGCTCACACGACATTTATACTTATGTAGTTGTGAAACAACAACAACTGAATGTGTAGAAAAAATATATATGATGTTATAACTGCCATGTGATTATTTATGGATGATGTTCTATGTAACAACCCGCATATTTATCGATTTTATATTTAAATATTTTATTTAAATATTTTGTCGTCAATCGGATATTGGTCCGAAAAGCTTCTTTTTGCAAATGGTCAAATTAGGACTCGAGACCACTTCCATTGAGTTCGAAATGCCGTTTACAACCTTTTTAAGTATAAACATTGATAGGTTTGGAGTTAGTGGAATTTCACTAACTTTTCCCGCTTTGGACTTTGGGTTAGTTTAGCCTATTAAGCCCAAGTTCCAACCCCCTTCTCCTCACTCTTCATAAATTTCCTAACTAACTCAAGCTTTGGCATTAATGGTGAAGAGAATGGGAAATTAAAACTCCAAGCACAAATTCAATTGCAAATCCAACATTCAACTCCAAATTCAAGTAGAAGATATTGGATTCAAGCTTTGGATTGCTTCTCCTTGCTTTCAAGCTTCATCTTCATAAATTTTAGTGCAAAGGTGAGATTTTTATCCCACAAAGCTAGTCTATATCTATATTGGACTGTTGGGAATGGTTCCCTATCACTTTAGCATGTACATTTGCATTTGGTTTGGATTGGATTGGCCAAAAATTCCAACTTTAAGTGTTTTTGGTGAAAATCTGCCCTTAGGTCGCTCTGCCTTTGCTAGGTCGTTCGCGTGGAAAAGTCTCGGCCTTCAAATAGCTCGTTTCCGACCTAAAATGGCCTATAACGTTAGGTCGCTCGACCCTTATCCCCTTAGGTCGCTAGGTCACGACGTTTTAGGTCGTAGGTCGTTCGAATGTTAGGTCGCTCGGCCCTTATCCCCTTAGGTCGCTAGGTCGCGACGTTTTAGGTCGTAGGGCGTTCGAATGTTAGGTCGCTCGGCCCTTATCCCCTTAGGTCGCTAGGTCGCGACGTTTTAGGTCGTAGGTCGTTAACTCGTTAACACGTAGGGCTCTTAACCATTTTAGGTCGCGTTACTTGACTTAGGTCGTTAGGTCGTAAGACCCTAAGCCGTTTTCCATTAGGTCGCTAGTCCTCAAACCGATAGGTCGCTGGAACTTAGGTCGTCCCACATTAGGTCGTTGCTCGCCTTAGGTCACGTGACCTTGTTTTGACCGTAGGTCGTTAGGTCGTAAGACCTTAGGTCGCCTGACCAATTAGGTCGCTTGACCTATTCAAATGTTAGGTCGTGAGTTCTTTAAGTCGCTCGTCTCTCTTAGGTCACGAGTTTCTTAAGTCGCTCGTCTCTCTTAGGTCGCTCGCTTCTGCTAAATCGCGAACACCACTAGGTCGTTTGACCCCTTAGACCCCAAGGTCGCAACCATTAGGTCGCTCGACCCTATTCCTCTTAGGTCGTTAGACCTCATTTTGTCTTCACTAGGTCGTACCGTTTTGGACGGGGCGCTGCCCCCTTGACCCCCGCGACCTGACCGGGCAGGTCGAACCCCGTAAGAGGTGGCGTTGCCCCCGCACCCCCACCTTGGGGGGTTGCCACCCCCCCCCCCCCCCGGACCCCCCTCCGTAGGGGATCTTATCTGAAAAACATTGAGCTGATTTCCTTGGATTTTATTCACATCTCCATATGCGATTTTTTGTGACTGATTGTTTCTACAATTGCTTCTGTGTTTTGTCACTTTATAATATAAAGGTTCCAATACTAGTAGTAAATATCAAAACTCTTTTAACAAACAATTTCAACTCTATTTTTAATAACAAAGCTATTTTCTTAAACCGTTTTCCAATCTATTAGTATATACAAACCTTTACCTCACTCGGATGAGAAATCTAATTAAACGACTTAGTAAAACAAGTGGTATGAAATGCTTGCGTTCACTTCATCAGTTAATTCTTGGACTTGTTCGATTGAACCTCTTGTGACAATTTTATTAGTGAAGATTTACAGTTTGTTCGTAAATATTTAAGTTAAGCAAGTGATTATGGGACATGAAGCTAAACTTCTATATTTACTAGCTTAGTGTAATTGACACTTCTCGTTGATCATGACGATCATTCTGATGATTTAGACCAGCAACTGTGCAATGTCTCTTGTTGCGAGGTTAGACTAGACACCACTTGTGTGATTCCACTCACACATACCTTTTTGCTTTTTGGTTAGTCTGGACCTTAATCTGTGTGATTCCATTCACACATGTGGGGTAGCTCCCCTTGGTCTTCGGACCGTCATGTGATAGGCCTCTTTCTCTTTTCTATGATTTCTGGACTTCTTGCATTGGTTTCTAGAATTTATGTCATTGACTTGTTATGAGTAGAAGTTTGGGGTATGATGCCCTTTCCGAATCTTTGAGAAGATTCTTGTGATATTGATTATCTCTTATTGATTGATCTTCTGTTGATCATTATTTACATACTTATAGTGGTATGTCATTATGGATATTTTATGTTTATGCCATATCTTTTATGTTATATCATGTCATCTGATATTTATAGCTAGACTGACCCGTTTATTATTTTCTCAAATAATACTCGGGTCAGACCGAGATGTTACAGGTGCTTCTGCTTGACTTCTTCCCAGGGATTCATCACTCTAACTTTTGGCTAACTGTTTAGATTAGCAGTTTTTGTTGTATACACTTGAGATATAGACTCATAGTTGTATTCCTTTGTATAACACGTGTTGCTATTCTTTTGTATTATCGTGGATCTTACTGACCACTACTCTGATGTACACTTTCATGTGTTAGTTATATTCATATCTTCTTCTGCCTTTGTGATATGGATATCTGTGACTGATTTGTGTTATGATTATTTCTATGTTTGTTTTCGAAGATTATTTATAGCCACCATGTGATAAGCAATTACATGGATGGTCGCTCCTCAATAGCCTTATTCTCCATGCTAGTTGTAACAACCCTGGTTTTGGAGATTACCTATAAATATTAAATTATAATGGTAGTTATAATTTAATATTGTGAACTAAAATAAAATTGGAGAAATTAAATTGTTTATTTGGAATAAACAATGAATTTTGGAATAAAATAAGAAAATAAAGTTTGAAACTATATTTTATTTGTTTCGGTTAATAATAAATGAAAAATAGTTTTTATTTGGAGAAAATGCAATAATTTTATTAATTATTGCCAATTACTTCTTTTAATAATTTTTAAAGGAAGTATTTGATTTTTAAAGGTTGTTTATTGAAATAAAAGATGGAAATTGGGTTAAAAATAAGTTTTTTTCTGTAAATAATGCTTTGAAATGGTTTGAAATATTTTTTTTAAGTGATAAAATAAATTTTGTGGAATTTTAGGAGTTAAAAACATGATTTTATTCGTTTATTTGAGTAAATAGTGCATTTTTTTAAATAAAGGAATTTAGTAATAAAAAAATATTTTAAAAATTAAAATTATCTTTTTTTTTATGTAAACATTTTATTTAATATGTTTGTATGTTTTCATATTTTGTTTGGTTTTAAAACATGAGAGAAATGTGATTTGTTTTGTAAAATAGTGTAACTTATGCATAATTGTGTATGCACATAAATTAAAACTTGGGCTATTTGATTTTTTTTTTCTTTTAATTGTTGGGTCCAAGCCCACTTATCCTAGGTTTGAAAGGAGAAAATAGAATTTCCTGTACGTTCATTTCTACCTCATCTTCTTCTTCTCTTTCCAGTAAATAAGAATTAGAAACCCACTCCACAAACTTCAAAATCCAAGCCAAATCTCCAAACCAAACCAAAAACTTGATGTTTTCTTTCAAATTAAAACATATTCTACAGGTAATCTACTCCAAAACTGAACTATTTCATCAAAAAAAAAAAATTAATTTGTGTAATAGGGTTGTATGTAATCTCTTTTTTTTGGGCTTGCATGTTTCTTTTTGAGTTTTTATAGGTATTTGAAGCATATTCTAGCTCCAAGCTCTCATCTTTCAGCCGAAATCCGAGACTTTGCATCAAAACAGCAAGGTGAGTTAATAAACTCACAATCTCTAGCTGAAGTAAAGCTTCAAATGCAAAGATATATGCACATAGGTTGAGAATATTGATTTTTTTTGGTTGATGTTTTTATTGAATTCTGTCCATCTTTGAAACTGAAACTAATTTGACAATAACTTCTTCATCCCTTATCCGATTTTAATAAATTTAAATGGTCCGGAAAGCTTAAATCCTATACTACAACTTTCATTTATTAACTTTTCTGTAATTTTGAGGTTATGTATGTCAAAATCGAATTTTTCTATTGTTATCCCGAGAGCAAAACCAAGATTTGCTCTGTGCACGTAGCTGAAACGAATATTGACATAACTTCCTTATTTCTTAACCGATTTTAATAATTTTAGATGTTCCGGAAAGCTTAAATCGTGTTCTACAACTTTCATGTATTAAGTTTTCTGTATTTCTGAGGTTAGGTATGTCAAAATCTAATTTTTCTATTGTTATCCCGAGAGCAAAACCAAGATTTGCTCTGTGCACGTAGCTGAAACGAATATTGACATAACTTCCTTATTTCTTAACCGATTTTAATAATTTTAGATGTTCCGGAAAGCATAAATCGTGTTCTACAACTTTCATGTATTAAGTTTTCTGTAGTTCTGAGGTTAGGTATGTCAAAATCTAATTTTTCTATTGTTATCCCGAGAGCAAAACCAAGATTTGCTCTGTGCACGTAGCTGAAACGAATTTTGACATAACTTTCTTGTTTCTTAACCGATTTTAATAATTTTAGATGTTCCGGAAAGTTTAAATCGTATTCTACAACTTTCATGTTTTGAGTATTCGGTAATTTTGATGTTAGTGTGGTAAAAAATGCAATGGTTCGTCGCTGTCCCGAGACAAAACGATAGAAGTTGTGAAATTCAAATCTCAGAATTGTTTTATCCATATCTTTTGCATTTCTTATCGGAATTCGATGATTTTTAATGTTCTGGAAAGCTTAGGATGTCGTCTACAACTTTTATGTTTTGTGTTTTCTCAAATTATGAACTTAAAAGAGGCAAACTGAACAAACAATACACAGGTCTGGGCAAAATGCCAAAGTTTATTTCTATGTATCTTGAATTGTTGCACCAGCTTTTGGTGTTTTCTTTTATGTTTTCCCGAACATGGTTTTGATGCCCATTTCAGTACATATATTGAGAGCTTTATATCATATATGCTCTAGTATTGAATCATTTATTTTCTTAAATTGTTCGAGCAAGTCTTTGATGATAAATTTTAATATAGATCTTGAGTGTTATATTATCTTATTCAAGGGATAAACCATGATTCTTTTGACTATATTTGGGTTGCTTCTACTATATAGAAGCCCGGATTTTCATGAATCCTTCATTGGGATTTTAATGATTCATTATGTGATGTTTTCATTATGATTCCGAGCACATGTGCACGTATTTTCAAACTATTTTTCCAAAAGTGCTCATATTTTATCTATTGTTCTAAGAAATATATTTTAAAAATTGATTTCATATAAAATATGATACAATTAATATTTCTAAATTATAAAGAGATTTTCAAATCGATTTCTTAAATATTTTCTGAAATTTATTTCAAAACCTGATTTAGCAAAAATATATTTTCTATATAAAGACACACGTTTTTGCACTTTTCGGACGTATGAGAAAGAGAATTAAACGATCTAGTAAAACATGTGGTATGGGACACATGAGTTTGCTTTTTCGGTTAATTCCGGACTTGTACGATCGAAACCTCTTGAGTATTGTATCTTGAGTTAATATTTAAGATTTTCAATTCCTATTATAGGAATTATCCGAGTAGCCAATATTTGGCGAGTTGAGATGTTCGAGATCTCCTATTATGAGAGTAAAAATTGTTGAGAACCACTTAAAGATGCTGTTTTACTTGCCGATGAGATGAGGCGAGTCTTGAGATGAGATTTTCCTTTTCGGAGATTATGGTTTATGAGAAACCATTATGAGATTTAATTGCATTTGCCGATGATATGAGGTAAATCTATTTATGAAGTATTCATGAAGTTAAGATGTTTATGATGATTTATGAAGTTAAGATGGTTATGATGATTTTTACTTGTCGATGAAATGAGACAAGTCACGATGGAACCATTACTCGTCGATGAGAAGAGATGAGTGTGGTATTATATTAACTCGCCGATGAGATGAGGCAGAGTGAGTTTTATGATGGTTCTGATGCTTTATGATGTTTTCTAATGTGGAACCAACTAACGATTAGTAAACCATTAGGGGAGAACGTATAGTATGGGATATACGTTCTCGCCTTTTGGGTTTCTATTCGAGAAGTTGAGACACATTCACGATGTTACTAGTGCTACAAACCGAGTACTCGATTGGAGTCATCACGATGTTCATGAGGTTATTACTCGACTCCAATCATCACGATGTTATTACTCGGGTTTTTGTGACTGGGTGTCATCAAGATGTTTCCGACTATAGTCAATCAAGATGATCACGATGTTATGATATTATGTGACCCCAAGTCATCAAGATAAATGGTACCAAATAATGGTAGTACTAGTCAAGATGTAAAGCACGTGCTATTTTCCATGAAGTTTAGATGTTTCGTTTTCACTGTTTTGATGATGATGCTTTATTATAGCCTTATGTAAGAAAAGGGCTTATTTATATACATGGTTTTATGATGATTTCGAATATGATGTTTTGGATTCTTTTCGGGCTCTATCAAGATGGATTTGAGACATTATATATATTTATACCAATGAGATGAGGTATAAATTATGGTAATGCTTTTATGATGAGTGTTGATAATAGATTTAAGATAGATTTATATTTATACCAATGATATGAGGTATAAATGATTATGGAAATTTCTTTATAATGAGTTTAATGATGGATTTTAGATCTATTTATATTTATACCGATGAGATGAGGTATAATAATTAAGAAGTTTCTATTAGATGGGTTTTATTTATGATGGATTCTTGTAGTTTAATTATCTTATGAAGATTTACTTTATGGTCCATATCCTCACCCATTTCATTCGGTTATATATATAATTAGATAAACCATGTCTATCTAATATACATATTGTATTCCTCTATGCAATCATGATGAACCATTGATGTATCACTCTAGAGATAACTTGATGACCTATATCATTCCATTGGTAATGATGGAATGGTTTTCCCCTTATCTCTTATCATCACCTTTACTAATGATAAGTTCTAGCTAGACTGACCCGTGTGTTTTCACTCGGGTCAGACCGAGTTGTTTCAGGTATCATTTATTGGGCTTAGCTTGAAGTTGATGTTGGATATCAGCTCTTCTTTCTCTTGAGTAGTTTATTTCTTCCGCATATTCTGATGTTCTTACATTTGATTCGATGTATATGGTGTGGTCGTGTACCACCTTTATTGTATTCATATTGTATTGTACTGAACGTGTATCAGTGTATATGTATATATATGATGTTGGTTACTGTTCTGTGATGTAGTTTACATTCAGTTATTGTATTTTGTTCTGATAGATCCGTTAGCCACCTATAGTTTTGGATTAAGCATTTACTGGGTATGTCGATCCACTTGAGTTGAAAAAAAAATTATATTGCATTTATCGACGTACTCAATGGATGTTTAAGACAAAATTATAGATGGTCGCCCTTAACCAGCCCTATTCTCCGCTTTAGTAGACGGAATTACTTGTTAATTCTTTTTGCTAAGGTGGGTCTCGGGGTGGGGCGTTACAGCTTGGTATCAGAGCTGTGGTCAGAACAAAGTAGGATAAACACAGAACAGTACGTATATCATGATACATCAAAGTACAATACGGATGAATCATTGTTTTTTTTTCGAGCTTGCTTTCAAATTGAGCCTTGATTCTTTTTTGAGTTTTGGGATTGTTGAGGTGGAATATGTATAGGAATATAGATATATTATATTCTATAGTGTTCCATAATAGAGTTTGATGTCATCTTGTCTTTTATAAAATCTTATTTAGGATTGTTCTATTCTTATTTTTATCGATACGAGTGAATTCGTATCGATGGAGCTGATTGATTTCTTTGAGCATTCTCGTTGCATTCCTTTGAGAGTTGTGAATCCTATTAAAGGGATCCACAATGATTGGCTTGTTGTGAGCATTCTGAGTTCTCTATTTGTTGTTGCTTTAGTGAGTATTTGTTTATTACTCACTATCTTGAAATGTATCTGATTTGTGATGGATTGACTTATTTGATGTTAAGTCCGATTCTTTTGTTGTTACAGGATCCTATATTTATTTAGGCATCCTAATTTGATTAGGTTATTATTTCTATCACTTTGGAATGTTAGTGATGATTCTGAAGTTTCTGTATTCACTCTTGAGTATCGAGATGTTGATGATATATCTCGAATTCCAGTCAAGGTGACTTTGTTGAGTTTTGTGAGTCCGTTTGGATTTGACATCCAATCGGTACAATTGAGTGTTGAGGTAACCTTTTTCCTAGCACTTCGGTTATCCTTCCATGCGGATATCCACTAAGGAATGAGGCGAATTTCTAGATTGTTCAAGTTTGATGAGTTTATCATTCAGCTTCGTTTGAGTGTTTTTTTTTTCATATACTCAATCAATGTTATCCTTTAGCATTACTCCGACTGAAGTAGTGATTCGTGGATTGTTTCTTCTTCTCCTTCGAGAAGAATATCTTGCTTATCCTGTATCTTGATGATTTTTGGGAGTGGCTCGTGACATCGTAAGATTGACGAACACTCTATCTCCTTCTATTGATTTTGAGAATCGGGTATTCTGGGAATATCTCGATGCATTCTCTTAATGTTCTTTGGTTTGAGTTTTGAAGCTATATAAATATATGAGTTTTAAAGAGAAATTTGAGCTTTGAGATATTTTAAAAAAAAAAAAATCAAAGAATTTTTGAGAATATATTTACATGAGTAATATTTCTTTTATAAAAATAATTTGAGAGTGTTGGGTTGTCCATCGAGTAGTTAAGAGTTCTAGTCGATACGCCCGATCAACGTTATCGATAGGAATCTCCTAAATGCTATGATGAGACAATCAGACACGATGGTTTGTGTTTTAAAAATTGAGATTTTGAAAATAATGTTTGAGATTAAATATTAAATTTATTTTTGAATGCTAATTGCAGCCATTGATTTTAGAGACGAGTATCAGAGTGGCGAGGCAGTTTTGATCGTTCGATCGACTCTGCAGCCAACGAGCATATCTATTTATTAGGGATTCAGTGGCGAGGCAATGCCATTTATTTATAAATTTATTTTGAAGCAAGAGAAGAAATTTGAATTTTAACTTTGAATTTTATATTACTTACTAAGTAATATAGTAAAGAGTTTGATAAATTTTCAAATGTTGAGAATTGAGATTTAAAAGTTAAAGGATGTTGAGAAAAAAAATAAGAATGTTCTGCTTATGAAATTCTATGGTCTGCTAACTCTAAGTATTGTACTTGTGAAATCACAGGATTTGCCGAGCAAACTAGTCCTGATCCTTTCATCCTCTGTTGAGGGTGAATATCTATAATCCTATCTTTCGATTTGAATCTTGTTGTGATGAAATAGGTGTTATAGATAACTTCCATTATAGAAATTGCGTGGACGCAATTTTTTTAAGGGGAGGAGTCTGTAACAACCCTGGTTTTGGAGATTACCTATAAATATTAAATTATAATGGTAGTTATAATTTAATATTGTGAACTAAAATAAAATTGGAGAAATTAAATTGTTTATTTGGAATAAACAATGAATTTTGGAATAAAATAAGAAAATAAAGTTTGAAACTATATTTTATTTGTTTCGGTTAATAATAAATGAAAAATAGTTTTTATTTGGAGAAAATGCAATAATTTTATTAATTATTGCCAATTACTTCTTTTAATAATTTTTAAAGGAAGTATTTGATTTTTAAAGGTTGTTTATTGAAATAAAAGATGGAAATTGGGTTAAAAATAAGTTTTTTTCTGTAAATAATGCTTTGAAATGGTTTGAAATATTTTTTTTAAGTGATAAAATAAATTTTGTGGAATTTTAGGAGTTAAAAACATGATTTTATTCGTTTATTTGAGTAAATAGTGCATTTTTTTAAATAAAGGAATTTAGTAATAAAAAAATGTTTTAAAAATTAAAATTATCTTTTTTTTTATGTAAACATTTTATTTAATATGTTTGTATGTTTTCATATTTTGTTTGGTTTTAAAACATGAGAGAAATGTGATTTGTTTTGTAAAATAGTGTAACTTATGCATAATTGTGTATGCACATAAATTAAAACTTGGGCTATTTGATTTTTTTTTTCTTTTAATTGTTGGGTCCAAGCCCACTTATCCTAGGTTTGAAAGGAGAAAATAGAATTTCCTGTACGTTCATTTCTACCTCATCTTCTTCTTCTCTTTCCAGTAAATAAGAATTAGAAACCCACTCCACAAACTTCAAAATCCAAGCCAAATCTCCAAACCAAACCAAAAACTTGATGTTTTCTTTCAAATTAAAACATATTCTACAGGTAATCTACTCCAAAACTGAACTATTTCATCAAAAAAAAAAAATTAATTTGTATAATAGGGTTGTATGTAATCTCTTTTTTTTGGGCTTGCATGTTTCTTTTTGAGTTTTTATAGGTATTTGAAGCATATTCTAGCTCCAAGCTCTCATCTTTCAGCCGAAATCCGAGACTTTGCATCAAAACAGCAAGGTGAGTTAATAAACTCACAATCTCTAGCTGAAGTAAAGCTTCAAATGCAAAGATATATGCACATAGGTTGAGAATATTGATTTTTTTTGGTTGATGTTTTTATTGAATTCTGTCCATCTTTGAAACTGAAACTAATTTGACAATAACTTCTTCATCCCTTATCCGATTTTAATAAATTTAAATGGTCCGGAAAGCTTAAATCCTATACTACAACTTTCATTTATTAACTTTTCTGTAATTTTGAGGTTATGTATGTCAAAATCGAATTTTTCTATTGTTATCCCGAGAGCAAAACCAAGATTTGCTCTGTGCACGTAGCTGAAACGAATATTGACATAACTTCCTTATTTCTTAACCGATTTTAATAATTTTAGATGTTCCGGAAAGCTTAAATCGTGTTCTACAACTTTCATGTATTAAGTTTTCTGTATTTCTGAGGTTAGGTATGTCAAAATCTAATTTTTCTATTGTTATCCCGAGAGCAAAACCAAGATTTGCTCTGTGCACGTAGCTGAAACGAATATTGACATAACTTCCTTATTTCTTAACCGATTTTAATAATTTTAGATGTTCCGGAAAGCATAAATCGTGTTCTACAACTTTCATGTATTAAGTTTTCTGTAGTTCTGAGGTTAGGTATGTCAAAATCTAATTTTTCTATTGTTATCCCGAGAGCAAAACCAAGATTTGCTCTGTGCACGTAGCTGAAACGAATTTTGACATAACTTTCTTGTTTCTTAACCGATTTTAATAATTTTAGATGTTCCGGAAAGTTTAAATCGTATTCTACAACTTTCGTGTTTTGAGTATTCGGTAATTTTGATGTTAGTGTGGTAAAAAATGCAATGGTTCGTCGCTGTCCCGAGACAAAACGATAGAAGTTGTGAAATTCAAATCTCAGAATTGTTTTATCCATATCTTTTGCATTTCTTATCGGAATTCGATGATTTTTAATGTTCTGGAAAGCTTAGGATGTCGTCTACAACTTTTATGTTTTGTGTTTTCTCAAATTATGAACTTAAAAGAGGCAAACTGAACAAACAATACACAGGTCTGGGCAAAATGCCAAAGTTTATTTCTATGTATCTTGAATTGTTGCACCAGCTTTTGGTGTTTTCTTTTATGTTTTCCCGAACATGGTTTTGATGCCCATTTCAGTACATATATTGAGAGCTTTATATCATATATGCTCTAGTATTGAATCATTTATTTTCTTAAATTGTTCGAGCAAGTCTTTGATGATAAATTTTAATATAGATCTTGAGTGTTATATTATCTTATTCAAGGGATAAACCATGATTCTTTTGACTATATTTGGGTTGCTTCTACTATATAGAAGCCCGGATTTTCATGAATCCTTCATTGGGATTTTAATGATTCATTATGTGATGTTTTCATTATGATTCCGAGCACATGTGCACGTATTTTCAAACTATTTTTCCAAAAGTGCTCATATTTTATCTATTGTTCTAAGAAATATATTTTAAAAATTGATTTCATATAAAATATGATACAATTAATATTTCTAAATTATAAAGAGATTTTCAAATCGATTTCTTAAATATTTTCTGAAATTTATTTCAAAACCTGATTTAGCAAAAATATATTTTCTATATAAAGACACACGTTTTTGCACTTTTCGGACGTATGAGAAAGAGAATTAAACGATCTAGTAAAACATGTGGTATGGGACACATGAGTTTGCTTTTTCGGTTAATTCCGGACTTGTACGATCGAAACCTCTTGAGTATTGTATCTTGAGTTAATATTTAAGATTTTCAATTCCTATTATAGGAATTATCCGAGTAGCCAATATTTGGCGAGTTGAGATGTTCGAGATCTCCTATTATGAGAGTAAAAATTGTTGAGAACCACTTAAAGATGCTGTTTTACTTGCCGATGAGATGAGGCGAGTCTTGAGATGAGATTTTCCTTTTCGGAGATTATGGTTTATGAGAAACCATTATGAGATTTAATTGCATTTGCCGATGATATGAGGTAAATCTATTTATGAAGTATTCATGAAGTTAAGATGTTTATGATGATTTATGAAGTTAAGATGGTTATGATGATTTTTACTTGTCGATGAAATGAGACAAGTCACGATGGAACCATTACTCGTCGATGAGAAGAGATGAGTGTGGTATTATATTAACTCGCCGATGAGATGAGGCAGAGTGAGTTTTATGATGGTTCTGATGCTTTATGATGTTTTCTAATGTGGAACCAACTAACGATTAGTAAACCATTAGGGGAGAACGTATAGTATGGGATATACGTTCTCGCCTTTTGGGTTTCTATTCGAGAAGTTGAGACACATTCACGATGTTACTAGTGCTACAAACCGAGTACTCGATTGGAGTCATCACGATGTTCATGAGGTTATTACTCGACTCCAATCATCACGATGTTATTACTCGGGTTTTTGTGACTGGGTGTCATCAAGATGTTTCCGACTATAGTCAATCAAGATGATCACGATGTTATGATATTATGTGACCCCAAGTCATCAAGATAAATGGTACCAAATAATGGTAGTACTAGTCAAGATGTAAAGCACGTGCTATTTTCCATGAAGTTTAGATGTTTCGTTTTCACTGTTTTGATGATGATGCTTTATTATAGCCTTATGTAAGAAAAGGGCTTATTTATATACATGGTTTTATGATGATTTCGAATATGATGTTTTGGATTCTTTTCGGGCTCTATCAAGATGGATTTGAGACATTATATATATTTATACCAATGAGATGAGGTATAAATTATGGTAATGCTTTTATGATGAGTGTTGATAATAGATTTAAGATAGATTTATATTTATACCAATGATATGAGGTATAAATGATTATGGAAATTTCTTTATAATGAGTTTAATGATGGATTTTAGATCTATTTATATTTATACCGATGAGATGAGGTATAATAATTAAGAAGTTTCTATTAGATGGGTTTTATTTATGATGGATTCTTGTAGTTTAATTATCTTATGAAGATTTACTTTATGGTCCATATCCTCACCCATTTCATTCGGTTATATATATAATTAGATAAACCATGTCTATCTAATATACATATTGTATTCCTCTATGCAATCATGATGAACCATTGATGTATCACTCTAGAGATAACTTGATGACCTATATCATTCCATTGGTAATGATGGAATGGTTTTCCCCTTATCTCTTATCATCACCTTTACTAATGATAAGTTCTAGCTAGACTGACCCGTGTGTTTTCACTCGGGTCAGACCGAGTTGTTTCAGGTATCATTTATTGGGCTTAGCTTGAAGTTGATGTTGGATATCAGCTCTTCTTTCTCTTGAGTAGTTTATTTCTTCCGCATATTCTGATGTTCTTACATTTGATTCGATGTATATGGTGTGGTCGTGTACCACCTTTATTGTATTCATATTGTATTGTACTGAACGTGTATCAGTGTATATGTATATATATGATGTTGGTTACTGTTCTGTGATGTAGTTTACATTCAGTTATTGTATTTTGTTCTGATAGATCCGTTAGCCACCTATAGTTTTGGATTAAGCATTTACTGGGTATGTCGATCCACTTGAGTTGAAAAAAAAATTATATTGCATTTATCGACGTACTCAATGGATGTTTAAGACAAAATTATAGATGGTCGCCCTTAACCAGCCCTATTCTCCGCTTTAGTAGACGGAATTACTTGTTAATTCTTTTTGCTAAGGTGGGTCTCGGGGTGGGGCGTTACACTAGTTGACAGCACTACACCGTAGTGTTCTTGGCTAGTTTGGGTATAGAGGTGGGGCGTCACATTCTATTTGTTAAATTTCATGTCATATCATCTGTTATTTATATATGTTGTTAACTGTTCATTTATATATGTTTATCACACTGCAAGTTCCCTATAGATTAGGTTCACTATGGTTTGAAATGATAAATACCCAATGGACTTTAGAATAGGGAAAATTTATTATGGGCTAAAATGATAGGCCTGAACGGTTTTATTTATTTGTTTTTAAATTATGATTCGGAGTTTGAAATGATAGAACCCGGATTTTTCTTTGTAAACTGCGGATTGAAATGATACATATCCGTATCACTTGACCTAGGTTAGAAAACTATATACAGGCCCGTGGTTATTTTATAAAGTGTTTTCGGATATTTTTAAGTATTTTAAAATATAAATTTATGAAATTTGATTTAAATAGATTTTGAAATGTTTTAAAATAAAGAAATTATGATTTTTCTATGAGTTAAAAATGTACTTAATGAATGGTTAAATTGGATTATTGAAATATAACTTAAGTTTGGAAATTTAGAATTTTGGTTAAAAATGATATTTAAGTTATATAAATAAAATGAAAATTTATTCTTATTTGGTAATTGGTAAATATGATAATTTGATTTAAATTTGAATTTAAATGATTCAATAAAGTACTATTGGTTTTTCTATGAATTAAAATGGTTAAGTAAATGAATGCTTAAAAGTGAAATTTTAAAATACAACTTGATTTGGAAATGTGGAATTTGGTTTTGTTTAAAGGTTTAAGTTAATTAAATAAATTGGAAATTTAGTGTAATTTATGAAATGGAGATTTGAAAATGTAAGTGTTAATAATGTGTCAAATGTAAAAATAGGAAAATTGTACAATTGAATTTGTTAAGCGAAATTAATAAAAAATTTGGATTTTTCTGTAAAGGTTTGCTTTATAAAAATCATAAATTAAAAGAGTATTTAATAAACATCTTTGAATGTTAAAATATGATTTTTTTTTTATAATGTTTAAATGGTTTAAATTGAAATGTTTTCAAGTATAACTTACAACAGCTTTTTCTGAATGCTGAAAAGGGTTGAAATTTTCAATGTTTATGGTTTTAACTTAGTAAATGAACTCAGAATGGTTTAAAACTTTGGAAATTGAATACTTGTTTTGAAAGTATGTAAAATTCACTTTTAAATGGTTTAAATGAATTATTTTGATTGAAAATATAAGCTATTTAAAAGGTGATTTGGAATGATAATAAATGAATGATATCTTTGAATTTGAAAGGTATTTAAAGTTGAATATTTGAATTTGAACTTATTAAAATGAAGTTATGAAAGATATGATATTTTGATATTAAAATGATTTGAAAATTAAGTTTTCAAAGATATGATATTTTGATATGAAAATGATCTGAAAATGAAGTTTTGAAAGATATGATATTTTGATATATATTAAATGTTTTGAAATGAAGTTTTGAAAGATATGATATTTTGATATATTAAATGTTTTGAAATAAAGTTTGGAAAGATATGATATTTTGATATATATTAGATGATTTGAAAATAAAATTCTGAAAGATATGATATTTTGATATTAAAATGATTTGAAATAAAATTTTGAAAGATATGATATTTTGATATTAAAATGATTTAAAAATGAAATTATGAAAGATATGATATTTTGATATTAAAATGATTTGGAAATGTAGCTTTGAAAGGATATGATATTTATGTGTTAAAATGATTTGAAAGGAAGTTTTGAAAGGATATGATATTTTGATATATTGAAATGTTTAGAAATGACTTGATATTTATTTTGATAAATAATTGAATTTGAAAGATATAGTATGTTGATATATTGAAATGATTTGGAAATGATTTAATCTTTATTTTGATAATGATTTGGATTGAAAAGGATATTTTATTTTTGAAGTATAAAATATTGTTTTAAAGTTATAACCATGGGTTATAATAACGATTGGTTGGCAAAGAGACCGGGATCGGATATGGGCATACTCTCTGTCGATACCGAAAACCACTTTGACAACCGTGTACGCGATGGAGATTCCAGAATGAAGTAGGATGGTGGGGATGTTCTTGAGGTATATTACATGGAACCAACTCCCGTGAGTTGGCATAAGGTGGCTAAAACAGGAGCGATCTCGGGCAAGTTGAGGTCGCACCTCGTAGCGGACGCATTTCTTCGATACATACTATTACTTGTGATTGTTTGGGCGCGCCTTCGATTTTTGTGGGAATGTGTTCCGCGGTGGGCGTATATGGCTGCTGCGTTACCACCAACCCGAGTGTCGCAATTGGTATATCTACCCTGGCATTGCCTTGTGTGTCGTGTCACCTACCATATAGAGCATTTACTACGAGTATCTATTTATGTCGTACCTATGCAGTATCTTCTCGTAGTTTCCCGATCAGGAGATATGCATGTATTGTATAGACTATTGGAATTATTTGTGTTAAGGTGGAAAATGTAAAGCCTTAACTCTATTTAAAAGTATGTTTATTTTACTGTTAGATATTATTATAATAGCGCAATGTACTATATAGTAAATAGTTTAACGGATCCTTAGAGGATGGGCGGTCCGAAGCATCCTTTAAGTTACTTGTACTTTCACTACAGTTCACTTGAGTTGGTTTACATTGTATAAGTATGTATGTCCTGACTCGAGTGTTTGTATTTTTATTTACGCTCGGGTCAGCCTGAGTATTCACAGATTTGGATTTCCACTTTCTAGAGATTGGAATCACCGGAGATTATCTACTAGTCTAGTTTTTATCTTTTTCAGTCTGTTGTTCCTTTTCAGCTCTTGTATTAGTAGACTTCTATGTATTGAGACTTCTGTTGTACTCTATTTCTTCCGTTGTATCTTTTGTAACTTTGATATATTTATACAATAGCTTCATGAACTACTATTTCTTTTACTCCGCTGCACCATTATTACTCTGTGTCTGTGATCTGTGGTTTTATTTACAGCATATTCTGAGATTTGCCAAATTTTATTTACAACGCGGTATTTTGAGCAATTCAAGTCCGACATGTGCGGATGCGAATGGTTGAAAATACCATGTTGTTACAATTTATAATATAGTTTCAAAATTTATTTCATTACTAAATTTGAAAAACCGTATTTGAAAAACATATTGTGTTAGTTTGCTCTTTTCAAGTGTTTTGGAAATCTTATCGATAGTGTTGATTAGAAGAATCGATCAAAAACCCAAATCAACATAAACAACTCAAACAACACAATATATAAACATTTTAAACATTAGTTTACAAATACACTTCAAGAATGATTTGATGATAAGTTGGAAACAAGGTGAGATGATTAAATAACAGAATAGGAAGATTGATAAGCTTATATAAATCGCAGACAACCTTAATCGGGTCAAAAGTGACTTAAAGAATAAGATAGATGTGCATTTCTGGGGTAAATGAATATTCGGTCTCAAGATATAGAATTTGAGATAATAAGAGATACTAGCATCTAAACCGAGGATATAAAATCTTTGGTGAATCGATGCTGTTGTAAAGGATTTTCACCCCTTTACAAATCAAATTGAGATTGGCAGGACCGCCGATTCATTATAAATATCATTCGAAGTGGAGTTATGGGATACTCCAGAATCCAAAGAAGATGAATAGTGAGGGACACGAATGAATTTTGGAACCGCAGGAAACGTTCCAAAATTCAAAGGAATTGTGTCAAAAAGGAAGAGGTTCAAACTCAAATGAAAGTGATTGTGTAAATATATTTACATATATGTTGAGTTTGCCTAGAGCTACCAAAGCTCTGATACCACATGTAACAACCCGATATTTCGCATCCACGCGTGTCGGACTTGAATTGCTCAAAACACCGCATTGTAAATAAAATTTGGAAAATCTCAGAATATAAAGTAAATAAGTAATCTGATGCAGCGGATTAATCAAAATAAACTTCAATCGGTGAAAGTAGCAATCGGTGGATTGATGAATACCAAAATGCCCAAATTCGTTGATCCGAAGATACCGAATTCTAGTTATCTCAAACACGTTGATAGCGCACTATACCGTGTTCAAAGATCTACGATTCTTCGTACGTTGATCTAGCGCGCTAGATTCCGTGAATCGGCTTCTACGATCGTTGAATCGAGCGCACTCGATTAACCGAAAGAGGAGATAGGAGATTACACTCAACTACCAGTTTAAGAAGAAAGCACACAGCAATCAACAAGAAATTTTATTCAAAAATCAACCAACAAAAAGTTACAACACACTCGCTATTTATAGTAGTTCACAACCGCCCTTAAGTCGTATACGACTCATCCTCCACGACTCACGACTTAAGAACATAACACGACTCAACATCACGCGACTTACGACTCAACGCAGGCCGACTTAACTCATTACAACGACCTAAAACAGTACAACACAAGTCCATCACGACACACGACTCAAGGAAACAACACTTACACACATCAGAACATCGTACATGACATACGACTTAGCTTAAGTCGGCATCGACTAAAAGAAGGCCTTCAGAAAACTCCATACGACTTAACTCCGAACGACTCATCTCCGAGCGACTCATCCCTGAACGACTCATCTCCAGGTGACTTAACTTCGTTCCTTCGTTATGTCGTATAACCATAGGTTGTAGCTCGTTCCTGTTAGGTCGCGGAAACGACTCATCGTAATATGGCACTACCCCGTTATCTCGTAAGTTGATGAGTCGGGTTTCCTTTAGGTCGTAACCCGTAGACTCGTTAGGTCGTAAACTTAATGCCACTTCCCTCTCTGGTTCCTTGTTAAGTCGTAGACGACTTATGGATGAGTCGTTGTGTCGTGGACGACTCATCAAACTCGAACACCTCAAACTCCTGTTAAGTCGTAACTCGTTCTCTCCATTCTTGTTAAGCCATAGCTCTTTCCTTCCAGCTTTGTTAAGTCGTAGACGACTTATGCCCTCTTCATTAACTCGTATTCCCTTCCCACGTGATTCCTTAAGTTGACTCGTGCTCGACTTACGAGTTAAAACCGAAACTTCTTGACTCGTGCACGACTTAAGAGTATGAAACGAAGCTTCATTATTTTGTGAATGACCTAACCTCTGAACTTCTGTAGATCGTGCTGCATCATCCTCCCCTGGTTGAGAAAAATTCGTCCTCGAATTTGTAAATTCTTCCCCATCAAAATGTTTATCTCCATAATATGGCACAAGATGCTTAACATTGAATACGTCAGAAGTGTACACATCCTCCGACAGCTTCAACTTATAAGCGTTTTGATTAATTCGTTTCACAACTTCGACAGGACCAATTTTTCTGGCTTTCAACTTGTTATAAGCGCCCACTGGAAAACGATCCTTCGTTAACACAGCATACACCAAATCACCTTCGTTAAATTCAACATTTCGTCGCTTCAAATTTGCAGTTCGCCTATACTTCTCATTTGACTTCTCCAATCGTTCCTGAACGATTTTATGACATTCAGTTAATTCATCAACAAAATCAACAGCTCGTTTAACTGTCCCCCTCGGTCGTGGTACTACCGTTAAGTCCAACGGTCCCCTGGGTAAACTTGAATATACTATCTGAAATGGACTGAATCCTGTGCTTCGATTTACTGCATGATTATGTGCAAACTCTGCCTGGCATAACTTCATGTCCCAACTCTTCAGATTATCCTGCACAAGACATCGCAACAAATTTCCCAACGATCTATTAACAACTTCTGTCTGTCCATCTGTTTGCGGATGATAAGCGCTACTAAATTTGAACTTCGTTCCCACCATCTTGCACAAACTAAGCCAAAAATGGCTCAAAAATCTAGTATCCCGATCATAAACAATAGATTCTGGTAACCCATGTAATCGATACACCTCCTTAAAGAATAATTGTGCCACTCGAACTGCATCCGCTGTCTTCTTGCAGGCAATAAAATGTGCCATTTTCGAAAATCTATCCACCACAACAAATATAGAATCATTTCCCCTTTGAGTTCTAGGCAAACCCAAAACGAAATCCATGCTGATATCCACCCATGGTTTTGACTGTACAGGTAATGGCATATACAATCCCGCATTTGTCGCTGTTCCTTTCGAAACCTGACAAATATGACACCTCTCCACAAACCTTTCAACTTCTTTCCTCATCGACGGCCAAAAGTAAGATTGAGAAATCAAATGCAACGTACGATCACGGCCCACATGTCCTTCCTCGTGTAACTCTTTGATAATCTTCAATCTCAAACTGCTCTCTGGAATACACAATCGATTTCCTTTAAACAAGAATCCATCAACCAACATAAATTCATCAGTACTCCCATCCTTAACTTTCTCAACAAACTTTGCAAAGTAAGGATCCTCCTCAAACAATTCTGGTAATAATTCAAACCCTGTCACCTCAACTTTCATTGTAGTCAACAAAAGGTTCCGTCTACTCAAAGCATCAGCCACACGATTCGTCACCCAAGATTTGTGCTTAACAACAAAGGTAAATTGCTGTAAATATGCAATCCACGATGCATGTCTCGCTGAAATCTTATCCTGCCCCTGTAAATGTTTCAATGCTTCATGGTCTGTGTAAAGAACAAACTCTTTCTGAAAAAGATAATGTCTCCAGTGCTTCACGGCTTGCACAACTGCATAAAACTCAACATCGTATGTACTATATCTCATCTTTGCCCCTGATAACTTCTCACTGAAATAAGCAACTGGCCTCCCACTCTGACTCAACACTCCTCCAATCCCAACCTTTGATGCATCAGTGTGTAGCTCAAACAATAACTGAAAATTTGGTAATACAAGAATTGGTGCTGTCGTCAAAAGTTCTTTGATTCGTTCGAAAGCAACCCTCGCTTCCTTCGACCAAGAAAACTGTTTCCCTTTCATACAATCAGTAACCGGTGCCATCACGCTACTGAAGTGTGGAATAAACCTTCGGTAGAATGATGCCAATCCATGAAAACTTCTAACTTCAGTGATAGTTCTCGGCTGTGGCCAATTTCTAATAGCTTCAACTTTACTCTGGTCCACCTGGATTCCCTTCTCAGATACAACATATCCCAAAAATAATACACTTCGAGTCATGAACACACATTTCTTCGTAGCTGCATAAAATTGTTCCTCACGAAGAATAATTAACACCTTTCTCAAATGCTCTACATGCTCCTCTGTGCTCGCACTATAAATCAGAATATCATCAAAGTAAACTACAACAAACTTCCTAATGTACGGTCTGAAAATTTGATTCATCACCCTCATAAATGTACTTGGTGCATTCGATAGACCAAACGGCATAACCAACCATTCATATAAACCTTCCCTCGTCTTGAATGCGGTCTTCCATTCGTCTCCCGGTCTAATTCGAATCTGATGATAACCACTCTTCAAATCAATCTTCGAAAAGATAGTACCCCACTCAACTGATCTAGCAAGTCATCCAACCTCGGCATAGGAAACTTTTAGCGAACAGTAATCTTGTTCAAAGCTCTACTATCGGTACACATTCTCCATGTTCCATCCTTCTTCGGCACCAACAAAGCTGGTACTGCACAAGGACTCAAGCTTTCCTGAACACGTCCCTGCTCTAACAACTCTTCCACTTGCCTTCGTAACTCCTCATGTTCCTTTGGACTTATTCGGTAATGTGGTCGATGTGGTAAAACTGCTCCCGGAACAAGATCAATTTGATGTTGAATGTCCCTCAGTGGCGGTAACTCCTTAGGCAACTCTTCTGGAAATACATCTTCAAATTCTTTCAAATCTGGCTTTGCTTCTTCTAGAATTTCAACCTCTTCACTACACTCTCGCCCAATCAACAAAAAGACTTCAGGCTCCTCTTCAACCTCCTTGACAAACTCTTTCAAAGATAGCAAAGTTTTCAGTTCTTCGATCTCTTCTAGCTTGCTTTCCTTCTGTTGCTGCTTCTTGGGAACTAAAGTGATTTTAGTACCTTCAAACATGAAACTATAGCTATCAGCACGACCATCATGTTGCACTGCTCTATCAAACTGCCATGGTCTGCCCAACAACAGATGACACACATCCATGTCCACAACATCACACCAAATTTCGTCTTTGTACTTCTTCCCAATGGAAAAATTAACACAAGCCCTTCGACACACCTTCACTTCACCTCCCTTCCTTAACCATGCTAGCTTGTACGGTTTAGGATGTTTCTCATTTTTCAAGTTCAACTTCCTTACTGCTTCTGTAGAGATAATACTATCACAGCTTCCAGCATCAATAACGAACTTGCAAACTTTCCCTAGAATAGTGCATGTCGACTGAAAAATATTGCTTCTCAACCAACTAGAATCCTCCTCTTGCTTTGGTGTAAGACATGACCTCCTCATCATAAGATTACAACCTTCATCTCCAGACAATTCTTCTTCCTCCTCAACATAAGGTATATTTGAACATTCTGCCTCCTCACCATCATCCTCCTTAACTTCTGCAACCATGGTTCGCTTCTTTGGCTTCGGACATTCATTGCTTTTATGACCCAACTCCTAGCAATTGTAACATTTGAAACCACTGCTACCCTTCGCCTTCTCATCCTCCTTCACCACTGGCTTACTGACAGGTTTAGGAACATTAGAACTCCCACGAACACCCTTCACTTGATTATTGGAATTAGTAAACACACCACCTCCACGCCTTCCCTGCTTCTCCCAAGCCAACGCTTTCTGATGTGCCTCTGCTACTGATCTAGGATCAAACATATTAACCATATCCTGGATCTGCATTCTCAATCCCCCAATGAATCTGGCAGTTAGCTGTTCTTCCGTTTCCATAATATCATTCCTGGCAATGAGTTGGTAAAATTCATTAGCATAATCACTAACAGACTTCGTCCCTTGCCTCAGATTCTGCAACCTCTGGTACATAAGTGATTGGTAGTTGTAAGGCAAAAATGTAGCTCGCATCAACTTCTTCATCTTCTCCAATGATTCAATCTTTGACTTTCCCATTCTCTCTCTTGTAAGTTTAGTTTGCTGCCACCATGCCAAAGCTCTCCCCCTCAACCTAATAGCAACCAACTTCACTCTTCTATGTTCAGGAACTTCCTTGAAATCAAAGATCTCTTCAACATTAGACAACCAATCTAAGAATTCTTCAGCTACCATTCCACCCTTAAACTCTGGAATTTCCATCTTCATCCCCGACTCCCATCGACGATCATCTTCAACATCCTGATAAGAATTTCGAACTGGGTCTCGATCTCGATAATGAATACTTGCTCTATCACCCTCTTCATCAAAATCAAAAGTACGCCTACATCGATCTCGACCATTGTCATCCCTTCGTTTATGCATGCTTCTTCGACTATGTCTCTCTTCATCTCTATATGCCTCATTGTCAAATTCACGTTGACTTCTTCTCTCTTCATGTCCATAGTCATGATGATCTCTCCGTGATGAAATTGATGTTTCTCTTCTATCTCTAAAAGATTGCGGTGATACCCTCCTTGCTTCCGTAACCAATGGCGAAACTCGGTTTCCTCCATGGTTCGAGTTTGGTGATCTCCCCCTTTGAGTTTGATTCAAGTCATTCATCAACTTCTCTAATTTTCCAATGCCTTCATCAAATTTCTCATTAATACGTTGTTCCATAAGCTCGGCTTCTTCTCTTCTATACAAAGCTTCAACGTCTTGATGATGGTTAGCTCTCCTTGGAGGCATGATTGGAAACTCTTCACAAACACTTCAAAACTTCTTAACTACTTCAACAAATGCTTCAAAACTTGCAACGCAAGTCAAACAATTCACGGCTCAATTCAATTTGGCTCAACTATCACTTGACTCGGCTCGGCAACAAGCAACGACTCAAGGATAGGTCGGTTTCAACTCAACAAAGCACGGCTTAACTGCACTTGGCTCGGCCACCTACTTCAACCCTTCAATTCAAACAACAACAAGGCACGGCTCCAATCACTAGCTCGGCCTCAATACTTCAAACACCTTTTCAACTCTAGATACAAAATGAAATGGATCAAAGTCTTCAACCTCGTTGCAACTTCAATATGAACACGATGAACAACTTCAAACTTCAACACTTGGCTCCAAGACCCGATTTAGCTATGATTGGCTAAAACAAGCTCTGATACCAAAACTGACGCAGCGGATTAATCAAAATAAACTTCAATCGGTGAAAGTAGCAATCGGTGGATTGATGAATACCAAAATGCCCAAATTCGTTGATCCGAAGATACCGAATTCTAGCTATCTCAAACACGTTGATAGCACACTATACCGTGTTCAAAGATCTACGATTCTTCGTACGTTGATCTAGCGCACTAGATTCCGTGTATCGGCTTCTACGATCGTTGAATCGAGCGCACTCGATTAACCGAAAGAGGAGATAGGAGATTACACTCAACTACCAATTTAAGAAGAAAGCACACAGCAATCAACAAGAAATTTTATTCAAAAATCAACCAACAAAAAGTTACAACACACTCGCTATTTATAGTAGTTCACAACCGCCCTTAAGTCGTATACGACTCATCCTCCACGACTCACGACTTAAGAACATAACAAGACTCAACATCACGCGACTTACGACTCAACGCAGGCCGACTTAACTCATTACAACGACCTAAAACAGTACAACACAAGTCCATCACGACACATGACTCAAGGAAACAACACTTACACACATCAGAACATAGTACACGACATACGACTTAGCTTAAGTCGGCATCGACTTAAAGAAGGCCTTCAGAAAACTCCATACGTCTTAACTCCGAACGACTCATCTTCGAGCGACTCATCCCTGAACGACTCATCTCCAGGTGACTTAACTTCGTTCCTTCGTTATGTCGTATAACCATAGGTCGTAGCTCGTTCCTGTTAGGTCGCGGAAACGACTCATCGTAATATGGCACCACCCCGTTATCTCGTAAGTTGATGAGTTGGGTTTCCTTTAGGTCGTAACCCGTAGACTCGTTAGGTCATAAACTTAATGCCACTTCCCTATCTGGTTCCTTGTTAAGTCGTAGACGACTTATGGATGAGTCGTTGTGTCGTGGACGACTCATCAAACTCGAACACCTCAAACTCCTGTTAAGTCGTAACTCCTTCCCTCCATTCTTGTTAAGCCATAGCTCTTTCCTCCCAGATTTGTTAAGTCGTAGACGACTTATGCCCTCTTCATTAACTCGTATTCCCTTCCCACGTGATTCCTTAAGTTGACTCGTGCATGACTTACGAGTTAAAACCGAAACTTCTTGACTCGTGCATGACTTAAGAGTTTGAACCGAAGCTTCATTATTTTGTGAATGACCTAACCTCTGAACTTCTGTAGATCGTGCTGCATCATAATCACAGATCACAGACATAGAGTAAATAATAATGCAGCGGAATTAAAAGAGATAGTAGTTCATGAAGCTACTATATAAAATAAGATACATCAGAGTTAATCAAAATACAACAGAAGAGCAACAAGATATATCAGGTACAAATCAGAATACATCACTGAAATCACTGGATGCTGAAAGCAAAATAGATGGCTAGGTCTTCAAGCAAATATCCAGCTCTGAAGGTGAGTCTTGAATGTTGAATCACTCAATCTAACTCGAGCATAAAGAAAAACACAAAACACTCGAGTGAGGACATAAATACTTATGAACTGTAAATCAACTCAAGTGAACAGTAATAAAAATGCATAAGTAACTCAAAGGATGCTTGGGATCGCCCATCCATTAAGGATCCGTTAAACTATTTACTATGTATTAATATTGCGCTATTATAATAATGTCTATAGTAAAATAAACTTACTTTTAAATACCGTTGAAGGGTTACCCATATAGCCCCCAACACGTAATAGTCCCAGTAGTCCATCTAGTATCAGCATATCTCCAGATCGGGAGACTACCCTAAATACTCCTTGGGCTACGGGAGAAAAACAAACTCGTAGTAAGGCTTGGTATGGTAGGTGAAACGACACACAAGGCAATGCCAGGGTAGATATACCAATTACGCACACGGGCTGGTGATAATGTAGCAGCCACGTACGTCCACCTCGGAACACACTCCCAAATCATAATCGGAGGACGGCCATCAAATCAACCACAAGTAAGAGTATAGTATCGAAGAAAGGTGTCCGATTGGAGGAATGAACTCACTTGGCCCGAGATCCCTCCTGTTTTAGCCACCTTATGCCAATTCACGGGAGTTAGGTCCACGTAATATACCTCAAGAACGTCGCCACCATCCTACTTCATTCTGGAATCTCCACCGCGTACACGGTTGTTAAAGTGGTTTTCGAAGTTGGCAGAGAGTATGACAACTTCCGATCCTGGTCTCCTTATTAACCAAACGTTATTATAACGCCCTGGTCATTTCAAAATAGTTCATACTTCAAAACTAAAATCCTTTCATTTCAAAATTATGTTTCTTTCATAATAGTTTATACTTCGAAACCAATCCATTTTTATTTCAAAACTATATCCAAATCAAAATAGTTTATACCGCGAAACTAAATCCATTTCAAAACTATATCCAAATCAAAATAGTTCATTTCTATTTTAACTATATATTCATCTTCCAAAAATCATAATACATTCAAAGTTTTTAACTCTTTCTAAACCAAAATACTTGAAATCATTAAACTTTGAAAATAATAACATTTCGAAATCGTACATTTGAATTTATGGAAATTCCTTTAATTCTTTACATTTTACAAATTTCCAATTTAATTCAATTCAAACCATCAATTTCAATTCAATTCAATTTACCAACAAACTATTTCAAATCTTATCAATTTCAAATATAGATTTGATCCACAAAATAAACTATTCAATATTTAATATATTTCAGAGCTTTAATATACCATATTTCAAAACTAAATTTGAAAACTCATACATACATACATACTTACATACATACATACATACATACATATGTATATATATGTATATATATATATATATCAAATTCACTTTCATATTATTTAGCTTTGAAATAATCACTTAATAAAGTTCAATATCGTTAAAATAATCCTGAATTACTGTAACGATCGCGATTTTTCGTTGCCGAAAAATCGAACCGTTAGAGTTTTAGAAGAAGAAAGAGGTAGAAGAAGAAAGAAAAGAAAGAGAAGAGAAAACAGAAAAACAAGTAACAGAACGAGAAACAATAACAGAATCTCACAGTCGCAGCGGAACAACATATAATAGATAAATGAATATTCATTAAAACAAAAGAACTATACATTTTATACATTACATCACATTACATTACATCAATCAGAGTGTACGACAACAACAGCGGAAAGAAATACTATATACAATAGATAATAGACTACGCTATCTGGCTCGCCTCCAGATCTGCACAGCAACTCCCGAATCCAGAATAACCTGATAACCTAACTCTAGACTGCCCGTGTGGAAAATAGTGGGCACCCAGAGTTTAGGAAAGGAACAATAAACTCCAGGTCAGTCATGTGACTGGTGTGAGAACTCAAAACAGTTTATCTTTAAACAAGCAACAACAGAATTTAAATTTAACTTTCGAAATTCGAAATGCTTTTTGGAAAAATGAAACTACCATAAGGCCTCCCGCCACACACACAATGCAAACGCAGAATTGGAGGAGATTTCTCCTTATGATAGTCAAAGATGCTTACTACGCGAAAATCAAATCATTTTTGATATTATTACTAGTGCATAGTGTAGAAAACAATTTCGAAAGTACAATATAAATCCTAGCCAGCATAGACATTCCGAACTATGCCTACTATAGCTACCATCCAAACAGTGGTGACCACCATAAGTGAATGGCAGGTAATACAACTAAAACCGTACAAGGCGCGTATTGGAGGAATGGATTTCCAACAAATGGTCAGGCTAAGGAACTTCCTACTGCCACATGGGATCGCCTCTGGCGGGACGTCCCGAGAAACTAACGTTACGGTTAGATCTCTGCCAACACAAGGCCGGGTTACCTCTGTAACTAGGTAACTACTACACGAATATGTCATCCCCCGGTCCTTTGGGACCTTTATCCGAGCGCTCGATACCAACAACACCACACAGAAATAGATATAGTGTTTTCCACATGAGTAAATATCTGGGCTCCATACCATGATACCACCCTTTTCCAGAAGGGAATGACATACCCTAAAGGGCGCGACCCTCATAACCTTGCCGCATATTCCTGTTTCGACCATTTCCGGGGAGTGAGGTCCTGACGAAGTCTCGTCCACAAAGCTACGCTTTGTGTAACAAAGCCATGCTTCGGGTCCACAGATGACCAAAGCAATAATCACAAAGATAAATGATCAAACAAATGATCATATCACAAATGACCAACCAATGATCATCACACAGCAGCACTCAGCATGCCACATTACCAGATTGGGAAATATCGCTGATAACCTTCAACTACATAACCTCTGAGCTCGTACGTCTCAGAGAAGGGTGTTAAGCTAAGAGAATAAATTCTCCGCCACCAATAGAAATGTATTTGAAAGAAATCTGCTCTATCTCTCAAAATGTAATGTCAGACACGTAACCATACAAGTCTGTTCCGGGTTCGAACAGAACCGAAGGCACTTCCAAAGAAGCCCTTGCAATCCGGGTATTCACAATCCCGATAAAATTTCCCATCACAAAGGAAATCTCCATATCGTAGCTAACGATGCGGAGACAATCGATAGGTCATCCTATCGTTCTCACAAATACCCGGTCTTCACACCGGTCTTCAAATGCAATCCAAACGACGTATCACATATTCGGAATGGGATATACGACACAAAGGTCCTCTCCCGGCTAAACCGAATAGCGAGCGCTTATTTTAAAAATAAGTGTGCATTCAATTCCAAACAAACACAATCAATACCATCCAAGGGTAAATATTGATAGTCGGTTATTTAACTATCAATAAAGATGCGCCACATCATCAGATTCCAAATAATTTTTCCAAAATTATTAAGTCCCAAAATATCTTTACAAGATATATATATATATATACACCATTTACAAATAATTGCCCCAGTTATTTGTTTTACCAAAACCACTTCACGATAAAATTTTCCACACTTAACCAATTGAAAAACCAATTTTCAATTTACCTTTACCATTTGAAAACCAATTTTCAAATCACCTTAACCATTTATACCTTTTGAAACAAATTTCAAACCACCAAATAAATCTTTACCGATTTATTTTACTTACGTTCCAAATTCGTAAATTATATTTTCATATTTAAAAATAAATCAACATTTATTTTTAAACAAATTTCCCTTCATATATATATAAATTCCAAAGTGGATTTAAATCCCAAGCATCTACTAGCATACGATTCCCAAATCGATTTCAAGTTATTTGCTTTCAATTACCTTAAAGGTGAATTCACAAAAACCGTTCCATTTCATATTAGAAAACCATTCCCATGCTTATTTTAAAAATAAGTAATTCACAAATTTATTTATTTTCAACGATTTGAAAATATTCCATATACTTAAATCACAGTTAAGTATTTATTCCATTCTCTTTAAGAAAACATTCCTTTATTCACATTTATTTGGGTTAAAAACGAATGTTGCGTAAAACATCGTTACGACAACCCAAAAACACTAGTATATGGATTTGAAATAAAAATGGATACATAAATCCACTACTATTCAAAATATTCCCTTCTATTTCTCGAAATCGTCTATTTCAACAATCAATGTTGAAATCTATGATTTCGATACTTAATATATCTTAAAACGTCTTTAATTAGTTTTAAATTCCATTTAGAACGTTCTTTTCCAAAAACACGTTCATTTAATAAAATAATACATTCACCGTTCAAAAATAGTGAATACAACCCCTTTAACAAATTCCATATTCAATTTATCAAATTAAATTGATTTTTCGGATTTATAACAATGTCCATACATCCCATTTCTATTTATGAAACTTCGTTTTAGAAATCTCTTTTTATTAGTCCAATTCGATTTACATAACTCGATTATATACTAAAATCAATATTATAAGTTAAATATTTAAAATATTATCTATTTACCCAAATCGTTCTTTTGAACTTCGCCAATTTAAAATCTTATCACTTACAAGATTTCTTTATGGCTTATAATAATTTCAACTAATGAAATCTTCATTTATTAACAATTTCTATAAAATTCCCCTTTTTAATGCCCAAATCCATTTCTATAAGTTAATAACTTATAAACTTAAATTTTCCAATAACCATTCGTTTTATAAATTTCACATTTATTAATCTATAAATCCTAGTGAAATTCATGTTATACATCAACTTAACACTTTATAAATTTATTCTATAACTTCAATAATTTTTATTTAAAAACATCCATTTATAAAATCCTTTATATAAACCATTAATAATAATAACTTCCCAAAAACCAAATTTAACTATTTTATAAAACCTATTATTGTTAAAAATCTCTTTTAAGTTATATTTTATAAAGATATAAATTTTTAAAACATAAAATTTTGTCCATCTATTTATTTTAAAATTTAATCGATTCAATTTTTTTTTTTTTTTATAAACCATATTCTTTGAGAAATCACTTTTAAACCCCTTTTAAATTCAAAACCGTTATTTTAATTTTTAAAAATTTGAATCCGATGATGCAACAGCATTAGATGGTCAATCACGGGAATAACATCATATATCAATGTGATTATCAACAATCAACATAATATTCATAAACAAATAAATATGTGAGGAATCCAGTTGGATCCCTCCAACCTGTTACCCTGCATCCACAGACGTTAGCACAATACCAATTCCACTTCAAGGTGGAATATCGCGGTATATGGGATTTTATAAATATTCCGCTTAATAACGGCGCAATAGGGTCTCATCCGCTATACGAGGCGGGAAATCAAATCCGATATATACATATGCCAATATATATATATCGCTATATATAATATATATCCTATTATATCTACTACCACAATCAATCAACCATCAACAATCAATATTAACTACTTAAAATTTTTTAAACAAAACCTTTCGATTGAGTGAGGAGTTCTCACCTTGATTTTATTTTCGTTTTCGCGTTCGTTTTCGAATAAAATTAAACGAACGTTTAATTTTACCCGAAATTCAAACGACCTCCAATCGACTCCAAACCAGCTGCATTGCGAAGAGCTCGGCGATACGAAGCCAACGCAAAAAATCTCGTTCGAATCCGACCTCGCATGCAAAAGTTATTGCGGTTTAAACATTGAACGAATTTGAATTTTGAATTTAAACTAAAAATTAAAAGAAAACACCTCACCCCCTCTTCACGCGTGCGGGCCCCATGCTCTCCCTTCTTCCCGTTCGCATTTCATCTCCAGTAATATACGAATGCAAAAACCCATAGTGAAGCTAACTAGGGTTTAGGAAACGCAACCATTCTTCGACTTTGACAACGATCGGGGGCCGCCACTTCGAAGAGCATCGCCATCTCCATGTTCGGCTGTGGTATGGTGGAACTCGGCTGCACCCTCAGCGCGCATCACAAGGCCGAACGCATGAAGGACGCGCCACCCTAGCAACCTCCCTGCTTCGCTATACATGATCATCTCCGTATGGATCGGAAGATCTCGCGAATCTCTTTAATTTTGTAGTTGGAAATTGGTTGAAATGTTGCACGGATTGGAGGAGATTAATGGAAGAAAACGGAGTGATTTCGGCCATGGAATATATCAGGGCCGGCTGTAGCTATGTGGATTAGGGTTTTGGAAAAGAAGATAACATATATGTTAATATTATTTTAATAATAAAATGCCCGATTTAACACTTTTGCAAACGAACTCCAAATGACGCATGCCGCCAGGCGATCCTAATGTTTTTCCGCATTCCGGACACAATGGAACAAGTTTCGGAAGCTAATTCCATCATATGTGTGAGATACGGTAATAAACGCTCAATTTAAATTTAAACCGATTTAAGCGATTTCTAGGCGTTTTGGCTTGTACCGGACAAACGGCAAACCCAAACGACTTGAAATTTGAAATCTTACAATAATATCACATTACGGATCCGATGAAACTGGTTTCGTCGAAATCCGAGACCGTTTGAAAAATGGCTATTTTAACTCGCCGAATTAAAATTAAAACGATATCGATGCGTTTCGAGCTGCCACGGTCAAACGACAACTCCGATTGCTACGAAAATTGAAATCCGATAATAATTAACTATTACGGATCCAATGGAACTCGTTTCGTTCAATTCCGAGACTGTTCAAAAATTGGCTATTTTTCAGTCGATAATTAAATATTAAAATATTCAATTTTCACAAATTAACTCCAAATTCAATTTTACAAGTTCTAAAATATTTCTATAACTTTAATATGATATAACAAAATTTTCCAAACCATTTTCAATCATATTTAACCCAATATTTAATTATTTGTGGAATTTCACTATTAAATAAATCGATTTAATTATCCCATTAAATCCAATATTCGAAAAATAAATTATTCGACTTCAAAAATTCACTTATTAATATTTAAAATTAATTAAATATTCAAATTTAAATTATTAAAAATTCTGGGTCGTTACAATCTTCCCCCCTTAAAAGAATTTCGTCCTCGAAATTACAAGTTAAGGAGAATGATCCTAAACCGTTTATTATTTTTCCAAAGCTAATAGTTTTATCAACTTCTAACACCAATCTTTTTATTAAAGATTTACTATCATTTCAATTAGCTTTCCAACTTCAATTATAGGTTTCAAACAACATTGTTTACTCAACAATTCAAATTTAAATTTAAATTCAAATTTCAAACTTTCAAAATTTCTCAAAATTTTACTAACTCCCTAAATTTTCGAAAAAATTTCGCCAGAGTCTCCTTTGCGCGGCTAGATCGGTACGACTACAAAACGGCTCTACGGCCCCTCAGAATCAAAAAGAAAAGAGAAAGCCAAGTGGCTAGAGAAGGAAATCATCAAATCTCATATAAAAACTGAAATACGTACCTTTTTGTCGAGCAATTCAAATTTTTTTTTTAACTTCAAAATCAAAATTCCAATCCATTATATACCTGTATATCCTGCTAGCATAATATCCAATTATAATATTCAAACCAATTTGCCAATTCAATTATAAAATTTCCAATACATGCTTCTTATACCACTTTTAGCTTACTATTAAAGTTGCATATTCATTTTCATTCGTTTCAATTCCAATTCAATTCTATTCAATTTCATAGCTTTCAATTTAGCAGATTCAATTTCGTTAACACTTAATGAATTTACATACAATCAACCAACAAGCAAATAACAACCAATGCACATCCAATACAACCAAATTTTATCCATTTTACTTACATTCAATTTGGTTCAACTGTTTTAATTTCAATTGGTTTAACATTCAATTGATTTTCATTCTATTATTCAACTATTTTCAAATGAATTTACACTTGCATGCATCATTTCATATCAACTTATTCATATTCTATTGATTAACATTCAATTCATACTTTAACTCAATGGCTAGTTCTTTTTTACAAATAAAATTGAATTCCATTTATATAACTTAAGTTCACATCTTTTTAACAATTTCATTTACTCACTTTATTCACTTACTTTGATATTAACATCAATTCTTTCAACATTACTTAACTTGCATTCCATTTCAACTTTATTTACCTCATTTAATTCACTTGATTATTTAACTTTGATACAAATATCAATTTTTATTCAACTTCACTTAAGTTATTCCATTTAAACATCATTTGTTAATTTAACTTAAGTTTTACTTGTCAATTCAATTCGGATTTTAAATTCCAAAGTAAATCCTATTTAACTTTTACTTAAGCCAAATTCATATCAATATTCAAATTCATATTCCATTTTACTTAACTTAATTGTTTAACCACTTCAACAACTGGTTTCACTTACATTTTCCCATTCTATAAGTTATAAAACTTATTATTCAACTTCTAACTTATATTATAAGTTCAAAACTTATTTCGCTTATACTTATCAACTTCAAGTTGAATTTTAATTTCAAATTGATTTATTACAACAAAACTTCAATTTTAAATTCATTTTTGTAGCAAATCCATCACATAGAAACTCGAAAATGATACTGATGATGCTGCAGTCATCACCCTTATTATTTCCCAGTGACAATAGTGAAATCAATGCTAATTATTCTTTCAAAAAGTTTTCTTTCTATTCATAAATCACTTTTATAAACCTTTTACTTATATAATTTTACTTCTTATATACATACATGATTATCTTACAATTGTAACTCATTATTAATTATAATTTCCATCTTATGATTCATTGGTTTATACCATTATTCTTTTTACAATAGTTTCTTTTATTAGCTTATTCAAACAACTTTTAATTATTTTATATATATATATATATATCATTTACAACAACCAAGCAATCAATTATATACACACTTCAATAATTCTTGAAAAATTATTTTCTCTTTATATATAAAATATAATCGAGGTAAAATTATTTCATTTACCCAATTTAAAACAATATTGTGTCGAATTGTTCTATTCAAGTGTTTAGGAACCCCTTCGATTCAGTTTTCGAGGCTGCGCCGACGAAGGTTCATATACCACTCAACAAACCAATCATCACAATATAAAACAATTTTATACTCACTAACAAATACGCACTCATATCTATTATTACACTCACACTCATTCTAGAGTACTGCTGACTCTATCTCTAATGAGTAACACCCAACAGAGCAGGTTGTCGCTTAACCATAAGCTCTGATACCAAATGTAACGATCGCGATTTTTCGTTGCCGAAAAATCGAACCGTTAGAGTTTTAGAAGAAGAAAGAGGTAGAAGAAGAAAGAAAAGAAAGAGAAGAGAAAACAGAAAAACAAGTAACAGAACGAGAAACAATAACAGAATCTCACAGTCGCAGCGGAACAACATATAATAGATAAATGAATATTCATTAAAACAAAAGAACTATACATTTTATACATTACATCACATTACATTACATCAATCAGAGTGTACGACAACAACAGCGGAAAGAAATACTATATACAATAGATAATAGACTACGCTATCTGGCTCGCCTCCAGATCTGCACAGCAACTCCCGAATCCAGAATAACCTGATAACCTAACTCTAGACTGCCCGTGTGGAAAATAGTGGGCACCCAGAGTTTAGGAAAGGAACAATAAACTCCAGGTCAGTCATGTGACTGGTGTGAGAACTCAAAACAGTTTATCTTTAAACAAGCAACAACAGAATTTAAATTTAACTTTCGAAATTCGAAATGCTTTTTGGAAAAATGAAACTACCATAAGGCCTCCCGCCACACACACAATGCAAACGCAGAATTGGAGGAGATTTCTCCTTATGATAGTCAAAGATGCTTACTACGCGAAAATCAAATCATTTTTGATATTATTACTAGTGCATAGTGTAGAAAACAATTTCGAAAGTACAATATAAATCCTAGCCAGCATAGACATTCCGAACTATGCCTACTATAGCTACCATCCAAACAGTGGTGACCACCATAAGTGAATGGCAGGTAATACAACTAAAACCGTACAAGGCGCGTATTGGAGGAATGGATTTCCAACAAATGGTCAGGCTAAGGAACTTCCTACTGCCACATGGGATCGCCTCTGGCGGGACGTCCCGAGAAACTAACGTTACGGTTAGATCTCTGCCAACACAAGGTCGGGTTACCTCTGTAACTAGGTAACTACTACACGAATATGTCATCCCCCGGTCCTTTGGGACCTTTATCCGAGCGCTCGATACCAACAACACCACACAGAAAGAAATAGATATAGTGTTTTCCACATGAGTAAATATCTGGGCTCCATACCATGATACCACCCTTTTCCAGAAGGGAATGACATACCCTAAAGGGCGCGACCCTCATAACCTTGCCGCATATTCCTGTTTCGACCATTTCCGGGGAGTGAGGTCCTGACGAAGTCTCGTCCACAAAGCTACGCTTTGTGTAACAAAGCCATGCTTCGGGTCCACGGATGACCAAAGCAATAATCACAAAGATAAATGATCAAACAAATGATCATATCACAAATGACCAACCAATGATCATCACACAGCAGCACTCAGCATGCCACATTACCAGATTGGGAAATATCGCTGATAACCTTCAACTACATAACCTCTGAGCTCGTACGTCTCAGAGAAGGGTGTTAAGCTAAGAGAATAAATTCTCCGCCACCAATAGAAATGTATTTGAAAGAAATCTGCTCTATCTCTCAAAATGTAATGTCAGACACGTAACCATACAAGTCTGTTCCGGGTTCGAACAGAACCGAAGGCACTTCCAAAGAAGCCCTTGCAATCCGGGTATTCACAATCCCGATAAAATTTCCCATCACAAAGGAAATCTCCATATCGTAGCTAACGATGCGGAGACAATCGATAGGTCATCCTATCGTTCTCACAAATACCCGGTCTTCACACCGGTCTTCAAATGCAATCCAAACGACGTATCACATATTCGGAATGGGATATACGACACAAAGGTCCTCTCCCGGCTAAACCGAATAGCGAGCGCTTATTTTAAAAATAAGTGTGCATTCAATTCCAAACAAACACAATCAATACCATCCAAGGGTAAATATTGATAGTCGGTTATTTAACTATCAATAAAGATGCGCCACATCATCAGATTCCAAATAATTTTTCCAAAATTATTAAGTCCCAAAATATCTTTACAAGATATATATATATATATACACCATTTACAAATAATTGCCCCAGTTATTTGTTTTACCAAAACCACTTCACGATAAAATTTTCCACACTTAACCAATTGAAAAACCAATTTTCAATTTACCTTTACCATTTGAAAACCAATTTTCAAATCACCTTAACCATTTATACCTTTTGAAACAAATTTCAAACCACCAAATAAATCTTTACCGATTTATTTTACTTACGTTCCAAATTCGTAAATTATATTTTCATATTTAAAAATAAATCAACATTTATTTTTAAACAAATTTCCCTTCATATATATATAAATTCCAAAGTGGATTTAAATCCCAAGCATCTACTAGCATACGATTCCCAAATCGATTTCAAGTTATTTGCTTTCAATTACCTTAAAGGTGAATTCACAAAAACCGTTCCATTTCATATTAGAAAACCATTCCCATGCTTATTTTAAAAATAAGTAATTCACAAATTTATTTATTTTCAACGATTTGAAAATATTCCATATACTTAAATCACAGTTAAGTATTTATTCCATTCTCTTTAAGAAAACATTCCTTTATTCACATTTATTTGGGTTAAAAACGAATGTTGCGTAAAACATCGTTACGACAACCCAAAAACACTAGTATATGGATTTGAAATAAAAATGGATACATAAATCCACTACTATTCAAAATATTCCCTTCTATTTCTCGAAATCGTCTATTTCAACAATCAATGTTGAAATCTATGATTTCGATACTTAATATATCTTAAAACGTCTTTAATTAGTTTTAAATTCCATTTAGAACGTTCTTTTCCAAAAACACGTTCATTTAATAAAATAATACATTCACCGTTCAAAAATAGTGAATACAACCCCTTTAACAAATTCCATATTCAATTTATCAAATTAAATTGATTTTTCGGATTTATAACAATGTCCATACATCCCATTTCTATTTATGAAACTTCGTTTTAGAAATCTCCTTTTATTAGTCCAATTCGATTTACATAACTCGATTATATACTAAAATCAATATTATAAGTTAAATATTTAAAATATTATCTATTTACCCAAATCGTTCTTTTGAACTTCGCCAATTTAAAATCTTATCACTTACAAGATTTCTTTATGGCTTATAATAATTTCAACTAATGAAATCTTCATTTATTAACAATTTCTATAAAATTCCCCTTTTTAATGCCCAAATCCATTTCTATAAGTTAATAACTTATAAACTTAAATTTTCCAATAACCATTCGTTTTATAAATTTCACATTTATTAATCTATAAATCCTAGTGAAATTCATGTTATACATCAACTTAACACTTTATAAATTTATTCTATAACTTCAATAATTTTTATTTAAAAACATCCATTTATAAAATCCTTTATATAAACCATTAATAATAATAACTTCCCAAAAACCAAATTTAACTATTTTATAAAACCTATTATTGTTAAAAATCTCTTTTAAGTTATATTTTATAAAGATATAAATTTTTAAAACATAAAATTTTGTCCATCTATTTATTTTAAAATTTAATCGATTCAATTTTTTTTTTTTTTTATAAACCATATTCTTTGAGAAATCACTTTTAAACCCCTTTTAAATTCAAAACCGTTATTTTAATTTTTAAAAATTTGAATCCGATGATGCAACAGCATTAGATGGTCAATCACGGGAATAACATCATATATCAATGTGATTATCAACAATCAACATAATATTCATAAACAAATAAATATGTGAGGAATCCAGTTGGATCCCTCCAACCTGTTACCCTGCATCCACAGACGTTAGCACAATACCAATTCCACTTCAAGGTGGAATATCGCGGTATATGGGATTTTATAAATATTCCGCTTAATAACGGCGCAATAGGGTCTCATCCGCTATACGAGGCGGGAAATCAAATCCGATATATACATATGCCAATATATATATATCGCTATATATAATATATATCCTATTATATCTACTACCACAATCAATCAACCATCAACAATCAATATTAACTACTTAAAATTTTTTAAACAAAACCTTTCGATTGAGTGAGGAGTTCTCACCTTGATTTTATTTTCGTTTTCGCGTTCGTTTTCGAATAAAATTAAACGAACGTTTAATTTTACCCGAAATTCAAACGACCTCCAATCGACTCCAAACCAGCTGCATTGCGAAGAGCTCGGCGATACGAAGCCAACGCAAAAAATCTCGTTCGAATCCGACCTCGCATGCAAAAGTTATTGCGGTTTAAACATTGAACGAATTTGAATTTTGAATTTAAACTAAAAATTAAAAGAAAACACCTCACCCCCTCTTCACGCGTGCGGGCCCCATGCTCTCCCTTCTTCCCGTTCGCATTTCATCTCCAGTAATATACGAATGCAAAAACCCATAGTGAAGCTAACTAGGGTTTAGGAAACGCAACCATTCTTCGACTTTGACAACGATCGGGGGCCGCCACTTCGAAGAGCATCGCCATCTCCATGTTCGGCTGTGGTATGGTGGAACTCGGCTGCACCCTCAGCGCGCATCACAAGGCCGAACGCATGAAGGACGCGCCACCCTAGCAACCTCCCTGCTTCGCTATACATGATCATCTCCGTATGGATCGGAAGATCTCGCGAATCTCTTTAATTTTGTAGTTGGAAATTGGTTGAAATGTTGCACGGATTGGAGGAGATTAATGGAAGAAAACGGAGTGATTTCGGCCATGGAATATATCAGGGCCGGCTGTAGCTATGTGGATTAGGGTTTTGGAAAAGAAGATAACATATATGTTAATATTATTTTAATAATAAAATGCCCGATTTAACACTTTTGCAAACGAACTCCAAATGACGCATGCCGCCAGGCGATCCTAATGTTTTTCCGCATTCCGGACACAATGGAACAAGTTTCGGAAGCTAATTCCATCATATGTGTGAGATACGGTAATAAACGCTCAATTTAAATTTAAACCGATTTAAGCGATTTCTAGGCGTTTTGGCTTGTACCGGACAAACGGCAAACCCAAACGACTTGAAATTTGAAATCTTACAATAATATCACATTACGGATCCGATGAAACTGGTTTCGTCGAAATCCGAGACCGTTTGAAAAATGGCTATTTTAACTCGCCGAATTAAAATTAAAACGATATCGATGCGTTTCGAGCTGCCACGGTCAAACGACAACTCCGATTGCTACGAAAATTGAAATCCGATAATAATTAACTATTACGGATCCAATGGAACTCGTTTCGTTCAATTCCGAGACTGTTCAAAAATTGGCTATTTTTCAGTCGATAATTAAATATTAAAATATTCAATTTTCACAAATTAACTCCAAATTCAATTTTACAAGTTCTAAAATATTTCTATAACTTTAATATGATATAACAAAATTTTCCAAACCATTTTCAATCATATTTAACCCAATATTTAATTATTTGTGGAATTTCACTATTAAATAAATCGATTTAATTATCCCATTAAATCCAATATTCGAAAAATAAATTATTCGACTTCAAAAATTCACTTATTAATATTTAAAATTAATTAAATATTCAAATTTAAATTATTAAAAATTCTGGGTCGTTACAATTACAAGTAAACCAAATATCCTTTCATATTAATATAAACTTTAAATATTCATTTATTAAATATCATTTCAAATTCATATACATATTCTTTGTCAAAATAAAGATCAAATCATTTCCAAGCCATTTCAATCATCAAAACATCATGTCCTTTCAAATCCTCATTATCAAATCATTATTTGGATTCAAATTGCAATATTCAAATTTAAATATCATTTTTTTATATCCAATATACCATTCATTTATTATTCTAAGTATCATTACAATAATACATTTCAAAATTCCATTCAAAATTTCATTTATCTCATTACATTTTATACCTTTTAACACATAACAAAGTAAACCTTATTTAAATTGAGATTCAAATTAAGTTCCATAAAATTCAAATTTAAATATTAAAATATATATTCAAACTTCTAAAATTTCACAAATAATCAATTCCAAAAGTTAAACCGTTTAACACTTTAAAATATAACTCAATAGTGTTAAATTCTATAATATTTCAAACATTGTCAAAATATAGCAACGACAGCATTTATAAAGTGCTATCGTAGCTTAAAATTTCCAAAAAAGTTTTGTTTAGGAACAACGACATTTATAAAATGCTGTAATAGATATTTAGTTAGTTCAACGTAGTTAAATTTAAAGCAACAACATTTAAAAATGTTTCTATAAAACTATAGCATTTTTGGGAAATGCTGTTAATAAAATTCCAGATTTTATTATAACTTTTCAAAACATTAAAACTTCAAAAAAATTCTATTTTATATTTATAAATCATATTTTTAGGCTTCAAAACTTTACACTCAACAATTTTAACATATGATTTATCATAACAAAATTTTATAAGTAAATATCCAATTAAAAACTCAATTCATTTGTTAAGTGGAAATTTGCTGTTTATTAACTTATAAATTAAATAAAACTTAACATTTTACTTGAAATATCATTTCAAAACTTTAAATTAAATTTCCATTATTTACTTACATTTTAAAAATAAATTTGAAGTCAAAAATCACATTTACTTCAAATTTACATACTTAAATTTCACAATTCAAATCTTATTATTTTGCTTTCTCAAAACCATAAAATATATATTTTTAAATAAAAATTTATACTTTTAAAAATACATATATTAAGGAAAATCATTTAAAAATATACCATGGTCTGTATAAAATTTTCTAACCTAGGTCAAGTGATACAGATATATATCATTTCAACCCGTAGTTTACAAAGCAAACCCGGGTTCTATCATTTCAAACCCATAATCCTAACTAAATAAAAATAAATAAAAAATCATTCAGGCCTATCATTTCAGCCCATAACAATTTTTCCCTAATCTAAAGTTCGTTCGGGCATGTATCATTTCAACCCATAGTGATTCTATTCTACACGAAACTTGCAGTGTGATCATATACATAAACAATATAAACAATGTCAATATCACAATATAATTTCTTGTTTCAGATGTCAGGTGATGATTAACAAGGTGTATATGGTAATAACATGGCATAGCATATCATATAATCTTCATTTACTTGCATAACATTTTCAATTTACTAAACACTTGTCATCGATTCACCATTTCATAAGTAGAAATGTCAGAGTGAGAAAGACTCACCTTCTAAAGCTAAAGAGAATAGACAATGAAATGGGTTACAGATCCAGGCATGAATTCCAAACAAAGCAAGATTGGCACGAATACGACGAACAGATCTGATAAAAAGGATAGACGAAATCAAATCAAAACTGGATCGATGAAGATAATTTGTATAAGTGAACATATATAAAATATAAATCATATTTTAAATTCCAAACATATGGTTTTAGAAATATATATTCTATAGTACTACCCTTAGAATTTAACTGATTTCCAAATCTTCTAAAAATTCCAAAAATCCAACATTCAACAAAATTTCATATGTATACGCTTGACTGTAAAATGAAAAATAAATTTATACAAACCTATTACATTATAAAATAAAATATTATAAAATATATACAACAATCATTTATAAGCTAGTATAACATATACAGTTTTATAAATAACCAAACATATATCTCTCTATTCTTTCCAAATGCAAACACATTATATACAGCTCTATATGTAAGAAAAAAATGGAGTAAAAGCATATATAACAAAAACAGTGGTTATATATTTTTAAAACATACTAACATATATGTATATATTAATATACAATTAAAAGTAATAACTCAATATATATAAAGTTATATAAACTTAATTAGGTACTATACAAACATACTTATATATACCATAAACAACTTACTTTATAATAAACTATATACCATACAACAGATCATTGAATATAACCATCGTTTATATATAAATAAGTAACAAGCTATATTTATAAATCAATATACAAAATAAATAGGTAACTCAATATAGATCGAATGCAGACTACAAACATAGTTCACGTGCTATATATATAGAACAGACTAAATATAAATTTATACAAGTTGTATTCATTAGACAACTTTATATATGCCGAACTCATTTAAACATATATATGCTAGTATAAAATAGATTATAAGTAATACATATATATATATACACAGCTAGTACGAGAACTTACATATCAGAATATATAACATTATATATGTACGGACGCATATATGAAATGAAAGAGGAAAAAAAAGCTACTCACGGTAGAAATGGAGTTATGGCCGAATCGGTGATGAATGCGGCAAATGAGCTGGCATGGCTGCTGCATAGGGGATGCTCCACATTAGAAGGCTAGACGGCGGAAGTCGATGGCTAAATGCGGTTAGATCTGGCGGATCAATGGCATAGCGGCAGTTCTAGGTGGAAAAATGATGATGTGGGTTAGAGGGAAGGCATTTGCACTGATGTTGGTGGGCTTGAAGGCACTGTGGTTGATGTGTAGAACAGTGGGCATGGCGAAGAGAGGAAGGGGAAAGCGGAAGGTTGCTTCAAGGGATCAGGTTGGCTGCATGCTCAAGTAGTGGTTTTCCGCATGGGTTCAAGAGCTAGCACGAGGGACGAAAAGATGAAAAAGAAAGACAGCAGGAAGAAGGCATAACGACAAAGATATATATATATATATATATTTGCTCATAATAAATATTTGTTCTCCACCATAGAAACGAACCAAGATTTAGAAATTAGAAGAACCCAAGGAAAATGAACAAAAGTTAATTAAAATTTTGGGAACATAAATGGATGGACATTCAATTCAGGTTGAATATACGAAAAAGAAAAAGAAAAAAAATCAAAGGTTCAAAATACCGAGTATCAATACGGTTATCTGTAGCGCTGGTTCTGCCGCGTTCCATATTCCTATACACAGAAGTAGGTATACCGTAGAGACCAACGCGAGGAGGCAATCAAAACGGTATACATATATCAGTGTCATGATCATCCTGTCAAAAGTCGATGCAGGAACGAAAATGCTACTATTTGGTCGAAAATAAGATCGACGGAGCAATAACAGTCAAAATTTGAAGAAACAAAATATGACTTCTCGTTCGGAAGATGATTTACAATTTTACTATATAAAAATATTCTGGTTTGGAAAATATTTTATTACGATCGAACATTAACTGATTTGAATTGAAATAAAGTTACACAAAAAAATGAACTTTAATATTTTCTGATGGAAATTAACTCTTTGCTATGTTGGAGAAGACATATTCCAAATAATAAATTTTTATTTTCAAATTCAAATATTTAAAATTCATAAATTTTCAATTAATTAAATGAATAAACCACTAAAATTTACATGTCATTACAATAAGCCTCATAAACCGGGAAATGTAAAAAACAAGTTATGCAACAGAACTATATGGTCAACTACCATTGGGAGCCACCATCCCATTCTAGATTGTCCATATTTGAGTTGTTTTGCGCACAAACACCATGGTAGTATAAGGCTTTGGTGTCAAAAATGGATGAGCTAATCTTGTTTGACATGTTAAAGGGCCAGCCAACTCTATGTAGCAAGGGTACAAGATGTTCTTGTCAGACTCTTGGTGCATTATCTAGGGGTATACCATCGGAAAGTAGTTCCTTACCTTGCCATAGTATGGGTTCCATTCTCCAATACAAGCCTTTTTTATTTTAGTTGCATATCTAGTTCGCTGGAATTTAATTAATGTAACAATTTCGCCAATGATTAATAAACATTTGTATCTTATGCACTATCATAATATCAGAGAATTTCATATGAAATGGTTTGGTTATTGTAAGATAAAAACCCATCCGTGTTTATGTGCAGCGTGGTCATACGAGATACTTTTGATTTCAAGGATTTTTTTTGTAACTTCAAAATCAAGTTTTGTTTTTTCTCACGCCGATTTCAAGACTAACTCGGGTGCTATTTCATTATAATGCTTGGGTCAAACTGAGCATATTACAGATTTAGTTTGGATGCTTTGGAGCTTCAAAAGACGAGCTGGATATCCAAAGACGTATTCACATATATAGTTATTTTTCCACTGCATTCATTGTTGTATTTATCTGCAATTGTGAGGATAGGTTGTTATAACTATCAAGTTGAAATAGGTTATATATATTATCACTACAACAAAAAGTGTCTTTTATAGCGGCATATAGCCGCTATTAATCACAACCATAGCGGTTTGATAAGCGTTGTATATCGACATGTTATAAAAAACTGTGGAATATTTATAACACAAAATATGCCGCTATGGTTGAGCTTAGTTTTATAACGCGAATTCGCCGCTTTGGTACGTTAATTCAATAGCTCATTATAGCCACTATAATACAGCTAAATCTCAACGGAACTGGAAATCTTTATAACACCATTTTGCCGCTATAAAATATTTATTCAATAACTCATTTTAGCCCCTATAATACAGCTAAATCTCAACCATTATTACATTAAAGCAAGTGCATAACCATTGAATAAAACATAAGCCTGCAGCCAAGTTAACACAAAGAAAACGAAAATAATGTCAATTTAATAAGTGTACAAACATGACAGAGTACAAATATTAAAGCAATCCTTCCAAATATTACAGAGTACAAACATTATAGAGTTCCAACATGCAAGATCTGATTTGACATAATCAAGAAGAATGATATGAATTACACTTCTGTATTGATTGATGTTTCTGGCCAAGTTGGAATTTTAATGTCTGAAAAGTTGAACTCATGTGTAAATGAAACATGCGTAGATAAGAGAACTGTCTCTGTCAATGACAAGGGTTTAGCAACTGCTTCTGCATCGTTGGTTTCGGTTTCAACATCCATCAACAAATATTCCCACTGAATCACTGCTTCCTCCCCCTATGCACATACCCCGCCTTTCAGTTCAGTGACCATCCCACATTTCAACAAAATCACAATAGACTGCTGCCTCCACCAAAAGAAACAAACCCAAATCACCACTGCCAACCCATTTCCCTGCCTACAACTCGTGCACATATATGTGACACTTCAACAACCACTGCTTCACAAACTCATTCCCAACTCATTTCAGCCATTTCTACATATCAGAGCTGCCATACATCACCATTTCTGTCGCATACACTTCACTGTGACATTTCACATCCAAACCATCAATCTCCACAAGCATACCACATCAAATTCACTAACACTTCTGCCTTGCAACCATAGCGCAGCATCAACAACGCTGTCAATACTTCTCAAGACTACCACTATAACAGTTCTGACCTAAGCAACAACAACTTCCTCTTCCTTCTGCAAGCACTTCATCTATTCCAGCCTCATCCGTTGCAGGCAACTCAACTTACATTTCAACTTCCATCAACATTTGACAGTTTGAACATTACCAAAAAAAAGCTTGAACAACAGTAACAAGTACACATACATCATCACATAACTACCCATTGCCACTATCTTACTTGCCTCATTGCAGTTCGGCCATCCACTTCTAACAACCCCAAACTGCTTGCTTCAGTGACTGCAAATCTGCTGCTGCCTCACACACCTCACTTCAACTTCCTCAATCACGCTACTATCAATAAACACCAACAGAGTGTTAATATGGATGTTTTAAAACTAATGTGTTGGATAAGATAGTTAATGAGAAAGTTTAAAAAGTTGACGAGGTGGTTTTGATTATTGATCCAGTGGTATGGCGTATAAAACACTTGATATCTTTAGTGGATATTGATGTATAGTAGCATATATGTACATGTAATGAGTTGTCTATGGACGCTGATATAATTTCTGGTAGTAGGACGCTGATATAATTTCTGTAAAAAGACATCCTTAATTAATCAACTATTTTTGCTTTCTGCAACCAAAATATATTTTTAAAAGAAAAAACATATTAGTTTTGTGGAAGTAATACAAATGTAGTATACCATTATCGACTTTAAATTTTCGTGCCTCTTCAGTTGGTAATCCACATACCGCAGGAGTTGGATGAAGGGATGCTAGAATGTCAAACTAAACAGAAAGAAAATTATCGACAATATAAATTGATGTTTAAACAAACTTTAAATGCATCAACTGTGTTTGTCAAGGTACTAGTGCATATGCTATAAATATGCCTGAAGTATTCCAGTTATTCTAATAGCTTATAAAGAGGTTTTAACTTGTGTCTCTCAGTGGGGAGATGGATATGCAGTTGTCAACTAAGCAAGTATAAAGCATCATGTGCTATTGCGCTAGTGCATTTTCCAAAATTCTGGTAAAAAAAGTGACTTGGATTTTTATCAGTTTCTATTATGAATTAATACAAAGATTTTGGCATCTAATTTCTAGCTCCATATCTGTCTAAAAACTTGGCTTGAAGTATTACCTCATCCGTTTCTCCCCTTAATTTTCCCAATAATAAAGCAGAAAGATGTTGAACTCTTGGAAGTTTCCTAAGCGCTTTGACTGGAACGATAATTAAACTACTGCAAATAGCCTCCAAATAATTAATCATGGCATGTAAGACGCAGTGAAAAATGAAAGCATAACTGAAATTGAATTGTTTTTAATATATGGTTGAACTTAACGAAACATAACATTTGGAAAATCTTGCCTTCATCTTTCTTCTAATGCTTTCTCTTACAATGGTAAACTCTATATCATCGTTAGGACGGTGGAAGAAAAGAAAACCATTCATTTTTCACATTTCATTCATTTAATGAATGATCAGCTAAATAGCAATTGTGCATCAGATGTCATATTCCAATTATAGATCCAAAATTTCCATGTCTTCATGCACCCAACCACATTACAGTCATCCATTAATGATAAAATAAGTGAATTAATTCTAAAAATAGAAGATAAAAATGAAGCGTTCTAATTTTTTTTCGTTTAGAATCTAAAACCTTCACTAAGTTTCTACAACTTTAGCATCCTAAAAATAGAAATTGATTCCCTAATTTGTCTCAAAACTATTACTTCGGCTACTAAGTTATTGTCCAGATTACTAATTCAACAAAAGAACACTCAAATATCATGTTGAATTAAAGATAAAATATATCCACCAATTTTCATGCAATGACAAAGAAGATAATAAAAGGCAAATGAAAATTACCAATTCAACGGACTAGACACGGGTGCTAACTTTAGTATCATACCTTTTATAATTGATCGATGGGGGAAGAATCAAGCAGATCTATAGATGTGTTAGGTGACAGAGGCGACAAAGTTGATAGCAGTACTGGTTTAAGGTTTATCGGTGGTGGTTCAGCTTAGTAAGTCAGGTGGAACTACAGGTGCAATTGGCGGTAGGGGATACAATTTGCTGTGTCGGGTCAAAGCACTGCGCGATCTCAAAAGATGTTTGGGTTAGGGTTTAAATAAATTAGTAAGTTGAGGAAAGTAAAAGAAAATTTAGGATGAGAAGTTCAATTTTGAGAGGGAATAGAGAATGAGAAATGTAGAACAAAGATAGGACAGGGCTTTAGACGACGAATTTGTTCCTGTAAAAAAAGATGTGTAAAAAAAATATTGTAATCTAAAACATATTAGAGACTTACCAGATCTACAGGAACTCAATAGCAGGTATAACACTAGAATCTCGTTACACCCATTTATTACATATTTCCCAATCATAATGATTATTGCTATTTTGCGTATATTTAGACTTAGAGGCTCTGATGCTAGTGTAAGCGTAAATCTGATTACAGGTAGAATTAGCTATGCTAAAACTGTTACTAAACACTCTGGAATTTCTTACATGCCAAATGCACCACACAGTGGTAAATAGCACAAGTTTTGAAATATCGCTGCTTTTGTTTAGAATTTGTCACTGGCCATTTCAGTTCATAACGACAACATTTCCATATAAACTCTAAGAACTTACACTTGAAAAAAAGGTGATCATTATCCTCCTCAACTGGTTCACTGCATAATACACATTCCGTATTAACACTAATATGCTATTGTAAGAGCCTATGCTTAGTGGGCAAAAAGTTATTAATGGCTCTGAATAGGAAAATTACCATTTTGGGAATACTTACTTTTTGCCACACAGATTTAGCCGTGATTTCTGATCATGTACCTATCTAATTGAATTCCACACATTTTTGAATATGTATTTACCATTATGTGAACACGACCATACCCAAAAATATGAAGTTAGAAGTTTTCCATTGCTTGTTCGAAAGAATGTCCCCAGCTATGAATTTCTTGCTTCTAGTAGTAAAAATTAAATTATGGTCCAATTTAGTGATAGGTTTACTTCCCGATAACCAAGGACAAAACCATAGGGATGTCAACATACCATCTACTACACATTTTTCAGCCATTGGTCTCAACCGTAAGAAAAAACAAAAGAACACAGGGTATAACTTTGGCTTTAGATGAAATTGATTTTCACTGATAATAAGTGATATAAATATTCTTTATTTATAATAAATTCCTTTATTTATAAACATAAGGTGAGATAAATATTGTTGAAAATAATTCCAACCACATATTTTATAGCTCAGCTTATTGTTTCCATCCAATATCAATTAGCAACAGATTCTATAACTTACCCATAAGATTTAAAATCCCAAACTTCATTAATTTAATACATATTCTGTCTAGAAGATCACCTGAGAGAACAGAAGCAAGATGGTTACACCAACATGGCCACCAACAATAGGAACATATAATTGTGCAATTTATATTGTTCAAGCATTAACTTACATAAAACTAAACAATGGCCTAGAATATATAGCAAACGGATAAAATTAAACAATAGCTTTCGTTAGATAACAATTTTGCATGTTCATTAGAAAATGTAACAATTTTGCATATTCATTGGAAAATGTACTTTATGCTTTGAAAACCTACACAAACTTTTGTCTACCCAACTAAATATATTGTAACTGTTATTTTTAATTATAGTGCAATTGGATGAGTATGTAACTTCGTAGATATAAATATAAACATATCACATTATTAATCTATATGCACTGGTCAAATAAAATGGTAGAATAAATAAAGAAACTACACTTTACAGTGGTTCCACAATAAAACATGTTTAAATATACTGACCTTTTGAAACTTGCAACTTTGAATGGAAGTACTAAGCAATGTCATATGCTTCTTTATATGTCAGCCACACATACGTACCAGCCTGATAAAGTATTTAATAAATACTTTAGTCTTTAAAAATATTGCACTACACAATAGTAGCAATACTGCGTATAACTTCATTTGCCTAAAACCTAAATAGTTTCACATACAAAAGTTGATTCAAACTACTAAAACTTGCTATGTCGAGCATGAACTCTAGCTATACAATGAACGTAATCAAAACTCTAGCTTAAGATATGAATGTGAAAAAAAACCTCTAGCAGCGCCAACCACCAAAATAAATGCATTTTCAGTAGTAGAGTCCATTAACGGTTAAACAAAGAGATTTTTAACCATGCTGGCTATCCAAACAAATCGTGCAAGCAATTGAGACTAATTGCATAAATTGATAAACATAATCCAGAAAATTTCTAATCTAGAAATCCGAGCAGATATTTACTAAAGCGATAATTTACTAGAGCGATGATTTCCTAGAGTAGATAATTTACCAGAAATCCGAGCAGATAATCGATAACATAAATATATCAGAGTGATGATTTCCTCGAGCATAAATTTCGGTCGACTTCGGAATTGCTGAAGAGCTGGATTAGAGAACGGAGATAGCGAGATGGATCAAAGATTGGTGATGTAGAGCGAGATGAGGTGAGTGAGATAAGCGAACAAAAATTAGTTATTGTTATTTACGTCATGGGTGTGAGGAAGACGAGAAGCCATAAAGTATTTTGAGAGGGAGGTGAAATTTTGAGAGGGGTTTCGTATTTGGGGCCAAGCGTTATGCTTGTGAATAGAAGAAATAAAGATAAAAAGCTAAATAATCCAAATTAAACAATAACGCTTTAGAATAATGCGTTATCAATTGGCGTTATTAATAACAATCTTTCTTGTAGTGTATAGTGAACGTAGCATGCATAAATAAACTTTCTAACACTATAGTGATCATTTTACCCCCTTCAACTAGTGATCGCTGTCCCATTCTCATAAATTAAAAGAGAAAAACTTGCATGAGAAAGGAAAACCTTTCAGATATTCCAACCAATGGCATGAATTAGAAGGGTACATAGAGGCCATTCACATCAATAATATACCTCAGGAAGCGGGAACAAAATGCCACAAACTTTTGCAAATCCTCAAGACTGCTAAGATCGGATTAAAAGAATGGAACAAAAATAGAATTAAAAATGATGATCAGATCAACTATCTCTAGATAAGATGCGAAGAAATATTATCACTAATTGATAACGGTGAGTCTACTGATGAAACATGGCAGCTATACTATCAATATCAAAGCAGTCTAAAAGAAGCTCTTAGAATAAAAGCCATTGAACTTTAACAAAAAGCCAAGGAAAAGTGGATAAATGATGGGGATGAATGTACTAATTTTTGTACACTAAAATGGAAGTCTGGCAGAAGTCTAATAATAACTATCATTTAATTGACCAAGATAGTAATGAATGTGTTAACAGCTCTGTGTTTGAAGAACAAGCTATAAAATACTATAATGATATGTTCAATGGAGAAGTAAATTACATCTTACGAGAGATCCAGAGCAGAAGGATGATAAATTCCAGAGGAAAAAGGCTGCTGTCTAAGAATATCACCAAGAAAGAGGTATGGGATGCTTTGCGATCCGTAGATGTTGACTCCAGCCCAGGGCCAGATGGTCTGCGTTCCAAATCCTTCATCCTCCACTGAGAAGACCTGAAAGAAGAAATCTTATCAGCAATGCAGGATATTTTACAAAGTGGTAAATTTGTTAAAGAAATCAATAACACATTTATATATCTTATTCCTAAAAAGGATAACCCATCAAAAATTGAAGACTATCGCCCTATAGCTTGCTGCAATGTGATATAAAAAATTCTAAGTAAGATTCTGTGCAACAGAATGAAAATCATTTTACCTGACCTTATTTCAGAAAGTCAAAGTGCATTCATCAAAGGCAGAAGAATTTCTAAAAACTCATTGATGGCACATGAACTGATAAGAAACTTCAACAAACCAGGTGCGGATAAATTTTTCCTTAAGGTGGATCCTCATAAAGCAGATGATAAAATAAATAGAAATATTATCATTCATATGCTAAAGTTATGGGTTTTCCCTCGAACTTTGTGAATGTAATAAAAGAATGTATATCTACTCCAACCTTTTCAATCTTGATTAATGGAGTACCAAAAGGTTTCTTAGGTTCCTGAAGAGGTATCAGGCAGGGTGACCCTCTTTCTCCTTACTTGTTTGCTATTGCCATTGAATATTTCTCATTACAAATGGAGCTGGCAACAAACAACAAATTAATTAAGCCTATATACAATTTCTAGCCTATAGTGACCCACTTACTATATGCAGATGATCTGCTCATATGTACAAAATCCAGCTACAAATCGGCTAGTGCTGTAAAAGATATTTTCTGCAATCTAGAGAGATACACATGGCTTAAAATGAATGAGCAAAAAACAAAATGTTACTTCAATAAATCATGCAATAGGAGAAGTGAAATTTTGGATCACTTCAAAGTGAAAGAAGGAGTGCTCCTTGTTAAATATTTAGGTGTTCCTCTTTCCTCCAACAAGATAACAGATAGAGAATGCGCAGTTTTGACATCTTCAATAAGGGACAGACTACGGGGATGGAGTTCCAGACTCTTATCACTAGCAGGAAGAATTAAACTGCTGCACATGGTTATTCACTCTAAAATTAACTTCTGGTTACAAACTTTCCGACTGACTGATGCCTCAATACAATAAATTGAAAAGGTCTGTGCAGATTTTATTTGGAAAGGAGGCATGCATAAAATCAAATTTGAGAACCTGTGTAGACCTAAAGAAGAAGGCAGTGTGGGACTTAGAAGACTCAAAGACATGAGGCTGGTTTGTACTTTGAAACAAGCATAGAGAATCATCAAAGATAAAGGCTTATGGGGAAACTGGATGAGGAGAAGATACATTAAAGGTAATTTCTGGTGCATGCACATAGACGACAATGCTTCTGCAAACTGGAAAGCTATCATGAGAATAAGAAAATACTTGCTCCGTGCAGTGTGAAAGAAATAGCTGAAGGTAGAGAAACTGATCTGTGGAATAACCCGTTGATAACAGGTGAATCCTTGATAGATATTCTAGGACTCAATACCTTTTCAGATTATGGTTGTCCATACAAAAAAGTGTCTGATATTATTAACAATAATGAATGGAATTGCTCATTTATGCCAGTTACTCAAGACATCAAAGAAAAAATTCAATATATGCCAATATTTAGCGCCCGAGAAAATAATACTTGAGTATGGAAACCTACAGTTAAAGAATTTACTACTAAAACAACTTGGAGTGAGATAAGGCACCGAGACAATAAAGTCGAATGGAGCAAAATCATCTGGAATCATGCTAATAGCCCTAAAATGGCATTTACGGTTTATAAAGCAATTCTCAAAAGACTGCCTACAAAAGATAGACTTATGAAATAGGGGATGCTAACAGAAAATAAATGCGAACTATGCAACTAGGAAGAAGAAACACATGAACACCTTTTCTTTACCTGTAATTTCTCGAATGAAGTGTGGAAACGGTGTAAAACTCAAAATAAAAATTGACAAATCATACAAGTTCTTTGGAGGAAGAAATCAATCATCTGGTTTAAAAGGGGCATGGCGTAGACGTGAAAACCATACTGGCTAGCATTGCTACCACTATTACTGTTTGGAGCGTGTGGAAGGAAAGAAAACGTCGTTTGTTCCTAGAAAAATAGCGAAATTGCATAGAGATCAGTAAACTTGCGACATAGAAATGCAATTGATAAGGAAAGGATAAATAATTGGGCCTTTACCTCAGAGGAACTAGACAAAGCTCGTATTGAAGAAGCGGGTCAGAACTATCCACCGGTAGAAAACCCAAGTACAAGCTATCTGTGGCCGCCATGAGAATGAAGATGAAGTAGAAGTAGCTTTTAGTTTTTTCGGTCTCAACTATTTCTAACCCTTGTGTTCTTTGTACTAGGCTTTGTACTGGGCTTTAACTCTGGGTTGCAATGCCTTTAATAAAATCTTACCCATTTACAAAAAAATATATTACAGTTTGCTTTGTTCAAAGATTTTCAGTATACTATTGATTATTCATTCCACTCTGAGATTCTTTTTCGTTTAGTTTCTTCTTATCTTCTTTCTTCCTTCTTCTTTTCCCCTAACAATTAGGTTTTTGGGCATTTGGTTACTCGGCAAGCAATACAAATGACGTATTAGTGTTGATTTTTCAAGGTCGAAAATCCCAGTTCATTACATGTAGAAAGAGATTAGTGTAGCTAAGAAACCAATAAGACTAAATACCTAAGTCGTATGCAGAATATTTTATTCCCATAGTTCTTGATCTTGGATCCAAGTACATAACTTTAGGGGTGATTCACACCAGTCTGAACAAGGATTTCTCACTTGATTCTTGATGGTGGATGCTTAATTCAGATTCTTTATATGATACTGACATTTTATGTTATAGTATATGGCAATGTAAGTGGAATTGAGGTTTCTAATCAAGGAATCTGATTGGAGTTCGCACTAGGAAAGTAAAGTGACCGATACTAGTATAGAAGTAAAGTTTATGTATTCGAGCAAATAATCGGATCAGATATTATGTAAGAATGATCCACGTATTTCATACAGGCTTAAGTATATTTGTAAGCTATATTTCGTGGCATAGGTTAAGGAGTGACTTTCAATATTGTTCTATGGTAACTTAGATAATCTTCTAAGCAATAACCAAAGGCTGATGAGAGTAATGGTACACTTCGAAAATTATATATTTCCTTGGACGATTGAGAAAGTTGTGAACCTAAGCAAAGTTCTAAATCTTGTTTGTTAGTCATTTAATATTTTAAATAATGTCAAGTGTTAGTTTATTTTTTATGAAGTTTGATTTGATTGATATTGTGATTTTATTTACTATGGTATATAAAGGATTACTTTATAAGTAAAGGATCTTAAAGTTGTTATTTTAGGAATTAAATCCTGCTGCTTTTTAAAAAGTGATTTTGCAAGAGTTTGTTGAAGAAACAATAATATTATTATTTTGAAAAACTTTGTGTATTTCAAAACATTAAAAAAGAGATTTATGAAGTGATTTTTCAAATATCTTTGTTATGACCAAATTTGAGCAATTGGGTGTTTTTCACTTTAGAAGACTCGATAGGAATATCGTTTGCTCTAGTTATTGTTTAGGACGGAACTAGAATATCACTGGATGCTTCATATTTTTTTGATTCAGGGTTATACCATGCTTTGTTAGGAGGAGCCCTCTCCTTGTCATATTGATTCTCGTTATTAAGATTTTCCTTTTTGAAAAGAATTTTGAAAAAAAATATTTTTAACAGAAAAGCCTGGGCATTTTGTTCTAAATTTATCTTTTTAAAGATTGATGCATAGTTTATTATTATAGAGTATTTTACGTACCTATGTTGCAGCTTTTAATACGGATTTTCTATAAAGAAAAATATAAGTAATTCGATTACCGAAAACCACGTAAGTAATTTGATTTTTAGGTAAGGGTGTTACATTTTCCGCTATGTGATAATTTCGAAGATGAAATTCTTTAAGGTGGGTGAATATAACATCATGGAAAAATACGAACACTTTAAATTTAAATATAAGGATTATTTAAGTATTTGAATTATGAATTAAATATTAATTAAATGGATTTAATGGCTATATTAAACTCCTTTTAATTAATATGTAATTATGGTAATCTCATTTTATAAATTTGTTTACAAAAATAAATAGTTTAGTGAAAAAATGAAAATGTGACCAAATTTCATTTTTAAGATTTTCCACTTTTTACCATACAAAAGTTACTACAACGTTGTTCCATACACACATTTATATTTATTGTACACACCTATAGAAAATAGGTGTTCAATTAGCACTAAATAAATAAGTTAGCCTAAGTTTCATTAGGAGTTTCTAGAAACTCGTTAAAAGATGATTAAGGGAAGAAGACTTTTGTGTGATTTGATGGAAAGGTACAACGACACATTGATATCACATGAGGTGGGAAGTCTGATGGTGAGGCTAAGGGGGGTAAGTATAGGCTAGGTTCATCATCTTGAAGCTTACGAAAGAGAAGGTATGACTCTTGTTTTCATTTATGTTCATTTGCTTAAAACTTAGAGCCCTCTTCCTTTTCTTCTCTTAACTATTTTCTAAAGTAAAACCCATGTCAAAACACCTTTTTTTCTCCTCGAATTTCTTATATGACCTTAGAACAACCATTGAAATCACCACCATCTTGCTAACGTTTAAAGTTTGTTGCCATTTACCCATTTTTTGCTTGGGCCATGTAATTCAGTAGGAAGGGGGAGCTTGGACGTGGACTTTTGGAAGTGGTAGGTGGAGTTTAGGGCTAGTTTGGTGGTTTGTTTGGTTGAGGGTAGGAAGTAGTGTGTTGTTGCTTTGTTGTGGTAGGAAGTGTTGGCTTCATCTTTAGTTTGAAAGTGACTTAATCTGGCTTTAAAATGGTTTTAAAAATTGACAAAATGTTATAAAATACAAGTTGTTGTTTATGTTGTTTATACTTGCGCATATTGCTTATTTGGACATGATTCCTGCTTGGAAGTAGTTATCATAAATAACCATTGCTTTGAAGGGGACAAAAGCAAGAGGGAGTCGAAGTGATTTTGTAGCAAAAGAAATGATTTTAATTTTAAATTCGAGATTTTTCAAGTAATATTTGAAATTGACTTTTTTGGAACTATATTTCAGGTATATTTGAGTTTATTGAAAAGTGAAAAGTAAGCACGGATTACAACACCGTTGTTGTAATAAATGTTTTTCAAGAATTGTGACAAAATTCATGGATTATAACACTATTGTTATAATAAATGATTTCGTAAAGGTATTAAGAAAACTTGTTATTTGACTTAATAAGTGTTGATATTCCTAAATCTTTGGCGGATTTTTAATATCAAGATGATATTTAGTTGATTTATAAATGATACTTTATAAATGAAAAGATCATTAAAAAGAATGTTTCAAAAATAAAGCTAAGTGTAATTAGTTTTGGAGTTATAGTAAATAATGTTTTGATGACGTTTGTTTTTTTACCCTTCATTTTAATCACATAGAAATTTAATTAGCTCTTAAAAAGAATATTTTAAAATGTGTCTATAAAAAGTGTTTTACAAATATTTATAATGTGAAAATCAAGTACAAGTGTGAGTCAATTGTTTTAAAAGTTTGATTCATTTATAGAAATTATTTAGTCTTACACTTTGCACTAAATGTTGAGGGAATCCCTACAATCTTTAAATTTAAGAATGTACGTCGATACAAGGTCTAAGAAACAACAATGCCTCTAACTTGTCCGGCTCATTGTTAATACCGAGATAGTTATTTGATTTATGATCGACAAGTGATGATAAGTATAGGAGATTTAATTTCTATATGTGATCTCACTTTTGTGGAAAGGATTTAGACATATGCTTAGCACTAAACCATGAGGGAACTCTTGCCATTCTTAAAGTTAAAATGTATATCAACTTAAAGTAGGAAGCAGCACTGCCCTAATTGACTGTCTTCATTATTTTTCTCGGGGTAGTACTAGTTTGAGATCGACTAGTAGTACTAACTATATGAGATTTTAATTTCCATATATCGTCATTTTTCTATTCCTGATAATTGATTCATTGACTATTGATTTTGATATCCTTTTTGTGCTTCATCGGTTCAGGGCGATTTGTTGCTCGTTTGGGGCATTAATATACTTCTTTGTGTTTCATCAATATAAGAAGATTTGTAGCTCGTTTTCAGCATTGGCCTCCAGTAGTGGAGATAACTAAAGTCAAAAAGAGAGTGAGAGCTAAACAATTTGGTTCGCACCCATTACGTATATTCACATTTATCTAGAGAGATTCCGGTTGCATGCATGCGATGATGCGGATTGTGACGCCCCACCTCTATACCCACGCTAGCCAGGAACACTACGGAGAAGTGCTGTCAACTAGCACGGAGAATAAGGCTGTTGAGGAGCGACCATCCATGTAATTGCTTATCACACGGTGGCTATAAATAATCCTCGGAAATAAACATAGAAATAAGCATATCGCAAATCAATCACAGACATCCATATCACAAAGGCGGAAGAAGATATGAATATATAACTAACACATGAAAGTGTACATCAGAGAAGTGCTCAAAAGATCCACAATAATACAAAAGAATAGCAACACGTGCTATACAAAAGAATACAACTATGAGTCTATATCTCAAGTGTATACAACAAAAACTGCTAAGCTAAACAGTTAGCCAAAATTCAGAGTGATGAATCCCTGGGAAGAAGTCAAGCAGAAGCACCTGTAACATCTCGGTCTGACCCGAGTATTATTTAAGAAAATAATAAACGGGTCAGTCTAGCTATAAATATCAGATGACATGATATAACATAAAAGATATGGCATAAACATAAAATATCCATAATGACATACCACTATAAGCATGTAAATAATGATCAACAGAAGATCAATCAATAAGAGATAATCAATATCACAAGAATCTTCTCAAAGATTCGAAAAGGGGCATCATACCCCAAACTTGTACTCATAACAAGTCAATGACATAAATTCTAGAAATCAATGCAAGAAGTCCAGAAATCATAGAAAAGAGAAAGAGGCCTATCACATGACGGTTCGAAGACCAAGGGGAGCTACCCCACATGTGTGAATGGAATCACACAGATTAAGGTCCAGGCTAACCAAAAAGCAAAAAGGTATGTGTGAGTGGAATCACACAAGTGGTGTCTAGTCTAACCTCGCAACAAGAGACATCGCACAGTTGCTAGTCTAAATCATCAGAATGATCGTCATGATCAACGAGAAGTGTCAATTACACTAGGCTAGTAAATATAGAAGTTCATCTTCATGTCCCATAACCACTTGCTTAACTTAAATATTTACGAACAAACTGTAAATCTTCACTAATAAAATTGTCACAAGAGGTTCAATCGAACAAGTCCAAGAATTAACCGACGAAGTGAACGCAAGTGTTTCATACCACTTGTTTTACTAAGTCGTTTAATTAGATTTCTCATCCGGGTGAGGTAAAGGTTTGTATATACTAATAGATTGGAAAACGGTTTAAGAAAAGAGCTTTGTTATTGAAAATAGAGTTGAAATTGTTTGTTAAAAGAGTTTTGATATTTACTACTAGTATTGAAACCTTTATATTATAAAATGACAAAACACAGAAGCAATTGTAGAAACAATCAATCACAAAGATCGCATACAGAGATGTGAATAAAATCTAAGGAAAACAGCTCAATGTTTTTCAGATAAGATCCCCTACGGAGGGGGGGTCCGGGGGGGGGGGGGGGTGGCAACCCCCCAAGGTGGGGGTGCGGGGGCAACGCCACCGCTTACGGGGTTTGACCTGCCCGGTCAGGTCGCGAGGGTCAAGGGGGCAGCGCCCCGACCAAAACGGTATGACCTAGTGAAGACAAAATGAGGTCTAACGACCTAAGGGTCTAAGGGGTCACGCGAACTATCGAGATAAGGTCCAACGACCTATGAGTTAAAGGTCCAACGACCTATTGGGTTATAAGGTCATACGACCTAACGACTCAAGGGTCCAACGACCTAACGACTCAAGGGTCTAACGACCTAAGGTATTCGCGACTTAACGGGTTATAGGCCAACGACCTAACAGGGTTCACGACCTAAGGTATTCGCGACTTAACGGGTTATAGGCCTAACGACCTAACAGGGTTCACGACCTAAGGTATTCGCGAACGTCCTACTGCTTAAGGCTTAACTCATGAGCGACCTACGACTTAAGGCTTAACTCGCGAGCGACCTACGGCTTAAGGCCTAACTCGTGAGCGACCTACGACTTAAGGCTTAACTCGCGAGCGACCTACGGCTTAAGGCCTAACTCGTGAGCGACCTATGACTTAAGGCTTAACTCGCGAGCGACCTAACTCCGAAGTGCCAATACTTCCAGAATGACCTAAAGCCCTGCGACCTATGGTACTAACTCGCGAGCGACCTAACGAGTTAACTCGTGAGCGACCTAATTCCGAAGTGCCAATTCTTCCAGAACGACCTAAAGCCCTGTGACCTACGACCCAGTGACCTTGCGACCTATAACCAAACGAGTCAAGTGGCCAGAACGAGCTAAGTGCAGGAAATTTCCAAAAATGCTAAAAATTGGAGTTTTTCGCCAATTCAATCCAAACCAAAGGCAAATGTGCATGCAAAAGTGATAGGGAATCATTCCCAACAGTCCAATATAGATATAGACTAGATTTGTGAGATAAAAATCTCACCTTTGCACAAATTCAATGAAAAATGAAGTTTTAAGCAAGCAAGAATCAATCCCTCTTCTATCTAAGCACAAGAAGCTTGAATCCAGTGTCTTCTTCTTGAATTTGGAGTAGAAAGATAGATTGCAATTGAATTTGAGTTTTGGAATTTTAATTTCCCATTCCCTCCACCATTTTTGAAGAAGCTTGAAGACTTAGGAAAATAGAAATGAAGTTTTGAAGAGGAGGGGTGAAGGTTGGGTCTAATAGGCTAAAAGCCCAACCCAAAGTCTCAAGTGAAAAAGTAGTGAAATTTTACTATCTCCAATCATATCAATGTTTATACTTAAAAAAATTGTAAACGGCATTTCGAACTCAATGGAAGTGGTCTCGAGTCCTAATTTGACCGTTTGCAGAAAGTAGCTTTTCGGACCAATATCCGATTAACGACAAAATATTTAAATAAAATATTTAAATATAAAATCGATAAATATGCAGGTTGTTACACGGATATATTCAGATTCTCGAATGTTGTTTCCAAGGATCTAGCTTGGAAGTTCCCTAGAGTAATGCATGTTTGGTGTGGGCTCTCAAGTATATTTAGCTAGATGTATACTTTTAATGGAGGGGGAGGGGCGCACCCACCTTGTCTTGTTGGATAAGTTCATTCTCATTGTTTTGGTTCGGGCCATAGAGTTAATCCTTTCTTAATTGCATCAAGAATTGCCTCGTGCTCTTTTCTTTGTTTAGCTTTTTGTGTCCATTGTTCAAGTTTGGATTTTGACCTTGTTTGTGCCCATTCTTTTAAGTTTCGGATTTTGTTTTGACTTGTTTCTGTTCTTTCACGCATGAATGTTGTTCTTGCGAGGTAAAACATGTTACCATATTTAGCGGCATGTTCTCATAGATTATATTATGTTCATTATATTTTTTGAGTTTTCTCCCACTGGTTTTCCAAACTGATCGTGTGTTATTATATTATAATGCTTGGGTCAAACCAAACTAGTACGAGTTTTCCCACTGGTTTTCCACTGGTTTTCCAAACTGGTTTTCCAAAATGAAAATCAAGATTTATAATTTACTTGAATTTAAAATTTCAGTAATTGGATTTATTGCAATTAAATGAAATTAAAATATTTAACTAGTACGTTAATGTAAATTTAGCTGAAATTTGAGAATATTAAAGTAATATATCATGAATCCAATGTTAATTTTATCCATCTGACATAAATGAATAGAATAATAGAATGAAAAGAAAATCAAATGGAATTATTGGAAATTAAATTTATAATTTTTGGATTTAAGGAAATTGAGGTTAACACAGGAATTGATAAATTAAACAACACTAAATCGACGTCTAAATTTGTTTAAATTAGTGTAAATGATCAAGAAAATTAAAAACGATAAAATTTGTCAATTATAGCATTGAGATTGAAAAATTGATTTAGTTAATTAATTTTCAATTTATTTAATTAATGTAAAAATAGCCATTTTGGCGACTGACTCGGATTTCAACGAAACCAGTTTCATCAGATCCGTAACGGTGAATTATTGTAGGATTTCAAGTTCCATAGCAATCGAATTTGTTGTTTGATCGTACGGGCTCGAAACGCCTAGAAATCGATTTAGTTGAAATCAATTGAAATCAATTTGAAATAACTTAATTTTAGCATACATTCTTCATACAATGGAATTTGGACTTGAAAACTTGTTCCATTGCATTAAAAATATTCAAAAACATCTATTTTGATATATGGGTTGACCTAATTTCGTTCCGGAGTCAAAACGGGCTTTCCGGGCCGTTTATCGTTCCACGGTCCAAACCAATCGTATATGTTCCTCTATTTCTTGGCCCTACCTATATATACCTTGCAATAAACCCTGGCCTATTTCCTATTCCTCATTTCTATACGTACAATTATAGTTACTCCTCTTCATTTCCAATGGCAGACAAAACAAAAAAAATTCAATTGCGATTTCAAATCAAATTCAAAGCCAAAATTTCAAAGTCCTCAAATACTATCAAATTTTATGTCGATCTAAAGCTCTCAACGAGCGCATCTCAGATTTGAGATTCGTTTTTCAATTCGAGTCATCGGTTGCCCAGAAATCGATGATCAATTGTCGATCGTCCAGCACGCTTTGATGAACCTCGTTCGATTTGTCGATGGAAGGGTATGGAGATGTAGAGATTCGCAAGGGGATTCCATCCAAGTAGTTCGCATGGCTTGATGATGGTTGGATTTCCATCGTTTGGTGGATTAGGGTTCATGGAAGGAGGCGCGGCGTGCATATTGGGGGCGATCGGAGGGAAATTCGTGGGCACCGATCGACATGTGTTGGCGAGGCGAAGGGATTGAAGGTGGTTGGGGACGCCTTGGTGGCCTGAGGTGCATGAATTTTATGGTCAAAATCAAAGTTGATTATTCTTGGTTGGGTTCGATGGCGTGGACGAATGTGCTAGGTGATGAGGAGAGATAGGTGACGGGTTATCTTAATTAATATTTTATTGATTTTCTAAATTAAATCATATATCTTCTAACATCTCTTACTTTTGCATACGAACTAGGATTTGGGCACGGTACCCTCCACTGGGATCGTATTGAAATTTGGGACGTTTTGGCTTTGGTTTGGATGGATTCCTAGAGTATTCAAATATTGGGTTTAAATTGGATTTAAATTCAATTTAGATTCAAAAGGTGAGTGTTTTAACCCACTCACAACTTCTAAAATTTCTTATGTTTGATAAATTGATTTTTGATGTGATTAGAAATTTAATTATGACTATTTGGCATATTTTGAATCATCGTCTCAGTTTATTTGAATTTATTTGGATAAAATAGTTATTTAATTTATTATTGAATACAAACTGCCAGTAAATCCATCTAATTTATTATCTGTTCTATATTGATGTTATTGACTGAATTGGATGACGATTATGATAAATGGTTGATGATTGATATTGGATGAATGGATGTTGTATTTATATTGTTATAAACTAGAAGTTGTTATGGATTTTATTTTATTCGGGATTGCGGTTTGAAAGGATATATAACTGTATTTACATTTTCAATTACAGATTGAAATGATAAATGTGTGTATCACTTGACCACAGGATATAAAATTATATACAGACATCGTGGTCTATTTATAAAAATATTTTGATATGATTTCTATGGTTTTGGTAAAAAAATATAGGTTAATGAATATTGATTTCAGATGTTATATAAATGTTATTTATTATTTATTTTTAGCTATGTGTAAATTTGTTTTGAAATATAAAATAAGCCAGATAATAAAGTTGATTGTTTTTATATAATATGGTTAAGTATCTGTTAAATTATATTGTATATAGGGTTTATAATGACTTAAATAAAATTAAGGTTGGTGTAACATCCGAGCTTTTTGTACGCTTTAAATCGACGACAAACCACACACGTCAGACTTAAACCATACAGAAGGACGGATTGTTATGGGGTAAATAAGAAAAAGCAGAGAAAAGAATAAAAACAAAATAGAATCTTACAGCGGAACGACAAAATATAATAATCAAATAAACAATTCATGAAGGTGTTTTACAAAAACATTTGATTATACTTATACAATACATATCAAAGTTACACATACCAGAGAAAAATCAATAACAATACAACGGAACAATGTGATGCAGTGGAATATAATAAATAATAGTATTAATACAATCTTCATCTTCGTCCTCCAGAAATAAGATCTTCAAACCCTGAAATGCTCAGACTAACCCGAGCGAATTAACAAGACAAAACACTCAAGTCAGGACTAAAAGATCTTATGTAAGTTAAATCAATGTTAAATAATATGAGTGGAACGACGTCAGAGATGTTTACGGGTTTTGACATCTCCTTTCCAGTGTCTAATGTGAGTGCAGTAACCTAAAAGATGCTCGGGATTCACATCTTCTAAGGATCTGTTAAATTATTTACTATGTAGTAATATTTCGCTATTATAATATTGTCTAGTAAAATAAACTTACTTTTTAATAGCGTTAAGTGGTTACCCATTATAGCCCTTAACATGTAATAGTCCCAGTAGTCCATCCAGTATCAGCGTATCTCCAGATCGGGAGACTACCCTAAATACTCAATGGGCTACGGGAAAAAACCAAACTCGTACAAGGCATGCTAAGGTAGGTGACATGGCACAACTAGGCAATGCCAGGGCAGATATAACAATTACGCTTCCGGGCTGCTCGGAACGCGTAATGCACAGCTACCACCCACCTCGAGCCACACCTCCAAATCAAAAAAATTAAAAGTGGCAACCGAACCAATCCAAAAGTCAGAGTATAATATCGAAGGGATGTGTCCGATAAAAGGTGCTACCTATTTAGCCTATTGATCGCTCCTATTTTAGCCACCTTATGCCGACTACGGGAGTCGGGTCCACGTATTTACCTCAAAGAAAACGCTGCCACCATCCTACTTCATTCTGGAATCTCCACCGCGTATACGGTTGTAAAAATGGTTTTCGGAGTTGGCAGAGAGTATGACAACTTCCGATCCCTGTCTTTTTAACAACCAAACGTTATTATAACACCGTGGTCTGTTCAAAATAATTTATACTTCAATCCATATTATAACATCCATTTCAAAACCACATAAATATGGTATTATTTCCGTTTCAAAAACCAAATCAATATGATATCAGTTTTATTAAAACCCAATCAATATAGTATCATTTTTATTTCAAATATATCCCCTTTTCAAAATCATAGCACTTTCAAATTTATACACTTCGAAACCAAACAATTGAAATTATAACACTTTTTAAAACGTAATATTTTGAAATTCATAACTTCGAACATTTCAATTTTGATAAAATATTTCAATTTCGATATATTTCAAGGCTTTAAATATTCCAAAATTTCAAAACTAAATTTGATAATTTCGATTCAACGATTAAATTTTCTATTATTTAGTTTTGAAATAATTTGCATAATAAATCCCTTATCATTTAAATAAAACTCAAATTAAGTGACTAAATATTTCCTTCAATTCATTTATACTTGAAATAATCATTTAATTCATCTTGACCCCAAAATCAAGCTATAATAATTATACCTTATAAAATTTCCAATTTAATAAATTTCACATCAATACCCTTATTGAGTTTAATTCTTAAATAAGTATAATTTTAAATAAATCTCCAATTTATTCCCCAACCTTAATTTATTAAATCATTATACACTCTATATTAAAATAAAATTTGAATACTTACTTACATTTATTTAATAAAAATCAAACTTTATTAAACTTATTTTTTTTTACAAACTTATACATAGCTTAAATTCAAGCATTTAACTTTATATAAAAATAATATTTATATAATATAAAAAACCAATATTCATTAAACCATATATTTCTTTCCAAAACCATAGAAATCATTTTCAAAATATTTTAGATATAGACCACGGTGTCTATATATAATTTTCTACTCTATGGTCTAGTGATACAGATATTTATCATTTCAATCCGTAATTTAAAATAAAAATAAGGTTATATGTCATTTCAAACCGCAATCCCGAATGAAAAAATCCATACAACTTGAACATTATAACAATATAAAATACAACATCCATTCATCCAATATCAATCATTAACCATTTCTCACAATCATCATCCAATTCAAACAATACATCAATATATAACATATAATAAGCAACATGTATTTACTGGCAGTTTATATTCAATAATAAATTAAACAACTATTTAACTGGCACTTTATATGCAATAATAAATTAAATAGCAATTTAACAGGCCGTTATTATGCAATAATAAATTAAATGACAATTTAACTGGCAGTTATTATGCAATAACAAATTAAATGACAATTAAGTTCAATAAATTCAATTTAATGATGATAAAAAATATGCCAAACGGTCATAAATCAATATCTAATCACATCATATTTCAATTTAAAAAACATAAGAAATTTCAAAAGTTGTGAGGGGGTTAAAACACTCACATTTTGAATTTAAATCCAATTTAAACCCAAAAATTGAACAGTCTCAGAATCTATCCAAACTAGCATCAAAATATCCGGAATTCCAATACGATCCTAGCAGAGAAAACCGCGCGTGAAACAGACTTCGTATGTGAAAGTTATTGCAGTTAAAAGTTTCAGAATTTAAATCAAATTAAATTAAACAATACGTTAATTACCACGTCACTCTCTTTGTCTCTGCACACACGCGCACTAACATATCGTTCGAACCCTAGAACGCATACACACAAGCGCCAGCCGCCTTTGACCAAAATCCAGCGCCACCACGAACGATGACACCCAAATCCAACGCCGCTGATGGGCTCCACGACCCAGGCCGACCCTAACTCGGCCTCGCGCGCCCCTTTGGTGACTGCAACCACCCTCGCCGTAGCGACCCTTATACCCTAATTTCTGGCGAATTTCGAGCGACTTACACTGAGCGACGACCACCCTAGGACCTGCTCGACACCAACTTCCCAATGCTACTACCTGATCATCAAACGGTTGACGATCCACCGTTGGATCAAAACCCTAGCATATGGATGATGAAGGTTCAACTTGAATTTTTGGCTAAATAGTGCATCGAATTGAAAAATGGATCATGGAATTGAGATTCTCTCTTCGATAGCTTTCCTACGATATAAAATTTGATATTGTTTGTAGAGTTTAAATTTTTGGCTGTGAAATTGATTTGAAATTGCAAATGGAATTTTGGTTTGTATGCCATTGAAATGAAGAGGAGGAAATAGAATTGTACGTACGGAAATGAGGAATAAGAAATGAATTAGGGTTTATAACAGGTTATATATAGGTAGGGTTGAAAATAAAAGAACAGACACGAATGGTTTGGACCGTTGAACGATAAATGGCTTAAGAAGCCCATTCTGACTCCGGAACGAAATTTGGTCAACCTGAAACGACATGACTTCCTATCTCCAGGAAGACGCATCGCTAATGAAGAAAGAAAGGGATAGAGGAAGAAAAGAAAGAGAAAGAAGAAACACAACAACATCATAGAACTCACAGCGGAACGAATGGAATATAATATATCACATAAAATATTACATAGTACATATTACATCAGAGTACACAACTTACAACTCATATTAGACAGTTATAAACATCTGTCCAAATATACGACTCAAGATACAAGATACATATACCATATAAAACACATTGGAACCATAATATATCTACATGTGGAAGCCTCCTGCTCCATATCTCCTCCAGAATTCGTCAACAAACATGAATCACTTGACTACTCATACATAATATGAGTACACAAGAGTATAATAAAACAGAAAATAAACACTCGGGTCAGACAGGGGTCTGGTGTGAGTAAACGGTATAAATTTCATAACTTTAGAAAAACGTTTGAAAAGAAAAAGGTATCACGTAAGACTTCCCACACATAAACATGAAAAAGTTTTTACCTTACGCTAACCAAAACATTTGATAGGAAATCCAGCGATATTATAATAGTGTATAGGGTTTTCAAGTGAATAAGAAATAGCCAAAATTGTTACATTATTAAATTCCAACTACTAGCCACAAAAGTGGGTAATACAAACAAAACCATAGGGTCTCGTTGAAAAGTCGTGATGTGATAGTGTACGAGTGCACGTACTAATATAGTACACACGGATCGTGTAATGTGGAATATAATATAAATGCGGAAATAGATGATAATAGCACAGTAAATAAAAATAGAAAAATCACACCAGAGATTTTTATACTGGTTCGGAGCACCGTCCTACGTCCAGTCCCAGATTTCTATCTGGATTTTCACTATTAACTACCTCGCTTCACCCGGAGGAACAGGTTTACAACACCCGAGCAAACGAACGGGATTTCACGCCTCTAATATACTGAGGACTTCAACAGTTTCCTCTTACAACACCGAGGACTTCAACACTTGCCTCTTACAACACCGAGGACTTCAACAACGATGAATATAATTGTTTGTTGACGGTATGTGTTCTTGCTAACACAGTTTTGTCACTTGTAGTATAAACTTCCTATAATCTTATCCTCAAAATATGTGAATGATGTTTTGTGAAGATTAAGGGAAGTATATTACTTATTGGATCAAAAGATATGAAATAATTTCAATGATTCAATAAGCAATAAAATAATTGAGAGCTTTTAGAATGCAGGAGTATTTAGAAAGTAAGATCAGAAATTAGAGTAAAAAAAATATGTTTTCATATGTTTGAATCAATGATTTAGATGAGTTTATATAGAGAAAAATGGTTGTAACTCTTTGTGAACAGTAGCCATTAATGGATATGATCATTGATGAAAGGTAAGAGATGCAACCATTGGAGAATGAAGTGTCTTTTGGAAAAGGTTGCTCTCTGTTTAAAAACGGTCGACATGTCAAAAATTGGCCAGTAGACAGGATTTCAAATATATAGTCGTTATGTGCATGTGTGCACGTTCATTGTGCATTTTACACAGAAACGGTCGACCGCCTGATTTATTACCGGTCGACCGGTCCCTGTTAATTTGCTCAATGAATGTGCAATGCTATTCAAACGTATATATATCGATTATATTGGAGTGAAAGATTATTTGAGGATAGATTTTAACAAGTTTATCACTATTACAATATCAAATAATCAACCTATAATCTAGAGTACCATATGTAGCTCTTTTGTCCCTCTTTATAGCCATGATGCCTATGTTTTGTCGATCGCCTTTATTTCTTTGTCAGAAATCAAAAACTTCATAGAACCTGTGACTCAACATTCTCCCCCTTTTTGATTGATGACAACATATATCTGAAGTTCTGAATCTCCCCCTGAATATGTGATCTCCTCCTGAGATTTTGTTTGTATTCTTTATATATATATATATATATATATATATATTCCTGCAAATAATATTTAGCACTTTCTCCCCCTTTGTGATCGACAAAAAGGAATAATAGATAATGGAATAATATAGGTGTATATCAACCAGAATATCCATTTTCCTATTTTCTTAAGTAGGACCTGCAAAAAATAGAATTAAGTCCATGGTACCCACTTTTTATAGGGTCGTAAGAGTTACGTCTTAGGAGTCCAAACCCATATGGGTCTGGTATCCCCTTTATTTATATAATTAGTATTAAGATGCACGGTATTCGTGAAATTCTGAATATATTTGTTCCTAATCAAATTGTTATTTGTTTTAGGAACCCGTAAATTGATAGTCTTGACATTTTTCTTTTGAAATTTCACAACTGATTTTGGTTTGGAGTATAATAAACTAAAAATTTTCTTAGCTTCAGTTTTTTGTACTTTCTTCTTCCTTTTATTTCCAAGATGTTTCTTGGTTTCTTGTTTCTTATATCCCAAACCTTGTTTATCCGAAATAGATTGTGAATTTTCAATGATTTTTGTCAAATTTTCTCGACCTTTGTTAAGGTTAGAAACATTTTAAGTAATGTTATCTAACTTAGTTTGTAAACTAGCCTTTTCTAGGTCTAGAATTTTGACTTTTGCCTCAAGCTCATGATTTTTAGTAGTGAGAGCATCATTTTTCTCTTTTTGAGTTTCAATTTCTTGACTCAAAAGAACTAGTTGAGAGTCAACATTAGATGACGATTCTTGAAATTTTTCAAGTTCTTCTTCTAATATTTTCTTCTCGTCTTTTAACATATCTCGTTCAAATTCTTCTCTACTCAAATATGCTTTGGTTTCTTTTAGCTGTCGTTTTATATCTTTATATTTGACTATCAATTCAGCATTAATATCAAGCACTTCATCGAATGTAAGAATTTGTACCTCATCTTCTGTTGACATGAAACATACATTAGCTTGTTCATTCTCCGAATCACTTTCACTTTCTGATGAAGATGAGTCTGAATCATCCCATGTTACTGAGAAGGCTCGTTTCTTTGACTTGTCCTTCTTATATTTGAATTTGTCATTTTCTGACTTCTTCTTTTGTTCTGGACAATCCTTCTGCATGTGCCCCTTTTTGTGGCAGTTGAAACATCCTATAGACGATGATGTTGCTTATTTCGATCCAGATTTCTTTCTGTTATAACGACTAGCTTTTCGATGTTTTAGGAATTTTTTGAAACCTTTTTCTATGAATGCCAGATCTTCGTCCTCAGACTCTGATTCATTTTCGTCTTTTTCTGCATGGAATGCCATGTTTTTCTTTTCTTCTTTTTGTTCCTTTCTAGTCTGCAAGTTAGCTTCGTAGGACATTAGATTTCCTATCAATTCATCTGGCTTCATGACAGAAAGGTCATTAGCTACTTCAATTGCTAATACTTTTCCTTCCCATTCACTAGTCAGAGAATGTAGGACCGTTGAAACAACATCAAAATCAGAATACTTTTGTTCTAAGCCAATAAGTGCATGGTGGATAGTTTGAAACCGTGAAAACATATCATTGATTGTCTCATTTGGTTTCATTTTAAATTTTTGAAATTGACTTTTCAGCATGGCTATTTTGGCTTGTTTAACCTTGTTAGTACCTTCATGAGTGATTTTTAGCATTTGCCAAATTTGATATGCAGTAGTGCAGATACTAACACGGTTATATTCATTTTGATCTAATGCACAAAACAACATATTTATTGCTTTTGCATTTACGGCTGCTGCCGTTTTCTCAGCCGCAGTCCATTTTGAAGAATCAGTTGTTGGATTCACTATTTCTTTTTGAGTTGCATTCCAAGCATCATAACTATTTGATTGCATAAAGAATGACATACGTGTTGCCCAATAACTATAGTTAAGACCATTGAAAAATGGAGGTCTTTGTGTTGATTGACCTTCCATGTAAGTGGTGTTTTGAGTGCTAGTACTTGAGTTATTTGCCATATTACAAGAATATATCAAATAACTGTGTTACGGTTATATGATGGCCGTGCTCTGATACCAAATGAAAAGTCGTGATGTGATAGTGTACGATTGCACGTACTAATATAGTACACACGGATCGTGTAATATGGAATATAATATAAATACGGAAATAGATGATAATAGCACAGTAAATAAAAATAGAAAAATCACACCAGAGATTTTTATAATGGTTCGGAGCACCGTCCTACGTCCAGTCCCAGACTTCTATCTGGATTTTCACTATTAACTACCTCGCTTCACCCGGAGGAACAGGTTTACAACACCCGAGAAAACGAACGGGATTTCACGCCTCTAATATACTGAGGTCTTCAACACTTGCCTCTTACAACACCGAGGACTTCAACACTTGCCTCTTACAACACCAAGGACTTCAACAACGATGAATATAATTGTTTGTTGACGGTATGTGTTCTTGCTAACACAGTTTTGTCACTTGTAGTACAAACTTCCTATAATCTTATCCTCAAAATATGTGAATGATGTTTTGTGAAGATTAAGGTAAGTATATTACTTATTGAGTCAAAAGATATGAAATAATTTCAATGATTCAATAAGCAATTAAAATAATTGAGAGCTTTTAGAATGCAGGAGTATTTAGAAAGTAAGATCAGAAATTAGAGTAAAAAAAAATATGTTTTAATATGTTTGAATCAATGATTTAGATGAGTTTATATAGAGAAAAATGGTTGTAACTCTTTGTGAACAGTAGCCATTAATGGATATGATCATTGATGAAAGGTAAGAGATGCAACCATTGGAGTAAGAAGTGTCTTTTGGAAAAGGTTGCTCTCTGTTTAAAAACGGTCGACAGGTCAAAAATTGGCCAGTAGACAGGATTTCAAATATATAGTCATTATGTGCATGTGTGCACGTTCATTGTGCATTTTACACAGAAACGGTCGACCGCCTGATTTATTACCGGTCGACCGGTCCCTGTTAATTTGCTCAATGAATGTGCAATGCTATTCAAACGTATATATATCGATTATATTGGGGTGCAAGATTATTTGAGGATAGATTTTAACAAGTTTATCACTATTACAATATCAAATAATCAACCTATATTCTAGAGTACCATATGTAGCTCTTTTGTGCCTCTTTATAGCCATGATGCCTGTGTTTTGTCGATCGCCTTTATTTCTTTGTCAGAAATCAAAAACTTCATAGAACCTGTGACTCAACACTCGTAGGTAGAATGGGTTTCCATCAATGGCAGGGCTACTGGGGTACCGCCCGCCACAGTACGTGGCCTAGATCAACGTACCGAGGAGCCACCCTAACACCCCTGCAACACAAGGCTGGTACCGTTCCTTACTGAACAGTCCGAACAAGACAACCCCGGCAGTTGTCCATAATCAACCTCCCCACACAGCCGTAATAAAAAGGTACTTCTAGACAGGGGAAAATCTTGCTCTCCAGTGGGAGCTACCCATGAAGCCTTGCTGCACCTCCCCTATTTTAGCCATTCCCGGCTGATGAGGCTTGAGGCTACGATTACCTTTAGAGAACACATCTATCTTAGAATGCTCATCGTCCACATTATGATTTTTTGAAAGCATTCAATCCATACAAGTTCGTTCAAGGTTCGAACGAAACCGAAGGCACTATCTCGTTGCATTCATTTTGGAATCACCCTCAGAGTCAACGACCATAGCCCTTGCACTCTAAATATCCATCTCGAACCTATAAGTACTATTCTGTCAAACTCATCATGGAATCACCCCCAGAGTTATACTCACGTATAGTTCTTATACCTCGAATCTTCACTTGCTCCACTTGGATTCACGACCTAACATTTAATTGGAATCGATGTGGTTTTCGGATTCCATACATGGAAACCCGATCTCGGTCTCATCAAAACCAAATGCCATTTTAATGTCCAAGTTGTACTTAAGGGTTTAAACAATTAACTTATATTCAGGATGATATAAACAGATAGATGAATCACATTATCACAATAGATAATTCATAACAATATTCATCTCACAAAGTAGCATATCACATAACAGGAATATTACATCCAAATCATCCAGTATCAACTAATCACTCAATATCAATCATCTAATATCAATTGATCATCCAATATCAATCAATCATCCATAAACAAAATTGATTAATTCTTAATCAATTAGATTACCGTAATCCTTATTCATTAATTATTATTTCAAATAAATTAATCATCTCTAATGATCTTCCCAAATTAATCTTTCTTGATTAATTATACTTTAATTACATTCAAGTAATTATTCTTATCCATATTCGGTAATTAACCATTAATGACTATCATTAATTACAATAATTAATGATCCTTCATTTGATTCCATTAATTAATTATCTATAATTAATTATATTGAACTTCAATTAATTACAATTAATTAATCACATTTAAATTAATTACTTTTATTAATCAATCTTGATTAATACCATTTATTAACTAATGATCCATATTAATTAATAATTCCTTTAATTAATTAAACAATTAACTTGTAATTAATCATCTTATTATTAATCATAAACAAAAATTAACAACTTGTAATTACTTATCTTAATTAATTAACTTCTTAATTAATTATATTAATCCTTTTGATTAATTAATCCAATTAATTAATCTTTGGTTACTTCATCAATTTAAATTAACAAATAATCTTTAATTAATTACTTTATTTATTAATGAAATTTTAATTAATTACACTTAGTAATTAATCCTTAATTAAAACACATTCATTAATTAATTAATCATATTAATTAATTAACTAAATTAATTAAGTAATTAACCCTTAATTATTTTCATAAGTAATTATCTTCTAATTACTACATTAATAACTCTTTTATTACTCTCTTAATTAATTACTTAACAAATAATTAATCCCATCAATAAAAACCCATAATTAATTAATTAATTAATTAATTAATTAATTACTCCATAATTAATTAACTTCAAATAATTATATTAATCAATTCCTTAATTAATATCATCAAGTGATTAACCAATAATCACTTCCATTAAATTACTTCCATGAGTAATTTCTCTAATTACTACCATAAGTAACTATCATTCTTAATTACATTCAATAATTAACCATTAATTACTTCATAATTAATTACACTTAATTAATTTATAATTAAGAGATTAAATAAACAATTAACTAATTTTTTAAAATTGATTAAATAATTAATTAACTAACTTCTTATATTTTTAAATCTTTAACTAATTAAGAAAATCATTCATCTTAATTAATTCTTTACTTAATAACAAATCAAATTAAATGTTCTCATGTTCAAAACAAGGATAAATTAACCTTATTTATCTCATAAATAAATTATTTGAAATTGAACCGAATTTCAATAACTTAAAATCAAATTATTCAATTTGGATTTCAAAATTATAATAATTATCTTACTTGAAATTAAGGCATTTAAAATCAAATTTAAAATTTAAAACACTTTAACATCTAATTTAAACTTATTTATTTTCAAAATAAATTTGAAAACATTGTTATTAAAAACATTACTTTAAAACTTTGATTAAATAATTAAATTCAAACATTTCTTTTTAAAATTAACATTCAAACTTTAATGAAGTTAATTACTTCAAAAATAAATCATTTTTAAACAAATTTGAATTCAAAATAAATTCAATTAACATCCTCTCTTTTTTAAAAAGTTTAACTTTATTTCAAAACATCAAACTTTTAATTTATAAACTTATTTTCTTTTATAAACTTGTAAGGTTATTTCTTAATACAAATTGTTTATAATTTAAAGCTTGATTTTCACTTTACCTCAACTACACTATTTACTTTGCAACTAAATCAATACTTTACAGTATTTTACATTACAGAAAAACCAAAAGCTAACGACCAAAAAACACTCGAGTACGAAGCCTAAAACACACGAGCTAACCCGAAGCAACCCAGCACATACTAACTTCGAGTCGTACGCTAAAAATTGCGAGATCTACTTCGAGCATAACTTATCTCCCCCGAACCAAAACTTCCCAATGTACATGATCCTGCACATTGGACGTTGCACCACCAACCAAACCCCTCCGACCATCAAGCCAAACGCCGACCAACCCAAAACGACCTCTACGACCATCTCCTCAACTCTGATTTAAAGATCTAACCCCAAATCGAAATTCAAGATTCAACTCGAAACCTGCAGAAACAACGTCCACTAAAAATTCCCCACGGTTGTCTAACCTGACACCGATGATCTTTGTCGTCCACACCATTGAAGCGCCACGACATGAGCTACCTTACCCACACGTCGCGATCGTCTCCAGTCAACCCCTCAAGTCGCAAAAAAACCACAACAGCAAAGCCACACAAAACAAACACAAAACCCTAAACCAACTTCGATTGCTCAACAGGATCTTTGGAAAAATAAACGTGTATTTTTCCATCAATCTACCATCCTCCAACCTCCTCCATGTCAAATCTCGAACCACCAGTCATCGCCAATCAATGGCGATACACCAAAAACCCAAAAACGAACAACCCTGAACAACTCTTCGAACTCTAAATTAAAAATCATAATTTTAATTTTAAAATTCCTAATTTTCGAAGACAATACAGATCATATAAGTGAATTCGAAAATCATCAAGCTTGAATTTTACATATTCCTTAATTTTAACTGTATCTTTAAATTTTACAGTATTTTTTTCAAATATAAGCACTTATACTTATTTTTAAAAGCAAGAATACATTGTTATTTAACTTTTTCTTTCTATAATCAAGGTCCAATTTTGATTTTGCAGAGATGTAGGGATTAATTCGTAGTTAAACTTGAAGCAGACAATTACAGAGAACACACAACAGGCATGCATTCACATTTATACAACACAAACAGATTCTAGATGAAAATTCTAAGCAACAATCATGCTTGTAACATCATCACTCAGTTCAATCAACACCAAAGGATTTTTTTTAAAAAAAAAATGTTTACTCGACTAATTTTGCAGAGCAGTTTTTCTTTTTTCCAGGCTTTGAACATTTATCTGTATAATGCTTTTAATTTCTGTAGAGATCTGTAAAGTACTTTGTTCTTGCATGCTGAAGAAATTGGATGCATGCTTTCCATTAATTGATTAAAACTGTTGAACAGATCTTGATCTTGCTATAGAACATCATTTGAATTGCAGTTGCATGTTGCAGATTGAATTGTTGTTTCAGGTTGAAATTGCAGCAGATTTTATTGTTGAAGAACTTGCTTGATTCGGGTTTGATTTGTTTTTTTAGTTTAATTTTAGGTTGATGAAAATTTTTCTGGTGTGCCATTAATTGAAAGAGGAAACAAATTTCTTCTTACAACATTTATTAAAAACTAGAATGAATATGTTAGCCACATGTTGATTAATTAAACAAGCGTCTCAAACATATTTTAAAAAGTCACAAGTGTTAAAATGTTTTATTTTTGTTTTACAAGCGTCCAATTTTCTTAAATAAAGTCATTTAATTCATTTAATTACTTTACATGTGTTTATGAGCGGATTAACATGTTTACACACGTTCTTAACATTTTTAATTCATTTTTTGATTTAATTTAAAAGATAATAAAACTTACTTATTTTAATTTCTTAATTAATAAATGTTTACATATGTATAAATATATTCACCTTTAAAAGAAATATTCTAAAATTAATTATAATGCAAATATATTTTCTTATACATGTATTTTAAAAATCTAAAACATTTATAGATACATTTATAACTATTCTAAATTTAAACACTTTAAAGAAAACAAAACAAAATGTTTAAATCCTTTTAAAACTATCATATTTAAAATAAATAACAATCTTATATTTGAAAACAAATGAATAAATTTTTAAATTAACTTTTGAAAAATATAAATTCAACAAAGCTTTAAATTACGTTTATACATATATAAATTATCAATAGATTTAAATTAAATTTCAAAACAATATCAAATTATAACATATACATACATATATATGACAATTTGAAAATTCATCTTTATTTAAAACAAAAGATATCCCATTCACAATGTATATCAAATATATATATATAAACATAATAAAATTTCATTAGCTTTGAAAAATAGCTCTTATCAATTTTAAATTGATAGAAAGATATTGATCAAAATTACCAGATTAAATTTTTGTTATCCTTTAAAAGATTAAATTTATCAATTTAAATTATAAAGAAAAATTATCAAACTAATTAAATTATTAATACAGATTATTAAATTGATATTGCCCAAAATTCCGGGTCGTTACAATCCTCCCCCTTAAAAGAATTTCGTCCCCGAAATTTAAAAGCAAAGGTAATTTAATAACCCAGCAAAGATTTTAATTTCAAACAGCAAAGTATTCTTATCAACCTGTTACTAACAACCATAGCAATCAATCAAACAAACATACCTAATCAATTATCCTGACACAAATCGGAATAAATTTCTAATACTATCTAGAGTTTCCCAAGTATAAATTACTGGGAGACTCGCTCTACAGAAGCTAAACAAACTATACCACCAAAATCCAGAGCTCCTCTTATCTCTAGATCCATCGATCTGAACAGAACATCAGTCTATACTCAAATCCAGAACAACTTCCAAATCCAACTGAACTGCAGATTCCACAACCAAGAATGAATCATTCACGTTCTTCCTCAGAGATACGTGAAATACAATGAATTCCAGCTATCCAAACTGGCAAATCATTCTTATCCAATCAAAAAGTAGATAAGAAATCCCAAATGCCCCAGAACTAGCCATCAAATCTTATCCAAATAATGTTCTCTTAACCAGAGAAATCTTAACAACAATGAAGTCTCCAACTTCGAATTCCAAACTCCTTATCTCATATCTGCATAACTCAACAGACAATCCTGGGATGACAATCTCCTTCCTGATCAGCACAACCTATGCTAATGCTTCCAGAAACAACTAGAGCAAAGCAAACCAGTTTCTGGATCCTATTCAACAGAAAGAACTTCCATAATCCGTCGAAATCCAGAACACAAGCTCTACTTCCCAAGCAATAGCAAACTGAACTTGCTTCCTTCTTTGCACAGCTGTTACCTCGCTTCTGCTGCACAATTATGCTTCTGGAATAGATGAGAGTACTGTTGATGATCACAAATACAAACTTATCCAATATATCAGGGAAACTTTGTTCATAAAATCCATAAAATCTGAGTGACACATCTGACTCGGTCACACATCCTTATAACAACAATCCAAATTCCAAAGATTCCTGAGCTGCTACACCAACTCTCCTACTAGGCTAACCACCAAAATCGCTTCTGGAACCGAACACAACTCCAGATGCAGACAACCTTCTGATTACCTCAGTAGCTCCTACTGCACATGAGAACCCTCAGCCTCAAACAAAAGATTGCCCAAAGAAAAATTCCCAAATTAATCGCAAGTCACTTTTGCGATCTAACCTAGTTCGGATTCCAAAGAAACCGTCCTCTCTTTACCAATTAGAACAGTCTTAAGCTTTTCCAAACAAGGTTAACCCTCCAGAAAACATCACTACCTGCCCGGACTGCTGATAGAAGAACCACCAAGATTCCTGAACCATCGGAGAAACGAGCACACTGCTGCTTCCCGACTCCACTTTGATGATACTGCGAAGCTAAAAGACCTTCTCGTCAACACACTGAATACTTTGAGCTAAAACTGCTACCACAGCTAACCAAAAACTTCTAATCTAAAGGCTTCTCCAAACCCAAAACCATCAACCCACCACACAAAAGACCTTCGAGATGGAAGACATCCTCTCAAGAAATTTAGGCTCCAAACCCAGCATCAACGTCTCGCTCTTCTAAAGGAATGACAAATGAGATCATGCCGAAGCGAAGCAACTCATAGACCTTAGTCTCATATTCCAAAATAGCTAACCTCCAAGCTAAAGATCAGGACAATTTCTATACAGACGAATCTTCCCTACGGCCGGTAAAGACTGCCCCCAACCACTTCTAAAACTGCTTCAAGAGAAAACATCTTCAGAAAATATCCAAGGATACTGCATCTCATCACACAGCTATCAAGATATCATCACTTACTTCTACACTTCGGACAAATCCAAACTTACACATCAATGATAAACTCCGAATCTTTAAAAAGATTTCCTTCGGAATTCAGAGAAATCCCTACTCTATACAACAAATCTCACTCGAGACGGTATTAGGTCTACAGTCTTGACAAATACTTCCAATCTCAAACATATAGACCCCTTCCATCAATGGTAGTCATGTTCCACACACACACACCACTACTCCATCTACCTCTAAAACTAATGTTGGAGAATCCGAACAGATTAGATATATATATATAGTTATATATAAAAATTACAAGTACGCTCTCTCAAGAAAGACACCACTCCAGAGTCTAGCTATTCACTCAACCTAACGCTCTTATACCAACTGAAACGACCCGACTTCCTATCTCCAGGAAGATGCATCGCTAATAAAGAAATAAAGGGATAGAGGAAGAAAAGAAAGAGAAAGAAGAAACACAACAACATCAGAGAACTCACAGCGGAACGAATGAAATATAATATATCACATAAAATATTTAATAGTATCATATTACGTCAGAGTACACAACTTACAACTCATATTAGACAGTTATAAACATCTGTCTAACTATACAACTCAAGACACAAGATATAGATACCATACAATACACAGCGGAACCATAATATATCTACACTTGGAAGCCTCCTGCTCCATATCTCCTACAGAATTCATCAAGCAAACCTGAATCACTTGACTACTCATACATAATATGAGTACCTAAGAGTTTAATAAAACAGAAAATAAACACTCGGGTCAGAGAGGGGTCTGGTGTGAGTAAACGGTTTAAAATTGCTTAACTTTAGAAAAACCTTTGAAAAGAAAAAGGTATCACGTAAGACTTCCCACACATAAACATGGAAAAGTTTTTCCTTACGCTAACCAAAACATTTGATAGGAAATCCAGCGATATTATAATAGTGTCGAGGGTTTTCAAGTAAATAAGAAATAGCTGAAATTGTTACATTATTAAATTCCATCTACTAGCCATAAAAGTGGGTAATACAAACAAACCGTAGGGTCTCATAGGAAGAATAGGTTTCCATCAATGGCAGGCCTATTGGGGTACCACTCGTCACAGTACGTGGCGTAGATCAACGTATCGAGGAGCCACCCTAACTCCCCTGCAACACAAGCCGGGACCGTTCCTTACTGAACAGTCCCGAACAAGACAACCCAGGCAGTTTTCCTGAATCAGCTGCCCCACACAGCCGAAATAAAAAGGGACTTCTAGACAGGGGAAAACCTTGCTTTCCAGTGGGAGCTACCCATGAAGCCTTGCTGCACCTCCCCTATTTTAGCCCTTCCCGGTTGATGAGGCTTGAGGCTACAATAACCTTTAGAGAACACATCTATCTTAGAATACTCATCATCCACCTGACGATGTTCTGAAAGCATTCAATCCATACAAGTTCATTCCGGGTTCGAACGAAACCGAAAGCATTATCTCGTTGCACTGATTTTGGAATCACCCTCAGAGTCAATGATCATAGCGCTTGCACTCTAAATCTCCATCTCGAACCTATAAGTACTATTCCGTCAAAGTCATCACGGAATCAGCCCCAGAGTTATACTGACGTATAGTTCTTACACCTCGAGTCTTCACTTGCTCCACTTGGATTCACGACCTAACGTTTAATTGGAATCGATGTGGTTTTCGGATTCCAAATATGGAAACCCGATCCCGGCCTCATCAAAACCAAACGCCATTTTAATGTCCAAGTTGTACTTAAGGGTTTAAACAATTAACTTATATTCAGGATGATATAAAAAGATAGATGAATCACATTATCACAATAGATAATTCATAACAATATTCATCTCACAAAGCAGCATATCACATAACAGGAATATTACATCCAAATCATCCAGTATCAACTAATCACTCAATATCAATCATCTAATATCAATTGATCATCCAATATCAATCACCAAATATCAATCAATCATCCATAAACAGAATTGATTAATTCTTAATCAATTGGATTACCATAATCCTTCTTCATTAATTATTATTTCAAATAAATTAATCATCTCTAATGATCTTCCCAAATTAATCTTTCATGATTAATTATACTTTAATTACATTCAAGTAATTATTCTTATCCATATGCAGCAATTAATCATTAATGACTATCATTAATGACAATAATTAATGATCCTTCATTTGATTCCATTAATTAGTTATCTATAATTAATTATATTAAAGTTCAATTAATTATAATTAATTAATCACATTTAAATTAATTACTTTTATTAATCAATCTTGATTAATATCATTTATTAACTAATGTTCCATTTTAATTAATAAATTCCTTTAATTAATTAAACAATTAACTTATAATTAATCATCTTATTAATCATAAACAGTAATTAACAACTTGTAATTACTTATCTTAATTAATTAACTTCTTAATTAATTATATTAATCCTTTTGATTTATTAATCCAAATAATTAATCTTTAATTACTTCATCAATTTAAATTAACAAATAATCCTTAATTAATTACTTTATTAATTAATTAAATTTTATTTAATTACACTTAGTAATTAATCCTAAATTAAATCACATTCATTAATTAATTAATCACATTAATTAATTAACTAAATTAATTAAGTAATTAACCCTTAATTACTTTCATAAGTAAAATCTTCTAATTACTACATTAATAACTCTTTTATTACTCTCTTAATTAATTACTTAACAAATAATTAATCCCATCATTAAAAATCCATAATTAATTAATTAATTACTCCATAATTAATTAACTTTAAATAATTATATTAATCAATTCTATAATTAATATCATCAAGTGATTAACCAATAATCACTTCCATTAAATTACTTCCATGTGTAATTTCTCTAATTACTACGATAATTAATTATCATTCTTACTTACATTCAATAATTAACCATTAATTACTTCATAATTAATTACACTTAATTAATTTATAATTAAGAGATTAAATAAACAATTAAATAATTATTTAAAATTGATTAAATAATTAATTAACTAACTTCTTATATTTTTAAATCTTTAATTAATTAAGAAAATCATTAATCTTAATTAATTCTTTACTTAATAACGAGCCAAATTAAATATTCTCATATTCAAAACAAGGATAAATTAACCTTATTTATCACATAAATAAATTATTTAAAATTAAATCGAATTTCAATAACTTAAAATCAAATTATTCTATTTGGATTTCAAAATTATAATAATAACATTACTTGAAATTAAGGCATTTAAAATCAAATTTAAAATTTAAAACACTTTAACATCTAATTTAAACCTATTTATTTTCTAAATAAATTTGAAAACTTTTTTATTAAAAACATTACTTTAAAACTTTGATTAAATAATTAAATTCAAACATTTCCTTTTAAAATTAACATTCAAACTTTAATGATGTTAATTACTTTAAAAAGAAACCATTTTTAAACAAATTTGAATTTAAAATAAATTCAATTAACACCCTTTTTTTTAAAGTTTAACTTTATTTCAAAACATCAAACTTTTAATTTATAAACTTATTTTCTTTTATAAACTTGTAAGTTTATTTCTTAATACAAATTGTTTATAATTTTAAAGCTTGATTTTCACTTTACCTCAACTACACCATTTACTTTGCAACTAAATCAATACTTTACAGTATTTAACATTACAGAAAAACCAAAAGCTAACGACCTAAAAATACTCGAGTACGAAACCCAAAACACACGAGCTAACCCGAAGCAACCCAGCACATACTAACTTCGAGTCGTACGCTAAAAATTGTGAGATATACTTTGAGCGTAACTCATCTCCCCCAAACCAAAATTTCACATAATCGTGCACAATGCACGTTGCACCATCGACCAAACCCCTCCAACCATCAAGCCAAACGTCGAACAACCCAAAACAACCTCTACGACCATCTCCTCAACTCAGATTTAAAGATCTAACCCCAAATCGAAATTCAAGATTCAACTCGATACCTGCAGAAACAACGTCCACCAAAAATTCCCCACGCCCATCTAACTCGTCACCGATGATCTTTTTCGTCCACACCATTGAAGCGCCACGACATGAGCTACCTTACCCCCACGTCGCGATCGTCTCCAGTCAATCCCTCAAGTCGCAAAAAAAACCACAACAGCAATGCCACACAAAACAAACACAAAACCCTAAACCACCTTCAATTGCTCAACCCGATCTTTGGAAAAATAAATGTGTATTTTTCCATCAATCTACCATCCTCCAACCTCCTCCATGTCAAATCTCGAACCACCAGTCATCGCCAATCAGCGGCGATACACCAAAAACCGAAAAACGAACAACCCCGAACAACTCCTCGAATTCTAAATTAAAAATCATAATTTTACTTTTAAAATTCCTAATTTTCGAAGGCAATACAGATCATATAAGTGAATTCGAAAATCATCAAGCTTGAATTTTACCTATTTCCTAATTTTAACCATACTTTAAATTTTTCAGTATTCTTTTTCAAATATAATCACTTATACTTATTTTTTAAAGCAAGAATGCATTGTTATTTAACTTTTTCTTTCTATAATCAAGGTCCAATTTTGATTTTGAAGAGATGCATGGATTAATTTGTAGTTAAACTTGAAGCAGACAATTACAGAGAACATATAACAGGCATGCATTCACATTTATACAACACAAACAGATTCTAGATGAAAAATCTAAGCAACAATCATGTTTATAACATCATCACTCGGATCAATCAACACAAAAGGATTTGTTTTTTAAAAAAATGTTTACTCAACTAATTTTGCAAAGTATTTTTTCTTATTTCCAGGCTTTGAACATTTATTTGGATAATGCTTTTAATTTCTGTAGAGATCTGAAAAGTACTTTTTTCTTGCATGCTGAAGAAATTGGATGCATGCTTTCTATTGATTGATTAAAACTATTGAATAGATCTTGATCTTGCCGTAGAACATCATTTGAATTGCAGTTGTAGGTTGCAGATTGAATTGTTGTTGCAGGTTGAAATTTCAGCAGATTTTATTGTTGAAGAACTTGCTTGATTCAGGTTTGATTTGTTTTTTTAGTTTAATTTCAGGTTGATGAAAAGTTTTCTGGTTTGCCATTAATTGAAAGTGGAAACAAATTTCTTCTTACAAAATTTATTAAAAATTGGAACGAATATGTTAGCCACACATTGATTAATTAAACAAGTGTCTCCAACATATTTTAAAAAGTCACAAGTGTTAAAATGTTTTATTTTTGTTTTACAAGTGTCCAATTTTCTTAAATAAAGTCATTTAATTGCTTTACATGTGTTTATGAGAGGATTAACATGTTTACACATGTTTTTAACATTTTTAATTCATTTTTTTATTTAATTTAAAAGATAATAGAACTAACTTATTTTAATTTCTTAATTAATAAATGTTTACATATGTGTAAATAAATTCACCTTTAAAAGAAATATTCTAAAATTAATTATAATGCAAACATATTTTCTTATACATGTATTTTAAAAATCTAAAACATTTATAGATACATTTATAACTATTCTAAATTTAAACACTTTAAAGAAAACAAAACATAATGTTTAAATCCTTTTAAAACTATCATATTCAAAATAAACATCAATCTTATATTCGAAAACAAATGAATTAATTTTTAAATTAACTTTTGAAAAATATAAATTAAACAAAGCTTTAAATTACAATTATACATATATAAATTATCAATAGATTTAAATTAAATTTCAAAACAACATCAAATTATAACATATACATACATATATATTACAATTTAAAAATTCATCTTTATTTAAAACAAAAGATATCTCATTCACAATATGTATCAAATATATATATAAACAGAATAAAATTTCATTAGCTTTGAAAAATAATTCTTATCAACTTTAAATTGATAGAAAGATACTGATCAAAATTACCAGATTAAATATTTGTTATCCTTTAAAAGATTAAATTTATCAAATTAAATTAAAATTATAAAGAAAAATTATCAAACCAATTAAATTATTTATACAGATTATTAAATTGATAATGCCCAAAATTCCGGGTCGTTACACAACCCTTATGTCAAAATAGATGTTTTTAATTATTTTAAAAGCGATGGAATAGGTTTCAAGTCCAAATTCCATCGTATGAAGAAGTTATGCTCAATCAACTTATTTCGAATTGATTTCATTTGATTTCAATTAAATTGATTTCTGGGCGTTTCAAGCCCATACGATCAAACACCAAGGCCGATCGTTATGAAACTTGAAATCCTATAGTAATTCACCGTTACGGATTCGATGAAGCTGGTTTCGTCGAAATCTGAGTCTGTGGCCAAAATTGCTATTTTCCCGTTAAATAATTAAAAAATATTAAATAAATTAAAATCAATTCTTAAATTTCAATACCAAAATTTACAAAATTTACCATTTTTGATTTCCTACACCATTACGACCCTTTAAACAATTCTGATATCAATTTAAAGTTAATAAATTTACCCATTACCGCATTTAGTTTCAATTTTAATAAATTTATTAATTATCAATCAAAATATCAATAAAGCCGTTTATTTGATTTAAAATCTTGCTATCCAATATATTGACATCTTATGGGTATAATTAACATTGATTTATACTACATTTCATTAAAGTATGTTTCATTTCATATTAATTCCCATTAACGTAATATTTTATTTCATTTAATTTCAATAATCCATTTATTACAGCTCAAAATCCAATTAATTAATCAACAATGAATTTCAATTGTTTTCATTTAATCAATTGCCATATTATGCATAGAGTTTACATTGCTTACTTCTTGTTGAATTAACAATCTTCAATAAGAAATCAAATCTAACCTAACTACACAAATTAAGTCAATTAAATGCCATTGATTTCACATTAAATTGGGATTGCACTAAATTAGTTATTTATTTACTGGCATTAACATTACTACCTTAATTTACATTTAGTTACTATTAACCGATATATTATTACATTGGTTAATTAAATGCTTACTTTAATTTACTTATTTTAAATTTTATACCCAAGTGTAACAATTAACGCTATTTCTTTATTGGGATTTCACTCCAATTGTCAAAAATTAATTTTAACTACCATTGCTACATTTTTTTAACATTTGTTTCATTATAAATTATAAAAAAATTTATTTCTTTATAAATTTAATTACAAAGATCTAACCAATTTACTTATCAAAATTTACGGGTCGTTACACTCTCCCCCCCTCAAAACTTTTCATCCTCGAAAAGGAAAAAGGAGGAAAAGGAAGGATTAAGTAAACAATATCTTATTTAAAAATATTAACTTTATAAACAAATAGATTTACAAAATTAAATAATTTAAATAAAATATACCAATATATAACCATTTAATCTTTTTATACTCAAAATAAATAAAGTTTGGAAAATATTTCAAAAAAATTCTTAGTCCAAAATTTACGGAAAATTTCGGCAGAGTCTCCTTTCCACGGAGAGGCTCGGGAGAAAATATAATATCAAATATAACAATACACAACATATATTTCCAAAATAATATATATCCTAACACGGAAAAACAATATAACAGTGCTATAAAACCGTAATCCTAAAACTTACCTATTTGTCGGGCAATTACGCTTAGTTATGAAACCAAAAGCAGTAGCAATTGCTTCCATAACCTACATTTCACTTATATAATTCAAAAGAGTTAATAATTATATAAAATGAAATATTTAAAGTTGTTTCAACCACCAACAAACAATCAATACAAACAACAATCACTTGCAACCTATATATAGTCATCATACAAAATCAAGACAAATCAATTATCTATTCATATCAACAAAACAAATAGTTGTTCGGGTTCAAAACTTTAAATTGTACAGAATGAAGAATAAACTACTAAGTGCACCATTTATTCAATAGTCTTAGATGAGACTAAATAAATTATCCATGCATCCACACAATTTTAAAGTACCCTTGCCCCAACAAGCATAAACCAAGCAAACAACAATTTCAAATAATAAATCAAGTTCATTCTTACTAATTTCCTTTCATACATTTGTTATTTGGTTCCTTTTTCATTCATATACTAATTCATCCTTTGAATTTTCATTTACTTCTTACAAACATTTACTTTTATTCATTTATTTAATGTTTATTTCCTTTATTTTCATTTATTACTTACAAATATTTGTTTTCATTTATTAATGTCATGTCAGTTTCCTCTTTATCGCATTATATTTATTCTTTCATTCATTATTACATAATTCCATTTATTAACATTCATTTATTTATAGTACTCATGTTTAATTCAATTTCTTTGCATATCAATTCTGTAACGACCCAGAATTTTATTAAATTAAAATATGAATATTTAATTAATTTTAAATATTTATAAGTGAATTTATAAGTCAAATAAATTTTTATTTGAATTATTGGATTTAATTGGATAATTTAATCGATAATTTAATACGTTAAATTATGGAAATAATTAAAAATTGAGTTAAAAATGATTGAAAATAATTTGGAAAATTTTATTTAATCATACTGGAGTTATAGAAATATTTTAGAACTTTTAAAATCGAATTAAAAGTTAATTTGTGAAAATTGAATATTTTAATATTTAATAATCGACTGTAAAATAGCCAATTTTTGGACAGTCTCAGAATTGAACGAAACCAGTTCCATTGGATCCGTAATAGTTAGTTATTACCGGATTTCAAATTTCGTGTCAATCGGAGCTATCGTTTGATCGTGGCAGCTCGAAACGCATCGAATTATTTTTAATTTAAATTTGGCGAGTCAAAATAGCCATTTTTCAAAAAGTCTCGGAATTCGACGAAACCAGTTTCATCGGATCCGTAATGTGATATTTTTGTAAGGTTTCAAATTTCAAGTCAATTGGATTTACCGTTTGTCCGGTACAAATTAAAACGCCTAGAAATCGACTTAAATCGGTTTAATTTAAATTGAGCGTTTGCAGCCATAACTCGCACATACTTCCGAATTAGCTTCCGAAACCTGTTCCATTGTGTCCGGAACGCGGGATAAACCCTAGGTACGCTGGTTACGGCGTCTAAATCGGAGTTCGGAATTCCCGGGATGAATAGTGTTTACGCTAGCTTTTTCTATAAATAGAAGTTGAATTCACAAATAAAAAAAAAAAAAAGAAACCCTAGTTCAACGTGTAGCCGCCTCTTGCTTGATCAATGGCCGAGAGTTATTTATCTTTCCCCCCAAATTTCTCAAAATCCTTGCTTCATTTCAGAAATTTTCCAACTACAATATTGTAGATCTCATAGAGATCTTTATTATCAACGGTCATGATCGAAAGATTCGAAGGAAATCAACGGCAAAATGGAGTTGAACGTCGCGAGTTCGGCCTCGAACTGCGTGCAATGGGGACAGCCGAGTGTGCCGGGGTTATGGCCGAAGGTAGAGGTCGTGTAGGGCTTCGAATTGCAACTACTTGATCGAGAAATCATCGAGTATGGTTGATGCAAAATTTAACCCTAATTAGCGTGTTGGGTTCGGCCGAGCTTGTTATAGCCTGGGAGTAGTTCGCGTGGAAGAAGAGAGGAAGGGAGGGGTTTGCGTCCCACGGTCAAGATGATTTTGGGGTGAGATCTACGGTGATGGATGTGTTGGGTATAGAAAATTATAATAAATGTTGTATTTTAGTTATTAAAATCGAGTAAACTTCATAAATCAATATCTTTTTCATACGAGGTCGAAAAAATGCAAACTCAGTTGCGTTGGAATCGTATGGACGAGCACTACGCGATGGAGTTGGTTTGGAGTCGTTTGGAGTTAGTGAGAATTTCGGGTAAAATTAAACGCGCGTTTAATTTTATTCGAAATAAAAGCTTAAACGGAAATTAAAACCAAGGTGAGAATTTCTCACTCAATCGAATAGATTTCGATTTTATTTTAAATAGTTAGATTTAAAATATCTGAATGCATGTTTGAATGATGACTGTAAATTATTGATTGTTAAAATAGACATTATGCGCCGTTAGTAAGCGGATGTTATTTAATAAAAACATATACCGCGAATATTTCATAAACAGTGAAATTGGTATTATATATAATATCAATATATATATATTGGCATATGTATATATTGCAGTTGTTGATTTCCCGCATTTTTTGTTTAGCGGATGAGACCCTATTACGCCGTTATTAAGCGGATAATATTTATTAAGAACATATACCGCGATAATTTCGTACTGGAGCGAAATTGGTATTGTGCTAATGTTTGTGGATGCAGGAAAACAGGTTGGAGGAATCCAACTGGATTCCTCAACAGTATTTATTTAATTTCAGATATTTTGATATTTGATGGATTATCATATCGATATATGATATCGTTGTTAGTCGTGATTGACTATTTGGTGTGTAGCATCATTGGACCCAGATTTTGGGATTTTAAAATGATTTTAAAGTGATTTTTGAAAATATATAAGATTTTCGGAATTGATCTATTTTAAATAAATAAACGTTATAATTTTTATTGTTATGAAAATTATGGTTTTTGTGAAATATAGTTAAAAGCTAATTTTTGAGAAATATGAATTAATGATTTTATAAAATAGTTTAAACTGGATTTTTGAATTTATTATGAAAGGTTTAAATATAGGATTTATAAAATTTGATTATTTTATAAATCAAAATGGTGAAATTATAAAGGAAATTAAAGACGTTTCAGAATAATAATATAAACTGATTTATATTAAGAGATTTATAAATGGATATTTATAAATTGGAATATAGACATTATAAAACAAGTTTTTATAAATGTTTGAATGACGTGAGAATGAATTTCATAATAGAATGAAATTTATGGAATTATAAACTGTGAAGTTATAAATGAAATTTATAAATAGTAAGATTTATAAATTTGGTGAAATTATTTGAAGAATAGATCTGGTTAAATAAATGAATCTTATAAGTTATAAGATTTATAATTTGGGAAGATAAAAAGAACGATTTTGTAAAATAATCGTTTTATAAATATTTAATTTATAATATGAACGTTTAGTTTATAATTTAGTTATAAACTGGAATAGGTTAATAAAGGAATTTATAAAAAGGAAGTTTTTATAAATAAATAGAAAAGGAATTTATAAACGTTGTTTTATAAATTCACAAATGACTTATTTTGACAAGTTAATTGTTATAACTTAGAAATGGAGTTATATTCACATTTTTTAATAGTGAATAATCCTTTGAATTAAAATGAATAAAAGAATGAAATTGGTTAACGCAGTTTATTCACGTTTTTGAATAGTGAATAATACGTTAAAGAAATTGTTTTGAATGTAATGTTTTAAATGGAATTAAAACAATCTAACGATGTTTTAAATGAGTTGAGATTCGAAAACCATAGATTTCAACGTTTATTGTTGAAATAGATGTTTTCGAGAAATAAAAGGAAATGGTGGACTATAACACTGTTGTTATAGTAAATGATTTCTGAAAGGAAATGTTTTGTATAGTATTGGGATTTATATATCTATTTAATTTCGAATCCCTATACTAATGATTTTGGGTTGTCGTAACGATGTTTTACGCAACATTCGTTTTGGCCCAAATAAAAATGTTTAAGTGAATGATTTCCTTAAAGAATGAAATATATACTTAATTCGATTTAAGTATATTGAATATTTTCTAAGTGTTGAAAATAAAAGAGATTTGTGAATTACTTATGAATAAATAAGTATGGAAATATTTTCCAATATGAAGTGAATATTTAGAATTTATCTTTTTGAAGATAAATTGAAAATGAATAATTGAAATCGTATATGCATGAATATTTTGAAATATAAATTCATTATGGAATTTATATGTGAAAGTGAAATTTGTTTGAAAATAAATATTGATTTATTTTTGAAGTGTTGGAATTATATATCTTGTAAAGATATTTTGGAAAACAAATAATTTGGAAAATTATTTGGAATCTGGTGATGTATGCATATCAATTGATAGTTCGATAGCCGACTATCAATATTTCCCTTTGAATGGGTATTTGATGTGAATTGATTGAATTTGAATGCACACTTATTTTTGAATAAGCGCTCACTATTCGGGTTAACCGGGAAAGGACCATGGGGTCGTATAACCCATTCCGAATATGTGATACGTCGTTGTGAATTGCATTTGAAGATCGGTGTTGAAGACCGGTATTTGCGAGAGCGATAGGATGACCTATCGATTGTCTCTGCACTGGGTAGCTCCTGGTATAGAGATTCCATAAGTGATGGGAAATCCGATCAGGATTGTGAATATCCGGATTGCAAGGACTTCTTTGTAAGTGCCTTCGGTTTTGTTCGAGCCCGGAACAGACTTGTATGGATTGTATGCCTGACATTACAATTTGAGATATAAAGCCGATTTCTTTCAAATATATTTCTGTTGGTGACGGAGAATTTATTCTTTGCTTAACACCCTTCTTTGAGACGTACGAGCTCAAAGGTTATATAGTTGAAGTTATCGGCGATATATCCCATTTTGGTAATGTGACATGCTGAGTGATGCTGAAATGATCATTGTGTTGATTATTGTGATAGGATCATTTATTTGATCGTCTATCTTAGTGATCATTGTGTTGATCATTTGTTGACCCAAAGCATGGCTTTTGTATAAAGTATGTTTTTGTGGACGTGAATTCGTCGAGCCTCACATCCCGGAAATGGTCAAAACAGGAAAGATGCGGCAAGGTTATTAGGGGTTGCTGTAGCTCCCCTTAGGGTATGTGCATTTCCTTCTGGAAAGGGGTGGTATCATGGTATGGAGCCCAGATACTTACTCATGTTGAAAACACTCTATTTATTATGGTGTGATGTTGGATATCGAGCGCTCGGTTGAAAAGGTCCTAAAGGACCGGGGAATGGCGTGCTCGTGTCAGTAGTTACCCAGTTAAGGGGTAACCCGGCCTTGTGTTGGCAGAGTTCCGGTTTGGTTCTCAGGGATGTCTTTCCAGAGGCATTCTCAGTGGCAATGGGAAGTTCCTTGGCCTGACCATTTGTTGGAAATCCAAAGAAACAATACGAAACTTGTACGATTTTAGTTGTAGAACCTGCCATTTAATATGGTAGCTATTAGTAGGCATAATATAATGGTACCTATGCTGGCTAAGATTTATATCTTTACTTTCGAAAGAATTTGTTCTACACTATGCACTAGTAATAATATCAAATGTTATTTTAAATGCGTATCAAGCATCTTTGACTCACATAAGAAGAAATCTCCTCCAAGTCTGCGTTTGCATTGTGTGTGTGGTGGGAGGTCTTATGGTAGTCTCACTTTTAAAAGCATTGCGAATTGAATTTAAAAATATTATTCTATTTTGATTTTAAAGATAAATAAACTGTTTTGAGTTCTCACACCAGTCACATGACTGACTTGGAGTTTATTGTTTTCCTTCCTAAACTCTGGGTGCCCACCAATTTCTACACGGGCAGTTAAGAGTTAGGTTTATCAGGATATTCTGGATATTCTGGAGTTGCTGGAGGCAAGCTGGATGGCATGGCATATTACTTATATAGTATTTCTTTTTCCGCTGCACTGTTTGATGTTGTTGATGTTGTATACTCTGATGATATGATGTAATGAAATGTATGTAATGTAATAACTGATATAATTCTTTGTTTAAAGATTATTCATTTATTATTATATGTTGTTCCGCTGCGAATTGTGAGATTCTGTTGTTGTTCTGTTGTTTCCTTTCTGTCCGTTCTATTTTTAAAATTCTTCTATTTTCTTCTATTTTAAAATTCTTCTATCTTCTATTTTTCAAATTCTCTGTTTTCTTTCTCTGTTTTTCTAAAAAATTGTCTATCTTCTTTTCCCTCTATTTTTCTTTTTCTTTCTTCTTTTTCTCTCTTCTTTCTTTTTCTTTTCTTTTTAAAACCCATAACATCTCGGTTTTCGGCCTTTGATTTCTCGGCAGTCGATAAAGTGAGTATCGATGTCGAATTTTCGAAGAACGAAAATCCGTTTGTTACATTTGGTATCAGAGCTGATGGTTAAGCGACAACCATGGTTCTGTTGGGTATAATTCATTAGAGATAGAGTCAGCAGTACTCTAGAATGAATTTGAGTGTAATAATAGATATGAGAGCGTATTTGTTAGTGAATATGAAATTGTTTTATATTGTGATGGTTGGTTTATTGAGTGGTATATAGATTCTGGTTAATACGAGTAATTAACGTTGTTGATAGGGATCTATAAACACTTGAATAGAACAATTCGGCACAATATTGTTTTAAAATGGGGTAAATGAAATAATTTTGCCTTGATTATATTTTATATATAAAGGAATAATTTTTCAGAATTATTAAAGGGTATATAAGTTGATTGTTAGGTTGTTTGGATAATCTAAAATAAAAGAATAATTGTATAAGCAAAAGAATTATAAGAATTGAATTATAATTAAAGTGATTTACAATTGTGAAATAAACTTATATATATAAGAAGTGAAACTATATGAATATGAGTTGTAAGTAAAAAATGAATTCAAAGTTGAATGAAATTTACTTTAGAATTGGAATCTGAATTTATTTATAAATGGGAATTTAAGTTAAGTATTAATGAAGTGGAAAGCTAAAGGAAATTGAATTGAATGAATGAATTGAATGTTAATCAATTGAATGTAAATTAAGTTGATATGAATAATTAATGAAAGTGTTAATTCATTAAAATCTAATTTTATTAGAAGTTGAATAAATTGGAATGGAAATCAGTTTAATGTTAAACCAAATTGAATGAATATAAGTGAAAAGAATTTGGTTGTAATTAATATAAATTGGTTGTTATATGATTGTATAAAAGTCATTAAGAGTTAATGAAATTGAATTCAAATTAGAAGTAAATAAATTTGAATAGAATTGAATGTGAATGGGATTTAATTAGTGAATGTTAACAAATTGAAACTAATTAGAATTGAGAATGAATGTTAGTAAGAACATCCAATGTAAATGAATCAAATGTGATTAAATTGAAAACCATTTCATTTAATATTAATGAGAATATGAATGAATATAGATTTAATAGATGGTTGATGTTTGCATTTGTTGTTTAGTTGCATTTGCTATGTGACATATATAGTTGTTATGTTGCTATATGTTGTATATTGAGATTATTTGCATATGTGCATGTTCTCATGTTGTTTGTTGAGTTTAGTAGGTGCGGATCGCGTTTGCTTCGCATTTGGAGTTCGCTTTAGCGCTATATTAGCCGTATATGCTTGCTAATAAAATATAAGGTACATATCTCGGATTAAATACCGCACTTTTACACTTTTTTTCCCTTCGGGATGCCTCATTACTTGATGAGATGTATATTTGTGATATATATACTGTCATTTTTTTTTCGGATCGAGCCGCGCAAAGGAGACTATGGCGAATTTTTCCGAAAATTTAAGGCGTTAGAAAATTTTGAGAAAATTTGGAAAAATTTTGAAAATTTTAAACTTTGATTTTGGAATTGAAAGTTAAACATAGTAGTTGTTTTTGAAAAGATAACTAAGTATGATTTGAAAACTTAGTAAAGTATGTAAAAAGTTTAATTATAAATTTTGGAAAGTTAATAGATTCTGAAATCTTCTTACTTGTAATTTCGGGGACGAAATTCTTTTAAGGGGGAAAGATTGTAACGACCCAGAATTTTATTAAATTAAAATATGAATATTTAATTAATTTTAAATATTTATAAGTGAATTTATAAGTCAAATAAATTTTTATTTGAATTATTGGATTTAATTGGATAATTTAATCGATAATTTAATACGTTAAATTATGGAAATAATTAAAAATTGAGTTAAAAATGATTGAAAATAATTTGGAAAATTTTATTTAATCATACTGGAGTTATAGAAATATTTTAGAACTTTTAAAATCGAATTAAAAGTTAATTTGTGAAAATTGAATATTTTAATATTTAATAATCGACTGTAAAATAGCCAATTTTTGGACAGTCTCAGAATTGAACGAAACCAGTTCCATTGGATCCGTAATAGTTAGTTATTACCGGATTTCAAATTTCGTGTCAATCGGAGCTATCGTTTGATCGTGGCAGCTCGAAACGCATCGAATTATTTTTAATTTAAATTTGGCGAGTCAAAATAGCCATTTTTCAAAAAGTCTCGGAATTCGACGAAACCAGTTTCATCGGATCCGTAATGTGATATTTTTGTAAGGTTTCAAATTTCAAGTCAATTGGATTTACCGTTTGTCCGGTACAAATTAAAACGCCTAGAAATCGACTTAAATCGGTTTAATTTAAATTGAGCGTTTGCAGCCATAACTCGCACATACTTCCGAATTAGCTTCCGAAACCTGTTCCATTGTGTCCGGAACGCGGGATAAACCCTAGGTACGCTGGTTACGGCGTCTAAATCGGAGTTCGGAATTCCCGGGATGAATAGTGTTTACGCTAGCTTTTTCTATAAATAGAAGTTGAATTCACAAATAAAAAAAAAAAAAAAAGAAACCCTAGTTCAACGTGTAGCCGCCTCTTGCTTGATCAATGGCCGAGAGTTATTTATCTTTCCCCCCAAATTTCTCAAAATCCTTGCTTCATTTCAGAAATTTTCCAACTACAATATTGTAGATCTCATAGAGATCTTTATTATCAACGGTCATGATCGAAAGATTCGAAGGAAATCAACGGCAAAATGGAGTTGAACGTCGCGAGTTCGGCCTCGAACTGCGTGCAATGGGGACAGCCGAGTGTGCCGGGGTTATGGCCGAAGGTAGAGGTCGTGTAGGGCTTCGAATTGCAACTACTTGATCGAGAAATCATCGAGTATGGTTGATGCAAAATTTAACCCTAATTAGCGTGTTGGGTTCGGCCGAGCTTGTTATAGCCTGGGAGTAGTTCGCGTGGAAGAAGAGAAGAAGGGAGGGGTTTGCGTCCCACGGTCAAGATGATTTTGGGGTGAGATCTACGGTGATGGATGTGTTGGGTATAGAAAATTATAATAAATGTTGTATTTTAGTTATTAAAATCGAGTAAACTTCATAAATCAATATCTTTTTCATACGAGGTCGAAAAAATGCAAACTCAGTTGCGTTGGAATCGTATGGACGAGCACTACGCGATGGAGTTGGTTTGGAGTCGTTTGGAGTTAGTGAGAATTTCGGGTAAAATTAAACGCGCGTTTAATTTTATTCGAAATAAAAGCTTAAACGGAAATTAAAACCAAGGTGAGAATTTCTCACTCAATCGAATAGATTTCGATTTTATTTTAAATAGTTAGATTTAAAATATCTGAATGCATGTTTGAATGATGACTGTAAATTATTGATTGTTAAAATAGACATTATGCGCCGTTAGTAAGCGGATGTTATTTAATAAAAACATATACCGCGAATATTTCATAAACAGTGAAATTGGTATTATATATAATATCAATATATATATTGGCATATGTATATATTGCAGTTGTTGATTTCCCGCATTTTTTGTTTAGCGGATGAGACCCTATTACGCCGTTATTAAGCGGATAATATTTATTAAGAACATATACCGCGATAATTTCGTACTGGAGCGAAATTGGTATTGTGCTAATGTTTGTGGATGCAGGAAAACAGGTTGGAGGAATCCAACTGGATTCCTCAACAGTATTTATTTAATTTCAGATATTTTGATATTTGATGGATTATCATATCGATATATGATATCGTTGTTAGTCGTGATTGACTATTTGGTGTGTAGCATCATTGGACCCAGATTTTGGGATTTTAAAATGATTTTAAAGTGATTTTTGAAAATATATAAGATTTTCGGAATTGATCTATTTTAAATAAATAAACGTTATAATTTTTATTGTTATAAAAATTATGGTTTTTGTGAAATATAGTTAAAAGCTAATTTTTGAGAAATATGAATTAATGATTTTATAAAATAGTTTAAACTGGATTTTTGAATTTATTATGAAAGGTTTAAATATAGGATTTATAAAATTTGATTATTTTATAAATCAAAATGGTGAAATTATAAAGGAAATTAAAGACGTTTCAGAATAATAATATAAACTGATTTATATTAAGAGATTTATAAATGGATATTTATAAATTGGAATATAGACATTATAAAACAAGTTTTTATAAATGTTTGAATGACGTGAGAATGAATTTCATAATAGAATGAAATTTATGGAATTATAAACTGTGAAGTTATAAATGAAATTTATAAATAGTAAGATTTATAAATTTGGTGAAATTATTTGAAGAATAGATCTGGTTAAATAAATGAATCTTATAAGTTATAAGATTTATAATTTGGGAAGATAAAAAGAACGATTTTGTAAAATAATCGTTTTATAAATATTTAATTTATAATATGAACGTTTAGTTTATAATTTAGTTATAAACTGGAATAGGTTAATAAAGGAATTTATAAAAAGGAAGTTTTTATAAATAAATAGAAAAGGAATTTATAAACGTTGTTTTATAAATTCACAAATGACTTATTTTGACAAGTTAATTGTTATAACTTAGAAATGGAGTTATATTCACATTTTTTAATAGTGAATAATCCTTTGAATTAAAATGAATAAAAGAATGAAATTGGTTAACGCAGTTTATTCACGTTTTTGAATAGTGAATAATACGTTAAAGAAATTGTTTTGAATGTAATGTTTTAAATGGAATTAAAACAATCTAACGATGTTTTAAATGAGTTGAGATTCGAAAACCATAGATTTCAACGTTTATTGTTGAAATAGATGTTTTCGAGAAATAAAAGGAAATGGTGGACTATAACACTGTTGTTATAGTAAATGATTTCTGAAAGGAAATGTTTTGTATAGTATTGGGATTTATATATCTATTTAATTTCGAATCCCTATACTAATGATTTTGGGTTGTCGTAACGATGTTTTACGCAACATTCGTTTTGGCCCAAATAAAAATGTTTAAGTGAATGATTTCCTTAAAGAATGAAATATATACTTAATTCGATTTAAGTATATTGAATATTTTCTAAGTGTTGAAAATAAAAGAGATTTGTGAATTACTTATGAATAAATAAGTATGGAAATATTTTCCAATATGAAGTGAATATTTAGAATTTATCTTTTTGAAGATAAATTGAAAATGAATAATTGAAATCGTATATGCATGAATATTTTGAAATATAAATTCATTATGGAATTTATATGTGAAAGTGAAATTTGTTTGAAAATAAATATTGATTTATTTTTGAAGTGTTGGAATTATATATCTTGTAAAGATATTTTGGAAAACAAATAATTTGGAAAATTATTTGGAATCTGGTGATGTATGCATATCAATTGATAGTTCGATAGCCGACTATCAATATTTCCCTTTGAATGGGTATTTGATGTGAATTGATTGAATTTGAATGCACACTTATTTTTGAATAAGCGCTCACTATTCGGGTTAACCGGGAAAGGACCATGGGGTCGTATAACCCATTCCGAATATGTGATACGTCGTTGTGAATTGCATTTGAAGATCGGTGTTGAAGACCGGTATTTGCGAGAGCGATAGGATGACCTATCGATTGTCTCTGCACTGGGTAGCTCCTGGTATAGAGATTCCATAAGTGATGGGAAATCCGATCAGGATTGTGAATATCCGGATTGCAAGGACTTCTTTGTAAGTGCCTTCGGTTTTGTTTGAGCCCGGAACAGACTTGTATGGATTGTATGCCTGACATTACAATTTGAGATATAAAGCCGATTTCTTTCAAATATATTTCTGTTGGTGGCGGAGAATTTATTCTTTGCTTAACACCCTTCTTTGAGACGTACGAGCTCAAAGGTTATATAGTTGAAGTTATCAGCGATATATCCCATTTTGGTAATGTGACATGCTGAGTGATGCTGAAATGATCATTGTGTTGATTATTGTGATAGGATCATTTATTTGATCGTCTATCTTAGTGATCATTGTGTTGATCATTTGTTGACCCAAAGCATGGCTTTTGTATAAAGTATGTTTTTGTGGACGTGAATTCGTCGAGCCTCACATCCCGGAAATGGTCAAAACAGGAAAGATGCGGCAAGGTTATTAGGGGTTGCTGTAGCTCCCCTTAGGGTATGTGCATTTCCTTCTGGAAAGGGGTGGTATCATGGTATGGAGCCCAGATACTTACTCATGTTGAAAACACTCTATTTATTATGGTGTGATGTTGGATATCGAGCGCTCGGTTGAAAAGGTCCTAAAGGACCGGGGAATGGCGTGCTCGTGTCAGTAGTTACCCAGTTAAGGGGTAACCCGGCCTTGTGTTGGCAGAGTTCCGGTTTGGTTCTCGGGGATGTCTTTCCAGAGGCATTCTCAGTGGCAATGGGAAGTTCCTTGGCCTGACCATTTGTTGGAAATCCAAAGAAACAATACGAAACTTGTACGGTTTTAGTTGTAGAACCTGCCATTTAATATGGTAGCTATTAGTAGGCATAATATAATGGTACCTATGCTGGCTAAGATTTATATCTTTACTTTCGAAAGAATTTGTTCTACACTATGCACTAGTAATAATATCAAATGTTATTTTAAATGCGTATCAAGCATCTTTGACTCACATAAGAAGAAATCTCCTCCAAGTCTGCGTTTGCATTGTGTGTGTGGTGGGAGGTCTTATGGTAGTCTCACTTTTAAAAGCATTGCGAATTGAATTTAAAAATATTATTCTATTTTGATTTTAAAGATAAATAAACTGTTTTGAGTTCTCACACCAGTCACATGACTGACTTGGAGTTTATTGTTTTCCTTCCTAAACTCTGGGTGCCCACCAATTTCTACACGGGCAGTTAAGAGTTAGGTTTATCAGGATATTCTGGATATTCTGGAGTTGCTGGAGGCAAGCTGGATGGCATGGCATATTACTTATATAGTATTTCTTTTTCCGCTGCACTGTTTGATGTTGTTGATGTTGTATACTCTGATGATATGATGTAATGAAATGTATGTAATGTAATAACTGATATAATTCTTTGTTTAAAGATTATTCATTTATTATTATATGTTGTTCCGCTGCGAATTGTGAGATTCTGTTGTTGTTCTGTTGTTTCCTTTCTGTCCGTTCTATTTTTAAAATTCTTCTATTTTCTTCTATTTTAAAATTCTTCTATCTTCTATTTTTCAAATTCTCTGTTTTCTTTCTCTGTTTTTCTAAAAAATTGTCTATCTTCTTTTCCCTCTATTTTTCTTTTTCTTTCTTCTTTTTCTCTCTTCTTTCTTTTTCTTTTCTTTTTAAAACCCATAACATCTCGGTTTTCGGCCTTTGATTTCTCGGCAGTCGATAAAGTGAGTATCGATGTCGAATTTTCGAAGAACGAAAATCCGTTTGTTACAAATTCATTTACTTAAGTTTATAATCTTATACTTGCAATACTTACTTCCTATTACCTTTATTATAGTAACATTTCAATTATAACTTAAGTTCATAACAATTACAACATCAAATTCTTATTTATAAAAGAATTTCATTACATATTTTCATTACCTCAAGTTATTAGTTGTGTAATATCCATTACATTTCTTATTAGACATTAGAACTCTTAATATCTGGTAAGTTATATATATGCTTGTTAAGAATGCAATTGAAAGTTATACAAGTTTACTCATTTCTTTTAACTAATTAATGTTCAATAGTCATTTCCTTTGTTTCATAGGTTACAATTTCAACTTCTTTTTAATTCCATGTATAACTTAGCATTAAATTTCTTATTTATTTTAGGGGTTTCAATTATTTATTAACTACATTCCATTTTACTACAATAATTAAAACTATTAATTAATGGAAACTTAAGAATTAAATACCGGGTTAAGTTTCAAATCATTTTAAAATAGTAGATAAATGTATATACTTACAACTTATATATCCAATTAGATTTAAACAATTTAAAATTTATATTTGTTTATCAAAATAAATCTGCAGTAAAACTACTATAGCGGCCTTCCCACTTCAAAACTCGAAAATGAATGTCAATGATGCGTGCACTCATCACCTAAATTATTTTCCAATGACAGAGAGGGGAGTACAGAACTTATTTCTTTCCAAAGTTTCTTTAAAAATATTCTTTCAAATTTATATTAGAATATTTATATCAGAAAATATTTATAAACAATATTATTATATTCCAAATCCTTTGAAAGCAATTTTCACAATCCTGGAACATAAGTTCTAAAAATTCCAAATTTCATTTTATTTTATTTTCTTCAACTCTAGTTTCCAACCAATATTTATAAATTTCACTACTTAACGACCAATATAATATAACCAAATATATATCTTATTTATAAAATTTATTTTATTTCTATAGAAAATATAATAGGCAAAATTATTTCATTCACCTATATTCAAAACAATATTGTGTCGGTCTATCCTATTAAGTATTTAGAAAACCCTATTGATGTCATAACATCCTGCGCACCAACTAGAATTTATAAATACAAAACGGAACAAATTAACACAACATTAGAACCTTTTTTGTAACACTAACAAGTACACTCTCTCATATATACGCTCAGTGGCTCATCAATACCCTATTAATAAAGAGTCAGGCCCCACAAAGCTAATGTTTATCGCTAAACCAAGGCTCTGATACCACGTGTAACATCCGACCTTTTTGTACGCTTTAAATCGACGACAAACCACACACGTCAGACTTAAACCATGCACATGGGCGGATTGTTATGGGGTGAATAAGAAAAGGCAGAGAAAGAAAAAAATTATTTCTTTCTAAATTTAATTACAAAGATCTAATTAAATTAACCAATTTATTTATCAAAATTTACGGGTCGTTACAGTTGGAAGATAAATATGAAATTAATTTGAATTAAATTATTGAAGAATTATACTCGAATAAATTTGATTTGAAATTTAAATAAAATTGAGATTTTAAAGGGTATGATTTTTAAAACTTGATTTTGGTTTAGAGTGATTTAAATGAATATCAAGTTGATTTAAATGAATATATCAAGTTAAATAAATTGAAAGAATATCCAGATATTTGAAGTTTAAAGATTTTACTTAAATGATATTGGATTTATTAAGTAAAAATTTCAAATCTAAATAAAGTAATTGAATTTTATGCATATGGAATTATCAAAGAATTAGTTTTGAAATGGTGGAATATATAAAGCTTTGAAATATACGGAAATTGAAATGGTTTATTTAGGGGTTCAAATCTGTATTTGGAATTGATTTGTGAAATTGAAGAAGCTATTTTATTATATAAAGTAATTTAATATTTAACCCATTTAAGTGGTGTAGTTATGTTTCAAAGTTATGAGTTTCAAAGTATTATGATTTGAAAGTGTTATGCTTTAAGTGTTTTGATTTCGAAGTGTTATAACTTTGAAAGGGCTAAGATTTTGGAAAAAGTATATATTTGAAATTAAAAAATGATATTATATTGATTTCGGTTATAAAAATGATATCATATTGATTTGGTTTTTTAAAACGGAAATGATATCGTATTTATATGTTTTTGAAATTGATATTATATTCTGGTTTTGAAGTATAATTATTTTGAAATGACCGCGGTGTTATGATAACGTTTGGTTGTTAAAGAGTCCGGGATCGGTAGTTTTCATACTCTCTGCCAACTCCGAAAACCACTATAACAACTTTGTATGTGGTGGAGATTCTAGAATGAAGTAGGATGGTGGCGGTGTTCCTTTGAGGTATATACATGGACCCGACTCCCGTGAGTTGGCATAAGGTGGATAAAACAGGAGCGATCGATGAGATAAGAAGGTAGCACCTTTTATCGGACACATTCCTTCGATACCAGTCTATTACTTTGTGATTGATTGGGGCCCTTTTTGATTTTGAGGGAGTGGCTCGAGGTGGGCGGTGGTAGCTGCTACGCATTACCACTGGTCCGGAAGCGTAATTGGTATATCTAACCTGGCATTGCCTAGTTACGTCGTGTCACCTACCCTAGCTAGCGCCTTTTACGAGTTTGGTTTTCTCCCGTAGTCCGTGGAGTATTTAGGGTAGTCTCCCGACCTAGAGATGCGCTGACACTTGATGACCTACTGGACTATTATAGTGTTGAGGAGATTTGGTAAATCATTAACGCTATTTAAAAGTAAGGTTATTTTACTATAGACATTATTATAATAGAGAAATACTAGTACATAGTAAATAGTTTAACGGATCCTTAGGAGATATGAATCCCGAGCATCTTCTAAGTTATTGCACTCACGTTTGACACTAGATAAGAGATGTCAAATCTCATAAACATCTTTGACGCTGTTACACTCACATTTATTTCTGTTGATTTAACTTATATAAGATCTTTTAGTTCTGACTCGAGTGTTTTGTCTTTTTAATTCGCTCAGGTTAGTCTGAGCATTTCAGGATTCGAAGACTTTATTTCTGGAGGACGAAGACGAAGATTGTATTACTATTATTTATTACATTATTCCTCTACATTCATACTGTTCCCCTACATTATTTATTATCTTCTGGTATGTGTAACTCTGATATGTGTTGTACAAGTAAAATCAAATGTTTTGTAAAACAGCTTCATGAACTGTTTATTTGATTATTATATTTTGTCGCTCCACTGCAAGATTCTGTTCTGTTTTTCTTTCTTTGCTTCTTTCTATTCACCCCAATAACAATCCGCTCTTTTGTGTGGTTTGAGTCTGACATGTTTGGTTTATCGTCGATTTAAAGCGCACAAAAAGGAGGGATGTTACATGTAACAACACGCATATTTATAGATTTTATATTTAAATATTTTGTCGTTAATCGGATATTGGTCCGAAAAGCTACTTTTTGCAAATGGTCAAATTAGGACTCGAGACCACTTCCATTGAGTTCGAAATGCCGTTTCAATCTTTTTAAGTATAAACATTGATAGGTTTGGAGTTAGTGGAATTTCACTTAATTTTCCCGCTTTGGACTTTGGGTTAGATTAGCCATTATAAATCAAACCCACTTCTCTCCTTCTCCTCACTCTTCATAAATTTCCTAACAACCAAGCTTTAGCATTAATGGTGAGTGGAAGGGGAAATTAATATTCCAAGCTCAAATTCTCTTGCAAATCCAACATTCAATTCGAAATTCAAGAAGAAGATATTGGATTCAAGCTTTGATTACTTCTCCATTGCTTTCGAGCTTTTCTTCATAAATTTGGTGCAAAGGTGATATTTTTATCTCACATTCTTGTCTATAACTATCTTGGACTATTGGGAATGAATTCCTATCACTTTAGCATGTACATTTGCATTTGGTTTGAATTGGATTGGCGAAAAACTTCAATTTTTAGTGTTCTTGGTGAATTTCTGCACTTATGTCGTTCTGCCTATGCTAGGTCATTCGCTGTTGAAAAGTCACCCAGAGAATATCTCGTTTCTGGCCGTAAACTCGTTCTCATGCCTAGGGTCGTTCGCTTCGGAGTTAGGTCGCTAGGTCGTGGGTCGTTAGGGCTTAGGTCGCTCGCCACTACATCGTTAGGTAGCGAGATACAGGGCCGTTCTCCTTTGGCCTTACGCCCCACTCCCATAGGTTGCATGGCCTTTAAATCCTTAGTTCGCTCGACCATTTTAACTTGCAACCAATTTGGGCCGTCTTTGGCTTTAAATCGTTGGGCCTTTATATTTTTAGGTCGTGTACCCCCTTAAGTCGCTCGACCACTAGGTCGCGAACACCTCTAGGTCGCTCGACCCCTTTAACTCGTAGGTCGCTCGCCTCTTCTAACTCGCGAGTATCCCTTAGGTCGCGTGCACCCTAGGTCGCACAATCCCTTTAACTCGCTCGGACTTGTCATTTTTTGGTCGTGAGTTTAATTAGGCCGTTCGGCCTTAAAACATTAGGTCGCTTGGCCTGTGCTAGTGTTAGGTCGCGAGTTCCTTAGGTCGCTCGCCTCCCATAGGTCGCTGACATGGTTGAGTCGCACCTCCCCTTAGCTCGGCCATGTTAGGTAGCGAGTTTCCCTAAGGTCGCGTGTACCTTAGGTCGTTGCCCCTTTAGATCGCTCAATCCCATCCTTCCTTAGGTCTTCACTAGGTTGTACCGTTTTGGAGGGGGCGCTGCCCCGCACCCTGCACCCCGCAGGGGGCGCTGCCCCCTGGACCCCCGCGACCTGACCGGGCAGGTCGAACCCCGTAACGGGGGCGTTGCCCCCGCACCCCCACGTTGGGGGCTTGCCACCCCCTTGGACCCCCCCTCCGTAGGGTATTTTATCTGAAAAACATTCAACATAACTTGCTTTGTTGAGATGCTAAGTTGACCATTCTTTGAGACAAACTATCTTGGGCTTCTCAGTCGATTTTATGGTACCACGACCTTGCTAAAAAGGCGGGATCACAACTTTAGAAATATTAATGTTTCAATACTAGTAGTAAATATCAAAACTCTTTCATCAAAATGATTTCAACTCTATTTTCAATACCAAACTCGTTTATAAAACCACTTTCCAATCTATTAGTATAAATACAAACCTTTACTTCACTCGGATGAGAAATCGAATTAAACGGCTTAGTAAAACAAGTGGTATGAAATGCTTGCGTTTGCTTCGTCGGTTAATTCTTGGACTTGTTCGATTGAACCTCTTGTGACAATTTTCTAGTGAAGATTTATAGTTTGTTCGTAAATATTTAAGTTAAGCAAGTGGTTATGGGACACGAAGATAAACTTTTATATTTACTAGCTTAGTGTACACTTCTCGTTGATCATGACGATCATTTTATGATTTAGACTAGCAATTGTGCGATGTCTCTTTGTTTGCAAGGTTAGACTAGACCTCATGGGTGTGATTCTGACTCACACATATCTCTTTGTCCGCAAGGTTAGTCTAGACACCATTTGTGTGATTCCACTCACACATACCTTTTTGTTGCGAGGTTAGGCTAGACACCATTTGTGTGATTCCACTCACACATACCTTTTTTCTTTTTGGTTAGCCTAGACCTCATCTGGGTGATTCCGACTCACCCATATAGGGTAGCTCCCCATGGTCTTCGGGCCGTCATGTGATAGGCCTCTTTCCCTTTTTCTGTGATTTCTGGATTTCTTGTGTTGATTTCTAGAATTTATGTCATTGACTTGTTATGAATACAAGTTTAGGGTATGATGCCCTCTTTGGATCTTTGAGAAGATTCTTGTGATATCTATTTATCTCTTATTGATTGATCTTCTGTTGATCATCATTTGCTTACTTATAGTAGTATGTCAGTATGGATATTTTATGTTTATGCCATATCTTTTATTTTATACCATGTCATATGATATTTATAGCTAGGCTGATCCGTTTATTATTTTCTTAAATAATACCCGGGTCAGACCGAGATGTTACAGGTGCTTCTGCTTGACTTCTTCCCGGATTTTCTACTCTGACTTTTGGCTAACTATTTAGATTAGTAGTTTTTGTTGTATACACTTGAGACATAGACTCATAGTTGTATTCTTTTGTATAGCACGTGTTGCTATTCTTTTGTATTATTGTGGATCTTTTTGACCACTACTCTGATGTACACTTTCATGTGTTAGTTATATATTCATATCTTCTTCCGCCTTTGTGATGTGGATGTATGTGACTGATTTGTTTTATGCTTATTTCTATGTTTGTTTCCGAAGATTATTTATAGCCACCGTGTGATAAGCAATCACATGTATGGTCGCTCCTCAACAGCCTTTTTCTCTGTGCTAGTTGACAGCACTACACCGTAGTGTTCTTGGCTAGCGTGGGTATAGAGATGGGGCATCACAGCTTGGTATTAGAGCCAAACTTCGAAACAATGTAGAATAACTTAACAAGGATCATCGTCCTAAGTCCACCTTAGGAGTTGTGTCTTAGGATTAATTCGAGTCGTCGTACCGATTCATCCTATATCCTTTATGATTCCTTGTTTTATCTAGCAAGATTGCTTGATATTCATTAGTGAATAATCTTCTTCTTTCTCTTTTTTCTTTCTTATGGAAGAGAAATGGTTAGACCTGGTCGTGCTAGAGCTGGACCATCTAGTGCTCTACCCCAAGATGGAGTTTTTATGACTACCCAGCAACTTCTTGACCTTGTCACGAATGCTCAAGCAGCTAGTTCTAATCCGGAACCTACTCACCCTAAATCTGGGTTTGCACATTTGTGCAATGATTACACCAACTTGGGTGGGAAGCCATTTAAATGTTCTGAAACTATGATCGAGGTCCAGGCTTGGTTGAGGACCTGCGATCGAATCTTCATTCGCATGAATCTCATCAATCTTCACCGTGTTCAGGTGGCTTCCAGTATGCTCCAAGAGAGGGCATTGGACTGGTATGAACTTCTTATTTCTGAAGTCAACGAAGCGGACCTTACCTGGGAGCAATTCCGGACACGCTTCGAGTTAAAATTTGTACCAGAAGCAGAGAAGGTAACTCTGGCTCGATGCTTTATAGAACTTGTTGAAGGTGAGTCCTTTGTGACTGATTACGTCGTAGCCTTTGAGTCGCTTTCCAAATATGGGGTTGAATACATCAACACCCCATTGAAGAAGAAGCAGAGGTTCGTTTATGGCTTAAACAAAAGCCTCAAGAAGCCATTACTTCTAAAGTTAGATGTTCCCTTCGACCAACTTATAGGTATCGCTCTTCGTTTGGAAGAGGCTGATAAAGAAAGTGATGTTGAAGTAGTAGCTTCCAAACCCAACTTCAACAACAACAAGAGGTCCAGTAAATTCAAAGGCCCTTATCCCAACAAAAAGGGTAAGCATGAAACCCCTGCGGCAAAGTCTCCTTCTCCTAGTTGTGCGAGATGCTTCAACTGTGGATCTGGGGGTCATTTTGCGAATAAGTGCTCTAAGCCCAAATCTTGTCGCAATTGTAAGAGCCCAGATCATTACATACATCAATGCATCAAACGTGAAGGTAAGAAGGAAGGAAAGTTGAATGTGGCTCAGGCCCTTGGCAACACATCTCGTGGCCAAGGTATTTCTCACTCCATTCTTGATGGTATTATTTTATTTCATGATCAGCCTATTAGAGTTCTCTTTGATACGGGTGCATCCCATTCTTTTATATCAAAGAAAGTGGTAGACACTTTTTCCTTAACTGTTACTGCATTAATGACTTCTTTAAAAATTGTGAATCCTGTTGGTGGATCCACAACTCTTAGTTTGCTTTGTAAAGATGTGGAGATTATTTTATGCGATTTTTCTTTCCTAGCTGATTTGCATGTTATGCGTTACTTAGGCTTTCGAATGATATTGGGTATGGACTGGCTTAACCGTTATGAAGCTCATATCCTATGTCCTGAGCGAACTATTTATCTCCGACATCCGCAAGCTGTAAATCATATTTCTATTATTCTTAAAGATTCGGATTCTTCTTTGACTGCATCTTTATATTCTTTAAATCCTCGAGACGATGATGATGACGATGAGGAAGACGCCATTTCTCGAATTCACATTGTCTGTGAATTTTCCGACATATTCGAGCCCGTCTTAGGTTTACCACCTAAGCGAGCAATTGAGTTCAGAAATAATCTTACCTCTGAAGCTCAACCTATTACTCGTCCTCCTTATCGCATGTCAAATAAGGAAAATGAAGAGATGCGCAAACAATTATTCGAATTGGAGACGAAGCAATTTATTCGCTCTAGTTCCTCGCCTTGGGGAGCTTCGGCTATTTTCGTAAAGAAATCCGATGGTACTCTTAGGCTCTGCGTTGATTATCGCAAGCTTAACGATCTTACTATTAAAAATAAATATCTTTTACCTCGGATTGATGATCTATTCGATCGGCTTAGTGGTGCTAAGGTCTTTTCACAATTGGACTTGGCTACCAGTTTCCATCAGCTTCGTATCGCAGAGGATATCATTCCTTTGACATCATTCCGTACTCGATATGGATCTTATAAATGGCTTGTTATGCCATTTGGGTTAACGTATGCTCCAGCTTATTTCATTGACCTCATGAATCGAGTTTTCAAAGATTTCCTCGATCGGTTTGTTCTCATCTTCATTGATGATATCCTTGTGTATTCTAAAACCGAGAAGGAGCATGAAAAGCATCTTCGGATTGTATTGGAAACTCTTAGGAGTAATCAATTAAAGGCGAAATTTTCTAAATGCCACTTTTGGCAATCTCGTGTGAAGTTTCTCGGTCATACTATTTTCGAATCCGAAATTTCCGTGGATCCTTCAAAGATTGAAGCGATTCAAGATTGGAAGAGACCGGAGAGTGTGACAGAGATTCGTAGTTTTCTCGGACTGGAGTGTTATTACCGTCGTTTCATTAAGGACTTTTCTAAGATTGTCGTGCCTCTTACTGGCTTGACTAAGAAGGGAGTTAAATACATTTGGTCGGACAAATGTGAAGCCTCTTTTCAGAAATTGAAAGAACTCCTTTCCGATGCTCCTATTCTTATTATTCCTGAAGGGAATCAAGATTTTGTTGTTCATACTGATGCTAGTCACGTTGGTTTGGGTGCCATTCTTATGCAAAAAGAACGTGTTATTGCTTATGCTTCTAGGCAATTGAAGCCGGCCGAGACTAGATATGCCACACATGATTTAGAACTCGCGGCTATTGTTTTCGCCCTTCGAATTTGGCGTCATTATCTATTGGGAGAGAAATTTAATCCTTACCCGGATCATAAGTCTTTGAAATATTTATTTTCTCAAAAGGAACTTAATTTACATCAACAGCGTTGGCTCGAGTTCCTTGCACCTTATGATCTTGATATCCTTTATACCCCCGGTAAGGGTAATCGTGTCGCCGATGCTCTTAGTCGTAAACAACAAGCAGTTGTTTCTATGATGATATCCGAACGGAACGATCTCGAGATTTTATCCACTTGTGAGATTCGAGAGCGCGTATCCGATTTATGCCCATCACTTGTTTTATATAGCCTTGAGGCCCATCCTTCTCTTTTTGACCGCATTCTTGAAGCTCAAGGGCAAGATCCTGAATTGGCTCTTCTTGGCCAAAATGTTAAGGATAAAATTGATATTGAAGGTTTGAAAGACTTTGATATTGATTCTCGAGGCGGCATTCGAAAATTTGGTAGACTTATCGTACCAAATATTGGTGATCTTCGTAAAGATATTTTAGAAGATTCCCATCGTCCTAAATTCACCATTCATCCTGGTAGTAGTAAAATGTACGCTGATATGAAGCGACTTTATTATTGGGAGAGAATGAAATCTGATATTGCTAACTTTGTTAAGTGTTGCATGACTTGCCAACTTGTCAAGGCCGAACATCAAAGGCATGGTGGGTTATTGCAACCTTTAGAAATTCCAATTTGGAAGTGGGACCAAATTTCCATGGATTTTATAGATGGCCTTCCCCGTTCTCGTTCGGTTCATGATTGCTTATGGGTGATCGTTGATAGACTTACTAAATCCGCCCATTTTATTCTCGTTCGGTCTAACGGAACCGTTCCTCTTTTGGCCAAACTCTTTATCAAAGAAATTGTGAAATTGCATGGAGTTCCTACTTCTATTGTTAGCGATCGAGATCCATTGTTTACTAGTGGATTTTGGAAGAGTATTCAAAAAGCTTTAGGAACGAAGCTTAACTTTAGCACTGCTTATCACCCCCAGTCCGATGGACAAACCGAGCGTGCGAATCAAAATCTTGAAGATCTTCTTCGTGCTTGTGTGCTCGATTTTGGTGGAAGTTGGGAAGATCATATTTCACTTGTTGAATTTCCTATAATAATAGCTTCCAATCTAGTATTGGTATGGCACCTTTCGAGGCACTCTATGGAAGGCCATGCCGATCTCCTTCTTGTTGGCTTGAGGCCGATGAGAAGTTGGTTTTAGGTCTAGACTTTATTCGTGATTCCACAGAGAAGATTGAACTTATTCGAGATAGGATAAAAGAAGCCCAGTGTAGACAAAAATCCTATGCCGATAATCGAAGAAGGAAGTTAGAATTTCCTGTGGGAGATTCTGTTTTTATTCGTGTTTCACCTTTGAAAGGTGTTGTACGTTTCAGTCGATCGGGAAAGTTAGCACCCCGATATATTGGGCCATTTCCTATCACTGAACGTATTGGTTCTGTGGCTTATCACCTTGCATTACCGGCTCAGTTTTCTGCTATGCATGACGTGTTTCTTGTTTCTTAATTACGGAAATGCCTACGAGATTCCGATTCTATTCTTGAGCCTGGTGTTGTGGAAGAAATTGAAGTTTCGCCGAATTTTGACTTACGAGCAGCATCCAATTTGAATTATTGCTTCGGAGGTCAAACGACTCCGAAATAAAGATGTTTCGCTTGTGAAGGTTCAAAAGTCCTCAAATCCTAAGGATTGATCTTGGGAATCCAGAGAATCCATCGAGCGAACACATCCGGACTTGCTTACTCCTGTTCTTTGAGGTCAACTTCCTATTTCAAATTTCCTTTGTGTTAATATGCTTTTATGGTTGTTACTTTTTATTTTCATCTTATATTGCGAGGACGCAATTTCTTTAAGGAGGGGAGTCTGTAATGTTGAGTCACAAGTTTTATGAAGGTTTTGATTTCTGACAAATAACTAAAGGCGATCGACAAAACAAGGTCATTATGGCTATAAAGAGCTACATATGGTACTCTAGATTGTAGATTGATTATTTGATATTATATTAGTGATAAACTTGTTAAAATCTATCCTCAAATAATCATGCATTTTCAAGAAAATTAATATATATACGATTAGAATGTAGTTGTACATTCAGTGTGCAACTTTACAGGGACCGGTCGACCGGTCACAATATATGCGGTCGACCGTTCCTGCATAATTTGCACACTGAACATGCACGCATGCACATAACGTATATATATTTGAATTCCTGTCTACTGGTCACTTTTTAACCTGTCGACCGTTTTTAAACAGAAAGCAATTTTTCCAAAAGACACTTCTCTTCTCCAAAGTTTGCATCTCTTACCTTTCACCAAAGATCATATCTCTTAATGGCAACTGCTCACAAAGAGTTACAACCATTCTTATCTATATAAACTCATCTAATTCGTTGATTAACATAACATGATTTTATATGCTTTTTAATCTAATCTCTGATCTTACTTTCTACATACTCCTGCATTCTAAAAAGCTCTCGATTATCTATTGCATCATTGAAACTATTTCATATCTTTTGATTCAATAAGTAATATACTTTCCTTAATCTTTTCAAAACATCATTCGCATACTTTGAGGATAAGATTATAGGAAGGGTGTACTACTAGTGACAAATCCGTGTTTTCAAGAGCACAAGTTGTCAACAACAATTGTATTTGTTCTTTTGTTGAAGTCCTCTGTGTTGTAAGAGGCAAGTGTTGAAGTCCTCAGTGTATTAGAGGCGTGAAATCCCGTTCGGTTGTTCGGGTGTTGTAAACCTGTTCCTCCGTGTGAAGCGAGGTAGTTAATAGTGAAAATCCAGATAGAAGTCTGGGACTGGACGTAGGACGGTGCTCCGAACCAGTATAAAAATCTCTGGTGTGATTTTTCTATTTTTTATTTACTATGCTATTATCATCTATTTCCGCATTTATATTGTAGTCCATATTACACGATCCGTGTGTACTATATTAGCACATATAATTGTATAAACACCACACTTTCATTTGGTATCAGAGCACGGTCATCATATAACCGTAACACAGTTATTTGATATATTATAGTAATATGGCAAATAACGTAAGTACTAGCACTCAAAACACCACTTACACGGAGGGTCAATCAACACAAAGACCTCCATTTTTCAATGGTCTTAACTATAGTTATTGGGCAACACGTATGTCATTCTTTATGCAATCAAATAGCTATGATGCTTGGAATGCTACTCAAAGAGAAATAGTAAATCCAACAACTGATTATTCAGAATGGATTGCAGCTGAGAAAACGGCAGCAGCCATAAATGCAAGAGCAATAAATATGTTGTTCTGTGCATTAGATCAAAATGAATATAACCGTGTTAGTATCTGCACTACTGCATATCAAATTTGGCAAACACTAAAAATCACTCATGAAGGTACTAACAAGGTTAAACAAGCCAAAATAGCCATGTTGAAAAGTCAATTTCAAAATTTCAAAATGAAACCAAATGAGACAATAAATGACATGTATTCACGGTTTCAAACTATTCACCATGCACTTATTGGCTTAGGACAAAAGTATTCTGATTTCGATGTTGTTTCAACAGTCCTACATTCTCTGACTAGTGAATGGGAAGGAAAAGTATTAGCAATTGAAGAAGCTAATGACCTTTCCGTCATGAAGCCAGATGAATTGATAGGAAATTTAATGTCCTATGAAGCAAATTTGCAGGCTAGAAAAGAACAGAAAAAAGAAAAGAAAAATGTAGCATTTCATGTTGAGAAAGATGAAAATGAATCAGATTCTGAAGATGAAGATTTGGCATTCATTGCGAAAGGATTCAAAAAATTCCTAAAATATCGAAAAGCCAGTCGTTACAATAAAAGGAAACCTGGATCAAACAAACCATCTTCATCTGCTATAGAATGTTTCAACTGCCACAAAAAGGGACACATGCAGAAAGATTGTCCAGAACAAAAGAAGAAGTCAGAAAATGACAAATTCAAATATAAGATGGACAAATCTAAGAAATGAGCTTTCTCAGTAACATGGGATGATTCAGAGTCATCTTCATCAGAAAGTGAAAGTGATTCAGAGAATGAACAAGCTAATGTTTGTTTTATGGCAACAGAAGATGAGGTACAAATTCCTACATTTGATGAATTACTTGATATTAATGTTGAATTGATAGTCAAATGTAAAGACATAAAACGTCAATTAAAAGTAGTCAAAGCAGATTTAAGTAGAGCAGAGTTTGAACGAGATATGTTAAAAGATGAGAAGAAAATATTAGAAGAGGAACTTGAAAATATTCAAGAATCATCATCTAATGTTGACTCTCAAATACCTCTTTTGAGTCAAGAAATAGAAGCTCAAAAAGAGAAAAATAATGCTCTCACTACTGAAAATCATGAGCTTAAAGCAAAAGTCAAAATTCTAGACCTAGAAAAAGCTAGCTTACAAACAAAGTTTGATGACATTACTCAAAATGTTTCTAACTTTAACAAAGGTCGAGAAAATTTGACAAAAATCATTGAAAGTTCACAATCTATTTCAGACAAACAAGGATTGGGATATAACAAACAAGAAACCAAGAAACATCTTGGAAATAAAAGGAAGAAGAAATTACAAAAAACTAAAGCTAAGAAAAATCTTAGTTTATTATATTCCAAACCAAAACCAGTTGTGAAATTTCAAAAGAAAAATGTCAAGACTATCAAAATATGGGTTCCTAAAACAAATAACAATTTGATTAGGAACAAATACATTCAGCAATTCATGAATACTGTGCATTTTAATAAAAATTATATATATAAAGGGGATACCGGACCCATATGGGTTTGGACTCCTAAGACCTAACTCTTAGGACCCTATAAAAAGTGGGTACCATGGACTTAATTCTATTTTTTGCAGGTCCCACTTAAGAAAAGAGGAAAGTGGATTTTGGACAGTGGTTGCTCAAAGCACATGACGGGAGACAAGAGTTTATTAACAAATATTACATATTCAGATGGTGGCTCCGTCACTTTTGGAGACAATTCAAAAGGCTATATCATCGACAAAGGCGATGTGAGCAATTGCGGTACATCTAACTTACCTCTTATTACTAATGTCATGCTAGTTAGAAATTTAAAACACAATTTGCTTAGTATTAGTCAGTTATGTGACAAGGGATTTATAATTTCATTTTCAAATAATAAGTGTAGTATTTTAGATAAAGACCATAATTTGGTTTTCGAAGGTTATAGAGACAGAAATATATATATTCTGAATATGAATATTAATCATAATTCAGATATGTGTCTTGTGGCTAATGACAATGATCCATGGCTATGGCACAAACGCTTCTGTCATATAAACTTCAGAACTATTGACAAGCTAGCCAAAAACAATCTAGTTAGAGGACTACGCAAAATGAGTTTTAAAGTCAACAACATGTGTGATGCATGTCAATTAGGAAAATTGACCAAATCATCTTTTAAATCCAAGAAAGTCATATCAACATTACAACCACTTGAGTTACTACACATGGATTTATTTGGACCTACTAGGGTTCAATCAATAAATCACAGTCAATATGTGCTTGTAATTGTTGATGATTTCTCTCGTTATACATGGACAATTTTCTTAAAAAATAAAAGTGACACTTTCGATCATTTCAAATCTTTCGTCAAAAGAATTCAAAAATCAAAAGGGATTAAAGTTAAAAATATAAGAAGTGATCATGGCGGAGAGTTTGAAAATAATGAATTTGAACATTTTTGTACAAAGAAAGGTATATATCATAATTTTTCGTTTCCCAGAACTCCACAACAGAACGGAGTTGTAGAACGGAAGAACCGAACTTTACAAGAATGTGCAAGAACATTATTGAATGGAACCACCTTACCAAAACATTTTTGGGCAGAAGCTGTGGCAACTGCCTGTTATGTTTTAAATCGTGTATCCATAAGACCTCTTACCAAGAAAACTCCTTATGAATTATTTAACAAAAGGAAGCCTAAAATCTCATACTTCAAAGTTTTTGGTTCCAAGTGCTTTATTTTAAATACGAAAGACCAGCTTGGCAAATTCGATCCAAAAGCCGATGAAGGAATATTTGTCGGTTATTCGGAACGAAGTAAGGCCTATCGGATATTTAATAAACGAACCAAAACTATTGAAGAATCACTTCATGTCTCTTTTGATGAAATCTATCAGCACCCTCACACTATATCAGATGATGACGAATCAATAGTCGCTGACAATCAAATCATCACAAATATTGATTCTGACTCGGAAATAATTATTGAGAATATTCCTCAAATATGTGAGTTACAATCACCACCAAGAATATTAAGAGACCATCCGGCTCAAAATATAATCGGTGAAATAACTTCACATGTCAGAACAAGGAGTCAACTCAATCAAATGGGTCATGTCGCTTTTCTCTCAAATATCGAACCTAAGAATCCAAAAGAAGCTGCTATAGATGATTACTGGATCATTGCCATGCAGGAAGAACTAAATCAGTTTGAGCGCAATGACGTTTGAGAACTTGTTCCAAGACCAACTGATCAGTCAGTAATTGGTACTAAATGGGTCTATAAAAATAAGGCCGACGAACAAGGAAATATCACCAAAAATAAAGCAAGATTAGTAGCACAAGGATATAATCAGGAAGAAGGTATCGATTATGAAGAAACTTTTGCACCAGTTGCTCGACTAGAAGCTATTAGAATCCTATTATCTTTTGCTTGTCACCATAATTTCAAACTTTATCAGATGGATGTCAAAAGTGCTTTTCTCAATGGATTTATCAAAGAGAATGTCTATGTCGAACAACCTCCTTTGTTCGTACATGAAAAATATCCCGACCATGTGTTCAAACTTAAGAAAGCTTTGTATGGTTTAAAACAAGCACCTCGTGCTTGGTATGAACGACTACGTAGCTATCTTATTAACTCAGGATTTCAAATAGGCAAAGTCGATCAAACTTTGTTTATTTAACATTCTCGAAAAGATATTCTAGTTATCCAGATATATGTAGACGATATCATCTTTGGTTCAACAAACGATAAACTTTGCAAAGAATTTGCAAGTATTATGACCAAAGAATTCGAAATGTCTCATATGGGAGAACTATCTTATTTTCTTGGACTTCAAATAAAGCAACTTTCAAACGGTATTTTTATCAATCAAGAAAAATACCGTGAAAACCTTATCAAACGCTTCGGATTAGAAAATACATCTGGTAAACCAACTCCTATGAGTACAACTACACATCTTGAAAAAGATGAAAGTGGTAAGAATGTTGACCAGAAATTATATCGAAGCATGATTGGTTCTCTTCTTTATCTTACAGCTAGTCGTCCGGATATAATAATGAGTGTTTGTTTATGTGCTCATTTTCAAGCCGATCCAAAGGAATCACATCTACGAGCAGTGAAACGTATAATTCGTTATCTTAATAATACCAAAGATTTTGGGCTTTTTTATCCAAAAGAATGTCCATTTGAATTAGTATCATATAGTGATGCTGATTTCGGTGGCTCACGAACGGATAGAAAAAGTACAAGTGGTACGTGCCATTTTATTGGAAAATCACTTGTTCCTGGTTCAGTAAGAAACAGAATTGTGTTTCACTATCAACATGTGAAGCTGAATATATATCAGAAGCTCTTGCTTGTACTCAAGTACTATATATGCAACAAACACTTCAAGATTTTGATATTCATTTATCAAATTCTATTATATACTATGATAACACCAGTGCTATAAATCTCTCTAAAAATCCTGTAAATCACTCTAGAACCAAACACATTGATATCCGTCATCATTTCCTTCGAGATAATATTGACAAAGGAAATATATGTCTTGAATATGTCCATACTGACAATCAATTAGCGGACATTTTTACTAAGCCTCTGCTCGAATCTAATTTTATTAGATTACGAAGAGAGCTTGGTTTAATTTCAAGAAAAAATCTTGACTAAGTAATTTCTAAAGAACGTCTTCTTTTTAGTTATTCTTTAACCATAACTTTTGCATAAACTATTTTTTTACATTAAATATAAGCCACTGCTTGATCTAATGGTTAATTCTCTTTACTCATTTTTTCATTCTTTTCTTTTAGTGATCGTCCTTTCCTTTCTTATTTTATAATTTCAGTTTTAAAAGGAGAGCTATTTTTAGAGTTAAAATAAAATTTCTGCTTATGTTTTCTTGGTTAAAATTTTCCATTAACTCACATCCATAGGTTTATGCATAAGAAACTTGTATATAAGCTTGCAAAAATTTCATATTTTGTTCATCTTTTTTATCTAACCATAATATTCTATACAACATTCCCTATGGCTCACATTTGTGATAAATGTGCTCAAGAATCATACATTTCTATTACAAGTTCTGAGTCGGAGGAATATTATTCTCCTGCAACACCAAAACAAAAACCAAGTTGTCATCATCAATGCTCTTGTATGTCTGATAAAACTCCAAATTCGAAACGAGTGAAGAGGACACTGTTCTATTCTCCTCGTACCAAAGCATAAATCGATGAGATACACCACTACCAGAAACATCAGATAGACCTTCAAAGACAGCTCCATTATGGGCAAAGTCAACTTTATCACGAGCAACAACGGACATCGGCACGATTATCCGTTTTAGAAAAGTTGGCAACATTTTTCTGCGGTTCCAACAAGCATGACGTGCATGAACCAATTCCGTCTAGGCCATCAACATCTAAAAGTCCTAACTCGTGGGATCGGAACTATGAGAAGAATGAAGGAGCTCAGAAACAATGGAGTCCATGGTCAAAACGTATTGAAGGAAACAACGATAATTCTAATGACGAACCTTCTCATTAGATTTATATATAGTTATTATATCTTTATCTATCACTTGTGTAATAACGGTTATATTTTGTATTAAAAATGAAATATAATATATATAGGTTGATATATTATAAGAAATTGCATAAAAACATGTTATTTCTTAGCAGACCAAAACCGGTCGACCGCCCCGGTTATAGCCGGTCGACCGTTTGCTCCCTGGTTGAAAACGGTCGACCGGCCATATTTCATAGGTCGACCGGTTGACGTATTTTCAGTTTTTATATATACTTATGCGTCATTTTTCCTTCTACCCTCTTTCTCTTTTGAATCAAGCTGTTCTTTTTCCCAAAATCACAAACCCTAATTTCCTATTTTCAATTCCCAAATCTCAAATCTTCCAACAATGGCTCCTCCTCAAAAGAAATCTAAGAAAGGAACAACCTCTGAAACTTCATCTCTAAGCATCTCCGCCAAAAAGTGGCTTCAAAGTCCAATTGCTGTAACAAGATGGAATCAGATGACAAATTACAAGTTTCATCCAGGCTCTTTCATCAAATTTGATGATTTCACGGCTTATGGAGTTCGGAGGTTAGCCAATAATTCCAACATTACTCCATTGATAGATTTTTCAGAAAATAATGTGGAGATAAATCATTTGATGATCAAATTGTTTTACTCCAACATGAATCTCGATGAATATCAAACTGATAATCCAAACGGAGTCATCTGGTCTGTGGTCTGTGGCAAGCAAATTTTTCTTACTCATGCTAGAATTGCCTCTATACTTGGTATACCAAATCGAGGCGATGAGTTTTCATCTACCTTCTGCGAAGTCTTCACTCGAAATAGTACCAGTCATCATTTCATAGAAGACAATAGTGATGGCACAAAGTCTATTGGACTTCGACCGACAGCCAGACTACTTCATCGTGTTTTGATGCATTCTCTTTTTCCTAGACTTGGAAATTATGATGCAGTATATAAAGAAAACTTCAAAGCACTCTATGCTATTTATGGTGAAATCCAAATCAATTGGGTACACATGCTTTTTGATGAAATTCTCAAGGTAAATAACTCTACACGGCCTCATTTCTTCTACAATGAATATATCATGCGACTTTTGTTAGCTTGTGGGGTAAATCCTCCTGATTCTGCAACCTCAAAACCAAAATGCATTGATTCCATAACCATCAAACGAATGAAGCTTCCTCCACCTTATCTTGAGATTATGCCTTTTGAAGAATGGCAACAAAGAGGACCAAGGAAACAAAGAGCAACTTCCTCTCGTCCTCGTTCCGATGAAGTAAAACTATTAAAATCAAAATCATCCACAAAAGAATCACTTGAAACCATTGCGTGTAACCAATTTTTGCTTGAATCACGTCTCAAGCGAATGGACTCTAAAATTGATAGGCGCTTCAATAAGGTCAAGTCATTCTTTGGTATGCTATGGGATGCTATATCATGTTCCACATCCACCTCTGTTCAAGCACACGACCCAGGAAAACGTCCTGCTGCTCCTGTTTTCACCTGGACATCATCTGACGAGTCTACTGGTATGAGTGGTCATGGACATGGAGAATCATCTAGAGGGAACAATGATGAGGAAGAAGAAGAAGATGATGATGATGATGACGACGATGATGATGATGAAGAGGAGATACGATCTGCTTCATCTTAGATTCTATTATGGTTTACCACTTTAAAAACATTCATCGACACTTGTACTAAATAGTGTCGTTATTCTTATTTTTCGTTTGACATTATGATCTGTAGTATACTCTGTTATGTTTTGGATGTTTTAATGATTTATTTTGCTATGCATATCATATTCATTCTACTATTCTAGTATCTGTTACTCCTTTTTGTCGATGACAAAGGGGGAGAAAGGGCTAACAATTGTTTGCAGGAACATACATATATAAGAATTCAAAGAGAGAGATCACATATTCAGGGGGAGATTCAGATTTGCAGATATATATTGTCATCAATCAAAAAGGGGGAGAATGTTGAGTCACAAGTTTTATGAAGGTTTTGATTTCTGACAAATAACTAAAGGCGATCGACAAAACAAGGTCATTATGGCTATAAAGAGCTACATATGGTACTCTAGATTGTAGATTGATTATTTGATATTATATTAGTGATAAACTTGTTAAAATCTATCCTAAAATAATCATGCATTTTCAAGAAAATTAATATATATACGATTAGAATGTAGTTGCACATTCAGTGTGCAACTTTACAGGGACCGGTCGATCGGTCACAATATATGCGGTCGACCGTTCCTGCATAATTTGCACACTGAACGTGCACACATGCACATAACGTATATATATATTTGAATTCCTGTATACTGGTCACTTTTTAACTTGTCGACCGTTTTTAAACAGAAAGCAATTTTTCCAAAAGACACTTCTCTTCTCCAAAGGTTGCATCTCTTACCTTTCACCAAAGATCATATCTCTTAATGGCAACTGCTCACAAAGAGTTACAACCATTCTTATCTATATAAACTCATCTAATTCGTTGATTAACATAACATGATTTTATATGCTTTTTAATCTAATCTCTGATCTTACTTTCTACATACTCCTGCATTCTAAAAAGCTCTCGATTATTTATTGAATCATTGAAACTATTTCATATCTTTTGATTCAATAAGTAATATACTTTCCTTAATCTTTTCAAAACATCATTCGCATACTTTGAGGATAAGATTTTAGGAAGGGTGTACTACTAGTGACAAATCCGTGTTTTCAAGAGCACAAGTTGTCAACAACAATTGTATTTGTTCTTTTGTTGAAGTCCTCTGTGTTGTAAGAGGCAAGTGTTGAAGTCCTCAGTGTATTAGAGGCGTGAAATCCCGTTCGGTTGTTCGGGTGTTGTAAACCTGTTCCTCCGGGTGAAGCGAGGTAGTTAATAGTGAAAATCCAGATAGAAGTCTGGGACTGGACGTAGGACGGTGCTCCGAACCAGTATAAAAATCTCTGGTGTGATTTTTCTATTTTTTATTTACTATGCTATTATCATCTATTTCCGCATTTATATTGTAGTCTATATTACACGATCCGTGTGTACTATATTAGCACATATAATTGTATACACACCGCACTTTCATGTAACAACCCGCATATTTATCGATTTTATATTTAAATATTTTTTCGTTAATCGGATATTGGTCCGAAAAGCTACGTTTTGCAAATGGTCAAATTAGGACTCGAGACCACTTCCATTGAGTCGAAATGTCGTTTACAATCTTTTTAAGTATAAACATTGATAGGTTTGGAGTTAGTGGAATTTCACGTATTTTTCCCGCTTTGGACTTTGGGTTAGATTAGCCATTATAACTCAAACCCACTTCTCTCCTTCTCCTCACTCTTCATAAATTTCCTAACAACCAAGCTTTAGCATTAATGGTGAGTGGAAGGGGAAATTAATATTCCAAGCTCAAATTCTCTTCCAAATCCAACATTAATTCCAAATCCAAGAAGAAGATATTGGATTCAAGCTTGTGATTACTTCTGCATTGCTTTCAAGCTTTTCTTCATAAATTTGGTGCAAAGGTGAGATTTTTATCTCACATTCTTGTCTATAACTATCTTGGACTATTGAAAATGAATTCCCATCACTTTAGCATGTACATTTGCATTTGGTTTGAATTGGATTGGTGAAAAACTCCAATTTTTAGTGTTCTTGGTGAATTTCTGCACTTAGGTCGTTCTGCCTATGCTAGGTCGTTCGCTGTTGAAAAGTCACCCAGAGAATAGCTCGTTTCTGGCCTTAAACTCGTTCGCATGCCTTAGGTCATTCGCTTCGGAGTTAGATCGCTAGGTCGTGGGTCGTTAGGGCTTAGGTCGTAGGTTGCTCGCCACTACCTCATTAGGTAGCGAGATACTGGGCCGTTCCCCTTTGGCCTTACGCCCACTCCCATAGGTCGCATGGCCTTTAAATCCTTAGGTCGCTTGACCATTTTAACTTGCAACCAATTTGGGTCGTCTTTGGCTTTAGGTCGTTAGGCCTTTATATTTTTAGGTCGCGTACCCCTTTAAGTCGCTCGACCATTAGGTCGTGAACAGCTCTAGGTCGCTCGACTCCTTTAACTCATAGGTCGCTCGCCTCTTCTAACTCGCAAGTTTCCCTTAGGTCGCGTGTACCCTAGGTTGCGCGTACCCCTTAACTCGCTCGGCCTTGTCATTTTTAGGTCGCGAGTTTAATTAGGCCGTTCGGCCTTAAAACGTTAGGTCGTTTGGCCTATGCTAGTGTTAGATCGCGAGTTCCTTACGCTCGCCTCCCTTAGGTCGTTTACCTGGTTGAATCGCACCTCACCTTAGCTCGGCCATGTTAGGTTGCGAGTTTCCCTTAGGTCGCGTGCACCTTAGGTCGTTGCCCCTTTAGATCGCTCGATCCCATCCTCCCTTAGGTCTTCACTTGCGTTTGCTTCGTCGGTTAATTCTTGGACTTGTTAGATTGAACCTCTTGTGACAATTTTCTAGTGATGATTTACAGTTTGTTCGTAAATATTTAAGTTAAGCAAGTGGTTATGGGACACGAAGATAAACTTTTATATTTACTAGCTTGGTGTAATTGACACTTCTCGTTGATCATGACGATCATTTTATGATTTAGACTAGCAATTATGTGATGTCTCTTTGTTTGCAAGGTTAGACTAGACCTTATGGGTGTGATTCCGACTCACACATATTTCTTTGCCCACATGGTTAGTCTAGACACCATTTGTGTGATTCCACTCACACATACCTTTTTGTTGCGAGGTTAGGCTAGACACCATTTGTGTGATTCCACTCACACATACCTTTTTGCTTTTTGGTTAGCCTAGACCTCATCTGGGTGATTCCGACTCACCCATATGGGGTAGCTCCCCATGGTCTTCGGACCGTCATGTGATAGGCCTCTTTCCTTTTTTCTGTGATTTCTGGATTTCTTGTGTTGATTTCTGGAATTTATGTCATTGATTTGTTATGAGTACAAGTTTATGGTATGATGCCCTCTTTGGATCTTTGAGAAGATTCTTCTGATATCGATTTATCTCTTATTGATTGATGTTCTGTTGATCATCATTTGCATACTTATAGTAGTATGTCATTATGGATATTTTATGTTTATGCCATATCTTTTATTTTATACCATGTCATCTGATATTTATAGCTAGACTGATCCGTTTATTATTTTCTTAAATAATACTCGGGTCAGACCGAGATGTTACAGGTGCTTCTGCTTGACTTCTTCCCGGGATTTGCTACTCTGACTTTTGGCTAACTATTTAGATTAGCAGTTTTTGTTGTATACACTTGAGACATAGACTCATGGTTGTATTCTTTTGTATAGCACGTGTTGCTGTTCTTTTTTATTATTGTGGATCTTTTTGACCACTACTCTGATGTACACTTTCATGTGTTAGTTATATATTCATATCTTCTTCCGCCTTTGTGATATGGATGTTTGTGACTGATTTGTGTTTTGCTTATTTCTATGTTTGTTTCCGAAGATTATTTATAGCCACCGTGTGATAAGCAATCACATGGATGGTCACTCCTCAACAGCCTTATTCTCCATGCTAGTTGATAGCACTACACCTTAGTGTTCTTGGCAAGCGTGGGTATAGAGGTGGGGCGTCACATTAGAACATGGTAGTAGAGCTTTGGTTTAGCGATAAACCCTAGCTTTACGGAGTCTGACTCTTTACTAATAGGGCGTAATACCCTATAATGAGTCACTGAGTGTATATATATGAGAGAGCATATTTGTTAGTGTTATAAAAGGTTTTTATATTACGTTAATTTGTTCTGTTTTGTATTTATAAATTCTGGTTGGTGCATAGGACGCTACGACATCAATAGGGATTTCTAAACACTTAATATGACATACTGGCGCAATATTTGTTTTGAATATAGGTAAATGAAATAATTTTGCCTATTATATTTTCTGTATATAAAGTAATAAATTTTATAAAGATTATATTTGGTTGTATTATATTGGTTGTTAGGTAGTGAAATTTATAATATTGATTGGAAACAAAATTTGAAGAAAATAAAATAAATGAAAATTAGAAATTTTAGAGCTTAACTCCCGGGTTTTGAAAATTTCTTTCGAATGATTTTGGAATATAGTAATAATATTATTAAAAAGTATTTTCTGATATAAATATTTCAATATAATTTGAAAGAATTGTTTTAAAGAAATGTCGAAAAGAAATAAGTTCTATACTACCCTCTCTGTCGTTGGAAAATAAATTCGGTGATGAGTGCACGCGTCATCGACATTTATTTTCGAGTTTCTAAGTGGGAAGGCCAGTGTAGTAGTTTTACTGTTGATTAATTTTGATAAACAAATATAAATTTTAAATTGTTTTAAATATAATTGGATATATAAATTATAAGTGAATAAATCTATCTATTATTTTAAAATGATTTGAAACTTAACCCGGTATTTAGTTCTTAAGTTTCCGTTAATTAATAGTTTCAATTATTAATGTGAAATGGAATGTAACTAATTAACAATTGGGACCTTTAATTAAATAAGAAATTAAATGATAGATTATCAATGAAACAACAAGAAAGTTGAAATTTAGAATCTAAAAAAAAGATATGATTATTGAACGTTTAAATTATTAAAAGAAATAAGATAGACTTGTATAATTTTTGTAACAACCTGCAAACCCATACCCCTTAAGTCGACACTATTTCCAACACATCAACTCAAGGTGAACGAAAATATGAACCGTTAGGGCTAAAGAAGAAGAGATAGAAGAAGAAAATAGAAATCAACATCAGAATCTTACCATCGCAGCGGAATAAAATATATTAGATAATAACTGATCTTTACATAAAAGAAAACTATATCTGTTTTATACATATATCATCAGAATACATCATCAGAGTTCAACAACATCAATAACGTACAACTGGACAGTCATATAAACCTGTCCTCAAAACTGAATACACAGCTAATCAACACGGCGGAATATTTAAAACAAGTATGGAGGTACGTATCGCCATCCAGCTCGTCTCTTGAGCTCCACAGCATCCTTTCCTGTATTCTATAATACTCGGTCTGACCCGAGCATTACAGTCAAATAACACCCGAGTAAGTCTGGAATACTAGCTTGAGAAAATCACAATCAATTTGATTAGTAAAGTTTCAAAATTCTTTGAAAACAAAAGCATCTCATAAGATCACGCCACAAATAAACACATCGGGTTTTTACATTACGATAGCTAAAACATTTATTATAAAATCCTATGATATTATAATAGGGTCTATTTACAAATACTTATTAAAAAAGCCAAATTTGTTACATGATTAAATTCCAGCTACTTGCAACAAAGTGGGTTATACAAGCAAAAACCGTAAAAGGCGCGTAGGGAGAATGGATTTCCAACTAATGACTTGGCACTGGGGTACCACCTGTCACAGTACGTGGCCTTGATCACCATACCGAGGATTACTCCTAATACCCTGCAACACAAGACCGGGCCTACCCCTTATTGGATAATCCCAAGTAAGATCACCTCACGGTTGGGATCAACAACTGCACCACAAAGCCGAAATAAAGGGACATCTAGACAGGGATGACCTTACCCAAATGGGCGCTACCCACCTAGTCTTGCTGCATAACCTCTGATTTTAAGTCATTCTCGGTTGATGAGGCTTGATTCTAAGCGTTACCTTTTTAGAACTTTTCGCTTAGAATGCCCACCGTCCACCCAACGATGTTCTGAAAGCATTCATCCATACAAGTCCGTCCCGGGTTCGAACAGAACCGAAGGCACTATTCCTACTACATCCATTTTGAATTCATCCTCAGGATTAGTAGCGACTAGCCCTTGCACTTTACTGCTCCATCTTTGAATCCAAACTCGTCTTCCTCACGAAAACGTACAAACCAGATTGAAATGGTTTTCGAGAAATAAATCCCGATCTCGGCCCCTTCGAAACGATCAACGCGTTGGCCAATATTGATTGTCGGTTATTTTACTATCAATTAACTTTCACAAACAACCATCGACCATAAATAATTTCTCCTGAATTATTTATTAACCTCAAAATATCTTCGCAAGATATATTTCCATTTTCAACCCTTTTTTTTTAAAACAGTTTCAACCCATCTTCTTTTTTTGGAATAAATTCCCCAAATATTTCTATTTCCACTGAAATCACCAAGTACAAACACTTAAGGTTTCATAAAAAAATTAAAAAAACTTTATTATAAAATATAATTTAAAATATTTTAATTAAAAATTACTTTAATACTTATTCAAAATATATACTTTAAGAATATTTAAAATAAAACTACTTTGTACAATATAAACTGAATTTCTAACTTTTAAACATAATACCAAGCCACCTTTAAACAATTACTGCTATAATAATTTAAAAACTTATTTTAGAATTTAAACATTTAGAAATAATAAACTTTCTAAAACATGCTTTTTAAAAGAACATTAAAGCTTTTAACTTAAAATTTAAAAATTTACTTTGAAAACGTACTTGGCTATCTAGGGAAATATACTTCTCTTCACATCCTTTAAAAATAAATCACTATTTATTTTTACACAAATTTTCCCATTCCCTTAATAAATTCCCATCGTGAATTTATTCTTTCGAATATCCACTGATATATCACTTCACTTTTATAAACCCGATTTATAAATCCCAAAGTCTCGTCTTCTTTAAAAACATAATTTCAAATTCTAAATTAATTTCCAAATCGATTACAGATTTTATTCCAAATTGAAATAGATTCCTTTAATTTCTCAATTTAACTCCAAAACCCATCAACTTCACTTTTACCTTTCAAATATGATTTAGAAATCTTATTTAACTGAAATATTACTTTCATACTTTTCTAAATTCCTTCATTATCCTTTTAAATAAATTTAGTCCTTGAATTTTAAAATAAATTCTTTTATTACTTTAAATAATAATACTTGTGTTTAAAAATTCATATATTCCCATTTATTCAAAAATCTCATTCCCCTTACTTGAAATTTTATTTATTAGAATTTAAAAATCAACTTTTATTCTTTTCCAATTCATTCTTTAACGTATCCAAATTTCTAAAATTATTCATTTAAAATTCTCTCTTTTATTTTCTTTCAAAAATCCAATCTGTACATTTTTGATAACTCAGTATATCCAAATATATTTAATCAAAATATGGCATCCATTATTTCAAATTACGACGTAATTTATCACAGATTTATCAAATACATCATAACACAGAATATTTAAACAAATCTAACTATTTTGAGGAATCCAGTTGGATCCCTTCAACCTGTTTCCCTGCATCCACAGATGTTAGCACAATATAAAATACCAATTCCACTTCGAGGTGGAATATCGTGGTATATGGGATTAATATAATATACTCCACTATTATGCCGCTCATAGGGTCTCATCCGCTATATAATGAGGGAAATCGATCATTCTAATATATACTATATACTACTATATATCATATAGCATATCTAATAGATTCAATCAATCAACCAATTATTTAAATTTAACCTTTTAAATTTAAATTAAACCCAGATGAGTGAGACTAACTCACCTTTGATAATAGATTTACAATCCGATCCACACCGGCTTGATTTCTTTCCAAATTTAACCTTGTATAAACATTTATATGGTTTATTTGTATTTGAAATATATTGAAAAATCAATTTCTATTTACTAAATTTAAATGGCCTATGATTTAATTTAACTAAAAATTTGGTTTTAAACCAATAATTAAACCAATCTTCTTATAAAAAAATATTTTTAGTGCCTAGTATAGTTAGATAAGTAAAATAAATAAATAAATCGCCTTAATAAATCATTTAAAATTACACAAATAAATTGAAATATCTATATGTGTATTTATTTTATTTTCATTTTCCTTTTGAAACTACCAACATATATATACCTATAAAATAATCTATATCACCATTTAAAATTTCTACTTTTTAAATCTTACTTATATATAAGCTATTTCTTGTTTTGCTGTATACATACATATATTTTCCCAAAATTCTATCTACGTAGAATAATTTTCTATTTTCCTACTATCGAATTTAATAAAAAGAAAAACCCAAATAGCTTCACTGTTTGAACTCGAACGAACCCTACTTGCCGATCTCACACATCACAACCTTGACGAACTTCCCACCAGAACACGCTGTGACTTCACTGCTTTCCCAAACACCGACACGTGCTTCTCTACTTTCTCGACCCCACGACCCTCATGACTATCGCGACTCTCTGCCACGATTTCCTACCATCACCGCGAATCACCTCGTCATGCTATCGAAACCCAAGTGCATGCGTGACCCATCGCCTTTCACTCGCCTTTGTCTCGAGCTCCCAGACATGTCGCCTCTTGAATAATCAAACGACTAGAAATTGAGCTGCGAATCACGATTCGAATCCTTTTCTCCGAGCGATCTCCTCACGTTCCCCTGCTCGCGGCCTCGTCCTCGACACGATTGCGAATGAAAGTATCGAAATTACACCCAGACCGAGATCTAATTTTTGAATATAAAAGCGGAAGTCACGACAATAAAAAACTGGAGATGGATTAGATTTTGAGGGAGCACTGATTTTGATTGAATTTAGATGTTTGACTTGGAAATAGTGTGAGCTCGGTTTAGATGTGGATTAGAAAGAAAGGTGGCGTGTTGGAGAAGGTTGGCTACAGTGGTTTTGAATTGAAAGGAAAAAGTTATGAAGTGAAATAATTTCAACTCAATGTGACCAGGATACAAATATATTTTAAGTTTTAAATTCAAATTATCTCGATAAAGCAACTTAAAATTTCAAATCCTTATCGAGACGTGCCGCTAGGCGTTTATAACGTTATACCCCTATTCCGAACGCAATGGAAAAGATATCGAGTCCAAATTCGATCGTATGGGGAAGATAGCTTTTTGAACTCAGTATTATCTTAAATTTCCAATATAAATTGCAGCACGTCTATATATCGTACGCTCGCAACACAACTCTGATCATTACGAAAATTGAAACCCGATAATAATACAATATTACGGATCCAATGGAACAGGTTTCGTCAAATTCCAAGAATATACCTCGGAAGGCTATTTTTAAATATCTATTTAAACAATAAAATTTCTATACTTAACAAAACATTCCTAAATTCAATTTCAACACTTTACTATCTTCAGTACTATCAATATAAATTTTACAAACCCTTAAATTATTTTTAACCGGCTTAAAATTCGATATTCATCATTTAACCCAACTTCAAATTATTTAATTTAATAATTAAATTACTGAATAAATGGTGATATTTGAATTCAAGTTAAAAATTAACTTTTAAATATTTGAAATCAATTAAATATTCCTATTTTAAATATCCAAAATTCTGGGTCGTCACATTCCTTCCCCCATAAAAGAATTTCGTCCCCCAAAATAGCTGGTTAGGAAGAGTGGTCCAATACCCGTTTACTATTTTCCCAATCCAAATAGTTTTTAACAACTTCCCAAAACAAACCTTTTATTTAAGACACACTATCACTCTACTAACAGTCCAAACCTACCTTAAGTTCCAAATAATATTACTTTTTAACCATACCATTCGTAAATTCCAATCCAAATTTAAATATTAACCCAAATTTAAATTATCAAAATTTTCGTAAATTTTTTTTCTGACTCCCTAAATTTCCAAAAAATTTCGCCAGTGTCTCCTTTGCACGGCTAGCTCGGTGCAACTACAAAATGCCTCTACGGGCTCCCAAATTCCGAAAGAAAACAAAATGCCAAGTGGCTAGATCAAAATGCAATCAAATTTCATACAGAAATTTAAACACATACCTTTTTTTCGAGAAATTCAAATTTATCTTCTGAAATCAAAATCAATTTTCCTTTTCCATTATAATACATGTATATCCTACACCGCAATAATATCCAATCACAACATTCAAAAACATTTTATCGACTTCCTTACATAATTTCCATATCTATTCATTCGAGCCCATACGATGTGCCTATATCATTCGTGCGCTGTGCCGAATCTGATCGCTTACTCGATCACACAATTTCACTTCCGAACTAGTATCGTCCACCCGACTTACTAGCGTGGACTCAGATCTGGTTTCTTGATCAGAAAACGTCATTTTCCTTGGAGAATTTCCAGAATCAATCAAAATCCATATCCAGGGCTCGCCGTCGAAAATCGAGTGAAAAATTCCAACTCGGATCAATATAACTATCTCGAAATTCTATGCTCGAATCTAGATCAAATTGCTATGCGAATAAAATAATATACGTACATCCTACGTATGTATCTCAATTGATTATGAGCTATATCAATTCTTTTTTTATTCACATTTATTTGATTTCTATTCACTTATTCACAGTTATCACCTTTTATTAAATCTTCATTCAAATATTAACTTAGAATATATTTCTAATACCAAATTTCAATTAAGAATTCACCATTTCTTTCTTAAGTTTAATATAAGTATTTTATATGCTTCTTTATTTATTTTCACATCACCATTTTATTTTATATCTACTTCTATTCAAATCGGTCCTCCCATTTCCATATGAATTCAATTTATTTTCGACTCTGAATATTGAATTTTATCTTCCATTTATAACTGATTCATATCTTTATTTTAGATTAATTTCATCCGCTAATTTATTTCAATTTCCAATTTGAAATCATTTTGTCGCTAATAAAAATTTTCAAAAATTTTTCTAACTCCCAAAATTTCCATAAAATTTTGGCAGAGTCTCCTTTGTACGGAGGAACTTTTGCAATTTGACAAGAGATATAAATATATATACATCGACCCACACGGTCGGAAAAACAAAAATAGTTTATATTTCCTATTTTTATTGCGTATGCGTACCTTTATTTAGCATTTTTCAGCAAGCGGCTTATTATTTTAGCAATTAGCACGTCCAAATCCAGCCAAACGAATTCCCGGTATCTGTACTTCATTTAAACATGTTAGTGCCAAAATCATGTAATTTAACAACATTTAACATATTTAACTAGCAAGCATACAAGTTTTCTATAAGCAATGCAGGTTAAACAATATTTATAAGCAACTTATAGGGTTCCGACATTAATTTTAATTGTTTCAACCAATCTGTATACAACTTCATTCAATTTAAATGGTTTGCAACTCAATTTCTTACATTCAATTCATTTTTAATCCAAACAACTCACATTTATTTCAATTGATTCCAAAAATCAATTTTATTTACCTTTACCAATTCATAGAATTTTTATCTACTTCCGTTTAAGTCGAACGACTAATTTATTCTATGCAATTTGACGATATTCACTTAATAGAACATCCATTTTAGTTTTTATCCACATCCAATTGATTCCAACTCATTTTATATTTAATTCCACCCCATTTCTAGTTTATTCACCAACCATACATTTTAAAATCATTTCATTGAGCTTGACAACATTCGATTCTTATATTAATAACCACTTTCCAAATTAATTTAACCAAAACTTTTATTTAATGAACTTTCCTACTTATTTTAATCCTATTCCATAACAACTTTAATTCATGTTTAATTCACTTACAATCCCAAATTGAATTTCTGTTTATAACTCGGGTTTCATTTACAAACCCATCATTAACTTAATTTCAATTTTTATATATCCAACTTGTGTTCCATTTCCATATTAAATAATTAATTCAATCTTCAATTTTTATCTACAAAAATCACTTTATTACTTTACTTGAGTTCAATCCGATTTATAATTCGAGTTTGGATTTCTATTTCACTTTCCAAAATACAAACAATTTTATTTTGGCTTACTATTTTACTTCACCATTTTTTTCTTATAAGTCTCACACTTATATTTTTCATACCTCTACCCATTTTAAACTTGACTATATTCATATTTCATTTTTACTCTAGATTATACACTTATTTAGCCAACCAGGCTTTTTTATTTAATAAACTCCAATTCAACTTACTTCCATTTATTTAAGTAAGAATTTTGTTTCATTTTATATTATCAATAACTCCCTGAATTCATTTTAATTCAATTCCATTCCAACTTTATCCAAATACAACTAAATTTTATTTTCAGTTTAATTCAAATTCAACTCAATATTAAACTTGGCTTAAGTACATTTAGATCGACTTACTCTTCCAACTTATTAACCTTTTTAAAAGTTAATTTCATTCCAGGAAATTTTCAAACTTTATAAATTTCCAAATCTTTTTATTAACCATAAACATTTTTAGTCAAAAATCTAGAGCTTAAGCCATTACTTAGACACTCAAAACATTTAAACCAATTCCAGAGTCTTCAATAATCACTTGTACAACCCGATATTTTTAGCCATTCGCATCTGTAACGATCCCGAATTTTAATTTATTTTAAATTGATAATTTATTTCATTTTTGATTTAAAATTTGTGAAATTAAATGGTTAATCAATTTGATTTTTCCAAATTCAAATAAAATATGTTATTTATTAACATAGAAATGGTTTCTTTTATAAATCATTTTAAATAAGGAGTTATTTTTAAACAATGTTGTTAAGGTAATATCTTTACAAAATTGATTTTTATATAAATAGTAATTGTTACAAATGGTTTGAAATAATAACAAGTAACATAAGTATGAAAATAATAATAAGCAAATGAAGTATAAAAATTATAACTAAAACAAAAGCATATATTTTCATTTGAGTTAAAGTTTTATAACGAAGGACTAAAACAACTTTATAGTTTATACATAAAGTAAATTAATAAAATGTCTATGAAAATCTAAAGTAAACAAAAGCTTGTTAAATTTTAACAGCATATTAACAATAGGAAATTATTCAAGTAATAAATAAGAAATACATTCAAATACACTCAAATAAGAAATAGAAATAAATGTATGCAAACAAACAAATACAAATATAAGCAAGGAATGAAACAAACTAAAAATATAAGATATAATTAAGCTTGGTTCAAAGGAATGCTCTGCTCATTCTTTAAGCGCAGTGAGTAAACTCACTTATCTCTGATTTGATGTTGTAATTGATGGTTGAATTAGTTATGAAATATTACCTAGTTAATGAATGCTCACATATGGTATGCGTATATATATGTGAATCAAATGGTGTGTATACAGGCAGACGTGCCTGTTCTTCTTTTTCACAGGCTTGGAACTATGAGAAGAAAAAAAATCATTTCTTCAAGATCTATTCAATATTTGGACTTAGGATTAAAATGAAAAATGTTTGTTTGACCTTGAACTAAAATTTAAAAATATATTCAAGTTAAAAATACTTGGGATCATCTCTGGAAAGCAAGTTGTTTGAACATATCTCCAAACGTATCAAAATTCTAATCTTTTAATCTTCAAATTCAGGTATATAAATGAAATTATTATACTCTAATATGATTTTTAATGCAAAAATTATAATTTATGGAGATAGGGTTTAGGAGCAGTTCGTGTTCAACGGTATTTGGCTTTTTGAGTCGCCGTGGGCGATCGTGTTGATTGGGGAGGTCGTGACGTGGTCTGGAGGTAGAGGAGTGATTAGGGAGTAAGGGAAAATGTAGTAATGGTCGGCCGATGACCATGGAGGTGGCAGGAGGCGTTCGAATTCTGGTGACCTAAATTTTGGGGTGGCTGGTGTTTCGATTCGCACATCGTCAACGATGGACCGAGTGTCACGAGCTTTTGAGGGAAGGTCGAGGAGAGGTGGACGAGGCTACGGCCGGAGTTTGGTGGCGAACGGTGGTCGGAGCTCTGAGAAATTGACGTTGACAAGTTTTGAGGAGGGGTCGCTGTTACTTGTTCCAGGTTTTTGAGTTGTTCAAATTTCGATTTCCAGTGAGAGGAAGCGAAGTAGGTGGTTGGAGTGGCTACTGGGGTCGTTGTCGACTTGGTAGTGGCGGAGGTATTGGTTGGAGATGGTCAGGGGACATGTGCACGTACACCGGTATCATTGGTGTCTGTGGTGTGAAGTGTGGGAGAGGGAAGATGAAGGTTTGCTGGAAAAAATTGTGTTTGTCTCGGGTGATTCGAGTTTTAACTCGAAGCAGATAAGTTTTTGACGCGAAGTAAACCTGAGTTGCCTCAGGATGGTTTAACTGGGTACAGTTTTGTTCGAAACTGTCCGCAAATTGAATTTAAACCAAAGCTAAATGAATTTAAATTTGTAAGCTTGATCTTAATAAAGTTAAATCAAGTTTTAGTTAAATTCAAAAGGGTACTTTGAATCTTTAAGCTTTAAAAAGGGAAATTTGTTTTTTTATCAAAGTTGTAAATAATTAGAAGTGGATTTTCAAATTAATGTAAAATCCGAAACTAAAACTTAAATTGGAGTTAAGTTTAGTTTCAAATAAACTTTTGAATCTTAAGGTTTTAAAATGAAATTGGATTTTTAAATCAAGTTTTAAATTCAAGGGTTTAAAAGCAAATGAAATCAAAGTTGTGAATCAAAATCTCTCTTATATAAGCAATAGATGTTATTTACATTTATTTTTAAAGATTATAAATTGAGTTTTAAATTGGATTTATGTTTAAAAGAATAATCATTTTGAAACTTAAATTCGAAATGTAATTTTAATTTAAATTCAAAAGCGTGATGTTTTACACCTTAATATTAATTAAGTCATTAATAAAGAAATAAATTATCTTATAGATAATTGAGGTATTAAATGATGTAATTAATAAGATAATTAAGGAATGATCTATTAATTAAATTTATAAATTTATGATTTAGGTTAATTTATAATTAGAGATTGATTAAGAAAGTAATTTAAGTAATGTTATTAGAAAATGAAGATAATTAACTAAGGGTTTTTTTTATAATTAATTAATGTGATTAATTTAATTAATGATAATCATTATGAAATTGTGTAAATGTAATTACTTTATGGTAAGTAATTAAAGGTTTAAATTCTTAAAATAATTAACTAAGAAGTCAATTAATTATGAAATTGTTTTAAAGGTTAATTTAATTTATATGATTTATTAAGGAAAATTTAATTAATTAAAGCGATCGACAAATTAATTTATTCCATCAAATGATTTGTAATTACTTAATCAGGATTGGGTAATGGATTCATAAGTAACTGAATAAATTTACTTGGAAATAAAATTGAATTAATTTGGATTTAACGATTAGTTAATCCTACTTATAAATGATTATTAAATGCTTGACCTTACTTATGAATGATTGTATTGTATGAGATACCTTGAATTGATTGTCATGTCTCATCTGTGATATTTTATTCCGTGGTTTGTGCCGTGTATAATTTATTCATTTACTTTCATTTGCATATTATCTGTGAATCTGTGAATGAGCGATAAGCGTTATAGTTTATATTGCTTATCGACTATATTTCTGTGTTTTAATCTGTGATGATTTAATGTTGTTGCACTATTGTGTTAAACCCCTGGACCACACTTATACACACACAATTATGGATTTCACGAGGAAATCGATTAAGTCACAGATTTTGAAATAGTTTTGAATTTGAATTTTAAATTCAAATGGTTTGAAAATAAGATTTGGTTTAAAAGTGAAAAGCTTTTGAAATGGAATTTCAAAGACGAAATTTATTTGGAATAACTTGATTAAGTTTTGAAATTTAAATAATTTGATTTAAATTTGAATTCGATATTTGAAATTGAATTCTATGATCTAGAAACTAGGGACTAAAATTGTTATACCAGTTTATATGGGTTAAACTAATTTAAAGATATTGATTTGGGAATTTGAATTTAAATTCAAAGGCTTTAACTCATGTAAATTTAATTGGATCTTTCTGAAATGAAAACTAATTGTTTTCAAATGATAAAAGCTTTCACTTAAATAATGAACGTCCAATTTGTGTTAAAAAGGATTTCAAGTTAAAAATGAATTTCCAAGTATGGAAATGGTTTGAAAGCTTAAGTTGAATCTTTCATTTAAAGATTCAAGGAGTTAATCAAATTTTGAAAGCTATGAGTTAAATCTTTAATTTAAAGATTTTAAACGAGTTAATCCAATTAAAATGGGAATTGATTTGAAATCCGTAAATGGATCTTTGTGAAAATGGGTGAACTTAATGAAATAAATCTTTTGTTTAAAAGATTTGAAAATGGTAATTTATTTAAACCATTTGGAAGAAAGTTTCGAATTATTAAGTTGTGACTTAATTGAAATCCCATATCCATATATTTTAAATGTTGCGCTCACTATTCGGTTTAGCCGGGAGAGGACCTTTGTGTCGTATAACCCATTCCGAATATGTGATTCGTCGTTATGGATAGCATTTGAAGACCGGTGGTGAAGACCGGGTATTTGTGAGAACAATAGGATGACCTATCGATTGTCTCTGCACCGAGTAGCTATGGTATAGAGATTCCCTTAAGTGATGGGAAGTCCGATCAGGATTGTGAATACCCGGATTGCAAGGACTTCTTTGGAAGTGCCTTCGGTTCTGTTCGAACCCGGAACAGACTTGTATGGTTACATGTCTGACACTACACTTTGGATATAAAGCAGATTTCTTTCAAATACATTTCTGTTGGTGGCGGAGAATTTATTCTTTTAGCTTAACACCCTTCTCTGAGACATACGAGCTCAGAGGTTATGTAGTTGAAGGTTATCAGCGATATACTCCCAATTTGGTAGTGTGGCATGCTGAGTGCTGTTGTGTGTTGATGATCATTTGTTGATCAATTGTGATCAGAGCATGGCTTTTGTATAAAGCGTAGCTTTGTGGACGAGACTGCATCAGGACCTCACACCCCGGAAATGGTCGAAACAGGAAAGATGCGGTAAGGTTATGAGGGTCGCGCTGGTAAAGTGTGGTATCATGGTATAGAGCCCAGATATTTACCTATGTGGTAGCTCCAATCTCATTTACTGTGTGGTTGTTGCTTAGAGGCGCCTCGGATAAAGGTCCCAAAGGACCGAGGAATGGCTTGCTCGAGTAGTAGTTACCTAGTTACAGAGGTAACCCGGCCTTGTGTTGGCAGAGATCCGGTTAGGTTCTCGGGACGTCCCGCCAGAGGCGATCCCATGTGGCAGTAGGAAGTTCCTTAGCCTAACCATTTGTTGGAAAATCCAAAGAAACAACACGAGCCTTGTACGGTTTTAGTTATATTACCTGTCATGGAATGTGGTGGTAACCTGCTATTGAACATGGTAGCTATAGTAGGCATATGATAATGGTCGTATGCTGGCTAAGATTAATATTCTACTTTCAAAATGTTTTCTGCACTGTGCACTTATAATAATAATATCAAAGAACTTTTTACGTAGTAAGCATGTTTGACTATCATAAGAAGAAATCTCCTCCAATTCTGCGTTTGCATTGTGTGTGTGGCGGGAGGTCTTATGGTAGTTTCATTTTCTAAAAAGGCATATCGGATTTTCTTTTATAAATCTTGTTTATTTTTAAGGATAAACTGTTTTTGTTACTCACACCAGTCTCATGACTGACTCAGAGTTTATTGTTCCTTTCCTAAACTCTGGGTGCTCACTATTTTCCTCACGAGCAGTCTAGAGTTGGGTTTTTCAGATAGTTAGGTTCAGTAGATTGTCTGGAGCTAGTTCAGTCTTTGGATATGGACGAGACTTGCTGTCTTAGTTTATCGTGATGATGGTTCGAGCTGCTGTTGGAGTTCTAACTTGAAGGCTATCTTAGAGTTATTTGTTCCGCTGTTAGTGTTATCTATTTTCTTTCCGCTGCTATTATATTGTATCATATCTCTGATGTATATCGATATCGATTGTATCATCTGTTGTATCAGGATGTTGTATATTGATATTCATTATTTCTTCCGCTGTGTTGTTTACTTAATTGTGTTATAAGCTCCGGCGACTCGGGTTCGACGTTTGGATCTACGACATTCGAATAGAAGTGTCGTATTCGGTGCCGATTTTCGAAGGTCGACTCAGGATCGCTACATTTGGTAGCAGAGCCAAGGTTGAACTTTAGCTCATGAGTATAACACGTTAAGTAGCTCATTGGAGATAGGGTGAAGTAAACCCTAGAATGAGTAATCCCTAAGATATCCGTTCATATGCCTCAGTAAATTCTTTTACTATCCAGTGATAGTGAGTATGAGTGCAAGAAGAGAACGAGATAGGGGACAGGGAAATACGACTATGTCAATGCTCTACAATAGTGGAAGTAATTGTTCTCTATCGATTTTCTTTGATTCGTATCCAAATTCTTTTGATTGCTTCCTGGCAGTTCCAAGAAGAAGTTTCGGTGTGTTGGTGGCCCTACGAATCATTGTATGAAATCCTTACTTCGTATCTTCATCAATTTCTTATCAGCTTTTCAATTTAAACCTTAATGAATATGAATTAGAAATTTGGAATTGAAAATTTAAATTGAAAATTTTAAGTTGAGTTAAATTGATTAATAGAATATGAAGCTAAATTTGAATTGTATCGATAAAACGATATCGGTTAAAACCAAATTCGAAATTCTATTGTAATTTCTTGGGTAGATCGAAGTCCGAAGAGGGACAAATTATATATACTTTGAGTTATTCCGACTTGAATTTGGAATCCATTCCTAGTATTTGAAAAATTATAGAAGATTAAATCTATCTCTTTTGTTCAGCATCTCTTGTCAATTCTTCGATTGTTCCTGGTAGACCCAGGAAGAAGATTTGATATATTAGTATGGGACACAAACTCCGGATAGACCAAAATTGTTTGTTTGGATGTATTGGTTGCTTTGTTTGCTTTGGTTGCTATGGTTGATAGATATACTTTGGTTTTTAAACTAAAAATTTTGAAATTATACCCAAAAGTAGACAGATGTGTGAATACAATTTGAGTCCGGATATATTCTACGAATGATTAGTTATCCCTTCTAACTAATCAATGTCTCTCCACATTTCGTAGATTTGGATAACCCGAATATCTTATGAAGTGTTAAATGAGTTATTCTCGTATTGTTGATATTCTGATTTGGTAAGCCAAATGCAGAATTTATACCTAGTTGGTCTGGGAAGATATTTCTCTATCTTGGTGTATCTACCTTTGTTGTTTTCGTGCCTGCGAATTTCGAGGACGAAATTCTTTTTAAGGGGGGAAGTCTGTAACGATCCCGAATTTTAATTTGTTTTAAATTGATAATTTATTTAATTTTTGATTTAAAATTTGTGAAATTAAATGGTTAATCGATTTGATTTTTCCAAATTCAAATAAAATATGTTATTTATTAACATAGAAATGGTTTCTTTTATAAATCATTTTAAATAAGGAGTTATTTTTAAACAATGTTGTTAAGGTAATATCTTTACAAAATTTATTTTTATATAAATAGTAATTGTTACAAATGGTTTGAAATAATAACAAGTAACATAAGTATGAAAATAATAATAAGCAAATGAAGTATAAAAATTATAACTAAAACAAAAGCATATATTTTCCTTTGAGTTAAAGTTTTATAACGAAGGACTAAAACAACTTTATAGTTTATACATAAGTAAATTAATAAAATGTCTATGAAAATCTAAAGTAAACAAAAACTTGTTAAATTTTAACAACATATTAACAATAGGAAATTATTCAAGTAATAATAAGAAATACATTCAAATACACTCAAATAAGAAATAGAAACAAATGTATGCAAACAAACAAATACAAATATAAGCAAGGAATGAAACAAACTAAAAATATAAGATATAATTAAGCTTGGTTCAAAGGTATGCTCTGTTCATTCTTTAAGCGCAGTGAGTAAACTCACTTATCTCTGATTTGATGTTGTAATTGATGGTTGAATTAGTTATGAAATATTACCTAGTTATTGAATGCTCACATATGGTATGCGTATATATATGTGAATCAAATGGTGTGTATACAGGCAGACGTGCCTGTTCTTATTTTTCACAGGCTTGGAACTATGAGAAGAAAAAAAATCATTTCTTCAAGATCTATTCAATATTTGGACTTAGGATTAAAATGAAAAATGTTTGTTTGACCTTGAACTAAAATTTAAAAATATATTCAAGTTAAAAATACTTGGGATCATCTCTGGAAAGCAAGTTGTTTGAACATATCTCCAAACGTATCAAAATTCTAATCTTTTAATCTTCAAATTCAGGTATATAAATGAAATTATTATACTCTAATATGATTTTTAATGCAAAAATTATAATTTTTAAAGATAGGGTTTAGGAGCAGTTCGTGTTCAACGGTATTTGGCTTTTTGAGTCGCCGTGGGCGATCGTGTTGATTGGGGAGGTCGTGACGTGGTCTGGAGGTAGAGGAGTGATTAGGGAGTAAGGGAAAATGTAGTAATGGTCGGCCGATGACCATGGAGGTGGCAGGAGGCATTCGAATTTTGGTGACCTAAATTTTGGGGTGGCTAGTGTTTTCGATTCGCGCATCGTCAACGATGGACCGAGTGTCACGAGCTTTTGAAGGAAGGTCGAGGAGAGGTGGACGAGGCTACGGCCGGAGTTTGGTGGCGAACGGTGGTCGGAGCTCTGAGAAATTGACGTTGACAAGTTTTGAGGAGGGGTCGCTGTTACTTGTTCCAGGTTTTTGAGTTGTTCAAATTTCGAATTCCAGTGAGTGGAAGCGAAGTAGGTGGTTGGAGTGGCTGCTGGGGTCGTTGTCGACTTGGTAGTGGCGGAGGTATTGGTTGGAGATGGTCAGGGGACATGTGCACGTACACCGGTATCATTGGTGTCTGTGGTGTGAAGTGTGGGAGGGGGGAAGATGAAGGTTTGCTGGAAAAAATTGTGTTTGTCTCGGGTGATTCGAGTTTTAACTCGAAGCAGATAAGTTTTTGACGCGAAGTAAACCTGAGTTGCCTCAGTATGGTTTAACTGGGTACAGTTTTGTTCAAAACTGTCTGCAAATTGAATTTAAACCAAAGCTAAATGAATTTAAATTTGTAAGCTTGATCTTAATAAAGTTAAATCAAGTTTAAGTTAAATTCAAAAGGGTACTTTGAATCTTTAAGCTTTAAAAAGGGAAATTTGTTTTTTTTATCAAAGTTGTAAATAATTAGAAGTGGATTTTCAAATTAATGTAAAATCCAAAACTAAAACTTAAATTGGAGTTAAGTTTAGTTTTCAAATAAACTTTTGAATCTTAAGGTTTTAAAATGAAATTGGATTTTTAAATCAAGTTTTAAATTCAAGGGTTTAAAAGCAAATGAAATCAAAGTTGTGAATCAAAATCTCTCTTATATAAGCAATAGATGTTATTTACATTTATTTTTAAAGATTATAAATTGAGTTTTAAATTGGATTTATGTTTAAAAGAATAATCATTTTGAAACTTAAATTCCAAATGTAATTTAAATTTAAATTCAAAAGCGTGATGTTTTACACCTTAATATTAATTAAGTCATTAATAAAGAAATAAATTATCTTATAGATAATTGAGGTATTAAATGATGTAATTAATAAGATAATTAAGGAATGATCTATTAATTAAATTTATAAATTTATGATTTAGTTTAATTTATAATTAGAGATTTATTAAGAAAGTAATTTAAGTCATGTTATTAGAAAATGAAGATAATTAACTAAGGGTTTTTTTATAATTAATTAATGTGATTAATTTAATTAACGATAATCATTATGAAATTGTGTAAATGTAATTAATTTATGGTAAGTAATTAAAGGTTTAAATTCTTAAAATAATTAACTAAGAAGTCAATTAATTATGAAATTGGTGTAAAGGTTAATTTAATTTATATGATTTATTAAGGAAAATTTAATTAATTAAAGCGATCGGCAAATTAATTTATTCCATCAAATGATTTGTAATTACTTAATCAGGATTGGGTAATGGATTCATAAGTAACTGAATAAATTTACTTGGAAATAAAATTGAATTAATTTGGATTTAACGATTAGTTAATCCTACTTATAAATGATTATTAAATGCTTGACCTTACTTATGAATGATTGTATTGTATGAGATACCTTGAATTGATTGTCATGTCTCGTCTGTGATATTTTATTCTGTGGTTTGTGCCGTGTATAATTTATTCATTTACTTTCATTTGCATATTATCTGTGAATCTGTGAATGAGCGATAAGCGTTATAGTTTATATTGCTTATCGACTATATTTCTGTGGTTTAATCTGTGATGATTGAATGTTGTTGCACTATTGTGTTAAACCCCTGGACCACACTTATACACACACAATTATGGATTTCACGAGGAAATCGATTAAGTCACAGATTTTGAAATAGTTTTGAATTTGAATTTTAAATTCAAATGGTTTGAAAATAAGATTTGGTTTAAAAGTGAAAAGCTTTTGAAATGGAATTTCAAAGATGAAATTTATTTGGAATAACTTGATTAAGTTTTGAAATTTAAATAATTTGATTTAAATTTGAACTCGATATTTGAAATTGAATTCTATGATCTGGAAACTAGGGACTAAAAATGTTATACCAGTCTATATGGGTTAAACTAATTTAAAGATATTGATTTGGGAATTTGAATTTAAATTCAAAGGCTTTAACTCATGTAAATTTAATTGGATCTTTCTGAAATGAAAACTAATTGTTTTCAAATGATAAAAGCTTTCACTTAAATAATGAACGTCCAATTTGTGTTAAAAAGGATTTCAAGTTAAAAATGAATTTCCAAGTATGGAAATGGTTTGAAAGCTTAAGTTGAATCTTTGATTTAAAGATTCAAGGAGTTAATCAAATTTTGAAAGCTATGAGTTAAATCTTTAATTTAAAGATTTTAAACGAGTTAATCCAATTGAAATGGGAATTGATTTGAAATCCGTAAATGGATCTTTGTGAAAATGGGTGAACTTAATGAAATAAATCTTTTGTTTAAAAGATTTGAAAATGGTAATTTATTTAAACCATTTGGAAGAAAGTTTCGAATTATTAAGTTGTGACTTAATTGAAATCCCATATCCATATATTTTAAATGTTGCGCTCACTATTCGGTTTAGCCGGGAGAGGACCTTTGTGTCGTATAACCCATTCCGAATATGTGATTCGTCGTTATGGATAGCATTTGAAGACCGGTGGTGAAGACCGGGTATTTGTGAGAACGATAGGATGACCTATCGATTGTCTCTGCACCGAGTAGCTACGGTATAGAGATTCCCTTAAGTGATGGGAAGTCCGATCGGGATTGTGAATACCCGGATTGCAAGGACTTCTTTGGAAGTGCCTTCGGTTCTGTTCGAACCCGGAACAGACTTGTATGGTTACATGTCTGACACTACACTTTGAGATATAAAGCAGATTTCTTTCAAATACATTTCTGTTGGTGGCGGAGAATTTATTATTTTAGCTTAACACCCTTCTCTGAGACATACGAGCTCAGAGGTTATGTAGTTGAAGGTTATCAGCGATATACTCCCAATTTGGTAGTGTGGCATGCTGAGTGCTACTGTGTGTTGATGATCATTTGTTGATCAATTGTGATCAGAACATGGCTTTTGTATAAAGCGTAGCTTTGTGGACGAGACTGCATCAGGACCTCACACCCCGGAAATGGTCGAAACAGGAAAGATGCTGCAAGGTTATGAGGGTCGCGCCCTTTAGGGTGTGTCATTCCCTTCTGGTAAAGGGTGGTATCATAGTATGGAGCCCAGATATTTACCTATGTGGTAGCTCCAATCTCATTTACTGTGTGGTTGCTGCTTAGAGGCGCCTCGGATAAAGGTCCCAAAGGACCGGGGAATGGCTTGCTCGAGTAGTAGTTACCTTGTACAGAGGTAACCCGGCCTTGTGTTGGCATAGATCCGGTTAGGTTCTCGGGACGTCCCGCCAGAGGCGATCCCATGTGGCAGTAGGAAGTTCCTTAGCCTGACCATTTGTTGGAAAATCCAAAGAAACAATACGAGCCTTGTACGGTTTTAGTTGTATTACCTGCCATGGAATGTGGTGGTAACCTTCTATTGAACATGGTAGCTATAGTAGGCATACGATAATGGTCGTATGCTGGCTAAGATTAATATTCTACTTTCGAAATGTTTTCTGCACTGTGCACTTATAATAATAATATCAAAGAACTTTCTACGTAGTAAGCATGTTTGACTATCATAAGAAGAAATCTCCTCCAATTCTACGTTTGCATTGTGTGTATGGCGGGAGGTCTTATGGTAGTTTCATTTTCTAAAAAGGCATATCGGATTTTCTTTTATAAATCTTGTTTATTTTTAAGGATAAACTGTTTTTGTTACTCACACCAGTCCCATGGCTGACTCGGAGTTTATTGTTACTTTCCTAAACTCTGGGTGCTCACTATTTTCCAGACGAGCAGTCTAGAGTTGGGTTTTTCAGATAGTTAGGTTCAGTAGATTGTCTGGAGCTAGTTCAGTCTTTGGATATGGACGAGACTTGCCGACTTAGTGTATCGTGACGATGGTTCGAGCTGCTGTTGGAGTTCTCACTTGAAGGCTATCTTAGAGTTATTTGTTCCGCTGTTAGTGTTATCTATTTTCTTTCCGCTGCTATTATATTGTATCATATCTCTGATGTATATCGATATCGATTGTATCATCTGTTGTATCAGGATGTTGTATATTGATATTCATTATTTCTTCCGCTGTGTTGTTTACTTAATTGTGTTATAAGCTCCAGCGACTCGGGTTCGACGTTTGGATCTACGGCATTAGAATAGTAGTGTCGTATTCGGTGCCGATTTTCGAAGGTCGAGTCAGGATCGCTACAGCATCCACACATGCCGGACTTGAATTGCTCAAAATACCGCATTGTAAATAAATCTGGAGCAAATGAAATATAATTACAGAATCACTGACATAGAAATATCGAAATAACTCGCGGCGGAAACTAAAATACCATAGTAGTTCATGAAGCTACTATAACAAACTCTCAAAACATAATACATAATATTAGTTTGAAAACATATACAATAGAAATCTCAAATACATAGCATTTTATAAATACCAGTGGAAATAGAACAACTGAAACTGAAAGGGAACATATAACTAGACAAGCAGAATCTCCAGCGATTCCTAGCTCCAGAAAAGATATCCAAAGCTAAGCTGTAAATACTCAGGCTGACCCAATGTAACGACCCGTAGATTTTATGGATTTAATTTGGTTAAATTAATAAGTTGCAATTAAATTTAGAAGAAAAATAAATTAAAAACCTACTTATAGTAATTCGAAGTTAATTCAAATGATTTTAAGTGGTGAAAAGAATTTTACCTATATATGAGTTGAATATGAGGAATTTGAGGAAAATATTAAACTAATATAATATAATAAACATTGTTAACAGTAAATGGAATATGATAATAAGAACAATTGCAAGTTTGTATTTATGGGCGAAATAATATTGATAGGTAATAATTGTTGTAGAGAATAAATTACAAATGTTATAAATTGTATAATGGTGACAGATATTGTTCGTTACCAATGCATTTAATTTATAGCGATTAAATGTAATTAATCATTGCCTTTTTGTAAGTTAAGAAGTAACTGAAAATTTTGAAGGAAAAATCAATAGAAAGGTTAACTATATGCATAAGATGGAAAGTTGAATAGAATTCTAATAAATGATAATAATGGATAACGTATACAATCAATGTAGGTAATTTGAAATTACAATGTTGTTGAAATGATTAAACGTTTCTTGTGATAATTAATAAATAACGAAAGGAGTAAGCGTATTTATTTAGAGTATTAATTACTATTGGGTAGAGATTTAAGTAACAACGTTTAATGCAATGTTAGTAATGCCAATTTAAGTCAATAATAAGGAATTGGGAATCATATCTATGAAATGATAACGAGAATACAAGGTGATAAATGCCAATTAAGGGTAATAATTAATAAACTTAATGAAATCCCAATTTTATATAAAATAATTTAAAAGTCAGGTTTGGCTACAATTAGAACATAAGTAAATTGAATTTGTAGTATGAAAATATATGCAAAAATTGATTTTTGTAATAAAAGATTTTGTATGTGACAAAAAGGTAACGGTAATGTTTATGGTAGGTTGCCTATTCATTTATTTAGATTTTTAGTTGGAATTGGAAATAAGTTTGTAATAAATGTAAATAAATGATACATTTATGTGAAATGTAACCAATGTAAATTTTATTTATAATATAGCAAAGGGTGGATTTAAGAAGTGAAATTGCAGAATTTGAAGCTAATTACTAATAGACATAGTAAAGATGGCAATCCAATCAAATACTTAGGAATAAAATTTATTGGAAGGTAACCTAATTTATAAATAAATGGTAAGTATTTAAGATATAATTCTATATTAATTGAAACTGATTGTAGATTTAGTGTAGTAATGTTAAGGCTAACTAAATTTGCTTTATAGATGGAATTTTAATCAAGGTGGATAGGTAACGAACTTAAAAATATAATTAAGAACTAATAGGTGGCAAATTAATATAGTTTGTATTATGTAAGTAAACTTTGGTAAATCAAATTCTACCAATCCAAAGCTAACGTTTGTTAATATAGATTTAAGTATAGAGAGCAATATTTATTAATTTAATTGAAGTATTGCAAAATAAATGAGAATTTAACATCTAAATATTACGTTAATAGGAAGTAATTGTTCTACTTATCATTACATTCATTTAGCCCATTTTGAAACTTAATCAACTGAAATTAATAGGAGAGAGAATACTAATTGTAATAGGTGCAATTAAAAGCAGCTTATGTTCTGTGAAATATAAGAAAAGTTTTGATTCAAAAAAAAAAAACATTTACATCAATAAAATGAATGTTTCATCTATGAATGTAGGTTTAATTTAATTTAAATAAAAATATAGAAAGATTGATCTTTAAAGAAAGAAATATATGTTTATTTGAACTGTGTTTAGCTTACAAACTAATTACAAGAATAGGAAAATAATCTATTTATTACTCTTGTGTATAAACAATTTTTTTTATTTTTTTATTTTATTTTAAGCATTTTAGTTGTCTGTTTTAAAATTTAATTTTGTGTGATTGCAATTAATGTAGTTCAAATATTTCAATTAAAAGAAAAGAAAACGGTGATTACAATTAATAGATTTAATAATATAAAAAAAACGTGCGTTTTAGGGTAAACAAAAAGAGTGTTTTAATGGTAATTAGAGATCATTTTGGGAAAAAAAATCAAATGTTTTCATTTTAAGGTAATTATAAAAAAATTGTTATGCATAGACAAAAACCCAAATGCGTAGAAATTCGAATATTACTTGAGTTAATGAAGTTAATTTTGGTGTGTTTAGGGTTAACAAAATTCATTAAGAAAAAAATTGTTTTGAAATTTGAATCCTAAAAGTATGTTTACAGTATAGAGTTAGTCCATTCATTCCCTTTCTAATAAATAATTACCTCTTTTTAATACCTTCTACTTTTAAAAAGGTTGTTCATATTTACTATATTTCAAAACCAAGTTTGTTCAAATTTACTTTATTTCTTTCCATTCATTTTCCAACTTCATTTTCTGAAACGTCATTTCATTTATTTCTAATTAATAGCGGTCTCTCTTTTCGAATCTCTTTGATCCTAAACCTAACTCTAACCTTATAAATAAGATATGACGCAAATGAAACCACAGCCTCCATTATAATCTTCTTCTTTTTTTCCTTTTTTTTTCCTTCAAATCTCCTTATTATCTCTGATTTTAATTTTTCCTTCCTCTTCAAATATACTTCTTTTTCAAATTTTCTTCTATTTCAAACTTTCTTTTCAAATCTAGATTTTCTCTTCCATTTTCAGTTCTTATTTTAATCATTTTCTTTTTAAATTCTTCTTTTTCAAATCTTCTTTTTTTCAAACCTTTTAAAAATGCATACATTCATATAATAAGGAGGAAAATTAAAGTAAATCGAAATAAAAGAAAAATTACGGAACAAAGTTAGCAATCAAGAAGAAGCATACGCGTTTTTCACGAGGGAAGAGTGGATGTGGCACGGTATTTTATTTTTGTTTAATTTATTTTTGTTAATTTTGATTTTAATTAGTTCTAATAATCATAACTCGTACATACGAACTCCGTTTCACGCAATTTTTTTTGTTAGGATCGAAATTAAATTCCAGATCTTTTGACACTGGTTTGGACAGATTTGGAGATAGTTGAATTTTTGGGTTTAAATCGGATTTGAATTCGATTTAAATTCAAAAGGTGAGTGTTTTAACCCACTCACAACTACTAGAAGCTTTTATGTTTGTTAAATAAATTTTAGAAATGAATAGAATTTATTTATGAGTATTTGGCATGCTTATTTCATTCATATCTGCTGAATTGCATTTATTGAATTTAACTGTTAATTTAATTTATTTATTGCGTATTAATTGACAGTTAGAATTTGTGTTTGCATGAAACTGCTAGTTAACAGTTATATAATTTATTACTGAATATAAACTGTTAGATTTATGGTCGTTAAATTTAAATTGAATAAAATTGCCAGTTATTACCTGTTATATATTATCAAATATAATATTGTTATTGATTGATGATTGCGATTTGGATGATGGATGATGTTGGTGAATGGATGTTTATTGTATATCATTAAATTGCAAATTATCATGCATATTTCATTTCATTCGGGATTGTGGTTTGAAATGATATATAACCGCAAAATTTTATATCTTTTAAATTGCGGATTGAAATGATAAATATCCGTATCACTTGACCATAGGATAGAAAATTATATACAGGCACTGCGGTATATATATAACTATTTAAATGTGATTTCTATGGTTTGGATGGAATACGGTTTATAATAATCTTAAATTTTATATTGTATAAATATTTTTCTTCCATATATATATACATATGAAGTTGAAAATTTTGAAATTAAAAGGTGTATAAAAATATTTATTAAAAATGGAAGAAAATTAAGAAAATGGAGTTTAATAATTTATATCATATGTTTAAATCTTAAGTTTGGAAATTTTAAGATATGATATTTATAATTGGATTTTTCCCAAAATAAATTGAAATGAATATTCTAGTATAATTTGAATTGGGAAAAATATATATATTTTATTACTAGAAATTGAAGTCTTATTATTTATGGATTTTATATGAATATTCAAGACTAATTAATAGAACAATTGATTTGTTGAAAGAATAAAATCCAACTTTAGTTTGAAATATTGATACTCAAAATGGATATACGTATATATAAATAAATTGAAGTGGTTTTGGAACTTGAGAGAGATAATATAAATTTTGGTTTAGACTTTAATAAAGAAATGTATTTGTAAAGCCATGAGAACTATTTTCTTTACAAAGTAACATTTAAGTTAAACCTTTTAATTCATATACCGTTGAATATCCAAACCATTCAAGTTTTAAAAGTTATGGTTTTAAATTATGAATTTCGAAATATTATGCTTTGAAAGGATATTTGGCTTTCAGACGTTATAAATTTTAAAGCATTTGGATTTTTGAAAAGGTTTATATTTGGGATAAAGGATATCATATTGTTTTGGGTTTTAAAATGATATCGTATTCATAATTTTAAAATGGAAATGTTTATTCTGATTTTTAAAGTATAACCTATTTTTAAATGACCGCGATGTTATAATAACGATGGGTTGGCAAAGAGACCGGGATCGGATATGGACATACTCTCTGTCGATACCGAAAACCACTTTGACTAACCGTGTACGCGGTGGAGATTCCAGAATGAAGTAGGTGGTGGCGACGTTTCCTGTAAGGTAAATACGTGGACCCGACTCCCGTGAGTTGGCATAAGGTGGCTAAAACAGGAGCGATTCTCAGGCCAATGAGGTCATTCCTCTGATCGGACCCTCCTCTTCGATATTATACTTTGATTTTGGATTGATTCAGTGGCCACTTCTATATTTTGATTTTGGGGAGTTAGTCCGAGGTGGGCGGTAACTGCGGCTACGCGTTTCCACCAGCCTGGATAGCAATTGGTATATCTACCCTGGCATTGCCTAGTTGTGCCGTGTCACCTACCATACCGAGCCTTTACTACGAGTTTCTATTTGTGTCGTACCTATGGAGTATCCTCTGGTAGCTTCACGATCAGGAGGTATTACGGTACTGTATAGACTATTGGCATTATTTGTGTTAAGGGCTATATGGGTAACCCCTTAACGCTATTAAAAAGTAAGTTTATTTTATAAATAGACACTATTATAATAGCGCAATATACTACATAGTAAATAGTTTAACGGATCCTTAGGAGATGTAAATCCCGAACATCTCTTGAGTTACTGTACTCATATTTATTTCTGTTAATTTAACTCACATAAGATCTTTTAGTCTGACTCGAGTGTTTTGTCTTTTCAAATTCGCTCGGGTCAGTCCGAGCGTTTCAGGATCGAAGATTTTAGCTTTGGAGGACGAAGATGAAGAATCCGTATTATATTATTTATAGTATTGCACCACACTCTAAAATTTCCGCTGCATTGATTGTATTGGTATGTGTAACTCTGATATTCATTGTATAAGTAAAATAAATATTTTGTAAACAGTTACATGAACTGTATATTGATTATTATATTTTATCCTTCCGCTGTGAGATTCTATTTTGTTTTATTTCTTCTCTGTTTTTCTTATTTACCCCATAACAATCCGCCCTTGCGTATGCTTTGAATTGGCACGTGTGTCGGTTTAAAGTGTGCGAAAAGGCGGGATGTTACAGTTGGTATCAGAGCTTTGGTTTAGCGATAAACCTTGGTTTTGTGGGGTTTGACTCTTTGTTAATAGGGTAGTAATACCCTATGGGAGTCGCTGAGTGTATATACATGAGAGAGCGTATTTGTTAGTGTTAATAAAGATTTTGATATTGTGTTAATCTGTTCCGCTTTGTATTTATAAATTCTGGTTGATGCATGGGACGCTATGACATCAATAGGGATTTCTAAACACTTAATAGGACAGACCGACATAATATTTGTTTTTAATATAGGTGAATGAAATAATTTTGCCTATTATATTTTCTATATATAAAAATATTTTTATAAATATATATATATATATTTGGTTGCTATAGATTGGGTGTTAGGAAATAAAAATATTTATAACAATTGAAGCTAAGTTGAAATTATAATAAATCAAATTGGAGATTTTAGAACTTAAGTCCGGGATTTTTTGAAAATCTTCTTTCAAAGGATTTGTGAAATATAATGATTTGGTTTATATGTAATTTCTTATATAAATGTTTAGTATAATTCGAAAGAATTGTTTTAAAAGAGGATTTTGGAGAAAATAAATTTTGTACTTTCCTCTTTGTCGCTGGAAAATAATTTCGGTGATGGCGGCCGCATCATCGACTTTCATTTTCGAGTTTCGAAGGGGGAAGGCCACTGTAGTTGTTCTACTGCAGATCCATTTTTGAAAAAAAATATATAAATTTTAAATTACTTTAAATATAATTGGAGGTATATAAGTTATAAGAATAATTTATCTATTATTTTAAAATAAATCGAAATTTTACCCGGTATTTAATTTTTAATTTCCATTAATTAATTGTTTCAATTATTGTAGTGAAATGAAGGGTTAGTAATAAATAATTGGAACCCTTAATTGAAGTAAAAATTTAATATCATAGATAGATAAGAAAAAGGTAAATAAGTGTTGTAAACCTTAGAAATTGAATTAATGAAATTCTTTATTGATAAGAATTAATGCTACAAAGCTGTAAATGTAAGTTTAATTAAAATGTTAATATAATTAAAACAATAGAATGGAAGCATTAAATAAATTAAAGGTAAGCTGAAATTGTAAAACTTATGGAACAATGAATTAATTAATAGTTTCAATTACTGTAATGAATTGGAACGTAGCTAATTAATAAATTTCACTCGCTGTAGGAAATAAGATATTTTATGATAGGTCATAAATGGTATTAAATGAAAGTTGAAATTTGTAACCTACGAAATAAAGAATATTATTATTGAACATTTAGTTAATCATAGGTAAATAGAAAACTTGTATAACTTCCAAATTTCACCCTTATATAACATATATATAACTTACCAAACATTTAAAAGTTGAAATGTTAATAAGTGATGTAATAGAAATTTGTACAAGTAAAAGTAGGTAGTGAAGTATTCAATAAATTTGCTATTATAAATAAGAATTTAATGCTGTAAACATAAGTTATAAATTGAAATCTTAATAAAATTAAAGATAAGTATTATTAATAGGTGATTTTAAACTTAAGTAAATAAAATGTGATTCTTTAATAAATAAAGATTGATGTGTAGGGTTATTAACTTAAGTATGATTTAAATATTACTAGTTTAATATAATAGAAAGTAGGTAATATAAATAAATGACTGTAAACCCTAGTTAAAGAATTAATAAAAATACTTACTTATAAGAATGGATGTTATAAAGTTATGAATTAAGTGAAATTAAAAAGGTTGCCATAATCAAATATAATATAAATGTAAGCATTTAATAAATGATTGAAATTGAGAAGTGTATTAAAGATAATACAAATAAAAGAAATCTGCATGACCTGAATAAATAATTGTAAGTAATAAGTGAAAATAAATGAAAATAAAAGATAAACTATTATATGAATGAAAAGGGCAAACAGCTAGTGTAGGAGGTAAAAAAATTTATATAAGTTAATTTGATTTGTTGGTTTAAATCGACATTGTTTGATCTATGGTTGGTCAGGTAAGGAAATTTGAAGTAGTTGGATGAATAAATAATCTATTCTGTCCCATCTAACACTGTTGAGTAAATGATGCACTTGATAGTTATTTTTCATTCCGTACCATTTCAAGTTTTGAACCCGAACAACTATTTGCTTGTTTGATCGAATGGTTGTTTTGTTGTGTATGCTGTTTGTTGAAATTTATGATTGTATATTTGGTGTTGTTAGTAGTTGAAACCATGAAAATATTTCGCTTTATATAAATTGTTAAACCTTTGGATGTTTATAAGTGAAATGCAGGTTATGGAAGCAATTGCTTCTGCTTTTGGTTCCATAAATTAAGCGTAAAATTGCCCGACAAATAGGTACGCTTCGGATTACGATTTATAGCGCTATTTTATATATTTTCCTGGGTTGAGATATAATATTTTGGATAAAATATGTAATATAATTGTTATATTTTGATATTATATTTTCTCCCGAGTCTCTCCGTTCAAAGGAGACTCTGCCAAAAGTTTTTCGTAAATTTTGAACTTAGAAGTATTTTGAAATGTTTTTCCAAACTTTAGTAATTTAGATATAATTTTTTTTTATGGTTATAAATTGATATATTTTATCTAAATTAATTAATTTTATAAATTTAATTGTTTATAAAGTTAATATGTGAATGAGGTATATTGATTTCTTAGTTCTTCGTTTTCCCTTCTTTTCCTTTTCGAGGACGAAATGTTTTGAGTGGGGGAGAGTGTAACGACCCGTAGATTTTATGGATTTAATTTGGTTAAATTAATAAGTTGCAATTAAATTTAGAAGAAAAATAAATTAAAAACCTACTTATAGTAATTCGAAGTTAATTCAAATGATTTTAAGTGGTGAAAAGAATTTTACCTATATATGAGTTGAATATGAGGAATTTGAGGAAAATATTAAACTAATATAATATAATAAACATTGTTAACAGTAAATGGAATATGATAATAAGAACAATTGCAAGTTTGTATTTATGGGCGAAATAATATTGATAGGTAATAATTGTTGTAGAGAATAAATTACAAATGTTATAAATTGTATAATGGTGACAGATATTGTTCGTTACCAATGCATTTAATTTATAGCGATTAAATGTAATTAATCATTGCCTTTTTGTAAGTTAAGAAGTAACTGAAAATTTTGAAGGAAAAATCAATAGAAAGGTTAACTATATGCATAAGATGGAAAGTTGAATAGAATTCTAATAAATGATAATAATGGAAAACGTATACAATCAATGTAGGTAATTTGAAATTACAATGTTGTTGAAATGATTAAACGTTTCTTGCGATAATTAATAAATAACGAAAGGAGTAAGCGTATTTATTTAGAGTATTAATTACTATTGGGTAGAGATTTAAGTAACAACGTTTAATGCAATGTTAGTAATGCCAATTTAAGTCAATAATAAGGAATTGGGAATCATATCTATGAAATGATAACGAGAATACAAGGTGATAAATGCCAATTAAGGGTAATAATTAATAAACTTAATGAAATCCCAATTTTATATAAAATAATTAAAAGTCAGGTTTGGCTACAATTAGAACATAAGTAAATTGAATTTGTAGTATGAAAATATATGCAAAAATTGATTTTTGTAATAAAAGATTTTGTATGTGACAAAAAGGTAACGGTAATGTTTATGGTAGGTTGCCTATTCATTTATTTAGATTTTTAGTTGGAATTGGAAATAAGTTTGTAATAAATGTAAATAAATGATACATTTATGTGAAATGTAACCAATGTAAATTTTATTTATAATATAGCAAAGGGTGGATTTAAGAAGTGAAATTGCAGAATTTGAAGCTAATTAATAATAGACATAGTAAAGATGGCAATCCAATCAAATACTTAGGAATAAAATTTATTGGAAGGTAACCTAATTTATAAATAAATGGTAAGTATTTAAGATATAATTCTATATTAATTGAAACTGATTGTAGATTTAGTGTAGTAATGTTAAGGCTAACTAAATTTGCTTTATAGATGGAATTTTAATCAAGGTGGATAGGTAACGAACTTAAAAATATAATTAAGAACTAATAGGTGGCAAATTAATATAGTTTGTATTATGTAAGTAAACTTTGGTAAATCAAATTCTACCAATCCAAAGCTAACGTTTGTTAATATAGATTTAAGTATAGAGAGCAATATTTATTAATTTAATTGAAGTATTGCAAAATAAATGAGAATTTAACATCTAAATATTACGTTAATAGGAAGTAATTGTTCTACTTATCATTACATTCATTTAGCCCATTTTGAAACTTAATCAACTGAAATTAATAGGAGAGAGAATACTAATTGTAATAGGTGCAATTAAAAGCAGCTTATGTTTTGTGAAATATAAGAAAAGTTTTGATTCAAAAAAAAAAAACATTTACATCAATAAAATGAATGTTTCATCTATGAATGTAGGTTTAATTTAATTTAAATAAAAATATAGAAAGATTGATCTTTAAAGAAAGAAATATATGTTTATTTGAACTGTGTTTAGCTTACAAACTAATTACAAGAATAGGAAAATAATCTATTTATTACTCTTGTGTATAAACAATTTTTTTTATTTTTTTATTTTATTTTATGCATTTTAGTTATCTGTTTTAAAATTTAATTTTGTGTGATTGCAATTAATGTAGTTCAAATATTTCAATTAAAAGAAAAGAAAACGGTGATTGCAATTAATAGATTTAATAATATAAAAAAAACGCGCGTTTTAGGGTAAACAAAAAGAGTGTTTTAATGGTAATTAGAGATCATTTTGGGAAAAAAAAAATCAAATGTTTTCATTTTAAGGTAATTATAAAAAAATTGTTATGCATAGACAAAAACCCAAATGCGTAGAAATTCGAATATTACTTGAGTTAATGAAGTTAATTTTGGTGTGTTTAGGGTTAACAAAATTCATTAAGTAAAAAATTGTTTTGAAATTTGAATCCTAAAAGTATGTTTACAGTATAGAGTTAGTCCATTCATTCCCTTTCTAATAAATAATTACCTCTTTTTAATACCTTCTACTTTTAAAAAGGTTGTTCATATTTACTATATTTCAAAACCAAGTTTGTTCATATTTACTTTATTTCTTTCCATTCATTTTCCAACTTCATTTTCTGAAACGTCATTTCATTTATTTCTAATTAATAGCGGTCTCTCTTTTCGAATCTCCTTGATCCTAAACCTAACTCTAACCTTATAAATAAGATATGACGCAAATGAAACCACAGCCTCCATTATAATCTTCTTCTTTTTTTCCTTTTTTTTTCCTTCAAATCTCCTTATTATCTCTGATTTTAATTTTTCCTTCTTCTTCAAATATACTTTTTTTTCAAATTTTCTTCTATTTCAAACTTTCTTTTCAAATCTAGATTTTCTCTTCCATTTTCAGTTCTTATTTTAATCATTTTCTTTTTAAATTCTTCTTTTTCAAATCTTCTTTTTTTCAAACCTTTTAAAAATGCATACATTCATATAATAAGGAGGAAAATTAAAGTAAATCGAAATAAAAGAAAAATTACGGAACAAAGTTAGCAATCAAGAAGAAGCATACGCGTTTTTCACGAGGGAAGAGTGGATGTGGCACGGTATTTTATTTTTGTTTAATTTATTTTTGTTAATTTTGATTTCAGTTAGTTCTAATAATCATAACTCGTACATACGAACTCCGTTTCACGCAATTTTTTTTGTTAGGATCGAAATTAAATTCCAGATCTTTTGACACTGGTTTGGACAGATTTGGAGATAGTTGAATTTTTGGGTTTAAATCGGATTTGAATTCGATTTAAATTCAAAAGGTGAGTGCTTTAACCCACTCACAACTACTAGAAGCTTTTATGTTTGTTAAATAAATTTTAGAAATGAATAGAATTTATTTATGAGTATTTGGCATGCTTATTTCATTCATATCTGCTGAATTGCATTTATTGAATTTAACTGTTAATTTAATTTATTTATTGCGTATTAATTGACAGTTAGAATTTGTGTTTGCATGAAACTGCTAGTTAACAGTTATATAATTTATTACTGAATATAAACTGTTAGATTTATGGTCGTTAAATTTAAATTGAATAAAATTGCCAGTTATTACCTGTTATATATTATCAAATATAATATTGTTATTGATTGATGATTGCGATTTGGATGATGGATGATGTTGGTGAATGGATGTTTATTGTATATCATTAAATTGCAAATTATCATGCATATTTCATTTCATTCGGGATTGTGGTTTGAAATGATATATAACCGCAAAATTTTATGTCTTTTAAATTGCGGATTGAAATGATAAATATCCGTATCACTTGACCATAGGATAGAAAATTATATACAGGCACCGCGGTATATATATAACTATTTAAATGTGATTTCTATGGTTTGGATGGAATACGGTTTATAATAATCTTAAATTTTATATTGTATAAATATTTTTCTTCCATATATATATACATATGAAGTTGAAAATTTTGAAATTAAAAGGTGTATAAAAATATTTATTAAAAATGGAAGAAAATTAAGAAAATGGAGTTTAATAATTTATATCATATGTTTAAATGTTAAGTTTGGAAATTTTAAGATATGATATTTATAATTGGATTTTTCCCAAAATAAATTGAAATGGATATTCTAGTATAATTTGAATTGGGAAAAATATATATTTTTTTTTACTAGAAATTGAAGTCTTATTATTTATGGATTTTATATGAATATTCAAGACTAATTAATGATTTGTTGAAAGAATAAAATCCAACTTTAGTTTGAAATATTGATACTCAAAATGGATATACGTATATATAAATAAATTGAAGTGGTTTTGGAACTTGAGAGAGATAATATAAATTTTGGTTTAGACTTTAATAAAGAAATGTATTTGTAAAGCCATGAGAACTATTTTCTTTACAAAGTAACATTTAAGTTAAACCTTTTAATTCATATACCGTTGAATATCCAAACCATTCAAGTTTTAAAAGTTATGGTTTTAAATTATGAATTTCGAAATATTATGCTTTGAAAGGATATTTGGCTTTCAGACGTTATAAATTTTAAAGCATTTGGATTTTTGAAAAGGTTTATATTTGGGATAAAGGATATCATATTGTTTTGGGTTTTAAAATGATATCGTATTCTTAATTTTAAAATGGAAATGTTTATTCTGATTTTTAAAGTATAACCTATTTTTAAATGACCGCGGTGTTATAATAACGATGGGTTGGCAAAGAGACCGGGATCGGATATGGACATACTCTCTGTCGATACCGAAAACCACTTTGACTAACCGTGTACGCGGTGGAGATTCCAGAATGAAGTAGGTGGTGGCGACGTTTCCTGTAAGGTAAATACGTGGACCCGACTCCCGTGAGTTGGCATAAGGTGGCTAAAACAGGAGCGATTCTCAGGCCAATGAGGTCATTCCTCTGATCGGACCCTCCTCTTCGATATTATACTTTGATTTTGGATTGATTCAGTGGCCACTTCTATATTTTGATTTTGGGGAGTTAGTCCGAGGTGGGCGGTAACTGCGGCTACGCGTTTCCACCAGCCTAGATAGCAATTGGTATATCTACCCTGGCATTGCCTAGTTGTGCCGTGTCACCTACCATACCGAGCCTTTACTACGAGTTTCTATTTGTGTCGTACCTATGGAGTATCCTCTGGTAGCTTCCCGATCAGGAGGTATTACGGTACTGTATAGAGTATTGGCATTATTTGTGTTAAGGGCTATATGGGTAACCCCTGAACGCTATTAAAAAGTAAGTTTATTTTATAAATAGACACTATTATAATAGCGCAATATACTACATAGTAAATAGTTTAATGGATCCTTAGGAGATGTAAATCCCGAACATCTCTTGAGTTACTGTACTCATATTTATTTCTGTTAATTTAACTCACATAAGATCTTTTAGTCTGACTCGAGTGTTTTGTCTTTTCAAATTCGCTCGGGTCAGTCCGAGCGTTTCAAGATCGAAGATTTTAGCTTTGGAGGATGAAGATGAAGAATCCGTATTATATTATTTATAGTATTGCACCACACTCTAAAATTTCCGCTGCATTGATTGTATTGGTATGTGTAACTCTGATATTCATTGTATAAGTAAAATAAATATTTTGTAAACAGTTACATGAACTGTATATTGATTATTATATTTTATCCTTCCGCTGTGAGATTCTATTTTGTTTTATTTCTTCTCTGTTTTTCTTATTTACCCCATAACAATCCGCCCTTGCGTATGCTTTGAATTGGCACGTGTGTCGGTTTAAAGTGTGCAAAAAGGCGGGATGTTACACCCAAGCGTGAAGTAAAACACAAAACACTCGAATCAAGACATATATACTTAAATAATGTAAACCAACTCAAGTGAACTGTAGTAGAAATGCACAATAACTTAAAGGATGATTGGGATCGCCCATCCTTTAAGAATCAGTTAAACTATAAATTAAATACATCACGTAGTTAAAATTTCAAAATAGTTTATATTTCAAACAAATTACTTTATTTTTAAATTATAAAATGAAGTTATTATATTTAATAATTAATTATTAAATTTCCAAAATTGTAATCTTTCAAAATTCATTTATTCTCTTAAAGTTATTAAAACTGTAACATCCCGCTTTTTCGCATGCTTTAAATCGACACACGAGCCAATTCAAACCATACGGAAGGGCAGATTGTTATGGGGTAAATAAAAGAAACATGAAAGAAATAAAATAAAATAGAATCGCACAGTGGAAGGATAAAATATATACTCAAATATACAGTTCATGAAGCTACTTACAAAATATTTAATTATACTTATACAACATTTATCGGAGTTACACATACCATAGAATAATGATCATGCAGCAGAATTAAATGGTGCAGTGGAATAATATAGTAGATAATAGTACTACAAATCTTCATCTCCGTCCTCCAGAATAAAATCTTCAAATCATGAAACGCTCGGACTGACCCGAGCGAATTGAAAAACAAAATTCTCGAGTCGGAACTAAAAGATCTTTGTAAGTTAAATCAACAGGAATAAATATGAGTGCAGTAACTTAAAAGATGATCGGGATTCACATCTCTTAAGGATCCGTTAAACTATTTACTATGTAGTATATTTTGCTATTATAATAGTGTCTAATTGTAAATAAACTTACTTTTTTCTTAGCATTAAGGGGTTATCCATATAGCCCTTAAGGCATAATAGTCCCAGTAGTCCATCCAATATCATAGTCCCCCCTGATCGGGAAGCCACCAGAGGATACCACACGGGCTACGGGAGAAAACCAAACTCGTACAAGGCGCGATAGGGTAGGTGGCGTTGCCCCCGCACCTCCACCTTGGGGGGTTGCCACCTCCTGGACCCCCCCTCCGTAGGGGATCTTATCTGAAAAACATTCAACAGAACTTGCTTTGTTGAGATGCTGAGTTGACCATTCTTCGAGACAACTTTAGAAATATGAAGGTTTCAATACTAGTAGTAAATATCAAAAAAAATTCATCAAAATGATTTCAACTTTATTTTCAATACCAAACTCGTTTATAAAACCGTTTTCCAGTCTATTAGTACATACAAACCTTTACCTCAGTCAGATGAGAAATCTAATTAAATGGCCTAGTAAAACAAGTGGTATGAAACGCTTGCGTTTGCTTCGTCGGTTAATTCTTGGACTTGTTCGATTGAACATCTTGTGACAATTTTCTAGTGAAGATTTACAGTTTGTTCGTAAATATTTAAGTTAAGCAAGTGGTTATGGGACATGAAGCTAAACTTTTATATATTCTAGCTTAGTGTAATTGACACTTCTCGTTGATCATGACGATCATTCTTATGATTTAGACTAGCAATTTTGTGATGTCTCTTATTTGCTTGGTTAGACTAGACACCACTTGTGTGATTTCATTCACACGTACCTTTTTACCTTCTTGGTTAGTCTAGACACCACTTGTGTGATTTCACTCACACATACGTTTTTGTTTGCGAGGTTAGACTAGACACCACTTGTGTGATTTCACTCACACATACCTTTTTGATTTTTGGTTAGTCTAGACCTCATCTGTGTGATTTCGACTCACACATATGGGGTAGCTCCCATGGTCTTCGGACCGTCATGTGATAGGCCTCTTTCTTTTTCATGATTTTCTGGATTTCTTGTGTTGATTTCTGGAATTTATGTCATTGACTTATTATGAGTACAAGTTTTGGGTATGATACCCTTTTGGATCTTTGAGAAGATTCTTGTGATATTGATTAATCTCTTGTTGATTATCATTTACATACTTATAGTAGTATGATGTTATGGATATTATTTGCATATGCCATTTCTCTTATTTTATATCATGTGGTCTGATATTTATAGCTATACTGATCCGTTTATTATTTTCTTATAAATAATACTCGGGTCAGACCGAGATGTTACAGGTGCTTCTGCTTGACTTCTGCCCCAGTGATTCACTACATAGACTTTTGGCTACTTGTTTAGATTAGCAGTTTTTGTTGTATACACTTGAGATATAGACTCATAGTTGTATTCTTTTGGTATAGCACGTATTGCTATTCTTTTGTATTATTGTGGATCTTTTTTACCACTACTCTGATGTACACTTTCATGTGTTAGTTATATATTCATATCTTCTTCCGCCTTTGTGATATGGATGTCTGTGACTAATTTGTGTTATGCTTATTTCTCTGTTTGTTTCCGAAGATTATTTTTAGCCACCGTATGATAAGTAATTACATGGATGGTCGCTCCACATCACCCTTATTCTCCGTGCTAGTTGACAGCACTACACCGTAGTGTTCTTGGCTAGCGTGGGTTTTGAGGTGGGGCGTCACATAGCATAAATTACATCTTATAAAATTAACCCTCTTTAATGACAAATCAAATCTATCCTAGCTGCATAATTTAAGTCAATTAATTGTAATTGATTCCACGTTAAATGTTATAAATTATAAATTGGAACCTCAATAAATTCGCTCATTGATTTAAAAATCTAGCTATTCAATAAATAGACATTTTATGGGTATACATAACATTGAATTATAATACATTTCATTAATGTATTTATTAAATTTATTTCCAATTAACGTACTTACCTAATTTCCTTAAATTGCAAATTTGATTTCCAAATTTTATACAACATACTAAAGAAATAAAACACATATGAATTAATTCATTTCAATCCAAATCTTTTTATTAAGTTCAATACTACTATATAAACTTAGTTACCTTGTTTTTTCCCATTCATTACTTTAATATACTCATACTAACAACTCCTAACCATTGTATTCCAATTCACACAAATGTAACATTTATTTTCATTTATTACAATTTATCTTCAATTCCAATTATCCATCTAAATGAATAGGTAACCTACAATAACATTATCATTACTCTTTAGTCATAAAAGAAAGCCTTTAATACTTACAAATCTTGTTTCATTCATTAATGCCATCATTTATCAATTATTACATAATTTCATTTATTAATGTTCATGCTATTCATGCTATTCATGTTTAATTCAATTCCTTTGCACATTAATTCATTTAATAAAGTTTATAATCATTTGTTTATATTACTTTCCTTCTTATAATATTAAACTAGTAGCATTCCAATTATACTTAAGTTTATATTTCCAACCAATTACTAAAATATCTTACATAATATTTAATTCATTCAACTACCTCTGATTTTAACATTTCATTAGTTAATTCAACATTCCTGTTTGTTTCTTATATTAGACTTGTAACCAAGTATGCCAATTTACACTATTTCGATTAATTCCAATATAAGTTTTATGTAAATTTTAATTACCATTGACAATCTATTTTATACAATAATTAAATGTTTACATATGTTACTTATTAGATTTTATAACCAAGCATAGCATGTTTAAATACAATGAATTGGAGTTTCATTAAGATTGTTGACAATTAACTTGTATTAACATTGTTTCATTTTAATTTAGTTATTATTCCATTATTAAAATAATTTTTTTTATTTTTTCAATGTTAACTCATAAAATAGTATTAAATTACCAAATTTTAAACATCGAAAATTCAAGGGTCGTTACACTCTCCCCCACTCGAAACTTTTCGTCCTCGAAAGGAAAAGAAGGGGAAAAGAAGAATTAAATAGACAATACGTCATATTCAAAATATTAACTTTATAAACACGCAATTTACAAAATTTATTGCTTTAAATAAAATATACCCATTTTATAACCATTAAATCTTTTTTACTTAAATAAATAAAATTTGGAAATTTATTTTCAAAAATTTTCTAAGTCCAAAATTTATGAAAAGTTTGGACAGAGTCTCCTTTGTACGGAGAGGCCAGGAGAACATATAATATCAAATAAAACAATATATATATATATATATATATATATAACATAAAAATTTCCAAAATAATATATATCCCAATACGGGAAAAACAATGTAATAGCTCTATAAAACGTAATTCGAAATTGTACCTATTTGTCGGGCAATAACGCTTAAATTATGAAACCAAAAGCAGTAGTAATTGCTTCCATAACCTATATTCCACTTATAAAATCTGATAAGAGTTAATGATTATATAAAATGAAATATTTAGCGTTGTTTCAATCAACAACAAACAAATACATACAAACATCAATCACTAGCAACAAAGCATACAACCATCATATGAATCAACCCACATCAATCATTCATTCATATCAAACAAAACAAAACAAATAGTTATTTGGGTTCGAAACTTCAAATTGTATAGAATGAAAATAAACCACTATGTGCATCAATTACTCAACAGTCTTAGATGAAACTAAATAGATTATTATACCTCCAAACAAATGTAAAGTATCTTTGCCCAAACAACCATAAACCAAACAAACAACAATTTCAACCAATAGATTACATTCATTTTTATCAATTTCATTTCATAACCTTTGTTGTTTGATTTCCTTTTTATTCATATAATGATTTCTTTAAATTCACATTTATTTCTTGCAAATTTTCATTTTCATTTATTTATTTATTTTCATTTCATCCTTTTATACTTATTTTATTAAATAGCATCACCCATTTTTAAGTTTGTTATCATTTATTTATACTACTAAATTTTATTTATTACAAATTTTCATTTATAATACTTACCTTTCTATTTCAATTAGTACTCTTTTCAATTACACTTAAGATTATAATATTACAACATCAAATTTTTATTTATTAAAGAATTTCATTAATTACTTTCATTACCTCAAATTTATTACATGTATAATATCTATTACATTTCCTTATTAACATTTCAACTTTTTTATATCTTTTGGTAAATTATATATATATCTTTAGGAATGTAATTGATAATCACACCAGTTTATCTTATTTCCTTTAAAATTTATTCAATGTTCAATAATTATATCCTTTTGTATTATAGGTTACGCATTTCATATTTCTCTTAATTTCATTCATAACTTATCACCAAATTTCTTATTTTTAATTGAAGGTTCAAATTTTAAATTAGCTACATTCAATTTCACTACGATAACTGAAACTATTAATTAGCGGAAACTTAAGAATTGAATACTGGGTACAATTTCAAATCATTTTAAAGAAATAGATGAATGTATACTTACAGTTTATATATCCAATTATAATTCAAAACAATTTAAAATTTACATTTATTTATAAATCTGCAGTAAAACTACTACAGTAGCCTTTCCGCTTCGAAACTCGAAAATGAAAGTCGATGATGCGTGCAATCATCACCGAAATTATTTTCCAATGACAGAGAGGGGAGTACAATACTTAATTTTTTCCAAAATTTCCTTTAAACATTTCCTTCAAATTATATTGAAATATTTATATTAGAAAATGCTTCTATTATTATTATTATTATTAATAAATTCCAAAATCATTCGAAAGAAATTTCAAAACCCTGGAACTTAAGCTCTAAAATTTCCAATTTGATTTATTTTATTTTCAATCTTATTTCACTGTTATTTATAAATTTCATTACCTAACAGCCAATATATTGCAACCAAATATATATATATATATATATATACCATTTATAAAAATTTATTTTATATATACATATATAGAAAATATAATAGGCAAAATTATTTCATTCACCTATATTAAAAACAAATATTATGTCGGTCTGTCCTATTAAGTGTTTAGAAATCCCTATTGATGTCATAGCGTCCCATGCATCAACCAGAATTTACAAATACAAAACGGAATAGATTAACACAATATTAAAACCTTTTTATAACATTAACAAATATGCTCTCTCATATATATACACTCAGTAACTCCCATAGGGTATTACTACCCTATTAGTAAAGAGTCAAACCCCACAAAGCTAAGGTTTATCACCAAACCAAAGCTCTGATACCAGATGTAACATCCCGCCTTTTCACACGTTTTAAATCGACACACGAGCCAATTCAAACCATACGGAAGAGCGGATTGTTATGAGGTGAATAAGAGAAACAAGAAAGAAATAAAACAAAATAGAATCTCATACCGGAAGGATAAAATATAATACTCAAATATACAGTTCATGAAGCTGTTTGCAAAATATTTAATTATACTTATACAACATTTATCAGAGTTACACATACCATAGAATAATAATTATGCAGCGGAATTAAATGGTGTAGTAGAATAATGTAGTAGATAATAGTACTACAAATCTTCATCTCCATCCTCCAGAATAAAACCTTCAAATCCTGAAACGCTTAGACTGACCCGAGCGAATTGAAAAACAAAACACTCGAGTCAGAACTAAAAGATCTTATGTAAGTTAAATCAACAGGAATAAATATGAGTGCAGTAACGTAAAAGATGCTCGGGATTCACATCTCTTAAGGATCCGTTAAACTATTTACTATGTAGTATATTTCGCTATTATAATAGTGTCTAATTGTAAAATAAGCTAACTTTTTTCTTAGCATTAAGGGGTTACCCATATAGCCCTTAACACGTAATAGTCCCAGTAGTCCATCCAATATCATAGTCCCTCCTGATCGGGAAGCCACCAGAGGATACCACATGGGCTACGAGAGAAAACCAAACTCGTACAACGCGCGATAAGGTAGGTGACACGGCACGACTAGGCAATGCCAGGGTAGATATACCAATTACGCTTCCGGGTCGGTAGTAACACGTAGCCACAGCTACAGCCCAACTCGAGCCACACCCCCAAATCAAAGAAATCAAAAGTGGCCAACGAATAAAACCAAAGTCAGAGTAGAATATCGAAGGGATGTGTCCGATCAAAGGTGCTACCTCAACTAACCCGTTGATCGCTCTAAGCCACCTTATGCCAACTCACGGGAGTTGGGTCCACGTATTTACCTCAAAGGAAACGCCGCCGCCATCCTACTTCGTTCTGGAATCTCCACCGCGTACACAGTTGTTAAAGTGGTTTTCGGAGTTGGCAGAGAATATGACAACTTCTGATCCCGGTGTCTTTAATAACCAATCATTATTATAACACCGCTGTATTTTCAAAATAGTTTATACTTTAAACCAGAATATAATATCCATTTCAAAACCATATAATTACGATATCATTTCCATTTTAACATCCAAATCAGTAGGATGTCATTTTTTTATTTCAAATATATCTTTTTTCAAAAGATCATAGTATTTTCAAAAATATATACCTTAAATCCATAGCTTCGAAACAAAATTTTCTAATACTTAAATGGTTTAAATGTTAGCCGCTTATATAATAAAATAGCTTTTGAATTTCACAAATAAATTCCAAATATAGGTTTCATTTTCCCAAGTAAACCATTTAAATTTTCATATATTTCAAAGCTTAAATTTCCCATCATTTTAAAACTTATTCTTTGAAATCTCATATACATCAATTCCAACTACTATTAATTAGATTTTGGAAACGTTACTAAATAAATCAAATATCGTTTTAGTAACACCTTTAGACTTCAAATAACTGGATACTCTTCCAATTAAATTAACTTGATTGTGATATCACAGAATTTTTGACAATATCAATTTAATAATCTTTATATAAAATTAAATTGATTTTGACAATATTGATTAATAATATGTTTTGGTTTAATAATCAGAATAAATAAATATTTAATTAAGTGATTTACCTTTTAAAAGCTAAAATAAGTGTTTTAAATTATAATGTGTATATATATATATATATATATATATATATATTTGTATATATATATATATATATATATATTTGTATATATATTATAGTTTATCTTTGTTTTGGAATTTAACTTACATGATAATAAATAAATAAAGTTTTGTTTTTAAATTCTAATAAATTATTGAGTAATTAGGAAATTATGTTTTAAATTAATATTAAGCTTTTAAAAATCTATTTAAATTAGTAATTATATGGTTTGTAATATTTATAATAAGTATTAAATTGTTTAAAATTTGACTTAGCTTAATTTTTGTTTTAAATTTAAATAATAGTTGATTTTATTTCTTTTTAAATATTATTTAAGTAATATGATTTGAGTATATTTTATATAAGTCTAAATATAAAATAGCATATGATTTAAATTCATTTAATAATAAAAGTGATTTATAATTTCTTTATAGATCATGTAAAAATTGTTAATTAGTTATTTTAAGCCATATTAATGAATATGCTATTTTTCCCATAAATATAAAAGAAATTAAAATAAGGAAATAGAGTCTTCGTTTTTAAATTTGAATAAATTGATTTTTATTTGAAAATTTTATTTTGAAATTCAAATTAATTGATTCTTTAAAATATATGTATAAGTTTTAATTTATAAATTGTTTTATTTACATTTACTTTTAATAAAAAATTATATATATTCATTTTAAACATAAAATAAATTAAAGAAAACTCTTTATAAACATTTAAAAATATAAATTAAGGAAATAAAGACAAGTGTTAAGTCTTTAACAAATCAAACTACATGTGTTAAGTAGTGAATTAAACAAAATGACAAGTGCCATTAAATTTCTATTTTCTTTTATTTATTTTGTCAAATTTATTTCAACCTCTTTTAAAAATATTTTCACTTTTCTTATTATCTTTTAAAAATCAAATGCTAGTGAATCAAAGAAAACACTTCACTTAAAAACATGAAAATCCCTCAAAAACATATCTGCAAATTCATAATGAAGATCACTGCATTTTTTTTAAAAATCAATCAACCTGCATTTGAAACTTGTAGTTTAGTTTCAAAATCAAATATTTGAAAATCCACATCAAAAAGCAAATTTGAAAATCCCTCAAACAAAAAGATCTGCAGCACTCCTCAAACTAAAATGTGAATCTCAAAAACCTGTATTTCTTTTCATCCTGGAATCCATTCTTGAAAAATCAATGTCTGCATTTCAACGTACTGAAAATCAACTCTGCATTTCTTTTTAAAACCTGGGATCTTGCACGCATATAATTTTGGATAGGAAGCAAAAGCATGGCAGTTTCAGGATCTGGAAAATTATGCTCTGTTCTTCTGTAAATCAAGTGAGTAACTTCTAAATTTCTTTTAACAAAATCTGGTTGCATGTTATTATATCTGGAATGAATTGATATGCATGATAATATTGAAGCTATTGCTGTATGTATGTGAGTTCTGGAAATTACTTTGTACTTAAACAGGTGTGTATACTTTGTTAGTATCAGAACTTTTGTGTTCTTGACTTAAGTTTTAAATTCAAATTTTAGTAGTTTCATAACTTAACCATTATTGAGAAATTGATTACAAACAAATGTGTTTGTTAAAAATAAACTGAAGCATAAGAATTTAAAATAAGGTAAACTGAAATCAAAAACTTCTCTGGAAATCAAAATGTCCTGAAACATGATTGTGTTTAACAAATATAAATCCCATAATTCCTTAATTTAAGATTATGATTTGAAAGCCCATATGAAAACATGATTTTTAGATCAGAAATCATAATATTTAAGTTGTAATTTGGGGAGCAGTGTTGGGATGGGCTAAAATGATGATTTTGGAAATTTTTAGTGATTTGAAACATTTGGGGGTCTGAAGTTTCTTGTGAATAAAGATAAGTGATCAGGCTCATCATAAAAATTATCAACTTAATGGTCTAATCAATGGGTTATCAGCAGTGAGGAAAATAAATCTGTAACCCTAGTTATGTTCAAGTATGTGAATTGGACCTTTTCTGTCTCAATGTTTGTTCGAGTGTGAAGCCGCCTTGGGAATACGTAGCTGGGACCATGACAAGTTTGTGGCTGAAGTAGCAGCTCTAATGGTGGCCGGAGGAGTTTGGATTCATCGTTGACAGGTTAGAGTTTGTGGGGAATGTTGTGTTCCAGGTTTGGAGTGCTACAGGTTGGGTTGCATACTAAATTCCTTCCTGAGCAATGATTGTGATTTTGGAAGGACGTGGTGTTGTCTTGAGATGGTCGACGGTGTGCTGAAGCGTTGGTGGATAGCAGGAGATGGCCAGAGCCACGGTGCATATGCACCGTGCAGTTGAAGTTCTATTGAACTTTTTGTGTGTGCAGGGATTTTTACTCGGGGAAGACTCGGGTCATTCGAGTATGAGACTCGAAGCAGTAGGGCTAAGGACTCGAAGCTAAACTTGTATGTGCTTGAGTACATTTTAGTTGCAGGTCTTGATTCTGTAACCTGACAGTTCAGGTTTGTTTGAATTTGAACTAAAAAAAAGCAAAGCCTGATTTAAAACAAGTTTTGAAGCAAGCTTAAACTATGAATTCAAATAGGTTTGAATTTCAGGTTTTGAAATAACAGATTTGCAAAAATAAAATAATTAAAACTAAACCTGCACAGTTTATATAAAGTGAATTTAAATCTGAAAATAAGAATTTAAACAAGATTTAAATTTTAAGTTAAAATCTGAATTTAAACCTGAATCCAAATTTGAAGATTGAATCTGAAAGTTCAAATAAAAATAAGTAATAAATTCAAATGTTATGATCAAGTTGAACATTTTAGAATTTTATAACTTATGAAATGAAAATTTAAAACAGGGTTTTAAATTTAAATCTTTGAATCTAAATCTGAAAGCATGGTTTAAGTTTTGGGTTGTAATAAAAATAAGATTTGAATTTATATGTTTCAATATCATTTGAAATATTTTAGGTAATTTTATTTAAATTGAATATATGCTAAAGTTAAACTTTTCTTTAAAAATTGCTTTAAGAGGTAAGTGATTCTTTAAAATGAAAACTAAAGAGTTTTTTTTTAATACTTAAAATCTAGTTTAAAGTTTAAATTTAATTTCATTTTAATTTTAATTTAAAATGGAATTTAGTAAATATAGAAGCAATTTTTTTTAATTTACTTTGATAATGATAATTAAATCATTAATGAGGTTTATGATTTTCATTAAATTGTTTTGAACTTAATAATTATCTGATCAAGGTAATTAAGATTTTAATTAATTTAATTCATTAATAATTAGGCTAGTTAATTAAATAATTAAGGGATTTATTTAATTAATTAAAAGGATTAAGTAAGTTAATTAAATTTGATTTAAGTGTGTTTAGAAATTGATTTAAATAAGATTTGATTAATTTAATTAATAATTGAATTATTAATCAAGTAATTAATAATTAATTAAGTTTTTAATTGTCACTTGATTAATTTAATAATTAGAAATAAATTAATGAGTTTCTTTAAATAAATTAAGAATTAATATTGATTAATTCAATTAATTCAATTAATTATTTGGAAAAATAATTAAAGATTTGTTATTGGTTAATGAAGGACATTAGCTTAGTATTATTTTATAATTAATTAATGTAATTAATTTTAATGATTAATTGTATTAATTAATTTAAAGATAATCATTTGAGAATTGTTTAACTATAATTACTTAATGAAAGTAATTAAGAAAATTAATTACTGATTATAATTAATCAAGTTGTTTGATTAATTAAGTTAATTAATTTAGTTTAATTAATTTAAATTAATCACTGGTTGATTTGAGAATAATTACAAATGGAAAATTTCTTAATGAAGTAATTATGAAAACAAATTACTAGATGTAATTTAATGGAGGAGTTTTGGAAATTAATTACTTTGTGTAATTAATCTGTAATTTGCATATTGATTAATTACTTAAGTAATTAATTAATAATTAATTACGTAGTGTAGTTAATTTAGGGTTTTGATAATTGAGTTATTTGAAGAAAATAAATAGATGTAATTAATTTAATTAATTACTTAATGTGATTTAACAAGAATGATTGATCAATAGGGATAATTGATAATTAATTTAATAGGGTAATTAAATAAAATAATTAGGGATCATTAATTTAAATAATTAATGATGTAATAAAGGATTAATTAATTAAGAACAATTAATCGATGAAGGTATTAGTTAATGTAATTAATTAAGGATTAATTAATGAAGTAATTACAGGTTAATTACAGGTTTGGTTTGGAATAATTAATTTGTGAAATTAATTAGAGGTTAATTACTTGAATGTAATTAAAGGGTAATTAATCAAGATGATTAATTAGAGTAAATTGTTAAGAGTAGTTAATTAATTGATTTATTTATAATTAATTGATATGTAAGCAAGATTTATATGGGTGAGTAATTAATTTAGTTCATTTTAAATTAATTAAGGAAGATGTAATTAATTTAATTCATTTTAAATTAATTATAGAATGATGAATAAATAAGTCATTGCTTACGAATCATGATTGATATTTATTACCCTGAATGATTGAGATCTCAGTTATGAGATAAATGATGTTGTGTGATTTGGATGCTATGGTTGCATTGAGTTGATAATATGAATTATCTGTTTAAGTTGATGATATAGATTATCTGTTGTGATGATAATATTAATTATCTATTGCGATGTTGAGAATTATCTATCTGTGTGTATATAGATTATATTGAATTGAATTGTTTTAAAACTTTAAAACAACTTAGACCTAAAAGACACGCTTTGGATTTCGATGAGACCGGGATCGGGTTTCCATATTTGGATATCCGAAAACCACATCGATCCAAATTAACGATAGGTTGCGAATCTTATGTGAAGAGTGAAGACTCGAGGTGTAAGGACTATACGTTAGTATAACTCTTGTGGTGAATCCGTGATGATTTTGACGGAATTAGTTCTTATAGGTTCGAGATGAAGATTCAGAGTGCAAGGGTTATCGTTGTTAACTCTGAGGGTGATTCCAAAATGAGTGTAACGAGATAATGCCTTCGGTTTCGTTTGAACCCGGAACGAACTTGTACGGATTGAATGCTTTCAGAACATCTTCAGGTGGACGATGAGCATTCTAAGAGATGTGTTCTCTAAAGGTAATCGTAGCCTCAAGCCTCATCAACCGGGAATGGCTAAAACAGGGGAGGTGCAGCAAGGCTTCGTGGGTAGCCCCCACTGCAGAGCGAGATTGATCCTTGTCTAGAAGTCCCTTTATATTCGGTTGTGTGGGCGGTTGATTGCAACAACTGTCGGGGTTGTCTTGTTCGGAACTGTTCAGTAAGGAATGGTTCCGGCCTTGTGTTGCAGGGGAGCAGGCGTACTCCTCGGTACGATGATCTAGGCCACGTACTATGACAGGTGGTACCCCAGTAGCCATGCCATTGTATGGAATCCACAATCCAATAAGTGCCAACGGTTTTGATTGTATTACCCACTTTTGTGGCTAGTAGCTGGAATTTAATCATGTAACAATTTCGGCTATTTCTTGTTTATTTGAAAGCCCTAGACACTATTATAATATCATCAGATTTCCTATCAAATGTTTTGGTTAGCGTAAGGTAAAAACTTTTCCATGTTTATGTGTGGGAAGTCTTACGTGATACCTTTCTTTTCAAAGGTTTTTAAAGTTAAGCAACCTTAACCTGTTACTCACACCAGACTCATGTCTGACCCGGAGTTTATCTTTTGTTTTCTTAAACTCTTGGGTACTCAAATTTTTATGAGTAGTCAAGAGATTCAGGTTTGCTTTGACGAATAATGGAGGAGCAATGGAGCAGGAGGCTTCTGCGTTGTAGATATATAGTTTTCCGCTGTGTGTTCTCTGTGTTGTGATTGCATTGAGTTGTAAGTAATAGGCAGGTGTTTAAACTATCTGGTATATGTGATGTGTATGTTGTGTATCTCTGATTGATATTGTACACTTTGTAAATACTTATGTATTAATATAATTTATTTGTTCCGCTGTTGAGATTCTAATGTTGTTTTCTACTTTCTCTTCTTTCTTTTCTTATTCTTTCCCTTTCTTTCTTAACTGATGATGCGATTTTCCAAGAGTGGAAAGTCGGGTCGTCACAGTTGGTATCAGAGCATTAGGTTGAGTGAATACCTAGGCCTGGAGTGGTGTCTATCTTGAGAGAGCGTATTTATAAATTTAAATATATTTATATATATTTATCTATATCTACCTATTTGTTGGGTTAACTGTTCAGGTTTTCCAATATAGGTTATAAAGGTAGATTGAGCTAGTGGTGTGTGTAACACAACTACTGATTGGTTGGGGTTTGTATGTTTGAGGTTGGAAGTGTATTTGTCGAGACTGTAGACCTAATACCATCTCGGGTATGCTTTGCAGTAGTGTAAGGACTTCACTGATCTCTGAAGGTAACTTGTTAAGGTTCGGAGTTCATCTTTGAAGTTGGATGAGTAGGGTTTTGATCTATTGGCTGAGCAGAAGCAAGTAATGGTATCTTGATACCTTGGGGAAGTAGTAGTTGTGTGATGAGATGCAGTGACTATGGATGTTTTCGAAGATAATTTCTTCGGAACAAGTTTAAGGAAGTAGGTATGCTTTGGTGTTGTGGCTGAGTTCAGCAGGGTGTTTTTGTGTTGTTTAAAGTCCGAGTTTCTCGAAGAGCTTTGGATTGAGAATTCTTTGGCACTATTGTCAGCAGTATAGCTCGGAGTGTTCAGTGTGTCGGCAGAACTTTCTGGCTTAGCAGTTTACTAGAGGTGGAGTTTAGAAGCGGTGGAGTAAAATCCATTTATTCGATGGATTGGCCAGACCAACATAAGCTGTTCTGATTTGGTAAAGAGAGAACAATTTTCTTTGGATTTTAATTTGGATTGATCACAAAAGAGACTTGCGATAATTGAGTGTTCTCTTGGATTGTTGGAGATTTTTCCGGATGTTTCCAGAGAAGTCAGAGTTTGTCTTCATCTAGAGATTCAGTGGTACCGGTAGTTCAACTGGTTGGAGTTTGGTTTCTTAAGATGGAATTTGTTGAAGCAGCTCAGGATTGGAGGAACTTCTGTGTTTTCTCTTGGTTATCGGAAATCTTCTTGGTTTTGTTGTCCAATTGTGCTTGTGTTCTTCATCAGCATTCTTTTCTGCTCCAGATCGGAGTTGTGCAGCGGAAGCAGCTTGGGAGTGCATCTGCTTTTCTTTTCCGGACAATTTTCTTCTGATGGTTGTGAGTGGAGTTGTTCTTGATCTTGGTTGATCGAGGAGGATTATTCTGGTGGTTTGGATTTGGTCCAGTTTATTTCTTGAGACATCAGCAAGGATTGAGCTGATCACATAGGAAGTAGACAGCTCAGGATCATCCGAAGAGTTATGTTGATCTGAAGTCTGGTTTTGGATAAGTTTTCTCAGTTTTTAGGGGCTATAAATTTTGGTAAGGTTGGGTAAGCTAGCTTCGAGATGTTTTGGATTTCTTCTGTGTTCTGTTTTGGATAAGTGTTTGATTATCTGGATTGAATTGCCAGTTTGGACAACTGGAATTCGATGTGTTTGACGTATCTCTGAGGGAGTACGTATATATATCTATTTATGGTTTTGGAATCAGCTGTTCTGGGAGATTTTGGTTGTTGAGACAGACTTGTCTGTAGTCTGATGTTTTGTTCAGTTATAGATATAGATGATTAGGAGTTCTGTAGCTTAGTAGTGTCGATTGTTTGGGTTTTATAGAGCGGGTAACCCGGTGTTTACTTGGGAAACTCGAGAAAGTTCTATTCAAAAATTTTGTCTGGATAGTCAAATTTGTTTGATTGGATGAATTGATTGCTATGGTTGCTAGCATATGTTTGGTATATGCTTGGTTTTAAAATTAAAATCTTCGATAGGTTATTAAATTACCTTTGTTTTAAATTTCGGGGACAAAATTCTTTTAAGGGGGAAGGAATGTGATATCCCGGAATTTTTGACAATATCAATTTAATAATCTTTATATAAAATTAAATTGATAATTACAATATTGATTAATAATATGTTTTTGTTTAATAATCAGAATAAATAAATATTTAATTAAGTGATTTACCTTTTAAAAGCTAAAATAAGTGTTTTAAATTATAATGTATATATATTTGTATATATATTATAGTTTATCATTGTTTTGGAATTTAACTTACATGATAATAAATAAATAAAGTTTTGTTTTTAAATTCTAATAAATTGTTGAGTAATTAGGAAATTATGTTTTAAATTAATATTAAGCTCTTAAAAATCTATTTAAATTAGTAATTATATGGTTTGTAATATTTATAATAAGTATTAAATTGTTTAAAATTTATCTTAGCTTAATTTTTGTTTTAAATTTAAATAATAGTTGATTTTATTTCTTTTTAAATATTATTTGAGTAATATGATTTGAGTATATTTTATATAAGTCTAAATATAAAATAGCATATGATTTAAATTCATTTAATAATAAAAGTGATTTATAATTTCTTTATAAATCATATAAAATTTGTTAATTAGTTATTTTAAGCCATATTAATGAATATACTATTTTTCCCATAAATATAAAAGGAATTAAAATAAGGAAATAGAGTCTTCATTTTTAAATTTGAATAAGTTGATTTTTATTTGAAAATTTTATTTAGAAATTCAAATTAATTGATTCTTTAAAATATTTGTATAAGTTTTAATTTATAAATTGTTTTATTTACATTTACTTTTAATAAAAAAATTATATATATTCATTTTAAACATGAAATAAATTAAAGAAAACTCTTTATAAACATTTAAAAATATAACTTAAGGAAATAAAGACAAGTGTTAAGTCTTTAACAAATCAAACTACATGTGTTAAGTAGTGAATTAAACAAAATGACAAGTGTCATTAAATTTCTATTTTCTTTTATTTATTTCGTCAAATTTATTTCAGCCTCTTTTAAAAACATTTTCACTTTTCTTATTATCTTTTAAAAATCAAATGCTAGTGAATCAAAGAAAACACTTCACTTAAAAACCTGAAAATCCCTCAAAAACATATCTGCAAATTCATAATGAAGATCACTGCATTTTTTTTTTAAAAATCAATCAACCTGCATTTGAAACTTGCAGTTCAGTTTCAAAATCAAATATTTGAAAATCCACTTCAAAAATCAAATTTGAAAATCCCTCAAACAAAAAGATCTGCAGCACTCCTCAAACTAAAATGTGAATCTCAAAAACCTGCATTTCTTTTCATCCTGGAATCCATTCTTGAAAAATCAATGTTTGCATTTCAACATACTGAAAATCGACTCTGCATTTCTTTTTAAACCTGGGATCTTGCATGCATATAATTTTGGATAGGAAGCAAAAGCATGGCAGTTTCAGGATCTGGAAAATTATGCTCTGTTCTTCTGTAAACCAAGTGAGTAACTTCTAAATTTCTTTTAACAAAATCTAGTTGCATGTTATTATATCTGGAATGAATTGATATGCATGATAATATTGAAGCGATTGCTGTATGTATATGAGTTCTGGAAATTACTTTGTACTTAAATAGGTGTGTATACTTTGTTAGTATCAGAACTTTTGTGTTCTTGACTTAAGTTTTAAATTCAAATTTTAGTAGTTACATAACTTAACCATTGTTAAGAAATGGATTGCAAACAAATGTATTTGTTAAAAATAAACTAAAGCATAAGAATTTAAAATAAGGTAAACTGAAATCAAAAACTTCTCTGGAAATCAAAATGTCCTGAAACATGATTGTGTTTAACAAATATAAATCCCATAATTCCTTAATTAAGATTATGATTTGAAAGCCCATATGAAATCATGATTTTTATATCAGAAATCATAATATTTAAGTTGTAATTTGGGAAGTAGTGCTGCTGTGACGCCCCACCTCTATACCCACGCTAGCCAAGGACACTACAAGGTAATGCCGTCAACTAACACGGAGAATAAGGCTGGTTAGGAGCGACCATCTATAGCCTTGCTCTAATTATCTATTGAATACATCGACAATACACATACCAAGCAGGTTGACATACCCAATGAATACTTAAAACAAAACCATAGGTGGTTGGATCTATCAGAACAGAATATAACAACTCAAATGTAATATACATCACAGAACAGTAGATCATCATATACACATACACTGATACATAACAGAGTATACAAAATAATGCATGTCGAGTGATATAGCAAACCATAATATACAGACGAGTTCCAGATGAATACATATATCAGAGTTACTACAAAATGGGACTACACAAAAAGCTATGACAAAAAGAAGCTAGCGGTGTAGTCCATGAGGAAGCAAAATAGGCTAAGTCCAAAGTACCAAACCTGAAACATCTCGGTCTGACCCGAGTATAAAATACACGGGTCAGTCTAGCTAAACAAATCAGTTAGATAAACTGAACAACAATAAACCTGCAAGGTTACAAAGCATAACAAATATCTCGAAAGGAGATAACACATTCATCTAACAAAAGATGAATCATATGATAACAAGCCTCGTATCATCGGCAACATATAGAAACAAAGGATACAAATATCCTAAATCAAGCCAAAGAGGCAAATAACAAATACCGATAAGGTATACAAGTTCCGCAAGGTAAACGCTACGCATCATGCGGCTCATAATGACCAACATCGAAGGGCGATACCTAGGGAATATACATATGAATGAAACATCAGAAAATTGCTCGAGCTCAGTACTGTATAAACAAGGATCCATGAGCCCGAAGACTCCAAACCCAATATCACCCATGCGGCTCATAACGACCAACATCGGAAGCGATACTAATAGGCAACCCAATACCACCCATGCGGCTCATAACGACCAACATCGGAAGCGATACTAAAGGGCAACAAACCCGAAGGCACAAACCCGAAGGTACAAACCCGAAGGCAACATACCCGAAGGCAACATACCCGAAGGCAACAAACCATAGTGGTGAAGGTCAGAGACCCAGTACTGGACACCACTAACTGGCGGAATGTGTCACAACTCTCGAAGAGGAATCCGAAAAGTGTTAACGTATGTCCCATAACCACTCGTTCGCACTAAACGATTTACTATCCGTCAGCCACTTTTATACTCAAAGCAGTACAAAGTTCACCTCATATCATCGGTAAACCAAACCCGAAGGTCAAAACGATCCATCGAATAGGTCGGGAATTAATCGTAAGGATAAACGCACAGATTCATGGTCCGTGTTTTGCCCAACCATTTAATCACCCTTCTCACAAATAAACGCACAGATTCATGGTCCGTGTTCGTTCAAAACTCTATAAATAGCCCACCATTCTCACAAATAAAAAAAAATAAACCTAATTCTAAAACCCTAGCCGCCGTTCATAGCAACCAAAGGCCAGTATTTCTCCTCCTTCTTCCGCAATTAACTCGAAATCCATTGATTAATTCCAAAATTGTTCAACTACAATGTTGAAGAGGGCAACACGAACTACAAGATCAACGGTCACGATCGAGATTGGAGCTGTATTTTGGGAGATGGGGGGCCGCGTTCCCTAGGGCTTGCGCATGGTTTTCGAGAGGCATTAGGGGGCCGAGTTGCATGTTCTTGGGGCCGAGCATGGAGGTGATGGAGGCGCTTCCATTGGCGTTCCCTGATCGAAGTATCATCAAGCGTGGACGTCGAATTAATTAACCCTAGATTTGAAAGTTGGGTTCGGTTTTGTTTGTGCGACCTGGAGATGGATTGCGTGAGGGAGAGATGATGAACGCACGGTGGAGATTGTATGGGGCATGATCTCACGGCCTGGAATTGTTGTAGGTTAAAATAAATAAAAGTTTGTTGTAAATTATTTATATAAAAATCGTATAAACTTCATAAAATCATAACTTTTTCATAAGAGATCGAAAACGCGCGAAACCAGTTGCGTTGGAATCGTATGGACGAGCACTACGCGATGTAGTTGGATTGGAGTTGTTTGGAGTTAGTGAGAATTTTGGGTAAAATTAAACGCGCGTTTAATTTTATTCGAAATAAATCGCTAAAACGAAATTGAAATCAAGGTGAGAACTTCTCACTCAATCGAATCAGTTTCGATTTTTATTTTAAATAGTTAGATTTAAAATACTTGAATGCATGTTTGAATGATGATTGTTATCCATTGATCGTTAAAATAGACATTATGCGCCGTTAGTAAGCGGATGTTATTTATTAAAAACATATACCGCGAATATTTCATAAACAGTGAAATTGGTATTATATATAATAGCAATATGTATATATATTGGCATATGTATATATTGGAGTTGTTGATTTCCCGCATTTTTTGTTTAGCGGATGAGACCCTATTGCGCCGTCTATTGAGCGGATAATATTTTAAATCCCATATACCGCGATAATTTCGTACTGGAGCGAAATTGGTATTGTGCTAATGTTTGTGGATGCAGGAAAACAGGTTGGAGGGATCCAACTGGATTCCTCAACAGTTTTTATTTGATTTCAGATATTTTGATATTTGATGGATTATCATATACGATATATGATATCGTTGTTGTCGTGATTGACTATTTGGTGTGTAGCATCATTGGACCAAGTTTTGGAATTTTAAAATGATTTTTAAAGTGATTTTTGAAAATATACTATATTTTTGGAATTGATCCGTTATAGATAAATAAACGTTATAATTTTAATGTTATGAAATTATGATTTTTTTAAGAAATATAGTTAAAGATTGATTTTTGAGAAAATATGGGTTAATGATTTTATAAAAATAGCAAATCGGGATTTTTGAATTTATTATGAAAAGTTAAAATATAGGATTTATAGAATTTGACTATTTTATCAATCAAAATGGTGAAATTATAAAGGACTTTGAAGACGTTTTAAAATATTAATATGAATTGACTTATATAAAAGACTTATGAAATTGATAATTTATAAATGAAAATATTTGAATTATAAAATGAGCTTTTATAAGTGTTAGAATGAATTGTGAATGAATTTCATAAATGAATGAAATTTATAGAATTATAAACGGTGAAGTTATAAATGGAATTTTAGAAGCAATAGGTTTATAAAATTTATAAAGTTATTAAAAGAATAGATATGGTTAAATAAATGAATCTTATAAGTAATAAGATTTATAATTTGGAAAGTCTTAAAAAGAACGATGTAGTAAAATAATCGTTTTATAAGCATTTAACTTATAATATGAATTTCTAGTATATCATGAGATATGAATTGAGATATGTTAATAAAGGAGATGTATAAATGGAAGTTGTTATAAAATAAATAGAAATGGAGTTTATAAACGTTGTTTTATAAATTCGCAAACGACTTATTTTGATAAGTAAATTGTTGAAACTTATTTATGGAGTTATATTCACATTTTTGACTGTGAATAATCCTTTGAAATAAAATGAATGGAAGTGATGAAAGTTGTTAACGTAGTATATTCACGTTTTTGAATAGTGAATAATATGTTAAAGAAATTGTTTTGAATGTGAGGTTTTAAATTTAATTAAACCGATCTAACGATGTTTTAAATTGTGTTAAGATTCGAAACCGTAGATTTCAACATTCATTGTTGAAATAGACGTTTTCGAGAAATAAAAGGAAATGTGGACTATAACACTGTTGTTATAGTAAATGATTTCCGAAAGGAAATGTTTTGTATAGTATTGGGATTTATATATCTATTTTAATTTCGAATCCCTATACTAGTGATTTTGGGTTGTCGTAACGATGTTTTACGCAACATTCGTTTTGGCCCAAATAAATATGTTTAAGAGAATGATTTCCTTAAAGAATGAAATATATACTTAATCTCCATTTAAGTATATTGAATATTTTCCAAGTGTTGAAAATAAATAAAATTTGTGAATTACTTGTTAAATAAGTATGGAAATGTTTTCCAATATAAAGTGAATATTTTGAGAATTTATCTTTTTGAAGATAAATTGAAAAGGAATATTGAAATGAATAATTGAAGTCGTATATTCATAGATATTTTGAAATATAAATTCACTATGGAATTTATAAAAGAAAGTGGAATTTGTTTAAAAATAAATATTGATTTATTTTTGAAGTATTGAAAATAATATATCTTGTAAAGATATTTTGGAAAATAAATAATTTGGAAAATTATTTGGAAACTGGTGATGTGTGCATATCCATTGATAGTTCAATAACCGACTATCAATATTTCCCTTTGAATGGGTATTTGATGTGATTTGATTGAATTTGAATGCCACACTTATTTTTGAATAAGCGCTCACTATTCGGGTTAACCGGGAAAGGACCATGGGGTCGTATAACCCATTCCGAATATGTGATACGTCGTTATGAATTGCATTTGAAGATCGGTGTTGAAGACCGGATATTTGCGAGAGCGATAGGATGACCTGTCGATTGACTCTGCACCGAGTTGCTCCGGTATTGAGTTCTCCATATGTGATGGTGAATCCGATCAGGATTGTGGATATCCGGATTGCAAGGACTTCTTTATTAGTGCCTTCGGTTCTGTTCGAGCCCGGAATAGACTTGTATGGATTGTATGTCTGACATTACAAATTGAGATATAAAGCAGATTTCTTTCAAATATATTTCTGTTGGTGGCGGAGAATTTATTCTTTTAGCTTAACACCCTTCTCTGAGACGTACGAGCTCAGAGGTTATGTAGTTGAAGGTTATCATCGATATATTCCCAATTTGGTAATGTGACATGCTGAGTGTTGCTGTAAATGATCATTGTGTTGATTATTTGTGATAGGATCGTTTATTTGATCGTCTATCTTGGTGATCATCTCTATGATCATTTGTTGACCAAAAGCTTGGCTTTTGTATGAAGTATGTTTTTGTGGACGTGACTTCGTCGAGCCTCACACCCCGTGAATGGTCAAAACAGGAAAGATGCAGCAAGGTTATGAGGGGTAGCGCCCTTTAGGATGTGTGCATTTCCTTCTGGAAAAGGGTGGTATCATGGTATGGAGCCCAGATACTTACTCATGTTGAAAACACTTTGTTACGATTGTGTGAATTGATTACGAGCGCTCGGTTGAAAGGTCCCAAAGGACCGGGGGATGGCATATTCGGTCCGTTGTTACTCAGTTAGGGGTAACCCGGCCTTGTGTTGGTAGAGATCCGGTTTGGTTCTCGGGGATGTCCATCCAGAGGCATTCTCATGTGGCAATGGGAAGTTCCTTGGCCTGATCATTCGTTGGAAATCCAAAGAAACAATACGATCTTGTACGGTTTTAGTTGTAGAACCTGCTTCCTCAGGAGGTAGCTATAGTAGGCATAATATAATGGTACCTATGCTGGCTAAGATTTATATTCTACTTTCAAAATGATTTTTTCTACACTATGCACTAATAATAATATCAAAATTGTTTTCTTTTAATGCGTATCAAGCATCTTTGACTATCATAAGGAGAAATCTCCTCCAAGTCTGCGTTTGCATTGTGTGTGTGGCGGGAGGTCTTATGGTAGTCTCATTTTTAAAAGCATTGCGAATTGACTTTAAAAATATTCTTCTATTTGATTTTAAAGATAAATAAACTGTTTTGAGTTCTCACACCAGTCACATGACTGACTCGGAGTTTATTGTTTTCCTTCCTAAACTCTGGGTGCCCACCAATCTCCACACGGGCAGTCAAGAGTTAGGTTTATCAGGATATTCTGGATATTCTAGAGTTACTGGAGGCAGGATGGATGGCATGGCGTATTACTAGTATATAGTATTTCTTTTTTCCGCTGCATTGTTTGATGTTGTTGTTTGTTGTTGTGCACTCTGATGATATGATGTAGTGAAATGTGATAAAATGTAATAACTGATATAGTTCTTTGTTTAAAGATTATTCATTTATTATTATATGTTGTTCCGCTGCGAATTGTGAGATTCTGATATTGTTGTTCTGTTGTTCCGTTTTATTTCTATTTTCTGCTATCTCTTTTCTCTCTATTTTCTATCTTTTTCCCTCTTCTTCTCCCTTTTTCTTTTTTTCTTAAACCATAACATTTCGGGTTTCCGGCCTTCGATTTCTCGGCAGTCGATAAAGTGAGTATCGATGTTGAATTTTTGAAAGTCGAAAATTTCCGGGACGTTACAAATAATATGATCCGGAGAACCACAATTAAAACACTTTCGAACGAAAGATGTTCCGGAAGACTGAGGCTGAGAACTAGGACCACCTGTCTTCTTCTTCTTAAAAGGAAAAGGCTTCTTCTGAATTGAAAACGGCCTCTTGTTGGGGTTCTTGGAAACCTCAACATCAACATCACTATCACACTCCTTCTCGACGGTCTCGAGATGAAGTGCCGAATCAACCAACTCCTCAAAAGAAAGCTTAAGTTGGAGCAACAAAAATTTCTTAAGATATTTCATAAGACCAGAAACAAATTTCAAATTCTTCTTATAAGAAGTGCTGATGAATTCAAGACCATACTGAGATAAAGCCTTGAATGATGCAACATACTCAGAAACAGAAGATTTCCCTTGCTTCAACTCAAGGAAGCGACGGGTCAATAAAACTTTTTCAGATTTAGGAACGAACTTGAGTTCAAATCGCTCCCGAAACTGAGTCCAAGAAAGAGTAGACTCATCAATTTCGGCTATAAGAAGCTCATACCAATCAAGAGCACGCTCTTGTAATAAGCTAGAAGTCACAAGAACTCTATCATGGTCAGAAAGATCCATGCGAGAAAAGGTACGCTCGCACGTGCGAAACCAAGCTTGGACTTCAAGAACGGACTCAAAGCCCTTAAACGGCTTTCCTCCAAGATGAGAAAAATCACTGCACTGACGTGCAAAAGAAGACTTGCAAGATGGAGATACTCGAGGAGGAACTGGAGGCTGAGTGCTCCTAAACAATTCCAAAAACTGATCGGCAGACATATAAACGCCATCCGGATGTGAGCCGCTGGATTGCCCAGCATCCGAACGTCATCCTCTGCCTCTTCCAGCCATACGCTAAAAGTAAGATAAGAACAAGATTATTCACAAGGTAGATATTGCAATATGGGATACTACGGAATAAAAATGCATTCCTAGACGTATTCCCAAACTCTATCTAACCTTGATGGAATAAAGAGACACGATGATTCAAAGATTTGTATCACTTGTACACTTTGATGTACCGTAATATGTGCATCTATTCTGTGTTTATCATATTTTGTCCGAAACTCAGCTCTGATACCACGATGTGACGCCCCACCTCTATACCAACGCTAGCCAAGGACACTACAGGGTAATGCCGTCAACTAACATGGAGAATAAGGCTGGTTAGGAGCGACCATCTATAGCCTTGCTCTAATTATCTATTGAATACATCGACAATACACATACCAAGCAGGTCGACATACCCAATGAATACTTAAAACAAAACCATAGGTGGTTGGATCTATCAGAACAGAATATAACAACTCAAATGTAATATACATCATAGAACAGTAGATCATCATATACACATACACTGATACATAACAGAGTATACAAAATAATACATGTCGAGTGGTATAGCAAACCACAATATACAGACGAGTTCCAGATGAATACATATATCAGAGTTACTACAAAATGGGACTACACAAAAAGCTATGACAAAAAGAAGCTAGCGGAGTAGTCCATGCGGAAGCAAAATAGGCTAAGTCCAAAGTACCTAACCTAAAACATCTCGGTCTGACCCAAGTATAAAATACACGGGTCAGTCTAGCTAAACAAATCAGTTAGATAAACTGAACAACAATAAACCTGCAAGGTTACAAAGCATAACAAATATCTCGAAAGGAGATAACACATTCATCTAACAAAAGATGAATCATATGATAACAAGCCTCGTATCATCAGCAACATATAGAAACAAAGGATACAAATATCCTAAATCAAGCCAAAGAGGCAAATAACAAATACCAACAAGGTATACAAGTTCCGCAAGGTAAACGCTATGCATCATGCGGCTCATAATGACCAACATCGAAGGGCGATACCTAGGGAATATACATATGAGTGAAACATAAGAAAATTGCTCGAGCTCAGTACCGTATAAACAAGGATCCATGAGCCCGAAGACTCCAAACCCAATATCACCCATGCGGCTCATAACGACCAACATTGGAAGCGATACTAAAGGGAAACCCAATATCACCCATGCGGCTCATAACGACCAACATCGGAAGCGGTACTAAAGGGCAACAAACCTGAAGGCACAAACCCAAAGGTACAAACCCGAAGGCAACATACCCGAAGGCAACATACCCGAAGGCAACAAACCGTAGTGGTGAAGGTCAGAGACCTAGTACTGGACACCACTAACTGGCGGAATGTGTCACAACTCTCGAAGAGAAATCCGAAAAGTGTTAACGTATGTCCCATAACCACTCGTTCGCACTAAACGATTTACTATCCATCAGCCACTTTCACACTCAAAGCAGTACAAAGTTCACCTCATATCATCGGTAAACCAAACCCGAAGGTCAAAACGATCCATCGAATAGGTCGGGAATTAATCGGAAGGAGAAATGCACAGATTCATGGTCCATGTTTTGCCCAACCATTTAATCACCCTTCCACTTTGCTCGAAGTGCGAAAGTGTGTGTTTTAAATAGAATTTATAAATTGTAGAAACGAGCTTTTAATGTGATCCGAGAGATTATTTTACAAAAACCCGTGGTTGAAGTCAAGAATAAGTTATCAAAGCCAAAGATGCAATGACAACCACTAAAAAGCAACTTGAATCGATAAAATTTGGAAAACAAATCAAAATATGCAAAAATAGGCAAAACAGGCAAAACATGAGCAGGTCGGTCGACCGGTTGTAGGGCTCGGTCGGCTGGCCAGATGCAGGAAATAAAAAAAAACTCGACATGAGCAGGTCGGTCGACCGGCTACAGGGCTCGGTCGGCCGAACTGCATAAATTTGCAGTTTCTGCCCTTTTTTCCATGAATTGCAATTTCTTCCAAAATGCGATCGTTCGAGCAATGGACCTAAGGAGCCTTAGCCAATAGATACCCCAGCTCCATTAGCTCTCCGATTCGCAACCAAAAACATATTCAAACATCAAAGTTAGGATCTTTAAAGAATTGAACCCGAACACTAAAAATTTGGATATTCTCCAATTCAATCCAAACCAAAAGCAAGAGCATATGAACAAGTGCTAGGAATTCATACCCAACATCAATGAAATCAAGAGAAGTAGATGTGAGTTGAAAACTCACCTTTAATCTCACAAACAAAGAAGATGAAGGAGCTAAAACACAAGGAGAAGACCAACTAATCACTACTTCAACCCAACAAGCTTCAATCTAAGAACAAACAAGTATTTCCTAGGTTAGGTTTATGAAAACTTTCTGAAATTGAAGGAGAAAGAGTTGGAGAAGAAGAAGAGAGACTTATCTATGGCTTCTCTATGATTTTGGAGCAAGAAATCAAGTTACAAAGGAGAAACCAGGGCTTGCAATTTCTATTTCCTCTTCCCTTCCACCATTTTCAGTTTTGCTTGAGAAATGAAAATGAAATGAAGATGAAATGAAGAGAAGGGGTTGAGTTAGAGGGTTAATTAAGCTAGTGGGCTGAACCCAAACCTAAAACCCAATAGAAAAAGGGCCAAAATTTCACAAACTCCAAACATATCAAAGATTATACTCAAAAAGATCGCAAATGCCATTTTGGAACCAATGGGGGTAGTTTTGAGCTCCAATTCGGCCGTTTGCAGAAAGTAACATTTCGGACCTAAATCCGACTAACGACGCTATATTTAGATAAAACATTTAAATATAAAATCGTTAAATATGCGGGTTGTTACAGATCTCCCCTCCTTACAAAATTGCGTCCCCGCAATTCCTAGAGACGATATTCGTAACAATTACATACATGCAACATTCAAAAGAAAAAGGAAATAAGCTTGAGATGAAAAGACATACTCACCGTTTACAAGCTAAGAAAGAAAACTCGGATTAGAATGCTCGATAAACTATCTGGTTTCCCAAGTACAGTCATTGGGATTAGCGGACCATTGAACCTTAACGAGCGGCACGTCCTTGTTCCGAAGGTGTCGCACCTCCGTGTCAAGCACGCGAATAGGTTGCTGTACAATAGATAAGTCCGGTGAGATCTCAAGCTCTTGCAAATCAGGAGAAGCAATAACAGAATCCGACTCCCGAAGACACTTCCGAAGTTGCGAGATGTGGAACACGACATGAATGCCAGATAAATGAGCTGGAAGTGAAACTCTATAAGCCACAGGGCCAATGCGTTCAGTAATAGAAAATGGTCCTATAAAGCGAGAAGCCAATTTCCCAGTCGCACTGAAACGCATAACCCCTTTCAAAGGAGAAACACGAATAAAAACAAGATCGCCGATCGAGAACTCGAGAGGCTTCCTACGGTTATCCGCGTAGGATTTCTGGCGACTCTGTGCCTCTTTCATTCTCAATCGAATAAGATCAATCTTCTCGGAAGAATCACAAACAAAATCTGGACCAAGAATAAGCTTCTCTCCAGATTCCAACCAACATGAAGGAGATCGACATGGCCTTCCGTATAAGGCTTCGAAAGGAGCCGTACCGATACTAGACTGAAAACTATTGTTGTAGGAGAACACTACAAGAGGTAGGTGATCCTCCCAACTACCACCGAAATCAAAAATACAAATACGGAGAAGATCTTCAAAGATACGATTCACCCGTTCAGTCTGTCCGTCAGACTGCGGATGATAAGCTGTAGAAAAATTAAGCTTTGTTCCCAAAGCTTGCTGAAGACTCTTCCAAAAATGACTTGTGAATAAAGGATCACGATCACTCACAATAGAACTAGGAACACCGTGAAATCTCACGATTTCCTTAACATACAACTTAGCCAAACGCGAAGCAGTCCTATTAGACTTAATAGGGACAAAATGAGCAGACTTGGTAAGGCGATCAACAATAACCCAAATGCTAGAATGGCCTGATCTCGAACGGGGTAGGCCGTCAATGAAATCCACAGATATCTGATCCCATTTCCACACTGGAATCTCAATAGGTTGAAGAAGACTCGAAGGATGCTGATGTTCGGCCTTAAAACGCTGACAAGTTATGCAATTGCTCACATAACTCTTCCCAATAATAAAGACGATGCATATCGGCATACATCTTACTACTACCGGGATGAATGGTATACTTAGAACGGTGACAGTCATCAAGAATGTCATGCCTAAGTGCAAGATCAGAAGGCACAAAAAGACGGTTCTTCTTACGAAAACACCCATGAGAATCAATGCTAAAATCCCGCAAAGCCTCATCACAGGATCCAGACTCACAAAGTTGAATAAGATGCAACAAATTAGGATCACGCCACTGAGCATCGACAATACGATCCAACAAAATAGGTTGAGCTCCCAAACTAAATAATACGATAGGAGAATCAGAAGATGAACCTTGATTCCGAATTTCACAAAAAGATAGAGTCTCAAGAACATCCCATTCGGCAAGCATCATGGAAACAACAGCCGAATGTTTGCGACTAAGCGCATCAGCAACACGATTACCCTTACCAGGGGTATAAAGGATATCAAAGTCATAGGAGGCTAGAAACTCGAGCCAACGTTGTTGTCTCATATTGAGTTCCTTCCGAGTGAACAAATACTTCAAGGATTTATGATCGGCATAGAGAATGAAGCGCTCGCCCAATAAATAGTGTCGCCAAATCTTCAAGGCAAAGACGATGGCGGCAAGCTCAAGATCATGAGTGGCATAGCAGACTTCATTCGGACGCATTTGCCTAGAAGCATAAGCAACTACCCGATCCTTCTGCATAAGAACAGCACCGAGACCACTACCACAAGCATCGGTGTAGACAACAAGATCATGTTTCCCCTTGGGAACCATAAGAATAGGAGCATTAGTGAGAAGTTCCTTTAATGTCAGAAAGGAAGCTTCACACTTGTCGGACCAATCAAAACGAATGCCTTTCCGAGTAAGGCAAGTGAGAGGAAGCACAACACGGGAAAAGTCCTTAATGAACCGACGGTAATAACCCGCCAATCCAAGGAAACTACGAATCTCATGCACATTCTCAGGCCTCTTCCAATACTGGATGGCTTCGATCTTTGAGGGATCGACAGAAATGCCATCGGAAGATACAACATGGCCTAAGAACTTAACCTTATTCTCCCAAAAGTGGCACTTGGAGAATTTGTCTTTAAGTTGATGATGACGGAGAGTACTCAAGACAATTCTCAAGTGATTAGCATGCTCGGCTTCAGACTTAGAATAAATAAGGATATCATCAATGAACACAAGGATGAACTTATCGAGATATTCTCGGAATACTCGATTCATGAGATCGACAAAGAAAGCAGGAGCGTTCGTCAAACCGAACGGCATAACGAGCCACTCAAAAGAACCATACCGAGTGCGGAAAGCTGTAAGAGGTATGCTATCCTCCGCAACTCGTAACTGATGGAAACCTGTGGCAAGGTCTAGCTGAGAAAATAGCTTAGCACCACTCAATAGATCGAACATATCATCGATCCTAGGCAATGGATGCCTATTTCTGATGGTTACGATAGTCAACGCAGAGCCTAAGAGTTCCATCAGACGAAGACGACCGCGGATCCCCACGGAGAAAAACTGGACTGAATTAACTGCTTGGACTCAAGCTCTAAAAGCTACTTCTTGAGTTCCTCATTTTCCTTTGTAGACATCCTCGTAGGAGGACGACTAACTGGCTGCGTGCCTGAAATGAGATCAATGCGGAACTCAATTGCCCGCTTAGGTGACAAACCCGATACAGGCTCAAAAACATCAGAAAAGTCACAAGCAACAGGAATACGAGATATATCATCATCATCTCGCGAGTCAAGAGAATAAAAAGCCATTTCGGAACCACATCCCGAAGAATAAGAGATAACTGAGTAGGCGAATCCGGATGTCGAAGATATATAATCCTCTCCGAACAAATAATCCTGGCATCATATCTCACTAACCAGTCCATACCCAAAATCATATTAAATCCCAAACAAAAAATAACGTGCAGATTCGCACGGAAAGAAAAGCCACATAAAACAATCTCAACATCATCACAAAGCAAACTAAGGGTCGCGGATCCCCCAATTGGATTCGCAATCCTTAAAGAAGTAATCAAACAAGAAACATCCAAAGATAAATCATTAATGAGCTTTTTCGATACGAAAGAATGTGATGCACCCGTATCGAAAAGAACTCGAATACTATGATCACAAAATAAAATAGAACCTTCCAAAATAGATGAAGATATACCTTTGGGCTGAGAAGGACCTTCAGAAGCCTTAGCAGCATAAAGCCTGCTAGACTTGACACCAGCCGGAACTGTAGGGCAAGCTGAAACATGATGACCTTCCTTCTTGCAATAACGGCAGAAGAGAGGTTTAGGACAAGCTCGAATAATGTAACGACCCAGGATTTTTAGTAATTAAAATTTGAATATTTAATTAATTTTAAATATTAATAAGTGAATTTATTAGTCGAATAAATTTTATTTTGAATAATTGGATTTAATTGAATAATTAAATCAATAATTTAATACGTTAAATTATAGAAATAATTGAAAATTGGGTTAAATATGATTGAAAATGATTTGTAAAATTTTATTTTATCATATTGAAGTTAGAACGATATTTTAGAACTTTTAAAATCGAATTAAAAGTTTGTTTGTGAAAATTGAATATTTTAATATTTAAATCGACTAGTGAAAATAGTCAATTTTTGAACAGTCTCAGAATTGGACAAAACTAGTTCCATTGGATCCGTAATAGTTAGTTATTACCGGATTTCAATTTTCGTGTCAATCGGAGCTATCGTTTGATCGTGGCAGCTCGAAACGCATCGAATTGTTTTTAATTTTAATTTGGCGAGTTAAAATAGCCATTTTTCAAACTGTCTCGGATTTCGACGAAACCAGTTTCATCGGATCCGTAATGTGATATTATTGTAAGGTTTCAAATTTCGTGTCAATTGGATTTACCGTTTGTCTTGTACAAATTAAAACGCCTAGAAAATCGTTTAAATCGGTTTAATTTAAATCGATCGTTTGTTGCCATATCTCGCACAGATATCCGAATTAGCTTCCGAAACCTATTCCATTATGTCCGGAACGCGGGATAAACCCTAGGAACGTCAGTTTCGGCGCGTAAATCGGAGTTCGGAATTTCCGGAATGAATAGTGTTCGTTCAAAACTCTATAAATAGCCCACCATTCTCACAAATAAAAAAAAAATAAACCTAATTCTAAAACCCTAGCCGCCGTTCATAGCAACCAAAGGCCAGTATTTCTCCTCCTTCTTCCTCAATTAACTCGAAATCCATTGATTAATTCCAAAATTGTTCAACTACAATGTTGAAGAGGGCAACACGAACTACAAGATCAACGGTCACGATCGAGATTGGAGCTGTATTTTGGGAGATGGGGGGCCGCGTTCCCTAGGGCTTGCGCACGGTTTTCGAGAGGCATTAGGGGGCCGAGTTGCATGTTCTTGGGGCCGAGCATGGAGGTGATGGAGGCGCTTCCATTGGCGTTCCCTGATCGAAGTATCATCAAGCGTGGACGTCGAATTAATTAACCCTAGATTTGAAAGTTGGGTTCGGTTTTGTTTGTGCGACCTGGAGATGGATTGCGTGAGGGAGAGATGATGAACGCACGGTGGAGATTGTATGGGGCATGATCTCACGGCCTGGAATTGTTGTAGGTTAAAATAAATAAAAGTTTGTTGTAAATTATTTATATAAAAATCGTATAAACTTCATAAAATCATAACTTTTTCATAAGAGATCGAAAACGCGCGAAACCAGTTGCGTTGGAATCGTATGGACGAGCACTACGCGATGTAGTTGGATTGGAGTTGTTTGGAGTTAGTGAGAATTTTGGGTAAAATTAAACGCGCGTTTAATTTTATTCGAAATAAATCGCTAAAACGAAATTGAAATCAAGGTGAGAACTTCTCACTCAATCGAATCAGTTTCGATTTTTATTTTAAATAGTTAGATTTAAAATACTTGAATGCATGTTTGAATGATGATTGTTATCCATTGATCGTTAAAATAGACATTATGCGCCGTTAGTAAGCGGATGTTATTTATTAAAAACATATACCGCGAATATTTCATAAACAGTGAAATTGGTATTATATATAATAGCAATATGTATATATATTGGCATATGTATATATTGGAGTTGTTGATTTCCCGCATTTTTTGTTTAGCGGATGAGACCCTATTGCGCCGTCTATTGAGCGGATAATATTTTAAATCCCATATACCGCGATAATTTCGTACTGGAGCGAAATTGGTATTGTGCTAATGTTTGTGGATGCAGGAAAACAGGTTGGAGGGATCCAACTGGATTCCTCAACAGTTTTTATTTGATTTCAGATATTTTGATATTTGATGGATTATCATATACGATATATGATATCGTTGTTGTCGTGATTGACTATTTGGTGTGTAGCATCATTGGACCAAGTTTTGGAATTTTAAAATGATTTTTAAAGTGATTTTTGAAAATATACTATATTTTTGGAATTGATCCGTTATAGATAAATAAACGTTATAATTTTAATGTTATGAAATTATGATTTTTTTAAGAAATATAGTTAAAGATTGATTTTTGAGAAAATATGGGTTAATGATTTTATAAAAATAGTAAATCGGGATTTTTGAATTTATTATGAAAAGTTAAAATATAGGATTTATAGAATTTGACTATTTTATCAATCAAAATGGTGAAATTATAAAGGACTTTGAAGACGTTTTAAAATATTAATATGAATTGACTTATATAAAAGACTTATGAAATTGATAATTTATAAATGAAAATATTTGAATTATAAAATGAGCTTTTATAAGTGTTAGAATGAATTGTGAATGAATTTCATAAATGAATGAAATTTATAGAATTATAAACGGTGAAGTTATAAATGGAATTTTAGAAGCAATAGGTTTATAAAATTTATAAAGTTATTAAAAGAATAGATATGGTTAAATAAATGAATCTTATAAGTAATAAGATTTATAATTTGGAAAGTCTTAAAAAGAACGATGTAGTAAAATAATCGTTTTATAAGCATTTAACTTATAATATGAATTTCTAGTATATCATGAGATATGAATTGAGATATGTTAATAAAGGAGATGTATAAATGGAAGTTGTTATAAAATAAATAGAAATGGAGTTTATAAACGTTGTTTTATAAATTCGCAAACGACTTATTTTGATAAGTAAATTGTTGAAACTTATTTATGGAGTTATATTCACATTTTTGACTGTGAATAATCCTTTGAAATAAAATGAATGGAAGTGATGAAAGTTGTTAACGTAGTATATTCACGTTTTTGAATAGTGAATAATATGTTAAAGAAATTGTTTTGAATGTGAGGTTTTAAATTTAATTAAACCGATCTAACGATGTTTTAAATTGTGTTAAGATTCGAAACCGTAGATTTCAACATTCATTGTTGAAATAGACGTTTTCGAGAAATAAAAGGAAATGTGGACTATAACACTGTTGTTATAGTAAATGATTTCCGAAAGGAAATGTTTTGTATAGTATTGGGATTTATATATCTATTTTAATTTCGAATCCCTATACTAGTGATTTTGGGTTGTCGTAACGATGTTTTACGCAACATTCGTTTTGGCCCAAATAAATATGTTTAAGAGAATGATTTCCTTAAAGAATGAAATATATACTTAATCTCGATTTAAGTATATTGAATATTTTCCAAGTGTTGAAAATAAATAAATTTGTGAATTACTTGTTAAATAAGTATGGAAATGTTTTCCAATATAAAGTGAATATTTTGAGAATTTATCTTTTTGAAGATAAATTGAAAAGGAATATTGAAATGAATAATTGAAGTCGTATATTCATAGATATTTTGAAATATAAATTCACTATGGAATTTATAAAAGAAAGTGGAATTTGTTTAAAAATAAATATTGATTTATTTTTGAAGTATTGAAAATAATATATCTTGTAAAGATATTTTGGAAAATAAATAATTTGGAAAATTATTTGGAAACTGGTGATGTGTGCATATCCATTGATAGTTCAATAACCGACTATCAATATTTCCCTTTGAATGGGTATTTGATGTGATTTGATTGAATTTGAATGCCACACTTATTTTTGAATAAGCGCTCACTATTCGGGTTAACCGGGAAAGGACCATGGGGTCGTATAACCCATTCCGAATATGTGATACGTCGTTATGAATTGCATTTGAAGATCGGTGTTGAAGACCGGATATTTGCGAGAGCGATAGGATGACCTGTCGATTGACTCTGCACCGAGTTGCTCCGGTATTGAGTTCTCCATATGTGATGGTGAATCCGATCAGGATTGTGGATATCCGGATTGCAAGGACTTCTTTATTAGTGCCTTCGGTTCTGTTCGAGCCCGGAATAGACTTGTATGGATTGTATGTCTGACATTACAAATTGAGATATAAAGCAGATTTCTTTCAAATATATTTCTGTTGGTGGCGGAGAATTTATTCTTTTAGCTTAACACCCTTCTCTAAGACGTACGAGCTCAGAGGTTATGTAGTTGAAGGTTATCATCGATATATTCCCAATTTGGTAATGTGACATGCTGAGTGTTGCTGTAAATGATCATTGTGTTGATTATTTGTGATAGGATCGTTTATTTGATCGTCTATCTTGGTGATCATCTCTATGATCATTTGTTGACCAAAAGCTTGGCTTTTGTATAAAGTATGTTTTTGTGGACGTGACTTCGTCGAGCCTCACACCCCGTGAATGGTCAAAACAGGAAAGATGCAGCAAGGTTATGAGGGGTAGCACCCTTTAGGATGTGTGCATTTCCTTCTGGAAAAGGGTGGTATCATGGTATGGAGCCCAGATACTTACTCATGTTGAAAACACTTTGTTACGATTGTGTGAATTGATTACGAGCGCTCGGTTGAAAGGTCCCAAAGGACCGAGGGATGGCATATTCGGTCCGTTGTTACTCAGTTAGGGGTAACCCGGCCTTGTGTTGGTAGAGATCCGGTTTGGTTCTCGGGGATGTCCATCCAGAGGCATTCTCATGTGGCAATGGGAAGTTCCTTGGCCTGATCATTCGTTGGAAATCCAAAGAAACAATACGATCTTGTACGGTTTTAGTTGTAGAACCTGCTTCCTCAGGAGGTAGCTATAGTAGGCATAATATAATGGTACCTATGCTGGCTAAGATTTATATTCTACTTTCGAAATGATTTTTTCTACACTATGCACTAATAATAATATCAAAATTGTTTTCTTTTAATGCGTATCAAGCATCTTTGACTATCATAAGGAGAAATCTCCTCCAAGTCTGCGTTTGCATTGTGTGTGTGGCGGGAGGTCTTATGGTAGTCTCATTTTTAAAAGCATTGCGAATTGACTTTAAAAATATTCTTCTATTTGATTTTAAAGATAAATAAACTGTTTTGAGTTCTCACACCAGTCACATGACTGACTCGGAGTTTATTGTTTTCCTTCCTAAACTCTGGGTGCCCACCAATCTCCACACGGGCAGTCAAGAGTTAGGTTTATCAGGATATTCTGGATATTCTAGAGTTACTGGAGGCAGGATGGATGGCATGGCGTATTACTAGTATATAGTATTTCTTTTTTCCGCTGCATTGTTTGATGTTGTTGTTTGTTGTTGTGCACTCTGATGATATGATGTAGTGAAATGTGATAAAATGTAATAACTGATATAGTTCTTTGTTTAAAGATTATTCATTTATTATTATATGTTGTTCCGCTGCGAATTGTGAGATTCTGATATTGTTGTTCTGTTGTTCCGTTTTATTTCTATTTTCTGCTATCTCTTTTCTCTCTATTTTCTATCTTTTTCCCTCTTCTTCTCCCTTTTTCTTTTTTTCTTAAACCATAACATTTCGGGTTTCCGGCCTTCGATTTCTCGGCAGTCGATAAAGTGAGTATCGATGTTGAATTTTTGAAAGTCGAAAATTTCCGGGACGTTACAAATAATATGATCCGGAGAACCACAATTAAAACACTTTCGAACGAAAGATGTTCCGGAAGACTGAGGCTGAGAACTAGGACCACCTGTCTTCTTCTTCTTAAAAGGAAAAGGCTTCTTCTGAATTGAAAACGGCCTCTTGTTGGGGTTCTTGGAAACCTCAACATCAACATCACTATCACACTCCTTCTCGACGGTCTCGAGATGAAGTGCCGAATCAACCAACTCCTCAAAAGAAAGCTTAAGTTGGAGCAACAAAAATTTCTTAAGATATTTCATAAGACCAGAAACAAATTTCAAATTCTTCTTATAAGAAGTGCTGATGAATTCAAGACCATACTGAGATAAAGCCTTGAATGATGCAACATACTCAGAAACAGAAGATTTCCCTTGCTTCAACTCAAGGAAGCGACGGGTCAATAAAACTTTTTCAGATTTAGGAACGAACTTGAGTTCAAATCGCTCCCGAAACTGAGTCCAAGAAAGAGTAGACTCATCAATTTCGGCTATAAGAAGCTCATACCAATCAAGAGCACGCTCTTGTAATAAGCTAGAAGTCACAAGAACTCTATCATGGTCAGAAAGATCCATGCGAGAAAAGGTACGCTCGCACGTGCGAAACCAAGCTTGGACTTCAAGAACGGACTCAAAGCCCTTAAACGGCTTTCCTCCAAGATGAGAAAAATCACTGCACTGACGTGCAAAAGAAGACTTGCAAGATGGAGATACTCGAGGAGGAACTGGAGGCTGAGTGCTCCTAAACAATTCCAAAAACTGATCGGCAGACATATAAACGCCATCCGGATGTGAGCCGCTGGATTGCCCAGCATCCGAACGTCATCCTCTGCCTCTTCCAGCCATACGCTAAAAGTAAGATAAGAACAAGATTATTCACAAGGTAGATATTGCAATATGGGATACTACGGAATAAAAATGCATTCCTAGACGTATTCCCAAACTCTATCTAACCTTGATGGAATAAAGAGACACGATGATTCAAAGATTTGTATCACTTGTACACTTTGATGTACCGTAATATGTGCATCTATTCTGTGTTTATCATATTTTGTCCGAAACTCAGCTCTGATACCACGATGTGACGCCCCACCTCTATACCAACGCTAGCCAAGGACACTACAGGGTAATGCCGTCAACTAACATGGAGAATAAGGCTGGTTAGGAGCGACCATCTATAGCCTTGCTCTAATTATCTATTGAATACATCGACAATACACATACCAAGCAGGTCGACATACCCAATGAATACTTAAAACAAAACCATAGGTGGTTGGATCTATCAGAACAGAATATAACAACTCAAATGTAATATACATCACAGAACAGTAGATCATCATATACACATACACTGATACATAACAGAGTATACAAAATAATACATGTCGAGTGGTATAGCAAACCACAATATACAGACGAGTTCCAGATGAATACATATATCAGAGTTACTACAAAATGGGACTACACAAAAAGCTATGACAAAAAGAAGCTAGCGGAGTAGTCCATGCGGAAGCAAAATAGGCTAAGTCCAAAGTACCTAACCTAAAACATCTCGGTCTGACCCAAGTATAAAATACACGGGTCAGTCTAGCTAAACAAATCAGTTAGATAAACTGAACAACAATAAACCTGCAAGGTTACAAAGCATAACAAATATCTCGAAAGGAGATAACACATTCATCTAACAAAAGATGAATCATATGATAACAAGCCTCGTATCATCAGCAACATATAGAAACAAAGGATACAAATATCCTAAATCAAGCCAAAGAGGCAAATAACAAATACCAACAAGGTATACAAGTTCCGCAAGGTAAACGCTATGCATCATGCGGCTCATAATGACCAACATCGAAGGGCGATACCTAGGGAATATACATATGAGTGAAACATAAGAAAATTGCTCGAGCTCAGTACCGTATAAACAAGGATCCATGAGCCCGAAGACTCCAAACCCAATATCACCCATGCGGCTCATAACGACCAACATTGGAAGCGATACTAAAGGGAAACCCAATATCACCCATGCGGCTCATAACGACCAACATCGGAAGCGGTACTAAAGGGCAACAAACCTGAAGGCACAAACCCGAAGGTACAAACCCGAAGGCAACATACCCGAAGGCAACATACCCGAAGGCAACAAACCGTAGTGGTGAAGGTCAGAGACCTAGTACTGGACACCACTAACTGGCGGAATGTGTCACAACTCTCGAAGAGAAATCCGAAAAGTGTTAACGTATGTCCCATAACCACTCGTTCGCACTAAACGATTTACTATCCATCAGCCACTTTCACACTCAAAGCAGTACAAAGTTCACCTCATATCATCGGTAAACCAAACCCGAAGGTCAAAACGATCCATCGAATAGGTCGGGAATTAATCGGAAGGAGAAATGCACAGATTCATGGTCCATGTTTTGCCCAACCATTTAATCACCCTTCCACTTTGCTCGAAGTGCGAAAGTGTGTGTTTTAAATAGAATTTATAAATTGTAGAAACGAGCTTTTAATGTGATCCGAGAGATTATTTTACAAAAACCCGTGGTTGAAGTCAAGAATAAGTTATCAAAGCCAAAGATGCAATGACAACCACTAAAAAGCAACTTGAATCGATAAAATTTGGAAAACAAATCAAAATATGCAAAAATAGGCAAAACAAGCAAAACATGAGCAGGTCGGTCGACCGGTTGCAGGGCTCGGTCGGCTGGCCAGATGCAGGAAATAAAAAAAACTCGACGTGAGCAGGTCGGTCGACTGGCTACAGGGCTCGGTCTGCCGAACTGCATAAATTTACAGTTTCTGCCCTTTTTTCCATGAATTGCAATTTCTTCCAAAACGCGATCGTTCGAGCAATGGACCTAAGGAGCCTTAGCCAATAGATACCCCAGCTCCATTAGCTCTCCGATTCGCAACCAAAAACATATTCAAACATCAAAGTTAGGATCTTTAAAGAATTGAACCCAAACACTAAAAATTTGGATATTCTCTAATTCAATCCAAACCAAAAGCAAGAGCATATGAACAAGTGCTAGGAATTCATACCCAACACCAATGAAATCAAGAGAAGTAGATGTGAGTTCAAAACTCACCTTTAATCCCACAAACAAAGAAGATGAAGGAGCTAAAACACAAGGAGAAGACCAACTAATCACTACTTCAACCCAACAAGCTTCAATCTAAGAACAAACAAGTATTTCCTAAGTTAGGTTTAGGAAAACTTTCTGAAATTGAAGGAGAAAGAGTTGGAGAAGAAGAAGAGAGACTTATCTATGGCTTCTCTATGATTTTGGAGCAAGAAATCAAGTTACAAAGGAGAAACCAGGGCTTGCAATTTCTATTTCCTCTTCCCTTCCACCATTTTCAGTTTTGCTTGAAAATGAAAATGAAATGAAGATGAAATGAAGAGAAGGGGTTGAGTTAGAGGGTTAATTAAGCTAGTGGGCTAAACCCAAACCTAAAACCCAATAGAAAAAGGGTCAAAATTTTACAAACTTCAAACATATCAAAGATTATACTCAAAAAGATCGCAAACGCCATTTTGGAACCAATGGGGGTAGTTTGGAGCTCCAATTTGGCCGTTTGCAGAAAGTAGCATTTCGGACCTAAATCCGACTAACGACGCTATATTTAAATAAAACATTTAAATATAAAATCGCTAAATATGCGGGTTGTTACAGATGGGATGGGCTAAAATGACGATTTTGGTAAATTTTAGTGATTTGAAACATTTGGGGGTCTGAAGTATCTTGTGAATAAAGTAAGTGATCAGGCTCATCATAAAAATTATCAACTTAATGGTTTAATCAATGGGTTAGCAGCAGTGAGGAAATTAAGTTTGTAACCCTAGTTATGTTCAAATATGTGAATTGGACCTTTTCTGCCTCAATGTTTGTTCGAGTGTGAAGCCGCCTCGGGAATACGTAGTTGGGTCCATGACGAGTTTGTGGCCGAAGTAGCAGCTCTAATGGTGGTCGGAGGAGTTTGGATTCATCGTTGATAGGTTAGAGTTTGTGGGGAATGTTGTGTTCCAGGTTTGGAGTGCTACAGGTTGGGTTGCATACTAAATTCCTACCTGAGCAATGATGGTGATTTTGAAAGGACGTGGTGTTGTCTTGAGATGATCGACGGTGGGTTGAAGCGCTGTTGGATAGCCGGAGATGGCCAGAGCCACGGTGCACATGCACCGTGCAGTTGAAGTTCTATTGAACTTTTTGTGTGTGCAGGGATTTTTACTTGGGGAAGACTCGGGTCCTTCGAGTATAAGACTCGAAGAAGTAGGGCTAAGGACTCGAAGCTAAACTTGTATGTGCTCGAGTACATTTTAGTTGCAGGTCTTGATTCTGTAACGTCACAGTTCAGTTTTGTTTGAATTTGAACTAAGAAAAAAAAGCAAAGCCTGATTTAAAACAAGTTTTGAAGCAAGTTTAAACTATGAATTCAAATAGGTTTGATTTTCAGGTTTTGAAATAACAGATTTGCAAAAATAAAATAATTAAAACTAAACCTGCACAGTTTATATAAAGTGAATTTAAATCTGAAAATAAGAATTTAAACAAGATTTAAATTTTAAGTTAAAATCTGAATTTAAATCTGAATCCAAATTTGAAGATTGAATCTGAAAGTTCAAATAAAAATAAGTTATAAATTCAAATGTTATGATCAAGTTGAACATTTTAGAATTTTATAACTTATGAAATGAAAATTTAAAACAGCGTTTTAAATTTAAATCTTTGAATCTAAATCTGAAAGCATGGTTTAAGTTTTGGGTTGTAATAAAAATAAAATTTGAATTTATATGTTTCAATATCATTTGAAATATTTAAGGTAATTTTATTTAAATTGAATATAGGATAAATTTAAACTATTCTTTTAAAATTGCTTTAAGAGGTAAGTGATTCTTTAAAATGAAAACTAAAGAATTTTTTTTTAATACTTCAAATCTTGTTTAAAGTTTAAATTTAATTTCATTTTAATTTTAATTTAAAATGGAATTTAGTAAATTTAAAAGCAAATTTGTTTTTAATTTACTTTGATAATGATAATTAAATCATTAATGAGGTTTATGATTTTCATTAAATTGTTTTGAACTTAATAATTATCTGATCAAGGTAATTAAGATTTTAGTTAATTTAATTCATTGATAATTAGGCTAGTTAATTAAATAATTAAGGGGTTTATTTGATTAATTAAAAGGATTAAGTAAGTTAATTAAATTTTATTTAAGTGTGTTTAGAAATTAATTTAAATAAGATCTGATTAATTTAATTAATGAATTGAATTATTAATCAAGTAATTAATTATTAATTAAGTTTTAATTGTCACTTGATTAATTTAATAATTAGAAATAAATTAATGAATTTATTTAAATAAATTAAGAATTAATATTGATTAATTCAATTAATTACTTTGGAAAAATAATTAATAATTTGTTATTGGTTAATGAAGGACATTAGCTTAGTATTATTTTATAATTAATTAATGTAATTAATTTTAATGATTAATTGTATTAATTAACTTAAAGATAATCATTTGAGAATTGTTTAAGTATAATTACTTAATGAAAGTAATTAAGAAAATTAATTAGTGATTATAATTAATTAAGTTGTTTGATTAATTAAGTTAATTATTTTATTTTAATTAATTTAAATTAATCACTGGTTGATTTGAGAATAATTACAAATGGAAAATTTCTTAGTGAAGTAATTAAGAAAACAAATTACTGGATGTAATTTAATGGAGGAGTTTTGGAAATTAATTACTTTGTGTAATTAATCTGTAATTTGTATGTTGATTAATTACTTAAGTAAGTAATTAAAAATTAATTACTTAGTGTATATAATTTATGGTTTTGATAATTGAGTTATTTGAAGAAAATAAATAGATGTAATTAATTTAATTAATTACTTAATGTGATTTAACAAGAATGATTGATCAATAGGGATAATTGATAATTAATTTGAAGGGTAATTAAGTAAAATAATTTGGGATCATTAATTTAAATAATTAAAGATGTAATTAAGTATTAATTAATTAAGAACAATTAATCAATGAAGGTATTAGTTAATGTAATTAATTAAGGATTAATTAATGAAGTAATTACAGGTTAATTATAGGTTTGGTTTGGAATAATTAATTTGTGAAATTAATTAGAGGTTAATTACTTGAATGTAATTAAAGGGTAATTAATCAAGATGATTAATTAGAGTAACTTGTTAAGAGTAATTAATTGATTGATTTATTTATAATTAATTGATATGTAAGCAAGATTTATATGGGTGAGTAAATAATTTAATTCATTTTATATTAATTAAGGAAGATGTAATTAATTTAATTCATTTTAAATTAATTATAGAATGATGAATAAATAAGTCATTGCTTATGAATGATGATTGATATTTATTACCCTGAATGATTGAGATCTCAGTTATGAGATAAATGATGTTGTGTGATTTGGATGTTATGGTTGCATTGAGTTGATAATATGAATTATCTGTTTAAGTTGATGATATAGATTATCTGTTGTGATGATAATATTGATTATCTATTGTGATGTTGAGAATTATCTATCTGTGTGTGTATAGATTATATTGAATTGAATTGTTTTAAATATTTAAAACAACTTGGACCTAAAAGACACGCTTTGGATTTCGATGAGACCGGGATCGGGTTTCCATATTTGGATATCCGAAAACCACATCGATGCAAATTAACGATAGGTCGTGAATCTCATGTGAAGAGTGAAGACTCGAGGTGTAAGGACTATACGTCAGTATAACTCTAGGGGTGATTCCGTGATGAGTTTGACGGAATTAGTTCTTATAGGTTCGAGATGAAGATTCAGAGTGCAAGGGTTATCGTCGTTAACTCTCATGGTGATTCCAAAATGAGTGTAACGAGATAATGCCTTTGGTTTCGTTCGAACCCGAAACGAACTTGTATGGATTGAAGGCTTTCAGAACATCATCAGGTGGACGATGAGCATTCTAAGAGATGTGTTCTCTAAAGGTAATCGTAGTCTCAAGCCTCATCAACCGGGAATGGCTAAAACAGGGGAGGTGCAGCAAGGCTTCGTGGGTAGCCCCCACTGGATAGCGAGATTGATCCCTGTCTAGAAGTCCCTTTATATTCGGTTGTGTGGGCGGTTGATTGCAATAACTGCCGGGGTTGTCTTGTTCGGAACTGTTCAGTAAAGAATGGTTTCGGCCTTGTGTTGCAGGGGAGCGGGCGTACTTCTCGGTATGGTGATCTAGGCCATGCACTGTGACGGGCGGTACCCCAGTAGCCCTGCCATTGTATGGAATCCACAATCCAATAAGTGCCAACGGTTTTGATTGTATTACCCACTTTTGTGGCTAGTAGCTGGAATTTAATCATGTAACAATTTCACCTATTTCTTATTTATTTGAAAACCCTAAACACTATTATAATATTATCGGATTTCCTATCAAATGTTTTGGTTAGCGTAAGGTAAAAACTTTTCCATGTTTATATGTGGGAAGTCTTACGTGATACATTTCTTTCCAAAGGTTTTTAAAGTTAAGCAACCTTAACATGTTACTCACACCAGACCCATGTCTGACCCGGAGTTTATCTTTGTTTTCTTAAACTCTTGGGTACTCAAATTTTTTCTAGTAGTCAAGAGGTTCAGGTTTGCTTTGACGAATAATGGAGGAGTAATGGAGCAGGAGGCTTCTGCGTTGTAGATATATAGTTTTCCGCTGTGTGTTCTCTGTGTTGTGATTGTATTGAGTTGTAAATACTAGACAGGTGTTTATAACTGTCTGATATATGTGATGTGTATGTTGTGTATCTCTGATTGATATTGTAGACTATGTAAATACTTATGTATTAATATAATTTATTCGTTCGGCTGTTGAGATTCTAGTGTTGTTTCCTTCTTTCTCTTCTTTCTTTTCTTCTTCTATCCCTTTCTTTCTTAACCGATGATGCGATTTTCCGGGAGTGGAAAGTCGAGTCGTCACATTGATAATATTCAATTTAATAAATTTTATAATCTTTTAAAACCTCTAAATGAAAATCAAGTTATAAACTCATACCATTTTAAATCTAAATTTATTTACATTCCGAATCCAATTTATTCAAGAACAATTCTTAAATAATTCAATTCAACCCAAATTCAATATTTATCTTCCAGCTTAAATTTCATTTGAGTCATTATAAATTATATATATATAATATCTTAAATAGGTTCTTACCCATATAATATAAACCATCAAACCCCATTATTAACTCATTTTAACAATTTTATACATAGCTTGAATTCAAGAATTTGACTACATATATATGTAAATAATACTTATATAACATCAAAGTTTGTATTTAATAAACCGTATATTTCTTTCCAAAAACTATAGAAAATCACTTCAAAATATTTCTATATATAGACCGCGGTGCCTGTATATAATTTTCTATCCTATGGTCAAGTGATATGGATATTTATCATTTCAATCCACAATTTAAAAATAAAAATGCGGTTGTATATCATTTCAAACCGCAATCCCGAATGAGATGAAATGTATAATAACTTGTAGTTTATAACAATACACAATACAACGTCCATTCATCCAATATCATCCATCAACCATTTATCAAAATCATCATCCAATTCAAACAATACATCAATATATAACAGGTAATAAATAACAGGCATTCATTGGCAGTTTATTATGCAAATGAAATTAACCGATAATTTAACTCGTAGTTTATATGCATAATAAATTAACTAAAAATTTAACTATCAGTTTATATGCAATAATAAATTTAACTAGAAATTTAACTGGCAGTTTTTATGCAATAATGAATTAAATAAAAATTTAATCAAATAAATGCGATTTAACTGAGATGATGAATAAAAATATGCCAAGCAGCGACACTTAAATTTCTACTGATATCATAAATCAATTTAACAAACATAAGAAATTTTAGAAATTGTGAGTGGGTTAAAACACTCACCTTTTTTTGAATTTAAATTGAATTTGAATCCAATTTAAACCCAAAATTCAAACTATCTCAGAATCCGTCCAAACTAGCGCCAAAATCTCTGAAATTCAGATACGAAACGAGCGTAGAAAACCGCGCGTAATTTCGACCTCGTATGAAATAGTTATTGATGTCAGAACACTAGAATTCAATTTTAAATGAAAATAAAATAAAAATACAAAAAACAAAACTCTCGCACGCGTGGCTCATCTTCCAAATAGCCCTCTCATGCACGAGACAGCAGGGCTCGTTCAAACCCTAGCAGATACGCTCTGCCGCCACGTTTCGAACATCGACCGCAGATCGCGCCGCCCATCCATAGCTCGAGATCCCGTTCGCTCCGCCTATGGCATGCGACCCCTCTCGATGACCTCGCGACCACGAATCGGCCATAGATGGTACAGCTGCCGCATGGATTACTTACCCTAGGTCGAATTATCTACGGCCATCACACCATCCAAAACCCAAACAACCTATGCCGATGAACACCCCTCGGTCTGCTCTAGGCTCCCTTGACCTCGATTCGTCGATCGGACGACATTGATCAACGCTTGATTTAACGGTCGAGAATAAAAGCCAAATTTCTGGTCAAACCATGAAACAAATCGAAAAACGAACAGTACTAGAAAATTACGCTCATTGAGAACTTCAACATATATTTTTTGTGAATTTTTCTGAGGACTTTGGATTTTCATTAAATTTTGAATTTGCAATTAGATCTAGAGTTTGCATCCATTGAGGAAGAGGAGGAGCTGATGAAATCATATGCACAGGCAAATGATAATAGGCGTAGGCTAGGGTTTAGCAAGGTATTTATAGATAAGGTTGGAATAGACAGATGGATCCGAATTATAAACGTGCTAAACGATAATTGGCCCAAAAAGCCCATTCTGACTCCGGAACGAAATTAGGTCAACCTATATATCAAAATAGATATTTTAAAATATTTTAAATGCGATGAAAAAGGTTTTAGGTTCAAATTGCATCGTATGAAGAAGTTATGCTAAAAATAATATTTTCCAAATTGATTTCAGTTGATTTCAATTAATCGATTTCAAGAGGCGTTTCAAGCCCATACGATCAAACAACAAGTCCGATCGATACGAAACTTGAAAACCTACAATAATTTCCCATTACGGATCCGATAAAACTTGTTTCATCGAAATCCGAGTCAGTGGCCAAAATGGCTATTTTTACATTAATTAAATAAATTAATAATTAATTAGTAAAATCCAATTTTAAATTTTATTTCTAAAATTGACCAATTTTATCGCTCTAATATTTCTCAAACATTTTAAATGATTTAAAAAAAATTAAATGTCAATTTATAGAAGATTAATTATAAATTTCAATATAAATTCTCAATTTCATTAAATTCAAAATTATAAATGAAATTCCCAATAATTCTATTGAATTCACTTTTCATTCTATTTTTCATTTCATTATTATTACGGATAAAATTAACATTGAATTCAAAATCTATGATACTGCTATCTTTACATCCCATCTAGTTTCAATCAACGTAATATTAAAGGTTGAATATCATTTATTTGCAATAAATTCAATTATTGAATTTTTTTTCTCACTTAAATCAAATAAATAAATCTTGCTTCTAAATCTCTAAATCAACAAATTTCCATAAAATAAATAGGCTTAGCATAAATTACATCTTATAAAATTAACCCTCTTTAGTGATAAATCAAATCTACCCTAACTGCATAATTTAAGTCAATTAATTGTAATTGATTCCACAATAAATGTTATAAATTATAAATTGGAACCTCAATAAATTCGCTTATTGATTTAAAAATCTAGCAATTCAATAAATAGACATTTTATGGGTATACATAACATTGAATTATAATACATTTCATTAATGTATTTATTAAATTTATTTCCAATTAACGTACTTACCTAATTTCCTTAAATTGCAAATTTGATTTCCAAATTTTATGCAACATACTAAAGAAATAAAACACATATTAATTAATTCATTTATCCAAATCTTTTTATTAAGTTCAATACTACTATATAAACTTAGTTACCTTGTTTTTTCCCATTCATTACTTTAATATACTCATACTAAGAACTCCTAACCATTGTATTCCAATTCACACAAATGTAACATTTATTTTTATTTATTACAATTTATCTCCAATTCCAATTATCTAAATGAATAGGTAACCTAAAATAACATTATCGTTACTCTTTAGTCGCATAAGAAAGCCTTTAATACTTACAATTCTTATTTCATTCATTAATGCCATCATTTATCAATTATTACATAATTTCATTTATTAATATTCATGATATTCATGCTATTCATGTTTAATTCAATTCCTTTGCACATTAATTCATTTACTAAAGTTTACAATCATTTTTTATATACTTTCCTTCTTATAATATTAAACTAGTAGCATTCCAATTATACTTAAGTTTATATTTCAAACCAATTACTAAAATATCTTACATAATATTGAATCCATTCAACTACCTGTGATTTTAACATTTCATTAGTTAATTCAATATTCCCGTTTGTTTCTTATAGTAGACATATAACCAAGTATGCCAATTTACACTATTTCAATTAATTGCAATGTAAGTTTTATGTAAATTTTAATTACCATTGACAATCTATTTTATACAATAATTAAATGTTTACATATGTTACTTATTAGATTTTATAACCAAGCATAGCATGTTTAAATACAATGAATTGGAATTTCATTAAGATTGTTGACAATTAACTTGTATTAACATTGTTTCATTTTAATTTAGTTATTATTCCATTATTAAAATGATTTTTTTATTTTTTCAATATTAACTCATAAAATAGTATTAAATTACCAAATTTTAAACATCGAAAATTTATGGGTCATTACAAAAACAATGAAAATTCAACTTTCGCAGCATTTAGAAAAAATGCTACAGAAAGTTATCTTTAAAACAATTCAATTTAACAAAAGACAACATTCAAAAGTGCTGTAATAGGGTTGCACTAATTCAAATAAAACCTTAGTAAAATTCAACAACTATAGCACTTAAAATGTGCTATAATAGCCTTTAATTCAATTCATCCCTTTACTTCATTTATTTTAACTAAGCATTTACAAATGCTATAATATCCTTTACTTTAGAAAATAATAGCATTTAAAATTGTTGTTATTAAATACCAAATATTCACTATACTTTCACAAACCATTAAATTTTTATTTAAATCATTTCAAACTGATAAAATCATATACTTTTCACTTTTATAACCTTCATTTAATTTTCCTTAAATTCATGATTTTATAAAGTTAAATTTCCATTCAAAAATCAATGTTTAATAATAAATCACTTATTAAATTCAAACATTCAATTTCAAGTCATACAATTAAATTTTTAACTTAACACTTAAGTTTAAATTTCAAAATATGACTTATTTTACATTTATTTACTTAACTTCAAAATTCACTTTTAACAAAATTCATACATCCCAATTTAAGTTATATTTCAAAATTTCAACTTAAATATTCATTCATTTCACATTTTAATTTTATTCAAAAAAATCATTAATATATTATAAAATATATTTAAATTTCATATTAATTCATAATATCATAAATTTATCATATTTCATATTTTATTTAAATTCCATTACAATTAAATCAAAATTTCCAAAATAATCTATATTTCGAATTTCCACTTTATCATTAATTTCACTTATAAATTCTCAGAAAAATCACAAACTATACAAGAATCATTTTTAATTAAGTTTAAATCAAAATATTATAATATTTACATTTCTAAAATATTTTAAATTTTTTAGAAAAAGATATTTTGATCACAGGTCTGTATTTTATTTTCTAGCCTAGATAATGTGATACGAGTAATATATCATTTCAACCCGTAATTTATATAGAAAACCTGGGTTTTATCATTTCAAACCCGCAGTCCCAAGTAAATGAAATAATTTGAAAATCATTCAGGCCTATCATTTCAGCTCATAACGATTTTCCCTTATTCTAAAGTCCGTTTGGGTATGTATCATTTTAACCCATTGTATTTCTAATCTAAAGGGAACTTGTAGTGCGATAAACTGATATAAATAACAGAACAACATAAATAACAGTAATATATGATATAATAGGTAAATAAGCATGGGTGAACATCATATAGTCATAACATAGCATATATAATATGGCTATGCATTCTACAGATTCAAAAGTGGTCGATTTACCAGTTATATAGGTATAAACTATCTGGTGAGAATAACTCACTAGTTAGCTGGAGATGACAACAACGAATACACAACTGAGATCCACACAAGCACGGAAGCATGACACAGATTCGAGTGAGAGAGCCAAAGATCAATTTCCTTGAATCCAAATCAAACAAAATAATATAATAATCATAAGCTTTCAAACCCAAAATACGATTAAATTATACTAGAATTAACAGCATAAATCAAAGTTGAAATGCTGTGCACTTACTTCCAACACTCTTTAATTTCAGCCATAGGTGTAATACATGTCTAAGGCAAGGGTTTGGATCTGGTTATGGGTGGATATGGGTCGGCCTACATGGTTTGAAGATGGTGCAAAGGTGTGGTGATGTAAAACAACACAACAATCAACACTACAAGCTATATCACATGGGTTTCAAGCAAAACACGGCTCGACCCAGGCACATGTGGCACGGCCATCACTGGTATGGTCAAGAGGTGACATGGAGGAGGTGTTTTAGGTTGGATGGAGGTGGTGGTGGTGGATTAGGTGGCGGCTAAGGGGGTGATGAAGTGGTGGAAGCAATTATATGCTCAGTTATGGTATGTAGATGGAGTTTTTGTGCATTTGGTGATGGATTATCCAACTATGGTGGCCCGGCTTGGGGTGGCCAGTGAGGAGGAGGTGATGGATTCCAATGGTGGTAGAGGTGGCAAGGTTGAAGAAGGAGCATGGCCGATCCTAAGAGAAGAAGAACAAGTGCAAAATCCATGAATTCAAGCATAGAAACAATAGAAAATAATTAAATTTTTACCAATTTCTCTTCACAAGCTATGGTCAAATATTTTCATAAATGAGATGAGAAATGTTGTTTGCGTGAATGAGATGAGGTAGGCGGCTGAAGAGATGAAGTGATATGGCCAATTGAATGAAAAGTTATGTTGAAATGTGAAAAGGTATGAATATAAAAAGCTTTTAAAACAAAAAGTCACAAAACCTTTCGCATTTCTCATTTTTCTTTTTATTAATTTAAATAACTGAAATATATATTTAAATTAAGTTAAAATACGAAAATATAACAAATAAACCAAATATAAATAAATAATATCAATTCTATATAATTAAATTAAGAAAATAGCACAGAAAATGAAAACTAGTCTAGAAAATTTGAAAATAAATGGAATAAACTTTAGGAAAATTTTATGTACTTGAAAAATAATTATAAATGAAGACAAGAACATAAAATAAAAATCATTCACAAAAATAAATAAATAAATTTTAATTAAATATAATTTAAATGGAGAAAATAGTAGAAAAATAGAAAACAGCGTTTAAAAATAGGAAATAAATGAAATAAATTTTGGAAAAACTCTATTATCACTTTAAAAATATTTAGAAATGGAATCTCAAAAATAAAACAAATTTAAAATAATTTCAAAACGAAATAAAGTCAAATTTAAATTATGTTCAAAAATCTAAGGTTGTTACATTCTCCCCGACTCAAATTTTTTCGTCCTCGAAAAGAACGGAAGGGAAAAATAAAGAGAAACAAGGTAGAAAAATAAAATAGTGCCTGAATGAATAATTCCGGATTCGAAGCATGAATGATCTCCTTCGTTTCCCAGGTACAATCTCAATCGTCAGTACTCCACTATACTTTGACCCGATTAACAGATTTCCTTTTGAGCTGCTTCATATGGCTGTAGACATACGAAGTGGCTTCCTCTCAACAGTCAGATTAGGCTCAAAATCCAAACTATCAAGAATAGAAGGCTGGACAATAAGAGATGATCATGAAGATGACGGCCGAAGATGCGAGACATGGAATACATCATGCGGTCTAGAAATTTTCTCGGGCAAATCTAAATGATAAGCCAAAGAAGCAATTCTTTCCACAAATGCGAAAAGGACCCTCGAAAAGTAAGGACACGGTAGGAATAGTTAGAAGGGAAAATAAATTGAAAGGTAAGGATGAACTATTATTTTAAAACCATCAAAATTTCAATTTAAAATTTTATATTTAACATTTTAAACATTTTATAATATGATGAATAGTCATTTAATTCAATTTTAATAGTTTGAAGTAAACAATATTTTAAAGCATTTTAAATTATTTAGAAAATTAAAATAAATGATCAAAATATCCTTTATATAATACTTTATCAAAATACTTTTATGACTCGATGTCTTAACAAGTTTACTTTCGTTCCTACAGACGCTGGCCATGCGTTGATCAGGCACAAAGCTAGAATTCTCTAGGTACTTAGTAGACTTATCTCAACACCCGGTGAAAATACTGGAAAAACTTTTAAAAATAGATATGGAAAGTATAATCTAAACAAAACAACCAAACCGAAACATGTCAAACATGGAACGCGGGCATAAAATGGTTATGCCTAGATCCCCTAGGAAACATCTGTACCCGTAGGCCGACTACCGCAGCCCTGCAATTACTCCATGAAGACTGGTAGTACCGCAGATACACAATGGTTACACCTGGATCCCCCTGGAAACGTTACCCTCAGGCTCTCGCAGCCCCTGCAGATTATGCTACCAAGCGACCCAATAGAGCACAGGTACACAATTGTTACGCGTGGATCCCCAGGAAACATCCGTACCAGTAGGCTCCCGCAGCCCCTGTGAATTATGCTATGCAGTCGTGACTCGTAAGACCATGTGTAACGACCTGAAATTTTTAAAGATTTAAAACTGGAATTTAATATGGTTTTGTATTAATGTTTAGATAGAGAAGAAAATCTTATAATTTATAATAAAAAGGAATGTTAGAATTTAAATGAGCAACTGAAATAAATGGAATGATATTGAAATGAATAAAACTTGGATAGATTTAATGAAACCGAAATAAATGAAATAGGGTAAGTATTATACCTGAATATAATTGAATATGGAGAAACATAAAAGTCAGTATTGAATTCAAACTATGTATAATTTGGGTAATCAAACAAGTTTATTTATGGAGTTTAAAACCTTAATTAATACGCGTAATTGACAAGATTCACATTTTTAAATATAACCGTTGATACAAATCTAAGATGTATATAGAAGTATCAGCGTAATGAAATGTAAACAAATGTTAAGTATGCTTATAGGATAACGATTGTTGGATAAAAAGAATGGGAATCAACATTTAATTATTTATTTGAATTTAAATTACGATAATATGACTTATTGCAATTAAATGGATTTAATATTCAAAAAAAATTGCGTAAATATTTATTTAGATGAAATTGAAGTTATTTATGTAATGAGTATGAACCTAATGTTAATTTTACTTATAAAATGAAAGTTGATATTGAATGAAAAGAATGCAAATATAAGTTGTGTCAATATATTGGAAAATTAGTGTATAATAAATAGGTTTTATTATAATTAAATGAAATCAAACATCTAAATATTACGTTAATAGAAAGTTAAATGGAACATAAGAATATTGTGGCAATAGTTGTAAATCCAATATTTTATCCGTTTAATGATAATGAATTGAAAAATAGAATGAAAGTGAATTTAATAGAATTATTGGAGATTAAATTTATAAATTTGGAATTTAATGAAACTGTGGTTAATATTGGAATTAATAAATTTATTTTCTCTAATTCGACATTTAAAATTTGTTTAAATCATTGTAAATGACTGAGCAATACAAAGTGATATAAATTGTAAATTTTAGAATTGAAATTAAGAATGGGCTTTATTTAATTAATTATTAATTTATTTAAAAAGTGTGAAAATAGCCATTTTGGCCACTGGCTCGGATTTTGACGAAACCAGTTTCATCAGATCCGTAACGGTGAATTATACTCAAGTTTCAAGTTTCATAGCGATCGGACTTGTCGAACGTACGGACTCGAAACGCCTTGAAATTTACGCAATTGAAATCAATTGAAATCAATTTGAAAAAATATTGATTTTTGCATAACTTCTTCATATGATATAATTTGAACCTGAAACCTTTTTCTTTGCGTTTAAAATATTTTGAAACACCTATTTTGATATATGGGTTTAACCAATTTCGTCTTGGGGTCAGAACGGGCTTTTTGGGCCACCTTAGCGTTAATGCGTACATCTATCAACCCGATCCATCTATTTTTCAATTTGCCTATAAATACCCTGCTAAATCCTAGCCACCGCCTATTCTCATTTAACTGCGCGTAAAATTTCATCAGTTCCTCTTCTTCTTCAATGGATGCAAACACTAGATCCAATTACAATCCAAAATCAAAGTCAAAAATTCAAAATCCCAGAAAAATTCAGAAAAAATATGTGCTGAAGCTCACGAAATGCGTAATTTGCTGGTGCAATTTGTTTTTCAATTCAAGTTATTTTTTTCCCTGAAATTAAAGGTTTATCCACGGCCGTTCATCATCGCCGCAATCAAAGTCGTCGGATCGGCGAACCCTTTCTCGGTTTTGGAGAGAGGACCGAGGGGACTTCATCCTCGCAGTTTGTTTCGCGAATCGATGGTTAGATCGTCGTGAAATCTCGATTAGGGTTGCAAATTTATAGGCGGCGGTGGCTTCTAGGGCGGTGCGCAGGGGGACAGACAGGTGCGGCTCGAGGCGAGCAAGACGATGGTGGTAGCGGCGTGGTTGATGGAGGCACGGGGTGGCGTACGTCGGTGGTCAAAGTTGGCAAACTTGGGTTCGGTCTCAGGTACAGAGTCACGTGCGTTCTTGTTCTGGAAGATGATGTTCATGACGTGGCAATTATGTTTGAAGTGAAGAGAAGTGTTCTTTGTTTCTTAATTTTAATATTTTAATTCAATTGCATAAATCATCATATCTATCACATAAGATATACGATTTACGCGCGGTTTTTTTTGTTAGGATCGTAATAAAATTTCGTACATTCTGATGCTGGTTTGGACGGATTTGGAAACTGTCAAAATTTTGGTTTTAAATTGGATTTAAATTCGATTTAAATTCAAAAGATGAGTGTTTTAACCCACTCACGACTTCTAAAATTTCTTATGTTTGTCAAATTGATTTATGATATGAGTAGAAATTCATTTGTGACTGTTTGGCATATTTTATTCATCATCTCAGTTAGATTGCATTTATTTAAATTAAATTGTTATTTAATTGTATTATTGCATATAAAATGACAGTTAAATTTATTTATTTTTCCACATAAACTTTCAAATTTTACAGTTATTAATTTATTATTGAATATAAACTGTTCATGACCTGTTATATTTTATATGCTATATATTGATATTTTGTTCAAATTGGATGATGATGATTGTAATAAATGGTTGATGATTGATGTTAGGTGAATAGATGATGTGTTCTATATTATATAAACTGCAAGTTATTATGCATTTTCATTTCATTCGGGATTGCGGTTTGAAATGATATACAACTGCATTTTTATATTTAAATTGCGGATTGAAATGATAAATATCCGTATCACTTGATCATAGGATACGAAATTATATACAGGCACCGCGGTATATATATTTTGAAAATGATTTCTATGGTTTGGATAGGATATGGTTTAATAAATATTAATTTTGATCTTGTATAAAATCTTATTTATATATACATATATAGTTAAATTTTTGAATTTAAGTTATGTATAAATTTGTTAAACTAAAATAAATAAGTTGAGTAATGGAGTTTGATAATTTATATTATACGATTAAGTACAGGTTTAAGATATTGTATATATATAGAGTTTTAAATGGTTTAAATCAATTAAGAATGGAAAATAAATTGGAAATTTATTTGGAATTCAGCTTATTTAAAAATTAACTCCCCAAGTTGGTGTAAACTTATTAAACTTGGAAATTTTAATGGTATGATATTTATAAGTGGATTTTTATTCAAGATAAATTAAATGAATATTTCTAGTATAAATAAATTGAAGGAAATTGTTATCCCATTTTTTGGACAAAACTGGAATATCAAAGTTGAGCGCGTCTCTACCACGACCGAGCTAAGAAGAAGCAATTAGCAAGCGTACCTAAGCCCAGAGTTCCACTCAAGATCAGAATACAAAGTCCATTCGGCCTTCTACTCTCGTATCCACTCAGCTATGCAAGTATACAAGACTCATTCGGCATTCACGGCCAGGCTCATTCGGCAGTAACATGTTTCATTCGGCCTTCCCTATGCGTCAGTTCATTCGGCACCGGTCCAAGAGAAAAGGGGCGAGATCTCTCCACCTCAAAGCCGGTCCGAGCTCCTCCACTTCCAAGCTCTTCACCACCGAATCACATACCACCGAACCAGATCAAGCCGAACCAATTCCATCTCCATGCACTACCGAGCCAAACACACCTCTCATCAACCACCGGTCCACTCCATCACCGGTCCAACCTTCATGCCGAACCAACCTCCTTCCCCAACAACGACCGAGCCAAGCTCCGCCGAACCAGAAGTTGCCAGTCCGGATTGCATCAGCCCAGGCCCACCTGCAGCTATATACTTCCAAGACCCCTGCCCCCTACCTCACTCTATAAATAGAGGGGCAGGGGTACAACAATGGGGGACAATTTTTGGAGACAAGTTTGAGAGCTCAAGCCTGGAAGGAACTCTCAAACAACTTTAGATACTTGTAATCAAAGCTTTGTACTTGTAATCTGAAGAAAAAAGGAGAATAACATATAAAGTGGACGTAGGCACGTTCTTGCCGAACCACTATAAATCTGTGTGTCTTTTACAATTTAGCCCCTGTTTTTCATATATTTGCATAAATCACCCAAATCACTAAATATAACATAAAATCAACCAACTCATACGACTTTGGGTGTTTGCGGCCATTTTTTACGCAAACATTTTGGTGCTTTCACTGAGAAGAACCAACTCCCGCTACATCGGATAGAAGTTGAATTTGAAAATCTAAGAATTCAGATCTAAGAGTTATGACGAGACAAACAAGTAAAAGGCAAAGGCCAGAGAGAAGTGAACACCAAGGAAGTCAAGAGGCTTCCTCAGGAGGGAATCAAGCGTCGATCTTCATCACTAGGGATGAGATGGAGGTCATGATGAGAAGACAAGAAGAGATGATCCAGAACTTACTTCAACAAATTGGGCAAATTAGAGCACAAATCCAAGGAGCGGCTGGAATTCAGAACGGAGCAGGACCATCTGGCGCAGCACCAGAGCTAGGGGGCACTCACGCAGAGCATGTTGATCCAACCCCGGGAAGTGAGATGGGGGCATCCGAGCCACCTGGTAGCATTAGAGGAATGAACGTTCAGCCAGGGAGGCATACACATGGAAACTCCCGCGGACTTGGGGAGCAGGTCGAAGACAGTGAACGAGAACTACAGCTTGGAGACAATGACAGATTAGCAGAGATGGTTAGAAGAGCTATGAGAGGCGGTTTAGTAAACAGAGACTTGGAAGATGTAAACAGGAGTCCTTTTTCTTCTGCAATTAGGATGGCTAGGAACCCACCAGAATTCAAGCTACCATCATTGGACATGTACAACGGGAAAACGGACCCCACGGTCCATCTAACGAAGTATATGAGACATATGGAAGTGCTGGGGGCATCAGAGGAGGTTATGGCCCGATGCTTTCCACTGTATTTGACGGACATTGCAGCGTTATGGTTTAGACAACTGGAGAGCGGCTCCATAGGAACATGGGCAGATTTAACTGAGAGATTCATGAGGCAATTCAGGGTTCATATTGCGAGACCCAAGAATGTGATGACTTTGGCAACCTTGAAACAGAAAACTGGAGAGACTTTGAGGAGCTTTCTAACGCGATTTAATGCGGCGGCAGCATCAGTGGATCGACCAGATCCATCTATGGTCATGATGGCGGCTGTATCTGGAATAGCTGGTAATACAGAGTTCAAGAATTCATTAACCAAGGACCCGCCTATGAATCTGGGAGAGTTCTATCATGAGGCTGAAAAGTTTCTGCGTTTGGAAGATGCTAGTGTAGAAAGAGAGGAAGAGGATGACGTTTACACAATCAAGAGCGGAAACCCACTTGGAAAGGGTGCGGAGACTAGCAAAGGAAAAAGAAAGGCTGAGGATAATGATGACAGGACAAAGTGGCTACGAAGAGAGCCACGATTCACCACCTATTCAGAGCTGACTGAGAGTTTGGAACGGATCTATCAGGATACCAAGGGACAGGTTCCGTATCGTAGACCAATGCGAAGGGATCCAACCTCTGACGAAAGAAAATCAGATAAGTTTTGTGTATTTCATGAATTGAATGGTCATAACACTAATGATTGTAGGCATTTGAAGGACGAGGTGGAAGGGCTTATCAGGAACGGTATGCTCCTTCAGTATGTGAGGAGGCGAACTCCAGCGGTGGAGCCAGAGCGACCACCCTCTACATCAGCTAGAGGTGACCCTAGATCAGGGCACCATTTGATTATCCATTGATTGCTTGATTAAAATAACGATGAACAAGTCGTAAGCTTCCACTAAAGCAATTAAATCATTTACACATGTGCGAGATCGCGAACGATCTCCAGGCATGCTCTGAATGATCATTGACTGCTTCAGGATGGGGACTTACACTTTGACATCCTTGCTTTGCTTCTGTTTCGTTTTGATTTGAACATTTGAATTCTTCCTGTTTGGACATTTCTGCTATAAGGTACTATTGCTTTAACATTTGTAACTCCATGGAAAAATTATTTACTTGTATGCCCGTTGGATCGCGAACGATCCACGAGCACCTATTGCATGGCAACGAACTGCCGAACTCTTTGATTCGAAAAATTCCCCCAAACAATAACTCCAACACTGATAATATTAAGTCCCCCCCGGGCACACTCATTCGCCTCGAACGGCACCCGACTTCGAACAGTCACAATTCGCCTCGAACGGCACCCGACTCCGAACAGTCACAATTCGCCTCGAACGGCACCCGACTTCGAACAGTCACAACTCGCCTCGAACGGCACCCGATCGCGAACGATCACAACTCGCCTCGAACGGCACAACTCGCCTCGAACGGCACAACTCGCCTTACCTCAAATGGCTCGATCGCGAACGGTCGTCATTTGAGGTCCGCCACCTGATCACTGACTGTTACACCTTATCTCAAATGGCTTGATCGCGAACGGTCGTCATTTGAGGACCGCCACTTGACCGCGCACTGTCGCACCTTACCTCGAATGACTTGATCACGAACGGTCGTCATTTGAAGTTAGGCGCTTGACCCTGAACGGTCACATTTCATCACAAATGGCTCGGTCTCGAACGATCGACGCGTGGACTTACAGGCTTGACCGCGCACTGTCGCACTTTACCTCGAATGACTCGATCACGAACGATCGTCATTTGAAGTTAAGCGCTTGACCTTGAACGGTCCTCACTCGACCGCGCACTGTCGCACTTTACCTCGAATGACTCGATCCCGAACGATCGTCATTTGAAGTAAAGCGCTTGACCTTGAACGGTCACATTTCACCGCAGATGACTCGATCCCGAATGATCGACGCATGGATTTACGCGCTTGACCGCGCAGGGTCGCACTTCACCTCGAATGACTCGATCGCGAACGGTCGTCATTTGAAGTTAGGCGCTTGACCATGAATGGCCGCGCTTCATCCCGAATAGCTCGATCCCGAACGGTCGTCATTTGGGGCCATATAAACTATCAAATTCTCTACAGGTTGATGACAGGATATGAACATCCGGCTCATGGCATTACAAAACACGCCTTCCTACCGCAAGGCATATTTTGGGGGGCAAAGTGTTATCCCATTTTTTGGACAAAACTGGAATATCAAAGTTGAGCGCGTCTCTACCACGACCGAGCTAAGAAGAAGCAATTAGCAAGCGTACCTAAGCCCAGAGTTCCACTCAAGATCAGAATACAAAGTCCATTCGGCCTTCTACTCTCGTATCCACTCAGCTATGCAAGTATACAAGACTCATTCGGCATTCACGGCCAGGCTCATTCGGCAGTAACATGTTTCATTCGGCCTTCCCTATGCGTCAGTTCATTCGGCACCGGTCCAAGAGAAAAGGGGCGAGATCTCTCCACCTCAAAGCCGGTCCGAGCTCCTCCACTTCCAAGCTCTTCACCACCGAATCACATACCACCGAACCAGATCAAGCCGAACCAATTCCATCTCCATGCACTACCGAGCCAAACACACCTCTCATCAACCACCGGTCCACTCCATCACCGGTCCAACCTTCATGCCGAACCAACCTCCTTCCCCAACAACGACCGAGCCAAGCTCCGCCGAACCAGAAGTTGCCAGTCCGGATTGCATCAGCCCAGGCCCACCTGCAGCTATATACTTCCAAGACCCCTGCCCCCTACCTCACTCTATAAATAGAGGGGCAGGGGTACAACAATGGGGGACAATTTTTGGAGACAAGTTTGAGAGCTCAAGCCTGGAAGGAACTCTCAAACAACTTTAGATACTTGTAATCAAAGCTTTGTACTTGTAATCTGAAGAAAAAAGGAGAATAACATATAAAGTGGACGTAGGCACGTTCTTGCCGAACCACTATAAATCTGTGTGTCTTTTACAATTTAGCCCCTGTTTTTCATATATTTGCATAAATCACCCAAATCACTAAATATAACATAAAATCAACCAACTCATACGACTTTGGGTGTTTGCGGCCATTTTTTACGCAAACAGAAATATTTATAGAAATTTGAGTTTTATTTTATGGATTTATTTTGTGAATATTTCAAACTAAAAAAATGGACAATAAATGGTTGAATAGATTTTCCAACCTTAGTTTTGAAATTGTTAAATACTCAAAGTTTGAATATATTGAAATCGAAGTGTTTATTTGAAGCTGAAAGTGAATCTAAATTTATGGGGTTTAGACCTAAAATTTTAAATGAATAAAATTGTGAAGTCGTGGAAATTATTTATAAAGTAATTTTAAATTCAACTATTTTATTCTATCTATTGTTGAATATCCAAACCATTCAAGTTGTAGAAGTTATGGTTTTATAGCTATAAATTTCGAAGTTTATGTTTGAAAGTTATAATTCAAATGTTTGGTTTCCAGATATTATAATTTTAAAGCAGTATGATTTTGGAAAAGAAATATATTTGAAATAAGAATGATATTTTTGATTTGGGTTTTATAAAAATAATATCAAAATGAATTGTTTTGGAAATGGAAATGATATCGTATTTATGGGTTTTGAAATGGATAATTATATTCTGGTTTGAAAGTATAAACTATTTTTAAAAGACCGCGGTGTTATAATAACTCTTGGTTGTTGAAGAGACCGGGATCGAAAGTTGTCATACTCTCTGCTAACTCCGAAAACCACTTTAACAACCATGTACGCGGTGGAGATTCCAGAATGAAGTAGGTTGGTGGCGGCGTTTCCTATAAGGTAAATACGTGGATCCAACTCCCGTAAGTTGGCATAAGGTGGCTAAAACAGGAGCGATCGACGGGTTAATGAGGTAGCACCTCTGATCGGACACTTCCCTTCGATACTATACTCTGACTTTGGATTGATTCAGTGGCCACCTTCACTTTTGATTTCTTTGATTTGGGGAGTTTTTTCGAAGTGGGCGGTTGTTGTGGCTACGCGTTACCACCGACCCGGAAGCGTAATTGATATATCTACCCAGGCATTGCCTAGTTGTGTCGTGTCACCTACCCTATCGCGCCTTGTACGAGTTTGGTTTTCTCCCGTAGCCCGTGTGGTATCCTCTGGTGGCTTCCCGATCAGGAGGGACTATGATATTGGATAGACTACTGGGACTATTACGTGTTAAGGTGGAAAATGTAAAGCCTTAATGTTATTTAGAAGTATGTTTATTTTACTATTAGACACTATTATAATAGCGCAATATACTACATAGTAAATAGTTTAACGGATCCTTACGAGATGTAAATCCCGAGCATCTCTTGAGTTTCTACACTCATATTTATTTCTTTTAATTTAACTCACATAAGATCTTCTAGTTTTGACTCGAGTGTTTTTGTCTTTTTAAATTCCCTTGGTCAGTCCGAGAGTTTTAGGATTTGAAGATTTAGCTTTGGAGGACGAAGACGAAGATTTGTATTACTATCTATTATATTATTCCACTACAGCAATTAATTCCGCTGCATTAATATTTATCGGTATGTGAACTCTGATATTTATTGTATAAAGAAAAATCAAATGTTTTGTAAATAGTTTTATGAACTGTATATTTATTATTATATTTTATCGTTCCGCTACAACTATTTTGTTTTTTTCTTCTCTGTATTTTTCTTATTTACCACATAACAATCCGCCCTTCTGTATGGTTTGAATTGGCACGTGGGTCAATTTAATGCGTGCGAAAAGGCGGGATGTTAAAGTTGGTATCAGAGCTTTGGTTTAGCGATAAACCTGAGCTTTGTGGGGTTTGACTCTTTATTAATAGGGTAGTAATACCCTATGGGAGTCGCTGAGTATGACGCCCCACCTCTATACCCACACTAGACAAGAACACCACGGTGAATGCTGTCAACTAGCACGGAGAATAAGGCTGTTGAGGAGCGACCATCCGTGTAATTACTTTGTGCGAGCATCAATATGTCAGATAGTATAACATGCAATACTTTATCAAGAGAAAATTCGACATACCGACACAAACTCTGTAACGACCCGTTAAATTTGATAATATTAAATGGATTAACTTAATATAATTTTTAATCTAATTTATAATAAATGTAGGAGTTGGATATAGTAACTGAGATTAAAGATTTAACAATTGAAATGTTATATGGCAATAGGTAGAATAACGAAGATTTGTGTTGTGGTTATAAGTCATAATTAGTAGATTAAAATGGTATTAATGAAATAATAACTGAATTGAATTGCAATATATAAACATCATAAAAATTTAATTGGTGGATTAAATTTGTTAAAGTTCATAAGTTTTGTAATTTAGTTTAGTAGAACTTTAAATTATAAACGAAGATTGAAATAAACGATAAATTTAATTATGTAAATGGTGACTCAAGGCCTAGGTTATAGGAATTGGAACATAATCCAATTTGAATTAAGTAGAAGATGGATTTGGTTAATATGTAAGTTATTGTTCAAGGTATTGAATAAAAACTTGGAATCCAATCATAATTTAATGATAATAACGTTAGTATTAGAGAATAAATATATTTCAATGCAGTACCCGAATGAACGGAATAAAATGAATATATATTGAATAGAAATGAAATGTAAATTGGCACATTTGGTTGAAAGTTAATTTTAAGAAACATATAAATGTTGAATTTGTGAATATTAATATAAATATTAACTTGAATGGGATTCATTAATACAAAGATGTAATAAGTGTAGATAGTAAAAATTTAATGGCTGTAGTGGATAAAAAAATCTAGTAGTAACATAAAATTTATTTATATGGAAAAAGAGTATAGATTTGAACAAATTTATGAAAATTTGATAAGAACAGTGGTTGTAATCAGTTTGGTTATTTAATATTTGGAAGATAGAGATTTGTAAATCCGTTAACGAATTTATAATGGGAAGGAATGGTAAGAATGTAAAAATTATAAGCATTTGATTCAATTAAGGGAATTAAATTATAATAAATGGTCATTTAATAAATTCAACGTTCTGTGAGAAATCATAATAGTTGTGTAAAATGTGTACAAACTTCGATTTGGAAATTTATTGGATTTATAACGGTTTTGGTATTACATTTATGAGTTTAAAAGTTATTCCATTTTGTAAAGTAATAAAAGCTTATTTAGGTGACTAGAATTTAGCGTAACGACTATTGTGTGTTACCTATTCTTGTTGCTTGTTTATTTAAATTTTGGGAATCAAATTCAATTTATCCGCCAATTTACCGCAGTTAAAGTGAAATGAATTGGTGAATGAGTAATGTTAAATACAAATAAGATGTAACCAAGAAAAATCCCATTTATAATAATTTATGTAGAATAAAGTAAAGAAACCAGGAAATGAAAATGTGAAAATGTGGATGCAATGAGATCTTAAGTAATCATAACTTTGTTAGGTAAGTGATAACGGATTTTTTTTGTATAACCAAATAAAGATCCAAATTTATTTGGAAATTAATTGCAATCAATTGAATTTATTGCAATTAAATGGATTTAATAATTAATAGTTATGTAATTATTATTTGGAAGAAATTGGAGTTATTTGTAATAAGTATGAACCTAATGTTAATTTTTCTTATAGGATTGACAATTGATATGGAAATAAAAGAAGAAAATTTGGGTCAGAAAATTTGGAATTTATGCATAATAAAATGGATTCTAACGTTAAATACTACGTTATTGAGATTTAAATTAGACTTAAAGAATAATGATGTGAATCAGGAACTAATGTTTATGGCATCTTTATTTTAGGTGAAAGTTGAGAATATAAAGATTTAAAAATCTAAAGTATGGGTTTTGAGAATATAATTTATAAAATTCTTAAATATAAGAAAGTGCAGAAATTAACATTGAAATTAATATACAGTCAACTTTTAATTCACAGCTAAGCCTGTTAAATCTTTTCAATTGATTACGAATCATATAAGAAATAAAATTTGGCAAATTTTAGAATTTAATATAAAATTTGGATTTTTATAATTTATTTAATTTATTTAATGAATATTAAAAATAGCCATTTTGGCCACGGACTCGGATTTCGACGAAACCAGTTTCATCGGATCCGTATCAGTGAATTATTATAGGGTTTCAAGTTTCGTATCGATCGGACTTGTCGTTTGATCGTACGGGCGTGAAACGCCTTGAAATCAATTTTAATAAAATCAATTTGGAAATTTTGTTTTCAGCATAACTTCTTCATACGATCAAATTTGGACGTGAAACTTTTTCCATCGCGTTCAGAATATCTTAAAATACCTATTTGGATATATAGATTTAATAAATTCGGTTCCGGAGGCATAGCGGGCTTTTTGGGCCATAGTTTATTCCGCACGTTCATTCTACGGTCTATCTACGCTACCTCTAACCCTCTATATAAACCCAGCTATTCAGCCCTTGCCTCCGACTAATTTCATTTATCTGCGCGTATTTCTTCAAGCTTCTCTTCTTCTTCAATGGGGGCTAACCCTAGATCCGATCAATTCAAAATTTCAATGAAAATTCAAACTCTCCAGAAAAATTCCAAAAAAATATATGTCGATGTTCTCGAGATACGTAATCTCATGGTGAATTTCGTTTTTCAAATGGAGTTACCGTTTACCCAGAATAAATTCAAACAGTCTGTGACCATTCATCAGCGCCGTAACAAACTTCATCTGATCGAAATTCTGTTTCTGGGTATTGTAGTATGGGCGATGGAGAGTGCATCAGTGAAATTCGTTCGTCGTTTCAACGGTCGGATGTGTCGATTTAATTCGATTAGGGTTTGTCTAAATGGCGGCGGCTGGGCGTTTGGGGATTGTTCTGGGGTCGGCGGCCGTTGGAGAGGAGGCAGTAGGCGAGGTTAGCCCTTGGCATGGCGCGGCGGCGGAGTGAGGGTGAGTGCTCGAGGTTATTGGAACTGGCTGTGCGTGTTGACCAGTAGGGTTACCTGCGTGAATGGTTGCTATGTTGCGTGCGTACGTCCCAGGCAAGATGAAGCGCCTACGTGGCAAGTTATTTTTATCAACTTGTGTCATTTTGTTTATTTTCAATTTTGAATTCAATCATCATTTTTCGCCATAACTTTCTCATACGAAGTCGGATTCACACGAAATTTCTTTTGTTAGGATCGTAATTTAATTCCGGACTTGATGACGCTGGTTCGGACGAATTCCGAGACGGGCGAATTTTTGGGTTTAAATCGAATTTAAATTCGATTTAAATTCAAAAGGTGAGTGTTTTAACCCACTCACAACTACTAGAAGCTTTTATGTTTGTTAAACTAATTTTAGAAATGAATAGAAATTTATTTATGAGTATTTGGCATGTTTATTTTATTCATATCTGTTGAATTGCATTTATTTAATTTAACTGTTAAATTAATTAATTTATTTCGTATAAATTTACAGTTAAAATTTATTTGTTTGTATATGAACTGCTAGTTAACAGTTATATAATTTATTACTGAATATAGACTGTAGATTAATAGCTGTTAAATTTAATTTGAATAAAATTGCCAGTAATACCTGTTATGTAGTACCAAAAATAATATTGTTATTGATTGATGATTGCGATTTGGATGATGGATGATGTTGATGAATGGAAGCTTATTGTATATCATTAAATTGCAAATTATCATGCATATTTCATTTCATTCGGGATTGTGGTTTGAAATGATATACAACCGCAAAATTTTATATCTTTTAAATTGCGGATTGAAATGACAAATATCCTTATCACTTGACCATAGGATAGAAAATTATATACAGGCACCGCGATATACATATAACTATTTAAAGGTGATTTCTATGGTTTGGATGGAATACAGTTTATAATAATCTTAAATTTTATATTGTATAAATATTATTCTTCCATATATATATATATATGAAGTTGAAAATTTTGAAATTAAAAGGTGTATAAATCTCTTTATTAAAAATGGAAAAAAATTTAAGAAAATGGAGTTTGATAATTTATATCATATGTTTAAATGTTAAGTTTGGAAATTTTAAGATATGATATTTATAATTGGATTTTTTCCAAGATAAATTGAAATGAATATTTTAGTATAATTTGAATTGAGAAAAATATATATTTTATTACTAGAAATTGGAGTTCTTATTTATTTATGGATTTTATGTGAATATTCAAGACTAAATAATAGAACATTTAATTTGGTTGAAGGAATAAATTCCAACTTCAGTTTTGAAATATTAATACTCCAAATGGATATATATATATATATATATATATATATATATATATATATATATATATAAATTGAAGTGGTTTTGGAACTTGAGAGAGATAATACAAATTTTGGTTTAGACTTTAATAAAGAAATGTATTTGTAAAGCCATGAGAACTATTTTCTTTACAAAGTAACATTTAAGTTAAACCTTTTAATTCATATACCGTTGAATATCCAAACCATTCAAGTTTTAGAAGTTATGGTTTTAAATTATGATTTTCAAAATACTATGCTTTGAAAATATTTGATTTTCAGACGATATGAAGTTAAAGCATTTTGATTTTGGAAAAGAATTATATTTGGGATAAGTGATAAAATATGGTTTTGGGTTTTGAAATGATATCGTATTCATGGTTATGAAATGGAATGTTTATTCTGATTTTTAAAGTATAACCTATTTTTAAATGACCGCGGTGTTATAATAACGATGGGTTGGCCAAGAGACCGGGATCGGATATCTGACATACTCTCTGTCGATACCGAAAATCACTTTGACTAACCGTGTACGCGGTGGAGATTCCAGAATGAAGTAGGTGGTGGTGACGTTTCCTGTAAGGTAAATACGTGGACCCGACTCCCGTGAGTTGGCATAAGGTGGCTAAAACAGGAGCGATTCTCAGGCCAATGAGGTCATTCCTCTGATCGGACCCTCCTCTTCGATATTATACTTTGATTTTGGATTGATTCAGTGGCCACTTCTATATTTTGATTTTGGGGAGTTAGTCCGAGGTGGGCGGTAACTGCGGCTACGCGTTTCCACCAGCCTGGATAGCAATTGGTATATCTACCCTGGCATTGCCTAGTTGTGCCGTGTCACCTACCATACCGAGCCTTTACTACGAGTTTCTATTTGTGTCGTACCTATGGAGTATCCTCTGGTAGCTTCCCGATCAGGAGGTATTACGGTACTGTATAGACTATTGGCATTATTTGTGTTAAGGGCTATATGGGTAACCCCTTAACGCTATTAAAAAGTAAGTTTACTTTATAAATAGACACTATTATAATAGCGCAATATACTACATAGTAAATAGTTTAACGGATCCTTAGGAGATGTAAATCCCGAGCATCTCTTGAGTTACTGTACTCATATTTATTTCTGTTAATTTAACTCACATAAGATCTTTTAGTTCTGACTCGAGTGTTTTTGTCTTTTCAAATTCGCTCGGGTCAGTCCGAGCGTTTCAGGATCGAAGACTTTAGCTTTGAAGGACGAAGACGAAGGAGTCGTATTATTATTATCTATAGTATTGCACCACACTCATACTGTTCCGCTGCATTGATTGTATTGGTAGGTGTAACTCTGATATTTATTGTATAAAGCAAATCAAGTGTTTGTAAACTGTTTTGAACTGTATATTTATTATTATATTTTATCCTTCTGCTGTGAGATTCTGTTTTGTTTTATTTCTTCTCTGTTTTCTTATTTACCCCATAACAATCCGCCCTTGCGTATGCTTTGAATTGGCACGTGTGTCGGTTTAAAGTGTGCGAAAAGGCGGGATGTTACAAACTCAAAGCTACTACACAGTGGCTATAATATCTTCGGAAACAAATACAGAAATAAACATAACACAAATCAGTCACAGATAATTCATATCCCAAGGGCGGAAATAGATATGAATATATATATAACACATAAAAGTGTTCATCAGAGTAGTGGTCAAACAAGATCCACCGTAATACAAAAGAATAGCAACATGTGCTATACAAAAGAATACATCTATGAGTCCATATCTCAAGTGTATACAACAAAATAAACTACTAATCTAAGTAGTTAGCCAAAAGATTATATGATAACTCCAGAAGAGAAGTCAAGCAGAAGCACCTGTAACATTTCGGTCTGACCCGAGTATTATTTAAGAAGAAAATAATAAACGGATCAGTCTAACTATAAATATCAGATGAAACGATATAGGATAAGAGCTATGACTAAACACATAACAATCACAATGCCAAGCCGTGATAAATAAATAATTGAAAAATCAATAAGATTAATCAATATCGCAAAGATCTTCTCAAAGATAAAAAGGAATGTCATACTCCTAATTTCATTCACCAAGCCACAATAAATGACATATAGATCAATGCCATTCGTAAAAGTTGGTGAAACATAAATTCCAGAAATCAACACACGAAATCCAGAAATCACAATAAAAGGATGGCCAATCCCATAAACTGGACATCAACGCACCTAGAAAGACACGCCCCATGCACAGTCGAACATCGACGCAACTAGAAAGGTACACCCCATGCTCTAGCATCGACGCACCTAGAAAGATACGCCCCATGCACACATAAACATCGATGCACCTAGAAAGATATGTCCCATGCATAAATAAACATCGATGCACCTAGAAAGATACACCCCATGTAATGTCTAACATCGTTGCACCTAGAAAGATACACCCCATGCAAAGTCGAACATCGATGCACCTAGAAAGATACGCCCCATGCATAGATGAACATCGACGCAACTAGAAAGGTACGCCCCATGTCCCGACTTATTGAGCCGATTGTCCACGAAGTAAACAAACATCGATGCACCTAGAAAGGTACACCCCATGCATAAACAAACATCGACGCACCTAGATAGGTACGACCCATGCAAGAAATGAGACGAAACTCAATAAAATGAGGAACAGTCCTCCACATAGACAAAGAGACATCGCACATTGCTAGTCTAAACCACAAAGATGATCGTCGTGATCAACGAGAAGTGTCAATTACACTAAGCTAGTAAATATATGAGTTTAGCTTCATGTCCCATAACCACTTGCTTAACTTAAATATTTACGAACAAACTGTAGATCTCCACTAGAAAATTGTCACAAGAGATTCAATCGAACAAGTCCAAGAATTAACCGACGAAGTAAACACAAGCGTTTCATACCACTCGTTTTACTAAGTCGTTTAATTAGATTTCTCATACGAGTGAGGTAAAGGTTTGTATATACTAATAGATTGGAAATCGGTTTGAGAAAACGAGCTTTGTTATAAAATAGTATTGAAATCATTTGAAGAAAGAGTTTTGATATTTACTACTAGCATAGAAAACCTTATATATTTTTAAAGTGACAAATCACAAAGAAGATTGTAAGAACAATCAATCACTAAGATTCACATTCGAAAATGTGAATAAAATCGAAAGAAATCGATACCGAATCCATCGACATGGATATTCCAAGAATTCCCGAAGCAAATAAGTCATCAAAGTCAATAACAAATGATAACAACAAATAGGGAAATAACACAAATCGATTAGAGTTGGAAATTCAGACAACTAGGCCAAATATGCATAGTTGGCAAATAGTAGCAGGTCGGTCGACCGGACTCCCTGAGTCGGTTGACCGAACCAAAAACAGAAGTGCATGGGGTAGCAGGTCGGTCGACCGGACCCTGAGCTCGGTCGACCGAGCCCTGTAGCCTGCACTTCCAAACAGAGGCAGGAAGTGCCCGTTATACAGGTCGGTCTGCCGGCCCAGGGGCTCGGTCGGCCGAACCTGTTGCTGGCACTCCCATGCCCTATTTCAAATGAGGTGCAAATCTCGATCAATTTGCAATCGCACGAGCAACGGCGCTAAGGGTTTATGCCAATCGACTACCCGGCCCTATATGCTCCTCGATGCATCACCAAAAACATGATCAAAATATCAAAGTTATGATTTTTAAAGAATTGAAACCAAAACACCAAAAATTGGAATATTCACAAAACCAATCCAAATCCATATCAATTGCACAAGAATAAGTGTTAGGAATTCATACCTAACAATCGAAGATAAATAAAAGCATAGATGTGAGATAAAAATCTCACCTTTAAACCCAAATCAATGAATGAGAAGCTTGAAGACAAGGGAAGATCAATTCCACTTCAATCTCAACAATAGAATCTTGAATCTAAGCTCAAAAGAAGAACATTCCCTAAGTTAGGTTTAGGAAATTTCTGAAATCAAAGAGAGAATGAGTTGGAGAAGATGAAGAGGAAGCTTACCAATGGGTTCTCTTGAGTTTGGAGCTAGAAGATGGATTTGCTAATGGAAACTAGGGCTTAGGATTTCCTAATTCTTTTTCTCTTCCCCCATTTTTGATGAAGCTTGAATGTATTAGGAAATTACGAAGAAATGAAGAGGATAAGGGGTTGGGACTGAATACATAAGTGGGGTTATTGGGCTCAGCCCAAACCAAAGCCCTAAGTGAAAAAGTGGCAAAAATCAACTATCTCCAAACATATCGAAGTTTATACTCAATAAGGTCGCAAACGTTATTTTGAACTAAATGGGGGTGGTCTCGAGTCCTAATTCGACTGTTTGCAAAAAGTAGCTTTTCGGACCAAAATCCGACGAACGATAAAATATTTAAATAAAATATTTAAATATAAAATCGATAAATATGCGGGTTGTTACAGACTCCCCTCCTTAAAGAAATTGCATCCTCGCAATACTTAAGAAGAAAATAAGTAGTAACAACCATAGAAGCATATCAACACAAAAGAAAATTGAAATAAGAAGTTCACCATAAAGAGCATGAAAGAGTAAGCCTGAATGGGATCGCTCGATGAATTCTCTGGATTCCCAAGAGCAATCCTTAGGATTTGGGAACCATTGAACCCTCACAAGAAGAATATCTTTATTCCGAAGGTGCTCAACCTCCGAAGCAATGATGCGAATGGAATGTTGCTCATAAATCAAATATGGTGAAACTTCAATTTCTACAATATCACCAGGCACAAGAATAAAAACCGGAATCCCTAAGGCATTTCCGTAGATAAAAGACGTGGAGAACGTCAAGACTAGCAGAAAATTGAGCTGGTGCAACGACGTAGTATAATAACAGTACGCCCGAGAAACTAGAAACTCAAATAATTTGGGACATCAGCGTAGTACAAAAACAGTACGCCCAATGAACCAAAGCCCGAACAATTTCGGAACACCGACGTCGTACAAAAACGGTACGTCCAATAAACCGATAAACCGAAACAACGATGTAGTATAATAATGGTACATCCATTGATCCAGATAAGACGGAACATCGATGTAGTATAATAACAGTACATCCGATGAACCGAACACCATAAAAGAACATCAGACACAAGTCCATAAAAGAAATGAGATGAAACTCAATAAAACGAAGTACATCAAAACGCCCGATGAACTTGATAAAAAGATAATTCCATTCCGACAACATCAAAGAATCAACCACTTGTTGCTTAATACAAAGCGCATTGGCAACACGATTTCCCTTCTAGGAATAAAAAGAATATCAAGATCACAAGATGTCAGGAACTCGAGTCAACATGAAGTTCCTTATGAGAAAATAAATATTCCAAAGATCTAAGATCGAGGTAGAGAACAAATTTCTCATCCAAAAATGGTGATGCCAAATTTTAAAAGTAAAAACAATGGCCGCGAGCACTAGATCATGAGTGGCATATCTAGTCTCGATAAGCTATAATGATTTTGAAGCACAAGTGATAGCACGTTCTCCCTTGCAAGAGAACGTCATCCAAACCAATACGACTAGTATCGGTACAAATATCAAAGTCTTGGTTGCCTTCGAAAAACACAAGAATAAGAGTATCAGAAAAGAATTCTTTCAAATAATCTTCTTTCCCAAAAACTAAAACTTTCAAAATTACAACTAACTTATGTAATCATCTTTTTAGAAAATTTTACTTATTTGAAGTGAATTTTTACTGTGTTTGATTGTCTCATCAAAGCATTTAGGAAATTCCTATCGATAACGTTGATCAAGCGCATCGACCAAAATTCTTAAAGCACTCAACGGGCAATAAAATCACAAAATCGTCATCTATATGATGAAAATATCTCTTAAAAGTTTTGAGAATATTCTTTGCTCGTTTAACAGAAAAATCAAATTGTACTTATAAATAAATCTTATGAAAAAGATTTGCAAAGATTTTTAAATTGTTATTTTCATCCAAAAATCAATAAACACAAGAATGGTCTCACCGGAATATTCATAGAATACTCGATTAATAGAATGGATGAAATAAGCTGGACAAACTGAATGACAAAATAAGTCATTCCTAAGAATCATAACGAGTGCGGAATGCGGTAGGTGGAATGCTAATATCCGCAACTCGTAGCCAAATGAAAATCGGTGGTAAGGTCGAACTAGAAAGACCTTAACACCACACAAAAGATTTCTTAGGTGATAATCCTAAGACAAACTCAAAAATACCGGAAAATTTTCACAAATTATTTAGATAAGAGAAATAACACTTTTCTCATCTTGAGGGCTTAAAGAATAAAATGATGCCTTCAAAAATTTGAAATCGGAATCACAAGAAAAAAATAGAAATCTGCTTAACAGATAGAAAATGTCGGAGATGAATAGTCCACACGGAAAAATAGGATATGGGCCTCACAACGATTAAGCCAATCCTTACAAAAATCAATTCCGAAGCCTAAGTAAAAAAATATCGGCTCGGAAAGAAAAATCACATAAAATAATTTCGACATCAATAAACACAAAATGAGTGTTGCGGATCTACCGTCCGGATTCACAATCCTCAAAGAAGTCATCAAGCCCAAAATATTTTCAAAGAAAAAGAATCACAAGTTCTTTTGATATAAAATAGTGAGATGAAACCCATATCAAAAAGAGATCAAATAAGAAGATCACAAAATAAATGTAATCAAGGATTAAATGAGAAATACCTTGACCATGAGAAGTGCCACTAGGGGATGCACTACATTGAGCTCTCCCTCCTTCTTACTTTGAAGTACGGGACATGCAGTAATATGGTGACCCGAATTTTTGCAATAGCGACAAAAAAGGGGTTTCGGACACTCCCTTGCATAGTGGTTCGTGGAACCACAATTGTAGCATTGTCCACAACTAGAGGTAGGTGCTTTTGCTACCAGAATTTGTTGCTTCCCTTTCTTATTAGAATTGGGACCCTTGAATTTGATAGGCCTCTTCAAGTTACTGTCGAAGTTCTGTTGGGCACACACAACTTCAACATCACCTTCATTATCGGCCTCTTCAAGACGAAGAGCGATATCCATAAGTTGATCAAATGAAACCTAAAGTTTCAGGAGTAATGGCTTCTTAAGATTCTTATTCAAGCCATAGACAAATCTCTGATTTTTCTTCATTGGGGTGTTAATGTATTCAACCCCGTATTTGGAAAGAGATTCGAAAGATGCGACATAGTCTGTCACAAAAGATCCACCTTGAACAAGGTCAATAAAACGCCGGGCCAAAGTTACTTTTTCAGCCTCCGGCACAAATTTCAATTCGAATCTTCCCCGGAATTGCTCCGAAGTAAGATCTGCTTCAATGATTTCGGAAATCAAGAGCTCATAGCAATCTAATGCTCTTTCTTGGAGCATGCTAGAAGCCACTTGGACTCGATGTAGATCAATAAGGTTCATGCGAGAAAAGATGTGATCGCATGATTTGAGCCAAGCTTGAATTTCAATAACACTCTCGGATTCCTTGAATGGCCTTCCACCCAAATCGGTGTAGTCTCTGCACAAGCGTGCAAAACTGGATCTAGGATGAGTAGGCTCTGGATTGGGACCGGCTGCTTGAGCGTTCTTAACAAGATCTAAAAGCTGTTGGGAAGACATAAAAACTCCATCTTGGGGAGTAGCACTAGATTGACCGGCGCTGGGACGGCCAGGTCTAACCATTTCTCTTCTTTAAGAAAGAAAGAAAGAAAGAAGAGGAAAAAGTTATTCTCAAAATAAACTTCAATCAAACTTGATTAATAAAACAAGGAATCATAAAGAAAATAGGATGAATCGGTATGAAGACTCGAATTAAATCCTAAAGCACGACTCCTAAGAAAGACTTAGGACGATGATCCTTGTTATAATATTCCATATTGTTCCGAAGTTTGGCTCTGATACCAAGCTGTGACGCCCCACCTCTATACCCACGCTAGACAAGAACACTACACTGAATGCTGTCAACTAGCACGGATAATAAGGCTGTTGAGGAGCGACCATCGGTGTAATTGTTTTGTGCGAGCATCAATATGTCAGATAGTATAACATGCAATACTTTATCAAGAGAAAATCCGACATACCGACACAAACTCAAAGCTACTACACAGTGGTTATAATATCTTTGGAAACAAATACAGAAATAAACATAACACAAATCAGTCACAGATAATTCATATCACAAGGGCGGAAATAGATATGAATATATATATAACACATAAAAGTGTTCATCAGAGTAGTGGTCAAACAAGATTCACCGTAATACAAAAGAATAGCAACATGTGCTATACAAAAGAATACATCTACTAGTCCATATCTCAAGTGTATACAACAAAATAAACTACTAATCTAAGTAGTTAGCCAAAAGATCATATGATAACCCCAGAAGAGAAGTCAAGCAGAAGCACCTGTAACATTTCGGTCTGACCCGAGTATTATTTAAGAAGAAAATAATAAACGGATCAGTCTAACTATAAATATCAAATGAAACGATATAGAATAAGAGCTATGACTAAACACATAACAATCACAATGCCAAGCTGTGATAAATAAATAATTGAAAAATCAATAAGATTAATCAATATCGCAAAGATCTTCTCAAAGATAAAAAGGAATGTCATACTCCTAATTTCATTCACCAAGCCACAATAAATGACATATAGATCAATGCCATTCGTAAAAGTTGGTGAAACATAAATTCCAGAAATCAACACACGAAATCCAGAAATCACAATAAAAGGATGGCCAATCCCATAAACTGGACATCAACGCACCTAGAAAGACACGCCCCATGCACAGTCGAACATCGACGCAACTAGAAAGGTACGCCCCATGCTCTAGCATCGACGCACCTAGAAAGATACGCCCCATGCACACATAAACATCGATGCACCTAGAAAGATACGTCCCATGCATAAATAAACATCGATGCACCTAGAAAGATACACCCCATGTAATGTCTAACATCGATGCACCTAGAAAGATACACCCCATGCAAAGTCGAACATCGACGCACCTAGAAAGATACGCCCCATGCATAGACGAACATCGACGCAACTAGAAAGGTACGCCCCATGTCTTGACTTATTGAGCCGTTTGCTCCACGAAGTAAACAAACATCGATGCACCTAGAAAGGTACACCCTATGCATAAACAAACATCGACGCACCTAGATAGGTACGACCCATGCAAGAAATGAGACGAAACTCAATAAAATGAGGAACAGTCCTCCACATAGACAAAGAGACATCGCACATTGCTAGTCTAAACCACAAAGATGATCGTCGTGACCAACGAGAAGTGTCAATTACACTAAGCTAGTAAATATATGAGTTTAGCTTCATGTCCCATAACCACTTGCTTAACTTAAATATATACAAACAAACTGTAGATCTCCACTAGAAAATTGTCACAAGAGATTCAATCGAACAAGTCCAAGATTAACCGATGAAGTAAACGCAAGCGTTTCATACCACTCGTTTTACTAAGTCGTTTAATTAGATTTCTCATACGAGTGAGGTAAAGGTTTTTATATACTAATAGATTGGAAATCGGTTTGAGAAAACGAGCTTTTCTATAAAATAGTATTGAAATCATTTGAAGAAAGAGTTTTGATATTTGAGTTTTGATATTTACTACTAGTATATAAAACCTTTTATATTTTTAAAGTGACAAATCACAAAGAAGATTGTAGGAACAATCAATCACTAAGATTCACATTCGAAAACGTGAATAAAATCCAAAGAAATCGATACCGAATCCATCGAAATGGATATTCCAAGAATTCCCGAAGAAAATAAGTCATCAAAGTTAATAACAAATGATAACAACAAATAGGGAAATAACACAAACCGATTAGAGTTGGAAATTCAGACAACTAGGCAAAATAGGCATAGTTGGCAAATAGTAGCAGGTCGGTCGACCGGACTCCCTGAGTCGGTTGACCGAACCAAAAACAGAAGTGCACGGGGTAGCAGGTCGGTCGGCCGGACCCTGAGCTCGGTCGACCGAGCCCTGTAGCCTGCACTTCCAAACAGAGGCAGGAAGTGCCCGTTATACAGGTCGGTCTGCCGGCCCAGGGGCTCGGTCGGCCGAACCTGTTGCTGGCACTCCCATGCCCTATTTCAAATGAGGTGCAAATCTCGATCAATTTGCAATCGCACGAGCAACGGCGCTAAGGGTTTATGCCAATCGACTACCCGGCCCTATATGCTCCTCGATGCATCACCAAAAACATGATCAAAATATCAAAGTTATGATTTTTAAAGAATTGAAACCAAAACACCAAAAATTGGAATATTCACAAAACCAATCCAAATCCATATCAATTGCACAAGAATAAGTGTTAGGAATTCATACCTAACAATCGAAGATAAATAAAAGCATAGATGTGAGATAAAAATCTCACCTTTAAACCCAAATCAATGAATGAGAAGCTTGAAGACAAGGGAAGATCAATTCCACTTCAATCTCAACAATAGAATCTTGAATCTAAGCTCAAAAGAAGAACATTCCCTAAGTTAGGTTTAGGAAATTTCTGAAATCAAAGAGAGAATGAGTTGGAGAAGATGAAGAGGAAGCTTACCAATGGGTTCTCTTGAGTTTGGAGCTAGAAGATGGATTTGCTAATGGAAACTAGGGCTTAGGATTTCCTAATTCTTTTTCTCTTCCCCCATTTTTGATGAAGCTTGAACGTATTAGGAAATTATGAAGGAATGAAGAGGATAAGGGGTTGGGACTGAATACATAAGTGGGGTTATTGGGCTCAGCCCAAACCAAAGCCCTAAGTGAAAAAGTGGCAAAAATCAACTATCTCCAAACATATCGAAGTTTATACTCAAAAAGGTCGCAAACGTTATTTTGAACTCAATGGGGGTGGTCTCGAGTCCCAATTCGACTGTTTGCAAAAAGTAGCTTTTCGGACCAAAATCCGACGAACGATAAAATATTTAAATAAAATATTTAAATATAAAATCGATAAATATGCGGGTTGTAGCACTGAGTGTGTATATATGTGAGAGCGTATTTCTTAGTGTTATAAAAAGGTTTTAATATTGTGTTAATCTGTTCCGTTTTGTATTTATAAATTCTTGTTGATGCATGGGATGCTATGTCTTCAATAGGGATTTCTAAACATTTAATAGGACAGACCGACATAATATTTGATTTTAATATAGGTGAATGAAATAATTTTGCCTATTATATTTTGTGACGACCCGTAAAATTCGATGGATCAAAATGAGTTAATTTAATAAGATTTTTAATTTAATTTGGAAAGAAATAAAGTCTTAAAATTTATATTGGAGCGAACGTAGAAATTTGATGAAGCAATTGTAATTAAACGTTAACAATATAATATTTATATGGCAATAAATTGCAATAATATAAATTGTCATACTCGGTTATAGGTTTAAAATAAGAAACCAATAGAAAGGGTTAATGTGTGTAATATTAATAAAAATATTAACTAGTATGGAATTCATTAATATAATAATGAATAGTGAAAATGGTTACATTTTATTTTAAAATAGGAAAGGAGTAAATAAAAGTAGCTGTTGAATAAACCAATGAAATAGTTGTAGATAGGTAATTATAATAAGTGTTGTTGATAATAAAAGTACTTAAATAGAAATAAATTGAATATAAGGAAACAAAGGCATTTATTGGATTAATTAATGAATTCATGGAAAAACATCAATGTCCTGTAGGTGATTTATAATATTGTTGGAAGTGAAGACTTATTAAGTATGAAACCATGGAAGTAAATTTAATATAATTAGTAATTAATGTACATACTTTGCAATTGTAACTAAATAGTATGAAATAAAGCATGCATTTATGATATGAAATATAAGTCAATGTTAATTTCACCTATAAATGTCAATTTATTGAATAGCAGGGTTTTAAATCAAGTAACGGATTCGTTAAAGTTTCAATTGATAATTTATAAAATTTAATGTCAAATTTATTGCAGTTAGGTGACCTAATTGTGTATTTAGGATAAATGGATTTGTCATAAAAGATTGTCAATTCCAGAGGATGTAACCAATGTTAATTTAATTCATAATATAACAAGTTGGACCTATTGTAGTAAATGGAATTTCATATTCAATCATTTGAAATTAAGATAAATAGGGATATTAATGCAATATGATATAGACCATGATAATTGTACCGTAAATTGAAATTGATTGAATAGCTAAATCTGTGCATACCCAATTAATTGAAATGGACGGTAAATTTTAAATTGATTGAAATCGGCAAATTGGAAATTAAAGTCAAGTTATAATAATTGATGAAATAATACGCAGTAAAATTGTAATTTGACATAATCGATGATAGGTAAGAAATTTTATTTTAGTCAATTGTTAATAGGTTATGAATGGGAGTAGATTTGGCCTATTGTGATAACTATTAATTATTTACCTTTGTATATAATTTAGTAAATTAGATCTAAATCCATTTAAATAAAACGTAGTTAATCACTACGTTGATGTAAATTTAGTTGATTTCTGGAAATATTAGGGAATTGGATTTTACAGTAATGTAAAATTTACTCACATGATAATGATTGAGTGAATTTAAAAGAATGTAAAGAAAAAAAATAAAGTTAATTGAAGTATAAAAAAATCCAATAATTGAATTAATGGTAATAAATGAAATTTAACACTAAATTATTACGTTAATAGAAAGTTAGATGGAATGTAAGAATATTATTTTAATAGTTTGCAAATTCAATGTAAAAATTTATCCGTTTAAGAATAGTGAATTGAATAGAATAAAAGGTGAATCTAATAGAATTTTGGAATTTATTAAAATTAATTTGGATTCAATTTATAATAAAGAGATTATTTTGAGTAAACGAAATAAAAATTATAATTGGAGAAATTAACACTACAATTGATAGAGTTATAAACTTTTAAATTACATCTAAACTTGTTTAAATTTTTGTAAATGATTAGAAATATAAAAGTGATAAAATTTTCAATTATAAGGTTGAAATTTAAAGATTGGATTTAACTAATTAATTTACTTATTTATTTAATTAATGGAAAAAAAGCCATTTTGGCAACTAACTCGGATTTCGACGAGACAAGTTTCATCGGATCCGTAATAGTGAATTATTGTAGGGTCTCAAGTTTCATAGCGATCGGACTTGTCGTTTGATCGTACGGACTCGAAACGCCTTGAAATTTATGCAATTTAAATCAGTTGAAATCAATTCAGAAAATTTGAATTTAGCATAACTTCTTCATAAGATGGAATTTGGACGTGAAACTTTTTCCATCACGTTTAAAATATTTTTAAACATATATTTTGATATATGAGTTGACCCTTTTCCGTTCCGGAATCGAAACGGGCTTTTTGGGTCAATTATCGTTCAAAACCCAAATCCAACCTAGCCCAGTCTTTCTATTCTGTTTGCCTATATATATGTGGTTATAAACCCTAGGTATTTGCTTATTCCTCGTTCTGAACGTATGCTCTTCCTCATTCCACTGCAAACCCTACTCTTCCCAATCCAATTTCAATTTCAAAAAAAAAATTATGGATCTGCAGCAACTTCAGGTCGCGCTTCGAGTTACAGAGGCAAAAATGCTGCATCTACTTTGGGTTAGGAAGAAAGTTACTCGGGTCGCTCCGGACTGTTTTGGCAAAAACTCCAAGAAAGCACCAGGGAATTGAGGCGGTGAACCGAAGTTGAACCCAAAGTCGACTCAGGACCAGAATTTTCCAATCTTATAATTTTCCTAACTTTTTCATACGAGCTCGGATTCATGCGCGGTTTGTTTTACAAGGATTGTATTAGAATTACGGACGTTTTGGCACTGTTTTGGATGGATTTGCAGAATGTTGAAATTTTGGGTTTAAATTGGATTTAAATTCAATTTAAATTCAAAAGGTGAGTGTTTTAACCCACTCACAACTTCTAAATTTTTTTATGTTTGTTAAATTGATTTATGATGTATTTAAAATTTTATTTATAGCTGTTTGGCATATATTTCATCATTTTCTCAATTAAATTGCATTCGTTTAATTTACGCGTTATTTAATTCATTATTGCATTTAAAACTGCCAGTTAATTATTAATTAATGTATTCATTGCATTTAAAACTGCTAGTTAAAATTTTAGTTAAATTTTATTATTGCATATAAGCTACAGTTAAACAGTTATTTAATTCATTACTGAAAAATTTACTGTCAGTAATTACTTATTATTTATTGAAGTGATTGTTTGAATTGGATGATAAATTGATGAATGTTTGATGATTGATATGATGGATGAATGGATGCTGTATTTATATTGCATAAACTGCAAGTTATTATGCATTTTCATTTCATTCGGGATTGCGGTTTGAAATGATATACAACCGTATTTTTTATTTTAAATTGCGGATTTAAATGATAAATATCTGTATCACTTCATCATAGGATAGAAAATTATATACAGGCACCGTCGTATATATATAAAATTATTTTGGAAATGATTTTCTATGGTTTTGGAAAGAATACGGTTTAATAAATATTAAATTTTGATATATATATATATAGTAAAATTCTTGAATTTAGCTATGTATAAATTTTTTCGAATTTTAAAGTAAGCTAAATAATGAAGTTGATTCCGTTTATATAATAGGGTTAAGTATATATTTTGAAGTTCTATTGTATATAGAGTTTATAATATCCCAAATAAAAGTAAAGTTGAAGATAAATGTGAATATGATTTGAATTAAGGTATTTAAGAATTTTCCTTGAAAATTTGTTTTGAAATGTAAATAAATTAAGATCTAAAAGGTATGATCATATAACTTGATTTTGATTAGAGGATTTAAACAAATATCAGATTAATTTAAAGAATATTATCAAGTTAATTTAATTAAAAGAATATCCTTTTATTGAAGTTTAAGGGTTTTACCTGAATTATATTTGTTTAGTAAGTAAATATTTCAAATTTAAATAATAGGAATTGGATTTGATACATATTAAATTATCAAAGAATCCATTTTGAAATAGTGGAATATTTAAAGATTGAAATATATGAACTATAAAGTTTCGAAATATAGAATATTTAAACTTTGAAATATATGGGAATTAAAATGGTTTACTTGGAGGTTCAAATTTGATATTGGGAATTTATTGTGAAATTTGAAGAAGTTATTTATTTTATAAAGTAATATAGTATTTGAACCATTAAGTATTAAAAGTTTTGTTTCAAAGCTATGGTTTCAAGGTATATATATTTGAAATATTATGATTTTGGGAAAGAGATATTTATAAAATAAAAATGATATCATGTTGATTTGGGGTTTTAAAAATATAAATGATATCGTATTTATATGGTTTGAAAGAGATATTGTATTCTGGTTTTAAAGTATAAATTATTTTGAAATAACCGCGGTGTTATAATAATGTTTGGTTGTTGAAGAGACTGGGATCGGAAGTTGTCATACTCTCTGCCAACTTCGAAAACCACTTTAACAACCGTGTACACAGTGGAGATTGTAGAATGAAGTAGGATGGTAGTGGCGTTTCCTGTAAGGTAAATATGTGGACCCAACTCCCGTGAGTTGGCATAAGGTGGCTAAAAAAGGAGCTATCGATGGGCCAAAGGGGTTAGCGCCCTTTATCGGATAGTCCTCTTCGATACTATACTCTAACTTTGGATTGATTCGGTGGCCACTTTGATTTTTTGATTTTAGGAGGGAGTTTGTCCGAGGTGGACGGTAGCTGCGGCTACGCGTTACCACCAGCCCGGAAGCGTAGTTGGTATATTTACCCTGGCATTGCCTAGTTGTGCCGTGTCACCTACCCTAGCGCGCCTAATACGATTTTCGTTTTGTACCATACCTATGGAGTGCCCTCCGACGACGCCCAGTACAGGGGAGATTACGGTACTGTATAGACTATGGGAATATATTTTATGTCAAGGGCTATATGGGTAACCCCTTAACGCTATTTAAAAGTAAGTTTATTTTACAATTAGACACTATTATAATAGCAAAATATACTACATAGTAAATAGTTTAATGGATCCTTAAGAGATGTGAATCCCTAGCATCTTTTGATTTACTGCACTCATATTACATCTGTTAATTTAACTTACATAAGATCATTTTGTTCTGACTCGAGTGTTTTGTCTTTTCAATTCGGTCGGGTCAGTCTGAGTGTAACATCCCGCCTTTTCGCACACTTACAATCGACACACATGCCGATTCAAACCATACGGAAGGGCGGATTGTTATGGGGTAAATAAGAAAAACAGAGAAGAAATAAACAAAATAGAATCTCACAGCGGAAGGACAAAATATAATAATAGAATATACAGTTTATAAAATTGTTTACAAACATTTATATAATACATATCAGAGTTACACATACCAATAACAATGCAGCGGAACAGTGTGTAGTGCACTAGATAAATAATAATAGTAATACTACAAATCTTCGTCTTCGTCCTCCAGAGCTAAACTTCAAATCCTGAAACGCTCGGACTGACCCGAGCGAATTGAAAAGACAAAACACTCGAGTCAGAACTAAAAGATCTTATGTGAGTTAAATTAACAGAATTAAATATGAGTGCAGTAACTCAAGAGATGCTCGGGATTTACATCTCCTAAGGATCCGTTAAACTATTTACTATGTAGTATATTGCGCTATTATAATAGTGTCTATTTGTAAAATAAACTTACTTTAAAATAGCGTTAAGGGTTACCCATATAGCCCTTAACACAGAATATATTCCCATAGTCTATACAGTACCGTAATCTCCCCCGTACTGGGCGTCGTCAGAGGGCACTCCATAGGTATGATACAAAACAAAACTCGTAGTAAAGGCTCGGTATGGTAGGTGACACGGCACAACAAGGCAATGCCAGGGTAGATATACCAATTGCTATCCGGGCTGGTGGAAACGCGTAGCCGCAGTTACCGCACACCTCGAACAAACTCCCCCAAAATCAAAAATAGAAGTGGCCGCTGAATCAATCCAAAATCAAAGTATAATATCGAAGAGGAGCGTCCGATCAGAGGTATGACCTCATTGGCCCGAGAATCACTCCTGTTTTAGCCACCTTATGCCAACTCACGGGAGTCAGGTCCACGTATTTACCTTACAGGAAACGTCGCCACCACCCACTTCATTCTAGAATCTCCACCGCGTACACGGTTAGTCAAAGTGGTTTTCGGTATCGACAGAGAGTATGTCCATATCCGATCCCGGTCTCTTTGCCAACCCATCGTTATTATAACACCGCGGTCATTTAAAAATAGTTTATACTTTAAAACCAGAATAAAATTTTCCATTTCAAAACTATGAATACGATATCAATTTAAACCCAAAACAATATGATATCATTTTATCTCAAATATAATTCTTTTCCAAAATCATGCTGGTTTAAAATTTAAAATATCTGGAAACCAAATATTCAAATATACTTTCAAAGCATAATATTTCAAAATTCAAAATTTTAAAACCATAACTTCTAAAATTTGAATGGTTTGGATATTCAACGAATGTAAAATAAATGGTTTAACTTTAAAGTTACTTTGTAAAGAAAAATAATTTCCATGGCTTTTCAAATATATTTCTTTAATTAAAGTTTAAACCATAATTTAAATATCACTTCAAGTTCCAAAACCCCTTCAATTTCTATATATATATATCCATTTGGAGTATTAATATTTCAAAACTAAAGTTGGATTTTCTTCTTTCAACCATTAATATTCTATTATTTAGTCTTGAATATTCATATAAATTCTATAAATAAAACTCCAATTTCTAGCAATTAAATATTTTCTAAAATTTACTTTATACTAGAATTTTCATTTTTAATTCATCTTGGAAAATCCAGTTATAAATATCATACCTTAAAATTTCCAAACTTAAACATATAAGATAAATTTCCAAATTCCATTTTCTCAATTTTTCATTTTTATTCAACAGGTTTATACACAACTTAATTTTCAAATTTTTAACTTCATATGTATATATATCGAAGAATAATATTTTATAAAATATCAAAATCAAATTTTTATAAACCGTATCCCATCCAAACCATAGAAATCACTTTAAAATAATTTATATATAGACCACGGTGCCTGTATAAAATTTTATATCCTATGGTCAAGTGATACAGATATTTATCATTTCAATCCACAATTTAAAAATAAAATTTTGTGGTTGTATATCATTTCAAATCACAATCCCGAATGAAACAAAAAATGCATGATAACTTGCAGTTTAATGATATAAAATAAAACATCCATTCATCAACATCATCCATCCTCCAAATCACAATCATCATCCAATAATAATTCAATATCAATATATATCTGATAATATATATCACGTAATAACAGGCGGTTATATTCAAAAATAAATTTAATCAACTATTAAACTAACAGTTTATATTTAGTAATAAATTTTATAACTGTTTACTAACAGTTCCTATGCAAATAAATAAATTCTAACTGTCAATTAATTTGCAATAAATAAAATAAATTAACAGTTAAATTAAATAACACGATTTAGCAAATATGATGAACAAAACATGCCAAATAGTTATAAATAAATTTCTACTCATATCTAAAATAAATTTAACAAATATAAAAACTTTTAGAAGTTGTAAGTGGGTTAAAACACTCACCTTTTGAATTTAAATCGAATTTAAATCCGATTTAAACCCAAAAATTTGACGGTCTCCAAATCTGTCCAAACCAGTGTCAAAAGATCTGGAATTTAATTTCGATCCTAACAAAAAAAATTGCATGAAACGGAGTCCGTATGTACGAGTTATGATTATTAGAACTAATTGAAATCAAAATTAACAAAAATAAATTAAACAAAAATAAAATACCGTGCCACATCCACTCTTCCCTCGTGAAAAACGCGTATGCTTCTTCTTGATTGCTAACTTTGTTCCGTAATTTTTCTTTTATTTCGATTTACTTTAATTTTCCTCCTTATTATATGAATGTATGTATTTCTAAAAGGTTTGAAAAAAAAAGATTTGAAAAAGAAGAATTGAAAAAGAAAATTATTAAAATAAGAACTGAAAATGGAAGAGAAGATCTAGATTTGAAAAGAAAGAAGAAGGTTTGAAATAGAAGAACATTTGAAAAAGAAGTATATTTGAAGAGGAAGGAAAAATTAAAATCAGAGATAATAAGGAGATTGGAAGGGAAAAAAAAAGGAAAAAAAGAAGAAGATTATAATGAAGGCTGTGGTTTTATTTGCGTCTTATCTTATTTATAAGGTTAGAGTTAGGTTTAGGATCAAAGAGATTTGAAAAGAGAGACCGCTATTAATTAGAAATAAATGAAATGACGTTTCAGAAAATGAAGTTGGAAAATGAATGGAAAGAAATAAAGTAAATATGAACAAACTTGGTTTTGAAATATAGTAAATATGAACAACCTTTTTAAAAGTAGCAGGTATTAAAAAGAGGTAATTATTTATTAGAAAGGGAATGAATGGACTAACTCTATACTGTAAACATACTTTTCGGATTCAAATTTCAAAACAATTGTTTACTTAATAAATTTTGTTAACCCTAAACACACCAAAATTAACTTCATTAACTCAAGTAATATTCGAATTTCTACGCATTTGGGTTTTTGTCTATGCATAATAATTTTTTATAATTACCTTAAAAATGAAAACATTTGATTTGTTTTTCCCAAAATGATCTCTAATTACCATTAAAACACCCTTTTTGTTTACCATAAAACGCGCGTTTTTTTTTATTAAATCTATTAATTGCAATCACCGTTTTCTTTTCTTTTAATTGAAATATTTGAACTACATTAATTGCAATCACACAAAATTAAATTTTAAAACAGACAACTAAAATGCATAAAAAAATAGAAAAATTGTTTATACACAAGTGTAATAAATAGATTATTTTCCTATTCTTGTAATTAGTTTGTAAGCTAAACACAGTTCAAATAAACATATATTTCTTTCTTTAAAAATCAATCTTTCTATATTTTTATTTAAATTAAATTAAACCTACATTCATAGATGAAACATTCATTTTATTGATGTAAATGTTTTTTTTTCCATTGAATCAAAACTTTCCTTATATTTCACAAAACATAAGCTGCATTTAATTGCACCTATTACAATTAGTATTCTCTCTCCTATTAATTGAAAACTTTCAATTACATTAATTTTAGTTGATTAAGTTTCAAAATGGGCTAAATGAATGTAATGATAAGTAGAACAATTACTTCCTATTAACGTAATATTTAGATGTTAAATTTTCATTTATTTTGCAATACTTCAATTAAATTAATAAATATTGCTCTCTATACTTAAATCTATATTAACAAAACGTTAGCTTTGGATTGGTAGAATTTGATTTACCAAAGTTTACTTACATAATACAAACTATATTAATTTTCCACCTATTAGTTCTTAATTATATTTTTAAGTTCGTTACCTATCTACCTTGATTATAATTCCATCTATAAAGCAAATTTAGTTAGCCTTAACATTACTACACTAAATCTACAATCAGTTTCAATTAATATAGAATTATATCTTAAATACTTACCATTTATTTATAAATTAGGTTACCTTCCAATAAATTTTATTCCTAAGTATTTGATTGGATTTCCATCTTTACTATGTCTATTATTAATTAGCTTCAAATTCTGCAATTTCACTTCTTAAATCCACCCTTTGCTATATTATAAATAAAATTTACATTGGTTACATTTCACATAAATGTATCATTTATTCACATTTATTACAAACTTATTTCCAATTCCAACTAAAAATCTAAATAAATGAATAGGCAACCTACCATAAACATTACCGTTACCTTTTCGTCACATACAAAATCTTTTATTACAAAAATCAATTTTTGCATATATTTTCATACTACAAATTCAATTTACTTATGTTCAAATTATAGCCAAACCTGACTTTTAAATTATTTTATATAAAATTGGGATTTCATTAAGTTTATTAATTATTACCCTTAATTGGCATTTATCACCTTGTATTCTCGTTATAATTTCATGGATATGATTCTCAATTCCTTATTATTGACTTAAATTGGCATTACTAACATTGCATTAAACGTTGTTACTTAAATCTCTACCCAATAGTAATTAATACTCTAAATAAATATGCTTACTCCTTTCGTTATTTATTAATTATCACAAGAAACGTTTAATCATTTCAACAACATTGTATTTCAAATTACCTACATTGATTGTATACGTTTTCCATTATTATCATTTATTAGAATTCTATTCAACTTTCCATCTTATGCATATAGTTAACCTTTCTATTGATTTTTCCTTCAAAATTTTCAGTTACTTCTTAACTTACAAAAAGGCAATGATTAATTACATTTAATCGCTATAAATTAAATGCATTGGTAACGAACAATAGTTGTCACCATTATACAATTTATAACATTTGTAATTTATTCTCTACAACAATTATTACCTATTAATATTATTTCGCCCATAAATACAAACTTGCAATTGTTCTTATTATCATATTCCATTTACTGTTAACAATGTTTATTACATTATATTAGTTTAATATTTTCCTCAAATTCCTCATATTCAACTCATATACATGTAAAATTCTTTTCACCACTTAAATTCATTTGAATTAACTTTGAATTACTATAAGTAGGTTTTTAATTTATTTTCTTCTAAATTTAATTACAACTTATTAATTTAACCAAATTAAATCCATGAAATCTACGGGTCGTTACACTCTCTCCCACTCAAAAATTTTCGTCCCCGAAAAGGAAAAGAAGGGAAAACGAAGAACTAAGAAATCAATATACCTCATTCACACATTAACTTTATAAACAATTAAATTTATAAAATTAATTAATTTAGATAAAATATATCAATTTATAACCAAAATAATAATAATTTTTATATCTAAATTACTAAAGTTTGGAAAAACATTTCAAATTATTTCTAAGTTCAAAATTTACGGAAAACTTTTGGCAGAGTCTCCTTTGAACGGGGAGACTCGGGAGAAAATATAATATCAAAATATAACAATTATATTACATATTTTATCCAAAATATTATATCTCAACCCGGAAAAATATATAAAATAGCGCTATAAATCGTAATCCGAAGCGTACCTATTTGTTGGGCAAATTACGCTTTATTTATGGAAACAAAAGCAGTAACAATTTCTTCCATGCCTGCATTTCACTTATATAATCTAAAACGGTTAACTATTTATATAAAGTGAAATATTTTCATGGTTTCAACTACTAACAACAATCAATTTCGACAAACAGTATACACAACAAAACAAAACAACCATTCAATCAAACAAGCAAATAGTTGTTCGGGTTCAAAACTTGAAATCGTACGGAATGAAAAATAACTATCCAGTACATCATTTACTCAACAGTCTTAGATGAGACAAAAATAGATTATTTATTCATCCAACAACTTCAATTTCCTTACCCAGCCAACTATAAAGTAAACAATATCGATTTAAACCAACAAATCAATTCAACTTATATAAATTCATTACATACTTTAATTTTTGATTTCCTTTCTTTTATTCAACCCACATAAATTTTCCTTTTTATAATATACATTTATTTCTAACAAACTTCAAATTTTATTTCTCATTCAATGGTTGTTTCCTTATTTCTACTTATTACTTACCATTATTTTTATTTTATTTAGGTTATGTAAGTCTCTTTTATTTGTATTACATTTAATGCACTTCTCAAATTCAATCATTTATTAAATGCTTACATGCTATTATATTATATTACAGTAACCCTTTTTTTTATTACACTTAAATTCTTAACCTTATAACCTCCATTCTTATAAATAAAGGATTTTATTAATTTATTACCTAAGGTTTACAATCATATATTTATATTACCTACTTTCCATTTTATTCAACTAGTAGCAAATTAAATCATACTAAATTTTATAACCATACACATCAATCCTTATTTATTAAAGAGTTTCGTTTTATTTACTTAAGTTTAAAATCACCTATTTATAATAGTTACCTTTAATTATGGTAAAATTTCAATTATAACTTAAGTTTATAACATTAAATTCTCATTTAACAGCAATTCATTGAATACTTCATTATTTCCAAAATTTCTACTTGTATAATATTCTATTCCGATCACTTATTTAACATTTCAACCTTTCATATTTGGTAAGTTATATATGTTAAAGAAAATGCAAAAGAACTTATACAAGTTTAATCTCTTCTTTTAATTAAATTTAATGTTCAACAATATTACTTTTTGTCTCATATGTTAAAATTTTCAAATTTCCCTTTATAACTTTGCATAAATTTTCTTACCTAAATTAGAGGTTTAAATTCATTAATTACTTACCATTTATTTCACTAAAATAATTTAAACTATTAATTAATGGAAATTTAAGAATTAAATACTGGGTCAAATTTCAAATTATTTTAAAATAATAGATAAATAATTTCTTACAACTTTTGTATCTCTAATTATATTTAAAACAATTAAAATTTTAAATAATTTCAAAATAAATCTGCAGTAGAATTTACCACAGTGGCCTTTCCCCTTCGAAACTCGAAAATGAAAGTCGATGATGCGGCCGCCATCACCGAAATTATTTTCCAACGACAGAGAGGAAAGTACAAAACTTATTTTCTCCAAAATCTTCTTTAAAACAATTCTTCCGGATTATACTGAAATATTTATATCGGAAAATATTATTATACTTCAAAATCCTTTGAAAGCAAATTTCAAAATCCCGGACTTAAGTTCTAAAATTTCCAAATTTCATTGATTTTAAATTCAATCTTATTTACCTATTATATATAAATTTTATTCCTAACACCCAATCTATTGCAACAAAATATATATATATATATATATATATATAATATCATTTAAAAATTTATTTTATATATAGAAAATATAATAGGCAAAATTATTTCATTCACCTATATTAAAACAGATATTATGTCGGTCTGTCCTATTAAGTATTTAGAAATCCCTATTGATGACACGGCGTCCCATGCATCAACCAGAATTTATAAATACAAAACGGAACGGATTAACACAATATTAAAATCTTTTTATAACACTAAGAAATACGCTCTCTCATATATATACACTCAGCGACTCCCATAGGGTATTACTACCCTATTAACAAAGAGTCAAACACCACAAAGCCAAGGTTTATCGCTAAACCAAAGCTCTGATACCAACTGTAACATCCTGCCTTTTCGCACACTTCAAATCGACACACATGCCGATTCAAACCATAAGGAAGGGCGGATTGTTATGGGGTAAATAAGAAAAACAGAGAAGAAATAAACAAAATAGAATCTCACAGCGGAAGGATAAAATATAATAATAAAATATACAGTTTATAAAACTGTTTACAAACATTTATATAATACATATCAGAGTTACACATACCAATAACAATGGAGCGGAACAGTGTGTAGTGCACTAGATAAATAATAATAGTAATACTACAAATCTTCGTCTTCGTCCTCCAGAGCTAAACTTCAAATCCTGAAACGCTCGGATTGACCCGAGCGAATTGAAAAGACAAAACACTCGAGTCAGGACTAAAATATCTTATGTGAGTTAAATTAACATAATTAAATATGAGTGCAGTAACTCAAGAGATGCTCGGGATTTACATCTCCTAAGGATCCGTTAAACTATTTACTATGTAGTATATTGCGCTATTATAATAGTGTCTATTTGTAAAATAAACTTACTTTTAAATAGCGTTAAGGGGTTAGCCATATAGCCCTTAACACAGAATATATTCTCATAGTCTATACAGTACCGTAATCTCCCCCGTACTGGGCGTCGTCAGAGAGCACTCCATAGGTATGGCACAAAACAAAACTCGTAGTAAAGGCTCGGTATGGTAGGTGACACGACACAACTAGGCAATGCCAGGGTAGATATACCATTGCTATCCGGGCTGGTGGAAACGCGTAGCCGCAGTTACCGCCCACCTCGAACAAACTCCCCCAAAATCAAAAATAGAAGTGGTCACTGAATCAATCCAAAATCAAAGTATAATATCGAAGAGGAGCGTCCGATCAGAGGTATGACCTCATTGGCCCGAGAATCACTCCTGTTTTAGCCACCTTATGCCAACTCACGGGAGTCGGGTCCACGTATTTACCTTACAGGAAACATCGCCACCACCCACTTCATTCTGGAATCTCCACCGCGTACACGGTTAGTCAAAGTGGTTTTCGGTATCGACAGAGAGTATGTCCATATCCGATCCCGGTCTCTTTGCCAACCCATCGTTATTATAACACCGCGGTCATTTAAAAATAGTTTATACTTTAAAACTAGAATAAAATTTTCCATTTCAAAACTGTGAATACGATATCAGTTTCAACCCAAAACAATATGATATCATTTTATCTCAAATATAATTCTTTTCCAAAATCATGCTGGTTTAAAATTTAAAATATCTGGAAACCAAATATTCGAAATATACTTTCAAAGCATAATATTTCGAAATTCAAAATTTTAAAACCATAACTTCTAAAACTTGAATGGTTTGGATATTCAACGAATGTAAAATAAATGGTTTAACTTTAAAGTTACTTTGTAAAGAAAAATAATTTCCATGGCTTTTCAAATATATTTCTTTAATTAAAGTTTAAACCATAATTTAAATATCACTTCAAGTTCCAAAACCCCTTCAATTTCTATATATATATATATATCCATTTGGAGTATTAATATTTCAAAACTAAAGTTGGATTTTCTTCTTTCAACCATTAATATTCTATTATTTAGTCTTGAATATTCATATAAATTCCATAAATAAAACTCCAATTTCTAGCAATTAAATATTTTCTCAAATTTACTTTATACTAGAATTTTCATTTTTAATTCATCTTGGAAAATCCAGTTATAAATATCATACCTTAAAATTTCCAAACTTAAACATATAAGATAAATTTCCAAATTCCATTTTCTCAATTTTTCATTTTTATTCAACAGGTTTATACACAACTTAATTTTCAAATTTTTAACTTCATATGTATATATATCGAAGAATAATATTTTATAAAATATCAAAATCAAATTTTTATAAACCGTATCCCATCCAAACCATAGAAATCACTTTAAAATAATTTATATATAGACCACGGTGCCTGTATAAAATTTTATATCCTATGGTCAAGTGATACGGATATTTATCATTTCAATCCGCAATTTAAAAATAAAATTTTGCGGTTGTATATCATTTCAAACCACAATCCCGAAAGAAACGAAAAATGCATGATAAATTGCAGTTTAATGATATAAAATAAAACATCCATTCATCAACATCATCCATCCTCCAAATCACAATCATCATCCAATAATAATTCAATATCAATATATATCTGATAATATATATCACATAATAACTGGCGGTTATATTCAAAAATAAATTTAATCAACTATTAAACTAACAGTTTATATTTAGTAATAAATTTTATAACTGTTTACTAGCAGTTCCTATGCAAATAAATAAATTCTAACTGTCAATTAATATGCAATAAATAAAATAAATTAACAGTTAAATTAAATAACACGATTTAGCAAATATGATGAACAAAACATGCCAAACAGTTATAAATAAATTTCTACTCATATCTAAAATAAATTTAACAAACATAAAAACTTTTAGAAGTTGTGAGTGGGTTAAAACACTCACCTTTTGAATTTAAATCGAATTTAAATCCGATTTAAACCCAAAAATTTGACAGTCTCCAAATCTGTCCAAACCAGTGTCAAAAGATCTGGAATTTAATTTCGATCCTAACAAAAAAAATTGCGTGAAACGGAGTCCGTATTTTACGAGTTATGATTATTAGAACTAATTGAAATCAAAATTAACAAAAATAAATTAAAAAAAAATAAAATACCGTGCCACATCCACTCTTCCCTCGTGAAAAACGCATATGCTTCTTCTTGATTGCTAACTTTGTTCCGTAATTTTTCTTTTATTTCGATTTACTTTAATTTTCCTCCTTATTATATGAATATATGCATTTTTAAAAGGTTTGAAAAAAAAAGAAGATTTGAAAAAGAAGAATTGAAAAAGAAAATGATTAAAATAAGAACTGAAAATGGAAGAGAAGATCTAGATTTGAAAAGAAAGAAGAAGGTTTGAAATAGAAGAACATTTGAAAAAGAAGTATATTTGAAGAGGAAGGAAAAATTAAAATCAGAGATAATAAGGAGATTTGAAGGGAAAAAAAGGAAAAAAAGAAGAAGATTATAATGAAGGCTGTGGTTTCATTTGCGTCATATCTTATTTATAAGGTTAGAGTTAGGTTTAGGATCAAAGAGATTTGAAAAGAGAGACCGCTATTAATTAGAAATAAATGAAATGACGTTTCAGAAAATGAAGTCGGAAAATGAATGGAAAGAAATAAAGTAAATATGAACAAACTTGGTTTTGAAATATAGTAAATATGAACAACCTTTTTAAAAGTAGCAGGTATTAAAAAGAGGTAATTATTTATTAGAAAGGGAATGAATGGACTAACTCTATACTGTAAACATACTTTTAGGATTCAAATTTCAAAACAATTGTTTACTTAATAAATTTTGTTAACCCTAAACACACCAAAATTAACTTCATTAACTCAAGTAATATTCGAATTTCTACGCATTTGGGTTTTTGTCTATGCATAATAATTTTTTATAATTACCTTAAAAATGAAAACATTTGATTTGTTTTTCCCAAAATGATCTCTAATTACCATTAAAACACCCTTTTTGTTTACCATAAAACGCGTGTTTTTTTATTATTAAATATATTAATTGCAATCACCGTTTCTTTTCTTTTAATTGAAATATTTGAACTACATTAATTGCAATCACACAAAATTAAATTTTAAAACAGACAACTAAAATGCATAAAAAAAAAATAGAAAAATTGTTTACACACAAGAGTAATAAATAGATTATTTTCCTATTCTTGTAATTAGTTTGTAAGCTAAACACAGTTCAAATAAACATATATTTCTTTCTTTAAAAATCAATCTTTCTATATTTTTATTTAAATTAAATTAAACCTACATTCATAGATGAAACATTCATTTTATTGATGTAAATGTTTTTTTTCATTGAATCAAAACTTTCCTTATATTTCACAAAACATAAGCTGCATTTAATTGCACCTATTACAATTAGTATTCTCTCTCCTATTAATTGAAAACTTTCAATTACATTAATTTTAGTTGATTAAGTTTCAAAATGGGCTAAATGAATGTAATGATAAGTAGAACAATTACTTCCTATTAACATAATATTTGGATGTTAAATTTTCATTTATTTTGCAATACTTCAATTAAATTAATAAATATTGCTCTCTATACTTAAATCTATATTAACAAAACGTTAGCTTTGGATTGGTAGAATTTGATTTACCAAAGTTTACTTACATAATACAAACTATATTAATTTGCCACCTATTAGTTCTTAATTATATTTTTAAGTTCGTTACCTATCCACCTTGATTATAATTCCATCTATAAAGCAAATTTAGTTAGCCTTAACATTACTACACTAAATCTACAATCAATTTCAATTAATATAGAATTATATCTTAAATACTTACCATTTATTTATAAATTAGGTTACCTTCCAATAAATTTTATTCCTAAGTATTTGATCGGATTGCCATCTTTACTATGTATATTATTAATTAGCTTCAAATTCTGCAATTTCACTTCTTAAATCCACCCTTTGCTATATTATAAATAAAATTTACATTGGTTACATTTCACATAAATGTATCATTTATTTACATTTATTACAAACTTATTTTCAATTCCAACTAAAAAACTAAATAAATGAATAGGCAACCTACCATAAACATTACCGTTACCTTTTTGTCACATACAAAATCTTTTATTACAAAAATCAATTTTTGCATATATTTTCATACTACAAATTCAATTTACTTATGTTCAAATTATAACCAAACCTGACTTTTAAATTATTTCATATAAAGTTGGGATTTCATTAAGTTTATTAATTATTACCCTTAATTGGCATTTATCACCTTGTATTCTCGTTATCATTTCATAGATATGATTCCCAATTCCTTATTATTGACTTAAATTGGCATTACTAACATTGCATTAAACGTTGTTACTTAAATCTCTACCCAATAGTAATTAATACTCTAAATAAATATGCTTACTCCTTTCGTTATTTATTAATTATCATAAGAAACGTTTAATCATTTCAACAACATTGTATTTCAAATTACCTACATTGATTGTATACGTTTTCCAGTATTATCATTTATTAGAATTCTATTCAACTTTCCATCTTATGCATATAGTTAACCTTTCTATTGATTTTTCCTTCAAAATTTTCAGTTACTTCTTAACTTACAAAAAGGCAATGATTAATTACATTTAATCGCTATAAATTAAATGCATTGGTAACGAACAATAGTTGTCACCATTATACAATTTATAACATTTGTAATTTATTCTCTACAACAATTATTACCTATCAATATTATTTCGCCCATAAATACAAACTTGCAATTGTTCTTATTATCATATTCCATTTACTGTTAACAATGTTTATTACATTATATTAGTTTAATATTTTCCTCAAATTCCTCATATTCAACTCATATACATGTAAAATTCTTTTCACCACTTAAAATCGTTTGAATTAACTTCGAATTACTATAAGTAGGTTTTTAATTTATTTTTCTTCTAAATTTGATTACAACTTATTAATTTAACCAAATTAAATCCATGAAATCTATGGGTCGTTACACTGAGCGTTTCAGGATTTGAAGATTTAGCTCTGAGGACGAAGACGAAGATTTGAATTATAATTATTTATATTATTGCATTATATTCATGCCGTTCCCCTGCATTGTTATTGGTATGTGTAACTCTGATAAATGTTGTAAGTATAATCGAATATTTTGTAAAACGGCTTATAAACTGTATATTTGATTATTATATTTCATCCTTCCACTGTGAGATTCTGTTTTGTTTTATTTCTTTCTCATTTTTCTTATTTACCCCATAACAATCCGCCCTTTTGTATGGTTTGAATTGGTACGTGTGTCGATTTAAAGCGTGCGAAAAGGCAGGATGTTACAATGTGGTATCAGAGCTTTGGTTTACCGATAAACCTTAGCTTTGTGGGGTTTGACTCTTTATTAATTGGGTAGTAATACCCTACGGGAGTCGCTGAGTGTATATATATGAGAGAGCGTATTTGTTAGTGTTATAAAAAAGTTTTAATATTGTGTTAATCTGTTCCATTTTTTATTTATAAATTCTGGTTGATGCATGGGACGTTATGACATCAATAGGGATTTGTAAACACTTAATAGGACAGACCGACATAATATTTGTTTTTAATATAGGTGAATGAAATAATTTTTCCTATTATATTTTCTATATATAAAATAAATTTTTTCAAATGATGTCTATATTTGGCCGCAATAGATTAGTTGTTATGTAATAAAGTGTATAAATAATAATAGAAATAAGATTGAAAAATAAAGTAAATGAAATTTGGAAATTTAGAACTTAAGTTTTGGGGTTTTGAAATTTCTTTCGAATAAATTTTGGAATATAATAATATTGTTTATAAGTATTTTCTGATATAAATATTTTAATATAATTTGGAAGAATTATTTTAAAGAAGATTTTGGAAAAATACTTTCCTCTCTATCGCTGGAAAATAATTTCGGTGATGGCAGCCGCATCATCGACTTTCATTTTCGAGTTTCGAAGGAGAAGGCCACTGTAGTAGTTTTACTGTAGATTCATTTTTGAAAAAAATATATAAATTTTTTTTACTGTTTTCAATATAATTAGAGATATATAAGTTGTAAGAATATATTTATCTATTATTTTAAAATAATTTGAAATTTAACCCGATATTATATTCTTAAATTTCCGTTAATTAATTGTTTCAATTATTGTAGTGAAATAAAAGGTAAAAATTTATTGAACAATGAATTAATTAAAAGAAATGAGAAAACTTGTATAACTTTCAATTACATTCTTTAAAATCATATATATAACTTACCGATTATTAAAAGTTGAAATGTTTAATAAGAAATGTAATGGAAATTGTACAGTAAAAGTATGTAATGAAAGTGTTTAATAAATTGCTTTTATTTATTAGAATTGGTGGTATAGAGTTATAAACTTAAGTTTAAATTGAAAAGACTACAAATTAAAATAGGATAGTGAGTATTGTAAATGGAATTTAGTAATAAAAAATAATGAATGAAATGAAGTAGTATAAATGAATGATAATGAACTTAAGTAAACAGTTGAAGCTATTTATAAATAAATTTAGTGGGAAAATGAATACTGTAATAAATAAATGAGGACATGCAATAATAAATGAATGAATAATTATAACGAAATAAAAGGAACTGGCATGACCTGAGTTAATGGAATTGAATAATTGTAAGTAATAAGTAAAAATAAATGAAGCAAACATTTAATGAGTAAATGTAAATTAAAAAGATAAATCACTGTATAAATAAAAAGAAAATCAAACAACAAAGGTATGAAATGAAATTAATAATAAGTTAAGTTGATTATTGTTTGGATTTGTTGTTGTTTAGTTGATGGTTGTTTGGGCAAGGAAACTTTAAAATTGGATTTAGGTGAATGAATAATCTATTTATTTTTATCTAAGACTGTTGAGTGAATGATGCGCTAGTAGTTTATTCTTCATTCCGTACAATTTAAAAGTTTTGAACCCGAACAACTATTGTTTGTTTGATTGAATGGTTGCTTTGTATTTGTTGTGTATGCTCTTTGTTGAAATTGATGGTTGTGGTATTGATTTGTTGTTAGTGATTGAAACCACTTAAATATTTCATTTTGTATAAATTGTTAACCTTTTGGATCACATAAGTGAAATACAGGTTATGGAAGCAATTCACTTCCAAATTCAATTCTGAAGCTTCTATTATCTTCAGTATTATCAATATGAATTTTACAAGCCTTTGAAATATTTTTAATTGGCTTAAAATTGAAGAATGAAATTTTTATTCAACTCTCAATAGATTAAATCTATAATTTAATCGCCAAATTCATTCTGATAATTTGAAATTCAAGTCAAACTACCATTCAAATATTTAAAATTAATTAAATATTTTAAAATTAAATTGTTCAAAATTCTGGGTCGTTACAATCTTCCCCCCTTAAAAGAATTTCGTCCCGAAATTACAAGTTAAGAAGAATGCCCTTATCCCGTCTTTCATTTTTCACAATCCAAATTGTTTTATCAACTTACTAACCTAAATCTTTTTACTAGAGATTCACTATCCTTTCAACTAGCTTTCCAACTTCAATTATAGGTTTCAAACAACATTGTTCTCCTAACAATTCAAATTTAAATTCAAATTCAAATTTAAATTTTAAACTTTCAAAATTTCTCAAAAAATTTCTAACACCCTAAATTTTCGAAAAATTTCGCCATCGTCTCCTTTGCGCGGCTAGCTCGATACGACTACAAAATGGCACCACGGCCCCTCAGAATCAAAAAGAAAAGAGAAAGCCAAGTGGCTGGAGAAGAAAATCATCAAATTTCATACTGAAATTGAAATACGTACCTTTTTGTCGAGCAATTTAAATTATCTTCAAAATCAAAATCCCAATTCCATTTCTTTTAATACACCTGTATATCCTGCTATCCATAATATCCAATTCCAACATTCAAACCATTTTGCCAATTCATTACAAAATTTCCAATATATGCTTCTTATACATTTTTACTTCACTATTGAAGTTACATATCCATTCTTATTCAATTTTACATTTCAATTCAATTCACAATTTCAATTCTATTCGAATTCAATTCATAATTTAAATTCCATTCGAATTCAATTCTCAATTCTAAATATTGAATTCTAACGATTAACTTTCATTTACTAATTCATATTACTAGTTTAAATTAGTTTCATTCACTAATTCATTTCAATTTGAAAATTTCTAAATTAATTTGTCGTTAATTAAAATTTTCAAAAATTTTCAAAAATATTTCTAACTCCCAAAATTCACGGAAAATTTTGGCAGAGTCTCCCTTGTACGGAGGAGCTTTTGCAATTTTACAATATGTATAAATATGTATACATCGACCCACACGGTCGGAAAACAGAAAAACAGTTCATATCTCCTATTTTTATTACGTAGGCGTACCTTATTAGCATTTTTAAGCAAAGCGGCTAATTATTAGTTTATTAGCACGATCAAATCCAGCCCAACGACTTCGCTGAACCTGCACTTACTTAGTTTAACCATGTCAGTGACAAATATAAGAAATCTATTAACATTCCATTTATTTTCAATAACAAATATATAGATTTCATTAGCAATACATATGGTTTTAATTCATCTTTAGTAGCTTACGACCAATTTCACATGACATTTCTATTAAATCAAGTCGTTTACAATTCATTTTATTTTCATTCTATTCATTTCTAAGCAAAACGAATTCATACTACTTTAATTGATTCAAAAATCAATTTTATTTGCTTTCATTAACTCATATAATTTTATACAATTTTGTTTGTGTCGAACGACAATTATTTCTATGCAAATTTAATGATATTCACTTAATAGGATATCTATTTTAGTTTATAACTAATTTAAGTTGATATCAATTCAATTTATTTTTAATTCCACTCCAGTTCAATTTGCATTTCATATTTTCATTCGGTTGATTTTATTAACCAAACAAATTTCATTCAAATTTTTTCAAATCTATTCCATTCACTAATTTAATTCAATTAGTACATTCACTTATTCATTTTAAATTTCAATTTCCATATTCAATTCATCTCGAATTTACTTTATTACTAACAAAGGGAATTTCAATTTATTTCTTTTACTTACTTGAATTTATATACAAATTCAAATTTATCTTCAAATTTAGCACACGACTAAACTTTTAATTTAACCAATTCATTAGTCCAAGAATTAATAATTTATCAAGTTAGTTTACTTGAATTCAATCCATTTTATTTCTTATTTAATTCCATATACTAATGACAATAATTTAATATTATTACTAGCAACCATATACTATAATAATTCATAGAAAATCATTTCCTTTCTATACAAAAATAGTTTTGGGCAAAATTATCTTATTTACCCGATTCAAAAACAATTTTACATTCACTAACAAATACACACTCATATCTATTACTACACTCAAACTCATTCTAGAGTACTGCTGACTCTATCTCTAATGAGTAACACCCAACAGAACCATGGTTGTCGCTTAACCATATGCTATGATACCACATGTAATAGTCCGCTTTTCCGTACCCCTTGAAGTGACACTAATCTCCATAGATTAACTCAAGATGAACGGAAATACGAACCATTAGGGTTTTAAGAAAGAAGAAAGAGGTAGAAGAAGAGAGAAGAGATAGAAAATAGAGAGAAAAGAAAATAGAAAATAGAAAGAAAACAACAGAACAATAACAGAACCTCACAATCGCAGCGGAACAACATATAATAGATAAATGAATAATCTTTAAACAAAGAACTATATCAGTTATTACATTACATCATATCATCAAAGTGTACAACAACAATCAAACATCGGAAAAAGAAGTACTATATACTAGTAAATACGCCATGCCATCCATCTTGCCTCTAGCAACTCCTGAATTCCAGAATATCCTAATAAACCTTAACTCTTGACTGCCCGTGTGGAAATTGGTGGGCACCCAGAGTTTAGGAAGGAAAACAATAAACTCCGAGTCAGTCATGTGACTGGTGTGGGAACTCAAAACAGTTTATTTTTCTTAAAAATCAAAATAGAGGAATATTTTTAAAGTCAATTCGCAATGCTTTTAAAAATGAGACTACCATAAGACCTCCCGCCACACACACAATGCAAACGCAGACTTGGAGGAGATTTCTTCATATGTTAGTCAAAGATGCTTGATACGCATTAAAAAGAAACATTTGATATTATTACTAGTGCATAGTGTAGAAATATTTCGAAAATAGAATATAAATCTTAGCCAGCATAGGTACCATTATAGTATGCTTACTATAGCTACCATATTAAATGACAGGTTATACAACTAAAACCGTACAAGTCTCGTATTGTTTCTTTGGATTTCCAACGAATGGTCAGGCCAAGGAACTTCCCATTGCCACATGGAAACGCCTCTGGAAGGACGTCCCGAGAACCTAACCGGATCTCTGCCAACACAAGGCCAGGTTACCTTTCAAAGTAGGTAACAACTGACACGAGTATGCCATCCCCCGGTCCTTTGGGACCTTTAACCGAGCGCTCGTCATCAACATCACACCATAATAATAAGTGTTTCAACATGAGTAAGCATCTGGGCTCCATACCATGACACCACCCTTTTCCAGAAGGAAATGCACATACCCTAAAGGGAGCTACCCCTCATAACCTTGCTGCATCTTTCCTGTTTTGCCATTCCGAGGTGTGAGGCTCGACGAAGTCACGTCCACAAAAACACGCTTTATACAAAGTCATGCTTTGGGTCAACAAATGATCATAGAAATGATCACCAAGATAGACGATCAAACAAATGATCCTATCACAAATGATCAACACAATGATCATTTCATAGCAACACTCAGCATGTCACATTACCAAATTGGGAATATATTGCTGATAACCTTCAACTATATAACCTCTGAGCTCGTACGTCTCAGAGAAGGGTGTTAAGCTAAGAGAATAAATTCTCCGCCACCAACAGAAATATATTTGAAAGAAATCGGCTTTATATCTCAATTTGTAATGTCAGACATACTATCCATACAAGTCTGTTCCGGGATCGAACAGAACCGAAGGCACTTACAAAGAAGTCCTTGCAATCCGGATAATCTCTAATCACGTCCGAATTTCCCATCACATATGGAGATCTCAATACCGGGGATCAGCCAGTGCAGAGACAATCAACAAGAAATCCTTTCGTTTTCGAAAATATCCGGTCTTCAACACCGATCTTCAAATGCAATTTATAACGACGTATCACATATTCAGAATGGGTTATAAGACCCCAAGGTCCTTTCCCGGTTAACTCGAATAGTGAGCGCTTATTTTAAAAAAAATAAGTGTGGCATTCAAATTCAAGCAAATCTCAACAAATACCTATTCAAAGGTAAATATTGATAGTCGGTTATTGAACTATCAATGGATATGCCAACATCACCAGATTCCAAATAATTTTCTAAATTATTTATTTTCCAAAAATATCTTTATAAGATATATATTTTCCATTCTTTAAAAATAAATTAATATTTATTTTTAAATTCATTTTCCAAATTCCATTTATAAATTCCATATTGAATTTATATTTCCAAAAAATATTCATGAATATACGATTTCCATTCGATTTCTAATATTCATTTTCCATTTATCTTCAAAAAGATAAATTCAAAATATTCACTTAATATTGGAAAAACATTTCCATACTTATTTATTTATAAGTAATTCACAAGTCTTTTTATTTTCTATACTTGGAAAATATTCAATATACTTAAATCGAAATTAAGTATATGTTTCATTCTTTAAGGAAATCATTCTCTTAACCATATTTATTTGGGCCAAAATGAATGTTGCGTAAAACATCGTTACGACAACCCAAAATGACTAATATAGGGATTCGAAATTAAAATAGATATATAAATCCCAATACTACACAAAACATTTCCTTTCGGAAATCATTTACTATAACAACAGTGTTATAATCTACTATTTCCTTCTATTTCTCGAAAACGTCTATTTCAACAATGAATGTTGAAATCTATGGTTTCGATAGTTAATACTTTTTAAAACATCTTTAGATCGTTTTAATTCTATTTAAAACATCACATCCAAAACATTTCTTTAACATATTATTCACTATTCAAAAACGTGAATATACTTGTTAACCAATTTCATCATTTCTATTCCTTTTACTTTAAAGGATTATTCCCTGTCTAAAACGTGAATATAACTCCATTAACAAGTTACAACAGTTTACTTATCAAAATAAGTCGTTGCGGATTTATAAACAATGTTTATAAATTCCATTTCTATTTATTTTATAACAACTTCCTCTTATAAATTTCCTTTATTAAGTTATTCGATTTATAACTCAATTATATACCGAAAGTCCATATTATAAGTTAAATGCTTATAATTTATTTGTTTACAAAAACGTTCTTTTAAACTTTATAATTATAAATCTTATAACTTATAAGATTTATTTATTTATCCAAATATATTCCTTAAATAACTTTATAAATTTTATTTATAAAATTCCATTTATAACTTCACCGTTATAATCCTATAGATTTCATTCATTTATGAAATTCATTCAAAATTCATTCTAACACTTATAAAAGCTCGTTTTACAATTCCTATATTTTTAATTTATAAATATCAATTTATAAATCTTTTATATGGATCAATTTATATTATTCTTTTAAATATCTTTAAACTCCTTTATAATTCATCATTTTGATTTATAATATAATCAAACTTCATAAATCCTAATTTTAAACTTTTTATAATAAATTCAGAAATCCCAGTTTAAACTATTTTATAAAATTATTAATCCTATATTTTCAAAAATCAACTTTTAACTGTATTTCTCAAAAATCATAATTTTTATAATATTAAAATTATAACGTTTATTTATTTAAGATGAATCAATTCCAAAAATATTTTAATAAACGTATACTTTCAAAAATCACTTTAGAAATCCCTTAAAATCAAAATCGTTATTTTTGAACTTCAAAATTGGATTCGATGATGCATGTGACGCCCCACCTCTATACCCATGCTAGCCAAGAACACTCCGGAGTAGTGCTGTCAACTAGCACGGAGAATAAGGCTGTTGAGGAGCGACCATCCATGTAATTGCTTATCACACGGTGGCTATAAATAATCTTCGGAAACAAACATAGAAATAATCATATCACAAATCAGTCACAGATATCCATATCACAAAGGCGGAAGAAGATATGAATATATAACTAACACATGAAAGTGTACATCAGAGTAGTGGTCAATAAGATCCACGATAATACAAAAGAATAGCAACACGTGCTATACAAAAGAATACAACTATGAGTCTATATCTCAAGTGTATACAACAAAAACTGCTAATCTATATAGTTAACCAAAAGTCAGAGTGATGAATCCCTGGGAAGAAGTCAAGCAGAAGCACCTGTAACATCTCGGTCTGACCCGAGTATTATTTAAGAAAATAATAAACGGATCAGTCTAGCTATAAATATCAGATGACATGATATAACATAAAAGATATGACATAAACATAAACATCCATAACGACATACCACTATAAGTATGTAAACAATGATCAACAGAAGATCAATCAATACGAGATAATCAATATCACAAGAATCTTCTCAAAGATTCGAAGAGGGCATCATACCCTAAACTTGTACTCATAACAAGTCAATGACATAAATTCCAGAAATCAACACGAGAAATCCAGAAATCATAAAAAGGGAAAGAGGCCTATCACATGACGGTCTGAAGACCATGGGGAGCTACCCCGCATGTGTGAATGGAATCACACAGATTGAGGTCAAGACTAACCAAAAAGCAGAAAGGTATGTGTGAATGGAATCACACAAGTGGTGTCTAGTCTAACCTTGCAATGAAAGAGACATCGCGCAATTGCTAGTCTAATTCATAAAGCGATCATCAAGATCAACGAGAAGTGTCAATTACACTAAGCTAGTAAATATAGAAGTTTAGCTTCATGTCCCATAACCACTTGCTTAACTTAAATATTTACGAACAAACTGTAAATCTTCACTAATAAAATTGTCACAAGAGGTTCAATCGAACAAGTCCAAGAATTAACCGACGAAGTGAACGCAAGCGTTTCATACCACTTGTTTTACTAAGTCGTTTAATTAGATTTCTCATCCGAGTGAGGTAAAGGCTTGTATATACTAATAGATTGGAAAACGGTTTAAGAAAAGAGCTTTGTTATTAAAAATAGAGTTGAAATTGTTGGTTAAAAGAGTTTTGATATTTACTACTAGTATTGAAACCTTTACATTATAAAGTGACAAAACACAGAAGCAATTGTAGAAACAATCAGTCACAAAGATCGCATACGGAGATGTGAATAAAATCCAAGGAAATCAGCTCAATGTTTTTCAGATAAGATCCCCTACGGAGGGGGGGTCCAGGGGGGGTGGCAACCCCCCAAGGTGGGGGTGCGGGGGCAACGCCACCGCCTACGGGGTTCGACCTGCCCGGTCAGGTTTCGGGGGTCCAGGGGGCAGCGCCCCCGGCGGGGTGAGGGGCAGCGCCCCGACCAAAACGGTACGACCTAGTGAAGACAAAATGAGGTCTAACGACCTAAGGGGAATAGGGTCGAGCGACCTATAAAACTCGCGACCTAAAAGTTAGCAAGGTCGAACGACCTATAGAGGCATAGGGTGCAGCGACCTAAAACATCGCGACCTAGTGAAGACCTAAGGGAGGCGAGCGACTTATAAAACTCGCAACCTAAAAGTTAGCAAGGTCGAACGACCTATAGAGGCATAGGGTGCAGCGACCTAAAACATCGCGACCTAGTGACCTAACGGTTTAAGGGTCTTGCGACCTAACTGGAAACAAGGTCCAAACGACCTAACGACTTAAAGTGAAACCTGGCTGAGCGATATAAGGTCAGAGACGACCTACGACTTAACTCCGTGTGAGCGACCTACGACCTATGGTTGCTACGACCTAACGAGTTCCAATAGTGAAGGCTTAAGGTCTAACGACCTAAGGGGTACGACCTAAGGTCTTACGACCTAAGGTGTTGAGGTTGGACGACCTAACCAAATTGCATAGGCCATACGAGCTAAGGCCTAACGACCTAACTCCGAACGAGCTATACGCGAGTGACCTAGGGCGCTAACTCGCAAACGACCTAACGTTAACTCGCGAACGACCTAACTCCAGACGCGCCTTTTCAACGCGTGCGAGCTGAAGACCTGCCGACCTACGACCTAACTCCAAGCGACCTAAGGCCTAACGACCTATAGTGGACGAATGGGCTAAGGCCAGAAACGACCCAAATGAAGGTGACGACTTTTCCACGCGAACGACCTATAGATGCTGGGCGACCTAAGGGGGACAGAGCGACCTAAGCCAGAAATTCACCCCAAAACACTAAAAAGTGGAGTTTTTCGCCAATCCAATCCAAACCAAATGCAAATGTGAATGCAAACATGATAGGGATGCATTTCCAATAGCCCAAGATAGATATAGACTAGAATTGTGAGATAAAAATCTCACCTTTGCACTAAAGTTTATGAAGATGAAGCTTGAAAGCAAGGAGAAGCAATCCAAAGCTTGAATCCAATATCTTCTACTTGAATTTGGAGTTGAATGTTGGATTTGCAATTGAATTTGAGCTTGGAGTTTTAATTTCCCATTCTCTTCACCATTAATGCCAAAGCTTGAGTTAGTTAGGAAATTTATGAAGAGTGAGGAGAAGAGGGTTGGAACTTGGGCTTAATAGGCTAAACTAACCCAAAGTCCAAAGCGGGAAAAGTTAGTGAAATTGCTATAACTCCAAACCTATCGATGTTTATACTTAAAAAATTGTAAACGACATTTCGAACTCAATGGAAGTGGTCTCGAGTCCTAATTTGACCGTTTGCAAAAAGTAGCTTTTCGGACCAAAACCCGATTAACGAGTTAATATTTAAATAAAATATTTAAATACAAACTCGATAAATATGCGGGTTGTTACAATGCAACACATCAAATAGTCAATCACGACTTTCAAACATCATATATCGATATGATAAACAATCAAATATCACAATATTTGAATCAAATAAATATTTGTGAGGAATCCAATTGGATCCCTCCAACCTGTTTCCCTGCATCCACAGACATTAGCACAATACCCATTCCACTTCGACATGGAATATCGCGGTATATGGGATTTATAAAATATAATCCGCTTAATAGGCGGCAATAGGGTCTCATCCGCTATACAATGCGGGAAATCAATCAACTGCAATATATACATATAGCAATATATATATATATATATATATATTGCTATATATATAGATATATCCTACTATATCTAATATCACAACCAAATAGCAATCAATCAATAATAACTGCAAATCCAACTTTAAATTTTTGAGTGAGAAATTCTCACCTTTGCTTTTATTAGCAATCCATTTCCCATCTTGACTCGATTTTATTGATTTATACCTTGTATAAATATTATATACAATTTATTAATATTCGAACAGATCGAATAATAAATTTTCATTTGATAATTTTGATTCATCGGTAATTTCATTTTAATATTTAAATTAACTAATAGTTTTATTTAACAAATTTCTCCTTTTATAAATTTCAATTTCAACTCGTTTTCTTTTAAATTTTGATATTCTAAAATATTAGATGATTAAATTAATATTCAAAATAAATCGAAAAATCAATTATCATTTAATAAACCTATTTGAATCTATTTATTTATTTTTCTCAAATACACATATATCTACTTGTAAAAATAATCTGTATAGGTTTAAACTCTATTTTTTTTTATAAACTTCTGTATATATCCCTAACTACAAAAGGTTTTCTATTTTAAACTTTTAAAATTTTAATCCAACTAAATAAATTTTATTTTCAAACTAATAATTTCAATTTCACTGCATATATTTTTTTTCTCTGTTTTACCTTTTTTTTCCTATAGATATTGATAAATAAAATTCGTAGAGATATACTTACAGCCGAGCTTAGATTTTTGAACAAAACCCTAGCTTTTCAAATCCCCTCGACTTCCCCACGCAAGCACCCACACGCGCGAACGCAAATTGCCTGAGCACATGCCTCTCCCCTTCCACGAAATCGCTACCGTCCCCACGCCGCCGCCGTGCCGCTCCACCTACCACGGCCTACGCGCGCGCGTCCCCTCGCTGCTACCACGACCTCACCATCGTGAAAAAACCTAGCCGCCATCCCATCTGAGCACGCGACCCATCGCGATTTCGCGCCAATCAGTATGCCCTCGTATTCGAACCGAGCCCCTAACTCCATAACCACGATGACCCCCAATAGCTTCGCCTCCACGCGCGAGCGCGAGCCTCGCCTAGCCGCCGCCATCAACTCGAGCGCCCAGCTGGCATCGTCGCACGCCTCCAAGTTTTCGAGCGCCTCCATTTTTTTCTTATTTGATTTTTTTTTTTAACTGCCATAGGCTTTTAATTTGTGGAAGAGGAATAGAAGAGGGGGGAGGAGAGGTAACGAATTTTTTCCCTCTTTTGATTTTCTGGCTTCGGCCATTTTTTTTTCTTTCTTTTGCTTTTGAACTTAATATAGGGGAACGCTTCCATGCTTTGCACGATCAACTGCCGTGATCTTCGGCACGATTTTAGGGATAATTGTAGGGAAGAGAACGTGCTGTGTTAGACCCATTTAAATTTAAATTTCAAATTGAATTCGACTTAAATTCCAATGCGTTTATGCGTCGTGTGCTCACATAACAACTCAGAAAAATACGAAATTTGAAATCCGGCAATAATTCAATATTACGGACCCAATGGAACTGGTTTCGTCGAATTCCGAGACTGTGCCTCGGACGGCTATTTTTAAATATCGATTCAAACGATTTAATTTCAAAACCGAACAATTCACTTCCACATTCAATTCTGAAGCTTCTATTATCTTCAGTATTATCAATATGAATTTTACAAGCCTTTGAAATAATTTTAATTGGCTTTAAATTGAAGAATGAAATTTTTATTCAACTCTCAATAGATTAAATCTATAATTTAATCGCCAAATTCATTCTGATAATTTGAAATTCAAGTCAAACTACCATTCAAATGTTTAAAATTAATTAAATATTTTCAAATTAAATTGTTCAAAATTCTGGGTCGTTACACGAAAGGAGGAATTCAAGTGGATGAAAGTAAAGTAGAAGTTGTTAGGAGTTGGCCATAGCCAAAGACAATTACTGAAGTGAGGGGTTTTCATGGATTGGTATCTTTTTATCGAAGATTCATTCCACATTTTAGTAGTGTGATGGCACCTATAACCGATTGCATGAAGGGGAAGAAGTTTGAGTGGTCGGAGGAAGAAGGGGTTGCCTTTCCGAAGATCAAGACACTCTTGACGACAACACCAATTCTAGTTTTACCGGATTTTCAGTTGTTGTTTGAATTACATACTGATGCATCGAAGGTTGGGGTTGGTGGAGTTTTGAGTCAGAAAGGAAGACCAGTTGCTTATTTCAGTGAGAAGTTGTCTGGAGCTAAGTTGAGATATAGCACATATGATGTTGAGTTTTACGCAATTGTTCAAGCTGTGAAGCATAGGAGACATTATCTGTTTCAGAAGGAGTTTGTTCTCTATACGGATCATGAAGCTTTGAAGCATTTGCAAGGGCAGGACAAAATTTCAGCTAGGCACGCTTCATGGGTCGCGTATCTTCAGCAGTTTACTTTTGTTGTTAAACACAAATCAGGGGTGACGAATCGTGTAGCTGATGCATTGAGCAGGAGGAACCATTTATTGACAACGATGAAGGTTGAAGTGATAGGATTTGAGTTATTGCCAGAATTGGTTGAAGAGGATCCTTACTTTGCAAAGTTTGTTAAGAAAGTTAAGGACGGGAGTACTGATGAGTTTGTGTTGGTAGATGGATTTTTATTAAAGGGAAATCGATTATGCATACCAGATGGCGGTTTAAGAATGAAGATTATTAAAGAGTTACATGAAGAAGGCCACATGGGTAGAGATCGAACATTGCAGTTGGTTTCTCAGTCTTATTATTGGCCGTCAATGAGAAGGGAAGTTGAAAGGTTTGTGCGTAGATGTCATGCTTGTCAGGTTTCGAAAGGGACAGCTACTAATGCGGGATTATATATGCCGTTACCTGTACCGACTAAACCTTGGGTTGATGTGAGTATGGATTTTGTTTTGGGGTTGCCTAGAACTCAAAGGAGGAACGATTCCATTTATGTGGTGGTTGACCTATTTTCGAAAATGGCACATTTTATTGCTTGTAAGAAGACAGCGGATGCTGTTCATGTTGCTCAGTTATATTTCAAGGAGATCTATCGACTTCATGGATTGCCAGAATCTATTGTGTCGGGTAGGGATACTCGTTTTCAGAGTCACTTTTGGTTAAGTTTGTGGAAGATGGTTGGAATGAAGCTGAAATTTAGTAGCGCTTACCATCCGCAAACTGATGGGCAAACGGAGGTGGTTAACAAATCTTTGGGAAATTTACTACGGTGTCTTGTGAAAGATAATCTGAAAAGTTGGGATGTGAAGTTATGTCGAGCAGAGTTTGCACAAAATCATGCGGTGAATCGTAGTACAGGATTCAGTCCATTTCAGATTGTTTATTCAAACTTGCCAAAGGGGCCGTTGGATTTAACGACAATACCACAACCAAAGGGGATAGTTAAACGAGCTGCTGATTTCGTTGATAGTTTGACGGAATGTCATAAAATCGTTCAGGAACGATTGGAGAAGCGAATGAGAAGTATAAAAGATCCGTAGACTTGTAACGAAGAAATGTTGAGTTCAATAAAGGAGACTTAGTGTATGCTGTGTTAACGAAGGATCGTTTTCCAGTGGGTGCTTATAACAAGTTGAAAGCCAGAAAAATTGGTCGTTTGGAAATTGTGCAACGGATCAATGAAAATGCTTACAGGGTGAAACTGCCGGAGGATGTATACACATCTGATGTGTTTAATGTTAAACATCTGGCACCTTATTATGGGAATGAACAAGATGATGGAGAAGAGATTACAAATTCGAGGACGAATTTTTCTCAACCCGGAGAGGATGATGCAGCACGACCTAAGGATTCGCTGGGTTTAGGTCGTTCACGACCTGAGGAAGAGGAATTAGGTCGTCCACGACCTAAGGAGCGCGTTTTAGATCGTCTACGACCTAACGAGTATGCCGAAGAAGGGAGCTCATGACCTAAGATAAGTCGCGTACGACCTACGACCTAGATAGGTCGCGTGAAGGGATGCAACAGTTTTTTTTCTTGAGTCGCTGAATTTTAAGTCGTGGCAATGATAAGTCATTTGTTGTTAAGTCGTGTCAATATTAAATCGTTGTAATTCTGTGTTGTATAAACTCTTAAGTCGTTACTGTTTAGGTCGTGGCTTGCCTAAGTCGTATGTCGCTATGTTCTTAAGTCGTGTGTGTTGTATATAAGTGCTGGTATGTCGTGATGGTTCGTTAAGTCGCTAACGACTTTGGTTAAGTCGTAAGTCGTGTGAGTTAAGTCGACAACGACTTAAGGGTCAGAGTTGTTAAAAAACGCTATAAATAGCGGTTGTGTTGGTCATTTGTAACGGGTTGATTTTGAATAAAAATTTGTTTGATTGTTGTGTGCTTTCATCTAAATTGGTAGTTGAGTGTGATCTCCTATCTCCACATTCGGTTAATCGAGTGCGCTCGATTCAACGATTGTTGAAGCCGATTCGCGGTATCAAATGCGCTTGATCAACGCTTGAACAATTGAAGATCTTCTTTCACGGTATCGTGCGCGATCAGCGTGACGAGGATAGCTAGAATTCGGTATCTTCGGATCAACGAATTTGGGCATTTCAGTATTCATCAATCCACCGATTGCTACTTTCACCGTTCCATCTAATTTTCGTATATTCCGCTGCATCAAGAATGAAGTAGGATGGTAGTGGCATTTCTTGTAAGGTAAATACGTGGACCCAACTCCCGTGAGTTGGCATAAGGTGGCTAAAACATGAGCGATCGATGGGTTAGCGCCCTTTATTGGATACTCCTCTTCGATACTATACTCTGACTTTGGATTGATTCGGTGGCCGCGTTGATTTTTTGATTTTAGGGGGGAGTCTGTCCCAGGTGGGCGATAGCTGTGGCTACGCGTTACCACCAGCCCGAAAGCGTAATTGGTATATCTACCCTGGCATTGCCTAGTTGTGTCATGTCTCCTACCCTAACGCGCCTTATACGATTTTGGTTTTGTACCATACATATGGAGTACCCTCTGACGGCTCCAAGTACGGGGGAGATTACGGTACCAATAGACTATGGGAATATATTTTGTGTTAAGGGCTATATGGGTAACCCCTTAACGCTATTTAAAAGTAAGTTTATTTTACAATTAGACACTATTATAATAGCGAAATATACTACATAGTAAATAGTTTAACGGATCCTTAAGAGATGTGAATCCCGAGCATCTTTTGAGTTACTGCACTCATATTACTTCTGTTAATTTAACTTACATAAGATCTTTTAGTTCCGACTCGAGTGTTTTGTCTTTTCAATTCGCTCGGGTCAGTCCGAGCATTTCAGGATTTGAAGATTTAGCTCTGGAGGACGAAGATGAAGATTTGTATTATAATTATTCATATTATTGCATTATACTCATACTGTTCCGCTTCATTGTTATTGGTATGTCTAACTCTGAAAAATGTTGCAAGTATAATCGAATATTTTGTGAAACGGCTTTATAAACTGTATATTTGATTATTATATTTCATCCTTCCGCTGTGAGATTCTGTTTTGTTTTATTTCTTTCTCGTTTTTCTTATTTGCCCCATAACAATCTGCCCTTTTGTATGGTTTGAATTGGCACGTGTGTCGAATTAAAGCGTGCGAAAAGGCGGGACGTTAAATATTTTCTATATATAAAATAAAAAATTTCAAAGGATATCTATATTTGGCTGCAATAGATTGGTTGTTAGGTAATAAAGTGTATAAATAATAATAGAAATAAGATTGAAAAATAAAATAAATGAAATTTGGAGATTTAGAACTTAAGTTACGGGGTTTTGAAATTTCTGTCAAATATATTTTGGAATATAGTAATATTGTTTATACGTATTTTCTGATATAAATATTTCAATATAATTCGGAAGAATTGTTTTAAAGAAGATTTTGGAGAAAATAAGTTTTGCACTTTCCCCTCTATCGTTGGAAAATAATTTCGGTGATGGCGGCTGCATCATCGACTTTCATTTTCGAGTTTCGAAAGGAAAGGCCACTATAGTAGTTTTACTGCAGATTCATTTTTGATAAAGAAATATATAAATTTTGAATTTTTTTAAATATAATTAGAGATATATAAGTTGTAAGAATATATTTATCTATTATTTTAAAATAATTTGAAATTTAACCCGATATTAAATTCTTAAATTTCCGTTAATATATTGTTTCAATTATTGCAGTGAAATGAAAGGTAAGTAATTGATAATTGAAACCTCTAATTTAGGTAAGAGATTTAATGCTAAGTTATAAAGAAATAAAAAGGAAGTTGAAATTTGTAACTTATAAGAAAAAAAGATAAAAATTTATTGAACAATGAATTAATTAAAAGAAATGAGGAAACTTGTATAACTTTCAATTACATTCTTTAAAAGCATATATATAACTTACCAAATATTAAAAGTTGAAATGTTTAATAAGAAATGTAATGGAAATTGTACAGTAAAAGTATGCAATGAAAGTGTTCAATAAATTGCTTTTATTTATTAGAATTGGTGGTGTAGATTTATAAACTTAAGTTTAAATTTAATAGACTACAAATTAAAATAGAAAAGTAAGTATTCTAAATGGAATTCAGTAATATAAAAAATGACAAATAAATGAAATGAAGTAGTATAAATGAATGATAATGAACTTAAGTAAAAAGTTGAAGCTATTTATAAATAAAATTAGTAGGAAAATGAATACTGTAATAAATGAAATTAAGTAATAAATAAATGAGGACATGCAATAATAAATGAATGTATAATTATAACGAAATAAAAGGAACTCGCATGACCTGAGTTAATGGGATTGAACATTTGTAAGTAATAAGTAAAAAAAAAATGAAGCAAACATTTAATGAGTAAATGTAAATTACAAAGATAAATCACTGTATAAATAAAAAGAAAATCAAACAACAATGGTATGAAATGAAATTAATAATAAATTAAGTTGATTGTTGTTTGGATATGTTGTTGTTTAGTTGATGGTTGTTTAGGCAAGGATACTTTAAAATTGGATTTGGGTGAATGAATAATCTATTTAGTTTTATCTAAGACTGTTGAGTAAATGATGTGCTAGTAGTTTATTCTTCATTCCATACATTTAAAGTTTTGAACCCGAACAACTATTTGTTTGTTTGATTGAATGGTTGTTTTGTAATTGTTGTGTATGCTGTTTGTGAAATTGATGGGTGTTGTATTGATTTGTTGTTAGTGATTGAAACCACTTAAATATTTCACTTTATATAAATTGTTAACTCTTTGGATTTTATAAGTGAAATGCAGGTTATGGAAGAAGTTGCTACTGCTTTTGGTTCCATAAATTAAGCGTAAATTGCCCGACAAATAGGTACGTTTCGGATTACGGTTTATAGCACTATTTTATATATTTTCCCGGTTTGGGATATAATATTTTGGATAATATATGTAAATGAATTATTATATTTTGATATTATATTTTCTTCCGAGCCTCTCCGTACAAAGGAGACTCTGCCAAAATTTTCGGTAAAATTTTAGCTTGGATTTGTTTTTGAAAGATGTTTTCCAAATTTTAATAGTTTAAGTATAAAAAGATTCAATGGTTATAAATTAAGATATTTTATCTAAATTAATTAATTTTGAAAAATTTAATAGGTTATAAAGTTAATGTTTTGAATAAGATATATTGATTTCTTAATTCTTCCTTTTTCCCTTCTTTTCCTTTTCGGGGACGAAAAGTTTTGAGTGGGGAAGAGTGTAACGACCTGAAATTTTTGAAGATTTAAAACTGGAATTTAATATGATTTTGTATTAACATTTAGGTAAAGAAGAAAATCTTATAATTTATAATAAAAAGGAATGTTAGAATTTAAATGAGCAATTGAAATAAATGGTATAATATTGAAACGAATAAAATTTGGATAGATTTAATGAAACCGAAATAAATGAAATAGGGTAAGTAATATACCTGAATATAATTGAATATGGAGAAACATAAAAGTCAGTATTGAATTCAAACTACGTATAATTTGGGTAATAAAATAAGTTTATTTATGGAGTTAGATTGTTTTTATTATTTTAGGCTATAAATCAAATAGAAGAGAACAAGCGTAAATCTTAAGGGTATGATAACAATTATTATATATTACCTAATTTATTGGTCAATCAATTTATTTGAAATAAAGTCACTCTTAAATGTTAAGTAATTTTAATAACTGTTATTGAGGAAACGTTACTTAATGATTTCTAATTTAGTAACGGAAGAGTGAATGAGAATTGATAGAAAACATAAATTTATCTATTAGTAAACAAGAGTATATATTGAGCAAATTTATGATAATTGGATAATGCAGTGTTAATGGAAATTGATTAGTGTTATATATGCGATCTACACCTGGGTGGGTTAGTAGTAAACTTATAAATGAAAGGAAGTAAGTAGGTGACCATTTATTTAGGTTATTTATTCATTTAATATGTTAAATAAAATTTGGGAATCAGATCTAAATTAAGGGAAGTTCAGATGTACGTTAATTTGAAATAAAATCTAATAAATATTACATTAATATGGAATGTAGTACAAATGGCTGGGGATTGTCAAATTTGGTAAAAGGGGATTAGACTCAGGAAATTTTGTTAATTGGGTTAAAACCTTAATTAATACGCGTAATTGACAAGATTCACATTTTTAAATATAACTGTTGATACAAATCTAAGATTTATATAGAAGTATCAGTGTAATGAAATGTAAACAAATGTTAAGTACGCTTATAGGATAATGATTATTGGATAAAAAGATTTGGAATCAACATTTAATTATTTATTTGAATTTAAATTACGATAATATGACTTATTGCAATTAAATGGATTTAATATTTTAAAAAAATTATGTAAATATTTATTTAGATGAAATTGAAGTTATTTTTGTAATGAGTATGAATCTAATGTTAATTTTACTTATAAAATGACAGTTGATATTGAATGAAAAGAATGCAAATATAAGTTGTGTCAATATATTAGAAAATTAGTGTATAATAAATAGGTTTTATTGTAATTAAATGAAATCAAACATCTAAATATTACGTTAATAGAAAGTTAAATGGAATGCAAGAATATTATGGTAATAGTTGTAAATCTAATATTTTATCCGTTTAATGATAGTGAATTGAAAAATAGAATGAAAATGAATTTAATAGAATTATGGGAGATTAAATTTATAAATTTGGAATTTAATGAAACTGAGATTAATATTGGAATTGATAAATTTATTTTCTCTAATTTGACATTTAAAATTTGTTTAAATCATTGTAAATGACTGAGTAATATAAAGTGATATAAATTGTAAATTTTAGAATTGAAATTACGAATGGGTTTTATTTAATTAATTATTAATTTATTTAAAAAGTGTGAAAATAGCCATTTTGGCCACTGACTCGGATTTCGACGAAACCAATTTCATTGGATCCGTAACGGTAAATTATAACAATGTTTCAAATTTCATAGCGATCGGACTTGTCGTTTGATCGTACGGACTCGAAACTCCTTGAAATTTACGCAATTGAAATCAATTGAAATCAATTTGAAAAAATATTGATTTTTGCATAACTTCTTCATACGATACAATTTGAACTTGAAACATTTTCCTTTACATTTAAAATATTTTAAAACACCTATTTTGATACATGGGTTTAACCAATTTCGTCCTGGGGTCAGAACGGGTTTTTTGGGCCACGTTAGCGTTAGCGCGTATATCTATCAACCCGGTCCATCTATTTTTCAATCTGCCTATAAATACCATGCTAAAACCTAGCCTCCGCCCATTCACATTTAACTACGTGTAAAATTTCATCAGTTCCTCTTCTCCTTCAATGGATACAAACCCTAGATCCAATTACAATTCAAAATCAAAGTCAAAAATTCAAAATCCTCAGAAAAATTCAAAAAAAATATATGCTGATGCTCTCGAAATGCGTAATCTGCTGGTACAATTCGTTTTTCAATTCGAGCTATCGTTTGCTCTGAAATTATAGGTTTATCCATGGTCGTTCATCATCGCTGTAATCAAATTCGTCGGATCGGCGAAGCCTTTCTGGGTTTTGAAGAGAGGACCGAGGGGACTTCATCCATGCAGTTTGTTTTGCGAAGCAATGGTTAGATCATCGTGAAATCTCGATTAGGGTTGCAAACTTATAGGTGGCGGCGGTCTCTAGGGCGGTGCGCGGGGGATAGGCAGGTGCGGCTCGAGGCGAGCAAGACGATGGTGGTAGCGGCGTGGTTGATGGAGGCACGTGGTGGCGTACGTCGATGGTCAAAGTTGGCAAATTTGGGTTCGGTCTCGGGTACAGGGTCGCGTGCGTTCTTGTTCTAGAAGATGATGTTCATGACGTGGCAATTATGTTTGAAGTGAAGAGAAGTGTTCTTTTTTTCTTAATTTTAATATTTTAATTCAATTTCATAAATCATCATAACTATCACATACTATATACGATTTATGCGCGATTTTTTTTGTTAGGATCGTAATAAAATTTCGGACATTCTGACACTGGTTTCGACGGATTTGGAGACTTTCAAATTTTTGGATTTAAATCGGATTTAAATTCAATTTAAATTCAAAAGGCGAGTGTTTTAACCCACTCACAACTTCTAAAATTTCTTATGTTTGTTACATGGATTTATGATATGAGTAGAAATTCATTTATGACTGTTTGGCAAATTTTATTCATCATCTCAGTTAGATTGCATTTATTTAAATTAAATTGTTATTTATTATTGAATATAAAATAATAGTTAAATTTATTTATTTTCGCATATAAACTTTCAAATTTTATAGTTATTAATTTATTATTGAAAATAAACTGTTCGTTGATACCTGTAATATTTTATATGCTATATATTGATGTTTTATTCAAATTGGATGATGATTGTGATAAATGGTTGATGATTGATGTTTGGTGAATGGATGATGTGTTCTGTATTATATAAACTACAAGTTATATGCATTTTCGTTTCATTCGGGATTGCGGTTTGAAATGATATACAACCACATTTTTATTTTTAAATTGCGGATAGAAATGATAAATATCCATATCACTTGACCATAGGATAGAAAATTATATACAGGCACCGCGGTCTATATATATATAAATATTTTGAAAACGATTTCTATGGTTTGGATAGGATACGGTTTAATAAATATTAATTTTGATCTTATATAAAATCTTATTTATATATGCATATATAGTTAAATTTTTGAATTTAAGCTATGTATAAATTTGTTAAACAAAAATAAACAAGATGAATAATGGAGTTTGATAATTTATATTATATGATTAAGTACAGGTTTAAGATATTGTATATATATAGAGTTTTAAAAGGTTCAAATCAATTAAGAATGGAAAATAAATTGGAAATTTATTTGGAATTGAGCTTATTTAAAAATTAAACTCCACAAGTTGGTGTAAACTTATTAAACTTGGAAATTTTAATGGTACGATATTTGTAACTGGATTTTTATTCAAGATAAATTAAATTAATATTTCTAATATAAATAAAGTGAAGGAAATATTTAATTTTTAGAAATTTGAGTTTTATTTTATGGATTTATTTTGTGAATATTTCAAACTAAAAAAAATGGACAATAAATGGTTGAATAGAATTTCCAACCTTAGTTTTGAAATTGTTAAATACTCAAAGTTTGAATATATTAAAATCGAAGTGTTTATTTTAGGCTGAAAGTGAATCTAAATTTATGGGGTTTAGACCTAAAATTTTAAATGAATAAAATTGTGAAGCGCGAAAATTATTTATAAAGTAATTTTAAATTCAACTATTTTATTCTATATACTTTTGAATATCCATACGATTCAAGTTTTAGAAGTTATGGTGTTATAGCTATGAATTTCGAAGTATTATGTTTGAAAGTTATAATTCAAATGTTTGGTTTCCAGATATTATAAATTTTAAAGCAGTATGATTTTGGAAAAGAAATATATTTGAAATAAAAATGATATTTTTGATTTGGGTTTTATAAAAATAATATCAAAATGAATTGTCTTGGATATGGAAATGATATCGTATTTATGGGTTTTGAAATGGATAATTATATTCTGGTTTGAAAGTATAAACTATTTTTAAAAGACTGCGGTGTTATAATAACGTTTGGTTGTTGAAGAGACCGGGATCGGAAGTTGTCATACTCTCTGCCAACTCCGAAAACCACTTTAACAACCATGTACACGGTGGAGATTCCAGAATGAAGTAGGTTGGTGGCGGCGTTTCCTGTAAGGTAAATACGTGGACCCAACTCCCGTGAGTTGGCATAAGGTGGCTAAAACAGGAGTGATCGACGGGTTAATGAGGTAGCACCTCTCATCGGACACATCCTTTCGATACTATACTCCGACTTTGGATTGATTCGGTGGCCACCTTCACTTTTGATTTCTTTGATTTGGGAAGTTTGTCCGAGATGGGCGGTAGCTGCGGCTACGCGTTACCACCAACCCGGAAGCGTAATTGGTATATCTACCCTGGCATTGCCTAGTTATACCGTGTCACCTACCCTATCGCGCCTTGTACGAGTTTGGTTTTCTCCCATAGCCCGTATGGTATCCTCTGGTGGCTTCCCGATCAGGAGGGACTATGATATTGGATGGACTACTGGGACTATTACGTGTTAAGATGGAAAATGTAAAGCCTTAATGCTATTTAAAAGTATGTTTATTTTGCTATTAGACACTATTATGATAGCGCAATATACTACATAGTAAATAGTTTAACGGATCATTAGGAGATGTACATCCCGAGCATCGCTTGATTTTCTACATTCATATTTATTACTTTTAATTTAACTCACATAAGATCTTCTAGTTTTGACTCGATTTTTTTGTCTTTTCAAATTCGCTCGGGTCAGTCCGAGCGTTTCAGGATTTGAAGATTTAGCTCTGGAGGACGAAGATGAAGATTTGTATTACTATCTATTATATTATTCCACTACACCATTTAATTCCGCTGCATTGATATTTATCGGTATGTGAACTCTGATATGTATTGTATAAAGAAAAATCAAATGTTTTGTAAACAGTTTTATGAACTGTATATTTATTATTATATTTTATCGTTCCGCTATGAGATTCTATTTTGTTTTGTTCTTCTCTGTATTTTTCTTATTTACCCTAAAACAATCCGCCCTTTCGTATGGTTTGAATAGGCACGTGGGTCGATTTAAAGTGTGCGAAAAGGCGGGATGTTACACCATGGAGATCACCGTGGAATTCGATGGACACTCGAGTATCATATTCAGAAAACCCAAATAAGAGAGAGAATAATATCAATAGAATGAATCCACAGTGTCGCCACAAAGAAGATATCAAGCAGAAGATACTTTCCATATCTTTACTTCGAAAATATGTATCATATAGAACTTTTCAAAATCACTTTCAAATATCATACTTATATAAAGTCCATTATATACAAGATTTCATTTTCAAATCAAATACTTTCCAAAACCAATAGTATATCGATTCACAGTTATATAGACTTCGATTAAATAAGATTTCAATTTACAAATTGAGTATCTTTACAAATCAATAGTTTCAAATCACTTCATACATATACAACTCAATTGTATATAAGTTGGATAACTCCTAAATCAAAGTATTTAAATAAACAAGGTTCCCAATTTCAAACCATTTCAATATCAATTTAGTTTCAAAATCATATATGATTTCACCAAATCATTTCATCCTAATTACATATATTTAGCTTCAAAGTTTCTTAAAACAGTAGATTTAGAAAATAATCCAAATTTCCAAATCAACAAACTTTAGGTCAAACAAATTCATTTCCATTTCAAATATATATTCACTTTCAAAAAATCATAATACTTTCAAAGTTATAAATCTTTCGAAACCAAAATACTTGAAATCATTACACTTTGAAAATCATAACCTTTCAAAATCAAACATTTGAAATCATAAAACATTTTAATTCTTTATATTTCATAAATTTATTCAATTAAACCCAAATCTAAAATTTCCAATTTTAATTAAATTCAAACCATTAATTTCAATTCAATTTAGTTTTCCAACAAAATCAATTCAAATAGTATCAAATTTTAAATAAAGATTTTATCCATAAAATAAACTATTCAATCTTTAATATATTTCAAAGGTTGAATATCCGACATTTCAAAACTAAACTTTTTAATTTCATATGCCTCAAATCTAGTTTCATCATTACTTAGTTTTTGAAATATTCATTTCATAAATCCATCATTTTTAAATAAACTCAAATTACAGGTAAACCAAATATCCCTTCATACAAATATAAACTTCAAATTTCAAATTCACATTCCTTATCAAAATAAAGATTAAATCATTTCCAAACCATTTCAATCATCAAAATATCTAAAATGGTTACCAAGTTTAAAACCTTCAAACTATTTATTTCTATATGAAAAATCCAATTTACCATTGGAAAGATTATTATTCTATATATACTTTATTCAAAACATTTCAAATCTATATTTCATACCAGTATAATTCGACATGGTCTTATTTATTTCACTCAATAAACAGTTTCAAACTTATATAAATCATATTACTTTATACTTTAATCATACCAAACCAAACTTATATTCTTTATCAAATACCCTATACCTTCCAAAATTTCTTACCTTTGAAAAGTTAACCCTGATTTGGAAGTGCTCGAACCTTCAAAATATTCAGAGAAATCATATTTTCAATCTAAGAGTTGGAAATCACCTACTAATCAGTAAACAAATTCCAAAAGATAGGGTTATACCAAAACAAATCTGAATCTCGAGGACAGAACACCGGTTTACTTTTAAATCATTTCAAATACACACACACACACATATATCTTTCGAACATCAAACCATACTTCAAAATCTGAAATCAATAATTTGGTTTCACAAAATCACTCGCATAGATAAGCTACTAGATGGCCTCTCCCCCACTCAGAAACTCAAAAATCAATGTCGATGATGCATGCATTCATCACCAAATTTATTTTCCAATGACATAAGTGGGTTCTTGTATTTTAATTTCTTGAAACTTCTTTGAAATCTCTTCGAAATCATTGGAATTAATTCGAATACATTTGAAATATTTCTTACTCAGAAAATATCTTTAAATCATATTATTATTATATTTTCCAAAATCTTAAAAACCGCTTTCAAAACACTGGAGTTCGATTCCTCGAAATTCAAATTCGAAAACCTTTCAGTTGTAAATCATTTTTATATAAATCAAATTCTTATAAAATTTTCAAAATTTCAAATCCTGTCGAAATTTCAAATTTTCACTTTTAAAAGGTTTATAATCCTTTCAAAGTTAAAAATTTCCATTTTCAAAAGATATAAAAATCCTTATTGAAAACATTTCACTTTTATATATAATAGGGTCATCCTTATCAAAATAATAATTTTGATGTATGCACAATTTCAAAATACAACCACACACAAATTTCCAAAGAATGATTCAAGATTAGATTTCAAACAAACAGAAATTAAAATTTCAGATCATACGGAAATAGGAGCATAAATATCTTTAGTTTGACAACTTCAGCAAAGCAAAAGATGCAATAGATTTCACGGATGAAATCTAACAACTACTGATAACAAACAGATCCCCAGAATACCACCCTACGTAAAAAAACATCGGTATTAATTCTACCGGATGGTACATCAACGGGTCTAGAACACTCCCCCTCAGTATGTCCCCAACTTCTACATTTCTGGCATAAATGCACCACACTCCCATCTTCCTTCTCGAACTGTGGATACACAGCTTTCCTTCCATGTTGTCTCTCAGGGCAATCTCTAGCTATATGCCCAAACTTCCTACAATGGTAGCAAATGGTTGATAGGCCAATTGATGCAGTGGGAGAAGATTTCACTTTCTTCACCGTCCGGCAGCGGCTTGGAAAGTGTCCCCTCTCCCGGCATTTAAAACAGAAAATCTTGGACCGAAACCGTTTGGCTTCCATCCATTTTTCCGCATTTCTCTTCCTATGCATGGCTGCATATGCATAGTGTCCCTTCTCATGACACCGATCACAAATGACATGGTCATAAGGACCAGGTCCCACCCTTTCCTTCCACAGCCTTTCCCACTTCTCAATAGCTTTCTCCCGCTCCTTACGGGATAGTGCTCTTCGTACCCGACGAGCTGCTTTCTGCTCTTCTGATTTTGCCATATCCAAAATAACTTCCCATCATCAAAGAGTTCGGATCAACAAGATAGGAATAAAAATTCTAATGAATCCAAACAAAAGGGATTGCTAACAAGGGGGATACAGAAGGGATGAACTTTAGAAAATCTTGATTTCAAAATAAGAAAAATTTTATATCAAAATAATCTTTGAAAGTCCTTTAAAATTCATTTGGAAATTATTTTATACTTCGAAAATACGTTCTCTCAAAAGGAAATGATTTTGAGATTGATTTCACTCATTCTAGGTTATTTCTACCATATCTCTGATGAGTTTTTTGCTCCACGTGCTAAGGTTTGCCTAAAACCAAAGCTCTGATACCAACCGTAACAACCCAATATTTTTAGCCATTCGCATCCACACATGCCGGACTATAAGTGCTCAAAATATCACGTTGTAAATAAATTTGTAGCAAATGACATACAATTACAGAATCACAGACACAAAAATATCAGAATAACTCGCAGCGGAAATTAAAATACCATTGTAGTTCATGAAGCTACTATAACAAACTCTCAAAACATAATACATAATATCAGTCTGAAAACATATACAATAGAAATCTCAAATACATAGCAGTTTATAAATACCAGAGCTGAAATAGAACAACTGAAACTGAAAGGGAACAGATAACTAGATAAGCAGAATCTCCAGCGATTCCTAGCTCCAGAAAAGAAATCCAAAACAAAGCTGTAAATACTCAGGCTGACCCTAGCGTAAAGTAAAACACAAAACACTCGAGTCAGGACATATATACTTATATAATGTAAACCAACTCAAGTGAACTGTAGTAGAAATGCACAATAACTTAAAGGATGCTTGGGATCGCCCATCCTTTAAGAATCTGTTAAACTATAAATTAAATACATCCCGTGGTTAAAATTTCAAAATAGTTCACATTTCAAACAAATTACTTCATTTTTAAATTATAAAATGAAGTTTTTATATTTAATAATGAAAGTATTAAATTTCCAAAATTTTAATCTTTCAAAATTCATTTATTCTCTTAAATTTATTAAAATAATGAAATTCAACTTTCGCAACATTTAGAAAAAATGCTACGGAAAGTTACCTTTAAAACAATTCAATTTAACAAAAGACAGCATTCAAAAATGTTGTAATAGGGTTACACTAATTCAAATAAAACCTTAGTTAAATTCCACAATTATAGCACTTAAAATGTGCTATAATAGCCTTTAATTCAATTCAGCCCTTTAGTTCATTTATTTTAACTACAGCATTTACAAATGTTGTAATATCCTTTACTTTAGAAAATAATAGCATTTAAAAATGTTGTTATTTAAATTCCAAATATTCACTATACTTTCACAAATCATTAAATTTTTATTTAAACCATTTCAAACTGATAAAATCATATTATTTTCACTTTTATAACCATCATTTAATTTTCCTTAAATTCATGATTTTATAAAGTTAAATTTCCATAAAAAAATCAATGTTTAATAATAAATCACTTATTAAATTCCAACATTCAATTTCAATTCATATAATTAAATTTTTAACTTAACACTTAAGTTTAAATTTCAAAGTATAACTTATTTTACATTCATTTAATAACTTCAAAGTTCACTTTTAACAAAATTCATAAATCCTAATTTAAGTTATATTTCCGAATTTCAACTTAAATATTCATTCATTTCACATTTTAACTTTATTCAAATAAAAAATCATTAATATATTATAAAATCAATTTAAATTTCATATTAATTCAAAATATCATAAATTTATTATATTTCATATTTAATTTAAATTCCATTTATAATTAAATCAAAATTTCCAAAATAACCTATATTTCAAATTTCCACTTTATCATTAATTTATTTCACTTATAAATTCTCAGAAAAATAAAAATACTATACAAAAATCATTTTTAATTAAGTTTAAATCAAAATATTATAATATTTACATTTCTAAAATATTTTAAATTTTTTAGAAAAAGATATTTTAATCACGGGTCTGTATTTCATTTTCTAGCCTAGATAAAGTGATACGGGTAATATATCATTCCAACCCGCAATTTATGAAGAAAACCTAGGTTTTATTGTTTCAAACCCAGTCCCAAGTGAATGAAATAATTTGAAAATTGTTCAGGCCTATCATTTCAGCCCATAATGATTTTCTCTTATTCTAAAGTTCGTTCCGGTATGTATCATTTCTACCGATAGTGATTCTAATCTAAAAGCAACATGTAGTGTGATAAACTGATATAAATCACAGAACAACATAAATAACAGTAATATATGATATAGCAGGTAAATAAGCATGGGTGAACATCATATAATCATAACTTAGCAGATATAATATGGCGATGCATTCTATAGATTCAAAAGTGGTCGATTTACTAGTTATATATGTATAAACTCTCTGGTGAGAATAACTCACCAGTTTAGTTGGAGGTGACAACAACGAATACACAACTGAGATCCACACAAGAACGAAATCACGATACAGATTCGAGTGAGAGAGCCAAAGACCAATTTCCTTGAATCCAAATTAAACAAAATAATATAATAATCATAAGCTTTCAAACCCAAAATACGATTAAACTATACTAGAATTAACAGCATAAATCAAAGCTGAAATGTTTTGCACTTGCTTCCAACACTCTTTAGGTTCGGCCATAGGTGTAATGCATATCTAAGTCAAGGTTTTGGATCTAGTTGTTAGTGGATATGGGTCGGCCTACATGGTTTGAAGATGGTGCAAAGGTGTGGTGATGTAAAACAACACAATAAGCTATATCACATGGGTTTCAAGAAAAACATGGCTCGGCCAAGGCACATGGGGCACGGCCACCACTGGTATGGTTAAGAGGTGACATGGAAGAGGTGTTTCAGGTCAGCTTGAGGTGGTGGTGGTGGAGTAGGTGGCGGCTAAGCGGGTGATGAAGTGGTGGAAGCATTTATATGCTCGGCTATGGTATGTGGATGGAGTTTTTGTGCATTTAGTGATGGATTGTCCAGCTATGGTGGCTCGGCTTGGGGTGGCCAATGAGGAGGAGGTGATGGTGATGGATTCTAGTGGTGGTAGAGGCGACAAGGTTGAAGGAGGAGCATGGCCCATCCCAAGAGAAGAAGAACAAGTGCAAAATCAATGAATTCAAGCATAGAAACAATAGAAAAGAATTAAATTTTTACCAATTTCTCTTCACAAGTTATGGCCGATTTTTTTTAGAAATGAGATGAGAAATGTTGTTTACGTGAATGAAAAATGAGGTAGGCAGCAGAAGAAATGAAGTGATATGGCCAATTGAATGAAAAGTTATGTTGAAATGTGAAAAGGTGTGAATATAAAAAGCCTTTAAAACAAAAAGTCACAAAACCTTTCACATTTCTCATTTTTCTTATTATAAATTTAAATAACCGGAATATATATATGTGTATATATATATAAATTCTGTTAAAATACGAAAATATAACAAATAAACAAAATATAAATAAATAAATATTAATTATATATAATTAAATTAGGAAAATAGCACAGAAAATGAAAACTAGTCTAGGAAATTTGAAAATAAATGGAATAAACTTTGGGAAAATTTTATGTATTGAAACATATTTATAAATAAAGATAAGAACATAAAATAAAAATCATTCACAAAAATAAATAAATAAATTTTAATTAAATATAATTAAAATGGAGAAAATAGCAGAAAAAAGGAAACTAGCCTTTAAAAATAGAAAATAAATGCAATAAATTTTGGAAAAATTCTATTATCATTTTAAAAATATTTAGAAATGGAATCTCACAAATAAAAAAAATAAAAAAAATCTCAAAATGAAATAAAGTTAAATTTAAATTATGTTCAAAAATCTAGGGTTGTTACAACTTAAGTATTTCAAAAATCATTTGAAATCAATTATATCCAAAATTCTGTGGTAAATTCAATTACCTCTTTGAATTTCAAAACCAAACCCAGATTTTGTAAACAATACCAATTTAAAACAATTTGATAGCAATTTCTCTCTTGAAAACTCGAAAATGAACATGATGATGCTGAAGTCATCACCGAAGTTATTTTCTAGCGAGCGGAAGAGTTCAATGCTTTTATCGTCTTAAAATCCCTTAAAATAATTTTAAATTCCAAATCTCTCTAGATTTCAAATCCAATCCACAATTATTCCTCAAATACATATTTTTTCCGAAAACTTTTGAAAACCACTTTCAAATTCAAAGGAATTTAAATTTTCCAAATTTTCAAATTCCAAACCCTTTCAATCCCTATTTACACATTACTCTTGAATTTTTATTTCATCTTCAATTATAGATCACATTTACAAATCCCATTTGTATATGAATTTATTCCTTAGCTTTAGTTATAATTCCAATTTCTTATTCAGTTTTACGCATCAATGATAATAATTTAATATTATCATTCCTAACAACCAAGCATCTATATATAACTATAATAATTTACGAAAAATTATTTCCTTTATATAGAAAAATAATTTAGGTAAAATTATTTCGTTTACCCTATTTAAAACAATACTGTGTCGGTTTTTCTTGATTAAGAGTTTAGAAACCCCTATCGATGACATGGTGTCCCACACATCGACCAGAATCCATAAACACTCAACCGATAAGTCAACACAATATAAAAACAATTTATATTCACAAACGATTACGCGCTCATATCTATTAATACGCTTAAACTCATTCTAGAGTACCAAGGACTCTATTTTCAATGAGTAATCCCCACCAAAGCCAAGGTTATCACCAACCTAAGCTTTGATACCACCGTAACAACCCGCAAACCCATACCCCTTAAGTCGACACTATTTTCCAACACATCAACTCAAGGTGAACGGAAATACGAACCGTTAGGGTTAAAGAAGAAGAGGTAGAAGAATAAAATAGAAAACAATATCAGAATCTTACCATCACAGTGGAATAAAATATAATAGATAATAACTGAACTTTACACAAAAGAAAACTGTATCTATTTTATACATACATCATCAGAATACGTCATCAGAGTTCAACAACATCAATAACATACAACTGGACAGTCATATAAACCTGTCCTCAAAACTGAATACACAGCTAATCAACACAGCAGAATATTTAAAACAAGTACGGAAGTACGTATCGCCATCCAGCTCGTCTCCTGAGCTCTATAGCATCCTTTCCTGTATTCTGTAATACTCGGTCTGACCCGGGCATTACAGTCAAATAACCCCCGAGTAAGTTTGGAATACTAGCGTGTGAAAATCACACTCAATTTGATTAGTAAAGTTTCAAAATTCTTTGAAAACAAAAGCATCTCGTAAGACCGTGCCACAAAATAAACATGTCGGGTTTTTACCTTATGATAGCTAAAACATTTATTATAAAATCCTCTGATATTATAATGGGGTCTATTTATAAATACTTATTAAAATAGACGAAATTGTTACATGATTAAATTCCAGCTACTTGCCACAAAGTGGGTTATACAAACAAAAACCGTAAAAGGCGCATAGGGAGAATGGATTTCCAACTAATGACTAGGCACTAGGGTACCACCTGTCACAGTACGTGGCCTAGAACACCGTACCGAGGATTACTCCCAATCCCTTGCAACACAAGAGAGGGACTACCCCTTACTGGATAATCCCGAGTTAGATCACCTCGCGGTTGGGATCAACAACCGCACCATTAAGTCGAAATAAAGGGACATCCAGACAGGATTGACCTCACCCAAATGGGCGCTACCCACCAAGCCTTGCTGCATAACCTCTGATTTTCAGTCATTCCCGGTTGATGAGGCTTGAGGCTAAGCATTACCTTTTTAGAAGTTTTCACTTAGAATGCCCACCATCCACTTGACGATGTTCGGAAAGCATTCATCCATATAAGTCTATCCCGGGTTCGAACGGAACCGAAGGCACTATTCCTACTATATCCATTTTGGAATCATCCTCAGGATTAGTAGCGACTAGCCCTTGCACTTCACTTCTCCATCTTCGAATCCAAACTCGTCTTCCTCACGAAAAGGTACAAACCGGATCGAAGTGGTATTCGAGAAATAAATTTGATCACGGTCTCTTCGAAACGATCAGCGCATTGGCTAATATTGATAGTCCGTTATTTAACTATCATCAACATTCACAAACAACCATAAACCATAAAGAATTTCTCCTGAATTATTTATTAACCTAAAAATATCTTCGCAAGATATATTTCCGTTTTCAACCCTTTTTTTGAAAACATTTTCAACCCATCTTCTTTTTTTACGGAACAAATTCCCCAAATATTTCTATTTCCACTGAAATCACCAAGTCCAAATACTTAGGTTTTAGAAAAAATTAAAAACACTTTATTATAAGATATACTTTAAAATATTTTAATTAAAAATTACTTTAATACTTCTTAAAAATATATGCTTTAAGAATATTTAAAATAAAACTACTTTGTACAATATAAACTGAGTTTCCAACTTTTAAACATTATACCAAGCCACCATTAAACAATTACTGCTATAATAATTTAAAATTTTACTTTAGAATTTAAAAATTTAGAAAAAATAAATTTTCTAAAACATGATTTTTAAAAGAACATTAATGCTTTTAACTTAAAATTTAAAAATTTACTTTGAAAACGTACTTGGCCATCAAGAGAAATATACTTCTCTTTACATCCTTTAAAAATAAATCACTATTTATTTTTACACAAATTTTCCCATTCCTTTAATAAATTCCGATCGTGAATTTATTCTTCCAAATATCCACTGATATGTCACTTCGCTATTATAAACCCAGTTTATAAATCCCAAAGTCTCGTCTTCTTTAAAAACATAATTTCAAATTCTAAATCAATTTCCAAATCGATTACAGATTTTACTCCAAATTGAAATAGATTCCTTTACTTTCTCAATTTAACTCTAAAACCGATCAACCTCACTTTTACCTTTAAAATATGATTTAAAAATCTTATTTAACTGAAATACTACTTTCATACTTTTCTAAATTCCTCCTTTATCCTTTTAAATACTTTTAATCCTTGAATTTTAAAATAAATTCTTTTATTACATTAAATAATAATACTTGTGTTTAAAAATTCATTTATTCCCATTTATTCAAAAATCTCATTCCCCTTACTTGATATTTTATTTATTAGAATTTAAAAATCAACTTTTATTCTTTTCCAATTCATTCTTTAACTTATCCAAATTTCTAAAATTATTTATTTAAAATTCTCTCTTTTATTTTCTTTCAAAAATCCAATCTATACATTTTTGATAACTCAGTATATCCACATATATTTAATCATAATATGGCATCCATTATTTCAAATTACCGATGTAATTTATCATAGATTTATCTAATAAATCATAACACAGAATATTTAAACAAATCTAACTATTTTGAGGAATCCAGTTGGATCCCTCCAACCTGTTTCCCTGCATCCACAGATGTTAGCATAATGTAACATACCAATTGAAATATCACGATATATGGGATTAATATAATATCATCCTCTATTATGCGGCGCATAGGGTCCCATCCGCTATACAATCCGGGAAATCAATCATTCGAATATATACTATATACTACTATATATCATATAGCACATCAAATAAATTCAATCAATCAACCAATTATTTAAATTTAAATTAAACCCAGATGAGTGAGATTAACTCACCTTTAATCATAGATTTGCAATCTGATCCACAACGGCTTGATTTTTTTCCAAATTTAACCTTGTATATACATTTATACGGTTTATTAATATTTGAAATAAATTGAAAAATCAATTTCTATTTACTAAATTTAAATGACCTATGATTTAATTTAACTAAAATTTTTGTTTTAAACCAATAATTAAATTTTAAACTAATCTTCTTATAATAAAATATTTTTAGTGCCTAGAATAGTTAGATAAGAAAATTAAATAAATAAATCACCTTAATAAATCATTTAAAATACACTAACAAATTGAAATATCTATATGTGTATTTATTTAATTTTCATTTTCCTTTTGAAACTACCTACATATATATACTTATAAAATAATCTATATCACCATTTAAAATTTCTACTTTCTAAATCTTATTTATATATAAGCTATTTCTTGTTTTGCTGTATACATACATATATTTTCCCAAAATCCTATCCATGTAGAATAATTTTCTGTTTTCCTAATATCAAATTTTAAAAAAAGAAAAACCCCAATACCTTCACTGCGTAAACTCGAACGAACCCTAGCTGTCGATATCACACATCACGAACTCGACAAACTTCCCACTAGAACATGTTGTGACTATACAGCTTCCCCAAACACCGACACGCGCTTCTCCACTTTCTCAACCCCGCGACCCTCATGACTATCGTGACTCTGCCACGATTTCGTACCATCACCGCGAATCACCTCGTCACGCGATCGAAACTAAGTGCACGGGCGACCCATCGCCTTTCACTCACCTTTGTCTCGAGCTCCCAGACATGTCGCCTTTTGAATAATCGAACGACTATAAATTGAGCTGCGAATCTCGATTCGAATCGTCTTCTCCAAGCGATTTCCTCACCTTCCCCTGCTCGCGGCCTCGTCCTTGAGACAATTGAGAAAGAAAGTTTCGAAATTACACCAAGACCAACATCTAATTTTGGAATATAAAAGAGGAAGGCGCGACGAGAAAAAACTGGAGATGGATTAGATTTTGAGGGAGCAGTGATTTTGATTGAATTTAAATGTTTGATTTTGAAATAGAGTGAGCTTGGTTTTGATGTGGATTGGAAAGAAAGGTGGCATGCAGGAGAAAGTTAGCTACAGTGGTTTTGAATTGAAAGAAAAAAGTGATGAAGTGAAATAATTTCAACTGAATGTGACCAGGATATAAATATATTTTAAATTCTAAATTCAAATTATCTCGATAAATGCAACTTAAAATTTCGAATCCCTATCGAGACGTGCCGCTAGGCGTTTATAACATTATACCCTTATTCCGAACGCAATGGAAAAGGTTTTGCGTCCAAATTCGATTGTATGGGAAAGATAGCTTTTGAACTCAGTTATTATATTAAATTTTCGATATAAATTCCAACGCGTTTATATATCGTACGCTCACACCACGACTTCGATCACTACGAAAATTAAAATGCAATAATAGTATAATATTATGGATCCAATGGAATAGGTTTCATCAAATTTCGAGACTATGCCTCGGAAGGCTATTTTTAAATATCGATTTAGATGATAAAATTTAAAAACTTAACAAAACATTCCCAAATTCAATTTCAACACTTTTACTATCTTCAGTACTATCAATATAAATTTTACAAACCCTTAAATTATTTTAACAGGCTTAAAATTCCAGATTCATCATTTAACCCAACTTCAAATTATTTAATTTAACAATTAAATTACCGAATAAATCGTGATATTTGAATTCAAGTTAAAAATTAACTTTTGAATATTTGAAATCAATTAAATATTCCTATTTTAAATATCCAAAATTCCGGGTCGTCACAATTTTCAATTGCGTTCTTTAAACTGTATATGACTTACCATCTATAAAAAGTAAAAATGTTAAAAGAAAATGTAATGGGAAATTTTACAACTAAAACTTGAAGTAATGAAAGTATTCAATGAATTTTCTTTTATAAATAAGAATTTAATGTTATAATTGTTGTAAACTTAAGTATGACTGAAAAGCCAATAATTAAATATAATAGAAAAGTTGAAAAGAAATGATAATAAACTTAAGTAAATGTTGAGGTTATTTATAATAAAAATAAGTAGAAAGATGAATACTGTAAATAAATGAAATTAGGTAGTTGTAACGATCCTGATTTTTAATTAAAATTAAATTGGTAGTGTAAATAAATTTTGGAATAAAATTGTAAATTAATTTGAATTTTTCAAATTAAATAGGATATTCGTTTATTTGAGTATTGATTTTAAAATTTAATTGAGGTTTTGAATTTCTATATTTAAAATCTTATAGATAAAAAGTAACATCCCAAAATTTTCAATTTAAATAAATAATATATTTCAAACTCTTGGGATTTAATTTGAGAATAAATTTGAAGAAAATATATATACAAATGTAAATACATATAAATACATATACATGAGAGGTGGAGTAGGGGGATGAACAAAATCTTGCTCTCATCATTGCTTTTTACAAATGGCATGAGTTGTCTTATAAAAAGATAAAATATTCACATAAAAAATTAAAGAAACTTTTCAGTTGCCAAAGAAATTTCGAAATTATAAGTCTCTAGCTTTTGAAATACAACCACAAAGATTGTTCAAATCTAAACATCATCATTCAATTCAAAAGAAACCATCAAAACAAGAAAAAAAAATCAGAAAAAAAAAGAAAGAAAACTGCCAATGTCTCCTTCAAATTCAAAGTAAACCTGAAATGTTTTTTAATTATCAAGTGTAGTGTGATACATTCAGGTAAGTTTTTAAATTTTCATAGTTAATAAAAATTATGATTTTTAAAACCCAGTTTTTAACACCAACAGAAAATTTCAAACTGCAGATTTTCTTTAAGACAAGTGTTTCAAGTTTCTGGAAAAGAATTTTTAAAAGGCAAGTAACCTTTTTGAATTTGAATTTGAAGTTACAATCTGTAATAAAGCAAGAATTAAGTACAATAACAATATTCAATCACTTATTTGCAGCAAAAGGTCAAGAATCAAAAGCTAATTCCAGGCAGCAGTTCAAGTTCTTTGTTGCATTTTAAAAAAAAAATTAAGCTGTAAGTAAATTCAAATCCTTGTTTTGATAATAATAAATTGAATAAACAATAGCATGCAATAGAGATTAAACAAAGTGTTATAATTTCAAGTTGCAGATTTAAATTTCAAAATCAAGTAGAAAAAGAATTTCCCAGCCTCGTCTCTGTTTTGAATTAGCTGTCAGGAAGCATTCTTATCTTCTGGAAAAAAAAAGTGAGTGAACCCCATGCCTTCTTCATTTCTTTTTTTTTCTTGTGTTTAAGTGCTTGCATGAACGTGGTTAGTTTTGGCTTGTGAATGGGTGCTATGCTTGAATTTTTCTTTGCCTGCAAATAAGATTTTTTTCCTTCTTTTCTTTGTTGTCTGTTTCCTGTGATACTTTGATTTACAGTGTCAACCATAAAAATAAAAAAAAACCTTTCCCCTATTCCTATGGAAATTGAATGATGAACCTTGGTTTTGGATATGCTTTGTGTTTCGGTAATTAAATTAAAAAAAAAATTGAATTTTTCTTTGTAGAAACTGTAAAAAAAAGGAAAGAAAAGAGAAGTGTTTCAAAAACTTGCACTAGTGTTCCAGAAATAGAGTCAAAAGCAAGTTATAGTTTTTGGGAAACTTTGAAAAAAAAATTAATTAACAAAAAAAAAGAGACAGTGGACAATCTTCTCTGATAAATGCAGTGAGTAAATACATACCTTGTTCAAATTTTGTGTGTGCTTGAATTCCTGCATGAATGTAATAGCTTTGAATTTAAGGAATGGTATGCTTCTGTTTGATTTTCCTGGAAAACATTTGTTTTCCTATTCCTGTTTTCTGTAACACTTAGTTACAGGGATCTTAGAATTCTCTCTCCCATACTCTTTTGGAAAAAGGAAGGAAAAAAATTATGAACTGCAAAATAAGTTAAAGTGTAGATCAAAACTTACACTATGTTTTAGAGATATATCAAAGCAAAATTTATAGCTTTCTTCTTCCTTGTAAAACTGTAAAACCCTGTCATGCTCAAATCTCTGGTTTTACAGAGTAAACTATACACTAATTCAACATCTTCTTCCTCTCCTTGTTTTTGAAAATGTTGGTAAACAAGTTAAAATTTGTTGTTTAAATTTGCATAACATTACAGTAACAAACTGAAGCAAGTTTATATAGTTTTCTTACACAATTATTTCTAAATATTGGTTTACAGGTTCACACATATCAAAATAAAACTAAATGTCTCTCCCTCTTTGATTCTAACAAGGATCGTAAATAAGTTGAAATGTTGTTTTTTTTTAAAAAAAAAAACCTGTATTACATTTCAGTAATTAATCAAAGCAGGTTGAAATTTTCTTTTTACTGGAAACTAAATTTTGGTTTACAGATCAACCAATATCCAAACAACTCCAAACCTCTCTCCCTCATTCCTTCTGGAAGTAAACTGAAACAAATTAAAGTTTTTGTTTAAAACCTGTGTTTATTCCAGAAATGAACTATAGTAAATTGTATAAGAAAAATTTCCTGTAAACAATGAAGCGCTGTCAAAATTCAAAAATTTCAAGAAATTCGAACTTCATAAAATTTTTAATCTCAATAATACTATGTGAATCCACTCTAAAAAAAGGGTGATTTTTGAAACTAAAGTTTAAAATTTTCATTGAATTATCACTGAGGTATTTGGAATATGCTGGAAAGTGAAAATTTGCCAATTCTGGAGATATATGAAACTATGGCCCTCGAGTTGTTGTGGAAGCAAGATTTAGTGATCGAGATCACCAGAAAAATGCCACCTAAATTTATAAAACATTGAGTATTTGATTCGTGACCAAATTAGGGCTTAGGAACCCATTGCTGTTCGCGACCGAAACAATGGTGCTGCGCCATCCACAGGTGATCGGACTTCGTGCTTTTGGTGCAGATCGATGCGTCACGTGATAACGAAGCTAGGGTCCAAATCGTGTGGCCGATAATGGGCTGGGGAGGCGACGCGAGGCAAATGTTCAGGTGACATTTCTGATGGGTTGATGGTCGAATGTCTCGATTCACGTTTTCAAACCTTTTTCCAAATCTGGGTGTTTGTAGGGTGTTAGGGGATGAGCGCTGACTTATTGATGGCCGTCGCTTCGACCAACGGTGATGGCTTCAGCTGTGCACGTGCATATGGTCATAGCAGTATCAGTCGTGATGGATTGAGGGAGAAGAAGGGGCGAAGCACAGCGTGGGGAAATTGAGGAAGGACTCGAAGACGAGCTCGAGTGGTTTTGGGTTGTATCGGGTTGAATTTAAAAACTTAACAAATCTTTGCAAAAGAAGGACAACACGGGTAAATGTGGGTTAGACTCGAAGTAGGGTGAATTTTATCTCGGGGTAAACCCGAAGTGAGTCTCGGGTGAATGAATAAAAGCCACAAACCCAGTTTTCGACCAAATTTTGAAACATGATTTAAACTTGTTTTTAAAATAATTATCTGGGATAAATGAAGTATTTTAAAACTTAGATTTATAAAAATAAAATTGTTTAAAGATTTGACTTGATAAAATACTTAGGAGTAAATCAAATGTTTAAATTTTTAACTTAAAAGACAAAAATATAATGATTAAATAATGATTTTAAACAATTAAAATTTGTGATTACTTTATAATTAAAAGTTGATTTAACTAAAGGCTGATTAATTAATGAAAGTAATTAAGATTTAATTAATTATAAATTTAGGATTTGTGAATCAAGATAATTAAATTAAGAAAAGTTAATTGATAAAGTTAATCAAGATAGAATCAATTTATAGTTAAGAATAATTAATCATTGATTTAAATTTTATAAAATAAATTGTGTGGTTAACACACTTAATCATATTCACCCTAATTAGAGATGATTGACCGGATTGATATTTCTGTGGTGATACTGTGATTGCTTTGTGATGGACTGCGATTTGTGATTTGTTCCTATATGTGTGTGAAACCCCTTTTGCCCGTAAAACGGCATTTAAACTTCGATGCGGCAGGGAGTCGGATTCCAGTTTGTTATCCGAAACCCACGTCGAATCATATTAGTGAGTCTTTGTGATCGATAAATTTACTTTATCTATGAATCTGTTGATGAAGATAAGCGTTATTTGTTATACCGCTTATCGATATATCTGTGATGATTGATATTGTGCACTATCGTGTAATACCCCTGGACTACACTATACACACACAAATATGGATTGCACGTGAAAATCGGTTAAGTCATAGACTTTTGAAAATATTTAAATTTGAATTTTTAAATTCAAGTGGTTTTTGAAATGGATGGGGTTTAAACTAAAAAGCTTTGAAAAAGAATTTCAAAGATAAAAGTTATTTTTGAATAACTTAATTTAGTTTTGAAATCTGATTTAAATTTAAATTCAAAATTTGAAATTGAATTCTATTTTGAGAATTTAAGATGTAAAAAGGTTATAGAAGCTTATATGGGTTTCAAACCATTTTTAAAGTGTTGTTTTGGGAATTAAATTTAACCCAAAGATTTTAACTTCTATAAATGAAATCGGATTTTTCCAAAATGAAAACTGTTTGTTTTCAAATGATAAAAGCTTTCGTATAAGAAATGAATTTCCAATTTGTATAAAAGGAATTTCAAGTTTGAATTGAAATGGTTTTCCAAGTTGAGAATGAATATTGAAAACGGGTTTAGAAGCTATGTGCAAAATCTTGGATTTAAAGATTAAATGAATTAATCCAATTAAAATGGATATTGTTTTGGAAACCATAAATGGATCTTTGTGAAACTAGTTAAACTTTGTGAAATAAATCTTTGTTTAAAGATTTGAAATGGTAATTTGGTTTAAACCATTTAAATGAAAGTTTTCGATAATAAGTTGTGACTTAACTGAAAATCCCATGTCCATATGTTTTAAAATATTGCGCTCGTTATTCGGTTTAGCCGGGAGAGGACCTTATGTCATATAACCCATTCCGAATAATGTTACGTCGTTATGGATAGCATTTGAAGACCGGTGGTGAAGACCGGGTATTTGCGAGAATGATAGGATGACCTATCGATTGTCTCTGCACTGAGTAGCTACGGTATAGAGATTTCCTAAGTGATGGGAAGTCCGATCGGGATTGTGAATACCCTGATTTGCAAGGGCTTCTTCGGAAGTGCCTTCGGTTCTGTTCGAACCCGGAACAAACTTGTATGGTTGTGTGTCTGACACTACACTTTGAGATGTAAAGCCGATTTCTTTCAAATACATATCTGTTGGTGGCGGAGAATTTATTCTCTTAGCTTAACACCCTTCTTTGAGACGTACGAGCTCAGAGGTTATGTAGTTGAAGGTTATCAGCGATATACTCCCGATTTGGTAATGAGGCACGCTAAGTGCTGCTGTATGTTGATGATCATTTGTTGATCAAAGCATGGCTTTGTGAAAAAGCGTAGCTTTGTGGTCGAGACCTCATCAAGCCTCACAAACCGGTAATGGTCGAAACAGGAAAGATGCGGCAAGGTTTCAGGGGTAGCTCCCCTAGGGTATGACCGTTCCTTCTGGAAAAGGGTAGTGTCATGGTATGAAGCCCAGATACTTACTCATGTGGACACTAGTATATTTATTACCGTGTGATGTTGTTGTTGGAGGGCCCTCGGATAAAGGTCCCAAAGGACCGGGGGTGGCATATCTAAGGTTTTATTCCCCGGGAAGGGGGTAGCCGGCCTTGTTTGGCAGAGAGCCGGGTAGGTTCTCGGGGCATCCCGCCAGAGGCGTTCCCATGTGGCAATAGGAAGTTCCTTAGCCTGAACATTTGTTGGAAATCCAAACAAAACAATACGCGCTCGGTACGGTTTTAGTTGTATAACCTGCCATGGAATGTGGCGGTAACCTGCTATTGAACATGGTAGCTATAGTAGGCATACGATGAAATGTTGTATGTTGGCTAGGATTAATATTATACTTTCAAAATGGTTTTTCCACACTGTGCACTTATAGTAATAATATCAAAGAAATTTTCCTCGTATCAAGCATATTTGACTATCATAAGGGGAAATCTCCTCCAATTCTGCGTTTGTATTTTGTGTGTGGCGGGAGGCCTTATGGTAGTTTCATTTTCCAAAAGCATTGCGGATTTGAACTTTAAAAGCTTTGTTGTTTGTTTTAAAAGATAAAATTGTTTTGTTTGCTCACACCAGTCCCACGACTGACCTGGAGTTTATTGTTCCTTTCCTAAACTCTGGGTGCCCACTATTTTCCACACGGGCAGTCTAGAGTTGGGTTTTCAGATATTCCAGTAATAGGTATAGATTCATTAGCCTTCGAAGTCTTTGGATTGGTAGCTTTCTGTCTTTGGGATCTTCTTCAGTCTCGGACGACTGACCTTGCTTAGCTTAGTGCAACATGATCTAGAGTTCTTGCTATCTTTGGATTGAAGATGGAGTTCTTGGAGTTTGGCATTGAAGACATTATCTTTCCGCTGCTATTTTCTTGCATCTCTGTTAGTATTGATATCTGTTGTATCATTCGATTGTATTATGTTGTATTAGATATTGTATCAAATATTATATATCTAGTGTATCATGCATATTTCTTCTGCTGTGTTGTACTTATTGTGTTATAAGCTCCGGCGAACCAGGTTCGATGTTTGGATCTGCGGCATTTGAATACGAGTGTCGTATTCGGTGCCGATTTTCGAAGGTCGAGTCAGGGTCGTTAGAATTGATATCAGAGATGAGGGTTAAAACTTTAGCTCAGGAGTATAACACAATAAGTAACTCATTAGAGATAGGGTGAAGTATACCCTAGAATGAGTAATCTCTAAGATATCCATTCGAATGCCTCAGTAAATTCTCTTACTATTCACTGATAGTAAGTATGAGTGCCAGAAGAGAACGAGATAGGGGACAGGGAAATACCAGTACAAGTGGTCAATGCCCTGCAACAACGGAAATGTCATTTTCTATCAATCTCCTTTGATTCGTTTTCCCAATTCTTTTGATTGCTTCGTAGCAGCTTGAGGAAGAAGCTTCAGTATGATGGTGGCCCTACGAATCGTAGATAAGTCCCAATTTCGTATTCTCTTGGTTAAATTTCTGTCAGCTTTTCGTTCTTAACCTTAGAAAAATTTAAATTTGATAAATTGGTTAACTAAAATATAAAGTTAAATAATTTGTATCGATAAAATAATTTCGATTAAAACCAAATTTGAAATTCTATTGTAATTCCTTATGTTGATTGAAGTCCAAAGAGGGACAAGTTGATGTATACTTTGGGACATTCCGACTTAAGTTGGAATCCATATCTTGTGCTTGAGAAATTGTAGAAGATTTAATCTATCTATCTATTCTCTGGGATTCGATATATTCTACGAACGATTAGTTATCCCTTCGACTAATCAATGCCCTTGCATATTCGTAGACCGGTGAACCAGAGTATCTTGCGAAATAATTGTATCAATTTATTCTCATATTGTTGATATTCTGTTTTGGTAGGCTAAATACAGAATTGTTATCCTGTTTGATTTGGAAAGATATTTCTCTATCTTTCATCTATTCTTTGTCGTCTTCCTTGCAAATTTCGAGGACGAAATTTTTTTTAAGGGGGGAAATCTGTAACAATCCTGATTTTTAACTTAAATTAAATTGATAGTGTAAATAAATTTTGGAATAAAATTGTAAATTAATTTGAATTTTTCAAATTAAATAGGATATTCGTTTATTTGAGTATTGATTTTAAAATTTAATTAAGGTTTTGATTTTCTATATTTAAAAACTTATAGATAAAAAGTAACATCCCAAAATTTTCAATTTAAATAAATAATATATTTCAAACTCTTGGGATTTAATTTGAGAATAAATTGGAAGAAAATACATATACAAATGTAAATACATATAAATACATATACATGAGAGGTGAAGTAGGGGGATGAACAAAATCTTGCTCTCATCATTGCTTTTTGCAAATGGCATGAATTGTCTTATAAAAAGATAAAATATTCACATAAAAAATTAAAGAAACTTTTCAGTTTCCAAAGAAATTTCAAAATTATAAGCCTCTGGCTTTTGAAATACAACCACAAAGATTTTTCAAATCTAAACATCATCATTCAATTCAAAAGAAACTATCAAAACAAGAAGAAAAAAAATTCAGAAAAAAGAAAAGAAAGAAAACTGCCAATGTCTCCTTCAAATTCAAAGTAAACCTGAAATGTTTTTTAAGTATCAAGTGTAGTGTGATACATTCAGGTAAGTTTTTAAATTTTTATAGTTAATAAAAATTATGATTTTTAAAATCCAGTTTTTAACACAAACAGAAAATTTCAAACTGCAGATTTTCTTTAAGACAAGTGTTTCAAGTTTCTGGAAAAGAATTTTTAAAAGGCAAGTAACCTTTTTGAATTTGAATTTGAAGTTACAATCTGTAATAAAGCAAGAATTAAGTACAATAACAATATTCAATCACTTATTTGCAGCAAAAGGTCAAGAATCAAAAGCTAATTACAGGCAGCAATTCAAGTTCTTTGTTGCATTAAAAAAAAATTAAGCTGTAAGTAAATTCAAATCCTTGTTTTGATACTAATAAATTGAATAAACAATAGCATGCAATAGAGATTAAACAAAGTGTTATAATTTCAAGTTTCAGATTTAAATTTCAAAATCAAGTAGAAAAGGAATTTCCCAGCCTCATTTCTGTTTTGAATTAGCTGTCAGGAAGCATTCTTATCTTCTGGAAAAAAAAGTGAGTGAACCCCCATGCCTTCTTCATTTCTTTTTTTTTCTTTTGTTTAAATGCTTGCATGAATGTGGTTAGTTTTGGCTTGTGAATGGGTGCTGTGCTTGAATTTTTCTTTGCCTGGAAATAAGATTTCTTCCTTCTTTTCTTTGTTGTCTGTTTCCTGTGATACTTTGATTTACAGTGTGAACCATAAAAAAAAATTAATAAACCTTTCCCCTAGTCCTATGGAAATTGAATGATGAACCTTGGTTTTGGATATGCTTTGTGTTTCGGTAATTAAATTAAAAAAAAAAATTGAAGTTTTCTTTCTAGAAACTGAAAAAAAAATTAAAAAAAAAAGGAAAGAAAAGAAAAGTGTTTCAAAAACTTGCACTAGTGTTTTAGAAATAGAATCAAAAGCAAGTTATAGTTTTTGGGAAACTTTGAAAAAAAATTAATTAACAAAAAAAAAGAGACAGTGGACAATCTTCTCTGATAAATGCAGTGAGCAAATCCATACCTTGTTCAAATTTTGTGTGTGCTTGAATTCCTACATGAATGTAATAGCTTTGAATTTAATGAATGGTATGCTTGTGTTTGATTTTCCTGGAAAACATTTGTTTTCTTATTCCTGTTTTCTGTAACATTTAGTTACAGGGATCTTAGAATTCTCTCTCCCATACTCTTTTGGAAAAAGGAAGGAAAAAAAATTATGAATTGCGAAATAAGTTAAAGTGTAGTTCAAAACTTACACTATGTTTTAGAGATATATCAAAGCAAAATTTATAGCTTTCTTCTTCCCTGTAAAACTGTAAAACCCTGTCATGCTCAAATCTCTGGTTTTACAGAGTAAACTATACACTAATTCAACATCTTCTTCCTCTCCTTGTTTCCGAAAATGTTGGTAAACAAGTTAAAATTTGTTGTTTAAATTTGCATAACATTACAGTAACAAACTGAAGCAAGTTTATATATGTAACGACCCAGAATTTTGAACAATTTATTTTGGAAATATTTAATTAATTTTAAATATTTGAATGATGGTTTGACTTGAATTTCAAATTATCAGAATTAATTGGCGATTAAATTATAAAATTTAATCTATTGAAAGTAAATAAAAATTTGAATCTTCAGTTTAAAGCTGATTAAAAATATTTCAAAGGCTTATAAAATTTATATTGATAATATTGAAGGTAATAGAAGCTTCAGAATTTAATTTGAAAGTTATTTATTCAGTTTTGAATTTTATCGTTTGAATCGATATTTAAAGATAGCCTTCAGAGGCACAGTCTCAGAATTCGACGAAACCAGTTCCATTGGGTCCGGAATATTGAATTATTGCCGGATTTCAAATTTCGTAATTTTCGGAGTTGATATGTGAACACGCGGTGAGAAAACGCATTAAATTTAAACGAAATTCAACTTAAATTTAAATTTTAAAATTTGTCAACTCAAAGCCACCCTACTTTTTTTTAGCAGACCTATTCCCTGCAAAGAAAGAAACCACGTTCTCTTGTCTCCCCCGTACCCTATCTCCTTCCATTTTTAATTAACCATCTCCCTTAGTTCAAAATCAAATGGCCGATAGAAGAAAATTTAATTCTCCTTTTTTGTTCAAATACCATGGCCGCTCCTTCCTAATTTCTTCATCCCCAAATGAAAATCATGGCCAATGTCTTTATCCTCTTCTCCCTCTTCTGTTAAAAAAAAAAGAAAAGAAAAATAATTGCCTCGGCCCTCCTTTATAAAAATCAAACGACTTTCGTTCGATTGAAGCTATGCTCGAGCTGATGATGGGGGTATGGCATCGCGACTGGGCGACTCGCGTAGGGCGATTGGGCTAGGGCTTGGTCGAGACAGTGCGGCAGTGGATCGCGATTCGCGATGGTTGTGGAGGTAGCGGCGCTCAACGGTGCGCGTGAATGTGGCAGGGCGGCGTTTGGATTGCGGTCGCGTGGTCTCTGGGATTGGGGTCGAGCAGGGTCGAAGAGGGGGATAAATGGTGGCGTGGTGCTCGGCGGCGGCGTTGTCAGGGATAGGCGATGGAGGCCTCGTTCTCGAGGCAGTGGTGACGATGTGCTGGGCATTGGAGTCACGATGACCGAAATGGTGAGGCGAGGCGATGGTCTCGAATGATGGTGGTCGCGATTTGTCGAATCGATCTGGGTTCACCTTTACAGCGAAGGTATATACTTGATTTATTTTCTTTTTCAATTTAAATATAATAGTGATTTTTAAATTACAGCGAGGGAAATTTATATATATATAAACAGAAAAGAAAATATATAATACAGATGTTGTAAACTCTGTTTTAAGTTAAAATATATATATACTCGCATAGATACCCAAACATGTTTTATTATATAAAGGTAAACATAAAAATATATATAGGTCAGGTTTGGAACTATATATATAAATTTTAAATGTGTTAAAGTTATGAAAAGTTAGATTGTGATCTATATAAATTATTTCTTATAAGTATATGTATATAAGATTTCAAAATAAAATAAAATAAATACGCTTATGTATTTTAATTTGCTAGTTTGTTTTTAAAAATAAAATCTTTGGTTAATTTAAATCTGTAAATGGAAAACGGTTTGAAATTTAATTTTATTTGTTTAGAATGGAATCTCTGAAATTTAATTGTTCGATTTATTCGAATATTAATAAAAACCTTATGATGATTGTTATGCAAGGTCTTAAAAAAATCGAGAAAATCGAGTCAAGATGGAAATGGACTGCAAATTAAAAGCAAAGGTGAGGACTTCTCACTCAAAAGGGTTTATTTAAATTTTAAATAGTTAGATTTAAAATTTGTTGATTGAATGATTGTTTGCTTGAATGATGAATGTTATATATATATATATATATATATATATATATATGTATGTATATGTATATATTGGATTGAAATAGACCCTATACGCCGTTAGTAAGCGGAGGTTATTTATTACACACATATACCGCGATATTCCATCTTGAAGTGGAATTGGTATTATATATGTAGCAATATATATATTGGCATATGTATATATTGCAGTTGGTTGATTTCCCGCATTGTATAGCGGATGAGACCCTATTGCGCCGTTAGTAAGCGGATAATATTTTATAAAATCCCATATACCGCGATATTCCACCTCGAAGTGGAATGGGTATTGTGCTAACATCTTTGGATGCAGGGAAACAGGTTGGAGGGATCCAACTGGATTCCTCAAAAATATTTATTTGATTATAGATATTGTGTCAATTGTGATTATCATATTGATATATGATATTTGTTGCTGTGATTGGCTATCGGATGCTGTTGCATCATCGGATTCATTTTTAAAGTTAAAAATAACGATTTTTATTTTTAAAAAGGATTTTTAAATTGATTTTTCAAGTATATGTTTTTATTTAAATTTTGAATTGATTCATTTTAGGTAAATTTAAAATTTCAATTTTTAAAGTTATAGAATTCAGGATTTTTGGAAAATATAACCAAAATGTTATTCTTGAGATAAGTAGTTAATAAATTTATGAAATGGCTTAAATTGAGATTTTTGAATTATTATTATAAACAGTTTATATAAAAGAAAAAAAAATTAATATTTATGAATTTAAAATATTGGAATTGTAAAACGAGTGTTATAAGTATTATAAAATGAATAGATGTTGTAAAATAAAGGATTTACAAGTAATTAACTTATAAACTGGATTTTGGGATTTAAATAGGATATTAATAGAAATTTTTAATAAAGGAGATTTTATAAGTTGAAGTTGTCCTAAAATATAAACATAATCTTATAAGTAACAAGATTTATAATTTGTGAAGTTTTAAAAAGAACGACTTCGTAAATAAATGATATTATAAGTGTTTAGCTTATAATATAGACTTTTGGTATAAAATTAAGTTATATAAATTGAATTGGATTGATAAAGGAAAATTATAAATCGAAGTTATAAAATAGGAATGGAATTTATAAACATTGTTTATAAATTCAAAATCAATTGAATTTGATAAATTTAATATTGAAATTTATTAAAGGAGTTATATTCACGTTTTTGAACAGTGAATATATCGTTAAATAAAATGGATATCTTTTGGGAAAAGGATGTTTTAAATGGAATTTAAAATGATTTAAAGATGTTTTAAAATGCATCAAGTATTGAAAACATAGATTTCAACATTCATTGTTGAAATAGACGTTTTCGAGAAATAGAAGGAAAGGAAGTCGTAGATTTCAACATTCGTTGTTGAAATAGACGTTTTCGAGAAAATAAGGAAATGGTGGACTATAACACTGTTGTTAAAGTAAATGATTTCCGAAAGGAAATATTTTATATAGTATTGGGATTTATATATCTATTTAATTTCGAATCCCTATACTAGTGATTTTGGGTTGTCGTAACGATGTTTTACGCAACATTCATTTTGACCCAAATAAATGTGAATAGAAGAACGTTTTCCATAAAGAATGAAATATATACTTAACTATGTTTTAATTATATCGAATATTTTCAAATTGAGGAAATAAATAATATTTGTGAATCACTTACTTTTAAATAAGTATGGAATTACTTTTCCAATATGAAATGGAATGTTTTTAAGAATTATCTTTTTGAAGATAAATTAGAATTGAATATTTGAAATCTATTGAAAACCGTAGATCAATAGATATTTTGAAATATAAATTCACTATAGAATTTATAAATGGAAAGGGGAAAATTGGTTTCAAAAATAAACGTTGATTTATTTTTGAAGTGTGGAAATTATATATATCTATCTAGTAAAGATATTTTGGAAGATAAATAATTTGAGAAATTATTTGGAATCTGGTGATGTTGCGCATCTTTATTGATAGTAAAATAACCGACTATCAATATTTACCTTTAAATAAGTATTTGTTGTGATTGTTTGAATTGAATGCCACACGTATTTTAAATAAGCGCTCACTATTCGGGTTAACCGGGAAAGGACCATGGGGTCGTATAACCCACTCCAAATATGTGATACGTCGTTATGAATTGCATTTGAAGACCGGTGTTGAAGACCGGATATTTGTGAAAACGGATGGATTACCGTCGAGTTACTCTACATTGGCTGATCTCCAATATAGAGGTTTTATCACCCTTAGTGACGGGTTGTCCAAACGTGATTAGTGAATATCCGGATTGCAAGGGCTTCTTTGGAAGTGCCTTCGGTTCCGTTCGATCCCGGAACGGACTTGTATGGATTGTATGTCTGACGTTACAATTTGAGATGTAAAGCTGGTTTCTATCAAATATATTTCTATTGGTGGCGGAGAATTTATTCTCTTAGCTTAACACCCTTCTCTGAGACGTACGAGCTCATAGGTTGTATAGTTGATGGTCACTAGTGATACATTCCCAAATTGGTAATGTGGCATGCCGAGTGTTGCTGTGAAATGATCGTTGAATGATCATTTGTGATAGGATCATTTGTTTGATCGTCTATCTTGATGATCATTGCTTTGATCATTTGTTGACCCAAAGCACGACTTTTGTTTAAAAGCGTGGCTTTGTGGATGAGACTTCATCGAGCCTCACACCCCGGAAATGGTCAAAACAGGAAAGATGCGGCAAGGTTACTAGGGGGTGGTACCCCTTTAGTGTATGTCATTCCTTCTGGATAGAGGTGGTATCATGGTATGGAGCCCAGATACTTAACCTATGTGGTTACTGCAAATTTATTACTTTGTGGTTGTTGGAAATCGGGGATCCTCGGATATAGATCGGTTACGATCGGGGAATGACATATTCATGTCAGTAGTTACCCAGTTAGGGGTAACCCGGCCTTGTGTTGGCAGAGATCCGGTTAGGTTCTCGGGACTTCATTCCAGAGGCGTTTCCATGTGGCAATGGGAAGTTCCTTGGCCTGACCATTTGTTGGAAATCCAAAGAAACAATACGAGCCTTGTACGGTTTTAGTTGTAGAACCTGCCGTCTAATATGGTAGCTATAGCGGGCATAATATAATGGTACCTATGCTGGCTAAGATTTATATTCTACTTTCGAAACTGTTTCCTACACTATGCACTAATAATTATATCAAAAAATGATTTGATTTCTGCGTAGTAAGCATCTTTGACTATCATAAGGAGAAATCTCCTCCAAGTCTGCGTTTGCATTGTGTGTGTGGCGGGAGACCTTATGGTAGTTTCATTTTCAAAAAAAACATTGCGAATTTATTTAAAAAAATTATCCTATTCTTTGTTTTAAAAGATAAATATCTGTTTTTAGTTCTCACACCAGTCAGATGACTGACCTGGAGTTTATTGTTCCCTTCCTAAACTCTGGGTGCCCACCAATTTGCACACGGGCAGTCTAGAGTTAGGTTATCAGGTCATTCTGGATTCAGGTGTTGCTACAGATATCTGGAGGCGAGTTGGATGGCATAGTATATTATCTATTGTATATAGTATTTCTTTTCCATTGTTCGTTGTTGTACACTCTGATAATGAATGTAATGTGATGTAATGTATAAAATGTATAGTTCTTTTGTTTTAATAAATATTCATTTATCTATTATATGTTGTTCCGCTGCGATTGTGAGATTCTGCTTTTGTTCAGTTGTTCTTTCCTGTTCTGGTATTTGTTTTTTTGATATTGTGTTGTTACTTCCTGTTCTGTTCTATCTTTTTCTCTCTTCTTCTACCTCTTTCTTCTTCTTCAACCATAACATTTCGGTTTTTCGGCAACGAAAAATTGCAAACGTTACATTTGGTATCAGAGCATATGGTTAAGCGACAACCATGGCTCTGTTGGGTGTTACTCATTAGAGATAGAGTCAGCAGTACTCTAGAATGAGTTTGAGTATAATAATAGATATGAGTGCGTATTTGTTAGTGAATATAAAATTGTTTTATATTGTGATGATTGGTTTGTTGAGTGGTATATGAACCTTCGTCGGCGCAGCCTCGAAACTGAATCGAAGGGGTTTCTAAACAATTGAATAGAACAATTCGACACAATATTGTTTTAAAATTGGGTAAATGAAATAATTTTGCCCAAAACTATTTTTGTATATAAAATAAATGATTTTCTGTAAATTATTATATATATATATGGATGCTTGGATGTTAGGAATTGATAATGTTAAAAGTTATTACCATTGATTATTGGATAAGAAATTGGAATTATAATCAAAAGTTTAGAAAATGAAATCCATATACAAATGAAATTTGTGAATGTAAATTATAAATGTAACTTATAATTGGAAAAAAAATTCCAGAGAAGTTTTTGGAAATGTTTTTGAAAGAATTTGGAAATTTTAGAAATTAAATTCCTTTTTGATTTGGAAATGAATTTCAAAGGTTTTTGGAAAATTGTTTTGAAGGAATGAAAAGCTCTAAACTTTTTTGGTCGCTGGAAAATAATTCCGATGATGATTGCAACATCATCGGTGTTCATTTTCGAGTTTCCAAAAGAGGAATTGCTGCCAAATTGTTTAAATATAAAGTTGTTTAGAAAATTTGGGTTTGGTTTTGAAATTCAAAGGATGATTTGAATTGTTTTCAAAAATGGTTTTGAAAGGTTGAAAAGACTCTGGAATGCTATATAAAAATATTTATGGAATATTATTAAGTTGAAAATAAATTTGGAGTAATTAAAATGAATTGGAATTGAATTTGATTTAAGCAAAGCGAAGTATTGAAATGAAAATTAGTAAGCTAAACTAATTGAAGGAATGAAAGTAAATATGATTTGTAAATGAATTGAATTAAATGAAAATGGAAATGAAATAGAAGATTGTTTACAAGGAAATGAACTTGAGTTTGAAGTGAAATAGCTTAAGTAAATTCAAGATAAATATGAAATGCAAATAGAACTGAAGTAGAATTAGAATGAATTGAAATGGTATCAATTTAAATTAGTATAAACTAGAATGAATATGAATTCGTTTGGCTTAGAAACAAATAGAATTGAGATTATAAATTGAATTCAAATAAAAATTGAAATTGTAAATTGAATTCAAATGAAATTAAAATGCAAAATTGAATGAAAATGAATGTATAACTCCAATAGTAAAGTAAAGATGATATAAGAAGTATATATCGAAATTTTGTAAAGGAAATGTGCAAAATGGTTTGAATATTGTAATTGGGTATTACTACTAGCAGGTTATACAGGTGTTATAAAGGAATTGGGATTTTGATTTCAAAGATAAAAATTGAATTGCTCGACAAAAAGGTACGTATTTCAATTTCAGTATGGGATTTGATGATTTTCTTCTCCAGCCACTTGGCCTTTTCATTTTCTTTTTGATTCTGAGGGGCCGTGGTGCCATTTTGTAGTCGTACCGATCGAGCCGTGCAAAGGAGACATTGGCAAAAAATTTCGAAAATTTAGGGCGATAGAAAATTTTTGAGAAAATTTTGAAAGTTTGAAATTTAAATTTGAATTTAAATTTAAATTGTTAAGGAAACAATGTTGTTTGAAACTTATAATTGAAATTGGAAAGCTAGTTGAAATGATAATAAATCTCTAATAAAAAGATTTAGGTTAGTAAGTTGATAAAACTATTTGGATTGTGAAAAATAGTAGACGACTTAAGGACCATTTTTTCCTAACTTGTAATTTCGGGACGAAATTCTTTTAAGGGGGGAAGATTGTAACGACCTAGAATTTTGAACAATTTAATTTGGAAATATTTAATTAATTTTAAATATTTGAATGATGGTTTGACTTGAATTTCAAATTATCAGAATAAATTGGCGATTAAATTATAAAATTTAATCTATTGAAAGTAAATAAAAATTTGAATCTTCAGCTTAAAGCTGATTAAAAATATTTCAAATGCTTATAAAATTTATATTGATAATATTGAAGGTAATAGAAGCTTCAGAATTGAATTTGAAAGTTATTTATTCAGTTTTGAATTTTATCGTTTGAATCGATATTTAAAGATAGCCTTCCGAGGCACAGTCTCGGAATTCGACGAAACTAGTTCCATTGGGTCCGGAATATTGAATTATTGCCGGATTTCAAATTTCGTAATTTTCGGAGTTGATATGTGAACACGCGGTGAGAAAACGCATTGAAATTTAAACGAAATTCAATTTAAATTTAAATTTAAAATTTGTCAACTCAAAGCCACCCTACTTTTTTTTAGTAGACCTATTCCCTGCAAAGAAAGAAACCACGTTCTCTTGTCTCCCCCGTACCCTATCTCCTTCCATTTTTAAATAACCATCTCCCTCAGTTCAAAATCAAATGGCCGATAGAAGAAAATTTAATTCTCCTTTTTTATTCAAATACCATGGCCGCTCCTTCCTAATTTCTTCATCCCCAAATCAAAATCATGGCCGATGTCTTTATCCTCTTCTCCCTCTTCTATTAAAAAAAAAGAGAAAAAAAAAATGGCCTCAGCCCTCCTTTATAAAAATCAAACGATTTTCGTTCGATTGAAGCTATGCTCGAGCTGGTGATGGGGGTATGGCATCGCGACTGGGCGACTCGCGTAGGGGCGATTGGGCTAGGGCTTGGTCGAGACAGTGCGGTAGTGGATCGCGATTCGCGATGGTTGTGGAGGTAGCGGCGCTCAACGGCGCGCGTGAATGTGGCAGGGCGGCGTTTGGATTGCGGTCGCGTGGTCTCTGGGATTGGGTTCGAGCAGGGTCGAAGAGGGGGATAAATGGTGGCGTGGTGCTCGGCGGCGGCGTTGTCAGCTATAGGCAATGGAGGCCTCATTCTCGAGGCAGTGGCGACGATGTGCTGGGCATTGGAGTCACGATGACCGAAATGGTGAGGCGAGGCGATGGTCTCGAATGATGGTGGTCGCGATTTGTCGAATCGATCTGGGTTCACCTTTACAGCGAAGGTATATACTTGATTTATTTTCTTTTTCAATTTAAATATTATAGTGATTTTTAAATTACAGCGAGGGAAATTTATATATATATAAACAGAAAAGAAAATATATAATACAGAAGTTGTAAACTCTGTTTTAAGTTAAAATATATATATATACTCGCATAGATACCCAAACATGTTTTATTATATAAAGGTAAACATAAAAATATATATAGGTCAGGTTTGGAAATATATATATAAATTTTAAATGTGTTAAAGTTATGAAAAGTTAGATTGTGATCTATATAAATTATTTCTTATAAGTATATGTATATAAGATTTCAAAATAAAATAAAATAAATACGCTTATGTATTTTAATTTGCTAGTTTGTTTTTAAAAATAAAATCTTTGGTTAATTTAAATCTGTAAATGGAAAACGGTTTGAAATTTAATTTTATTTGTTTAGAATGGAATCTCTGAAATTTAATTGTTCGATTTATTCGAATATTAATAAAAACCTTATGATGATTGTTATGCAAGGTCTTAAAAAAATCGAGAAAATCGAGTCAAGATGGAAATGGACTACAAATTAAAAGCAAAGGCGAGGACTTCTCACTCAAAAGGGTTTATTTAAATTTTAAATAGTTAGATTTAAAATTTGTTGATTGAATGATTGTTTGCTTGAATGATGAATGTTATATATATATATATATATATATATATATATGTATGTGTATATATATATATATATGTATTGGATTGAAATAGACCCTATACGCCGTTAGTAAGCGAAGGTTATTTATTACACACATATACCGCGATATTCCACCTTGAAGTAGAATTGGTATTATATATGTAGCAATATATATATATATATATATATATTGGCATATGTATATATTGCAGTTGATTGATTTCCCGCATTGTATAGCGGATGAGACCCTATTACGCCGTTAGTAAGTGGATAATATTTTATAAAATCCCATATACCGCGATATTCCACCTCGAAGTGGAATGGGTATTGTGCTAACATCTTTGGATGCAGGGAAACAGGTTGGAGGGATCCAACTGGATTCCTCACAAATATTTATTTGATTATAGATATTGTGTGAATTGTGATTATCATATTGATATATGATATTTGTTGCTATCATTGGCTATCGGATGCTGTTGCATCATCGGATTCATTTTTAAAGTTAAAAATAACGATTTTTATTTTTAAAAAGGATTTTTAAATTGATTTTTCAAGTATATGTTTTTATTTAAATTTTGAATTGATTCATTTTAGGTAAATTTAAAATTTCAATTTTTAAAGTTATAGAATTCAGGATTTTTGGAAAATATAACCAAAATGTTATTCTTGAGAAAAGTAGTTAATAAATTTATGAAATGGCTTAAATTGAGATTTTTGAATCATTATTATGAACGGTTTATATAAAAGAAAAAAAATTGATATTTATGAATTTAAAATATTGGAATTATAAAACGAGTGTTATAAGTATTATAAAATGAATAGATGTTGTAAAATAAAGGATTTATAAGTAATTAACTTATAAACTGGATTTCGGCATTTAAATAGGATATTAATAGAAATTTTTAATAAAGGAGATTTTATAAGTTGAAGTTGTCCTAAAATATAAACAGAATCTTATAAGTAACAAGATTTATAATTTGTGAAGTTTTAAAAAGGACGACTTCGTAAATAAATGATATTATAAGTGTTTAGCTTATAATATAGACTTTTGGTATAAAATTAAGTTATATAAATTGAATTGGATTGATAAAGGAAAATTATAAATCGAAGTTATAAAATAGGAATGGAATTTATAAACATTGTTTATAAATTCGAAATCAATTGAATTTGATAAATTTAATATTGAAATTTATTAAAGGAGTTATATTCACATTTTTGAATAGTGAATATATCATTAAATAAAATGGATATCTTTTGGGAAAAGGATGTTTTAAATGGAATTTAAAACGATTTAAAGATGTTTTAAAATGCATCAAGTATCGAAAACATAGATTTCAACATTTATTGTTGAAATAGACGTTTTCGAGAAATAGAAGGAAAGGAAGTCGTAGATTTCAACATTCATTGTTGAAATAGACGTTTTCGAGAAAATAAGGAAATGGTGGACTATAACACTGTTGTTATAGTAAATGATTTCCGAAAGGAAATATTTTATATAGTATTGGGATTTATATATCTATTTAATTTCGAATCCCTATACTAGTGATTTTGGGTTGTCGTAACTATGTTTTACGCAACATTCGTTTTGACCCAAATAAATGTGAATCGAAGAACGTTTTCCTTAAAGAATGAAATATATACTTAACTATGTTTTAAGTATATCGAATATTTTCAAATTGAGGAAATAAATAATATTTGTGAATCACTTGCTTTTAAATAAGTATGGAATTACTTTTCCAATATGAAATGGAATGTTTTTAAGAATTATCTTTTTGAAGATAAATTAGAATTGAATATTTGAAATCTATTGAAAACCGTAGATCAATAGATATTTTGAAATATAAATTCACTATAGATTTATAAATGGAAAGGGGAAAATTGGTTTCAAAAATAAACGTTGATTTATTTTTGAAGTGTGGAAATTATATATATCTATCTAGTAAAGATATTTTGGAAGATAAATAATTTGAGAAATTATTTGGAATCTGGTGATGTTGCGCATCTTTATTGATAGTTAAATAACCGACTATCAATATTTACCTTTAAATAGGTATTTGTTTTGATTGTTTGAATTGAATGCCGCACGTATTTTAAATAAGCGCTCACTATTCGGGTTAACCAGGAAAGGACCATGGGGTCGTATAACCCACTCCGAATATGTGATACGTCGTTATGAATTGCATTTGAAGACCGGTGTTGAAGACCGAATATTTGTGAAAACGGATGGATTACCGTCGAGTTACTCTGCATCGGCTGATCTCCGATATAGAGGTTTTATCACCCTTAGTGACGGGTTGTCCGGACGTGATTGGTGAATATCCGGATTGCAAGGGCTTCTTTGGAAGTGCCTTCAGTTCCGTTCTATCCCGGAACAGACTTGTATGGATTGTATGGCTGACGTTACAATTTGAGATGTAAAGCTGGTTTCTATCAAATATATTTCTGTTGGTGGCGGAGAATTTATTCTCTTAGCTTAACACCCTTCTCTGAGACGTACGAGCTCAGAGGTTATATAGTTGATGGTCACTAGTGATACATTCCCAAATTGGTAATGTGGCATGCCCAGTGTTGCTGTGAAATGATCGTTGAATGATCATTTGTGATAGGATCATTTGTTTGATCGTCTATCTTGATGATCATTGCTTTGATCATTTGTTGACCCAAAGCACGACTTTTGTTTAAAAGCGTGGCTTTGTGGATGAGACTTCACCGAGCCTCACACCCCGGAAATGGTCAAAACAGGAAAGATGCGGCAAGGTTATTAGGGGGTAGCACCCCTTTAGTGTATGTCATTCCTTCTGGATAGAGGTGGTATCATGGTATGGAGCCTAGATACTTAACCTATGTGGTTACTGCAAATTTATTACTTTGTGGTTGTTGGAAATCGGGGATCCTCGGATATAGATCGGTTACGATCGGGGAATGACATATTCGTGTCAGTAGTTACCCAGTTAGGGGTAACCCGGTCTTGTGTTGGCAGAGATCCGGTTAGGTTCTCGGGAAGTCATTCCAGAGGCGTTTCCATGTGGCAATGGGAAGTTCCTTGGCCTGACCATTTGTTGGAAATCCAAAGAAACAATACGAGCCTTGTACGATTTTAGTTGTAGAACCTGCCATCTAATATGGTAGCTATAGCGGGCATAATATAATGGTACCTATGCTGGCTAAGATTTATATTCTACTTTCGAAATTGTTTCCTACACTATGCACTAATAATAATATCAAAAAATGATTTGATTTCTGCGTAGTAAGCATCTTTGACTATCATAAGGAGAAATCTCCTCCAAGTCTGCGTTTGCATTGCGTGTGTGGTGGGAGACCTTATGGTAGTTTCATTTTCAAAAAAGCATTGCGAATTTATTTAAAAAAATTATCCTATTCTTTGTTTTAAAAGATAAATATCTGTTTTTAGTTCTCACACCAGTCAGATGACTGACCTGGAGTTTATTGTTCCCTTCCTAAACTCTGGGTGCCCACCAATTTGCACACGGGCAGTCTAGAGTTAGGTTATCAGGTCATTCTGGATTCAGGTGTTGCTACAGATATCTGGAGGCGAGCTGGATTGCATAGTATATTATCTATTGTATATAGTATTTCTTTTCCGCTGTTCGTTGTTGTACACTCTGATAGTGAATATAATGTGATGTAATGTATAAAATGTATAGTTCTTTTGTTTTAATAAATATTCATTTATCTATTATATGTTGTCCCGTTGCGATTGTGAGATTCTGCTTTTGTTCTGTTGTTCTTTCCTGTTCTGGTATTTGTTTTTCTGATATTGTGTTGTTACTTCCTGTTCTGTTCTATCGTTTTCTCTCTTCTTCTACCTCTTTCTTCTTCTTCAACCATTACATTTCGGTTTTTCGGCAACGAAAAATCGCAAACGTTACAATATAGTTTTCTTACACAATTATTTCTAAATATTGGTTTACAGGTTAACACATATCAAAATAAAACTAAATGTCTCTCCCTCTTTGATTCTAACAAGGATTGTAAATAAGTTGAAATGTTGTTTTAAAAAAAAAACCTGTATTACATTTCAGTAATTAATCAAAGTAGGTTGAAATTTTATTTTTAGTGGAAACTAAATTTTGGTTTACAGGTCAACCAATATCCAAACAACTCCAAACCTCTCTCCCTCATTCCTTCTGGAAGTAAATTGAAACAAATTAAAGTTTTTGTTTAAAACCTGTGTTTATTCCAGAAATGAACTAGAGTAAATTGTATAAGAAAATTTTCCTGTAAACAATAAAGCACTGTCAAAATTCAAAAATTTCAAGAAATTCGAACTTCATAAAAATTTTAATCTCAATAATACTATGTGAATCCACTCTAAAAAAAGGGTGATTTTTGAAACTAAAGTTTAAATTTTTCATTGAATTATCACTGGGGTATTTGGAATATGCTAGAAAGTGAAAATTTGCCAATTCTAGAGATATATGAAATTATGGCCCTCGAGTTGTTGTGGAAGCAAGATTTAGTGATTGAGATCACCAGAAAAATGCTACCTAAATTTATAAAACATTGAGTATTTGATTCGTGACCAAATTAGGGCTTAGGAACCCATTGCTATTCGCGACCGAAACAATGGTGCTGCGCCATCCACAGGTGATCGGACTTCTTGCTTCTGGTGCAGATCGATGCGTCACGTGATAACGAAGCTAGGGTCCAAATCGTGTGGCCGATAACGGGCTGGGGAGGCGGCGCGAGGCAAATGTTCAGATGACATTTCTGATGGGTTGATGGTCGAATGTCTCGATTCACGTTTTCAAACCTTTTTCCAAATCTGGGTGTTGGTAGGGTGTTAGGGGATGAGCGCTGACTTGTTGATGGCCGTCGCTTCGACCGACGGTGATGGCTTCAGCTGTGCATGTGCATATGGTCATAGCAGTATCAGTCGTGATGGATTGAGGGAGAAGAAGGGGAACTCGAAGCACAGCGTGGGGAAATTGAGGGAGGACTCGAAGACGAGCTCGAGTGGTTTTGGGTTGTATCGGGTTGAATTTAAAAACTTAACAAATCTTTGCAAAAGAAGGACAACACGGGTAAATGTGGGTTAAACTCGAAGTAGGGTGAATTTTTTCTCGGGGTAAACCCGAAGTGAGTCTCGGATGAATGAATAAAAGCCACAAACCCAGTTTTCAACCAAATTTTGAAACATGATTTAAACTTGTTTTTAAAATAATTATCCGGGATAAATGAAGTATTTTAAAACTTAGATTTCTAAAAATAAATTTTTTTAAAGATTTGACTTGATAAAATACTTAGGAGTAAATCAAATATTTAAATTTTTAACTTAAAAGACAAAAATCTTTATAATGATTAAATAAAGATTTTAAACAATTAAAATTTTTGATTACTTTATAATTAAAAGTTGATTTAACTAAAGGGTGATTAATTAATGAAAGTAATTAAGATTTAATTAATTATAAATTAAGGATTTATGAATTAAGATAATTAAATTAAGAAAAGTTAATTGATAAAGTTAATCAAGATTGAATCAATTTATAGTTAAGAATAATTAATCATTGATTTAAATTTTATAAAATAAATTGTGTGGTTAACACACTTAATCATATTCACCCTAATTAGAGATGATTGATTGGATTGATATTTCTGTTGTGATACTGTGATTGCTTTGTGATGGACTGTGATTTGTGATTTGTTCCTATATGTGTGTGAAATCCCTTTTGCCCGTAAAACCGCATTTAAACTTCGATGCGGCAGGGAGTCGGATTCCAGTTTGTTATCCGTAACCCACATCGAATCATATTAGTGAATCTTTATGATTGATAAATTTACTTTATCTATGAATCTGTTGATGTAGATAAGCGTTATGTGTTATACTGCTAATCGATATATCTGTGATGATTGATGTTGTACACTATCGTGTAATACCCCTGGACTACACTATACACACACAAATATGGATTGCACGTGAAAATCGGTTAAGTCATAGACTTTTGAAAATATTTAAATTTGAATTTTTAAATTAAAGTGGTTTTTGAAATGGATGGGGTTTAAACTAAAAAGCTTTGAAAAAGAATTTCAAAGATAAAAGTTATTTTTGAATAACTTAATTTAGTTTTGAAATCTGATTTAAATTTGAATTCAAAATTTGAAATTGAATTCTATTTTGAGAATTTAAGATGTAAAAAGGTTATAGAAGCTTATATGGGTTTCAAACCATTTTTAAAGTGTTGTTTTGGGAATTAAATTTAACCCAAAGATTTTAACTTCTATAAATGAAATCGGATTTTTTTCAAAATGAAAACTGTTTGTTTTCAAATGATAAAAGCTTTCGTATAAGAAATGAATTTCCAATTTGTATAAAAGGAATTTCAAGTTTGAATTGAAATGATTTTCTAAGTTGAGAATGAATAATTGAAAACGGGTTTGGAAGCTATGAGTAAAATCTTGGATTTAAAGATTAAATGAATTAATCCAATTAAAATGGATATTTATTTGGAAACCGTAAATGGATCTTTGTGAAACTAGTTAAACTTTGTGAAATAATTTTTTTGTTTAAAGATTTGAAATGGTAATTTGGTTTAAGCCATTTAAATGAAATTTTTTGATAATAAGTTATGACTTAACTGAAAATCCCATGTCCATATGTTTTAAAATATTGCGCTCGTTATTCGGTTTAGCCGGGAGAGGACCTTGTGTCATATAACCCATTCCGAATAATGTTACGTCGTTATGGATAGCATTTGAAGACCGGTGGTGAAGACCGGGTATTTGCGAGAATGATAGGATGACCTATCGATTGTCTCTGCACTGAGTAGCTACGGTATAGAGATTTCCTAAGTGATGGGAAGTCCGATCGGGATTGTGAGTACCCGGATTTGCAAGGGCTTCTTCGGAAGTGCCTTCGGTTCTGTTCGAACCCGGAACAGACTTGTATGGTTGTGTGTTTGACACTACACTTTGAGATGTAAAGCCGATTTCTTTCAAATACATATCTATTGGTGGCGGAGAATTTATTCTCTTAGCTTAACACCCTTCTCTGAGACGTACGAGCTCAGAGGTTATGTAGTTGAAGGTTATCAGCGATATACTCCCGATTTGGTAGTGTGGCACGCTAAGTGCTGCTGTGTGACGCCCCACCTCTATACCCACGCTAGCCAAGAACACTCCGGAGAAGTGCTGTCAACTAGCACGGAGAATAAGGCTGTTGAGGAGCGACCATCCATGTAATAGCTTATCACACGGTGGCTATAAATAATCTTCGGAAACAAACATAGAAATAATCATATCACAAATCAGTCACAGATATCCATATCACAAAGGCGGAAGAAGATATGAATATATAACTAACACATGAAAGTGTACATCAGAGTAGTGGTCAATAAGATCCACGATAATACAAAAGAATAGCAACACGTGCTATACAAAAGAATACAACTATGAGTCTATATCTCAAGTGTATACAGCAAAAACTGCTAATCTAAACAGTTAGCCAAAAGTCAGAGTGATGAATCCCTGGGAAGAAGTCAAGCAGAAGCACCTGTAACATCTCGGTCTGATCCGAGTATTATTTAAGAAAATAATAAACGGATCAGTCTAGCTATAAATATCAGATGACATGATATAACATAAAAGATATGGCATAAACATAAACATCCATAACGACATACCGCTATAAGTATGTAAATAATGATCAACAGAAGATCAATCAATAAGAGATAATCAATATCACAAGAATCTTCTCAAAGATTCGAAGGGGGCATCATACCCTAAACTTGTACTCATAACAAGTCAATGACACAAATTCCAGAAATCAACACGAGAAATCCAGAAATCATAAAAAGGGAAAGAGGCCTATCACATGACGGTCCGAAGACCATGGGGAGCTACCCCACATGTGTGAGTGGAATCACACAGATTGAGGTCAAGACTAACCAAAAAGCAGAAAGGTATGTGTGAATGGAATCACACAAGTGGTGTCTAGTCTAACCTTGCAATGAAAGAGACATCGCGCAATTGCTAGTCTAATTCATAAAGCGATCATCAAGATCAACGAGAAGTGTCAATTACACTAAGCTAGTAAATATAGAAGTTTAGCTTCATGTCCCATAACCACTTGCTTAACTTAAATATTTACGAACAAACTGTAAATCTTCACTAATAAAATTGTCACAAGGGGTTCAATCGAACAAGTCCAAGAATTAACCGACGAAGTGAACGCAAGCGTTTCATACCACTTGTTTTACTAAGTCGTTTAATTAGATTTCTCATCCGAGTGAGGTAAAGGCTTGTATATACTAATAGATTGGAAAACGGTTTAAGAAAATATTTACTACTAGTATTGAAACCTTCATATTTTAAAGTGACAAATCACAGAAGCGATTGTAGAAACAATCAATCATAAAGATCACATTCGAAGATGTGATAAAAATCCAAGGAAATCAGCTCAGGAAGTTCGGTTGAATGTTCTTCAGATAAGATCGCCTACGCAGAGTTATACGGGGTTCGACCTAAGTGAAGACAAGCGGCTTACGACCTAAAGCAAAATGAGGTCTAACGACCTAAAGAGTTCGCGGCCTAAGGGATACGACCTAAGTGGCGCGACCTAGTGGATGACAGGTCATACGACCTAAGGGTAAGGTCGGCGGCGACCTACGACTTAGTGGGGTCGAACGACTTAAGGACAGCCGACTTAACAAACAGGTCATACGACCTAAGGGTAAGGTCGGAGGCGACCTACGACTTAGTGGGGTCGAACGACTTAAGGACAGCCGACTTAACAAACAGGTCATACGACCTAAGGGTAAGGTCGGAGGCGACCTACGACTTAGTGGGGTCGAACGACTTAAGGACAGCCGACTTAACAATTCGCGACTTAGAGAGGCTTAGGTCGGATACGACTTACGAGATAACACACGAACGATTTACTGGAGCTTAGGTCGGAGACGACTTACGAGATAACACACGAACGACTTAACTCTTAACTCGCAGCCGACTTAGCACTCTAACTCGTGAACGACTCAACACAGGCGAACAGAAATACAAAGGCGGTGACTTTTCAACGCGCGCGACTTACGACTTAGGCTTAACTCGTGGACGACTTAGCGATGGCCAGAAACGACTTAAGGCCAGAACGACCTAACTCCGAGGCAGTGCGACCTAACTGCAGTTTTTTTGTCAAAAACGCTAAAAATTGGAGTTTTTCGCCAATCCAATCCAAACCAAATGCAAATGCACATGCTAAAGTGATGGGGAATCATTCCCAACAGTCCAATATAGTTATAGGCTAGAATTGTGAGATAAAAATCTCACCTTTGCACTAAAATTTATGAAGATGAAGCTTGAAAGCAAGGAGAAGCAATCCAAAGCTTGAATCCAATATCTTCTACTTGAATTTGGAGTTGAATGATGGAGTTGCAATTGAATTTGAGCTTGGAGTTTTAATTTCCCATTCTCTTCACCATTAATGCTAAAGCTTGAGTTAGTTAGGAAATTTATGAAGAGTGAGGAGAAGAGGGTTGGAACTTGGGCTTAATAGGCTAAACTAACCCAAAGTCCAAAGCGGGAAAAGTTAGTGAAATTTCACTAACTCCAAACCTATCGATGTTTATACTTAAAAAGTTGTAAACGACATTTCGAACTCAATGGAAGTGGTCTCGAGTCCTAATTTGACCGTTTGCAAAAAAGTAGTTTTTCGGACCAAAATCCGATTAACGATTTAATATTTAAATAAAAATATTTAAATGTAAACTCGATAAATATGCGGGTTGTTACATGCTGTATGTTGATGATCATTTGTTGATCATTTGTTGATCAAAGCATAGCTTTGTGAAAAAGCGTAGCATTGTGGTCGAGACCTCATCAAGCCTCACAAACCAGTAATGGTCGAAACAGGAAAGATGCGGCAAGGTTTCAGGGGTAGCTCCCCTAGGGTATGACCATTCCTTCTGGAAAAGGGTAGTATCATGGTATGGAGCCTAGATACTTACTCATGTGGACACTAGTATATTTATTACTGTGTGATGTTGTTGTTGGAGGGCCCTCGGATAAAGGTCCCAAAGGACCGAGGGTGGCATATCTTAGGTTTTATTCCCCGGGAAGGGGGTAGCCGGCCTTGTTTGGCAGAGAGCCGGGTAGGTTCTCGGGGCATCCCGCCAGAGGCGTTCCCATGTGGCAATAGGAAGTTCCTTAGCCTGACCATTCGTTGGAAATCCAAACAAAACAATACGCGCCCGGTACGGTTTTAGTTGTATAACCTGCCATGGAATGTGGCGGTAACCTGCTATTGAACATGGTAGCTGTAGTAAGCATACGACGAAATGTTGTATGCTGGCTAGGATTAATATTATACTTTCGAAATGGTTTTTCCACACTTTGCACTTATAATAATAATATCAAAGAAATTTTCCTCGTATCAAGCATATTTGACTATCATAAGGGGAAACCTTCTCCAATTCTGTGTTTGCCTTGTGTGTATGGCGGGAGGCCTTATGGTAGTTTCATTTTCCAAAAGCATTACGGATTTGAACTTTAAAAGCTTTGTTTTTTGTTTTAAAAGATAAAATTATTTTGTTTGCTCACACCAGTCCCACGACTGACCTGGAGTATATTGTTCCTTTCCTAAACTCTGGGTGCCCACTATTTTCCACACGGCAGTCTAGAGTTGGGTTTTCAGATATTCCAGTAATAGGTATAGATTCATTAGCCTTCGAAGTCTTTGGATTGATAGCTTTCTGTCTTTGGGATCTTCTTCATTCTCGGACGACTGACCTTGCTTAGCTTAGTGCGACATGATCTAGAGTTCTTGCTAGCTTTGGATTGAAGATGGAGTTCTTGGAGTTTGGCATTGAAGACATTATCTTTCCGCTGCTATTTTCTTGTATCTCCTTTAGTATTGATATCTGTTGTATCATTCGATTGTATTCTGTTGTATCATATATTGTATCAAATGTTATATATATCTAGTGTATCATGCATATTTCTTCCGCTGTGTTGTACTTATTGTGTTATAAGCTCCGGCGAACCAGGTTCGACGTTTGGATCTGCGGCATTTGAATACGAGTGTCGTATTCGGTGCCGATTTTCGAAGGTCGAGTCAGGGTCGTTAGAGTAGTGAATAAATGAATATAATGCAATAAAAAGAAACTGACATGATATGAATAAATGAAAATGTGATTTTGTTAGAAATGAATAAATGTAAATGAAACTGTAAGAAATAAAATGTAAATTAAAAAGATAAGTTATTATATGAATGAAAAGGAAATCAAACAAAAAATGTATGGAATGAAATTAGTAAGAATGAACTTAATCTATTGTTTGAAATTGTTGGTTGTTTGGTTTATGGTTGTTTGGGCAAGGATATTTGAAAATTGTTTGGATGCATAAATAATTTATTTAGTTTCATCTAAGACTGTTGAATAAATGGTGCACTTAATAGTTTATTTTCCATTCTGTAAAATTTAAAGTTTTTTAACCCAAACAACTATTTGTTTTGTTCGATATGAATGGATGATTTATTTGTGTTGATTTTATATGATGATTGTATGTTGGTTGCAAGTGATTGTTGTTGATATTGATTTGTTGTTGGCGGTCGAAACGACTTTAACATTTCATTTTATATAATTATTAACTCTTTCTGGATTATATAAGTGAAATACAAGTTAGGGAAGCAATTTCTGCTGCTTTTGGTTTTATAGTTAAGCGTTGTTTGCCCGACAAATAGGTACTGTAATGACCCGTAATGTTCGATGTTTAAAATTTTTGAATTTATTAAGATTTTGGTAATTAAATCTAGAATAAATAAAAATTTGTAATTCGTTAATGAATTTATAACGGGAATGAAATTTGATGTAAGCTAATAAATAATTAATTGAATGCAATCCCAATTAATTGAAACAATTGCAGTGTTATAATTGATTGTAAATAGTAATATTTCGTAATAAATCAATTATAAGAAAACAAACGTAAATATTGAATTAATTAATGAATTAATATATATTAAATGGTAATTGAATATAATCAATGTTTAGTAAGAAATTATAACATTGGTTTAGGAATGTTTAAACTTGTAAGAATGCGATTGAGAGTTAATGACAACAAATTATTACAAGTTACCTATTTTGATGGAATTGGGTTTGGAAATAAATTTTAATAAATGTACATAAATTATACATTAATGTGAAATGCAATACAATGTTTAGGAGTTTATAAATTGGAGTATACTAAGGAAATGAAGGGAAAAACAAGGTAACTAAGTTTATAGAGTGGTAAGGAACTTAATAAAAAGATTTGAATTGAAACAAATCAATCCATTAAAATCCAATTTATAATAAGTGTAATTATGGTAGCAATTGAAACTAAATATTATGCAATTAAAACTAAATATTATGCAATTGAAATAAAGAATAATTGAAATAATGTTAATCTATTCATAATATGACAATTGGTTGAATGAAAATAATGGATATCAAGATATATTAACTTATTAGAATTTAAACTTAATAATTGGATTAATTGCAATTAATTGAAATTAAATATTTAAATGTTACGTTAATGGAGATTAAGATGAAATTTGAGAATAATAATGTAATAAACCACAAACCAATGTTAATTTTATCTATTTGGTGATAATGGATTGAATAACAATGTTTAAAATCAAATAAATGGATTTATTGGAATTTCAATTCATAATTAGTGAATTTATTAAAAATTGAAATTTAATACGGTAATGGCTAAATTAATTAACATAAAATTGATGTATGAACTTGTCTAAATTATTGTGAAGGTTTAAGATAACAAAAATGATGAAATTTGTCAATTAAAGAATTGAAATTGAAAATTTGATTTAATTAGTTAATTTATTAATTTAATTATTTAATGTAAAAATAGCCATTTTGGCCATTGACTCAGATTTTGATGAAACCAGTTTCACCGGATCCGTAACGATGAATTATTGTAGGGTTTCAAGTTTAGTAACGATTGTACTCGTCGTTTGATCGTACGGACTCAAAACAGCAATCAATTAAATTGAAATCAATTGAAATCAATTTGAAATAACTTGATTTTAGCATAACTTCTTCATACAATGGAATTTGGACTTGAAATCTGTTCCATGGCTTTTAAAATATTTTAAAACATCTTTTTTGATATATGGGTTGATCCAATTTCGTTCCGGAGTCAGAACGGGCTTTTTGGACCATTTTATCGTTCAACGTGTATATCCAATCGATCCGATCCATTCTAATTTCAACTTGCCCATATATATATCCAATTATAAACCCCAGTTGTTCCTCTTTGTCATTTGTTTGCATGTATAATTCATTCTGTTCCTCCTCTTCTTCAATGGTAGATAATCAAATTCTTGGTCCAATTGTGATTCAAAAATCAAATTCAAAGCAAAAAGTTAAATCTCTTCAAACTATATCGAATTATATACGGATTTAAAGCTCTCGACGAGTGCAAGTCAAATTTATGATTCTTTTTTCAATCTGAGTTTCGATATGGCCATAAATTGATGATCTAGTTCCATTCGTTCATTGGCGTTCGATGATCGGTGTCCGATCGACACATCAGTGGCGCTGATGCGTAGAGAGATGAACAGGTAGTCCATCGGTGAGGTTAATTAAGAGAAGTGACGGCTGGACCGACCTAGAAAATTCGATTAGGGTTAGCTTATGGGTGGTGACGGCTGCCATTAGGGGGAAGTTCGGCATCGTGGACCATTGTCGATGGTTGAGGTGGCTTAGGCGATGTCGGCAGGGCGACGGTGGTCGCGGCCTATGTGGAAGGCTGAGCCGATCGTGGTTAGGTTTTCTTGCGTGCGTGCCTAGTTTGGGCGTGATTCCTGGGAGAGAAAGAAGGCGGCGTGGCTGCTCTGGATTGGGTGATGTGTTTTGTTTCTTTTTTGTTTTTTTAATTTGTGTTTGAAATCTAAATGTTCTAATTCACATAATGTTTACATATGATGTCCGTTTTACGCGCGGTTTTCTCCGCTAGGATCATATTGAGATTCCGGACATTTTGACGCTAGTTTGGACAGATTCTAAGATGGATCAAATTTTGGGTTTAAATTGGATTTAAATTCAATTTAAATTCAAAAGGTGAGTGTTTTAACCCACTCATAACTTATAAAATTTCTTACGTGTGTTAAATTAATTTTTGATGTGATTAGCAATTTATCTATGGCTGTTTGGCATATTTTTATCATCATTCCAGTTAAACTGAATTTATTGAATTAAATTGTTATTCAATTTATTGTTGCATATAAACTGCCAGTTAAATTTTTATTTAATTCATTACTTTTTTTAGGCAAAGCCAGCCGGTTTTTATAGTGGACCGTCCACTCTTTATTATAGCAAATAATAAAACAATACAAAGCAGGAGATAAGTGGGATGCCTATCAGCTAATACAAAGTTTTTAAAGTGGACCGACCACTAAATCTAAACTAGATTACATGATAGGAATCGGACAACACACCTGAACTACAAATACAAGCTGCACATGATAGTCATAATCACCACGCAGGGTGAAAATTGAACAAACAAGCACATAGAAACTTAACAAGTATCAAAGATACCGAACATTGCCAATAGCCAATGATAAACAACATCAACAAACAGGCCAAAATTGGCAGAACAAAACATAACATGAGAAGCATGACCAACAGAGACATTCGGCCATAAGGTTGAAGTGCACAAAAGTAGAGAAGCGACAAAACAACAACGGCTCCAGAACCAAACAATCGAACACCAGAATTGCATAACAGAGATTGCACATACACCCAAAGTCATACCAGACTTGCCCACCACCAACTACAGACAAGCAGAGAAACCACCACCACAAAGACAACCAGGCCACAAAGGAAATCAGCCAAGAAAACAAAAAACAACACCCGCTCATTAACACAAGACGAACCACACAGTCACTTCACATACCAGAACAGCAAAAGCGACAAGAAAACAAGGTCGCCTTGCTGTACTGAGGTAGAAGGAGCAGTGTGGGAACTCAGCGAGTAGCCGAAATAGGGCTTTGCTTAGATATACCTTGGAAGAAGACAGCGGAGATAAGACGCCAGCATTGCAGCACATCGAAGATGGAATGTTACCAGGGGAAAGCACGAAGAGCAACACCATCACGATAGCACTACACAGTTTCAAAAAGAAAATTCACAACTGATAAACCGTGATGACAGATCAGAGTAAGGGCACATAGAAGCCATCCACATCCAAATTCGAGAAGAGCCACAAGACGTGAAAGCCGATCAGAGGCAACCAAACCCGATGGGTAAAAAACGACAATCCAGATCAAAAAGCCCCTTCGTTGCAAGCAATCACCAAAAGCGAGCTGAAAGGATGAGAAAAGTAGGAAGGTAGATGACCAAAAAGACCGAAACTCCCAACAACCAGCATGAGAAGGAACTGAGATGCAAGATCCAAGAGTGCAGAAGCAGAACTAATTGGGGGAAAATAGAGCGATAAGGAAATTGTGCTTAGCGAGGGTAACAAGCAATAACAACAGGGAAAGCAAAGGTTGGGGGAGAAAAACGTGAAGAAAGGAGGAGGAGAAATGTAGAGATGGATCGAAGTTGAAGAGGAAAAAAAGAGGCGGCGAGTCAGAAAACCCTAGTCCCCATTGTTGAGAGCAAGACTACCCAATTAACTAACTTGATGTATTTATTATTTAATTCATTATTGAATATAATTTGTTAGTAAATATCTATTGTTTATTATCTGTCATATATTGATGTTATTGTTTGAATTAGATGATGATTGTGATAAATGGTTGGAGATTGATATTGGATGAATGGATGTTGTGTAACGACCCGCTATTTTGGACTATTCGCATCCGCACATGTCGGACTTAAATAATTCAAAATACCGAATTGTTAATTTTAAATTTGGCAAAACTCAGATATACAATAAATAAATAATCACAGTTTGTTTCTTGTTAAGAAATTCAATTTCACTTATTTACTTATTTCAATAATTTTCCAAACTTAATAAAGAATCTCAATTTCAATTATTTACGAAGTCCAAATTCACTTATTCAAAATTTCAATTTTTTTCTCTTAACAAAGAAGTCAAAATTTTATTTAATTATCAAATAATTCAATTTTATTTAATTATTAAATAATTTCAAAAATTAATTAATAATTTCAAATTTTAATAATTAAATAGATTCCAAAACCTAATTATTAAATAATTCCAATCTTAATTATTAAATAATTCCAAACTTAATTATTAAATAATTTAAAACTTAATTATTAAATAATTTCGAACTTAATTCAATCATCACTAAAGTTAAACAACGTTCTTTCATCAATTACTTTATTAATATTTCGTTTCAGATTATTAAATACTAACATTTTCTTTCATAAAAATTCAATTTCCAACTTTATTTCAAAACCTTATTATTTATTCAAATAAATCTTTGTTTTATTTTCAAATTAATTCATTGTCCAATCGGATTTTATTTAATTCTCTATCCTAAGTCAAAGTTTTATTTGGGTATTTACCATTTCAACCCGATTCCAATTCAATTCAAAAACCAAAACATAGCAAAGGGAATTTGCAGTTTGATAACTGGGATGGTGTCAAAGTAAATAAACAAGCAATAGCAACCATCAATAACAATCGAATAGTTTATTCAAATAATCCCGAAATAATCGTATTAATTTACGTTGTCGTTTGTGCAAATTAATATAATTATTTCTAGAATCTACACTATCGTTCCATGTAGATTAAAGATTATTACACTAATTATTCTATGCAATTCTACACTTAACATCAATTATTCAGTTTCATACTTTATCAATTAATACAACATAAATTCAAATGGTTCAAGGGTAATTAACCATTTCCTACATGTCAAACAATTAAACATTTAAGGGTCATGTTATTCAAATTGATTAATCAAATTCAACCCATATGTCGATGCAAATTTTTAAACTATCCTACGTCAAATTCAATTGCATAATATTTATCACTTTATACATTACAATTTAACATCCAATATAAACAACAAACAATCAATCAATTATCAACCAAACTGGATTATCATCGCATAATTAACAGATAATGGTGTCAGATGTCACAGGTGAACTGATACAGGTAATAACATATATAACATAGTAAATAAACCACAGCAGCATATTTCAATTGTCGTTCCAATTGAAATCAAATTTATTAAATAAAGGAACATCAATCGTGAGTGATTGCTCACCTTTCGAGGCTAGAGGTATTCGACAAACGAGTTACGAATCCAAGCACGAATTTGCAAAGCAAAGTGGATTGGAACGAATTTACGAACAAATCTGCTAGATAGAATCGATGAAATGAATCAAAATCAAAATCAATATAGATAATTGGTATACGCAAACTTTATATATATATAACTATACATAACTATATATAAATCATACTCTAAATTCAACATATATCCAATATATATGTATTTCAAAATCCACCATTTTAAAATTTAAACCACATATCTAAAATCAACTTATATACACGTATATAAACTATATATAAAGACATATGTGCAAATATTCGTACTATTATAAACTTATTTTATAATATAAAAACAACTTATACACACGTATATAAACTATATATAAAGACATATGTGTAAATATTTGTACTATTATAAACTTATTTTATACACTTATATATATTTAAATATCCAAAAATTTAGATATTGAAAAATTAAACTCAAGCATACATATATATATATATATGTGATTCATATATGGCACATAAGTAAAACACAACCCACCAACTTTGTATAAAATATGCACGTCGCGTACAACTTTTACAAGCAACTTTCATACTAAAAAATAAGTTATACACAACTACAAATATAAAAGCAACTTATATATATATAGACTATTATCAACTTACACCATTAGAAACCCAACGGACTTTACAACTTTAAATATAACTAGCAGCATATGCATACTAAAACATATATATATGTATAATTATATAGCTATATTTTTTAAAACCAACTCAGGTACATTATAGAGTGAGCATAAATATACTTTATAATATATACATAACGGCCACTATTGAATATAACTTATATACTTTTTACTGACACACCGTAACATACTGTAAAGTGAAATAAAGATGCTTTTTTTATAATTTACGCTAAAACAAACTGTACAAATAAACGAAAACCAATACTTCCAAAGTAAATGCTTATTAAATCACATAACGCAAAAATCAAAATCTATATATCCTCATTTGTAAAGAGAAGGCTGCAGCTTTTATACGTGCAAACTTACATATAATATATAAAATGTTTTCTGCAAAACAACAGACCAAACTTCATATATGCCGAGTGTTTATGTAACAAAATACGATTGTGGAAAATGAAAATAGTTTATATCTTTAAACTTATTATATGTATAGTTTTATTAAACTCAAGTACATATACACAGATATATATATGCCGATTTAAAATTTCCCAACAAACAGAGATAAAGGAAATAATATATAAATATCACCTTTTATATACATATGGCTGCGCGAGACTAAGTGAGGTTGAGGGGGAGTTCGAGGCGGACGGTGGCTGCATAGGTGAGGGGCGCTAGCTGTAAGAGGTGTGGCAAATGGCAGAAGCAATAGCGGGTTGCGGACGAGGCTCTGTTGGGTGGTGATGGGTAGCTCGGCAGGGAACGGTGTTCGCGGGTTCCAGTGGGTGATGCGGGTGGGAGGTGGTTGACCACGCGCTGCAAGTGAGCAAAGGGTAGGTTGCTGGCGAGGGGCGAAGGAAAGGTGGTGATAGGGGAGAAGCACGGGTTTAGGTGGTCAATCAGATGAAGTGGAGGGGCGAGTGACGCGGTGGTGTGGCGTCGGGGTTGGGTTGGCCGTTCGGGTTGTTGGCCGTTAGAGGGCGGAGCTTCGAGCTCGGATGGCCGGAGCAAGTGAAAGGTGGAGTCGTGATGAGCTGTTGATGAGCACAGCATAGTTTTCAATGGAAAAAAAATGCAAAAGCTACACAAAGCTTATTGTAAACATTTTCTTTTGAGTGAATAGTACCAAGGCCAAAAAGAAAATGAACACCCAGAACGTATTACCCAAAAGGAAGAGAAAGAGGCACGCGTGAATTCAAGGTAGAGTAGTAAATGTTACAGCTGTATTTTCTAGAAATCATAAAGTTATGGCTATTGGGTTGTGCACGGCAATAGAATGGTCTCGAGAAGTTTTGAAACAAAAATTTGAATCAATACGGTTGACCGTTTTACGATTATCGCCGGGTATCGAAAATCTAAAACACAGAATCGAATATACCGCAGCAATCAGCATGACGAGACGATCAAAACGGTATATGGATATTAGTGATACGATTCAATTATAAGAATTCAAAATTTTATACTAGCGGAAAATGCATGAAAAACACAGAAAAATAAGATCGACGGAGCTAAAGAAGTCCAAATTTGGAAAAACAAAAAAATGATGTCTTGCCCAGAAGATGGTTTAGAATTTTTCTATGCAAAAATATTTAGGTTCGGGAAACATTTTATTTTCGTCGCTTTTTAACGGATTAAATTGAAGTAAATTTACACATGAAATAAACTCAAATTTTCGGACGAAAATTTACTGGTTGCTATGTTTAACTAGACGCATTCCAAATATCAAATTTTTATTTCAAAATTTTATCGTTTAACCTTTCAAAAAATTCAATTAGTAACATTATTAAAACTGGTTAAATCTACGGGTTATTACACTGTCCCCCACTCAAAACTTTTCGTCCCCGAAAAGAAAGGAGGTAGGAGAATAGAAACAAGCGGAAGAAAATAGACTTGATTTCCAAATTAAAACAATTAATTTAAACCATATAAATTAATTAAATTATTTAATATCCAATAATTGATTTTAAACTCAAGGTATTTCATTAAATTGGTTTATTTTCAATTTGTTGTTGTTTGCTACAAAATTTATTTCGAACAACCATTTATTTTATTAATCCATTTTTATTCGACTAACTTAGTATTCTATTTATCTCTATTAATCATTTTATAATTAAACTTTAAGTGTATAAAATTTATTATAAGCACTCAACATTTTATTCATAAAGACACTTTATATTTTATATTATCCAATTATGTTAAATTAACAATTTCAAAGATCATAAATTTGAATAGTCATTTATTATAATCATACTTCATTCGACAAATTTAATTCTTCTTTATTCCAAATTATTATTAAATTTATTCTACTTAATATATCTTATCGCATATATATATTAAGTATATTTACATTTATTATAACTACTCAAATTGATTTAAAATTCCTTTGATATCATTTATATTGTATAATATTCAATTACATAATTAACTTTTGAAAATTTAGGTAAGTTATATATAATGCAGTTGAGTATTATCCAAATAAAATTTATAATTCAGTTATTTCTAGTTAAATATTTTTATAAAAAGAATTTGGCTTCATTTATGATTGAAAATCATTCTTTAACAAATTTAAGAATTATTGTAATGACCCAGAATTTTTGATACTTTAAATTTGAATACTTAATTGAATTTATATATTAATAAGTGAAATTTGTAAGTTGAATAATTTATTTATCAAATATTGGATTTAATTGGATAATTAAATCGATAATTTAATATGTTAAATTATAGAAAAAATTGAAAATTGGGAAAAATATGATTGAAAATGATTTGTAAAATTTTATTTTATCATGTTGGAGTTAGAACATATTTTAGAACTTTTAAAATTAAATTAAAAGTTAATTTGTGAAAATTGAATATTTTAATATGTAAATCGACTAGTGAAATTAGTCAATTTTCGAACAGTCTCAGAATTGGACGAAACTAGTTCCATTGGATCCGTAATAGTTTGTTATTATCGGATTTCAATTTTCGTAGCAATCGGAGTTTTCGTTTGACCGTGGCAGCTCGAAACGCATCGAAATAGTTTTAATATTAATTTGGCGAGTTAAAATAGTCATTTTTCAAACTGTCTCAGATTTCGACGAAACTAGTTTCATCAGATCCGTAATGTGATATTATTGTAAGGTTTCAAATTTCATGTCAATCGGATTTACCGTTTGTCCGGTGCAAGCTAAAACGCCTAGAAAATCGTTTAATCGGTTTAATTTTAAATTGAACGTTTATTGCCATAACTCGCACAGATGACCGAATTAGCTTCCGAAACACGTTCCATTGTGTTCGGAACGCGGGGTAAACCTTAGGAACGCCAACCGGCACGCTTCGTTTGGAGTTCAGAAAATTCGGGGTGAATAGTGTTTCGCGTAAATTTCTATAAAAGGCCTCCATAATTCTATTTTGCATTGAGAAAACCCTAAACCCTAGCTTTCTTGCTTCAGCCGCCTCCATCTATTCAATGGCTGAAACCTACTATTCAATATCCTTCAAATCCTACAAATCCATGCAGAATTAGGCTAGGGTTTCAACTGGAAAAACATTAAGCACGTTGAGATCCTTGGATCCAACGGCTATGATCGAGAAATTCATGCTGGATCAACGCGAATTCATGTTTGAAGTGGCCGGTTTCACGCGCGTATTTCGAGAGGAAGGTGGTGGTAGGGGCGTGCGGTCGCTGGGCGTTGGTGAGGGGGAGCAAGGCGCTTCAAACGGTGGGTCCTGATCGCGTTCGAGTTGGTCGTTGAGGATGCGTTTCAAAACCCTAGTTCGGCCTATGGGTTTGTTTTCACGCGTGATAGTTATTGGAGAAGGAAACGTGCGTGGGGAAGAAGATGAAGGGGACGGTGGAGATTTGCAGAGGATGGAAATGTAGGGCTATGATTGTGAATAGGTTTAAGAAAATAAAAATAAGTTGTAAAATTATAATTATAAATTCGTGAATCTTTAAAAATTCATATCTTTTTCATACGAGGTCGAAAACGCACGAAACCAATTGCGTTGGAATCGTATAGACGAGCACTACGCTATGGAATTGGACTGGAGTCATTTGGAGTTAGTGAGAATTTCGGGTAAAATTAAACGCACGTTTAATTTTATTCGAAATAAATCGCTAAAACGAAATTGAAATCAAGGTGAGAACTTCTCACTCAATCGAATCGGTTTCGATTTTAATTTCAAATAGTTAGATTTAAAATTCTTGAATGTATGTTTGTATGATGATTGTTATCTATTGATTGTTAAAATAGACATTATGCGCCGTTAGTAAGCGGATGTTATTTATTAAAAACATATACCGCGAATATTTCATAAACAGTGAAATTGGTATTATTTATGTACTTGGAATTGATTTCCCGCAGTATATAGCGGATGAGACCCTATTGCGCCGTTTATTAAGCGGATAATAATTTATGAATCCAATATACCGCGATAATCCGTACTAGAGCGGAATTGGTATTGTGCTAACATCTTTGGATGCAGGGAAACAGGTTGGAGGGATCCAACTGGATTCCTCAACTGTATTAATTTATTTACAGATATTATGATTATTTGTTGATTATCATATCGATATATGATATTTGGATGTCGTGATTGACTATTTGGTGTTGCTGCATCATCGGATCCATTTCTGAAGTTTTAAAATAATGATTTTGGTTTTAAAAGGAATTTTAAAGTGATTTTTGAAAGTATACGTTTTATTAAATTTTGAATTGTTAAAATAAATAAACGTTAAAATTTTAACGTTATAAAAGTATGATTTTTATGAAATGTAAGCGAAAAGTGATTTTTGAAATAAATAGTTAATAAATTTATGAAATAGTTTAAATTGGAATTTTTGAAATATTACAAAAAAAATTTATAAAAGATTTGTAAAATGGATATTTATAAATTAAAAATATTGGAATTATGAAACAAGTTTATTAAGTGTTTAAAATGAAGAATAAAATGGATTTCATTGAAAATTATAGATTTATAAATTGTGAAGATATAAATTGAATAGATATTGTAAAATAAAAGATTTATAAGTAATTAACTTATAAACTGGGTTTTAAGCATATAAATGGGATATTAATAGAAATTGTTGTCAAAGGAGATTTTATAAGTTGAAGTTGTTATAAAATATAAAGGAATCTTATAAGGAATAACATTTATGATTTGTGAAGCTTTAAAAGAACGATTTTGTAAATAAATGAATTATAAGTAATCAACTTATAATATGGACTTTTGGTATATATTGAGATATACAAATGGAATTGGTTAATAAAGGAAATTTATAAATCGAAGCTTTTAAATAGAAGTGGAATTTATAGACATGGTTTATAAATTCGAAATCAAGGGAATTTGATAAATTGAAAGTTGAAAATTGGTTAAGGAAGTATATTCACGTTTTTGGACAGTGAATATATTATTATAAATAAAATGGATATGCTTGAGAAAATGAATATTATAAAATGAAGTTAATCGTTTTAACGATGTTGTAAAAGGTGTAAACATCGAAAACATAGATTTCAACATTCATTGTTGAAATAGACGTTTTCGAGAAATAGAAGGAAATGGTGGACTATAACACTATTGTTATAGTAAATGGTTTTCGGAAGGAAATATTTTGTATAGTATTGGGATTTATATATCTATTTTAATTTCGAATCCCTATACTAGTGATTTTGGGTCGTCGTAACGATGTTTTACGCAACATTCGTTTTAGCCCAAACAGATGTGTTTAAGTGAATGTTTTCCTTAAAGAATAAAATATATACTTAATTTCGATATTAAGTATATTGAAGATTTTCCAAGTGTTGAAAATGAATGGATTTGTGAATTACTTATTATTTAATAAGTATGGAAATGTTTTCCAATATGAACTGAATATTTTGGGACTTTATCCTTTAAAGATAAATTGAAAATGAATATTAGAAATCGATTGGGAAATTGTATATTCATAGATATTTTCGAATTGTAAATTCACTAGGGAATTTATAAAAGAAAGGGGAATTTGTTTAAAAATAAACGTTGATTTATTTTTGAACTGTGGGAATAAATTTACGGATTTGGAACGTAAGTAAAAAAGTAAATCGGTAAGGATTTATTTGATTTATTTAAATGAACCATTTTAAATTTAAAATGGACAAATAATTGGAAGTGTTTCCGTTTAAGAAAATTGATTTGAAATTTGTTTTCAAATGGTTGAAGTGTGGAAATTATATATCTAGTAAAGATATTTTGGAAAGTAAATAATTTGGGAAATTATTTGGAATTTGGTGATGTTGAGCATGCCTAATTGATAGTTAAATAATCCGACTATCAATATTTACCTTTAAACGGGTATATGTTGTGATTGTTCGAATTTGAATGCCACACTTATTTTTAAAATAAGCGCTCACTATTCGGGTTAGCCGGGAAAGGACCTTGGGGTCGTATAACCCATTCCGAATATGTGATACGTCGTAATGGATTGCATTTGATGACCGGTGTTGAAGACCGGATATTTTTGAAAACGGAAGGATTACCGTTGAGTTACTCTGCATCGGCTGATCTTCGATATAGAGGTTTTATCACCCTTAGTGATGGGAAGTCCGGACGTGATTAGAAATTATCCGGAATGCAAGGACTTCTTTGTAAGTGCCTTCAGTTCTGTTCGATCCCGGAACAGACTTGTATGGATTGTATGTCTGACATTACAAATTGAGATATAAACCGATTTCTTTCAAATATATTTCTGTTGGTGGCGGAGAATTTATTCTCTTAGCTTAACAACCTTCTCTGAGACGTACGAGCTCAGAGGTTATGTAATTGAAGGTTATTAGTGATATACTCCCAATTTGGTAGTGTGGCATGCTGAGTGTTGCTGTGAAATGATCATTGATTGATCATTTGTGATATGATCATTTGTTTGATCGTTCATCTTTATGATCATTGCTCTGATCATTTGTTAACCTAAAGCACAGCTTTTGTATAAAGCGTGGCTTTGTGGACGAGACTTCGTCGGACCTCACACCCCGAAAATGGTCAAAACAGGAATGATGCAGCAAGGTTATTAGGGGGTAGCGCCCCTTTAGTGTATGTCATTCCTTCTGGATAGAGGTGGTATAATGGTATGGAGCCCAGATATTTAGCCTATGTTGTTGCTACAAATTTTGTGGTTGTTGGAAATCGAGGATTCTCGGATAGATCAGTTACGATCGGGGAATGACATATTCGTGTCAGTATTTACCCAGTTAGGGGTAACCCGGCCTTGTGTTGGCAGAGATCCGGTTAGGTTCTCGGGACGTCATTCTAGAGGTGTTTCCATGTGGCAATGGGAAGTTCCTTGGCCTGACCATTTGTTGGAAATCCAAAGAAACAATACGATCTTGTACGGTTTTAGTTGTATAACCGGCCATGGAATGTGGCGGTAACCTGCTATTGAACATGGTAGCTATAGTAGGCATAAGTGCGAAATGTCTATGCTGGCTAAGATTTATATCTTTACTTTCGAAATGTTTTATACACTATGCACTAGTAATAATATCAAATGTTTCTTTTTAATGTGTATCAAGCATCTTTTACTATCATAAGGAGAAATCTCCTTCGATTCTACGTTTGCATTGTGTGTGTGTGTGCGAGAGGCCTTATGGTAGTCTCATTTTTTTTAAAAAGCATTGCGAATTGACTTTAAAAATATTCCTCTATTTTGTTTTAATGATAAACTGTTTTGAGTTCTCACACCAGTCACATGACAGACTCGGAATTTATTGTTTTCCTTCCTAAACTCTGGGTGCCCACCAATTTCCACATGGGCAGTCAAGAGTAAGGTTTATCAGGATATTCTGGAATTCAGGAGTTGCTGGAGGCAAGATGGATGCATGGCGTATTCACTAGTATATAGTATTTCTTTTCCGCTGTTGATGTTGTTTTTTGTTGTACACTCCGATGATGTAATGAAATGTAATGTAATGTAATAACTGATATAGTTCTTTGTTTAAGGATTATTCATTTATGTATTATATGTTGTTCCGCTGCGAATTGTGAGATTCTGATGTTTTTCTGTTATTTCTTTCTGTTTTCTTCTATTTTTTTCTCTCTTCTTCTATCTTTTCTTCTTCTTTAACCCTAACGGTTCGGTTTTTCGGCAACGAAAAATCGCTAACGTTACATTTAATTTCCGACTAGCTTCAAACAATTTAGAGATAATTATATATACATTCAATATATCCTAGTCAAATCTAAATTGAATACTATATATATATTAAATCAAGTCATCCTTTTAGAAATCCAAATCAAATTCGTTTCAAAACAAAAGTATGGCAAGCTACTTATGGTCTCTCCTCTTCGAAACTCGAAAATAAATGTCGAGGATGCGGCCGTCACCAACGAAATTATTTTCCAGCGACAAAGAGAAGAGCGCTGATTTAAACATCTAAATTCTTTTAACTGATTTTTATTTGAAAATATTAAAAACTATACACTTTAAAACATCCAAATCAAAGTTTGAAATCACCGGAAATTAAATTCTCAAACTCTAATTTATATCCATTTCAAATTCCAAATCAAATTATAGCCAAGTTTTATAAATTCATTTATTTATTATTGTGCAATAGTCAATGGTTTACAAACAATAAATGAAAATCAAATATTATCATTTCTGACAACAAATTCATTAACAATTTAATTTCAGAAAAATTTATACTTATATATAATATCATCATATAAAACTATTTTATTATCCAAATTCGAAAATACTATTGTGTCAGTTTGCTCAGTTCAAGTGTCTGGAAATTCTATCGATAGAGTTGATCAGACGAGTCGATCAAAAACTCAAATCAGCATCAACAACTCAAACAACACAATATATATTAAAACATTTTATTACAAATACAAATACACTCCCTCTCTCGTCGATACAAGGATGGATTTCAAAATAAGTATAGAGATTCAAATTTGATGGAAATCAAATCAAAGAGAATTTTGGTTCGATAATAAGTTCGAACAGAAGATAAGAAAATTTAATTAACAGTATCGGGAGATGGATAAGCTTATTTAATTCACGGGCAACCTTAACCGGGTCGACCGTGACTTCAAGAATAAGATCGATGCTGAATTCCGAGGTAAATCAACATTCGATCTCAAGAGATATAATTCAGGTATAACAGGGAATAGATAACATCGTAAATCGAGGAGATAGAAATCTCCGGTAGATCAATGCCTATTATAAAGGACTTTCACCCCCTTACAACTCATTCGAAGTATGGCGAGACCGCCGATTCATTATAAAGGTCATTCGAAGTGGAGTTATGGGATGCACCAGAGTTGAAAAAAATGAATAGTGAGGGACAAGAATGAATTTCGAAACCGAGGGAACATACCGAAAATTCAAAGGAATCGAGTCAAAAGGAAGAGATTGAAACTCGAATGAGAGTGATTCTGTAAATACATTTACCCTATATGCTAAGTTTTTCCTAGAGCTACCAAAAGCTCTGATACCAACTGTAACGACCCGCTATTTTGGACTATTCGCATCCGCACATGTTGGACTTAAATAATTCAAAATACCGAATTGTTAATTTTAAATTTGGCAAAACTCAGATATACAATAAATAAATAATCACAGTTTATTTCTTGTTAAGAAATTCAATTTCGCTTATTTACTTATTTCAATAATTTTCCAAACTTAATAAAGAATCTCAATTTCAATTATTTACGAAGTCCAAATTCACTTATTCAAAAGTTCAATTTTTTTCTCTCAACAAAGAATTCAAAATTTTATTTAATTATCAAATAATTCAATTTTATTTAATTATTAAATAATTTCAAAACTTAATTAATAATTTCAAAATTTAATCATTAAATAGATTCCAAAACCTAATTATTAAATAGTTCCAATCTTAATTAATAAACAATTCCAAACTTAATTATTAAATAATTTAAAACTTAATTATTAAATAGTTTCAAACTTAATTCAATCATCAATTAAGTTAAACAACGTTCTTTCATCAATTACTTTATTAATATTTCGTTTCAGATTATTAAATGCTAACATTTTCTTTCATAAAAATTCAGTTTCCAACTTTATTTCAAAACCTTATTATTTATTCAAATAAATCTTTATTTTATTTTCAAATCAAATCGTTGACCAATCGGATTTTATTTAATTCTCTATCCTAAGTCAAAGTTTTATTTGGGTATTTATCATTTCAACCCGATTCCAATTCAATTCAAAAACCAAATCATAGCAAAGGGAAATTGCAGTGTGATAACTGGGATGGTGTCAAAGTAAATAAACAATCAATAGCAACCATCAATAAAAATCCAACAGTTTATTCAAATAATCCCGAAATAATCGTATTAATTTACATTGTTGTTTGTGCAAATTAATATAATTATTTCTAGAATCTACACTATCATTCCATGTAGATTAAAGATCATTACACTAATTATTCTATGCAATTCTACACTTAACAACAATTATTCAATTTCATACTTTATCAATTAATACAACATAAATTCAAATGGTTCAAGGGTAATTAACCATTTCCGACATGTCAAATAATTAAAAATTTAAGGGTCATGTTATTCAAATTGACTAATAAAATTCAACCCATAGGTCGATTCAAAAATTTAAACTATCCTACGTCGAATTCAATTGCATAATATTTATCACTTTATACATTACAACTTAACATCCAATATAAACAACAAACAATCAATTAATTATCAACCAAACTGGACTATTATCGCATAATTAACAAATAATGGTGTCATATGTCACAGGTGAACTGATATAGGTAATAACATATATAACAGGGTAAATAAACCACAGCAGCATATTTCAATTGTCATTTCAATTGAAATCAAATTTATTAAATAAAGGAACATTAATCATGAGTGATTGCTCACCTTTCGAGGCTAGAGGTATTCGACAAACGAGTTACGAATCCAAGCACGAATTTGCAAAGCAAAGTGGATTGGTACGAATTTACGAACAAATCTGTTAGATAGAATCGATGAAATGAATCAGAATCAAAATCAATATAGATAATTGGTATACGCAAACTTATATATATATATAACTATAAATAACTATATATAAATCATACACTAAATTCAACATATATCCAATATATATGTATTTCGAAATCCACCATTTTAAAATTTAAACCACATATATAAAATCAACTTATATACACGTATATAAACTATATATAAAGACATATGTGCAAATATTTGTACTATTTTAAACTTATTTTATAATATAAAATCAACTTATATACACGTATATAAACTATATATAAAGACATATGAGAAAATATTTGTACTATTATAAACTTATTTTATACACATATATTTTTAAATATCCAAAAATTTAGATATTGAAAAATTAAACTCAAGCATACATATATGTGATTCATATATGGCACACAAGTAAAACACAACCCACCAACTTTGTATAAAATTACAACTTTTACAAGCAACTTTCATACTAAAAAAATAAGTTATACACAACTACAAATATAACAGCAACTTATATATATATATATAGACTATTATCAACTTATACCATTAGAAACCCAACCGACTTTACAACTTTAAATATAACTAGCAGCATATGCAGACTAAAACATATATATAAACTTATACAGCTATATTTTTTAAAACCAACTTAGGTACATTATAGAGTGAGCATAAATACACTTTATAATATATACATAACGGCCGCTATTGAATATAACTTATATACTTTTTACTTACACACCGTAACATACTGTAAAGTGAAATAAAGATGCTTTTTTTTAATTTACGCATAAAAAAAACTGTACAAATAGACGAAAACCAATACTTCCAAAGTAATGCTTATTCAATCACATAATGAAAAAATCAAAATCTATATATCCTCATTTGTAAAGAGAAGGCTGCAGCTTTTATACGTGTAAACTTACATATAATATATAAAATGTTTTCTACAAAACAACAAACCGAACTTCATATATGCTGAGTATTTATGGAACAAAATACGATTATGGAAAATGAAAATTGTTTATATCTTTAAACTTATTATATGTATAGTTTTATTAAACTCAAGTATATATACATATATATATATATATATATATGCGCCAATTTAAAATTTCCCAACAAATAGAGATAAAGGAAATAATATATAAATATCACCTTTTATATATATATGGCTGCGCGAGACTAAGTGAGCTTGAGGGGGAGTTCGAGGCGGACGGTGGCTGCATAGGTGAGGGGCGCTAGCTGGAAAAGGTGTGGCAAAAGGCAGGCGCGACAGCGGGTTGCGGAAGAGGCTCTGTTGGGTGGTGATGGGTAGCTCGGCAGGGAACGGTGTTCGCGAGTTCCAGTGGGTGATGCGGGTGGGAGGTGGTCGACCACGCGCTGCAAGTGAGCAAAGGGTAGGTTGCTGGCGAGGGGCGAAGGCAAGGTGGTGATAGGGGAGAAGCACGGGTTTAGGTGGTCAATCAGCTGAAGTGGAGGGGTGACTGACGCGGTGGTGTGGCGTCAGGGTTGGGTCGACCGTTCGGGTTGCTGGCCGTTAGAGGGCGGAGCTTCGAGCTCGGATGGCCGGAGCAAGATGAAAGATGGAGTCGTAATGAGCTGTTGATGAGCAAAACATAGTTTTCAATGGAAAAAAATTGCAAAATCTACAGCAAAGCTTATTGTTAACATTTGCTTTTGAGTGAATAGTACTAAGGCCAAGAAGAAAATGAACACCCAGAACGCATTACCCAAAAGGAAGAGAAATAGGCATGCGTGAATTCAAGGTAGAGTAGTAAATGTTACAGGCTGTATTTTCTAGAAATCATAAAGTTATGGCTATTGGGTTACGCACGACAATAGAATGGTCCCGAGAAGCTTTAAAACAAAAATTTGAATCAATACGGTTGACCGTTTTACGACTATCGCCAGGTATCGAAAATCTAAAACACAGAATCGAATATACCGCAGCAATCAGCATTACGAGATGATCAAAATGGTATATGGAAATTAGTGATACGATTCAATTATTAAAATTCGAAATTTTATACTAGCGGAAAATGCATGAAAAACACAGAAAAATAAGATCGACGGAGCTAAAGAAGTCCGAAATTGGAAAAACAAAAAAATAACGTCTTGCCCAGAAGACAGTTTAGAATTTTTCTATGCAAAAATATTTAGGTTCCGAAAACATTTTATTTTCATAGCTTTTAACTGATTAAATTGAAGTAAATTTACGCACAAAATAAACTTTTATATTTTCGGACGAAAATTTACCGGTTGCTATGTTTAACTAGACGCATTCCAAATATCAAATTTTTATTTCAAAATTTTATCGTTTAAACTTTCAAAAAATTCAATTAGTAACGTTATTAAAACCGGTTAAATCTACGGGTTGTTACATGTTGTATTATATATTATTATAAACTGGAATTTGTTATGCATTTTTATTTCATTTGAGATTGCGTTTGAAATGATATATAACCTTATTTTATTTTAAATTACGGATTAAAATGATAAATATCTGTATCACTTGACCATAGGGTAGAAAATTATATACAGACACCATGGTCTATATATAAAAATATTTTGAAATGATTTTCTATGGTTTTGTGAAGAAATATATGGTTTTATGAGATATTGATTTGGATATTTTACAAATGTTATTTTATATATAGTTAAATACTTAGTTTTAAACTATGTATAAAAATTAGTTTAAAGTATAAAAGAAGTTTAATAATAAAGTTTGATATTATTAAGAGATAATATGGTTAAGTATTTATTATATTTCTGGAGTTTATAATAACTTAAATGAGAATAGGGTGGGAAGATAAATATGAAACTGATTTGAAATTTAATAAAATTGATATTTTGAATGTATGATTTTTATAATTAAGATTAATTAAACGAATATTCAAGTATAAGTAAATTGAAGGAAATATTTAGTTATTTGCAATTTGAGTTTTATTTAAATGATAATGGATTTATTATGCAAATAACTCAAAAATAAATATTAGAACATTGAATTGTTGAATCGTAATTATCAACCTAAGTTTTAAAATTGTTTAATACTCAAAGTTTGAAATATATGGAAATTGAGATGGTTTATTGAAACTGAAAGAGAGCTGAAAGTTATGAATTGTGACATAATTTAAAGTGAATAAAATTGTGAAGTCGAGGACATTATTTTACTTTATAAAGTAAATTTAAAATTAAAACTGTTTTATTTTATATACTGTTTGAATATTAAAACCATTTCAATTTTGAAAGTTATCGTTTAGAAGTTATGAATTCAAAGTATTATGTTTTGAAAGATTATATTTCAAGCGTTTGATTTTCGAAATATTAAAATTTTGAAAGTGTTATGATTTTAGAAAGGATATATTCGAAATAAAGTGATATTATATTGATTTGTGTTTTAATAAAAATGATATCATATTGATTTGGTTTTAAATGGAAATTATATCGTATTTATATAGTTTTGAATGGATATTATATTCTGGTTTTGAAGTATAATTGTTTTGAAATGACCGCGGTATTATAATAACGTTTGGTTGTTAAAGAGACCGGAATCGAAACTTGTCATACTCTCTGCCAACTCCGAAAACCACTTTAACAACCGTGTACGCGGTGGAGATTCCAGAATGAAGTAGGATGGCGTCGACGTTCCTTTGAGGTATGTACGTGGATCCGACTGCCGTGAGTTGGCTTAAGGTAGCTAAAACAGGAGCAATTAACGGGCTAATGAGGTTATTCCTCTGATCGCACACACCCCTTCGATATTATATTTTGACTTTGAGATTGATTCGGTGGCCACTTTTGATTCTTTTGATTTGGGGGTGTGGCTCGAGGTGGGTGGTAGTAGCTGCTATGCGTTACCACTGGCCCTGAAGTATAATTGGTATATCTACCATGGCATTGCCTAGTTGTGCTGTGTCACCTACCCTAGTGCGCCTAATACGAGTTTCGTTTTCTCCCACAGCCCGTGTGGTATCCTTTGGAGGCTTCTCGATCAGGAGGGACCATGATACTAGATGGACTACTGGGACTATTACGTGCTAAGGTGGAAAATGTAAAGCCTTAATGCTATTTAAAAGTAACTTTATTTTACTATAGACATTATTATAATAGCGAAATATTACTACCTAGTAAATAGTTTAACGGATCCTTAGGAGATGTGAATCCCGAGCATCTCCGGATTTACTACACTCACGTTTGACACCGGATAGGAGATGTCAAATCCCGTAAACATCTCTGACGTCGTTACACTCATATTTATTTCAGTTGATTTAACTTACATAAGATCTTTTAGTTCTAACTCGAGTGTTTTGTCTTTTCAATTCGCTCGGGTCAGTCTGAGCATTTCAGGATTTGAAGACTTTATTTCTGGAGGACGAAGATGAAGATTATATTACTATTATTTATTATATTATTTACCGTATCATGTACTCCGCTGCATTTTATTATTCTCTGGTATGTGTAACTCTGATATGTATTATACAAGTATAATCAAATGTTTTGTAAACAGCTTCATGAACTGTTTATTTGATTATTATATTTTATCGTTCCGCTGTGAAATTCTGTTCTGTTTTATTTCTTATCTGTTTTCTTATTTACCCCATAACAATCCGCCCTTTTGTATGGTTTGAGTCTGACGTGTGTAGTTTATCGTAGATTTAAAATATACAAAAAGGTGGGATGTTACAGGTATATTCTCGGATTGCGGTTTTAGTAGCGTTATTATATTGTTTTCTTGTATGGGGATAAATTATTTTGGAAATTATATGTGAATAGTTATATTTGATATTATAATTTCTTCCGAGCCTCCCCGTATAAAGGAGACTCTGCCGGAATTTCCCGTAAAATTTGGGACACAGAAAAGTTTTGAAAAATATTCTCCAAACCTTATTAATTTGAGTTTAAAAGGAATTAATAGTTATAAATAGATATATTTTATTTAAATTATTAATTTTTTTTAAATTTATTAGTTGATAAAATTAAAATTTTGAATAAGATGTATTGACTACTAAATTCCTTCTTTTTCCTTCTCTTCCTTTTCGGGGATGAAAAGTTTTGAGTGGGGGAGAGTGTAATGACCTAGTAAATTTTGATAATTAAATTTGTTAACTTAATAAGGCTTTGGTAATTAAATACTGGAAGGAATAGAAATTATTAATTTGATAAAGGGGTAATAACTAAAATGAATGGTAACAATGATAATTAAAGCTAATATTAACAACTTTGGATGTAATTTATACTTAGTTATAAAATGGAGTATATGGAAACAAATGTGAATATGTAATTTATTTAATGAAATAAAATTTAATGAATGGTAATTTCGTAAAACCATCATTATGTAAGCAACTGTAACATTGATCTGTAAACAATTATTATAAGTTACCTACATATTTAATTTGTTAAGTTGAATTGGAATTCATTGCAATAAATCTAAATTAAAAATTATATGATGTAAATTAAAATAATATTCGAAAATAATGTTAATTCTATTCATAAAATGATAATTGGTTGAATATAGAAAGTGAAAATCAAGATTTATTAATTTACTAGAATTTAAATTTTCTGTAATTAGATATATTGCAATTAAATGAAATTAAAATATTTAACTAGTAAGTTAAATGTAAATTTAGCTGAAACTTGAGAAATTAAAGTAATAGATCATGAATCCAATGTTAATTTCATCCATCTGATATCAATGAATTGGATAATAGAATGAAAAGAAAACCAAATGGAATTATTGAAAATTAAATTTATAACTTCTAGATTAAAGGAAACTAAGGTTAACATTAGAATTGATAAATTAGCCAACACTAAATCAGCAACTAAATTTGTTTAAATTAGTGTAAATGATCAAGAAATTTAAAAACGATAAAATTTGTCAATTATTGCATTGAAATTGAAAAATTGATTTAGTTAATTAATTTCTAATTTATTTAATTAATGTAAAAATAGTTATTTTGGCCATTGACTCGGATTTTGATCAAATCAGTTTCCACGGATCTGTAACGGTGAATTATTGCAGGATTTCAAGTTTCGTAGTAATCGGACTTGTTGTTTTATCGTACGGGTTCGAAACGCCTTGAAATCGATTTAATTGAAATCAATTTGAAAAAACTTGATTTTAGCATAAATTCTTCATACGATGAAATTTGGACTTGAAACTTGTTCCAATGCATTTAAAATATTCAAAAACATCTATTTTGATATATGGGTTGGCCCAATTTCATTCTGGAGTCAGAATGGGCTTTTCGGGCCGTTTATTGTTCCACGGTCCAAACCAATCGTATCTGTTCTTCTATTTCTCATCCCTACCTATATATACTTTGTTATAAACCCTAGCCTATTTTTTATTCCTCATTTCTATACGTACAATTCCAGTTGCTCCTCTTCATTTCTAATGGCAGAAAAAACAAAAATTTTCAATTGCAATTTCAAATCAAATTCAAAGCCAAAATTTCAAACTCCTAAAATACTATCAAATTTTATATCGATCTGAAGCTCTCAACGAGTGCATCTCAGATTTGAGATTCGTTTCTCAATTTGAACCAATTGGTTGCCTAGAAATTGATGATCAATTTTCGACCGTCCATCATGCTTCGATGAACCTCGTTCGATCGTCGATGGAAGGGTATGGAGGAGTAGAGATTTGCGAGGGATTCCATCCAAGCAGTTCGCATGGCCTGATGATAGATGGATCACCGTCGTTTGGTGGATTAGGGTTTGCGGAAGGTAGCGCGGCGCGCATATTAAGTGCGATCGGAGGGAAATTTGTGGGTACCTGTCGACGCGACTCGGCGAGGCGAAGGGATTGAAGGTCGTCGGCGACGTCCTGGTGGCCTGTCGTGTGGGCATTTTTTGGTCAAAATGGAAGTTTGACTATTCTTGGTTGGATTCGATGGCGTGGACGAACGTGCCTGGTGATGAGGAGAGATAGGTGACGTGTTATCTAAATTAATATTTTATTGATTTACTAAATTAAATCATATATCTTCTAACACCTATAACTTTTGCATGCGAATTCGGATTTGGGCGCAGTTTCTTCCACTGGGATCGTATTGAAATTCCAGGCATTTTGACATATGTTTGGACGAATTCCGAGACTTTTCAAATTTTGTATTTAAATTGTATCTAAATTCAATTTAAATTCAAAAGGTGAGTGTTTTAACCCACTCACAAATTCTAAAATTTCTTATGTTTGTTAAATTGATTTTTGATATGATTAGAAATTTATATATGGTTGTTTGGCATATTTTGAATCATCATCTCAGATTATTGAATTTATTTGGATAAAATTGTTATTTGATTCATTATTGAATATAAACTGCCAGTAAATACCTGTAATTTATTATCAGTTCAATATTGATGTTATTGATTGAATTGGATGATGATTGTGATAAATGGTTAATGATTGATATTGGATGAATGAATGTTGTATTTATATTGTTATAAACTACAAGTTGCTATAGATTTTATTTCATTCGGGATTGTGGTTTGAAATGATATATAACCGTATTTATATTTTAAATTACGGATTGAAATATAAATGTAACGACCCGTAATTTTGCTACCTCGAAATGAGAGATTTCATTCGATTTAAATTTAAAAAGGAGTTTAAATCTTAAATAATATGTTATATATAATAAATAATAATCAATTCTTATTGTTAATAAATTAAAACGTATAAATTTGGATTTTTGAACAAATTGACAAAAGTTAAAAATAAATAAAGGCTTAAATAAATTGATTTAAACATTTATTTAAAAAGGTAAATCATGTTTAAAACATCTAATTAAGATAATTAAAGTACGTTAAAATATTTAGAAGTTTGTTAATAATCATTTTACAAAAATAACCAAAATTTACCGCATTTTGTCAGTTTTACATACACTGTAAAATTAGAGATTTTGATATTAATTAAATATGGTTTTAAAATATAAAGAGACATGTTTTAATTTATTTAAAGAAGTAAAAAGTTCATTTTAAAGTTTGATTGACTTCAATAAATAGCTTAATAAAAACGTCAAATTTTGACTGTAAACTTTGTCGACAAAAACACCGTTTTCAACCAAAACAAGTTATCGACAAGTTGTTGCAACTTGATACGTTTTCTAACTTATAAATACAAGTTTAAAAACTTTACAAACACTCTACATTTAGCACTAAAAACAAAAAGAGTTTACTTTTGAAAATATTTACATAAATATACAAAAAGTGAAAAGTATGATTTGACAAATTTAAAAATTATTAAATCTTTTATAAAACAACATCATTACCTTACTTCACATCTCATTAATAAGATGATATGCTTATACATAGAAAAGGAGCAAATGGAAAAGTGAAAAGAAAGCTAATTTAAGGAATTAATGACACATACATCCATGCATTTAATGCAAATCAAATCAATGCAAAGTCTTCTCTTTAAACATAAAATCTAAGGAAGAAATGATAAGTAATCATTTCTATTTCTTACCATCACCATTAACACATATCAAATCACTTTTTCAGATAAAAGAAAAGTATATTAAATTCAAAAATGGAGAGGGTATTTATGTCATTTACCACTAAAGATGTTCACTTATAAATACAACCACACATTTCTTCATTTCCAGTACACTTTCATTTCATAAAAATTTCCAAAAAACTTCTTTACTTCCACCATTTCCCTTCTACCTTTATGCTATCACTCCATATTCCAAACTATCACCTTACATCACTAGAACCAAGCTCAACCTACACCTATCCACCTCCTCCTCACCCAAAATCCACGCATACCCGTCCCTATAGCCCACGGCCGAGCCACCCTAAGCCCAAGCGGAGCCCAAACACACCAAACCCGAGCCACCCTAAGCCCAAGCCTAGCCCAAACTCACCAAACCCGAGCACCCCTAAGCCCTAGGCCGAGCACCGCACACTCCTACCCACTCCTACACGCCTAAACCCTAAGGCCATACCCTCTCCTCCTCCCAAAAGCTCACGTCCACCATTTTTAAAAAAAAAAGGAAATGAAAGGAAAACAAAAGCGTTCGGAAAGGAAACGGCAAAAGGCGAAACGTTGGAAATAGCACGTTAGCGAGAGACGGAAATCTTACGTTAAATTTTGACGGAGTGGATATAAAGGTGAGAAATTCTCAGCGCTTTTTAAATTATGTCGATTATCACGCTTAATTATTATGTTAGATAATCACAATTTGATGATATGGATTGATAGATTGTATGAATATATTGGATAACCCATAGAAATTTTATGACATTTATCGTATTGAAAATGTTAATGTTATATGATTTGTTGTATGGTTGTGATGATAATTTGAATATCAAATTCATATTAATTAAGTAATCTCTTTGTTTAACAAAATCATATTTTAGTAATATGAGATGTTGTAGGAAAATAAGTCTCATTTCATTTAGAAGTGAATTTAAAGTTAAAATGAAAAAGAATTTGAAATTTGAAGTGAAACGGATTTGGAAAAGATAGTTAATTGGAAATTGAAATCGAGATGAATAGTGAAATTGAAATCGATTTTGAAAAAAGTGAAGTTTAGTTTAAGATTCAGTTGAAGTTTAAATTGAAATTAGATTTGAAATCTAAGTTTTAAATGTGTTTAATTTGATATTAGAATTGAAATTAAGTTGAAACTGGAATTTAAAATTTAATATTAAAATAATAGGAATATAATAATTATAATATGGTAATAGTGGAAATATATTTTTAAATACTTTAAAAGGAGAAAATATTGATTTAAAATGGTTTCTAATGATTTTATAAGTGTTGAAATCCAATTTGAATAGATTATTTCAAGTATTAAAAAAAGTAAGTTAAACTAGACGCGTCGCGCAATGGTAGTTTGCGATTTCGCACCGAAAAGTTCAAATGAATGTATAGAGTGGAATATAGCTCGGAATTCTTCGAGATAAGAAAATTCCAGACTATTATATCCATATCTTATAAATGAATAAAGAAAATCAAAGTTTCGTTGAGTAGATTTGAAATAAGTCCAAATCAATTTTCTAGAAAAATCGCGCTAGTGCAGTTTAGTGACCATAATAAGAAATTTGTTTAAATGGATGTTTTTAATTATGGAAAAATATGGTGTAAATTTGATAAATCTATTTAAATGATTTAAAAGATATTTGGATCGAAAAATACGAATTTTGAAATATTTAAAAGTTGTTTAATTCAAATAAGCTTATATGGCACTTTCCGCAGCACTTTTCTGATGCGAATACTATAACTTTAAGAATATGAGTTTAAATACGACGTTTCGCAGAATAAATTGTGAATGTTTTAAAAGGATAATTAAGCGTTTTGAAAGATAATTTAGAATATTTATAAGCAATTCCAAAATAATTTGAAAATCTGAGTATGTGGAAAGGACTAGTACATTTGTCCCGCCTATGAGATCTGGGAAGATAAAACAAGGTGTTTAACTAAGGTTATGGATGGAGCAACCAATGCCCTGAACTTACCTGTCCTATGTTTTCTTTTCTTAGGTGAGGGGTGGAACAGATAGAAGGGAAACGCTGGATGCTCCTAAATAAAAAGATCGTATTGAGTTTTCAAATAAAAGAAGATTGGTATTATCAAAAATTTAAGCAATGTACAAAATGAATGATTTCTACGGTCCTGTTGACTCAAAAATGTTGCTAAGATTGATCTAGGGTTTATCATAAATGATGTTTTGTTTTTGACCCGCTTAAAAGTAAAGGAATTTGGATCAAGAAATAAGTATTGAAATTGAAATATTTTCTAAAGCAAAAGAATGAATTACTTAGAATTATCCTAAGTAAAAAGAAAGAGAATTTCAAAATCATCCGAAAAGAATTAAAAGTGAAAAGAGACCTAATAAATCATGTACACTCATATTCACTTTTTATCGATAATTGGATTTCGAAGGAACATGGGTCGGATTTGAGTAATTCCTATCCGAAAACCACTTCGAACCAAAGTATACGTTTGAACGTGAAGACATGGTGAAGATGATGATCGAAGACCGTGGATCTTCATAGCGTGAAGACTACTTGTTGAACATGCTCTGGTTGGCCTCCATTATAGAGTTATTTATAACAATGGTCTCCTCGTGATGGAGATTTTTTGGATTACAAGGGCTTCTCGCCCAGTAATGGCCGAGGAAAGTGCCTTTGGTTTGTCCTGTTCCTGGACAACTTGTATGGACGTTTGTCTAACATTGCATTTCTAACAATTACATACATTGTTTTTTACAAATGTACATCAGTGCTGGCGGAGAAGACAACTTCGACTAGCTTAACACCCTCCTTGAGACATACGAGCTCAAGGGTTGTATTTTTGTGGAAGGCAATTAGTACTTAAACAGAAATGACAATGTGGCATTCAAAGATGTGATATGTGCTGTGTGAAAAGTTAATCGTTTACCTCAAGCCTCATCAACCAGAAATGACCAAATCAGGGTTAGATGCAGCAGGGCTAAGTGGGTCATACCAAATTTGGAAATGGTCATTCTCTTCTAGATATGTCATTACACGTTATGATGTCATGTATTTGATTATTATTTGTATGCTTCGATGGCCCTCAACTGAAGGTTGATAACGACCAAAGGATATCATATTCGGTACTATCTTGTTGCAGAGGTAGGCCGGTCTTATGTTAGTAGAGGATCCTTTGTGATCGTTCTCGATACATTCTTCTAGAGATGTACTGCTAGAAGATAGTCCCTTCGCCTGGTCATTTCTATGGAAACCCACTCTCCAATAAGAACCTACGGTTTTGTTTGTATTGGCGTAATGAATAGCCTAGAAATGCTATATGGGTAACCATTTCGAACAAGATTAATAAGTTTATTTGCCAATGTTTTCAAAGAGATATCATTGGAAATAATAGCAAAAGTTTTTGATATAAAAGTCTTTTAGTTATCATAAGGTAAAAACCCGTCCGTGTTTATGTGTGGGCATGGTCTTATGAGATACTCTTTCTTTTCAAAGGATTCTATCCAAAAGCTAGTATATGAAACTGTCATTTATTATTGAGTTTTTCTCACGCTGGTTTATCAAGCCTGATCCGGGTATTTTCAATAGTCGGGTCAGATCCGAGTAGTTTCAGGATATTCGAAGAAAGTTGGAGTTTCCAGACGAGAGCTGGAGATATTCATCGACGTATGAACATATTCTATTATCCGCTATACTTAATATATTTTGTTTGATGTTTGTCAGCATTTGTAAGGGCAGGTTTTATAACTGTCCAAGCTAAATCTTTGATAGACTCTGATATTGTAATTTAAAAAATTTCGCTGAAAAGATTGTTATTGAAATAATATATGTTATTCCATTCGTGTGTGATTCTGTTTTATCTACTTTTCTTTATCACCCTTAAAGATCCGTCTTTTCATGCAATTTGAGTTAGACATGTGTGGTTTATTGTCAATTCAAAAGGTACGGAAAAACGGATCTTTACATTTGGTATCAGAGTTGAAGGTTAAGGAGAACCTTGGCTCTATTATGGGTAAAGGTCTTATCAGAGATAGGATTAGTAATATCCTAGGATGAGTAACTCATTAGAGATAGGGTTAGTAACACCCTAGAATGAGTTATGAGAGTATTATATACATGAGAGCATATTTGTTAATTTTATAAAAATAATTTTGTTTTAAAAGAAATTGGTAAATGAAATAATTTTACCTTGGGTTTATATTATAAATATTAAAAGGGATATTATTACCTTTTGGGTTAGAAATTAAGGATTGGTTGTTATTTTTGCTTAGTTAAACTAAAATATGAATATCTTCTGATTAGAATTGCACAATTTGACTATAAGATATTCCTATAAAATCAATTGTTTGAGAACTATAATTTAGAACTTTCATAACCCTAGATATTCAGCCGTAAGAAAAGATAAATGATTTGATAAGTATAAAATGGGTAAATAAGAACAAATACCTCGTGAATTAAGTTTCACAATTTGACTATAAGGTATTTGATGATAATGTGTAGAGAAATAATATTCTTTTCAGGAAAGACCAAACCCGATGAACTTCGCTTCACTTTGTTGGGAGTTCGAGTTCTTAAGACAAAGGAAGTTCTCGGGATCAGAAAAGATCATAGAAGTTAAGAATTGGTTAAGAAAATATGATGAGCTCCAGTGTAGCATGGTAAGCTTCATCCATGGATCGAGGGAAATGATAAGCAATACCCTAAAATTTGAAGATGTTGTTCTACATCTGAATGCTGAAGCACCAGCCAAGAAAAAAGGGAATAAGAAGAACAAACTTCACTGTTTTAATTGTAGACAAAAAGGTCACCTTGCTAAAGAATGTAAATTAGGAGCAAACTTCAAGACCTTTAAGAAAACTGTCCCCAAGAGTTGTTATTACTACCACATTTTAGGACATATCGCCAGAGACTGTCCAATGCTCAAGGTGGCAGAACAACCGAGGCTTTTTTGTTACCCTTACTCGTCCACCAACTACTATAGAAAAAGGGAAAGGGATAGTGGAAGTTCAAGTTAGTTATGTATAAGTAAGCCTTATCTAAGCATTTTAAAGGTAGGACTTTTTGTAAAACTTTTTGAGTGTACTTCTTAGAAGTCACTTAGTATGAATGTATTTTGGAATCAATATATAAGCTATCATTTTTCTATTTTGTCAATGTCCAAATTCTGCTAGAAATCTTTAAAAAAATGATGATGATAATTAAATAAGAAGCACTTAAAAAAATGAGATAAAAATACGTTAAAATGGAATCTTTGATAGAAAATGATAACAAATTTTGAGTTCTTATATATAAAATTGTAGAAACCAACCAAGTCCGAATGACTAGCACTTAGGAAAAGATTTAGGGAAGCCTTAGCTAAATACGGAGACTTGGAAGTTCTTGATACGTCGATCACGAGTGATGAGGAAGATATACAAGTAGATGGACCCTCGGGTATAGTATGGGGATCATTTGACCACCCGATAGATATCTTCGACGATGAGGAGTTGATAGTTATTCTAGATGATGAGGATGTGTTGCCCGTAGAAATAGAGATCGATGCAGGAGCAGAGGCAGATGACGAGGCAGAGGTTGAGGCGGATGACTAGATGTTAGATCCTTTGAGTGACGATGAGGGACCGGAGGAAGAGGAACCTATGAAGGGACCCATGGAGATCGAGCCACTGATCGGAGAGCCCATGGAGACAGAGACTAAAGTCTCAGGGATTTACAAAGCGAGGTTTTATGAGGAAGATGATTCGGAAGACGATGAGCAGATTATTTGGGATATGGTTATGCCCATTTAGGAGATAGGATCTCCCATTCCAATGGCAGCTGAGGATATTGGTTTAGAGGATATTGAGATGGAGCAGCATGAGCCATGGTTCCCAAGAGGCCAACAATGGAAGCCATTAGGGTGGGACATAGCTCCAGAGATATATGAGGAGGAGCCGGCTGAGGAAGATGAGGAACCAGAAGAGATAGACTTGGAATCATCATTAGAGGGTTCATTCGATGATTAGTGTTTCACTTTGGGATATTTTGGGGTTGTTGTATTATAGCAGTTGTGATTATCTTAAGAACGCAGTACGTGCTAAGATATGGGATGTAGTCCTTTTTTGTATGATAATTTGGGTTGACTAATATAGATAGTTGACTTGTGACTTTGTATTTACCTCAAGTTTGTAGTACGCACTCAGATTAGGACCAGGATGAATGATTGTACTTTATGATCGGTATTTAGTGATAGTATTTCCTTTGACATATATTGTTGACCTTTATAGTTCTATATCTTTGATTTCATTACGAGGATGAAATGCCTTTAAGTAGGGGAGAATGTAACGACCCATAATTTCGCTACTTCGAAAATGAGACATTTCATTCGATTTAAATTTACAAAGGAGTTTAAATCTTAAATAATATGTTATATATAATAAATAATAATCTATTCTTATTGTTAATAAATAAAAAAGTATAAATTTGGATTTTTGAACAAATCGACAAAAGTTAAAAATAAATAAATGCTTAAATAAATGTATTTAAATATTTATTTAAAAACGTAAATCTTATTTAAAACATCTAATAAATATAATAAAAGTATGTCAAAAGATTTTTAAGTTTGTTAATAATCGTTTTACAAAAATAACCAAAATTTGCCGCATTTTGTCAATTTTACATACACCGTAAAATTAGAGATTTTGATATTAATTAACTATGGTTTTAAAATATAAAGAGACATGTTTTAATTTATTTAAAGAAGTAAAAAGTTCATTTTAAAGTTTGATTTACTTCAATATATTGCTTAATAAAAACGTCAAATTTTGACTTTAAACTTTGTCGACAAAAACATCGTTTTTGACCAAAACAAGTTGTCGACAAGTTGTTGCAACTTGACACGTTTTCTAACTTGTAAATACAAGTTTACAAACTATATAAACATTCTACATTTAGTACTAAAAACAAAAAGAGTTTACTTTTGAAAATATTTACATAAATATATAAAAAGTGAAAAGTATGATTTGACAAATTTAAAAATTATTAAAGCTTTTACAAAACAACATCATTACCTTACTACATCTCATTAATAAGATGTTATGTTTATACATAGAATAGGAGCAAATGGAAAAGTGAAAAGAAAGCTAACTTAAGAAACTAAAGACACATATATCCATGCATTTGATGCAAATCAAATCAATGTAAAGTCTTCTCTTTAAACACAAAATCTAAGGAAGAAATGATAAGTAATCATTTCTATTTCTTACCATCACCATTAATACATATCAAATCACCCTTTTCACATAAAAGAATAGTATATTTAAATTCAAAAATGAAGAGAGTATTTATGTCATTTACCACTAAAGATGTTCACTTATAAATACAACCACACATCTCTTCATTTCCACTACACTTTCATTTCATAAAAATTTCCAAAAACCAACTCTACTTCCACCATTTCCCTTCACCCTTCAAACTATCACCTCCATATTCCAAGCCATCACCTTACATCACCAAAACCAAGCTCAACCTCCACCTACCCACCTCCTCCTCACCCAAAACCCACGCCTGCCCCTCCCTATAGCCTACGGAGAGCCACCCTAAGCCCAATCCGAGCCTAAACTCACCAAAACCGAGCCACCCTAAACCCAAGCCAAGCCCAAACTCACAAACCCGAGCAACCCTAAGCCCTAGGCCGAGCACCACACACTCCTACCCCCTCCTACACGCCTAAAGCCCAAGGCCATACCCTCACCTCCTCCCAAAAGCTCACGTCCTCCATGTAAAAAAAGAAAAAAGAAAAGAGAAAAGAAAACGAAAGGAAAACAAAAGCGTTTGGAAAGGAAACGGCAAAAGATGAGATGTTGAAAATAGCACATTAGTGAGAGACGGAAATATTATGTTAAAGTTTGACGGAGTGGATATGAAGGTGAGAAATTCTCACCACTTTTTAAATTATATTGATTATCATGCTTAATTGTTATGTTAGATAATCACTATTTGATGATACGGATGTTTAATAGATTGTTTGAATATATTGGATGACCCATAGAAATGTTATGACATTTACCGTATTGAAAATGTTAATGTTATATGGTTTGTTCTATGGTTGTGATGATAATTTGGGTATCAAATTCCTATTAATTAAGTAATCCCTTTGTTTAATAAGACCATATTTTAGTAAGATGAGATATTATGGAAAACTAAGTCTTTTTCTTTTAGAAGTGAAATTAAAATTAAAATGAAAGAGAATTTGAAATATGAAGTGAAACAGATTTGAAAAAGATAGTTAATTAGAAATTGAAATCGAGATGAATAGTGAAATTGAAATTGAAATCGATTTTGAAAAAAAGTGAAGTTTAGTCTGAGATTGAACTGAAGTTTAAATTGAAATTAGATTTGAAATCTATGTGTTAAATGTGTTTAATTTGAGATTAGAATTGAAATTAAGTTGAAATTGGAAATAATAAAATAATAGGAATCTAATAATATTATAATATGGTAATAGTGAAAATATATTTTTAAATACTTTAAAAAGAGAAACTACATATTTAAAATGGTTTCTAATGATTTTATAAGTGTTGAAATCCAATTTGAATAGATTATTTCAAGTATTAAAAAGATAAGTTAAAACTAGACGCGTCGCGCAACGGTAGTTCGCGATTTCGTGCCGAAAAGTTCAAATGAACGTATAGAGTGGAATATAGCTCGGAATTCTTCGAGATAAGAAAATTCCGGACTATTATATCCATATCTTCTAAATGAAGAAAGAAAATAAAAGTTTCGTTTAGTAGATTTTGAAATAATTCCCAATCAATTTTGTAGAAAAATCGCGCTAGTGTAGTTTAGTGACCATAATAGGAAATTTATTTAAATGGATGTTTTCAGCTATGAAATAATATGGAATAAATTTGATAAATCAATTTAAATGATTTAAAAGAGATTTAGATCGAAAAATATGAATTTTCAAATATTTAAAAGTTGTTTGATTCAAATAAGCTTATATGGCACTTTCCGCAGCACTTTTCTGCTGCGAATTCTATAACTTTTGAAATATGAGTTTAAATGTAACGACGTTTCCTAGAATAAATTGCAAATGTTTTAAAAGGATAATTAAGTGTTTTGAATGATAATTTGGAATATTTATAAGCAATTCCAAAATAAGTTGAAAATCATAGTATGCGGAAACAACTTGTACATTTGTCCCGCCTGTGAGATCTGGGAAGATAAAATAAGGTGTTTAACTAAGGTTAGAGATGGAGCAAATAGTGCCTGAACTTACCTAGCTTATGTTTTCTTTTCTTAGGCGAGGGGTGGAACAGATCGATGGGAAAGCCCAGATGCTCTTAAATAGAAAGATCGTATTGAGTTTTCAAATAAAAGAAGATTGGTATTATCAAAAATTTAAGCAATCTCCAAAATGAATTATTTCTATGATCCTGTTGACTCAAAAATGTTTCTAAGAATGATTTAGGGTTTATCGTAGACGATGTCCTAAATAACATTGTTTTCGACCCGCTTAAAAGTTAAGGAATTTGGATCAAGAAATAAGTATTGAAATTGAAATGTTTTCCAAAGCACAAGAATGAATTACTTAGATTTATCCTAAGTTAAAAGAAAGAGAATTTCAAAATCATCCGATAAGAATTAAAAGTGAAAAAAGACTTAATAAATCCTGTATACTCATATTTACTTTTTATCGATAATTGGATTTCGAAGGAACCGGAGTCGGATTGAGTAATTCCTATCCGAAAACCACTTCGAACCAAAGTATACGTTCGAACGTGAAGACATGTTGAAGATGATGATTGAAGACCGTAGATCTTTATTGCATGAAGATTGCTTGTTAAACATGCTCTGTTTGGCCCCTATTATAGAGTTATTTATAGCAGTGGTCTCCTCGTAATGGAGATTTTTCGGACTGCAAGGGCTTCTCGCCTAGTAATGGCCAAGGAAAGTGCCTTCGATTTGTCCTGTTCCTGGACAACTTGTATGTACATTTTTCTGACATTGCATTTCTAACGATTACGTACACTGGTTTTTACAAACGTGCATCAGTGGTTGCAGAGAAGGCAACTTCTCTGAGCTAACACCCTTTTTGACACATACGAGATCAAGGGTTGTATTTTTGTGGAAGGCAATTGGTAGTTAAACGAAAATGGAAATGTGGCATTCAAACATGTGATATGTGCTGTGTGAAAAGGTAATCGTTTGCCTCAAGCCTCAGCAACCGAAAATGACCAAAACAGGGTTAGATGCAGCAGGGCTAAGAGGGTCATTCTCAATTAGGATATTGTCATCCTCTTCTAGATATATCTTTACACGCTATGACATCACGTATCTGATTATTGTGGTTTGTATGCTTCGAAAGCCCTCGGTTAAAGGTCGGAATGATCGGAGGATGTCGTATTCGGTACTATCTAGTTACAGAGGTAGGCCGGTCTTGTGTTGGTAGAGGATCCTTTGTGATGGAACTTGGTACATTCTTCTGGAGATGTACTGCCGGAAGGTAGTCCCTTCACCTGGTCATTTGTATGGAAACTCGCTATCCAATAAGAACCTGCGGTTTTGTTTGTATTGGCGTGATGAATAGCCTCGAAATGCTATATTGATAACCATTTCAGATAAGATTAATAAGTTTATTTGCAAATGTTTTCAAAGAGATGTCATTAGAAATAATATCAAAAGTTTTTGATATAAAAGTGTTTTACTTATCATAAGGTAAAAATCCGTCCGTGTTTATGTGTGGGCATGGTCTTATGAGATACTCTTTCTTTTCAAAAGATTTTATCCAAAGGCTGATATATGGCACTGTCATTTATTATTGAGATTTTCTCACGCTGGGTTATCAAGCCTGGTCTGGGTATTTTCAATAGTCGGGTTAGATCCGAGTAGTTTCAGGAGAGTCAAAGACAGTTGGAGTTTCCAAAGGAGAGCTGGAGATATTCATCGATGTATGGACATATTCTATTATCCACTATACTTAGTATATTTTGTTTGATGTTTGTTAGCATTTGTAAAGGAAGGTTTTATAACTGTCCACGCTGAATCTAGGTTAGACTCTGATATTGTAATTTTAAATTTTCCACTGAAAAGATTATTATTGAAATAATATATGTTATTCCATTCGTGTGATATTATGTTCTGTCTACTTTTCTTTATCACCCTTAAAGATCCGTCTTTTCATGCAATTTGAGTTAGACATGTATGGTTTATTGTCGATTCAAAAGGTACGGGAAAACAGGTCTTTACAATAAATATCCGTACCACTTGACCATAGGATAGAAATTATATACAGACACCGTGGTCTATATCTAAAAATATTTTGATATGATTTCTATGGTTTTGTAAAGAAATATATGGGTAGTACAAATATTGATTTCAGATGTTATATGAGTGTTCTTTTTTATTGATTTTTAGCTATGTGTAAATTTGTTTTGAAATGTAAAATAAACCAAATAATAAAGTTGATTGTTTTTATAATATGGTTAAGTATTTGTTAAATTACATTGTATATAGTGTTTATAATGACATAAATAAAATTAAGGATGGAAGATAAATATTAAATTGATTTGAATTAAATTATTGATGAATTATACTCGAATAAATTTGATTTGAAATATAAATAATATTGAGATTTTAAAGGGTATGGTTTTATAACTTCATTTAGGATTAGAGTGATTTAAATGAATATCAAGTGGATTTAAATGAATATATCAAGTTAAATAAATTGAAAGAATATCCAGTTATTTGAAGTTTAAAGGTTTTACTTAAATGATATTGGATTTAATAAGTAAACATTTCAAATCTAAATAATAGTAATTGAATTTGATATATATGGAATTATCAAAGAATTAGTTTTGAAATGGTGGAATATTCATAGCTTTGAAATCTATGGAAATTGAAATGGTTTTTTGGGGGTACAATTCTATATTTGAATTTTTATTTGTAAAATTGAAGAAGCTATTTTATTATATAAAGTAATTTAATATTTAAGCCATTTAAGTAGTGTAGTTATGTTTCAAAGTTATGAGTTTCAAATTATTATGATTTGAAAGTGTTATAATTTAAGTGTTTTGATTTCGAAGTGTTACAACTTTTAAAGGGCTATGATTTTGGAAAAAGTATATATTTGAAATAAAAAAATGATATTATATTGATTTGGGTTTATAAAAATGATATCATATTGATTTGGTTTTCTAAAACGGAAATGATATCGTATTTATACGGTTTTGAAATGGATATTATATTCTGCTTTTGAAGTATAATTATTTTGAAATGACCACGGTTTATAATAACGTTTGGTTGTTAAAGAAACCGGGATTGGAAGTTGTCATACTCTCTGCCAACTCCAAAAACCACTTTAACAACCGTATACGCAGTGGAGATACCAAAATGAAGTAGGATGGTGGCGGCCTTCCTTTGAGGTATATACATGAGCCTGTGACGACCGAGAATTTTGAACATTTGAAATTGAAAATATTTAATTGGTATTTGAATTTATTTTAAAACTTGAATTTCAAATATAACTATGAATTTGGCAATTAAATTATTGAATTTAATTTATTGAAGTTGGGTAAAATTTTGAAACTTCAGTTTTGTGCTTGTTCAAAATATTTTCAAGACTTAGAAAATTTATATTGATAATACTGAAGATAATGGAAGCTTCAGAATTGGATTTGAAAATGTTTTATTCAGTTTTGATATTATATCATTTAAATCGGTATTTAAAAAATAGCCTTCCGAGGCACAGTCTCGGATTTCGATGAAACTAGTTCTATTAGGTCCATAATATTGTATTATTATCGGATTTCAATTTTTGTGGGTTTGAAGTTATCATGTGGCCGTACGGTTGATAAATGCGCTGAAATTTAAATCGAAAATTCGATATAATAACTGGATTCAAAAACCTATATCCTCCATACGATCGAATTTGGACCCGACACCTTTCTCGTTGCATTTGGAATAGGCATATAACATTATAAATGCCCGGCGGCTCCCTTCGATTTGAGCTCAAAATTTTGAGTTGCATAATTCTTGATGATTTGAATTTAAATTTAAATTTAAATATAATAATGATTTGCAAGACAAATTTTACACGTTGGTCTCATCTAACGTTTGGCAATTTTCTTTAACAGGTGTCCTTTGTAATATAACCCACGTTCGTTTGTTAAAAAGAAATTAGAAATAGCTGTGCTTCTCTTTGAAAAAAAAGAAAAATGAAAATCGAATTTTAAATTTTATGGCTGAACAAAGAATCGACCTCTTCCCCTCTGAAAACTTTTGAACCAGATAAAATCAAATGGCAGCCACCACTCTCTCCTTTTAATTCAAATTAACCGAACTCTTTTACAAAAATTGAAACACTTCTTCCCTCTCACAGTTTCAATTCACGATCGAATAAAAAAAGGGCGATCGAGATAAAGAAATCGATGTTTGTTCGAAAATAGGAGGATCGCGTATCGTCGCGAAGCTAGGGTTTTGAGGAGCGCGATGCTAAGCGAAAGTGGTGCTGTGTGCTCGTGAGTAGGCGGTTATAGTTGTTGGATGAAATCAACGGCATCTCAAGGTGGTCGGCGATGTTCGAGCGGAGCAGTTCCACGCGACGGTGGTGCGCGGTGGCTGCTAGTGAATCGATGGTCGAGCCTAGGTTACTCGATTTACAGTAAGGTATTTACAATTTATTTCATTCAATTTAAATTTGAAAATAAAATTTAAATAAAATGTAAATAACAGTAAGTAAATTTCTGTTATTATTTCCAGGAAAGAAAATAATATTTTTATTTTTAATAAAAATAAAACGTGTATATATATGTACACAAACACATTGTAATCCATTGTTTATAGCTTTGAAAATGATTACAGTTAGGTTTAAAACCTATTTTAGTTCTGATTCTATATACATATATGTAAATATTTGCACTTGTTATTTTCAGTAAAGAAAAATTGTGTTTTAATTTGTATATATATGTATATACAGTAAAACAGAAAAATAGTTTACATATATATATAAGATTTTAGGAATAGAAAATTTTAAATGTTCGAAAGATTTTTTTTTAAAATTGATTTTGAAATCCATATAGATATTTTAATTTACCAAGTTATTTTAAATATAATTTATTAAGGTGATTTACTTGTGAGTAGACCTATTTAATTATTCTGAGAGGCTAAAAGGTTTTTCAAAGGAAATTTAGTTTTAATTTTAAATTTCTGTTAAATAAATTTATTAAGAGGAATTGGTTTAGAATTGAAAGTATTGGTTTAAAATAAAATCACCGGTGAATTGAAGGTATCAAATGAAAATTTATTATTCGATTTTTCGAATATTAATAAATTGTATAAATGTTTATACAAGGTCTAAAATTGAGAAACGAGCCGGAATGGAAATGAGTTGGAATGGATTGCGAATTAAAGTTGAGATCTTCTCACTCAATCAGATATTTAATTTTAAACAGTTAAATTTATAATTGTTGACTGTGTGCTTGGATGGTTAATTATTATCAGTTACATTGGATTAGACCCTATGCGCCGCATAATAGTGGATAATATTATATTTAAACCCATATATCGCGATATTCTACCTCGAAGTGGAATTGGTATTATATATGTATTGGGAGTGATTGATATCCAACATTATACAGCGGATGAGACCCTATGCGCCGCATAATAGCAGATGATATTTTATAAATCCCATATACCACGATATTCCACCTCGAAGTAGAATGGGTATTTAATTGTTATGCTAAGTTCTGCGGATGCAGGGAAACAGGTTGGAGGGATCCAAGTGGATTCCTCATAACATTTGAATTTGTTTTAATATTGTGTTTTGATTGTTTATAATCTATGTGTGATCATATTTGTGATTGAAATCGTTGAAGGCTATAGTTTAGCCGAATATATTTTTGTTGTCGTAGGATACCAGAAATAAATAAAAATTGAATTTTTGAAATTTAAGTAGAAAGTTTGTAGTAAAAAATTATTTTTTGATAATTGGATAAATTTAAAAGAAGAAATTTTAAGAGAGTAAAGTTTTATTTTTGAATCCTATTGAATAAATTCCAAAATATGGGAAAAAAGCTTAATCAATGGATTTCGGGTAATATTATTCAAAAGTTGAAGAATTATTTAAAATATGGATTTTAAATGGTTTGATAGAAATAAAGGGAAATAAATTTTATAAATTAAATTTGGAATTTAATTTAGTGTCTTAAAAAAATTAAAAATCAATTTGAAAATTAATTTGGTGTTTAAAAATGAACCTTTGGGAAATCGATTTTGAAATCGATTTGTCGATTGAAATAAATTTATAATCTAATTTGGAATTGGATTTGGTAATTGAAATAAATTTGGAAAACAATTTGAAAATTGATTTGGGGTTGAAAGTGAATATTTGGGAATCAATTTGAAAATCGTATATCAGTAGATATTTGGAAATTTAAATTCACAATGAGAATTTTATAAAAGAAAGGGAAGTTTGTTTTAAAAAATAAATATTGTTTTATTTTTAAAAGTGCAGAAAGGAATTTACGGATTCGAAATGCAAATTTAAAATAAATCCAGAAAAATTACAAATTGACTAGAATGAACCATTTTAGAACGGAAGGTGTACTTTCTCCGGAAAGTACAGTATGTTTTCAATATAGTTTATAAATATAAATTGAAGTTGTAAAGATGGTTTTAAGGAAAGAATATTTTAGAGAAATTATTTACTTAGGTTATTTGAAAATTTTTAAAGTAAAGATTTATTTAATATTGCAGAAGTGATTATTTAAAGTTTTAATTGATATTTGTTTTAGAAAATGGATATTTAAATAGTTATACCCTATCTGCTAATTTTATTTTCAAAAAAATTGTTTTGACTTGAATTTTTATATGAGATATTAGTATAATATCTTCATAACTAATATTTAAGCTAGTGTTTTAAAATAGTATTATTTAAAATGTTTCCGAGTATATTTTGGATAAGTATTTGAAATTATTTTTAAAGTATTTGAATTTGGCAGATTTTCAGTGGAAATGAATAAATATTTGGAAATATATTCCCCGTAAGGAAAAATGATTTGAAATTTTTTTCAAAGGATTGAAATGTGGAAAGTGATTTGAAATTTGTTGTCAAATGGTTGAAGTGTTAAAAATTTATCTTGCGAAGATAAAAAAATTTAAATAAATAGTTGGGTAAAATTATTTGAAAATTGGTGATTGTTGTGAATTATTGATTGATAGTTGAATAACCGACTATCAATATTGGATTTTTTTAAGGCATATGAATTTCGATGCGACCGGGGGTCGGATTCCAAATGGATATTCGAAAACCACATCGAACCTCTATGAATGTGATGGATCTTTTGTTTAAAAATCAATGTGGAAATTTGTTATGATTTGGTTGAAATATGATTGAACATTTATTTTTAAATATAAGCGCTCGTTATTCGGATTAGCCAGGAGAGGACCTTGTATCATAAAACACATTCTGAATAATGATACGACGAAATGGGATTGCAATTGAAGATGGTATTGATGACCGGGTATTTTTGAAAATGAAGGGTTACCTGTCGAATGTCTTTGCATCGGGTTTCTCCGGTACAGAGATTTTATCACCCTTTGTGATGGGGATTCCGGACGTGATTAGCGAAAATCCGGATTTGCAAGGGCTTCTTTGAAGTGTCTTCGTTTCCGTTCGATCCCGAAACGGACTTGTATAGATGTGTGTCTGACGTTACACTTTGAGATGTAAAGTTGGTTTCTATCAAATACATTTCTGTTGGTGACGGAGAATTTACTCTCTTAGGTTAACACCCTTCTCTGAGACGTAGGAGCTTAGAGGTTATGTAGTTGATGGTTACTAGTGATACATTCCCAGTTTGGTAATGTGACATTCGAAGTGCTACCGATCATTTGTTGATCGATGTATGGATTTTGTGAAAAGCGCAACTTTGTGGACGAGACTTCGTCGGAACTCCCAACCCAGAAATGGTCGAAACAGGAAAGATGTAGCAAGGTTTTTTTAGGGTAGCGCCCCCTGAGGGTATGTCATTACCTTCTAGAAAGAGGTGGTATCATGGTACAGAGCTCAGATATTTAACCTATGTGAATGCTGCAAATTTATTACTCTGTGGTCGTTGGTATTGAGGATCCTCGGATAAAGGTCGGTTATGACTGGGGGATGGCATACTCGTGTCAGTAGTTACCTAGTTACAGAGGTAACCCGGCCTTATGTTGGCAGAGATCTGGTTAGGTTCTCGGGGCGTCCCTCCAGAGACGTACCCATGTGGCAATAGGAAGTTCATTAGCCTGACCATTTGTTGGAAGTCCAATAATGCGCCCTTTACAATTGCAATTGTGTAAACTGCCATTCTTAAATGGTAGCTATAGTAGGCATAATATAATTATACCTATGCTGGCTAAGATTAATACTATACTTAAGGTTTTCTGCAATATGCACTGATAATAATATTATCAAAAAGGATTTTGCGTATCAAGCATGCTTAACTATTATAAGGAGAAATCTCCCCCAAGTGTGTGATTGCATTGTGTGTGTGCCGGGAGGCCTTATGGTAGTTTCATTTTCCAAAAACCATTACGAATTTCTTTATCCCTTTTTGATTTTTTTGTTAAAGATAACTATTTTTAAGATCTCACACCAGTCTCATGACTGACTTGGAGTTTATTGTTCCCTTTCTAAACTCTAGGTGCCCATAATTTTCCACACGGGCAGCCTAGAGTTAGGTTATTAGTTATTCGGGAGCGAAGTCAAAAGGTTGCTATGGAGGTTTGGAGCAAGCTGGATGGCAAGGCGTATCACTTGTATATGTAATATTTCTTTTCCGATGTTTGTTGTTGTAAACTCTGATGATGTATGTATAAACTGATATGGTGTTTTTGTTTTAAAAATTATTCATTTATCTATTATATATTGTTGCGTTGTGAAATGTGAGATTTTGTTATTGTTTCTGTTTCTTCCTCTATCTTCTTCTTCTTTAACCCTAACGGTTCGGTTTTTCGACGTTCGATTGTGCGACATTTGATATAGTGGACGTATTGATGTCCACTTTCGGAAGTCGAAAAATTACGTCGTTACAGATTGGTATCAGAGCATTTGGTTAAGCGATAACCTTGGCTCTGTTGGGGATTGCTCATTAGAGATAGAGTCAGTAGTACTCTAGAATGAGTTGAGTGTAATAATAGATATGAGCGCATATTTGTTAGTGAATATAAAAAATGTTTTATATTGTGTTGACATATCGGTTGATTGTTTATAGATTCTGGTCGGTGCAGTTTGGCCAACTGTATCGATAGGGGTTTCTAAACTCTTAAATAAGATAAACCGACACAGTATTGTTTTAAAAATCGGGTAAATGAAATAATTTTACCCAAACTACTTTTGTATATAAAAGGAAATGATTTTCCATAAATTTTTCTAGTATATGGTTGATTGTTTATTAGGAAGTGATAATATTAAATTATTATCATTGATCATTAAATAGGAAATTGAAATCGTAACTCAAAAGTTAAGAAATAAATTCGCATACAAATGGATTTTGAGAATATAAATCGTAAATGTGATTTACAATTTGAAATGGAATTCCAGAGAAATGTTTTTGAAAAGAATTGAAAGGATTTGGAAATTTTTAAAATTTAGAAAATATTAAAATCCCTTGGAATTTGGAAATGGTTTTCAAAAGTTTGGGAAAAATGTTTTGGAGGGATAAAATCTCTAAACTCTTTTCGGTCGCTGGAAAATAACTTTGATGATGACTGCAGCGTCATCGATGTTCATTTTCGGGTTTCCAAGAGAAAAATTGCTACCCAAATAGTTTGATTTGCAAATATATGCAAAATTGAGCTTGATTTTAAAATAGTTTGATTTTGGAAATAATTGATTTCAAAGGTGATTTTGAAATGTTAAGAAATTGTTTAAAACTCTAGAAGATTTATTAAAAGTGTTTATGAGTTGATAACTTATATAATTTTAATTTTGATAGAATGAATTTAACTTAAAGAATTGAGTTAAATTAAAGTGAATATGAAACCAAAATAAGTGAGAAAACTTATTGATATTTAAAATTGAATTTGAATTTTGTTAAATAAGGTGAAGGAGAAAACAAATTTGGGGATGAACAAAAGAATAAAACTGAAACTGAAACTGAATATTGAAAAACAATCTGAATTGTGTAAAATAAAATGAAGTTGTAGAATTAGTTCGAAGTGAACTAAAGATGATAAAGGTAAAAATAAAAATAAAAAGGTTTAACATAAAATGAATTGGATTTTGTATTGAATTAGTAAATGAAACTAATTTAAAATAGTGTTATAAATCAGTTGTGAATGAAAGATAGTTGATAAAATTCAATATTCATAAGGTACATTGAATCAAAATAGAATTGAAATTGAAAATTGAATTCGAATGAAATTGAAAATGCAAGACTGAATGAAAATGGATATATAACTTCAATAGTGAAGTAAAAAATGGTATAAGAAGTAGGTATTCAAACTTTTGTAGTGGAATGTGCAAAATGATTTTCAAATATAGAAATTAGATAGGTTGTTAAATAGCATACAGGCATTATAAAGGAAAAGAAATTGTGATTTGATTTTCGAAGATAAATTTGAAATTGCTCAAAAAAGGTATGTATTTGAATTTCAATATGAAATTTGATGATTTTCTGGTCTAGCCGCTTGGCTTTTCATTTTCTTTTTGAAATCTAGGGCCCGTTGTGGCATTATGTAGTTGTACCGATCTAGCCACGCAAAGGGGACGCTGGCGAAATTTTTCAAAAATTAGGGAGTTAGAAAAAAATTGGGAAATTTTTGATAATTTAAAATTTTAATTAAAATTTAAATTTGAATTGTTGGGAAAAAAGGTAACGGGTTGAGGATCGTTCTTCATAACCAGTAATTTCGGTATGAAATTCTTTTAAAGGGGAAGAATATGACGACCCAGAATTTTGAACATTTGAAATTGAAAATATTTAATTGGTTTTAAATATTGGAAGTTACTTTCAAACTTGAATTTCAAATATAACTATGAAACTGGCAATTAAATTATTGAATTTAATTTATTGAAGTTGGGTAAAATTTTGAAACTTCAGTTTTATGCTTGTTAAAAATATTTTCAAGGCTTAGAAAATTTATATTGATAATACTGAAGATAATGGAAACTTCGGAATTGGATTTGGAAATGTTTTAATCAGTTTTAGATTATATCATTTAAATCGGTATTTAAAAAATAGCCTCCCGAGGAACAGTCTCGGATTTCGACGAAACCAGTTCTATTGGATCTGTAAAATTGTATTATTATTGGATTTCAATTTATATAGCGTTTGGAGTTATCATGTTGCCGTACGGTTGGTAAATGCGCTGAAATTTAAATCAAAAATTCGATATAATAACTTGATTCAAAAAGCTATCTTTTCCATACGATCGGATTTGGACCCGAAACCTTTTCTTTTGCATTTAGAATAGGCGTATAACATTATAAACGCCTGGTGGCGTGCTTCGGTTTGAGGTCAATATTTTGAGTTGCATAATTCGGGACGATTTGAATTTAAGTTTAAATTTAAATATAATAATGATACACAAGACAAATTTTACACGTTGGTCTCATCTAACATTTGGAAATTTTCTTTTAACACGTGTCCTTTGCAATATAACATGTGTTTGTTTGTTAAAAAGAAATTAGAACCAACTGTGCTTCTCTTTGAAAAAAAGAAAAATGAAAATCGAATTTCAAATTTAATGGCCGAACAAAGAATTTCCCATCTTCCTCTTTGAAAACTTTTGAACCAGATAAATCAGATGGTCGCCACCGATCTCTTTCCTTTTAATTCAAATCAACCGAACTCCTTTTCAAAAATTGAAACCCTTCTTCCCTCTCACAGTTTCAATTCGCGATCGAGGAAAAAAATGGCGACCGAGATAATGAAATCGACGTTTGTTTGAAAATGGGAGGATCGCGTATCGTCACGATGCAAGGGTTTTGGGCAGCGCGATGCTGAGCGAAGCCGCGGTAGTATGTGCTTGTGAGTAGGCGACGATGTTTGTTGGATGAAATTGGCGGCGTCTCAAGTAGGTATGCGATGTTCGAGCGGAGTAGTTCAAGGCGACGGTGATGCGCGGCGGCTGCTAGTGAATTGATGGTGGAGCCTGGGTTGCTCGATTTATAGTAAGGTATTTACAATTTATTTCATTCAATTTAAATTTGAAAATAAAATTTAAATAAAATTTATATAGCAATAGGTAAATTTTTGTTATTATTTCCAAGAAAGAAAACAATATTTTTATGTTTAATAAAAATGAAATATATATATGTACGTACATACATATAAATATATAAGTACACAAACACATTGTAACCCACTGTTTATAGTTTTGAAAATGATTACAGTAAACTTTAAATCCTATTTTAGTACTGATTCTATATATATATATATATATATATATATATATATATATATATATTTGCCATTGCTATTTTTAGTAAAGAAAAATTGTGTTTTAATTTGTATATATAAGTATATACTGCAAAACAGAAGTTTACATATTATAAGATTCTGGGAATAGAAAATTTTAAATGTTGGAAAGGTTTTTTATTTTTTCAAGTTGATTTTGAAATCCATATAGATATTTTAATTTACCAACTTATTTTAAATATAATTTATTAAGGTTATTTATTTGTAAGTAAACCTATTTAATTATTCTAAGAGGCTAAAAGGTTTATGGAAGGAAATTTAGTTTTAATTTTAAATTTCTGTTAAATAAATTTATTAAAAGGAATTGGTTTAGAATTAAAAGTATTAGTTTAAAATAAAGTCACCGGTGAATTAAAATTATCAAATGAAAATTTATTATTTGATTTTTCGAATATTAGTAAATTGTATAAATGTTTATACAAGGCCTAAAATGGAGAACAAGCCGGAATGGAAACGAGTTGGAATGGATTGCAAATTAAAGGTGAGATCTTCTCACTCAGTCAGATATTTAATTTCAAATAGTTAAATTTAAAATTGTTGATTGCGTGCTTGGATGATTAATTATTATCAGTTATAAGGGATCAGACCCTATGCACCGCATAATGGCGGATGATGTTATATTTAAACTCATATACCACGATATTCCACCTCGAAGTGGAATGGTATTATGTATGTATTTGGAGTGATTTATTTCCCGCATTATATAGCGGATGAGACCTTATGCGCTGCATAATAGTGGATGATATTTTATAAATCCCATATACCGCGATATTCCACCTCGAAGTGGAATGGGTGTTTAATTATTATGCTAATGTCTGTGGATGCAGGGAAACAGGTTGGAGGGATCCAACTGGATTCCTCAATTTTAATTTGTTTCAAAATTTTGTGTTGATTGTTTATAATATGTGTGTGATCATATTTGTGATTGAAATCGATGAAGGCTACAGTTTAGCCGATTATATTTTTGGTGTCGTAGGATACCGGAAATAAATAAAAATTGAATTCTTGAAATTTAAATAGAAAGTTTATAGTAAAAAAATTTATTTTTGATAATTGGATAAATTTAAAGAAGAAATTTTAAGAGAATAAATTTTTATTTTTGAATCCTATTGAATAAATTCCAAAATATAGGAAAAAGGCTCAATCAATGGATTTCGGGTAATATTATTCAAAAGTTGAAGAATTTATTTAAAATATGGATTTTAAATGGTTTGGTAGAGATAAAGGGAAATAAATTTTAGAAACTAAATTTGGAATTTAATTTAGTGTTTGAAAAAAAAATTAGAAATCAATTTGAAAATTAATTTGGTATTTAAAAAATAAAACTTTGGAAAATCGATTTAGAAATTGATTTGTTGAATGAAATCAATTTAGAAATCAATTTGGAATTGTATTTGGTAATTGAAGTAAATTTGAAAATCAATTTGAAAACTGATTTGGTGTTGAAAGTGAATATGTGGGAATTAATTTGAAAATCGTATATTAGTAGGTATTTGAAAATTTAAATTCACAATGAGAATTTTATAAAAGAAAGGGAAGTTTGTTTTGAAAAATAAATTTTGTTTTATTTTTAAAAGTGCGGAAAGGAATTTACGGATTTTAAATGTAAACGTAAAATAAATCCAGAAAAATTATAAATTGACCTGAATGAACCATTTTAGAATGAAAGATGTACTTTCCCTGTAAAGCCGAGTATGTTTTGAATATAGTTTATAAATATAAATTGAAGTTGTAAAGTTGGTTTTAAGGAAAGAATATTTTGGAGAAATTATTTACTTAGGTTGTTACCTAGAGATTTGACCAGGCAACTAAGTACTCGGCATTAGCATACTATTCGGCATTTATGAGTCGTTCGGCATCCAGATTGTTCGGCATTAGAGAATGCTCGACATTTAGGACCGCTCGGCATTTAGGAGCGCTCAGCATTAAAAAGTGCTCAGCTTCCAGAGTCATCCGGCACATATGATTAGTTCGACATTCAAGTTCTTTCGGCATCTATGGGACATTCAGCATGCGTGAGCGTTTGGCATTGAGAGACGGTCGATATTGTATATCATGTGGCATCTATGGGACGTTCGGCATATGGAGCGTTCGACATTGAGAGACGTTCGATATTGTATATCGTTCTGCATCTATAGATGTTCGGCATGGTAGAGTCATTCGGCATTCCATACTGTTCGACATCCAAACTTTGTTCGGCACATCACTTCGTTCGGCATAAATCTCGTTCGACATTCGGGATCGTTCGGCATCCAGTGTCTTTCAGCACAAATACCTCGTTCGGCATCACTTCATTCAGCATGAGGATACCGTTCAGCATTCATGCCTTGTTCGGCATTTTGCCGTTCGACATCTATGGATCGGCATACAAAGTCACTCTTTTTGGGCCAAGCACTTGGCTACCTGGCCCTCCAGGGAAGTCCAATCCATCTTCATCTATAAATAGAGAGGCAAGGGCACAGTGAAAGGGAACTTTTTTAGAGAACACGGGGAGACTCTACCGCATTCAAGACTCATTCAAGACTTATCTTTTTTGCTTAGCAATTGTATTCAATATAATTGGTATACGGATTGTATTTATAATCGATTATCGAGAAAGCAATAAAGATCAACCTCAAAGTGGACGTAGGCAATTACGCCGAACCACTATAAATCTGATGTTCGTATTTTCTGGATTTAAATGTGCATGTTATCCTCTGTTTAACTTACTTTCTTCATTAATCTCTCTACACAATCTCTCTTAAGGGTGTTAGTGACCAATTCTGGTACTAACATTTTGGTGCTTTCACTGAGAGCCGAATTCTCAGGACGATAGGATCTACTTTGTAGCTACTGGATTGAAAAATCCCCCGAAGGAGATCCAGATCATTCAAAAGACATTTGTTTATTCTACTCATAGTTACAGCCAACAACTCTACCATGGGGAGACCACGAACTAGATCGGCCTCTCACAACGTAGATGTCCACGAAGCTGCTTGTGTACAACAGATAGGACCTAGCAACCAGCCAGCAATTCAAGGCGTAGAAACCTCCACCCAGAACCAAGCGGAGGTCGTTTCCCGACCAGAGTTCAACGACTTGGTAAGAGAACTAAGGGAAAGTAGAAGGCTACTTGCTGAACAGATTCAAGCCAATACTAATCTCATGACCCAGCTTGCCCACCAGCAGCATCAGAATGCTGGAAATAGTCCTGCTTCTTATTCTGAATCCGATAGCTCGACCTCGACATATGAACTACCTAGGTATAGACGCCGTAGGGATAAAGCTGCACAATCAGGTGCTACCGATCAATCCGCCAGCGATTAGACACGTGATGAGACTGGATATTCGGATCTCCAAGACCCAAATCAAGCGGGACATTGACCCGCACGGTCCCGTGGAACGGAACCCAACCTCCCAACCTCCATACAAACTCCGGATTTATCAGCCATGGTCAGACAATCGATGAGAGAGAACCGGGCCTAATCAACGAGGATTGAGGAGTGTCCAGGAGTCATACTCACTTCACCGATGTGATCCTACAGGTTGAGTACCCCAAGAAATTCAATATGTCGACCATCAAGGCCTACGAAGGGAAGACTGACCCTAGGAAACACGTGATGAGGTACGAATGGATGATTGATTCGGCAAGGGCAAATGATGCAACTAAGTGTAGGTGTTTCCCAATCACTCTTTCCGGAATCGCCACTATGTGGTTTACTCGGCTTCCTCCGCGATCTATATCCAGCTTCGACAAGTTAGCGATGAAATTTGTTGAACAATTCAGGATACATGCTACCCGTTCATAGGACGTTATGTCATTATCAAGCGTAACCCAAGCTCCGGGAGAGTCTTTGAAAGCGTACTTACAGAGGTTTCATGTTGCCGCCACTGAAGTTAGCAATCCTAACGACCATGCAATTTTGATGGCGGTAATGCGAGGTGTAGATCCAGATTCGGAATTTGGAGATTGGTTGGCGGAAAAGACCCCAGCTACATTGGAATGATTCTATGCCAAAGCTCATCAGTTCATATGGAGGGAGGAGGCTCGATGGATGAGACGAGATAAGGCACCAGGGCCTGTTTAGGAGACTGTGAAAAGTAACATCGCCGTGAAGCAGTCCGGCGATAGTTTGAGAAAGGTTCAAGTCAACACCCAGAGCAAGCCTGGGTAGTCCAAGGGATCCAGAGGTGGGAATCCTAGAAAGAAAAGAGAAGCAGGAAAATGGAAGCCAAGGATTCCAACCTACAATGAATACACCCCACTGAATACTTCTCTTGAAAACATTAATCTATCTACCTGTAACACCTTTGAATACAGAAAGCCGCACCCAAAGGAGTCTACTAAAGAACAGAAACGGACAGGGAAGTATTGTCGCTTCCATAAGACCCATGGGCATAATGCTGAGGAGTGTAGACACCTCCATGACGCCATAGAAAGGTTAATCGGACAGAAAAATTGCAGAAATTTGTCAAAAACCCGTAAGATGGAAGGCAAGGAACGTCAGACCCCGGACGCGGGCCGACTCCATGCCAACAAGAACAACGTGCTTGGACTATGGGTAGATTGATTACAAACACTATTGTCGAAGGACCTCATCCTGCAGACAAGAATTGGCAGGAGATGGAATGATATGCTACCTCCTTGAGGCATGCAGATTATGAATGTTGTTCGAATGTGGAATATAGAACCCCTGCAAAGCAACAACGCATGATGATTGACGATATAGTGTTTAGGAGTCGAGACACGGACAAGGTGGAGGCTCCTACTATCGACCTGATGGCTATATCTGCAACAATCGGGCTAGGTTACGTGAAAAGAATCCTGATTGATTGTGGAAGCTCTGTCAACATCATTTTCAAGAAGGCTTATGACCAAATGAAGATGGAAACGAAAGATTTGAAACCATCCAAAGCCCGTATCCATGGCTTTAACAGTGCTATAACCGAGGCGGTGGGGTATATAGAGCTACAAGTTGAACTGGGGGAAGGTGAGCATAGGAGATTGCGAGTTCTACCATTCATAGTAATGGAGGTTGACTCTCCATAATATGTCTTTTTGGGTTGCCCAGCCTTGACAGAATTTAGGGATGCTTTGGCCCAATGGTGTTTGACATTAAAATTTACAACAGACAAAGGAGTCAGTGTTGTACATGGAGATCAGATAACCGGTCACGCATATTATGTGACGGAAATCACACAAATGGTTAGTCCTTGGCTATTTGCAATGTGGGGGATCGATATAGTCGGTTCCTTACCCCTATCCAAAGGTGGTGCAAAATACGTGATTGTTGTGGTCGATTACTTTACCAAGTAGGAAGAACAGAGCCTTTGGCAACTATCACCACCAAGAAAGTCATTAATTTCGTGGTACGAAATATCATATGCTGCTTTGGCCTACCACGAACCATCGTCATAAATAATGGAACTCAGTTTGAAAGCAAAGAGTTCAGGGAATTTTGCCAAAAATATGGTATGGAGAAAAAGTTTGCAGCGGTTGCTCATCCGAAATCTAATGGACAAGTGGAGGCTGTAAACAAGATAATCAAATCCATATTGAAAAAATATTTGGAAAAGGCTAGAGGCAAGTGGGTGGATGAGATTTCGACAGCACTTTGGGCTTTCAGAACCACCTACAAGTCCGCGACTGGCTACACTCCATTCGCGTTAGCATATGGCATGGAAGCTGTCATACCCGTGGAACTTGAAGTCCCATCACATCGGGTAACTTATTATGACCCTAAGTCAAATCGAGATCTTTTGCTGGAATAGTTGGACTTCATTGATGAAAAACGCGAAGAAGCCAATTTAAGAGCGGCCATGTACAGGCACCGAGTTGCTCGATATTATAATGAAAAAGTTCGACCGAGAATCTTTGGCGTGGGTGTTCTCGTTTTGAAACGAGTTTTCCAATTCCATCACACATGAGCCCCGCATGGGAAGGTTCATACGTTATCAAACGGAAGCTTGGAGAAGGAACTTTCAAGCTAGCGACTGTCGACGGTGCGACACTCCCCGGAGCATTGAATGGTGAACATTTGCGGCATTGTTATACTTAGTTCATTTCTATCATATTTTAGTTACATTTATTTCCAGCAATTTTTTATTCCTAGTTTACAGCATGAAAAAGGACAACTTAGTCTATTTGCATTAATAAATGCTTGAAGCCATTTCCTTTTCCTATGAATTGTGGATGTTTCTATGCATGATAACGCTGTAACAAATGACTAAGAGATACATTGCTCTGTCTGACGTACGAACGAGAATAAATGATTCGAAATCTCTAAGTCCCCGGAGTGCGGACTGGAGTACTCTAAGTCCCCAGAGTGCGGACTCGAGTATAAGCAATACAAAATCTCCAAGTCCCAAGAGTGCGGACTGGAGTACTCTAAGTCCCCAGAGTGCGGACTCGAGTATAAACAATTCGAATTCACCAAGTCCTCGAAGTGCGGACTGGAGTACTCTAAGTCCCCAGAGTGCGGACTCGAGTATAAACGATTTGAAATCTCCAAGTCCCCGGAGTGCGGACTGGAGTACTCTAAGTCCACAAAGTGCAGACTCGAGTATAAATGATTCAAAATCTCCAAGTCCCCAAAGTGTGGACTGGAGTACTCTAAGTCCCCAGAGTGTGGGCTCGAGTATAAACGATTCAAAATCTCCAAGTCCCCAGAGTGCGGACTGGAGTACTCTAAGTCCCCAGAGTGCGGACTCGAGTATAAATGATTTGAAATCTCCAAGTCCCCGGAGTGCGGACTGGAGTACTCTAAGTCCCCAGATTGTGAACTCGAGTATAAACGATTCGAAATCCATAAGTCCCCGGAGTGCGGACTGGAGTACTCTAAGTCCCCAGAGTGCGGACTCGAGTATAAACGATTCCAAATCTCCAAGTCACCAGAGTGCGGACTGGAGCACTCTAAGTCCCCAAAGTGCGGACTTGAGTATAAACGAATCGAAATCTCCAAGTCCCTGAAGTGCGGACTGGAGTACTCTAAGTCCCTAGATCGTGGACTCAAATATAAACGATTCGAAATCCCCAAGTCCCTGGAGTGTGGACTGGAGTACTCTAAGTCCCCAGAGTGCGGACTCGAGTATAAACGATTCCAAATCTCTATGTCCCCAGAGTGCGGACTGGAGTACTCTAAGTCCCCAAAGTGCAGACTCGCGTATAAACGATTAAAAATCTCCAAGTCCCCGGAGTGCAGAATGGAGTACTCTAAGCCCTAGAGTGTGGACTTGAGTATAAACAATTTGAAATCTTCAAGTCCCCGAAGTGTGGACTGGAGTACTCTAAGTCCCCATAGTGTGGACTCAAATATAAACAATTCAAAACCTCCAAGTCCCCATAGTGCGGACTCGAGTATAAACGATTTAAATGTCCAAGACCCCTGAAGGCGGACTGGAATGACTTAAAGTCATCAAGCCCTTGGCGTACGGATTGAAAAATATTCTATGTCCCCAGAGCATGGGATACAACAATGTTAAAATACCAAAAAAGTTGTCAACTTGTTTGAAGATGAAACGAGAAGTTCATGTAACTCACAGTAGCTCAAGTTTTGACCACGGTTATACCAAAAAACCAAAACAACAGCAGTCCTCTGAGAGGGAAAAGTACTAAGTTTCATTCATCAAAAATAAGTTTCTACTACAACTCCTCTGAAGCTCGGACTCAAAAGTTTATTTGCATAAACTACGAAAACAAAAATAATTACATACTCTAAACTAGCTTTTGTTGAACGAGAGCGAAGGCTACTTCTTTGACTTCTTCGACTTTTTGCCCGATGACTCCTCCCCGGTACGTTTACCCTTGATAGCTTTCTTTGACGGGGGAGTGACAGCTGAAGAAGTATAAGGAACATCCATGGGTTTGGACTCGCTTGGGAGAATGACCTTCAACGGCTTGTTCAAAGGATCGTCCGGGTCCATAGCTTGAGGTTCAACCTTCATCTTGATCGTCTTTTACTTCTCTTTATCAAGCTGGTCCTTCATGCTTAGTTCGGATGTGTGCTCAGAGACGCCTGTAATTTCAGCTTCATAACTCCCATCGATGGGAGAGGAAGTCTCATATTTTTCCTCGTCAAGCGCTCCAGTCACCTGAGCATCGGGACCGGGAACCTCTCTTGCGTGAGTGGCTTCACTCGTTTTTCCCCTAACCTCCTTGGCGGCTTTGCTCCTCGGAGTGGGCTCAAGATCAGAACGACCTGCATAAAATCACGAAAAGCAAGTATTAGAATGCGATAGCTTCTGATGAAAACGAAAACTCCTAGAATGTTAAAGAAAAAGCGTTGCTGACCAGGTTCCGGCTGGCTCTCAACCGTCATGGGTGTCCCAACCTCTGGAATAGGGGACAAAACATGAACACCAAGGCCAGGGTCCTCTGGGTCATAGACGATGTGCTATTCAAAAGGATCGAGTATCAACCGACTGGCCGGCTGGGTAGGCACACGAGTTGGAGACTCAATCCCGGATGGACCGGCGATAACTTCTTTCCCTTTTGTTGAAGGGAAGCCTCTGCAATAAATGGTTGTAAGTGCTGACAGGTCCGAAGGCTCATTTCCCTTAAGTAATTCTTTTATCAAGGCCCCCTCATCAACCTCCTCGATACCATGTTTGGCCTTCTTGATTACAATTAAAGTCTCCCACGCCTCGGCCAAATATTCGAGATAGCCCTCGCCCAGAAAATTTAAGTCCTAGTGCATGATAACGCGGGCATTGAATTCGGCAATAAGCGGGTCGAACATGGTTTTGATTTCTTCTCTACCTTCTTCGTTGGCCGCCTCAAGACGGGAGTCGATTTCTGCAGATGCTATCTTTTCGCCCTCTTCTCGGGCTTCATTCTTCAGCGCCTCAACTTTAGAAAGCTTGCCCTCAAGTTTCGCCTTTAGGAGTCGTGTAGCAAGGATCTCATCGCAATACTGTTGCGACTCTTCTTGGGCAGCAATCTTCTCCTCTTGTTCTTTGCGGAGTCGCTCCTCAATTTCTTTAACCCGGAGATAGAATGCATCCCTCTCTTTTTGCACCAAGTCTTTTTCCAACGCCAAAGCCCCACATCGTTGTACCGACTCATCGAGTTCTTTTTTGTGAGTCGATTCCAGACGAGTTACGGCTTCGGCGGTATCATTTGCGCTCTGCTGGACGGCCTCAAGTTGAGATTTATAAGACGCTATCTCTTCGTCTTGAGCTTTGATAATGTCTTTGTCATGAATATCCTCAAGCTTCAGGCGATCAATCTCATGTTGGCGTTCCATGGAGACTTCCGACACTTTCTCAGTGAGATGAACGAACGCGTCATGTTGAACATAGACGTCGTTGGTAAAGGCGATAGCTCTCTGCTTGACATCTCCAGGTATATGGTGGATCACCGGGAGGAACTTCAGACCATCAAAGCAGATCTTTAGAAATTTAACTTTAAGCTCGGCCAGTCTCTCCGATACTGTTGGATCTGTTGCGGGAACAGGAGGAGACGACTTTTAAAGTTCAGCTCTCCTGTGAGGATCCTGGGATTGTCGTGTAGAAGAGGAATCGGAGTATTGATCTCGAGAGACATCGGATTGCGACCCCTTATGGCCGTGCTTATCTTTGCTTTGTTCCGAGTAAGAAGAGGGATGTTGGTGATACTTGGACTGATAAAATGTTTTCTTCCGAGATGATGAGTCACGGAATGGCAATCCCTATCGCCATTACCGTCTCTATCCCGACGTCTTCCGGAACCTGAGTCCCGTCCAGAGTGATGGTGTTTGCACAAAAAATGGGCAAACACCTCCAAGTCGTGTGAATTAGTCGAATTTATGTTGTTTCTAGTGATTTGGGTTATTTATGCAAATATATGAAAAACAGGGACTAAATTGTAAAAGACGCACAGATTTATAGGGGTTTGGCCAGAACGTGCCTACGTCCACTTATATGTTATTCTCCTTTTTCTTTCAGATTACAAGTACAAAGCTTTGTATACAAGTATATGAAAGCTGTTTGAAAGTTCCTTCCGTGCTTGAGCTCTCAAACTTGTCTGCCATTGTTGTACCCATGTCCCTCTATTTATAGAGTGAGGTTGGGGGCAGGGCTCTTGAATGTATATAGCTGCTGGTGGTCCTGGGCTGAAGCAATCTGGTCTGGCACATCCGGTTCGGCATGCCTTGGTTCGGCCGTGCTTGGAGAAGGTTGGTTCGGTAGCAGCATGGGTCGGTGGTAACATGGATCGGTGATGGGTGGATGGATCTTGGATCGGTGGTAGATGGTCTTGGGTGTTGGTCCGGTGGAGGTTGGTTCGTTGGTAGGAGATTGGTTCGGCGGTGGGTTTGGACCGGTGGCAAGTTGGTTCGGTAGGAATGATGTGGAGCCGGTCCGGTGGTACTTTCCAGGGCTTTGATTTCATGATGGGGGCTTGGAGATGGGATCTGGTCCAGTCGTGCCCTTGGCTTGGTGTTGGTGAAAACGCCCCCAACATTTGCCCCCCAAAGTGGGGTATATGTCAGCATATGCCGCGTTTTGTTTTCCTGCAGCTGAGATAGCTTCATTCGGTCCTGGGTATGCCGAACCAGTTGGTCCGGTCGATGAGTTGCGCCTATAAATAGGGGCTTCAGGTTACTGTTATCCTTTATCGTTTTGAGATAGCCGAATCAACTGATTGCCGAGTCAAACTCCTATTCGTACCGGACCAAATGCTTATCTTCATCGAACTAGGTAAGATTCTATTTTACCGGATGAAATTTATGCCGAATGAAACTTATACTTAAATTACCAGATGGACTCGTGGATTTGAACTGCCGAATGAGAAGGGGAAATGCCGAATGAACATGTATTTGAACCACCGGATGAACCCTGAGACTTTAAATACCGAGTGAAATTTTACATTTCTTTACCGAATGACACTGGGAGCTCGAGCGTTTTGATTTATGAGTGAAATTTTGGACTATATACACTTGCGTGTTTATATCCTTTGTTCTAACAATATGTCTTTCTCTTTTGTGTATGCAGATAAAATGTCTCAAAAAGTGGAAACCCGATCCGATAAACGGAAGTCCAAGGACAGAGCAGAGTCCTCTATAGTGCCCCTAGTTCGGGCCGAACATCCTGGGCCTGCTCCGAGATCGCTAGTAGATGGGTATGGCCCCCAGGAGCTCTTGAATTCCCCACCCGATTGTTTTCCTAGCTCCCTCATGGAGGAGCAGCTTGATGTCATCTCTCGTTCCTTCGGCATTGACAGGGCTCGCATGCTGTTGCCGGGAGAGGGGGTTATGCCGTATGACCCTCCTGAAGGATATTTTGCTTACAGCAGATATCACTGTATGTGTGGGGCCATTCCTCCGATCAATGCATGGATAGTCAGCTTCCTTACCTATCTGAAGGTGGCCCCTCTTCAGCTCCAGCCCAATTCCTACGCTATTCTGGTGTGCTTATTCGTTATCTTCCAGAGGAGGTATGGGCGCCCTCCTTCTAACCGGGAAATTCGATACTTGTATAATCTGAGAGGCTACAAGAAGGGGTCTCCGTATGTTAGTTTAGACGAGGTCGTGCCCTTCAAACCGGTCTTGGACTTATACTCAAAGTTCACCATGTTTAAGAAAGAATGGTTTTTTATCAGGGACGATTCTGTCTCCTTCCGCCTCTTCACTTATGGCTGTAAGTTGAACTTTATTTACAGTTTCTTTGTTCCGACTGCAGTGCTCCTTCTGATATGCTTCTATTTTTTGCTAGCGACAGGTAGCTTTGCAGTCGTAGAAAGTGATTCCCTGGTCCAGATGGCTGCGGAAATATAGGCCATTTCAGGATGGGACAGGTCGGCTTCTTTCCTGATCAGGAATGCTACTCTCCTGGAGCATAACTTGATCCTGCCGCACCAGTCCGTGGTTAAGCAGAGAGACACGGCTGAGGAGAAGGCTGCCAAAGCCAAGGAAGGGGCCACGGTGAAGAGTGGCAAGAGGGAACCTTTTACAAAGCCTCCCGTTGTTTGAGGTAAGAAACTTAAGAAGTCTGATGGTCCCTCTCCTAGTACTTGCCCAATTGCTCCGGGAGAGGAAGATGTGGAGGAAGATAAAGGTGAGGGTGAAGGAGGAGATGGACAGAGCGGTAGTGGCGTTGGCGCCTTAACATCCGGGCAAGCGGGAGAGATTCATGAGTGGATGGATGATGCTTTCCGTCAAGCTTTTGGGGAGTCGGAGGAAGGATCGGCTTTGGTTGAGAAGGCAAAGGGGGTTGACAAGACTGGGGCTGGCGCCGATCCATTTTCTGAGAGTTCTTCAGCTAAGGCGACTCCAGCGATTCAAGGTGAACTTTTGACTTCTGCAGACTCCATTTATGATAGGGACTTAGGAATATTTTATGGTTCGCTTCCGTCCTGGACTGAGATTCAGGACTTATTGCAGTATCCTATTCCTCCGCAGGTTTTGTATAACAGACGTGCCTTCTCATTCTTTTTAACTTAATATATTTCTTGAATTGTGGATCATTGCATGTTCGTAACACTTGGTTTTTATTCCAGGAGCAGGTAAGGCGGCCATGTCATCAGATATCCGGCACCGCCTCGAACAGTATAAGCTACTCAAAGCTTCTGCCAAACCAAAGCCGCCAACTAGCCGTCTTGGGGATGCAGTTAGATATCACCCCCTTCTTGGAGTCATTGAGGAAGATATGCAAAAGAGGAAGAGGGGTCGATCTTCGTTTGAACTTTCTCCTGGCCCTCAGCCTCCAGTCCAGCCCATCCATGATATGACTGAGGAGGATACTAAGTTTATGCCTTCCCCCCATCCGTCCGAAAATCCAACCGTCACTCCGATAGACCGTCCTGGTTTGGATCGCAACCCATTTGCTGGCCACCCTGATCTGGACCCGAGTTTTCAGGATATCTCTTTTGATGAGGTCACGGGTGAGCATCTTCTTTCCCGCAATCCCATGGTACGGGTGCTTGATGAGGCTAAGTCGTTAGACCTCGATTTGCTTACTACTCGAATTGTGACCATGGGGGATGAGGCCAAGGCAATCATCGATCGGGTGGCTGAGGAAACCAAGAGGCTAATGGAGCATCACGCTCGACAGGCCAGGGCTGGGGAGGAAATCGGAAGTGCTAACATCCGGTTGCGGCTACAGGTTTCTGACCAGGCCAAACAGCTTGCTGATCAGGCTATCCAGATATCCCAGCACGAGGCGGCCTCCCGACGACTAAAGAAAACCATGGAGGAGGCTAGCAAGGCTGAGTTGCGAAAGATGGAGGCCGCCTGCAAGGAGCGGATTGACATAGCTATTGCTACGGTGGACGAGGTTCGGAGGGCGGATCTCGAGCAAGTAGAGGAGTTATCTGAGAGGCTTGAGGCCGCATAGCTTGCTCAGGCCAGGCTAAAGGAAGAGATGGAGGAAATGAGGAGGACTCTCCAGGCTGACCGCTTGAGATATCGATCGGAGAGGGATGTTGTCGTTGCTAAGTTGCTGTCCTCCGAGGCCCGGGTGAGGGAGTTTGAGGAGAATGAGGGGATGATGGATGAGATGTTGCAGGATATGTACTTCCGTACCTGGAAGCAGGGTAATCTATCCTAGATGGATAACTATCCCCGAATCATGGCTAGGATATATCTTCGGGCTTTGGAGGAGGCCAAGGCCGATGGGGATAAGGAAGGTGGAGCGGCATTCAGGATGGATATGGTTACCGCCCAGTTCTCAAAGGAGGAGAAGGTAGCGGTGAAGGAGGGGATGCGGCTACTTGCTGCGGAGGAAGCCGGTATGCAGTTGGGGGATGAGGACCAAGAAGCGGGTGTTGGTGAGTTTTCCCTTTTTAGCTTTTCATAACTTGATCGTTCGTTGTCGGTTTAATGGACTCTTTTTCTGAATTGGACAGGTGGGGCCTCTGGCCATCATGCTGGGAGCTCCGATCCTGCAGTTAAGTAGATCCGGAGGGATAGCGGGATGAGGGCGAAGCTTCGATTTTTTGACTTGACTCGCACATATTTTGGTTGTTATCTATGTTAGTCTGAAACATTAATGCAACTCGTAATTATTTTATTTGTAAAGAATGACTTTCTGTAATTTTATAACATAGACAGATTCTGTTATATTCGAGTGCTTTTGTTATTCTAATGTGTTGCATAAGAAATATAGCTGTGTATGTGCTAGTGATTCAATTGTGTTTAATGCTAAGTTCTTGCTTAATATATAATTTCATATCTTGCAATGTTTGAATAAGTCCTAGCTACATGATTATGTACAAGAGAAAAGAGTACCGCCCTTCATGTTCTGGTTGCAGGGGGTAGCTTTGGACACCTTGGGTAATTTACCATGGATGTAGCTGAGTGCCTTGTCACCCAGTTTGTGGGCTCAGATTCTCGTGAGCGAGTGCCTCCCATTTAGTGTCCTGTACTTTGGGGACCGTTATGCAGGATAGAAGAAAAGTATTTAAATGGAATGGAAATATAGGAAAAGTAAAACTTCCAGTCACGGTAGGCCGTCGATATGCTTAAGTTCGTGGCAAACGGGTTTTGTAGTCACTTTCCCTAGCTGTGGGTCTTGGAGACATTTGTCACCCATCTTACGCCTCCGCGGGGAGTTTATCTTTTTTACCACAGCCGCACTTAAGACACACCGGAGCCGAGATCGCGCACAGTAACTACCCGGGCCATTATGGCCCGTAATCGTGGGTATTATTCGATTTACTGTGGCCGGCTAGCGTGGGTGCGTCAACCATGAACTACCCCTGGCTAGCCACACCTTATGTTGGGGCTTAAAGTAGGTTCACAGTTGCCGGCGAGCCGAACGCCGTAATGAGCTGCCATCGGCTATAGTCGGCCTTTTTTGATGACTTATAATCGGCTCGTTACAGTTGGCTTTGAGGGCAGTCGCGAGCAATGAGTTAACCCGCGGCAGAGGGATGCTGGAGCAAAAGTGTCTCATTGGCGAGTGCATAGAATCGCATAGTACCTGTTAGGTCTTGTTCAGGTGAAGCTGCGTTGTGACGCGTCTTGAATAGAAATGCAGAATTTTGTTCAACAGAAAAGGATAAAGCTCAAAAAGTAACCAAGATATAAAGGAACAAGTTAACAGGAGACAAGATTTTTAAAGTGGTTCGGCACGAAAATGCCTACGTCCACTGATTCTCTTTGTTAATTCATTTCATATGGGCAGTACAAGTTAAGAAAAGTATCGACGGAGGTGTTGGATGTTCCATGCCCTCTGGAACACCTCTCCATCCACTGTTGGTAAAATATAAGCTCCGTTGTGGAGATCTTTATGGATTACATAGGGTCCATCCCAGATTGGATCTAGCGCTCCGGGGCGCGGGAAGATCCGCTTGAGGACGAGATCTCCTTCCTGTAAGGTGCGGTGCTTGACTTTGGAGTTGCATTGTGCTGCGACTTTTTGCTTATGCGCCGCTGCTTTGAGTGCTGCATCGTTTCTTCTCTTCTCAATTAGATCCAAAGACATGAGGAGAAGTTCTTCTTTCTCTTCCGGGTTATAGTGAATCCTACGGTGGGAAGGCACAATAGTTTCAACTGGGAGCATGGCCTCCAATCCGTATGCCAGAGAGAAAGGAGTATGCCCTGTTGATGTTCTGAAAGATGTGCGGTAGGCCCAAAGTGCCGTAGGAAGTTCATCCACCCAAGCGCCTTTTGACTTTTCAAGTTTCTTCTTGATTAGAGTTTTGAGAATTTTGTTGACAGCTTCGACTTGTCCGTTTGCTTGAGGATAAGCTACAGATGAGAAGCTTTTGTGAAATCCGTGCTCTTGGCACCAATCGGCGAATTCTTCGCTGTCAAATTGAAGTCCGTTGTCTGATATGATCTTGAGTGGGACTCCGTACCTGCACAGAATATTTTTGATCAAGAAGTTGATAACTTTTGTCGAAGATATTTTATTTAGAGGTTCCGCCTCTACCCATTTGGTGAAATAGTCAACCGCCACTATAGCATATTTGGCTCCGCCTCGGCCTGCTGGCAGTTCGCCAATTAAGTCAATTCCCCATGCTGCAAAGGGCCAAGGGCTGGTCATTTGAGTAATCTCATTCGTGGGAAGTCGAGGAATCTTGGCAAATTTCTGACATCTGTCGCATTTCTTGACAAAGTCCAAGGCATCTTTGTTTATAGTGGCCCAGTAATATCCATATCGGAGTATCTTCTTTGCCAGATTCTGCCCTCCAGTGTGATCTCCGCAACTTCCTTGATGGACGTTGGATAAGACTTCCGTGGCTTCCCTTCCAGCGATACACCTTAATAAGGGATTAGAGAAGCCGCGCCGATAGAGGATGCCTTCTTGTAATGTATAGCGGGAAGCTTTCCTTAGGATTTTCTTGATTTCGTTACGCCTGTCGGGCAGTGTGCCATCTTGTAAATATTTTCGGATAGGAGTTATCCAGGTTTCTTCGCCGATCGCGGCTATCAGATTCACTTGCTCGAAACTTGGTGCCAGCTGTTTCGAGATGGTTAATGCTCCTAAAATAGTGACGTTCTTCATACTAGCTTGCTTTGCTAGTTCGTCGGCCTCTTGATTCTCTTCTCGAGGAATGTGTTTGATTAGATAGTGATTCAATTGATTGAGCAGCAGCTTGGTCTTTTTCAGATATGCTGTAAGTCGTTCTCCTCGAGTCTGGAAGTCTCCCAGTATTTGATTTACAATGAGTTGAGAATCACTATGGTGACACAAAGATCCGACTCCAATCTCCAAGGCCAGTTGTAATCCAGCTATCACCGCTTCGTATTCTGCGTCATTGTTGGTGGCAGCGAATTCCAACCTTAGGGCGTAGTGCAGCTTCCTTCCCCTGGGGGTGATTATCACAACACCTGCCCCCGAGCCTTGTTCGTTTGACGCCCCATCTACGAAGAGATTCCACTTGATATCTTCTGTTATTTCAGATTGGTCCTTTCCTTCATTAGTAGTGAATTCGACAATGAAATCAGCTATGGCTTGCCCCTTGATAGCGGTGCGAGGATGGTAAGTGATATCATATTGACTTAGTTCGATGCACCACTTAAGTAATCGTCCAGAAGTGTCGGGGCGATGGAGCACTTGCCTTAGCGGTTGATCGGTTAAAACTCTGATGGAATGAGACTGGAAATAGTGTCGCAGTTTCCGTGACGTGATAAGCAAACAGTATGCTAGCTTTTCAAGTTTAGGGTATCTGGCTTCTGCCCCTGTGAATCTCTTGCTTACAAAGTATACGGGTCGCTGTGCGCGGTTGTCTTCTCCTACCAAAGCGGCGCTCAAAGCGTGGGACGATACAGCAAGGTATAGGTATAGTTCCTCGCCTTCATTAGGAGTTGAGAGTACCGGTGGTCTCTGGAGGTGTCCGATTAAGTTAAGGAAGGCTGTCGAGCATTTGTCAGTCCATTCGAACTTTCCTTTGTCTTTCTTTAGAGCTTTGAAGAAAGGGATGCATTTGTCGGTTGCTTTAGAGATGAACCTACTTAGAGCAGCCACTTTTCCGTTTAGGCTTTGCATCTATCTTCGAGTGGATGGTATCTTGATATCTTGCAAAGCCCGAACTTGTTCGGGGTTTGCTTCAATCCACCTGGCATGAACGATGAATCCTAAGAACTTTCCCGATGATACTCCGAAGGATCACTTTAGAGGGTTCAGTTTCATTCCATATTGGCGAAGTACTTGAAACATTTCGTCCAGATGGTTTATATGGTCGTTGGCTTTCCTCGATTTTACCAGCATGTCATCCACATAAACTTCCATAGATCGCCCTATCAGTTCTGCAAACATCTTGTTGACGAGGCGCTGATAAGTAGCTCCGGCGTTTTTAAGTCCAAATGGCATTACCCTGTAACAGTACAATCCTCGGTCAGTGATGAAGCTAGTGTGGTCTTGATCGGGGGCGTGCATAGGGATCTGGTTATATCCTGAGTATCCGTCCATAAAGGATAAGAGTTCGTGTCCGGCTGTGCTGTCTACGAGTTGGTCGATTCGGGGGAGTAGGAAGCAGTCTTTCGGGCAAGCGTCATTTAAGTTGGAGAAATCGATGCATGTTCGCCACTTCCCATTAGCTTTCTTTGCCAGGATCGGGTTGGCGATCCATTCTGGGTAGATGGCTTCACGTATGAAGTCATTGGCAAGTAAGTTCTTTACTTCTTCCTCGAGGGCTGCTGATCGTTCTGCCCCCATGCTCCTCTTTTTCTGCTTCACTGGCACCTTGGTGGGATCTATGTTCAGCATGTGGCATGCTACGTCTGGGGAGATTCCCATCATGTCAGCGTGCGTCCATGCAAATACATCCATGTTGCGGCGAAGAAAATCAATGAGTTGATTCTTTAATTCTCTCTTTAACTGAGACCCGACTCTCAGCAGTCTACTCGGGTCGTGTTTGTCTATAGATACGAATTCCATAGCCTCTGCAGGCTCGGCGGTGGCCTCCTCCTCTTTGTCCCTGGGGTCTAATTCGTTGAAAGGATCACTGGTATGTCGAAGAGGAGGAGCTTTCTTTAGTTTCTATGCTTCCAAGCTTTTCATGCAAAGAGTAGTTTCTGCATTTTTCTCTTTATCTTTTCTGCGATTATTGCGAAGTTCAGTTACATAGCAGTCTCGAGCGGTGTCTTGATCTCCCTCTACTTCCCCTATTCCGTTATCGGTTGGATCTTTCATTGATAGCTTCATTTTGTCGAAAGTATGCTTGAATAGGATATTCACCGAGCTTCCAGTGTCTATTAAAATTCGGAAAACTTTGGCTGGTCCGAACCAGGCAGAGATGACCATAGGATCCATGTGCGGGTACTGTCCTCCCTCTAGATCGCGCCTACTGAATGTGATGTCGTTATTCTCTTTCCGTTTCGGGTGGCGTTCTTCCATAACAGAATTAACGTAGCCTTCAGCGTTCCTCAGTGACTTACCGTATCTTTCCATCTCCGCCCAGCTTCTGTCGGCGATGTGCGGTCCTCCTGATATGGTGTGGACCACTATCTTCTCTTGACTAGAGCCGCTGGTGTTGCGATTTCCCCCGCCTGCTTCTTGGGGGGGCAATCCAGGATGCTCATTGGCAGGAGTCGAAGTCCTGTTCTGGCCTTTTACATAGCGCTCCAGTCTCCTCCTTCTAATGTGTTCTTCAATCAAGTCCCGGAGATGGTGGCATTCATTGGTATCATGTCCGTGGGATTCGCGGAAGCGGCAGAACTTCCCAGATTTGAGCGCGCTATCTGACTCCTTCTTATGCGGGGGGCGCTTGTATTTAACTTCGTCTTGGGTGGCTAGGAAGATGTTTTCGATCGTTTCATTCAAAGGAGTTTAAGAGTCAAATCTTGGTCCTGGTCGATATAAGCGCTTTTCTCCCTTTTTGCCCCCAGCATTGTCTCTAGAGTCATTTCTTCGAACATCCTTTGCTGCAGTGGGGAACCTGTCTGTAGCCGTCTTAGCCTGTTGCCCTGATTGCCTCTCAGTGGCAGCGTCCTCAAGTCTCATATACTTTCCAGCTTCATGGAAGAAATCAGGTAAAGTAGCTGGTTTTTTCTTGGTTAGTCTTCTAGCAAATTTAGTATCTGGATGTACACCACTGCAAAGAGCCATTAGGATAAGTTTCTCGTCGGCATCTTGGACTGCGGTTGCCGCGGCGTTGAATCGGGTTAGATATTGTTGCAATGTCTCTTTGGGTTTCTGTTTGATATTAGATAAGGAATAAGCGTCCTTGGGTTGCTCCACATGAATGGGAAATTAACTGATGAACTTTTCTTTCAACATTTCCCATGAGCTGACGGACCCTTGGGGTAGGTGGCAGAACCAGGAGGCAGCTAGGTCTGCCAAGAATAGTGGGAAGCATTTACACAACACTCCCTCTGTTGCTCCGCTCATGAGCATATGCTGGGTGTACCTCTGTAAGTGTACGATGGGGTCAGAGGTTCCCTTGTAAGGTTCCATCGTTGGCATTTTCCATTCTCGGAGGGTGATGGCAGTTTCAATATTGCGGGTGAAGGGGCTGGTTACCCTAGCATCTATCCCCCGATCCCTTTCCTCCCGTTGGACGCACTCTTTGAACAATCGCGCCATCCTTTCATCAGAACTTGGAGCGGACAAAAATGAGCTTGGTTCTTCCCTGCGGGATTGATTCCGTCTAGATGACTTGTAGGGATGGTATCGTCTGTCACTCCTAACATTTTCCAAATGCTGTCTCTGCTCTTCCAGGGGCATGCTGGGGTCAGCCATAGTTGGCCCTTGCCTTGATCTTCCCCTGCTGGGTTCTGTTCTCAGCGCTTCCTCGGGTCCAACTTCGGGCTGGACTCCAGCTCGGCCCCGTCTACTGGTGTTTTCATGGTTAGGTAGCATGACAGGCTCAGCTACATCCGACCCTTGCCTGGCACCTCTCCCGTTGGGTTCGGCTCCAAGTGTTTCCTCGGGTCGGACTTCGGGCTGAGACCGGGCTCGGCTCCTACCATGGCTGTTTCTATTATTAACCTCTTCGAAGAAGAAAGGTCTTTGTCGCCTTCCAGATCCTCCAGATTGGGACTCGCCCCATGATTCGGTGTTGCGGTTGGATTCTTCAGCATCCCTTAGGCGTGGCATAAGTTGGTCCACCAAGGCTTCTAGTTGAGATGCGAAGCGGTTAGTTACTTCAGCTACAACCCTGTCTAGATTTACCCTAGTAATTGGTTGTTCCACGACGGGGGCTGTTGGATTTGCCTGATTTTCATCTGGTATTGCTGTTAAAATGGGATGATTCTCTTGATTCGGGGCCACTGGATCTGGGATACTTCTAGTTGCGACGTTCTTTCCCTTATTAACATCTCTCCTATGCCTGGAAGTCATGTTGTCGGAGCAAGGAACGATGCTACGAGGAAGAAGGTTGAGTAGGAGAAGCTGTAGCTTCTAGCTCGGCTCTCAATGAAAGCACCACAAATGTTTGCACAAAAAATGGGCAAACACCTCCAAGTCGTGTGAATTAGTCGATTTTATGTTGTTTCTAGTGATTTGGGTTATTTATGCAAATATATGAAAAACAGGGACTAAATTGTAAAAGACAAACAGATTTATAGTGGTTCGGCCAGAACGTGCCTACGTCCACTTTATATGTTATTCTCCTTTTTCTTTCAGATTACAAGTACAAAGCTTTGTATACAAGTATATGAAAGTTGTTTGAAAGTTCCTTCCGTGCTTGAGCTCTCAAACTTGTCTGCCATTGTTGTACCCCTGTCCCTCTATTTATAGAGTGAGGTTGGGGGCAGGGGTCTTGGATGTATATAGCTGCTGGTGGTCCTAGGCTGAAGCAATCTGGTCTGGCACATCTGGTTCGGCATGCCTTGGTTCGACCGTGCTTGGAGAAGGTTGGTTCGGTAGCAGCATGGGTCGGTGGTAACATGGATCGGTGATGGGTGGATGGATCTTGGATCGGTGGTAGATGGTGTTGGGTGTTGCTCCGGTGGAGGTTTGTTCGGTGGTAGGAGATTGGTTCGGCGGTGGGTTTGGACCGGTGGCAAGTTGATTCGGTAGGAATGATGTGGAGCCGGTCCGGTGGTACTTTCCAGGGCTTTGATTTCGTGATGGGGGCTTGGAGATGGGATCTGGTCCGGTCGTGCCCTTGGCTTGGTGGTGGTGAAAACGCCCCCAACAGATGGAAGATAGAGACCCGCAGAGACGATTGATTCCATGTGTACGCCCCATGTCACCTGCACAGAATTTAAAAAACAACAAATTAGCAAAGAGTAGTGTGACGATGGAAATTTAAGTGCAAGGTGAAGTGCATGTGTTTGTGTGTGTCCTAGTGTTTCCCCACGACGGACCCTTTGCTAATGGGAGTTTTTTCTCCCTGAGTTTGGGCTTGAACGTCTGCATCGCCTCTGATGGGCGAGTGAAGTTTAAGTGCCTCTGGATCATCGAAATCATAATTAAGTAAATCGTCTGGTATCGAGAGGTTTGAGAGGCCCTTTAAAGAACTATCTAAACGTTGTGAGGAAGCCTCTTTCTCTTTTGAAATAAGTGTAACTTTAGAGGTTGCACCAACTTTTTCCTTCCTTATCTTGTACGTCAGTTTCATTTTCCTCTTCGAAGGGGAGGATGACGTTTCGATGTCATGAACTTCAACTAATGGGTCCTGAGTAGGACCAACGTTCTCATCTTGTGCTTCGGGTGTTTCATTTTCTTTGATTTCTCCTTCTTCTAGTGTGCCAGGAGCGTTGCGTGCTGAAGACTCATCTTGTTTTTTCCCTTTACTAGAGGCGGTCCTGGGTATGGAAACGGCCTGAGGAAGGCTTATCCGATGGCCTTCTCCCAACAGTCCAAACCTCGAAAGTGACTCATTTGAAATGAGAGTTTGGATGTCTCGTTCGTCAGCAGGAAGGGCTCTAATAGCTTCGACGGCTTTATAATATCCGCGGCCGTCAGGACGTGGATTGATACCTAAAAAGATGGAAAAAGGAATTAGAAGAGGCACGGCTTTGACCTAGCATGAATATCGATCCAGAGAAAAGACTTACTTCCTTCCACCCATCTCCTCATGAAACCAGGAAGGCAACGGACATAAAACCATTCCTGCTTTACAGGGCGAACTTGCTGCATGCCCCAGTTAAGATTTGGCATTTGTGGTGCGGCTCGAGAAATATGAAAGAGGGGCTATCTCTCCGCTTCTTAATCATGTGTGTGTGTGTATCTGATGTCACCTGGGGTAGGAGGCCTGGAGAGTACATTCATGAAGAGGATGTGGGTACCGTAAATGAAGGCGTGGCTGTTCGGGTGCAGCTGTGATGGGGTAATGTCAATGTACTGCAGCACGTCCTGAAGAAATAAGTTGAACGGTGGCACATTGCCGACCCAGCACATAAACTTATTACAAGCTACATGTCCAACTGGCGGCAAGTGTGGACGATCGTGCCCCGATGTAACTAATACATCGTTGAAGGGGATTCCATGGACGGAGCATATCGGACGGAGTGCACTTTCATTGATCTTAGAAGCATGTGAATCGACCGGGTTGTCCAAGAAAATTGAGGCCTCCAGGGCGTCGGGAGCTAAGTTATGAGCAGGGGAAGTCGACGGGTTTGAAGTATCTGCAACTCCTTGTTTGGAAGACGGCCCAGGTCTATCTGAGATCATGGAGGAGCTAGATTTCTTAGACATCTTTGGTAGAAATTGAATCTAGTAGAGCACCTGTTTGAACTATACTTCAAAAACAATCGACGATAGACTTAACAACATAAGTATTCCCCCGTGTGGTGTATGGACTAGTGCGATAATTAAAATATAAGTGCTGAGAAATTGAAAGTCATGGAGTTAATAGTATAAAGTTGAGCTTCGAATCGTCGCCTTCAAAGACCGTCATCGTTGACCGTCTCCAAAAACGTACCCTATGGTGTTTTTAATTTAGGACTCAAACATTGGCGCTGTATGTTACAGGAAATTATCCATTTTTGTTGATTTAGGTTCAGGCTTGTGATTACTAAAATTACGAAGTTATCAGTCCAGATTAGTTCGATGTGCTAGTTTACTTAGGTCCATGTCCTTGTTTTTGTCATAAGATTAGGCAAAGTAAATGTTGATCGGCCTAAGTATCGTTCGGCCAAACTATCAGTCGGCCTAAGTATCGTTCGACCGAAATATCGTTTGGCCTAATTATCGTTCAGCCTAAATGTTGTTCGGCCCAAATGTCGTTCGGATAAACTATCGAACGTCCTAAGTATCGATCGACATTCGAGCCGTTCGGCTTAAGCGCTATTCGGCCAAAATATCGATCGGCATCCTGTCCATTCCCCACTACCTTCCAATTTTTCCACTCCAATTTCATTCGGCATGGGGAGGTCATGTCGAGCCGCTACAATGCACCTTCCACCTTTCTCTTCTCCAATCCATCCACCTCGAAACCACCTAAGAGCATACTAAGTTCCACCCCTAGAACACGACCGAGCCTCAATTCATCACCCTTACTCACACGCCCCTACTCTCTACGGTCTATGAAAGATTCACAAATTCGAGTAATATCTAATGTCTTCTAATTTGAGAGGGTGATCAAAAGCTTCTTACCGAAGAGTACGGAGAGAGCTCAAGGATCTATGAGGTTAGGATTGAAGGTTGTTAGAACATAACTTAGGAAAGGCGTGATGGATTCTAGAGAGGTAAGTTGCAAGTTCTTGAAAAATAATGGAAGTAAAAAGTGAAAAGATGAGAAGAAGGAAAATGCCGACTTTTATAGGAGAAGAGGGGAAGTCGAAGAGACTATGACCGGTAGAACCGGTCAAAGCTACATCATTCGGCATCAGCATACAAAGCCATTCAGCATACATGGAGCGTTCGGCTTCGGCTATACTTTTCAGCATTAGCATGGTGTTCGGCACATATCGCCTCACCTGGCAATCAAGGGAAGTCACCATTGAGGAAACTAAACCACGGCTTGGAGCAAAGCACAGTGGACACGTGATTCAAAGCGCACCACGTTCGACCAAGTGATGCACTTTGGGGGACAAGTGTTACCTAGAGATTTGACCAGGCAACTAAGTAATCGACATTAGCATACTGTTCGGCATTTATGAGTCGTTCGGCATCCAGATCGTTTGGAACTAGAGAATGCTTGGCATTTATGGGACGTTCGGCATTTATGGGACGTTCGGCATGCATGAGCGTTCGGCATTTAGAGACGTTCAGTATTGTATATTGTTCGGCATCTATGGACGTTCGGCACGGCAGAGTCATTCGGCATTCCATACTGTTCAGCATCCAAACCTTGTTCGGCACATCACTTCGTTCGGCATAAATCTCTTTCGGCATAAATCTCTTTCGGCATTCGGGATCGTTCGACATCCATTGTCTTTCAGCACAAATACCTCGTTTGGCAATCAGGGTGTTCGGCATCACTTCGTTCGGCATGAGGATACCATTCGGCATTCGTGCCTTGTTCGGCATTTTGCCGTTTGGCATCTATGGATCGGCATATAGAGATCACTCTTTTTGGACCAAGCTACTTAGCTACCAGGCCCGCCAGGGAAGTCCAATCCATCTTCGTCTATAAATAGAGAGGCAGGGGCATGGTGAAAGGGACCTTTTTTGGAGAAAACCGGGGAGACGCTGCTGCATTCAAGACTCACTCAAGACTTATCTTTTTTGCTTAGCAATTGTGTTCAATATAATTGGTATACGGATTGTATCTGTAATCCATTATCGATAAAAGCAGTAAAGATTAACCTCAAAGTGAACGTAGGCAATTACGCCGAACCAGTATAAATCTGGTGTTCATATTTTTTGCATTTAAATCTGCATATTATCCTCTGTTTAACTTACTTTCTTCATTAATATCTCTACACAATCTCTCTTAAGGGTGTGAGTGACCAATTCTCGTGCTAACATAGGTTATTTGAAAATCTTTAAAGTAAAGATTTATTTAATATTATAGAAGTGATTATTTAAAGTTTTAATTGATATTTTTTTAGAAAATGGATATTTAAATAGTTATACCCTATCTACTAGTTTTATTTAAAAAAATTGTTTGGACTTGAATTTTTATATGAAATATTGGTATAATAACTTCATAACTAATATTTAAGCTAGCATTTTAAAATAGTTTTACTTAAAATGTTTCCGAGTATATTTTGGATAAGTATTTGAAATTATTTTTAAAGTATTTGCACTCGGCAGATTTTCAATGGAAATGAATTAATATTTGGAAATATATTCCTTGTAAGGAAAAATGATTTGAAATTTGTTTCAAATGATTTGAAATGTGGAAAGTGATTAGAAATTTGTTTTCAAACGGTTGAAGTGTTAAATTTTTGTCTTACGAAGATATTTTTTTGAAAATAAATAATAAGGGAAAATTGTTTGAAAATTGATGATTGTTGTGAATTATTGATTGATAGTTGAATAACCGACTATCAATATTGGCTTTTTTATGGCATTTGAATTTCGATGTGACCTGGGGTCGGATTCTAAATGGATATTTAAAAGCCACATTAAACCTCTGTGAATGTGATGGATCTTTTGTTTAAAAAAATCAAAGTGGAAATTTGTTGTGATTTGTTTGAAATTTGATTGAACACTTATTTTAAAAAATAAGTGCTTGTTATTCGATTAGCCGGGAGAGGACCTTGTGTCATAAAACCCATTTCGAATAATGATACGAGAAATGGGGTTGCAATTGAAGATGGTGTCGAAGACCGGGTATTTTCAAAAACGAAAGGATTACCTGTCGAATGTCTTTGCACCGGGTTGCTCCGATATAGAGAGTTTATCACCCTTTGTGATGGGGATTCCGAAAATCACTAGTGAATATCCGGATTTGCAAGGGCCTGTTTGAAGTGCCTTCGGTTCCGTTCGATCCGGGAACAGACTTGTATGGATGTGTGTCTGACGTTACACTTTGACATGTAAAGCTGGTTTCTATCAAATACTTTTCTGTTGGTGGCGGAGAATTTATTCTCTTAGCTTCATACCCTTTTCTGAGACGTACGAGCTCAAAGGTTATGTAGTTGACAGTTACTAGTGATACATTCCCAATTTGGTAATGTGGCATACGAAGTGCTACCGATCATTTGTTGATTGAAGTATGGATTTTATGAAAAGTGCAGCTTTGCGGACGAGACTTTGTCGGACCTCATAACCTGGAAATGGTCGAAACAGAAAAGATGCAGCAAGGTTATTGGGGGTAGCGCCCCCTGAGGGTATGTCATTTCGTTCTGGAAAAAGGTGGTATCATGGTATGGAGCCCAGATATTTAACCTATGTGAATGCTGCAAATTTATTACTTTGTGGTTGTTGGTGTTGAGGATCCTCGGATAAAGGTCAGTTACGACCGGGGATGGCATACTCGTGTCAGTAGTTACCTAGTTACAGAGGTAACCCGGCCTTGTGTTAGCACAGGAAGTTCCTTAGCCTAACTATTTATTGGAAATCCAATCACCAATACATGCCCTTTACGATTGCAATTGTATAACCTGCCATTCTTAAATGGTAGCTATAGCAGGCATATTATAATGGTGCCTATGCTGGCTAAGATTAATATTATACTTTCAAAAGGTTTTCTACACTATGGACTAATAATAATATTATCAAAAAGGATTTTCGTATCAAGCATGTTTGACTATCATAAGGAGAAATCTCTCCCAAGTGTGCGATTGCATTGTGTGTATGCCGGGAGGCCTTATGGTAGTTTCATTTTCCAAAAAGCATTGCGAATTTCTTTTATTCCCTTTTTGTTTTGTTTTTGTTAAAGATGACTATTTTTAAGATATCACACCAGTCCCATGACTGACCTGGAGTTTACTGTTCCCTTTCTAAACTCTGGGTGCCCATAATTTTCCACACGGGCAGCATAGAGTTAGGTTATTAGTTATTCGGGAGCGAAGTCAAAAAGTTGTTGTGGAGGTCTGGAGCAAGCTGGATGGCGAGGCATATCACTTGTATATGTAATATTTCTTCTCCGCTGTTTGTTGTTGTAAACTCTGATGATGTATGTATAAACCGATATAATGTTCTTGTTGTAAAAATTATTCATTTATCTATTATATATTGTTCCGCTGCGAAATATGATATTCTGTTATTGTTTCAGTTGGATCGATTTCACCCCAGAGGAGGGGTGAATTAGGTGATGCTATTAATTATAAAAATTTAATGAGGAAGTTTATATAAAATTATTTCAACACAGATATATCAGAATAGCAGCACAAATGATAGCAGAAGAATAAATGCAGAAATAGAACGACACAGAATTTATCTAGCTTCGGCAAAACCCTGCCAACATGCTGCCCCCAAGGTTTCTAATAGAAATTAAACAGTCAGACGCTTACACACGTAAACTCGCGACACCAGCTATCGACTAGCCTTAACTCTACGCTCAAAACCCTGCCACAACTCAGCCACCGAGTTGCGAATTCTCAAATACGCCATGTAGTTTGTCCTTTAGTCACACAACTAGTAGTTATAAGTTTTTAAAGAAGAAAATACAAATTGAAAACAATTAATAAAACGAAACCCTAATTTTAACTACTTTAAAGCCAACAAACACTATTTTAAGTCGGCCCAGACTAAAATTAAAAGAGCGTCCCTATTTCAAAAGAATTATCACTTCGGCCCGTATCCCTTTTATTTGCCTGTCTCTCTTATTTCTTTCATTCGTTCCTCAATCTGAAATTAGGGCTTCCTAGAAATGAAGGCGCCTACTTCGTTAATCGATCAGGTTGGTTGTTCTCATGATTGCATGACGATCGATTGTATTTTTCACTTCGCACATGGCTGCTCCTTCTCGATCTAGTTCGGTGATTTGGTATGTGATTTATTGCTTTTGCTTTACTGTTACGCTTGCTTGAACTCGATGATTTTTACGCCAGTGATGATTCGGTTTATATAGGGTTTAATCCCCTATAATTTCGTTCACGTGTACTCACTGAATTCGTCTAAAAAATTTTGGCTTGCCGTTCGATTCAAGTTGAATGTTGATGATTTGCACTGACTTGTTCAAATTCGTATAATTCTTTGTTACTTTAATTTCATGGCTTCGATTTTGAACTGTTCATTTTTCTTGGTCATCATGATTTCGATTCTGGTTTGACGATGTTGATTTATGTCGGCCAGTGATTTGAATTTGTTTCTTATGACTTGTTCAAAACTATTACATTGATATAAACGGCTTTGAAGTTGCGATTTCTTGATTACCTCGGCTTTGAATTCTTTGGTACTTTTACTTTGGTCACTTTGAACTGCAGTTTGAAATCTCCTCTCTCTTTGTTCGAACTATCCATGTCACTTGCTTGTGTTAGTATTGTCTCGGCTTTGGATTTGTTCGAACTTGATACTGTCTGGAACTTCAATGTTTGAAATGCATACAAACTTGGATTCTTTGTGTACTTGTCTCTTTTTCGAGTCTGATTATTGTAGATGCAAACTTCAAAAACTTTTGAAGTTTTTGAAGTTTGCATCTATTAGGTTCACTGTTTTATATGTTGGTGACTTCGGTTATGCTTTGTCCTGCAATATGTTTTCAACCTGATGCCGAACATGCTTGATATGAAATTATGGTGGCTTCGCTTTCACATTTAGGTTGTTGTTCTTTTAGCACTGCTTACTGTTAGTCTTCATGTAGCTTGACTTGAGTTTGAGTTGCTGCCATTAACTGCTGCACTGCATCATTGATACATATGTATGTCTTGCAGAAATGTTGCATTCACTTGCATCCATATTGTCACTGTATCATGTTTGAGATTGCTTATTTGAGATGCTGTGGCCTTCACTTGATATTTTCACAGACATGTACACTTATTTGGTTCATTGGTGTTTGAACATTCATGTTGTTCATGCTGTCTGGATTAGTGCAGTGTGCATTTTAGCTTGTAACTGTGTCACAGTGATGCATCAAGTTGTTGTGTTTGAAACTCAAACTATGTTGGTTCATCATTTTTGTTGCTCTGTTCACTACAGAAGGATTTGGTTCATTTTCATGTGTTGCTTGTTTACCACTTGGTCAAGCTTTTCTTGTGTGGTCAGTTCCACTTGCTGTTCTGGTTTGATGTACTTCATTGAGTTTGACTTGTATTTATAAGCTGGTCTGGTTCACTGTATACTTGGTGCCTGGTCTTTGACTTTGTCTTGTTTGACATGAAATTGTTCATTTGTGTTGTACATCCATGTGCCTCTTTGGTCTTTCAACTTTGTATATGTCTCGCTGGCCTGTTTCACTGTCATGTGTATATATGTGCACAGTGCACTTCGTTAATTGGCTTTGGCTTCTCTCTGGTCATGGATGATCTCTCTGGTTTATATGATGCACTTGTTTGCTTCCCTGACCTATTGCACTATAAGCTTCGTGCGTACTTTTTCTTGCTTTAACCTGAACTGGTCTGGTTTGCTTCCATATCATGGCTGGTTTGAGTTTTGCTGCTTTCATGTATACTTGATGTGTGTTGTGCATTTGTAGTTGAATTGAGTACATTTGTCTTGTGTTCATTGTGTAGCATGCTCGACCTGATGCTTGTGATTACTACGATTGTTGCGTTATGGTGAGTTGCCTTTCGTAATTGTAGTCTGGTCTTGGTTTTGAAGTCTCTGATTAACTTGGTTCATGCCAGGCTTCTGTTTTGTATTGGTGCACTTGATATCTTCACCTCATTTTACATTTCCTTAAGTCAGGTTCCAATATGTATGCACACATGTCTTTTTATTTGGTCTCTAGTAGTTGCGGTATCATTTACTTGTACACATTGTATTCTTGGCTGAGACTGTGTTCTTGTTTGATTGTATTTGAATTCTTGTGCTCGATGGTTTTGTGATATTTTGTAGTGCACCTGAGTTGAATCCATCTTGTAGCTCGGGTTTGACCTTGTGCTGATATTGTGACATTATTTTTATTGCACCTGGGTTGAACCCGGCGTTTTGGGTTTGACCTGTGCTCGCTTGTCCCTACAATTTTATCAAGTGTATATATCGGTGTGCACGGCCTTGTGGCATGTATAGTGATACACTGTGCATGTCACAAGCTGTTCGTGTATGATGAATTCAAATTTAAATGATGACGAATAACCCAAATAACTGAGGCAAATATTATTTTCAAAATCCATATTCTATTTTACACTACAAAAATATTTTCTTTTCTATTTTACTGTGTCAGTATTTATTTTTGCAGAATGCTCAGATGCTAGATTCAAGTTGAAGATAAAATACAAGTGAATGAGTGAATTGTAGTGAGGTACATTTGTAAATGAAAGATTGTGATGTAATTGAATTTATATTGTAATAAAAATTGTATATGTATAGTGAGAGCTTGAATTTGTACTATTCAAAATTGTAATAAATATTTGTTTGAATAAAATATCTGTTTGAATTTAAATTCCGTTTTAAATTCCGTGTTATTTATTTTATTCACCAAATATTTATTTAATTATGTGAAAAATATAATAGTACATTAACAAATGCATTTAAATGAATATATATATATATATATATATATGTTTATTATCATCAAACAAAAATCACATGCTCTCATATTCAACATTCTCCCCTTTTTGATGATAACAAACATATATTTAAGATTTTGAATTTGTTAAATGTATTTGATCATTCAATTTGCTCCCCCTATTTGAATGCTCCATCTCTACACAAAGCTCCCTTTCATATATGCATGTAAATAAAAATATGCAAACAAGCCTAGATGCAAATAGAAAATATTTGACCTTTTGTTGTCAAAATCATAACTTTTCTATCCCCCTTTTGTTATCAACAAAAGAGTAATAATGTTGGAAAAATAGAGATAAAGTGATAGATATTAATACAACATTAAAACTAAATCTAATATAAATATTAAATTTCAATAAAAAAATCAAACAAAAATCATAAATACTCTGTTAGGCGCATATTCCACTTTTAGAATGGTATGAATGATGTCATCATATAAAACCATACACTTGTTTCTATTTATGGTATATTTATTCAAGGAATTTAAATATCTATTAACCATGCATAACCGCTAGGACTTTAAATGTGATTAGTAGTATTCCACTTTTAAAAAAAATGAATTCAAGTATCTTCTAACCATGCATAACCGTGAGGACTTTTAAATGGGATTAGAATCAACTTCTTTATTTAATAAATCAATTTTGAGATGCGTTCCATACATGCATAACTGTGAGGACTTTTAAATGAGCATGGAAGCAAATAATCAAAAATTCCAAATAATTCACCCATGCATAACCGTGAGGACTTTTAAATGAGAGTGAATACTTTGTTTTTAAAAAAAAATTAAAATGAAAAACGAATGATTCCTGTTTAAATCACCATATATTGACGTACTATAATGGATTTTGATGAGTGATGGTTAATAGAAATATGGTAGAAATAGAAATGGTCATGGAATTTTTACCAACAAATAGTGTTTAAAACTCTTGTTTAAATTTCTAAAGAAATTTACTAATTATACCGTCTCAAGTTATAATATATGATTAATATCAACACTCATCACTTTTTCAATCACTGTTTATTCTTTTGATAATTAGTAGGAAGTCAGATGAGTCAATGTAGTCATTTAACATCAAATTAAAAAATAATTATAAATCAGTTTTTCTAAAAATGACAAATCTGAAAACAAGGTCAAAAATGATTTTCTAGAAGGGGTTTTATGAGAAAAATTTCTACTATTTGAAAATTATTTGAAATGAAAAATATGCAAATATTTTCTTTGAAAAATGATGCAGTTACTAAATGTCTCATCAATAACGTTCCACTAGTAATTTTTCTATCAACTAGATTACCAGTGTAATCTGCATCTGAATTTTTCTTTCACTCGAAATTATCATTAGTTAAATTTGATAGACCAGACCGTGAAGTATGCATCAAAATATCTTAAAATCAATTTGAACAACGTTTTAAACGTAATTCTCTTGAATTTGAATTTAAGCCATGTAAATAATCAAAAAACGTGAATATAAAGTCAGCCGTAAAATAACCAAATGTATTATCATCCAATAAAACACTATCATTAGTCCAAACTATTACATATGAAGTAGCTCAAAGATTCTAGAGATTTTTAGAGTGTTCTTGGCATAAGAGTATAATTGGCCAACAATTTTGAATAAGTCAGAATCAAAGTCATCATTCATTTCATCATCACATTACTGGCTGATTTAATTCAAATCTGATACGATGCATATTATCACATTAGTATATTGTTCAAGATGAATATACCATTACCTTTTTTACCTTTACGATATTTTTTTTCGTTGTGGCCCATTGTGATTCTGTCACCTTTATACTAGGCTAAGGAAATTTGCTTTGTTGCCCGTTGTGTTTATGGAACAGCCAAAATCCAGATAACACTATTGTTGTTCCTTAGCCTACCACCACTCCTGCACGATAAAAGATTTTTGTGACCTATTTGTTTTTATAGGTCCATGATTGTTAGTGGCAGAATATTTTGAAAAATAATTTTGTGGAGACCCAAAACTATTTATATATGTTCCTTTCGGCACCCAGATTTGTTTAACTTTGGGAGATTTTATATTTGTGCCTTTAGGAACCCAAATTGGTATAGTTTTCACGTGTTTGGATCTATACCAACAATTGTTTTGATTGCGTCCAAACTTTCTACAAATTGTGCACATTGAATCGACTTGATTAATTTCATTTCTGACATTTTTAGATTGATTATATCCAAGTCTTTGTCTAACTGTATTAACAATTTGTTTTCCTAATAGCATATTCAACGATTTTTCACTTTTTGAAAATTTATCTAAATTCGTTGACAATTGTTGGACTTGTGTTTTAAGAGATTCATTTTCGTTTAACAATTGTGTGCACCTTTTAATATAATTTTCTCTTCTCGCATTTTCATTCTCTTTCAAAATCAGAATTTCATTTTCAAGCGATTTATTTGTGATTTTTGATTTTTTAATCTCTTCTTCGAATGTTAGACACTTATCACACTTAGGGATCCTATTTTGATAGGTTTTAACTAATTCGTCAAGTTGTTTATTCAAATCTATCAAATTATCTTTTTGTGATTCAAGTTTGGCACACTTCTCCCTAAGTCGTTCAAAATAGCCATTTACTTCGTGGAAATATATAAGTAATTCTGTGTGAGTGAGTTTTGATACCTCGCTTGGCTCGTCATCATCTCTATCAGTTATAGCACTTTGAAGGCACCGATCAGCTTTCTCACTCTCACTGCTATCACTTTTATTCCACATGGTTGTAGCATTTCTCCTTCTTAATTTCTTTTCATGGTCGAGTTGAATTCGGGGATAATTGGGCTTGATATGACCGGGTTTGTTGCACTTGTGACAGATGATCTCCCGTTCTTCTGGGTTGTCAAATGCCTTGAATATTCTGCTTTTCAATTTTTGATTTAGAGCTGGATTTCTATATTTGCGATTCCACTTTTTGAATCTCTTCATTAGTAATGCCAGCTTTGCTGCTCCAACTGCATCATCGTCCTCATCACTACTGCTTTTTACCAATCCTATTAAGCTCGTTTCTTTAGCTGAGTCCATTGAGGAGGATTTCTCATTTTTGTTAACTTTTGCACCATATATTGCATCAAAAGCATTCCAAATTTGCTGTGCATTTTCACAATGAGAGATAAAGTTAAAATTATCTTGATTAATATGAGAATATAATATATGCATAGCAAGATCATTAATCAAGTTAATTTTCTCATCTGTTTTATCGCACCCATTTTCAATAATATCCCAACATTTAATATTAATAAATTTTAAATAAAATTCCATTTTCAATTTCCAGTTTAAAAAATCTTTTCCATCAAAAATAGGAGGGATTATATTAGAACGACCCTTGGAAAAAGTAGCCATTTTAAAAAATCATATTTTTAAAAAAAAAAAAAATTGGTTTTTGAAAAATCAAAAATTTTAAAATAAAAATGGCTTTTGTACCTAGCTCTGATACCACTTGTAGGATCGATTTCACCCTAGAGGGGGTAAATAGGGTGATGCTATTAATTATAAAAATTTAATGCGGAAGTTTGTATTAAATTATCTCAACACAAATATATCAGAATAGTAGCACAGATAATAGCAGAATAATAAATGTAGAAATAGAATGATACAAAATTTACCCAGCTTCGGCAAAACCCTGCCTACGTGCTACCCCCAAGGTTTCTACCAGAAATTAAGCAGTCAGAGGCTTACATTTGTAAAATCGCGACACCCACTATCGACTATCCTTAACTCTACGCTCAAAACCCTGCTACAACTCAGCCATTGAGTTGCAAATTCACAAACTACGCTACGCAGTTTGTCCCCTAGTCACACGACTAGTAATTACAGATGTTTAAAGAAGAAAATACAAATTCAAAACAATTAATAAAATGAAACCCTAATTTTAAATAATCTAAAGCCCACAGACACTATTTTAAGTCGGCCCAAACTAAAATTAAAAGAGCGACCCATTTTCAAAATAATTATCACTTCGGCCATATCTCTTTTATTTGCCTGTCTCTCTTATTTCTTTCGTTTGTTCTTCAATCTGAAATTAGGGCTTCCCAGAAATGATGGCGCCGACTTTGTTGATTGATCAGGTTGGTTGTTCTCGTGATTGCTTGACGATCGATTGTATTTTCCACTTTGCACACGGCTACTCCTTCTCGATCGAGTTCGGTGATTTGGTATGTGATTTATTGCTTTTGCTTTACTGTTATGCTTGCTTGAACTCGATGATTTTTACGCCAATGATGATTGGGTTTATATAGGGTTTAATTCCCTATAATTTCGTTCGTATGTACTCATTGAATTCGTCTGATAATTTTTGGCTTGCCATTCGATTCAACTTGAATGTTGATGCTTTGCACTGACTTGTTCAAATTCGGATAATTCTTTGTTACTTGATTTCCATTGCTTCGATTTTGAACTGTTCATTTTTCTTGGTCATCACGGTTTCGATTCTGGTTTGACGATGTTGATTTATCTCGGCCAGTGATTTGAATTTGTTTTTTATGACTTGTTCAAAACCATTACATTGATTTAAATGGCTTTGAAGTTGTGATTTCTTGAATACCATGGCTTTGAATTCTTTGGTACTTTGACTTCGGTCACTTTGAATTGCAGTTTGAAATCTCCTCTCTCTTTGTTCGAACTAGCCGTGTCACTTGCTTATGCTGGTATTGTCTCGGCTTTGGATTTGTTCGAACTTGATACTGTTTGGAACTTCAATGTTTGAAGTGCTTAAAAACTTGGAGTCTTTGTGTACTTGTCTCTATTTCGAGTCTGATACCTTTTGAAGTTTGCATCTATTGGATTCACTATTTTATATGATGGTGACTTCGATTATGCTTTGTCCCGCAATGTGTTTTCAACCTGATGCCGAACTTGCTTGATACGAAATTCTGGCGGCTTCACTTGCAAATTTAGGTTGTTATTCTTTTGGCACTGCTTACTATCAGTCCTAATGTAGCTTGACTTGAGTTCGAGTTGCTGCCATTTACTGCTGCTCTGCTTCGTTGATACATATGTATGTCTTATAGAAATGTTGCATTCACTTGCATCCATATTGTCATTGTACCATGTTTGAGATTGCTCATTTGAGCTTATGTGGCCTTCACTTGATATTGGCATAGACCTGTACACTTATTTGGTTCATTGGTGTTTGATCATTCATGTTGCTCATGCTGTATGGATTAGTGAAGTGTGCATTTTAGCTTGTAACTGTGTCACCGTGATGCATCAAGTTGTTGTGTTTGAAACTCGAACTCTGTTGGTTCATCATTGTTGTTGCTTTGTTCACTACAGAAGGATTTGGTTCATTTTCATGTGTTGTTTTTTTACCACTTTCTCAAGCTTTTCTTGTGTGGTCAGTTTCGCTTGCTGTTCTGGTTTGATGTACTTCATTGAGTTTGACTTGTATTTATAAGCCGGTCTGGTTCCCTGTATACTTGGTGCCTGGTCTTTGACTTTGACTTGTTCGACATGAAATGGTTCATTTTTGTTGTACATCCATATGCCTCTTCAGTCTTTCATTTTGTATATGTCTCTCTGGCATGTTTCAATATCATGTGTATATATGTGCACAGTGCACTTCGTTCATTGGCTTTGGCTTCTCTCTGGTCGTGACTGATCTCTCTGGTTTATATGATGCACTTGTTTGCTTCCCTGACCTGTTTCACTATAAGCTTCATGTGTACTTCTTTCTTTCTTTAACCCGAACTGGTCTGGTTTGCTTCCATATCATGGCTGGTTTGAGTATTGTTGCTTTAATGTATACTTAGATGTGTGCTGTGCATTTGTAGTTGAATTGAGTACATTTGTGTTGTGTTTATTGTGTAGCATACTCGACCTGATGCTTGAGATTATTTTGAAACTGCTATTGTTGTTGCATTGTGGTGAGTTGCTTTTTGTAATTGTAGTCTGGTCTTGGATTTGAAGTCTCTGATTAACTTGGTTCATGCCATGCTTCTGTTTAGTATCGGTGCACTCTATATCTTCACCTCATTGTACATTTCCTTGAGTCATGTTCTAATGTGTATGCACACATGTCTTTGTATTTGGTCTCTGGTAGTTGCGGTATCATTTACTTGAGTACATTGTATTCTTGGTCGAGACTGTGTTCTTGTTTGATTGCATTTGAATTCTTGTACTCGACACTTTGTGATATTTTGTAGTGCACCTGAGTTGAATCCAGATTGTAGCTCGGGTTTAATCTTGTGCTGATATTGTGACATTATTTTTATTGCACTTGAGTTGAACCTGGCGTTTTGGATTTGACCTGTGCTTGCATGTCCTTGTAATTTTATCAAGTGTATATATCGGTGTGCACGGCCTTGTGGCATATACAGTGATACACTGTGCATGTCACAAGCTGTTCGTGTATAATGAATTCAAATTTAAATGATGACGAACAACCCAAATAACTGAGGCAAATATTATTTTCAAAATCTATATTTTATTTTACACTGCAAAAATATTTTCTTTTCAATTTTACTACGTCAGTATTTATTTTTGCAGATTGCTCAAATGCTGGATTCAAGTTGAAGATAAAATACAAGTGAATGAGTGAATTGTAGTGAGGTGCATTTGTAAATGAAAGATTGCTATGTAATTGAATTTATATTGTAATCAAAATGGTATATGTATAGCGAGAGCTTGAATTTGTATTATTCAAAATTGTAATAAATATTTGTTTGAATAAAATATCTGTTTGAATTTAAATTCCATGTTATTTATTTTATTCACCAAATGGTTATTTAATTATGTGAATAATATAATAGTACATTAACAAATACATTTAAATGAATATATATATATGTTTATTATCATCGAACAAAAATCATATACTCGCATATTCAACAGCTTTTGCTTCTTCTTCTATTTTTTTCTTTAACCCTAACGATTCAGTTTTTCGGCGTTCGATTGTGCGGTATTTGATATAGTGAACGTATTGATGTCAACTTTCGAAAGTCGAAAAATTGGATCGTTACAGGACCCGACTCCCGTGAGTTGGCATAAGATGGCTAAAATAGGAGCGATCGACGGGCTAAGAAGGTAGCACCTTTTATCGGACACACTCCTTCAATACCATTCTATTACTTTGTGATTGATTGGGGCCCTTTTTTATCTTGGGCGTGTGGCTTGAGGTGGACTGTAGTAACTGCTACGCTTTACCACCGCTCCGGAAGCGTAATTGGTATATCTACCCTGGCGTAATTGGTATATCTACCCTGACATTGCCTAATTCTGCCGAGTCACTTACCCTAGCGCGCATTGTACGAGTTTGGTTTTCTCCCGCCCGTGAAGTATTTAGGGTAATCTCCCAACCTGAAGATGCGCTGATATTGGATGGACTACTGGGACTATTATTGTGTTAAGGGTGAGATTAGTTAACTCCTTAACGCTATTTAAATGTAAATTTATTTTACTGCACACATTATTATAATAGCGAAATATTAGTAAATAGTTTAACGGATCCTTAAGAAATGTGAATCCCGAGCATCTCCTAAGTTAACGTACTTACGTTTGGCACTAAATATGAGATGTCAAATCCCGTAAACATCTCAGACGTCGTTACAATCATATTTATTTCTGTTGATTTAACTGACATAAGATATTTTAGTTCTGACTCGAGTATTTTGTCTTTTCAATTCGCTCAGATCAGTCTGAGCATTTCAGGATTCGTAGACTTTATTTCTGGGGGATGAAGACGATATTGTATTAATATTATTTATTATATTATTCCATTACATTCATACTGTTCCGCTGCATTATTTATTATTCTCTGTTATGTGTAACTCTGATATGTATTGTATAAGTAAAATCAAATGTTTTGTAAAACAGCTTTATGAAAAGTTTATTTGATTATTATATTTTGTCGTTCCGCTGCAAGATTCTGTTTTGTTTTTTCTTTCTCTGCTTTTTCTTATTCACCCTGATAACAATCCGCTCTTTTGTATGGTTTAAGTCTGACGTGTGTGTTTTATCGTCGATCTAAAGCGTACAAAAATGCGGGATGTTATAAATACCCACCATTTTGCCCGACAAATGCACAAAACGAGCAGTTGGGTGAACGGTTCATGCTTTCACCCTATAAACTAAATTTTTTTTTCTCCACTTAACTCGATGATTATTTCGTAACATAAGAACACATTACTCTTTGGTTAACAATTTCCTTCATGTGTCTCTTTCGTGTGCCTCTTTCACGTCGTTAAGAATACATCCAAAATAATGTGGATGAGAAGTGAAACACGTGGACCAAAATAAATAACAAAATTGAGAACTCATATAGCCACACAGTGCATGATTGTTACTTAGGTGTTGTCTTGATATTTTATGTTATTTTTTGTGAAGTAAAATTCTTTTTCTAGGTTGGGGCTTGGCCCTATGTGATGTACACTTACATCTGCCCCTCTGTTGTGCTGGGCTAAATATTGATGGTTTCCTGGATTGGGTGCCATTGTTCTCCTATCCTAATAAAAAATTAAAAATAATGTTATTAGACGCTTGTATTTTCGTTGTTTCTTGCATTTGACGAAACGCCCAACTTTCTACTTTCCTTTTTGGCTACTAGAAAAACTGTTTATCTTCCCTGTTCTGTTTCCTTTTTCTTTTAGTTCAACTACTCTATTTAAGTTTTGAGAAAAAACAACACGGTTACTGTTAAACGCGTCTACTTCTTTTGTATTGGTCAAATCGATGTCATCATATTACATAAGTACATTGTTTAGGCAATAATTTTCATCATTTATTATATTTATGCTACAGTATGTTGCTTTCCAGAAAAATAAAATATAGGATTCTCCCTTTCTTCAACTCCAATTGCATGATCTGGCCTTTCCACACCATATGGATCAGAAGAGATTTGCAAGATATACAGAATATGATTGATATCAAATGCCTATAAAATACTGAATTATCCTATATTTTCACCAAACCATTGATTTGTTAAATAGTTCTCTACTATTTTCTGCCATTTATATGTTTAGTTAAGATATATGGTAAAAAAAGAATTAAGAATATTTGTATGCATGACGCATGAAGTAATCAACATATATATATGTGTCAATAGTTGTTAAAAGAAGCAGCTTCAACTCCAGTAATAAGTCATACAAGCACATTTATTTTTATACATAAGTATCAATAGTTCAACTACTCTATTTTTCCGTTTATTTGAAAAGACAAAAATAAAAAAATAAAAAAAGGGAAAAAAGTAAAGCAATTAAGACCCATTTATACGTTTAGTTGAGATACATGGTTGAATGAAGAATACTTTTATGCATGAGTCATGAAGTAATCAGAAAACATAAATACCAAATTTTGTTAAAGAAACAAGTCCAACTCTCCTAATATAAATTGGAAAAACACATATGCATCATGTGAGTCATGCATGATCAAACAGGAATCGGTCTCCAAACAAAAATAAAAACAAATAGAACCTTCCAACCATTCATAATTTTCTTCTCCAATCCAAACAAGAACTCTTCTCTTGTTTGACCTTATTTTCAATTGTAAAAGTCAGTGCCGGCCAACTCCATGTTTGATGTTTTCTCCTCTTTAATATATATACATCTCTTAACCATTTTCTTTCAAAATTCATTCAAAATGAGCTCCTTCTCAAAACGTTTTCTCTCTTTGATCATCATTATATTCATTCCTTCAATCTATGCCTTCCCATTTGACTGGAACACATTCTTAAACCTAACAGACTGCCACCCAGGTGAAACAAACCCATTCCTACCCAACATGAAGCAATATCTGCAGAATTTCGGGTACATTGATTCACAAATGGAGAACTTCACCGAAACGTTCGATGAAGGCCTTGAAAATGCTCTTAAGGTGTACCAGGAGAACTTTGGTCTTAACGTGACTGGAATACTTGATTTTGATACAATTGGGAAGATGATGCTGCCTAGGTGTGGGGTTGCTGATATAATAAATGGCACTTCTTCCATGCATTCTGGAAAGTTCCAAGGCAGGAATTTGTATGCTTATTTTCCTGGGAACCCGACATGGCCGAGCTTTAAGAAGGAGTTGACTTATGTGATTGCTTCTACTTCTCAAGTTTCAATCGATCCTTCTGTGATTAAGAAGGTGTTTGCTCGTGCGTTTAACAGGTGACTGTTCTCTCAATTTTGAATTATGTTTGTGTATTCTAGTAGGATTGTGAATTTGTATCCTGAAAGTGCCTACACAATTCAGGAAAATTTTCATACATTTTTTTTCAACAATATCAAGTAGAGTTGCATTATTTTAGAGCATTTTGATCAATTATTCTTCCTGTGCATATAAAAGTACAATTTAAATATGTGAAGAACAGCAATTTTATACACGTAATAATTATTTAAAATCTTTTGCTGAGTTTTTATAAGAAAAACTGCGAATGGTTTCTATTAAAATACACAAATTTTGGGTGGTGAATTTCCACTAAATTAAACGAAAATGAAAAGAGAAAAAAAAAAAAAAAAAAAACAGGGAAAGGGGTGGAGGGGTTTTGGGTTTCGGGAGGTGGGGGACCTTTGTTTTCCTGTTATGTGAAAAACTATTTTACAAATCTGTTTTTGAATTGCTGTATATTTAAAAAACTGTGAATTGTTGTCCAAATTCGTCAATATCCATTGCTAGCTCATTTGGCAAAATAACATTAATAAAAATATCCAATGACACAATTGTATAAATGAAAATAAACCTCTTTGCTATTTGTTTGAAGTATATGTTAAAACGTCAATTCATTTCACGACGCAAGTAACGCAAGTAGGAGAGAAAATTTACTTTCAAAGCTCACTCTTTTGACATTGCTACCTACTACAGTGTTATGATCAAATTCGTATGTGTCAAAACTAAGAAAGTAAATTATACAAACACAGTCTTACACAACATACAAGATAGAAAACAGGTGATATAGATTAGGAGTTTAAAGTCATATATTTGAAGAAATGACTATGTAAAAATCCTTTGATCTCAATATTGTCCGGTGCCAAACTAAAACATGTAAAGGATAGACATTTGAGTTCTAGATAGACAAGAGAAACAACTTCACATATTTTGAATTAAATTGGACTATAGAGAATGTGCATTTAAAAAAATAACTTCACATATTTTATTATAGTCATTTTACATTTTTCAGTGTTAAAATTTCACAATTTCAAAGCAACATCACCCGAATTTGTCAAAAATATTGCTTCCAGTTGCATACTAGTATCAAATATTTATTTGCAAGGGAGAAATAGTCGGGAAACAAAGTCCTAATTTTTTATTTGATAGCTTCATGTTCACAAATCAATATTACAACTTCAATGCTATTTTTGGTATCTAACTAAACTCGTACAATTTCAGATGGTCAGCAGCAACAAACCTAAACTTCACAGAAGTAACATCCGATTCAGACTCCCAGCCAGACATCACAATCGGGTTCTACAGCGGCGACCACGGCGACGGAGAGCCATTTGACGGCGTGCTAGGCACGCTAGCCCACGCATTCTCCCCAACCGATGGTCGATTCCACCTCGACTCTGCAGAAGACTGGGTGGCGGACGGGGATTTGTCCGATGCAGGATCATCTGCGGTGGACCTTGAATCTGTGGCCGTGCACGAGATAGGACATTTGCTCGGGCTAGGACATTCCTCGGTGGAGGAGGCTATCATGTACCCTACGATTAAGACTAGGACTAAGAAAGTGGAGTTAGCCGAGGATGATGTGAATGGAGTGCAGAATTTGTATGGGAGTAACCCGACGTTTAGGGGTGTGTCTCCATCGACGACGGGGAATCAAAGGGATAGCAGTAATGGTGGAGTAGGGTTGAGAGGTGGGGTTGGTGTGCTTGGTTTTGTTCTTTTAGGGTTTGTATTTTTTTGTTTGTAGAGTTTTTGGCCTTCCTCTTTATAAGTCGATTGACATTGTATTGATGATGATATACATTTGTACATAATACAAATTCTTACATTTATGATGACATTGTTTTCTAAACGGATGGTTATACAACAAGATTGTCAAATGTGTTAGCTAATACGACCTTTGTATATTAATACAAATCTAAATACTAAAATTATGAATGAAAAAAGCAAAACAAACCTTTAGTCGCTAGTTAAATAATAGCCAACCAAAAATAAAACGAACGATAAATGATGGTAATGAACAAATGAAGAAGATAACTATGATGGAAAAAAACACAGAAGAAGAGGGAAAAAATAGTTTCTTTTCCTTTCTATTATATTTCATCAAAACAAGAATGAATACACTTATATATATATATATATATATATATACACACACACACACACATACATATACATATACATATATGTGTGTGTGCGCGTGCGCGTGAGCACAGATTTTCCTAACAAAAATTCAACTAAATTAAAATTTATCCTAATGTAGTGACAATGCCAAAAGACTTGTTAAGCTATACTTATTCAAACATTTTAACATGAAACAAACTCTAAAAAACTACCAACCAAAGACTAATTCAAATTAACTACTTCAACCAATGATTAATTCAACCAGGTGATTATACTTCCACGGAATCAGCAAGGTCGGATTAAGTCCATCAATCTCCCCCTTAATTTGAACTTGCTTGCACGAGATATTTTTACTCCCAGTACCTTACGCATGTCATCAAACTTGACTCTTGTTAGAGCCTTATTGAGTATGTCTGCCCGTTGTTCTTTAGTGCACACATGCTTCACTATGATTTCCCCTCTTTCCACATATTCCCGTATGAAAAGAAAACGTATGTCAATATGTTTGCTCCTCTCGTGGAATACTTAGTTCTTCATCAAGGCAATTGCTGATTTGTTACCAACATAGATAGTAATTGGATCAAGTTCTTGACTTATTAGTTCCCTCACTAATCCCTACAGCCAGACTCCTTGGCCTACTACTGTGGCTTCCATAAATTCTTCTTTACATGATGAAAGAGCAACACTCCATTGCTTCTAAAAAGCCCACGTGATCAAGCTCCCATTGAGGTAGCAGGCCATACCACTTGTCTCTTTCTATCTTAGACTTATCCAGCTAGATCACTATCCGAGTAGCCTGTCCCTTGACAATGCCTTCCTCCTTAGCATACTCCAAACCAGGATTGAGTATACCTTTTTATACCTTAGATGTGCTTCACGGCATGTTGGTGTAGAACTGTAGGCTTCTCCATGTATCTACTCACTATGCCAATAGCATAGGCAAGATCGGGACGAGTGTGAATCAAATACCTAAGGTTGCCCACGTGCTCCTGTAATCAGTTGGGTTCACCTATTGTCCCTCTTGATGTTTGTCGAGTTGTAGCTTCGGTTCCATCAGATACTTTGTGGGATTGCAATCAGCCATCCCCACCTTCTCCAATAATTTCTTAGTATACTTGCTACAACATAATACAACCCTTTATTTGATCAGCCACAATCCCAAGATAGTAAGATAAAAGGCCGAGGTCACTCATCTCGAACTCCTTGCTCATCTGATTCTTAAACTTGCAAATTTATGAACTACTTGTGCCAATGACCAATAAGTCATTAGCAAAAACACCAACAATCAACATGTCTATAGCCTTCGTTCTTGTATAGACTTCTTGTTCTTTTGGACACTTGTGAAAATCGAGCCCCTTTAGACACTTATCTAACCGAGCATTCCACACTCTTGGTGTTTGGCCAAGTCCGTACAAGGCCTTAGACAGTTTGCACACTTTGTTCTCTTAATTCTTCTTCATAAAACCTTATGGTTGAGCAACATAAACTTCCTCCTTAAGCTCCTCATTGAGAAAAGCTGACTTGACGTCAAGGTGTTGAATTTCCCATCCTTGCTTGGCAGAAAGTGCATGCAACAACTGCGTGGTTTCAAGTCGAGCCATCGGAGCAAATACTTCTTCATAGTCGATCACTTGTTGTTGCACATAACCCTTCACTACGAGCCTAGCTTTGTGTTTAACAACATTTCCTTCGGTGCCTTTCTTCTGTTTATAAACCTATTTCAATCCAATGGGTTTAACACCTAATGGAAAATCAGTTAGTTTCCATGTGTTATTCTTCTCAATTGTCTCCACTTCATGCTTCTTGGCTCCTACACATTGCATCTCTCTTGCGGCTTTACTATGGGTAACCCATTCATCAATGCCAAGAACAAGCAATTCATCTGATAATTCCACTTGTTCTCTATCACATATATCTCCTCTGGTGATCTAAACCTTCTTGGAGCACTCTTAATTGCTTGAACTCGGCAAATTTGCTGCTTCATTAACGACATTCAAAGTAGCTTTTTGGATAGTTTATGAGTCCGGTGTTGATTGTGTTACAAACTCTGGCAGCACAATTACAGTGGCGGGCTGAGCATATCCGACATCAGTTGGCTCCTCCGGTGATGACCCTACATTATCCGGCTTCGATGTTGGTCCGGTATCATCCACTGTTGATGATCTAGATCCTTCGATGGTGAAAGTTACTAGAGGTTCTATTCCTACAACATTAAGTTGACCCACGCCTAGCGCTTATCTTCATCAAATATAACATCACTAGTAACATATCATTTACCTTGTTGAGGATCATATTGGCGGTAGGCCATACTTCCAAGTTCCATGCCAAGGTGCACCATAGCTCAACTCTGATTATTGAGTTTCTTCATATGTACACTCGGTAGCATTATGAATGCCACAAACCTGAACCCCTTCAAATGGCCTATATTTGGTTTCTTTCGGGACCAAGCTTCGTGGGCGGTCAATCCAATTAGTGCTTTCATCGGTACATGGTTGAGGATGTACACTGCATGCCTGACAGCCTCCCCCCATGAGTATGCCAGCATCTGCATGCTCTTTAGAAGACTTCGTGCCATTGCCAACACCATCTGATTCCTTGCTCTACGACACCATTCTTTTGAGGGTACAGTGCTGTGAAGTGTCTTAGGATTCCACCATCTTCAAAATAACTTGTAAACTAGTGTGAACAGAATTCACTTCCTCTAACTGTTCCAAGTACCTTCATTTTGCATTCAGTTTGGGCTTCAACAAGCACCCAGAACTTCTTGAATGCATCCAATGCTTCATCCTTTTATTTCAACTTTTAAACCCACATTATTCGGCTATAATCATCAACTAACAATAAGAGATACCTGTTTCTAGCTGGTGTAGTTGGTGATATAGGACCACAGAGATCGCCATGAACCATGTCCACGACCTTCCGAGTATTGTAGCTTGAATGGGAAGGAAATGGATTCCTTGTTTGCTTGTACATCAAGCACCCCTCACACAATTGTGAAGCGTGTTCAAATTTGGAAAGCTCGTACACCAACTTCTTCGTGGACATCATCTTCAATGCTTGAAAATTTACATGCCCAAGATGTACATGCCATAGCCATGTCATCTTTGATATCTTTGCCATTAAGCATGCAGGCTTACATTCTTCAAGTTTAATTTTGTAGAGTCTATTGGGTGATCTTTTCACCTTCACTAGCAGCTTCCCATGTCTATCATGAACCCGGAGGAATTCACCATGGAGGATAGCCTTATTTCCATCTTTAGAAAGTTGTCCAAGGCTTATAATATTGTTGCACAAGTTTGGTATGAAATAGCCTCACGTAGTAGCCTTTGCTCTCCATTTTTGCATTGAAATAGAATGGATCCCTTACCTTTAATGTGAATAGTCGTACCATAACCAAACTAGACTTGTCCCTTGATCTTAGTATCTAAGTCCTTGAATTTAGATCTTTGGCCTATCACATGGTTGCTCGATCCATTGTCCAAGTACCACAGCTTGGACTACTCCCAATTATCATTATTCGTACATAACTTTGGTATATCTTCTCTTCATTTAGAAGAACCATGTTGTGCCCTTTTTTGTGAACTCACGGAAAACAGTAAGGTTGGCTCGTCGTCTTGAACTTGATTGAAGTTCGCATCCTGGTTTTGTTCACGTCGAGGCTTGCAACACTCCGATGCATAGTGCTAATAAATGTCACGGTTGTAATATTTTACTTTGATCTCATCACGTCTCCATTGAAGCCACAACTACCTTCACCTTCTTGATTTGATGAGCTAATGCTACGACTGCCTCTTGTGCCGTTATGGCCTCTGCCTCATCCCCTTCCACGACCACGGCCACGACCATCTCCACTGTAATCGCCACGAGCCTTTGGATCTGAGGACAACTCTCCACCACTTCCTTTCTTCTTCTTTGCTAGCCACTCCTCCTAAGTGAGTAGAAGGTGACTGTCATTGTTGTCACCATGCCCACGAAGTCTCTCTTCATGTGCCCTGAGCCAACCGATGGTCTCTTCCACTGACATCTTTTCTAAGTCTCCAAATTGTTCAATTGTTGATGCAATATGCAAGAACTTTATTGGCATGGCTTGGAGCATTATCTTGACTACATAAGTCTTCTCAATCTTGTCTCCTAAGACCCATATGTTGTTGACAATATTGTTCAATTTGATGGCGAAATCATCAACTGATTCCATCTCCTTCATGATCATCACTTCAAACTTAGTCTCCAAAGTTTGAATTTTTTCATTCTTAACGCAATCTCGCCCATGTATATTGTCTTGAGAGTATCCCTCGCCTTCTTCGCCGACTGCTTCTCTGCAAGAGACAACATCTCCTCAGGAATTCCCTGATAAATGGCCACCATTGCCATTTTATCTTTCTTATCTTCAACTTCAACCTTCGGGTCTGCTGGATCGATTGCATCCCAGACACCTTGAGCTTGCATGAATACGTTCGTCTTGAAGGCCCATGTGGTGTAGTTGTTCTTTGACAGCATCGGGTAGTGAAGAGTGAATGGTCCTTCCTTCATCTTGGACAGGTCCATGATTGTGTCAGGATGTTATACTTGGGCATTCACAAGGCTTTGATACTAAGTGAAGAGATGAAGAAGATAACTACTTGCTGGAAAAAAAACACCGAAGAGGTAGGAAAAAATTGTTTCTTTTCTATTTTATTTCATCAAAACAAGAACGAATACACTTAGAAATATACATATAACATGTGTGTGTGCGTAGATTTTCCTAGCAAATATTCAACTAAACTGAAATATATCCTAATGCAGTGGCAATGCCAAAAGACTTGTTCAGTTATACTTATTCAAACATATTAACATAACACAAACTCTAACAAACTACCAACCAAAGACTAATTCAAATTAACTACTTCAACCAATGATTAATTCAATCAGGTGATTATTATTCCACGTATTCAGCAAGGTCTGATTAAGTCCAACACATAATACATTAGATTACCGCTTCAAACTAAATTATGTATGGTAAGCCAACTAAAGTCAACCAAATTAAGTATACATAGTGGATGAGCGATTACACGAGGTGGAAAAAACAACGATACATAGTTTTATTAAAACTAAATGTGACTGTAAATGCACTCCATTTTTTATTCTATGTCCCTATCTCAATTTTAGGGTGTATATTTGAACATTTGCTCCATTTTACCTTATGTAAAAAAAATATTATCCAAAGGAATCGATGAAGTTTTGTTAATCTAACATTATACTACCAACTAAATGCATTGTTTATTGAATTTGTATTTTTGAAGTTGTCTTAGCTTTATTATCGATAACATATCACAATTTGGTTATACAGTATTGATTACTAGTAGATTGCCAATCGATTGGATATTAAGTGGAACCATTTTGTATTTTTCTTTGTCAACGTAGCATGATTTGAACAATTGAACATATGTTGACGTGTACTATGTTGTATACCTACGACCTATATTTCAACTATGTGTTAGCACAAACACACCCAATTTAAAAGTAAAAAAATCACATGTAGCATGTTTGGCACCATTCTAAGTGAAAAATAGCATCATAAATGAACTCAAATTCGGTAACAGGATGTCATTTTTTAAATATTGTTGAAGTCGTCATGAGAGGTAAAAAAATTTAGGCCTCCAAGTAAATTTTTTTACTAGCCCTATTGTACAACTTTTTTAGTGGATCTCCACTATTTTATGATTTTCTTTTCGATTAACTATCTCCAAATTATGTTTTTGATGGATCATCAATTGTTTTTCTTTTCAATTTTGAATAGGGTATTGTTCAATTTGCCTTAAAATGTGGATTAAATAGTAAATCGTTTGATTTATTTTAATTTATTATGTCCACTTCATAATAATTTATTTTAGAATGGAATTCCCTTAAATTATACCCCTTAGCCAAAATGGGAGTCTCATTAGCAGTCCTCCTTGAAAACATTCTAAATAACAATGATTCCATAATTTTAAATCGATGTTACTAATTAGAGGTGGATTATTTATTTAAGGATCAAATCAAAGAATTTTAATTGATCTTACCAAATCTTGGTAGCCAAGTATAAAATAATAGTCGGTATTCTAGTGAAATTGATATGGTAATGGTAAATTTATTGGCATCTTCGGCTAATTAATGATAGTAAAATATCAGTATTCGTAGTAATGGTAAATGTAACGATCTGGAATTTTATCACATTGGCTTTTTGAATATTTAATTAGTTTTCAATATTTGATTTGAGGTTCTATTTAAAATGTAATAAAATGTATGTTCCAAATAACCGCTTGATTTTGAATGACGTATTTTTAATTTAATTTTTAGAATTTTTCCATAATTTTTCAATTTGAAAAATAAATAAACTCCTATTTGTTGTATTTTATGGAGAACATTGGCAATGTTGAAAACTTCACAGAACTTAATAACTTATCTATTTTACTGTTGTTTTGTGATCGTGCCCCAATTTTGTACATGATTATATTTCATTTTTTTTCATTCATGGCTTGTACGCGGACGCGATATGATGTGTAGCAGATACTGTTGTCTATTCGATTTCAAAACAAAATATGTATATAGAGTATACATGAGCAAACATTGTACAGTACAACCTTTTCTTTCATCCATCAGCCAACTTCTCATTCTTCTTTTCCCTATGGCTGTCTTGTCCTCCTTCACCATGCTCATTGTGTTCTTTTGTCCCCTGTACTTGCACTTCCACTTAGCATATGTTTTCAATAACTTTGGATGCTTAACCATATTAGTCTAACTATATGTGTGTGATTAGGCTTCCTTCCTCTGCTTAATGACATTGCTCTTTTCTTCCGCTATTCTTTTATTTTTGCTTGTGTAAAAAATTGCACCTCCTCTCATTTAAAAATCAAAAGCTCGTAAACCATCCACTTTTAGGATCGGCTTTCAATTAAGAATTTGATCGCCATGCTCTCTAGTTTTATTTTTCAAAATTTTCTGCGTTTGATTTCGTCATGAATCTAGCGAGAAATCGTCAAATAAGAATAAATGTTCTTAAACTTGAAAAATTCATATCTCTTAGTCCGGCTCGAATCGTTCAATGTTGCTAGTACCGTCGAGTGCGTATCGAAGAGTAGTATTTCTGGCAAGGTTTCAATACGATTCCGCGATGGCAATTGAAGTTCTTTGATATCCCCTGGATTTGCTTTCGATTCAAGCATCGATTGGAGATTTGAATCTTGGCGTTGTGATCGTGTAGGAGAGAGCTATGAGTGGAGAAAATTTGGGGAAGATCGAAGCATATTATTGTTGCGACTTTTCAAACCTGTTCATCGTGATTTTGGGTCTCAATTCATGGTCGAACTTTGATGTGATGGATCAGAGGGCAAGGCGTTGGTGCCATCGAGTCAAGCATGTGAGGAGGGACATGTTGATGGGTTTGGTTACACCATTCGGTTGAGAAATTGTTCATGCACGTGCATAAATACACACATGTTTCCTGGTCATCGCCGAAATGAGAAGGAGGAAGATGGTACTATTGAGACCGGTTTGGGTTAGAGGGACTGGGCTTCGCCTATTTTGTTTTGGATGGTGATAAATTCTTTTCTCATGTTTATTTATTAAAATATATAAATAAATGAGTTAACTTAAAAATGATGATAACTTGCTTATATAAAACCCAATCGATAAGCAAGTTTTTGCATTGTACTTGTATTATCGAGCACCACGTCTTAATGTAATTTGTGAATAGCTTTGCTTATGTGCAAATTTATGACATGTTAAAACATACTGAAATTTAATTACCTTATTTCAATTAATAACATAGTTAAAATTACATACCTTAGTTATTGACGTTTATTTGAACAAATAAAATATTTTTCAGTTAAAGTGGATTGAATATGGTAATTGAAAATTTGTTTAGCGGAATACAACACCGTTCTACTAATTAAATTAATTGAACATATGTTTAGTGGAATAAATCACTATGCCGCTATTGTTAACCGGATAGTTTAAATTTGGACATTTATTTAGCAGAAATAAACCTCGTTTTTCTATGACAATTATTATAGACACTTTTGTGCCTTCTAGTTGATTAATATTGGGTAAGTGCTATTGTTTGCGCCAAAATTGGACACAAACCCCAATATCATGAAAGCACCAATGTATGAATATAAATCAACAATATCCAGACAGAAATATAAAATTCAAGCAAAATAGAGGACAACAATTCAGAAGTAAGAAACAGTGACACGAGATTTATAGTGTTTCAGTCATCTCCGGCCTATGTCCACTTCAAATGATAATCTTTTACTAATGTTCTTGCTGTTACAGTGGATTATAGCAGTAATTTTCGAATACAATGATGAAGTTTGAGTGCAATCTTGATTTCGGCAGAGTTTGAACGTTCCAAGATCCAAAAGTCCTTTTTCTATAAGCTCTAGGGTCCTATTTATTTGCGTTTCCTGCAAATATCTGGCCCAAACTTTGGGAGCCTTCTTCTGGCACATGAGAGGGCCCACGCGATCGATCCTATGAAGTTTTGACTCGATCCGTGATAAATACGAACGTAATCTATCGATCAAGATTTTGTCCAATGGAGTCGAAAGTTGGCATGAACCTTCTTTAGCATGTATGTAAGCTCTTGTTAAAATTTTATTGCATTTGGACATATGGATTAAGAGATATGATCGATGCAAGATTGCGTTTTTATAAGTGATGTCGCGTTCGAATTGATCCTTTGTATCGATCGATTCTTATCGATCCAAGCACGTGACAGCATGTTGACGTGGCACACACTCTTCGAATCAATCCACTTTTCACGCCGAGTTGATCGATTCTTATTAGCATCTTGTTCGTATCGATGGTTCGTTAGTCCACTCATATCGATCGATTAGAGGGTGCACTGTTCGTATCGATCGATCTTGATTCTGTTCGTATCTATCATCTTAATTGATACAAACTAAGGGTTCATGGTTCCTGTTCGTATCGACACGAACAACGAGTTTTGGATCGATGTGAATTAGATTGATATGAATAGTGTAATTCGAGTGTGAACATGATCGATGCGAACAGAACCAGCGCGATGAGTCTCTAGATCGATTCGAACACATGGGTACAAACATGACTTCCTGTCGGATTCGAACACACGTGAGTCTGATCGATACAATCTTGATGGATTCAAACAACGCAACCACAGATCGTGTAACGTCCCGCCTTTCCGCATTTAAATCGACGATAAACCACACACGTCAGACTCAAACCATACAGAAGGGCAGATTGTTATGGGGTAAATAAGAAAAAGAAGAGAAAGAACAAAATAGAGTCTTGCAGCGGAACGATAAAATATAAGAATCAAATATACAGTTCATGAAGCTGTTTACAAAAAAATTGATTATACTTATACAATATATATCAGAGTTACACATACCATAGAATATTAATAATGCAGCGGAACAGTATGGATGTAGTGGAATACTAAAATAAATAATAATAAATCTTCGTCTTCGTCCTCCACAGATAAAGACTTCAAATCCTGAAATGCTCAGACTGACCCGAGCGAATTGAAAAACAAAACACTCTAGTCAGAACTAAAAGATCTTACGTAAGTTAAATCAACAATAAACAATAAGAGTGGAACGACGTCAAGAGATGTTTGGGATTTACATCACCTAAGGATCCGTTAAACTATTTACTATGTAGTAATATATGCTATTATATTAGTGTCTAAAGTAAAGTATAATATACTGAAAATAGCGTTAAAGGGTTACCCATATAGCCCTTAACACACTTTTATATTCCCATGGTCTATACGGTACCGTAATCACCCCCGTATTGGGCGTCGTCAGAGGGCACTCCATAGGTATGGTACAAAACAAAATCGTATAAGGCACGCTAGGGAAGGTGACACGGCACAACTAGGCAATGCCAAGGTAGATATACCAATTACGCTTCCGGGTCGGTGGTAACGCATAGCCCCATCTACCTCCCACCTCGAGCCACACCCCTAAATCAAAGAAATCAAAAGTGGCCACCGAATAAATCCAAAAGTCAGAGTATAATATCGAAGGGATGTGTCCGATAAAAGGTGCTACCTTCTTAACCCGTCGATCGCTCCTGTTTTAGCCACTCTATGCCAACTCACGGGAGTGGGGTCCACGTATTTACCTCAAAGGAAACGCCGCCGCCATCCTATTTCATTCTTGAATCTCCACTATGCACACGGTTTTTAAAGTGGTTTTCGGAGTTGGCAGAGAGTATGACAACTTCCAATCCCGGTCTCTTCAACAACCAAACATTATTATAACACCGCGGTCATTTTAAAATGATTATACTTCAAAACCAGAATATAATATCCATTTCAAAAGCATATATATACGATATCATTTCTATTTTAAAACCAAATCAATATGATATCATTTTAAAGAAATCCCAAATCGATGTAATATCATTTTTATTTCAAATATATCCTTTTCCCAAAATCATAGCACTTTCAAGTCATAATAACTTGCAATCCATAACTTTGAAACATAACTTGCAATACTTAAAGGGTTTACTATTCAATTACTTTATATAAAATAAATTAGCTTCTTTAATTTCGCAATCAATTCCAATACAGATTTAAATCCTCAAACAAACCATTTCAAATTTCATATATTTCAAAGCTTTAATATTCAATATTTCAAAACTAAATTTTATAATTCATATATATATATATATATCAAATTTACTTTACTATTATTTAGTTTTGAAATATTTAATTAATAAATCTAGTATCCTTTAAATAAACTTCAAATTTCAACAATTTAATATTCCTCAATTTATTTAGAATTGATATATTCACTTAAATTACCTAAACCCCGAATTTTGTTATAAAACCATATTCTTTTAAAATCTAAATTTCATTAAGTTCGTAATGGATTCTTATTAAATATAATTCTTAATTAAGTAAAATCCCGATCACTTTCAACTATCTTCTCAACCTTGATTTATAAAATCAATATAAATTCTATATTAAATATAATTTAAGCAAATACTTATCGATATTATATTTAATAAAATCAAACTTTATTTTATACTTTAAACCAATTTTATACATAGTTTAAAACCAAAATTTAACTATATATAAAATAACATTTATCAAATATCCAAATCAACATCTCATAAGATCGTATATATATTCTTTACAAAACCATAAAAATCATTTCAAAGTGTTATTATATATAGACCGCGGTAGTCCGTATATAATTTTCTATCGTATGGTCAAGTGATACAGATATTTATCATTTCAATCCATAATTTAAAATAAAATTTGTGGTTATATATCATTTCAAACCGCAATCCCGAATAAAAATTTGATAACAACTTGCAGTTTATAACAAAATAAATAAAACATCCATTCATCCAATATCAATCATCAAACATTATCACAATCATCATCCAATTCAAACAATAACATCAATATAGAATGGATAATAAACAACAGGTATTAACTATCAGATTATATTCATTAATAAATTAAATAACCATTTAACTAACAGTTTATATGCAATAAATAAATAAATAACAATTTAACTGACATTTTATATGCAATGAATAATTTAATAACAATTTAATTAAATAATTTTAATTTAACTGGGATGATGATTGAAAATATGGCAAACAGTCGTAAATAAATTTCTAAACATAATATAAATCAATTTAACAAACATACGAAATTTTAGAAGTTGTGAGTAGGTTAAAACACTCGCCTTTTGAATTTAAATTGAATTCAAATCCAATTTAAACCCAAAAATCAAACAGCCTCAGAATTCGTTCAAACTAGCGCCTTAATGTTCGGAATCCCAATACGAACCTAGCGGAGAAAACCGCGCCTGAATTGGACCTCACATGCGAAAGATACACGTTATAGAATGATTCGAAAATCAAAAAATTAATTAAAAATCGAAATAAAACAAACAAAAAAAGAACAGAGCACCTTCAGTCACGTGGCCTCTCCATCATCTACACGGAAGTTTCCAGGCTAACCCTAATGCAAAAACCCGCTGCCATGAACACCATCGCCGCCATCGACCGATCGCGGCCTGCTAACGCCGGCGTCTCCATTGACTCGCGGCCCACTAGCCTCGCCCAGCTCGTCAACGCGACGAGTCGCTTCCCCAAAAACCCAGCAGCCGCCATTTGCCAAAATCCCTAATCGAATTTCCGTGCAAAATCTAACCGCCGAATCGTCGAACGAACCAGTCCGATGAGCTCCCCTCGGCAATCTCTTCAATACATTATCATTGATTTGTCGATCAGTTGCCCGCGATGAAAAAGAACGACCGAAAATGAACTTTCAATTATTGGAAAATCATAGATCCAGATCGAAAAACGAATTGCAGATCTGAGTTACGCTCTTCGAGAGCTCCGAATTGATGTAAAATTTGGCATATATTGTGGAGTTTGAAATTTTAGCTTTTGATTTGGAATTGATATTAGGTATTTGTCTACCATTGAAATGAGGAGGTGAAAGAAATGGTACGCGCAGACAAATGAAAAATAGAGTAGGCTAGGGTTTATAACCGGGTATTTATAGGCAACGTTGAAATAGAGTAGATGGACCCGATTTATAAACGCGCTGAACGATGAATGGCTCGAAAAGCCCGTTCTGACTTCGGAATGAAATTGGGTCAGCCCGTATATCAAAATAGGTGTTTTAAAATATTTTAAACGCAATGGAAAATGTTTCAAGTCCAAATTCCATCATATGGAAAAGTTATACCAAAATAAATATTTTTCAAATTGATTTCAATTTCATTGATTTCAAGGCGTTTCGAGTCCGTAAGATCAAACGACAAGTCCAATCACTACAAAACTTGAAATCCTACAATAATTCACCGTTACGGATCCGATGAAACTAGTTTCTTCGAAATCCGAGTTAGTGGTCAAAATGACTATTTTTATATTAATATTAATTAAAAATAAATTAACAAATTAAATCAAATTTTCAATTTCAACTCTATAATTAATAAATTTCATCATTTTTAAATTTCTAAATCACTTACACTAATTCACCCAAATTAAATGTCAATTTAGAGTTGATTAATTTATCAATTTCAGTATTAACTACAATTTCATTAAATTCAAAAATTATAAATTTAATTTTCAATAATCCCATTTAATTAAATAAATTAATGATTATCCCATTCATATTATTCAACAATCATTATCCTATAAACATATTTAACATTGGTTTACGTTTCATTGCATTGATACTTCCAATTTCACCTTTATTTGCATTAACTATTTTAGTTCCACTTATTGTGTAATAACCATTATAATTCAATCATATTGAAATTTGTCAATTTCACCCATAAATTAGGATTTAAAAATCCAATTAAATGATTTACCTTGGTTCCATCCTTTATTTCATCAATTGTTACATAAATTTTCATTAAAAAAAAGGTAACTAAGGTTTATTGTAATTGATTACAAAAGTTAATTTGACACATTAAATAAATAAACAACCTATGTTAGTTGTCAAATATTTGCTTTTAGTTGCAATTATAAGGTTGTTACCTATCAACTCAGGTTATAATTCCATATAGAATATTGATTTTATTCCATCACTATTTATTCATTATTAATTCATTGATTAATCCAACCTTTACATTTACTTTTCTTATTTTGATTTTTTAACAAATATTCCTACTTACAATTAATTATAACCAAAATAGTTGTTTCGGTCAATTGGGATTGCATTGAATTAATGATTTATTGGCTTACATCATCCTATAACCAAGTTATACCATTTTCCATTATCTCATTTATTTCAATCCCATTCAATTTACACAATTCAGCTTTAATTAACTTCGTTGTTATATTCTATCCTAGTTATTATTTCATTATTTATTATAATTACTTACATCATATGAATTCATTCTTTTACCCTAAATCAGACATTAATTCATATATTCATACAATACTTAAATTTATTTACTTAATTTGCATTTATAACTAAGACCTAACATTTAAATTTATTTTCATTAATTAGAATTTCCTTCCATTCATTTATTATTAACTTCAATTAGTATTGTTTACCTTGCATTAACATTATTGCCTAAATTTACATTCACACTTTCTGTTATTATATTATAACTTTACAATTTTAAAAAATTTCGTTAATTGTCATTTTATTCAACCTAATAATTATTAACCTAAATTAGCACTGTTACGTTTTAATTTACTTAATAGTTTACAACAAGTGCTATCATTAGTTTATACACTAATTCGTTCAATTTCCATTCATTACACATTATTTTATTAGCAAGTCAACATTTTAAATTTTAAATTTACCTTTTATATACCATTTTAAATTAATGCACACATTAATTATAATTTTAAATCAAATTAATCATTTCATCTTGGTAACATTCTTTTACTACAATAAGAATATAATTAACATTTACATTGTTTCACAACTTGGAATTACATCCAAGTTATCTACAATTGACTTGCATTTATACTATTACATTCAAGTTATTAAAAATTTACTTACCAATCTTATCCACGTTACTATTTCCATTAATAACTCACTAAACTTTAATTTCCTTCAATATTAAGTTACCAAAATCTTATTAAATTAAAAAATTTAATTACCGAGTTTTTCGGGTCGTTACACTCTTCCCCACTCAAAACTTTTCGTCTCCGAAAAGGAAAAAGAAGGATTAAATAAACAATACATCTTATTCAAAAATATTAACTTTATAAACAAATAAATTAACAAAATAAATTAATTTAAATAAAATATACCAATTTATAAGCATCAGATCTTTTTATACTTAAATTAATAAAGTTTGAAAAACATTTTTAAAATATTTTCTAAGTCCAAAATTTTGGGAAATTTCGACAGAGTCTCCTTTGTACGGAGAGGCTCTAGAGAAAATATAATATCAAATATAATGATCTACAACATATATTTTCAAATAATATATCCCAACACGGAAAAAATAATATAGTAGCGCTGTAAACCGTAATCCGAAAACGTACCTATTTGTCGGGCAATTAACGCATATATTATGAAACCAAATGCAGTAGCAATTGCTTCCACAACCTGTATTTCACTTATATAATCCAAAAAGAGTTAATAATTATATAAAATGAAATATTAAGGTTGTTTTCAACCACCAACAATGTGACGACCCGCAAATCCGTACTCCTTGAATATACACTAATCTCCGTAGATTAATTCAAGATGAACAGAAATACGAATTATCAATGTTTAAGAAAAAGAAAAAAAGATAGAAGAAGAGAGAGAAGACAGAAAATAGAGGGAAAAGAGAGAAAAGAAAATAAGATAGAGAAAATAGAAAATAGAAAATAGAACGGAACAGAAAACAACAGAACAACATCAAAATCTCACAATTCGCAGCGGAACAACATATAATAATAAATGAATAAACTTTAAACAAAGAACTATATCAGTTATTACATTTTATACATTACATTACATCATATCATCAGAGTGTACAACATCATACAACAACAAACAGCGGAAAAGAAATACTATATAGACTAGTAATACGCCATGCCATCCAGCTTGCCTCCAGCAACTCCAGAATATCCTGACAAACCTAACTCTTGACTGCCCGTGTGGAAATTGGTAGGCACCCAGAGTTTAGGAAGGAAAACAATAAACTCCGAGTCAGTCATGTGACTGGTGTGAGAACTCAAAACAGTTTATTTAACTTTAAAATCAAAATAGAGGAATATTTTTAAGTCAATTCGCAATGCTTTTAAAAATGAGACTACCATAAGGCCTCCCGCACACACACACAATGCAAACGCAGAATCGGAGGAGATTTCTCCTAATGATAGTCAAAGATGCTTGATACGCATTTGAAAGAACATTTGATATTATTACTAGTGCATAGTGTAGGAAAAATTTATTTCGAAAGTAGAATATAAATCTTAGCCAACATAGACATTCCGAACTATGCCTACTATAGCTACCATCCAAACAGTGGGGCGCCACCATAAGTTAATGATAGGTTCTACAACTAATACCGTACAAGATCGTATTGTTTCTTTGGATTTCCAACGAATGATCAGGCCAAGGAACTTCCCATTGCCACATGAGAATGCCTCTGGATGGACATCCCCAAGAACTTAACCAACTCTCTGCCAACACAAGGCCGGGTTACCTTTATCACTAGGTAACTACTACACGAGTATGCCATCCCCCGGTCCTTTGGGACCTTTAACCGAGCGCTCGCAATCAATTCACACAATCATAAAGTGTTTTCAACATGAGTAAGTATCTGGGCTCCATACCATGATACCACCCTTTTCCAGAAGGAAATTCACATACCCTAAAGGGCGCTACCCCTCATAACCTTGCCGCATCTTCACTGTTTTGACCATTCACGGGGTGTGAGGCTCGACGAAGTCACGTCCACAAAAACATACTTTATACAAAAGCCATGCATTGGGTCAACAAATGATCATAGAAATGATCACCAGGATAGACGATCAAATAAACGATCCTATCACAAATAATCAACACAATGATCATTTCACAGCAACACTCAGCATGTCACATTACCAAATTGGGAATATATCGCTGATAACATTCAACTACATAACCTCTGAGCTCGTACGTCTCAGAGAAGGGTGTTAAGCTAAAAGAATAAATTCTCCGCCACCAACAGAAATATATTTGAAAGAAATCTGCTTTATATCTCAATTTGTAATGTCAGACATACAATCCATACAAGTCTGTCCCGGGCTCGAACAGAACCGAAGGCACTTCTCACGAAGCCCTTGCAATCCGGGTATTCACAATCCCGATCGAATTTCCCATCACTTAGGAAATCTCTATACCAGGAGCTACCCAGTGCAGAGACAATCGATAGGTCATCCTATCGCTTTCGCAAATACTCGATCTTCAACACCGGTCATCAAATGCAATTCATAACGACGTATCACATATTCGGAATAGGTTATACGACCCCATGGTACTTTCCCGGTTAACCCGAATAGTGAGCGCTTATTCAAAAATAAGTGTGGCATTCAAATTCAAACAAATCACATCAATTACCCATTCAAAGGGAAATATTGATAGTCGGTTATTGAACTATCAATGGATATGCACAACATCACCAGATTCCAAATAATTTTCCAAATTATTTATTTTCCAAAATATCTTTACTAGATATATTATTTTCACACTTCAAAAATAAATCAATATTTATTTTTAAACAAATTCTCCTTTCTTTTATAAATTCCATAGTGAATTATAATCCAAAATATCTATGAATATACGATTTCAATTATTCATTTCAATTTATCTTCAAAAAGATAAATTCTCAAAATATTAACTTTATATTGGAAAACATTTCCATACTTATTTAATAAGTAATTCACAAATCCATTTATTTTCAACACTTGGAAAATATTCAATATACTTAAATCGAGATTAAGTATATATTTCATTCTTTAAGGAAATCATCCTCTTAAACATATTTATTTGGGCCAAAACGAATGTTATGTAAAACATCGTTACGACAACCCAAAATCACTAGTATAGGGATTCGAAATTAAAATAGATGTATAAACCCCAATACTATACAAAACATTTCCTTTCGGAAATCATTTACTATAACAACAGTGTTATAGTCCATCATTTCCTTTTATTTCTCGAAAACGTCTATTTCAACAATAAATGTTGAAATCTATAGTTTCGAATCTCAACACATTTTAAAACATCGTTAGATCGTTTTAATTCTATTTAAAATATCACATTCTAAACATTTTCTTTAACATATTATTCACTATTCAAAAACGTGAATATACTACGTTAATCAATTTCATCATTTCTATACATTTCATTTTAAAGGATTATTCACAGTCAAAAATGTGAATATAACTCCATTAATAGGTTTCAACAATTTACTTTTTAAAATAAGTCGTTTTCGAATTTATAAAACAACGTTTATAAACTCCATTTCTATTTGTTTTATAACTTCTTTCTTTATAAATTTTCTTTATTAACCTATTCACTTTATATCTCAATTATGAACCAAAAGTCCATATTATAAGTTAAATACTTATAAAACGATTATTTACAAAATCGTTCTTTTAAACTTCATAATTATAAATCTTATAACTTATAAGATTCAATGATTTATTCAAAACTATTCTTTTAATAACTTTATAAAATTTATAAATCTTACTATTTATAAATTTCATTTATAACTTCACCATTTTTAATTTTATAAATTCCATTCATTTACAAAATTCATTTTCACTTCATTCAAACACTTATAAAAACTCGTTTTATAATATCAATATTTCAATTTATAAATATCCATTTATAAATCTCTTAATATAAATTAATTTATATTATTCTTTAAAACGTCTTTAAATTCCTTTATAATTTCACCATTTTTATTCATAAAATAATTAAATTTTATAAATCCTATTCTTTCAACTTTTTATAATAAATTCAAATCCCCAATTTTAAACTATTTTATAAAACCATTAACCTCATATTTTCAAAAATAAATCTTTAATCGTATTTCTCAAAATCATAATTTTTATAACTTTAAAAATCATAACGTTTATTTATTTAAAATGGATCAATTCAAAAAATATTTTATAACTTATACTTTCAAAAATCACTTTAAAATTCCAAAACTTGGTCCAATGATGCTACATACCAAATAGTCAATCACGACTACAACGACATCATATATCGTATATGATAGTCCATCAAATATCAAAATATCTGAAATCAAATAAATACTGTTGAGGAATCCAGTTGGATACAATCAATGCATGCAACAATCACTTGCAACTAGGTATACAACCATTACATAGAAATCAACACAAATCAATCATTCATTCATATCAACAAAACAAATAGTTGTTCGGGTTCAAAACTTTAAATTGTATAGAATGAAAAATAAACTACTGAGCGCACCATTTAATCAAAAGTCTCTGATGAAGCTAAATAGATTATTCATACATCCAGACAATTTTTATGTGTCCTTACCCAAACAACCATAAATCAAAACACACAACAACAATTTCAAACAACAGATTTAGTTTATCCTTATTAATTCCATTCATACATTTGTTGTTTGATTTCTCTTTTTCATTCATATAACTGTGTATCTTTTTTAATTTTACATTTAATTCTTATAATTTTATTTAGAAATAACTTCAACTCATTTAATTAAGTTTAAAATTTCTTACTTACAATACGTGCCTTCAATTATATTTAATTAGTAGTATTTCAACTATACTTAAGTTTATAACAACTACAACACCAAATTCTTATTTATCAAAGTATTTCATTAATCACATTCATTACTTCAAATTTTTACTTGTGTAATATTCTATTATCATTTCTTATTAAACATTGTAACTTTTATTGTTGGGTAAGTTATATATATATATATATATATATATATATATATATATATATGCTTTTAAGAATGCAATTGAAAATTATACAAATTTATCTCATTTCTTTTAATTTAATCTAATATTCAATAATTATAACTTTTTGATACAAATTCAACTTTCTCATAGTTTCACTTATAACTCAACATTTAACCTCTTATTTCATTTAGGGTTTCAATTATCAGTTAAACTCCATTTCACTATACTAATTGAAACTATCAATTAACGGAAACTTAAGAATTTAAATACCGGGCTTTATTCAAAAATTGTTTTAAAATAATAGACAAATGTATATACATACACTTTACATATCCAGTTATATTTAAACAATTTAAAATTTATATTTATTTATCAAAATAAATCTGTAGTAAAACTACTACAGTGGCCTTCCCACTTCGAAACTCGAAAATGAATGTCAATAATGCGGGACGATCTTGGTCATTCCGAAAATCTTAGAAACTAAGATACAACTTTTATTTTATTCATTTTGCCAGAATTCGAAGTTTACTATGCCAAAATTATGGTTTTTCATCTCTAGCCTGTTAGTGCATAGCTACAGGCCTTTGTCGGATTTCAGCGCAGAACCCCGACTTTGCGACGCCATCCCGGGCTCGCCCTATGTCGGATTTCATCGACTTTGATCTCCTTTGAAAGATGAAGTCAAGGTCTTCAACTCTGAAAAATTTGGTTAAGATCTGAATGAGTTTGATACTTCGTTTTTATTGCCAAAGTAGCACCGACAAACTGTTTTGAAAAACATTGATTAATTTTAATTCAAACGTCCAACTTCGCGACCTCGCTGCGAGCAGGTCCTATGTCGGATTTTATCGATTTCGGTCTCGGTGGAAAGATAAGATCGAGGTCTTCAAGTTTGCAAAGTTTGTTTTAGATCTGGGTGTTTGGTACTTCATTTTTATTGTCGAAGTAGCAACCAGAAACTGCTTTACGACAGTAATCATTTTCAGTATCGTCGGGCCAACTTTGAGACGTTGTCATTTCTTCGTTTCAAGTCGGAACTGAACGAGTCTTGTTGCATATCAAAGTAGCATTATTGTACTATGCTCCTGCCAATTTTCATCAAGATCTGGGTTGATATGACCCTTCGACCATGTCGTCGAATGTGGCCTTTGGACTGTTTTGACATAGCAAAGTTTTATGATTATTGTCCGACTTTGAGACGACGCAGTTTCTTCGTTTCACGTCGGAATTACCCGATTCTTTTTGCAGTTTGGAGCAGGGATGTTGGTCTACATTCCCGCACTTTTTCATATCATTTAGACTCTGTTTGCAGGTTCAAATCTGCCGTCATACTAGTGACTTCGACATGTTTTCAGCGATTTTATACTTAGTATAATTTCGACTATTTTGCTGAGATTTTTCGATTTCTTTGAGATTTGTCTCTAGATTTCATGCATGGATTTTATAAATAATTTTAAAGTGATTTTCCATCAAATTTTCTTTTGAAACTATTATTTAGTAGTATTTTAAGTATTAAATTAATTACTCCATAATAGGAGAATTTCAAAGGCTATTTCTAAAGAGGTTTTCAACGATTAAGAATCCGCTTTCTCCAACTATTTTCTATGTAAAATATACACTCTTCTGCACTTCGAGCGAAGTGGAAAGGTGATTAAATGGTTAGGTAAAACACGGACCATGAATCCATGCGTTTATCTTTCCGATTAATCCCTGACCTATTCGATTGATCGTTTTGGCCTTTTGGCCTAGTTTACCGATGACATGAGGTGAACTTTTTACGACTTTGAGTGTGGAAGCTTACTATTGGTTAGTAAACCGTTTAGTACGAACGTTGGGGTATGGGACTCATGTTACTACTTTACAGATTCCTTGCTAAAAGTTCGTGACACATTCCTTTTATTACCTTTGGGATAGTGTCTTCGGACTGTCTCCCTTAGAGGTATCGTTTTGGCATCTCTACTTAGATGGCCGTTATACATCTCTACATAGATGTATCGTTTTTGGTATCTCTACTTAGATGGCCGTTATACATCTCTACATAGATGTATCATTTTCGCATCTCTACTTAGATGGCTTGTTATACATCTCTACTTAGATGTATCGTTTTTGACATCTCTACTTAGATGTTTATGTTTTGGCATTTGTGCTTACGTTATGCCGATGATATGAGGCTTATTATACATTTCTACTTAGATGTTTTGTTTTGACATTTGTGACTATGTTATTCTAATGATACAAGGCTTGCTATACATCTCTACTTAGATGTTTATTTCTTCTCTATGTGAGAGTTTGTGGTCTATAGTACTATGATATATATCGCCTCATTATCTATCATGTTTATCACAGTTTATTAACTGATTGTTTAGCTAGCCTGACCCGAGTGTTTTTCGCTTGGGTCAGACCGAGTTGTTTCAGGTTAGGCCTCTGGACTTAGCTTTCTGTGCTTCCGCTTGGACATTATCTGCTATGCTGATATATAGCTCTTTATATTTGCCCACTATTTTGATACTCTGATTATTCAGTCTCTTATGTACATATCTTTGACTCACATGTGTGAGCGGTGGCTTTGTACCCACCTTTTTGATATTTGGATCTGTATTGACGATATATCGTACCTATGTTCTGTGACTGTTATGTGACTGTTCTGTGATGATGATGTTATCATTTAGTATTGTGTTTGTTTTGAACCTATTTTCCTTAGCCAATGTAATTTCGTTATAAATATCTATTGGATATGTCGAACCACTTGAAAAAAAAGAGATACCACATTTCGACGTAGTCAGTAGATAGTTATAGCTTGATTACATATGGTTGCTTCCATTATACTCTATTCTCTGTTCCAGCAGACGGTATTACTCCGTAATACTCTTTGTTAGAATGGGTCTAGGAGCGGGGCGTTACAACTTTATAGTCAGTTCATTGAATAATTAAAATCTGAATGCAGAAACATCACACATTCCCCTTTTTGTATCTTCCTAATATTGTTAACAACACTATTGCTAATATCTACTGGATTATTATTACTTTTTTAGTTTTTTCCCATCTGAAAATTTATAAAGATGTGATACTGTATTATATGTTTAAAAGAGATCTTACTCAGTGTACTTGCGGATAAGACTAAAATAGCACTAATGGAAAAAAAAGCCATATACACCGGAAAATCTTTAAATTGACACAGCCAATGCCTAGCGATATTACTGCATGGCATGGGCTTATAACAAGCCCATTATCTTTGAATGGGAAATAGATGAAACATAAAATTACAATGAAGAATCAAAATTACTTACAATAGCATTTTGCATGTGCATTGCACATGTATTTTCTAATATGCCCATCGCGCATTACTAAAATTATTATTATTGTTTGCGTGTTTATTTTAATAGAAATTGCGATATGTTCTGCATAGATATGGATTCTAATAGGTAGAACAATCCTCACCACTTCTTATAATTTACTTCTAAGAAAACTGGATAATTAATTTTGAGAAATGACTCCACTTGTTGAAAACTGTCACTTTTATGTTGATCAAGAATCTTGCAGAGAATTCACTCACTACACCATTATAAGCTATTAACAACGGGTAAAAACCATTGTTAAGTCCAAAAGCAACGGGTAAAAACCGTCTTCAACATAGGAGTGGTTGAATTTAGCGACGGGAGAAAACCGTTGCTTTATGTCCAAAAGGCAATGGCTATAAACCGTTGCAAATTGGGACAAAGGCAACGGGTACAAACCATTGCAAACTGGGCCAAAGGCAACGGGTATTAACCGTTGCAAATTGGGCCAAAGGCAATGGGTAAAAACCGTTGCAAATTGGGCCAAAGGCAACGGGTATGAACCGTTGCTTTATGGATAATAGGAAACGGGTATAAACCGTTGCTTAATGTACAAAAGGCAACGGTTACAAACCGTTGCTTAATGGGCAAAAAATCAACGGATATAAACCGTTGCTTTCTGTCCAAAAAGCAACGGGTGCAAGCGTTGCTTTATGGCCAAAAAACATTGCTTTATGTCCAGTAAAAAACGGTTAAAAACCGTTGCTTTATGCCCAAAGTCACACATAAAGCAACGGTTAACACCCGTTGCACATAGTGTTTGCTTCTGCTCCTACAAAATCACATCTGTAACTCGCTACTGCGTTACACGCATATCTCAGTGTATATACCAGAATATCAATATATATCAAAATATGCCAGAATATCAAAATATTGGTACACAAGCACTATAAACATATTGCACATATACCATACATATAAAATTATCAAACTTATAATTACACTCATTGTTTTGCAAACAGAATGCTACCGTGCCGGAATATCATACTTATTACACTGCAATGTTTATTACACTACACTACAAAGATTTCATTAATTACACTACATTTTTTTGCAAGCAGTGAAGTCTACATATAATAAACACATTAAAAGGATGCTGAGCAGGTTAGCCGAAGCTGATATTTCTTTGGCTCATGCTGTGGTGCATACAGTATTCTATCCAATTCCTGCACAAAAGTAAAAATAGGTTTTAAACTCAAATCATACAGTGAATTTTAGCTTGGTCAAGTTCAGTTAATAGAGCAACGGAATTCCTGTGTAAGCAATAATAATGCACAAGTAAAAGTGGCAGCAAACATTTAAACAACTATAACAACACTAACAAAAAAAACTGCCTTTCAACTTCATCCCGTCCCCTCTGCTATACACTTCCACTCACAACCACACTCCTACACACTACAGCACTTCCTCATTTTCCCTGTTTTCATCTCATCCACACTTAAGTACTACATCACACCCCCTACTGCCTATTGCCTGTCAACAACATACACCATTAGCTTGGTCAAGTACTACACTTAAGTACTACACTATTTTTGGGTTTTTGTCCAATGTTGCACCGTTTCTACTGAGCCAGAAATCAAGTAATATGAACAAGTTGCTCGGACATATCTAACCTTAAATGTCCACCTCCTCCGAATGCATTTGATTCTACTGTTTTCCTTAATTATCTCATTCCGGTATTGTTAAATCCATAATCTTTAAAGTTTGTACGTGCACACAACTATCAAGTTAAATCCAAACATTTTATAATGGTTTTTTCTATAAATATTGTTTGATGTTAATAGTATGTACAAATTTTGCACCATTAATATCCAACAAAAGCTATATTGCAGTATACCTTTAAGTTATTACCTCATCGGTAGGTGTACATTATGTATGCTTAATCTATGATTGATTTCACCTAGAATATATGAAAACAAAAGGATATTGCACATAGCCTCGTTATCATAAATAAGCCAAGTACAGGTTTGGTTCTACTCAGTACTCAGGCAAAAGAGATGTCTGCGAATGCAGTGAGTGTTACTGCTGGTAATCCAACATTGATTAAACGAGTTAATTATATGCATTCTAACTGTTATAACTTTTAAATCAATTATATGCATTCTAACAACTGTAATTCCTTTTATTGTCTGCTTCAAAACCAATCCCCTGTCAACTGCACATTCACATCACATCACAAAAACTGTAACAGTCTTCTTCTGACTGCTCCGCAGCCTTCAACTTCCCTTTCATCCACCATTTACACTTCCAACCTGGTTCCCTTGGTACCAGTAAGCCATCAAACACAAACTACAAACCTGCCTGCACTCCAACAACATTTCCATATTTCCTATTCAAACCAATCACTACACATTTCATTTCCTTTTCAAACCAAATCACAACCATAACACTGTCAGCATAATTCAACTTTTCCGACCAACCTGTCTAACTCCACATTCTGCAATGAACTCCAGCATTACAAACTGCCTCCGACTTCCTATTCACCAACTCTACCGCAAACCACCAGTATCAACCACTCCAACCACCAGTAAACACTCCAGTAACCACTCCAGTTCCCTACCAAACATTCCAGTCCCCTACCATTTCAGTCCCCTCCCCTACATCATAACCAAATTATTTTACCACCCGTTAAACCCAATTAGTACGATACACACATAATTTTTTTTAGCTAATCAGTTTTTAGTTTATTGGACCTTCATTCATCGTTCAGGCACATTGATCATGTTTTTTGTTTTTTGATTTTGTCCTTGAATTTTGACTTTACTTCCTAGTATTTGATAAATTGTCGATTATCTTGTAAACAAGACAGACCAGGAAAAAATACACATGCATTTGCATATGCAAATTTCATATACAGCAGACAAAAGAAAATCAGCAATATATGCAAAGAACAAGTCAGAAATATCAATACCTCCGACTAAAGATATCGTATCAAAGCCCTTTGATGGCTCACATAACCTCCGGCCCCAACATCCCCAAAGGTCTCGATAAATTGCCGACATATTTTGGCGGTTAGCTCATCCGGCAATAAAATTTTGTCCGACAACACTTTTTCATATGTGGGTAGGACTGGTTTTCCATGAATTACTAATGCTGTGGAATCTCGGCATATAGTACCTGTTGTATAAGCATTTCTGGAGTGAATATATGGAATCACATTTACAGAACTAACAAGCTCCCAAACATTTAAGACCACTGTGCAGAGCTACAAAAGTCCTCGACCCATTGTGTATGCAACATTCGATCTTTAAAATCATGCAAGATTGGAATGGAAGGTGTAAACTTTTATGATCTTTCTATATCCTTTTTTGTTTTGGAGTTTACTGATTTATTTTTGGACATAATGGCTATTGTGAGTGTCAATGAAAATTGAAACCAAAACAGATATAAGATAAAGACCACGATGAGTATAAGTATACAAACTAGATTACTATCGACAATGAATTCCTTCTCATCTCTGTCATTCATTCGCTGTCTCAAACTCCAGCTCTACAATAGCATTTTGAACTTTTACGTGATTCTTCATCATTTCTTGCTATCTCTCACTGTTTCTCAAATCTAATCATGAACACAACCTTTTTTTAAATAACACTGTACTTTCAACCAAGCAAGAATTTAGTGAAGGTTGTGCCCACCAGAACCTATCCATGTGATCATTGTTATTGATTTGCCAAAACTACTTAAAAATGCTTAAGTTGCTCTGTCCTATGGTTATAACATTATAAATATTGCTAAATATTCTCTTATATCTTATGATTATGTTAATTTGGATTTGAAAATGTCATATATACCTCTTGTGAACCTAATTATGACGTACATGTCAAACGTGAACCTTTGTTGCCTAACCTCTTTTTCTATAACAAAAGATAATTTGGAATCTATAAATACACATGCACTAAAATTCATTAATTTGTTTATATGCACAATAATAGAGAGCAGTAAACTCGACTGAAGCACAAAAAGACCGATTGGTCGATTAAAGTAGTACCTGTTGCAATTACTTCGTCCTCGAAGTTCAGGATTTCACATCTTTGGTCGATTAACTGATTGTTCGGAGCGACAAACTGAGAAAATGCGATTTCACTGCCTACTTGACGATTATCTTGGGCTATGCTGAGAAGATGCTCCAGTTTATCATCCATATTGTCCGGCTTCATCAATTTTTGCTCCATATTTTGCAGTCGCTGCTCATATACTCCTTGGGCCTGTTTGAGTTGTTTGCATGAAATGGCAGCACTCTTAATTTGGCTAGGAGCTATATTGGTCCCAATACTTCGGCTCCTGCCCTTTACATCTTTACCAAACACTGATATAAAGATGGCTTCATCACCACCACTCGTCGTTTCCTTTTCTTTTTCAATTTTGTCCTAAAAAGTAAATACATATATATGAATAATGAAAATTTAATTTAGAGGCGTTATTATATGTTTAACTTACAAAGTAGGAAGATGTCGCATCTGACGTGCTGCCATCTTTTTTCTTATGCGTTTTCTCCCATACTTGAAGACGTGATACTTCTGTTCCTGGACTACTTGAATCGACCTGCATACAATGACCTAAAATTATATTTGGAACTAATGGTATATGTAATGTGATGCACCAATTCAATGACACATACCATTTCTTGAGTAATCATAGCGTGACTCTTACGTCCCGAATGATGACCATATTCGAGCATTGATCTATTTTGTTTGCCTCTCTTCCTTTTTTCTTTCGCCTTGGATTTTGATTCATTTCTTATGAACTCATCCCAATCATCTTGAGCAATTTTCGGTGGACAATTTCTCATTCTTTCTTCGTCAGTGATAATATGGTCATAATGATTCTTGCGCAAATCATTCTTGTGTCTCCTAAAAGCCTCAGACATTTTTTTCATAATAAGGTCCTTTGATAAAGGATCGAGCTCATAATATTTCTGCATAACAAAAAATGCACGTAAACCATTTTTTATTTATGTATTGAAAGCATTATAAATGAATTTAAACCATCTAAGTTCATGTACACAGTTTACATTTCAAAGTATATGGATTTTTACATTTCAACGTATATAGTTTCATCAGTCTCTATGAATAAAGTGATCAATCTAAATATCCTATAAATATCATAAAAGAATATATCTTGAAACAGAAACAGTACATAAATATGGTCTCATATGAACCCTCGCTCATTCAGGCCTATTTTACAATCAGAAGCAGAAAAAGTACAGAAACAGAAATAGTACATAAAAAGGGTGCATATTACAATCAGACGACTATATTTTACAAACAGAAACAGTACATAAAAATGGTTATGAGATTGGAGAACTTAGCTTCAATTGATTCCACACGTCTTCCTTGTAATTTGGCGGAACTTTTTTCCAACTTGGATATGAGATTGGCACATGATTTCTCACTAGTTTACCAATCTTCCTAGCGACCTTTGAACCTTTTTTTCCGACTGGAGAACCGCAGTTGTCTCTATCAATTTTCTCCCGTTTTAAAGTAGATGATTATGAAGTTGTATCATTTGACGGTGGTGTGGCATCTTGTGACATTATGTCCTGCAAAGTCTAAAATCCTAAAATAATGCCAACAACATTATGACTACATTATGTGATGAGAAACTGGTGGGATCAGACAAATCAGAAGGGGACGTTGTTTACTATATCAGATGTACAGCAACTTACCAGTAATCGCTTGGAGCAATTTTATTAAGTCATATAATGCGTTTGATCTTGTTATGGAGGGGAATCCGTGCAATAATTTGGCTAACAGCAATCGGGCATCACAGGGATGGGCGGGAAGGGGAACATTCACTTTTATGCGGCAGTGATAAAGTCTTCCTGTATCACCAGAATTTTAAACTTAAGCGGATTCAAAACAATATCTAAAATACCGACTGAAATAAAGGATGCAAATACAAAAATATATTACCTTAGCACTGCTGAACTAAAGGGTGCAAATACAATATCTTGAACTGCCTGTCTACCTACAAACACAAAGAAAGAAAGAATATTCAAGCTGATCATATGTATGAATGTGTACATGTGTGTATGTATGTGATCATATGTAAGTATCTACAACTACAAACACAAAATGAACTCTTGCAATATATCCATCCTTATGGATCCATCAGGATATTATAATGGCACTAATAAAAAATATAATGCATCTATTACTATCATATAACACACCATTTTACATTTTACACCATTTTAAATAAATATTTTGTTAAGGTACAATAACTGCTTTGAAATACAAAGTTAACATATGCATTTGATAAGATCTTCTAATTTTTCATTGTCTTCAAAAGCTGATTGATAAACGGTGGGAAACTCAGTGTCATCCACATTTATGGTCAACCGTTTTGGTGTATGCAAAACCACAAACCATCCGTTATTTTTTAAATCTTTTGAGTAGGACACTTGACTCGCTTCCGATGCAAGAATAAATGGCTCATCATTCACGCTATCTTTATTCTTCAATTTTCCCAAGTTAATTGTGATCAAGCTTGAAACAGAATCTATTTTACAACCATTGATCTTATCTTCGACCTTTACCCAATCACAATTAAAAACTGTTTGTTTGAAGTCAATGTAATCCAACTCAATTATCTTTTGAATGACTCCGTAATAAGTTGTTTCTGCTTCCTTAAAAAACTCAAAAGAATCTGTAGTTAAAGAAGCATTCGGACAGAAACTATCTGTTGCTATTCCAAGCGTGATATTTCGTGGTTCAGTAGCAAACGAAGAATCAAAAGAATCTGTAGTTTTCCATTGAGAAGTATCACACGGATGACGCATTACGGCTGTACCGGACTTGGCACGACCATGCCAGGTCATCGCTTCTGCTATCCATGGTACAGTATACAGTCTTCTCAATCTAGAAATTAAAGGAAAATGTCTTAAGGTCTTTTGAGGTACTGTGGTAGATTTTCTCTCTTCGTCGAATGATGTCTTATATCTTGGTGCGTTGCAATTTGTACATGAAACTTTGTTTGCATTATCTTTCCAGTACAAGATGCAGTCATTAATGCATGCATCATAAGTTATGTAATTCATCCCAACTTGCTTCATGATCTTCTACACGTCGGGGTACTTTGACGGTAGCGTGTCACCTTCGGGGAGTAACTCCTTTAGTGCAGTCACACCATTGTGTGAAAAGCCGTATTGGGTCTTCAAGCTATTCGGTTTCACAATGGCATACAACTTTGTAATCTCTTTTGGACAAGAAGGATACAATGGCTCTGTTGTAGTTGCACTATCAAAAAATGATTTATCCGTAAACTGCTCACCAATATTAGCATTATCATGCAACTGACTTGTAGTTGAAAATGATGGAATCTATCTGCATCATTGATCAAATCCTCCATCCTAATATGTTCGGACTCATCAGTATTTGTGGCATGACTAACCGGTTGTTGTTTTGGCTTCTTCGGTATTCTTTCCCCGTGAAAACACCACACGGTATATGATTGAACAATACCATATCTAAGCAAATGAAAATGAATGTCATTTAATTTGAATGTATCTTCATTTTTGCACCGCGTGCAAGGGCACGAATACTTTTCCTTATTGCCACCGTTTTCAGCAATAAATTTAACGAAATTTCTCACACCTTCCACATATTCTGTATTTCTTCGATTAGATTGATTCATCCATTGTTTGTCTATACTAAAAGACATACTGAAAGAAAATAACAAGTGCTAATAAGAAATCATGGGTAACAATATCTTATAGCTTTCCACCAAGTTCAACTCTGATATTAACTAAACAGATGTATATTCTTCTGATTTCACTTGAAATTTAACATTAGCATCAAACTATTTCCAAAAAATTTGCCATTACAACGGCGCCATTTTGTAGCACCAGAGTAATGTCTATGCATTACCCCTCTCCTGATACTTGGCTTGCGCCATTAACAACAATTTTATCCACTTACTAAATATGGTCTCATATTTAGTAAAACAAAATTCATTGCATCAACTTATACCCTAGCAGTCACTATAAGCAGCTATGTCTAACTAGCATGCAGTACAGTACAACATTTAGGCTTTAGTAAATATGAGAATGCACACTACAACACTACTTCTCTTCCATGTTGCAATGTTTGGCTGATGATACACTATACGTACGAGGATGTGTTAGATTATCTCACATTGTACAATTTGTAAAACAAATCATATATAAATGTAAAAAGATCATCCTTTGATAACCAATTGTTTCTTGGTTCTCTAACAATGTACACTTAAAACATCAAATATGTATTCCGATGGTTCAGATTAGAAGGTGCATCTCTACTTTGGCAAACTGTTAAAGAGTAGTAGATATTGACTATAATCAATCCCCAAAAACTTAATGAAACATCAATCCTAAAAGATGAAGATAATGATGGAACTCAAATGACAGCTTATATGGTAACACTAAATGTAACGACCCAGAATTTTTAGAAATTAAAATTTGAATATTTAATCAATTTTAAATATTAAAAAGTGAATTTATAAGTCAAATAAATTTTTATTTGAATTTTTGGATTTAATTGGATAATTAAATCGATAATTTAATATGTTAAATTATGGAAATAATTGAAAATAGAGTTAAATATGATTGAAAATGATTTGTAAAATTTTATTTTATCATATGGAAGTTAGAATGATATTTTAGAACTTTTAAAATCGAATTAAAAGTTAATTTGTGAAAATTGAATATTTTAATATTTAATAATCGAGTGTAAAATAGCCAATTTTAGAACAGTCTCAGAATTGAACGGAACCAGTTTCATTGGATCCGTAATAGTTAGTTATTACCGGATTTCAAATTTCGTGTCAATCGGAGTTACCGTTTGATCGTGGCAGCTCGAAACGCATCGATTTATTTTTAATTTAAATTTGGCGAGCTAAAATAGCCATTTTTCAAAAAGTCTCGGATTTCGACGAAACAAGTTTCATCGGATCCGTAATGTGATATTATTGTAAGGTTTCAAATTTCAAGTCAATTGGATTTACCGTTTGTCCGTTACAAATTAAAACGCCTAGAAATCGACTTAAATCGGTTTAATTCAAATTGAGCGTTTATAGCCATAACTCGCACATACTTCTGAATTAGCTTACGAAACCTGTTCCATTATGTCCGGAACGCGGGGTAAACCCTAGAAACGCTGGTTACGGCGCCTAAATCGGAGTTCGGAATTCCCGGATGAATAGTGTCGAACGAAATTCTATAAATAGCCCACCATCCTCTTCATAATTAAAAAAAAAAAAATAAACAAGCAAAACCCTAGCCGCCACTTGTAAAACTGATGGCCAGAAACTCACGCGACTTTTCCCCTCAATCTCTCTCAATCTACAAAGAATTAGCCTTAGGTTTCAACTAGAGAATGGAAGGGGACGATGAGATCTTCGATTCTATACGGTGATGATGGGTTTTCGTGCGACGTGGAGGGGTATAGGAGGCCGCGTCCTAGGGAAGTGACGCACGCATTGCCAAGAGCATCAGGCAGCCGAACTCTATGAGCTTATGGCCGAAGGTTGAGCAAGTGAAGGGCTTCACGATGGTGTATCCTGATCATGCTAGAACTCGACGTGGAGGTGGCGATTTTTAACCCTAAAATTCAAAGTTGGGTTCGTTTGTTTTACTGGATACACGTGCGTGAATGGAAGGGGAAGGAGAAAGAAAAGGTGCGTTGGATCTGCTATGCACGGCCAGGATTAGCATAGGTTTAAATTAGTTTATTTATGTTGTAATTATAGTTTAAAATCGTGTACAAACTTCAATAATTCATAACTTTTTCATACGAGGTCGAAAACGCGTGAAACCAGTTGCGTTGGAATCGTATGGACGAGCACTACGCGATGGAGTTGGTTTGGAGTCGTTTGGAGTTAGTGATAATTTCAGGTAAAATTAAACGCGCGTTTAATTTTATTCGGAATAAAAGCTGAAACGGAAATTAAAATCAAGGTGAGAACTTCTCACTCAATCGAATCAGTTTCGATTTTATTTTAAATAGTTAGATTTAAAATATTTGAATGCATGTTTGAAATGTTGATTAATATCTATTTATTGTTAAAATAGACATTATACGCCGTTAGTAAGCGGATGTTATTTATAAAAACATATACCGCGAATATTTCATAAACAGTAAAATTGGTATTACATATATAATATCAATATATATATATTGGCATATGTATATATTGGAGTTATTGATTTCCCGCATTTTTTGTTTAGCGGATGAGACACTATTGCGCCGTTATTAAGCGGATAATATTTAATAAGAACATATACCGCGATAATTTCGTACTGGAGCGAAATTGGTATTGTGCTAATGTTTGTGGATGCAGGAAAACAGGTTGGAGGGATCCAACTGGATTCCTCAACAGTTTTTATTTGATTTCAGATATTTTGATATTTGATGGATTATCATATCGATATATGATATCGTTGTTGTCGTGATTGACTATTTGGTATGTAGCATCATTGGACCAAATTTGGAACTTTAAAAATGATTTTTAAAGTTGATTTTTAAGAATATACTATATTTTGGAATTGATCCATTTTAAATAAATAAACGTTATAATTTTTAATGTTATAAAAATTATGATTTTTGAGAAAAATAGTTAAAAACTGATTTTTGAGAATATGATGCTAATGACTTTATAAAATAGTTAAATCGGAATTTTAGAATTTATTATGAAAAGTTGAAATATAGGATTTATAAAATTTAATTATTTTATGAATCAAAAGGAAGAAGTTTTTAAAGGAATTTAAAGACGTTTAAAAAGAATAATATAAATTGATTTATATAAGAGATTTATAAATGGATATTTATAAATTGAAATATGGACATTTTAAAACGAGTTTTTATAAGTGTTTGAATGAAGTGAGAATGAATTTCATAATTGAATGGAATTTATAGAATTTTATACGGTGAAGTTATAAATGGAATTTTATAAATAGTAGGTTTATAAAATTTATAAAGTCATTAAAAGAATGGTTTTGGATAAATAATTGAATCTTATAAGTTATAAGATTTATAATTATGAAGATCAAAGGAACGATTTTTGTGAACGAATAAATTATAAGTATTTAACTTATAAAATGAACTTTTAGTTTATAATTAAGTTATAAACTGGAATAGGTTAATAAAAGAATTTATAAAAGGAAGTTGTTGTAAAATAAATAGAAATGGAATTTATAAACGTTGTTTTATAAATTCGCAAACGACTTATTTTGATAAGTTAATTGTTATAACTTATAATTGGAGTTATATTCACGTTGTAGACAGTGAATAATCCTTTAAGTTAAAAATGAATAGAAATGATGAAATTTGTTAACAAAGTATATTCACGTTTTTAAATAGTGAATAACACGTTAAAGAAATTGTTTTGGATTTGGATGTTTTAAATAGAATTAAAACGATCTAACGATGTTTTAAAATGTGTTGAGATTCGAAACCATAGATTTCAACATTTATTGTTGAAATAGACGTTTTCGAGAAATAGAAGGAGATGATGGACTATAACACTGTTGTTATAGTAAATGATTTCCGAAAGGAAATGTTTTGTATAGTATTGGGATTTATATATCTATTTAATTTCGAATCCCTATACTAGTGATTTTGGTTTGTCGTAACGATGTTTTACATAACATTCGTTTTGGCCCAAATAAATATGTTTAAGAGAATGATTTCCTTAAAGAATGAAATATATACTAAATTTCGATTGAAGTATATTGAATATTTTCCAAGTGTTGAAAATAAATAAAATTTGTGAATTACTTATTAAATAAGTATGAAATTGTTTTCCAATATGAAGTGATATTTAGAATTTATCTTTTTGAAGATAAATTGAAATCGAATATTCATAGATATTTTGGATTATAAATTCACTAAGGAATTTATAAAAGAAAGTGGAATTGGTTTAAAAATAAATATTGATTTATTTTTGAAGTGTGAAATTATATATCTTGTAAAAATATTTTGGAAAATAAATAATTTGGAAAATTATTTGGAAACTGGTGATGTGTGCATATCCAGTGATAGTTCAATAACCGACTATCAATATTTCCCTTTGAATGGGTATTTGATGTGATTTGTTTGAATGTGAATGCTACACTTATTTTTGAATAAGCGCTCACTATTCGGGTTAACCGGGAAAGGACCATGGGGTCGTATAACCCATTCCGAATATGTGATACGTCGTTATAATTGCATTGAAGATCGGTGTTGAAGACCCGGTATTTGCGAGAGCGATAGGATGACCTGTCGATTTACTCTGCACCGAGTTGCTCTGGTATAGAGTTCTCCATATGTGATGGTGAATCCGATCAGGATTGTGAATATCCGGATTGCAAGGACTTCTTTGTAAGTGCCTTCGGTTTTGTTCGAGCCCGGAACAGACTTGTATGGATTGTATGTCTGACATTACAAGTTGAGATATAAAGCCGATTTCTTTCAAATATATTTCTGTTGGTGGCGGAGAATTTATTCTTTTAGCTTAACACCCTTCTCTGAGACGTACGAGCTCAGAGGTTATGTAGTTGAATGTTATCAGCGATATATTCCCAATTTGGTAATGTGACATGCTAAGTGTTGCTGAAATGATCATTGTGTTGATTATTGTGATATGATCGTTTATTTGATCGTCTATCTTAGTGATCATTGTGTTGATCATTTGTTGACCCAAAGCATGACTTTTGTATAAAGTATGTTTTTGTGGACGTGAATTCGTCGAACCTCACACCCCGAAAATGGTCAAAACAGGAAAGATGCGGCAAGGTTATGAGGGGTAGCACCCTTTAGGGTATGTACATTTCCTTCTGGATAGAGGTGGTATCATGGTATGGAGCCCAGATATTTAACCTATGTGGTTACTACGAATTTATTACTTTGTGGTTGTTGGTTTTCGGGATCCCGTGAGAAAAGTCCTTTACGATCGGGGAATGGCGTGCTCGTGTCAGTAGTTACCCAGTTAGGGGTAACCCGGCCTTGTGTTGGCAGAGTTCCGGTTTGGTTCTCGGGGGTGTCTTTCCAGAGGCATTCTCATGTGGCAATGGGAAGTTCCTTGGCCTGACCATTTGTTGGAAATCCAATTCCCAATACGAAACTTGTACGGTATTAGTTGTAGAACCTGCCATTCACTTATGGTGGTCACCACTGTTTGGATGGTAGCTATAGTAGGCATAGTTCGAAATGTCTATGTTGGCTAAGATTTATATTCTACTTTCGAACTAAATTTTTCCCCTACACTATGCACTAGTAATAATATAAAATGTTATTTTAAATGCGTATCAAGCATCTTTGACTATCATAAGGAGAAATCTCCTCCGATTCTGCGTTTGCATGTGTGTGTGTGCGGGAGGCCTTATGGTAGTCTCATTTTTAAAAGCATTGCGAATTGAATTTAAAAATATTCCTCTATTTTGATTTTAAAGATAAATAAACTGTTTTGAGTTCTCACACCAGTCACATGACTGACTTGGAGTTTATTGTTTTCCTTCCTAAACTCTGGGTGCCCACCAATTTTCACACGGGCAGTCAAGAGTAAGGTTTATCAGGATATTCTGGATATTCTGGAGTTGCTGGAGGCAAGCTCGATGGCATGGCGTATTACTACTATATAGTATTTCTTTTTCCGCCGCACTATTTGTTGTTGTTGTTGTACACTCTGATGATATGATGTAATGTAATGTGATAAAATGTAATAACTGATATAGTTCTTTGTTTAAAGATTATTCATTTATTATTATATGTTGTTCCGCTGCGAATTGTGAGATTCTGATGTTGTTCTGTTGTTTTCTGTTCCGTCCTATTTTCTTCTGTTTTTCTTTTTCCTCTATTCTCTTTTTCTTCTACTTCTTCTATTTTTAAAATTTTCTATCTTCTATTCCCTCTATTTTCTACCTTTTTCTCTCTTCTTTTCTACCTTTTCTTTTCTTAAAATTCTTTTTAAAAACCCTCAGTGTTCGGTTTTCCGTCGTTCGATTCCTCGGCAGTCGATAAAGTGAGTGTCGATGTCGAATTTTCGGAAGACGAAGAATCGTGTCCTGACAATGTGGTATCGGAGCTTATGGTTAAGCGACAACAATGGTTCTGTTGGGTATAATTCATTAGAGAAAGAGTTAGTAGTACTCTAGAATGAGTTTGAGTGTAATAATAGCTATGAGAGCGTATTTGTTAGTGAATATATAAAATTGTTTTATATTGTGATGATTGGTTTGTTGAGTGGCATATGAACTTTCGTCAGCGTGGTCCGCAAGACTATGCCGAAGGGGTTTCTAAACGCTTGAATAGAACAATTCGACACAGTATTGATTTAAAAAAAAATGGGTAAATGAAATAATTTTACCTTGATTATATTTTGTATATAAAAGGAATAATTTTTCAAAATGATTAAAGTATATAAGTTGATTGTTTAGATGTTTGAATAATCTAAATAAAGGAATTGTATAAGCAAATGAATTATAAGAATTGAATTATAATTAAAGTGATTTACAATTGTGAAATAAACTTATTTATATGAGAAGTGAAACTATATGAATATATATTTATGAATATGAATTGTAAATAAAAATGAATGTGAACTAAAGTTATGTAAATGAAATTCAACTGTTGTAATTGAATTGGATTGAATGTTAATCAATTGAATGTAAATTAAGTTGATATGAAATAATGAATATAAGTGTTAATTCATTAAAATCTAATGTTATTGAGAAGTTGAAAGTTTGAATGAAAATCAATTAATTAAACCAAACTGAATGAATATAAGCAAAGGAATTTTGTTGTAAAGAATATACATTGATTGTTATGTGGTTGCAAGTTGATTGATTGTATATAATTCATTAAGTATTAATGAAAGTGAATTAGTGAAATTTAAAGCTATGTAATTGAATTCAAATTAGAAGTAAATAAATTTGAAATGAATTGAATTTAATTTGGAAGTGAACCAACTTGAATATGAATTAGTGAATATAAACTAATTGAGAATGAATGCTAATAAGAACATCCACTGTTAATGAATCAAATATGATTAAATTGAAAACCAATTCATTAAATATTAATGAGAATATAAATGAATATATATTGATTATGAATTTGTTGAATGCTAGTTGATTGATGGTTTCATTTGTTGCATTTGCTATGTGACATATATAGTTATGTTGCTATATGTTGTATATTGAGATTATTATCTATATACATGATTCTCATGTTGTTTGTTGAGTAATTAGTAGGTGCGGATCGCGTTTGCTTCGCATTTGGAGCTCGCTTTTGCGCTATATTAGCCGTATACGCTCGCTAATAAAATATAAGGTACATATCTTGGATTACATACCGTACTTTTACACTTTTTCCCTTCGGGATGCCTCATTACTTGATGAGATGTATATTTGTGATATATATACTGTCATTTTTTTTTCGGATCGAGCCGCACAAAGGAGACTATGGCGAATTTTTCCGAAAATTTAAGGCGTTAGAAAAAATTTGAGAAAATTGGGAAAAGTTTTGAAAACTATAACTTTGATTTGGAATTGAAAGTTAAACAATAGTAATTGTTTTTGAAAAGATAACTAAGTATGATTTGAAAAATTAGTAAAGTATTATAAGGAATTTAACTATGGATTTATGGAAAATTAATAAATTCTATAACTTTTCTTACTTGTTAATTTCGAGGACGAAATTCTTTTAAGTGGGGAAGATTGTAACGACCCAGAATTTTTAGAAATTAAAATTTGAATATTTAATTAATTTTAAATATTAAAAAGTGAATTTATAAGTCAAATAAATTTTTATTTGAATTTTTGGATTTAATTGGATAATTAAATCGATAATTTAATATGTTAAATTATGGAAATAATTGAAAATAGAGTTAAATATGATTGAAAATGATTTGTAAAATTTTATTTTATCATATGGAAGTTAGAATGATATTTTAGAACTTTTAAAATCGAATTAAAAGTTAATTTGTGAAAATTGAATATTTTAATATTTAATAATCGATTGTAAAATAGCCAATTTTTGAACAGTCTCAGAATTGAACGAAACCAGTTTCATTGGATCCATAATAGTTAGTTATTACCGGATTTCAAATTTCGTGTCAATCGGAGTTACCGTTTGATCGTGGCAGCTCGAAACGCATCGATTTATTTTTAATTTAAATTTGGCGAGCTAAAATAGCCATTTTTCAAAAAGTCTCGGATTTCGACGAAACCAGTTTCATCGGATCCGTAATGTGATATTATTGTAAGGTTTCAAATTTCAAGTCAATTGGATTTACCGTTTGTCCGTTACAAATTAAAACGCCTAGAAATCGACTTAAATCGGTTTAATTCAAATTGAGCGTTTATAGCCATAACTCGCACATACTTCCGAATTAGCTTCCGAAACCTGTTCCATTGTGTTCGGAACGTGGGGTAAACCCTAGAAACGCTGGTTACGGCGCCTAAATCGGAGTTCGGAATTCCCGGATGAATAGTGTCGAACGAAATTCTATAAATAGCCCACCATCCTCTTCATAATTAAAAAAATAAAATAAACAAGCAAAACCCTAGCCGCCACTTGTAAAACTGATGGACAGAAACTCACGCGACTTTTCCCCTCAATCTCTCTCAATCTACAAAGAATTAGCCTTAGGTTTCAACTAGAGAATGGAAGGGGACGATGAGATCTTCGATTCTATACGGTGATGATGGGTTTTCGTGCGACGTGGAGGGGTATAGGAGGACGCGTCCTAGGGAAGTGACGCACGCATTGCCAAGAGCATCAGGCAGCCGAGCTCTATGAGCTTATGGCCGAAGGTTGAGCAAGTGAAGGGCTTCACGATGGTGTATCCTGATCATGCTAGAACTCGACGTGGAGGTGGCGATTTTTAACCCTAAAATTCAAAGTTGGGTTCGGTTGTTTTACTGGATACACGCGCGTGAATGGAAGGGGAAGGAGAAAGAAAAGGTGCGTTGGATCTGCTATGCACGGCCAGGATTAGCATAGGTTTAAATTAGTTTATTTATGTTGTAATTATAGTTTAAAATCGTGTACAAACTTCAATAATTCATAACTTTTTCATACGAGGTCGAAAACGCGCGAAACCAGTTGCGTTGGAATCGTATGGACGAGCACTACGCGATGGAGTTGGTTTGGAGTCGTTTGGAGTTAGTGAGAATTTCGGGTAAAATTAAACGCGCGTTTAATTTTATTCGAAATAAAAGCTGAAACGGAAATTAAAATCAAGGTGAGAACTTCTCACTCAATCGAATCAGTTTCGATTTTATTTTAAATAGTTAGATTTAAAATATTTGAATGCATGTTTGAAATGTTGATTAATATCTATTTATTGTTAAAATAGACATTATACGCTGTTAGTAAGCGGATGTTATTTATAAAAACATATACCGCGAATATTTCATAAACAGTGAAATTGGTATTACATATATAATATCAATATATATATATATTGGCATATGTATATATTGGAGTTATTGATTTCCCGCATTTTTTGTTTAGCGGATGAGACCCTATTGCGCCGTTATTAAGCGGATAATATTTAATAAGAACATATACCGCGATAATTTCGTACTGGAGCGAAATTGGTATTGTGCTAATGTTTGTGGATGCAGGAAAACAGGTTGGAGGGATCCAACTGGATTCCTCAACAGTTTTTATTTGATTTCAGATATTTTGATATTTGATGGATTATCATATCGATATATGATATCGTTGTTGTCGTGATTGACTATTTGGTATGTAGCATCATTGGACCAAATTTGGAACTTTAAAAATGATTTTTAAAGTTGATTTTTAAGAATATACTATATTTTGGAATTGATCCATTTTAAATAAATAAACGTTATAATTTTTAATGTTATAAAAATTATGATTTTTGAGAAAAATAGTTAAAAACTGATTTTTGAGAATATGATGCTAATGATTTTATAAAATAGTTAAATCGGAATTTTAGAATTTATTATGAAAAGTTGAAATATAGGATTTATAAAATTTAATTATTTTATGAATCAAAAGGAAGAAGTTTTTAAAGGAATTTAAAGACGTTTAAAAAGAATAATATAAATTGATTTATATAAGAGATTTATAAATGGATATTTATAAATTGAAATATGGACATTTTAAAACGAGTTTTTATAAGTGTTTGAATGAAGTGAGAATGAATTTCATAATTGAATGGAATTTATAGAATTTTATACGGTGAAGTTATAAATGGAATTTTATAAACAGTAGGTTTATAAAATTTATAAAGTCATTAAAAGAATGGTTTTGGATAAATAATTGAATCTTATAAGTTATAAGATTTATAATTATGAAGATCAAAGGAACGATTTTTGTGAACGAATAAATTATAAGTATTTAACTTATAAAATGAACTTTTAGTTTATAATTAAGTTATAAACTGGAATAGGTTAATAAAAGAATTTATAAAAGGAAGTTGTTGTAAAATAAATAGAAATGGAATTTATAAACGTTGTTTTATAAATTCGCAAACGACTTATTTTGATAAGTTAATTGTTATAACTTATAATTGGAGTTATATTCACGTTGTAGACAGTGAATAATCCTTTAAGTTAAAAATGAATAGAAATGATGAAATTTGTTAACAAAGTATATTCACGTTTTTAAATAGTGAATAACACGTTAAAGAAATTGTTTTGGATTTGGATGTTTTAAATAGAATTAAAACGATCTAACGATGTTTTAAAATGTGTTGAGATTCGAAACCATAGATTTCAACATTTATTGTTGAAATAGACGTTTTCGAGAATAGAAGGAGATGATGGACTATAACAATGTTGTTATAGTAAATGATTTCCGAAAGGAAATGTTTTGTATAGTATTGGGATTTATATATCTATTTAATTTCGAATCCCTATACTAGTGATTTTGGTTTGTCGTAACGATGTTTTACATAACATTCGTTTTGGCCCAAATAAATATGTTTAAGAGAATGATTTCCTTAAAGAATGAAATATATACTAAATTTCGATTGAAGTATATTGAATATTTTCTAAGTGTTGAAAATAAATAAAATTTGTGAATTACTTATTAAATAAGTATGAAATTGTTTTCCAATATGAAGTGATATTTAGAATTTATCTTTTTGAAGATAAATTGAAATCGAATATTCATAGATATTTTGGATTATAAATTCACTAAGGAATTTATAAAAGAAAGTGGAATTGGTTTAAAAATAAATATTGATTTATTTTTGAAGTGTGAAATTATATATCTTGTAAAAATATTTTGGAAAATAAATAATTTGGAAAATTATTTGGAAACTGGTGATGTGTGCATATCCAGTGATAGTTCAATAACCGACTATCAATATTTCCCTTTGAATGGGTATTTGATGTGATTTGTTTGAATGTGAATGCTACACTTATTTTTGAATAAGTGCTCACTATTCGGGTTAACCGGGAAAGGACCATGGGGTCGTATAACCCATTCCGAATATGTGATACGTCGTTATAATTGCATTGAAGATCGATGTTGAAGACCCGGTATTTGCGAGAGCGATAGGATGACCTGTCGATTTACTCTGCACCGAGTTGCCCCGGTATAGAGTTCTCCATATGTGATGGTGAATCCGATCAGGATTGTGAATATCCGGATTGCAAGGACTTCTTTGTAAGTGCCTTCGGTTTTGTTCGAGCCCGGAACAGACTTGTATGGATTGTATGTCTGACATTACAAGTTGAGATATAAAGCCGATTTCTTTCAAATATATTTCTGTTGGTGGCGGAGAATTTATTCTTTTAGCTTAACACCCTTCTCTGAGACGTACGAGCTCAGAGGTTATGTAGTTGAATGTTATCAGCGATATATTCCCAATTTGGTAATGTGACATGCTAAGTGTTGCTGAAATGATCATTGTGTTGATTATTGTGATAGGATCGTTTATTTGATCGTCTATCTTAGTGATCATTGTGTTGATCATTTGTTGACCCAAAGCATGGCTTTTGTATAAAGTATGTTTTTGTGGACGTGACTTCATCGAACCTCACACCCCGGAAATGGTCAAAACAGGAAAGATGCGGCAAGGTTATGAGGGGTAGCACCCTTTAGGGTATGTACATTTCCTTCTGGATAGAGGTGGTATCATGGTATGGAGCCCAGATATTTAACCTATGTGGTTACTACGAATTTATTACTTTGTGGTTGTTGATTTTCGGGATCCCGTGAGAAAGGTCGTTTACGATCGGGGAATGGCGTGCTCGTGTCAGTAGTTACCCAGTTAGGGGTAACCCGGCCTTGTGTTGGCAGAGTTCCGGTTTGGTTCTCGGGGGTGTCTTTCCAGAGGCATTCTCATGTGGCAATGGGAAGTTCCTTGGCCTGACCATTTGTTGGAAATCCAATTCCCAATACGAAACTTGTACGGTATTAGTTGTAGAACCTGCCATTCACTTATGGTGGTCACCACTGTTTGGATGGTAGCTATAGTAGGCATAGTTCGAAATGTCTATGTTGGCTAAGATTTATATTCTACTTTCGAACTAAATTTTTCCCCTACACTATGCAATAGTAATAATATAAAATGTTATTTTAAATGCGTATCAAGCATCTTTGACTATCATAAGGAGAAATCTCCTCCGATTCTGCGTTTGCATGTGTGTGTGTGCGGGAGGCCTTATGGTAGTTTCATTTTTAAAAGCATTGCGAATTGAATTTAAAAATATTCCTCTATTTTGATTTTAAAGATAAATAAACTGTTTTGAGTTCTCACACCAGTCACATGACTGACTTGGAGTTTATTGTTTTCCTTCCTAAACTCTGGGTGCCCACCAATTTTCACACGGGCAGTCAAGAGTAAGGTTTATCAGGATATTCTGGAGTTGCTGGAGGCAAGCTGGATGGCATGGCGTATTACTACTATATAGTATTTCTTTTTCCGCTGCACTATTTGTTGTTGTTGTTGTTGTACACTCTGATGATATGATGTAATGTAATGTGATAAAATGTAATAACTGATATAGTTCTTTGTTTAAAGATTATTCATTTATTATTATATGTTGTTCCGCTGCGAATTGTGAGATTCTGATGTTGTTCTGTTGTTTTCTGTTCCGTCCTATTTTCTTCTGTTTTTCTTTTTCCTCTATTCTCTTTTTCTTCTACTTCTTCTATTTTTAAAATTTTCTATCTTCTATTCCCTCTATTTTATACCTTTTTCTCTCTTCTTTTCTACCTTTTCTTTTCTTAAAATTCTTTTTAAAAACCCTCAGTGTTCGGTTTTCCGTCGTTCGATTCCTCGGTAGTCGATAAAGTGAGTGTCGATGTCGAATTTTCGGAAGACGAAGAATCGTGTCCTGACACTAAACAAACCCATAAGCAAGCATTATAGGGAATAAACTGTTCCTTAACTTGTGTTGCATCCCTTTCTTTATTATTCTAAACTACAAATATAAGCATGTAATCTTTTCCTATTATTCAACCATAGAAACGAATGGATTCACCGTGTACAGACAGCCGGTCGTCGATAATACATATAAAGCACTGAGTAGAAACACACATGCTTGTTTTCCAAATAATTTACTGATTTCTATTAATCATGTGTGGATTACAGATTAATTTGTTATCATTGCATTTGATAGTCTTTTAACTAAGTTGTGATAAGTCAATTTTCAAGGTGACTGTAACATTCGTCCTAAATCTCTTTTCAGCGACATGGAACAAGCAAAAGGTGGCAAATTTTTGGCCGAGAAGAATCAGAAAATCCTTGGTACATAGTTAAAAGTTTATCTTATCACCATGAAGATATTCACATTAAATTTGAACCAGTTTCTTCAAGACTTAGCCGAGCAACGTATGAAGTTAAAGGTTCTTTAATTCTACACGTAAGTACTGTGATATAACAATGCACCACAAATAATGTATACAGAGTTTCCATTTCAACTGACAACAAGTATTATTACAAAACAAATCTTACCTGGCAGTTATGCGCTCTCTTCGATTACGCCAATGAAACTCGAGGAACCAAATATCAAAGATACACAAATCTGAGGTAATTAAGATTTCAAATTAGATTTTATAATACAATTATGAAACAAAATCAAATTTAAAATAGAAATCAAATAATTAAAAATGAGTACCCAACCTAGAGTAGGTATTCGATAAATTCACGTTGTAATACTTCTCCGAACACAGATCTGAGAGGGCCACTGATTGGCGTTGAATGAAGGAAGAACTGGTGGGGCTGGAAGGAAGATGAGTTCGCAGCTGGACACGATTAGGTGGAAAGATGGGTTCGCGGTTGGATGGAAGATGATTTCATGATTAGATGGAAAGATGAGTGGGTTGAAGCAAATCGAATTGGTGGAATTAGGTTTTTTTTTATTTAGGTTTTCTTTTCGTTGAAAGAGGACGAAACAAATATCAAAGGAAAGGAGGGAAGGAAAAGTGACGGGCCAAATCTTTTTGTCTCCCAGCGAATATTTGGCACAAAATTAGCGCCATTATTTGCCACAACATTTACGACGGTTACAAACCGTTGCTAATTAGCCATGGTTGAAAACCGTTTCTAGTTGGAACGAAGCGCGGCAAAAATTATGGCGTGAAAGGATGAAATTCACCGCCATCATTTGTCTCCAAAGAAGCTACGGTTAATAACCGTTCCCAATTAGCAATGATAAAAAACCGTTGCTAACTGAACCAAGATAGTGATTAACCGTTTCTAAATGGCAACAGTTAATAACCGTTGCCAAATGCGCGGATGGTTAGTTGCAAATCTCAGTATTTGGTGTAGTGACTTCTTCAAGATTTATAGTGTCTTCATAATTTTTTTCTAGAAAATTAAGTGTTTAGTGCTTGTGAGTTGTGATGCACAATTTTAGTAAGTCCGTGTTTGTAAATATTGTTTATTGTATAATTTTCATACAAAATTTTGGAGATTTCTAGGATATTTTGATTCAATTGTTTTAAAAATTGGATTAAAAAAGGACTATACAATTTTTCCTGTAGTTGTAAGTAAGAAGTCGCAAGTTGGAAGGAAATTCCATAAATTGTATAATGGGCATTGTATTTCTAATTAAGAGCTTATATTCTATGTATACCAGAATTGTGGCAGATTAACCAAATTTATTATGTTGTATGTTTTGTATACATGCATGATTAAATAATATGAACCGACACAATAAGCATGAAGCTCAACTTATGTTTTTTTTTAAAAATAACAACATAGAATCATCGATGCACAAATATTTCCTAGAATTAATGTCAATCCAGTTTGATGAATTTATTATGCCATTTTCTAAACAAATTTCTACTTCAAAATTGATAGTTACGATAATTATTGATTTTGCTTTATCAGGGTTTTGAGACTGATTATACCAAACTTCTTTACTACACTTGCTTTGTGGATGTTTTCCACTACTTGCTTTTACAATTCATGTTTTATACATCACTAAAAAGAGATTTATCATGTCCGAAGTTATATAGAGTTGCTCAAAATAATGAGATGAACCTCGGTTTTTGTTCAAGAAACAATGAAGTTGTGGAACCCATGGCGAAACCTCAATGGTTCGTAAACTTTTCCAGTATGGAAAAGGAAGGCCTTGATGCTATCGCGAGGAAAATCGAGATAATTCCAGAATAATATGAAGCTGAGTGGAAGTGGTATTGATTGATTTTCACTTTTTGCAAGTAACATGTTGTTCGTTTCATTCCTTTTTCCATTGCTTTGAGGAACTCGGTGATTTTGCATATATATATATATATATATATATATATATATATATATATATATATATAATACACTGAAATATTGGGTGCTAGTGTATACGCACACTAAAATGTTCCCTAGCACCTCTTAAAGAGATATTTGAAATTAAATATGCAAAAAATCGCTTCAAGCACACTCTGCAATCAGGCATACAAAACATTTGAATGTCTATTAATTTTAAAGAGAAACTTACTTCAAGTTTTTAAGTCGGCTTGAACTGTTAGTTCTCTAACCTTGTCATTGTTATAGTTTTAATATTTGGCACTTAGAACAAACTTTAAAATGAAATATTCTACTATAAAGATTCAAAAATTATCAAATTAAACATAATTTACAATCTGGACTGCAGATTAATAAATATTTATGGAAAATTTGAGTTAATGAAATTTGAGTTTCGTTACTCTCTATGGCTATTTTCCAGAAGTTGAAAGAACGCTTATTTTTTTCGGAGGGTAAAATTAAACAAGAGGCGGTGGGGATTTCGGGGTTTCAAGGGGGAACGTGGAGTATGAGTTATGAGGATGAGAGAAGTATTTTACAAAATGTTGGTGGGTTAGAGAAGGGAAAATAGTGGGTGTATATAATAGCATTCGAAACAATAGTATCTTGATGTGCTTTTTTTATATCATATTGGTCATTTGTTTGTATTCACATAGATGATTAGACAACATCCGAGATTAGTGCATTTCATGGAAACTGTGGTGGGATCACCAGATTCTGGTTTATTATGTATCATTAGAAGATGATGTACTGAAGGATTTTCGGTTTTACAATGACCACTGGGTGGTTGGATGTAAAAAAAGAAGAAGCAATCTCTAAGGCTAATCACATTTTCGCTGGAAAAAAATACAAGATTAGTCAAGATCTATATGTTTTGGACGCTTGGTTTTCATCAAGATTATCTCCTTTATAAGTACTAGGGTGGCCAGATAACACCGATGTTTTTGAAACATTCTATCTAACTTCTGGTAGAAACATGACACGATATTCTATTTTACTAGGTGGATCACATGGTGATGCTTGGGACGAAACTTGGTGCTGATGTGGCTTTTAGAAAGGTAATGATATTATCTTCCTGTTTGTAAAAGATGAGATATGTTGCATTATATCGCATGTTACAAATGTTTATAAGTAGAGAAAAGCACATTATATTAGCACAAATATAAATTGATTAGCTAAATTTGTGCATTTTAGTTTATTAGTTGAAAGTATACAAACAGCAACAAACCAGTAATTAAGAATATTATATGCTTTGTCTATGCTCCGTGCTAGCTTGAAACATTACTAGATATTCATGATTTATGTGTCCATTTGAGCGGATTTTGCTTTTATCCTTGTATCATGCTTTTATGTTTGTTGTGTAAACTGGCAATTCATCATTTGATGTGTGTTATAATTAAATTAAGGTTACTGCTATAGTCAATTATTAAAGGGTTCACACTGCTGTGTAGAAAGAGCAATTCATCATAACTGCCCTATTTGCTTCAAAGTAAGTTTAGTTGTAAGCTGTAGCAATCATTTATATGCAAAATGAAAAAGAATAAGCTATGTGTTAACGTAAAAAGTCAGACGCTAACAGCCCGATGCAAATAGAGATTGAATGAAAGCACCACCCGTTAACACGGGAATCAGAAAAGGCAGTAATTCACTGAAAAAGCAGTAAGAGACACAGAGTTTATAATGGTTCGGCTTATAATCAAGCCTACGTCCACTTTAACCCTTTTTTTATTGCTTATATGATTACAATCCTTTACAATTTCCTTCAATTACAATTCACTTCAGAAGACAAGTAGATAGAAAAACTTCGATGCAAGAGAGTTCTCCGAATTCATGGTTGAATATGTTGAATTCCTGCTTGAAGTTGACTGAAGCTTCTTGTGAGTTTCGAATGTTGGAGTAAGGCTCGGCTTGATGATAGCAGAGTTTGATGCTTTGAAGAAAATGATCCGAAAAGTCCCTTCAATGTTGGAGCATATGCCGTATTTATAGGGTTATCTGGACGGGTTTTAGGTCGTGAGCGACCTAAAATAGGTCTTAAGTCGTTGGCGAGCTAAGGAATCACGAGCTACGACCTAAGTGGTGCGCCCCTCTCTATATGAACTAACGGGTACGACTTAACGACCTATGGGAAGCGGCATAGTTGATACATAGTTTTTCCACTAAGTATTAGATCGCTGCCGACTTAAAATAGGTTGTCAAAGCATTAGGTCACTGCCGCTTTAACACCTTAGGTCGCAGAGAACTTTAGCCGTTAGGTCCTTTACCTTGAGGTCGTTAGGTCATCCCATTCCTTTAGGCAGTTAGGTCGTCTACCTTTAGGTTGTTAGGTCGTGGACTCCTTTAGGTCCCTGAACACATTAGGTCGCAAGGCCCTTTAAGTAATTAGGTCGTTGAGCAGTTTTATCCCATAGGTCGTTAAGTCGTGGCACTTCTTAAATCGTTAAGTCGTGGCTTCCTGTAACTCGCTTGAGCTATTTCATACTATGCTGTTAGGTCGCTCAACACTTTAACTCGTTGGGTCGGTAAGTCGCCTTCAAAGAGGAGAGTTAGGTCGCTGGAACCACTAGGTTGTAGGTCGCTGGCCTCGAGTAGAAGACAGGTCGCTTCATTCTTTAAGTCGTTAGGTCGTAACCTTTTAAGTCGTTAGGTCGGTAACCTTTTAAGTCGTTAGGTCGGTAACCTTTTAAGTCGTTAGGTCGTAACCTTTTAAGTCGTTAGGTCGGTACCCCTTTTAGGTCGCTGAGTCATTATCAAAGCGGAGTTAACATTTGCCCCTCGAAGTACACGCCCAATGGTTAGGTCGTGTGCTTCGATATCCTTTAACCCGTCCCCCTCTAGGTCGCTAGGTCGTGTGCGACCTAAAGGTAAGGTCGTATGTGCCGCTTCAGGTTTCTCCACTGTAATGTATAAGTCATCCATCCCCTTCTTTCTTCTCATTACCTACTTCCTCATTTGATTCTGCCATTAACATTTTCCCGAGCTCCCAAAGGCGATCTCAATCCGATCAATCACCGATTATCCTTGATATTACATCGCGTAAGTGAACCTGCTTCTTTCTCGATCCTTTATCATCATTGATTCATGAATCCCATTTTTTCAATCTTAACCCACCTCCTTACGCAATGTTTCATCGCGAATCTCGTTACATCGATAGTTGATGAACTTGAGTTAGCTCGATTTGGCTTTGAACGATTGATGAGATGATGGCGATGGGTTGCAATGCTTCAGGCTAACTGATTTTTGATTTGCGTTAGAATGGAAGGGCATTGAATTTGTGGTGATTTCGAATTAGTTTTTTGGATGATTCGATAGCATGAGAAAATGAGGGCTTCTGTTGATGGAGAGGCTAATGGGTTAACGGGTTAAAAGGATGACGAGTTACCGATTAGATTGGAGGTTTGTCAGTTGAGTGAAGTGAGACATTAGCTTGGACACGACCCAGCAATTTTGGGCGACCTACAAAACTTCGCGACTTAACTTTTGACCGACTTAACTAGATGCGACATAAGCCTTGAGTCGCGGCCGAGCTAGGACTTAGAGAAATTCACGTTACTTTGAACTGAAGCCTTTTCTCCTTATTATGCCTCACGATTTAAAGGACCAATGATTTAAAGAACCAACGACTTAACTTAACTTGCAAGAAATCTTTTAGGTCGTGGACGATTTAGTACTTGGATGCTCAACTCGAATTTACACTTAGAATCATAATCTCAACTTGAGTGCTTAACTTGAACTGCCGGACTGAATTGCCTAAACTCTGAATTGCTTGACTTTTGAATTGTTTGAACTTTGTTGCACTTTTGATTCGAACTTTGAACTGCCGAGACAACTTGCATGACTTTGCTATGCTTTCTTAACACATTATACCAAATTCGATGCTAATAACCTGTTAAATATAACATTTGCAGAAAACTATGGCAAATATACTGCCACTGATTGCCCACATAAAATGACAGATTAATCGATAAAATATAATCAACTTAAAGAAATCGTATGAAATGCTACGAATCAACGAATTAAAGTGAAGTAGTAAAGCGATATTAATCAACTAGAGCTGATTTTTTTTGCATCAATACTGCACTTGTATTCGGACAAGTCCTGAAATTTTTCATGTTTATTAATTTAATTTCAGTCATGTTTGCTTGTCACTCTACTAGTTTTGCACAACACTTCACACATTTAGGAAACGTGCACCTTCATATTTGAATATCCGGCTGTTATGTAGAATGGCTTCTCATCAAGAAGAAGGAGCAGTACTAACTGGAGAGGCCCTCCCGATGGCTGGTCCACTGGTCAACCCACCAGAAAGAACTCCAACTACCCTGAGTTACCGGGTGTTTAACCAGTTACGCGCCCAATTTGGGATTTTACAAGCAGATTCTATTCTCCCTGGGCCAAATGATTTTGCTGACAGTCCTCCCTTTGGGTTTGTTGTCGTTAACCGCCAAATGTGCCTTTGTGGAGCCATTCCTCCTTTCAACAGTTTTCTCCAACAAATCCTTCGTCGATTGGCTATTTCTCCTTTTCAATTGCACCCCAACGGCTATGCCATTTTGATGGGATTATGCGTTCTCTTCAGAATGATGCTTGATCGCCTCCCAAGCTTTGAAGAAATATGCTCTTTATGCACATTTGCGAGAAACATAGACCATCCTTCCATTATATATATGAGGAGCGCCAGAAAACGCAAGCTTATCACCGATCTCTCTGATAGCGCTCATGGTTTCCTAAACCAGTTCTTCTTTGTCCGTTGCCTCCAGGGATTTTACGCTATCTGGAGAGTAGGGGGTAAGCTTACTTATCCCCATTCTTTCCTCTTATGAGCTTTGCGAGATCCAAATTTCTAAATGTTAACCTCGCTTTCTACTTTTGCAGTCCTTCCTCCTCTTTGTAGAGATCCAAGCCACAAGCAGACTTTTGAGAGGCTTAACGCTGTGGCGGCTAAGGATAGAAGTAACAAGTTTTTGCTAAGAGACGAGTTCCTTCATCAGTTCGGACTCTTACACCCTTCCCGCTCTACTCAGCCTTACGAAGTTCCTGATTCTCCGGCCGAGGCACCGGATTCCTCAGTTTCTGTTGAGGAGCCTACACTAAAAGATCCCGCTCCTGAGGCTTCTCTAGTGAAGTGCTCTACTTCTACTGATGTCGCGGGGTCATTTGGAAAATTTGCACTTGCCCCGGTCATTTAAGTAGAAGAGCCTCGAGAATCTCCCCAACATTCAGGGAAGTCCGGTGACGGAGGAGCTTGGAAAACAAGTCCCGCCAAGCAGAGCGGGGACGACACTTTTGAAGGGTTGAGCGACCTGTTTATCACCTCACAGGAACTCTTTAAAGATGATCCTGTTGCGGCTAGGGTTTCCTCTTCAGTGGTTGAAGCAACTTCTGTTTTGCAACAGATCTCGTCGACTCAAGAGTTGATGTTAGCTACTACACCTATCATTCCTTCACAACCGAGGAGTGGTTCGTAGTTCAACGCGCGTAGTCTGCACGTTGCATACACTTAGGATTTTTCAGCACTTATATGCACTTAACTCCTTGCAATTTGAAGATTCTCAAGTTATGCTTTTTTTTTTAATTTCAGGTTCTCCAATGGGGCGAAGTGGCTCGTATTATGATGACTTTAAGCAGTATGGAAGGCGCAGTCAATATGATTACAGGCGCTATCTTCCCCCTCATAGGGAAACTGATGAAGAGAGGGCTGCTCGAAAAGCTCAAGAGAGAAGAACGTACGAAGAACGGTATGGGAGAGGGGATGAACGTTACGACTCTTCCCACAGAGAGGGTGATTCCCTCAAATGAAAATCCCATAACGACAAAGGAAAAAGCCACGCTGCCGAAGATTCGAGCAAATGGACCAAGCATGGTGAAAAGTCATCATCTGACATTCTTAAAGAACCCATTGCTTTGGTGCCTTCTCAATCTTCCGCTCTCGCTCGTACCGACATTCAGACGATCATTGGCAGGCCCTCATACCAGGTTGGACCAGGCCCAGCTACTCTTCAAAGGCGATTTCCAAACTGGTACTTGAAGGGAGTTCGCTTTGATCTTGATCTGGTTCCAATCGACAAACCAGCCATGTTGCGAAATCTTGATGCTGTCAAACTTGATATTGAGAGAATGTCAAGTTGGCAGAAACTTGTTGACAAACTCCAGGGAGTGAATTGCACGAACCTTGAGGCTATGTTGACCATAGAGAACGATAAATCCGAATGGCAAAAGACACTCGATCAACATGATGTGGAGATGAGAAGCATCGCCGCTTATAATGAAAAGCTTGAAGCGGAAGTTGGAAAGCTTAAAGAGGAGCATGCTACTTCCTCCACTTCCTACTCTCAAAGGGAAAGTGTGCTTCAGAAACAAGTGTGGGATGCTCATGCTAGCCAATGAGAGGCCGAAGATAAACTCAAGTGGCAGGAAAAGGTTGTAGAAGATTATCGCGTTGAAGTTGCACAGTTGCGGCAACAGACCGACTCCCAGAACCTCGAAATTGAGACATTAAAAACTCGACTTGCTATAGTTGAGAAAGAGCACGATGAGGCTGTTGCCGGTAAAATTGCAGCTGAAGAAGCTCATCAAGCCACTAAAGCCGATGTCAGTTCGACATTATTTGACTTCTACTTGCAAAGTGTCCTAGGGCGTGGCAGTCTCGCCTTTTTGGTCCCCAAATATGAAATCACTTTGGCTGAAGTATGGGAAGCTGCGCTTGATATGCTTAAAGATGCTGGGTATGCCGAAGAAGAACTCGAGGCACATTATCTGGATGACGGAGCTCGTGCAGCCCTTGCCAAAGGAAAAGAGCAGCTCGCTAGAAAGCGTGTTGGGACGATGAGAGAGGAGCATCCAGAGAAAGAAGCACCATTAATTGCCCCTGTCCCTCCTCCAATTTCGGCCGATGTTGATATCACAGGCTCCGGTTCCCATTCTCCGTCCCCTGCTAAAGTCATAACTGAGATTACAAGTGCACATGGTGGAGATGAAGGCGAAGAAAGCACTTAGTAGAATGCACTTCATATTGGAGGAGTCTTCTCCTTCTTTTTTTTTGTTGCAAAGTTTTTACACTTCACTTTTTGAAAAAAGTCACTTTTGCTTTGGCAAGTGAATTTCACTTCATAGTGCAGTGGGCCTTCCGAAAAAGGGGCTTCAACCTGCTTGAGTCTCTGAAGAGAATTTTTGATTGTGCCTCTGGGAAGAGGTCTTTTTGTTTGATTGTGCCTCTGGGAAGAGGTCTTTTTGTTTCTGCCTCTTGGGAGAGGCTTTTATCTTTTCCCTGTTCGCTAGGAAGCGGGCCTCCGATCATCGTCTGAGTAGGGATTTTGCCTAGAAGTTTGGAGCTTCTTTCTCTTAGTTGGATGGATTCACGGGGCGGACACAAGTGTTCTGTGCCACCGATCAGTCCGCAACTTTATGTCGAGAAAGAACTCTCTTTTTCTGGCGAGGCCTGCTCGAGGTCTTTTAGCATTTCAACTATGGTGAAATGGGCCTCCAAAGAGGGCTTTTCACATTCCAGCACTTGTGAAGTTTTATTTCAAATCTCGGTGGAATGCGTGCCTCCGAGTCTACCTGGAAGTTTCTTCCTCATGGTTGGTCGGATTCACGGGGCGGACGCAAGTTACTTGGACGCTTATTTGCGCAGATTGTCTCAACTAGTGAAAAAGCGCCTTGCCTTCCACTTGGGAAGGTGCCTCCGATCATCGTATGGATTCACGGGGCGGACGCAAGTTACTTGGACGCTTGTCTATGCAAACTGTCTCAGCTAGTAAACAAGCGCCGTGCCTTCCAGTCGGGAAGGTGCTCCCGGTCATTCCATACCAATCTTTTTTGTTGAGAAAGTCTTCTGGCATGCCCCGTTTGAGGTCTTTATCCTCCGAAGAGTTGTGACTCCGAAGAGGGCTTGTGCCTCCGAAGAGGTCTTTTGTTGTTTGATGCTTGCTCGCCCATGTCTCTTTGCCATCTATTCATGTCGGCGATCCCCGTTATCTTTTCCAAATACACTTCCCTTTTAGTTGCCAACAATTTTCCTTATCCAAAGAAATATACTTCATAGTCAAGCGAGTTGGTGGTGGCAGACACAGGCTATTTAACCGGATGCTCGTTTGTACAAACATTCACAGTTAGTTAGCAATGGTCCACTCCCAGCCGAATCGCTAACTTTTGTTCGAAGCACTTCTTTCGCAGGATTTGAGTATTGAAATTTTGAACGGCTTAGCGTTTGCTTGTTGGGTGATACCAAGGATTGCTTGGTCTTGTGATGGGTAAGCTTTGTTTTTATGGCCTGCATTATTAAATCGAAATTTTAGTAATACAATTGACATATTTTATATATCGAAATAAAGCAAAGCAGTCTATAATAGTAAAGAACACAGGATTTATAGTGGTTCGGCCAAGAACTGGGCCTGCATCCACTTTATAGTTCTTATTATTCACTTGCATTGGCTTTACAACGGCTTTCAATACAAGAATCATACATTCGTCATTCTTTTACAATATTTCATTAAAGCCTTTAAGTAAAATATGGGCGCAAATGATTGCTGTTCCAAGCTCTTGGAATTGGGTCTCCTTCGACAGTTACAAGTTTGAATGTGCCATCAAGAAGTTTTTGGCCTATAACATACGGCCTTTCCCAGTTTGGTCCAAGCACGCCTGTAGGTGTCGTAATTCTTTTTAAGATTAGATCCCCAACTTCAAAGCTGCATCGACAAACTTTGGAATTGAAGTGTCTGGCTATTCTTTGCTGATGAGCCGCAATTCTGAGCATAGCTTCTTCCCTTTTTTCATCAAGGAAGTCAAGGGCTTCAAGTTGTAGCTTTTCATTTTCGGCTTGATTGAAATGGATTCTTCTATGTGAAGGGACCTCTATTTCTACCGGAATCATTGCCTCTGATCCATATGCCAATGAAAATGGAGTGTGCCCCGTCGCAGTTTTATGTGTAGTTCTATATGCCCATAGTGCTAGCGGAAGTTTATCGACCCAACCACCTTTTGCTTTTTCCAGCTGTTTTTTGATGGTTGATTTGATAATTTTGTTTACTGCTTCCACTTGCCCGTTTGCCTGCGGATGAGCCACTGTTGAGAAACTTTTCTGAATCTTGAATTTTTTGCAAAAATCTTGAAACTCTTTACTTTCCAATTGGGTTCCATTGTCTGTGATTATCTTTTGAGGCACTCCATACCTGCATATGATATTCTTAGTTACAAAGTTTATTATTTTCTTAGAGGTAATAGTAGCTAAGGGTTCAGATTCTGCCCATTTAGTAAAATAATCTAAAGCAACAATAGCATATCTGATTTCGGATTTTGCAGTTGGCAGAGGCCCGATGAGATCCATTCCCCAAATAGCAAATGGCCACGGACTGACCATCTGTGTTATCTCAGTGGAAGGTGCTCTTGGGATTTTTGCAAATCTCTGGCATCGGTCACATTTTCGGGCGTAACTCGCGGCATCGGTCACATTTGCTAAAGTTTGACCTCCTGAATGGTCTCCACACTCTCCTCCGTGTACCTCGGTTAGAATTGTTTCAGCTTCTTCCTCGGTCACACATCGGAGTAATGGCATTGAGAATCCCCGCCTATATAATCGGCCATCTTGAATTACAAATCTGGATGCTTTTCTTAACAACTTCTGCCGTTCTCTTGGGTTTTCTGGTAGAGAGCCTTCGCGCAGGTATTCCAATATCGGAGTCATCCATGATTCTCGCTCCTGTGATACAGTCATGATCCAATCAATATCCATTTCATCAATGCTTGGAGTTGACAGGACTTCCACAGGAACTAATCCAAATAATTGAGCTTCACCAGTGCTTGCATACTTTGCGAGGGAATCTGCCTTCATGGTTTCTTCCCGAGGTATATGGTTTATCCTATAATGGTCTAGGTCCTCGAGAAGCTCCCAGGCTCTTGACAAGTAAGCGGGCAGATTTCCTCCTTTGGTTTGAAACTCTATCCTGACTTGACACACAATAAGCTATGAATCACTGAACATTTGCTATGCCTTGATGTTCAGTTCTTTAGCAATCTTTAAGCCAGCAACAAGAGCTTCATATTCTGCCTCATTATTAGTCGAAGGAAATTCTAATCTTAATGCATAAAACAATGACCGTCCTTCAGGGCTTTCAAGAACAACCCCAGCCCCGGAACAATAATCATTTCTTGCGCCATCGACATACAATTTCCATAGAATTGGGGAATTATCGGTTACCACCTCCTCCCTATCACCTTTGTCTTTACATTCAGCGATGAAGTCTGCCAAAGCTTGTCCATTGATTGCTTTCCGAGGATGATACGTGATGTTATATTGGCTGAGCTCAATATTCCACTTCAAAAGACGACCCGAGGTCTCAGGACGAAATAGGACTTGCTTCAAGGGCTGATCAGTGAGGACCTTGATGGGATGAGCTTGGAAATATGGCCTCAATTTTCTTGATGCAATCAGTAGACAATAAGCGAGCTTTTCCAACTTTGAATAGTTCAATTCTGCCCCAGTGAGTCTCTTGCTGATGTAGTAGACCGGGCGCTGAATTTTCGCATCCTCCCGTACCAAAGCTACACTGAGGGCATGAGACGAGATTGCCAAATATACAAAAAGATCTTCACCATTTTCAGGCTTAGAAAGTATAAGAGGCGTTTCCATATGATGAATCAGCTCATCGAAAGCTTTCTGGCACTCAGGAGTCCAGTCAAAAATTTTTCTTCCTTTCTTTAGAGCACCAAAGAATGGAATGCATTTATCAGTAGCTTTGGAAATGAACCGACTCAAGGCAGCAACTTTTCTATTGAGACTTTGCAATTCCTTCTTCGTTCTAGGAGCTTTGACTTCTCTTAAGGCAGTTATCTGAGCAGGATTAGCTTCAATGCCCCTTGCACTTACAATGAAACCAAGAAACTTTCCAGATTCTACCCAAATGAACACTTCAAAGGATTCAGCTTCATACCGTACTTTCGGAGGATTGAGAACATCTCTGCCACGTGATCCATTTGGTCCACTGCTTTCTTTGAATTTACCAGCATATCATCGACATAAACTTCCATAGTCTTGCCAATCTGTGGTTTAAACATGACATTAACAAGTCTTTGGTAAGTTGCCCCCGCATTCTTAAGTCCGAAAGGCATGACTCTGTAGCAGTAGAGACCAACATCGGTGATAAAGCTTGTGTCCTCCTGGTCTGGCTCATGCATCATGATCTGGTTATATCCGGAGTTAGCATCCATAAAAGATAGCAATTTATGCCCTGCCGTTCCATCCACCAACTGGCAATCCTGTGTAACGGGAAGTAGTCTTTGGGGCAGGCTTTATTTAGATCTGAAAAGTCAATGCACACTCTCCATTTTCCATTAGCTTTTTTAACTAGTACTGGATTTGAAACCCAATTCGGATAAGTGGATTCCCTGATAAAACCATTCTCCATGAGCCGATCAACCTCTTCTTTCAATGCTGCTGACCTTTCAGGACCTTGAGTTCTTCTTTTCTGCTTTACCGGTGTAAACTTTGGATCAATATTCAAGGTATGTACTGTAATTTCTGGAGATGTTCCACACATATCGGCATGAGTCCAAGTGAATACATCCAGATTTGCTTTCAAAAATGATATCAAAACATTTTGAACCGTTGCATTAAGCTGCGAACCCACATTCAACACTTTGTTCGGGTCTTTCGGGTCAACAGGTACCGACACTGTCACTTCAACTGGTAACACTCTATTTTCCCCTGCACTGGCTTTTCTGGGATCCATCTCTCTTCGTGCACCGCTATGTTCGCCTGTGCAGGGTCCACCCTGTAATTGCTGCAAGATTCATTCTTTGATGCGGACTGGGGCCGCCGCATCTTTTCCCATTTCTCTCTTCCTCGTTTCACGCAACTCTGTAAGATAGAATTCTCGCCAAGCATTCTGATCCCCTTTCACCACACCGACTCCATTATCTGTGGGGAATTTTATGGTCAGACACCATGGGGCAAGAATAGCTTTGAATGCCGCCAGAGTTGGTCGACCTAGGAAGGCATTGTAGGCAGAAAATTCTTCAACAATAAAAAAGGTCTGTTTTCGAGCCACTTTTCTCTGCCCCTCTCCAAGCTCTACGAACAAATCGATAGTCCCAATTGGCTGTTTCGGCTCCCCAGTAAAACCAGCAATCTTTAGTGATGAAGCCTGAACGTCAGCCATTGGAATCTTCATCTGATCAAAAGTAGCCGGCCCAATGCCTGCGGAGATGACCAAAGGATCAATGGTAGGAGCTTCAACACCCATCGAATCCCTAGCGCTGAATATAATGTCATCATTAAAAGTTTTCTGCTGCTTCAGGGATGCAGCATCTTTTAACACAAAAACACTTTCATCTGCCGGTGCATACTTCAAAGCACGGGCGTATCTTTCCATCTCACTCCAACTCCTGCCAGCTGGGTAAGGGCCCACTGTAACCACATTTATAACAGGCCTCTTTGATTCATGAGCTGTCGCCTTTTCACTTGAGCTAGGGCGATGAACAGGAACCCGTTGTCTTTGAGTTGACGAAGTTGGGCCATTCTTGTTCCTTTTTAAATATTGCTGGAGCTTGTTTTCCTTCAATAGTTCCTCAATTACGTCCTTCAAGTGACGACACTCGTTAGTATCATGCCCGGGTTGGTTATGGAACCGGCAAAACCTTCCATTCTTCTCAGCTTTCCTATTAACTCTTTGCTTAGCTGGTGCGGGGAATTCGACCATGTGTTTGTTCGCAAAGTAGATGTTCTCCGGGGTATCAGTCAGAGGGGTAAAGTTGAAGGGATGACCTTTCTTTGCATCTCCTTGCCTCTTCTGACCATTGTTCCCTCTCTTTTGATTGCCAGGTTCTTTCTTATTCGGAACAGCATTACTATTTCCAGCCCCCGTCGATGCCACCTTGGCCGGTGCTTGGAGGCTTTCTAGGCGCATGAATTCATCGGCTTTCTTATAAAACTTGTCAAGTAAATTTGGTTCTTTCATTTTCAACCACCTCCCGAACTCACTTGTCTTATCAATAGCCTTCATCAGGTACGTCGAAATCATTCTCGGCTCTGCGTTGTCCACTTCAGCCAGAGCTATATTGAAGCGTTTCAAGAAAGCTCTAGTGGATTCTCCAGGATTCTGCTCCAAGCTGGATAACGACATTATATCCTTTGCCTTTGACGCATATAATCGAAACTGTTCCTTGAATTTCCGAGTCAAATCAGAAAATTGGTCTATCGATCGGACCGGCAGCTTTGTGAACCAAAGTAAAGCAACTCCTTCTAGGTATACCGGAAAATACCAGCATTTGATTTCATCAGAGGCTCTGGCACCCGTCATGTGCCAATCATACTTATACATAAACTCATTAGGATCGCCCGTTCCTTTGTAAGCTGGAATAGTTGGAGGGACAAACTTCCTTGGGAATTCTGCTTTCAGGATCTTTTCAGTGAATGGAGTTTTGCTCGGAGTGAAACCCCATTTTTCTCATCTTCATTTCTCTGCATACTTTCCTTCATAATCTGACGAACCATGCCTGAGAGATAATCTTCATCATTTTGAGGCTCAGCGGGACAAACATCGGCCATTCTCTCCGAATTTTGTCTTGACAACCGTTCACGGAGGGTTGGTTGCGGCCCCGATCCTCCGGCTTGGGGAGGTGTCCTTTCCACTAGATTAGCTGGCCTTTGAGGGATATTCCTTCCTTCCACATTCTGCACTTCATCGGCAAGGTTTCCCTCCTTAGTTGCCGGTTGGCAAACGGTTTGCCTCAAATAAAGCATTCAACCTTTCCATCATTAGGTTACTCTGAGCTTCTATTTGTCGATGTAGCTCAAATACCACGGCATCCAGCTCTGCTCGTGTAACTCCGACGGTTGGAGTTGTTTGACTTAAAGGAGGAGAAGTGGCAGTAGTCTCGCGAACATCGTCGGATCTAACAGACTTGCGTTTTCTTCCGGGGGCCATTATTTCTGATAAACTCCTGGTTTTTAGAGAGATCCTTTCTACAAATTTCTGTGAAGCTATGATGACAGTATCCTGAGTTGCGTTTCTCAGTGAAAGCACCAAAAATATTAACGTAAAAAGTCAGACGCTAACACCCCGATGCAAATAGAGATTGAATGAAAGCACCACCCGTTAACACGGGGATCAGAAAAAGCAGTAATTCACTGAAAAAGCAGTAAGAGACACAGAGTTTATAGTGGTTCGGCTTATAATCAAGCCTACGTCCACTTCAATCCTGTTTTTATTGCTTATATGATTACAATCCTTTATAATTTCCTTCAATTACAATTCACTTCAAAAGACAAGCAGCTAGAAAAACTTTGATGCAAGAGAGTTCTCCGAATTCATGGTTAAATATGTTGAATTCCTGTTTGAAGTTGATTGAAGCTTCTTGTGAGTTTCGAATGTTGGAGTAAGGCTCGGCTTGATGATGGCAGAGTCTCGATGCTTTGAAGAAAATGATCTGAAAAGTCCCCTCAATGTTGGAGCATATGCCGTATTTATAGGGTTATCTGGACGGGTTTTAAGTCGTGAGCGACCTAAAATAGGTCTTGAGTCGTTGGCGAGCTAAGGAATCATGAGCTACGACCTAAGTGGTGCCTATTCATATTAGAACTAATATGAAACAAAGTGTCGCTTATTATAGTGCTTATAGCCATGCCTGTATCTAATTCTCAGTTGATGGGGGTGCTATACAACAATTTTAATAGAAAATATAAAGTCAAAAAGTATCTTAGAAGCGTCTGATATCTTTTGATTTGATTGTAGCATGCCAAGGTGTCAGGATATGTTTCTTTCCATAGTGGATATTGAAGGATAGGGATACTCCAATTCTGATATTCGTGCATACATTGCATCTCTTTAGATCATGCAGGCAATTATCATAATTTGATTTTCTTGTAAACACCTCTATAATTATATCCATTCTTCTATCAACTGGACACATAATATTTTTAGTAATTACAGAATTATTATCCAGAAACACCAGGAAAGGTGTTTCATACACGTGCCTTACCTTTGCACGAAGGCTTGGAAAATTGTAAATAATTTTCAAAAAATTAACTAAGTTTTATTATATATTAAATTAACATCTAAATATTAATAGAATTATATAAAATTTAAATATATCTATGAAAATTTACTAAGTATAACAATTTAACTAAGATTAATAACTTATATAAAAATAATTAAAATTATAAAATTTATTAAATTTATAAAAATTAACTAATTTTATGAAATCTAACTACTTTATCAAGTTTTATACAAATTTAACAAGATTAACTAAAAATTTATAAAAATTAACTAATCCTTATAAAATTTAACTATGTTATATAAATATTAACTAAAATTATCTAGCCAATTTATAAACTAAGTCCAACAAATAATCAATTAAGTTATTAAGTGTAATGACCCATAAATTTCAATAATTTAATTTGTTAATTTAATAGGATTTTGTAATTTAAATTTTAGTAGAAATGATAAAGGTGAAAAATTAATATTGGAATGAACGCTAAATTTAAAATATAGCAATGGTAATTAAAACCTACTTATAGTAATTTGAATAAATTCAAATGAATTTAGTAGTGAAAAGATTTTTACCTGGATACAAATTGAATATGAGAAATTTATGGAAAGTATTAAATTGATTTAATGTAATAAAATATTATGATAGTAATTGGGACAAATTAGGGAATTATGTTAATGCAAGTTAATAATTTATAAACTTGAATGAACATTTCAACTAAATAAATAAATTCAAATGTAGGACTTAGTTATAAGTGTAAATTCATGGGTGTGATAACAAATTTGTATAAATTACATAATTAATTGGTAAATTAATTTATTAGAAATCAAACTCATTTAAATGTAAGTAATTATAATATTGGTTTGTAAATAATGAACCTATAAAAGTGCGATTAAGAGTAACGACAATAGTTATTGTACGTTACTTATTTTATTGGTTTGCTAAGTTTAATTTGAATTCAATTTCAATAATTCACTAAATTATTGCAGTTAATGTGGAATAAATTGGTAAGTGAAGAATGTTTAATTCAACAAGATGTAACCAAGGTAAAATTTCATTCATAATATGATAATTAATGTAATAAAAAGAATGAAACCAAGATGAAATAATTAACTGAGATTTTTAAATTTTAATTAATGAGTAAAATTGACAAAATTCCAATATAATTGAAATACAGTAATTAATGCAAATTAAAGATGAAGATTGGAAAATATTAATGTAATGAAAAATAAAACAATCTTAACTATGTTAGTTGAGTAATAATTGATTAAATATTAAGTTGTAATCGAAAAAATTAAATTTATTGGAATTAATTTGCAATTAATTGGATTAATTATAGTTGACATTTGAACACTGTATTTATTGGAATAATTGACACTAAATTGATATGTGAATTTGCTTTTAGTTATTATAAATATCTAAGGGATTAAAAATGACAAAAATCTACTAGTTTATAAATTTGTGCAGTTATGGTAGATGCGATTGGTCATTTGAAATGATTAATTCTATAAGATGTAATAAATGTTAATTTTAAATTATAAAATGAAAATTAGTTGATTTAAGGAGTGAAAACAAAGCTTTGCTAATTTATTCGAAATATAAAATTTAATAAGACTCGAATAACAAGGGTAAGATTTTAAAAAGTGGAATTTAACATTAAAATACTACATTAATGAAAATTAATAAGGAAATTTTGAGAATATTAATGCAATAGATACAAACCAATGTAAATTGCATCCTTTTGATAATAGTAGAATGAAAAGTAATGAAAATGAAATTTTCGAAGATTTAATCTACATTTCTAAATTCAATGAATTTGAGATAAACACTGAAATTGTTAAATTCATCAACCTTAAATTGACTTTTAATTTGTTTAAAACATTGCAATTTGATTGAGAAATATAAAATGATAAAATTTGATAAATTTTAAGATTGAAACTTAAAAATTGGATTTTCCAAATTTATTTTTCAATTTTTTTATTTAATGGAAAAATAGCCATTTTGGCCACTGACTCGGATTTCGATGAAACCAGTTTCATCAGATCCGTAACGGTGAATTATTGTAGAATTTCAAGTTTCGTATCGATCGGATTTGTCCTCTGATCTTATGGGCTTGAAACGCCTTGAAATCGATTTAATTGTAATCAATTGAAATCAATTTGAAAATATTGATTTCAGCATAACTTCTTCATACGATGGAATTTCGACGTGGAACTTTTTCCATCGCATTCAGAATATTTTAAAATATCTATTTTGATATATGGTTTGACCCAATTTCGTTCCGAGTCAGAACGGGCTTTTTGGGCCAATTATCATCTAGCACGTTATAATTCAGATCCATCTATCTGTTCCATCTTTATCTATAAATACCCTGCTAAACCATAGCCTCCGCCTATTCTCATTTGTCTGCGTGTAAAATTTCATCAGCTCCTTCTCCTCCTCAAGGGCAGAAAAAAATATCAGATATAGATACAATTCAAAATCAAAGTAAAAAATTCAAAGTCTTAAGAAAAATTTTAAAAAAATATATGTTGAAGCTCTTGATGTACGCATTACAGATTCGTGATTCGTTTTTCTATTCGAATCTCCATTTGTTCAGAAATTGATTGTTAATTCTCGGCCTTCCATCGCGATGAAATCAAATTCGTCTGATCGACGAATCAAAGGTAAGGTTGTGTAGAGGGGACGGAGGAGATCACATCTATACGGTTCATCGTGCAAATCAACGGGTATATCGTGCTCCATAATTCGACTAGGGTTAGCAATTTATGCGGCGGCTGCATCTTCTATGGCCGATCAGTGGTCGCGAGTCATCGAAGGGGGTCGGGTGGCCGCGCCATGGCAAACGGCGGCGCGTGGAGGTGAAGAATCATGGTCAACTGTTGTGGTCAACGGTAGGGAGATCCGCTCGTCGCTTGCATTGTGTTTCAGGGGGCGTGCGTTACACAGGGACTAGCAGGCGATGACGTGTTCAATTGAAAGGGGTAAGTTTGTTTGTTCTATTTTAATTTTAATTTTGATTTCAAATCTGTTAATTCGAATATCTTCCACTCATGATATCCAATTCACGAGCGGTTTCTTACGCTAGGATCGTACTGAAATTCCAGATCTGTTGGCGCTGGTTTGGACAAATTTGAAGACTGTCCAATTTTTGGGTTTAAATTGGATTTGAATTCAATTTAAATCCCAAAGGTGAGTGTTTTAACCCACTCACCACTTCTAAGATTTCTTATGTTGGTTAAATTGATTTATGATGTGTTTAAAATTTTATTTATTGCTGTCTGGCATATATTTCATCATTTGCTCATTTAAATTGCGTTCATTTAATTTACGCGTTATTTAATTCATTATTGCATCTAAAACTGCCAGTTAATTGTTAATTAATTTATTCATTGCATTAAAACCGTCAGTTAAAATTTCAGTAAAATTTAATATTGTATATAACCCGCTAGTTAAATTTATTTATTATTGCATATAAACTATAGTTAAATAGTTATTTAACTCATTACTGGAAATTTAACTATCAGTACTTAATTATTATTTATTGTTGTGATTGTTTGAATTGGATGATAAATTGATGAATGTTTAATGATTGATATGATGGACGAATGGATGTTGTATTTATATTGTATAAACTGAAAGTTATTATTATGCATTTTCATTTCATTCGGGATTGCGGTTTGAAATGATATACAACCACATTTTTATTTTTAAATTGCGGATCGAAATGATAAATATCCGTATCACCTAATCATAGGATAGAAAATTATATACAGGCAACATGGTATATATATAAAATTATATACAGGCACCGTGGTATATATATAAAATTATATTTGAAATGATTTTCTATGGTTTTAGAAAGAATACGGTTTAATAAATATTAAATTTTGATATATATATAGTAAAAATTCTTGAATTTAGCTATGTATAAATTTTGATATATATAGTAAAAAGTAAGGTTGAAGATAAAGGTGAACATGATTTGAATTAAAGTATCTAAGAATTTTCCTCGAAAAATTTGTTTTGAAATGTAATTAAATTAAGATTTAAAGGGTGTGATATTATAACTTGATTTTTGATTAGAGGATTAAACGAATACCAAATTTGTTTAAAGAATATTTTGAAGTTAATTTAATTTAAAAGAATACCCCGTTATTGAAGTTTAAGGGTGTAACCTGAATAATATTTTTTTAGTAAGTAAATATTTCAAATTTAAATAATAGGAATTTGATTTGATATATATTAAATTATCAAAGAAACCATTTTTGAAATAGTGGAATATTTAAAGATTGAAATATATGAACTATAAAGTTTTGAAATATAGAATATTTAAGCTTTGAATATATGGGAATTAAAATGGGTTATTTGGAGGTTCAAATTGATATTGGTAATTAATTATGAAATTTAAAGAAGGTGTTTATTTTATAAAAGAATATAGTATTTGAACCATTAAGTATTAAAAGTTATGTTTCAAAGCTATGGTTTCAAGGTATATATATTTTTGAAATATTTTGATTTTGGGAAAGGATATTTATAAAATAAAATGATATCATATTGATTTGGGTTTTAAAAATATAAATGGTACCGTATTTATATGATTTGAAATAGATATTATATTTTAGTTTTAAAGTATAAATTATTTTGAAATAACCACGGTGTTATAATAACGTTTGGTTGTTGAAGAGACCGGGATCGGAAGTTGTCATACTCTCTGCCAACTCCGAAAACCACTTTAAAACCATGTACGTGGTGGAGATTCCAGAATGAAGTAGGATGGTTGCAGCGCTTTCCTTTGAGGTAAATACGTGGACCCAACTCCCGTGAGTTGGCATAAGGTGGCTAAAACAGGAGCGATCGACATGTTAATTGAGGTAGCACCTTTGATCGGGCACATCCCTTCGATATTCTACTCTGACCTGGTTTTATTCGGTGGCCACTTTTGATTTCTTTGATTTGGGGGTGTGGCTCGAGGTGGCCAGTATCTGCGTGCTACGCGTTACCACCGACCTGGAAGCGTAATTGGTATATCTACGCTGGCATTGCCTAGTTGTGCCGTGTCACATACCCTAGCGCGCCTTATACGATTTTGTTTTATACCATACCTATGGAGTGCCCTCTGACGACGCCCAGTACGGGGGAGATTACGATACTGTATAGACTATGGGAATATATTTTGTGTTAAGAGCTATATGGGTAACCCCTTAACGCTATTTAAAAGTAAGTTAATTTTACAATTAGACACTATTATAATGGCGAAATATACTACATAGTAAATAGTTTAACGGACCTTTAAGAGATGTGAATCCTGAGCATCGTTTGAGTTACTGCACTCATATTTATTTCTGTTGATTTAACTTACATAAAATCTTTTAGTTCTGACTCGAGTGTTTTGTCTTTTCAATTCGCTCGGGTCACTCCGAGCGTTTCAGGATTTCGAAGACCTTAGCTCTGGAGGATGAAGACAGAGTTTTATATTATTATTATTATTATTATTATTATTATTATTATTATTATTATTATTATTAGTCCACCATACTCTTACTGTTCCGCTGCATTGTTATTGGTATGTGTAACTCTGATAAATGTTGTAAGTATAATCGAATTTTTTGTAAAACAAATTTATAAACTGTATATTTGATTATTTTATTTTATCCGTCTGCAGTGAGATTCTATTTTGTTTTATTTCTTCCTTATTTTTCTTATTTACCCCATAACAATCCGCCCTTCCGTATGGTTTGAATTGGCACGTGTGTCGATTTAAAGCGTACGAAAAGGCGGGATGTTAGAATGTGGTATCAGAGCTTTGGTTTAGCAATAAACCTTAGCTTTGTGGGGTCTGACTCTTTACTAATAGGGTAATAATACCCTATGGGAGTCGCTGAGTGTATTTATATGAGATAGCGTATTTGTTAGTGTTATAAAAGTTTTTAATATTGTGTTAATCTGTTCCATTTTGTATTTATAAATTTTGGTTGGTGCATGGGACGGTGTGACATCAATAGGGATTTCTAAACACTTAATAGGACAGACCGACATAGTATTTGGTTTATTATAGGTGAATGAAATAATTTTTCCTATTAAATTTTCTACATAAAATAATTTTTTTATAAAGATTATATTTTGTTGCAATATTGGTTGTTATGTAATGAAATTTTTAAATAATAGTTGAAATAAGATTGAAAATAAAATAAATCAAATTGGAAATTCTAGAGCTTAAGTTTCGGGGTTTTGAAAATTTCTTTCGAAATAATTTTGGAATATAATAATATTGTCTATAAGTATTTTCGGATATAAATATTTCAATATAATTTGGAAGAATTGTTTTAAAGAAGATTTTGGAAAAATTTAAGTTCTGTACTTCCCTCTCCGTCGCTAGGAAATAATTTCGGTGTTGGCGGCTGCATCATCGACATTCATTTTCGAGTTTCGAAGTGGGAAGTCACTGTAGTAGTTTACTGCATATTTGTTTTGATAAACCAAATAATTTTTTTTAGTGGTTTTAATTATAATTAAATATATAAATTTTAAGTATAAACCTTTATCTATTATCCTTAAAATGATTTGAAATTTAACCCGGTATTTAAATTCTTAAGTTTCCGTTATTTTACATTTTCAATTAGTGTAGTAAAATGGAATATGACTAATTAATAATTGGAACCTTTAATTAAAGTAAAAATTTAATATAATAGGAAGATAAGTAATGTAAATAAATGAAATTCTTTATTTATAAGAATTGATGTTATAAAGTTATAAATTAAAGTATAATTAATATGTCACTATAATTAAATATAATAGAAATGTAGGCATTAAATAAATAAATGAAATTAAAGGTAATTTGAAATTTTAACTTATGAAACAAAGAGTAATATTATTGAACATTAAATTTAATTAAAGGATGAGATAAAACTTGTTTAAGTTCATTTGCATTTTCTTTAACATATATAACTTACCAAATATAAAAAGTTGAAATGTTAATAAGAAAATGTAATAGATATTATACAAGTAATTAACTTGAGGTAATGAAAATAATTAATGGAACACTTTAATAAATAAGAATTAACGTGTAGTTGTATAAACTTAAGTATAATTGAATGCTACTAATTAAATATAATGGAAAGTAGGTATTGTAAGTAAGCAATTATAAACTTAAGCAAATAGGATGAAGTTAATTCTGAATAAAATAAGAATCAAAGATGAATGTTGGAAAAGAAATTTTTTGACTATAAACTTAGGTTAATAAATTTACCTACTAATAAATTCGATTGAATATGAATAAAATAAATAAATGAATAAAAAGAGAAATTAAACAACAAATGTATGAATGAGATTAATAAGGATAAACAAAATTTTTGTTCAAATTGGTTGTTGTTATCTTGGTTTATGGTTTTTTGGGTAAGGATACTTTAAAATTGTTTTGATGAATGAATAATCTATTTAGTTCATCAAAGACTATTGAGTAAATGGTGCACTTAGTAGTTTATTTTTCATTCCGTACAATTTGAAGTCTTGAACCCAAACAACTGTTGTTTAGTTTTAATGAATGATTGAATTGTGTTGATTCTGTATGAAGGTTGTATGTTGTTTGTTGCTAGTGATTGATTTTGTATGGATTTGTTAGTTATTGATTAAAACAACTTAAATATTTCATTTTATAAAATTATTATGTAACAACCCGCATATTTATCGATTTTATATTTAAATATTTTATTTAAATATTTTTGTCGATACTCGGAATTTAGTCCGAAAACCAACTTTATGCAATCAGTCGAATTAGGACTTGAGACCACCCCCATTGAGTTCAAAATGCCGTTTGCGACCTTTTTGAGTATAAGCTTCGATATGTTTGAAGAAAGTTGATTTTTTCTACTTTTTCCCGCTTATGACTTTGGTTTGGACTGCACCCTTATTAGCTCAGCCCAACCCCTTCTCTTCATAACTTCTCCTCTTTAATTAAAACACTTCAAGCTAAAGTAAAAATGGTGGAAGAGATGGGAAAAGGAAATTCCTAAGCCCTAGCTTTCTTTGAAAATCCAACTTCTAGCTCCAAACTCAAGTGAACCCATTGGTAAGCAGCTCCTTCATCTTCTCCAACTCTTTCTCCATTCAATTTCAGAAATTTCCTAAACCTAATTTAGGAAATATTTTACTTGTAAGCTTAGATTGAAGCTCCTTGAGTTGTTATTGAAGAGGAATTGATTTTAGCTTGTTTTAAAAGCTTCTCCTTCATTAATTTGGGTTCAAAGGTGAGATTTTTATCTCACATCTATGACTATATTTATCTTTGGTTGTTGGGTATGAATTCCTAACACTTCTTTATGTGCATTTGCTCTTGATTTGGATTGGTTTTGTGAATATTCCAATTTTTAGGTTTTTAAGTCAAATTTGTGTGAAATCCTTCTATGGATGTTGGATCATGCTTTTGGTGATGCATCGAGGAGCATATAGGGCCGGGTTGCCGATTGGCATAAACCCTTAGAGCCAATGTTCGTCCGGATGCATTTTGGAAGAGTTTGCTCTTCATTTGGATAGGCGGAAAAACAGCCCAGGCAAGATTCAGTCGACTGAAAAGTCTGTTCAGTCGACTAAACCGGGAACTCGAAAGTTTCCAGGCATGATTCATTCGACTAAATACTCTGTTCAGTCGACTGAAACTGGAAACAGAAAGTTTCCTGAACCTGGAAAATTTCCAGATACAGGGTCAGTCGACTGAAAACTCTGTTCAGTCAACTGAACCTGCTGTTTGAGTCCATTTTGCCTTTTTGGATTGAATTTCCAATGTTAATCGATTCGTGTTGATTCCCTTTTGTTATTATCACTTATTATCGACTTTGATGACATTTTCTTCGTGATTTATGGGAATATCCATTTTGATGGATTCGGTATCGATTTCTTTGGATTTTATTCACGTCTTTGAATGTGAATCTTTATGAATTGATTGTTCCTACAATCACCTTTGTGATTTGTCACTTTAAAAATATAAAGGTTTTCTATACTAGTAGTAAATATCAAAACTCTTTCATCACAACGATTTCAACACTATTTTATTACAAAGCTCGTTTTCTCAAACCGATTTCCAATCTATTAGTATATACAAACCTTTACATCACTCGTATGAGAAATCTATTTAAACGACCTAGTAAAACAAGTGGTATGAAACGCTTGCGTTTACTTCGCCGGTTAATTCTTGGACTTGTTTGATTGAATCTCTTGTGACAATTTTCTAGTGGAGATCTATAATTTGTTCGTAAATATTTAAGTTAAGCTAGTGGTTATGGGACATGAAGCTAAGATCATATATTTACTAGCTTACTGTAATCGACACTTCTCTTTGATCATGACGATCATTTTATGTTTTAGACTAGCATGTGCAATGTCTTTGCTTTTGATTCATTGGATGTACCGTTTGCACTACATCAATGATATGCTTTTGATACATTGGATGTACCGTTTGCACTACATCAATGTCTTTGCTTTTGATTCATTGGATGTAACGTTTGCACTACATCAATGATATGCTTTTGATACATTCGATGTACCATTTGCACTACATCAATGTCTTTGCTTTTGATTTATTGGATGTACCGTTTGCACTATATCAGTGATATACTTTTGATACATTGGATGTACCGTTTGCACTACATCGATGATATGCTTTTGATACATTGGATGTACCGTTTGTACTACATCAATGTCTTTGCTTTTGATTCATTGGATGCACCGTTTGCGCTACATCAATGATATGCTTTTGATACATTGGATGTACCGTTTGCACTACATCAATGTCTTTGCTTTTGATTCATTGGATGTAACGTTTGCACTACATCAATGATATGCTTTATGATTCATCGGATGTACTGTTTGCACTACATCAATGATATGCTTTTGATACATTGGATGTACCGTTTGCACTACATCAATGTCTTTGCTTTGATTCATTGGATGTACCGTTTGCACTACATCAATGATATGCTTTGTGATTCATCTGATGTACCATTTGTACTACATCAATGTCTTTGCTTTGTGATTCATCGGATGTACCGTTTACACTACATCAATGTCTTGGCCATCCTTTTCTTGTGATTTTTGGATTTTGTGTGTTGAATCCTGGAATTTATGTTTCACCAACTTTTACGATTGGCATTGATATATATGTCCTCTATTGTGGCTTGGTGAATGAAATTAGGAGTATGACATTCCTTTTTATCTTTGAGAAGATCTCTGCGATATAGATTAATCTCTTATTGATTTTTCAATTATTTATTTATCACAGCTTGGCATTGTGATTATTATACGTTTAGTCATATCTCTTATTCTATATCATTTCATCTGATATTTATAGCTAGACTGATCCGTTTATTATTTTCATCTTAAATAATACTCGAGTCAGACTGAGATATTACAGGTGCTTCCTCATGGCTTCCTATCTGGAACCATCTTATGACTTTTGGCTAACTACTTTAGTTTAGTAGTTTTTGTTGTATACAATTGAGATACAGACTCTATAATGTATACTTATTCTTTTGTCTAGCACTTGTATCTATTCTTTTTGATATTGAGGATCTTGTTTGACCACTACTCTGATGTACACTTTCATGTGTTATATTCATATCTATTTCCGCCTTTGTGATATGAATTATCTGTGACTGATTTGTGTTATGTTTATTTCTATAATTGTTTCCGAAGACCTTTATAGCCACTGTGTAGTAGCTTTGTGTTTGTGTCGGTATGTCGGATTTCCTCTTGAGATGAAAAGTTATATTTTTATCCGGCATATCGGAACTCGCACAAAGCAATTATACAGATGGTCGCTCCTCAACAGCCTTATTCTCCGTGCTAGTCGACAGCATTACTCCGTAGTGTTCTTGGCTAGCGTGGGTATAGAGGTGGGGCGTCACAGCTTGGTATCAGAGCCAAACTTCGGAAAAATGTAGAATAATTTAACAAGGATCATCGTCCTAGGTCCATCTTAGGAGTCGTGCTTTAGGATTTAATTCGGGTCTTCGTACCGATTCATCCTATTTTCTTTATGATTCCTTGTTTTATCAATCAAGTTTGATTGAAATTTATTTTGAGAATAACTTTTTCCTCTTCTTTCTTTCTTTCTTAAAGAAGAGATATGGTTAGACCTGGCCGTCCCAGCACCGGTCAATCTAGTGCTACTCCCTAGGATGGAGTTTTTATGTCTGCCCAACAGCTTCTAGATCTTGTTAAGAACGCTCAAGCTGTCGGACCCAATCCAGAGCCTACTCATCCTAGATCCGGTTTCGCACGCTTGTGCAGAGACTATGCCGATTTGGGTGGAAGGCCATTCAAGGGATCCGAGAGTGTTATAGAAATTCAAGCTTGGCTCAAGTCATGCGATCGCATCTTTTCTCGCATGAACCTTATTGACCTTCATCGAGTCCAAGTGGCTTCTAGCATGCTCCAAGAAAGAGCGATAGATTGGTATGAGCTCTTAATTTCTGAAATCGTTGAAGCGGATCTCACTTGGGAGCAATTCCGCGAAAGATTCGAATCGAAATTTGTGCCGGAGGCTGAAAAAGTAACTTTGGTCCGGCGTTTTATTGACCTTGTTCAAGGTGGATCTTCTATGAAAGACTATGTCGCATCTTTCGAATCTCTTTCCAAATACGGGGTTGAATACATTAACATCCCAATGAAGAAAAATCAGAGATTTGTCTATGGCTTGAATAAGAATCTTAAGAAGTCATTACTCTTGAAACTTGAGGTTTCATTTGATCAGCTTATTGATATCGCTCTTCGTCTTGAAGAGGCCGATAATGAAGGTGATGTTGAAGTTGTGCGTGCCCAACAGAACTTCGACAATAACTTGAAGATGCCTATTAAATCCAAAGGCCCCAATTCTAATAAGAAAGGGAAGCAACAAACTCCGGTAGCAAAGACTCCCACCTCAAGTTGTGGGCAATGCTACAATTGTGGTTCCATAGACCACTATACAAGGGAGTGCCCGAAACCCCTCTTTTGTCGGTATTACAAAGTTTCAGGCCATCTTTTATCTTCGTGTCCTAAGCTTCCAAGCAAGAGAGAAGGAAAGCTGCAAGCCCCTAGCGACTCTTCTCTTGATCAAGGTATTTTTCACTCAATCCTTGATGGCATTGTTTTATTTCGTGATCTTCTTATTTGAGTTCTTTTTGATATGGGTTCCATCTCATTATTTTTATATCAAAAGAACTTGTCGATTCTTTTTCTTTGAATATTTTGGGCTTGATGACTTCTTTGAGGATTGTGAATCCGGATGGTAGATCCACAACACTCAATTTGTCTTCATCGATGTCAAAATTATTTTATGTGATTTTTCTGTCCAAGCCGATTTTTACTTAGGCTTCGGAATTTACTTTTGTAAGGATAGGCTTAACTATTATGAGGCCATATCCTTTGACCCGTGTGGACTATTCATCTTTGACATTTTCAATCTGTAAGCAGATTTCTGTTTCTCTTTGTGATTTTGATTCCAATTAGATGACATCATTTTATTCTTTAAGCCTTCATGATAAGGAAAGTGTTGTTTCTCTTATCTAAATAGTTTTTGAAACTTTCCGGTATTTTTGAGTTTGTCTTAGGATTATCACCTAAGAAATCCTTTGTGTGGTGATAAGGTCTTTCTAGTTCGACCTTGCCACCGATTTTCCTTTGGCTACGAGTTGCGGGAGTAGCATTCCACTTACCGCATTCCGCACTCGTTATTATTATTATGAATGACTTATTATATCATTCAGTTTGCCCATCTTGTTTCATCCATTTTACAAATCGAGTATTCTATGAATTTCTCAATGACTTCATTTGTTTATTTATTGATTTTGGATGAAAATAGAAACTTAAAAATTTTGTAAATCTTTTTCATAAGATTTATTTATAAGTACGATTTGATTTTTCTCTTAAGCGAGCAAAGAATATTCTTAAAACTTTTTAAAAGATATTTTTATCATATAGAAGATGATTTTGTGATTGTATTGCCCGTTGAGTGCTTTAAGAATTCTGGTCGATGCGCTTGATCAACGTTATCGATAGGAATTTCCTAAACGCTTTGATAAGACAATCAAACACAGTAAAATTCACTTTAAATAAGTAAAATTTTCTAGAAAGATTATTACATAAAGATAAATGTAATTTTGAAAGTTTTAACTTTTCGGGAAAAAAGATTATTTAAAAGAACTCTTCCTTTCGATACTCTTATTCTTGTGATTCCTGTAGGGGAACCAAGACTTTGCTATTTGTACCGATACTAGTCGTATTGGTTTGGATGCCATTCTCTTGCAAAGGAGAACATGCTATCACTTGTGCTTCTAAAACATTATAGTTTATCGAGACTAGATATGCCACTCATGATCTAGTGCTCGCGGCTATTGTTTTTACTTTTGGAATTTGGCATCACCATATTTGGATGAGAAATTTGTTCACTACCTCGATCATTAATCTTTGGAATATTTAATTTCTTATAAGGAACTTCGTGCTGACTCGAGTTCCTGGCATCTTATGATCCTGATATTCTTTTTATTCCCGAAGGGGAAATCGTGTTGCCAATACGTTTTGTCGTAGGCAACAAGGTGTTGATTCTTCGATGATGTCTGAAGGGAATTATCTCTTTATCAAGTTCATCGAACGTTTTGATGAACTTCGTTTTATTGAGTTTCATCTCATTTCTTTTTATGGACTTGCGTCCGATGTTCTTTTATGGTTTAACGGTTCATCGGATGTACTGTTATCATAATACATCGATGTTCCGTCCTATTTGATTCATTGGATGTACCGTTTGTACTACATCAATGTCTTTGCTTTTGGGTTCATTGGACGTACTGTTTTTGTACTACGCTGATGTCCCAAATTATCTGAGTTTCTAGTTTCTCGGTTGTACTATTATTATAATACGTCGTTGCATCGGCTCAATTTTCTGCTATTCTTGACGTTCTCCATGTCTTTTAACTATGGAAATGATTTTAGGTTTCCTATTTTATTCTTGTGCCCGGTGATATTGTGGAAAATTAAAGTTTCACCAGATTTGGCTTTTGAGCAATATTCTATTCACATCATTTCTTCGGGGGTTGAGCACCTTCGAAATAAAGATGTTCTTTTTGTGAAAGTCCGATGGTTCTCAGATCCTAAGGATTTCTCTTGGGATTCCTGGGAATTCATCGAGCGATCCCGTTCGGGCTTACCCTTTCATGCTCTTTATGGTGAACTTTCTATTTCAAATTTCTTTTGTGTTGATATGCTTTTATGGTTGTTACTCTTTAATTTCTTCTTAAAGATTGCGAGGACGCAATTTCTTTAAGGAGGGGAGTCTGTAACAACCCGCATATTTATCGATTTTATATTTAAATATTTTATTTAAATATTTTTGTCGGTACTCGGAATTTAGTCCGAAAACCTACTTTTTGCAATCAGTCGAATTAGGACTTGAGACCACCCCCATTGAGTTCAAAATGCAGTTTGCGACCTTTCTGAGTATAAGCTTCGATATGTTTGGAGAAAGTTGATTTTTGCTACTTTTTCCTGCTTATGACTTTGGTTTGGACTGCACCCTTATTAGCTCAGCCCAACCCCTTCTCTTCATAACTTCTCCTCTTTAATTAAAACACTTCAAGCTAAAGTAAAAATGGTGGAAGAGGTGGGAAAAGGAAATTCCTAAGCCCTGGCTTTCTTTGCAAATCCAACTTCTAGCTCCAAACTCAAGTGAACCCATTGGTAAGCACCTCCTTCATCTTCTCCAACTCTTTCTCCATTCAATTTCAGAAATTTCCTAAACCTAATTTAGGAAATATTTTACTTGTAAGCTTAGATTGAAGCTCCTTGAGTTGTTATTGAAGAGGAATTGACCTTAGCTTGTTTTAAAAGCTTCTCCTTCATTAATTTGGGTTCAAAGGTGAGATTTTTATCTCAAATATATGACTATAATTATCTTTGGCTGTTGGGTATGAATTCCTAACACTTCTTCATGTGCATTTGCTGTTGATTTGGATTGGTTTTGTGAATATTCCAATTTTTGGGTTTTTAAGTCAAATTTGTGTGAAATCCTTTTATGGATGTTTGATCATGCTTTTGGTGATGCATCGAGGAGCATTAGGGCCGGCTTGCCGATTGGCATAAACCCTTAGAGCCAATGTTCGTCCGGATGCATTTTGGAAGAGTTTGCTATTCATTTGGATAGGCGGAAAAACAGCCTAGGCAAGATTCAGTCGGCTGAAAAGTCTGTTCAGTCGACTGAACCTGGAACCCGAAAGTTTCCAGGCATGATTCAGTCGACTGAAACTGGAAACAGAAAGTTTCCTGAACCTGGAAAATTTCCAGGTACAGGGTCAGTCGACTGAAAACTCTGTTCAGTCGACTGAACCTGCTGTTTGAGTCCATTTTGCCTTTTTGGATTCAATTTCCAATGTTAATCGATTCGTGTTGATTCCCTTTTGTTATTATCATTTATTATCGACTTTGATGACATTTTCTTCGTGATTTATGGGAATATCCATTTTGATGGATTCGGTATCGATTTCTTTGGATTTTATTCACGTCTTTGAATGTGAATCTTTATGAATTGATTGTTCCTACAATCACCTTTGTGATTTGTCACTTTAAAAATATAAAGGTTTTCTATACTAGTAGTAAATATCAAAACTCTTTCATCACAACGATTTCAACACTATTTTATTACAAAGCTCGTTTTCTCAAACAGATTTCCAATCTATTAGTATATACAAACCTTTACCTCACTCGTATGAGAAATCTAATTAAACGACCTAGTAAAACAAGTGGTATGAAACGCTTGCGTTTACTTCGCCGGTTAATTCTTGGACTTGTTCGATTGAATCTCTTGTGACAATTTTCTAGTGGAGATCTATAATTTGTTCGTAAATATTTAAGTTAAGCTAGTGGTTATGGGACATGAAGCTAAGCTCATATATTTACTAGCTTACTATAATCGACACTTCTCTTTGATCATGACGATCATTTTATGTTTTAGACTAGCATGTGCAATGTCTTTGCTTTTGATTCATTGGATGTACCGTTTGCACTACATCAATGATATGCTTTTGATACATTGGATGTACTGTTTGCAATACATCAATGTCTTTGCTTTTGATTCATTGGATGTACCGTTTGCACTACATCAATGATATGCTTTTGATACATTGGATGTACCGTTTGCACTACATCAATGTCTTTGCTTTTGATTTATTGGATGTACCGTTTGCACTACATCAATCATATACTTTTGATACATTGGATGTACCGTTTGCACTACATCAATGATATGCTTTTGATACATTGGATGTACCGTTTGCACTACATCAATGTCTTTGCTTTTGATTCATTGGATGTACCATTTGCACTACATCAATGATATGCTTTTGATACATTGAATGTACCGTTTGTACTACATCAATGTCTTTGCTTTTGATTCATTGGATGTACCGTTTGCACTACATCAATGATATGCTTTGTGATTCATCGGATGTACCGTTTGCACTACATCAATGATATGCTTTTGATACATTGGATGTACCGTTTGCACTACATCAATGTCTTTGCTTTTGATTTATTGGATGCACCGTTTGCACTACATCAATGATATGCTTTGTGATTCATCGGATGTACCATTTGCACTACATCAATGTCTTTGCTTTGTGACTCATCGGATGTACCGTTTGCACTACATCAATGTCTTGGCCATCCTTTTCTTGTGATTTCTGTATTTCGTGTGTTGAATCCTGGAATTTATGTTTCACCAACTTTTACGATTGGCATTGATATATATGTCCTCTATTATGGCTTGGTGAATGAAATTAGGAGTTTGACATTCCTTTTTATCTTTGAGAAGATCTTTGCAATATTGATTAATCTCTTATTGATTTTTCAATTATTTATTTATCACAGCTTGGCATTTTGATTATTATACGTTTAGTCATATCTCTTATTCTCTATCATTTCATCTGATATTTATAGCTAGACTGATCCCTTTATTATTTTCTTCTTAAATAATACTCGGGTCAGACTGAGATATTACAGGTGCTTCCTCATGGCTTCCTATCTGGAACCATCTTCTGACTTTTGGCTAACTACTTTAGTTTAGTAGTTTTTGTTGTATACATTTGAGATACAGACTCTATGATGTATACTTATTCTTTTGTCTAGCACTTATATATATTCTTTTTGATATTGAGGATCTTGTTTGACCACTACTCTGATGTACACTTTCATGTGTTATATTCATATCTATTTCCGCCTTTGTGATATGAATTATCTGTGACTGATTTGTGTTATGTTTATTTCTATAATTGTTTCCGAAGACCTTTATAGCCACTGTGTAGTAGCTTTGTGCTTGTGTCGGTATGTCGGATTTCCTCTTGAGATGAAAAGTTATATTTTTATCTGGCATATCGGTACTCGCACAAAGCAATTATACAGATGGTCGCTCCTCAACAGCCTTATTCTCCGTGCTAGTCGACAGCATTACTCCGTAGTGTTCTTGGCTAGCGTGGCTATAGAGGTGGGGCATCACATATTAACTCTTTTGGATTTTATAAGTGAAATACAGGTTCTGGAAGCAATTGCTATTGTATTTGGTTTCATAATATAAGCGTTATTGCCCGACAAATAGGTACATTTTCGGATTACGGTTTATAGCGCTATTATATTTATATTTTTCCCATGATGGGATATATATATATATATATACATATATATATATATATTTTGGAAAATATATGTTAAATATTGTTATTTTGATATTATATTTTTCTCTCGTGCCTCTCCGTACATAGAATACTCCGAAATTTTTTGACTTAGAAAATATTTTGAAAATGTTTTCCAAACTTCAATAATTTAAGTATAAAAAGATATAATGATTGTAAATTTGGATATTCTAATTAAAGTAACAAATGTTGTAAATTTAATTGTTTATAAAGTTAATGATTTGAATAAGATATATCGATTTCTTATTTCTTCTTTCCCCTACTTTTTCCTTTTCGGGGACGAAATGTTTTAAGTGGGGGAGAGTGTAACTACCCGTAAATTTCGACAATTTAATTTGTTAATTTAATAGGATTTTGTATTAAATTTTAGTAGAAATAATAAAGGTGAAAAATTAATATTGGAATGACGCTAAATTTAAAATATAGCAATGGTAACTAAAACCTATTTATAGTAATTTGAATAAATTCAAATGAATTTAGTAGTGAAAATATTTTTACCTGGATACAAATTGAATATGAGAAATTTAAGGAAAGTATTAAATTGATTTAATGTAATAGAAGATTGTGACAGTAATTGGGGCAAATTAGGGAATTATGTTAATGCAAGTTAATAATTTATAATCTTGAATGAACATTTCAACTAAATAAATAAATTCAAATGTAGGACTTAGTTATAAGTGTAAATTTATGGGTATGACAACAAATTTGTATGAATTACCTAATTAATTGGTAAATTAATTTATTAGAAATCAAACTCATTTAAATGTAAGTAATTATATATTGGTTTGTAAATATTGAACCGATAAAAGTGTGATTAAGAGTAATGACAATAATTATTGTACGTTACTTATTTTATTGGTTTGCTAAGTTTAATTTGAATTCAATTTCAATTAATTCCCTAAATTATTGCGGTTAATGTGGAATAAATTGGTAAGTGAAGAATGTTGAATTCAATAAGATGTAATCAAGGTAAAATTTCATTCATAATATGATAATTAATGTAATAAAAAAAATGAAACCAAGATGAAATAATCAATTGAGATTTTTTAATTTTATTTAATGAGTAAAATTGAAAAAATTCTAATATAATTGAAATACAGTCATTAACGCAAATTAAAGATGAAGATTGGTAAATATTAATATAATGAAATATAAAACAATGTTAACTATGTTAGTTGAGTAATAATTGATTGAATATTAAGTTGTAATCGAATAAAATCAAATTTATTGGTATTAATTTGCAATTAATTGGATTAATAGCAGTTGACATTTGAACACTGTATGTAACGACCCGCCTTTCATTCCATAGAAAGATGCATCATTAAGAAGAAATAAAGGGATAGAAAAGGGAAAAGAAAGGAATGAAAGAAACGGACAACATCAGAATCTCACAGCGGAACGAATAAATTATATTATATCACATAAAACTTTACATAGTATCATATGCATCAGAGTTATATAGCTAATACAACACAAACTAGTCAGTTATAAACATCTGTCTAGCAATTACAATTCAAGTACATCAGACTGTATTTACTGGAATAATTGATAGTAAATTGATATGTGAATTTGTGTAACAAACCGCATATTTTACGATTGAATATTTAAATATTTTATTTTAATATTTTATCGTTAGTCGGATTTTAGTCCGAAAAAGTTATTTTTTTGCATACGGTCGTATTAGGACTCGGGACCACTTCCATTGAGTTTTGTCCGAAAAAGTTATTTTTTTGCATACGGTCGTATTAGGACTCGGGACCACTTCCATTAAGTTCAAAACACTATTTGCGATCTTTTTGAGTATAAACTTTGATATGTTTGGAGTTAGTGGAATTTTGCTACTTTTTCACTTTGGGCTTTGGGTTTGGTTCAGCCCATTAGCCTAAACTATTAACTCTAGATCAACCCCCTTCCCTTCATAACTTCACTTTCATTTCCTAACATAAAAGCTTCATCCAAAATGGAGGAACGAATAGGAAATTAAAACTCCAAGCCCTAGTTCATTTGCAAATCCAACATCTAACTCCAAATTCAAAGAGAAGCGATTGATTCATCCTTTGCTTTCAAGCTTCTTCTTCATTGATTTTGTGTAAAGGTGAGACTTTTATCTCACATCTTTGTCTATAACTATATTTGATTGTTGGGTATGAATTCCTAACACTTTTCCATATGCATTTGCTCTTGGTTTGGATCGAAATGGTGAAAATACCAATTTTTAGTATTTTGGATTCAAGTCTTTAAAAATCCTAACTTTGATGATTGAACACGTTTTTGTTGATGCATCGAGGAGCCAATAGGACCGGGTAGCCGATGGGCATAGTCCCCTAGCGTCCGTGCTCGATCGGTTGCAAATTAAGAGAGTTTTTTTTGCATTTCTGTTGCTTAGGTCGTTCGGCCTGCACACGTTGCTCTCGGCCTGCAGATTAGGTCGGCCTACCTTAGGTCGCAACCCCCTTAAGTCGCTCGACCTGTTAGGTCGCATGCTATAGGTCGCGACAAGTTAGGTCGTTCCATCTATGCCGCTCGGCCTTCTCTACCCTTAGGTCGCGCCATTTCCCCAGTGCCTTAGGTCGCTCGGCCATATGTTAAGCCGCTATCTCCTTAGGCCGCTCGTCACTTAGGTCGTTCGGCTAGGTCATGTCACTTAGGTCGCGCCATTGGTCTCATTTAAGTCGCTTGGCCATGTTATGTCGCTAGCTCCTTAGGTCGCAACCCCATAGGTCGCTCGGCCTGCTTGCACTATTAGGTCGAGCCATACCTTGGGTCTTACCTGTTATATCTCGCACCCATTAGGTCGCGCCACTCATTAGGTCACCCGTTACTTAGGTCGCGACATGCTATAGGTCGCGCTAGGCTATTGGTCGTGTCATATTAAGTTGCTCAGTTAGGCCATATGCTATTTCTTGAGTCGCTGATTTCTTGTGTTGACTTATGTTAATTCATAAGTCGTGGCTGTTAAGTAGCAAGTGTATTTCCACTTTGATGGATTTGGAATCGAATTCTTTGGATTTTATTCACGTCTTCGAATGTGAATTTTTTTTTTTGGCTTATTGTTTCTACAATCATTTTTGTGATTTGTCACATTAAAAATATGAAGGTTTCAATACTAGTAGCAAATATCAAAACTCTTTCATCAAAACGATTTCAACCCTATTTTATTACAAAGCTCGTTTCTTAAACCGTTTTCCAATCTACTAGTATATACAAACCTTTACCTCACTCGTATGAGAAATCTAATTAAACTACTTTGTAAAACAAGTGGTATGAAACACTTGCGTTTACTTCGTTGGTTAATTCTTGGACTTGTTCGATTGAATCTCTTGTGACAATTTTCTTGTGGAAACTTACAATTTGTTCGTAAATATTTAAGTTAAGCTAGTGGTTATGAGACATGAAGCTAGGCTTATATATTTACTAGCTTACTGTAATTGACACTTCTTGATGATCGTTGATGATCATTTTTGTGATTTAGACTAGCAAATGTGCGATGTCTCTTTGTCTACGAGGAAGACTAAACCCCGTTTTGTGGAGCTTCGGCTCAATTTGGTAGGGTAGCGACCCATGGTCTTCGAGCCGTTTTATGGAGCTTCGGCTCAAAATTAATGGTTAGCAACCATGGAATAGTGTTCCTTTTTGTGATACACATGTCGGTGAGTTTTCATCCTCCCGTTTTGTGACAGGCCTCCCCCTTTTTGCAATTTCTGGATTTCCATTGATGATTTCTAGAATTTGTGTTTCACCGATTTTTGTGATTTACTTTGATATGTCTTATCAATATTTGTGTATCGGTGAATTTGTGTGCCATTAGCTTTTGTGATTGGCATTGATATTATTCTCCATATTTGTGGTTTGGTGAATATAAATAAAGAGTTTGACATTCCTTTTGATCTTTGAGATGATTCTTGTGATATTGATTAATCCCTAGTTGATTTTCAATTGCATACTTATCACAGTATGGCTTTATAGTTATCATATGTTTATGTCATATCTCTTATTCTATATCATTTTATCTGATACTTATAGCTAGACAGATCTGTTTATTATTTTCTTATTAAATAATACTCGGGTCAGACCGAGATGTTACAGGTGCTTCTGCTTGACTTCACAACTGGGATTATCACCCTGACTTTTGGCTAACTACTTAGATTAGTAGTTTTTGTTGTATGCATTCGAGATATAGACTCATTGATGTATCCATATTCTTTTGTTTAACACTTGTAGATATTCTTTTGTGGTATTGTGGATCTTGTTTGACCACTACTCTGATGTACACTTTCATGTATTATATATTCATATTTATTTCCGGCTTTGTGATATGAATGTCTGTGACTGATTTGTGTTATGTCTATTTCTATACTTGTTTCCGAAGAATATATATAGTCACCTTGTAGTAGCTTTGAGTTTATATCGGTATGTCGGATTTCCTCCTGAAACCAAGTGTATGTTGTACTATCTAACATATCGGTGCTCGCACAAAGCGATTACACGGATGGTCGCTCCTCAACAGCCTTGTTCTCCGCACTAGTTGGCGGCATTACCCCGTAGTGTCCTTGGCTAGAGTGGGTATAGAGGTGGGGCGTCATAATTTTCTTTTAGTTATTATAAACATCTAAGGGATTAAAAATGACAAAAATCTGCTAGTTTATAAATTTGTGCAGTTATGGCAGATGTGATTGGTCATTTGAAATGATTAATTCTTTAAGATGTAATAAATGTTAATTTTAAATTATAAAATGAAAATTGGTTGATTTAAGGAGTGAAAACCGAGCTTTGTTAATTTATTGGAAATATAAAATTTAATAAAACTCGAATAACAAGGGTAAGATTTTAAAAAGTGGAATTTAACATTAAAATACTACGTTAATGAAAATTAAGAAGGAAATTTTGAGAATATTAATGCAATAGATACAAACCAATGTAAATTGCATCCTTTTGATAATAGTAGAACGAAAAGTAATGAAATTGAAATTTTTGAAGATTTAATTTACAATTTCTAAATTCAATGAATTTGAGATAAACACTGAAATTGTTAAATTCATCAACTTTAAATTGACTTTTAATTTTTTTAAAACATTGCAATTTGATTGAGAAATATAAAGTGATAAAATTTGATAAATTTTAAGATTGAAATTTAAAAATTGGATTTTTCTAAATTTTTTTTAATTTTTTTTTATTTAATGGAAAAATAGCCATTTTGGCCACAGACTCGAATTTCGACGAAACCAGTTTCATCGGATCCGTTACGGTGAATTATTGTAGGATTTCAAGTTTCGTATCGATAGGATTTATCGTTTGATCGTATGGGCTTGAAACGCCTTAAAATCGATTTAATTAAAATCAATTGAAATCAATTTGAAAATATTGATTTCAGCATAACTTCTTCATACGATGGAATTTGGACGTGAAAATTTTTCCATCGCGTTCAGAATATTTTAAAATATCTATTTTGATATATGGTTTGACCCAATTTCGTTCCGGAGTCAGAACGGGCTTTTTGGGCCAATTATCGTCTAACACGTTATGATTCGGATCCATCTGTCTATTCCATCTTTATCTATAAATACCCTGCTAAACCCTAGCCTCAGCCTATTCTGATTTACCTGCGCGTAAAATTTCATCAGCTCCTTCTCCGCCTCAATGGCAGACAAAAATTTCAGATCCAGATACAATTCAAAATCAATGTCAAAAATTCAAAGTCCTCCGAGAAATTTAAAAAAATATACATTGAAGCTCTTGACGTACGCATTGCAGATCCGTGATTCGTTTTTCTGTTTGAATCTCCATTTCTTCAGAAATTGATCGTTAATTCTCGACCTTCCATCGCGACGAAATCAAATTCGTCTAATCGACGAATCGAAGGTACAGTTGCGTAGAGGGGACGGAGGAGATCACATCTATACGGTTCATCGTGCAAATCAACTGTAACGATCCCTGATTTTTATAAGTTTAAATTGGTAATTAATTTAATTTTTGAATAAAATTTGTGAAATTTATTGATAAATTGGTGCGAGTTTCCCCGAGTTCAAATAAAAATGTGTTAATTCATTTGAATTTAAGTACCTCAATTATTTGTGAAATCATTAATTAATCTTAAAACAAATGGGTTAAAGATAAAATATAATGATAAATATTAGAATTGATGATTTATGTCAGAAATAAACATAAATATATACATACAGAGAAATATCAAACAATAAGTATTAAATTAAAATTAATAATAATTTTTTGAGTTAGAAATAGAAATAAATATATAATAAACTATAAAATATAAAGTAGACATTAACTAAAATTTTAGCTACCTATAGAATACATAAATTTAGAATTAATAGGATAAGTTAGAAATGGAAATGGATAAAAATAAAAATACAATGTATATATTAACTTATATAAGATAAACTATATGGACTACAAATAATAAAGTAACACTTAGATAAAATCTAAAAAAATAATTAAAATAGGAATTTGATTATAAAGTAATATTACCAAAGACAAAGCAAAAGATAATATAAGAAGAAAATACAAACCAGACAACACTTGTAAAAGAATGAAGCAAGTAAATATACACATGAACGAAGCTTGCAAAAGAAGGAACAAATTAAATATCTATTGTAAAAGCTAATAAATGCAGCCACTATAGCCGAAAACAATATGATTATTAGCCTCTTGCTTGGTCAAAAATGTAGGCAGGCAAGAATAAAACAAATATAAAAAAGTAAGTATGCAAGCTTATAAAGGAAGACATCAACTATTTTCATGTCGTGTACAGCTGAAACAAAATGGAATTTTTTTTATAAGTATATGGTACAATATAATTAATGCAAGCACACCAAAATGACCATATCAGCCAACAAGCAAAGAAAAATATCCCTGCTACACATTGTACATACATGTTTTTTTTATCAACTTGAACAAATATATTTACACTGTAAACTTCTCTCTGCATATATCAACCATACCACTTTAGTTTTCGTTCACTATTAAAACTGAGTTAAAGAAATCCAAAGTAATGTCATTCAAAAAGGAAGCAAAAAAAACTTAAAACAAAGATTCAGACTTTAAACAAGCAAATCAAGATCCTGTAACTTAAAAGAAGGCCTGGAATCTCAACAACATGCTCTGTTTATTTTTTTTTCTAGGAACCAAGGTGAGTTACATTTCATTGAGACAATTTAAAGAATAAATATATGGTATCTATAGTTGTGAAATGTGTGTATATATATACATATCTTCCCATATTTCAAGCTGAGAAAACCCCTAAAGTAATATCATCCCAAACATAAACTACAACTTGAACATCCAGCTTCAATAATAGCCAGAGATTAAAGAAGATGAATTTCAGTTAATAATTTAAAGCCTGTGTCAACAGTAAAGCAACTTTGTTCTTCAACTCAATGTGAGCAAACTAGCCTTGAATCTGCTACGTGGCTTGAGGCGTGGTTGAATTGATTTGTCTTCTTTGATATTTGATATGTTGAAATACAAATCTTCTTACATATATGTGATGCCTGTCTGGAAATAGGCAAAACTTTGCCTATGTATATACCTTCCAGATTTTTAAACCCGTTAGAAAATTTAAATCACCCCAAATCAAGTCATTTTAGACCTTGCTTGCTAAATGAAAAATGTTTATATGAATATAACATCACATTTTAAAATAAATTCAATTGTGTTTATTAAGTATTTACTTATAAATTGATAACTGTCAGTAAAACTATTCAAGGACTTAAAATTTAATGTTCGAGAATTCTTGTTTTGAATTCATAGCCTGATTTGAGATACAAATTTATGAATTTTAATGGTAATATCAAGATTTTTAGATTTGGAGATTGTTTGAATTTTAGAGTTAAACAGAATTTTGAAAACCATCAATTTTCGATCGTCGACGTGATAATGATCGCCGTGATCAATACTGAAGGTGGAGTGATGGATGTAGATTCATGGAAAAAAGCTCGCATAATTTCCAGTTGATCAGGGCGATGGTGTGACCCGGATTTAGTGTTTTAGAGCGAGTTTACTCATCTGGGTTTGAGAAGGGACTGCGTCGACCTCGGAGTGTTTCAAGAAATCGGTCAGGTGGGGATAGCGGCATGTGGTCAAGGCGAAGCTTCTGACGAGAATTTGTGACCTCTGGTGGTCTTTGGTGGCGGAGGCAAGGCGATTAGGTTAACTTGGTTGTTTCGGGTAGACGTGAGGTAGCTCGAAAATTCGATTTCGAGTTTGATTCGTTGGACTGGGTGGTCAGGGGACTAGCAGAGTTCGGAGGTGATAAGTAGCGATGGTCGGAGGCATGGTCGTCATCCGGTAGAGGGTGTGCATGTGCACCGTGTCTCTGTGTGCACAGTGGAAAGAAAAAGGTAGGAGTATCAGAAAAGAAATAAGGGAGGAGAAGAAGGAATCGAGGGATTTGGTTGTGGGCTCGGGTAGGTTACTGAAGTGTTCGCGAGCGTTTGAAATGGGTAACATGTCTCAAAATTGAAAAAAAACAAAAAAAAACAAAATTTAACTTCTTTTGGAAGAAGAAAAATATAACCCAGGTTGCTTTCTTGGGGAAATGAAGCCTGGTTTCAGGAAAAGATGAAGAAGGTTCGGGTCATTGGTTTTAGGGCAGAAGCAGTCTCTGATTTTAAAGGTGAAATCAAGCACATTTTAAAACAATTTTATTAAAACATTTTTTTTACTTTTGGTAAAGATTGAATGTTAACCCAGTTTTGAACTAGTTAATTTGTTTTAAATTACCAAGTTTTGAAATGATTTAAAATAAATATAACCTTTATTTTGGAAAGTTATTTTAACTTAATAATATTAGAATGCTTTAATGAGTAATAAACTTTATTTGTTTGGTTTATATAATTTTGTATTAAGTCAATTATCAAACATAGTTAAATGAAAGATTAATTACTTAATGTATTAAAAGATAGTTAATTAAATGGATGATTTCTCAAGGTGATTAATTAAACAAGGCGATTTATATAATCATTTAATAATTAGGGGTTAATCACTTTGTGTGATTAAGTAAGGTGATTTATCAATGGACAATCATTGAATGTAATCAAAGTGATTAATTAATCAAAGGTAAATTAATTTGGGTAATTAATTTAAGGATAAATAGGGTTATCTTTTAATTTAATTAATAAATTTATGATTTGTTATTATAAGAAATTGAGGAATAATAAATTAAGAATAATTATTTAATGATTAAAGATTTATTAATGATAAAAGGTGAATTTAATTGATGATTAAAAGTTAATTAATTAGGAGAAAAAGAAAAGAATATTTACTTAATTAAGGGTTAATTAAGTATGTGATTAGCTTAAAAATTGATTTAAATAATGTGATTAATTAAGGACTAACTAATAAATTAAGGATAATTAATTAAGATGAATAATTAAGGATTAATTTATTAATAAATAAATACCAAATGAGTTGTAATCAATTAATCAGATTGAGAAATTAATTCCTAAGTATTTAATTCAATTGAAAATTAATTGAATAAGTTTGGGATTAAATAGTTAGTTAATCTTGTTTATAAATAATTATTGAATGCTTATATTGCTTATGGATGTTTGAATTGCATAAAATGCTTATATTGTTTAATATCTCTGATATGTGCTATTATGTGATATGAATTATATGTTTAAGCTGTGATCTGTGACTCATTCATATGTGATGCATTTGTATTATTCATCTATGATCAGTGAACAAACAATAAGCGTTATAGATTATACCGCTTATCGATATCGATGTGCTTGAATATGTGATGTGATGATTTATGATGCAGCACTATTGTGTTAAACCCCTGGACTACACTTATACACACACAAACATGGATTTCAAGTGGAAATTGATTAAGTCACAGATTTCTTAACAATTTTTAAGATTGAATTCTTGAATCCAAAATAGTTTTGGGATTGAAATTGAGAGCCTTTGAAATGAGTTTCAAAAATGAAAGTTATTTTAAATAACTTGTTAAAACTTGAAATTTAAATAATTTGAGTTAAATTTGAATTCAATATTTGGAATTGAATTCAATAATTTGGGAATTATGGTCTAAAAGATTATACGGGTTATAAAGGTGTTCATATGGGTCATTAACCACTTAAAAAGTATGGTTTTGGGAAGTTTAAATTTAAATCCAAGTTTTATACTTGAATGGCTTTAACTTGTGTAAATTGTAATCAGTGTTTTCCCAAATGAAAACTATTTGTTTTCAAATAATAAAAGCTTTCATATAAGGAATGAATCTCCAATGTGTGTTAAAAGGATTTCAAGGTTGAAATGATTTTCCAAGTTATGAATAAATCTTTGAAAACGATTTTGAAAGCTATAAATTAAATCTTAATTTAAAGATTTAATGAGTTCATCAAATTGAAATGAAATTGTTTTGAAATCCGTAAACGGATCTTTGTGAAACTGGGTGAACTTTATGGGATAAATATTTTTGTCTAAAGATTTGAAATGGTAATTGGTTTAAACCATTTGAAAGAAAGATTTTGGATATTAAGTTGTGACTTAATTGAAATCCCGTATCCATATGTTTTTAAATTATCGCGCTCATTATTCGGTTTAGCCGAGAGAGGACTTTGTGTCATATAACTCATTCCGAATAATGATACGTCGTATATGGATAGCATTGAAAACCGGTGGTGAAGACCGGGTATTTGCGAGAACGATAGGATAACCTATCGATTGTCTCTGCACTGAGTCGCGCCGGTATAGAGATTTCCTAAGTGATGGGAAGTTCGATCGGGATTGTGAATACCTGGATTGCAAGGGCTTCTTCGGAAGTGCCTTCGGTTCTGTTCAAACCCAGGACAGACTTGTATGGTTGTATGCCTGACACTACACTTTGAGATATAAAGCAGATTTCTTTAAAATACATATCTGTTGGTGGCGGATAATTTATTCTCTTAGCTTAACACCCTTCTCTGAGACGTACGAGCTCAGAGGTTATGCAGTTGAAGGTTATCAGCGATATACTCCTAATTTGGTAGTGTGGCATGCTGAGTGCTGCTTTGTGCTGATGATCATTTGTTGATCATTTATGATCAGAGCATGGCTTTTGTATAAAGCTTATCTTTGTGGACGAGACTGCATCAGGACCTCACACCCCAGAAATGGTCGAAACAGGAAAGATGCGGCAAGGTTATGAGGGTCGCGCCCTTTAGGTTGTATCATTCCCTTCTGGTAAAGGGTGGTATTAAGTTTGGAGCCCTGATATTTAACCTATGTGGTTGCTCCAATCTCATTTACTGTGTGGTTGTTGCTTGGAGGCGCCTCGGATAAAGGTCCCAAAGGACCGGGGAGTGGCATGCTCGAGTAGTAGTTACCTAGTTACAGAGGTAACCCGACCTTGTGTTGGCAGAGATCCGGTTAGGTTCTCGGGACGACCCGCCAGAGGCGATCCCACGTGGCAGTAGGAAGTTCCTTCGCCCGACCATTTGTTGGAAATCCAAAGAAACAATATGCGCCTTGTACGATTTTAGTTGTATTACCTGCCATCTACTTATAGTGGCGCCCCACTGTTTGGATGGTAGCTATAGTAGGCATAGTTCGGAATGTCTATGCTGGCTAAGATTTATATTATACTTTCAAAATTTTTTCTGCACTATGCACTTATAATGATAATATCCAAGAAATTTTCTGCGTATTAAGCATGTTTGACTATCATAAGAAGAAATCTCCTCCAATTCTGCGTTTGCATTGTGTGTGTGGCGGGAGGTCTTATGGTAGTTTCGTTTTCAAAAAGCATTGCGAATTTACTTTAAAAAATTCTCTTGCTGTTTGTGTTTAAAGATAAACTGTTTTTGTTGCTCACATCAGTCCCATGACTGACCCGAAGTTTATTGTTCCTTTCCTAAACTCTGGGTGCTCACTATTTTTCACACGAGCAGTCTAGAGTTGGGTTTTTCAGATAGTTAGGTTCAGTATATTGCCTGGAGCTAGTTTAAATCTTTGGATATGGACGAGACTTGCTTGTCTTAGTGTATGGTGATGTTGGTTCGAGCTGCTGCTGGAGTTCTTCCTTGAAGACTATATTGGAGTTAAATGTTCCGCTGCTGGTGCTATCTATTTTTTTTCGCTGCTATTTTCTTGTATCTTTGATATATATCGGTATCTATTGTATCATCTGTTGTATCAGGATGTTGTATCAGATGTTGTATATTGATATTCATTATTTCTTCCGCTGTGTCATTTACTTAATTGTGTTATAAGCTCCGGCGACTCGGATTTGAACGGTCGAATCTATGGCATTCGAGTACGATGTAAAGTATGGATGTCGATTTTCGAACGCGAAAAAATCGGGTTCGTTAGATTTGGTATCAGAGCTGAAGATTAAACTTTAGCTCAGGAGTATAACACATTAAGTAGCTCATTAGAGATAGGGTGAAGTATACCCTAGAATGAGTAATCCCTAAGATATCCGTCCGTACGCCTCAATAAATTCTCTTACTATCCACCGATAGTGAGTATGAAGGCAAGAAGAGGATGAGATAGGGGACAGGGAAATATGAGTATAAATGATCAATACTTTGTAACAACCAAGGAAGCAATCTTTTCTCTATCAATCTCTTTTTGTTCGTCATCTTTTCAATTCGTTGATGGTTCCTAGTAGATCCAGGAAGAAGATTTGATATATTAGTATGGGACACAAACTCCGGATAGACCAAAATTGTTTGTTTGGATGTATTGGTTGTTTTATTCGCTTTGGTTGCTATGGTCGATGGGTATAAATTGGTTTCTAAACTCAACATTTTGATATTGTATCCATATATCTGTCAATATTTGGGTCCAGATATATATTACGAATGGTTAGTTATCCTTTCGAACTAACCAATGCCACTGCATATTTCGTAGATCTGGATGATCCGAGTATCTTGTGGAAAATTAAATAGATTCGTTCTTATATCTATTATTGATTTTCTGATTTGGTAAGCCAAATGCAGAATAGGTGTTCAGTTTGATTTGATGAAATGTTGTTCATCTATCTTTCTGTCTCCTGTGCGGGGGGAAGTCTGTAACGATCCTGGATTTTTATAAGTTTAAATTGGTAATTAATTTAATTTTTGAATAAAATTTGTTAAATTTATTGATAAATTGGTGCGAGTTTCCCCGAGTTCAAATAAAAATGTGTTAATTCATTTGAATTTAAGTACCTCAATTATTTGTGAAATCATTAGTTAATCTTAAAACAAATGGGTTAAAGATAAAATGTAATGATAAATATTAGAATTGATGATTGATGTCAGAAATAAACATAAATATATACATACAGAGAAATATCAAATAATAAGTATTAAATTAAAATTTATAATAAATTTTTGAGTTAGAAATAGAAATAAATATATAATAAACTATAAAGTAGACATTAACTAAAATTTTATCTACCTATAGAATACATAAATTTAGAATTAATGGGTTAAGTTAGAAATGGAAATGGATAAAAATAAAAATACAATGTATATATTAACTTATATAAGATAAACTATATAGACTACAAATAATAAAGTGACACTTAGATAAAATCTAAAAAAAACAAATTAAAATAGGAATTTGATTATAAAGTAATATTACCAAAGACAAAGCAAAAGATAATATAAGAAGAAAATACAAACCAGACAACACTTGTAAAAGAATGAAGCAAGTAAATATACACATGAATGAAGCTTGCAAAAGAAGGAACAAATTAAATATCTATTGTAAAAGCTAATAAATTCAGCCACTATAGCCGAAAACAATATGATTATTAGCCTCTTGCTTGGTCAAAAATGTAGGCAGGCAAGAATAAAACAAATATAAAAAAAGTAAGCACGCAAGCTTATAAAGGAAGACATCAACTATCTTCATGTCATGTACAGCCGAAACAAAATGGAAATTTTTTTATAAGTATATGGTATAATATAATTAATGCAAGCACACCAAAATGACCATATCAGCCAGCAAGCAAAGAAAAATATCCCTGCTACACATTGTACAGACATGTTTTTTTTTATCAACTTGAACAAATATATTTACACTGTAAACTTCTCTCTGCATATATCAACCATACCACTTCAGTTTTCGTTCACTATTAAAACTGAGTTAAAGAAATCCAAAGTAATGTCATTCAAAAAGGAAGGAAAAAAACTTAAAACAAAGATTCAGACTTTAAACAAGCAAATCAAGATCCTGTAAATTAAAAGAAGGCCTGGAATCTCAACAACAGGCTCTGTTCATTTTTTTCTGGGAACCAAGGTGAGTAACATTTAATTAAAACAATTTAAAGAATAAATATATGGTATCTATTGTTGTGAAATGTGTGTATATATATACATATCTTCCCATATTTCAAGCTGAAGAAACCCCTAAAGTAATATCATCTCAAACATAAACTACAACTTGAACATCCAGCTTCAATAATAGCCAGAGATTAAAGAAGATGAATTTCAGTTAATAATTTAAAGCCTGTGTCAACAGTAAAGCAACTCTGTTCTTCAACTCAATGTGAGCAAACTAGCCTTGAATCTGCTATGTGTCTTGAGGCGTGCTTGAATTGATTTGTTTTCTTTGATATTTGATATGTTGAAATACAAATCTTCTTACATATATGTGATGCCTGTCTGGAAATAGGCAAAACTTTGCCTCTGTATATACCTTCCAGATTTTTAACCCAGTTAGAAAATTTAAATCACCCCAAATCAAGTCATTTTAGACCTTGCTTGCTAAATGAAAAATGTTTATATGAATATAACATCACATTTTAAAATAAATTCAATTGTGTTTATTAAGTATTTACTTATAAATTGATAACTGTCAGTAAAACTAATCAAGGACTTAAAATTTAATGTTCGAGAATTCTTGTTTTGAATTCATAGCCTGATTTGAGATACAAATTTATGAATTTTAATGGTAATGTCAAGATTTTTAGATTTGGAGATTGTTTGAATTTTAGAGTTAAACAGAATTGTGAAAACCATCAATTTCCGAGTGTCGACGTGATAATGATCGCCGTGATCAATACTGAAGGTGGAGTGATGGATGTAGATTCATGGAAAAATGCTCGCATAATTTCCAGTTGATCAGGGCGATGGTATGACTCGGATTTAGGGTTTTAGAGCGAGTTTACTCGTCTGGGTTTGAGAAGGGACCGCGTCGACCTTGGAGTGTTTCAGGAAATCGGTCAGGTGGGGATAGCGGCACGTGATCAAGGCGAAGCTTCTGACGAGAATTCGTGACCTCTGGTGGTCTTTGGTGGCAGAGGCAAGGCGATTAGGTTAAATTGGTTATTTCGGGTAGACGTGAGGTAGCTCGAAAAATCGATTTCGAGTTTGGTTCGTTGGACTGGGTGGTCAGGGGACTAGCAGAGCTCGGAGGTGATAAGTAGCGATGGTTCGAGGCTGGGTCGTCGTCCGGTAGAGGGTGTGCATGTGCACCGTGTCTCTGTGTGTACAGTGGAAAGAAAAGGTAGGAGTATCAGAAAAGAAATAAGGGAGGAGAAGAAGGAATCGGGGGATTTGGTTGTGGGCTCGGGTAGGTTACTGAAGTGTTCGCGAGCGTTTGAAATGGGTAACAGGTCTCAAAATTTAAAAAAAACAAAAAAACAAAATTTAACTGTTTTTGGAAGAAAAAAATAATAACCCAGGTTGCTTTCTCAGGGAAACGAAGCCTGGTTTCGGGAAAAGATGAAGCAGGTTCGGGTCATTGGTTTTGGGGCAGAAGCAGTCTCTGATTTTAAAGGCGAAATCAAGCTCATTTTGAAACAATTTTATTAAAACATTTTTTAGTTTTGGTAAAGATTGAATGTTAACCAAATTTTGAACTAGTATTGTTTTAAATTACCAAGTTTTGAAATGATTTAAAATAAATATAACCTTTATTTTGGAAAGTTATTTTAACTTAATAATATTGGAATGCTTTAATGAGTAATAAACTTTATTTGTTTGGTTTATATAATTTTGTATTAAGTCAATTATCAAACATAATTAAATGAAAGATTAATTACTTAATGTATTAAAAGATAGTTAATTAAATGGATGATTTATCAAGGTGATTAATTAAACAAGGCGATTTATATAATCCTTTAATAATTAGGGGTTAATCACTTTGTATGATTAAGTAAGGTGACTTATTAATGGACAATCATTGAATGTAATCAAAGTGATTAATTAATCAAAGGGAAATTAATTTGGGTAATTAATTTAAGGATAAAACGGGTTATCTTTTAATTTAATTAAGAAATTTATGATTTGTTATTATAAGAAATTGAGGAACAATAAATTAAGAATAATTATTTAATGATTAAAGATTAATTGATGATAAACGGTGAATTTAATTGATGATTAAAAGTTAATTAATTAGGAGAAAAAGAAAAGAATATTTACTTAATTAAGGGTTAATTAAGTATGTGATTAGCTTAAAAATTGATTTAAATAATGTGATTAATTAAGGACTAACTAATAAATTAAGGATAATTAATTAAGATGAATAATTAAGGATTAATTTATTAATAAATAAATACCAAATGATTTGTAATCAATTAATCAGATTGAGAAATTAATTCCTAAGTATTTAATTTAATTGAAAATTAATTGAATAAATTTAGGATTAAATAGTTAGTTAATCTTGTTTATAAATAATTATTGAATGCTTGTATTGCTTATGGATGTTTAAATTGCATAAAATGCTTGTATTGTTTAATATCTCTGATATGTGCTATTATGTGATATGAATTATATGTTTAAGCTGTGATCTGTGACTCATTCATATGTGATGCATTTATATTATTCATCTATGATCAGTGAATAAACAATAAGCGTTATAGATTATACCGCTTAACGATATCGATGTGCTTGAATATGTGATGTGATGATTTATGATGCAGCACTATTGTGTTAAACCCCTGGACTACACTTATACACACACAAACATGAATTTCAAGTGGAAATTGATTAAGTCACAGATTTCTTAACAATTTTTAAGATTGAATTCTTGAATCCAAAATAGTTTTGGGATTGAATTTGAAAGCCTTTGAAATGGGTTTCAAAAATGAAAGTTATTTTAAATAACTTGTTAAAACTTGAAATTTAAATAATTTGAGTTAAATTTGAATTCAATATTTGGAATGAATTCAATAATTTGGGAATTATGGTCTAAAAGATTATACGGGTTATAAAGGTGTTCATATGGGTCATTAACCACTTAAAAAAGTATGGTTTTGGGAAGTTTAAATTTAAATCCAAGTTTTATACTTGAATGGCTTTAACTTGTGTAAATTGTAATCAGTGTTTTCCAGGATTGCAAGGGCTTCTTCGGAAGTGCCTTCGGTTCTGTTCAAACCCAGGACAGACTTGTATGGTTGTATGTCTGACACTACATTTTGAGATATAAAGCGGATTTCTTTCAAATACATATTGTTGGTGGCGGAGAATTTATTCTCTTAGCTTAACACCCTTCTCTGAGATGTACGAGCTTAGAGGTTATGTAGTTGAAGGTTATCAGCGATATATTCCCAATTTGGTAGTGTGGCATGCTGAGTGCTGCTATGTGCTGATGATCATTTGTTGATCATTTATGATCAGAGCATGGCATTTGTGTAAAGCGTAGCTTTGTGGACGAGACTGCATCAGGACCTCACACCCCAAAAATGGTCGAAACAGGAAAGATGCAGCAAGGTTATGAGGGTCGCACCCTTTAGGGTGTGTCATTCCCATCTGGTAAAGGGTGGTATTAAGTATGGAGCTCTGATATTTGACCTATGTGGTTGCTCTAATCTCATTTACTGTGTGGTTGTTGCTTAGAGGCGCCTCAGATAAAGGTCCCAAAGGACCGGGGAGTGGCATGCTCGAGTAGTATTTACCTAGTTACAGTGGTAACCCGACCTTGTGTTGGCAGAGATCCGGTTAGGTTCTCGGGACGTCCCGCCGGAGGCGATCCCACGTGGCAGTAGGGAAGTTCCTTAGCCTGAGCATTTGTTGGAAAATCCAAAGAAACAATAAGCTCCTTGTACGATTTTAGTTGTATTACCTGCCATCCACTTATGGTGGCGCCCTACTGTTTGGATGGTAGCTATTGTAGGCATAGTTCGGAATGTCTATGCTGGCTAAGATTTATATTCTATTTTCGAAATTTTTTATGCACTGTGCACTTATAATAATAATATCCAAGAAATTTTCTGCGTATTAAGCATGTTTGACTATCATAAGAAGAAATCTCCTCCAATTCTGCGTTTGCATTGTGTGTGTGGCGGGAGGTCTTATGGTAGTTTCGTTTTCAAAAAGCATTGCGAATTTACTTTAAAAAATTCTCTTGCTGTTTGTGTTTAAAGATAAACTTTTTTGTTGCTCACATCAGTCCCATGACTGACCCGAAGTTTATTGTTCCTTTCCTAAACTCTGGGTGCTCACTATTTTTCACACGAGCAGTCTAGAGTTAGGTTTTTCAGATAGTTAGGTTCAGTATATTGTCTGGAGCTAGTTTAAGTCTTTGGATATGGACGAGACTTGCTTGTCTTATTGTATAGTGATGTTGGTTCGAGCTGCTGCTGGAGTTCTTTCTTGAAGACTATATCGGAGTTAAATGTTCCGCTCCTGGCTCTATCTATTTTTTTTCGCTGCTATTTTCTTGTATCTCTGATATATATCGATATGTATTGTATCATCTATTGTATCAGGATGTTGTATCAGATGTTGTATATTGATATTCATTATTTCTTCCGCCGTGTTATTTACTTAATTGTGTTATAAGCTCCGACGACTCGGATTTGAATGGTCGAATCTGCAGCATTCGAGTACGATGTAAAGTATGGATGTCGATTTTCGAACGCGAAAAAATCGGGTTCTTTACATCAACGGTTAGATCGTGCTCCATAATTCGACTAGGGTTAGCAATTCAAGCGACGGCTGCACCTTCTATGGCCGATCAGTGGTTGCGAGTCATCAAAGGCGGTCGGCCTGAGTTGCCGAACTCAATGGTGGTCGTGCCATGGCAAACGGTAGCGCGTGGAGGTGAAGAATCGTGATCAACTGTTGTGGTCAAGGTAGGGAGATCTGCTCGTCGCGTGCATTGTGTTTCTGGGGGCTGCATTACACAGGGACTAGCAGGTGATGACGTGTCCAATTGAAGGGGGTAAGTTTGTTTGTTTTATTTTAATTTTGATTTCAAAATTGTTAATTCGAATATCTTCCACTCACGATATCCAATTCACGAGTGGTTTATTGCGTTAGGATCGTATTGAAATTCCGGATCTGTTGACACCGGTTTGGAAAAATTAAGAGACTATCCAATTTTTGGGTTTAAATTGGATTTGAATTCAATTTAAATCCCGAACGTGAGTGTTTTAACCCACTCACAACTTCTATGACTTCTTATGTTAGTTAAATTGATTTATGATGTGTTTAAATTTTTATTTATAGCTGTTTGGCATATATTTTATCATTTTCTCAGTTAAATTGCATTCATTTAATTTACGCGTTATTTAATTCATTATTGCATTTAAAAATGCCAGTTAATTGTTAATTAATTTATTCATTGCATTAAAACTGTCAGTGAAAATTTCAATAAAATTTATTATTGTATATAACCTACTAGTTAAATTTATTTATTATTGCATATAAACTACAGTTAAACAGTTATTTAATTATTTATTGGAAATTTAACTATCAGTAATTAATTATTATTTATTATTGTGATTATTTGAATTGGATGATAAATCGATGAATGATTAATGATTGATATGATGGATGAACGGATGATGTATTTATATTGTATAAACTGCAAGTTATTATTATGCATTTTCATTTCATTCGGGATTGCCGTTTGAAGTGATATACAACCGCATTTTTATTTTTAAATTGCGGATTGAAATGACAAATATCCGTATCACTTGACCATAGGATAGAAAATTATATACAGGCACCGCGGTATATATATAAAATTATTTTTGAAATGATTTTCTATGGTTTTGTTAATAATATGGTTTAATAAATACTAAATTTTGACATATATATAGTAAAAATTCTTGAATTTAGCTATGTATAAATTTGTTTCGAATTTTTAAATAAGCTAAATAATGAAGTTGATTTCGTTTATGTAATATGGTTAAGAATATATTTAAATTTCTATTGTATATAGAGTTTATAATAACTAAAATAAAAGTAAGGTTGAAGATAAAAGTGAATATAATTTGCATTAAAGTATCTAAGAATTTTCGTCGAAAAATTTATTTTGAATTGTAATTAAATTAAGATTTAAAGGGTATGATCTTATAACTTAATTTTTGATTAGAGGATTTAAACAAATATCAAATTTGTTTAAAGAATATTTTCAAGTTAATTTAATTTAAAAGAATACCATGTTATTGAAGTTTAAGGGTTTTACCTGAATAATATTTGTTTAGTAAGTAAATATTTCAAATTTAAATAATAGGAATTTGATTTGATATATATTAAATTATCAAAGAATCCATTTTTGAAATAGTGGAATATTTAAAGATTGAAATATATGAACTATAAAATTTTGAAATATAGAATATTCAAGCTTTGAATATATGGGAATTAAAATGGGTTATTTGGAGGTTCAAATTGATATTGGGATTTTATTGTGAAATTTAAAGAAGCTGTTTATTTTATAAAATAATATAGTATTTGAATCATTAAGTATTAAAAGTTATGTTTCAAAGTTATGGTTTCAAGGTATATATACATATATTTGAAATATTATGATTTTGGGAAAGGGATATTTATAAAATAAAATGATATCATATTGATTTGGGTTTTAAAAATATAAATGATATCGTATTTATATGGTTTGAAAGAGATATTATATTCTGCTTTAAAGTATAAATTATTGTGAAATAACCGCGGTGTTATAATAACGTTTGGTTGTTGAAGTGACCGGGATCGAAAGTTTTCATACTCTCTGCCAACTTCGAAAATGACTTTAATAACCGTGTACACGGTGCAGATTCCAGAATGAAGTAGGATGGTGGCGGCGCTTTCCTTTGAGGTAAATACATAGACCCAACTCTTGTGAATTGGCATAAGGTGGGTAAAACAGGAGCGATCGACGGGTTAATTGAGATAGCACATTTGATCGGACACATCCCTTCGATATTCTACTTAACCTGGTTTTATTCGGTGGCCATGTTTGATTTCTTTGATTTTGGGGTGTGGCTCGGTGTGGGCGGTAGCTGCGCGCTACGCGTTACCACCGACCCGGAAGCTTAATTGGTATATCTACCCTAGCATTGCCTAGTTTGCCGTGTCACCAAACCTAGCGCGCCTTATATGATTTTATTTTGTATAATACCTATGGAGTGCCCTCTGAAGACGCCCAGTACGGGGGAGATTACGGTATTGCATAGATTATGGGAATACATTTTGTGTTAAGGGCTATATGCGTAGCCCCTTAACGCTATTTAAATGTAAGTTTATTTTACAATTAGACACTATTATAATAGCGAAATATACTACATAGTAAATAGTTTAACAGATTCATAAGAGATGTGAATCCCGATCATCTTTTGAGTTACTGCACTCCTATTTATTTCTGTTGATTTCACTTACATAAGATCTTTTAGTTCTGACTCAAGTGTTTTGTCTTTTCAATTCGCTTGGGTCAGTCCGAGCGTTTCAGGATTTCGAAGACCTTAGCTCTGAAGGACGAAGACGGAGTTTTATATTATTATTATTATTATTATTAGTCCACCATACTCTTACAATTCGGCTGCATTGTTATTGGCTTGTGTAACTCTGATAAATGTTGTAAGTATAATCGAATATTTTGTAAAACAACTTTATAAACTGTATATTTGATTATTATATTTTATCCATCCGTTGTGAGATTCTATTTTGTTTTATTTCTTTCTTGTTTTCCTTATTTACCCCATAGTAATCCGCCCTTCCATATGATTTGAATTGGCACGTGTGTCGATTTAAAGCGTGCAAAAGGCGGGATGTTACATTAAGTGAGTTTAATAAAAATTAATTGAAGGATATAAAATTAACCAAGTTATATAAAAATTACCTAATTTAATTGAGTTTTGTAAAAATTAACAAAATTTAATTTTTTAATTAAATAACTAATTTTTATAAAAATTAACTAAATTTATAAGAATAATATAATATAATAATAACAGTAGCAAAATAATACGATAATATTAATATGACAAAAACAACAACAATAACAACAACAAAAATTAACTAAGTTTAAAATAAGTAATTAAGTTAATTATGCTTTATAATAATTAATAAGCCACCTGTTTTTTTAAAATTAAAAATGTTTATAAAATTTAATTAAGTTTTATAAAAATTAACAAGTTTAAAACAATACACTTGCAATTGTTGAATAAAGTATTTTAAACCGAATTTACATCCGCTTCAGGAAATTCCATATGTTATTGATATCATTTCCATATGATTATATAAATTTACTAAATTTTATAAAATTAACTAAAGTTTATGTAAATCCATTTATTTTTATAAAATAACTAAGTTAATCATGTTTTATATAAGCTAATTAACGTAACATTCCGCCTTTTTGTACGCTTTAAATCGATGATAAACCACACACGTCAGACTCAAACCATACAAAGGAGCGTATTGTTATTGGGTGAATAAGAAAAACAGGGAAAGAAAGAAACAAAACAGAATCTCTTACCGAAATGACAAAATATAATAATCAATAACAGTTCACCAAGCTATTTTACAAAACATTTGATTATACTTATGCGACATAGAATCAGAGTTACACATACCAAAAACAATAAATAACAATGCAGCGGAACAAATGTGATGCAATGAAACAATAGTAAATAATAGTAATAATAAAATCTTCGGCTTCGTCCACCAGAAATAAGATTTTCAAATCCTGAAATGCTCAGGCTGACCCGAGCGAATTCGAAAGGCAAAACACTCGAGTCAGAACTAAAAGAATTTATGCAAGTTAAATCAATGGTAAATAATATGAGCGGAACGGCGTCGGAGATGTTTATGGGATTTGACATCTCCTATTCATTGTCTAACGTGAGTGCAGTAACTTAAGAGATGCTCGGGATTCACATCTCTTAAGAATCCGTTAAACTATTTACTCTGTAGTAATATTTCACTATTATAATAAAGTCTATAATAAAATAAACTTACTTTTAAATAGTATTAAGGCTTTACATTTTCCACCTTAACACGTAATAGTCCGAGTAGTCCATCCAGTATCATGTAACCTCCTGATCGGGAAGCCACCAGGGGATACTCCACGGGCTACGGGAGAAAACCAAACTCATACAGGGCTCGCTAGGGTAGGTGACACGACACAACTAAGCAATGCCAAGGTAGATATACCAATTATGCTTTCGGACCGGTAGTAATGCATCGCAGCTACTACCGCCCATCTCGAGCCACACCTCCAAAATTAAAAGGGCCCCAATCAACCACAAAGTAATAGAATGGTATCGAAGGAGTGTGTCCGATAAAAGGTGCTACCTTCTTAGCCCGTCAATCGCTCCTGTTTTAGCCAACTTATGCCAACTCACGGGAGTTGGAACCGCATGTATACCACAAAGGAACGCTGCCACCATCCTACTTCATTCTGGAATCTCCATCGTGTATACGGTTGTTGAAGTGGTTTTCGGAGTTGGCAAAGGGTATGAAAACTTCCAATCCCGGTCTCTTTAACAACCAAACGTTATTATAACATAGTGGTCATTTTCAAAATAGTTTATACTTTAAAACAAAATATCATTGCCCTTTCAAAACCAAATCAATACGATATCACTTTCATTTCAAAACCAAATAAGATATCATTTCTATTTCAAAAAAATCCATTTTCCAAAGCCATAGCATTTTCAAAGTTATAACACTTCGAAATCAAAACCACTTGAAATATAACACTTTCAAATCATAATAGTTTGAAACCCATAACTTTGAAACATAACTTCCACTACTGAAATGGTTTAAATATCAAAATACTTTATATAATAAAATAGCTTCTTCAATTTCTTACATCAATTTCGAAACAACTTGAATTTCTAGATTTTAAATTTAACCAAATCCAAATCATAAATTTCAATTCAATCTAGTTTCAAATTAACTATTCCAAATTATATCGATTTCAAAATAGATTTGATCCACAGAATAAACCATTTCAAATTCAATATATTTCAAACTTTAAGTATTCGACATTTTCAAAACTGAGTTTGGTAATTTCATATATATATATATATCAAATTCAAATTTCTATTATTTAGTTTTGGAATATTTTACTTAATAAATCCATTATCATTTTAAATAAAACTCAAATTACAAATAACTAAATATTTCCTTAAATTTATTTATACTTGAAATATTCATTTAATGCACCTTATATCGGGATTTAATTTATGATAACAAGGTTAATTGCAATTAGATGAGTTAAATAATTGAACGGGAATCAAGCTTTATTTATTCATTTGGATTGAAAATATGATAATTTGAATTTATTGAAAATTTATGGAAATTGAATATAAAATTTTACGTTAATTGGAAATAAAGATGGGAATATGAAGGTTTTAACTAAGGGAGGGATATGTAATAGTTGCATTAATTTGTAACTAGAAATAAAACGTTAATGAGAACAAGTATTTAAGTTTAACCATCTATTTAGTATATTAAGTTATAACGGATAATCAATTGCAATAATTAAAAATATATTTATTACATTAACGATAATGAAGTAGTATTTGAAATTTAATATTTAGATATTATGCAAATATAAATTTAGATGAAATTTGAGAGATTTACGTAATACAATGATAAATCTATCTATTTGACAAAAATATATGGAAAGTAAAATTAATTATAATTTGTGAATTTAATAAAAATTTAGAATTTATAGATTTTAATTCGATAGTTAAATTTGTTTAAGTTAGTAAAGATGATTTAAGAAATTTATGATGATAAGAATCGTCAATTATCGAAGTGAAATGGGAAATTTGATTTAACTGACTAATTTTTAATTTATTTAAAATTATATAAAAATAGCCATTTTGGTCACGGACTCGGATTTCGACGAAACTAGTTTCATCGGATCCGTAACAGTGAATTATTGTAAGGTTTCAAGTTTCGTAGTGATCGGACTTGTCGTTTGATCGTACGAACGCGAAACGTCTTGAAATCGATTTAATTGAAATCAATTTGAAAATATTGGTTTCAGCATAACTTATTCATATGATCGAATTTGGTCGTGAAACTTTTTCCATCGCATTCAGAATATTTTAAATACCTATTTCAATATATGGGTTTACCCAATTTCGTTCCGGGGTCAGAACGAGCTTTTTGGGCCACGTTAGCGGAAGCACGTATACCTATCAAACCTGATCCATCTATTCAAATCTCTAACCTACCTATATAAACTCCGTTATAAACCCTAGCCATCATCTATTCTCATTTGTTGTACGTTCATTTTCCTTAACTCCTCCTTTCCAATGGCTGCAAACCTTAGGTCCAGTTTCAATCCAAATCAAAAGTCAAAAATTCAAAGTCTCTAGAAAATTCTCAAAAATTATATGTCACAGTTCTCGAAGAGCGTAATCTGCTGGCGCTATCCGTTTTTCGATTGGAGTTTCTGCGTGTCCAGATCAGGGCAAAATAGTTTCGGCCGTTCATCAACTTCGCGACGAACTTCGTCAGATCGAGAAACCGCTTCTGGGTTTGGTGGAGATCGACGTGTGCTTCGCATCCATGGGGTTCGTTCGGAAAGTTATCGGCTGGAATTTGCTCTAAAATTCAATTAGGGTTTGATGGAACTGGTGGCGGCTGCGTCTTTTTGGGGCTTGAGGCATGACGTGGGGTCGGCGAAGGTGAGGGGGACGGCACGGCTCTCGGCGCTGGGTTTTGACATGGACGGCGACGTGGGTTTCATCGGCGGCGAACGAAGGAGAGCGGCTACAGTTGAGCGCGTTTATTTCCTGATGCTTGAACATAGGGTTAGTGGAGGTGATGACGTGGATTTTATTAGAGGTAGGTTCCTTTAAAAATTTTAAATTTAATTTTGTTTTCAATTGAATTAACTCGTATAACTTTCTCATACGACCTTGTATTCACGCACGGTTTTTTGCGTTAGGATCGTAATAAAATTTCGGACATTCTGACGTTGGTTTGGACGGATTTGGAGACTGTGCAAATTTTGGGTTTAAATTGGATTTAAATCCAATTTAAATTCCAAAGGTCAGTGTTTTAATCCACTCACAACTTCTAAGTTATCTTATGTTTGTTAAATTGATTTTAGATATGAGTAGAAATTTATTTATGACTCTTTGGCATGTTTTATTCATTATCTCTGTTAAATCACATTTATTTAATTTGACAGTTAATTAATTTTATAATTGCATATAAATTTGACAGTTAAAATTTATTTACTTGCATAAAACTGCTAGCTGAACAGTTATTAAATTTATTTTGAATATAAACTGTTAGTTAATAACTATCATTTATTTCCTGTTATATTGCATATGATATTTATTGATGTTTGTTTAAATTGACGATGATTGAAATAAATTCATGATGATTGAAATAAATTGGTTGATGACTAATATTGGGGAATGGATGATGTGTTCTATCTTATATAAACTGCAAGTTATCATGCATTCACATTTCATTCAGGATTGCGGTTTGAAATGATATACAACCACATTTTCATTTTTAAATTATGGATTGAAATGATAAATATCCGTATCACTTGACCATAGGATAGAAAATTATATACAGGCACCACGGTATATAAATTAAAATTATTTTTTAAATGATTTTCCTATGGTTTGGATAGGATACCGTTAATAAATATAGATTTTGATATTATATAAAATCTTAGTTTATATATACATCTATAGTAAAGTATTGAAGATAAGCTATGTATGGATTTGTTAAATAAAATAAATAAGTTGAATGACGGAGTTTGATTATTTTATATTATATGGATAAGTACATGTTAAGATATTGAAATTACATATAATTTTAAAGGATTTAAATTAATTAAGATTGGGAGTTAAATTGGAAAATTTATTTGGAATTGTGATTAATTAAGAAGTTAACTTCATAAGTTGATGCAAAATTTATTAACTTGAAATTTAAAAAAAAAGGTATGATATTTATAACTTAATTCTATTCAAGGTGAATTAAATGAATATTTCTAGTATAAAAATTGAAGGAAATTTTCTTTTATAAGTAATTGGAGTTTACTTAAATGATTACGGGTTTATTTTGCAATTATTATTTCAAACTAAATAATAGGACTTCAAATTGGTGAAATAGAAATTTCCAACCTTAGTTCCAATTGTTTAATATTCAAAGTTTGAAATATACTGAAACTGAAGTGGTTTTTTTGAACCGAAAGCGATTTTAAATTTATGGATTTTGACTTAATCTTAAATGAAATAAATTGTAAGTCGCAGAAATTATTTTATCTTATAAAGAAATTTTGAATCTATACTATTGATGCTATATACTGTTTGAATATCAAAACCATTTAAGTTTTAGAAATTATGGTTTAAAGCTATGAATTTTCGAAGCATTATAGTTTGAATGTTATAATTCCATGTTTGGTTTCCGATTATTATAAGTTTGAAAACAATATGATTTTGAAAAAGAAATATATATTTGAAATAAAATGATATTATATTAAATTGGGTTTTTATAAAAATAATATCACATGAATTTGTTTTGGAAAGGAAATGATATCGTATTTATGGGTTTTGAAATGGATAATTATATTCTGGTTTTTGAAAGTATAATTAATTTTTAAATGACCGCGGTGTTATAATAACGTTTGGTTGTTGAAGAGACCGGGATCGGAAGTTGTCATACTCTCTGCCAACTCCGAAAACCACTTTAACAACCGTGTACGCGGTGGAGATTCCAGAATGAAGTAGGATGGTGGCGGCGATTCCTGTAAGGTAAATACGTCGACCCAACTCCCGTGAGTTGGCATAAGGTGGCTAAAACAGGAGCGATTGACGGGTTAATAAGGTAGCACCTTTGATCGGACACATCCCTTCGATATTATACTTTGACTCTTGGATTGGTTCGGTGGCCACTTTTGATTTTATTTGGGGTGTGGCTCGAGGTGGGCGGTAGCAACGCGCTACGCGTTACCACCGACCCGGAAGCATAATTGGCATATCTACCCTGGCATTGCCTAGTTGTGCCGTGTCACCTACCCTATTGCGCCTTGTACGAGTTTCTATTTGTGTCATACCTATGTAGTGTCTTCTCGTAGTCTCCCGATCAGGAGATATGTAGGCACTTTATAGACTATTGGCATTATTTGTGTTAAGGGCTATATGGGTAACCCCTTAACGCTATTAAAAAATAAGTTTATTTTACAATTAGACACTATTATAATAGCGAAATATACTATATAGTAAATAGTTTAACGAATCCTTAGGAGATGTAAATCTCGAGCATCTCTTGGGTTACTGCACTCATATCTATTTCTGTTAATTTAACTCACGTAAGATCTTTTAGTTCTGACTTGAGTGGTTTTGTCTTTTCAAATTCGCTCGGGTCAGTCCGAGCGTTTCAGGATCGAAGACTTTAGATCTGGAGGACGAAGACGGAGATTTCTACTATTATTATTAATTATATTCCACTACACTGTATTCCGCTGCATTGAGATTTATTGGTATGTGAACTCTGATATTTATTGTATAAAGAAGAATCAAATGTTTTGTAAACAGTTTCATGAACTGTATATTTATTATTATATTTTATCCTTCCGCTGTGAGATTCTGTTTAGTTTTCTTTCTTTCTTCTTTGTTTTCTTATTTACCCCATAACAATCCGCCCTTTTGTATGTTTTAAGTCTGATGTGTGTGGATTATCGTCGATTTAAAGCATGCGAAAAGGCGGGACGTTACATATGGTATCAGAGCTTTGGTTTAGCGATAAACCTTAGCTTTGTGGGGTTTACTCTTTATTAATAGGGTGGAAATAACCTATGGGAGTCGCCGAGTGTATATACGAGAGAGCGTATTTGTTAGTGTTATAAAAAAGTTTTAATATTGTGTTAATCTGTTCCGTTTTGTATTTATAAATTCTGGTTGCTGTATGGGACGCTGTGACGTCAGTAGGAATTTCTAAACACTTAATAGAACAGACCGACATAATATTTGTTTTTAATATAGGTGAATGAAATAACTTTGCCTATTATATTTCCTATATATAAAAATATTTTATAAAGACATATATTTTGTTGCTATAGATTGGGTTATAGGTAATGAAAATATAAATAATAGTTGAAACTAAGTTGAAAATAAAATAAATGAAAAGTGGAAACTTAGAACTTAAGTTCCGGGGTTTTTGAAGATTTCTTTCAATGGATTTGGAATATAATAATAATATTGTTAGAAGTATTTTCTGATATAAATATTTCATTAGAATTTGAAAGAAATGTTTTAAAAGAAATAAGTTGTACTCCCTTCTCTGTCACTGGAATATAATTTCGGTGATGGCGGCCGCATCATCGACATTCATTTTCGAGTTTCAAAGTGGGAAGGCCACTGTAGTAGTTTTACTACAAGATTATTTTGATAGACAAATAAATATTTTTAAATTGTTTTAAATATAATTGGATATATAAATTTTAAGTATATATTTATCTATTATTTTAAAATGATTTGATATTTAACCCGGTACTTAATTCTTAAGTTCCGTTAATTAATAGTTTCAGTTAAGTATAGTAAATTGGAATATTACTAATTTATAATTGGAACTTTTACTAAAAATAAGTGATTAAATGCAAGGGTATAAATGAAGCTTAAAAGAAACTTGGAATTGTAACCTATGAAACAAATAATGTAAATATTGAACCATTAATCAATTAGAGGAATTGAGAAAAATTTGTATAACTGTTATGCCAAGTAACTAAAATTGAACATGAATATTATTAATAAATGAATAAATAAAATCTAGTAAATGAAATTGAGAAATGAATGAATGTAACGCAAATAAAGAAATAAATGAGAATTAAAAGAAATCATTATATGAGTAAAAAGGGAAATCAAACAACAATGTATGATATGAAATTAATAAGAATGAACTTAATTTATTGATTGAAATTGTTGTTTGTTTTTTTTGTTTTGTTTTGTTTGTTTTGTGGTTGTTGGGTAAGGATACCGTAAAGTTGGTTGGATGAACAAATAATCTATTTAGTTTCATCAAAGACTGTTGAGTAAAAGGTGCGCTAAATAGTTTATTTTCCATTCTGTACAATTTAAAGTTTGAACCCTGACAACTATTGTTTGTTTGATATGAATGAATGATTGATTTTATGGTCGTATACCTTGTTGCAAGTGTTTATTGTATTGATTGTTGTTGTGGTTGAAAAAACCTTAAATATTTCATCTTATATAAATTGTTAACCCTTTTAGATTATATTAGTTAAATGCAGGTTATGGAATCAATTGCTACTGTTTTGGTTCCATAAATAAGCATTAATTGCCCGACAAATAGGTACGTTTTCGGATTACGGTTTATAGCGCTATTATATTGTTTTCCCGTGTTGGGATATATATTATTTTGGAAAATATATGTTATATATCATTATATTTGATGTTATATTTTCTCCCAAGCCTTTATGTACAAAGAAGACTCTGCCAAAAAATTTCGTAAATTTTGGACTTAGAAAATTTTTGAAAATGTTTACAAACTTTAACAATTTATGTATAAAGGATTTAAATAGGTATAAATTGGTATATTTTATGTTGAATTATTTTATTTTGTAAACTTATTTGTTTATAAATTAATTAAGAAAGGTATATTGTTTTCTTATTTCTTTTTTTTTCGGGGACAAAAAGTTTTGAGTGGGGGAGAGTGTAATGACCCGTAAATTTCGGGAATTTAATTTCATAAAATTTATGAGTTTTGTAATAAAATTTAGTGGAAATAAAAACTTTATAGGCTAATATTCATATGAACGCTAAATTAAATTATATAAATGGCCACTTAAGACCTATTTACTGGCAATATGTGTAACGACCCACTATTTTGTACCATTCAAATTCGACAATAACTGGAACATGTCAAGCTTGAATAGTTCAAACAGTAGATTGTAAATAAATTAGGAGCAAATGAAATCAAATCACAGAATCACAGGCACAGATATCGGAAATCTCGCAGCGGAATTTAAATTACTTAGTGGTTCATGAAGCCACTATAAAAATCTCAACCAAATAAAATTTTACATGGTTTAGAATCTCCAATACAGTTTAAAACATCAATAGAAATCCGAATATTCCAAAGTCTCCATTACATAAATAAGATATAGACTGAAAGATTTTGCCGGCAGCTCGAAAGATCCACAGAATGTCCTAGCTCCGGGAAGAAAGCTGAAACTGCAACTCAGGCTGACCCGAGCGTAAAATAAAACATAAACACTCGAGTCAGGACATACATACTTATATAGTGTAAGCTAATTCAAGTGTACTGTAATATAGAGCAAGTAACTTAAAGGATGCTTGGGACCGCCATCTTCTAAGGATCCGTTAAACTATTTACTATGTAGTAATACTTCGCTATTATAATAGTGTCTATATTTAAAATAAACATACTTTTAAATAGCGTTAAGGAGTGACCCAATATTCCCCTTAACACGTAATAGTCCCAGTAGTCCATCCAATATCATAGTCCCTCCTGATCGGGAAGCCACCAGAGGATACCGCACGGGCTACGGGAGAAAACCAAACTCGTACAAGGCTCGCTATGGTAGGTGACACGACACAACTAGGCAATGCCAGGGTAGATATACCAATTGTTATCCGGACCGATGGAAACGCGCAGCGCGCAGCTGCCGCCCACCTCGAACAACACTCCCAAATCAAAGGTGTGCATCAAAACAATCACAAAAGTAATAGAATGGCATACGAAGAAGTGCGTCCGATCAGAGGTGCTACCTCATTAATCCGAGAATCGCTCCTGTTTTAGCCACCTTATGCCAACTCACGGGAGTCGGGTCCACGTATTTACCTCAAAGAAAACGTCACCACCATCCTACTTCATTCTGGAATCTCCACCGCGTGCACGATTATCAAAGTGGTTTTCGGTATCGACAGAGAGTATGCCAGATATCCGATCCCGGTTTCTTTAACAACCAAAACTTATTATAACCGGTGGTTACAACTTTTAAAATGGTATTTATACTTTACAAATCAAAATAAATTTCAAATACTTTTCAATATTATAATATCCCTTTAAACATCCTTTATTTACACATCAGTCATTCTATTTAATATAAAATACCATTTAATCTATTTAATTCATTTATGAATAAATTGCCTTTCAATTTCACATTTAAAAGTTAATTACTTCCTTTTAAAACCATTTAAAGTCAATTCCTTATTTTATTTATTCAAATTAAATTTCAAAATTTAAACCTTTTCCCAAAGATTATTTCCATAAATTTTATTTAAACAATCCAAATTCAGTTTCCATAGCACTTATGAAATGCTACCTAATGTATATAGGTTAAAACAGTTTCATTTATAAAAGACAGCATTTAAGTGCTGTAATAGATTATTAACTTAAAAATTAAGTTTTAAATTCCCAAATATAACTTATTTTCAATTATTCGCATAACTAAAATCTCACCTTTTAACAAAATTCAGAATTTTCCAAAATAAGTTATATTCCAAAATTTTATTTAAACATCCATTTATTTAAAATTTTGACTCATTCAAAATCATTATAAATTTTTATAAAATCCTTTAAATACATTTAAACCAAAATATTATAAAATTCCATTTAATTTTTTTTAAATATTTCAGAAAAATATTATATAAACCACGGGTCTGTATATAGTTTTCTAGCCTAGGTCAAGTGATACGGATTTACATCATTTCAATCCGCAATTTACAAAACCCCAGGTTCTGTCATTTCAAACCCGCAATTTACAAAACCCCGGGTTCTATCATTTCAAACCCACAATCCCAAGTTACAAATAAAATTTTAAACAATTAAATAAATAGATGTGTAATAATTGTCATTCAGGTCTATCATTTCAGCCTATAACGATCTCAATTTACAGGGAACTTGCAGTGATGATTTAATTAGTAAATAAGCGTTAAATAATATAGCTGCAAAAATATTACAATAGATAAACAACTGATGAGGTGTCAATTTAAAATGGGGTTTAACATCATACGTTATATTACAGACAGATAAAATTTAATAAAATTTTTACAAATACACTTGCGATAATTCACTGATATATAGGTATGTTCGTCTGGTGAGAAATACTCACATGAATTTTGCAAAAAAATTTGATTCAAAACGAAAGTCCTCCGGAAAAGTAACGCACAGTGGGTAACGATCAAATTGATGCGGAGTCTGCTAACCGATATATATATTTGAAAGAGAAACGAATTAATAACAATCAAAACGAAATTAAGAAAATTCCAACACGAAAGTTTCGAACAAAACGGGACGAACGGAAACCATTCGACTCGACCGCTCCACCACCTAACCCAATGCTCGGCAACCAGACTTTTCAAGCACATATCACACTATCTCCTTAACCCAATATTTCAAACACTGCACTCATATACTTAACTGTTCATACTCACATTCTTTTTTTTTTCTTCTTCTTTTTTTCTTCTCTAAAACACGTCCTGACCTAGTTCCCATGTTTCTTTGATGCCGTAGAAAAGGAAAAAAACAATAGGCTGAGATAAAAATTTGCACCCGTCCAGATCTCCACTTCTCACTTTCTCCTTTCCCCTCTTCTCCCCTTATCTTCCTATGTGGCACGGCCAAGGCCAAAACTCAAATGCATGCTGATGCTTTTCACGCACTCTTCTCACTAACTATTTCCACACTGCTCTGACTCTTCTCCCATAAACTTATATAAAACTTTTTTTTTTATAATACGTCCCTGCTAACTTCAATTCAAAACATGCACATATAAAACTAACGCCCAGGCTTATCTCATCAACCATATACGTGTACAGAGGTTACTCTGCACTCCCACTTTCTTTCTTTACTCTATATATATATCTCCCTTTTGCAACTTCATCTATGGAACAAGTGAACTATAGAGGGCATCTAAACTCCAGGCTAGGTCAAACCAAAGGCGTTCTTTGAGATTTATGTGTGCGTATCTGGCAGTGATAAAGGGAACACAACTACTATCGGCTAGTCACACTCGGAACTTGATCATCAGGGCTTGGCAGTGTAAACAGGGTTTGTTCTGGATAGAAGCTCGGTTATGGAAACTTAGAGGGACGTGCCGTGGTGGAGGAGAAAATAGGGGTAGGCCGAGCATCTTTTAGGAGCAGTGGAGCAACCGATAACAAATATAGTTGCCAAAGTAGGAGAAATAAAGAATGACAGTAAAGAAAAATAAAAGAAGAAGAGAAAGGTTGGAACCATTACCTGATTGCATGCAAGAGCTCGAGAAGATCAGAGGAGGTATATGAAAGTTTTTGTGAACGAGTAGGGTATATATAGATAATAAAACTTGCGAAATTTAGGAAATCAAATAGGCAAGCTTGAATTTATTTTCGTTGACCAAAAACGTAAGAAAAAATGATAAAGATAAGATTTTTCCAGAGGATATGTGCGTGATTTATTGCCAGATATACAAAAATTTGATTGCAACGTTATATCTCTTTTCTTTTTTCCAATTAATAGTTGCGTGCTATTTTTATAGTCTGAGAGATTTATATACAAAGAATCAACAAGTATTAATTTTCTTTGGATGCTACTTCAAGGACAAATTTGAATGCATGCGTTGATTTATACCAAGGAGAGAAATGGCAAGAAATAAAATTAGCAAAGATTTTGGAACGAATTGTTTTATACCAAGTTAAAAACCAATGTAAGCTGTGGAAAAAGTAACGTTTTGCTATAAAACTACTAACTGATTTATTAATCCATATAGATATTGAAATATGATTTTTAAAATACGCCAAACCGACGCAATACAATACACCCAAAATTTATACAAAAATAACGTTTTTAATTTATACGTTTTATGTTACCTATACCATAACAATGTGTTCCCTTTTAAAAGCGAAATTTAACAGTCTGTAAAACCCTGAATTTTTCAAAGTTATTACTTAACAAAATTTATTAGTTTACATTCTCCATATTTTATACATATAAAATTCCTTTTTATTAAAATTCCGATGGAGTTGTCTTTTAACAAAATTAACAATTTCAAAACTTAAAATTTTTATTTTTTTAGGAAATGATAAATCAAATAAATATATATTAAAATAAATTCAAGGTTAAATAAATAAAAGAAATAATTTCTCGAAAACTAGGGCTGTTACACTCTCCCCCACACAGAACTTTTCGTCCTCGAAAAGGAACGAAAGAAGGAAAACAAAGGAAGATAAAACAGAAAAGCTAAGTACCTTAAAAGAATAGTTTCGGATTCGAAGCACGAATGCTCTCCTCCGTCTTCCATGTGCAATCTCGTTCATCAGTGCTCCATTGCACTTTGACCAACCGGACAGATTTTCTTCTTAGCTGTTTCGTACCTCGATCGACGATACGAAGCGGCTTTCTTTCAATAGTTAGGTCAGGCTCGATGTCCAAACCATCAAGAGTAGTAGGCTAGATGATAAGAGATGGATCGTGAAGACAGCGACGAAGGTGGGATACATGAAACACATTGTGTATTCCAGCAAATTTCTCGGGTAGATCAAGTCGATAAGCAAGAGATCCAATCCTCTCTAAGATACGGAATGGACCGATGAACCTAGGGGCCAACTTTCCTCTACGCCCAAACCGAACCACATTTCTTAAAGGAGAAACCTTTAGAAAAACCAAATCACCAACATCAAACTCCAGGCTCCTTCTACGCCGATCCGCGTACTTCTTTTGTCTATCTTGAGCAACCTTTAACCTTCTCTTAATCTCCTCCACTTTCTCCGAAGCTTCCAAAATCATTTCGGGGCCAAGAACTAAGCGGTTACGGGATTCAATCCAACAAGAAGGAGATCTACACGGTCTCCCGTATAGAGCAGCAAATGGGGACATCTTAAGACTAGCCTGATAACTATTGTTATAGGTGAATTCCACAAGATGGAGACGATCTTCCCAAGATCCTCCATAATCCAATATGCAAGCACGAAGAAGATCCTCAAGAATCTGATTTACTCTTTCAATTTGACCGTCAGTCTGTGGGTGGTAAGCGGTGCTCAGATTCAAACGAGTACCCAAGGATTCCTGGAACGCTTTCCAAAATTGACTAGTGAAAATAGGGTCTCGATCGCAAACAATGCTAAGGGGAATGCCATGGAGGCGAACGATCTCCCTCATATAAATTTCGGATAAGCTCGAAGCTGTACGGGTAGACCTGACTGGAATAAAGTGAGCGGACTTAGTCAGTCTATCCACAATAACCCAGATGCTTTCATTTCCCTTCCTAGATCTTGGCAAACCATCGATAAAATCCATAGAAACTTGCTCCCACTTCCAATTTGGAATCTCCAAAGGCTGCAACAATCCCGGTGTCTTCTGATGATCCGCCTTGACTTGCTGACAAGTCGCACACCTACTCACAAAGATAGAGACATCCCGCTTCATGCCTCTCAACCAATAGAGTTTCTTTAAATCCTGATACATCTTTGCCACACCCGGATGAATGGAAAGTCGGGACTGATGATGTTCCCGAAGTAACTCCTGCCTCAGACCATCAACATTCGGGACACAAATCCGATTATTAATCCTTAAAACCCCTTTATCATCAATCTGGGCCCCAATACCATCAAGACTACTACTACCTCTGCCCCGGACATTCTCCTTCATATCTCTAAGCTTCACATCTTCATCCTGCTTAGCCATGATACGATCCAACAGAGGAGAAGAAACAATAAGCTGGCACAACAAAGATTTCTTCCTACTCAGCGCATCTGCCACTACATTTGCTTTCCCGGGAGTATAGTTTATGTCGAGATCATAAGAAGCAAGAATCTCGAGCCACCGCACTTGTCTCTGATTTAGATCCTTCTGGGTAAAGATATATTTCAAAGACTGATGATCGGTGAAGAGATCAAACTTATCTCCCAAGAGATGATGTCTCCAAAGCTTCAAAGCAAAGACAACCGCTAGTAATTCTAAATCGTGAGCAGCATAATTAGCTTCATGGTTCTTCAATTGACGACTAGCATAAGCAATTACCTTCCCATCTTGCATTAATACTGCTCCCAAACCCTCTCGACAAGCATCGGTGAATACCGTTAATCTTTCACTTCCATTTGGTACAGTAAGCACTGGTGCGGAGGTGAGCTTATCCTTTAACTCTTGGAATGCAGCTTTACACTTATTGCTCCATATAAACTTAGCATTCTTTCGAGTCAGAGCAGTCAGAGGTGCTGAGATCCGAGCGAAGTTCTCAATGAACCTTCGGTAGTAACCGGCAAGGCCTAGAAAACTACGAATATCAGTAGGAGTCTTAGGTTCTTCCCAATCTTTGATTGCAGCAATCTTGACAGGATCAACAGAAACTCCTTCACTAGAGACAATGTGTCCGAGGAATCGGACTTCTTCTTCCCAGAAATGACATTTAGAGAACTTAGCCTTTAATTGGTGATTTCGGAGAGTCTCTAAAACATACTTCAGGTGCGACTCATGCTCATCCCTTGTTTTAGAGAAGACAAGGATGTCATCAATAAAGACAAGAACAAATTTATTGAGCACATTGCGAAAGACACGGTTCATCAAGTCGACGAAGAAGGCAGGAGCGTTAGTCAAGCCAAAAGGCATAACTAGCCATTCGAAGAAACCATTCTCAGTACGGAAAGCAGTTTTGGGTATGCTCTCCTCAGCAACTCTGAGTTGGTGAAAATCTGTGGCTAGATCAAGCTGAGAGAAAACAGTCGCTCCATAGAGTTGATCGAACATATCATTTATGCGAGCATGGGGTATCTGTTCTTCATAGTAAGCTTGTTCAGCTCCTTGTAATCGACACACATCCGGAGGGAACCATCAGATTTTGTGACGAAAACTACGGCTGCTCCCCATTCTGAGAAGCTTGGTCTGATCAGACCTTTGGAGGATAAATCTTGGATCTGCTTTCTTAATTCAATCTTCTCCCGTGGTGCCATTCTTCTGGGTGGAAGGACTACCGGTCGTGCTCCAGGAATGAGATCGATCCGGAAATCAATTTCCCTTTTTGGAGGTAGAGAGATGACTTCACCAAATACGTCGGGAAATAGTTTCACTACCGGAGTCGAATGGATATTATCTGGGAAAGTATCGAGAGAATAGATGAAACTACCAGCGAACTCTTAAGGCAATTTGCACCGGATCTCTAATGGATTTCCTAAATCATCTTTAAGGGCAACCGTACGAGAACTACAAGAGATATCTACATCATGTCTATCTAACCAATCACCTCCAAGCAAAAGGTCGAAAGCGTCAAACCCCAAAACATAGAAGTCACCAGTGAAACACTGCAGGAAATAGAGGAGCTTCACATCCCTACAAACTTTACTAAGTTTCGCAGGACCACCGATGGGGTTTGAAACACATAAAGGTACAGAAGAAAATTCAGGAAAGGAGATGCTCAAATTTATTACAGAGATCCGTCGAGATGAAACTATGGGAAGCTCCGGTATCGAATAAAACGCAAACAGGAGATTGAACAAAGTAAAAGAACCTTGAACTGTACCTTAGGAATCGCTAGGAGCGGGAGCAGGTGCTGACGGTGGAGCTGGAGAGGATGCAGAAGTAACAGGGAAAATTCCTGATGCCGTGCCCTTCTTCTGAGTAGGGCAGTCTCTCTTGAAATGTCCTAGCTGAAGGCAAATGTGGCAAAGGTCTCGCCTAGCCGACTGAGCGGGAGGTGGAATCGCAGCACCCAAGGTAGGACAGCTATTCGCGTCCCTTTTGGTCGCATCGGTAGCAAGTAATGGTAGATAGATCCACAGGCTGCCTCTGGAATGACGAAGACGATGATCCAAGCCCTGGAGTCCTATTCCTCTTATGGTGGTAGAAATTGGACTTCCTTTTCTTAGAATTCCCAGAAGACTGAGCCGGTGTAGATTGGGCAGCTGGAGTGGCCCTAGAAGTAGGGTTCTCATACCGGAGAGCCATGTCCATCAAAGCAGTGAACGTCCCATGCACGTGGGTAATAAGCCGATCGTAGAACTCGGGGCGAGCACCAGCGATAAATTTCTCATTCTTCTTAAGCGAGGTGTCTGTCAAATTCAGGCCATATTGCGAGAGCTCATTAAATTTTCTCTCGTATTCCGTGAAAGACATATTGCCCTGCTTCAGATCCATAAAGTCTCGATAGAGCCGAGACTTGCCCGCTTCGGGCATCAATTTGACAAGAAAGGCCTCCCTAAAGCACGATAAAAGATATAAGACAGATTCTAAAGTGGGAAGATTTGAATCCTAATTTGGACAACCGAAGAAAATACTTAAATTGCTCCCAGGTGATGTCAGCCTCATTAGTGTGAGTAGCAACTGATAGCCACCAAATTAAAGCGGCTCCCTTCATCTGCCAGGCCGCTAGTTGCCTCTGCTGGGCATTTGTGATTTCGAGACAGGAGAAGATTCTCTCCAAGTCTCTCAACCATTGTTGAGCTTCTATTATGGATTCAGAACCCATGAACTTAGTGCCACCAAGCTCAGTATAATCTTTGTAAAGCTTAATAAATCTAACAGGGGCTGCGGGTGGAGGAGCTGGGGCATCAGCTCGTTCCCTACCTCTAATATTTCCTCGATTCATCCTGAGACATCAAGAATGAATTTAAGAACAGAGGAAAAATATTGATGTCAATATATTCTAGGTAAGATAAAGTTTAACTAGAACAAGCATTTAACAAAGGCTATATTTATAAGATGGAGGAGAGGAAAGAAATAGTTGGAAAATTTTATTTTAAAACAGGAAGGTTTAATATCAAAATACTACTTTGAAAACCCTTTTGAAATCATTCTATACTTTAAAATACGTTCTCTCACAAGGGAAGGATTCTAAAATTTTATTTCACTCATTCTAGGGTATTTCTACCTTATCTCTAATGAGTTTTTGCTCCTTAGGCTATGGTCAAACCAAAGCTCTGATACCAACTGTAACGGCTCACTATTTTGTACCATTCAAATTCGACAATAACTGAAACATGTCAAGCTTAAATAGTTCAAATAGTAGATTGTAAATAAATTAGGAGCAAATGAAATCAAATCACAGAATCACAGACACAGATATCAGAAATCTCGCAGCGGAATTTAAAATACTTAGTGGCTCATGAAGCCACTATAAAAATCTCAACCAAATAAAATTTTACATGGTTTAGAATCTCCAGTACAGTTTAAAACATCAATAGAAATCCGAATATTCCAAAGTCTCCATTACATAAATAAGATATAGACTGAAAGATTTTGCCGGCAGCTCGAAAGATCTATAGAATGTCCTAGCTCCAGGAAGAAAGCTGAAACTGCAACTCAGGCTGACCCGAGCGTAAAATAAAACATAAACACTCAAGTCAGGACATACATACATACTTATATAGTGTAAGCTAATTCAAGTGTACTGTAATATAGAGCAAGTAACTTAAAGGATGCTTGGGACCGCCATCCTCTAAGGATCCGTTAAACTATTTACTATGTAGTAATACTTCGCTATTATAATAGTGTCTATATTTAAAATAAACATACTTTTAAATAGCGTTAAGGAGTGACCCAATATTCTCCTTAACACGTAATAGTCCCAGTAGTCCATCCAATATCATAGTCCCTCCTGATCGGGAAGCCACCAGAGGATACCACACGGGCTACGGGAGAAAACCAAACTCGTACAAGGCTCGCTATGGTAGGTGACACGACACAACTAGGCAATGCCAGGGTAGATATACCAATTGCTATCCGGACCGATGGAAACGCGCAGCGTGCAGCTGCCGCCCACCTCGAACAACACTCCCAAATCAAAGGTGCGCACCAAAACAATCACAAAAGTAATAGAATGGCATACAAAGAAGTGCGTCCAATCAGAGGTGCTACGTCATTAATCCGAGAATCGCTCCTGTTTTAGCCACCTTATGCCAACTCACGGGAGTCGGGTCCACGTATTTACCTCAAAGAAAACGTCACCACCATCCTACTTCATTCTGGAATCTCCACCGCGTGCACGATTGTCAAAGTGGTTTTCAGTATCGACAGAGAGTATGCCAGATATCCGATCCCGGTTTCTTTAACAACCAAACGTTATTATAACCCGTGGTTACAACTTTTAAAAATGGTATTTATACTTTACAAATCAAAATAAATTTCAAATACTTTTCAATATTATATTATCCCTTTAAACATCCTTTATTTACACATCAGTCATTCTATTTAATATAAAATACCATTTAATCTATTTAATTCATTTAGGAATAAATTGCCTTTCAATTTCACATTTAAAAGTTAATTACTTCCTTTTAAAACCATTTAAAGTCAATTCCTTATTTTATTTATTCAAATTAAATTTCAAAATATAAACCTTTTCCCAAAGATTATTTCCATAAATTTTATTTAAACAATCCAAATTCAGTTTCCATAGCACTTATGAAATGCTACCTAATGTCTATAGGTTAAAACAGTTTCATTTATAAAAGACATCATTTAAGTGCTGTAATAGATTATTTACTTAAAAATTAAGTTTTAAATTCCCAAATATAACTTATTTTCAATTATTCGCATAACTAAAATCTCACCTTTTAACAAAATTCAGAATTTTCCAAAATAAGTTATATTCCAAAATTTTATTGAAACATCCATTTATTTAACATTTTGACTCATTCAAAATCATTATAAATTTTTATAGAATCCTTTAAATACATTTAAACCAAAATATTATAAACTTCCATTTAATTTTTTTTTTAAATATTTCAGAAAAATATTATATAAACCACGGGTCTGTATATAGTTTTCTAGCCTAGGTCAAGTGATACGGATTTATATCATTTCAATCCGCAATTTACAAAACCCCGGGTTCTATCATTTCAAACCCGCAATTTACAAAACCCCGGGTTCTATCATTTCAAACCCGCAATCCCAAGTTACAAATAAAATTTTAAACAATTAAATAAATAGATGTGTAATAATTGTCGTTCAGGCCTATCATTTCAGCCTATAACGATCTCAATTTACAGGGAACTTGCAGTGATGATTTAATTAGTAAGTAAGCAATAAATAATACAGCTGGGAAAATATTACAATAGATAAACAACTGATGAGGTGTCAATTTAAAATGGGGTTTAACATCATACGTTATATTACAGACAGATAAAATTTAATAAAAATTTTACAAATACACTTGCGATAATTCACAGATATATAGGTATGTTTGTCTGGTGAGAAATACTCACATGAATTTTGTAGAAAAATTTGATTCAAAACGAAAGTCCTCCGGAAAAGAAACGCACAGTGGGTAACGATCAAATTGATGCGGAGTCTGCTAACCGATATATATATTTGAAAGAGAAACGAATTAATAACAATCAAAACGAAACTAAGAAAATTCCAACACGAAAGTTTCGAACAAAACGGGACGAACAGAAACCATTCGACTCGACCGCTCCACCACCTAACCTAATGCTCGACAACCAGACTTTTCATGCACATATCACACTATCTCCTTAACCCAATATTTCAAACATTGCACTCATATACTTAACTGTTCATACTCACATTCTTCTTTTTTTTCTTTTTTTTTCTTCTCTAAAACACGTCCTAACCTAGTTCCCATGTTTCTTTGATGCCGTAGAAAAGGAAAAAAAACAAACAATAGGCTGAGATAAAAATTTGCACCCGTCCAGATCTCCACTTCTCACTTTCTCCTTTCCCCTCTTCTCCCCTTATCTTCCTATGTGGCACGGCCAAGGCCAAAACTCAAATGCATGCTGATGCTTTTCACGCACTCTTCTCACTACCTATTTCCACACTGCTCTGACTCTTCTCCCATAAACTTATATAAAACTTTTTTTTTATAATACGTCCCCGCCAACTTCAATTCAAAACATGCACACATACAACTAACGCCCAGGCTTATCTCATCAACCATATACGTGTACAGAGGTTACTCTGCACTCCCACTTTCTTTCTCTACTCTCTTTATATATATCTCCCTTTTGCAACTTCATCTATGCAACACGTGAACTGGAGAGGGCATCTAAATTCCAGGCTCGGTAAAACAAAAGGCGTTCTTTGAGATTTATGCATGCGTATCAGGCAGTGGTAAAGGGAACACAACTACTATCGGCTTGTCACACTCGGAACTTGATCATCAGGGCTCGGCAGTGTAAACAAGGTTTGTTCTGGATATAAGCTCGGTTATGGAAACTTAGAGGGACGTGCCGTGGTGGAGGAGAAAATAGGGGTAGGCCGAGCATCTTTTAGGAGCAGTGGAGCAACCGATAACAAATATAGTTGCCAAAGTAGGAGAAACAAAGAATGACAGTAAAGAAAAATAAAAGAAGAAGAGAAAGGTTAGACCCATTACCTGATTGCACGCAAGAGCTCGAGAAATCAGAGGAGGTATATGAAAGTTTATGTGAACGAGTAGGGTATATATAGATAATAAAACTTGCGAAATTTAGGAAATCAAATAGGCAAGCTTGAATTTATTTTCGTTGACCAAAAACGTAAGAAAAAATGATAAAGGTAAGATTTTTCCAGAGGATATGTGCGTGATCTGTTGCCAGATATACGAAAATTTGATTGCAACGTTATATCTCTTTTCTTTTTTTCCAATTAATAGTTGCGTGCTATTTTTATAGTCTGAGAGATTTATATACAAAGAATCAGCAAGTATTAATTTGCTTTGGATGCTACTTCAAGGACAGATTTGAATGCATGCGTTGATTTATACCACGGAGAGAAATGGCAAGAAATTAAATTAGCAAAGATTTTGGAATGAATTGTTTTATACCAAGTTAAAAACCAATGTAAGCTGTGGAAAAAGTAACGTTTTGCTATAAAACTACTAACCGATTTATTAATCCATATAGATATTGAAATATGATTTTTTAAAATACGCCAAACCGACGCAATACAATACACCCAAAATTTGAACAAAAATAACGTTTTTAATTTATACGTTTTTACGTTACCTATACCATAAAATGTGTGCCCTTTTAAAAGCGAAATTTAACAGTCTGTAAAACCCTGAATTTTTCAAAGTTATTACTTAACAAAATTTTATTAGTTTACATTCTCCATATTTTATATATATAAAATTCCTTTTTATTAAAATTCCGATGGAGTAGTCTTTGAACAAAATTAACAATTTCAAAACTTAATTTTTTTTTTTGGAAATGATAAATCAAATAAATATATATTAAAATAAATTCAAGGTTAAATAAATAAAAGAAATAATTTCTCGAAAACTAGGGTTGTTACAATATGTATAAATTTCAATAAATGAAATAGAGTAAGTATGGTATCTGGATATAAAATTTAATATGAGAAATTAATGAAAATATTAAATTGATTTAATGCAATAAAAGAGTGTAAACGGTAATTGGAATAAATTAAGGAATCATGTTATTGCAAGTTAATAATTTACAACTTGGATGAAATTCCAATTCAATAAAATCATTTAAATGTTATGATTTGAATTTTTTTATGGAATATGTGAAAAACAAAGTGTAAGGATTTGATTAATATATATGTTATTTATTCAGGATATTGAATAAAATTGGGAATCCAATTAATGGTAATAATGTTGGTATTAGCTAATAAATTAAATTGCAATGCAATACCCATAAATGAATGGAATGAAATGAATGTATATAAATGTATACTAGGTTATTTATCAAATTGAAGGAAAGAAAAGTAAATACCGAATTGATTGACGAATAATTATGCATTGAATAGTAATTGAATATTTCGTTAGTATGAATTTAAAGGAATATGGGGTAATTTGATTTAAATCAATAAAAGACAATAAATGAAATAATGGTGGGTTATTAATAAAAGTGAATAGGGAAATGATTGTTATAGTAAGAATGAAATTCCAACTTGTTGGAATGAAGTAAATACACTCAGTAATAAATTTAGTATAGGAAAACGAAATGGAAATATTGAATTAATTAATCCATATATATATAGTAAATGGCGATTATTGGATTGTAAATAATAAACTTATTAAAGTCGATCAAGAGTTGTGACCACAAGTTATTATGAGTGATTCATATATATTTAATTCATTCAATTGATTTGGAAATCATTGTAACAAATATAAATTAAATGTTACGTTAAATAAATTAAGGTAATAAATGGAGAATAACGTAAATGTTCTTCATAAATATGATGATTTGGGAATAAAGAATGGAAATAAAGTTGTATCAATATATCGGGGTTTAATTTATGATAACAAGGTTAATTGCAATTAGATGAGTTAAATATTTAAACGGGAATCAAGCTTTATTTATTCATTTGGATTGAAAATATGATAATTTGAATCTATTGAAAATTTATGGAAATTGTATATAACATTTTACGTTAATTAGAAATAAAGATGGGAATAGGAAGGTTTTAACTAAGGGAGGGATATGTAATAGTTGCATTAATTTGTAAGTAGAAATAAAACTTAATGAGAACAAGTATTTAAGATTAACCGTCTATTTAGTATATTAAGTTATAACGGATAATCAATTGCAATAATTAAAAATATATTTATTACATTAACGATAATGAAGTAATATTTGAAATTTAATATTTAGATATTATGAAAATATAAATTTAGATGAAATTTGAGAGATTTACGTAATCCAATGATAAATTTATCTATTTGACAAAAATAAATGGAAAGTAAAATTAATTTATAATTTGTGAATTTAATGAAAATTTAGAATTTATAGATTCTAATTCGATGGTTAAATTTTGTTTAAGTTAGTAAAGATGATTTGAGAAATTTATGATGATAAGAATCGTCAATTATCGAAGTGAAATGGGAAATTTGATTTAACCGACTAATTTTTAATTTATTTAAAATTATATAAAAATAGCCATTTTAGTCATTGACTCGGATTTTGACGAAACCAGTTTCATCGGATCCGTAGTAGTGAATTATTGTAAGGTTTCAAGTTTCGTAGCGATCGGACTTGGCGTTTGATCGTACGAACGCGAAACGCCTTGAAATCGATTTAATTGAAATCAATTTGAAAATATTGGTTTTAGCATAACTTCTTCATACGATCGAATTTGTACGTGAAACTTTTTCATCGCGTTCAAAATATTTTAAAATACCTATTTCGATATATGAGTTTACCCAATTTCGTTTCGGGGTTAAACGGGCTTTTTGGGCCACGTTAGCGGAAGCACGTATACATATCCAACCTGATCCATCTATTCAAATCTCTAACCTACCTGTATAAACTCCTTTATAAACCCTAGCTGTAATATCCCGCAAATTTGGACAATTTAAATTTAATAATCTGAGTTTAAATTTAAATTGAATTGATAATTTTTGTTAATAAATTTGATTTGATTTTAATAATCTTCTTTATTTAAATATTTAATTTGTGAAATTATTTTAATGAGTTAATAAATTGTTTTCTATTTAATAATGTATATGTTTTTGTATATATTTTAAATAGACAAGTTATTTAATTTAAAATAGTATAGCATCTTTTTAATGTTTTAAAAATAGGAATTGTGATTTATTTTCAATTTAAGCTTTTCAAAAACATTTAATAAAATACTATATGATTTTTAATATGTGGGATAAATGTTTTAATTTGTTTAAAATTCATTTTAACTTAAGTTGTATATTAAAATAAGTTATAAAATGTTTGTGTCATTCTTTTTAAAATATTGATTGATAAATTTGATTTGTTAATTTAATTTGTAAATTTGAAATACAATTTTAAAATGTGAACATGCTTTCATTTAGTTTAATTTTTCTTTAACACTTAATTAAATAACAAAACCATTCAAAAGACATGTGTATGTAAATTAGGAGATAAGTTAAATATGTGTTAAGTATTTAAGATAGGTAGTTAACATGTGTCCATTTCTTTTACATGTGTCATTGTTTTAAATTTTATTTTCTTTGATTTCTAATTTATCAAAATATTGTTATTTAAAACTTGCATGCTTTCTTTCCACTTTCTTTTCTCATTTTTCATTTCATAACTAAGAGAAAATTTCCAACTAAAAACCTATAATCAAAACTCTTCATTCCTCAATCTGAAACCAGTTTCTCATCAACCTGTAAATCAAACTCCTCATCATATCATAATGCAAATATGAAAGCAAACCATCTAAAATCAGCAACAATTTTCTAAAACCCATAGTTCATTTCCAAAGCCAGAATCATGCATTTCTTCAAAACCTGGAATTTGCCTCTGCATACAACCTCATTTTCAAGTTCAAAGCATTTTCAAACCAAACATCAAAAGTATTTCTAGTTTCTGTAACCATATGCAAATCATTCTCTGTAAATAACTCCTCAAACCCTGTAAATCAAACTCCCTGTTATCAAAATGCATAGCAAAATTTCATCTCTTCAAAAATGCAAATCCCTGATCCATTTTCTGCATGCAAACCATCTTCAAAAAATGCAAAACCAAACCTCTGTTCAAATGCATTCATGTTTTCTACAATCTGGAAAAGCAAGCAAAAACCTGCATTCATGTTTTCTACAATCTGGAAGCAAGAGCCTGCATGCATTACAAATTTTAAACATGCATTCATCTGGAAAAAAAAAAAGGCAAGAAGGTCTGCATTCATGCTTGCAAAGGAAATCTGGGATGTGTCACTGCAATTTCAAGTTGTACCTACATTCAAACAACCTGCAATTTCAATGTGCATCTGCTTCCATCTGTCCTTTTGAGTCTGTGACCTGCATTTCAGCCATTCAAACAGCCTGCATGCAAGGATTTTTCGATCTGGAAGCATTTAAAAGCATTAAAACAAAGGCCAGCAATTTTAATTGGCATCTGCATCAACATTTTACAAATCTGTGCTCTGCATCTTGCAAATAAAGTGAGTAACTATCTTTTTAAAATTTAAGGTTAAAATATATATTGCATCTAACTTGTCTGCTATATAAATGTGTTTGATGTTTGCTAATAGGCTTTCTGGTTCTGTTTTTGTTCTTGACAAGTATTATTTAAATTCTTATATCTTTGATTTGTCTCTGTTAAACTATAGGATTTAAAAAAGATTTGTATGTTGAATTACAGAGTTTAGACTTTAGGATTTATTAAAGTAAAAATTTACTGAAACTTATTGTAAAATAGGAAAAGCTTTAAAAATATCATATAAACTAAACAAATTGTCTGTAACCTGGGGGATCAGTTATGCAGAGCAATAATTCATATAGGATGAAAATTCAAACTTCATAATTAAGTGTTTCAGGATTACAAATAGAAACAATAAAAGAATTCAAGAATTTTAAAACAAAAATTCCAAATTTTAGAGCTATGTATATTGTGCAGTTTCAAATATACTGTACATTACAAATTTGCTAAGTTCAGTTGATACTTGCCTTTAAATTGGTTGAATTTGGTTCTATTGATGGTGTAGCCATCAAGTATGCTAGGAAAATTATTAAGTAGTTTTGCAATTTAATTTTGAGATGGTGTTTGGGGATTTCAGTATGAACACTGGGTTTAAGAAAATTGGTGCTGTGATTTCAAAATTTGATCGAGTTCAAAGATCTTTTGGTTATTGATAGAAGTTGTGTAGATGGAGTTATTGCCGGAGTTGGAAGTGTGACGGTGGTCGGAGGAGATGGGTTGAAGCGTTGACAGGTGAGGCACTGGAAAGGGGAGGGGGCTCTGTTTTAGGTTTTGTTTAAAAACTTGAATTCAAAATTCAAGTTGTCTTATGGGGTTTTGAGGGCTGAAGAGGGATGAGGGGTTTATCGTCGATGGAGGTTGGCCTGAGATGATGGCCAGTGATGCCGGAGTTGGTGGTTGGATGCACAGAGGTGCTGTGCCTATTGGTGATGTGCATGCTTGTGTTGTCTTGGGTTGCAGGGTTTTAAAACCCGAGATGGTCTCGAGTTATTTGTGAAATGACTCGAAGCAGAGAAGCATTTTACCCGAAGTAATTTGGAGGATGGCTCGGGTCTGTTAAAATGCTTCAGGGTTTTAGTTTTGAGCAGAATCATGTTTCCAGGTTTGTTGAGTTTTGAAGTAAAGATAAATTGTCAACTAAAATCTGGAAAGAAGTTTGAATCTAGGATTTAATTTAAACTCAATTGGTTTTAAACTTTAGACCTTTGAATTAAATTTTGAAATGTTTTAAATTCAAGCTTGGTTTAAAACTTAAAAACAGAAACTGTTTCTGTTTCTAGATTTAAAGGTGAATTTTCAAGTTTGTAAAACAAAGATCCAACTGGAAGTTTTAAACCTGAAGTTTAAATTTGAAATCAATAGTTTAATTCTTGAAATTTAAACATTTTTGAATGCTATATGTTTAAAACCAAAACAGTAAACTGTTTCTGTTTTTATGTTTTAAATTATAAAGTAAAATTTCAAAATGCAAATGAATATTTAAACAAGTTAAATCTGGAAGTGAAATGTGAAAATGAATCTGAGTTTGATTTAATTTAAATCTGGAATTTAAATTCAAACTTCAGTTTTTTTAAAAAAGAAATATAAAGGTTTAAATTTAAATTTGTTTTTAAATAATGATTTGCATTTGAAATGAAGATGGAATGTAAGTAAAGTTTTGATTTTTAATTTTGAATCTGAAATGAAATTTAAATTATGTTTCAGTTTGAAATTTAAAAAGAAATTTTTAAATTTGAATTTGTATTTGAAAGAAAGTGTTTAAAATACTTTGTATAAAGGAAGAAGGTTTCTAAATTTTGAACTTAAGAAATTGGTTTCATTTAAATTATTTAATTAATTTAAATGTAATATTAATTATTTAATTAATTAATAATGTGGATGATTAACTAAGTAATTAATAATTTTTAAGTTAATTAATTAAGATTTGAGATTAATTAATTAATGTTAATTAATCTATAATTAAGGATGGTTAATTAAGTTTTAATTAATGATTAAGATTTACTTAATCAAGTGATTAATGATAATTAAGATTTTAATTAACACTTAATTAATTAATAATTAGAGATTAATTAAATTATAATTAAATATTAATTAGTTTTTAATTAATATTGATTAATTATAAGTTAATTTCTTAATTAGGTAATTAAGAGGTGTTAATGAAGATAATTAACTTAAGATTATTTAACAATTAATTAATGTGATTAATTTTAATAGTTAATTAGATTAATTAATTAATAATAATCAATTGTTTAATTACTTAATAAAAGTAATTAATGAATTAATTACTTGGTGTAATTAATTTGATTAAGGTGATTAGTTTAGATTAATTAAGTTTAATTAATTTAAACCATTGTTGATTGTTTGATAATTACTTTATGTAATTAATGAATTTATAATTACTTAGAGAAGTAATTAATTAATAATTACAGGATGTAATTAAAGATATTAATTATAGAAGTAATTTTGATTTAAATTACTTTGAAAATTAATCAAGTGATTAATGAAGATAATTAATTAAGGGTAATTAAGTTATGGGAGGAGTAATTAAAATAGTTAATTACTAATTGGATATTAATCATGGGTGATTAATATATATGGTTTAAGTTGAAGATTAATTACTTATGTAATTAATTTATATTAGAGATTGATTAAATGTAATTAGAAATCATTAATTAATTAATTAATGATGTAATTTGGAATTGATTAATTAAGGTATAATTAATATTAAATGCTAATTACTTATTGTAATTAGGGAATTATTAATCAATAAGGATTAATTGAAATGAATATTGAGATGATTTATAAATTGATTTATAATCAATTGATGATTAAGATAAGCAGGATTTGATGATGAAATGATTAATTTAATTTATTTTAAATTAATTAGAGAGTAAGTAATTAATTTAATTCATTTTAAATTAATTATAGAATGGAATGATCATTAGATAGTTGCTTATGTTTGATGATTGGTATTGATTGGTATGGTTTGTAATCTCAGTTATGAGATTAGTAGTGTATGTGATATGTATGCATTGGTTGCTTTTGGATGATAGTATGGATATCTAATTATGATATGAATTATCTGTTGGTAATGATAATGTGGATTATCTATTGTGTTGTGAATTATCTATCTATGTATATTTAGATAATGAATTGAATTGTTTTAAACTTAAAACAACTTGGACCTTAAAAGACACGCTTTGGATTTCGATGAGACCGGGATCGGGTTTCCATATTTGGGTCCGAAAACCACATCGATTTCAAATAACGTTAGGTCGTGAATCCAAATGGTGCGAGTGAAGACTCGAGGTGTAAGGGCTATACGTCAGTATAACTCTGTGGGTGATTCCGTAATGAGTTTGACGGAATAGCACTTATAGATTCGAGATGAAGATTTAAAGTGCAAGGGTTATTGTCGTTAACTCTGAGGGTGATTCCAATACGAGTGTAACGAGATAATGCCTTCGGTTTCGTTCGAACCCGGAACGAACTTGTATGGATTGAATGCTTTCAGAACATCGTCAGGTGGACGATGAGCATTCTAAGTGATATGTCCTATAAAGGTAATCGTAGCCTCAAGCCTCATCAACCGGGAATGGCTAAAACAGGGGAGGTGCAGCAAAGCTTCATGGGTAGCACCCACTTGAGAGCAAGATTTATCCCTGTCTAGAGGTCCCTTTTATATTTTCGGCTTAGTGGTGCGGTTGCTGATCACAACTGCGGGGTTGTCTTGTTTGGAGCTGTTCAGTAAGGAACGGGTCCGGCTTTGTGTTGCAGGGGATGAAGGGAGTAATCCTCGGTACGGTGATCTAGGCCACGTACTGTGACGGGCGGTATCCCAGTAGCCCAGCCATTGATGGAATCCACAATCCAATAAGTGCCAACGGTTTTGATTGTATTACCCACTTTTGTGGCTAGTAGCTGGAATTTAATCATGTAACAATTTCGGCTATTTCTTATTTATTTGAAAACCCTAGACACTATTATAATATCATCGGATTTCCTATCAAATGTTTTGGTTAGCGTAAGGTAAAAACTTTTCCATGTTTATGTGTGGGAAGTCTTACGTGATACCTTTTCTTTTCAAAGGCTTTTCAAAGTTAAGCAACTTTAACCTGTTACTCACACCAGACCCATGTCTGACCCGGAGTTATTTCTGTTTTTCTATAACTCTTGGGTACTCAAATTTTTATGAGTAGCCAAGGGAATTCAGGTTAGGATTCAGGATTAGCTTTGACGAATTGTGGAGGAGCATATGGAGCAGGAGGCTTCTGCGTATAGTTATATTGTTTTCCGCTGTGTTGGTATCTCTGAGTTGTTATGTATTGTAATTGAGTTGTAATAATTAGATAGGTGTTTATAACTGTCTAGTATGTGTTGTATATGTCTGTGTAACTCTGATATTTAATGTATACTATGTAATACTTTGGTTATTAATATAATTTATTCATTCCGCTGTTGAGATTCTTGTGTTGTTTCTTCTTTCTCTTCTTTCTTTTCTTCTTCTATCCCTTTCTTTCTTAATTCATGACGCGATTTTCTGGGAGTGGAAACTCGGGTCGTGACAGCTGGTATCAGAGCTGTAGGTTGAGTGAATGCCTAGGCTCTGAAGTGTGTCTTTCTTTAGGGAGCGTTAGGTTGAGTGAATAACTAGGCTCTGTAGTGGTGTCTATCTTGAGAGAGCGTACTTGTATTTTTATTATATATATATATATATTTATGGTTCTACCTATTTGTTGGTTTACCTGTTCGGGTTTTTCCAATGTAAGTTATAAAGGTAGATGAGGTAGAAGTGTGTGTAACACGACTAAAATTGGTTGGTGTTTGATGGATGAGGTTGGAAGTGTATTTGTCGAGACTGTAGACCTAATACCGTCTCGAGTGAGTTTTGTTTGGTTTAAGGACTTCATCGATCTCTGAAGGAAACTTGTAAAGGTTCGGAGTTCATCTATGAAGTGCTAAGTTGAGTTTTGATCTGTCGGTAGGGCAGAAGCCAGTGAGTAAAGATATCTTGATATCTCAGGAAGTAGTAGCTGCGTGATGAGATGTAGTGAATATGGATATTTCCGAAGATGTTTTCTTTGGAACAGGAGTAAGAAGTGAGTCAGCCCGGTGATGTGGCTGAGTTTAGCAGAGTATTCTGAGTTGGAAAGGAGTCTTCTGGCTGAGTAATTTTTCTGAAGTGGAGTTCAGAAGCAGCATAGTGAATCCGTTACTCGTGTAAGTTGGCTAAGCCAGCATAAGCTGTTCTGTTTGGTAAAGAGAGAGCAGTTTTCTTTGGATTTAGGCTGAGTTGATCGCAAAAGTGACTTGCGATAGTTTGTTCTTTGGATTGTTGGAGATTGTCCGGGTTTCTTCCAGGAAGTCAGAAGTTTGTCTGCATCTGGAGATCGAGTTTTCTTTCCAGGATGGAACTAGTGGTTCAGTTAGTAGATAGATGGTTCCTTGAGATAGAAGTTGGTGGAGTAACTCAGATTGGGAGAACACATCTGGGTTTTCTTTTATGGATACGTGGAACCATATTTCTGTGCTGGGTTGTCTGGTCTGTGCTTGTGCTCTTAGTCAGCATTTTCTTCTGTTTCGGATCAGAGTTGTGCAGCGGAAGCAGTTTGGGAATGTTTCTGTTTTGTTTTTCCGGATAAGGAGAGTTTGTTCTGTCTTCTGTTGTTAAGAAGCAGGGCGTGTGTTCTTGGTTTTTGAGTGATCTTGAGGAGATCATTGGATTGTTTTGATTCAGTCTGTTTCTAGTGGAATCAGCAAGAGTTAAGCTGATCAGGATGGATGTTGGTAGCCCAGGATCGTCCGAAGAGTTTTTTGGATAAGAGACGGGAGAATTTGGATTCTGGAATCGGAGATTGGATTTGGGTTAAGTTTTTCTCTGATTCAGGGAGCTATAAGTTTGAGAAGCTAGCTCCGTAGTGTTTTGGTTTCTTCTATGTTTTGGTTAGATCAGTGTTTGGATTTCTAGAGTTGGATTGCCAGTTAGGATAACTGGGATTCAGTATGTTTCACGTATCTCTGAGGGAGTACGTGTTTGATATTTCTGGTTGTAGAACCGCTAGTTTAGGATGGTTTGTTTGTTGAGTCAGACTCGTTTGTAGTCTGATATTCTGTATAGAATTGTTGTTAGAAGCTCTATAGCTTAATAGTATTGATTGATTGGATTCTATAGAGCGAGTATCCCGATATATATATACCGGGGAAACTCGTGAAAGTTTTATCCAAAATTCTTTTGGATAACTAGATTTGTTTTGATTGTGTGAATTGGTTGCTTTGGTTGTTGGCATATGATTAACATATGCTGTGTTTTAAAATTAAATCTGTAAATAGATTATTAAATTGCCTTTGTTTTAAATTTCGGGGACGAAATTCTTTTAAGGGGGAAGGATTGTAATATCCCGCAAATTTGGACAATTTAAATTTAATAATCTGAGTTTAAATTTAAATTGAATTGATAATTTTTGTTAATAAATTTGATTTGATTTTAATAATCTTCTTTATTTAAATATTTAATTTGTGAAATTATTTTAATGAGTTAATAAATTGTTTTCTATTTAATAATGTATATGTTTTTGTATATATTTTAAATAGACAAGTTATTTAATTTAAAATAGTATAGCATCTTTTTAATGTTTTAAAAATAGGAATTGTGATTTATTTTCAATTTAAGCTTTTCAAAAACATTTAATAAAATACTATATGATTTTTAATATGTGGGATAAATGTTTTAATTTGTTTAAAATTCATTTTACTTAAGTTGTATATTAAAATAAGTTATAAAATGTTTGTGTCATTCTTTTTAAAATATTGATTGATAAATTTGATTTGTTAATTTAATTTGTAAATTTGAAATACAATTTTAAAATGTGAACATGCTTTCATTTAGTTTAATTTTTCTTTAACACTTAATTAAATAACAAAACCATTCAAAAGACATGTGTATGTAAATTAGGAGATAAGTTAAATATGTGTTAAGTATTTAAGATAGGTAGTTAACATGTGTCCATTTCTTTTACATGTGTCATTGTTTTAAATTTTATTTTCTTTGATTTCTAATTTATCAAAATATTGTTATTTAAAACTTGCATGCTTTCTTTCCACTTTCTTTTCTCATTTTTCATTTCATAACTAAGAGAAAATTTCCAACTAAAAACCTATAATCAAAACTCTTCATTCCTCAATCTGAAACCAGTTTCTCATCAACCTGTAAATCAAACTCCTCATCATATCATAATGCAAATCTGAAAGCAAACCATCTAAAATCAGCAACAATTTTCTAAAACCCATAGTTCATTTCCAAAGCCAGAATCATGCATTTCTTCAAAACCTGGAATTTGCCTCTGCATACAACCTCATTTTCAAGTTCAAAGCATTTTCAAACCAAACATCAAAAGTATTTCCAGTTTCTGTAACCATATGCAAATCATTCTCTGTAAATAACTCCTCAAACCCTGTAAATCAAACTCCCTGTTATCAAAATGCATAGCAAAATTTCATCTCTTCAAAAATGCAAATCCCTGATCCATTTTCTGCATGCAAACCATCTTCAAAAAATGCAAAACCAAACCTCTGTTCAAATGCATTCATGTTTTCTACAATCTGGAAAAGCAAGCAAAAACCTGCATTCATGTTTTCTACAATCTGGAAGCAAGAGCCTGCATGCATTACAAATTTTAAACATGCATTCATCTGGAAAAAAAAAAGGGCAAGAAGGTCTGCATTCATGCTTGCAAAGGAAATCTGGGATGTGTCACTGCAATTTCAAGTTGTACCTACATTCAAACAACCTGCAATTTCAATGTGCATCTGCTTCCATCTGTCCTTTTGAGTCTGTGACCTGCATTTCAGCCATTCAAACAGCCTGCATGCAAGGATTTTTCGATCTGGAAGCATTTAAAAGCATTAAAACAAAGGCCAGCAATTTTAATTGGCATCTGCATCAACATTTTACAAATCTGTGCTCTGCATCTTGCAAATAAAGTGAGTAACTATCTTTTTAAAATTTAAGGTTAAAATATATATTGCATCTAACTTGTCTGCTATATAAATGTGTTTGATGTTTGCTAATAGGCTTTCTGGTTCTGTTTTTGTTCTTGACAAGTATTATTTAAATTCTTATATCTTTGATTTGTCTCTGTTAAACTATAGGATTTAAAAAAGATTTGTATGTTGAATTACAGAGTTTAGACTTTAGGATTTATTAAAGTAAAAATTTACTGAAACTTATTGTAAAATAGGAAAAGCTTTAAAAATATCATATAAACTAAACAAATTGTCTGTAACATGGGGGATCAGTTATGCAGAGCAATAATTCATATAGGATGAAAATTCAAACTTCATAATTAAGTGTTTCAGGATTACAAATAGAAACAATAAAAGAATTCAAGAATTTTAAAACAAAAATTCCAAATTTTAGAGCTATGTATATTGTGCAGTTTCAAATATACTGTACATTACAAATTTGCTAAGTTCAGTTGATACTTGCCTTTAAATTGGTTGAATTTGGTTCTATTGATGGTGTAGCCATCAAGTATGATAGGAAAATTATTAAGTAGTTTTGCAATTTAATTTTGAGATGGTGATTTGGGGATTTCAGTATGAACACTGGGTTTAAGAAAATTGGTGCTGTGATTTCAAAATTTGATCGAGTTCAAAGATCTTTTGGTTATTGATAGAAGTTGTGTAGATGGAGTTATTGCCGGAGTTGGAAGTGTGACGGTGGTCGGAGGAGATGGGTTGAAGCGTTGACAGGTGAGGCACTGGAAAGGGGAGGGGGCTCTGTTTCAGGTTTTGTTTAAAAACTTGAATTCAAAATTCAAGTTGTCTTATGGGGTTTTGAGGGCTGAAGAGGGATGAGGGGTTTATGGTCGATGGAGGTTGGCCTGAGATGATGGCCAGTGATGCCGGAGTTGGTGGTTGGATGCACAGAGGTGCTGTGCCTATTGGTGATGTGCATGCTTGTGTTGTCTTGGGTTGCAGGGTTTTAAAACCCGAGATGGTCTCGAGTTATTTGTGAAATGACTCGAAGCAGAGAAGCATTTTACCCGAAGTAATTTGGAGGATGGCTCGGGTCTGTTAAAATGCTTCAGGGTTTTAGTTTTGAGCAGAATCATGTTTCCAGGTTTGTTGAGTTTTGAAGTAAAGATAAATTCTCAACTAAAATCTGGAAAGAAGTTTGAATCTAGGATTTAATTTAAACTCAATTGGTTTTAAACTTTAGACCTTTGAATTAAATTTTGAAATGTTTTAAATTCAAGCTTGGTTTAAAACTTAAAAACAGAAACTGTTTCTGTTTCTAGATTTAAAGGTGAATTTTCAAGTTTGTAAAACAAAGATCCAACTGGAAGTTTTAAACCTGAAGTTTAAATTTGAAATCAATAGTTTAATTCTTGAAATTTAAACATTTTTGAATGCTATATGTTTAAAACCAAAACAGTAAACTGTTTCTGTTTTTATGTTTTAAATTATAAAGTAAAATTTCAAAATGCAAATGAATATTTAAACAAGTTAAATCTGGAAGTGAAATGTGAAAATGAATCTGAGTTTGATTTTATTTAAATCTGGAATTTAAATTCAAACTTCAGTTTTTTTAAAAAAGAAATATAAAGGTTTAAATTTAAATTTGTTTTTAAATAATGATTTGCATTTGAAATGAAGATGGAATGTAAGTAAAGTTTTGATTTTTAATTTTGAATCTGAAATGAAATTTAAATTATGTTTCAGTTTGAAATTTAAAAAGAAATTTTTAAATTTGAATTTGTATTTGAAAGAAAGTGTTTAAAATACTTTGTATAAAGGAAGAAGGTTTCTAAATTTTGAACTTAAGAAATTGGTTTCATTTAAATTATTTAATTAATTTAAATGTAATATTAATTATTTAATTAATTAATAATGTGGATGATTAACTAAGTAATTAATAATTTTTAAGTTAATTAATTAAGATTTGAGATTAATTAATTAATGTTAATTAATCTATAATTAAGGATGGTTAATTAAGTTTTAATTAATGATTAAGATTTACTTAATCAAGTGATTAATGATAATTAATATTTTAATTAACACTTAATTAATTAATAATTAGAGATTAATTAAATTATAATTAAATATTAATTAGTTGTTAATTAATATTGATTAATTATAAGTTAATTTCTTAATTAGGTAATTAAGAGGTGTTAATGAAGATAATTAACTTAAGATTATTTAACAATTAATTAATGTGATTAATTTTAATAGTTAATTAGATTAATTAATTAATAACAATCAATTGTTTAATTACTTAATAAAAGTAATTAATGAATTAATTACTTGGTGTAATTAATTTGATTAAGGTGATTAGTTTAGATTAATTAAGTTTAATTAATTTAAACCATTGTTGATTGTTTGATAATTACTTTATGTAATTAATGAATTTATAATTACTTAGAGAAGTAATTAATTAATAATTACAGGATGTAATTAAAGATATTAATTATAGAAGTAATTTTGATTTAAATTACTTTGAAAATTAATCATGTGATTAATGAAGATAATTAATTAAGGGTAATTAATTTATGGGAGGAGTAATTAAAATAGTTAATTACTAATTGGATATTAATCATGGGTGATTAATATATATGGTTTAAGTTGAAGATTAATTACTTATGTAATTAATTTATATTAGAGATTGATTAAATGTAATTAGAAATCATTAATTAATTAATTAATGATGTAATTTGGAATTGATTAATTAAGGTATAATTAATATTAAATGCTAATTACTTGTTGTAATTAGGGAATTATTAATCAATAAGGATTAATTGAAATGAATATTGAGATGATTTATAAATTGATTTATAATCAATTGATGATTAAGATAAGCAGGATTTGATGATGAAATGATTAATTTAATTTATTTTAAATTAATTAGAGAGTAAGTAATTAATTTAATTCATTTTAAATTAATTATAGAATGGAATGATCATTAGATAGTTGCTTATGTTTGATGATTGGTATTGATTGGTATGGTTTGTAATCTCAGTTATGAGATTAGTAGTGTATGTGATATGTATGCATTGGTTGCTTTTGGATGATAGTATGGATATCTAATTATGATATGAATTATCTGTTGGTAATGATAATGTGGATTATCTATTGTGTTGTGAATTATCTATCTATGTATATTTAGATAATGAATTGAATTGTTTTAAACTTAAAACAACTTGGACCTTAAAAGACACGCTTTGGATTTCGATGAGACCGGGATCGGGTTTCCATATTTGGGTCCGAAAACCACATCGATTTCAAATAACGTTAGGTCGTGAATCCAAATGGTGCGAGTGAAGACTCGAGGTGTAAGGGCTATACGTCATTATAACTCTGTGGGTGATTCCGTAATGAGTTTGACGGAATAGCACTTATAGATTCGAGATGAAGATTTAAAGTGCAAGGGTTATTGTTGTTAACTCTGAGGGTGATTCCAATACGAGTGTAACGAGATAATGCCTTCGGTTTCGTTCGAACCCGGAACGAACTTGTATGGATTGAATGCTTTCAGAACATCGTCAGGTGGACGATGAGCATTCTAAGTGATATGTCCTATAAAGGTAATCGTAGCCTCAAGCCTCATCAACCGGGAATGGCTAAAACAGGGGAGGTGCAGCAAAGCTTCGTGGGTAGCACCCACTTGAGAGCAAGATTTATCCCTGTCTAGAGGTCCCTTTTATATTTTCGGCTTAGTGGTGCGGTTGCTGATCACAACTGCGGGGTTGTCTTGTTTGGAGCTGTTCAGTAAGGAACGGGTCCGGCTTTGTGTTGCAGGGGATGAAGGGAGTAATCCTCGGTACGGTGATCTAGGCCACGTACTGTGACGGGCGGTATCCCAGTAGCCCAGCCATTGATGGAATCCACAATCCAATAAGTGCCAACGGTTTTGATTGTATTACCCACTTTTGTGGCTAGTAGCTGGAATTTAATCATGTAACAATTTCGGCTATTTCTTATTTATTTGAAAACCCTAGACACTATTATAATATCATCGGATTTCCTATCAAATGTTTTGGTTAGCGTAAGGTAAAAACTTTTCCATGTTTATGTGTGGGAAGTCTTACGTGATACCTTTTCTTTTCAAAGGCTTTTCAAAGTTAAGCAACTTTAACCTGTTACTCACACCAGACCCATGTCTGACCCGGAGTTATTTCTGTTTTTCTATAACTCTTGGGTACTCAAATTTTTATGAGTAGCCAAGGGAATTCAGGTTAGGATTCAGGATTAGCTTTGACGAATTGTGGAGGAGCATATGGAGCAGGAGGCTTCTGCGTATAGTTATATTGTTTTCCGCTGTGTTGGTATCTCTGAGTTGTTATGTATTGTAATTGAGTTGTAATAATTAGATAGGTGTTTATAACTGTCTAGTATGTGTTGTATATGTCTGTGTAACTCTGATATTTAATGTATACTATGTAATACTTTGGTTATTAATATAATTTATTCATTCCGCTGTTGAGATTCTTGTGTTGTTTCTTCTTTCTCTTCTTTCTTTTCTTCTTCTATCCCTTTCTTTCTTAATTCATGACGCGATTTTCTGGGAGTGGAAACTCGGGTCGTGACACTAGCCTCCATCTATTCTCATTTGATGTACGTTCATTTTCTTAACTCCTCCTTTCCAATGGCTGCAAACCCTAGGTCCAGTTTCAATCCAAATCAAAAGTCAAAAATTCAAAGTCTCTAGAAAATTCACAAAAATTATATGTCATAGTTCTCGAAGAGCGTAATCTGCTGGCGCTATCCATTTTTCGATTGGAGTTTTTGTGTGTTCAGATCAGGGCAAAATAGTTTCGACCGTTCATCAACTTCGCGACGAACTTCGTCAGATCGAGAAACCGCTTCTGGGTTTGGTGGAGATCGACGTGTGCTTCGCATCCATGGGGTTCGTTCGGAAAGTTAACGGCCGGATTTGGCTCTAAAATTCGATTAGGGTTGGATGGAACCGGTGGCGGCTGCGTCTTTTTGGGGCCTGAGGCATGACGTGGGGTCGGCGAAGGTGAGGGGGCGGCACGGCTCTCGGCGCTGGGTTTTGACATCGACGGCGACGTGGGTTTCAATGACGGTGAACGGAGGTGAGCGGCTACAGTTGAGCTTGTTTATTTCCTGATGCTCGTACATAGGGTTAGTGGAGGTGATGACGTGGATTTTATTAGAGGTAGGTTCCTTTTTATTTTATTTTAAATTTAATTTTGTTTTCAATCGAACTAACTCGTATAACTTTCTCATACAACCTCGTATTCACGTACGGTTTTTTGTGTTAGGATCGTAATAAAATTTCGGACATTCTGACGTTGGTTTGGACGGATTTGGAGATTGTGCAAATTTTGGGTTTAAATTGGATTTAAATCCAATTTAAATTCCAAAGGTGAGTGTTTTACCCCACTCACAACTTCTAAGTCATCTTATGTTTGTTAAATTGATTTTAGATATGAGTAGAAATTTATTTATGACTGTTTGACATGTTTTATTCATTATCTTTGTTAAATTGCATTTATTTAATTTGACTGTTAATTAATTTTATAATTGCATATAAATTTTACAGTTAAAATTTATTTACTTGCATAAAACTACTAGTTAAACAGTTATTAAATTTATTTTGAATATAAACTGTTAGTTAATAACTGTCATTTATTTCCTGTTATATTGCATATGATATATATTGATGTTTGTTTAAATTGACGATGATTGAAATAAATTAATGATGATTGAAATAAATTGGTTGATGACTGATATTGGGTGAATGGATGATGTATTCTATCTTATATAAACTGCAATTTATCATGCATTCTCATTTCATTCGGGATTGCGGTTTGAAATGATATACAACCACATTTTTATTTTTCAATCGCGGATTGAAATGATAATTATCCGTATCACTTGACCATAGGATAGAAAATTATATACGGGCACCGCGGTATATATATATAAATTATTTTTGAAATGATTTTCCTATGGTTTGGATAGGATACGGTTAATAAATATAGATTTTGATATTATATAAAATCTTAGTTTATATATACATCTATAGTAAAGTATTGAAGATAAGCTATGTATGGATTTGTCAAATAAAATAAATAAGTTGAATGACGGAGTTTGATTATTTTATATTATATGGATAAGTACATGTTAAGACATTGAAATTACATATAATTTTAAAGGATTTAAATTAATTAAGATTGGGAGTTAAATTGGAAAATTTATTTGGAATTGAGCTTAATTAAGAAGTTAACTTCATAAGTTGATGTAAAATTTATTAACTCGAAATTTAAAAAAAAAAGGTATGATATTTATAACTGAATTCTATTCAAGGTGAATTAAATGAATATTTCTAGTATAAAAATTGAAAGAAATTTTCTTTTATAAGTAATTTGAGTTTACTTAAATGATTACGGGTTTATTTTGCAATTATTATTTCAAACTAAATAATAGGACTTTAAATTGGTGAAATAGAAATTTCCAACCTTAGTTCCAATTGTTTAATATTCAAAATTTGAAATAAATTGAAACTGACGTGGTTAATTTGAACTGAAAGCGATTTTAAATTTATGGATTTTGACTTAATCTTAAATGAAATAAATTGTAATTCGCGGAAATTATTTTATCTTATAAAGAAATTTTGAATCCAAACTATTGATGCTATATACTGTTTGAATATCCAAAACATTTAAGTTTTAGAAATTATGGTTTAAAGCTATGAATTTTCGAAGTATTATAGTTTGAAAGTTATAATTCCATGTTTGGTTTTCGATTGTTATAAGTTTGAAAACAATATGATTTTGGAAAAGAAATATATATTTGAAATAAAATGATATTATATTAATTTGGGTTTTTATAAAAATAATATCAAATGTGTTTGTTTTGGAAAGGAAATGATATCATTTTTATGGGTTTTGAAATGGAATTATATTCTGGTTTTTGAAAGTATAATTAATTTTTAAATGACCGCGGTGTTATAATAAAGTTTGGTTGTTGAAGAGACCGGGATCGGAAGCTGTCATACTCTCTGCCAACTACGAAAACCACTTTAACCACCGTATACGCGGTGGAGATTCCAGAATGAAGTAGGTTGGTGGCGGCATTTCCTGTAAGGTAAATACGTGAACCCAACTCCCGTGAGTTTGCATAAGGTGGCCAAAACATGAGCGATTGACGGGTTAATAAGGTAGCACCTTTGATCGGACACATCCCTTCGATATTATACTTTGACTCTTGGATTGGTTCGGTGGCCACTTTTGATTTTATTTGGGGTGTGGCTCGAGGTGGGCGGTAGCTGTGCGCTACACGTTACCACCGACCCGGAAGCGTAATTGGTATATCTACCCTGGCATTGCCTAGTTGTGCCGTGTCACCTACCCTATCGCGCCTTGTACGAGTTTCTATTTGTGTCGTACCTATGGAGTGTCTTCTCGTAGTCTCCCGATCAGAAGATATGCGGGCACTGTATAGACTATTGGCATTATTAGTGTTATGGGCTATATGGGTAACCCCTTAATGCTATTAAAAAGTAAGTTTATTTTACAATTAGGCACTATTATAATAACGAAATATACTATATAGTAAATAGTTTAACGGATCCTTAGGAAATGTAAATCCCGAGCATCTCTTGGGTTACTGCACTCATATCTATTTCTGTTAATTTAACTCACATAAGATCTTTTAGTTCTGACTCGAGTGTTTTTGTCTTTTCAAATTTGCTCGGGTCAGTCCGAGCTTTTCAGGATCGAAGACTTTAGATCTGGAGGACGAAGACGGAGATTTCTACTATTATTATTAATTATGTTCCACTACACTGTATTCCGCTGCATTGAGATTTATTGGTATGTGAACTCTGATATTTATTGTATAAAGAAGAATCAGATGTTTTGTAAATAGTTTCATGAACTGTATATTTATTATTATATTTTATCCTTCCGCTGTGAGATTCTGTTTAGTTTTTCTTTCTTTCTTCTCTGTTTTCTTATTTACCCCATAACAATCCTCCCTTTTGTATGTTTTAAGTCTGATGTGTGTGGATTATCGTCGATTTAAAGCATGCGAAAAGGCAGGACGTTACAAAGAGCCAAAGTATCAAATTCCTTGAATACAAGTCACACAAAACAATAATAATAACATAAGTTTTCTAATGCAAAATACGATAGAATAAGATAGACTCAACTGCACGAATCAAAGCAAAATTGCTTTGCACTTGCTTCCGAAAACCTTCAGGTTCAGCCATAAGGTGTAGTACAGGTCTAAGGAAAGATTTGGATTGGGTTTTGGTTGGGTATGGTTGGCCTACACTTGGTTGTTGATGGTGCAAAGGTGGTTAGTGGTGAAAACAACACAAATATATATAAACAATGCTAGGAATGAATGCATAAATCATCTCCAAAGACCTTGCACTTGCTTTCAACATCCTATGCTTCAGATATAGGTCAGAAAGGCATGGCTAAAGCAAGGACAAGGATCTGGTTTGGGTTCATAAGAGGTCGGCAAAACATGTATGGGATGGAGCAAAAGTGATGATGCATGAGATATGTGCAAGGATTACAACTACAATGCAAAATATCATGAATTCAAGGCAACATTGGCTCGGCCCAAGCAAGACCAGGCATGGCCATCTCTGTAGTGGGCTGGAGGATGGTGTAGCAGACGGTTCAAGGTCATCCATGGGTGGTGGAGGTGGAGTTGGTGGCAGCCAAAGAAAGGTTGAAGATGATGAAGGCATGGGTGTTGGCTATGGTGCATATAGGTGAAGTTTGTGTAGATTTAGGTGGAGTTTGATCTACTATTGGGCATGGCCAGTGGCTTGGGGCTGGAGAGGAGGTAGTGGGTGGTTCAGGTGGTGGAGGAGGTGGCCATGGTGGCTGGAGTGGTGGGGCCGAACCTGAAGTAGAAGAGAAGGCAAGTACAATCGACATAAACAAGTAGAAAAACAAGAAGAAAAACAATGGAAAAGGAAAAAAAATTTACCAAACTCATGAAGATGATGGAGGACAAAAATTTTTTCAGATGGGAAGAGAAATGTTTTATGTGAATGAGAAAAAAAATAGGTGGCCGAAGAAATGAGGAGATGTGGCCTATTGAATGAAATGTAAGGTTGAAATGTGAAAAGGTGGAAGATAAAGAGCCATTGGAAACCAAAAGTCAAAACCTTTTCACATTACCTTTATTTATTTATATAAGTTTAAACAACTGAGAAAAATCATAATTTCAGTAAATATTTCGAAAGTGCAACAAAATATAAAATATAAATAAATAATTATTAATTATATAAGGTAAAAATAAGAAAATAGCACAAAATTGCAAACTAGTCGAGAAAAATGGAAAATAAACAGAATGAACTTTGGAAAATTTATATGGACTTGTAAAAATATTTATAACAAAGATAATAACATAAAAATAAAATGCATTCACAAATAAATATATAAATTTTAATTTAAATATAATTTTAATGAAGAAAATAACAAAGAAAATAGAAACTAGGCTTTAAAAATAGAAAATAAATTCAATAAGCTTTGGAAAATTCGAACATCACTTTAGGAATATTTAAAAGTCAATATATACATAATATAACATAAATATACAAATTATAATAAGATATATCAAGTAAAAATATCATTAATATAAATTAAAACAAAGAATATTGTTAAATAACCCTATATACGCACAATATTGTGAAGGGTATAACTTTCACAATTTAAATCCGTTTTCAATGAAACGAAAAGCAGTATTCATGTTGTTAAATCTATTTTCATACTAAAAGGCAAACTTTAAGCATTAAAATTTAAAATTTAAAATTTAAAAGTCAAAGTTTGACCAGTTTTGACCACAAATCCATTTTCAGGAAAATATTCAATTTATACTAGTTTGTATTTATAATTCATATAATAATCAAAATTTATATTTAAAAATGAAATGTTTGAAATAAAACAAGTTTAAAATAATTTCCAAATAAAATAAAGTCAAATTTAAATTATATGCAAAAAATCTAGGGTTGTTACACTCTCCCCCACTCAAAACTCTTCGTCCCCGAAAAGGAATGAGGTACGAAAAAGCACAAAAAAAGATAAAGTGAAATAAGATTAAGACAGGATGACAAGAAGATTGAAATTATACCTGATAACTATTGTTATAGGTAAGTTTAACAAGGTGGAGATTATCAAATATTATAGAAAGATTTCTAAACAGAAAAATTATGGAAAAATGCCGACACCAGCCTGAAGCAAGATAAGGAAAAATAAGGACAACCAAAAGATAGTTCGAAAAAAAAAATAAGATAATAAATTAGAAACCTTGGAAATTTCAACTTAAATAAATAACTAATTTTTTTTGCACAAGTTAAATAAATCTTAACTATCTCAAGTTTTATTATCTTGTCTTGTAATCATCTTAAATTAACAATTTCTAAGATCATGGACTTGAAAAATAATCATTCATTATACTCATAATGTACTTAATAAATTTAATTCTTCTTTATTCCTACTTAAAGTTAAATTTATTCCTTTCAATATATTTTATCATCTATGCCCATTATACTTACTCTTATTATAACTGCTTTAATTTATTGTTAGTTCCATTAACCATCATTTTATATTGTAAATTATTCAATTAACCTTTTATTCTATTTACTCCTGTTAATCATTTTATAACTAAAATTTAAGTGTATAACATTTATTTTAACCATTCAAATTTTGTTTATAAAATCTTTTTTTTATATTGTATATTATCCAGTAACATTGTTAACTTTTGTATAATTTGGGTAAGTTATATTTAAATGCAATTGAGTATTATACAAATAAACCTTTATAATTCCCTCATCTCAATTTTGAATCATTTATCTAAAATTTTGACTTTTTTTTAATAATTGAAATGATTCTTTTAAGATAAAGTTTAGAATAAAATTTTCGATTCGTTCAAATCATTTAGAGATAAATAAATATATATACATAATATGTTCAATCAAATTTAAATCATATATCTATATATATTATAAATCCAGTCTTATTTTTTTTTAGGAAATTCAAATCAATTAAATTTCCCAAAATAAAACTGTAGTAAGACTACAGAATGGTCTCTTCACTTCGAAACTCGAAAATGAATGTCGATGATGTCGCGGTCATCACCGAAGTTATTTTCCAGCGACAAAGAGAAGAGCACTAATTTTAAAATTTAAAATTCCTTGGAAAAAAATTTCTATTAGAAAATACTTTAAATAATATACCCATTTTAAAACTTTAAACACAAGGTTTGAAACCATCGGAAATTAAATTCTCAAGTTTCTTATTTTAAACTCATTTCAGTTCCCAAATTAATTTATAAACAGCTATTCATAAATTCATTTATATAACAATAAATGATAAATCAAGTATTATCATTTCAAATGATTAATTTATCAATTTGTTAAGTTCCATAAATTTACTTATATCAAATTTTATTTCATTAACCAAATTTTAAAACAGTATTGTGCCAGTTTGTTCTGTCAAAGTGTTTTAGAAATCCTATCGATAGCGTTGATCAGACAAATTAATCGGAAACCCAAATCAACATCAACAACTCAAACAACACAATATATAAAACATTTTAAATATTAGGTTACAAATACACTTCAAGAATGATTTGAAGATAAGTTGGAACAAATATGAGATGATTAAATAACAGAATAAGAAGATGGATAAGCTTATATAAATCATGGACAACCTTAACCGGTCAACCGTGACTTAAGGAATAAGATCGATGTGGATTTCTGGGGTAAATCTACATTCGATCTCAATAGATAGAGTTTGAAATAAAAAAAGATATTAGCATCTAAACCAAGGATGGATATAAATCTCTGGTGAATCGATGCTAGTTGTAAAGGAGTTTCCCCCTTTACAAATGAATTCTTGAGATTGGCGGGACCGCCAATTCACTATAAAGCACATTCGAAGTGGAGTTATGGCATACTCCAGAATCAAAATGAGATGAATAGTGAGGGAAACGAATGAATTTTGGAGCCGTAGGGAGCTTTTCAAAATTCAAATAAAATTTGAACCAAAGAGGAAGAGATTCAAGTTTGGATGAAAGTGATTCTATAACTAAATTTACCATACATTCTAAGTTTTGCCTCAAAGCCAAAGCTTTGATACCAACTGTAACAACCAGGTATTTTCAACCATTCGCATCCGCACATGTCGTACTTGAATTGCTTAAAACACCGCGTTGTAAATAAAATTTGGCAAGTCTCAGAATATACAGTAAATAATAATCACAGATCACAGACATAGAGTAATAATAATGCAGCGGAAGTAAAAGAAATAGTAGTTCATGAAGCTACTATGTAAATATACCATAGTTAAATAAAATACAACAAAATAAATAAAGTACAACAGAAGTCTCAAGATGACAACCAAGTACAAGCTGAATAGAACAATAGAACTGGAATAAATAAAACTAGATAAGCAGATGATCTCCAGCGATTCCAATCTCCAGAAAGTGGAAATCCAAATTTGTGAATAACTCAAGCTGACCCGAGCGTAAATAAAATACAAACACTCGAGTCAGGACAATATATACTAATATAATGTAAACCAACTCAAGTGAACTGTAATAAAGTACAAGTAACTTAAAGGATGCCTGGGACCGCCCATCCTCTAAGGATCCGTTAAACTATTTACTATGTAGTATATTGCGCTATTATAATAATGTCTACAGTAAAATAAACATACTTTTAAATAGCGTTCCGGGCTACCCATATCACCCTTCACACATAATAGTCGTCCATCCAGTATCAGCATATCTCTAGATCGGGAGACTATCCTAAATACTCCACGGGCTACAGGAGAACAACAAACTCGTAGTAAAGGCTCGGTATGGTAGGTAACACAGCACACATGGCAATGCCAATGTAGATATACCAATTACGCACACTGGCTGGTGGTAACGCATCATCCACATACGCCCACCTCGGAACACACTCCCATATTAAAATCGGAGGATGGCCATATAATCAATCACAAGTAAGAGTATAATATCGAAGGAATGAGTCCGATCGGAGGAATGACCTCACTTGGCCCGAGATCGCTCTTGTTTTAGCCACCTTATGCCAACTCACGGGAGTTGGGTTCACGTAATATACCTCAAGAACGTCGCCACCATCCTACTTCATTCTAGAATCTCCACCGCACATACGGTTGTCAAACTGGTTTTCGGTATCGACGGAGAGTATGCCAGATGTCTGATCCTGGTCTCTTTGCCAACCAATCGTTATTATAACCCGTAGTTATAATTTAAAATATTATTTATACTTCAAAATAGAATATCATATCAAATCCAAATCTTTATCAAAATAAAGATTAAATTAATTCCAAACCATTTCAAAAACATCATATCTTTCCAAAACTTCATGTCAAATCATTTCAATATATTAAAATATGATATCTTTACAAAACTTCATTTCCAATCATTTTAATATATCAAAATATCATATCTTTACAAAACATCATTTCCAATCATTTTAATATATTAAAATATCATATCTTTACAAACTTCCTTTCAAATCATTTCAATAGACATCAAAATATCATATCTTTACAAAACTTCATTTCAAATCATTATTCGTTTCATTCAATTTAAAATACCATTTCCATTCACATTTCAAAACAGTTTATATTTAAAAAATCATTTTCAATCACTAAAATGAAGTTATTATATTTGATAATTAAATTACTAAATTTCAAAAAAATTCAACTTTCAAAGTTCATTTATTCACTTAAGTTTATCAAAACAGTGAAAATTCATTTTCGCAGCATTTAGAAAATGCTATGGAAAGTTACATTCAAAACAGTTCAATTTAACTAAAGGCAGCATTTTAAAAATGCTGTAATAGGGTTTACTTAAAATTAAAATAACTTTGTTAAATTCAATAATTATAGCACTTACAAAAATGCTTTAATAACTTTCATTCAATTTAGCTTTTTAGTTCATTATCATCAACTACAACATTTACAAATGCTGTAATATCATTTACACTACAATTAATAGCATTTCAAAAATGCAGTTAATTAACTTCAAATATTCAATATAATTTCATAAAAAAATTATAATTTTATTTAAAACATTTTTTAACTTATAAAATCATACATTTTCACATTTACAAACAACATTTAATTCTCCCTAAGTTCATGATTTTATAAAGTTAAATTTCCATTCAAAACTCAAGATTTAATAATAATTCACTTATTAAATTTCAACATTAAATTTTAAACTCATTGAATTGAATTTCAACTTAACACCTAAGTTTAAATTTCAAAATATAACTTAATTTCAATTTTATTTATTTAACTTAAAAATTCACTTTTAAGCCAAATTCACAAATTCCCCTTTTTTTATATTTCAAAATTTCAACTTAAATAATCATTCCTTTCACTTTTTAACTTTACTCAAAAATCACTAATATATTATAAAATCATTTTATATTCATTTTAAATTCAAATTATCATAAATTTATCATAATTTCATATTTAATTTAATTTTCAATTATAATTAAATCAAAATTTCCAAAATAACTTAAATTCAGATTTTCTAAATTTTCCATAATTTATTTAACTTATAAATTCCTAGAAAATCAATAATACTTTGCAAAATATTTTTTTTATTAATTTTAAATCAAAATATAGTAATATTTACATTTCTAAAATATTTTAAAAATTTGAGAAAAACATATTTTAACTATGAGTCTGTATATAATTTTCTACGCTAGGTAAACTGATACGTGTAATATATCATTTCAACCTGTAATTTACAAAGAAAATCCGGGTTTTATCATTTCAAACCCGCAGTACCAAGTAAACGAAATAAATTGAAACTCGCTCAGGCCTATCATTTCAGCCCATAACGATTTTCCCCTATTCTAAAGTCCGTTCGGGTATGTATCATTTCAGCCCATAGTGATTCTAATCTAAAGGGAACTTGCAATTTGATAAACTGATAAAAATAACAGAACAGCATAATATAACAGTAACATATGATATAACAGGTGTTTAATAATGAGTGAACGTCATATAATCATAACATAGCAGATGTGATATGGTTATGCATTTTTACAGATTCAAAAGGGGTCAATTTACTAGTTATATATGTACATATTGTCAGGTGAGAATAAATCACTGGTTTGAGCTGGAGACACAACGATGAATACATGAAAGGGAACCACACAAGCACGATAACACGAAACAAAGATGAGTGGAAGAGCCAAAGTATCAAATCCCTTGAATGTAAGTCACACAAAACAATAGTAATAACATAAGTTTTCTAATGCAAAATACGATAGAATAAGATAGAATCAACTGTACGTATCAAAGCAGAATTGCTTTGCACTTGCTTCCAACAACCTTCAGGTTCAGCCATAAGGTGTACTATAGGTCTAAGGCAAGATTTGGATCAGGTTTTGGTTGGGTATGGTCGGCCTACACTTGGTTGTTGATGGTGCAAAGGTGGGTAGTGGTGAAAACAACACAAATATACATAAACAATGCTAGGAATGAATGCATAAATCATGTCCAAAGACCTTGCACTTGCTTTCAACATCATATGCATCAGATATAGGTTAGAAAGACATGGCTAAAGCAATGACAAGGATCTGGTTTGGGTTCATAAGAGGTCGGCCAAACATGTATGGGATGGAGCAAAAGTGATGATGCATGAGATATGTGCAAGGATTACAACTACAATGCAAAATATCATGAATTAAAGGCAACATTGGCTCGGCCCAAGCAAGACTAGGAACGGCCATCTCTGTAGTGGGCTAGAGGATGGTGTGGCAGAGGGTTTAAGGTCATCCATGGGTGGTGGAGGTGGAGTTGCTGGCGGCCAAAGAAAGGTTGAAGATGATGAAGGCATAGGTGTTAGCTATGGTGCATATAGGTGAAGTTTGTGTAGATTTAGGTGGAGTTTGATCAACTATTAGGCACGGCCAGTGGCTTGGGGTTGGAGAGGAGGTGGTGGGTAGTTCAGGTGGTGGAGGAGGCGGCCATGGTGGCTGGAGCGGTGGGGACGAACCTGAAGTAGAAGAGAAGGCAAGTACAATCAACATAAACAAGTAGAAAAACAAGAAGAAAATCAAAGTAAAAAGAATTTTTTTTTACCAAACCCATGGAGATGATGGAGGCCAAATATTTTTTGAAATGGGAAGATAAATGTTTTATGTGAATGAGAAAAAAAAAGGTGGCGGAAGCAATGAGGAGATGTGGCCAATTGAATAAAAAGTAAGGTTGAAATGTGAAAAGGTGGGAGACAAAGAGCCATTGGAAACCAAAAGTCAAAACCTTTTCAAATTACCTTTATTTATTTATATAAGTTTAAATTACTGATAAAAATCATAATTTCAGTAAAGATTTTGAAAATGCAACAAAATATAAAATATAAATAAATAATTATTAATTATATAAGGTAAAAATAAGAAAATAGCACAAACTTGCAAACTAGTCTAGAAAAGTTGAAAATAAACAAAATGAACTTTGAAAAAATTATATGGACTTGAAAAAATATTTATAACAAAAATAATAACATAAAAATAAAAAAGCATTCACAAATAAATATATAAATTTTAATTTAAATATAATTTGAATGAAGGAAATCGCAAAGGAAATAGAAACTAGGCTTTAAAAATAGAAAATAAATTCAATAGGCTTTGGAAAATTGGAACATCACTTTAAAAATATTTAAAAGTCAAAATATACATAATATAAAATAAATATACAAATTAGAATAAGATATATCAAGTAAGAATATCATTTATATAAATTAAAACAATGAATATTGTCAAATAACCCTATATACACACAATATTGTAAAGGGTATAACTTTCACAATTTAAATCCGCTTTCAACGAAACGAAAAGCAGTGTCCATGTTATTAAATATATTTTCATACTAAAAGGTAAAATTTAAGAATTTAAATGTTTAAATTTAAAATTTAAAAATCAAAGTTTGACCATTTTTTACCACAAATCCATTTTCAGGAAAATATTCAATTTATACTAGTTTGTATTTATAATTCATATAATAATCAAAATTTATATTTAAAAATGAAATGTTTGAAATAAAACAAGTTTAAATAATTTCTAAATTGAATAAAGTCAAATTTAAATTATATGCAAAAAATATAGGGTTCTTACACGAGTCCAGGGCTAACTCCCTTGATTTAACCAGGCTACATGATCAGCTAATTGATTTTCGAGGCTACAATCACACCCAATTGATTTTAAGGCTCAACTGCATCTTTTACTCAACAGATTGATTTACAAAAGACTCTATAACTCCAAATAGCACTGAGACCTTATTAAGAGAGTGGTAGAGAATGAAATAAAATATAATCAAATCTGGTAAAAAATTCGTTTCAAACTTATTGGTATTTGTAGTAGAGCAACAGCCATATCTATTTATGAAAGGATACGATGAATAGACACTTCTTTTGAAAATTGAAATTTGAAAATAAAGAACACCATGTCGACATGGAGGGTTGAGGGATGTTGACATGCTCAAGGAAAAATTGACGTTTTGATTTTCTCATTAAAATTGGTTTCTATAATTTGTCAAAATAAGCTCTAAACTTTGTACATATATTTGAATATAGTTTAAACATATAAAAGAGTTTAGAAAGTAAATTTTAATATATATAATATTAATCTAACAGTCCGATTTTATGACGCTCGAATGTCGACATTAATATGTCCACTGTATCAAATGTCGCACAATCGAACGCCAGAAAACCGAACCGTTAGGGTCAAAAGAAGAAGAAGATAGAAGAAGAACACAAACAATAAACAAAATCTCACATTTCGCAGTAGAACAAATATAATAGATAAATGAATATCTTTAAACAAAATCACTGTATCAGTTTAAACACTACAACATCAAAGTATTACAACAACAACACACAAACAATGGCAGTTATAATAACCTGCCCTTAGGTTGAATACACAGCGGAATGATAATATATACGGAAGTACGTCTCGCCATCGAGCTCAAACTCCAGGTCTCCACAACATCTCTTTTTTCAACTTAGCTCCAGAATAATGATAACCTGACTCTAGGCTGCCCGTATGGAAAATTATAGGTACCCAGAGTTTAGAAAGGGAACAATAAACTCTAGGTCAGTCATGGGACTGGTGTGATATCTTAAAAATAGTTATACTTTAACAGAAGAATTTAAAAGAAATCCGCAACCTTTTTTGGAAATTGAAACTACCATAAGGCCTTCCGGCACACACATAATGCAATCGCATACTTGGGGGAGATTTCTTCTTATGATAGTCAAATATGCTTGATACGAGAAAACTCTTTTGATATTATTATTAGTGCATAGTGGAAAAAACATTTGCAAGTATAATATTAATCTTAGCCAGCATACGTAACATTATAGTATGCCTACTATAGCTGCTATATTAGATGGCAGGTTCGACAACTAAAATCGTACAAGGCGCGTATTGGTAATTGGATTTCCAACAATGGTCAGGCTAAGGAAGTTCCTGGGCCACATGGGTACGCCTCTGGAGGGATGCCCTGAGAACCTAACCAGATCTCTGCCAACACAAGGCCTGATTACCTCTTCAAATATAGGTAACTACTGACATGAATATGCCATCCCCCGGTTGTAAACAACCTTTATCATAGGATCCTCAATACCAACAACCATAAAGTAATAAATTTGCAGCAACAACATAGGTTAAGTAGTTGGGATCCATACCATGATGCCACCTCTATCCAGAAGGAAACGAACATACCCTAAGGGGCACTATTTCCTATAACCTTGCTGCATCCTTCCTGTTTCGACCATTCCGGGGTGTGAGGTCCGACGAAGTCTCGTCCACAAAGCTATGCTTTTCACAAAAGCCATGCTTCGATCAACCAATGATCCGTAACACTTCGTATGCCACATTACAAAATTGGGAATGTATTACTAGTAACCATCAACTACATAACCTTTGAGCTCGTATGTCTCAGAGAAGGGTGTTAAGCTAAGAGAATAAATTCTCTGCCACCAACAGAAATGTATTTGATAGAAACCAGCTTTACATCTCAAAGTGTAATGTCAGACACACATCCATACAAGTTCGTTCCGGGATCGAACGGAACCGAAGGCATTTCCAAAGAAGCCCTTGCAATCCGGATATTCACTAATCGTGTCTGAAATCCCCATCACAAAGGGTGATAAAATCTCTATACCGGAGCAACCCGGTGCAGAGACATTCCACATGTAATCCTTTCACTCTCGAAAATACCCGGTCTTCAACACCATTGTTAACTGGCATCTTGGCCCGGTTACAAAACGAAAGTTGAAGACACTATTATCAGCACTAGACAAGATTATGACCACGAAGAGCCTGGAGGCATACGGGTTTGATGAGGACAGCATGTTTGGCATTTAGGCATGGTTCAGCGAGAACGGTTACGCGCACGTCGCTCGGCAAGCTTCGCTCGGCATCAGAAGAATGCTCGGCCTCAGAAGAACGTTCGGCATTCCATCTTCGTTCGACCTAGGAACATCCTTCGGCTAAAGGGTATCGTTCGGCTAAAGGGTACGTTCGGCGAACCTCGATTGTTCGGCATCCAGCTTGGTTCGGCAACCTTGGATCGCTCGGCACTCCAACTTCGTTCGGCATGAGAGCATCGTTCGGCGCCATTGCCTTGGCTCGGCATCTTACCGTTCGGCCTCCTTGGTTCGGTACACAGAGCTTACTCCCTTTGGGCCGTTTACTCTATTTGGACCGAGCTATTCAGCTACCAGGCCCACCAGGAAAGCCCAACCCACCTTCGTCTATAAATAAAGGGACAGTGGCACAGTGAAATGGACCCTTTTTTCCGGGAACACTGGGGATATTCTGCCATTTCTTATACTCTCCTCTTTTTAATTCAAACTTGTATCCAAGTGACTGATTTACGGATTGTATCTGTATTCAAGTAATTGAGAAAGCAATAAAGATTAAACTCAAAGTGGATGTAGGCAGTTACGCCGAACCACTATAAAACTGGTGTTCTCGTTTTTGTTATTCTTTTTCATTGAATTACACTATTTTTCAGTCCTAATTTACTCTCTTCATTAATCTCTCTACATAACTCTACTCAAGGGTGTTAGTGACCAATTTTGGTGCTAACATTTTGGTGCTTTCACTGACAATTGAATTCTCAGCTTGATTGGATCTCATCATCTACTATTGGATTTCCATATTCGCGAGATAGATCCAGTTGTCTAATAGAAAACTTCCTATTCTACTCAGATTTGAAAGAAATCTAAAGGAAGCTGATAGCCGTAGATTGGATTCACTGATGTACGCAAGATTTGGCGATTGGGTGTTAAAGTTTGCACTCAAGTTGAATGAAGGCCGACCCTCCTCTAAAGGCAATTCAACCGATCGCCCCAGAAAAAGTCTATGCCGATCGTTGCAAAAAAGGTGTATGCCGAGTTACACTTGGCCGAACACTCCTGGCCGATCCATCTTGGCCGAACACTCGTGGCCGAACCATCTTGGCCGAACACTCGTGGCCGATCCATCTTGGCCGAACACTCGTGGCCGATCCATCTTGGCCGAACACTCGTGGCCGATCCATCTTGGCCGAACACTCATGGCCGATCCATCTTGGCCGAACACTCCTGGCCGATCCATCTTGGCCGAACACTCGTGGCTGATCCATCTTGGCCGAACACTCGTGGCCGAACCATCTTGGCCGAACACTCGTGGCCGATCCATCTTGGCCGAACACTCTGGCCGATCCATCTTGGCCGAACACTCCTGGCCGATCCATCTTGGCCGAACACTCCTAGCCGATCCATCTTGGCCGAACACTCGTGGCCGATCCATCTTGGCCGAACACTCGTGATCGAGCCATCTTGGCCGAACACTCCTGGCCGATCCTTTAGGCCGAACGCTCATCCAGGCCGAACATGCCTCTAGGCCGAACGCTCCTCCAGGCCGACCATACCTCTAGGCCGAACACTTCTCCAGGCCGATCCAAACCTCTAGGCCGAACGCTCTTCCAGGCCGAACATACCTCTATGCCGAACACCTCTATAATGCCGAACGGTATTGTATATGCCGAGCGGCATCCAAACCGTTCCAAACTTAAGTTACACCGGTCTCTTATACGACCCCTATAGTGAATTCAAAACTCAACTTAATAAAGGAACATTCTATCTACTTCCCTTACATCCCCTGATCGACCGGGGCATATAGGATCTAGCGACAGCTTCTGAACGACAACAAGGGAGCGGACAAACAACTGCTACTCGAACGATACTCTCAAAGGGATATTATATTGATCACTTGAAGATAATCGACCTCCATATATATTTTAGCAGCCGGTTAGCTGGAGAGCCTCCAACGACCATGGATCGTCTCTATGACAATAATGAATCTAAATCAAAGTGTGGAGGAGTAGAACAGACTAAGGAAAATAACAATGAAGGCCCGTTGACTAAGGATGTAGATCCTAGTAGCAGAAACAAGACCTCAAAATTTGGCTCATATGCTCTTTGAAAGATTCAATTGACAACCTCTACTTGAAGACTCACGACTCAGATTGATATTGGAAACCAACCTCGAGAGAGTACACCAAAGTCTAAAGAAAATCAGCGGAATGTTGTATATTCCCAAATTCTCACTGATCCTAACACGGGCGATTACAAACACCTCCGAGGTGTGATCAAAAAGCTGATCTACAAAGTAAAGCTTCAGTAGTATGTACATGTCCTGCAGAATGGCGGGCAGCGAATATCCGATGCCTATTAACAAAGGGCTATGATTATCAATTGGACTGCTAACGGCCGACATCCCTTTGAAAGGAGCCAAGGGCAAAAGTCGAATAGCAAGCACATGATGCTACTTCATCTATCAATGAGATTTATCATAATCTTCTTTGAATCATTTCCATTTCTATTTCAATTGTTCTATGAACTACGACTAACTTTAACTAAACTACTTTCAAAACGATGCAGGAGATTGGATACTCAGATTTGGTCACCAACCAATCCACGCAGACCATGATCGGACGTGTGGAGTACATCTAGATGAGAATAATTCAATCACTCATCATCAATCATGTCCCTTTAATTTAGGGCCAAGAACTAGAGATTGAAAAGCTCATTACGATTAGAGCCCAAATATAAAGTCGACATGACTGAGCATCTACTCATTGACCTCCACGTTTGACTCGGAGATTTGAACAAGGCTTGGAATTAGTATGGCCTGATCGCCCACTCAAATCAATTCATAGAACAAAGTTTGAAAAAATACAGAGGCCTCTTCTGAAGCTCAGTGACGCCAAGATCTGTCTAGAGTGGACGTGATTTGATCATCTACACACCAAATCCTGCCTTCAACACAAAAGAAGGAGATACGGAGCAAATTGTAAGAGATTCTGCTATCTAACCCAACACGGATGTGATCCAACCATATGTCATATACCTCCTTCCTTGACTCGTTTGGAAGAGCTATAATCACCAAGCGGATGAGAATTGGTCGTCCATTTTTCGAATTTCATCCCTCATTCTGGGGGAAGAATCCCATTCCATGAGCAAACGTGGTTTGATTGTTCATTCGACAACATTAGCCTCAATACGGTAGACGAATACAAATTAAAGAGCGGAAATACGACTACTATCAACTTAAACCTCCAAGTCCCCAGAGCGCGGACTGGAGTACTCTAAGTCCCCAGAGCGCGGACAAGAGTATACATGACTTAAACCTCCAAGTCCCCAGAGTGTGGACTGGAGTACTCTAAGTCCCCAGAGCACGGACTAGAGTATAAACGACTTAAACCTCCAAGTCCCCAGAGCGTGGACTGGAGTACTCTAATTCCCCAGAGCGCGGACTAGAGTATAAACGACTTAAACCTCCAAGTCCGCAGAGCGCGGACTGGAGTACTCTAAGTCCCCAGAGCGCGGACTAGAGTATAAAGGACTTAAACCTCCAAGTCCCCAGAGTGCGGACTGGAGTACTCTAAGTCCCCAGAGCGCGGACTAGAGTATAAACGACTCAAATCTCCAAGTCCCCAGAGTGCGGACTAGAGTATAAATGACTTAAACCTCCAAGTCCCCAGAGCGCGGACTGGAGTACTCTAAGTCCCCAGAGCGCGGACTGGAGCATAAATGACTTAAACCTCCAACTCCCCAGAGCGCGGACTGGAGTACTCTAAGTCCCCAGAGCGCGGACTAGAGTATAAATGACTTAAACCTCCAAGTCCCCAGAGCGCGGACTGGAGTACTCTAAGTCCCCAGAGCGCGGACTAGAGTATAAATGACTTAAACCTCCAAGTCCCCAGAGCGCGGACTGGAGTACTCTAAGTCCCCAGAGCGCGGACTAGAGTATGAATGACTTGAACCTCCAAGTCCCCAGAGTGCGGACTCGAATATAAGCAATTCGGATCTCCTAGTTCCCTGAATATGAACTATGACATAGATGACTTGAATTTGTCAAATCCCTGACATACGGGCTAGAATGTATTCTAAGTGCTCGAAGCACAGAATGGAAGGTCAACAACTCCCGAAGTGTTTCCGAGTTATATGAAGATGGACCGAGAAGTCTATGTTACTCACAACTGCTTGGATCAACATCACAATCACAAAGAAAACTGAACAATAAGAGTCTTTTGTAAGACGGAAAAAGGAACTAAACTTTAATGAGAAATGAGTTCCTATTACAACCCCTCCAAAGTTCGGAGTCGACATTCTATTTACAAGGACTAAGGAAATAGATGAAAATAATTACATGACTTAAACTAACTCTCGTTGAACGAGGATAGTAATCACTTCTTGTACTTCTTCAACTCCTTTCTGGATGGCTCCTCTCCATAGCATTTACCCTTGGTACTCTTCTTTGATAGAGGGGTAGCAACTGAAGAAGTACGGAGAACTTCCATAGGCTTGGACCCGCCAGGAAGGATGACCTTCAACGGCTTGTTCAAAGAATCGTCCAAGTCCACAACTCGGGGCTCGACCTTGACCCTAACCTTCTCTTTCTCGAGCCGCTCCTTCATGCTCAATTCGGATGTGTGATTAGAGGCGCCTGTAATTTCTACTTCATAACCCCCGTCGGTATAGGAGGAGGTTCCGGACTTGTCTTCATCAAGCGCTCCAATCACCTGAGCGCGGACGGGAGTACTCTAAGTCCTCTGAGTGCGGACTAGAGTATAAACGACCTAAGAACCTCTACATCCCCGGAGCACGGACGGGAGTACTCTAAGTCCCCAGAGTGCGGACTAGAGTATAAACGACTTAAACCTCCAAGTCCCCAGAGTGCGGACTGTAGTATGCTAAGTCCCCAGAGTGCGGACTAGAATATGAACGACTAAACCTCCAAGTCCCCAGAGTGCGGACTGGAGTACTCTAAGTCCCCAGAGTGCGGACTCGAGTATAAACGACTCAGAAACCTCTATGTCCCTAGAGTGCGGACTAAACTGCTCCTAGTCCCCTGAGTGCGGACTAGAGTATAAACGACCTAAAAACCTCTACATCCCCGGAGTGCGGACTAGAGTGCTCTAAGTCCCCTGAGTGCGGACTAGAGTATAAACGGCTTAAAAAACCTCTACATCCCCAGAGTGCGGACTACGGTACTCTCAGTCCCCAGAGCATGGACTAGATTATAGAAGACTTGAGAAGAATCTCCAAATCCTAGAAGCGGACTGGATTACTCTAAAATCCCAGAATGCGGACTGGAGTATAAACGAGTTGACAAAAATCCCTGCATCTCGAACTGTGGACTAAAGCATAAATCGTTCAACAAATCTCTAAGTCCTCGGAGCATGGACCGAAGCATGAGTACAAATTGGGGGCGAATCAACTGGGGGGAGAATAACACTAAGTCACCAGAATGCATAGTGGTGTATAAACATCGATAAATAGACGAGTGGATTCCGACCATTCTCTATTACACAAACTTCGACATGGAATCGACCGAAGGATTATTAACCCGCTAAGGATGGAGTTCGACCATCCAACTAGTGGCCTGGCCAAATCAATGCTGGGAGCATGGGTACAAATCACTAAAAAGCTAAATACGACAGCTTACTATAGCTCTAGCGCGGCGTTCTTTATAACTTGAAGCAACGACTGCAGGGAAGCCTCAATACAAAACCAATCGAAATGGCATCCAAAGCTACAAGCAATCGACTATATCATACCTCGGATCGAGGGTCAATACCGATCCGCACCAAGCACATACGAATGTGACTCGGATGTTTCTTGAAAAACTATGACCTCCAAGGTGTGGAAAGGAGGGTAAACCATGAATACTTGGTCAAAAATTCTCCAGCACCCTCATTCGATTCGTCAAGAGGAGTATGAAACTGGATGAGCGTAACCCGACTGCATTTGTAGCCAACTTTACCCCGAGAACTGATTACAGATCATGAACCAAAGTGGACGTAGATGACCATCCACTGTCCAAATTACGCCCTGAAACTGACGTGGCATCGAAGTATTCCTCTTGGAATGAAAAACCACGATAAAATCCGAGATAGGTGAGACCTAGTCTCCCATCGATTGACATGATCCCACGATTCAACGGGAAAGAGAGTAAAGCTAAAGTGGGCGTGGCTGGCCTTCCTACTTATCGGTATATGCCCCAGACCTGGGGGCACGAGCGAGGAGCAAGATGAATGTGAACCGACTATTCACCGATCACCTCTATGTCTTTGGAACTTAGGTGAAAACATAAACATAGCTAGGACGAGACTTAACCGTCCATGCAGTACATTTATCAACCCGAGACTGGGAGAAGACGCATGGTCATCCTAAAACTGGCTACGATAGCTCAGTATTAAAACTTATATATGGTGCTTACAGTTGCTCACGGAGACGATCGAAAGGATGCCTAGAGATTGAATCATTGAATTGACAGCTTAGCTCATGAGCAATTGACTTTCACTCCAACCCGAAGGACGGGTAAAGGATCATGAATGCATTGAATAGAAAGTGCGTTACTCGAATACACAAGCAAATTCAAACTCATAGCAAGATCCAGCTATACAGTTGCACGCCACTCGAGGCTGACCCCCACTCGACATTTCCTTCAATGCGCTTTTAAGCCTGATCTTTGGCCATTTGTTGATAATCTATTAGAGCATTCAGAGTCCTTCGCTATTAGACTTAAAAACTCATGACGAGACTATAGGGTTCGACTAGAGCAACCATCATTATTGGTCGTCCCAACCATATTTCACATTGAATGTTATGCAAAATAATTATATCTATACTCAAAGAATCTGGGATGGCACCTGCTAAGGTGACGGTCGACATTACACTCAGCCATGGCGACCCTTTCCGGGTGCTGAATATCGGATCACAACTCAGTGTAGTGATGATAAAAGAATTAGTTGGATTTTCTGAATAAATGATGATATGTTCCCTTGGACCCATTCTGACAAGCATATGTGATTTCATTAACTATCGCGAGCCATGCATTGGATATCAACCCGAAGCTACAAAAGCTAGCATAATATCTATTGATTTCACCATGAAAGCTCCACTCTTACTTTTAGGCTCAATCCATCAACGTCTATGCCTACCAGACGTTGCGACAGGGCATACAATGACCTGAGACGTCTGAAAGACTACTTAAATAAAATATCAAACTAAGCTAATTCGATATCACTTATTTCCCTCGAAGGGCTATCCAAGGACGGAAATCAGCAGACCTCACACCCAAATTCACTACCTCAGAACACTACTCGAAGAGTAGCAGAGAACCAACCATAAGATGGAAAATATACGCGGATGGAGCATCCAATGATCAGTGTTATGGCATAGGAGTCATGATAATAACTCCTGAGGAACGATCAATCTGCTACGTCCTGAAACTCGATTTACCTATAACAAACAACGATGCTTAGTATGAAGCCTTGGCTGCCAGCCTCAAACTTGCTAGAGGATTTGAAGTGAAAACTTTACATATCTTTTGTGATTCTTGATTGGTAGTATACAAATTTAAGGAAGTTGATCTTGCTAGGGGGCATTGTCTTGCTCCTTATCTCGACCAAGTCCAAGGGCCACTAACCCACTTCACGTATTACATCATTACACACCTCAGCGAACAAAATGAAAAGGTGTCATGGTTGACTCCCATCAAAGACTATCTACAATGAGGAATTCTTACTGAACGGAGGAATGGAAAACGACAGATCCTCCTCAAATCTTCATACCAAATCATCTAAGAATAAGTCGTTTGTCAAAAGGAGTTTATCCATCCCCATGCTTCGGCGCATCGCCCATGATGATATCTTGAGCGAATTCTATGAAGAAGAATGCGGTAATAGCATCAGGGGGAAAACCATGATAAAGAAGATACTTTGCTACAAGTATTACTGGCCAACTATCAATCTAGATACGGTCGATCATGCTAGGCAATGCGAAAAGTGCAAGATGTTTGCAAAAATCCAGGAACCCCACCGATGGAAATTACTCAAATGGCTAGTCCACGGCCGTTTCCCACTTGGGGGCATTGACGTCCTCTTCTTACCAATCCTAAAGGTTGAAGCTGTGAACAAAATCATAGAGTTTTTACTGAAGAGGGGTTTGGAAAACTCCTCAAGTGGCTGATTGCAACCCTTATTTCACAGAAAATACAAATAAGGAATCACAATTGAATTGCAATTAAACTGGATGGAGTTGGCGACGACTTATGAGCATATAAAATGCATTCGAGAGCCAATGGAAAGAACATGTAACCAAACGTGCATGTGTATATCCGAACAAGTCCGACTTCTTGAAATCAACAGAAATTAAATTCTCACTAAGGGATATTGAGAAAATACTAGATCAGATAACCGAAGCTTGCTAGCTCTGTAGAATCAGACACGGGTGGTCACTGATGAACTACAACCCTGGATTTATAATATTGGGAATCAACCAAGCGTCAAGACGGCCAAACAAGGACATGACAGCTTGGGAGGATAAAGTCGAAGGATAATGACTATCAAAGAAACATGATGGATTTCTTTCTGAAGACAAGGAATACTCGCTGATTCAAAGTGTGTTGTGTTGCTTCACACGACACGCTTTGGGGGGCAAATGTTAACCGGCATCTTGGCCCGGTTACAAAACGACAGTTGAAGACACTATTATCAGCACTAGACAAGATTATGACCACGAAGAGCCTGGAGGCATACGGGTTTGATGAGGACAACATGTTTGGCATTTAGGCATGGTTCAGCAAGTACGGTTACACGCACGTCGCTCGGCAAGCTTCGCTCGGCATCAGAAGAATGCTCGGCCTCAGAAGAACGTTCGACATTCCAGCTTCGTTCGACCTAGGAACATCCTTCGGCTAAAGGGTATCGTTCGGCTAAAGGGCACGTTCGGCGAACCTCGATTGTTCGGCATCCAGCTTGGTTCGGCAACCTTGGATCGCTCGGCACTCCAGCTTCGTTCGGCATGAGAGCATCGTTCGGCGCCATTGCCTTGGCTCGGCATCTTACCGTTCGGCCTCCCTGGTTCGGTACACAGAGCTTACTCCCTTTGGGCCGTTTACTCTATTTGGACCGAGCTATTCAGCTACCAGGCTCACCAGGAAAGTCCAACCCACCTTCGTCTATAAATAGAGGGACAGGGGCACAGTGAAATGGACCCTTTTTTCCGGGAACACTGGGGAGACTCAGTGTAACGACCCGGAAAATTTTAACAATTTTAATTGATTCTATAACGTATTTAATTGAATATTTGTGAAATCTTATAATAATTGAGTTTTTAAATAAAATGTTTATATATTTAGAATACGTATATTTAAATATAGCAGATTGTAAATTTTCAAATAATTTTATGGAAGTTTATTTAATTGAGAAAACGTGCTGTCCAATTCAAGCTATTAATTGCTTTAATTGATTTCTGAATCAGTGCGTAACGGTTTCTTTTTACTACCGTTAAAGATTTCTATTGCTTAATACTTTTCCAATTCAGGTAGACTTTTCCATTCGTAACCATTAATAAATTTGAGATCATCGACCTTGCTTTTATTATTCCTTGTAGTTTCGTGCGCTGACTTTACCTTTCCCACTACCCATAATTTTCTCTATACGTTTCTTTTGCAATTGAAGCGTATATTTATATTTATGGTGGTGTGTTTATTCTGATCCCTCTTTATTTATTTTTTAATGCTTGAAAGAATCTCAAATCATCAAGCTAGTAGCATCCGTTCATTCCCTCGCTTTCATAAGGCTTATAATATATAAACCACTTGCTTATAGATCTGAACACAACTTTTTCATCAAATTTAATGTGCCTTCCTCTCCCTATTATTTCGGTTCCAACCTTCCTAGTGAATGGCTTTAATAATTTTTGGCTAAATCATAGCTACGGACTTTTCAAATTTCTTTCATTTTTTTTTCCAATTCCTTCATTTGCTTCAAAATTTTTGAACGTGCCTAATCATCTCAGCATGTATATATAATGTAAGCCTACCTTTCCTTGGAAAGCTATTGCTCACAAAATTTCCTGATTTCTTTCCTTTTATCCATTTTTATATCCTTGACTTTCAAAACTCATTATGTGTTGTACAAACAAACAAAAATTTATTGCCTTAAGTGTATAGCTAAATCAACTATTGACCATTACAATTACTTTTATTTTTATATTCATTTCAATTTTTTACTTAAATAACTTTTTGATGAATTAATGGATAGCTTTACGTTTCTTTTGCTTTTGAAAACTTTATATTTATAGTGTACGTTTCTTCTGCATTTCAAAAATTTGAAACATGCTGCCCCATTTAAGCCATTAATTGTTTTAATTATTTTTCTTAATCAACATATAAACGTTTCTTTTTATTATTCCAGGATTTACATCCATACTTTAATCTCCGTTGTTCCATTTATTTCATTTGAAATCTAAATTTATTTACCATTCATTTATACGCCTCTTTCTCTTCCCTCTTTTACCTCTTCATTTCCGTGTTTCTAGGAATATATATATATATATATATAGTATAGCATAGATTGCATCTTCTTTTCTCTCTGTAGGCTATTCGTTGCCTCAAATTAATATTAAAAGAGGAGAGAGATTTGTAAATATTATATAAAGTCATATAGCACGTTCACATATCAGATGCAGACCTACCTTTATATTTAAGAAACTAGCATTTTCTCTATTGCCTGAAGAATGCCCTTCGCCATGTCATGTTGCTTGAATCACGCATGCATTCTTCCTTTAAAAATCGCCTGTTCTCATCTCCCCTCCATCTTTTCTTATTTCTTCCAAACCTGAGCATGAGCTCTCTCTTTTCCTTAGCCTGCCTCCTCCCCATGGCTGCATGCATTAGTTGGCAAAACATTTCCTCTCTGGTTTTTAAAAGTAAGTACGCATTTTATTTGATATAAGTCTATTTTATATATTAAGAACAGTATAGATTGTGCATAAGTTTTGTTTTATATGTTTACTGCAACTATGTGGATTTTGAATTCCCTAACAGTTGAACTTTAAAAATAATAATATATTTCATAATAGTATATATATGATAATTGTTATATTTATAAACGTGCATATAAATATTTAACTTCTGTTCATATATAAAGGTTAGTATATATTTATACCGTATTATGTATATTATTTTAAGATTTTACGGTATATAGTTTTTGACTTTTGTTAGCATATAGTTATCGTATGACTTTTAGATACGTATGTTTTACTAACTAGTTGATAAGTTAAATATATATATATATATATATATATATATATATATATACGCGTTTTATTTTACTATTGATAGCTTACGGTATATATGGTATAAATTTGGCAGCCTTCTATTAATATACGTATTTTTATATGTTTTATATATTTGGTTATAACAGTTTCAACTATAATAAAATATGTTATTTTATTAGCTTTCATATGTTAGATATATAAAATATAGTATTTCAATTTTCGTTACTGTTTTAGTGTATATATTATATAAAATTGGTGGGTACAAGTTTGATAGGTCAATTTATAATATATATATTTTTATGATTGTTTTAGTATTTTAGATCTACCGTACTATATTTTATTTTATTTTCAACAATTTACATAAGTTATATTTAAATGTAGGTATATATATATATAAATTTTCTATGGTAGTTTTACAGTACAAGTTATATCAATATTTTATAATTTCAACAGTACATGCTTTCAAAAGTTTATTTCATGTCAGCCTTAAGGTTGTTTGCACTGACTGATATACGTTGGAATTTTTTTTAAGGGATGTGTATTTCGATTTCAAGTATAGTCATATGTATAGTCATATACAAATTGGTAGAGGAAATGTTATATAGTATATATATGGTTATATTAATATAGTCGGTCTGCACACCTATGTATATATATTAACTGAGGTATGCATATTTTGTTGCATATTTTATAAACTGTGTCTGCATATGTTGGCTAGTTGTATATAAGCTCTCTTATCCTATTTATCTTCCTTGATCCAATTCTGATTTGAATTCGTCTATTCCTATTATCAGCTTTGATCATTGAACCGTGTCCATCTAGCTTTGTTTTGGAATTCAGATCTGGATTTCATAACTCACTTCTTTTCTCTGGCCTCGGAAGGTGAGAAATCACTCACGATTAACGTTCTTTTATTTACTAAATTTGATTTCAATTGAGACGACAATTGAAATATGAGGCTGTAGTTATTTAAATTGTTATATATGCTATTATCTGTAACTATTCACTTATGGGATATGACACCATATCCTATTGTTTGTATATTTATTTTGATGATATATGCCTGTTGTTATTATTATTTACATATCTTTTATCACTCTGCAAGTTCCATGTTAGTATAGAAATCACAATGGGTTGAAATGATACATACCCAAACAGACTTTAGAATAGGAGAAAATCGTTATGGGTTGAAATGATAAACCCAAGCGATTTTCATTTGATTGAATTGGGATTACGGGTTGAAATGCTATCCACCCGTATACATTTAGTGTACGGATTGAAATGATAAATATCCGTAACACTTGACCATATGATAAGAAATATATACAGACATCGTTGGTCCATATATATATAAATATTTTGAAATTTAATCCATTGTTTTGGAAAGAAATATATGGCCTTATTAAATGTTAATCCTTAAATTTTTTTATATATAAAGGGTAATGATATATAGATTTAATAATATTTAATTTAGTCAAAATTTGATTTAATACATAAATTATGATAAATATTTATGTAAGTTTTATTCCAAAAAGTATTCTGCAATTTACTAAGATTGGGAGATAAATGTGGGTTTATCTAAATGGTATTTAAATAAAGATTTATTCAATTAAATCAATTTGAAATTATTGAATGGGAAATTTAAGGGTATGATTTTGTAACTGGATTTTTATTTAAGTGATTTAATGAATATTTCACGTTTAAATAAATTAAAGAAAATATTGAGTAAAATGTAATTTAAGGTTACTTAAATGATATTGTATCTAATGAGGGATTAATTTAAGACTAGATAATAATGAGGTTAAATCGAGATCTATATGGAACTATTAAATTGAACATTTAATTAAATATTAAAGCTTTGAACTATATTGGGATTTGAATGGTTTATTTTGAGATTCGGATATGAATTTGAAATCAGTATAGTTGAATTTATTATTTAGAAACTAAATTGATTAAAAAGTTAGTTTGAAACGTTGAATACTTAAAGTTTTGAAATATATTGAATATAAAGGGTATTTTGTGATTTCAAATCTGAATTTGAGATCGATAAATTAAAGTGGTTATTTTAGAAATTGAGTTGAATGTAAATTAATAAATTGAGATTGAAATAGATTTAAATGGGATGGTCGGGTTGATGTTAAACGATTTGTTAAGTTGAGGGAATTGAAATTACTTTACTATACAAATTATTTAATATATAAAAATACTATTTGGGAAGTATAGAGATATTTGAAGTGAAAATGATATTTGGTTTTGAAGTATAAATTAAGTTGAAAAGACTACAGTGTTATAGTGTATATTTCTATCTTTTAGATAGTTCCATGGACCCTTAGAGGATGGTTATCCCAAACATCCTCTAAGTTAATTATATTTCAGTTGATATTTCACTTGAGTTAGATTTATAGATATAAGAATGTTAATCCTGACTCGAGTGTTTTGTGTTTTGCTTTACGCTCGGGTCACACTGAGAGATATAGCATTTAAGACTCACCTTCGAAGTTGGAGCTTTGCTTGAAGATCCAGCTATCTATCCCTTCAGTCATCCAGTTGATTGGTTCAGAGAAGCCATTTGTTGCATTGGAGACTTCATGGCATTTGAACAATTCGGTTGTATTTTATTTCCAACTCTGAGGTATATAGTAGCTTCATGAACTACTATTCTTTATCTATTCCGCTGCATTGTATTACTCTGTGTAAGTGATCTATGATTGATTTATTTACTGTATATTTTAAGTTTTGCCAAATTTTATTAACAATTCGGTATTTTGAATTATTCAAGTCGGACATGTACGGTTTTATTGTCGATTTGAATGGTCCAAAATAGCGAGTCGTTACAGTTTGTATCAGAGCTTTGGCTCTTGGCAAAACCTAGCATATATGGTAAATTCATTTACAGAATCACTTTCGTTCGAGTTGAATCCCTTCTTTTTGACTTGATTTCCTTTGAATTTTGGAATGTCCCTCGGTTCCGAAATTCATTCTGTCTCTCCCTATTTATATTCGTTTGATTCTGGAGTATCCCACAACTGCACTGAATGTTTTGTAAAGGGGGTGAAAACTCCTTTACAATTGGCGTTGATTCATCGAAGATTTCTGTATCCGCGGTTTACGATGCTGCTATATCTTGGTATGTCGAATTCTATCTCTGGAAATCGAATGTCGATTTGCTTTAGAATTCCGCATCAATTATATTCCTGAAGTCACGGTTGACCCTGTTAAGGTCGCCCGAGATTTATAGAAGTATATCCATCTTCTATTTTGTAATTTGATTTTCTCAACCTTGTTTGAGCCTATCTTCGAATCAGGATTCTATTGATTAGAGTTCCTCTAAATTAAATCTCTATCTTTGTTTTGAAATCCATTCTTGAATCATCCTTTGAAAATCGGGTTTGTTGTATTTTAAAATTGTTTTATACGAAATTATTATTTTGATAACTATGATTTTATTCTATATATAAAAGTGAAAATGTTTTCGATAAGGATTATATACCTATATATAAAACGAATAAGAAATGTTATTCTATATATAAAAGTTTTGAAAGGATTGGAAATTTTGAAAATTTATAAGAAAGTGATTTATATAAAAAGGATTTATAACTGAAGGGTTAAATTTGAAATTCGAGAATTGAATTCCGATATTTTGAAATTGATTTTAAGATTTTGGGAAAATATATAAAAATAATAAGATTTAAAAGTATTTTTCCGAATAAGAAATGTTTCAAATGGGTTCAAACGAATTCCAATAATTTTGAAGAAATTTCAAAGAAGTATTCAAGAAAATAGAAGTCCAGAACTCACTTATGTCGCTGGAGAATAATTTTGGTGATGAGTGCACGCATCATTGACATTGATTTTCGAGTTTCAGAGTGGGGGAGAGGCCACTTTAATAGCTTCGCTATGCGAGTGATTTTGTAAAACCGTTTTTGATTTCAAATTCCAAAGTATAATTTGATATTTTCGGAAGATATATGTATATATTTGAAATAATTTAAAGTGAGACCGGTGCTCAGTCCTCGAGTTTTCGATTTGACTAGAAATAACTCTATTTATAAAAAAAAAATGATTTCCAACTCTTAGATTTGAAATTTGATTTCATCGACTATTTTGAAGGTTCGAGCACTTCCAAATCAAGGTTTAAAAGTTTTAAACTAAGAAATTTCGAAAAGTATAAAATTTTTGATAAAGCATATAAGTTTAGTTTTGAAGAGTATGACTTAAGTAAGTTTGAAACCTTTTGTTAAGTAAGTGAATATGACTATTTTTAATTATACTAATATGGAATTTAGTTTTGAAATGTTTTGGAAAAAAAAAATTAATTTCAAATAATGGTTTTCAAAAAGGTAAATTGGATATTTCTAATAGAAATAGATAGTTTAAAAGTTTTAAAGTGATGATTATAAATTTGGAAACCATTTTGAGTATAATTGATTTTGAGAAAATATTTGGTTTTGAAATTAAGTTGAAATTAAAACCAGTGCTTATATGGTGATTTTGGAAATGAATTTGTTTGACTTGAATTATTTTAATTTGGAAACTGGGATAATTTTCTAAACCTATTATTTTGGGAACTTTGAAATTTAGATACTTAATTTGGAAGAAAATTTGGTGAAATCCTATATGATTTTGAAACTGAATTGATATTGAAATGATTTGAAATTGAGAACCTTATATTGTTAAGCACTTGATTTGGGAGTGGTCGAACTTATATAAAATGGATTTGTATAAGTATGAAGTGATTTGAAATCTATTGATTTGAAAGGTACTCAATTTGGAAAGAGAATTTTTTTTATAAATCGAAGTCTATATAAGTATGATTTGATATACTATTGATTTGGAAAGTATTCGATTTGAAAATGGAATCTTATATATATATGGATTTTATATAAGTATGATATTTGAAAGTATTTGAAAAGGTACTATATGATATATATTTTCGAAGTAAAGATATGGAAAGTGCCTTCTGCTTGATATCCGCTTTGTGGCCACATCGTGGATTCATTCTATCGATATTATTCTCTCTGATTTTCGGTTTTTCGGATGTAATACTCGAGTGTTTCCCACCGTGGCGTAACCCATGGTTTTTTCTTCTCTCGTGACTGCATAGCGCAACTGCCTGGCTTAGTCTTGCCTAGGGGTACGGATTGTTTCCTGGGGGATCAAGGCGTAACCATTGTGTATCCTGCAATCTGTGTAGGTCGCGAATAGTAGCGCAAGTGCCTGGCTGAGTCTTGCGTAGGGGTACGGATTGTTTCCTGGGGGATCCAGGCATAACCATTATGTATCCTGCACTCTACTAGTCATCATGGCGTAACTCGCAGGGCTGAGAAAGCTTACGGATATGGATTGTTTCCTGGGGGACCCAGGCGTAACCATTGTGTATCTGCGAACCATGATCGGACAAAGGTTTTGGTTTGTTGTTTTGTTTGGATTGTACTTTCCATATCTGTTTTTAAGGGCTTTTAAGTATTTTCATTGGTTGTTGAAACAGGTCTACTAAGTACTTGAAGAACTCTAGCTTTGCGCCTGATCAACGCATGGCCAGAGTCTGCAAGAACGAGGATAAACTTGTTAAAACATTGAGTTATAAAAGTATTTTCGAAAGAAAAATTGGTTTCGATATAAAAGTATTTTATTTATAAAGGTATTTTATTATAAAAGTATTTTCAACAAAGAAATTTTGTATTAATATTTGAAATTTAAACTCTTATGGTTTGAAATAAATTATTCGTGCCCGATTCTATTCTTTTGAATCTACCTCATCTGCTCAGCTTTATTTTTCACCAATATTCCATTTTCGGAATCTACCTTCCTTTCCTTTTTGAATAAATCTTTTAAATATTGCTTATTTGTATACTACATTGTTTTATATAAAATTTTAGTGTTATAAATATTTTTGAAGTTATAAATTAAATAAAACATCTTTAAAGAAAATGATTATTAATTTATTGATAATATTTGAAAGGTATCTTGAGAAAAATTAAAAATTTCATAAATTTTGGATTTAATATTTTCAATAGTCTTTGTAAATAGAAGTAATAATGTAAATAATTGTTTGCAAAGGAGTTTGAGAAGTATTAAATATTAAAGAAAATTTAATTTCAAATGAAATTTTCAAATAAATATTTTAAATAAAATTTATATAGTTTTAAAATTTATTGTTTATCTTGGCTTTCAATCTATTTTTTTTTCTGGTTGTTTTACTCTCCTACCTCCTTCCTTTTCGGGGACGAAAAGTTTTGAGTGGGGGAGAGTGTAACGGCCCGGAAAATTTTAACAATTTTAATTGATTCTATAACGTATTTAATTGAATATTTGTGAAATCTTATAATAATTGAATTTTTAAATAATTTTTTTACATATTTAGAATACGTATATTTAAATATAGCAGATTGTAAATTTTCAAATAATTTTATGAAAGTTTATTTAATTGAGAAAACGTGTTGTCCAATTCAAGCTATTAATTGCTTTAATTGATTTCTGAATCAGTGCGTAACGGTTTCTTTTTACTACCGTTAAAGATTTCTATTGCTTAATACTTTTCCAATTCAGGTAGACTTTTCCATTCGTAACCATTAATAAATTTGAGATCATCGACCTTGCTTTTATTATTCCTTGTAGTTTCGTGCACTGACTTTACCTTTCCCACTACCCATAATTTTCTCTATACGTTTCTTTTGCAATTGAAGCGTACATTTATATTTATGGTGGTGCGTTTATTCTGGTCCCTCTTTATTTTTGTTTTTAACGCTTGAAAGAATCTCAAATCATCAAGCTAGTAGCATCCGTTCCTTCCCTCGCTTTCATAAGGCTTATAATATATAAACCACTTGCTTATAGATCTGAACACAACTTTGTCATCAAATTTAATATGCCTTCCTCTCCCTATTATTTCGGTTCCAACCTTCCTAGTGAATGGCTTTAATAATTTTTGGCTAAATCATAGCTACGGACTTTTCAAATTTCTTTCATTTTTTTTTTCCAATTCCTTCATTTGCTTCAAAATTTTTGAACGTGCCTAATCATCTCAGCATGTATATATAATGTAAGCCTACCTTTCCTTGGAAAGCTATTGCTCACAAAATTTCCTGATTTCTATCCTTTTATCCACTTTTACATCCTTGACTTTCAAAACTCATTATGTGTTGTACAAACAAACAAAAATTTATTGCCTTAAGTGTATAGCTAAATCAACTATTGACCGTTACAATTACTTTTATTTTTATATTCATTTCAATTTATTGCTTAAATAACGTTTTGATGAATTAATGGACAGCTTTACGTTTCTTTTGCTTTTGAAAACTTTATATTTATAGTCTACGTTTCTTTTGCATTTCAAAAATTTGAAACATGCTGCCCCATTTAAGCCATTAATTGTTTTAATTATTTTTCTTAATCAACATATAAACGTTTCTTTTTATTATTCTAGGATTTACATCCATACTTTAATCTCTGTTGTTCCATTTATTTCATTTGAAATCTAAATTTATTTACCATTCATTTATACGCCTCTTTCTCTTCCCTCTTTTACCTCTTCGTTTCCGTGTTTCTAGGAATATATATATATATATAGTATAGCATAGATTGCATCTTCTTTTCTCTCTGTAGGCTATTCGTTGCCCTCAAATTAATATTAAAAGAGGAGAGAGATTTGTAAATATTATATAAAGTCATATAGCACGTTCACATATCAGATGCAGACCTACCTTTATATTTAAGAAACTAGCATTTTCTCTATTGCCTGAAGAATGCCCTTCGCCATGTCATGTTGCTTGAATCACGCATGCATTCTTCCTTTAAAAATCGCCTGTTCTTATCTCCCCTCCATCTTTTCTTATTTCTTCCAAACCTGAGCATGAGCTCTCTCTTTTCCTTAGCCTGCCTCCCCCCCATGGCTGCATGCATTAGTTGGCAAAACATTTCCTCTCTGGTTTTTAAAAGTAAGTACGCATTTTATTTGATATAAGTCTATTTTATATATTAAGAACAGTATAGATTGTGCATAAGTTTTGTTTTATATGTTTACTGCAACTATGTGGATTTTGAATTCCCTAACAGTTGAACTTTAAAAATAATAATATATTTCATAATAGTATATATATGATAATTGTTATATTTATAAACGTGTATATAAATATTTAACTTCTGTTCATATATAAAGGTTAGTATATATTTATACCGTATTATGTATATTATTTTAAGATTTTACGGTATATAGTTTTTGACTTTTGTTAGCATATAGTTATCGTAAGACTTTTAAATACGTATGTTTTACTAACTAGTTGATAAGTTAAATATATATATATATATATATATATATTTATATATATATATACGCGTTTTATTTTACTATTGACAGCTTACGGTATATATGGTATAAGTTTGGCAGCCTTCTATTAATATACGTATTTTTATATGTTTTATATATTTGGTTATAACAGTTTCAACTATAATAAAATATGTTATTTTATTAGCTTTCATATGTTAGATATATAAAATATAGTATTTCAATTTTTGTTACTGTTTTGGTGTATATATTATATAAAATTGGTGGGTACAAGTTTGATAGGTCAATTTATAATATATATATTTTTATGATTGTTTTAGTATTTTAGAGTCTACCGTACTATATTTTATTTTATTTTCAACAATTTACATAAGTTATATTTAAATGTAGGCATATATATATAAATTTTCTATGGTAGTTTTACAGTAGAAGTTATATCAATATTTTATAATTTCAACAGTATATGCTTTCAAAAGTTTATTTCATGTCAGCCTTAAGGTTGTTTGCACTGACTGATATACGTTGGATTTTTTTTTAAGGGATGTGTATTTTGATTTCAAGTATAGTCATATACAAATTGGTAGAGGAAATGTTATATAGTATATATATGGTTATATTAATATAGTCGGTCTGCACACCTATGTATATATATTAACCGAGGTATGCATATTTTGTTGCATATTTTATAAACCGTGTCTGCATATGTTGGCTAGTTGTATATAAGCTCTCTTATCCTATTTATCTTCCTTGATCCAATTCTGATTTGAATTCGTCTATTCCTATTATCAACTTTGATCATTGAACCGTGTCCATCTAGCTTTGTTTTGGAATTCGGATCTGGATTTCATAACTCACTTCTTTTCTCTGGCCTCGGAAGGTGAGAAATCACTCACGATTAACGTTCTTTTATTTACTAAATTTGATTTCAATTGAGACGACAATTGAAATATGAGGCTGTAGTTATTTAAATTGTTATATATGCTATTATCTGTAACTATTCACTTATGGGATATGACACCATATCCTATTGTTTGTATATTTATTTTGATGATATATGCCTATTGTTATTATTATTTACATATCTTTTATCACTCTGCAAGTTTCCTGTTAGTATAGAAATCACAATGGGTTGAAATGATACATACCCGAACAGACTTTAGAATAGGAGAAAATCGTTATGGGTTGAAATGGTAAACCCAAGCGATTTTCATTTGATTGAATTGGGATTACGGGTTGAAATGCTATCCACCCGTATACATTTAGTGTACGGATTGAAATGATAAATATCCGTAACACTTGACCATATGATAAGAAATATATACAGACATCGTTGGTCCATATATATATAAATATTTTGAAATTTAATCCATTGTTTTGGAAAGAAATATATGGTCTTATTAAATGTTAATCCTTAAATTTTTTTATATATAAAGGGTAATGATATATAGATTTAATAATATTTAATTTAGTCAAAATTTGATTTAATACATAAATTATGATAAATATTTATGTAAGTTTTATTCCAAAAGTATTCTGCAATTTACTAAGATTGGGAGATAAATGTGGGTTTATCTAAATGGTATTTAAATAAGGATTTATTCAATTAAATCAATTTGAAATTATTGAATAGGAAATTTAAGGGTATGATTTTGTAACTGGATTTTTATTTAAGTGATTTAATGAATATTTCACGTTTAAATAAATTAAAGAAAATATTGAGTAAAATGTAATTTAAGGTTACTTAAATGATATTGTATCTAATGAGGGATTAATTTAAGACTAGATAATAATGAGGTTAAATCGAGATCTGTATGGAACTATTAAATTGAACATTTAATTAAATATTAAAGCTTTGAACTATATTGGGATTAAATGGTTTATTTTGAGATTCGGATATGTATTTGAAATCAGTATAGTTGAATTTATTATTTAGAAACTAAATTGATTAAAAAGTTAGTTTGAAACGTTGAATACTTAAAGTTTTGAAATATATTGAATATAAAGGGTATTTTGTGATTTCAAATCCGAATTTGAGATCGATAAAATTAAAGTGGTTATTTTAGAAATTTAGTTGAATGTAAATTAATAAATTGAGATTGAAATAGATTTAAATGGGATGGTCGGGTTGATGTTAAACGATTTGTTAAGTGAGGGAATTGAAATTACTTTACTGTACAAATTATTTAATATATAAAAATACTATTTGGAAAGTATAGAGATATTTGAAGTGAAAATGATATTTGGTTTTGAAGTATAAATTAAGTTGAAAAGACTACAGTGTTATAGTGTATATTTCTACCTTTTAGATAGTTCCATGGACACTTAGAGGATGGTTATCCCAAACATCCTCTAAGTTAATTATATTTCAGTTGATATTTCACTTGAGTTAGATTTATAGATATAAGAATGTTAATCCTGACTCGAGTGTTTTTGTTTTGATTTACGCTCGGGTCAGACTGAGAGATACAACATTTGAGACTCACCTTCGAAGTTGGAGCTTTGCTTGAAGATCGAGCTATCTATCCCTTCAGTCATCCAGTTGATTGGTTCAGAGAAGCCATCTGTTGCATTGGAGACTTCATGGCATTTGAACAATTCGGTTGTATTTTATTTCTAACTCTGAGGTATATAGTAGCTTCATGAACTACTATTCTTTATCTATTCCGCTGCATTGTATTACTCTGTGTAAGTGATCTATGATTGATTTATTTACTGTATATTTTAAGTTTTGCCAAATTTTATTAACAATTCGGTATTTTGAATTATTCAAGTCGGACATGTACGGTTTTATTGTCGATTTGAATGGTCCAAAATAGCGGGTCGTTACACTCTGCCATTTCTTATACTCTCCTCTTTTTAATTCAAACTTGTATCCAAGTGATTGATTTATGGATTGTATCTGTATTCAAGTAATTGAGAAAGCAATAAAGATTAAACTCAAAGTGGATGTAGGCAGTTACGCCGAACCACTATAAATCTGGTGTTCTCGTTTTTATTATTCTTTTTCATTGAATTACACTATTTTTCAGTCCTAATTTACTCTCTTCATTAATCTCTCTACATAACTCTACTCAAGTGTGTTAGTGACCAATTTTGGTGCTAACAACCATCTTCAAATGCAATTCCATTTCGTCGTATCATTATTCGGAATAGGTTTTATGACACAAGGTCCTCTCTAGGCTAATCCGAATAATGAATGCTTATTTTTAAAAATAAGTGTTACATTCAGATTTAAACAAATCACAACAAATTCCACTTTGGTCTTTTAAATAAAAGATCCATCACAATCACAAAGGTTCGATGTGGGTTTCGAATATCCATTTGGAATTCGACCCTTGGTCGCATCAAATTCAAATGCCATTTAAAGGCCAATATTGATAGTTGGTTATTTAACTACAATCATCATTCACAACAATCACTGGATTTCAAATAATTTTCTCCCAATTATTGCTTTTACAACATCTTCGCAACGTATAATTTCATATTTCGTACATTTGAAAACAATTCCAAATCACTTTCCATCTTTCAATCTTTTTTCTTTTTAAAAAAAAAAACAAATTTCAAATCACTTTTCTCACGCGAAATACATTTCCAAACATTTATTCATTTCCATGAGAAATCTACCGAGTTCAAATACTTAAAAAATAATTTAAAATACTTATCCAAACACATATCCTTGGAAATATTTAATGTAAAAAATATTTTAAAAATACTTTATTTTAGGATATTAGTTATGTAAATACTATATCAATATCACAAATAAAACTTCAAGTCCAAACTAATTTAAAATAAAATTAGTAGATAGAGTATAAATATTTAAATGACTATTTTCTAAATCAAATATCAATTTAATCTTTAAAATAATCCTTTATAAAATTAATTAAATAAGTTTTTACTTTAAAACAATTTCCAAAACTAATTTCTCCAACAATATTATTTTAAAACCAAATCCAGAACTTTTAATTTTATTTCAAAAGCTATTTTAAAAAAATATACTCGGCTTTCCAGGGAAGAATTCTCTTTCCGTTACAAAATGGTCCATTCAAATAAATTAATTAATCTTCTCGATTTATTTTAATTTATATTCCAAATTTGTAAATTTCTTTCCACATTTTTAAAAATAAACCGATATCTATTTTTTTAAACAAAATTCCATTTCCTTTATAAAATTTCCATTGTGAACTTAAACTTTCAAATTCCGCTGATATATGATTTTCAAATCGTTTTCAAATATTTACCTTCAACACAGAACTTAATTTATTATTTTTTTTAATTTATTTCCAAATTTATTTCAATCACCAAATCAAATCCCAAATTAATTTCTAAATTTGTTTCAATCAACAAATCAGTTTTCATATTGATTTCCCAAAGATTTATTCTTTTAACACCAAATCAATTTCCGAATTTACTTTTTAAAATAAATTTCTTTTCCAAATTATTTAAAAAACATATTTTTACAATAAATTCTTCACCTTTTGAATATTATTACTTGAAAGCCATTTATTAAATTTTTCTCATATTTTGAAATTTTATTCAATAGTATTTTGCTATAGATTTTCTACCTAAGTTTAAAGATTCAATTTTATTTATTATTGGTAGGCCACGACACCAAAATATATTTGGCTAGATTTTTGCCTTCAATGGTTTCAATCACAAATAATCACATATAGATTATAAATAATCAACATACAATTTTGAAAAGAAATCAAAATGTTTTGAGGAATCCAGTTGGATCCCTCCAACCTGTTTACCTGCATCCACGGACGTTAGCACAATAATTAAATACCAATTCCACTACGAGATGGAATATGATGGTATATGAAATTTACAAAATATCATCCTCTATTATGCGGTGCATAGGGTCTCATCCGCTATATAATGCGGGAAATCAACAACTCCAAATACATATATAATACCAATTCCACTTCGAGGTGGAATATCGCGGTATATGGGTTTAATATAATATCATCCGCTATTATGTGGCGCATAGGGTCTAGACTAATATAACTTATTATAAATCAATCATCCAAGCACAATCAATTTTAATTCTAACTATTCAAAATTTAAATCAAAAAAAATATTTGATTGAGTGAGAAGATCTCACCTTCGCTTTGCACACAATCCATTTTCGTTCCAAATTGTTTTCTTCACAATTTTGACCTTGCATAAACAATTTTATACAGTTGATTAATATTTGAAAAAAATCAAATAATAAATTTCCATTTAATATATTTATTTGATTTAAAAAAATAATTAAATTTCTTAAATCTATTTTCCTTTAATAAATTTAATTAACTAGGAATTTTGGCTTTAAAGCAATACTTTTAATTTTTAACCAAATTTCTTTTCAATAAAATTTTTTAGAGACTAAATAAACTAAGAAGGTTAATTGAATAAATTACTCGCCAAAACCAGTAAATTAATATATTTGTAAAATAATCTATATAGATTTTTAAAACTAATTTTACATAAAATTTCAACAATTTAAACTTTCTGTATTTTACTTTAAAACATACATAGATATATATATATATCTTCTTTTACTGTAAATCAAAATCCCATTTTTATATTTCTTTTTAACTATTCTATACACACATATATAAATTTAAATTAAATTTAAACAAAATAGAAATAAGAGTCGAATACCTTCTTCAAAACGACAACAGACACGAACACTTCCTTCTTGCATCCATCTTGCCGCCATCGCCTATCCACTGCCTTCAATCGCGACCAACCACTATGCTTCAACACTGAATGCGTGTCCATCCTCCAGTTCATCTCCATCGCGCCAAACCGTAGCCACAGCGAGAACTACGACCAGACCCCATTGTGCGCGCTTGAACCATCGCGTCGCAGCTCCATCTTCGAGCTCAAGCCCAAAACCATTGATTCGATCGCCTTTGCTACTGATTCAATCCTAAATCGACGCCGCTACCTCTGCCGCACTCGCCACCACGAGCTTGAAATCGAACGCCGCTCGCCTTCGACGCCCTAGCTCTACGCTCACAACCCTCCCATCGACTCGCGTGCACGCGCACCTACTCCCACAACCGCCGTGAATTAGCTCGCGACCCCAATCTGGGAGGCTTCGGCCATGCTGATTATTATTATTATTTTAAAATAAAACTCGATATTTTTGAGATCGAAGAAAAGGGTAAACTCGATTTAGATTCAAAAGTAGCGGCCATGTTCGAAAAAATTTCTTTTGAAGCTTCTGTTATTATTTTGAACGAAAATATTTTTGTTCGTTTTCTTTTTTTATTTAAGACGCGTGTTATACGTATGGACAAGTGTTGTTGGGAAAGACACGCAACTTACAATCTCGATCTCCAATTGAGGCGCGCCGCCAGACGTTTATAATGTTAAACCCTTATTTCAAACGCAATGGAAAAGGTTTCCAGTCCAAATTCAATCGTATGGAAAAGATAGCTTTTTGGACCTGGCTATTAAATTAAATTTTGATAAAATTTCAGCGCGTTTGCTTATCGTACAATAACCCAATAACTCCGAATGCTACGAAAATCGAAATCCGATAATAATACAATATTACGGACCCAATAGAACTGGTTTCGTTGAATTCTGAGAATGTGCCTCGGAAAGCAATTTTTAAATATCGAAAAAATTCAAAACTGAACAAATCACTTTCAAATACAATTTTGAAAGTTCTATTATCTTCAGTATTATTAATATGAATTTCCTAAGCCTTGAAAATATTTTTTTAACAAGCATAAATTTGAAGATTCGAAATTTTACCCCAAATTTCTATAAATAAATTTGATAATTAAATTGCTAAATTCAGAATTAAAATTTGAAATTCAAGCTTAAATTAATGATTCAGATATTTGAAATCAATTAAATATTTCAATTTCAAATGTTGAAAATCCTGAGTCGTCACATCCTTCCCCCCTTAAAAGAATTTCGTCTCGAAATTACTAGTTAAGAAGAATGATTCTTAACCCATTCGCTATCTTTCCAAAACCAAATAGTTTTATCAAATTTTTGTCAACACAAATCTCTTTATGAAAGATCCATTATCAATTCAACTAACTTTCCAAAATTAATAATAGATTCCAAACAACATTGTTTTCTTAACAATTCAAATTCAAATATAAATTCAAATTTCCAAAATTTTCTCAAAAATTTTCTAACTCCCTAAATTTTCGAAAAATTTCGCCAGCATCTCCTTTGCGCGGCTAGCTCGGTACGAATAGAAAATGCCACCACTGTCCCTCGGATTAAAAAAGAAAACGAAAAGCCAAGCGGCTGGGCAAAAAAATCATTAAATTTCATACTGAAATTCAAACACATACCTTTTTGTCGAGCAATTCAAAATTTGTCTTCGAAATCAAAATCCCAACTCCATTTCCTTTAATACACCTGTATATCCTGCTAGCCATAATATCCAATTACAACATTCAAATATCTATTTTGCACATTCCTTTACAAAATTTTCAATATATACTTCTTATACCATTTTTACTTCACGGTTGAAGTTATACATCCATTTTATTTCAATCTTACATTTTCAATTTCATTTTAATTCAACTTACACATCAATTCAATATGGATTCAATTTAACTTCTGAATATTGAATTTTATCAATTATCTTTCACTCACAACTGATTCATGTTACTATTTTAAATTAGTTTCGTTTACTAATTCACTACAATTCCAATTCATTTTATCTCAACCCATTTTTTTCTCCTTTATTATCTTTAGTTCACTTCGAACTAATTTTACAATTTCATTTTATTTCACACAATTCAAATTGGTTCTCTATATTCAGTTTCAATTCAACTTTTATTCTTTTATTCATTCCCAAAAATTCATTTTCAATTTACCATTTTCGTTTACAACCACTTATATTTAAATTCGAATTCAAATTCCATATGAATTCAATTCATTTCAAACCATATCAAATTTTTCATTCCTTCAATGAATTTCACTTACTAATTTTATTTTAATACTTTGATTTGCTAATCAAATTCAATTCCAATTCAGTTCTAGTTACAAATTCGAAATGAATTTCAACATTCAATTCACTTTCATTTATTTGCAATTGCGATTTCATTTATTCATTCACAATTTTAATTTCCACCTTTATAGATTTTATTCCAATCGTTTATTCTATAAGACTTCTCAAATTCACCTTCATACAAATTAACTCAAATTTTCAATCTCAATTCTTACATTCAATTTTCATTTCTTTTAATTCCACTTGAATTAAATTTTCCTTCCAACTTATTTTGTTTCTACATTTACCTTTTCTAACTTCTCTTTAAGTTAGATTTTTATTTTTACAACTTCAAATTTTACAAGTTATCAAACTTAATGATATTCCATAATTATTTTATATAGTATTCCAGAGTCTTTCCGTCTTTTCAAAACCATTTTTGGAGTCAATTCAAATTATCTTTTGAATTTCCAAAACAAACCATGTTTTCCAAACAACCTCAAATTTTAAATAATTTGGCAATAATTCCTCTTTTGCAAACTCGAAAATGAGCATTGATGATGCTGCAGCCATCACCGAAGTTATTTTCCAGCGACCGAAAAGAGTTTAGAGCTTTTATCCCTTCAATTTTTTTTAAAACCTTTTAAAACCATTTCCAAACTCAAAAGAATTTAAAATTTTCCAAATCTCTAATCTTTTCAAAATTTCAAAACTTTCAAACCCTTCCAATTCTTTTCAAAGCTTTTCTCTGGAATTCCATTTCAAATTACAAATCACATTTATAATTTATATTTACAAATCCTTTTTGTATATGAATTTTATTTCTCAGCTTTAAGTTATGATTTCAACTTCTTATTCAATAACCAATTATAATAATTTAATATTATCACTTCCTAACAAATAATCAACCATATACTATAATAATTTACAAAAAATATATTTCCTTTTATATATAAAATAGTTTTGGGTAAAATTATTTCATTTACCCTGATTTAAAACAATATTGTGTCGGCTTATCTTGTTTAAGAGTTTAGAAACCCCTATCGATACAGTTGGCCAAGCTGAACCGACCAGAATCTATAAACAATCATCCGATAAGTCAACACAATATAAAACAATTTTATATTCACTAACAAATATGCGCTCATATCTATTATTACACTCAAACTCGTTCTAGAGTACTACTAACTCTATTTCTAATGAGTAACACCCAACAGAGCCGAGGTTGTCGCTTAACCAATTGCTCCGATATCACATTCTAACAGTCCGATTTTACGACGCCCGAAAGTCGACATTAATTCGTCCACTATATCAAATGCCACACAATCGAATGCCGGAAAACCGAACCGTTAGGGTTTAAGAAGAATAAGATAGAAGAAGAGCACAAACAATAAACAGAATCTCACATTTCGCAGCAGAACAAATATAATAGATAAATGGATATCTTTAAACAAAATCACTTTATCAGTTTAAACATTACAATATCAGAGTATTACAACAACAACACACTAACAATGGCAGTTATAATAACCTGCCCTTATGGTTGAATACCCAGCGGTATTGTAACAACCCGCATATTTATCGATTATATATTTAAATATTTTATTTAAATATTTCACCGTTCATCGGATTTTGGTCCGAAAACCTACTTTTTGCAAACTGTCGAATTGGGACTCGAGACCACTTCCATCGAGTTCAAAATGACGTTTGCGACCTTTTTGAGTATAAGCTTCGATATGTTTGGAGAAAGTTGATTTTTGCCGCTTTTTACTTAGGACTTTGGTTTGGGCTGAGCCCATTAACCCCACTTAACTCAGTTCCAACCCTCTCCTCTTCATTCACTTCTCTTCTATTTTCCTAATACTCAAGCTTTTATGTTAATGGAGGGTGGAAGAGGAAATTAAAACTCCAAGCCCTAGCTTTCTTTGCAAATCCATGTTCTTGCTCCAAAGTTCAAGAGAACCCATTAGTAAGTTCTCTCTTCTTCTTCTCCAACTCATTCTCTCTTTGAATTTCAGAAAATTCCTAAACCTAATTTGGGAAATATTTCTCTTTTAAGCTTAGATTCAAGCTTCTAGAGTTGGATTTGAAGAGTGGTTGATTCCCCTTTGCTTTCAAGCTTCATCTTCATAAATTTAGTTCAAAGGTGAGATTTTTAATCTCACATCTATGTCTATATCTATCTTTGTTGTTAGGTATGAATCCCTAACATTTATTCATGTGCAATTGCTTTTGATTTGGATTGGTTTTGTGAATATATTTTTTTGGTGTTTGAAGCCAATTCTCTAAAAATCATAACTTTGATGTTTGATCATGCTTTAAGAGGTGTTTCGGAGAGCTTTTAAGGCCGGGTTGTCGCTAGGCATAAATCCTTAGTCGTCGTTGCTCGTCCGATCGCTCCCAATACGTTTTCGCCACTTTTGCCTAGGCAAATTGTTGCCTAGACCAGGTGACCTGACGTCTGGTGACCAAGTCCAGACGTCTGGTTTGGACCAGGAAAGCAAAAATGTATGCACGTATGTTATAAAAAAAAAGCCAGAGACTATTTTCAGACGTCTGAACCATCAAACCAGACGTCTGGATAGGTCTCAGACGTCTGACTTGAGGTTTCAGACGTCTGGGTGTTCTCTGGTTTATTTCCAGAGAACAAATCCAGACGTCTGGATTCCAAATCAGACGTCTGGAAATGTTTATTTTTGCCTATTCAGGCTGTTTTGTGTGAATTTTCATTGTATATTGATTTTAGCGATCCTATTAATCGTTATCACTTATTGTCGACTTTGATGACTTCTCTTTATGGATCTTTTTGGAAATATCCATTTCTATGGATTTGGTATCGATTTCTTTGGATTTATTCACGTCATCGAATGTGAATTTTAGTGATTGATTGTTCTACAATCATTTTTAAGATTTGTCACTTTAAAAATATAAAGGTTTCAATACTAGTATTAAATATCAAAACTTCTTCATCAAAACGATTTCAACTATATTTTCAATATCAAACTCGGTTATAAAACCGTTTTCCGATCTACTAGTATACACAAACCTTTACCTCACTCGTATGAGAAATCTAATTAAACGGCTTAGTAAAACAAGTGGTATGAAACGCTTGCGTTTACTTGTTCGGTTAATTCTTGGACTTGTTCGATTGAATCTCTTGTGACAATTTTCTAGTGGAAACTTACAATTTGTTCGTAAATATTTAAGTTAAGCTAGTGGTTATAGGACATGATGCTAAACTCATATATTTACTAGCTTAGTGTAATTGACACTTCTTGATGATCATGACGATCATCTTTGTGATTTAGACTAGCAATGTGCGATGTCTCTTTGTCTGCGAGGGAGACTAAACCCCGTTTTGTGGAGTTTCGACTCAATTTGGTGGGGTAGCAACCCATGGTCTTCGGGCCGTTTGTGGAGCTTCGGCTCAATTTGTGATGGTTAGCAGCCATGGAATTAGCATTCCGTTTGTGATACACGTGTTGGTGGGCTTTATGCTCCAGTTTGTGATAGGCCTCCCCCCTTTGTGATTTCTGGATTTCTTGAGATGATTTCTAGAATTTGTGTTTCACCAATATTCGTGATTTCCATTGATAAGTTTTATCAATATTTGTGCATTGGTGAATTTATGTGTCATTGACTTTTGTGATTGACATTGATATTATTGTCAATATTTATGCATTGGTGAATTTGTGTGTCATTGACTTTTGTGACTAACATTGATATTATTGTCAATATTTGTGCATTGGTGAATTTGTGTGTCATTGACTTTTGTGATTGACATTGATATTATTGTCAATATTTGTGCATTGGTGAATTTGTGTGTCATTGACTTTTGTGATTGACGTTGATATTATCGTCAATATTTGTGGTTTGGTGAACGAAATAAGGAGTATGACATTTCTTTGATTCTTGTGTAGATTTGGTGATATTAATTAATCTCTTGTTGATTTTCAATTACTTATATATATCACAGCTTGGCGTAGTGATTATTATGTGTTTAGTCATATCTCTTATTCTATATCGTTTCACCTGATATTTATAGCTAGACTGATCCGTTTATTATTTTCTTCTTAAATAATACTCGGGTCAGACCGAGATGTTACAAGTGCTTCTGCTTGACTTCTCTCTTGGGATTGATTCCTCTGACTTTTGGTTAACTACTTAGATTAGTAGTTTTTGTTGTATACATTTGATATATAGACTCCATAATGTATACTTATTCTTTTGTGTAGTTCATGTAACTATTCTTTTGTGATATTGAGGATCTTTTTAGACCAATACTCTGATATACACTTTCATGTGTAATATTCATATCTATTTCCGCCTTTGTGATATGAATTGTCTGTGACTGATTTGTGTTATGTTTATTTCTATATTTGTTTCCGAAGACCTTTATAGCCACTGTGTAGTAGCTTTGAGTTTGTGTCGGTATGTCGGATTTCCTCTTGAGATGAAAAGTTATATTTTTATCCGGTATATCGGTACTCGCATAAAGCAATTATACAGATGGTCGCTCCTCAACGGCCTTATTCTCCGTGCTAGTTGACAGCATTCACAGTAATGTTCTTGGCTAGCGTGGGTATACAGATAGGGCGTCACAGCTTGGTATCAGAGCCAAATTTCAGAACAATATGGAATATTATAACAAGGATCATCGCCCTAAGTCCATCTTAGGAGTCGTGCTTTAGGATTTAATTCGTGTCTTCGTACCGATTCATCCTATTTTCTTTATGATTCCTTGTTTTATCAATCAAGTTTGATTGAAATTTATTCTGAGAATAACTTTTTCCTCTTCTTTCTTTCTTAAAGAAGAGAAATGGTTAGACCTGGCCGTCCCTGCGCCGGTCAATCTAGTGCTACTCCCCTGGATGGAGTTTTTATGTCTGCTCAACAACTTTTGGATCTTGTAAGGAATCAAGAGTTTATCTATGCTTTGAGTAAGAACCCCGAAATGGTTCTACCTTTGAAACTTGAAGTTTTTTTCAATCAGCTTGTGGATGTTACTCTTCTTCATGGAGAGGTTGGTAAAGGAAGTGTTTGTGATATTGGGACTTCTAAGAAGAGGCATATTAAGTTCAAGAGCCTTAATCCCAATAAGAGAGTGAAGCAAACTACTTTTGTAGCAAAGACTCCAATCCCTAATCGTGGAGGATGCTACAATTGTAATTCTAAGGAACACTATGCGAATATGTGTCCAAAACCCCATTCTTGTCGCTATTGCAAGAAACCGGGTCATCTTTTATCTGCATGTCCCAAACTTTTGAATAAGGACATGAGAAAGCTAAATATTGTGCAAGCCCCTAGCAACTCTTCTCTTGGTCAAGGTATTTTTCACTCAATCCTTGATGGCATTGTTTTATTTCGTGATCTTCTTATTCGAGTTCTTTTTGATATGGGTTTCATCTCATTGTTTTTATATCAAAAGAACTTGTCGATTCTTTTTCTTTGAATATTATGGGCTTGTTGACTTCATTGAGAATTGCGAATCCGGATGGTAGATCCGCAACACTCAATTTGCTTTTGTTTAGATGTCGAGATTGTTTTATGTGACTTTTCTTTCCGAGCCGATATTTACTTTGGCTTCGGAATTGACTTTTTCTGTAAGGATTGGCCTAAATTGTGAAGCCCATATCCTATTTTTCCTAGTGGATTATTCATCTTCGACATTTTCAATCTGTTAAGCAGATTTCTATTTTTCCTTTGTGATTTTGATTCCAATTTGATGGCATCATTTTATTCCTTAAAACCCGCATGATAAGGAAAGTATTATTTCTCTCAATCATATCGTTTGAAAAATTTTCTGGTATTTTTGAGCTTGTCTTAGGATCATCACCTAAGCAATATCTTTTGTGTGGTGCTAAGGTCTTTTCAGTTTGACTTTATCACCGGTTTTCGTTTGCTACGAGTTGCGGAAGTTAGCATTCCACTTACCGCATTCCGCACTCGTTATGATTCTTATGAATGACTTATTTTGTCATCCAATTTGTCCAGCTTATTCCATCCATTTTATAAATCTAATATTCTATGAATATTTCGATGAGACCATTCTTGAGTTTATTGATTTTGGATGAAAATAGTAATTTAAAATTTTGCAAATCTTTTTCATAAGATTTATTTATAAGTAAAACTGGATTTTGTTCTTGAAACGAACAAAGAATATTCTTAAAACTTTTTAAGAGATTTATTTATCCTATAAAAGATGATTTTGTGATTGTATTGCCCGTTGAATGCTTTAAGAATTTTGGTCGATGCGCTTGATCAACGTTATCGATAGGAATTTCCTAAACGCTTTGATGTGACAATCAAACGCGATATATTAACTTGAAAAATGTAAATTCTTCTAAGAAATAATTTTTACATTGAAATAAATGTAATTCTGAAAGTTTTAATTTTTCGGGAAAGAGGATTATTTAAAAGAACTCTTCCTTTCGATACTCTTATTCTTGTGATTCCTGAAGGGGAACCAAGACTTTGCTATTTGTACCAATACTAGTCGTATTGGTTTGGAATGCCATTCTCTTGCAAAGGAGAACGTGCTATCCCTTGTGCTTCTAAATCATTATAGCTTCTCGAGACTAGATAGCCACTTATGATCTAGTGCTCTCGGTTAATGTTTTTGCTTTTGGAATTTGGCATCATAATATTTGGATGAGAAATTTTTTCTCTACCTCGATCATAAATCTTTGGAATATTTATGTTCTCTTAAGGAACTGCATGTTGAAACGAGTTCCTAGCTTCTTATGATCTTGATATTCTTTTTATTCCCGAAGGGGAAATCGTGTTGCCAATGCGTTTAGTCGTAAGCAACAAGTGGATGATTCTTTGATGTTGACCAAATGAAATTATCTTTTTGTCAAGTTCATCGGGCGTTTTGATGTACTTCGTTTTATTGAGTTTCATCTCATTTCTTTTATGAACTTGCGTCCGATGTTCTTTTAGTGTGTTTGGTTCATTGGACGTACCTTTTTGTACTACGTCGGTGTTTCGAAAATCATTCGGGCTTCGGTTCATTGGACGTACCGTTTTTGTACTGCGTCAGTGTTCCGAATTATTTGGGTTTTGATTCATCGGATGTACCGTTTGTACTACATCGCTGTCTTTGCTTTTGATTCATCGGATGTACCGTTTGTACTACATCGATGTCTTTGCTATTTGATTCATTGGATGTACCGTTTGTACTACATCAATGTCTTTTCTTTTTTGGATTCATTGGATGTACCGTTTGTACTACATCAGTGTCTTTGATTCATTGGATGTACCGTTTGTACAACATCAATGACTTTGATTTTTGATTCATTGGATGTACCGTTTGTACTACATCAATGTCTTCGCTTTTTGATTCATTGGACGTACCGCCTTTGTACTACGTCGGTGTTCCAAATTATTCGAGTTTCTAGTCCCTCGGGCGTACCGTTTTGTACTACGCCGTTGCACCGGCTCAATTTTCTGCTATTCTTGACGTTCCCCATGTCTTTTACCTACGGAAATGCCTTAGGGATTCCGGTTTTCATTCTTGAGCCCGGTGATATTGTGGAGATTGAAGTTTCACCAAATTTGACTTTTGAGCACCATTCTATTCGCATCATTGCTTTGGAGGTTGAGCTCCTTCGATATAAAGATATTCTTTTTGATAGAGGTTCAATGGTTCTCAAATCCTAAGGATTGCTCATGTGAAATCTTGAGAATTCATCGAACGAAAACTTTCGGATTTACTCCTTCGTGCTCTTTATGGTGAACTTCTTGATTCAAATTTTCTTTTGTGTTAATATGCTTCTATGGTTGTTACTTCTTATATTTCGTTCTTAATTATTGCGAGGACGCAATTTCTTTAAGGAGCGGAGTCTGTAACAACCCGCATATTTATCGATTATATATTTAAATATTTTATTTAAATATTTCACCGTTCACCGGATTTTGGTCCGAAAACCTACTTTTTGCAAACTGTCGAATTGGGACTCGAGACCACTTCCATCGAGTTCAAAATGACGTTTGTGACCTTTTTGAGTATAAGCTTCGATATGTTTGGAGAAAGTTGATTTTTGCCGCTTTTTACTTAGGGCTTTGGTTTGGGCTGAGCCCATTAACCCCACTTAACTCAGTTCCAACCCTCTCCTCTTCATTCACTTCTCTTCTATTTTCCTAATACTCAAGCTTTTATGTTAATGGAGGGTGGAAGAGGAAATTAAAACTCCAAGCCCTAGCTTTCTTTGCAAATCCATGTTCTTGCTCCAAAGTTCAAGAGAACCCATTGGTAAGTGCTCTCTTCTTCTTCTCCAACTCATTCTCTCTTTGAATTTCAGAAAATTCCTAAACCTAATTTGGGAAATATTTCTCTTTTAAGCTTAGATTCAAGCTTCTAGAGTTGGATTTGAAGAGTGGTTGATTCCCCTTTGCTTTCAAGCTTCATCTTCATAAATTTACTTCAAAGGTGAGATTTTTAATCTCACATCTATGTCTATATCTATCTTTGTTGTTAGGTATGAATCCCTAACATTTATTCATGTGCAATTGCTTTTGATTTGGATTGGTTTTGTGAATAACTTTTTTTTTTTGGTGTTTGAAGCCAATTCTCTGAAAATCATAACTTTGATGTTTGATCATGCTTTAAGAGATGTTTCGGAGAGCTTTTAAGGCAGGGTTGTCGCTAGGAATAAATCCTTAGTCGTCGTTGCTCATCCGATCGCTCCCGATACGTTTTGGCCACTTTGGCCTAGGCAAATTGTTGCCTAGACCAGGTGACCAGACGTCTGGTGACCAAGTCCAGACGTCTGGTTTGGACCTGGAAAGTAAAATTGTATGCACGCATGTTATAAAAAAAAAAGCCAAAGACTATTTTCAGACGTCTGAACCATCAAACCAGACGTCTGGATAGGTCTCAGACGTCTGACTTGAGGTTTCAGACATCTGGGTGTTCTCTGGGTTATTTCCAGAGAACAAATCCAAACGTCTGGATTCCAAATCAGACGTCTGGAAATGTTTATTTTTGCCTATTCAGGCTGTTTTGTGTGAATTTCCATTGTTTATCGATTTTAGCGATCCTATTAATCATTATCACTTATTGTCGACTTTGATGACTTCTTTTTATGGATCTTTTTGGAAATATCCATTTCTATGGATTTGGTATCGATTTCTTTGGATTTTATTCACGTCTTCGAATGTGAATTTTAGTGATTGATTTTTCGACAATCATTTTTGTGATTTGTCACTTTAAAAATATAAAGGTTTCAATACTAGTATTAAATATCAAAACTTCTTCATCACAACGATTTCAACTATATTTTCAATATCAAACTCGTTTATAAAACCGTTTTCCGATCTACTAGTATACACAAACCTTTACCTCACTCGTATGAGAAATCTAATTAAACGGCTTAGTAAAACAAGTGGTATGAAACGCTTGCGTTTACTTGTTCGGTTAATTCTTGGACTTGTTCGGTTGAATCTCTTGTGACAATTTTCTAGTGGAAACTTACAATTTGTTCGTAAATATTTAAGTTAAGCTAGTGGTTTTGGGACATGATGCTAAACTCATATATTTACTAGCTTAGTGTAATTGACACTTCTTGATGATCATGACGATCATCTTTGTGATTTAGACTAGCAATGTGCGATGTCTCTTTGTCTGCGAGGGAGACTAAACCCCGTTTTGTGGAGTTTCGACTCAATTTGGTGGGGTAGCAACCCATGGTCTTCGGGCCGTTTGTGGAGCTTCGGCTCAATTTGTGATGGTTAGCAACCACGGAATTAGCATTCCGTTTGTGATACACGTGTTGGTAGGCTTTATGCTCCCATTTGTGATAGGCCTCCCCCCTTTGTGATTTCTGGATTTCTTGAGATGATTTCTAGAATTTGTGTTTCACCAATTTTCGTGATTTCCATTGATAAGTTTTATCAATATTTGTGCATTGGTGAATTTGTGTGTCATTGACTTTTGTGATCGACATTGATATTATTGTCAATATTTGTGCATTGGTGAATTTGTGTGTCATTGACTTTTGTGATTGACATTGATATTATTGTCAATATTTGTGCATTGGTGAATTTGTGTGTCATTGACTTTTGTGATTGACGTTGATATTATCGTCAATATTTGTGGTTTGGTGAACGAAATAAGGAGTATGACATTTCTTTGATTCTTGTGTAGATTTGGTGATATTGATTAATCGCTTGTTGATTTTCAATTACTTATATATATCACAGCTTGGCATAGTGATTATTATGTGTTTAGTCATATCTCTTATTCTATATCGTTTCACCTGATATTTATAGCTAGACTGATCCGTTTATTATTTTCTTCTTAAATAATACTCGGGTCAGACCGAGATGTTACAAGTGCTTCTGCTTGACTTCTCTCTTGGGATTGATTCCTCTGACTTTTGGTTTACTACTTAGATTAGTAGTTTTTGTTGTATACATTTGAGATATAGACTCCATAATGTATACTTATTCTTTTGTGTAGTTCATGTAACTATTATTTTGTGATATTGAGGATCTTTTTAGACCACTACTCTGATATACACTTTCATGTGTAATATTCATATCTATTTCCGTCTTTGTGATATGAATTGTCTGTGACTGATTTGTGTTATGTTTATTCCTATATTTGTTTCCGAAGACCTTTATAGCCACTGTGTAGTAGCTTTGAGTTTGTTTCGGTATGTCGGATTTCCTCTTGAGATGAAAAGTTATATTTTTATCCGGTATATCGGTACTCGCACAAAGCAATTATACAAATGGTCGCTCCTCAACAGCCTTATTCTCCGTGCTAGTTGACAACGTTCACAGTAATGTTCTTGGCTAGCGTGGGTATAGAGGTGGGGCGTCACAGGTATGATAATATATATGGAAGTACGTCTCGCCATCCAGCTCAAACTCCAGGTCTCCACGGCATCTCTTTTTTCGACCTCGCTCTAGAATATTGATAACCTGACTCTATGCTGCCCGTGTGGAAAATTATGGGCACCCAGAGTTTAGAAAGGAAACAATAAACTCCAGAACAGTCATGGGACTGGTGTGAGATCTTAAAAACAGTTATACTTTAACAGAAGAATTTAAAAGATATCTGCAATGGTTTTTGGAAAATGAAACTACCATTAGGCCTCTCGGCACACACACAATGCAATCACACACTTGGGGAAGATTTCTCCTTATGATAGTCAAATATGCTCAATATGAGAAAACTCTTTTGATATTATTATTGGTGCATAGTGGAAAAAACGTTTGCAAGTATAATATTAATCTTAGCCAGCATACGTATCATTATAGTATGCCTACTGTAGCTACCATATTAGATGGGAGATTCTACAACTAAAACCGTACAAGGCGTGTATTGGTAATTGGATTTCTAACAGTGGTCAGGCTAAGGAACATCTTGGGCCACATGGGTAAGCCTCTGGAGGGACGCCCCGAAAACCTAACCGGATCTCTGCCAACACAAGGCTGGGTTACCTCTACAAAAATAGGTAACTACTGACATGAGTATGCCATCCCTCAGTTGTAAACAACCTTTATCCGAGGATCCTCAATACCAACAACCACAAAGTAATAAATTTATAGCAACAACATAGGTTAAGTATCTGGGCTCCATACTATGATACCACCTCTATCCAGAAGGAAATGAACACCCTAAGGGGCGCTACCCCCCTATAACCTTGCTACATCCTTCCTGTTTCAACCATTCCGGGGTGTGTGGTCCGACAAAGTCTCGTCCACAAAGCTACGCTTTTCACAAAAGCCATGCTTCGATCAACCAATGATCAAAAACACTTCGTATGCCACATTACCAAATTGGGAATGTATCACTAGTAACCATCAACTACGTAACCTCAGAGCTCGTATGACTCAGAGAAGGGTGTTAAGCTAAGAGAATAAATTCTCTACCACCAACAGAAATGTATTTGATAGAAACCAACTTTACATCTCAAAGTGTAACGTCAGATACACATCCATACAAGTCCGTTCCAGGATCGAACGAAACCGAAGGCACTTCCAAAGAAACTATGACGACCCAGAATTTTTAACAATTTAAAGTGGAATAATTAATTGATTTTAAATATTTAAAAGTTAATTATAACATGAATTCCAAATATTAATATTTACTTGATAATTAAATTATTGAATTATATAATTCGAAATTTGGTAAGATGTTGAATATGGAATTTTAAGCCGGTTAAAAATAATCTTAAGGCTTATAAAATTTATATTGATAGCACTGAAGGTAGTGAAAGTGTTGAAATTGAATTTGGAAAAGTTTTGTTAAGTATTAGAAATTTTATCATTTAAATCGATATTTAAAAATAGCCTCCGAGGCACAGTCTCGGAATTCGAAGAAACTAGTTCCATTAGATCCGTAATAGTTAGTTATTATTGGATTTCAATTTTCGTAGCAATCAGAGTTGTCATTTGACCCAGGCAGCTCAAAACGTAAAGAAGCTATTTTAATCGGTTTAATTTAAATTTGCTCGTTTGTTTCCATGACTTGCTCATATGATCGAATTAGCCTTCGAAACCTTTTCCATTGCGTCCTACATAGCGGTATAACATTATGAACGTCAGGTCGCATGCCTCATTAGGAGTTCGAAATTTCATGGTATGAAACACGAGATATTTTCGATAGTCAATTATATAAAATCAATTCAAAGTTTAAATTAAATCTCCCTAGTCATGTGATTATGATCTAGCTTATACCCGAAGCCTCCTTTAGGATATATGTCTTTATGTTTTTCAGACGAAATGAAACCGAAGTCAAAAAAAATTAATGGAGACGCAGGGCTAAATTGAGCTCGAACTCGAGGAGGAAGGGGTATTTTGAGCTCGAGCGTGGGGATGTCGAGCACACACTCTTCGATGGAGGTCTTGGCTTTCGCATATCGGTGGCAGGAGGTAGAGTGGTTAGGGTTTCGAGTCAGGGTTGCTACTCGACTTAGTCGATGGGATTTGGGAGTGCGATGTGAAGTTCGATTTTCAGGTGTGTTGTGAGTTGTCGAGCGCGAAGTCGCTTGGTGGCATTGGAGGTTCGCGAGGGCGGCGGTGGCTGGAGGTGAAGGATTTGTGCTCGACGTCGAATTGAGTGGAGATGAATTGGATGCTTAATCGAGGTGCAGCCTGCTTTGGGAAAATTGGTGATCGAGGTCAGGTCTGACAGTTTTTGCTTTATTTTAATTTTCCTAAGTTATATAATATATGTACATTAAAGAAGAGAAATTATTTTGTTGTTTACTACAGTGTTGAAATTTGAAATTTAGGTACTAACTATTATTACTTTTCGGATTGGGAAATATATGTAAGAATTTAGAAGAAAAAGGAAAAAAGGAAAAAATTAGTTTAGGAAAATTTAATTATTTGTTTAAATAAAGATTTAGTTAAATTAAATTTATGAAATGGAAATCAATTTATTTAGTTAACTTATATATGTGACAACCCGGAAATTTAACGTAATTATTTTAATAAGGATTTAGACTAATTAATTAAAATATAGACTTATTCTTTTGAAAAGAGATATATATGCATGTAATTATGGGAGAACTATGAAATTAATATAAGTATAAAACTAAATAATAAATAAGCAATTAAATGTTGATAGCTTAACTTTAGAAAGAAATAAGAATAAGTATTTATATTAGCAATGAATAATATCTGAAATAAATTTATGGTTAAGTAAACACATGAATGAACGTAAGTTCATTCTAGAACAGTATATATATATATATATATATATACACTTTAAGGGACATGGAAGACAAAAGAAACAATATGAATAGATGCATGTTGTACATAATGTAAATATCTTTGAACATGGATTATAAACATGAAACAAGACAAGCATCATTAATGAAGCACAAAATTGGTATCATATCAGCCTCCGAATGGGAAAGATCTCTCTGATCAAAATATACAAATCTTGTACCTAAATATACTTCAGCAGCATATTTCTTTTTATAGGTCATCTCAGCCAATTCGTTCATCAAACTAAGTACATCTTATTTAACATAAATATTAAACTTAAGTGTACAACAATATAAATGGTTATAAACATAAACATACAAAACATAAGTATAAAATATAATTATGAATATAAGATGTAAATATTAAATATACAAATAGATTGTTATAAATGAATGTTCGAAATTTAAATAAATAGAATAAAGTTTAGAAACTATGCTAACAATATTATAATAACTACGCATGAATATATAAGATAAGTTAGGAAAACAATAAACTGTAAAATACATTTGTACAATACATAATTTTTAACAAAAACTATAACAAAGATGCTATGTAAATCTGGTATGCAAAGAAGACAAGTATTCACATCATATTCAAAAATATCTTTGTACCAAAAACAAACAAAGATAAGTATCAGCCAATATCTTTATACAAATGTGTAAATATCAGTAAACAATAATTATGTGTGAACTAAATAAGAAAACAAATGTACTTACTAATATCTTCTCATCTGAAATAGCCTCCAGTCAGAAAAAAAAACATCACTCAACTCAAACAAGAACAGGAAGAACCCAGAGCAGATCCAAACTGCAGTTTTCTAATATGGAAAGTGTTCTCTGTTCACAGTATCTTCAAGTGAGTGAAACATCTGGTTTTAAATTTATGTATTTGCTTGTTTTTTTTGGTATGTGTTTGCTGTATAATTTAAACAAACAAACTCTATGAATTTTCTGTTGCTCTGGAAATCCCTGAAGACCTGTTCTTCCATATGTTTAGTACAAAGCAAAGAACAGTAGGGAATTTTAGTGTTTCTTCTTACAAAACACTTTAAAACTTAGGATTTAAATTTAATAATTTTGATTAAAACTAAAATCAGGGATGGGGTTTTGTTGTGAAGGTTGACAGAGAGTATTGATACTATAAATTCAAAGTTCACAGTAAGGAAAAAAAAGGAAAGCGATCATATGATTAAATTTCGAATATTTTAAATTGATATTTTGATTATATATCTGGAATACATATTCAAAAATAGGATTTTTAGAGCAAGACTGAAAATTTTTAGTTTGGAAATGTATGAGTAGTTTGCAGATGATCAAAAATTACATTTTCATCAATTTTTGTTAACTCAACAAAGTTTAGAGGTTGAAATTCGTAGAGAGGCTAGTTTGATAATCTACGAAGTCAGGAAAAATATTCGTTTAATTTTCTATTGTAGTAAGTGATGGATTGAGGCAACAATATGGTTTAGCACGCGATTTTGAATAGATCGGAGACGAAGTGATTTCGCCTCCCCTAGGTGATCGAGTGGCACGGTATGCGAAGGAGTGTCAGCGTGGAAGTTAGGGTTGTCACGGCCGGAGTTTCAAGGCCCCTGGGTGGTTGTCGTCGCCAGAATGTGGAAATGGTTACCGGAGCTTTTAAGGCCTGAAAGCTCGAATTTATCAAATCTCGATTCGCGAGTTCGTTCAGGGAATGGGTGGTCTCGACCGATATAGTAATCAATGGTCGACTTGGGGGTGTTCGTCTTAGGCATCGAAGAGTTGACGGCGGCGCGTGCAAGTGCACGGTGGTCACGTGCACGAGTGATGATCTGGTTTGGGTTTTTGATGAGACACTCGCGTATGTGATGTTGCTGCGTTGGGTTCGAGTGCGAGTTACTGATACTTTTGATTTTTTACTTAACGTTTTGAACTTAAACTTGTATAAAAGAAAAACAAATAGAAGAAGATAGATATGAGAAAATGAGAGAAGGGAGTCGAGGTTATGGGTGAGACATTGGTAGTTCTTCTCGAGCAAAGCAAAGGGGAAGTCTTGGTTTTTTTTTCTAACTACAGTATTGTTGCATATAAAAATGAAGCTAAGTAGAAATGTTTCAACCGTAAGTTAAGATTTTAAATCAAGTTCTAAATTGTCTTAATTAATGCCTAACGATGTTTTGAACTCCTATTATTTTAATAATTAAGTAATTAATTTAAGTTAAAACAATAAATAAATTATTAACATTAAAGATTTGTAGTTAATAATAATTTGATTTTCAAAGCTAAGGAAGGATTCTTTTTAAAAGGGTTAGTGAAGATGATTCATCATTCAATTAATTATTTTTAGAAGGCAATTTAGAATAATTAAATTATAATTGTAATTAGAGTTTGGATTAATAAATGATTAATTGATTAATAAATTTGTAGTTAACTACTTAAAGTAAATTCACGATTGATTAGTAGTTAAGTAATTAAGTGATTTAATTAACTAATGGCTAATGATTGATTTAACTGGTAAATAAGGAATACTTAATTGGTAATTAAGATGTGTTAATCAAGTTTATTATATAATGGTAAAAGAGAAAAAATAATTAATCTGCAATTAAGGTTCATTATTTGGGTTTAAGCGTAATCAAGGGATGTGTTACCCGATTGAAATTAAATTATTGGTTAATTAAAGGTAATCTCTTGGAGGTTAATTTGATGAGGTTAGTGAAGAAATTCATATTTTACAGGACGTAATAAATTAAAAAGAAACTACTTAATGGAAGTAATTAAAGGGAATTACTTGGGAAAGTAATTACAGAGGGGTAATTACTGTTTATGAGTAATTTGGATTGGCTAATGGATGCAATTAATTAATTTTAATTGATTAATTAAGTATAAATCTTTATGGAGTTTGGTTAAGTATAATTACTTAAAGAAAGTAATTAGACACTGATGGAAATTTTAGCGTAATGGAAGGATTAGTAATCAGGGAGGATTATCTAAGATAAAGGGTTTTGGAATGGTAAATCAATTAGGTTGTAATTAATAAGAGGACCTAAAGGTAATTATTTTAATTCGATTATGGGTAATAAAATTATTCGAAATGGTATGATTGGTTATCTTACTTATGTATGATAAGCGATTGTTTAAATGCCTGAATTGATTGATACCCCTGATATGAAATGGTTCGTGATATGATGTATTGGATGGGCAGTGATAATGCGGTTATATTAATAATGAATTGTTGAATAAAAGGTGACACCTTTATTTAAAATTGAATTACATTTCACTTGAAGGACATATGTTAAGATGTACTAAATTCGAAGAGACCAGAGTCGGGTATTAGAAATACCCGAAACCACTACGATTCTTTGTAGATTGATATGTGAAATCAACAGGCTGGAATGGGATGATTTAAGTAAATTGGGTCATTTAATCTAAGAATTGATATTTAGGAATTGATGTGTAAAATAAGCAATTTCTATAGAAAATTTTGAATTTGTAAATTGAGACGAGTTACCCCGGGTTTTAAGTAAGCTTTGTTCTAGTATTTTGTGTTAGATGGGTCTACTCACGCTGGTTTCCAGCCTGACCCGGGTGTTACTTTGGTGTAATGCTCGGTCAGACAGAGTATTATATATTTTCAGGTAGGTACGTTCTGGAGCTCAGGAGGCGAGCTGGATGGCAATATCGTATAGAGTATTCCGCCGTATTTATATTATTGATAATCTGAGTCATGATAATTATAAATATTCTGTGACTGTATATAATGTGAACTCTGATGTATATTAAATGTAATCGATAGATATAATATTCTTTTGTAAACTATTATTTTATATTATATTTTATCCGCTGCGAATGTGAGATGTTTGGTGTTTCTATTCTTCTTCTTCCATCTCTTTCTTCTTTTTCATAACTATCTGGAATTTTCGGCTTTGAAAATTCCGGGTCGTTACATTTGGTATCAGAGCAGAAAGGTTAAGCGAGAACCTTGGCTCTGGAGGGGATTACTCATTTAATAGAGTCCATAGTACTCTATAATGAGTTGAGTGAATATATATATATATATATATATGTGTGTGTGTGTGTGTGTGTGTGTGTGTGTATATATATATGAGAGCGTACTTGTTATATTCTTATATAAAGGCTTTAAATGGTTTTATATATAAGTGTATTTTGATATATATAAAGCTATATTTCCTTCTAATAAATGGTAAGGTGATTGGTTGTTAAATTGTAGAATTAAATTAAGAAGTAATATAAAACACAACCAAATTGAAATCTTGAATTAGAATTAAATTAGGTGATAACAGAAATACAACCAAATTAAAAATTAAATAAAATTGCTTACAAACATTGAATGAACAAAGTTAATTTGGTTTAGAGGGTTAAACCAACTTTTGAGAATATAACTCGAATTTAAATAATTCGAGATGGTTTAAAATTGAGATTGAAATTGAATTAGTTCAAATTGAATCTGATTTGAATTAATTGGATTAAATTGAAATAATTGAAATTGAAGTGGGTTCAATTGAATGGATATTAGTCCAAAGTAATTGGAATAATCTTGGAATTGTAATTTAAGTGGAATTAGTTTAAAATCAAAAAGCAATTTGAAATCTAAATTGTAAATGAAATTTATAAGATGAAATAAACTTCATAAATAAATGAGATTATAATTTGAGATAGAATTTCCAGAAAATATTTGAAAATAATGTAAGGTGAAAATTCTAGAGTAATGTTGAAATATGAAGTGGATGGATTGGGAATTAGGAATTTTGGGAAAAATTTAAAATTCCTTTGGATTTGGAAGTGGCTTCCAAAGGTTTTGAAAATAATAATAATAATAATAGTATTATTTCAAATATATTTTTGTGTTGAATTTGAAATCTGGGAGATTTGAAGAAAAAAATTATTTGGAAACGTTTTTAAAGAGATAAAAGCATTTAACTCTTTTGGTCACTGTGAAATAACGTCGGTGATGATTGCAGCATCATCAATGTTTATTTTCGAGTTTCTAAAAGAGAAATTGCTACCAAAATGTTTTTTAATTGGAATTGTTTGTGAACTGGTTTTGGATTTGAATTCAAAGAGATAAATGAATTTGCCAAAGGAATTTTGGATATAGTTGAATACTAGGGTGATATTGAAATTTTGGAAATTTGTTTAAATTCTAGAATCTTGATAAAATGTTTATAGAATAAAAAAAATATAAGTAGAGATAAGTTGAAATGAAGAATTGGACTCAGAAATTTGAGATTGTTTAAAAACTTTAAATAAAAGTTAATTTGGTTTAAAAAGTTAAATCAACCTCTGAGAATTTAACTCGAATTTATGTAATTCGAGGTAGTTTAAAATTCAAGATTGAAATTAAATTAGTTCAAAATTTAATTTGGTTTGAAGTAATTGGATTGGGGATTGAAGATGTCTAAGTTTAAAAAAAAATTAAATGGGAAATTGGATTGGATTAAATTGAAGTGATTTGGATTCTGAAATTAAATTGATAATAATTCAAATTGATTGGAATAATATGAACTTATAATTAAAATTGAACAGGATTAAAATAAACTAGAATTTGATTTAAATTTGGGAAGGAATCACGATTGATTCAACTTGAATTGAGAATTAATCAAGTCCAATGGAATTTGGAGTTATTTGAATTGGAATTGGGTTAATTTAAATGGAGATTTAAATTGAATTGTTGGGGAAGTGAACAGTTGGCTCTTGTCTATTTTCAATATAAATTGTTTTGATATAAACTTATTTTTCTAAGCTATTAAATATATACAACCTTTCTTTCTTAAAGCAAAATTATTTTATATACTTGTTTTACGATTATTTTTGAAGCTATTTAACCATTTTTCAACTATTTTCTAAACTAATTATTATTTTTTAACTATGTTACAAATTAATTACTATTTTACAACTATTTTACAATTATCTAAAATTCCTGAAATTATTTAACTATTTTCCAACTAACTTACTATCAGTTAACTAGTTTACAGCTATTTTGCAAACTAATAATTATTTTTCAACTACTTATCTACTTTTAAAATTTTCAAGCTATTTTCTAAAAATAAACTGGTCGGAGTTCAAACTGTTATTGGAAAAATACCCAACTGAGATGAGAATTGAAGTAATAATCCAAATGGGGATTAATGTAAAGGTGAATAAGGAATGTGAAATGGTTCTTTTGAACTGAAAGAATATTTTGAGAAATATGAAATGAATAAAGATGGAAATTGGATATTTCTATGGTTTTTGAGAGTGTTTGGAGTATAAAAGGGTTTTATACAAGAAAGTAAGGATCTAAAGTTTTAAATTTTTTTATATATATATAAAGGATCTTATGAGGATTTTGGGAAAGACTTTTGATTTTTGGGAAAAATCAATATTGAGTTTTGGAAAGCCTATTTTGAGAATTATCGATTTTGGGATAATCGATTTTGTGTAAAGGAGCTTTGTATGATATCATACTAGGTGTATGATTTGAAGATACTAAATGTGTATAGTATAAAATATTTTGATGATGGCTTTGGGGAAAAAGGCGCTCCCTTGAAATGAACTTCTCAGGAGTGCCACTGGGTGGTGCTGCCTTGAGCCCAAGGGGGTTCTAAAGTTGATCCTGTGAGGAGTCCGGACAAAACTAGTTCCTGAGGATTATGAGTAGTGTATACCATAGCGGAAGTCGTGTGTGCCGCGGAGAGCCAACAGTTTACGTTTGATTTTATATCGGTAGACTGCGACCTATGGTATAACATAGCGGAAGTCGTGTGTGCCGCTGAGAGCCAACAGTCTGCGTTTGAGTTTATCTCGGTAGACTGCGACCTATGTAGGAGTGGAGAAGTTTCGTTTTGACAGAGAGATCAGAGGCCGCGGAGAGCCTGCAGTTACATGGACTTTTGTTGTGACTGCAACGTAACCCTGGATGTAACTGTGATCTATTGTGTGGGTTCCATGGCGTAATCAGAGGCCGCGGAGAGCCTGCAGTTACATGGACTTTTGTTGTGACTGCAACGTAACCCTGGTATGTAATTGTGACCATGGATGGGGGTGATGATTTCCAGAGCATTCTCACCAAAGATATTTCCTCTATTTCAAAATGTTTTCTATATTTTCAATAAAATTATTTCCCAAGTATTTTCACTGGGTGTTGAAAACGGGTCTGCTAAGTACTTATAGATTTTCAGTCGTATGCCTGATCAACGTATGACCGAATTTCTGTAAGGACAAGGATGGATTTGTCGAAACATCGAGTTATAAAAGTTTTTATAAAAATTATTTCAAAAATATTATATTGATTTTTAAAGTAGTTTAAAAATGATCAAAGAGAATTTATCTGATATTAAACATTTTGGTAATTCTAGCTTCGTTCTTTTCGAGGACGAAAAGTTCTAAAGGGGGGAGGAATGTGACAACCAGGAAATTTAACGTTATTATTTTAATAAGGATTTAGACTAATTAATTAAAATATAGACTTATTCTTTTGAAAACAGATATATATGCATGTAATTATGGGAGAACTACGAAATTAATATAAGTATAAAACTAAATAATAAATAAGCAATTAAATGTTGATATTTAACTTTAGAAAGAAATAAGAATAGGTATTTATATTAGCAATGAATAATATCTGAAATAAATTTATGGTTAAGTAAACACATGAATGAACGTAAGTTCATCCTAGAACAGTGTATATATATATATACACACACACTGTAACAACCCTAGTTTTGGCGATTACCTGTATATATTGAATTATAATGGTAGTTATAATTTAGTATTGTGAACTAAAAATAAATTGGTGATTTAAATTATTCATTTGGAATAAACAATGGATTTTAGGGAATAAAGGTGAAAAATAAAATTTTGAAACTTTACTTGGTTAATTAAGTTAAAAATGAGCTAATCATGATTTTAATATAAGAAATGCAATAATTTTGATAATTATTGCCAAATATTTCTTTTATATATTTTTAAAAGAAGCATTTCATTTAATAAGTGGTATATTATAATTAAGAATGGAAAATTTGGTTTAAAAATAAATTTTTGGTTGTAAAATGTTGAAAAAAATGGTTTGTTATATTTTATTGCACAAGAAAATAATTTTTATGTAATTTTTGGAGTTAAAAATAGAGTTTTATATGAATTATTGTGTAATTGTGTATTTAAGCAAAATAAGAGTTTTTATAACGAGAAATATTTTTATAGCTAAATTATCTTTTTATTTGTTGTAAAAAAAAATGTTTATGAAACACAAAAATATGTTTGTACAAATTGTAGAGATGAAATCATGTAAATACACATATGTTGTATTATGTAAATATGAAAGTGTTAGGTTAAATTTAGTGCTAAATTAAATTTACTTGGGCTAAATTTAATTGTTTGGGTCATAGCCCATGTTGACTTAGCCTGTTAAGAGAAGAGAAACCATCCTTCTCTCCTCTTTCATTTTTTTTGTACGTTCATTTTACTGTAACCAGAAAACAAAAAGAAAAGAAAAGGTTATTCCTCTTTCAAACCCTAGGCTTCAAATCTCCAATTAATCCAAGTGTTTGCTGAAATAAATCAATCTAAAGCTATATTTCTCAGGTAATCAACTCCAAAACTTATTCTATTTCATCAAATTTGAATTTTTGCAATAGGTAGATTGTTAGTAATAGGGTTTTCTTGCTTGCATGTTGTTGTAGTGTTGTTTATAGGTTATAGAAGCTAAAACTCAAGCAAAAGCTCCAAGCTTTCAACATTAGTTCGAGTTTTTGCATTCCTACAACAAGGTGAGTTAATCACTCACACTACTAGCTTTAATATACGAAAAATTTTTAGTTTCTATTTGAATTAATTGGCTGGGATGTCGATTGAATTGCTTTCAAGTTTATTGTGGTTTGCTAAAAATTATTTATGAAAAATTGCTGCAGTAAAACAACAATATCTTAATGCAAATTTACCCGAATCAGCTCAATCTTTCTGCAGTTGAAAGAAAACTCTGTTAGCTACATCTTCTCTTTTAATTACTTTCTGAGATTCAATTGTTTATAGGGTCGAAATTTAGTTTGAAACTGATGTACACAGCTCTGCCCTGTGCAATTCTGTTTGTTGAAATCTGATCTTAAAATCGCTATAACTTTTGAACGATAAATCGGAATTGAGTGAAACTTTTTCCAGTTGAAGTGTATATTTATAGGGAACAACTTTTATGTTTCATGTTTTCTGTAATTTTGAGTTAGCTATGTCTAAATTTGATTTTTCTACTGCTAACCCGAGAGCAAAACCAATATTTGCTCTCTCATTGAAGCTGAAACGAATTTGACCATTACTACTTCGTTTCTTAACCGATTTTGATGATCTTGGTCATTCCGGAAGGCTTAGAAATTAAGCAACAACTTTTATTTTATTCATTTTGCCCGATTTAGATGTTATCTGTGCTAAAATTGCAATTGTTTATCACTATCCCATAAATGCATAAGTTCAGGCTGAGTTTGATGTTTTGTTTAGTAATTTAATCACAACTTTCTTGTTTCAAATCGGAATTTAGAAATTTTAGATGTTCTGGAATTCTTGTGAAATATGCCACAACTTTGATGTTTTTAGTTTTGAATTATTTTGAAGTCTACGTAGTGAAAAATTGACCTTTTCATCGCTGGCCTGTACTGATAGCCAGGGCACATAATTTTTTTTTGTTTTGGTAGTATTTCGATCATAACTTTCACGTTACTGATCAGAATCATGAAATTCAAGATGTTCTGGAATCCCTAGGAAATATGCTACAACTTTTATGTATTAAATTTTGTATGATTTTGTTGTTTAAATGGTGGAAAATTGATGTTTTTACTGCTGGCCTGTCATTGACAGCCACAATATTTATATATTTGTCCGATTTCGGCAATTTCATATGCATTCTTTTGCAACTTTTTTTTTATTTATGAAATTTGATGCTAATATTTGATCATTTTTTTCCAGCAATGGACTAATCATGTTAGGATGAGATTTGAATTTAAATTAATTTGAATTCGATTTAAATTTGAACATCGGTTTAAGCCGATTAAATTGCAAATTGATGTTTTCTTGAGTTTTAAAAATCCGAATAAATTTCAGAAAATCTCCTAACATCATGGTTGGAGTAAGAAATGTTTTTATACATTTTTAGAGGTTTTTAAACAATTATTCTTTATTTTTAAGGCTTTTAAAATTATTAAAATCCTTTTTAATGATGTGTTTTCCCTCAAAATCTTTTAGATAAATTTCTAAAATTTGTTTTATAACACTGTTTTCTCAAGTAAAATGTTTTATAATAAATTTTTATTTATTTTAATTACTTTTACATTATTCGAACGTATGAGAAAGAGAATTAAACGATTTAGTAAAACACGTGGTATGGGACATGTGCGTTTACTATTTCGGTTAATTTTGGACTTGTACGATCGAAGCTATTTGAGAATATTGATTCTGAGATGCTTTGCCATTTTATGGCATATTTTGATTTTTGTAATTCCTATGTATTGGAATTATTTAAGATGGCCAATATTTTGCAAACACTATGGTTTGAGATCTCCTATATAGGAGTATTGTCGATGAGATCCATCACGATGTCTTATTTACTTGTCAATGATATAAGGCAAGTCTTGAGTTTATGATTTCATATTTTGAGATTTATGGTTCATGAGAAACCATCATGATATTTTCACTTGTCGATGAGATGAGACAAGTTACGATGTCATTTAATGCTTGTCGATGAGATGAGACAAGTATGGTGGCTCTTTGTCACTCGTCAATGAGACTAGGCGAGATATAAATTTCTGAGTTTTATGATGTTTCTAGTGTGGCATCGACTAATGGCTAGTAAACCGCTAAGTGCGAATGTGTGGTATGGGATACACGTTAACACTTTTCGGGTTCCTATCCGTGAGTTTGTGACACATTCACGATGTTTACCTAACGGAACTGCTTGAAGAGGTGTCAGCGACCTTGTCATGAGGATGAACTGCTTTGGAAGGTGTTAGCGACCTTGTTAGGGCTGACAAAACGGCTTGAAGAGGTGTCAGCGACCTTGTCATGAGGACGAACTGCTTTGGGAGGTGTTAGCGACCTTGTTAGGGCTGACAAAATGGCTTGAAGACGTGTCAGCGACCTTGTCATGAGGACGAACTGCTTTGGGAGGTGTTAGCGACCTTGTCTAAGGCTTCGGCCATCTGAGTTTAGCACATGCAGCATTGCTGCGGCATTATAATTGGGATTTGGCCAATCCGGATTTTCTGAGTTTTCTGTTTTATTGTGATCTCACCTTTTTGGGATGTTTTATTACATTGATAGCCTAGTGCTATATGAGATGTTATATATATGGTGATTTCAATTAGGATGTTTTGAACTCTTATCGAGTTCCTTGAGTTATGAGTTTAGATAATTTCAGGATTTTACAGGATATTCTGTGTTTTGCCATTTTGGCGAGTTGAGATTGAGATTTATATACATTTATACCGATGAGACGAGGTATAATTGAGTTTGGAGATTCTTTTATATTTGAGTTTTGGATCATCCTACTTGAGAATATCTTATGTTTTCCTTTTTGGCGAGAATTTATATTAATGTTTCACCTTTTGAGGAGATATGGTTCATGGAAACCATGTAGACATTTTGTGATGTCGCCGATGATATGAGGCGAATGTTTATATTATTTGAGTATTATTATTGAACTTACCTCTTTTGAGGTCATTGCATACTTAAGTGACATTATTTCACTTAAGGCATGAGTTGTATTCTTTCTGTTGCCTCTTCTCATTCGAAAAGAATTATCACTTTGTATCTTATGCTTCATATTGTCATCTATCCTCATTAACTGATTATTTTAGCTAGACTGACCCGTGTACTTTGTACTCGGGTCAGACCGAGTTGTTTCAGGTTAGCTATCAGTTATGGGACTTTGCTTTGATGCATCTGCTTGGATATCAGCCTAGAACTTTTGTTTAGTTTACATTCCTTTCAGCTTGACTCTGATGTATTTATATTTGATTCGATGAATATTGTGTGGTCGAATACCACCTTTATTGTATTCATATTGTATTGTACTAAACATGTATCAGTGTATATGTATATATATGATGTTTATTACTGTTCTGTGATGTGCTTTACATATAGTTATTGTATTTTGTTCTGATAAATCCATTAGCCACCTATAATTTTGGATTAAGCATTTACTATGTATGTCGATCCATTGAGATAGAAAAGAAAAATCATAATGCATTTATCGACGTATTCAGTAGATGCTTAAGACAAAGTTATAGATGGTCGCCCTTAACCAGCCCTATTCTCCGCTTTAGTAGACGGAATCACTCGTTAATTCTCTTTACTAAGGTGGGTCTTGGGGTGGGGCGTTACAGCTTGGTATCAGAGCTGTGGTCAGAACAGAGTAGAAAAATCATAGAACAGTACGTATATCATGATACGTCGAAGTACAATACGAATGAATCACTGTCCTTTATTCGAACTTGTTTTCAAATCGTGCTTTGCTTCTTTTTCGAGTACTGGGATATGTTGAGATGGAATATGTCTAGGAATATATATTGTATTCTGTAGTATTCCATAATTGAGTTTGATGTTATCTTATCTTATGAATGATTTTAATTAGGATTATTCTATTCTTATTTTTATCGATACGAGTGAGTTCGTATCGATGAAGCTTATTGATTCCTTAGAGTATTCTTGTTGTGTTCCTTTGAGAGTTGTGAATCGTATTGAGGGGATCCATAACGATTGGCTCGTTTTGATCATTCTGAGATTTTATTTGATGTTGCTTTTGTGAGTATTTGTTTGTTACTCACAATCTTGAGATGCATTTGATTTTAGATGGATTGACTTATTTGATATTAAGTCAAATCCTTTGTTTTATAGGATCCTATTGTATATTTAGGTTTCCTATTTTGATTGGTTTATTATTTCCATCACTTTGGAATGTTAATGATGATTCCGAAGTTTTTGAATTCACTCTTGAGTATCGAGATGATGATGACATATCTCGAATTTCAGTCAAGGCGACTTTGTTGAGTTTTGATGAGTCCGTTTGGGTTTGATATCCAGTCGGGCAATCGAGTGTTGAATTAACCTTATTCCTGGCTTTTAGCCTTCGGCTTTCCTTCCACGAGGACATCCACTAAGGAATGAGGTGAGTTTCTAGATTGTTCGAGTTTGATTGAGTTTATCATTCAACTTCGTTTGAGTGTTCTTTTCATATACTCAATCAATGTTATCCTTTAGCATTACTCCGACTGAAGTAGTGATTCATGGATTGTGTGCTTCTTCTCCTTTGAGAAGAATATCTTGCTTATCCTGTATCTTGATGATTTTTTGGAGTGGCTCGTGACATCGTAAGATTGACGAACACTCTATCTCCTTCTGTTGATTTTGAAAATCGAGTAGTCAGGGAATATCTCGATGCATTCTCTTAATGTTCTTTGGTCTGAGTTTTGAAGCTATATAAATATGAGTTTTAAAGAGAAATTTAAGCTTTGAGATATTAAAAAAAAAAAATTCAAGGAATATTTTGAGAATATATTTACAAGAGTATTTCTTTTATAGAAATAATTTGAGAATGTTGGGTTGTCCATCGAGTAGTTAAGAGTTCTGGTCGATACGCCTGATCAACGTTATCGATAGAAATCTCCTAAATGCTATGATGAGGCAATCAGACACGATGGTTTGTGTTTTAAAAAATTGAGATTTTGGAAATAATATTTGAGATTAAATATTAAATTTATTTTTGAATGGTAATTGCAGCCATTGATTTAGAGACGAGTATCAGAGTGGCGAGGCAGTTTTGATCATTTGATCGACTCTGCAGCCAACGGACATATCTATTTATTGGAGATTCAGTCGCGAGGCAATGCCATTTATTTATATATTTATTTTGAAATTATAAAGATGAGAATATAAATGAGATTATTTTTGAGCTATGCTTTATTAGAAGTATATTTTGAGATTTTAGAATATATATTATATACATTGGATGTTTTGGAAGAGTATAATAAGAGAATTTAAACCCTAAATTTATTTTGAGGGATTTATTATGGATTTACAAAATTCTTTGGAAATTAATTTTGAAGCAAGAGTAGAAATTTGAATTTTAACTTTGAGTTTTAAATTACTTACTATGTAATATAGTAAAGAGTTTGAGAAATTTTCAAATGTTGAAAATTAAGTTTTAAAAATTTAAAAGATGTTAAGATTTAAAAAAAAATCTAAATATCTTGGATTGAAAAGTAATTTGAGCTTATATCCTTATTTCTTGAGTATATTCTATCCTCGAGTTAGTATCAACGACATGCATTATCGCGGTCGTTCGAGTTTGGTGGCCTTTTAAGAAGTCGTTTCGTGATTTATTCATCTTGTCTATTGTGTTTATCTTGTTGAGAGGATGTTCTTTCCATATTATTTTGCAGAAAATCTTATTGATGATATTCTTTATTGCTTAGAGTTCAGGTTTAAGTGAGGTTGATCCCGACTCTATTCATAGAGTTTTGTGAAATCATTTTCGATTGATTAATTGTTGAGCGTCTTATTGAGTTCTGTTTCGAAGATGGGATATCTTCGAAATTCTTTCGAGATACTTGGAAAACTTGATGGTTTGCTAATCACTATATTAGCATTTGATGGGACATTGGATTAACCAAGTGAGTTTTTCCTTGTTTCTCTCTACCATTCTATGTTGAGAGTATGAATGATTTGAGTTTCGAGCTTGTCTTTTATCCTTTATCGATTGAATTTTTGTGATGTTTACGGCTCTTTTTCTAGAAAATTGCGGGGACGCAATTTTTATAAGGGGGGAGTCTGTAACAACCCTAGTTTTGGCGATTACCTGTAAATATTGAATTATAATGGTAGTTATAATTTAGTATTGTGAACTAAAAATAAATTGGTGATTTAAATTATTCATTTGGAATAAACAATGGATTTTAGGGAATAAAGGTGAAAAATAAAATTTTGAAACTTTACTTGGTTAATTAAGTTAAAAATGAGCTAATCATGATTTTAATATAAGAAATGCAATAATTTTGATAATTATTGCCAAATATTTCTTTTATATATTTTTAAAAGAAGCATTTCATTTAATAAGTGGTATATTATAATTAAGAATGGAAAATTTGGTTTAAAAATAAATTTTTGGTTGTAAAATGTTGAAAAAAATGGTTTGTTATATTTTATTGCACAAGAAAATAATTTTTATGTAATTTTTGGAGTTAAAAATAGAGTTTTATATGAATTATTGTGTAATTGTGTATTTAAGCAAAATAAGAGTTTTTATAACGAGAAATATTTTTATAGCTAAATTATCTTTTTATTTGTTGTAAAAAAAAAATGTTTATGAAACACAAAAATATGTTTGTACAAATTGTAGAGATGAAATCATGTAAATACACATATGTTGTATTATGTAAATATGAAAGTGTTAGGTTAAATTTAGTGCTAAATTAAATTTACTTGGGCTAAATTTAATTGTTTGGGTCATAGCCCATGTTGACTTAGCCTGTTAAGAGAAGAGAAACCATCCTTCTCTCCTCTTTCATTTTTTTTGTACGTTCATTTTACTGTAACCAGAAAACAAAAAGAAAAGAAAAGGTTATTCCTCTTTCAAACCCTAGGCTTCAAATCTCCAATTAATCCAAGTGTTTGCTGAAATAAATCAATCTAAAGCTATATTTCTCAGGTAATCAACTCCAAAACTTATTCTATTTCATCAAATTTGAATTTTTGCAATAGGTAGATTGTTAGTAATAGGGTTTTCTTGCTTGCATGTTGTTGTAGTGTTGTTTATAGGTTATAGAAGCTAAAACTCAAGCAAAAGCTCCAAGCTTTCAACATTAGTTCGAGTTTTTGCATTCCTACAACAAGGTGAGTTAATCACTCACACTACTAGATTTAATCTACGAAAAAATTTTAGTTTCTATTTGAATTAATTGGATGGGATGTCGATTGAATTGCTTTCAAGTTTATTGTGGTTTGCTAAAAATTATTTGTGAAAAATTGCTGCAGTAAAACAGCAATATCTTAATGCAAATTTACCCGAATCAGCTCAATCTTTCTGCAGTTGAAAGAAAACTCTGTTAGCTACAACTTCTCTTTTAATTACTTTCTGAGATTCTATTGTTTATAGGGTCAAAATTTAGTTTGAAACTGATGTACACAGCTCTGCCCTGTGCAATTCTGTTTGTTGAAATCTGATCTTAAAATCGCTATAACTTTTGAACGATAAATCGGAATTGAGTGAAACTTTTTCCAGTTGAAGGGTATATTTATAGGGAACAACTTTTATGTTTCATGTTTTCTATAATTTTGAGGGTAGCTATGTCTAAATTTGATTTTTCTACTGCTAACCCGAGAGCAAAACCAATATTTGCTCTCTCATTGAAGCTGAAACGAATTTGACCATAACTACTTCGCTTCTTAACCGATTTTGATGATCTTGGTCATTCCGGAAAGCTTAGAAATTAAGCAACAACTTTTGTTTTATTCATTTTGCCCGATTTAGATGTTATCTGTGCTAAAATTGCAATTGTTTATCACTATCCCGTAAATGCATAAGTTCAGGCTGAGTTTGATGTTTTGTTTAGTAATTTAATCATAACTTTCTTGTTTCAAATCGGAATTTAGAAATTTTAGATATTCTGGAATTCTTGTGAAATATGCCACAACTTTGATGTTTTTAGTTTTGAATTATTTTGAAGTCTACGTAGTGAAAAATTGACCTTTTCATCGCTGGCCTGTGCTGATAGCCAGGGCACATAATTTTTTTTTGTTTTGGTAGTATTTCGATCATAACTTTCACGTTACTGATCAGAATCATGAAATTCAAGATGTTCTGCAATCCTAGGAAATATGCTACAACTTTTATATATTAAATTTTGTATGATTTTGTTGTTTACATGGTGGAAAATTGATGTTTTTACTGCTGGCCTGTCATTGACAACCACAATATTTATATATTTGTCCGATTTCGGCAATTTCATATGCATTCGTTTGCAACTTTTTTTTTTATTTATGAAATTTGATGCTAATATTTGATCATTTTTTCCAGCAATGGACTAATCATGTTAGGATGAGATTTGAATTTAAATTAATTTGAATTCGATTTAAATTTGAACATCGGTTTAAGCCGATTAAATTGCAAATTGATGTTTTCTTGAGTTTTAAAAATCCGAATAAATTCCAGAAAATCTCCTAACATCATGGTTGGAGTAAGAAACGTTTTTATACATTTTTAGAGGTTTTTAAATAATTATTCTTTATTTTTAAGGCTTTTAAAATTATTAAAATCCTTTTTAATGATGTGTTTTCCCTCAAAATCTTTTAGATAAATTTCTAAAATTTGTTTTATAACACCGTTTTCTCAAGTAAAATGTTTTATAATAAATTTTTATTTATTTTAATTACTTTTACATTATTCGAACGTATGAGAAAGAGAATTAAACGATTTATTAAAACACGTGGTATGGGACATGTGCGTTTACTATTTCGGTTAATTTTGGACTTGTACGATCGAAGCTATTTGAGAATATTGATTCTGAGATGTTTTGCCATTTTATGGCATATTTTGATTTTTGTAATTCCTATGTATTGGAATTATTTAAGATGGCCAATATTTTGCAAACACTATGGTTTGAGATCTCCTATATAGGAGTATTGTCGATGAGATCCATTACGATGTCTTATTTACTTGCCAATGATATAAGGCAAGTCTTGAGTTTATGATTTCATATTTTGAGATTTATGGTTCATGAGAAACCATCATGATATTTTCACTTGTCGATGAGATGAGACAAGTTACGATGTCATTAAATGCTTGTCGATGAGATGAGACAAGTATGGTGGCTCTTTGTCACTCGTCAATGAGACTAGGCGAGATATAAATTTCTGAGTTTTATGATGTTTCTAGTGTGGCATTGACTAATGGCTAGTAAACCGCTAAGTGCGAATGTGTGGTATGGGACACACGTTAACACTTTTCGGGTTCCTATCCGTGAGTTTGTGACACATTCACGATGTTTACCTAACGGAACTGCTTGAAGAGGTGTCAGCAACCTTGTCATGAGGACGAACTGCTTTGGAAGGTGTTAGCGACCTTGTTAGGGCTGACAAAACGGCTTGAAGAGGTGTCAGCGACCTTGTCATGAGGACGAACTGCTTTGCGAGGTGTTAGCGACCTTGTTAGGGCTGACAAAATGGCTTGAAGAGGTGTCAGCGACCTTGTCATGAGGACGAACTGCTTTGGGAGGTGTTAGCGACCTTGTCTAAGGCTTCGGCCATCTGAGTTTAGCACATGCAGCATTGCTGCGGCATTATAATTGGGATTTGGCCAATCCGGATTTTCTGAGTTTTCTGTTTTATTGTGATCTCACCTTTTTAGGATGTTTTATTACATTGATAGCCTAGTGCTATATGAGATGTTATATATATGGTGATTTCAATTAGGATGTTTTGAACTCTTATCGAGTTCCTTGAGTTATGAGTTTAGATAATTTCAGGATTTTATAGGATATTCTGTGTTTTGCCATTTTGGCGAGTTGAGATTGAGATTTATATACATTTATACCGATGAGACGAGGTATAATTGAGTTTGGAGATTCTTTTATATTTGAGTTTTGGATCATCCTACTTGAGAATATCTTATGTTTTCCTTTTTGGCGAGATTTTATATTAATGTTTCACCTTTTGAGGAGATATGGTTCATGGAAACCATGTAGACATTTTGTGATGTCGCCGATGATATGAGGCGAATGTTTATATTATTTGAGTATTATTATTGAACTTACCTCTTTTGAGGTCATTGCATACTTAAGTGACATTATTTCACTTAAGGCATGAGTTGTATTCTTTCTGTTGCCTCTTCTCATTCGAAAAGAATTATCACTTTGTATCTTATGCTTCATATTGTCATCTATCCTCATTAACTGATTATTTTAGCTAGATTGACCCGTGTACTTTGTACTCGGGTCAGACCGAGTTGTTTCAGGTTAGCTATCAGTTATGGGACTTTGCTTTGATGCATCTGCTTGGATATCAGCCTAGAACTTTTGTTTAGTTTATATTCCTTTCCGCTTGACTCTGATGTATTTATATTTGATTCGATGAATATTGTGTGGTCGAATACCACCTTTATTGTATTCATATTGTATTGTACTAAACATGTATCAGTGTATATGTATATATATGATGTTTATTACTGTTCTGTGATGTGCTTTACATATAGTTAATGTATTTTGTTCTGATAAATCCATTAGCCACCTATAATTTTGGATTAAGCATTTACTATGTATGTCGATCCATTGAGATAGAAAAGAAAAATCATAATGCATTTATCGACGTATTCAGTAGATGCTTAAGACAAAGTTATAGATGGTCGCCCTTAACTAGCCCTATTCTCCGCTTTAGTAGACGGAATCACTCGTTAATTCTCTTTACTAAGGTGGGTCTTGGGGTGGGGCGTTACACACACACACACACTTTAAGGGACATGGAAGACAAAAGAAACAATATGAATAGATGCATGTTGTACATAATGTAAATATCTTTGAACATGGATTATAAACATGAAAAAAGACAAGCATCATTAATGAAGCGCAAAATTGGTATCATATCAGCCTCCAAATGGGAAAGATCTCTCTGACCAAAATATACAAATCTTGTACCTAAATATACTTCAGCAGCATATTTCTTTTTATAGGTCATCTCAGCCAATTCGTTCATCAAACTAAGTACATCTTATTTAACATAAATATTAAACTTAAGTATACAACAATATAAATGGTTATAAACATAAACATACAAAACATAAGTATAAAATATAATTATGTATATAAGATGTAAATATTAAATATACATATAGAGTGTTATAAATGAATGTTCGAAATTTAAATAAATAGAATAAAGTTTAGAAACTATGCTAACAATACTATAATAACTACGCATGAATATATAAGATAAGTTAGGAAAACAATAAACTGTAAAATACATTTGTACAATACATAATTTTTAACAAAAACTATAACAAAGATGCTATGTAAATCTGGTATGCAAAGACGACAAGTATTCACATCATATTCAAAAATATCTTTGTACCAAAAACAAACAAAGATAAGCATCAGCCAATATCTTTGTACAAATGTGTAAATATCAGTAAACAATAATTATGTGTGAACTAAATAAGAAAACAAATGTACTTACTAATATTTTCTCATCTGAAATAGCCTCCAGTTAAAAAAAAAAACATCACTCAACTCAAACAAGAACAGGAAGAACCCAGAGCAGATCCAAACTGCAGTTTTCTATTATGGAAAGTGTTCTCTGTTCACAGTATCTTCAAGTGAGTGAAACATCTGGTTTTAAATTAATGTATTTGCTTGTTTTTTGGTATGTGTTTGCTGTATAATTTAAACAAACAAACTCTATGAATTTTCTGTTGCTCTGGAAATCCCTGAAGACCTGTTCTTCTACATGTTTAGTAGAAAGCAAAGAACAGTAGGGAATTTTAGTGTTTCTTCTTACAAAACACTTTAAAACTTAGGATTTAAATTTAATAAATTTGATTAAAACTAAAATCAGGGATGGGGTTTTGTTGTGAAGGTTGACAGAGGGTATTGATACTATAAATTCAAAGTTCACAGTAAGGAAAAAAAAGGAAAGCGATCATATGATTAAATTTCGAATATTTTAAATTGATATTTTGATTATATATCTGGAATACACATTCAAAAATAGGATTTTTAGAGCAAGACTGAAAATTTTTAGTTTGGAAATGTATGAGTAGTTTGCAGATGATCAAAAATTACATTTTCATCAATTTTTGTTAACTCAACAAAGTTTAGAGGTTGAAATTCGTAGAGAGGCTAGTTTGATGATCTACGAAGTCAGGAAAAATATTCGTTTAGTTTTCTATTGTAGTAAGTGATGGATTGAGGCAACAATAAGGTTTAGCACGCGATTTTGAATAGATCGGAGACGAAGTGATTTCGCCTCCCCTAGGTGATCGAGTGGCACGGTATGCGAAGGAGTGTCAGCGTGGAAGTTAGGGTTGTCATGGCCGGAGTTTCAAGGCCCCGGGTGGTTGTCGTCGCCAGAATGTGGAAATGGTTACCGGAGCTTTTAAGGCCTGGAAGCTCGAATTTATCAAATCTCGATTCGCGAGTTCGTTCAGGGAATGGGTGGTCTCGACCGATACGGTAATCAATGGTCGACTTGGGGGTGTTCGTCTCAGGCATCGGAGAGTTGACGGCGGCGTGTGCAAGTGCACGGTGGTCACGTGCACGAGTGATGATCAAGTTTGGGTTTTTGATGAGACACTCGTGTATGTGATGTTGCTGCGTTGGGTTCGAGTGCGAGTTACTGATACTTTTGATTTTTTACTTAACGTTTTGAACTTAAACTTGTATAAAAGAAAAACAAATAGAAGAAGATAGATATGAGAAAATGAGAGAAGGGAGTCGGGGTTATGGGTGAGACATTGGTAGTTCTTCTCGAGCAAAGCAAAGGGGAAGTCTTGGGTTTTTTTTTCTAACTACAGTATTGTTGCATATAAAAATGAAGCTAAGTAGAAATGTTTCAACCGTAAGTTAAGATTATAAATCAAGTTCTAAATTATCTTAATTAATGCCTAACGATGTTTTGAACTCCTATTATTTTAATAATTAAGTAATTAATTTAAGTTAAAACAATAAATAAATTATTAACATTAAAGATTTGTAGTTAATAATAATTTGATTTTCAAAGCTAAGGAAGGATTCTTTTTAAAAGGGTTAGTGAAGATGATTCATCATTCAATTAATTATTTTTAGAAGGCAATTTAGAATAATTAAATTATAATTGTAATTAGAGTTTGGATTAATAAATGATTAATTGATTAATAAATTTGTAGTTAACTACTTAAAGTAAATTCACGATTGATTAGTAGTTAAGTAATTAAGCGATTTAATTAACTAATGGCTAATGATTGATTTAACTGGTAAATAAGGAATACTTAATTGGTAATTAAGATGTGTTAATCAAGTTTATTATATAATGGTAAAAGAGAAAAAATAATTAATCTGCAATTAAGGTTTATTATTTGGGTTTAAGGGTAATCAAGGGATGTGTTACCCGATTGAAATTAAATTATTGGTTAATTAAAGGTAATCTCTTGGAGGTTAATTTGATGAGGTTAGTGAAGAAATTCATATTTTACAGGACGTAATAAATTAAAAAGAAACTACTTAATGGAAGTAATTAAAGGGAATTACTTGGGAAAGTAATTACAGAGGGGTAATTACTGTTTATGAGTAATTTGGGTTGGCTAATGGATGCAATTAATTAATTTTAATTAATTAATTAAGTATAAACCTTTATGGAGTTTGGTTAAGTATAATTACTTAAAGAAAGTAATTAGACACTGATGGAAATTTTAGCGTAATGGAAGGATTAGTAATCAGGGAAGATTATCTAAGATAAAGGGTTTTGGAATGGTAAATCAATTAGGTTGTAATTAATAAGAGGACCTAAAGGTAATTGATTTAATTCAATTATGGGTAATAAAATTATTCGAAATGGTATGATTGGTTATCTTACTTATGTATGATAAGCGATTGTTTAAATGCCTGAATTGATTGATACCCCTGATATGAAATGGTTCGTGATATGATGTATTGGATGGGCAGTGATAATGTGGTTATATTAATAATGAATTGTTGAATAAAAGGTGACACCTTTATTTAAAATTGAATTACATTTCACTTGAAGAACATACGTTAAGATGTACTAAATTCGAAGAGACCGGAGTCGGGTATTAGTAAATACCCGAAACCACTACGATTCTTTGTAGATTGATATGTGAAATCAACAGGCTGGAATGGGATGATTTAAGTAAATTGGGTCATTTAATCTAAGATTTGATATTTAGGAATTGATGTGTAAAATAAGCAATGTCTATAGAAAATTTTGAATTTGTAAATTGAGACGAGTTACCCCGGGTTTTAAGTAAGCTTTGTTCTAGTATTTTGTGTTAGATGGGTTTACTCACGCTGGTTTCCAGCCTGACCCGGGTGTTACTTTGGTGTAATGCTCGGGTCAGACCGAGTATTACATATTTTCAGGTAGGTACATTCTAGAGCTCAGGAGGCGAGCTGGATGGCAATATCGTATAGAGTATTCCGCAGTATTTATATTATTGTTAATCTGAGTCATGATGATTATAAATATTCTGTGACTGTATATGATGTGAACTCTGATGTATATTAAACGTAATCGATAGATATAATATTCTTTTGTAAACTGTTATTTTATATTATATTTTATCCAATGCGAATGTGAGATGTTTGGTGTTTCTATTCTTCTTCTTCCATCTCTTTCTTCTTTTTCATAACTATCTGGAATTTTCGGCTTTGAAAATTCCGGGTTGTTACACTTGGTATCAGAGCAGAAAGGTTAAGCGAGAACCTTGGCTCTGGAGGGGATTACTCATTTAATAGAGTCCGTAGTACTCTATAATGAGTTGAGTGAATATATATATATATATATATATATATATATATATATATATATATATGAGAGCGTACTTGTTATTTTCTTATATAAAGGCTTTAAATGGTTTTATATATAAGTGTATTTTGATATATATAAAGCTATATTTCCTTCTAATAAAGGGTAAGGTGATTGGTTGTTAAATTATAGAATTAAATTAAGAAGTAATATAAAACACAACCAAATTGAAATCTTGAATTAGAATTAAATTAGGTGATAACAGAAATACAACCAAATTAAAAATTAAATAAAATTGCTTACAAACTTTGAATGAACAAAGTTAATTTGGTTTAAAGGGTTAAACCAACTTTTGAGAATATAACTCGAATTTAAATAATTCGAGATGGTTTAAAATTGAGATTGAAATTGAATTAGTTCAAATTGAATCTGATTTGAATTAATTGGATTAAATTGAAATAATTGAAATTGAAGTGGGTTCAATTGAATGGATATTAGTCCAAAGTAATTGGAATAATCTTGGAATTGTAATTTAAGTAGAATTAGTTTAAAATCAAAAAGGAATTTGAAATCTAAATTGTAAATGAAATTTATAAGATGAAATAAACTTCATAAATAAATGAGATTATAATTTGAGATAGAATTTCCAGAAAATATTTGAAAATAATGTAAGGTGAAAATTCTAGAGTAATGTTGAAATATGAAGTGGATGGATTGGGAATTAGGAATTTTGGGAAAAATTTAAAATTCCTTTGGATTTGGAAGTGGCTTCCAAAGGTTTTGAAAATAATAATAATAATAATAGTATTATTTCAAATATATTTTTGTGTTGAATTTGAAATCTGGGAGATTTGAAGAAAAAAATTATTTGGAAACGTTTTTAAAGAGATAAAAGCATTTAACTCTTTTGGTCACTGGGAAATAACGTCGGTGATGACTGCAACATCATCGATGTTTATTTTCGAGTTTCTAAAAGAGAAATTGCTACCAAAATGTTTTTTAATTGGAATTGTTTGTGAACTGGTTTTGGATTTGAATTCAAAGAGATAAATGAATTTGCCAAAGGAATTTTGGATATAGTTGAATACTAGGGTGATATTGAAATTTTGGAAATTTGTTTAAATTCTGGAATCTTGATAAAATGTTTATGGAATAAAAAAATAATATAAGTAGAGATAAGTTGAAATGAAGAATTGGACTCAGAAATTTGAGATTGTTTAAAAACTTTAAATAAAAGTTAATTTGGTTTAAAAAGTTAAATCAACCTCTGAGAATTTAACTCGAATTTATGTAATTCGAGGTAGTTTAAAATTCAAGATTGAAATTAAATTAGTTCAAAATTTAATTTGGTTTGAAGTAATTGGATTGGGGATTGAAGATGTCTAAGTTTAAAAAAAAATTAAATGGGAAATTGGATTGGATTAAATTGAAGTGATTTGGATTCTGAAATTAAATTGATAATAATTCAAATTGATTGGAATAATATGAACTTATAATTAAAATTGAACAGGATTAAAATCAACTAGAATTTGATTTAAATTTGGGAAGGAATCAAGATTGATTCAACTTGAATTGAGAATTAATCAAGTCCAATGGAATTTGGAGTTATTTGAATTGGAATAGGGTCATTTTAAATGGAGATTTAAATTGAATTGTTGGGGAAGTGAACAGTTGGCTCTTGTCTATTTTCAATATAAATTGTTTTGATATAAACTTATTTTTCTAAGCTATTAAATATATACAACCTTTCTTTCTTAAAGCCAAATTATTTTATATACTTGTTTTACGATTATTTTTGAAGCTATTTAACCATTTTTCAACTATTTTCTAAACTAATTATTATTTTTCAACTATGTTACAAATTAATTACTATTTAACAACTATTTTACAATTATCTAAAATTCCTGAAATTATTTAACTATTTTCCAACTAACTTCCTATAAGTTAACTAGTTTACAGCTATTTTGCAAACTAATAATTATTTTTCAACTACTTATCTACTTTTAAAATTTTCAAGCTATTTTCTAAAAATAAACTGGTCGGAGTTCAAACTGTTATTGGAAAAATACCCAACTGAGATGAGAATTGAAGTAATAATCCAAATGGGGATTAATGTAAGGGTGAATAAGGAACGTGAAATGGTTCTTTTGAACTGAAAGAATATTTTGAGAAATATAAAATGAATAAAGATGGAAATTGGATATTTCAATGGTTTTTGAGGGTGTTTGGAGTATAAAAGGGTTTTATACAAGATAGTAAGGATCTAAAGTTTTAAAAATTTATATATATATATATAAAGGATCTTATGTGGATTTTGGGAAAGGCTTTTGATTTTTGGGAAAAATCAATATTGAGTTTTGGAAAGCATATTTTGAGAATTATCGATTTTGGGATAATCGATTTTGTGTAAAGGAGCTTTGTATGATATCATACTAGGTGTATGATTTGTAGATACTATATGTGTATAGTATAAAATATTTTGATGATGGCTCTGGGGAAAAAGGCGCTCCCTTGAAATGAACTTCTCAGGTGTGCCACTGGGTGGTGCTGCCTTGAGCCCAAGGGGGTTCTAAAGTTGATCCTGTGAGGAGTCCGGACAAAACTAGTTCCTGAGGATTATGAGTAGTGTATACCATAGCGGAAGTCGTGTGTGCCGCGGAGAGCCAACAGTTTACGTTTGATTTTATATCGGTAGACTGCGACCTATGGTATAACATAGCGGAAGTCGTGTGTGCCGCTGAGAGCCAACAGTCTGCGTTTGAGTTTATCTCGGTAGACTGCGACCTATGTAGGAGTGGAGAAGTTTCGTTTTGACAGAGAGATCAGAGGCCGCGGAGAGCCTGCAGTTACATGGACTTTTGTTGTGACTGCAACGTAACCCTGGATGTAACTGTGATCTGTTGTGTGGGTTCCATGGCGTAATCAGAGGCCGCGGAGAGCCTGCAGTTACATGGACTTTTGTTGTGACTGCAACGTAACCCTGGTAAGTAACTGTGACCATGGATGGGGGTGATGATTTCCAGAGCATTCTCACCGAAGATATTTCCTCTATTTCAAAATGTTTTCTATATTTTCAATAAAATTATTTCCCAAGTATTTACACTGGGTGTTGAAAACGGGTCTGCTAAGTACTTATAGATTTTCAGTCGTATGCCTGATCAACGTATGACCGAATTTCTGTAAGGACAAGGATGGACTTGTCGAAACATCGAGTTATAAAAGTTTTTATAAAAATTATTTCAGAAATATTATATTGATTTTTAAAGTAGTTTAAAAATGATCAAAGAGAATTTATCCGATATTAAACATTTTGGTAATTCTAGCTTTGTTCTTTTCGAGGACGAAAAGTTCTAAAGGGGGGAGGAATACGACAACCCGGAAATTTAACGTTATTATTTTAATAAGGATTTAGACTAATTAATTAAAATATAGACTTATTCTTTTGAAAACAGATATATATGCATGTAGTTATAGGAGAACTACGAAATTAATATAAGTATAAAACTAAATAATAAATAAGCAATTAAATGTTGATAGCTTAACTTTAGAAAGAAATAAGAATAAGTATTTATATTAGCAATGAATAATATCTGAAATAAATTTATGGTTAATTAAACACATGAATGAACGTAAGTTCATTCTAGAACAGTATATATATTTATATATATATGTACACTTTAAGGGACATGGAAGACAAAAGAAACAATATGAATAGATGCATGTTGTACATAATGTAAATATCTTTGAACATGGATTATAAACATGAAACAAGACAAGCATCATTAATAAAGCACAAAATTGGTATCATATCAGCCTCCAAATGGTAAAGATCTCTCTGACCAAAATATACAAATCTTGTACCTAAATATACTTCAGCAACATATTTCTTTTTATAGGTCATCTCAGCCAATTCGTTCATCAAACTAAGTACATCTTATTTAACATCAATATTAAACTTAAGTATACAACAATATAAATGGTTATAAACATAAACATACAAAACATAAGTATAAAATGTAATTATGAATATAAGATGTAAATATTAAAAATACAAATAGAATGTTATAAATGAATGTTTGAAATTTAAATAAATAGAATAAAGTTTAGAAACTATGCTAACAATACTATAATAACTACGCATGAATATATAAGATAAGTTAGGAAAACAATAAACTGTAAAATACATTTGTACAATACATAATTTTTAACAAAAACTATAACAAAGATGCTATGTAAATCTGGTATGCAAAGAAGACAAGTATTCACATCATATTCAAAAATATCTTCGTACCAAAAACAAACAAAGATAAGTATCAGCCAATATCTTTGTACAAATGTGTAAATATTAGTAAACAATAATTATGTGTGAACTAAATAAGAAAACAAATGTACTTACTAATATCTTCTCATCTGAAATAGCCTCCAGTCAAAAAAAAAAAACATCACTCAACTCAAACAAGAACAGGAAGAACCCAGAGCAGATCCAAACTGCAGTTTTCTAATATGGAAAGTGTTCTCTGTTCACAGTATCTTCAGGTGAGTGAAACATCTGGTTTTAAATTTATGTATTTGCTTGTTTTTTTGGTATGTGTTTGCTGTATAATTTAAACAAACAAACTCTATGAATTTTCTGTTGCTCTGGAAATCCCTGAAGACCTGTTCTTCCATATGTTTAGTACAAAGCAAAGAACATTAGTGTAACAACCCGCATATTTGTCGATTTTAATATTTTACTTAAATATTTTATCGGTACTCGAAATATAGTCTGAAAAGCTACTTTTTGCATACGGTCGAATTAGGACTCGGGACCACTCCCATTGAGTTTAAAATGCCGTTTGCGACCTTTTTGAGTATAAGCTTCGATATGTTTGGAGAAAGTTGATTTTTGCTACTTTTCACTTTGGGTTTGGTTTTGGGCTCAGCCCTATGATAACTTATGCTCAAATCTGAGCCACTCTTCCCCACTCACCCTCATTCTCTTCTCTTTTCAGTTTTTATAACATTAATGGTGGGAGAGATTGGAAATTAAAAACTCCAAAACCCTAGTTTCTCTTGCAAATCAAATTCCTAGCTCCAAACTCAAGAAGAACCCATTGGTAAGCTTCTCTTCTTCTTCTCCAACTTATTCTCTTACCAATTTCAGAAATTCCTAAACCTAATTTTGGGAATGTTCTTGTTTTTGAGCTTAGATTCAAGCTCAATTGGGTTGTGTTGAAGAGAGGTTGATTCTCCATTTGCTTTCAAGCTTCTTCTTGTTTGATTTTGTGAAAAGGTGAGAGTTTTATCTCACATCTTAGTTTATAATTATCTTCGATTGTTAGATATGAATTCCTAACACTTATTCTTGTGCAATTGATTTTGGTTTGGATTGATTTGGTGTATATTCCAATTTTTGGTGTTTTGGTCTAATTTATGAAAATCCTTTTATGGATATTTGGACATTGATATTTGAAGCGTATCGAAGAGCCGTTTAGGCTGGGTTGTCGTTCGATGTAATTCCTTAGTCATCGCCATTTGCTCGATTGGTCGTTTCTGATATTCGTTTGGCCATTTATGGCCTAGGTTCAGGGAATGCCCTGAACCCCAGATTCAGAGGTCTGAAACGTGAGATTCAGACGTCTGAATATTGTCTTGGAAGTTTTCTATTCCCAGATTCAGACATCTGAATATGTGGTTTCAGACGTCTGAATTGGCTTATTTTCAAACAGAAAGAAAATAGGCTAAAATATGCCTATTTCAGACGTCTGAAACATTTGGTTCGGACGTCTGAATCGTGTTCTGGGAATTTTTATATTTCCAGATTCAGACGTCTGAACCACTTGTTTCAGACGTCTGAAACTGTTGTGATTTTGCCTTCTTGCCTTTTGTTTGAGAATTCCAATTTAAATCGATTCGTGATAATCCTATTTGTTGTTATCATTTATTATGACTTTGATGACTCTTTTTAGGGATTTTTGAATATCCATTTCGATGGATTCTTTATCGGTTTCTTTGGATTTTATTCACGTCTTCGAATGTGAATTTTAGTGATTGATTGTCCTTACAATCTTCTTTGTGATTTGTCACTTTAAAAATATAAAGGTTTTCTATACTAGTAGTAAATATCAAAACTCTTTCCTCAAACGATTTCAATACTATTTTAATACCAAATTCGTTTATAAAACCGTTTTCCAATCTATTAGTATATACAAACCTTTACCTCACTCATATGAGAAATCTAATTAAACGACTTAGTAAAACGAGTGGTATGAAACGCTTGCGTTTACTTTGTTGGTTAATTCTTGGACTTTTTTGATTGAAACTCTTGTGACAATTTTCTAGTGGAGATCTACAATTTGTTCGCAAATATTTAAGTTAAGCTAGTGGTTATGGGACATGATGCTAAACTCATATATTTACTAGCTTATTGTAATTGACACTTCTTGATGATCAATGATGATCATTTTATGGTTTATACTAGCAATTGTGCGATGTCTCTTTGTCTGCGAGGGAGACTAAGCCCCGCTTTGTGGAGTTCCGACTCAAATTGGTGGGGTAGCAACCCACGGTCTTTGGACCATTTGTGTGTCAGGTATTCGGACCATTCGTGTGTCAAATTAGTGGCTAGCTACCATGAGATAACTTCTCGTTCATCTGTTACAGCTGTTGGTGAGTTTTCATGCTCCCGTTCGTGTGATAGGCCTTCCCCCTATTTTGTGTGATTTCTGGATTTCGTGTGTCGAATTCTGGAATTTTCTTCTTCACCTATTTTTGTGATTTCTATTGATATGATTTATCAATTCTTGTGCACAGGTGAATTCGTGTGTCATTGACTGGATTTCTTGTGTTGATTTCTAGAATTTGTGCTTCATCAATTTTCGTGATTTCCCTTGATAAGTATTGTCAATTTTTGTGCATTGGTGAATTTGTGTGTCATTGATTTTTGTGATTGACTTTGATATAATCGTCAATATTTTTGGTTTGATGAACGAAATATGGAGTATGACATTTCCTTTGATTCTTGTGTAGATTTTGTGACATTGAATAATCCCTTGATGATTTTCAACTGCTTATATATCACAGCTTGGAATTGTGATTATTATGTGTTTAGTCATATCTCTTATTCTATATCGTTTTATCTGATATTTATAGCTAGACAGATCCGTTTATTATTTTCTTACTAAATAATACTCGGGTCAGACCGAGATGTTACAGGTGCTTCCGCTTGACCTCTCACTTGGGATTGATTTCTCTGACTTTTGGCTTACTACTTAGATTAGTAGTTTGTTTTGGTGTATACATTCGAGATATAGACTCCATAATGTATACTTATTCTTTTGTGTAGTTCAAGTAACTATTCTTTTGTGATATTGTGGATCTTTTTAGACCGCTACTCTAATGTACACTTATTAGTGTAATATTTATATCTATTTCCGCCTTTTTGATATGAATTGTCTGTGACTGATTTGTGTTATGTTTATTTCTATATTTGTTTCCGAAGACCTTTATAGCCACTGTGTAGTAGCTTTGAGTTTGTGTCGGTATGTCAGATTTCCTCTTGAGATGAAAAGTTATATTTTTATCCGGTATATCGGTACTCGCACAAAGCAATTATACAGATGGTCGCTCCTCAACAGCCATATTCTCCGTGCTAGTTGACAATATTCTCAGTAATGTTCTTGGCTAGCGTGGGTATAGTGGAGGGGCGTCACAGCTTGGCATCAGAGCCAAACTTTGGAACAATATGGAATATTATAACAAGGATCATTGTCCTAAGTCCATCTTAGGAGTCGTGCTTTAGGATTTTGTTCGGGTCTACGTACCGTCCCATCCTATTTTATTTTATGATTCCTTGTTTTGTCTATCAAGATTGCTTGATATTCAATTTGGTGAATAACCTTTTTCTTCTTCTTTCTTTCTAAAGGAAGAGAAATGTCTAGACCTGGCCGCCCCAGAGCCGTGCCATCTAGCACTCTGCCCCAGGATGGAATTTTCATGACTGCTCAACAGCTTCTTGATTTAGTGACGAATGCTCAAGCAGCTGGAGCTAACCCGGAACCTACTCACCCAAAGTCGGGATTTGCACGCTTGTGCAGCGATTACACTAACTTGGGTGGGGAGCCATTCAAAGGTTCCGAAACTATTATTGAAGTACAGGCTTGGCTAAGATCATGCGATCAAATCTTTTCTCGCATGAATCTTATTGACCTTCACCAAGTTCAGGTGGCCTCTAGTATGCTCCGAGAAAGAGCATTGAACTGGTACGAGCTTCTTATTTCTGAGATTAATGAAGCGGATCTCACCTGGGAGCAATTCTGAGGACGCTTCGAATTCAAATTCGTGCCAGAAGCTGAGAAAGTGACGATGGCTCGTCGTTTCATTGACCTTGTTCAAGGCGATTCTTCCGTGACGGACTACGTTGCTTCTTTTGAATCACTTTCCAAATATGGGGTTGAATACATCAACACCCCTCTGAAGAAGAATCAGAGATTTGTTTATGGCTTAAACAAAAATCTCAAGAAGCCATTACTTCTAAAATTAGAAGTTTCTTTTGACCAACTCGTTGATATCGCTCTTCGTCTTGAAGAGGCGGATAGGGAGAATGACGTTGAAGTAGTAGCTACCAAACCTAGCTTCAACAACAAGAAGAGGCCAAACAAATTTAAAGGTTCTTATCCCAATAAAAAGGGGAAGCAAGCAATTCCTACTGCTAAGACTTTTTCCTCTAGTGAAGGGAAATGCTACAACTGTGGTTCTAGAGACCATTTTGCAAACAAGTGTTCTAAGCCTCGCACTTGCTGCTATTGTAAAAGCCCGGACCATTTTATGCATGTGTGTCCCAAACTTCAAAATAGAAAGGACGGAAAGCTTAATGTTGCTCAAGCCCCTGGTAACACATCTCGTGGCCAAGGTATTTCTCATTCTATTTTGGATGGAGTTATTTTATTTCGTGATCATCCTATTCGAGTTCTTTTTGATACGGGTGCATCCCATTCTTTTATATCGAAAGAACTTGTTGATGCCTTTTCTTTAGATGTTTTGTGTTTAATGACTTCTTTGAGAATTGCGAATCCAGTTGGTGGATCCGCAACGATCAGTTTATTGTGTAAGGATGTCGAGATTATTTTGTGTGATTTTCATTTCCTAGCCGATTTGCATGTCATGCATTGCTTTGGAATGATTTTGGGAATGGATTGGCTTAACCGTTATGAAGCTCATATCCTATGTCCTGAGCGGACTATTCATCTTCGACATCCTCAATCTGTTAAGCAGATTTCTATTAATCTTAAAGATTCAGATTCCAGCTTGGTTGCATCTTTATATTCTTTAAATCCTCGTGATGACGATGATGACGATGAGGGTGATATTATTTCTCTTATTCACGTCGTTCGTGAATTTTCCGACATATTCGAGCCCGTTTTAGGATTACCACCTAAGGGAGCAATTGAGTTCAGAATTAATCTTATTCCTGGAGCTCAACCTATCACTCGTCCTCCGTATCGTATGTCTAATAAAGAAAACGAGAAGATGCGTAAACAATTATCTGAATTAGAGACGAAGCAATTTATTCGCTCTAGTTCCTCGCCTTGGGGAGCTTCAGCTATTTTTGTGAAGAAATCCGATGGTACACTTAGACTTTGCGTTGACTACCGCAAGCTTAATGATCTTACTATCAAAAATAAATATCCTTTACCTCGGATTGATGATTTATTTGACCAACTTAGTGGTGCTAGAGTCTTTTCACAATTGGACTTGGCTACCGGTTTTCATCAGCTTCGTATTGCAGAGGATATCATTCCTTTGACATCGTTCCGTACTCGGTATGGATCTTATGAATGGCTTGTTATGCCATTTGGGTTAACGAATGCCTCGGCTTATTTCGTTGACTTAATGAATCGAGTTTTTAAAGACTTCCTCGATCGATTTGTTCTCATCTTTATCGATGATATTTTTGTGTATTCTAAAACCGAGGAGGAGCATGAAAAATATCTTCGAACTGTATTGGAAACTCTTAGGAGTAATCAATTAAAAGCAAAATATTCTAAATGCCATTTTTGGCAATCTCGTGTGAAGTTTCTCGGTCATATTATTTCCGAATCCGGAATTTCCGTGGATCCTTCAAAGATTGAAGCGATTCAAGATTGGAAGAGACCAGAGAGTGTGACAGAGATTCGTAGTTTCCTTGGATTGGCAGGTTATTACCGTCGTTTTATCAAAGACTTTTCTAAGATTTCTGTGCCTCTCACTAGCTTGACTAAGAAAGGTGTTAAATACATTTGGTCGGACAAATGTGAAGCTTCTTTTCAGAAATTAAAAGAACTCCTTTCTGATGCTCCTATTCTTGTTATTCCCGAGGGGAATCAAGATTTCGTTGTTTACACCGATGCTAGTCGCGTTGGTTTGGGTGCCGTTCTTATGCAAGGAGAACGTGTTATTGCTTATGCTTCTAGGCAATTGAAGCCTGCTGAGACTAGATATGCCACTCATGATTTAGAGCTCGCGGCTATTGTTTTCGCCCTTCATATTTGGCGTCATTATCTATTAGGAGAGAAATTTGTTCTATATACCGACCATAAGTCCTTGAAATATTTATTCTCTCAGAAGGAACTTAATTTGCGTCAACAGCGTTGGCTCAAGTTTCTTGCACCTTATGATCTTGATATTCTTTATACCCCCGGTAAGGGTAATCGTGTCGCCGATGCTCTTAGCCGTAAGCAACAAGCAGTTGTTTCTATGATGATATCCGAATGGAACGATCTCGAGATCTTATCCACTTGTGAGATTCGAGACCGCGTATCCGATTTATGTTCATCTCTTGTTTTATGTAGCCTTGAGGCTCATCCTTCTCTTTTAGACCGCATTCTTGAAACTCAAAGGTTAGATCCCGAATTGGCTCTTCTTAGCCAAAATATTAAGGATAAGATTGATATTGAAGGATTGAAAGACTTTGATATCGATTCTCGTGGCAGCATTCGGAGATTTGGTAGACTTGTCGTGCCAAATATTAGTGATCTGCGTAAAGGTATTTTAGAAGATTCTCATCGTTCTAAATTTACCATTCATCCCGGTAGTAGTAAAATGTACGCAGATATGAAGCGACTTTATTATTGGGAGGGAATGAAACTTGACATCGCTAACTTCGTTAAGCATTGCATGACTTGCCAACTCATTAAGGCCGAACATCAAAGGCCCGGTGGGTTATTACAACCTTTAGAAATTCCAATTTGGAAGTGGGACCAGATTTCCATGGATTTTATAGATGGCCTTCCCCGTTCTCGTTCGGGTCATGATAGCTTATGGGTGATCGTTGATAGACTTACTAAATACGCCCATTTTATTCCCATTCGGTCTAACCGAACCGTTCCTCTTTTGGCCAAACTCTTTATCAAAGAGATTGTCAAATTACATGGAGTTCCTACTTCTATAGTTAGTGATCGTGATCCATTGTTTACTAGTGGATTTTGGAAGAGTCTTCAAAAAGCTTTGGGAACGAAGCTCAATTTTAGCGCCGCTTATCATCCTCAGTCCGATGGACAAACCGAGCGTGTGAATCAAACTCTTGAAGATTTTCTTCGTGCTTGTGTTCTGGATTTTGGTGGAATTTGGGAAGATCATATTTCACTTGTTGAATTTTCCCTTCGAGGCTTGTATTGGTATGGCACCCTTCGAGGCACTCTATGGAAGGCCATGCCGATCTCCTTCTTGTTGGCTTGAGGCCGGTGAGAAGCTGGTTTTAGGTCCAGATTTTATTCGCGATTCCACAGAAAAGATTGATCTTATTTGTCATAGGATGAAAGAAGCCCAGAGTAGACAAAAATCCTATGCCGATAACCGGAGAAGGAAGTTAGAATTTTCTGTGGGAGATCTTGTGTTCATTCGTGTATCACCTATGAAAGGTGTTGTACGTTTCAGTCAATCGGGAAAATTGGCGCCTCGATATATTGGGCCATTTCCTATCACTGAACGTATTGATTCCAGGGCTTATCGCCTTTTATTACCAACTCAATTTTCTGTTGTTCATGACGTGTTTCGCGTTTCTCAATTACGGAAGTGCCTTCGAGATTCCGATTCTGTTCTTGAGCCCGGTGTTGTGGAAGAGATTGAAGTTTTGCCTAATTTAACTTATGAGCAACATCCTATTCGTATCATTGCTTCGGAGGTCAAACGACTTCGAAATAAAGATGTTCCGCTTGTTAAAGTTCAATGGTCTTCAAATCCTAAGGATTGTTCTTGGGAATCTAGAGAGTACATCGAGCGAACACATCCGGACTTACTTTCTCGTGCTCTTTGAGGTGAACCTTTTATTTCAAATTTCTTTTGTGTTGAATATGCTTTTATGGTTGTTACTATATATCTTCTTCTTAAATATTGCGTGGACGCAATTTCTTTAAGGAGGGGAGTCTGTAACAACCCGCATATTTGTCGATTTTAATATTTAAATATTTTATTTAAATATTTTATCGGTACTCGAAATTTAGTCCGAGAAGCTACTTTTTGAATACGGTCGAATTAGGACTCGGGATCACTCCCATTGAGTTTAAAATGCCGTTTGCGACCTTTTTGAGTATAAGCTTCGATATGTTTGGAGAAAGTTGATTTTTGCTACTTTTCACTTTGGGTTTGGTTTTGGGCTCAGCCCTATGATAACTTATGCTCAAATCTGAGCCACTCTTCCCCACTCACCCTCATTCTCTTCTCTTTTCAGTTTTTATAACATTAATGATGGGAGAGATTGGAAATTAAAAACTCCAAAACCCTAGTTTCTCTTGCAAATCAAATTCCTAGCTCCAAACTCAAGAAGAACCCATTGGTAAGCTTCTCTTCTTCTTCTTCAACTTATTCTCTTACCAATTTCAGAAATTCCTAAACCTAATTTTGGGAATGTTCTTGTTTTTGAGCTTAGATTCAAGCTCAATTGGGTTGGGTTGAAGAGAGGTTGATTCTCCATTTGCTTTCAAGCTTCTTCTCGTTTGATTTTGTGAAAAGGTAAGATTTTTATCTCACATCTTAGTTTATAATTATCTTCGATTGTTAGGTATGAATTCCTACCACTTATTCTTGTGCAATTGATTTTGGTTTGGATTGATTTGGTGTATATTCCAATTTTTGGTGTTTTGGTCTAATTTACGAAAATCCTTTTATGGATATTTGGACATTGATATTTGAAGCGTATCGAAGAGCCGTTTAGGCTGGGTTGTCGTTCGATGTAATTCCTTAGTCATCGCCATTTGCTCGATTGGTCGTTTCCGATATTCGTTTGGCCATTTATGGCCTAGGTTCAGGGAATGCCCTGAACCCCAGATTCAGACGTCTGAAACGTGAGATTCAGACGTCTGAATATTGTCTGGGAAGTTTTCTATTCCCAGATTCAGACGTCTGAATATATGGTTTCAGACGTCTGAATTGGCTTATTTTCAAACAGAAAGAAAATAGGCTAAAATATGCCTATTTCAGACGTCTGAAACATTTGGTTCAGACGTCTGAATCGTGCTCTGGAAATTTTTTTATTTCCAGATTCAGACGTCTGAACCACTTGTTTCAGACGTCTGAAACTGTTGTGATTTTGCCTTCTTGCCTTTTGTTTGAGAATTCCAATTTAAATCGATTCGTGATAATCCTATTTGTTGTTATTATTTATTATGACTTTGATGACTCTTTTTAGGGATTTTTGAATATCCATTTCGATGGATTCTTTATCGGTTTCTTTGGATTTTATTCACGTCTTCGAATGTGAATTTTAGTGATTGATTGTCCTTACAATCTTCTTTGTGATTTGTCACTTTAAAAATATAAAGGTTTTCTATACTAGTAGTAAATATCAAAACTCTTTCCTCAAACGATTTCAATACTATTTTAATACCAAATTCGTTTATAAAACCGTTTTCCAATCTATTAGTATATACAAACCTTTACCCCACTCGTATGAGAAATCTAATTAAACGACTTAGTAAAACGAGTGGTATGAAACACTTGCGTTTACTTTGTTGGTTAATTCTTGGACATGTTCGATTGAAACTCTTGTGACAGTTTTCTAGTGGAGATCTACAATTTGTTCGCAAATATTTAAGTTAAGCTAGTGGTTATGGGACATGATGCTAAACTCATATATTTACTAGCTTATTGTAATTGACACTTCTTGATGATCAATGATGATCATTTTATGGTTTAGACTAGCAATTGTGCGATGTCTCTTTGTCTGCGAAGGAGACTAAGCCCCGCTTTGTGGAGTTCCGACTCAAATTGGTGGGGTCGCAACCCACGGTCTTTGGACCATTCGTGTGTCAGGTCTTCGGACCATTCGTGTGTCAAATTAATGGCTAGCTACCATGAGATAGCTTCTCGTTCATGTGTTACAGCTGTTGGTGAGTTTTCATGCTCCCGTTCGTGTGATAGGCCTTCCCCCCTATTTTGTGTGATTTCTGGATTTCGTGTGTCGAATTCTGGAATTTTCTTCTTCACCTATATTTGTGATTTCTATTGATATGATTTATCAATTCTTGTGCATAGGTGAATTCGTATGTCATTGACTGGATTTCTTGTGTTGATTTCTAGAATTTGTGCTTCACCAATTTTCGTGATTTCCCCTGATAAGTATTGTCAATTTTTGGGCATTGGTGAATTTGTGTCATTGATTTTTGTGATTGACTTTGATATAATCGTCAATATTTGTGGTTTGATGAACGAAATATGGAGTACGACATTTCCTTTGATTCTTGTGTAGATTTTGTGACATTGAATAATCCCTTTGATGATTTTCAACTGCTTATATATCACAGCTTGGAATTGTGATTATTATGTGTTTAGTCATATCTCTTATTCTATATCGTTGCATCTGATATTTATAGCTTGACTGATCCGTTTATTATTTTCTTATTAAATAATACTCGGGTCAGACCGAGATGTTACAGGTGCTTCCGCTTGACCTCTCACTTGGGATTGATTTCTCTGACTTTCGGCTTACTACTTAGATTATTTGTTTGTTTTGGTGTATACATTCGAGATATAGACTCCATAATGTATACTTATTCTTTTGTGTAGTTCAAGTAACTATTCTTTTGTGATATTGTGGATCTTTTTAGACCGCTACTCTGATGTACACTTATTAGTGTAATATTTTTACTATTTCCGCCTTTGTGATATGAATTGTCTGTGACTGATTTGTGTTATGTTTATTTCTATATTTGTTTCCGAAGACCTTTATAGCCACTGTGTAGTAGCTTTGAGTTTGTGTCGGTATGTCGGATTTCCTCTTGAGATGAAAAGTTATATTTTTATCCGGTATATCGGTACTCGCACAAAGCAATTATACAGATGGTCGCTCCTCAACGGCCATATTCTCCGTGCTAGTTGACAATATTCTCAGTAATGTTCTTGGCTAGCGTGGGTATAGTGGTGGGGCGTCACAAGTAGGGAATTTTAGTGTTTCTTCTTACAAAACACTTTAAAACTTAGGATTTAAATTTAATAAATTTGATTAAAACTAAAATCAGGGATGGGGTTTTGTTGTGAAGGTTGACAGAGAGTATTGATACTATAAATTCAAAGTTCACAGTAAGGAAAAAAAAAAAGGAAAGCGATCATATGATTAAATTTCGAATATTTTAAATTGATATTTTGATTATATATCTGGAACACACATTCAAAAATAGGATTTTCAGAGCAAGACTGAAAATTTTTAGTTTGGAAATGTACGAGTAGTTTGCAGATGATCAAAAATTACATTTTCATCAATTTTTGTTAACTCAACAAAGTTTAGAGGTTGAAATTCGTAGAGAGGCTAGTTTGATGATCTGCGAAGTCAAGAAAAATATTCGTTTAATTTTCTATTGTAGTAAGTGATGGATTGAGGCAACAATAGGGTTTAGCACGCGATTTGAATAGATCGGAGACGAAGTGATTTCGCCTCCCCTAGGTGATCGAGTGGCACGGTATGCGAAGGAGTGTCAGAGTGGAAGTTAGGGTCGTCACGGCCGGAGTTTCAAGGCCCTTGGGTGGTTGTCGTCGCCAGAATATGGAAATGGTTACCGGAGCTTTTAAGGCCTGGAAGCTCGAATTTATCAAATCTCGATTCGCGAGTTCGTTCAGGGAATGGGTGGTCTCGACCGATACAGTAATCAGAGAGTTGACGGCGGCGCGTGCAAGTGCACGGTGGTCACGTGCACGAGTGATGATCTGGTTTGGGTTTTTGATGAGACACTCGTGTATGTGATGTTGCTGCGTTGGGTTCGAGTGCGAGTTACTGATACTTTTGATTTTTTACTTAACGTTTTGAACTTAAACTTGTATAAAAGAAAAACAAATAGAAGAAGATAGATATGAGAAAATGAGAGAAGGGAGTCGGGGTTATGGGTGAGACATTGGTAGTTCTTCTCGAGCAAAGCAAAGGGGAAGTCTTGGGTTTTTTTTCTAACTACAGTATTGTTGCATATAAAAATGAAGCTAAGTAGAAATGTTTCAACCGTAAGTTAAGATTTTAAATCAAGTTCTAAATTGTCTTAATTAATGCCTACGATGTTTTGAACTCCTATTATTTTAATAATTAAGTAATTAATTTAAGTTAAAACAATAAATAAATTATTAACATTAAAGATTTGTAGTTAATAATAATTTGATTTTCAAAGCTAAGGAAGGATTCTTGTTAAAAGGGTTAGTGAAGATGATTCATCATTCAATTAATTATTTTTAGAAGGCAATTTAGAATAATTAAATTATAATTGTAATTAGAGTTTGGATTAATAAATGATTAATTGATTAATAAATTTGTAGTTAACTACTTAAAGTAAATTAACGATTGATTAGTAGTTGAGTAATTAAGTGATTTAATTAACTAATGGCTAACGATTGATTTAACTGGTAAATAAGGAATACTTAATTGGTAATTAAGATGTGTTAATCAAGTTTATTGTAAACTGGTAAAAGAGAAAAAATAATTAATCTGCAATTAAGGTTTATTATTTGGGTTTAAGGGTAATCAAGGGATGTGTTACCCGATTGAAATTAAATTATTGGTTAATTAAAGGTAATCTCTTGGAGGTTAATTTGATGAGGTTAGTGAAGAAATTCATATTTTACAGGACGTAATAAATTAAAAAGAAACTACTTAATGGAAGTAATTAAAGGGAATTACTTGGGAAAGTAATTACAGAGGGGTAATTACTGTTTATGAGTAATTTGGGTTGGCTAATGGATGCAATTAATTAATTTTAATTGATTAATTAAGTATAAACCTTTATGGAGTTTGGTTAAGTATAATTACTTAAAGAAAGTAATTAGACACTGATGGAAATTTTAGCGTAATGGAAGGATTAGTAATCAGGGAGGATTATCTAAGATAAAGGGTTTTGGAATGGTAAATCAATTAGGTTGTAATTAATAAGAGGACCTAAAGGTAATTGATTTAATTCAATTATGGGTAATAAAATTATTAGAAATGGTGTGATTGGTTATCTTACTTATGTATGATAAGCGATTGTTTAAATGCCTGAATTTATTGATACCCCTGATATGAAATGGTTCGTGATATGATGTATTGGATGGGCAGTGATAATGTGGTTATATTAATAATGAATTGTTGAATAAAAGGTGACACATTTATTTAAAATTGAATTACATTTCACTTGAAGGACATATGCTAAGATGTACTAAATTCGAAGAGACCGGAGTCGGGTAATAGTAAATACCCGAAACCACTACGATTCTTTGTAGATTGATATGTGAAATCTACAGGCTGGAATGGGATGATTTAAGTAAATTGGGTCATTTAATCTAAGATTTGATATTTAGGAATTGATGCGTAAAATAAGCAATGTCTATAGAAAATTTTGAATTTGTAAATTGAGACGAGTTACCTCGGGTTTTAAGTAAGCTTTGTTCTAGTATTTTGCGTTAGATAGGTTTACTCACGCTGGTTTCCAGCCTAACCCGGGTGTTACTTTGGTGTAATGCTCAGGTCAGACCGAGTATTACATATTTTCAGGTAGGTACGTTCTGGAGCTCAGGAGGCAAGCTGGATGGCAATATCGTATAGAGTATTCCGCTGTATTTATATTATTGTTAATCTGAGTCATGATAATTATAAATATTCTGTGACTGTATATAATGTGAACTCTGATGTATATTAAATGTAATCGATAGATATAATATTCTTCTTCTTCCATCTCTTTCTTCTTTTTCCTAACTATTTGGAATTTTCGGCTTTGAAAATTCCGGGTCGTTACAATATAATTATTTGATAACTAGAAAATATTTTATAAACAGAAAAATAGTTTGAAATTAACTTATTAGGTAAAAGAAATTTATTAAATAGAAATTGATTTGTCCAAATTGTTCGAATATTCATAAAATCATATAATGTCTATACAAGGTCCAAAATTTTGAAGATAATGGTCGAGATGGAATTGGATCGCCAAACAAAAATCAAAGGTGAGTAATCCTCATGCTTCTGGATATTTATTTAAATTTAAATGGTTAAATTTAAATGATTGGCTGAATGGTTAAATTGAATTGATGTGCTATATTGTATAATAATATATAGTATATACTGGAATGATTGATATTATGTTATGAATATTTTGATAATTGGAATGTTGAATGCCGTGGTTTGCATGAATATTTCGGAATCCTGAGTTATCGAAATATATAAATTGGCATTTTGAAGAAATATAAGGGTGAATTTCGGAAGTGAAATAATTATAGAATAAAAATAAGAATGTATTGGAAAGAAATGAAAGTGATATTTAAAAATTGAAGCTAAATTGTAAAGTAGAGATTTAAAAACAAGTTTTAAATCTAAGTTAAATCTGGCATTTGCAGTGAATCTCAATTTTTAAAACAAATAAAGTTTTAAATATTGAGTGTTTTAACAACTTGAATGTTAAAGTGCATTTGTAAATTGATTTGAATTTAAAAATAAATTTGGTTTTAAATTCTTTTAAGTTTCTATTATAAAACGAGTAATTAATTTATTTAATGAAGTATGTAAAAAGATAGAAAATTACAGGTTGAGATTAATCGAGGGTGATTAATATTGTGGTTTAATTAATGTAATTAGTTTAGATAAAGATAAATTAAAATATAATTGGAAATCATTAATTTATATAATTAACGATGTAATTGTAGATTGGTTGATTAAGATAAATTAGTCAATAATAAGTGACTTATGAGAAGTTAATTAATATAAGTAATTAAGGATTAATGTAGTTAAAATAGTTAATCAATTCATGAAGTAATTAAGATTTATTATTGATTTTGGTTAAGAAGAAATAAATATTGTGAAATTAATTAAAGATAATTACTTGAATGTAATTGAAGGATAATTAATCCAGGTTGATTTAATTAAGATGAATAATGAAAGGATGATTGAATAATTGATTTGAAATTAATTAATAACAAGTAAAGAATCTAAGTGGTTGAGGTTAGTAGTTCAATCAGGATTAATTAAATTAAATTTGTATTTCATTTGGATAACTTGGATTAGGATGACATGAGATCCGAAGAGATCAGGGTTGGGTATTAGGAAATACCCGAAACTACTTCGAATTTTTATAGATTGATAAGTGAATTCTAGAGGTTGGAATGAAGTAATTTAAATGAATTGAGCTATTTAAATCTAAATCTTAGTACTTAGAAATGGATGCACGGAATAAGTGATGCCTAGATAAATTGTGACCCTGTAAATTAATACGAGTTACCCGGGTTTTATATAAGTTGTTTGCTTTGGTATCCCAAGTTAGTTGGATTTACTCACGCTGGTTTCCAGCCTGACCCGGGTGTTACTTTGATGTAATGCTCGGGTCAGACCGAGTATTATAGATTTCCAAGTAAGGACGTTCTGGAGCTCAGGAGTCGAGCTGGATGGTAAGAACTTATGGAGTGCTTTCGCTGTATTATATTGCTGTGTATCTGTGACATGATAATTGTGTATATTCAACGTCTGTATATATGTGAAAATCTGATATATTAAAATGTAATCGTCAGGTATAATAATCTTTTGCAAACTGTCATTATTTATTATTATATGTTTTCCGCTGTGAATGTGAGTTGTTGATGTTTCTTCTTCTTCCATCTCTTTCTTCTTTTCTTCCTAACTATCTGGAATTTTCGGCATCGAAAATTCCGAGTCGTTACAGTTGGTATCAGGAAAGGCTAGCGAGAACCTTGGCTCTTGTGGGGATTACTCATTTAATAGAATCCGTACTACTCTAGGATGAGTTGAGAGTGTGTGTGTGTGTCTATATATATATATGAGAGCGTACTTGTTATTTTCTTTTATAAATTTTTTAAATGGTTTTATATAAAAATATATTTTGATATATAAAGCAATATTTCTTCCTAATAAATATTAACGTGATTAGTTGTTAAATCATTGGAATTGAATTAAGCAGTAATATAATACAACCAAATTGAAATCTTGAACTGGAACTAAATTAAGTGATAACAGAAATACAACCAAATTAAAATTGAATTAATTGAAATGAAATTCTAGAATTAGAACTCAAAAAATTAAATTGTTTAAAAACTTTAAATAAAGGTTAGTTTGATTTAAAAAGTTAAACCAACCTTTGAGAATTTAACTCGAATTTATATGATTCGAGATAATTTAAAATTTGAAATTGGAATTGAATTCATTCAAATTGAATTTGATTTAAATTAATTGGATTTGTGATTGAAGATGTATAAGTTTAAAATTTTAAATGGAAGATTTGGATTGGATTAAATTGAAATGATTTGAAATTGAAGTTGGTTCAATTGATAATTGTCCAAAACTGTTTGGAATAATTTGGAATTGTAATTAAAGTGAGTAGGATTAAAAATCAAATGGAACTTGATTTTGATTGGGAAAGGAATCAAGATTGATTCAACTTCAATTGGGGATAAATAAATTTCGATCGAAATTGAAAATTATTTAAATTGGGTTTGAGTTGATTTAAATGGAAGTTGGAATTTAAATTGAATGGATAGGGAAGTGAACCGTTTTGACTCCGGACTATTTTCAATATAAATTGTTTTAATATAAACTTATTCTTTCAAGCTATTAAATATATCGACCTTTCTTTTTAAAGCTAAATTATTTTATATTTGTTTTACCATTATTTTTGGAACTATTTAACAATTTTTCAACTGTTTGATAAACTAATTACTATTTTTCAACTATCTTACAAATTATTTACTATTTTACAACTATTTTGCAATTACCTAAAAAAATTTGAAACTATTTAACTATTTTACAATTAGTTAACTATTTTACAGCTATTTTACAAACTAATAATTATTTTTCATCTATTTATCTATTTTTAAAAAAATTTCAAGCTATTTTTCTAAAAACATACCGGTCGGAGTTCAAACTGTTATTGATTAAATACTCAACTGAGATAAGAATTGAAATGATAATCCAAATGGGGATTAAGGCAAATGTGATTAAGTGAATAAAGTTCAAAGTAAGGATGAATAGAAAGGAAATTGATCTGGATAATAATCAATGAAGATAATCACGTAGGATGTACGTATATTATTCTATCCGCATAGTGATTTGATCCAGATTCGAGCACAGAATTTCGAGATGGTTATATCGATCCGAGTTAGGATTTTTCACTCGATTTTCATCGGTGAACCTGGATATGGATTGTTGATTGGTTCTAGATATTCTCTATCATAGTTATGGCTATGCAAGGAGAATGACGGTTTCTGATCAAGAAACCAGATCTGTGCCCGCATTAGGAAGTCGGGTGCACGATACTAGTTTGAAAGTGAAATTGTGTGATCGAATGAGCGATCGGATTGGTACAGCGTACGGGTGATAAGTGTACATCGTACAAATTTGAATGAAATTGATATTGGAAAGGGTAATCAAATTTGAATATTTATTTTGAATAAACAAAGTTATATATCTTTGTTATATAAGATAAATCTCCCCTTGTTGAATCTATTGCTGGAAGAAAAGGATTTTTGAATGTGTTTGAAGTACAAAAGGAGTTTTATACAAGTTTGAAATGATCCAAAGTTTTAAAAATTATATATATATGTATATATGTATATATATATATATATATATAAAGGATCTTATGAGGATTTTGGAGAAAGGTTTCGGGAACCTTTGGATTTGGAAAGGCTTTTGATTTTTGGGTAAAATCAATATTGAAATTTGGAAAGTCTAGTTTGAGAATTATCGATTTTGGGATAATCGATTTTGTGTAAAGGAGCTTTGTATGAGATCATACTAGGCATACGATTTGAAAGATACTATATGTGTATAGTATGAAGTGTAACAGCCCGCAAATCCGTATCCCTTGAGTCGACACTATTCTACAACAATCAGCCCAAGTTGTATAGAAATACAAACCATTTGGGTTAAAGAAGATGAGGTAGAAGAAGAAAATAGAAAACAACAATAGAATCTTACCATCGCAGCGGAATAAAATATAATAGATAATAAATGATCTTTACTCAAATCAAATATATTTGTTTATATATTACATCATCAGAGTACATCAATCAACAACTTAACAATAACTACATACAAATGGATACACAGCAACTCAACACAGCGGAATATATATATATAAATAAACAAGTACGGAAGTACGTATCGTCATCCAGTTCGTCTCCTGAGCTCCACAGTATTTCCTGTATCCTATAATACTCGGTCTGACCCGAGCATTACAGTTATATAACACCCGAGTCAGTCTGGAATACCAGCGTGAGAAAAATCACACCCAATTGATTACTAAAGTTTCAAAAATCCTTTGAAAACAAAAGCATCTCGTAAGACCACGCCACAAATAAACATGTCGGATTTTTGCCTTACGATCGCTAAAACAATTTTTATAGAAATCCTCTGATATTATAATAGGGTCTATATACAAATACTTATAAAATAGCCGAAATTGTTACATCTATTAAATTCCAGCTACTAGCCACAGAGTGGGTAATACAAACAAAACTCGTACAAGGCTCGTAGGGAGAATGGATTTCCAACAATGACTAGGCACTGGGGTACCACCTATCACAGTACGGGGCCTAGATCACCGTACCTAGGAGTACGCCCGCTCCCCTGCAACACAAGTCCGGAACTACCCCTTATTGGATAATCCCGAGTGAGATCACCCCGCGGTTGGGATCAACAACCGCCCAGTAGACTGGAATGACCTCACCCTGCTTGGGTGCTACCCACGTAGCCTTGCTGCATAACCCCTGATTTTCAGTCATTCCCATTTGATGAGGCTTGAGGCTAAGCGTTACCTTTTTAGAACTTATTTCTTAGAATGCCCATCGTCCACCTGACGATGTTTCGCAAGCATTCATCCATACAAGTCCGTCCTGGGTTCGAACGGAACTGAAGGCACTATTCCTACTACATCCATTTTGGAAACATCCTAAGGATTAGTAGCGACTAGCCCTTGCACTTCACTGCTCCATCTTCGAATCCAAAATCGTTTTCACGAAACGTACAAACCGGATCGAAGTGGTTTTCGAGAAATAAATCTCGATCCCGGTCTCTTCGAAACGATCAACGCATTGTCCAATATTGATAGTCGGTTATTTAACTATCAATTAATATTCACAACATCCATAACACAATAAATAATTTTCCAAATTATTTATTTACCTCAAAAATATCTTTACAAGATATATCCTCATTTTCAAATTCCTTGAAAACAGTTTTCAAACTATCTCCCTTTTCTCAGAATAAATTCCAAGTATTTCCATTTCCACTGGAATCAACAAGTACAAATCTTTAGATTTTTAAAACAATTTTAAAAGCACTTTATTGTAAAATATACTTTAACGTTCAATACAGAAAAATTTACTTGAATACTTAATTTATAATAATACTTTAAACAGAATACCAAACCATTCTGTAATTAATAATTAAAATAAAATACTTACTCTGGAATTTACTTGAAACATTCAAGTTAAGATTACTTCAAGAGTTTACTAAAATACATACTATATAAACATTTGAAAATAAAGTTACTTAATAAAATATAAAACTAGATTTCTACTTTTTTTTAAAACAGATTACTAAATTACTTCTTAATAATTACTTCTAAATTAGATTAAAGAAAAATACTAACTTATACTTTAAATATTAAAAATAATAAATTTTACAAAAAAACATGCTTTCTTTAAAAAAAACAACTTTAAACATTTAATTTGTATTTATAAATTTACTTTTAAAACGTGTACTTGGCCATTCAGAGAAAATTCCAACTTCAAGCACTTAAATCAATTTCCCCAAATTGATTTCCATTTTATTTTATTTGGAATAAATTCTTTTACTTATCAGTTCATTTCCAAATTCAGTAGTTATGGTCTTTATTATTATTATTATTCAATTTCTTCTTTACTCTTTCAATAACTCAAATCATAAATTCTAAATATATGTTTGTTCTTTTAAATTAATAATACTGCAATTTAAACTTCATTAATTTTCTGTTTATACAAATTTTCCTTTCCATTCTCAGGATTCATTTATTAAAATTTAAAGTCACTTTATTTCTTTTTTTTCAAGTTATTCTTAAATTTACTCTATAATTAGTTTACTTGCAATTTCACTTCTTTTATTTTCATTTCCAAAATCAAATTTATATTTTTAATAATTCATTATACCCAATTATATCAACCAAGCCATAACATTCAATACTTCAACATAATTCATTATAGAATATCACATAATCAGAATAGAGAATATTAAATAATTTACATAAAAGTTGAGGGGTCCAGTTGGATCCCTCCAACCTGTTTTCCCTACATCCACAGTTGTTAGCACAATATAGTATACCAATTACAAAATATCATACGATATCACATCAATCAATTCAACCAATCCAAACAATTATTTAAATTTTATCATTTAAATTTAAATTTAAACTGAGTGAGATTAACTCACCTTTGTTTTTAATTGCCATCCGATCCATCTCGGCTTAGTTCCCTTGATTTTTTTAAACCTTGTATAACAAATTTACGGTTTATTAATATTTGAACCAATCAAATAGCTCATTTTTATTTATTAATTTGAATTAATTTAGTTAACCTCTTTAAATCACTATATTTGAAATACCAAAAATAGTTATAAAAATCAGTTAAATAATTTAATCGCCTTAATATACCTTAAAATTAAATAGTAGGTTTATAATCTATATATTAAATTAAAGATTTAAATTTGTATACCACTCTTCAATATTTAAAATTCCTTTCAACCCTATATATTTAATAAAACAGAATTGTTCTGTATTCCCTGTAAAATACAGAACTTTATCTATCTAAAATTTTCTTTATTAAACCATATACTTTTAATTTCCTGTATCTACATATTAATATATATATATATATATATATCCTATTTTATTATTATTTCCCTTTTTTCTTCAAATTCTTTCTGTTTAACAAAAGTCTGCATATATATATATATATATATATATTCAATATATTTTTTCTTTAGTTTAATCAGATATGGGTTGTAATAAATAAAAAAAATGAACAAATACCTATCCACCACTGCAGAGTCACCGCGAGCACCACGAATAGAACGGCACGCTCCAACATCGACCCCGAACCCCATACTCGAGATCCCTAACCCTAAACGAGCTCGTCGCCTTCGAATCCAAGCCCTAGGTCAGCCCCAGAACTGTCGAGTTCAACCAATTAATGTCGCATCCATCGAGCTTCGATTCAAACTCGATCTGTTCCCCCCCCCCCCCCCAGCTCGAGCGACGATGACCTAGCAATGAATCGTTGAGATCCCGATACTCAAACACGAACCTATCTCCATATTTCGATTTGCTTACAGGCAATTTGCGATTCCCCAAATGTTTATGCAATGATTCGTGAATTACTGAGAGGATAAGGGAGGAGCTCGGTTTTATTGGTTCGAACCAAAACAAAAGATGCGGTGGGAAGAAGAAAAATGACGGCGATTTCAACTACGTTCCGCCATTATTTTTATTTTTATTTTTATTTTTTTGCTTTTATTCCGATTAGAAAAAGGGTTTGGAAATATTGGAGAAGGAAGAAAGTTTATACGATTTTAATTTCACTGTCTATATTTTTTTGTTCTAAAAGGAAGGAGGAAATAAATTATGATTTAATCCCAGGCAAACGTCTTGAGCACGCTTCACTGATGAGGGTTGACTTCTGATATGATTTATATCAACCTGTCACAATTTGGGTTTAACCAGTAAATAAGTTGTTATATTTAAATTTCCCACATACAAATCTCAGCGCGTTTTTCTATCGTACGCTTACACAACAACTTCAAATGCTACGAAAATTGAAATCCGATAATAATAAACTATTACGGATCTAATGGAACTGGTTTCGTCGAATTCCGAGACTGTGTCTCGGAAGGCTATTTTTAAATTCAATTTAAACAATAAAATTTTAAAACTGAATAAACCACTATTAATTTCAATTTTACAATTTCTATTGTCTTTTAGTATTATTAATATAAATTTTACAAGCCTTCAAATTATTTCTAAGAGGGTTAAAATCACAGATTTCATATTTCACCCGATTTTAAATTATTTAATTCAATAATTTAATTATCAAATATTAGTGATATTTGAATTCAAGTTAAAAATTTACTTTGAATTATTTCAAAGCAATTAAATATTCCAATCTAATTTGCTTAAAAATTCCGGGTCATCACATTCCTTCCCCCCTTAAAAGAATTTCGTCCCCGAAATTACAAGTTAGGAAGAATGGTCCAATACCCGTTTACTTTTCCCAAAACCAATCAGTTCTTAACAATTCAACATCTTACTAACTATCTTTTTAATAGAAAGCCCATTACAATTCTTACTAACTTTCTAAACTTTTCCCTTAGTTCCATAATAACTTTACTTATACAATCATTCAAATTATAATTCGAAACTAAATTATGAATTATCGAAAAATTTCTCAAAATTTTTCTAACTCCCAAAATTTCCGAAAAATTTGGCCAGCGTCTCCATTGCGCGGCTAGCTCGATACAACTACAAAATGGCTGTACGGCCTCCCAAATCCAAAAAGAAAACAAAACGCCAAGTGGCTCAATCCAAATCCCAATCAAATTTCATATCAAATTTAAATACATACCTTTTTGTCGAGCAATTCATATTTATCTTCCGAAATCAAAATCAATTTTCTTTTCCCTTTATATTACCTGCACATCTTACACAGCAATATGTCCCATCACAAATTCAAAGACATTTTATCGACCCTCTTACAAATGTCAATATCTATTAATTCAAATACTAAATTAAATTGTATTTGAAATATCAATTTCCAATTGAGAATGCATCATTCCTTACTTAAGTTTAGTATAAGCATTTTATATGCTTCTTTGTTTGTTTTCATTTTACCACCTTAGTTAATATCTATTTCTATTCAAATTGATTTCCACATTACATATGAATTTTATTTATTTTCAACTTTGAACAGTCAATTTTATCTTTCACTCAGAATATATAAATTTTATTTGTCATTTATTACTAATTCATGTCATTATTTTAATTAGTTTCATTTACTAATTTATTTCAATTTCCAGTTTGAAATCGTTTTGTCGTTAACAAAAATTATTCAAAAAATTTCAAAAATTTTCTAACTCCCAAAATTTTCGAATTTTTTTGGCACAGTCCCCTTTGTACGGAGGAGCTTTTGAAATTTGACAAAAGAGATAAATATATATACATCGACCCACACGGTCGGAAAAAAACAAAAACAGTTCATATTTCCTATTTTTATTGCGTAGGCGTACCTTGTTTAGCATTTTAAGCAAGCGGCTTATTATTTTTAGCAAATAGCATAACCAAGTCCAGCCACACGGATTCCAAGTACTTGTACTTACTCAAATTAAACATGTAAGTGCCAAATATATGCAGTTTGACTACATTTCACTTAGATGCAATGGTTGAACACATGAATTCTAAAATAAATTCACACCATACATTTTTCCGTAAGCAATTTATATAGTTTACATACTAATTCCACTATTCCAATTAATTTACAAACTACTTTCATTCAATTTGAATGGTTTTCAATCCATTCATATACAACTTCATCAATTTGAATGGTTTAAAACTCAATCACTTACATTTAATTTATTTTTAAGCCAACTAAACTCATATTTAACCCAATTGATCTCAATATCAATTTATTTTACGCCTACCGATTCATAGAATTTTAATTACTTCCATTTATATCAAATGTCAAATTATTCTATGCAATTTGACGCGGTCTATGTGAATAAATAAGTACTATTTTTTTATAACCAATTTAAATGGATTTCAACTCAATTTATACTTAATTCTATTCCATTTTTAAATTTATTCACACTCCATAAATTCTCATTTTCATTGCATTTCAAATTTGAATACATTCACTTGCATTTCACTTTATTAACCAAACTAGTTCATTCAAAACCATTAACAACTTAGGTTCATCTTCATTACCAATTAAATTTCCTTTTTATTTTAATTCATTCACAACCGATTATTTAGCTCGACACATTCCATTTTAAATTTATTCTCAACCCAATCATTAGCATTTCATTTAAAACTATTCTATTAAACTTGAAAACATTCAATTGTTAATATTGTCTCCAAGTTATTTCAATTCCTTAACATTTTAAATGGTTTACAACTATTTACTTAAGCATTTTCATTCCATTAAATATTATCGGCAACTCACCGAATTTTATTTCAATTAAAATCCATTTTTACTTGATTTAAATCTGATCCACTATTATTAAACTTAATTTTAAGTTGAATTCAATTCAACTCTTCCATTTGTTTGGTTTAAGTTAATTTGCTTCATTATACTCAACTTTTTAAGCTCATTTCATTTTTCAAGTAAATTTTTCTCTTCCATTCAACTTAACTCAATTGATTCCAAGGCCGTATCTAATTTATTTCCACATATTTGGATTTTATTCGCAATACAAACCATTACTATTTTAATCCAATTTCATTTTTATTCGATACCTTTACAATTATATTTAATTTGTTAACATTTCAAGTCAAATTTTAATTAATAACTCAGGTTCTGATTCCACCATTCACCTTTAACTTACCATCAAATTTTATTAACTCATAATACAACTTCATTCTTTATTTAATTAATTACAAGATCACTTTCAATTATATTTCCTTCACTAATGATTCAAGCCGAATTTGATTTATAACTTGAGTTCTATTTCCAAACATCAATATTAACTCACCAATTCAGCTTTTCTTTAGCTACACTGGTTATCATTATATATTCCATTATCTAATTTATTATCTATTTAGTTTTTTCCTTAATTTATAATTTAACACTTGAATTTTAATTTCAAATATCACTTCATTCAATTTGCTTAAGTTCAAATAATTTTATAGTTCAAGCTTGGATTTTTGTTTTATTTCCTAATTCATCAAACAATATTTATTTTGGATTTTGTATTCCATTTCCAATTTTATAAGTCACAACATATTATATACACAATCCCATTCATTCTACACTTGAATATATTCATCTTTTATTTTTAACTCAAGCCTTATGCTTATTTATATCCCAAGCATATTTTACTTCATGCATTACAATTCTTTTACACGTTATTCTTATTTATTTATTTCAATTCCAATCTTTATTCAATTTATTTTCCATTTGTTCAGGTAAGAATTTAATTCCGTTCATTAATTCAATTGAATTCTCATCCTAATTCAATTTTACTTTAACTCAAATTTATTTAATTCAATTCGATTTCAACTTAATCCGAATACAACTGGATATTATTTTAGCTTATTCGATTTATTTCAATCCAGTTAAATTTTATTCTCCAAATCCAAGCTTATTTCATTTTTTACTTTTCACTTAAAATTAAATTCCCAACATTCAAATCTTATATTTCCTTCCTGGTTTAAAAATCATCTTAATTTATAAGCTTACAACTATCTCATCAGGATTTTTAAACACTCGGTTTTTGGTTTCCAATTATTTTGAAATCTCCAACATCTCAAAATCAAAATTCTAAAAAATTAAACCAACCCTGGTTTTATTCCCAACAAATTTCCTTTGAAATTTTCAAAAACAACTAGCTCTTCTGAGCAAATAAATTTTTGGCAGCAATCCGTTCCTTAGAAATTCGAAAATGAATACTGATGATGCGGCCGTCATCGTCAGAATTATTTTCCAATAATCCAAGTGATTTCAACGCTATTTCACCTTCAAAATCCATTTAAACAATTTCCTTTCAGAAATACCTCCAAAACAATAATGCTATCATTTATTTTCAAAATACTTCAACAAACACGTCCAAAATCTCCAGAATTTTAAATTTCCAAATCCTTCTTAAATAAATTTATAATTCATTTGCATAGTTTCCCATTTGATTATAATACAATTCATAAATTACATTTATAATTCATATTTATAAATTTCATTTTATAATGAATTTATCCCCTTAACTTTAGTTATATTTTCAATTTCTAGTTAAATTTTCACTTAACAATGATAATACTTTAATATTATCATTTCTAACATCCAAGCAACCATATATTAGCTAAATAGTTTTCAAAAAACTATTCTTCATATCAAAATATGTTTTGGGTAAAATTTATTTCATTTACCCATATTTAAAACAATACCGTGTCAATTGCTCTATTCAAGTGTTTAGAAAACCCTTCGATACAGTTGTCCAGACTGTGCCGACGAAGGTTCATATGCCACTCAATAAATCAATCAACGCAATATTGAAACAATTTATATCCACTAACAAATACGCCCTCATATCTATTAATACGCTCAAACTCATTCTAGAGTACTTCGGACTCTAATTTAAATGAGTAATTCCCACCAGAGCCAAGGTTATCACCAACCTAAGCTCTGATACCAACTGTAACAGCCCGCAAATCCGTATCCCTTGAGTCTACACTATTCTACGACAATCGGCTCAAGTTGTACAGAAATACGAACAATTTGGGTTAAAGAAGATGAGGTAGAAGAAGAAAATAGAAAACAACAACAGAATCTAACCATCGCAGCAGAATAAAATATAATAGATAATAAATGATCTTCACTCAAATCAAATATATTTGTTTATATATAACATCATCAGAGTACATCAATCAACAGCTTAACAAAAATTACATACAAATGGATACACAACAACTCAACACAGCAGAATATATATATATATATATATATATATATATATATATATATATATATATATAAACAAGTACGGAAGTACCTATCGTCATTCAGTTCGTCTCCTGAGCTCCACAGCATTTCCTGTATCCTATAATACTCGGTCTGACCCAAGCATTACAGCTAAATAACACCCGAGTTAGTCTGGAATACCAGCGTGAGAAAAATCACACCCAATTGATTACTAAAGTTTCAAAAATCCTTTGGAAACAAAAGCATCTCGTAAGACCACGGCACAAATAAACATGTCGTGTTTTTACCATACGATAGCTAAAACAATTTTTATAGAAATCCTCTGGTATTATAATAGGGTCTATATACAAATACTTATAAAATAGCCGAAATTGTTACATCTATTAAATTCCAGCTACTAGCCACAGAGTGGGTAATACAAACAAAACTCGTACAAGGCTCGTTGGGAGAATGGATTTCCAACAATGGCTAGGCACTGGGGTACCACCTATCACAGTACGGGGCCTAGATCACCGTACCGAGGAGTACGCCCGCTCCCCTGCAACACAAGGCCAGGACTACCTCTTACAGGATAATCCCGATTGAGATCACCCCGTGGTTGGGATCAGCAACTGCCCACTAAGCCGAAATAAAAAGGGACATCTAGACTGGCATGACCTCACCCTGCTTGGGTGCTACCCACCTAGCCTTGCTGCATAACCCCTGATTTTCAGTCATTCCCATTTGATGAGGCTTGAGGCTAAGCGTTACCTTTTTAGAACTTATTTCTTAGAATGACCATCGTCCACCTGACGACGTTTCGCAAGCATTCATCCATACAAGTCCGTCCTGGGTTCGAACGGAACCGAAGACACTATTCCTACTACATCCATTTTGGAAATATCCTCAGGATTAGTAGAGATTAGCCCTTGCATTTCACTGCTCCATCTTCGAATCCAAAATCGTTTTCACGAAACGTACAAACCGAATCGAAGTGGTTTTCGAGAAATAAATCTCGATCCCGGTCTCTTCGAAACGATCAACGCATTGTCCAATATTGATAGTCGGTTATTTAACTATCAATTAATATTCACAACATCCATCACACAATAAATAATTTTCCAAATTATTTATTTATCTCAAAAATATCTTTACAAGATATATCCTCATTTTCAAATTCCTTGAAAACAATTTTCAAACTATCTCCCTTTTTTCAGAATAAATTCCGAGTATTTCCATTTCCACTGGAATCAACAAGTACAAAACTTTAGATTTTTAAAACAATTTTAAAAGCACTTTATTGTGAAATATATTTTAACGTTCAATATAGAAAAATTTACTTGAATACTTAATTTATAATAATACTTTAAACAGAATACCAAACCATTCTGTAATTAATAATTAAAATAAAATACTTACTCTGGAATTTATTGAAACATTCAAGTTAAGATTACTTCAAGAGTTTACTAAAATACATACTATATAAACATTTGAAAATAAAGTTACTTAATAAAATATAAAACTAGATTTCTACTTTTTTTTTAAAACATATTACTAAATTACTTCTTAATAATTACTTCTAAATTAGATTAAAGGAAAATACTTACTTAGACTTTAAATATTAAAAATGATAAATTTTACAAAAAAAATTGCTTTCTTTAAAAAAAACAACTTTGAACATTTAATTTGTATTTACAAATTTACTTTTAAAACGTGTACTTGGCCATCCAGAGAAAATTCCAACTTCAAGCACTTAAATCATTTCTATAAATTGATTTCCAATTCATTTTATTTGGAATAAATTCTTTTACTTATCAGTTCATTTCCAAATTCAGTAGTTATGGTCTTTATTATTATTATTATTCAATTTCTTTTTTACTCTTTCAATAATTCAAATCTTAAATTCTAAATAAATGTTTGTTCTTTTAAATTAATAATACTGCAATTTAAACTTCATTAATTTTCCGTTTATTCAAATTTTCCTTTCCATTCTCAGGATTCATTTACTAAAATTTAAAGTCACTTTATTTCTTTTTTTCAAGTTATTCTTATATTTACTCTATAAATAGTTTACTTGCAATTTCACTTCTTTTATTTTCATTTCCAAAATCAAATTTATATTTTTAATAATTCATTATACCTAATTATATCAACAAAGCCATAGCATTCAATACTTCCACATAATTCATTATAGAACATCAAATAATCAGAACATAGAATATTAAATAATTTACATAAAAGTTGAGGGGTCCAGTTGGATCCCTCCAACCTGTTTTCCCTACATCCACAGATGTTAGCAAAATATAGTATACCAATTACAAAATATCATACGATATCACATCGATCAATTCAACCAATCCAAACAATTATTTAAATTTTATTATTTAAATTTAAATTTAAACTGAGTGAGATTAACTCACCTTTGTTTTTAATTGCCATCCGATCCATCCCGGCTTAGTTCCCTTGATTTTTTTAAACCTTGTATAACAAATTTACGGTTTATTAATATTTGAACCAATCAAATAACTAATTTTTATTTATTAATTTGAATGAATTTAGTTAACCTCTCTAAATCACTATATTTGAAATAACCAAAATAGTTATAAAAGTCAATTAAATAATTTAATCGCCTTAATATACCTTGAAATTAAATAGTAGGTTTATAATCTATATTTTAAATTAAAGATTTAAATTTTTATACTACTCTTCAATATTTAAAATTCTTTCAACCCTATATATTTAATAAAACAGAATTGTTCTGTATTCCCTGTAAAATACAGAACCTTATCTATCTAAAATTTTCCTGATTAAACCATATACTTTTAGTTTCCTGTATCTACATATTAATATATATATATATATCCTATTTTATTATTATTTCCCTTTTTTCTTCAAATTCTTTCTGTTTAGCAAAAGTCTGCATATATATATTCAATATATTTATTCTTTGGTTTAATCAGATATGGGCTGTAATAAATAAAAAAAATGAATAAATACCTGTCCACCACTGCAGAGTCGCCACGAGCACCACGACCAGAACGTCGCGCTCCAACATCGACCCCGAACCCCATACTCGAGATCCCTAACCCTAAACGAGCTCGTCACCTTCGAACCCAAGCCCTAGGTCAGCCCCAGAGTTATCGAGTTCAACCAATTAATGCCGCATCCATCGAGCTTCGATTCAAACTCGATCTGATTCCCCCCCCCCCCAAGCTCGAGCGACGGTGACCTAGCAATGAATCGCCGAGATCCCGATACCCAAACGCGAACCTATCTCCATACTTCGATTTGCTTACAGGCAACTTGCGATCCCCCAAATGTTTATACATTGATTCGTGAATTACTGAGAGGATGAGGGAGGAGCTCGGTTTTATTGATTCGAACCAAAACAAAAGATGCAGAAGGAAGAAGAAAAATGACGGCGATTTCAACTACGTTCCGCCATTATTTTTATTTTTATTTTTTTGCTTTGATTCCGATTGGGAAAAGGGTTTGGATAAATTAGAGAAGGAAGAAAGTTTATATGATTTTGATTTCACTGTCTATATTTTTTTTTCTAAAAGGAAGGAGGAAATAAATTGTGATTTAATCCTAGGTAAACGTCTTGAGCACGCTTCACTGATGAGGGTTGACTTCTGATATGATTTATATCAACCTGTCACAATTTGGGTTTAACCAGTAAATAAGTTGTTATATTTAAATTTCCCACATGCAAATCTCAGCGCATTTATCTATCGTACGCTCACACAACCACTTCAAATGCTACGAAAATTGGAATCCGATAATAATACACTATTACGGATCCAATGGAACTGGTTTCGTCGAATTCCGAGACCATGCCTCGGAAGGCTATTTTTAAATTCAATTTAAACAATAAAATTTTAAAACTGAATAAACCACTGTTAATTTCAATTTTACAACTTCTATTATCTTTTAGTATTATTAATATAAATTTTACGTGCCTTCAAATTATTTCTAACAGGGTTAAAATCCCAGATTTCATATTTCACCTGATTTTAAATTATTTAATTCAATAATTTAATTATCAAATATTAGTGATATTTGAATTCAAGTTAAAAATTTACTTTGAATTATTTCAAAGCAATAAAATATTCCAATCTAATTTGCTTAAAAATACCGGTCATCACAATAAAGTGTTTTGATGATGGCTCTGTGGAAAAAGGCGCTCCTTTGAAATGAACTTCTCAGGAGTGCCACCGGGTGGTGCTGCCTTGAGCCCCAAGGGGAGGTTCTAAAGTTGATCCTGTGAGGAGTTCAGACCAAACTAGTTCCTGAGGATTATGAGTAGTGTGTACCATAGCAAAAGCTGTGTGTGCCGCTGAGAGCCAACGATCTACGTTTGATTTTATATCGGTAGACGGCGACCTATGGTAACATAGCGAAGTCGTGTGTGCTGCTGAGAGCCAACAGTCTGCGTTTGATTTTATATCAGTAGACTGCGACCTATGTAGGAGTGGAGAAGTTTCATTTTGACGCCAAAAATTGAGGGGTGTTGATGCCTACATTGACATGGACTTTTGCTGCGATGGCAACGTAACAATGGAATGTAACTACGATGTGTTGTGGGTTCCATGGCGTAATCGAGGGGCGCAGAGTACCTACAGTTACATGGACTTTTGCTGCGATGACAACGTAACCCAGGATGTAACTTCGACCATGGATGGGGGTGATTATTTCCAAAGCATTCTCACCAAAATATTCCTTGTAACAACCCGCATATTTTACGATTGAGTACTTAAATATTTTATTTAAATATTTCATCGTTAGTCGGATTAGTGTCTGAAAGGCTACTTTTTGCAAACACTCGAATTAGGACTCGAGACTACCCCCATTGAGTTCAAAATTATGTTTGTGACCTTTTTGAATATAAATTTTGATATGTTCGGAGTTAGTGGAATTTTGCAACCTTTTCGCTTAGGGGTTTGGTTTTTTTCCAGCCCATTAGACCCTAGCTTGACCCCTCTTCTCTTCATTACTTCATTACTATTTCCTAGTACTCAAGCTTTAGCAACAATGGAGAGAGGAATGGGAAATTAAAACTCCAAGCCCTAGTTTCCATCTACAACTCAAGTTCTAGCTCGAAATCAATAGAAGAAGCTTTGGTAAGCCTCCTCTTCTTCTTCTCCAACTCATTTTCTTATCAATTTCAGAAATTCCTAAACCTAACTTAGAAAATGTTTCTCTTTTTCGCATAGATTCAAGCTTGTTGGGTTGGAATTGAAGAGTGATTGTCCTTGCCTTTGCTTTATAGCTTCTTCTTCATTTGTTTTGGGTTCAAAGGTGAGATTTTTATCTCACATCTTAGTCTATAATTATCTTCGATTGTTAAGTATGAATTTCTAACACTTATTCTTGTGCAATTGATTTTTATTTGGATTGGTTTGGTGTATATTCCAATTTTTGGTGTTTTGAAATCAAAATCTATGAAAATCCTATTATGGATATTTGGATATTGATATTTGAGGCGCATCGAAGAGCCGTTAAGGCTGGATTGTCGCGTGGCGTAAATCCTTAGTCGTTGTTTGCTCGTTCCGTCGCTTCCGATATTCATTTGGTCATTTTTGGTCGAGGTTCAGGGAATGCCCTGAACCACAGTTTCAGAAGTCAGAAACTTTATTTCAGACGTCTGAATATTATACTGGGAATTTTAATTCTCCAGTATTCAGACGTATGAATATAAATTCCAGACATTTGAATTTGCTCGTGAGCAACCAGAAAGGAAATAGGCAAAAAATGCCTATTTCAGACGTCTGAAATATAGGGTTCAGATGTATGAATTGTGTTCTGGAAAACAATTATTTTTTCAGATTCAGACGTCTGAATCCTTGATTTCAGACGTCTGAATCCTTGATTTCGGACGTCTGAATCTGCTCTCTGGGCTTGATTTTTGCCTATTTAGCTTGAGATTCCAAACTTAATCGATTCGTGTTGTTCCCTTTTGTTGTTATCATTTATTATCGACTTTGATGGCATTTTCTTCGGGATCTTTGGGAATATCCATTTGGATGAATTCGATATCGATTTCTTTGGATTTTATTCACGTCTTTGAATGTGAATTTTGGTGATTAATTGTTCTACAATCATTTTTGTGATTTGTCACTTTAAAAATATAAAGGTTTCAATACTAGTAGTAAATATCAAAACTCTTTCATCAAAACGATTTCAACACTATTTTATTACAAAGCTCGTTTCTTAAACCATTTTCCAATCTACTAGTACATACAAAACATTACCTCACTCGTATGAGAAATCTAATCAAACGACTTAGTAAAACAAGTGGCATGAAACTCTTGCGTTTACTTCGTCGGTTAATTCTTGGACTTGTTCGATTGAATTTCTTGTGACAATTTTCGAGTGGAGACTTACAGTTTGTTCGTAAATATTTAAGTTAAGCTAGTGGTTATGGGACATGAAGCTAAGCTCATATATTTACTAGCTTAGTGCAATTGACACGTCTTGATGATCGATGATGATCATTTTTTGATTTAGACTAGCAATGTGCGATGTCTCTTTTTCTGCGAGGGAGACTAAACCCCGTTTCTTCGGGCCATGGTCTTTGAGGGATAGCGACCCATGGTCTTCGGGCCGTTTTGTGGAGCTTCGGTTCAAAATTAATGGTTAGCAACCATGGAATAGCGTTCCATTTTGTGATACACGTGTTGGTGAGTTTTCATGCTCCCGTTTTGTGATAGGTCTCACCCTTTTTGTGATTTCTGGATTTTCATTGATGATTTCTAGAATTTGTATTTCATTGATTTTCGTGATTTACATTGATATGTGTTATCAATATTTGTGCATTGGTGAATTTGTGTGTCATTAAATTTTGTGATTGGCATTGATATTATTGTCAATATTCATGGTTTTGGTGAATGAAAATATAGAGTATGACATTCCTTTTGATCTTTGAGAAGATTCTTGCGATATTGGTTAATCTCTTGTTGATTTTCAATTACTTAATTATCACAGCTTAGCATTGTGATTGTTATTCGTTAGTCATATCTCTTATTCTATATCGTTTTATCTGATATTTACAGCTAGACTGGTCCGCTTATTATTTTCTTATTAAATAATACTCGGGTCAGACCGAGATGTTGCAGGTGCTTCTGCTTGACTTCACATTTGTGGTTATTATCCTGACTTTTGGCTAAATACTTAGATTAGTAGTTTTTGTTGTATACCTTTGAGATATAGAATCATTTTTGTATCCGTATTCTTTCGACTAGCACTTGTAGCTATTCTTTTGTGATATTATGGATCTTTTATGACCACTACTCTGATGTACACTTTCATGTGTTATATAGTCATATCTATTTTCGCCTTTGTGATATGGATGTCTGCGACTGATTTGTGTTATATTTACTTCTATATTTTTTTCCGAAGAATATATATAGCCACTGTTTAGTAGCTTTGAGTTTGTATCGATGTGTCGGATTTCCTCCTTAAACCAAATGCATGTTGTACTATCTGACATATCGGTGCTCGCACAAAGCAATTACATGGATGGTCTCTCCTCAACAGCCTTATTCTCCACGCTAGTTGACGGAAGTACACCGTAGTGTCCTTGGCTAGTGTGGGTATAGAGGTGCGGCATCACAGCTTGGAATCAGAGCAAAACTTCGGAACAAATATAGAAATAAATATAACACAAATCAGTCACAGACATCCATATCACAAAGGCGGAAATAGATATGAATATATAGCACATGAAAGTGAACATCAGAGTAGTGGTCAAACAAGACCCACAATATCACAAAAGAATAGCTACAAGTGCTAGTCGAAAGAATACGGATACAAAAATGAGTCTATATCTCAAACGTATACAACAAAAACTACTAATCTAGGTAGGTAGCCAAAAGTCAGGATGATAACCACAGATGTGAAGTCAAGCAGAAGCACCTGCAACATCTTGGTCTGGCCCGAGTGTTATTTAATAAGAAAATAATAAACGGATCAGTCTAGCTATAAATATCAGATAAAATGATATAGAATAAGAGATATGACTAACGAATAATAATCACAATGCTAAGCTGTGATAAATAAGTAATTGAAAATCAACAAGAGATTAATCAATATCACAAGAATCTTCTCAAAGATCAAAAGGAATGTCATACTCTATATTTTCAATCGCCAAAACCATGAATATTGACAATAATATCAATGCCAATCACAAAAGTTAACGACACACAAATTCACCAATGCAAAAATATTGATAACACACATCAGTGTAAATAACGAAAATCTGTGAAACACAAATTCTAGAAATCATCAATGAAAATCCAGAAATCACAAAAAGGGGGAGGCCTATCACAAAACGGGAGCATGAAAACTCACCAACACGTGTATCACAAAATGGAACGCTATTCCATGGTTGCTAACCATTAATTTTGAACCGAAGCTCCACAAAACGGCCCGAAGACCATGGGTCGCTATCCCACCAATTTGAGCAGAAGCTCCACAGAAACAGGGTTTAGCTCCCTCGCAAACAAAGAGACATCGTACATTGCTAGTCTAAATTACAAAATGATCATCATCATCATCGAGAAGTGTCAATTACACTAAGCTAGTAATTATATGAGCTTAGCTTCATGTCCCATAACCACTGGCTTAACTTAAATATTTACGAACAAACTGTAAGTCTCCACTCGAAAATTGTCACAAGAAATTCAATCGAACAAGTCCAAGAATTAACCGACGAAGTAAACGCAAGCATTTCATACCACTTGTTTTACTAAGTCGTTTAATTAGATTTCTCATACGAGTGAGGTAAAGTTTTGTATATACTAGTAGATTGGAAAATGGTTTAAGAAACGAGCTTTGTAATAAAATAGTGTTGAAATCGTTTTGATGAAAGAGTTTTGATATTTACTACTAGTATTGAAACCATTATATTTTTAAAGTGACAAATCAGTAAAACGATTGTAGAACAATCAATCACCAAAATTCACATTCAAAGACGTGAATAAATCCAAAGAAATCGATACCGAATTCATCAAAATGGATATTCCCAAAGATCCCGAAGAAAATGCCATCAAAGTCGATAATAAATGATAACAACAAAAGGGAAACAACACGAATTGATTAAGTTTGGAATCTCAAGCTAAATAGGCAAAAATCAAGCCCAGACAGAAGATTCAGACGGCTAAAATCAAGGATTCAGATGTTTGAATCTGGAAAAATAATTGTTTTCCAGAACACAATTCAGACGTCTGAACCCTATATTTCAGACGTTTGAAATAGGATTTTTTTTGCCTATTTCCTTTCTGGTTGCTCACAAGCAAATTCGGACGTCTGGAATTTATATTCAGACGTCTGAATACTGGGGAATAAAAATTCCCAGTATAATATTCAAACGTCTGAAATAAAGATTCAGACGTCTGAAACTGTGGTTCAGGGCATTCCTTGAACCTCGACCAAAAATGGCCAAATTAATATCGGAAGCGACCGAACGAGCAAATTACGACTAATGATTTACGACACGCGACAACCTAGCCTTAACGGCTCCTCGATACGCCTCAAATATCAATATCCAAATACCCATAATAGGATTTTCATAGATTTTGATTTCAAAACACCAAAAATTGGAATATACACCAAACCAATCAAAAACAAAATCAATTGCACAAGAAAAAGTGTTAGAAATTCATACCTAACAATCGAAGATAATTATAGACTAAGATGTGAGATAAAAATCTCACCTTTGAACCCAAAACAAATGAAGAAGCCATAAAGCAAAGGCAAGGACAATCACTCTTCAATTCCAACCCAACAAGCTTGAATCTAAGCTAAAAAGAGAAACATTTCCTAAGTTAGGTTTAGGAATTTCTGAAGTTGATAAGAGAATGAGTTGGAGAAGAAGAAGAGGAGGCTTACCAAAGCTTCTTCTATTGATTTGGAGCTAGAACTTGATTTGTAGATGGAAACTAGGGATTGGAGTTCTAATTTCCCATTCCTCTCTCCATTGTTGCTAAAGCTTGAGTATTAGGAAATAGAAATGAAGTAATGAAGAGAAGTGGGGTCAAGCTAGAGTCTAATGGTATGAAACAAAAAAATCAAAGCCCTAAGTGAAAAAGCAGCAAAATTCCACCAACTCCAAACATATCAAAGTTTATACTCAAAAAGGTCGCAAACGTCATTTTGAACTCAATGGGGTGGTCTCGAGTCCTAATTCGACTGTTTGCAAAAAGTAGCCTTTCCGACACTAATCCGACTAACGATGAAATATTTAAATAAAATATTTAAATACTCAATCGTAAAATATGCTGGTTGTTACAGACTACCCTCCCTAAAGAAATTGCGTCCTCGCATTATTTAAGAAGAAAATATGAGGTTACAACAATGAAAGCACATCAACACAAAAGGAATTTGAAATAAGAAATTCACCTCAAAGAGCACGGGAAAGTAAGTCCGGATGTGTTCGCTCGATGAACTTTCTAGATTCGCAAGAGCAATCTTTAGGATTTGCGGACCATTGAACTTTAACAAGCAGAACATCTTTATTTCGAAGGCGTTTGACCTCCGTAGCAATAATACGGATAGGATGTTGCTCATAAGTTAGATTAGGAGAAACTTCAATTTCTTCCACAACACCGGGATGAAGAATAGAATCGGAATCTCGAAGACATTGCCGTAATTGAGAAACGTTAAACACGTCATGATTAGCAGAAAACTGAGCCGGTAATAAAAGCCGATAAGCCACAGAACCAATACGTTCGGTGATGGGAAATGGGCCAATATATCGAGGTGCTAACTTTTTCGATCGACTAAAACACACAACACCCTTCATAGGTGAAACATGAATAAACACAAGATCTCCCATAGAAAATTCTAATTTTCTTCTTCGGCTATCGGCATAGGATTTTTATCTACTCTGGGCTTCTTCCATCCTATGACGAATAAGGTCAATCTTTTCTGTGGAATCTAGAATAAAATCTGGACCTAAAACCAGCTTCTCACCGCCCTCAAGCGAACAAGAAGGAGATCGGCATGGCCTTCCATAGAGTGCCTCAAAATGTGCCATACCAATACTAGATTGGAAGCTATTATTATAGGAAAACTCAACAAGAGAAATATGATCTTCTCAACTTCCACCAAAATCAAGAACACATGCACGAAGAAGAGTCTTCAAAAAGCTTTGGGAACGAAGCTTAATTTTAGCACCGCTTATCATCCCCAGTCCGATGGGCAAACTGAGTGTGTGAACCAAACTCTTGAAGATCTTCTTCGTGCATATATTCTTGATTTTGGTGGAAGTTGGGACGATCATATTTCTCTTGTTGAGTTTTCCTATAATAATAGCTTCTAAACTAGTATTGTTATGGCACCTTTTGAGGCACTCTATGGAAGGCCATGCCGACCTCCTTCTTGTTGGCTTGAGGCCGGTGAGAAGCTGGTTTTAGGTCCAGATTTTATTCGTGATTCCACAGAAAAGATTGACCTTATTCGTCATAAGATGGAAGAAGCCAAGAGTAGACAAAAATCCTATCTCGATAACCGTAGAAGAAAATTAGAATTTTTTGTGGGAGATCTTGTGTTTAGTCGTGTTTCACCTATAAAGGTTGTCATGCATTTCAGTCGATCGGGAAAGTTAGCACCTCGATATATTGGTCCATTTCCCATCACCGAACGTATTGATTCTGTGGCTTATCGCCTTTTATTATCAGCTCAGTTTTCTGCTATTCATGACGTGTTTCACGTTTCTCAATTACCGAAATGTCTTCGAGATTCTAGTTCTACTCTTGAGCCCGGTGTTGTGGAAGAAATTGAAGTTTCGCCTAATCTAACTTATAAGCAACATCCTATCCGTATTATTGCTTCGGAGGTCAAACGCCTTCGAAATAAAGATGTTCTGCTTGTTAAAGTTCAATAGCCCTCAAATCCTAAGGATTGCTCTTGGGAATCTAGAGAGTTCGTCGAGCGAACAGAACGGGACTTACTTTCCCATGCTCATTGAGGTGAATTTCTTATTTCAAATTCCTTTTAGTTTGATGTGCTTTCATGGTTGTAACCTCGTATTTTCTTCTTAAATATTGCGAGGACGCAATTTCTTTAAGGAGGGGAGTCTGTAACAACCCGCATATTTTACGATTGAGTATTTAAATATTTTATTTAAATATTTCATCGTTAGTCGGATTAGTGTCCGAAAGGCTACTTTTCATAAACAGTCGAATTAGGACTCGAGACCATCCCCATTTAGTTCAAAATGACGTTTGCGACCTTTATGAGTATAAACTTGATATGTTTGGAGTTAGTGGAATTTTGTTACTTTTTCACTTAGGGCTTTGGTTTTTTTGTTTCAGCCCATTAGACCCTAGCTTGACCGCTCTTCTCTTCATTACTTCATTTCTATTTCCTAATACTCAAGCTTTAGCTACAATGGAGAGAGGAATAGGAAATTAAAACTCCAAGCCCTAGTTTCCATCTACAAATCAAGTTCTAGCTCCAAATCAATAGAAGAAGCTTTGGTAAGCCTCCTCTTCTTCTTCTCCAACTCATTCTCTTATCAATTTCAAAAATTCCTAAACCTAACTTAGGAAGTGTTTCTCTTTTTAGCTTAGATTCAAGCTTGTTGGGTTGGAATTGAAGAGCGATTGTCCTTGCATTTGCTTTATAGCTTCTTTTTCATTTGTTTTGGGTTCAAAGGTGAGATTTCTATCCCACATCTTTGTCTATAATTATCTTCGACTGTTAGGTATGAATTTCTAACACTTATTCTTGTGCAATTGATTTTGGTTTGGATTGATTTGGTGTATATTCCAATTTTTGGTGTTTTGAAATCAAAATCTACGAAAACCCTATTATGGATATTTAGATACTGATATTTGAGGCGTATCGAAGAGCCGTTAAGGCTGGGTTGTCACATGGCGTAAATCCTTAGTCGTTGTTTGCTCGTTCGGTCGCTTCCGATATTCATTTGGCCATTTTTGGTCGAGGTTCAGGGAATGCCCTGAACCACAGTTTCAGACGTTTGAATCTTTATTTCAGACGTCTGAATATTATATTGGGAATTTTTATTCCACAGTATCAGATGTCTGAATATAAATTCCAGACGTCTGAACTTGCTCGTGAGCAACCAAAAAGAAAATAGGCAAAAAAATGCCTATTTTAGACGTCTGAAATATAGGGTTCAGAGGTCTGAATTGTGTTCTGGAAAACAATTATTTTTCCAGATTCAGAAGTCTGAATCCTTGATTTCAGACGTCTGAATCTGCTGTCTGGGCCTGATTTTTGCTTATTTAGCTTGAGATTCCAAACTTAATCGACTCGTGTTGTTTCTTTTTTGTTGTTATCATTTATTATCGACTTTGATGGCATTTTCTTCGGGATCATTGGGAATATCCATTTTGATGAATTCGGTATCGATTTCTTTGGATTTTATTCACATCTTTGAATGTGAGTTTTGGTGATTGATTGTTCTACCATCATTTTTGTGATTTGTCACTTTAAAAATATAAAGGTTTCAATACTAGTAGCAAATATCAAAACTCTTTCATCAAAACGATTTCAACACTATTTTATTACAAAGCTCGTTTCTTAAACCATTTTCCAATCTACTAGTATATACAAAACTTTACCTCACTCGTATGAGAAATCTAATTAAACGACTTAGTAAAACAAGTGGTATGAAACGCTTGCGTTTACTTCGTAGGTTAATTCTTGGACTTGTTCGATTGAATTTCTTGTGACAATTTTCGAGTGGAGACTTACAGTTTATTCGTAAATATTTAAGTTAAGCCAGTGGTTATGGGACATGAAGCTAAGCTCATATACTTACTAGCTTAGTGCAATTGACACTTCTTGATGATCGATGATGATCATTTTGTGATTTAGACTAGCAATGTGCGATGTCTCTTTGCCTGCGAGGGAGACTAAACTTCGTTTCTGTGGAGCTTCAGCTCAAATTGGTGGGGTATCGACCCATGGTGTTCGGGCCGTTTTGTGGAGCTTCGGCTCAAAATTAATGGTTAGCAACCATGGAATAGCATTCCATTTTGTGATACACGTGTTGGTGAGTTTTCATGCTCCCGTTTTGTGATAGGCCTCCCCCTTTTTGTGATTTCTTGATTTTCATTGATGATTTCTAGAATTTGTGTTTCACCGATTTTCGTGATTTACATTGATATGTGTTATCAATATTTGTGCATTGGTGAATTTGTGTGTCGTTAAATTTTGTGATTGGCATTGATATTATTTTCAATATTCATGGTTTTGGTGAATGAAAATATAGAGTATGATATTCCTTTTGATCTTTGAGAAAATTCATGTGATATTGATTAATCTCTTGTTGATTTTCAATTATTTATTTATCACAGCTTAGCATTGTGATTATTATTCGTTAGTCATATTTATTATTCTATATCATTTTATCTGATATTTATAGCTAGACTGATCCGTTTATTATTTTCTTATTAAATAATACTCGGGTCAGACTGAGATGTTGCAGGTGCTTCTGCTTGACTTCACATCTGTGGTTATCATCCTGACTTTTGGCTAACTACTTAGATTTGTAGTTTTTGTTGTATACCTTTGAGATATAGACTCATTTTTGTATCCATATTCTTTCGACTAGCACTTGTAGCTATTCTTTTGTGATATTGTGGATCTTGTTTGACCACTACTCTGACGTACACTTTCATGTGTTATATATTCATATCTATTTCCGCCTTTGTGATATGGATATCTGTAACTGATTTGTGTTATATTTATTTCTATATTTGTTTCCAAAGAATATATATAGCCACTGTGTAGTAGCTTTGAGTTTGTATCGATGTGTCGGATTTCCTCCTGAAACCAAATGCATGTTATACTATCTGACATATCGGTGCTCGCACAAAGCAATTACATGAATGGTCGCTTCTCCATAGCCTTATTCTCCACGCTAGTTGACGACATTTCACCGTAATGTCCTTGGCTAGTGTGGGTATAGAGGTGTGGCGTCATATTTCCTCTATTTTCAAAACTGTTTTTCTATATTTTCAATAAAATTATTTTCCAAGTATTTTCACTGGATGTTGAAAACGGGTTTACCAAGTACTTATAGATTTTCAATCCGACGCCTGATCAACGTACGACTTAATTTCTGTAAGAACAAGGATGGACTGGTTGAGACATCGAGTTATAAGAAGTAATTTATAAAGAGTTATTTTAATAGTATTATGTTGAATTTAAAAGAATTTCTAAAATTTTAAAATAAAAATGTTGGAGTTTTGAAAAATTAAAGAAATCCAAACTGGAATTATAAAAAAAATTGAAGTCGGGAAAATTTAATAAAGTGACTTTTTGTAATAAAATCAAATATTGAATTAAAAATTGGAAGTAAGCTAATTAGCTAAATAATTATTTGATAGAGTATGTTAATAAAATTTAACTCGGGTAAATAAATGGATTGTAAGTTAATAATGGAGTTTGGAAATGAATTCAAATTTTAAATAGAATTCGACTTGGATTTGATAATGAATTAAATAAGTGGAGATGTTGTAAAAAAATAAAAAAATGAAATAGAATTGGATCGAATAGTGATGGTTTGAATTACAAATAAAATTCAAGTGTGATATGAATAATATTTAACGAAATTTTCAAGTAAAATATATATAAGAGAAGTGTTGTCGAATGAATTGAAAGTGAATTATAATAGAAATCGTTTGAGTTGCAAGCAAAACCCAGGTAAGTAGAAATAAATTGAGAATGGTTTTGTTTAAATTAAATAAATTCGAAAATGAATTAAGTAAGTAAATTTAAAATTTAAAATGGGTTAATTGAATTAAATAATAAATGGATGAAGTCCGATTGAATAAAAATTTAATCAAAAGTTTTAATTGGAATTGGGTTATCAGAATGGACTTAAGTTATGAGGCGAATTAATTTGAAGTAAAATTTCTTAATTGAAAGCTTGGTTTCAAGTGAGAATAGTAGACTATTAAATAAAGATTTGGGTTAAATTTATTTGGAAAATGGATATTAATATAAACATCGAATGTGGTTAAGCTCAATGGAATAGTTTCAAAATGAAACTACTGTAGAGATGAAATGGAATGCAAATGTATGGTTGGTGAATAAATTAGAAATGAAATGGAATTAAATACAGAATGAGTTGAAATTAATTTGAAGTAGTTGTAGACTAAAAATAAATAATCTATTAAGCGAATATTGTCGAATTTACATAGAACGAATTGTCGTTTGACGTAAATGAAAGTAATTAAAATTCTATGGGTTGAGAGAAGTTAAATAACTTGATTTTTGAATCATTTGAAGTGAATATGAGCTTTTTTGGATTAAAAATAAATTGAATGAAAGAAATTGAATTGTAAACCATAAAGTTGAATGAAATGGTAACTAAATTGGCTGGAAGCAATTGAATTAGCTTTAAACATATAAATCGCTTATGGAAAGCTTTTGGTGCTTGTTGCTTATGAAATGCATGTGTTTAGCTATTGAAAGTAAGTGAAATGCTAATAAATTTTCTATGTATGGCACTTATATATTTAAATTGAGTAAGTACAGGTACCTGAAGGCCGTTTGGCTGGATTTGGTTGCGCTAATAGCTAAAATAATAAGCCGCTTGCTTAAAATGCTAAATAAAGGTATGCCAACGCAATAAAAGTAGGAAATATGAATTTTGTTTTGCTTTTCCGACAGTGTAGGTCGATGTATATATATATACATATCTCTTGTCAAATTGCAAAAGCTCCTCCGTACAAAGGAGACTTTGCTAAAAAAATTCGAAAATTTTTGGAGTTAGAAAACTTTTGAAAACTTTTGGGTAAAATTTTGTTAACGACAAAACGATTTCAAATTGGAAATTAAAGTAAATTAGTAGATGAAACCAATAAGAATCAGTTATATATGGAAGATAAAATTCAATATTCAGAATTGAAGATAAATTAAATTCATATGGAAATGGGAAAAACTAATTTGAATGGAAGTAGATATGAAACCTATGTAAGGAAATGTATAAAATGATTAGAAAAGTTACGATTGGATATTATTGCTAGGTAGGTTATGCAGGTATATAAAGGGAAAGGAAAATTGGTTTTGATTTCAGAAGATAAATTTGAATTGCCCGACTAAAATGTATGTGTTTAAATATCTGTATGAAATTGTGTTGGGTTTTTGATCTAGCCACTTGGCTTTTGTTTACTTTTGGAATTTAGGAGCTCGTAGAGGCCTTTGTGGTTGTACCGAGCTAGCCACGCAAAGGAGACGCTGACAAAAATTTTCGAAAAATTAGAGAGTTAGAAAAAATTTTGAGAAAATTTTGATAATTCAAAATTTGGTTTTAAATTTGAAATTTGAATGACTGAGCTAAAGGGTATTGTTTGAAACTGTGGGAGAGTTTGAGAAGTTAGTACGAAAGATAGGGGTCTTTTATAAAACATAGTTGGTTGGATGTTGAATTGTTGGTTTTGGGGAAAGCTAAACGGTTATTGGACCATTCTTCCTAACTAGTAATTTCGGGGAAGAAATTGTTTTAAGGGGGGAGGAATGTGAGGACCCATAATTTTTAACAATTTAAAATGGAATAATTAATTGATTTTAAATATTTAAAAGTTAATTTTAACTTGAATTCAAAATATTAATATTTACTTGACAATTAAATTATTGAATTATATAATTCGAAATTGGGTAAGATGTTTAATATGGAATTTTAAGCCGGTTAAAAGTAATTTGAAGGCTTATAAAATTTATATTGATAGCACTGAAGGTGGTGAAAGTGTTGAAATTGAATTTGGAAATGTTTTGTTAAGTATTGGGAATTTTATCGTTTAAATCGATATTTAAAAATAGCCTTCCGAGGCACAGTCCCGGAATTCGACGAAACAAGTTCCATTGGATCCGTAATAGTTAGTTATTATCAAATTTCAATTTTCGTAGCAATCAAAGCTTTCGTTTGACCTTGGCAGCTCAAAACGCATAGAAGCTATTTTAATCGATTAAATTTAAATTTGATCGTTAAGTTCCGTAACTTGCGCATATGATCGAATTAGCCTTCGATTCCTTTTCCATTGCATCCGACGTAGCGGTATAAAATTATGAACGCCAGGTCACATGCCTCATTAGGAGTTCGAAATTTCAAGGTATGCAACACGAGATATTTTCAATAGTCAACTATATAAAATCAATTCAGTCTAAATTGAATCTCCCTAATCATATTATTATGGTCTAGCTTAAACCCGAGCCTCCATTAGGATATATGTCTTCGTTTTTTCAGACGAAATGAAATCGAAGTCCAAAAAATTAATGGAGACGTATGGTTAAATCGAGCTCGAACTCGAGGGGGGAAGGGGGATTTTAAGCTCGAACGTGGGGATGTCGAGCACACACTCTTGCGCGAATTAGGTTCGCGACGTGGGAGGCTCACGCGACTCGCACGCGCTTCGATGGAGGTCTTGGCTTTCGCGTATCGGTGGCAGGAGGTAGAGTGGTTAGGGTTTCGAGTCAGGGTCGCTACTCGACTTAGTCGATGGGATTTGGGACTGCGATGTGAAGTTCGATTTTCAGGTGTGCTGTAGGTTGTCGAACGCGAAGTTGCATGGTGGCGTTGAAGGTTCCCGAGGGCCGGCAGTGGCTTGGATGTGAAGAATTTGTGCTCGACGTCGAATTGAGTGGAGGTGAATTGGATGCTTAATCGGGATGCAGCCTCCTTTGGGAAGATTGGTGATCGAGGTGAGGTCTAACAGTTTTTTTTTATTTTAATTTTCCTAAGTTATATAATACATGTACATGAAAGAAGAGAAATTATTTTGTTGTTTACTACAGCGTTGAAATTTGAAATTTAGGTACGAACTATTATTATTTTTCGGATTGGGAAATATATGTAAGGATGTAGAAGAAAAAGGGAAAAAGGGAAAAATTAGTTTAGGAAAATTTAATTATTTGTTTAAATAAAGATTTAGTTAAATTAAATGTATAAAATGGAAATCGATTTATTTAGTTAACTTATATAATTATTTGATTACTAGAAAATATTTTTTAAATAGAAAAATAGTTTGAAATTTATTTATTGGGTAAAATGAAATTTATTAAATAGAAATTGATTTGTCCAAATTGTTTGAATATTCATGAAATCATATAATGTCCATACAAGTTCCAAAATTTGGAAGATAATGGTCGAGATGGAATTGGATCGCTAAACAAAAATCAAAGGTGAGTAAACCTCACGCTTCTGGATATTTATTTAAATTTAAATGGTTAAATTTAAATTATGGTTGAATGGTTAAATTAAATTGATGTGCTATATTATATAGTAATATATAGTATATACTGGAATGATTGATATTCTGTGATGAGTATTTTGGTAATTCGAATGTTTAATGCCGTGGTTTGCTTGAATATTTCGTAATCCTGAGTTTTCGAAATATATAAATTGGATTTTTGAAGAAATATAAGGGTGAATTTCAAAAGGAAATTATTATAGAATAAAAATAAGAATGTATTGGAAAGAAATGAAAGTGATATTTAAAAACTGAAGCTAAATTGTAAACTAGAGATTTAAAAATATGTTTTAAATCAAAGTTAAATCTAGCATTTGAGTTAGTGGATCTCAATTTTTAAAACAAATAAAGTATTAAATATTGAGTGTTTTAACAACTTGAATGTTAAAGTGCATTTGTAAATTAATTTGAATTTAGAAATAAATTTGGTTTTAAATTCTTTTAAGTTTCTATTATAAAACGAGTAATTAATTTATTTAATGAAGTAAGTAAAAAGACAGAAAATTACAGGTTGAGATTAATCGAGGGTGATTAATATTGTGATTTAATTAATGTAATTAATATAGATTAGGATAAATTACAATATAATTGAAAATCATTAATTTATATAATTAACGATGTAATTATAGATTGATTGATTAGGATAAATTAGTCAATAATAAGTGACTTATGAGAAGTTAATTAATATAAGTAATTAAGGATTAATGTAATTAAAATAGTTAATTAATTCATGAAGTAACTAAGATTTCTTATTGATTTTAGTTAAGAAGAAATAAGTATCGTGAAATTAATTAAAGATAATTACTTGAATGTAATTAAAGGATAATTAATCCAGGTTGATTTAATTAAGATGAATAATGAAAGGATGATTGAATAATTGATTTGAAATTAATTAATGACAAGTAAAAGATCTAAATGGTTGAGGTTAGTAGTTCAATCAGGATTAATTAAATTAAATTAAATTTGTACTTCATTTGGATAACTTGGATTAGGATGACATGAGACCCGAAGAGATCGTGGTCGGGTGTTAGGAAATACCCGAAACTACTTCGAATTTTTATAGATTGATAAGTGAAATCTAGAGGCTGGAATGAAGTAATTCAAATGAATTATGGTCTATTTAAATCTAAATCTTAGTACTTAGAAATGGATGCGTGGAATAAGTGATGCCTAGATAAATTGTGACCCTGTAAATTAATACGAGTTACCCGGGTTTTATATAAGTTATTTGCTTTGGTATCCCATGTTAGTTGGGTTTACTCACGCCGGTTTCCAGCCTTACCCGGGTGTTACTTTGACGTAATGCTCGGGTCAGACCGAGTATTACATATTTCCAGGTAAGGACGTTCTAGAGTTCAGGAGTCGAGTTCGATGGAAAGAACGTATGAAGTGCTTCCGTTGTATTATATTGCTGTGTATCTGTGACATGATAATTGTGTATATTCAATGTCTGTATATATGTGAAACTCTAATGTATTAAAATGTAATCGTCATGACTAATAATCTTTTGCAAACAGTTATTATTTATTATTACACGTTTTCCGCTGCGAATGTGAGATGTTGATGTTTCTTCTACTTCTTAATCTTCTATCTCCTTCTTCTTTTCTTCCTAACTATCTGGAATTTTCGGCACCGAAAATTCCGGGTCGTTACAGAAGCCCTTGCAATCCGGATATTCACTAATCACGTCTAGAATCCCCATCACAAAAGGTGATAAAATCTCTATACCGGAGCAACTCGGTGCAGAGACATTCGATAGGTAATCCTTTCGCTTTCGAAAATACACGGTCTTCAACACCATCTTCAAATGCAATTCCGTTTCGTCATATCGTTATTCGGAATAGGTTTTATGACACAAGGTCCTCTCCCTGCTAATCCAAATAATGAGCGCTTATTTTTAAAAATAAGTGTTACATTCAGATTCAAACAAATCACAACAAATTCCACTTTGATCTTTTAAATAAAAGATCCATCACAATCACAAAGGTTCGATGTGGGTTTTGAATATCCATTTGAAATTCGACTCCCCGTCGCATCGAAATTCAAATGATTTAAAGGCCAATATTGATAGTCGGTTATTTAACTATCAATCATTATTCACAACAGCCACTGGATTTTAAATAATTTTCTCCCAATTATTGCTTTTACAACATCTTCGCAAGATATAATTTCATATTTCATCCATTTGAAAACAATTTCAAATCACTTTCCATCTTTCAATCTTTTTTTTTTTTTGAAAACGAGTTTCAAATCACTTTTCTCACGCGAAATACATTTCCAAAAATTTATTCATTTCCACAGGAAATCTGCCGAATTCAAATACTTAAAAATAATAATTTAAAATACTTATCGAAACACATATCCTTGGAAGTATTTAATGTAAAAACTATTTTAAAAATACTTTATTTTGAATATTAGTTATGTAAATTCTATATTAACATCATAGATAAAACTTCAAGTCCAAACTATTTTAAAATAAAATCAGTAGTCAGAGTATAAATATTTATATAACTATTTTCTAAATCAAATATCAACTTAATCTTTAAAATAATCCTTTATAAAATTAATTAAATAAGTTTTTACTTTAAAACAATTTCCAAAACTAATTTCTCCAACAATATTATTTTAAAACCAAATCCAGAACGTTTAATTTTATTTCAAAAGCTATTTCAAAAAATATGCTCGGCTTTCCAGGGAAGAATACTCTTTCCATTATAAAATGGTCCATTCAAATAAACTAATAAATCTTCTCGATTTATTTTAATTTACATTCCAAATTTGTAAATTTCTTTCCACATTTTAAAAATAAACCGATATTTATTTATTTTTAAAAAAATTCCCTTTCCTTTATAAAATTTCCATTGTGAACTTTAAACTTTTAAATATCCACTAATATACGATTTTCAAATCGTTTTTCAAATATTTACCCAACACCCAAATCAATTTTTTAATTTTTTTAATTGATTTTCAAATTTATTTCAATGACCAAGTCAAATCTTGAATTAATCACAAAAAAAATTTCAATCGACAAATCATTTTTCATATTGATTTCCCAAAGATTTATTCTTTTAACACCAAATCAATTTTCAAATTTATTTTTTAAAATAAATTCCTTCATCTTTTCCAATTGTTTAAAAACCATATTTTTACAATAATTCTTCACCTTTTGAATATTATTACTTGAAAGCCATTTATTAAACCTTTTCCCATATTTTGAAATTTTATTCAATAGGATTTCACTATAGATTTTCTACCTAAATTTAAAATTCAATTTTATTTATTTCTGGCATCCTACAATACCAAAAATATATTCGCCTAGGTTTTAGCCTTCATTGGTTTCAATCACAAATAATCACACACATATTATAAATAATCAACGCACAATTTTGAAAACAAATCAAAATGTTTTGAGGAATCTTGTTGGATCTCTCCAACCTGTTTCCCTGCATCCACAGAAGTTAGCACAATAATTATGTAACGACCCGAAATTTTCGATCCCGAAAATTGTGACGCCCCACCTCTATACCCACGCTAGCCAAGGACACTACAGGGTAATGCCATCAACTAACACGGAGAATAGGCTGGTTAGGAGCAACCATCCATAGCCTTGCTCTAACTATCTATTGAATACATCGACAATAATCACACCAAACAGATCGACATATCCAATGATTACTTAAAACAAAACCATAGGTGGTTGAATGATCTATCAGAACAGAATATAACAACTTAAATGTAATATACATCACAGAACAGTCGATAAACATATACACATATATCGATACATAACAGAGTTTACAAAATAATACATGTCAAGTGGTATAGCAAACCACAATATACAGACGAGTCAATAGAATACACATCAGAGTTACAACAAAAAGGACAATGAAAAAAGCTTTAACAAAAAGGAACAAGCTGAATAGTCCATGCGGAAGCAAAATAGGCTAAGTCCAAAAGCACCTAACCTGAAACATCTCGGTCTAACCGGAGTATAAAATACACGGGTCAGTCTAGCAAAACAAATAAGTTAGATAAACTGAACAACAATAAACCTGCAAGGTTACAAAGTATAACAAATGTCTCTAAAGGAGATAACACAATCATCTAACAAAAGATGAATCATATGATAACAAAACAAGCCTCATATCATTGGCAACTCATAGAAACAAAGGATAGAAATATCCCGAAACAAGCCATAAAGGCAAATAACAAATACTAATGAAGGTAACACAAGTTCCACAAGGTCATCGCTACATATCATGCGGCTCAAAAAGACCAACACCGAAGGGTGATACCTAGGGAATATACATATCAATGAAACATCATAAAATTTGCTCGAGCTCAGTACTGTAGAAACAAAGATCCATGAGCCCGAAGACTTCAAACCCAATATCACCCATGCGGCTCATAACGCCCAACATCGGAAGCGATACTAAAGGGCAACCCAATATCACCCATGCGGCTCATAACGACCAACATCGGAAGCGATACTAAGGGCAACAAACCCGAAGGCACAAATCCGAAGGCACAAACCTGAAGGCAACATACCCGAAGGCGTCATACCCGAAGGCAACAAACCGTAGTGGTGAAGGTCGAAGACCCAGTACTGGACACCACTAACTGGCGAAATGTGTCATAACTCTCAAAAAGGAATCCGAAAAGTGGTAACGTGAGTCCCATAACCACTCGTTTGCACTAAACGGTTTACTATCCCTTAGTTAATTTCACACTCACAACAGCACAAAGTTCACCTCATATCATCGGTAAACCAAACCCGAAGGTTAAAACAATCAATTGAATAAGTCGGGGATTAATCGGAAAGAAAAACACATGGACTCATGGTCCGTGTTTTACCTAACCATTTAATCTCCCTTCCACTCCGCTCGAAGTGCGAAATTTTGTATATGCGTTTTAAATAGAATTTATAAATCCAAGAAACGAGCTTTTAGTGTGATTTAGAGGGATTATTTATGAAAACCCGTTAATGAAGTTAAAATAAGTTATCAAAGCCAAAAGATGCAATGACAACCACCAAAAACCAACTTGAATCGATAAAATTTGGAAAACCAATCAAAATGAGCATAAATAGGCAAAACAGCAAAATAGGAGCAGGTCGGTCGACCGGACTACAGGTCTCGGTCGGCTGGCCAGAAGCAGAAAAATTGCTCGGAGTAGCAGGTCGGTCGACCGGCTACAGGGCTCGGTCGGCCGAACTGCAAATTTCTGCAGTTCCTGCCCTTTTTTTTCAATAAATGCAAATTCCTCCAAAACGCGACCGTTTGAGCAATGGACCTAAGGAGCCTTAGCCAATCGATACCCCAGCTCCATTAGCTCTCCGATTCACTACCAAAAACATGCTCAAACATCAAAATTAGGATCTTTAAAGAATTGAACCCAAACACTAAAAATTTGGATATTATCCAATTCAATCCAAACCAAAAGCAAGTGCATATGAACAAGTGCTAGGAATTCATACCTAACAAAGATATATATATATATATATATAAGCATAGATGTGAGATAAAAATCTCACCTTTTATCTCAAAACAAAGAAGAAGAAGCTCAAACACAAGAAGAAGACTAACTTCTCTTCACTTCAACTCTACAAGCTTCAATCTAAGAATAAAACTCATATTTCCAAAATTAGGTTTAGGGAACTTCTGAATTGAAGAGGAGAAGAGTTGGAGAAGATGAAGAAGAAGCTTACCAATAGCTTCACTTTGATTTTGGAGCAAGAATTCAAGTTGCAAGAAGAATCTAGGGCTTGGAATTTCTAATTCCCATTCTCTTCCCCCATTTTCAGTTTTTAGATTAAGTTTTTATGAAAAAAATAAGTGTGGAGAGGAGAGGGACTGAGTTAGGGTTAATTAGATAGTTAGTGGGCGGAACCCAACCAAAAGGCCAACTAGAAAAAGTAGAAAAATTCAACTTACTCCAAACATATCAAAGCTTATACTTGAAAAGATCGCAAACGCCATTTTGGACTCAATGGAAGCGGTATCGAGCCCTAATTCGGCCATTTGCAAAAAGTAACATTTCGGAACAAAAATCCGACTAACGACGCTATATTTAAATGAAATATTTAAATATGAAATCGTTAAATATGCTGGTTGTTACAGATCTCCCCTCCTTACAAAATTGTGTCCCTGCAATTCTTAGAGACGATATTTGTAACAACTACATACATACAACACTCAAAAGAAAAGAAAATAAGCTTGGGACGAAAAGATATTCTCACCGTTGCCAAGCAAAGATAGAAAACCCGGATAAGATCGCTCGATATACTCTCTGGTTTCCCAAGTACAGTCATTGGGACTAGCGGACCATTGAACTTTAACGAGCGGCACGTCCTTGTTTCGAAGGTGAACGCACCTCCATGTCAAGTACGCGAATAGGTTGCTGTACAATAGATAAGTCCGGTGAGATCTCAAGCTCTTGTAAATCAGGAGAAGTAATAACAAAATCCGACTCCCAAAGACACTTCCGAAGTTGAGAGACGTGAAACATGTCATGAATGCCAGATAAATGAGCAGGAAGTGAAACTCTACAAGACACAGGGCCAATATGTTCGGTAATAGAAAATGGTCCTATAAAGCGAGGAACCAACTTCCTAGTCGTACTGAAACGCATAACACCTTTCAAAGGAGAAACACGAATAAAAACAAAGTCACCGATCGAGAACTCGAGAGGCTTCCTACGGTTATCTGCGTAGGATTTCTGGCGGCTCTGTGCCTCTTTCATTCTCAATCGAATAAGATCAATCTTCTTGGAAGAATCACGAACAAAATCTGGACCAAGAATAAGCTTCTCCTCAGATTCCAACCAACATGAAGGTGATTGACATGGCCTTCCGTATAAAGCTTCGAAAGGAGCCATACCGATACTAGACTGAAAACTATTATTGTATGAGAACTCTACAAGAGGTAGGTGATCCTCCCAACTACCACCGAAATCAAAAATACAAATACGGAGAAGATCTTCCTAGATACGATTCACCCGTTCAGTCTGTCCGTCAGACTGCGCATGATAAGCTGTGCTAAAATTAAGCTTTGTTCCCAAAGCTTGCTGAAGACTCTTCCAAAAATGACTCGTGAATAAAGGATCACGATCACTCACAATAGATCTAGGAACACCGTGAAGTCTCACGATTTCCTTGACATATAACTTAGCCAAATGCGAAGCACTCCTATTAGACTTAATAGGGATAAAATGAGCAGACTTAGTGAGGCGATCAACAATAACCCAGATACTAGAATGGCCCGATCTCGAATGAGGTAGGCCGTCAATGAAATCCATAGAAATCTGATCACATTTCCACAATGGAATCTCTAGAGGTTGAAGAAGACCCGAAGGACGCTGATGTTCGGCCTAATACGTTGACAAGTTATGCAATTACTCACATAACCCGCCACATCGCGCTTCATTCCTTCCCAATAATAAAGACGATGCATATCGGCATACGTCTTACTACTACCAGGATGAATGGTGTACTTAGAACGGTGACAATCATCAAGAATGTCATGCCTAAGGGAAAAATTAGAAGGCACAAAAAGATGGTTCTTCTTAGAAAGACACCCATGAGAATCAATGATGAAATCCCGCAGCGCCTCATCACAGGATCCAGACTCATAAAGCTGAATAAAATGCAACAAATCAGGATCACGTCGCTGAGCATCGGCAATACGATCCAACAAAATAGGTCGAGCTCCCAAACTAGATAATAGAATAGGAGAATCAGAAGATGAACCTCGATTACGAATTTCACAAAAAGATAAAGTCTCAAGAATATCCCATTCGGCAAGCATCATAGAAATAACAGCCGAATGTTTGCGACTAAGCGCATCAGCAACACGATTACCCTTTCCAGGGGTATACTGGATATCAAAGTCATAGGAGGCAAGAAACTCGAGCCAACGCTGTTGTCTCATATTGAGTTCCTTCGGAGTAAACAAATACTTCGAAGATTTATGATCGGTATAGAGAATGAAGCGCTCGCCCAATAAATAGTGTCGCCAAATCTTCAAGGCGAAGACAATGGCGGCTAACTCAAGATCATGAGTGGCATAGCGAACTTCATTCGAACGCAGTTGCTTAGAAGCATAAGCAACTACTCGATCCTTTTGCATAAGAACAACACCGAGACCACTACCACAAGCATCAGTGTAGACAACAAGATCATGATTCCCCTCGGGAACCACAAGAATAGGAGCATTAGTGAGAAGTTCCTTCAATGTCTGAAAGGAAGCTTCACACTTGTCGGACCAAATAAAACGAATGCCTTTCCGAGTAAGGCTGGTGAGAGGAAGCACAACATGGGAAAAATCCTCAATGAACCGATGGTAATAACCCGCCAATCCAAGGAAACTACGAATCTCATGCACATTCTCAGGCCTCTTCCAATTCTGGATGGCTTCGATCTTTCAGGGATCGACAGAAATGCCATCGGAAGATACAACATGGCCTAAGAACTTAACCTTATTCTCCCAAAAATGGCATTTGGAGAATTTGTCTCTAAGCTGATGATGACAGAAAGTACTCAAGACAATTCTCAAGTGATTAGCGTGCTCAGCATCAGACTTAGAATAAACAAGAATATCATCAATGAAGACAAGGACGAACTTATCGAGATATTCCCGGAATACCCGATTCATGAGATCAACAAAGAAAGCAGGAGCGTTCGTCAAACCGAACGGCATAACGAGCCACTCAAAAGAACCATACCGAGTGCGGAAAGTGGTAAGAGATATGCTATCCTCCGCGACTCGTAACTGATGAAAACCTGTGGCAAGGTCAAGCTGGGAAAAGACCTTAGCACCACTCAATAGATCGAACATATCATCGATCCTAGGCAATGGATACCTATTCCTAATGGTTAGCTCATTAAGCTTGCGATAGTCAATGCAAAGCCTAAGAGTTCCATCAGACTTCTTCACGAAGACAACCGCGAATCCCAACGGAGAAAAACAGGACTGAATCAACTGCTTGGACTCAAGCTCTAAAAGCTGCTTCTTGAGTTCCTCATTTTCCTTTGTAGACATCCTCGTGGGAGGACGACTAACTGGCTGCGTGCCTGGAATGAGATCAATGCGGAACTCAATTGCTCGCTTGGGTGGCAATCTCGAAACAGGCTCAAAAACATCAGAAAAGTCACAAGCAATAGGAATACGAGATACATCATCATCGTCTCGCGAATCAAGAGAATATAACGCCATTTCGGAATTATCCACATCCCGAAGAACAAGAGATAACCGAGTGGGCAAATCCAAATGTCAAAGATATATAATTCTCTCCGAACAAATAATCCTGGCATCATATCTCACTAGCCAGTCCATTCCAAAAATCATATCAAATCCCAGACAAGAAATAACGTACAGATTCGCACGAAAAGAAAAGCGACATAAAACAATCTCAATATCATCACAAAGCAAGCTAAGGGTCGCGGATCCCCTAATAGGATTCGCAATTCTTAAAGAAGTAACCAAACAAGAAACATCCAAAGATAAATCATCAACGAGCTTCTTCGATGCGAAAGAATGCGAAGCACCCGTATCGAAAAGAACTCGTATACTATGATCATGAAATAAAAGAGAACCTTCCAAAATAGATAGAGATATACCTTTAGGCTGAGAAGGACCTTCAGAAGCCTTGGTAGCATAAAGCCTGCTAGACATGGCACCAGCCAGAACAGTAGGGCAAGCTGAAACATGATGACCGTCCTTCTTACAATAATGACAAAAGAGAGGCTTAGGACAAGATCGAATAATATGATCAGGAGAACCACAATTGAAACACTTCCGAATGAAAGGTGTTCCAACAGACTGAGGCTGAGAACTAGAACCACCAGTCTTCTTCTTCTTAGAAGGAAAAGACCTGGGCTTCTGAAATGGAAACGGCCTCTTGTTGGGCTTCTTGGAAACCTCAACATCAACATCACTATCACACTCCTTCTCGACGGTCTCGAGATGAAGTGCCGAATCAACTATCTCCTCAAAAGAAAGCTTAAGCTGGAGCAACAATGACTTCTTAAAATATTTCTTAAGACCAGAAACAAACTTCAAATTCTTCTTATAAGAAGTGATAATGAATTCAAGACCATACTTAGATAAAGCCTCGAATGATGCAACATACTCAGAAACAGAAGACTTCCCTTGCTTCAACTCAATGAAGCGACGGGTCAATAAAACTTTTTCAGATTCAGGAACGAACTTGAGTTCAAATCGCTCCCGAAACCGAGTCCGAGAGAGAGTAGCCTCATCAATTTCGGCCATAAGAAGTTTATACTATTCAAGTGCACGCTCTTGTAATAAGCTAGAAGTTACTAGAACTCTATCATGGTCATAAAGATCCATACGAGAGAAGCTACGCTCGCACGTGCGAAACCAAGCTTGGACTTCAAGAACAGACTCAGAGCCCTTAAACGGCTTTCCTCCAAGATGAGAAAAATCACTGCACTGGCGTGCAAAGGCAGACTTGCGAGGTGGAGACACTCGAGGAGGAACTGGAGGCTGAGTGCTCCTAAACAACTCCAAAAACTGATCGGCAGACATATAAACGCCATCCGGATGGATTGCCCAGCATCCGAACGTCGTCCCCTGCCTCTTCCGGCCATACGCTGAGAGTAAGATAAGAACAAGATTAATCACAAGGTAGATACTTCATTAAGGAATACTACAGAATAATATACTTTCCTAGACGTATTCCCCAAATTCTATCTAACCTTTAATAAAAGGAGGAATAGAAAGACACGATGATTCAAAGATTGGTATCACTTATATACTTTGATGTACCAGAATATGTGCATCTATTCTGTATTTATCATATTTTGTTCTGAACTCGGCTCTGTTACCACGTTGTGACGCCCCACCTCTATACCCACGCTAGCCAAGGACACTACAGGGTAATGCCGTCAACTAACACGGAGAATAAGGCTGGTTAGGAGCGACCATCTATAGCCTTGCTCTAACTATCTATTGAATACATCAACAATAATCACACCAAACAGATCGACATATCCAATGAATACTTAAAACAAAACCATAGGTGGTTGAAGGATCTATTAGAACAGAATATAACAACTCAAATGTAATATACATCACAGAACAGTCGATCAACATATACACATATATCGATACGTAACAGAGTTTACAAAATAATACATGTCAAGTGGTATAGCAAACCACAATATACAGACCAGTCAAAAGAATACACATCAGAGTTACAAAAAAAAGGACTATGCAAAAAGCTTTAACAAAAAGGAACAACCTGAATAGTCCATGCGGAAGCAAAATAGGCTAAGTCCAAAAGCACCTAACCTGAAACATCTCGGTCTGACCCGAGTATAAAATACACGGGTCAGTCTAGCTAAACAAATCAGCTAGATAAACTGAACAACAATAAACCTACAAAGGTTACAAAGTATAACAAATGTCTCTAAAGGAGATAACACAATTATCTAACAAAATATGAATTATATGATAACAAAACAAGCCTCATATTATCGGCAACTCATAGAAACAAAGGATAGAAATATCCCGAAACAAGCCATAAAGGCAAATAACAAATACCAATGAAGGTAATACAAGTTCCACAAGGTAATTGCTACATATCATGCGGCTCAAAAAGACCAACACCGAAGGGCGATACCTAGGCAATATACATATCAATGAAACATCATAAAATTTGCTCGAGCTCAGTACTGTACAAACAAGGATCCATGAGCCCGAAGACTCCAAACCCAATATCACCCATGCGGCTCATAACGATCAACATCGGAAGCGATACTAAAGGGCAACCCAATATCACCCATGAGGCTCATAACGACCAACATCGGAAGCGATACTAAGGGCAACAAACCTGAAGGCACAAGCCCGAAGGCACAAACCCGAAGGCAACATACCCGAAGGCATCATACCCGAAGGAAACAAACCGTAGTGGTGAAGGTCGAAGACCCAGTACTGGACACCACTAACTGGCGGAATATGTCATAACGCTCAAAAATGAATCCAAAAAGTGGTAACGTGAGTCCCATAACCACTCGTTCGCACTAAACGGTTTACTATCCGTTAGTTAATTTCACACTCAAAGCAGTACAAAGTTCACCTCATATCACTGGTAAACCAAACCCGAAGGTTAAAACGATGAATTGAATAGGTCGGGGATTAATCGGAAAGACAAACGCATGGATTCATGGTCCGTGTTTTACCTAACCATTTAATCTCCCTTCCACTCCGCTCGAAGTGCGAAATTGTGTATGTGCGTTTTAAATAGAATTTATAAATCCGAGAAACGAGCTTTTAGTGCGATTTAGAGGGATTATTTATGAAAAACTGTGAATGAAGTTAAAATAAGTTATCAAAGCCAAAAGATTCAATGACAACCACCAAAAACCAACTTGAATCGATAAAATTTGGAAAACCAATCAAAATGAGCATAAATAGGCAAAACAGCAAAATAGGAGCAGGTCGGTCGACTGGCTACAGGGCTCGGTCGGTCGAACTGCAAATTTCTGCAGTTCCTGCCCATTTTTTTCAATAAATGCAAATTCCTCCAAAACGCGACCGTTTGAGCAATGGACCTAAGGAGCCTTAGCCAATTGATACCCCAGCTCCATTAGCTCTCCGATTCGCTACCAAAAACATGCTCAAACATCAAAGTTAGGATCTTTAAAGAATTGAACCCAAACACTAAAAATTTGGATATTAACCAATTCAATCCAAACAAAAGCAAGTGCATATGAACAGGTGCTAGGAATTCATACCTATCAAAGATTTTTATATATATATATATATATATATATATATATATATAAGCATAGATGTGAGATAAAAATCTCACCTTTTATCTCAAAACAAAGAAGAAGAAGCTCAAACACAAGAAGGAGACTAACTTCTCTTCACTTCAACTCTACAAGCTTCAATCTAAGAATAAAACACATATTTCCCAAATTAGGTTTAGGGAACTTCTGAATTGAAGAGGAGAAGAGTTGGAGAAGATGAAGAAGAAGCTTACCAATAGCTTCACTTTGATTTTGGAGCAAGAATTCAAGTTGCAAGAAGAATCTAGGGCTTGGAATTTCTAATTCCCATTCTCTTCCCCCATTTTCAGTTTTTAGCTTAAGTTTTTATGAAATGAATAAGAGTGGAGAGGAGAGGGACTGAGTTAGGGTTAATTAGATAGTTATTGGGCTGAACCCAACCCAAAGCCCAACTAGAAAAAGTAGCAAAATTCAACTTACTCCAAACATATCAAAGCTTATACTTGAAAAGATCGCAAACGCCATTTTGGACACAATGGAAGCGGTATCGAACCCTAATTTGGCCATTTGCAAAAAGTAACATTTCGGACCAAAAATCCGACTAACGACGCTATATTTAAATGAAATATTTAAATATAAAATCGTTAAATATGAGGGTTGTTACAAAAATCCCAGATAGTTATGAAAAAGAAGAAAGAGACAGAAGAAGAAGAATAGAATCATCAACAACTCACATTCGCAGCGGATAAAATATAACAATAAATTATATCAGTTTACAGAAGAATACTATATCTATCGATTACATTTAAATACATCAAAGTTACACAAATATTCAACATTCGACATATACAAATCAACATGTCTCTGATTTACAATATTATAATACAACGGAATTACTCTACACGTTCCCGCCATCCAGCTCACCACCTGAGCTCTAGAACGTCCTTACCTGAAAATCTGAAATACCCGGTCTGACCCGAGCATTACACCAAAGTAACACCCGGGTCAGGCTGGAAACCAGCGTGAGTAAACCCAACAAATATGGAATTCAAAGCATTCGACTTATATAAACCCGGGATAACTCAAACAAATTTTACAAGTCACAATTTGTTATAGACATAACTTATTTTCCAATAAATTTCTAAGTGTAAAAAATTTAGATTTAATAATCCAATTCATTTAAATCAAATCATTCCAACCTATCAATTTCTCATATTAATTTATAAGGAATTCGAAGTGGTATTGGGTATCTCCCAATATCTGATCCCGGCCTCTTCGAGTCTCATATCATCCTATTCCCAATTATACATACGAAAAACACATTTACTTCATATCAGAGATAACAACTCATTCAAAGCATCCAATATCAATCAATCATTCATAAGCAAATTTTATCACTTCCAAATTTATTCAATTGATTCTAATTGAATTTCTAATCTCAATCACTTAGATTCCTTCATTTAACATTAATTAATCCAAACCAATTAAATAGTTAACCCTTCATTATTCTTCTTAGTTAATCACCCTGGATTAATTGTTTTCAATTACATTCAAGTAATTATCTTTATTTAATTTTATGATATTAATTATTCAATAAGTAATCTTATTTACTTCATAAATTAATTAAATATTTTAATTACATAAATCGTTAATTAATTATATTAGTTAATTTTTCATATGTCATTATTTATGGGTTAATCCATCTTAATTAATCAATTTTTGATTACATCATAAATTATATAGATTAAGGATTTCCAATTATATTTTAACTTATCCTAATCTAAATTGATTACATTAAGTAATTAATCATTCATTAAATCATAAATATTTATCACTCTTGATCTATCTCAACTAGTAATTTACTAACATTTTATTTACTTCATTAAATAAATTAATTACTCCTTTATTTAACTATTTTAATTAATCTCTTGATTAATTTCACAATGTAATTATATTTTATTAATCTCAATTGGTAATTGCTTATTGAACCACCCAATGATCATTCCAATTTAATATAAACTTAATTAATTAACCCAAATCATTAATTAATTTAATTAATTAATTTTCGATTTAAATTATCCTACGTATTTAATGAATCACCGATCATTAAACCCTATTTGATTTTAAACAGAACCATTTTATTATTTATGATTTAAGTTCAAAACCATTTAAAATCCAAATATCTCGAGTCAAACTACAATTAACTCGAGAAACAACAAAAATCTAAAATCACTAGATCATCAGTACCATCTAAACAATTCAATTATTCATCCAATTATTTAAATTTAACCATTTAAATTTTTAAAAAAAGTCCAGAGCATGAGATTACTCACCTTTGATTTTCGATTTGCAATCCAATTTCATCACGGTTAAATTCTCTACAATTGGACCTTGTATAACAATTTACAATTTATTAATATCTGAAATAACCGAACAATCATTTTCCATTTTATAATTTAATTAATTAATAATTCAGTTCTAAAATAATAAAAAAAATTCCTTTTCTTTCTTTTTTTTTCCTCTCTATTGTGAATAAAATTAAATTTAAATCGGAAAAAAATAATGAAGATACCTTACTGTCGTTGCTGAATTGCAGCAATCCAAAACTTCGGCATCACGTGCAATACCCACACGCATGCATCCATACGAACTGCTACTGCCGAACTCAAGCCGAAACCCTATCCCCAAATCGCGAATCCTCCAACGAACCCCCAGCATAACCTTGCCGCGCACCACTCCTCACGCTACTGTGCAAACCACCCCCCCTCCCCCATGCATAGGCGCGCCTCAATTAGCGACCGGCAACCAAGCTCTGCCCACCTCGAAACTGACTCGTCTCGTATCCTGGTTCACGAATTGGTGAAAAGGGTAAAGAGGGGTGCGATTACTACTATGCTGCTCGGTAGCAACTACGAGACCGAAAGCTATGAGATCTACCACGATAACGATGGCGATTTATTTAGTGGCCATGATTTCGATAATTAGGGATTTAGACGAAATGAAGATAGGGGAAGGGAAAGTGAATACACGCGGTTTACTTATGGAGGAGGAAAATAACTCTCGATTATCTGTTTCAAGATTAGAGAAGGAAGATGGGAGAATAGATATAGGTGGGTGAGAGGCTTCTTGAGTACGGGTTAATGAAAATATTTATGACCTTTACTTTAAATTTTATTATATCTTCAAAACGTCTCATTAACTATCATTTAAATTTCGAACCCCTCTTAAGGAATGCCGTTAGGCGATTATAAGATTTTACCCGCGTCCCGAACACGATGAAACGTGTTTCAGAACCTAAGTCGATCGTCTGCACGACTTACAGAAGAAAATGATCAGCTTAAAATTAAATCTATTAGAATAGTTCTAAGCGTTTTGAGCTGCCAGGGTCAAATGACAACTCCGATTGCTACGAAAATTGAAATCCGACAATAAATAACTATTACGGATCCAATGGAATTGGTTTCGTTGAATTCCGAGAATGTGCCTCGGAAGACTATTTATTATTTTTCTAAATGTCAATTTGAACGATATATTATTAAAATTGAACAAAATACCTTTAAATTAAATTTCAACCGTTCTATCATCATCAATATCATCATTATAAATTTTATAAGCCTTCAAATTATTTTAAACAGGCTTAGAAATTTCTGATTCAACAATTTACCCAATTACAATTATTAAATTCAATATTTAAACTATATAATTCAATCAGTTAATTATTAAGTAAATATTGATATCTAGAATTCAAGTTAAAATTGACTTTTAAATATTTTAAAATCAATTAACTATTCCAATTTAAATTGTTAGAAATTCCGGGTCCTCACATTCCTCCCCCCTTAAAAGAATATCGTCCCCGAAATTACTAGTTAGAAAGAATGGACCAATACCCGTTTACCTTTCCCAAAACTCACAATTCAACATCCTACCAATTATCTTTTATTAAAGACCCACTATCACCTTAACCAACTTCCCAAAATCTTCTATAGTTTCAAACAACACCCTTTTTTGTCAATCATTTAAATTTCAATTTAAAACCAAATTTTGAATCATCAAAATTTTCTCAAAATTTTTTAACTCTCTAAATTTCCAAAATTTTTTGCCAACGTCTCCTTTACGCGGCTAGCTCGGTACAACTACAAAAGGCCTGTACGGGCTCCCAAATCCCAAAAGAAAACGGAAAACCAAGTGGCTACATCAAAAACCCAATCCAATTTCATACAGAAATTTAATGTGACGCCCCACCTCTATACCCACGCTAGCCAACAACACTACAGAGTAATGTTGTCAACTAGCACGAAGAATAAGGCTATTGAGGAGCGACCATCTGTGTAATATCTTTGTACGAGTACTGATATGTCAGATAAAATATAACATGCATGCCTTTCAAGAGGAAATCCAACATACCGACACAAACTCAAAGTTACTACACAGTGGCTATAGTGTCTTCGGAAACAAATATAGAAATAAACATAACACAAATCAGTCACAGATAATTCATATCACAAAGGCGGAAGAAGATATGAACATATAACTAACACATGAAAGTGTACATCCGAGTAGTGGTCAAAAAGATCCACAATAATACAGAAGAATAGCAACATGTGCTATACAAAAGAATACAACTATGAGTCTATATCTCAAGTGTATACAACAAAAACTGCTAATCTAAAAAGTTAGGCAAAAGTTAGTGTAATGAATCCCTGGGGAGAAGTCAAGCAGAAGCACTTGTAACATCTCGGTATGACCCGAGTATTATTTATAAGAAAATAATAAACGGATCAGTCTAGCTATAAATATCAGATGACATGATATAGAATAAGAGATATGGCATAAACATATGATAACCAAATGGGCATACTATAATAAGTATGTAATTGAAACTCTACATGAGATTAATCAATATCACAAAAATCTTCACAAAGATCCAAAAAGGGTATCATGCCCAAAACTTGTATTCACAACAAGTCAATGACACACGTATTCACCAGCGCACAAAAATTGATAAATCATATCAATGAAAATCACTAAAATTGGTGAATCATAAATTTCAGAATTCAACACACGAAATCCGAAAATCGTAAAAAGGGGGAGGCCTATCACATGAACGGGAGCATGAAAACTCACCTACATATATATCACACGAACGAGACGCTATCTCATGGTAGCTAGCCATTAATTTTTGACACACGAATGGCCCGAAGACCATGGGGCGCTACCCCACATGTGTGAGTCGAACCACACAAAAAGGGGGTCTAGTCTAAATTGCAGACAAAGAGACATCGCACAATTGCTAGTCTAAATCGCCAAAATGATCGTCATGATCATCAAGAAGTGTCAATTACAGTAAGCTAGTAAATATATGAGCTTAGCTTCATGTCCCATAACCACTAGATTAACTTAAATATTTACGAACAGATTGTGGATTTCCACTAGAAAATTGTCACAAGAGATTCAATCGAACAAGTCCAAGAATTAACCGACAAAGTAAACGCAAGCGCTTCATACCACTTGTTTTACTAAGTCGTTTAATTAGATTTCTCATACGAGTGAGGAAAAGGTTTGCATATAATAGATTGGAAAACGGTTTAAGAAAACGAGCTTTGTAATAAAATAGCGTTGAAATCATTTGATGGAAGAGTTTTGATATTTACTACTAGTATTGAAACCTTTATATTTTCAAAGTGACAAAACATAGAAAGGATTGTAGAAACAATCAATCATCAAAATTCACATTCGAAGACGTGAATAAAATCCAAAGAAATCGATACCGAATCCATCAAAATGGATATTCCCAAAAAATCATGAAGATAATGACATCAAAGTCGATAAAAAGTGATAATACAAAAGGGAATAAACACGAATCGATTATTGTTTGGAAACCACGCAAAATAGGCGAAATAGGCAAAACAGCAACAGGTCGGTCGGCCGGCTAAAGAGCTCGGTCGACCGGACCCTGTTTTGAAAAAAATTCTCGGGAAGCAGGTCCGTCCGCTGAGCCCTGTAGCCACTCGACCGGACCAGAGACAGAAAGGTGCTTATGCACTTTAGTAGAAGGTCGGTCGACCGGCCCAGGGGTTCGGTCGGCCGAACCTGATGTTCTGCAAATTGAAACCTATTTCAAATGAGGTACAAACTTCTTCAATTTGCAATCGGACAAGCATGGACGCTAGGGAATTACGCCCATCGGCTACCCGGTCCGATTGGCTCCTCGATGCATCACCAAAAACATGTTTCAACGTTCAAGTTATGATTTTAAGGATTTAAACTCAAAAAACTAAAAATTGGAATATTCACCAAATCAATCCAAACCAAAAGCAATTGCACATGACTAATTGTTAGGAATTCATACCAAACAATCGAAGATAATTATAAGCATAGATGTGAGATAAAAATCTCACCTTTGAACCAAAACAAATGAAGAAGAAGCTCGAAAGAAAAGGAGAATCAACCACTCTTCAAATCCAACTCAAGAAGCTTAATTTTAAGCTTTAAAAGAAGAAAATTCCCAAAGTTAAGTTTAGGAATTTCTGAAATTGATAAGAGAATGAGTTGGAGAAGAAGAAGAGAAGGCTTACCAATGGGTTCTCTTGAATTTGGAGCTAGAAGTTGGATTTGCTAATGAAGACTAGGGCTTGGAGTTTTAATTTTCTCTTCCACTCTCCATTGCTATAAAAGCTTGAGTATTAGGAAATGAGGAATGAAGTAATGAAGAGGAGAATGGGTTGGGACTGAATACATAAGTTAATGGGCTCAGCCCTAACCAAAGCCCTAAGTGAAAAAGTAGCAAAATTCCACTAACTCCAAACATATCAAAGTTTACACTTAAAAAGATCGCAAACGGCGTTTTGAACTCAATGGAAGTGGTCTCGAGTCCTAAGTCGACTGTTTGCAAAAAGTGGATTTTTGGACTAAATTCCGAGTATCGATAAAATATTTAAATAAAATATTAAATATAAAACCGATAAATATGCGGGTTGTTACGGACTCCCCTTCTTAAATGAATTGCGTCCTCGCAATATTTAAGAAGAAGATATAGAGTAACAACCATAAAAGCATATTAACACAAAAGAATTTGAAATAAAAGGTTCGCCTTAAAGAGCGTGGGAAAGTAAGTCCGGATGTGTTTTCTCGATGAACTCTCTAGATTTCCAAGAACAATCCATAGGATTTGAAGACCATTGAACTTTCACAAGCGGGACATTTTTATTTCGAAGGCGTTTAACCTCCGAAGCAATAATTCGAATAGGATGCTGCTCATAAGTTAAATTAGGCGAAACTTCAATCTCTTCCACAACAAAGGGCTCAAGAATAGAATCGGAATCTCGAAGGCACTTCCGTAATTGAGAAACATGAAACACGTCATGCATAGCAGAAAACTGAGCCGGTAATGTAAGGCGATAATCCATAGAACCAATACATTCAGTGATAGGAAATGGCCCAATATATCGAGGTGCTAACTTTCCCGACCGACTGAAACGTACAACACCTTTCATAGGTGAAACACGAATAAAAACAAGATCTCCAGCAGAAAATTCTAATCTCCTTCTCCGGTTATCGGCATAGTATTTTTGTCTACTCTGGGCTTCTTTCATCCTATGCCAGATAAGGTCAATTTTCTCTGCGAAATCCCGAATAAAATCTGCACCTAAATCCAACTTCTCACCGGCCTCAAGCCAACAGGAAGGAGATCGACATGGCCTTCCATAGAGTGCCTCGAAAGGAGCCATACCAATACTAGATTGGAAGCTATTATTATAAGAAAATTCAACAAGAGGAATATGATCTTCCCAGATTCGACCGAAATCAAGCACACAAGCACGAAGAAGATCTTCAAGAGTTTAATCCACACGCTCTGTTTGTCCATCGGACTGGGGGGTATAAGCGGTGCTAAAATTAAGCTTCGTTCCTAAAGCTTTTTGAAGACCCTTCCAAAATCCACTAGTAAACAATGGATCGCGATCACTAACAATGGAAGTAGGAACTCCATGTAATTTAACAATCTCTTTAACAAAGATTTTGGCCAAAAGCGGAACGGTTCGGTTAGACCGAACGGGAATAAAATGGGCAGATTTAGTAAGTCTATCAACTATAACCCATAAGCTATCATGACCCGAACGAGAACGGGGAAGGCCGTCAATAAAATCCATGGAAATTTGATCCCACTTCCAAATTGGAATTTCTAAAGGTTGCAATAACCCACCGGGCCTTTGATGTTCGGCCTTGACAAGTTGGCAAGTCATGCAACACTTAACAAAGTTAGCAATATCAGATTTCATTCCCTCCAAATAATAAAGTCGCTTCATATCAGCTTACATTTTACTACTACCGGGATGAATGGTGAATTTAGAACGATTTGAATCTTCTAAAATATCTTTACGAAGATCACCAATATTTGGTATGATAAGTCTACCAAATTTTCGAATGCCACCACGAGAATTGATACCAAAGTCTTTCAAACCATCAATATCAATTTTATCCTTAATATTTTGGCCAAGAAGAGCCAATTCGAGATCTAGCCTTTGAGCTTAAAAGAATGCGGTCTAAAAGAGAAGGATGAGCATCAAGGCTACATAAAATAAGAGATGAACATAAATCAGATACGCGCTCTCGAATTTCACAAGCGGATAAAATCTCGAGATCGTTCCATTCGGATATCATCATGGAAACAACTGCTTGATGTTTACGGCTAAGAGCATCGACGACATGATTACCCTTACCGGGGGTATAAAGAATGTCAAGATCATAAGGGGCAAGGAACTCGAGCCAATGCTGTTGACGCAAATTAAGTTCCTTTTGAGAAAATAATTATTTCAAAGACTTATGATCCGTGTAAAGAATAAATTTCTCTACTAAGAGATAATGATGCCAAATCCGAAGAGCGAAAACAATAGCCGCGAGTTCTAAGTCATGTGTGGCATATCTAGTCTCGGTTGGCTTCAATTGCCTAGAAGCATAAGCAATAACACGTTCTTTTTGCATAAGAATGGCACCCAAACCAACGCGACTAGCATCGGTATAAACAATAAAATCTTGGTTCCCTTCGGGAATCATAAGAATAGGAGCATCGGAAAGGAGTTCTTTCAATTTTTGAAAAGAGGCTTCACATTTGTCCGATCAAATATATTTAACTCCCTTCTTAGTCAAGCCAGTGAGAGGCACGACAATTTTAGAAAAGTCTTTAATGAAACAACGGTAATAACCCGACGATCCAAGAAAACTATGAATCTCTGTCACACTCTCCGGTCTCTTCCAATCTTGAATTGCTTCAATCTTTGATGGATCCACAGAAATTCCGGATTCGGAAATAATATGACCGAGAAACTTCACACGAGATTGCCAAAAGTGGCATTTAGAAAACTTCGCCTTTAATTGATTACTCCTAAGAGTTTCCAATACAATCCGAAGATGTTTCTCATGTTCCTCCTTGGTTTTTGAATACACAAGAATATCATCAATGAATACAAGTACAAACCGATCGAGGAAATCTTCGAAAACTCGATTCATAAGGTCAAAAAAATAAGCCGGAGCATTTGTTAAACCAAATGGCATAACAAGCCATTCATAAGATCCATAACGGGTACGGAACGATGTTAAAGGAATGCTATCCTCTGCAATATGAAGCTGATGAAAACCGGTAGCCAAGTCCAATTGTGGAAACACTCTAGCACCACTAAGTTGATCGAATAGGTCATCAATCCGAGGTAAAGGATACTTATTTTTGATAGTAAGATCATTAAACTTGCGGTAGTCAACGCAAAGTCTATGTGTACCATCGGATTTCTTCACGAAAATAGCCGAAGCTCCCCATGGCGAGGAACTAGAGCGAATAAATTGCTTCGTCTCCAAATCGGATAATTGTATGCGCATCTCCTCATTTTCCTTATTAGAAATGCGATAAGGAGGATGAGTAATAGGTTGAACTCCAGAGTAAGATTAATTCTGAACTCAATTGCTCTCTTAGGTGGCAATCCTAAAATGGGCTCAAATATGTTGGAAAAATCACGAACAACGTGAATAAGAGCAATGACCTCTTCCTCATCATCAATATAGTATCACGAGGATTTAAAGAATATAAAGATGCAGTCAAAGAGGAATCCGAATCTTTAAGAATAATAGAAATCTGCTTTACAGATTGAGGATGTCGAAGATGAATAGTCTGCTCAGGACATAGGATATGAGCTTCATAACGGTTAAGCCAATCCATTCCCAAAATCATTCCAAATACTAAATAACGCATGACATGCAAATCGGCTAGGAAGGGAAAATCACACGAAATAATCTCCACATCTTTACAAAGAAAACTAATCGTTGCGGATCCACCAATCGGATTCGCAATCTCAAAGAAGTCATTAAAGCAAAAACACTTAAAGAAAAAGTATCAACAAGCTCTTTCGATATAAAAGAATGGGATGCTCCCGTATCAAAAAGAACTCGAATAGGTTGATCACGAAATATAATAATACCATCAAGGATAGAATGAGAAATACCTTGACCATGAGATGTGTTGCCAGGGGCTTGAGCAACATTAAGCTTTCCTCCTTCCTATTTTGAAGTTTGGGACAATAAGATAAATAATGATCCGGGCTTTTGCAATAGCGACAAGTACGAGGCTTTGAACACTTGTTCGCAAAATGGTCCCTAGACCCACAATTGAAGCATTTCCCACTATTAGGAGAAGGAGCCTTTGCGGCAGGAGTTGCTTGCTTACCCTTTTTGTTGGGATACAGACCATTGAATTTGTTTGGCCTCTTCTTGTTGTTGAAGTTTGGTTTGGAACCCACCACTTCAACATCACTTTCCCTATCCGCCTCTTCAAGACGAAGAGCGATATCAATGAGTTGATCGAAGGGAACTTCTAATTTTAGAAGTAATGGCTTCTTGAGATTTTTGTCTAAGCCATAGACAAATCTTTGGTTCTTCTTCAATGGGGTGCTGATGTATTCAACCCCATATTTGGAAAGTGACTCGAAGGATGCAACATAAGCAGTCACGGAGGCTTCACCTGGAACAAGGTCTATGAAACGCCGAGCCAATGTCACTTTCTCTGCTTCTGGCACGAATTTTAATTCGAAGCGTTCCCGGAATTGCTCCCAGGTGATATCCGCTTCATTAATCTCAGAAATAAGAAGTTCGTAGCAGTCCAATGCTCTCTCTTGGAGCATACTGGAAGCCACCTGAACACGATGAAGATCGACGAGATTCATGCGAATGAAGATTCGATCACAGGTCCTCAACCATGCCTTGACCTCGATGACAATTTCAGAACCTTTAAATGGCTTCCCACCCAGGTTGGTGCAATCGTTGCACAAACGTGCAAACCCAGATTTAGGGTAAGTAGGTTCCGGATTAGAACTAGCTGCTTGGGCATTCATGACAAGGTCAACAAGTTGCTGGGCAGTCGTAAAAACTCCATCATGGGGTGGAGCACTAGATGGTCCAGCTCTGGGACGACCTGGTCTAACCATTTCTCTTCCTTAAGAAAGAAAGAAGGAAGAAGAAGAAGGTTATTCACAAAATGAATATCAAGCAATCTTGATAGATAAAACAAGGAATCATAAAGAAAATAGGATGAATCGGTACGAAGACTCGAATTAAATCCTAAAGCATGACTCCTAAGATAGACTTAGGACGATGTCCTTGCTAAGTTATTCTACATTGTTCCGAAGTTTGGCTCTGATACCAAGCTGTGACGCCCCACCTCTATACCCACGCTAGCCAAGAATACTACGGAGTAATGCTGTCAACTAGCACGGAGAATAAGTTTGTTGAGGAGCGACCATCTTTGTAATATCTTTGTGCGAGTACTGATATGTCAGAAAAAATATAACTTGCATGCCTTTGAAAAGGAAATCCGACATACCGACACAAACTCAAAGTTACTACACAGAGGCTATAGTGTCTTCGGAAACAAATAAAGAAATAAACATAACACAAATCAGCCATAGATAATTCATGTCACAAAGGTGGAAGAAGATATGAACATATAACTAACACATGAAAGTGTACATCCGAGTAGTGGTCAAAAAGATCCACAATAATACAGAAGAATAGCAACACGTGCTATACAAAAGAATACAACTATGAGTCTATATCTCAAGTGTACACAATAAAAACTGCTAATCTAAATAGTTAGGCAAAAGTCGAAGTAATGAATCCCTTGGGAGAAGTCAAGCAGAAGCACCTGTAACATCTCGGTCTGACCCGAGTATTATTTATAAGAAAATAATAAACGGATCAGTCTAGCTATAAATATCAGATGACATGATATAGAATAAGAGATATGGCATAAACATATGATAACCATACGGGCATACTACAATAAGTATGTAATTGAAACTCTACATGAGATTAATCAACATCACAAAAATCTTCACAAAGATCCAAAAAGGGTATCATACCCAAAACTTGTATTCACAACAAGTCAATGACACACGAATTCACCAATGCACAAAAATTGATAAATCATATCAATGAAAATCACTAAAGTTGGTGAAGCATAAATTCCAGAATTCAACACACGAAATCCAAAAATCAAAAAAAAGGGGAGGCCTATCACACGAACGGGAGCTTGAAAACTCACCTACATATGTATCACACGAACGAGACGCTATCTCATGGTAGCTAGGCATTAAGTTTTGACACACGAATGGCCCGAAGACCATGGGGTGCTAACCCACATGTGTGAGTCGAAATCACACAGAAACGGGGTCTATCTAAATTGCAGACAAAGAGACATCGCACAAATGCTAGTCTAAATCACAAAAATGATCGTCATGACCATCAAGAAGTGTCAATTACAGTAAGCTAGTAAATATATGAGCTTAGCTTCATGTCCCATAACCACTAGCTTAACTTAAATATTTACGAACAAATTGTAGATTCCCACTAGAAAATTATCACAAGAGATTCAATCGAACAAGTCCAAGAATTAACCGACAAAGTAAACGCAAGCGCTTCATACCACTTGTTTTACTAAGTCATTTAATTAGATTTCTCATACGAGTGAGGAAAAGGTTTGCATATACTAATAGATTGGAAAACGGTTTAAGAGAACGAGCTTTGTAATAAAATAGTGTTGAAATCATTTGATGGAAGAGTTTTGATATTTACTACTAGTATTGAAACCTTTATATTTTTAAAGTAACAAAACATAGAAAGGATTGTAGAAACAATCAATCATCAAAATTCATATTCGAAGACGTGAATAAAATCCAAAGAAATCGATACCGAATCCATCAAAATGGATATTCCCAAAAATCACGAAGAAATTGTAATCAAAGTCGATAATAAGTTATTATACAAAAGGGAATCAACACGAATCGATTAATGTTTGGAAACCACCAAAATACGCGAAATAGGCAAACAGCAACAGGTCGGTCGGCCGGCAACACAGCTCGGTCGACCGGACCCTGTTCTGAAAAAAATTCTCGGGAAGCAGGTCGGTCCGCTAAGCCCTGTAGCCAGTCGACCGGACCAGAGACAGAAAGGTGCTTATGCACTTTAGTAGTTGGTCGGTCGGCCGGCCCAGGGGTTCGGTCGGCCGAACCTGATGTTCTGCAAATTGAAACCTATTTCAAATGAGGTGTAAACTTCTTCAATTTGCAATTGGACAAGAACGGACGCTAGGGAATTACGCCCATCGGCTACCCGGTCCTATTGGCTCCTCGATGCATCACCAAAAACATGTTCCAACATTCAAGTTATGCATTTTAAGGATTTAAACTCAAAACACTAAAAATTGGAATATTCACCAAATCAATCCAAACCAAAAGCAATTGCACAAGAATAAGTGTTAGGAATTCATACCTAACAATCGAAGATAATTATAAGCATAGATGTGAGATAAAAATCTCACCTTTGAACCCAAACAAATGAAGAAGAAGCTCGAAAGCAAAGGAGAATCAACCATTCTTCAAATCCAACTCAAGAAGCTTAATTTTAAGCTTTAAAAGAAGAACATTCCCAAAGTTAGGTTTAGGAATTTCTGAAATTGATAAGAGAATGAGTTGGAGAAGAAGAAGAGAAGGCTTACCAATGGGTTCTCTTGAATTTGGAGCTAGAAGTTGGATTTGCTAATGAAGACTAGGGCTTGGAGTTTTAATTTCCTCTTCCGCTCTCCATTGCTATAAAAGCTTGAGTATTAGGAAATGAGGAATGAAGTAATGAAGAGGAGAAGGGGTTGGGACTGAATATATAAGTTAATGGGCTCAACCCTAAGCAAAGCCCTAAGTGAAAAAGTAGGAAAATTCCACTAACTCCAAAAACATCAAAGTTTACACTTAAAAAGATCGTAAACGGCGTTTTGAACTCAATGGATGTGGTCTCGAGTCCTAATTCGACTGTTTGCAAAAAGTGGCTTTTTGGACTAAATTCCGAGTATCGATAAAATATTTAAATAAAATATTTAAATATAAAACCGATAAATATGCTGGTTGTTACATTTAAATACGTAGCTTTTTGTCGGGCAATTCAAATTTATCTTTTGGAATCAAATCCGATTTTCTTTTCCCTTTAATACTTGCATATCTTACCTATCAATAATATCCAATCATAGACCTTTTTAAAATTATTGTATACATTTCCTTACAGAAATTTTCATATCTATCTCTTTTTAAATTCGTTTTCCCCATTTCCATATGAATTCAATTTATTTTCACTTCTGAGTATTAAATTTTATCTTTCATTTATAACTGATTCATATTAGTTTCACCTAATAATTTACTTTAATTTTCGATTTGAAATCATTTTTTCATTAACAAAATTTTTCCCAAAAATTTTCTAGCTTCCAAAATTTTCGAATTTTTTTTGCAGAGTCTCCTTTGTACGGAGGAGCTTTTGCAATTTGACAAGAGATATAAATATATATACATCGACCCACATGGTCGGAAAAAGCAAAAACAGTTCATATTTCCTATTTTTATTGCGTAGGCGTACCTTTATTTAGCATTTTAAGCAAGCAGCTTATTTATTTTAGCATTTGCTGTAATCCAAATCCAGCCAAACGGCCTTCAGGTACCTGTACTTGCTCAATTTAAATATGTAAGTGCCATATATAGAGAATTTATTAGCATTCCACTTACTTTCAATAGCTAAACATATACATTTCATAAACAACAAGCACCAAACATTTTCCATAAGCGATTTATAAATTTTTTAAAGCTAATACGATTGCTTTTAACCAATTCATAAGCCATTTTATTCAATTTTAATGCTTTGCAACTTAATTTCTTACATTCAATTGATTTTTAATCCAAACAAGCTCATATTCACTTCAAATAATTCAAAATCAATTTTATTTAATCTCAATTGACTCACAGAATTTAAATTACTTTTGTTTACGTCAAACGACAAATATTTATATGTAAATTCGACGATACTCGCTTAATAAAGTATCTATTTTAGTTTATAACTACTTCAAATTAATTTCAACTCATTCTGAATTTAATTCCTTTTCATTTCTAATTTATTTACCAATCATGCATTTCGTTTCATCTCATCTCCACATTGGATTTATTCAAAACAATTTATTAAGCTTGGCACATTCAACTTATGAATTAATAACCATTTCCAATTTAATTTAACCCAGACTTTTACGATCTTTTACTTTTTCTCAAAGCCAAATTTCTATAAATTTTAAACTTAAATTAATTTACTTTCTTCAAATTATTTTACATATCTTGGCTTGTTTGCAATTCAACCATTTTTATTATAATTCACCTTCATTTCATTCAACAACACTTCCATTATTTCTAATTTACTTGCAAATTCCGTTAAATATTATTCAAATCACACATGAATTTTATTCATCATTTAAAACCATCACTATTTGATCCAATTCTATTTTTTTATTTCTATATTTATAGCATCTCCACTTATTCAATTCATTATCAAATCCAAGTCGAATTCTATTTACAATTCGAAGTCATTTTCAAGCTCCATTATTAATTACAATCCATTTACTTACCCAAGTTAAATTTTATTAATATATTTTATCAAATAATTTATCCAACAAATTAGCTTTCTTCCAATTTCTAAATCAATATTCGGTTTTAATTACAAAATCACTTCATTAAAATTCCAGTTTGGATTTCGTTTTATTTTTCCAAAATTCCAACACTTTTATTTAAAGAAATGCTTTAAATTCACATTATACTAATAAAATAGCTCTTTATAAAAATACTTTTTTTATAACTCGATGTCTCAACCAGTCCTTCCTTGTTCTCATAGAAATTTGGTCATACGTTGATCAGGCGTAAGACTGAAAATCTACAAGTGCTTGGCATACCCGTTTCAACATCCAGTGAAAATACTTATGAAAATAATTTTATTGAAAATATTGAAAGCATTTTGAAATAGAGGAAATATCTTTGGTGAGAATGCTCTGGAAATCATCACCCCCATTCACGGTCGCAGTTACATCTAGGGTTACGTTGTCATCATAGCTAAAGTCCATGTAACTGCAGGCTCTCCACGGCTCCTCGATTATGCCATGGAACCCACAATAGATCACAGTTACATTCTAGGGTTACGTTGCCATCACAACAAAAGTCCATGTAATTGAAGGCTCTCAGCGGCCTCTGGTTTTCGCTGTCGAAATGAAACTTCTCCCCTCCTACATAGGTCGCAGTCTACCGATATAAAATCAAACGCAGACTATTGGTTGTCAATGCACACACGACTTTCGCTATGGTATACTCTACTCATAATCCTCAGGAACTAGTTTTGTCCGGACTCCTCACAGGATCAACTTTAGAACCCCCCTTGGGGCTCAAGGCAGCACCACCCGGTGGCACTCCTAAGAAGTTCATTTCAAGGGAGCGCCTTTTTCCCCATAGCCATCATCAAAACACTTTATACTATATACATATAGTATCTTTCAAATCATACACCAAGTATGATCTCGTACAAAGTTCCTTTACACAAAATCGATTATCCCAAAATCGATAATTCTCAAACTAGGATTTTCAAATTTTTAATATTGATTTTACCCAAAAATCAAAAGCCATTCCAAATCCAAAGGTTCCCAAAACCTTTTCAAAATCCTCATAGGATCCTTTATATATATATATATATATATATATATATATATATATATATATATATTCAGATATATATAACTTTTAAAAACTTTAGTTCTTTCAAACTTGTATAAAACTCCTTTTATACTTCAAACACCTTCAAATATCCTTTTCTTCCGGCAATAGATTTAACAAATGGAGTCTCATCTTACATATAACAAAGACATATAACTTTGTTTATTCAAAATCAAATATTCAAATTTGATTCTTGTCTTCCAATATCAATTTCTTCCAAATCCGTACGATGTACACATATCATCCGTATGCTATACCAATATGATCGCTCACTCGATCACACAATTTCACTTCCGAACTAGTATCGTCCAACCGACTTCCCAGTGCGGACACAGATCTGGTTTCTTGGCTAGAAACCGTCATTCTCCTTGCATAGCCATAAGTATGATAGAGGATATCCAGAACCAATCAACAATTCCATATCCAGGTTCTCCGTCTAAAATCGAGTGAAAAATCCCAACTCGGATCGATATACTATCTCGAATTTCTATGCTCGAATCTGGATCAAACCACTATGCGAATAGAATAGTAGACGTACATCCTACATATTTATTTTCATTAATTATTAGCCAAATCAATCCCATTTCTGTTCACATTTCCCTTAATTCCCTTTCACTTATTTACAATTATCTTAATTCACATTGAATTATCACTTCAATCCTTAGCTCAGTTGGGTATTTAAATCAATAATAGTTTGAACCCTGACAGGTTTATATTTAGAAAAATAGCTTGAATTTTTTTTAAAAGTAGATAAGTAGTTGAAACATAATTATTAGTTTACAAAATAGCTATAAAATAGGTAGCTATTTGTAAAATATTTGAGAAATAGCTAAATTGTTTCAGAAATTTTAGATAATTGCAAAATATTTGTAAAATAGTAATTAATTTGTAAAATAGTTGAAAATTAGTCGTTAGTTGATAAGACGGTTGAAAATGGTTAAATAGCTCCAAAAATAATTATAAGATAAATATAAAATAATTTGGCGTTAAGAAAGAAGGTTGTATATATTTAATAGCTTAGAAAGATAAGTTTATATCAAAACAATTTATATCGAAAATAGTCAAGAATCAAACTGTTCACTTCCCCAACAATTCAATTTAAATGTCCACTTTCATTCAAATCCAATTAAAACAAATCAGATTCAATTTGAACTAATTCAATTTCAATCTCAATTCTAAACCATTTCGAATTATATAAATTCGAGTTAAATTCTCAAAGATTGGTTTAACCCTTTAAACCAAATTAACCTTTATTTAAAGTTTTTAATCAATTCAAATTTTTTAGTCCAATTCTCAAAATTTCACTTTAAATTATCTTTACTTATGTAGTTCAAGGTTCAAATAGGAGTTAAATACAATTTTATTTTAAATTTTTTATTTATTACTAAATTTTATCTTCCAGTTTGAAGCCAGTTCTTAAACAATTTTAATTTACAAACTCAATTATTCAAAATTTCAGTTTAAAGTGATTCCATATTGTAACAACCCTGAGATTGCAATTACCGAATGATAAGTTAAAAATTATGATTTTAAGTTAAATGGGGGGCTAAACAAATTTTTGGGAATTTAAATTTGCAATTAGTTTGCAAATTAAAATATTTTGGGTTGAAATGGGGAATTTTTAAATAAAAAGTGATTATGGGTTAATGGGCCAAATGAGATAGTTACATGGTTTTAATTAAAACTAGAATGCTTATTAGGATTTTTATTCACATGATAACCTTAGGAAAATAAACTAATTCCTAATGGATTTTAAAACCTCTTACCATGACCCATTAACCAACCCACTCCTATTTAATATCTCAAACTCCTTCCATAAACCCTAACCCTCCTCCTCTTCATAAATTCCTAAAACCTAAATCTAAACAAAATTAATGGCCTCCATTTAGAAGCTCCATCTCCTTCCCTTCATAAATTAGTTTAATCCTAGAAGGAAAAGAAAAGAGAAGAAGAAAGGTAATGCAATCTCTCCTATTCTCTAATCCTCCTTCTTAATCCCTATTTCTACCATCTTGTAGTAATCTTTATTTTGTTTTCTTTATTGATTTTGGGTCCTTGAAGCCTCTTGATCTTTGCTTTGGGGTTGAGGAGTTTGGCTTGCTTCATATTGTGCACTCAAATCATTTGATACTTTGCTTCATTAAGGTAATTACTATGGATTAGTAATTATTGCTAGTTGTAATGCTAAGATTTGGCCTTGGTTTCCTTTAATTTGGTGTAATAATCATTATATGGTGATTAGTGATTGTCATTAGTGAAAATTTTGATGCCCAAAATTGAAAAAAAAATACCCCTAAATGCCCAAAAAATGCAAAAATTGTTGGCTGGAAATGTTCTGCAGGCTGAAACAGGCCAAAAACCCAAATCTGAGTGCACCAGGCAGGCCTGGGCTACACCCTGGCTGCTGCACTGGTGCAGTAGGCTAGCCCAGCTGGGCTAGCCAGAGGCAGGCCAGCCCTGGATGGGCTGGCCGCACCCCACACCCCCCAGCCCGCCTGGGCTGGGGGTTTACCCAGCCTCCCCAGCCCGGACGGGCTGGGGAAGCAGGGACGCGGGCCGAAGCCCGCGTCCCACCCCAGCCCAGGCGGGCTGGGGATGTATCTTTCCCCAGCCCGCCTGGGCTGGGGAAGGAAGACGCGGGCCTCGGCCCGCGTCTCAACCCCAGCCCAGGCGGGCTGGGGAATACCCAAGCCCGCCTGGGCTGGGGAACAGTGGACGCGGGCCGAAGCCCGCGTCCCAGCCCCGGCCTTGGCGGGCTGGGGCGGACTGACACGGGCCGGGCCCGCGTCCAAAAAAATAAATAAAAAATAAATAAAAAAATAAATAAAAAAAAATAAAAAAATCAAACCTTACATCTGTTCCAGCTTTTGAGCGCCACTTCGCGATGCCGCCACGTTCGCATCGGAAGTCGAAATTCGACGTTTATGGTCTCGTTGGAAAGGTAGAGTTGCGAACTCCATCTCTGGAAAATTTGGACAACATTGGATTTCGTTTGATACTTCGATTTTCGTGCCAAAGTTAGACTCTGGTCGCTGTTGGAAAACAGTATGAATCTTTCTCTGGGTTCAACTTCGAGACGTCGCTGCCACTTCGTCTCCACTCGGAATCCAGAAATTCTTTTTGCATCTTAAAGTAGGGAGGTTGGACTACATGCCTACCAGTTTTCATGCCATTTGGACACAGTTTGCTGGTCCAAATAAATTGCCGAACTTGGGTTCGCAGCAGTTTTTGAATGGTTTCAAACACTTGGAATATTTTTGTTGATTTTCTGGTTTTCGTCGATTTCTTTGAGATTGTCTCTGGATTTCGTACACGGGCTTTATAAAAAGGATTTAAAAGGATTTTCACTCCAAAATGGATTTTGAAAATTATCATATAATATTATTTTTAATTATTAAATTAATTACTCCATAATAGGAGACTTTTCAAAAGACCGTTTTAAAAGTGATTTCGAAATCAATTACAAATCCGTTTTACACTATTATTTTCTATAATAAAAATCTCACACTCACTTTTTAGCACGTCAAGCGAAGTGGAAAGGTGCTTAAACGGTTAGGAAATATCCGGCCTATGGAAACCGTGTGTATTTTCTTTCCGGTTAATCCCCGACCTATTCGATTGATCGTTTTGACCTTTGGGTCTTGTTTACCGATGATATGAGGTGGACTTTTTATTGTTTGGAGTGTGAGCTTGCTATTGGTTAGGAAACTTTTTAGTGCGAACGTGAGGTATGGGACTCATTGTTAACACTTTACGGGTTCCTCTCCAAGAAGTTAGTGACACATTAGCCTCTGGGCGGCCAGTACTGGACCTCTGGGTTACCACGCCTCTGGGCAACCGTCTCTGGACACCTGCTCTATGGAGCAGTTTATTTTTCGGCGTGTACCTCTGGGCCTTTATCATTCTGGGAAGGATCTCGCCGTTTCGCGCGTTCCGCATCTGTGCGAGTGATCGATCACAACTCTACAGTACTTGGCAACAACGACTCTGGTCGGTGCACGTGCAATATTTGTATTATCTGATGATTTTTATATCCATTCGAGTATCGCCATTCGATGTTGGTTCTATGGAACCATACGATGTAAGTGCGATTACCCTATGGATTCACAGTGTCTCTGGACACTGCATTTCTGTATTCGATTTCATTGACTTTTCAGTATGTCCCTATTGCTCTTTGGAGCATCGATCTTTGCTTGGGCATTGATTACAGACTCTGGTCACTTTTGGGATTATTGCCTACGGGCAACTTTTTATAGTTTTGGCTACGCCGATGATATGAGGCGATTTTATTTATTCTACACTTTGGTGTTGATTTTCTCTTTGGAGACTTTTACTGGTGATTGATGATTAGGGATCGTCATTATATTCATGTAGTCCATATTACTCTTCTCTTTGGAGAAGTACTGTTTTATTTATGTACTGCATTATTATATATATCTCAGTTATTACTAATTGTTTAGCTAGCCTGACCCGAGTGTTTTCGCTCGGGTCAGACCGAGTTGTTTCAGGTTAGGTCTCTGGACTTAGCTTATGTGCTTCCGCTTGGACATTATCTGCTATGCTGATAGATAGTGCTTTTATTTGTCCACTATTCCGCTACTCTTTTATTTCAGACTCTTATGTACATATTTTTGACTCACATGTGTGAGCGGTGGCTTTGTACCCACCTTTTGATACTTGGATCTGTATTGACGATATATTGTACCTATGTTCTGTGACTGTTATGTGACTGTTCTGTGATGATGATGTTATCATTTAGTATTATGTTTGTTCTGAACCTATTTTCCTTAGCCATTGTAATCTCGTTATAAATATCTATCGGATATGTCGAACCACTTAAGAAAAGAATACCACCTATTCGACATATTCAGTAGTTAGTTATAGCTTGATTACACATGGTCGCTTCCACTATACTCTATTCTCCGTTCTAGTAGACGGTATTACTCTGTAATACTCTTTACTAGAGTGGGTCTCGGAGAGGGGCGTTACACATATCCTTAATTTAATGTTAGTTTTCAGTTTTATCTCAAAATATCCAATTCAGGTTGTTTATTCATACTTATTTAACTTTTCCCAAGTTAAATTCAATTTACTTAATCCAATCAACCATACTCAATTTGAATTCCGGCTTCAAGCTTCAAAATTCTTTTCCTCTTATAAGTTCAAACTTATATCACTTTAAGTTTTTACATCACACTTCAGGGAAAATCAAAACTCAACCTCTTAGAGTTTATTTCAGATTACCTATGATATCATATATATATATATATATATATATATATATATGATTCTTGGCCCTACCAGCCATGTTTAAAAATTTTAAACCACCTTTGGTTTTAAATTCAAACCAAATTTTCAAACAACCCATTGTCAGCCACAAGTCCCAGTTATCCCAATAATACTTATTTATTATTTTTCATTACTTTGAAACAAAATTTTAAAATTCTGGGACCAGATTTAGAATTTCATTTTCAAGTAATTTGAAGTTTAATTTGGTTGTATTTCCATTTTTACTTAATTTAATTCCAATTCAAGTCTTCAATTTGGTCACATTATATTGCTTCTTAATTTTTAGTTCGATAATTTAACAGCCAATCGCTTTAATATTTATTAGAATGAAACATTTCTTATATATCAAAATATATTTTTATATAAAATCATTTAAAACCTTTATATAAGAAAATAACAAGTACGCGCTCATATACATATATACGCACACACACACAGATATATATATATATATATATATATATATATATATGCTCAACCCATTCTAGAGTACTACGGACTCTATTTAATGAGTAACTCCCACCAGAGCCAAGGTTCTCGCTTAATCTTTCAGCTCTGATACCAAAATATGACGACCCAAAATTTTCGATCCCGAAAATCCCAGATAGTTATGAAAAAGAAGAAAGAGATAGAAGAAGAAGAACAGAAACATCAACAACTCACACTCGCAGCGGATAAAATATAATAATAAATAATACCAGTTTACAGAAGAATACTATATCTGTCGATTACATTTTAATACATTAGAGTTACACAAATATTCAACACTGGACATATACAAATCAACATGTCTCAGATTTACAATATTATAGTACAGCGGAATTACTCTACACGTTCCTGCCATCCAGCTCGCCACCTGAGCTCCAGAACGTCCTTACTTGAAAATCTGTAATACTCGGTCTGACCCGAGCGTTACACCAAAGTAATACCCGGGTCAGGCTGGTAACCAGCGTGAGTAAACCCAACTAATGTGGAATTCAAAGCGTTCGACTTATATAAACCCGGGATAACTCAAACAAATTTTACAAGTCACAATTTGTTATAGACATAACTTATTTTCAAATAAGTTTCTAAGTGTCAAAAATTTGGATTTAATAATCTAATTCATTTAAATCCAATCATTCCAACCTATCAATTTCTCATATTAATTTATAAGGAATTCGAAGTGGTTTCGGGTATCTCCCAATATCCGATCCCGGCCTCTTCGAGTCTCATGTCACCTTATTCCCAGTTATACATACGAAAAACATATTTACTTCATATCAAAGATAACAACTCATTCAAAGCATCCAATATCAATCAATCATTCCTAAGAAAATTTTATCACTTCCAAATTAATTCAATTGATTCTAATTGAATTTCTAATCTCTATCACTTAGATTCCTTCATTTAACATTAATTAATTCTAAACCAATTAATTAGTCAACCGTTCATTATTCATCTTAATTAATCACCCTGGATTAATTGTTTTCAATTACATTCAAGTAATTATCTTTATTTAATTTTATGATATTAATTATTCAATAAGTAACCTTAATTACTTCATAAATTAATTAACTATTTTAATTACATAAATCCTTAATTAATTATATTAGTTAAATTTTCATAAGTCATTATTTATGGGTTAATCCATCTTAATTAATCAATTTTTGATTACATCATAAATTATATAGATTAAGGATTTCCAATTATATTTTAAATTATCCTAATCTAAATTAATTACATTAAGTAATTAATCATTCATTAAATCATAAATATTTATCACTCTTGATTTATCTCAACCAGTAATTTACTATCATTTTATTTACTTCATTAAATAAATTAATTACCCCTTTATTTAACTATTTTAATTAATCTCTTGATTAATTTCACAATGTAATTATATTTTATTAATCTCAATTGGTAATTTCTTATTAAACCACCCAATGATCATTCCAATTTAATATAAACTTAATTAATTAACCCAAATCATTAATTAATTTAATTAATTAATTTTCCATTTAAATTATCCTACCTATTTAATCAATCACCGATCATTAAACCCTATTTGATTTTAAATAGAACCATTTTCTTATTTACGATTTAAGTTCAAAACCATTTAAAATCCAAATATCTCGAGTCAAACTACAATTTGCTCGAGAAACAACAAAATCAAAAATCACTAGATCATCGGTACCAACCAAACAATTCAATCATTCATCCAATTATTTAAATCTAACCATTTAATTTTAAAAAAAAAAATTCAGAGCGTGAGATTACTCACCTTTGATTTCCGATTTGCAATCCATTCTCATCATGGTTAATTTCTCCACAATTGGATCTTGTATAACAATTTACAATTTATTAATATCTGAAATAACCGAACAATCATTTTCGATTTTATAATTTAATTAATTAATAATTCTGTTCTAAACTAATAAAAAAATTCCATTTTTTTCTCTCTGCTGTGAAAAAAATTAAATTTAAATTGGAAAAAAATAATGAGGATACCTTACTGTCGTTGCTGATTTGCAGCAATCCAAAACTTCGGCATCACGTACAACACCTACACGCATGCATCCATACGAACTGCTACTGCCGAACTCGAGCCGAAACCCTATCCCCAAATCGCGAATCCCTCCAACGAACCCCCACTACAACCTTGCTGCGCACCACTCCTCACGCTACCACGCAACCCCCCTTGCATAGACGCGCCTCAATTAGCGACCGACAACCAAGCTCTGCCCACCTCGAAACTGACTCGGCTCGTATCCTGATTCGTTCGCGAACTGGTGAAAAGGGTAAAGATGGGTGCGATTACTACTGTGTTGCTTGACAGCAACTGTGAGACCGAAAGCTATGAGATCTAGCACGATAACGATGTCGATTTATTTAGTGGCCATGATTTCGATAATTAGGGATTTGGACGAACTGAAGATAGGGGAAGGGAAAGTGAATACACGCGGTTTACTTATGGAGGAGGAAAATAACTCTCGATTATCTGTTTCAAGATTAGAGAAGGAACACGGGAAAATAGATATAGGTGGGTGAGAGGCTTCTTGAGTACGAGTTAAGAAAATATCTATGACCTTTACTTTAAATTTTATTATATCTTCAAAACGCCTCATTAACTGCCATTTAAATTTTGAACCCCTCTTAAGGAATGCCGTTAGGCGATTATAAGATTTTACCCGCGTCCCGAACACGATGAAACGTGTTTCAGAACCTAAGTCGATCATATGCACGAGATACAGAAGAAAACGATCAGTTTTAAATCAAATCGATTAGAATAGTTCTAAGCGTTTTGAGCTGCCATGGTCAAATGACAACTCCGATTGCTACGAAAATTGAAATCCGATAATAACTAAATACTACGGATCCAATGGAACTGGTATCGTCGAATTCCGAGACTGTGCCTCGGAAGGCTATTTATTATTATTTTTAATTGTCAATTTAAACGATATATTATTAAAATTGAACAAATTACCTTTAAATTAAATTTCAACCATTCTATCATCATCAATATCATCATTATAAATTTTATAAACCTTCAAATGATTTTAAACAGGCTTAGAAATTTCTGATTCAACAATTTACCCAATTACAATTATTAAATTCTATATTTAAACTATATAATTCAATGATTTAATTATCAAGTAAATATCCATATCTGGAATTCAAGTTAAAATTAACTTTTAAATAATTTAAAACAATTAACTATTCCAATTTATATTGTTAGAAATTCTGGGTCGTCACAAATTAAATACCAATTCCACTTCGAGGTGGAATATCGCGGTATATGGGATTTATAAAATATCATCCGCTATTATGCGGCGCATAGGGTCTCATCCGCTATATAATGCGGGAAATCAACAACTCCAAATACATATATAATACCAATTCCACTTCGAGGGGGAATATCGTGGTATATGGGTTTAATATAATATCATCTGCTATTATGCGGTGCATATGGTCTAGACTAATATAACTGATTATAAATCAATCATCCAAGCACAATCAATTTTAATATTAACTATTCAAAATTTAAATCAGAAAAAATATATGATTGAGTGAGAAGATCTCACCTTTGCTTCGCAAGCAATCTATTTTCATTCCAAATTGTTTTCTTTAGAATTTGACCTTGTATAAACAATTTTATACAGTTTATTAATATTTGAAAAAAATCGAATAATAAATTTCCATTTAACATATTTATTTGATTTAAACAAATAGTTAAATTTCTTCAACCTATTTTCATTTAATAAATTTAATTAACTAAGAATTTTGACTTTAAACCAATACTTTTAGTTTTTAACCAAATTTCTTTTCAATAAGAATTTTTAGAGACTAAATTAATTAAAAAGGTTAATTGAATAAATTACTCACCAAAACCAGTAAATTAATATATTTGTAAAATAATCTGTATAGATTTTTAAAACTAATTTTACATAAAATTTCAAAAATTTAAACTTTCTATATTTTCCTTTAAAACACACACACACACACACACACAGATATATATATATATATATATATATATATATATATATATATATATATATCTTCTTTCACTATAAATCAAAATCCCATTTACATATTTCTGTTTAACTATTCTATACACACATATATAAATTTAAATTTAATTTAAACAAAATAGAAATAAGAGTCGAATACCTTCCTCAAAACGACAACAGACACGAACACCTCCTTCCTGCATCCATCTTGCCGCCATCGCCTATCCACCGCCTTCAATCGACGACCACCCACCATGCTTCAAAACGGAACGCGTGTCCATCCTCCAGTTCATCTCCATCACGCGAAAACCTAGCCATGCCGAGAACTACGACCAGACCCCACTACGCGCGCTTGAACCATCGCGTCGCGGTTCCATCTTCGAGCTCGAGCCCCAAACCATTGATTCGATCGCCTTTGCTACTGATTCGACTCCCAAATCGATGCCGCTACCTCTGCCGCACTCGCCACCATGAGCTTGAAATCGAATGCCGCTCGCCTTCGATGCCCTAGCTCTGCGCTCACGAGCCTCCCATCGACTCGCGTGCACACGCACCTACTCCCACAGCCGCCATGATTTAGCTCGCGACCACAATCTGGAAGCCTTCAGCCATGCTGATTATTATTATTATTATTTTCTTAATATAAAACTTGATTTTGTTGAAATTGAAGAAAAGGGGGAACACGATTTAGATTCAAAAGTAGCGGCCATGTTCGAATTTTTTTTCTTTTGAAGCTTCTGTTATTGTTTTGAACGAAAAGATTTTTGTTCGTTTTATTTTTTTTTAATTTAAGACGCGTGTTATATGTATGAACAAGTGTTATTGGGAAGTACACATGCTGTAAGGTTATAAATGTATTTAATTTGTGAATGCATATTTAATTTAAATTCAAATTCAAATCATTCCGAATCAAGCAACTTACAATTTCGATCTCCAACTGAGGTATGCCGCCAAACCCTTATTTAGAATGCAATGGAAAAGGTTCCGAGTCCAAATTCAATCGAATGGAAAAACTAGCTTTTTGGACCCAGCTATTAAATTAAATTTTGATAAAATTTCAACGTGTTTGCTTATCGCAATCACCTAACAACTCTGAATACTACGGAAATGGAAATCCGATAATAATACAATATTATGGACTCACTAGAACTGGTTTCGTTGAATTCCGAGACTGTGCCTCGGAAGGCTATTTTTAGATATCGAAAAAATTCAAAACTGAACAAATCGCTTTCAAATATAATTTTGAAAGTTCTATTATCTTCAGTATTATTAATATGAATTTACTAAGCATTGAAAATATTTTTTTAACAAGCATAAGTCTGAAGATTCAAAATTTCACCCCAAATTTCTATAATTAAATTTGATAATTAAATTGCTAAATTCATAGTTAAAATTTGAATTTCAAGCTTAAACTAACGATTCAGATATTTGAAATCAATTAAATAATTCAATTTCAAATGTTGAAAATCCTGGGTCGTCACACTTAATCTATAAAGTGATTTAAAATCTTAGTACATAAATATTGTAAAGCTAAGTATTTAAAACAAGAGATGGTTTAGAAACAAGGACAATTTGGAAACCAAAATATTAAAAATGATAAAAATAGTTTTGAGGCTAAAATATTTAAAACAAAGAGAGATGTCTTTTTGAAAAGAAAGTTTTGAATACATTTTTTAAAAACAAGAGATATATTTTTGAATTTTTTTTTATATAAAATTAGTGGATGTCAAAATAGGACCACAATATGTTCCACTAGATATTGTCACGGGTTCCATCCCACTAGGATTCCATAATTTTAATAGGCTCCAAGTGGATTTCATTCCATGAACCAATTTCGAATAAAGATGTGTGTGCTTTCAAGAAGTTTAAACATAAATCTAGACTAACTACATTATCTTGTACTATTTGAAATCTTGAACTCTTGATATCTTGATACCCATGAGTCTTCAGTCTTGATATCTTCAGTCTTGAATCTCTATACTGTACAGCCTTCATTCTTGGTAACTGCATGTTTATGTCCCGCATATACATATATATCTAAACTATAATGTTAGTAGTTATATTTTATAAAAATTTCTATGGTTGTTGTCATCAAAACCATCATCTCAAGGACTAACAATCTCCTCCCTTTTGATGATGACAGCCTATGTTTATAAAATATACTTTACCTTCATTATAACACCTCTGAAACTAATAAATCCCTCTTAATCTATGCCTAACTACCCTAACTACTCTATTTTATATTTATTCCCTTTTTTCATCAACAAAAATTGATTCTAAACTTATGTATAGCTCCCCCTTAATTTAATACTATACAAACTAAATACTAATAAGGAAGAATAATAAGAGAAACAAAAATTTTATTATATACGATGTTATATTTACATATATATGGAATATAAACACACAAATATATTCAACTACTTAAATTATATAATAACACTACTGACAAGACTTTTTGACAATTGGGGATTTGTGAATCGAATAATTTGGATAATGAAAACAAAAGTTTCCACGTTGCTCGACTAAATTCCCATTTTTCCAAAACAGACTTCGCCTACGCAGACCACGTTGTCGTCTTCTTCCATAGGTTCTTTTGCCTCCTTTTCTTCTTCCTCTTCTACTTCTTCCTCTTCATTGTGGTCTAAGGGGTTGTGCACTTGAATGTTGGGAGAATCTTCTTTAATAACAATAGGATTTGCATGATTATCCATTAGGAATTTACGCAAATTTCAAACAATTTAGCCTTGCTTTTCTTGTTCTTTTACCATCCTTATTTGCACAACTTGAAGTTCAGTCAACATTTGCATGGCATCCTTCATAGATTCTTCAATCTTTATCACACGTGCCAGTGTAGTGCGTTGGAATGGACCAAAATGAGGAGAAGAGTAAGAAATGGTGTTATTTTGGTTTGATTTAGTGGAGGAGGCCAATAATTTTAATTTTCAAAAGTTTATTGCATAGAAAGAGAAGTGAGAAGACAGAAAAATTCGAAATACATAGGTTTATATAATTACCAAACTGATTTTAGAGGTAAAATAAAATTTTCAAATTTTACCGTTGTATGTCGACATGTGTGGTAGGGGTATGTTGACATCCCTATGAAAAATTTGGTTTTCTTGTATATCTCTCTTTATTAAAAATATATGTTACTATATCTATATTCTATACCTCAGTTATTGAACAAATGCCTAGTTCTCTTCTTAATTTAGTAAATATAGGTTGATTTAAGGGTTTGGTTAAAATATCAGCAATTTGATTCTCGGAGTTGATAGATTCTAGAGAAATAATCTTTTTACTTATATTATCTTTGAGAGAATGACGTATGATATCAATATGTTTAGTCCTAGCATGTTGATTAGGATTCTTAGATAAATTTATTGCACTAGTGTTATCACAATAAATTGGTGATTTTGAAATTGTCAATCCAAAATCTTTTAGGGTCTGTTGAATATAAATGACTCGAGAGCAAGCCAAAGCAGCAGAGATATATTCTGCTTCAGTTGTTGATAAAGTAATAGTGTTTTTCTTTTCACTAAACCATGAAAGCAGAGAATGCCCCCAAAATATGACAAGTTCCTCTCGTACTTTTTCGGTCAGATTTGCAACCAGCATAGTCAGCATCACAATAAGGGATTAAATCAAATGAATCATTTTTAGGGTAAAATAAACCATAGTCAAAAGTATGTTTACCATATCTTAGGTTACGTTTCACAGCTTTTAAGTGAGTCTCTTTGGGTTGAGATTGGTATCTTGCACAGAGACAAACACTATGGATGATATCAGGTCTACTCGCAGTGATATAGAGTAGTGATCCAATCATTCCCTTATATAGTTTTTGATTTAAATCTTTTCAATGATCTTCTTTATTTGAAGCTTCATTAGTTGCCCTGGGAGTGCATTTTCCACTCGTAATAGTCATGCCAAATTTACTAACTAGATCCCTAGCATATTTTTCTTGACTAATAAAAATACCATTACCTAATTTTTTATTTGTAAACCTAAGAAGAAAGTAAGTTCACCCATATGACTCATCTCAAACTCTTTTGCCATTAGTCTAGAAAATTCTTTATTCATTTCATTGTTAGTTGAACCAAAAATAATATCATCTACATAAACTTATGCTAGTTGGATATCATTTTTATTTCTTTTAATGAAAAGAGTATTATCTACTTTACCAATTTCAAATTTTGATTGTGATATAAAGATCTTAGTCTGTCATACCATGCTCTAGGAGCTTGTTTCAAACCATATAGAGCTATTTTAAGTTCGAAAACATGATTTGGAAAATTTTCATCTTGAAAGAGTGGAGGTTGTTCAACATAGACTTCCTCTTTGACCAATCCATTTAGAAAAGCACTTTTAACATCCATTTGAAATAATTTGAAATTATTATAGTTTGTGAAAGAAAGTAGAATTTTAATGGCTTCTAATCATGCTATGAGTGCGAAGGTTTCATCAAAATCTATTCCTTCTTCTTGACAATAACCTTGTGTGGCTAATCGAGCTTTATTTCTAATGGCCTCACATAGTTCATTCATTTTATTTTTATAAACCCATTTAGTTCCTATTATAGCTTTATCCTCGGGTCTAGGAACAAGTTCCCAAACATCATTTCTGGTGAATTGATTCAGTTCTGCTTGCATAGCCAGAATCCATGAATCATAAGACGATGCTTCATTTGGATTTTTAGGTTCAATAGATGATATAAAAGCCACATTTCTCATGTTATTTAGTTGATTTATAGTTCTAAAAATAGATTCAATATCTCCTCATATATTTTCTATAGGATGATCATTTAAAAGCTTAACCTTTTTATTTGGATGAACAAGTTCATTATTTAGGGTAGCAAAATCTTCTTCATCATTAATTTGTTCAAAATCTTTGAAATTTTCATCAAACGAAACATGCATTATTTCTTCAATGATATTAGTTATTAAATTGAAAACTCTGTATGCATTACTTCTATTAGAATATCTGATAAAGATTCCTTTGTCGGATTTATGATCAAATTTATCCAAATTGTATTTTGTATTTAGAATAAAACATTTACTTCCAACGATTCTAAAATAAGATACCTTTGGTTTCCTCTTGTGAAGAAGTTCATAAGGTGTTTTATCAGTTAACGGTCTAATTAATATTATATTCAAAATGTAGCAAGCTATAGCGACTGCTTCTACCCAAAAATGTTTTGGTAAACTACTATCATAAAGCATTATTCTAGCACACTCTTGAATCATCCTATATTTACGTTCTATCACTCCATTATTTTGTGGAGTTCTTATAAAAGAGAAATAATGAGTTATTCCCTTTTAGTTGCAAAATCTCTAAAAAAAATTCATTTTCAAATTTCCCACCGTGATCACTACGAACAGTTATAATTTTTAAAGAAAGCTAGTTTTGAAGTCTTTTTGTAAAAAATTTAAATGAATCAAAAGTATCACCTTTATGTTTCTTAAAAATTGTCCATGTAAACCTAGAATAATCATCTATAATTACATAGACATATTTATTGTGATTTATTATTTTGATTTGAGATGGAGCAAACAAATCTACATGAAGTAAGTCAAGAGGTTTTGAAGTTGAAATCATATCTTTTATTTTGAAAGAACCCTTCCTAAGTTTTCCTAATTGACAAGCATCGCATATACTATCTATTTTAAAATTCATTCTGGGGAAACCTCTTACTAGATTAACTTTAGAAAGTCCATATAAGAGTTTAGATTTCAAATTCCAAAATCTTTTATGCCAAATCCAAGGGTCACTTGTATTAGCCGAAAGATATAGATTATCATTTGAGATTTTAATACTAAGAATACAAATATTTTTCTTCCTAATTCCTTCAAATATAATATTTGAATTAATATCTTCGACGTGACACTTATCTTTTTCAAATTTAATTTTGTATTCTTTATCGCAAAGTTGACTAATGCTAAGTAGATTTTGGTTTAGATTCTTAACTTGTAAAACATTAGAAATAGTAGGAGTTTTAGAGTTACCGACATTGTCGATACCAATCACATATCCTTTTGGGTTTTCTATAAAATTTACCAATCCTCCATCTTTATAGATAATATCATTCAACATAATTGGATTACCAGTCATGTGCCTTGAACACCCACTATCAAGTATCCACTTATTCTTCTTGATTTGCACAATTTGTTCATTGAGTGTTCATTCGTCAAAGGCCATATAACTTTTTTCTTTTTTCATAGAATACAAACTCGGTAGATAACTTGATTTTCTATAATAACTATATGCAGACTTATGAGACGATGATGATTTGAACAGTTTTGAACTAGTGTTAATAAAATCCCCAAAAATAGCCATTTTAAAAACTTTTCAAAATTCAGATTATGAAAACTTTGAAAACCAATGCTTTGATACCAAATGCGAGAAATGTGGATTAAAAATCTTAAGGCTGGAATAATACTAGAGGGAGGAATGAATAGTGTTTTATGGATTTTTTAAATCTTTTTGAAACTTATGTAACTTAATCACCAACAGATGCAATATGCAGAATCAGACATAGATGCAAAAGCTAAATAAAAGCAGTAAAGGAAACAATACATCATGATTTTATTTTGGTTCGGAGTTACCCTACATCCAGTCCCATACAATCGTATGGATTTATTATCAAAATAATCTCCCAGATTACATCCTCGGTTTAAGGCTACGAGGTACACCCTCCTATATTCAAGTCAAGGGAAAATTCTCTTGATTTAACTAGGCTATAAGATCACCTAATTGATTTCCAGGGCTACAATCACACCCAATTGATTTTGATGCTCAACCGCACCTTTTACTCAACAGTTTGATATATAAAATATTCTATAACTCTGAATAGCACTGAGATCTTAAGGAGAGAATGGCAGAGAATCAAACAAGAGATAATCAAGTTTTATTCACTTGGTATTTCGACAGAGTATAGTTTAGGATTCTTTAGAACAAATGTGGAAGACGAAGAGGAGAGAAAATAAATGAAATCTGGTAAAAATTCGTTAAGAAATTATTGGTATTTATAGTAGAGCAACAACCATATCTATTTGTGAAAGGATACGACGAATAGACACTTCTTTTGAAAATTGAAATTTGGAAATAAAGGACACCATGTCGACATAGGGGTTGAGAAATGTCGACATGCTCAAGGCAAAACTGATGTTTTGATTTTCTTATTAAATTTGGTTTCTATATTTGTCAAAACAAATTCTATAATTTGTAAATATATTTGAATATAGTTTAAACATATAAAAGAGTTTAGAAAGTAATTTTTAATATATATAATCTTAATCTATAAATTTATTTGAAATCTGAGTATATGAGTATTTTAAAGCTAAATATTTAAAACAATAGATGGTTTAAAAACGAAGACAATTTTTAAATCAATATTAAAAATGATAAAAATAGTTTTGGGGCTATAATATTTAAAACCAAGAGAGATGTCTTTTTGAAAAGAAAGTTTTGAAAACATTTTTTAAAATAAGAGATATATTTTTGAAAAACATTTTTATAAAATTAGTGGATATCAAATTAGGACCACTATATGTTCCACTAGATATTATCGTTGGTTCCATCCCACTAGGGTTCCATCCCTTTAACAGGCTCCAAGTGAATTCCATTCCACGAATAAATTTCGAATAAAAATGTAAGTGCTTTCAAGATTTTTTAACATAATTCTAGACTAGCTATATTATCTTGTACTGTTTGAAGTCTTGAACTCTTCATATCATGATAATTAGGAGTCTTCAATATTGATATCTTCAGTCTTGAATCTCTATACGGTACAATCGTCATTCTTGGTACCTGCATGTTTATATCCTTCATATACACATATATCAAAACTGTAATGTTAGAATTTATATTTTATAACAAGTCGTATGGTTGTTTTCATCAAAACCATCATCTCAATGGCTAACATTATTTACAACTGGATTGATTCAAGTGCTAAATTTTCATATAACTTAAGATTCGCTTACTAACTTTACGAAGCGACTAACTTCCAAACAACAAACCAATCCATCAACCAAACCATTATCACGATTATACAATAAGCATTTAACAGCTAAAAATATGAGCAGGAACATAGTATAAATTTTGTGGTTCAAAAATGAATGCTTCATTCACCAAAACGCACTAAAACTAAGTCTAACTTCCACCAAACTTGTCTAATTGCCAAACAAACTTCATTAACTTAAATTTATGCACTTGTGTAGGCTTGTAGCATGCAACATGGCTTAGCCGATTCCAAAATAAGGCTTGGCCTTAGCTATAATGGGCTCGACCTTGGAGTTATGAGGTAGAGACGGCCTTTATTTTGGTAGAAAAGAAGTTGTAGATGAATATATGGGGTTTTGTGGTGAAGAAAACTATATTTTTCCAAATTTAAACATGGGCTTGGAAGCAATGGATGTTTACGTAAATGAAGAGATAAGAAATAAAGATGTCTATGAATATGTAAAGTGGAAAAAGTGTGGAGATGAGGAGTATTTATCGGTGAACGAAGTAAAGAGATGATTAAAACAACTTAAACATTAAATAATATAAATGTTGTCATTTTGCATGCTTGCATACCTCTTCATGCAACAAGTACACATGTTCTCAACATGTACAGCCGCTATCGTTCTTGTAAGTACATTTCCTAGGGATCTAAGGTGATGATGGTGTACTTAGGCTAGGGTTTTTAGGTTATAAAATATGTATATGTGCATAAAAGGTTAAATCTTGTTTTATTTTAATTAAGCATGAATTATTAACTTTAACACCATAATTAAGTTATCAAATGACATATGTGCATGTTTATGCAAGTGTATATGAGTGGTACAAAAATGTACACAACGTTCTCAATGAACTTTCGAGGCCGAAAAGTCAGAACTTTGGAAAACGTTTTTCTATCACATTTTATATTTTTGTTTGAACTAGTTGTTTTGAAAAAAATTTAAAAATAATATTAATATCTGTAATTATTATTTAAAATATTTTTATTTGATTATTAAAATCCATTATTTAAATACATTAAAATTATTTAAATATTCTAATACAAAGTGATAAATTTACGATCATTACAACTTCAAACTCAAACTAGATGGTGAACAAAGAATCGATCGGAATTGATGAAAATCCAAAATAAAAATTGAATCAAATCCCTAATTAGATTCGTAGAAAGGTAGAAGAGGTTATCTCCTATCAATATTCACCTGAATTGATTAAAAGCCCTTGACTGAAAATTTAAATTTGGAAATTTGGGAATTAGGTTTCTGGACTTAAAGAAATTTTTAATTTGTGGTTTCGGCGTTGATATGAGAATTAGAAACAATATATGTATGTTATATTTCTATTGTTTTGCGCCAAATGGGTTAAGATGTAGAACCATTAGCCAAGTTTTACTAATTCTCTTGAAATAAAAGTGTTGCTAATTTGTATTATTTCTTTTTAACACTTTATGAACACTAATATGAATTAAGTAATGTTATACTTTAACCAACATTGATTTCTTCAAAAAAATTCAAAATGAATAATATGTCAAAATATCATTTTTATTAGTATTGAAATATTTAGTTAAACTTAATACAACTTTTAAAATGAACATGTATTCTCCATATTTTTAATAAAAATAATCATTAATTGAGAAATCATATTTCAAACAAGAAATTATTTCCACATAATTTCTTTTCTCATTTTCTCCAAAAATTTCTCTTACATTATCAAATACAAGAATCAACTGTGAAAAGGAAAATTAAATAAATTCTCAATTTATTCTCATTCTAGGTCCCTTCTAAATTTGAAAACACAAGTCATTAATTCCACAAATTTAATTAACCAACTAAAATTAATTAAATCATATTTTAAATTTTAATTGTAGGTAATTTCGACTAGGCTGGTTACACTAGCCATCGTTGTTGGCGAAGGTTAATATCCTTCTATGAAACAGGTATTTCAATCATTTTATGGTCGGTGAGCGTCTCGAACCTCTCTCCTAAAAGATAGTTCCGCTAAATCTTCAGTGTAAACACAATCGTTGCCAACTCTAAATCATGGTTTGGGTATTCCTCCTCGTGTAGCTTCAGTTGTCGACTAAAATATGCAACAACCTTACCTCTCTACATCAGTACCACGCCCAATCCGGTACCACAAGCATTAGTGTATACCGTAATTTCCTCATTCTCACTCAGAATAGTCAATACTACTGCACGCACTAACTTTTCCTCCAGACAAACGAATGCATGTTCACATCTCACATCCTAAGTAAATTTGATTCGTTTTTATTAAGTGAGTCAACGGGGCTGCTACCTTCTTTAAGTCCTTGATGAATCACTTATAATATGCAGCTAACCCTAAGAAACTTCTCACATTCATAGCATTTTTGGGTCTAGTTCAGTCTTGGAATGTTGCAACTTCTACAGGATCAACGACAATGTCTTGCCTGAAAAAAAACGTGACCTAAAAATATCAATTTCCACTTCCAGAATGACATTTAGTATACTTTGCCTTCAGTTGGTGTTTTCTCAAGATCTCTAGCACAATCCTCAAATGTGCTTGTGTGTATAGACAAGAATATTGTCGATAAACAAAAGCATAAATTGATTTAGTTGAGCCCTGAAGATATGATTCGTGAGATCAACAAAGTAAAGTGGCGCATTGGTTAGCTCGAACAGCATAACCAACCAATCATAGAGACTAGATGGCGTACGAAACGTGGTAATCGGCACACTCTCCTTCGCTAATCTTAGTAAGAGAAAACCCATCACAAGATCAAACTGAAGAAGTACTCTAGCACTATGAAGCAGGTCGAACAAGTCATCAATACATGGGAGTGGATAATTGTTATTCTTCATCACCTTATTCAGCTTACATATCACGATAGACAATTTTCGACTCACGAAAGTCGACATCAATACGTCCACTATATGAATTGCCGAGCAATCGAATGCCAAAAATCGAACCATGAGGGTTAAAAAAGAAGAGGTAGAAGAAAAAGATAAAAGAAGTAAGAAAACAGAACAGAAACAATAACAGAATCTCACAGTCGCACCGGAACAACATGTAATAGATAAATGAATAATCTTTAAATCAAAAGAACTATATCAGTTATTACATTACATCACATTACATTATCAGAGTTTACAACAACAAACATCGGAAAAGAAATACTATATACTAGTTGATACGCCAAGCCATCCAGCTTGCCTCCAAATCTCTACAACAACTCCTGAATTCCAGAATATCCTGATAACCTGACTCTTGACTGCTCGTGTGGAAATTGGTGGGCACCCATAGTTTAGAAAGGAAACAATAAACTCCAGATCAGTCATGGGACTGGTGTAAGAACTTAAAGCAGTTTATCTTTAAGAACAAATAAAGAATTATTTTAAACTAGATTCGCAATGCTTTTTAGAAAATGAGACTACCATAAGGCCTCCCGCACACACACACAATGCAAACGCAGAATCGGAGGAGATTTCTCCTTCTGATAGTCAAAAATGCTTGATACGAGAAATTTTCTTTGATATTATTACTATAAGTGCAAGGTGTAGGAAATTTTTCCAAAGTATAATATAAATCATAGCAAGCATAGGCATTCCTCACTTATGCCTACTATAGCTACCATGTTCAACAATAGGTTACCGCCACATTCCATGGCTGGTTATACAACTAAAACCGTACAAGGTTCGTATTGTTTCTCTGGATTTCCAACTAATGGTCAGGCCAAGGAACTTCCCATTGCCACATGGGTATACCTCTGGAAAGATGCCCCGAGAACCTAACTGGATCTCTGCCAACACAAGGCCGGGTTACCCCTAACTGGTTAACTACTGATACGAGTATGCCATCCCCCGGTCGTAACCGACCTTTCCCGAGATCCCGATAACCAACAACCACAAAGTAATAAATTTGCAGTAACTACATAGGTTAAATATTTGGGATCCATACCATGATACCACCTCTATCCAGAAGGAAATGCACATACCCTAAAGGGCGCTACCCCAATAACCTTGCCGCATCTTTCCTGTTTCGACCATTTCGAGGTGTGAGGTTCGACGAAGTCTCGTCCATAAAGCTATGCTTTTCACAAAAGCGACGCTTTGTTCAACAATGATCAGCAGCACTCAGCATGCGATATTACCAAATTGGGAATATATCACTGGTAACCTTCAACTACATAACCTCCGCGCTCGTACATCTCAGAAGGGTGTTAAGCTAAGATAATAAATTCTCCACCACCAACAGAAATGTATTTTAAAGAAATCTGCTTTATATCTCAATTTGCAATGTCAGACATACAATCCATTCAAGTCTATTCTGGGTTCGAACAGAACAGAAGGCACTTCCGAAGAAGCCCTTGCAATTCGGGTATTCATAATCCTGATCGGACATCCCATCACTTAGAGAATCTCTATACCGGCGCGAATCAGTGCATAGACAATCAATGAGTTATCCTCTCGTTCTTGAAAATACCCGGTCTTCACCATCAGTCTTCAATGCTATCCATATACGTCGTATCACTATTCGAAATGGGATTTATGACCCAAGGGTCCTCTCCCGGCTAAAACGAATAATGAGCGCTTATTTTAAAACAAGTGTAGCATTCAAATTCAAGCAAATCACAAAAAATGTCCATTTAAAGGTAAATATTGATAGTCGGTTATTTAACTATCAAGTCTAACAAACAAATATCCAACACCATAACAATCACTACGCCCTTGTTATTAATCTTCCATAAATTAAATAACATGTCAAATATTCACTTCAATTTATCTTTAAAAGATATAATCTCAAAAAATTCCACTTCATATTGGAAAACATTTCCATACTTATTTAATAATATGTAATCTCACAAATCTATTTATTTTCAACATTTGGAAAATATTCAATATACTTAAATCACGATGAAGTACATATCTTATTCTTTAAGGAAAACATTCTCTTGAACACATTTATTGGAGTCAAAACGAATGTTGCATAAAACATCGTTACGACAATCCCAAATCGCTAGTATAGGGATTCGAAATTATGATAGATATATAAATCCCAATACTACATAAAACATTTCCTTTCGAAAATCATTTACTGTAACAACAGTGTTATAGTCCACCATTTCCTTCTATTTCTTGAAAACGTCTATTCAACAATGAATGTTGAAATCTATGGTTTCGATTCTTAATACATTTTAAAACATCTTCAAATCGTTTTAATTCTATTCAAAAGATCACCCCCTAAAACATTTCTTTAATGTACTTTTGACTGTCCAAAATCGTGAATATACTTCGTTAACCAAATTTAACATTTCTACACATTTTATTTTAAAGGATTATCCACTGTCCAAAATCGTGAATATACTTCCTTTAATAAGGTATAAAAATTAACTTATCAAAATAAGTCGATTTCGAAATTATAAAATAATGTTTATAAATTCTATTTATATTTTATAACAACTTCAACTTATAAAATCACTTTATTAACAAATTCTATCGATATCTCATTTAAATGCCAAAATCCAATTTATAAGATAATTACTTATAAATCTTTTATTTTACAAAATCTACTCATTTTATAACTTCAACTTATAAATCTATAAATTTCATTCACTTATGAAATCCATTTATACTTCATTTTAACACTTATAAAAACTCGTTTTACAATTCTAATATCTTTAATTTATAAATACCAATTTTATAATTCTTTTATATAAACCGTTTATAACAATTCAAAAATCCTAATTTAAACTATTTTATAAATTGATCAACTCCATATTTCAAAAAAATACATTTCAACTACATTTCCCAAAAATCATAAATTTTATAACACTAAAAATTATAACGTTTATTTATTTAAAAAGAATCAATTTCAAAATTCAATAAAATGTATACTTTCAAAAATCACTTGGAAACCCTTTTAAATTCGAAATCGTTACTTTAACATTTTTAAAACTCCAAAAATAGGCTCAATCCTGCAACAACACTAAATATAACAATCATGGCATCCAAAACATCATATATCATGTGATAATAGAATATGTCACAAATATTTGTTAATAAACCAATACTGTTGAGGAATGTAGTTGGATCCCTCCAACTTGTTTTCCTGCATCCACAGATGTTAGCACAATACCAATCCCGTTCCAATACGGAATATCACCGTATATGGGTTCATATAAAATATTATTCGCTATTATGCGGTGCAATAGGGTCTCATCCGCTATATAATGCGGGAAAATCAACTCCAAGTACATATATAATACCAATTCCACATTAAGGTGAAATATCATGGTATATGTGTTTAATAAATAACATCCGCTTAATATATGGCATATAGGGTCTATTTCAACAATGATGGATAATAATTTATCATTCAATCAAGGAATTTTAAATCTAACTATTTAAAATTTAAATCGAAACAATTTCGATTGAGTGAGAAGTTCTCAGCTTACTTCCAATAACAGTTGTAGTGTTTTATTTCGAATGAAATTAAACGCGCGTTTAATTTTACCCAAAATTTTCACTTGCTCCAATCAATTACAATCCAGCTCCATTGCATAGTATTCTTCCATACGAACCCAATGCAAGTTGTTTCGTCTAATTTCGACCTCGTATGAAAGAGTTACAGCATTTCAAAGTTTTGAACGATTATATATAATTTATTTTACAAATTTTCTTTTATTTTTTTAAACCTTAACAAATTCCGCCTTTCGTTCCTACTACTTGCATCAGGGCCGCACAAATGCTCTTCTTCCCCAACAGGTAAATGCGACAGAACCCTACCCATAGCCGCCACTTTTCCATTGATTTACGCGACCTCTCCGATGCTATAGATTGATCGAGCTCCACCACTTTGAAACTCCAACCCGCCTCAACCTTCGGTCCCGATAGCATGAAGCTCGGCCTCCCTTTAGTCTTGAAAACCGTGTGCAAAGGTCAGCTGCTTGAACAAGAATCACCGTCGATCCGTAGCTTCGTTTACGATCTTGACCTTTGAAGTTATAGAACTCGATATCCTCTACAACTTTGTAGTTGATGATTGTTCATAATTGTTGATAGATCTGAAGATATTAGAGGAAGAAGATGAGTGATTTTCTGCCATTGACATTATACCGGCGGCTAGGTAAACAAAATTAAGGTTTGATGCAAAAATGAAAATGAGGGGTCCTTTTATACAAAAATATCGAAACACTATTCATCCGAAATTTTTCCGAACTAAAAACGAAGCAAGTCGGCTGACGTTTCTAGGGTTTATCCCGTGTTCCGGACACAATGGAATAGGTATCGAGAGCCAGTTCGATCATTTGTGCGAGTTACGGAAATAAACGATCAAATTTAAATTAAATCGATTAAACCAATTTCTATGTGTTTTGGCTTGCCCCGGACAAACCGTAAATCCGATTGACACGAAATTTGAAATCATACAATAATTTAACATTACGGATCCGATGAAACTAGTTTCGTCGAAATCCAAGACTGTTTGGAAAATGGCTATTTTAACTCGTTAATTAAATATTAAAACATTCAATTTTCACAAATTTACTTTTAATTCAATTTTAGAAGTTCTATAACATCATTCTAATTCCAATATGATTTAATACAACTTAAAAATCAATTTTAATCACATTAAACCCAATTTCCAATTATTTCTGTGATTTCATATATTAATTTATCGATTTAATTATCCAATTAAATCCAGATATTCGAAATAATATTCATTCAACTTACAAATTTTACTTTTTAATATTTAAAATCAATTTATTATACGAATTTCAATTGATAGAAATTCTGGGTCGTTACAAACTTCCCCCCTTAAAAGAATTTCGTCCTCGAAATTACCAAGTAAGAAAAAGTTACAGAATCCATTAACTTTTCAAAACCATTTGTTCAAATTAAATTTCAAATTTATTTAAGTGTTTAACTTTTCCAAAATCCATGGTTAAACTTCTTACAATAACTTTACTAAGTTTTCAAATCATACTTAGTTGTAGTTTTCAAAACCAACTATATCGTTCAACTTTTCACCCCAAAGTCAAAATTTTAGTTTTCAAAATTTTCCAATTTTTCTCAAAAATTTTCTAACGCCTTAAATTTTCAGAAAAATTTGCCATGGTCCCCTTTGCGCGGTTCGATCCGAAAAAAATGATAGTATATATATCACAAATATACATCTCATCAAAGTAATGAGGCATCCCGTAGGGAAAAAAGTATAAAAGTACGATATGTAATCCGAGATATGTACCTTATATATTATTAGTGAGCATATACGTCTAATATAGCATGAAAGCGAGCTCCAAATGCGAAGCAATGCGCAATCCTCACCTACTAAACACTCAACAAACAATGAGAAACATGCATATATGAAAGTAATATCAATATACAACATATACCAACAACTATATATGCCGATATAGCAAATGCAATCAAAAGCAACAAATTCAACCATCAACCAACTATCATCCAACTAACATCCACAACTAAATCAATACACTTTCACTTCTCATTAATATTCAATGAATTAGTTATCCAATTTAAATCACACTTGATTCGTTATCATTGGATGTTTTTACTAACATTCATTTTCAATTAGTTTATATTCACTAATTTACATTCAAGTTAGTTCACTTCCGCATTCAAATTCAATTCTATTTAAGATTCACTTAACTTCCAATTTGATTTCAATTACTTTATATTTCAATTTAATTAATTCAATTTTATATAGATTTCTATACAATCAACTAACCATCATCTAACAAACAATGTATATCCAACATTACCCAATTTCTTTACTTTACTTACATTCATTCAATTTGGTTCATAACTTTTAATTAGCTTTAATGAATTAACACTTACATCCATTAGTTCATATAAATTTATTTACATTCAATTCATTCATTAATTCAATTGCTAATTCATTTAACCACAAAAGTTGAATTTCAATACATAATCCAAGTTCATATTCATCACTTCACTTTATTAATTTACTTTGATACCAAAATCAACTTCATTCAACATTCCTTAAGTTATATTCCATTTAAACATCATTTGATTAACTTAACTCAAATTTCCAAATCCAATTCAGATTCCGATTCTAAAGTAAATTCTATTTTACTTTTATTTTCAACTCATATTTATACATATATTCATATAGTTTCACTTCTTATATATAAGATTATTTAAAAATTGTAGATCATAATAAGTATAATTCCATACTTATAATTCTTCGCTTATACAATTTATTCTTTTTCAATTGTTTTTATTCAATTTATTCAAACATCCTTTAATTAACTTATATATATTCTTACATTTCAACGATCAAAAAATAAATTTATATACACTTTAATAATTCTGAAAAATTATCCCTTCTATATGTAAAATATAATTTTGGATAGAATTATTTCATTTACTCGCTTTTAAAACAATACCACTCAACAAACCAATCATCACAATATAAATTTTTTTTATATTCACTAACAAATACGCTCTCATAGCTATTATTACACTCACACTCATTCTAGAGTACTACTAACTCTATCTCTAATGAGTAATTCCCAACAAAGCCAAGGTTGTCACTTAACCAAATGCTCTGATACGAAAATGTCGCGATAGACGATTTTCGACTCATGAAAGTCGACATCAATACGTCCACTGTATCAATTGCCGAGCAATTGAATGACGGAAATTCGAACGATGAGGGTTAAAAAAGAAGAGGTAGAAGAAAAAGATAGAAGAAGTAAGAAAAAGAACAGAAACAATAACAGAATCTCACAGTCGCAGCGGAACAACATATAATAGATAAATGAATAATCTTTAAATCAAAAGAACTATATCAGCTATTACATTACATCACATTACATTACATTATCAGAGTTTACAACAATAAACAGAGGAAAAGAAATACTATATACTAGTTGATATGACAAGCCATCCAGCTTGCCTCAAATTTACTGCAGCAACTCCTGAATTCCAGAATATCCTGATAACCTGACTCTTGACTACCCGTGTGGAAATTGGTGGGAACCCAGAGTTTGGGAAGGAAATAATAAACTCCAGGTCAGTCATGGGACTGGTGTAAGAACTTAAAACAGATTATCTTTAAAAACAAATAAAGAATTATTTTAAAATTAGATTCGCAATGCTTTTTAGAAAATGAGACTACCATATGGCCGCCTGCACGCACACACAATGCAAACGCAAAATCGGAGGAGATTTCTCCTTATGATAGTCAAACATGCTTGATACGAGAAATTTTCTTTGATATTATTACAATAAGTGCAAGGTGTAGCAAAAACATTTCGAAAGTATAATATAAATCTTAGCCAGCATAGGCATTCCGCACTTATGCCTACTATAGCTACGATGTTCAATAGTAGGTTACCGCCACATTCTATGGCAGGTTATACAACTAAAACCATACAAGGTTCGTATTGTTTCTCTGGATTTCCAACTAATGGTAAGGCCAAGGAACTTCCCATTGCCACATGGGTACGCCTCTGAAAAGACACCCTGAGAACCTAACCGGATCTCTGCCAACACAAGGTCGGGTTACCCCTAACTGGGTAATTACTGACACGAGTATGCCATCCGTCGGTCGTAACCGACCTTTCCCAGGATCCCGATAACCAACAAACACAAAGTAATAAATTCGCAGTAACTACATAGGTTAAATATCTGGGCTCCATACCATGATACCACCTCTATCCAGAAGGAAATGCACATACCCTAAAGGACGCTACCCCCAATAACCTTGCCACATCTTTCCTGCTTCGACCATTTCAGGGTGTGACGTTTGACGAAGTCTCGTCCACAAAGCTACGCTTTTCACAAAAGCCACGCTTTGATCCACAATTATCAGCAGCACGCAGCATGCCACATTACCAAATTGGTAATATATCACTAATAACCTTCAACTACATAACCTCCAAGCTCGTACGTCTCAGAGAAGGGTGTTAAGCTAAGAGAATAAATTCTCCACCACCAATAGAAATGTATTTGAAAGAAATCTTCTTTATATCTCAATTTGCAATGTCAGACATACAATCCATTCAAGTCTATCCTGGATTCAAACAGAACCGAAGGCACATCCAAAGAAGCCCTTGCAATCCGGGTATTCACAATCCTGTTGGACTTCCCATCACTTAGGGAATCTCTATACCGGCACGACTCAGTGCAGAGACAATCAACGATTTATCCTCTCGTTCTCGAAAATTCCCGGTCTTCACCACCGGTCTTTAATGTTATCCATATACGTCGTATCACTATTCGGAACGGGATTTATGACCCAAGGGTCCTCTCCTGGCTAAACCGAATAACGGGCGCTTATTTTAAAATAAGTGTAGCATTCAAATTCAAGCAAATCACAACATACCCATTTAAAGGTAAATATTGATAGTCGGTTATTTAACTATCAAGGCTAACAAACAAATATCCAGCACCATAACAATCACTAGGCCCTTGTATTAATCTTCCATATATTAAATAACATGCCAAATATTTACTTCAATTTATCTTTAAAAGATATAATCTCAAAACATTCCACTTCATATTGGAAAACATTTCCATACTTATTTAATAATAAGTAATCTCACAAATCTATTTATTTTCAACATTAGGAAAATATTAAATATACTTAAATCGTGATTAAGTATATATTTTATTCTTAAAGGAAAACATTCTCTTAAACACATTTATTTAAGTCAAAACGAATGTTGCATAAAACATCGTTACGACAACCCAAAATCGCTAGTATAGGAATACGAAATTAAGATAGATATATAAATCCCAATACTACATGAAACATTTCCTTTCGAAAATCATTTACTATAACAACAGTGTTATAGTCCACCATTTCCTTCTATTCTCGCAAAATTCTATTTAAACAATGAATGTTGAAATCTATGGTTTCGATTCTTAATACATTTTAAAACATCTTCAAATCGTTTTAATTCTATTCAAAAGATCACTTCCTAAAACATTTCTTTAATATATTTTTCACCGTCCAAAATCGTGAATATACTACGTTAACCAAATTTAACATTTCTACACATTTTATTTTAAAGGATTATCCACTGTCCAAAATCGTGAATATACTTCCTTTAATAACCTATAAAAATTAAATTATCAAAATAAGTCGATTTCGGAATTATAAAACAATTTTTATAAATTCCATTTATATTTTATAACAACTTCAACTTATAAAATCACTTTATTAACAAATTCTATCCATATCTCATTTAAATGCCAAAATCCAATTTATAAGATAACTACTTATAAATCTTTTGTTTTACCAAATCTATTCATTTTATAGCTTCACAATTTATAAATCTATAAATTTCATTTACGTATGAAATCCATTTATATTTCATTTTAACACTTATAAAAACTCGTTTTATAATTCCAATATTTTTAATTTATAAATATCAATTTTATAATTCTTTTATATAAACCGTTTATAATAATTCAAAAAAAGTCACATTTTAACAATATTTCCCAAAAATCATAAATTTTATAACACTAAAAATTATAATGTTTATTTATTTAAAAAGAATCAATTTCAAAATTCAATAAAAAGTATACATTCAAAAATCACTTGGAAACCCTTTTAAATTCGAAACCGTTATTTTAACATTTTTAAAACTACAAAAATAGGCCCAACGCTGCAACAGCACTTAATATAACAATCATGACATCCAAAACATCATATATCATATGATAACAGAATATATCACAAATATTTGTTAATAAACCAATACTGTTGAGGAATCCAGTTGGATCCCTCCAACCTGTTTCCCTGCATCCACAAATGTTAGCACAATACTAATCCCGTTCCAATATGGAATATCGCGGTATATGGGTTCATATAAAATATTATTCGCTATTATGCGGTGCAGTAGGGTCTCATCCGCTATATAATGCGAGAAAATCAACTCCAAGTACATATATAATACCAATTCCACATCAAGGTGAAATATCGTGGTATATGTGTTTAATAAATAACATCCACTTAATATACGACGTGTAGGGTCTATTTCAACAATGATAGATAATAATTTATCATTCAATCATACAATCAAACAATTTTAAATCTAACTATTTAAAATTTAAATCCAAACAATTTCGATTGAGTGAGAAGTTCTCACCTTGCTTCCAATAACAGTTGCAGTGTTTTATTTCGAATAAAATTAAACGCGCATTTAATATTACCCAAAATTTTCAATGGCTCCAATCGATTCCAATCCAGCTCCATTGCGTAGTATTCGTCCTTAAGAACCCAACACAAGTTATTTCGTCTAATTCTGACCTCATATGAAAGAGTTACAGCATTTTAAAGTTTTGAATGATTATATATATAATTTATTTTACAAATTTTCTTTTACTTTTTTAAACCTTAACCAATCTCTGCTGTTCATTCCTACTGCTTGCATCAGGGCCGCACAAATCCTCTTCTTCCCCAATAGGTAAACGCGACCGAACCCTACCCATAGCCGCCACTTTTTCATTGATTTACGCGACCTCTTTGACGTGCTATAGATTGATCGAGCTCCACCACTTTGAAACTCCAACCCGCCTCAACCTTCGGTCCTGATGGCATGATGCTCGGCCTCCCTTTAATCTTGAAAACCGTGTGCAATGGTCGGCCGCTTTAACGAGAATTGCCATCGATCCGTAGCTTCCTTTACGATCTTGACCGTTGAAGTTATAGAACTCGATATCCTCTATAACTTTGTAGTTCATGATTTTTCACAATTGTTGATAGATTTGAAGATATTAGAGGAAGAAGATGAGTGATTTTTGGCCATTGACATTATACTGGCGGCTTGGTTAACAAAATTAGGGCTTGATGCAAAAATGAAAATAAGGGGTCCTTTTATAGAAAAATATTGAAACACTATTCATCCGAAATTATTCCGAACTCGAAACGAAGCGTGTCGGCTAACGTTTCTAGGGTTTATCCCGCGTTTCGAACAAAATGGAATAGGTATCAAGAGCCAATTCGATGATATGTGCGAGTTATGGAAATAAACGATCAAATTTAAATTAAATCGATTAAACCAATTTCTATGCGTTTTGGGTTGCCCCGGACAAACCGTAAATTTGATTGACATGAAATTTGAAATCATACAATAATTTAACATTACGGATCCGATGAGACTTGTTTTGTCAAAATCCGAGACTGTTTGAAAAATGTCAATTTTAACTCGTCAATTAAATATTAAAATATTCAATTTTCACAAATTAACTTTTAATTTAATTTTAAAAGTTCTATAACCTCAATCTAACTCCAATATGATTTAGCACAACTTTACAAATCAATTTTAATCACATTAAACCCAATTTCCAATTATTTCTGTGATTTCATATATTAATTTATCAATTTAATTATCCAACTAAATACAGATATTCGAAATAAAATTCATTCGACTTACAAATTTTACTTGTTAATATTTAAATTAAATATACGAATTTCAATTGATAGAAATTCCGGGTCGTTACACTACGATAATCAACGCATAATATAAAGGTGTCATCCGCCTTCATGGTAAATAGTGCAGGCGCTCCCCCACTTAGCATGCTCATAAGAATATAGAAAGCTAATCATTACATCATCATCTACTGCTTGCCCATCTTCTACCTTTATCATCACAAATGACATCTCACAATCCACCATCACTCCGTATCTATAAAGCCATTCCATCCACAAGATGATGCCAAACCCAACAAAACCCAAAAAAAGCAATCAGAATCAAAAGAGCATCTATGACTCTATAGGACCAAACCACGACAAACCGTATAAAGGCCAGTGTAGCCTCTAACATGGATCATCACAATAAAAGGCCGGTCGACAATTTCGGGCCTTAATCTTAATCTTTCAACTACGTCACTAGATATGAAGGAATATGAAGCCCCGGTATCAGATAAGACTCATGTAGGAACATCATAACTGGAATGCATGACTTGAATGGCGATGTTGTAACAACCATGTATTTTGTGATTATTTTAATTGTATCATTTAATTATTTTAATTGAATTCCTGATTTAAAAACTTTATTTTATTTATTTAAAATGAATAATTTTGTATTTTAAATATAAATTTTGATTCTTATGTGAAATATAATTTCAAACATGAATAAATAGAATATTTTCCATAAATGTGAATTTTGGTCTATATGGTCAAATTTTAACTTTTAAAATTTAAATTTAAATATTTTGAATTTTGAATTTTATCTTTTATTATGAAAGCAAATTGAATTTCAAGAATATCGCTTTTCGTTTCGTTGAAATCCAATTTATATTGTGAAAGTTATGCTTTTTACAATACTGTATGTACATTGTTTTATTTAACAAAATTATTTATTTTAAACTATATAAATAATATTTTTGTTCGTTCTAATTTATTTATATTTTTATACATTACATATTATGTATATATTTTATTTTAAAATATTTCTAAAAGTGTTGTTATAATTTTCAAATGTTAACTGTATATTGTTTTCAATTTTTAAATTCTAATTTCAATTATTAAGCTATTTTTTCATTTACTTTTATTTTTCCTTAAAATATTTATTTATTTTCTTTTTCATTTTATTTTGCTCAGATTTTTATTTTTATTTACTGAATATTATCTCTTTATTTTGATTTAAAAGAAAATAGAAATTTGAATAGTCAAAAACCTTTCATTTTCCATTGACTTTACATATACTTGCCTTTTTAATTTCCCATTGCCTTTTCATTCCTAGTTTTTGACCGTACACTTCTTTTTGTCATTGCCATATGTTTCCTTCCCATTTTTCACCTGAAAACATTTCTTCTCATTCTCAAAACTCTTGGCAAGAGAAAAGAACATGGCAATGGCTTCTTTCCTTTCTCTCCTTTTCTCTTCATCTTTTCATTGTTCTTTTGCCTTGCTTCTTCTTATGCATAGCTCGGCCTAGCCTCTCCACCTTCACCACCGACCATACCACCACCATCTACAGCAGCACCTCCTCCTCCTCCACTAACCATGACCTGGCCGTGCATCGTTATGAAGCCATCACTACAACTTTATGCAAAAACTCCAACAAATTTTCCTAGCCAAGCCAATATTTGCACCACCCCTCCATACATCACTTCGTCCACCGCCTCTAGCAACCACCAAAAGCAGCTACACCCCCTCTAGCTGCACCTACAGCCACCACCTGACATATCCAGACCTGTACTAGTTATGGCCGAGCCCATATGATGGCATAGCCAAGCCAACATGTGACCAAACCCACTCCTTTGGCCTTGACCCTATGACTTCTTAATGTTGTAACCCCTATACTTCATCTCCATGTTGTCATGCATATGTGATGCATACCCAAGTCAATTGCCACCAATATAGCCGAGCACGTATTCCACCTAGACCATGCATTTGAGTGATAAGGCAAGGTCAAGTCACTTTGCTATTTATTGCCTTGTATTTTCAATTTGTTTCTATATCGTTTTGTGTTAAAAATATTCATATGTTATATTGCATTGTCTTGTTTTGGTTGTTGTGACAAGATCATTATCATGGCTCTCTCCACTCACTTGAATCCAATGCCATTCTATGTCGTGCTATCATGCTTTCTGGAATCTATTCGGTATGTTTTGATTTGCTAACTCCATCTTGAAAAGGTGAGTCTTTCTCACTCTGACATGTTTACTTTTGAACTAGTGAATTGATGACAAGTGTTTAGTAATTTAAATGTTTGTGCAAGTTAATGATGATTATATGATATGCTATGCCTTGTTATTACCATGTTAACTCTGTTAATTATCACGTGACATCTGATTATGACATTATATTGTGACATTGACATCATTTATATTGTTTATGCATATATTCACACTACAAGTTCCCTGTTAGAATAGAATCACTATGCGTTGAAATGATACATACCCAAATGGACATTAGAATAGGGAAAATCATTATGGGCTAAAATGATAGGCCTGAGTGGTTTTTATTTATTTTTATTTATTTGGGATTGCGAGTTTGAAATGATAGAACCCAGGTTTTTCTTTTTAAATTGCAGATGGAAATGATATATATCTATATCACTTGACCTAGGTTAGAAAATTATACACACACCCCGTGGTATATTTTTAAATGATTTTTATATAGATATGTATTTTTAAAAGTATGAAATTTTGATTTTAAAAATATGTATTTTATGGTTTTAAGATGGCTAAATATTAAGTTTTGAATTTGTGAAATTAAGTATGAAAATTTGAAGTAAATGTGATTTTTGACTTTAAATTTATTTTTAAAATGTAATAAAATAATGGAAATTAAATTGAAAGTTTTGAAATGATATTTGTAGCAAAATATTTGGTTTTATTAAATTTATAAGTAAATAAACAGTGAAATTTTGACTTAATAAATGAACGTGAGTTTTAAATTGATATTTAATTTAAAAAAACTGTTGTGATAAATCATATGTTAAAATTTTGAAATATGAAATTTTGAAGTCTAGGAATACGATCTATAAGTTTAAAATTTGCTAAAATTGAAGTTTTATTGTTTTTGAAAAGTTATAACAAAATCTAGATTTTATTAATTGCATTTTCAAAAATGCTATGGTCGTATGACAGCATTTTCTAATGCTATTGTTTTTGAATTTAACTATGTTGAAATAACTAAATATCTACTATGGCATATTATAAATGCCATTGTTCCTGAATTCAAGTATTTTGGAAACTATACCTACGATTGCATATTATAAATGCTGTCATTGCTATAATTTGACATTGTTTTGAAATATTATAGATTTTAACACTATTTGAGTTATATTTTAAAGTGTTAAATGATTTAACCTTTGGAATTGATTATTTGCGAATTTTAGGGGTTTGAATATATATATATATATATATATATATATATATATATGTGTGTGTGTGTGTGTGTGTATATATATATTTTACTATTTAAATTTGAACTTTAAGGAATTTAAATTTAATTTGAATTTAAATAAGGTTTATTTGGTTATGTGTTAAATGGAATGAAATTTTGAAATGTATTTTGTAATGATATTTGGAATAATAAATGAATGACATATTTGATTTTAAAATGATATTTGAATTTGAATATTTGAATTTGAATTCAAATAATGATTGGACTATGATATTTTGAAAGGATATAATATTTTAATGATTGAAATGGTTTTGAATGACATAATCTTTATTTTGATAAAGAATGTGAATTTGGAATGATAGTTGATTTTGATCTATCTGATAAATGAATATTTGAAGTTATATTTGTATGAAAGTACAGGATTTATGAAATGAATATTTCAAAACTAAGTAATAATGAAGTTAAATTTGAGATATATGAATTATAAAATTTAGTTTTGAAATGAGGTATATTAAAGCTTCGAAATATATTAAAATTGAATAGTTTATTTTGTGGATTAAATCTATATTTGAAATTGATAAGATTTGGAATGTTTTGTTGGGAAACAAAGTTGAATTGAAACTGATGGTTTGAATTGAGTTAAATTAGAAATTTGTTTTCGAAATGTTATGATTTTCAAAGTGTAGTGATTCCAAGTATTTTGGTTTCAAAAGAGTTATAACTTCGAAAGTATTATGATTTTTTAAAGGTGAACATATGTTTGAAATGGAAATGATATCGTATTGATTTGAAGATAGTTTTGAATAAAAATAGTTTTGATTTCGAAGTATAAACTATTTTGAAAGGGATATAGTTTTGAAATGAAATGATTTAATTTTTAAAGTGTAAACTATTTTGAAATGACCATGGCGTTATAATAACGTTTGGTTGTTAAAGAGACCAGGATCGGAAGTTGTCATGCTCTCTGCCAACTCAGAAAACCACTTTAACAACCATGTACACGGTGGAGATTGCAGAATGAAGTAGGTTGGTGGCTACGTTCTTGACGTATATTACGTGGATCCGACTCCCGTAAGTTGGCTTAAGGTGGCCAAAAAAGGAGCGATCTCGGGCCAAAACGGGCAGCTTCTCTCTACCAACTCCTAAAACCACTTTGACAACCGTTTACGCGGTGGAGATTCCAGAATGAAGTAGGATGGTGGCGACATTCGTGAGGTATATTACGTTGACCCGACTCTTGTGAGTTGGCTTAAGGTGGCTAAAACAGGAGCAATCTCGGGCCAAAAAGGGTAGCTCCTCTGGTCGGACACACTTCTTCGATATTATACTCTTACTTGTGGTTGATTTGATGGCCATCCTCCGATTTTGATTTGGGAGTGTGGTCCGAGGTGGGCGTATGCGGTTGCTACATTAGCACCAGCTCGTGTGCGTAATTGGTATATCTACCCTGGCATTGCCTTGTGTGCTGTGTCACCTACCATAGCGAGCCTTACTACGAGTTTCTATTTGTGTCATACCTATGGAGTATCTTCTCATAGTCTTCCGATCAAGAGATATGCAGGAACTATATAGACTACTGGCTCTATTACGTGTTAAGGGCTATATGGGTAAACCCTTAATGCTATTTTAAAGTAAATTTATTTTACTGTAGACATTATTATAATAGGACAATATCACTATATAGTAAATAGTTTAACGGATCCTTAGAGGATGGGCGATCCCAAGCATCCTTTAAGTTACTAATGCACTTTTGTTACTGTTCACTTGAGTAGATTTACAGTTCATAAGTATTTATGTCTTGACTCGAGTGTTTTGTGTTATGCTTTATGCTCGAGTCAGACTGAGTGATTCTGCATTCAAGACTCACCTTCGGAGTTGGAGCTTTGCTTGAAGATCCAGCCATCCATTTTGCTTTCAGTATCCAATGATTTCAATGATGTATTATGATTTGTACCTGATATATCTTGTTTCTCTTCTATTGTATTTTGTTTAACTCTGATGTATCTTATATATAAATAGTAGCTTCATGAACTACTATTTCTTTAACTTCCGCTGCGTTATTAAATACTTTGTGCCTGTGATCTTGATTTTACTATATATTCTGAGATTTGCCAAATTTTATTTACAACGCGGTATTTTGAGCAATTCAAGTCTGACATGTGCAGAAGCGAATGGTTGAAAATATCGGGTTGTTACATGCGGTATCAGAGCTTTGGTAGCTCTAGGCAAAACTCAGCATATATGGTAAATGTATTTACAGAATCACTTTCATCCTAGTTAGAATCTCTTCCTTTTCGACTCGATTCCTTTGAATTTTGGAACATTCCCTGTGGTTCCAAAATCCTTTCATGTCCCTCACTATTCATCTTTATTTGATTCTGGAGTATCCCATGACTCCACTTCGAATGATCTTTATAATGAGTTGGCAGTTCCGCCAATCTCAAATTGATTTGTAAATGGGAGAAACACCTTTACAACAGAATCGATTCACCAAAGATTTTACATCCTTGGTTTAGGTGCTAGTATCTCTTATAGTTCCAAACTCTATCTCTTGAGATCGAAAGTAGATTAACTCCAGAAATTCACATCGATCTTATCCTTTAATTAATGTTTGAGCTAGTTAAGGTTGCCCGGGATTTATTTAAGCTTATCCGTCTTCCTATTCTGTTCTTTAATCATCTGATTTTTGTTTCAAACTTATCTTCAAATCATATTTGAAGTGTATTTGTAAACTAGTATTTAAAATGTTTTATATATTATGTTGTCTGAGTTGTTGATGTTGATTTGGGTTTCTGATCGATTCTTCTGATCAACGCTATCGATAAGATTTCCAAAACACTTGAACAGAGCAAAAATGACACAATATGTTGTTTTTTTTCAAATTTAGTAGTGAAATAAATTTTGTAACTATATTATAACTATTTTTTCTGGATTTCATTGAATTGGTTGTTAGGAAATAATATTTGGTTTTATATATCATTTTCTCTTGTTTCATAATAAATAATTGAACTATAAACATGGTTATAAATTTATTTGGAAATTTAAAATGAACTCAAAACTAGAATTTGAGAATTTAATTTCCGATGTTTCAAATCTTGTATTTAAAGTTTTAAAAGGATATATAATTTAAAGTATTGTAGAATAGAAATTGTTTCCAAAGAATTTTAAAGTTTAAAATTAGTACTCTTCTCTTTGTCGTTGGAAAATAACTTTGGTGATGACTGCAACATCATCGACATTCCTTTTTGAGTTTCAAAGTGAAGAGACTGTTCTGTAGTCTTGCTAGAGTTTTGTTTCGGTAAATTTAATTGATTTGAATTTTTAAAATAAGAATGAATTTATAACATATGCTGATATATGATTTAAATTTGAATGGATATATATAGTATATGCGCATTTATTTATCTGTAAATAGTTTGGAAATTATCGATAATTTAATTCCTAAATTTTAATAATTTCAAGACTTGGATAAATATTCAAGCTTGAAATGATTAAATTAGAAAGTTTTATTTGTATAATACACAATTCCATTCTAATATAACTTACCTTAATTTATAGAAGTTGAATAGGTAATTGGATAATATACAATATAAAAAGGATTAAATAAAAAAAAGTTGAGTGGTTATAAAAAAAATGTTATACAGTTAAATTTTAGTTATAAAAAGATTAACAGAGGTAAATATAGAAAAAGGGGGTAATGGGATAATTTACAATATAAAATGATGTTAAAGGAACTAAGAATAAATTTAAAAAAGTTATATTAAGAGTAAATATATTTAACATTGGTCATAAAATATATTGACAAGAATAAATTTAATGGTAATTAGGAATAAAGAAGAATTAATTTTATTGGTTACATTATGAGTATAATAAATGATTTTTTTTTCAAATCCATGATTTTAGAGATTGTTTTTTAAGATAATTAGATGATAAGATAATGAAATTAGAGATAGTTAAGATTTATTTAGCTTATGTAAAATTTAATTTCCAATTTAAGTTTAAATTCTCATGGTTTCAAATTTGTTATCTTATTTTGTTTTTCAAACAATCTTTTGGTTGTCCTTATTTCCCTTATCTTGCTACAGAATGGGGAGGCTTTTGCTTATACCAGTCTGTTTAGAAATCTTTCTATAATCTTTGATAACCTTTGGTACTCATTTTTGAATTTGAGCAATGCTTGCCATCCATGGACCATCGGTCAAGCGGAAAGGGTGAATCAGATTTTAAAAAATCTTTTCGTGCTTGTAACAACCTGCATATTTATCGATTTTTATATTTAAATATTTTATTTAAATATTTTATCGTTAATCGGATTTTGGTCCGAAGCTACTTTTTGCAAACGGTCAAATTAGGACTCGAGACCACTTCCATTGAGTTCGAAACGTCGTTTGCAATCTTCTAAGTATAAACATTGATATGTTTGGGGTTAGTGGAATTTCACCACTTTCTCACTCGATCCTTTGGTTTGGACTTTTAGCCCATTAGGCCCAAGTTCCACCCCCCTTCTTCTTCATTGCTTCATTTCATTTCCTAACACTAAAGCTTCAACAAAAATGGTGAATGGAATGAGAAATTAAAACTCCAAAGTCGTTGTTTTATTGCAACTCCAACATTCAACTCCAAATTCAAGAAGAAGACATCGGATTCAAGCTTGTGGTTGCTTCTCCATTTGCCTTCAAGCTTTGTTCTTCATTTTCATTGGGTTTTGGAGCAAAGGTGAGATTTTTATCTCACAAATCTAGTCTATAACTATATTGGACTGTTGGGAATGATTCCCTATCACTTTTGCATGCACATTTGCATTTGGTTTGGATTGGATTGGCGAAAAACTCCAATTTTTAGTTGTTTGGTGAACTTCCTGAGCTTAGGTCGCTCTGCCCAGATATAGGTCGCTCAGAATCATTAGCTCGCGCGTGTGGAAAAGTCAAGGCCTGCATATTTCGTTCGCCTCGGATTTAGGTCGCCTCGGATTTAGGTCGTAGGTCGTTGGACTTTAGGTCGTTCGCGTATAGGTCGTTCGGCCTTGCCTGCCTCATTAGGTCGTGGGACCTTAGGTCGTAGGTCGTTAGGCTTAGGTCGTTAAGTCGTTCCCTCTGTTGGAAACGTCTCCTCGGTCTTAGGTCGTTAGACCTTAGGTCGCCCCCCCCCCTCACCTAGGTCGTTAGACCCTGAGTTGTTCCGCCTTCATTTAGCTCGCGCATTTCTTTAGGTCGCATACTCCTTTAGGTCGCATGACTCCCATCCCTTTAGGTCGTTGGACCTTGTTTTCCTTAGGTCTTTGGACCCTATTTCCTTTAGTTCGTATGACCCACTAGGTCGCTTGGCCCCTTAGGTCGCGACACCTTTAGGTCGTGTTACCTATATACCCCTAGGTCGAAAGACCTTAGGTCGTGCACCTTTAGGTCGCGAACCCTATTAGGTCGCGAACACCTTTAGGTCGCGAACCACTTTAGGTCGCATGACCTCGTCTCCGTTAGGTCGTGAACCTTGTTAGGTCGCTCATCCCTAGCCCGCGAACATTCTTAGGTCGCGCACCCCCCCTTAGGTCGTAACATGTTAGGTCGCACGCCTTTCACACCATTAAGTCGCGAGTTTAATTAGGTCGCTCGGCCTTAAAACGTTAGGTCGCTTGACCTGTTCTATTGTTAGGTCGCTTGGCCATTTCAGTTAGGTCGCATGACCACAGGGTTGCTCCAGTTAGGTCGGTTGACTCCTTAGACCCCTAGGTCGCAACCATTAGGTCGCTCGACCCTATTCCCCTTAGGTCGTTAGACCTCATTTTGTCTTCACTAGGTCGTACCGTTTTGATCGGGGCGCTGCCCCGCACCCCGCACCCCGCCGGGGGCGCAGCCCCCTGGACCCCCGTGACCTGACCGGGCAGGTCGAACCCCGTAAGCGGTGGCGTTGCCCCCCCGCACCCCCACCTTGGGGGGTTGCCACCCCCCCTGGACCCCCCCTCCGTAGGGGATCTTATCTGAAAAATATTGAGCTGATTTCCTTGGATTTCATTCGCATCTCCGTATGCGATCTTTGTGACTGATTGTTTCTACAATTGCTTCTATGTTTTGTCACTTTATAATATAAAGGTTTCAATACTAGTAGTAAATATCAAAACTCTTTTAACAAACAATTTCAACTCTATTTTTAATAACAAAGCTCTTTTCTTAAACCGTTTTCCAATCTATTAGTATATACAAGCCTTTACCTCACTCGGATGAGAAATCTAATTAAACGACTTAGTAAAACAAGTGGTATGAAACGCTTGCGTTCACTTCGTCGGTTAATTCTTGGACTTGTTCGATTGAACATCTTGTGACAATTTTATTAGTGAAGATTTACAGTTTGTTCGTAAATATTTAAGTTAAGCAAGTGGTTATGGGACATGAAGCTAAACTTCTATATTTACTAGCTTAGTGTAATTGACACTTCTCGTTGATCTTGATGATCGCTTTATGAATTAGACTAGCAATTGCGCGATGTCTCTTTCATTGCAAGGTTAGACTAGACACCACTTGTGTGATTCCATTCACACATACCTTTCTGCTTTTTGGTTAGTCTTGACCTCAATCTGTGTGATTCCATTCACACATGCGGGGTAGCTCCCCATGGTCTTCGGACCGTCATGTGATAGGCCTCTTTCCCTTTTTATGATTTCTGGATTTCTTGTGTTGATTTCTGGAATTTATCTCTTTGACTTGTCATGAGTACAAGTTTAGGGTATGATGCCCTCTTTGGATCTTTGAGAAGATTCTTGTGATATTGATTTATCTCTTATCGGTTGATCTCCTGTTGATCATTATTTGCATACTTATAGTAGTATGTCAGTATGGATATTTTATGTTTATGCCATATCTTTTATTTTATATCATGTCATCTGATATTTATAGCTAGACTGATCCGTTTATTATTTTCTTATAAATAATACTCGGGTCAGACCGAGATGTTACAGGTGCTACTGCTTGACTCCTCCCCCAGTGATTCACTACTCAGACTTTTGGCTACTTGTTTAGATTAGCAACTTTTGTTGTTTACACTTGAGATATAGACTCATAGTTGTATTCTTTTGTATAGCACGCGTTGCTATTCTTTTGTATTATCGTGGATCTTTTTAGACCACTACTCTGATGTACACTTTTATGTGATATATATTCATATCTCTTTCCGCCTTTGTGATATGGATATCTGTGATTGATTCGCATGTTATGCTTACTTCTATATTTGTTTCCGAAGATTATTTTATAGCCACCGTGTGATAAGAAATTACATGGATGGTCGCTCCTCAACAGCCTTATTCTCCGCGCTAGTTGACAGCACTACACCGTAGTGTTCTTGGCTAGCGTGGGTATAGAGGTGGGGCGTCACAGCTTGGTATCAGAGCCAAACTTCGGAACAATATAGAATAACTTAACAAGGATCATTGTCCTAAGTCCACCTTAGGAGTCGTGCTTCAGGATTTGGTTCGAGTCTTCGAACCAATTCATCCTGTTTTCTTTATGATTCCTTGTTTTATCAGCCAAGATTGCTTGATATTCATTCTGAGAATAATCTTTTCCTTCTTCTTCTTTTCTTTCTTAAAAAAAAAGAAGAAGAGATGGTTAGTTCTGGAAGTCCTAGCGCTGGTCAATCCAGTAGTCCTTCTCTGGATGGCGTATTCATGTCTGCCCAACAACTTTTGGATCTTGCTCAGAATCAAAGGTTTATCTGTGCTTTGGATAAGGATCCCGAAATGGTTTTACCTCTGAAACTAGAAGTTCCTTTCGACCAACTTGTAGATATCACGCTACAAGAAAAAGAGGCTGATAGAGGGATTGATAGTGATATTAGGATTTCCAAGAAGAGGCGTATTAAATTCAAAAGCCCTCATCCCGATAAGAAGGTGAAGCAACCTATTTTTAGAGCAAAGACTCCAATCCTTAATTGTGGAAAATGCTACAACTGTGGTTCTAGGGACCACTATGCGAAGGAGTGTCCGGAACCACTCTTTTGTCGTTACTGCAAAGATTTCAGTCATCATATTTCTGTCTGCCCTATACTTCTAAGTAAGAAGAAGGTGGGACCAGAAACTTCGGTAGCCAAGCCATCTACCTCTAGTCGTAAACAATGCTACAATTGTGGTTCCTCGGACCATTATGTAACTAAGTGTTCGGAACCCCTCTATTGCCGCTATTGCAAGGGCTCGGGCCATTACTTGTCTACATGTCCCACACGACCTAGTAAGAGAGAAGGAAAGCTAAAAGCTTCTAACGAAACTTCTCTGGGTCAAGGTATTCCTTATTTAATCCTTGATTTCATTTGTTTGCGATTATCCGATTCGAGTTCTTTTTGATATGGGTTTCCCTAATCATTTTTATTTATCAGAAGAACTTGTTGATTCTCTTTATTTTTATATTTTGGGCTTGATGACTTCTTTGAGGATTGCGAATCCGGATTAGTGGATCTGCAACACTCTACTTGTTTTTTTTTAATGACATCGAAATTTATTTCATGTGATTTTTCTTTCCGAACCAATTTGCATGTTATGCATTGCTTTGGTTTCGGAATTGATTTGCGTAAAAGGATTGGCTTATTGCAAAGCCCATATCCAATTTTTCCGAAAGGACTATTCATTTTCGATATTTTCGATCTGTTAAGCAGATTCATATTTTTCCTTTGTGATTTCGATTTCAAATCGATGCCATCATTTTGCTCTTTTAGCTCACATGTTGAGTAAAGAGATATCTCTCTCATTCTTAATCGGTTGACAATTTTCCGGTATTTTTGAGTTTGTCTTAGGATCATTACCTAAGCAACCTTTTAAGTGGTGTTAAGGTCTTTCTAGTTTGACCTTGCCACCGAATTTCAATCACTACGAGTTGCGGAAGTTAGCCTTCCACATACCGCATTCCACACTCATTATGATTTATATGAATGACATATTGTGTCATTCAGTTTATCCAGTTTGTTTCATCCATTTTATAAATCAAGTATTCTATGGATATCTCAATAATTCCAATCTTGTATTTATTAATTTTGGATGAAAATAGAAATTTAAAATTTTACCAATCTTTTAAGAAGATATTTTAAATTCCTATAAAAAGGTAATTTTGTGTTGTATTGCCCATTTAGTGTTTTAAGATTTCTGGTCGATGCACTTGATCAATGCTATCGATAGGGATTTCCTAAACGCTTTGATGTGACAATCAGACAAAATAAATTGACTTGTAAAATGTAAGTTTTTCTATAAAGGTGATTGTGATTTTGAAAGTTTTAGCTTTTGAGAAAAGAAAATTAAAATTCTCTCTTTTCGATACTCTTATTCTTATGTTTCCCAAAGGAAACCAAGACTATAACTTTAGTACCAATGCTTATTGTATTGGTTTGGATGCCGTTCTCTTGCAAAAGAGAACGTGCAATCACTTTTGCTTCTAAATCTTTAAAGCCGATCGAGACTAGGTATGCCGCTTATGATCTGGTGCTCGCGGCTATTGATTTTGCTTTTAATATTTGGCGTCATCATCTTTGGTGGAGAAATTTGTTCTCTACCTCGATTATAAATCATTGGGATACCTATTTTATCATAAGAAACTTAATTTGTGTCAACCATGTTGGCTCGAATTTCTTGCATCTTATGATCTTGATATTCTTTATACTCCCAGAAGGGAAATCGTGTTGCCAATGCACTTAGTTGTAAGCAATAATCAGTTGTTTATAGGATGATATCCGAATGGAACGATCTCGAGACTCTATACACTTGTGAGATTCGAGATCGGAAAAATATGATTTATGTGCATCCCTGGTTTTATGTAGTCTAGAGGCTCCTCCTTCTTTTTAGACTGCATTCTTGAAGCTCAAAGGGTTATATCCCGTATTGGCTCTTCGTATCCAGGGTCGTGGGGATGAAATTAATATCGAAAGTTTGAAAGACTTCAAAAATTGATTTTTCGTGGCGACATTTGAAAGTTTGGTAGACTTATCGTACCAAATATATGTGATCTTCGTCATTATATTTTTGAAGAATTCACATCGTTCTAATATTACCGTTCATCCCAGTAGTAGTAAAATGTACGCGGATATGAAGCGACTTTATTATCGGGAGTGAATGAAATCTGTTATCGCTAACTTTGTTAAGTGTTGCATGACTTGCCAATTTGTCATGGCCGAACACCAAAGGCCTGATGGGTTATTGCAACCTTTAGAAATTCCAATTTGGAAGTGGGACCAAATCTCCATGGATTTTATAGATGGCCTTTCCCGTTCTCGTTCGGGTCACGGTAACTTATGGGTTATAGTAGATAGACTTACTAAATCCGTCCATTTTATTCCCCGTTCGGATTAACCGAACCGTTCCTCTTTTGTCCCAAACTCTTTGTTAAAGGAGTTGTTAAATTACATGGAGTTCCTACTTCTATCGATAGCGATAGTGATCCATTGTTTACTAGTGGATTTTTGGAAGTGTCTTCAAAAAGCTTTAGAAACGAAGCTTAATTTAAGCCCCGCTTATTACCCCAGTCCGATGGACAAGTAGAGCGTGTGAACCAAACTCCGAAAGACCTTCTTCGTGTTGTGTGCCTGATTTTTGTGGAAGTTGGGAAAATCATATTTCTCTTGTTGAATTTTCCTATAATCATAGCTTCCAATCTAGTATTGGTATGGCATTCTTCGAGGCACTCTAGGGAATGCTATGCCGATCTCCTTCTTGTTGGCTTAAGGTCGGTGAGAAGCTGGTTTTAGGTCTAGAATTTTACTCGTGTTTCACCTATGATAGGTGTTGTACGTTCCCGTTGATAGGGAAAGATTAGCGCCGCCATTCCCTATCACCGTACGTATAGATTCCATGGCATGTCACCTTGCATTACCGGCTCAGTTTTCTGCTATGCACGACATGTTTCACGTTTCTCAATTACGGAAATGCCTTCGGGATTCCTATTCCATTCTTGAGCCTGCTGTTGTGGAAGAAATTGAAGTTTCGCCAAATTTAACTTATGAGAAGCATCCTATTCGAATTATTGCTTCGGAGAGTAAACGGCTTCGAAATAAAGATGTTCTGCTTGTGAGGGTTCAATGGTCCTCAAATCCTAAGGATTGCTCTTGGGAATCCAGAGAATTCATCGAGCGAACACATCCGGACTTGCTTACTCCTGCTCTTTGAGGTGAACTTCTAATATCAAATTTCTTCAGTATTAATATGCTTTTATGGTTGTTACATCTTATTTCCACCTTATATATTGCGAGGACGCAATTTCTTTAAGGAGGGGAGTCTGTAACAACCCGCATATTTATCGATTTTTATATTTAAATATTTTATTTATATATTTTATCGTTAATCGGATTTTGGTCCGAAGCTACTTTTTGCAAACGGTCAAATTAGGACTCGAGACCACTTCCATTGAGTTCGAAACGTCGTTTGCAATCTTCTAAGTATAAACATTGATATGTTTGGGGTTAGTGGAATTTCACCACTTTTTCACTCGAGCCTTTGGTTTGGACTTTTAGCCCATTAGGCCCAAGTTCCACCCCCCTTCTTCTTCATTGCTTCATTTCATTTCCTAACACTAAAGCTTCAACAAAAATGGTGAATGGAATGAGAAATTAAAACTCCAAAGTCGTTGTTTTATTGCAACTCCAACATTCAACTCCAAATTCAAGAAGAAGACATCGGATTCAAGCTTGTGGTTGCTTCTCCATTTGCCTTCAAGCTTTGTTCTTCATTTTCATTGGGTTTTGGAGCAAAGGTGAGATTTTTATCTCACAAATCTAGTCTATAACTATATTGGACTGTTGGGAATGATTCCCTATCACTTTTGCATGCACATTTGCATTTGGTTTGGATTGGATTGGCGAAAAACTCCAATTTTTAGTTGTTTGGTGAACTTCCTGAGCTTCGGTCGCTCTGCCCAGGTATAGGTCGCTCAGAATCATTAGCTCGCGCGTGTGGAAAAGTCAAGGCCTGCATATTTCGTTCGCCTCGGATTTAGGTCGCCTCGGATTTAGGTCGTAGGTCGTTGGACTTTAGGTCATTCGCGTATAGGTCGTTCGGCCTTGCCTGCCTCATTAGGTCGTGGGACCTTAGGTCGTAGGTTGTTAGGCTTAGGTCGTTAAGTCGTTCCCTCTGTTGGAAACGTCTCCTCGGTCTTAGGTCGTTAGACCTTAGGTCGCCCCCCCCCCCACCTAGGTCGTTAGACCCTGAGTTGTTCCGCCTTCATTTAGCTCGCGCATTTCTTTAGGTCGCATACTCCTTTAGGTCGCATGACTCCCATCCCTTTAGGTCGTTGGACCTTGTTTTCCTTAGGTCGTTGGACCCTATTTCCTTTAGGTCGTATGACCCACTAGGTCGCTTGGCCCCTTAGGTCGCGACACCTTTAGGTCGTGTTACCTATATACCCCTAGGTCGAAAGACCTTAGGTCGTGCACCTTTAGGTCGCGAACCCTATTAGGTCGCGAACACCTTTAGGTCGCGAACCACTTTAGGTCGCATGACCTCGTCTCCGTTAGGTCGTGAACCTTGTTAGGTCGCTCATCCCTAGCCCGCGAACCTTCTTAGGTCGCGCACCCCCCTTAGGTCGTAACATGTTAGGTCGCACGCCTTTCACACCATTAAGTCGCGAGTTTAATTAGGTCGCTCGGCCTTAAAACGTTAGGTCGCTTGACCTGTTCTATTGTTAGGTCGCTTGGCCATTTCAGTTAGGTCGCATGACCACAGGGTTGCTCCAATTAGGTCGGTTGACTCCTTAGACCCCTAGGTCGCAACCATTAGGTCGCTCGACCCTATTCCCCTTAGGTCGTTAGACCTCATTTTGTCTTCACTAGGTCGTACCGTTTTGGTCGGGGCGCAGCCCCGCACCCCGCCGGGGGCGCAGCCCCCTGGACCCCCGCGACCTGACCGGGCAGGTCGAACCCCGTAAGCGGTGGCGTTGCCCCCCCGCACCCCCACCTTGGGGGGTTGCCACCCCCCTGGACCCCCCCTCCGTAGGGGATCTTATCTGAAAAACATTGAGCTGATTTCCTTGGATTTCATTCGCATCTCCGTATGCGATCTTTGTGACTGATTGTTTCTACAATTGCTTCTGTGTTTTGTCACTTTATAATATAAAGGTTTCAATACTAGTAGTAAATATCAAAACTCTTTTAACGAACAATTTCAACTCTATTTTTAATAACAAAGCTCTTTTCTTAAACCGTTTTCCAATCTATTAGTATATACAAGCCTTTACCTCACTCGGATGAGAAATCTAATTAAACGACTTAGTAAAACAAGTGGTATGAAACGCTTGCGTTCACTTCGTCGGTTAATTCTTGGACTTGTTCGATTGAACATCTTGTGACAATTTTATTAGTGAAGATTTACAGTTTGTTCGTAAATATTTAAGTTAAGCAAGTGGTTATGGGACATGAAGCTAAACTTCTATATTACTAGCTTAGTGTAATTGACACTTCTCGTTGATCTTGATGATCGCTTTATGAATTAGACTAGCAATTGCGCGATGTCTCTTTCATTGCAAGGTTAGACTAGACACCACTTGTGTGATTCCATTCACACATACCTTTCTGCTTTTTGGTTAGTCTTGACCTCAATCTGTGTGATTCCATTCACACATGCGGGGTAGCTCCCCATGGTCTTCGGACCGTCATGTGATAGGCCTCTTTCCCTTTTTATGATTTCTGGATTTCTTGTGTTGATTTCTGGAATTTATCTCTTTGACTTGTCATGAGTACAAGTTTAGGGTATGATGCCCTCTTTGGATCTTTGAGAAGATTCTTGTGATATTGATTTATCTCTTATCGGTTGATCTCCTGTTGATCATTATTTGCATACTTATAGTAGTATGTCAGTATGGATATTTTATGTTTATGCCATATCTTTTATTTTATATCATGTCATCTGATATTTATAGCTAGACTGATCCGTTTATTATTTTCTTATAAATAATACTCGGGTCAGACCGAGATGTTACAGGTGCTACTGCTTGACTCCTCCCCCAGTGATTCACTACTCAAACTTTTGGCTACTTGTTTAGATTAGCAACTTTTGTTGTTTACACTTGAGATATAGACTCATAGTTGTATTCTTTTGTATAGCACGCGTTGCTATTCTTTTGTATTATCGTGGATCTTTTTAGACCACTACTCTGATGTACACTTTTATGTGATATATATTCATATCTCTTTCCGCCTTTGTGATATGGATATCTGTGATTGATTCGCATGTTATGCTTACTTCTATATTTGTTTCCGAAGATTATTTTATAGCCACCGTGTGATAAGAAATTACATGGATGGTCGCTCCTCAACAGCCTTATTCTCCGCGCTAGTTGACAGCACTACACCGTAGTGTTCTTGGCTAGCGTGGGTATAGAGGTGGGGAGTCACAGTGCTTGTGTTCTTGATTCTGGAGGATCTTGTGTAACGACCCTTGTAAATTCGATGTTTAAAATGAATATAATTAATAGGATTTTTAATTTAAATTTAGAAAGGAATGAAAATCTTATTTATTTATATAAAAGAGAATGTTAAAATTTGATGTATCAAGGGTAATTAAAATGTACAAATTAAATTATTTATTGCAATTAATTGTAATAGTGGAAATTTTTGCAATGTGATATAAGGTTAGAAATAAGTAAATAAAGGCAAGGATTGAATTCATTAATGAAAATAAAATTTTATTTAGTACAATCCTTTTTATTTATTATTGGAAGGTGAAAATTTGAAAATAGATTCAAATTGTACGTAGATAATAAATTGCAATAATTAAAGTTAGTAATAAATGGAATATCAAACTATTCATAAAGTGAATATAAGTAGATGTAACAAATGAATAGGAAATGCTAGTTATTCATAAAGTGAAGAAATGGAACCTAGATGGAATAAGAAATTGGATTTAGAATCTTAATTTGTAGATGCGCATATATTTATAAATGGATTATAAAAGGGTAAAATAACCATATACAAGTATATTAAAGGTTGTAATAGTAGGTTACTAGTAAATTCACTTATTTACCTATAAAGATAATTAGGTGTGCCTTAATTGTAATTTATAAAATAACGAAAGGAGTAAATTTATTTATTTAGAGAACGAATTTCAATTGGATAAGGATTTTAAGTAATAAGGTTAATGCGAGGTAAGTAATGCTTAATTTAGGATAATAATAATGAATAGTAATAAATTAAAAATTTGTAGCATATATCATAATTTACCTGCTTCCTTATTAATGGAATTAGAATGTGTAATAAGTAATAATCAGATAAAGGAATGTTACCCTAATGGAAAAGGAAATAATTAAGTGTTGAGTAAATTATAGGATTGTATTTATTATAAGCGTTATTCTAATAATAATGGTTAATTGTGGAATTAATATGGGGAGTATATAAAGAAATAACGAGGGAAGTATACGTTATAAGTTAGTATAACCTAAATTTATGTGCAAGGTTGAAATTGGATCTAATTGGAAACTTATTAAATAAATTGGATTCAAGCGTAATAGAAAGATTCTTTTAAGAAAATATTAAGTACTATAATTATTAGAATGATTTACATTTAAGATTTGAGATAGAGATTTGTCTAAGGAATTATAAAGTCAAGTAAATCAAGGTGATAGAAAATTTTTGAATTATAGAATGTGAATTTGAATAGTGAGTCAATTGGTTATTTTATAATAGTAGGACTTATTGAGATAAATGAAATCAAATTTTTATTTATTACGTTAAATTAAGAATTACGTTGAAATAGGATATTTATGTTATAATTTTTAATCCAAAGGGTAAACCCTTATATTTAAGATTAATGAAAGGAATAAATATTGATTGATTCAATAAAAAAAAGGAAGTTTTGGAAATTTATCAACAATTTTGGATTTTATGGAATTGAATATTTATATTGATTTAATCTTTAATAAATTGACATATAAAATTTGTTAGATCATTTTAAATATTGAGAAAATAGTACTAAATCGATTGCAATAGATATAAATAAATTTTTACGTTAATGTTAATATAAAGTACTTTTTGAAGATAACGTCAAATTCATTTATGGAGATTTAGTTAAATGAGAACTTTGATTTTGAGAAATAAAAGCGTATTAATGTGACTAAAGGTTAGAGTACGATTATTGTATGTTGCCTATTTTGGTAGCTTGTTAATTTACAATTTTGAAATCAGTTATAATAATTTTTAATTGAGTATTGCGTTAACGTTAATTAAAGTACTATTTGTAACAATGTTAAGACTTTCGTATTGGATAGTTTGTTGTAATATAAGACTTGGAAATAAAGTTATCAACGTACTGGAAAACAATTACATTTGATGAAATTAAATGTCGAAATATTACATAAATAAGAATTTAGATGAAATGGATTAATTTATGAAATAAAATGGTAAGTAATTATAATATTGTTATTAATAATAGACGTTACTTTAAGGATAATTAATGTAGTAACGTAGGGTGAAAATGTAAATTAAAAGGGAAACGTAAAATTTAGTTAAGGTAGTAATTTATGAATTGGGAATAAAATTCAAATGTTATATTAGGCCGTAAATCAATTTGGGAATAAATTTTTATTTAATTGGGGTAAATTGATATATACTAATGTTAAATATATACATAAGATGATGATTGATTTAATAAAGAGAATTGAATATGAATGGTATAAAATTTCATTTGAAATAATATTTTATAATTTATTGAATTTACTTTAATTAAAGGTAAACACTAAATTTTTTGCAATAAATCTTTACTTGATATGGAGGTTTGGTTAATAAATTTGAAGCTAATTGCTATCAGAAATGATAGGAATGGTAAGTTGACCATTTATTCATAATAAGATCTAAAAATCAAAATAAATGGATTATTGGAATTTAAATTTGAAAAATTGTGAATTCATTTGAATTCGGATCCATCTGTCTATTCCAACTTCATTTATAAATACCCCGCTAAACCCTAGCCTCCGCCTATTCTCATTTGTCTGTGCGTAAAATTTCATCAGCTCCTTCTCCTCCTCAATGGCAGACAAACAAATCTTAGATCCAAATAAAAATTCCAAACCAAATCAAAAGCTAAAATTCAAACTTCTCAGAAAAATCTGGAAGCAAAACGCATGAGGGAGAGAGGGAAAGAAAGGGGGATGACGTGGCGCTTGAAGGTGTTCTTTTATTTCTATTCTTTTTTTTTTTGAAATTTCAATCACCATTAATGCGTATAACTTTCTCCTACGAACTCCATTTCACGCGAGATTTTTTTTTTAGGATCGTAATAAAATTCCAGATCTTTTGAAACTGGTTAGGACAGATTTGGAGACCGTCGAATTTTTGGGTTTAAATCGGATTTAAATTCGATTTAAATTCAAAAGGTGAGTGTTTTAACCCACTCACAATTTCTAAAATTTCTTGTGTTTGTTAAATTAATTTTAGATACGAGTATAAATTTATTTATGACTGTTTGGCATGTTTTATTTATTATCTCTGATAAATCGCATTCATTTAATATAACTGTTAATTAATTTTATTTATTGCATAAATTTGACAGTTAGCATTTATTTATCTACATATTAACTGCCAGTCATAGTTATGTTAAATTTTTATTTCATATTTACTGCCAGTTAAATTTACGTTTATTTTTGCATATAAACTGCCAATTAACAGTTATTAAATTTATTTTGAGTATAAACTGATAATTGATACCATTATTTATCACCTGTTATGTATTGATGATTGTTTGAAATTGGATGATGACTGTGATAAATGGATGTACGATTTGATGGATGAATGGATGATTAATTTTATTAATTGCAAGTTGCTATGCATTTCATTCATTCGGGATTGCACTTTGAAATGATATATAACCGCATTTTTTCATTTTAAATTGCGGATTGAAATGATAAACATCCGTATCACTTGACCATAGGATAGAAAATTATATACAGGCACCGCGGTAAATATATAAGATTATTTTTGAAATGTTTTTCTATGCTTTTTGCAAAGCTATATATATATATGGTTTATGGGTTTTGATTTGGTTATTAATAAAGGTTATTTATATATAGTAAATTCCAGATTTTAAACTTTGTATAAAATGGATTTGAAGTATAAAATAAAGTTTGATTTTTTGAGATCAAGCATTTATTTGAAATTTAAATTCTAGAGTTTTAATGACTTAAAAGAGAATAAGGTTGAAGATGAATATTAAGTTAAATTGGAATTTAATAAAAAGTTAGAATTTTTAAAGGATATGATTTACAACTTGATTTTGTGTATAGTGATTTAAATGAATATCAGGTTTAAATATATAATAAATTGAAAGAATATCCAGTTATGTGAAGATAAAGGTTTTACTTAGATTATATTGCATTCATTAAGTAAACATTTCAAGTCTAAATAATAAGTAATTGAATTTGATATATATGGGTTTGTCAAATGAGTTGTTTTTGAAATGGTGAAATATTTGAAGCTTTGAAACATAAGAATTAAAATGGTATTTGGAAGTTTAAATCGATATTTGGAATTGATTTGTGAAATGTAAAGAAGCTATTTTGTTTTATAAAGGTAATCTAATATTTGACCATTTAAGAGATGGAAACTTGTTTCAAAGTTATGATTTTCAAGGTAGTATGTAACAACCCTGTATTTTGTAATTATTTTATTGTATATTTTAATTATTTTTGAAGTAATATTTTGATTTAAAAAATTATTTTACTTATTTGAAATAATTGAATTTATTATTTAAATATAATCTTGATTTTTAGATGAGTTATAATTCCAAACTTGTGTAAGTTGAATATTTGCCTGAAATGCTGATTTTGGTCAAAATAGTCAAACTGTGACTTTCAACTTAAAATTTTAAAAGTTTAAAAATTTAATTTTTTTCCTTTATTATGAAATTACATAAAATTCTAAGAACACCACTTTTTATTTCGTTAAATTTGGATGTAATTTTGAAAGTTATACCCTTTACAATATTGTACGTATATAGGGTTATTTAACAATGACTATTTTAAATTGTATAAGTTACTTCTTCTTGGTTATATTTTATTTTAATATGTGATAATATGTTATATTATGTATATTTTGACTTTTAAGTATTTTTAAAATGATAATATAATTTTTCTAAAGTTTATTTGAATTTATTTCAATTTATAAAACCTAGTTGGTATTTACTGCATTTTTCTTTATTTAACTTTCTATTTAATAAAAATTAAATTATTATTTTACCTTGAAAATGTTTTAAAACCATTTTTAATTCAAATTTTGTGTTATAATATTTTTTTTGTGAAGTAATAAATTTTCCAAAGTCATTGGAGATTTTCTTGTAATTTTTATGTCAGGGTTGCTATTTTTAAGAAATTTCTTATTTCCTTTTTCTATTTTACTTAAAATAAATTATTTATTTTATTTTATTCTTACTTAGTTTCGGTTTTAAATAACATTTCTGAGTTTATTTTGTTTTTATAAAATTAAAAAGAAAAGGAAATGCAAAAGGTTTAGAAAGTTAAGAGATCTTAAAAGCCTGAAACGTAAAGACGTTTTATCCGTTTCTTTTTGCAATTAATACATCAATTTATCTTAGTTATTCCTTTCCTCATCCTTTGCAGCCGACTCCCTCATATTATTCACGAATTTTCAAGCTCCAAAACCCTAAAAATCATGGCCTCCATCTTGAGAAAAAAATCTGGTAATGGCTACATCTTTTTTCTACCTTTTTCTTCTCATTTTCTATGTATTTTGCCTAGTTTTCTATGCTTTCTGGATTGGCCTCCACCATCCACCATCACCACCATACTCTCCACCATCCCCTACCACTCTTCCTTGGCATCATCTCCAGCCATCATTTCAGATCCATCCATGGCCACACCTCCCTTGGTGACAAAACTCCACAAAATTGCAAATAATGTCCAAAACAATGCACTAGCCACCACTATTACTTCACCACCTTCATACTTCACCATGGCCACCACCTCTAGCCACGACCACCACCTTGCTACCACCAATACACTTCATCTTAGCCTCTGTCTACATCTGAAATTGACATGGCCAAGACTCCATGAACCAAAACTCCACAAAAACAATGCATAATGCCTTGAACATTCATGATAGCCACCCTATCACTTCATATCTTCATCCAACACCTTGGCCACCACCATAGACCGCCACCACCACCTTTTCCAGACCTCCCCACACCCCTCCATCTACTGTCCAAACCTGTACAAGTATGGCCAAGCCCCACTTGACCCAAGGCCGAGCCTTGTTGTGCTCAAAAACTTCATATATGTTGCCTTGATCAATTGTATGCTTCATGTTATAACCCTACCACTCCATACTCCTTCTAGCCGTGAGTTATGGTGCCAAACCTGAGCTATTTCATCATCATGGTTGAACCCAAGAACCTCCTAGGCCAAGCATTTGAATGGTTAAAGCAAGGTCAAGTAATCTATTCCTTTGTTGCTTCGTATTTTCATTGTTTCAATATTGTTTTGCGTTGAATATTTATGTGTGTATTGTCTTGTTTTGGTTATTGTTTACAAGACAAATATCAAGGCACTTCATTCATTCAAATCAAAAGTCATGCTATATCGTGCTTGTCATGCTTTTGGAATCGCACTTGTGTTAGTTGTTTTGGTCTTCAGCTTGAAAAAGTGAGTCTTTCTCACTCTGACATTTATACTTATGAAAAGTAAATTGATGACAAGTGTTTAGTAATAAAAAATGTTTATGCAAGTTAATGATGATCATATGGTATGCTATGCCATGTTATTACCATATTATTGCCATGTTAAACTGTTAATTTTCACCTGACATCTGATATATGACTGTATATTGTGATATTGACCTTGTTTACATTATTTCTGCATATGATCACACTGCAAGTTCCCTGTTAGAAAAAAAATGTTATGGGCTGAAATGATAGGCCTGAATGGTTTTATATTTTTTATTTTTACTTGGGATTGCAGGTTTGAAATGATAAAACCCGGATTTTTCTTTGTAACGGGTTGAAATGATATATTACCCGTATCACTTTACCTAGCGTAGAAAATTTTATACAAGCCCGTAGTTAAAATATGTTTTTCTAAAATTTTAAATATTTTAGAAATTTAATTAATATAATATTTTGATTTCAGATTTAATAAAAAAATGATTTTTGCAAAATATTATTGATTTTCTAAACAATTGCAAGTGAAATGAATTAATGAAAATTTTGAACGTAAGTTATTTTGGAAAATTTGATTTAATTATAATTGGAAATTAAATTGAGTATGAAATTATGATAAATTGAATTTAAATGAATTAATAGTGATTTTATATCATATTAATGATTTTTTAACAAAGTTGAAATGTGAAATGAATGAATATTTTAAGTTGAAATTTTGAATATAACTAAAATTGGATATTTATGAAATTGACTTAAAAGTGAACTTTTAGTTAAGTAAATAAAAATAAATTAAGTTATATTTGAGAATTTGAACTTAAGTGTTAAGTTGAAATTTAATGTAATGGATTTTAAAAATTCAACATTGCATTTTAATAAGTGAATTATTATTAAATCTTGATTTTTGAATGGAAATTTAACTTTATAAAATCATGAACTTGAGGAAAATTAAATGATGTTTATAAATGTGAAAATGTATGATTTTATAAGTTAAAAATGTTTTTAATAAAAATATAATTGGTTGAGAAATTTTATTGAATATTTGAAGTTAATTGAATGCATTTTTGAAATGCTATTAATTACAACGTAAATGATATTACAGGATTTGTAAACGCTGTAGTTGATGATAATGACCTAAAAAGCTAAATTGAATTAAAAGCTATTATAGCAATCTTTGTAAGTGCTATAATGTTTGAATTTAACTAAGTTATTCGAAATTTAATTGAACCTAGTATAACATTTTAAAATGCTATCTTTTGTTAAATTGAACTGTTTTGAATGTAACTTTCCGTATAAGTTTTCTAAACAATGCGAAAAGCGAATTTTCACGGTTTTGATAAACTTAAGTGAATAAATAAACTTTGGAAGTTGAAAATTTTGGAAATTTAATAATTTAATTATTAAACATAATAACTTCATTGAAATGATAAAAAAGAATTTTTGGAATATAAACTGTTTTGAAATATGAATTGAAATGGTATTTTAGATTGAATAAAATGAATAATGATTTGAAATGAATGAAATTTGAAAAGATACGATATTTTGATATATTAAAATGATTTGAAACGAAGTTTTGAAAGGATATGATATTTTGATATATTAAAATGATTTGGAACGAAGTTTTGAAAGATATGATATTTTTGATATTAAATGATTTGAAAACGGAGTTTGAAAGATAGGACATTTTGATATTAACATGATTTAAAAAGAAGTTCTGAAAGATATGATATTTTGGAACTGAAACTTTGAAAGGTTATGATATTTTGATATATTAAAATGATTTGAAAGGTAGTGTTGAAAGGGTATGAAAATTTAATATATTGAAATGGTTAGAAATGACTTGATGTTTATTTTGATAAATATTTGAATTGAAAGATATTTTACGATGATATATTGAAATGGTTTTGGAAATGATTTAATCTTTATTTTGATAAAGTATTGGATTGAAAATGATATTTTATTTTGAAGTATAAAATATTGTTTTAAAGTTATAACTACGGGTTATAATAAGGATTGGTTGTTAAAGAGACCGGGATCGGATATTGTCTTATAGCCGGCCAATACCGAAAACCACTTTAACAACTGTGTACGCGGTGGAGATTCCAGAATGAAGTAGGATGGTGGCGACGTTCTCGAGGTATATTACGTGGACCCAACACCCGTGAGTTGGCATATATGACTAAAACAGGAGCTATACCGGGCTACACAAAGGGTCGCACCCTTTCATCGAGCATGCTCCATCGGAAACCATTCTATTACTGTTGTGATTCTATTCGATGGTGCCACTTTGATTCGGGGGTATTGTTCGAGGTGGGCGGAAGCTGCTGGCTTGCCGTCACCATCGGTCCGGGAGTGCAAATGGTGTATCCACCCTGGCATTGCCTCGCGTGCCGTGTCATATCCTTATATCGTGCCCACTACGATTTTGGTTTTAAAGATCCGACCGCGTTAAGGTTCACCATCCCCTTAACGCTATTTTCTATATGATTATACTTTACTGATTAGACACTACCGTATATAGCTTATATTACTACATAGTAAATAGTTTAACGAATCCTTAGAGGATGGGCGGTCCCAAGCATCCTTTAAGTTAGCGATGCATTTTGTTACTGTTCACTTGAGTTGATTTACAGTTTATAAGTATTTATGTCCTGACTCGAGGGTTTTGTATTTTGCTTTACGCTTGGATCAGATTGATTGAGTTAGCATTCAAGATTCACCTTCGGCGTTGGAGCTTTCCTTGAAGATCCAGGCATCTATTTTGTTTCAGTGTCCAGTGGTTCAGTGATGTATCTGATTTGTACCTGATGTATCCTGTTACTCTTCTGTTGTATCTTATTTAACTCTGATGTATCTTATATTTTATATAGTAGCTTCATGAACTACTATCTCTTTTTCTTCCGCGGCATTTTTATATACTCTGTGTCTGTGGTCTGTGATTTTTATTTACTGTATATTCTGAGATTTGCCAAATTTTTATTTACAACGCGGTATTTTGAGCATTCCAATTCCGGCATGAGTGTCTACTTATACACTTATAATGGATGCGATGGTTGAAAATATGGGGTCGTTACATAGTATAATTTGAAATTTTATATTCAAGAGTTTTGATCTCTAAATATTTACTTTGAAAACCCTATGATTTTGGAAAGTATATATATTGGAATAAAATGATATCTTATTAATTCGGGTTTTAAAAGGAAATGATATCATATTTATATGGTTTTGAAATGGATATTTTATTCTGGTTTTAAAGTACAATTATTTTAAATGATCGCGGTGTTATAATAACGATTGGTTGGCAAAGAGACTGGGATCAGATATAGACATACTCTCTGTCGATACCGAAAACCACTTTGACTAACCATGTACGCGGTGGAGATTCCAGAATGAAGTAGGTTGGTGGCGGCGTTTCCTTTGAGGTAAATACGTGGACCCAACTCCCGTGAGTTGGCATAAGGTGGCTAAAACAGGAGCGATTCTCGGACCAATGAGGTCATTCCTCTGATCGGACACTCCTCTTTAATACTATACTTTGACTTGGGATTGATTCGGTGGCCACCTTTATTTTTGATTTTGGGGGAGTTTGTTCGAGGTGGGCGGCAGCTGCGCGCTGCGCATTTCCACCAGCCCGGATAGCAATTGGTATATCTACCCTGGCATTGCCTAGTTGTTCCGTGTCACCTACCCTATCGAGCCTTGTACGAGTTTGGATTTCTCTCGTAGCCCGTGTGGTATCCTCTGGTGGCTTCTCGATCAGGAGGGACTATGATATTGGATGGACTACTGGGACTATTACGTGTTAAGGTGGAAAATGTAAAGCCTTAATGCTATTTAAAAGTAAGTTTATTTTACAATTAGACACTATTATAATAGCGCAACATACTACATAGTAAATAGTTTAACGGATCCTTAGGAGATGTAAATCCCGAGCATCTCTTGAGTTACTGCACTCATATTTATTTCTGCTAATTTAACTTACATAAGATCTTTTAGTTCTGACTCGAGTGTTTTTGTCTTTTCAAATTCGCTCGGGTCAGTCCGAGCGTTTCAGGATTTGAAGACTTTATTTCTGGAGGACAAAGACAAAGATTTCATTATTATTATTGTTACTATAGATAATATGGTTTCACTATACTCATATTGTTCCGCTGCATTGTTATATGGTATGCGTACTCTGATATGTATTGTATAAATAAATCAAAGGTTTTTGTAAACAGATTTATGAACTGTATATTTGATTTATTATATTTTATCCTTCCGCTGTGAGATTCTGTTTCTTTCTCTGTTTTCTTATTTGTCCCATAACAATCCGCCCTTACGTATGGTTTGAATTGGCACTGTGTCTGTTTAAATCGTGCGAAAAGGCGGGATGTTACAGTTGGTATCAGAGCTTTGGTTTAGCGATAAACCTTATCTTTGTGGGGTTTGACTCTTTACTAATAGGGTAGTAATACCCTATGGGAGTCGCTGAGTGTATATATATGAGAGAGCATATTTGTTAGTGTTATAAAATGTTTTAATATTGTGTTAATTTGTTCCGTTTGGTATTTATAAATCCTGGTTGGTGCATGGGACGCTGTGACATCAATAGGAATTTCTAAACACTTAATAGGACAAACCGACATAATATTTGTTTTAATATAGGTGAATGAAATAATTTTGCCTATTATATTTTCTATATATAAAATAAAATTTTCAAATGATATCTATATTTGGTTGCAATATATTGGTTGTTAGGAATAAAATTTATAAATAATAGGTAAATAAGATTAAAAATAAATAAATGTAATTTGGGAATTTAGAACTTAAGTTTCGGGGTTTTTGAAAACTTCTTTTAGATGATTTGGAATATAATAATATTGTTATAAGTATTTTCTGATATAAATATTTAATATAATTTAAAAGAAATTGTTTTAAAGAAGATTTTTAGAGAAAATAAGTTTTGTACTTTCCACTCTGTCGCTGGAAAATAGTTTCGGTGATGAGTGCACGCATCATCGACATTCATTTTCGAGTTTCGAAGTGGGAAGGCCACTTTAGTAATTTAATGCAGAATCGTTAAGAAATTTTATCTTTTTAATTATAATTGGATATATATGTTAAGTGTAGATATCTATCTATTATTTTAAATGATTTAAGATTTAACCCGGTATTTAATTCTTAAATTTCCATTTATTAAATTGTTTCAATTATTGTAGTGAATTGAAACGTAGGTAATTAATAAATTAAAACCTCTAAAGAAAATAAGAGATTTAATGATAGGTTATAAATGGTATTAAATGAAATTGGAAATTTGTAACCTATGAAATAAAGATTATTATTAGTGAACATTCAATTTAATTAAAGGATAAGATAAACCTTGTATAACTTTCAAATACATATTTAAAAACATATATAACTTACCAAATATTAAAAGTTGAAATGTTTAATAGAAAATGTAATGAAAATTGTACAAGTAAAAGTAGGTAATGAAGTATTCAATGAATTTGCTATTAAAGGAGAATTTAATGTTATAAACTTAAGTTATAATTGAAATTTTACCAAGTAAAAATAATTAAAGAGAAATGGGACGAATAGATGATTATAAACTTAAGTAATTAATGTGTAAATGAATGGGGTCACGCAATTATAAATGAATGTAATATAATAAAGAAAAATTGTAAACTTAAGTTACAATTGGAATTTTACTATATATAATTAAAGGTAAGTATCATAAATATATGACAATAAACTTGAGTAAATGTTAAAGTAAATTATCTTAATAAACAGAAAGATGAATACTGTAATCAATGAAATTAAGGAATCAATAAAGAGGACATGCAATAATAAATGAATGAATCGTTATAACGAAATAAAAAGGAACTACATGACCTGAGTTAATGGAATTGAAAAATTGTAAGTAATAAGAAAAATAAATGAAGCAAACTTTTAATGAGTAAATATAAATTAAAACGATGAATCACTGTATAAATAAAAAGATAATCGAACAACAAAGGTATGAAATGGAATTAATAATAAGATAAATTGATTGTTGTTTGGATTTGTTTTTTGTTTGGTTGATGGTTGTTTGGGTAAGGATACTTTAAAAATTGGATTTGGGTGAATGAATAATCTACTTAGTTTTATCTAAGACTGTTGAGTAAATGATGCGCTACTAGTTTATTCTTCATTCCGTACAATTTAAAGGTTTTGGACCCGAACAACTATTCGTTTGTTTGATTGAATGGTTGCTTTGTATTTGTTGTGTATACTGTTGTTGAAATTGATGGTTGTTGTATTTATTTGTTGTTAGTGATTGAAACCACTTAAATATTTCACTTTATATAAATTATAACCCTTTGGATTATATAAGAAAATGCAGTATCTCAGAAATATTTTGAAATGTTTTTCCAAACTTTAATAATTTAAATATAAAGGATTAAATAGATTTAAATTACGATATCTTATTTAAAGTAATTAATTTTGTAAATTTAATTGTTTATAAGTTAAATATTTTGAATAAGATGTATTGTATTTAATTCTTCTTTTTCCTTCTTTTCCTTTTCGGGGACGAAAAGTTTTGAGTGGGGGAGAGTGTAAGGACCCATGTAAATTCGATGTTTAAAATGAATATAATTAATAGGATTTTTAATTTAAATTTAGAAAGGAATGAAAATCTTATTTATTTATATAAAAGAGAATGTTAAAATTTGATGTATCAAGGGTAATTAAAATGTACAAATTAAATTATTTATTGCAATTAATTGTAATAGTGGAAATTTTTGCAATGGGATATAAGGTTAGAAATAAGTAAATAAAGGCAAGGATTGAATTCATTAATGAAAATAAAATTTTATTTAGTACAATCCTTTTTATTTATTATTGGAAGGTGAAAATTTGAAAATAGATTCAAATTGTATGTAGATAATAAATTGCAATAATTAAAGTTAGTAATAAATGGAATATCAAACTATTCATAAAGTGAATATATGTAGATGTAACAAATGAATAGGAAATGCTAGTTATTCATAAAGTGAAGAAATGGAACCTAGATGGAATAAGAAATTGGATTTAGAATCTTAATTTGTAGATGCGCATATATTTATAAATGGATTATAAAAGGGTAAAATAACCATATACAAGTATATTAAAGGTTGTAATAGTAGGTTACTAGTAAATTCACTTATTTACCTATAAAGATGATTAAGTGTGCCTTAGTTGTAATTTATAAAATAACGAAAGGAGTAAATTTATTTAGAGAACTAATTTCAATTGGATAAGGATTTTAAGTAATAAGGTTAATGCGAGGTAAGTAATGCTGAATTTAGGTTAATAATAATGAATAGTAATAAATTAAAAATTTGTAGCATATATCATAATTTACCTGCTTCCTTGTTAATGGAATTAGAATGTGTAATAAGTAATAATCAGATAAAGGAATGTTACCCTAATGGAAAAGGAAATAATTAAGGGTTGAGTAAATTATAGGATTGTGTTTATTATAACCATTATTCTAATAATAATGGTTAATTGTGGAATTAATATGGGGAGTATATAAAGAAATAACTAGGGAAGTATACGTTATAAGTTAATTATAACCTAAATTTATGTGCAAGGTTGAAATTGGATCTAATTGGAAACTTATTTAATATATTGGATTCAAGCGTAATAGAAAGATTCTTTTAAGAAAATATTAAGTACTATAATTAGTAGAATGATTTACATTTAAGATTTGAGATAGAGATTTGTCTAAATTATAAAGTTAAGTAAATCAAGGTGATAGAAAAATTTTGAATTATAGAATGTGAATTTGAATAGTGAGTCAATTGGTTATTTTATAATAGTAGGACTTATTGAGATAAATGAAATCAAATTTTTATTTATTACGTTAAATTAAGAATTACGTTGAAATAGGATATTTATGTTATAATTTTTAATCCAAAGGGTAAACCCTTATATTTAAGATTAATGAAAGGAATAAATATAGATTGATTCAATAAAAAAAAAGGAAGTTTTTGAAATTTATCAACAATTTTGGATTTTATGGAATGAATATTTATATTGATTTAATCTTTAATAAATTGACATATAAAATTTGTTAAATCATTTTAAATATTGAGAAAATAGTACTAAATCGATTGCAATAGATATAAATAAATTTTTACGTTAATGTTAATATAAAGTACTTTTTGAAGATAACGTCAAATTCATTTATGGAGATTTAGTTAAATGAGAACTTTGATTTTGAGAAATAAAAGCGTATTAATGTGACTAAAGGTTAGAGTACGATTATTGTATGTTGCCTATTTTGGTAGCTTGTTAATTTACAATTTTGAAATCAGTTACAATAATTTTTAATTGAGTATTGCGTTAATGTTAATTAAAGTAGTATTTGTAACAATGTTAAGACTTTCGTATTGGATAGTTTGTTGTAATATAAGACTTGGAAATAAAGTTATTAACGTATTGGAAAACAATTACATTTGATGAAATTAAATGTTGAAATATTACATAGATAAGAATTTAGATGAAATGGATTAGTTTATGAAATAAATTGGTAATTAATTATAATATTGTTATTAATAATAGACGTTACTTTAAGGATAATTAATGTAGTAACGTAAGGTGAAAATGTAAATTAAAAGGGAAACGTAAAATTTAGTTAAAGTAGTAATTTATGAATTGGGAATAAAATTCAAATGTTATATTAGGCCGTAAATCAATTTGGGAATAAAATTTTATTTAATTGGGGTAAATTGATATATACTAATGTTAAATATATACATAAGATGATTATTGATTTAATAAAGAGAATTGAATACAAATGGTATAAAATTTCATTTGAAATAAGATTTTATAATTTATTGAATTTACTTTAATTAAAGGTAAACACTAAATTTTTTGCAATAAATCTTTACTTGATATGGAGGTTTGGTTAATAAATTTGAAGCTAATTGCAATCAGAAATGATAGGAATGGTAAGTTGACCATTTATTCATAATAAGATCTAAAAATCAAATAAATGGATTATTGGAATTTAAATTTGACAAATTGTGAATTCATTTAAATTCGGATCCATCTGTCTATTCCAACTTCATCTATAAATACCCCGCTAAACCCTAGCCTCCGCCTATTCTCATTTGTCTGCGCGTAAAATTTCATCAGCTCCTTCTCCTCCTCAATGGCAGACAAACAAATCTAAGATCAAAATAAAAATTCCAAACCAAATCAAAAGCTAAAATTCAAACTTCTCAGAAAAATCTGGAAGCAAAACGCATGAGGGAGAGAGGGAAAGAAAGGGGGATGACGTGGCGCTTGAAGGTGTTCTTTTATTTCTATTCTTTTTCTTTTTCTTTTTTTTGAAATTTCAATCACCATTAATGCGTATAACTTTGTCCTACGAACTCCGTTTCACGCGAGATTTTTTTTGATAGGATCGTAATAAAATTCCAGATCTTTTGACACTAGTTTGGACAAATTTAGAGACCGTTGAATTTTTGGGTTTAAATCGGATTTAAATTCGATTTAAATTCAAAAGGTGAGTGTTTTAACCCACTCACAATTTCTAAAATTTCTTGTGTTTGTTAAATTAATTTTAGATACGAGTATAAATTTATTTATGACTGTTTGGCATGCTTTATTTATTATCTCTGATAAATCGCATTCATTTAATATAACTGTTAATTAATTTTATTTATTGCATAATTTTGACAATTAGAATTTATTTATTTGCATATTAACTGCCAGTCATAGTTATGTTAAATTTTTATTTCATATTTACTGCCAGTTAAATTTACGTTTATTTTTGCATATAAACTGCCAATTAACAGTTATTAAATTTATTTTGAGTATAAAATGATAATTGATACCATTATTTATCACCTGTTATGTATTGATGATTGTTTGAAATTGGATGATGACTGTGATAAATGGATGTATGATTTGATGGATGAATGGATGATTAATTTTATTAATTGCAAGTTGCTATGCATTTCATTCATTCGGGATTACGGTTTGAAATGATATATAACCGCATTTTTTCATTTTAAATTGGGGATTGAAATGATAAACATCTGTATCACTTGACCATAGGATAGAAAATTATATACAAGCACCGTGGTAAATATATAAAATTATTTTTGAAATGCTTTTCTATGCTTTTTGCAAAGCTATATATATGTGGTTTATGGGTTTTGATTTGGTTATTAATAAAGGTTATTTATATATAGTAAATTCTGGATTTTAAACTTTGTATAAAATGGATTTGAAGTATAAAATAAAGTTTGATTTTTTGAGATCAAGCATTTATTTGAAATTTAAATTCTAGAGTTTTAATGACTTAAAAGAGAATAAGGTTGAAGATGAATATTAAGTTAAATTGGAATTTAATAAAAAGTTAGAATTTTTAAAGGATATGATTTACAACTTGATTTTGTGTAGAGTGATTTAAATGAATGTCAGGTTGATTTAAATATATAATAAATTGAAAGAATATCTAGTTATGTGAAGATAAAGGTTTTACTTAGATTATATTGAATTCATTAAGTAAACATTTCAAGTCTAAATAATAAGTAATTGAATTTGATATATATGGGTTTGTCAAATGAGTTGTCTTTGAAATGGTGAAATATTTAAAGCTTTGAAACATAAGAATTAAAATGGTATTTGGAAGTTTAAATCGATATTTGGAATTGATTTGTGAAATGTAAAGAAGCTATTTTGTTTTATAAAGGTAATCTAATATTTGACCATTTAAGAGATGGAAACTTGTTTCAAAGTTATGATTTTCAAGGTAGTATAATTTGAAATTTTATATTCAAGAGTTTTGACCTCTAAATATTTACTTTGAAAACCCTATGATTTTGGAAAGTATATATATTGGAATAAAATGATATCGTATTAATTCGGGTTTTAAAAGGAAATGATATCATATTTATATGGTTTTGAAATGGATATTTTATTCTGGTTTTAAGGTATAATTATTTTAAATGACCGCGGTGTTATAATAACGATTGGTTGGCAAAGAGACCGGGATCGGATATGGACATACTCTCTGTCGATACCGAAAACCACTTTGACTAACCGTGTACGCGGTGGAGATTCCAGAATGAAGTAGGTTGGCGGCGGCGTTTCCTTTGAGGTAAATACGTGGACCCAACTCCCGTGAGTTGGCATAAGGTGGCTAAAACAGGAGCGATTCTCGGGCCAATGAGGTCATTCCTCTGATCGGACACTCCTCTTCGATACTATACTTTGACTTTGGATTGATTCGGTGGCCACCTTTATTTTTGATTTTGAGGGAGTTTGTTCGAGGTGAGCGGCAGCTGCGCGCTGCACGTTTCCACCAGCCCGGATAGCAATTGGTATATCTACCCTGGCATTGCCTAGTTGTGCCGTGTCACCTACCCTGTCGAGCCTTGTACGAGTTTGGATTTCTCCCGTAGCCCGTGTGTATCCTCTGGTGGCTTCCCGATCAGGAGGGACTATGATAATGGATGGATTACTGGGACTATTACGTGTTAAGGTGGAAAATGTAAAGCCTTAATGCTAATTAAAAGTAAGTTTATTTTACAATTAGACACTATTATAATAGCGCAATATACTACATAGTAAATAGTTTAACGGATCCTTAGGAGATGTAAATCCCGAGCATCTCTTGAGTTACTGCACTCATATTTGTTTCTGCTAATTTAACTTACATAAGATCTTTTTGTTCTGACTCGAGTGTTTTTGTCTTTTCAAATTCGCTTGGGTCAGTCCGAGCGTTTCAGGATTTGAAGACTTTATTTCTAGAGGACGAAGACAAAGATTTCATTATTATTATTATTACTATAGATAATATGGTTTCACTACACTCACATTGTTCCGCTGCATTGTTATATGGTATGCGTACTCTGATATGTATTGTATAAATAAATCAAAGGTTTTTTTAAACAGATTTATGAACTGTATATTTGATTTATTATATTTTATCCTTCCGCTGTGAGATTCTGTTTCTTTCTCTGTTTTCTTATTTATCTCATAACAATCCGCCCTTACGTATGGTTTGAATTGGCACGTGTGTCTGTTTAAATCGTGCGAAAAGGCGGGATGTTACATCTTGGAAAGATCATCTCCACCTTGTTAACCTTACCTATAACAACAGTTATCAGGTAAAATTTTAATCTTTTTGTCATCTTGTATTAATCCTATTTCATTCTATCTTTTTCTGTGCTTTTCTGTACCTCATTCACCTTAAAGTTTTGAGTAAGGGAGAGGGTAACAACCATGTGTTTTGTGATTATTTTAATTGTATCTTTTAATTATTTTAACCGAATTCCTTATTTAAAAACATTATTTTATTTATTTAAAATGGATAATTTTATATTTTCAATAGAAATTTTGATTCTTATGTGAATTATAATTTCAAATATGAATAAATAGAATATTTTCCAAAAATGTGAATTTTGGTCAATATGGTCAAATTTTTACTTTTAAATTTAAAATTTAAATATTTTAAAATTTGAATTTTATATTATATTATGAAAATAAATTAAATGTCAAGAATACTGCTTTTCGTTTCGTTGAAATCCAATTTATATTGTGAAAGTTAACAATATTGTATGTACATTGTTTTATTTAACAAAATTGTTCAATTTAAATTATATAAATAATATTTTTGTTTGTTCTAATTTGTGTATACATGTATACATGATGTAATGCCCCACACCGAGACCCACCTTAGTAAAGAGAATTAACAAGTAATTCTGTCTACTAAAATGGAGAATAGTGCTGGTTAAGGGCGACCATCTATAATTTTGTCTTAAACATCTACTGAATACGTCGATAAATGCAATATGATTTTTTTTCCTCTCAAGTGGATCAACATACCCAGTAAATGCTTAATTCAAAACTATAGGTGGCTAACGGATCTATCAAAACAAAGTATAATGATTAAATGAAAAGCACATCACAGAACAGTAATCAATATCATATATATATACATATACGCTGATACATGTTTAGTACAATACAATATGAATACAATAAAGGTGGTACTCGGCCATACTATAAACATTGAATCAGATATAACTACATCAGAGTATGCGAAAGAATAGAAACTACTCAAGAGAAAGAAGAGCTGATATCCAACATCAACTTCTAGCTAAGCCCAATAAATGATACCTGAAACAACTCGGTCTGACCCGAGTGAAAACACACGTGTCAGGCTAGCTAAAATTAACAGTTAAATAGAATAATCGATAATGATAAATAGGTGAAAAATATGGTATCCTTTTTCTTAAAGGATGCCATGCCCTAAATAGGGTTTCAATATCATAAGAAAGGACATATCTTCTTGGCAAGTAGAAGAGATAACGATGATAAAGTCATACTTAAATGGCATAACTGACACTTAAGCAAATGGAACATCTATGAGCGATGTTTTAAAGGTAAGACTCAATAAACATCGCTTTCGCCTCATATCATCGGCAGTATAAGGGAATATGAATAATGACTTCGAATGATTCAACTATCTTCTTAGAAGCGATTGTCAAAATAACAATACATCAAAGGCACATATCCTTCATACATAGAATAAAACGCATATGGATGTGCCTCATCTCATTGGCACATCCCAAGGATCATTCATGGAAATATAAAACCTAATTATAAAAGAAGCATCATACTTATGCATACCTCATCTCGTCGGTATGAATATAGATACGTCTCAAATCCATCACTAAAACTTGTTATCAAAAAAATAAAAATCTCATAATCATTTGTACCTCATCTCATCGGTATAAATATAAATACATCTCAAATCCACTATTAAAAATCCTTATAAAAGAATTTCCATAATTTATTCCTCATCTCATTGATATAAATATAAAATGCCTCAAATCCATCTTAATAGAACCCGGAAAGAGATCAAAACATCATATTCGAAATCACCATAAAACCATGTATATAAATAAGCCCTTTTCTTACAAAAGGCTATAATAAAGCATCATCATCAAAATAGTGAAAACAAAACATCTAAACTTCATGGAAAACAGCACGTGCTTTACATCTTGACTAGTACTAGTAATTTGGTACAATACATCGTGATGACTTGGGGTCACATAACATCATAACATCGCCAACATCGTGATTGACTAGTCGGAACTTCTTGATGACACCTAGTCACAAATCCGAGTAAAAACATCGTGGTGATTGGAGTTGGGTAATAACATCGTGAACATCTGGTGACTCCAATCGTACTCGGTCTAGTACTAGTAACATCTTGAATGTGTCTCAACTATTCGAATAGGAACCCAAAAGGCGAGAACGTATATCCCATACTATACGTTCTCCCCTAATGTTTTACTAATCGTTAGTTGGTTCCACATTACAAAACATCAGTAAACATCAGAACCATCGTAAATCTCACTCTGCCTCATCTCATCGGCGAGTTAATATAATACCATACTCATCTCTTCTCATCGACGAGTAATGGTTCCATCGTGACTTGTCTCATTTCATCAACAAGTAAAAATCATCATAACCATCTTAACTTCATAAATCATCATAAACATCTTAACTTCATGAATACTTCATAAATAGACTTACCTCGTCTCATCGGTAAGTAAAACAACATCATGACGATTATTTCTAATCATAATTCTCCAAACGAAAAAATTTCGTCTTGGTCGCCTCATCTCATCAGCGATTGTAAAAACATCTAGATCGGTTCGTCATCGAACGTACTCAAAAAGTGTAATTCTCCAACCAATAATGTTCGTTAAAATTTGGCAACTTCTAAATCATCTCAAAATAATAATTCAAATTAGTTTCGGTCGTAGAAGTCCGATATTAAGCGATAAAGCAAGAACACGTGTCCCATACCATATATCATTACTAAATCGATTAATTCTCATTCTTATACATCCGAAAAGAAAAAATAGTTTATGATCTTTGCGCAATAATTTACTAAGGTAACCGGGTTTTTTTAAAATAAATTTTTCGAAACCCAAATAAATCCTTTTATTAAAATTCTACTTTTTATTTAAAATAAAAATAGTATATCTACTTTCATTATTTAGAAATACTCCTAAAAATATTTAAAATATAACACCATAATTACCAAGCCAGATCATGCATATACATGTTCATGAATGCAAAACAATTTTCAAGTGGTTTGAAAACAATAAGTGCATTAACAACATGGAACAAAACACAAGACAGCGGATAGAATCTGCTATTTTGAGCTAGCACGCATTGAAATTTTTAAAAATACTCTGAAAGAAAGTTGTTGCATATAATTCAATCTTTCCAGAATGACCAAGATCATCGAATTCGAATCAATGGTTCAAAAGTTATGACCATTTTACTAAAAACATCAAACTCTGGAACTTATGCATTTACAGGACAGCGACAAACAATTACAATTATAGCATAGATAACTTCAAAATCAAGCAAAATGAACAAAAAGAAAGTTGTAGCTTAGTTTCTAATCTTTCAAGAATGTCCAAGATCATGTAATTCCTATCATTGGTCCAAAAGTTATGATCATTTTATTCAAAACATCAAATTCAGCCTGAACCTATGTATTTGCGGGACAGCGACAAACAATTCCAATTATTGCATGGATAACTTCAAAATCAGGCAAAATGAATAAAAAGAAAGCTTTATCTTAGTTTCTAAGGTTTCTAGAACATTAAAATTTACCGAATTCCGATAAGAATTGTAAAAGTTATGGATAAAACAATTCTGAGATTTGAATTTCCCAACTTCTGTCATTTTGTCTTGAGACAGCGACAAACAATCACAATTTTGGCCAAGATAACTTTTAGATTTTGAAAAACTCAAAACATAAAAGTTTTAGAACAAAGTCTAAGATTTCCGGAACATCTAAATTTATTAAGTTTGAGTAAAAAAACGAGAAAGATATGGCCATTCAAATTTGTAATCAGAAATAAGAAATTTCAATCAGCAACAGAGATAAATTTTTATACAGTAAACGATTTTACAATGCTTTTTCATAAGAACTTCAACTTTTAGCTAGCAATTTCGTTAGATTGTACTCACCTTAGCAATAAGCAGCGAATTTGGATAGCAAGAAGCAAGCTTTGGCGATGGATTCGGGCTCCAAGCACCTGTAGAAGCTAAAAAGAAGACATGCAAAACAAACCAAAATAAATTACAAACAACTCATCTTGATTCAAGGATTTTTATGAAAACTTTTAAAAATTGGATGGATATTACCTTGTAGATACTTATTTAGGTGTATTTTCCTCTTTATTGTGCAGAAAAATTGAGTGGAAAATTGAATTTTGATGGAGGCTGCCATGGATTTCTATTTTTCTTTTACTGTGAAGTTTTGTTTCTTGAGAAGGAAGAAGGAAAACAACGTAATGTATGTTTTCCTCTTCTCGGAAGTATCCAGATTAAGGTTTAGTGTATCCAAACCAAACCCAAAAAGCCCAACTCCACTTATACTTAGAGAAAGTATTTAGATATGCACATTTTTAACCTATTTTATCACAATATACATGTGCTTCTCAATATAAATTCAAATAAAAATGTATGTAACCAACTGTAGGAAAATAAAATTGTTATTAAAACAAAATGAAATTTATTTCAACAATAAAATATTATTTTTATAAATAAAACCTTATCTTTATCTATATTTCACAATTTATACGATTTTATTATAAAACACCATTTTCAATCCAACAATTTGTGCAAAAATTGATTTCTTGTCAAATAAATTACAATAAATCATTTTAACTCTTTTTCATCATCAAATATTATTTTCGAACAATATTTCATCTTTTATTTTAATAAAACGCATGTTATCTTCATATTTCTTATTTTAAATTAAAAAAAATGATTCATATTGACAATGTTTTCCAATATTGTTGTATTTACCCAAATAGGATTGCAATTTGATTATTTTCTACTCAAATTCTCAAAATAAAGTTTTTAAAACTTTATTTTCATTACATTAGATTTATTTCAACAATTTAACATTGAAATACATCACCTAATTAATTTATTAGCTCTAAACAAATAAATACCCGATATTTCAATTTATTTAAACCAAATACTTATCCAATCAATATTTAATCCCATATTTATACCCAAATAAACAAAAAAAGTTCCAAACTTTATTTTTCTCATTTTATTTACAAAAATCATTGTTTATTCCAAATAAACAATTTAAAATTTCTAATTATATTTAAATTAACAATATTAAATTATAACTTGGGTTATAATTTAAAGTATACCGTTAATCTCCAAACCAGGGTTGTTACACATGACATATTATGTATATATTTTGTTCTAAAATATTTTTAAAAGTGTTGTTATAATTTCAAATGTTAACTGTATATTGTCTTCAATCTTTAAATTCTTGTTTCAATTATTAAGCTATTTTCGTTATTTATTTTTATTTTTCCTCAAAATATTTATTTATTTTCTCTTTCATTTTGTTTTGTTCAGCTTTTTATTTTTATTTACAGAATTTTTATTAGTTTATTTTGATTTAAAAAAATAGAAATTTCAATAGTCAAAAACCTTTCATTTTCCATTGACTTTTCATATACTTGCCTTTTAAACTTCCAATTGCCTTTTCATTCCTAGTTTTTGACTGTACACTTCTCTTTATCATTGCCCTGTGTTTCCTTCTCGTTTTTCATGTGAAAACATTACTTCTCATCCTCAAAACTCACGACAAGAGAAAAAATCATGGCAATGGCTTCTTTCCTTTCTCTCCTTTTCTCTTCTTCTTTTCATTGTTCTTTTGCCTTACTTCTTTTTATGCATAGCTCGGCCCAGAATCTGCACCTTCACCACTGACCACACCACCACCATCTACAGTAGCACCTTCTCCTCCTCCACTGACCATGACCTGGCCGTGCATCCTTATGAAGCCATCACCGCAACTTTATGCAAAAACTCCAACAAAATTTCCTAGCCAAGCCAATATTTGCACCACCCACCATACATCACTTCGGCCACCCTTCTAGCCACTACCACCAACAGCTACACCCCTTCTAGCCGCATCTCCAGCCACCACCTGACATGTCCAGACCTGTTGTAACGACCCGCAAATCCATACCCCTTGAGTCAACACTATTCTACATCAATCAACTGAAGTTGCACAGAAATACGAACCATTTGGGTTAAAGAAGAAGAGGTAGATGAAGAGAAAACAGAAAACAACATTAGAATCTTACTACCGCAGTGGAATAAAATATAATAGGTAATCATAGATCTTTACACCAAAAAAAAATACTATATCTATTTACAGATACATCATCAGAGTACATCATCAGAGTTTCACATCAATAACATACAACTGGATACAAAACGGAATAATTACCAAGTACGAAAGTACGTATGGCCATCCAGCTCGTCTCTTGAGCTCCACAGCATCATATCATGGGTCCTATAATACTCGTTTGACCGAAGCATTAGAGTTAAATAACACCCGATCAGTCCGGAATACCAGCGTGAGAAATCACACTCAAATTGGTTATTAAAGTTTCAAAAATCCTTTGAAAATAAAAGCATCTCGTAAAACCATTCCACAAATAAACATATTTGGTTTTTACCATACGATAGCTAAAACATTTCTTATTAAAATCCTTTGATATCTTAATAGGGTCTATCACAAATACTCATTAAAATAGCCGAAACTGTTACATGGTTAAATTCCAGCTACTAACCACAAAGTGGGTAATACAAACAAAAATCATACAAGGCATGTAGGGAGAATGGATTTCCAACTAATGACTAGGCACTGGAATACCACCTGTCATGGTACGTGGCCTAGATCACAGTACCGAGGATCACTCCCGACCCCCTACAAAATAAGACCCGGACTACCCCACGGGTGGGATCAGCAACCGCACAACTAAGCCGAAATAAAAAGGGACATCTAGACAGGGATGACCATACCCGAAAATGGGTGCTACCCACCAAGCCTTGCTGCATAACCCCTGATTTTCAGTCATTCTCGGGTGATGAGGCTTGAGGCTAAGCGTTACCTTTTTAGAACATGTCCCTTAATGCCCATCGTCCACCTGACGATGTTCCGAAAGCATTCATCCGTACAAGTCCGTCCCGAGTTCGAATGGAACCGAAGGCACTACTCCTACTACATCCATTTTGGAAATATCTCAAGATTAGTAGCAACTAGCCCTTGCACTTCACTGCTCCATCTTCAAACCCAAACTCATTTTCCATAAAAACGTACGAACCAGATCGAAGTGGTTTTCGAGAAATAAATCTCGATCCCGGTCTCTTTGAAACGATCAACGCATTTGGCCAATATTGAAGTCGGTTATTTAACTATCAATTAACATTCACAAACATCCATCAAACAATAAATAATTTTCCAAATTATTTATTTATCTCAAAATATCTTCGCAAGATATACTTCTATTTCCAACCCTTCGAAAATAGTTTCAAACTACCTTTCTTTTCACAAAATAAATTTCTCAAATATTTTCTATTTCCACTGAAATCACCAAGCAAAAAACTTTAGATTTTTAAAATAATTCAAAAACATTTTATTGTAAATATGCTTTAACGCTTAAATTTAGAGAAAACTACTTTAATACTTTTTTTATATATATATACTCTTTAGGAATATTTAAAATAAGGTTACTTTATAAAATATAAAACTAGATTTTCTCCTTTAAAACAAAATACTAAGTCACCTTCCTCTTTTAAATAATTATTGTGATAATAAATTTTTGAAAAATACTTACTTTAGAATTTAAATATTTAGAAATAATAAATTTCCAAAACATGCTTTTTAAAACAATATTAAAACTTTTATCTATATTTAAAAATTTACTTTGAAAACGTACTTGGCTATTTAGGGAAATATACTTCTCTTCGTATTCTTTAGAAATGGATCACTGTTTATTTTAAAAAAATGTTCCCATTCTTTTAATAAATTCCCATTGTGAATTTATTTTTCCCAAATATCCCCTGATATATTACTTCGCTTTTGTAAACCCAGTTTATAAATTTCATAGCCACATTCTCCTTTAAAAATCTCGGTTTTACAAACTTAAATCAATTTCCAAATTGATTTCCAATTTACCCCATTTATTCCAAAATCCATTAATTTCAAATTTTATTCCTTAATTATGATTTAAAATACATTAACTGAAAATACCAATTTTAGATTTCCTAAAATTACTTCTTTATTCTTTTAAATAAATTTAAACCTCAAATTTTAATACAATTCTTTATTCCTTTAAATGATGCCACTTAAGGTTCAAAATTCTTTATTTCTCTGTATATTCAAAATCCCCTTTCCATACTCGAAATTTATTTATTAAAATTTTAAAATCACTTTTATTATTTTTTGATTCATTCTTAAATTCATTTAATTTTTCTATAATTATTTCGCTTACAAATTCACTTCTTTTATTTTCTTTCCAAAATCAATTTATATATTTTTGGTAACTCATTATACCCAAATATATTCGATCAAATCATAGCATTCGATATTCAAATATAATTCATCATAGAATATCAAATAATCGCAACAGAGAATATTAAATAATATTAAATAATTTAAATGTTGAGGAATCCAGTTGGATCCCTCCAACCTGTTTTCCCTGCATCCACAGACGTTAGCACAATATAAGATACCAATTCCACTTTGAGGTGGAATATCGCAGTATATGGAGTTGAATAAAATATTATCCGCTATTATGCGGCGCATAGGGTCTCATCCGCAATAAAATGCAGGAAATCAATCATTCCAAGATATGTTATATACTATAATATAACACAATAAATCAATTCAACCATTCAACCAGTTATTTAAATTTAACTATTTAAATTTAACTTAAATTTAGCTGAGTGAGATTAACTCACATTTGCATTCGTTTGCAGTCCACTTCAATTCTGTCTTGGTTTCCCGGTTTATAACCATGTATAAACATTGCATATTATTTTTTTATCAACATTCGAGTCAATTTGAACGATTAAATTTCCATTTATATTTAATTAACCACATATTTTATTACCATTAACAGAATTTAATATACTGATAATTTAATTTAATCTAAACTAATAATTCCCCTTTCCATACTCGAAATTTATTTATTAAAATTTTAAAATCACTTTTATCCTTTTTCTAATCTATAAATATTCATTAATTTAAATTAAACAAACTGATATACCTTACTTATCTATACTTTCTTATCTGTATATAATAAAGATAGCAATTCTTAACTGTGAAACTTTTTTTCATTTTTATATTTATATAAATTGTTTTCAAACTATACGTATTTTCTTCCCAAATCTGAATATACATATTCAGTAAATTTGAAATAAATAAACTAATAAAATAGACAATACCTAATTGCCTCCAGACCAACGCGACATCCACGATACCCAACCCTAATCGCGTCGGCTTGAACCCCACTGACCTGGCCTCGAGCTGCTCCTCTACCGCCTTGTAGCCCTGCACTGACCACTAAGGATCCTCGCGCCTTCACCCAGTATCACCACTCCAAATCGCGCGTCAAAAGGCGAGGTCGAGCTCCCCCTCTCGTGCGAACGAGATAGCCGGTGTTCGACTCTCCACTTCGCCTTCGCGACTCGAACACGAGTCGATTTTGGTGAATAGGCGATTCAAAATTGATTGAAAATTTCGTACTCGACCTGCTATGATTCCCTAAAAAAAAGTTTGTTCGAGCAAAAGGAAATTGGGAAAGGCTTGATTTTTCTCGGCCTTATGTGTTGAAAGAGAAGAATCGATTTTTATTATATATTTTATTTTTAGATCTGAAGTATCGGCCATGATTTTGTTCTTTTATTTCTTATGAACGATAAAGAAGCTGCTCGCGTGATAAAAGAAAGCGAAGGGAACAAGATGTGATGTCGATCAGAAAATGGCTTGCAAAAGAAGGTTACAATGACCGCAAAAAGTTTAGATGTGAAAGAATACGGCTGAAAATTGACTAGTATAAATATTTAAATGAAATTCAAATTCAAACCGTTCCGATAAATGCAACTTAAAAGCTTGACCTCCTATCGAGACGTGCCACTAGGCATTCCTAATGTTATATCCCTATTCTGAACGCAATGGAAAAGGTTTCGATCCCTAATTCGATCATATGGAGAAGATAGCTTTTGAATCCTGTTAAAACGTTGAATTCAATATAGGTTTCAATGCGTTTATATATCGTACGCTCACACAACAACTCCGATCAATACGAAATTTGAAATCCGAAAATAATACAATATTACGGATCCAAGGGAACTGATTTCGTTGATTTCAGAGACTGTGCCTCGGAACGCAATTTTTAAATTCAATTTAAACGGTAAAATTTCAAAACTAAACAAATCAGTGTTAAATTTAATTTTACAACTTCTACTTCCTCAGTATTACAAATATGAATTTTATAAGCCTTCAAATTATATTTTAGCAGGTTTAAAATCCCAGATTTCATATTTTACCCAATTTCAAGTTATTTAATTCAATAAGTTAATTATCAAATAAATAGTGATATTTGAATTCAAATTAAAAATTAACTTTTAAATATTTAAAATCAATTAAATATTCTGATTTCAAATGCTTGAAAATTCTAGGTCGTCACATTCATTCCCCCTTAAAAGAATTTCATCCCCGAAATTACTAGTTAGGAAGAATGGTCCAATACCCGTTTACTTTTTCCCATAACCAAAAATTCAACATCCTATCAACTATCATTTTATAAAAGACACATATTATTCTTACTAACTTCCCAAACTCTCCCATAATTTGCAAACAATACTATTTACTCAATCATTCAAATTTCATTTTAAAACCAAATTTTGAATTATCCAAATTTTCTTAAAAATTTTCTAACTCTCTAAATTTTCAAATTGTTTTGCCTGCGTCTCCTTTGCGCCGCTAGCTCGGTACAACTACAAAATGCCTCTACAGGCCCCAGATTTCAAAAGAAAACAAAAACCAAGCGGCTAGATCAAAAACCCAATCAAATTTCATACAGAAATTTAAACACATATCTTTTTGTCGAGCAATTCAAATTTATCTTCTGAAATCAAAACCAATTTTCCTTTTCCTTTATAATACCTGTATATCCTACATAGCAATAATATCCAATCACAACATTCAAAAACATTTTATTGACTTTCTTACAAAATGTCAATATCTATTCATCCAAATATTAACTTTGAATATATTTGTAATATCAATTTCCAATTAAGAATTCACCATTCCTTTCTTAAGTTTAGTATAAGCATTTTATATGCTTCTTTATTTATTTTCACTCCACCACTTAAGTTTATATCTATTTTTATTCAAATTGGTTCTCCCATTTCCATACGAATTCAATTTACCTTCATTCTGAATATCGAATTTTATTTTCCCTTTATAAATGATTCATATCATTATTTTAAATTAGTTTCATCCACTAATTTATTTCAATTTCCAATTTATAATCATTTTATCGCTAAAGTAAATTTCAAATTTTTTTCTAACTTCCAAAATTTTTGGAAAATTTTGGCAAAGTCTCCTTGTACGAAGGAGCTTTTGGAATTTGCAAAATATATAAATATATATACATCGACCCACATGGTCGAAAAAACCAAAAACAGTTCATATTTCCTATTTTTATTGCGTAGGCGTGCCTTTATTTAGCATTTTAAGGAAGCGGCTTATTATTTAGCAATTTACGTGTCCAAATCCAATCAAACAGCTTCCTGGTACCTGTACTTACTCAATTCAAACATACAAGAACTAAATATATGCAAATTTATTAACATTTCTCTTGCTTTCAACAGCAAACACATAAAATTAACATATAATGCATGTTATATAATTTCCATAAGCACATATAAGTTTCCGACATTAATTACCATTTTTTACAACCAATTCTCAAACCATTCCATTCAGTTTAAGTGATTTACAACTTACTCGCTTATATTTAATTCATTCTAAGTAAAACAAACTCATATTCATTCCAATTGATTTCAAAATCATCCTATTTATCTTCTACTAACCCAGAAGATTTTATCTAATCTTTTTTACAACAAACGATCCATTTTCTTATGCAGTTCGACAATATTAATGTGAATAAATAATTACATGAGCTTTATAACCAATTTTAATTAATTCCAACTCAATGTATATAAATTCCATTCCAATCTAACTCATTTACAAACCACATAGTTGCGTTCCATCCCGTATCACATTGGTTTTGTTCAAAGCCATTTTGTTATACTCGACATCATCCCATGCTTCTATTAATTTTCTAATTAAGTTAATTGACATCAGTTCACTACCATTTCATAACTTAAGTTCATTCCCGTTTTAATTTATTCATACTCAAATTGGATTTATTTTCAACTCAAATCATTTTTATTTTAATCCAATTCCATTTAATATCGTTCCAATATACAAATTTTCAACTCATGTGCCTACTCACCTGAATCAATTAGTTGTGACGCCCCACCTCTATACCCACGCTAGCCAAGAACATTTCTGTGAATGCTGTCAACTAGCACGAAGAATAAGGCTGTTGAGGAGCGACCATCTGTATAATTGCTTTGTGCGAGTACCGATATACCGGATAAAAATATAACTTTTCATCTCAAGAGGAAATCCGACATACCGACACAAACTCAAAGCTACTACACAGTGGCTATAATTTCTTCGGAAACAAATATAGTAATAAACATAACATAAATCAGTCACAGACAATTCATATCACAAAGGCGGAATAAGATATGAATATTACACTAGAAAGTGTACATCAGAGTAGTGGTCTAAAAAGATCCACAATATCACAAAAGAATAGTTACACGAACTACACAAAAGAATAAGTATACATTAAGGAGTCTGTATCTCAAATGTATACAACAAAATAACTACTAATCTAAGTAGTTAACCAAAAGTCAGAGGGATCAATCCCAAGAGAGAAGTCAAGCCGAAGCACCTGTAACATCTCGGTCTGACCCGAGTATTATTTAATAAGAAAATAATAAACGGACCAGTCTAGCTATAAATATCAGATGAAGTGATATATAATAAGAGATATGATGAAAACATATAATAATCACAATGCCAAGCTGTGAAAAATAAGTAAATTGGAAATCAACAAGAGATTAATCAATATCACAATAATCTACTCAAGATAAAAAGGAATGTCATACTCCTAATTTCATTCACCAAGCCATAATATATGACACATATATCAATGCCCATCGTAAAAGTTGGTGAAACATAAATTCCAGAATTCAACACACGAGATCCAGAAATCACAAGGAAAGGAACAACGAAGTCGTACAGCGGGACGTCCGATGAACCAAATCACAATCAAAGGGAACAACGACGTCGTACAGCAGGACATCCGATGAACCAAATCACAAAGACATAGCACGATGCTAGTCTAAAACCTAAAATGATCGTCATGATCAAAGAGAAGTGTCGATTACACTAAGCTAGTAAATATATGAGCTTAGCTTCATGTCCCATAACCACTAGCTTAACTTAAATATTTACGAACAAATTGTAGATCTCCACTGGAAAATTGTCACAAGAGGTTCAATCGAACAAGTCCAAGAATTAACCGACAAAGTAAACGCAAGCATTTCATACCACTTGTTTTACTAAGCCGTTTAATTAGATTTCTCATACGAGTGAGGTAAAGGTTTGTATATACTAATAGATTGGAAAACGGTTTTATAAACGAATTTGGTATTAAAATAGTATTGAAATCGTTTGAGGAAAGAGTTTTGATATTTACTACTAGTATAGAAAACCTTTATATTTTTAAAGTGACAAATCACGAAGAAGATTGTAAGAACAATCAATCACAAAAATTCACATACGAAGACGTGAATAAAATCCAACGAAATCGATAAAGGATCCATCGAAATGGATATTCAAAAATCCCTAAAAAGAGTCATCAAAGTCATAATAGATGATAAAAACAAATAGGATTATCACGAATCGATTTAAATTAGAATTTCAATCCAAAAAGGCAAATTGGACTCAAACAACAGGTTCAGTCGACTGAACAGAGATTTTCAGTCGACTGACCCTGTACATGGAAATTTTCCAGGTTCAGGAAACTTTCTGTTTCCAGTTTCAGTCGACTGTGCAGAGTTTTCCAGTCGACTGAATCATGCCTAGAAACTCTCGGGTTTCAGGTTCAGTCGACTGAACAGAGATTTCAGTCGACTGAATCATGCCTGGGCTGTTTTTCAGCCTTATTCAAATGAAGAGCAAACTCTTCCAAAATGCAATCGGACGAACATTGGCTCTAAGGGTTTATGCCAATCGGCAACCCGGCCCTATATGCTCCTCGATGCATCACCAAAAGCATGATCAAACATCCATAAAAGGATTTTACACAAATTTGACTCAAAAACCCAAAAATTGGAATATTCACAAAACCAATCCAAATCAAGAGCAAATACACATTAAGAAGTGTTAGGAATTCATACCCAACAACCAAAGATAATTATAGTCATAGATGTGAGATAAAAATCTCACCTTTGCACTAAAATTTATGAAGATGAAGCTTGAAAGCAAAGAGGAATCAACCACTCTTCAAGTCCAACTCTAGAAGCTTGAATCTAAGCTAAAAAGAAGAACATTTCCTAAGTTAGGTTTAGGAAATTTCTGAAATTCAAAGAGAGAATGAGTTGGAGAAGAAGAAGAGGAAGCTTACCAATGGGTTCTCATGGATTTTGGAGCAAGAACTTGGATTTTGCTATGGAACTAGGGCTTGGAGTTTTAATTCTTTTTCTCTTCCACCATTGTTGAAAGCTTGAAGAGTTAGGAATTAGAAATGAAGAAATGAAGAGTTGGAGTGGGTTGGGACTGAATTAGTGAGTGGATTCAGCCCAAACCAAAGCCCAAAGCAAAAAGTAGCAAAAATTCAACTTTCTCCAAACATATCGAAGCTCATACTCAAAAAGGTCGCAAACGGCATTTTGAACGCAATGGAGGTGGTCTCGAGTCCTAATTCTACCGTATGCAAAAAGTAGCTTTTCGGACTAAAATCCGACTAACGATAAAATATTTAAATAAAATATTTAAATATAAAAATCGATAAATATGCGGGTTGTTACAGACTCCCCTCCTTCAAAAAATTGCGTCCTCGCAATAAGTAAGAAGGAAATATAGGAAGTAACAACCATAGAAGCATATTAACACAAAAGAAAATTTGAAATAGGAAGTTCACCCTAAAGTGCACAAAAGAGTTAGCAAGAAATTTGGTGAAACTTCAATTTCCACAATAACACCGGGCCCAAGAATGAAATCCGGAATCCCTAAGGCATTTCCGTAGATAAAAGACGTGGGGGACGTCAAGAATAGCAGAAAATTGAGCCGGTGCAACGGCGTAGTACAAAAACGGTACGCCCGAAAAACTAGAAACCCAAACAATTTGGGACATCAGCGTAGTACAAAAACGGTACGCCCGAAAAACTAGAAACCCAAACAATTTGGGACATCAGCGTAGTACAAAAACGGTACGCCCAATGAACCCAAGCAAAGACATCGATGTAGTACAAACGGTACATCCGATGAATCAAAAGCAAAGACATCGATGTAGTACAACGGTACATCGGATGAATCAAAAGAAAAGACATCGATGTAGTACAAACGGTACATCCGATGAATCAAAAGAAAAGACATCGATGTAGTACAAACGGTACATCCGATGAATCAAAAGAAAAGACATCGATGTAGTACAACGGTACATCCGATGAATCAAACGCAAAGACATCGATGTAGTACAAACGGTACATCCGATGAATCAAAAGAAAAGACATCGATGTAGTACAAACGGTACATCCGATGAATCAAATAGCAAATACATCGATGTAGTACAACGGTACATCCGATGAATCAAATAGCAAAGACATCGATGTAGTACAACGGTACATCCGATGAATCAAAAGAAAAGACATCGATGTAGTACAAATGGTGCATCCGATGAATCAAATAGCAAAGACATCGATGTAGTACAACGGTACATCCGATGAATCAAAAGAAAAGACATCGATTTAGTACAAACGGTACATCCGATGAATCAAATAGCAAATACATCGCTGTAGTACAACGGTACATCCGATGAATCAAATAGCAAAGACATCGATGTAGTACAACGGTACATCCGATGAATCAAAAGAAAAGACATCGATGTAGTACAAATGGTACATCCGATGAATCAAAAGAAAAGACATCGATGTAGTACAACGGTACATCCGATGAATCAAATGCAAAGACATCGATGTAGTACAAACGGTACATCCGATGAATCGAAAGAAAAGACATCGATGTAGTACAAACGGTACATCCGATGAATCAAATAGCAAATACATCGATGTAGTACAACGGTACATCCGATGAATCAAATAGCAAAGACATCGATGTAGTACAACGGTACATCCGATGAATCAAATAGCAAAGACATCGATGTAGTACAACGGTACATCCGATGAATCAAAAGAAAAGACATCGATGTAGTACAAACGGTACATCCGATGAATCAAAACCCGAATGATTTTCGGAACACCGACGTAGTACAAAAACGGTACGTCCAATGAACCGAACACAATAAAAGGACATTGGACGCTAGTCCTTAAAAGGAATGAGATAAAGCTCAATAAAACGAAGTATACCAAAACGTCCGATGAACTTGATAGAAAAATAATTCCATTCAGACAACATCAAAGAGTCAACCACTTGTTGCCTACGACAAAGCGCATTGGCAACACGATTTCCCTTCTCGGGAATAAAAGAATATCAAGATCATAGGAAGCTAGGAACTCGAGTCTACAAGCAGTTCCTTAAGAGAACATAAATATTCCAAAGATTTATGATCGAGATGGAGAACAAATTTCTTCCCCAAAGATGATGATGTCAAATTCCAAAAGCAAAAACAATAGCCTCGAACACTAGATCATGAGTGGCATATCTAGTCTCGATAAGCTATAATGATTTAGAAGCACAAGCGATATCACGTCCTCCTTTGTAAGAGAATGGCATTCCAAACCAATACGACTAGTATCGGTACAAATAGCAAAGTCTTGGTTCCCCTTCAGGAATCACAAGAAAGAATAAGAGTATCGAAAAGAAAGAACTTCTTTTAAATAATTCTCTTTCCCGAAAAGTTAAAACTTCCAAAATTACATTTATCATTATGTAATAATCTTTCTAGAAAAATTTACATTTTTACAAGTCAATATATCGTGTCTGACTGTCTCATCAAAGCGTTTAGGAGATTCCTATCGATAACGTTGATCAAGCGCATCGACCAAAATTCTTAAAGCACTCAACGGGCAATACAATCACAAAATCATATTTTATAGGATAAATAAATCTCTTAAAAAGTTTTAAGAATATTCTTTGTTCGTTTCAAGAACAAAATCCAGTTTTACTTATAAATAAATCTTTTGAAAAAGATTTGCAAAATTTTAAATTACTATTTTCATCCAAAATCAATAAATACAAGAATGGTCTCATCGAAATATTCATAGAATATTCGATTTATAAAATGGATGAAATAAGTTGGACAAATTGAATGACAAAATAAGTCATTCATAAGAACCATAACGAGTGCGGAATGCGGTAAGTGGAATGCTAATTTCCGCAACTCGTAGCAAACGAAAACCGGTGGTAAAGTCAAACTGAAAAAACCTTAACACCACACAAAAGATTTCTTAGGTGATAATCCTAAGACAAACTCAAAAATACCGGAAAATTTCTCAAACTACATGAATGAGAGAAATAACACTTTCCTTATAAGTGGGCTTAAGGAATAAAATGATGCCATCAAGTTGGAATCAAAATCATAAAGGAAAAATAGAAATCTGCTTAACAGATTGAAAATGTCGAAGATGAATAGTCCACTCGAAAAATAGGATATGGACTTCACAATGATTAAGCCAATCCTTACAGAAAGGTCAATTCCGAAGCCAAAGCAAAAATATCGGCTCGGAAAGAAAAGTCACATAAAACAATCGCGACATCTAAACAAAAGCAAATTGAGTGTTGCGGATCTACCATCCGGATTCACAATCCTCAAAGAAGTCATCAAGCCCAAAAATGTTTAAAAAGAAAGAATCAACAAGTTCTTCTTGATATAAAATAGTGAGATGGAAACTATATCAAAAAGAACATGAACAAGATAATCACAAAGCAAATGTCATCAAGGATTAAATGTAAAATACCTTGACTAAGAGAAGAGTTGCTAGGGGCTTGCACAATATTTAGCTTTCTCATGTCCTTATTCAAAAGTTTGGGACATGCAGATAAAAGATGACCCGGTTTCTTGCAATAGCGAGAAGAATGGGGTTTTGGACACATATTCGCATAGTGTTCCTTAGAATTACAATTGTAGCATCCTCCACGATAAGGGATTGGAGTCTCTGCTACAAAAGTAGTTTGCTTCACTCTCTTATTGGGATTAAGGCTCTTGAACTTAATATGCCTCTTCTTGGAAGTTCCAATATCACAAACACTTCCTTTACCAATCTCTCCATGAAGAAGAGTAACATCCACAAGCTGATTGAAAGAAACTTCAAGTTTCAAAGGTAGAACCATTTCGGCTTTCTTACTCAAAGCATAGATAAACTCTTGATTCTTTACGAGATCCAAAAGTTATTGAGCAGACATAAATACTCCATCCTGGGTAGTAGCACTAGATTGACCGGCGCTGGGACGGCCTGGTCTAACCATTTCTCTTCTTTAAGAAAGAAAGAAAGAAGAGGAAAAAGTTATTCTCAAAATAAATATCAAGCAATTCTTGATAGATAAAACAAGGAATCATAAAGAAAATAGGATGAATCGGTACGAAGACCCGAATAAAATCCTAAAGCACAACTCCTAAGAAAGACTTAGGACATGATCCTTGCTAAATTATTCTACATTGTTCCGAAGTTTGGCTCTGATACCAAGCTGTGACGCCCCACCTCTATACCCACGCTAGCCAAGAACATTTCTGTGAATGCTGTCAACTAGCACAGAGAATGAAGCTGTTGAGGAGCGACCATCTGTATAATTGCTTTGTGCGAGTACCGATATACCGGATAAAAATATAACTTTTCATCTCAAGAGGAAATCCGACATACCGACACAAACTCAAAGCTACTACACAGTGGCTATAATTTCTTCGGAAACAAATATAGAAATAAACATAACATAAATCAGTCATAGACAATTCATATCACAAAGGCGGAATAAGATATGAATATTACACTAGAAAGTGTACATCAGAGTAGTGGTCTAAAAAGATCCACAATATCACAAAAGAATAGTTACACGAACTACACAAAAGAATAAGTATACATTAAGGAGTCTGTATCTCAAATGTATACAACAAAATAACTACTAATCTAAGTAGTTAACCAAAAGTCAGAGGGATCAATCCCAAGAGAGAAGTCAAGCCGAAGCACCTGTAACATCTCGGTCTGACCCGAGTATTATTTAATAAGAAAATAATAAACGGATTAGTCTAGCTATAAATATCAGATGAAGTGATATATAATAAAAGATATGACAAAAACATATAATAATCACAATGCCAAGCTGTGATAAATAAGTAAATTGGAAATCAACAAGAGATTAATCAATATCACAATAATCTACTCAAGATAAAAAGGAATGTCATACTCCTAATTTCATTCACCAAGCCACAATATATGACACATATATCAATGCCCATCGTAAAATTTGGTGAAACATAAATTCCAGAATTCAACACACGAGATCCAGAAATCACAAGGAAAGGAACAACGACGTTGTACAGCGGGACGTCCGATGAACCAAATCACAATCAAAGGGAACAACGACGTCGTACAGCGGGACGTCCGATGAACCAAATCACAAAGACATAGCACGATGCTAGTCTAAAACCTAAAATGATCGTCATGATCAAAGAGAAGTGTCGATTACACTAAGCTAGTAAATATATGAGCTTAGCTTCATGTCCCATAACCACTAGCTTAACTTAAATATTTACGAACAAATTGTAGATCTCCACTAGAAAATTGTCACAAGAGGTTCAATCGAACAAGTCCAAGAATTAACCGACAAAGTAAACGCAAGCGTTTCATACCACTTGTTTTACTAAGCCGTTTAATTAGATTTCTCATACGAGTGAGGTAAAGGTTTGTATATACGAATAGATTGGAAAACGGTTTCATAAACGAATTTGGTATTAAAATAGTATTGAAATCGTTTGAGGAAAGAGTTTTGATATTTACTACCAGTATAGAAAACCTTTATATTTTTAAAGTGACAAATCACGAAGAAGATTGTAAGAACAATCAATCACAAAAATTCACATACGAAGACGTGAATAAAATCCAACGAAATCGATAAAGGATCCATCGAAATGGATATTCAAAAATCCCTAAAAAGAGTCATCAAAGTCATAATAGATGATAACAACAAATAGAATTATCACGAATCGATTTAAATTAGAATTTCAATCCAAAAAGGCAAATTGGACTCAAACAGCAGGTTCAGTCGACTGAACAGAGATTTTCAGTCGACTGACCATGTACATGGAAATTTTCCAGGTTCAGGAAACTTTCTGTTTCCAGTTTCAGTCGACTGTGCAGAGTTTTTCAGTCGAATGAATCATGCCTGGAAACTCTCGGGTTTCAGGTTCAGTCGACTGAACAGAGATTTCAGTCGACTGAATCATGCCTGGGCTGTTTTTCAGCCTTGTTCAAATGAAGAGCAAACTCTTCCAAAATGCAATCGGACGAACATTGGCTCTAAGGGTTTATGCCAATCGGCAACCCGGCCCTATATACTCCTCGATGCATCACCAAAAGCATGATCAAACATCCATAAAAGGATTTTACACAAATTTGACTTAAAAACCCAAAAATTGGAATATTCACAAAACCAATCCAAATCAAGAGCAAATACACATGAAGAAATGTTAGGAATTCATACCTAACAACCAAAGATAATTATAGTTATAGATGTGAGATAAAAATCTCACCTTTGCACTAAAATTTATGAAGATGAAGCTTGAAAGCAAAGAGGAATCAACCACTCTTCAAGTCCAACTCTAGAAGCTTGAATCTAAGCTAAAAAGAGGAACATTTCCTAAGTTAGGTTTAGGAAATTTCTGAAATTCAAAGAGAGAATGAGTTGGAGAAGAAGAAGAGGAAGCTTACCAATGGGTTCTCATGGATTTTGGAGCAAGAACTTGGATTTTGCTATGGAACTAGGGCTTGGAGTTTTAATTCTTTTTCTCTTCCACCATTGTTGAAAGCTTAAAGAGTTAGGAATTAGAAATGAAGAAATGAAGAGTTGGAGTGGGTTGGGACTGAATTAGTGAGTGGATTCAGCCCAAACCAAAGCCCAAAGCAAAAAGTAGCAAAAATTCAACTTTCTCCAAACATATCGAAGCTTATACTCAAAAAGGTCGCAAACGGCATTTTGAACGCAATGGAGGTGGTCTCGAGTCCTAATTCTACCGTATGTAAAAAGTATCTTTTCGGACTAAAATTCGACTAACGATAAAATATTTAAATAAAATATTTAAATATAAAAATCGATAAATATGCGGGTTGTTACAGACTCCCTCCTTAAAGAAATTGCGTCCTCGCAATAAGTAAGAAGGAAATATAGGAAGTAACAACCATAGAAGCATATTAACACAAAAGAAAATTTGAAATAGGAAGTTCATCCTAAAGTGCACAAAAGAGTTAGCAAGAAATCTGGTGAAACTTCAATTTCCACAATAACACCGGGCTCAAGAATGAAATCCGGAATCCCTAAGGCATTTCCGTAGATAAAAGACGTGGGGGACGTCAAGAATAGCAGAAAATTGAGCCGGTGCAACGGCGTAGTAAAAAAACGGTACGCCCGAAAAACTAGAAACTCAAACAATTTGGGACATCAGCGTAGTACAAAAACGGTACGCCCAATGAACCCAAGCAAAGACATCGATGTAGTACAAACGGTACATCCGATGAATCAAAAGCAAAGACATCGATGTAGTACAACGGTACATCCGATGAATCAAAAGAAAAGACATCGATGTAGTACAAACGGTACATCCGATGAATCAAAAGAAAAGACATCGATGTAGTACAAACGGTACATCCGATGAATCAAAAGAAAAGACATCGATGTAGTACAACGGTACATCCGATGAATCAAACGCAAAGACATCGATGTAGTACAAACGGTACATCCGATGAATCAAAAGAAAAGACATCGATTTAGTACAAACGGTACATCCGATGAATCAAATAGCAAATACATCGATGTAGTACAACGGTACATCCGATGAATCAAATAGCAAAGACATCGATGTAGTACAACGGTACATCCGATGAATCAAAAGAAAAGACATCGATGTAGTACAAAAGGTACATCCGATGAATCAAATAGCAAAGACATCGACGTAGTACAACGGTACATCCGATGAATCAAAAGAAAAGACATCGATGTAGTACAAACGGTACATCCGATGAATCAAATAGCAAATACATCGATGTAGTACAACGGTACATCCGATGAATCAAATAGCAAAGACATCGATGTAGTACAATGGTACATCCGATGAATCAAAAGAAAAGACATCGATGTAGTACAAATGGTACATCCGTTGAATCAAAAGAAAAGACATCGATGTAGTACAACGGTACATCCGATGAATCAAACGCAAAGACATCGATGTAGTACAAACGGTACATCCGATGAATCGAAAGAAAAGACATCGATGTAGTACAAACGGTACATCCGATGAATCAAATAGCAAATACATCGATGTAGTACAACGGTACATCCGATGAATCAAATAGCAAAGACATCGATGTAGTACAACGGTACATCCGATGAATCAAAAGAAAAGACATCGATGTAGTACAAACGGTACATCCGATGAATCAAAACCCGAATGATTTTCGGAACACCGACGTAGTACAAAAACGGTACGTCCAATGAACCGAACACAATAAAAGGACATTGGACGCTAGTCCTTAAAAGGAATGAGATAAAGCTCAATAAAACGAAGTATACCAAAACGTCCGATGAACTTGATAGAAAAATAATTCCATTCAGACAACATCAAAGAGTCAACCACTTGTTGCCTACGACAAAGCGCATTGGCAACACGATTTCCCTTCTCGGGAATAAAAGAATATCAAGATCATAGGAAGCTAGGAACTCGAGTCTACAAGCAGTTCCTTAAGAGAACATAAATATTCCAAAGATTTATGATCGAGATGGAGAACAAATTTCTTCCCCAAAGATGATGATGTCAAATTCCAAAAGCAAAAACAATAGCCTCGAACACTAGATCATGAGTGGCATATCTAGTCTCGATAAGCTATAATGATTTAGAAGCACAAGTGATATCACGTCCTCCTTTGTAAGAGAATGGCATTCCAAACCAATATGACTAGTATCGGTACAAATAGCAAAGTCTTGGTTCCCCTTCAGGAATCACAAGAAAGAATAAGAGTATCGAAAAGAAAGAACTTCTTTTAAATAATTCTCTTTCCCGAAAAGTTAAAACTTCCAAAATTACATTTATCATTATGTAATAATCTTTCTAGAAAAATTTACATTTTTACAAGTCAATATATCGTGTCTGACTGTTTCATCAAAGCGTTTAGGAGATTCCTATCGATAACGTTGATCAAGCGCATCGACCAAAATTCTTAAAGCACTCAACGGGCAATACAATCACAAAATCATATTTTATAGGATAAATAAATCTCTTAAAAAGTTTTAAGAATATTCTTTGTTCGTTTCAAGAACACAATCCAGTTTTACTTATAAATAAATCTTATGAAAAAGATTTGCAAAATTTTAAATTACTATTTTCATCCAAAATCAATAAATACAAGAATGGTCTCATCGAAATATTCATAGAATATTCGATTTATAAAATGGATGAAATAAGTTGGACAAATTGAATGACAAAATAAGTCATTCATAAGAACCATAACGAGTGCGGAATGCGGTAAGTGGAATGCTAATTTCTGCAACACGTAGCAAACGAAAACCGGTGGTAAAGTCAAACTGAAAAAACCTTAACACCACACAAAAGATTTCTTAGGTGATAATCCTAAGACAAACTCAAAAATACCAGAAAATTTCTCAAACTACATGAATGAGAGAAATAACACTTTCCTTATAAGTGGGCTTAAGGAATAAAATGATGCCATCAAGTTGGAATCAAAATCATAAAGGAAAAATAGAAATCTGCTTAACAGATTGAAAATGTCGAAGATGAATAGTCCACTCGAAAAATAGGATATGGACTTCACAATGATTAAGCCAATCCTTACAGAAAGGTCAATTCCGAAGCCAAAGCAAAAATATCGGCTCGGAAAGAAAAGTCACATAAAACAATCTCGACATCTAAACAAAAGCAAATTGAGTGTTGCGGATCTACCATCCGGATTCACAATCCTCAAAGAAGTCATCAAGCCCAAAAATGTTTAAAAAGAAAGAATCAACAAGTTCTTCTTGATATAAAATAGTGAGATGGAAACTATATCAAAAAGAACATGAACAAGATAATCACAAAGCAAATGTCATCAAGGATTAAATGTAAAATACCTTGACTAAGAGAAGAGTTGCTAGGGGCTTGCACAATATTTAGCTTTCTCATGTCCTTATTCAAAAGTTTGGGACATGCAGATAAAAGATGACCCGGTTTCTTGCAATAGCGACAAGAATGGGGTTTTGGACACATATTCGCATAGTGTTCCTTAGAATTACAATTGTAGCATCCTCCACGATAAGGGATTGGAGTCTCTGCTACAAAAGTAGTTTGCTTCACTCTCTTAATGGGATTAAGGCTCTTGAACTTAATATGCCTCTTCTTGGAAGTCCCAATATCACAAACACTTCCTTTACCAATCTCTCCATGAAGAAGAGTAACATCCACAAGCTGATTGAAAGAAACTTCAAGTTTCAAAGGTAGAACCATTTCGGCTTTCTTACTCAAAGCATAGATAAACTCTTGATTCTTTACGAGATCCAAAAGTTGTTGAGCAGACATAAATACTCCATCCTGGGTAGTAGCACTAGATTGACCGGCGCTGGGACGGCCTGGTCTAACCATTTCTCTTCTTTAAGAAAGAAAGAAAGAAGAGGAAAAAGTTATTCTCAAAATAAATATCAAGCAATTCTTGATAGATAAAACAAGGAATCATAAAGAAAATAGGATGAATCGGTACGAAGACCCGAATAAAATCCTAAAGCACAACTCCTAAGAAAGACTTAGGACATGATCCTTGCTAAATTATTCTACATTGTTCCGAAGTTTGGCTCTGATACCAAGTTGTGACGCCCCACCTCTATACCCACGCTAGCCAAGAACATTTCTGTGAATGCTGTCAACTAACACGGAGAATAAGGCTGTTGAGGAGCGACCATCTGTATAATTGCTTTGTGCGAGTACCGTTATACCGGATAAAAATATAACTTTTCATCTCAAGAGGAAATCCGACATACCGACACAAACTCAAAGCTACTACACAGTGGCTATAATTTCTTCGTAAACATATATAGAAATAAACATAACATAAATCAGTCACAGACAATTCATATCACAAAGGCGGAATAAGATATGAATATTACACTAGAAAGTGTACATCAGAGTAGTGGTCTAAAAAGATCCACAATATCACAAAAGAATAGTTACACGAACTACACAAAAGAATAAGTATACATTAAGGAGTCTGTATCTCAAATGTATACAACAAAATAACTACTAATCTAAGTAGTTAACCAAAAGTCAGAGGGATCAATCCCAAGAGAGAAGTCAAGCCGAAGCACCTGTAACATCTCGGTCTGACCCGAGTATTATTTAATAAGAAAATAATAAACGGATCAGTCTAGCTATAAATATCAGATGAAGTGATATATAATAAGAGATATGACAAAAACATATAATAATCACAATGCCAAGCTGTGATAAATAAGTAAATTGGAAATCAACAAGAGATTAATTAATATCACAATAATCTACTCAAGATAAAAAGGAATGTCATACTCCTAATTTCATTCACCAAGCCACAATATATGACACATATATCAATGCCCATCGTAAAACTTGGTGAAACATAAATTCCAGAATTCAACACACGAGATCCAGAAATCACAAGGAAAGGAACAACGACGTCGTACAGCGGGACGTCCGATGAACCAAATCACAATCAAAGGGAACAACGACGTCGTACAGCGGGACGTCCGATGAACCAAATCACAAAGACATAGCAGGATGCTAGTCTAAAACCTAAAATGATCGTCATGATCAAAGAGAAGTGTCGATTACACTAAGCTAGTAAATATATGAGCTTAGCTTCATGTCCCATAACCACTAGCTTAACTTAAATATTTACGAACAAATTGTAGATCTCCACTAGAAAATTGTCACAAGAGGTTCAATCGAACAAGTCCAAGAATTAACCGACAAAGTAAACGCAAGCGTTTCATACCACTTGTTTTACTAAGCCTGTAACAACCCGCATATTTATCGAGTTTGTATTTAAATATTTTATTTAAATATTAACTCGTTAATCGGATTTTGGTCCGAAAAGCTACTTTTTGCAAACGGTCAAATTAGGACTCGAGACCACTTCCATTGAGTTCGAAATGTCGTTTACAATTTTTTTAAGTATAAACATCGATAGGTTTGGAGTTAGTGAAATTTCACTAACTTTTCCCGCTTTGGACTTTGGGTTAGTTTAGCCTATTAAGCCCAAGTTCCAACCCCCTTCTCCTCACTCTTCATAAATTTCCTAACTAACTCAAGCTTGGACATTAATGGTGAAAAGAATGGGAAATTAAAACTCCAAGCACACATTCAATTGCAAATCCAACATTCAACTCCAAATTCAAGTAGAAGATATTGGATTCAAGCTTTGGATTGCTTCTCCTTGCTTTCAAGCTTCATCTTCATAAACTTTAGTGCAAAGGTGAGATTTTTATCTCACAAATCTAGTCTATAACTATATTGGACTGTTGGGAATGATTCCCTATCACTTTTGCATGCACATTTGCATTTGGTTTGGATTGGATTGGCGAAAAACTCCAATTTTTAGCGTTTTGGTGAATTTTCTGCACTTAGGTCGTTCTGGCCATTTTCGTGTGTTCGGAGTTAGGTCGCTCGCGACCTAACCCTTAGGTCGTTCGCGTGTTAGCGCGCTAGGTCGCACTGCCTTGAATTTTCACTTCGGAGTTAGGTCGTTTCACGTTAGGTCGTATGGGGTTTAGGTCGTAGGTCGTTTCTGGCCTTAAATCCCCTCTGCAGCGTTAGGTCGCTCAGCCTTTCCTTGTTAGGTCGTCACCACTTAGGTCGCGACAAATGTTAGTACGTTAGGGCCTTAGGTCGTAGGCCTTAGCTCGCATTTGAGCTTAGGTCGTAGGTCGCTAGCTCATAGCTCGTATTTGAGCTTAGGTCGTATGGCGCTTAGGTCGTAGGTCGCATCACCCTTAAGTCGCTCAACCTGATGCCCCTCTTAGGTCGCGCATCCCTTTAGGTCGCTAGGTCTTAGGTCGCGCATCGCCTTAAGTCGCTCGACCTGCTCTCACCTTGGGTCGCGCCATCTTTTAAGTCGCGTACCATACTTTAGTCCGTTGTCCCTTAGGTCGCTTGCACCTTAGGTCGGCCTCCTTAGCTCGCAGATCCTCTAGGCCGCGTGGCCTTTAGACCGTAGGTCGTTAGGTCGTAAGACCTTAGGTTGCCTGACCACTTAGGTCGCTTGACTTATTCAAATGTTAGGTCGCGAGTTCCTTAAGTCGCTCGTCTCTCTTAGGTCGCTCGCTTCGGCTAACTCGCGAACACCACTAGGTCGTTTGACCCTTCAGACCCTTAGGTCGTGAGCAGTTAGGTCGTTAGACCTAGGTTGCCTTTTCCCCTTAGATCGTTAGACCGATAGGTCGCTTCACCTGTGCTCACGTTAGGTCGTTCGACCCATTCATCTTTAAGTCATTCCACTTGCCTATCTCGTAGGTCGCATTCCACCTAGGTCGCGTGAACCTATAGGTCGTTGGACCCTTAACTTTTAGGTCGTTAGACCTCATTTTGTCTTCACTAGGTCGTACTGTTTTGGACGGGGCGCTGCCCCCTGGACCCCCGCGACCTGACCGGGCAGGTCGAACCCCGTAAGCGGTGGCGTTGCCCCCGCACCCCCACCTTGGGGGGTTGCCACCCCCCCTGGACCCCCCCTCCGTAGGGGATCTTATCTGAAAAACATTGAGCTGATTTCCTTTGATTTTATTCGCATCTTCGTATGCGATCTTTGTGACTGATTGTTTCTACACTTGCTTATGTGTTTTGTCACTTTATAATATAAAGGTTTCAATACTAGTAGTAAATATCAAAACTCTTTTAACAAACAATTTCAACTCTATTTTTAATAACAAAGCTCTTTTCTTAAACCGTTTTCCAATCTATTAGTATATACAAGCCTTTACCTCACTCGGATGAGAAATCTAATTAAACGACTTAGTAAAACAAGTGGTATGAAACGCTTGCGTTCACTTCGTCGGTTAATTCTTGGACTTGTTCGATTGAACCTCGTGTGACAATTTTATTAGTGAAGATTTACAGTTTGTTCGTAAATATTTAAGTTAAGCAAGTGGTTATGGGACATGAAGCTAAACTTCTATATTTACTAGCTTAGTGTAATTGACACTTCTCGTTGATCTTGATGATCGCTTTATGAATTAGACTAGCAATTGCGCGATGTCTCTTTCATTGCAAGGTTAGACTAGACACCACTTGTGTGATTCCATTCACACATACCTTTCTGCTTTTTGGTTAGTCTTGACCTCAATCTGTGTGATTCCATTCACACATGTGGGGTAGCTCCCCATGGTCTTCGGACCGTCATGTGATAGGCCTCTTTCCCTTTTTATGATTTCTGGATTTCTTGTGTTGATTTCTGGAATTTATCTCTTTGACTTGTCATGAGTACAAGTTTAGGGTATGATGCCCTCTTTGGATCTTTGAGAAGATTCTTGTGATATTGATTTATCTCTTATCGGTTGATCTCCTGTTGATCATTATTTGCATACTTATAGTAGTATGTCAGTATGGATATTTTATGTTTATGCCATATCTTTTATTTTATATCATGTCATCTGATATTTATAGCTAGACTGATCCGTTTATTATTTTCTTATAAATAATACTCGGGTCAGACCGAGATGTTACAGGTGCTACTGCTTGACTCCTCCCCCAGTGATTCACTACTCAGACTTTTGGCTACTTGTTTAGATTAGCAGCTTTTGTTGTTTACACTTGAGATATAGACTCATAGTTGTATTCTTTTGTATAGCACGCATTGCTATTCTTTTGTATTATCGTGGATCTTCTTAGACCACTACTCTGATGTACACTGTTATGTGATATATATTCATATCTCTTTCCGCCTTTGTGATATGGATATCTGTGATTGATTCGCATGTTATGCTTACTTCTATATTTGTTTCCGAAGATTATTTTATAGCCACCGTGTGATAAGAAATTACATGGATGGTCGCTCCTCAACAGCCTTATTCTCCGCGCTAGTTGACAGCACTACACCGTAGTGTTCTTGGCTAGCGTGGGTATAGAGGTGGGGCGTCACAAAGCCGTTTAATTAGATTTCTCATACGAGTGAGGTAAAGGTTTGTATATACTAATAGATTGGAAAACGGTTTTATAAACGAATTTGCTATTAAAATAGTATTGAAATCGTTTGAGGAAAGAGTTTTGATATTTACTACTAGTATAGAAAACCTTTATATTTTTAAAGTGACAAATCACGAAGAAGATTGTAAGAACAATCAATCACAAAAATTCACATACGAAGACGTGAATAAAATCCAACGAAATCGATAAAGGATCCATCGAAATGGATATTCAAAAATCCCTAAAAAGAGTCATCAAAGTCATAATAGATGATAACAACAAATAGGATTATCACGAATCGATTTAAATTAGAATTTCAATCCAAAAAGGCAAATTGGACTCAAACAGCAGGTTCAGTCGACTGAACAGAGATTTTCAGTCGACTGACCCTGTACATGGAAATTTTCCAGGTTCAGGAAACTTTCTGTTTCCAGTTTCAGTCGACTGTGTAGAGTTTTTCAGTCGACTGAATCATGCCTGGAAACTCTCGGGTTTCAGGTTCAGTCGACTGAACAGAGATTTCAGTCGACTGAATCATGCCTGGGCTGTTTTTCAGCCTTATTCAAATGAAGAGCAAACTCTTCCAAAATGCAATCTGACGAACATTGGCTCTAAGGGTTTATGCCAATCGGCAACCCGGCCCTATATGCTCCTCGATGCATCACCAAAAGCATGATCAAACATCCATAAAAGGATTTTACACAAATTTGACTTAAAAACCCAAAAATTGGAATATTCACAAAACCAATCCAAATCAAGAGCAAATACACATGAAGAAGTGTTAGGAATTCATACCCAACAACCAAAGATGATTATAGTCATAGATGTGAGATAAAAATCTCACCTTTGCACTAAAATTTATGAAGATGAAGCTTGAAAGCAAAGAGGAATCAACCACTCTTCAAGTCCAACTCTAGAAGCTTGAATCTAAGCTAAAAAGAAGAACATTTCCTAAGTTAGGTTTAGGAAATTTCTGAAATTCAAAGAGAGAATGAGTTGGAGAAGAAGAAGAGGAAGCTTACCAATGGGTTCTCATGGATTTTGGAGCAAGAACTTGGATTTTGCTATGGAACTAGGGCTTGGAGTTTTAATTCTTTTTCTCTTCCACCATTGTTGAAAGCTTGAAGAGTTAGGAATTAGAAATGAAGAAATGAAGAGTTGGAGTGGGTTGGGACTGAATTAGTGAGTGGATTCAGCCCAAACCAAAGCCCAAAGCAAAAAGTAGCAAAAATTCAACTTTCTCCAAACATATCGAAGCTTATACTCAAAAAGGTCGCAAACGGCATTTTGAACGCAATGGAGGTGGTCTCGAGTCCTAATTCTACCGTATGTAAAAAGTAGCTTTTCGGACTAAAATCCGACTAACGATAAAATATTTAAATAAAATATTTAAATATAAAAATCGATAAATATGCGGGTTGTTACATTAGTACTTACAAATCTTAATTCCAAAACTTCGTTTAATTTAGTCCAACCTGACTAATTTTCCCATTCCACCTAATTTAACACAATTCAAATTTAAATTCCAGTATTCAGTTTTCATTTTTCTTACTTACATTTTTGAATAAATTTGTCCTTCCATAAATTCACTTCCATTAAATTTTTACTTTTATTTACTAGGTTCAATTACATTCTATTTCCATTCAATTTTTTTTACATTTCTTCAAGTTTCCAACTTATCTATATTCACATTCCCATTTCTTTTTAATTTAGCACATTGTATTGGTTTACTATCTTATTTTGTTTCCTACTTCCTTTAATTTAACTTTTTCAAGTTGAATTTTATTTCAACAAATTCCAAATTTACAAGTTATCAAACTTATTATATGCCATAAACTTTCTTAGTTAAGATTCCAGAGTTTAAGTCTTTCAACATTTCAAAATTCCCTTTGAAATCACCTATATGCAAAATTACTTGCATTTCTAAAATAAAAATTTTCTTTTGCAAACAATTCTAATTTAAACTAATTTGGTAGCAATTTCTCTCTTGGAAACTCGAAAATGAACATCGATGATGCTGGAGTCATCACCGAAGTTATTTTCCAGCGACCGAAAGAGTTCAATGCTTTTATCTCTTTTAAAACCTTTTAAATATTTTTAAATTCCAAATCTCTCTAGATTTCAAATTCAATTCAAAAATATTTCTCACATATATATTTTTTTTCCCATCTTTTGGGAATCACGTTCAAATTCAAAGGAATTTAAATTTCCAAATTTCCAAATTCCAAATCCTTTAAATTTATATTCAAACTTTACTTCGGAATTTTATCTTATTTTAATTATTAATCGCACTATATTCACAATTATAGTTTATATTTACAAATTTCACTTGTACATGAATTTGTTTCTAGTTTTAATTATGGTTTCAATTCCTTATTCAATTATAAATCACATTTACAAGTTCCATTTATTTATTTATTTGTTTCTTAACTTTTGGTTATTATCTCACTTTATCATTCACTTTTACACGTTGACGATAATAATTTAATATTATCATTCCTAACAACCGAGCATCCATATATAACTATAACAATTTACGAAAATCATTTTTTTATTTACAAAAATAATTTTGGGTAAAATTATTTCATTTACCTTATTTAAAACAATGCTATGTTGGTTAATCTTGCTTAAGAGTTTAGAAATTCCTATCGATAATATGGCGTCCCACACATCGACCAGAATCCATAAACACTCGACTGATAAATCAACGCAATATAAAAACAATTTTATATTGACTGACAAATACGAGCTCATATCTATTAGTACTCTCAAACTCATTCTAGAGTACTACGGACTCTATTCGATGAGTAATTCCCACCAGAGCCAAGGTTATCACCAACCTAAGCTCTGATACCAAGTGTAACGGCCCGTAAATCCGCACCCCTTGAGTCATAACTATTCTACATCAATCAACTGAAGTTGCATAGAAATACGAACCATTTGGATTAAAGAAGAAGAGGTTGAAGAAGAGAAAACAGAAAACATCATCAGAATCTTACTACCGTAGTGGAATAAAATATAATAGTTAATCATAGATCTTTACACCAAAAAAATACTATATCTGTTTATAGATACATCATCAGAGTACATCATCAGAGTTCCACATCAATAACATACAATTGGATACACAACGAAATAATAACCAAATACGGAAGTACGTATTGCCATCCAGCTCGTCTCCTGAGCTCCACAGCATCATATCCTGTGTCATATAATACTCGATCTGACCCGAGCATTATAGTTAAATAACACCCGAGTCAGTCTGGAATACCAACGTGAGAAATCACACTCAAATTGGTTATTAGATTTTCAAAAATCCTTTTAAAATAAAAGCATCTCGTAAGACCACGCCATAAATAAAGATGTCGGGTTTTTACCTTACGATAGCTAAAACATTTCTTATTAAAATCCTCTAATATTATAATAGGGTCTATATAAAAATACTTATTAAAATAGCCGAAATTGTTACATGATTAAATTTCAGCTACTAGCCACAAAGTGGGTAATACAAATAAAACTCGTACAAGGCGCGTAGGGAGAATGAATTTCCAACTAATGACTAGGCACCAGGGTACCACTTGTGTAACGACCCAGAATTTCCTTTATTTGAAATTCAGATGTTTAATTGATTTTAAACATCAACAAGTAAAATTTATAAGTCGAAAAAAATTATTTTTCGAATATTTAGATTTAATTGGATAATTAAATCGATAATTTAATATTCTAAATTGCGAAAATAATTGGAAATTGGGTTTAATGTGATTGAAAAAGATTTATAAAGTTGTATTAAATCGTATTGAAGTTAGAAAAATGTTTGTGAACTTTTAAAATTGAACTAAAAGTTAAATTGTGAAAATTTAATATTTTAATATTTAATCGACTAGTCAAAATAGTTATTTTTCATACAGTCTTGGATTTTTAAAAAACCAGTTTTATCGGATCCGTAATGTTATATTATTGTAAGGTTTTAAATTTCGTGTCAATTGGATTTACGGTTTGTCCGAGGCAAGCTAAAACGCATAGAAATTTGGTTAATCGATTTAATTTAAATTTGATCGTTACTTCCGTAACTCGCACAGATGATCGAATTGGCTTCCGAAACCTATTCCATTATGTCCGAAACGAAGGGTAAACCCTAGAAACACCAGTCACCACCCGAGATTCGGAGTTCGGAAAATCACGAATGAATAGTGTTTCGTCGAATTTCTATAAAAGGACCTCCACTCTCTTAAAGAAAACCCTAACCCTAGTTTCAAGAGCCGGCCGCCATTTTATATTCAATGGCCATGGAAGTTCGGAACTTTCTTCCTTAATCTCTTCCAATCTACAAACCTCTACGCCTTGATTTCAACTGCAAAGTTGTAGAGGATCACGAGAGCTATCCATCCATACGGTGATGATCAATGATGGTGTGTCGTGGGTGCTCGATTTTGGCCGTGAAGTCACACATTTCGGTCACGTTTTTCGAGTAGAATGCTCGACCGTGCTTCACCACATTTAGGGCGAAGGTTGAGGCGACAATGGCGCTACGAATGATGGGTGTTGATCGGAGTGGATGCCAACGATGAAGGCTCGATGATTTCAAGAGGAACGACGGCCATGGGTTCATGTTCGTGCGTTCGAACCTGGATATCGCATTGGGGAAGAAATGGTGCATGCGGCCCTAATGGAATGAGGGCAGATCCAACGGCCAGAAATTGATAGGGTATAAAATATTAAAATCAAAATGTAAATTAATTATATTTAAAATTGTGTAAACTTTGTAATGCTATATCTTATTCAAGCGAGGTCGAAAAATTACGAAACGAATTGCGTTGCAATCGTTTTGTCAAGCACTGCGCAGTGGAGCTGGTTTGGAGTCGTTTATATAAACGATTTATAAAATTGATATTTATAAATGAAAATGTTGGAATTATAAAACGAGTTTTTATAAGTGTTAAAGTGAAGTATAAATGGATTTCATAAGTGGACGGAATCTATAGATTTATAAATTGTAAAGTTATAAAATGAATAGATTTTGTAAAATAATAGATTTACAAGTAGTTAACTTATAAATTGGATTTTGGTGTGTAACTGGGATATGGATAGAATTTGTTAACAAAGTGATTTTATAAGTTGAAGTTGTTATAAAGTATAAATGGAATTTATAAACATTGTTTTATAAATCCAAAATCGACTTATTTTGACAAGTTTAATTATTATAGCTTATTAAAGGAAATATATTCACGATTTTGGATAGTGGATAATCATTTAAATAAAATACGTAGGAATTGAATTTGGTAGATGAAGTATATTCACGATTTTGGACGGTGAATAATATATTAAAGAAATATTTTGGGAAAGTGATATTTTAAATAGAATTTAAAACAATTTAAAAATATTTTAAAATGTATTAACTATCGAAACCATAGATTTCAACATTCATTGTTGAGATAGACGTTTTCGAGAAATAGAAGGGAATGGTGGACTATAACACTGTTGTTATAGTAAATGATTTCCGAAAGGAAAAGTTTTGTATAGTATTGGGATTTATATATCTATTTTAATTTCGAATCCCTATACTAGTGATTTTGGGTTGTCGTAACGATGTTTTAGGTAACATTCGTTTTGACTCAAATAAATGTGTTTAAGAGAAGTTTTCCTTAAAGAATAAAATATATACTTAATTTGGATTTAAGTATATTGAATATTTTCCAAATGCTGAAAATAAATGGATTGTGAATTACTTATTATTGAATAAGTATGGAAATGTTTTCCAATAGGAAGTGAATGTTTTTTGAGATTATATCTTTTAAAGAGAAATTGAAAGTGAATGATTGAAATCGATGTGAAAAATCGTATAAAAGGTGAATATTTGGAAATGTAAATTCACAATGGAAATTTATAAGGGAAATTTGTTTTAAAAATAAACATTGATTTATTTTTGAAGTGTGGAAATAAATTTACGAATTTGGATGTAAATTTAAAGTAAATCGGTAAGGATTTATTTAATTGGTTTAAATGAACCATTTTGAAATAAAAGTGGTAAAGGTGAAAATAATTTGAAATTTGTTTTCAAATGGCTGAAGTGTGGAATATATATCTTGTAAAATATTTTTGGAAAATAAATAATTTGGAAAATTATTTGAAGTCGGGTTATGTTGTGAATATTGATTGATAGTTAAATAACCGACTATCGATATTGACCCTTTAGTGGCTATTTGTTGTGAATTGGTTGAAATTGAATGCTACACTTATTTTTAGATTATTGCGCTCGTTATTCGAATTACCCATTCCGAATAGTGATATGATGTAATGGATAACATTGAAGACCGGTGGTGAAGACCGGGTATTTTTGAAAACGATAGGATGACCTATCGATTGTCTCTGCGCTATTAGCTACGGTATGGAGATTTCCTTTGTGATGGGAAATTCAATCGGGATTGTGAATACCCGGATTGCAAGGGCTTCTTTGGAAGTGCCTTCGGTTCTGTTCGAGCCCGTAACAGACTTGTATGGTTACGTGTCTGACATTACATTTGAGATATAAAACAGATTTCTTTAAAATACAACTCAGTTGGTGGCGGAGAATTTATTCTCTTAGCTTAACACCCTTTTCTGAGACGTACGAGCACAGAGGTTTTGTAGTTGAAGGTTATCAACGATATATTCCCAATTTGGTAATGTGGCATGCTGAGTGTTGTTGTGTGATGATTATTTATTGATCATTTGTTGATCAAAGTGTGGTTTTGTGAAAAAGCGTGGCTTTTTGGACGAGACTTCATCAGACCTCACACCCCGAAAATGGTCGAAACAGAAATATGCGGCAAGGTTATGAGGGTCGCGCCCTTTTGGGTATGTCATTTCCTTCTGGAAAAGGGCGGTGTCAGGTATGGAGCCCTGATGCTTAACCTATGTGGTTGCTCCAATCTCATTTTTCATGTGGTTGTTGCTTGGTGATAGAGGGCCCTCGGATAAAGGTCCCAAAGGATCGGGGAGTGGCATACTCGAGTAGTGGTTACCTAGTTACAGAGCTAACCCGGCCTTGTGTTGGCAGAGATCCGGTTAGGTTCTTGGGACGTCCCGCCAGAGGCGATCCCATGTGGCAGTAGGAAGTTCCTTAGCCTGAGCATTTGTTGGAAATCAAAAGAAACAATACGAGCCTTGTACGGTTTTAGTTGTATTACCTGCCATTCACTTATGGTGGCGCCCCACTGTTTGGATGGTAGCTATAGTAGGCATAGTTCGGAATGTCTGTGCTGGCTAAGATTTATATTCTACTTTCGAAATGTTTTCATCACTATGCACTAATAATAATATCAAAAAATGATTTTTTTTTTGCGTATTAAGCATATTTGACTATCATTAGAAGAAATCTTCTCCAAATCTGCGTTTGCTTTATGTGTGTGCGGTCGGCCTTATGGTAGTTTCATTTTCCCAGAGCATTGCGGATATTTTTTTCATTTCTATTGTTGTTGTTGTTTTTGAAGATAAATAATTATTTTAAGTTCTCACACCAGTCCCATGACTGACCTGGAGTTTATTGTTCTCTTCCTCAACTCTGGGTGCCCATAATTTTCCACACGGGCAGTCTTGAGTCAGGTTATCAGGTCATTCCGGATTCAGAAGTGCTTTGGAGCTCAAGTGGCGAGCTAGATGGCGGGACGTATTACTTGTATATGATATTATATTTTCCGCTGTAAATTCACTTGTAAGGACATGTTTGTATAGCTGTCAATTCTTTATTGTGTTGCATATTGACTCTGATAATGTAATGTATGAAATGTACAGTTCTTTGATTTAAAGATTATTCATTTTTCTATTATATGTTGTTTCGCTGCGACTGTGAGATTCTGATATTGTTTTTGTTCTGATTCCTTATTTCTTCTATCTTTTTCTTCAATCTCTTCTTTTTAACCCTAACAATTCGGTTTTTCGGCATTCGATTATGCGGCATTTGATACAGTGGACGTAAGAATGCCGACCTTCGGATCCCGAAAAAATCGATATGTTACATGTGGCATAAGAGCAAATGGTTAAGTGATAACCTTGGCTTTGTTGGAGATTACTCATTAGAGATAGAGTCAATAGTACTCTAGAATGAGTTGAGTGTAATAATAGATATGAGCGCGTATTTGTTAGTGAATATGAAATTGTTTTGTATTGTGTTGACTTATCAGTTGATTGTTTATAGATTCTGGTCGACGTAGTCTAGCTAACTGTTGTCGATAGGGGTTTCTAAACTCTTAAACGAGATAAACCGACATGGTATCACTTTAAATTGGGTAAATGAAATAATTTTACCTCGATTATATTTTATATATGTAAAGGAATAATTTTTCAGAATTATTAAAGTGTATATAATAAATTGCATTGTTTGATTGTTGAAAATGTAAGAAAATATATAGGTAAATCAAAGTTGTTCGAATAATTTGAATAAAAACAAAAATTGTGAAAGAATAAATTTTATAAACGCAACAATTGTATAAGTATAGAATTATAATTGAAATGATATACAATTATGGAATAATCTTGTATAAGTAAAGGGAAATAGTGAAATTATATAGGCAAGATTTATAAATTTGATTTATAAATAAAAGAAAATTTTGAAAGAATTTAAAGCATTGGATTCGCTACTATTGCTGGGGAATAATAAGGGTGATGACTGCAGCATCATCGGTATCATTTTCGAGTTTCTGTGTGATGGATTTGCTACCATAGTAAATTGAAAATTTGAATTTTTGTTGTAATAAATAAATTTTAAATTAGAAATCCAAGTTGTAATTGATAAATAAAAGTGGAATAAGTTTAGAACTTATAGAATGAGATAATAAATAATTTTAGCTTTAGTAAAGTTGAAATAAATTTGAATTAGTACGATAAAATATATGATGTGAAATTTAACTAAAGTAAGTTAAATAAATTAAATCAGAATTGGAAGTTGAATAATAAGTTGTATAACTTATTAAATGTGAAGATGTAAGTAAAACCAATTATTAAAATGGTTAAACAACTTTGTTAAGCAAAACGAGGTTTGAATTTGAATAAGTGATGAAAATTGACTTTAGTAAAAATTAAATAGAATTTACTTTGGAGTTGGAACTTGAACTGGATTTTAACTGGATTAGATATGTTGTTGAAATGGAAATTTAAGTTAAAGTTAAACAAATGATGTTTAAAAGGAATATAACTTGAGTGATGTTGAATAAAGTTAATTTTGGTATCAAAATGAATTAATGAAATGAAGTCATTAAATGAATATGAACTTGAGTTATATAAATGAAATTCAACCTTATTTGTTAAATGAATCAGCAGTTGAAGTAATGGATGAATTGAATGTAAATCAATTGAATGTAAATAAATTGATATGAGATAATGGATATAAGTGTTAATTAACTGAATGTTAAACCCAATTGAAGGTAAACAAAGTGAATATGAATGTTGGATGTAAAGTAAGATAAATTTGGTTGTGTTGGAATATACATTGGTTGTTAAATAATTGTTAATTGATTGAATAGAAATTCATATGCAACTGAATGAATAAAATTGAAAGCTAAAGAAATTGAATTCAAATTGGAAGTAGATTTAAATTGAATGGAAATTGTTTGAATTAAAAGTGAACAAATGTGAATGTAAATTAGTGAATGTAAACTAATTGGAAATGAATAACTGAATGTCGTTGTATATGAGTTGGTTGTAAACAATTACAAGTAATGTCGAAATCATATAAGTTGTATATAAACCTTGTTTATTATGCATTTCTTTTAATATGCATGTGTTGTAGTTGTTTAAAAAGAGTAAAATGTTAATAACTTCTTATATATGGCACTTACGTGTTTATATTGCGTAAGTACAAGTACCAGGGCTACCGTTAGCGGAATTTGGTTGCGCAAAATGCTAAATAAATTACTGCTTTGCTTAAAAATGCTAAAAAGATTCGCCTACGCAATAAAAATGGGAAATATGAACTGTTTTTCTGTTTTCCGACCGTGTGGGTCGATGTGTATATATTTATATCTATTGTGATATTGTAAAAGCTCCTCCGTACAAAGGAGGTTATGGCGAAATTTTCGAAAAAATTTAAGGCATTAGAAAATTTTTGGAAAATTTTCTAAAAGTTTTATGAAAACTAAGTTTTGATTTGAAGTTAAAGGTTAAACGGTATAGTTGATTTTGAAAAGGTAACTATATGTGGATTTGAAACTTAGTAAATATTTTGTAAGAAGTTTAACCGTTGAACGTTTGGAAAAGTTAAACACTTAAGAGATTTGTGAATCAAATTTGAACTGTTTGTTTTGAAAAGTTAATGGATTTCAAAACTCTTTCCTACTTGTTAATTTCGAGGACGAAATTCTTTTAGGGGGAAGTTTTTAACGACCCAGAATTTCCATCATTTGAAGATGTTCAATTGATTTTAAATATCAACAAGTAAAATTTATAAGTCGAAAAAATTTATTTTTCGAATGTTTAGATTTAATTGGATAATTAAATCGATAATTTAATATTTCAAGTTGCGAAAATAATTGGAAATTAGGTTTAATGTGATTAAAAAATGATATATAAAGTTGTATTAAATCATATTGAAGTTAGAAAAATGTTTGTGAACCTTTAAAATTGAATTAAAAGTTAAATTGTGAAAATTGAATATTTTAATATTTAATCGACTAGTGAAAATAGTCATTTTTTCAAACAGTCTCGGATTTAAACGAAACCAGTCACCGGATCCGTAATGTCATATTATTGTAAGATTTCAAATTTCATGTCAATCGAATTTACGGTTTGTCTGGGGCAAGCTAAAACACATAGAAATTTGGTTAATCAATTTAATTTAAATTTGATCGTTTATTTTCGTAACTCGCATAGATGATCGAATTGGCTTCCGAAACATATTCCATTGTGTTCGGAACGCAGGGTAAACCCTAGAAACGTCGGTCACCGCGCGAGATTTGGAGTTCGGAAAATCATGAATGAATAGTGTTTCGTCGAATTTCTATAAAAGGACCTCCACTCTCTCAAAGAAAACCATAACCCTAGTTTCAAGAGCCGGACGCCATTTTATATTCAATCGCCATGGAAGTTAGAAACTTTCTTCCTTGATCTCTTCCAATCTACAAACCTTTACGCCTCGATTTCAACTGCAAAGTTGTAGAGGATCGCGAGAGCTATCCATCCATACGGTGATGATCAACGATAGAGTGTCGTGGGGGCCCGATTTTGGCCGTGAAGACACACATTTCGGTCACATTTTTCGAGTAGAAGGCTCGACCGAGCTTCGCTGCATTTGGGGCGAAGGTTGAGGTGGCAATGGCGCTTCGAATGATGGGTGTTGATCGGAGTGGATGTAACGTTTCGATTTTATCGGGATCCGAAGGTCGGCATTCTTACGTCCACTATATCAAATGCCTCATAATCGAATGCCAGAAAACCGAATTGTAAAGAACCGTAAATCCGTACTCCTTGAATAGACACTAATCTCCTTTGATTAACTCAAGGTGAACGAAAACACGAATCCTTATGGATTTTTAAGAAAGAAGAAAAGAAAAAAAGAAAAAGGTAGAAGATAGAAAATAGAGGGAAAAGAAAACAGAACGGAACAGAAAGCAGAAAATAGAACAACATCAGAATCTCACAATTCGCAGCGGAACAACATATAATAATAAATGAATAATCTTTAATCAAAGAACTATATCAGTTATTACATCACATTATGTTACATTACATCAAATCATCAGAGTGTACAACAACAAACAATTTTAAACAGCGGAAAAGAAATACTATATACTAGTAATACGCCATCCAGCTTGCCTCCAGCAACTCCTGAATTCCAGAATATCCTGATAAACCTTAACTCTTGACTACCCGTGTGAAAATTGGTGGGCACCCAGAGTTTAGGAAGGAAAACAATAAACTCCGAGTCAGTCATGTGACTGGTGTGAGAACTTAAAACAGTTTATTTTTTCTTTTTTATCAAAATAGAAGAATATTTTAAAAATCAATTCGCAATGCTTTTAAGAATGAGACTACTATAAGACCTCCCGCCACACACACAATGCAAACGCAGAATCGGAGGAGATTTCTCCTTATGATAGTAAAAGATGCTTGATACGTATTAAAAAGAACATTTGATATTATTACTAGTGCATAGTGTAGAGAAAATTCATATCGAAAATAATGATATAAATCTTAGCCAGCATAGACATTTCGCACTTATGCCTACTATAGCTACCATGTTCAATAACGGGTTACCGCCATATTCCATGACAGATTATGCAACTAAAACCGTACAAGTCTCGTATTTGAAGAATGGATTTTCCAACAAATGGTCAGGCCAAGGAACTTCCCATTGCCACATGGAAACGCCTCTGGAAGGACGCCCCGAGAACCACCGTTCTCCGCTAAACAAAGCCGGGAATCCCTTTTCCCAAGGAATATTACAAACCCTCAGATATGCCACTCCCGGTCCTTTGGAACCTTTCACCGAGCGCTCGTCACTATCATCACACAATCATAAAGTGTTTTCAACATGAGTAAGTATCTGGGCTCCATACCATGATACTACCCTTTTCCAGAAGGAATGGCTATACCCTAGGGAAGCGATCCCTGAAAACCTTGCCGCACAATTCCTGTTTCGACCATTACCGGTTTGTGAGGCTCGACGAAGTCACGTCCACAAAAACATACTTTATACAAAAGCCGTGCTTTGGGTCAACAAATGATCATAGAAATGATCACCAAGATAGACGATCAAACAAATGATCCTATCACAAATAATCAAACAATGATCATTAACAGCTACACTCAGCATGTCACATTACCAAATTGGGAATATATCGCTGATAACTTCAACTATATAACCTCTGAGCTCGTACGTCTCAGAGAAGGGTGTTAAGCTAAAAGAATAAATTCTCCGCCACCAACAGAAATATATTTGAAAGAAATCGGCTTTACATCTCAATTTGTAATGTCAGACACACAATCCATACAAGTCTGTTCCGGGCTCGAACAGAACCGAAGGCACTTACAAAGAAGTCCTTGCAATCCGAGTAATCTCTAATCACGTTCGGATTTCCCATCACATATGGAGATCTCAATACCGGGGATCAGCCAGTGCAGAGACAATCAACAAGAAACCCTTTCGTTTTCGAAAATATCCGATCTTCAACACCGGTCTTCGAATGCAATTCATAACGACGTATCACATATTCGGAATGGGTTATACGACCCCAAGGTCCTTTCCCGGTTAACCCGAATAGTTATTATTATTATTTTTTTTAAAAAAAATAAGCGTGGCATTCAAATTCAAGCAAATCACAACAAATACCTATTTAAAGGTAAATATTGATAGTCGGTTATTGAACTATCAATAGATATGCCAACATCACCAGATTCCAAATAATTTTCCAAATTATTTATTTCCCAAAAATATCTTTATAAGATATACATTCCAAATAAATCAATATTTATTTTTAAACTCATTTTCCAAATTTCATTTATAAATTCCATATTGAATTTACATTCCAAAATATTTATGAATATACGATTTCCATTCAATTTCTAATATTCATTTTCAATTTATCTTCAAAAAGATAAATTCCAAATATTCACTTAATATTGGAAAAGCATTTCTATACTTATTAAAAATAAGTAATTCACAGATCTTTTTATTTTCTATACTTAGAAAATATTTAATATACCCTAATCGAAATTAAGTATATATTTCATTTTTTAAGGAAATCATTCACTTAAACATATTTATTTGGGCCAAAACGAATGTTGCGTAAAACATCGTTACGACAACCCAAAATCACTAGTATAGGGATTCGAAATTTAAAATAGATATATAATCCCAATACTGCACAAAACATTTCCTTTCGGAAAATCATCTATTATAACAACAGTGTTATAATCTATTATTTCCTTCTATTTCTCGAAAACGTCTATTTCAACAATGAATGTTGAAATCTATGGTTTCGAATCTCAATACATTTTAAAATATCTTTAGATCGTTTTAATTCTATTTAAAACATCACATCCAAAATAATTTCTTTAACATAATATTCACTATTCAAAAACGTGAATATACTTGTTAATAAATTTCATCACTTCTATTCATTTTATTTTAAAGAATTATTCACTGTCTAAAACATGAATATAACTCCATAAATAAATTACAACAATTTTACTTATCAAAATAAGTCGTTGCGAATTTATAAAACAACGTTTATAAATTCTATTTCTTTTTATTTTATAACAACTTCCTTTTATAAATTTCCTTTATAAATCTATTCAATTTCATATCTCAATGATATACTAAAATTTCATATTATAAGTTAAATACTTATAATTTATTTGTTTACAAAATCATTCCTTCAAACTTCCCAAATCTATAAATCTTATAACTTCTAAGATTTATTTATTTATCCACATCTATTTCCTAAATAACTTTATAAATTTTATTTATAAAATTCTATTTATAACTTCACCGTTATAATTCTATAAATTTCATTCATTAGTGAAATTCATTCACAATTCTTTCTAATACTTATAAAAGCTCGTTTTATAATTCTAATATTTTTTATTTATAAATATCAATTTATAAATCTTTTAACATAAAACAATTTATATTACTATTTTAAAACGTCTTTCAACTCCTTTATAATTTATCATTTTGATTTATAAAATAATCAAATTTGATAAATTCTATAGATTTCATTCCTTTATGAAATCCATTTACAAATCATTCTATCACTTATAAAAGCTCGTTTTATAATTCAAGATATTCTAAATTTATAAATATCAATTTATAAATCTTTTAATATAAATCAATTTATATTATTACTTTAAACATCTTTAAACTCTTTTATAACTTCATCATTCTGATTTATAAAATAAAAATTTTATAAATCCTATTTTTTTTAAACTTCTCATAATAAATTCAGAAATTTCAGTTTAAACTATTTTGTAAAATCACTAATCCTATATTTTCAAAAATCAACTTTTAACTGTATTTCTCAAAAATCATAATTTTTATAATATTAAAATTATAACGTTTATTTAGGATGGATCAATTCAAAAAAAATATTTATAAATCGTATACTTTCAAAAATCACTTTAGAAATCCCTTAAAAATCAAAATCGTTATTATTTTTTTTAAACTTCAAAAATTGGATCCGATGATGCAACACATCAATAGTCAATCACAACTTTCAAACATCATATATCATCCATGATAACAATCAAATATCACAATATATGAATCAAACAAATATTTGTGAGGAATCCAGTTGGATCCCTCCAACCTGTTTCCCTGCATCCACAGACATTAGCACAATACCATTCCACTTCGAGGTGGAATATCGCGGTATATGGGATTTTGTAAAATATACCCGCTTACTAACGGCGCAATAGGGTCTCATCCGCTAAAAAAATGCGGGAAATCAATCAACTGCAATATATACATGTGCCAATATATATATATTGCTATATATATAATATAATACCAATTCCACTTCGAGGTGGAATATCGCAGTATATGTGTGTAATAAATAACCTCCGCTTACTAACGGCGTATAGGGTCTATTCACATCCAATATATATATATAACAATCATCATTCAAGCCATCAATCAACAAATTTTAAATCTAACTATTTAAAATTTAAATAAATCCTTATGAGTGAGAAGTTCTCGCCTTTGCTTTTATTAGCAATCCATTTCCAATTTCGGCTTGATTTCTCTTGATTTATACCTAGTATAAATATTTATACAATTTATTAATATTCGAACAAATCGAATAATAAATTTTCATTAGATTGTTTTAATTCATCGGTGATTTCATTTTTAATAGTTAAATTAACTGATAGTTTTATTTAAACCAATTTCTTCTTTAAAATTTTATTTAACTAAAATTTAAATTTCCTTTTATGAATTTCTCCTATTTATTATATCAAACTAACTCCTTTTAATAACTTAATCAATTATAAATTCAATTTTAACTAAAATTTTCTTTTAAATAACTTTATAAATTTTTTAAACAAATCCCTTTTATAAAATAATCCTAACTAGAATCTCAATTGAACTAAATTTCCTTTTTATAAATTTAAATCAACTAATTTTTCTTTAAACAAATTTTCTTTTACAAAATTTTTTCCTTTTAAAACTAAAATTTCTATTCAACAAATAATTTAGTTTTAAACTAAATTTTCTTTAAGTTTTAAAATTCTTATTATTATTTATTTCTAATCTATATACATTTATTAAAATTCGAACAGATTCCTTTAACAAGTTTATTTAACCAAGATTTTATTTTTAACAAATTTTCCTCTTTTAATAAATTTAAATTTTCCAATGATTAAATTTTAAACCAATTTTCTCCTAAAAAAATATTTAGCAATCAAAATAATTCCCTAAGTTAACTAAACAATTCAATTTTAACCAACGATACACTTTTAATTAATGATATCAAAGAATTAATTTTAAACTAATTTTCTTTAACAAATTTATTTAACTAAAAATTTAAAAATTAAATTTCCTTTAAAATTTATTTCTACTAATTCTTTTACTTTAAATTAATACCTTTAAATCAATTTCTTTTAAATAATTTGTTTATCCAATAAATCAAATTCCTAATAAATCTTCTTTTACAAAATATTTTTCATTTGAAACTAAATTTATATTTAACCAATAATTTAGTTTTTTTTTTAAACAAATAATTAATTTTTAAACTAGAATTCCTTTTAATAAATTTATTCAATTACAATTTAATTTTAAAACTAAATCCCTTTTTAGTAAAATTTGCAAACTGCATTCATAAATTTTTAACTGTGTATATATATAAATTTAGAAATCGAATAAATAAAAAAAAATATACCTCACTGCCGATTCGAGAATGGCCAAACCCAGCACCAAACGTCGCCACTGCCATCTCGACATCATCACCGAACAACCATCGCGCGCGCCTCCAAGTTTTCGAGTGCTTGCAACCCAATATCGCCGCGAAGCCCTAGTTGCTCGAGAATCCATCTTCGCATCGCCTTGGCCCCGTGAATTCGCGGCCATGAATCCCTAGCCTCGCCGCCATCAGTCGCGACTTCCCCCAATTATGCGCGCCTTCGGTTCGAGTTAATGCCGTAGCCACCCTCGAATCGCCTCCTGCGCCTCGCGCACGCGCTCGATCGTGTCGCCGTCGCTCGAACGCGAGCGACCCCCACAGACTCGCGCGCCACTGTAAATCGTCGCCACGAGTATCACGATTTAATTAATAGAGAGGAGGGCTGCGGCCACCATTTTTTTTTTGTAATTTTAATTTTGAACGAGGGTAAGGGGCTTCGGCCATTTGATTTCTCTAATTTTTGAACCGAGGAAGATGGATTCGATTTGAAGTTTTAAAGACAACGGCCTTGCTTTGCACGATCTCTTCCCCGCGATCTTTGGCTTGATTTTAGGCGTAATTTTCTGCGTGAGAAAAGGAGGCAACGTGATGTTTGACTAAATTTAAATTTAAATTTAATTTGAATTTGATTTGATTGCAACGCGTTTACTCACCGTGTGCTCACATATCAACTCAGAAAAATACGAAATTTGAAACCCGAGAATAATTCAATATTCCGGACCCAATGGAACTGGTTTCGTCGAATTCCGAGACTTTGCCTCGGACGGCTATTTTTAAATATTGATTCAAACGATTTAATTTCAAAACTGAACAATTCACTTTCAATTTCAATTCTGAAGCTCCTATAATTTTCAATATTATCAATATGAATTTTACAAGCCTTTGAAATATTTTTAATCGGCTTAAATTTGAAGATTCAAATTTTTATTCAACTTTCAATAGATTAAATTCTATAATTTAATCGCCAATTCATTCTGATAATTTGAAATTCAATTCAAACCATCATTTAAATATTTAAAATAATTTAAATATTCACAAATTAAATTGTTCAAAATTCTGGGTCGTTACAATCTTCCCCCCTTTAAAGAATTTCGTCCCGAAATTACAAGTTTAAGAAGAATGCCCTTATTCCGTCTACTATTTTTCACAATCCAAATAGTTTTATCAACCTACTAGCCTAAATCTTTTTATTAGAGATTCATTATCATTTCAACTAGCTTTCCAACTTCAATTATAGGTTCCAAACAATATTGTTTACCTAACAATTCAAATTTAAATTCAAATTCAAATTTCAAACTTTCAAAATTTCTCAAAAATTTTCTAACACCCTAAATTTTCGAAAAATTTCGCCAGCGTCTCCTTTGCGCGGCTAGCTCGGTACGACTACAAAATGGCACCACGGCCCCTCAGAATCAAAAAGAAAAGAGAAAGCCAAGTGGCTGGAGAAGAAAATCATCAAATTTCATACTGAAATTCAAATACGTACCTTTTTGTCGAGCAATTCAATTTTATCTTTGAAATCAAAATCTCAATTCCTTTATATACCTGTATATCCTGCTAACAGTAGCATCCAAAATATCCAATTCCAACATTCAAACCATTTTGCCAATTACAAAATTTTCAATATATGTTTCTTATACACTTTTACTTCATTATTGAAGTTACATATCCATTTTCATTAAATTTTACATTTCAATTCAATTCACAATTTCAATTCCATTCGAATTCAATTCTTAATTCCAAATATTGAATTCTAACGATTAACTTTCATTTAGTAATTCATATTACTATTCTAAATTAGTTTCATTTACTAATTCATTTGAAATTTCAATTTATTTCCTTTACTTACTTGAATTTATATACAAATTCAAATTTATTTTCAAATTTAGCTCACGACTAAACTTTAATTTAACCAGTTCAAATTTCTAATTCATTAGTCCATGAATCAATAATTTATCAAGTTAGTTTACTTGAATTTAATCCATTTTATCTTATTTAATTTCATATAATAATGATAACAATTTAATACTATTAACAACCATACAACCATATACTATAATAATTCATAGAAAATCATTTCTTTTCTATACAAAAATAGTTTTGGGCAAAAATATCTTATTTACCAAATTCAAAAACAAATTTTATATTCACTAACAAATACGCGCTCATATCTATTATTACACTCAAACTCATTCTAGAGTACAGCTGACTCTATCTCTAACGAGTAATACCCAACAGAACCATGGTTGTCGCTTAACTATAAGCTCCGATACCAAATGTAAAGAACCGTAAATCCGTACTCCTTGAATAGACACTAATCTCCATTGATTAACTCAAGGTGAACGAAAAGACGAATCCTTATGGATTTTTAAGAAAGAAGAAAAGAAAAAAAGAAAAAGGTAGAAGATAGAAAATAGAGGGAAAAGAAAACAGAACGGAACAGAAAACAGAAAATAGGACAACATCAGAATCTCACAATTCGCAGCGGAACAACATATAATAATAAATGAATAATCTTTAATCAAAGAACTATATCAGTTATTACATCACATTATGTTACATTACATCAAATCATCAGAGTGTACAACAATAAACAATTTTAAACAGCGGAAAAGAAATACTATATACTAGTAATACGCCATCCAGCTTGCCTCCAGCAACTCCGGAATTCCAGAATATCCTGATAAACCTTAACTCTTGACTGCCCGTGTGAAAATTGGTGGGCACCCAGAGTTTAGGAAGGAAAACAATAAACTCCGAGTCAGTCATGTGACTGGTGTGAGTACTTAAAACAGTTTATTTTTTCCTTTTTATCAAAATAGAAGAATAATTTAAAAATCAATTCGCAATGCTTTTAAGAATGAGACTACCATAAGACCTCCCGCCACACACACAATGCAAACACAGAATCGGAGTAGATTTCTCCTTATGATAGTCAAAGATGCTTGATACGTATTAAAAAGAACATTTGATATTATTACTAGTGCATAGTGTAGAGAAAATTCATTTCGAAAATAAAGATATAAATCTTAGCCAGCATAGACATTTCGCACTTATGCCTACTATAGCTACCATGTTCAATAATGGGTTACCGCCATATTCCATGACAGGTTATGCAACTAAAACCGTACAAGTCTCGTATTTGAAGAATGGATTTTCCAACAAATGGTCAGGCCAAGGAACTTCCCATTGCCACATGGAAACGCCTCTGGAAGGACGCCCCGAGAACCACCGTTCTCCGCTAAACAAAGCCGGGAATCCCTTTTCCCAAGGAATATTACAAACCCTCAGATATGCCACTCCCGGTCCTTTGGAACCTTTCACCGAGTGCTCGTCACTATCATCACACAATCATAAAGTGTTTTCAACATGAATAAGTATCTGGGCTCCATACCATGATACTACCCTTTTCCAGAAGGAATGGCTATACCTTAGGGAAGCGATCCCTGAAAACCTTGCCGTACAATTCCTGTTTCGACCATTACCGGTTTGTGAGGCTCGACGAAGTCACGTCCACAAAAACATACTTTATACAAAAGCCGTGCTTTGGGTCAACAAATGATCATAGAAATGATCACCAAGATAGACGATCAAACAAATGATCCTATCACAAATAATCAACACAATGATCATTTACAGCTACACTCAGCATGTCACATTACCAAATTGGGAATATATCGCTGATAACTTCAACTATATAACCTCTGAGCTCGTACGTCTCATAGAAGGGTGTTAAGCTAAAAGAATAAATTCTCCGCCACCAACAGAAATATATTTGAAAGAAATCGGCTTTACATCTCAATTTGTAATGTCAGACACACAATCCATACAAGTCTGTTCCAGGCTCGAACAGAACCGAAGGAACTTACAAAGAAGTCCTTGCAATTCGAATAATCTCTAAGCACGTTCGGATTTCCCATCACATATGGAGATCTCAATACCGGGGATCAGCCAGTGCAGAGACAATCAACAAGAAACCCTTTCGTTTTCGAAAATATCCGGTCTTCAACACCGGTCTTCGAATGCAATTCATAACGACATATCACATATTCGGAATGGGTTATACGACCCCAAGGTCCTTTCCCGGTTAACCCGAATAGTTATTATTTTTTTTTAAAAAAAAACAAAATAAGTGTGGCATTCAAATTCAAGCAAATCACAACAAATACCTATTTAAAGGTAAATATTGATAGTCGGTTATTGAACTATCAATAGATATGCCAACATCACCAGATTCCAAATAATTTTCCAAATTATTTATTTCCCAAAAATATCTTTATAAGATATACATTCTCCATTCTTTAAAAATAAATCAATATTTATTTTTAAACTCATTTTCCAAATTTCATTTATAAATTCCATATTGAATTTACATTCCAAAATATTTATGAATATACGATTTCCATTCAATTTCTAATATTCATTTTCAATTTATCTTCAAAAAGATAAATTCCAAATATTCACTTAATATTGGAAAAGCATTTCTATACTTATTAAAAATAAGTAATTCACAGATCTTTTTATTTTCTATACTTAGAAAATATTTAATATACCTTAATCGAAATTAAGTATATATTTCATTTTTTAAGGAAATCATTCACTTAAACATATTTATTTGGGCCAAAACGAATGTTGCGTAAAACATCGTTACGACAACCCAAAATCACTAGTATAGGGATTCGAAATTTAAAATAGATATATAATCCCAATACTGCACAAAACATTTCCTTTCGGAAAATCATCTATTATAACAACAGTGTTATAATCTATTATTTCCTTCTATTTCTCGAAAACGTCTATTTCAACAATGAATGTTGAAATCTATGGTTTCGAATCTCAATACATTTTAAAATATATTTAGATCGTTTTAATTCTATTTAAAACATCACATCCAAAATAATTTCTTTAACATAATATTCACTATTCAAAAACGTGAATATACTTGTTAATAAATTTCATCACTTCTATTCATTTTATTTTAAAGAATTATTCACTGTCTAAAACATGAATATAACTCCATAAATAAATTACAACAATTTTACTTATCAAAATAAGTCGTTGCGAATTTATAAAACAACGTTTATAAATTCTATTTCTATTTATTTTATAACAACTTCCTTTTATAAATTTCCTTTATAAATCTATTCAATTTCATATCTCAATGATATACTAAAATTTCATATTATAAGTTAAATACTTATAATTTATTTGTTTACAAAATCATTCCTTCAAACTTCCCAAATCTATAAATCTTATAACTTCTAAGATTTATTTATTTATCCACATATATTTCCTAAATAACTTTATAAATTTTATTTATAAAATTCTATTTATAACTTCACCGTTATAATTCTATAAATTTCATTCATTAGTGAAATTCATTCACAATTCTTTCTAATACTTATAAAAGCTCGTTTTATAATTCCAATATTTTTTATTTATAAATATCAATTTATAAATCTTTTAACATAAAACAATTTATATTACTATTTTAAAACGTCTTTCAACTCCTTTATAATTTATCATTTTGATTTATAAAATAATCAAATTTGATAAATTCTATAGATTTCATTCCTTTATGAAATCCATTTACAAATCATTCTATCACTTATAAAAGCTCGTTTTATAATTCAAGGTATTCTAAATTTATAAATATCAATTTATAAATCTTTTAATATAAATCAATTTATATTATTACTTTAAACATCTTTAAACTCTTTTATAACTTCATCATTCTGATTTATAAAATAAAAATTTTATAAATCCTATTTTTTTTAAACTTCTTATAATAAATTCAGAAATTTCAGTTTAAACTATTTTGTAAAATCACTAATCCCATATTTTCAAAAATCAACTTTTAACTGTATTTCTCAAAAATCATAATTTTTATAATATTAAAATTATAACGTTTATTTAGGATGGATCAATTCAAAAAAAATATTTATAAATCGTATACTTTCAAAAATCACTTTAGAAATCCCTTAAAAATCAAAATCGTTATTATTTTTTTAAACTTCAAAAATTGGATCCGATGATGCAACACATCAATAGTCAATCACAACTTTCAAACATCATATATCATCCATGATAACAATCAAATATCACAATATATGAATCAAACAAATATTTGTGAGGAATCCAGTTGGATCCCTCCAACCTATTTCCCTGCATCCACAGACATTAGCACAATACCATTCCACTTCGAGGTGGAATATCGCGGTATATGGGATTTTATAAAATATACCCGCTTACTAACGGCGCAATAGGGTCTCATCCGCTAAAAAAATGCGGGAAATCAATCAACTGCAATATATACATATGCCAATATATATATATTGCTATATATATAATATAATACCAATTCCACTTCAAGGTGGAATATCGCAGTATATGTGTGTAATAAATAACCTCCGCTTACTAACGGCGTATAGGGTCTATTCACATCCAATATATATATATAACAATCATCATTCAAGCCATCAATCATTCAATCAACAAATTTGAAATCTAACTATTTAAAATTTAAATAAATCCTTATGAGTGAGAAGTTCTCACCTTTGCTTTTATTAGCAATCCATTTCCAATTTCGGCTTGATTTCTCTTGATTTATACCTAGTATAAATATTTATACAATTTATTAATATTCGAACAAATCGAATAATAAATTTTCATTAGATTGTTTTAATTCATCGGTGATTTTATTTTTAATAGTTAAATTAACTGATAGTTTTATTTAAACCAATTTCTTCTTTAAAATTTTATTTAACTAAAATTTAAATTTCCTTTTATAAATTTCTCCTATTTATTATATCAAACTAACTCCTTTTAATAACTTAATCAATTATAAATTCAATTTTAACTAAAATTTTCTTTTAAATAACTTTATAAATTTTTTAAACAAATCCCTTTTATAAAATAATTCTAACTAGAATCTCAATTGAACTAAATTTCCTTTTTATAAATTTAAATCAACTAATTTTTCTTTAAACAAATTTTCTTTTACAAAATTTTTTCCTTTTAAAACTAAAATTTCTATTCAACAAATAATTTAGTTTTGAACTAAATTTTCTTTAAGTTTTAAAATTCATATTATTATTTATTTCTAATCTATATACATTTATTAAAATTCGAACAGATTCCTTTAACAAGTTTATTTAACCAAGATTTTATTTTTAACAAATTTTCTTCTTTTAATAAATTTTAATTTTCCAATGATTAAATTTTAAACCAATTTTCTCCTAAAAAAATATTTAGCAATCAAAATAATTCCCTAAGTTAACTAAACAATTCAATTTTAACCAACGATACACTTTTAATTAATGATATCAAAGAATTAATTTTAAACTAATTTTCTTTAACAAATTTATTTAACTAAAAATTTAAAAATTAAATTTCCTTTAAAATTTATTTCTACTAATTCTTTTACTTTAAATTAATACCTTTAAATCAATTTCTTTTAAATAATTTATTTATCCAATAAATCGAATTCCTAATAAATCTTCTTTTACAAAATATTTTTCATTTGAAACTAAATTTATATTTAACCAATAATTTAGTTTTTTTTTTTAACAAATAATTAATTTTTAAACTAGAATTCCTTTTAATAAATTTATTCAATTACAATTTAATTTTAAAACTAAATCCCTTTTTAGTAAAATTTGCAAACTGCATTCATAAATTTTTAACTGTGTATATATATATAAATTTAGAAATCGAATAAATAAAAAAAAATATACCTCACTGCCGATTCGAGAACGACCAAACCCAGCACCAAACGTCGCCACTGCGATCTCGACATCATCACCGAACAACCATCGCGCGCGCCTCCAAGTTTTCGAGTGCCTGCAACCCAATATCGCCGCGAAGCCCTAGTTGCTCGAGAATCCATCTTCGCGTCGCCTTGGCCCCGTGAATTCGCGGCCATGAATCCCTAGCCTCGCCGCCATCAGTCGCGACTTCCCCCAATTATGCGCGCGCCTCCGGTTCGAGTTAATGCCGTAGCCACCCTCGAATCGCCTCCTGCGCCTCGCGCACGCGCTCGATCGTGTCGCCGCCGCTCGAACGCGAGCGACCCCCACAGACTCGCGCGCCACTGTAAATCGTCGCCACGAGTATCGCGATTTAATTAACAGAGAGGAGGGCTGCGACCACCATTTTTTTTTTGTAATTTTAATTTTGAACGAGGGTAAGGGGCTTCGGCCATTTGATTTCTCTAATTTTTGAACCGAGGAAGATGGTTTCGATTTGAAGTTTTAAAGACAACGGCCTTGCTTTGCACGATCTCTTCCCCGCGATCTTTGGCTTGATTTTAGGCGTAATTTTCTGCGTGAGAAAAGGAGGCAACGTGATGTTTGACTAAATTTAAATTTAAATTTAATTTGAATTTGATTTAATTGCAACGCGTTTACTCACCGTGTGCTCACATATCAACTCAGAAAAATACGAAATTTGAAACCCGAGAATAATTCAATATTCCGGACCCAATGGAACTGGTTTCGTCGAATTCCGAGACTGTGCCTCGGACGGCTATTTTTAAATATTGATTCAAATGATTTAATTTCAAAACTGAACAATTCACTTTCAATTTCAATTCTGAAGCTCCTATAATTTTCAATATTATCAATATGAATTTTACAAGCCTTTGAAATATTTTTAATCGGCTTAAATTTGAAGATTCAAATTTTTATTCAACTTTCAATAGATTAAATTCTATAATTTAATCGCCAATTCATTCTGATAATTTGAAATTCAATTCAAACCATCATTTAAATATTTAAAATAATTTAAATATTCACAAATTAAATTGTTCAAAATTCTGGGTCGTTACACGAATTGTTAGGGTTAAAAAGAAGTGGTAGAAGAAAAAGATTGAAGAAGTAAGGAAACAAAGCGGAAACAATATCAGATTCATACTTCCTTTTGCTTAACAAAGTTGTTTAACCATTTTAATAATTGGTTTTACTTACATCTTCACATTTAATAAGTTATACACTTATTATTCAACTTCCAAATCTGATTTAATTTATTTAACTTCCTCTAGTTAAATTTCACATCATACATTTTAGCATACTAATTCAAATTTATTTCAACTTTACTAAAGTTAATTCTTTATTATCTCATATTATAAGTTCAAAATTAGATAGCTTATATTCATCAATTTCAACTTGGATTTTAATTTCAAATTTGTTTGTCACAACAAAATTCAATTTCAATTTACTACGGTAGCACATCCATCACACAGAAACTCGAAAATGATACTGATTATGCTGCAGTCATCACCCTTATTATTCCCCAGCAACAGTAGTGAATTCAGTGCTTTAAATTCTTTAAAATTCCTTTTTATTTATAAATCTCATTTATAAATCTTGCTTATATAATTTCACTATTTCCCGTTACTTATACAAGATTATTTCACAATTGTAAATTATTTCAATTATAATTCTATACTTATACAATTGTTGCTTTTATATAATTTATTCTTTCACAATTGTTGTTTTCATTCAAATTATTCAAACAACTTTGATTTACTTACATTTTCATACATTTTCAACAATCAAACCATTCAATTTTACATACACTTTGATAATTCTGAAAAATTATTCCTTTATATATAAAATATAATCAAGGTAAAATTATTTCATTTACCCAATTTAAAATGATACTATGTCGATTTATCTCGTTTAAGAGTTTAGAAACCCCTATCGACGACAGTTAGCTAGACTGCATCGACCAGAATCTATAAACAATCAACTGATAAGTCAACACAATACAAAACAATTTCATATTCACTAACAAATACGCTCTCATATCTATTATTACACTCAACTCATTCCAGAGTACTACTGACTCTATCTCTAATGAGTAATCCCCAACAGAGCCAAGGTTTTCACTTAACCATATGCTCTGATACCACATGTAACGTTTCGATTTTATCGGCATCCGAAGGTCGGCATTCTTACGTCCACTGTATCAAATGTCGCATAATCGAATGCCAGAAAACCGAATTGTTAGGGTTAAAAAGAAGAGGTAGAAGAAAAAGATAGAAGAAGTAAGGAAACAAAACAGAAACAATATCAGAATCTCACAGTCGCAGCGGAACAACATATAATAGATAAATGAATAATCTTTAAAACAAAGAACTATGTCATTTATTACATCATATTATCATCATAGTGTACAACAACAATATACAATAAAACAAACAATGGACAGTTATACAAACATGCCCTTACATGTGAATTTAGAGCGGAAAGTTAATATCATATACAAGTAATATGTCTCTCCATCTAGCTCGCCACTTGAGCTCCAAAGCACATCTGAATCCACAATGACCTGATAACCCGACTCTAGACTGTCCGTGTGGAAAATTATGGGCACCCAGAGTTCAGGAAGAGAACAATAAACTCCAAGTCAGTCATGGGACTGGTGTGAGAACTCAAAACAGTTATTTATCTTTTAAAACAACAACAACAACAAGGGAGGTGAAAAATATCCGCAATGCTTTTGGAAAATGAAACTTCCATAAGGCCTCCCCGCACACACACAATGCAAACGCAGAATTGTAGGAGATTTCTCCTTATGATAGTCAAAGATGCTTGCTACACAAAAAAAATCATTTTTGATATTATTATTAATGCGTAGTGATGAAAGCATTTCGAAAATAGAATATTAATCTTAGCAAGCATAGACATTTCGAACTATGCCTACTATAGCTACCATCTAAACAGTGGTGACCACCATAAGTAAATGGCAGGTTATACAACTAAAACTGTACTGGGTTCGTATTGGGAATTGGATTTCCAACAAATGGTCAGGCTAAGGAACTTCCTACTGCCACATGGGATCGCCTCTGGCGGGACGTCCCGAGAACTTAACCTGCTCTCTACCAACACAAGGCTGGATTACCTCTGTAACTAGGTAACTACTACATGAATATGCCACCCCCCGGTCCTTTGGGACCTTTATCCGAGGGCCCTCGATCACCAAGCAACAACCACACAGAAAAATGAGATTGGAGCAACCACATAGGTTAAGTATCACGGCTCCATACCCGACACCACCCTTTTCCACAAGGAAATGACATAACCTAAAGGGAGCAACCCTCATGACCTTGCCGCATATTCCTGTTTCGACCATTTCCAGGGTGTGAGGTCTGACGAAGTCTCGTCCACAAAGCCACGCTTTGATCAATAAATGATCAATAATCATCACACAGCAACACTCAGCATGCCACATTACCAAATTGAGAATATATCGCTGATAACCTTTAACTACAAAACCTCTGGGCTCGTATGTCTCAGAGAAGGGTGTTAAGCTAAGAGAATAAATTTTCCGACACCAACCGAAATGTATATGAAAGAAATATGCTTTGTATCTCAAAATGTAATGTTAGACACGTAACCATACAAGTCTGTTCCGGGTTCGGACAGAACCGAAGGCACTTCAAAAGAATTCCTTTGCAATCCGGGTATTCACAATCCCAATCGAATTTTCCATCACAAAGGAAATCTCCATATCGTAGCTAACGGTGTAGAGACAATCGATAGGTCATCCTATCGTTTTCATAAATACCCGGTCTTCACCACCGGTCTTCAATGTTATCCATTACGTCGTATCACTATTCAGAATAGGTAATCCAAATAACGAGCGCAATAATTTAAAAATAAGTGTAGCATTCAATTTCAACCAATTCACAACGAATAACCATTTAAGGGTTAATATTGATAGTCGGTTATTTAACTATCAATCAATATTTAAAACATCACCCGACTCCAAATGATCTTTCCAAATTATTTATTTTCAAAAATATCTTTACAAGATATAATTTCCATACTTCAACCATTTGAAAAAAAATTTCAAATCACTTTTCACCATTAGAATTTTCATTTCAAAATGGTTCATTTAGACCAATTAAATAAATCCTTACCGATTTATTTAAATTTACGTTCCAAACCCATAAATTTATTTCCATGCTTTTAAAAATAAATCAAAGTTTGTTTTTAAAACAAATTTCCCTTATAAATTTCCATTTTGAATTTACATTTTCAAATATTCACTTTTTATACGATTGTTCAAATCGATTTCAATTATTCACTTTCAATTGATCTTTAAAAGATATAATCTCAAAACATTAACTTCATATTTGAAAACATTTCCATACTTATTTAACAATAATAATTCACCCATCTATTTATTTTCAACATTTGGAAAATATTCGATATACTTAAATCCAATTAAGTATATATTTTATTCTTTAAGGAAAACTTATCTTAAACACATTTATTTGGGTCAAAATGAATGTTATGTAAAACATCGTTACGATAACCCAAAATCACTAGTATAGGGACTCGAAAATTAAGATAGATATATAAACCCCAATACTATACAAAACTTTTCCTTTCGGAAATCATTTACTATAACAACAGTGTTATAGTCCACCATTTCCTTTGTAACATCCCAAAATTTTCAATTAAAATAAATAATATAGTTAAACTCTTGGGGTTTAATTTGAGAATAAATTTTAAAAAAATCTAAAACAAATAAAATAAGTGAAAATAATATATGAAATAAATTCCAAATTAATTTTTGGGTTTAAAATATTGAGATGATAAATGTTTTTTAAAGGTCATTTAGATTTAAAATCTTATATGTATGAACATTTCATACATTTGTAAAATTTAATACACATTGGGATTTAATTTAAAATTATTAAAAGATAAGTGTTTATATTTCAAGTTTAAAATCTAAGTAGAATTTAAATTTGGAATAAATGTTTTAAAATTAAGTAGCATTTAAAATCATTGGGGGATAAGTATACAATGGTCAAAACAACCTTTTTTGACATTGTACATATGCATATATATACAAATGAATAAATATATACATGTATTAGTTTATAAAAGTATATATATAATATAGGAAATAAATTTATAAAGATTTCTTTACTTTGAAAACAACAAAGGCTGAAAACATACATTCACAGTAAAGTTGAATGATTAACAAAATCTAGTGCTTAAGATATTTCCTTACAAATGGCACAAACCATCAACTCTTTAATAAAATATTCAAATAAAAAATTTCAGGAAACTCCTCACCTTCTAAAATTCGAATTTTTAAATCCCCTAACACCTGATACTCAGTAATCAAAAGATCTTTGCAATCTTTACTTCAACGTTCAAAGAGAAAAAAAAGTTCAGAAGGAAGAAAAAAAACTATCTTCTTCAATTCAAAGAAAAATCTGAAGTGTTTACTTAAGCATCAAAGTGTAGTATTAGACATTCAAGTAAGTTTTGTTCTAACTTTATAGTTTATAAAAATTATGATTTTTGAATCAAGTTTTAACACAAGCAAAGTTAAACTGCAGATTTGGATTAAAACGAGGTTCCAGGTTTCATGACAGTGCAGTTGTTTTCTGGGAATAAATTTAAAAGGCAAGTAACTTTTTTTTTTAAAGTTTGAATTTGAAGTTATAATTTATAATGAAGAAAAAAAATCAATACAATGACATCCAATTATTTGCAGGAGGGATCAAGAATTAAAGGCTGTTATGTTTTCTAAGTTTCTGTTTTCAAACTGCAGAGAAAAGAAAGCTACTCTGTTAATTCAAGCTGTAAGTAATCTGGAAAAAATTTGTTATTTTTAATGATTAAGATGAATAAAAATAACATGGGATTAATACAACCATATCTAATTGTATTGCAGGAAAAATCAAGGTTTAATTTTTCATTTTTCTTTTGGTTTCAAGTTTCAAAAAAAAAAGAACAATCTTCTCTGCTATAATTCTAAAAGGTAAGTGTAATGACACCCTGTCATTGATAATTTGAATGCATAAATACAACTAAAAATAATCATAGATTTGTACACATCAATTTCAGATCTAAAACCCCAAGGGAATTTAAGTAGAAAAGAAGAGAAGTTGCAGGCCTCACCTCTCTGTTTGAATCTGTCAGTAAACTCTGGAAAACTAGGTGAGTAAACTTCCGTTTTCCTATTAATCTTTTGTTGTCGTATGCTGGATGATTAGTAAATATAATCTTTGGTTTTTCATGTAAGAATTTCAAATATATGATTGAATGTTGGCTATGCATGCTGATTTTACAAAGAGCTAATTACTGTTCTAGCTTTAGAAAAACAAAAACCCTATCATACCCTTCTTTTCCCTCTTTCCCTATTTGATCTGCATGTTAAACTATGGTTGAACTTACACTTTGTGTCAGTTAACAAGTTGGGGATCTTTTGTTTGAACTTACACTTTGTTCTAGTAACAAATCTAAACAACCTTTTTGTAAATTGCTTTACTGGAAAATGAAGCATTTTTAAGTATCGGGGATTACCATTTCAAAAGCCCATCTTCTCTCCTTTATTTGTTCTGAAATAAAAAAAAAATTTGAAAACAAGTTGGAATTTTAAACTGATACCATGTTTTCAGTAATTAAATAAAAGCAAAGTTGAAGTTTCCTTTTTGTCTAGAGACTGAAAAAAAAACTGTAAACATGATCATGCTCAAATCCCTGGTTCACAGAGTAAACTATCTACAACTACAACCTCTTCTACCTTCTCTTTGCTTCTGGAGATAATTGTAAGTAAGTTAAGGATTGTTTTTAAAACTGTATTTTATCTCAGTAATGAATCAAAGCAGAGAAACTTGAATTTTTTTCACTGGGAAATGATAAACTCAGTAACAACCCAGATAAGCAATAAATTCGAACATCACATATTTGTATTTCAGAGATATTACTTGAATCCCCTTGGAAAACAATGAATTTTGGAACCAAAATGAAGATTTTTCATTTAGCCTTCACCAAGAAATTTGAGTTGATCAGAAAATTTAACTTTTGTCAAGTGCCGGCGATCCAAGTGATCGTAATTCACGTGATCTTCGTCCCAGCTAGATTCAATGCTCGGCATCACCAAAAAAATACTGGGATAATTTTTAAATCTTTGAATTTTCAATTCGAATTTAAAATAAGGATTAAGAACCCATTTTCGTTCGTGTCAGAAAGCATAGTACTGCGCCTTCTAGGGGCGATCGGACTTTGAGCCTCCGGTGGGAATAGAAGCATCCAGTCGCGGCGAAGCTTCAGGCGAGTTTTCATGGCCTCTGATGGCCAGAGGAGGTGGCGCGGGGCCGTTACTGATGGCGTGCCTGATGTTTGTGGGGTTCTGTTGCGCGATTGGGAATTTCGAAATAAATTTGAAATCTGGGTGATCGTGGGGTCTTGGGGGGTGGACGTTGACGTGATGGTGGCCGTAGCACCGTCCAACGGCGGCGAGGATAGCCGTGCACGTGCACGTGGTTGGTGGTGTGTCAGCGTGAGGCGTTGGGGAAGACGAGTTGTGACTCGAAGCACAACACGGGTAAGGGGAGTGAGAACTCGAAGAGGGTCTCGGGGCGTTTTAGTGTGGCGACGGGTTAGTTTAAAACAAGAAAAAACAAAGAAAAAATGGGGCACGGGTCATTTTGGGGAAAACCCGAAGTGAAAGGGGAATTTTCTCGGCGCAAACCCCAAGCAGGTCTCGGGGGATTGAATTTGAATCAGAAACCAGTTTTTTTTAATCAATTTTTTTTGAAAACTCAAGTAAATTATGTTTTGGGTAAATTTAATGATGATGATAAATAGCATACGAAACAAATGGCATTTCAAAATTTATAATTTTATAAAAGTTGCTTTTAAGTTTAAATTAACAAAAAATTGAAAGTAAAATAATGTTTAAATGCTAATTTAAAAAACCAAATTGATTTATAAAAATGAAGAATAATTAACCCTTAAGGCTTGCAATGGTTTTTCAATCTAAAATTAATTAATTAAAGAATAGGGAATTTGTAAAATATAATTAAAGCTTAATTAATAAAAAAAATTAAAGAACTCATAAGTTTAAAATAATAAATCAAAGGATAATTAACTAATTAAGCCAATTAAACTAATTTATAATTAAGTAAAATTAAACATTAATTTAAAATGGTTAATGAAGACAATTATATGGCCAATTCACTTTAATCACAATAACTTGAATCAACGATGATTGACCATCATCAAATACTCTATACTAGATTGACATTCTTGTTGTGATGCTGTGATTGCTTTGTGATGAACTGTGATTTGTGATTTGTTTCTATATGGTTGTGAAACCCCTTTTGCCCGTAAAATGGCATTTAAACTTCGATGCTACAGGGAGTCGGATTTCAGTTTGTTATCCGATACCCACATCGAACCTTGAACGTGAACCTTTGTGATTGATACACCCACATGTTTTAAATTGAGTGCTCACTATTCGGATTAGCCGGGAGAGGACCTTTGTGTCGTATAACCCATTCCGAATAGTGATTCGACGAATGGATTGCATTTGAAGACCGACGATGAAGACCGGGTGTCTTCGAAAACGATAAGATAACCTATCGATTGTCTCTGCATCGAGTTGCTCCGGTATAGGGATTCCCTAAGTGATGGGAAGTCCGATCGGGATTGTGGACGCCCGGATTTTCAAGGGCTTCTTCCTTTACTGGACGAAGTGCCTTCGGTTCTGTTCGAACCCGGAACAGACTTGTATGGTCGTGTGTCTGACACTACGCTTTGAGATATAAAGCCAATTTCTTTCAAATACATATCTGTTGGTGGAGGAGAATTTATTCTCTTAGCTTAACACCCTTCTCTGAGACGTATGAGCTCAAAGGTTATGTAGTTGAAGGTTCTCAGCGATATACTCCCATTTTGGTAGTGTGGCACGCTAAGTGCTGCTGTATAGTTATGATCATTTGTTGATCAATTGTGATCAAAGCATGGCTTTCGTGTAAAGCGTAGCTTTGTGGACGAGACCTCATCAGACCTCACACCCCGGAAATGGTCGAAACATGAAAGATGCGGCAAGGTTATGAGGGTCGCGCCCTTTAGGTTATGTCATTTCCTTATGGAAAAAGGTAGTGTCATGGTTTGGAGCCCAGATACTTACCTATGTGGTTACTTCAATCCCATTATTCTGTGTGGTTGTTTCTTTTTGATGGAGGGCCCTCGGATAAAGGTCCCAAAGGACCGGGGAGTGGCATACTCGAGTAGTAGTTACCTAGTTACAGAGGTAACCCGGCCTCGTGTTGGCAGAGAGCCGGGTAGGTTCTCGGGACGTCCCGCCAGAGGCGTACCCATGTGGCATAGGAAGTTCCTTAGCTTGACCATTTGTTGGAAATCCAATTCCCAATACGAACCCTGTACGGTTTTAGTTGTATTACCTGCCATTTACTTATGGTGGTCACCACTGTTTAGATGGTAGCTATAGTAGGCATAGTTCGGAATGTCTATGCCGGCTAGGATTGATATTCTACTTTCGAAATGGCTTTCTACACTATCCACTAGTAATAATATCAAATAACTTTCCCGTATCAAGCATATTTGACTATTATAAGAAGAAATCTCCTCCAATTCTGCGATTGCATTGTGTGTGTGGCGGGAGGTCTTATGGTAGTTTCATTTTCCAAAGGCAAACCGATTTTTCTTGTATAAAATCTGTTTTATTTGAAAGCAATTATCTTTGTTTACTCATACCAGTCCCATGGCTGACCCGGAGTTTATTGTTTCCTTTCTAAACTCTGGGTTCCCACCATTTCTACACGGGCAACCTAGTAGCAAGTTTTCTGTATTTTGGCTCTAGCTACATTTTGGAGTATTTTGGTTTGGAGATTTTTGGTTTTTGGAAGCTCATACCTTAGAGACATTTTGGAAGCTTTTGGATCTCGAGGTGCTTAGTTTGGTGTTCACTATAATTCTCTATCTCATTGAAGACTTTTGGCATGATGTGTAGTTGTTCTATTATGTCATTCTATATTGGAGATGTTATTCATGTATTATGTACTCTGATGTTGTAACAGATATTATTATGATGTTGTATCTGTTATATGATGCATGATTTTCATTTTATTTCCGCTATTATATATTCATCTAATGTTGTTATAAGCTCCATCCGACTGGTGTTCGATGTTTGAATCATTGACAGTCGAGTACAAGTGAGGTATTTGATGTCAATTTTCGAACGTTGAATTTCGGGTCGTGACAGTTGGTATCAGAGCTAAAGGTTGAGTAAGAACTTTAGCTACAGAGTATAACACATTAGATGGCTCATTAGAGATAGGGTGAAGTATACCCTAGAATGAGTATAATCGATCAACACCTCAAAAAATTTCTTAGTCTATTTCCTTTAATTGCTGATATTTCTTAAGATATCTCGTCCAAATATCTAAGCCACTTTTTCTTACTAATTACAGATAGTAGGGATGATTGGACGAAGAGGCAGAGTTAGGGGGCGAGGAAATGCCACAGCACCTAGCCAAGTTCCCCTACCACCGAGGCAGCTTTACCAATTCAGAATCAGCCGAATCTGGCTAACTTATATAAGAATTTTTCAAGGCTTGGGGGTCAGCCATTCACCGGCAAAGAGACGATTGTTGAGGCCCAAGCATGGATTAGATCGTGTGAGAGAATCTTTAAGGGGCTTAAGCTGCAGGATGATCAGATGGGTCTCATAGCTACTTGGCAACTTCAAGGTGAAGCCTTAGCTTAGTGGGAAACCGTCACTATTGATGAGCCTGAGGATGGGTTCACTTGGGGCAGATTCAAGGAAGTATTTGAGAAAGCGCTATATGCCATCAGCTGGGATTTCTCGTATGTACCAGGAGTTCATGGACTTAAAGCAAGGAAGTTTGTCATTCGAAGAGTATCTCAACAAATTCAATGAATTGTCTCGCTTTGGTCCAGAATTAGTGAACACACCTTTGAAGAAGAATGAGAGATTCATTCGTGGGATGAATAAAAAGTTCCACGAAAGGATGACTGGCCACGTCAAAGAATCCTTCTCAGATTTGGTTGGTATGGGATACCGTTATGCTACACTAGGCATGCAAGAAGCACCGAGGGAGAAAGGGAACTCAAGCAATCCGAATTGGAAGAAGAGAAAATTTGGAGGCAAGAAACCTTGGCACGGCGAGGAGGAAAAGAAAGGCAATCAATAGAGCACTACGGAGAATGTCACTTGCTATAATTGCTTAGAGAAGGGCCACTATTCTAACAGCTGCAAGAAGCCAAAGAGAGATCAATCTGCTCAAGCAAAGCCTAGAAAGTTCTATTATTGTCAGAAAGTGGGACATGAAGTGAAAGACTGCCCAACTATGAAGCAAGCCCAGACAGCTAAAGTGTACTCAGTCAAAGACAAGCCTACATCTTCCAAATCATAAAAGGGAAAGGGAGTTCTGGAAGGTAATCTTACCATTTATGATAGCATTGTTAAAGTTCTTTTTGATACTAGCGCTACACACAGTTTTATCTCTCAACAAGCTATTAATGAATTGAATATTGAACCTGATTTTGTTGATGAGCATATATGTGTAAGAAATCCAGTCGGAGGTCCCGCAAACCTCTGTCTTTGATGTAGAGATGTTCCTATCTCATATTCTTGCCATCAATTCCCTATTAGTCCTTTTGTTCTAGACTTCAACGAGTTTGAAGTCTTACTCGGAATGGATTGGCTAGCAAAATATGAAGCCAGATTGGATTGCAATAATCGGTCGATTTTAATCAAAACCGAATTTGGGGATTTTATCGAAATTTCTTGTCAGGACCCTAGTCCTAAAAGGGAAGGGTTGATGTATGATTTGGGTTATCCTGAACCCAGCTTGGAGTCCATTCTTATTGTTAGAGATTTTCTAGATGTATTCGATGAAGTGAAATCTCTACCTCCTCGTCGAGAAATAGAATTCAGAATCGACCTTGTGCCGAATGCCCGTCCTGTTGTTCATGCAAGTCGCAGGATGGCACCTAGAGAAAGGGTTGAATTAGTCGAGCAAACTAGAGATTTACAAGAAAATGGGTTGATTCGACCCAGTGTTTCTGAATGGGGCTCAGCCGTCGTATTTGTTGCTAAGTCAGACGTATCTTTGAGGTTGTGCGTGGATTACCGCGATCTCAATATGCAGACTCTCAAGAATAAATTCCCACTGCCCAGAATTGATGATTTATTTGATCATTTGCACGGCGCTTGTTTCTTTTCGAAGATGGATCTAGCCTAAGGATTCCATCAATTACGAATCGCCGAAGACTGTATTCATTTGACAGCTTTTAGGGGACCCAATATGTTCTATGAATGGTTAGTCATGCCTTTTGGGCTAACCAATGCCCCAACATACTTTGTGGACCTTATGACTCGTGTGTTTCTGGATGTATTGAATAAATTTGTGCTCGTATTCATTGATGATATTTTGGTCAATTCCAAGACCGAAGTGGAGCATGCCGAACACCTTAGAATTGTCTTGGAAATATTGAGGATAAATATTCTATATGCTAAATTTTCCAAATGCCACTTTTGGATCAAAGAAGTCAAATTTCTTAGCCATATTGTTAATGAAGAAGGGATTTTTGTAGATCCTAGCAAAATTTCCGCCATTCTTGATTGGAGGAGACCCACCACCCCAAAGGAAGTTCGAAGCTTTTTGGGTCTAGCAGGTTATTATCGGAAGTTGTGCAGGACTTTTCGAAGTTAGCTAGTCCTTTGACCAAGCTAACAATGAAGAATGCAAAGTTTATTTGGACTCCAAAATGTGAAGAAGCTTTTGAGGAATTGAAGAAGAGATTAACCACCGCTCCTGTTCATGCTATTATCAACGGGAACTAGGGATTATCTGTTTATACCGATGCTTGCGGTGAAGGCTTGGGTGCAGTATTGATGCAAAACGGGAAGGTGATTGCCTACGCGAGTAGACAATTACGTCCTCACGAAAGAAATTATCCGACCCATGATTTGGAGCTTCTAGCCGTTATTTTCGCTTTAAAAATATGGCGACATTATCTTCTGGGTAAGAATCTTTTCAACTTCTTAATAATCTACAAATTTAACTTAATTTAACTTAACAAATATACTTGTCGAACTCCCTTTATTTCTAGGTGAAAAATTCGAATTATTCACCGACCATAAATCCTTGAAATATCTCTTCACCTAAAAAGATCTGAATTTGCCACAACAGCGTTGGCTGGAATTTCTGGCATCCTATGACCTGGATATTCTATATACGCCCGGAAAAGCCAATGTGGTTGCGGACGCCTTGAGTAGAAGGCATGCTATTCTTGCTTACCTTGTTATCTCTCCTACTCTTCTTAAGAGGATCGCGAGCAAGCAGTATGAAGATGAGTTTCTTCGGGGAATTTATAAAAGAATATGCCGAGGGGAGGACACTAGTTTTGAGATGGATAGTAGAGGAGTTATAAGGCTGAAAGGAAGAATATGTGTTCCAGACTTCCTTGATCTGAAACGTGAAGTTCTAGACGAATGTCACAAATCTAAGCTTTGCATTCATCCAGGATTTAACAAGATGTATAGAGATATTAAAAGAACTTTCTGGTGGAAGACGATGAAGAGAGATATATCTATTTATGTGAGTCGCTGTGCTACTTGCCAACAAATCAAGAGCGACCAAAAGAAGATAGCGGGTCTACTTCAGCCTTTGGAGGTGCCCAGGTGGAAATGGGACCAAGTGTCGATGGATTTCATTGACGGTTTGCCTCGCACTCGAAAGGGCAATGAAGCGATTTGGGTCATTGTGGACCGTTTGACTAAGTCAGCCCACTTCTTGCCAGTAAAAGCTACCCGCACGGCTGCAAGTCTAGCTAATTTGTATGTGAAAGAGATTGTCCGTCTCCATGGCATTCCTAGCAGCATAGTGAGTGATCGTGACCCGATCTTCACTAGTAGATTTTGGGAGGCGTTTCAAGACGCATTGGGAACTAAGCTGCATTTCAGTACTGCTTATCACCCACAGTCTGATGGGCAGACAGAAAGGATCAATCGAATCATGGAGGACCTATTGCGAGCTTGTATTCTTGATTTTGGTGGTTCTTGGGAGGACCATTTGCATCTGGTCGAGTTCTCCTATAACAACAGCTATCAGGCCAGTATGTGGATGGCTCCTTTTGAGGCTTTATATGACCGACCGTGTCGATCACCGGCATGCTGGATTGAGGCAGGTGATAGACTCATTCTTGGACCGAACATGATTAAAGAAGCCACCCAGAAAGTTGATTTTATTCGGAAGAAATTAAAGACAGCTCAGAGTCGTCAAAAGAGCTATTACGATCGTAGAAGACGGGATTTAGAATTCCAGGTTGGGGACTCTGTTTTTCTTAAAGTGTCTCCTATGGGAGGTGTACTGAGATTTGGGAAGACCGGTAAACTAGCACCACGATATATTGGTCCTTTTCCTATTCTGGAGAGGATTGGTTTTCTAGCCTACCGTGTGCAGTTGCCTAGCTTGTTATCGGGTGTGCATGATGTATTCCACATTTCTAGCCTTCGGAAGTATGTGCACGATCCGGACAGTATTCTTGAAGAAGCTGCCCAACAAGATCTTGACATCACTCCCAATCTAACCATTAAAAGAGAACCGATAAAGATTGTGGATCGTGAGGAGAAGCAATTAAGGAACAAGGTTGTAAAGCTAGTAAAAGTTCAGTGGAGTGGCGATCCAAAGGACTGCACTTGGGAAACTGAAGATAATATGCAGAAATCTTATCCCAAATGTAGAGTGGATATCTCGGCTTAGCCGGTAAGCCATTTCCTTATTCTTTTTGAATCGTATATTCTTTGTCTGTTTTTTTTTCTCTCTTTCAATTTCAAGGACGAAATTTTCATATGGAGGGGGTATTTGTAACATCCCAAAATTTTCAATTAAAATAAATAATATATTTAAACTCTTGGGGTTTAATTTGAGAATAAATTTGAAAAATATCTAAAACAAATAAAATAAGTGAAAATAATATATGAAATAAATTCCAAATTAATTTTTGGGTTTAAAATATTGAGATGATAAATGTTTTTTAAAGGTCATTTAGATTTAAAATCTTATATGTATGAACATTTCATACATTTGTAAAATTTAATACACATTGGGATTTAATTTAAAATTGTTAAAAGATAAGCGTTTATATTTCAAGTTTAAAATCTAAGTTGAATTTAAATTTGGAATAAATGTTTTAAAATTAAGTAGCATTTAAAATCATTGAGGGATAAGTATACAATGGTCAAAACAACCTTTTTTTTGACATTGTACATATGCATATATATACAAATGAATAAATATATTCATGTATTAGTTTATAAAAGTATATATATAATATAGGAAATAAAATTTATAAAGATTTCTTTGCTTTGAAAACAACAAAGGCTGAAAACATACATTCACAATAAAGTTGAATGATTAACAAAATCTAGTGCTTAAGATATTTCCTTACAAATGGCACAAACCATCAACTCTTTAATAAAGTATTCAAATAAAAAATTTCAAGAAACTCTTCACCTTCTTAAATTCGAATATTTAAATCCCCTAACACCTGATACTCAGTAATCAAAAGATCTTTGCAATCTTTACTTCAACATTCAAAGAGAAAAAAAAAGTTCAAAAGAAAAAAAACTGTCTTCTTCAATTCAAAGAAAAATCTGAAGTGTTTACTTAAGCATCAAAGTGTAGTATTAGACATTTAGGTAAGTTTTGTTCTAACTTTATAGTTTATACAAATTATGATTTTTGAATCAAGTTTTAACACAAGCAAAGTTAAACTGCAGATTTGGATTAAAACAAGGTTCCAGGTTTCAAGACAGTGCAGTTGTTTTCTGGGAATAAATTTAAAAGGCAAGTAACTTTTTTTTTAAAGTTTGAATTTGAAGTTATAATCTATAATGAAGCAAAAAAAATCAATACAATGACATCCAATTATTTGCAGGAGGGATCAAGAATTAAAGGTTGTTTTGTTTTTTAAGTTTCTGTTTTCAAAACTGTAGAGAAACGAAAGCTTCTCTGTTAATTCAAGCTGTAAGTAATCTGGAAAAAAATTGTTATTTTTAATGATTAAGATGAATAAAAATAACATGGGATTAATACAACCATATATAATTGTATTGCACGAAAAATCAAGGTTTAATTTTTCTTTTCTTTTTTGGGTTTCAAGTTTTAGAAAAAAAAAGAACAATCTTCTCTGCTATAAATCTAAAAGGTAAGTGTAATGAAACCCCTGTCATTGATAATTTGAATGCATAAATACAACTAAAAATAATCATAGATTTGTACACATCAATTTCATATCTAAAACCCCAAGGGAATTTAAGTAGAAAAGAAGAGAAGTTGCAGGCCTCACCTCTCTGTTTGAATCTGTCAGTAAACTCTGGAAAACCAGGTGAGTAAACTCCTGTTTTCCTATTAATCTTTTGTTGTCGTATGCTAGATGATATAGTAAAGATAATCTTTGGTTTTTCATGTAAGAATTTCGAATATATGATTGAATGTTGGCTATGCATGCTGATTTTACAAAGAGCTAATTACTGTTCTAGCTTCAGAAAAACAAAAACCCGGTCATACCCCTCTTTTCCCTCTTTCCCTATTTGATCTGCATGTTAAACTATGGTTGAACTTACACTTTGTGTCAATTAACAAGTTGGGGATCTTTTGTTTGAACTTACACTTTGTTCTAGTAACAAATCTAAACAACCTTTTTGTAAATTGCTTTATTGGAAACTGAAGCATTTTTAAGTATCAGGGATTACCATTTCAAAAGCCCATCTTCTCTCCTTTATTTCTTCTGAAATAAATAAAAAATTTGAAAACAAGTTGGAATTTTAAACTGATACCATGTTTTCAGTAATTAAATAAAAGCAAAGTTGAAGTTTCCTTTTTGTCTAGAGACTGAAAAAAAAACTGTAAACATGATCATGCTCAAATCTCTGGTTCACAGAGTAAACTATCTACAACTACAACCTCTTCTACCTTCTCTTTGCTTCTGGAGATAATTGTAAGTAAGTTAAGGATTGTTTTTAAAACTGTATTTTGTCTCAGTAATGAATCAAAGCAGAGAAACTTGAATTTTCTTCACTGGGAAATGATAAACTCAGTAACAACCCAGATAAGCAATAAATTCGAACATCACATATTTGTATTTCAGAGATATTACTTGAATCCCCTTGGAAAACAATGATTTTTGGAACCAAAATGAAGATTTTTCATTTAGCCTTCACCAAGAAATTTGAGTTGATCAGAAAATTTAACTTTTGTCAAGTGCCGGCGATCCAAGTGATCGTAGTTCGCGTGATCTTCGTCGCAGCTAGATTCAATGCTCGGCATCACCAGAAAAACACTAGGATAATTTTTAAATTTTTGAATTTTCAATTCGAATTTAAAATAGGGTTTAAGAACCCATTTTCGTTCGTGTCAGAAAGCATAGTACTGCGCCTTCTAGGGGCGATCGGACTTTGAGCCTCCGGTGGGAATAGAAGCATCCAGTCGCGGCGAAGCTTCAGGCGAGTTTTCACGGCCTCTGATGGCCAGAGGAGGTGGCGCGGGGCCGTTACTGATGGCGTGCCTGATGTTTGTGGGGTTCTGTTGCTCGATTGGGAATTTCGAAATAAATTCGAAATCTGGGTGATCGTGGGGTCTTGGGGGGTGGACGTTGACGTGATGGTGGCCGCAGCACCGTCCAACGGTGGCGAGGATAGCCGTGCACGTGCACGTGGTTGGTGGTGTGTCAGCCTGAGGCGTTGGGGAAGACGAGTTGTGACTCGAAGCACAACACGGGTAAGGGGAGTGAGAACTCGAAGAGGGTCTCGGGGCGTTTTAGTGTGGCAACGGGTTAGTTTAAAGCAAAAAACAAAAAAAAACAAAGAAAAAATGGGGCACGGGTCATTTTGGGGAAAACCCGAAGTGAAAGGGGAATTTTCTCGGGGAAAACCCGAAGCAGGTCTCGGGGGATTGAATTTGAATCAGAAACCAGTTTGTGTTTATCAATTTTTTTTGAAAACTCAAGTAAATTATGATTTGGGTAAATTTAATGATGATGATAAATAGCATATGAAACAAATGGCATTTCAAAATTTATAATTTTATAAAAGTTATTTTTAAAGTTTAAATTAACAAAAAATTGAAAGTAAAATAATGTTTAAATGCTAATTTAAAAAACCAAATTGATTTATAAAAATGAAGATTAATTAACCCTTAAGGCTTGCAATGATTTTTCAATCTAAAATTAATTAATTAAAGAATAGGGAATTTATAAAATATAATTAAAGCTTAATTAATAAAAAAAAATTAAGAACTCATAAGTTTAAAATAATAAATCAAAGGATAATTAACTAATTAAGCCAATTAAACTAATTTATAATTAAGTAAAATTAAACATTAATTTAAAATGGTTAATGAAGACAATTATATGGCCAATTCACTTTAATCACAATAACTTGAATCAACGATGATTGACCATCATCAAATACTCTATACTAGATTGACATTCTTGTTGTGATGCTGTGATTGCTTTGTGATGAACTGTGATTTGTTTCTATATGGTTGTGAAACCCCTTTTGCCCGTAAAATGGCATTTAAACTTCGATGCTACAGGGAGTCGGATTTCAGTTTGTTATCCGATACCCACATCGAACCTTGAACGTGAACCTTTGTGATTGATACACCCACATGTTTTAAATTGAGCGCTCACTATTCGGATTAGCCGGGAGAGGACCTTTGTGTCGTACGACCCATTCCGAATAGTGATTCGACGAATGGATTGCATTTGAAGACCGACGATGAAGACCGGGTGTCTTCGAAAACGATAGGATAACCTATCGATTGTCTCTGCATCGAGTTTCTCCGGTATATGGATTCCCTAAGCGATGGGAAGTCCGATCGGGGTTATGGACGCCCGGATTTTCAAGGGCTTCTTCCTTTACTGGACGAAGTGCCTTCGGTTCTGTTCGAACCTGGAACAGACTTGTATGGTCGTGTGTCTGACACTACGCTTTGAGATATAAAGCCAATTTCTTTCAAATACATATCTGTTGGTGGCGGAGAATTTTTTCTCTTAGCTTAACACCCTTCTCTGAGACGTATGAGCTCAGAGGTTATGTATTTGAAGGTTATCAGCAATATACTCCCATTTTGGTAGTGTGGCACGCTAAGTGCTGCTGTATAGTGATGATCATTTGTTGATCAATTGTGATCAAAGCATAGCTTTCATGTAAAGCGTAGCTTTGTGGATGAGACCTCATCAGACCTCACACCCCGGAAATGGTCGAAACAGGAAAGATGCGGCAAGGTTATGAAGGTCGCGCCCTTTAGGGTATGTCATTTCCTTCTGGAAAAAGGTAGTGTCATGGTATGGAGCCCAGATACTTACCTATGTGGTTGCTTCAATCCCATTATTCTGTGTGGTTGTTGCTTTGTGATGGAGGGCCCTCGGATAAAGGTCCCAAAGGACCGGGGAGTGGCATACTCGAGTAGTAGTTACCTAGTTACAGAGGTAACCCGGCCTTGTTTTGGCAGAGAGCCGAGTAGGTTCTCGGGACGTCCCGCCAGAGGCGTACCCATGTGGCATAGGAAGTTCCTTAGCCTGACCATTTGTTGGAAATCCAATTCCCAATACGAACCCCATACGGTTTTAGTTGTATTACCTGCCATTTACTTATGGTGGTCACCACTGTTTAGATGGTAGCTATAGTAGGCATAGTTCAGAATGTCTATGCCGGCTAGGATTGATACTCTACTTTCGAAATGGCTTTCTACACTATCCACTAGTAATAATATCAAAGAATTTTTCCGTATCAAGCATATTTGACTATCATAAGAAGAAATCTCCTCCAATTCTACAATTGCATTGTGTGTGTGGCGGGAGGTCTTATGGTAGTTTCATTTTCCAAAGGCGTACCGATTTTTCTTGTATAAAATCTGTTTTATTTGAAAGCAATTATCTTTGTTTACTCATACCAGTCCCATGACTGACCCGGAGTTTATTGTTTCCTTTCTAAACTCTGGGTGCCCACCATTTCTACACGGGCAGCCTAGTAGCAGGTTTTCTGTATTTTGGCTCTAGCTACCTTTTGGAGTATTTTGGTTTGGAGATTTTTGATTTTTGGAAGCTCATACCTTAGAGACATTTTGGAAGCTTTTGGATCTCGAGGTGCTTAGTTTGGTGTTCGCTATCATTCTCTATCTCATTGAAGACTTTTGGCATGATGTGTAGTTGTTCTATTATGTCATTCTATATTGGAGATGTTATTCATGTATTATGTACTCTGATGTTGTAACAGATATTATTATGATGTTGTATCTGTGATATGATGCATGATTTTCATTTTATTTCCGCTGTTATATATTCATCTAATGTTGTTATAAGCTCCATCCGACTGGAGTTCGATGTTTGAATCATTGACAGTCGAGTACAAGTGAGGTATTTGATGTCAATTTTCGAACGTTGAATTTCGGGTCGTGACATCCTTCTATTTCTCGAAAACGTCTATTTCAACAATGAATGTTGAAATCTATGGTTTCGATAGTTAATACAATTTAAAACATCTTTAAATTGTTCTAAATTCTATTTAAAATATCACTTTCCCAAAATATTTATGTAATATATTATTCACCGTCCAAAATCGTGAATATACCTCATTTACCAAATTCAACATTTCTACATATTTTATTTAAAGGATTATCCACTGTCCAAAATCGTGAATATATTTCCTTTAATAAGTTATAATAATTAAACTTATCAAAATAAGTCGATTCGGATTTATAAACAACGTTTGTAAATTCCATTTATATTTTATAACAACTTCAACTTATAAAATCACTTTATTAACAAATTCTATCCACATCACATTTACACGCCAAAATCCAATTTATAAGTTAATTACTTATAAATATTTTATTTTACAAAAATCTATTCATTTTATAACTTCACAAATTATAAATCTATATATTTCATCCATTGATGAAATCTATTTTACTTCATTTTAACACTTATGAGAACTCGTTTTATAATTCCCATATTTTAATTTATAAATATCAGTTTATTAAATCATTTCTATAAATCATTCATAATAATTCAAAAATCCCAATTTAAACCATTTTATAAATTAATCAACTACTTATTTCAAAAATCACATTTCGGTTATATTTCACAAAAATCATATTTTTTTACAACATAAAACCTCAACATTTATTTATTTACAATCAATCAATTCCAAAATTAAATTTTATTATGAATTCTCGACTAAAATTTTCAAAAATCAAATTTTATTTATTTTCGGCATCTAACGATACCAAAAATATATTCGGCTAAAATTTAGCCTTTAACGATTCCAATCACAAAGATAATTACACAGATTATAAATAGATCAACACACAACATAGAAACCGATTCAAATGTTTGAGAAATCCAGTTGGATCCCTCCAACCCGTTTCCCTGCATCCAAAGATGTTAGCACAATACCAATTCCGCTTCGAGACGGAATATCATGGTATATGGGATTTATAAAATACTATCCACTATGATGCGGCGCAATAGGGTCTCATCTGCTATATAATGTGGGAAAATCAACTCCAAATACTTATATAATACCAATTCCATTCAAGTTGGAATTATCGCGGTATATGTTTTTAATAAATAACATCCGCTTAATATACAGCATATAGGGTCTGTTTCAATACAACAGATAATAATTATCATCCAATCACACAATCAAGCAATTTTGAATCTAACTATTTAAAATTTAAATCGAAACAATTCGTTTGAGTGAGAAGTTCTCACCTTGAGTTTTCGATAACAGTTGTAGTGTTTTGTTTCGAATAAAATTAAACGTATGTTTAATTTTACTCGAAATTTTCACTAGCTCCAAACGAATCCAAACTAGCTCCATTGCGTAGTGCTCGACAAAGCGAAGCTAACGCAAATCGTTTCGCGCAATTCCGACCTCGTATGACAAAGTTATGATAGTTTAAAGATTATACAATTTTAAATATAATTAATTTACAAATTTATTTTAATTTTCGTACCCTAATCAACTCAGAGCCGCACGATTAAGCTTGATGGAATCCAGGCCATTCGGCCCCCTTCTCCCTCCCACGTTCGTTTACAGGTTCAAAGAACCCACGGCCGCCGTTGAAACCCTAAATGACGCGACCAAATCTTTCACTTCGACGTCGATCAAACTGCGCCACAACGAAGCTCACCTCATGCTCAACTCTCGGCTACAACAACATCAAGCTCGGTCAACCCGTTACCTCGGGAAACGTGCGCGAACGTGAGATGAATGTGAGCGATTTTCTGATGATCCATGGCGTTAAATCCAATCTCCACCGTTGGATATCTAGATCTCGGAATGTTATGCAATTTTCATTTAGGAAGTTTCGCGAAATAATTGGTGGATTTGAAGGAAAGAGGAGGAGAAGATCAGAAGATTTTGGCCATCGAATGATAGTGGCGGCATGACATTGAAACCCTAGGGTTTTGCCTTTTGTTTGCAAATGAAAACATAATCGTCCTTATATAGAAAATTTACCAAAAATCACTATTCATCCGATTTTTCGAACTCCAAATCTCGCATGGTGACCGGTATTTCTAGGGTTTACCTCGCGTTCCGGACACAATGGAATAGGTTTCGGAGGCTAATTCGATTCTGTGCGAGTTACAGTAATAAACGATCAATTTTAAATTAAATCGATTAATCTATGCGTTTTGGCTTGCCCCGGACAAACGGTAAATCCGATTGATATGAAATTTGAAACCTTACTATAATTTGACATTATAGACCCAATGAAACTAGTTTCATCAAAATCCGAGACTGTTTGAAAAATGACTATTTTCACTCGTCAATTAAATATTGAAATATTCAATTTTCACAAATTAACTTTTAATTCAATTTTAAAAGTTCACAAACATTGTTCTAACTCCAATATGATTTAATATAACATTTTAAATCATTTTTATCCACATTAAACCCAATTTCCAATTATTTACGCAGTTTCAAATATTAAATTGTCGATTTAATTATCCAATTAAATCCAGATATTCGAAATAAAAATTATTCGACGAATAAATTTTACTTGTTGATATTTAAAATCAATTAAATATCTGAATTTCAAATGACAGAAATTCTGGGTCGTTACAAACTTCCCCCCTTAAAAGAATTTCGTCATCGAAATTGCCAAGTAAGAAAAAGTTTTTAAATCCATTAATTTTTCAAAACAGCCCGTTCAAATTTGATTTACAAATCTCTCAAGTGTTTAACTTTTCCAAAATATCAACAGTTAAACTTCGTACAAAATATTTACTAAGTTTTCAAATCCATATATAGTTATCTTTTCAAAACCCAACTATATCGTTTAACCTTTAACTTCAAATCAAAACTTAGTTTTCACAACAACAAAAAAATTCCAAAATTTCCAGAAAATTTTCTAACGCCTTAAATTTTCAAAAAATTTCGCCATAACCTCCTTGGTACGAAGGAGCTTTTACAATATCACAATAGTGATAAATATATATACATTGACCCACACGGTCGGAAAATAGAAAAACAGTTCATATATCCTATTTTTATTGCGTAGGCGTACCTTTTTAGCATTTTTAAGCAAAGCAGTTATTAATTTATCTTTTTGCGCAACCAAATCCCGCTAACGGTAGCCCTAGTACCTGTACTTACTCAATATAAACACGTAAGTGACATATATAAGAAGTTATTAACATTTTACTCTTTTAAACAACTACAACACATGCATATTAAAAGAAATGCATACTAAACAAAGTTTATAAACAACTTATATGATTTCGACATTACTTGTAATTGTTTACAACCAATTCATATACAACGACATTCATTTATTCATTTTCAATTAGTTTACATTCACTAATTTACATTCACATTTGTTCACTTTCAATTCAAATCTAATTCCATTCGATGAAATTTACTTAACTTTCGATTTGAATTTAATTGCTCTAGCTTTCAATTGTATTCATTCAATTGCACATGAATTCCTATTCAATCAATTAACAACAATCTAACAACCAATGTATATCCAATACAACCAAATTTATTCACTTCACATTCAACGTTCATATTCACTTTGTTTACCTTCAATTTGGTTTAACATTCAATTAGCCTTAAATTAATTAACACTTAACCATTATTCCACATCGATTTATCACATTCGATTGATTTACATTCAATTCATTAGTTCAATCACCAATTTATTTTACACATAAAGTTGAATCTCTTTTACATAACTCAAGTCCATATCCATTTAATTCACTTCATTATTTTACTTCGATATCAAAATCAACTTCATTCAACATTACTTAAGTTATATTCCATTTAAACATCATTTGTTTAACTTAACTTAAATTTCCATTTCAACAACATATCTAATCCAGTTAAAATCCAATTCAAATTCCAACTCTAAAGTAAATTCTATTTAACTTTTACCAAAGTCAATTTTATCACGTATTCAGATTCATACTTCGTTTTGCTTAACAAAGTTGTTTAACCATTTTAATAATTAGTTCTACTTACATCTTCACATTTAATAAGTTATACATTTATTATTCAACTTCCAAATCTGATTTAATTTATTTAACTTCCTTTAGTTAAATTTCACATCATACATTTTATCATACTAATTCAAATTTATTTCAACATTACTAAAGTTAAATCTTTATTATCTCATATTATAAGTTCAAAATTAGATATCTTATATTCATCATTTTCAACTTGGATTTTATTTCAAATTTGTTTGTCACAACAAAATTCAATTTCAATTTACTACGGTAGCACATCCATCACACAGAAACTGGAAAATGATACTGATGATGCTGCAGTCACAACCCTTATTATTTCCCAGCAGAAGTAGTGAATTCAGTGCTTTAAATTCTTTTAAATTCCTTTTTATTTATAAACCTTGCTTATATAGTTTCACTATTTCCCTTTACTTATACAAGATTATTTCACAATTGTAAATTATTTCAATTATAAGTCTATACTTATACAATTGTTGCATTTATATAATTTATTCTTTCACAATTGTTGTTTTTATTCAAATTATTCAAACAACTTTGATTTACTTACATTTTCATACATATTCAACAATCAAACCATTCAATTTTACACACACTTTGATAATTCTGAAAAATTATTCCTTTATATATAAAATATAATCGAGGTAAAATTATTTCATTTGCCTAATTTAAAATGATACTATGTCGATTTATATCGTTTAAGAGTTTAGAAACCCCTATCGACAGCTAGACTGCATCCAACAGAATCTATAAACAATCAACCGATAAGTCAACACAATACAAAACAATTTCATATTCACTAACAAATACGCTCTCATATCTATTATTACACTCAACTCATTCTAGAGTACTACTGACTCTATCTCTAATGTGTAATCCCCAACAGAGCCAAGGTTTTCACTTAACCATATGCTTTGATACCACATGTAATGTTTCGATTTTATCGGGATCCGAAGTTCGGCATTCTTACGTCCACTGTATCAAATGCCGCATAATCGAATGCCGGAAAACCGAATTGTTAGGGTTAAAAAGAAGAGGTAGAAGAAAAAGATAGAAGAAGTAAGGAAACAAAACAGAAACAATATCAGAATCTCACAGTCGCAGCGGAACAACATATAATAGATAAATGAATAATCTTTAAAACAAAGAACTATATCAGTTATTACATTACTTATCATCAGAGTGTACAACAACAATATAAAATACAACAAACAATGGACAATTATACAAACATGCCCTTACAAGTGAATTTACAGCGGAAAGATAATATCATATACAAGTAATACATCTCGCCATCTAGCTCGCCACATGAGCACCAAAGCACTTTTGAATCCAGAATGACATGATAACCGGACTATAGACTGCCCGTGTGGAAAATTATGGGCACCCAGAGTTTAGGAAGAGAACAATAAACTCAAGGTCAGTCATGGGACTGGTGTGAGAACTCAAAACAGTTATTTATCTTTTAAAACAACAATAACAACTAGGGAGGTGAAAAATATCCGCAATGCTTTTGGAAAGAAACTACCATAAGGCCTCCCCGCGCACACACAATGCAAACGCAGAATTGGAGGAGATTTCTCCTTATGATAGTCAAAGATGCTTGCTACACAAAAACAAATCATTTTTGATACTATTATTAGTTCATATTGATGAAAGCATTTCAAAAATAGAATATTAATCTTAGCCAGCATAGACATTTTGAACAATGCCTACTATAGCTACCATCTAAACGGTGGTGACAACCATAAGTAAATGGCAGGTTATACAACTTAAACCGTACTGGGTTCGGATTGGGAATTGGATTTCCAACAAATGGTCAGGCTAAGAAACTTCCTACTGCCACATGGGATCGCTCTGGCGGGACGTCCCGAGAACTTAACCAGCTCTCTGCCAACACAAGGCCGGGTTACCTCTGTAACTAGGTAACTACTACACGAATATGCCACCCCCGGTCCTTTGGGACCTTTATCCTAGGGCCCTCGATCACCAAGCAACAACCACACAGAAAAATGAGATTGAAGCAACCACATCGGTTAAGCATCAGGGCTCCATACCTAACACCACCCATTTCCAAAAGGAAATGACATCCCCTAAAGGGAGCGACCCTCGTAACCTTGCCGCATATTCCTGTTTCGACCATTTCCGGGGTGTGAGGTCTGAGGAAGTCTCGTCCACAAAGCTACGTTTTTCACAAAGCCACGCTTTGATCAACAAATGATCAATAATCATCACACAGCAACACTCAGCATGCCATGTTACCAAATTGGGAATATATCGCTGATAACCTTCAACTACAAAACCTCTGGGCTCGTACGTCTCAGAGAAGGGGGTTAAGCTAAGAGAATAAATTCTTCGACGCCAACCGAAATGTATTTGAAAGAAATCTGCTTTACATCTCAAAATGTAATGTCAGATACGTAACCATACAAGTATGTTCCGGGTTCGAACAGAACCGAAGGCAATTCAAAAGAAGCCCTTTGCAATCCGGGTATCCACAATCCCGATCGAATTTCCCATCACAAAGGAAATCTCCATATCGCAACTAACGGTACAGAGACAATCGATAGGTCATCCTATCGTTTTCACAAATACCCGGTCTTCACCACTGGTGTTCAATGCTATCCATTACATCATATCACTATTCAGAATGGGTAATCCGAATAACGAGCGTAATAATTTAAAAATAAGTGTAGCATTCAATTTCAACCAATTCACAATGAATAACCATTTAAGGGTGTATATTGATAGTCGGTTATTTAACTATCAGTCAATATTCACAGCATCACCCGACTCCAAATGATCTTTCTAAATTATTTATTTTCAAAAATATCTTTACAAGATATTATTTCCATACTTCAACCATTTTAACAAATTTCAAATCACTTTTCACCTTTACAACTTTAATTTCAAAGTGGTTCATTTAACCAATTAAATAAATCCTTACCGATTTATTTAAATTTACGTTCCAAACCCGTAAATTTATTTCCACACTTTTACAAATAAATCAATGTTTATTTTTAAAACAAATTTCCCTTATAAATTTGCATTATGAATTTACACTGTGAATTTACATTTCCAAATATTCACTTTTTATATGATTGTTCAAATCGATTTCAATTATTCACTTTCAATTGATCTTTAAAAGATATAATCTCAAAACATTCACTTCATATTGGAAAACATTTGCGTACTTATTTAACAATAAGTAATTCACCGATCTATTTATTTTCAACATTTGGAAAATATTCAATATACTTAAATCCAATTAAGTATATATTTTATTCTTTAAGGAAAACTTCTCTTAAACACATTTATTTGGGTCAAAACGAATGTTACGTAAAACATCGTTACGACAACCCAAAATCACTAGTATAGGGATTCGAAAATTAAGATAGATATACAAACCCCAATACTATACAAAACTTTTCCTTTCGGAAATCATTTACTATAACAACAGTATTATAGTCCACCATTTCCTTCTATTTCTCGAAAACGTCTATTTCAACAATGAATGTTGAAATCTATGGTTCGAGACTTAATACAATTTGAAACATCTTTAAATTGTTTGAAATTCTTTTTAAAATACCACTTTCCCAAAATATTTCTGTAATATATTATTCACCGTCCAAAATCGTGAATATACCTCATTTACCAAATTCATCATTTCTACATATTTTATTTAACGGATTATCCACTGTCCAAAATCATGAATATATTTCCTTTAATAAGTTGTAATAATTAAACTTATCAAAATAAGTCGATTCGGATTTATAAAAAACGTTTATAAATTCCATTTATATTTTATAACAACTTCAACTTATAAAATCACTTTATTAACAAATTCTATCCACATCTCATTTACACGCCAAAATCCAATTCATAAGTTAATTACTTATAAATATTTTATTTTACAACAATCTATTCATTTTATAACTTCACAAATTATAAATCTATAGATTTCATCCATTTATGAAATCCATTTATACTTCATTCTAACGCTTATAAAAACTCGTTTTATAATTCCCATATTTTAATTTATAAATATCAATTTATTAAATCTTTTATATAAATCATTCATAATAATACAAAAATCCTAATTTAAAGCATTTAATAAATTAATCGACTACTTATTTCGAAAATCACATTTCGGTTATATTTCACAAAAATCATAATATTTTATAACATAAAATCTCAACATTTATTTATTTAAAATGAATCAATTCCAAAATTAAATTTTATTATGAATTCTCGACTTAAATTTTCAAAAATCAAATTTTATTTATTTTCGGCATGTAACGATACCAAAAATATATTTGGCTAAAATTTCGCATTTAATGATTTCAATCACAAAGATAATCACGCAGATTATAAATAGATCAACACACAACATTGAAACCAATTCAAATGTTTGAGAAATCCAATTGGATCCCCCCAACCTATTTCCCTGCATCCAAAGATGTTAGCACAATACCAATTCCGCTTCAAGATGAAATATCGCGGTATATGGGATTTATAAAATACTATCTGCTATTATGCGGCGCAATAGGGACTCATCCGCTATATAATGCGGGAAAATCAACTCCAAATACATATATAATACCAATTCCATTCAAGTTGGAATTATCGCGGTATATGTTTTTAATAAATAACATCCGCTTAATATATGGCGTATAGGGTCTGTTTCAATACATCAGATAATAAGTATCATCCAATCACACAATCAAGCAATTTTAAATCTAACTATTTAAAATTTAAATCGAAACAATTTGATTTAGCGAGAAGTCCTCGCCTTGAGTTATCGATAACAAGTGTAGCGTTTTGTTTCGAATAAAATTAAACATACGTTTAATTTTACCTGAAATTTTCACTAGCTCCATACGAATCCAAAACAGCTCCATTGCGTAGTGCTCGACAAAACGAAGCTAAAGCAAGTCCTTTCGCGCATTTCCGACCTCGTATGACAAGGTTATGATAGTTCAAAGATTATACAATTTTAAATATAATTAATTTACAAATATATTTTAATTTTTATACCCTAATCAACTCAGAGCCGCACGACTAAACTTGATGGAAACCAGGCCGTTCGGCCCCCTTCTCCCTCCCACATTCGTTTGCAGGTTCAAAGAACCCACGGCCGCCGTTGAAACCCTAAATGACGCAACCAAATCCTTCACTTAGGCGTCGATCAAACTACGCCACAACGAAGCTCACCTCATGCTCAACTCTCGGCTACAACAGCATCAAGCTCGGTCAACCCATTACCCCGGGAAACATGAGCGAATGTGAGAAAAACACGAGTGATTTTCTGATGATCCATGGCGTTAAATCCAATCTCCACCGTTGGATATCTAGATCTCGGGATGTTCTACAATTTTCATTTAGGAAGTTTCGCGAAATAATTGGTGGATTTGAAGGAAAGAGGACGAGAAGATCAGAAGATTTCGGCCATCGAATGATAGTGGTGGCCTGACATTGAAACCCTAGGGTTTTGCCTTTTGTTTGCAAATGAAAACATAATCGTACTTATATAGAAAATTTACCAAAAATCACTATTCATCCGATTTTTCGAACTCCAAATCTCGCCCGGTGACTGGCATTTCTAGGGTTTACCCCGTGTTCCGGACACAATGGAATAGGTTTCGGTGGCTAATTCGATCATCTGCACGAGTTACAGCAATAAACGATCAGTTTTAAATTAAATCGATTAAACTAATTTCTATGTGTTTTGGCTTGCCCCGGACAAACGGTAAATCCGATTTACATGAAATTTGAAACCTTACTATAATTTTAGATTATGGATTCGATGAAACTGGTTTCGTCGACATCCGAGACTGTTTGAAAAATGACTATTTTCACTCGTCAATTCAATATTAAAACATTAAATTTTCACAAATTAACTTTTAGTTCAATTTTAAAAGTTCACAAACATTGTTCTAACTCCAATATGATTTAATATAAGTTTTTAAATCATTTTTATCCCCATTAAACCCAATTTCCAATTATTTACGCAATTTCAAATATTAAATTGTCGATTTAATTATCCAATTAAATCTAAATATTCGAAATAAAAATTATTCGACTAATAAATTTTACTTGTTGATGTTTAAAATCAATTAAATATCTGAATTTCAAATGACAAAAATTCTGGGTCGTTACAGTGGATGTCAAAATTGAAGGCCCGATGATTTCAAGAGGAACGGCGGCCGTGGGTTCATGTTCGTGCGTTCGAACTTGGATATCGCATTGGGGAAGAAATGGTGCGTGCGGCCCTGATGGAATGAGTGCAGATCCAACAGCCAGAAATTGATAGGGTATAAAATACTAAAATAAAAATGTAAATTAATTATATTTAAAATTGTGTAAACTTTGTAATGCTATATCTTCTTCATGCGAGGTCGAAAAATTATGAAACGAATTGCATTGCAATCGTTTTGTCGAGTACTAGACAGTGGAGCTGGTTGTGAGTCATTTGGAGCTAGTGATAATTTCGGGTAAAATTAAAAGCACGTTTAATGTTATTCGAAATAAAACGCTACAACTATTATCGGAAACTCAAGGTGAGAACTTCTCACTCAATCGAATTGTTTCGATTTAAATTTTAAATAGTTAGATTTAAAATTGCTTGATTATGTGATTGGATGATAATTATTATCTGTTGTATTGAAATAGACCCTATACGTCGTATATTAAGCGGATGTTATTTATTAAAAACATATACCACGATAATTCCAACTTGTATGGAATTGGTATTATATATGTACTTGGAGTTGATTTCCCGCATTATATAGCGGATGAAAGCCTATTGCGCCACATAATAGCGGATAATATTTTATAAATCCAATATACCACGATATTCCGTCTCGAAGCGGAATTGGTATTGTGCTAACATCTTTGGATGCAGGAAAACAGGTTGGAGGGTTCCAACTGGATTCCTCAAATGATTGAATTAGGTTCAATGTTGTGTGTTGATCTATTTATTGATCTATTTATAATCTGCGTGATTATCATTGTGATTGAAATCGTTAAAAGATAAATTTTAGCCGAATATATTTTTGGCACGTTAGATGCCGAGAATAAATAAAATTTGATTTTTGAAAATTTAAGTTGAGAATTCATAAAAAATTTAATTTTGGAATTTTTCGTTTTAAATAAATAAACGTTGTAATTTTTATGTTTAAAAATTATGATTTTTGTGAAATTGATCCGAAATGTGATTTTTGAAATAAGTAGTTGATTTATTTATAAAATGGTTTAAATTTGGGATTTTTGAATTATTATAAATGATTTATAAAAAAGATTTAAAAAATTGATATTTATAAATTAAAATGTTGGAATTATAAAACGAGTTTTTATAAGTGTTAAAGTGAAGTATAAATGGATTTCATACGTGGACGAAATCTATAGATTTATAAATTGTAAAGTTATAAAATGAATAAATTTTGTAAAATAAAATATTTACAAGTAATTAACTTATAAATTGGATTTTGGCGTGTAAATGGGATATGGATAGAATTTGTTAACAAAGTGATTTTATAAGTTGAAGTTGTTATGAAGTATAAATGGAATTTATAAACGTTGTTTTATAAATCCGAAATCAACTTATTTTAATAAGTTTAATTATTATAGCTTATTAAAGGAAATATATTCACAATTTTTGACACTGGATAATCATTTAAATAAAATATGTAGGAATTGAATTGGGTAGATGAAGTATATTCACGATTTTGGACGGTGAATAATATATTAAAGAAATGTTTTGGGACAGTGATATTTTGAATAGAATTTAAAACGATTTAAAAATATTTTAAAATGTATTAAGTATCGAAACCGTAGATTTTAACATTCATTGTTGGAAAAGACATTTTCGAGAAATAGAAGGGAATGGTGGACTATAACACCGTTGTTATAGTAAATGATTTCCGAAAGGAAAAGTTTTGTACATTATTGGGATTTATATATCTATTTTAATTTCGAATCCCTATACTAGTGATTTAGGGTTGTCGTAGCGATGTTTTACGTAACATTCGTTTTGACTCAAATAAATGTGTTTAAGGGAAGTTTTCCTTAAAGAATAAAATATATACTTAATTTGGATTTAAGTACACTGAATATTTTCCAAATGTTGAGAATAAATGGATTTGTGAATTACTTATTATTGAATAAGTTGGAAATGTTTTCCAATATGAAGTGAATGTTTTTTGAGATTATATCTTTCAAAGATAAATTGAAAGTGAATGATTGAATCGATTTGAAAAATCGTATAAAATGTGAATATTTGGAAATGTAAATTCACAATGGAAATTTATAAGGGAATTTTTTTTTAAAAATAAACATTGATTTATTTTTGAAGTGTGGAAATAAATTTACGAATTTATAAGGTAAGGATTTATTTAATTGGTTTAAATGAACCATTTTGAAATGAAAGTTGTAAAGGTGAAAATAATTTGAAATTTGTTTTCAAATGGTTGAAGTGTGGAATATATATCTTGTAACGATATTTTTGGAAAATAAATAATTTGGAAAATTATTTGAAATCGGGTTATGTTGTGAATATTCATTGGTAGTTAAATAACCGACTATCAATATTGACCTTTGAGTGGCTATTTGTTGCGAATTGGTTGAAATTGAATGCTACACTTATTTTTAAATTATTGTGCTCGTTATTCGGATTACCCATTCCGAATAGTGATACGACGTAATGAATAGCATTGAAAACCGGTGGTGAAGACCGGGTATTTGTGAAAACGTTAGGATGACCTATCGATTGTCTTGGCACTGTTAGCTACGGTATGGAGATTTCCTTTGTGATGGGAAATTCGATCGGGATTGTGAATACCCGGATTGCAAGGGCTTCTTTGGAAGTGCCTTCGGTTCTGTTCGAGCCCGGAACAGACTTGTATGGTTACGTGTCTGAAATTATATTTTGAGATATAAAGCAGATTTCTTTCAAATACATCTCTGTTGGTGGTAGAGAATTTATTCTCTTAGCTTAATACCCTTCTCTGAGACGTACGAGCTCAGAGGTTTTGTAGTTGAAGGTTATCAGCGATATATTCCCAATTTGGTAATGTGGCATGCTGAATGTTGTTGTGTGATGATTATTTATTGATCATTTGTTGATCAAAGCATGGCTTTGTGAAAAAGCGTAGCTTTGTGGACGAGACTTCGTCAGACCTCACACCCCGGAAATGGTCGAAACAGAAATATGCGGCATGGTTATGAGGGTGCGCCCTTTAGGGTATTTCATTTCCATCTGGAAAAGGGTGGTCTCAGGTATGGAGCCCTAATGCTTAACCTATATGGTTGCTCCAATCTCATTTTTCTGTGTGGTTGTTGCTTGGTGATAAAGGGCCCTTGGATAAAGGTCCCAAAGGACCCGGGAGTGGCATACTCGAGTAGTAGTTACCTAGTTACAGAGGTAACCCGGCCTTGTGTTGGTAGAGATCCAGTTAGGTTCTTAGGACGTCCCACCAGAGGCGATCCCATGTGGCAGTAGGAAGTTCCTTAGCCTGGCCATTTGTTGGAAATCCAAATAAACAATACGAGCCTTGTACGGTTGTAGTTGTATTACCTGCCATTCACTTATGGTGGCGCCCCACTGTTTGGATGGTAGCTATAGTAGGTATAGTTTGGAATGTCTATGCTGGCTAAGATTTATATTCTACTTTCGAAATGTTTTCATCACCATGCACTAATAATAATATCAAAAAATGATTTGTTTGCGTATTAAGCACTTTGACTATCATAAGGAGAAATCTCCTCCAATTCTGCATTTGCATTGTGTGTGTGCGGGGAGGCCTTATGGTAGTTTCATTTTCCAAAAGCATTGCAGATATTTTTTCATTTCCATTGTTGTTGTTGTTTTTGAAGATAAATAACTGTTTTAAGTTCTCACACCAGTCTCATGACTGACCTGGAGTTTATTGTTCTCTTCCTAAACTCTGGGTGCCCATAGTTTTCCACACGTGCAGTCTTGAGTCAGGTTATCAGGTCATTCTGGATTCAGAAGTGCTTTGGAGCTCAAGTGGCGAGGTGGATGGCGAGACGTATTACTTGTATATGATATTATATTTTCCGCTGTAAATTCACTTGTAAGGACATGTTTGTATAGCTGTCAATTCTTGTATTGTGTTGCATATTGACTCTGATAATGTAATGTATAAAATGTACAATTCTTTGATTTGAAGATTATTCATTTATCTACTATATGTTGTTGCGCTACGACTCTGAGATTTTGATACTGTTTCTGTTCTGTTTCCTTATTTCTTCTATCTTTTTCTTCTACCACTTCTTTTTAACCCTAACAATTTTGTTTTTGGGCATTCAATTATGCGACATTTGATACAGTGGACCTAAGAATGCCGACCTTCGGATCCTGACAAAATTGATATGTTACAACTAGTCACGGTACGTGGCCTAGATCACAGTACTGAGGATCACTCCCGACCCCCTGCAACACAAGACCCGGACTATCCCTTACTGGATAATCCCGAGTGAGATCACCTACGGTTGGGATCAGCAACTGCCCACTAAGCTGAAATAAAAAGGGACATCTAGACAGGGATGACCTTACCCAGAAATAGGTGCTGCCCACCAAGACTTGCTGCATAACCCCTGATTTTCGATCATTCCCGGGAGATGAGGCTTGAGGCTAAGCGTTACCTTTTTAGAACATATCCCTTAGAATGCCCATCGTCCACCTGACGATGTTCCGAAAGCATTCATCCATACAAGTCCGTCCCGGGTTCGAACGGAACCGAAGGCACTACTCCTACTACATTCATTTTGGAAATATCCTCAGGATTAGTAGCGACTAGCCCTTGTACTTCACTACTCCATCTCCGCATCCAAACTCGTTTTCTACGAAAACGTACAAACCGGATCGAAGTGGTTTTGAAGAAATAAATCTAGATCCCGGTCTCTTCGAAACGATCAGCGCATTTGGCCAATATTGATAGCCGGTTATTTAACTATCAATTAACATTCACAAACATCCATCAAACAATAAATAATTTCCCAAATTATTTATTTATCCCAAAGTATCTTCACAAGATATACTTCTATTTTCAACCCTTTGAAAACAGTTTCAAACTACCTTCCTTTTTACAGAATAAATTTCTCAAATATTTTCTATTTCCACTGAAATCACCAAGCACAAAACTTTAGATTTTTAAAATAATTTAAAAACACTTTATTGTAAAATATGCTTTAACGCTTAAATTTAGAGAAAACTACTTTAATACTTATATATATATATATATACACACACACTTTAGGAATATTTAAAATAAGGTTACTTTATAAAATATAAAACTAGATTTTCTCCTTTAAAACAAAATACTAAGTCACCTTCCTCTTTTAAATAATTATTGTCATAATAAATTTTTGAAAAATACTCACTTTAGAATTTAAATATTTAGAAATAATAAATTTCCAAAACATGCTTTTTAAAAAAACATTAAAACTTTTATCTATATTTAAAATTTACTTTGAAAATGTACTTGGCTATTCAGGGAAATATACTTCTCTTCACATTCCTTGGAAATAGATGACTGTTTATTTTAAACAAATGTTCCCATTCTTTTAATACATTCCCATTGTGAATTTATTTTTCCCAAATATCCCCTGATATATTACTTCTCTTTTATAAACCCAGTTTACAAATTTCATAGCCATATTCTGCTTTAAAAATCTCGGTTTTACACACTTAAATAATTTCCAAATTGATTTCCAATTTACCCCATTTATTCCAAAATCCATTGATTTTGGATTTTATTCCTTAATTATGATTTAAAATAGTTTAACTGAAAATACCAATTTTAGATTTCCCAAAATTACTTCTTTATTCTTTTAAATAAATTTAAACCATAAATTTTAAAATAATTCTTTATTCCTTTAAATGATGCCTCTTAAGGTTCAAAATTCTATATTTCTCTGTTTATTCAAAATCCCGTTTCCATACTCGAAATTTATTTATTAAAATTTTAAAATTACTTTTAGTCTTTTTCAATTCATTCTTAAATTCATTTAATTTTTCTATAATTATTTCGCTTACAAATTCACTTCTTTTATTTTCTTTTCAAAATCCAATTTATATTTTTTTGGTAACTCATTATACTCAATATATTCAATCAAACCATAGCATTAAATATTCTAATATAATTCATCATAGAATATCAAATAATCGCAACAGAGAATATTAAATAATATTAAATAATTTAAATGTTGAGGAATCGAGTTGGATCCCTCCAACCTGTTTTCCCTGCATCCACAGACGTTAGCACAATACAAAATACCAATTCCACTTCGAGGTGGAATACCACGGTATATCAGATTAAATAAAATATTATCCGCTATTATGCTTCGCATAGGGTCTCATCCGCTATAAAATGCGGGAAATCAATCATTCCAAGATATATTATATACTATAATATAACACAATAAATCAATTCAATCATTCAACCAATTATTTAAATTTAACTATTTAATTAAAATTAAAATTCAGCTGAGTGAGATTAACTCACATTTGCATTCGTTTGCAGTCCACTTCAATTCTGTCTTGGTTTCCCGGTTTATAACCTTGTATAAACATTACATATTATTTTTTATCAACATTCGAGTCAATTTGAACGATTAAATTTCCATTTATATTTAATTAACTACACATTTTATTACCATAACAGAATTTAATTTACTAATAATTTAATTTAATCTAAACTAATAATTCCACTTTTCATACTCGAAATTTATTTATTAAAATTTTAAAATCACTTTTATTCTTCTTCTAATCTATAAATATTCATTAATTTAAATTAAACAAACTGATATACCTTACTGTATATATACTTTCTTATCTGTATATAATAAAGATAGTAATTTCTTAACTGTAAAACTTTTTTTCATTTTTATATTTATGTAAACTGTTTTTAAACTATATGTATTTTCTTCCCAAATCTGAATATACATATTCAGCAAATTTGAAATAAATAAACTAATAAAATAGACAATACCTAATTGCCTCCAGACCAACGCGGCATCCATGATACCCAATCCTAATCGCGCCGGCTTGAACCCTGCTGACCCGGCCTCGAGCTGCTCCCCTACCGCTTTGTAGCGCTGCACTGCCCATTAAGGGTCCTCGCGCCTTCACCTATTATCACCACTCCAAATCGCGCGTCAAAAGGCGAGGTCGACCTCCCCCTCTCGTGCGAACGAGATAGCCGATGTTCGACTCTTCACTGTGCCCTCACGACCGGAACATGAGTAGATTTGGGTGAATAGGCGATTCAAAATTGATTGACAATTTCATACTCGACCTGCTCTGATTCCCTAAAAAAAGTTTGTTCGAGCAAAAGGAAATTGCGAAAAGGCTTGACTTTGCTTGGCCTTATGTGTTGAAAGAGAAGAATCGATTTTTATTATATATTTTATTTTTAGGTCTGAAGTATCGGCCATGATTTTATTCTTTTATTTCTTCTGAATGGTAAAGAAGCTGCTCGCGTGATAAAAGAAAACGAAAGGAACAAGATGTGATGTGGATCAGAAAGTGGCTTGCAAAAGAAGGTTACAGTGACAGCAAAAAGTTTAGTTGTTAAATAATAAGGTTGAAAGTTGACTAGTTTAAATATTCAAATTAAATTCAAATTCAAATTGTTCCGATAAATGCAACTAAAAAGCTTAACCTCCTATCGAGGCGTGCCGCTAGGCATTCCTAATGTTATATCCCTATTCCAAATGCAATGGAAAATGTTTTGAGCTCTAATTCGATCGTATGGAGAAGATAGCTTTTGAATTCGGTTAAAACATTGAATTCGATATAGATTTTAACGCGTTTATATATCGTACGCTCACACAACAACTCCGATCAATACGAAATTTGAAATCCGATAATAATACAATATTACAGATCCAAGGGAACTGGTTTCGTCGAATTCCGAGACTGTGCCTCGGAAGGCTATTTTTAAATTCAATTTAAACGATAAAATTTCAAAACTCAACAAATCGGTGTTAAATTTAATTTTACAACACTATTACCTTAGTATTACAAATATAAATTTTATAAGCTTTCAAATTATATCTTAATAGGCTTAAAATCCCAGATTTCATATTTTACCCAATTTCAAATTATTTAATTCAACAAGTTAATTATCAAATAAATAGTGATATTTGAATTCAAGTTAAAAATTAACTTTTAAATATTTAAAATCAATTAAATATTCTGATTTCAAATGCTTGAAAATTTTGGGTCATCACACCTGTACCAGCCTGGGCCAAGCCCATATTATGGCATAGTCGAGCGTATATGTGACCAGACCCACTCCTTTGGCCTTGGCCCTATAACTTCTTCACGTTGCAACCCCTATGCTTCATCTCCATGTTGTCATGCATATGTGATGCATACCCAAGTCAATTGCCACCAATATAGCCGAGCACATGTTCCACCTAAACCATGCATTTGAGTGATAAGGCAAGTTCAAGTCACTTTGCTCTTTATTGCATTGTATTTCAATTTGTTTCTATATCGTTTTGTGTTAAATATATTCATATTTTATATTGCATTGTCTAGTTTTGGTTGTTGTGACAAGATCATTATCTTGGCTCTCTCCACTCACTTGAATCCAATGTCGTGCTGTGTCGAGCTATCGTGCTTTTTGGAATCTATTCAGTGTGTTTTGATTTGCTAACTCCAACTTGAAAAGGTGAGTCTATCTCACTCTGACTTGTTTACTTATGAACTAGTGAATTGATGACAAGTATTTAGTAATTTAAATGTTTATGCAAGTTAATGATGATTATGTGATATGTTATGCCTTGTTATTACCATGTTAACTCTGTTAATTATCACCTGATATCCGATATATGACATTATATTGTGACATTGACATCATTTATATTTTTTATGCATATATTCACACTGCAAGTTCCCTGTTAGAATAGAATCACTATGGTTTGAAATGATACAAACCCAAACGGATATTAGAATAGAGAAAATCATTATGGGCCGAAATGAAAGGCCTGTGTGATTTTTATTTATCTTTATTTACTTGGGACTGAGGGTTTGAAATAAAAAAACCCGGGTTTTTCTTTTTAAACTGCGGATTGAAATGATATATATTTGTATCACTTGACCTTGGTTAGAAAATAATATACAAACCCCATGGTAAATTTTTAAATGATTTATATATATACATATATATATATATATGTATTTTGATAAGTATAGAATTTTGGTTTTAAAAATATATATTTTATGGTTTTAAGAGGCTAAATATTAGGTTCTGAATTTGTGAAATTAAGTATGTAAATTGAAGTAAATGTGATTTTTGACTTTAAATTAATTTTTAAAATGTAAGTAAATAGTGGAAATTAAATTTAAAGTTTTGAAATGATATTTGAAGCAAAATATTAAGTTTTAGTAAATTTAAAAGTAAATAAACAGTGAATTTGATTTAATAAATGAAAGTGAGCTTTAAATTGGTTATTTGATTTAAAAATTTTGTTGTGACAAATCATATGTTAAAATTTTGAAATATGAAATTTTGAAGTCTTGGATACGATTTATAAGTTTAAGATTTGCTAAAATTGAAGTTTTATTGTTTTTGAAAAGTTATAATAAAATCTTGAATTTTATTAATAGCGTTTTCAGAAATGTTGTTGTCTTATGACAGTTTTTTTAAATGCTATTGTTTTTGAATTTAACTATGTTGAAGTAACTAAATATCTATTACGGCATTTTATAAATGTCATTGTTCTTGAACTAAACTATTTTGGAAACTATACCTACGATAGCATTTTATAAATGTTGTCGTTCCTATAATTTGACAGTGTTTTGAAATATTATAGATTTCAACACTATTTGAGTTATATTTTAAAGTGTTAAATGATTAACCTTTGGAATTGATTATTTGTGAAATTTTAGGAGTTTGAATATATCTATATATATATATATATATTACTATTTAAATTTGAACTTTAGGAAATTTAAATTGAATTTGAATTTAAATAAGGTTTATTTGGTTATGTGTTAAATAGAATGAAATTTTGAAATGTATTTTGTAATGATATCTGGAATAATAAATGAATGACATACTTGATTTCAAAATGATATTTGAAATTGAATATTTGAATTTGAATTCAAATAATGATTGGACACTGATATTTTAAAAGGATATAATATTTTAATGATTGACATGGTTTTGAATGACATAATCTTTATTTTGATAAAGAATGTGAATTTGGAATGATAGTTGATTTTGATCTATTTGATAAATGAATATTTGAAGTCATATTTGTATGAAAGTACAGGATTTATGAAATGAATATTTCAAAACTAAATAATAATGAAGTTAAATTTGAGATATATGAAATTATAAAATTTAGTTATGAAATATGGTATATTAAAACTTCAAAATATATTAAAATTGAATAGTTTATTTTGTGGATTAAATCTGTATTTGAAAATGATCAGACTTGGAATGTTTTGTTGGGAAACTAAGTTGAATTGAAATTGATGGTTTGAATTGAGTTAAATTAGAAATTTGTTTTTGAAATGTTATGATTTTCAAAGTGTAATGATTTCAAGTATTTTGGTTTCGAAAGAGTTATAACTTTGAAAGTATTATGGTTTTTGACATGTGAACATATGTTTGAAATGGAAATGATATCGTATTCATTTGAATATAGTTTTGAATAAAAATAGTTTTGGTTTCGAAGTATAAACTATTTTGAAAGGGATATAGTTTTGAAATGAAATGATTTAATTTTTAAAGTGTAAACTATTTTGAAATGACCAAGGCGTTATAATTACGTTTCGTTGTTAAAAGGACGAGGATCAGAAGTTGTCATACTCTCTACCAACTCCGAAAACCACTTTAACAACCGTGTACACGGTTGAGATTCCAGAATGAAGTAGGATGGTGGCTACGCTCTTGAGGTGTATTATGGGGATCCGACTCCCGTAAGTTGGCTTAAGGTAGTTAAAACAGGAGCGATCTAGGGCCAAAAGGGGTATCTCCTCTGGTCGGACACACTTCTTCGATATTATACTCTAACTTGTGGTTGATTTGATGGCTATCCTCCGATTTTGATTTGGGAGTGTGTTTCGTGGTGAGTGGTTGCTACGTTAACACTAGCCCGTGTGCGTAATTGGTATATCTACCCTGGGATTGCCTTCTGTGCCGTGTCACCTACCATAGCGAGCCTTACTACGAGTTTCTATTTGTGTCGTACCTATGGAGTATCTTCTCATAGTCTCCCGATCAAGAGATATGCAGGTATTGTATAGACTACTGGCTCTATTACGTGTTAAGGACTACCTAACCCTTTAACTCTATTTTAAAGTAAGTTTATTTTACCGTGGAAATTATTATAGTAGTGCAATATTACTACACAGTAAATAGTTTAACGGATCCTTAAAGGATTGGCGATCCCAAGCGTCCTTTAAGTTACTGATGCATTTTTGTTACTGTTCACTTGAGTTGATTTATAGTTCATAAGTATTTATGTCCTGACTCAAGTGTTTTATGTTTTGCTTTACGGTCGAGTCAGACTGAGTGATTCAGCTTTGCTTAAAGACCAGCCATCCGTTTTGCTTTCAGTATCCAATGATTTCGGTGATGTATTCTGATTTGTACCTGATATATCTTGTTGCTCTTCTGTTGTATTTTATTTAACTCTGATGTATCTTATATATAAATAGTAGCTTCATGAACTACTATTTCTTTAACTTCCGCTGCGTTATTAAATACTCTGTGTCTGTGATATGTGATTATTTATTTACTGTATATTCTGAGATTTGCCAAATTTTATTTACAACGCGGTATTTTGAGCAATTCAAGTCTGACATGTGTGGATGCGAATGGTTGAAATATAGGGTTGTTACATGTGGTATCAGAGCTTTGGTAGCTCTAGGCAAAACTCAGCATATATGGAAAATGTATTTACAGAATCACTTTCATCCAAGTTTGAATCTCTTCCTTTACGACTCGATTCCTTTGAATTTTGGAACATTCCCTGCGGTTCCAAAATCCTTTCATGTCCCTCACTATTCATCTTCATTTGATTCTGGAGCATCCCATGACTCCACTTTGAATGATCTTTATAATGAGTCGGTAGTTCCGCCAATCTCAAATTGATTTGTAAAGGGGTGAAAATCCTTTACAATAGCATCGATTCACCAAAGATTTTATATCCTTGGTTTAGATGATAGTATCTCTTATAGTTCCAAACTATATCTCTTGAGATCGAATGTAGATTTGCTCCAGAAATTCACATTGATCTTATCCTTTAAGTCATGGTTGACCCGGTTAAGGTTGCCCGTGATTTATATAAGCTTATCCATCTTCCTATTCTGTTCTTTAATCATCTCTTTTTTGCTTCCAACTTATCTTCAAATCATTCTTGAAGTGTATTTGTAAACTAATATTTAAAATGTTTTATATATTATGCTGTTTGAGTTGTTGATGTTGATTTGGGTTTCTGATCGATTCGTCTGATCAACGCTATTGATTAAATTTCCAAAACACTTGAACAGAGCAAATGACACAATATGTTGTTTTTTTTAATTTAGTAGTGAAATATATTATAAATATTTTTTCTGGATTTTATTGAATTGGTTGTTAGGAAATAATGTTTGATTTTATATATCATTTTCTCTTGTTTCATAATAAATAATTGAACTATAAACATGGTTATAAATTTATTTGGAAATTTAAAATGAATTTAAAACTAGAATTTGAGAATTTAATTTCTAATGGTTTCAAATCTTTTATTTAAAGTTTTAAAAGGACGTATTATTTAAAGTATTTTCGAATAGAAATCTGTTTCCAAAGAATTTTAAAGTTTAAAATTAGTACTCTTCTCTTTGTCGCTGGAAAATAACTTTGGTGATGAATGCAGAATCATCGACATTCATTTTCGAGTTTCGAAGTGAGGAGACTGCTCTGTAGTCTTGCTATGTTTTTATTTTGGTAAATTTAATTAATTTAAATTTCTAAAATAAGACTGGATTTATAACATATACTGATATATGATTTAAATTTGAATGGATATATACAGAGTATATTTGCATTATTTATCTCTAAATAGTTTGGAAATTATCGGAAATTTGATTCCTAAAGTTTAATAATTTCAAGACTTGTATAAATATTCAAGCTTGAAATGATTAAATTAGAAAGTTTTATTGGTATAATAAACAATTCATTCTAATATAACTTACCTTAATTTACAGAAGTTGAATTTGTAATTGGATAATATACAATACAAAAAGGATTTTGTAAATAAAATTTGAGTGGTCATAAAAAATGTTATACACTTAAATTTTAGTTATAGAAAGATTAACAGAGGTAAATAGAGAAAAATGGGGTAATGGGATAATTTACAATATAAAATGATGTTAAAGGAACTAAGAATAATTTTTTTTTTGAGAGAAACAGATGTGTAGCATGACACTACACAGCCGGTTATATAGCATATAAAAGTAGTTAAAAATGCGATCAACAAGCCTGATCGCTGACCAAAAATAGAAGGGGGGGCTATACACCAGTCACACAGATTATCTATTACAGAGAGCGGAGATATATGTCTAATATAGCATAGTACATTTAGCAGTAACTAACTTGAGGATAGGAGCTACTAATGGAGTCTTGGTTGCCTACGGGTGGGTGCTATAGAGGAACTGCCAACCGATTCTACAGACGAAGTTCTGGAAGGTTGCAGTCTAAGCCGGAAAGGAGCTGAGAAACTCTGGCCTGTTAAAGAAGAATAATAATAAATAATGCGCTTGCACGTCCCCTCAAAATAAATTTAAAAAAGTATAATAGAGTAAATATATTTGACATTGGTCATAAAATATATTGACAGGAATAAATTTAATGGTAATTAGGAATAAAGAAGAATTAATTTTATTGGGTACATTATGAGTATAATAAATGTTTTTTTTCAAATCCATGATTTTAGAGAATGTTTATTTAAGATAATTAGATGATAGGATAATGAAATTAGAGATAGTTAAAATTTATTTAACTTATGTAAAATTTAATTTTCAATTTAAGTTTAAATTCTCATGGTTTCAAATTTATTATCTTATTTTGTTTTTCAAACTATATTTTGGTTGTCCTTAGTTCCCTTATCTTGCTACAGAATAGGGAGGCCATTGCTTATACCAGTCTGTTTAGAAATCTTTCTATAATCTTTGATAATCTTTGGTATATTTTTGAATCTGAGCAATGCTTGCCATCCATGGACCATCGGTCAAGCGGAAAGGGTGAATCATATTTTAAAAAATCTTTTCGTGCTTGTGTTCTTGATTCTGGAGGATCTTGGGAAGATCATCTCCGCCTTGTTAACCTTACCTATAACAACAGTTATCAGGTAAAATTTCAATCTTTTTGTCATCGTGTCTTAATCCTATTTCATTTTATCTTTTTCTGTGCTTTCATGCGCCTCATTCCTTTTCGGGACGTAAAGTTTTGAGCGGGGGAGAGGGTAACAACCCTGTGTTTTGTGATTATTTTAATTGTATCTTTTAATTATTTTAACTAAATTCCTGATTTAAAAACTTTATTTCATTTATTTAAAATGAATAATTTTGTATTTTAAATATAAATTTTGATTCTAATGTGAATTATAATTTCAAATACGAATAAATAGAATATTTTCCAAAAATGTGTATTTTGGTCAATATGGTCAAAATTTTGACTTTTCAATTTAAAATTAAATATTTAAATTTTATCATTTATTATGAAAATAAATTAAATGTCAAGAATACGGCTTTTCGTTTCGTTGAATCCAATGCTGTGTTGTGTCGTGCTATTGTGCTTTCTGGAATCTATTCAGTATGCTTTGATTCGCTAACTCCAGCTTGAAAGGGTGAGTCTATCTCACTCTGACATGTTTACTTATGAACTAGTGAATTGATGACAAGTGTTTAGTAATTTAAATGTTTATGAAAGTTAATGATGATTACGTGATATGTTATGCCTTGTTATTACCATGTTAACTCTGTTAATTATCACCTGATATCTGATATATTACATTATATTGCGACATTGACATCATTTATATTGTTTGTGCATATATTCACACACGCAAGTTCCCTGTTAGAATAGAATCACTATGGGTTGGAATGATACATATCCGAACGGACATTAGAATAGGGAAAAAAATTTATGGGCTGAAATGTTAGGCATGAGTGATTTTTATCTATTTTTACTTACTTGGGACTACGGGTTTGAAATGATAGAACCTGGGTTTATCTTTTTAACCTGCGGATTGAAATGTTATATATCTGTATCACTTGACCTAGGTTAGAAAATTATATACAGACCCCGTGGTATATTTTGAAATTATTTATGTATATATATATATATATGTATGTATGTATGCATGTATGTATGAATGTATTATGTATGTATGTATGTATGTATATGTATATGTATATGTATATGTATTTTATAAGTATAGAATTTTGGTTTTTAAAATATATATTTTATGGTTTTAAGAAGGCTAAATATTAGATTTTTAATTTATGAAATTAAGTATGTAAATTTAAAGTAAATGTGATTTTTGACTTTAAATTAATTTTTAAAATGTAAGTAAATAATTGAAATTAAATTTAATGTTTTGAAACGATATTTGAAGCAAAATATTAAGTTGTAGTAAATCTATAAGTAAATAAACAGTGAAATATTGACTTAATAAATGAAAGTGAGTTTTAAATTGAATATTTGATTTAAAAATTTTGTTATGATAAATCATATGTTAAAATTTTTAAAATATGAAATTTTGAAGTCTAGGACTATGATATATAAGTTTAAAATTTGCTAAAATTGAAGTTTTATTGTTTTTGAAAATTTATAATAAAATCTAGAATTTTATTAATAGAATTTCCAAAAATGCTATGGTCTTATGACAGCATTTTTAAATGATATTTTTTTGAATTTATCTATGTTGAAATAACTAAATATCTATTACCGCATTTTATAAACGTCATTATTCCTGAACTAAACTATTTTGGAAACTATACCTATGATAGCATTTTATAAATGTTGTCATTGCTATAATTTGACAATGTTTTGAAATATTATAAATTTTAACACTATTGAGTTATATTTAAAGTGTTAAATTATTTAACCTTTGGAATTGATTATTTGTGAAATTTCAGGTGTTTCAATATATATATATATATATATATATATATATATATATATGTATGTATGTATATTTTACTATTTAAATTTGAACTTTAAGGAATTTAAACTGAATTTGAATTTAAATAAGGTTTATTCGGTTATGTGTTAAATGGAATGAAATTTTGAAATGTATTTTGTAATGATATTTGGAATAATAAATGAATGACATATTTTATTTTAAAATGATACTCAAATTTGAATATTTGAATTTGAATTCAAATAATGATTGGATAATGAGGTTTTGAAAGGATATAATATTTTAATGATTGAAATGGTTTTGAATGACATAATCTTTATTTTGATAAAGAACGTGAATTTGGAATGATAGTAGATTTTGATCTATTTTATAAATGAATATTTGAAGTTATATTTGTATGAAAGTATTGGATTTATGAAATGAATATTTCAAAACTAAGTAATAATGAAGTTAAATTTGAGATATATGAAATTATAAAATTTAGTTTTGAAATGAGGTATATTAAAGCTTAGAAATATATTAAAATTGAATAGTTTATTTTGTGGATTAAATCTATATTTGAAATTGATAAAATTTGGAATGTTTTGTTGGGAAACTAAGTTGAATTGAAACTGATGGTTTGTATTGAGTTAAATTGGAAATTTGTTTTCGCAACGTTATGATTTTCAAAGTGCAATGATTTCAAATATTTTGGTTTCGAAAGAGTTATAACTTTGAAAGTATTATGATTTTTGAAAGGTGAACATATGCTTGAAATGGAAATGATATCGTATTGATTTGAACATAGTTTTAAAAAAAAAATTGGTTTCGAAGTATAAACTATTTTGAAAGGGGCATAGTATTGGAATGAAATGATTTGATTTTTTATGTGTAAACAATTTTGAAATGACCACGGCGTTATTATAATGTTTGGTTGTTAAAGAGAACAGGATCGGAAGTTGTCATACTCTTTGCCAACTCCTAAAACCATTTTAACAAACGTGTACGCGGTGGAGATTCCAAAATGAAGTAGGATGGTGGCAACATTCATGAGGTATATTACGTTGACCCGACTCTTGTGAGTTGGCTTAAAGTGGCTAAAACAGGAGCAATCTCGGGCCAAAAGGGGTAGTTCCTCTGGTCCGACACACTTCTTCGATATTATACTCTTACTTGTGGTCGATTTGATGGCCATCCTACAATTTTGATTTGGGTGTGTGTTCCGAGGTAGGCGTATGTGGCTGCTATATTGCCACCAGCCCGTGTACGTAATTGGTATATCTACCCTGGCATTGCCTTGTGTGCCGTGTCACCTGCCATAGCGGGCCTTACTACGAGCTTCTATTTGTGTCGTACCTATGGAGTATCTTATGATAGTCTCCCGATTAGGAGATATGCAGGTATTGTATTGACCATTGGAAATATTACGTGTTAAGGGCTATATGGGTAACCCCTTAATGCTATTTTAAAGTAAGTTTATTATACTTTAGACATTATTATAATAGCGCATATTACTACATAGTAAATAGTTTAACGGATCTTTAAAGGATGGGCAATCCCAAGCATCCTTTAAGATACTGATGCATTTTTGTTACCGTTCACTTGAGTTGATTTACAGTTCATAAGTATTTATGTACTAACTTGAGTGTTTTCTGTTTTTCTTTATGCTCGAGTCAGACTGAGTGATTAAGCATTCAAGACTCACCTTTTGAGATGGAGATTTGCTTGAAGATCCAGCCATCCATTTTGCTTTCAGTATCCAGTGATTTCAGTGATGTATTCTGATTTGTACCTGATATATCTTGTTGCTCTTCTGTTGTATTTTGATTAATTCTGATGTATCTTATATATATAGTAGATGTATGAACTACTATTTCTTTTACTTTCGCTGCATTATTAAATACTCTGTATCTGTGATCTATGATTATTTATTAACTGTATATTCCAAAATTTGCCAAATTTTATTTACAACGCGATATTTTATGCAATTCAAGTCTGACATGTGCGGATGCGAATGGTTGAAAATATCGGTTGTTACAGATGCCTTTTTCCTCATCTTTTGCCGATGGAGCATTCGACGATGTTGGATCGGTGTTGACAACGTATGCTTTCTGAACCTCCTTCTGCTTTAGCGGCTCTAGGCAGTCCTTCTAAATGTGCCTATGCTTATCGTAGTTATAGGTTTTCTTCCCCCGGCTTTGCAACCATTACTATAATGGACCTTCTCACTACATTTTTAGCAAACTACATCAGGTCGGACGTTCTTTTTTTGACCATCTATGTTCTGACTACTTCCGCTATTTGTTTCCCTTCTTCTTGCCTCCCTAGCCCAATTTCTGCTTTGATTCTTCTTTAGGAATGATGGTTTTTGCTTTTGGATATAGACTTTCATGACACAAGGCTTTCTCGACTATGTCTCAAAGGTCTTGTCAATGTGGCCCATAACATTACCCAAGTAGTCGTCCAAGCCAATGATTAGTTTCTCATTTCTCTTTAATGGAGTGTCGACAATGGATATCCCATATTCCAATAGAGCATCCTCAGCGGCATAGTTGGAAAGAGTCATATCCCCTTACTTCAGATCCATGAGCTTACAGAACAGACCAAACCTTCGAGGTGCAGGAATAAATTTCTCCTCGAATCTGACTTGGAACTGGTTTTAAGTGAACGGATCTACGGGGGAGGCAACCCTTGCTACATTTCACTAGTTCATGTCTCACCATTGAAGCTGTTGGGAAGCCAATCACCTTCATTCAGCTCTAAGTTGTAACGACACGGAATTTTAGGTCGCTAGATTTGAACATTTAATTCGTTTTAAATGTTGTATTTGTCTTATAATTTGGTTTTGAAGTAAAAAGACCTAGATTAAATTAATAGAATTAGTTAAATTTCAAATATGGGAAATTCAATTGAAATTTGAATAATAATAATTTAATATTAGAATTAGGATAATCGGTGATTCTGGGTGTAAATAGATATAAAAATAGATTCTAAATTTTAATTTAAGTCTATTTGGATTTGATTTATGATATTGGACTTTTGGATGGAATTAAAAGTCGATAGGTTGAATTTGGAATTTTATATTAATTTAATAATGGAATTTAATAATATAATAATGTCAATAATTAGATTTTAATTTAAACTGAGTGAGAATGATTTCTAATGCGAATATAAATTCTATACGATTTAAAATAGAGTTAATAAAATTTTAAAAGTGAAATTTTACGTGATTTCGACGATTTTCAAAATCGCTCGAATTAACCGACGAGTTAAAATAGCCTTCCGGGGCACAGTCTCAGAATTCAACGAAACTAGTTCCATTGGATCCGTAATAGTTAGTTATTATTGGCTTCCACTTTTCGTAGCAATCGGAGTTGTCGTTTGACCTTAGCAGCTCAAAATGAAAGAAACTATTTTAATCGATTTAATTTAAAATTGATCGTTTATTTTCGTAACTCGTGCATATGATCGAATTAGCTTCCGAAACACATTCCATTGTGTTCAGAACGTAGGTAAAACCATAGAAATGTCTGTTGGCACGCGTCGTTTGGAGATCGTGTGAAAAAGTTGCTTTAAAGTGAATTAAATAATTAAATAATTGGTTATACGTTTATATATACACATTTTCTATGGGACGAAACCCTAGTATTTTTGAGCCACCGTCTTCATTCATTTCAATGGTTGTAACGTTCCTCCTTCTTCTTCATTTTTCTCCAAATCCACGCAATTATTCGCAAATCTTCCAACTAGTAAATCGTAGAGAGCGTCGAGATCTTCGATTCATAGGGTGGAGATGGGTTTCCGTCGACCAGAGGAGGAGGATAGCGGCTGCGTTCGTGCTGGGTTCGTGCTCGTTTTTCAAGATCTGAGGTTAACCGAGCTCGACATGGCTTCAGGCGATGCGTCTTGTGGCGAAGGCGGTTCGTTTGGAAGGAGCCGATCGTTCTCTGGTGGAGGGTAGTGGCCGTAGTAATCGCGAGATTATCGATGACTACAGGTTCGTGACTTTCTAGAAACGCGTGTGATGTAGAAGATGAGTTTTTTGTGCGGTCTGTCTTTGTTTGGTAAATATAAATTAAAATAAAAAAGAAAATTTGTTTTAAAATGTTATTCAAACTTTAATAATTCGTAACTTGAACATACGTTGTCAGATTTCAACGAATTTAGTAGCACCGGAACCGCAGAGACAAGATCTAGGTAGTGGAGCAATTCTGGGATCGTTCTGAGCAAGTAAAAATTTAGGTTAACTTGAACGCTGTTCGATTTAATTTAAATTTGAACACTCGTCGAAAACCCAAGGCGAGTTAATCTCACTCACATCTGGATACGAGTATTTTAAATAGTTAATATTTAAATGTTTGATTGTTGTTTAGCTGAATATGATAATTATCATCAAATTGAATCGATATTTATTGGTTGTGCTAATATCTGTGGATGTAGGAAAATAGGTTGGAGGGATCCAACTGGATTCCTCACAAGCAGAAATTTTGTTCATTTTCTGTGATATAGCTCATTGATATCCTGTGATAAATTGGTTTAGATCTTGTTATGCTGTGTTTCATTTATATACTGTAATAGATTAAGTTGAAAATTAAATTGTGTTGTGCTATGATTGGGTGAATACAACCTGGGAATTTAAATATAAATAAAATAAATTGGGTTTAAAGGAAATTAAAGAAATTCTTAAGTAAAGAATTTAGAAGGAATTAAATTCAAGAAATTGGTTGGTAATTTGAAGTGTTTGAAATTGTCACTCTAAAGGGAAAGGTGAATTGTTTAAAAGAATGGCAAGATTTATTTTTAAAGGATGTGAAGTGTGCTTTCTCCTGGATACTTTAGTATGTTTTTAACAAAAGCTTTCAAATATATATTTGCAGTTTAAATATGTTTAGAATATTTTAGAAAGAAATGTCACTTTAAATTGTTTAAAGTGTAAGTAAATATTTATTTATGTAATATGGTAATTAATTTTTTTATAAAGTAAAGTAGTATTAAGTTTTCAAAAGAAAATTATAATATAAATAATTGATTTAGTAACATTATTTTTAAAAGTTAAATTTGACTTAAAGTACGTAGGAAACCTCTATATATTTCCCTAAGTATTATTTTCAATGAAGATATTTCTAGAAGCTTTATTTTAAATATTTTTAATATATATATTTGTAAGTGATTTCCAGGAAATAGTAATGTGTTTACAAATAGAAGCAGATTATTTGTAAAAAGAATGGAAAGGCATTTACGGGATAAACATAAAAATTGAATTGGGGTAAATCGTGTTGGATTGATAAAAAGAATTCTTTGGGTTATCCTAGAATAGCAGTATATTCCTTGAAAAGCCAAGTACACTTCTAAAGCCAGTTTTTGAAAGGTTAGAAGTTGTATTAAAGAATGTTTCAAGAAATGATTTAAGTTATAAGAACTTTAAAAGTAAGCATTTATCAAATTAGATATAGAAGTTATTATTTTAATGGTAAGTAGTATTATGTTTAAAAGAATATTATTAACATTTATACTTTATAAATGGTTATATTTTATAGATAATCAATTAAAGTTTTATTTGAAACTTGTATAGAATTTCATAGCTTTATTTCAAGATCCAGTATGACTTAACTTTATTTTGAATATAATAGTTTATATTTTATTAAGCAGTTTTATTCGAGATATATTTAAAGGTGTATATATATATATATTAAATTAAGTATGTAAGAATTTTTAAATATAAAATGAAGTATTCAAATTATTTTAAACCTTAAATATTGGTACTTGGATATTTCAGAGGAAGTAAAGATTTGGGAATCTATTCCATGAGAAAAAATTGGATTTGAAAGTGTTTCAAAGGGATTTTGAAATGGATTTATATCTCGCAAGATATTTTTGAGGAAATAAATAATGTGGGAATTATTTATTGTGTGATGGATGTTTATGGATGTTAATTGATAATTAAACCATCGACTATCAATATTGGACAAATGCGTTGATTGTTTCGAAGAGACCGGGATCGAGATTAATTTCTCGAAAACCACTGCGATCCAGTTTGTACGTTTCATGGGAAAAACGAGTTCGGAGTCGATGATGGAGCAGTGAAGTGCAAGGGCTAGTCGTTACTAATCCTGAGGATATTTCCAAAATGGATGTAGTAGGAGTAGTGCCTTCGGTTCCGTTCGAACTAGGGACAGACTTGTATGGATGAATGCTTTCGGAACATCATCGGGTGGGCGATGGGCATTCTAAGTGAAACGTTCTAAAAGGTAACGCTTACCCTCAAGCCCATCAACCGGGAATGACTGAAAATCAGTGGTTATGCAGCAAGGCTAGGTGGGTAGCACCCATTCAGGGTGAGGTCATCCCTATCTAGATGTCCCTTTTTATTCGGCTTAGCGGTGCGGTTGATGATCCCAACCATGGGGTGATCTTACTCGGGATTATCTAGTAAGGGGTAGTCCCGGCCTTGTGTTACGGGGGATCAGGCATGGTCCTCAGTGTACTAATCTAGACCAGGTACTGTGACAGGTGGTACCCCACTGCCTAGTCATTAGTTGGAAATCCATTCTCCCTACGCGCCTTTTACGATTTTTTTGTATTACCCACTTTGTGGCTAGTAGCGGGATTTTAATCATGTAACAATTTTGGCTATTTTATAAGTATTTGTATATAGACCCTATTTTGATATCAGAGGATTTTTATAAAAAGTGTTTTAGCTATCGTAAGGTAAAAACCCGACATGTTTATTTGTGACGTGGTCTTACGAGATGCTTTTGTTTTCAAAAGAATTTTTGAAACTTTAATAATCAATTTGGGTGCATTATTATCAGCTAGTACAGACTGCGGGTGTTATTTCATTATAATCTCGGGTCATACCGAGTATTATATGTTCAAGATAGGGTGATATGCAGCAGGAGAGGAGCTGGAGTCCGAGATGTATTATCCGTACTTGTATATATCCAGTTCTGTGGTTGTTTGAGATTGTGTGACTGGTAATTGTTGTTTGCTTGAGATACTCTGATGATATACTGGATAAAATAGATGTAGTTTTCATTTTGTGTAAAGATCTGATATTATATATCCGCTGCGATTGTGAGATTCTGATATTGTTTAGTTCCTTCTTCTTCAACCTTCTTTCTTTTTCCTCAACGATCTGTCTTTTCCGGCACTTGATCGTCGGCATATCATACTATGGGGTATTTTGTGTCGATTTTCGAGGGTCGAGAAGGGCGAGTCATCACATAAGTCCTCAAAAATCCTTTTGAAGATATCAAACCAATCTGGCACTTCCATCGCTTACTCCATTCCTTGGAACGGTTTTCCACTATGACTAGCAAATTCCTTGTTCAATTTAGCGAAATCGGCTTTGGCGCCTGCCTTGGAGCACCAACATTTGCAGCAGCATTCGAAGGGGCCACTTGAGAATTTTGCAGCATGTTCCTTATTACAGTGTTAAAAATTGTCTACAAATATGGATTAGTAGCTCCCAATCCAGCTACTTCCTCGACTCCAAAGATGGAGTTCCTAATATTGTTCCTTGTTTGGCGACTCATCATTCAATCTGTAATATGGATGATTAGTCTCTCTAAACGGAATTCTGCTTAAGTAGTACTTGTGTGTGCAGTCCAACTTATATACAATATACTATTATATAGTTTTGAAAATTATTATAACAAGTCTGCGCTCCCCTGTTTGCGTGTACACATACACACACTATCTCTCGGTCTAGTCTAAGGCGAGAACTCCCACCCAATCTATACTGGATCATGGTTTTCCTTAGGTTAAATTATTCAACCTAAGCTCTGATATCAAATGTGACAACCGTCCCACATCGTCGACACCCAGTATAACGCATAAGTGTGCTGTAGCGGTGCTCGGTCGATGCAAAACGATCATTAGTAGTTGTAAAGAAAAGAACTTGTCGTATATCTTACATCGCATCAAATAAAGTATAACATCAAAATATTTCAGATATAAAACAGGCAAGACAGTAAATAACTTAATGAATCACTACATCACAGTATATATATCCATACAATATATGGCATAAGTGGTAGAGTTATACATCTGATAATAACTCATAAATAACTGTCTCTAAATAGTAAGGCACTAGCAAGCTTCATAGTGCTCTTAGTAGAGTAGCAAATGAGTATATATAATAATATGATAATAACCATCTGCTTGCCACCAGTCCAGCTCCAAGTGCTTAAGAGACCTAATATCCTTTGTCACGACCCGTTTCTCCATACCATTTGAATGGACAATAAACCACACATGTCTAACTCAAATTGCTCGAAAAGACAGAATATGAAGGGTAATAAAGAAAATAAAACAGGATAGAATCTCACACGAATGAAATAATATATAATATTGGAAAAATATCTTTACAGCAGAAATTTTTTACATCATACATATATAGTTTAAATTTATTTTTAATTTATTGTTATTTAATATATTATTGGATATAAATTCCCAGTTAGTTTCCCGTTAATGATAATTAACTGTTGTAATTTATTTGATTGAATTGGATGAAGATTTTGATGGATGTTTGGTAGTTGATATTGGATGATTGGATGCTATGTTTAATTTATATAGTTGTTATCACACTGCAAATTCCCTATGGGTTGAATTGATATATACCCGAATGATCTATAGAATAGAGAAAAAAATTTATGGGTTGAAATGATAAACTCGAGCAATTTTATGGATTTATTTAATTCGGGATTGCGGTTTGAAATGATTTATAACCGTAAAATTTAATTGTGGATTGAAATGATAAATATCTGTATCACTTGACCCAAGGGTAAAAAATTATATACGAACACCGGATTAGTTAAATTAAATGATTTTGAACCTTTGAAATTTTGAATTTAATTGACTAGTATTTTGGAGAAGAAATTGATTTATATAAACCGAAGTATTTTCGATAATCCAAGTGTTAATGTGAAAAATGATTTGATTTAATAAAATTGTTCATAGGATTTAAATTGGAATTTCAAGGTTGAAGTGTCAAATATAAATAAATATAGTGTAATTAAGTTATTGAAATGTTTTGATATATCTTTGAAATCTGTTTAAGCTAATTTAAACTGCTTTGATCAAATTTACTATTTTAATAAATTTTATAACTATTTTAATTTATTTTAAATCTATTACAACCTATTTAATACAATTTAACATATTTAACCTATTTTTAACCAATTAAATCTATTTAATCTATTTTAAATCTATTTAATATAATTTAAATCTATTTAATATAATTTAAATCTATTTAATATAATTTAAATCTATTTAATCTATTTTAAGTTTGTTTAATCTTTTTAAAATCTGCCTAATCTATTTTGAATCTATTTAATCTATATTTAACCTATTTGATCATTTTTAAACTAATTAAATCAAAATTTTAAGACTATTTAAGCTATTTTAAATCTTTTAGAACTATTTTAAAAAAACTACATAAACTATGTATAATCACCTAAACTATTTTATAAAATTTCAAACCGTGTAAAGTTGAAGTATTTATATTTAAATCCTTGATGATGAGACAACAAGAGTTGGAATTTGGAATTGACATCTTTTGTGAAATGACATATTTAAGTGAATAAGATGATTTTTGAAATAAAGAATTAATTAACATAACTTATCGATAATTTAAAAGTGGATACGATTTGAAAGTGAATGTGATTTTGAAAGTGAATATGATTTCGAAAGAGATATGATTTGAAGTTGAATATGATATTTTGATATAAATTATGAATTTACTTTTGTAATGTAAAAGAACCATCTGGTTAGAAATAAGCGTTTGGTTGTTAAAGGATATTTTCGTACTCTCTGCCAATACCGAAAACCACTTTAACAAATGTTACATGGTAGAAATTACAGAAATGAAGTAGGATGCTTAAGTGAACGATTCTTATGTGGTATTTACGTGATCTTAACTCCCGGAAGTCAGCTTGATTTGGCTAAAATCAGGAGCCATGCCGGGCCAAGTGAGGTAAATCCTCCTATCGGACACACTTCTTCGATACTATATTCTGACTTTGTAATTAACTTGGTGGCCACCCATTGTGTAACAACCCGGTACTTCGCAACAATTAATAATCGACATTTAAACGATTAATATTGTCGCAAATTTCCATTTGAAGTTTTTAAATTTAGTTGAAATTCTTTTATATATGGTTAAAAGGATTACTGGGCTTTGAATTCTCGTCCCACTTAATTGTTTGATGCCGTGATAATAATTAAACCCCCCCTTTTTCATTTCTCGTTCATTAACCCTAAAACGAAAACAATCGAACGAAAATGGCGGCATCTCGTTTTCGTTCTTCTTCTTCGATCGTTCTTCATTCCTCTGTAAAAGCTAGGGCGCATAAACAATGGCAGCTTCGTTAGTTCGCCGACCTTCAACAATTAGGGCTTTCAACTTCGATGATCTTCTATTTACTTCGGCTCCTTCGATTTGGCAAACCAGGTGAGTAATTTATATTGCTCACATCTAATTCGAATTTTGTTCGACCTTGTTTGCTTTTACTATTTTCGTAGTCTTCGGCTTCGATTTGATTTTTTTTGTTCGTTGTTGATACTTTTCTGCCTTGAGTTGATTTTGGGGCTGTTGATTTTTGGATTATGGCTTTGATTTCTCGGCCCTTGTGAGCTCCGTCTCTGACCATCTCTGTGTCCATCTCTTACCTGTCGCACTTGCAGTATATTGATATTTTGCAGTTGAACACTTGTTTGTTGTTTTGTTCACTGACTTACCCACGTTGATGCTTGAATATGGTCTCTGACTCAGGTTGAAGCATGATTGTGTCTTCATTTTCTTTTGTCACACTATTTTTATAACTGTTGTTAATAGAAGTTTCGGGGTCGAACTTGTCGCCACCTCTCTTGAACTTGTGTTACTGATGCATTTAGCTCGTGTAGTCTTCATTAATGTGCTGCCTGCATTTACAAATGTCTCTGACCTTTTAGGCACTCAGACCCTATTCCATTGTTGATGTGTATCCCTATATTGTGTGAGATTGCAACACTATTTGTTGTCTCTGTTTGCCCATTTGAACTCTGCTCGCTTTCATATCATGCCTGGTTTGAGTTTTGAGGTTACTACATGTATTCATACATGTGTATATACCTGTTTATGCACCGTCTTCCTGTAGATGTAATTGTTGTCAGTTGTTTAAACTCTGTTCACTTTAAGCATTTTTGCTGATTCACTGCAACTTTGGTTTTTTGGCATTATTTAATATGTAGATACACTTGTGCTTGTTTGTGCAATTTGTTACTGCCTGTTTTTATTTGCACATGGACTTTGAGTTGTAGCCCTTTCCACTGTTGCATTATGTTGCGCACTGTATTGATTTTTTCCGTCACCGCTGTTGTGAGATGTGTTGTTATATTTTTCCTTGGTGCTTTCACATTCTCCATGTTGTACTCATGGGGTGACTGCAGTTCTTAGTTGCAGCCTGCCCTTGTGCTTGTGTGTGTAGTGCCATACCCTTGGTGCCCTCACCCTCCTCCTATTTTTGTAGTTGCATACTTGTTATGCATTTTTCATGTTTCTTTGGTATTATTGCAGTGTATATGAGTTTGACTCATATTTATGCATTGGTAGGTGTTACATTTCTGGTCAATCTTTGTACTTGTGTCACTGATGTCGGCTTGCCTTATTCATTTCTCAGTCGAACTTTGGTTCATTTTACAGTGTCATCCCCCATGTAATTTGCAGTTGCCCTTGCATACTTGTGGTGGCTGTAATTTTATTGCAGTTTGCCCTTGATTGTTGCCGTTGCGTTGAGTCACTGACTTGACCTCTTGCACTTTCGTTGTTTCAGTTTGATACTCATCCTTGACCTGTTGCACTGTTTCTGGTCATTCTTGTTGCCTCTTTTTGGTTGCAGTCTTGGCCTTGTTAGTTTGCATTGCATTAATACATTTGGATTTTTTCCGAATTTCCTTGAGTTGAACCCAGTATTTTGGATTTGACCTTGTGTTCGTTTGTGAATTTTCATTGTGTACCTGTCACCATAGTGGCAGGGCAGTGCACGCAAGCGTGAATTGCAGCCACACGGTATTCATTGGGTACATCGTCACTGTACCGGCAAGGCAGTGCACGCAGGCGTGAACTGCAGCCACATGGTATGGCTTTTATGATATTCAATTTTGTTTTGATTTATTTATCTTTTGCATATTCCATATGCTGTAGTGGCGAGGCGGTGCACGTGTGCGTGTCCTGCAGCCCTACTCAACTTAATATTTTAATTGATATTTCAATGGTTTGAACTATTTCGTTTATTCAATCCAATATTCTGAATTTCATTCTGATTTGGTTAAATTTGCTGATTTGTTGTTTAACACTGCTACGTGTTATATTTATCGTTATCCGATTTCTTTATGTATGGATCGGATAGACGAAATTATTGTGACTATCGTCTATTCATTAATTAATTATTATTGCTTCTGTGCACTAATAACTGAGTTTGAATTAGACTGACCCGAGTATTATTTTCTTTTGAATTTAATACTCGGGTCAGACCGAGTATTTCAGGTTGTATATATTCTGCTTTGGGTTGCTGCTAGAGCTATGAAGTTCTTTCATATCTTTTGGAGTAGTCGTCGTCATTTGTAGTAGTCTGTATAATTGTATAGGAAGATATGTATTCATATATATTATATACGTTCATGAACTTATATATGTAACTTCTTTGAGTCGACTGTTATAGTTGTATCATATGTACCGTGTCAAATGTGTTGTAACTGACATCAGTTATTGTATATATGAGACTTTCTGTTTTATCTATGTTCCGCATTTATATTATCTGTGTTATTATTTATATTTACTGTTCTAAACTATTATGAACCATCGTAGTTCGTTTTATACTGGAATTGGGGAATTTCGATGGGAGAAAATAAATCATAGATGAAAAATGAAAGAATATATATTTATATACCACTCCTATCGAGATAACCAATACTAGTATAAGGCCTAACTATTGATGGTTGCTCCTCAACAACCTTATTCTCCATGCTAGTTGACAGCACTACACCGTAGTGTTCTTGGCTAGCGTGGGTATAGAGGTGGGGCGTCATAGCTTGGTATCAGAGCCAGGGGTTTAGAACAAATATAAAACATAACTTAGATAGAACATATGTACAACTATTTGTCGATATTTTATCTCTCATCTTTGCATATGATTATCTTTGATTGTTAGGTATGAATTCCTAACGCTTATTCATGTGCCTTTGATTTTGATTTCGTGAAAGTATTTTGGCTTCGGCCTCCGTGTGCTTTGCGAACTTAAGTTGAATTCTTTGATGATGATGTTGATTCGTTTTGTACTCGACTATGGCCATTAATTGTTGACTTCGACATTGACTTGATTTTTATTTTTGTTGAAGTCATTTATGCATTTATGCTCGTTCTGCTTTGTTTTTCCAATTGTTAATCGATTCTTCTTTTCCGATTAGTTGTTATCTTCTTTGTCGACTTTGATAACTTCTATTTCTGGAATTTTTGGGTATTTCTACTTTGATGGATTTAGAATCGAATTCTTTGGATTTTATTCACGTCTTCGAATGTCAATTTTAGTGAATTGATTTGGTTTCCAAAGTTAATCGATTCTTGTTAATTCCCTGATTTGTTGTTATCATTTATTAGCAATTTTGATAACATTTTCCTCGGGATTTTAGTGAACATACTTTTTGATGGATACAGTATCGATTTCTTCGGATTCTATTCACATCTTTGTATGTGAGTTCTTGTGATTGATTGTTCCTACAATTATTTTTGTGATTTGTCACTTTAAAAATATAAAGGTTTTCTGTACTAGTAGTAAATATCAAAACCCTTTTCTCCAAACGATTTCAAAACTATTTTACTACAAAGCTCTTTTCCTAAACCATTTTCCAATCTATTAGTATATACTAACCTTTAACTCACTCGTATGAGAAATCTAATTAAACGACTTAGTAAAACGAGTGGTATATAACGCTTGCGTTTACTTCGCCGGTTAATTCTTGGACTTATTCGATTGAATCTCTTGTGACAATTTTCTAGTGAAGATTTATAGTTTGTTCGTAAATATTTAAGTTAAGCAAGTGGTTATGGGACATGAAGCTAAACTTTTATATTTACTAGCTTAGTGTAATTGACACTTCTCGTTGATCTTGACGATCACTTTATGAATTAGACTAGCAATTGTCCGATGTCTCTTTCATTGCAAGGTTAGGCTAGACACCACTTGTGTGATTTCACTCACACATACCTTTCTGCTTTTTGGTTAGCCTAGACACCATTTGTGTGATTTCAATCACACATACCTTTTTGTTTGCGAGGTTAGGCTAGACACCACTTGTGGGATTTCATTCACACATACCTTTTTGCTTTTTGGTTAGCCTTGACCTCATTCGGGTGATTCAGACACATCCATATGGGGTAGCTCCCCATGGTCTTCGGACCGTCATGTGATAGGCCTCTTTCTTTTTCATGATTTTCTGGATTTCTTGTGTTGATTTCTGGAATTTATGTCATTGACTTGTTATGAGTACAAGTTTCGGGTATGATGCCCCTTTGGATCTTTGAGAAGATTCTTGTGATATTGATTGATATCGGGATGATTATGACGATCATCTTTGTGATTTAGACTAGCGATTGTGTGATGTCTCTTTCTTTGCTTTCTGGTTAGGCTAGACACCACTTGTGTGATTTCGTTCACACGTACCTTTTTGCTTTTTGGTTAGCCTAGACACCATTTGTGTGATTTCGTTCACACATACCTTTTTGCTTTTTGGTTAGCCTAGACACCATTTGTGTGATTTCATTCACACATACCTTTTTGCTTTCTGGTTAGGCTAGACACCACTTGTGTGATTTCGTTCACACATACCTTTTTGCTTTTTGGTTAGCTTAGACACCATTTTTGTGATTTCATTCACACATACCTTTTTGCTTTCTGGATAGGCTAGACACCACTTGTGTGATTCCATTCACACATACCTTTTTGCTTTTCGGTTAGCCACCATGAGATAGCGTCTCTATTTGCGTTGCACGTGTTAGTGAGTTTTCATGCTCACGTGTAGGTAAGTTTTCATGCTCCCGTTCTCGCTTTGCGTTATACGTGCTGATGAGTTTTCATGCTCGCGTGTAGGTGAGTTTTCATGCTCCCGTTCTTGCTTTGCATTACACGTGCTGATGAATTTTCATGCTCGCGTGTAGGTAAGTTTTCATGCTCCCGTTCTCGCTTTGCGTTACACGTGCTGATGAGTTTTCATGCTCGCGTGTAGGTGAGTTTTCATGCTCCCGTTCTCGCTTTGCGTTACACGTGCTGATGAGTTTTCATGCTCGCATGTAGGTGAGTTTTCATGCTCCCGTTCTCGCTTTGCGTTACACGTGCTGATGAGTTTTCATGCTCGCGTGTGGGTGAGTTTTCATGCTCCCGTTCCCGCTTTGCGTTACACGTGCTGATGAGTTTTCATGCTCGGGTGTAGGTGAGTTTTCATGCTCCCGTTCTCGCTTTGCGTTACACGTGTTGGTGAGTTTTCATGCTCGCGTGTAGGTGAGTTTTCATGCTCCCGTTCTCGCTTTGCGTTACATGTGCTGATGAGTTTTCATGCTCGCGTGTAGGTGAGTTTTCATGCTCCCGTTCTCGCTTTGCGTTACACGTGCTGATGAGTGTTCATGCTCGCGTGTAGGTGAGTTTTCATGCCCCCGTTCTCGCTTTGCGTTACACGTGTAGGTGAGTCTTCATGCTCTCGTGTAGGTGAGTTTTCATGCTCCCGCTCTCGCTTTGCGTTACACGTGCTGATGAGTTTTCATGCTCGTATGTAGGTGAGTTTTCATACTCTCATTTGAGTTTCCATACTCCCATTCGAATTTTCATACTCTCATTCGAGTTTTCATACTCCCATTCGAGCTTTCATGCTCCCATTCGAGTTTCCATGCTCCCATTCGAGTTTTCATGCTCCCATTTGAGTTTTCATGCTCTCATTTTATGATATCTGGATTTCTTGTGTAGATTTCTAGAATTTGCGTTTTCTGGATTTCTTGTGATGATTTCTAGAATTTGTGCTTCACCAATTTTCGTGATTTCTATTGATAAGTTTTATCAATTTTTGTGCAATGGTGAATTCGTGTGTTATCGACTTGTTATGAATACAAGTTTAGGGTATGATATCCCTTTCTATCTTTGAAAAGATTCCTGCGACATTTTTGATGAATGAAAATTCATTGGTATTATATTTTGATGCCAATTATTTCGATGAAATTTTGACGTATGTCGAAGTTGCTACTGACGTTGCTATTTTATATCACGTGTTTTAAAAATTTGTTATTCTTCAAAATTGTTTCAAAATAAAAATTAAAATTGATTTCAAAATTTTTACAGTTTACGCTTTCAAAAGAATGAGGAAGCGATTTAAACGTTTCAGAAAAATCGAGGACTATGACCCCTTTCTTTTATTGGTTCTCTTAATTCCGGACTTGTCCGTTTGAGAATGTGAAATGTTATTTTTAAAATACACCATTATGCACTTTCAAGAAAACGATGAAGTGAATTAAACGATTTAGTAAAACTCGTGGCTATGGGTCATGTGCGTTTGCTATTTCGGTTAATTCCGGACTCGTTAATTGAATAATTTGTGATTTCTGATTATCGTTTTGATAATCGGATGTTGGTGATTTCCGATTTATCGTTTTTGATAATCAGATATTTATTGTTTCTAATTATCGTTTGTAATAATTAGATATTTGTGATTTGATTATCGTTTGTGATAATTAAATATTTGCGATTTAAGATTTAATTATCAATTGTGATAATTAAATATTCGTTGATTTGTGATTTGTGATTTATCGTTTTTGATAATCAGATATTTATTGTTTCTAATTATCGTTTGTGATAATTAGATATTTGTGATTTGATTATCGTTTGTGATAATTAAATATTTGCGATTTAAGATTTAATTATCAATTGTGATAATTAAATATTCGTTGATTTGTGATTTCTGATTATCGTTTTTGATAATCAGATATTTATTGTTTTTGATTATCGTTTGTGATAATTAAATATTTATGATTTAAGATTTGATTATCGTTTTGATAATTAAATATTTGCTGATTTGAAATTTGATTACCGTTGTGGTAATTCCTGATTATCGTTTTTGATAGTTAGGTATTTGTTTTTTCTAATTATCTTTGTTGATAATTAGATTTGCTGATTTTGCTGTTTTCTAATTATCGAATCGGTGATTAGATATTGCTGTTTTGTGATTTCTGTATTCTGATTATCTATTTGATAATTAAACTTTGTAGAGAATTGGTGAATTTCTTTTATGAAATTAAAAGATTTCTTTGCTGTTTATATAGTTCTACGCCGGTGTACCGGCTCAATTTTCTGCTATTCGTGACGTTTCCTACGTCTTCCAATTACGGAGATGCCTTAGGGGTTTCCGATCCTTATTTTTGAGCAACCTTCTATTCACATCATTGCTTCGGAGGTTCAGCACCCTCGAAATAAAGATGTTTTTCTCGTGAAAGCACAGTGGTTCTCAAATACTATGGATTTCACTTTGGAATCCATAGAATTCATCGAGCAAACACGTTCAGGCTCTCTCTCTCTCTCTCTCTCTATCTCTCTCTCGTGCTCTATATGTTGAACTTCCTATTTTCAAATTTCTTCATCTTGTGATGATATGCTTTTATGGTTGTTACCAGTTGTCCAATTATTCCTTATGATTGCGAGGACACAATTTCTTTAAGGAGGGGAGTCAGTAATAACCCGGTACTTCGCAACAATTAATAATCGACATTTAAACGATTAATATTGTCGCAAATTTCCATTTGAAGTTTTTAAATTTAGTTGAAATTCTTTTATATATGGTTAAAAGGATTTCTGGGCTTTGAATTCTCGGCCCACTTAATTGTTTGATGCCGCGATAATAATTAAACCCGCCCCCTTTTTCATTTCTCGTTCATTAACCCTAAAACGAAAACAATCGAACGAAAATGGCGGCATCTCGTTTTCGTTCTTCTTCTTCGATCGTTCTTCATTCCTCTGCAAAAGCTAGGGCGCATCAACAATGGCAACTTCGTTAGTTCGGCGAACCTACAACAATTAGGGCTTTCAACTTCGATGATCTTCTATTTACTTCGGCTCCTTCGATTTGGCAAACCAGGTGAGTAATTTATATTGCTCACATCTAATTCGAATTTTGTTCGACCTTGTTTGCTTTTACTGTTTTCGTAGTCTTCGGCTTCGATTTGATTTTTTTGTTCGTTGTTGATACTTTTCTGCCTTGAGTTGATTTTGGGGCTGTTGATTTTTGGATTATGGCTTTGATTTCTCGGCCCTTGTGAGCTCCGGCTCTGACCATCTCTGTGTCCATCTCTGACCTGTCGCACTTGCAGTATATTGATATTTTGTAGTTGAACACTTGTTTGTTGTTTTGTTCACTGACTTACCCACGTTGATGCTTGAATATGGTCTCTGACTCAGGTTGAAGCATGATTGTGTCTTCATTTTCTTTTGTCACACTATTTTCATAACTACTGTTAATAGCAGTTTCGGGGTCGAACTTGTCGCCACCTCTCTTGAACTTGTGTTACTGATGCATTTAGCTCGTGTAGTCTTCATTAATGTGCTGCCTGCATTTACAAGTGTCTCTGACCTTTTAGGCACTCAGACCCCATTTCATTGTTGATGTGTATCCCTATATTGTGTGAGATTGCAACACTAGTTGTTCTCTCTGTTCGCCCATTTGAACTCTGCTCGCTTTCATATCATGCCTGGTTTGAGTTTCGAGGTTACTACATGTATTCATACGTGTGTATATACCTGTTTATGCACCGTCTTCCTGTAGATGTAATTGTTGTCAGTTGTTTAAACTCTGTTCACTTTGAGCATTTTTGTTGATTCACTGCAACTTTGGTTTTTTTTCATAATTTAATATGTAGATACACTTGTGCTTGTTTGTGCAATTTGTTACTGCCTGTTTTTATTTGCATATGGACTTTGAGTTGTAGCCCTTTGCACTGTTGCATTATGTTGCGCACGGTATTGATTTTTTCCCTCACCACTGTTGTGAGCTGTGTTGTTATATTTTTCCTTGGTGCTTTCACATTCTCCATGTTGTATTCATGGGGTGACTGCAGTTCTTAGTTGCAGCCTGCCCTTGTGCTTGTGTGTGTGGTGCCATACCCTTGGTGCCCTCACCCTCCTCCTATTTTTGTAGTTGCATACTTGTTATGCATTTTTCATTTTCTTTGGTATTATTGCAGTGTATATGAGTTTGACTCATATTTATGCATTGCTAGGAGTTGCATTTCTGGTCAATCTTTGTACTTGTGTCACTGATGTTGGCTTGCCTTATTCATTTCTCAGTCGAACTTTGGTTCATTTTACAGTGTCATCCCCCATGTAATTTGCAGTTGCCCTTGCATACTTGTGGTGGCTGTAATTTTATTGCAGTTTGCCCTTGATTGTTGCCGTTGCGTTGAGTCACTGACTTGACCTCTTGCACTTTCGTTGTTTCAGTTTGATACTCATCTTTGACCTGTTGCACTGTTTCTGGTCATTCTTGTTGCCTCTTTTTGGTTGCAGTCTTGGCCTTGTTAGTTTGCATTGCATTAATACATTTGGATTTGTTTCCGAATTTCCTTAAGTTGAACTCAGTATTTTGGGTTTGACCTTGTGTTCGTTTGTGAATTTTCATTGTGTACCTGTCACCGTAGTGGCAGGGCAGTGCACGCAAGCGTGAACTTCAGCCACATGGTATTCATTGGGTACATCGTCACTGTAGTGGCAAGGCAGTGCACGCAGGCGTGTACTGCAGCCAAACGGTATGGCTTTTATGATATTCAATTTTGTTTTGATTTATTTATCTTTTGCATATTCCATATGCTGTAGTGGTGAGGCGGTGCACGCGTGCGTGTACTGCAGCCCTACTCAACTTAATATTTTAATTGATATTTCAATGGTTTGAACTATTTCGTTTTTTCTATCCAATATTCTTAATTTCATTCTGATTTGGTTAAATTTGCTGATTTGTTGTTTAACACTGCTACGTGTTATATTTATCGTTATCCGATTTCTTTATTTAAGGATCGGATAGACGAAATTTATTGTGACTATCGTCTATTCATTATTTAATTATTATTGCTTCTGTGCACTAATAACTGAGTTTGAATTAGACTGACCCGAGTATTATTTTCTTTTGAATTTAATACTCGGGTCAGACCGAGTATTTCAGGTTGTAGATATTCTGCTTTGGGTTGCTGCTAGAGCTATGAAGTTCTTTCATATCTTTTGGAGTAGTCGTCATCATTTGTAGTAGTGTGTATAATTGTAAAGGAAGATATATATTCATGTATATTATATACATTCATGAACTTATATATGTAACTTCTTGAGTCGACTATTGTAGCTGTATCATATGTACCGTGTCAAATGTATTGTAACTGACATCAGTTATTGTATATATGAGACTTTCTGTTTTATCCATGTTTGGCATTTATATTATCTGTGTTATTATTTATATTTACTGTTCTAAACTATTATGAACCATCGTAGTTCGTTTTACGCTAGAATTGGGGAATTTCGATGGGAGAAAATAAATCAGAGATGAAAAATGAAAGAATATATATTTATATACCACTCCTATCGAGATAACCAATACTAGTATAAGGCCTAACTATTGATGGCTGCTCCTCAACAGCCTTATTCTCCGTGCTAGTTGACAGCACTACACCGTAGTGTTCTTGGCTAGCGTGGGTATAGAGGTGGGGCGTCACACATTGATTTTGAATTGGGAGTGGATTCTGAGGTGGGCTGTAGTGGCTGTTATGCGTTACTACCTATCCAGATATGCAATTGGTATAACTACCCTGGACATTGCCTCAAGTGCCTTCTCTCATGCCTTATCGCGGCTTCTACAAATTTGTTTTGTATCATGCCTATGGAGAGCCCTCTGATAGCCCTCCATTTTGTGGAGGAATTACGGTAGTGTATAGACTATATGAATATATAAAAATGCATTAAAGGGGATATGGGGAACGCCTTGACGCTATTTTAATATTTTTACTTAACTGTAGGCATATTATAATAGCGATTGCACTACATAGTAGATAGTTTAATGGATCCTTAGGAGATGTAAATCCCAAACATCTTTTAAGTTACGACACTCACTTAGACGCTGGATAGGAGATGTCAAACCCCGTAAACATCTATGATGCCGTAGCACTCATATTTATTTACCGTTGATTTAACTTACATAAGATCTTTTAGTTCTGACTCGAGTGTTTTGTCTTTTCAATTCGCTCGGGTCAGCCTGAGCATTTTAAGGTTGAAGACCTTGTTTCAAGAGGACGAAGACGAAGATTTGTACTATCATTATTTATGATAAGTATTCCACGGCATCATGTTGTTTCGCTTCATTTATTTATTCATTCGTGTAACGACCCGCCTTTTCACTCGCTTTAAATCGACACATGTGCCAATTCAAACCATACGGAAGGGCGGATTGTTATGGGGTAAATCAGAAAAACAAGAAAGAAATAAAATAAAATAGAATCTCACAGAGGAAGGAAAAAATATAATAATAAATATACAGTTCATAAAACTGTTTACAAACATTTGATTATATTTATAAAATACATATCAGAGTTACACATACCAATAACAATGCAGCGGAACAGTCTGTAGTGGAATAAAATAAATAATAATAATAATAGAAATCTCCGTCTTCGTCCTCCAGAGCTAAAGTCTTCGATTCTGAAACGCTCGGACTGACCCGAGCGAATTGAAAAGACAAAACACTCGAGTAAGAACTAAAAGATCTTATGTAAGTTAAATCAACATAAATAAATATGAGTGCAGTAACTCAAGAGATGCTCGGGATTTACATCTCCTATGGATCCGTTAAACTATTTACTATGTGTAACAGCCCGCAAATCCGTACCCCTTGAGTCAACACTATTCTACAACAATCAACTCAAGTTGCACAGAAATACGAACCATTTGGTTTTAAGAAGAAGAGGTAGAAGAAGAGAAAACAAAATCAACATCAGAATCTAACCATCGCAGCGGAATAAAATATAATAGAGAATAAATAATCTTTACTCAAAATCAAATATATCAGTTTACGTATACTACATCATCAGAGTACATCAGTCACAGCTCACATCAATAACATACAATGGGTACACAACAACTCAACACAGCGGAAATATATATATACAAGTACAAGAATACGTATCGTCATCCAGCTCGTCTTTTGAGCTCCACAGCATCATATCCTGTATCCTATAATGCTCGGTCTAACCCGAGCATTGCAGTTAAATAACACCCGAGTCAGTCTGGATTACCAGCGTGAGAAAATCACACCCAATTGATTATTAAAGTTTCAAAATCCTTTGAAAACAAAAGCATCTCGTAAGACCACGCCACAAATAAACATGTCGGGTTTTTACCTTACGATAGCTAAAACAATTTTTATAGAAATCCTCTGATATTATAATAGGGTCTATATACAAATACTTATAAAATAGGCGAAATTGTTACATTCATTAAATTCCAGCTACTAGCCACAGAGTGGGTAATACAAACAAAACTCGTAAAAGGCTCGTAGGGAGAATGGATTTCCAACAATGACTAGGCACTGGGGTACCACCTGTCACAGTACGGGGCCGAGATCACCGTACCGAGGATTATTCCCTTCATCCTCTGCACCACAAGGCCGGAACCATTCCTTACTGAACAGTCCCGAACAAGATAAACCCCGTGGTTGGCGCGACCAACCACCCACTAAGCCGAAATATATAAAAAAGGACATCTAGACAGGGGAAATATCTTGTCCTGCTTGGGCATGACCCACCTAACCTTGCTGCATATCCCCTGATTTTCAGTCATTCCCGGTTGATGAGGCTTGAGGCTAAGCGTTACCTTTAGAACATTTTCACTTAGAATGCCCATCGCCCACCAGACGATGTTTCGCAAGCATTCATCCATACAAGTCCGTCCCGGGTTCGAACGGAACTGAAGGCACTATTCCTACAACATCCATTTTGGAAATATCCTCAGGATTAGTAGCGACTAGCCCTTGCTCTTCACTGCTCCATCTTCGAATCCAAAATCGTTTACACGAAACGTACAAACCGGATCGAAGTGGTTTTCGAGAAATGAATCTCGATCCCGGTCTCTTCGAAACGATCAACGTATTTGTCCAATATTGATAGTCGGTTATTTAACTATCAATTAACATTTACAAACATCCATCCAACAATAAATAATTTCCCAAATTATTTATTATCCTCAAAAATATCTTTACAAGATATAATTTTCACTTTCAAATTCCTTTGAAAACATTTTCAAACCATCATTCTTTTCAGAATAAACTTTCCCAAATATTTTCTATTTCCTCTGAAATCACCAAGCACAAAACTAGATTTTCTTTTAACAAAATTTAACACTTTACTTTGAAAATATACTTTTAAAACATTTAATTTAAAATTACTTTAATAATTTGTTAAAAATACATACTATATGAATATTTGAAAATAGAGTTACTTAGTAAATATAAAACTAGATTTTCACTTTTGAAATAAAATACTAAGTCACTTTTAAATAATTACTACTATAATAGATTTGAGAAAATACTTGCTTTAAAATTTAAATATTAGCCAATGCTTTTTACAACAACTTTAAAACCTTTAAATTTATTTAAAAATTTACTTAAAAAATTGTACTTGGTTATCCAGATAAAATCCCAACTTAAATCAATTCCCCAAATTAATTTCCAATTTATTCCCTTTTAATTCAGAATCTATTAATTTCAGATTTCCTTTCTTGATTATGATTTAAGAATACTTTAACTAAAAATTCCAATTTTTTTCTCAGTTACTTCTTTATTCTTTTAAATAATTTAAACTTTGGATTTTATATATAAAAAATTATTTGATATAACTTAAGTCTACACTTCATCAATTTTATTTTATTCAAAATTCTATTTCTCTTCATACTCGAAGTTATTTATTATCATTTTCATATTACTTCTATTTCTTTTCAGTTCATTCTTAATTTATTCAAACATTCTAGAATTATTTCGCTCACACATTTACTTTCTTTTAATTTCTTTTCAACAATCCAATTCATATATTTTGGTAATTCATTATACTCGAATATCCAATCAAACCATAACATTCAATATTCCAATATAACTCATCATAGGATATCAAATAATCACAACAGAGAATATTGAATAATTTAAATAAATGTGAGGGGTCCAGTTGGATCCCTCCAACCTGTTTTCCCTGCATCCACAAATGTTAGCACAATATAATATGCCAGTTCCAAAATATCGTACTATATCACATCAACCAATTCATCCATTCAAACAATTATTTAAATTTAATCATTTAAATTTAATTTAAACTGAGTGAGATTAACTCACCTTTGCCCTTTTAATTTGCCATCCTATCCAACTCGACTTGCTTTCTTCAAATTTTACCTTGGATAATCATTATTCAATTGATTAATATTTTGCATTAATCGAACAATAAATTTTCGTTCTACAATTTCATTTAATTTTAACCAATGGTTTGAATTTTTAATGAATAATTAAATTTCGAACTAACTTCCCTTTTGAATAACCCTTTAGTAACTAAAATAGATTTTAAATAAGTTAACTAAACAAATATATTACTTTAAAGTTAAACTAGTGAACTCAAAATGTGTAAATGTATATTTATTTCTTCTGAGATTATTTTATCTACTAATAAAAATTATTTACATAGATTTAAAAATCTATTTTTATACTAACTTCAACATACAAAAACCCCTATATATTTTCCTAAATAATTTATAGACTTCATATATTCATTAATTCAAAAATTAAATAAATAAATACCTCACTGTAGATATATTTTGCTGTAAATACATTTTTGTTTCCTTTATATTATCTATTTTCCAAAATCTCATCAATATGGGAAACTGTAAAATAGAAATATTGAGAAAAATAGCTTTATACCTCACTGTAGATCGAAACGAACATCACAACCTCGGTCTCCCCCCCAAATCGCGTCTCGCATCGCGACTTTCATGACTTCGCTGCCATGACCCACTGTCGCGACTACAAGTCCACCCTCGAGGTAGCCACTCGCGGCGCATCCCTCAAAACAAACCCTAATGTCGCCATCACCTCGCTGTTAGGACCTCGGCCAATCTCGCGTGATTCGATAGCTATCCCCAGTATCGCCGTTCACGTCGCAAAGCGACCCTCTGACCTGCGGCCATGCAAATCTTCCTCCCCTCCCAGATGCGATGGAACCGAGCATGGACTCGAGTTCGCCCTTCACCTGATGTTGATCGGCCATTTATTGTGATTTTCATTATTATTATTTTTTTTACTGATCGAATCGAATAGGTTCGGCCCCATTTCTTCTCTTTTTTTCCTTAAGTCTGAATGTCGAAGTGAATATAGGGGAAGAAGTGGTGTGAGATATTTAGAAGGCTCGGCTAGAAATAAGCGTACACAGGAAGATTTGTTTTCCAGAACGAAGAAAAACTATCTATCCCTTTTTAATAATTCAACGAAGAAGCGTATTAGAGAAGCTTGACCATTTAAATTAAATATCATTGGATTTCGTTCAATAATTTCTCAGCGCGTTTATATATCGTATACTCACACACTAACTCCGATCAACACGAAATTTGAAATCCAATAATAATACAATATTACAGACCCAATGGAACTGGTTTCGTCAAATTCCGAGACTGTGCCTCGGAATGCTATTTATAAATTGAATTTAAACGATAATAAATTTCAAAACTGAACAAACCACTACTAATTTCAATTTCACAATTTCTATTATCCTCTGTACTATCAATATAAATTTTACAAGCCTTCAAATTTCTTTAACAGGCTTAAAATTTCAAATTCAACAATTTACCCAACTTCACTTATTTGATTTTAATACTTCAATTAACAAATAAATTATGATATTCGTAATTCAAGTTAAAATTACTTCTTTGAATAGTTACAATCAATTAAATATTTCGAATTTAAATGCTTGAAAATTCCGGGTCGTCACATTCCTCCCCCCTTAAAAGAATTTCGTCCCCGAAATTACTAGTTAGGAAGAATGGTTCAATACCCGTTTACTTTTTCCAAAATCAATCAGTTCTTAACAATTCAACATCTTATCAACTATCTTCTTAATAGAAAGGCCATTACAATTCTTACCAACTTCCTAAACTTTTTCCCTAGTTCCCTAATAACTTTACTTATATTATAATTATCGAAAAATTTCTCAAAATTTTTCTAACTCCCTAATTTTCCGAAAAATTTCGCCAGCGTTTCCTTTGCGCGACTAGCTCGGTACTGCTACAAAATAGCTCTACGGCCTCCCAAATCCAAAAGGATAACAAAAGGCCAAGTGGCTCGATCAAAAAAACCCAATCAATTTCGTACCAAATTTAAATACATACCTTTTTGTCGAGCATTTCAAATTTATTTCTTGAAATCAAATCCAATTTCCTTTTCCTTTTATAGTACCTGCATATCCTGCTTAGCACTAATATCCAATCACAATATTCCCAAAACATCATACCAACTTTCTCACAAAATGCCAATATCTATTCATTCCAATATTGACTTGAATTATATAAGTAGTATTAATTTCCATTTAAGAATGCACCATTCCCTCTTAAGTTAGTATAAGCATTCTATATACTTCTTTATTTGTTTTCACTTTACCACTTTAGTTAATATCTATTTCTATTCAAATTGATTTCCACATTACATATGAATTTCATTTATTTTCAACTTTGAACTTTAAATTTTATCTTTCATTTATAACTAATTTATGTCATTATTTTAATTAGTTTCATTTACTAATTTATTTCAATTTCCAGTTTGAAAATTGTTTTGCTGTTAACTAAATTTTCCAAAAAATCTTCAAAAATTTTCTAACTCCCAAAATTTCTGAAATTTTTTTGCAGAGTCCCCTTTGTACGGAGGAGCTTTTGCAATTTGACAAAAGAGATAAATATATATACATCGAACCACACAGTCGGAAAACCCAAAAACAGTTCATATTTCCTATTTAATTGCGTAGGCGTACCTTATTTAGCAATTTTAAGCAAGCGGCTTATTATTTTTAGCAAATAGCCCAACCCAAATCCAGCCATACAGCTTCCAGGTACCTGTACTTACTCAATTTAAACATGTAAGTGCCAAATATATGCAGCTTAACTATATTTCACTTATTTATACTAGTTAAAACATATGAATTCTAAAAGAAACTCATACCAAACATTTTCCTGTACGCAATTTATATAGTTTCCATGCTAATTCAACTGTTCCAATTAATTTATAACCATTTTCACTCAGTTCGGATGGTTTTCGATTCATTTGTATACAACTCCATCAATTTGAATGGTTTAGAACTCAATTGCTTACTTCTAACTTATTCTTAAGCGGATTGAACTCATATTTAATTCAATTTCTGCCAACATCAATTTATAGAATTTTAATTACTTTCATTTACATCCAATGATAATTTATTCTTTGCAATTTGACAACTTGAATGTGAATAAATAAGTATTTGAGTTTTATAATCAATATAAATTGACTCCGACTCAAATTACACTTAATTCAATTCCATTTCGGATTAATTTACAATCCATATATTCTCAGTTTCATTGCATTTCAATTTTATTAACCAAACTAGTCCATTCAAAACCATTAACAATTTAGATTCATTTTAATTACCAATTAAAGTTCCTCTTTATTTTAATTCATTCACAACCACTTATTTAGCTCGACACATTTCATTTCAATTTTATTTACAATCCATTTATTTACATTTCATTCCATATTTATTTTTACTTGATTCAAATATAATCCAATATCATTAAACTTGGTTCAAGTTGAATTAAATTCAACTCTCTTCGATTTATTCAGCTTAAGTCAATTTACTTCAATTTATTCAAATTTACACTTAAGCTCATTTTCATCTTACAAGTATATTTTCTCTTTTATACTCAGCTTAACTCAGTTTATTACAGAGCCGTATCCAATTTATTTCCACATATTTGGATTTTATTCACAATACAAACCATCCCATTACTATTTTAATCAAATCACATTTTTATTCGATATATTCCCAATTATATTTAATTTGTTAACACTTCACAATAAATTTTAATTAATAACTCAAGTTCTGAATCCATTTTCCATTTTCAATTTAACCCTAAAATTCATGAACCCACAATTCATGTACATTTACTTCATCGACAATTTAAGTCGAATTTAATTTATAACTTGAGTTTTATTTTCAACCTTCATCGTAAACTCACAATTCATTCAACACTTGATTTCTAATTCCAAATATTACTTTATTTTTTAATTTTCTTGGTTCAATTTATTTAATAATTCAAATTTGGATTTTCCTTTCCAATTTCCAATTCATCAAAATATAAATTTTAGGCTTTGTATTCCATTTCAATTTCATGAGTCACAACTTTTATTTACACAATTTCATCCATTATAGGATTGAATATATTATTCTTTATTTATTTATTTTATTTATTTATTTTTACTCAAGCCTTCATTTATTTATAGCCCAAGCATATTTTATTTCTATGCATTTTTTTAATTCTCTTATAAGTTATTCTAATTTATTTATTTCAATTCCAATCCTTATTCAATTTATTTTTCGTTTATTTCAGTAAGAATATAATTCCATTCATAGTTCAATTAAACTCTTATTCCAATTCAATTTAATTTTACCCCGATTTATTTAACTCAATTCGATTTCAACTTACTTCGAATACAACTGGATATTAATTTCAGACTATCCAATTAATTTCAATCCAGTTACTTTTTATTTCATCAATCCAAGTTAATTTCATTTTCAACTTTTCTCTTTTTAAATTTAAATTCCAACCTCCAAAGCTTATATTTCCCTGATTTAAAAATCATCTCAATTTATGAGCTTATAACCTATCTCATCAGGATTTTTCAAAAATTAAACCAATCCTGGTTTTATTTCCTAACAAATTTCTTTTGAAATTTCAAAAACAAACAGGTTTTTCTGAACAAATTTATTTGGCAGCAATCTGTCACCTAGAAACTCAAAAATGAACATCGATGATGCTGTAGTCATCACCGAAGTTATTTTCCAGTGACTGAAGTGAATTCAATGCTATCTCCTTTCAAAAATCCATTTTTAAACAAATTTCCTTACAGAAATAACCCAAAAACAACCATAATACTATTTACCTCCAAACATTTCCAAAATCTCCGGGGTTTTAAAGTTTTCAAATTTTATTTTAATTTAAATTTTAGCTAAAATGTATTTGCATAGTTTCCCATTTTATTATAATTCAATTTAGAATTTACATTTATAATTCATATTTTTAAATTTCATTTTCTAATGAATTTATCCTTTAAATTTTTAATTATATTTCAATTTCTAGTTAAATTTTCACTTAATAATGATAATATTTCAATATTATCATCCCTAATATTCAATTAACATCCAAGCAACCATATCGTAGTTAAATAGTACAAAAACTTTCTTTGTATCGAAAATATATTTTTGGGTAAAATTATTTCATTTACCCATATTTAAAATAATACCGTGTCGATTGCTCTATTCAAATTTTTAGAAACCCCTTCGATACAGTTGCGCAGACTGTGTCGAAGAAGGTTCATATGCCACTCAATAAATCAATCAACACAACATTAAAACAATTTATATTCACTAACAAATACGTGCTCATATCTATTAATACGCTCAAACTCATTATAGAGTACCATGGACTCTATTTTAAATGAGTAATTCCCACCAGAGCCAAGGTTATCACCAACCTAAGCTCTGATACCAACTGTAACAGCCCGCAAATCCGTACCCCTTGAGTCAACACTATTCTACAACAATCAACTCAAGTTGCACAGAAATACGAACCATTTGGTTTTAAGAAGAAGAGGTAGAAGAAGAGAAAACAAAATCAACATCAGAATCTAACCATCACAGCGGAATAAAATATAATAGAGAATAAATAATCTTTACTCAAAATCAAATATATCAGTTTACATATACTACATCATCAGAGTACATCAGTCACAGCTCACATCAATAACATACAATGGGTACACAACAACTCAACACAGCGGAAATATATATATACAAGTACAAGAATACGTATCGTCATCCAGCTCGTCTCTTGAGCTCCACAGCATCATATCCTGTATCCTATAATACTCGGTCTGACCCGAGCATTACAGTTAAATAACACCCGAGTCTGTCTGGATTACCAGCGTGAGAAAATCACACCCAATTGATTATTAAAGTTTCAAAATCCTTTGAAAACAAAAGCATCTCGTAAGACCACGCCACAAATAAACATGTCGGGTTTTTACCTTACGATAGCTAAAACAATTTTTATAGAAATCCTCTGATATTATAATAGGGTCTATATACAAATACTTATAAAATAGCCGAAATTGTTACATTCATTAAATTCCAGCTACTAGCCACAGAGTGGGTAATACAAACAAAACTCGTAAAAGGCTCGTAGGGAGAATGGATTTCCAACAATGACTAGGCACTGGGGTACCACCTGTCACAGTACGGGGCCGAGATCACCGTACCGAGGATTACTCCCTTCATCCTCTGCACCACAAGGCCGGAACCATTCCTTACTGAACAGTCCCGAACAAGATAAACCCCGTGGTTGGCGTGACCAACCACCCACTAAGCCGAAATATATAAAAAAGGACATCTAGACAGGGGAAATATCTTGTCCTGCTTGGGCATGACCCACCTAACCTTGCTGCATATCCCCTGATTTTCAGTCATTCCCGGTTGATGAGGCTTGAGGCTAAGCGTTACCTTTAGAACGTTTTCACTTAGAATGCCCATCGCCCACCAGACGATGTTTCGCAAGCATTCATCCATACAAGTCCGTCCCGGGTTCGAACGGAACCGAAGGCACTATTCCTACTACATCCATTTTGGAAATATCCTCAGGATTAGTAGCGACTAGCCCTTGCTCTTCACTGCTCCATCTTCGAATCCAAAATCGTTTACACGAAACGTACAAACCGGATCGAAGTGGTTTTCGAGAAATGAATCTCGATCCCGGTCTCTTCGAAACGATCAACGTATTTGTCCAATATTGATAGTCGGTTATTTAACTATCAATTAACATTCACAAACATCCATCCAACAATAAATAATTTTCCAAATTATTTATTATCCTCAAAAATATCTTTACAAGATATAATTCTCACTTTCAAATTCCTTTGAAAACATTTTCAAACCATCATTCTTTTCAGAATAAACTTTCCCAAATATTTTCTATTTCCTCTGAAATCACCAAGCACAAAACTAGATTTTCTTTTAACAAAATTTAACACTTTACTTTGAAAATATACTTTTAAAGCATTTAATTTAAAACTACTTTAATAATTTGTTAAAAATACATACTATATGAATATTTGAAAATAGAGTTACTTAGTAAATATAAAACAAGATTTTCACTTTTGAAATAAAATACTAAGTCACTTTTAAATAATTACTACTATAATAGATTTGAGAAAATACTTGCTTTAAAATTTAAATATTAGCCAATGCTTTTTACAACAACTTTAAAACCTTTAAATTTATTTAAAAATTTACTTAAAAAAAATTGTACTTGGTTATCCAGATAAAATCCCAACTTAAATCAATTCCCCAAATTAATTTCCAATTTATTCCCTTTTAATTCAGAATCTATTAATTTCAGATTTCCTTTCTTGATTATGATTTAAGAATACTTTAACTAAAAATTCCAATTTTTTTTCTCAATTACTTCTTTATTCTTTTAAATAATTTAAACTTTGGATTTTATATTTTTTTTTATTTGATATAACTTAAGTCTACACTTCATCAATTTCATTTTATTCAAAATTCTATTTCTCTTCATACTCGAAGTTATTTATTATCATTTTCATATTACTTCTATTTCTTTTCAGTTCATTCTTAATTTATTCAAACATTCTAGAATTATTTCGCTCACACATTTACTTCCTCTTAATTTCTCTTCAACACTCCAATTCATATATTTTGGTAATTCATTATACCCGAATATCCAATCAAACCATAACATTCAATATTCTAATATAACTCATCATAGGATATCAAATAATCACAACAGAGAATATTGAATAATTTAAATAAATGTGAGGGGTCCAGTTGGATCCCTCCAACCTGTTTTCCCTGCATCCACAAATGTTAGCACAATATAATATGCCAGTTCCAAAATATGGTACTATATCACATCAACCAATTCAGCCATTCAAACAATCATTTAAATTTAATTTAAACTGAGTGAGATTAACTCACCTTCGCCCTTTTAATTTGCCATCCTTTCCAACTCGAGTTGCTTTCTTCAAATTTTACCTTGGATAATCATTATTCAATTGATTAATATTTTGCATTAATCGAACAATAAATTTCCGTTCTACAATTTCATTTAATTTTAACCAATGATTTGAATTTTTAATGAATAATTAAATTTCGAACTAACTTCCCTTTTGAATAACCCTTTAGTAACTAAAATAGATTTTAAATAAGTTAACTAAACAAATATATTACTTTAAAGTTAAACTAGTAAATTCAAAATGTGTAAATGTATATTTATTTCTTCTGAGATTATTTTGTCTACTAATAAAAATTATTTACATAGATTTAAAAATCTATTTTTATACTAACTTCAACATACAAAAACCCCTATATATTTTCCTAAATAATTTATAGACTTCATATATTCATTAATTCAAAAATTAAATAAATAAATACCTCACTGTAGATTTATTTTGTTGTAAATACATTTTTGTTTCCTTTATATTATCTATTTTCCAAAATCTCATCAATATGGGAAACTGTAAAATAGAAATATTAAGAAAAATAGCTTTATACCTCACTGTAGATCGAAACGAACATCACAACCTCGGTCTCCCCCCCCCCCCCCAAATCGCGTCCCGCATCGTGACTTCCATGACTTCGCTGCCATGACCCACTGTCGCGACTACAAGTCCACCCTCGAGGTAGCCACTCGCGGCGCATCCCTCAAAACAAACCCTAATGTCGCCCTCCCCTCTCTGTTAGGACCTCGGCCAATCTCGCGTGATTCGAGAGCTATCCCCAGTATCGTCGTTCACGTCGCAACGCGACCCTCTGACCTACGGCCACGCAAATCTTCCTCCCCTCCCAGATGCGATGGAACCGAGCATGGACTCGAGTTCGCCCTTCACCTGATGTTGATCGGCCATTTATTGTGATTTTCATTTTTTTTTTTTACTGATCGAATCGAATGGGTTCGGCCCCATTTCTTCTCCTTTTTTTTTAAGTCTGAATGTCGAAGTGAATATAGGGGAAGAAGTGGTGTGAGATATTTAGAAGGCTCAGCTAGAAATAAGCGTACACAGGAAGATTTGTTTTCCAAAACGAAGAAAAACTATCTACCCCTTTTTAATAATTAAACGAAGAAGCGTATTAGAGAAGCTTGACCATTTAAATTAAATATCATTGGATTTTGTTCAATAATTTCTCAACGCGTTTATATATCGTATACTCACAAACTTACTCCGATCAACACGAAATATGAAATCTGATAATAATACAATATTACGGACCTAATGGAACTGGTTTCGTCAAATTCCGAGACTGTGCCTCGGAATGCTATTTATAAATTGAATTTAAACGATAATAAATTTCAAAACTGAACAAACCACTACTAATTTCAATTTCACAATTTCTATTATCCTCTGTACTATCAATATAAATTTTACAAGCCTTCAAATTTCTTTAACAGGCTTAAAATTTCAAATTCAACAATTTACCCAACTTCACTTATTTGAATTTAATACTTCAATTAACAAATAAATTATGATATTCGTAATTCAAGTTAAAATTACTTCTTTGAATAGTTACAATCAATTAAATATTTCGAATTTAAATGCTCGAAAATTCCGGGTCGTCACACTATGTTGTATATTTCACTATTATAATAATGTCTAATTGTAAAATAAACTTACTTGTAAATAGCATTAAGGGGTTACCCATATAGCACTTAACAAAAAATATTTTCCCATAGTCTATACAGTACCATAATCTCCCCCGTACTGGGCGTCGTTAGAGGCACTCCATAGGTATGGTACAAAACAAAATCGTATAAGGCATGCTAGGGTAGGTGACACGGCACAACTAGGCAATGCCAGGGTAGATATACCAATTACGCTTCCGGGCTGGTGGTAACGCGTAGCCGCAGCTACTGCCCCACCTCGGACAAACTCCCCCCTAAAATCAAAATCAAAAGTGGCTACCGAATCAATCCAACGTCAGAGTATAGAATCGAAGAGGAGTACCCGATAAAGGGCGCTAACCCCTTGGCCCATCGATCGCTCCTGTTTCAGCCATCTTACGCGAACTCACGGGAGTCGAGTCCACGTATTTACCTCAAAGGAAACGCCGCCGCCGTCCTACTTCATTCTAGAATCTCCGCTGCGTACACGGTTGTTAAAGTGGTTTTCGGAGTTGGCAGAGAGTATGACAACTTCCGATCCCGGTCTCTTCAACAACCAATCGTTATTATCACACCACGGTTATTTCAAAATAATTTATACTTTAAAACCAGAATATAATATCTCTTTCAAAACCATAAATACGATATCATTTCTATTTTAAAACCCAAATCAATATGATTTCCCTTTCTATTTCAAATATATTTCTTTTCCAAAACCATATTGCTTTAAAATTTATAATAATTGGAAACCAAACATTTGAATTATAACTTTCAAACCATAATACTTCGAAAATTCATAGCTTTAAAACCATGACTTCTAAAACTTGGATGGTTTGGATATTCAAACGGTATATAGAATAAAATAGTTTGGAATTAAAATTTCTTTATAAAAAAGAAATTTCCGCGACTTACAATTTATTTCATTTAAAATTAAGTCAAAGTCCATAAATTTCAAAACCGTTTTAAGTTTCAATAACCACTTCAGTTTCAATATATTTCAAACTTTGAATATTAAACAATTGGAACTAAGGTTGGAAATTTCTATTCAACAATTTAAAGTCCAATTATTTAGTTTGAAATACTTGCATAATAAACCCATAATCATTTAAGTAAACTCAAATTACTTTTATCTAAAAAAATTCCTTCAATTTATTTATACTATAAATATCCATTTAATTCATGTTGAAATAAAATTCAATTATAAATATCATACCCATTTTTTTATCCCAAGTTAATAAATTCTACATCAACTTATTCTCAATATCTTAATGTGTACTTAACCATATAATATAAAAAAATCAAACTCCAATATTCATCTTATTTATTTTATTTAACAAATTTATACACAGCTTAAATTCAATAATTAAACTATAGATGTATGTAAAATAAGATTTGATATAAGATCCAAAAATTAATATTTATTAAACTGCATCCTATCCAAACCATACAATCCTTTCAAAATAAATTATATATATATATATACCGTGGTGCCTGTATATAATTTTCTATCCTATGGTCAATTGATACAGATATTTATCATTTCAATTCGTAATTCAATTAAAAAAATGCGGTTGTATATCATTTCGAACCGCAATCCCGAATGAAATAAAATGCATAACAACTTGCAGTTAATATAAATAACATCCATCCATCCAAATATCAATCATCAACCATTTATTACAAGCCATCATCCAATTTAAACAAACATCAATATAGAGCATATAAAATAAAACAGGTACTAAATAACAGGTATTAACTAACAGTTTATATTCAATAATAAATTTAATAATCGTTTAACTAGCAGTTTATATGCAAATAAATAAATTTTAACTATCAGATTTATATGCAATAATAAAATTAATTAACAGCTAAATTTAAAAGAATGCGATGTAACTGAGATGATGAATAAAACATGCCAAATAGTCATAAATAAATTTCTACTCATATCTTAAATCAATTTAACAAACAAAAGAAACCTTAAAATTTGTGAGTGGTTTAAAAAACCCACCTTTTGAATTTAAATTGAATCTAAATTCAATTTAAACACAAAAATTTGACAGTCTCCAAATCCATCCAAACAAACGCCAAAATATCTGGAATTTCGATACTATTCCAACAAAATAAACCGCACGTGAATCCGAGCTCGTACGCAAAAGTTATGAAAATTTGAAAATTGGAAAATTCTGGTCCTGTGTCGACTTCGGGTTCGACTTCGGTGCGCCGCCTCAAATCCCTGTTGCTTGCTTGGAGTTTTTGCCGAACGACCCGGAGTGACCTGAGTAACTTTCTTCCTAACCCGAAGTAGATGCAGCGTTCTTGCCTCTGAAACTCGAAGCGCGACCAGAAGTTGCTGTAGATCCGCAATTTTTTTTTTAAAGTGAAATTGGATTGGGAAGATTAGGGTTTGCAGTGGAATGAGGAAGAGCATACGTTCAGAATGAGGAATAGCAATGACCTAGGGTTTATAACCATATATATATATATATATATATATATATATATATATATATATATATATATATATATATATATAGCCAAACAGAATAGAAAGAATGGGTTAGGTTGGATTTGGGTTTTGAACGATAATTGACCCGAAAAGCCCGTTTCGATTCCGAACGGAAAAGGGTCAACCCATATATCAAAATATATGTTTAAAAATATTTTAAACGCGATGGAAAACGTTTCACATCCAAATTCCATCGTATGAAGAAGTTATGCTAAAATCAAATTTTCCAAATTGATTTCAATTGATTTAAATTGTATAAATTTTAAGGCATTTCGAGTCCGTATGATCAAACGACAAGTCCGATCGCTACGAAACTTGAAACACTATTATAATTCACCGTTACGGATCGGATGAAACTAGTTTCATCGGAATCCAAGTCAGTGGCCAAAATGGCTATTTTTATATTAGTTAAATAAATGTATAATTAATTGATTAAATCAAATTTCAAATTTCAATCTAAAATTGACAATTTTATCACCTTATATTTCTCAAACATTTTTTATGATTTAAAAAAATTTAAATGTCTATTTAGAGAAGATAAATTTATAAATTTCAATATAAACCTTCAATTTCATTAATTTCAAAATTATAAATAAAATTTCCAACAATTCTATTAAATTCACTATTCATTCTATTATTAAATTCATCGTTCTCAAAAGGATGCAATTTACATTGGTTCACGGCTGTTTACATTTATTTTCTTAGGTTTCATCTACATTTCCATTTATGCAATAAATTATATTATCGTAATTTAAATTCAAATAAATGGAAAAAATGTTGATTCCCATTCTTATTATTCAAACAAACATTATCCTCTAAACATATAGAACATTTGTTTATGTTACATTACATTAATACTTCCAATTTCACCTTTATTCGTATTAACTATTTTAATTCCACTTATTGTGTAATAACAACTATATTGAAATTCGCCAATTTCACTCATAAATTTGGATTTTAAAACCAACTAACTAATTTACCTTGGTGCCATCCTTTATTACATTAATCGTTACTTTAAATTACATTAATAAAATATTGAATTTAGATATAGTTACTAATTATTTACATGGTTTATTTAACACCTTATATAACAAGCCATCTATATTACTTGCATTTAAGTCCGTTAGTCATCAAACCATATTTATAATTCCATATTCAACGCTAATTTATTTCATTGCAATTAATATACGCCTGTTTACACACCTTCAAACTTTAATTATCAACCAACAATTTATTATGCATTATTTCATCAATTAATATCAATTTTGAATTTATTTCCCAATTTACCGATTTCTTTCAATTATACCCTTACAAATTGGTTTCCCTCATTTGGTATTGCATTTCATTTGCTTTATTAATACTTACCTTAGTTAGCCTTAATGTAGTATTAGATTAAACTTTCATTGGTTACATCTTATTGAATTAACATTCTCCGATTACCAAATTAATCTACATCAAATTGCACTAAATAAGTGAATTAACTGTAATTGATTTCAAACTAACTTTTACGAACTAAATAAATATGTAGTTACCCTTAACTCTTAATTACCTTTAAAAGTTCATTAATTATAACAAATGTTCCAATCAGCTATATAATTCAAAAATATCATCTTTTATTTGTGTTCAATATTTTATTTCATTATGCTGAAATTTAGGCGCTTATACCCATTTAATATCCCAATTCATCGTTTTATCTTGGTTTCAAATTTTTAATTAAATAAATTGCCATCTATGAATAAAATTGACATTTCTATTAAACTTCCATTCACACTTCCATTATTATTTTAACAATTATTAAACATTATGATCAGTTAAAACTTCACAATGGTTTAAATCAATTGGGATTACACTACACATTTAATATTTATCAACTTGTTCTAACCTTATTACGTAAATTTACGTTCAGCTTCTATTCAATATATATATATATATATATATATATATATATATATTCATAAATTCAATATTTAAGTTCGTTTCTTATATTAAATTTATTAATAAGTATTCCCTTTCCCGTATTACAACAAATTGGAAAATTCATTAAATCCATTAATTAGAAATTTTAATTAGCATTGTTACGTTTTTAATTCACTTATTATTTCATAAATAAGTTACCCAAATTTTATTCTCCAAATATTAAATCACAAAGTCTTACGTGATTTACCATTTACATTACCCTTTTTTTTTTCACGTTTGCTTCATTATAAATTACCAAATTTTGTTTCGTTCAAAATTAAATTACTCAATTTTAATTAAAATAACCAACTTAATTATTAAAATTTTACGGGTCATTACACTCTCCCCCACTCAAAACTTTTTGTCCCAGAAAAGGAAAAAGAAGGGTGAAGAAAGAATTAAGAGATCAATATATCATACTAAAATATTAAATTCGTTAACAAATGAATTTACAAAATTTATTACTTTAAATAAAATATGCCCATTTTATAATCATTATATATTTTATACTTAAGTAGATAAAGTTTGGAAAAAGATTTCAAAATTTTCTAAGTCCAAAATTTACGGAAAATTTTGGCAGATTCTCCTTCGTACGGGGAGGCTCGGGAGAAAATTTAATATCAAATATAACAAAATATCACATATATTTTTCAAAATAATATATCCCAATGAGGGAAAAATTTATGAATTAATGCTATAAAACCGTAATCCGAAAACGTACCTATTTGTCGGGAAATTAACGCTTATTTTATGGAACCAATAGCAGTAGCAATTGCTTCCAAAACCTGCATTTCACTTATGCAATCTAAAAAGGTTAACAATTATATAAAATGAAATATTTAAGGTTATTTCAACTACAAACAACAATTCAATACAATCAACAATCACTTGCAACAAGGCACACAACCATCACATAGAATCTATACAAATTAATCATTCATTTATATCAAACAAGACAAATAGTTGTCGGGTTCAAAACTTCAACTTGTATAAAATGAAAAATAAACTACTAAGCGCATCAATTACTCAACAATCTTAGATGAAACTAAATATATTATTTATACATCCAAACAATCATAAAGTATCCTCACCCAAAACCAAACAACAACAATTCCAAACAACAAATCAAATTTATTTATTATTCATTTCATTTCATACATTTATTTATTTGCATTACATGCCTTCATTTCTCAATTTCGTTTACTTAGCACCTCAATGCATTACTTTAATTTATAATCATATATTTAATGCATTCATCTTTTCTTCTTATTTTATTAATAAATAGCTTCAATCCTTTAATTAAGTTTATTATCTTCCATATATACTACTTAATTTTATTTATTTTCTTCCATTTCATTCTTATTAATTTCGTATCATACATTTGTTGTTTGATTTCCTTTAATTTATACAATGATTTATCTTTTTAATTTACATTTATTTCTACCAAACTTTTAATTTCATTTACTCATGCAATGTTTGTTTCATTTATTTTCACTTACTACTTACAATTATTCATTTCCATTAACTCAGGTCATGCCAGTTCCTTTTATTTCATTATAATTATTCATTCATTTATTATAGCATGACCTCTTTTATTTACATTCATTTATTAATAGTATTCGTGTCCCATTCAATTTATTAGCATTTCCATTTTGTTTACTTAAGTTTATAATCATCTATTTGTAATACTTATCTTTTATTATATTTACTAATAGTAAAATTTCAATTATAACTTAACTTATCCCGATATCATCACTTCTTATTAATAAAAGCGATTTATTGAACACCTTCATTACATACTTTTACTTGTATAATTTCCATTACATTTTCTTATTAAACATTTCAACTTTTATATATTTGGTAAGTTATATATATGTTTTTAAGAATGTAATTAAAATCATACAAGTTTCTCTTATTTCTTTAATAAATTTACTGTTCAATAATAATCCTTTATTTCATAGGTTACAATTTTAAATTTCATTTAATACCATTAATAACCTAGCATTAAACCTCTTATTTCATTTAGGTTTTCAATTATTAATTACTTAGATTCCATTTCACTAGAATAATTGAAATTATTTATTTATGGAAACTTAAGAACTAAATACCGGGTTAAATTTCAAATTATTTTAAAAACAATAGGTAAATATATATACTTACAACTTATAAACCCAATTATATTTAAAACAAATTAAAATTCACTTTTTTTTATCAAAATAAATCTGTAGTAAAACTACAACGGTGGCCTTCCCACTTCGAAACTCGAAAATGAAAGTCGATGATGCGTGCACTCATCACCGAAATTATTTTCCAGCGACAAAGAGGGGAATACAACTTATTTCTTTCCAGAATTTCTTTAAAACCATACTTTCAAATTATTTAGAAATATTTGTATCAGAAAATATTTCTAAATGCTATTATTATATTTTCAAAATCCTTTGAAAGCAATTTTTCAAAATCCCGGACTTAAGTTCTAAAATTTCCAAATTTCATTGACTTTATTTTCAATCTTATTTCTATTATTATTTATACACTTTATTACCTAACAACCAATCTATTGCAGCCAAATATAGATATCATTTGAAAAAATTTATTTTATATATAGAAAATATAATAGCCAAAATTTATTTCATTCACCTATATTAAAAAAAATATTATGTCGGTCTGTCTTATTAAGTGTTTAGAAAACCCTATTGATGTCACAGCGTCCCATGCATCAACCAGAATTTATAAATACAAACGTACAGGTTAACACAATATTAAAATCTATTTATAACACTAATAAATATGCTCTCTCATATATACACTCAGCGACTCCCATAGGGTTTTAATACCCTATTAATAAAGAGTCAAACTCCACAAAGATAAGGTTTATCGCTAAACCAAAGCTCTGATACCACGTTGCAACGACCCGCCTTTTCGTTCGCTTTAAATCGACACACGTGCCAATTCAAACCATACGGAAGGGCGGATTGTTATGAGTTAAATCAGAAAAACAAGAAAGAAATAAAACAAAACAGAATCTCACAGCGGAAGGATAAAATATAATAATAAATATACAATTCATAAAACTGTTTACAAACATTTGATTATATTTATAAAATACATATCAGAGTTAGACATACCAATAACAATGTAGCGGAACAGCCTGTAGTGTAATAAAATAAATAATAATAATAGAAATCTCCGTCTTCGTCCTCCAGAGCTAAAGTCTTAGATCCTGAAATGCTCGGACTGACCCGAGCGAATTGAAAAGACAAAACACTCGAGTTAGAACTAAAAGATCTTATGTAAGTTAAATCAACATAAATAAATATGAGTGCAGTAACTCAAGAGATGCTCGGGATTTACATCTCCTAAGGATCCGTTAAATTATTTACTATGTAGTATATTTCTCTATTATAATAATGTCTAATTGTAAAATAAACTTACTTTTAAATAGTGTTAAGGGGTTACACATATAGCCCTTAACACAAAATACATTCCCATAGTCTATACAGTACCGTAATCTCCTCCGTACTGGATGTCGTCAGAGGGCACTCCATAGGTTTGGTAAAACAAAATCATATAAGGCACGCTAGGGTAGGTGACACGACACAACTAGGAAATGCCAGGGTAGATATACCAATTACGCTTCCGGGCTGGTGGTAACGCGTAGTCGCAGCTACCGCCCACCTCGGACAAACTCCCACCTAAAATCAAAATCAAAAGTGGCCACTGAATCAATCCAAAGTCAGAGTATAGTATCGAAGAGGAGTATCCGATAAAGGGCGCTAACCCCCTTGGCCCGTCGATCGCTCCTGTTTTAGCCACCTTATGCCAACTCACGGGAGTCGGGTCAACGTATTTACCTCAAAGGAAATGCCACCGCCGTCCTACTTCATTCTGGAATCTCCACCGCGTACACAGTTGTTAAAGTTGTTTTCGGAGTTGGCAGAGAGTATGACAACTTCCGATCCCAGTCTCTTCAACAACCAATCGTTATCATCACACCACGGTTATTTCAAAATAATTTATACTTTAAAACCAGAATATAATATCTCTTTCAAAACCATAAATACGATATCATTTCTATTTTAAAACCCAAATCAATATGATTTCCCTTTTTATTTCAAATATATTTCTTTTCCAAAATCATATTTCTTTAAAATTTATAATAATTGGAAACCAAACATTTGAAATATAACTTTCAAACCATAATACTTCGAAAATTTATAGCTTTAAAACATAACTTCTAAAACTTGGATGGTTTGGATATTCAAACTGTAACGACCCGGCTTTTTCAACAGTTAATTTGTGATATTTAAAATGAATTTAAATAATTAATTTGGAATATAATTTGTTTTCAATATGAAAAGTTGGTCTGATGTAATAAAAAAGAACTCAGAATTTAAATATAACAATTAATTGAATAAATTAAATAGTAATTGACAATTGGGTAAATTATTTAAATCTGGAATTGTGAGCTTGTTAGAAATATTTTATCGGCTTATAAAATTTATAACAATAATACCGAGAATAAAAGATGGGTTAAAATTGAATTTAACTATCGTTTGTTAAATTTTAAATTTACATTGTTTAAATAGACAGTTGAAAGTAGCCTTCCGAGGCACAGTCTTGGAATTCAACGAAACCAGTTCCGTTGGATCCGCAATATTGAATTATTGTCGGATTTCAAATTTCGTAAATTTTGGAGTGATCATGTGATCGTACGGGAGGTAAACGCTTTGAATATAATTAATCGTTTAAAAAATTAAAAATATCCTACATCAAATCATAGCCGTATTTCCTTTCACCTTCTCAAAGATGCTTCCTTTACCTCTTTAATTCACGATGCTTCTCGTTTATGTCTTCGTTCAGTAACCCAAAATCAAAAATCATGGCCGCTATCTTCCTATAATCGCGAGCAAAACCCTTCTTCCTTGAATATAAATTCCGAAACCCTTTTCATTCCCCTTTTCCTTCAAGCCGACTTCTACAGCACTCAAAAAAAAAAACCTAACTCAAAATCAATCGAAGAGAGGAAAGAGGAGCGCAGCGAGATCTGGAGCATCACCGTCGCGAGTGAATCGCAAGGACAGGAGTCGCGACTTCCATCCTTTGACTCGATCTCTTGTCGCGACCGATAGCTCGTGTTGAGGGGAGGCGGCAGAGTCGAGCAAGGAATCAGTGCGCATTTTGGGGGCGCAAAGGTTAGGGCTTGGAGGAGGCGGTCACGTTGCTGATGATGGATTAGCTAGTTCGTGGCGGCGGCAGGCGCAGCTATCACGTGCAGAAGGAGGACGCTGTGCTAGGTTTTGGTCGCGAGGCAGTGAGGTATATTTCTGAGATTTTTTTTATAGTAACTAGGGTTTTGTTTTTTTTAAAAAGAAAACGAAAAAAACAATATAAAATCTTTCCTTAACTGTTAAGTAGTTTTTTATTTTAAGATTGATATATTAGTTTAATTTAGATATATGTGCATTCAAAGAATTTACAGTAAAGTATAAATGTTTTTGTTTCTAATTGAATACATATACTAGTCTTAGAGAAAAAAAAATATATATATATGGAAGTTTAAAGTGTTCACAGCAAAGAAAATCCTGTTTTTGTTTACTTACAGAAAAGAAAAATAAAATATAAACATATATCTATGTAGTTCCTAAATGAGGAATAATGTATATACAACTATATCCATTTTAATTTACTAGTTTGTTTTTTTTTTGTTTAAAAAAAAAACAAACACAAGGTATTAAAGTGATGAATTTGTTCCATAAATTTATTTAGTTAACCTTAGCTACTAAAGATTGTTAAAAGGGAACTAAATGGTTTAAAATAAAATTGTGAGTTCAAAAAAAAAACATTAAATGGAAATAAATCATTTGATTTGTTCAAATATTAATAAAATTCATATAATTATTTATTCAAGGTCAAAATCTAAGGGAAGCAAGCCGGTTTGAAAGTGGATTGCGAACAGAAATAAAAGGTGAGTTAATCTCACTCAGTTAGATTTAAATTTAAATTGTTGAATTTAAATTTATTTGTTGAATTGCTTGAATGATGGTTGAATTAGTGAATAATTAAATAGGCCCTATACGCCATGAAATAGCGGATGTTAGAAATATTAAACCCATATACTGCAATATTTCACATTGAAGTGAAATTGTTATTTTATTGTGCTAACATCTGTGGATGCAGGGAAACAGGTTGGAGGGATCCAACAGGATTCCTCAAAACTATTTATTTTATTTCGTATATATGCTATTCTGTGACAGGATGATATATTGATTTGGGTGGTTTTATAGATAATTGAATTATCAACTGTTGAATAACAAAGAAGTTGAAAATTTGAAATTTCTATTACTGTTGATAAATTAATTTGAAGAAGTTAAATAAAACTCAAATAGAAAATATTTATTTGAAATTTAAATCTACTTCAATTGGGAATGAAGAAAAGAAATAAAATTATATTTTCTACTTAAGTTAAACCTTAGTGTGATAAAGTTGAGTTTTGGAGAATTTAAATTATAAATTTATACTTGAAGGAATATTGTAATCGATAAGTGAATTAAAGAAAATGGAATTATATTAAGAAATAGGAATGGAGGTCTATTAAGAAAATAAAAAGAAATATTAATAAGAAAAGAAAAGAAAATTTATTAAGAAATAAAGAAGATGCTATTAAGAATTATGAATAAGAAATTCGGTTAAGAGCCAAAAGGAAATTTTATTTAATAGTGAATGGAAATTAGTAAATAGGACAATATGGAACTTTATAGAAAGAAATAAATTATAAAGATGAGATTTTTAAATCAAACTATCTTAATAAATGAAATCCAAGGAGATTTTATAAATTCATGAATGGAATTTATAAATGAGATATGAAATTGGATGAATGGAAATAGCAGGATATTTCCAAAGGTGAATGTGGACAAGAGGCATTTATAAATGGATATTGGATTTTCTAAAAATTTATTTTAAAAGGAATATTTTAAATTACTATACTATATAAATCTTTGTGTAAACTATTATTTGAATGTAAAATATTTTCGAATTAGTTATTTTGAAGGTTTAGTTATTGTTTATTATAAACTCTAAGTTTTCTAAAACCAGCTTTGAAATTTATAAATAACTGGATATAAATTTTAATATTTAATATTACTTCTTATTTTATAAATCTATATGTTTTCAAAATGTTTTTAAAATCCAATTAAAATCCTTTTGTGATGGTAAGCAAATTAATTTAAATGGGATAAGATTTAGGAGAAATCTTATTAAGTGGAGAAAGTGAGTTGGAGAAATTATAAGGAAAGTGTAAATTGATTTTTGAAGAATGAATGAGAAATAAAAGATATGTTTCAAAGGATAAATCGACTGTGAGTGATATAAAATCAGATAAATGATTTCATGAAAATAAAAGACTTTGAAAATTTATTTCAAATGGGTTAAGTTGGGAATAATATCTGACTGATATTGAGATAAATAATTTATGGAAATTATTTGATGGTTGCTTGTGTGTGATTAATTGATAGTTAAATAACCGACTATCAATATTGGACAATGCGTTGATCGTTTCGAAGAGTCCGGGATCGGATTTGCTACATTACAGCGTGATAGGGGGTTCTCGCTTTGCGTTAGGTGGCGAACGGGAGACTCTTACCCCTACATGCCCCAATTGAGTGTGATTTTCTCACGCTGGTATTCCAGACTGACTCGGGTGTTGTTTTATATGATGCTCGGGTCAGACTAAGTTAAACAGGATTCTGGTTTTATACTGGAGCTCAGGAGACGAGCTGATGACAGAGCGTATCTACGTATTTGCCTATTATTTCCGCTGTGTATGATCTTATAGTAGTTGTCTCTGTATGAGTTGATTGATGTACTCAGATGATGGTATGTATGTATAAGTATACAGTACAGATTTCTTGTATTTAAACTGTATTCTATATATTATATTTTATTCCGCTGCGATGTGAGATTCTGATGTTGTTTTTCTTCTTCTTCTTCTTCTTCTATCCCTTTCTTCTTTTTCATAACAATCTGGAGTTTTTGGGTTTGAAAATTCCGGGTTGTCACACTTGGTATTAGAGCTTAAAGGTTAAGCGAGAACCTTGGCTCTGGTGGGAAATTACTCATTAGAAATAGAGTCAATGGTACTCTGGAAAGAGTTTAGCGTATTTATAGATATGAGTGCGTATTTGTTAGTGGATATAAACTGGTGTTGATTGATTTAGTGAGTGGTATATGAACCTTCGTCGGCACAACCTCGAAAACTGTATCGAAGGGGTTTCTAAACACTTAAATAGAGCAATTCGACACAATATTGATTTTTAAAAGTGGGTGAATGAAATAATTTCATCCAAAATATATTTTGATATAAAAAGAATATTTTTCTGAAATTATTATTATAATTTGGATGTTGGATGCTATATGTAGACAAATGAGATTTTAAAATCCGAAATAGCCTATATAACCCAGGAAATCATTAAATTTGAATTTTGGAATTTAAAATCAAGTGAAGATTAGAAATGAGAATTTAACTTGGATTTGAGATTAAATTTTTGAAATGCAATTAATGAATAAGAAAATTTTGTTGTGATTGAAGTAAGATGAAAAAAAAATATATATAAATAATGTGGAAAAAGTAAATAAAAATTTAGAATGTGAATGAGTTGAGAAGAGAAATAAAACTTAAGTGGATTGAAATTTGTTCAAGTTAAGTGAATGGAAGTAATTGAATTAAACTGGAAAATAAATTCAATAGTATTTGAATTAAATTGTAATTGGAAATAAAAATGGAATTTAGTGATGAAACCTGAATTATAAATAGAAATTCCATTGAATGGTAAGTTAAAATTTAACATGAATCTCAATTATTATGAATTTGATTAAAGTAAAGATAGTTTGAATTTACAAATAAAATCCAAACTAAGTATGGATGGAATAATTTTGTCTTGGATGTTATCTAAACCAATTTAGATTGGTGAATTAAAATCACATGGGATTTGATCTAGATGAGTATCAAATAAATTGCAATGAATTTAAGTAAGAAATTGCAATAACTAAATCAACTTAAGATGTAAAATTATGGAAAGGTGACTTCGATGAAAGTGGAAGTTCATTGAATAAAATAAATGGGTAAAGTACCTTAAACATTGGCTGTGATTGGATAGTGAATAGAAAATTTAATTGGATTGAGAACTTTGATTGAACTGGAATTAACTTAAGCTAAGTTAATGTGTGAATTTGAATGAAGATGAATTAAATTGAGATGTAGATGATAATATAATAAAAACTCTCACTTGAGTAAAATTCATAACAGTGAAATTTAAATTTGAATAAATAAGACTTTGATAGCTTATAAAAGAATTGAGAAGTGTTGAAATAAAATATATACTTGGCTAAGTAAAAATGTATAAACCCGAAATGAAAAATAAAATAAAATGGGAATGCGGTTAACTGTAAATGAATGGAAATGTGAAGATAAATAAGAAATGAGACTTATAAAATTAAGGTGGAATAAATAAGTCAAATAGAATTGTTGGAATTTGGGAAATGAATAGAAATCCAAACCTGAACCACAAAATAGAATTGAACCAAAGAAATTTAAATGGAGAGATTTTTAAAGCTAAAAATCAAATATTGAATTATAAATTGGGAATAAACTAATTTGGGATAAATTAGTAACCTGAATGTGTGAATAAACTTTGAATTGGGTAAATAAGGGTTGAATGGTAAATTAATAAAATTGGATTGTGAATTTAGGTGAATGGTTGTAACGACCCGTTAAATTAATAATATTAGATGAATTGAATTAATATAATTTTTAATCTAATTTATAATAAATGTAGGAGTTGGATATAGTAACTGAGATTTAAGATTTAACAATTGAAATGTTATATGGCAATAGGTAGAATAACGAAGATTTGTGTTGTGGTTATAAGTCATAATTAGTTGATTAAAATGGTATTAATGAAATAATAACTGAATTGAATTGCAATATATAAACATCAGAAAAATTTAATTGGTGGATTAAATTTGTTACAGTTCATAAGTTTTGTAATTTAGTTTAGTAGAACTTTAAATTATAAACGAAGATTGAAATAAACGATAAATTTAATTATGTAAATGGTGACTCAAGACCTAGGTTATAGGAATTGGAACATAATCCAATTTGAATTAAGTAGAAGAAGGATTTGGTTAATATGTAAGTTATTGTTCAAGGTATTGAATAAAAACTTGGAATCCAATCATAATTTAATGATAATAACGTTAGTATTAGAGAATAAATATATTTCAATGCAGTACCCGAATGAATGGAATAAAATGAATATATATTGAATAGAAATGAAATGTAAATTGGCACATTTGGTTGAAAGTTAATTTTAAGAAACATATAAATGTTGAATTTGTGAATGTTAATATAAATATTAACTTGAATGGGATTCATTAATACAAAGATGTAATAAGTGTAGATAGTAAAAATTTAATGTCTGTAGTGGATAAAAATCTAGTAGTAACATAAAATTTATTTATATGGAAAAAGAGTATAGATTTGAACAAATTTATGAAAATTTGATAAGAACAGTGGTTGTAATCAGTTTGGTTATTTAATATTTGGAAGAAAGAGATTTGTAAATCCGTTAATGAATTTATAATGGGAAGGAATGGTAAGAATGTAAAAAAAAAAAATAAGCATTTGATTCAATTAAGGGAATTAAATTATAATAAATGGACTTAAGATAGTAATAAAATTTGTTTTGTTTAGGTGATTATGTATCGATAAACTATAACTAAATTTGAAGTTTGGTAGTAAATGGGATATGAGAAGACAAAGGCATTTAGAAAGTAATAGATGGAATTCATAATAACAAGTAGTACATATATTTGGGCGTTTGTCATAATTACCAAATTTTACCATTCATATAATTTATTTAATTAAAGTCTATAGCAACATTGTTGTTAATAATGTTGTTAGTGAATTTGAGTATAAAAGAATGACAAGTGTAGGTTAACCATTTATTTTATTTTGTTAAGAATGGAAATAGTTGAAATAGATCTGAATAAATTATTTTGGGTTGTTTATGTGCCTATTTAATAAAGGAGAATTTATAAGGAATAAAGAATGCACAAATGAAACGTATTATAACCCAAAGGTTATTTATACCCACAAAATGTTTAATTACTGTATAGGAAGAGTCTAAATCCATAGATGAATTTATTGAGATTGCATTTATAATTTATAAGATTTAATGTAGACTTAATTTCAATTAACTGATTTAATAGTGCAATTAGCGTAGATTTGTTGGTAGATGAAGTAGTTAATTCTATTAGGTGAAGTTAAGGCTAATTCTATTTATAAATTGACCTATTGTTGATATAGATTTTAGGAAGCAGGATTTATAAATTAAATTGAGTATTAGATTCAATAATTGCATTTATTGCATAAATAAAGGGAATTTAACGTTAAATTGTACGTTATTGAATTAAAAAGGAATTTGCGGATATTAAAGTGAAAACGTAGACATGTTAAAGGGCATCTTTGTTTTGGATTTAAGTTGAGAGTATAAAAGTATAAGATTAAATAATTGGGTTTTGAGAATAAAATTTATAATTTCTAAATAATAAGAAAGTGCAGAAATGAACACTGCAATTTATATCTTGTCAACTTTTAATTCACATCTAATCTTGTTTAATCATTGAAATTGATTTTGAATTTTATAGGCGATAAAACTTAGTCAATATTTGAAGTTAAATAAAAATTTGGATTTTTATGATTTATTTTAATCTATTTAATTAATATAAAAATAGCCATTTTGGCCACGGACTCGGATTTCGACGAAACTAGTTTCATCGGATCCGTATCGGTAAATTATTATACGGTTCCAAGTTTCGTATCGATCGGACCTGTCGTTTGATCGTACGGACGCGAAACGCCTTGAAATCAATTTTAATAAAATCAATTTGAAATCAATTTGGAAATTTTGTTTTCAGCATAACTTCTTCATACGACCAAATTTGGATGTGAAACTTTTTCCATCGCGTTCAGAATATATTAAAATACCTATTTGGATATATAGATTTAATAAATTCGGTTCCGGAGGCATAGCGGGCATTTTGGGTCATAGTTTGTTTCGTACGTTCACTTATCCGATCCATCTACGCTATCTCTAGTCTACCTATATAAGCACGGTTATAAACCCTAGCCACTCCTTATTTTCATTTTCTATACATACATCTCCTTCTCACCTCCTCATTCTAATGGCAGAAAAAAAAACCTAATTCCCAAATTCCAAAAAAAAAAAATTCAAATTTAAAAAAAAAAAATTGCGGATCTGCAGCAGCTTCTGGTCGCGCTTCGGGTTTCAGGGGAGAAAACCCTAGAGCAACTTCGGGTCAGGAAGAAAATGACTCGGGTCGCTCCGGGTTGTTTTGGCGAAAACTCCAAGCAGGCACCGGGGAATTGAGGCGGCGCACCGAAGTCGAACCCGAAGTCGAACCAGGACCAGAATTTTTCCATTTTTCAAATTTCCATAACTTTTGCATACGAGCTCGGATTCACGCGCGGTTTGTTTTGCTGGGATCGTATCGGAATTTCTGACGTTTTGACGCTGGTTTGGATGGATTTGGAGGCCGTCAAAATTTTGAGTTTAAATTGAATTTAAATTCGATTTAAATTCCAAAGGTGAGTGTTTAAAACCCACTCACAACTACTAGAAGCTTTTATGTTTGCTAAATTAATTTTAGAAATGAATAGCAATTTATTTATGAGTATTTGTCATGTTTATTTCACTCATATTTGTTGAATTGCATTTATTAAGTTTAACTGTTAATTTAATTTATTTATTGCGTATTAATTGATAGTTAGAATTTATTTGTTCGCCTATAAACTGGTAGTGAACAGTTATATAGATTATTACTGAATATAAACTGTTAGATTAATAGTTGTTAAATTTAATCTGAATAAAATTGCCAGTTATTACCTGTTATATATTATCAAATATAAATTGTTATTGATTGATATTGCTTGATGATTGTGATTGGATGATGGATGATGTTGATGGATGTTTATTGAATATCATAAAATTGCAAATTATCATGCATATTTCATTTCATTCGGGATTGTGGTTTGAAATGATATACAACCGCAAAATTTTATATCTTTTAAATTGCGGATTGAAATGATAAATATCCGTATCACTTGACCATAGGAAAGAAAATTATATACAGGCACCGCGGTCTATATATAACTATTTTAATGTGATTTCTATGGTTTGGACGGAATACGGTTTATAATAATCTTAAATTTTATATTGTATAAATATTTTTCTTCCATATATATATATATACATATGAAGTTGAAAATTTTGAAATTAAAAGGTGTATAAAAATCTTTATTAAAAATGGAAGAAAATTAAGAAAATGGAGTTTAATAATTTATATCATATGTTTAAATGTTAAGTTTGGAAATTTTAAGATATGATATTTATAATTGAATTTTTCCCAAGATAAATTGAATAAATATTCTAGTATAATTTAAATTGAAAAAATATATATATTTAATTACTAGAAATTGGAGTTTTTATTTATTTATGGATTTTATGTGAATATTCAAGACTAATTAATAGAACATTTTATTTGTTGAAAGAATAAAATCCAACTTTAGTTTGAAATATTAATACTCAAAATGGATATACATATATATATATAAATTGAGGTGGTTTTGGAACTTGAGAGAGATAATACAAATTTTGGTTTAGACTTTAATAAAGAAATGCATTTGTAAAGCCATGAGAACTATTTTCTTTACAAAGTAACATTTTAAGTTAAACCTTTTAATTCATATACCGTTGAATGTCCAAACCATTCAAGTTTTTAGAAGTTATGGTTTTAATTTATGATTTTCAAAATATTATGCTTTGAAAATATTTGATTTTCAGATGTTATGAAGTTAAAGCATTATGATTTTGGAAAAGAATTATATTTGGGATAAGTGATAAAATATGGTTTTGGGTTTTGAAATGATATCGTATTCATGCTTATGAAATGGAATATTTATTCTGATTTTTAAAGTATAATCTATTTTTAAATGACCGCGGTGTTATAATAACGATGGGTTGGCAAAGAGACCGGGATCGGATATCTGACATACTCTCTGTCGATACCGAAAACCACTTTGACTAACCGTGTACGCGGTGGAGATTCCAGAATGAAGTAGGTGGTGGCGATGTTTCCTGTAAGGTAAATACGTGGACCCGACTCCCGTGAGTTGGCATAAGGTGGCTAAAACAGGAGCGATTCTCAGGCCAATGAGGTCATTCCTCTGATCGGACCCTCCTCTTCGATATTATACTTTGATTTTGGATTGATTCAGTGGCCACTTCTATATTTTGATTTTGGGGAGTTAGTCCGAGGTGGGCGGTAACTGCGGCTACGCGTTTCCACCAGCCTGGATAGCAATTGGTATATCTACCCTGGCATTGCCTAGTTGTGCCGTGTCACCTACCATACCGAGCCTTTACTACGAGTTTCTATTTGTGTCGTACCTATGGAGTATCCTCTGGTAGCTTCCCGATCAGGAGGTATTACGGTACTGTATAGACTACTGGCATTATTTGTGTTAAGGGCTATATGGGTAACCCCTTAACGCTATTAAAAAGTAAGTTTATTTTATAAATAGACACTATTATAATAGCGCAATATACTACATAGTAAATAGTTTAACGGATCCTTAGGAGATGTAAATCCCGAGCATCTCTTGAGTTACTGTACTCATATTTATTTCTGTTAATTTAACTCACTTAAGATCTTTTAGTTCTGACTCGAGTGTTTTTGTCTTTTCAAATTCGCTCGGGTCAGTCCGAGCGTTTCAGGATCGAAGACTTTAGCTTTGAAGGACGAAGACGAAGGAGTCGTATTATTATTATCTATAGTATTGCACCACACTCATACTGTTCCGCTGCATTGATTGTATTGGTAGGTGTAACTCTGATATTTATTGTATAAAGCAAATCAAGTGTTTGTAAACTGTTTTGAACTGTATATTTATTATTATATTTTATCCTTCCGCTGTGAGATTCTGTTTTTGTTTTATTTCTTCTCTGTTTTCTTATTTAACCCATAACAATCCGCCCTTGCGTATGCTTTGAATTGGCACGTGTGTCGGTTTAAAGTATGCGAAAAGACGGGATGTTACATTTGGTATCAGAGCTTTGGTTTAGCGATAAACCTTGGCTTTGTGGGGTTTGACTCTTTGTTAATAGGGTAGTAATACCCTATGGGAGTCGCTGAGTGTATATATATGAGAGAGCGTATTTGTTAGTGTTAATAAAGATTTTGATATTGTGTTAATCTGTTCCGCTTTGTATTTATAAATTCTGGTTGATGCATGGGACGCTATGACATCAATAGGGATTTCTAAACACTTAATAGGACAGACCGACATAATATTTGTTTTTAATATAGGTGAATGAAATAATTTTGCCTATTATATTTTCTATATATAAAAATATTTTTATAAATATATATATATATATATATATATATATATATATTTGGTTGCTATAGATTGGGTGTTAGGAAATAAAAATATTTATAACAATTGAAGCTAAGTTGAAATTATTATAAATCAAATTGGAGATTTTAGAACTTAAGTTCGGGATTTTTGAAAATCTTCTTTCAAAGGATTTGTGAAATATAATGATTTGGTTTATAGGTAATTTCTTATATAAATGTTTAGTATAATTCGAAAGAATTGTTTTAAAAGAGGATTTTGGAGAAAATAAATTTTGTACTTTCCTCTTTGTCGCTAGAAAATAATTTCGGTGATGGCGGCCGCATCATCGACTTTCATTTTCGAGTTTCGAAGGGAAAGGCCACTGTAGTAAGTTCTACTGCAGATTTGTTTGAAATTATTTAAAATTTTAATTGTTTAAAGGTAATTAGAGATATAAAAGTTGTAAGAAATTAATTATCTATTATTTTAAAGTAATTTTGGAATTTGACCCGGTATTAATTCTTGAATTTCCATTAATTAGTTGTAAATTTTTTTTTTTTTGAGGTTAGTAAAATAAAGGTTAAGTAATCAATGAATTAAAAGGGTTGAGATTAAACTTGTATAAGTTCTTTTGCTTTTTCTTTAACATAAATAACTTACCAAGTATAAAAAGTTGAAATGTAAATTAAGAGTGGAATAGAATATTATGCAAGTAGAATTTTTGGAAATAATGAAGTATTCAATAAATTACTGTTATAAATAAGAATTTAATGGTATTAACTTAAGTGATGATTGGAATTTTACTAAAATTAAAGGTTGTATTATTAATAGGTGATTTTAACCTTAAGAAAGTAAAAATGAAATTCCTTAATTTATAAAGTTTGATTGTAGGGTTATTAACTTAAGTACGCCTTAATTTCCCCTATTCTAATATAATAGAAAGTAGGAAAAATATAGATGACTGCAATCCATAGTTAATGAATGAGTAAAATCTTTCACTTATAGGAATGCAAGTTATAAGGTTAATAAATTAAGTGTAAGTAGAGGGTTACTGTAATTAAATATAATGGAAACTTCAACATTAAATAAATGAATGAGATTAAAGGTAAGTTGAAATTGTAGGTTATAAAACAAATATATATTAATTAAAGGAATGAAAAGAAACTTGTAAATTTTCACTTACATTCTTAAAATATATATAACTTACCATAAAATAAAAGTTGCAATTGCTAGTAAGAAAGTGTAAAGGGAAATCTTACAAGTGAAGCTTGAGGTAATTAAAGTATTCAATTAATTGCTGTTAAAACTTAAGCTAAATCGGAAATTTTACTATATAAGAAAGGTAAGTAGAATAAATGGGTGATATAAACTTTAGTCAATAAATTGGAACACAAATATGATAATTTTGTAATAAATGAAAATGAAAATTGTAAGAAATAAAGAAATCACTCCATAAATGAAAGAAAGAAAATCAAACCATTGAAGAATGAGATAAATGTATAATAAATAAATTTGGGTATTGGTTTGAATTGTGTTGTTTGATTTATGTTGTTGGGTAAGAAATTTGAAGTGGTTAAATGAATAAGTATCTATCTTTGTTCCATCTAAGACTGTTGAGTAAAGGATGCACTTGATAGTTAATTTCATTTCATACAAATTTCAAGTTTGAACCCAAACAACTATTTGTTTGATGGATTAAATGGTTGCTTTGTTTGTGTATGTATGTTGTTCGTAAGGTTGATGGTTGTTGAATTGTTTGGTTGATTAATGATTGAATCCACTTAAATAGTTCACTTTAAAATAAATATTTAACCTTTTAGATTATATAAGTGAATACAGGTGATGGAAGCAACTGCTACTGCTTTTGGTTCCAAAATAATAAGCGTATATTGCCCGACAAATAGGTACGTTTTCGGATTACGTTTAAAGCGCTATTTTTCCGTGTTGGGATATAATATTTTGATAATATATGTAATATATTTGTATATTTTGATATTATACTTTCTCCCGAGCCTCACCGTACAAAGGAGACTCTGCCAAAAATTTTCGTAAATTTTGGACTTAGAATTTTGTTGAATATTTTCCAAACTTTAATGATTTAAGTATAAAAGGTTGTAATGATTATAAACGGGTATATTTCATTAATGGAAATTAATCCAGTAAATTATTGTTTATAAGTTAATATTTGAAATAAGATGTACTGTTTATTCTTCCTTCTCCCTTCTTTTTCCTTTTCGGGGACGAAAAGTTTTGAGTGGGGGAGATTGTAACGACCCATTAAATTAATAATATTAAATGAATTGAATTAATATAATTTTTAATCTAATTTATAATAAATGTAGGAGTTGGATATAGTAACTGAGATTTAAGATTTAACAAATGAAATGTTATATGGCAATAGGTAGAATAACGAAGATTTGTGTTGTGGTTATAAGTCATAATTAGTTGATTAAAATGGTATTAATGAAATAATAACTGAATTGAATTGCAATATATAAACATCAGAAAAATTTAATTGGTGGATTAAATTTGTTAAAGTTCATAAGTTTTGTAATTTAGTTTAGTAGAACTTCAAATTATAAACGAAGATTGAAATAAACGATAAATTTAATTATGTAAATGGTGACTCAAGACCTAGGTTATAGGAATTGGAACATAATCCAATTTGAATTAAGTAGAAGAAGGATTTGGTTAATATTTAAGTTATTGTTCAAGGTATTGAATAAAAACTTGGAATCCAATCATAATTTAATGATAATAACGTTAGTATTAGAGAATAAATATATTTCAATGCAGTACCCGAATGAATGGAATAAAATGAATATATATTGAATAGAAATGAAATGTAAATTGGCACATTTGGTTGAAAGTTAATTTTAAGAAACATATAAATGTTGAATTTGTGAATGTTAATATAAATATTAACTTGAATGGGATTCATTAATACAAAGATGTAATAAGTGTAGATAGTAAAAATTTAATGTCTGTAGTGGATAAAAATCTAGTAGTAACATAAAATTTATTTATATGGAAAAAGAGTATAGATTTGAACAAATTTATGAAAATTTGATAAGAACAGTGGTTGTAATCAGTTTGGTTATTTAATATTTGGAAGAAAGAGATTTGTAAATCCGTTAATGAATTTATAATGGGAAGGAATGGTAAGAATGTAAAAAAAAAAATAAGCATTTGATTCAATTAAGGGAATTAAATTATAATAAATGGACTTAAGATAGTAATAAAATTTGTTTTGTTTAGGTGATTATGTATCGATAAGCTATAACTAAATTTGCAGTTTGGTAGTAAATGGGATATGAGAAGACAAAGGCATTTAGAAAGTAATAGATGGAATTCATAATAACAAGTAGTACATATATTTGGGCGTTTGTCATAATTACCAAATTTTACCATTCATATAATTTATTTAATTAAAGTCTATAGCAACATTGTTGTTAATAATGTTGTTAGTGAATTTGAATATAAAAGAATGACAAGTGTAGGTTAACCATTTATTTTATTTTGTTAAGAATGGAAATAGTTGAAATAGATCTGAATAAATTATTTTGGGTTGTTTATGTGCCTATTTAATAAAGGAGAATTTATAAGGAATAAAGAATGCACAAATGAAACGTATTATAACCCAAAGGTTATTTATACCCACAAAATGTTTAATTACTGTATAGGAAGAGTCTAAATCCATAGATGAATTTATTGAGATTGCATTTATAATTTATAAGATTTAATGTAGACTTAATTTCAATTAACTGATTTAATAGTGCAATTAGCGTAGATTTGTTGGTAGATGAAGTAGTTAATTCTATTAGGTGAAGTTAAGGCTAATTCTATTTATAAATTGACCTATTGTTGATATAGATTTTGGGAAGCAGGATTTATAAATTAAATTGAGTATTAGATTCAATAATTGCATTTATTGCATAAATAAAGGGAATTTAACGTTAAATTGTACGTTATTGAATTAAAAAGGAATTTGCGGATATTAAAGTGAAAATGTAGACATGTTAAAGGGCATCTTTGTTTTGGATTTAAGTTGAGAGTATAAAAGTATAAGATTAAATAATTGGGTTTTGAGAATAAAATTTATAATTTCTAAATAATAAGAAAGTGCAGAAATGAACACTGCAATTTATATCTTGTCAACTTTTAATTCACATCAAATCTTGTTTAATCATTGAAATTGATTTTGAATTTTATAGGCGATAAAACTTAGTCAATATTTGAAGTTAAATAAAAATTTGGATTTTTATGATTTATTTTAATCTATTTAATTAATATAAAAATAGCCATTTTGGCCACGGACTCGGATTTCGACGAAACTAGTTTCATCGGATCTGTATCGGTAAATTATTATAGGGTTCCAAGTTTCGTATCGATCGGACCTGTCGTTTGATCGTACGGACGCGAAACGCCTTGAAATCAATTTTAATAAAATCAATTTGAAATCAATTTGGAAATTTTGTTTTCAGCATAACTTCTTCATACGACCAAATTTGGATGTGAAACTTTTTCCATCGCGTTCAGAATATATTAAAATACCTATTTGGATATATAGATTTAATAAATTCGGTTCCGGAGGCATAGCGGGCTTTTTGGGCCATAGTTTGTTTCGTACGTTCACTTATCCGATCCATCTACGCTATCTCTAGTCTACCTATATAAGCACGGTTATAAACCCTACCCGCTCCTTATTTTCATTTTCTATACATACATCTCCTTCTCACCTCCTCATTCTAATGGCAGAAAAAAAAACCTAATTCCCAAATTCCAAAAAAAAAAAATTCAAATTTAAAAAAAAAAAAATTGCGGATCTGCAGCAGCTTCTGGTCGCGCTTCGGGTTTCAGGGGAGAAAACCCTATAGCAACTTCGGGTCAGGAAGAAAATGACTCGGGTAGCTCCGGGTCGTTTTGGCGAAAACTCCAAGCAGGCACCGGGGAATTGAGGCGGCGCACCGAAGTCGAACCCGAAGTCGAACCAGGACCAGAATTTTTCCATTTTTCAAATTTCCATAACTTTTGCATACGAGCTCGGATTCACGCGCGGTTTGTTTTGCTGGGATCGTATCGGAATTTCTGACGTTTTGACGCTGGTTTGGATGGATTTGGAGACCGTCAAAATTTTGAGTTTAAATTGAATTTAAATTCGATTTAAATTCCAAAGGTGAGTGTTTAAAACCCACTCACAACTACTAGAAGCTTTTATGTTTGCTAAATTAATTTTAGAAATGAATAGCAATTTATTTATGAGTATTTGTCATGTTTATTTCACTCATATTTGTTGAATTGCATTTATTAAGTTTAACTGTTAATTTAATTTATTTATTGTGTATTAATTGATAGTTAGAATTTATTTGTTTGCCTATAAACTGCTAGTTAACAGTTATATAGATTATTACTGAATATAAACAGTTAGATTAATAGTTGCTAAATTTAATCTGAATAAAATTGCCAGTTATTACCTGTTATATATTATCAAATATAAATTGTTATTGATTGATATTGCTTGATGATTGTGATTGGATGATGGATGATGTTGATGGATGTTTATTGAATATCATAAAATTGCAAATTATCATGCATATTTCATTTCATTCGGGATTGTGGTTTGAAATGATATACAACCGCAAAATTTTATATCTTTTAAATTGCGGATTGAAATGATAAATATCCGTATCACTTGACCATAGGATAGAAAATTATATACAGGCACCGCGGTCTATATATAACTATTTTAATGTGATTTCTATGGTTTGGACGGAATACGGTTTATAATAATCTTAAATTTTATATTGTATAAATATTTTTCTTCCATATATATATACATAAGAAGTTGAAAATTTTGAAATTAAAAGGTGTATAAAAATATTTATTAAAAATGGAAGAAAATTAAGAAAATGGAGTTTAATAATTTATATCATATGTTTAAATGTTAAGTTTGGAAATTTTAAGATATGATATTTATAATGGAATTTTTCCCAAGATAAATTGAATAAATATTCTAGTATAATTTAAATTGAAAAAATATATATATATTTAATTACTAGAAATTGGAGTTTTTATTTATTTATGGATTTTATGTGAATATTCAAGACTAATTAATAGAACATTTGATTTGTTGAAAGAATAAAATCCAACTTTAGTTTGAAATATTAATACTCAAAATGGATATACATATATATATAAATTGAGGTGGTTTTGGAACTTGAGAGAGATAATACAAATTTTGGTTTAGACTTTAATAAAGAAATGTATTTGTAAAGCCATGAGAACTATTTTCTTTACAAAGTAACATTTAAGTTAAACCTTTTAATTCATATACCGTTGAATGTCCAAACCATTCAAGTTTTTAGAAGTTATGGTTTTGAATTATGATTTTCAAAATATTATGCTTTGAAAATATTTGATTTTCAGACGTATGAAGTTAAAGCATTATGATTTTGGAAAAGAATTATATTTGGGATAAGTGATAAAATATGGTTTTGGGTTTTGAAATGATATCGTATTCATGCTTATGAAATGGAATGTTTATTCTGATTTTTAAAGTATAACCTATTTTTAAATGACCGCGGTGTTATAATAACGATGGGTTGGCAAAGAGACCGGGATCGGATATCTGACATACTCTCTGTCGATACCGAAAACCACTTTGACTAACCGTGTACGCGGTGGAGATTCCAGAATGAAGTAGGTGGTGGCGACGTTTCCTGTAAGGTAAATACGTGGACCCGACTCCCGTGAGTTGGCATAAGGTGGCTAAAACAGGAGCGATTCTCAGGCCAATGAGGTCATTCCTCTGATCGGACCCTCCTCTTCGATATTATACTTTGATTTTGGATTGATTCAGTGGCCACTTCTATATTTTGATTTTGGGGAGTTAGTCCGAGGTGGGCGGTAACTGCGGCTACGCGTTTCCACCAGCCTGGATAGCAATTGGTATATCTACCCTGGCATTGCCTAGTTGTGCCGTGTCACCTACCATACCGAGCCTTTACTACGAGTTTCTATTTGTGTCGTACCTATGGAGTATCCTCTGGTAGCTTCCCGATCAGGAGGTATTACGGTACTGTATAGACTACTGGCATTATTTGTGTTAAGGGCTATATGGGTAACCCCTTAACGCTATTAAAAAGTAAGTTTATTTTATAAATAGACACTATTATAATAGCGCAATATACTACATAGTAAATAGTTTAACGGATCCTTAGGAGATGTAAATTCCGAGCATCTCTTGAGTTACTGTACTCATATTTATTTCTGTTAATTTAACTCACTTAAGATCTTTTAGTTCTGACTCGAGTGTTTTTGTCTTTTCAAATTCGCTCGGGTCAGTCCGAGCGTTTCAGGATCGAAGACTTTAGCTTTGAAGGACGAAGACGAAGGAGTCGTATTATTATTATCTATAGTATTGCACCACACTCATACTGTTCCGCTGCATTGATTGTATTGGTAGGTGTAACTCTGATATTTATTGTATAAAGCAAATCAAGTGTTTGTAAACTGTTTTGAACTGTATATTTATTATTATATTTTATCCTTCTGCTGTGAGATTCTGTTTTGTTTTATTTCTTCTCTGTTTTCTTATTTACCCCATAACAATCCGCCCTTGCGTATGCTTTGAATTGGCACGTGTGTCGGTTTAAAGTGTGCGAAAAGGCGGGATGTTACAATGGTAGAAAGAGAACTTGAATTATAAATATAAAATTCAACTTGGATTGGTTGGTAAATAAAATGAAATTGGATTAAATATAAATGGTTAGAAGTGCAAACAAAAATTCAATTGTGTATAAATAAAGTGAAAATGGTCTTGAATTTAATTAAATAAGTTCGAGAATGAATCGAACATGGGAATTGAATTTTTAAATGAAATAATTAAGTGAGTTAAGAAGTAAATGAAAGAGATTTGATTTAGATAAAATCAAAATTAAACTGGAAAAAGAATTTATGAGCGAAGGAAATGAACTTAAGTTATAAAATTTAAATGAGTTAAATTGAATTGACTTAAGTATAAAAATTAAATGAAGCATGACTTATATAAATTTGGGACATGAGTATTGAATTTTAAGCATTGAAGTTGTCGAGCTTAATAAAAACGGTGTTGAATAAAATCAATGCAAAGATATGGTTTAAAAAAAAATTTGATTAGAAATGGAATGAAATTTCATATAACTAGAGTGGAATTAATTTTTAAAACAGTTATAAAAATAAAGTAGCTGTTTGTTTGTATGAATATTGTTGGAATTTGCATAGAAATAATTTTCGTTGTCGTAAACATGTTTGAATAAAGTTCTTTGGAATAATAAAAGTCAGTAAACTTGATTTTTGAATAGAATTGCCATGAACACAAATTAGTTTGCAATAAGAATGGACTGAATAAAGGAATGATATTGAAAATCATTCCGAATCGAATATGATGTTATAAATTGAGTAAAAACAATTGAATTTAATTGGAACCATATCAATTGTTTATACAAACTGCTTGTATGCATTGTTTATAAAATATGGTTTTGAATTGATAAGAACCAGAAATTGATTTTTGAAATCAATTAAATGGAGAATAGGTTTGTTTGGACATAATTCTGAATTGGAGTTAAGTAAAAGTGTTGTAACCCACTTAAAGTTGAATGCAAACGGTGCTTGTGTCAGTCATAAACAAATGGAACTAGTTTGGAAACTAAATAAATTTGTTATGAAGTGATTTATAGTGCATTACTGATGATATTTATTGTTGTAGTTGTTTAAATGAATATAATGCTATAAATTTTCATAAATATGTTACTAATGTTTATAAATCGAGTAAGTACAGGTACCAGAAGACTGTATAGCGTGATTTTGGATGCACATATGCTAAATTAAATAAGCCGCTTGCTTAAAATGCTAAATAAGGTACGCCTATGCAATACAAACTAGGAAATATGAACTGTTTTTGGTTTTTCCGACCGTGTGGGTCGATGTATATATATTTATATCTATTGTCAAATTGCAAAAGCTCCTCCGTACAAAGGGGACTCTGCCAAAAATTTTAAGAATTTTTGGGAGTTAGAAATTTTTGAAATTTTAGAAAATTTTGTCAACGACAAATGTTTTCAAATTGAAAATTTAAATAAGTTAGTGAATGAAACTAATTTAAAATTTAAGACATGAATTTGATATAAATGAAAATTAGAATTTGAATATTTAGAGTTATAGATAAATTAAATTCATATGGGAATGAAAGAATAAATTGACTAAGGATGAATACAAACTAAAGTGGTAAGATAAAAGTAAATATAAGAAACACATAAGATGTTTATACTAACTTAAGTAAGGAATGATACATTCTCAATCGAGAATTGATATTTCAAATGTAAGCTAAATAAATACTTGAATGAATTGATATGGACATTTGTAAGGATGTCGATAATATGTTTTGTATATTGTGATTGGATATATTGCTGTGTAAGATTTGCAGGTAATATAAAGATTAAGAGAATTCAGTTTGGTTTCAAAAGATAAAATTGAAATGCCCGACAAAAAGGTATGTGTTTGAATTTCTATATGGAAATTGATTGGGATTTTGATTGAGCCGCTTGGCTTTTGTTTTCTTTTGAGGTTTGAGAGGCCGTAGAGCCATTTTATAGTTGTACCGAGCTAGCCGCGCAAAGGAGACGTTGGCAAAAAATTTCGAAAATTTAGGGTGTTAGAAAAATTTTGAGAAAATTTTAATAAGTCAAAATTTGGTTTTAAATTGAAACTTGAATGGTTACGCATATAGTATAGTTTGGAACTAGGAAAGGTTAGAAAGTTAATAAGAAGGGTAATGCACTGTTTATTAAAAAGATAGTAGTAGGATGTTGAATTGTTGATTGTGAAGTAATAATATCGGGTATTGGACCATTCTTCCTAATTAGTAATTTCGGGGACGAAATTCTTTTAAGGGGGAGGAATGTAACGACCCGGCTTTTTCAACAGTTAATTTGTGATATTTAAAATGAATTTAAATAATTAATTTGGAATATAATTTGTTTTCAATTTGAAAAGTTGGTTTGATGTAATAAAAAAGAACTCAGAATTTAAATATAATAATTAATTGAATAAATTAAATAGTAATTGACAATTGGGTAAATTATTTAAATCTGGAATTGTGAGCTTGTTAGAAATATTTTAACAGCTTATAAAATTTATAATAATAATACCGAGAATAATAGACGGGTTAAAATTGAATTTAACTGTCGTTTGTTAAATTTTAAATTTACATTTTTTAAATAGACAGTTGAAAGTAGCCTTCCGAGGCACAGTCTTGGAATTCAACGAAACCAGTTCCGTTGGATCCGCAATATTGAATTATTGCCGGATTTCAAATTTCGTAAATTTTGGAGTGATCATGTGATCGTACGGGAGGTAAACGCTTTGAATATAATTAATCGTTTAAAAAATTAAAAATATCCTACATCAAATCATAGTCGTATTTCCTTTCAGCTTCTCAAAGACGCTTCCTTTAGCTCTTTAATTCACGATGCTTCTCGTTTATGTCTTCGTTTAGTAACCCAAAATCAAAAATCATGGCCGCTATCTTCCTATAATCGCGAGCAAAACCCTTCTTCCTTGAATATAAATTCCGAAACCCTTTTCATTCCCCTTTTCCTTTAAGCCGACTACTACAGCATTCAAAAAAAAAAACCTAACGCAAAATCAATCGAAGAGAGGAAATAGGAGCGCAGCGAGATCTGGAGCATCACCGTCGCGAGTGAATCGCAAGGACAGGAGTCACGACTTCCATCCTTTGACTCGATCTCTTGTCACGACCGATAGCTCGTGTTGAGGGGAGGCGGCAGAGTCGAGCAAGGAATCAGTGCGCGTTTTGGGGGCGCAGAGGTTAGGGCTTGGAGGAGGCGGTCACGTTGCTGGTGATGGATTAGCTAGTTCGTGGCGGCGGCAAGCGCAGCTATCGCGTGCAGAAGGAGGACGCTGTGCTAGGTTTTGGTCGCGAGGCAGTGAGGTATATTTCTGAGTTTTTTTTTTTTTTTTTTTTTTTTTTTACAGTAACTAGGGTTTTGTTTTTTTTAAAAAAGAAAAAGAAAAAAACAATATAAAATCTTTCCTTAACTGTTAAGTAGTTTTAAATTTTAAGATTGATATATTAGTTTAATTTAGATATATGTGCATTCAAAGAATTTACAGTAAAGTATAAATGCTTTTGTTTCTAATTGAATACATATACAAGTCTTAGAGAAAATATATATATATGGAAGTTTAAAGTGTTCACAACAAAGAAAATCCTGTTTTTGTTTACTTACAGAAAAGAAAAATAAAATATAAACATATATCTATGTAGTTCCTAAATGAGGAATAAAGTATATACAACTATATCCATTTTAATTTACTAGTTTGTTTGTTTTTTTTTTGTTTTAAAAAAAAACAAACACAAGGTATTAAAGTGATGAATTTGTTCCATAAATTTATTTAGTTAACCTTAGCTACTAAAGATTGTTAAAAGGGAACTAAATGGTTTAAAATAAAATTGTGAGTTCAAAAAAAAACATTAAATGGAAATAAATCATTTGATTTATTTAAATATTAATAAAATTCATATAATTATTTATTCAAGGTCAAAATCTAAGGGAAGCAAGCCGGTTTGAAAGTGGATTGCGAACAGAAATAAAAGGTCAGTTAATCTCACTCAGTTAGATTTAAATTTAAATTGTTGAATTTAAATTTATTTGTTGAATTGCTTGAATGATGGTTGAATTAGTGAATAATTAAATAGGCCCTATACGCCGTGAAATAGCGGATGTTAGAAATATTAAACCCATATACTGCAATATTTCACATTGAAGTGAAATTGTTATTTTATTGTGCTAACATCTATGGATGCAGGGAAACAGGTTGGAGGGATCCAACAGGATTCCTCAAAACTATTTATTTTATTTCGTATATATGCTGTTCTGTGACAGGATGATATATTGATTTGGGTGGTTTTATAGATAATTGAATTATCAACTGTTGAATAACAAAGAAGTTGAAAATTTGAAATTTCTATTACCGTTGATAAATTAATTTGAAGAAGTTAAATAAAACTCAAATAGAAAATATTTATTTGAATTTAAATCTACTTTAATTGAGAATGAAGAAAAGAAATAAAAGTATATTTTCTACTCAAGTTAAACCTTAGTGTGATAAAGTTGAGTTTTGGAGAATTTAAATTATAAATTTATACTTGAAGGAATATTGTAATCGATAAGTGAATTAAAGAAAATTGAATTATATTAAGAAATGGGAATGGTGGTCTATTAAGGAAATAAAAAGAAATATTAATAAGAAAAGAAAAGAAAATTTATTAAGAAATCAAGAAGATGCTATTAAGAATTATGAATAAGAAATTCTGTTAAGAGACAAAAGGAAATTTTATTTAATAGTGAATGGAAATTAGTAAATAGGACAATATGGAACTTTATAGAAAGAAATAAATTATAAAGATGAGATTTTTAAATCAAACTATCTTAATAAATGAAATCCAAGGAGATTTTATAAATTCATGAATGGAATTTATAAATGGGATATGAAATTGGTTGAATGGAAATAGCAGGATATTTCCAAAGGTGAATGTGGACAAGAGGCATTTATAAATGGATATTGGATTTTCTAAAATTATAATTTATTTTAAAAGGAATATTTTAAATTACTATACTATATAAATCTTTGTGTAAACTATTATTTGAATGTAAAATATTTTCGAATTAGTTATTTTGAAGGTTTAGTTATTATTTATTATAAACTCTAAGTTTTCTAAAACCAGCTTTGAAATTTATAAATAACTGGATATAAATTTTAATATTTAATATTACTTCTTATTTTATATATCTATATGTTTTCAAAATGTTTTTAAAATCCAATTAAAATCCTCTTGTGATGGTAAGCAAATTAATTTAAATGGGATAAGATTTAGGAGAAATCTGATTAAGTGGAGAAAGTGAGTTGGAGAAATTATAAGGAAAGTGTAAATTGATTTTTGAAGAATGAATGAGAAATAAAAGATATGTTTCAAAGGATAAATCGATTATGAGTGATATAAGAAATCGGATAAATGATTTCATGAAAATAAAAGACTTTGAAAATTTATTTCAAATGGGTTAAGTTGGGAATAATATCTGACTGATATTGAGATAAATAATTTATGGAAATTATTTGATGGTTGCTTGTGTGTGATTAATTGATAGTTAAATAACCGACTATCAATATTGGACAATGCGCTGATCGTTTCGAAGAGTCCGGGATGGGATTTAATTATCCGAAAACCACTTCGATCCGGTTTGAACGATTACGAATGAAGACCGGGAAGAGTTGAAGACGGTGATTCGGTTTGTCCAAACCCAGGGCAACTTGTATGGATTGAATGTTTTCAGAACATCGTCAGGTGGACGATGAGCATTCTAAGTACGCGTTCTTAAAAAGGTAACGTTTAACCTCAAGCCTCGTCAACCGGGAATGGCTAAAACAGGGGAGGTGCAGCAAGGTTAGGTGGGTCATGCCCAAGCAGGACAAGATATTTCCCCTGTCTAGATGTCCCTTTTTATTCCGCTTAGTGGGTGGTTGGTCGCGCCAACCACGGGGTTTATCTTGTTCGGGACTGTTCAGTAAGGAATGGTTCCGGCCTTGTGTTGCAGGGGATGAAGGGAGTAATCCTCGGTACTCTGATCTAGGCCAGGTACTGTGACGGGCGGTACCCCAGTAGCCCAGCCATTGATGGAAATCCATTCTCCCTACGAGCCTTGTATGAGTTTTGTTTGTATTACCCACTCTGTGGCTAGTAGCTGGAATTTAATCATGTAACAATTTCGGCTATTTTATAAGTATTTGTATATAGACCCTATTATAATATCAGAGAATTTCTATAAAAATTGTTTTAGCTATCGTAAGGTAAAAACCCGACGTATTTATTTGTGGCGTGGTCTTACGAGATGCTTTTGTTTTCAAAAGATTTTTCAAACTTTAATAATCCAATTGAGTGTGATTTTCTCACGCTGGTATTCTAGACTGACTCGGGTGTTGTTTTATATGATGCTCGGGTCAGACCGAGTTAAACAGGATTCAGGTTTTATACTGGAGCTCAGGAGACGAGCTAATGACAGAGCGTATCTACGTATTTGCCTATTATTTCTGCTGTGTATGATCTTATAGTAGTTGTCTCTGTATGAGTTGATTGATGTACTCAGATGATGGTATGTATGTATATGTATACAGTACATATTTTTGTATTTAAACTGTATTCTATATATTATATTTTATTCCGCTGCGATGTGAGATTCTGATGTTGTTTTTCTTCTTCTTCTTCTTCTATCCCTTTCTTCTTTTTCATAACAATCTGGAGTTTTCGGGTTTGAAAATTCCGGGTTGTCACACAAACGGTATATAGAATAAAATAGTTTGCAATTAAAATTTCTTTATAAAATAAGAAATTTCTGCGGATTACAATTTATTTCATTAAAAATTAAGTCAAAGTCCATAAATTTCAAAATCGCTTTAAGTTTCAATAACCACTTCAGTTTCAATATATTTCAACTTTGAATATTAAACAGTTGGAACTGAGGTTGGAAATTTCTATTCAACAATTTAAAGTCCTATTATTTAGTTTCAAAAATTTGCATAATAAACCCGTATTCATTTAAGTAAAACTCAAATTACTTTTATCTAAAATAATTCCTTCAATTTATTTATACAACAAATATCCATTTAATTCATCTTGAAATTAAATTCAGTTATAAATATCATACCCTTTTTTTATCCCAAGTTAATAAATTCTACATCAACTTATGAAGTTAAATTCTTAATTAAGCTCGATTCCAAATAAAAATTTCAATTTAACTCCTAATATTAATTGGTTTAAATCATTTAAAACTCTATATATTCTCAATATCTTAACGTGTACTTAACCATATAATATAAAAAAAAATCAAACTCCAATATTCATCTTATTTATTTTATTTAACAAATTTACACACAGCTTAAATTCAATAATTTAACTATAGATGTATCTAAAATAAGATTTTATATAAGATCCAAAAATTAATATTTATTAAACCATATCCTATCCAAACCATACAATCCTTTCAAATTAAATTTTATATATATACCGCGGTGCCTGTATAAAATTTTCTATCCTATGGTCAAGTGATACAGATATTTATCATTTCAATCCGCAATTTAATAAAAAAATGCGGTTGTATATCATTTCAAACCGCAATCCCGAATGAAATGAAATGCATAACAACTTGCAGTTAATATAAATAACATCCATCCATCCAAATATCAATCATCAACCATTTATTACAAACCATCATTCAATTTAAACAAACATCAGCATAGAGCATATAAAATATAACAGGTACTAAATAACAGGTATTAACTAACATTTTATATTCAATAATAAATTTAATAACTGTTTAACTAGCAGTTTATATGCAAATAAATAAATTTTAACTGTCAAATTTATATGAAATAATAAAATTAATTAATAATTAAATTTAAAAAAATGCGATGTAACTGAGATGATGAATAAAACATGCCAAACAGTCATAAATAAATTTCTACTCATATCTTAAATCAATTGAACAAACATAAGAAACCTTAGAAGTTGTGAGTGGGTTAAAACACTCACCTTTTGAATTTAAATTGAATCTAAATTCAATTTAAACCCAAAAATTTGACAGTCTCCAAATCTGTCCAAACCAATGCCAGAATATCTGGAATTCCGATACAATCCCAGCAAAATAAACCGCACGCGAATCCGAGCTCGTACGCAAAAGTTATGAAAATTGGAAAATTCTGGTCCTGCGTCGACTTCGGCTTCGACTTCGGTGCGCCGCCTCAAATCCCCGGTGCTTGCTTGGAGTTTTTGCCAAAACAAGCCGGAGCGACCCGAGTAACTTTCTTCCTCACCCGAAGTAGACGCAGCGTTTTTGCCTCTGAAACTCGAAGCGCGACCAGAAGTTGCTGCAGATCCGCAAATTTTTTTTTAAAATTGAAATTGGATTGGGAAGATTAAGGTTTGCAGTGGAATAAGGAAGAACATACATTTAGAACGAGGAATAAGCAATGACCTAGGGTTTATAACCACATATATATAGCCAAACAGAATAGAAAGAATATGCAAGGTTGGATTTGGGTTTTGAACGATAATTGACCCAAAAAGCCCGTTTCGATTCCGGAACGGAAAAGGGTCAACCTATATATCAAAACATATGTTTAAAAATATTTTAAACGCGATGGAAAAAAATTCACGTCCAAATTCCATCGTACGAAGAAGTTATGCTAAAATCAAATTTTCCGAATTGATTTCAATTGATTTAAATTGTATAAATTTCAAGGCGTTTCGGGTCCGTACGATCAAACGACAAGTCCGGTCGCTACAAAACTTGAAACACTATTATAATTCACCGTTACGGATCTGATGAAGCTGGTTTCATCGAAGTCCGAGTTAGTGGCCAAAATGGCTATTTTTATATTAGTTAAATAAATGCATAATTAATTGATTAAATCAAATTTTCAAATTTCAATTCTGCCATTTGCAATTTTATCACCTTATATTTCTCAAACAATTTTAATGATTTAAACAAATTTAAATGTCTATTTAGAGAAGATAAATTTATAAATTTCAAAATAAACCTTCAATTTCAGTAATTTCAAAATTATATATAAAATTTCCAACAATTCTATTAAATTCAGTATTCATTCTATTATTATATTCATCGTTATCAAAAGGATGCAATTTACATTGGTTCACGATTGTTTACATTTATTTTCTTAGGTTTCATCTAGATTTCCATTTATGCAATATTTCAAATATTAAGTTTCCATTTAATTGTAATAAATCATATTATCGTAATTTAAATTCAAATAAATGGAAAAAAATGTTGATTCTCATTCTTATTTGTTAAAAAACATTATCCTCTAAACATATTGAACATTTGTTTACGTTACATTACATTGATACTTCCAATTTCACCTTTATTCGTATTAACTATTCTAATTCCACTTATTGTGTAATAACTACCATATTGAAATTTGTCAGTTTCACTCATAAATTTGGATTTTAAAACAAATTAACTAATTTACCTTGGTGCCATCCTTTATTACATTAATCGTTACTTTAAATTACGTTAATAAAATATTAAATTTAGATATAGTTACTAATTATTTACATTGTTTATTTTACACCCTATATAACAAGCCACCTATATTACTTGCATTTAAGTTCGTTAGTCATCAAACCATATTTATAATTCAATATTCAACGCTCATTTATTTCATTGCAATTAATATACGCCTATTTACACAGCCTCAAACTTTAATTATCAACCAACAATTTATTATGCATTATTTCATCAAGTAATATCAATTTTGAATTTATTTCCCAATTTACCGATTTCATTCAATTATGCCCTTACAAATTGGTTTCCCTCACTTGGTATTGCATTTCATTCGCTTTATTAGTACTTACCTTAGTTAGCCTTAACGTAGTATTAGATTAAAATTTCATTGGTTACATCCTGTTGAATTAACATTGTAACAACCCGCATATTTATCGATTATATATTTAAATATTTTATTTAAATATTTCACCGTTCATCGGATTTTGGTCTAAAAACCTACTTTTTGCAAACTGTCGAATTGGGACTCGAGACCACTTCCATCGAGTTCAAAATGACGTTTGCGACCTTTTTGAGTATAAGCTTCGATATGTTTGGAGAAAGTTGATTTTTGCTACTTTTCACTTAGGGTTTTGGTTTGGGCTGAGCCCACTTATGTATTCAGTCCCAACCCCTCTCCTCTTCATTCACTTCTCCTCTATTTTCCTAATACTCAAGCTTTTATGTTAATGGAGTGTGGAAGAGGAAATTAAAACTCCAAGCCCTAACTTCCTTCGCAAATCCAAGCTTTAGCTCCAAACTCAAGAAGAACCCATTGGTAAGCTTCTCTTCTTCTTCTCCAACTCTTTCTCCATTCAATTTCAGAAATTCCTAAACCTAATTTTGGGAATGTTCTTGTTTTTGAGCTTAGATTCAAGCTCAATTGGGTTGGGTTGAAGAGAGGTTGATTCTCCATTTGCTTTCAAGCTTCTTCTTCATAGATTTGGGTTCAAAGGTGAGATTTTTATCTCACATCTATGTCTATATCTATCTTTGTTGTTAGGTATGAATCCCAAACATTTATTCATGTGAAATTGCTTTTGATTTGGATTGGTTTTGTGAATATTTCCATTTTCGGTGTTTGAAGCCAATTCTCTAAAATTCATAACTTTGATGTTTGATCATGCTTTAAGAGGTGTTTCGGAGAGCCTATAAGACCGGGTTGTCGCTAGGCATAAATCCTTAGTCGTCGTTGCTCGTCCGATCGCTCCCGATACGTTTTGGCCACTTTGGCCTAAGCAAATTGTTGCGTAGACCAGGTGACCAAGTCCAGACGTCTGGTTTGGACCCGGAAAGTAAATATGTATGCACGCATATTATAAAAAAAAAGCCAGAGACTATTTTCAGACGTCTGAACCATCAAACCAGACGTCTGGATAGGTCTCAGACGTCTGACTTGAGGTTTCAGACGTCTGAGTGTTCTCTGGGTTATTTCTAGAGAACAAATCCAGACGTCTGGATTCCAAATCAGACGTCTGGAGATGTTTATTTTTGCCTATTCAGGCTGTTTTGTGTGAATTTCCATTGTTTATCGATTTTAGCGATCCTATTAATCGTTATCACTTATTATCGACTTTGATGACTTCTTTTTATGGATCTTTTTGGAAATCTGCATTTCTATGGATTCGATATCGATTTCTTTAGATTTTATTCACGTCTTCGAATGTGAATTTAGTAATTGGTTGTTCTTACAATCTTCTTTGTGATTTGTCACTTTAAAAATATAAAGGTTTTCTATACTAGCAGTAAATATCGAAACTCTTTCTTCAAATGATTTCAACTCTACTTAATACCAAATTCATTTATAAAACCGTTTTCCAATCTATTAGTATACACAAACCTTTATCTCACTCGTATGAGAAATCTAATTAAACTGCTTAGTAAAACAAGTGGTATGAAACACTTGCGTTTACTTGTCGGTTAATTCTTGGACTTGTTCGATTGAATCTCTTGTGACAATTTTCTAGTGGAGATTTACAGTTTGTTCGTAAATGTTTAAGTTAAGTAAGTGGTTATGGGACATGAAGCTAAACTTTTATATTTACTAGCTTATTGTAATTGACACTTCTCATTGATCATGACGATCATCTTTGTGATTTAGACTAGCAATGTGCGATGTCTCTTTGTCCATGTCGAGGACGATACTTCTTTTTTTGTGGAGCTTCGGCTCACCAGGAGGAGCTTCGGCTCAATGTCCGCAACGGGGGACTATACCCTGTCATGAGGAACTTCGGTTCACCAGGAGGAGCTTCGGCTCAATGTCCGCAATGGGGGACTATACCCTCTCAGGAGGAGTTTCGACTCACCAGGAGGAGCTTCGGCTCAATGTCCCAAATGGGGGACTATACCCTGTCAGGTGGAGTTTTTGACTCACCAGGAGGAGCTTCGGCTCAATGTCCGCAATGGGGGACTATACCCTGTCTGGAGGAGCTTCGGCTCAATGTCCGCAATAGGGGACTATACCCTGTCAAGAGGAGTTTTTGACTCACCAGGAGGAGCTTCGGCTCAATGTCCGCAATGGGGGACTATACCCTGTCTGGAGGAGCCCCGGCTCATTTTTCTGGGATTGGCATCCTTTTTATTGTGATTTTTGGATTTCGTGTGTTGATTTCTGGAATTTGTATTTCACCAACTTTTACGATTGGCATGGATATATACATGTCACTTATTGTGGCTTGGTGAATGAAATCAAGAGTATGACATTCCTTTTTATCTTGAGTAGAATATTGTGATATTGATTAATCTCTTGTTGATTTCCAATTACTTATTTATCACAGCTTGGCATTGTGATTATTATATGTTTATGTCATATCTCCTATTCTATATCATTTCTTCTGATATTTATAGCTAGACTGATCCGTTTATTATTTTCTTCTTAAATAATACTCGGGTCAGACCGAGAAGTTGCAGGTGCTTCTGCTCGACTTCTCATCCTGGATCATTACTCTGACTTTTGGCAAACTACTTAGATTAGTAGTTTATTTTGTTGTATACACTTGAGATATAGACTCATAGTTGTATTCCTTTGTATAGCACGTGTTGCTATTCTTTTGTATTATCATGGATCTTTTGACCACTACTCTGATATACACTTTTATGTGTAATATTCATATCTATTTCCGCCTTTGTGATATGAATTGTCTGTGACTGATTTATGTTATGTTTATTTCTATATTTGTTTCCGAAGACCTTTATAGCCACTGTGTAGTAGCTTCGAGTTTGTGTCGGTATGTCGGATTTCCTCTTGAGATGAAAAGTTATATTTTTATTCGGTATATCGGTACTCGCACAAAGCAATTATACAGATGGTCGCTCCTCAACAGGCTTATTCTCCGTGCTAGTTGACAGCATTCACAGTAGTGTTCTTGGCTAGCGTGGGTATAGAGGTGGGGCGTCACAGCTAGGACTGTCAGGAGGAGTTTTTGACTCACCAGGAGGAGCTTCGGCTCAATGTCCGCAATGGGGGACTATACCCTGTCTGGAGGAGCTTCGGCTCAATGTTCGCAATGGGGGACTATACCCTGTCAGGAGGAGTTTTTGACTCACCAGGAGGAGCTTCGGCTCAATGTCCGCAATGGAGGACTATACCCTGTCTGGAGGAGCTCTGGCTCATTTTTCTGGGATTGGCCATCCTTTTTATTGTGATTTCTGGATTTCGTGTGTTGATTTCTGGAATTTGTGTTTCACCAACTTTTACGATTGGCATGGATATAAATATGTCACTTATTGTGGCTTGGTGAATGAAATCAGGAGTATGACATTCCTTTTTATCTTGAGTAGATTATTGTGATATTGATTAATCTCTTGTTGATTTTCAATTACTTATTTATCACAGCTTGACATTGTGATTATTATATGTTTATGTCATATCTCCTATTCTATACATTTCTTCTGATATTTATAGCTAGACTGATCCGTTTATTATTTTCTTCTTAAATAATACTTGGGTCAGACCGAGATGTTGCAGGTGCTTCTGCTTGACTTCTCATCCTGGATCATTACTCTGACTTTTGGCAAACTACTTAGATTAGTAGTTTATTTTGTTGTATACACTTGAGATATAGACTCATAGTTGTATTCCTTTGTATAGCACGTGTTGCTATTCTTTTGTATTATCGTGGATCTTTTGACCACTACTCTGATATACACTTTTATGTGTAATATTCATATCTATTTCCGCCTTTGTGATATGAATTGTCTGTGACTGATTTATGTTATGTTTATTTCTATATTTGTTTCCGAAGACCTTTATAGCCACTGTGTAGTAGCTTTGAGTTTGTGTCGGTATGTCGGATTTCTTCTTGAGATGAAAAGTTATATTTTTATCCGGTATATCGGTACTCGTACAAAGCAATTATACAGATGGTCGCCCCTCAACAGCCTTATTCTCCGTGCTAGTTGACAGCATTCACAGTAGTGTTCTTGGCTAGCGTGGGTATAGTGGTGGGGCGTCACATCTTGGTATCAAAGCCAAATTTCTGAAAAATATGGAATATTATAACAAGGATCATCGTCCTAAGTCCATCTTAGGAGTCGTGCTTTAGGATTTAATTCGTGTCTTCATACCGATTCATCCTATTTTCTTTATGATTCCTTGTTTTATCAATCAAGTTTGATTGAAATTTATTCTGAGAATAACTTTTTCCTCTTCTTTCTTTCTTTCTTTCTTAAAGAAGAGAAATGGTTAGACCTGGCCGTCCCTGCGCCGGTCAATCTAGTGCTACTCCCCTGGATGGAGTTTTTATGTCTGCTCAACAACTTTTGGATCTTGTAAAGAATCAAGAGTTCATCTATGCTTTGAGTAAGAACCCGGAAATGGTTCTACCTTTGAAACTTGAAGTTTCTTTCAATCAGCTTGTGGATGTTACTCTTCTTCATGGAGAGGTTGGTAAAGGAATTGTTTGTGATATTGGGACTTCCAAGAAGAGGCATATTAAGTTCAAGAGCCTTAATACCAATAAGAGAGTGAAGCAAACTACTTTTGTAGCAAAGACTCCAATCCCTAATCGTGGAGGATGCTACAATTGTAATTCTAAGGAACACTATGCGAATATGTGTCCAAAACCCCATTCTTGTCGCTATTGCAAGAAACCGGGTCATCTTTTATCTGCATGTCCCAAACTTTTGAATAAGGACATGAGAAAGCTAAATATTGTGCAAGCCCCTAGCAACTCTTCTCTTGGTCAAGGTATTTTTCACTCAATCCTTGATGGCATTGTTTTATTTCGTGATCTTCTTATTCGAGTTCTTTTTGATATGGGTTTCATCTCATTATTTTATATCAAAAGAACTTGTTGATTCTTTTTCTTTGAATATTTTGGGCTTGATGACTTCTTTGAGGATTGTGAATCCGGATGGTAGATCCGCAACACTCAATTTGCTTTTGTTTAGATGTCGAGATTGTTTTATGTGACTTTTCTTTCCGAGCCGATATTTACTTTGGCTTCGGAATTTACTTTTGTACGGATTGGCTTAATTATTATGAGGCCATATCCTTTGTCCCGTGTGGACTATTCATCCTCGACATTTTCAATCTGTTAAGCAGATTTCTATTTTTCCTTTGTGATTTTGATTCCAATTTTGGTGGAATCATTTTATTCCTTAAGCCCACTTATAAGGAAAGTGTTGTTTCTCTTATCTAAATAATTTGTGAAACTTTTTCGGTATTTTTGAATTTGTCTTAGGACTGTCACCTAAGCAATCTTTTGAGTGGTGTTAAGGTCTTTTCAGTTTGACTTTACCACCGGTTTTCGTTTGCTACGAGTTGCGGAAGTTAGCACCACTTACCGCATTCCACACTCGTTATGATTCTTATGAGTGACTTATTTTGTCCAGCTTATTTCATCCATTTTGTAAATCGAATATTCTATGAATATTTCAATGAGACCATTCTTGTATTTATTGATTTTGGATGAAAATAGTAATTTGAAATTTTGCAAATCTTTTCCATAAGATTTATTTGTAAGTACAATTTGACCTTGTTCTTAAACAAGAAAAGAATATTCTTAAAACTTTTAAGAGATATTTTCATCCTATAAAAGATGATTTTTGTGATTGTATTGCCCGTTGAGTGCTTTAGGAATTTTGGTCGATGCGCTTGATCAACGTTATCGATAGGAATTTTCTAAACGCTTTGATGTGACAATCAGACACGATATATTAACTTGTAAAATGTAAATTCTTCTAGAAATAATTTTTACATTGAAATAAATGTAATTGTGAAAGTTTTAATTTTTCGGGAAAGAGGATTATTTAAAAGAACCCTTCCTTTCGATATTCTTATTCTTGTGATTCCTGAAGGGGAACCAAGACTTTGCTATTTGTACCGATACTAGTTGTATTGGTTTGGAATGCCATTCTCTTGCAAAGGAGAACGTGCTATCCCTTGTGCTTCTAAATCATTATAGCTTCTCGAGACTAGATAGCCACTTATGATCTAGTGCTCTCGGCTAATGATTTTGCTTCTGGAATTTGGCATCATCATATTTGGACGAGAAATTTGTTCTCTACCTCGATCATAAATCTTTGGAATATTTATGTTCTCTGAAGGAACTGCATGTTGACACGAGTTCCTAGCATCTTATGATCTTGATATTCTTTTTATTCCCGAAGGGGAAATCATGTTGCCAATGCGTTTAGTCGTAAGCAACAAGTGGATGATTCTTTGATGTTGACCGAATGAAATTTTCTTTTTATCAAGTTCATCGGGCGTTTTGATGTACTTCGTTTTATTGAGTTTCATCTCATTTCTTTTATGAGCTTGCGTCCGATGTTCTTTTATTGTGTTTGATACACTGGACGTACCATTTTTGTACTGCGTCGGTGTTCCGAATTATTTGACTTTTGATTCATTGGATGTACCGTTTGTACTACATCAATGACTTTGTATTTGATTCATTGGATGTACCGTTTTACTACATTAATGACTTTGCTGTTTGATTCATTGGATGTACCGTTTGTACTACATCAATGTCTGTGCTTTTGATACATTGGATGTATCGTTTGTACTACATCGATGTCTTTGCTTTTGATTCATCGGATGTACCGTTTGTACTACATCGATGTCTTTGCTATTTGATTCATTGGATGTACCGTTTGTACTACATCAATGTCTTTTCTTTATTGATTCATTGGATGTACCGTTTGTACTACATCAATGTCTTTGCTTTTGATTCATTGGATATACCGTTTGTACTACATCAATGTCTTTTCTTTTTGGATTCATTGGATGTACCGTTTGTACTACATCAATGTCTTTTCTTTTTGGATACATTGGATGTACCGTTTGTACTACATCAATGTCTTCGCTTTTTGATTCATTGGATGTACCGTTTGTACTACAGCAATGTCTTCGCTTTTTGATTCATTGGACGTACCGCCTTTGTACTACGTCGGTGTTCCAAATTATTCGAGTTTCTAGTCCCTCGGGCGTACCGTTTTTGTACTACGCCGTTGCACCGGCTCAATTTTCTGCTATTCTTGACGTTCCCCACGTCTTTTACCTACGGAAATGCCTTAGGGATTCCGGTTTTCATTCTTGAGCCCGATGATATTGTGTAGATTGAAGTTTCACCAAATTTGACTTTTGAGCACCATTCTATTCGCATCATTGCTTCGGAGGTTAAGCTCCTTTGATATAAAGATATTCTTTTTGATAGAGGTTCAATGGTTCTCAAATCCTAAGGATTGCTCATGTGAAATCTTGAGAATTCATCGAACGAAAACTTTCGGATTTACTCCTTCGTGCTCTTTATGGTGAACTTCTTGATTCAAATTTTCTTTTGTGTTAATATGCTTCTATGGTTGTTACTTCTTATATTTCCTTCTTAATTATTGCGAGGACGCAATTTCTTTAAGGAGGGGAGTCTGTAACAACCCGCATATTTATCGATTATATATTTAAATATTTTATTTAAATATTTCACCGTTCATCGGATTTTGGTCAGAAAACCTACTTTTTGCAAACTGTCGAATTGGGACTCGAGACCACTTCCATCGAGTTCAAAATGACGTTTGCGACCTTTTTGAGTATAAGCTTCGATATGTTTGGAGAAAGTTGATTTTTGCTACTTTTCACTTAGGGTTTTGGTTTGGGCTGAGCCCACTTATGTATTCAGTCCCAACCCCTCTCCTCTTCATTCACTTCTCTTCTATTTTCCTAATACTCAAGCTTTTATGTTAATGGAGGGTGGAAGAGGAAATTAAAACTCCAAGCCCTAACTTCCTTTGCAAATCCAAGCTTTAGCTCCAAACTCAAGAAGAACCCATTGGTAAGCTTCTCTTCTTCTTCTCCAACTCTTTCTCCATTCAATTTCAGAAATTCCTAAACCTAATTTTGGGAATGTTCTTGTTTTTGAGCTTAGATTCAAGCTCAATTGGGTTGGGTTGAAGAGAGGTTGATTCTTCATTTGCTTTCAAGCTTCTTCTTCATAGATTTGGGTTCAAAGGTGAGATTTTTATCTCACATCTATGTCTATATCTATCTTTGTTGTTAGGTATGAATCCCTAACATTTATTCATGTGAAATTGCTTTTGATTTGGATTGGTTTTGTGAATATTTCCATTTTTGGTGTTTGAAGCCAATTCTCTAAAAATCATAACTTTGATGTTTGATCATGCTTTAAGAGGTGTTTCGGAGAGCCTATAAGACCGGGTTGTCGCTAGGCATAAATCCTTAGTCGTCGTTGCTCGTCCGATCGCTCCCGATACGTTTTGGCCACTTTGGCCTAAGCAAATTGTTGCCTAGACCAGGTGACCAAGTCCAGACGTCTGGTTTGGACCCGGAAAGTAAATATGTATGCACGCATATTATAAAAAAAACCAGAGACTATTTTCAGACGTCTGAACCATCAAACCAGACGTCTGGATAGGTCTCAGACGTCTGACTTGAGGTTTCAGACGTCTGAGTGTTCTCTGGGTTATTTCCAGAGAACAAATCCAGCCGTCTGGATTCCAAATCAGACATCTGGACATGTTTATTTTTGCCTATTTAGGCTGTTTTGTGTGAATTTCCATTGTTTATCGATTTTAGCGATCCTATTAATCGTTATCACTTATTATCGACTTTGATGACTTCTTTTTATGGATCTTTTTGGAAATCTCCATTTCTATGGATACGATATCGATTTCTTTGGATTTTATTCACGTCTTCGAATGTGAATTTAGTAATTGGTTGTTCTTACAATCTTCTTTGTGATTTGTCACTTTAAAAATATAAAGGTTTTATATACTAGCAGTAAATATCGTAACACTTTCTTCAAATGATTTCAACTCTACTTTAATACCAAATTCATTTATAAAACCGTTTTCCAATCTATTAGTATATACAAACCTTTATCTCACTCGTATGAGAAATCTAATTAAACTGCTTAGTAAAACAAGTGTTGAATATGCGCTTTGCGCTATATGATTTTTGTTTGATGATAATAAACATATATACATTCGCTTAAATGTATTTGTTAACGTACTATTTTAATCTTCACAGAATAAATAAATATTTGCTGAATAAAAATAAATAACATAGTTTTTTTTTTAATTCAAACGAATATTTTATTCAAATAAATATTTATTACAATTTTGAATAGTACAATTTCAAGCTCTCACTATAACTATACAACTTTGATTACATCATATTTTTTCACATTTACATCAGCACCTCACTACATATCACTCACACTCGTATTTTTATCTTCAACTGCATTCCAGTTTGAATCCAGCATCTGAGAAATCTGCAAAAATATAAACTAACGCAGTAAAATTGAAAAAGAAATATTTTTGCAATTCAAAAATAAAAGATAATTTTGAAAATATGATTTGCCTCAGTTATTTGGATTGTTCGTCATAATTTAAATTTGAATTCATCATACACGAACAACTTGTGACATACACAGTGTATTACTGTATATGCCACAAGGTCGTGCACACCGATATACACTTGATTGATTTACAGGGACAGGTGAGCACAGGTCAAACCCAAATGCAAAGCCGGGTTCAACGCACGTGCAATATATTTAAAATCACGACACAAGCACAAGGTCAAACCCGAGCTGCAAAACTGGGTTCAACACAGGGCAGGTGCACAGTTACAACCAACTACATGCAAGAGGCAACAAAGACCAATCAGTAGCATGCTAACGAATTATCAAACTTCACAAGCAATGACCCGTTCAATGACCAAGAAATGACCAAACAAAGCCAGTTCAACAAAGATCAAGTCATGGAGTCACAGTCACAATGAAACTGCAGTGGAACAGCTGCAACATGAATGAAAAGACCAGACACTATAGCATGTACAAACCAAATAAGTCAGACCAACACTGCAACTAAAAAAGTAACATGAATGTCACCAGCATGCAAACAGGATCTCAATATCCAAGCATGAAGGTCACAGTGGAAATTACTCAACTCAGATAATATGTCAAAGACCACAAGTAACCAAAATCATCAATGCAATAAGCAACAGTATGCACCAGTCCAGGCTACGGCATAGATGGAACTACAGGGATGAATACAAAATGACAGTACAAACAGTGACAGTGGCATATTGATACATGATCAATATCCAGTTACAACAAAGTACAAGTACAAGTCATTGCAATGCATGCAACAGGTCAGAAACAATTATGCAATAGTGAAAAACACAAGTCGAAGTGGTCAATGCACAAATGCACCAAATACCAAGATCAACACAGCAACTCAAATGACTCAAGTGTACACAAGTGAAGCCAAGCTTCAACCAATGAATGCAACAGAGACCAATGGTTAACAGAAGTAACAAGTGCAGCATAAACAAGACATGTACACAAGGCATGGGGGCACTGGAGCATATGATGCAACTATAATGCAACAACACCACAAGTATACAAACATACCAGATCAATGAAACAGAATTCATCACAGTGAAACCAGACCACAAAGAAAAAGCAACAAGGAAAACAACTCGACCAAGTATCATGATACAACAAAGCAATGCCACCAGAATTTCATATCAAGTTCGGCATCAGGATGAGAAGAACCAACAGAACAACCATGTATCAATAACAATGCAACATAGTGACAATCACAAGCATCACAACATATTCAAGTTGAAGCCGTGAATGACACAAATACAGGCAGTGAAGAATACTAAAGTGAATGAAGATTAGTTAGCAGGTGAAAGTGCAACAGGAATGCAGACAGTGGCCGAAGCCAATTTACAAAATATCAAAGCCAAAGAAGAATAATAAACATCAAAGACATAATGACCAAGTCACGTGTCAAAACATTGGTTATCAAAAATCAAGTTGTACGAAATTTATCAAGTCAGAGAAAATCACGGAGCCATAGTCAATTATCACAAATTCAAAGCCGAAGATTTGTAAACCAAGTCAACCGAGCAATATCAAGAATATTCACATGTGAAGTAGTCAGAATCAATCTCAAACATTCAAGCATTATCAAGTGGCCGAGATGAATATTTGACAAATTCAAATAAATATATACGATCGAAGATTCAGGAAATCGAACGCATATATAACCCAATCATCATCGGCAATCAATGCATTGAATTCCAGAAAGCATAAATCAGTAAAGAAAAAAGCACATAATTACATACCGGAATTCGATCAACGAAGCAGCCGCGGTGAGCAAATCAAAGAGTCTCGAAGTAGCCAGAGAGAGCAACAACAAATCGATCGAGCAACGCAACTCTCGAACAAACATATATTCGATCGAACAAAAGTCGGCTCTTCGAAAGCCCTAATTTGCATCAAGGAGGAAACCCTAATTTCGCAAGGAGGAACGAACAATTGAGACAGAGGAACGGCCGCGTACGAACAAGAAATAAAAAGAGACGGTCAAGATAAATTAAAAAGGGGGCCGGCCTTACTATTTTTATAAAAGGGGTTTATATTAAAATTAGTTTTATTTTAAATTTGCTTTTAATTTGTATTTTCTTTTTTAACCGTTTAATTTTCTAGTCGTGTGACTAGGGGACAAGCTACGGTGTGTAGCTTGAGAATTTGCAACTCGGTAGTTGAGTTGTGGCAGGGTTTTGAGCGTAGAGTTAGATTAGTCAATAGCGGTGTATAGCGAGTTTACGTGTGTAAGCGAGGGACTATCTAATTTCTAGTAGAAACCTTGGGGGCAGCACATAGGCAGGGTTTTGCCGAAGCTGGGTAAATTCTGTGTTGTTCTGTTTTATTCTGTTATTTATATTCTGCGATATCTGTGATTCTGTGATCTGAATTGAAATTAATTTATAAGCTTCCACGATTAATTTTTATAATTTACACTATCACCCTATTCACCCCCCCTCTAGGGTGAAATCGATCCTACAAGTGGTATCAGAGCGAGGAATAGAAGTCAACATCTGTTTTAAAAATTCGATTTTTTTTGAAAAATTCAGTTTTTGTTTTAAAAATTTAAAATTTTAAAATGGCTTCTTTTAATAATGCTTTTGCAGAGGGTCAGTCGATAGTTAGACCACCAATGTTCAATGGTGAATATGCTTTTTGGAAAAATAGGATGAAATTTTTTTTGAAAACCATTGACGCTTGGGATATTGTTGAAACAGGTTATAGGATACCAACTATAACTGTAGATAATCAGGAAATAGAGAAACCAAAGGAACAATGGACAGAATTAGAAAATAAATTACAGAATACTAATGCTAAAGCTATGAATTCTATTATCTGTTCATTAGATCAATTTGAATTTAATCGTGTCTCACATTGTCTAACTGCGCAGGAAATATGGCACATACTAGAAGTGACTCACGAAGGAACATCTCAAGTCAAAGAATCTCGCCTTGCCATGCTAAGCAGCGAATACGAGAACTTTACAATGGCAAAGGAAGAAAATGTCAAAGAGATGTACGGTCGACTTTCCAATATCGTATACAAATCAAAAGCTCTCGGAAAAACATACACCGAATTGGAAATAGTCCGGAAAATTCTCAGAGTTCTTCCACGAAGCTTTGAAGCAAAAGTAACTGCCATTCAAGAATCGAAAGATTTAAAACAACTCAAAGTCGAAGAACTCATTGGAAATCTCACCACTTATGAGCTAGAAATGAAATTCAAGGAAGAGCGTGAAGGAGGAGATACTCGAAAGAAATCAATAGCGCTCAAAGGAACAACCGAAAGTGATGATGATAACGATGATGATGATGATGGAGAAGCAGAGCTGGCGCTACTAATAAAGAAATTCAAAAGGTGGAATCGCAAATACGGAAATCCAGCTCGAAATCATGAATTGAAAAGCAGAATAGGCAAAGCACTAGACAACCCAGAAGAACAGAAAATCATCTGTTACAAATGCAACAAACCCGGTCATATCAAGCCACAATGTCCTCAAAAACGATCAAATCAAGGAAAGAAACTAAAGAAGAAAAGCTTTGCGGCTACTTGGGATGAAACTGACGAAGATGAAAGTGATAACACCGAGAGTGAGAGTGAAAAAGCAAACATGTGCCTTCATGGTGAAGTTACAGACAGTGATAACGACGAGCCAAGCGAGGTATCAAAACTCACTCATTCTGAATTACTTATTTATTTCCATGAAGTAAATGGCTGTTATGAACGACTTAGGGAAAAATACGCCAAACTTGAATCTCAAAAGAATACTTTGATAGAATGCAATGAACAACTTGATCAATTAGTTAAGAACTATCAACGTAGGATCCCTAAGTGTGATAAGTGTCCAACATTTGAAGAAGAAATTAAAAAATCGGAAATCAATATAAAATCACTTGAAAATGAAATTCTGATTTTAAAAGAGAATGAAAATACTAGGAGAGAGAATTCTATTAAAAAGTGCACACAGTTGTTAAACGAAAATGAATCTCTCAAATCACAAGTCCAACAATTGTCAACGACTTTAGATAAATTTTCAAAAAGTGAAAAATCGTTGAATATGCTATTAGGAAAGCAAACTGTTAGTACGGTTAGACAAGGACTTGGATATAATAATTCGAAAATTGTTGAAAACAAGATTAATCAAGTTAATTCTATGTGCACAATTTGTAGAAAATTTGGACACGGTCACAATAATTGTTGGTATAGACCCAAACATGTGAAAACTATACCGATTTGGGTTTCAAAAGGCACAAATATAAAATCTCTCAAAGTTAAACAAATCTGGGTGCCAAAGGGAACAATTATAAATAGTTTTGGGTCTACACAAAATCATTTTTCAAAATTTTCTGCCACTAACAACCATGGACCTATAAAAACAAATAGGTCACTAAACTCTCTTCTCGTGTAGGTATGCTGGCAGGCTAAGGAACAACAGCAATGGTAATTGGATTCTGGCTGTTCCAGGCACATGACAGGCGATAAATCGAAGTTCCTTAGCCTAGAAAAGTACAAAGGTGGCAGAGTCACAATGGGGAACAATGACAAGTGTAAAATTGTCGGTAAAGGTAAAGTAGGTAACAATACATTTACCTTAAATGACGTTTTATATGTTGAAAATCTGCACCACAATTTGATATCAATCAGCCAGCTATGTGATAAAGGTATGAATGTTATCTTTGATTCTGACATGTGCAAAATTGTTGACAAATCATCAAAAGAAATCTTATTTTCAGGAAAAAGGAAAGGTAATATATATTCTCTATCTTTTGATGATCTCATCCTCTCTAAATGCTTGGTAGCTAAGGATATAGAAGTAAATTTATGGCATAGACATTTAGGGCATGCTAGTATGAACTTATTAAACAAATTAAAAAGGAAAAGTTTGGTAAGAGGGTTGCCATCACATGAGTTTGAAACTGAAAACATCTGTAAAGCATGTACTTTGGGAAAACTTAGAAAATCATCGTTTCATGCCAAAAACAATGTAAGCACTTCTAGAGTTCTTGAACTAATTCATATGGATCTATTTGGACCTAATGACATTGCTAGCTTAGGAGGTAAGAAATATTGCTTTGTGTTAGTTGATGATTACTCAAGATATACATGGGTATACTTCTTAGCTAAAAAATCAGAAACTTTTTCATACTTCACAAGATTCGCAAAATTTGTGCAAAATGAAAAAGAAGTCTCTATTGTTTCGTTAAGAAGTGATCATGGTGGAGAATTTGAAAATTATGAATTTGAAACTTTCTGTGATGAAAACGGAATCAAACATGAGTTCTCTGCACCACGTACTCCACAACAAAATGGGGTAGTTGAGAGAAAGAATCGTACTTTACAAGAATTGGCTAGGTCTATGTTAAATGAATATGAACTACCTCTGCATCTCTGGGCAGAAGCTGTAAATACAGCATGTTATGTAATGAATAGAGTTATCATCAGACCGATTCTTAACAAAACCCCCTATGAGTTATGGTTCAACAAAAAACCAAACATCGCTTACTTCAAAGTGTTTGGATGTCCTTGCTATATTCTTAATACAGGTGATCAGTTAGGAAAATTTGAAGCAAAGGCTGATGATGGCATCTTCATGGGTTACTCTTCGAGAAGCAAAGCTAATAGAGTCTACAACAAAAAGACTAAAACAATCGTAGAGTCAATCAATGTGAAATTTGATGAAGGCATTGACGAACAGAATACATCCAAAAGCAACGTTGAAGAGGAGAAAGAAAAAGATGAATTTGAAAAACCAAAAGAAACTGCTGATGCTAGAGAAACTACCACAACTCAAGAAGTCAGAAGAAATCTGGATCCAGAAAAGCTGAAATACAAAACAGACCATCCACCAGAATTGGTAATTGGAAACCCTATAGCAGGTATACAAACTCGTTCATCCTTTAAAAATATATGTGATCTGTGCTTGTATAGTGGATTTATTTCAGAAATAGAACCAAATAGCATAGATTCAGCCCTTAATGATGAAAACTGGTTCATGGCCATGCAAGAAGAACTAAATCAGTTTGAACGAAATAATGTTTGGAGTCTAGCACCTAGACCTAAGGATTATCCAGTTATAGGAACAAAATGGATTTTTAAAAATAAATATGATGAATCTGGAAATATAATTAGAAATAAAGCTAGACTAGTTGCTAAAGGATACAATCAAATTGAAGGAGTTGACTTTGATGAAACCTTTGCGCCTGTAGCTAGACTAGAATCAATTAGAATATTGTTAGCTTTTGCTTGCTACAAAGGATTTAAACTAAGACAAATGGATATTAAGAGTGCTTTTCTTAACGGAGTTTTAAAAGAAGATGTGTTTGTTGAACAACCAGAAGGTTTTGAAAGTCATGAATATCCAAACCATGTATACAAACTAAAGAAGGCATTATATGGATTAAAACAAGCTCCCAGAGCTTGGTATGAATGTCTTACTTCTTATCTCCTTGAAAATGGGTTCAAAAAGGGATGTGTAGATACCACACTATTTCTGTTGCATGAAAACAATGATATTTTGATTGTTCAAATATATGTTGATGACATCATTTATGGTGCTACTAACAAGTTATTGTATGAGAAATTTGAAAAAGTCATGCAGGAAAAGTTTGAAATGAGCTTGGTTGGAGAGTTAAAATTCTTTTTAGGATTTCAAATCCAACAAAGCAATAAAGGCACATTCATTTCTCAAACAAAATATATTAGGGAACTTGTCAACAAATTTGGATTGAAAGATGCTAAACCAGCAAGAACTCCCATGAGTACAACACTTAAACTTGACAAAGATGAAAAGGGTAAGACAGTTGATCAAAAGCTGTACAGAGGTATGATTGGATCACTCCTTTATCTTACCGCCTCTAGACCTGACATCATGTTTTCTGTCTGCTTATGTGCGCGTTTTCAATCTAACCCAAAAGAATCTCATTTAAAAGCTGTTAAAAGAATTATAAGATATTTATTGCACACCCCACGGTTTGGTCTTTGGTATCCATCAAATGATAATTTTGAATTGAAAGGTTTTTCAGATGCTGATTATGCTGGAAATTTGGTTGATAGAAAAAGTACTAGTGGAGCATGTTTTATGTTAGGACATTCATTAGTTGCATGGTCGAGTAGAAAACAAAATTGTATTGCATTATCCACAACAGAAGCAGAGTATATTGCTTTGAGCGGTTGCTCTGCTCAAATCTTATGGATGATACAAACTTTGCATGACTATGGCCTAAATTTTAAACGTGTACCACTAATGTGTGATAGCAAAAGCGCAATTGATCTCACAAATAATCCTGTACATCATTCGCGAACAAAACATATAGATGTAAGACATCATTTTATTAGAGATCATATTTCCAAAGAAAATATCTGCATAAATTTTATTTCAACTGATTCTCAATTGGCAGACATCTTTACAAAACCCCTACCAGAAAATAGTTTTTGTAAACTACGACTCAGTCTAGGTGTTTTAGAAATTTGCTGAATATTTAACATTTTTTTTCTCCCTACAAATTATCGAAAAGAAAAATAGTGATTGAAAAAAAGTGATGAGTGTTGATATTGATTATATATTATAACTCGAGAAAGTATAATTAGAAAATTTCTTTAGAAATGTAAACAAGAGTTATAAAACTTTTTGTTGGTAAAAATTCCATGACCATCTCTATACCTATCATATTTCTATCAACCATCATTCATCAAAATTCTATATAGTTTGTCGATATGTGGTATTTTAAATGGGAATCGTTCGTTTTTCATTTTTTTTTTAAAAAAAAAATATATAAAATAAAAATTAATAACAATAAATAAATACCAAAGTGTTCACTCTCATTTAAAAGTTCTCACGGTTATGCATGGGTGCATTACTTGGAATTTGTTATGTGCTTCCATGCTCATTTAAAAGTCCTCACGGTTATGCATGTATGGAACACATATCAAAAGTTGATAAACAAGTTGATTCTAATCCCATTTAAAAGTCCTCACGGTTATGATTGGTTAGAAGATACTTGAATTCATTTTTCTAAAATAAATTTGGAATACTACTAATCTCATTTAAAAGTCCTAACGGTTATGCATGATTAGTAGATATTCAAATTCCTGATATAAAAATACCACAAATAGACACAATTGTATGGTTTTATATGATGACATCATCTCCATCATTCTAAAAGTGGAATATGCGCCTAACAATATTTTTATGATTTTTGTTTGATTTTCTATTGAAATTTAATATTTATATTCAATTGGGTTTTAATGTTGGATTAATATCGATCACTTTATCTCTATTTTCTCTATTTCTATTATTCTTTTGCTGATAACAAAAGGGGGAGAGAAAAGTTAAGATTTTGTCAAATAGAATCAATCAAAGGTCAAACAATTTTCCATTTGCATATAGGCTCATTCACACATTTTATTGCATATATGTAGGGGGAGTCATATATGTAGGGGGAGTATCATATAGAAAGGAAGCATTCAAATAGGGGGAGCAATTGAAATTATCAAATACATTTAATATATTCAAAATCTTAAATATATGTTTGTTATCATCAAAAGGGGGAGATTGTTGAATATGCGCTTTGCGCTATATGATTTTTGTTTGATGATAATAAACATATATACATTCGCTTAAATGTATTTGTTAACGTACTATTTTAATCTTCACAGAATAAATAAATATTTGCTGAATAAAAATAAATAACACAGTTTTTTTTTTAATTCAAACGAATATTTTATTCAAATAAATATTTATTACAATTTTGAATAGTACAATTTCAAGCTCTCACTATAACTATACAACTTTGATTACATCATATTTTTTCACATTTACATCAGCACCTCACTACATATCACTCACACTCGTATTTTTATCTTCAACTGCATTCCAGTTTGAATCCAGCATCTGAGAAATCTGCAAAAATATAAACTAACGCAGTAAAATTGAAAAAGAAATATTTTTGCAATTCAAAAATAAAAGATAATTTTGAAAATATGATTTGCCTCAGTTATTTGGATTGTTCGTCATAATTTAAATTTGAATTCATCATACACGAACAACTTGTGACATACACAGTGTATTACTGTATATGCCACAAGGCCGTGCACACCGATATACACTTGATTGATTTACAGGGACAGGTGAGCACAGGTCAAACCCAAATGCAAAGCCGGGTTCAACGCACGTGCAATATATTTAAAATCACGACACAAGCACAAGGTCAAACCCGAGCTGCAAAACTGGGTTCAACACAGGGCAGGTGCACAGTTACAACCAACTACATGCAAGAGGCAACAAAGACCAATCAATAGCATGCTAACGAATTATCAAACTTCACAAGCAATGACCCGTGCAATGACCAAGAAATGACCAAACAAAGCCAGTTCAACAAAGATCAAGTCATGGAGTCGCAGTCACAATGAAACTGCAGTGGAACAGCTGCAACATGAATGAAAAGACCAGACACTATAGCATGTACAAACCAAATAAGTCAGACCAACACTGCAACTAAAAAAGTAACATGAATGTCACCAGCATGCAAACAGGATCTCAATATCCAAGCATGAAGGTCACAGTGGAAATTACTCAACCCAGATAATATGTCAAAGACCACAAGTAACCAAAATCATCAATGCAATAAGCAACAGTATGCACCAGTCCAGGCTACGACATAGATGGAACTACAGGGATGAATACAAAATGACAGTACAAACAGTGACAGTGGCATATTGATACATGATCAATATCCAGTTACAACAAAGTACAAGTACAAGTCATAGCAATGCATGCAACAGGTCAGAAACAATTATGCAATAGTGAAAAACACAAGTCGAAGTGGTCAATGCACAAATGCACCAAATACCAAGATCAACACAGCAACTCAAATGACTCAAGTGTACACAAGTGAAGCCAAGCTTCAACCAATGAATGCAACAGAGACCAATGGTTAACAGAAGTAACAAGTGCAGCATAAACAAGACATGTACACAAGGCATGGGGGCACTGGAGCATATGATGCAACTATAATGCAACAACACCACAAGTATACAAACATACCAGATCAATGAAACAGAATTCATCACAGTGAAACCAGACCACAAAGAAAAAGCAACAAGGAAAACAACTCGACCAAGTATCATGATACAACAAAGCAATGCCACCAGAATTTCATATCAAGTTCGGCATCAGGATGAGAAGAACCAACAGAACAACCATGTACCAATAACAATGCAACATAGTGACAATCACAAGCATCACAACATATTCAAGTTGAAGCCGTGAATGACACAAATACAGGCAGTGAAGAATACTAAAGTGAATGAAGATTAGTTAGCAGGTGAAAGTGCAACAGGAATGCAGACAGTGGCCGAAGCCAATTTACAAAATATCAAAGCCAAAGAAGAATAATAAACATCAAAGACATAATGACCAAGTCACGTGTCAAAACATTGGTTATCAAAAATCAAGTTGTACGAAATTTATCAAGTCAGAGAAAATCACAGAGCCATAGTCAATTATCACAAATTCAAAGCCGAAGATTTGTAAACCAAGTCAACCGAGCAATATCAAGAATATTCACATGTGAAGTAGTCAGAATCAATCTCAAACATTCAAGCATTATCAAGTGGCCGAGATGAATATTTGACAAATTCAAATAAATATATACGATCGAAGATTCAGGAAATCGAACGCATATATAACCCAATCATCATCGGCAATCAATGCATTGAATTCCAGAAAGCATAAATCAGTAAAGAAAAAAGCACATAATTACATACCGGAATTCGATCAACGAAGCAGCCGCGGTGAGCAAATCAAAGAGTCTCGAAGTAGCCAGAGAGAGCAACAACAAATCGATCGAGCAACGCAACTCTCGAACAAACATATATTCGATCGAACAAAAGTCGGCTCTTCGAAAGCCCTAATTTGCATCAAGGAGGAAACCCTAATTTCGCAAGGAGGAACGAACAATTGAGACAGAGGAACGGCCGCGTACGAACAAGAAATAAAAAGAGACGGTCAAGATAAATTAAAAAGGGGGCCGGCCTTACTATTTTTATAAAAGGGGTTTATATTAAAATTAGTTTTATTTTAAATTTGCTTTTAATTTGTATTTTCTTTTTTAACCGTTTAATTTTCTAGTCGTGTGACTAGGGGACAAGCTACGGTGTGTAGCTTGAGAATTTGCAACTCGGCAGTTGAGTTGTGGCAGGGTTTTGAGCGTAGAGTTAGATTAGTCAATAGCGGTGTATAGCGAGTTTACGTGTGTAAGCGAGGGACTATCTAATTTCTAGTAGAAACCTTGGGGGCAGCACGTAGGCAGGGTTTTGCCGAAGCTGGGTAAATTCTGTGTTGTTCTGTTTTATTCTGTTATTTATATTCTGCGATATCTGTGATTCTGTGATCTGAATTGAAATTAATTTATAAGCTTCCGCGATTAATTTTTATAATTTACACTATCACCCTATTCACCCCCCCTCTAGGGTGAAATCGATCCTACAACAAGTGGTATGAAACACTTGCGTTTACTTTGTCGGTTAATTCTTGGACTTGTTCGATTGAATCTCTTGTGACAATTTTCTAGTGGAGATTTACAGTTTGTTCGTAAATGTTTAAGTTAAGTAAGTGGTTATGGGACATGAAGCTAAACTTTTATATTTACTAGCTTATTGTAATTGACACTTCTCATTGATCATGAGATCATCTTTGTGATTTAGACTAGCAATGTGCGATGTCTCTTTGTCCATGTCGAGGACGATACTTCATTTTTTTATGGAGCTTCGGCTCACCAGGAGGAGCTTCGGCTCAATGTCCGCAATGGGGGACTATACCCTGTCATGAGGAACTTCGATTCACCAGGAGGAGCTTCGGCTCAATGTCCGCAATGGGGGACTATACCCTGTCAGGAGGAGTTTCGATTCACCAGGAGGTGCTTCGGCTCAATGTCCGCAATAGGGGACTATACCCTGTCAGGAGGAGTTTTTGACTCACCAGGAGGAGCTTCGGCTCAATGTCCGCAATGGGGGACTATACCCTGTCTGGAGGAGCTTCGGCTCAATGTCCGCAATGGGGGACTATACCCTGTCAGGAGGAGTTTTTGACTCACCAGGAGGAGCTTCGGCTCAATGTCCGCAATGGGGGATTATACCCTGTCTGGAGGAGCCCCGGCTCATTTTTCTGGGATTGGCCATCCTTTTTATTGTGATTTTTGGATTTCGTGTGTTGATTTCTAGAATTTGTGTTTCACCAACTTTTACGATTGGCATGGATATATATATGTCACTTATTGTGGCTTGGTGAATGAAATTAGGAGTATGACATTCCTTTTTATCTTGAGTAGATTATTGTGATATTGATTAATCTCTTGTTGATTTTCAATTACTTATTTATCACAGCTTGGCATTGTGATTACTATATGTTTATGTCATATCTCCTATTCTATATCATTTCTTCTGATATTTATAGCTAGACTGATCCGTTTATTATTTTCTTCTTAAATAATACTCGGGTCAGACCGAGATGTTGCAGGTGCTTCTGCTTGACTTCTCATCCTGGATCATTACTCTGACTTTTGGCAAACTACTTAGATTAGTACTTTATTTTGTTGTATACACTTGAGATATAGACTCATAGTTGTATTCCTTTGTATAGCACGTGTTGCTATTCTTTTGTATTATCGTGGATCTTTTGACCACTACTCTGATATACACTTTTATGTGTAATATTCATATCTATTTCCGCCTTTGTGATATGAATTGTCCGTGACTAATTTATGTTATGTTTATTTCTATATTTGTTTCCGAAGACCTTTATAGCCACTGTGTAGTAGCTTTGAGTTTGTGTCGGTATGTCGGATTTCTTCTTGAGATGAAAAGTTATATTTTTATCCGGTATATCGGTACTCGGACAAAGCAATTATACAGATGGTCGCCCCTCAACAGCCTTATTCTCCGTGCTAGTTGACAGCATTCACAGTAGTGTTCTTGGCTAGCGTGGGTATAGAGGTGGAGCGTCACAAACATTCTCCGATTACCAAATTAATCTACATCAAATTGCACTAATTAAGTGAATCAACTGTAATTGATTTCAAACTAAATTTTAAGAACTAAATTAATATGTAACTTATAACCATTGTTACCCTTAACTCTTAATTACCTTTAATGTTCATTAATTACAACAAATGTTCCAATCAGCTATATAATTCAAATTTCATCTTTATTTGTGTTCAATATTTTATTTCATTATGCTGAAATTTAGGCGCATATACCCATTTAATATCCCAATTCATTGTTTTATCTTGGTTTCAAATTTTTAAATTAATAAATTGCCATCTATGAATAAAATTAACATTTCTATTAAACTTCCATTCACACTTCCATTGTTATTTTAACAATTATTAAACATTATGATCAGTTAACACTTCACAATGGTTTAAATCAATAGGGATTACACTACACATTTAATATTTATCAACTTGTTCTAACTTTATTACCTAAATTTACGTTCAGTTGCTATTCAATATATATATATATATATATAAATTCATAAATTCAATATTAAGTTCGTTTCTTATATTAAGTTTATTAATAAGTATTCCTTTTCCCGTATTACAACAAATTGGAAATTTCATTGGATCAATTAATTATAAATTTTAGTTAGCATTGTTACGTTTTTAATTCACTTATTATTTCATAAATAAGTTACCCAAATTTTATTCTCCAAATATTAAATCACAAAGTCTTACGTTATTTACCATTTACATTACCCTTTTTTTCACGTTTGCTTCATTATACATGACCAAATTTTGTTTCCTTAAAAATTAAATTACTCGATTTTAATTAAAATAACCAACTTAATTATTAAAATTTTACGGGTTATTACAATTCCTGTTTATGTGACTCTGCTTTTTGTATTGTAAAACAATAACCAACGTTATTTATAAAACAGCTTCATGAACTGTAATTTTGTTATTATATTTTTTTATTCCGCTACGAGATTATATATTTGTTTTATTTCTTCTCCTTTTCTTATTTATCCCTTGAAAATCTTCCCTTTTGAATGGTTTGAGTCCGATATGCGTGTCTGCTTAAAACGCCCAAAAAGGCAGGCCATTACAACAGAGCACTATTTCCACCTTAGATACGGTATATTTCACCTCTAAGGACTAATGCAAGTAATCATACATCATGAAGATCTTTGTCATCAATGATCTTTGTCTTCAAGATGTTTTATTTCGAAAATTTGTTTTAGGTGGTTTTTGAATAGGAACCACCCAAATCCAATACCGATTCCTTTGTATCAATCATCGAATAAAATGTGTTAAGTGGTTAATTAATATTCAAAGAATTTGTTTCTTTTCTTTTATCTTGGAAAAACTTAAATATGATCTTTTAGAGCATTTGTGCTTTCTTTTCGATCTATTCTACCCCTCCTAAAAAGAGAACACATAGGCCAGGTAAGTTTAGGGCACTGGTTGCTCCATTCCTAACCTTAGTTAAACACCGTGTTTTATCTTCCCATGTCTCATAGGCGGAACAAATTTAATAGTCATTTCTGCATACTCAGTTTGTCATTACATTCAATATTCTTCACCTTTTTTTTAAATGGTATAAACAGTTCCCCTTAACTAATTATTCAAAATCTTATTAAAACTTCCAAACCATCTTTACATTTCTTAACTGTTCTTCTAAAATTATTTACAAAATGATAGGAAAGAATTGTTTTGTTTAAACACATATTCAAAAGGTTATAGAATTCGCAGTATAAGAGTGCTGCGGAAAGTGCTGTATAAGCTTATTTTATTTAAACAACTTTTTAATATTTGAAAATTCAAATTTTCCATTCCAAATCTCTTTTAAACCATTTTAATAGATTTATCAACTTTATTTCATATTTTTAACATTTAAAAATATCATTTATAAATAAATCCCTTTTTTGATTTCGAACTGCAAAACCGCGATGTTTTTAGAAAATTGTTATGGACACATTTAAAACTCTACTTGATGAATGTTTGATTTTCTTTCTTTGTTGGAAAACTATGGATGTAATGGACTGAAAAATTCTTGTTTTGAATGATTCCAAGCTATACCACTTTCTATAAAACATTTTAAACTCATTTTAAACTTCTTCGAAACACTTTTAAATGTTTATAAAACATTTCTAAATCATTTTAAACAATATTTTTATATTTCAAACTCATATTCATTTCATTTCACTTTATAATATCATATTATTATAATATCATTTTTAATCTTTTTAAATATATTGAAATCATTAAGAGGCTAAATAACTTTCATAGGCATATTTGTATGGATTTAATTTTCATTTAATTAACTATGATTAGTTACTAATCATTTATCATATCAAGTTATCATCTATACCCCAAACATATAATCAACCATAATATCAACCAAGTTATCATCCAATATCAAACAATATTCGACATATTAATTTCTAATTTAACATGTGTATTATCAACTTAAGTTTTATTAAAGTAAAACTAAGATTTGAGTACTTGCCTTTAACCAAATCGTTTAATTTCCTACTATCATTCATTTCATCTAACACTTCACTAAATCCTCTTATCCTCACCAAATTTTTTTCGTAGACTTTCTTTTCTATTCCAGCAGCACTTCCTTCTCTTTTTCTCTCTTCGACGCTCTTTGAACTTGCTCCTCCTCCTCCGTAGGTTGGGCCTCCTTAGGTTCCAAACTCTCCTCCATCATTTCTTCCATTTTTAGAGGCTAATTCATGTTTTAATGGTATTCTATGGTCTTTGCCAAAGTTTGATGGTGTTTTGACTTTGTTTGATATGGTTTTGAAAAAGTTAGCAAGCAAAAGAGAAGAGAAGAGGCCATTAGAGAAGTGGAGAAAAGCTTGAAAAAGGAAGAAGAAGAAATGAAAAAAAGTGAGAAAGTGGATGCTTATTTATAGAAAAAGTTATGAATTAAAATAATATTTTGTAAAAAGACCAAAATACACTTTACTTACTTTTTAGGTAAACATATTTTTTCAACACTTAACATCACATTTCAAATCGGTACTTTATGTCATATTCACTTAAGTATTAAGTAAAGAATATAATAAATATGTTTGGTTTGATTTGATGCTTACATTTTGCTCTGAAATGACATGTTTTTCTTTTTGTGCTTACTTTTTGTTAATTATATTCTAGAATTTTCTAAGTATTTTTTGTAAAAGTGAACTTGATTATGAATTAACTAACACTTATACTATTTGAATATGTAACGACCCATAAATTTTCGATGTTTAAATTTTGTTAATTTAATAATATTTTATGTGTTAATATTGAAAGAAATAAAATGTTGTAATTTAATAATGGAATAATAACTAAATTAAAGTGAAACAATGTTAATACAAGTTAATTATCAACAATCTTAATGAAATTCCAATTCATTGTATTTAAACATGCTATGCTTGTTTAAAAAAAATTAATAAGTAACAAATGTAAACATTTAATTATTGTATAAAATAGATAGTTAAGGGTAATTGAATAAGATCAGTATTGTATAAGGGATTATAATATGTGTTGTATTAATGTGTGCATTGATTATAGTGGGATGTAAAAGGTAAAGAATAAATTTACAAATGTTATAAAATGTATAATGGTGACAACTATTGTTCGTTACCAATGTATTTAATCAATAGCAATTAAATGTAATTAAACATTACCTTATGTAAGTTAAGATAATAACTGAAAAGTTTTGAATGTAAAATCAATAGAAACGTTAATTATATGCCTAAATGGCAATTGATTTAATAAAAATAAATAAAGAAAGTTTGAAACCAATATAAATAAATGAATTGGAATATTAAGTGTGTATAAGTGACTAAATCTCAGCATAATGGAAATAAAATAGTTAACACAAATAAAAGATGAAATTAGAATTATATAGATGATTTGAACATTTGTTGTAATTAATGAACTTTTAAATGTAATTAAAAGTTAAGGTTAACAATGGTTATAAGTTACCTATTTATTTAGTTCATAAAATTTGTTTTACTTAATTTGTGCAATTAATGTAGATTAAATTGGTAATCGAAGAATGTTAATTCAATAGGATGTAACCAATGAAAATTTTAATCATAATATGACTATTGATTTGAATAAAAATGGAAATCATGTTTGATCAATTTATTGTAGTTTATATTATGATAAATGGATATATTGCAATTGAACGTAAATAAATTTTACATTAATATGAATAAGACAATAATTGTAGTGTCAACATAATAAAAGGTATAGAAATGTAAACTTTATTTACAAGGCAATGATTTATGAAATAAAAAGATAGAGACCTATGTTAATAGTTTCATAAGGTATTGTTGATTTAATAGTAGGAGTGTAAATCAAAAAGAATAAAAATGAATAAGTTTCGTAAAGGAGTAAACATATGTTTATTAGCTGAAAGATTGATTGTAGAGATGAGTAACTATTATTTAGTGAGAAATGTGAAATTACTATTTGTACCCAATAATGTAAATATGTTTAAGTTACTATTAGATAGGAAAAATTGTTTAATTCTCATTACATTCATTTAGTCAATTTTGAAACTTAATCAACTGAAATGAATGTAATTGAAAATTTCTAATTATTAGGAGAGAGAACACTAATTCTAAGTTAATAGGTGTAATTAAAAACGTCTTATGTTTTGTGAAAATAAGGAATGTTTGATTTAATAAAGAGAACATTTACATCAAATAAATGAATGTTTCATTTTTGAATGTAGGTCTAATTTCATTAAAATATTGAATAGAATGATTGATTTAAAAAAAAAGAAATATATGTTTATTTGAACTGTGTTTTAGCTTACAGATTGATTACAAGAATAGGAAATAATATATTTCAGTAAGTTATTTATTACTCTTGTGTATAAACAATTTTTCTATTTTTTTTCCATGCATTTTAGTTGTCTGTTTTAAAATTTAACTTTGCAAGTGATTGCAATTAATGTAGTTCAAATGTTTCAATTAAAAGGAAAGAAACGGTGATTGCAATTAATAGATTTAACAAAAAAATGCACGTTTTGTGTTAAACAAAATCTAATGCTAGTTTACTACGTATATGTTTATACCTAAATTCAAACTTATGTTTTAGATCAAAATTTAATGCTAGTTTATATTGAAATCTCATACATTGTTAAATTAGATATTAATAGAAGATGATAAAGGGGGTAAAATAGATTTATACTTGATTATTTCCTTTCCAATTAGACTTTATTAGATTTTATTGCAACATAACTTACCTTCCCATCTTCACTTTTCTAATTTACTCTTACATTCATCGCCTCCTTGTGTGGATTATTTTCATACCTTTTATTTATGAATGTAAACTATAAGTGGCGATAAAGACGTACATATATATTATACACCTGTTTATATTACCTTATTTATGCTATCATATTTTGGAATGTATGTTAATGCATTCCTTGTAAAACATTCAATCGAAATGTTAACATGTTGTTTAATTTCCAATCTAATCACAAAGAGGAAGAAATGAAGATTTCTTAATGCTGCATATTCTTTTAATTTATGACACAAATTTGGGTGGAGAATTTATTTTCATTTATTGTGTGTTAATTAAATCTTTAAAGGCTGTTAATTTCGGTATGTTTAGTGTTAACAAAATTTATTAAGTAAATGATTGTTTTGAAATTTGAATTCTAAAAGTTTGTTCATATTTACTTTATTTCTTTCCATTCATTTTTCCAACTTCATTTTCTGAAACGTCATTTTATTTCTAATTAATAGCGGTCTCTCTTTTCAAATCTCTTTGACCCTAAACCTAACTCTAACCTTATAAATAAGATATGACGCAAATGAAACCACGGCCTCCATTCTAATCTTCTTCTTCTTTTTCCTTTTCTTTTTTTTTCAAATCTCCTTATTATCTCTCATTTTAATTTTTCCTTCCTCTTCAAATATTCTCCTTCTTCAAATTTTCTTCTATTTCAAACTTTCTTCTTTCTTTTCAAATCTAGATCTTCTCTTCCATTTTCATTTCTTATTTTAATCCTTTTCTTTTTCAATTCTTCTTTTTCAAATCTTTTTTTCAAACCTTTTAAAAATACATACATTCATATAATAAGGAGGAAAATTAAAGTAAATCGAAATAAAAGAAAAATTATGGAACAAAGCTAGCAATCAAGTAGAAGCAAATGCGTTTTCACGTGGGAAGAGTGGATGTGGCATGGTATTTTATTTTTGTTTAATTTATTTTTGTAAATCTCGATTTCAATTAGTTCTAATAATCATAACTCATACATACCAACTCCGTTTCACGCGCGGTTTTCTCCGCTAGGTTCGTATTGAGATCCCGAACACTTTGAAGCTGGTTTGGGCGAATTTGAAGACGGTCAAATTTTTGGGTTTAAATTGGATTTAAATTCAATTTAAATTCAAAAGGTGAGTATTTTAACCCACTCACAACTTCTAAAATTTCTTATGTTTGTTAAATTTATTTATGATATGAGAGAAATTCATTTATGACTATTTGGCATATTTTATTCATCATCTCAGTTAGATTGCATTTATTTAAATTTAATTGTTATTTAGTTTTATTATTGCATATAAATTGACAGTTAAATTTATTTATTTTTGCATAAAACTGCTAATTAAACAGTTATTAATTTATCTATTTTTTGAATATAAACTGTTCGTTGATACCTGTTATATTTTATATGCTCTATTGATGTTTGTTTAAATTGATGATGTTTTCAATAAATTGGTCGATGATTGATATTGGGTGAATGGATGATGTGTTCTACATTATATATACTGCATGTTATTATGCATTTTCATTTCATTCGGGATTGCGGTTTGAAATGATATACAACCGCATTTTTATTTTTAAATTACAGCTTGAAATGATAAATATTCGTATCACTTGACCATAAGATAGAAAATTTTATACAGACACCGTCGGTATATATATAATTATTTTGAAAATGATTTCTATGGTTTAGATAAGAAACGGTTTATTAAATTTTGATATTTTATAAATATTATTTTATATATATATATATAGTTAAATTGAATTTAAGCTACGTATAAATTTGTTGAATATAAATAAATAAGTTGAATAATGGAGTTTGATAATTTATATTATATGATTAAGTATAGGTTTAAAATATTATATATATATATATATATATATATATATATATATATATATAGTTCTAATGATTCAAATCAATTAAGATTGGAAGATAAATTGGAAATTTATTTGGAATTGGGCTTATTTAAAAATTAATCTCCGTAAGTCGATGTAAACTTATTAAAATTGGAAATTTTAAAAGTATGATATTTATAACTGGAATTTTATTCAAGATAAATTATATGAATATTTCTAGTATAAATAAAGTGAAGGAATATTTAATTGTTAGAAATTTGAGTTTTATTAATGGATTTATTTTGTGAATGTTTCAAACTAAATAATAGGACCATAAATTGTTAAATAGGATTTCCAACCTTAGTTTGAAAATTTTAAATACTCAAAGTTTGAATATATTGAAATCGAAGTGTTTTATTGAAACTAAATGTGTATCTAAATTTAATGGGTTTAGACCTAAAATTTTAAATGAATAAAATTGTGAAGTCGCGGAAATTATTTTATAAAGTAATTTTAAATTCAAACTATTTTATTCTATATACTGTTTGAATATCCAAACCATTCAAGTTTTAGAAGTATGGTTTTAAAGCTATGAATTTCGAAGTATTATGTTTTGAAAGTTATAGTTCAAATGTTTGGTTTCCAAATATTATAAATTTTAAAGCAGTATGATTTTGGAAAAGAAATATATTTGAAAGAAATGATATTATTGATTTGGGTTTTATAAAAATAATATCAAATGAGTTGTTTTGGAAATGGAAATGATATTGTATTTATGGGTTTTGAAATGGAAAATTATATTCTGGTTTTATAGTATAAACTATTTTTAAAGGCCGCGGTGTTATAATAGCGTTTGGTTGTTGAAGAGACCGGGATCGGAAGTTGTCATACTCCCTGCCAACTCCGAAAACCGCTTTAACAACCGTGTACGCGGTGGAGATTCCAGAATGAAGTAGGTTGGCGGCGACGTTTCCTTTAAGGTAAATACGTGGACCCAATTCCCGTGAGTTGGCATAAGGTGGCTAAAACAGGAGCAATCGACGGGTTAATAAGGTAGCACCTTTGATCGGACACTTCCCTTCGATATTATACTCTGACTTTGGATTGATTCGTTGGCCACCTTCACTTTTGATTTATTTGATTTGGGGTAGTTTGTCCGAGGTGGACGGTAGCTGCGCGCTACGCGTTACCACCGACCCGGAAGCGTAATTGGTATATCTACCCTAGCATTGCCTAGTTGTGCTGTGTCACCTACCCTATCGCGCCTTGTACGAGTTTGCATTTCTCCCGTAGCCCGTGTGGTATCCTCTGGTGGCTTCCCGATCAGGGGGGACTATGATATTAGATGGACTACTGGGACTATTACATGTTAAGGACTATATGGGTAACCCCTTAATGCTAAGAAAAAAGTAAGTTTATTTTACAATTAGACACTATTATAATAGCGCAATATACTACATAGTAAATAGTGTAACGGATCCTTAGGAGATGTAAATCAGCATCTCTTGAGTTACTGCACTCATATTTATTTATGTTAATTTAACTTACATAAGATCTTTTAGTTCTGACTCGAGTGTTTTGTCTTTTCGACTCGCTCGGGTCAGTCCGAGCGTTTCAGGATTTGAAGATTTAGCTCTGGAGGACGAAGACGATGATTTGTATTACTATTATCTACTATATTACTCCACTATACCATTTAATTCCACTGCATTGATATTTATCGGTATGTGAACTCTGATATTTATTGTATAAAGAAGAAGCAAATGTTTTGTAAACAGTTTTATGAACTATATATTGATTATTATATTTTATCCTTCCGCTGTGAAATTCTGTTTTATTTTATTTCTTCTCTGTTTTTCTTATTTACCCCATAACAATCCGCCCTTCCGTATGGTTTGAATTGGCACGTGGGTTCGATTTAAAGTGTGCAAAAAGGCGGGATGTTACAGAATATATGTTCCTATATAAAAAATAAAGGTGTGACGACGTTGCGATAACTTTTAATTGACAAAACGTTGATTTTCGACAAAATGTTTTACGGTCTCATTTTGACGTTTTAGTTAAACTATTTATTTATGTAAAACAAATTTAAAAATAAATTTGTATATTGCTATTTAAAAATATAAACAAACATAAATAAATTAAAATAATTTATTTAACTATTGAAACTTACTTCTCCAAAGTCAGCATTTTGTCACTTTTGTCGATATAGTCAAATGTTACTATTTTATTGCATACTTCTCTTTCCAAACCCTATCTAATATTATGTAAATCATATAAACTTACCTACTTTATATTTAACGTCACTTTAAATAGTATATTTTAATGTTGTCAAATTCTGGGTCATGACATTCTCCTCTACTTAAAAGAATTTCGTCTTCGAAATTACACAAACAAAAGTTTGCGTAAAACATTTACCTTCAAACTTAATTCCATATAATTTACATAGATCATCTATGTGAAATATCTTATTCGACCTCCTATTTGAATACACAACTTTATTTCCCAAACTAGTATCGACCTCCCGATCCTCTATTGCGGACTCTGATCAGGATACTAGATCAGAACCATTGCTTTCTTTGCATAGTGCTCAACTATGATAGAACACTCAAGTACCTAACCAAAAATACTCATCGATATTCATCGTCAAGAATCAAATGATAAATCCTTTTTCGGATTGGTGTAAACACCTCAATGTTCCAAACTCGAATCTTAGATTAAAATTATATGATCACATATATATTTATTAACCCTTATATACGTTCATAAAAAATTTATCTTAAGCTCAAATACTTTATAATTGTGCTTATTTATATTATCCCTTTAATTATTTATTTTCAAATATTTTTACTAAAGGAAAATATTCCAAAGAAAGCATTTTTCGCTCAAAAGATCATTTATCTTTATGAAAAAGTATACCCGCAATCTTTTAACTCGGTATATTTCCTTTAACACTAATATTATTTATGAATCATTTCGTATAACTATTACTTAATTTTATTTCATCTTTTAACTTATGAAAATCAATCATATTTTAAAGTATTAAGTCCAAATTCTTAACTAATGCTAGGACTCATTAATTAAACATTCTCCAGGTTATAATTACCTTTTCGGGGAGTCATTATTTTACTTAATAGTTCATGACTTAAATCTATATTTGTATGATATACCTTTACATCCTAAGAGTATATACAAATCCCAAATTTCAAATTGATTTTTACTTAAATCCGATCGTCTAACTGTTGGGCGCATTTCTAAACAATGCCGAACCATACCATCTCCAAGCATTGCCGGTCCAAGCTCCCTCTCCATCCACTACCGGTCCATATTACCTCCTCCCACTGCCGAACCAGAAGCATTCATCTCCTACCACCGAACCACACAATACCGGACCAACCTACCTCGCCTACCACCGAATCACCTACCACTGAACCAAAGCCCCACTGGTCCATTCATCTCCTACCACCGAACCAAATCCCCACCGGTCCATTCATCTCCTACCACCGAACCATCCTAACCGGACCACCTACCCAACCTACACTGAACCAACTCTGCCAGGCCAGATTGCTTCAGCCCAGGCCCATCAACGGCTATATACATCCAAGACCTTTGCCCCAAGACTCACTCTATAAATAGAGGGGCAGGGGTACAACAATGGCAGACAAGTTTGAGAGCTCAAGCACGGAAGGAACTTTCAAACAACTTTGATATACTTGTATACAAAGCTTTGTACTTGTAATCTAAAAGAAAAAGGAGAATAACATATAAAGTAGACATAGGCATGTTCTGGCCGAACCACTATAAATCTGTGTGTCTTTTACAATTTAGTCCATCTATTTCGTATATTTGCATAAATCACCCAAACCATCCAGATCAACATATAATCAACCAAATCATACGACTAGAAGGTGTTTGCCCATTTTTTGTGCAAACATTTTTGGTGCTTTCACTGAGAGCAGGAGCTCGAAGCTTCAGCTTCTCCCACTTAATCCTTTTCCTGTCAGTATCGTTCATTTGGAAAACATGCCTCCCGGACGGAAGAAAGATACAAACAAAGGAAAGAACGTCGCAACTGGTAATATCCCAGATCCAGTGATCAGGGACCAAGACAATCTTCAGGTTCCAACGGCAAATTTAAATCAGGCAAATCCGACAGCCCCCGCTACGGAACAACCAATTACAAGGGCAGACCTGGACAGGATTGTGGCTGAAGTAACTAACCGCTTCGCATCTCAATAAGAAGCCTTGGTGGACCAACTCATGTCACGCCTAAGGGATGCTGAAGGATCCAACCGTAACACTGAATCATGGGGTGAATCCCAGTCTGGAGGATCTTAGAGATGACAAGGGTCTTTCTTCTTCGAAGAGGCCAACAACAGAAACAGCCATGGTAGGAGCCGAGCCCGGACTCAGCCCGAATTTCGACCCGAGGAAACATTTGGAACCGAACCCAACGGGGGAGGTGCCAGGCAGGGGTCGGATGTAGCTGAGCCTGTCATGCTACCTAACCATGAAAACACCAGTAGACGGGGCCGAGCTGGAGTTCGGCCCGAAGTTGGACCCGAGGGAGTGTTGAGAACAGAACCTAGCAGGGGAAGATCAAGGCAAGGGCCAACTGTGGCTGACCCCAGCATGCCCCCAGAAGACCAGAGGCAGCCACTGGAGAATGTTAGGAGTGACAGACGATACCATCCCTACAAGTCATCTGGACGGAATCAATCCCGCAGGGAGGAACCAAACTCATTTCTATCCGCTCCAAGTTTTGACGATAGGATGGCACGATTGTTCAGAGAGTGTGTCCAACGGGAGCAAAGGGATCGGGGGATAGGTGCTAGGGTAACCAGCCCCTTCACCCGCAATATCGAAACTGCCATCACTCCCCGGGAATGGAAAATGCCAACAATGGAACCTTACAAGGGAACATCTGACCCCATCGTACACTTACAAAGATACACCCAGCATATGCTCATGAGTGGAGCAACAGAGGGAGTGTTGTGTAAATGTTTCCTATTATTCTTGACAGATCTAGCTACCCCCTGGTTCTGCCACCTACCCCAAGGGTCCATCAGCTCATGGGAAATGTTGAAAGAAAAGTTCATCAGTCAGTTCCGCATTCATGTGGAACAACCCAAGGATGCTTATTCCTTATCTAATATCAAGCAGAAACCCGGAGAGACAGTGCAACAATATCTCACCCGATTCAACGCTGCGGCGGCTGCAGTCCAAGATGCCGACGAGAAACTTATCCTAATGGCTCTCTACAGTGGTGTACATCCGGATACTAAATTTTCTAGATGACTAACCAAGGAAAAGCCAGCTACTTTACCTGATTTCTTCCATGAAGCTGGAAAGTATATGAGACTTGAAGACGCTGCCACTGAGAGGCAGTCAGGGCAACAGGCTAAGACAGCTACAGACAGGGTTCCCGTTGCAGCGAAGGATGTTCGAAGAAGTGACTCTAGAAACAATGCTGGGGACAAGAAGGGAGAAAAGCGCTTATATCGACCAGGACCAAGATTTGACTCCTACACTCCTTTGAATGAAACAATCGAAAACATCTTCTTAGCCACTCAAGACGAAGTTAGATACAAGCGGCCCCCGCACAAGAAGGAATCAGATAACGCACTCAAGTCTGGAAAGTTCTGCCCTTCCACGAATCCCATGGACATGACACCAATGAATGCCACCATCTCCGGGACTTGATTGAAGAACGCCATCCGAAACGGAAAGTGAATGACGACATCACATTCAGTAGGCGTGATCTAGAGGGAAGGCAGTACCCACACATGGATCCTATGGTCTTCTGTGCCTGGTTCGGTTCGGCCAAAGTTTTCTGAATTTTAGTAGACACTGGAAGCTCGGTAAATATCCTACTCAAGCATGCTTTCGACAAAATGAAGCTGTCAATGAAGGATGTGTCTCCCTGCAACAAACCACTGCATGGTTTCACTGGAGATGCAAAGATGCCCCTCGGGCAACTAGACCTTTTTGTTGAAATAGGAAGTCATCCCCGCTCCGTTGTGCGAAAACAAACATTTGTGCTAATAGAAAGCCACTCGGCCTGCAACACCTTTTTAGGAAGACCAGCCTTGTCTGACTTCCAAATTGTCCTAGCCCCATGGTGCCTGAAATCTTCGATATACCAGCGATCCTTTCAACGAATTAGACCCCAGGGACAAGAGGAGGAGGCCACCACCGAGCCTGCAGAGGCTATGAAATTTGTATCTGTAAACAAACACGACCCAAGTAGACTGCTGAGAGTTGGGTCTCAGTTAAGAGCGGAGTTGAAAGATCAATTCGTCGATTTTCTTCGCTACAACATGGATGTATTTGCATGGACGCACGCCGACATGACAGGAATCTCTCCAGACGTAGCATGCCACATACTGAACATCGATCCCACCAAGGTGCCAATGAAGCAGAAAAAGAGGAGCATGGTGGCAGAACGATCAGCAGCTCTCGAGGAAGAAGTAAATAACTTACTTGCCAATGACTTCATACGAGAAGCCATCTACCCAGAATGGATCGCCAACCCGGTACTGGTAAAGAAAGCTAATGGGAAGTGGCGAATATGCATCGATTTCTCCAACTTAAATGACGCTTGCCTGAAAGACTGCTTCCCACTCCCCCGAATCGACCAACTCGTGGACAGCACAGCCGGACACGAACTCTTATCCTTTATGGACGCATACTCAGGATACAACCAGACCCCTATGCACGCCCCCGATCAAGACCACACCAGTTTCATCACTGACCGGGGATTGTACTGCTACAAAGTAATGCCTTTTGGACTTAAAAACGCCGGAGCTACTTATCAGCGTCTTGTCAACAAGATGTTTGCGAAATTAGTAGGGCGAACTATGAAAGTTTATGTCGATGACATGCTGGTAAAATCAAGGAAAGCCAACTATCATGTAAACCACTTGAACGAGATGTCTCAAGTACTTCGCCAATATAAAATGAAACGAATTCTCTAAAGTGCTCCTTCGGAGTGTCGTCGGGAAAGTTCTTGGGATTCATCGTCCATGCCAGGGGGATTGAAGCGAACCCCGAACAAGTCCGGGCTTTGCAAGATGTCAAGATACCATCCACTCGAAGAGAGATGCAAAGCCTAAACGGGAAGGTGGCTGCCCTAAGCAGGTTCATCTCTAAAGCAACCGACAAATGCATCCCTTTCTTCGAAGCTCTTAAGAAAGACAAAGGAAAGTTCGAATGGACTGACGAATGCTCGACAGCCTTTCTTAACTTAATCGAACACCTCAAAAGACCACCAGTACTCTCAACTCCAAATGAAGGCGAGGAACTATACCTATACCTTGCTGTATCATCCCATGCTTTAAGCGCCGCTTTGGTGAGAGAAGACGACCGCGTGCAGCGGCCCATATACTTTGTAAGCAAGAGATTTACAGAGGCAGAAACCAGATACCCTAAACTTGAAAAGCTAGCATACTGTTTACTAATCACGTCACGGAAACTGCGACACTATTTCCAATCTCATTCCATCAGAGTTTTAACCGATCAACCGCTAAGGCAGGTACTCCATCGCCCCGACACTTCTGTGCGACTACTTAGGTGGTGCATTGAACTGAGTCAATATGATATTACCTACCATCCTCGCACCGCCATCAAGGGACAAGCCATAGCTGATTTCATTGCCGAATTCACTACTAACGAAGGTAAGGAGCAATCTGAAGTAGTAGAAAATATCAAGTGGAATCTCTTCGTTGATGGAGCATCAAATGAGCAAGGCTCGGGGGCAGGTGTTGTGATAATCACCCCCAGGGGAAGGAAGCTGTACTACGCCCTAAGGTTGGAGTTCGCTGCCACCAACAATGACGCAGAATACGAAGTAGTGATAGCCGGATTAGAACTTGCCCTGGAGATTGGAGTCGGTTCTTTATGTCTCCATAGTGATTCTCAACTTATTGTAAATCAGATACTGGGAGAATTCCAAACTCTAGGAGATCGACTCACAGCATATCTAAAGAAGACCAAGCTGCTGCTTAATCAGTTGGATCACTATTTAATCAGACACATTCCTCGAGAGAAGAATCAGGAGGCCGACGAACTGGCAAAGCAAGCTAGCATGAAGGACGACACCGCTTCCCGAACAATAACCATCTCACAGCAACTAGCCCCGAGTTATGAGACAATGAATATGATAGCTGCAATCGAGGAGGACACTTGGATGACTCCTATCTGGAAATATTTACAAGATGACACACTGCCCGATGGGCGTAACGAAGTCAAGAAAATCTTGTGGAAAGCTTCCCGCTACACGATACAAGAAGGCATCCTCTATCGACGCGGCTTCTCTAATCCCTTATTAAGGTGTGTTGCTGGAAGGGAAGCCAAGGAAATCTTATCCAACGTACATCGAGGAAGTTGCGGAGATCACACTGGTGGGCAGACTCTGGCAAAGAAGATACTCCGATATGGATACTACTGGCCCACCTTAAACAAAGACGCCCTAGACTTCGTCAAAAGATGTGACAGATGTCAGGAATTTGCTAAAATTCCTCGACCACCAATAAACGAGATTACTCAAATGACCAGACCTTGGCCCTTTGCAATATGGGGAATTGACTTGATTGGCGAACTGCCGGTGGGCCGAGGCGGAGCCAAATATGCCATAGTAGCAGTTGACTATTTCACCAAATGGGTGGAAGCGGAGCCTCTAAATAAAATATCTTCGGCAAAAGTTATTAACTTCTTGATCAAAAATGTTTTATGCAGGTACGGGGTTCCACTCAAAATCATATCGGACAATGGACTTCAATTTGACAGCGAGGAATTCGCCGACTGGTGCCAAGAGCACGGAATTCACAAAAGCTTCTCATCTGTCGCTTACCCCCAGGCAAACGGACAAGTCGAAGCTGTCAACAAAATCCTCAAAACCCTAATCAAGAAGAAACTTGAAAAGTCAAAAGGCGCTTGGGTGGATGAACTTCCTACGGCACTTTGGGCCTACCGCATATCTTACAGAACATCAACAGGGCATACTCCTTTCTCTTTGGCATACGGATCGGAGGCCATGCTCCCAGTTGAAACTATAGTGCCTTTCCATCGTAGGATCCACTACAACCCAGAAGAGAACGAAGAACTCCTCCACATGTCTTTGGATCTAATTGAGGAGAGAAGAAATGATGCAGCACTCAAAGCAGCAGCTCACAAGCGAAAAATAGCAGCACAATACAACTCCAAAGTCAAGCATCGCAGCTTACAAGAAGGAGATGTTGTCCTCTAGCGGATCTTCCCGCACCCCGGAGCGCTAGATCCAATCTAGGACGGACCCTATGTAATTCATAAAGATCTCCGCAACGGAGCCTATATTTGATCAACAGTGGACGGAGAGGTGTTCCAGAGGGCATGGAACATCCGACACCTCCGTCGATACTTTTCTTAACTTGTACTGCCCATATGAAATGAATTAACAGAGAGAATCAGTGGATGTAGGCATTTTCGTGCCGAACCACTTTAAAAATCTTGTCTCCTTTTAACTTGTTCTTTTATATCTTGGCTGCATGTTAAGCTTTATCCTTTTCTGTTGAACAAAATCCTGTATAACGACATTTCCATACTGGAACTTCACGGCGCAACCTCACCTGGACAAGACCCAACAGGTACTATGTGATTCTATACACTCGCCAATGAGACACTTTTGCTGCAGCATCCCTCTGCTGCGAGTTAACTCATTGCCCGCGGCTGCCCTCAAAGCCAACTTTAATGAGCCGATTATAAGCCATCATGAAGGCCGACTATAGCCGATGGCATCTCATTACGGCGTTCGGCTCGCCGGCAACTGTGAACCTACTTTAAGCCCCAACATAAGGTGTGGCCAGCCAGGGGTAGTTCATGGTTGATGATCGGCACCCACGCTAGCCAGCCATAGTAAATCGAATAATACCCACGATTACGGGCCATAATGGCTCGGGTAGTTACTTTGCGTGATCTCGGCTCCGATATGTCTTAAGTGCGGCTGTGGTAAAAAAGATAAACTCCCCGCGGAGGCGTAAGATGGGTGACAAATGTCTCCAAGACCCACAGTTAGGGAAAGTGACTACAAAACCCGTTTGCCACGAACTTAAGCATATCGACGGCCTTCCGTGATTGGAAGTTTTACTGTTCCTCATGTTTCCATTTCATTCAAAAAAAATTCTCCTATCCTATATAACAATCCTTAAAGTACAGGTCACAAAATAGGGGAACTCTCGCTTGTGGAAATATGAACTCACATCTGGATGACGGAACACCCAGCTATATTCCATACTCAGTCACGCAAGACATTCAAAGCAACCCTCTACAACTAAAACACAAAGGGCGGAACTATCTTCTCTTCCATACAAATACGTAGCTTTAATTTATTCACACGTCATATTGGCATTACAAGACATGAAACAATATTTTGAGCAGAAACTTAGCATCAAATGCGATTAAATCACATGCATAAACATGCAGCTGTATTTCTTATGCAACATATCAAAATAACAACCACATTCAAACATAACAGAATCAGCTTATGTTATAAAATTACAGAAAGTCATTCTTTACAAATAATATAATTACAAGTTACATTAATGTTTCGAACTAACATAGACAGCAACCAAAATATGAACAAGTCAAGTCAAAGAATCGGAGCTTCGCCTCCATCCCGCTAGCCCTCCGGATCTACTTAACCGCAGGGTCAGAACTCCCCGCATGTACTCCAGAGGCCTCACCTGCTCAATTCAGAAGAGAATCCATCAATAGTCGTGAAAGATAAGCAATCAAATCATGAAAAGATCTAAAGGAAAGACTTACCAACATCTGCTCCCTGATCAACATCATCTAGTTGCACGCCTACTTCATCCACAGCAAGCAACCGCATGCCCTCTTTAACCACAACCTTCTCTTCCTTAGTGAATTGGGCCGTAACCACATCCATCCTGAATGCCGCACCACCTTCCTTATCCGCATCAGTCCTAGCTTCCTCCAATGCCCGGAGATATATACTAGCCATAACCCGGGGATAATCGTCCATCCAGGACAGGTTGCCCTGCCTCCAAGTATGGAAATACATGTCCTGGAGCATCTCGTCCATCATCCCCTCGTTCTCCTCAAACTCTTTCATCCGGGCCTCAGAAGCCGACAGTCGTGCGACAACATCATTCTCTCCAATAGGTATCTCGAGCAGTCAGCCTGAAGGGACTTCCGCATCACTTCCATCTCCTCCTTCAGCTTGGCCTGAGCAAGCTCTGCAGCCTCAAGCCTCCCAGATAACTCTTCTACCTGCTCAAGATCCGCTCTCCGAACCTCATCCACCGTTGCGATGGCCATATCAATCCGTTCCTTGCAGGCAGCCTCCATCTTTCGTAGTTCTGCCTTACTAGCCTCTTCCATAGTCTTCTTCAACCGCCTGGAGGCTGCCTCATGCTGAGAAATCTGAATGGCTTGATCGGCGAGCTGTTTGGCCTGATCAGCAACCTTTAGCCGCAACCGAATGTTAGCACTTCCGATTTCCTCCCCAGCCTTGGCCAGTCGAGCGTGATGTTCCATTAGCCTTCTGGTCTCTTCAGCCACCCGATCGATGTTTGCCTTGGCCTCATTCCCCATAGTCACAATCCGAGTAGTAAGCAAATCGAGATCTAAGGACTTAGCCTCATCAAGCACCCGTACCATGGGATTGCGGGGAAGAAGATGCTCACTCGTGGCCTCGTCAAAAGAGATGTCCTGAAAACTCGGGTCCAGATCCGGGTGGCCGGCAAATGGGTTGCGAACTAAACCAAGATGGTCTATCGGGGTGACGGTTGGATTTTCGGACGGATGTGGGGAAGGCATAAGCTCAGTATCCTCCTCGGTAATATCATGGATAGGATGGACTGGAGGCTGAGGGCCAGGTGAAGGTTCCAACGAAGATCGGCCCCTCTTTCTCTTTTGCATATCTTCTTCAATAACGCCGAGAAGAGGGCGATATCTAATCGCATCTCCAAGACGGCTAGTTGACGGCTTTGGTTTGGCAGAAGCTTTGAGTAACTTATACTGTTCAAGGCGATGCCGAATATCTGATGTCTTGGCCACCTTACCCATTCCTGGAATAAAAACTAGGTGTTACAAGCATGCATGAAACTATGAACCAAGAAATATGTTAAGTAGGAAGACACGCTTATTTTACAAACCCTGAGGGGGAGTGGGATACCGCAATAAGTCCTGAATATCATTCCAGGACGGGAGTTGGCCATAAAATATTACTAAGTCCTTATCATAAAGGGAGTCTGCGAAAGTTAAGAATTCACCTTGAACCAACGGAGTTGCCGTAGCTGAAATACCCTTAGAAGATGGATCGGCACCAATCCCAGCCTTATCAACATTCTTCGCCTCCTCCACCGAGGCTGATCCTTCCTCCAATCCCTCAAAAGCCTGGCGAAAGGCATCATCCGTCCACTCCTGGATCTCCCCTGCCTGCTCAGAAGACAAAGCCCCAGCACCACTACCACCCTGTCCTTCACATTCTCCATCTCCTCCGCTCTCCTCCTCGCCTCTTTCCTCCTCTCCACCTTCCTCCTCCGGAATATCTGGGCATGTTCTAGGGGAGGGTCCGTCAGACTTCGTAAGCTTCTTCCCCCCGACGACTGGAGGTACCGAGAAAGGTCTCCTCTTGCTACTCTTCGCAGTGGCCTCTTCTTTAGCTTTAGCAGCCCTCTCCTCGGCTGTATCTCTCTGCTAAACCACAGATTGATGTGGCAAAATCAAGTTGTGCTCCAGGAGAGTGGCATTCCGGATCAGGTAAGAAGCCGACCTATCCCTTCCTAAGATAGCCTCTACCTCCGCAGCCATCTGTACAAGGTGATCGTTCTCCACGACCACAAAGCCACCTGTCGCTAGCAAGAAATAAAAGCACATAAGAAGAAGCATTGTAATCAGGACAAGGAAATTACGAATGGAATTCAACTTACAGCCAGAAGTGAAAAGTCAAAAAGAAACGGAGTCGTCCTTGACGAAGAACCATTCCTTCTTAAACATGGTAAACTTGGAATATAAGTCCAAGACCGGCTTGAAGGATACGGCCGACTCTAAACTAATGTACGGAGACCCCTTCTTGTAGCCTCTCAGATTATATAGATATCGGATTTCCCGCTTAGAAGGGGGCGCCCATATCTCCTCTAGAAGATAACGAATAGGCACACCAAGATGGCGTAGGAGTTGGGGTGAAGCTGAAAAGGAGCCACTTTCAGGTAAAAGCTGACTATCTACGCAATGATCGGAGGAATGGCCCCGCACATGCAATGGTATCGGCTATACGCAAAATATCCTTCAGGGGGATTGTACGGCATCACTCCGTCCCCCAGCAACAGCATGCTCGCTCTGTCAATCCCAAAGGAGCGGGAGATAACGTCAAGTTGCCCCTCTCTGAGAGAGCTCGGAAAGCAATCAGGAGGAGAGTTCAGAAGCCCTTGGGGCCCATACCCGTCTACCAGCGACCTCGGGATGGGTCCACGATGTTCCGGTCCTGGCTGGGCCGGGGGCATAACGGGGGACTCTCGTCTATCCGCAAATTTTCTCTTTTCTGATCGATTTTCCACTTTGCGAGACATTTACCTATAACACTGGAAAAACATATTGTTAGAGCAGAGGAAATAAACAAACAAGTGTATATAGTCTGAAATTTCACCCATAAGTCAAAACACTCAAGCTCTCAGGGTTCATCCGGTGGTTCAAATACAAGGTCATTCTGCATTTCCCCTTCTCATTCGGCAGTTCAAACCCACAAGGTTCATTCGGTACTCAGAATCCACGATTCCATCCGGTGATTCAAGTATATATGATCGTTCGGCAAAAGAATGTCTCACCTGGTTCGGCACTTGGTTGACTCGGCACTTGGTTGATCCGGTATTCAAATGATTCGGCTATCTCAAAGCGATAAAGAGATAATGAAGGCCTGACACCCCTGTTTATAATCGAACACAGGATGACTGGACCGTATGGTTCGGCACACAAGACCGGACGAAAATCACCTAAGCTAAAACAAAGCGCGACATATGATGGCATATGCCCCACTTTGGGGGGCAAGTGTTGGGCGCATTTCTAAACAATGCTGAACCATACCATCTCCAAGCATTGCCGGTCCAAGCTCCCTCTCCATCCACTACCGGTCCATATTACCTCCTCCCACTGTCGAACCAGAAGCATTCATCTCCTACCACCGAACCACACAATACCGGACCAACCTACCTCGCCTACCACCGAATCACCTACCACCGAACCAAAGCCCCATCGGTCCATTCATCTCCTACCACCGAACCAAAGCCCCACCGGTCCATTCATCTCCTACCACCAAACCATCCTAACCGGACCACCTACCCAACCTACACCGAACCAACTCTGCCAGGCCAGATTGCTTCAGCCCAGGCCCATCAGCGGCTATATACATCCAAGACCCCTACCCCCAGACTCACTCTATAAATAGAGGGGCAAGGGTACAACAATGGAAGACAAGTTTGAGAGCTCAAGCACGGAAGGAACTTTCAAACAACTTTGATATACTTGTATACAAAGATTTGTACTTGTAATCGAAAAGAAAAAGGAGAATAACATATAAAGTGGACATAGGCACGTTCTGGCCGAACCACTATAAATCTGTGTCTCTTTTACAATTTAGTCCATCTATTCGTATATTTGCATAAATCACCCAAACCATCCAGATCAACATATAGTCAACTAAATCATACGACTAGGAGGTGTTTGCCCATTTTTTGTGCAAACACTAACATATTTAAACTTTGTTTTACTTTACTATTACCTAAAATTCATGAGTTATAAAACTTATTTCTTATTCAATACTATTATTAATTTTCTAGCTTTGAGAAAAAAAATTAAAACCACCCATATTTAAATCCTCAAACTCTTAACTCTTAACTTTTATTTGTAAATTATATTTATAAATTATCCTTATCTTTATTTCATTTACTCAAAGTACTTCACAATCTTTAACCAAAAGTTCTCATAATTTTCTAAGCTCTAAGTTAGGTACGATTCGGAATTTTTGACTGTCTAAAATCGTCGAGAATTTTGTTTTATCTGATCAATTAGTGATATTGATTTATCTTTGGTTTAAACACTTTTATAAAGATTACTAATCTATTTATAAATTAATGATTCACATTATCTTTTTTAACTTAAGAAAATTATATAGATCGAGTAACCCCAAAACCATGCCAAGGAATTAGGTACAACTAATAGGATCATATATCCTCTTAATGAGAAGAGTAATACTTAAGAGAAGTGCTTACCATACGAATACATCACTTGCCAATTTTTAGTTTATTGAGCTAATTAAACTAGTTATCATAAAATGCCTCTTTTTATTTGATATAATCATTTACAAAATCCTTTAGATATTACTTTACAAAACCTATTTTATAAATGCTTTTTATAAATTCATCTTATATTAATTAACTTCATTTAAATTACTACAATTCTTTTACTCAAATTTGAATTATCATTCCTTTAATTTTTATCTTTTTAAACAATCATTTATATACATGTTTATCTTGTGTGTTCATTCCTTAAACAAATCTTATTATCAAACACCTTATACTCAAATTGTTTAACTTAATTCACTAGGATTTTATACTTAAACTTTTAAATTAAACAATTGATCAATTTATGATAGTAATTTAACATTATCATTTCTTAATTTATTATTTTGTAATAAGTATTAAAGATCTTAATTACCTTATAAGATTTCTTAATTATCGATTACCTTTATGAAACATCTTATAGTCAAATAGTGGAATCACAAGATGTTCATATTTAAATTTCACTAATCCTTATTTTTAGCTATACAACTGTTCACAATATATACTTTATTCAAAATATAATCTTAGATAAAATTATTTCCTTTACCAATTTTTGAAAATCAGTGTGTCGGTTTGCCTTGTTTAAATGTTTAGGAACCCTCATCGATAATGGTGATTAACTGCATCGATCAGAATCAATAAATCGGTCAATAGATAAATCAACACAAAACTATTTATTATTCACTAACAAATATGCACTCATATATAATACACTCAAACTCATTTTATGGTGTTACTAACCCTATCTCTAATGGGTCACTCATCCTAGGATATTACTAACCCTAACTTTAATGAATCTTTACCCCACTAAAGCCAAGGTTCTTGCTTAACCTTCTACTCTGATACCATATGTCACGACCCGTGTCTCTGTACCCTTTGAATCGATAATAAACCATACATGTCTTACTCAAATTGCACGAAAAGAAGGAACATGAAGGGTAACAAAGAAAATAAGATAGAACAGAATCTCGCATGAATGAAATAATATATAATATCGAACAGAATCTTTACAGTGGAAAACTTTTACATTACATGTATCAGAGTCTAACCTAAATTAAACTTGGATAGTTATAAACATCCGTCCTTACAACTGCTGATTAACATCAAACTAAAACTAACAAACCACGGCGGGTAATATAATATGTCCATACGTAGATGAATACCTCTAGCTCTCCTCTGGAAACTCCAAGCGTCTTCGACTAAACCTGAAACAACTCGGATCTGAACCGAGTATTGAAAATATCTAGATCAGGATTGATAAACCTGTATGAGAAAACTCAATAATAAAAGACAGTGTCATATATCAGCCTTTGAATAAAATCCTTTAAAAAGAAAGAGTATCTCAAAAGACCATATCCACACATAAATAAGGGCGGGTTTTACCTTATGATTACTAAAACACTTTTATATATCAAAACATTTGATATTATTTCTAATGGCATTCCATGAAAACATTTGCAAATAAACTTATTAATCTTGCCGAAATTTTTGCCATTATTAATTTCCACCCTACTAGGCTCTAGATAGAAACCGTAGGTTCTTATTGGAGAATGGATTTCCAAAAAAATGACTAAGTGAAGGGACTACCTTCCAAGGGGTACATCTCTAGATGGATGTCACGGGGACCATCATAAAGGATCCTCTACCAACATAGGACCGACCTATCTTTGTAACTAGATAGTACGAATATATCATCCCCCGATCATTACTGACCTTTAATCGAGTGCGCTCTAGCATACAAACCATATTAATTTACATCTCGAATGTCATAGAGCTAAGAAATATATCTAAAAGGGGATGATCACACCCTAATTGGGAATGACCCACTTAGCCTTGCCGCATCTAACCCTGTTTTGGTCATTTCCGATTGATGAGCCTCGAGGCTATGATTACCTTTTCATATAACACATCTTCTTTCACTTTGAATTCCACACTGACATTCCTTTGATTACTATTGGACTTCCATAAGCATACAACCTCTGGGCTTGTATGTCGGGTGTTAAGCTAAGAGAAGTTGTCTTCTCTGACACCAAGCAGATGTACATTTTGTAACGACCCGTAAATTTCGTTAATTAAATTTGTCATTTTAATAAGATATTGGATTTAAATTAGGAAGAAATGGAAAAAACATTATAATTAATAATGAAGCGAATGTTGAAAATGGAATGAAACCATGGAAATTTAAGATAAGTACTAACAGTTGAAATGAAATTACGAATAATCGAAGTAATGTAAATTGTTATACTAGGCTAAGACTGGAATATAAGAATACAAAGGTAAATAGTGAATTAATTAACTGAATTAATATACGTTATTTATTTAGGGTATTGAATAAATTTGGCAATCCTATTGCAATTAATGGTAATAATGTTGATATAAGCTAATATTTAAATTTCAATGCAATACCCATTAATGGATGGAATGAAATGGGATTTATTGAATTGTATACTAGGTTTTACATCAAATGGAAGTTATTTGTAATAAGTGGATGTAAATATTGAATCAATTTATGAAATAAATCTAAAGGTTAGGTTTGGTTAGAATGTAGGCGAATGAAATTAATAGTATGGAAATAAATGCAAACATTGATTATAAGTAATAAAGGCTTATGTATGTGACTAAGAGTAGCGGTAATGTGTATTTAGGTTACCTATTTAATTAGTTTGTTAATTGGAATTTGAGATAAATTGTAATAAATGTAAATAAATGTTACATTTGTGTGGAATGTAATAAAATGGTTAAGATTGTGAGAATGGATATATTAAACTAATAAATGGGAAAAATAAGGTAACTAGATTTATATAGTAGTATTGAACTTAATAAAGGATTTGAATTTAACGAATCAATTGATATATGTTTATTTCTTTAGCATGTGCATAAAATTTGGAAATCAAATTGCAATTAAAGGAAATTAGGTAGTACGTCATTTGGAAATAAATTTTATAAATACATTAAGGAAATGTAATATAATTCACTGTTAATTATACCTATAAAATGTCGATTTATTTAATAGCAAGATTTTCAATCAATAAACAGATCTATTGAGATTTCAATTTATAAATTAATAACATTTAATGTGAAATCAAGTATAGTTATTTGACTTCATTTATGTGGATAGGGTAGGTGTGATTTTTCATTTAAAATGGTTAATTTTATAAGGTGTAGCTAATGCTAATCCTATTTATAATATGACAATAGGCTAATTTAAAGCAAGATTTTATTGAAGAAAAATTTCAATAACTGAATTTATTGCGAATAAATAAAATTAAATATGGTGGTTTGTGAAATAATTTAAGTAATAATTTTAAATCCAATGGTAAACCCTTCTATTTGAAATTAATGAACGGAATAATTATGGGTTAATTTAATTTAATGGAAATTTTCGAAATTTTATCTATAATTTTTAATTTTATGAAATTGATGATTTATATTGATTTATCTTCTCTAAATTGACATTAAAAAAAATTGTTTAAATCATTGGAAATGTTTGAGAATTATAAAGTGACAAAGATTGCAAATTCCAGAATTTAAACGCGAAATTTGATTTAATTAATTTATTATTTATTTATTTAATTAATGGAAAAATAGCCATTTTGGCCACTGACTCGGATTTCGACAAAACAAGTTTCATCAGATCCGTAACAATGAATTATTGTAGGATTTCAAGTTTCGTATCGATCGGACTTGTCATTTGATCATACAGACTCGAAACGCCTTGAAATCGATTAATTGAAACCAATTTGAAATCAATTTGAAAATATAGTCTTTAGCATAACTTCTTCATACAATGAAATTTGAACCTGAAACCTTTTCCATTGCGTTTAAAATATTTTAAAACACCTATTTTGATATATGGGTTGACCCAATTTTGTTCCGGAGTCGAAACGGGCTTTTTGGCCCACTTTGTCGTTAGCGCGTATTCAACCCGATCCATTCATTCTATTTCAACTTCCTCTATGAATATCCTGCTATAAACCCTAGCCTCTCCAATCCTCAGTTGTCTGTATATACATCTCAACTCTCTCCTCCTCAATGGCAAACCAACAAATTCCAGATCCAATTTCAAATCAATCCAAAGCATAAATGTCAAAGTCCTTAGAAAAGTTTGAAAAAATATATATATTGAAGATCTCGACTAGCGTAATTCACTAGTGGTGTTCATTTTTCAATTCAGTTTATCATTTGATTAGAAATTGTGTTTAATTCCCGGCCGTTCGTGTGTCATTGTGCTTGATTAACGATGGATCGTCGTTGTTTCGTAGATCGGGAAGCTTGAGAGCGTAGAGGTGACCTAGAGCCACCAATCCATTGGTTTACTTTGACTCGACGACGCCTAGATTTGCCAAACTAGGGCGTTTAGGGTTTTGTTGTCGTGCTCAGCCTGGGGGGTTTTGGAGGCACCAAACCATGACGCGTGGCGTGCGTGCGGAGAGGGGAGGAAGGCGATGCTACTGGACATGGCCGATCAGGAAATCATCTTGCGTGAAGGTAGCTGTTGGCGGCGGCGTTCCCGAGTATATGGGTTCGAACGAGGTTTGTATGCGTGAGCTAGCTGGATGGGTTTGCGTGTGAGGATTGCAGTGAGGTAACGTATTAAGTCTGAAGATTTTTTTATTTATTTCTAATTTAAAACCGTACAATTTCTAATTTGTGTAATTTTTACGTACGAGGTCGAAATTACGTGCAGTTTCTTGAGTTGGGATTGAAATTAAATTTCTGACATTTTGGCGCTCGTTTGGACGGATTTGGAGACTGTTCAAAATTTGGGGTTTAATTTGGGTTTAATTTGGATTTAAATTCAATTTAAATTCAAAAGGTGAGTGTTTTAACCCACTCACAACATCTAAAATTTCTTATGTTTGTTAGATTGATATTTGGTATAAGTAGAAGTTTATTTATGATTGTTTGGCATACTTTTATTCATCATCTCAGTTAAATTGCATTTATTTAATTAAATTGCTATTTAATTTATTCATTGCATTTAAACTGCCAATTAAATTGTTATTTAAATTTATCATTGCATATAAACTGCCAGTTAGATAGATTGTTTAATTTATTATTGAATATAAACTGTCAGTTATTACCTGTTAATTATTATATGCTCTATATTGATGTTTGTTTAAATTGGTTGATGATTGACATAAATGGTTGATGTTGATATTGGGTGAATGGATGTTGTATTTTGATTGTTATAAACTGCAAGTCATTATGCATTTCATTCATTCGGGATTGCGGTTTGAAATTATATAACCGTAAATTTTTATTTTAAATTACGGATTGAAATGATAAATATCCGTATCACTTGACCATAGGACAGAAAATTTTATACAGACACTGTCGGTCTATATATATATATATATATATATATATATATATATAATTTATATAAATATATAGTTAAAATTATTAAATTTAAGCTATGTATAAATTTGTTAAATAAAAATAAATAAGTTGAATAATGGAGTTTGATTATTTTATATTATATAGTTAAGTACATGTTTAAGATATTGTGTATTATAGAGACTTAATGATGTAAATCAATTAAGTTTGGAAGGTAAATTGGAAATTTATTTGGAATTGAGCTTATTTAAGAATTAAACTCTATAAGTTGAAGTAAACTTATTAGACTTAAAAATTTAAAAGGTATGATATTTATAACTAGATTTTTATTCAAGATGAATTAAATGAATATTTCTAGTATAAATAAATTGAAGGAAATATTTAGTTGTTAGTAATTTGAGTTTTATTTTAAACGATTGTGGATTTATTATGGAAATATTTCAAAACTAAATAATAGGACAATGAATTGTTGAATAGAAATTTCCAACCTTTGTTTTGAAATTGTTAAATGCTCAAAGTTTGAAATATATTGAAATTGAAGTGGTTAATTGAAACTGGAAGTGATTTTAAATTTTATGGATTTAGACTTAATTAAAAATGAATAAAATTATAAATTCGTGGAAATTGTTTTACTTTATAAAGAAAATTTAAAATTCAAACTATTTTGTTCTATAAACTGTTTGAATATCCAAACCATTTAAGTTTTGGAAGTTATGGTTTTAAAGCTATGAATTTCAAAGTATTATGTTTTGAAAAGTTATGATTCAAATGTTTGATTTCGAGATATTATAAATTTTAAAGAAGTATGACTTTGGCAAGGAAATATATTTGAAATAAAAATGATATTATATATATTTGGGTTTTCATAAAAATAATATCAAAATGAGTTTGTTTTTGAAATGGAAATGATATCATATCTATACGGATATGAAATGAATAATTTATTATGGTTTTAAAGGTATAAACTATTTTGATAAGACCATGGTGTTATAATAACGTTTGGTTGTTAAAGAGACCGGGATCGGAAGTTGTCATACTCTCCGCAACTTCGAAAACCACTTTAACAACCGTATATGCGGTGGAGATTTCAGAATGAAGTTGGATGGTGGCGGCGTTTCCTTTGGGGTAAATACGTGGACCCAACTGCCGTGAGTTGGCATACTGTGGCAAAAACAGGAGCGATTCTCGGGCAAATTGAGGTAGCACCTTTGATCGGACACATCTTCGATTTTTTTTTCTTTCACTTTTGGATTGATTCGGTTGCCACTTTTGATTTTCTTTTTAGGGGTGTGGCTCGAGGTGGGCGGTAGCTGCGGCTACGCGTTACCACCAGCCCGGATGCGTAATCAGTATATCTACCCTGGCATTGCCTAGTTGTGCCGTGTCACCTATCCTATCGCGCCTTATACGAGTTTTGTTTTCTCTCGTAGCCCGTGGAGTATTTACGGTAGCCTCCCGATCTGGAGATGCGCTGATATTTGATGGATTACTGGGACTATTACGTGTTAAGGTGGAAAATTTAAAGCCTTAATGCTATTTAAAAGTAAGTTTTTTATAAATAGACATTATTATAATAGCGAAATATTACTATATAGTAAATAGTTTAAAGGATCCATAGGAGATGTAAATCCCAAGCATCTCTTGATTTACTACACTCATATTTACTTCTGTTGATTTAACTTACATAAGATTTTTTTTAGTTCTGACTCGAGTGTTTTGTCTTTTCAATTCGCTCGGGTCAGTCCGAGCATTTCAAGATCGATTTTATTTCTAGAGAACGAAGACGAGGATTTCATTATTATTATTATATATTATATGGTTCCACTATACACTGTATTCCGCTGCATTGATAATTATTGGTGTATGAACTCTGAAATTTATTGTATAAGGAAGAATCAAATGTTTTGTAAACAGTTTTATGAGCTGTATATTGATTATTATATTTTATCCATCCGCTGCGAGATTCTGTTTTGTTTTTTTCCTTCTCTGTTTTTCTTATTTACCCTATAACACCCCGCCCTTCCGTATGGTTTGAATTGGCACGTGTGTCGATTTAAAGCGTGCGAAAAGGCTGGATGTTACATCCGGTATCAGAGCTTTGGTTTAGCGATAAACCTTAGCTTTGTAAGGTCTGACTCTTCATTAATGGGGTTGAAATACCTTATGGGAGTCGCTAAGTGCGTATATATGAGAAAGCGTATTTGTTAGTGTTATAAAAAGGTTTTAATATTGTGTTAATCTGTCCCTTTTTGTATTTATAAATTCCGGTTGGTGCATGGGACGCTATGACATCAATAGGGATTTCTAAACACTTAATAGGACAGACTGACATAATATTTGGTTTTAATATAAGTGAATGAAATAATTTTGCACATTATATTTTCTATATATAAAATAAAATTTTATAAGTGATATATATTTTGGTTGCAATATATTGGGTGTTAGGTAATAAATTTATAAATAATAGTTGAAATAAGATTTGAATAGTAAAATAAATGAATTTGGAAATTTATAATCTAAGTCCCGGGGTTTTGCAATTTCTTTTGAATGATTTTGAAATATAATAATAGTATTATTTAGAAGTATTTTCTGATATTAATGTTTCAATATAATTTGAAAGAAATGTTTTAAAAAGGGAATTTGGAAAAGAAATAAGTTCTATACTTCCCTCTCTGTCGCTGGAAAATAATTTCGGTGATGAGTGCACGCATCATCGACATTCATTTTCGAGTTTCGAAGTGGGAAGGCCACCGTAGTAGTTTTACTGCAGATTTATTTTGATAAATAAATATAAATTTTTATTGTTTTAAATATAATTGGATGTATAAATTTATAAGTATATACATTTATCCATTATTTTGAAATGAGTTGAAAAAATAAAGCCGGTATTTAAATTCTTAAGTTTCCGTTAATTAACAATTTCAATTATTGTAGTGAAATGGAATGTAACTAATTAATAATTGGAACGTTTAATTAAAATAAGAGATAAGTGCTAAGTTATAAATGAAATTAAAAGAAATTTGAAATTGTAACTTAATAAGCAAAGGATATAATTATTGAACATTTAATTAATCAAAAGGAAATGAGATAGACTTGAATGATTTAATTACATTCTTAAAAGCATATTTATATAACTTACTAAATATTAAAAGGTGAATGTTTAATAAGAAATTGTAATCGAAATAGTACAAATAAAGTATGTAATGAAGTGTTCAATAAAAATTTCTTTTATTCTTAAGAATTGATGTTGAAATTGTTATAAACCTAAGTATAATGTAAATCTTACTATAATGAAATATGATAGAAGCAAAAATGTTGTAAGTAAGTAATTATAGACTTAAGTAAATGTTGAAGTTAATTATTTAAATAAGCAGAAAGATGAATAATGTAATAAATGAGGGTAATGTAATAAAAAGAAAATTTCATGATATAGATAAGTGAAAATGGGACTTTGCTAGAAATAAATAAAAGTAAATGAAATATAAGAAATAAAAGGCAAATTAAATAGATAAAAATAAATTGAATAAAAAGGAAATCAAACCATAAATGTATGAAAGAAATGTTTAAGAATGAATTTAATCTATTTTCTGAATTTGTTGATTGTTGTTTTGGTTTATGGTTGTTTGGGCAAGGATACTTTAAAGTTGTTGTGATGAATAAACAATCTATTTAGTTCCATATAAGGCTGCTGAGTAAATGGTGCACTTAGTAGTTTATTTTTCATTCTGTACAATTTGAAGTTTTGAACCCAAACAACTGTTTGTTTTGTTTGAATGAATGATTGAATTGTGGTTATTCTGTATGAAGGTTGTATGCTGTTTGTTGCAATAGGTTTTTGAATTGATTATTTGTTGGTGGTTGAATAACTTAAATATTTCATTCTACATCATTGCTAACTCTTATCAGATTATATAAGTGAATTATAGGTTATGGAAGCAATTGCTACAGCTTTTGGTTTCATAATTAAGCGTTAATTGCCCGACAAATAGGTAAGTTTTCGGATTACGGTTTATAGCGTTATTATATTTTTACCGGGTTGGGATATATATTATTTTGGTAAATATATGTTATATATTGTTATTTTGATATTATATTTTCTCCTAAGTCTCTCCATACAAAGGGGACTCTGCCGAAATATTCCGTAAATTTTGGACCTAGAAATATTTTAAAAAAAAATTGTTTTCCAAACTTTATAAATTTAAATATAAAAAGATTTAATGGTTATAAAGTGATATATTTTATCTAAATTAATTAATTTTATAAATTTATTTGGTTATAAAGTTAATGTCTTGAGTAAGATATATTGATTTCTTAATTCTTCTTTTCCCTTCTTTTCCTTTTCAGCGACGAAAAGTTTTGATTGGGGGAGAGTGTAACGACCCGTAAATTTCGTTAATTAAATTTTCCATTTTAATAAGATATTGGAATTAAATATAGAAAGAAATGGAAAAAAAATTATAATTAATAATGAAGCGAATTTTGAAAATGGAATGAAATGATGGAAATTTAAGATAAGTATTAACTGTTGAAATGAAATTACGAATAATTAAAGTAATGTAAATTGTTATACTAGGCTAACATTTGAATATAAGAATACAAAGGTAAATAGTGAATTAATTAAATGAATTAATATATGTTATTGTCTAGGGTATTGAATAAATTTGGTAATCCTATTGCAATTAATGGTAATAATGTTGATATAACCTAATAAATTAAATTTCAACGCACTACCCATTAAGGATGGAATGAAATGGGATTTATGTAAATGTATACTAGGTTTTACATCAAATGCAAGTTATTTGTAATAAGTGGATGTAAATATTGAATCAATTTATGAAATAAATCAAAAGGTTATGTTTGGTTAGAATATAGGCGAATGAAATTAGTTGTATGGAAATAAATGCCAACATTGAGTATAAGTAATAAACGCTTATTTATGTGACTAAGAATAACGGTGATGTTTATTTAGGTTACCTATTTAATTAGTTTGTTAATTGAAATTTGAGATAAATTGTAATAAATGTAAATAAATGTTACATTTGTGTGGAATGTAATACAATGGTTAGGAGTGTTAGAATGGATATATTAAAGTAATGAATGGGCAAAACAAGGTAACTAAGTTTATATAGTAGTATTGAACTTAATAAAGGATTTGAATTTAACGAATCGATTGATATATGTTTATTTCTTTAGCATGTGCATAAAATTTGGAAATCAAATTGCAATTAAAGGAAATTAGGTAGTACGTTATTTGGAAATTAATTTAATAAATACATTAAGGAAATGTAATATAATTCACTGTTAATTATACCTATAAAATGTCAATTTATTTAATAGCAAGATTTTCAATCAACAAACGGATCTATTGAGATTTCAATTTATAAATTAATAACATTTAATGTGAATTCATGTACAATTATTTGACTTAATTTGTGCGGATAGGGTAGGTGTGATTTGTCATTTAAAATGGTTAATTTTATAAGGTGTAGTTAATGCTAATCCTATTTATAATATGACACTAAGCTAATTTAAAGCAAGATTTAATCGAAGAAAAATTTCAATAACTGAATTTATTGCGAATAAATAAAATTAAATATGGTGGTTTGTGAAATAATTTATGTAATAATTTTAAATCCGATGGTAAACCCTTTTATTTGAAATTAATGAATGGAATACTTATGGGTTAATTTAATTTAATTGAAATTTTGGAAATTTTATCTATAATTTTGAATATTATGAAATTGAGGATTTATATTGATTTATCTTCTCTAAATTCACACTAGAAAATTTGTTTAAATCATTGAAAATGTTTGAGAATTATAAAGTGACAAAGATTGCAAATTTCAGAATTTAAACGCGAAATTTGATTTAATTAATTTATTATTTATTTATTTAATTAATGGAAAATAGCCATTTTGGCCACTGACTCGGATTTCGACGAAACAATTTTCATTGGATTCGTAACAGTGAATTATTGTAGGATTTCAAGTTTTGTATCGAGCGGACTTGTCGTTTGATCGTACGGACTCGAAACGCCTTGAAATCGATTAATTGAAATCAATTTGAAAATATTGTTTTTAGCATAACTTCTTCATACGATGAAATTTGAACCTGAAACCATTTCCATTGCGTTTAAAATATTTTAAAACACCTATTTTGATATATGGGTTGACCCAATTTCGTTCCAGAGTCGAAACGGGCTTTTTGGGCCACTTTGTCGTTAGCGCGTATTCACCCGATCCGTTCATTCTATTTCAACTTCCTCTATAAATATCCTACTATAAACCCTAGCCTCCCTAATCCTCAGTTTTCTATACATACATCTCAGCTCTCTCCTCCTCAATGGCAGACAACAAATTCCAGATCCAATTTCAAATCAATCCAAAGCATAAATTTCAAAGTCCTCAGAAAAATTTGAAAAAAAATATATGTTGAAGCTCTCGACTAGTGTAATTCACTAGTGGTGTTCGTTTTTCGATTCATTTTATTGTTTGATCAGAAATTGTGTCTAATTCCCGGCCATTCGTGTGTCATCGTGCTTGATCAACGGTGGATCGTCGTTGTTTCGTAGATCGAGAAGCTTAAGAGCATAGAGGGGACCAAGAGCCACCGATCCTTTGGTTTACTTTGACTCGACGATGCCTAGATTCGCCAAACTGGGGCGTTTAGGGTTTTGTTGTCGTGCTCGGCCTGGGCGGTTTTGGAGGCACCAAACCATGACGCGTGGTGTGCGTGTGGAGAGGGAAGGGAGGCGATGCTACTGGCGATGACCGATCAGGAAATCATCTTGTGTGGAGGTAGCTGTTGGCGGCGGCGTTATCGAGTATATGGGTTCGAACGAGGTTTGTCTGTGTAAGCTACCTGGAGGGGTTTGCGCGTGAGGATTGTAGTGATGTGACGTGTTAAGTTTGAAGTTTATTTTTTTATTTTTATGTAAAACCTTACAAATTATAATATGTATAACTTTTACATACGAGGTCGAAATTACGTGTGGTTTCTTACGTTGAGATTGAAATTAAATTTCTGACATTTTTGCGCTGGTTTGGACGAATTTGGAGACTGGTCAAAATTTTGGGTTTAAATTGGATATAAATTCAATTTAAATTCAAAAGGTGAGTGTTTTAACCCACTCACAACTTCTAAAATTTCTTATGTTTGTCAAATTGATTTTTGATATAAGTAGAAATTTATTTATGACTGTTTTGCATACTTTTATTCGTCATCTCAGTTAAATCGCATTTATTTAACTAAATTGCTATTTAATCTATTCATCGCATTTAAACTGCCAATTAAATTGTTATTTAAATTTATCATTGCATATAAACTGCCAGTTAGATAGATTGTTTAATTTATTATTGAATATAAACTGTCAGTTATTACCTGTTAATCATTATATGCTCTATATTGATATTTGTTTAAATTGGATGATGATTGAAATAAATGGTTGATGATTGATATTGGGTGAATGGATGCTGTATTTTGATTGTTATAAACTGCAAGTCATTATGCATTTCATTTATTCCGGATTGCGGTTTGAAATGATATAACTGTAAAAAAAAAATTACGGATTGAAATGATAAATACCCGTATCACTTGACCATAGGATATAAAATTTTATACAGACACCATCAGTCTATATATATATACAAATATTTTTTTTTATATATAAATATATAGTTAAAATTATTAAATTTAAGCTATGTATAAATTTGTTAAATAAAAATAAATAAGTTGAATAATGGAGTTTGATTATTTTATATTATATGGTTAAGATATTGTATATATATAGAGACTTAATGATGTAAATCAATTAATTTTGAAGGTAAATTGGAAATTTATTTGGAATTGAGCTTATTTAAGAATTAAACTCCATAAGTTGAATTAAACGTATTAGACTTAAAATTTTAAAAGGTATGATATATATAACTGGATTTTTATTCAAGATGAATCAAATGAATATTTCTAGTATAAATAAATTGAAGGAAATGTTTAGTTGTTAGTAATTTGAGTTATATTTTAAATGATTATGGATTTATTATGGAAATATTTCAAAACTAAATAATAGGAAAATGAGTTGTTGAATAGAAATTTCCAACCTTTAGTTTTGAAATTGTTAAATACTCAAAGTTTGAAATATATTGAAATTGAAGTGGTTTATTGAAACTGAAAGTGATTTTAAATTTTATGGATTTAGACTTAATTTGAAATGAATAAAATTTTAAAGTCGTGGAAATTATTTTACTTTATAAAGAAATTTTAAAATTCAAACTATTTTATTCTATATACTGTTTGAATATCCAAACCATTTAAGTTTTGGAAGTTATGGTTTTAAAGCTATGAATTTCGGAGTATTGTGTTTTGAAAAGTTATAATTCAAATGTTTGGTTTCGAGATATTATAAATTTTAAAGCAGTACAACTTTGGGAAAGAGATATATTTGAAATAAAAATGATATTACATATATTTGGGTTTTCGTAAAAATAATATCAAAATGAGTTTGTTTTTGAAATGGAAATGATATCGTATCTATATGGATTTGAAATGGATATTTATTTTGGTTTTAAAAGTATAAACTATTTTGATAAGATCGCGGTGTTATAATAACGTTTGGCTGTTGAAGAGACTAGGATCGGAAGTTGTCATACTCTCTGCCAACTCTGAAAACCACTTTAAAAACCGTGAACGCGGTGGAGATTCCAGAATGAAGTAGGATGGCGACGGCATTTCCTTTGAGGTAAATACGTGGTGTAACAACCCGCATATTTATCGATTTAATATTTAAATATTTTATTTAAATATTAGGTCGTTAATCGGATATTGGTCCGAAAAGCTACTTTTTGCAAACGGTCAAATTAGGACTCGAGACCACTTCCATTGAGTTCGAAATGCCGTTTACAAATTTTTAAGTATAAACATCGATAGGTTTGGAGTTAGCGAAATTTCACTAACTTTTCCCGCTTTGGACTTTGAGTTAGTTTAGCCTATTAAGCCCAAGTTCCAACCCCCTTCTCCTCACTCTTCATAAATTTCCTAACTAACTCAAGCTTGGGCATTAATGGTGAAAAGAATGGGAAATTAAAACTCCAAGCACAAATTCAATTGCAAATCCAACATTCAACTCCAAATTCAAGTAGAAGATATTGGATTCAAGCTTTGGATTGCTTCTCCTTGCTTTCAAGCTTCATCTTCATAAACTTTAGTGCAAAGGTGAGATTTTTATCTCACAATTCTAGTCTATAACTATATTGGACTGTTGGGAATGATTCCCTATCACTTTTGCATGCACATTTGCATTTGGTTTGAATCGAATTGGCGAAAAACTCCAATTTTTAGTGTTTTTGGTGAAATTCTGCACTAGGTCGTTCTGCCTATGCTAGGTCGTTCACGTGGAAAAGTCTTGGCCTCAAAATAGCTCGTTTCCGACCTTAAAATGGCCTACAACGTTAGGTCGCTCGGCACTCGGAAATAGGTCGTAGGTCGTATGGCTCTTAGGTCGTAGGTCGCGGGCTTTTAGGTCGTTAGGTCGCAAACACTTAGGTCGTTTCTGGCCTTAAATCCCCTATATAGCCTTAGGTCGCTCGCTCTGGCTCCTTAGGTCGTAAGTCGTGGGCCTTTAGGTCGTAGGTCGTTAGGCCGTTAGGCCTTCACTCGTGTGGCCTTGGTTCTTTAAGTCGCTCGGCCTTGCCTTCCATTTTTAGGTCGCATGACCTTCTAACCCGCTAGGTCGTTGGACCTATAACCCGTTAGGTCGTTGGGCCTATAACCCTTAGGTCGTTAGGCCGTTAACCCACTAGGTCGCATGACCTATAACCTGTTAGGTCGCTCGACCGTTTACTCCGTTAGGTCGTATGACCTTGTTCCACTAAGTCGCTCGACCCTTAGGTCGTAACACTTTAGGTCGCACGCCTTTCACACCATTAAGTCGCGAGTTTAATTAGGTCGCTCGGCCTTAAAACGTTAGGTCGCTTGACCTGTGCTTTTGTTAGGTCGCGAGTTCCTTAGGTCGCTCGTCTCCCATAGGTCGCTTGACCTGTGCTTTTGTTAGGTCGCGAGTTCCTTAGGTCGCTCGTCTCCCTTAGGTCGCTTACCTGGTTGAGTCGCACCTCACCTTAGCTCGGCCATGATTAGGTCGCGAGTTTCCTTAGGGTCGCTTACTCCTTTAGGTCGTGACTCCTTAGGTCGAAACCCTTTAAGTCGCTCGATCCTATCCTTCCTTTGGTCTTCACTAGGTCGTACCGTTTTGGTCGGGGCGCTGCCCCGCACCCCGCCGGGGGCGCTGCCCCCTGGACCCCCGCGACCTGACCGGGCAGGTCGAACCCCGTAAGCGGTGGCGTTGCCCCCGCACCCCCACCTTGGGGGGGTTGCCACCCCCCCCGGACCCCCCCTCCGTAGGGGATCTTATCTGAAAAACATTGAGCTGATTTCCTTGGATTTTATTCACATCTCCGTATGTGATCTTTGTGACTGATTGTTTCTACAATTGCTTTTGTGTTTTGTCACTTTATAATATAAAGGTTTCAATACTAGTAGTAAATATCAAAACTCTTTTAACAAACAATTTCAACTCTATTTTTAATAACAAAGCTCTTTTCTTAAACCGTTTTCCAATCTATTAGTATATACAAGCCTTTACCTCACTCGGATGAGAAATCTAATTAAACGACTTAGTAAAACAAGTGGTATGAAACGCTTGCGTTCACTTCGTCGGTTAATTCTTAGACTTGTTCGATTGAACCTCTTGTGACAATTTTATTAGTGAAGATTTACAGTTTGTTCGTAAATATTTAAGTTAAGCAAGTGGTTATGGGACATGAAGCTAAACTTCTATATTTACTAGCTTAGTGTAATTGACACTTCTCGTTGATCTTGATGATCGCTTTATGAATTAGACTAGCAATTGCGCGATGTCTCTTTCATTGCAAGGTTAGACTAGACACCACTTGTGTGATTCCATTCACACATACCTTTCTGCTTTTTGGTTAGTCTTGACCTCAATCTGTGTGATTCCATTCACACATGCGGGGTAGCTCCCCTTGGTCTTCGGACCGTCATGTGATAGGCCTCTTTCCCTTTTTATGATTTCTGGATTTCTCGTGTTGATTTATGGAATTTATGTCATTGACTTGTTATGAGTACAAGTTTAGGGTATGATGCCCTTTTCGAATCTTTGAGAAGATTCTTGTGATATTGATTATCTCTTATTGATTGATCTTCCGTTGATCATTGTTTACATACTTATAGTGGTATGTCGTTATGGATGTTTATGTTTATGCCATATCTTTTATGTTATATCATGTCATCTGATATTTATAGCTAGACTGATCCGTTTATTATTTTCTTAAATAATACTCGGGTCAGACCGAGATGTTACAGGTGCTTCTACTTGACTTCTTCCCAGGGATTCATCACTCTGACTCTTGGCTAACTGTTTAGATTAGCAGTTTTTGTTGTATACACTTGAGATATAGACTCATAGTTGTATTCTTTTGTATAGCACGTGTTTCTATTCTTTTGTATTATCGTGGATCTTATTGACCACTACTTTGATGTACACTCTCATGTGTTAGTTATATATTCATATCTTCTTCCGCCTTTGTGATATGGATATCTGTGACTGATTTGTGATATGATTATTTCTATGTTTGTTTCCGAAGATCATTTATAGCCACCGTGTGATAAGCAATTACATGGATGGTCGCTCCTCAACAGCCTTATTCTCCGTGCTAGTTGACAGCACTACTCCGGAGTGTTCTTGGCTAGCGTGGGTATTGAGGTGGGGCGTCACACGTGGACCCAACTCCCGTGAGTTGGCATAAGGTGGTTAAAACAGGAGCGATTTTTGGGCCAATTGAGGTAGCACCTTTGATCGGACACATCCCTTCGATTTTTTTCTTTGACTCTTGGATTGATTCGGTGGCCACTTTTGATTTTCTTTTCGGGGTTGTGGCTCGAGGTGGGCGGTAGCTGCGGCTACGCGTTACCACCAGCCCGGATGCGTAATTGGTATATCTACCCTAGCATTGCCTAGTTATGCCGTGTCACCTACGCTATCGCGCCTCGTACGAGTTTGGTTTTCTCCCGTAGCCCATGAAGTTTTTAGGTTAGTCTCCCGATCTGGGGATGCGCTGATTCTGGATGGACTACTGGGACTATTACGTGTTAAGGTGGAAAATGTAAAGCCTTAACGCTATTTAAAAGTAAGTTTATTTTATAAATAGACATTATTATAATAGCGAAATATTACTACATAGTAAATAGTTTAACGGAAACTTAGGAGATGTAAATCCCGAGCATCTCTTGAGTTACTGCACTTATATTCTCTTTTGTTTTTTTCCTTCTCTGTTTTTCTTGTTTACCCCATAAACACCCTCACTTCCGTATGGTTTGAATTGGCACGTGTGCCGATTTAAAGCGTGCGAAAAGGCTGGATGTTACACATTTGTAAAAGTCAAACTGTCTCAGAAATGCATTGTCAGACATTCGTCCATACTAGTTCGTTTTGGGACTGAACGAAACTGAAGGAAATTTCCTCGGCTGTTACTTGGCGAGAAGCCCTTATGGTTTTGAGGTTTTAATAACAAAGAGACCACTGCTAGTAAGGATATGGAAAGTGCCTTCTGCTTGATATCCGCTTTGTGGCCACAGCGTGGATTCATTCTATCGATATTATTCTCTCTGATTTTCAGTTTTCCGGATGTAATACTCGAGTATTCCCACCGTGGGTAACCCATGGTTTCTTTTTCTCTCGTGAATGCACAGCGAAATTGCCTGGCTGAGTCTTGCCTAGGGGCCACTTTAATAGCTCGCTATGCGAGTGATTTTGTAAAACCGTTATGATTTCAAATTCCGAAGTATAATTTGATATTTTCAAAAGATATATATATATATATATATATATATATATATATATATATATTCGAAACAATTTAAAGTGAGACCGGTGTTCAGTCCTCGAGTTTCAGATTTAATAATTGATTTATTGTTGATTTTCAACTCTTGAATTTAAAATTTGATTTTCCTAACTATTTTGAATGTTCGAACACTTCCAAATCGAGATTAAAATTTTAAAACTAAGAAATTTCGAAGAGTATAAAATGTTTGATAAAGAATATAAATTTAGTTTGAAATGTTTTGAAAAAATATATATATAGTTTGAATAATAGTTTTCAGAAAGGTAAATTGAATATTTCAACTAAAAATAGATAGTTTAAAAGTTTTAAAGGGATAATTATAAATTTGGAAACCATTTTGAGTATAATTGATTTTGGGAAAATATTTGGTTTTGAAATTAAATTGGAATTAAAAACCAGTACTTATATGGTGATTTTGGAAATGAATTTGTTTGACTTGAATTATTTTAATTTAGAAACTGGGATAATTTTCTAAACCTATTATTTTGGGAACTTTGAAATTTAGATACTTAATTTGAAAGAAAATTTAGTGAAATCATATATGAGTTAGAAACTGAATGGATATTGAATGATTTGAAATTGAGAAAGCTTACGGATATGGATTGTTTCCTGGGGGACCCAGGCGTAACCATTGTGTATCTGCGAACCATGATCGGACAAAGGTTTTGGTTTGGTTGTTTTGTTTGGATTGTACTTTCCATATCTGTTTTTAAAGGTTTTCAAGTATTTTCACTGGGTGTTGAAACAAGTCTACTAAGTACTTGAAGAATTCTAGCTTTGCGCCTGATCAACGCATGGCCAGAGTCTGCAAGAACGAGGATAAACTTGTTAAAACATTGAGTTATAAAAGTATTTTCGAAAGAAAAATTGGTTTCGATATAAAAATATTTTATTTATAAAGGTATTTTATTATAAAAGTATTTTTCCCAACAAAGAAATTTTGAATAAATATTTGAAATTTAAATTCTTATGGTTTGAAATAAATTATTCGTGCCCGATTCTATTCTTTTCAATCTACCTCATCTGCTCACCTTCATTTTTCACCTATATTCCGTTTTCGGAATCTACCTTCCTTTCCTTTTTGAATAAATCTTTTAAATATTGCTTATTTGTATACTGCATTGTTTTATATAAAATTTTAGTGGTATAAATATCTTTGAAGTTATTAATTAAATAAAACATATTTAAAGAAAATTTAATTTCAAATGAAGTTTTCAAATAAATATTTCAAATAAAATGTATATAGTTAAATAAATTGTTAATCCTTGTCTTTCAATCTATTTATCTTTCTAGTCATTTCTATTCTCCTCCCTTCTTCCTTTTCGGGGACGAAAAGTTTTGAGTGGGGGAGAGTGTAACGACCCATAAAGTTTTGTTAATTTTTAATGGTTTTATTTAGCGTACTTAATTAGATTTTTGAGAAATTTTAGATAATAATATTTTGAAACAAAATTTTTCATTCTAAATCCAAATATAAAAAATTTAATACACATGCGTTTCAAACATATATATATATATATATATATATATAAAATCAAACTTACATTTATTAAATTCAAACATACATATAAGATAATATAATAAATTATAATATAGTATAGTATAACTGACATGCCTAAATGTATATGTCTTAATAACTAACGCATAATGTTCCTATACGTATATATCATTATACTAATAAAAAAAAATCAAACTCCCTGTTAATAAATATTTCATATTTGTAAATAATTTCAAATTCTCACTTTTTACGTGATAAACCTACTAATATAGAAGAAAAGTACATATTGAATAGTAGTGTGCTCTACTGCATGCACTGACACATTCTATTAAAATAAATTGTTCGAGGTAACGGTACCTTTAATTTTGACTTTATTTCTCCCGTTTCAAAATTTGAACGTGATATCCATTCAAGCTATTAATCGCCTTAATTGGTCTAAATCAGTGGGTAGCTATCATTTTTTTCCTACCGTTCAAATTTTTATTTTCTCTACTAAATTTTTCAATCTTTGGATAGATTTCCCCATTCCTTGAATTCAGCTTACCTTGCCGTTTCCATTTTCAATGTATTCAATAAATTTATTCGTGACCTTCTTTGACTTTATATTGGCTCATTTATTTTCTTTACTATTTAATTGCTGTAAATATTCACCAAATCAAAACGTTTGACAGTTACTCTTCATTTCCTTTTATTTTGATTAAATCACGTTGATGAATCAATGGGCAATTTCCGTTTCTTTTACAATTAAAACTTTGAAACGTGCTGGACAAAAATAATAACAAATTGCTCAGCTCAAATCCAGGGAATTTGACAGTGATATTACCTTATTCTTTCTCCTATTTTATACATATTCGTTTCCTTTTTTTTTATGATTTCGGTTACAGAATAAATTTAAGCTATATATTTTCTTCCTATTGAAGTTTTATTACCTCTCCATCCTCTCTACTTTTAACATATATGCTTGCCTAAATTCATCTTCATGTTTCTCTCGCCATTGAAAAAAAAACAAAACAAGACTAGCTGTTTCATCATTTGCCTTTATAATTTTCCATTTGCTTACATTTCTTTGCCCATTCTTTTTTCCCCTTTATCCTTGCCTTTTCAAACTGATGACGTGATGTACAAACATCAAAATTTATTGCTTTAAAATTCTAGCTATATCATAGGGTGACTGTTGATAGTGCATTCATTTTGTTTCGTTCAAAATTCCCTTCCGTTTCAAAATTCAAAGTGTGCCATCCAATCAAATTTATTGCTTTAATAATATTTCCTAAATCTATGCTTCTAGGTGTTGTTATGTCATCTCTGTATTTTGGGGTGATAAATTTTTGAACGTTTGATAATAATAATAAATCTGCTTAATATAATAGGCAATGAATTGAGATCTAGGAAATAAATAAATATAAAACTTATAACCTGCCAAATAATAAAATTGCTGTAATTGTATCGTTGATTTTGAAACATACAAAATTCTATACGTCCTTTACGCATTCATTTATTTCCTTTCTAATTTCCTATACGTTTTATTTCAATCATTTATTTCCTTTCTAATTTCCTATACGTTTTATTCCATTCATTTATTTCCTCTCTAAATTCCTATACGTTTTATTCCATTCATTTATTTCCTTTCTAATTTCCTGTACGTTTCCATTTCAATCAAATTTATACCCTTCCTATTCACTTTTCTCTCCACAATCAGCCTTTCTTCTCTCCTCTCTATTTTTCTTACCTCTCCACTTATGTCTGCACCCCCACTTTTCACGTGAAACCACTCCTTCCTCCTCCGCCTCCCCTCCTTTTCTTGTATAGCCGGTAGATGATGCAAGTTAGTATTATATATGTACATATTTAACTTGTATCTATATTTTGATTTTTTTTTTTCGTTTATAATATATGATGCATCCAGTTAGTTGATGAATGTAGTTTGTTTAAAAAGGTTAGATTAGATAAGTTGATACAATTTAGGTCTGCATTTGTATTTTATGTATTCGATTGCATGTTTTATACATTTGTTTACACATATTTTATGTTAAGGATTTCAATTTTAATATTGCAGTAGACTAGGGTACTTTTATATTGGTATACTGATATGAAGGGACAAACCCATATTGATTCTCTGACTAACATTTATTTTAATAAAATGAGTATGTTTATAGCATACATATTTACAGTAATAGGTTACAAAGTATATTATAAGTTACGAATATTGATTTGTAAGCTATATGTATACATAGTATAATAATTCTTTGAGTCTATGTTTAAATGTTTACAAGGTAAGCTATATATATATATATCTATAAGCACATATTATATTATATAAAGCAAGACTGTTTGATTATACACATGGAATAAAGTACTGTAAGTATATGAAGTTAAAAATCTCTGTTTTTTTCTCTTACGGTCGATGATAAAAGTATATGTATATTTATTAATTTTTATATGTGTATATGATATATTTAAATCAATGTTAGTTTATACGTATATAAGTCGGTTTATATAAATAGGTTTACGTATAGTATATATACATATAAAGCTTTGTCTATGTGTTATATATATTGGTTTTGTCATTTACAGTTGTGTACAGTTGGTAACATTTCAAAACATAACATGATAATTTATGATATTGGTAAAGTAGTACATATTTTTTTGCATAAGGGTTTGAATTTATACAAAGTGTCTGTATTTATATTATAGAAATTTAGTTATCTTTGGTTCATCGGTCTGTTGTTTAAATAGAGTATATACACTGATATTTTACAAAGCGTATTAATTTAATTTATGTTTAAATTTATTTTGATTTGGAATAAGTATAATACATATATCCCTCTTATTTAAATATATGTTTTAAAGGAAAATTCGTTTTAGGGAATAATTTATAACTTATATTTTCTTTTCCGATTATATCAATACGATTCTGATTCGTTTCCATCAAACTCTATCTTTCAGCTTTGCACGTCAAGATCCACTTTCATTCTTACTTCGCTTTGCGATTTTGTTTGGATTTGTTCGATTTTCTAGAGCGTGACCAAAATTCATAGCTTGCTCTGTTGTCGATCTTCTTTAGCCTCGAAAGGTGAGCAATCACTCACGATTAACATTCTTTTATTTATTAAATTTGATTTCAATTGAAACGACAATTGAAATATGCTGCTGTTAGTTGTTTTACTGTTATGACTGCTATTATCTGTATCTGTTCACCTATGACACCCGAAACCATTATCGGTTAATTATGTATGTGATAATAATACAGATTGGTTGATAATTGATTGTTTGATTGATTGTTGTTTAAATTGGATGTTAATTTTTATTGTTAAGTGATAACTAGTTGCTAGTTTAATTTGGGTAGTATAGTTTACAAATTAAACGGATTATATATGATGGACCTTAATTTATTAAAACCTGACCCCGACATATGTAAATTTTATTAGTTAAATTTGACCCTTTAATTGTCGTAGAAATAGAAAATTTTATACTTTAAATCTTTTGAACGTAGTTTGGATTAATTGTTGTAGTTTAAAACTGAAATTTAAAAAGGAACGACAAGTGAAAAACTGTAATGTAATAATCTTTAATCTACATGAAATGATAGTGTAGATTCTAGAAGTAATCATACAAATAGCAATGCGAATTAATACGATTATTTCGGGGTTATTTGATTTATTTATTGAATTGTTATTGATTGTTGTTATTGCCTGTTTATTTACTTTGACACCATCCCTGTCATCACTGCAAGTTCCCTTTGTTATGTTTGTTTTGAATTGAAATGGGTTGAAAAGATAGACCCAAGTAGTTTCCATTTAATTTAATTTGGAATTACGGGTTGAAATGCTATCCATCCGTATACATTTAGTGTACGGATTGAAATGATAATATCCGTAACACTTGACCATGTGATAAGAAATATATGGTCTTATTTAATGTAAATTCTTATATACATGTATAAAGGGTAATGATAAAGATAGAGTTAATTATGTCTAGTTTAATCAAAGATTTGATTTAATACATAAATCATGATAAATATCTATGTAAATTTTATTCGGAAAATTTTTGCAATAATATTGAACAATTAAGATTGGGAGATAAATTTGGGTTATTTTTAATGGTATTCAGATAAGGATTTATTTATTTAAATCAATTTGAAATTTATCGAAGGAGATATTTTACGTTTAAATAAATTAAGAAATATTGAGTAAAATGTAATTTAAGGTCACTAAAATGATATTGAATCAAATAAGGGAGGGTTCAAGGCTAGATAATAACGATGTAAAAATCGAGAATCTATATGAAACTGTTAAATTGTTATATATAAGCTATGAACCATAGTGTAATTAAATGGTGTAGAGGTTCGGTATGTATTTGGAACCAAGATAGTTGAATTGGTTATGTAGATAACTAACCGAACTTAGTGAAATTTGAGTTTGAACTAGATTGGAAATTTTATTTAGAAAACTAGATTGGGAAAATTTTAGTTGAAATGTTGAATACTTAAAATATGGAAACATATTGAAATAAACGGGGAAATTGGGATATCAAATCCAAATTTGGGAATTATAGATTTAAGTGGTTATTTTAGGAAGATTTAAACTAATAAAATGAGATTGGATTTAATTTAAATGGGAAGGTCGGGTTGATGTGAAACGATTTGTTAAGTTAAGGAAATTGAAAGTACTTTGCTGTATACATTATCAAAATATATAAATACTATCTTGGGAAATATGATTATTTAAAGCGAATTTGATATTTGGGTTTGAGGTATAAATTAAGTAAATGACCACGGTGTAATAGTGTATATTTCCACCCTGTAGATAGTTCTATGGACCCTTAGGGGATGGACATCCCAAACATCCTTTAAGTTATATTGTATTTCAGTTGATATTTCATTTGAGTTGAATTTATTGATATAAGAATGTTAATCCTGACTCGAGTGTTTTGTGTTTTGCTTTACGCTCGGGTCAGACTGAGTAATACAGCATTAGAGACTCACCTTTGGAGATTGGAGCTTCATTTGGAGATCCAACTATCGTTTCAGCTTTCAGTTTTCTAGTTGACTGGTTCAGAGAAGTCATCGGCTCGTACTAAAGACTTTTCTGTATTCAAGAGATTCTGATGTATTCATTTTAAACTCTGATGTATATAGTAGCTTCATGAACTACTATTTTTTCTATTCCGCTGCATTATATTACTCTGTGTCTGTGATCTGTGTTTGATTTATTTACTGTATATTTTAAGTTTGCCAAATTAAATTAACAATTCGGTATTTTGAATTATTCAAGTCGGACATGTATGGTTTTAGTGTCGATTTGAATGGTCAAAAATAGCGAATTGTTAATTTAATTTGGCAAACTTAAAATATACAGTAAATAAATCAAACACAGATCACAGACACAGAGTAATATATTGCAGCGGAATAGAAAAAATAGTAGTTCAAGAAGCTACTATATACATCAAAGTTTAAAATGAATACATCAGAATCTCTTGAATACAGAAAAGTCTTCAGTACGAGCCGATGACTTCTCTGAACCAGTCAACTAGAAAACTGAAAGCTGAAACGATAGTTGGATCTCCAAATGAAGCTCCAATCTCCAAAGGTGAGTCTCTAATGCTGTATTACTCAGTCTGACCCGAGCGTAAAGCAAAACACAAAACACTCGAGTCAGGATTAACATTCTTATATCAATAAATTCAACTCAAAATTCAATATCAACTGAAATACAATATAACTTAAAGGATGTTTGGGATGTCCATCCTCTAAGGGTCCATAGAACTATCTACAGGGTGGAAATATACACTATTACACCGTGGTCATTTACTTAATTTATACCTCAAACCCAAATATCAAATTCGCTTTAAATAATCATATTTCCCAAGATAGTATTTATATATTTTAATAATGTATACAGTAAAGTACTTTCAATTTCCTTAACTTAACAAATCGTTTCACATCAACCCGACCTTCCCATTTAAATTAAATCCAATCTCATTTTATTAGTTTAAATCTTCCTAAAATAACCACTTAAATCTATAATTCCCAAATTTGGATTTGATATCCCAATTTCCCCGTTTATTTCAATATGTTTCCATATTTTAAGTATTCAACATTTCAACTAAAATTTTCCCAATCTAGTTTTCTAAATAAAATTTCCAATCTAGTTCAAACTCAAATTTCACTAAGTTCGGTTAGTTATCTACATAACCAATTCAACTATCTTGGTTCCAAATACGTACCGAACCTCTACACCATTTAATTACACTATGGTTCATAGCTTATATATAACAATTTAACAGTTTCATATAGATTCTCGATTTTTACATCGTTATTATCTAGCCTTGAACCCTCCCTTATTTGATTCAATATCATTTTAGTGACCTTAAATTATATTTTACTCAATATTTCTTAATTTATTTAAACGTGAAATATCTCCTTCGATAAATTTCAAATTGATTTAAATAAATAAATCCTTATCTGAATACCATTAAAAACAACCCAAATTTATCTCCCAATCTTAATTGTTCAATATTATTGCAAAAATTTTCCGAATAAAATTTACATAGATATTTATCATGATTTATGTATTAAATCAAATCTTTGATTAAACTAGACATAATTAACTCTATCTTTATCATTACCCTTTATACATGTATTTAAGAATTTACATTAAATAAGACCATATATTTCTTATCACATGGTCAAGTGTTACGGATATTATCATTTCAATCCGTACACTAAATGTATACGGATGGATAGCATTTCAACCCGTAATTCCAAATTAAATTAAATGGAAACTACTTGGGTCTATCTTTTCAACCCATTTCAATTCAAAACAAACATAACAAAGGGAACTTGCAGTGATGACAGGGATGGTGTCAAAGTAAATAAACAGGCAATAACAACAATCAATAACAATTCAATAAATAAATCAAATAACCCCGAAATAATCGTATTAATTCGCATTGCTATTTGTATGATTACTTCTAGAATCTACACTATCATTTCATGTAGATTAAAGATTATTACATTACAGTTTTTCACTTGTCGTTCCTTTTTAAATTTCAGTTTTAAACTACAACAATTAATCCAAACTACGTTCAAAAGATTTAAAGTATAAAATTTTCTATTTCTACGACAATTAATAGGTCAAATTTAACTAATAAAATTTACATATGTCGGGGTCAGGTTTTAATAAATTAAGGTCCATCATATATAATCCGTTTAATTTGTAAACTATACTACCCAAATTAAACTAGCAACTAGTTATCACTTAACAATAAAAATTAACATCCAATTTAAACAACAATCAATCAAACAATCAATTATCAACCAATCTGTATTATTATCACACACATAATTAACCGATAATGGTTTCGGGTGTCATAGGTGAACAGATACAGATAATAGCAGTCATAACAGTAAAACAACTAACAGCAGCATATTTCAATTGTCCTTTCAATTGAAATCAAATTTAATAAATAAAAGAATGTTAATCGTGAGTGATTGCTCACCTTTCGAGGCTAAAGAAGATCGACAACAGAGCAAGCTATGAATTTTGGTCACGCTCTAGAAAATCGAACAAATCCAAACAAAATCGCAAAGCGAAGTAAGAATGAAAGTGGATCTTGACGTGCAAAGCTGAAAGATAGAGTTTGATGGAAACGAATCAGAATCGTATTGATATAATCGGAAAAGAAAATATAAGTTATAAATTATTCCCTAAAACGAATTTTCCTTTAAAACATATATTTAAATAAGAGGGATATATGTATTATACTTATTCCAAATCAAAATAAATTTAAACATAAATTAAATTAATACGCTTTGTAAAATATCAGTGTATATACTCTATTTAAACAACAGACCGATGAACCAAAGATAACTAAATTTCTATAATATAAATACAGACACTTTGTATAAATTCAAACCCTTATGCAAAAAAATATGTACTACTTTACCAATATCATAAATTATCATGTTATGTTTTGAAATGTTACCAACTGTACACAACTGTAAATGACAAAACCAATATATATAACACATAGACAAAGCTTTATATGTATATATACTATACGTAAACCTATTTATATAAACCGACTTATATACGTATAAACTAACATTGATTTAAATATATCATATACACATATAAAAATTAATAAATATACATATACTTTTATCATCGACCGTAAGAGAAAAAAACAGAGATTTTTAACTTCATATACTTACAGTACTTTATTCCATGTGTATAATCAAACAGTCTTGCTTTATATAATATAATATGTGCTTATAGATATATATATATATAGCTTACCTTGTAAACATTTAAACATAGACTCAAAGAATTATTATACTATGTATACATATAGCTTACAAATCAATATTCGTAACTTATAATATACCTTGTAACCTATTACTGTAAATATGTATGCTATAAACATACTCATTTTATTAAAATAAATGTTAGTCAGAGAATCAATATGGGTTTGTCCCTTCATATCAGTATACCAATATAAAAGTACCCTAGTCTACTGCAATATTAAAATTGAAATCCTTAACATAAAATATGTGTAAACAAATGTATAAAACATGCAATCGAATACATAAAATACAAATGCAGACCTAAATTGTATCAACTTATCTAATCTAACCTTTTTAAACAAACTACATTCATCAACTAACTGGATGCATCATATATTATAAACGAAAAAAAAAAATATAGATACAAGTTAAATATGTACATATATAATACTAACTTGCATCATCTACCGGCTATACAAGAAAAGGAGGGGAGGCGGAGGAGGAAGGAGTGGTTTCACGTGAAAAGTGGGGGTGCAGACATAAGTGGAGAGGTAAGAAAAATAGAGAGGAGAGAAGAAAGGCTGATTGTGGAGAGAAAAGTGAATAGGAAGGGTATAAATTTGATTGAAATGGAAACGTACAGGAAATTAGAAAGGAAATAAATGAATGGAATAAAACGTATAGGAATTTAGAGAGGAAATAAATGAATGGAATAAAACGTATAGGAAATTAGAAAGGAAATAAATGATTGAAATAAAACGTATAGGAAATTAGAAAGGAAATAAATGAATGCGTAAAGGACGTATAGAATTTTGTATGTTTCAAAATCAACGATACAATTACAACAATTTTATTATTTGGCAGGTTATAAGTTTTATATTTATTTATTTCCTAGATCTCAATTCATTGCCTATTATATTAAGCAGATTTATTATTATTATCAAACGTTCAAAAATTTATCACCCCAAAATACAGAGATGACATAACAACACCTAGAAGCATAGATTTAGGAAATATTATTAAAGCAATAAATTTGATTGGATGGCACACTTTGAATTTTGAAACGGAAGGGAATTTTGAACGAAACAAAATGAATGCACTATCAACAGTCACCCTATGATATAGCTAGAATTTTAAAGCAATAAATTTTGATGTTTGTACATCACGTCATCAGTTTGAAAAGGCAAGGATAAAGGGGAAAAAAGAATGGGCAAAGAAATGTAAGCAAACGGAAAATTATAAAGGCAAAAGATGAAACAGCTAGTCTTGTTTTGTTTTTTTTTCAATGGCGAGAGAAACATGAAGATGAATTTAGGCAAGCATATATGTTAAAAGCAGAGAGGATGGAGAGGTAATAAAACTTCAATAGGAAGAAAATATATAGCTTAAATTTATTCCGTAACCGAAATCATAAAAAAAAGGAAACGAATATGTATAAAATAGGAGAAAGAATAAGGTAATATCACTGTCAAATTCCCTGGATTTGAGCTGAGCAATTTGTTATTATTTTTGTCCAGCACGTTTCAAAGTTTTAATTGTAAAAGAAACGGAAATTGCCCATTGATTCATCAACGTGATTTAATCAAAATAAAAGGAAATGAAGAGTAACTGTCAAACGTTTTGATTTGGTGAATATTTACAGCAATTAAATAGTAAAGAAAATAAATGAGCCAATATAAAGTCAAAGAAGGTCACGAATAAATTTATTGAATACATTGAAAATGGAAACGGCAAGGTAAGCTGAATTCAAGGAATGGGGAAATCTATCCAAAGATTGAAAAATTTACTAAAGAAAAATAAAAATTTAAACGGTAGGAAAAAAATGATAGCTACCCACTGATTTAGACCAATTAAGGCGATTAATAGCTTGAATGGATATCACGTTCAAATTTTGAAACGGGAGAAATAAAGTCAAAATTAAAGGTACCGTTACCTCGAACAATTTATTTTAATAGAATGTGTTAGTGCATGCAGTAGAGCACACTACTATTCAATATGTACTTTTCTTCTTTATTAGTAGGTTTATCACGTAAAAAGTGAGAATTTGAACTTATTTACAAATATGAAATATTTATTAACAGGGAGTTTGATTTTTTTTATTAGTATAATGATATATACGTATAGGAACTTTATGCGTTAGTTATTAAAACATATACATTTAGGCATGTCAGTTATACTATACTATATTATAATTTATTATATTATCTTATATGTATGTTTGATTTTAATAAATGTAAGTTTGATTTTTTTTTTATATATATGTTTGAAACGCATGTGTATTAAATTTATTATATTTGGATTTAGAATGAAAAATTTTGTTTCAAAATATTATTATCTAAAATTTCTCAAAAATCTAATTAAGTACGCTAAATAAAACCATTAAAAATTAACAAAACTTTATGGGTCGTTACAAATATAGTGAATCGGGAGTTTATCCCCGATTAATCAACAAGTAGTCCCTCATTATTACTCATCTCAGTATCTCTGTCTTTAATTATCTTCAATCTTCAAACATATAAATTGGTTGGAATTGGGTTTCGGATAGGAATCATCCAAATCCGACCCCGGTTCCTTCGAGGCCAATCATCGACTTAAAAGATTTTAAGTTCATATGTGGAAATTACTCACCAATGAATTGCTTTATCTTCTATTTAAATCAAATATATTTCTTAGCTATAATCTCTTCAGTCTGTTCCATTTTCTTTTCAAATGTATATGGAATCATTAAGCCTCATTTATCAAATCATTTGGTTTATTTAAACCTTTTTAAATTTTGGAATAATTCCAAATCATTTTCCCTTTTATTTAGGAAAACTTTTCCAAATCATTTATAACGTTTAACTTAGGGAAAATATTCCAAATCATTTATTAAATCTTAATCAAAGATTTCTTTCTTAACTTCAAATCATATTCTTGCGAATCGAAGATTTTCATAACGGAGCACTACTGCCACTTAGATATGGTAAATTTAACCTCCAGGGACTAATGGAGTAATTCTACATCATGACAATCTTTGTCATCAATGATCTTTGTCTTTATTATGTTCTATTTCAAAAATTAGTTTGAAGGGGTTTTCGAATAGGAATCACTGAAATTCCATCCGGGTTTTTCAAATAAGATTCCTCCGAATCCAATCCGGGTTCCTTCATATGAATCATCGAATAAAAGGTGTTAAGTAGTAAATTAACATTCAAAGAATTATTTTCTTTTCTTTTATCTTGGAAAAACTTAAATATGATCTTTTAGAGCATCTAGGCTGTAACAACATGCTATTTTCAGCCATTTGCATCCGCACATGTCGGACTTGAATTGCTCAAAATACCGCATTTTAATAAAATTTGGAGCAAATAAAATCATCACAAAATCTCAGACACAAAAATATCAGAATAACTCGCAGCGGAATAACCATAGTATTTCATGAAGCTACTAAAACAATGTCTCAAAACAAAATACATAATATCAGTCTGAAAACAAACACAATAGAAATCTCAAATACACATAAGTTCACTAGTACAAGAGCTGAAATAGATGAACTAAAATAGAAATAGATGAATAATTAGATAACATAATATCCAACGATTCCTAGCTTCCGAACGAGAAATCCAAAGCTGTAAATACTCAGGCTGACCAAAGTGTAAAGTAAAACACAAAACACTCGAGTCAGGACACACATACTTATGTAATGTAAACCAACTCAAGTGAACTGTAGTAGTAATGCACAATAACCTAAAGGATGCTTGGGATCGCCCATCCTCTAAGGATCCGTAATTAACAACAGTAAACGCTATCATAGAAATGTCTATATTAAAGTAACTATGCAAATAACAGTGCTAATGTGGCTAGGGTAGCGTAGAGCTGCAGCAGTTGCTCACCTCTATTCACATTCCCAAATTGAAGGTTACATCCAAAAATCACAAGGATACAAAGAAGTTTACCCGTGGTTAAATTTCAAAAAGATATATAATTTCGAATTAAAATCATTCATTTAAACCATAAAAAGGTGGAGTCATTATACCTTTAAATAAAATATTAAATTCCCAAAATTTTAGCCTTTTCGGCGTTCATTTATTCACTTAAATACATTAAAACATTGAAATTTTAGCTTTCGCGGCACTTAGAAAATGCTACGACAAGTTACGTTTGAAAACAATGCAATTCAGCAAAGACAGCATTTATAAACTGCTGCAGTGTTAGTTCAGTTATATTCAAAAATCTCATTTCAACGAACTGCCGCACTTATCAAGTGTTACAATGCTCTTTTATTAACTTCAGATTTTAATTTTCTTATCTGCAACTATAGCAATTACCAAGTGATGCAATAGCCCTTAGTTAATTTTAGCTTTTAGTTCATTTGTATCAAACGCAGTACTTATAAAGTGCTGTAATATCCTTTCAACATATTTTAAGTTAACTTCAGAAATGATAGCATTTCTGAAGTGCTGTTAGTTTAATTTCCCGATTTTCAATACAATTTCAGCAATAATTAAACTTCAATTTAAACCATTTTAACTTATGAAAATCATATTTTTTTCCACTCAAAAATGTTCATTTAAATACCCTTTAACTTATGATTGTTATAAAGTAAATTTTTATACAAAAAATTAAATTTTTCTTAATAATTCACTTAATAAATTCAAGTGCGCAATTTTCTATTCTTTACATTTTGAAAATTAACTTAACACTTAAATTCAATTACCATTTAAAATATAAACTTAATTTCCATTTTATTTTCTTAACTTAACTTTTATTCTTAAAACAAATTTCACATTTCTAAGTCAAGTTATATTTCAAATTACACTTTCAAACATTCATTTATTTATTTAACCATTTTAATTCATAGAAAAATCAAATACACTTTATTAAGTCATTTTAAATTCTAAATTAAATCAAATTATCATATTTTATTTTCTTAACTTAAACTCCATTTTTAAACAAAATCACAAATTTCAAAATTAATTTATATTTCAAAATATAGATATATTTCAAATTTCACTTAGCCGTTTATTTATTTAACGTATTTAACTTTAAAAAAATCACTAACACTTTTAAAAATCATTTTTAAATTCAATTTAAATCAAAATATCATAAATATAAAATTTAAAAATACTTTAAAATTCCCGGAATATATATGTAAAAATAACCACGAATCTGTATAATGTTGTTTACCTAGGTTAAGTGATAAAGATAATATATCATTTCAATCTATAATTTAAAAAGAAGAATTCGGGTTTTATCATTTCAAACTCTCAATCCCAAGTACATTAAAATAAATAAAAATCGCTCAGCCCTATCATTTCAGCCCATAACAATTTTTTTCGATTCTAAAGTCCGGTCGGGTATGTATCCCTTCAACCCATAGTGATTCTATTCTACAGGGAACTTGCAGTGTGATAAACAGATATAAATAAAGTATAGCAACATATAGCAGTATCAGATGATGTGAGAGGTATACAAACCGGGTTAACATCGTATAATTCATATCACAAGCAGGTATAACATGATATAATAATTTATGCACATTCACTTAGTGTCACTTCATAATTTATATAAGTATAAATGTCATGAGTAAATACTCACCTCTTTACGCTGGAGTTAGCAATTCAAACACAAAGATAAATCTAGAAAGCACGATATGGAATGACACAACACGACTTATGATTCAAGTGAGTGGAAAGAGCCACGATATTGATCTTGTAACGACAAATAAAACAAGACAACATACATATGAATATTATACCAAACCAATATTGAAACTGATTGAAATAAAAAGAAATAAGAACAAGATAAACTGACCTTGCTTTTAACCATCCAAATGCTCTACCAAGGGGACATTTATGCTTGGCTATGATGTGTGTTTGGCTTGGGTATGGCATCAATAGGTCGGTTACGCAAGTGTTTGAAGAGGTCGGAGATGCAACATGGGTATACAAAGAGACAAGGCAAAAAGAGGCAAGTTTGGCCAACAATTTGGCTCGGCCAAAGGGCTAGTGGGCTCGGCCTTACTTGGTACGGATCTGGTTAGGTCAGGAGATGGCTAGAGTGATCGCCAAAGGAGGGGTAGCTACTAGTGGTGGTAGCTAAGGGGGTGGCCAAAGTGATAGATGAAGGTGATGGTGGATTTCTAGGTCAGCTAGGCAAGTTTCAAGAGGTGCTTTGCAAATTTTGAGAGGATGGCATCGAGTGGAAGTCACAGCTTGTCATGGTCAGAGGAGGAGGAGTAGCTGCTGCTATAGATGGAGGAGGTGATGGGGTCGGTGGTGATGATGTAGAGTGGGGCCGTGCAAAGAAAGAAGAAGAGGGAGGCAAAATCAATGAAAGAAGAAGAGAAAAGGTAAGAAAGTGAAGCCATTATCAATCTTTTTCTTTTGCTGTGAGTTGAAATGAAAGTGAGATGTTTTCTCACATGAAAACCAGAGGAGAATACATAGAAATTCATAGAAAAGTGTATCGTAAAATGCAAAATGAAAGGGCAAAAGCAAATGAAGAGACGAGGTCAACTGAAAAGTCACAAGAATATGAAAACCTTTTGTCTCTTTGTATTTACATTTCCTTTAAATAAAAATAAAATAATAAACTTCAGTAAATAAAAATAAAAGGCAAACAAAAATAATGTGAAAAAGAAAAAATAAATAATTATTCTAAAAAAAAATAGAAAATAAATAAAGAAATAGTTTAATAATTGAAACTAGACTTTAAAAATTGTAAACAATATAAAATTAACACTTGAAATTATAACTTCAGTTTAAAATTGTTTTAAAAATAAAATAAATACATAACATGTCATGTTACACATATATACACAAATTAGAGCAAACAATATTATTTATATAAATTAAAATAAATAATTTTGTTAAATAAAACAATTTACACACAATATTGTGAAAAGCATAACTTTCACAATATTAATCGGATTTCAACAAAACGAAAAGCGGTATTATTAAAATTTAATTTACTTTCATAATAAAGGATAAAATTCAAATATTTAAATTTAAAAGTCAAAGTTTGACCATATTAACCAAAATTCACATTTTTGGAAAATATTCTATTTATTCATGTTTGAAATTATAATTCACATAAAAATCAATATTTGTATTTAAAATAACAAAATTTATTCATTTTAATAAATAAAATAAAGTTTTTAAATGAGGAAATTTAAAAAATATACAATTAAAATAATCACAAAATATAGGGTTGTTACACTCTCCCTCACTCAAAACTTTTCATCCCCGAAAAGGAATGAGGTACGGGAAAACACAGAAAAAGATAGAATAATCAAAGTTAGAATCCCGATCATCAGTACTCCACTGTACTTTGACTAGACTAACAGATTTCCTTTTTAGTTGCTTCGTACCTATGTCGATAATAAGAAGTGGCTTACTCTCGACAGTCAGATTAGGCTCAATATCCAAACTATCAAGAGCAGAAGGGGAACAAAAAGAGATGGGTCATGAAGATACAAGCAAAGATGTGAGATGTGGAATACATCATGCACTCCAGAAAGCTTCTCGGGCAAATCCAAATGATAAGCCAAAGAACCTACTCTTTCCATAATGTGGAAAGGACCTTCGAAGAGGGAAAAGGTAGGAGGATAGGAATAGCTAGAAGGGAAAATAAGTTGAAGGAAAAGAATGAACCATTATTTTAAAACTATATAAATTTCAATTAATTTTTTTATTTATTTTTTTATATCAATAACATTTTAAACATTTTATAATATGATGAATAGTCATTCGACTCAAATTTGTTAATACGATGTAAACAATATTTAAAACATTTTAAATATCTAGAAAAGTAAAATAAATGATCAAAATATCCTTTATATAATACTTTAACAAAAATACTTTATAACTCGATGTCTTAACAAGTTTACTCTCGCTCCTGCAGACTCTGTCCATGCGTTGATTAGGTGCAAAGCTAGAATTCTCCAGGTACATAGTAGGCTTGTTTAAAAACCCAATGAAAATACAGGAAAACTTTTAAAAACAGATATGGAAAGTACAATCCAAACAAAACAACCAAACCAAAACATTTCTTAACCATGGATCGTAGATACATAGGTTACGCCTGGATCCTCCAAGAAACATCTGTAATTCTAAGCTATCTCGGCCTGCAAATTACGCCATGATGACTAGTAGACCACGGATACACAATGGTTATGCCTGGATCCCCCAGGAAACATCCGTACCTGTAAGCTATCTCGGCCTATGGATTTCGCTACTAAAAACGACCCGCATAGATCGAAAATACACAATGGTTACACTTGGATCCTGCAGGAAACATCCGTACCCTCAAGCCATCTCAGCCAGGCGAATTACGCTATGCAGTCGCGCGCTCGTAAGACCATGGAGATCGCCATGGAATTCGATGGACACTCGAGTATCATATCTGAAAAATCCAAATAAGAGAGAATAATATCGATAGAATGAATCCATAATGTGGCCACAAAGTGGTTATCACGAATAAGGCACTTTCCATATCTTTACTTTGAATATGTATCATATAGTACATTTTAAATCACTTTCAATTATCATACTTATATAAAGTCCATCATATATAAAAAAATTATTTTCAAATTGAATACTTTTCAAATCAATATTATATCAAATCACACTTATATAGACTTCGATTATATAAGATTGCTCTTTCCAAATTGAGTACCTTTCCAAAAAGGTAGTTTTCAAATCAACATCATACTTGTATAAATCAATTTTATATAAGTTCGATAGCTCTCAAATCAAGTATTTAATAAAATAAGGTTCTCAATTTCAATTCCTTTCAATAATGTGTCAATTTCAAAACCATATATGATTTCGCCAAATCATTTCTTCCAAATTATATATTCAATTTCATAGTTTCTTAAAACGGTAGGTTTAGAAAATAATCCTAGTTTCCAAATCGACAAAATTTTAGGTCAAACAGATTCATTTCCAAAACCGTCATATAAATACTGGGTTTTTCTATCCAATCTATTTTCAAAACCAAATATTTTCTCAAAATCAATTATACCCAAAATGATTTCCAAGTTTATAACTATCCCTTTAAATCTTTTAAACTATTTATTTCCATATATGAAAGATCCAATTTACCTTTTGAAAAGTACTTAACTTTAAAAATTAAACCTTGATTTCGAAGTGCTCGAACTTTAAAAATAGTCAAAGAACCAAATTTTCCAATTCAAGAGTTGGAAATCAGCAACAAATTAGTAAATCAATTCCAATAGATAAGGTTATACCAAAACAAATCTGAAACTAGAGGACTGAACACTAGCGTACTTTAAATCATTTCAAATACACACACACACACAAACATATCTTTCGAATATCAAACCATACTTCGAAATCTGAAATCAAAATTTGTTTCACAAAATTACTAGCATAGAAAAGCTACTAGTGTGGCCTCTACCCCACTTTGAAACTCGAAAATTAATGTCGATTATGCGTGCACTCATCACCGAAATTATTTTCCAGTGACATAAGTGAGTTCTGGACTTCTTTTTTCTTGAACTTCTTTGAAATCTCTTTGAAATCATTGGAATTCATTCGAATACATTTAAAACATTTCTTATTCGGAAAATATCTTTAAATCATTTTATTATTATATATTTTCCAAATCTTGAAACCGATTTCAAACACCAGAGTTCGAGTCCTTGAAATTCAAATTCAAAACCCTTTAGTTATAAATCATTTTTATATAAATCAAATTTATTATAAATTTTCAAATTTCAAATCCTTTCAAAGCTTCAAATTTTCATTTATAAAAGGTATATAATAATTATCGAAAACAATTCACTTTTATATATAAAATGTGGTCATCCTTATCAAAATAATAATTTCGATGTATGCATAATTTCAAAATACAGCCAAACACAAATTTCCAAGGGATGATTCAAGAATAGATTTCAAACAAACCGAGATTCGAATTTAGAGGAACTCTAATCAAGTAGAATTCTGGTTCGAAGTTAAGCTCGAACGAAGATGAGATAATTTAGTTACCAAATAGAAGATGGATAAGCCTATATAAATCACGGGCAACCTTAACTGGTCAACAGTGACTTCAAGAATATAATCAATGCGAAAATCTAAGGCAAATCGACATTCGATCGCCAGAGATAGAATCCAGGTAGAGCAGGAGATAGATAGTATCGAAATTCGTGGTACAAAAATCTCCGATGAATCAATGCCAATTGTAAAGGAGTTTCACCCCTTTACAAATCATTCATGGATTTGCAGAATCGCCGATCTTTATAAAGGCCATTCAAAGTGGAGTTATGGAATGCTCCAAAATCAAAGGAATACAAATATGGGAGATAGGAATGGATTTCAGAACAAGTGGGAGCGTTCCAAAGTTCAAAGGAATCCTTAACGATAAGAAATCTAACCAAGAGATTACTAACAAGGTGGATACAAACGGAACGAAGTTAGTAAATCTTGATCTCAAAATAAGAAAATTTATACCAATAAAATCTTTGAAAATCCTTTCAAAACATTTGGAAATCATTTATACTTCGAAAATACGTTCTCTCTTAAAGAAATGGTTCTGAGATTGATTTCACTCATTCTAGGGTATTTCTACCCTATCTCTAATGAGTAATTTCTCCGCAGGCTAAGGTTTGCCTAAAACCAAAGCTCTGATACCAAATGTAACAACCCGTTATTTTTAGCCATTCGTATCCGCACATGTCGGACTTGAATTGCTCAAACCGCATTGTAATAAAATTTAGAGCAAATAAAATCATCACCGAATCACAGACAAAGAAATATCAGAATAACTCGCGGTGGAATACAGAATACCATAGTAGTTCATGAAGCTACTACAACAATGTCTCAAAAAAAATGCATAATATCAGTCTTAAAACAAACACAAGAGAAATCCTAAATACATATAAGTTCACAATATAAGAGTTGAAATAGATGAACCGAAACAGAAATAGATGAATAACTAGACAAGAAGAATCTCCAGTGATTCCTAGCTCCAGAAAGAGAAATCCAAAGCTGTGATTAGTTAGGCTGACCGAAGCATAAAATAAAACACAAAACACTCTAGTCAGGACATACATACTTATATAATGTAAACCAACTCAAGTAAACTATAGTAGTAATGCACAATAACCTAAAGGATGCTTGAGATCGCCCATCCTCTAAGGATCTGTAATTAACAGTAGTCAAAGCTATCATAGAAATGTTTATGTAATGCCACACCTCTATGCTCACAATAACAAAGAGTATTAAAAGGAAATACTGTCTATTATAAGGCTGGAAAGGAGCGGCCATCCATAGTTAGGCTTTACGCTAGTATTGGTTATCTCGATAGGAGTGGTATATATATATATATATTCTTTTCTTTTATCTTTTTGTTTATTTACTCCCATCGACATATTCAATTCCAGTATAAAACGAACTACGATGGTTCATAATGGTTTAGGACAACATATATAATAATAACGCAGATAATACCAAATATCATATATAACTGAAATCAGTTACGATACATGTGATACAACTACAACTGTCGACACGGGAAGTTACATATACAAGTACATTATTGTAAATAATATACATGAATAAATATTATCCTATAGAATAATACTGATTACTTCGAAAGATACGAAGAGACTTCATAGCTCAAGCAGAATCCCAAAGCGAGATATCAACAGCCTGTAATAACTCGGTCTGACCCGCGTATTAATTCAAAAGAAAATAATACGCGGGTCAGTCTAATTCAAACTCAATGACTAATACATGGAAGCAATAACAATTAAATAACAAATATACGATAATCACATAATCTAATTATCTAATAGATTACTAGATAACAACAAATAATCAAAATAAACCGAATTAAAATAAAGTTTCAAAATATATTAAATTGGACACACGAAACAATTCAAGCAATTGAAATATCAATTAAAACGTCAATTCTGATTTGGCTGCAGTACATGCTCACGTGCATTGCCTCGCCACTATAGTGATGAAATATGCAAAAGATCAATGAATCAGAAGAAAATGACACCAACTTGAGATCAAGCTCAAATTATACAAGCAACTCAAACTCAACTGCAACAGGGACAAACAGGGTTCAACATGACTCGAAGTACAAGTCGATAGAAACATACATGTGTGGTCAGTGAAACCCAAAGCTAAAAGTGTAACAACCCGGTATTTTGCATCAATTATAATCGACAATATAAACAATTAATATTGACACAAATTTTCATTTGAAGTTTTTTTAAATTTGAATTAAAATTCTTTTATAAATTGTTAAAAGAAATTGTGAGCTTTGAAAATTTAGTAGTGGCCCGTATTTTAATTGTGGCCGTGAAATTTGCAAAGTGAATAACCCGTTCCCCTTTTTAACTCAATTCGACCCGTCCCCTTCTTATTTTTCGTTCTTTTGAAAAACCTAGCTCACGAAGAAAATAAAATGGAGGCGGTCTTGTTCGTCCTCTTCTCCAAATTAGGGCTTGGAATTGTGGTGGCCGACGTTACTAGATCGTTGCTCGTCTCTTGTGGTGCTCGCGTTGCTCGCTTCGACAATCGGCTGCTCCTTCAATTCGTCGACAAGGTGAGTGAATTCTCACATCTAATTCGAATCAGTTGAATTCGGTTGCTTATTCTAATATATTTGTCTCGTCTTTGACTTGATTTTACCGATTGACTGATTTTGATTATGGCTTGACTTGTTCGATTTTGGCCATTTTGATGTTTATCTCCGTAGCTTTATCGACTTGCTTTCTGTTTGATTTCAACCTTCATGTTAAAACTTTCTACTGTTGATTCCATTTGACTTCGGTTATACCTTACTTTGATTTTTGCCAAGACTGCTACTTGAATTCTCTGGCATGTTTTACCTTGCCTGTACTCTGTGCACTGTGCCTCGTTTGGATCATCTTGTAGTCAGATTCGTAGTGTTTGCATTTGTCAAATTGTGCATCACCTTTGTATACTTACTTCGGCCATTATTTCTGACCTGTAGTGTTGCTGTGTCTGTATGTATATCAGGTTACATGCCATTCACTGTAGCTTCGAGTCAGATTTACATTGCATATCCACTTGAGTTTTTGTTGCACTATAATCTGTTTTGACCTGTAGTTGGCACACTGTTTCCATCCTGTTGCTTTCACTGCATCTACATTTTTACTAGTTTGCAGTCTCACTTCCATACTGCTATGTTGTGTTTGCGTTTACTTGCATTCACTCCAGATGTTGTTGACTTCCCTTGAGCATATTGATACATATTAATAATGTTGCATCATTGATATCAGTACTCGACCTTGTCGGACATTGCTTTGACTTAGTGCGAACTTGTTGCCACCCTTCTTGAACTTGTTTCACTGATGCATTGAGTTCATGTGAACTTAATTAGGTGCCGTCTACATTTTTCATGGCCTCTGACCTTTGAGGCACACAGACTTCATGTTGTTCACTTGTGTCTTTGGGACCATTGCAGATTGATTACATGTAGTTTTGAGTTCACACCACGTTTGATCATTTATGGCAGCTGTCATGACCATTTGAGATAGTTTGCTTACCTGTTTTATGAAGTGTTGAGTATTTGTAAGGCAGTTTGCATTCATTTGATTTTGTCATGGCTTGATTTCATCAAGTTGCAACAGTTTCGACCTCTTTAGGTTTGCAGTCCACTTGAGTACATATGTATCTGTTATGTGCAATGATATTGAACTTTTCACTGTATGTTAAAATGTGATATTCTCAATTTCACTTAAGTTATTCAGCTTATATTTTCATACCATCAATACTTGCTGTCTTGACCATGTCCCCTGTTGCATTATAATTGCATCTGTAGTTGTTGATGCTTCTGTGCAATGGCCTGAGTCATTTGTAACTGCTGTTACATGTTGTTAGGCCTAGTTGACTTCGACTTTGTTTATGATACTTGCACTGTTTCACTGGTGTATGCATTTACTGTTTTGAATCTTGCTCTTGTATACCATCACTTGTCTCTGCCTAATTCAATTTGCACATGGGTTTGGAGTTGTAGTCTTTCACTTCGGCTAGCACAAGAATGTGCAGCCTAGGTGCTTGTGTTGAGCCTAAAATTTATTGGGCTTGACCTCGCATCTTGTCTCTACAATATAATTGACACTCGCCCTTATGACACTCACAGCGATGCGTGTGAATTTTCATTGGGTACATCATCACTGTAGTGGTAGGGCAGTGCACGCAAGCGTGAACTGCAGCCACGCAGTATTCATTGGGTACATCATCACTGTAGTGGCAGGGCAGTGCACGCAAGCGTGAACTGCAGCCACGCGGTATTCATTGGGTACATCATCACTGTAGTGGCAAGGCAGTGCACGCAAGCGTGAACTGCAGCCACACGGTACTGCTTTTATTGTTATTTCTTTTGCTTTTGATTTATGGATCTATTTCGTATTCCATATGTTGTAATGGCGAGGCAGTATACGCGTGCGTATACTGCAGCCCTACTTGTGTTGACCTTTTAATTGATGTTTCCAATTGTTTGAATTGGTTCGCGTTATATTTACCGTTATCCGATTTCTTTACTTGAGAATCGGATAGGTAAATTTATTTTGACTGTCGTCTAATTTCTATTTAATTATTATTGCTTCTGTGCACTAATAACTGAGTTTGAATTAGACTGACCCGAGTATTATTTTCTTTTGAATTTAATACTCGGGTCAGACCGAGTATTTTCAGGTTGTAGATATTCTGCTTTGGGATACTGCTTGAGCAATGAAGACTTTTCATATCTTTTGGAGTTGTCGAGTCATAGTATAGGTTGATATGTATTCATGTATATTAGTCGATAATGTACTGGTATATACAACTTCCTGAGTCGACTGTTGTAGTTGTATCACATGTACCGTGTCAAATGTATTGTAACTGACATCAGTTATATATATATATATATATATATATATATATATATATATATATATATATATGAGACTTTCTGTTTCATCTGTGTTCCGCATTTATATTATCTGTGTTATTAGTTTATATTTTGTCCTAGACTATTATAGCCACTGTGTAGTAGCTTTGAGTTTGCATCGGCATGTCGGATTTCCTCCTGAAATGAAATGCACGTTTTTACTATCTGGCATATCGGTGCTTGCACAAAGAAATTACACGGATGGTCGCTCCTCAACAGCCTTATTCTCCGTGCTAGTTGACAGCACTACACCGTAGTGTTCTTGGCTAGCGTGGGCATAGAGGTGGGGCGTCACAGCTTGGTATCAGAGCCTGGGGTTTAGGACGAATATAAAACATAACTTAGATGGAACATGTGTTACAACTATTTGTCGATGTTTTATCTCTCATCTTTGCCTAAGATCATCTTTGATTTGTTAGGTATGAATTCCTAACTCTTATTCATGAGCATTGCTGCTATTCTCAGTTGCGCTTGCTCATTCGAGTATGCACTGCTAAGTATCATTGTGTATATGCTATACCAAGTTGCATATTGCTGCAACTCGTACCCACTTCGATTTGAACTCGCATTGTTTATTCGAACTGCTGTATATATGCATTCTTATCTCTGATTCGAGTACTTAATGCAGTCTCCATGCAATTGGGTTTTGGGTATCAATCTTTGAGACAAATTGCATTACAATTGTCGACTCTGTCTGTTTATCCGACCAATTGCATTTCAATTGTCGACTCTGTCTGTTTATCCATGGTTGGTTGGTTTTCATGTGCCTCTCTCTGATAATTTTAAAATTTCTTTGGTATAAAAGAAATTGTCTTGGTCCTTGCCTTGTCGATATCGACATTGACTTGACTTTTACTTTTGTTAAAGTCATTCATGCATTTATGCTCGTTTTGCTTCGTTTTTCTAATTGTTGATCGATTCTTCTTTTCCGATTAGTTGTTATCACTTCTGTCGACTTTGATAACTTCTATTTCAGGAATTTTTGGGTATTCCTATCTTGATGAATTCGGTATCGATTTCTTTGGATTATATTCACGTCTTCGTATGTGAGATTCTTGTGATTGATTGTTTCTACAATCATTTTTGTGATTTGTCACTTTAAAAATATAAAGGTTTCAATACTAGTAGTAAATATCAAAACTCTTTTATCAAAATGTTTTCAACTCTATTTTCAATATCAAACTCTTTTCCTAAACCGTTTTTCAATCTACTAGTATATACAAGCCTTTACCTCACTCGGATGAGAAATGTAATTAAACGGCTTAGTAAAACAAGTGGTATGAAATGCTTGCGTTTTCTTCGTCGGTTAATTCTTGGACTTATTCGATTGAACCTCTTGTGACAATTTTATTAGTGAAGATTTACAGTTTGTTCGTAAATATTTAAGTTAAGCAAGTGGTTATGGGACATGAAGCTAAACTTTTATATTCACTGATTTAGTGTAATTGACACTTCTCGTTGATCATGACGATCATTCTTATGATTTAGACTAGCAATTGTGCGATGTCTCCTTTTGGTTAGGCTAGACACCACTTGCGTGATTCCATTCACACATACCTTTTCGGTTAGCCTAGACACCATATGCGTGATTCCACTCGCACATACTTTTCTTTTGTTTGCGAGGTTAGACTAGACACCACTTGTGTGATTCCACTCACACATACCTTTCTGATTTTTGGTTAGTCTAGACCTCAATCTGTGTGATTCCGACTCACACATGTGGGGTAGCGCCCCACGGTCTTCGGGCCATTCGTGTGTCAAAATTAATGGCTTGCAACCATGAGATAGCGTCTCGTTATGCGTTGCACGTGTTGATGATTTTTCATGCTCACGTGTAGGTGAGATTCCGTGCTCCCGTTCTCGCTTTGCGTTGCACGTGTTGATGATTTTTCATGCTCGCGTGTAGGTGAGATTATGTGCTCCCGTTCTCGCTTTGCGTTGCACGTGTTGGTGATTTTCATGCTCACGTGTAGGTGAGATTCCGTGCTCCCGTTCTCGCTTCGCGTTGCACGTGTTGATGATTTTTCATGCTCGCGTGTAGGTGAGATTCCGTGCTCCCATTCTCGCTTTGCATTGCACGTGTTGATGATTTTTCATGCTCGCGTGCAGGGGAGATTCCGTGCTCCCGTTCTCACTTTGCGTTGCACGTGTTGGTGATTTTCATGCTCACATGTAGGCGAGATTCCGTGCTCCCGTTCTCGCTTTGCATTGCACGTGTTGGTGAGTTTTCATGCTCGCATGTAGGTGAGTTTTCGTACTCCCGTTCTCGTTATGCGTTGCCCGTGCTGATGAATTTTCATGCTCGCATGTAGGTGAGTTTTCGTGCTCCCGTTCTCGCTTTGCGTTACATGTGCTGATGGGTTTTCATGCTCGCGTGTAGGTGAGTTTTCATACTCCCATTTGAGTTTTCATACTCCCGTTCGAGTTTTCATACTCCCGTTCGAGTTTTCATACTCCCGTTCGAGTTTTTATACTCCGGTTCAAGTTTTCATACTCGCGTTCGAGTTTTCATACTCCCGTTCGAGTTTTCATACTCTCATCTTGTGATTTCTGGATTTCTTGTGTAGATTTCTAGAATTTGTGCTTCACCAATTTTCGTGATTTCTATTGATAAGTTTTATCAATTTTTGTGCATTGGTGAATTCGTGTGCCATTGACTTTTCATGAATACGAGTTTAGGGTATGATACCCCTTTCTATCTTTGAGAAGATTCTTGTGACACTTTTGATGAATGAAAATCCACTTATCGAAGTTGCTACTGATATCGCTGTTTTAATCACGTGTTTTAAAAATTGTTTCAAAATAAAAATCGTTTTCAAATTTTTTATAGTTTACGCTTTCAAAAGAATGAGGAAGCGATTTAAACGTTTCAGCAAAATCGAGGACTATGACCCCTTTTTTTACTGATTCGTTTAATTCCGGACTTGTCCGTTTGAGGTTGAAAATTTGTGAATTCCTTTTATGAAATTAAAAGAATATTTTGTGATTGTATTACCCATTGAGTGCTTTAAGAATTCTGTTCGATGCGCTTGATCAACGTTATCGATAGGAATCTCCTAGACGCTTTGATGAGACAATCAGACACAGTAAATTGAATTTCAAAATGTAAATTTTTGTGAAAAGATAATTACATAAAGTAAATCGTAAATTTCAAAAGTTTTAGCTTTTCGGGAAAGAATATTATTTAAAACAACTCTTTTCCGATACTTCTATTCTTGCGATTCCTGAAGGGAACCAAGACTTCATCATTTGTACCAATGCTAATCGTATTGGTTTGCATGCCATTCTCTTGCATAAGAGAATGTGATGTCTCTTGTGTTTCTAAATCATTAATGCCTATTGAGACTAGATATGTCACTCATGATCTAGTGCTCTTGGCTATTGATTTCGTTCTTCAAAATTTGGCATCATTATTTTTGGGTGAGAAATTTGTTCTCTACCCTGATCATGAATCTTGGGAATATTTATTTTCTCATAAGGAACTTAATTTGCGTCAACCACGTTGACTCGAGTACCTTACATCTTATGATCTTGATATTATTTACCACTCCCGGATGGGAAATTGTGTTGCCGATACACTTAGTCGTAGGCAACAAGTGGTTGTTTCTTTGATGATGTCCGAATGGAATCATCTTTTTACCAAGTTCATCAGACGTTTCGATGTACTTCATTTTATTGAGCTTCATCTCATTCCTTTTATGGACTTACGTCTGATGTTCTTTTATGTTGATTAGTTCATTGGACGTACCGTTTTTGTACTACGTCGGCATTCCGAATTAATGAAGCTTTGATTCATCTGGCGTACCGTTATTGTACTACGCTATTGTTCCTAATTATTCGTATCTCACCTACGAAAGGTGTTGTGCGTTTCGGTCGGTCGGGAAAGTTAGTGCCTCGATATATTGGGCCATTTCCTATCACTGAACGTATTGGTTTCTTGTTTTATCGCCTCTTATTACCAGCTCAATTTTCTGTTATTCATGACGTGTTTCACGCGTCTTCCTTCTACGGAAATGCCTTAGGGATTTCGATTTTATTCTTGAGCCCGGTATTATTGAAGAAATTGAAGTTTCACCAGATTTGACCTTGACCAACATTCTATTCACATCAATGTTTCGGGGGTTCAGCACCTTCGAAATAAAGATGTTCTTCTCGTGAAAGTCCAGTGTTCTCTAGTTCTATGGATTTCACTTTGGAATCCAGAGAATTCATCGAGCAAACACGTTTTGGCTTTCTCTTTCATGCTCTATATGGTGAACTTCTTATTTTCAAATTTCGTCATTTTATGATGACATGCTTTTATGGTTGTTACCTTTTGTCCATTTGTTCCTTAAGATTGCGAGGACGGAATTTCTTTAAGGAGGGGAGTCTGTAACAACCCGGTATTTTGCATCAATTATAATCGACAATTTAAACGATTAATATTGACACAAATTTTCATTTGAAGTTTTTTTAAATTTGAATTAAAATTCTTTTATAAATTGTTAAAAGAAATTGTGGGCTTTGAAAATTTAGTAGTGGCCTGTATTTTAATTATGGCCGTGAAATTTGCAAAGTGAATAACCCGTTCCCCTTTTTAACTCAATTCGACCCGTCCCCTTCTTATTTTTCGTTCTTTTGAAAAACCTAGCTCACGAAGAAAATAAAATGGAGGCGGTCTCGTTCTTCCTCTTCTCCAAATTAGGGCTTGGAATTGTGGTGGCCGACGTTGCTCGATCGTTGCTCGTCTCTTGTGGTGCTCGCGTTGCTCGCTTCGACAATCGGATGCTCCTTCAATTCGTCGACAAGGTGAGTGAATTCTCACATCTAATTCGAATCAGTTGAATTCAGTTTCTTATTCTGATTTCTTTGTCTCGTCGTTGACTTGATTTTACCGATTGACTGATTTTGATTATGGCTTGACTTGTTCGATTTTGGCCATTTTGATGTTTATCTCCGTAGCTTTATCGACTTGCTTTCTGTTTGATTTCAACCTTCATGTTAAAACTTGCTACTGTTGATTCCATTTGACTTCGGTTATATCTTACTTTGATTTTACCAAGACTGCTACTTGAATTCTCTGGCATGTTTTACCTTGCCTGTACTCTATGCACTGTGCCTCGTTTGGATCATCTTGTAGTCAGATTCGTAGTGTTTGCATTTGTCAAATTGTGCATCACCTTTGTATACTTACTTCGGCCATTATTTCTGACATGTAGTGTTGCTGTGTTTGTATGTATATCAGGTTACATGCCATTCACTGTAGCTTCGAGTCAGATTTACATTGCATATCCACTTGAATTTTTGTTGCACTATAATCTATTTTGACCTGTAGTTGGCACACGGTTTCCATCCTGTTGCTTTCACTGCATCTACATTTTTACTAGTTTGCAGTCTCACTTCCATACTACTATGTTGTGTTTGCGTTTACTTGCATTCACTCCAGATGTTGTTGACTTCCCTTGAGCATATTGATACATATTAATAATGTTGCATCATTAATATCAGTACTCGACCTTGTCGGACATTGCTTTGACTTAGTTCGAACTTGTTGCCACCCTTCTTGAACTTGTTTCACTGATGCATTGAGTTCGTGTGAACTTAATTAGGTGCCGTCTGCATTTTTCATGGCCTCTGACCTTTGAGGCACACAGACTTCATGTTGTTCACTTGTGTCTTTGGGACCATTGCAGATTGATTACATGCAGATTTGAGTTCACACCACGTTTGATCATTTATGGCAGCTGTCATGACCATTTGAGATAGTTTGCTTACCTGTTTTATGAAGTGTTGAGTATTTGTAAGGCAGTTTGCATTCATTTGATTTTGTCATGGCTTGATTTCATCAAGTTGCAACAGTTTCGACCTCTTTAGGTTTGCAGTCCACTTGAGTACATATGTATCTATTATGTGCAATGATATTGAACTTTTCACTGTATGTTAAAATGTGATATTCTCAATTTCACTTAAGTTATTCAGCTTATATTTTCTTACCATCAATACTTGCTGTCTTGACCATGTCCCCTGTTGCATTATAATTGCATCTGTAGTTGTTGATGCTTCTGTGCAATGGCCTGAGTCATTTGTAACAGCTGTTACATGTTGTTAGGCCTAGTTGACTTCGACTTTGTTAATGATACTTGCACTGTTTCACTGGTGTATGCATTTACTATTTTGAATCTTGCTCTTGTATACCATCACTTGTCTCTGCCTAATTCAATTTGCACATGGGTTTGGAGTTGTAGTCTTTCACTTCGGCTAGCACAAGAATATGCAGCCTGGGTGCTTGTGTTGAGCCCAAAATTTATTGGGCTTGACCTCGCATCTTGTCTCTACAATATAATCGACACTCGCCCTTATGACACTCACAACGATGCGTGTGAATTTTCATTGGGTACATCATCACTGTAGTGGCAGGGCAGTGCACGCAAGCGTGAACTGCAGCCACGCGGTATTCATTGGGTACATCATCACTGTAGTGGCAGGGCAGTGCACGCAAGCGTGAACTGCAGCCGCGCGGTATTCATTGGGTACATCATCACTGTAGTGGTAAGGCAGTGCACGCAAGCGTTAACTGCAGCCACACGGTACTGCTTTTATTGTTATTTCTTTTGCTTTTGATTTATGGATCTATTTCGTATTCCATATGTTGTAGTGGCGAGGCAGTATACGCGTGCGTATACTGCAGCCCTACTCGTGTTGACCTTTTAATTAATGTTTCCAATTGTTTGAATTGGTTCGCGTTGTATTTACCGTTATCCGATTTCTTTACTTGAGAATCGGATAGGTAAATTTATTTTGACTGTCGTCTAATTTCTATTTAATTATTATTGCTTCTGTGCACTAATAACTGAGTTTGAATTAGACTGACCCGAGTATTAATTTCTTTTGAATTTAATACTCGGGTCAGACCGAGTATTTTCAGGTTGTAGATATTCTGCTTTGGGATGCTGCTTGAGCTATGAAGACTTTTCATATCTTTTGGAGTTGTCGAGTCATAGTATAGGTTGATATGTATTCATGTATATTAGTCGATAATGTACTGGTATATATAACTTCCTGAGTCGACTGTTGTAGTTGTATCACATGTACCGTGTCAAATGTATTGTAACTGACATCAGTTATATATATATATATATGTATATATATATATATATATATAAATGAGACTTTCTGTTTCATCTGTGTTCCGCATTTATATTATTTGTGTTATTAATTTATATTTTGTCCTAGATTATTATAGCCACTGTGTAGTAGCTTTGAGTTTGCATCGGCATGTCGGATTTCCTCCTGAAATGAAATGCACGTTTTTACTATCTGGCATATCGGTGCTCGCACAAAGCAATTACACGGATGGTCGCTCCTCAACAGCCTTATTCTCCGTGCTAGTTGACAGCACTACACCGTAGTGTTCTTGGCTAGCGTGGGTATAGAGGTGGGGCGTCACAAACAGCAACTACAAAATGCAGCAAACAAAAGTATATCCTCAATAATGGAGAGAAAATGAAGATTCAAATATCAATACCACTGCCTCAACAATTATAGTGCAACAGGTCTAGGAAGCAAGCCGTGTACATGTAAACAAAACGAAGTAACAACACAATGCAAGCCAGACTACAACAAACCCACAGAAACAATTAAAACACTGAAGGGTATGAATGCAAGCAAATGTCACTGAGAAGTAATGCTTAGCATACAAATGAACCAAGTTCATATGTACGACAAACACAAAGAAACAAACTCAGTAATGTAAGTGAGGCAACGCTACAAATCATATCAGTAACAATGAATCCAACAAGCCAAACAAGTCACAAGGGCAAGCTAAAGATACATGTACAAGATTCAAGACAGTACAACCCAAAATCAGATTACAATGAATCAGATAGGAACTACAACAACAAGAAGTAGCAATCATGCCAATGTCAACAGAATAAATTCAGGAGGAAGGCTTTACAATTCAAATGAAAATGGCCGAAGTCGTGAAGTAGCAATGTGAATGAACAAGACTCAAGTGTAATGCACATGTCAACAGAGTTCAATGCAACATGGAGCTATAGACCAACAAGTATGTATACCACTCGAACATAGTGAAGTCACAATTTAAACTGTAGTTCAAATCAAGTACAAAGAGCAACACTGTGAACACAGTCAAGACTATATCAAACACAAATGCACAAAATAAAATCTGCAAATACAAAGGGAGAGGCAATATATAATGAATCAGAGGCAACAGTGGCACTACATAGGACAATGAATAATGTGCACAGAAATATGCAGTGCAAACCCAAATCAAAGTATAACAAAGTCAAGGCTGCAAGTAATCAAGTGCATAAAGATGTCGAAGTCAGGTGAACACTTGAAAAACTTAGGGCAGAAAATCATCAACTAGGCAAATGCAGACCAATGCACCAAACAAGGCACAGTTCAAATCAAGTGAAGTTACTGCAGTTCAATATCAACGCAATGAGATGGAAAGTCATGGAGTCACATTCACAAAACCAGATGACCAAGTCAGAAATCAAGTTAACTATACAAATTGAAAAAGTCAAAAATCAAAACCAAAGCCAAATGAGAATCAAACCGTAATGACCAAGGAGATCGAACAGTTCATAAATCATCAAGTCTGGATAACAAGAAATAGAACCAAGTCCGAAATCATCAAAGCAGTAAAAATGAACTAGTCAAAAAATCAATACTGTGAGAAGCAAGTATCAAATTATACGAATTTGATTAAGTCAGAGAAATCATCAACGTCCAACAAAAAAATCGAAAGGCCGAAGCAAAATATTTGAATTAGAGGTGTGAGTGAAAATCGCTCACCTTATCTCGAAGAACACAAATCCATCAGCTGCAATTCCCCTTCCCCGCCCCCTTGCTCGCCTTTGCACGGTGCCTGGCCAAGCTTTGGGAAATTATGGCCGAAGCGAACCAAACATCGAACTCGATCAAATAGAAGCAGCAGTATGCAACTTAAAGAAATAGTCGATCGACAATGCGAGGACCTAAATCAATCATATGATCGAGCAACTATCGGCAACTTCTAAATTAAAAGCCCTAATTTTTAATCAGGAGGAACGAACGAAGAAAGTCGCCATTTTTTTTCTTCTTTCGTTTATTTTGTTAGGGCTTGCAAAGCGAAAATGAATAGGGAAGGAGGAAACGACATCTTCCTTTGATACAACACAGCCCCAATCAAAAAAACATGGGCCAAGATTTTTATTTAATGCCTGCATAACTCTTAACAGATTTTTAAAAGAATCTTAACCCGATTAAAATTCCCAATAGCAAATAGATAGCAAAATTTAATCGTCTAATGATGATAATTAACTGGTGCAAAATCCCGGGTCGTTACAGACTCCCCTCCTTATAAAAATTGCGTCTCCGCAATTTTCATAATTAAAGTCGTCAAAAACAATTATTTTTCTAACATAAACTGGTTAAGCTAGAAAAATAAAAGTCAAGAATACAAACGCCAAAGAAATCTTTTAATTTCATAAAAGAAATTCACAAATTCTCAACAAAATCTAATTATTAAATAAATAATCAGAAACAAGAAAATTGTATAAATACAATTATCAACAATATTTTAATTATCAATTAGATAATTAGAATACAGAAATCACAAAACAGCAATATCTAATTATTGATACGATAATTAGAAAACAGCAAAATCTAAGTATCAACAAAGATAATTAGAAAAACATAAATCACAAATCGCAAAACCGCAAACATCTAGTTATCAACCAGATAATTAGAAAACACAAACTTCATAATCAACAAACTCTAACTATCAACAGAGATTATTAGAAAACAGCAATTCAATATAATCAACATAATCTTGAATCAATTAGAGACTAGAAAATTTCATAACCAGTAAAATTAGCAAATATCTAATTATCAAAAACGATAATCAGAAAACAACAAATATCTAATTATCAACAAAGATAATTAGAACTCAAATCAGCAATTATCTATTTATCAACAAAGATAATTAGAACTCAAATCAACAAATATCTAATTACCAACAAAGATAATTAGAATGTAAATCAACAAATATCGAATTATCAAAAACGATAATCAGAAAACAACAATTATCTAATTATCAAAAAAGATAATTAAAACTCAAATCAACAAATATCTAATTACCAACAAAGATAATTAGAACTCAAATCAACAAATATCTAATTATCAAAAACGATAATCAGAAAACAATAATTATCTAATTATCAACAAAGATAATTAGAACTCAAATCAACAAATATCTAATTATCAAAAACGATAATCAGAAAACAACAATTATCTAATTATCAATAAAGATAATTAGAACTCAAATCAACAAATATCTAATTACCAAAAAAGATAATTAGAACTCAAATCAGCAAATATCTAATTATCAACAAAGATAATTAGAACTCAAATCAACAAATATCTAATTACCTACAGATAATTACAAATAAAAAATATCTAGAAATCAAAAATAGATAACTAGACAAATCAACATAAAATTGGGTCGATCCCATCATATGGCGAGTCTAAGCTACGCCGCACGTGCAACAACATATGGCCGAAGCCTACCAAGTACTGTCATCATAATTTTGGCGCCCAACAAATGACCCGAAGGTCCAACATATGACCCGAAGGTCTAGTACTGGTATTTGACCCGAAGCTCCAGCATAGTGGCTCGAAAGCCAAATAAAATCATCAAAATTGTCAAACAGCAAATATTTCAAATAACGAGTCTGGAATTAACCGAAATAGTAAAAGTATGTTTCCATAATCTGCACTTTTTCTAAATCAGTTAAATCTCTTCATCGCTTCCTTGAAAGTGCAAAATTGTGTATTTTAAATAAATAACATTTTACATTCTCAAACGGGCAAGTCCGGAATTAAGCGGATCAGTAGAAGTGAGGGTACATAGTCCTCAATTTTTCGGAAGCGTTTAAATCGCTTTCTCATTCTTTTGAAAGCGCAAACTGTAAAAATTTTGAAAACATTTTTATTTTAAAACGATTTGAAAACCCGTGATTAAAACAGCGACATCTGTAGCAATTTTGATAAGGAAATTGCACATCTCAAAACAGCATAAAAACGGATATCAAATCAGCATTGCTGGCTAACCGCTTAAAAATTCACTTTAAATTTGACGGTTACTGTAGTCAAACCGACAGTAATTTTTATATGTCAAAATCTCATCAAAATAATTCGCATCAAAATATACTACCGGTGTAAAAATCCCGTTATAAAAATAACGACAACCAAATACGTTCTAAAACCAAACACCGGTTCAACGTAAAATTAACGTAGTAACGTGCAACTCATATTTGCACGCACACTACAAGATGAACAAAGAAATCACTTGATTATATCTTCAATGAAGATAATTTAAAACAGCAAAAATCTCAACAAAATCACATAACTGCAATCGCTGCGGATCCTCAAATCGGATTCGAATTTTTTTTTTCAAAGAAAACAAAAATAAACACATCTAAGCAACAACACAATGAAATTTATTTCATTTTCATATTTTTATTTTTAAATCAAAAGGATTATCAGCTGTGCTCAGCGAAGGCAGTCTCACTGTTTCCGCTACGCACTCTGATAATAGAACACAAATTAATCAATCATCAAAACACAATTTCACTTTTATTTTTAAATAAAGATATTTAAAAATTTCATCATAATTTCAAAACTTTAGTTTTGACCTAAGGCACAATTAAAAATATCAACAAATAGTTGTAACAAATGTTCCATCTAAGTTATGTTCTATATTATGTCCATAAACCCCTTGCTCTGATACTAATTGTAACGCCCCACCTCTATGCTTACAATAACAAAGAGTATTAAAAGGAAATACTGTCCGTTATTACGAAGAATAAGGTTGGATAGGCACGACCATCCATAGTTAGGCCTTACGCTAGTATTGGTTATCTCGATAGGAGTGGTATATATATTCTTTTCTTTTATCTTTTTTTTTACTCCCATCGACATATTCAATTGCTGTATAAAATGAACTACGATGGTTCAAAATAGTTTAGGACAACATATATAACAATAACATAGATAATATCAAATCTCTTATATAACTGAAATCAGTTACGATACATGTGATACAACTACAACTGCCGACACGGGAAGTTACATATATAAGTACATAGTGGTAAATAATATACATGAATACATATCATCCTATAAAATAATACTGACTACTCCAAAAGATATGAAGATACTTCATAGCCCAAGCAGCATCCCAAAGCGAGATATCAATAGCCTGTAATAACTCGGTCTGACCCAAGTATTAATTCAAAAGAAAATAATACGCGGGTCAGTCTAATTCAAACTAAGTGATTAATACACAGAAGCAATAACAATTAAATAACAAATAGATGACAATCACATAATCTAATTATCTAATAGATAATTAGATAACAACAAATAATCAAATTAAACCGAATCAAAATACAATTTCAAAATATGTTGAATTGGACACACGAAACAATTCAAATAATTGAATTATCAATTAAAATGTCAATTCTGATTTGGCTGCAGTACACGCTCACGTGCATTGCCTCGCCACTACAGTGATGAAATATGCAAAAGATCAATGAATCAGAATCAAATGACACCAACTTGAGATCAAGCTCAAGTTATACCAAGCAACTCAAACTCAACTGCAACAGAGACAAACAAGTTTCAACATGACTCGAAGTACAAGTCGATATAAACATACATGTGTGATCAGTGAAACCCAAAGCTAACAGCAACTACAAAATGCAACAAACAAATGTATAGCCTCAATAATGAAGAGAAAATGAAGATTCGAATATCAATACCACTGCCTCAACAGTTATAGTGCAACAGGTCTAGGAAGCAAGTTATGTACATGTAAACAAAACGAAGTAACAACACAATGCAAACCAGACCAGAACAACAATTAAAACATTGAAAGATATGAATGCAAGCAAATGTCAATGAGAAGCAATGCTTAGCATACATATGAACCATGTTCGTATGTACAACAAACACAAAGAAACAAACTCAACAATGAAAGTGAGGCAAGGCTACGAATCATATCAGTAACAATGAATCCAACAAGCCAAACAAGTCACAAGGGCAAGCTAATGATACATGTACAAGATTCAAGACAGTACAACCCAAAATCAGATTACAATGAATCAGATAGGAACTGCAACAACAGGAAGTAGCAATCATGCCGATGTCAACAGAATAAAGTTAGGAGGAAAGTTATACAATTCAAATGAAAATGGCCGAAGTCATAAAGTAGCAATGTGAATGAACAAGACTCAAGTGTAATGCACATGTCAACAGAGTTCAATGCAACATGGAGCTACAGACCAACAAGTATGTGTACAACTCGAACACAGTGAAGTCACAATTCAAACTGCAGTTCAAACACAGTGAACACAGTCTCAAACACAAATGCACAAAATAAAATCTGCAAATACAAAGGAGAGAGACAATATATAATGAATCAGAGGCAACAGTGGCACTACACAGGACAATGAACAATGTGCATAGCAATATGCAATGCAAACCCAAATCAAAGATAACAAATTCAAGTCCGCAAGTAATCAAGTGCACAAAGATGTCGAAGTCTGGTGAACACTTGAAAAACATAGGGCAGAAAATCATCAACTGGGCAAATGCAAATTAATGCACCAGAGAAGGCACAGTTCAAATCAAGTGAAGTTACTGCAGTTCAATATCAACACAATGGGATGGAAAGTCATGGAGTCACATTCACAAAACCAGATGACCAAGTCAGAAATGAAGTTAACTATACAAATTGAAAAAGTCAAAAATCAAAACCAAAGCCAAATGAGAATCAAACGTAATGACCAAGGAGATCGAACAGTTCAAAAATCATCAAGCCGTGGATAACAAGAAATAGAACCAAGTCTGAAATCATCAAAGCAGTAAAAATGAACCAGTCAAAAAATCAATACTGTGAGAAGCAAGCATCAAATTATACGAATTTGATTAAGTCAGAGAAATCATCAACGTCCAACAAAAAAAAATTCGAAAGGCTGAAGCAAAATATTTGAATTAGAGGTGTGGATGATAATCACTCACCTTATCTCGAAGAACCCAAATCCATCGGCTGCAATTCCCCTTTTCCCCCCTTTTGCTCGCCTTTGCACGGTGCCTGACCAAGCTTCGGGAAATTATGGCCGAAGCGAAGCAAACATCGAACTCGATCAAATAGAAGCAGCAGTAAGCAACTCAAAGAAATAGTCGATCGACAAAGTGAGGACCTAAATCAATCATACGATTGAGCAACTATCGGCGGCTTCTAAATTAAAAGCCCTATTTTTTAATCAGGAGGAACGAACGAAGAAAGCAGCCATTTTTTTTCTTTCGTTTATTTTGTTAGGGCTTGCGAAGCGAAAATGAATGGGGAAGGAGGAAACGACATCTTCCTTTGATACAACACAGCCCTAATCAAAAAAATATGGGCCAAGATTTTTATTTAAAGCACGCGTAGCTCTTAACAGATTTTTAAAAGAATCACAACCCGATTAAAACTCCCAATAGCAAATAGCTAGCAAAATTTAATCGTCTAATGACGATAATTAACTGGTGCAAAACCCCGGGTCGTTACAGTTTATATTAAAGTAACTATGCAAATAATAGTGCTAATGTGGCTAGGGTAGCGCAGAGCTGCAGCAATCGCTTACCTCTAGTCACATTCTCAAATTGAAGGTGTACATCCAAAAACACAAGGCATACAAAGAAGTGTACCCGTGGTTAACGTAACGACCCAACTTCCCAACTCCAGGAAGTCGCATCGCTAAGAAGAAAGAAAGGGATAGAAAAGAGAAAAGACAGAAGAGAAAGAAGAAAACAACACTAGAATTTCAACAGCGTAACGAATAAATTATATTAGTAACATAAAATATTACATAGTTTACAACCATCATCAGAGTACACAGGTTTACAACACATACTGGACAGTTATAAACACATGTTTAGTATTTACAATATAATACAACTCAGTGACAATCACAGATCACACAGCGGAATACTATATGTCTAACGCAGAAGCCTCCTGCTCCATTACTCCTCCAATATTCGTCAAAGCTAACCTGAATCCCTTGGCTACTCGTAAAAATTTGAGTACCCAAGAGTTTATAAAAAACAAAATAAACTCCGGGTCAGACATGGGTCTGGTGTGAGTAACAGGTTAAAGTTGCTTAATTTTGAAAAAACCTTTGAAAAGAAAAAGTATCACGTAAGACTTCCCACACATAAACATGGAAATGTTTTTACCTTACGCTAACCGAAATTTTGATAGGAAATCCAGTGATATTATAATAATGTCTAGGGTTATCAAGTAAATAAGAAATAGCCGAAATTGTTACATTTATTAAATTCCAGCTACTAGCCACAAAAGTGGCTAATACAATCAAAACCGTTGGCACTTATTGGATTATGGATTCCATACAATGGCAGGGCTACTGGGGTACCGCCCGTCACAATACGTGGCCTAGATCATCGTACCGAGGAGTACTCCCACTCCCATGCAACACAAAGCCGGACCCGTTCCTTACTGAACAGTTCCGAACAAGACAACCCCGCAGTTGGTGTACACTGACAACTGCCCACTAAGCCGAATAAAAAGGGACCTCTAGACAGGGATCAATCTTGCTCTTCAGTGGGTGCGACCCACGAAGCCTTGCTGCACCTCCCCTGTTTTAGCCATTCCCGGTTGATGAGGCTTGAGGCTACGATTACCTTTAGAGGACACATTTCTTAGAATGCTCATCATCCTCCTGACGATGTTCTGAAAGCATTCAATCCATACAAGTTCGTTCCGGGTTCGAACGAAACCGAAGGCATTATCTCGTTACACTCACTACGGAATCACCCACAGAGTTAACGACGATAACCCTTGCACTCTAAATCTATATCTCGAATCTATAAGTACTATTCCGTCAAACTCATTACGGAATCACCCACAGAGTTATACTGACGTATAGCCTTTACACCTCGAGTCTTCACTCGCTCCACTTGGATTAACGACCTAACGTTATTTGGAAACGATGTGGTTTTCGGATATCCAAATATGGAAACCCGATCCCGGTCACATCGAAATCCAAAGCGTGTCTTTTAAGGCCAAGTTATTTTAAAGGTTTAAACAATTCAATTATCTATATATCCAAATAGATAAATCACAGATACACAACAGGTAATCAACATTATCATCATATCAGATAAACCATATTATCATTATTCAAAAGAATAATCTATATCAACATCACAATGCAACCAATGCATGCAAAACACTCAACATTATCTATCTCATATTTGAGATTCAAATCATCCAAAGCAAACAACACTATCCAACCATATAAGCCATGATTAACCACACCCAAATATAATTAATTTAAAATGAATTAAATTAATTACATCATTCCATTAATTTAAAGTAAATTAAATTAATTACTTCACCAATATCAACTTGCTTATCAATATTAATTAATTATCAATTAAATAATTAATCATCATCTAATTATTCATTTTAATTAATCATCCTTGATTAATTCTCTTAATTACTTTCAAGTAATTGTTTACTAATAAATTAATTATATTTAACCAAATACAGTAATTAACCTTTAATTACTTCCTTAATTAATTACCTAAAATTAATTACCTTTAATCACTTATTATTGATTAGTTAATCTTATTAAATCAATCTTAATTACATCATTAATTATAATAATTAATGATCTTCTAATTACATTTTCAAATTAAATTAATTACATTAAGTAATTAAATCTTTATTTAAATCGTAACTGTTAATCACCCTTGATTAACTCCATTCAGTAATCAATTACCCTTAATTACTTCACCAAATAAATTAATTACTCATTAATTAATTATCTAATTAATCCTTGATTAATTTACAAGTAATTATTCTCAAATTACTTTTACTAACAAATCACCTTCAATTAATTACATATAGTAATTACCCATTAATTACTTCTCTAAGTAATTCCTCTTCATTTAATTACATTAAGTAATTATCCTCCATAAATCATCATATGATTAATTTTAAATCAATTAAACTTAATTAATTAACTTAAAATAATCAAATTAAACTCAATTAATTACAATAAGTAATTAATTCCTTAATTACTTCCATAAGTAATTATACTTAATAACTTACACAATTGATTATCCTTAAATTAATTAATCTAATCAATAATTAAAATTAATCACATTAATTAATTATTAAATAATCCTTAGTTAATGACCTTCATTAACTATTAACAACTCATTAATTATTTTCTAAAATAATTAACTTATTTTAAATCATTATTAATTACAAATTAATTAATCATTAATTAATCCATTAATTAATTCCAGATTAATTAAATAACTAAGTGTTAATTAAAACTTAATTAATCCATTATTACTTGATTAACTAATTATAAATCATTAATTAGAAACTAATTTTATTTAATTAATTACTCTTAATTACAAGTTAATTATTCAATGAACAGTTAATCCTAAACACTTAAGATTAAACCCCTAATTACTTTAAGTAATTATTAAATCCACTAATTTATTAAATAAATTAAGCATTCATTTAATTACTCTAACAATTAAATGAAATATAAAACGTTAAATTATTACTTAACTTTAACAAGTTTAAATTCAATTAAAAACCTTTAATTGCTAAATAATACTTTTATTATAAAAGAAGTTTTTCAAAAGTTAAAACAAATTTCTTTTAAAATTAAAACCATTTAAATTTCACATTATTATTCAAATTTGTTTTACACACTTAAATATATAAAATTTAAATTCATTTTAAACCAAAGATTCAAAATTAGATTTAAATCAAATTTAACTTTTTTTAAAACATTACTACATATTTCAATTTCAAATTTTAAATTCAAATTTCTTTAAAAAAACATTTTAAACAATAAACTCTTTTAAAGTTATTTTAAAGCAAATTTGAATTAAAAAACATAATCATTTCCTATTTTTAAGATTTAATTCAACTTGAATCTATAATTGAAATTAGATTTAAAACTTAGTTTAAATCTTTGTTTTATATTTCAAATTCCAATTCAAAATTTGAAAAAAGACAATTTCAAAACTTCAACAAACTAGCTCTAACAACTCGAAATCACTCGAGTAACCCGAGAATCATCATATTTTTTTTCCCATTTTGCAAATTATTAAATTAAGAAACCACTCAGGTTTCACAAACCTGCAACAGTTGAACCCACCCAAGCCAAAACTGCATCTACCCCGAGTCTCTAACCCAACGCTTCGAGTAAACCAACCCTAAACTTCGAGTCACCCACCAATTCACCCATAGCAAACACGAGTAATCATCTTCCCAAACAACTGATACACCATTAATCCTCGTGCACCTGCACCTCCGCCACCATCACTTCCAATCACTCGCGACCCCTTGAGCAAGTCGGCGACCATCATCACACTTCAATTCCACCTTCAATCCAACTACAGAAGCCTCACATCAAAATCCAAGCATCGAGCTCGAAAAACAGTAACAATGTCAAATCTGGATATTTGCCTCAACCACCAAGCTCCGACCATCTGAGAAACATCACCTCCGGCCACAAACTTCTCCATACCCCATCTAGCATCAGCTCGAACTAGAGAGAACTCGATCACTTAATTTGATCACAGTGATCAAATCACTTGAACACAGTAAAACTAGGGTTATAAACATTAATCCTTAGTCACTACTTCCCCACTGCATTGATTCCACAATTACCATTTCTCCTAAATTCTCCTATCACCATTCTATCACCAGTAACATCACTGGCCATCAAATCTCCTTAGATCGACAGAATCAACCCAAGACAGGTTTTCTAGAGAAAGCAGTAATGCTCAACCATTTCCAAACTAAAAATCCTAATTTTAGTTTTAAAATTCAAGTTTTAGATAATGTAATCAGTTTGTCAACTTTAATCAATGATCCTAGAAAATCAAATCCTTATTTATTTTCAGTGTGCTCTGTTATATTTTTATAATTCAAAGGCACTATAGATTTTTTTTTCCTTTTTATTTTTATAAAATTCTAAACTTAAAACTCATATTACAACACCATATTGATTTAATCTTAAGCTTTACACTGATTTAAATCAAAAGGAATGGATTTAACAAATTTCTGAGCCTGGGATATCATACACAGCAAAATAATTACACAACAACTTGCATACTACAATCATTCATCTATATATAGCAGAAATGAGCTTATAAATTTGCATGCAAACACAATTATTTTTAGAGAATATAAGCAACTGAATTATACTTAGGCTTATTATGTAATAAAATGTTACTCACCTGGGTTTTATGGAGGCAGAGAACAAAGCTTCAAATTTTATTTTTTTGTTTTGCTTATCGAACTTCAGATTGCTTTTTAAAAAAAATGCAGATGCTTTAAACTTCATCTTGCTTACTGAAATGCTTCCAGAAATAATGCAATTTGCTACTACTTCCAGATTTAGTTGCATACAGGTTTGTAAATTTCTTTTAGAGACAGAACAAAATTTGCAGTTTTGAGTTTTGAAGTTGCAGAATGGATTTCAAGGGGTTTTCATTCAATTCTGTTTGATGTTTTGAAGAAGATATGAATAGTTTTTGATTTGAATTTTGAGAGGAGATTACAGATTGGTATGAAGATGGGTTTGCAGATGTATTTTTATTTTTTAAACAGAAAAGGATTTACAGGTTTTTTTCACAAATTCGCAAATTCGATTCATTTTTGGTAAGAGGAAACATGGGTTTTGATTTGAAGATGAAAACTTCAGATTTTCATGGCTGAAAATCTTAAGTTTTGAAAAAGAAAAATGGAAAGGAAGAATGATTTTTTTGAGGAAATGTATTTGTATAAGTGTATTTTGATTTTATTAGAAATAAAATGAAAAAGAAAATCTTAAACATTACACTTGTTCACATTTAAACATTTGTTACTTAAGTTTATTATATGACTAACACATGTCAATTTGTATCTTAAGAAACTTACACATGTATATTAAAAGTGTTTTAAAATTTAATTTAAATTGTTTATAAATATCTTAACTTATTTTATTCCATATGTATAAATGAATTTTATTTCCTTTTAATTTTAGAAATCAAAACAAAACAAGTTATAAACAAAAGCTTATTCAAATATTTTTAAGTGTTTATTCTTTTAAATTTTTAAAACATTGAATTCCAATTTAAATTAAATTATAAACTCCAATTTTAAAATCAAGTTATATATATATGCATATATAACTCTTATTAAATTTTAAAATAAAAAATCCTATTACTACAAATCTATTTATGTTCAAAAGAATTTAAGTATTATAATTTTTTATTCAAAAATAACAAATTAAACAATATTAAATAATTTATAAATGAGATTATAAATTTTCTTTATCACTCAATGTATTAAAACCATAAGTAAATTGTATTTTAAATTCTTATATAACATTTTCAAGCAATACTTTTAAAAAAAAGACAAAAAAAAAACAAAGCTTTGATGTTAATCAAATTTAACTTCATATTTAAGTTAATTAAAAATATAAATTTAAACAGATAAGATTTTCCTTTAATAAAAACCATATAATTATTTATTTGGATTTCTTTGAAAAGTTATATGTTAAATTTTAAATCAAATTTCCAATTTATCAAATATAAATTAGAGTTAGAAGATTAATTCATTTACTAAATTCAAAAATCAAAATTTATCAATTTACAATATATAAAATTATGTATTACAAATAGAAAACAATTTATTTATTCAAAAAGATAAAATCTTTCAATTTAAATATTTATTAAAACATGATTATTAAATCAAATTCCCAATTTGTTATTAAAATTATCAAATCAAATTAAATTTATGACACGGATTATTAAATTTATATTGTCCTAATTTCCGGGATGCCACATTCCTTACCCCTTAAGAGAATTTCGTCCCCGAAATTTAAAAGCAAAGGTAATTTAATAATCTATTTTAAGATTTTATTTTAAAACACAAGCATATATTATCAAACATATGCTAACAACCATAGCAACCAATTCAAACAAAACAAATCTACTTATCCAAAAAAATTCTGGATAAAATCTTTACGAGTTTTCCCGGTATAAATATCGGGATACTTGCTCTATAAAATCTAAATAATCAATACTGTTAAGCCATAGAGCTCCTATCCAACTATATCTACCAACAAAACAATATATCAGACTACAAACGAGTCTGAATCAACAATCACATCCCCCTGAACTGCTGGTTCCACAACCAGAGATAAATCATGCACGTACTCCCTCAAAGATACGTGAAACACATCGAATCCCAGTTATCCAAATGACAATTCAACACTGAAAACCAAACACCAATCCTCATCAGAACGTAGGAAGGGTCCAAAACATCTCGGAGCTGACTTACCCAGTCTTACTCAATCTTATAGCTCCTTAGATCAGAGAAAACTTCCTCAAAATCAAATCTCCGACCCAGGAATCCAAATTCCTTTATCTCTTATCCACCAAACACTCTTGACGATCCTGGGCTGCCTACAACTCTCCTGATCAGCTCAACCTTTGCTGATGTCTCTAGAAACAAACTGGATCAAAACAAATCTTCTCAAGATCAATTCCAATCAAGAACACCAACTCTACTCCACAAATATCAGAAGACTAACCCACTCCTCCTACCCAAAAAATATAAAACAAAAGCATCCCCAAACTGCTTCCGCTGCACAACTCTGATCTGAAGTAGAAGGAAAACTCGAGCACAAACTGGATAACACATCACAGTAATATGGTTCAACAGACCTGTAGAAGAAATCTCAAATGCCACATATGATCCAAAGCTGCTTCACTAAACCTCTAGTATTACTCCTAGAATCCAGTCGATAAGAAAACTCAACCTCCCAATATGGACAAACTTCTCATAGCTCAAGAGAACACTCAAACTATCGCATGTCACTTTTGCGATCAACCAGTCAAATATCCAAAGAAAACTGTTCTCCCTTTACCAATCAGAACATCAAACGCTTAACTAGCCAATCCATCGGAAAAAATGGATCCACTCTGCTACTTCTGAACTCCTTCAGAAAAACTGCTAACCAGAAGACTTTCTTGCCAACATCCAGAATACTCCGAACTGCACTGCTGACACCGATGCCAAAGACTTCCTAAACCAAAGCTCTTCGAAAAACTCGGGCCTCAAACTGGACAGAAACATCCTGCTGAATCCAGCCACAATATCGAAGCAGACTCACCTCCTTAACTTGTTCCAAAGAAAACATCTTCGAGAACATCCATAGTCACTGCATCTCATCACACAGCTACTACTCCCTAAGATATTAAGATACCATCATTCTCTTCTGCCTAACCGACAGATCCAAATTCTACTCATCTAATTCAAAGATAGACTCCGAACCTTTACAGGTTACCTTCAGAGATCTACTAAATCCTTACTTCAAGAAAACTCACTTGAGACGGTATTAGGTCTACAGTCTCGACAAATACACTACCAATCTCAAGCACCAAACTTCAACCAAGGGTAGTAGTTGTGTTACACACCCCACAACCTTACCTACCTTTGTAGCTTATATTGGATAACCCGAACAGGTAACCCAACAGATAGGTAGAAGTAATTATATAAATATATATATATAATAAAACTACAAATACGCTTTCTCAAGATAGACACCACTCCAGAGCCTAGGTATTCACTCAACCTAACGCTCTGATACCACCTGCAACGACCCAACTTCCTAACTCCAGGAAGTCGCATCGCTAAGAAGAAAGAAAGGGATAGAAAAGAGAAAAGACAGAAGAGAAAGAAGAACACAACACTAGAATTTCAACAGCGGAACGAATAAATTATATTAATAACATAAAATATTACATAGTTTACAACCATCATCAGAGTACACAGATATACAACACATACTGGACAGTTAAACACCTGTCTAGTATTTACAATATAATACAACTCAGAGACAATCACAGATCACACAGCGGAATACTATATATCTAACGCAGAAGCCTCCTGCTCCATTGCTCCTCCAATATTCGTCAAAGCTAACCTAAATCCCTTGGCTACTCGTAAAAATTAGAGTACCCAAGAGTTTATAAAAAACAAAATAAACTCCAGGTCATACATGGGTCTGGTGTGAGTAACAGGTTAAAGTTGCTTAATTTTGAAAAAGCCTTTGAAAAGAAAAAGTATCACATAAGACTTCCCACACATAAACATGGAAAAGTTTTTACCTTACGCTAACCAAAACTTTTGAAAGGAAATCCAGTGATATTATAATAATGTCTAGGGTTTTCAAGTAAATAAGAAATAGTCGAAATTGTTACATTTATTAAATTCCAGCTACTAGCCAAAAAAGTGGGTAATACAATCAAAACCGTTGGCACTTATTCGATTATGGATTCCATACAATGACAGGGCTACTGGGGTACCGTCCGTTACAGTACGTGGCCTAGATCATCGTATCGAGGAGTACTCCCACTACCCAGCAACACAAAGCCGAACCCGTTCCTTACTGAACAGTTCCGAACAAGACAACCCCGCAGTTGGTGTACACTGACAACTGCCCACTAAGCCGAATAAAAAGGGACCTCTAGACAGGGATCAATCTTGCTCTCCAGTGGGTGCGACCCACGAAGCCTTGCTGCACCTCCCCTGTTTTAGCCATTCCCGGTTGATGAGGCTTGAGGCTACGATTACCTTTAGAGGGCACATTTCTTAGAATGCTCATCGTCCACCTGACGATGTTCTGAAAGCATTCAATCCATACAAGTTCATTCCGGGTTCGAACGAAACCGAAGAAATTATCTCGTTACACTCATTACGGAATCACCCATAGAGTTAACGACGATAACCTTTGCACTATAAATCTATATCTCGAATCTATAAGTACTATTCCGTCAACTCATTACGGAATCACCCATAGAGTTATACTGACGTATATCCCTTACACCTCGAGTCTTCACTCGCTCCACTTGGATTAACGACCTAACGTTATTTGGAAATGATGTGGTTTTCGGATATCCAAATATGGAAACCCGATCCCGGTCTCATCAAAATCCAAAGCGTGTCTTTTAAGGCCAAGTTGTTTTAAAGGTTTAAACAATTCAATTATCTATATATCCAAATAGATAAATCACAGATACACAATAGGTAATCAACATTATCATCATATCAGATAAACCATATTATCATTATTCAAAAGAATAATCTATATTAACATCACAATGCATCCAAAACACTCAACATTATCTATCTCATATCTGAGATTCAAATCATCCAAAGCAAACAACACTATCCAACCATATAAGCCATGATTAACCACACCCAAATATAATTAATTTAAAATGAATTAAATTAATTACATCATTCCATTAATTTAAAGTAAATTAAATTAATTACTTCACCAATATCAACTTGCTTATCAATATTAATTAATTATCAATCAAATAATTAATCATCATCCAATTATTCATTTTAATTACTCATCCCTGATTAATTCTCTTAATTACTTTCAAGTAATTATTTACTAATAAATTAATTATATTTAACAAAATACAGTAACCATTAATCACTTCCTTAATTAATTACCTAAAATTAATTACCTTTAATCACTTATTATTGATTAATTAATCTTAATAAATCAATCTTAATTACATCATTAATTATAATAATTAATGATCTTCTAATTACATTTTCAAATTAAATTAATTACATTAAGTAATTAAATCTTTATTTAAATCGTAACTGTTAATCACCCTTGATTAACTCCATTCAGTAATCAACTACCCTTAATTACTTCACCAAATAAATTAATTACTCATTAATTAATTATCTAATTAATCCTTGATTAATTTACAAGTAATTATTCTCAAATTACTTTTATTAACAAATCACCTTCAATTAATTACATATAGTAATTACCCATTAATTACTTCTTTAAGTAATTCCTCTTCATTTAATTACATTAAGTAATTATCCTCCATAAATCATCATATGATTAATTTTAAATTAATTAAACTGAATTAATTAACTTAAAATAATCAAATTTAAACTCAATTAATTACAATAAGTAATTAATTCCTTAATTACTTCCATAAGTAATTATACTTAATAACTTACACAATTGATTATCCTTCAATTAATTAATCTAATTAATAATTAAAATTAATCACATTAATTAATTATTAAATAATCCTTAGTTAATGACCTTCATTAACTATTAACAACTCATTAATTATTTTCTAAAATAATTAACTTATTTTAAATCATTATTAATTACAAATTAATTAATCCATTAATTAATTTCAGATTAATTAAATAACCAAGTGTTACTTAAAACTTAATTAATCCATTATTACTTGATTAATTAATTATTAATCATTAATTAGAAACTAATTTTATTTAAGTAATTACTCTTAATTAAAAGTTAATTATTCAATGAATAATTAATCATAAACCCTTAAGATTAAACCCCTAATTACTTTGAGTAATTATTAATTCCATTAATTTATTAAATAAATTAATTATTTATTTAATTACTCTAATAATTAAATGAAATATAAAACATTAAATTATTACTTAACTTTAACAAGTTTAAATTCAATTTAAAACCTTTAATTGCTAAATAATACTTTTATTATAAAAGAAGTTTTTCAAAAGTTAAAACAAATTTCTTTTAAAATTAAAACCATTTAAATTTCACATTATTATTCAAATTTGTTTTACACACTTAAATTTATAAAATCTAAATTCATTTTAAACCAAAGATTCAAAATTAGATTTAAATCAAATTTAACTTTATTTAAAACATTACTACATATTACAATTTCAAATTTTAAATTCAAATTTCTTTAAAAAAACATTTTAAACGATAAACTCTTTTAAAGTTATTTTAAAGCAAATTTGAATTTAAAAACTTAATCATTTCCAATTTTTAAGATTCAATTCAACTTGAATCTATAATTGAAATTAGATTTAAAACTTAATTTAAATCTTTGTTTTATATTTCAAAGTCCAATTCAAAATTTGAAACAAGACAATTTCAAAACTTCAACAAACTAGCTCTAACAACTCGAAATCACTCGAGTAACTCGAGAATCATCATATTTTTTTCCATTTTGCAAATTATTAAATTAGGAAACCACTCAGGTTTCACAAACCTGCAACAGTTGAACACACCCAAGCCAAAACTACATCTACCCCGAGTCTCTAACCCCAACGCTTCGAGTAAACCAACCCTAAACTTCGAGTTACACACCAATTCACCCGTAGCAAACACGAGTAATCATCTTCCCAAACAACTAATACACCATTAATCCTCGTGCACCTGCACCTCCGCCGCCATCACTTTCAATCACTCGCGACCCCTTGAGCAAGTCGGCGACCATCATCACACTTCAATTCCACCTTCAATCCAACTACAGAAGCCTCACATTAAAATCCAAGCATCGAGCTCGAAAAACAGTAACAATGTCAAATCTGGAAATTTGCCTCAACCACCAAGCTCCGACCATCTGAGAAACATCACCTCCGGCCATAAACTTCTCCATACCCCATCTAGCTTCAGCTCGAACTAGAGAGAACTCGACCACTTAATTTGATCACAATGATCAAACCACTTGAACACAGTAAAACTAGGGTTATAAACATTAATCCTTAGTCATTACTTCCCCACTACATTGATTCCTCAATTACCATTTTTCCTAAATTCTCCTATCACCATTCTATCACCAGGAACATCACTGGCCACCATATCTCCTTAGATCGACAGAATCAACCCAATACAGGTTTTCTAGAGAAAGCAGTAATGCTCAACCATTTCCAAACTAAAAATCCTAATTTTAATTTTAAAATTCAAGTTTTATATAATGTAATCGGTTTGTCAACTTTAATCAATGATTCTAGAAAACCAAATCCTTATTTATTTTCAATGTGCTCTGTTATATTTTTATAATTCAGAGGCACTACAGAATTTTTTTTTCCTTTTTATTTTTATAAAATTCTAAAATTTAAACTCATATTACAACACCATATTGATTTAATCTTAAGCTTTACACTGATTTAAATCAAAAGGAATGGATTTAACAAATTTATGAGCCTGGGATATCATACACAGCAAAATAATTACACAACAACTTGCATACTACAATCATTCATCTATATATAGCAGAAATGAGCTTATAAATTTGCATGCAAACACAATTATTTTCAGAGAATATAAGCAACTGAATTATACTTAGGCTTATTATGTAATAAAATGTTACTCACCTGGGTTTTATGGAGGCAGAGCACAAAGCTTCAAATTTTATTTTTTTGTTTTGCTTATTGAACTTCAGATTGCTTTTTAAAAAAAACTACAGATGCTTTAAACTTCATCTTGCTTACTGAAATGCTTCCTGAAATAATGCAATTTGCTACTACTTCCAGATTTAATTGCATGCAGGTTTGTAAATTTCTTTTAGAGACAGAATAGAATTTGCAGTTTTGAGTTTTGAAGTTGCAGAATGGATTTCAGGGGGTTTTCATGCAGTTCTGTTTGATGTTTTGAAGAAGATATGAATAGTTTTTGATTTGAATTTTGGGAGGAGATTATAGATTGATATGAAGATGAGTTTGCAGATGTATTTTTATTTTTTTAAATAGAAAAGGATTTACAGGTTTTTTTCACAAATTCGATTCATTTTTGGTAAGAGGAAACATGGGTTTTGATTTGAAGATGAAAACTTCAGATTTTCATGGCTGAAAATCTTAAGCTTTGAAAAAGAAAAATGGAAAGGAAGAATGATTTTTTTGAGGAAATGTATTTGTATAAGTATATTTTGATTTTATTAGAAATAAAATGAAAAAGAAAATCTTAAACATTACACTTGTTCACATTTAAACATTTGTTACTTAAGTTTATTATATGACTAACACATGTCAATTTGTATCTTAAGAAACTTACACATGTTTATTAAAAGTGTTTTAAATTTTAATTTAAATTGTTTATAAATATCCTAACTTATTTTATTCCATATGTATAAATGAATTTTATTTCCTTTTAATTTTAGAAATCAAAACAAAACAAGTTATAAACAGAAGCTTATTCAGATATTTTTAAGTGTTTATTGTTTTAAATTTTTAAAACATTGAATTCCAGTTTAAATTAAATTATAGATCCAATTTTAAAATCAAGTTATATATATGCATATATAACTCGTATTAAATTTTAAAATAACAAATCCTATTACTACAAATCTATTTATGTTCAAAAGAATTTAAGTATTATAATTTTTTATTCAAAAATAACAAATTAAACAATATTAAATAATTTATAAATGAGATTATAAATTTCCTTTATCACTCAATGTATTAAAACCATAAGTAAATTGTATTTTAAATTCTTATATAACATTTTCAAGCAATACTTTTTTTTTTAAAAGAAAATAAAACAAAGCTTTGATGTTAATCAAATTTAACTTCATATTTAAGTTAATTAAAAATATAAATTTAAACAGATAAGATTTTCCATTAATATAAACCATATAATTATTTATTTGGATTGCTTTGAAAAGTTATATGTTAAATTTTAAATCAAATTTCCAATTTACCAAATATAAATTAGAGTTAGAAGATTAATTCATTTACTAAATTCAAAAATCAGAATTTATCGATTTACAATATATAAAATTATATATTATAAATAGAAAACAATTTATTTATTCAAAAAGATAAAATCTTTCAATTTAAATATTTATTAAAACATGATTATTAAATCAAATTCCAAATTTGTTATTAAAATTATCAAATATAGTTAAATTTATGACACAGATTATTAAATTTATATTGTCCAAATTTCCGGGATGTCACAGTTAAATATCCAGAAAGATATATAATTTTTAATTAAAATCATTCATTTAAACCATAAAAAGGTGGAGTCCTAATACCTTCAAATCAAATATTAAATTCCCAAAATTCAAGCCTTTTCAGCGTTCATTTATTCACCTAAATACACTAAAACAATGAAATTTAAGCTTTGGCAGCACTTAGAAAATGCTACGATAAGTTGCATTTGAAAAAAATTCAATTCAGCAAAGGCAGCATTTATAAACTACTGCAGTGTTAGTTCAGTTATATTCAAAAATCTTATTTCAGCAAACTGCAGAACTTATCAAGTGCTACAATAGGTCTTTTATTAACTTCAGATTTTAGTTTTCTTTTCTGCAACTACAACACTTAGCAAGTGTTGCAATAGCCCTTAGTTAATTTTAGCCTTTAGTTCATTTGTATCAACCACAGCACTTACAAAGTGTTGTAATATCCTTTACAACCGATTTTAAGTTAACTTCAGAAATGATAGTATTTCTGAAGTGCTGTTAATTTAACTTCCAGATTTTCAATACAATTTCAGCACCAATTAAACTTCAATTCAAACCATTTTAACTTATAAAAATCATATTTTTTCCACTCAAAAATTTTCATTTAAATACCCTTTAACTTATGATTTTTATAAAGTAATTTTTATACAAAAAATCAAAATTTTCCTAATAATTAACTTATTAAATTCAAGTGCACAATTTTGTATTCTTTACATTTTTAAAAATTAACTTAACACTTAAATTTAATTACCATTTAAAATATAATTTAATTTCGATTTTATTTTCTTAACTTAACTTTTATTCTTAAACCAAATTTCACATTTTTAAGTCAAGTTATATTTCAAATTACACTTGCAAACATTCACTTATTTATTTATCCTTTTTAATTCATAGAAAAATCAAATACACTTTATTAAGTCATTTTAAATTCAAAATTAAATCAAATTATCATATTTTATTTACTTAACTTAAACTCCATTACTAAACAAAATCATAAATTTCAAAATTAATTTAGATTTCAAAATATAGATATATTTCAAATTTCACTTAACCATATATTTATTTAATGTATTTAACTTAAAAAAACCACTAACACTTTTAAAAAACATTTTTAAATTCAATTTAAATCAAAATATCATAAATAGAAAATTTAAAAGTTCTTTAAATTCCCATAAAGTATATATAAAAATAACCATGGGTCTGTATAATGTTTTCTAGCCTAGGTTAAGTGATACAAATAATATACCATTTCAATTTGTAATTTACAAAGAAAAATCCAGGTTTTATCATTTCACCCGCAATCCCAAGTAAATTAAAATAAATAAAAATCGCTCACGCCTATCATTTCGGCCAATAATGATTTTTCCCTATTCTAAAGTCCGTTCGGGTATGTATCATTTCAACCCATAGTGTAACTACCCAGAGTATCGTCAATTAAAATTCGTATATTTAATTAATTTTAAATATTAATAAGTGAAATTTATAAGTCGAATAAATTTTATTTCGAATAATTGGATTTAATTGAATAATTAAATCGACAATTTAATATGTTAAATTACAGAAAAAATTGAAAATTGGGTCAAATATGATTGAAAATGATTTGTAAAATTTTATTTTATCATATTGGAGTTAGAACGATATTTTAGAACTTTTAAAATCGAATTAAAGTTAATTTGTTAAAATTGAATATTTTAATATTTAAATCGACTAGTGAAATTAGTCAATTTTGGAACAGTCTCAGAATTGGACGAAACTAGTTCCATTGGATCCGTAACAGTTTGTTATTATCGGATTTCAATTTTCGTGTCAATCAGAGTTTTAGTTTGATCGTGGCAGCTCGAAACACATCGAAACTGTTTTAATATTTATTTGGCGAGTTAAAATAGCCATTTTTCAAACAGTCTCGGATTTCGACGAAACCAGTTTCATCGGATCCGTAATGTGATATGTGTGACGCCCCACCTCTATACCCGCGCTAGCCAAGGACACTACGGTGTAGTGCTGTCAACTAGCACAGAGAATAAGGCTGTTGAGGAGCGACCATCCATGTGATTGCTTATCACACGGTGGCTATAAATAATCTTCGGAAACAAACATAGAAATAAGCATAACACAAATTAGTCATAGACATCCATATCACAGAGGCGGAAGAAGATATGAATATATAACTAGCACATGAAAGTGTACATCAGAGTAGTGGTCAAAAAGATCCACAATAATACAAAAGAATAGCAACACGTGCTATACAAAAGAATACAACTATGAGTCTATGTCTCAAGTGTATACAACAAAAAAACTGCTAATCTAAATAGTTAGCCAAAAGTCAGAGTAGCAAATCCCGGGAAGAAGTCAAGCAGAAGCACCTGTAACATCTCGGTCTGACCCGAGTATTATTTAAGAAAATAATAAACGGATCTGTCTAGCTATAAATATCAGATGACATGGTATAAAATAAAAGATATGGCACAAACATAAAATATCCATACTGACATACTACTATAAGTATACAAATGATGATCAACAGAAGATCAATCAATAAGAGATAAATCGATATCACAAGAATCTTCTCAAAGATCCAAAGAGGGAATCATACCCTAAACTTGTACTCATAACAAGTCATTGACATAAATTTCAGAAATCAACACAAGAAATCCAAAAATCACAGAAAAAGGGAAAGAGGCCCGTCACATGACGGTCCGAAGACCATGGGGAGCTACCCCATATGTGTGAGTCGAAATCACACAGATTGAGGTCTAGACTAACCAAGAAGGCAAAAAGTATGTGTGAGTGGAATCACACAAGTGGTGTCTAGTCTAACCTCGCAAACAAAAAGATATGTGTGAGTGGAATCACACAAGTGGTGTCTAGACTAACTAAGCAACCAAAAAGGTATGTGTGAGTGGAATCACACAAGTGGTGTCTAGTCTAACCAAGCAAACAAGAGACATCGCACAATTGCTAGTCTAAATCATAAGAATGATCGTCATGATCAACGAGAAGTGTCAATTACACTAAGCTAGTAAATATAAAAGTTTAGCTTCATGTCCCATAACCACTTTCTTAGCTTAAATATTTACGAACAAACTGTAAATCTTCACTAGAAAATTGTCACAAGAGGTTCAATCGAACAAGTCCAAGAATTAACCGACGAAGCAAACGCAAGCGTTTCATACCACTTGTTTTACTAAGCCGTTTAATTAGATTTCTCATCCGAGCGAGGTAAAGATTTGTATATACTAGTAGACTGGAAAACGAGTTGAAAAAAAGAGCTTTGGCATTGATAATAGAGTTAAAATTGTTTTGATGAAAGAGTTTTGATATTTACTACTAGTATTGAAACCTTTATTTTATTAAAGTGACAAATCACAAAAACTTCACGTTCAAAGACGTGAATGAAATCCAAGGAAATCAGCTCAAAATGCACCTTTCATCTAAGATCCCCTACGGAGGGTGGTCCGGGGGGGTGGCAACCCCCCAAGGTGGGGGTGTGGGGGCAACGCCACCGCTACGGGGTACGACCTAGTGAAGGTAAAATGAGGCCTAACGACCTAAGGGGGATAGGGTCGAGCGACCTAATGGTTGCGACCTAGGGGTCTAAGGAGTCAAGTGACCTAACTAGAGCAAAGGGGCAAAAGTCACGCGACCTAACGGTTTATAGGTCTAACGACATAATAGGTTAGAGGTCATACGACCTAGTGGGTTAACGGTCTAACGACCTATGGGTTATAGGTCCAATGACCTAATGGGTTATAGGTCCAACGACCTAACGGTATATAGGTCAGGCGACCTAACAGTGTTGCGACCTAAAAATGGAAGGCAAGGCTGAGCGACCTATCGAAGTAAAGAGGCACGCGACCTATCGGAGAAAAAGGGGCACGCGACCTATCGGTGTTACGACCTTAGGGTCCTACGACCTAAAGGAATAAACAAATAGGCCGAGTGACTTAAAGAACCAAGGCCACACGAGTTAAGGCCTAATGACCTAACCCCGAACGACCTAAGAATGAAGCGAGCGACCTATGGTCATAAACGAGGTCGAGCGACCTAAAACGTCGCGACCTAGCGACCTATAATATAAAGAGTCCAGCGACCTAGAACCGAACGACCTACGACCTAAGGAGCTTGCGACCCACGACCTAAAGCCCAACGACCCACGACCTAATTCCGAAGCGCCGAGCGACCTAACGTTATAGGCCATTTTAGGTCGGAAACGAGCTATTTGAAGGCCGAGACTTTTCCACGCGAACGACCTAGCAAAGGCAGAGCGACCTAAGTGCAGTTTTTCACCAAAAACACTAAAAATTGGAGTTCTTCGCCAATCCAATCCAAACCAAATGCAAATATGCATGCAAAAGTGATAGGGAATTATTCCCAACAGTCCAATATAGTTATAGACTAGAGTGTGAGATAAAAATCTCACCTTTTCACTAAAATGGATGAAGATGAAGCTTGAAGCAAATGGAGAAGCAATCCAAAGCTTGAATCCAATATCTTCTACTTGAATTTGGAGTTGAATGTTGGATTAGAAATTAAATTTGAGCTTGGAGTTTTAGTTTTCCATTCTCTTCACCATCAATGCAAATTTCAAGTTAGTTAGGAATTTATGAAGAGTGAGGAGAAGGGGGTTGGAACTTGGGCTTAATAGGCTAAACTAACCCAAAGTCCAAAGAGGGAAAAGTTAGTGAAATTTCACTAGCTCCAAACCTATCAATGTTTATACTTAAAAAAAGTTGTAAACGACATTTAAACTCAATGAAAGTGGTCTCGAGTCCTAATTTGACCGTTTGCAAAATTAGCTTTTCAGACCAAAATCCGATTAACGATATAATATTTCAATAAAATATTTAAATATAAACTCGATAAATATGGGGTTGTTACAATATTATTGTATGGTTTCAAATTTCTTGTCAATCGGATTTACCGTTTGTCCGGTGCAAGCTAAAACGCCTAGAAATTTGATTTACCGATTTAATTTTAAATCGAACGTTTATCGCCATAACTCGCACAGATGATCGAATTAGCTCCTGAAACACGTTCCATTGTGTTCGGAACGTGGGGTAAACCTTAGGAACGCCAACCGGCATGCTTCGTTTGGAGTTCGGAAAATCCGGGATGAATAGTGTTCGTTAAATTTTCTATATAAGCCCTTCACTTTTCACATTTGCAAGAAAACATAACTATAACTCCTTCAGCCGCCGGCTATGAAATTAATGGCCGAAAAACAATGGTTTTCTCCTCCAATTTTCTCTCAATCTACACATTAATTCAAAAAGATATCAACTACAAAGTTGTAGATCTCCTCGAGATCTTTAGATCCAACCGTGGTGATTGGATAATTAGCAACGTGGAGGGAGTTATGGTGGCCGAAAGGGTTTCCGTTCGCACGTGTTTCAACGCGCAAGGGGGAGGCCGAGTGCCACGTGGTTCATGGTGGAGGTGGAGCACGCAGGGGGCTGTCGAATGGTGGTCTTTGATTTGGTTCCGGTCGTCGTTGGTGGTTGCGGCATTGATGAATTCGAGCACGAGTTGGTTTCGGCCGTGTTGTGCAAACGAGTGGGGAAGATGGAGATAATGGGCGGCTGTGATTTCAGGTTGGAGGGATGGACGGCTATGATGGCTTGGGTATAAAAAAAATAAAATAATTGTTGTAAAATTATTTATATAAAAATTCGTGTAAACTTAAAATAATCGTATCTTTTTTATACGAGGTCGAAAATGCGCGAAACAAGTTGCGTTGGAATCGTATGGACAAGCACTACGCTATGGAATTGGATTGGAGTCGTTTGGAGCTCGCGAAAATTTCGAGTAAAATTAAACGTCCGTTTAATTTTATTCGAAATAAAAGCTGAAAACGAAATTGAAATCAAGGTGAGAACTTCTCACTCAATCGAATCGGTTTCGATTTTAATTTTAAATAGTTATATTTAAAATTCGTGAATGTATGTTTGAATGATGATTGTTATCTATTGATTTGTTAAAATAGACATAATGCGCCGTTAGTAAGCGAATGTTATTTATTTAAAACATATATCGCGAATATTTCACAGTACAATGAAATTGGTATTATTTATGTACTTGGAGTTGATTTCCCGCATTATATAGCGGATGAGACCCTATTGCGCCGCCTATTAAGCGGATAATATTTAATAAATCCCATATACCGAGATAATTCCGTACTGGAACGGAATTGGTATTGTGCTAACATCTTTGGATGCAGGAAAACAGGTTGGAGGGATCCAACTGGATTCCTCAACAGTAATTATTTGATTTCAGATATTTTGATATTTGATTGATTATCATATCGATATATGATTTCATTGTTGTCGTGATTGACTATTTGGTGTGTAGCATCATTGGGCCAATTTTGGAATTTTAAAAGGATTTTTAAAGTGATTTTTGAATGTAGACGTTTATAAAATATTTTTGGAATTGATTCCTTTTAAATAAATAAACGTTATAATGTTAATGTTATAAAAATTATGATTTTTGAGGAATATAGTTAAAAGTTGATTTTTGAAAATATGGGGTTAATGATTTTATGAAATAGTTTAAATTGGAATTTTTGAATTTATTGTAAAAAGTTTAAAATATAGGATTTATGAAATTTGATTATTTTATAAATCGATGAAAATGATGAAATTATAAAGGAGTTTAAAGATATTTTAAAATAATAGTATAAATTGATTTATATAAAGGATTTATAAATTGATATGTATAAATTAAAAATATTTGAATTATAAAACGAGTTTTTATAAGTGCTAGAATGAAGTGTAAATGAACTTCATAAATGAATGAAATTTATAGAATTATAAACGGTGAAGTTATAAATGGAATTTTATAAGCAGTAGGTTTATAAAATTTGTAAAGTTATTAAAAGAATAGATTTGGGTAAGTAAATGAGTCTTATAAGTTATAAGATTTAAACTTTGGGAAGTTTAAAAGAACGATTTTGTAAACAAATAAATTATAAGTATTTAACTTATAATATGAACCTTTAGTATATAATTGAGTTATAAATTGAAACAGGTTAATAAAGGAGATTTATAAAAGGAAGTTGTTATAGAATAAATAGAAATGGAATTTATAAACATTGTTTTATAAATCCGCAAACGACTTATTTTGATAAGTAAATTGTTGTAACTTATTAATGGAGTTATATTCACGTTTTAGACAGTGAGTAATCCTTTAAAATAAAATGTATAGAAATGATGAAATTGGTTAACGAAGTATATTCACGTTTTTGAATAGTGAATAATATGTTAAAGAAAATGTTTTGGATGTGATGTTTTAAATAGAATTAAAACGATCTAACGATGTTTTTAAAATGTGTTATGATTCGAAACCATAGATTTCAACATTCATTGTTGAAATAGAAGTTTCTGAGAAATAGAAGGAAATGGTGGACTATAACACTGTTGTTATAGTAAATGATTTCCGAAAGGAAATGTTTTGTATAGTATTGGGATTTATATATCTATTTTAATTTCGAATCCCTATACTAGTGATTTTGGGTTTTCGTAACGATGTTTTACGTAACATTCGTTTTGGCTCAAATAAATATGTTTAAGAGAATAATTTCCTTAAAGAATGAAATATATACTTAATTTCAATTTAAGTATATTGAATATTTTCCAAGTGTTGAAGGTAAATGGATTTGTGAATTACTTATAAATAAATAAGTATGGAAATGTTTTTCCAATGTAAAATGAAACGTTTTGAGAATTTATCTTTTTGAAGATAAATTGAAAATAAATAATTGAAATCGTATATTCATAGATATTTTGGAATGTAAATTCACTATGGAATTTATAAATAAAAAGGGGAATTTGTTTAAAAATAAACGTTGATTTATTTTTGAAGTGTGGGAATTAATTTACGGATTTGGAACGTAAATATATAGTAAATCGTTAAGGATTTATTTAATTGGTTTAAATGAACCATGTTGAAATGAAAGTATTTCCGCGTAAGGAAAATGTTTGAAATTTGTTTTCAAAAGTGGTAAAGATGAAAAGTGATTTGAAAATTGTTTTCAAATGTTGAAGTGTGAAAATTATATATCTTGTAAAGATATTTTTGGAAAATAAAAAATTTGGAAAATTATTTGGAATCTGGTGATGTTGTGCATATCCATTTATAGTTCAATAACCTACTATCAATATTTACCTTTGAATGGGTATTTGTTGTGATTTGCTTGAATTTGAATGCCACACTTATTTTTGAATAAGCGATCACTATTCGGGTTAGCTGGGAAAGGGCCTTGGGGTCGTATAACCCATTCCGAATATGTGATACGTCGTTATGAATTGCATTTGAAGACCAGTGTTGAAGACCGGATATTTTTGAAAACGGAAGGATTACCATCGAATGTTTCTGCACCGAATGGCCCCGGTATGGAAATTCCATATGTGATGGGAAGTCCGGACGTGATTAGTGAATATCCGGATTGCAAGGACTTCTTTGTAAGTGCCTTCGGTTCTGTTCGATCCCGGAACAGACTCGTATTGATTGTATGTCTGACATTACAAATTGAGATATAAAGCTGATTTCTTTCAAATATATTTCTGTTGGTGGCGGAGAATTTATTCTTTTAGCTTAACACCCTTCCCTGAGACGTACGAGCTCAGAGATTATGTAGTTGACGGTTATCAGCGATATATTCCCAATTTGGTAATGTGATATGCTGAGTGTTGCTGTGAAATGATCATTGTTTGATCATTTGTGATGTGATCGTTTGTTTGATCATTTATCTTTATGATCATTACTTTGATCATTTATTGACCCAAAGCATGGCTTTGTACCAAAGCGTGGCTTTGTGGACGAGACTTCGTCGGACCTCACACCCCGGAAATGGTCAAAATAGAAAGGATGCAGCAAGGTTATTAGGGGTAGCGCCCTTTAGTGTATGTCATTCCTTCTGGATAGAGGTGGTATCATGGTATGGAGCCCAGATACTTAACCTATGTTGTTGCTGCAAACTTATTACTTTGTGGTTGTTGGAAATCGAGGATCCTCGGATGTAGATCGGTTACGATCGAGGGATGACATATTCGTGTCAGTAGTTACCCAGTTAGGGGTAACCCGGCCTTGTGTTGGAAGAGATCCGGTTTGGTTCTCGGGACATCATTCTAGAGGCATTTCCATGTGGCGATGGGAAGTTCCTTGGCCCGACCATTTGTTGGAAATCGAAAGAAACAACACGATCTTGTACGATTTTAGTTGTATAATCTGCCATGGATGTGGCGGTAACCTGCTATTGAACATGGTAGCTATAGTAGGCATAAGTGCGGAATACCTATGCTGGCTAAGATTTATATCTTTACTTTCGAAATGATTTTTCCTACACTATTCACTAGTATATAGTATTTCTTTTTCCGCTGTTTGTTGTTGTATTGATGGTTGTACATCTGATGTTGAAAATGAAATGTAATGTAATAACTGATATAGTTCTTTGTTTAAAGGTTATTCATGTATATATTATATGTTGTTCCGCTGCGATTGTGAGATTATGATATTGTTCTCCTGTTTTCTTTCTGTTCTGTTCTATCTTTTCTCTTTTCTTCTATCTTTTTATTTTTTTCTTTTTCTTAAAACCTGACAATTCGTATTTCAGTTCATCTTGAGTTAATCAATGGAGATTAGTGTCTATTCAAGGAGTACGGATTTGCGGGTCCTCACACATAGTGATTCTATTCTACAGGGAACTAGTAGTGTGATAAACAAATATAAATAAACAGTAAGCAACATATAGCAGTATCAGATGATGTGACAGGTTTATAAATAGGGTTACCATCATATAGTTCATAACACAGGCAGGTATAACATGATACAATAATTTTTACACATTCACTTGGTGTCACTTTACAATTTATATAATTATAATTGTCATGAGGGAATACTCACCCCTTTACGCTGGAATTAGCAATTCAAATACACAGATAAATCCAGAAAGCACGATATGGCACGACACAGCATGACTTATGATTCAAGTGAGTGGAGAGAGCCAAGATAATGATCTTGTAACAACAACCAAAACAAGAAAACATGCACATGAATATTCAACCAAAATAATATTGAAACTGATTGAAAAAAAAGAAATAGGAACAAGAGAAATTGACCTTTCTTTTAACCATCCAAATGCTTGACCAAGGGGACATTTATGCTTGGCTATGATGTGTGTTTGGCACGGGTATGACATCAATAGGTCGGCTACAAAAGTGTTTGAAGAGGTAGGAGATGCAACATGGGTATGCAAAGTGACAAGGCAAAAAGAGGCAAGTTTGGTCAACAATTTGGCTCGGCCAAAGGGCTAGTAGGCTCGGCCTTACTAGGTACAAATCTGGTGAGGTTAGGAGATGGCTGGAGTGATGGCCAGAGGAGGGGTAACTACTAGTGGTGGTGGTGGCTAAGGGGGTGGCCAAAGTGATAGATGAAGGCGATGGTGGATTTCTAGGTCAGCTAGGCAAGTTTCAAGAGGTGCTTTTCAATTTTTGAGAGGATGGCATCAAGTGAAAGTCACACCCTGTCATGGTCAGAGAAGGAGGAGTGATTGCTGCTGTAGATGGAGGAGGCGATGGGGTCGATGGTGAAGATGGAGCGTGGGGCCGAGCAAAGCAAGAAGAAGAGGGAGGCAAAATCAATGAAAGAAGAAGAGAAAAGGTAAGAAAGTGAAGCCATTATCAATCTTTTTCTTTTGCCGTGAGTTGAAATGAAAGTTAGATGTTTTCTCATGTGAAAACTAGAGAAGAATACAGGGCAATGCATAGAAAAGTGTACGTTAAAATGCAAAATGAAAGGGCAAAAGCAAATGAAGAGACAAGGTCAACTGAAAAGTCACAAGAATATGAAAAACTTTTGTCTCTTTGTATTTACATTTCCTTTAAATTAAAATAAAATAATAAAATTCAGTAAATAAAAATAAAAGGCAAACAAAAATAATGTGAAAAATAAAGTAAATCATTATTCTAAGGAAACATAGATAACAAATAAAGAAATAGTTTAATAATTGAAACTAGACTTTAAAAATTGTAAACAATATACAATCAACACTTGAAAATTATAATTTCACTTTTAAAATGTTTTAAAAATAAAATAGATACATAACATGTTATGTTACACATATATAAACAAAATAGAGCAAACAAAAATATTATTTATATAAATTAAAATTAATAATTTTGTTAAATAAAACAATTTACACACAATATTCTAAAATGCATAACTTTCACAATATTAATCAGATTTCAACGAAATGGAAAGATGTATTCTTGAAATTTAATTTACTTTGATAACAAAGGATGAAATTCAAAAAGTCAAAATTTTAACTTTTAAATTTAAAAGTCAAAATTTGACCATATTGATCAAAATTCACATTTTTGGAAAATATTCTATTCATTCATGCTTGAAATTATAATTCACATAAAAATCAAAATTTATATTTAAAATGAAATTTTTTATTCATTTTAATAAATAAAATAAAGATTTTAAATCAGGAAATTCAATAAAAAATTAAAATATACAACTAAAATAATCACAAAATATAGGGTTGTTGGATGGGCTTTCCTTTCGATCTATTCCTCCTCTCACATAAAGGAGAAAACATAGGCCAGATAAGTTTAGGGCACTGGTTGCTCAATTCCTAACCATAGTTAAGCACCTTGTTTTATCTTTCCAGATCTCATAGGCGGGACAAATGTACTAGACGTTTCAACATACTCAGTTTGTTATTACATTCAATATTCTTCACTTTTTGTTTAAGTGGTGTAAACAATTCCTCTTAACCATTTATTCAAAGTCTTATTAAAACTTTCAAACCATCTTTACATTACTTAATTATTCTTTTAAAATTATTTAAAATATATATATAAAAGAATTTTTGCGTTTAAACTCATATTTATAAGGTTATAGAATTCGTAGCATAAAAGTGCTGCGGAAAGCGCTATATAAACTTATTTGATTTAAACAACTTTCTAATATTTGAAATTTTTTAAACAACTTTTTAATATTTGAAAATTCATATTTTCCATTCAAAATCTATTTTAAACCATTTTAATAGATTTATCAAATTTATTTCATATTTTTAACATTTAAAAATATTACTTATAAAGAAATCCCGTTTTGGATACCGAATTGCAAAACTGCGATGTTTTTAGAAAGTTGTTTTGGACATATTTCAAACTCTACTTGATGAATGTTTGATTTTCTTTCTTCTATGGAAAACTATGGATATAATCGACCGAAAAATTCTTATTTCGAATGATTCCAAGCTATATTCCACTTTGTCTACTTATTTAACTTTTACGGCGCCAAATCGTGAACTACCGTATGCGATGCACATAGTTTTGGCTAGTTCTTCAATTTCTTTCCAAACTTCTTAGAAACACTTTTAAATGTTTATAAAACATTTCTAAATAATTTTAAACTCATTTTAAACAATATTTTTATATTTCAAACTCTTATTCCATTTCATTTCACTTTATAATATCATATTATTATAATATCATTTTCAATCTTTTAAATATTTTGTAACCATTAAGAAGCCAAAAAACTTTCATATGCATATTTATATAGACTTAATTTTCATTTAATTAACTATGGTTAGTTATTAATCGTTTCTCTTATCATTTATCAAACCAATTTATCATCCATATTACAAACATATAATCAACCACAATATCAACTAAGTTATCATCCAATATCAACCAATATTCAACATATTAATTTCTAATTTAACTTGTGTATTATCAACTTAAGTATTATTAAAATAAAAATAAGATTTTAGTACTCACCTTTAACCAAATCGTTTAATTTCCTACCAACATTTATTTCATCCAACACTTCACTAAAACCTTTTATCTTCACCAAATCTTTTTCGTAGACTTTCTTTTTGATTCCGAAAGCACTTCCTTTTCCTTTCTCGCTCCGAAGCTCTTTGAACATGCTCCTCCTCCTCCTCCATAGGTTCGACCTCCTTGGGTTCCAACCTCTTCTTCCATTTTTAGAAGCTAAACCATGTTTTAATGGTATTCTAAGTCTTTGCCAAAGTATGGTGGTGCTTTGACTTTGTTTGATATGGTTTTGAAAAAGTTAGTAAGGAAAACAGAAGAGAAGAAGCCTTTAGAGAAGTGGAGAAAAGCTTGAAAAAGGAAGAACCAGAAATGAAAAAAAGTGAGAAAGTGATGCTTATTTATAAAAAAAGTTTTGGATTAAAATAATATTTTGTAAAAAGACCAAAATACCCTTTACTTACTTTTTAAGCAACCTTATTTTTTTTCAACACTTAACATCACATTTCAAATCATTACTTTATATCATATTCACTTAAGTATTAAGTAAAGAATATAATAATTATGTTTGGTTTGATTTGATGTTTACCTTTTGCTTTGAAATGATGTGTTTGTCTTTTTGTGTTTACTTTTTGTTAACCATATTGTAGAATTTTCTAAATATGTTTAGTAAAAGAAAACTTGATTAGAGAATTAATTAATACTTACACTATTTGAATATATGTTCCTATATAAGAAAATAAGGGTGCAACGACGTTGCGTCAATTTTTAATCGACAAAACATTGATTTCGACAAAATGTTTTACGGTCACATTTTGACGTTTTAGTTAAACTATTTATTTATGTAAACCAAATTTAAAATAAATTTGTATATTTCTTTTTAAAAATATAAACACTCATAATAAATTAAAATATTTTATTTAACTATTGAAACTTACTTTTTCAAAATCAACATTTTGTCACTTTTATCCATACAGGCAGATGTTACTATTTTTGTGTGTGCTTCTCTTTCCAACCCTATCTAATATTGTATGAATCATATAACCTTACCTATTTTATATTTAGCATCGCTTTAAATAGAATATTTTAATATGGTCAAATTTTGGGTCGTCACATCCATAATCTACTCATTTAAGACTACCCAGTGTAATAGGAAACAATGTATAAAACTAAAGGTCAGACAACAGTCTGGGGTGTACTATGTATTAAGGTACTAAAGGTGTCTAGATATTAGCATCGACAATATCTATATCAGGCAACATCCCTAAGGTGATAGAAACAATCAAAGTAAACATAGCGTTAATCATCCATCCTCACATTCACTCACTCGGTGCGTTGGATATATGGTACTCATATGACCCACCACCCAGTCAAGGACTGCTCAACATCTCGGTCACTTGGTGTTCGATTCTATGCCACTCAGTAGTCCAGGAACTAGGCTACCATCACTATAGTCCATGGTACAATGTATTTAAATATCATGTGATCCAAGGGCCATCACTACCCCAAGCGAGAGCCCTTACATACCCCTGCTTTACGAGTACACATCGAAACCTATGAACATCAATGGTCCCTTTGCACACATCGTCAATGCCAGAGGCCATCTCGGAATTGTTTATACAACCCATATCTAAAGTCATTGGTTCGGAAACTACTCTAGACCACCATCATAAATCATAGAGTGTCATCATGCATCCCATAACCTACCTCCAACAGCCCCCTCGATCTGACTCGTCGCCGCCTACTCTACCTTTTGAAGTATAGCTATCCATCATCAAAGCCAACACTTCCCATCATGGAACTCCCATCGTCGATTCATGAGTGGTCATCATTGAAAATTGTCGAAATGGTTTCCAAAAAGCTCACTTTGGGTTGACCTAAAGTCATACCCAAAGTAATCATACCTCTGACTTGAAGTAGACTCTGAAAATTCTGGCTAGAAGTCAGATTCGAGTGTAACCCGGAATTATCCAAGGGATCTGGGTTTGGTACTAAGCCATGGACTTATTTTACATTCTTCCTTTGAAATTTCTCCATGTCAGACATGGTCTTTTGACCAAGCTACCTGTAGCGTGTCCCAAAGCAAACCACTACCGAACCATACTACCTAAGCCACCACCGATCCATTAATATTTAGAGCATAAGGACTCCAATCGACTTGAAATTTGAAATGTAGCCTAGTGAGGCCTTCCTTACCACTCCATGTCAATAACACCAAGTTTGGAATAAAATTTATGGATCGCCACTTGCCTATAACCACCGAATGATCCCTACTGGCCCATGGCCACCAAACAATCACTACCAACCCAAGATTCCGCCAGCTAGTTCCTGCTGGTCCTCCTAAACTCCCATATGGGACGCAACTCAAGTAGTTGAAATCCCCTATTTTGGTACCGAAATTTTAGTGAAGTCCATGGGTCGATACCAACCCATTGAATCAGCCACAATTTTGCTCCACCAATTATTTACAAAATGTATAGGAAAGAATTGTTATGTTTAAACTCATATTCAAAAGGTTATAGAATTCGCAGTATAAGAGTGCTGCAGAAAGTTCTGTATAAGCTTATTTTATTTAAACAGCATTTTAATATTTGAAAATTCAAATTTTCCATTCCAAATCTCTTTTAAACCATTTTAATAGATTTATCAACTTTATTTCATATTTTTAACATTTAAAAATATCATTTATAAAGAAATTCCTTTTTGGATTTCGAACTGCAAAGCCGCGATGTTTTTAGAAAATTGTTTTGGACATATTTAAAACTATACTTGATGAATGTTTGATTTTCTTTCTTCGTTGGAAAACTATGGATGTAATGGACCGAAAAATTCTTGTTTCCAATGATTCCAAGCTATATTCCACTTTCTATACTTATTTGACTTTTACGGCACGAAATGTGAACTACTGTTACACGACGCACATAGTTTTGACTTGTTTTTCAATTTCTTTTCAAACTTCTTCGAAACACTTTTAAATGTTTATAAAACATTTCTAAATCATTTTAAACTCATTTTAAACAATATTTTTATATTTCAAACTCATGTTCATTTCATTTCACTTTATAATATCATATTATTATAATATCATTTTTAATCTTTTTAAATATATTGAAATCATTAAGAGGCTAAATAACATTCATAGGCATATTTGTATGGATTTAATTTTCATTTAATTAGCTATGGTTAGTTACTAATCATTTATTAAATCAAGTTATCATCCATACCGCAAACATATAATCAACCATGATATGAACCAAGTTATCATCCAATATCAACCAATATTCGACATATTAATTTCTAATTTAACATGTGTAGTATCAACTTAAGTTTTATTAAAGTAATACTAAGATTTGAGTACTTTCCTTTAACCAAATCATTTAATTTCCTACTATCATTCATTTCATCTAACACTTCACTAAATCCTCTTATCCTCACCAAAACTTTTTCGTAGACTTTCTTTTTTATTCCAGCAGCACTTCCTTCTCTTTTTCTCTCTTCGAAGGTCTTTGAACTTGCTCCTCCTCCTCCTCCGTAGGTTTGGCCTCCTTAGGTTCCAAACTATCCTTCATCATTTCTTCCATTTTTAGAAGCTAATTCATGTTTTAATGGTATTCCAAGGTCTTTGCCAAAGTCTGATAGTGTTTTGACTTTGTTTGATATGGTTTTGAAAAAGTTAGGAAGCAAAAGAGAAGAGAAGAGGTCATTAGAGAAGTGGAGAAAAGCTTGAAAAAGGAAGAAGAAGAAATGAAAAAAAGTGAGAAAGTGGATGTTTATTTATAGAAGAAGTTATGAATTAAAATAATATTTTGTAAAAAGACCAAAATACACTTTACTTACTTTTTAGGCAACCATATTTTTTCAACACTTAACATCACATTTCAAATCGGTACTTTATGTCATATTCACCTAAGTATTAAGTAAAGAATATAATAATTATGTTTGGTTAGATTTGATGCTTACGTTTTGCTTTGAAATGACATGTTTTTCTTTTTGTGCTTACTTTTTGTTAATTATATTCTAGAATTTTCTAAGTATGTTTCGTAAAAGTGAACTTGATTATGAATTAATTTATACTTATATTATTTGAATATATGTTCCTATATAAAAAAATAAAGGTGCGATGACGTTATTTTCTTTATATTTTCTTTAACGCTAATATTATTTTTGAATCATTTCGTCGAACTATTACTTAAGTTTATTTCATCTTATAACTTATGAAAATCAATCATATTTTAAAGTATTAAGTCTAAATTCTTAGCTAATGCTAGGACTCATTAATTAAACATTTTCCAGGTTATAATTACCTTTTCGAGGAGTCATTATTTTACTTAATAGTTCATGACTTAAAGCTATATTTGTATGATATACCTTTACATCCTAAGAGTATATACAAAACCCAAATTTCAAATTGATTTTTACTTAAATCCGGTCGTCTAAGAAATTTAAACTTTTTTTAATTTATTATTATCTAAAATTCATGAGTTATAAAAGTTATTTCTTATTTAATACTATTATTAATTTTCTAGCCTTGAGAATAAAAATTTAAACCACCCATATTTAAATCCTCAAGCTCTTAACTCTTAACTTTTATTTATAAATTATATTTATAAATTATCCTTATCTTTATTTCATTTACTCGAAGTACTACACAATCTTTAACCAAAAGTTCTCATAATTTTCCAAGCTCTAAGTTAGGTACGATTCGGAAGTTTTTACCTATCCAAAATCGTCGAGAATTTTGTTTTATCTTATCAATTAGTGATATTGATTTATCTTTGGTTTAAACACTTTTTTAAAGATTACTAATCTATTTATCAATTAATGATTCACATTATCTCTTTTAACTTAAGAAAATTATATAGATCGAGTAACCCCAAAACAATGCCAAGGAATTGGGTGCTACTAATAGTATCATATATCTTCTTAACGAGAAGAGTAATACTTAAGATAAGTGCTTACCATCCGAATACATCACTTGCCAATTTTTAGTTTATTTTCGAACTAATCAAACTAGTTATCATAAAATACCTCTTTTTATTTGATGTAATATCATTTCCAAAATCCTTTAGATATTACTTTATAAAACCTATTTTATAAATGCTTTTTATAAATTCATCTTATATTAATTAACTTTATTTAAATTACCACAATTCTTTTACTCGAACTTGAATTCTCATTCCTTTTATGTTTATCTTTTTGAACAATCATTTATATACATTTTTATCTTGTGTGTTCATTCCTCAAACAAATCTTATTATCAAACACCTTATAGTCAAATTGTTTAACTTAATTCACTAGGATTTTATATTTAAACTTTTAAATTAAACAATTGATCAATTTATGATAGTAACTTAACACTATCATTTCTTAATTTATTATTTCATACTAAGTATTAAAGATCTTAATTACCTTATAAGTTTTCTTAATTATCGATTACCTTTATGAAACATCTTATAGTCAAACAGTGAAATCACAAGATGTTCATAGTTAAATTTCACTACTCCTTATTTCTAGCTATACAACTATTCAAAATATTTACTTTATTAAAAATATAATCTTGGATAAAATTATTTCATTTACCAATTTTTGAAAATCAGTGTGTCGGTTTGCCTTGTTTAAATGTTTAGGAACCCTCACCGATAACAGTGATTAACTTCATCGATCAGAATCCATAAATCGATCAATAGATAAATCAACACAAAACTATTTATTAGTCACTAACAAATATGCACTCATATATAATACACTCAAACTCATTCTATTGTGTTACTAACCCTTTCTCTAATGGGTCACTCATCCTAGGATTTGACTAACCCTATCTTTAATGAATCTTTACCCCACTAAAGCCAAGGTTCTTGCTTAACCTTCTACTCTGATACCAAATGTCACGACCCGTGTCTCTGTACCCTTTGAATCGATAATAAACCATACATGTCTTACTCAAATTGCACGAAAAGAAGGAACATGAAGGGTAACAAAGAAAATAAGATATAACATAATCTCGCATGAATGAAATAATATATAATATCGAACAAAATCTTTACAGCGGAAAACTTTTACATTACATGTATCAGAGTTTAACCTAAATCAAACTTAGATAGTTATAAACATCCATCCTTACAACTGCTGACTAACATCAAACTAAAACTAACAAACCACGGTGGATAATATAATATGTCCATACGTAGATGAATACCTCTAGCTCTCCTCTGGAAACTCCAAGCGTCTTCGACTATACCTGAAACAACTAGGATCTGGACCGAGTAATGAAACAATCCAGATCAGGCTTGATAAACCAGCGTGAGAAAACTCAATAATAAAAGAGAGTGTCATATATCAGCCTTTGAATAAAATCCTTTAAAAAGAAAGAGTATCCCAAAAGACCACATCCATACTTAAATATGGACGGGTTTTTACCTTATGATTACTAAACCACTTTTATATATCAAAACATTTGATATTATTTCTAATGGCATTCCTTGAAAACATTTGCAAATAAACGTATTAGTCTTAGTCGAAATTGTTACCATTATTAAATTCTAGCATACTAGGCTCTACAAACAAAACCGTAGGTTCTTATTGGAGAATGGATTTCCATAAAAATGATTAAGTGAAAGGATTACCTTCCATTGGGAACACCTCTAGATGGATGTCCAGGGGACCATCATAAAGGATCCTCTACCAACATAGGACCGACCTATCTTTGTAACTAGATAGTACGAGTATATCATCCCCCGATCATTACTGACCTTTAATCGAGCGCGCTCTAGCATACAAACCACATTACCGAACGTCATAGCGGGAGGAAATATATCTAAAAGGGGATGATCATACCCTAATTGGGAACGACCCACTTAGCCTTACCGCATCTAACCCTATTTTGGTCATTTCCGATTGTAAAGCCTCGAGGCTATGATTACATTTTCATATAACACATCTTCTTTCACTTTGAATTCCACACTGCCATTCCTTTGATTACTATTTGACTTCCATAAGCATACAACCTCCGAGCTTGTATGTCTCAAAGAATGGTGTTAAGCTAAGAGAAGTTGTCTTCTTTGACAACAAGCAGACGTACATTTTGAAACGTCCCGTAAATTTCGTTAATTAAATTTGTCATTTTAATAAGATATTGGAATTAAATTTAGGAAGAAATGGAAAAAAAATTATAATTAATAATAAAGCGAATGTTGAAAAAGGAATGAAACCATGGAAATTTAAGATAAGTATTAACAGTTGAAATGAAATTATGAATAATTGAAGTACTGTAAATTATTATACTAGGCTAAGATTTAAATATAAGAATACAAAGGTAAATAGTGAATTAATTAAATGAATTAATATATGCTATTTATTTAGGGTATTGAATAAATTTGGTAATCCTATTTCAGCTAATGTTAATAATGTTGATATAAGCTAATAATTTAAATCTCAATGCAATACCCATTAATGGATGGAATGAAATGGGATTTATGTAAATGTATACTAGGTTTTACATCAAATCGAAGTTATTTGTAATAAGTGGATGTAAATATTGAATCAATTTATGAAATAAATCTAAAGATTATGTTTGGTTAGAACGTATGCAAATGAAATTAGTAGTATGGAAATAAATGTCAACATTGATTATAAGTAATAAAGGCTTATTTATGTGACTAAGAGTAACGGTAATGTGTATTTGGGTTACCTATTTAATTAGTTTGTTAATTGGAATTCGAGATAAATTGTAATAAATGTAAATAAATGTTGCATTTGTGTGGAATGTAATACAATGGTTAGGAGTGTTAGAATGGATATATTAAAGTAATGAATGGGAAAAATAGGGTAACTAAGTTTATATAGTAGTATTGAACTTAATAAGGGATTTCAATTTAACAAATCAATTGATATATGTTTATTTATTTAGTATGTGCATAAAATTTGGAAATCAAATTGCAATTAAAGGAAAGTAGATAGTACGTTATTTGGAAATAAATTTAATAAATACATAAAGGAAATGTAATATAATTCACTATTAATTATACCTGTAAAATGTCAGTTTATTTAATAGCATGATTATCAATCAATAAACGGATCTATTGAGATTTCAATTTATAAATTAATAACATTTAATGTGAAATCAAGTAAATTTGTTTGACTTAATTTCTGCGGATAGGGTAGGTGTGATTTGTCATTTAAAATGGTTAATTTTATAAGGTGTAGTTAATGCTAATCCTATTTATAATATGACAATAGGCTCATTTAAAGCAAGATTTAATTGAAGAAAATTTTCAATAATTGAATTTATCGCGAATAAATGAAATTTCGTATGGTGGTTTGTGAAATAATTTATGAAATAATTTTAAATCCAATGGTAAACCCATGTTTTTGAAATTAATGAACGGAATAATTATGGGTTAATTTAATTTAATGGAAATTTTGGAAATTTATCAATAATTTTGAATTTTATGAAATTGAGGATTTATATTGATTTATTTTCTCTAAATTGACATTAAAAAAATTGTTTAAATCATTGACAATGTTTGAGAACTATAAAGTGACAAAGATTGCAAATTTCAGAATTTAAACGCGAAATTTGATTTAATTAATTTATTATTTATTATTTATTTATTTAATTAATGAAAAAATATCCATTTTGGCAACTGATATGGATTTCGATGAAACAGGTTTAATCGGATCCATAACAGTGAATTATTGTAGGATTTCAAGTTTCGTATCGATCGGACTTGTCGTTTGATCGTACGGACTCAAAACGCCTTGAGATCGATTAATTGAAATCAATTTGAAAATATTGTTAGAATAACTTCTTCATACAATGAAATTTGAACCTGAAACCATTTCCATTGCGTTTAAAATATTTTAAAACACCTATTTTGATATATGGTTGACCCAATTTCGTTCCGACCGAAACGGGCTTTTAGGGCCACTTTATCGTTAGCGCGTATTCAACCCGATCCATTCATTCTATTTCTACTTCCCCTATAAATATCCTGCTATAAACCCTAGCCTCCCTAATCCTCAGTTGTCTGTACATATATCTCAACTCTCTCCACCTCAATGGTAGACCAATAAATTCCAGATCCAATTTCAAATCAATCCAAAGCATAAATTTCAAAGTCCTTAGAAAAATTTGAAAAATATATATGTTGAAGCTCGCGACTAGCGTAATTCACTGGTGGTGTTCGTTTTTCGATTCACTTTATCGTTTGATCAAAAAATGTGTTTAATTCCCGACCGTTCGTGTGTCATCGTGCTTGATCAACGGTGGATCGTCGTTGTTTCGTAGATCGGGAAGCTTGAGAGCGTAGAGGGGATCTAAAGCCACCGATCCATTGGTTTACTTTGACTCGACGACGCCTAGATTTGCCAAACTGGGGCGTTTAGGGTTTTGTTGTCGTGCTCGGCCTGGGGGGTTTTGGAGGCACCGAACCACGACGCATGGCGTGCGTGTGGAGAGGGGAGGGAGGCGATGCTACTGGCGATGGCCGATCAGGAAATCATCTTGCGTTGAGGTAGCTGTTGGCGGCAGCGTTCCCGAGTATATGGGTTCGAACGAGATTTGTCTGCGTGAGCTAGCTGGAGGGGTTTGCGCATGAGGCTTGTAGTGAGGTGACGTGTTAAGTTTGAAGATTTTTTTTATTTTTAATTTAAAACCGTACAACTTCTAATTTGTATAACTTTTACATACGAGGTTGAAATTACGTGCGGTTTCTTGCATCGGGATTGAAATTAAATTTCTAATATTTTGGCGCCAGTTTGGATGGATATGGTGACTGTTCAAAATTTTGGGTTTAAATTGGATTTAAAGTCTATTTAAATTCAAAAGGTGAGTGTTTTAACCCACTCACAACTTTTAAAATTTCTTATGTTTGTTAAATTTATTTTTGATATAAGTAGAAATTTATTTATGATTGTTAGGCATACTTTTATTCATCATCTCAGTTAAATCGCATTTATTTCATTAAATTGCTATTTAATTTATTCATTGCATTTAAACTGCCAATTAAATTATTATTTAAACTTATCATTGCATATAAACTGCCAGTTAGATAGATTGTTTAATTTATTATTGAATATAAACTGTCAGTTATTACCTGTTAATTATTATATGCTCTATATTGATGTTTGTCGAAATTGGATGATGATTGAAATAAATGGTTAATGATTGATATTGGGTGAATGGATACTTTATTTTGATTGTTATAAACTGCAAGTCATTATGCATTTTATTCGTTCGGGATTGCGGTTTAAAATGATATAACTGTAAATTTTTATTTTAAATTACGGATTGAAATGATAAATATTCGTATCACTTGACCATAGGATAAAAATTTTATACAGACACCGTCGGTCTATATATATATAAATATATTTTTTTATATAAATATACAGCTAAAATTATTAAATTTAAGCTATGTATAAATTTGTTAAATAAAAATAAATAAGTTGAATAATGGAGTTTGATTATTTTATATTATATGGTTAAGTACATGTTAAGATATTGTATATATATAGAGACTTAATGATGTAAATCAATTAAGTTTGGAAGGTAAATTGGAAATTTATTTGGAATTAAGCTTATTTAAGAATTAAACTCCATAAATTGAAGTAAACGTATTAGACTTAAAATTTTAAAAGGTATGATATTTATAACTAAATTTTTGTTCAAGATTAATTAAATGAATATTTATAGTATAAATAAATTGAAGGAAACATTTAGTTGTTAGTAATTTGAGTTTTATTCTAAATGGTTATGGATTTATTATGGAAATATTTCAAAACTAAATAATAGGACAATGAATTGTTGAATAGAAATTTCCAACCTTAGTTTTGAAATTGTTAAATACTCAATGTTTGAAATATATCGAAATTCAAGTGGTTTATGGAAACTGAAAGTGATTTTCAATTTTATGGATTTAGACTTAATTTAAAATGAATAAAATTGTAAAGTCGTGGAGATCATTTTACTTTATAAACAAATTTTAAAATTCAAACTATTTTATTCTATAAACTGTTTGAATATCCAAACTATTTAAGTTTTGGAAGTTATGGTTTTAAAGCTATGAATTTCGAAGTATTATGTTTTGAAAAGTTATAATTCAAATGTTTGGTTTCGAGATATTATAAATTTTAAAGCGGTATGACTTTGGGAAAGAAATATACTTGAAATGAAAATGATATTATATATATTTGGGTTTTAATAAAAATAATATCAAAATGAGTTTGTATTTGAAATGGAAATGATATCGTATCTACATGGATTTGAAATGGATATTTTATTCTGGTTTTAAAGGTATAAACTATTTTGATAAGACCACGGTGTTATAATAACATTTGGTAGTTGAAGAGACCGGGATCGGAAGTTGTCATACTCTCTGCCAACTCGAAAAACCACTTTAGCAACCGTATACGCGGTGGAGATTCTAGAATGAAGTAGGATGGTGGCGGCGTTTCCTTTAAGGTAAATACGTAGACATAACTCCCGTGAGTTGGCATAAGGTGGCTAAAACAGGAGTGATTCTCGGGCAAATTGAGGTAGCACCTTTGATCGGACACATCCCTTCGATTTTTTTCTTTGACTTTTGGATTGATTCGGTGACCACTTTTGATTTTCTTTTTGGAGGTGTGGCTCGAGGTCGGCGGTAGCTGCGGCTATGCGTTACCACCAGCCCGGATGCGTAATTGGTATATCTACCCTGGCATTGCCTAGTTGTGCCGTGTCACCTACCCTATCGCGCCTTGTATGAGTTTAGTTTTCTCTCGTAGCCCATGGAGTATTTAGGGTAGTCTCCCGATCTGGAGATGCGTTGATAATGGATGGACTACTGGAACTATTACGTGTTAAGGTGGAAAATGTAAAGCCTTAACGCTATTTAAAAGTAAGTTTATTTTATAAATAAACATTATTATAATAGCAAAATATTACTACATAGTAAATAGTTTAAAGGATCCTTAGGAGATGTAAATCTCGAGCATCTCTTGAGTTACTACACTCATATTTACTTCTGTTGATGTAACTTACATAAGATTTTTTTAGTTCTGACTCGAGTGTTTTGCCTTTTCAATTCGCTCGGGTCAGTCCGAGCATTTCAGGATCGAAGACTTTATTTCTGAAGGACGAAGACAAGGATTCCGTTATTATTATTATATATTATATGGTTCCATTATACACCGTGTTCCGCTGCATTGACATTTATTGGTATATGAACTCTGATATTTATTGTATAAGGAAGAATCAAATGTTTTGTAAACAGTTTTATGAACTGTATATTGATTATTATATTTTATCCTTCCGCTGCGAGATTCTGTTTTGTTTTTTTCCTTCTCTGTTTTTCTTATTTACCTCATAACAACTCGCCCTTCCATATGGTTTGAATTGGCACGTGTGTCGATTTAAAGCGTGCAAAAAGGATGGATGTTACATCTGGTATCAGAGCTTTGGTTTAGCGATAAACCTTAGCTTTGTAGGGTCAGACTCTTCATTAATGGGGTTGAAATACCCTATGGGAGTCGCTGAGTGTATATATATGAGAGAGCATATTTGTTAGTGTTATAAAAAGGTTTTAATATTATGTTAATCTGTTCCGTTTTGTATTTATAAATTCTGGTTGGTGCATGAGACGCTATGACATCGATAGGGATTTCTAAACACTTAATAGGATAGACCGACATAATATTTGGTTTTAATATAGGTGAATGAAATAATTTCGCCCATTATATTTTCTATATATAAAATAAAATTTTATAAGTGATATATATTTTGGTTGCAAAATGTTAGGTGTTAGGTAATAAATTCATAAATAATAGTTGAAATAAGATTTGAAAAGTAAAATAAATGAATTTGGAAATTTAGAATCTAAGTCCCGGGGTTTTGAAATTTCTTTTGAATGATTTTGAAATATAATAATAGTATTATTTTGAAGTATTTTCTAATATTAACGTTTCAATATAATTCGAAAGAAATGTTTTAAAAAGGAAATTTGGAAAAGAAATAAATTATGTACTTCCCTCTTTGTCGCTGGAAAATAATTTCGGTGATGAGTGCACGCATCATCGACATTCATTTTCGAGTTTCGAAGTGGGAAGTCCACTGTAGTTGTTTTACTGCAGATTTCTTTTGATAAATAAATATAAATTTTAATTTTTTTAAATATAATTGGTTACATAAATTTGTAAGTATATACATTTATCCATTATTTTAAAATGATTTGAAAAATTAAGCCCTGTATTTAAATTTTTAAGTTTCCGTTAATTAACAGTTTCAATTATTGTAGTGAAGTGGAATGTAACTAATTAATAATTGGAACCTTTAATTAAAATAAGAGATAAGTTCTAAGTTATAAACGAAATTAAAAGAAATATGAAATTGTAACTTAATAAGCAAAGGATATAATTATTGAACATTTAATTAATCAAAAGGTGATAAGATAGACTTGTATGTTTTAATTACATTCTTAAAAGCATATTTATATAACTTACCAAATATTAAAAGTTGAATGTTTAATAAGAAATTGTAATGGAAATAGTACAAGCAAAGTATGTAATGAAGTATTCAATAAAAATTTATTTTATTCTTAAGAATTGATGTTGAAATTGTTATAAACCTAAGTATAATGTAAATCTCACTATAATTGTGACGCCCCACCTCTATACCCATGCTAGCCAAGAACACTACGGTGTAGTGCTGTTAACTAGCACGGAGAATAAGGCTGTTGAGGAGCGACCATCCATGTGATTGCTTATCACATGGTGGCTATAAATAATCTTCGGAAACAAATATAGAAATAAGCATAACACAAATTAGTCACAGACATCCATATCACAAAGGCGGAAAAGATATGAATATATAACTAACACATGAAAGTGTAGATCAGAGTAGTGGCCAAAAAGATCCACAATAATACAAAAGAATAGCAACATGTATTATACAAAAGAATACAACTATGAGTCTATATCTTAAGTGTATACAACAAAAACTGCTAATCTAAATAGTTAGACAAAAGTCAGAGTAGCAAATCCCGGGAAGAAGTCAAGCAGAAGCACCTGTAACATCTCGGTCTGACCCGAGTATTATTTAAGAAAATAATAAACGGATCAGTCTAGCTATAAATATCAGATGACATGGTATAAAATAAAAGATATGGCATAAACATAAAATATCCATACTGACATACTACTATAAGTACGCAAATGATGATCAACAGAAGATCAATCAATAAGAGATAAATCGATATCACAAGAATCTTCTCAAAGATCCAAAGATGGCATCATACCCTAAATTTGTACTCATAACAAGTCAATGCCATAAATTCCAGAAATCAACACAAGAAATCCAAAAATCACAGAAAAAGGGAAAGAGGCCTATCACATGATGGTCCAGAGACCATGGGGAGCTACCCCATATGGGTGAGTCGGAATCACCCAGATGAGGTCTAGGCTAACTAAAAAGCAAAACGGTATGTGTGAGTGGAATCACACAAATGGTGTCTAGCCTAACCTCGCAACAAAAAGGTATGTGTGAGTGGAATCACACAAATGGTGTCTAGACTAACCTTGCGGACAAAGAGATATGTGCGAGTCGGAATCACACCCATGAGGTCTAGTCTAACCTTGCAAACAAAGAGACATCGCACAATTGCTAGTCTAAATCATAAAATGATCGTCATGATCAGCGAGAAATGTCAATTACACTAAGCTAGTAAATATAAAAGTTTATCTTCATGTCCCATAACCACTTGCTTAACTTAAATATTTACGAACAAACTGTAAATCTTCACTAGAAAATTTTCACAAGAAGTTCAATCGAACAAGTCCAAGAATTAACCGACGAAGTGAACGCAAGCGTTTCATACCACTTGTTTTACTAAGCCGTTTAATTAGATTTCTCATCCGAGTGAGGTAAAGGTTTGTATATACTAGTAGATTGGAAAACGGTTTAAGAAAAGAGCTTTGTTATTGAAAATAGAGTTGAAATCATTTTGTTGAAAGAGTTTTGATATTTACTACTAGTATTGAAACCTTCATATTTCTAAAGTTGTTATCCCGCCTTTTTAGCAAGGCCGTGATACAATAAAATCAACCAAGAAGCCAAAGATAGTTTGTCTCGAAGAATGGTCAACTCAGCATCTCAACAGAGCAAGTTCTGTTGATTGTTTTTCAGATAAGATCCCCTACGGAGGGGGTCCGGGGGGGTGGCAACCCCCCAAGGTGGGGGTGCGGGGGCAACGACCCTGCTACCGGGTTCGACCTAGTGAAGACCTAAGGGTGGATAGGATCGAGCGATCTACGAGTATAAGGGGTCGAGCGACCTAGAGGTGTTCGCGACCTAACTACCTAAACAAGGTCGAGCGAGTTAAGGTGATGCGCGACCTAACATGTCTCGCGACTTAACGAAGGCAAGGCCGAGCGAGTTAGGGTGATGCGGGACCAAGTGGAACACGCGACCTAAAGGGTAAACGACCTAAGGTCCAACGACCTAACACATTCGAGCGACCTAATGGTTTAAAGGCCTAACCCATCTGAACAACTTAAGGTCATACGACCTAAAGGGGAACGACCTAAGGTCACGCGAACTAACGAGGTAGGCAAGGCCGAGCGACCTAAAGGGGCACGACCTAAAGGAGAACGACCTACGACTTACGACCTTGCGACCTAACTCCGAGGCGAATTTTCTACTAGAACGACCTAATTCCGAGGCAGTGCGACCTAAATGCAGGTTTTCACCAAAATCACTAAAAGTTGGAGTTTTTCGCCAATCCAATCTAAACCAAATGCATATGTACATGCTAAAGTGATGGGGAATCATTCCCAACGGTCCAATATAGTTATAGACTAGAATTGCGAGATAAAAATCTCACCTTTGCACAAATTCAATGAAGAAGAAGCTTGAAGTCAATAGAGAAGCAACTACAAGCTTGAATCCAATGTCTTTACTTTGATTTTGGAGTTGGATGTTGAATTTGCTAATGAACTTGGGCTTGGAATTTTAATTTCCCTTTCCACTCACCATTAATGCTAAAACTAGAGTTAGGTAGGAATTTATGAAGAGATGAGGAGAAGGGGTTGGAACTTAGGTTTAATAGGCTAAACCAACCCAAAGTCCAAAGCTGGAAAAGTTAGTGAAATTCCACTAACCCCAAACATATCAAATTTTGTACTTAAAAAGATTGTAAACGGCATTTCGAACTCAATGGAAGTGGTCTCGGGTCCTAATTTGACCGTTTGAAAAAAGTAGCTTTTCGGACCAGTATCCAATTAACGACAAAATATTTAAATAAAATATTTAAATATAAAATCGATAAATATGCGGGTTGTTACAATAATGGAATATGATAGAAGGTAAAATGTTGTAAGTAAGTAATTATAGACTTAAGTAAATGTTGAAGTTAATTATTTAAATAAGCAGAAAGATGAATAATGTAATAAATGAGGGTAATATAATAAAAAGAAAATTTCATGATATGGGCAAGTGAAAATGGGACTTTGTTAGAAATAAATAAAAGTAAATGAAACTATAAGAAATAAAAGGAAAATTAAATAGATAAAAATAAATGGAATAAAAAGGAAATCAAACCATAAAGTATGAAAGAAATGTTTAAGAATGAATTTAATCTATTTTCTGAATTGGTTGATTGTTGTTTTGGTTTATGGTTGTTTGGGCAAGGATACCTTAAAGTTGTTAGAATGAATAAACAATCTATTTAGTTCCATCTAAGACTGTGGAGTAAATGGTGCACTTAGTAGTTTATTTTTCATTCTGTACAATTTGAAGTTTTGAACCCAAACAACTGTTTGTTTTGTTTGAATGAATGATTGAATTGTGTTGATTCTGTATGAAGGTTGTATTCTGTTTGTTGCAATTGGTTGTTGAATTGATTATTTGTTGGTGGTTGAACAACTTAAATATTTCATTCTATATAATTTCTTACTCTTATCAGATTACATAAGTGAAATACATGTTATGGAAGCAATCGCTACTACTTTTGGTTTCATAATTAAGCGTTAATTTCCCGACAAATAGGTACGCTTTTGGATTACGGTTTATAGCATTATTATATTTTTCCCGGGTTGGGATATATATTATTTTGGTAAATATATGTTATATATTGTTATTTTGATATTATATTTTCTCCCAAGCCTTTCCATACAAAGGAGACTCTGCCGAAATTTTCCGTAAATTTTGGACTTAGAAATATTTAAAAAAAAATGTTTCTCAAACTTTATAAATTTAAATATAAAAAGATTTAATGGTTATAAAGTGGTATATTTTATCTAAATTAATTAATTTTATAAATTTAATTGGTTATAAAGTCAATGTTTTGGATAAGATATATTGATTTCTTAATTCTTCTTTTCCCTTCTTTTCCTTTTCGACGACGAAAAGTTTTAAGTGGGGGAGAGTGTAACGATCCGTAAATTTCGTTAATTAAATTTGTCATTTTAATAAGATATTGGAATTAAATTTAGGAAGAAATGGAAAAGGTTTATAATTAATAATGAAGCGAATGTTGAAAATGGAATGAAACCATGAAAATTTAAGATAAGTATTAACTGTTGAAATGAATTTACGAATAATTGAAGTAATGTAAATTGTTATACTAGGCTATGATTTGAATATAAGAATACAAAGGTAAATAGTGAATTAATTAAATGAATTAATATATGTTATTTATTTAGTGTATTGAATAAATTTGGTAATCCTATTGCAATTAATGGTAATAATGTTGATATAAGCTAATAAATTAAATTTCAATGCACTGTCCATTAAGGGATGCAATGAAATGGGATTTATGTAAATGTATACAAGGTTTTACATCAAATGGAAATTATTTGTAATAAGTGGATGTAAATATTGAATCAACTTATGAAATAAATCTAAAGGTTATGTTTGGTTAGAATATAGGCGAACGAAATTAGTTGTATGGAAATAAATGCCAACATTGATTATAAGTAATAAAGGCTAATTTATGTGACTAAGAATAACGGTAATGTTTATTTAGGTTACCTATTCAATTAGTTTGTTAATTGAAATTTGAGATAAATTGTAATAAACGTAAATAAATGTTATATTTGTGTGGAATGTAATACAATGGTCAGGAGTGTTAGAATGGATATATTAAAGTAATGAATGGGAAAAACAAGGTAACTAAGTTTATATAGTAGTATTGAACTTAATAAAGGATTTGAATTTAACGAATCAATTGATATATGTTTATTTCTTTAGCATGTGCATAAAATTTGGAAATCAAATTGCAATTAAAGGAACTTAGGTAGTACGTTATTTGGAAATAAATTTAATAAATACATTAAGGGAATGTAATATAATTCACTGTTAATTATACGTATAAAATGTCAATTTATTTAATAGCAAGATTTTCAATCAATAAACGGATCTATTGAGATTTCAATTCATAAATTAATAACATTTAATGTGAAATCAAGTACAATTATTTGACTTAATTTGTGCGGATAGGGTAGGTGTGATTTGTCATTTAAAATGGTTAATTTTATAAGATGTAGTTAATGCTAATCCTATTTATAATATGACAATAGGCTAATTTAAAGCAAGATTTAATTGAAGAAAAATTTCAGTAATTGAATTTATTGCGAATAAATGAAATTAAATATGATGGTTTGTGAAATAATTTATGTAATAATTTTAAATCCAATGGTAAACCCTTCTATTTGAAATTAATGAATAGAATAATTATGGGTTAATTTAATTTAATGGAGATTTTGGAAATTCTATCTATAATTTTGAATTTTATGAAATTGAGGATTTATATTGATTTATCTTCTCTAAATTGACATTAAAAAAATTGTTTAAATCATTAAAAATGTTTGAGAATTATAAAGTGACAAAGATTGCAAATTTCAGAATTTAAACGCGAAATTTGATTTAATTAATTTAGTATTTATTTATTTAATTAATGGAAAAATAGCCATTTTGGACACTGATTCGGATTTCGACGAAACAAGTTTAATCGGATCCATAACAGTGAATTATTGTAGGATTTCAAGTTTCGTATCCATCGGACTTGTCGTTTGATCGTACGGACTCGAAACGCCTTGAAATCGATTAATTGAAATCAATTTGAAAATATTGTTTTTAGCATAACTTCTTCATATGATGAAATTTGAACCCGAATCATTTTCCATTGCGTTTAAAATATTTTAAAACACCTATTTTGATATATGGGTTGACCCAATTTCGTTCCGGAGTCGAAACGGGCTTTTTGGGCCACTTTGTCGTTCGCGCGTATTCAACCCGATCCATTCATTCTATTTCAACTTCCTCTATAAAATATCCTACTATAAACCCTAGCCTCCTTAATCCTCAGTTGTCTGTACATACATCTCAACTCTCCCCTCCTCGATGGCAGACAACAAATTCCAGATCCAATTTCAAATCAATCCAAAGCATAAATTTCAAAGTCCTCAGAAAAATTTGAAAAAAATATATGTTGAATCTCTCGACTAACGTAATTCACTTGTTGTGTTCGTTTTTTGATTCATTTTATCGTTTGATCGGAAATTATGTTTAATTCCCAGCCATTCGTATGTCATCATGCTTGATCAACGGTGGATCGTCGTTGTTTCGTAGATCGGGAAGCTTGAGAGCATAGAGGGGACCTAGAGCCACCGATCCATTGGTTTACTTTGACTCGACGACGCCTAGATTCGCCAAACTGGGGCGTTTAGGGTTTTGTTGTCGTGCTCGGCCTGGGGTGTTTTGGAGGCACCGAACCATGACGCGTGGCGTGCGTGTGGAGAGGGGAGGGAGGCGATGTTATTAGCAATGGCCGATCAGGAAATCATCTTGCTGGAGGTAGCTGTTGGCGGCGGCGTTCCCGAGTATATGGGTTCAAACGAGGTTTGCCTGCGTGAGCTAGTTGGAGAGGCATGCGCATGAGGATTGCAGTGAGGTGACGTGTTAAATTTGAAGATTTTTTTTCTATTTTTAATTTAAAACCGTACAACTTCTAATTTGTATGACTTTTGCATACGAGGTCGAAATTACGTGTGGTTTCTTGCGTTGGGATTGAAATTAAATTTCTGACATTTTGGCGCTGGTTTGACGAATTTGGAGACTGTACAAATTTTGGGTTTAAATTGGATTTAAATTCAATCTAAATTCAAAAGGTGAGTGTTTTAACCCACTCACAACTTCTAGAATTTCTTATGTTTGTTAAATTGATTTTTGATATAAGTAGAAATTTATTTATGACTGTTTGGCATACTTTGATTCACCATCTCTGTTAAATCCCATTTATTTAATTAAATTTCTATTTAATTTATTCATTGCATTTAAACTGCCAATTAAAGTGTTATTTAAATTTATCATTGCATATAAACTGCCAGTTAGATAGATTGTCTAATTTATTATTGAATATAAACTGTCAGTTATTACCTGTTAATCATTATGTGCTCTATATTGATATTTGTTTAAATTGGATGATGATTGAAATAAGTGTTTGATGATTGCTATTAGGTGAATGGATGCTGTATTTTGATTGTTATAAACTGCAAGTCATTATGCATTTCATTTATTCGGGATTGCGGTTTGAAATAATATAACCGTAAATTTTTATTTTAAATTACGGATTGAAATGATAAATATCAGTATCACTTGACTATAGGATAGAAAATTTTATATAGACACCGTCGGTCTATATATATACATATACATATATATATATAAATATTTTTTATATATATAAATATATAGTTCAAATTATTAAATTTAAGCTATGTATAAATTTGTTAAATAAAAATAAATAAGTTGAATAATGGAGTTTGATTATTTTATATTATATGGTTAAGTACATTTTAAGATATTGTATATATATATAGGGACTTACTGATGTAAATCAATCAAGTTTGATGGTAAATTGAAATTTTATTTGTAATTGAGCTTACTTAAGAATTAAACTCCATAAGTTGAAGTAAACGTATTAGACTTAAAATTTTAAAAGGTTTGATATTTACAACTGGATTTTTATTTAAGATGAATTAAATGAATATTTCTAGTATAAATAAATTGAAGGAAATATTTAGCTTTTAGTAATTTGATTTTTATTTTAAATGATTATGGATTTATTATGGAAATATTTCAAAACTAAATAATAGGTCAATGAATTGTTGAATAGAAATTTCCAACCTTAGTTTTGAAATTGTTAAATACTCAAAATTTGAAATATATTGAAATTGAAGTGGTTTATTGAAACTGAAAGTGATTTTAAATTTTATGGATTTAGACATAATTTAAAATGAATAAAATTGTAAAGTCGTGGAAATTATTTTACTTTATAAAGAAATTTTAAAATTCAAACTATTTTATTCTCTATACTGTTTGAATATCCAAACCATTTAAGTTTTGGAAGTTATGGTTTTAAAGCTATGAATTTCGAAGTATTATGTTTTGAAAAGTTATAATTCAAATGTTTGGTTTAGAGATATTATAAATTTTAAAGCGGTATGTCTTTGGGAAAGAAATACATTTGAATTAAAAATGATATTATATATATTTGGGTTTTCATAAAAATAATATCAAAATGAGTTTTTTTTTGAAATGGAAATGATATCGTATCTATATGGATTTGAAATGGACATTTTATTCTGGTTTTTAAGGTACAAACTATTTTGACAAGTCCATGGTGTTATAATAACGTTTGGTTGTTGAAGAGACTGGGATCGGAAGTTGTCATACTCTCTGGCAACTCTGAAAACAACTTTAACAACCGTGTATGTGGTGGAGATTCCAAAATGAAGTAGGATGGTGGCGGCGTTTCCTTTGAGATAAATACGTGGACCCATTTCCCGTGAGTTGGCATAAGGTGGCTAAAACAGGAGCGATTCTCGGGCCAATTGAGGTAGCACCTTTGATCGGACACATCCCTTCGATTTTTTTCTTTGACTTTTTGATTGATTCGGTGGCCACTTTTGATTTTCCTTTGGGGGTGTGGCTCGAGGTGGGCGGCAGCTGCGGCTACGCATTACCACCAGCCCGGATGCGTAATTAGTATATCTACCCTGGCATTGCCTAGTTGTGCCGTGTCACCTACGCTATCGCGCCTTGTACGAGTTTGGTTTTCTCCCGTAGCCCGTGGAGTATTTAGGGTAGTCTCCCGATCTAGAGATGCGCTGATACTGGATGGACTACTGGGACTATTACGTGTCAAGGTGGAAAATGTAAAGCCTTAACGCTATTTAAAAGTAAGTTTATTTTATAAATAGACATTATTATAATAGCGAAATATTACTGCATAGTAAATAGTTTAACCGATCCTTAGGAGATGTAAATCCCGAGCATCTCTTGAGTCACCGCACTCATATTTACTTCTGTTGATTTAACTTACATAAGATATTTTTAGTTCTGACTCGAGTGTTGTTTCTTTTCAATTTGCTCGGGTCAGTCCGAGCATTTCAGGATCGAAGACTTTATTTCTGGAGGACGAAGACGAGGATTTTATTATTATTATTATTATTATATATTATATGGTTCCACTATACACTGCATTCCATTGCATTGATATTTACTGGTGTATGAACTCTGATATTTATTGTATAAGGAAGAATCAAATGTTTTGTAAACAGTTTTATGAGCTGTATATTGATTATTATATTTTATCCTTCCGCTGTGAGATTCTGTTTTGTTTTTTCTTTCTCTGTTTTTCTTATTTACCCCATAACAACCCGCCCTTCCGTATGGTTTGAATTGGCACATGTGTCGGTTTAAAGCGTGCGAAAAGGCTGGACGTTACACATTTGTAAAAGTCAAACTGTCTTAGAAATGCATTGTCAGACATTCATCTATACAAGTTCGTTTTGGGACTGAACGAAACTGAAGGAACTTTCCTCGGCTATTACTTGGCGAGAAGCCCTTATGGTTTTGAGGTTTTTCGTAAGAAAGACACCACTGCTACAATATAGTGAATCGGGAGTTTATCCCCGATTAATCAGCAAGTAGTCCCTCATTATTATCGTCTCAATATCTCTGTCTTCAATTATCTTCAATCTTCAAACTTATAAATTGGTTCAAATTGGGTTTCGGATAGGAATCATCCAAATTTGACCCCGGTTCCTTCGAAGCCAATCATCGACTTAAAAGATTTTAAGTTCATATGTGGATATTAGTCATTAATGAATTACTTTATCTTCTACTTAAATCAAATATCTTTCTTAGATATATTCTCTTCAATCTGTTCCATTTTCTTTTCAAATGTATATGGAATCATTAAGCCTTATTTATCAAATCATTTGGTTTATTTAAACCTTTCTTAAATTTTGGAATAATTCCAAATCATTTTCCCTTTTATTTACGAAAAATTTTACAAATCATTTATAGCTTTCAACTTAGGGAAAATATTCCAAATCATTTATTAAATATTAATCAAAGGTTTCTTTCTTAACTTCAAATATTATTCTTGTGAATCGAAGATTTTCATAACAGAGCACTACTGTCACTTTAGATGTGGTAAATTTCACCTCTAGGGACTAATAGAAAGTAATCCTACATCATGACGATCTTTGCCATCAATGATCTTTGTCTACAGTATGTTCTATTTCAAAAATTAGTTTGAAGGGGTTTTCGAATAGGAATCACTGAAATCCCATCCCGGTTTTTCAAATAGGATTCCCCCAAATCCAATCCCGGTTCCTTCGTATGAATCATCGAATAAAAGGTGTTAAGTAGTAAATTAACAAAGAATTAGTTTTTGTTTCTTTTATCTTGGAAAAACTTAAATATGATCTTTTAGAGCATCTAGGCTGCAACAACTTGTTATTTTCTTCCATTTGCATCCGTACATGTCCGACTTGAATTGCTCAAAATATCGCATTTTAATGAAATTTGAAGCAAATAAAATCGTCACAAAATATCAGACACGTAAATATCAGAATAACTCACGGTGGAATAACCATAGTAGTTCATGAAGCTACTACAACAATATCTCAAAACAAAATACATAATATCAGTCTAGAAAAAACAATAGAAATCTCAAATACATATAAGTTCACTAGTACAAGAGCTGAAATAGATGAACTGAAATAGAAATAGATGAATAACTAGATAACAGAATCTCCAGCGATTCCTAGCTCCAGAAAGAGAAATCCAAAGCTGTAAATTGTGACGACCCGACTTCCTATCTCCAGGAAATCGCATCATCTTTAAGAAAGAAAGGGATAGAAAAGAGAAAAGATAGAGAAGAAGAAAGAAACAACATCAGAATCTAAACAGCGGAATGAATAAATTATGTTCATCACATAATACATTTCATAGTATTATATACAACAGAGATACACAGCTAAAAACAACACATACTAGACAGTTATAAACACCTGTCTAGTTATACAACTCAAAGACAAATGACTCAAAGAAATCTACACAGTGGAATACTATATATATCTACACGCAGAAGCCTCCTGCTCCATTGCTCCTCCATAATTCGTCAAAGCTAACCTGAATCCCTTGGCTACTCCTAAAATTTGAGTACCCAAGAGTTTAAGAAAAACAGAATAAACTCCGGGACAGACATGGGTCTGGTGTGAGTAAACGGTTAAAGTTGCTTAACTTTAAAAACCTTTTGAAAGAAAAGGTATCACGTAAGACTTCCCACTCATAAACATGGAAAAAATTTTACCTTACGCTAGCCAAAACATTTGATAGGAAATCCGATGATATTATAATAGTGTCTAAGGTTTTCAAATAAATATGAAATAGTCAAATTTGTTACATTTATTAAATTCCAGCTACTAGCCACAAAAGTGGGTAATACAATCAAATCCGATGGCACTTATTGGATTATGGATTCCATACAATGGCAGGGCTACTATGGTACCGCCCATCACAGTACGTGGCCTAGGTCACCGTACCGAGGAGTACGCCTGCTCCCCTGCAACACAAAACCGGACCCATTCCTTACCGAACAGTTCCAAATAAGACAACCCCGGCGGATGTAGCTATTCAACCGCCCACACGGCCGAAATAAAAGGGACCTCTAGACAGGGGTAAATCTTACTCTCAAGTGGGGGCTACCCACGAAGCCTTGCTGCACCTCCCTTGTTTTAGCCATTCTCGGTTGATGAGGCTTGAGGCTACGATTACCTTTAGTGAACACATCACTTAGAATGCTCATCGTCCACCTGACGATGTTCTGAAAGCATTCAATCCATACAAGTTCGTTTCGGGTTCGAACGAAACCAAAGGCATTATCTCGCTACACTCATTTTGGAATCACCCTCAGAGTTAACGAAAATAACCCTTGCACTCTAAATCTTCATCTCGAACCTATAAGAACTAGTTCCGTCAAACTCGTCACGGAATCACCCCAGAGTTATACTGACGTTTAGTCATTACACCTCGAGTCTTCACAAAGCTCCACTTTGATTCACGACCTAACGTAATTGGAATCGACGTGGTTTTCGGATATCCAAATATGGAAACCTGATCCCGGTCTCATCGAAATCCAAAACGTATCTTTTAGGTCAAGTTGTTTAAAGTTAAGCAATTAAATTCAACTATCTAAATACACACAGAAAAGATAATTCTCAAGTCACAGTTGATAACCACATATAAACAGATGATTTATAATAAAATAGGTAATCCACATCATTATCACAATAGATAATCTATATTACCATCCTAATGCAACCAAGCATTCATATCACACAATATTACTTATCTCATTTCTGAGATTACATCCATACAAGACAATCAATTTCATCCATTCATACATAAGCAAATGATTTACTTAATCACAACATAATTAATTTGAAATGAATTAAATTAACTATCTCTATCTCTAATTAATTTAAAGTGAATTAAATTAATTACTTCATCTATTAATTAATTTAAAATTAATTAAATTAATTTACCTTCATCAAAATAAATCTTGCTTACTTATCCGTTAATTAAACCAATTAATTAATCATCTTCTTAATTAATTAACTCTTAATCAAGTAATTAATTCTTAATTATTCTTATTAATCATATTAATAAATGAATCTTAATTACTTACTTCCATCAATTAATTAACTATAATTATTCACATTATCTCTTAGTTAATTACATTAATAAATCATGCTTAAATTAATTGCTTTCAATTAATCAAATTTAATAAATACATACAGTAATTATTTATTCTTAATTAATTCTTAATTACTTTAATTGCTCTTAATTTCTTTTATAAATTCTTTGATTTATTACACCAAGTAATAAACCTTTAATTACTTTATCAAGTAATTATTTAAAATTACTTCTCAATCGGTAATTTACTTTATCCCAATTACCTCCAGTAATTTATCAATTACTTACCTTAAGTAATTTGCCTTATCAAAACTCATTAAGTAAACATACTTAATCATTTATCAAGTGACTATATTTAATTAGTTAACAAATTAATTAACTTACTTGATCACACTTATCTCATCAATTATAATCGAGTAATTTATCCCTTAATTACTTGTTAACCAAATTAATCTTTAAATAACAGATTAATTATCTTCAACTCTTAATTAATAAACCTTAATTATTAATCAATCCTTTAACACAAAGTAATCAATCACTAATTACTTTTATAATTAATTAATTAACCTTAATTAACTAATTAATTATCTCTTAATCATTAATTAATAAAACTTAATTATTAATTAACAACCTTAATTTCAAACTAACTAATCCGTAAATAAAATTAATTAATCCTTAATTATAATTAATTAACATTAAATAATATTTAATTAATTTCTAATTAGCTTGTATTATAGATTAATAACACTTTTTAATTATTAATTAAGAAACCAAATTATTACTTAACAAAACCTTTATTAAGTATTAATTAATTACTATTTTAATTAACCCTTAATCACTTAATTAATAAGTAATTACAATTTAATTAATCATTAGACATAAATTAAATTATCATAATTATTAGTTAATTAAATTACTTAATCAACCCTTTTTAAAATAATTAAATTAATTAATTAACTTAAATTTCTTAATTAACTAATTAATTATAAATCATTAACACTTAATTAATATTTAAGATAAACATTATCTTTAATTAACTTTGAAAAAACTTTACTTATCTTAATCATTAATTAGTTAAAATATTGTAACAACCATAGATTTTGACTATATATTTAAATTTGAATTTATTTCATTTTGAAATTATTTTAAATTTGTTTTATTTGTGTGATATAATTTCTAAACATTTTTAAAATGATAATATAATTTGTCCAAAATTTACTGTATTTATTTCCTATTTTTAAAGGCTGTTTTCTAATTTTCTGCCATTTTCTTCATTTTAAATTTGTTTATTTTATTTAAAAAAAAATTTATTTGTGAAAATTCATCTATAAATATTTTTAAAATAATAATATAATTTTTCCAAAAATTACTGTGTTGATTTCCTATTTTTAAGGGTTGTTTTCCCATTTTCTGCATTAAAATTTTATATTTAAATTAAATTTTAAATATTTATTTTGTGAATACATTTGTATTTTATGTTATTATTTATGTTAAAAATACTTTACAAGCTTATATGAATTTTCTAAAAATTATTTCATTTAACTTCAAATTTTGCAAGTCGAGTTCACTGTTTTAACTATTTTTCTTAATTTTACTTTACATAATTGATAAATATTATATATATCTGTATATTTGTTAAAAATTTCGAAATCTTATCTGATATTATTATTATTTCAGCTACATAAATTTATATAAATAATAAAAGGTAAATTGAAAGGGTTTGTGACCTTTTGTTTCCTATGGCTTTTGATTTTCCCACCTTTTCACATTTTAACTTAATTTTTCCATCAATTAGCCATAACTACTCACATAATTCAGCTGCCTACCTCCATTCTTCATTCACGTACATCTTTTTCCTCCTTCCTGAAAAAAATTTCGGCCTCCTCTTGATTGAGAAGTTTGGTAAAATTCTATTTCTTTTTATCTTCTTTTGTTCACTTATGTTGATTTTTCTAGTTTGATTTTGCACTTGCTTCACCTCATGTAGGTTCAACCATGCCACCTTGCTGCCTAGCTGCCTCCACCACCTGATGACACACCTCCAGTACCTCCAGCACCCACGGCCACAGTACCACAGTGGACCCCACTCCTCTGGCCGTGACACCTAGGGCCTTGGCCGAGCCTAATTCATGGCCCAAAACCCGTGTGTATGCATGATTTTGTGTTCTTGCCTTCACCCACCTTTACACCATCACTCAAACTCATGTTAGGCCGACCTTAGCAACCCAAACCTGACCCTAAATCATTGTCTTAGACCTGTACTCTACCTCTGGCCGAGCCTATGAGGTGTCGGAAGCAAGTGCAAAGCATTTGAGCTTTGTTTTATGAAGTTATTTCAAGCATCGTTTATCGTATTTTTGGTCTGAAACCTTATAATTGTTATATTGTTTGTTTGATTTGTATTCAAGGGAATTAATCCTTGGCTCCTCCATTTCGTATCTACATCGTGCTTTCGTGCTTGTGTAGATCCCGTTGTGCAATTCGTCGTTGTGTCATCAGCTCAAAACAGTGAGTAAATCTCACTAGACTAATATGTACTTATGTAGTGATAAACTGACATCACCTGAATCTGTAAATGCATATCATCCTGTTATAACTGCTATATCATATTCATATGATGTTCACACCTATATTTACACCTATTATATCATATGTTACTGTTACTTCATGATATTCTGTTACTTTCATCAGTTTATCACACTGCAAGTTCCATGTAGGCTAGAATCACTATGGGTTGAAATGATACATACCCGAACGGACTTTAGAAAAGGAGAAAATCGTTATGGGCTGAAATGATAGGCCTGAATGATTTTCAATCATTTTCTTTTACTTGGGATTGCGGGTTTGAAATGATCAAGAAATGATCAAACCCGGGTTTTCTTTGTAAATTACGGGTTGAAATGATATATTACCCGTATCACTTTACCTAGGCTAGAAAATGAAATACAGACCCGTTGTTAAAATATGTTTTTCTAAAAAAATTTAAAATATTTTAGAAATGTAAATATTATAATATATGATTAGATTTGATTAAAAATGATTTTTGTAAAGCATTATTGATTTTCTGAAAATTTATAAGTGAAATAAATAAAGGGTAAAGTTAGAAATCTGAAATGTAAGTTATTTTGGAAATTATAATTTGGTGATAAATGGTATTTAAATTAAATATTAAAATGTGATAAATTATGATATTTTGAATCAAATGAATTTAAAATGATTTTGTAATACATTAATGATTTTTGAATAAAGTTAAATGTGAAACGAATGAATGTTTATGTTGAAATTTTGAAATATAACTAAAATTGGAAATTTGTGAATTTGGCTTAAAAGTGAATTTTAAGTTAAGTAAATAAAAATGAAATTAAGTTATATTTGAAAATTTTAAACTTAAGTTTTAAGTTAAATTTAATTTAATGAATTTGAAATTTTATGTTGGAATTTAATAAGTGAATTATTATTAAATTTTGATTTTTGAATGGAGATTTAACTTTATAAAATCATGAATATAAGGGTATTTGAATGATTGTTTTAAAAGTGAAATTGTATGATTTTATAAGTTAAAAATGATTTAAATAAAAATATAATTATTTGTGAAATTATACTGAATATTTGAAGTTAATTAACTGCATTTCAAAAACGCTATTAATACTAATGTAAATGATAACACAGCATTTGTAAATGCTGTAGTTGATAATAATGAACCAAATGGCTAAGTTTAATTAAAGGCTATCATAGCATTTTTGTAAATGTTATAATTTTTGAATTTAACTAAGTTTTATTTGAAACTAATGTAACCCTACCACAGCATTTTTTTATGCTATCTTTTGTTAAATTGAACTGTTTTGAATGTAACTTTCTGTAGCAATTTCTAAATGCTGCGAAAGTTGAATTTTCATCTGTTTTAATAAATTAAGTGGATAAATGAATTTTGAAAGACTAAAATTTTGTAAATTTAATAATTTAATTATTAAATATAATAACATCATTTTATGATTTAAAATGAAGTAATTTGTTTGGAAATATAAACTATTTTGAAATGTGTTTTGTAATGGTATTTAAATTAAATAAAAATGAATGTGGTTTGGAAGATATTATATTTTTATATTTTGAAATTTTGAATGATATTGAATTTTGAAATGATATTTGATTTTGAAGTATAAAATACCATTTTGAAATTTTAACCACGGGATGTATTTAATTTATAGTTTAACTGATTCTTAAAGGATGGGCGATCCCAAGCATCCTTTAAGTTATTGTGTACTTCTACTACAGTTCACTTGAGTTGGTTTACATTATATAAGTATATATTGTCCTGACTCGAGTGTTTTGTGTTTTACTTTACGCTCGGGACAGCCTGAGTATTCACAGCTTTGGATTCTCTTTCTGGAGCTGGTCTTTGCTGGAGTTTCTGCTTATCTAAATTTATATCTACTCTCTGTTTCAGCTGTTCTAGTTTATCTCATGTATTAGTGAACTTCTATGTATTTGGGATTTCTATTATGTTGTTTTCAGACTGTATTATGTATTTGGTTTGAGACTCTGCCGTAGTAGCTTCATGAACTACTATGTATCTTATTTCCGCTGCGAGTTATTCTAATATTTCTATGTCTGTGATTCTGTGATTGTATTTCATTTGCTCCAAATTTATTTACAACGCGGTATTTTGAGCAATTCAAGTCCGACATGTGCGGATGCGAATGGCTGAAAATATCGAGTTTTTACAGTTGGTATCAGAGCTTTTGTTTTAGGCAATCCTTAGCCTGCGGAGCAAAAACTCATTAGAGATAGGGTAGAAATACCCTACAACGAGTGAAATCAATCTCAGAATCCTTTCCTTGTGAGAGAACGTATTTTCGAAGTATAAAATGATTTCCAAATGATTTTTAAATGATTTTCAAAGATTATTTTGGTATAAAATTTTTCTTATTTTGGAATCAAGATTTTTTTGAACTTCATTACTTCTGTATCCACCTTGTTAGAAATCTCTTGGTTAGGATTCTTATTGATTAAGATTCCTTGAACCGTGGAACGCTCCTACTTGTTTTGAAATCCAGTCTTGTCTTCCCTATTTTACCCTTTGGATTTTGGCATTCCGTAACCCCACTTTGGAATGACCTCTCTACAGAGCGGTGATTCCGTAAATCTTTGAATGATTTATAAAGGGGTGAAATTCCTTTATAATTGGCATTGATTCACCGGAGATTTCTGTATCCTCGGATGTCGATGCTATCTATCGCCTCCTCTATTTGGTAAGTAAATTATCTCATCTTCGTTTGAGTTTATCTTCGAACTAGAATTCTATTTGATTAGAGTTCCTCTAATTTTAAATCTTTGTTTGTTTGCAATCCTTCCTTGAATCATCCTTTGGAAATTTGTGTTTGGTTGTATTTTGAAATTGTGCATACATCAAAATTATTAAGGATGACCATATTTTGTATATAAAAAGTGAAATGTTTCCGATAAGGATTATATACCTATTAAAACGAAAATTGGAAGCTTTGAAAGGATTTGAAATTTTGAAATTTATAAGAAACGTGATTTATACAAAAATGATTTATACTGAAGGGTTTTGAATTTGAATTTCGAGGAATCGAATTCCGATGTTTTGAAATCGGTTTTAAGATTTTGGAAAATATATGATAATAATATGATTTAAAGATATATTTTTTTTCAAATAAGAAATGTTTCAAATGTATTCGAATGAATTTCAATGATTTCTAAGGAATTTCAAAGAAGTTTTTCAAAGTTAATTGAAGTCCAGAACTCACTTATGTCGTTAGAAAATAATTTCGGTGATGAATGCATGCATCATCGACATTGATTTTCGAGTTTCTGAGTGAGGGAGAGGCCACTATAGTAGCTTTTCTATGCGAGTGATTTTGTGAAACCAATTTTGATTTTATATTTCGAAGTATGGTTTGATATTCGAATGATAGATCCGTAAATACATATATATTTAAAATGATTTAAAGTAAGTCGGTGTTCAGTCCTCGAGATTCAGATTTGTTTTGTTATAACCTTATCTATTGGAACTGATTTACTGATTTGTTAGTGATTTCCCACTCTTGGATTTGAAAATATGATTTCTTCGACTATTTTGAAGGTTTGAGCACTTCCAAATCAACTTTAACTTTTCAAAGCTAAGAAATTTTGAAAGGTATAAGGTATTTGATAAAGAATATAAGTTTAGTTTGTATGTTTCAAGTATGAAATAATATGATTTGTATACGTAAACTACTGATTTGAGAACTGTTGATTTGAAAAGGTACTCAATTTTGAAAAATGAAATCTTATATAATCGAAATTTATATAAGTGTGATTTGATATATTATTATTTTGGAAAGTATTTGATTTGAAATGAAATCTTATATATAATGGACTTTATATAAGTATGATATTTGAAAGTGATTTTGAAAGGTACTATATGATACATATTTTCAAAGTAAAGATATGGAAAGTGCCTTCTGCTTGATCTCCGCTTTGTGGCCACACTGTGGATTAATTCTATCGATATTATGTCTTTGATTTGGGTTTTCCGAATATGATACTCGAGTGTCCATCGAATTCCATGGCGATCCCCGTGGTCTTATGATCGCGACTACATAGCGCACCTGCCTGGCTGAGCTGGCCTGGGAGTACGGATCGTTTCCTGGGGGATCCAGGCGTAACCATTGTGTATCCTGCATTCTACTCGTCATCATGGCGTAACTCGCAGGGCTGAGAAAGCTTATGGATACGGATTGTTTCTTGGGGGATTCAGGCGTAACCATTGTGTATCTGCGATCCATGGTTAGAGTGGTTTGGTTGATTTGTTTGGATTGTACTTTCCATATCTTTTTTTAAAAAGAGTTTTCTAGTATTTTCACTGCGTGTTGAAACAAGTCTACTAAGTACCTGGAGAAGTCTAGCTTTGCGCCTGATCAACGCACTGCCAGAATCTACAGGAACGAGGATAAACTTGTTAAGACATCAAGTTATAAAAGTATTTTGATAAAGTATTATATAAAGAATATTTTGATCAGTTATTTTGCCTTCTAAAAATTTAAAATGTTTTAAATATTATTTACTTTGAACCATCAGATTTGAATCAAATGACTATTCATCATACTAAAAAAAATTATTAAATTGAAATGTATAATGGTTCAAATAATGGTTCATCCTTGTCTTTCAACCTGCTTTACCTCCTAGCTATCTTTTTCTCCCCTACCTTCTTTCGGGGATGTATTCCAACCTATTGCTCTTTCTTGTTGTTTCTCCGCTTCCTTTCTTTTCGAGGACGAAAAGGTTTGAGTGGGGTATAGTGTAACAACCGTAGATTTTGACTATATATTTAAATTTGACTTTATTTCATTTTGAAATTATTCTAAATTTGTTTTATTTGTATGATATCATTTCTAAACATTTTTAAAATGATAATATAATTTTTCCAAAATTTACTGTATTGATTTCCTATTTTTAAAAGCAGTTTTCTAATTTTCTGTCATTTTCTTCATTTTAAATTTCTTTATTTTATTTTAAATTGTTTTTATTTGCAAAAATTCATCTCTAAATATTTTTAAAATAATAATAGAATTTTTTCAAAAATTACTGTGTTGATTTCCTATTTTTAAGGGCTGTTTTCCCATTTTCTCCTATTTTCTGCATTAAAATTTTATATTTAAATTAAATTTTAAATATTTATTTTGTGAATATATTTGTATTTTATTTTATTATTTATGTTTAAAATTACTTTACAAGATTATATGAATTTTCTAAAAATTATTTCATTTAACTTCAAATTTTGTTAGTCTAGTTCACTGTTTTAACTATTTTCCTTAATTTTACTTTACATAATTGATAAATATTATATATATTTGTATATTTGTTAAAATTTTCGAAATCTTATCTGATACTATTATTATTTCAGCTACATAAATTTATATAAATAATAAAAGGTAAATTGAAAGGGTTTGTGACCTTTTGTTTCCTATGGCTTTTGATTTTCCCACCTTTTCACATTTTAACTTACTTTTGCCATCAATTAGCTATAACTACTTACATAATTCAGCTGCCTACCTCCATTCTTCATTCACGTACATCTTTTTCCTCCTTCTTGAAAAAAATTTTAGCCTCCTCTTGATTGAGAAGTGTGGTAAAATTCTATTTCCTTTTATCTTCTTTTGTTCACTTATGTTGATTTTTCTAGTTTGATTTTGCACTTGCTTCACCTCATGTAGGTTCAACCATTCCACCTTGCTGCCTAGCCGCCTCCACCACCTGACGACACACCTCCAGCACCCACGGGCACACCACCACAGTGGACCCCACTCCTCTGGCCGTGACACCTAGGGCATTGGCCGAGCCCAATTCATGGCCCAAAACCCATGTGTATGCATGATTTTGTGTTCTTGCCTTCACCCACCTTTACACCATCACTCAAACTCATGTTAGGCCGACCTTAGATGCCCAGACCTGACCCTAAATCATTGTCTTAGACCTGTACTCTACCTCTGGCCGAGCCTATGAGGTGTCGGAAGCAAGTGCAAAGCATTTGAGCTTTGTTTTATGAAGTTATTTCTAGCATCGTTTATCGTATTTTTGGTCTGAGACCTTATAATTGTTATATTGTTTGTTTGATTTGTATTCAATGGCATTAATCCTTGGCTCCTCCATTTCATATCTGTATCATGCTTTGGTGCTTGTGTAGATCCTGTTGTGCAATTCGTCGTTGTGTCATCAGCTCAAAACAGTGAGTAAATCTCACCAGACTAATATGTACTTATGTAGTGACAAACTGACATCACTTGAATCTGTAAATGCATATCATCCTATTATAACTGCTATATCATATTCATATGATGTTCACACCTATATTTACACCTTTTATATCATATGTTACTGTTATTTCACACTACTCTGTTACTTTCATCTGTTTATCACACTACAAGTTCCCTGTAGACTAGAATCACTATGGGTTGAAATGATACATACCTGAACGGACTTTAGAATAGGAGAAAATCGTTATGGGCTGAAATGATAGGCCTGAATGATTTTCGATTATTTTCTTTTACTTGGGATTGCGGGTTTGAAATGATCAAGAAATGATCAAACCCGGGTTTTCTTTGTAAATTACGGGTTGAAATGATATATTACCCGTATCACTTTACCTAGGCTAGAAAATGAAATACAGACCCGTTGTTAAAATATGTTTTTCTAAAAAAATTTGAAATATTTTAGAAATGTAAATATTATAATATTTTGATTAGATTTGATTAAAAATGATTTTTGTAAAGCATTATTGATTTTCTGAAAATTTATAAGTGAAATAAATAAAGGGTAAAGTTAGAAATCTGAAATGTAAGTTATTTTGGAAATTATAATTTGGTGATAAATGGAATTTAAATTAAATATGAAAATATGATAAATTTATGATATTTTGAATAAAATGAATTTAAAATGATTTTGTAATACATTAATGATTTTTGAATAAGGTTAAATGTGAAATGAATGAATAATTATGTTGAAATTTTGAAATATAACTAAAATTGGAAATTTGTGAATTTGGCTTAAAAGTGAATTTTAAGGTAAGTAAATAAAATTGAAATTAAGTTATATTTGTAACAACCCGCATATTTATCGAGTTTGTATTTAAATATTTTATTTAAATATTAACTCGTTAATCGGATTTTGGTCCGAAAAACTACTTTTTGCAAACGGTCAAATTAGGACTCGAGACCACTTCCATTGAGTTCGAAATGTCGTTTACAATTTTTTTAAGTATAAACATCGATAGGTTTGGAGTTAGTAAAATTTCACTAACTTTTCCCGCTTTGGACTTTGGGTTAGTTTAGCCTATTAAGCCCAAGTTCCAACCCCCTTCTCCTCACTCTTCATAAATTTCCTAACTAACTCAAGCTTGGGCATTAATGGTGAAAAGAATGAGAAATTAAAACTCCAAGCACAAATTCAATTGCAAATCCAACATTCAACTCCAAATTCAAGTAGAAGATATTGGATTCAAGCTTTGGATTGCTTCTCCTTGCTTTCAAGCTTCATCTTCATAAACTTTAGTGCAAAGGTGAGATTTTTATCTCACAATTCTAGTCTATAACTATATTGGACTGTTGGGAATGATTCCCCATCACTTTAGCATGTATATTTGCATTTGGTTTGGATTGGATTGGTGAAAAACTCCAATTTTTAGTTGTTTGGTGAACTTCCTGAGCTTAGGTCGCTCTGCCCAGGTATAGGTCGCTCGGAATCATTAGCTCGCGCGTGTGGAAAAGTCAAGGCCTGCATATTTCGTTCGCCTCGGATTTTGGTCGCCTCGGATTTAGGTCGTAGGTCGTTGGACTTTAGGTCGTTCGCGTATAGATCGTTCGGCCTTGCCTGCCTCATTAGGTCGTGGGACCTTAGGTCGTAGGTCGTTAGGCTTAGGTCATTAAGTCGTTCCCTCTGTTGGAAACGTCTCCTCGGTCTTAGGTCGTTAGACCTTAGGTCGCCCCCCCTAGGTCGTTAGACCCTGAGTTGTTCCGCCTTCATTTAGCTCGCGCACTTCTTTAGGTCGCATACTCCTTTAGGTCGCATGACTCCCATCCCTTTAGGTCGTTGGACCTTGTTTTCCTTAGGTCGTTGGACCCTGTTTCCTTTAGGTCGTATGACCCACTAGGTCGCTTGGCCCCTTAGGTCGCGACATTTTTAGGTCGTGTTACCTATATACCCCTAGGTCGAAAGACCTTAGGTCGTGCACCTTTAGGTCGCGAACCCTATTAGGTCGCGAACACCTTTAGGTCGCGAACCACTTTAGGTCGCATGACCTCGTCTCCGTTAGGTCGTGAACCTTGTTAGGTCGCGAACACCTTTAGGTCGCGAACCACTTTAGGTCGCATGATCTCGTCTCCGTTAGGTCGCGAACCCATTTTAGGTCGCATGACCTTTACCCTTTAGGTCGCTGGACCACTAGGTCGTGCCCCTTAGACCCCTAGGTCGCAACCATTAGGTCGCTCGACCTAGGTCGCAACCATTAGGTCGAACCCCATAAGCGGTGGCGTTGCCCCCGCACCCCCACCTTGGGGGGTTGCCACCCCCCCTGGACCCCCCCTCCGTAGGGGATCTTATATGAAAAACATTGAGCTGATTTCCTTGGATTTTATTCACATCTCCGTATGCGATTTTTGTGACTGATTGCTTCTACAATTGCTTCTGTGTTTTGTCACTTTAAAATATAAAGGTTTCAATACTAGTAGTAAATATCAAAACTCTTTTAACAAACAATTTCAACTCTATTTTTAATAACAAAGCTCTTTTCTTAAACCGTTTTCCAATCTATTAGTATATACAAGCCTTTACCTCACTCGGATGAGAAATCTAATTAAACGACTTAGTAAAACAAGTGGTATGAAACACTTGCGTTCACTTCGTCGGTTAATTCTTGGACTTGTTCGATTGAACCTCTTGTGACAATTTTATTAGTGAAGATTTACAGTTTGTTCGTAAATATTTAAGTTAAGCAAGTGGTTATGGGACATGAAGCTAAACTTCTATATTTACTAGCTTAGTGTAATTGACACTTCTCGTCGATCTTGATGATCGCTTTATGAATTAGACTAGCAATTGCGCGATGTCTCTTTCATTGCAAGGTTAGACTAGACACCACTTGTGTGATTCCATTCACACATACCTTTCTGCTTTTTGGTTAGTCTTGACCTCAATCTGTTTGATTCCATTCACACATGCGGGGTAGCTCCCCATGGTTTTCGGACCGTCATGTGATAGGCCTCTTTCCCTTTTTATGATTTTTGGATTTCTCGTGTTGATTTCTGGAATTTATGTCATTGACTTGTTATGAGTACAAGTTTAGGGTATGATGCCCTCTTTAGATCTTTGAGAAGATTCTTGTGATATTGATTTACCTCTTACCGATTGATCTTCTGTTGATCATCATTTGCATACATATAGTAGTATGTCAGTATGGATATTTTATGTTTATGCCATATCTTTTATTTTATATCATGTCATCTGATATTTATAGCTAGACTGATCCGTTTATTATTTTCTCAAATAATACTCGGGTTAGACCGAGATGTTATAGGTGCTTCTGCTTGACTTCTTCCCGGGATTTGCTACTCTGACTTTTGGCTTACTATTTAGATTAGCATTTTTTGTTGTATACACTTGAGATATAGACTCATAGTTGTATTCTATTGCATAGCACGTGTTGCTATTCTTTTGTATTATTGTGGATCTTTTTGACCACTACTCTGATGTACACTTTCATGTGTTAGTTATATATTCATATCTTCTTCCGCCCTTGTGATATGGATGTCTGTGACTGATTTGTGTTATGCTTATTTCTATGTTTGTTTCCGAAGATTATTTAAAGCCACCTAGTGATAAGCAATTACATGGATGGTCGCTCCTCAACAGCCTTATTCTCCGCGCTAGTTGACAGCACTACTCCGTAGTGTTCTTGGCTAGCGTGGGTATAGAGGTGGGGCGTCACAATATTTGAAAATTTTAAACTTAAGTGTTAAATTAAATTAAATTTAATGAATTTGAAATTTAATGTTGGAATTTAATAAGTGAATTATTATTAAATTTTGATTTTTGAATGGAGATTTAACTTTATAAAATCATGAATATAAGGGTATTTGAATGATTGTTTTAAAAGTGAAATTATATGATTTTATAATTTAAAAATAATTTAAATAAAAATATAATTATTTGTGAAATTATACTGAATATTTGAAGTTAATTAACTGCATTTCGGAAACGCTATTAATACTAATGTAAATGATAACACAGCATTTGTAAATGCTGTAGTTGATAATAATAAACCAAATGGCTAAGTTTAATTAAAGGCTATCGTAGCATTTTTGTAAATGTTATAATTTTTGAATTTAACTAAGTTTTATTTGAAACTAATGTAACCCTATCACAGCATTTTTTATGCTATCTTTTGTTAAATTGAACTGTTTTGAATGTAACTTTCTGTAGCAATTTCTAAATGCTGCGAAAGTTGAATTTTCATCTGTTTTAATAAATTAAGTGGATAAATGAATTTTGAAAGACTAAAATTTTGTAAATTTAATAATTTAATTATTAAATATAATAAGTTCATTTTATGATTTAAAATGAAGTAATTTGTTTTGAAATATAAACTATTTTGAAATGTGTTTTGTAATGGTATTTAAATTAAATAAAAATGAATGTGGTTTGGAAGATATTATATTTTTATATTTTGAAATTTTGAATGATATTGAATTTTGAAATGATATTTGATTTTGAAGTATAAAATACCATTTTGAAATTTTAACCACGGGATGTATTTAATTTATAGTTTAACTGATTCTTAAAGGATGGGCGATCCCAAGCATCCTTTAAGTTATTGTGTACTTCTACTACAGTTCACTTGAGTTGGTTTACATTATATAAGTATATATTGTCCTGACTCGAGTGTTTTGTGTTTTACTTTACGCTCGGGTCAGCCTGAGTATTCACGGCTTTGGATTCTCTTTCTGGAGTTGATCTTTGCTGGAGTTTCTGCTTATCTACATTTATATCTACTCTCTGCTTCAGCTGTTCTTGTTTATCTCATGTATTAGTGAACTTCTATGTATTTGGGATTTCTATTGTGTTGTTTTCAGACTATATTATGTATTTGGTTTGAGACTATGCCGTAGTAGCTTTATGAACTACTATGTATCTTATTTCCGCTGCGAGTTATTCTGATATTTCTGTGTCTGTGATTCTGTGATTCTGTGATTGTATTTCATTTTGCTCCAAATTTATTTACAACGCGGTATTTTGAGCAATTCAAGTCCGACATGTGCGGATGCGAATGGTTGAAAATATCGGGTTGTCACAAATATAAAGTAATTTTTAATTGCTTTCTTTTTAATTATTAATTAACAAATTTAAAAACATTTACTTATAAATTTCCTTTTTATATTTCCAAAATAAGTTTGAAAATAAAATTAACTTAAAACATTTAAACCATTCATACAAATCCAATTATAAAAACAAATCAATTTAAAAAGAAGAATTTTAATTTACTTAAACTATTTAAAGTTTAAACTTACTTTTTTTTTATAAAAATCTGGTTGAACATTAAATTGGGTTCAACCCATGTATACTTGAATTCAAGTATAAGTACATCTTCATTTTTTTTAAACAACCTGACTTTAAAATTTTTAAAAACTGTTTTAATTAAACTTTTAAAACTGTTAAACTTAACAGTTTAACACTGCATACAAATGACCCCAGAACCACGCGAGTATTTCCCGAGTCATCTCCCTTATATCCCGAAACCTTCTTCGACAAAAACAGCGAACCAAAAACCAAAACCAACAGACTCACTCAACCCCGTGTGCAAGTGCACTGGCGATCAACGCCGCCGCGACCAACTCTATCTCTTCTCACATGTCAGCGACAGCCCCAACAATCTATTCCGACCACCATCTCGTCATTACAGTAGCCAAATCAAAATCGAGATTCTCAGTTGAACTCGAACCCACAACCCCTTCTTGAAAACACCTCGCTTTCCCATCGCCGACCACTAGGTCACCAGAAAATCTAGCCACAACCATTCCCAAACTTCCACGATTAAATTCTCACAATCCCATCAAGCTCAATGCAAAAATTAAGGTGCAGTGGACAAGCTTCCAAGTTGAACAGAACTAGTTTAAAAAAACAAAATCGAGCAATTCAACCTCCATAATGAATTACACACTCTTCAACCATTTTTTCCACATTCCACAAACATGCTTCTAGCTTCAATGAAAGACCCAAGCAACCCAGATGCATAGATCATCAAAATTTAGACCAAAACCCAAATTCCAGAAACCCCCAAATTCTCGCTTAATACAATTTTTAAAAATTGTGAATTTTTCTCCAAAATTCATACTTTCCAATGATACTTTAGTTTATATAATTATTTTAACCAAATTAAACACTTGGTTTCAAACATTTATGTAAATTTGTTACTGCATTTTTTTTATTTCCAGATAAATTTCAAAGATCGGAGACTTTGTTTTATTTTTGTTCTTGGTTTATACTTAACTAACTTATTTAATTTAAATCTAAAAATTAAAAAAAAATAGAATAGCTTGAAGATTTGATCTATTACTCAGATTCTTCAGTAGATAATAGAGAAGAAAATGAACTATCACACACAGTTCCAACATAACAAATTCCACTGCATATTTATATCAACACAGAGGCCACTTCTATATATATAAAATAAATATCATCTCAAAATCATGCAACATAGAATTACTACTTAAACTTTTGTAAATTCTTTACTCACCTCAATCTAAAAGAAAGGCAGTGCAGGGATTTTAAAGATGAACTGGAAGTTTGCAAAAAACTTTGAACTTGAAGCTTTAAAAACTGGAGTACTTGCAAAAATGCTCTCAAAAACTGAAATGCCCTCAACCCCTTTTAAATTGCTTTCAACTGATTTTGCATTTTGAAAGTTTGCAGAAATAAATCTGGACTTTATGTTGAAGCCTCTTTTAAACAGAAAAGCTTTGAACCAGATTCACTTGCATGCATATGGAAATTGGAAATGTTTTCAGATTTGCTCTTTTTTTTTAAACTTGCAAATGCTTTATTCTTTTGCTTCCGATTTGCATGCATATGAATGATTGAGGCAGACAATGAAAATGCAGATTTTGCTTTGAGGATTGTTCAGATTTTGTGGTTTTTGGATGTTGAGTGAAGGAGCATGAATATTCAAGTTTCTTTTAGAAATGAACAAAAGTTTTAAAGAAAAAGAAAGTGGAGAGAAAGGGTGTTTATATGGGTGAATTTTTAGATTTATTACATTAAAAAGAAAATTAAAAACATATGGAAACTTTTCTCTAATTTCAATTTAAATGATTAACACTTGTTGTTTAAATGATTTCTAACTTAACACTTGTCAAATTGTATTTATTTTAATTCTAAAAGAAACTTAAAAGCTTTTTAAATAAATTTCCTAATTAACTAACATGTTTTCTTAATTTTAAAATACTTTCTAATTAAATGTCTAATCAACAAATACATTTATACATTTACAAATGTTTGCTAATTTATATAAAATACAATCTTTAAAAAGAAATGAAACCAAATAAAATTTAAATAAAATTATATACAACTTTTCAAACTTATTTTAAAATGTTATTTCAAAAGCCTTGTATTTATTCTCATTATATAAATACAAATCAAATTTCCAAGATAAATTTCTATAAAAGAATAATGCAAAACAAATCTTATTTTTAGTTAAAAACATTATCTATATAATTTAAAACCAATCTATATTATTATTATATTTTAATATGTATGTATATATTCCTTGAATTCAAATTTATATTCAATTCAAAGTCAAATTTAAAAACCCAAATCTAAAATCAATTTAAATAAATATAATATCTATTTTTAAATAAGCTTATTATTATTAAAATAATTTATTCTATTTTAAAAATCAACTTAAAATACACAAAATAAATATATTTAAACACACTTATCAATTTTGAAAACAATAAATCTATTTAGAATTTATTTACACAATAAAATGATTAGTCTTATTTTAAAACAAATTCATAACCAAAATTAAAACATTATATTATTATTACTTAGTTAATTATTTTGAAAATAAAAATTTTATCACTTTCAAATAATTTAAATTAAGAGATTATCAACATTTTAAACTCCTTGAAATTCCAGAATATTACATTCCTCCCCACTTAATAGAATTTCGTCCTTGAAATTTAAAACAAAGATAATCCAAAGTTTTATTTTTATTTCAACCAATTCAAACATGCATATCAGCCATACACTATAAATCAAATAAACAATTTCATCCAAACAACCAATTCAATTAAATAATTAACACTAGCTACCCGGATACAGATCCGGATAAATCTCCTAAAATTATCTCGAGTTTCCTAAGTACAGACACAGGAATACTCGCTCTACCAAAACCCAAACTAACTATGTAACGACCCGTATTTTACGTGTCGATATAATCGTAGAATTATTAGGTCGTTAGTGTTGTTTATGTCATCCATAGCCTAAGTCGTGTAAAAGATAGCTCGTAAGGAAGTTAACTCGGTTGCATAGGGTCCTTAGATCGGCTCTTGGTTAGGTCGTAGAGGGTTCTTAAGTCGTAGACGACTTAAAGTGGTTGCATGAGTTAGGGGTTAGCGACCTAGTAGTATTACGAGTTAACGACCTAAGAGTTAGCGGGTTAGTAGAGTTAGCGACTTAGGGTCTGATGAGCCGTGGACGAGTTAAGAGTTAGCTCGTGTGAAGCTTAAGTCGTATAAGATTTAGGTAGTGTGGAAGTTAACCCGTGTGGTGTTTAAGTCGTAGGAAGCTTGGGTCGTTTGGTAGTTTAGGTCGTGTGAGCGAGTTAGGGAAAGCTAGCGACCTATAGAATTAGAGCGACCTATAGATACTAGCGACTTAGTGAGGTAGAGCGAGCTAGGGACTTAGGTCGTATGATAGTTAGGTCGGAGGAGTTTTGGAACGACCTAAGGAAGCTAGCGGGTTAACGAGTTAAGGTAGTTAGCGGGTTAAGGATTCTAACGACCTAGTGGGGAGCGACCTAGTGGTGAGCTGCTTAGAGGAATGAGCGACCTAATAGTTGTAGCGACCTATAGGAAGTAACGACCTAGTGGATGGTATGTGTTGTAGTTAGGTCGCTGAGTCGTGTGAACGACTTAGTGATGGGTCGTGGCTTCGTTGAGTCGTTGGGTCGGTTTAGTGTTAGGTCGTGAACGACCTAAGGCTTGAGTCGTGTGGGGTTGTTAGGTCGTAAGTCGTTAGGCCGTGTTGGTTAGGTCGTGTGGGGCTATTAGGTCGTAGGTCGGCCATAGTTAAGTCGTGAGCGACCTAAAAGCGAGCGACCTAAGGGGCGTTCCAGCCTATAAATAGAGGGGTTTGGTTCACTTTTTGGCACCGGATTTCGAAGCGACGAAGTGCTGCCATTTTGAGAGCTCGACTACAACATTTCTTCATCTCCTTTTCTCCATTCCAATCTAGTTCTAACATCCATCCAAGATCGAAGATCGAGATTGAAGATCCGAGAGCCAAAGTTGAAGATCTTCATCCAACGAAGCTAGATTTCATCATTTCAAGCGAGATTTCAACGAATCAAGCTTGAATCCTTACTGTCCAGATCTGAAGTGATTAGTTTTTGAGGTGTTTGGGTGATTCGGTGAGTGGTAGTTATCTCTCACGCGGACCCAAAGGAGTATATTGGATTGGTGGTTTGTTTGGGTGTTAAAAACAGTGATTTCATGCATTTTTCTTAGATCCAAGTATAGATCCATTTCTTATGAAGATATTTACTTATGCAAGTTCATTTATCAAGTTAGAGAAACAAAACCCACGATTTATATTTGTTAGATCTATGATAGAAACCCATGATTCATGTATGTTAGACTTATGCTCATTTATTTACGAAATTGCCACTATAGTTAATATTGCTTATTAGATCTTGTTTGAATGCTTGATTGTTTGGATGTATGATTGATTTGATTGTCTCAAGTTAGCTAGTGGTTGATTTGGAACAAGATGGTTGAGGATGATTCAAAAGCTAAGTGGAAAAGGCTCTTGAATGGTGAAAGCTGCTTGTGGCATATGAAGCGGATGTTGAAGCTCATATGTATGGATTAGATGATGTTGAGATGGGAATTTGCCATGATGCGATAAGGCAAGCCATGATGTTGAGAGGAGACTTCGCTATGATGCGATAAAGCGAAGCATGATGTGAGATAGCCTTGGTTTAATCCAGACGGGATCATCCCAAGCATGTTGATAACTCGATGATACGATGCGAGTTGGTTGATAATGGTTAGCTTGAGAGGCGCTTGAGCTAGTATGGAAATAGTCGTCAAGGAGGATGACTAGGAGGCTGAGATCTCATCGTTGTTGAAAGTTCTAGCATGCTCAAAGCAAGAGTACGTTGGAACGGGCTGCGACGACGTTCCAAGCACGGGCTGCGACGACGTGCTAGTACTCTGGGTAGTTGCGAAAATTCCTAGGCACGGGCTGCGACGACGTGCAGAGTTATGTCTAGAACCGGGGTTACCATAAGCCCTTGACAGATGGATAAAAGAATGAGTTGGTCATTCAATTAACGGTGAAATCAAGGCAATGATAACAATGATAGCCAGAGTCATGGATGTTTGGCTGTACCATCATTCGGTCTCAAGAGCGGTGTTTTCTGGGTGCTTATCTGATCTTGGTTTAGGCCTTGGGGGTTTGTATTTGGAAAACATCGACCTTGACTCGAATGATTGTTGCTTTACTTTAATTATCTACTTTGCTATGCTTGCTTCTCCTTAGTGTGTGTCTAGGGGCTATCACTGTAGAAAGAGGTGGAGTGGGATGATTTGGGTTCCTATTCCTTTTAACCTTTATGCTCTTTTGGTATGTTTGATAGTTAATTTACCGCTCACTAAGACTTTGTCTGACTCAAGGTTTTATGTCTTCTCTTATTACCTTGGGCTGTTCATCCATGTTGGGATGGGCAGACTAGGTGACAGGTGGCAGGTGCTGATCTTAGTGGCTCACGTTGATGATGACGAAGGCGAGCAGGAGGCTTTACATATTATTTTCATATTCTATGTATTGGATATTCCGCTGTTTGTTGATTACTTTGAGTGCTATGTAGTGAGGCTTCTTGTATTCATGATTCAGACCATGTATAAAGCTATTATGATTAGATGATGATATTCTGTTCTATGGGAGCTTCACTATATTATATTTCTCTATTGTATTTTATCCATGCGCTGTGAGTTTTACGATAGAGTCTGAAATGTTTATTTTACCCTTGACGGTCACTCATGGTTGCCTGGCACACTTTCAGCGCACCATTCCCTTGTTTCCGTGCGGGAGTCATGGGCGGTCGTCACATTTGGTATCAGAGCTTTGGTTAATCGATTTTAGCCAACGCTCGCTGACGTAACTACGTATGAGAGACGTACTTGTATTTTGATGAATGATTACTATATATAATATAGTAGTTTAGATGGATTTGAACTCCTTATGTAGTTGTTCCTCAAGGTGTTCTAATTAGTCCTTTTTGTAGATACTAAGGATGAGTCGAAGAGGGAGACCAGTTGCAAGGGAAGGCCGTGCCGCTGAAGGAGTTGCTGATTATGGAGCTATGTTTGAAGCCATGATGACTTCTATCATGAGAAGGATACCAGCTCCAGGGCCATCAGTAGATGTTGGAGTTCAAGTTCAAGCTCCATGACCAGTGGATTTTGCTAAGCTTTGTAAGGACTATACTGCTCTTGGAGGGAAGGTTTTCTTGGGAACGGAATCGACCATTGAAGTCCAAAGATGGATAGATGCTTGTAGAAGGATCTTTGGAGATTTGGGGATTGAGGATGCAACTAAGAGGAAGCTTGCATCAAGACAGCTTCAAGGGAGAGCTTCTGATTGGTGGAACTCTATCACCATCGATACTCCAGAGGAAGAGATTACTTGGGAGCAATTCCAAGTCAGATTTGAAGCTAAGTTCATCTCTACGGCTCAGAAATCTGTCTTGTTTAAAAATTTTGTGGAGCTCAAGCAAGGTGGAAGACCCGTTTTTGAGTATGTTTCTGAGTTTGAAGCTTTGTCCAAGTATGCCAGATCGTATATTGATTCTCCCTATCAGAAGAATGAGAAGTTTGTGACCGGTTTGGATGCTTATCTTGGAAGACAGTTGGTGGATCATCTGGATGATCCGTTTGAGAAACTTGTGGAGAAAGCTCTCAGGCATGAGAATTTATTTCCTAGGGAGAGTTCTGTTGTTGCTGTAACCAAGGAAGGGCTTAAGCCACAGAAGGGTGGAAACAAGAAGAGGAAGCAACAGCAACAGAAGGGTAAGGATGGCCAGAAGAAGCCGAGGGGCGAAATGACTTGCTATAATTGCCAGCAGAAGGGCCATCTCTCCAAGGATTGTAGGAATCCAAAGGCGCCGGCAAAATGCCACAACTGTGACAAGCCAGGGCATTTCAGGAAAGATTGTCCAGAACCGAGGAAGGACAGGCAGATTGTGCAAGCTTATGCTTTGGGAGCTGTGCCATCGTTTTCAAAAGCTCTTACTGCTGAAGAGAAAGGGAAGAGTGTGGTGGTTCAAGGTACTCTTTCCATTTGTGGTATTCCAGTTAGAGTGTTGTTTGATACTGGAGCGTCGCATTCTTTTGTTTGTGATGATCTTATAGGCCGGTTAGGTTTGGAACCGGATATTGTTGATAGGCCATTGGTTGTGACTAATCCAGTTGGGGGTTCGTCTTGTTTGTGTATGCTATGCCGTGGTCTAGTTATATCGAGTCATGATTGCTCTTTCGTTTGTGATTGTTTTGTTCTGAACTTTGCGGGGTTCGGAATTATTTTGGGTATGGACTGGCTTAGGAAGTATGCGGCAAGGATTGATTGTGAGAGGCTGGAGGTGACAGTCGGGAATGTGGAAGGGCGAAAGGTTGTAATACGATGTAAGCATGAGGAAGGCGTCTTCATGAGCTTCATGTATTCGCTGGTTGTTCCACGGGATGGACTGTCATCGGTGCCTATTGTGAATAGATTTGAGGATGTCTTTGACGAAGTCAAAGGATTACCGCCGCATAGGGAGATCGAGTTTCGTATCGATCTAGTTGAGGGAGCCAGACCTGTTGTGATGCCTCTTAGGCGGATGGCGCCTAGGGAGCAACAAGAGTTGAAGGTGCAAGTTGATGACCTTTTGCGGAAAGGATTCATTCGGCGTAGTGTGTCCGAATGGGGTGCACCAGTTGTGTTCGCAACCAAAGCAGATGGATCGTTGAGGTTGTGTGTGGATTATCGTGAGCTGAATAAGGTGACTAAGAAGAACAAGTATCCATTGCTGAGAATAGATGACTTGTTTGATCAGCTCCACGAGGCTAAGGTGTTTTATCAGATGGATTTGGCAACGGGATTTCACCAGTTGAGAGTGGCTAAGGATAGTGTGCCGAAGACTGCTTTTAGGACACCATCCGGTTTCTATGAGTGGCTGGTAATGCCGTTTGGATTGACTAACGCACCAGCATATTTTGTGGATCTTATGAATAGAGTGTTCAGAGATCAGTTGAATAAGTTCGTGCTTGTGTTCGTGGATGATATTCTGATTTATTCCAGAACTGAGGAAGAGCACAAGACGCACTTGCGTATTGTTTTGGAAATCTTACGGAAACATCAGCTGAAGGCTAAGTTTTCGAAGTGTCACTTCTGGAAGAGTGAAGTGAGATTCTTAGGCCATGTTATCTCTGGAAATGGAATAGCGGTTGATCCCGCTAAGGTGGCAGCGATCCAGGATTGGGTTAGACCTAAGAATGCATCCGATGTGAGAAGTTTTCTTGGATTAGCTGGATATTATCGACGGTTTATCAAAGACTTTTCCAAGATAGCTGCACCATTAACAAGATTGACGAAGAAGTACCAAGTGTTCAGATGGGATGATAAGTGTGAGCAAGCTTTCGTAATCCTAAAAGAGCGACTAACAAGTGCTCCTGTTTTGACTATTCCAAGTGGGAATGATGAGATGGTGGTTTACACCGATGCATGTGGTACTGGACTTGGAGCAGTGCTAATGCAAAAGGATAGAGTTGTTGCATATGCAAGTCGACAACTGAAGCCGCATGAAAGGAATTATCCGACTCATGATTTGGAGTTAGCGGCGATCGTATTTGCTTTGAAGATGTGGAGACATTATCTATTGGGAGTTAGATTCGAGTTGTTTACAGATCATAAGTCGTTGAAGTATCTGTTCTCTCAAAAGGATTTGAATCTTCGACAGCAACGGTGGCTAGAGTTCTTGGCATCGTATGATTTTGGTATAGCCTATACTCCGGGAAAAGGTAACGCAGTGGCTGATGCGTTAAGTCGAAGACATGTCGGATTGGGAGCCATGTTTTCGGAATGGAAGAGTCTCGAGTATTTGGCTGGATTTGACTTCAGGCCTAGATGTGAATTGGAACCTGAAATGTTGGCAAACTTATCGATAAGACCTACTCTTGTGGAAAGGATTGGCGAGGGCCAAAAGCGAGACGATAAGCTTGTCAAGATTATCCGAGATTTGAAATCTGGATTGGACCCAGAAAAGGATAGAAGATTCGAAGTCGACCGAGAGGGTTGGCTTCGGAAGCAAGGACGACTGGTTGTTCCCGATATCGATGAGTTGAGAGATGAAGTTTTGAAGGAAAGTCATCACTCGAAGTTGAAAATTCATCCAGGAGGAAATAAGATGTATCGGGATATGAAGAGAACCTATTACTGGGAAGGTATGAAGAAGGACGTTGGAAATTTTATTTCCAAATATATGAACTGTCAGTTGGTAAAAGCTGAACAGAAAAGGCCAAGTGGATTACTTCAGCCATTAGAGGTTCCTACATGGAAGTGGGAGCAAGTGTCGATGGATTTTATCGATGGCCTACCTAGAACCAAGGCGGGAAATGAAGGGATTTGGGTCATCGTAGATCGGTTGACTAAGAGTGCAAGATTCATTCCTGTTCGATCGACTAGGACTGCATCGAAGTTGGCTGAGTTGTATGTTAAGTGGATAGTTCGATTCCATGGTATTCCGAAGAGTATAGTGAGCGATCGAGACCCATTGTTCACTAGTGGATTTTGGAAGAGTTTCCAGGAAGTTTTGGGAACCAAGTTGTGTTTGAGTACAGCTTATCATCCCCAAACAGATGGTCAGACTGAGAGAGTCAACCGAGTTTTGGAAGATCTTCTCAGAGCTTGTGTTTTGGATTTCGGAGGATCGTGGGAAGATCATCTTCATTTGGTGGAGTTTGCGTACAATAACAGTTACCAGTCAAGCATTGGTATGGCACCGTATGAAGCGCTGTATGGAAGACCGTGTAACTCTCCGACATGTTGGTCGGAAACTGGAGAAAAGCTAATACTTGGGCCAGAGATGATTCGTCAGACTACGGATTGTATAGAGATCATTCGGCAACGAATGAAGGCAGCCCAAGACCGCCAGAAAAGTTATGCTGATAAGCGTCGTAAGGATTTGGAGTTCGACGTAGGTGATATGGTTTTTGTGAAGATTTCTCCTCTAAAGAATGTTATTCGATTCGGGAAGAAAGGAAAGTTGACTCCGAGATTTGTTGGACCATTCCCGATCATCGAGCGAATTGGAAAGCTTGCTTATAGATTGGAGTTACCGGAAAAGATGGCGGGTGTGCACAATGTGTTTCATGTATCTTATCTACGGAAGTATGTGCATGACTCAAATACGGTGGTTTCTGCTGATAGCTGTGAAGACTTGGAGGTTGATCCAGTGGTTACAAAACCTCGTAAGCCGCTTCGTGTTGTTGAAACTGACACGAAACAGCTTAGGAGGAAGACGATTACGTTGCTCAAGGTACAATGGAGTGATGATGTTAACGACTGTACATGGGAGGAGGAAGAGAGGATGAAGGCAGCTCATCCTGAACTCTTCAAGGTATAGCCCTAAGGTGTCGTGACATCTCATGAATTTGTAACTTGATCCGATCTTAGAATTCTGCATGCTAGGCTAGAATTGGATGCATGGTTTGTTGATTGCTATGGATGGTAGGCATGCAGAATAGTTTTGGTTGCTCTTGTTTGTTTGGAATTTCGGGGGCGAAATTCCTAAGGGGGAGAGAATGTAACGACCCGTATTTTACGTGTCGATATAATCGTAGAATTATTAGGTCGTTAGTGTTGTTTATGTCATCCATAGCCTAAGTCGTGTAAAAGATAGCTCGTAAGGAAGTTAACTCGGTTGCATAGGGTCCTTAGATCGGCTCTTGGTTAGGTCGTAGAGGGTTCTTAAGTCGTAGACGACTTAAAGTGGTTGCATGAGTTAGGGGTTAGCGACCTAGTAGTATTACGAGTTAACGACCTAAGAGTTAGCGGGTTAGTAGAGTTAGCGACTTAGGGTCTGATGAGCCGTGGACGAGTTAAGAGTTAGCTCGTGTGAAGCTTAAGTCGTATAAGATTTAGGTAGTGTGGAAGTTAACCCGTGTGGTGTTTAAGTCGTAGGAAGCTTGGGTCGTTTGGTAGTTTAGGTCGTGTGAGCGAGTTAGGGAAAGCTAGCGACCTATAGAATTAGAGCGACCTATAGATACTAGCGACTTAGTGAGGTAGAGCGAGCTAGGGACTTAGGTCGTATGATAGTTAGGTCGGAGGAGTTTTGGAACGACCTAAGGAAGCTAGCGGGTTAACGAGTTAAGGTAGTTAGCGGGTTAAGGATTCTAACGACCTAGTGGGGAGCGACCTAGTGGTGAGCTGCTTAGAGGAATGAGCGACCTAATAGTTGTAGCGACCTATAGGAAGTAACGACCTAGTGGATGGTATGTGTTGTAGTTAGGTCGCTGAGTCGGGTGAACGACATAGTGATGGGTCGTGGCTTCGTTGAGTCGTTGGGTCGGTTTAGTGTTAGGTCGTGAACGACCTAAGGCTTGAGTCGTGTGGGGTTGTTAGGTCGTAAGTCGTTAGGCCGTGTTGGTTAGGTCGTGTGGGGTTGTTAGGTCGTAAGTCGTTAGGCCGTGTTGGTTAGGTCGTGTGGGGTTGTTAGGTCGTAAGTCGTTAGGCCGTGTTGGTTAGGTCGTGTGGGGCTGTTAGGTCGTAGGTCGGCCATAGTTAAGTCGTGAGCGACCTAAAAGCGAGCGACCTAAGGGGCGTTCCAGCCTATAAATAGAGGGGTTTGGTTCACTTTTTGGCACCGGATTTCGAAGCGACGAAGTGCTGCCATTTTGAGAGCTCGACTACAACATTTCTTCATCTCCTTTTCTCCATTCCAATCTAGTTCTAACATCCATCCAAGATCGAAGATCGAGATTGAAGATCCGAGAGCCAAAGTTGAAGATCTTCATCCAACGAAGCTAGATTTCATCATTTCAAGCAAGATTTCGACGAATCAAGCTTGAATCCTTACTGTCCAGATCTGAAGTGATTAGTTTTTGAGGTGTTTGGGTGATTCGGTGAGTGGTAGTTATCTCTCACGCGGACCCAAAGGAGTATATTGGATTGGTGGTTTGTTTGGGTGTTAAAAACAGTGATTTCATGCATTTTTCTTAGATCCAAGTATAGATCCATTTCTTATGAAGATATTTACTTATGCAAGTTCATTTATCAAGTTAGAGAAACAAAACCCACGATTTATATTTGTTAGATCTATGATAGAAACCCATGATTCATGTATGTTAGACTTATGCTCATTTATTTACGAAATTGCCACTATAGTTAATATTGCTTATTAGATCTTGTTTGAATGCTTGATTGTTTGGATGTATGATTGATTTGATTGTCTCAAGTTAGCTAGTGGTTGATTTGGAACAAGATGGTTGAGGATGATTCAAAAGCTAAGTGGAAAAGGCTCTTGAATGGTGAAAGCTGCTTGTGGCGTATGAAGCGGATGTTGAAGCTCATATGTATGGATTAAATGACGTTGAGATGGGAATTTGCCATGATGCGATGAGGCAAGCCATGATGTTGAGAGGAGACTTCGCTATGATGCGATAAAGCGAAGCATGATGTGAGATAGCCTTGGTTTAATCCAGACGGGATCATCCCAAGCATGTTGATAACTCGATGATACGATGCGAGTTGGTTGATAATGGTTAGCTTGAGAGGCGCTTGAGCTAGTATGGAAATAGTCGTCAAGGAGGATGACTAGGAGGCTGAGATCTCATCGTTGTTGAAAGTTCTAGCATGCTCAAAGCAAGAGTACGTTGGAACGGGCTGCGACGACGTTCCAAGCACGGGCTGCGACGACGTGCTAGTACTCTGGGTAGTTGCGAAAATTCCTAGGCACGGGCTGCGACGACGTGCAGAGTTATGTCTAGAACCGGGGTTACCATTAGCCCTTGACAGATGGATAAAAGAATGAGTTGGTCATTCAATTAACGGTGAAATCAAGGCAATGATAACAATGATAGCCAGAGTCATGGATGTTTGGCTGTACCATCATTCGGTCTCAAGAGCGGTGTTTTCTGGGTGCTTATCTGATCTTGGTTTAGGCCTTGGGGGTTTGTATTTGGAAAACATCGACCTTGACTCGAATGATTGTTGCTTTACTTTAATTATCTACTTTGCTATGCTTACTTCTCCTTAGTGTGTGTCTAGGGGCTATCACTGTAGAAAGAGGTGGAGTGGGATGATTTGGGTTCCTATTCCTTTTAACCTTTATGCTCTTTTGGTATGTTTGATAGTTAATTTACCGCTCACTAAGACTTTGTCTGACTCAAGGTTTTATGTCTTCTCTTATTACCTTGGGCTGTTCATCCATGTTGGGATGGGCAGACTAGGTGACAGGTGGCAGGTGCTGATCTTAGTGGCTCACGTTGATGATGACGAAGGCGAGCAGGAGGCTTTACATATTATTTTCATATTCTATGTACTGGATATTCCGCTGTTTGTTGATTACTTTGAGTGCTATGTAGTGAGGCTTCTTGTATTCATGATTCAGACCATGTATAAAGCTATTATGATTAGATGATGATATTCTGTTCTATGGGAGCTTCACTATATTATATTTCTCTATTGTATTTTATCCATGCGCTGTGAGTTTTACGATAGAGTCTGAAATGTTTATTTTACCCTTGACGGTCACTCATGGTTGCCTGGCACACTTTCAGCGCACCATTCCCTTGTTTCCGTGCGGGAGTCATGGGCGGTCGTCACATTTGGTATCAGAGCTTTGGTTAATCGATTTTAGCCAACGCTCGCTGACGTAATTGTATTTTGATGAATGATTACTATATATAATATAGTAGTTTAGATGGATTTGAACTCCTTATGTAGTTGTTCCTCAAGGTGTTCTAATTAGTCCTTTTTGTAGATACTAAGGATGAGTCGAAGAGGGAGACCAGTTGCAAGGGAAGGCCGTGCCGCTGAAGGAGTTGCTGATTATGGAGCTATGTTTGAAGCCATGATGACTTCTATCATGAGAAGGATACCAGCTCCAGGGCCATCAGTAGATGTTGGAGTTCAAGTTCAAGCTCCAAGACCAGTGGATTTTGCTAAGCTTTGTAAGGACTATACTGCTCTTGGAGGGAAGGTTTTCTTGGGAACGGAATCGACCATTGAAGTCCAAAGATGGATAGATGCTTGTAGAAGGATCTTTGGAGATTTGGGGATTGAGGATGCAACTAAGAGGAAGCTTGCATCAAGACAGCTTCAAGGGAGAGCTTCTGATTGGTGGAACTCTATCACCATCGATACTCCAGAGGAAGAGATTACTTGGGAGCAATTCCAAGTCAGATTTGAAGCTAAGTTCATCTATACGGCTCAGAAATCTGTCTTGTTTAAAAAGTTTGTGGAGCTCAAGCAAGGTGGAAGACCCGTTTTTGAGTATGTTTCTGAGTTTGAAGCTTTGTCCAAGTATGCCAGATCGTATATTGATTCTCCCTATCAGAAGAATGAGAAGTTTGTGACCGGTTTGGATGCTTATCTTGGAAGACAGTTGGTGGATCATCTGGATGATCCGTTTGAGAAACTTGTGGAGAAAGCTCTCAGGCATGAGAATTTATTTCCTAGGGAGAGTTCTGTTGTTGCTGTAACCAAGGAAGGGTTTAAGCCACAGAAGGGTGGAAACAAGAAGAGGAAGCAACAGCAACAGAAGGGTAAGGATGGCCAGAAGAAGCCGAGGGGCGAAATGACTTGCTATAATTGCCAGCAGAAGGGCCATCTCTCCAAGGATTGTAGAAATCCAAAGGCGCCGGCAAAATGCCACAACTGTGACAAGCCAGGGCATTTCAGGAAAGATTGTCCAGAACCGAGGAAGGACAGGCAGATTGTGCGAGCTTATGCTTTGGGAGCTGTGCCATTGTTTTCAAAAGCTCTTACTGCTGAAGAGAAAGGGAAGAGTGTGGTGGTTCAAGGTACTCTTTCCATTTGTGGTATTCCAGTTAGAGTGTTGTTTGATACTGGAGCATCGCATTCTTTTGTTTGTGATGATCTTGTAGGCCGGTTAGGTTTGGAACCGGATATTGTTGATAGGCCATTGGTTGTGACTAATCCAGTTGGGGGTTCATCTTGTTTGTGTATGCTATGCCGTGGTCTAGTTATATCGAGTCATGATTGCTCTTTCGTTTGTGATTGTTTTGTTCTGAACTTTGCGGGGTGCGGAATTATTTTGGGTATGGACTGGCTTAGGAAGTATGCGGCAAGGATTGATTGTGAGAGGCTAGAGGTGACAGTCGGGAATGTGGAAGGGCGAAAGGTTGTAATACGATGTAAGCATGAGGAAGGCGTCTTCATGAGCTTCATGTATTCGCTGGTTGTTCCACGGGATGGACTGTCATCGGTGCCTATTGTGAATAGATTTGAGGATGTCTTTGACGAAGTCAAAGGATTACCGCCGCATAGGGAGATCGAGTTTCGTATCGATCTAGTTGAGGGAGCCAGACCTGTTGTGATGCCTCTTAGGCGGATGGCGCCTAGGGAGCAACAAGAGTTGAAGGTGCAAGTTGATGACCTTTTGCGGAAAGGATTCATTCGGCGTAGTGTGTCCGAATGGGGTGCACCAGTTGTGTTCGCAACCAAAGCAGATGGATCGTTGAGGTTGTGTGTGGATTATCGTGAGCTGAATAAGGTGACTAAGAAGAACAAGTATCCATTGCTGAGAATAGATGACTTGTTTGATCAGCTCCACGAGGCTAAGGTGTTTTCTCAGATGGATTTGGCAACGGGAATTCACCAGTTGAGAATGGCTAAGGATAGTGTGCCGAAGACTGCTTTTAGGACACCATCCGGTTTCTATGAGTGGCTGGTAATGCCGTTTGGATTGACTAACGCACCAGCATATTTTGTGGATCTTATGAATAGAGTGTTCAGAGATCAGTTGAATAAGTTCGTGCTTGTGTTCGTGGATGATATTCTGATTTATTCCAGAACTGAGGAAGAGCACAAGACGCACTTGCGTATTGTTTTGGAAATCTTACGAAAACATCAGCTGAAGGCTAAGTTTTCGAAGTGTCACTTCTGGAAGAGTGAAGTGAGATTCTTAGGCCATGTTATCTCTGGAAATGGAATAGCGGTTGATCCCGCTAAGGTGGCAGCGATCCAGGATTGGGTTAGACCTAAGAATGCATCCGATGTGAGAAGTTTTCTTGGATTAGCTGGATATTATCGACGGTTTATCAAAGACTTTTCCAAGATAGCTGCACCATTAACAGGATTGACGAAGAAGTACCAAGTGTTCAGATGGGATGATAAGTGTGAGCAAGCTTTCGTAATCCTAAAAGAGCGACTAACAAGTGCTCCTGTTTTGACTATTCCAAGTGGGAATGATGAGATGGTGGTTTACACCGATGCATGTGGTACTGGACTTGGAGCAGTGCTAATGCAAAAGGATAGAGTTGTTACATATGCAAGTCGACAACTGAAGCCGCATGAAAGGAATTATCCGACTCATGATTTGGAGATAGCGGCGATCGTATTTGCTTTGAAGATGTGGAGACATTATCTATTGGGAGTTAGATTCGAGTTGTTTACAGATCATAAGTCGTTGAAGTATCTGTTCTCTCAAAAGGATTTGAATCTTCGACAGCAACGGTGGCTAGAGTTCTTGGCATCGTATGATTTTGGTATAGCCTATACTCCGGGAAAAGGTAATGCAGTGGCTGATGCGTTAAGTCGAAGACATGTCGGATTGGGAGCCATGTTTTCGGAATGGAAGAGTCTCGAGTATTTGGCTGGATTTGACTTCAGGCCTAGATGTGAATTGGAACCTGAAATGTTGGCAAACTTATCGATAAGACCTACTCTTGTGGAAAGGATTGGCGAGGGCCAAAAGCGAGACGATAAGCTTGTCAAGATTATCCGAGATTTGAAATCTGGATTGGACCCAGAAAAGGATAGAAGATTCGAAGTCGACCGAGAGGGTTGGCTTCGGAAGCAAGGACGACTGGTTGTTCCCGATATCGATGAGTTGAGAGATGAAGTTTTGAAGGAAAGTCATCACTCGAAGTTGACAATTCATCCAGGAGGAAATAAGATGTATCGGGATATGAAGAGAACCTATTACTGGGAAGGTATGAAGAAGGACGTTGGAAATTTTATTTCCAAATGTATGAACTGTCAGTTGGTAAAAGCTGAACAGAAAAGGCCAAGTGGATTACTTCAGCCATTAGAGGTTCCTACATGGAAGTGGGAGCAAGTGTCGATGGATTTTATCGATGGCCTACCTAGAACCAAGGCGGGAAATGAAGGGATTTGGGTCATCGTAGATCGGTTGACTAAGAGTGCAAGATTCATTCCTGTTCGATCGACTAGGACTGCATCGAAGTTGGCTGAGTTGTATGTTAAGTGGATAGTTCGATTCCATGGTATTCCGAAGAGTATAGTGAGCGATCGAGACCCATTGTTCACTAGTGGATTTTGGAAGAGTTTCCAGGAAGTTTTGGGAACCAAGTTGTGTTTGAGTACAGCTTATCATCCCCAAACAGATGGTCAGACTGAGAGAGTCAACCGAGTTTTGGAAGATCTTCTCAGAGCTTGTGTTTTGGATTTCGGAGGATCGTGGGAAGATCATCTTCATTTGGTGGAGTTTGCGTACAATAACAGTTACCAGTCAAGCATTGGTATGGCACCGTCTGAAGCGCTGTATGGAAGACCGTGTAACTCTCCGACATGTTGGTCGAAAACTGGAGAAAAGCTAATACTTGGGCCAGAGATGATTCGTCAGACTACGGATTGTATAGAGATCATTCGGCAACGAATGAAGGCAGCCCAAGACCGCCAGAAAAGTTATGCTGATAAGCGTCGTAAGGATTTGGAGTTCGATGTAGGTGATATGGTTTTTGTGAAGATTTCTCCTCTAAAGAATGTTATTCGATTCGGGAAGAAAGGAAAGTTGACTCCGAGATTTGTTGGACCATTCCCGATCATCGAGCGAATTGGAAAGCTCGCTTATAGATTGGAGTTACCGGAAAAGATGGCGGGTGTGCACAATGTGTTTCATGTATCTTATCTACGGAAGTATGTGCATGACTCAAATACGGTGGTTTCTGCTGATAGCTATGAAGACTTGGAGGTTGATCCAGTGGTTACAAAACCTCGTAAGCCGCTTCGTGTTGTTGAAACTGACACGAAACAGCTTAGGAGGAAGACGATTACGTTGCTCAAGGTACAATGGAGTGATGATGTTAACGACTGTACATGGGAGGAGGAAGAGAGGATTAAGGCAGCTCATCCTGAACTCTTCAAGGTATAGCCCTAAGGTGTCGTGACATCTCATGAATTTGTAACTTGATCCGATCTTAGAATTCTGCATGCTAGGCTAGAATTGGATGCATGGTTTGTTGATTGCTATGGATGGTAGGCATGCAGAATAGTTTTGGTTGCTCTTGTTTGTTTGGAATTTCGGGGGCGAAATTCCTAAGGGGGAGAGAATGTAACGACCCGTATTTTACGTGTCGATATAATCGTAGAATTATTAGGTCGTTAGTGTTGTTTATGTCATCCATAGCCTAAGTCGTGTAAAAGATAGCTCGTAAGGAAGTTAACTCGGTTGCATAGGGTCCTTAGATCGGCTCTTGGTTAGGTCGTAGAGGGTTCTTAAGTCGTAGACGACTTAAAGTGGTTGCATGAGTTAGGGGTTAGCGACCTAGTAGTATTACGAGTTAACGACCTAAGAGTTAGCGGGTTAGTAGAGTTAGCGACTTAGGGTCTGATGAGCCGTGGACGAGTTAAGAGTTAGCTCGTGTGAAGCTTAAGTCGTATAAGATTTAGGTAGTGTGGAAGTTAACCCGTGTGGTGTTTAAGTCGTAGGAAGCTTGGGTCGTTTGGTAGTTTAGGTCGTGTGAGCGAGTTAGGGAAAGCTAGCGACCTATAGAATTAGAGCGACCTATAGATACTAGCGACTTAGTGAGGTAGAGCGAGCTAGGGACTTAGGTCGTATGATAGTTAGGTCGGAGGAGTTTTGGAACGACCTAAGGAAGCTAGCGGGTTAACGAGTTAAGGTAGTTAGCGGGTTAAGGATTCTAACGACCTAGTGGGGAGCGACCTAGTGGTGAGCTGCTTAGAGGAATGAGCGACCTAATAGTTGTAGCGACCTATAGGAAGTAACGACCTAGTGGATGGTATGTGTTGTAGTTAGGTCGCTGAGTCGTGTGAACGACTTAGTGATGGGTCGTGGCTTCGTTGAGTCGTTGGGTCGGTTTAGTGTTAGGTCGTGAACGACCTAAGGCTTGAGTCGTGTGGGGTTGTTAGGTCGTAAGTCGTTAGGCCGTGTTGGTTAGGTCGTGTGGGGTTGTTAGGTCGTAAGTCGTTAGGCCGTGTTGGTTAGGTCGTGTGGGGTTGTTAGGTCGTAAGTCGTTAGGCCGTGTTGGTTAGGTCGTGTGGGGCTGTTTGGTCGTAGGTCGGCCATAGTTAAGTCGTGAGCGACCTAAAAGCGAGGGACCTAAGGGGCGTTCCAGCCTATAAATAGAGGGGTTTGGTTCACTTTTTGGCACCGGATTTCGAAGCGACGAAGTGCTGCCATTTTGAGAGCTCGACTACAACATTTCTTCATCTCCTTTTCTCCATTCCAATCTAGTTCTAACATCCATCCAAGATCGAAGATCGAGATTGAAGATCCGAGAGCCAAAGTTGAAGATCTTCATCCAACGAAGCTAGATTTCATCATTTCAAGCGAGATTTCGACGAATCAAGCTTGAATCCTTACTGTCCAGATCTGAAGTGATTAGTTTTTGAGGTGTTTGGGTGATTCGGTGAGTGGTAGTTATCTCTCACGCGGACCCAAAGGAGTATATTGGATTGGTGGTTTGTTTGGGTGTTAAAAACAGTGATTTCATGCATTTTTCTTAGATCCAAGTATAGATCCATTTCTTATGAAGATATTTACTTATGCAAGTTCATTTATCAAGTTAGAGAAACAAAACCCACGATTTATATTTGTTAGATCTATGATAGAAACCCATGATTCATGTATGTTAGACTTATGCTCATTTATTTACGAAATTGCCACTATAGTTAATATTGCTTATTAGATCTTGTTTGAATGCTTGATTGTTTGGATGTATGATTGATTTGATTGTCTCAAGTTAGCTAGTGGTTGATTTGGAACAAGATGGTTGAGGATGATTCAAAAGCTAAGTGGAAAAGGCTCTTGAATGGTGAAAGCTGCTTGTGGCATATGAAGCGGATGTTGAAGCTCATATGTATGGATTAGATGATGTTGAGATGGGAATTTGCCATGATGCGATAAGGCAAGCCATGATGTTGAGAGGAGACTTCGCTATGATGCGATAAAGCGAAGCATGATGTGAGATAGCCTTGGTTTAATCCAGACGGGATCATCCCAAGCATGTTGATAACTCGATGATACGATGCGAGTTGGTTGATAATGGTTAGCTTGAGAGGCGCTTGAGCTAGTATGGAAATAGTCGTCAAGGAGGATGACTAGGAGGCTGAGATCTCATCGTTGTTGAAAGTTCTAGCATGCTCAAAGCAAGAGTACGTTGGAACGGGCTGCGACGACGTTCCAAGCACGGGCTGCGACGACGTGCTAGTACTCTGGGTAGTTGCGAAAATTCCTAGGCACGGGCTGCGACGACGTGCAGAGTTATGTCTAGAACCGGGGTTACCATTAGCCCTTGACAGATGGATAAAAGAATGAGTTGGTCATTCAATTAACGGTGAAATCAAGGCAATGATAACAGTGATAGCCAGAGTCATGGATGTTTGGCTGTACCATCATTCGGTCTCAAGAGCGGTGTTTTCTGGGTGCTTATCTGATCTTGGTTTAGGCCTTGGGGGTTTGTATTTGGAAAACATCGACCTTGACTCGAATGATTGTTGCTTTACTTTAATTATCTACTTTGCTATGCTTGCTTCTCCTTAGTGTGTGTCTAGGGGCTATCACTGTAGAAAGAGGTGGAGTGGGATGATTTGGGTTCCTATTCCTTTTAACCTTTATGCTCTTTTGGTATGTTTGATAGTTAATTTACCGCTCACTAAGACTTTGTCTGACTCAAGGTTTTATGTCTTCTCTTATTACCTTGGGCTGTTCATCCATGTTGGGATGGGCAGACTAGGTGACAGGTGGCAGGTGCTGATCTTAGTGGCTCACGTTGATGATGACGAAGACGAGCAGGAGGCTTTACATATTATTTTCATATTCTATGTACTGGATATTCCGCTGTTTGTTGATTACTTTGAGTGCTATGTAGTGAGGCTTCTTGTATTCATGATTCAGACCATGTATAAAGCTATTATGATTAGATGATGATATTCTGTTCTATGGGAGCTTCACTATATTATATTTCTCTATTGTATTTTATCCATGCGCTGTGAGGTTTACGATAGAGTCTGAAATGTTTATTTTACCCTTGACGGTCACTCATGGTTGCCTGGCACACTTTCAGCGCACCATTCCCTTGTTTCCGTGCGGGAGTCATGGGCGGTCGTCACAAACTATACTGCTACTACTGAGTTCCCACTCAGATAGATCTATAATCTACACAAGATACCAGATCACAGACAAGATTGATCAACAACTAAAACCTTCACAGAACTACTGGTCTCAAAACCAGTGATGACCAAACACGTACTCCCTCAGAGACACGTGAAATATTCTGAATTCCGGTCTTCCAAACTGGAAATTCAACTCTTCAGACCAAAGCACCGATCTTTACAAAAACTCAGAAGAATCCAATACACTTCGGAGCTCACCAAATCTTATTGCTTCCTTTACCAGAGAAAATCTCAACAATATCGAAGCCTCCAACTTCGAATTCCAAATTCTTCCGTTACTTAACCTCTGTAACGACCCGTTAAATTCGATGATTTTAAATGTGATAATTTAATAGGATTTCTAATTTAATTTAGAACGAAATCCAAATGAATTAAGTAGAAAAGAATTCTCACCTGGATATGGAATTTAATATGAGAAATTTATGAAAATGTTAAATGGTTTAATGCAATGAAAGATTTTTAACGGTAAATGGGAATAAATTAAGGAATCATATTAGTTCCAGTTAATAGATTACGACTTGAATGAGATTCCAATTTAATAAAATTATTTAAATGTTATGAGTTGATTTTATGGAATATGAGAAATACAAATGTAGGGATTTGATTAATATATATGTTATTTGTTCAGGGTATTGAATAAAATTGGGAATCCAATTTAAATTAATGATAATAACGTTGATATTAGTTAATAAATAAATTTCAACGCAATGCCCATAAATGAATGAAATGAAATGAATATATGTAAAATGTATACTAGGTTATTTATCAAATAGAAGGATAGAAAGTAAATATCGGATTTGATTGATGAATAAATATATATTAAATAGTAACTGAATGTAGACGTGTGAAATAGAGTTAATGACTATAATTATTGTACGTTACTTATTTTATTAGTTGTCAATGTTAATCTGGAATCAAATTCAATTTATCCCCAAAATTACTGCAGTTAAAGTGGAATAAATTGGTAAATGAAGAATGTTGGATCCAAATAAGTTGTAACCAAGGAAAATCCCATTTTTAATAAACTATGTGGGAAAAGAAATGAAACCAAAATGAAAATGTGAAAATATAAAATGTAATGAAATTCTAAGTAATAATGACTTTGTTAGTTAAGTGAAAACTGATTAAATATTAAGTTGTAACTGGATAAAAATCAAATTTATTTGGAATTGATTTGCAATCAATTGAATTTATTGCAATTAAATGGATTCAATATTTAAAATAATTATGTAAATATTATTTGGAAGAAATTGAAGTTATTTGGGTAATAAGTATTGTAATTGGCTAATTTAGATACTTTAAAGTGAAACAAAAATTATTAACGCAATGGTTTGATTGCAATATTTAATTCATCTAATTGATGATAAAGATTTGTTTGATTTATTTAATAGGAATTTTGGGGCATTTAGTAGGTAATTGCTGATTTTGAATCGAAGTAAAGGGATTGCTGAAATCAAAATTTAGCAACTTTTAAACCATTGCAATTGATTTAGAATATAAAGAGTTGTCTATTTAATTTAGTTAAATTTTTGAAATTGCGTTGTTGCAATTAAATGGGAAATAAAACGTTAAGGATAACCAGTATTCAAGATTTACCATCTATTTAGTATATTAATTGTAACGTATAATCAACTGCAATAAATAATAAATAATTATTACGTTAACGTTAATCGAAGGGATATTTGAAATTTAATATTTAGGTATTATGTAAATAGAAGTTCAGATGAAATTGGAAATATTTACATATTGAAGTATGAATCCAATGATTAATTCTTCTATTTGACAATAACAATGGAAAGTAAATTTAACTAAAATTTTGGAAATTTAATTTATAATTTGGTGAAATTAATGAAATTTGGGGGTTTCTAAAATTTTAAATTCGACAAGTTAAATTTTGTTTAAATTAGTATAGGTGATTAAAAAATTTATAATAATAAGAATCCTCAATTATCAAAAAGAAATGGGAAATTTGATTTAATTGACTAAAATTTTAATTTATTTAATTAATATAAAAATAGCCATTTTTGTCACGGACTCGGATGTCGACGAAACCGGTTTCATCGGATCTGTATCAGTGAATTATTGTAGGGTTTCAAGTCTCGTAACGATCGGACTTTTCGTTTGATCGTACGAACGCGAAACGCCTTGAAATCGATTTAATTAAAATCAATTTGAAATCAATTTGGAAATTTTGTTTTCATCATAACTTCTTCATACGATCAAATTTGGACGTGAAACTTTTTCCATCGCGTTCAGAATATTTTAAAATACCTATTTGGATATATGGGTTTAATAAATTTCGTTCCGGGGTCAGAACGGGGTTTTTGGGCCAACTACCGCTTAGGACGTTTGTAATTCGTGCCCCCTAGCCTTCTTCTATTTGTCTATAAATATGCTGTGATAAACTCTAGCCTCCTTTCTATTGTCATTTGGTCGTACGTTCATTTTTCTTCATCTCTTTCTCTTCCTCAATGGTTGCAAAACAAAGATCTACTTCAATTCAAAATTTCAAATGAAATTTCAAAGTTCTCAGAAAATTCCGAAAAAATTATATGTTGAAGCTCTGGAAAGGCGTAATTCGCTGGTGAAATTCGTTTTCCTATCCGATTCACCGTTTATCCAGAAATTCGAGTTGAACCTCAGCTGTCCATAGGCTAGGGTTTTGATCCAACGGTGGATTCGAGTTGTTACGACAATCAGAAGGCATGGGATCGTAGAGGACGTCGAGAGGTGAAGATCTATGCTTTTAGTCCATCCTATTGACACCAGGATTCGCTGGAAATGGGGCTTGCTCGACCGTATTTGGGTCATGGCCATAATGGATAGGGATGACCGGAATTTATGCCAAGGTGATGAAAGGGGCGGCTCGACCTGAGGGTTCGAATGGCGTGCTTTGATCGAGGTGAAGTTGAGCGTGGACGAGGGGATAATTGCCTAAGAGGCGGCGGCTAGGGCTTCGTACTGTAGCAAGACGATGCTGTGAGGGTTTGCTTTTGCGTGTACAAGGAGGATAGGTTCAGCTGACGTGGCTTTACCGTTAGCGTGGGGTGATGTTTATTTGTTTTGTTTAAATTTAATTTTGAATCTTTGAATGTTTAATCTAATAACTTCTACATACGACCTCCGTTTCACATGAATTTTTTTTCGTTAGGATCGAAATTTAATTCCGGATCTGATGGCGCTGATTTGGATGAATTTGGAGACCGTCGAATTTTTGAGTTTAAATTGAATTTAAATTCGATTTAAATTCCAAAGGTGAGTGTTTTAACCCACTCACAACTTCTAAAAGTTTTTATGTTTGTTAAATTTATTTTAGATATGAGTAGAAATTTATTTATGACTGTTTGGCATGTTTTATTCATCATATCTGTTAAATCGCATTTAATTAATATAACTGTTCATTAAATTTTATTACTGCATATAGATTGACAGTTATAGTTATTTATTTGCATATAAACTGTTAGTTTAATAGTTGTTAAATTTTATTTTGAATATAACTGCCAGTTATTACCTGTTATATATTATCAGATATATATTGATATTGGTTTATTATTGGATGATGATTGTGATTTGGATGATGGATGATTTTGATGAATGAATGTTTTATTGTATATCATTAAACTGCAAGTTATCATGCATTTTCCATTTCATTCGGGATTGTGGTTTGAAATAATATACAACCGCAAAATTTTATTTTTAAATTGCGGATTGAAATGATAAATATCCGTATCACTTGACCATAGGATAGAAAATTATATACAGGCACCGTGGTCTATATATAAAATATTTTAAAGTGATTTCTATGGTTTGTACAGAATACGGTTTATAATTTTTAATTTTGATATTTTCTTCTGTATATATACATATGAAGTTAGAGATTTTGAATTTAAGCTGTGTATAAATCTCTTAAATAAAAAGGGAAAAATTGAGAAAATGGAGTTTGATAATTATATCATATGTTTAATGTTTAAGTTTGGAAATTTTAAGATATGATATTTATAACTGGATTTTTCCAAGATAATTAAAATTGAATATGTTATATAAATTAAATTGAAAAAAATATTTAATTGTTAGAAATTGGAGTTTTATTTATGGATTTTATGTAAATATTCAAGACTAAATAATAGTACGTTTCATTTGCTGAAAGAAAAATTTCCAACTTTAGTTTTGAAATATTAATACTCCAAATGGATATATATATATATATATATATATATATATATATATATAAATTGAAGTAGTTTTGGAACTTGAAAGTGATATTTAAATTTTGGTTTAGACTTTAAATAAAGAAACATATTTGTAAAGCCATGGAAATTATTTTTCTTTACAAAGTTACCTTAAAGTTAAACCATTTATTTTATATACCGTTGAATATCCAAACCATTCAAGTTTTAGAAGTTATGGTTTTAAAAGTATGAATTCCGAAATATTATGTTTTGAAATTATAATTCAAAAGTTTGGTTTCCAGATATTTTAAATTTTAAACCAGTATGATTTTGGAAAAGGATTATATTTGAGATAAAATGATATCATATTATTTTGGGCTTTAATTTGATATCGTATGGGAAATTTTATTCTGGTTTAAAGTATAAACTATTTTTAAATGACCGCGGTGTTATAATAACGATGGGTTGGCGAAGAGTCCGGGATCGGATATGGACATACTCTCTGTCGATACCGAAAACCACTTTGACTAACCGTGTACGCGGTGGAGATTCCAGAATGAAGTAGGTTAGTGGCGACGTTTCCTGTAAGGTAAATACGTGGACCCAACTCCCGTGAGTTGGCATAAGGTCGCTAAAACAGGAGCGATTCTCGGGCCAATGAGGTCATTCCTCTGATCGAACGCACTCCTTCGATACTATACTCTGACTTTGGATTGTTTCGGTGGCCACTATTGATTTCTTTGATTTGGGGTGTTTGTTCGAGGTGGGCGGTAGCTGCGGCTATGCGTTACCATCAGCCCGGATAGCAATTGGTATATCTACCCTGGCATTGCCTAGTTGTGCCGTGTCACCTACCCTAGCGTGCCTTATACGATTTTGGTTTTGTACCATACCTATGGAGTGCCCTCTGACGACGCCCAGTACGGGGGAGATTACGGTACTGTATAGACTATGGGAATATATTCTGTGTTAAGGGCTATATGGGTAACCCCTTAACGCTATTTAAAAGTAAGTTTATGTTAAAATTTAGACACTATTATAATAGCGCAATATACTATATAGTAAATAGTTTAACGGATCCTTAGGAGATGTAAATCCCGAGCATCTCTCGAGTTACTGCACTCATATTTATTTCTGTAAATTTAACTTACATAAGATCTTTTAGTTCTGACTCGAGTGTTTTTGACTTTTAAAATTCTCTCGGGTCAGTCCGAGCATTTCAGGATTTGAAGTTTTAGCTCAGGAGGACGAAGACGAAGATTTGAATTACTATTATCTACTATTATTCCACTACACTATATTCCGCTGCATTGATATTATTGGTATGTGAACTCTGATATTAAATTGTATAAAGAAGAATCAAATATTTTCAAAACAGTTTTATAAACTGTATATTTTATTATTATATTTTATCCTTCCGCTGTGAGGTTTTATTTTGTTTTATTTCTTCTTTGTTTTCTTATTTACCCCATAACAATCCGCCCTTCCGTATGGTTTGAATTGGCACGTGTGTCTGTTTAAATCGTGCGAAAAGGCGGGACGTTACAGTTGGTATCAGAGCTTTGGTTTAGCGATAAACCTTGGCTTTGTGGGGTTTAACTCTTTTTTAATAGGGTAGTAATACCCTATGGGAGTCGCTGAGTGTGTATATATGAGACAGCGTATTTGTTGGTGTTATAAAAAGATTTTGACATTGTGTTAATCTGTTCCGTTTTGTATTTATAAATTCTGGTTGGTGCATGGGACGCTATGTCATCAATAGGGATTTCTAAACACTTAATATGACAGACCGACATAATATTTGTTTTAATATAGGTGAATGAAATAATTTTTCCTATTATATTTTCTATATATAAAATAAATTTTTTAAATGATATTATATATATATATATATATATATATATATATTGGTTGCAATAGATTGATTGTTAGGAATGAAATTTTAAATAATTGGTAAAATAAGATTGAAATTAAAATCAATGAAATTTGGAAATTTTAGGACTTAAGTCCGGGATTTTTGAAAATTTGCTTTCAAAGGATTTATGAAATATAATAAATTTGTTTATAAGTATTTTCTTATATAAATATTTAGTATAATTAGGAAATTTATTTTAAAGAAGATTTTGTAGAAATAAGCTGTGTACTTTCCTCTCTGTCGCTGGAAAATAACTTCGGTGATGGCGGCCGCATCATCGACTTTCATTTTCGAGTTTCGAAGGGGAAAGGCCACTGTAGTAAAGTCTACTGCGGATTTATTTTGAAAATATCTAAGATTTTATTTGTTTTAAATATAATTAGAGGTATATAAGTTATAAGAATATATTTATCTATTATTTTAAAATAAATTGAAATTTGACCCGGTATTTAATTCTTAAATTTCCATTAATTAATTGTTTAATTTATTTTAGTGAAAAAAAAAGGTAAGTAATTAATGAATTGAAACCTCTAATTTAGGTAAGAGAATTAGTGCAAGGTTATAAAGGGAAATTTAAAATTTTTCAACATATGAGGCAAAGAGTAATATTGATTAACACTAAATTTAATTAAAAGATGAGATAAAACTTGTATAAGATCTTTTGCATTTTCTTTAACATATATAGCTTACCAATATGAAAAGTTGAAATGTAAAATAAGGGATTGGAATAGAATATTATACAAGTAGAAATTTTGGAAATAATGAAGTATTCAATGAATTGCTATTATAAATGAGAATTTAATGGCATAAACTTAAGTTATGATTAAAATTTTACAAAAATTAAAGGTAAGTAGTTTAAATAGGTGACTTTAAACTTAAGTAAATAAAATGAAATTCTGTAATAAATAAGGATTGATGTGTATGGTTATAAAATTTAGTATGATTTAAATGCTACTAGTTGAATAAAATGGAAAGTAGGTAATATAAATAAATGACTGCAAACCATAGTTAGTGAATAAATAAAAATCCTTTACTTATAAAAATGAATGTTATAAGGTTAAGAATTTAAGTGAAATTAAAATGATTACTAAAATTAAATATAATAGATATGTAAGCATTAAATAAATGATTGAATTTGAAGAAGTGCATTAAATATAATACAAATAAAAGAAACTTACATGACCTGAATAAATAAAAATTTTGGATAATTTTGAGTAATAAGTAAAAATAAAGGAAACAACCACTGATTAGTAAATAAAATTTGAAGTTGTTAGATATAAATGTATATTATAAAAGGATAATTTATGTGGTATGAATTGTAAACTTAAGAAAAAATGTTTAAGAAAATAAAAGATAAACTGTTATATGAATGAAAAGATCAAACAGCTAATGTATGAAATAAAAATTTATAATGAGTAAATTGATTGGTTGGTTGAATTGTTATTGTTTGATTTATGGTTTGGTCGGGTAAGGAAATTTGAAGTAGTTGGATGAATAAATAATTTATTCCATCTCATCTAAGACTGTTGAGTAAATGATGCACTGGATAATTATTTTTCATTCCGTACCATTTCAAGCTTTGAACCCGAGCAACTATTTGATTGTTGATTATATGGTTGTTTATATTTGTTGGGTATGCTGTTTGTTGAAATGGATGGTTATTGGATTGATTTGATTGTTAGTGATTGAAACCACTTAGAGATTATTTGAAAATGTTGTCCAAACTTTATTTATTTAAGTACATAAAGATATAATGATGATAAAACGGGTATATTTCATTTAAGGAAATTAATTTAGTAAATTATTGTTTTTAAATTAATATTTGAAATAAGATGTACTGTTTTTTTTATTCCTTCTTTTCCCTTCTTTTTCCTTTTCGGGGACGAAAAGTTTTGAGTGGGGGAGAGTGTAACGACCCGTTAAATTCGATGATTTTAAATGTGATAATTTAATAGCATTTCTAATTTAATTTAGAACGAAATCCAAATGAATTAAGTAGAAAGGATTTTCACCTGGATATGGAATTTAATATGAGAAATTTATGAAAATGTTAAATGGTTTTAATGCAATGAAAGATTTTTAACGGTAAATGGGAATAAATTAAGGAATCATATTAGTTCCAGTTAATAGATTACGACTTGAATGAGATTCCAATTTAATAAAATCATTTAAATGTTATGATTTGATTTTATGGAATATGAGAAATACAAATGTAGGGATTTGATTAATATATATGTTATTTGTTCAGGGTATTGAATAAAATTGGGAATCCAATTTAAATTAATGATAATAACGTTGATATTAGTTAATAAATAAATTTCAATGCAATGCCCATAAATGAATGAAATGAAATGAATATATGTAAAATGTATACTAGGTTATTTATCAAATAGAAGGATAGAAAGTAAATATCGGATTTGATTGATGAATAAATATATATTAAATAGTAACTGAATGTAGACGTGTGAAATAGAGTTAATGACTATAATTATTGTACGTTACTTATTTTATTAGTTGTCAATGTTAATCTGGAATCAAATTCAATTTATCCCCAAAATTACTGCAGTTAAAGTGGAATAAATTGGTAAATGAAGAATGTTGGATCCAAATAAGTTGTAACCAAGGAAAATCCCATTTTTAATAAACTATGTGGGAAAAGAAATGAAACCAAAATGAAAATGTGAAAATATAAAATGTAATGAAATTCTAAGTAATAATGACTTTGTTAGTTAAGTGAAAACTGATTAAATATTAAGTTGTAACTGGATAAAAATCAAATTTATTTGGAATTGATTTGCAATCAATTGAATTTATTGCAATTAATTGGATTCAATATTTAAAATAATTATGTAAATATTATTAGGAAGAAATTGAAGTTATTTGGGTAATAAGTATTGTAATTGCCTAATTTAGATACTTTAAAGTGAAACCAAAATTATTAACGCAATGGTTTGATTGCAATATTTAATTCATCTAATTGATGATAAAGATTTGTTAGATTTATTTAATAGGAATTTTGGGGCATTTAATAGGTAATTGCTGATTTTGAATCGAAGTAAAGGGATTACTGAAATCAAAATTTAGCAACTTTTAAACCATTGCAATTGATTTAGAATATAAAGAGTTGTCTATTTAATTGAGTTAAATTTTTGAAATTGCGTTGTTGCAATTGAAAGGGAAATAAAACGTTAAGGATAACCAGTATTCAAGATTTACCATCTATTTAGTATATTAATTGTAACTGATAATCAACTGCAATAAATAATAAATAATTATTACGTTAACGTTAATCGAAGGGATATTTGAAATTTAATATTTAGCAATTATGTAAATAGAAGTTCAGATGAAATTGGAAATATTTACATATTGAAGTATGAATCCAATGATTAATTCTTCTATTTGACAATAACAATGGAAAGTAAATTTAACTAAAATTTTGGAAATTTAATTTATAATTTGGTGAAATTAATGAAATTTGGGGGTTTCTAAAATTTTAAATTCGACAAGTTAAATTTTGTTTAAATTAGTATAGGTGATTGAAAAATTTATAATAATAAGAATCGTCAATTATCAAAAAGAAATGGGAAATTTGATTTAATTGACTAAAATTTTAATTTATTTAATTAATATAAAAAAGCCATTTTTGTCACGGACTCGGATTTCGACGAAACCAGTTTCATCGGATCTGTATCAGTGAATTATTGTAGGGTTTCAAGTCTCGTAACGATCGGACTTTTCGTTTGATCGTACGAACGCGAAACGCCTTGAAATCGATTTAATTAAAATCAATTTGAAATCAATTTGGAAATTTTGTTTTCATCATAACTTCTTCATACGATCAAATTTGGACGTGAAAATTTTTCCATCGCGTTCAGAATATTTTAAAATACCTATTTGGATATATGGGTTTAATAAATTTCGTTCCGGGGTCAGAACGGGCTTTTTGGGCCAACTACCGCTTAGCACGTTTGTAATCCGTGCCCCCTAGCCTTCTTCTATTTGTCTATAAATATGTTGTGATAAACTCTAGCCTCCTTTCTATTGTCATTTGGTTGTACGTTCATTTTTCTTCATCTCTTTCTCTTCCTCAATGGTTGCAAAACCTAGATCTACTTCAATTCAAAATTTCAAATGAAATTTCAAAGTTCTCAGAAAATTCCGAAAAAATTATATGTTGAAGCTCTGGAAAGGCGTAATTCGCTGGTGAAATTCGTTTTCCTATCCGATTCACCGTTTATCCAGAAATTCGAGTTGAACCTCAGCTGTCCATAGGCTAGGGTTTTGATCCAACGGTGGATTCGAGTTGTTACGACAATCGGAAGGCATGGGATCGTAGAGGACGTCGAGAGGTGAAGATCTATGCTTTTAGTCCATCCTATTGACACCAGGATTCGTTGGAAATGGGGCTTGCTCGACCGTATTTGGTTCATGGCCGTAATGGATAGGGATGACCGGAATTTATGCCAAGGTGATGGAAGGGGCGGCTCGACCTGAGGGTTCGAATGGCGTGCTCTGATCGAGGTGAAGTTGAGCGTGGACGAGGGGATAATTGCCTAAGAGGCGGCGGCTAGGGCTTCGTACTGTAGCAAGATGATGCTGTGAGGGTTTGATTTTGTGTGTACAAGGAGGATAGGTTCAGCTGACGTGGCTTTACCGTTAGCGTGGGGTGATGTTTATTTGTTTTGTTTAAATTTAATTTTGAATCTTTGAACGTTTAATCTAATAACTTCTACATACGACCTCCGTTTCACACGAATTTTTTTTCGTTAGGATCGAAATTTAATTCCAGATCTGATGGCGCTGATTTGGATGAATTTGGAGACCGTCGAATTTTTGAGTTTAAATTGAATTTAAATTCGATTTAAACTCCAAAGGTGAGTGTTTTAACCCACTCACAACTTCTAAAAGTTTTTATGTTTGTTGAATTTATTTTAGATATGAGTAGAAATTTATTTATGACTGTTTGGCATGTTTTATTCATCATATCTATTAAATCACATTTAATTAATATAACCGTTCATTAAATTTTATTACTGCATATAGATTGACAGTTATAGTTATTTATTTGCATATAAACTGTTAGTTTAATAGTTGTTAAATTTTATTTTGAATATAACTGCCAGTTATTACCTGTTATATATTATCAGATATATATTGATATTGATTTATTATTGGATGATGATTGTAATTTCGATGATGGATGATTTTGATGAATGAATGTTTTATTGTATATCATTAAACTGCAAGTTATCATGCATTTTCCATTTCATTCGGGATTGTGGTTTGAAATGATATACAACCGCAAAATTTTATTTTTAAATTGCGGATTGAAATGATAAATATCCGTATCACTTGACCATAGGATAGAAAATTATATACAGGCACCGTGGTCTATATATAAAATATTTTAAAGTGATTTCTATGGTTTGTATGGAATACGGTTTATAATTTTTAATTGATATTTTATTCTGTATATATACATATGAAGTTAGAGATTTTGAATTTAAGCTGTGTTTAAATCTCTTAAATAAAAAGGGAAAATTTGAGAAAATGGAGTTTGATAATTATATCATATGCTTAATGTTTAAGTTTGGAAATTTTAAGATATGATATTTATAACTGGACTTTTCCAAGATAATTAAAAATGAATATGTTAGTATAAATTAAATTGAAGAAAATATTTAATTGTTAAAAATTGGAGTTTTATTTATGGATTTTATGTAAATATTCAAGACTAAATAATAGTACGTTTAATTTGCTGAAAGAAAAATTTCCAACTTTAGTTTTGAAATATTTATACTCCAAATGGATATAGAAATTGAAGTAGTTTTGGAACTTGAAAGTGATATTTAAATTTTGGTTTAGACTTTAAATAAAGAAACATATTTGTAAAGCCATGGAAATTATTTTTCTTTACAAAGTTACCTTAAAGTTAAACCATTTATTTTATATACCGTTGAATATCCAAACCATCAAGTTTTAGAAGTTATGGTTTTAAAAGTATGAATTTCGAAATATTATGTTTTGAAAGTATAATTCAAATGTTTGGTTTCCAGATATTTTAAATTTTAAACCAGTATGATTTTGGAAAAGGATTATATTTGAGATAAAATGATATCATATTATTTTGGGTTTTAATTTGATATCGTATGGGAAATTTTATTCTGGTTTTAAAGTATAAACTATTTTTAAATGACCGCAGTGTTATAATAACGATGGGTTGGCAAAGAGACCGGGATCGGATATGGACATACTCTCTGTCGATACCGAAAACCACTTTAACTAACTGTGTACGCGGTGGAGATTCCAGAATGAAGTAGGTTGGTGGAGACGTTTCCTGTAAGGTAAATACGTGGACCCAACTCCCGTGAGTTGGCATAAGGTGGCTAAAACAGGAGCGATTCTCGGGCCAATGAGGTCATTCCTCTGATCGAACGCACTCCTTCGATACTATACTCTGACTTTGGATTGTTTCGTTGGCCACTATTGATTTCTTTGATTTGGGGTGTTTGTTCGAGGTGGGCGGTAGCTGCGGCTATGCGTTACCATCAGCCCGGATAGCAATTGGTATATCTACCCTGGCATTGCCTAGTTGTGCCGTGTCACCTACCCTAGCGCGCCTTATACGATTTTGGTTTTGTACCATACCTATGGAGTGCCCTCTGACGACGCCCAGTACGGGGGAGATTACGGTACTGTATAGACTATGGGAATATATTCTGTGTTAAGGGCTATATGGGTAACCCCTTAATGCTATTTAAAAGTAAGTTTATGTTAAAATTTAGACACTATTATAATAGCGCAATATACTATATAGTAAATAGTTTAACGGATCCTTAGGAGATGTAAATCCCGAGCATCTCTTGAGTTACTTCACTCATATTTATTTCTGTAAATTTAACTTACATAAGATCTTTTAGTTCTGACTCGAGTGTTTTTGTCTTTTCAAATTCTCTCGGGTCAGTCCGAGCGTTTCAGGATTTGAAGTTTTAGCTCTGGAGGACGAAGACGAAGATTTGTATTACTATTATCTACTATTATTCCACTACACTATATTCCGCTGCATTGATATTATTGGTATGTGAACTCTGATATTAAATTGTATAAAGAAGAATCAAATGTTTTGTAAACAGTTTTATAAACTGTATATTTTATTATTATATTTTATCCTTCCGCTGTGAGATTTTATTTTGTTTTATTTCTTCTCTGTTTTCTTATTTACCCCATAACAATCCATCCTTCCGTATGGTTTGAATTGGCACGTGTGTCTGTTTAAATCGTGCGAAAAGGCGGGACGTTACTACCCCAAAACTTCCTGGACGATCCGGGCTGCCTACAAATCCTTCCTGATCAACTCAACCTTTGCTGATGCTTCTACAAACAAACTGGATCAACTAACAAACTAATCCTCACAAGATCAATCCAAAATCAAAACCAAACTTTACTATCAACAGTAGAAAACAACTTCTCCTATCTGGAAAAGACAGAACAGAATCACTCGCTAACTTACCTCAAATTCTGAAAAATAAATTTAGTAGACTCTCTAATCCAAAACACTGCAACTTCCAGTAGCTTCTACTCAAGAACAACAGCCACCTTGCTTCCGCTGCACAACTCTGATCTGGAGCAGATGAAAATGCCGTAGAAGAACACAGGCACAGACTAAACATCACATCTTGGAAATAAGGTTCAACAGAAGTTCCAAGAAATACAGAGCTGCTTCACCAAACAACAAACCTAGGAGACAACCTTCTACCCAGCCGAATCACTGGTATCACTCTTGACATCAAGTCGATTCAGAACTCAATCTCCAACGCGGGCAAATCTCTAACTTTCCTGAAGATATATCCAGAAAATCTTCGATAACTCCACAACTTCTACATCCTCTAGAGATGCCACAAATCCAAGCAGAAGGCTATCTAAGATAATCACCAAACCATCGCAAGTCACTTTTGCGATCACCCAAACCTAAATTTATAAAGATATTGTTCTCTCTCCACTAACCAGAACAGTTTATCCTCGACCAACTAATCTATCGAAGAAACAGATCCTCCCTGCTACTTCTTAGTTCCACCACCAGGAAATGCTAAGCCAGAAAGATCTTCCTGCCGGAAGATAGAACATTCCCGAGTCGCACCGCTAACTCAGATGGCAAAGACTTCTTATCCAAAGTTCTTCAAGAAACTCGGACCTCCAACTAAACACATACATCCTGCTGAACTCAGCTACAATTTCGAAGCAGACACACTTCCTTAAACTTGCTCCGAGAGAAAACATTTTCGGAGACATCCATAGTCACTGCATCTCATCATGCAGCTACTACTTCCTGAGGTTGCCAAGATACCATCACTTACTTTTGCCTAACCAAAAGATCCAAATTCTCAAAAATCCGCTCACACGAGCGCGATCAAACTTACACTTCAAAGATGAACTCCGAACCTTAACAGGTTTCCTTCAGAGATCAATGAAATCTTACACCAAACTACAAAGATTACTCGAGACGGTACTAGGTCTACAGTCTCGACAAATACACTTACAATCTCAAAGATTCAAACTCCAACCATTCGTAGTCGTGTTACACACACCAGTACCTCATCTACCTTTATAACTTATATTGTAAAACCCGAACAGGTAACCCAACGGATAGGTAGAAATATATATATATATATAATTATATATAAAAATTACAAGTACGCTCTCTCAAGAAAGACACCACTACAGAGCCTCGGTATTCACTCAACCTAACACTCTGATACCAACTGTAACGACCCAACTTCCTATCTCCAGGAAATCGCATCATCTTTAAGAAAGAAAAGGATAGAAAAGAGAAAAGACAGAGAAGAAGAAAGAAACAACATCAAATCTAAACAGCGGAACGAATAAATTATATTAATCACATAATACATTTCATAGTATCATATACAACAGAGATACACAGCTAAAAACAACACATACTAGACAGTTATAAACACCTGTCTAGTTATACAACTCAAAGACAAACGACTCAGAGAAATCTACACAACGGAATACTATATATATCTACACGCAGAAGCCTCCTTCTCCATTGCTCCTCCACAATTCGTCAAAGATAACCTGAATCCCTTGGCTACTCGTAAAAATTTGAGTACCCAAGAGTTTAAGGAAAACAAAATAAACTCCGGGTCAGACATGGGTCTTTTGTGAGTAAATGGTTAAAGTTGCTTAACTATAAAAATCTTTTGAAAGAAAAGGTATCACATAAGACTTCCCACACATAAACATGGAAAAGTTTTTACCTTACACTAACCAAAACATTTGATAGGAAATTCGATGATATTATAATAGTGTCTAGGGTTTTCAAATAAATGTGAAATAGCCGAAATTGTTACATTTATTAAATTCCAGCTACTAGCCACAAAAGTGGGTAATACAATCAAATCTGATGGCACTTATATGATTATGGATTCCATAAAATGGCAGGGCTACTGGGTACCGCCCGTCACAGTACGTGGCCTAAATCACCGTACCGAGGAGTACGCCCGCTCCCTTGCAACACAAAGCTGGACCCATTCCCTACTGAACAGTTCCAAATAAGACAACCCCGGCGGATGTAGCTATTCAACCACCCACACAGCCGAAATAAAAGGGAACTCTTGATAGGGGTAAATCTTACTCTCAAGTGGGGGCTACCCACGAAGCCTTGCTGCACCACCCCTGTTTTAGCCATTCCCGATTGATGAGGCTTGAGGCTACGATTACCTTTAGTGAACACATCACTTAGAATGCTCATCGTCCACCTGACGATGTTCTGAAAGCATTCAATCCATACAAGTTCGTTCCGGGTTCGAACGGAACCAAATGCATTATCTCGCTACACTCATTTTGGAATCACCCTCAGAGTTAACAACAATAACCCTTGCACTCTGAATCTTTATCTCGAACCTATAAGAACTAGTGTTACACCTCGAGTTATACTGACATTTAGTCCTTACACCTCGAGTCTTCACCCCAAGAGTTATACTGACATTTAGTCCTTACACCTCGAGTCTTCACAAAGCTCCACTTTGATTCACGACCTAACGTTTAATTGGAATCGATGTGGTTTTCGGATATCCAAATATGGAAACACGATCCCGGTCTCATCAAAATCCAAAACGTATCTTTTAGGTCCAAGTTGTTTAAAGTTAAGCAATTAAATTCAACTATCTATATACACACAGAAAAGATAATTCTCAAGTCACAATTGATAACCATATTATCAAATAAACAGATGATTTATAATAAAATAGGCAATCCACATCATTATCACAATAGATAATCTATATTTCCATCCTAATGCAACCAAGCATTCATATCACACAACATTACTTATCTCATTTCTGAGATTACATCCATACAAGACAATAAATGTCATCCATTCATACATAAGCAAATGATTTACTTAATCACAACATAATTAATTTGAAATGAATTAAATTAACTATCGCTATCTCTAATTAATTTAAAGTGAATTAAATTAATTACTTCATCTATTAATTAATTTAAAATTAATTAAATTAATTTACCTTCATCAAAATAAATCTTGCTTACTTATCCATTAGTTAAACCAATTAATTAATCATCATCTTAATTAATTAACTCTTAATCAAGTAATTAATTAGTAATTATTCTCATCAATCGTATTAATTAATGAATCTTAATTAATTACTTCCATCAATTAATTAACTATAATTATTCACATTATCTCTTAATTAATTACATTAATAAATCATGCTTAAATTAATTGCTTTCAATTAATCAACTTTAATAAATATATAAAGTAATTATTTATTCTTAATTACTTCTTAATTACTTTAATTGCTCTTAATTTCTTTTATAAATTCTTTGATTTATTACACCAAGTAGTAAACCTTTAATTACTTTATCAAGTAATTATTTAAAATTACTTCTTAATCAGTAATTTACTTTATCCCAATTACCTCCAGTAATTTATCAATTACTTACCTTAAGTAATTTGCCTTATCAAAACTCATTAAGTAAACATACTTAATCATTTATCAAGTGACTATATTTCATTACTTAACAAATTAATTAACTTACTTTATCACACTTATCTCATCAATTATAATCGAGAATTTATCCCTTAATTACTCGTTAACCAAATTAATCTTCAAATAACAGATTAATTATCTTCAACTCTTAATTAATAAACCTTAATTACTAATCAATCCTTTAACACAAAGTAATCAATCACTAATTACTTTTATAATTAATTAATTAACCTTAGTTAACTAATTAATTATCTCTTAATCATTAATTAATAGAACTTAATTATTAATTAACAACCTTAATTGCAATTTAATTAATCCATAAATAAAATTAATTAATCCTTAATTATAATTAATTAACCTTAAATAATATTTAATTAATTTCTAATTAACTTGTATTATAGATTAATAACCCTTTTTAATTATTAATTAAGAAACCTAAATTATTACATAACAAAACCTTTATTAAGTATTAATTAATTACTATTTTAATTAACCCTTAATTACTTAATTAATAAGTAATTACAATTTAATTAATCATTAGACATAAATTAAATTATCATAATTATTAGTTAATTAAATTACTTAATCAACCCTTTTTAAAATAATTAATTAAATTAACTAATTAACTTAAATTTCTTAATTAACTAATTAATTATAAATCATTAACACTTAATTAATGTTTAAGATAAACATTACCTTTAATTAACTTTGAAAAAACTTTACTTAACTTAATCATTAATTAGTTAAAATATAAAGTAATCTTTAATTACTTTCTTTTTAATTATTAATTAACCAATTTAAAAACATTTCCATATAAATTTCCTTTTTATATTTTCGAAATAAGTTTGAAAATAAAATTAACTTAAAACATTTAAACCATTCATACAAATCCAATTATAAAAATAAATCAATTTAAAAACAAGAATTTTAATTTAACTTAAACTATTTAAAGTTTAAACTTACTTTTTTTTTTATAAAAATCTGGTTGAACATTAAATTGGGTTCAACCCATGTATACATGAATTCAGGTATAAGTACATCGTCTTTTTTTTAAAAAAACAACCTGACTTTAAAAAAATTTAAAACTGTTTTAATTAAACTTTTAAAACTGTTAAACTTAACAGTTTAACACTGCGTACAAATGACCCCTGAACCACGCGAGTATTTCCCGAGTCATTTCCCTTATATCCCGAAACCTTCTTCAAGAAAAATAGCGAAACAAAAACCAAAACCCACAGACACACTCAAACCCTTGTGCAAGTGCACTGGCGATTAAAGCCGCCGTGACCAACTCCATCTCTTCTCACATGTCAGCGACACCCCTAGCAAACTATTGCGACCACCATCTCGTCATTACAGTAGCCAAATCAAAATCGAGCTTCTTAGTTGAAGTCGAACCCACAACCCCTTCTTGAAAACACCTCGCTTTCCCATCGCCGACCACTAGATTCGCCAGAAAATCTAGCCACACCATTCCCAAGCTTCCACGTTCAAATTCTCACAATCCCATCAAGCTCGATGCAAAAATGAAGGTGCAGTGGACAAGCTTCCAAGTTGAACAGAACTAGTTTAAAAAAAAATCGAGCAATTCAACCTCGATAATGAGTTACACACTCTTCAACCATTTTTGCCACATTCCACAAACATGCTTCTAGCTTCAATCAAAGACCCGAGCAACCCAAATGCACAAATCATCAAAATTTAGACCAAAACCCAAATTCCAGAAACCCCCAAATTCTCACAATACAATTTTTAAAAATTGTGAATTTTTTCCCAAAATTCATACTTTCCAATGATACTTTAGTTTATATAATTATTTTAACCAAATTAAACACTTGCTTTCAAACATTTATGTAAATTTGTTACTGTATTTTTTTTTATTTCCAGATAAATTTCAAAGATCAGAGACTTTGTTTTATTTTTGTTCTTGGTTTATACTTAACTAACTTATTTAATTTAAATCTAAAACTTAACAAATTTTTTTTAAATAGAATAGCTTGAAGATTTGATCTATTACTCGGATTCTTCAGTATATAACAGAGAGGAAAATGAACCATCATACACAGTTCCAATATAACAAATTCCACTGCATATTTATCTCAACACAGAGGCCACTTCTATGTATATAAAATAAACATCATCTCAGAATCATGCAACAGAGAATTACTACTTAAATTTTTGTAAATTGTTTACTCACTTCAATCTAAAATAAAGGCAGTGCGGGGTTTTGAAGATGAACTGGAAGTTTGCAAAAAACTTTGAACTTGAAGCTTTAAAACCTGGAGTACTTGCAAAAATGCTCTCAAAAACTGAAATGCCCTCAACCCATTTTAAAATGCTTTCGACAAATTTTGCATTTTGAAAGCTTGTAGAAATAAATCTGGACATGATGCTGAAGCCTCTTTTAAATAGAGAAGCCTTGAACCAGATTCACTTGCATGCATATGGAAACTGGAAATGTTTTCAGATTTGCTATCTTTTTTTTAAACTTGCAAATGTTTATTCTTTTGCTTCAGATTTGCATGCATATGAAAGATTGAGGCAGACATTGAAATTGCAGATTTTGCTTTGAGGATTGCTCAGATTTTCAAGTTTTTGGATGTTGAGTGAAGGTGCACGAATATTCAAGTTTCTTTTTAGAAATGAACAAAAGTTTTAAAGAAAAATAAAGTGGTGGGAAAGGGTGTTTATATGGGTGGATTTTCAGATTTATAACATTAAAAAGAAAATTAAAACATATGGACACTTGTCTCTAATTTCAATTCAAATGATTAACACTTGTTGTTTAAATGATTTCTTACTTAACACTTGTCAAATTGTATATATTTTATTTCTAAAATAAGCTTAAAAGCTTTTTAAATAAATTTCCTAATTAACTAACATGTTTTCTTAATTTTAAAAATACTTTTCTAATAAACAAATACATTAATACATTTACAAATGTTTGCTAATTTATATAAAATACAATCTTTAAAAAGAAATGAAACCAAATAAAATTTAAATAAAATTATATATAACTTTTCAAACTTATTTTAAAATGTTATTTCAAAAGCCTTGTATTTATTCTTATTAAATAAAAACAAATCCAAATTTCCAAGATAAATTTCTATAAAAGAATAATACAAAACAAATCTTATTTTTAATTAAAACATTATCTATATAATTTAAAACCAAACTATATTATTATTATATTTTAATATGTAAGTATATATTCCTTGAATTCAAATTTATATTCAATTCAAAGTCAAATTTAAAAACACAAATCTAGAATCAATTTAAATAAATATAATATCTATTTTTAAATAGGCTCATTATTATTAAAATAATTTATTGTATTTTAAAAATCAACTTAAAATACACGGAAATAAATATATTCTAACACACTTATCAATTTTGAAAACAATAAATCTATTTAGAATTTATTTGCACAATAAAATAATTAGTCTTATTTTAAAACCAATTCATAACCAAAATTAAAACATTGTATTATTATTACTTACTTAATTATTTTGAAAATAACAATTTTATCACTTTCAAATAATTTAAATTAAGAGATTATCAACATTTTAAACTCCTTGAAATTCCAAGATATTACATAAATACTCAGGCTGACCAGAATGTAAAGTAAAACACAAAACACTCGAGTCAGGACATACATACTTATGTAATGTAAACCAACTCAAGTGAACTGTAGCAGTAATGCACAATAACCTAAAGGATGCTTGGGATCGCCCATCCTCTAAGGATCCATAATTAACAGCAGTAAATGCTATCATAGAAATGTCTATTTAAAGTAACTATGCAAATAACAGTGCTAATGTGGCTAGGGTAGCGTAGAGCTAAAGCAATTGCTCACCTCAGCGTAGCGTAGAGCTAAAGCAAATAACTGCATTGATATTTATTGACTTGAAGAGGTTGGAGATGCAACATGGGTATGCAAAGAGACAAGGCAAAAAGAGGCAAGTTTGGCCAACAATTTGGCTCCGCCAAAGGGCTAGTGGGCTCGGCCTTACTTGGTACAGATCTGGTCAGGTCAGGAGATGGCTAAAGTGATCGCCAGAGGAGGGGTAGCTGCTAGTGGTGGTGGCTAAGGGGGTGGCCAAAGTGATAGATGAAGGTGATGGTGGATTTCTAGGTCAGCTAGACAAGTTTCAAGAGGTGCTTTGCAATTTCTGAGAGAATGACATCAAGTGGATGTCACGGCCTGTCATTGTAACAACCTGATATTTTCAGCCATTCGCATCCGCACATGTCGGACTTGAATTGCTCAAAATACCGCGTTGTAAATAAATTTGGAGCAAATGAAATACAATCACAGAATCAGAGACACAGAAATATCAGAATAACTCGCAGCGGAAATAAATATACCATAGTAGTTCATGAAGCTACTATAACAAACTCCCAAAACATAATACATAATATTAGTCTGAAACATATACAATAGAAATCTCAAATATAAAGAAGTTTATAAATACCAGAGCTGAAATAGAACAACGAAAACCGAAAGGAAATAGATAACTAGACAAGCAGAATCTCCAGCCATTCCTAGCTCCAGAAAAGAAATCCAAAGCTAAGCTGTAAATACTCAGGCTGATCCGAGCGTAAAGTAAAACACAAAATACTCGAGTCAGGACAATACATACTTATATAATGTAAACCAACTCAAGTGAACTGTAGTAGAAATGCACAATAACTTAAAGGATGCATGGGATCGCCCATCCTTTAAGAATCAGTTAAACTATAATTTAAATACATCCGGTGGTTAAAATTTCAAAATGGTATTTTATACTTCGAAATAAAATATCATTTCAAAATTCAGTATCATTCAAAATCCATTTCGTAATATCAAAACATAATATCTTCCAAACCACATTCATTTTTATTTAATTTAAATACCATTACAAAACACATTTCAAAATAGTTTATATTTCGAAACAAATTACTTCCTTTTAAATCATAAAATGAAGTTATTATATTTAATAATTAAATTATTAAATTTCCAAAATTTTAAATCTTTCAAAGTTCATTCATTCCCTAAAATTTATCAAACAGTGAAAATTCACCTTTTCGCAGCATTTAGACAATGCTACGGAAAGTTACTTTTAAAACAATTCAATTTAGCAAAAGACAGCATTTAAATGCTATAATAGGGTTACTTTAGTTCAAATAAAACCTTACTTAAATTCAACAATTATAACCCTTACTTAAATTTAGCCATTTAGTTCATTTCTATCAACTACAGCATTTAAAAATGCCGTAATATCATTTACATTAGAAAATAATAGCATTTCAAAATTGCTATTAATTAAATTCCAAATATTCAATATAATTTCACAAACAATTAAATTTTTATTTAATTCATTTTTAACTTATAATTATGCATTTTCACTTATAAAACAATCATTTAAATACCCTTGTATTCATGATTTTATAAAGTTCTATTTCCATTCAAAATCAAATTTAATAATAATTTACTTATTAAATTCCAACATTAAATTTTAAATTCATTAAATTAAATTTAACTTAACACTTAAGTTTAAATTTTCAGATATAACTCAATTTCATTTTTATTTACTTAACTTAAAATTCACTTTTAAGCCAAATTCACAAATTTCAAATTTTAGTTATATTTCAAAATTTCAACTTAAATATTCATTCATTTCACATTTAACTTTATAAAAAAATCATTAATATATTATAAAATCATTTTAAATTCGTTTAAATTCAGAATATCATAAATTTATCATATTTTCATATTTAATTTAAATTCCATTTATCACCAAATTATAATTTCCAAAATAACTTACATTTCAGATTTTCTAATTTTACCATTTATTTATTTCACTTATAAAATTTTAGAAATTCAATAATGCTTTACAAAAATCATTTTTTATCAAATTTACATCAAAATATTACAATATTTACATTTCTAAAATATTTTAAAAATTTTAGAAAAACATATACAACGGCTCTGTATTTCATTTTCTAGCCTAGGTAAAGTGATACGGGTATATATCATTTCAACCCGTGATTTACAAAGAAAACCGGGGTTTGATCCTTTCAAACCCGCAATCCCAAGTAAATGAAAATAATTGAAAATCATTCAGGCCTATCATTTCAGCCCATAATGATTTTCTCCTATTCTAAAGTCTGTTCGGGTATGTATCATTTCAACCCATAGTGATTCTAATCTAAAGGGAACTTGCAGTGTGATGAACTGATAAAAATAACAGAACAGCATAATTTAACAGTAACAGATGTTATAACAGGTGTATAAGCATGGGTGAATATCATATAATCATAATATAGCAGGTGTAACATGATAATGCATTTTACAGATTCAAAAGGGGTCAATTTACTAGTTATACATGTACATATTGTCCGGTGAGAATAACTCACTGTATTGAGCTGGAGACACAACGATGAATGCACGAATGAGATCCAAACAAGCACGATAACACGACACAGAGATGAGTGGAAGAGCCAAAGATTAATTCTCCTTGGATACATGAGACAAAACAAATAAATATAACATAAGTTTTCAACCCAAATTCAATTAAACAAAACTAGAAATGAACACACAAAACATCACCGAAGTGTTTGCACTTGATTTCTACCACCTATTCTTCAACTCCAGATCTGAAATGGCATGGTTTGGATCTGGTTTGGGTTCTTAAAGGCCGGCCTAGCATGGAAAAATGATGGAGCAAAGATATATGAGCATGAACTAACACTACAAGGCAAATATCATGGATTCCTATGCACTAGAAGGTTCGGCCAAGGACAAGGAGGGCACGGCCAGGTCTGTAGTGGGATTGAGGATGATGTGGCAGTCGGCTTAGGTCAGGAATTTGCTGGCGGTGGTGGTGTATGGTTGGCCAAAGTGATGGAGGAGGTGATGGAAGCAAGGTAGCTAGGCTATGTTGGATATAGGTGGAGTTTGCTTCATATTTTGGTGGATCATCAACATGGATGGCCTCGGCTATGGAATGGAAGTCGAGAGGAGGGTATGGTGGCTGGAATGGGTGGTGGTGGAGGCGGCCAAGGCGCTGGAGATGGAGGGGCCGAACTGCATAAGAGATTGCAAGTGCAAAAATCAAGTAAATCAAGTAGAAAATGTAAAAAGAAATGAAAGTTTTTATCAAAATTTCTTCTTGCAGATGGCCGAAACTTTTTTTAGAGTTTGAGGGAAAATTTGCACATGAGAAACAATGGAAGAGTCGGCTGAAACAAAGAGATATTGTCAGCAAATGATTAATGCAAGTGTTATTGAATTTGAAAAGACAAAAGGAGGTGAAAAGACAATGGTATGTTAAAGGTCAAAACTCTTCATATTTCTCTAATTTCTTTTGCAAATTTTAATAAATGAAAAATTACTTATAATTACATATAAAAACACGAAAATATAGTAAATAAATAAAAATAAATAAATAATTATTAATTATATATAATTTAATTAATAAAAACCGCAAAAATTGCAAACTAGTCATGAAAATATGAAAATAAATGCAATGAAGTTTGGAAAATTTTTATGTACTTGAAAAATATTTATAAATAATGATAAGAGCACAAAATAAAAATTAATTCACAAAATACATAAATAAATATTAATTTAATATAATTTAATGAAGAAAATAGCAGAAAAATGCAAACTAGCCTTTAAAAATAGAAAAAAAATGCAATAGACTTTGGGAAAATTTAAACACCACTTTAATAAAATTTAAAAGGAAAAATATATATAACATGACATATTGACACATTTTAAAATAAAATATGACAATAAAAATATAGTTTATATTATATAAAATAAACAGAATTGCTAAATAAAGCAGATTACACTCAATATTGGAATATACATAACTTTCACAATTTAAATCTGTTTTCAACGAAACGAAAAGCAGTATCCAAGTTATTAAGTCTATTTTCATAATAAAAGATAAAATTTAAGAATCTAAATATTTAAATTTTAAATTTAAAAATCAAAGTTTGACCCAAATTTACCGAAATCAACATTTCAGGAAAATATTTAATTTATACCATTTTGGAATTATAAATCACATAATTATCAAAGTTTATATTTAAAAATGAAAAGTTTCAAACGGAACCAGTAAAAAAATTTAAAAATGAAATAAAGTCAAAATTAAAATATACATAAAAATCTAGAGTTGTTACACTCTCCCCCACTCAAATCTTTTCGTCCTCGAAAAGGAAGGAAGTGGAGAAACAACTAGAAAGAGAAATAGGTTGGAAGACATTCGAAAGAAGGTGGGGAGAAAGTAGCTAGGAGGGAAAGCAGGTTGAAAGACAAGGATGAACCATTATTTAAACCATTATACATTTCAATTAAAATTTCATAATATTTTAAACATTTTATAATATGATGAATAGACATTTGATTCAAATCCGATGGTTCAAAGTAAACAATTTCTAAATATTTTAAAATCTTTAGAAGGGAAAATAACTGATCAAAATATTCTTTATATAGTACTTTATCAAGATACTTTTATCAAAATACTTTTATAACTCGATGTCTTAACAAGTTTACTTTCGTTCCTGCAGACTCTGGCTATGCATTGATCAGGCGCAAAGCTAGAATTCTCCAGGTACTTGGTAGACTTGTTTCAACACCTAGTGAAAATAATGAAAACACCTTTAACAACAGATATGGAAAGTACAATCCAAACAAATCAACCAAACCGAAACAGTTGTCTAACCATGGATCGCAGATACACAATGGTTACGCATGGATCCCCCAAGAAACAATCTGTATCCGTAAGCTTTCTCAGCCCTGCGAGTTACGCCATGATGACGAGTAGAATGCAGGATACAAAATGGTTACGCCTGGATCCCCCAGGAAACAATCTGTACCCCCAGGCCAGCTCAGCCAAGCATTTGCGCTACTAATGCGACCTACATAGTGTGCAGGATACACAATGGTTACGCCTGGATCCTCCAGGAAACAATCCGTACCCCTAGGCCAGCTCAGCCAGGCAGTTGCGCTATGCAGTCGCGATCATAAGACCATGGAGATCACCATGGAATTCGATGGACACTCGAGTATCATATCCGAAAAACCCAAATCAAAGAGAGAGAATAATATCGATATAATGAATCCACAGTGTGGCCACAAAGCGGATATCAAGAAGAAGGCACTTTCCATATCTTTATTTCGAAAATATGTATCATATAGTACCTTTCAAAATCACTTTCAAATATCATACTTATATAAAGTCCATTTTATATAAGATTTCATTTCAAATCAAATACTTTTCAAAATACTAGTATATCAAATCACACTAATATAGATTTCGATTATATAAGATTTCACTTTTCAAAATTGAGTACCCTTTCAAATCAACAGTTCCAGTTCAACAGTTTACTTATACAAATCATTTTTATATAAGTTCGATAGCTCCCAAATCAAGTATTTAATAAAACAAGGTTCTAAATTTCAAACCATTTTGATATTAATTAAATTTTAAAATCATATATGATGTCACCAAATCATTTCTTCCAAGTTATACATATTCAGTTTCAAAATTTCTTAAAACAATAGGTTTAGAAAACACTCCTGGTTTCCAAATCAACAATATTTTTAGTCAAACACATTCATTTCCATTTTAAACCTATATTCACTTCAAAATCATAATACTTTCAAAGTTATAAATCTTTCGAAACCAAAATACTTGAAATCATTCTACTTTGAAAATCATACATTTGAAATTATAAAACATTCCCTTGATTCTTTACATTTCACAAATTTATTCAATTAAACTTAAATCTAAAATTTTCAAGTTTTAATTCAATTCAAACCATTAATTCAATTCACTTAATATTTTTTATAGATTTGATCCACAAAATAAACTATTCAGTCTTAAATATACTTCAAGGCTTAAATAAACCATATTTCAAGACTAAATTTTATAATTTCGTATATCTCAAATTTTACTTCATTATTACTTACATATGTCATTATTTCGCAACATTACATTCGATCGCTCGCTTGATCACACAAGTTCGCTTTCGAACTAGTATTGTCCATTTGACTTCCCTAATGCGGACTTCGATATGGTCTCTCGACTAGAAGCCATCAGTCTCCTTGCATAGCCATATACTATGATAGAGAATTCTAGAATCAAGACCAAAATCCATATCAAATATTCGCCATCAAGAATCAAATGAAAAATCCTAATACAATATGGTGTAATTCACCTCAAACTTGTGTACTCAAACTTGGATCAAATTAATTATGCAAATAAAACAGCATACGTACAACTTATGTATCTATTCCAACTTGTTAAATAAATAGTTTGATAAAGATGTTACTAAGTTAAAACATTTAAAACCAAATTTTTGTCAAACATTTGAAGACTAATTTTTATCCAAAACATTTCAAACTAAATTTCATATTAGTATAATTCAAAATAGTCTTATTTATTTACTTAACAAAACAGTTTCAGCTTATAAAAATCATATTATTTCATACTTGAAACATACAAACTAAACTTATATTTTTTATCAAATACCTTATACCTTTCAAAAAAAAATTAGCTTTGAAAAGTTAACCTTGATTTGGAAGTGCTCGGATCTTAAAATAGTCGAAGAAATCATATTTTCAATCCAAGAGTTGGAAATCAACACTAAATCAGCAAATCAATTTCAAAAGTTAGGTTTCAAAATCTGAAACTCGAGGACTGAACACCGGCTTACTTTAAATCTTTTCAAATATATATATATATATATATATATATATATATATATATATATGTATGTATGTATGTATGTATGTATGTATGTATACATATATACAGATCGATCTTTCGAATATCAAACCATACTTCGAAATCTGAAATCAAAATTGGTTTCACAAAATCACTCGCATAGCAAAGCTACTAGAGTGGCCTCTCTCTCACTCAGAAACTCGAAAATCAATGTCGATGATGCATGCATTCATCACCGAAATTATTTTCCAGCGACATAAGTGAGTTCTGGACTTCAATTAACTTTGAAAGACTTCTTTGAAATTCCTTCGAAATCATTGACATTCATTCGAATACATTTGAAACATTTCTTATTTGAAATATAAATATATATATATATATATATATATATCTTTAAATCATATTATTATTATATATTTTCCAAAATCTTAAAAACGATTTCAAAACACCGGAATTTGATTCCTCGAAATTCAAATTCAAAACCCTTCAGTTATAAATCATTTTTGTATAAATCAAGTTCTTATAAAATTTTCAAAATTTCAAATTCTTTCGAAATTTCAAATTTTCATTTTTGAAAGGTATATAATCCTTATCGAAAACATTTCACTTTTATATATAAAAATATGGCCATCCTTAATAATTTCGATGTATGCACAATTTCAAAATACAACCAAACACAAATTTCCAAAGGATGATTCAAGGAAGGATTTCAAACAAACAAAGATTCAAAATTAGAGGAACTCTAATCAAATAGAATTCTAGTTCGAAGATAAACTCAAACAAAGATAAGATAATTTAATTACCAAATAGAGGATAGATAAACCTATATAAATCGCGGGCAACCTTAACCGGTCAACCGAGACTTTAGGAATATAATCAATACGGAAATCTAAGGCAAATCGACCTTCGATCGCCAGAGATAGAATCCGGGTAGAGCAGGAGATAGATAGCATCAACATCCAAGGATACAAAAATCTTCAGTGAATCAATGTCATTTGTAAAGGAGTTTCACCCCTTTACAAATCATTCAAAGATTTACGGAATCACCGCTCTTTAGAGAGGTCATTCCAAAGTAGAGTTACGGAATGCTCCAAAATTAAAAGGAAAAAATGGAGAAAACAAGACTGGATTCTAGAACAAGTGGGAGTGTTCCAAAGTTCAAGGAATCCTAGTCAATAAGAATCTTAACCAAGAGATTTCAAACAAGGTGGATACCGAAGAGATGAAGTTTAGAAAATCTTGATTTCGAAATAAGAACATTTTTATACCAAAATAATCTTTGAAAATCTTTTAGAAATCATTTGGAAATCATTTTATACTTCGAAAATACGTTCTCTCACAAAGAAAGGATTCTAAGATTGATTTCACTCATTCTAGGGTATTTCTACCCTGTCTCTAATGAGTTTTTGCTCCGCAGGCTAAGACTTGCCTAAAACCAAAGCTCTGATACCAACTGTAACAACCCGATATTTTCAGCCATTCACATCCGCACATGTCGGACTTGAATTGCTCAAAATACCGCATTGTAAATAAATTTGGAGCAAATGAAATACAATCACAGAATCACAGACACAGAAATATCAGAATAACTCGCAGCGGAAATAAAAAACCATAGTAGTTCATGACGCTACTATAACAAACTCTCAAAACATAATACATAATATTAGTCTGAAACATATACAATAAAACTCTCAAATATATAGAAGTTTATAAATACCATAGTTGAAACAGAACAACGAAAACTGAAAGGAAATAGATAACTAGACAAACAGAATCTCCAGCGATTCCTAGCACCAGAAAAGAAATCCAAAGCTAAGCTGTAAATACTCAGGCTGACCCGAGCGTAAAGTAAAACACAAAACACTCGAGTCAGGACAATATATACTTATATAATGTAAACCAACTCAAGTGAACTGTAGTAGAAATGCACAATAACTTAAAGGATGCTTGGAATCGCCCATCCTTTAAGAATCAGTTAAACTATAAATTAAATACATCCCGTGGTTAAAATTTCAAAATGGTATTTTATACTTCAAAATAAAATATCATTTCAAAATTCAATATCATTCAAAATCCATTTCATAATATCAAAATATAATATCTTCCAAACCACATTCATTTTTATTTAATTTAAATACCATTACAAAACACATTTCAAAATAGTTTATATTTCGAAACAAATTACTTCCTTTTAAATCATAAAATCAAGTTATTATATTTAATAATTAAATTATTAAATTTCCAAAATTTTAAATCTTTCAAAGTTCATTCATTCCTTAAAATTTATCAAACAGTGAAAATTCACCTTTTCGCAGCATTTAGACAATGCTACGGAAAGTTACTTTTAAAACAATTCAATTTAGCAAAAGACAGCATTTAAATGCTATAATAGGGTTACTTTAGTTCAAATAAAACCTTACTTAAATTCAACAATTATAGCCCTTACCTAAATTTAGCCATTTAGTTCATTTCTATCAACTACAGCATTTACAAATGCTGTAATATCATTTACATTAGAAAATAATAGCATTTCAAAATTGCAATTAATTAAATTCCAAATATTCAATATAATTTCACAAACAATTAAATTTTTATTTAATTCATTTTTAACTTATAAATATACATTTTCACTTTTAAAACAATCATTTAAATACCCTTATACTCATGATTTTATAAAGTTCTATTTCCATTCAAAATAAAATTTAATAATAATTTACTTACTAAAATTCCAACATTAAATTTTAAATTCATTAAATTAAATTTAACTTAACACTTAAGTTTAAATTTTCAGATATAACTCAATTTAATTTTTATTTACTTAACTTAAAATTCAATTTTAAGCTAAATTCATAAATTTCCAATTTTAGTTATATTTCAAAATTTCAACTTAAATATTCATTCATTTCACATTTAACTTTATAAAAAAATCATTAATATATTATAAAATCATTTTAAATTCTTTTAAATTCAAAATATGAAAAATTTATCATATTTTCATATTTAATTTAAATTCCATTTATCACCAAATTATAATTTCCAAAATAACTTACATTTCAGATTTTCTAATTTTACCATTTATTTATTTCACTTATAAAATTTTAGAAAATCAATAATGATTTACAAAAATCATTTTTTATCAAATTTACATCAAAATATTATAATATTTACATTTCTAAAATATTTTAAAATTTTAGAAAAACATATTTTAACAACGGCTCTGTATTTCATTTTCTAGCCTAGGTAAAGTGATACGGGTATATATCATTTCAACCCGTAATTTACAAAAAAACCCGGGTTTGATCTTTTCAAACCCGCAATCCCAAGTAAATGAAAATAATTGAAAATCATTCAGGCCTATCATTTCAGCCCATAATGATTTTCTCCTATTCTAAAGCCCGTTCGGGTATGTATCATTTCAACCCATAGTGATTCTAATCTAAAGGGAACTTGTAGTGTGATGAACTGATAAAAATAACAGAACAACATAATTTAACAGTAACAGATGTTATAACAGGTGTATAAGCATGGGTGAATATCATATAAATATAATATAGCAGGTGTAACATGATAATGCAGTTTACAGATTCAAAAGGGGTCAATTTACTTGTTATACATGTACATATTGTCTTGTGAGAATAACTCACTGTATTGAGCTGGAGACACAACGACGAATGCACGAATGAGATCCAAACAAGCACGATAACATGACACAAAGATGAGTGGAAGAGCCAAAGATTAATTCTCCTTGTATACATGAGACAAAAAAAAATATAACATAAGTTTTCAACCCAAATTCAATTAAACAAAGCTAGAAATGAATACACAAAACATCACCGAAGTGTTTGCACTCGATTTCTACCACCTATGCTTCAACTCCAGATCTGAAATGGAACGGCTAAAGGCATGGTTTGGATCTGGTTTGGGTTCTTAAAGGTTGGCCAAGCATGGCAAAATGATGGAGCAAAGATATATGACCATGAACTAACACTACAAGGCAAATATCATGGATTTCTATGCACTAGAGGGCTCGGTCAAGGCCAAGGAGGGCACGGCCAGGTCTGTAGTGGGCTTGAGGATGATGTGGCATTGGGCTCAGGTCAGGAATTTGCTGGTGGTGGTGGTGTATGGTCGGCCAAAGTGATGGAGGAGGTGATGGAAGCAAGGTAGCTAGGCTATGTTGGATATAGGTGGAGTTTGCTTCATATTTTGGTGGATCATCAACATGGACCTCAGCTCTGGAATGGCAGTGGAGAGGAGGGTATGGTGGCTGGAATGGGTGGTGGTGGAGGCGGCCAAGGCGCTGAAGATGGAGGGGCCGAACTGCATAAGAGATTGCAAGTGCAAAAATCAAGTAAATCAAGTAGAAAATGTAAAAAGAAATGAAAGTTTTTATCAAAATTACTTCTTGGAGATGGCCGAAACTTTTTTAGGGTTTGAGGGAAAATTTTCACGTGAGAAACAATGGAAGAGTCGGCTGAAACAAAGAGATATGGTCAGCAAATGATTAATGCAAGTGTTATTGAATTTGAAAAGACAATGGTATGTTAAAGGTCAAAACTCTTCATATTTCTCTAATTTCTTTTGCAAATTTTAATAAATGAAAAATTACTTATAATTACATATAAAAACACGAAAATATAGTAAATAAACAAAAATAAATAAATAAATATTAATTATATATAATTTAATTAATAAAAACAGCAAAAATTGCAAACTAGTCATGAAAATATGAAAATAAATGCAATGAAGTTTGGAAAAATTTTATGTACTTGAAAAATAGTTATAAATAAAGATAAGAACATAAAATAAAAATGAATTCACAAAATACATAAATAAATATTAATTTAATATAATTTAATGTAAAAAATAGCAGAAAAATGGAAACTAGCTTTAAAAATAGAAAATAAATGCAATAGACTTTGGGAAAATTTAAACACCACTTGAATAAAATTTAAAAGACAAAATATATATAACTTACATATTGACACATTTTAAAATAAAATATGAGAATAAAATATAGTTTATATTATTTAAAATAAACAGAATTGCTAAATAAAGCAGATTACACTCAATATTGGAATATACATAACTTTCACAATTTAAATCTGTTTTCAACGAAACGAAAAGTAGTATTCAAGTTATTAAGTCTATTTTCATAATAAAAGATAAAATTTAAGAATCTAAATATTTATATTTGAAATTTAAAAATCATAGTTTGACCCAAATTTACCGAAACAACATTTCAGGAAAATATTCAATTTATACCATTTTGGAATTATAAATCACATAATGATCAAAGTTTATATTTAAAAATGAAAAGTTTGAAATGGAACCAGTAAAAAAATTTAAAAAGGAAATAAAGTCAAAATTAAAATATACATAAAAATCTAGGGTTGTTACACTCATGGTCAGAGGAGGAGTAGCAGCTGCTGCTATAGATGGAGGAGGTGATGGGGTCGGTGGTGATGATGGAGAATAGGGCCGGGCAAAGCAAGAAGAAGAGGGAGACAAAATCAATGAAAGAAGAAGAGAAAAGGGAAGAAAGTGAAGCCATTATCAATCTTTTTCTTTTGCTGTGAGTTGAAATGAAAGTGAAATGTTTTCTCATGTGAAAACCAGAGAAGAATACATGGAAATTCATAGAAAAGTGTACCGTAAAATGCAAAATGAAAGGGCAAAAGCAAATGAAGAGACAAGGTCAACTGAAAAGTCACAAGAATATGAAAACCTTTTGTCTCTTTGTATTTACATTTCCTTTAATCAAAATAAAATAATAAACTTCAGTAAATAAAATAAAAGGCAAACAAAAATAATGTGAAAAATAAAAAATAAATAATTATTCTGAGGAAAAATAGAAAATAAATAAAGAAATAGTTTAATAATTGAAACTAGACTTTAAAAATTGTAAACAATATACAATTAACACTTGAAAATTATAACTTCACTTTAAAAATGTTTTAAAAATAAAATAAATACATAACATATCATGTTACACATACATACACAAATTAGAGTAAACAAAAATATTATTTATACAAATTAAAATAAACAATTTTGTTAAATAAAATAATTTACACATAATATTGTAAAAATGATAACTTTCACAAAATTAATCGGATTTCAACAAAACGAAAAGCGGTATTCTTGAAATTTAATTTACTTTCATAATAAAGGATAAAATTCAAATATTTAAATTGTAAATTTAAAAGTCAAAGTTTGAGCATATTTGTAACGTACGCGGATTTTCGTTCTTCGAAAAACCGACATCGACACTCACTTTATCGACTGCCGAGAAATCAAAGGCCGAAAACCGAGATGTTATGGGTTTTAAAAAAAGAAAAGAAAAGAAAGAAGAGAGAAAAAGAAGAAAGAAAAAGAAAAATAGAGGGAGAGGAAGATAGAAAAATAGAAAATTTGATAATAGAAGATAGAAGAATTTTTTTTTTTAAAATAGAACGGGACAGAAAGGAACAACAACAGAATCTCACAATTCGCAGCGGAACAACATATAATAATAAATGAAAAATCTTTAAACAAAGAACTATATCAGTTATTACATTACATTTCATATCATCAGAGTGTACAACAACATACAACATCAACAAACAGTGCAGCGGAAAAAGAAATACTATATAGTAGTAATATGCCATGCCATCCAGCTTGCCTCCAGCAACTCCAGAATATCCAGAATATCCTGATAAACCTTACTCTTGAGTGCCCGTGTTGAAATTGGTGGGCACCCAGAGTTTAGGAAGGAAAACAATAAACTCCAAGTCAGTCATGTGACTGGTGTGAGAACTCAAAACAGTTTATTTATCTTTAAAATCAAAATAAAGGAATATTTTTAAGTCAATTCGCAATGCTTTTAAAAATGAGACTACCATAAGGCCTCCCGCACACACACACAATGCAAACGCAGAATCGGAGGAGATTTCTCCTTATGATAGTCAAAGATGCTTGATACGCATTAAAAATAACATTTGATATTATTATTAGTGTATAGTGTAGGAAAAATTTATTTCGAAAGTAGAATATAAATCTTAGCCAACATAGACATTTCGAACTATGCCTACTATAGCTACTATCCAAACAGTGGTGACCACCATAAGTGAATAGCAGGTTCTACAACTAATACCGTACAAATTTCGTATTGGGAATTGGATTTCCAACAAATGATCAGGCCAAGGAACTTCCCATTGCCACATTAGAATGCCTCTGGATGGACATCCCCGAGAACCAAACCGGATCTCTACCAACACAAGGCCGGGTTACTCCTAACTGAGTAACAACTGACCGAATATGCCATCCCCCGGTCCTTTGGGACCTTTTACCGAGCGCTCGTAATCAATTCACACAATCATAAAGTGTTTTCAACATGAGTAAGTATCTGGGCTCCATACCATGATACCACCCTTTTCCAGAAGGAAATGGACACATCCTAAAGGGTGCTACCCCTCATAACCTTGCTGCTTCTTTCCTGTTTTGACCATTCACGGGGTGTGAGGCTCGACGAAGTCACGTCCACAAAAACATACTTTATACAAAAGCCATGCTTTGGGTCAACAAATGATCAACACAATGATCACAAAGATAGACGATCAAATAAACGATCCTATCACAAATAATCAACACAATGATCATTTCAGCATCACTCAGCATGTCACATTACCAAATTGGGAATATATCGCTGATAACTTCAACTACATAACCTCTGAGCTCGTACGTCTCAGAGAAGGGTGTTAAGCTAAAAGAATAAATTCTCCGCCACCAACAGAAATATATTTGAAAGAAATCGGCTTTATATCTCAACTTGTAATGTCAGACATACAATCCATACAAGTCTGTTCCGGGCTCGAACAAAACCGAAGGCACTTCTTACGAAGCCCTTGCAATACGGGTATTCACAATCCCGATCGAATTTCCCATCACTTAGGAGATCTCTATACCAGGAGCTACCCAGTGCAGAGACAATCGATAGGTCATCCTATCGCTTTCGCAAAAACTCGGTCTTCAACACCGATCTTCAATGCAATTCACAACGACGTATCACATATTCGGAATGGGTTATACGACCCCATGGTCCTTTCCCGGTTAACCCGAATAGTGAGCGCTTATTCAAAAATAAGTGTGGCATTCACATTCAATCAAATCACATCAAATACCCATTCAAAGGGAAATTATTGATAGTCAATTATTGAACTATCAATTGATATGCACACATCACCAGATTCCAAATAATTTTCCAAATTATTTATTTTCCAAAATATCTTTACAAGATATATAATTTCAACACTTCAAAAATAAATCAATATTTATTTTTAACAAGTTTCACTTTCACATATAAATTCCATAATGAATTTATATTTCAAGATATCCATGCATATGCGATTTCAATAATTCATTTCAATTTATCTTCAAAAAAATAAATTCTAATTATTCACTTCATATTGGAAAACATTTCCATACTTATTATTCATAAGTAATTCACAAAACTTTTTATTTTCAACCTTGGAAAATATTCAATATACTTAAATCGAATTAAGTATATAATTCATTCTTTAAGGAAATCATTCCCTTAAACATATTTATTTGGGCCAAAACGAATGTTACGTAAAACATCGTTACGACAACCCAAAATCACTAGTATAGGGATTCGAAATTAAAATAGATATATAAATCCCAATACTATACAAAACATTTCCTTTCGGAAATCATTTACTATAACAACAGTGTTATAGTCCACATTTCCTTTTATTTCTCGAAAACGTCTATTTCACAATAAATGTTGAAATCTATGGTTTCGAATCTCAACACATTTTAAACCATCGTTAGATCGTTTTAATTCTATTTAAAACATCATATCTAAAACAATTTCTTTAACGTATTATTCACTATTCAAAAACGTGAATATACTACCTTAACAAATTTCATCATTTCTATTCACTTTAACTTAAAGGATTATTCACTGTTCAAAATGTGAATATAACTCTATCTCTAAGTTATAACAATTAACTTATCAAAATAAGTCATTTGCGGATTTATAAAACAACGTTTATAAATTCCGTTTCTATTTATTTATAAAAACTTCCTTTTTATAAATTCCTTTATTAACCTATTCCAGTTTATAACTCAATTATAAACTACAAGTTCATATTATAAGTTAATTACTTATAAAACGATTATTTTACAAAATCGTTCATTTAACTTCCCAAATTATTAATCTTAACTTATAAGATTGTTTATTTATCCAAAATTCATTCTTTCGATAACTTTATAAATTTTATAAACCTATTGCTTATAAAATTTCATTTATAACTTCACAGTTTATAATTTCATAAATTTCATTCATTTAGGAAATTCATTTTCACTACATTCTAACACTTATAAAAACTCGTTTTATAACGTCCATATTTCAATTTATAAGTATCCATTTATAAATCTCTTAATATAAATCAATTTATATTATTCTTTTAAACGTCTTTAATTTCCTTTATAGTTTCACCATTTTGATTTATAAAATAATCAAATTTTATAAATCGTATATTCAAACTTTTATAATGTATTCAAAAATCCAATTTAAACTATTTTATAAAATCGTTCCTTTATTTCTCAAAAATCAACTTTTAACTATATTTCACAAAATCATAATTTCTATAGCTTTAAAAATTATAACGTTTATTTACTTAAAATAGATCAAATTCCAAACATATAGTATATTTTAAAAAATCACTTTATAAATCATTTTAAAATTCCAAAATTTGGTCCAATGATGCTACATACCAAATAGTCAATCACGACTACAACGACATCATATATCAAATATGATAATCCATCAAATATCAAAATATCTGAAATCAAATAAAAACTGTTGAGGAATCCAGTTGGATCCCTCCAACCTGTTTCCTGCATCCAAAAACATTAGCACAATACCAATTTCGCTCCAGTACGAAATTATCGCGGTATATGTTCTTATTAAATATTATCCGCTTAATAACGGCGTAATAGGGTCTCATCCGCTAAAAAATACGGGAAATCAATCAACTGCAATATATACATATGCCAATATATATATATATTGATATTATATATAATACCAATTTCACTGTTTATGAAATATTCGCGGTATATGTTTTTAATAAATAACATCCGCTTACTAACGGCGTATAATGTCTATTATAACAATCAATAATTTACAGTCATCATTCAAACATGCATTCAAATATTTTAAATCTAACTATTTAAAATAAAATGGAAACTGATTCGATTGAGTGAGAAGTTCTCACCTTGGTTTTAATTTCCGTTTTAGCGATTTATTTCGAATAAAATTAAACGCGCGTTTAATTTTACCCGAAATTCTCACTAACTCCAAACGACTCCAAACCAACTCCATCGCGTAGTGCTCGTCCATACGATTTCAACGCAACTGAGTTTGCATTTTTTCGACCTCGTATGAAAAAGTTATGCAATTTACAAGTTTGTACACGATTTTAAATCAACTTTTACAACATTTATTCAACTATCTTCATACCACAGCAAATCCTGGCCGTAAGATCTGCATCCAAGGCCTCTCCTTCATCTCCCTCGACTCACGTATCTCTTCTACAGGTGATTCACGCAAGCCTTGAACCCATTTATCAAGACTAGGGTTTGAAATTCAACCTTCACCACTCAATGATTCTTCGATCAAGTAGTTGCAACTCGAAGCCCTACACGACCACCACACTCGGCCATAGCCCTGGCCAACTCGGCCATCTCCTCCACCTGGGAATGCATGCGCAGGTCGTGACGAACGCAGCCCCCTATCTCCTCCCCTGGTGCTCCAAAACGCATCTCCACCGTTGAATCTCTTCGTCTTGACGAGATCTACAAGTTTCTAGTTGAAGTCGAAGTCTATCGGAGAGTGGATGAAGAGAAAATCGAGGAGAAACGAGATAGTTTCATGGCCGTTGAAACCATGGGTGGCGGCCTGTAGAATAGAATTAGGGTTTTTTTTTTTTTTTTAATTTGTGTGTGGTGTATTTATAGAAAATCAAGCGTAAACACTATTCATCCCGGGAATTCCGAACTCCGATTTAGACGCCGTAACCAGCGTTTCTAAGGTTTACCCCGCGTTCCAGACATAATGGAATAGGTTTCGGAAGCTAATTCGGAAGTATGTGCGAGTTATGGCTGAAAACGCTCAATTTGAATTAAACCGATTTAAATCGATTTCTAGGCGTTTTAATTTGTACCGGACAAACGGTAAATCCAATTGACTTGAAATTTGAAACCTTACAATAATATCACATTACGGATCCGATGAAACTGGCTTCGTTGAATTCCGAGACTTTTTGAAAAATGGCTATTTTGACTCGCCAAATTTAAATTAAAAACAATTCAATGCGTTTCGAGCTGCCACGATCAAACGATAACTCCGATTGACACAAAAATTGAAATCCGGTAATAACTAACTATTACGGATCCAATGGAACTGGTTTCGTTCAATTCTGAGACTGTTCAAAAATTGACTATTTTACAGTCGATTATTAAATATTAAAATATTCAATTTTCACAAATTAACTTTTAATTCGATTTTAAAAGTTCTAAAATATCGTTCTAACTTCAACATGATAAAATAAAATTTTACAAATTATTTTCAATCATATTTAACTCAATTTTCAATTATTTCCATAATTTAACATATTAAATTATTGTTTTAATTATCTAATTAAATCCAATAATTCAAATAAAAATTTATTTGACTTATAAATTCACTTATTAATGTTTAAAATTAATTAAATATTCATATTTAAATTAATAAAAATTCTGGGTCATTACAATCTTTCCCCCTTAAAGAATTTCGTCCTCGAAATTACAAGTAAGAAAGTTACAAAATCTATTATCTTTCCCAAAATCCATAATTAAACTTCTTTCAAATCTTTACTAAGTTTTCAAATCATACTTAGTTATCTTTTCAAAAACAAACTATATCATTTAACTTTAATTCCAAAATCAAAGTTAAAGTTTTCAAAATTTTCCAATTTTTCTCAAATTTTTCTAACGCCTTAAATTTCCGGAAAAATTCGCCATAGTCTCCTTTGCGCGGCTCGATCCGAAAAAAAAAATGACAGTATATATATCACAAATATACATCTCGTCAAGTAATGAGGCATCCCGAAGGGAAAAAAGTGTAAAAGTACGATATTTAATCCGAGATATGTACCTTATATTTTATTAGCAAGCATATACGGCTAATATAGCGCTAAAGCGAACTCCAAATGCGAAGCAAAAGCGATCCGCACCTACTAAACACTTAACAAACAATATGAGAACATGCATATATGTAAATAGTATCAATATACAACATATAGCAACATAATAACTATATACGTCAACATAGCTATGCATTCAAAACAACAAATGCAATATATATTCAACCATCAACCAACTAACATCCATAACCAACATATATTCATTCATATTCTCATTAATATTAAATGAAATGGTTTTCAATTTAAATCACATTTGATTCATTAACATTGGATTTTCTTACTAACATTCATTCTCAATTCAATTAGTTTACATTACTAATTAAATCCAATTCACTTTCAATTTTATTCAAATTTATTTACTTCTAATTTGAATTCAATTACATAGCTTCCAATTTCATTAACTCTTAATGAATTTTATACAACCAATCAACAATCATATAACAACCAAAGTATATTAATTTCAACCAAATTCCTTTGCTTATATTCATTCATTTTTTTATTCAACTTCTAATAACATTAGATTTTAATGAATTTATACTTTCATTCATTATTCCATATCAACTTACATTACATTCAATTGATTAACATTCAATCCATTCATTCAATTTATTCATTATTTTATTAAATCCATTTGATTATTTACAACTCATATTCATAAATATATTCACATAGTTTCACTTCTTATATATATAAGTTTATTTCACAATTGTAAACACTTTAATTATAATTATATTCTTATAATTCTTTTACTTATACAATTATTCTTTTATATAGATTATTCAAACAACCTAACAATCAACTTATATACTCTTTAATAATTCTGAAAAATTATTTCTTTATATATAAAATATAATCAAGGTAAAATTATTGCATTTACCCAATTTAAAATCAATATTGTGTCGAATTGTTCTATTCAAGTGTTTAGAAACCCCTTCGGCTCAGTTTCGAGGCTGTGCTGACGAAAGTTCATATGCCACTCAATAAACCAATCATCACAATATAAAACAATTTTATATTCACTAACAAATACGCTCTCATAGCTATTATTACTCTCAAACTCATTCTAGAGTACTGCTGACTCTATCTCTAATGAGGAATACCCAACCGAACCATGGTTGTCGCTTAACCATATGCTCTGATACCAAATGTAACGTACGCGGATTTTCGTTCTTCGAAAAACCGACATCGACACTCACTTTATCGACTGCCGAGAAATCAAAGGCCGAAAACCGAGATGTTATGGGTTTTAAAAAAAGAAAAGAAAAGAAAGAAGAGAGAAAAAGAAGAAAGAAAAAGAAAAATAGAGGGAGAGGAAGATAGAAAAATAGAAAATTTGATAATAGAAGATAGAAGAATTTTTTTTTTAAAATAGAACGGGACAGAAAGGAACAACAACAGAATCTCACAATTCGCAGCGGAACAACATATAATAATAAATGAAAAATCTTTAAACAAAGAACTATATCAGTTATTACATTACATTTCATATCATCAGAGTGTACAACAACATACAACATCAACAAACAGTGCAGCGGAAAAAGAAATACTATATAGTAGTAATATGCCATGCCATCCAGCTTGCCTCCAGCAACTCCAGAATATCCAGAATATCCTGATAAACCTTACTCTTGAGTGCCCGTGTTGAAATTGGTGGGCACCCAGAGTTTAGGAAGGAAAACAATAAACTCCAAGTCAGTCATGTGACTGGTGTGAGAACTCAAAACAGTTTATTTATCTTTAAAATCAAAATAAAGGAATATTTTTAAGTCAATTCGCAATGCTTTTAAAAATGAGACTACCATAAGGCCTCCCGCACACACACACAATGCAAACGCAGAATCGGAGGAGATTTCTCCTTATGATAGTCAAAGATGCTTGATACGCATTAAAAATAACATTTGATATTATTATTAGTGTATAGTGTAGGAAAAATTTATTTCGAAAGTAGAATATAAATCTTAGCCAACATAGACATTTCGAACTATGCCTACTATAGCTACTATCCAAACAGTGGTGACCACCATAAGTGAATAGCAGGTTCTACAACTAATACCGTACAAATTTCGTATTGGGAATTGGATTTCCAACAAATGATCAGGCCAAGGAACTTCCCATTGCCACATGAGAATGCCTCTGGATGGACATCCCCGAGAACCAAACCGGATCTCTACCAACACAAGGCCGGGTTACTCCTAACTGAGTAACAACTGACCGAATATGCCATCCCCCGGTCCTTTGGGACCTTTTACCGAGCGCTCGTAATCAATTCACACAATCATAAAGTGTTTTCAACATGAGTAAGTATCTGGGCTCCATACCATGATACCACCCTTTTCCAGAAGGAAATGGACACATCCTAAAGGGTGCTACCCCTCATAACCTTGCTGCTTCTTTCCTGTTTTGACCATTCACGGGGTGTGAGGCTCGACGAAGTCACGTCCACAAAAACATACTTTATACAAAAGCCATGCTTTGGGTCAACAAATGATCAACACAATGATCACAAAGATAGACGATCAAATAAACGATCCTATCACAAATAATCAACACAATGATCATTTCAGCATCACTCAGCATGTCACATTACCAAATTGGGAATATATCGCTGATAACTTCAACTACATAACCTCTGAGCTCGTACGTCTCAGAGAAGGGTGTTAAGCTAAAAGAATAAATTCTCCGCCACCAACAGAAATATATTTGAAAGAAATCGGCTTTATATCTCAACTTGTAATGTCAGACATACAATCCATACAAGTCTGTTCCGGGCTCGAACAAAACCGAAGGCACTTCTTACGAAGCCCTTGCAATACGGGTATTCACAATCCCGATCGAATTTCCCATCACTTAGGAGATCTCTATACCAGGAGCTACCCAGTGCAGAGACAATCGATAGGTCATCCTATCGCTTTCGCAAAAACTCGGTCTTTAACACCGATCTTCAATGCAATTCACAACGACGTATCACATATTCGGAATGGGTTATACGACCCCATGGTCCTTTCCCGGTTAACCCGAATAGTGAGCGCTTATTCAAAAATAAGTGTGGCATTCACATTCAATCAAATCACATCAAATACCCATTCAAAGGGAAATTATTGATAGTCAATTATTGAACTATCAATTGATATGCACACATCACCAGATTCCAAATAATTTTCCAAATTATTTATTTTCCAAAATATCTTTACAAGATATATAATTTCAACACTTCAAAAATAAATCAATATTTATTTTTAACAAGTTTCACTTTCACATATAAATTCCATAATGAATTTATATTTCAAGATATCCATGCATATGCGATTTCAATAATTCATTTCAATTTATCTTCAAAAAAATAAATTCTAATTATTCACTTCATATTGGAAAACATTTCCATACTTATTATTCATAAGTAATTCACAAAACTTTTTATTTTCAACCTTGGAAAATATTCAATATACTTAAATCGAATTAAGTATATAATTCATTCTTTAAGGAAATCATTCCCTTAAACATATTTATTTGGGCCAAAACGAATGTTACGTAAAACATCGTTACGACAACCCAAAATCACTAGTATAGGGATTCGAAATTAAAATAGATATATAAATCCCAATACTATACAAAACATTTCCTTTCGGAAATCATTTACTATAACAACAGTGTTATAGTCCACATTTCCTTTTATTTCTCGAAAACGTCTATTTCACAATAAATGTTGAAATCTATGGTTTCGAATCTCAACACATTTTAAACCATCGTTAGATCGTTTTAATTCTATTTAAAACATCATATCTAAAACAATTTCTTTAACGTATTATTCACTATTCAAAAACGTGAATATACTACCTTAACAAATTTCATCATTTCTATTCACTTTAACTTAAAGGATTATTCACTGTTCAAAATGTGAATATAACTCTATCTCTAAGTTATAACAATTAACTTATCAAAATAAGTCATTTGCGGATTTATAAAACAACGTTTATAAATTCCGTTTCTATTTATTTATAAAAACTTCCTTTTTATAAATTCCTTTATTAACCTATTCCAGTTTATAACTCAATTATAAACTACAAGTTCATATTATAAGTTAATTACTTATAAAACGATTATTTTACAAAATCGTTCATTTAACTTCCCAAATTATTAATCTTAACTTATAAGATTGTTTATTTATCCAAAATTCATTCTTTCGATAACTTTATAAATTTTATAAACCTATTGCTTATAAAATTTCATTTATAACTTCACAGTTTATAATTTCATAAATTTCAATCATTTAGGAAATTCATTTTCACTACATTCTAACACTTATAAAAACTCGTTTTATAACGTCCATATTTCAATTTATAAGTATCCATTTATAAATCTCTTAATATAAATCAATTTATATTATTCTTTTAAACGTCTTTAATTTCCTTTATAGTTTCACCATTTTGATTTATAAAATAATCAAATTTTATAAATCGTATATTCAAACTTTTATAATGTATTCAAAAATCCAATTTAAACTATTTTATAAAATCGTTCCTTTATTTCTCAAAAATCAACTTTTAACTATATTTCACAAAATCATAATTTCTATAGCTTTAAAAATTATAACGTTTATTTACTTAAAATAGATCAAATTCCAAACATATAGTATATTTTAAAAAATCACTTTATAAATCATTTTAAAATTCCAAAATTTGGTCCAATGATGCTACATACCAAATAGTCAATCACGACTACAACGACATCATATATCAAATATGATAATCCATCAAATATCAAAATATCTGAAATCAAATAAAAACTGTTGAGGAATCCAGTTGGATCCCTCCAACCTGTTTCCTGCATCCAAAAACATTAGCACAATACCAATTTCGCTCCAGTACGAAATTATCGCGGTATATGTTCTTATTAAATATTATCCGCTTAATAACGGCGTAATAGGGTCTCATCCGCTAAAAAATATGGGAAATCAATCAACTGCAATATATACATATGCCAATATATATATATATTGATATTATATATAATACCAATTTCACTGTTTATGAAATATTCGCGGTATATGTTTTTAATAAATAACATCCGCTTACTAACGGCGTATAATGTCTATTATAACAATCAATAATTTACAGTCATCATTCAAACATGCATTCAAATATTTTAAATCTAACTATTTAAAATAAAATTGAAACTGATTCGATTGAGTGAGAAGTTCTCACCTTGGTTTTAATTTCCGTTTTAGCGATTTATTTCGAATAAAATTAAACGCGCGTTTAATTTTACCCGAAATTCTCACTAACTCCAAACGACTCCAAACCAACTCCATCGCGTAGTGCTCGTCCATACGATTTCAACGCAACTGAGTTTGCATTTTTTCGACCTCGTATGAAAAAGTTATGCAATTTACAAGTTTGTACACGATTTTAAATCAACTTTTACAACATTTATTCAACTATCTTCATACCACAGCAAATCCTGGCCGTAAGATCTGCATCCAAGGCCTCTCCTTCATCTCCCTCGACTCACGTATCTCTTCTACAGGTGATTCACGCAAGCCTTGAACCCATTTATCAAGACTAGGGTTTGAAATTCAACCTTCACCACTCAATGATTCTTCGATCAAGTAGTTGCAACTCGAAGCCCTACACGACCACCACACTCGGCCATAGCCCTGGCCAACTCGGCCATCTCCTCCACCTGGGAATGCGTGCGCAGGTCATGACGAACGCAGCCCCCTATCTCCTCCCCTGGTGCTCCAAAACGCATCTCCACCGTTGAATCTCTTCGTCTTGACGAGATCTACAAGTTTCTAGTTGAAGTCGAAGTCTATCGGAGAGTGGATGAAGAGAAAATCGAGGAGAAACGAGATAGTTTCATGGCCGTTGAAACCATGGGTGGCGGCCTGTAGAATAGAATTAGGGTTTTTCTTTTTTTTTTTATTTTAATTTGTGTGTGGTGTATTTATAGAAAATCAAGCGTAAACACTATTCATCCCGGGAATTCCGAACTCCGATTTAGACGCCGTAACCAGCGTTTCTAAGGTTTACCCCGCGTTCCGGACATAATGGAATAGGTTTCGGAAGCTAATTCGGAAGTATGTGCGAGTTATGGCTGAAAACGCTCAATTTGAATTAAACCGATTTAAATCGATTTCTAGGCGTTTTAATTTGTACCGGACAAACGGTAAATCCAATTGACTTGAAATTTGAAACCTTACAATAATATCACATTACGGATCCGATGAAACTGGTTTCGTCGAAATCCGAGACTTTTTGAAAAATGGCTATTTTGACTCGCCAAATTTAAATTAAAAACAATTCAATGCGTTTCGAGCTGCCACGATCAAACGATAACTCCGATTGACACAAAAATTGAAATCCGGTAATAACTAACTATTACGGATCCAATGGAACTAGTTTCGTTCAATTCTGAGACTGTTCAAAAGTTGACTATTTTACAGTCGATTATTAAATATTAAAATATTCAATTTTCACAAATTAACTTTTAATTCGATTTTAAAAGTTCTAAAATATCGTTCTAACTTCAACATGATAAAATAAAATTTTACAAATTATTTTCAATCATATTTAACTCAATTTTCAATTATTTCCATAATTTAACATATTAAATTATTGTTTTAATTATCTAATTAAATCCAATAATTCAAATAAAAATTTATTTGACTTATAAATTCACTTATTAATGTTTAAAATTAATTAAATATTCATATTTAAATTAATAAAAATTCTGGGTCGTTACAATATTGACCAAAATTCACATTTTTGGAAAATATTCTATTTATTCATGCTTGAAATTATAATTCACATAAAAATCAATATTTATATTTAAAATAACAAAATTTATTCATTTTAATAAATAAAATAAAGATTTTAAATTTAAAATAAAATATACAATTAAAATAATCACAAAATATAGGGTTGTTACACTCTCCCTCACTCAAAACTTTTCGGCCCCGAAAAGGAACGAGGTACGGGAAAACACAGAAAAAGATAGAATAATCAAAGTTACAATCCTGTTCATCAGTAATCCACTGTACTTTGACCAGACTAACAGATTTCCTTTTTAGTTGCTTCGTACCTGTGTCGACAATAAGAAGTGGCTTACTCTCGACAGTCAGATTACGCTCAATATCCAAACTATCAAGAGCAGAAGGCTGAACAAAAAGAGATGGGTCATGAAGATACCAGCAATGATGTGAGACATGGAATACATCATGCACTCCAGAAAGCTTCTCGGGCAAATCCAAACGATAAGCCAAAGAACCAACTCTTTCCATAATGTGGAAAGGACCCTCGAAGAGGAAATAGGTAGGAGGATAGGAATAGCTAGAAGGGAAAATAAGTTGAAAGAAAAGAATGAACAATTATTTTAAAACTATATAAATTTCAATTAAATTTTTTTATTTATTTTTTATATCAATAATATTTTAAACATTTTATAATATGATGAATGGTCATTTGATTCAAATTTGTTAGTTCGAAGTAAATAATATTTCAAACATTTTAAAAATTTAGAAAAGTAAAATAAATGATCAAAATATCTTTTATATAATACTTTATCAAAAATACTTTATAACTCGATGTCTTAACAAGTTTACTCTCGTTCCTGCAGACTCTGGCCATGCGTTGATTAGGTGCAAAGCTAGAATTCTCTAGGTACATAGTAGGCTTGTTTAAACACCCAGTGATAATACAAGAAAACTTTTAAAAACAGATATGGAAAGTACAATCCAAACAAAACAACCAAACCAAAACATTGTCTAACCATGGACCGCAGATACACAGGTTACGCCTAGATCCTCTAAGAAACATCTGTACATGTAAGCTATCTCGGCCTGCAAATTATGCCATGATGACTATAGACCACGGATACACAATGGTTATGCCTGGATCCCCCATGAAACATCCGTACCTGTAAGCTATCTCGGTCTGTGGATTTCGCTACTAAAAATGACCTGCATGGATCGAAAATACACAATGGTTACACTTGGATCCCCCAGGAAACATCCGTACCCTCAAGCAATCTCAACCAGGCGAATTACGCTATGCAGTCGCACTCGCAAGACCATGGAGATCGCAATGGAATTCGATGGACACTCGAGTATCATATCCGAAAAATCCAAATAAGAGAGAATAATATCGATAGAATGAATCCATAATATGGCCACAAAGCGGTTATCACAAAGAAGGCACTTTCCATAGCTTTATTTCGAATAAATGTATCATATAGTACCTTTTAAATCACTTTCAATTATCATACTTATACAAAGTCCATCATATATAAAAAATTTATATTCGAGTTGAATACTTTCCAAATCAATAGTTTATCACATCACACTTATATAGACTTCAATTATACAAGATTGCTCTTTCCAAATTGAGTACCTTTCCAAAAAGGTAGTTTTCAAATCAACTTCATACTTATGTAAATCAATTTTATATAAGTTCGGTAGCTCCCAAATCAAGTATTTAATAAAATAAGGTTCTCAATATCAATTCCTTTCAATAATGTTTCAGTTTCAAAATCATATATGATTTTGCCAAATCATTTCTTCCAAATTATATATTCAATTTCAAAGTTTCTTAAAACGGTAGGTTTAGAAAATAATCCTGGTTTCCAAATCGACAAAATTTAGATCAAACAGATTCATTTCCAAAACCATCATATAAATACTGGGTTTTACTGTCCAATCTATTTTCAAAACCAAATATTTTCTCAAAATCAATTATACCCAAAATGATTTCCAAGTTTGTAACTATCCCTTTAAAACTTTTAAACTATTTATTTCCATATATGAAAGATCTAATTTACCTTTTGAAAATTACTTAACTTTAAAAATTAAACCTTGAGTTGGAAGTACTCGAACTTTAAAAATAGTCAAAGAACCAAATTTTCCAATCCAAGAGTTGGAAATCAGCAACAAATCAGTAAATTAATTCCAATAGATAAAGTTATACCAAAACAAATCCGAAACTCGAGGACTGAACACTGGCTTACTTTAAATCATTTCAAATACACACACACACACACACATCTTTCGAATATGAAACCATAATTCGAAATCTGAAATCAAACTTTGTTTCACAAAATTACTCGCATAGCAAAGCTACTAGAGTGGCCTCTTCCCCACTTTGAAACTCGAAAATTAATGTCGATGATGCGTGCACTCATCACCAAAATTATTTTCCAGTGACATAAGTGAGTTCTGGACTTCTATTTTTTTGAACTTCTTTGAAATCTCTTTGAAATCATTGGAATTCATTCGAATACATTTGAAACATTTCTCATTCGGAAAATATCTTTAAATCATATTATTATTATATATTTTCCAAAATCTTGAAACCAATTTCAAACACCAGAGTTCGACTCCTTGAAATTCAAATTAAAAACCCTTCAGTTATAAATCTTATTTATATAAATCAAATTTCTTATAAATTTTCAAATTTCAAATCCTTTCAAAGCTTCAAATTTTCATTTATAAAAGCTATATAATAATTATCAAAAACACTTCACTTTTATATATAAAATGTGATCATCCTTATCAAAATAATAATTTCAATGTTTGCACAATTTCAAAATACAGCCAATCACAAATTTCCAAGGGATGATTCAAGAATAAATTTCAAACAAATCGAGATTCGAATTTAGAGGAACTCTAATCAAATAGAATTCTGGTTCGAAGTTAAGCTCGAACGAGGATGAGATAATTTAATTACCAAATAGAAGATGGATAAGCCTATATAAATCACGAGCAACCTTAACTGGTCAACAGGGACTTCAGGAATATAATCAATGCGAAAATTTAAGGCAAATCGACATTCGATCGCCAGAGATAGAATCCAGGTAGAGCAAGAGATAGATAACATCGAAATTCGAGGTACAAAAATCTCCGATGAATCAATGCCAATTGTAAAGGAGTTTCACCCCTTTACAAATCATTCATGGATTTGCGGAATCACCGATCTTTATAAAGGCCATTCAAAGTGGAGTTATGGAATTCTCCAAAATCAAAGGTATACAAATAGGGGAGACAGGAATGGATTTCAGAACGAGTGGGAGCATTCAAAAGTTCATAGGAATCCTTAATCGACAAGAATTCTAACCAAGAGATTACTAACAAGGTGGATACAAACAGAACGAAGTTAGTAAATCTTGATTTCAAAATAAGAAAATTTATACCAATAAAATCATTGAAAATCCTTTAAAATCATTTGGAAATCATTTTATACTTCGAAAATACGTTCTCTCACAAAGAAATGATTCTAAGATTGATTTCACTCATTCTAGGGTATTTCTACCCTATCTCTAATGAGTTTTTGCTCCACAGACTAAGGTTTGCCTAAAACCAAAGCTCTGATACCAAATGTAACAACCCGTTATTTTCAGCCATTCGCATCCGCACATGTCGGACTTGAATTGCTCAGAATACCGCATTGTAATAAAATTTGGAGCAAATAAAATCATCATAGAATCACAGACAAAGAAATATCAGAATAACTCGCAACGGAATATAGAATACCATAGTAGTTCATGAAGATACTACAACAATGTCACAAAACAAAATACATAATATCAGTTTGAAAACAAACACAATAGAAATCCCAAATACATATAAATTCACAATATAAGAGTTGAAATAGATGAACTGAAACAGAAATAGATGAATAACTAGATAAGCAAAATCTCCAGTGATTCCTAGCTCCCGAAAGAGAAATCCAAAGCTGTGAATACTTAGGCTAACCCAAGCAACACAAAACACTCTAGTCAGGACATACATACTTAGATAATGTAAACCAACTCAAGTAAACTGTAGTAGTAATGCACGATAACCTAAAGGATGCTTGAGATCGCCCATCCTTTAAGGATCCATAATAAACAGCAGTAAAATATATCATAGAAATGTTGATGTAACGCCCCACCACTATGCTCACAATAACAAAGAGTAATAAAAGGAAATACTATCTGTTATTACAAAGACTAAGGCTGGGTAGGAGCGGCCATCCGTAGTTAGGCCTTACACTAGTATTGGTTATCTCGATAGGAGTGGTATATATATTCTTTTCTTTTATCTTTTTGCTTATTTACTCCCATCGACATATTCAATTCCAGTATAAAACGAACTACGATGGTTCATAATAGTTTAGAACAACATATATAATAATAACACAGATAATATCAAATCTCATATATAACTGAAATCAGTTACGATACATGTGATACAACTACAACTGTCGACACGGGAAGTTACATATACAAGTGCATTATTGTAAATAATATACATGAATACATATCATCCTGTAGAATAATACTAGCTACTCCAAAAGATATGAAGAGACTTCATAGCTCAAGCAGCTTCCCAAAGCGAGATATCAACAGCCTTTAATAAGTCGGTCTGACCCGAGTATTAATCCAAAAGAAAATAATACACGGGTCAGTCTAATTCAAACTCAGTGATTGATACACGGAAGCAATAACAATTAAATAACAAATACACGACAATCGCATAATCTAATTATCTAATAGATAATTAGATAACAACAAATAATCAAACTAAACCGAATAAAAATACAATTTCAAAATATATTGAATTGGACACACGAAACAGTTCAAGCAATTGAAATATCATTTAAAACGTCAATTCTGATTTGGCTGCAGTACACGCTCGCGTGCCCTGCCTCGCCTCTACAGTGATGAAATATGCAAAAGATCAATGAATCAGAAGCAAATGACACCAACTTGAGATCAAGCTCAAGTTATACAAGCAACTCAAACTCAACTGCAACAGAGACAAACAGGGTTCAACATGACTCGAAGTACAAGTCCATACAAACATACATGTGTGGTTAGTGAAACCCAAAGCTAACAGCAACTACAAAATGCAGCAAACAAAAGATAGCCTCAATAATGAAGAGAAAATGAAGATTCAAATATCAATACCACTGCCTCAACAGTTATAGTGCAACAGGTCTGGGAAGCAAGCCGTGTACATGTAAACAAAACGAAGTAACAACACAATGCAAACCAAACTACAACAAAAGTACATCAACAATTAAAACATTGAAGGATATGAATGCAAGAAAATGTCTCTGAGAAGCAATGCTTAGCATACATATGAACCAAGTTCATATGTACAACAAACACAAAGAAACAAACTCAGCAATGCAAGTGAGGCAAAGCTACGAATCATATCAGTAACAATGAATCCAACAAGCCAAACAAGTCACAAGGGCAATCTAATGATACATGTACAAGATTCAAGACAGTACAACCCAAAATTAGATTACAATGAATCAGATTGGAACTGCAACAACAGGAAGTAGCAATCATGCCAATGTCAATAGAGTAAAGTCAGGAGGAAGGGTTTACAATTCGAATGAAAATGGCTGAAGTCATAAAGTAGGAATGTGAATGAACAAGACTCAAGTGTAATGCACATGTCAACAGAGTTCAATGCAACATGGAGTTACAGACCAACAAGTATGTATACAACTCGAACAAAGTGAAGTCACAATTCAAATTGTAGTTCAAATCAAGTACAAAGAGCAACACTATGAACACAGTGAACACAGTCCAGACTATATCAAACACAAATGCAAAAAATAAAATCTGCAAATACAAAGGGAGAGACAATATATAATGAATCAGAGGCAACAGTGGCACTACACAGGACAATGAACAATGTGCACAGCAATATGCAGTGCAAACCCAAATCAAATTGTAACAAAGTCAAGGTCGCAAGTAATCAAGTGCACAAAGATGTCGAAGTCAGGTGAACACTTGAAATACTTACGGCAGAAAATCATCAACTGGGCAAATGCATATCAATGCACCAGACAAGGCACAGTTCAAATCAAGTGAAGTTACTACAGTTCAATATCAATGCAATGGGATGGCAAGTCATGGAGTCGCATTCACAAAACCAGATGACCAAGTCAGAAATCAAGTTAACTATACAAATTGAAAAAGTCAAAAATCAAAACCAAAGCCAAATGAAAATCAAACCGTAATGACCAAGGAGATCGAACAGTTCAAAAATCATCAAGCCGTGGATAACAAGAAATAGAACCAAGTCCGAAATCATCCAAGCAGTAAAAATGAACCAGTCAAAAAATCAATATCGTGAGAAGCAAGTATCAAATTATATGAATTTGATTAAGTCAGGGAAATCATCAACATCCAACAAAAAAAAATCGAAAGGCCGAAGAAAAATATTTGAATTAGAGGTGTGAGTGAAAATCACTCACCTTATCTCGAAGAACCCAAATCCATCGGCTGCAATTCCCCTCCCCCCCATTTTGCTCAACTTTGCATGGTGCCTGACCAAGCTTCGGGAAATTATGGCCGAAGCGAAGCAAACATCGAACTCGATCAAATAGAAGCAGCAGCAAGCAACTCCAAGAAATAGTCGATCGACAAAGCGAGGACCTAAATCAATCATACGATCGAGCAACTATCGGCAGCTTCTAAATTAAAAGCCCTAATTTTTAATCAGGAGGAAGGAACAAAGAAAGCCGCCATTTTATTTTCTTTCGTTTATTTTTTTAGGGCTTGTGAAGCAGAAATAAATGGGGAAGGAGAAAACGGCATCATCCTTTGGTACAACACAGCGACAATCACAAAAACGTGGGCCAACATTTTTATTTAAAGCGCGCATAACTCTTAATAGATTTTTAAAAGAATCTCAACCCGATTAAAACTCCCAATAGCAAATAGCTAGCAAAATTTAATCGTCTAATAGCGATAATTAACTGGTGCAAAACCCTGGGTCGTTACAGTTTATATTAAAGTAACTATGCAAACAACAGTGCTAATGTGACTAGGGTAGCGTAGAGCTACAACAATCGCTCACCTCTAGTCACATTCTCAAATTGAAGGTGTACATCCAAAAATCACAAGGCATATAAAGAAGCGTACCCGTGGTTGAATATCCAGAAAGATATATAATTTTGAATTAAAATCATTCATTTAAACCATAAAAAGGTGGAGTCGTTATACCTTCAAATCAAATACTAAATTCCCAAAATTTAAGCCTTTTCAGCGTTCATTTATTCTCCTAAATACACTAAAACAATGAAATTTAAGCTTTGGCAGCACTTAGAAAATGCTACGGTAAGGTACATCTGAAAACAATTCAATTCAGCAAAGACAACATTTATAAACTACTGCAGTGTTAGTTCAGTTATATTCAAAAATCTCATTTCAACGAACTGCAGCACTTATCAAGTGCTACAATAGCTCTTTTATTAACTTTAGATTTTAGTTTTTTTTCTGCAACTACAGCACTTAGCAAGTGCTGCAATAGCCCTTAGTTAATTTTAGCCTTTAGTTCATTTGTATCAACGATGGCACTTACAAAGTGCTGTAATATCCTTTACAACCGATTTTAAGTTAACTTCAGAAATGATAGCATTTCTGAAGTGCTGTTGATTTAGTTTCCAGATTTCCAATACAATTTCAGCACCAATTAAACTTCAATTTAAATCATTTTAAATATAAAAATCATATTTTTTCCGCTTAAAAATGTTCATTTAAATACCCTTTAACTTATGATTTTTATAAAGTAATTTTTATACAAAAAATCAAATTTTTCCTAATAATTCACTTATTAAATTCAAGTGCACAATTTTCTATTCTTTACATTTTAAAAAATTAACTTAACACTAAAATTTAATTACCATTTAAAATATAAATTTAATTTCCTTTTGATTTTCTTAACTTAACTTTTATTCTTAAACCAAATTTCATATTTCTAAGTCAAGTTATATTTCAAATTACACTTTCAAACATTCACTTATTTATTTATCCATTTTAAGTCATAGAAAAATCAAATACAATTTATTAAGTCAGTTTAAACTCAAAATTAAATCAAATTATCATATTTTATTTACTTAACTTAAACTCCATTTTTAAACAAAATCATAAATTTCAAAATTAATTTATATTTCAAAATATAGATATATTTCAAATTTCATTGAACCATTTATTTATTTAACGTATTTAACTTAAAAAAATCACTAACACTTTTAAAAGTAATTTTTAAATTCAATTTAAATCAAAATATCATAAATATAAATTTTAAAAATACTTTAAAATTCCTAGAAAATATATATAAAAATAACCACGGGTCTATATAATGTTTTCTAGCTTAGGTTAAGTCATACAGATAATATACCATTTCAATCTGTAATTTACAAAGAAAAATCTAGGTTTTATCATTTCACCCGCAATCCCAAGTAAATTAAAATAAACAAAAATCGCTCGCGCCTATTGATCAAAATTCACATTTTTGGAAAATATTCTATTTATTCATGCTTGAAATTATAATTCACATAAAAATCAAAATTTATATTTAAAATAAAAAACTTATTCATTTTAATAAATAAAATAAAGATTTTAAATCAGGAAATTCAACAAAAAAAATTAAAATATACAATTAAAATAATCACGAAATACAGGGTTGTTAGATGGGCTTTCCTTTTGATCTATTCCTCCCCTTGCATAAAGGAGAGAACATAGGCCAGATAAGTTTAGGGCAGTGGTTGCTCAGTTTCCAACCTTAGTTATGCACCTTGTTTTATCTTTCCAGATCTCATCGGTGGGACAAATGTACTAGTCGTTTCAACATACTCAGTTTGTTATTACATTCAATGTTCTTCATTTTTTGTTTAAGTGGTATAAACAATTCCTCTTAACCATTTATTTAAACTCTTATTAAAACTTTCAAACCATCTTTACATTACTTAATTATTCTTTTAAAATTATTTACAAAATATATATAGAAGAATTGTTGCATGTAAACTCATATTCATAAGGTTATAGAATTCGCAGCATAAAGTTCTACGGAAAGCGCTATATAAACTTATTTGATTTAAACAACTTTTTAATATTTTAAAATTTTTAAACAACTTTTTAATATTTGAAAATTCATATTTTCCATTCAAAATCTATTTTAAACCATTTTAATAAATTTATCAAATTTATTTAATATTTTTAACATTTAAAAATATTAATTATAAACAAATCCCATTTTGGATTCCGAATTGCAAAACCGCGATGTTTTTAGAAAGTTGTTTTGGACATATTTCAAACTCTACTTGATGAATTTTTGATTTTCTTTCTTCTATGGAAAACTATGGATATAATGGACTGGAAAATTCTTATTTCGAATGATTCCAAGCTATATTACACTTTTTCTACTTATTTAACTTTTATGGCGTGAAATCGTGAACTATCGTTACGCGACGCACACAGTTTTGTCTAGTTCTTCAATTTCTTTCCAAACTTCTTGGAAACACTTTTAAATGTTTATAGAACATTTATAAATCATTTTAAAATCATTTTAAACAATATTTTTTTATTTCAAACTCTTATTCCATTTAATTTCACTTTATAATATCATATTATTATAATACCATTTTCAATCTTTTAAATATTTTGTAACCATTAAAAGGCCAAAAAACTTTCATACGCATATTTGTATAGACTTAATTTTCATTTAATTAACTATAGTTAGTTATTGATCATTTCTCTTATCATTTATCAAACCAATTTATCATCCATATTACAAACATATAATCAACCATAATATCAACTAAGTTATCATCCAATATCAACCAATATTCAACATATTAATTTCTAATTTAACTTGTGTATTATCAACTTAATTATTAATAAAAATAAAAATAAGATTTGAGTACTCACCTTTAACCAAATCGTTTAATTTCCTACCAACATTCATTTCATCCAACACTTTACTAAAACCTTTTATCTTCACCAAATCTTTTTCGTAGACTTTCTTTTTGATTCCGAAAGCACTTCCTTTTCTTTTTCTTGCTCCAAAGCTCTTTGAACATGCTCCTCCTCCTCCATAGGTTCGACCTCCTTGGGTTCCAACCTCCCCTCCATTATTTCTTCCATTTTTAGAAGCTAAACCATGTTTTAATGGTATTCTAAGGTCTTTGCCAAAGTATGGTGGTGTTTTGACTTTGTTTGATATGGTTTTGGAAAAGTTAGTAAGGAAAATAGAAGAGAAGAAGCCATTAGAGAAGTGGAGAAAAGCTTGAAAAAGGAAGAACAAGAAATGAAAAAAGTGAGAAAGTGGATGCTTATTTATAGAAAAGGTTTTGGAATAAAATATTTTTTTGTAAAAAGACCAAAATACCCTTTACTTACTTTTTAAGCAATCTTATTTTTTTCAACACTTAACATCACATTTCAAATCATTACTTTATATCATATTCACTTGAGTATTAAGTAAAGAATATGATAATTATGTTTGGTTTGATTTGATGTTTACTTTTTGCTTTGAAATGATGTGTTTGTCTTTTTGTGCTTACTTTTTGTTAATCATATTGTAGAATTTTCTAAATATATTTAGTAAAAGTAAACTTGATTAGGGGATTAATTAATACTTGCACTATTTGAATATATGTTCCTATATAAGAAAATAAGGGTGCAACGATGTTGCGATAATTTTTAACCGACAAAACATTGATTTCGACAAAATGTTTTACGGTCACATTTTGACGTTTTAGTTAAACTATTTATTTATGTAAACAAAATTTCAAAATAAATTTTTATATTTCTATTTAAAAATATAAGCACTCATAAGTAAATTAAAATAATTTATTTAACTATTGAAACTTACTTTTTCAAAATCAGCATTTTGTCACTTTTGTCCATATAGGCAGATGTTACTATTTTTGTGTATACTTCTCTTTCCAAACTCTATCTAATATTGTATGAATCATATAACCTTACCTATTTTATATTTAGCATCACTTTGAATAAAATATTTTTATACGGTCAAATTTTGGGTCGTTACATCCATAATCTACTCATTCAAGACTACCCAGAGTAATAGGAAACCATGTATAAACTAAAGGTCAGACAACAGTCTGGGGTGTACTATGTATTAAGGTCCTAAAGGTGTCTAGATATTACCATCGACAATATCTATATCAGGCGACATCCCTAAGGTGATAAAAATAATCAAAGTAAACATAGCGTTCATCAGCCATCCCCACATTCACTCACTCGGTGCGTTGGATATATGGTACTCGTATGACCCACCACCTTGTCAAGGGCTACTCAACATCTCGGTCACTTGGTGCTCGATTCTATGTCAGTCAGTAGGCCAGGAACTAGGCTACCATCACTATAGTCCAGGGTACAATGTATTTAAATATCATGTGATCCAAGGGCCATCACTACCCCAAGCGAGAGTCTTACATACCCTTGCTTTACGAGTACACATCGAAACCTATGAATATCAATGTCCCTTTGCACACATCGTCAATGCCAGAGCCCATCTCAGAATTGTTTATACAACCCATATCTAAAGTCATTGGTTTGGAAACTACTCAAGACCACCATCATAAATCATAGAGTGTCATCATGCATTCCATAACCTACCTCGAACAGCCCCCTCGATCTGACTCGTCGCCGCCTACTCTACCTTTTGAAGTATAGCTATCCATCATCAAAGCCAACACTTCCCATCATGGAACTCCCATCGTTGAGTCATGAGTGATCATCATTGAAAATCATCGAAATGGTTGCCAAAAAGCTCACTTTGGGGTTGACCTAAATTATACCCGAAGTAATCATACCTCTGACTTGATGTAGACTCTGAAAATTCTGGCTAGAAGTCAGATTCGAATATAAACCAGAATTATCCAAGGAATCTCAGGGTTTGGTACTGAGCCATGGACTTATCCTACATTCTTCCTTTGAAATTTCCCTAAGTCAGACATGGCCTTTTGACCAAGCTACCCGTAGCGTGTCCCAAAGCAAACCACTGCATAACCATACTTCCTAAGCCACCACCGATCCATTAATATCTAGAGCACAAGGACTCCAATCGACTTGAAATTTGAAATATAGCCTAGTGGGGCCTTCCTTACCACTCCATGTTAATAACACCAAGTTTGGAATAAAATTTAAGGATTGCCACTGGCCTATAACCATCGAATGATCCCTACTAGCCCATGGCCACCAAACAATCACTACCAACCCAAGATTGCGCCAGCTAGTTCCTGCTGGTCCTCCTAAACTCCCATATGGGTCGCAACTCAAGTGGTTGAAATCCCCTATTTCGGTACCGAAATTTTAGTGAAGTCCATGGGTCGATACCAATCCATTGAATTAGCCAAAATTTTGCTCCACCAATTCACCTCTTCAATCTCCCACCAAACCATAGCCTTATATGTGACAACCCACTACCTCGTACCATTCAAATCGATAATAATCCACACATGTCGGACTTGAATGATGCAAAATAATAGATTGTAAATAAATTTGGAGCAAATGAAATCAAATACATGGAATCGCAGACACAGAACAATTAGAATAACTCGCAGCGGAATATAAAATACCATAGTAGTCCATGAAGCTACTATAACAAAGTCTCAAAACAAATACATAATATCAGTCTGAAAACAACATAACAGAAATCCAAATACATAGAAGTTCACTAATACATGAGATAAACTAGAACAGCTGAAACGGAAATAGATATATAAATAGATAGGCAGAATCTCCAGCAAAGAGCAGCTCCAGAAAGAGAATCCAAAGCTGTGAATAGTTAGGTTGATCCGAACGTAAAGCAAAACACAAAACACTTGAGTCAGGACATATATATACTTATATAATGTAAACCAACTCAAGTGAACTGTAATAAACTACAATTAACTTAAAGGATGCCTGGGACCGCCCATCCTCTAAGGATCCGTTAAACTATTAACTATGTATTATTATTGCGCTATTATAATAATGTCTACAGTAAAATAAACTTACTTTAAAATAGCGTTGAAGGGTTACCCATATAGCCCCTAACACATAATAGTCCCAATAGTCCATCCAGTATCAGCATATCTCCAGATCGGGAGACTACCCTAAATACTCCATGGGCTACGGAAGGGAAAAAAACTGGTAGTAAGGCTAGCTATGGTAGGTGACATGCCACATAAGGCAATGTCGGGGTAGATATATCAATTACGCTTCGGGCTGGTGGTAACACGTAGCAGCCACTACCGCCCACCTCGAGCCACACTCCCAAATCAAAGATGCGCACCAAATCAATCATAAAGTAATAGAATGGTATCAAAGAAGTGTATCCGATCGGAGGAATGACCTCATTTGGCCTGTCGATCGCTCCTGTTTTAGCCACCTTAAGCTATCTCACGGGAGTCGGGTCCACGCTCATACCATAATAGGATCGTCGCCACCATCCTACTTCATTTTGGAATCTCCACTGCGTATATAGTTGTTAAAGTAGTTTTCAGTATCGATAAAGAGTATGCCCATATCCGATTCCGATCTCTTTAGCAACCAATCGTTATTATAGCCAATGGTTATAATTTAAAAATGGTATATTTATTTCAAAAATAAAATATCATTTCAACACTTCAATATCATTTCAAATCCATTTCAAAATATCAAAATATCATATCTTTTCAAAACCTCATTCATTTTATTTAAATTTAAAATACCATTTCAACTCACATTTAAATAGTTTATATTTCCGATCAAATTTCCTCATTTAAAAAATTTAAAAATGAAGTTATTATATTTAATAACTAAATATCAAATTGTCAAAAAAAATTAGCATTTTCAAAATTCATTTATTCATTTAAATTTATCAAAACAATGAAAATTTCAACTTTCGCAGCACTTAGAAAATGCTACGGAAAGTTATGTTTTAAAACAATTCATTTTGGCAAAAGACAGCATTAAAATGCTGTAATAGGGTTACTTTAGTTTCAAATAAATCCTTAGTAAACTCTTCAACTACAGCACTTAAAAAGCGCTGTAATGTCTTTTAGTTAAATTCTGGCCATTTAGTTCCTTTATATCAACTACAGCATTTACAAAATGCTGTAATATCCTTTACATTAGAAATAATAGCATTTCAAAATGCAATTAAATAAATTCCAAATATTCAATATAATTTCATAAATAATTAAATTTTTAACTTAAAGCATTATAACTTATAAAATCGTATTCTCACATTTTAAAATGATCATTTTAAGTCCCCTTTTAATTTATGATTTTATAAAGTGCAATTTCACAATTAAATATCAATTTTAACAATTCACTTATTAAATTCAATATACCATTTTCATAACATTTTCATATACTTATTCTTTAAATTTAATTTACCATTTTTTATAAATTAAATTAAATTCCATTTTATTAATATAACTTAACTTCTTTTTTTAAAATACAATTTCCATTTTTTTAAGTTAAGCTATAATTCAAATTACATTTTTCTCATTCATTTGTTTAACTATTTTTATATTATAGAAAAATAAATAACACTTTATAAATCATTTTTAACTAAATTTAAGTCAAAATATTATAATATTTTCATTTTTAAAATACCAAAAATATTAGAAAAAAGTATATACTAACCACGGGTCTGTATATCATTTTCTATCCTAGATAAAGTAATACAGATATTTATCATTTTAGTCCGTAATTTACAAAGAAAATCCAGGTTCTATCATTTCAAACCCGCAGTCCCAAGTAAAATGAAATAATTAAAAATCGTTCAGGCCTATCATTTCAGCCTTTAATGATTTTTTCCTATTCTAAAGTCCACTCGGGTATGTATCATTTCAACCTATAGTGATTCTAATCTACAGGGAACTTGCAATGTGATAAACTGATATAAATAAATAGAATAGCATTATATAAAAGTAACAGATGATATAACAGGTTTATAAACAGGGGCAAACTTCATAGGATCATAGCAGTAGCAGTTATAACATGATGATATGGTTTACTGATTCAAATGCTATCAGTTTAATAGTTATATAAGTATAAAGTGTCTGGTGAGAATTACTCACCTCTATAAGCTAGAGATATCAACCAAATACACGACTACAATTCGAATGAAGGAGAGCCAAAGCTATTTGTCTTGTCACATGTCAAACAAAACAAAATATATAACATGAATTTCAAACCAAAGTTAAACATTGAACAAGCTAAAAATACATGCACAACAAATCATCAAATCTCTTGCACTTAAATTCAACTACCCTATGCTCGGCCATAGGTTAAAAATACACAGCCATGTGTGAATTTGGACCAGGTGTAGGTTCAATAGGGTCGGCCATAACATGAATATGAAGTAGTAGAAGGGTATATGCACGGACACACAAATACAAGGCAACCAAATGGATTTCTATGCCACCACAAGCTTCGGCCAACGCATGAACAGGCACGGCCAGGCTTGGAGAGGTCAGGTACTGATGTGGCAGAGGTAGTTAGGTCAGTTATGGGCTGGAGAAAGTGGTGCAAAGGTCGGCCAAGAGGATGTATGAGGTGGTGGAGTCATAGGTGAGCTCGACTATGAAGTTTTCAAGGAATAAAGCAATTTGTGGTGGAGTTTGGCAATCAAATGATGCACGACCATGGTTGGATAATGGGCAGGAGGAGGTGGTAACCAGTTGGGGTGGTGGTGGAGGCGGCTATGGTGACGGAGGAGCAAGGGCCGAGCTATATTGGTTGAAGCAATTGCAAGAATCAGTATAAAACAAAGAGAAAAATGAAAAAAAAAAAAAGAATGAGTATTCACCAAAAATATTGCTCAGTTGTAGGCCAAATTTTTTTTTAAGTGTTTGAGAAACTTTTTGTGTATGGGAAAATGAGGGTGATCGGCTGAAGGAATGAAGATAAGGTTAGCAATTGATTGGATGTGATGATTGGAGTGAAAAGGAAAAAACGAAGGTGAAAAGACGAGGTATATTAAAGGTCCAAATCTCTTCAAATTTCTATTTTCTTTTTGCATTTTTAAATACATGAAAAATGTAAATAAATAAGAAAAAAACGTATGAATAAAAATAAATAAATAAATTTTAAATAAATAAAATAAATTAAGAAAATAGCTTAAAAATGGAAACTAGGCCTTAAAAATTATAAATAAATACATTAAGCTTTGGAAAAATTCAAACATCACTTTAAAATATTTAAAAGATAAAGTATATAAATAACATAACATATTAAACATATTATAAAAATTAGAATAAAATATGACAACTACAAATATTATTTATATAAATTAAAATAAACAATATTGTTAAATAAATCAATTTACACATAATATTGTAAAAAGCATAACTTTCTCAATATAAATCAGATTTCAACGGAAAAAAAATCATTCTTGAAATTTAATCTAATTTCATAATAAAAGATAAAATTCAAATATTTAAATTTAAAATTTAAAAGTCAAAGTTTGACCAATTTGACCAAAAATACACTTTTCTGGAAAATATTCTATTTATTCATGTTTGGATTTATAATTCACATAAAAATTAAAAAATTTATTTAAAATAACAAATTATTCATTTTAAATAAATAAAATAAAGTTTTAAATCAGGAAATGCAATTTAACATAATGAAATATACAATAAAATAAACACAAAATACGGGGTTGTTACACTTAGGTCTTCATCGAACCATGCTTATGGGTCTTCATTGAACCATGCCTATGGGTCTTCACCGAACCATAGAAACCCAGCTAATCCATACTCTAAAATGCCATAACTCAATCATAATAACTCCGAATAGCCTGAAACTTAGTTTGCAACCTCATGAGGCCTTCCTTGTTGCCTCATATCGATCACACCCCAATTGGACAAATTTGGATTTATGGGTCATCGACAAACCATGAACCCACTCCTAAGTCTAAATCTCCATTTGATTGATACTTTCAACCATTCAAATATTAAATAAGCATGCTAGCATCATACAGAAGTCATAGCAATAGCCAAACATCCAGACATATTAATTTCCAAGAAAGCAAAATTTAAGGTAAAAGTTGGAAGATCCATAAGAACAAGTTAAGAACACATAAAATCTCATTTTTGCAAATCAATTCCGCATCATCTAAAAATTCAAATATCTGATGCAAAATGGTCTAAAAACATTTTTTGAATTTTTAAATAATTTTTAAACCATTGATTAAGGTATTAGATAAACTTATTAGTAGTGAAAGATCTAATCACTCACATTAATCCCAAGTAAAACTCAAATCTTCAAATGAATAGCAATAGGCATGAAATCCAATGCTCCCATAATAATAAATCTCTAATCCCAAGTGTGATCTCGTTACTCCCTTCCTAATAATGTGTTTTGGCTAATCAATGTTGGTTTAAGGGTTGCTTTTAATAAGAGGAAGTTAAATGGAGGTCTCTAACTATTTTGGAAATAGTGAAATGATGGAGATGAGGTTCCATCAGCCCCCATACCACTAACCCAAAATAGGATATGGGCCTCAAGGCTAAGGACCCTAGTTACCCACAAAAACTGCTCAAAATCAATGAAATTTCAAACAGCCTAACTCGAAAACGGTATGTCCATTTTCTTAATATGACTACTTTACAGGAAGTAAAACCATCATTCGGATCAAATGAAAGTTGTTTTAGATCCTAAATCGACTCCTATCAAAAGTTACGGTCCATACAAGATTTTGTAGGGTTAAAATGCTCACAAAAAAATTTGCCGAAATTTCTAAGGAAAATAAATGGCCCTTGTAGTCATTCCCCAAAGGTATAGGATCATAGGACATTGTATGGAAATAATATACATATTCTACGATCCATAGATACATAGAATACAAGTCATTATATTCACCGTCCAGTAACCATCAAAAGTACCAACTAACATTTCGAAGTATCACATCATTACCTCGTCGTTGAAATTGCCTACAGTTGAGCAATAACATTAAGACTCTAAGTCGGGCATACGAACATACCATCACTTCGCACAACTTGAAGTCTTCTCACCGTCCTGAATAAAGATCGGCCAAATCGCCAATCATCAATAGTGATGGGTACTGCCACTCTATAGTGGTCAATACCAACCACATTAGTTGTGTACTTAGCCAAAAATGGATAAGTAAAAGAAAAATAGAAACATTACGCGTCTATAACGACCCAGAATTTCTACCATTTGAAATTCGTATATTTAATTGATTTTAAATATTCACAAGTTTATTTTATAAGTCGAATAACTTATATTTGAAATAAAAGGATTTAATTGGATAATTAAATTGTTAATTTAATATTTGAAATTGCAGAAATAATTGAAAATTAGATTTAAAATGAATAAAAAATGATTTGTAAAGTTATTTTAAATTCTATTTGAATTAGAACGATGTTACAGAACTTTTAAAATTGAATTAGAAGTTAATTTCAAAAATAGAATATTTTAATATTTAATTAACGAGTATAAAACAACCATTTTTTAAACAGTCTTGGATTTTGACGAAACCTGTTTCATCGGATCCGTAATATTGTATTATTGTAAGATCTCAAATTTCGTGTCAATCGGACTTACCGTTTGTCCGGGGCAAGCTAAAACGCGTAGAAATTGGTTTAAGTAAATTTTAAATATAAATAATTCGATTCGGAAACTTATCTTCAAAATACGATCGAATTGGCTCCTGATATATATTCCATTGCATTCAGAATAGGGGTAAAACATTATAAACGCCAGGCGGCACGCTTTTTTGGAGTTCGGAAAAAATTCGGGTGAGTAGTGCGTGCGAATTTCCTATAAAAGGCCAACATTTTTTCTAATTTACACAAATCCTAGGGTTAGAAATCCTAGCTGCCACTAAGCTTTTTAATGGCCAAAAATGGAGCAACTTCCTACTGGTTTATCTCCCAATCCATTGAGAAATATCCAAAACTTTCTAAAAGAAAATCAAAGAGGGCGATGAGATCTACATTCTCAACGGCTGTGATCGAAAATGGAGCTACGGATTGACGAGAAATGGGCCGCATTTGTGCTACATTCTTTCACATTTTTCGAGGTTCTGCAAGGGCCGAGCATGACCATATTCACGGCGAAGGTGGAGCAAAAGATGGGCTTTGAAACGGAGTAGCTCGATCGTTGCGTAGCTCGTCGATGAAGGCGCGGCAACTAGGGTTTTATGGCGCCTCTATGGGTTTCACGAACGAAGCTCGAACGATGGGAGGGAGAAGATGATGCATAGACCAAATCTATGTTGCATAGTTGAGCGACCTGGATTTGCTTAAGTTTAAAATTAAAATAGAAGTAGTAAATTAATTTATATTAATTCGTTTAAACTTTAAAACGGTATAACTTTTTGATACAAGGTCCGTTTCGCACGAAACGAATTGCGTTGGGTTCATATGGACGAGTATTACATTATGGAGCTAGTTTGGGATATGTTTGAGCTAGTGAAAATTTTGGGAAAAATTAAACGGTCGTTTAATTTTATTCGGAATAAAACACTGCAAATGCTATTGGAAGCAATGTGAGTACAACTCACTCTTTCTAACTCACTGATATTTTTATATAAGTGAGAAATAATATTATTTATGATGATTGATGATTGTTTGGATGATATATGATATATTGATTGGTATTTGGATATATACCTGCCTAGTGGAGCAGACAACCCTATACGTTCCCGTGTATGAGCGGATGACCCTTTGTACGCGCGTCTGCCTTGAAGCGGACATTGTACACATATTCCAATATGTATATTTGTTACTGGTGATAGGTTAGAGGGATCCAACTGTATTCTTCACCCGTATTGATTTATTTACAGATATTGTGATATATTCTGTTGTCATATTATATATGATATTTTAGATGTCGTGATTGCTGTATTTAGTGTTGTTGCAGCATTGGGCCTATATTTGGAATTTTAAAAATGTTAAAGTAACGATTTCGAATTTAAAATAATTTTAAAAGTGATTTTGAAAATAATTTTTTTATTGAATTTTTGAATCGTTAAGAATTGATTTCTTTTGAATATATAAATATGATAATTTTATGTTATAAAAATTATGATGTTTTGGGAAATACAATTGAAATGTGATTTTTGTGAAATATGGAGTTATGATTTTGTGAAATGGTTTAAATTTAGGTTTTTGACTAATATAAATGGTTTATAAAGAGGATTTATAAAATTGAATTTTTATAAATCAATATAAAGGAGTTTTTATAATTGTAAAATGATGTTATAAGTGGAATTTATAAGTGAATAAGATATACAATTGTGAAGTTATAAAATAAATGAATTTGCAAAATAAATGGTTTTAAGTAATTAACTTATAAATTGGATTTTGGCATGTAATTTAGTAATTAAACGTAATTGATTTATAAAGGAATTTTAGATATATTGAAGTTTTTATAAAATAGAAATGGAAATTATAAACATTGTTTTATAAATCCAAAATCAATTGAATTTGATAAGTTAAATATAGAAGCTTATTCAAGGAGATATATCCATGATTTTTGATAGTGGATAATCCTTTAATGAATATATAAAAGCAAAGATTTGGTAAAAGAATTATATCCATGATTTTGAACAGTGGATAATTCTTTTAATAAAATGTGTAGAAGTATTGAATATGGTTAACGATTTATATTCATGATTTTGGACAGTAAATAATATATTAAATAAATATTTTTGGGAAGTGATATTTTAAATTGAGTTAAATGATTTAAAGATGTTCTAAAAAGTGTTAAGGATCGAAACCATAGATTTCAACATTCATTGTTGAAATAGACGTTTTCGAGAAGTAAGAAAATGATGGACTATAACACTATTGTTATAGTAAATGATTTTCGAAATGAAATGTTTTTGTATAGTATTGGGATTCATGTGTCTATCTAAAGTTTTGAATCTCTATACTAGTGATTTTGGGTTGTCGTAACGATGTTTTACGCAACATTCATTTCAACCCAAATAAAAGGTGTTTAAAGAGAATATTTTCCTTAAAGAATAAAATATACTTAATCGTGATTTAAGTATATATAACATTTTATAAGTGTTGAAAATCAATTGATTAGGGAATTACTTATATTTAATAAGTATAGGAAATGTTTTCCAATATTGAAAAGCTGAAATGGTTTGAGATTATATCTTTTTGAAGATAATCTAAAGTGAATATTTGGCAAATGGTTTAATTAATAAAAGACTAATTAAAAGGGCCTTGTGATTGTATATGGTGCTAAATATTTATTTGTTTGCTTTGATAGTTAAATAACCGACTATCAAATTTGCCAAATTTTAGTTCCTCAACTTGATGTGGGAACTATTTAGTAGTACACTTAGTACGTAGCCTTCTATGTAGGCTTGATTATCATTTGTGTTGAGGATGTTGATTCGTATAGTGCGGAGTATTACTCTAATCTATCGAGCTTCCTTCTCGTCCGAAGGATAGCAAGTTGGAAGTTGGAGACATGATAAGTCTATGAGACTTAGTTGCTGTGTGAAGTTGAGAAACGCTTTTGCGTTGTTGGTGCGAAGAGACTGGGATCATATTTATCTGAAAACCACTTCGAACCAACTTATATGCGACGACTGTGCAGGTTACTTTTGATGATATTGATATTACGAAGTTTCATAGTAGGGGGACTTCTTGTTGATCGTTTGGGGTTAAAATCCCAATATACATCCAGTAGTGGTCTCTTTATTATGAAATATCTAATGCAACGACTATTCGCTACTAATCCTAACAATGACAGGATGTGGTAGGAAAGTACCTTCGGTTTGTCCTATTCCTAGACAACTTGTATGGATGTTTGTCTGACATTGCATTTCTATAGATTGCGTACATTGGTTTTTACAAACGTACATCAATGGTGGCATAGAAGGCAACTTCTCTTAGCTTAACACCCTCCTTGAGATGTATGAGCTTAAGGTTTGTATTTTTGTGGAAGGAAATTAGTAGTCAACGGAAATGGCCGTGTGGCATTCTAAATGATGTGATTGTGCTTTGTGAAAGGTAATCGTTACCTCTGGCCTCATCAACCGGAAATGACGAAAACAGGGTTGGATGCAGCAAGGCTAAGTGGGTCATTCCCAAGTAGGATATGATCATCCTCTTCCAGATATATCATTACACGCTATGACATCGTGTATCTGATTATTGTGGTTTGTATGCTATGAGGGCCCTCGGTAAGGTCGGTAACAACTGAAGGATGACATATTCGGTACCATTTAATTATAGAGGTGGGCCGGTCTTGTGTAGGTAGAGAAATTTTGTGATGGTTTCTCGGTACATTCTTCTAGAGAAGTATTGTCGAAAGGTAGTCCCTTCACCTGGTCATTTGTATGGAGATCCAAACTCCACTACGTGTTTGCCATTTTGATTGTATTACCCAATTGGGCAATATGCTGGAATTTAATCAATGTAACGATTTTGGTTATGATTAATATTATTTGTATATAGTAGACCCTACTATAATATAAGAGGATTTGATATGATATGTTTTAGTTATCGTAAGGTAAAAACATGTCCGTGTTTATGTGTAGACTTGTCTTACGAGATACTTTTTGGTTTAATAAAGGAAAAGTTTGGTAATTTAATAAATTCAATTGAGTGTGTTTCTCACGTTGGTTTAACAGACTAATCCAGGCACTCTTCCCTTTCAATGCTCGGGTCAAACTGAGTATATTTACAGGTTCAGATTTGATGCTTTTGGAGCTTCAGCAGGCGAGCTGGAGATCTTCATTTCGCATATGCGTATCTGTTTTGATTATTGATTATCCGTTGTGCTTAGTTGTTGTTTATTATCGACAATTGTTAGGACAGGTTATTATAAATGTTCAGGCTAATAAATGTTGATTGATTGTTGACTCTGATTGGTGTGTGTGTGTGTATATACAGTTTCTGTTTTGCAAAGATCATTGATATGATATTATATATTATCCGCTGCGACATGAGATTCTGTATTGTTCTGTTTGGTTCTATCTTATCTCTTTCTTCTCTTCTCTTCTTCTCTCTTCTTTTCTTTCTCTTGACTTTCCGTCAATATGTGCATTTTGGGTCGTACATGTGTGGGTTATTGTCGATTCAAAGGGTACAGATTTACGGGTCGTCACTTCTGGTATCAGAGCTTAGATTTTATATATTCCTAAGCTTTGATGTGTACTCAGTATGGATAGGGAAAGTAGCACTCTAGATTGAGTTTGAGTGTATTACATATATGAGCGTGTATTTGTTAGTGAATATAAAATGTTTTATATTGTGTTTTCTTATCCGTTGAGCTGTTTGTGAATTCTGGTCGGTATGTGGGATGCCATGTTATCGATAGGGATTTCCAAACACTTAAACGAGGCAAGTCGACATAATATTTTTTTAAATTGGGTTGATGAAATAATTTTATCTCTATTATATTATATATATAAAGAAATAGTTTTTCAGAAATTATTAAAGTGTATATAAATTGATTGATTGGTTGTTTGAAAATGTAAATATATATCAGTTAATGAAAGTTGTTTGAATAATCTAAAGAAAAGCAATAATTGTAGAAAGAATAAATTGTATAAGAAAATGAATTATAAGTTTGGAATTATAATTAATATGATTTACAATTGTTAAATAATCTTATATATAAGAAGTGAAACTATATGAATATATTTATAAAAGTGAGTTATAAATGAAAATGGATTTAACTAAGAATTTGAAATTTTGATTCCCGTTTATTTTGGAAGTTGTTTTTCAAAGTTGAAGAGGTTATATTATTATAATAGAAAACAGTGAAACTATATAAGTAAGAGATTTATGAATGTGATTTATAAATTAAATAAAATGTTAAAAATAATATAAAGCATTGAATTCACTACTGTTGCTGGGAAATAATAAGGGTGATGACTACAGCATCATCAGTATCATTTTCGAGTTTTTGTGTGATGGATTTGCTACCAATTGTAAATTGAAATTGAAGTTTTGTTTTGATAAACGAATTTGAATTTAAAATCCAAGTTGAAATTGATAGATATAAGTAAAACGATTTTTGGACTTATAATATAAAGTAAGAATTTACTTTAGTAAAGTTGAAAGAAATTTGAGTTTGTAAGCGAATTATATGATTTGAAATTTAACTAAAGGAAAATTGAATAATTTGAACTAGATTAGATAAGTTATTGAAATAAAAGTTAAACTTAAGTTTTAAGTGATTATAATATGAATTTGAAAGTTTAAGTTGTATAACTTATAGAGTGAGAAAAAGTAAGTGAAACCAATTGTTAAAATGGTTAAACACTTTTTGATAAGAAAAACAAAATCAGAATTTGAATAAGTGTTATGAATTTGACTTAATAAAAGGTTAATAAAATGATTTAGACATGAAATTTAAGAGAAACATGGTGATGTTGATAAAAAGGAACGTAACTTAAATAATGTTGAATGAAGTTAATTTTGGTATCAAAGTAAATTAATTTGGTTATGTTGGATATACATTGTTTGTTAGATGATTGTTAGTTGATTGAATAAAAAATTCATATGGAATTGAATTATTGAAAATGAAAGCTATAAATCGTTAAATCCAAATTGGAAGTGAAGTAAATTTAAATAGAATTGAATTTATTTTATTTGGAAGTAAACAAACTTGAATATGAATTAGTGAATGTAAACTAATTTAATTCGAATGAATGAATGTTAGTAAATCCAATTTTAATGAATCAAATGTGATTTAAATTGAAAATCAATTCAATGAATATTAATGAGAAGTGAACGTATATTGATTTGGTTATGGATTGATTGGATCGATATGGTTTGTTGGATGATAGTTGTTTGATGGTTGGATTTGTTGCCTTTTGTTGCATTTGCTATATTGACATATATAGTTGTTGGTATATGTTGTATATTGATATTACTTTCATATATACATGTTTCTCATTTGTTTGTTGAGTGTTTAGTAGGTGCAGATGGCGCTTGCTTCGCTTTTGGAGCTCGCTTTTGCGCTATATTAGCCGTATATGCTCGCTAATAATATATAAGGTACATATCTCGGACTACATATCGTACTTTTACACTTTTTTCCCTTCGGGATGCCTCATCCTCGATGATGAGATATATATTTGTAATATATACATTGTTATTTTTTCTAGATCGAACCGCGCAAAGGAGACGCTGGCGAATTTTTTTGAAAATTTAAGGAGTTAGAAAATTTTGGGAAAATTGAGAAAATTTGTAATAACCAGAATTTTGATTTTGAGTTATAAAAGTTAAACGATATTAGGCGGTTTCGAAAAGATAATTGTGAAAGGATTTGAAAATTTTGAAGTTTTTATAATAAGTTTAACTAAATGATTTTGGAAAGTTAAACATTTAAGTGATTTTGGTAAATCAAAATTGAACGAATTGTTTTGAAAAGTTAATTGATTTTGTGACTTTTTCTTACTTGGTAATTTCGAGGATGAAATTCTTTTAAATATGAGAGATTGTAAGGACTAGAATTTCTGTCATTTGAAATTTGTATATTTAATAAATTTTAAATATTCACAATTTAATTTTATAAGTCGAATAACTAATATTCGAAATATAAGGATTTAATTGGATAATTAAATTATTAATGTAATATTTGAAATTGCAGAAATAATTGAAAATTGGATTTAAAATGAATAAAAAATGATACATAAAGTTGTTTAAAATTCTATTTGAATTAGAACAATGTTACAACACTTTAAAATTGAATTAGAAGTTAAATTTCAGAAATTGAATATTTTAATATTTAATTGACGAGCAAAAATAACCATTTTTTAAACATTCTCGGATTTTGACGAAACACGTTTCATCGGATCCGTAATATTATATTATTATAAGATTTCAAATTACGTGTCAATCGGACTTACGGTTTGTCCTGGGCAAGCTAAAACCAGTAGAAATCGGTTTGAGCAAAATTTTAAATTTAAATAATTCGATTCGGAAACCAATCTTCCAAATACGATCGAATTGGATCCTGATATATATTCCATTGCATTCGGAATAGGGGTAAAACATTATAAACGACAGGCGGCACGCTTAGTTTGGAGTTTAAAAAAATTTCGTGTGAACAGTGCGCGCGAATTTTCTATAAAAGGCTAACATTTTTTCTAATTTACTCAAACCCTAGGGTTAGAAACCCTAGCCGCCACTAAGCTTTTTAGTGGCCAGAAATGGCGCAACTTCCTCCTCGTTTCTCTCTCAATCCATCGAGAATTAACCAAAACTTTCTAAGCGAAAATCGAAGAGGGCGATGATATCTACATTCTCAACGGCTGTGATCGAAAATGGAGCCAAAGATTGACGAGAAATGGGCCGCATTCGTGCTGTGTTCGTTCACGTTTTTCGAGGCTATGCAAGGGCCGAGCATGACCTGATTCATGGCGAAGGTGGACCAAAAGATGGGCTTCGAAACGGAGTAGCTCGATCGTTGCATAGCTCGTCGATGATGGCGCGACAACTTGGGTTTTATGGCGGCTCTATGGGTTTCACGAATAAAGCTTGAACGATGAGGGGGAGAAGATGATGCACGTCCCACGTCTGTTGTTGCATAGTTGAGCGGCCAGGACTTGTTTAAGGTTATAATTAAAATAGAAATAATAAATTAATTTATATTAATTCGTTTAAACTTTAAAATGCTATAACTTTTTGATACGAAGTCCATTTCGCACAAAACGAACAGCGTTGGGTTCGTATGGACGAGCACTGCATTATGGAGCTGGATTGGGATTTGTTTGAGCTAGTGAAAATTTTGGATAAAATTAAACGGCCGTTTAATTTTATTCGGAATAAAACACTGCAACTGCTATTGGAAGCAATGTGAGTACAACTCACTCTTTCTGACTCACTGATATTTTTGTATAAGTGAGAAATAAAATTATTTATGATGATTGTTGATTGTTTGGATGATACATGATATATTGATAGGTATTTGGATATATACCTGTCTAGTGGAGTAGACGACCCTATACGTTCCCATGTATGAGCGGATGACCCTTTGTACGCGCGTCTGCCTTGAAGCGGACATTATACACATATTCCAATATGTATATTTGTTACGGCTGACAGGTTGGAGGGATCCAACTGGATTCCTCACCCGTATTGATTTATATACATATATTGTGATATATTCTGTTGTCATATTATATATGATATTTTGTGTGACGACCGCCCATGGCTCCTGCACCAACAAGGAAATAGTGCGCTGTAAAGTGTGCCAGGCAGCCATGGATGATCGTTAGGGTAGAGTAAACACAGAATAGTCTATCGTATTACTCACAGCGCATGGATAAAATACAATAGAAAGTATACATGGTGAAGCTCTATAGAATAGAATTCTCATCATATAAGCTCATAACAATTTGATACAAACATCTGAATAGTCAAAACATCAAGCCTCACTACATAACACTCAGAGAATCATACAAACAACGGAACACCAAATACATTTAGTAAGAAAACAATATACAAAAGCCTCCAGCTCGTCTTCTTCATCAACAGCGTTAGTCACTAAGAACAGCACCTGCCACCTGCTTCCTAGTCTGCCCATCCCAACATGGATGAACATCCCAAGGTAATAAGAGTTAAACATAAAACCTTGAGTCAGACAATAGTCTTAGTGAGAAGTAAATCAACTATCAAACATACCAAAAGAGCATAAAGGGTACAAAGGAATAGGAACCCAACCATCCCACTCCACCTCTTTCTACAGTGATAGCCCCCATACACACTAAGCAGAAACAAACATAGCAAAGCAGACAATTAAAGTAAAGCAATTATCACTCGAGTCAAGGTCGATGTTTTCCAAGTACGAACCCCCAAGGCCTAAACCAAGATCAGATAAGCACCCACAAAACATCGCTCTTGAGACCGAGTGACAATACAACCAAACATCCATGACTCTGGCTATCACTGTTATCATTGCCTTGATATCACCATTAATTGAATGACCGGCTCATTCTTTCATCCGTCCGTCAAGGGCTAATGGTAACCCCGGTTCTAGACATAACTCCGCACGTCGTCGCAGCCCGTGCCTAGGACTATCGAATCTGCCCAGAGTACTTAGCACGTCGTCGCAGCCCGTGCCTGGAATGTCGTCGTGACCCGTTCCAACGTACTCTTGCTTTGAGCATGCTAGAACCTTCAATAACGATGAGATCTTAGCCTTCTAGTCATCCTCCTCGACGACTATTCGCATACTAGCCCAAGCACCTCTCGAGCCAACCATTATCAACAAACTCGAACCACATCACCGAGTTATCAACATGCTTGGAATGATCCCGTCTGGATTAAACCAAGGCTTTCTCATATCATGCTTTGCTTCATCGCATCATTGCAAAGTCCCATCTCAACATCATGATCAAATCTATCCATATGAGCTTTATCATCCGCTTCATATGCCACGAGCAGCTTTCCTTATTCAAGAGCATTTCCACTTAGCTTTTGAATCATCTTCGACCAACTTTGTCCAAATTTAATCACTAATCAACTAATCAATCAAATCAGTCATTCATCCAAGTAATCAATCATTCAAATAAGATCTAAATAAACAGTTATAACAATAATAGAAATTTCGTAATTAAATGGTCCAAATCTAACAAGCATAAACTCTAAGTAACATCTTGATGAATGAACTAGCATAGTTTAACATGTAGAAAAGTAGATATCAAAACTTCATGAACAGTAGATCTACATGCAGACTTGAGAAAAATGCATAAAATCACTAACTTTAACACACAAACAAGCCACCGATCCAATATACTCCTTTGGGTCCGTGTGAGAGATAACTACCACTCACCGAATCACCTAAACACCTCAAAAGCAGCTAACTTCAGATCTGGACAGCAAAGGATCTAGCTTGATCCGACAAGATTCCGATTTAAATGATGAAATCTCTCTTCAATGGATGGAGATCTTCAACTTTAGCTCATGGATCTTCGATTTGATGTTCAATCTTGGATGGAAGGAAGCACAAGATTAGAGTGGAGAAAAGAAGTGAAGAAGTGTTGTAGTCGAGCTCTCAAAATAGCAGCACTTCGTCGCTTCAAAATCCGATGCTAAAAAGTGAACCAGACCCCTCTATTTATAGGCAGATCCATGAGTCGCCTGCCCCCATAAGTCGTCGCCGACCTAACGACTTACGTCCTAACACTCAGGCCTCCTTAAGTCGCTTACTCGATATTAGGTCGCTCACGACCTATAATATTGCCGACTTACGACCTAAAGCACTGCCGACCTAATAATAAATACCACAGGGCAACCAAGCGTCTTAACAAACGCGGCCGACCTAACGACCTAACACCTTATGCGGCTTAGCGACTTAATGACTTACGACTCAACCTTCACGCGACTTAACTAAACACAGAAAGTCTTACGACCTAAGCCTCCCTACGGCTTACGACCTAACTGAGATGCCGTCCTAACCACACAAGGCAAACCACCATAGGTCGCATACGACCCAACGACTTACGACCTAACCCTAAGTCGCTTGCAACCTTAGGTCGTCTTACGACCTAACTATAACCCGGCACTAACCACTAGGTCGCTAACTCGCTTTAACCGACCTATCCCTAAGCCGATAGCCACAAACTCGCTAACTACCTTAAGTCGGTCACTCCTATAGGTCGGTCACTCTATCAGTCGGTCAATACCCTAGGTCGCTCCAAATCCTGTAGATCGCTCCACCGACCTAAGCACTACACGATCTAACCCCTTAGTTTCTCTATCTCCTTAACTCGCTCCAACTCCTTAGGTCCCCAGCTTCCCCTAACTCGCTCACATGACCTAACTTTCACACGAGCTAACTCTGGGTGGCTCATTCCTATAGGTCGGTCAATAACTTAAGTCGCTCCATTCCACTAAGTCGCTCAACCGACCCGGCCTTCAATACGACCTAAAGCATAAAATTTGCAATATTTCGATCCGTATAAATACGGGTCGTTACATTCTCTCACCCTTAGGAATTTCGCCCCCGAAATTCCAAACAAACGAGAGCAACCAAAATTATTCTGCATGCCTACCATTCGTAGCAATCAACAAACCATGCATCCAATTACTAACCTAGCATGCAGAATTCTAAGACTAGAACAAGTTACAAATTCATGAGATGCCACGACACCTTAGGGTCATACCTCAAAGAGTTCAGGATGAGCTGCCTTCATCCTCTCTTCCTCCTCCCATGCACAGTCGTTGACATCATCACTCCATTATACCTTGAGCAACTTAATCGCCTTCCTCCTAAGCTGTTTCGTGTCGGTTTCAACAACACGAAGCGGCTTACGAGGTCTCGTAATAACTGGATCAACTTCCAAACCTTTATAACTATCAACCGAAACCACTGTACTTGGGTCGTGCACATACTTCCGTAGATACGATATATTAAAAACATTGTGCACACCCGGCATCTTTTCTGGTAATTCCAACTTATAAGCGAGCTTTCCAATTCGCTCAACGATCGGGAATGGTCCAACAAATCTCGGAGTCAACTTTCCTCTCTTCCCGAATCGAATAACATTCTTCAGTGGAGAAATCTTCACAAAAACCATATCTCCTATGTCGAATTCCAAGTCCTTACGACGCTTATCGGCATAACTTTTCTGACGATCTTGGGCTGCCTTCATTCGTCGCCGAATGATCTCTATGCAATCCGAAGTCTGTCGAATCATTTCTGGCCCAAGTATCAACTTTTCTCCAGTTTCCAACCAACATGTCGGAGAGTTACACGGTATTCCATACAATGCCTCATATGGTGCCATACCAATACTTGGCTGGTAACTATTATTATATGAAAATTCCACCAAATGAAGATGATCTTCCCATGATCCTTCGAAATCTAAAACACATGCTCTAAGGAGATCTTCCAAAACTCTGTTGACTCTCTCGGTCTGTCCATCTGTTTGGGGGTGATAAGCTGTACTCAAACACAACTCGGTTCCCAAAACTTCTTGGAAGCTCTTCCAAAATCTACTAGTGAACAATGGGTCTCGATCGCTCACTACACTCTTCGGAATACCATGGAATTGAACTATCCACTTAACATACAACTCAGCCAATTTCGATGCAGTCCTAGTTGATCTAATAGGAATGAATCTTGCACTTTTAGTCAAACGATCTACGATGACCCAAATCCCTTCATTTCCTGCTCTGGTTCTCGGTAGTCCATCGATAAAATCCATCGATATTTGCTCCCACTTCCATGTAGCAACTTCTTATGGCTGAAGCAATCCACTTGGCTTCTTATGCTCGACTTTTACCAACTGGCAGTTCATGCACTTGGAAATAAAATTTCCAACATCCTTCTTCATACCTTCCCAGTAATAGGTTCTCTTCATATCCCGATACATCTTATTTCCACCTGGATGAATTGTCAACTTCGAGTGATGACTTTCCTTAAGAACTTCATCTCTCAATTCATCTATATCGGGAACAACTAGTCGTCCTTGCTTCCGAAGCCAACCCTCTCGATCGACTTCAAATCCTTTATCCTTTTCTGGATCTGATCCAGATTCCAAATCTCAGATAATCTTGACAAGCTTATCGTCTATCTTTTGGCTTTCGCCAATTCTTTTCACTAGAGTAGGTCTTATCGATAAGTTTGCCAACATCTCAGGTTCCAGTTCACATCTAGGCCTGAAGTCAAATCCAGCTAAATACTCAAGACTCTTCCATTCTGAAAACATGGCTCCCGATCCTGCATGTTTTCGACTTAACGCATCTGCCACTGCGTTACCTTTTCTCGGAGTTTAGGCTATACCAAAATCATATGATGCTAAAAACTCTAGCCATCGTTGTTGTCGAAGATTCAAATCCTTTTGGGAGAACAGATACTTCAACGACTTATGATCTGTAAACAACTCGAATCGAACTCCCAATAGGTAATGTCTCCACATCTTCAGAGCAAATACAATCGCTGCTAACTCCAAATCATGAGTCGGATAATTCCTTTCATGCGACTTTAGTTGTCGACTTGCATATGCAACAACGTTATCCTTTTGCATCAGCACTGCTCCAAGTCCAGTACCACATGCATCGGTGTAAACCACCATCTCACCATTCCCTCTTGGAATAGTCAAGACAGGAGCACTTGTTAGTCGCTCTTTCAGGATTCCGAAAGCTTGCTCACACTTAACACCCCATCTGAACTCTTGGTTCTTTTTCGTCAATCCTGTTAATGGTGCAGCTATCTTGGAAAAGTCTTTGATAAACCGACGATAGTATCCTGCTAATCCAAGAAAACTTCTCACATCAGATGCATTCTTAGGTCTAACCCAATCCTGGATTGCTGCCACCTTGGCGGGATCAACCGCTATTCCATTTCCAGAGATAACATGGCCTAAGAACCTCACTTCACTCTTCCAGAAGTGACACTTCGAAAACTTAGCCTTCAGCTGATGTTTCCGCAAGATTTCCAAAACAACACGTAAGTGCGTCTTGTGCTCTTATTCAGTTCTGGAATAAATCAAAATATCATCCACGAACACAAGTACAAACTTGTTCAATTGATCTCTGAACACTCTATTCATAAGATCCACAAAATATGCTGGTGCATTAGTCAATCCAAACGGCATTACCAGCCACTCATAGAAACCGGATGGTGTCCTGAAAGCAGTCTTCGGCACACTATCCTTCGCCACTCTCAACTGGTGAAATCCCGTTGCCAGATCCATCTGAGAAAACACCTTAGCTTCGTGAAGATGGTCAAACAAGTCATCTATCCTCGGCAATGGATACTTGTTCTTCTTAGTCGCTTTATTCAGCTCACGATAATCCACACACAACCTCAACGATCCATCCGCTTTGGTTGCAAACACAACTGGTGCACCCCATTCGGACACACTACGCCGAATGAATCCTTTCTGTAGAAGGTCATCAACTTGCACCTTCAACTCTTGCTGTTCCCTAGGCGCCATCCGCCTAAGAGGCATCACAATAGGTCTGGCTCCTTCAACTAGATCGATACTAAACTCGATCTCTCTATGCGGCGGTAACCCTTTGACCTCGTCAAAGACATCCTCAAATCCATTCACAATAGGCACCGATGACAGTCCATCCCGTGGAACAACCAGCGAATACATGAAGCTCATGAAGACGCCTTCTTCATGCTTACGTCGTATCACAACCTTTCGCTCCTCCACATTCTCGACTGTCACCTCCAGCCTCTTATAATCAACCCTTGCCGCATACTTCCTAAGCCAGTCCATTCCCAAAATAATTCCGAACCCCGCAAAGTTCAGAACAAAACAATCACAAACAAAAGAGCAATCATGACCCGATACAACTAGACCACGGCATACCATACACAAACAAGACGAACCCCCAACTGGATTAGTCACAACCAATGGTCTATCAACAATATCCGGTTCCAAACCCAACCGGCCTACAAGATCATTACAAACAAACGAGTGTGACGCCCCAGTATCAAACAACACTCTAACTGGAACACCACACAAAGAAAGAGTACCTTGAACCACCACACTCTTTCCCTCCTTTTCAGCAGTAGGAGCCTTCAAAGATGATGGCACAGCCCCCAAAGCATAAGCTTGCACAATCTGCTTGTCCTTCCTCGGTTCCGGACAATTCTTCTTGAAATGCCCCAGTTTGTCACAGTTGTGGCACTTCGCCGGCACTCTTGGTTTCTTACAATTTCTGGAGAGATGACCCTTCTGCTGACAGTTGTAGTAGGTCACTTCACCCCTCGGCTTCTTTTGGCCATCCTTACCCTTCTGTTGTTGCTGCTTCCTCTTCTTGTTTCCACTTTGCTCCTTGGTCACGGCAACAACAAATCCTTCCTTAGGAAACAGATTCTCATGCCTGAGAGCCTTCTCCACAAGCTTCTCAAATGGATCGTCCAGATGATCTACCAACTGCCTCCCAAGATAGCTGTCCAAGCCTGTCACAAACTTCTCATTCTTCTGATAAGGAGAGTCAATATATGACCGAGCATACTTGGACAAGGCTTCAAACTCAGAAACATACTCAAGAACTGGTCTTCCACCTTGCTTGAGTTCCACAAACTTCTTGAACAGAACATATTTCTGAGCTGTAGAAATGAACTTAGCTTCAAATCTGACTTGGAATTGCTCCCAAGTGATCTCTTCCTCTGGAGTATCAATGGTGATAGAGTTCCACCAATCAGAAGCTCTTCCCTGAAGCTGTCTTGATGCAAGCTTCCACTTAGTTGTATCCTCAATTCCCAAATCACCAAAGATCCTTCTACAAGCATCTATCCATCTCTGAACTTCTATGGTTGATTCTGTTCCCAAGAAAACCTTTCCTCCAAGAGCAGTATAGTCCTTACACAACTTAGCAAAATCCACTGGTCTTGGGGCTTGAACCTGAACTCCAACATCTACCGATGGCCCCGGAGCTGGCATCCTTCTCATGATCGAAGTCATCATAGCCTCGAACATAGAAGCATAATCAGCAGCCCCCTCAACAGCATGGCCTCCCCTAGCAGCTGGTCTCCCTCTTCGACTCATTCCAAATATCTAAAAGAAATGATTAATATACTCTGAGAAACAACTGCATAAGAAGTTCAAATCCTTCTAAGCTACTATATTATATATAGTAATCAACCATCAAAATTACAATTACGTCTCTCATACGTAGTTACGTCAGCGAGCGTTGGCTAAAATCGATTAACCAAAGCTTTGATACCAAATGTGACGATCGCTCATGGCTCCTGCACCAACAAGGAAATAGTGCGTTGTAAAGTGTGCCAGGCAGCCATGGATGATCGTTAGGGTAGAGTAAACACAGATAGTCTATCGTATTACTCACAGCGCATGGATAAAATACAATAGAAAGTATACATAGTGAAGCTCTATAGAATAGAATTCTCATCATATAAGCTCATAACAATTTGATACAAACATCTGAATAGTCAAAACATCAAGCCTCACTACATAACACTCAGAGAATCATACAAACAACGGAACACCCAATACATATAGTAAGAAAATAATATGCAAAAGCCTCCAGCTCGTCTTCGTCATCAACAGCGTTAGTCACTAAGAACAGCACCTGCCACCTGCTTCCTAGTCTGCCCATCCCAACATGGATGAACAGCCCAAGGTAATAAGAGTTAAACATAAAACCTTGAGTCAGACAATAGTCTTAGTGAGCAGTAAATCAACTATCAAACATACCAAAAGAGCATAAAGGGTACAAAGGAATAGGAACCCAACCATCCCACTCCACCTCCTTCTACAGTGATAGCCCCCAGACACACTAAGCAGAAACAAACATAGCGAAGCAGACAATTAAAGTAAAGCAATTATCACTCGAGTCAAGGTTGATGTTTTCCAAGTACAAACCCCCAAGGCCTAAACCAAGATCAGATAAGCACCCACAAAACATCGCTCTTGAGACCGAGTGACAATACAACCAAACATCCATGACTCTGGCTATCACTGTTATCATTGCCTCGATATCACCGTTAATTGAATGACCGGCTCATTCTTTCATTCGTCCGTCAAGGGCAATGGTAACCCCGGTTCTAGACATAACTCTGCACGTCATCGCAGCCCGTGCCTAGGACTATCCAATCTGCCCAGAGTACTTAGCACGTCGTCGCAGCCCGTGCCTGGAACGTCGTCGTGACCCGTTCCAACGTACTCTTGCTTTGAGCATGCTAGAACCTTCAATAACGATGAGATCTTAGCCTTCTAGTCATCCTCCTCGACGACTATTCACATACTAGCACAAGCACCTCTCGAGCCAACCATTATCAACAAACTCGAACCACATCACCGAGTTATCAACATGCTTGGAATGATCCCGTATGGATTAAACCAAGGCTTTCTCATATCATGCTTTGCTTCATCGCATCATTGCAAAGTCCCATCTCAACATCATGATCAAATCTATCCATATGAGCTTTATCATCCGCTTCATATGCCACGAGCAGCTTTCCTTATTCAAGAGAATTTCCACTTAGCTTTTGAATCATCTTCGACCAACTTTGTCCAAATTTAATCACTAATAAACTAATCAATCAAATCAGTCATTCATCCAAGTAATCAATCATTCAAATAAGATCTAAATAAACAGTTATAACAATAATAGAAATTTCGTAATTAAAAGGTCCAAATCTAACAACCATGAACTCTAAGTAACATCTTGATGAATGAACTAGCATAGGTTAACATGTAGTAAAGTAGATATCAAAACTTCATGAACACTAGATCTACATGCAGACTTGAGAAAAATGCATAAAATCACTATCTTTAACACACAAACAAGCCACCGATCCAATATACTCCTTTGGGTCCGTGTGAGAGATAACTACCACTCACCGAATCACCTAAACACCTCAAAAGCAGCTAACTTCAGATCTGGACAACAAAGGATCTAGCTTGATCCGACAAGATTCCGATTTAAATGATGAAATCTCTCTTCAATGGATGGAGATCTTCAACTTTAGCTCATGGATCTTCGATTTGATGTTCAATCTTGGATGGAAGGAAGCACAAGATTAGAGTGGAGAAAAGAAGTGAAGAAGTGTTGTAGTCGAGCTCTCAAAATAGCAGCACTTCGTCGCTTCAAAATCCGATGCTAAAAAGTGAACCAAACCCCTCTATTTATAGGCAGATCCATGAGTCGTCTGCCCCCCATAAGTCGTCGCCGACCTAACGACTTACGTCCTAACACTCAGGCCTCCTTAAGTCGCTTACTCGATATTAGGTTGCTCACGACCTATAACATTGCCGACCTACGACCTAAAGCACTGCCGACCTAATAATAAATACCACAGTGCAACCAAGCGTCTTAACAAACGCGGCCGACCTAACACCTTATGCGGCTTAGCGACTTAATGAATTACGACTCAATCTTCACGCGACTTAACTAAACACGGAAAGTCTTACGACCTAAGCCTCCCCACGGCTTACGACCTAATTGAGATGCCGTCCTAACCACACAAGGCAAACCACCATAGGTCGCATACGACCCAACGACTTACGACCTAACCCTAAGTCGCTTGCAACCTTAGGTCGTCTTACGACCTAACTATAACCCGACACTAACCACTAGGTTGCTACTCGCTTTAACCGACCTATCCCTAAGCCGCTAGCCACAAACTCGCTAATTACCTTAAGTCGGTCACTCCTATAGGTCGGTCACTCTATCGGTCGGTCAATACCCTAGGTCGCTCCAAATCCTATAGGTCGCTCCACCGACCTAAGCACTACACGATCTAACCCCTTAGTTGCTCTATCTCCTTAACTCGCTCCAACTCCTTAGGTCGCTAGCTTCCCCTAACTCGCTCACACGACCTAACTTCCACACGAGCTAACTCTGGGTGGCTCATTCCTATAGGTCGGTCAATAACTTAAGTCGCTCCATTCCACTAAGTCGCTCAACCGACCAGGCCTTCAATACGACCTAAAGCATAATATTTACAATATTTCGATCCGTAAAAATACGGGTCGTTACATTTTGGATGTCGTGATTGTTGTATTTATTGTTGTTGCAGCATTGGGCCTATTTTTGGAAATTTAAAAATGTTAAAGTAACGATTTCGAATTTAAAATAATTTTAAAAGTGATTTTGAAAACAAATGTTTTATTGAATTTTTGAATCGTTAAGAATTGATTTGTTTTGAGTGAATAAATATGATAATTTTTATGTTATAAAAATTATGATGTTTTGGGAAATATAATTGAAATGTGATTTTTGTGAAGTATGGAGTTAATGATTTTGTGAAATGGTTTAAATTTAGGTTTTTCACTAATATAAATGGTTTATAAATAGGATTTATAAAATTGAATTTTTATAAATCAGAATAATTCAATTATAAAGGATTTTTTATAATTGTTAAAATGATGTTATAAATGGAATTTATAAGTGAATAAGATTTACAATTGTGAAGTTAAATGAATTTGTAAAATAAATGATTTATTAGTAATTAACTTACAAATTGGATTTTGGCATGTAATTAAGCTATTAAACATAATTGATTTATAAAGGAATTTTATATATATTGAAGTTTTAAAAAAATAGAAATGGAAATTATAAACATTTTTTATAAATCCAAAATCAATTGAATTTGATAAGTTAAATATAGAAGTTTATTCAAGGAGATATATCCACGATTTTGGTTAGTGGAGAATCCTTTAATGAATATATAGAAGCAAAGATTTGGTAAAAGAAATATACCCATGATTTTGGACAGTGGATAATTCTTTTAATAAAATGTGTAGTAGTATTGAATTTGGTTAATGATTCATATTCACGATTTTGGACAGTGAATAATATATTAAATAAATATTTTTGGAAAGTGATATTCTAAATGGAGTTAAATGATTTAAAGATGTTTTAAAATGTGTTAATGGTCGAAACCATAGATTTCAACATTCATTGTTGAAATAGACGTTTTGGAGAAGTAAGGAAGTGATGGACTATAACACTATTGTTATAGTAAATGATTTTCGAAAGGAAATGTTTTTGTATAGTATTGGGATTTATATATCTATCTAAATTTTTGAATCCCTATAATAGTGATTTTGGATTGTCGTAACGATGTTTTACGCAACATTCATTTTAAACCATATAAAAGATGTTTAAAGAGAATATTTTCCTTAAAGAATAAAATATATACTTAATCATGATTTAAGTATGTGTAATATTTTACAAATGTTGAAAATAAATTGATTTGTGAATTACTTATTATTAAATAAGTATATGGAAATTTTTTCCAATATTGAAAAGTTGAAATGGTTTGAGATTATATATTTTTAAAGATAATCTAAAGTGAATATTTGGCAAATAGTTTAATTAATAAAAGATTAATTAAAAGGGCCTAATGATTGTATATGGTGCTAAATATTTGTTTGTTCGTTTATATAGTTAAATAACCGACTATCAAATTTTCCAAATTTTTGTTCCTCGACTTGATGTGGGAACTATTTAGTCGTACACTTAGTATGTAGCCTTCTTTGTAGGCTTGATTATCGTTTGTGTTGAGGATGTTGATTCGTATAGTGAGGAGTATTACTCCATTCTATCGAGCTTCCTTCTTGGCCCGAAGGATAGCAAGTTGAAAGTTGGAGACGTGATAAGTCTATGAGACCTAGTTGCTGTGTGAAGTTGAGAAACGCTTTTGCGTTGTTGATGCAAAGAGACCGAGATCAGATTTATCTGAAAACCACTTCAGACCAACATATATGCGACGACTGTGCAGGTTGCTTGTGATGATATTGATATTGCGGAGTTTCATAGTAGGGGGACTGCTTGTTGATCTTTTGGGGTTAAAATCTCAATATACATCCAGTAGCAGTGGTCTCTTTATTATGAAATAACCAATGCAAGGACTATTCACTACTAATCCTAGGGATTTCCCGACAGGATGTGTAGAAAGTACCTTCGGTTTGTCCTGCTCTTGGACAAATTGTATGGATGCTTGTCTGACATTGCATTTCTATAGATTACGTACATTGGTTTTTACAAACGTACACTAGTGGTGGTGGAGAAGGCAACTTCCCTTAGCTTAACACCCTCCTTGAGATGTATGAACTTAAGGGTTATATTTTTGTGGAAGGCAATTAGTAGTCAACGGAAATAGCCGTCTGGCATTCTAAGTGATGTGATTGTGCTTTATGAAAGGTAATCGTTACCTATGGCCTCATCAACCAGAAATGACCAAAACAGGGTTGGATGCAGCAAGGCTAAATGGGTCATTTCCAAGTAGGATATGATCATCCTCTTCTACATATATCTTTACACGCTATGACGTCGTGTATCTGATTATTATGGTTTGTATGCTATGAGCGCCCTCGGTAAGGTCGGTAATGACCAGAGGATGACATACTAGGCACCATCTAGCTATAGAGGTGGGTCGGTCTTGTGTTGGTAGAGAAACTTTGTGATGGTTTCTCGGTACATTCTTCTAGAGATGTACTGCCGGAAGGTAGTCCCTTCACCTAGTCATTTGTATGGAAATCCAAACTCCATTACGTGTTTTCCATTTTGACTGTATTGCCCAATTGGGCTATATGCTGGAATTTAATCAATATAAAATTTCGGCTATGATTAATATTATTTGCATATAGTAAGTACTACTATAATATAAGAGGATTTAATATGATATGTTTTAGTTATCGTAAGGTAAAAACATGTCCGTGTTTATGTGTGAATATGTATTACGATATACTTTTTGTTCTGATAAAGGAAAAGTTTGGTAATTTAATAAATTCAATTGAGTGTGTTTCTCATGCTAGTTTACCAGACTGATCCGAGCGTTCTTCCCTTTCAATGCGCGGGTCTGACCGAGTATATTTACAGGTTTAGATTTGATGCTTTTAGAGCTTCAGCAGGCGAGCTGGAGATCTTCATTTCGTATACACGTATCAGTTTTGATTATTGATTATTCGTTGTGCTTACTTGTTGTTTATTATCGGCAATTGTTAGGACAGGTTATTATAACTGTTCAGGTTGATAACTGTTTATTGATTGTTGACTCTGATTGATTTGTGTATATATACTTTTTTGTTTTGTAAAGATCATTGATATGATATTATATATTATCCACTGCGATGTGAGATTCTGTATTGTTCTGTATGGTTCTATCTTCTCTCTTTCTTCTCTTCTCTTCTTATCTCTTCTTTTCTTTCTCTTGACTTTCCGTCGGTTTGTGCTTTTTGGGTCGTACATGTGTGGATTATTGTCGATTCAAAGGGTACGGATTTGCGGGTCGTCACAGCGTCTATCCTGAAGTCTGAACACCATCCAAGTCCATCCTCTTTCCTCTTTAGATCAATCAGCACGTATCCTAACACTCTACTACAATTTATCCCATCTGTTGATTTTTCCGTGTATAAAACCCTAATTCACAAGATATTTCCCAAATACTCGATCCTAATAAATCGGCTTTTTCAACCCAAAAACAAGCAAACATGCAACCAAAAAGCATACATACATCCGATATGTGTTTTTATTTTCTTTTATAAAACTATGACATTCAATATAAAACCATTTTAAAACATTTTTATTTTTTATAAAAATCAAGTATGTGTTTAAGTATAATATGATCACATTTTAAAGTTGGAAACCATTTCAAAGCATCGATTTAATGCTATATTAACAATCATAGTATGGTGAGAGAAAATATCACTCACCTCAATAAAGGCTATCCAAAGCCAACGCGTGGAGCTCTCCATAACGAGTGCAATGCAAGAAACCGCATCCTAAACGGACCACATATGTAAAAGATATGGATTGAATACAATTTTGGATTAATTAAATTATTAATTAACCAATTAAAAATGATAATTACCTTAATTTTCAACTAATTCATCTTCCTCCCTTTTACCAGTACATGCATACTATCCCCAAATCCACCCAATCCACGCATGATTTGCAGTGATACGGACCAATGCTCCATGAAATCGAGTGTCATCGGTGCCATTGCTCCACTCTTTAAATGCTCGATCCATCTACACCAAAATCTCAAAGCCTGGTGCCTCCATATAAATCATGTCACCACCATTAGATCATGACAACCTATAAGTGGTGCCCTCAATCTCTCAACCGCATACCCCAAAATCGATGACATCTACTCACCTTCGTACAAGAATCACAATGCCACTCTCAGATCCACCTATCGTTACCTCATCTCCGATAATATCAAACCCTAGGTCCAATAAAGAATATCAATGTTCACTAATCATGATCATACTTAATTCTACCATGGTCAATATGAAGCTCTCCGTCATACGATCTCAAAGGATATAGTTTCATGATTTATCATTGTGCGAATCTAATGATTTAAAGTTTTTAATGGAAGAAAAGGGAGTGGTATCATTTTTGGATGAAAAATTAACCGTGCAAATGAATTGGAGAGAGGGAAGTGTTTGAGTGATATTTATATTATATTATGGTTTATTTGAATTCTCGAATAAATCATCGTATGTTTTGAGACCGTACGATCACACGACGCATCTGATCGCAACGAAACTCCTTTTCATATATCACCTCATTTTTCAATCCCAATGGTATAAATCTCATCCCTATTTGAGACTGATGATAACTTCATGAATTCGTGATCGTTTCGGCCAACGGATCGCCCGATCTTCAAATATAGTGCTGCTTATACTCATCTTAATTTGCAATGTCAATCCAAACTCAACATAAGTTATCTCGAGTTCATATTCGACCGTATGAAAAAAATTATATTTTGGATCGTCTATTAATCAACGAATAAATATTAGCTATCCCGTCGTTAAAAAAAATGGGTTGTTACATTTGAGCTACGCACGAGCCAAGGAGGCCAAATATGTCGTCTTAGCATGTTAGAGGATGCTGGGTCGCTATAACCGTCCGTTGAACTCTACTCGTGCAAAGAGTGGATTTTGGTGTCGAAATTGGTTTTCGATTATTTATTAAATTCCATTCCAAAACATTAACAAATGAGCTCCGAAGAAGGTCTGGTGCAACAAATGCAGACTATAGGAGCTAGGTTAAGTGACGGAGGAGGCCGAGATCAAATCAACGGTGCATGCAGCAAGATCTGGGCTTTACTGTCTAGGAAGTCCCACCACCGGTCGACTGGTAGTGGATTGATGTGGCCAATAAAGCCCAAGAGAGGTGCATTTCATGGGGATTTTTCCATGGTCTCGTCTGCGGTTCTTTTTGACTCTTTGGCTTAACTTCAATAAGACTCTGAGCTACTTAGGGAAGTGGAGTGCCTAATGAAGCTTGGGATTCAAACATGAGCATGGTGTTATCAATGACAATCGAGCATGGGATCGGTACGATGATCAACTATGTGATCACGTCCAGCAAGCGTGTACGATCGAACGAAGTGAATCCATACCTTTGGACTTTGACTTGGGGTACATATAGTTATATAATTTGTATCGATCTTATACTAGTAATCGTACACCATATTAGCCTTACATTAGTGGCCATGCCTATTATTGCTCTTGTAGCATAGACCATCCGTATTAACAGAGGAGGACATGATATTAGTCCTATTCTATGATAAACGTATTCGAATACATGATGTTAATTGATATATATATATATATACATATATTTGTATATATATGTATGAGTATGTATGTACGGCATCGTTACTCCTTAGTGGTCCTAATGGCCTATTATATGAGATACACCCATCATTTTCTTTTGTGGAGATGTTATGCTAGTTTATTAAGAAATCCTGATAGCGGAAGGGAAGGTGATGATGATCATCTATGAGTGGAACGGATATCACTTATGCTCACTGATGGTTATAGTTAGATCCACATAGGTTTCGAATAGATAAAGAAGATCATATATCACTTATGTTTACAAAGGCTTACGGTGAGATCTACATGAGGCCCATTACTATGGATGTGGCTTAGGATCTGTGGTACACTAAGGTACTAACTCTATTTATTTTAGGCCATTGATGGGAATTATTAGATTGTGATAGGTGTCAAATGAAGACTTGGGTTTCGGGTATATAGAGTCGGTCAGAGATCACCTATGCTTACTGAAGTGTACGGTGAGACCTACACGAGTTCGACCACACAAGGTGCGACTTAAGGTCAATGGTACATTGAGGTGCTGTCGCTATTTATCTTAATCAATTCTACCGTGGACTCCAATCATTGATAATGATGTGTATTAATTTATATTCTTTGCTTGTTGCTTATAGTTATATTGTGTGTTATATTAGTTGTTTGATAACATTGTTATGTGTTTTAGGATATGCTTATATTGTGGCATATATAGTGTTTTTGCATGTATATATTGAATCTCTGTATCATTGTATACCATCACATTTCAGTTACATTATATTAGTTATGTTGACTTGTTGATTACAGGAGAAGAGGAGGTTGTGGTATGATTTCCTATCTATTTGGTAAGTTTACTGTACTTATATATAGGTATTGTTAAAAGACAAATTTTCTATTGATTTAGAAAAATGTCGATAAATTTTGAATTAATTTTAACCCCAGGTGCACGACATATAAAAATTAGTACGTGGCGAGTATGGGTCAATCCTTAGGGAATTGTTAGATTTTAACATTTTCTAATCAATCAAATTAAACCAAAGCATAAAGAAGATTGTTAACTACAATTTGTAAACAAAATGAAGCTAAAATTAGAAGGAAAATGATATTAAAAACTATGAGATTAGATAAAAATTTAGAGGCAAATCCACTCTCCTATTTTTGTAAATCAACGAATAATAATTTATGATCTCTAGTTATGATGTTAAGTGAAATAATTGTTGCATTGATCATAAGTATGGTTTATTTATTTTATTAGTTAACATAACTTAAACCATCAAACTATAATACAATAATTATACCACTTACAAATTCTCATGAAAACGAAGCCAAAGAAAAAGCTATTTTAAATATGATCTATTTACTCTTGCAGTTAGTGTGATAGACCATCAAATTTTTTTTTTACTTTCTTTTTAAAATCAAAAATCAATTGCCAAATGATGATGTAAATTGTGTTTATGTTGAATTAAGAATAGCTCATTTGCAAAAGCAACATAAGCTATCAAACCCACTTGTATAAACTTACATCAAAATTCACTTTCATAAAGCACAAACCAAAAGAGATCACAAATCATAAAAATATTGAAAATACATAAAGTTAGAGAGCTTCATTACCCCTAAATTTAAGGGGTTTAGCTACTCATTTGTGTTATCAAATCAACACTTCTAAATTTCAATATTAAAAAGCAAATAAATGGAAACTAAGCAAAGGAAGAAAGAGAGATTAACTACTAACCACTGGCATAAAAATAAAGCTACACTACTTGAATGAATGTAAATTTACTCTACTAACAAAGAAAAGAGAAGAGCAAAGAACATAAGCATAAGCATAAAAGTAAAAAAAAAACAAGTAGAAAAAAGAAGAGAAAGAGGCTAGGAAGCCATTTTATTTCATTAAACGTAGAGCTTACAACTTTCATTTTTGATTTCCTAACTAATTTAAGATTGTAGAAGATATTTACATGCACATAAGAGAGCCATTTATCATGCATAAAACCCTAATTCAATTTTTAAGGTGCTTCTTAAAATGCCCGTTAGGAAGTGTGGCCACCAAGTAACGATTAGCCACTAATTAATCGATCGTTAAATGCGCATGAAGCTTTAACCTCCACTTAGTTGTCCATTAGCTTCTAATTATGGATTTAGATAAGTGGGTGTGGTCCCCATGATCATGAGCTTTAATTATTTCCTCTTCATTCCTTTGTATTCTTTTGTGCATGCATATATCATCATGTAACCACTTTTCATTTCCATCAGTTCTCCGACAAAATAATGTAGAAATTTCCAATTAAATTTTAGAAAATTAACATACGCAATGACCATTTTTCCCCTGGATGAAGAAGAATATATAATGATTTGAAAATAATTGAATTTTGGTTTCAAACATGTTAAAATGCCTAAATATGACTTTTATTTAAATAAAAATAGATAAAATATGGATGTAAATATATGCACATTTACGTGCACATCAAATACCCTTACACTTACTTTTTATTCATCCTCGAATAAAGGAAAACTAAGATAAATCCATTTTCATAGGGTGCACGATTGTATTGAGCATATGCAACAAGCCTTTGAACCTCTGGGTGTCCCAAGTAGGATGAGTGTTGTCTCGTGAGGGTTTTCGGCGGATATTACCCACAGAATCAAAATGCAAAGTGAAAATATTTACAAAGTGCAAGATTTATTTACAACGGGATGAATGCGATTTTTGTGACGCCCTACCCTAAGACCCAATAAAGAGAATTACTAAGTAATCCTGTCTACTAATGTAGAGAATAGGGTTGGTTAAGTGCGACCCTCATGATAATGCATTAGTTAAGAGCTAAGTATGTTGATATATTTTTTTCCATTACCTCATATATGGTCGACACACCTAGTACTTAACTAATACGATACCATGGTGGTCTAGGACGGTTTCAGAATAAATGCAATATACAAATATATATGCATAAACAGTCACCGAACAGCAAACCCAAATCGGAGTATACATACATCTCCATACATCAAACATAATACAACATACGTAGTAGCATGAACTACGAAATATACATACACAACCATCCCACAAAATAATAGGTACAATGTCCAAGACCGAACGAAATGGTCCTAATAAAAGCAAGCTAATGGATACAAGAAGGAGTGAGCTAAATCCATACCTAACCTACAACTTGGTTTGACCTGAGTAATATTTTCATGGGTCAAATAGGCTAGAACTTATCATTAGTAAAGATAACAGTAATAGTAAGAAAGGGAGAACCATTCCGTTGTTAACAACGGAACGATATAAGTATCATCAAATTATCTCTACGGTGAGACATCTATGGGTTCATTATGATTTCGTAAGGGAATTCAGTTTGTTATCTAACTATTCATCTTCTATAGTTATATAACCAATTGTATTCCCTAATGAAATCATGATGAACCCATAGATGTCTCACCTTAGAGATGATTTGATGATACTTAATCGTTCCTTTGTCAACAGCGGAATGGTTCTCCCTTTCCTCTTATTACTGTCACTTTACCAATGATAAGTTCTAGCCTACATGACCCATGTATTTATTACTCGGGTTAGACCAAGTTGCAGGTTAGGTATCGATTTAGCTGACGCCTTCTTGGATCCCTTAGCTTGCTTTTGCTTGGACCACTTCGTTCGGACTTGGACATTGTACCTATTATTTTGCGGGATGGTTGTGTATGTATATTTTGTAGTTCATGCTACCTGTGTATGTTGTATTATGTTTGATGTGTGGAGATGTATGTCTGCTCTAATGTGGGTTTGCTGTTCTGTGACTTTATATATATATATATATATATATATATATATATATATATATATATATTTGTATATTGCATTTATTCAGAAATGGTCCTAAACCACCATGGTATCGTACTAGTTAAGGACTAGGTGTGTCGACCATATATGAGGTAATGGAAAAAAAATATCAACATACTTAGCTTTAGCTAATACATTATCATGAGGATCGCCCTTAACCTGCCCTATTCTTTGCATTAGTAGATAGGATTACTCAGTAATTCTCTTTACTAATGTGGGTCTCGGGGTGAGGTGTACAGCTTGGTATCAGAGCGGAATTTCAGAATATAGTGTGACATATGTAGAGCAGTACACAAGATTACCCTACATCAAATATAATACATTTGTACACATCATCCCCAATCGTGATCCATCTCACCTTGTCCTTGTTTTGATTCGTATCCCTTTTTGTTTCCTTCGGGGTAGATAGAAAGGAATATGTCTAGGAATGTTAATTTAGTTATGCAGTATTCCTTAATTTCTGCATTTGGATTGCTAATATATCTATCTACCCTATGAATAATCCTATCTTATCTTATCTTCCAACTATGTCTGGTTGAGGTAGAGGATGCTCTTCGGCGGTGGGACAGTCCAGTGGTTCTCGTCCTAAAGGTGCATATATGTCTACCAATTAGATTCTCAAGCTTATTAGGAACACTCAGCCTCCCGTTCCATCTCGATCTTCTCCTCCGTGTAAATATGCATTTGTGCACATGTGTTGTGACTTCACACATCTTCGTGGAAAGACCATTAGAGGCACTGATACTGTCTTAGAGGTCGAGGCATGGCTCTGTTCTTGCGAGCGCATATTTAACCGTATGGAGATATCTAGCCATAATCGCATTCTTGTCGCATCGAGTGTGCTGCAAGAATGTGCGTTGAATTGGTATGGCTTTCTTGGGGCGGAAGTTTATGAATCAACCTTAGAGAGGGATCAGTTCCACGACAGATTCGAGCTTAAATTTGTTCCTGAATCCGAGAGAGCTATTCAAGCTTAATGTTTCATAGATTTCAAATAAGGGAAGTTGACAGTTTATGTGACGACCCAAACTCGATGTCCGATAAACGACATCAAATTCGCATCGCCGGAGCTTATAACAACAATTAGATGAATATAAAACAGCGGAACTGAATCAATATCATAAATATCATCACTGTTACAACATCAACATAATATCCATACTGCAACAGAGTACATAAATACATATACCACAATCTCTAAATACAACATCATGATAATACAACAGTGAACATATATCCAAAAGTTCTCAAATGAGAGAGATGCTAACGAACTCCCAAAAGATAACACCTGCAATCTCCAAAAGCTCCTAATATATCTCCAAGATAAGAGCTCCAAAATACTGCTACTCCAAAATAACCTAAACCTGTTACTAGGCTGCCCGTGTGGAAATAATGGGCACCCAGAGTTTAGGGGAGAAAACAATAAACTCCGGATCAGTCATGGGACTGGTATGAGTAAACAAGACAGTTGTATTTTAAATAAACAAGATTTATAAAAGAATTTTCGGAATGCTTTTAAAAATGGAACTACCATAAGACCTCCCGCCACACACACAATGCAAACGCAGAATTGGAGGAGATTTCTTCTTATGATGGTTAAATATGCCTGATACGAGGAAAGAATTCTTTGATATTATTACTAGTGCATAGTGAAGTAAATCATTTCGAAAGTAGAATATTAATCTTAGCCAGCATAGACATTTCGAACTATGCCTACTATAGCTACCATCTAAACAGTGGTGACCACCATAAGTAAATGGCAGGTTCTACAACTAAAACCGTACAGGGTTTCGTATTGGGAATTGGATTTCCAACAAATGGTCAGGCCAAGGAACTTCCCATTGCCACATGAGAACGCCTCTGGAAGGACGTCCCCGAGAACCAAACCGGATCTCTACCAACACAAGGCCGGGTTACCCCTAACTGGGTTACTACTGACACGAGTATGCCATCTCCCGGTCGTAACCAACCTTTAACGGGGGCCCCAGCAACAAATCACAAAATCATATATGTATATATATCTGCGATATCCACATAAGTTAAGTAACTGGGCTCCATACCATGATACCACTTCTATCCAGAAGGAAATGTACATACCCTAAGGGTTGCTACCCCCAATAACCTTGCTGCATCTTTCCTTTTTCGACCATTTCGGGGTGTGAGGTCCGACGAAGTCACGTCCACAAAAACACACTTTATACAAAAGCCGTGCTTTGGGTCAACAAATGATCATAGAAATGATCACCAAGATAGACGATCAAATAAATGATCCTATCACGAATAATCAACACAATGATCATTTCACAGCAACACTCAGTATGTCACATTACCAAATTGGGAATATATTGCTGATAACCTTCAACTATATAACCTCTGAGCTCGTACGTCTCAGAGAAGGGTGTTACGCTAAAAGAATAAATTCTCCGCCACCAACAGAAATATATTTGAAAGAAATCGGCTTTATATCTCAACTTGTAATGTCAGACATACAATCCATACAAGTCTGTTCCGGGCTCGAACAGAACCGAAGGCACTTTCAAAGAAGTCCTTGCAATCCGGATATCCACAATCCTGATCGGATTCCCCATCACATATGGAGAACTCTATACCGGAGCAACTCGGTGCAGAGTCAATCGACAGATCATCCTATCGCTCTTGCAAATACCCGGTCTTCAACACCGGTCTTCACATTCTATCCATAACGTCGAATCACATATTCGAAATGGGTTATATGACACACAGGTCCTTTCCCGGCTAATTTGAATAGTGAGTGTCAAATTTTAAAACATGTGGATGTCATTCACAAATATTCACAGGTTCGATGTGGGTTTCGGATAACTAACTGAAATCCGATACCCTGTCGCATCAAAGTTTAAATGCCGTTTTACGGCAACAGGGTTTTCATATCAATATAGAACAAATCATAATCACAGTGCAATAACATGGCAATTACATCATACAGAATTACAAACAGAACAAAGATATCAATGTAAGTTAACAACAATAGTTAATTACTTTCCAATGTGATTTAAATACATTTGCCACTGAATTAATTAAATTTAATGATAAGAATCTGGATAAATAAATTACATTTTGATTACTCAATTTATTGTTTCAAAATTTACAAATTCTTACTTACAAATTTATTTAAACACTTAATTGTTTATGAATCAATTTAATTACAAGTTTGTAAATCATTCTTAAATTTCTTTTCAAAATCATTGATTAATGACAATTATTTACTTTAATTATCATTTTAAACTACAATTCAATTAGATCTCAATTGAATATATTAATTTATTATTCCTTAATAAATTATTTTAATGTAACTATCAATTTTGAATCAATCAACTTCAATTATCAAATTAACGATTCTTAATTTACAACTTTAATTTTTTATTGTTTTTATTTATTTATTATTATAAATTACAAAGTAATTATAAATCATAAATTATTTAATCATTGTTTAATTTAACTTCACATTTCATTAACAATCATCATTTCATAAAGAATGCTTATAAAAATAGTTTAAACTTAAATTGTCCACAAATTGTCATACTGGAAATATGGTTCAGGTGGTCAACCCGAGTCTCCCCCCGAGTCACGCTCGAGTTCAAACACTTCCTGCTTCGAGTTTCCTCCCAAAGCTACCCGAGTGATTAAAATTTTTGCAAATTTTGCTAAGTCCCAATTTTTGTCACGATAAAACCCTGAAACCTCCCGAGTCTCCCTTCGAGTCTCTGCCCTATTTCCCCGATCAGAACTTCGAGTCACCCACACGAGTACAAACCTGAAATGCTTCAGGAAATCAAATTTCTTCCAGGTCATAAATTCGTGCACGTATACGTGCACAACGCCATTGATGATCTTCAGGCGTCGCTGCATCGATGAGTAAGTCAGAACTCCCCCTAGTCCAATCCCCGATCACCTAAACCTATTTATCATCTCGAATTCAAATTTTAGTTCGAGCACGCAAACCTGCAACATACACTGGAACTACCACCGTCCCTGTCAACGCCTCGCCACGCCACCAGACGCCGCCAGAAACCCAAAAACTTCGTCCACAGTTCGACAACACCCCATGCTATCATCACCCACAAAATCTTCGAACTCGATGCATCCACGGTAGCGTACGCACCCAGTTACAGACCGTATCAATTTCGAAAACTAAACCCTACTTCGAGCTCGTACTCCCCATTCACGCAATAGAAAAATAAATTTGTATTTTTCCCAACATTCTTGAGTATTAAACTAGCTCCACGCGAAATCTCAACATTCAAAAGTCTTTTGATTTACAGGAATTGACTTAAAAGCAACATTTGCTAAAATACAAACTGCTCCTAAGATACCCAAGTAAAAATCATCATATTTAGTTTAAAAAACCCATTTTTGTATACTTACTCGAATTATACAATCAAATCAATGATTAATCACACTTGAATTTATCACCATTTTGATTTACTGTAAGGTTTGAGGTTGCACAGCCAAAAAGTTTCACTTCAAACTTAAAATAAAATTTTAAACTGTGAGTTAAGTTTACACAACATATTTTGGTTTAAGATTTTTATTACTTAACAATGTTTCAATGTAAATAAATCTAATTCTTTGAATAATTGATCAAGTGCTGTGATAAATACAGAGAAGATGAAATGCAGAGCATACAAAATCCTATTTATAAACTGAAGCATATACATAAACAGCTTATGAATGGAATTTAAACTGTTTAAATAGATTTAAGCTTTTAAAGATTATTTTACTCACCTGAACAATATAGAAACAGAGACTATTTTTTTGTATCTTTTTAACTGCAATTTGCTTCTTCTTCTCTGGTTTGGTTTTTTTTTTAACTTCTTTTTACTTTCTGTTTTGATCACCTGAATGCTTTTGAATTTATGAAATATGATGTTTTCTTTTTCAGGTTTTCAGAAGTTTGTTGAATGAAATAAAGAGGCAGGTTGATGTTTCTTTATAACAGATTTTTTTACTGAAGTTTATTAAAACAAGTACAGGATAAACCATGCTGGAAGTAAAAGCATTGAATGCAGGTATGTTCTTTGTAGATGCTTGCATTTAATGAAAGTATGTAGTGTTTCATGCTTTGTATATTCTCAGCATGCTGTCACGTTTATTTTGCTAATGTAAGAGTTTGTTTTATTTTCTTTTCTTTTCTTTTACTTACATATTTTAGTTGACTAGTTTGTAGTTACTTTGCTAATTTCAGCATATTTTGTTTTGTTTTAGGTTCTTAGACTTACCTGATTTGATTTAGTAACATGTTTATTTGTTTGAATGTTTTACTTTCTTGCATTTTCTTTTATAGGTACAGTTCATATGTTTTTATATTTTTTTATAAGTGTTATCTTGTTTGATTTGTTTATATGTTTATATTGCTTAAATGTTAGATTATTTGTTTATTTGTTTAATTATTCATAGGTTTATTTGTTTATTTGTTTGAATGTTTACTTGTTAGATTATAATTATGTGATTTGAATTTTTAGAAATTTATCATAACTTACTTTAACAATTTTAAATTCTATTAAAAGTTTTAACTAAAAACACTAAACTTTGTTCATATTTTATTTCTTTATAACTTTTCAATTTAAATTTCAAAAAGTTTCAAATATATTACTAAATTTTAAATTCAAAATTTTCGGGATGTTACAATATCCCCTCCTTAAGAATATTTCGTCCTCGAAATTGAAAGAGAGAGAAACGTAAACAAATAATATACGAATTCGGAAACAAGGAAATGACTTACAGTTTTAAGTCGAGATGTCAATTCTGCATTTGGGATATGACTTCTTCATATTCTCTTCAGTCTCCCAAGTACAGTCCTTTGGATCGCCACTCCATTTAACTTTGACCAATTTCACAATTTTGTTCCTCAATCGCTTCTCATCACGATCAACAATTTTCATCGGTTCCCTTCTAACTGCCAAGTTGGGAGTGATTTCAAGATCCTGCTGAGCAGCTTCTTCGATAATATCATCTGGATCGTGCACATATTTCCGAAGATTAGAAATATGGAACACATCATGTACGCCAGACAACCAGCTGGGTAACTGCACTCTATATGCTAGAGAACCAATCCTTTCCAGAATAGGAAAAGGACCAATATAACGCGGTGCCAACTTTCCAGTTTTCCCGAATCTCAACACACCCCGCATCGGAGATACTTTCAGAAATACAGAATCTCCAACTTGAAATTCCAAATTTCTCCTTCGACGGTCATAGTAGCTCTTCTGACGGCTTTGGGCAGTTAATAACTTCTTTCGAATAAAATTTACCTTCTCAGTGGCTTCTTTTATCATATCCGGTCCAAGAACAAGTCTGTCACCTGATTCGATCCAGCATGTAGGTGATCGACACGGACGACCATATAAAGCTTCGAAAGGAGCCATTTCTAAACTGGCCTGATAACTGTTATTATAAGAGAATTCAACCAGATGCAAATGGTCCTCCCAAGAACCACCAAAATCATGAACACAAGCACGCAGTAGGTCTTCTAAAATTCGATTAACTCTCTCAGTCTGTCCATCAGATTGCGGATGATAAGCAGTACTGAAATTTAATTTCGTTCCCAATGCATCCTGAAATACTTCCCAAAATCTACTAGTGAAGATCGGGTCACGATCACTCACTATACTACTGGGAATACCATGGAGGCGAACAATTTCCTTTATATAAATACCTGCCAAGCTTGCCGCATTCCGAGTAGATTTAACTGGAATGAAATGAGCATTTTTGGTTAGACGATCCACAATAACCCAAATCGCTTCATTGCCTTTCTTGGTACGAGGCAATCCATCGATGAAATCCATCGATACCTGATCCCACTTCCATTTCGGTACTTCCAAAGGTTGAAGTAAACCGGCCACTTTCTTTTGGTCGCTCTTGATTTGTTGACAAGTAGCAAAACGACTCACATAAATAGATATGTCTCTCTTCATCGTTTTCCACCAGAATGTCCTTTTAATATCACGATACATCTTGTTGACTCCTGGATGGATATTGAATTTGGACTTGTGGCATTCGTCCAATACTTCTCGTTTCAATTCTGGAATGTCAGGGACACAAATCCTGCCTTTTAATCTTATTACTCCTCTATTATCCATCTCGAAACTAGTGCCTTCACCCTGGCATATTCTTTTATGGATTCCTCGAAGAAACTCATCTTCTTTCTGCCGTCTTGCAATCCTTTTGAGAAGAGTAGGAGTGATAACAAGATAAGCAAGAACAACATAACTTCTGCTCAAAGCGTCTGCAACTACATTGGCCTTTCCGGGCGTATACAGAATATCTAAGTCATAAGATGCTAGAAATTCCAACCAACGTTGTTGTCGCAGATTCAGATCCTTCTGGGTGAAAAGATATTTCAAGTTTTTATGATCGGTGAATAATTCGAATTTTTCACCTAAAACAAAGAGAGTTTATTAAGTATATTTCTTTAGTTAATTTCATAAATCGTTAGGAAAGCTGAAAAGATTCTTACCCAGAAGATAGTGTCGCCATATTTTCAAAGCGAAAACAACAGCCAAAAGTTCCAAATCGTGCGTTGGGTAGTTCTTCTAATGCGGACGTAATTGTCTACCTGCGTAGGCAACCACCTTTCCATTTTGCATCAATACTGCACCTACCCCTTCACCACATGCATTAGTATAGACAGATAAGCCTTGGTTCCCGTTAACAATAGTGAGAACAGGAGCAGTGGTCAATCGCTTTTTCAACTCTTGAAAAACTTCTTCACATTTTGAAGTCCAAATGAACTTTGCATTTTTCATTGTTAACTTAGTCAACGGACTAGCTAACTTAGAAAAATCTTGAACGAATTTCCGGTAATAGCCTGCTAAACCCAAAAAGCTTCGAACTTCTCTTGGAGTAGTGGGTTGTTTCCAATCAAGAATAGCAGAAATTTTGCTAGGATCTACTGAAATTCCTTCTTCATTAACAATATGGCCAAGGAATTTGACTTCATTGACCCAGAAGTGGCATTTGGAAAATTTTGCATATAGAACATTTTTCCTCAAAATTTCTAAGACAATTCTAAGATGCTTGGCATGCTCATCTTCAGTTTTGGAGAAAATTAAGATGTCATCAATGAATACAAGTACAAATTTATTCAAAACTTCCCGAAACACACGAGTCATGAGATCTACGAAGTATGCTGGAGCATTGGTTAGCCCGAAAGGCATAACCAACCATTCATAGAACATATTAGGACCTCTGAAAGCGGTCAGATGGACACAATCTTCGGCGATTCGTAATTGATGGAATCCCTGGGCTAGATCCATCTTTGAAAAGAAACGAGCTCCATGCAACTGATCAAATAAATCATCAATCCTGGGCAGTGGAAATTTATTCTTGAGAGTTTATTTATTTAGATCGCGGTAATCTACACACAATCTTAAGGATCCGTCTGATTTAGCAACAAATACGACGGCTGAACCCCATTCAGAAACACCGGGTCGAATTAATCCTTTTGCTAGTAGCTCATTAGTTTGATGAACCAATTCAATCTTTTCCCTAGGTGCCATCCTGCGACTTGCGTGAACAACAGGACGAGTATTAGGTACAAGATCAATTCGGAATTCTATTTCTCGATGAGGAGGTAAAGATTTCACTTCTTCGAATACGTCGGAAAAATCCCGAACAACAGGTATAGACTGCAAAGTGGGTTCAAGATTTCCCAAAGTATATATCAATCTGTCGCTCCTTGGACTTGGATTCTCACAAGAGATTTCAATAAAATTTCCAAGGCTTGTTTTGATTAAAACTGTCCGATTACTACACTCCAATATAGCATCGTATCTCGTTAACCAGTTCATACCGAGTAAGATTTCAAATTCATCAAATTCGAGGACATACAGGTTGATAGGAAATTTATAGCTAGCATATGAAATAGGAACTCTCTTACAATATGAACTAAGATTTGCGGGACCTCCAACCGGATTTTTCACGCAAATAAGATCGTCAGCAAATTTAGTTTCAAGTCCCAATTCATTTACGGTTTGTTGGGAGATAAAGCTATGTGAAGCTCCTGTATCAAATAAAACTCTAACAGTTCTATTATTAATAGTAAGGTTACCTTCCAAAACACTTTTCCCTTTGTCAGCTTTTGAAGATGAGGGGTCCTCCTTTATCGTGTAAACTTTTGCCAATTGCGCTGGCTTCATCACTGGGCAATCTTTAACTAAATGTCCCGGTTTATGACAATTGTAACATTCTCTAGCTGGTTTCTTCGGTTTTGGACAGTCATTTGAATAGTGGCCTTTCTCTTTGCAGTTGTAACAAGTGACATTTTCTGTTGCTCTTCCTTGAGTGTTCCTCTTCTTCTCATTGCCTTGCCAAGGTTTCTTGCCTCCGAATTTTCGCTTTTTATAATTCTGACTACCTGAATTACCTTTCTCCACAGTTGCTTCTTGTATATCAAGAGTAGCGTACCTGTACCCCATATCTACCAAATCCGAAAAAGATTCTTTAACATGACCCGTCATTCTTCCATGATATTTCTGGTTCATTCCTCGGATAAACCTTTCGTTTTTCTTCAGAGGTGTATTTAGCAATTCCGGGCCAAACCGAGATAGTTCACTGAATTTATTCAAGTATTCTTCAAACGACAAACTTCCTTGCTTCAAATCCAGAAATTCCTGATACATTCTAGAAACTCCCGCCGATGGCATGTAACGTTTCTCAAACACTTCTTTAAAACGATCCCAAGTAAATTCTTCCTCGGGTTCATCTACAATGATGGTTTCCCACCAAGCTGAAGCTTCTCCTTGGAGTTGCCAAGAAGCTATAAGTCTTTTCTGCTCATCCTGCAATTTTAGCCCTTTAAAAATCTTTTCACACGATCTTACCCAAGCTTGAGCGTCAATAATTGACTCCTTGCCAATAAATGGTTTGCCACCAAGCTTTTCAAATTTCTTATATAATTCAGCCAAGTCCGGCTGCTGCTGAATTTCTATTACTGCTTCTGCGGCTGCGGGAATTTGATTGGGTGCTGCAGCATTGCCTAGACCCCTAGTTCTTCCTCTGCGTCCACTCATTTTCACTATCTGAGATTAGTAAGAAAATTGATTTAGATATACAGGCGAAATATCTTAAGGAATATCAACAGTAAAAAGAAATAGACTAAGAAATTTCAAAGTTTCAATTTTGATTATACTCATTCTAGGGTATACTTCACCCTATCTCTAATGAGCCATCTAATGTGTTATACTCCGTAGCTAAAGTTCTTACTCAACCAACAGCTCTGATACCACTTTGTGACGACCCAAACTCGATGTCCGATAAACGACATCAAATTCGCATCGCCGGAGCTTATAACAACAATTAGATGAATATAAAACAGCGGAACTGAATCAATATCATAAATATCATCACTGTTACAACATCAACATAATATCCATACTGCAACAGAGTACATAAATACATATACCACAATCTCTAAATACAACATCATGATAATACAACAGTGAACATATATCCAAAAGTTCTCAAATGAGAGAGATGCTAACGAACTCACAAAAGCTAACACCTGCAATCTCCAAAAGCTCCTAATATATCTCCAAGATAAGAGCTCCAAAATACTACTACTCCAAAATAACCTAAACCTGTTACTAGGCTGCCCGTGTGGAAATAATGGGCACCCAGAGTTTAGGGAAGAAAACAATAAACTCCGGATCAGTCATGGGACTGGTATGAGTAAACAAGGCAGTTGTATTTTAAATAAACAAGATTTATAAAAGAATTTTCGGAATGCTTTTAAAAATGGAACTACCATAAGACCTCCCGCCACACACACAATGCAAACGCAACATTAGAGGAGATTTCTTCTTATGATACTTAAATATGCTTGATACGAGGAAAGAATTCTTTGATATTATTACTAGTGCATAGTGAAGTAAATCATTTCGAAAGTAGAATATTAATCTTAGCCAGCATAGACATTTCGAACTATGCCTACTATAGCTACCATCTAAACAGTGGTGACCACCATAAGTAAATGGCAGGTTCTACAACTAAAACCGTACAGGGTTTCGTATTGGGAATTGGATTTCCAACAAATGGTCAGGCTAAGGAACTTCCCATTGCCACATGAGAACGCCTCTGGAAGGACGTCCCCGAGAACCAAACCGGATCTCTACCAACACAAGGCCGGGTTACCCCTAACTGGGTAACTACTGACACGAGTATGCCATCTCCCGGTCGTAAACAACCTTTAACCGGGGCCCCAGCAACAAATCACAAAATCATATATATATATCTGCGATATCCACATAAGTTAAGTAACTGGGCTCCATACCATGATACCACTTCTATCCAGAAGGAAATGTACATACCCTAAGGGGTGCTACCCCCAATAACCTTGCTGCATCTTTCCTGTTTCGACCATTTCGGGGTGTGAGGTCCGACGAAGTCACGTCCACAAAAACACACTTTATACAAAAGCCGTGCTTTGGGTCAACAAATGATCATAGAAATGATCACCAAGATAGACGATCAAATAAATGATCCTATCACGAATAATCAACACAATGATCATTTCACAGCAACACTCAGTATGTCACATTACCAAATTGGGAATATATTGCTGATAACCTTCAACTATATAACCTCTGAGCTCGTACGTCTCAGAGAAGTGTGTTACGCTAAAAGAATAAATTCTCCGCCACCAACAGAAATATATTTGAAAGAAATCGGCTTTATATCTCAACTTGTAATGTCAGACATACAATCCATACAAGTCTGTTCCGGGCTCGAACAGAACCGAAGGCACTTTCAAAGAAGTCCTTGCAATCCGGATATCCACAATCCTGATCGGATTCCCCATCACATATGGAGAACTCTATACCGGAGCAACTCGGTGCAGAGTCAATCGACAGATCATCCTATCGCTCTTGCAAATACCCGGTCTTCAACACTGGTCTTCACATTCTATCCATAACGTCGAATCACATATTCGAAATGGGTTATATGACACACAGGTCCTTTCCCGGCTAATTTGAATAGTGAGTGTAAAATTTTAAAACATGTGGATGTCATTCACAAATATTCACAGGTTCGATGTGGGTTTCGGATAACCAACTGAAATCCGATACCCTGTCGCATCAAAGTTTAAATGCCGTTTTACGGCAACAGGGTTTTAATATCAATATAGAACAAATCATAATCACAGTGCAATAACATGGCAATTACATCATACAGAATTACAAACAGAACAGAGATATCAATGTAAGTTAACAACAATAGTTAATTACTTTCCAATGTGATTTAAATACATTTGCCACTGAATTAATTAAATTTAATGATAAGAATCTGGATAAATAAATTACATTTTGATTACTCAATTTATTGTTTCAAAATTTACAAATTCTTACTTACAAATTTATTTAAACACTTAATTGTTTATGAATCAATTTAATTACAAGTTTGTAAATCATTCTTAAATTTCTTTTCAAAATCATTGATTAATGACAATTATTTACTTTAATTATCATTTTAAACTACAATTCAATTAGATCTCAATTGAATATATTAATTTATTATTCCTTAATAAATTATTTTAATGTAACTATAAATTTTGAATCAATCAACTTCAATTATCAAATTAACGATTCTTAATTTACAACTTTAATTTTTTATTGCTTTTATTTATTTATTATTATAAATTACAAAGTAATTATAAATCATAAATTATTTAATCATTGTTTAATTTAACTTCACATTTCATTAACAATCATCATTTCATAAAGAATGCTTATAAAAATAGTTTAAACTTAAACTGTCCACAAATTGTCATACTGGAAATATGGTTCAGGTGGTCAACCCGAGTCTCCCCCCGAGTCACGCTCGAGTTCAAACACTTCCTGCTTCAAGTTTCCTCCCAAAGCTACCCGAGTGATTAAAATTTTTGCAAATTTTGCTAAGTCCCAATTTTTGTCACGATAAAACCCTGAAACCTCCCGAGTCTCCCTTCGAGTCTCTGCCATATTTCCCCGATCAGAACTTCGAGTCACCCACACGAGTACAAACCTGAAATGCTTCAGGAAATCAAATTTCTTCCAGGTCATAAATTCGTGCACGTATACGTGCACAACGCCATTGATGATCTTCAGGCGTCGCTGCATCGATGAGTAAGTCAGAACTCCCCCTAGTCCAATCCCCGATCACCTAAACCTATTTATCATCTCGAATTCAAATTTTAGTTCGAGCACGCAAACCTGCAACATACACTGGAACTACCACCGTCCCTGTCAACGCCTCGCCACGCCACCAGACGCCGCCAGAAACCCAAAAACTTCGTCCACAGTTCGACAACACCCCATGCTATCATCACCCACAAAATCTTCGAACTCGATGCATCCACGGTAGCGTACGCACCCAGTTTACAGACCGTATCAATTTCGGAAACTAAACCCTACTTCGAGCTCGTACTCCCCATTCACGCAATAGAAAAATAAATTTGTATTTTTCCCAACATTCTTGAGTATTAAACTAGCTCCACACGAAATCTCAACATTCAAAAGTCTTTTGATTTACAGGAATTGACTTAAAAGCAACATTTGCTAAAATACAAACTGCTCCTAAGATACCCAAGTAAAAATCATCATATTTAGTTTAAAAATCCCATTTTTGTATACTTACTCGAATTATACAATCAAATCAATGATTAATCACACTTGAATTTATCACCATTTTGATTTACTGTAAGGTTTGAGGTTGCACAGCCAAAAAGTTTCACTTCAAACTTAAAATAAAATTTTAAACTGTGAGTTAAGTTTACACAACATATTTTGGTTTAAGATTTTTATTAATTAACAATGTTTCAATGTAAATAAATCTAATTCTTTGAATAATTGATCAAGTGTTGTGATAAATACAGAGAAGATGAAATGCAGAGCATACAAAATCCTATTTATAAACTGAAGCATATACATAAACAGCTTATGAATGGAATTTAAACTGTTTAAATAGATTTAAGCTTTTAAAGATTATTTTACTCACCTGAACAATATAGAAACAGAGACTATTTTTTTATATCTTTTTAACTGCAATTTGCTTCTTCTTCTCTGGTTTGGTTTTTTTTTAACTTCTTTTTACTTTCTGTTTTGATCACCTGAATGCTTTTGAATTTATGAAATATGATGTTTTCTTTTTCAGGTTTTCAGAAGTTTGTTGAATGAAATAAAGAGGCAGGTTGATGTTTCTTTATAACAGATTTTTTTACTGAAGTTTATTAAAACAAGTACAGGATAAACCATGCTGGAAGTAAAAGCATTGAATGCAGGTATGTTCTTTGTAGATGCTTGCATTTAATGAAAGTATGTAGTGTTTCATGCTTTGTATATTCTCAGCATGCTGTCTTGTTTATTTTGCTAATGTAAGAGTTTGTTTTATTTTCTTTTATTTTCTTTTGCTTACATATTTTAGTTGACTAGTTTGTAGTTACTTTGCTAATTTCAGCATATTTTGTTTTGTTTTAGGTTCTTAGACTTACCTGATTTGATTTAGTAACATGTTTATTTGTTTGAATGTTTTACTTTCTTGCATTTTCTTTTATAGGTACAGTTCATATGTTTTTATATTTTTTTATAAGTGTTATCTTGTTTGATTTGTTTATATGTTTATATTGCTTAAATGTTAAATTATTTGTTTATTTGTTTAATTATTCACAGGTTTATTTGTTTATTTGTTTGAATGTTTACTTGTTAGATTATAATTATGTGATTTGAATTTTTATAAATTTATCATAACTTACTTTAACAATTTTAAATTCTATTAAAAGTTTTAACTAAAAACACTAAACTTTGTTCATATTTTATTTCTTTATAACTTTTCAATTTAAATTTCAAAAAGTTTCAAATATATTACTAAATTTTAAATTCAAAATTTTCGGGATGTTACAGTTTATGAGTAAGTTGCATCATTTGAAGCCTTATCTAAGTATGGTCTTGAGAACATTTCTACTGCGTATAAGAAGAATCTTAAGTTTGTCTTTGGACTTAAGAAATACTTGAAGAAATCCCTTATGCTTCGACTTGAACTTTCTTTTGAGAAACTTGTGTATGCGGCCCTTCAGCTTGAGTGGTCGAGAAGGAGAAGGATAGTGATGTAGAGGGTGAGGTTCGAGGAAATCCGAACAAGGAAAAGTTTTTCCGCAAGTCTAAGCCTTTCCAACCTAAAAAGAAGAAGAAGCTAAGGGGATCCTCTTCTCAATCTCCAGCTACTCCTTCAGCTAAAAAAATTTCTTGTTTCAATTGTGGTTCGCTTGACCATCCTGTGAGAGAGTGTCCCAAGCCTAAGAGATGCCTCTATTGCAAGAAGGAGGGACATTTGATTTCAGCTTGTCCCAAGAGGCAGAAGAGTTCTCGTCAGGGTCATCTTAATGTGGCTACCAGTTCTAAAGATGCTTCTTAGTCTCGAGGTATATTCTCTTCTCCTTTAGAGGGTTCTATTTTATTTCATGATCGTTCTATTCGAGTGCTCTTCGATGTGGACGCTTCTCATTCATTCGTATCGAAGGAACTCGTCGATGCTTTACAGTTAAATGTTTCTTGCGTGCTTACTTTTTTATGGATTATGAATCATATCGGGGGTTCTATAACCCTAGTCTTCTTTGTGATGATGTTGAGATTATGATTTGTGGTTTTTCTTTCCGTGCGAATCTGCACGTGATTCCTTTTCTTGGATTTGATACGATTCTTGGTATGGACTAGTTAGTTAGATACGATGCCAGGATTCTTTGTTTGGAGACGGTTTTATAACTTTGTCATCCCAATTCTTCTACTCGATTGTCTCTTCTGCTTTAAGAGTCTGATCATGATTTCGTGGCTTCTTTATTTGCTCTTGATTCTCGAGACTATGATGATAATGTGTCTTTGATTCCTGTTGTTCGTGACTTTCCAGACTAATTTGAGCCTGTTTTGGGATTACCACCCAAGCGGGCTATTGTGTTCCGCGTCGACCTTATTCCAAGCGCACAACCAGTTAGTCGCCCTCCCATGAGGAAATCTACTAAAAAGAATAAGGAACTCAAGAAGCAACTCCTAGAGCTTAAAGCAAGCATATCATTCAATCTAGTTCTTCACCGTGGGGAGCCGCGGTGGTATTCGTAAGGAAGTCCAATGGGACTCTTAGGCTATGCGTTGATTATCACAAGCTTAATGAGTTGACCATCGAGAACCGCTATCCATTGCCTAGGATTGGCGATATGTCCGATCAGTTGAGTGGCACTAAGGTCTTCTCACAGTGTGACCTTGCCAAATGATTTCACCAGCTCCGAATTGCGAAAGACAGCATTCCACTTATAGCTTTGCGCGCTCGCTATGGTTCATACGAGTGGCTCATCATGCCGTTCGGTTTGACGAACGCCTCTGCTTATTTCATTGACCTTATGAATCGAGTATTTCGGGAATATCTCGATAAGTTTGTTCTTATTTTCATCGATGAAATTCTCGTATATTCTAAGTCCGAAGCGGGCCATACTCGACATCTTAAAAAAATTGAATGCTCTTCGAAAGCATCAACTCGAAGCAAAGCTTTCTAAATGTCATTTCTAGGAAAAGCAAGTTAATTTCTTAGGCCGCAATGTTTCTTTCGAAGGCAATTCGACCGATCCTTCTAAGATCAAAGCTGTCCAGAATTGGAAGAGGCTTGAGAATGTTCATGAGATTCGTAGCTTTCCGTGTTTGGTAGGTTATTACCATCAATTCATCAAAGACTTTCTTGTATTTTTCTTCCCTTGCCTAGCCTTACCAAGAAAGGCGTTCGCTATATATGGTCAGATAAGTATAAGGATTCCTTTCAGAGATTGAAGGAGCTTCTCATTAATACTCATATTCTTGAGGTTCCTAAAGGGAATCAAAATGTTCTTGTCTATACCGATGCTAGTCATATTGGCCTTGGTGCTATTATTATGCAGAAGGATAGGGTAGTTGCCTATGCTTCAAGGCAATTATGTCTGAACGAAGTTTGGTACGCTACCCATGACTTAGAGCTTGCCGCCATTGTCTCTACTTTGAGGATGTGGCGTCATCATTATTGGGGGAGCACTTTACTCTCCTTATCGATCATAAGTCTCTCAAGTATTTATTCACTCAGAAAGAGCTTAACATGCGACAACAGCGTTGGCTCGAGTTTCTAGCTTCTTATGATTTTGATCTGGCAAGGGGAATCGAGTGGCTGATGCTTTAAGCCGCAAGCATTCAGCTATTATTTCAATGATTATTATAGAGTGGAAATTTCTTAAGACTCTTTCAATGTGTGATATTCGTGATTGTGCTTCCACTTTAGATTCACCTATTCTATTGTACAGCATGGAAGCTCTTCCTACAGTTCTTGATCGAATTACCGAGGCTCAGCGGCAAGACTTTGATATATTGGTTCTTATTTAGAAGTATAATTCAGAATCCTATGATGACGTTGAGATGAGGGATTTCAACATCGATATTCATGGGTGTATTCGAAAGAAGAACTGTCTAGTCGTGCCTTCTATTCCAGAACTTAGGCAGGACATTCTAGCTGAGTGTCACCATCCTAAGTATACTATTCATCCTGGCAGCAGTAAGATGTATGCTGATATGCATCGTCTCTATTACTGGGAAGGTATAAAGCGAGATGTAGCAAGTAATGTAAGCAATTTCTTGACTTGTCAGCTTATTACGGCCGAGCATCAGCGACCCAATGGTTTTGTTCAGCCTTTAGAGGTTCCATTGTGGAAATGGGACCAAGTTTCTATGCATCTCATCGATGGCTTTCCCCGTTCGAGGTTAGGCCATAGCAGTATTTAGGTTGTTATGGTCCGTCTCACCAAGTCCCCACATTCCATTCCTATTAAGTCTTACAGGATGACATCCTATTAAGTCTCCTGAACTTCAGAACGTACCTACCTGAAAATCTGTAATACTCGGTCTGACCCGAGCATTACACCAAAGTAACACCCGGGTCAGGCTGGAAACCAGCGTAAGTAATCTCACTAACATGGAATACCAAGCATACAATTTAAATAAAACCCGAGGTAACTTATGTTAATTTAACCAATCCACGATTTTCTATAGGCAGCACTTACTTCACATATCAATTTCTAAGTACCAACTTAGATAACATAATCCAATTCACTTAAATTGTACTATTCCATCGTATTGATTTTACAAATCAATTTATAAAAATTCGAAGTGGTTTTGGGTATTTCCTAATACCCGACACCGACCCCTTCGAAACTCATGTTATCCCGTCCCAAACTGTTCAAATGAAATGCCCAACATTTCATAACAGAGATATCAACTCATTCAAAACATCCAATACCATTCAATTATTCATAACAAAGCTTAATCACATACAAATCAATTCAATGATTCTAATTAAATTTCAAACCTCAATCACTTAGATTCTTTTATCAATCAATTCCAAAATCAATTAATCAACCGACCATTCCATATCCATTCATCTTAATTAATCACCCTGGATTAATTATCTTTCAATTTCATTCAAGAAATTATCTTTGATTAGTTTCACGATATTAATTACTCTCAACCAAAATCAATAAGAAAGCTTAATTACTTCATCAATTTATAAACTATATTAATTACATTAATTCTTAATTACCTTTCTTACTTAATTTTTGATAAGTCACTTATTATGGATAAATTAGTCCTGATTGATTCAGTCTTTAATTACATCACTTATTATATAAATTATTGATTTCCCATTACATTTCAAATTTATCTTAATCTGAATTAATTATATTAATTAAACCACAGCATTAACCATACTTGATTTATCTCCACCGGAAATTATCTACCTTTTATTTACTTCATTAAATCGATTAATTACACAAGTAATTATCTTTTGATTTATTGCATTAAGAAATTACCTATTAAACCATCCAATTAACTTAAACTTAATTAATTAACTCAAATTATTAATTAATTTAATTAATCAATTATCCATTTAAATTATCCTTCCTATCTAATGAATCACCAATTCATTAAATCCTTATTAATTTTAAAATAAACCATTTCCTTATTTATGATTTAAGTTTAAATAATTTAAAATCCAAATGCTTCGAATCAATCAACACTTAACACAAAAACCAACCCAAAACAAAAATCACCGAATCATCAGTGCACATCCAAACAATTCAATCAATCATCCAATTATCTAAATTTAACCATTTTAAATTTAAATAAATGCCCAACAAAGTGATATTTACTCACCTTTGCATTTTTGCAATTCATTACATCCCAGCTTGTTTTCCATCAGGATTCGGACCTTGCATAAATATTACATAAATTTATTAACACTTGAGTTTTAATCAAGAAATTCATTATCATTCACTTGTTTAATTTAACTTATGAATTAATTTTAAGGAATAATTAAATTCCAACTAATTCCCTTTTAATAAATTTAATCAACTAACAAATTGTTAAATTCAATGATCGTTAACTTAACTTTAGTTTCTACCCAAATTATAAATTCAATGACAGGTTATATGTATTCCAATTTCTCAAATAAATATAGGTATCTAAAACTGAATTTCTCCCTTTTAAATCTTACTGTAAAAACAATTTTTTTTTTCTTTTTTTTTTCATAAATGTATACACATATATCTATATGTACAGAAATGAAACTAAAGCATGCTCACCTGCCCTCGCCCTCACCCCGGTTCTCGCCGTCATCCTATGCTTTGCCGCTCCCAAATCGAACGCGCCGACTCCTCTAGCCAGCCCACTTCCTCCTCGAACCGCGCGAGCACGAGCGCCTCTACCTCGTTGCGATTCAAAAATCATGACTTCTAGATCCTCGAGCAAACCCTAACGTCGAGTGGGAGCTTGCCTCCCCGCCTACAGCTCGCTCGATCGATGCTTTCCCTACCCTTGCCACGCTTCGCTACGACATAGCACGACCCATCATTTGAGCTTGCGACTCCTTCCCGAGCGCGCGCTACACCCATGAATCCCCCAAATCGATATCGCCTCCAACGCGCGCGGCCACGTCCTCCCCTCGGGTTCAAACTCAAATGATAATGCGTCGCCCTTTTTTTTTTGGAGTTGAATTCGATCTGCTGTTCATATTAAAGAGGGGAACGGGTATATGGGTTATAAGTGGGAACGGTATCGTATAGAGCAAGCTAAGGTTTTTGATTTAACAGATTAAAATATTTAATTATAAATATCTCACTTTACCCCGCTCGAAACTTCGAACCACCATCGCGGCGTGCCGCTAGGCTATTATAAGGTTTTACCCGCGTCCCGAACACAATGGAACATGTTTCGAAAGCTAATTTAATCATATGTGTGAGTTACCGAAGGAAAACGATTAATTTTAAATTAAATTGATTAAATATTTCTAAGCGTTTTGAGCTGCCAGGATCAAACGACAACTCCGATTGCTACGAAAATCGAAATCCGATAATAACTAACTATTACGAATCCAATAGAACTGGTTTCGTCGAATTCCGAGACTGTGCCTCGGAAGGCTATTTTTAAATATCGATTCAAACGATATATTATTAAAATTGAACAAATCACCTTTAATTTACATTTCAACAATTCTATTATCTTCAGTGCTATCAATATCAATTTTATAAGCCTTCAAATTATTTTAACAGGCTCAGAAATTTCAGATTCAACAATTTACTCGATTTCAATTATTAAATTCAATATTTAATTATCAAGTAAATATTTATATTTGCAATTTAAGTTAAAATTACCCTTTAAATATTCAAAACCAATTAATTATTTCATTTAAAATTGTTAAAAATTCTGGATCGTCACAACTTAATTACCATTTTCTATCCCTAGTAGCTCCTAAGCCAAAATTGTATAATCGTACTTCGTCTTAAATCAACAAAAATATTTCTGAACCAGGTAACGGGCAGGGGTTATCGGTGCACTACTAATCACCGTACAACGCAACCGAAGGTTTAAGTACCTCCAGAGGAACAACCACTATAATATTTACGAATCACCATAATATTTATAAATGGTTATTACTCTACCGTAGCCTAGACACCAAGAAATAATATTGTTCAAAGAAAACGATTAAGAGATACAATTAAGCTCTAGATGACCTCGCGACACCCTTAAGTCGAATGTCTAACATTTACTACTAGTCAAATTCTACGATGAAATGCGATTTATGGGCTAAGAAAAGAGTGATGGAATCCATCACTTAATGTGAATTGGGTGTTACCCTTAGAAAAGAAAAATAAAATGAGATGAATGCAAAATAGAAATTAAACGTGAATTTACAATGCAACTAAAATGAAGTTTTTTTTTTTTAATTTTTTTTAATATAAATACAAATGCAAGCAAGCAACAATACAATTCAAATAAAAACAAATGAAGAAAGCACGATATCAAAGCGTGCAGAATTATTTGCAATTTTTTTTAAAGCAAACAAGAAAGCAATTATTTTTTTGGCAAGCTAATTTCCTGCTAGTGATTTTCTACTTTGGCAACCTGAAATTTAAAAACAATATATATACAATTTTTTTAACACATAAGGATGGAACTAAAAAAAATGGAATCAAAATAAATTAAACAAAACAAATTAGAAAATTTATCTTACGCAAATGATTTTTTCGTTTTTTTGTTTTTTTACTAAAAGAAAACTTAGAAACACTTCAACTCAACTCAAATCACAAAAAAAGAAAAACGTCTTTTTTGTTTTTTTAAGGAAGAATGAAAAATATAAAGATGGTAAAAAAAAGTAAAATTTAAAAAAAAAGAAGACAACACGACCCAATATCATAGACTAATTAAAAATTCTCTTGTTCTTTAAAACAAACATTTCAACTCGTAAGAACATTCAGAATGCAATCAACGGATTCTCTTCATTCCTAAAAAAATCGAAATTTCCCCAAGACAATAAATCAATTTTCACTTTCATTCAATCCACTATTTACTCGAATTCGTGGCGATTTGAGTTGAGGTTGGAGGCATGCGCCGCTGTGGTCGCGGTTTCGAGGCGAAATTCGATGTCGGATTTGGATTGGTCGAGGTGGCAGTTCGATTTGAAGGTTTTATAGTTCGCGTAGGGGTATCGAAGTCGATTGGTGGTTCAGGCATGTGGGATTTTGAAGTAGTGGTCGCGGAGCAAATGCTAACACTGGTACGTATGTTATTGGGTTTTGTGAAAATCTATGGTTCACCGGTGTGCTGTAGGGGAGATGGATTAATGGCAGAGGAGTTTGGTCAATTGGACGATGATGGTTGAGCAGTTCGTTCGGTGTGGTACAGTGAGAATACAATCTAGTTTGACGAAGTGGAGCAGTGGAGTGATATTTGTGATGGTCTGCATTATCAAGTTGGAATTTTTTTTCTTTTACTTTAGTGGAGAGGCAGTTGGAGGTTTGAGAGAGTGGAAATATTTGTTCCGGTTGACGGTGATGGTGTTTCGGAGGTGTTGTATCAGTTGTATCAAGTGTGGCTATGGTGTAGGCAATGTACTAGAACATGATAATGGAGGAACTGGCAAGTGAAGCCGTGTAGGGTAGACGTTGATGGTTGTGTGAATGTTGAAAGCCAGGCAATCTACTGGCAGATGTATCGATGGTTCGCAGGCGGGGTTATGGCCAGTAGCTGATGATGATGGTTTTGAGTTTGAAATGAAGGCAATGGTCAGTAGGAATGTTTTATGTAGGAAAGTGTAGGTGGTTTTGGACGCAGAATATTTTTTGTTTTTGGTGAAGGCAGTGAGGTGAGGTGAACAGGAATAAGTTTTTGTGATGTTTGTAGTGCATAGGAAGGTGCACAGTTGGGTTGAAGGTATACAGTACAGCGGAGGAATGAAAATGGAATTTGGTGGAGATGAACTGTTTGTGGTGTTTGAAACGTTGATGGTGAAGTAAGATTTCGATGTGGCTGTTTGGAATGGTAATGAGAAGTAAAAGGAACTACGGGTTAACCCGGTTTTGCATATTTACTTTATCTATTGGGCTGGGCTTTGTTATTGTTCTGTAGCCCACTACGTGTATCTATAAATACAACATGTAACAGAGTAAATGTAAGATTTTGGATTATTGGCAAATAAAAGAAATAAAATACTTTTATGCTTTTATGGTATCAGAGCCGCCAGGCCAAAAGGCAATCATCAGCAAGAATAGGTGTTTTCAATTTCTCTCCCCTCAGAATTTTATCATCATAGGGGAGGAATACCCTTCTTGAGATCTGAATAGCATCAGTTCCTCACCAATTTTTGCATTTGTGTGCCATCCAAGAAGAGGATCAGACCCTGAATCATCATTTCCTCCTCTGGTTGCACAGCTCTCAACCCACATCACCTGCTTTGGCTGCATGCTTCATTGCCTCGCCATAGCATAGTTTCTCGACCAAGATATTCATACATCAGTTTTGTTGATCCTGCAAGCATCATTGTCTTGTCACAAGAACTGCCTTCTTGATTGAGATCATCGCATCTGACTGCGCAGTTTCCACCTGCACTGGCTGGAAATTCATTGCCTCGCCATAGCACAGTTTTCTGACCGAGATATTCATACCCAGCATTCTTGATCCATCATGGCAAATCAAGACGATGATGCCACCTCAGTGAACACATGCAACAGATCTAGAAATGGACAAAGCATTAATCCAATCTCGATCAGACCTAAAAACCAGGCAATCAACACACCATTAGATGAAGACAATTATATAACATGGAAGTATCAGGTTGAAATTGCTCTAAGGGGCTATGATCTACAAGATTATGTAAAGGGAACAAAGGTAATTCCTCCTATCAACATCACCGATGATAAATGGACACTTGTGGGCAATCCAGAATATACTCAATATCAAAAGCAAGATAATTTACTTGCATCTTGGCTATTATCTTCTGTTAGTCAGAATCTTGTGTCACAACTCGTTGGATGTTACAGCTCATATGAGATATGGTCAACAATTGAAAGAATTTTCAGTTCACGGTCGGTAGCCAGGGTTATGCACTACAGAAGAGAATTACAAAATGCAAGGAAAAATGATACCAGTATGAGAGAGTATCTTGCCAAGATCAAGAACCTTTGTGATAAGTTTAAATCTGTGGGACATGAGATATCTAATAGTGAACAGATTCTCATCATCACCAATGGTCTTGATCAAGAGTATGAATCATTAGTGACATATCTTGCCACACAGCAAACATTGCCTGACTTAGAGTATGTTTACTCTGCACTTCTTGCTCATGAAGGCAGAATCGAACAAAGAAAACTGATGCAAGAAGACTATACAGCCAATTATGCTTCTTCCATAAAGAATAAAAATCAGAGATACAGTCAAAACAAACCAGAAAATCAAAATACAAGAGGAAACAACAACCAAAGAGGAAGAGGCAGAGGAAGATATCCCAACAGCAATAGGATAAAGTGTCAAATTTGTGAGAAATTTGGTCACATGGCAAATAAGTGCTACTTCAGGTTTAAAGAAGACTACAATGTCACTCAGCAAGGACAGAACAGTAAAGGACCAACAGCAAACATGGCACACACTAGTAATCAACAAAGAAATAATGCAGATGATCCAGCAGATGATGCAAATAAATCAGATGACATCAACACAGAGGAATGGTTTCCTGATTCAGGAGCTACCAACCACATGACCAACAACTTGCAGAATTTAAACTTGGGAAACAAAAGCTACACAGGTAAACATTCTGTTGCTATGGGAAATGGTGAAATAATAAATATATCTCATGTAGGAACAGGCAGTATTGAAGGTACAAGGTCACTCTATCTTAATAATCTGTTGAGAGTACCGAGTATCAAAAGGAATTTAATTAGTGTTTCTCGGTTTGCCAAAGAAAACAAAGTATATTTTGAGTTTCACCCTAGTTTCTGTCTTGTCAGGGATTTGATAAATAAAAACATACTGTTACAGGGTAAACTGGATCAAGGTTTATACAAATTCAGCAATATGAGAAAGAGATCCTATTGTAACAAAGCAGTATGGTGTAATGAAGTCAGTACAAATGATAAAAATGTAAATATACTTGATATGTGGCATTGTAAGTTGGGACATCCAAGTTTTGATACAGTCAAACAAGTATTGAACGAGAATAAAATATCATTTCAAAACTTTGTAGTTCTAATATATGCACACATTGCCAAATTGGTAAAAGTCACAAATTACCTTTTCAACTTTCTGAGACTGCATACAATGAGCCTCTTCAGCTTGTTGCAGCTGACTTGTGGGGGCCATCTCCACATTATTCAACTCAAGGAGACAGGTACTATCTATCACTTGTTGATGCACATAGTAGATATACTTGGATATATTTTTTAAGGACTAAATCAGACACATGCAGTGCAATGAAACACTTCATCACTAGCATTGAAAATCAGCTGAACTGCAGTGTGAAGATTATACAGACAGATGGTGGGGGTGAATTTAAATCCATGAAGGATTTCTTTTCTATGAAAGGAATCAGGCATAGGATGACATGCCCACACACATCTGAGCAAAATGGTTTGGTGGAAAGGAAACACAGACACATAGTGGAGACTGGTTTAACACTTATGTCACAAGCGAGTTTACCCATGAAATATTGGAGGGAGGCATTTGCCACAGCAGTATATCTCATCAATAGAATGCCAACCAAAGTATTAAACCACGTCTTCCCTTTTGAAAAACTCTTTGGCACTAAACCAGATTATAGTCAATTGAAATTTTTTGGATGCCTGTGTTTCCCTTACCTCAGACCATACAACAAACACAAATTAAGCCTGAGATCTAGCCAATGCACCTTTCTGGGCTATACAGAAAATCAGAAAGGTTACAAATGTCTAGACAATCATGGCAGGATTTATTTTTCTAGACATGTAGTTTTCAATGAAAATGTTTTCCCTTTTGCAGAAAAGGAAAAGCATAAACAAGCTATTGACACAAGCAATGCAGGAGCAATTCAGATACCTGAGCTATCAGATTGGATTAGTAAAGAAAACAAAACAAATTCTCAATCAACAAAGAACATTCATAGTGATAATCCAGAGAAAACTGCAGTGAATAGTCTACAGGATGATGAACAGCAACAAACTGACACACAACAAAATCAAGTGAATGAAGACTCAATAAGTCAAACTAATGACCACTGCAGAGATGAACAATCAATGTCACAACCCATTACCAGCCAACACCCCATGACCACAAGATCCAAAAGTGAATTTTTTAAACCCAAATTATTTTATACTCAAGTCAGTGAAGTTGAACCAACAACATATGAATCAGCGGTTAAAGATGAGAAGTGGAGGAAAGCCATGGATGAGGAGTATAATGCATTGATTAAAAACAAAACATGGATCTTAGTGGACCCACCAAAACACAAGAATATTGTTGGAAGTAAATGGACTTACAAAATCAAAAGGGATGCAGAAGGAAAAATAGTTAAACATAAGGCAAGACTTGTGGCAAAGGGGTATACTCAGCAGTATGGTTATGACTTCAACGAAACATTCTCACCAGTCATTAAACCAACAACCATAAGAATTATATTAACCCTAGCATTACACAAGCATTGGAAAGTAAGACAGTTAGATGTGCATAATGCATTTTTAAATGGAAATTTAGCAGAGGAGGTGTACATGCAACAACCAAGAGGGTACAGTTCTGTGGACAACAGCAATCAAGTATGCAAGTTGCACAAGGCTATATATGGATTAAAACAAGCTTCAAGAGCATGGTATGAAAAACTGAAGACCACTTTGGTTACATTAGGATTCAATGCCACCAAGTCAGATAATTCTTTCTACATAAGAAGGCAAAGAGGCAATAGCATCTACGTACTTGTATATGTTGATGACATTCTTATTACAGGAAATAATCAACAAGAAATTAAAGCAGTTGTTGGATGTCTAGACAAACAGTTTGCTATAAAGGACTTGGGTGAAGCGAATTACTTTCTCGACATACATATTCAGAGAAATGCAGATTCTAGCATCAACTTATCGCAAAAACAATACATATCAGACATTCTTGTGAGAGCAAACATGGATAAAGCGAAAGCATTGCCCACACCTATGACAAGCAACCTTAAATTATCTAAAGACAAAGGGGAACCAATTGAAAATGTCACACAATACAGGAGCATAGTTGGGGCATTGCAGTATGCAACTATTTCTAGACCCGACATCTGTTTTAGTGTTAACAAGGTTTGTCAGTACATGCAAACACCTACATGCGAACATTGGCGTGCTGTCAAACGCATCCTTAGATATTTAAGAGGAACTACTCACTACGTGTTGCGGTTAGAATCATGCAAAAATATTACACTACAAGCTTACAGTGATTCAGATTGGGCCAATGATGTTGATGACAGGAGATCATCCACTGGATATTGCGTGTATCTTGGCAACAACCCCATTTCATGGTGCACAAAGAAACAAACGACCGTGTCCAGATCTAGCGCGGAGGCGGAGTACCGTGCCATCGCCAACGCTACTGCCGAAGTTACATGGATAGAGGCCTTACTTGGCGAGTTGGGGTATGAACTCAATCAAAGGCCGACCATCTGGGTGGATAATTTGAGTGCTATTTCTTTATCTATGAACCCCGTTCAACATTCAAGAACTAAGCATCTCGAGATAGACCTTCACTTTGTTAGAGAACGAACAGGCAGCGGAAAACTCCAGATCCGACATGTGCCATCCTACTATCAACGAGCTGACATTAACGAAGGCAATCTCGTCAAAGAATTTTACTCGTCTCAGAGAGGAGCTCAAAGTTTTTTCGCCGCCATGAATTATGAAGAGGGGTCTTGAGGAAATGTGAACCCTAGCTGATTTTGCGGGGGGATAAAAGGAATTACGGGTTAACCCGGTTTTGCATATTTACTTTATCTATTGGGCTGGGCTTTGTTATTGTTCTGTAGCCCACTACGTGTATCTATAAATACAACATGTAACAGAGTAAATGTAAGATTTTGGATTATTGGCAAATAAAAGAAATAAAATACTTTTCTGCTTTTAATAAGTAGTGAAACAGTTGAAGAGGCAATGTGTAAATGTTGGCAGTTTTGAAGTAATGAAGGTATGGTGGCAATATGAGATGTTAAGGCATAGTGCGCAAGCAATATGGCAGTAGTGGAAAATGGTTGTAGAGAGGTGGCAGTTGAATAGTCTGGTAGTCCGGAATGCAGTGAGTTGGTGAAGGCAGTCTTGGTTGAAGGAAGCAGGGAGATGTAGCAGTGGAGATAAATGCAAGCAATTATTTTATCAACGTAAATGTAAAATTGAAAATGAAAAAGAAATTTATAAAAAAGAAAATGAAAAAAAAAATATTTTTGGAATTAAATTGTGGATGCTCTTTTGTTCTAAAAGAAAATGCAATGCAAATGAACAAAACATTAGAAAACAACAACACACAAACAAAATGCAAAAAAAAAAAAGAATTCAAACAACAAACGCAACATAATATTTTATTAATTTTTTTTAAAATGCAAAATAACACACAAAATAAAATCACACAAAAACCAAAGAAAATAATTCGAAGAATAGAAAATTAAAATCAAAACTATTCTCCGGCAATGGCGCCAAAAACTCATTTAACGACAAATTTTCTATTGAGTTAGAAAAATGCCGATAAATTTTGAGTTAATTTTAACCGCAAGTGCAAGGCGTACATTAGTACGTGGCGAATACGAGTCGATCCGTAAGGAATTGTTAGATTTTAAAATTTTCTAATCAATCAAATTAAACCAAAGTGGAGAGAAGATTGTTAACTATAATTTGTAAATAAAATGAAGCTAAAATTTAAAGGAAAATGAGATTAAAAACAATGAGATTAGAGATCAATTTAGAGGCAAATCCACTCTCCTATTTTTGTAAATCAACAAACAAATAATTTATGATCTCTAGTTATGATATTAAGTGAAATAATTGTTGCATTGATCATAAATATGGTTTATTTATGTTATTAATTAACATAACTTAAACCATAAAACTATAATACAACAATTATACCACTTATTAATTCACATGCAAATGAAGCCAAAGCAAAAGCAATTTTAAGTATGATCTAATTACTATTAGTAAGATAGATCATCAAATATTGTTTTTACTTTCTTTTCAAAATCAAAAATCAATTACAAATGATGATGTAAATTGTGTTTATGTTGAACAAGAATAGCTCATTTGCAAAAAACAACATAAACTATCAAATCCACTTGTATAAACTTACATCAAAACTCACTTTCATAAAGCACAAACCATTAAAGATCACAAATCATTAAAATGTTGAAATTACATAAAGTTAGAAAGGTTCATTACCCCTAAATTGAAGGGGTTTAGCTACTCATTTGTGTTATTAAATCAACACTTGTAAATTTCAACATTAAGAAGCAAGTAACTGGAACTAAGCAAAGGAGGAAAGAGAGATTAACTACTAACTACTTGCATAAAAAAAAGCTACACTATTTGCATGAATGTAAATTTACTATACTAACAAAGAAAAGAGAAGAGCATAGAACATAAACATAAAAGTAAATAAAAACAAGTAAAAAAGAGAAGAGAAAGAGGCTAGGAAGCCATTTTTATTTCATAAAACATAGAGCTTACCACTTTTGTTTTTGATTTCCTAGCTAACTTAAGAGAGTAGAGGATATTTACATGTACATAAGAGGGCTATTTATATATGCATAAAACCCTAATTCAATTTTTAGGGTGCTTCCTAAAATTCCCTTTAGTAAGTGTGGCCACCAAGTAACCATTAGCCACTAATTAATCCACCATTAAATGTGCATGAAGTTAACCTTTACTTAGTTGTCCATTAGCTTCTAATTGGGGATTTAGATAAGTGAGTGGGGTCCTCCATTGTAACATCCCGCCTTTTCGCACACTTTAAACCGACACACGTGCCAATTCAAAGCATACTCAAGGGCGGATTGTTATGGGGTAAATAAGAAAAATAGAGAAGAAATAAAACAAAACAGAATCTCACAGCGGAAGGATAAAATATAATAATAAATATACAGTTCAAAACAGTTTACAAACACTTGATTAGCTTTATACAATAAATATCAGAGTTACACATACCAATACAATCAATGCAGCGGAACAGTATGAGTGTGGTGCAATACTATATATAATAATAATACGACTCCTTCGTCTTCGTCCTTCAAAGCTAAAGTCTTCGATCCTGAAACGCTCGGACTGACCCGAGCGAATTTGAAAAGACAAAAACACTCGAGTCAGAACTAAAAAATCTTATGTGAGTTAAATTAACAGAAATAAATATGAGTGCAGTAACTCAAGAGATGCTCGGGATTTACATCTCCTAAGGATCCGTTAAACTATTTACTATGTAGTATATTGCGCTATTATAATAGTGTCTATTTGTAAAGTAAACTTACTTTTTAATAGCGTTAAGGGGTTACCCATATAGCCCTTAACACAAATAATGCCAATAGTCTATACAGTACCGTAATACCTCCTGATCGGGAAGCTACCAGAGGATACTCCATAGCTACGACACAAATAGAAACTCGTAGTAAAGGCTCGGTATGGTAGGTGACACGGCACAACTAGGCAATGCCAGGGTAGATATACCAATTGCTATCCAGGCTGGTGGAAATGCGTAGCCGCAGTTACCGCCCACCTCGGACTAACTCCCCAAAATCAAAATATAGAAGTGGCCACTGAATCAATCCAAAATCAAAGTATAATATCGAAGAGGAGGGTCCGATCAGAGGAATGACCTCATTGGCCTGAGAATCGCTCCTGTTTTAGCCACCTTATGCCAACTCACGGGAGTCGGGTCCACGTATTTACCTTACAGGAAACGTCGCCACCACCTACTTCATTCTGGAATCTCCACCGCGTACACGGTTAGTCAAAGTGGTTTTCGGTATCGACAGAGAGTATGTTCATATCCGATCCCGGTCTCTTTGCCAACCCATCGTTATTATAACACCGCGGTCATTTAAAAATAGGTTATACTTTAAAAATTAGAATAAACATTCCATTTCATAACCATGAATACGATATCATTTCAAAACCCAAAACCATATTTTATCACTTATCCCAAATATAATTCTTTTCCAAAATCATAATGCTTTAACTTCATAACGTCTGAAAATCAAATATTTTCAAATCATAATATTTTGAAAATCATAATTTAAAACCATAACTTCTATAAAAAACTTGAATGGTTTGGACATTCAACGGTATACGAATTAAATGGTGTAACTTAAATGTTACTTTGTAAAGAAAATAGTTCTCATGGCTTTACAAATACATTTCTTTATTAAAGTCTAAACCAAAATTTGTATTATCTCTCTCAAGTTCCAAAACCACTTCAATTTATATATATATACGTATATCCATTTGGAGTATTAATATTTCAAACTAAAGTTGGATTTTATTCTTCAACAAATCGAATGTTCTATTAATTAGTCTTGAATATTCACATAACATCCATAAATAAATAAAAACTCCAATTTCTAGTAATAAAATATATATTTTTCAATTCAAATTGTACTAGAATATTCATTTCAATTTATCTTGGGAAAAATCCAATTATAAATATCATATCTTAAAATTTCCAAACTTAACATTTAAACATATGATATAAATTATCAAACTCCATTTTCTTAAAAAAAAAATTTCATTTTAATAAATAGATTTATACACCTTTATATTTCAAAATTTTCAACTTCATATGTATATATATGGAATAAAAATATTTATACAATATAAAATTTAAGATTATTATAAAACCGTATTCCATCCAAACCATAGAAATCACATTTAAATAGTTATATATATACCGCGGTGCCTGTATATAATTTTCTATCCTATGGTCAAGTGATACGGATATTTATCATTTCAATCCGCAATTTAAAAGATATAAAATTTTGCGGTTGTATATCATTTCAAACCGCAATCCCGAATGAAATGAAATATGCATGATAATTTGCAATTTAATGATATACAATAAACATCCATCAACATCACCCATCATCCAATCAATCATTAAGCAATATCAATCAATAACAATTTATATTTGATAATAGATAACAGGTAATAACTGGCAATTTTATTCAGATTAAATTTAACAGCTATTAATCTACAGTCTATATTCAGTAATAAATTATATAACTGTTAACTAGCAGTTCATATACAAACAAATAAATTTTAACTGTAAATTTATACGCAATAAATTAATTAAATTAACAGTTAAATTAAATAAATGCAATTCAACAGATATGAATAAAATAAACATGCCAAATACTCATAAATAAATTTCTATTCATTTCTAAAATTAATTTAAACAAACATAAAAGCTTCTAGTAGTTGTGAGTGGGTTAAAACACTCACCTTTGGAATTTAAATCGAATTTAAATTCGATTTAAACCCAAAAATTCGCTCGTCTCAGAATTCGTCCAAACCAGCGTCATCAGATCCGAAATTAAATTTCGATCCTAACAAAAAAAATCTCGTGTCAATCGGATAACGTATGCGAGAGTTACGTCGAAATTTCGATTGAAACACAATTAAATGAAAAACAAAACCTACCTCATATTACCCTGCCACGTCATCAAAGGAGCACGCAAGCTACAGATCCTCTCCTTCTCTCACGCGACGTAACAGCTGCCTTCCCCCAGATCAAAGAACCGAACCCAAACAACACGTTGACCGCCACTTTGACCCCCAATCGCGCGCGCCTCAGGCCACCTCGACGCCGCCGACCACCTCCATTCATCACGTAGCATCGCCCTCTTCCCACGGCCAAGGCCCGGCCTCCTCTGATGCCAGCCGCCGCCGCCCATCTCCCCTAGGGCCGAAACCCTAATCGAATTTTGCTCCACATCCAACCGTTGATTCTCGAAACAAACTACATGGATCGACTCCACTCAGTCCCCTCTCCAATACCCAGAAATGTTTTCTCGGTCCGACAAAGTTGATTGTCGCGCGATGAATGGCCACGAACTGTTTGAATTTATTCTGGGTAAACGGTAACTCCAACTGAAAAATGAATTTCACCATGGGATTACGTGTTTCGAGAAGATCGACATATATTTTTGTGGAATTTTTCTAGAGATTTTGAATTTTCATTTTGTTTTTGAACTGACTGGATCTAGGGTTAGCCCCCATTGAAGAAAAAGAGAAGCTTGAAGAAAATACGCGCAGATAAATGAAATTAGGCGGAGGCTAGGGCTGAATAGCTGGGTTTATATAGAGGGTTAGAGGTAGCGTAGATAGACCGTAGAATAAACGTGCGGAACAAACTATGGCCCAAAAAGCCCGCTATGTCTCCGGAACGAAATTTCGTAAATCTATATATCCAAATAGGTAATTTAAAATATTCTGAACGCGATGGAAAAAGTTTCACGTCCAAATTTGATCGTATGAAGAAGTTATGCTGAAAGCAAAATTTCCAAATTGATTTCAAATTGATTTTAATAAAATTGATTTTCAAGGCGTTTCGCGTCCGTACGATCAAACGACAGGTCCGATCGATACGAAACTTGAAATCCTATAATAATTCACCGATATGGATCCGATGAAACTAGTTTTGTCGAAATCCAAGTCCGTGGCCAAAATGGCATTTTTTATATTAATTAAATAGATTAAAATAAATCATAAAAATCCAAATTTTTATTTAACTTCAAATATTGACTAAGTTTATCGCCTATAAAATTCAAAATCAATTTCAATGATTAAACAAGATTAGATGTGAATTAAAAGTTGACAAGATATAAATTGCAGTGTTCATTTCTGCACTTTCTTATTATTTAGAAATTATAAATTTTATTCTCAAAACCCAATTATTTAATCTTATACTTTTATACTCTCAACTTAAATCCAAAACAAAGATGCCCTTTAACATGTCTACGTTTTCACTTTAATATCCGCAAATTCCTTTGTAATTCAATAACGTACAATTTAACGTTAAATTCCCTTTATTTATGCAATAAATGCAATTATTGAATCTAATACTCAATTTAATTTATAAATCTTGCTTCCTAAAATCTATATCAACAATAGGTCAATTTATAAATAGAATTAGCCTTAACTTCACCTAATAGAATTAACTACTTCATCTACCAACAAATCTACGCTAATTGCACTATTAAATCAGTTAATTGAGATTAAGTCTACATTAAATCTTATAAATTATAAATGCAATCTCAATAAATTCATCTATGGATTTAGACTCTTCCTATACGGTAATTAAACATTTTGTGGGTATAAATAACCTTTGGGTTATAATACGTTTCATTTGTGCATTCTTTATTCCTTATAAATTCTCCTTTATTAAATAGGCACATAAACAACCCAAAATAATTTATTCAGATCTATTTCAACTATTTCCATTCTTAACAAAATAAAATAAATGGTTAACCTACACTTGTCATTCTTTTATATTCAAATTCACTAACAACATTATTAACAACAATGTTGCTATAGACTTTAATTAAATAAATTATATGAATGGTAAAATTTGGTAATTATGACAAACGCCCAAATATATGTACTACTTGTTATTATGAATTCCATCTATTACTTTCTAAATGCCTTTGTCTTCTCATATCCCATTTACTACCAAACTACAAATTTAGTTATAGCTTATCGATACATAATCACCTAAACAAAACAAATTTTATTACTATCTTAAGTCCATTTATTATAATTTAATTCCCTTAATTGAATCAAATGTTTATTTTTATTTTTTACATTCTTACCATTCCTTCCCATTATAAATTCATTAACGGATTTACAAATCTCTTTCTTCCAAATATTAAATAACCAAACTGATTACAACCACTGTTCTTATCAAATTTTCATAAATTTGTTCAAATCTATACTCTTTTTCCATATAAATAAATTTTATGTTACTACTAGATTTTTATCCACTACAGACATTAAATTTTTACTATCTACACTTATTACATCTTTGTATTAATGAATCCCATTCAAGTTAATATTTATATTAACATTCACAAATTCAACATTTATATGTTTCTTAAAATTAACTTTCAACCAAATGTGCCAATTTTACATTTCATTTCTATTCAATATATATTCACTTTATTCCATTCATTCGGGTACTGCATTGAAATATATTTATTCTCTAATACTAACGTTATTATCATTAAATTATGATTGGATTCCAAGTTTTTATTCAATACCTTGAACAATAACTTACATATTAACCAAATCCTTCTTCTACTTAATTCAAATTGGATTATGTTCCAATTTCTATAACCTAGGTCTTGAGTCACCATTTACATAATTAAATTTATCGTTTATTTCAATCTTCGTTTATAATTTAAAGTTCTACTAAACTAAATTACAAAACTTATGAACTTTAACAAATTTAATCCACCAATTAAATTTTTCTGATGTTTATATATTGCAATTCAATTCGGTTATTATTTCATAAATACCATTTTAATCAACTAATTATGACTTATACCACAACACAAATCTTCGTTATTCTACCTATTGCCATATAACATTTCAATTGTTAAATCTTAAATCTTAGTTACTATATCCAACTCCTACATTTATTATAAATTAGATTAAAAATTATATTAATTCAATTCATTTAATATTATTCATTTAACGGGTCGTTACAATCTCCCCCACTCAAAACTTTTCGTGCCCGAAAAGGAAAAAGAAAGGAAAGGAAGAATAAACAGTACATCTTATTTCAAATATTAACTTATAAACAATAATTTACTGGATTAATTTCCTTTAATGAAATATACCCGTTTATAATCATTACAACCTTTATACTTAAATAATTAAAGTTTGGAAATCATTTTCAACAAAATTCTAAGTCCAAAATTTACGAATTTTTTTGGCAGAGTCTCCTTTGTACGGTGAGGCTCGGGAGAAAATATAATATCAAAATATACAAATATATTACATATATTATCAAAATATTATATCCCAACATGGGAAAAATAGCGCTTTAAACGTAATCCGAAAACGTACCTATTTGTCGGGCAATGTACGCTTATTATTTTGGAACCAAAAGCAGTAGCAGTTGCTTCCATCACCTGTATTCACTTTTATAATCTAAAAGGTTAAATATTTATTTTAAAGTGAACTATTCAAGTGGATTAAATCATTAATCAACCAAACAATTCAACAACCATCAACCTTACAAACAACATACATACACAAACAAAGCAACCATTTAATCCATCAAACAAATAGTTGTTTGGGTTCAAACTTGAAATTTGTATGAAATGAAATTAACTATCAAGTGCATCCTTTACTCAACAATCTTAGATGGAACAAAGATAGATACTTATTCATTTAACCACTTCAAATTTCTTACCCAACAACATAAATCAAACAACACAATTCAAACCAACACCCAAATTTATTTATTATACATTTATCTCATGCTTCAATGGTTTGATTTTCTTTCTTTCATTTATGGAGTGATTTCTTTATTTCTTACAAATTTTCAATTTCCATTTATCACAAAATTCATTATATTTGTATTCCAATTTATTTACTAAAGTTTCTATCATCTATTTATACTACTTACCTTTACTTATAGTAAAGTTTTCAATTTAACTTAAGTCTATATAATAGCAAATTAATAGAATACCTTTATTACCTTACTCTTCACTTGTAAGATTTCCCCTTACATTTTCCTACTAATATTGCAACTTTTTATTATATGGTAAGTTATGTATGTTTTAAGAATGTAAGTGAAAATTTACAAGTTTCTTCTTCATTCCTTTAATTAATATATATTTGTTTTATAAATTACAATTTCGACTTACCTTTAATCTCATTCATTTATTTAATGTTGAAGTTTCCATTATATTTAATTACAGTAACCCTCTACTTACACTTAATTTATTAACCTTATAACTTGCATTCCTATAAGTGAAAGATTTTACTCATTCATTAACTATGGATTGCAGTCATTTATATTTTTCCTACTTTCCATTATATCAGAATATGGGAAATTAAGGCGTACTTAAGTTAATACCATTAAATTCTTATTTATAACAGTAATTTATTGAATACTTCATTATTTCCAAAAATTCTACTTGCATAATATTCTATTCCACTCTTAATATACATTTCAACTTTTTATACTTGGTAAGTTATTTATGTTAAAGAAAAAGCAAAAGAACTTATACAAGTTTAATCTCAACCCTTTTAATTCATTGATCACTTAACCTTTATTTCACTAACCTATTTTTTTTTTTTACAACTAATTAATGGAAATTCAAGAATTAATACCGGGTCAAATTCCAAAATTACTTTAAAATAATAGATAATTAATTTCTTACAACTTTTATATCTCTTATTACCTTTAAACAATTAAAATTTTAAATAATTTCAAAACAAATCTGCAGTAGAATTTACTACAGTGGCCTTTCCCTTCGAAACTCGAAAATGAAAGTCGATGATGCGGCCGTCATCACCGAAATTATTTTCCAGCGACAGAGAGGAAAGTACAAACTTATTTTCTTCAAAATCCTCTTTAAACCAATTCTTTCGAATTATACTAAATATTTATATAAGAAAATATTTATAAACCAAATCATTATATTTCATAAATCCTTTGAAAGAAGATTCCAAAAATCCCAGACTTAAGTTCTAAAATCTCCAATTTGATTTATTATAATTTCAACTTAGCTTCAATTTATTACAAATATTTTTATATTACCTAACACCCAATCTATAGCAACCAAAATATCTTTATAAAAATATTTTTATATATAGAAAATATAATAGGCAAAATTATTTCATTCACCTATATTAAAAACAAATATTATGTCGGTCTGTCCTATTAAGTGTTTAGAAATCCCTATTGATGACATAGCGTCCCATGCATCAACCATAATTTATAAATACAAAGCGGAACAGATTAACACAATATCAAAATCTTTTATTAATACTAACAAATACGCTCTCTCATATATATATACACTCAGCGACTCCCATAGGGTATAACTACCCTATTAATAAAGGGTCAAACCCCACAAAGCCAAGGTTTATCGCTAAACCAAAGCTCTGATACCAACTGTAACATCCCGCCTTTTCGCACACTTTAAACCGACACACGTGCCAATTCAAAGCATACTCAAGGGCGGATTGTTATGGGGTAAATAAGAAAAACAGAGAAGAAATAAAACAAAACAGAATCTCACAACGGAAGGATAAAATATAATAATAAATATACAGTTCAAAACAGTTTACAAACACTTGATTTGCTTTATACAATAAATATCAGAGTTACACATACCAATACAATCAATGCAGCGGAACAGTATGAGTGTGGTGCAATACTATATATAATAATAATACGACTCCTTCGTCTTCGTCCTTCAAAGCTAAAGTCTTCGATCCTGAAACGCTCGGACTGACCCGAGCGAATTTGAAAAGACAAAAACACTCGAGTCAGAACTAAAAGATCTTATGTGAGTTAAATTAACAGAAATAAATATGAGTGCAGTAACTCAAGAGATGCTTGGGATTTACATCTCCTAAGGATCCGTTAAACTATTTACTATGTAGTATATTGCGCTATTATAATAGTGTCTATTTGTAAAGTAAACTTACTTTTTAATAGCGTTAAGGGGTTACCCATATAGCCCTTAACACAAATAATGCCAATAGTCTATACAGTACCGTAATACCTCCTGATCAGGAAGCTACCAGAGGATACTCCATAGGTACGACACAAATAGAAACTCGTAGTAAAGGCTCGGTATGGTAGGTGACACGGCACAACTAGGCAATGCCAGGGTAGATATACCAATTGCTATCCAGGCTGGTGGAAACGCGTAGCCGCAGTTACCGCCCACCTCGGACTAACTCCCCAAAATCAAAATATAGAAGTGGCCACTGAATCAATCCAAAATCAAAGTATAATATCGAAGAGAAGGGTCCGATCAGAGGAATGACCTCATTGGCCTGAGAATCGCTCCTGTTTTAGCCACCTTATGCCAACTCACGGGAGTCGGGTCCACGTATTTACCTTATAGGAAACGTCGCCACCACCTACTTCATTCTGGAATCTCCACCGCGTACACGGTTAGTCAAAGTGGTTTTCGGTATCGACAGAGAGTATGTCCTTATCCGATCCCGGTCTCTTTGCCAACCCATCGTTATTATAACACCGCGGTCATTTAAAAATAGGTTATACTTTAAAAATTAGAATAAACATTCCATTTCATAACCATGAATACGATATCATTTCAAAACCCAAAACCATATTTTATCACTTATCCCAAATATAATTCTTTTCCAAAATCATAATGCTTTAACTTCATAACGTCTGAAAATCAAATATTTTCAAATCATCATATTTTGAAAATCATAATTTAAAACCATAACTTCTATAAAAAACTTGAATGGTTTGGACATTCAACGGTATATGAATTAAATGGTGTAACTTAAATGTTACTTTGTAAAGAAAATAGTTCTCATGGCTTTACAAATACATTTCTTTATTAAAGTCTAAACCAAAATTTGTATTATCTCTCTCAAGTTCCAAAACCACTTCAGTTTATATATATATACGTATATCCATTTGGAGTATTAATATTTCAAACTAAAGTTGGATTTTATTCTTCAACAAATCGAATGTTCTATTAATTAGTCTTGAATATTCACATAACATCCATAAATAAATAAAAACTCCAATTTCTAGTAATAAAATATATATTTTTCAATTCAAATTGTACTAGAATATTCATTTCAATTTATCTTGGGAAAAATCCAATTATAAATATCATATCTTAAAATTTCCAAACTTAACATTTAAACATATGATATAAATTATCAAACTCCATTTTCTTAAAAAAAAATTTTCATTTTAATAAATAGATTTATACACCTTTATATTTCAAAATTTTCAACTTCATATGTATATATATGGAAGAAAAATATTTATACAATATAAAATTTAAGATTATTATAAAACCGTATTCCATCCAAACCATAGAAATCACATTTAAATAGTTATATATATACCGCGGTGCCTGTATATAATTTTCTATCCTATGGTCAAGTGATACGGATATTTATCATTTCAATCCGCAATTTAAAAGATATAAAATTTTGCGGTTGTATATCATTTCAAACCGCAATCCCGAATGAAATGAAATATGCATGATAATTTGCAATTTAATGATATACAATAAACATCCATCAACATCACCCATCATCCAATCAATCATCAAGCAATATCAATCAATAACAATTTATATTTGATAATAGATAACAGGTAATAACTGGCAATTTTATTCAGATTAAATTTAACAGCTATTAATCTACAGTCTATATTCAGTAATAAATTATATAACTGTTAACTAGCAGTTCATATACAAACAAATAAATTTTAACTGTAAATTTATACGCAATAAATTAATTAAATTAACAGTTAAATTAAATAAATGCAATTCAACAGATATGAATAAAATAAACATGCCAAATACTCATAAATAAATTTCTATTCATTTCTAAAATTAATTTAAACAAATATAAAAGCTTCTAGTAGTTGTGAGTGGGTTAAAACACTCACCTTTGGAATTTAAATCGAATTTAAATTCGATTTAAACCCAAAAATTCGCCCGTCTCAGAATTCGTTCATACCAGCGTCATCAGATCCGAAATTAAATTTCGATCCTAACAAAAAAAATCTCGTGTCAATCGGATAACGTATGCGAGAGTTACGTCGAAATTTCGATTGAAACACAATTAAATGAAAAACAAAACCTACCTCATATTACCCTGCCACGTCATCAAAGGAGCACGCATGCTACAGATCCTCTCCTTCTCTCACACGACGTAACCGCTGCCTTCCCCCAGATCAAAGAACCGAACCCAAACAACACGTTGACCGCAACTTTGACCCCCAATCGCGCGCGCCTCAGGCCACCTCGACGCCGCCGACCACCTCCATTCATCACGTAGCATCGCCCTCTTCCCACGGCCAAGGCCCGGCCTCCTCTGATGCCAGCCGCCGCCGCCCATCTCCCCTAGGGCCGAAACCCTAATCGAATTTTGCTCCACATCCAACCGTTGATTCTCGAAACAAACTACATGGATCGACTCCCCTCAGTCCCCTCTCCAATACCCAGAAATGTTTTCTCGATCCGACAAAGTTGATTGTCGCGCGATGAATGGCCACGAACTGTTTGAATTTATTCTGGGTAAACGTAACTCCAACTGAAAAACGAATTTCACCATGGGATTACGTGTTTCGAGAAGATCGACATATATTTTTGTGGAATTTTTCTGGAGATTTTGAATTTTCATTTTGTTTTTGAACTGACTGGATCTAGGGTTAGCCCCCATTGAAGAAGAAGAGAAGCTTGAAGAAAATACGCGCAGATAAATGAAATTAGGCGGAGGCTAGGGCTGAATAGCTGGGTTTATATAGAGGGTTAGAGGTAGCGTAGATAGACCGTAGAATAAATGTGCGAAACAAACTATGGCCCAAAAAGCCCGCTATGTCTCCGGAACGAAATTTCGTAAATCTATATATCCAAATAGGTAATTTAAAATATTCTGAACGCGATGGAAAAAGTTTCACGTCCAAATTTGATCGTATGAAGAAGTTATGCTGAAAACAAAATTTCCAAACTGTTTTCAAATTGATTTTAATAAAATTGATTTTCAAGGCGTTTCGCGTCCGTACGATCAAACGACAGGTCCGATCGATACGAAACTTGAAACCCTATAATAATTCACCGATACGGATCCGATGAAACTAGTTTCGTCGAAATCCGAGTCCGTGGCCAAAATGACTATTTTTATATTAATTAAACAGATTAAAATAAATCATAAAAATCCAAATTTTTATTTAACTTCAAATATTGACTAAGTTTTATCGCCTATAAAATTCAAAATCAATTTCAATGATTAAACAAGATTAGATGTGAATTAAAAGTTGACAAGATATAAATTGCAGTGTTCATTTCTGCACTTTCTTATTATTTAGAAATTATAAATTTTATTCTCAAAACCCAATTATTTAATCTTATACTTTTATACTCTCAACTTAAATCCAAAACAAAGATGCCCTTTAACATGTCTACGTTTTCACTTTAATATCCGCAAATTCCTTTTTAATTCAATAACGTACAATTTAACGTTAAATTCCCTTTATTTATGCAATAAATGCAATTATTAAATCTAATACTCAATTTAATTTATAAATCCTGCTTCCTAAAATCTATATCAACAATAGGTCAATTTATAAATAGAATTAGCCTTAACTTCACCTAATAGAATTAACTACTTCATCTACCAACAAATCTACGCTAATTGCACTATTAAATCAGTTAATTGAAATTAAGTCAACATTAAATCTTATAAATTATAAATGCAATCTCAATAAATTCATCTATGGATTTAGACTCTTCCTATACAGTAATTAAACATTTTGTGGGTATAAATAACCTTTGGGTTATAATACGTTTCATTTGTGCATTCTTTATTCCTTATAAATTCTCCTTTATTAAATAGGCACATAAACAACCCAAAATAATTTATTCAGATCTATTTCAACTATTTCCATTCTTAACAAAATAAAATAAATGGTTAACCTACACTTGTCATTCTTTTATATTCAAATTCACTAACAATATTATTAACAACAATGTTGCTATAGACTTTAATTAAATAAATTATATGAATGGTAAAATTTGGTAATTATGACAAACGCCCAAATATATGTACTACTTGTTATTATGAATTCCATCTATTACTTTCTAAATGCCTTTGTCTTCTCATATCCCATTTACTACCAAACTGCAAATTTAGTTATAGCTTATCGATACATAATCACCTAAACAAAACAAATTTTATTACTATCTTAAGTCCATTTATTATAATTTAATTCCCTTAATTGAATCAAATGCTTATTTTTTTTTTTTTACATTCTTACCATTCCTTCCCATTATAAATTCATTAACGGATTTACAAATCTCTTTCTTCCAAATATTAAATAACCAAACTGATTACAACCACTGTTCTTATCAAATTTTCATAAATTTGTTCAAATCTATACTCTTTTTCCATATAAATAAATTTTATGTTACTACTAGATTTTTATCCACTACAGACATTAAATTTTTACTATCTACACTTAATACATCTTTGTATTAATGAATCCCATTCAAGTTAATATTTATATTAACATTCACAAATTCAACATTTACATGTTTCTTAAAATTAACTTTCAACCAAATGTGCCAATTTACATTTCATTTCTATTCAATATATATTCACTTTATTCCATTCATTCGGGTACTGCATTGAAATATATTTATTCTCTAATACTAACGTTATTATCATTAAATTATGATTGGATTCCAAGTTTTTATTCAATACCTTGAACAATAACTTACATATTAACCAAATCCTTCTTCTACTTAATTCAAATTGGATTATGTTCCAATTTCTATAACCTAGGTCTTGAGTCACCATTTACATAATTAAATTTATCGTTTATTTCAATCTTCGTTTATAATTTAAAGTTTTACTAAACTAAATTACAAAACTTATGAACTTTAACAAATTTAATCCACCAATTAAATTTTTCTGATGTTTATATATTGCAATTCAATTCAGTTATTATTTCATAAATACCATTTTAATCAACTAATTATGACTTATAACCACAACACAAATCTTCGTTATTCTACCTATTGCCATATAACATTTCAATTGTTAAATCTTAAATCTCAGTTACTATATCCAACTCCTACATTTATTATAAATTAGATTAAAAATTATATTAATTCAATTCATTTAATATTATTAATTTAACGGGTCGTTACATCCATGATCATGAACTTGAATTATTTTCTCTTCGTTCGCTTGTGCATGCAGATATCATAATGTTAACTACCTGTCATTTCCATCCAATTCTCCTACAGAATAACGTACAAATTTCTAATTAAATTTTAGAAAATTAATATATGCACAAAAATGACCATTTTCCCCCTGGATGAAGATGAATATACAATGATTTGAAAACAATCGAATTTTTGTTTTAAACATGTTAAAATGCACAAATATGACTTTTATTTAAATAAAGTAGATGAAATTTGGATGTAAATATATGCACATTTACATGCACATCGTCCGGATTTTCCCTAAGCCACATTTGTGGAGAGGATTGTCTGTGATTTAATAGTTCCTGTTTATTTGTATATAGTATTAATATACAATATTTTGTGACAATTCCCCAAGCACCGGGCTTCATACGTGAACTACGTTTTTTTCTTTGTCTGCTTATGTCATGACGACTCTTAGGTACTAGGTTGAGTAGTTAGAAAGTTGGGTGCTTTTAATTGTAACGACCCAGAATTTTTATTAATTAAAATTTGAATATTTAATTAATTTTAAATATTAATAAGTGAATTTATAAGTCAAATAAATTTTTATTTGAATTTTTGAATTTAATTGGATTATTAAATCGATAATTTAATATGTTAAATTATGGAAATAATTGAAAATTGGGTTAAATATGATTGAAAATGATTTGTAAAATTTTATTTTATCATGTTAGAGTTAGAATGATATTTTAGAACTTTTAAAATCGAATTAAAAGTTAATTTGTGAAAAATTGAATATTTTAATATTTAAATCGACTAGTGAAAATAGTCAATTTTTGAACAGTCTCAGAATTGAACGAAACCAGTTCCATTGGATCCGTAATAGTTAGTTATTACCGGATTTCAAATTTCGTGTCAATCGGAGCTATCGTTTGATCGTGGCAGCTCGAAACGCATCGATTTATTTTTAATTTAAATTTGATGAGTGAAAATAGCCATTTATCAAAAAGTCTCGGATTTCGACGAAACCAGTTTCATCTGATCCGTAATGTGATATTATTGTAAGGTTTCAAATTTTAAGTCAATTGGATTTACCGTTTGTCCGGTACAAATTAAAACGCCTAGAAAATCGCTTAAATCGGTTTAATTCAAATTGAGCGTTTACAGCCATAACTCGCACATACTTCCGAATTAGCTTCCGAAACCTGTTCCATTGTGTCCGGAACGCGGGATAAACCCTAGGTACGTCAGTTTCGATGCGTAAATCGGAGTTTGGAATTTCCGGATGAATAGTGTTCGTTCGTTCTTCTATAAATAGACCAACACCCCTCTCTCTCATTAAAAAAAAAAAAAAATCTAAACCTAACCCTAGCCGCCAGTTTCATATGAATGGCCAGAATTGTCCTAACTTCCTCCCTCCAAATCTTCTAATCTATGCATCGATTCAAGAAAGTTTCAACTAGAAACTCGTAGAGGATGGTGAGATCTTGGATTTCAACGGTTATGATCGAGAATAGTTGAGCGGATCGATGGGAATTTGAGCACAAACGTGCCACGTTCACTTGCGTGTGCGAGCAGCAGGGGATGGCCGAGTTTCATGGCCTTGGAGCCGAGTATGGCTCTTGTCGAGGGCTTTCGCGTGGCGGTGGTTTGATCGAGTTTCATCGAGTAATTAGTTTGCAAATTGAAAACCTAATTTGTGCTATGGGTTTTGTTATACGTGTGTTGACCTGGAGATGGATGCGTGAAAGATGAAGAGGAAAGGGGGTGGGGACGTGCGGCCTGATGGGGTTTGGGATTTGTTTGGACGGTAGAGATTTGATTTAGGTTTAAATTATAATTAGTTGTTGTAAATTAAGTTATAAATAAAATCGTGTAATCTTTAAAACTGCATAACTTTTTCATACGAGGTCGAAAAAATGCAAACTCAGTTGCGTTGGAATCGTATGGACGAGCACTACGCGATGGAGTTGGTTTGGAGTCGTTTGGAGTTAGTGAGAATTTTGGGTAAAATTAAACGTCCGTTTAATTTTATTCGAAATAAATCGCTAAAACGGAATTTAAAATCAAGGTGAGAACTTCTCACTCAATCGAATCAGTTTCGATTTTATTTTAAATAGTTAGATTTAAAATATTTGAATGCATGTTTGAATGTTGATTGATATCTATTGATTGTTAAAATAGACATTATACGCCGTTAGTAAGCGGATGTTATTTATTAAAAACATATACCGCGAATATTTCATAAACAGTGAAATTGGTATTATATATAATAGCAATATATATATATTGGCACATGTATATATTGGAGTTATTGATTTCCCGCATTTATTTGTTTAGCGGATGAGACCCTATTACGCCGTTATTAAGCGGATAATATTTAATAAGAACATATACCGCGATAATTTCGTACTGGAGCGAAATTGGTATTGTGCTAATGTTTGTGGATGCAGGAAAACAGGTTGGAGGGATCCAACTGGATTCCTCAACAGTTTTTATTTGATTTCAGATATTTTGATATTTGATGGATTATCATATCGATATATGATATCGTTGTTGTCGTGATTGACTATTTGGTGTGTAGCATCATTGGACCAAATTTTGAAACTTTAGAATGATTTTTAAAGTGATTTTTGAGAAATATACGTTTTATAAAATAATTTTGGAATTGATCCATTTTAAATAAATAAACGTTATAATTTTTAAAGTTATAAAAATTATGATTTTTGAGAAATATAGTTAAAAACTGATTTTTGAGAATATGATGCTAACGATTTTATAAAATAGTTAAATGGAAATTTTTGAATTTATTATGAAAAGTTGAAATATAGGATTTATAAAATTTAATTATTTTATGAATCAAAAGGAAGAAGTTTTTAAAGGAATTTAAAGACGTTTAAAAAGAATAATATAAATTGATTTATATAAGAGATTTATAAATGGATATTTATAAATTGAAATATGGACATTATAAAAGAAGTTTTTATAAGTGTTTGAATGAAGTGAAAATGAATTTCATAATTGAATGGAATTTATAGAATTTTATACGGTGAAGTTATAAATGGAATTTTATAAGCAGTAGGTTTATAAAATTTATTAAGTTATTAAAATAATGATTTTGGATAAATGAATGAATCTTATAAGTTATAAGATTTATAATTTGGGAAGTTAAAAAGAACGATTTTGTAAAATAATCGTTTTATAAGTATTTAACTTATAATATGAACGTTTAGTTTATAATTGAGTTATAAACTGGAATAGGTTAATAAAAGAATTTATAAAAAGAAGTTTTTATAAATAAATAGAAATGGAATTTATAAACGTTGTTTATAAATTCGCAAATGACTTATTTTTTTTTAAGTAAATTGTTGAAACCTATAAATGGAGTTATATTCACATTTTTGAATAGTGAATAATCCTTTGAATCAAAATGAATAAAAGGATGAACTTTGTTAACAAAGTATATTCACGTTTTTGAATAGTGAATAACACGTTAAAGAAATTGTTTTGGATTTGGATGTTTTAAATAGAATTAAAACGATCTAACGATGTTTTAAAATGTGTTGAGATTCGAAACCATAGATTTCAACATTTATTGTTGAAATAGACGTTTTCGAGAAATAGAAGGAAATAATGGACTATAACACTGTTGTTACAGTAAATGATTTCCGAAAGGAAATGTTTTGTATAGTATTGGGATTTATATATCTATTTTAATTTCGAATCCCTATACTAGTGATTTTGGGTTGTCGTAACGATGTTTTACGTAACATTCGTTTTGGCCCAAATAAATATGTTTATGAGAATGATTTCCTTAAAGAATGAAATATATACTTAATTTCAATTTAAGTGTATTGAATATTTTCTAAGTGTTGAAAATAAATAAAATTCGTGAATTACTTATTTAATAAGTATGGAAATGTTTTCCAATATAAAGTGAATATTGGAGAATTTATCTTTTTGAAGATAAATTGGAAATGAATAATTGAAATCGAATATCCATAGATATTTTGGATTATAAATTCACTAAGGAATTTATAAAAGAAAGTGGAATTGGTTTAAAAATAAATATTGATTTATTTTTGAAGTATGAAATAATATATCTTGTAAAGATATTTTTGGAAAATAAATAATTTGGAAAATTATTTGGAATCTGGTGATGTGTGCATATCCAGTGATAGTTCAATAACCGACTATCAATATTTCCCTTTGAATGGGTAATTGATGTGATTTGTTTGAATGTGAATGCCACACTTATTTTGAATAAGCGCTCACTATTCGGGTTAACCGGGAAAGGACCATGGGGTCGTATAACCCATTCCGAATATGTGATACGTCGTTGTGAATTGCATTGAAGATCGGTGTTGAAGACCGAGTATTTGTGAAAGCGATAGGATGACCTATCGATTGTCTCTGCACTGGGTAGCTCCTGGTATAGAGATCTCCTAAGTGATGGGAAATTCGATCGGGATTGTGAATACTCGGATTGCAAGGGCTTCGTAAGAAGTGCCTTCGGTTTTGTTCGAGCCCGGAACAGACTTGTATGGATTGTATGTCTGACATTACAAGTTGAGATATAAAGCCGATTTCTTTCAAATATATTTCTGTTGGTGGCGAAGTATTTATTCTTTAGCTTAACACCCTTCTCTGAGACGTACGAGCTCAGAGGTTATATAGTTGAAGTTATCAGCGATATATTCCCAATTTGGTAATGTGACATGCTGAGTGTTGCTGTAAATGATCATTGTGTTGATTATTGTGATAGGATCATTTATTTGATCGTCTATCTTAGTGATCATTGTGTTGATCATTTGTTGACCCAAAGCATGGCTTTTGTATAAAGTATGTTTTTGTGGACGTGACTTCGTCGAACCTCACACCCCGGAAATGGTCAAAACAGGAAAGATGCAGCAAGGTTATGAGGGGTAGCACCCTTTAGGGTATGTACATTTCCTTCTGGATAGAGGTGGTATCATGGTATGGAGCCCGGATATTTAACCTATGTGGTTACTACGAATTTATTACTTTGTGGTTGTTGGCTATCGGTATCCCGTGAGAAAGGTCGTTTACGATCGGGGAATGGCGTGCTCGTGTCAGTAGTTACCCAGTTAGGGGTAACCCGGCCTTGTGTTGGCAGAGTTCCGGTTTGGTTCTCGGGGATGTCTTTCCAGAGGCATTCTCATGTGGCAATGGGAAGTTCCTTGGCCTGACCATTTGTTGGAAATCCAATTCCCAATACGAAACTTGTACGGTTTTAGTTGTAGAACCTATCATTCACTTATGGTGGTCACCACTGTTTGGATTGTAGCTATAGTAGGCATAGTTCGAAATGTCTATGTTGGCTAAGATTTATATTCTACTTTCGAAATGAATTTTCTACACTATGCACTAATAATAATATCAAATGTTATTTTAAATGCGTATCAAGCATCTTTGACTATCATAAGGAGAAATCTCCTCCGATTCTGCGTTTGCATTGTGTGTGTGTGCGGGAGGCCTTATGGTAGTCTCATTTTTAAAAGCATTGCGAATTGATTAAAAATATTCCGCTATTTTGATTTTAAAGATAAATAAACTGTTTTGAGTTCTCACACCAGTCACATGACTGACTTGGAGTTTATTGTTTTCCTTCCTAAACTCTGGGTGCCCACCAATTTACACACGGGCAGTCAAGAGTTAAGGTATATCAGGATATTCTGGAAATTCTGGAGTTGCTGGAGGCAAGCTGGATGGCATGGCGTAATACTAGTTTGTATAGTATTTCTTTTTCCACTGCACTATTTGTTGTTGTTGTACACTCTGATGATATGATGTAATGAAATGTGATGTAATGTAATAACTGATATAGTTCTTTGTTTAAAGATTATTCATTTATTATTATATGTTGTTCCGCTGCGAATTGTGAGATTCTGATGTTGTTCCGTTTGTTTTCTGTTCCGTCCTATTTTCTTCTGTGTTCCGTTTCCTTTCTCTTCTCTTTTCTTTCTATTTTAAAATTTTCTACCTTCTATTCTGTTTTCTATTCTCTCTAATTTCTATTTTCTATTTCCTTCTTTCCTATCTTCTTTCTTCTTTCTTCTTTTCTTTTTCTTAAAACCCCTAAGGGTTCGTATTTTCGTTCATCTTGAATTAAACAAAGGAGATTAGCGTCTATTCAAGGAGTACGGATTTACGGGTCTTTACATTTTAGCAGTTCAATATCAGAGTGCGCAGCTGGAGCATTTTGGAGGCATCTTTATTTTGAGTTATATTCACAGTACTATGCTTTGATAGATACTTCTATGCGAGGGGAAATGTTGTCATGCTTTTGACTTTCCTTAGGGGATTCAGCCTCTTGGACTTGCTTCTTTTATGGCTTTATTGGTGTTATAGGTTTCTTGTTTTATTGTTTCTCCTTGACCTTTGCTATTTAGTTCTTAATTTATTATCTTAGCTTCTATATTCGTCTCTATTCTTTACGTTTGTGGAGGGCCATTTTCTTTCCCTTTATACATTATGCGGGGTTTCTACTATTTGGCTGGCCTATTGGCAGTCCATTTTTCATATGTAAAATAAAATTATATAGGTGCTCTCTTCCTTGAGTGGATCACTCATTTCCTAGAAAAATAAGCTGTTAACACACATACACACACATATATATACATACATATACGTGTATATATATAAGTGTGTGTAATGCGTGCACGCATGTGTGTATACAATATTAAAATTTAATTTAACTTTTATTTATATATAAATATACCGACTTATGGCTGAAACATATATATAATAGTGTTATATGTATATATATTAAACATTTATAATGATTTTTATACTGGAAAATTATTAAAGTAAATAACAGTTCTTTTTTATTTATGGTTGAATATATGTTTGTGTGTATTAGAAAAATATAAGACATACCTTGATCTGTCGGCTGTCAACATGTTGGTTGCTACCCGTTTCTCTTTAAATCACTATTCCTTCTTCTTGAATTTCACATGTAAATCCTAGCTTCAAGGATTGAACCGATTTTTAATATAGGACATGATTTTAGGTGTTCAATGTTTTTGTGAATTAAAGAACAAGATATATTTACAGCCTCTTTTGGGTTTGAAAATTAATGTATGTTTCCATCTTTCTCGCTATTCACTTAATAATTGAAAAATAATTTGCCAGATATCAATTAGAGCGCATATAGCAATCAAAAATTGCCTCCTTCTCCCCCATTTATTTTCGGCCGCTATTATGTGAATTAATCCCCATGATTTTGGTATCATATATTAATTAGGTAAATGTTATTTAAGCCCTTATATTTAATTAAATTAAGATATAATGTTATATATTAATTTAATTAACTTTAAGGCCCTAATAAACAATTAAAGCAATAAAAATTAACATAAATTTTACATAATTTTTATTATTAATTTACAATACTTTACAATTAATTTAAAAGAGTTGAACTGGAAACTACTATCCAATAAATTTAAATGAACCAGATCCTTTTTGCAGTGGGTGAAATGGGTAAATTTAAAAAAAAAAATCCTATTTGGATCTTAGTGGGCCTTTGAACTCTAATATTTGATACCAAATCCGATCTAGTTGTTTAATAAATTCACATTTTATTAAGATAGTTTTACTCTTAATTAATTAAATACATATTAATTAAGTATAATATTTGAATAAGTTTGAATACATCATATATGTATATTCATATTTCTAAATGGTGCAACGTACGTCTGGAACATATAATGAATATAATTACTTGGTGCTCAAAGATAGGAATAAATGTGAAATTAGGTACAAATATAATCATATTCAGATTTAAATGGAAAGAGAAAATTGTGACATCATTAAATGATACCATCTTCCTCTTTTGCGAACATTCAGTTGATATGACATTTAAATTTCATCTAAAAATATGTGATAAACTTTATATAACAAAAACAATAAACAATAGTACGACAAAAATATACGCATGTGTATATATTGGGATCTATATCTACCACCGTGTGTGCAAGTATATATGTATACATAAATTATTGCATCAATTAAAATTGTTCAATTTATACCTAATTTATGGATAAAATTATTTCTATAAAACATACCTCAACTGTAACAACCCGAAATTTAAGCTATAGTAATTAATTAACAAAATAATTAAATGATAAAATAATTTTGTGAAATAATCAGAATTGTGCCATGGGAGTTGCACCATTGTGTCCATGATAATGTTCTAGTCAATTTTCATATATAGAACGTCAAAATCCAAGCTAGTATGTAGAAGATATGAATTAATGAAGAAATGAGAAAATAAGAAAGAAAAAAATTTATTTAGGTAAGGTTGATCCTCACCATAGCTAGGTCGACCCTAGCAAGTGATGGGTCGATAGGGAGTTCGACCCGCGTGTATTTTTTGCACATCTTCTTCGAGTTGATTCAAACATGTCATTTTGCTATTTTTACTTCATCTCGTGCGTCCATGCGTCCATCCGACAGTTCCTATCGAGGCTATGACGTGGTTGCACCAGATGTAATCTCCAAATCGAACGGTCTGAGATCCACAAATGACACTTTAAATAAGATCCCTAGGCCTAGTTATTTTCACATTTAGATTTTCTCCATCCGGATTCATTGCCTGAGGCTGGACACTAAAAGGAATATTTTTGCAAGGAGAAGATTTTTTAATTAAACTATTTTATAGCTTCAAGTGGATTCGGGAAGGCCAAAAGAAAGAGCTAAGGACCACAGGTGAGCGTTTAAGTAATTATTTTAGATTTTTAATTAATTTAAAATAATAGGGCTTCCAACAGTTGTAGTTTTTCCACAATTTCGAGATAACCTTTATGCAAGTTTATTTACCATTTGTTTTAAGTAAATTTTAGATTTGTTTTTCCGTCTATTTTCTTCCAACTATTCTATTTCAGTTATTTGCAATCATTTGCTATTAACTATAGCTTTTCCAGTTATTTACAGTTATTCACTGTTATTTATGTTTTATTTACATCTATTTTTCGATTGTGATTTCTTCTGTAAATTTCAGTTTCTTTTTAATTTTATTCTTAAACGAATAGAATAAATAGAAGTGTAACAGCCCGCAAATCCGTACCCCTTGAGTCAATACTATTCTACTTAAATCGACTCAAGTTGCACAGAAATACGAACCATTTGGGTTAAAGAAGAAGAGGTAGAAGAAGAAAATAGAAAGAACAACAGAATCTAACCATCGCAGCGGAATAAAATATAATAGATAATAAATGATCTTTACTCAAAATCAAATATATTTGTTTATATATTACATCATCAGAGTACATCAAACACAGCTCAACATCAATGTCATACAAATGGATAAACAACGACTCAACACAGCGGAAATATATATATACAAGTACGAGAATACGTATCGTCATCCAGCTCGTCTCCTGAGCTCCACAGCATCATATCCTGTAGCCTATAATATTCGGTCTGACCCAAGCATTACAGTTAAATAACACCCGAGTCAGTCTGGAATACCAGCGTGAGAAAATCACACCCAATTGATTATTAAGGTTTCAAAATCCTTTGAAAACAAAAGCATCTCGTAAGACCACGCCACAAATAAACATGTCGGGTTTTTACCTTACGATAGCTAAAACGATTTTTATAGAAATCCTCTGATATTATAATAGGGTCTATATACAAATACTTATAAAATAGCCAAAATTGTTACATGATTAAATTCCAGCTACTAGCCACAGTGTGGGTAATACAAACAAAACTCGTACAAGGCACGTAGGGAGAATGGATTTCCAACTAATGACTAGGCACTGGGGTACCACCTGTCACAGTACGGGGCCTAGATCACCATACCAAGGAGTACGCCCGCTCCCCTGCAACACAAGGCCGGGACTACCCCTTACTGGATAATCCCGAGTGAGATCACCCCGTGGTTGGGATCAACAACCGTCCACTAAGCCAAAATAAAAAGGGACATCTAGACTGGAATGACCTCACCCTGCTTGGGTGCTACCCACCTAGCCTTGCTGCATAACCCCTGATTTTCAATCATTCCCATTTGATGAGGCTTGAGGCTAAGCGTTACCTTTTTAGAATATATCACTTAGAATGCCCATCGTCCTCCTGACGATGTTTCGCAAGCATTCATCCATACAAGTCCGTCCCGGGTTCGAACGGAACCGAAGGCACTATTCCTACTAATCCATTTTGGAAATATCCTCAGGATTAGTAGCGACTAGCCCTTGCACTTCGCTGCTGCATCTTCGAATCCAAATCGTTTCCACGAATCGTACAAACCGGATCAAAGTGGTTTTCGAGAAATTAATCTCGATCTCGGTCTCTTCGAAATGATCAACGCAGTTGGCCAATATTGATAGTCGGTTATTTAACTATCAATTAATATTCACAAACATCCATCAAAAAATAAATAATTTCCCAAATTATTTATTTATCTCAAAGATATCTTCACAGGATATATCTCTATTTTCAATCCTTTGAAAACAGTTTCAAAACCATCCCTCTTTTCAAAATAAACTTTCCCAAATATTTTCTATCTCCTCTGAAATTACCAAGCACAAAACTAGATTTTAAAATAATTTAAAACACTTTACTTTGAAATATATACTTTTAAAACATTTAAATTAAAACTACTTTAATAATTTGTTAAAAATACATCTTATATGAATATTTGAAAATAAAGTTACTTAATAAAATATAAAACTAGATTTTCACTATTGAAACAAAATACTAAGTAACTTTTTAAATAATTACTACTATAATAGATTTGAGAAAATACTTACTTTAGAATTTAAATATTAGAAAAAATAAATTTTTTCAAAACATACCTTTTAAAACAATTTTAAAACTATTAACTTATATTTAAAAATTTACTTGAAAACATACTTAGTTATCGAGGGAGAATTCCAACTTTAATCACTTAAATCAATTTTCCAAATTGATTCCCAATTTATTCCATTTGAAGTAAGTTTCTTTAACTACTCAATTCATTTAAAATTTCATTGATTATGCACTTAATTATTATTGTTATTATTTTCCATTTGATTTTAAATCTTTTAACTGAAATATTCAAATTTCAGCTTTTCCCAACTTCTTCTTTATTTTTTCTCAAAAATTTAAATCTGAAATTTCAAATAAATGTTTTATTCTTTTAGTTAATATCATTGAAGATTAAAATTCATTAACTTCCTGTTTATTCAAATTTCCATTCTATACCAGGATCTATTTAGTAGAATTTTAAAGTCACTTTATTTCTTTCCAATTCATTTAAAAATTTATTCAAATTTCTATAATTATTTCACTTACAATTTCACTTTTATTATCTTACCAAAATCCAATTTATATATTTTTGGTAATTCATCATACCCAATGATATCCAATCTAACCATGGCATTCAATATTCCAATAAAGATCATCATAGGATATCAAATAAATCACAACAGAGGGTTTTAAATAATTTAAATAAATACTGAGGGATCCAGTTGGGTCCCTCCAACCTCTTTTTCCTGCATCCACAGACGTTAGCATCACATAATATGCCAATTTCAAATTATACTATACTATATCACATCAACCAATTCAACCATACAATCAATTATTTAAATTTAATCATTTAAATTTAAATTTAAACCGAGTGAGATTAACTCACCTTTGATATTTGCAATCCCAATCCAGGACTCGACTCGTTTTCTTCATAGTTTAAACCTTGTAGAAATATTACATGGTTTATTAACACCCGAGATAATCTACCAATAATTTACCAATAAATAAACTGGATTGACCCATAATTTAATTTAAACTGATCGTTGGGTTATAGACTAATGGATTAATTTTAAACTAATTTTCCTTTAAATAAATTATCTTAGTGATTAAGATAACTAAATAAGTGAATTTAACAATTATCCACCCAATCCCTTTAATTTATAACAACAAGCAAATTAACATGTGTAGGCGTATTATTTTATTTTGAAATTTTACATGCTTATTAGAAAAATCTACATAGGTTAAAACAAATCTTTATACAATTTCCTATATTCCCAAGATCCTGCATATATATAAAATTTCTATTTTACTGTACAAATAACAATATGGGTGTATTTATAATTTTTTTTAAAAATCTTACTGTAATTAAATTAATTTAGCATTTTCTTCTTTCACAAATCTTACAGCTAAAACCAAAAGCGGAAAATACCTAACAGCCTCCCTCTTCGATCGATTACCAGCCCCACTTCGACCCCACCAGTAACCCTAGCTTATCGTTGCTGCCGAGCCTCATGTTCAAGCACGCGAATGTCAGCTTCGTCGAACTTGCCTGTGACGCCCCACCTCTATACCCATGCTAGCCAAGAACACTCCGGAGTAGTGCTGTCAACTAGCATGGAGAATAAGGCTGTTAAGGAGCGACCATCCATGTAATTGCTTATCACACGGTGGCTATAAATAATCTTCGGAAACAAACATAGAAATAATCATATCACAAATCAGTCACAGATATCCATATCACAAAGGCGGAAGAAGATATGAATATATAACTAACACATGAAAGTGTACATCAGAGTAGTGGTCAGTAAGATCCACGATAATGCAAAAGAATAGCAACACGTGCTATACAAAAGAATACAACTATGAGTCTATATCTCAAGTGTATACAACAAAAACTGCGAATCTAAACAGTTAGCCAAAAGTCAGAGTGATGAATCCCTGGGAAGAAGTCAAGCAGAAGCACCTGTAACATCTCGGTCTGACCCGAGTATTATTTAAGAAAATAATAAACGGATCAGTCTAGCTATAAATATCAGATGACATGAGATAACATAAAAGATATGGCATAAACATAAACATCCATAATGACATACCGCTATAAGTATGTAAATAATGATCAACAGAAGATCAATCAATAAGAGATAATCAATATCACAAGAATCTTCTCAAAGATTCGGAAAGGGCATCATACCCCAAACTTGTACTCATAACAAGTCAATGACATAAATTCTAGAAATCAATGCAAGAAGTCCAGAAATCATAGAAAAGAGAAAGAGGCCTATCACATGACGGTCCGAAGACCAAGGGGAGCTACCCCACATGTGTGAATGGAATCACTCATATTAAGGTCTAGACTAACCAAAAAGCAAAAAGGTATGTGTGAGTGGAATCACACAAGTGGTGTCTAGTCTAACCTCGCAACAAGAGACATCGCACAGTTGCTTGTCTAAATCATCAGAATGATCGTCATGATCAACGAGAAGTGTCAATTACACTAAGCTAGTAAATATAGAAGTTTAGCTTCATGTCCCATAACCACTTGCTTAACTTAAATATTTACGAACAAACTGTAAATCTTCACTAATAAAATTGTCACAAGAGGTTCAATCGAACAAGTCCAGGAATTAACCGACGAAGTGAACGCAAGCGTTTCATACCACTTGTTTTACTAAGACGTTTAATTAGATTTCTCATCCGAGTGAGGTAAAGGGTTGTATATACTAATAGATTGGAAAACGGTTTAAGAAAAGAGCTTTGTTATTAAAAATAGAGTTGAAATTGTTTGTTAAAAGAGTTTTGATATTTACTACTAGTATTGAAACCTTTATATTTTTTTAAAATGACAAATCACAGAAGAGATTGTAGAAACAATCATCACCAAGATCACATTCGGAGATGTGAATAAAATCCAAGGAAATCAGCTCAAAAGCATCAAAGTGGAAGTTCCCCAACGACCAAACGTGGCCGAGATAACCAGAGATGGTTTGTCTCGAAGAATGGTCAACTCAGCATCTCAACAAAGCAAGTTCTGTTGAATGTTTTTCAGATAAGATCGCCTATGGAGGGGGGGTCCAGGGGGGTGGCAACCCTCCTAGGTGGGGGTGCGGGGGCAACGCCACCGCTTACGGGGTTCGACCTGCCCGGTCAGGTCGCGGGGGTCCAGGGGGCAGCGCCCCCGGCGGGGTGCGGGGCAGCGCCCCCGACCAAAACGGTACGACCTAGTGAAGACAAAATGAGGTCTAACGACCTAACGACTCAAGGGTCTAACGACCTAACGACTCAAGAGTCATACGACCTAATGACTCAAGGGTCATACGACCTAATGACTCAAGGGTCATACGACCTAATGACTCAAGGGTCATACGACCTAACGACTCAAGGGTCATACGACCTAACGACTCATGGGTCATACGACCTAACGACTCATGGGTCATACGACCTAACGACTCAAGGGTCATACGACCTAACGACTCATGGGTCATACGATCTAACGACTCATGGGTCATACGACCTAACGACTCATGGGTCATACGACCTAACGACTCAAGGGTCATACGACCTAACGACTCAAGGGTCCAACGACCCAACGACTCAAGGGTCCAACGACTTAAGGGTTAGGCCAGGAGCGACCTAACGAGATAAGGTCCAACGACCTACAAGTTAAGTGTCCAGCGACCTATCGGGATAACTCGTAACCAACTTAAGGGTTGCGTGACTGAAGGGCTGCACGACTTAAGGGTTAACTCGTAAACGACTCACGACCTATGGATGAACGACTTAACTCCGAACGAGCTAAAAATGGCCAGAACGACCTAGGGTTAACTCGTGAACGACTCACGACCTATGGACGAACGACTTAACTCCGAACGACCTAAAAATGGCCAGAACGACTCAAGTGCAGAAAATTCAACAAAACGCTAAAAATTGGAGTTTTTCGCCAATCCAATCCAAACCAAATGCTAACATGCATGCAAAAATGATAGGGAATCATTCCCAACAGTCCAATATAGTTATAGGCTAGAATTGTGAGATGAAAATCTCACTTTTGCACCAAATATCAATGAAAATGAAGTTTTAAGCAAGCAAGAATCAATCCTTCTTCTATCTAAGCACAAGAAGCTTGAATCCAATGTCTTCTTCTTGAATTTGGAGTAGAAAGATGGATTGCAATTGAATTTGAGTTTTGGAATTTTAATTTCCCATTCCCTCCACCATTAATGCCAAAGCTTGATTAGTTAGGAAATTTATGAAGAGTGAGGAGAAGAGGGTTGGAACTTGGGCTTAATAGGCTAAACTAACCCAAAGTCCAAAGCGGGAAAAGTTAGTGAAATTTCACTAACTCCAAACCTATCGATGTTTATACTTAAAAAAAGTTGTAAACGACATTTCGAACTCAATGGAAGTGGTCTCGAGTCCTAATTTGACCATTTGCAAAAAGTTGCTTTTCGGACCAAAATCCGATTAACGAGTTAATATTTAAATAAAATATTTAAATACAAACTCGATAAATATGCGGGTTGTTACATTGCCGAAGTCTTCTCCTCCCGCTTACGTTCGACAGCGAGGCAACGTAGTTGCGATGAAACCAGACCCATCAAATCGCAGAGCTTTCCCCCAATCGTGAGCCATCAGAAGCTCGTACTCGCGTGCTTTAAGTACGAGCTTGCCTCGATCCCTATACTCTCAGCCGCCATTGATTTCCCTCGAGAATCGAATTCGAGAAATGAGTTCGAGGAACGTGATTTGAATTTCCCTTTTTTTTATATAAACGAACTTCGTTCGTTTCCTTCGAACTGATAGAAGAATGGAAGTAGAAGGATATGAGTAAAGTATACAGGCGATAGGGTTTTAAAGTTCGGCCTTGTATTTTTACTTTATTATTTTTCTTCTGAGAATTGGGTTTTGATCTTGTTTCCAGCTGCGTGAACTTTAAGTGGATGAAGGAAGATGCCTTGCGTATTGAAGAAGGGATGAGGAGGCATCGTACAGGCAACTACAGTGATATGAGATGATAGAAAAAAGTTTTGACGTGAAACAAATTTGACTGTTTAAACAATGAATTAATTTGATTTAAATTTAAATTTAAATCGACTCGAATTACACAACCTAAAATCTCCACCTCCTATTGCAGCGTGCCGCTAGGCGTTTATAATGTTAAACCCATATTCCAAACACAATGGAAAAGGTTTCGAGCCCTAATTCGATCGTATGGAGAAGATAGCTTTTTGGATTCAGTCACTATATTAAATTTCCAATATAGATTTAAGCGCGTTTGTATATCGTACGCTCACACAACAACTCCAAACACTACAAAAATTGTAATCCGATAATAATAAAATATTACGGATCCAATGGAACTGATTTCGTCGAATTTCGAGACTGTGCCTCGGAAGGCTGTTTCTTAAATTAAATTTAAACGATGAAATTTCAAAACTGAATAAATCACTATTAAATTTAATTTTAAAACTTCTATAATCTTCAATATACTTAATATAAATTTTATAAGTCTTCTAATTATTTTAGTCGGCTTAAAATTCTAGATTCAATAATTTTTCCAACTTCAAATTATTTAATTCAATAATTAAATTATCGAATAAATTGTGATATTCGTTAACTCAAGTTAAAATTACTCTATTGAATATTTAAAATCAATTAAATATTCCGATTTTAAATGCTCGAAATTTCCGGGTCGTCACATTCCACCCCCCTTAAAAGAATTTCGTCCCCGAAATTACTAGTTAGGAAGAATGGTCCAATACCCGTTTACTTTTTCCCCGAAACCAACGGTTTCTAACAATTCAACATCTTACCAATTATCTTTTTATAAAAGACCCATTATTATTCTTATTAACTTTCCAAACTTTTCCTTAGTTTTCAAACAATCTTATTTGCCCAACCATTCAAGTTTTAGTTCAAAACCAAATTTTGAATTATCAAAATTATCTCAAAATTTTGATAACTCTCTAAATTTTCGAAAAATTTCGCCAGCGTCTCCTTTGCGCGGCTAGCTCGGTACAACTACAAAATGGCTCTACGGCCTCTCAAATCCAAAAAGAAAACAAAAGGCCAAGTGGCTCAATCCAAATTCCCAATCAAATTCACACCAAAATTAAACACATACCTTCTATACGAGCATTTCAAATTTATCTTCTGAAATTAAAATCAATTCTCTTTTCCCTTTATAACACCTGCATATCCTGCTTAGCACTAATATCCAATCACAACATTCCAAAAACATGTTATCGACTTCCTTACCAAAAGTCAATATTCATCCAAATATCAACTTAGAATATATTTGCAATATTCAATTTCCAATTCAGAATTGATCATTCCTTACTTAAGTTAACATAAGCATTTTTGTAACGTTTTCGATTTTTCGTTGCCGAAAAACCGAATAGTTAGGGTTTAAGAAAAGAAAAAGACAGAAAAGAGGTAGAAGAAGAGATAAGAAGATAGAAAATAGAGGGAAAAGAAAATAGAAGATAGAACGTAGAACGGAACAGAAAACAACAGAACAATATCAGAATCTCACAATTCGCAGCGGAACAACATATAATAATAAATCAATAATCTTTAAATAAAGAACTATATCAGTTATTACATCACATACTTTACATTTCATTACATCATATCATCAGAGTGTATAACAACAACAAACAGTGCAGCGGAAAAAGAAATACTATATAACTAGTAATACGCCATGCCATCCAGCCTGCCTCCAGCAACTCCAGAATATCCAGAATATCCTGATAAACCTAACTCTTGACTGCCCGTGTGGAAATTGGTGGGCACCCAGAGTTTAGGAAGGAAAACAATAAACTCCGAGTCAGTCATGCGACTGGTGTGAGAACTCAAAACAGTTTATTTATCTTTAAAATCAAAAATAGAGGAATATTTTTAAAGTCAATTCGCAATGCTTTTAAAAATGAGACTACCATAAGGCCTCCCGCACACACACACACAATGCAAACGCAGAATCGGAGGAGATTTCTCCTTATGATAGTCAAAGATGCTTGATACGCATTAAAAAGAACATTTGATATTATTATTAGTGCATAGTGTAGGAAAAATTTCGAAAGTAGAATATAAATCTTAGCCAACATAGACATTCCGAACTATGCCTACTATAGCTACCATCCAAACAGTGGGGCGCCACCATAAGTGAATGATAGGTTCTACAACTAATACCGTATAAGATCGTATTGTTTCTTTGGATTTCCAACGAATGATCAGGCCAAGGAACTTCCCATTGCCACATGAGAATGCCTCTGGATGGACATCCCCGAGAACCAAACCGGATCTCTACCAACACAAGACCGGGTTACCCCTAACTGAGTAACAACTGACCGAATATGCCATCCCCCGGTCCTTTGGCACCTTTCACCGAGCGCTCGCAATCAATTCACACAATCATAAAGTGTTTTCAACATGAGTAAGTACCTGGGCTCCATACCATGATACCACCCTTTTCCAGAAGGAAATGCACATATCCTAAAGGGCGCTACCCCTCATAACCTTGCTGCTTCTTTCCTGTTTTGACCATTCACGGGGTGTGAGGCTCGACGAATTCACGTCCACAAAAACATACTTTATACAAAAGCCATGCTTTGGGTCAACAAATGATCATAGAAATGATCACTAGGATAGACGATCAAATAAACAATCCTATCACAAATAATCAACACAATGATCATTTACAGCAATACTCAGCATGTCACATTACCAAATTGGGAATATATCGCTGATAACATTCAACTACATAACCTCTGAGCTCGTACGTCTCAGAGAAGGGTGTTAAGCTAAAAGAATAAATTCTCCGCCACCAACAGAAATATATTTGAAAGAAATCTGCTTTATATCTCAATTTGTAACTCAGACATACAATCCATACAAGTCTGTTCCGGGCTCGAACAAAACCGAAGGCACTTACAAAGAAGTCTTTGCAATCCGGATATTCACAATCCTGATCGGATTTCCCATCACTTAGGGAGTCTCTATACCGTTGCAACTCAGTGCAGAGACAATCGACAGGTCATCCTATCGCTCTCGCAAATACCGGGTCTTCAACACCGATCTTCAATGCTGTCATAACGACGTATCACATATTCAGAATGGGTTATACGACCCCATGGTCCTTTCCCGGTTAACCCGAATAGTGAGCGCTTATTCAAAAATAAGTGTGGCATTCAAATTCAAACAAATCACATCAAATACCCATTCAAAGGGAAATATTGATAGTCGGTTATTGAACTATCAATGGATATGCACAACATCACCAGATTCCAAATAATTTTCCAAATTATTTATTTTCCAAAATATCTTTACAAGACATATAATTTCACACTTTAAAAATAAATCAATATTTATTTTTAAACAAATTCCACTTTCTTTTATAAATTCCATAGTGAATTTATATTTCACAATATCTATGAATATACGACTTCAATTTATTCATTTCAATTTATCTTCAAAAAGATAAATTCTCTAAACGTTTCATTTCACATTGGAAAAAAACATTTCCATACTTATTTATTCATAAGTAATTCACAGATTTTATTTATTTTCAACACTTAGAAAATATTCAATATACTTAAATCGAGATTAAGTATATATTTCATTCTTTAAGGAATTCATTCTCTTAAACATATTTATTTGGGCCAAAACGAATGTTACGTAAAACATCGTTACGACAACCCAAAATCACTAGTATAGGGATTCGAAATTAAAATAGATATATAAATCCCAATACTATACAAAACATTTCCTTTCGGAAATCATTTACTATAACAACAGTGTTATAGTCCACCATTTCCTTCTATTTTTCGAAAACGTCTATTTCAACAATAAATGTTGAAATCTATGGTTTCGAATCTCAACACTTTTTAAAACATCGTTAGATCGTTTTTATTCAATTTAAAACATCACATTCAAAACAATTCTTTAACATATTATTCACTATTCAAAAACGTGAATATACTTCAATTAACAATTTCATCATTTCTATTCATTTTATTTTAAAGTATTATTCACAGTCAAAAATGTGAATATAACTCCATTAATAGGTTTCAACAATTTACTTATCAAAATAAGTCGTTTGTGAATTTATAAAACAACGTTTATAAATTCCATTTCTATTTATTTTATAACAACTTCCTTTTATAAATTCCTTTATTAATCTATTCGATTTATAACTCAATTATAAACTAAAGATTCATATTATAAGTTAAATGCTTATAAAACGATTATTTTACAAAATCGTTTCTTTGAACTTCATAATTATAAATCTTATAACTTATAAGATTCAATTATTCATCCAAATATATTCTTTAATAATTTCACAAAATTTATAAATCTTACTATTTATAAATTTCATTTCTAACTTCACCATTTATAATTTTATAAATTCCATTCATTTACAAAATTCATTTTTCACTTCATTCAAACACTTGAAAAAAACTCGTTTTATAATGTCAATATTTCAATTTATAAATATCCATTTATAAATCTCTTAATATAAATCAATTTATATTATTCTTTAAAACGTCTCTAATCTCCTTTATTATTTCACCATTTTGATTCATAAAATAATTAAATTTTATAAATCCTATATTTCAACTTTTTATAATAAATTCAGAAATCCAATTTAAACTATTTTATAAAACTCATTAACCCCATATCTTCAAAAATCAGCCTTTTACTATATTTCTCAAAAATCATAATTTTTATAACATTAAAAATTATACGTTTATTTATTTTAAAATGAATCAATTCCAAAAATATTTTATAAACGTATACTTTCAAAAATCACTTTGAAATCATTTTAAAATTCCAAAATTTGGACCAATGATGCTACACACCAAATAGTCAATCACCACAACAACGATATCACATATCGTATATGATAATCAACGAATATCAAAATATCCATAATCAAATAAATAATGTTGAGGAATCCAGTTGGATCCCTCCAACCTGTTTTCCTGCATCCAAAAACATTAGCACAATACCAATTTCGCTCCAGTACGAAATTATCGCGGTATATGGGATTTAAAATATTATCCGCTTAATAACGGCGCAATAGGGTCTCATCCGCTAAACAAATGCGGGAAATCAATAACTCCAATATATACATATGCCAATACATATATATTGCTAATATATATAATACCAATTTCACTGTTTATGAAATATTCGCGGTATATGTTTTTAATAAATAACATCCGCTTACTAACGACGCATAATGTCTATTTTAACAATCAATAGATATCAATCATCATTCAAGCATGCATTCAAATATTTTAAATCTAACTATTTAAAATAAAATCGAAACTGATTCGATTGAGTAAGAAGTTCTCACCTTGATTTTATTTTCGTTTTAGCGATTTATTTCGAATAAAATTAAACGGACGTTTAATTTTACCCAAAATTTTCACTAACTCCAAACGACTCCAATCCAATTCCATAGCGTAGTGCTCGTCCATACGATTCCAACGCAACTGGTTTCGCGCGTTTTCGACCTCGTATGAAAAAGATACGAATATTTGAAGTTTACTCGAATTTTATAATTAAAATTACAACAATTTATTTTCTTTTATAACCTAGAATGCATCAGGGCCCTTCATCTCAAACCCCTTGCGTCAGAACCGTAGGACGCAAACCACCCCCCCCCTTCTTCCTTCTCACGCAATTCTTCAGGTGATAGCCGAAACCCATTTGCAATCTTAGGGTTAAATTATTCATCCACCACAAGCATCGATACTCCATCACCTCCACGCCATTCGAACCGCCTCGCTCCACTCTACCAGCGCCCCAAGCACGAGTAATCTCGGCCACCTGATGTGCCTTGAAATGCGTGCGCAAGCCCCAGGCGTCAGCCCCCCATATCTTCTTCTACGTTGCTCCAAACGCGATCAACTCCGTATAGATTTCAAGATCTCATTTAGCTCTTCGATTCACTAGTTGGAGATTTCTGCTATAAGTGGATGGATTGGGAGTAATTGAGGGAGGAAGTGTGGAAGTTTTCGGCCATCCATTCTATGGTGGCGGCTGGCATATAGAACTAGGGTTTAGGTTTTTTTATTTTTTTTAATTTTGTGATGGGGCTATTTATAGGAAAAAAATCGAACACTATTCATCCGGAAATTCCGAACTCCGATTTATGCGCCGTAACCAGCGTTTCTAGGGTTTACCCCGCGTTCCGGACACAATGGAACAGGTTTCGGAAGCTAATTCGGTCATCTGTGCGAGTTATGGCAATAAACGTTCGATTTAAATTAAACCGATTTAAGCGATTTTCTAGGCGTTTTAATTTGTAGCGGACAAACGGTAAATCCAATTGACTTGAAATTTGAAACCTTACAATAATATCACATTACGGATCCGATGAAACTGATTTTGTCGAAATCCGAGACTTTTTGAAAAATGGCTATTTTAACTCGCTAAATTAATATTAAAAACAATTCGATGCGTTTCGAGCTGCCACGATCAAACGATAACTCCGATTGACATGAAAATTGAAATCCGGTAATAACTAACTATTATGGATCCAATGGAACTGGTTTCGTCCAATTCTGAGACTGTTCAAAAATTGACTATTTTCACTAGTCGATTTAATATTAAAATATTCAATTTTCACAAATTAACTTTTAATTCGATTTTAAAAGTTCTAAAATATCGTTCTAACTCTAACATGATATAATAAAATTTTACAAATCATTTTCAATCATATTTAACCAAAATTTCAATTATTTCCATAATTTAACATATTAAATTATCGATTTAATTATCCAATTAAATCCAATTATTCAAATAAAATTATTCGACTTATAATTTTCACTTATTAATATTTAAAATTAATTAAATATTCAAATTTTAATTACTTAAAAATCCTGGGTCGTTACAATCTTCCCCCCTTAAAAGAATTTCGTCCTCGAAATTATTAAGTAAGAAAAGTTATAGAATTTATTAACTTTACCAAAATCCATAGTTAAATTTCTTATAATAACTTACTAAGTTTTCAAATCATACTTAGTTATATTTTCAAAAACAACCACTATTGTTTAACTTTCAATTCTAAATCAAAGTTAAAGTTTTCAAAATTTTCCCATTTTCTCAAATTTTTCTAACTCCTTAAATTTTCGAAAAAATTCGCCATAGTCTCCTTTGCGCGGCTCGATCCGAAAAAAAAAATGACAGTATATATATCACAAATATACATCTCATCAAGTAATGAGGCATCCCGAAGGGAAAAAAATGTAAAAGTACGATATGTAATCCGAGATATGTACCTTATATTTTATTAGCGAGCATATACGGCTAATATAGCGCGAAAGCGAGCTCCAAATGCGAAGCAACGCGATCCGCACCTACTAAACACTCAACAAACAACATGAGAACATGCATATATGAAAATAGTATCGATATACAACACATAGCAACATAATGACTATACATGCTAACATAGCAAATGCAATAAAAGCAATATGTTCAACCATCAACCAACTAATCATTCAACTAACATTCATAACCAATAAATATTCATTCATATTCTCATTAATATTCAATGAATTGGGTTTCAATTTAATCACATTTGATTCATTAACAGTGGATGTTTTTACTAACATTCATTCTCAATTAGTTTATATTCACTAATTTATATTCAAGTTGGTTCACTTTCAAATCAAATTCAATTTTATTTAAGATTCACTTAACTTCCAATTGAATTTCAATTACTTTAGCTTCCAATTTCATTAATGCTTAATGAATTATATACAATCATCTAACAACCATATAACAACCAATGTATATCAATTTCAACCAAATTCCTTTGCTTATATTCATTCAATATAGTTTCAACACCATCACTTTCAATTGGTTTAACTAAATTGATTTTTCATTCAATTTTTCAACTTCTAATAACATTAGATTTTAATGAATTAACACTTACATTCATTATTTCATATCAATTTGATTTAATTGATTAACATTCCATTCACTCATTCAATTCTAAAGTAAATTTCCATTTAACTTTAAATTCATTTTTATTTTACAACTCATATTCATAAACATATTCATATAGTTTCACTTCTTATATATATAAGTTTATTTCACAATTGTAAATCACTTTTATTATAATTCAATTCTTATAATTCATTTGCTTATACAATTACTCTTTAATTTAGATTATTCAAACAACTAAACAATTAACTTATATACACTAATAATTCTGAAAAATTATTTCTTTATATATAAAATATAATCAAGGTAAAATTATTTCATTTACCCAATTTAAAACAATATTATGTCGAATTGTTCTATTCAAATGTTTATAAACCCCTTCGGCATAGTTGTCTAGACCGTGCTGACGAAGGTTCATATACCACTCAATAAACCAATCATCACAATATAAAACAATTTTGTATTCACTAACAAATACGCTCTCATAGCTATTATTACACTCAACTCATTCTAGAGCACTACTGACTCCATCTCTAATGAGAAATATCCAACAGAACCATGGTTGTCGCTTAACCATATGCTCTGATACCAGATGTAACGTCCCAAAAATTTTCGACTTTCGAAAATTCAACATCGATACTCACTTTATCGACTGCCGAGAAATCGAAGGCCGGAAACCCGAAATGTTATGGTTTAAGAAAAGAAAAAGACAGAAAAGAGGTAGAAGAAGAGATAAGAAGATACAAAATAGAGGGAAAAGAAAATAGAAGATAGAACGTAGAACGGAACAGAAAACAACAGAACAATATCAGAATCTCACAATTCGCAGCGGAACAACATATAATAATAAATCAATAATCTTTAAACAAAGAACTATATCAGTTATTACATCACATACTTTACATTTCATTACATCATTTCATCAGAGTGTATAACAACAACAAACAGTGCAACGGAAAAAGAAATACTAAATAACTAGTAATACGCCATGCCATCCAGCTTGCCTCCAGCAACTCCAGAATATCTAGAATATCCTGATAAACCTAACTCTTGACTGCCCGTGTGGAAATTGGTGGGCACCCAGAGTTTAGGAAGGAAAACAATAAACTCCGAGTCAGTCATGTGACTGGTGTGAGAACTCAAAACAGTTTATTTATCTTTAAAATCAAAAATAGAGGAATATTTTTAAAGTCAATTCGCAATGCTTTTAAAAATGAGACTACCATAAGGCCTCCCGCACACACACACACAATGCAAACGCAGAATCGGAGGAGATTTCTCCTTATGATAGTCAAAGATGCTTGATACGCATTAAAAAGAACATTTGATATTATTATTAGTGCATAGTGTAGGAAAATTTTTGAAAGTAGAATATAAATCTTAGCCAACATAGACATTCCGAACTATGCCTACTATAGCTACCATCCAAACAGTGGGGCGCCACCATAAGTGAATGATAGGTTCTACAACTAATACCGTACAAGATCGTATTGTTTCTTTGGATTTCCAACGAATGATCAGGCCAAGGAACTTCCCATTGCCACATGAGAATGCCTCTGGATGGACATCCCCGAGAACCAAACCGGATCTCTACCAACACAAGACCGGGTTACCCCTAACTGAGTAACAACTGACCGAATATGCCATCCCCCGGTCCTTTGGGACCTTTCACCGAGCGCTCGCAATCAATTCACACAATCATAAAGTGTTTTCAACATGAGTAAGTATCTGGGCTCCATACCATGATACCACCCTTTTCCAGAAGGAAATGCACATATCCTAAAGGGCGCTACCCCTCATAACCTTGCTGCTTCTTTCCTGTTTTGACCATTCACGGGGTGTGAGACTCGACGAATTCACGTCCACAAAAACATACTTTATACAAAAGCCATGCTTTGGGTCAACAAATGATCATAGAAATGATCACCAGGATAGACGATCAAATAAACGATCCTATCACAAATAATCAACACAATGATCATTTACAGCAACACTCAGCATGTCACATTACCAAATTGGGAATATATCGCTGATAACATTCAACTACGTAACCTCTGAGCTCGTACGTCTCAGAGAAGGGTGTTAAGCTAAAAGAATAAATTCTCCGCCACCAACAGAAATATATTTGAAAGAAATCTGCTTTATATCTCAATTTGTAACGTCAGACATACAATCCATACAAGTCTGTTGCGGGCTCGAACAAAACTGAAGGCACTTACAAAGAAGTCCTTGCAATCCGGATATTCACAATCCTGATCGGATTTCCCATCACTTAGGGAGTCTCTATACCGTTGCAACTCAGTGCAGAGACAATCGACAGGTCATCCTATCGCTCTCGCAAATACCGGGTCTTCAACACCGATCTTCAATGCTATCATAACGACGTATCACATATTCAGAATGGGTTATACGACCCCATGGTCCTTTCCCGGTTAACCCGAATAGTGAGCGCTTATTCAAAAATAAGTGTGGCATTCAAATTCAAACAAATCACATCAAATACCCATTCAAAGGGAAATATTGATAGTCGGTTATTGAACTATCAATGGATATGCACAACATCACCAGATTCCAAATAATTTTCCAAATTATTTATTTTCCAAAATATCTTTACAAGACATATAATTTCACACTTTAAAAATAAATCAATATTTATTTTTAAACAAATTCCATTTTCTTTTATAAATTCCATAGTGAATTTGTATTTCACAATATCTATGAATATACGACTTCAGTTTATTCATTTCAATTTATCTTCAAAAAGATAAATTCTCTAAACGTTTCATTTCACAATGGAAAAAAACATTTCCATACTTATTTATTCATAAGTAATTCACAGATTTTATTTATTTTCAACACTTAGAAAATATTCAATATACTTAAATCGAGATTAAGTATATATTTCATTCTTTAAGGAATTCGTTCTCTTAAACATATTTATTTGGGCCAAAACGAATGTTACGTAAAACATCGTTACGACAACCCAAAATCACTAGTATAGGGATTCGAAATTAAAATAGATATATAAATCCCAATACTATACAAAACATTTCCTTTCGGAAATCATTTACTATAATAACAGTGTTATAGTCCACAATTTCCTTCTATTTTTCGAAAACGTCTATTTCAACAATAAATGTTGAAATCTATGGTTTCAAATCTCAACACTTTTTAAAACATCGTTAGATCGTTTTTATTCAATTTAAAACATCACATTCAAAACAATTCTTTAACATATTATTCACTATTCAAAAACGTGAATATACTTCAATTAACAATTTCATCATTTTTATTCATTTTATTTTAAAGTATTATTCACAGTCAAAAATGTGAATATAACTCCATTAATAGGTTTCAACAATTTACTTATCAAAATAAGTCGTTTGTGAATTTATAAAACAACGTTTATAAATTCCATTTCTATTTATTTTATAACAACTTCCTTTTATAAATTCCTTTATTAATCTATTCGATTTATAACTCAATTATAAACTAAAGGTTCATATTATAAGTTAAATGCTTATAAAACGATTATTTTACAAAATCGTTTCTTTGAACTTCATAATTATAAATCTTATAACTTATAAGATTCAATTATTCATCCAAATATATTCTTTAATAATTTCACAAAATTTATAAATCTTACTATTTATAAATTTCATTTCTAACTTCACCATTTATAATTTTATAATTTCCATTCATTTACAAAATTCATTTTCACTTCATTCAAACACTTAAAAAAACTCGTTTTATAATGTCAATATTTCAATTTATAAATATCCATTTATAAATCTCTTAATATAAATCAATTTATATTATCTTTAAAACGTCTTTAATCTCCTTTATTATTTCACCATTTTGATTCATAAAATAATTAAATTTTATAAATCCTATATTTCAACTTTTTATAATAAATTCAGAAATCCAATTTAAACTATTTTATAAAACTCATTAACCCCATATCTTCAAAAATCAGCCTTTTACTATATTTCTCAAAAATCATAATTTTTATAACATTAAAAATTATACGTTTATTTATTTTAAAATGAATCAATTCCAAAAATATTTTATAAACGTATACTTTCAAAAATCACTTTGAAATCATTTTAAAATTCCAAAATTTGGACCAATGATGCTACACACCAAATAGTCAATCACGACAACAACGATATCACATATCGTATATGATAATCAACGAATATCAAAATATCCATAATCAAATAAATACTGTTGAGGAATCCAGTTGGATCCCTCCAACCTGTTTTCCTGCATCCAAAAACATTAGCACAATACCAATTTCGCTCCAGTACGAAATTATCGCGGTATATGGGATTTAAAATATTATCCGCTTAATAACGGCGCAATAGGGTCTCATCCTCTAAACAAATGCGGGAAATCAATAACTCCAATATATACATATGCCAATATATATATATTGCTAATATATATAATACCAATTTCACTGTTTATGAAATATTCGCGGTATATGTTTTTAATAAATAACATCCGCATACTAACGGCGCATAATGTCTATTTTAACAATCAATAGATATCAATCATCATTCAAACATGCATTCAAATATTTTAAATCTAACTATTTAAAATAAAGTCGAAACTGATTCGATTGAGTGAGAAGTTCTCACCTTGATTTTATTTTCGTTTTAGCGATTTATTTCGAATAAAATTAAACGGACGTTTAATTTTACCCAAAATTTTCACTAACTCCAAACGACTACAATCCAATTCCATAGCGTAGTGCTCATCCATACGATTCCAACGCAACTGGTTTCGCGCGTTTTCGACCTCGTATGAAAAAGATACGAATATTTGAAGTTTACTCGAATTTTATAATTAAAATTACAACAATTTATTTTCTTTTATAACCTAGAATGCATGAGGGCCCTTCATCTCAAACCCCTTGCATCAGAACCGTAGGATGCAAACCCCCCCTTCTTCCTTCTCACGCAATTCTTCAGGTGATAGCCGAAACCCATTTGCAATCTTAGGGTTAAATTATTCATCCACCACAAGCATCAATACTCCATCACCTCCACGCCATTCGAACCGCCTCGCTCCACTCTACCAGCGCCCCAAGCACGAGCAAGCTCGGCCACCTGATGTGCCTTGAAATGCGTGCGCAAGCCCCAGGCGTCGGCCCCCCATATCTTCTTCTACGTTGCTCCAAACGCGATCAACTCCGTATAGATTTCAAGATCTCATTTAGCTCTTCGATTCACTAGTTGGAGATTTCTGCTATAAGTGGATGGATTGGGAGTAATTGAGGGAGGAAGTGTGGAAGTTTACGGCCATCCATTCTATGGTGGCGGCTGGCATATAGAACTAGGGTTTAGGTTTTTTTATTTTTTTTTAATTTTGTGATGGGGCTATTTATAGGAAAAAAATCGAACACTATTCATCCGGAAATTCCGAACTTCGATTTACGCGCCGTAACCAGCGTTTCTAGGGTTTACCCCGCGTTCCGGACACAATGGAACAGGTTTCGGAAGCTAATTCGGTCATCTGTGCGAGTTATGGCAATAAACGTTCGATTTAAATTAAACCGATTTAAGCGATTTTCTAGGCGTTTTAATTTGTACCGGACAAACGGTAAATCCAATTGACTTGAAATTTGAAACCTTACAATAATATCACATTACGGATCCGATGAAACTGGTTTTGTCGAAATCCGAGACTTTTGGAAAATGGCTATTTTAACTCGCCAAATTAATATTAAAAACAATTCGATGCGTTTCGAGCTGCCACGATCAAACGATAACTCCGATTGACACGAAAATTGAAATCCGGTAATAACTAACTATTACGGATCCAATGGAACTGGTTTCGTCCAATTCTGAGACTGTTCAAAAATTGACTATTTTCACTAGTCGATTTAATATTAAAATATTCAATTTTCACAAATTAACTTTTAATTCGATTTTAAAAGTTCTAAAATATCGTTCTAACTCTAACATGATATAATAAAATTTTACAAATCATTTTCAATCATATTTAACCAAAATTTCAATTATTTCCATAATTTAACATATTAAATTATCGATTTAATTATCCAATTAAATCCAATTATTCAAATAAAATTATTCGACTTATAATTTTCACTTATTAATATTTAAAATTAATTAAATATTCAAATTTTAATTACTTAAAAATCCTGGGTCGTTACAATTTTATATGTTTATTTATTTCCGTCTTACCACTTCAGTTTATATCTATTTCTATTCAAATTGATTCTTTCATTACCATATGAATTCAGTTTATCTTTAACCCTGAATATTTAAATTTTATTTCATTTATAACCAATTCATGTAATTATTTAAGTTAGTTTCATTTACTAATTATATTTCAATTTCCAGTTTGAAATCGTTTTTTCATTAACAAAAGTTTTTCAAAAAATTTCAAAAATTTTCTAACTCCCAAAATTTTCGAAATTTTTTGGCAGATTCCCCTTTGTACAAAGGAGCTTTTGCAATTTGACAAAAGAGATAAATATATATACATCGACCCACCCGATTGGAAAAACCAAAAACAGTTCATATTTCCTATTTTAATTGCGTAGGGTACCTTATTTAGCATTTTTAAGCAACAGCTTATTGATTTAGCAGTTAGCGTGTCCAAAATCCATCCACACGGCTTCCTGGTACCTGTACTTACTCAATTTAAATAGGTAAGTGCCAAATATATGCAGTTTAACTATATTTCACTTAGTTGCAATGGTCAAAACGTATGAATTCTAAAAGAAATGCACATCAAACATTTTTCGTAAGCAATTTATACAATTTCATGCTAATTCAACTGTTTTCAATTAATTTACAAACCATTTTCATTCAATTTGAATGGTTTTCAATCCATTCGTATATCATTTCATCAATTCAAATGGTTTAGAACTCAATCGCTTACATTTAATTTATTCTTAAGCAAACTGAACTCATATTTAATTCAATTGCTTTCAAAATCATTTTATTTTACTTCTATCAACTCATTGAATTTTAATTACTTCCATTTACATAAATGACAATTTATTTTATGCAATTCAACGAGATTTATGTGAATAAATAAGTACTTGAGTTTTATAATCAATTTAAATTGACTCCAACTCAACTTACACTTAATTCTATTCCATTTCGGATTTATTCACAATCCGTGTATTCTCATTTTCATTGCATTTAAAAATTTGAATCCATTCACTTGCATTACATTTAATTTACCAAACTAGTTTCTTTATTCAAAACCATTAACAGCTTAGCTTCATCTTTATTACAACTTAAATTTTATTTTTATTTTTAATTCACTCATGACCATTTATTTAGTTCGACACATTATAAGCTTGCATATTATTAACCATTCCCAAATTAATTCAACCCAAGCTTCAGTTACTTTACTCAATTTATTCCACATTTGTTTATTCCAAACTATTTTATTTAGCTTGAATCTGATCCTGGCTAATCCATTCAATAATCATTTCAATTCTATTTCGATTCAAATTTATTTTTACTAGATTAAATTCAATCCAATATCATTAAACTTAATTTAAGTTGAATTCAATTCAACTCTTCTTCATCTATTCAGCTTAAGTTAATTTATTTTTGATTTATTCAAATTTTATACTTAAGCTCATTTTCATTTCACAAATAAATATTTTCTCTTCCATTCAACTTAATTCTATCTCAGTTAAATCTCATTTTAAAAATTTACAATTTCATTTGATGAGTTATTATAAAATTTAACTATCCAGATTCAATTCATTCAATTGATTACAAGGCAATTTCCAATTTATTTCTACTTATTTGGATTTTATTTGCAATTTATACCATTACTATTTTAATCCACTTTCAATTTACAATCCAATTTCATGAACTCACAATTCAATTTCATTTACTTCACTGACAATTCAAGTCGAATTCAATTTATAACTTGAGTTTATTTCCAAACTTCATCATAAACTCACAATTCAACTTCATTAACTAATTTATTATCTAATTAGTTCTTCCCCTGGTTAAAATTCAACACTTGATTTTTAATTCTAAATATCACTTCATTTAATTTTCTTGGTTCAATTTATTTAATAATTCAAGTTTGGATTTTCTTTTCATTATCCAAAACATCAAAGAATATTTATTTTGGATTTTCTATTCGACTTTCAAAATTTATAAGCCGCAACTTATTATTTACACAATTCCATCCATTATAGGCTTAAATATGTTATTCTTTTATTTTAACTCAAGCCTTATGCTTATTTATATCCCAAGCATATTTTTATTCCATGCAATTTAATTCTGATTCTTTTATAAGTTATTCTAATTTATTTACTTCAATCCTATCCTTAACCAAATTATTTTCCATTTATTCAGGTAAGAATCTAATTCTATTCAATAACTCAATTGAATTCTTATTCCAATTCAATTTTATTTTAAACTCAGATTTATTAAATCTCAATTCGATTTCAACTTTATTCGAAAAACAACTGGATATTATTGTTCAGCCTATTTAATTACTTTTAATCCAGTTAAATTTTTATTTTCCCCAATCCAAGTTAATTTCATTTTTAACCTTTCTCTTTAAATTTAAATTCCAACGTTCAAAGCTTATATCCCTTCCTGATTTAAAAATCATCTCAATTTATAAGCTTACAACTTATCTCATTAGGATTTTTTTTTAAACACCCGGCTTTTGGTTTCAAATTATTTTTGAAGACTCCAACATTACAAAATCACACTTCTCAAAAATTTTAAACCAATCCTGTTGTTATTTCCAACCAATTTCCTTTGGGATTTAAAAAATAAACAGGTTTTCCTGAACAAATCAATTTGGTAGCAATCTATCACTTAGAAACTCGAAAATGAACATCGATGATGCTGCAGTCATCACCGAAGTTATTTTCCAACCACTGAAGTGAATTCAATACTATATCTCTTTCCCAAAATTTATTAGAAACAATTTCCTTTCAGAAATACCCCCAAAAACAACAATGCTACTATTTATCTTCAAAATACTTCCAAAATCTCCGGGGTTTTAAAATTTTAAATTCTGTTTTAATTCAAATTTCAACCATAATGCATTTATATAGTTTATGCTTATACAAATTTCCATTTAATTATATTTCAATTTATAATTTACATTTATAATTCATATTTATAAATTTCATTTTATAATGAATTTATTTCCTTAAATTTTAGTTACATTTCAATTTCTAGTTAAATTTTCACTTAAGAATGATAATAATTTAATATTATCATTTCTAACATCCAAGCAACCATATGTTAGCTAAAATAGTTTACAAAAACTTTCTTTATATCAAAAATATAATTTTGGGTAAAATTATTTCATTCACCCATATTTAAAACAATACCGTGTCGATTGTTTTATTCAAGTGTTTAGAAACCCTTTCAATACAGTTGTCCAGACTGTGCCGACGAAGGTTCATATGCCACTCAATAAACCAATCAACACAATATTAAAACAATTTATATTTACTAACAAATAAGCGCTCATATTTATTAATACGCTCAAACTCATTCTAAAGTACTACTGACTCTATTTATGAGTAATTCCCACTAGAGCCAAGGTTATCTCAAACCTAAGCTCTGATACCAACTGTAACAGCCCGCAAATCCGTACCCCTTGAGTCAATACTATTCTACTTAAATTGACTCAAGTTGCACAGAAATACGAACCATTTGGGTTAAAGAAGAAGAGGTAGAAGAAGAAAATAGAAACAACAACAGAATCTAACCATCGCAGCGGAATAAAATATAATAGATAATAAATGATCTTTACTCAAAATCAAATGTGTTTGTTTATATATTACATCATCAGAGTACATCAAACAGAGCTCAACATCAATGTCATGCAAATGGATACACAACGACTCAACATAGTGGAAATATATATGTATACAAGTACGAGAATACGTATCGTCATCCAGCTCATCTCCTGAGCTCCACAGCATCATATCCTGTATCCTATAATACTCGGTCTAACCCGAGTATTACAGTTAAATAACACCCAATTCAGTATGGAATACCAGCGTGAGAAAATCACACCCAATTGATTATTAAGGTTTCAAAATCCTTTGAAAACAAAAGAATCTCGTAAGACCACTCCACAAATAAACATGTCGGGTTTTTACCTTACGATAGCTAAAACGATTTTTATAGAAATCCTCTGATATTATAATAGGGTCTATATACAAATACTGATAAAATAGCAGAAATTGTTACATGTTTAAATTCCAGCTACTAGCCACAGTGTGGGTAATACAAACAAAACTCGTACAAGGCACGTAGGGAGAATGGATTTCCAACTAATGACTAGGCACTGGGGTACCACCTGTCACAGTACGGGGCCTAGATCACCATACCGAGGAGTACGCCCGCTCCCCTGTAACACAAGGGCGGGACTACCCCTCTCTGGATAATCTCGAGTGAGATCACCCCGCGGTTGGGATCAGCAACCGCCCACTAAGCCGAAATAAAAAGGGACATCTAGACTGGAATGACCTCACCCTGCTTGGGGCTACCCACCTAGCCTTGCTGCATAACCCCTGATTTTCAGGCATTCCCATTTGATGAGTCTTGAGATTAAGCGTTACTTTTTTAGAATATATAACTTAGAATGCCCATTGTCCTCCTGACGATGTTTCGCAAGCATTCATCCATACAAGTCCGTCCCGGGTTCGAACGGAACCGAAGGCACTATTCCTACTACATCCATTTTGGAAATATCCTCAGGATTAGTAGCGACTAGCCCTTGCACTTCACTGCTGCATCTTCGAATCCAAATCATTTCCACGAATCGTACAAACTGGATCGAAGTGGTTTTCGAGAAATTAATCTCGATCCCGGTATCTTCGAAATGATCAACGCAGTTGGCCAATATTGATAGTCAGTTATTTAACTATCAATTAATATTCACAAACATCCATCAAACAATAAATAATTTCCCAAATTATTTATTTATCTCAAAGATACCTTCACAGGATATATCTCTATTTTCAATCCTTTGAAAACAGTTTCAAAACCATCCCTCTTTTCAAAATAAACTTTCCCAAATATTTTCTCTCTCCTCTGAAATTACCAAGCACAAAACTAGATTTTAAAATAATTTAAAACACTTTACTTTGAAATATATACTTTTAAAACATTTAAATTAAAACTACTTTAATAATTGTTAAAAATACATCTTATATGAATATTTGAAAATAAAGTTACTTAATAAAATATAAAACTAGATTTTCACTATTGAAACAAAATACTACGTCACTTTTTAAATAATTACTACTATAATAGATTTGAGAAAATACTTACTTTAGAACTTAAATATTAGAAATAATAAATTTTTTCAAAACATACCTTTTAAAACAATTTTAAAACTATTAACTTATATTTAAAAATTTACTTGAAAACATACTTAGTTATCGAGGGAGAATTCCAACTTTAATCACTTAAATCAATTTTCCAAATTGATTCCCAATTTATTCCATTTGAAATAAGTTTCTTTAACTACTCAATTCATTTAAAATTTCATTGATTATGCACTTAATTATTATTGTTATTATTTTCCATTTGATTTTAAATCTTTTAACTGAAATATACAAATTTCAGCTTTTCCAAACTTCTTCTTTATTTTTTCTCAAAAATTTAAATCTGAAATTTCAAATAAATGTTTTATTCTTTTAGTTAATATCATTGAAGATTAAAATTCATTAACTTCCTGTTTATTCAAATTTCCATTCTATACCAGGATCTATTTAGTAGAATTTTAAAGTCACTTTATTTCTTTCCAATTCATTTAAAAATTTATTCAAATTTCTATAATTATTTCACTTACAATTTCACTTCTTTTATTATCTTACCAAAATCCAATTTATATATTTTTGGTAATTCATCATACCCAATGATATCCAATCTAACCATGGCATTCAATATTCTAATAAAGATCATTATAGGATATCAAATAAATCACAACAGAGGGTTTTAAATAATTTAAATAAATACTGAGGGATCCAGTTGGGTCCCTCCAACCTCTTTTTCCTGCATCCACAGACGTTAGCATCACATAATATGCCAATTTCAAATTATACTATACTATATCACATTAATCAATTCAACCATACAATCAATCATTTAAATTTAAATTTAAACCGAGTGAGATTAACTCACCTTTGATATTTGCAATCCCAATCCAGGATTCGACTCGTTTTCTTCATAGTTTAAACCTTGTAGAAATATTACATGGTTTATTAACACCCGAGATAATCTACCAATAATTTACCAATAAATAAATTGGATTGACCCATAATTTAATTTAAACTGATCGTTGGGTTATAGACTAATGGATTAATTTTAAACTAATTTTCCTTTAAATAAATTATCTTAGTGATTAAGATAACTAAATAAGTGAATTTAACACTTATCCACCCAATCCCTTTAATTTATAACAACAAACAAATTAACTTGTGTAGGCGTATTATTTTATTTTAAAATTTTACATGCTTATTAGAAAAATCTACATAGGTTAAAACTAATCTTTATACAATTTCCTATATTCCCAAGATCCTGCATATATATACAATTTCTATTTTACTGTACAAATAACAATATGGGTGTATTTATATTTTTTTTATAAATCTTACTATAATTAAATTAATTTAGCATTTTCTTCTTTCACAAATCTTACAGCTAAAACCAAAAGCAGAAAATACCTAACAGCCTCCCTCTTCGATCGACCACCAGCCCCACTTCGACCCCTCCAATAACCCTAGCTTATCGTTGCTGCCGAGCATCATGTTCAAGCACGCGAATGTCAGCTTCGTCGAACTTGCCAAAGTCTTCTCCTCGCGCTTACGTTCGACAGCGAGGCAACGTAGATGCGATGAAACCAGACCCATCAAATCGCAGAGCTTTGCCCCAATCGTGAGCCATCAGAAGCTCGTACTCGCGTGCTTTAAGTACGAGCTTGCCTCGATCCCTATACTCTCAACCGCCATTGATTTCCCTCGAGAATCGAATTCGAGAAATGAATTCGAGGAACGTGATTTGAATTTCCCTTTTTTTTTATATAAACGAACTTCATTCGTTTCCTTCGAATTGATAGAAGAATGGAAGTAGAAGGATATGAGTAAAGTATACAGGCGATAGGGTTTTAAAGTTCGGCCTTGTATTTTTACTTTATTATTTTTCTTCTGAGAATTGGGTTTTGATCTTATTTCCAGCTGCGTGAACTTTAAGTGGATGAAGGAAGATGCCTTGCGTATTGAAGAAGGGATGAGGAGGTATCGTACAGGCAACTATAGTGATATGAGATGATAGAAAAAAGTTTTGACGTGAAACAAATTTGACTGTTTAAACAATGTATTAATTTGATTTAAATTTAAATTTAAATCGACTCGAATTACACAACCTAAAATCTCCACCTCCTATTGCAGCGTGCCGCTAGGCGTTTATAATGTTAAACCCATATTCCGAACACAATGGAAAAGGTTTCGAGCCCTAATTCGATCGTATGAAGAAGATAGCTTTTTAGATTCAGTCACTATATTAAATTTCCAATATAGATTTAAGCACGTTTGTATATCGTACGCTCACACAACAACTCCAAACACTACAAAAATTGAAATCTGATAATAATAAAATATTACGGATCCAATGGAACTGATTTCGTCGAATTTCGAGACTGTGCGTCAGAAGGCTGTTTATTAAATTCAATTTAAACGTTGAAATTTCAAAACTGAATAAATCACTATTAAATTTAATTTTAAAACTTCTATTATCTTCAATATCCTCAATATAAATTTTATAAGTCTTCTAATTATTTTAGTCGGCTTAAAATTCTAGATTCAATAATTTTCCCAACTTCAAATTATTTAATTCAATAATTAAATTATCGAATAAATTGTGATATTCGTTAATTCAAGTTAAAATTACTCTACTGAATATTTAAAATCATTTAAATATTCCGTTTTTAAATGCTCGAAATTTTCGGGTCGTCACAAGAAGAATAATTCGTTAATATGGACTAAATTATAAGAACACTTAATTTACAGAAAATAGGATGTAAAATAAGAAGAACTGTAACAAATTGGACTTAGACTGAAATAGACAAATTTAAGATATTTGCAAGCATAGTTATAACATGTAAAAACTAAAAAGAGAAAATAGAAGAAATTGCAAAAGTATACTTAGACCTTGGGTTAAGTTAATAAACAGAATTATAACATATAGGTTATAATTAGAGATAATAATCAAGTAGAAAGAACAGAAAAGGCTTATTTTAAGACTTAAATTAGGTTAATAAGCAAATAAAGAAGAAATAATAGAAGAGGCTTATTTTAATAACTTAGATCTTGGATTACGTTAATAAGAAAGATACAGAAGATCGGTATTGTAGGCATAACGGGGTAGTCAATGTAGAAGGTCTGTATTGTAGGTCCAACGGGGTTGTCTTTTACTGATATAGAAGTCTATATTGTAGGCCCAATGGGGTAGTCCTTTACTGATATAAAAGATCTGTATTGTAGAAATAACAGGATAGTCCTTTGTAGATATAGAAAATCGATATTGTAGGCCCAAGGGAATAGTCCTTTACAGATATAGAGGCTTATTATAAAAACTTACATTAAGTTAGTAAGAGGTCAATAAATGAATGTTCAAATCATGGGGATTTGGACAATGGGCACAACTAGACTTTGTTTGATAGATAAGACCCATACCAACAGCATTCCCTTCTAATCAGACAAGGGTGGCCTCACAGAAGCACAGGTGAGGTACGGGCATGCTTATGCTGGGGCAGTGTTTCATAAGAGGTCAACAGTAAGGAGCAACAAATAGCGTGAGCCTAATGGTGGTCGAGCATGTGGCCTCAGTGCTGGCTGATAAGTCGTTATTGGGTTCCAGGTGCTAAGTAGGTATCTATTTCATAGGGACAAACAGGGTCTAATCCGTAGTAGTAGGTGTCTATTGCGTAGGGATCAATAGGGTCTAGTCCGTGTCTTTTGCGTAGGGATCAACATGGTCTAGTCCGCATCTTTTTCATAGGGGCTAATGAGTCCAATCCGTAGTAAGCATAGAAGGGTTAGAAGGCCGATCAAAGGGTAGAATTAGGACTTCAGCCTAATTAAAGTAGGATTGGGAATTTGGCATAAGCAAAGCAGTTATCTAAGAAAAGTGAAAACAATCTAATCGAAATATCTAGTCAAAGCGAAAAGTTAAATCGTATTTTATTCCAGCTTTATCTTTTCTTTTATTTCCTTCTATACTAGAACTTTTGCAAAGTCTATTATCTTTACCTTGCTTAAAAATTGTAACGACCCACTATTTTGGACCATTCAAATCAATGATAAAACCACACATTTTGGACTTGAATAATTCAAAATAATAGATTGTAATATAATTTGGAGCAAATCAAACCAATCACAGAATCACAGACACAGAAATATCAGAATAACTTACAGCGGAAATAAAAACAACCATAGTATTTCATGAAGCTACTACAACACAGGGTCACAAAACAAGTACAAAATACCAGAGTCTGAAAGTAAATACAATAGAAATCCCAATACATATATGTTCACTAATACATAAGCTGAATAGAAATACTGAACGGAAATAGACGACAACTAGATAGATAGATAATCTCAAGTAAATCCTCTAGCTCCAGAAGATGAAATCCAAAGCTAATACTCAGGTTAACCCAAGCGTAAAGAAAAAACCCAAACAATAGAGTTAGGACGTACATACTGATACAATGTAAATCAACTCAAGTGAACTGCAATAAAAATGACCAAATAAGTTAAAGGATGCTTGGGACCGCCCATCCTTTAAGGATCCGTTAAGCTATCTACTATGTAGTAGTATACGCTATTACAATAATGTCTAAAGTAATGTATAATATATTTTAAAAACAGCATTAAGGATTTACATTTTCCAACTTAACACATTTTATATATTCCTATAGTCTATACAGTACCGTAATCTCCCCCGTACTAGGCGTCGTCAAAGGGAACTCCATAGGTATGGTACAAAACAAAATGGTATAAGGCAAGATGGGGTAGGTGACACGGCACAACTAAGCAAAGATATACCAATTGCACTTCTGGACTGGTGGTAACACATAGCGGCAGCTACCGCCCACCTCGAGCCACACTCCCAAAATCAATGGTGTACACCAACCAATCACAAAGTAATATAATGACATACAAAGAAGTGTGTCCGATCAGAGTAGCTACCTCATTAGCCCGTCGATTGCTCTTGTTTTAGCCACCTTATGCCAACTCACGGGAGTTGGGTGCATGTATCTACCTTAATAGACGTCGCCACCATCCTACTTCATTTTGTAATCTCCACCATGTACACGGTTGTTAAAGTGGTTTTCGGAGTTGGCAGAGAGTATGACAACTTCCGATCCCGGTCTCTTTAAAAACAAACGTTATTATAACCCATGGTTCTTTATTTCAAATGGTTTACATTTCAAAACAAATATTTCCATTTCAAAAGCCATTTAAACCAAATGCTATTACTCTTCCAAAAATAATGTCCATTTCAAAATTGGTAATATTTCCAAATCCATATATATATATATATATATACATATTTGTTATAGCATTTCAAAATGTAATAATTTAGAAACCATAACACTTTCAAACCATACACTTATTATAGCATTTAAAAATGTAATAAGTTAGAAACTATAACACTTTGAAATTGTTATTCCCATATAATAGCATTTTGGAAAACATTACAATTTCGGAATAATAACATTTTCAATACATAACCTAAAGTGACAAAGAATTTTTAAAACATAACTAATATAAATAGCATTTTGGAAATGCTACCAATTGTGTAACGACCCGTAATTTTCGATAATTAATTTTTGGAAATTTAATACAGAAAGAAAATAAAAATCTGTAATTTAATAATCAAATCACTAAAGTAAAGGTAACGATGTTAGTTTGATTAGAAATTGTGAATATATATTTGGAAATAATGTTTAGTTCTATTTACAATAATATGATAAGTGGAAATGAAAAAATAGGAATCAAGATTTATTAATTTAAATTTAATAATTGGATTAGTTGGGATTAAATGAAAATTAATATTTGAATATTACATAAATAGTGATTAAGATGAAATTGGGAAATATTAACGTACTATGGTATAAGCTAATGTTAATTATATCATGATTGTAATAAAAGACTTGAATAATAAGGTTTAAAAGTTAACAAATGGATTTTGGAATTTTAAATTTATAAATTTGTGAATGTAATGAAATTAAAATTTAATATTGAAATTGAGGAATTAATCAATTTTAAATCAATAGCTTAATTTGTTTAAATTATTTGCGAATGGTTAAGAAATCAAAATTGATAGAAGTTGTAAAATATAAAAATTTAAATTGGAAAGTGATTAATTAATTTAATATTAATTTATTTAATTAACTAGAAATAGCCATTTTGGCCACTGACTTGGATTTTGACGAAATTAGTTTCATCGGATCCGTAGCAGTGAATTATTTAGGATTTCAAGTTTCGTTTCCATCAGACTTGTCGTTTGATCCAACGGGCTCGAAACGCCTAGAAATCAATGAAATTGAAATCAATTGAAATCAATTTGAAATAACTTAATTTTAGCACAACTTCTTCATACGATGGAATTTGGACTTGAAACCTATTCCATTGATTATAAAATATTTTAAAACATTTATTTTGATATATGGGTTGACCCAGTTTTGTTCTGGAGTCGAAACGGGCTTTTCTGGCCATCTATGGTAAAAAAAATTTCAAACCAATCAAGCCATTTGTTCTATTTTGTTCTTCCCATATATATATATATATATATATATATATATATATATATATATATATATATCGTTATAAACCCTACCATCCTTTCCATTTCTCATTTCTGTACGTACAGAAACTTCTGTTACTCCTCTTCCTTATGGCTGAAAACTCCAGATATTACAATTCAATTCCAATTCGAAAGCCAACAATAAAAAATCAAACTCCTCAATTCCTATCAAATTCTATATGGATTCGAAGCTCTCAATCCGAACTTTGATGTTGCCGGAATTCGAGGATTAAATCTCCGTCATTCTTGGGTGTTCGATTTGGCTGTGTCCGATCGAAAAATCAATGATGCCGTTGCGTAGAGGGGGCCAAGGGGATGGCATCGGCTTGATTCGTTCGATGATTCAACGATTAGATTGGTCACAACAATTCAAATAGGGTTGGGATTTTTTATGGCGGCTGCTGGTTTTATCATCGATCGAGGCCAACGCGGGGGGAGGGGGTTCGCCGGGGTTTGCGGCCTGGAGGTGTGCCGGCGGAGAGACTAGGCGGCCTCAAAAGGCCAGCGGCGGCGCTCGGCACGAGCTCGACGACCGCAGTTCCTGGTGACGTCGCGAACTTGGAGTTGTACTAGGTTTCGAGCAAATTGCGGGAGAGGGACGTGTTCTGTAGCCGGTAACGTGGCGGCATCTCACTGGTTCGCTTTCTTTTGTTTTATTTTAAATTAACATGAAAATTTAATCTTTTAATCACGATATCTTCTTCACACGAGGTCCGTTTCACACGCAGTTTCTTGCGCTAGGATCGTATTGAAATTTCGGACATTTTGGCATAGGTTTGGACGGATTATGATACTATTCAAATTTTGGGTTTAAACTGAATTTAAATTCAATTTAAATTCAAAAGGTGAGTGTTTTAGCCCACTCACAACTTCTAAAATTTCTTATGTGTGTTAATTTAATTTCTGATGTGAATAGAAATTTATTTATGACTATTTAGCATATTTTTAATCATCATCCCGATTAAATTGAATTTATTAAATTAAATTGTTATTTAATTTATTATTGCATATAAACTGCTAGTTAAATTATTATTTAATTATTATTGCATATAAACTGCAGTTAATTGTTATTTAATTTATTATTGAATATAACTGCTAGTGAATACCTGTTGTTTATTACCTGTTCTTTGTGATGTTATTGATTAAATTGGATGATGATTGTGATAAATGTTTGATGATTGATATTGGATGAATGGATGTTGTATTTTATATTGTTATAAATTGCAAGTTGTTATGGATTTTATTTCATTTGGGATTGCGGTTTGAAATGATTTATAACCATATTTATGTTTTAAATTACAGATTGAAATTAAAATATTTGTATCGCTTGACCATAGGTTAGATAATTATACACAGACACCGCGGCCTATATATAAAAATATTTTAAAATGACTACTATGGTTTTGTAAAGAAATATATGGGTTATATAAATATTGATTTCAGATGTTATATAACTGTTATTTTATTATTGATATTTAGCTATGTGTAAATTTGTTTGGAAATATAAAATAAGCCAAATAATAAAGTTTGATTGTTTTTACATGATATGGTTAAGTACCTGTTTAAGTTATATTTTATATATAGTTTATAGTGACAAATTAAGGTTGGACGATAAATATGAAATTGGTTGGAATTAATTATTTAAGAATTATATTCGAATAAATTTGATTTGAAATTAAATAAAATTGAGGCTTTAAAGGGTATGATTCTTATAACTTGATTTTGATTTAGAGTGATTTAAATGAATATTTCAAGTATAATTAAATTTAAGGAAACATTCGGTTATTTGAAATTCGGGTTATATTTAAATTATAATGGATTTATTAAGTAAAATATTTCAAAACTAAATAATAGAAAATTAAATTGCTGAATTGTAATTATCAAACCTAATTTTGAAATTGTTGAATACTTAAGGCTTGAAATATATTGAATTTGAAAGGGTTTATTTTGTGGATCAATCGGTTGTGAAATCAATATAGTTTGGATAGTTTATTTGGAAACTGAATTGTACTGAAATTTATGATTTGGGATTTGATTAAATATAAATTGTAGAAATTCGAGTTGTGTTGGATTTGATTTGTAAAATTTAAGAAGCTATTTTAAAATATAAAGTATTTAAATATTTAGACCATTTAAGTGGTGGAAGTTATGTTTCAAAGTTATGAGTTTTAAGGTATTAGAATTTGAAAGTGTTATATTCAAGTGTTTTAATTTTGAAATGTTATAACTTTGAAAGTGCTATGATTTCCGAAAGGGATATATTTGAAATAAAAATGATATTATATTGATTTGGGTTTATTTAAATGATATCATATTGGTTTGGTTTTAAACATGGAAATGATACCGTATTTATATGGTTTTAGAATGAATATTATATTCTGGTTTTGAAGTATAAATTATTTTGAAATGACTGCGGTGTTATAATAACATTTGGTTGTTAAAGAGACCGGGATCAGAAGTTTTCATACTCTCTGCCAACTCTGAAAACCACTTTAACAACCGTGTACGTGGTGAAGATTTCAGAATGAAGTAGGATGGTGGCGGCGTTCTACTAAGGTATATACGTGGATCCGACTCCCGTGAGTTGCCATAAGGTGGCTAAAACAGGAGCGATTCCCAAGTCAAGGAGATAGCCCCTCTTATCGGACACACTCCTTCGATATTATACTCCGACTTTTTGATTGATTTGATGGCTACTTTTGATTTTTGATTTTGGGGGTGTGGCTCGAGGTGGACGGTAGTAGCTGTTATGCATTACCACTAGCCCGGATGCGTAATTGGTATATATACCCAGGCATTGCCTTGTGTGCCATGACACCTACCCTAGCATGCCTTATACGATTTTGGTTTTGTACCATACCTATGGAGTTCCCTCTGATGATGCTTAGTACAGGGGAGACTCCGATACTGTATGGACTATGGGAATATAAAAGTGCGTTAAGGTGGAAAATGTAAAGCCTTAATGCTATTTTTAATTTATATTATACTTTACTATAGACACTATTATAATAGCGTACATTACTACATAGTAGATAGTTTAATGGATCCTTAGGATATGTGAATCCCGAGCATCTCTTAAGTTATTGCACTAACTTTAGACACTGGATAGGAGATGTCAAATCTCGCAAATATCTCTGATGCCGTTCCACTCATATTTTACCGTTGATTTAACTTACATAAGATCGTTTAGTTCTAACTCGAGTGTTTTGTCTTTTCAATTCGCTCGGGTCAGTCTGAGCATTTCAGGATTCAAAGACTTTATTTCTGGAGGACGATGATAAAGATTTGTATTACTATTATTTATTTTAGTATTCCACTACATTCATATTATTCTGATGCATTATTTACTATTCTTTGGTATGTGTAACTCTGATATGTGTCGTTTGAGAATAATCAAATGTTTTGTAAAACAGCTTCATGAACTATTATTTAAATGTTATTTTCTGTCATTTCGCTGTGAGATTCTATTTTGTTTTATTTCTTTTTCTGTCTTTCTTATTTATCCCAATAACAATCCACTCTTTTGTATGGTTTGAGTCTGGCTTGTGTGGTTTATCGACGATTTAAACGTACAAAAAGACGGACCCTACATCTGGTATTAGAGCCAGGTTTAGTGATAAACCTTAGCTTTGTAGGGTCTGACTCTTTATTAATAGGGTAGTAATACCCTATGATGAGTCATTGAGAGTATATATACGAGAGAGCGTATTTGTTAGTGTTATTGTGTTAATCTGTTCCGTTTTGTATTTATAAATTCTGGTTGGTGCATAGGACGCTATGACATCAATAGGGATTTCTGAACACTTAATAGGACAGACTGACACAATATTTATTTTGAATATAGGTAAATGAAATGATTTTGCCTATTATATTTTCTATATATAAAATAAAAATTCTATAAAAGTTATATTTGGTTGTAATATATTGGTTGTTAGTTAGCGAAATTTATAAATATTGGTTGGAAATAAGATCTAAAATAAGATAATGAAATTTGGAAATTTTAGAACTTATGTTCCGGGATTTTTAAATTTCATTCAAATGATTTTGGAATATAATAATAATATTTAGAAGTACTTTCTGATATAAATATTTCTATGTAATTCAAAAGAATTGTTTTAAGGAGATTTAGAAAGAAATAAGTTTTGTACACCCCTCTCTATTGTTGGAAAATAATTTCGGTGATGAGTGCATGCATCATCGACATCCTTTTTCGAGTTTCTAAGTGGGAAGGTCACTGTAGTTGTTTTACTACAGATTTATTTTGATAAACATATATAAATTTCAAATTGTTTTAAATATGATCGGATATATAAATTGTAAGTGCATGCATCTATCTATTATTTTTAAAATGATTTGAAATTTAACCCGGTATTTGATTCTTAAGTTTCCATTAATTAATAAGTTCAATTATTATAGTGAAATGGAATGTAACTAATTAAAAATTAGAGCCTCTAATTAAAATAAGAGATAAAATGATAAGTTATAAATGGAATTAAAAGAAACTTGAAATTTGTAACCTATAAAACAAAAGCTAGGACTATTGAACATTTAATTTAGTAAAAGAAATAAGATAAACTTGTATAATTTTCAATTGCGTTCTTTAATATATATATATATATATACACACATAACTTATCGACTATAAAAAGTCAAAATGTTAAAAGAAAATGTAATGGGAAATTTTACAAGTAAAATCTGAAGTAATGAGAAGTCTTCAATGAAATTCCTTAATAAATAAGAATTTGATGTTGTAGTTGTTTTAAACTTACGTTGTAACTGAAATATTACTGTAACAAATTATGATAGAAAGTAAGCATCATACAAAAGTAATTAAAAACTTAAGTAAATGAAATTGATATGCCAAGTAACTGAATTGAATATGAATACTATGAATAAACGAAATTAAGTAATAAATGAATGAAAATAAATGAAATTGAGAAATAAATGTAAAATAAAAAGATAAATCATTATATGAATGTAATGCAATAAAATGAAAATTTGCAAGAAATAAGGGTAAATTAAGAAGATAAGTATTAATTGAATGAAAAGGAAATCAGACAACAAATGTTAGGGGATGAAAATAATAAGAATGAACTTGATCTATTATTTGAAATTGTTGTTTGTTTGGTCTGCGGTTGTTTGGGCAAGGATACTTTAAATTCGCTTGGATGTATGAACAATCTATTGAGTTTATCTAAGACTGTTGAGTAAGTGGAATACTTCATATATTTGTCATTCTATGTGATTTAAAGTTTCTTAACTCAAACAAACCAATTGTTTGTCTTACTTGGATGGTCGCTTTGTATTTGATGTGTATGCTGTTGGTTGCAATTGATTGTTGTTATATTGATTTTTTGTTGGAGGTTGAAACAACTTTAAATATTTCATTTTGTATAATTATTAACTTCCTTGGATTATATAAGTGAAATACAAGTTATGAAAGAAATTTCTATTGCTTTTTGTTTCATAAAATAAGCGTAAATTGCCCGACTAATAGGCTTGTTTTCGGATTACGGTTTATAGCGTTATTATATTGTTTTCCCGTGTTGGGATATATATTATTTTGGAAAATATATGTTGTATACTATTATATTTGATATTATATTTTCTCCCGCGCCTCTCCGTGCAAAGGAGACTCTGCTGAAATTTTCCATGAATTTTTGAAATTACAAAATTTTGGAATTTTTTTTTCAAACTTTAGTAATTTGAGTATAAAAAGATTTAATGGTTATGAAGTGGTATATTTTATTTCAATTAACTAATTCTGTAAATTTATTTGTTTATAAATTTAATAATTTTGAATTAGATGTATTGTTTACTCAATTCTTTCTTTTCCCTTCTTTTTCCTTTTCGAGGACGAAAAGTTTTGAGTGGGGGAGAGTGTAATGACCTGTAATTTTCGATAATTAAATTTCGGTAATTTAATACGGAAATAAAATAAAAATCTGTAATTAAATAATGAAATCACTAAAATGAAGACAATAATGTTAATTTGATTAGAAATTGTGAATACATATTTGGAAATAATGTTAATTCTATTTACAATAGTATGATAAGTGGAAATAAAAAGAATGGGAATCAAGATTTATTAATTTAAATTTAATAATTGGATTATTTGGGATTAAATGAAATTAATATTTAAATATTACATAAACATGGGTTAAGATGAAATTGGGAAACATTAATGTACCATGTTATAAACCAATGTTAATTATATCCTTATTGTAATAAAAGACTTGAATAATAAGGTTTAAAAGTTAACAATTGGATTTTGGAATTTTAAATTTATAAATTTCTGAATTTAATGAAATTGAAATTTAACAGTGAAATTGAGGAATTAATCAATTTCAAATCAGCAGCTAAATTTGTTCAAATTATTTGTGAATGGTTAAGAAATCAAAATTGATAGAAGTTGTAAATTATAAAAATTTAAATTGGAAAGTGATTGATTAATTTAATATTAATTTATTTGATTAACCACAAATACCCATCTTGGCCACATACTCGGATTTCGACGAAATCAGTTTCATAGGATCCGTAGCAGTGAATTATTATAGGACTTCAAGTTTCGTATCGATTGGACTTGTCATTTGATCGTGCGGGCTCAAAACGCCTAGAAATCATTGAAATCAATTGAAATTATTTGAAATAACTTGATTTTATCACAACTTCTTCATACGATGGAATTTGGACTTGAAACCTGTTCATTGATTTTAAAATATTTTAAAACATCTATTTTGATATACGGGTTGATCTGATTTTGTTTTGGGGACAAAACGGGCTTTTCGGGCCGTCTATCGTTCAATTTCCAAACCAATCAAGCTCATTTGTTCTATTTTGTTTTTCCTATATGTTTATATATCGTTATAAACCCTAGCAGCCTTTCTATTTCTCATTTCTATCTGTACAGAATCTTTTGTTGCTCATCTTCCTTAATGGCTGAAAACTCCAGATATTACATTTCAATTCCAATTCAAAATCCAACAATAAAAAATCAAACTCCTCAATTCCTATCAAATTCTATATGGATTCGAAGCTCTCGAAGAGCGCATGTCAATTTTGCTGTCCATTTTTCAATCCGGATTTTTGTGTGGCTGGAATTCGAGGATTAAATCTCGGCCGTTCTTGGGTGTTCGATTTTTCTTTGTCCAATCGACAAATTAATGATGCTGTTGTGTAGAGGGCAACAAGGGGATGGAATCGGTGTGATTCGTTCGATGATTCAACGTTTAGATTGGCCGTGAAAATTCGAATAGGGTTGGGATTTTTATGGTGGCTGCTAGTTTAATCGACGTCGAGGCCAACGGGGGGGGGGGGGGGGGGGTTCGCTTGAGTGTTGCGGCCTTGGAGTGTGCCAGCGGTGAGACTAGGCGGCCTTGAAAGGCCAGCGGCGGCGCTCGGCGCGATCTCAACGGCGGCATTTCCTGGTGACGTCGCGAAATTGGAGTTGGGCTAGGGTTCGAGCAAATTACGGGAGAGGGATGTGTTCTATAGCCGGTGATGCGGCGGCATCTCACTGATTCACTTTCTTTTGTTTTATTTTAAATTAACGTGAAAATTTAATCTTCTAATCACGATAACTTCTTCATACGAGATCCATTTCACACACGAATTCTTGTGCTAGGATCGTATTGATATTTCAGACATTTTGGCATTGGTTTGGATGGATTGTGAGACTGTTCAAATTTTGGGTTTAAATTGAATTTAAATTCAATTTAAATTCAAAAGGTGAGTGTTTTAACCCACTCATAACTTCTAAAATTTCTTATGTGTGTTAAATTAATTTCTGATGTGATTAGAAATTTATTTATGACTGTTTGGCATATTTTTAATCACCATCCCAGTTATATTGAATTTATTGAATTAGATTGTTATTTAATTTATTATTGCATATAAACTGCCAGTTTAATTGTTATTTAATTTATTGCTGAATATAAACTGCCAGTGAATACCTGTTATTTATTATCTGTTCTATATTGATGTTATTGATTAAATTGGATGATGATTGTGATAAATGTTTGATGATTGATATTGGATGAATGGATGTTGTATTTTATATTATTATAACTGCAAGTTGTTATGGATATTATTTCATTCGAGATTGCAGTTTGAAATGATATATAATCGTATTTATGTTTAAATTATGGATTGAAATAATAAATATCCGCATCACCTGAACATAGGATAGAAAATTATATACTGACATCGCGGTCTATATATAAAAATATTTTGAAATGACTACTATGGTTTTGTAAAGAAATATATAGGTTATATAAATATTGATTTCAGATGTTATATAAATGTTATTTTATTATTGATTTTTAGCTATGTGTAGATTTGTTTAGAAATATAAAAGAAGCCAAATAATAAAGTTTGATTGTTTTTATATAATATGGCTAAGTGTCTGTTTAACTTATATTATATATAGAGTTTATAATAACTTAAATAAAATTATGGTTGGAAGATAAATATGAAACTGGTTTGAATTAAATTATTTACGAATTATATTCAAATAAATTAGATTTGAAATTAAATAAAATTAAGGCTTTAAAGGGTATGATTCTTATAACTTGATTTTGGTTTAAAGTGATTTAAATGAATATTTCAAGTATAATTAAATTTAAGGAAATATTCATTTATTTGAAATTTGGGTTATATTTAAATTATAATGGATTTATTAAGTAAAATATTTCAAAACTAAATAATCGAAAATTAAATTGCTGAATTGTGATTATCAAACATAGTTTTGAAATTGTTGAATACTTTAAGGCTTGAAATATATTCAATTTGAAAGGTTTTATTTTGTGGATCAATCGGTTGTGAAATCAATATAGTTTGAATAGTTTATTTGGAAACTGAATTGTATTGAATGATTTAGGATTTGGTTAAATATAAATTGTAGAAATTCGAGTTGTGTTGGATTTGATTTGTGAAATTTAAGAAGCTATTTTATTATATAAAGTAATAAAATATTTAAACCATTTAAGTGGTGGAAGTTATGTTTCAAAGTTATGAGTTCCAAGGTATTAAAATTTGAAAGTGTTATATTCAAGTGTTCTAATTTCGAAATGTTATAACTTTGAAAGTGCTATGATTTCGGAAAGGGATATATTTAAAATAAAAATGATATTATATTGATTTGGGTTTATTAAAATGATATCATATTGATTTGATTTTGAAAATGGAGATGATATCGTATTTATATGGTTTTGGAATGAATATAACATTCCGGTTTTGAGGTATAAATTATTTTGAAATGACCTTGGTGTTATAAAAATGTTTGGTTGTTAAAGAGACCGGGATCGGAAGTTTTCATACTCTCTGCTAATTCTGAAAACCATCACTTGAACAACCGTGTACGCGGTGGAGATTCCAGAATGAAGTAGGATGGTGGCAACGTTCTAGGTATATACGTGGACCCGACTCCCGTGAGTTGGCATAAGGTGGCTAAAACAGGAGCGATTCTCGGGCGAAGGAGGTAGCCCCTTTATCGGACACACTCCTTCGATATTATACTCTGACTTTTGAATTGATTCGGTGGCCACTTTTGATTTTTGATTTTAGGGGTATGGCTTGAGGCGGGCTGTAGTAGCTGCTACGCGTTACCACTGGCCCGGATGCGTAATTGGTATCTACCCTGGCGTTGCCTTGTGTGCCGTGTCACCTATCCTAGCGTGCCGTATACGATTTTGGTTTTGTACCATACCTATGGAGTGCCCTCTGACGACGCCTAGTACGTGGGTGATTACGGTACTGTATAGACTATGGGAATATAAAAGCGTGTTAAGGTGAAAATATAAAGCCTCAATGTTATTTTTAATTTATATTATACTTTATTGTAGACACTATTAATAGCGTATATTACTAAATAGTAGATAGTTTAACGGATCCTTAGGAGATGTGAATCCCGAGCATCTCTTAAGTTATTGCACTCATGTTAGACACTGGATAGGAGATGTCAAATTTCGTAAACACCTCTGACGCCATTCCACTCATATTTTACCATTGATTTAACTTACATAAGATCTTTTAGTTCTGACTCGAGTGTTTTGTCTTTTCAATTCGCTCGGGTCAGTCTGAGCATTTCAGGATCCAAGACTTTATTTCTGGAGGACGAAGACGAAGATTTGTATTACTATTATTTATTATAGTATTCCACTACATTCATCTTGTTCCACTGTATTATTTATTATTCTCTGGTATGTGTAACTCTGATATGTATTGTATGAGAATAATCAAATGTTTTGTAAAACAACTTCATGAACTGTTATTTGATTATTATATTTTGTCATTCCACTATGAGATTCTGTTTTATTTTATTTCTTTCTCTGTTTTTATTATTTACCCTAATAACATTCCGCTCTTTTGCATGGTTTGAGTTTGATGTGTGTGGTTTATCGTCGATTTAAACGTACAAAAAGGCGAAAGCTACAAATTCTACTATAACCTTTTTAAACACCATATCTTCAATTTAACTCATAGTTATTTATTATACAAAACATATATATATTTCATAGATAGAATCTATTATTATTATTAGGTTAGAATTAAAATTCCATATTATATCAAATTTAAATGAATAAGTCATTTATCATAGATAAAATCTTTAATTTAGTTTTTAAACAATTATTTACTTATAAAATTCCAATATATCATTATATTGAAAATTGTAAATTGAAATTTCATATATTTAAAGATTTAAAATACTTAATAATTTTTACAAAACAATTATTTAAAACTTAACCATGGGTCTGTATAATATTTTCTAACATTGGTCAAGTGATACGGATATATATCATTTCAATCCATAATTTATCAAATTCCAGGTTCTACCATTTCAAACCCGCAATCCAAAGTCAAATAAAAATAAAAATCGCTTGAGCGTATCATTTCAACTCATAACTATTTTCACTATTCTAATGTCCGTTAGGGTATGTATCGTTTCAACCCATAGTGATTCTATACTAACTGGGAACTTGTAGTGTGAGAAGTAGAAAATAAAATAACATTATAGCATAACATATCATATCATATCAAGTGATGTAACAAATATATAATCAGGTTATAACATTATGAAATATCATATCACAGGCATGAATGAATTAATGTCAACACAGCATATCACTACTACAATTCACATGTCATTCTTTCACAATTATATAAGGACGAATGTAGAGAGTGATAACTCGGCTTCTAAAGTTAGAGATGGCGATTTAAGACACACGAACAAACTCCGAAAAGCACGACAAAGTTCGACAATGCACGAACTAGATTTGAGTGGATGAAGAGCCAAGATTCAAATCTTGTAAACAAACAAATACAACATATATAAGCAACTATATTATACAAAAGGTTATAAATCAAAAAATGTACAAATATAAATCAAAATAAATTAAAATGGCTTAATCAATGTAGATGGGCTCGACCACTACAAAAATGGGCTAGATCACCATCAAATAATGCTCGGCTATCATGGTATAGGAGCACATATGCTCGGCCATGACCAGAAACATACATGGCTATGGGCTGAAATGAAGTGATGGTATGCCAAAAGTTGTGTGGAAGGAAAAGAGGCAAAGGCATGTATGATCTTTAGGTTCGGCCCTATGGCTAGCATTGCTCAGCCCTATGCTAAGATCTGGATCAAGTGATGTACAGGTCAAGACGCATCAGGTCAGGGCACGTCTGGTCATCGCTAGGCATTGGGATGGAGGAACTAGTGGTGGCCGAGGAACGCAAAGAGGAAGGGGATGAATATAGTGGGTTCGCATAGAGTTTACATGGCATTTTTGGTGGTGATTTGGATCAAAGAGGTCACGGCACTTGGTGGGCATAGTGATGAGATGGTGGTGACTGATCCTAAGTGGTGGATGTGGAGAGATCGTCGGCAAGAGGAAGAGCATGGTGATGGCCGAGCTTGTAAAGGAGAACCAAAACAAAATAAAAGAGAAAAAGAAAAGAGGAAGAGAAAAACATGAGAAAACTTACTGTAATTTTTTTATTCAGTAAACGTGGATGAGAAAGAGAGACGGAGATAGAATTTTTGTACGGCTAGGGCATGGGAAGATTTTTGAACGACTAAGAAAAGGAAAAAGCCTCACTTCACATTAAAGAAATGAAACTCATGTCTCTTGGAATTTCCAAGCCCATTAGCCAAGCCCACTTGCAAACAAGTCCAAAAATCCAAATAAAATATCAAAGTCCAGGCCAAAATAAAAATAGAAATGCAATATAAAATAGAAAATAGAAAATAAACAATAAAATACTGAAAATAATCGCGTGTAAAACACTGAAGTTTATCAGATCTAAATGAATAAAACAACATTCGACAAAATGAAATGTAGAATGAATATCAGAATCAAATTCAACTTCAAAGAAAAAGATTGGAAATTTAAAATTCAAATTAAAAAAAAAAAATTCAACTAAAAGTCAAAGTTTGACCACATTTGACCAAAATATAAAATTTTCAGAAAATCATTATTTTATTTGAAAAAATAATTATAAATGAAATCCAAGACTTTATTGAAAAACTCAAAAATTCCAATTTTTAAATGATTTAAAACCAAAGTTTCAAATAAACTGAATTAAAAATATTTACAAAAATTATGGGTTGTTACACTCTCCCCCACTCAAAACTTTTCGACCTCGAAAAGGAACAAGACATGAAAACATGGAAAGATAAGATCGAAAAGCAAATACTACCTGAAACGAACAATTCTGGATTCGAAGCACGCATGCTCTCCTCCGTCTCCCAGGTACAATCCCAATTATCCATACTCCACTGCACTTGACCAGGTTAACAGATTTCCTTCTTCGCTGCTTTGTACCTCTATCGATAATACGAAGTGGCTTCCTCTCGACGGTAAGGTTTGGCTTGATATCCAAACTCTCGAAGAAAAAGGCTGGAGAATCAAAGATGGATCATGTAGATATCGAAGAAGATGCGAAAGATGGAATACATTATGCACTCCAGAAAGCTTCTCATGGAAATCTAGACGATAAACTAAGGAACCATTCCTCTCCAAGATACGGAAAGGACCAACAAACCGAGGAGCAAGCTTCCCCCTTCGACCAAACTGAATCAAACTCCTTAAGGGAGATACCTTAAGAAAAACCAGATCACCAACAGAAAACTCCAAACTCCTCCTATGCCGATCAGCATACTTCTTCTACCTATCATGAGAACTCCTCATCTTTCTCTTAATCTCCTCAACCTTCTCAGAGGCCTCCAAAATCATATCAGGACCAAGAACCAAACGATTACCGGATTCATTCTAGCAAGATAGAGATCTGCAAGGTCTTTCGTAAAGAGCAGCTAATGGAGACGTTGCAATACTAGCCTGAATTCAAAGACGAAATGTGATAAATAAAATATTAAGATAAGTTTAAAAATAGAAGAGTGAAAATATACCTGATAACTGTTGTTATAGGTGAATTCAACAAGATGAAAATGATCTTCCCAAGATCCTCCATAATCAAGAACACAAGCACGAAGATGATCCTCCAAAATCCGATTCACACTTTCCATTTGACCGTCGGTCTACGGATGGTAAGCAACGCTAAGATTCATGTGAGTACCCAAATGATACCTGAAAAGCTTTCCAAAACTCACTGGTAAACATTGGATCTCTATCACAAAGAATACTGATAGGCACAATATGAAGACGAACAATCTCCTTCCTATAGATCTCAAACAAACTAGAAGTAGAACGAGTAGAATTGACCAGAATGAAATGAACCGTCTTGGTCAATCTATCCACAATAACCCAAATACTCTCATTACCCCTCCTAGTTCTCTGTAATCCATCAATAAAATCCATAGAAATCTGCTCTCATTTCCAATTTGGAATCTCAAGAGGCTGCAATAAACCAGGGGTCTTCTGATGATCGCCTTGACTTACCGACAAGTCGCACATCTACTAACAAAGATAGAGATATCTCGCCTCATACCTCTCCTTCAATAAAGCTTCTTCACATCCTAGTACATTTCGTCACACCAAGATGAACAGAAAGTTTGGATCAATGATTTTCCCGAAGTGACTCTTGCCTCAATCCATCAACATTTGGGACACAAATCCAATTATTAATCCTCAAAACCCTTCTATCATCGATCTGAGCTCCACGACCATTCTGACTACTACCACTAACTCTGCTATGAACACTCTCCTTGATCAATCTAATAATCCTATCCTCATCCTTCTTAGCAATGATACTATCCAAAAGAGGAGAAGAAAAAAATAAGCTGATACAACATAGCCTTTTTCCGACTCAAAGCATCAGCTACAACATTAGCTTTCCCAGGGGTATAGCTAATGTCGAGATCATAAGAAGAAAGGAACTCAAGCCACCTAACCTACCGCTGATTCATATCCTTCTGGGTGAAGATATACCTCAAAGATTGATGATTAGTAATGAACTCAAACTTAGCACCCAAAAGTTAACGCCTCCAAAGCTTCAAAGAAAAAACCATAGCAAGCAATTCCAAATCGTAAGCTGCATATTTGGCTTCATGTATCTTCAACTGGCGACTGGTATAAGCAATGACCCCTCCCATCTTGCATCAGAACAGCTTACAAACCCTTATGACTAGCATCAGTGTATACCATTAATCCCTCATTTCCATTTGGAACGGTAAGCATCGGTGCGGAAGTAAGCTTATGCTTCAACTCATTGAATACATCTTTACACTTATCATTCCATATAAACTTAGAATTCTTAAGAGTCAAAGTAGTGAGAGGTGCAGCAATTAGAGAAAAATTCTCAATGAATCTCCGATAATAACCAGCAAGGCCCAGAAAACTACGAATATCAGATGGAGTCCTAGGAGTTTTCCAATCCTGTAACAGAATAGGGAGAAATAAGGACCACAGAAAATAACATGATCAAATCACAGAAAGAAAAGAAAATAAAACTTACATTGATCGTAGCGATCTTAATTGGATCAACAGAAACTCCATTACTAGAAACAATATATCCAAGGAATCGGACTTCATCTTTCCAGAAATGGCATTTCGAGAATTTAGCTTTCAACTGATGATTCCTTAGAGTCCCCAGAACAAAGATCAAATGGGATTTATGATCCTCCTCAGACTTAGAGAAAACAATAACATCATCGACAAAGACTAGAACAAATTTATTAAGCACATCACGAAACACACGATCATCAAATCAACAATGAAAGCTGGGGCAGTAGTCGAACCAAAAGGCATAACTAACCATTCATAGAAACCATTCTCAATACGGAAAGCAGTCTTGGGAATACATTCCTCAGCAACTCTGAGCTGGTGAAAACCTTTGGCATGATCAAGCTGAGAGAAAACTGTTACTCCATGGAGCTGATCAAAAATATCATTGATGCGAGGCATAGGATATCTTTTCCTCATATTGAGCTTGTTCAGCACCCTTTAATCAACACACACCCTCAAAGAACCATCAGACTTAATGACGAAAACCACCGCTGCTCCCCATTTTGAATGGCTAGGTCTGATCAAACCTTTGGAGAAAATGTCCCCAATTTGCTTCCTTAACTCAACCTTCTCACGGGGTGCCATTTTTCTAGAAGGAAAAACTACAAGTCCAGCTCTAGGAATAAGATCAATATGGAATTCAATTTCCCTTTTGGGAGGTAAAGAAGTGACTTCACCAAATACATCGGGATAGAGTTTGGCCACAGGAGTAGAATCAAGATCATCCGGCGAAGTGTCAAGAGAATAGATAAAAATGCCGGCATAATCCTGAGGCATGCAACACTGAATCACCGAAGAATCACCTTTATGACCAACAAGAGAAACAGTTAGGGTTTTACAAGAGATAGCAGCTTCATGCTTCTTCAGCCAATCACCTCCAAGCAATAGATCAAAAGCATCAAAACCTAGAACATAGAAATCACCAGAAAAACAATAACCAGAATAGAAGAGCTTCACCCTTCTACAAATCCTACTAAGGTTCAAGGGACCACCAATAGGATTTGAAACACACAAATGTTCAGAAGCAAACTCAGGGAAAAGAAGATGCTCAAACTTATCACAAAGATTGTGACGACCCGCCTTTCTCAACCCAGAAAGATGTTTCATCATTAAGAAAGAAATGGATAGAAATAGAAAAGAATAGAAAGAAAGAACAACAACATCAGAATCTTACAGCGGAATGGAACAAAATATAATACATCACATAACTATTACATAGTTATACATACATCAGAATCATACAATATCACATAACAGGACTGTCATATACATATATGTCCATACATACATCCAAAATAAAGCATCACTAACTACACAGCGGAACTCCATATATAGATACATACGTCTGGTCTTCTCCCCAAAATAGCTCCTCCAGAAAATCAACACTTCCAATACCTATCACTTGGCTACTCGTATAAATTTGAGTACCCAAGAGTTTATGAAAACACAAATTATAAACTCCGGGTCAGACATGGGTCTGGTATGGGTAAACAGGTTAAAATTGCTTAACTTTAAAAATCATTTGAAAATAAAGGTATCACGTAAGACTCCCCATAAATAAATACGGGTAAGTTTTTACCTTACGCTAACCAAAACATTTTATAGGAAATTCTGTGATATTATAATAGTGTCTAGGGTTTTCAAGTAAATAGAAAATAGCCGAAATTGTTACATTCATTAAATTCCAGCTACTAGCCACAGAAGTGGGTAATACAAATCAAAACCGTAGGGTCTCGTAGGGAAAATGGCTTTCCAACAATGGCAGGGCTACTGGGGTACCGCCCGTCACAGTACGGGGCCTAGATCACCGTACCGAGGATTACTCCCTTCATCCCCTGCAACACAAGGCCGGAACCATTCCTTACTGAATAGTCCATAACAAGATAACCCCGCAGTTGTGGCCAACAACTGCTCAGAAAGCCGAAATAAAAAGGGAAATCTAGACAGGGGAAAATCTTGTCCTGCTTGGGCATGACCCACCTAACCTTACTGCATCTCCCCTGTTTTACCCATTCCCGGTTGATGAGGCTTGAGGTTACGATTACCTTTAAAGAACATATCACTTAGAATGCTCATCGCCTGCCTGACGATGTGTTGTAAGCATTCAATCCATACAAGTTCGTTCCGGGTTCGAACGAAACCGAAGGCATTATCTCGTTACACTCATTTCGGAATCACCCTCAGAGTTAACGACGATAACCCTTGCATTCTGAAACACCATCTCGATCTCCATCTGATAAGTTACGACCTATCGTTTAATTTGGATCGATGTGGTTTTCGGAGAATCAAGATTGATTCTTCCGATCCCGGTCTCATCGGATCCAAACGCCATTTTAAGGGCCAAGCTGTCTATTTAACTTAACAGTTTAATTAAATATCAGAAATTAACATAACAGATATATCGGATAAATCATACACAGTTATCACAGATATCCATAATATATAACAACATATCATAGAAAAATCATCACAGATATCAAGGTCAATCAAACATAATTATCAATGCATACCAATCAGTTTGGTTTTACTTAATTGATTGCTTAAGAATAAACTATTTTATTTTATTTAATTAATTTTCTGATTAATTAACTTATTAATGAATAATTAATTAATTAGTTGTCGTTAATCATCAATTTATTAATTTATTAATTACTAACTTTTATTCATTAACTGGTATTTAATCACTCGGTTAATTAGTTGATTCTTACTTATTAATTATTAACTTACTTAATATAAATTAATTACTTATTTAATTCTCACGAATTACTTTAATTAATCAATTATTATTAATTTAATTAATCATATAATCTTTAATTAAACACTTAAGTTAAACACCATTTATTAATCCTTTAATTAAATTTCTTAAGTTGAAAAGATTAATCACAAGATTAATTTCTAACCATAATTAAATTTATAGTTAGAAATTTAATTATAAGTATAAAATGATTTACATCCTAATTTGCTTAATACTAATTAATGACCTTTTTCAAACCTTACTTTTAGATAAACAATAAATCAATTATTTACCAAAAGTTAACTAATATTATTTACTGTTTAAACCTTGTAAAACTAAAACAAAAGGGGATTAGGCAAATATATTTTGGAAGCGGACCCGAGGTAACTCCTTTTTTTCTCGTGACGAACTCGAGTTTTCCCCCCTACTCTCCCGTGTCTCTCCCGTGCGTCCCTCTCTCTCACTCTCTCTTCTTCTTCCCAGTTTACCTTCTTCTGATTTTTTTTAGTTAAAGTAAAACTTAAAACTGCAGTTGCCTGACACACTCACGCACGATCCTAACTCGAGTCAGCTGACCATTCTACTCGAGTACCCACTCGAGCATCATACGCACGAAGTCACTCACGACTCACGGACACACTTCCGCCACCGTGCACGTGCACGGTGGTACGCTTGGCCTACGGCGCCCCGCGACAGCACTCACACGTCACACATCTTCCACTCGTACGAAATCGAGACCCAGTTTTCAATTTCACGTTGAAAACAAAAATATGACCTGAATGCTCAAGCATACGACAACAAACCCCCACCGTCAAAACCCTTCGTGCGGCCACCACCCATCACCGTAGGCGATGAAACTCCACCAGTACGTCGCTCATAACCTCCTCTAACTCCACCAAAAATCGCAACCCACTCGGTTACATGATGATACCGCAATCACGATTTTACAGAGCCTGAAAAAAATATGGGCTTAAACCCTACTTGTGATTCAAACACAAAACATATGCATTCGAAAAATAAATTGACATTTTTTAGAATCAATTAGTTTAAAATCGTGCTTCCTGTTGATTTACCGAAGTTAAAATTAACTAAATCTCCTAAAATTGACAAAAATCCATTTTCGATTCAATTTAAAACTGCTCTTTCGATCCTTGCTTAAAAATCAAGATTTTTATGTTAAAAATCATAATTATGTTTATGGAAACTAAATATACTATTGAATTTACAATTTTCAACCTTTGAATTTTAAACTTTGATTTCCTTTTTTACCTGTAGTTTGAAAATACAGAGTTAATAACATACTGTTAAACTTTAAACATGTTTTGCAAGCTTTGTTCATATAAACAAACTCAAATTAGCTTACTACCAAGTTCAAATGGTTATATAAATAAGTTTTGTAAATTTATTTGCTTTATTTTGTAAAAACTTGAAATACTGATCAACAACAACTATGCAAACTTCCAGTGCAAACAACATATACAGAATAGTATGTTTAAACTTCATCAACACATATCATTAAGAAGAAAATATGCAAGCTAAAGTTGAAATTGGTTTTGTTTACTCACCTGATCAAATTTGAACAGAAGGTATGTAGAAGAAGACACTGCAAAAGAAGCTTTCCTGAAACCCTCTCTTTGTTTCTTCTTTTCCTTAGTTTGTTTTTCAGTTTTTCTTCTTTTTAGTTTAGGTTTTGTTCAGTGTAAATAGATAATCTGAAAGTTTATAGGTGATATATATAAGTTAAAGCTACTTAACAATAGGTTGTATTTGGCCAATTCCATCTGCATTGTCATTTACTCTTTTAATTGGTTAAGATAACACACTGCAGAAAGAAATGATATAGGAGAATTTCGGCTGTGTACTAGTTGAACAAGAAGTTAGGCTAATTAATGCTTATGTTTTTAATTATGATAGCAAATAATTAATGGTTTACTGACAGTTGAAATTTGTACAAAGATATTTATGTTACTTACTTTGTTGTACAAGATACTTATCATTATTTCGGCCAAACCTGTTTAGTAAGATACAGGTTTTTAATTTTTTTATTATCATCTATGAAGTGGGAACTTGTTTTATTATATTGAAGTGGACTTTGTTTTCTTATGCCTGAATGTTTTCATTTGTTAAGTATAACCTGTCTTGTTTCTTTGCATTATTTATTTGCACATACAGGTTATATTTTTTTCAAACTTTTCTGCTATGATTGCTTAAAAGTGATTGTTAACATATTGATTTATTTATATTGATAGTTATATTTTATATGAAATCGTATACTTGTTCAAATGATGTTTTTAACATTTTATTTAAGGATGTTGTGTTGTACAATTTGAATTTTGAAGATCAATGTTTGACTAAAATACTTGTATTTATATATTTCAAATTATAATTTATATTTGTAAATTTATGTTACTTTGATTACATCTTATAATTTATGGTTGTGTTTTATACTAATTTTGTATGTTTATACCTATATTGTTTTGCACTCCCATGTTTGTTTATTTTAAAGCTTATCATTTTAAAAATTAAAATTGTATTCATATGTATTTTATCAAATATCAAAATAATGAATCTTTGATTTGATTCTATTGAATAATACAAATTTTGTTTAAGGGTTTTGAAGCATTAAATTTTAAATTTCAAATCAAAATTTCCTTTTACAAACATATATAACTGTTAAATATCCAAGATCTCATCAATTTAAACATTGGCAAGCTTATATTTAATTTAAATTAGATTAAATATTTATTAAAATATATCGTCAAAATTCCGGGTCGTTACATTCCTCCCCCCTTAAAAGAATTTCGTCCCCGAAATTTGAACAACAGTAAATTCAAAAGCTTTTATATTAACAATCCAAACATACATATCATTCATACAATAGCAAACAAACAAACAGTCTACTCTCACAAACATCACTAGTTATCCGAACATAAATCCGGATAAGCACTCCTAAAACTATCGAGAGTTTCCCAGGTACAATCTCTGGGATCCTCACTCCATTGCACCTTAACGAGTTTCACCACTTTGTTCCTGAGTTGCTTCTCGTCTCGGTCCACAATCTGAACTGGATTTCTGACTACGGTTAAATTGGGTTCCACTTCCAAATCTTCTTGAATTACCGGTTCCACAACCAGTGAGGGATCATGAACAAATTTCCTCAAATGCGATATATGAAACACATTGTGAATCTCAGACATCCGCTTTGGCAATTCAATCCTGTAGGCCACAGTTCCAATTCTCTCCAACACTCGGAATGGTCCAATGTATCTCGGAGCAAGTTTTCCCGTCTTTCCGAATCTTATAGCACCTTTAATTGGGGAAACTTTAACAAAAACCAAGTCTCCGATCTCAAATTCCAATGGCCTTCGTCTTCTATCTGCATATTTCTTCTGACGATCTTGAGCAGCTTTCATTCTTTTCTTGATATGCTCAACCTTCGCAGAAGCTTCTCGAATAAGATCGGGTCCGAGCACAAGACGATCCTTCGATTCAATCCAACAAGATGGAGATCTACACGGTCTTCCGTATAAAGCTTCATAAGGAGCCATCTTAATACTTGCTTGATAACTGTTATTATAAGAAAATTCCACTAAATGAAGATGGTCCTCCCAAGATCCTCCAAAATCTAAAACACAAGCCCGTAGCATATCCTCAAGAATACGATTCAGCCTCTCTGTCTGTCCGTCCGTTTGAGGATGATAGGCTGTACTTAATCTCAAATCTGTTCCCATCGCTGATTGCAGAGCTACCCAAAATTTGCTAGTGAAAATAGGATCACGATCACTTACTATGCTAAGTGGGACACCATGCAATCTAACTATCTCTTTCAGGAAAATTTCTGCCAAAGAAACTGCAGTACGGGTTGCCTTAACTGGTATAAAATGGGCACCCTTATTAAACGATCCACAATAACCCATATACCGTCATTTCCTTTCCTGGTTCTAGGCAAACCATCAATAAAATCCATCGAGATCATTTCCCATTTCCAATTCGGAATTTCCAGAGGTTGCAATAACCCGGTAGATTTCTGTTGATCACCTTTCACTTGCTGACAAATGGCACAACTGTTCACAAAAGCAGCTACATCCTCCTTCATGCCCTTCCACTAAAAGACTCTCCTCATGTCTTTGTACATCTTCGAGATTCCAGGATGAATATTCAATTTGGAACAATGACTTTCTGATAAAACTTCCTGCTTCAACTCCTTGTCATTCGGAACACAGATTCTCCCGTTGATCCTTAGTGCTCCTTAGTCATCAATGTAAAAACTGGGACACTGACCCTTCCTGACTCTTTTGATGATCCTCCTCAACATCTTATCAGATTCTTGCTTGCTTGATATCCTTTCAATGAGAGATGGAACCACTTCCAGAAGAGATAAAACCGCGTTCCTACTGAGAGCATCAGCTACGACATTCGCTTTCCCCGGAGTGTACAGAATATCCAGATCATAGGATGCAAGAAATTCAACCCATCGCTGCTGTCTCAGATTAAGGTCTTTTTGAGAGAATAAATATTTCAACGGTTTGTGATCTGTGAACAATTCGAATTTCTCTCCTAAAAGATAATGTCTCCAAATCTTCAGAGCAAAAACAATGGCTAGCAACTCAAGATCATGCGTAGCATAGTTTTTCTCATGAGGCTTCAACTGTCGACTAGCATATGCAATAACCCTTCCGTTCTGCATCAGAACTGCTCCCAAACCCACAATACAAGCATCAGTTTAAACCTCGAATTTGCTCGTCCCATCCGGAATAGCAAGTACTGGTGCACTAGTGAGCCTTATCTTCAATTCCTGAAAAGCTTCTTCACATTGTGGCGTCCACTTGAATTTCGTTCCTTTCCTGGTCAGCTTAGTCAGATGCAAGAAATCTTGGAATAATCTCTAATAAATCTCTTGTAGTAGCCAGCCAATCCTAGAAAACTGCGAACTTTCGTCGGTGTCTCTGGCTGTTTCCACTTCAACTTTCGCTGGGTCTACAGAAATGCCTTCACCCGAAACAATGTGCCCTAAAAATTTAACTTCCGATTTCCAGAAATGACACTTTGAAAACTTCGCCTTTAGCACATTCTTTCTCAGAGTCTCCAATACAATCCTCAAATGCTCCCTGTGCTCTTCTTCGGATTTGGAATAGACCAAGATATCATCAATGAATACCAGCACAAACTTATTCAACACATCCCTAAAGACTCGGTTCATGAGGTCAACGAAATAAGCAGGAGCGTTGGTTAATCCGAACGGCATAACCAACCACTCATAGAAACAATTCGGTCCCCTAAATGCAGTCAAGGGATTACTGTCTTCAGCTACCCTCAACTGATGGAAACCTGTAGCAAGATCTAATTGAGAAAAGGTAGAAGCACCATGCAACTGGTCAAAAAGATCATCGATGCGAGGAAGAGGATATTTATTACGGATAGTCACTTTGTTCAATTCTCTATAATCCACACAGAACCTCAGTGATCCATCCGATTTGGTCACAAACACCGCCGCTGAACCCCAACAAGAAAAACTAGGTCTAATCAATCCCTTCTCTAAAAGATCCTGCGTCTGCTTAATCAACTCTTCTCTTTCCCTGGGAGCCATTCTCCTAGTGGGTTGAATCACTGGCACAACTCCTGGAATCAAATCAATACGGAACTCTATTTCTCGATGTGGTGGCAAACACTTAACTTCTTCAAAAACATCAGAAAAATCTTGAACCACATCGATGTCTTCAACACTCTCTTCAGATGTCTCCATTCCATGCAGAAGACTGCTCAAGTGAATTCCAGAATTATCACACGACACTCTGGCAATTCTACCCAGATCAGTTTCCAACGAAACTGTTCTCTCATCACAATTCAAGACGGCTTTATACTTATCCAGCCAATCCATACCCAAAATAAGATCAAATCCCCTAAAATTCAACACATACGGGTCGCAAGAAAAACTGTGGGATAGATAAGAGATCTTCAAGTCCTTACAAATAGAGTCTAATTTGGTCACCCCTCCTATAGGATTAGACACCAAGATAGAACTATCTACTGAACTAGGGGTAAGAGAAAACTTTTCAACAGAGTCCAAAGAAATAAAACTCAAGGAAGCACCCGAATCAAACAAAACTCTAATATATTTTCCATTTAAAAGTAAAGTACCTTCTAATACTCCTTTGCCCATCGAAGAAGAAGATGGCCCGGCTTCCAAAGCAAAACTTTATTCTGAGGTGCTCTCTGTAGAAGTGGACAGTTCTTGATCATGTGTCCTGGCTGATGACAATTAAAGCACAATGATTTCTGAACCATAGCTGATCCTGAGCCACTCTGGTGCGGTTGCTGTTGTTGCTGCTGGAATCCCTTCCTAGGACACTTATTTGCCAAATGCCCTTCCTGATGACAAATGTAGCACTTTCGGGGTCCGTTGTTATTCCCAGGTTTCTTCTTATTCGGCTTCCTCCATTTGGGATCAAACTTTCGCTTATTCGAATTAGTGAAATTCCCACTTGAAGCTGCAACTGGATCCACCGGCTTCTTACTCATCAAACTTTCATACCTCAATGCCATATCAATCAAATCAACAAAAGATCCCTTCAGAACACTGTCAATTTCCCATGGAATTCAGGTCTCAACCCTTGCACAAATTTCTCATTCTTTTTTAGAGGAGTATCGATGAGTTCTGGACCATAACAAGAGAGTTCGTTGAATCTAGTTTCATACTCCGAAATAGACATACTACCCTGCTTCAAATACAGAAAATCCTGATACAATTGGGTTCTCCCTGCCATCGGCACATACTTCTCTTCAAACAACTCCTTGAATCTATCCCAAGAAATATCATCCTCAGAAATATTTGAAATAGTTGAATCCCACCATGCCGCTGCACCACCTTGCAACTGCCACGATGCCATATGCCTCTTACGCTCATCAGACAATCTCATGCTCTTGAAAATACGTTCACAAGAGCATAGCCAGTCCTGAACTTCAATTATTGACTCCGAACCTTTGAATGGTTGACCTCCAAGATGTTTGAAATCCTTGCATAAGGCTGCAAAGCTAACTTGAGAAGGTACTGGATTGACAGCCTCACTAACATTCTGACTCCGTCCATTATCTGTAGAAGTACCGGCCCTAACTCTGCCTCTTCTTCCTGAACTCATGTCGGTCACCTGAACAGGTAACTCAACCATTAAGATATATATATATATATATATATATATAATATTATATGAAAATACAAATACGCACTCTCAAGAGAAATATAACACAAGAGCCTAGGTACTCACTTTACCTAGCGCTCTGATACCAACTGTGACGACCCGCCTTTCTCAACCCAGAAAGGCGTTTCATCATTAAGAAAGAAAGGGATAGAAATAGAAAAGAATAGAAAGAAAGAACAACAACATCAGAATCTCACAGCAGAATGGAACAAAATATAATACATCACATAACTATTACATAGTTATACATACATCAGAATCATACAATATCACATAACAGGACTGTCATATACATATATGTCCATACATACATCCAAAATAAAGCATCACTAACTACACAGCGGAACTCCATATATAGATACATACGTCTGATCTTCTCCCCAAAATAGCTCCTCCAGAAAATCAACACTTCCAATACCTATCACTTGGCTACTCGTAAAAATTTGAGTACCCAAGAGCTTATGAAAACAGAAAATATAAACTCCGGGTCAGACATGGGTCTAGTATGAGTAAACAGGTTAAAATTGCTTAACTTTAAAAATCATTTGAAAATAAAGGTATCACGTAAGACTCCCCACAAATAAATACGGGTAAGTTTTTACCTTACGCCAACCAAAACATTTTATAGGAAATTCTGTGATATTATAATAATGTCTAGGGTTTTCAAGTAAATAGAAAATAGCCGAAATTGTTACATTCATTAAATTCCAGCTACTAGCCACAGAAGTGGGTAATACAAATCAAAACCGTAGGGTCTCGTAGGGAAAATGGATTTCCAACAATGGCAGGGCTACTGGGGTACCGCCCGTCACAGTACGGGGCCTAGATCACCGTACCGAGGAATACTCCCTTCATCCCCTGCAACAGAAGGAAGGAACCATTCCTTATTGAATAGTCCCGAACAAGATAACCCCGCAGTTGTGGCCAACAACTGCTCACAAAGCCGAAATAAAAAGGGACATCTAGACAGGGGAAAATCTTGTCCTGCTTGGGCATGACCCACCTAACCTTGCTGCATCTCCCCTGTTTTAGCCATTCCCGGTTGATGAGGCTTGAGTGTACGATTACCTTTAAAGAACATATCACTTAGAATGCTCATCGTCCGCCTGACGATGTGTTGTAAGCATTCAATCCATACAAGTTCGTTCCGGGTTCGAACGAAACCGAAGGCATTATCTCTTTACACTCATTCTGGAATCACCCTCAAAGTTAACGACGATAACCCTTGCATTCTGAAACACCATCTCGATCTCCATTTGATAAGTTACGACCTATTGTTTAATTTGGATCGATGTGGTTTTCGGAGAATCAAGATTGACTCTTCCGATCCCGGTCTCATCGGATCCAAACGCCATTTTAAGGGCCAAGTTGTCTATTTAACTTAACAGTTTAATTAAATATCAGAAATTAACATAACAGATATATCAGATAAATCATACACAGTTATCACAGATATCCATAATATATAACAACATATAACAGAAAAATCATCACAGATATCAAGGTCAATCAAACATAATTATCAATGCATACCAATCAGTTTGGTTTTACTTTACTTGATTAATTGCTTAAGAATAAACTATTTTATTTTATTTAATTAATTTTCTGATTAATTAACTTATTAATGAATAATTAATTAATTAGTTATCATTAATCATCAATTTATGAATTTATTAATTACTAACTTTTATTCATTAACTGGTATTTAATCACTCGGTTAATTAGTTGATTCTTACTTATTAATTATTAACTTACTTAATATAAATTAATTACTTATTTAATTCTCATGAATTACTTTAATTAATAAATTATTATTAATTTAATTAATCATATAATCTTTAATTAAACACTTAAGTTAAACACCATTTATTAATCCTTTAATTAAATTTCTTAAGTTGAAAAGATTAATCACAAGATTAACTTCTAACCATAATTAAATTTATAGTTAGAAATTTAATTATAAGTATAAAATGATTTACATCCTGATTTACTTAATACTAATTAATGACCTTTTTCAAATCTTACTTTTAGATAAACAATAAATCAATTATTTACCAAAAGTTAACTAATATTATTTACTGTTTAAACCTTGTAAAAATAAAAGAAAAGGGGATTAGGCAAATATATTCTGGAAGCGGACCCGAGGTAACTCCTTTTTTTCTCGTGACGAACTCGAGTTTTCCCCCCTACTCTCCCGTGTCTCTCCCGTGCGTCCCTCTCTCTCACTCTCTCTTCTTCTTCCCAGTTTATCTTCTTCTCATTTTTTTATAGTTAAATTAAAACTTAAAACCGCATTTGCCTCACACACTCACGCACGATCCTAACTCGAGTCGGCTGACCATTCTACTCGAGTACCCACTCGAGCATCATACGTACGAAGTCACTCATGACTCACGGACACACTTCCGCCACCGTGCACGTGCACGGTGGTGCGCTTGGCCTACGGCGCCCCGCGACAGCACTCACATGTCACACATCTTCCACTCGTACGAAATCGAGACCCAGTTTTCCATTTCAGGTTGAAAACAAAAATATGACCAAAATGCTCAAGCATACGACAACAAACTCCCACTGTCAAAACCCTTCGTGCGGCCACCACCCATCACCGTAGGCGATGAAACTCCACCAGTACGTCGCTCATAAGCTCCTCTATCTCCACCAAAAATCGCAACCCACTCGGTTACATGATGATACCGCAATCACGATTTTACAGAGCCTGAAAAAAATATGGGCTTAAACCCTACTTGTGATTCAAACACAAAACATATGCATTCGAAAAATAAATTGACATTTTTATAGAATCAATTAGTTTACAATCTTGCTTCCTGTTGATATACAGAAGTTAAAATTAACTAAATCTCCTAAAATTGACAAAAATCCATTTTCGATTCAATTTAAAACTGCTCTTTCGATCCTTGCTTAAAAATCAAGATTTTTATGTTAAAAATCATAATTATGTTTATGGAAACTAAATATACTATTGAATTTACAAATTTCAACCTTTGAATTTTAAACTTTGATTTCCTTTTTAACCTGTAGTTTGAAAATACAGAGTTAATAACATACTGTTAAACTTTAAACATGTTTTGCAAGCTTTGTTCATATAAACAAACTCAAATTAGCTTACTACAAAGTTCAAATGGTTATATAAATAAGTTTTGTATATTTATTTGCTTTATTTTGTAAAAACTTGAAATACTGATCAACAACAACTATGCAAACTTCCAGTGCAAACAACATATACAGAACAGTATGTTTAAACTTCATCAACACATATCATTAAGAAGAAAATATGCAAGCTAAAGTTGAAATTGGTTTTGTTTACTCACCTGATCAAATTTGAACAGAAGGTATGTAGAAGAAGACACTGCAAAAGAAGCTTTCCTGAAACCCTCTCTTTGTTTCTTCTTTTCCTTAGTTTGTTTTTCAGTTTTTCTTCTTTCTAGTTTAGGTTTTGTTCAGTGTAAATAGATAATCTGAAAGTTTATAGATGATATATATAAGTTAAAGCTACTTAACAATAGGTTGTATCAGGCCAGTTCCATCTGCATTGTCATTTACTCTTTTAATTGGTTAAGATAACACACTGCAGAAAGAAATGATATAGGAGAATTTCGGCTGTGTACTAGTTGAACAAGAAGTTAGGCTAATTAATGCTTATGTTTTTAATTATGATAGCAAATAATTAATGGTTTACTGACAGTTGAAATTTGTACAAAGATATTTATGTTACTTACTTTGTTGTACAAGATACTTATCGTTATTTCGGCCAAACCTGTTTAGTAAGATACAGGATTTTAATTTTTTTTTATCTATGAAGTGGGAACTTGTTTTATTATATTGAAGTGGACTTTGTTTTCTTATGCCTGAATGTTTTCATTTGTTAAGTATAACCTGTCTTGTTTCTTTGCATTATTTATTTGCATATACAGTTCATATTCTTTTCAAACTTTTCTGCTATGATTGCTTAAAAGTGATTGTTAACATATTGATTTATTTATATTGATAGTTATATTTTATATGAAATCGTATACTTGTTCAAATGATGTTTTTAAAATTTTATTTAAGGATGTTGTGTTGTACAATTTGAATTTTGAAGATCAATGTTTGACTAAAATACTTGTATTTATATATTTCAAATTATAATTTATATTTGTAAATTTATATTACTTTGATTACATCTCATAATTTATGGTTGTGTTTTATACTAATTTTGTATGTTTATACCTATATTGTTTTGCACTCCCATGTTTGTTTATTTTAAAACTTATCATTTTAAAAATTAAAATTGTATTCATATGTATTTTATCAAATATCAAAATAATGAATCTTTGATTTGATTCTATTGAATAAGACAAATTTTGTTTAAGGGTTTGAAGCATTTAATTTTAAATTTCAAATCAAAATTTCCTTTTACAAACATATATAACTGTTAAATATCCAAGATCTCATCAAAACATTGACAATCTTATATTTAATTTAAATTAGATTAAATATTTATTAAAATATATCGTCAAAATTCCGGGTCGTTACAAAGATCTACAGAAATAAAGCTATAGGAAGCTCCAGTACCAAATAAAACATGCACAGGCAAATTAAATAAAGAAAAGGTGCCCTGAAGAGTACCTTGGGTATCACTAGGAGTAGGAGCAGGTGCAAGAGCAGGTGGAACAGGTGAAGAAGCAGAGGTAACAGTAAAGATACCAGAAGGCTTGCTCTTCTGCTGAGTAGGACAATTGTTCTTGAAATGGCTAGACTGTAGACAAATATGTTAAAGATCACGCCTAGTCAACTGAGATGGAGGAACAACAGTAGCAACTAAAGTAGGACAACTATTAGCATAGTGTCCCTTCTGATCACACCTGAAGCAAGTAATGGAAGATAGGTCAACAGGCTACCTTTGAGAAGAAGAAGATCACAAACCTGGAGTCTTGTTCCAATTCTTCTTCTATTGATGAAAGTTAGGCTTTCTCTTCTTAGGATTACTAGAGAAAGACTGAGATGAAGTGGCACGAGCAACTACAGGATCCTTAGAAGTAGGAATCTCATATCTAATGTCCATATCCATCGGACTAGTGCAAGGACTAAGCACATGAGCTATGAGATGAACATAAAACTCCGGGTGAGCACCAGCTATGAACTTTTCATTCTTCTTGAGAGGAGTGTCAATCAGATTAGGGCCAAACTTGGAAAGTTCATTGAACATCCTCTCATACTCAACGAATGACATATCACCTTGCTTAAGATCCATGAACTCTCGATAAAGCTGAGACTTCCCTGCTTTGGGCATCCACTTCACAATAAAAGCATCCCTAAAGCATGATAACGAAACATGAGAAAGATTTCTAAAGAGAAAACTGAACCAAATTCAAAAGAAACAGGAGATGATACCTAAACTGCTCATAAGAAATGTCAGCCTCAATAGTGTGAGCTGGAACAGACTCCCACCAATCCAAAGCTACTCCCTTCAACTGCCAAGCTGCCAACTGACGCTCCTGAGCATCAGCGATCTTAGGACCGAAGAAAATCCTCTTCAATCCCTTCAACCAATGCCGAGCCTCGATAATACCCTCTGATCGGGTAAACTTGGTACCACCAAGCTCAGTGTATTCATTACAAAGAGTACTGAACCTAATAGGTGCACCAGGCTTAGGAACTGGGGCAACACCACGACCCTTACCTCTCGCATTCCTACGATTCATCCTGGAAAGATCAAGAATGAATTTTAGGACAAAGGTAATTGAGAAACAAAGATAAGATAAGATAAGATAAGATAAGATAAAATTCAACTAGAATGAATATCCTAAACAATGAAATTTCTAATAAGATGGATAAATGAAGGAAATTCGTTAAGAAAGTTTGATTTCAAAAAAAGAAAGATTTATATCAAACTAATTTTTTTGAAAATCCTTTTAAAATCATTTGAAAATCATTTTGTACTTTAAACGTTCTCTCATAAAGAAATGATTCTAAAATTGATTTCACTCATTCTAGGGTATTTCTACCCTATCTCTAATGAGTTTTTGTTCCGCAGGCTAAGGTTTTCCTAAAGCCAAAGCTCCAATACCAAATGTAATGACCCACTATTTTGGACCATTCAAATGACAATAAAACCGCACATTTCGGACTTGATAATTCAAAACAGTAGATTGTAATATAATTTGGAGCAAATGAAACCAATCACATAATCACAAAGACAGAAATATCAGAATAACTCGCAGCGGAAGTAAAAATAACCATAGTAGTTCATGAAGCAACCACAACACAGAGTCACAAAACAAGTACAAAATACTAGAGTCTGAAAATAAATAAAATAGAAATCCCAACACATATATGTCCAATAATACACAAGCTGAATAGAAATACTGAATAGAAATAGATCACAACTAAATAGATATATAATCTCCAACAAATCCTCTAGCGCTAGAAGACGAAATCCAAAGCTGATACTCAGGCTGACCCGAGCGTAAAGAAAAAACCCAAAATACTCGAGGCGAGATATACATACTTATGCAATGTAAATCAACTCAAGTGAACTGTAATAGAAATGCACAAGTAACTTAAAGGATGGATGCTTGGGACCTTCCATCCTTTAAGGATCCGTTAAACTATCTACTATGTAGTAATATATGCTATTATAATAACGTCTAAATAAAGTATATGATATTTTGAAAATAGCATTAAGGCTTTACATTTTCTACCTTAACACATTTTATATAATCCCATAGTCTATACAGTACCGTAATCTCCCCCGTACTGGGCGTTGTCAAAGGGCACTCCATAGGTATGGTACAAAACAAAATCATATAAGGCACACTAGGGTAGGTGGCACGGCACAACCAGGAAATGCCAGGGTAGATACACCAATTGCACCTGTGACCGGTGGTAACGCATAGCCTAGCTACCGCCCACCTAGATCCACACACCCAAAATCAACGGTGCACACCTATCAATTACAAAGTAATAGAATGGCATATGAAGAAGTGTGTCCGATCAGAGGAGCTACCACTAGCCCGTTGATTGCTCCTGTTTTAGCCACCTTATGCCAACTCACTGGAGGTATACCTTAATAGATGTCGCCACCATCCTACTTCATTCTAGAATCTCCATCGCGTACATGGTTCTAAAAGTGGTTCTCGGAGTTAGCGGAGAGCATGACAACTTTCGATCCCCGTCTCTTTAACAACCAAACGTTATTATAACCCATGGTTCTTTATTTCAAATGGTTTACATTTCAAAACAAACATTTCCATTTCAAAAACCATTTAAACCAAATATTATTACTCTTTCAAAAATAATTTCCATTTCAAAATTGGTAATATTTCCAAATCCATATATATTAGTTAAAGCATTTCAAAATGTAATAATTTAGAAATCATAACACTTTCAAACCATACACTTATTATTGCATTTTAAAAATGTAATAAGTTAGAAACTATAACACTTTGAAAATGTTATTCCTATATAATAGCATTTTGGAAAACATTACAATTTAGAAATAGTAGCATTTTCAATACATAACCTAAAGTAACAAAGAATTTTCAAAACATAACTAATATAACATAGCATTTGAAAATGCTACCAATTCTACTATAACCTTTTTAAACATCATATCTTCAATTTAAATCATAGTTATTTATCATACAAACATATATATTTCATAGATAGAATGTATTATTATTAGGTTAGAAATAAAATTGCATATTAAATCAAATTTAAATTATTAAGTCATTTATCATAGAAAAAACTTTAATTAAGTTTTTAACCAATTTACTTATAAAATTCCAATATATCATTATATTAAAAAAATTAAATTTAAATTTCATATATTTAAAGATTCAAATACTAAATAATTTTTGGAAAACTATTATTTAAAAATTAACCATGGGTCTGTATAATATGTTCTAACCTAGGTCAAGTGATATGGATATGTATCATTTCAATCCGTAATTTATCAAATTCCGGGTTCTATCATTTCAAATCCGCAATCCCAAGTCAAATAAAAATAATAATCCCTTGAGCCTATCATTTCAACTCATAACGATTTTTACCTATTTTACTGTCCTTTCGGGTATGTATCATTTCAACCCATAGTGATTCTATACTAGCAGGGAACTTGCAGTGTGAGAAGCAGAAAATAAAATAACTGTATAGCATAGCATATCATATCAGGTGATGTCACAAATATATAATCAGGTTATAACATCGTGAAATATCATATCACAAGCACGAAAGAATTAATATCAACACAGCTTATCACTACTACAATTCACATGTCATTATTTCACAATTATATAAGCACGAATGTCAAGAGTGATAACTCACCTTCTGAATCTAGAGATGGCGATTCAATAAACACGAACAAACTCCGAAAACACGACACAGAAGGACAAAACACGAACTAGATTTGAGTGGATGTAGAGCCAAGATTCAAATCTTGTAAACAAACAAATACAACAAAAATAAGCAACTATATTATACAAAAGATTATAAACAAAACAATGTACAAATATAAATCAAAATGAATTAAAATGGCTTAATCAATGTAGATGGGCTCGGCCACTACACAAATGGGCTAGATCACCATCAAATTATGCTTGGCCATCATGGTATAGGAGCACGTATGCTTGGCCATGACTAGATACATACACGGTTATGGGCTGAAATGAAGTGATGGTATGCCAAAAGTCATGTGGAAGGCAAAGAGGCAAAGGCATATTGATCTTTGGGTTTGGCTCTATGGCTAGCATGGCTCGGCCCTATGCTATGATCTGGATCAAGTGATGTAATAGGTCAAGACACATCAAGTCAAGGCACATGTGGTCACTGCTAGGCGTTAGGACGGAGGAACTAGTGGTGGCTCAGGAAAGCAAAGAGGAAGGGGATGAATATAATGGGCTCTGCTAGAGTTTACATGGCAGTTTTTGTGGTGATTTGGATTAAGGAGGTCACGGCACTTGGTGGGGATGGTGATGAGATGGTGATGGCTGATCCTAGGTGGTGGATGGTGGAGAGATGGTCGGCAAGAGGAAGAGCATGGTGAAGGTCAAGCATGTAAAGGAGAATCAAAAAAAAAAGAAAAGAGAAAAAGAAAAGAGAAAGAGGAAGACATGAGAAAAAAACTTACTGTAAACTTTTTTTTCTTCAGTAAACATAAATGAGGAAGAGAGATGGAGATAAAAGTTTTGCACAACTAGGGAATGGGTAGAGTTTTGAACCTCTAAGAAAAGGAAAAGGCCTCACCTCACATTAAAGAAAAGAAACTCATGTCTCTTAGAATTTCCAAGCCCATTAGCCAAGCCTACTTGCAAACAAGTCCAAAAATCCAAATAAAAAATCAAAGTCCAAACCAAAATAAAAATAAAAATGAAATAGAAAATAGAAAATAAACAATAAAATACCGAAAATAATCGCGTGTAAAATGTTGAAATTTATCAGATTTAAAAAGTATAAAACAAAATTTGATGAAACGAAAAGCTAAGCGAATATCAAAATCAAATTCAGCTTTAAAGAAAAAGATTGGAATTTAAAATTCAAATTTAAAAAATTTCAACTATAAGTCAAAGTTTAACCAAAGTATAAAATTTTCAGAAAATATTATTTTATTTTATTCGGACAAATAATAATAAATAAAATACAAGAATTCATTGGAAAATTCCAATTTTTAAATGATTTAAAACCAAAGTTTCAAATAAATTAAATTTAAAATATTTACAAAAATTATGGGTTGTTACAAGAATACTAGTAATTACTTTCATTCACCAAACTTTTAGTCTGACCCACTCCTCTATTTCCATTCCCCCCATAGGCCAATAGAGGCAGGGATAGTAGATTTCAAATTTCTTGGAGGTTTAGCTGCGGAGATTTATCTTCATGTATTCTTATTTTTTTTTGTAATGGCCCATAATTTCTGACGATTTAAATTTGTTAATATAATGAGATTTTGGTAATATAATTTTGAAAGAAATAAATTTATGGATTAAGAATGAAATAATTAGAATTAAAGGTATTAATGTTAATACAAGTTGACTATTAACAATTTGAATGAAATTCTAATAACTGAAGTAGTGAAAATGTTATACCTGGTTATAAATCGAATATAAGAAAACAAACGTACATACTGAATTAATTAATGAATTACTATATATTGAATGGTAATTAAATAAAATCAATGTTTAGTAAGAAATTATTACATTGGTTTGGGAATGATAAACTTATAAAAATGTGATTGAGAGTTAATGATAACAATTATTATAAGTCAATCATTTATTTGGTCCATTAAATCAAAATTGGTAATCAATTACAATGAATCTCAATTCAAGGTTATGTTAGTGTAAATTAAGGAAGTAATTGGAAATAATGTTAATTCTGTTCGTAATACGGCAATTGGTTGAATGATAATAATGGATATCAAGATTTATTAATTTATTGGAATTTAGACTAAATAAATGGATTAATTGCAATTAAACGAAATTTAATGAAATTAAGGCTAACACTGAAATTGACAAATTAATCAACTCTAAATTGAACATCTGAATTTGGTTAAATTAGTGTAAATGATTATGAAATTTAAAAATGATGAAATGTGTTAATTATAGAGCTGAAATTGAAAACTTGATTTAATTAATCAATTATTAATTTATTTAATTAACTAGAAAGTAGCCATTTTGGTCACTGACTCGGATTTCGATGAAACCAGTTTCATCGAATCCATATCGGTGAATTATTTTAGGATTTCAAATTTCGTATCGATCGGGCTTGTCGTTTAATCGTACGGACTAGATACGCCCATAAATTTATGAAATTGAAATCAATTGGATTCAATTTCAAAATAACTTGATTTTAGCATAACTTCTTCACACGATGGAATTTGGACTTGAAACCCGTTCCATTATGTTTAAAATATTTTAAAACATCTATTTTGTATATAGAATGAGCTATTTTCGTTACAGAGCTGAAACGTGCTTTTTGGGCCGTGTAGCGTTCAACTTTCAAACCGATTCGATCCAATCGTTCCTATTTCTGATGCCTATACATATCCTGCTATAAACCCTAGCAGCCTTTCTATTCCTCATATCTGTACGTACAAAAATTTCTATTGCTCATCTTCTTCAATGGCAGACAAACCCTTATCCCTAATTGCAATTTCAAATAAAATTCGAAGTCAAAAATTCAAACTCCTCTAATAACATCAAATCGTATATCGATCTGAAGCTCTCGACGAGCGCATATCAGATTTGAAATTCATTTTTCGATTCGATGCATCATTGGTCCTGAAATCAGTGAAATTGCCTCGGCCCTTCATTGATGGTTATTCGATTGGACGATAGATCATCGATCTTACGACGATCAGGCAGTGCAGCATCGAAGAGGGCGTTGAGGGGAGGAGATCTGTATGGTTCGTTTGGTTTATTGGTCACCAGAGCCGTCGTAACAGACGATAGATTGCAGAAGCAACGACCGACGTTTGGGGACTTAGGAAGTCACGAACGGTCACCTTTGGTTCGGCTCGAGGTGCAGATGCCGGGGGTGAAGACCTGATATTGCTGGTTGTTGACAAAGGTTTGGCAAAATCGTGGTTGAACTTCATTGTAGCCAGCGGCTTTTGTCTATTCGAGGGTTGTAGATTATGGTTTCACGAGCGTGCGCGTGAAGATGAGGGCGACGTGGCATGCCCTGGTTTATATGTTTTTTTTAGTTTCAATTTCAATCATTCTAATGCTCGTAACTCTCACATATGAGGTCCGTTTTATGCTCGGTTTTCTCCGCTAGGTTCATCTGGGAATTCCAGATATTTTGGCGTGGGTTTGGACGAATTCTGAGACTGTTCAAATTTTAGGTTTAAATTGGATTTAAATTCAATTTAAGTTCAAAAGGTGAGTGTTTTAACCGACTCACAACTTCTAAAATTTCTTATGTTTGTTAAATTTATTTATAATGTGATTAGAAATTTATTTATGATTATTTAGCATATTTTGAATCATCATCTCTGTTTATTTGATTTTATTTGGATAAATTAGTTATTTAATTTATTATTGAATATTACTGCCAGTAAATACCTATTATTTGTTATCTGTTCTATATTGATGTTATTGATCGAATTGGATGATGATTGTGATAAATGTTTGATGATTGATATTAGACGAATGGATGTTTTATTTTATATTTTTATAAACTACAAGTTGTTTTGGGTTTTTATTTCATTCGGGATTGTATTTTGAAATGATATATAACCGTACTTGTATTTTAAATTGCGGGTTGAAATGATAAATATCCATATCACTTGACCATAGGATAGGAAATTATATACAGGCACCGCTGGTCTATATATAAATATTTGAAAATGGTTTCTTTAGTTTTATATAGAAATATATGGTTTTATATAAATATTGGTTTAGATATTATATAAATGTTATTTTTATTCTTGATTTTTAAGCTAGCTATAAATTTGCTTTAGTATAGAATAAGCTTAATAATGTTTTTTTTTGTGTGAAAATAATATGGTTAAGTATTTAAATTATGTTTTAATATAAAATTTGTAATTATTTAAATAAATTAAGGTTGGAAGATAAATTTTGAGATTTATTTGAAATTGAATTTATTTAAGAATTAAACTCTAAATAGTTTGATATGAAATTCATTAAATTCGAAATGTTAGAGGGTATAATTTTATACCTTGATTCGGCTTAAGGTGAATCAAATTAATATTTCAAGTATTAATAAATGGAAGGAAATATTTAGTTATTTGTAATTTGAGCTTTATTTAAATGATAATGGATTTATTATGTAAAGTATTTCAAATCTAAATAATATAAAATTGAATTGTTAAATCGGAATTACCAAATTTAGTTTGAAATGTTGAATACTTATGTTTGAAATATATTGAATTTGAAATCGTTTATTCTGTGGAATTGAAGAAGCTATTTATTATGTCAAGTATTTTAATATTTAAACCATTTAAGTGGTGGAAGTTATGTTTCAAAGTTACGAGTTTCAAAGTATTATGGTTTGAAAGAGTTATACTTTAAGTGTTTTGATTTCGAAGTGTTATAACGTTGAATGTACTATGATTTTGGAAAAAAGATATATTTGAAATAAAAATGATATATATTGATTTGGATTTTTATAAAAGTGATATAATATTGATTTTGTTTTTAAAACGGAAATGATATCATACTTATACCGTTTTGAAATGGATATTATATGCTGGTTTTGAAGTATAAATTTATTTTGAAATGATCGCGGTGTTATAATAACGTTTGGTTGTTAAAGATACCAGGATCGAAAGTTGTCATACTCTCTGCCAACTCCGAAAACCATTTTAACAACCATATACGCAGTGGAGATTCCAGAATGAAGTAGGATGGCGGCGGCGTTTCCTTTGAGGTAAATACGTGGACCCTACTCCCATGAGTTGGCATAAGGTGGTTAAAACAGGAGCGATTGACGGGCTAATGAGGTAGCACCTTTGATCGGACACATCCCTTCAATATTATACTTTGATTTTTGGATTGAATCAGTGGCCAATTTTGATTTTTTTGATTTGGGGGTATGGCTTGAGGTGGGCGGTAGCGCAGCTACGCGTTACCACCGGCCTGGTAGCGTAATTGGTATATCTACCCTGGCTTTTCCTAGTCGTGCCATGCCACCTACCCTTGCGGCCTTGTACGAGTTTGCTTTGTGTCATACCTATGTAGTATCCTGCGGTAGCCTCCCGATCAGGAGTTATTACGGTACTGTATAGACTATTGGCATTATTATGTGTTAGGGGCTATATGCGTACCCCCTTAATGCAATTTAAAAGTAGGTTTATTTCACTATAGACATTATTATAATAGCGAAATATTACTACATAGTAAATAGTTGAATGGATCCTTAGGAGATGTGAATCCCGAGCATCTCTTAAGTTACTACGCTCACGTTTGACACTAGGTAGGAGATGTCAAATGCCATAAACATCTCTGACGCCGTTCCACTCATATTATTTAAAGTTGATTTAACTTACATATGATCTTTTAGTTATGACTCGAGTGTTTTGTCTTTTCAATTCGCTCAGGTCAATTTGAGCACTTCAAGGTTTTAATATCTTATTTCTAAAGGACGAAGATTGTAACGACCCAGAATTTCTGTCAATTAAAATTCGAATATTTAATTAATTTTAAATATTAATAAGTGAAATTTTTAAGTCGAATAATTTATTTTTTGAATATTGGATTTAACTGGATAATTAAATCGATTTTTTAATAATTGAAATTACAGAAATAATAGGATATTGGGTTTAATATGATTAAAATTGGTTTGTAAAATTTTATTTTATCATATTGAAGTTAGAATGATATTTTAGAACTTTTAAAATCTAATTAAGTGTTTATTTGTGAAAATTGAATATTTTAATATTTAATCGACTAGTGAAAATAGTCAATTTTTGAACAGTCTCAGAATTGGACGAAACTAGTTCCATTGGATCCGTAATAGTTTGTTATTACCGGATTTCAATTTTCGTAGCAATCGGAGTTGTCGTTTGATCGTGGCAGCCCAAAACGCACCGAAATTGTTTTTAATATTAATTTGGCGAGTTAAAATAGCCATTTTTCAAACAGTCTCGGATTTCGATGAAACCAGTTTCATCGGATCCGTAATGTAATATTATTGTAAGGTTTCAAATTTCGTGTCAATCGGATTTACCGTTTGTCCGGGGCAAGCTAAAACGCCTAGAAATTTGGTTAACCGATTAAACTTTAAATTGATCGTTTATTGCCATAACTCGCACAGATGATCGAATTAGCTTCCGAAACCTATTCCATTGTGTCCGAATCGCGGGGTAAACCCCAGAAACGCCAGTCACCGCGCGTAAATTGGGGTCCGGAAAACCGGAATGAATAGTGTTCGTTTATTTTCTATAAATAGACCATTTTTGTCACAAAATTAAAAAAAAAACCTAATTTACAAAGTCAGCCGCCACCTCCTTTATCAATGGCCGAAACTATCTCTTCTTCTCCCTCAAATTTCTTCAAATCCAAGCAATGATTCGCGAAATTTTCTACGTGAAAGATGTAGAGGGTAGTAAGAACTTTAAAATGAACGGTCAAGATCGAAAAATATGAAACGAATCAACGACAATTAGCTCATGAAGGCTACGACTTCGTGCTCGTGTTTCGAGGCACATGCGCGACAGAGCTCTATGATATTGGTGCCGAAGGTGGAGCTCACATGGTGGGTGGTTGTGGCATTTCCTGATCGAAGTAGAAGGCGTCGAAGATGGTGCGTTAATGGGAGGAAGGGGGCGGCCATATGGGTTACTGCGCGTTCGAATGGGAATGAAGATGATGGGGGGCACGACCATGATTTACAATTTGGAAATGGACGGCCTGGATGGGGTTTAGGTTAAAATTAAAAATATTAATTTTAAATTAATTTATATATTAATTCGTATGATCTTTAAACAATCGTAACTTTGTGATACGAGGTCGGAAACGCACGAAACTTTTTGCGTTGGAATCGTGTGGTCGAGCACTGCGCTATGGAACTGGATTGGAGTCGTTTGGAGTTTGTGAGAATTTCGGGTAAAATTAAACGCGCGTTTAATTTTATTCGAAATAAAAGCTGAAACGAAATTGAAATCAAGGTGAGAACTTCTCACTCAATCGAATCGGTTTCGATTTTAATTTTAAATAGTTAGATTTAAAATTGTTGATTGAATGTTGAATGATGATTGTTATCTATTGATTGTTAAAATAGACATTATGCGCCGTTAGTAAGAGGATGTTATTTATTAAAAACATATACCGCGAATATTTCATAAACAGTGAAATTGGTAATATATATGTACTTGGAGTTGATTTACCGCATTATGTTGCTTATGAGACCCTATTGCGCCGTCTATTAAGCGGATAATATTTTATAAATCCCATATACCACGATAATTCCATACTGGAACGGAATTGGTATTGTGCTAATGTTTGTGGATGTAGGGAAACAGGCTGGAGGGATCCAACTGGATCCCTCAACTGTATTGATTTATTTACAGATATTGTGATATTTGTTGACTATCATATCGATATATGATATTTGGATGTCGTGATTGACTATTTGGTGTTGTCGCATCATCGGATCCATTTTTGAAGTTTTTAAAATAATGATTTTGGTTTTTTTTAAAGGAATTTTAAAGTGATTTTTGAAAGTATACGTTTGATTAAATTTTTGAATTGATTCATTTTAAATAATTAAAACGTTATAAATTTTTATGTTATAAAAATTACTGTTTTTGTTAAATATAACCAAATTGAGATTTTCGAAATAAATAGTGATTAATTTATAAAATGGTTTAATTTGGAATTTTGGATCATTATAAAAGATTTTTAAATTTATTTTTATAAGTTAAAAATATTGGAATTATAAAACGAGCTTTTATAAGTGTTAAAGGTGAAATAAGGATGGATTTCATAAGTGAACGGAATTTATAGATTTATAAATTGTGAAGTTATAAAATGAATAGATTTTGTAAAATAAAAGATTTATAAGTAATTATCTTATAAATCGGATTTTGGCATTTAAATGAGATATAAATGGAATTTATTAGTAATGAGATTTATAAATCGAAGCTTATAAATAGAAATGGAATTTATAAACATTGTTTATAAATTCGAAATCAATTGAATTTGATAAATTGAATATTGAAGTTTATTAAAGGAAATATATTCACGATTTTGGACAGTGAATTTTTGAATAAAATGGTCAGGTTTGGCAAAATGAATATTATAAAATGAAGTTAATTATTTTAAAGATGTTTTAAAATGTATTATGAATCGAAATCATGGATCTCAACATTCATTGTTGAAATAGACGTTTTCGAGAAATAAAAGGAAATAGTGGACTATAACACTGTTGTTATAGTAAATGATTTCTGAAAGGAAATATTTTGTATAGTATTGGGATTTATATATCTATTTAAACTTTGAATCCCTATACTAGTGATTTTGGGTCGTCGTAACGATGTTTTACGCAACATTCGTTTTTGACCTAAATAAATGAGTTAAGAGAATGATTTCCTTAATGAATGGAATATATGCTTAACTATGGTTTAAGTATATCGAATATTTTCAAATGTTGAAAATAAATAGATTTGTGATGTACTTATTATTAAATAAGTATGGAAATATTTTTCCAATGTGAAATGAACGTTTTAGAATTTATCCTTGTAAAGATAAATTGAAAGTGAATATTTGAAATCGATAGAAAATCGTATATCATAGATATTTTGGGATTATAAATTCACTAAGGAATTTATAAAAGAAAGGGGAATTTGTTTAAAAACAAACGTTGATTTATTTTTTTGAAGTGTGGGAATTAATTTATGGATTTGGAACGTAAATATAAAATAAAACGTTAAGGATTTATTTAATTGGTTTAAATGGACCATGTTGAAATGAAAGAAATTCCGCGTAAGGAAAATGTTTGAAATTTGTTTTCAAAAGTGGTAAAGGTGAAAAGTGATTTGAAAATTAGTTTTCAAATGTTGAAGTGTGGGAAATATATATATCTTGTAAAGATATTTTGGAAAGTAAATTATTTGGGAAATTATTTGGATTTGGTGATGTTGAACACGCCTATTGATAGTTAAATAACCGACTATCAATATTTACCTTTAAATAGGTATTTGTTGTGATTGCTTGAATTTGAATGCCACACTTATTTTTGAATAAACGCTTACTATTCGGGTTAGCCGGGAAAGGACCTTGGGGTCGTATAACCCATTCTGAATATGTGATACGTCGTTATGAATTGCATTGGATGATCGGTGTTGAAGACCGGATATTTGTGAAAACGGATGGATTACCGTCGAGTTACTCTACATCGGCTGATCTCCGATATAGAGGTTTTATCACCCTTAGTGACGGGAAGTCCAGTCGTGATTAGTGAATATCCAGATTGTAAGGACTTCTTTGTAAGTGCCTTCGGTTCTGTTCGATCCCGGAACAGACTTGTATGGGTTGTATGTCTGACATTACAAGTTGAGATAAAAAGCTGATTTCTTTCAAATATATTTCTGTTGGTGGCAGAGAATTTATTCTCTTAGCATAACACCCTTCTCTGAGACGTACGAGCTCAGAGGTTATATAGTTGAAGGTTATTAGTGATATACTCCCAATTTGGTAGTGTGGCATGCTGAGTGTTGCTGTGAAATGATCATTGTTTAATCATTTGTGATATGATCATTTGTTTGATCATTTATCTTGGTGATCATTTCTATGATCATTTGTTGACCAAAGCACAGTTTCTGTATAAAGCGTGGCATTGTGGACGAGACTTCGTCGGACCTCACACCCCGAAAATGGTCAAAACAGGAAGGATGCGGCAAGGTTATTAGGGGGTAGCGCCCCTTTAGTGTATGTCATTCCTTCTGGATAGAGGTGGTATCATGGAATGGAGCCCAGATACTTAGCCTATGTGGTTACTGCATTATTATTCTTATGTGGTTGTTGGAAATTGAGGATCCTCGGATAGATCGGTTACGATCGGGGGATGACATATTCGTGTCAGTAGTTACCCAGTTAGGGGTAACCCGGCCTTGTGTTGGCAGAGATCCGGTTTGGTTCTCGAGACATCATTCCAGAGGCGTTTCCATGTGGCAATGGGAAGTTCCTTGGCCTGACCATTCGTTGGAAATCCAAAGAAACAATACGAGACTTGTACGGTTTTAGTTGTAGAACCTATCATTCACTTATGGTGGTGCCCCACTGTTTGGATGGTAGCTATAGTAGGCATAAGTGCGAAATGCCTATGCTGGCTAAGAATTATATTCTACTTTCGAAATTGTTTTCTACACTATGCACTAGTAATAATATCAAATGTTTCTTTTTAATGCGTATCAAGCATCTTTGACTATCATAAGGAGAAATCTCCTCCGATTCTGCGTTTGCATTGTGTGTGCGTGCGGGAGGCCTTATGGTAGTCTCATTTTCTAAAAAGCATTGCGAATTGACTTTAAAAATATCCCTCTATTTTGTTTTAAAGATAAACTGTTTTGAGTTCTCACACCAGTCACATGATTGACTCGGAGTTTATTGTTTTCCTTCCTAAACTCTGGGTGCCCACCAATTTCCACACGGGCAGTCAAGAGTTAAGGTTTATCAGGATATTCTGGAATTCAGGAGTTGCTGGAGGCAAGCTGGATGGCATGGCGTATTTACTATTAGATAGTATTTCTTTTTCCGCTGTTTGTTGTTGTTGTTGTACTCTGATGATGATATAATGTAATGTGATGTAATGTAATAACTGATATAGTTCTTTGTTTAAAGATTATTCATTTATGTATTATATGTTGTTCCGCTGCGAATTGTGAGATTCTGATGTTGTTCTGTTGTTTCTTTCTATTCTATTCTATTTTTTTCTGTCTTCTTCTACCTCTTCCTTCTGCTGTAACCATAACGGTACGGTTTTCCGGCCTTCGATTGCTTGACAGTTGATACAGTGGACGTATTGATGTCGGCGTTCGTGGACGAAAAATCGCGTTCGTTACATTTGGTATCAGAGCTTATGGTTAAGCGACAACCATGGCTCTGTTGGGTATAACTCATTAGAGATAGAGTCAACAGTACTCTAGAAAGAGTGTGAGTGTAATAATAGATACGAGCGCGTATTTGTTAGTGAATATAAATTGTTTTATATTGTGATGATTGGTTTGTTGAGTGGTATATGGATTTTGGTCAACACGAGTAATTAACGTTGTTGATAGGGATCTCTAAACACTTGTACAGAACAAATTGACACGATATTGTTTTAAATTGGGTAAATGAAATAATTTTACCTTGATTATATTTTATATATAAAGGAAATAATTTTTCAGAAATATTAAAGTATATTTGAATTGATTGTTTGGTTGTTGAATAAGTTAAATAAAAACAACAGCTGTGAAAGAATGAATGGTATAAGCAAATGAATTATAAGATGGAATTATAATTAAAATGATTTACACTTGTGAAATAATCTTATATATAAGAAGTGAAATTATATAAGTAAAAGATTTATAAATGTGATTTTTAATCTGAAAATAAAATTCCAGAGAAGTGTTTTGAAAGGATTTGATATTTTGGGAAAATTATTTTGGGAGAAATTAAAGCTCTAAACTCTTTTCGGTCGTTGGAAAATAATTCCGATGATCATTGCAACATCATCGGTGTTCATTTTCGGGTTTCCAAAAGAGGGATTGCTGCCAAATTGTTTAAAAGAAAGTTGTTTGGAAAATTTGGATTTGGTTTTGAAATTCAAAAGATAATTGAGTTGATTTCAAAAATGGTTTTGAAATATTTGAAAGGACTCTGGAATCCTATTTAAGATTTATGGGAATGATAAATGAGTTGATAACTTATACAGATTGAATTTTGATAGAATAAATTTAACTTAAAGGATGAAGTTAAATTAAAGGAAGTATAAGTAAATCAACAAAATCCAAGTTGAAATAAATTTGAGTTGTCATCAAAGACATGTAATTTGAAATTTAACAAAAGGAAAGTTAAATAAATTGATTTGGATTTGATAAGATGTTTGAAATGGAATATAACTTAAGTGAAGTTGAATGAAGTAAATTTTGGTATCGAAGTAAATTAATAAGTGAATTAATGAAGTGAAGTCATTAAGAATTTGAACTTGAGTTTTATGAATGAAATTCAACATTATATTGTTAAAAGAATTAGCAATTGAATTGAACTAATGTATTGAATGTTAATCAATTAAATGTAAATAATTGATATGAAATAATGAATGTAAGTGTTAATTCATTAGAAGCTAATGTTATTAGCAATTGAATAAATTGAATGAAAGTCAATTTAATATGATCCAATTGGAATTAAAAGTGTTGAACCAAATTGAATGTAAAGTGAATAAATTTGGTTGTATTGAATAAACATTGGTTGTTATACGGTTGTCAGTTGATTGTATATAATTCATTAAATATTAATGAAATTGAGTTAATGAAATTGGAAGCTAAAGTAATTGAAATCCAATTGGAAGTTAAGTGAATCTTAAATAGATTTGAATTTGATTGGGAGTAAACCAACTTGAATATAAACTAGTTGAAAATAAATGTTAGTAAAAACATCAACTGTTAATGAATCAAATGTGATTAGATTGAAAACCCATTTAATTGAATATTAATGAGAATATGAATGAATATTGATTTGGTTATGGATGATAGTTGGTTGATGTTTGCATTTGTTGTTTTGTTACATTTGCTATGTTGGCTGTTAACGCTAAAATTTGAACGCTAACACCCCGGTGTATAAAGTGTAGTTGTGAAAGCACCACCCGATGATTCGGGAATAGAGTATAAGCAGAAAATCACAGAAAAAGCAGTGAATAACAACGATTTTATAGTGGTTCGGCTCAAGGCAAGCCTACGTCCACTTTAATTCTCTTTATTGCTAAACCGGTTACAACTTTACAACAATCTTCAATTACAATTATGACGAAACAAACAACTAGAACTTTGGTAGAGAAGAATTCTTCGAATCCATGTAGATTGCGTTAGATTTTCCCTTGAAGTTAGTTGAGATGCCTTTCGAACTTGAAGTGTCGGGTGAGTTGAGAATTCAGCAGAGTATTGGCGCTTGAAGTGATTGGCAAAAAGTCCCTTTCATGCTTGAGGTGGGTTGGTATTTATAGGGAAAATCCCACCCCTTAGGTCGTAAGCCGTGAACTGTCCAAGGTTAGTTGTGGCCGATCTAAGGCAAATCGCGGCCGACTCATCTGACCCCTCCATGGTTTCCCTCCATGGTTTCACCTAGGCTCATTTGTACAAGTCCCAGGTCGCCCCCGAGTCAACACAGCCTTCTCTCAGTAACACGGCATCGGGCTTGCATTTAGTAGCTTTAGGTCGTTGACGACTCAAGTTAGGTCGTGAGCCGTGAACGAGTTAACTGGCAACTGGATCGTGCACGAGTTAAGAGGCTGCTGTGCCGAGTAGTTGCATTGAACTTGTCTTCCTTTACTTGAGTCGTGAACGAGTTAACATTGGTCCTAGGTTGGCTGTGACTTAGGTCGGCAACTATTTTGGGTCGGTAGCTTGGCAAAGCATTAGATCGGTAACTTGGTTAAGTTATTAAGTCGGCATCTCTTTTAAGCCGTAGGTCGGCATCCCTTTGAGTTGCTAAGTCGAAACCGAGATGGAGTTAACAATTGCCCCTCGAAGTATACGCCTACTGGTTAGGTCGTGTGCTTTGATATCCTCTAACTCGTCCACTCTTTAAGTCGGTAGGTCATACGCGACCTAACAGTTGAGTCGTACATACCGCTTCATATCCCTTCACTGCAGGGTATAAGTCACATCTCCTTCTTCCTTCTCATTACCTACTCCTTTGATTCTGCCATTAAAATTTTTCCGAGCTCCAAAAGGCGATTTAACTCCAATCAACTACTAACAACCTCTGCTATTCATTGCGTAAGTAAACCCTCTTCTTTGATCACTGTTGGCTCATGAATTTCGTCACTTAAACCGCTTCCTTGCATGATCCTTCATCACGAATCCTATTACACTCATGGCTGATGGAGCTTAGATTGCTCGGTTTGGCTTTAACTGACCGATGAGACGATAAAGATGATTTACTGATTCAGGCTAGTTGATTTTGATTCGCGCTAGGATTGCAAGGCGTTAAATTTGCAGTGGTTTCGAAGTGGTGTATTGGATGATCCGATAGCATGAAATAGCATAAATGAAATAAGGGTTTTTTGGTTGAGGGAGTGGCTAACGGGTTAACGGGTTGAGTGGGGCGAGGTATTGATTTAGATGCGACCCGGTGATTTTAAGTGGCTTAGCTTTTGGCCGACCCAATACTTAAATCGTGGCCGTGTTAGCACTTGGGAGAAATCTGCCGACCTATTCTTCTGCCGATCTAAGCCTTGTACCGTGGCCGAGTTAATCCTTAAGCAGTGGCCGAGTAAACCTTCAAACCGTGGCCGAGTTAACCCTTAGGGAATTTCACACCACTTTTTGAACCAGAGCTTTCCTTCTTACTACTCTTCATGACTCGATTTACTAGACTGAACTGCTTAAATCCTAGATTGTTTCAACTTTGCTGTCTTATTTTGCATACCACATTAACTCATAGGCTAACAACCTGCTGAAAACAGCAATCACAAAAAAACCAAGGCGAATATACTTCCATTAACTGCCCACATCAAATGACAGATTAGTCGATGTAAAGTAATCAACTTAAACACATTGTATGAAATGCTGTGAACCAATCAACTAAAGTGAAGCATTAATGCAAAGCATCGTTAACTTGAACTGATTTATTTGCATTAACATTACACTTGAATATTAAAACAACGTACCTTGGACTTTACAACTGATAAATATTTTCTATTTATTATATTTTTTATTCCAGTTGCATTTGCTTGTTGCTTGATTGATTTTACACAACGCTTCACACACTTTAGGAAACGTGCACCTTCATGTTTGAATATCAAGTTGTTTGTGTAGAATGACTTCCAATCAAGAAGAAATGGCAACTCAAGAGGAAGAAACTTTTCCGGTAGCTCTACCTATAGAGAACCCTCCAGAGAGCACTCCAACCATTCTAACCCCGAGAGCATTTACTCAACTGCGCACTCAATTTGGTTTTACTGAAAGTGATGTCCTGCTCCCTAGGCCAAGTGATACTGCCGACAGTCCTCCCCGTGGCTTTATTGCAATCAATCGTCAAATGTGTTTAAGCGGAGCGATCCCTCCTTTTAATGACTTTCTCCGAATTCTTCTCCATCGGTTGTCGATCTCTCCGTCCCAACTTCATCCTAATGGTTACGCCATCTTAATGGGGTTGTGCGTTTTGTTCAGAAGAACTTTTGATCGCTTACCAAGTTTTGAAGAAATTCGTTACTTATGCTCATTTGCAAAGAGTAGAGATCATCCTTCCCTTATAATTGTGAGGAGTTCTAGAAACCGCAAACTTATTTCTGACCTTACCGAAAGCGTTCATGGATTTCTGAACCAATTTTTCTTTGCTCGCTGCCCCCTGGGGTTTTATGCCGATTGGAGAGTAGGAAGTAAGATTACTTGTCTCCATTTTTAAACTTTCTCGAGATCCGAATTACCAATTGTTAATTTCATTCTTTGCTCTTTTCAGCACTTCCTCTTCCCTCTAGAGATCCGGTCCATAAGAAGACTTTTGATAGATTGAGTGCCGTGGCCGTAGCAGAGAGAAGCATCAAGTTTTTGTTGGGGGATGAATTATTGCACCAATACGGGCTTTTTCATACTTCTCGTTCTACACATCCTCATGAAATCCCAAACTCCCCGGCTAGAGCATTGGATGCCCCAGTTTCTACAGATACATCCAAACCAAAAGGACCTGCTCCCGAGGCTTTGCTAGTGAAATGTTCCACTTCTGTTGATGTTGCGGGGCCATCTGACGAACTTACCCCGGTTATTGAGGAAGAGGAGCCTCAGGGATCTCCCCGACGCTCACAGAAATCCGGCGAAGAAGCCGAGAAAACTAGCCTTGCCAAGCAGAGCAGGGATGATACTTTCGAAGGGCTGAGCGACCTCTTTGCCACCTCGCAAGAAATCTTTAAAGATGATCCTATCACTACTGGGGTTTCTTCTTCAGTAGTTGAAGCAACTTCTGTCCTGCAGCAGACTCCGTCAACTCAGGAGTTGACGCTGACTATTACACCCACAACCACTCCTCAATTAAAGAGTGGTTCGTAGTTTGATGCGCGTAGTTTGCACGCCACACACACTTAGAATTTCTTTTTTGGCACTTTTACGCTTCTGACTTTTTGTACTCTGAAGAATTCTAAGATTTAGCTCTTTTTTATTTCAGATCCTCTGACGGGACGCAGCGGATCTTATTATGATGATTTCCAGCGTTACGGGAGGCATAGCCAGTATGACTACAGGCGTTACCTTCCCTCTTACAGAGAATCTGATGAAGAGAGAGCCGCTCAAAAGGCTCAAGAAAAGAGGGCTCAAGAGGAGCGCTATGAAAGAAGAGAGAGGGAAGAGCGCCACGATTCTTCACAGAGAGGTGACGATTCCCATAAAAGGAAAACCCATGATGACAGAGGAAAAAGTCATGTGGTTGAAGATTCGAGCAAGCGAGCCCGACATGGTGAGAAGCACACCACTACAACTCCTGAAAAGGTTACTGCTCCTGCCTCGCTTGATATTCCTTCCGGCTCTCCCGCTCTCGGGAAGTCAGACATCCAAACTATAATTAGCAGACCCAAATTCCAAGTTGGACCGGGTCCTGCCACTTTGCAAAGTCGGTTTCCTCAGTGGTGTCTGAAGGGAGTAAGGTTTGACCTTGACTTGGTCCCCATTGACAAGTCTGCCATGTTACGAAACCTTGACGCCGTCAAGCTTGATATTGAGAGGATGTCGAACTGGCAGAAACTTGTTGACGAGCTTCAGAGGGTTAATCGTGCAAACATAGAGGCCATGCTCACCATGGAAAATGATAAAGCCGAATGGCAAAAGGTGCTTGAGCAACATGACACCGAGATGAGAAGCATTGCTTCTTACAATGAGGAGCTTGAAGCAAAAGTTGAAGAACTGGAACAAGAGCTTGCTGCTTCCTCTACTTCTTACTCTCAAAAAGAAGAAGTGCTCCTAAAACAAGTGAGAGATGCTCATGCCAGCCAAAGGGATGCCGAAGACAGGCTTGAAGTGCATAAAAGAATTAGTGAGGGCTATGTCGCTGACATCGAAGAGCTTCGGAAGAAAAACAGCTCCCAAGAGGCGGAGATTCAAATGCTGAAGCTTCAACTTTCTAAAGCTGAAATGGAGCGTGATGAGGCCGTTGCCGGCAAAATTGCAGCTGAAGATTCTCACGAGGCAACGAGGGCCAACATTAGCTCAACACTATTTGATTTCTATCTGCACAGCATTTTGGGGCGTGGTAGCCTCGCCTTTCTAGGCCCCAAGTATGAAATTACACTGGCTGAAGTTTGGGAGGCAGCACTCGATATGCTCGGTGGTAAAGGCGCTGGCTACGCTGAGTCAGCTCTTGAAGAGCATTATCTTGATGATGATGCTCGCGCCGCTCTCGCCAAGGGAGAGAACGGCTTGCAAAATTAAGGGCCGAAACAGCGGCAGGAGAATATTCAGGGAAAATCACCTCAACTACTCCAATTCAACCTTCTCCTTCAGCCGAAATTGACATCATCGGTTCCAGTTCTCATTCCCCATCTCCTACTAAAGTCACCACTGATATTACAAGCATACAAGGTGGAGATGAGGGCGGCGAGAGTGCCGAGGCACAGGCTTACGAAGTTGACGTCAGGGAACCGACTTCTACAGGTAACCCTACTGACAATCTTGCCCAAGTAAACTGCTCATCTGTTTCTTATGAACTTGATGGGCTTTTTGACTACTTCTTAAATCTCAGTGAACCTTTATCTCCGCTTTTTGCTGATTTAACTTTTTCCCTTCTGCAGAGAAAACGTCGGGCATTGTTCCGGCTTCTCCTCCTCCAATTATTCCTTCTCCGCCTCCTAAGGTCACTCCTCCTTCTGCCTCGCAACCCGGGTCACAGGAAGAGCAAATAGAAGCCCATCACGGCTTAGATGATCCCGTTGCTTCTCAAGATCCGAAAGGAGAAGAAACTGAAGGAAACGATGGGACGCCAGAACCCACTGGCTCCGACGCTGAACCGTTATCCAAACTTCTTTCTCCAGGGAGTGGGCCTTCCTCCAAGAAGAGAGGGAAGCAGGGAGTTTTTAAGAAGAAGAATAAGAAGGAATCTTTAACTGGCGAAGAAGAGACGGAAGAAAGTCCGATCGAGCCCCTTTCTCCTTCATCCCCTAACCTTACAAGCCGACCTAAAAAGTTGGTCATTCGGCCAGGTGCGGGCTCGAAAGGTGGGCGGAAGAAGAAATGATGGCTCTGGTTCTGTGGCTTTCATATCGCTTTTTTGCCTTTTTTGCATGCAATGACCGGAAATTGTGCGGGTACCGGCCCCCCGCTTTTCTTTTGTTGAAACCTATACCTGTATATAAAATAGTGTTGAATAAAATGATTCTTTTTCTTTGTATAAACTTCTGTCTATATCTGAGAATGCATTTACTATTCATTTTTGTACAAGTTTCTTTGTACGATATTGCAGTGAGCTTGTGGTATATATTGTTCGAGCGCAATTTTACCGATGTAGTTATGCCATGCTGCCCCTATACCATAAGCCCATTGTAATATTTTATTTTATGAGGAACTTGTGCTTTTATTTTTTAGAGAATAATTATTCCACATTTGGAGGAATATGATTTCATTAAAAAAAATAAAGCACAAATAAGTTTCTACGCTTCAACTTTCGAAGATATCACTCTTTTATTTTGTGCATATACACATTTTATTGAATGAAATCTTCTATGTGGTAAAGCGGGTATTTGTAAAGTACTTCAACTTCTTTTTGAGGAAGAGAATTTTTTAGAACAAGTAATTCACTCTTCCTTTGAAAGTTAAAGTGTGCTTTTAATGAGGATTTTTTTTACTTGCCACAGTAAAGGGCTTCTTGATTTTTGTTTCTTTGAAAAGTTGCACCTCTGAGGAAGACTTTTTCACGTTTCAACACTTGGAAGTTTTACTTCAATCTTGGTGAAACGTGTGCCTCCGAAGAGGTCTTTCTGCTTGATTGTGCCTCCGGGAGGAGGTCTTTTCATTTCTGCCTATGGGAAGAGGTCTTTCTGTCTTATTGTGCCTCTGGGAAGTGGTCTTTCTGTTTCTCTTTTTTTTTATTTTTTTTTTATTTTTTAGCATTTCATCTTTGGTGAAGTGAAACTTCGAAGAGCGGCTGTTGCACTTCAACACCTGGCGAAATGGGCCTCCGAAGAGGGCTTTTATTTTGTTTTACATTTCAACTCTGGTGAAGTGAAACTCCGAAGAGCGGTTGTTACACTTCAACTCCTGGTGAAATGGGCCTCCGAAGAGGGCTTTTATTTTGTTTTACATTTCAACTCTGGTGAAGTGAAACTCCGAAGAGCGGTTGTTACACTTCAACTCCTGGTGAAATGGGCCTCCGAAGAGGCTTTTATTTTGTTTTACATTTCAACTCTGGTGAAGTGAAATTCCGAAGAGCGGTTGTAACACTTCAACTCCTAGTGAAATGTGCCTCCGAGGATTGCCTGGAAGTTACTCTCTCATGGTTGGAGGGTCATGACTCCTCCAATCTTTTTTTGTTGAGTAGAGAACTTTCTTTTTTGCGGCATATGCCTCGTTAGAGGTCTTTATCCTCCGAAGAGTTGTGCCTTTGAAGAGGACTTGTGCCTCCGAAGAGGGATTTAGTTGTTCCTTGTCCACTTGCTTACGCCTTTTTAGCGATCCTTTATTTTTTTCTTTTTTCTTTTCAAGCTCGCACTCCCTTCTCTTACAAGTAGTTTGTTTAATCCAAAGAAGTATACTTCATTGCTAGGCCAGTTCGCGAGAACGGACATAGGCTTCTTAATTGGATGTTTGTTTGTTCAAACTTCTCAATTTATTAGCTAGAGCCCATTTTCGACAAAATCATTGACCGTTCAATTGAAGCACTTCTTATCTAGGATTTGAATTCGGGAATTTTGTGACTTGGAATTTGTTTGTTGAATGATAACAAGAATCACTTGGTCTTGTAATGTGCAAGTTTTGTTTTCGTTGCCTACAAAAATTTAAATCGACATTTCAGTAATACATTTAATGTACTTTTCATATCGAAAATAAAGCAAACATGTAATAATAATAAGGAACACAAGATTTATAGTGGTTCGGCCAAGAATTTGGGCCTACATCCACTTTATAGTCTTTCATTATTCACTTGCATCGGTTTTACAATCGCTTTCAATTACAGGAATCATACATTCATAATTCTTTTTACAATATTTCAACAAAGCTATCAAGTAAAGTATGGACGCAAGTGATTGCTGCTCCAAGCTCTTGGAATTTGATCTCCTTCGACAGTAGTGAGTTTGAATGTGCCGTCAAGAAGCTTCTGACCTATGACATATGGTCCTTCCCAATTTGGCCCAAACACACCTGTCGCTGTCATAATTCTCTTTAGGACTAGATCTCCAATCTCAAAGCTGCGTTGGCGAACTTTGGAATTGAAATGTCTGGCTATCCTTTGCTGATGAGATGCGATTCTGAGCTCAGCCTCTTCTCTTTTTTCATCAAGGAGATCTAGTGCCTCAAGCTGTAGTTTTTCATTCTCCGCTTGATTGAAATGGATTCTTCTATGTGAAGGGACCTCTGTTTCTACCGGAATCATTGCCTCTGATCCATATGCCAATGAAAACGGAGTATGCCCAGTCGCAGTTTTGTGGGTAGTTTTGTATGCCCATAGTGCTAGCGGTAGCTTATCGACCCAACCACCTTTTGCTCTTTCAAGTTGCTTCTTGACGGTTGACTTGATAATTTTATTTACTACTTCCACCTGCCCGTTTGCCCGCGGATGAGCTACTGCTGAGAAGCTTTTTCGGATTTTGAATCGTTTACAAAAATCTTGGAATTCTTCACTTTCGAACTGAGTACCATTGTTTGTAATTATTTTTTGAGGCACACCATATCTGCAAATGATACTTTTAGTCACAAAACTTATCATCTTTTTTGAGGTGATAGTAGCCAGTGGTTCAGCTTTGCCCACTTAGTAAAATAATCTACAGCAACAATGGCATATTTAATTCTAGATTTGGCAGTTGGTAACGGTCCTACAAGGTCTATCCCCTATATTGCAAACGGCCATGGACTGACCATCTGTGTGAATTCAGTGGAAGGAGCTCTAGGAATTTTGGCGAATCTTTGGCATCTGTCACATTTTCGGGAATAGTCTGCTACATCTCGATTAATTTCTGGCCAAAAATATCCGTATCGGAGAATCTTTTTCGCTAAAGTTTGACCACCTAAATGATCACCACATTCTCCCCCATGCACCTCAGCTAGGATTGTTTTGGACTCTTCCCTGGATACACATCGAAGTAACGGCATTGAGAATCCCCGTCTGTATAGCTGGCCATCCTGGACTATATAGCGAGAGGCTTTCCTCGGTAGCTTCTTTCGTTCTTTTGAATTTTCCGGTAAAGAGCCATTGAGCAGATATTTTGTTATTGGAGTCATCCATGATTCTTGCTCTTGAGACACGCTCATGATCCAATCAATATCCATCTCATCAATGCTCGGAGCCGACAGGACCTCCACTGGAGTCAACCCCAGAAATTGAGCTTCGCCTGTGCTAGAGTATTTTGCGAGAGAATCTTCTTTCATGTTTTTTTCTCGAGGAATATGACTTATCATGTAATGATCGAAATCACCCAGGAGTTCCCAAGCCTTTGACAAGTAGGCGGGCAGATTTCCCCCTTTCGCTTGGAATTCCTTCTTGACTTGGCATACAATAAGCTGAGAATCACTAAAGATCTGTAATGCTTGGATGTTTAGTTCTTTAGCAATCCTTAAGCCAGCGATAAGGGCTTCGTATTCTGCTTCATTGTTTGTTGAAGGAAATTCCAATCTTAGTGCATAGCATAATGATCGACCTTCAGGGGTATCAAGTACAACTCCGGCTCCAGAACAATAGTCGTTTCTCGCGCCATCAACATATAACTTCCACTGGATTGGGGAATCGTCGATCGTTTCCTCCTCACTGTCACCCTTATCTGTGAATTCTGCGATGAAATCCGCTAAAGCTTGTCCGTTGATTGCTTTTCGGGGATGATAAGTGATGTCATATTGACTGAGTTCAATATTCCACTTTAGAAGATGACCCGAAGTCTCAGGGCGAAACAGGACTTGTCTTAAAGGTTGATCAGTGAGGACTCTGATAGGATGAGCTTGGAAATATTGCCTCAACTTCCTGGATGCAATCAGTAGGCAATAGGCGAGTTTTTCCAACTTAGAGTAATTCATCTCTACCCCACCGAGTCTTTTGCTGATATAGTAAACTGGATGTTGAATCCTCTTGTCTTCTCGTATTAGCGCTGCACTTAAAGCATGAGATGATACTGCCAAGTATATAAGAAGATCCTCGCCATCGCCAGGCCTAGAAAGTATTGGAGGCGTTTCCATATGGAGAATCAATTCATCAAAGGCTTTTTGGCATTCGGGAGTCCAATCGAAGTTTTTCTTTCCTTTCTTTAGGGCGTCAAAGAATGGGATGCATTTATCTGTGGCTTTGGAAATGAACCGACTCAAGGCGGCGACTTTTCCATTAAGAATTTGCAATTCCTTCTTTGTTCTAGGAGCTTTGACTTCCTTTAAGGCGGTAATTTGAGCTGGACTAGCCTCAATCCCCTTAGCGCTCACGATGAAACCTAAAAACTTTCCGGATTCCACTCCAAATGAACATTTTAAAGGGTTAAGCTTCATTCCGTATTTTCGAAGGACTGCGAACATGTCTGCTAAGTGTTCTATGTGATCCACTGCTTTCTTAGACTTTACTAACATGTCATCGACGTAGACTTCCATAGTCTTGCCCAATTGCGGTTTGAACATAGCATTAACAAGTCTTTGGTATGTTGCCCTTGCATTCTTCAGCCCGAAGGGCATAACTCTGTAGCAGTAAAGACCAACGTCGGTAATAAAGCTCGTGTCCTCCTGATCTGGCTCATGCATCATGATCTGGTTATATCCAGAGTAGGCATCCATAAAAGATAACAATTCGTGTCCCGCTGTTCCGTCTACCAGTTGATCGATCCTGCGTAATGGGAAGCAGTCTTTGGGGCAGGCTTTGTTTAGATCTAAAAAATCGATGCATACTCTCCATTTTCCGGTTGCTTTCTTAACCAACACTGGATTTGAAACCCAATTCGGATAGGTAGATTCTTTGATAAAGTTATTCTCCATGAGCCGATCAACTTCTTCTTTTAACGCTGCTGACCTTTCTGGACCTTGAGTTCTCCTTTTCTACTTCACAGGTGTAAATTTTGGATCAATATTCAGAGCGTGCACTGCAACTTCTGGGGATATTCCGCACATATCGGCATGAGTCCAAGCAAAAACATCCAAATTTGCCTTTAAAAAAGATATTAGGATATTCTGAATTGACACATTAAGTTGTGAACCCACATTCAACACCTTGTTTGGGTCCTTTGGGTCAACAGGTACTGGTATTGTCGTTTCCACTGGTACCACTCTATTCTCCCCTGCACTGGCTTTTCTAGGATCCATCTCTTTCCGTGCTCCACTGTGCTCGCCAGTGCAGGGTCCGCCCTGTAATTGCTACAAGGCTGGTTCTTTGATGCGGACTGGGGTTGTCGCATCCTTTCCCATTTCTCTTTTCCTTGTTTCTCGTAGCTCTGTCAGATAACATTCCCGCCCAGCATTCTGATCCCCTTTTATAACTCCCACTCCATTATCTGTGGGAAATTTAATGGTGAGGCACCATGGGGCCAGAACGGCTTTGAATGCTGCGAGAGTTGGACGGCCAAGGAAAGCATTATAAGCAGAAAATTCGTCGACAATCACAAAAGTTTGCTTGCGGACCACTTTTCTTTCTCCCTCTCCAAGTTCTACAAGCAAATCAACGGTTCCTATCGGCTTTTTTGGCTCCCCAGTGAAGCCAGCGATTTTCTGCGATGAGGCTTGCACATCAGCCATAGGGATCTTCATTTGGTCGAATGTTTTCTTGAAGAGGATATTACAGGATGCGCCACAATCAATGAGAACTCTTCTGACAATAGCTGGCCCGATACCAGCCGAGATGACTAAGGGATCCAGGGTAGGAGCTTCAATACCTGTGGAATCCCTGGCTCTGAACACAATATCATCATTGAAAGTTCTTTGTTGCTTCAGGGGCATAGCACCTTCCAAAACAAATACATCTTCCTCGGTCGGTACATACTTCAAAGCTCGGGTATACCTTTCCATCTCACCCCAGCTCCTGCCTGCCGGGTGAGGTCCTCCCGTAATGACATTGATAACAGGCCTTCCGGATCCATGCCCTGCAGTCTCCTCACTTGTCCTGGCTTGATGAGCAGGAGCTCGTTGCCCCTGACTAGTCGAAGCGGGATTGCTGCTATTCTTTTCCACAAATTGCTGCAGCTTGTTTTCCCTTATCAATTCTTCAATCAAATTTTTCAAATGGCGGCATTCATCGGTATCATGACTGGGTTGATTATGGAAGCGGCAAAACTTTCTGCTTTGTACAGCTTTTTTCCCGGTTCTCAGAACGGGAGGTTTAGGATAATCAACAGAATCTTTAGTGGCAAGGTAAATACGCTCCGGCGTATCCGATAAAGGAGTATATTCCGATGGCTTGAAGGAACGAGGCTTCTTCAGATTTTTCTGTTTCTTCCCATCGTTATTTTCCATTTTCTGTCCTACAGATTCACTCTTGCGTGGAGCAACAATGTTATCTTCATCTTTTTCCAATGCTGCCTTTACCGGTACAGGATGGCTTTCCAGGCGTATGAACTCATCTGCTTTCTTGTAGAATTTTTCCAGGGAATTTGGTTCCTTCATGTTAAGCCATTTTCCAAATTCGCTCGACTTGTCGATGGCCCTCATCAGATAGGTCAAGATCATCCGTGGTTCTGCATTGTCTACCTCGGCCAGCGCTATATTAAAGCGATTCAAGAAAGATCTGATAGTTTCCCCTGGATTCTGCTCTAAACTTGACAACGACATGATATCTTTGGCTTTTGAAGCGTATAGTCTGAACTGCTCCTTGAATTTCCGGGTTAGGTCAGAAAACTGATCTATGGACCGAATTGGTAGCTTGGTGAACCAAAGCAGAGCTACACCTTCCAAATATACAGGAAAATATCGACACTTTATTTCATCAGAAGCTCTGGCACCTGTCATGTGCCAATCATACTTATACAAGAATTCGTTCGGATCACTTGTTCCATTGTAAGATGGGATAGTTGGAGGGACGAACTTCCTTGGGAACTCAGCCTTTAAGATTCTTTCGGTAAACGGGGTTTTACTTGGAGCGAAACCCCATTCCTTCTCATCTTCATTCCTTTGCATGCTTTCTTTCATGATTTGTCGAACCATTTCAGAAAGATACCCCTCATCATTTCGAGCTTTAGATCCACCAACTTCAGGAAATGTCCGCTCAAAGGGGCTGGCAGCCCTCTCAGGAATGTTTCTTTCTTCATCCTCATGAATGTTGCCATCAAAGTTCCTTTCATTACCCGTTGGTTGATGGTTTACTCCAACCAAGTCATTCAACTTATTCAAAATTAGGGCATTTTGGCCGTTCTGAGCCTCCAATTGTACACTTTGGGCATTTATCTGCTGGTTCAGCCCTAAGATTACAACATCCAACTCTGCTTTTGTAACCCCAACAGGTGGAGTGGCTTGATTAGGTACTGGGGAAGCGGAGGTTCCCTCTTGAACATTTCCAGATCTAACAGATCTACTCTTTCTCCCCGAAGCCATGATTTCAGATAAACTTCTAGTCTTCAGAGAGGTTACTTCAACAAACTTTCGTGGAGCAATGATGATAATTGTCCTGAGTTCAATTCTTCAGTGAAAGCACCAAAAATGTTAACACTAAAATTTGAACGCTAACACCCCGGTGTATAAAGTGTAGTTGTGAAAGCACCACCCGATGATTCGGGAACAGAGTATAAGCAGAAAATCACAGAAAAAGCAGTGAATAACAACGATTTTATAGTGGTTCGGCTCAAGGCAAGCCTACGTCCACTTTAATTCTCTTTATTTCTAAACCGATTACAACTTTACAACAATCTTCAATTACAATTATGATGAGACAAACAACTAGAACTTTGGTAGAGAAGAATTCTTCGAATCCATGTAGATTGCGTTAGATTTTCCCGTGAAGTTAGTTGAGATGCCTTTCGAACTTGAAGTGTCGGGTGAGTTGAGAATTCAGCAGAGTCTTGGCGCTTGAAGTGATTGGCCAAAAGTCCCTTTCATGCTTGAGGTGGGTTGGTATTTATAGGGAAAATCCCACCCCTTAGGTCGTAAGTCGTGAACTGTCCAAGGTTAGTTGTGGCCGGTCTAAGGCAAATCGCGGCCGACTCATCTGACCCCTCCATGGTTTCACCTAGGCTCATTTGTACAAGTCCCAGGTCGCCCCCGAGTGAACACAGCCTTCTCTCAGTAACACGGCATCGGGCTTGCATTTAGTAGCTTTAGGTCGTTGACGACTCAAGTTAGGTCATGAGCCGTGAACGAGTTAACTGGCAACTGGATCGTGCACGAGTTAAGAGGCTGCTGTGCCGAGTAGCTGCATTGAACTTGTCTTCCTTTACTTGAGTCGTGAACGAGTTAACATTGGTCCTAGGTTGGCTGTGACTTAGGTCGGCAACTATTTTGGGTCGGTAGCTTGGCAAAGCATTAGATCGGTAACTTGGTTAGGTCATTAAGTCGGCATCTCTTTTAGGCCTTAGGTCGGCCTTCCTGTTAAGTCGGCATCCTCTGAGACATAGGCCAGTATCCACGTTAGGTCGGTAGCTACCTTATCTTAGATAGTTGGGTCGGCAACCTTGCTAAAGCTTTAGGTCGGCAGCTGTTTACCCTTAAGTCAATATCCCTCTTAGGCCTTAGGTCGGCTTCCATATATGATCGGTAACCCACCTGAGCCTTAAGTCGGTATCCTTTTGGGTCTTAGGTCGGCACTCTTTTAAGGCGGTTAGGTCGGTATGCCTCTCAAACCTGTTAGCTCGGTAACTCTTTTAAGCCGTAGGTCGGCATCCCTTTGAGTTGCTAAGTCGAAACCGAGAAGGAGTTAACATTGGCATATATAGTTATTATGTTGCTATATGATGTATATTGATATTATTTTCATATATATATGTTTCTCATGTTGTTTGTTGAGTGTTTAGTAGGTGTGGATCGTGTTTGCTTCGCATTTGGAGCTCGCTTTTGCGCTATATTAGCCGTATACGCTCGCTAATAATATAATAAAGTATATATCTCGGATTATATACCGTACTTTTACACTTTTTTCCCTGCGAGATGCCTCATCACTTGATGAGATGTATATTTGTGATATATATACTGTCATTTTTTTTCGGATCGAGCCGCGCAAAGGAGACTATGGCGATTTTTTCCGAAAATTTAAGGCGTTAGAAAATTTTTGAGAAAATTGGGAAATTTTTGAAAACTATAACTTTGATTTTGGAATTGAAAGTTAAACAATAGTAGTTGGTTTCCAAAAGATAACTAAGTATGAGTTGGAAACTTAGTAAAGGATTGTAAAAGTTTAACTATAGATTTTGGAAAGTTAATCAATTCTGCAACTTCTACTTACTTTGTAATTTCGAGGACGAAATTCTTTTAAGCGGGGAAGATTGTAACGACCCAGAATTTCTGTCAATTAAAATTAGAATATTTAATTAATTTTAAATATTAATAAGTGAAATTTTTAAGTCGAATAATTTATTTTTTCGAATATTGGATTTAATTGGATAATTAAATCGATTTTTTAATAATTGAAATTACAGAAATAATTAGATATTGGGTTTAATATGATTAAAATTGGTTTGTAAAATTTTATTTTATCATATTGAAGTTAGAATGATATTTTAGAACTTTTAAAATCGAATTAAGAGTTTATTTGTGAAAATTGAATATTTTAATATTTAATCGACTAGTGAAAATAGTCAATTTTTGAACAGTCTCAGAATTGGATGAAACTAGTTCCATTGGATCCGTAATAGTTTGTTATTACCGGATTTCAATTTTCGTAGCAATCGGAGTTGTCGTTTGATCGTGGAAACTCGAAACGCATCGAAATTGTTTTTAATATTAATTTGGCGATTTAAAATAGCCATTTTTCAAACAGTCTCGGATTTCGATGAAACCAGTTTCATCGGATCCGTAATGTGATATTATTGTAAGGTTTCAAATTTCGTGTCAATCGGATTTACCGTTTGTCCGGGCAAGCTAAAACGCCTAGAAATTTGGTTAACCGATTTAATTTTAAATTGATCGTTTATTGCCATAACTCGCACAGATGATCGAATTAGCTTCCGAAACCTGTTCCATTGTGTCTAGAATGCGGGGTAAACCCCAGAAACACCAGTCACCGCGCGTAAATCGGGGTCCGGAAAACCGGAATGAATAGTGTTCGTTTATTTTCTATAAATAGACCATTTTTGTCATAAAATTAAAAAAAAACCCTAATTTACAAAGTCAGCCGCCACCTCCTTCATCAATGGCCGAAACTATCTCTTCTTCTCCCTCAAATTTCTTCAAATCCAAGCAATGATTCGCGAAATTTTCTACACGAAAGATGTAGTGGGTAGTAAGAACTTTAAAATGAACGGTCAAGATCGAAAAATATGAAACGAATCAACGGAAATTAGCTCATGAAGGCTGCGACTTCGTGTTCGTATTTCGAGGCACATGCGTGACCGATATCTGTGATATTGGTGCCGGAGGTGGAGCTCACGTGGGGGGTGGTTGTGGCATTTCCTGATCGAAGTAGAAGGCGTCGAAGATGGTGCGTTAATGAGAGGAAGGGGGCGGCCATATGGGTTACTGCGCGTTCGAACGGGAATGAAGATGATGGGGGGCACGGCCGTGATTTACAATTTGGAAATGGACGGCCTGGATGGGGTTTAGGTTAAAATTAAAAATATTAATTGTAAATTAATTTATATATTAATTCGTATGATCTTTAAACTATCGTAACTTTGTGATACGAGGTCGGAAACGCACGAAACTTTTTGCGTTGGAATCGTGCGGTCGAGCACTACGCTATGGATCTGTATTGGAGTCGTTTGGAGTTAGTGAGAATTTCGGGTAAAATTAAACGCGCGTTTAATTTTATTCGAAATAAAAGCTGAAACGAAATTGAAATCAATGTGAGAACTTCTCACTCAATCGAATCGGTTTCGATTTTAATTTTAAATAGTTAGATTTAAAATTGTTGATTGAATGTTGAATGATGATTGTTATCTATTGATTGTTAAAATAGACATTATGCGCCGTTAGTAAGCGGATGTTATTTATTAAAAACATATACCGTGAATATTTCTTAAACAGTGAAATTGGTATTATATATGTACTTGGAGTTGATTTCCCGCATTATTTAGCGAATGAGACCCTATTGCGCCGTCTATTAAGCGGATAATATTTTATAAATCCCATATACCGCGATAATACCGTACTGGAACGGAATTGGTATTGTGCTAATGTTTGTGGATGCAGGGAAACAGGTTGGAGGGATCCAACTGGATTCCTCTACTGTATTGATTTATTTACAGATATTGTGATATTTGTTGATTATCATATCGATATATGATATTTGGATGTCGTGATTGACTATTTGGTGTTGTCGCATCATCGGATCCATTTTTGAAGTTTTTAAAATAATGATTTTGGTTTTTTTTAAAGGAATTTTAAAGTGATTTTTGAAAGTATACGTTTGATTAAATTTTTGAATTGATTCATTTTAAATAATTAAAACATTATAAATTTTTATGTTATAAAAATTACTGTTTTTGTAAAATATAACCAAATTGAGATTTTCGAAATAAATAGTGATTAATTTATAAAATGGTTTAATTTGGAATTTTGAATCATTATAAAAGATTTTTAAATTTATTTTTATAAGTTAAAAATATTGGAATTATAAAACGAGCTTTTATAAGTGTTAAAGGTGAAATAAGGATGGATTTCCTAAGTGAACGGAATTTGTAGATTTATAAATTGTGAAGTTATAAAATGAATAGATTTTGTAAAATAAAAGATTTATAAGTAATTATCTTATAAATCGGATTTTGGCATTTAAATGAGATATAAATGGAATTTGTTAATAATGAGATTTATAAATCGAAGCTTATAAACAGAAATGGAATTTATAAACATTGTTTATAAATTCAAAATCAATTGAATTTGATAAATTAAATACTGAAGTTTATTAAAGGAAATATATTCACGATTTTGGACAGTGAATTTTTGAATAAAATAGTCAGGTTTGGCAAAATGTATTATAAAATGAAGTTAATTATTTTAAAGATGTTTTAAAATGTATTATGAATCGAAATCATGGATCTCAACATTCATTGTTGAAATAGACGTTTTCGAGAAATAAAATGAAATAGTGGACTATAACACTGTTGTTATAGTAAATGATTTCCGAAAGGAAATATTTTGTATAGTATTGGGATTTATATATCTATTTAAACTTTGAATCCCTATACTAGTGATTTTGGGTCGTCGTAACGATGTTTTACGCAACATTCGTTTTTGACCTAAATAAATGAGTTAAGAGAATGATTTCCTTAAAGAATGGAATATATGCTTAACTATGGTTTAAGTATATCGAATATTTTCAAATGTTGAAAATAAATAGATTTGTGATGTACTTATTATTAAATAAGTATGGAAATATTTTTCCAATGTGAAATGAACGTTTTAGAATTTATCTTGTAAAGATAAATTGAAAGTGAATATTTGAAAACGATTGAAAATCGTATATCATAGATATTTTGGGATTATAAATTCACTAAGGAATTTATAGAAGAAAGGGGAATTTGTTTAAAAATAAACGTTGATTTATTTTTTTGAAGTGTGGGAATTAATTTACGGATTTGGAACGTAAATATAAAATAAATCGTTAAGGATTTATTTAATTGGTTTAAATGAACCATGTTGAAATGAAAGAAATTCCGCATATGGAAAATGTTTGAAATTTGTTTTCAAAAGTGGTAAAGGTGAAAAGTGATTTGAAAATTAGTTTTCAAATGTTTAATTGTGGGAAATATATATATCTTGTAAAGATATTTTGGAAAGTAAATAATTTGGGAAATTATTTGGATTTGGTGATGTTGAACACGCCTATTGATAGTTAAATAACCGACTATCAATATTTTCCTTTAAATAGGTATTTGTTGTGATCGCTTGAATTTGAATGCCACACTTATTTTTGAATAAGCGCTCACTATTCGGGTTAGCCGGGAAAGGACCTTGGGGTCGTATAACCCATTCCGAATATGTGATACGTCGTTATGAATTGCATTGGATGACCGGTGTTTAAGACCGGATATTTGTGAAAACGGATGGATTACCGTCGAGTTACTCTACATCGGCTGATCTCCGATATAGAGGTTTTATCACCCTTAAAGACGGGAAGTCTGGTCGTGATTAGTGAATATCCGGATTGCAAGGACTTCTTTGTAAGTGCCTTCGGTTCTGTTCGATCCCGGAACAGACTTGTATGGATTGTATGTCTGACATTACAAGTTGAGATATAAAGCTGATTTCTTTCAAATATATTTCTGTTGGTGGCGGAGAATTTATTCTCTTAGCATAACACCCTTCTCTGAGACGCACGAGCTCAGAGGTTATATAGTTGAAGGTTATTAGTGATATACTCCCAATTTAGTAATGTTGCATGCTGAGTGTTGCTGTGAAATGATCATTGTTTGATCATTTGTGACATGATCATTTGTTTGATCATTTATCTTGGTGATCATTTCTATGATCATTTGTTGACCCAAAGCACAGTTTTTGTATAAAGCGTGGCTTTGTGGACGAGACTTCGTCGGACCTCACACCCCGAAAATGGTCAAAACAGGAAGGATGCAGCAAGGTTATTAGGGGGTAGCGCCCCTTTAGTGTATGTCATTCCTTCTGGATAGAGGTGGTATCTTGGAATGGAGTCCAGATACTTAGCCTATGTGGTTACTGCATTATTATTCTTATGTGGTTGTTGGAAATCGAGGATCCTCGGATAGATCGGTTACGATCGGGGGATGACATATTCGTGTCAGTAGTTATCCAGTTAGGGGTTACCCGGCCTTGTGTTGGCAGAGATCCGGTTTGGTTCTCGGGACGTCATTCTGGAGGCGTTTCCATGTGGCAATGAGAAGTTCCTTGGCCTGACCATTCGCTGGAAATCCATAGAAACAATACGAGACTTGTACGGTTTTAGTTGTAGAACCTATCATTCACTTATTGTGGCGCCCCACTGTTTGGATGGTAGCTATAGTAGGCATAAGTGCGAAATGCCTATGCTGGCTAAGATTTATATTCTACTTTCGAAATTGGTTTCTACACTATGCACTAGTAATAATATCAAATGTTTCTTTTTAATGCGTATCAAGAATCTTTGACTATCATAAGGAGAAATCTCCTCCGATTCTGCGTTTGCATTGTGTGTGTGTGCGGGAGGCCTTATGATAGTCTCATTTTCTAAAAAGCATTGCGAATTGACTTTAAAAATATCCCTCTATTTTGTTTTAAAGATAAACTGTTTTGAGTTCTCACACCAGTCACATGACTGACTCGGAGTTTATTGTTTTCCTTCCTAAACTCTAGGTGCCCACTAATTTCCACACGGGCAGTCAAGAGTTAAGGTTTATCAGGATATTCTGGAATTCAGGAGTTGCTGGAGGCAAGCTGGATGGGATGGCGTATTTACTAGTAGATAGTATTTCTTTTTCCGCTGTTTGTTGTTTTTGTTGTACACTCTGATGATGATATAATGTAATGTAATGTGATGTAATGTAATAACTGATATAGTTCTTTGTTTAAAGATTATTCATTTATGTATTATATGTTGTTCCGCTGCGAATTGTGAGATTCTGATGTTGTTCTGTTGTTTCTTTCTGTTCTATTCTATTTTTTTCTGTCTTCTTCTACCTCTTCCTTCTGCTTTAACCATAACGGTACGGTTTTCCGGCCTTCGATTGCTCGACAGTTGAGACAGTGGACGTATTGATGTCGGCGTTCGTGGACAAAAAATCGCGTTCGTTACATTTGGTATCAGAGCTTATGGTTAAGCGACAACCATGGCTCTGTTGGGTATAACTCATTAGAGATAGAGTCAGCAGTACTCTAGAATGAGTGTGAGTGTAATAATAGATACGAGCGCATATTTGTTAGTGAATATAAATTGTTTTATATTGTGATGATTGGTTTGTTGAGTGGTATATGGATTTTGGTCAACACGAGTAATTAACGTTGTTGATAGGGATCTCTAAACACTTGTACAGAACAAATTGACACGATATTGTTTTAAATTGGGTAAATGAAATAATTTTACCTTGATTATATTTTATATATAAAGGAAATAATTTTTCAGAAATATTAAAGTATATTTGAATTGATTGTTTGGTTGTTGAATAAGTTAAATAAAAACAACAGCTGTGAAAGAATGAATGGTATAAGCAAATGAATTATAAGATGGAATTATAATTAAAATGATTTACACTTGTGAAATAATCTTATATATAAGAAGTGAAATTATATAAGTAAAAGATTTATAAATGTGATTTTTAATCTGAAAATAAAATTCCAGAGAAGTGTTTTGAAAGGATTTGATATTTTGGGAAAATTATTTTGGGAGAAATTAAAGCTCTAAACTCTTTTCGGTCGCTGGAAAATAATTCCGATGATGATTGCAACATCATCGGTGTTCATTTTCGGGTTTCCAAAAGAGGGATTGCTGCCAAATTGTTTAAAAGAAAGTTGTTTGGAAAATTTGGATTTGGTTTGAAATTCAAAAGATAATTGAATTGATTTCAAAAATGGTTTTGAAAGATTTGAAAGGACTCTGGAATCCTATTTAAGATTTATGGGAATGATAAATGAGTTGATAACTTATACAGATTGAATTTTGATAGAATAAATTTAACTTAAAGGATGAAGTTAAATTAAAGGAAGTATAAGTAAATCAACAAAATCCAAGTTGAAATAAATTTGAGTTGTGATCAAAGACATGTAATTTGAAATTTAACAAAAGGAAAGTTAAATAAATTGATTTGGATTTGATAAGATGTTTGAAATGGAATATAACTTAAGTGAAGTTGAATGAAGTAAATTTTGGTATCGAAGTAAATTAATAAGTAAATTAATGAAGTGAAGTCATTAAGAATTTGAACTTGAGTTATATGAATGAAATTCAACATTATATTGTTAAAGGAATTAGCAATTGAATTGAACTAATGGATTGAATGTTAATCAATTAAATGTAAATAATTGATATGAAATAATGAATGTAAGTGTTAATTCATTAGAAGCTAATGTTATTAGCAATCGAATAAATTGAATGAAAGTCAATTTAATATGATCCAATTGGAATTAAAAGTGTTGAACCAAATTGAATGTAAAGTGAATAAATTTGGTTGTATTGAATAAACATTGGTTGTTATATGGTTGTCAGTTGATTGTATATAATTCATTAAATATCAATGAAATTGGAAGCTAAAGTAATTGAAATCCAATTGGAAGTTAAGTGAATCTTAAATAGGATTGAATTTGATTGGGAGTAAACCAACTTGAATATAAACTAGTTGAAAACAAATGTTAGTAAAAACATCAACTGTTAATGAATCAAATGTGATTAAATTGAAAACCCATTTCATTGAATATTAATGAGAATATGAATGAATATTGATTTGGTTATGGATGATAGTTGGTTGATGTTTGCATTTGTTGTTTTGTTACATTTGCTATGTTGGCATATATAATTATTATGTTGCTATATGATGTATATTGATATTATTTTCATATATACATGTTTTTCATGTTGTTTGTTGAGTGTTTAGTAGGTGCGGATCGCGTTTGCTTCGCATTTGGAGCTCGCTTTTGCGCTATATTAGCCGTATACGCTCGCTAATAATATAATAAGGTGTATATCTCGGATTACATACCGTACTTTTACACTTTTTTCCCTGTGGGATGCCTCATCACTTGATGAGATGTATATTTATGATATATATACTGTCATTTTTTTTCGGATCGAGCCGCGCAAAGGAGACTATGGCGAATTTTTCCGAAAATTTAAGGCGTTAGAAATTTTTTTCAGAAAATTGGGAAATTTTTGAAAACTGTAACTTTGATTTTGGAATTGAAAGTTAAACAGTAGTAGTTGGTTTCCAAAAGATAACTAAGTATGAGTTGGAAACTTAGTAAAGGATTGTAAAAGTTTAACTATAGATTTTGGAAAGTTAATCAATTCTGCAACTTTTACTTACTTTGTAATTTCGAGGATGAAATTCTTTTAAGCGGGGAAGATTGTAACGACCCATAATTTCTGTCAATTAAAATTCGAATATTTCATTAATTTTAAATATTAATAAGTGAAATTTTTAAGTCGAATAATTTATTTTTTCGAATATTTGATTTAATTGGATAATTAAATCGATTTTTTAATAACTGAAATTACAGAAATAATTGGATATTGGATTTAATATGATTAAAATTGGTTTGTGAAATTTTATTTTATCATATTGAAGTTAGAATGATATTTTAGAACTTTTAAAATCAAATTAAGAGTATATTTGTGAAAATTGAATATTTTAATATTTAATCGACTAGTGAAAATAGTCAATTTTTGAACAGTCTCAGAATTGGATGAAACTAGTTCCATTGGATCCGTAATAGTTTTTTATTACCGGATTTCAATTTTTGTAGCAATCGGAGTTGTCGTTTGATCGTGGCAACTCGAAACGCATCGAAATTGTTTTTAATATTAATTTGGCGAGTTAAAATAGCCATTTTTCAAACAGTCTCGGATTTCGACGAAACCAGTTTCATCGGATCCGTAATGTGATATTATTGTAAGGTTTCAAATTTCGTTTCAATCGGATTTGCCGTTTGTCCAGGCAAGCTAAAACGCCTAGAAATTTGGTTAACCTATTTAATTTTAAATTGATCGTTTATTGCCATAACTCGCACAGATGATCGAATTAGCTTCCGAAACCTGTTCCATTGTGTCCGGAACGCGGGGTAAACCCCAGAAACGCCAGCCACCGCGCATAAATCGGGGTCCGGAAAATCGGAATGAATAGTGTTCGTTTATTTTCTATAAATAGACCATTTTTGTCACAAAATTAAAAAAAAAACCCTAATTTACAAAGTCAGCCGCCACCTCCTTCAACAATGGCCGAAACTATCTCTTCTTCTCCCTCAAATTTCTTCAAATCCAAGCAATGATTCGCGAAAATTTCTACATGAAAGATGAAGAGGGTAGTAAGAACTTTAAAATGAACGTTCAAGATCGAAAAATATGAAACGAATCAACGGCAATTAGCTCATGAAGGCTGCGACTTCGTGCTCGTGTTTCGAGGCACATGCGTGACGAAGATCTATGATATTGGTGCCGGAGGTGGAGCTCACGTGGGGGGTGGTTGTGGCATTTCCTGATCGAAGTAGAAGGCGTCGAAGATGGTGCGTTAATGGGAGGAAGGGGGCGGCCATATGGGTTACTGCTCGTTCGAACGGGAATGAAGATTATGAGGGGCACGCCCGTGATTTACAATTTGGAAATGGACGGCCTCGATGGGGTTTAGGTTAAAATTAAAAATATTAATTGTAAATTAATTTATATATTAATTCGTATGATCTTTAAACTATCGTAACTTTGTGATATGAGGTCGGAAACGCACGAAACTTTTTGCGTTGGAATCGTGTGGTCGAGCACTACGCTATGGAACTGGATTGGAGTCGTTTGGAGTTAGTGAGAATTTCGGGTAAAATTAAACGCGCGTTTAATTTTATTCGAAATAAAAGATGAAACGAAATTGAAATCAAGGTGAGAATTTCTCACTCAATCGAATCGGTTTCGATTTTAATTTTAAATAGTTAGATTTAAAATTGTTGATTGAATGTTGAATGATAATTGTTATCTATTGATTGTTAAAATAGACATTATGCGCCGTTAGTAAGCGGATGTTATTTATTAAAAACATATACCGCGAATATTTCATAAACAGTGAAATTGGTATTATATATGTACTTGGAGTTGATTTCCCGCATTATGTAGCGGATGAGACCCTATTGCGCCGTCTATTAAGCGGATAATATTTTATAAATACTATATATCGCGATAATTCCGTACTGGAACAGAATTGGTATTGTGCTAATGTTTGTGGATGCGGGGAAACAGGTTGGAGGGATCCAACTGGATTCCTCCACTGTATTGATTTATTTACAGATATTATGATATTTGTTGATTATCATATCGATATATGATATTTGGATGTCGTGATTGACTATTTGGTGTTGTCGCATCATCGGATCCATTTTTGAAGTTTTTAAAATAACAATTTTGGTTTTTTTTCAAGGAATTTTAAAGTGATTTTTGAAAGTATACGTTTGATTAAATTTTTGAATTGATTCATTTTAAATAATTAAAACGTTAAATTTTTTTATGTTTTAAAAATTACTGTTTTTGTAAAATATAACCAAATTGAGATTTTCGAAATAAATAGTGATTAATTTGTAAAATGGTTTAATTTGGAATTTTGAATCATTATAAAAGATTTTTAAATTTATTTTTATAAGTTAAAAATATTGGAATTATAAAACGAGCTTTTATAAGTGTTAAAGGTGAAATAAGGATGGATTTCATAAGTGAACGGAATTTATAGATTTATAAATTATGAAGTTATAAAATGAATAGATTTTGTAAAATAAAAGATTTATAAGTAATTATCTTATAAATCGGATTTTGGCATTTAAATGAGATATAAATGGAATTTGTTAATAATGAGATTTATAAATCGAAGCTTATAAATAGAAATGGAATTTATAAACATTGTTTATAAATTCGAAATCAATTGAATTTGATAAATTGAATATTGAAGTTTATTAAAGGAAATATATTCATGATTTTGGACTGTGAATTTTTGAATAAAATGGCCAGGTTTGGCAAAATGAATATTATAAAATGAAGTTAATTATTTTAAAGATGTTTTAAAATGTATTATGAATCGAAATCATGGATCTCAACATTCATTGTTAAAATAGACGTTTTCGAGAAATAAAAGGAAATAGTGGACTATAAAACTATTGTTATAGTAAATGATTTCCGAAAGGAAATATTTTGTATAGTATTGGGATTTATATATCTATTTAAACTTTGAATCCCTATACTAGTGATTTTGGGTCGTCGTAACGATGTTTTACGCAACATCCGTTTTTGACCTAAATAAATGAGTTAAGAGAATGATTTCCTTAAAGAATGGAAGATATGCTTAACTATGTTTTAAGTATATCGAATATTTTCAAATGTTGAAAATAAATAGATTTGTGATGTACTTATTATTAAATAAGTATGGAAATATTTTTCCAATGTGAAATGAACGTTTTAGAATTTATCCTTGTAAAGATAAATTGAAAGTGAATATTTGAAATCGATTGAAAATCGTATATCATAGATATTTTGGGATTATAAATTCACTAAGGAATTTATAAAAGAAAGGGGAATTTGTTTAAAAATAAACGTTGATTTATTTTTTTTAAGTGTGGGAATTAATTTACGGATTTGTAACGTAAATATAAAATAAATCGTTAAGGATTTATTTAATTGGTTTAAATGAACCATGTTGAAATGAAAGAAATTCCGCGTATGGAAAATGTTTGAAATTTGTTTTCAAAAGTGGTAAAGGTGAAAAGTGATTTGAAAATTAGTTTTCAAATGTTGAAGTGTGGGAAATATATATATCTTGTAAAGATGTTTTGGAAAGTAAATAATTTGGGAAATTATTTGGATTTGGTGATGTTGAACATGCCTATTGATAGTTAAAAACCCGACTATCAATATTTTCCTTTAAATATGTATTTGTTGTGATTGCTTGAATTTGAATGCCACACTTATTTTTGAATAAGCGCTCACTATTCGTGTTAGCCGGGAAAGGACCTTGGGGTCGTATATCCCATTCCGAATATGTGATACGTCGTTATGAATTGCATTGGATGACCAGTGTTGAAGACCGGATATTTGGGAAAACGGATGGATTACTGTCGAGTTACTCTACATCGGCTGATCTCCGATATAGAGGTTTTATCACCCTTAGTGACGGGAAGTCCGCTCGTGATTAGTGAATATCCGGATTGCAAGGACTTCTTTGTAAGTGCCTTCGTTTCTGTTCGATCCCGGAACAGACTTGTATGGATTGTATGTCTGACATTACAAGTTGAGATATAAAGCTGATTTCTTTCAAATATATTTCTGTTGGTGGCGGAGAATTTATTCTCTTAGCATAACACCCTTCTCTGAGACGTACGAGCTCAGAGGTCATATAGATGAAGGCTATTAGTGATATACTCCCAATTTGGTAGTGTGGCATGCTGAGTGTTGCTGTGAAATGATCATAGTTTGATCATTTGTGATATGATCATTTGTTTGATCATTTATCTTGGTGATCATTTCTATGATCATTTGTTGACCCAAAGCACAGTTTTTGTATAACGTGTGGCTTTGTGGACAAGACTTCGTCGGACCTCACACCCCGGAAATGGTCAAAACAGGAAGGATGCGGCAAGGTTATTAGGGGGTAGTGCCCCTTTAGTGTATGTCATTCCTTCTGGATAGAGGTGGTATCATGGAATGGAGCCCAGATACTTAGACTATGTGGTTACTGCATTATTATTCTTATGTGGTATTTGGAAATCGAGGATCCTCAGATAAATCGGTTACGATCGAGGGATGACATATTCGTGTCAGTAGTTACCCAGTTAGGGGTAACCCGACCTTGTGTTGGCAGAGATCTGGTTTGGTTCTCGGGACGTCATTCCAGAGGCGTTTCCATGTGGCAATGAGAAGTTCCTTTGCCTGACCATTCGTTGGAAATCCATAGAAACAATACGAGACTTGTACGGTTTTAGTTGTAGAACCTATCATTCACTTATTATGGCGCCCCACTGTTTGGATGGTAGCTATAGTAGGCATAAGTGCGAAATGCCTATGCTGGCTAAGATTTATATTCTACTTTCGAAATTGTTTTCTACACTATGCACTAGTAATAATATCAAATGTTTCTTTTTAATGCGTATCAAGCATCTTTGACTATCATAAGGAGAAATCTCCTCCGATTCTGCGTTTGCATTGTGTGTGTGTGAGGGAGGCCTTATGGTAGTCTCATTTTCTAAAAAGCATGGCGAATTGACTTTATAAATATCCCTCTATTTTGTTTTAAAGATAAACTGTTTTGAGTTCTCACACCAGTCACATGACTGGCTCGGAGTTTATTTGTGACGCCCCACCTCTATACCCACACTAGCCAAGAACACTACGGTGTAGTGCTGTCAACTAGCATGGAGAATAAGGCTGTTGAGGAGCGACCATCCATGTAATTTCTTATCACACGGTGGCTATGAATAACCTTCGGAAACAAACATAGAAATAATCATAACACAAATCAGTCACAGACATCCATATCACAAGGACGGAAGAAGATATGAATATATAACTAACGCATGAAAGTGTACATCAGAGAAGTGGTCAGTAAGATCCACAATAATACCAAAGAATAGCAACACGTGCTATACAAAAGAATACAACTATGAGTCTATATCTCAAGTGTATACAACAAAAACTGCTAATCTAAACAGTTAGCCAAAAGTCAGAGTGATGAATCCCTGGGAAGAAGTCAAGCAGAAGCACCTGTAACATCTCGGTCTGACCCGAGTATTATTTAAGAAGATAATAAATGGATCAGTCTAGCTATAAATATCAGATGACATGATATAACATAAAAGATATGGCATAAACATAAAATATCCATAATGACATACCACTATAAGTATGTAAATAATGATCAACAGAAGATCAATCAATAAGAGATAATCAATATCACATGAATCTTCTCAAAGATTCGGAAAGGGCATCATACCCCAAACTTGTACTCATAACAAGTCAATGACATAAATTCTAGAAATCAATGCAAGAAGTCCAGAAATCATAGAAAAGAGAAAGAGGCCTATCACATGACGGTCCGAAGACCAAGGGGAGCTACCCCCCATGTGTGAATGGAATCACACAGATTAAGGTCCAAACTAACCAAAAAGCAAAAAGGTATGTGTGAGTGGAATCACACAAGTGGTGTCTAGTCTAACCTCGCAACAAGAGACATCGCACAGTTGCTAGTCTAAATCATCAGAATGATCGTCATGATCAACGAGAAGTGTCAATTACACTAAGCTAGTAAATATAGAAGTTTAGCTTCATGTCCCATAACCACTTGCTTAACTTAAATATTTACGAACAAACTGTAAATCTTCACTAATAAAATTGTCACAAGAGGTTCAATCGAACAAGTCCAAGAATTAACCGACGAAGTAAACGCAAGCGTTTCATACCACTTGTTTTACTAAGTCGTTTAATTAGATTTCTCATCCGAGTGAGGTAAAGGTTTGTATATACTAATAGAGTGGAAAATGGTTTAAGAAAAGAGCTTTGTTATTAAAAATAGAATTGAAATTGTTTGTTAAAAGATTTTTGATATTTACTACTAGTATTGAAACCTTTATATTATAAAGTGACAAAACACGAAAGCAATTGTAAAAACAATCAGTCACAAAGATCGCATACGGAGATGTGAATAAAATCCAAGGAAATCAGCTCAATGTTTTTCATATAAGATCCCCTACGGAGGGGGGGTCCGGGGGGGTGGCAACCCCCAAGGTAGGGGTGCGGGGGCAACGCCACCACTTATGGGGTTCGACCTGCCCGGTCAGGTCGGCGGGGTCCAAGGGGCAGCGCCCCCGACGGGGTGCGGGGCAGCGCCCCGTCCAAAACGGTACGACCTAAGTGAAGACAAGCGGCCTACGACCTAATGCAAAATGAGGTCTAACGACCTAAGGGTTCACGCGACCTAACACAATGGCCGAGCGACCTAACTGGAGTTAAGGGAGGCAAGCGACTTAAGGTCCAACGACCTACGACTCAAGCAAGCCGAGCGACCTAGTGTGGAGGGGTCGAGCGACTTAAGGAAGGCGAACGACCTAAGGTCCAACGACCTACGACTTAACAGAGTCGAGCGACCTAAGAGCACACGACCAAACTAGCAGAGGAGATTTAAGGTCGGTAACGAATTACGACTTACGAAATGGAGGGTGAACGACTTAACAAGGTTCACGACCTAAAGGGGGTCAACCCAACGAGTTATAGGTCCAACGACCTATCGGTTTAAAGGTCATGCGACCTAAAAACCACGCGACCTATGACTTAACAGAAGCCTAGGCCGGAGACGACCTACGAGATAAACCAGGCCGACTTAGTGGACGAGCGACCTAAGTTAATGGTCCAACGACCTAACTCAAACGACTTATCAGGAGCTTAGGTCGGAGACGACCTACGAGATAAACCAGGGCGAGCGACTTAACGTTTGCCTAGAGATTATAGGTCGAAAACGACCTACGACTTAAGTCCAGGCGACTTTTCCACGTGCGCGTCACGAACCCGAGCGACCTAAGGGTCCAGAACGACCTAAGGCTGGAAGTTCACCAAAAACGCTAAAAAGTGGAGTTTGTCGCCAATCCAATCCAAACCAAATGCAAATATACATGCAAACATGATAGGGGTTCATTCCCAACAGTCTAATATGGTTATAGGCTAGAATTGTGAGATAAAAATCTCACATTTGCACTAAAATTTATGAAGATGAAGCTTGAAAGCAAGGAGAAGCAATCCAAAGCTTGAATCCAATATCTTCTACTTGAATTTGGAGTTGAATGTTGGATTTGCAATTGAATTTGTGCTTGGAGTTTTGATTTCCCATTCTCTTCACCATTAATGCCAAAGCTTGAGTTAGTTAGGAAATTTATGAAGAGTGAGGAGAAGGGGGTTGGAACTTGGGCTTAACAGGCTAAACTAACCCAAAGTCCAAAGCGGAAAAAGTTAGTGAAATTCCACTAACTCCAAACCTATCAGTGTTTATACTTAAAAAGGTTGTAAACGGCATTTCGAACTCAATGGAAGTGGTCTCGAGTCCTAATTTGACCGTTTGCAAAAAGTAGCTTTTTGGACCAATATCCGATTAATGACAAAATATTTAATTAAAATAATTAAATATAAAATCGATAACTATGCGGGTTGTTACAGTCTCCCCTCCTTAAAGAAATTGCGTCCTCGCAGTATATAAGATGGAAGTAACAAGTAACAAACTTAAAAGCATATTAACACAAAGAAATTTGAAATAGGAAGTTCACCTCAAAGAGTAGGAGTAAGCAAGTCCGGATGTGTTCGCTCGATGAATTCTCTGGATTCCCAAGAGCAATCCTTAGGATTTGAGGACCATTGAACCTTCACAAGCGGAACATCTTTATTTCGAAGTCGTTTAACCTCCGAAGCTATAATTCGAATAGAATGCTGCTCATAAGTTAAATTCGGCGAAACTTCAATTTCTTCCACAACAGCAGGCTCAAGAATAGAATCGGAATCCCGAAGGCATTTCCGTAATTGAGAAACGTGAAATACGTCATGCATAGCAGAAAATTGAGCCGGCAATGCAAGGCGATAAGCCATGGAACCAATACGTTCAGTGATAGGAAATGGCCCAATATATCGAGGCGCTAACTTCCCCGATCGACTGAAACGTACAACACCCTTCATCGGTGAAACACGAATAAAAACAGGATCCCCAACAGAAAATTCTAATTTCCTTCTTCGATTATCGGCATAAGATTTTTGTCTACTCTGGGCTTCTTTCATCCTATGTCGAATAAGTTCAATCTTTTCCGTGGAATCATGAATAAAGTCTGGACCTAAAACCAGCTTCTCACCGGCCTCAAGCCAACAAGAAGGAGATCGGCATGACCTTCCGTAGAGTGCCTCGAAAGTTGCCATACCAATACTAGATTGGAAGCTATTATTATAGGAAAATTCAACAAGTGAAATATGATCTTCCCAACTTCCACCAAAATCAAGCACAAGCGCACGAAGAAGATCTTCAAGAGTTTGATTCACACGCTCGGTTTGTCCATCGGACTGGGGGTGATACGCGGTGCTAAAATTAAGCTTCGTTCCTAAAGCTTTTTGAAGACTCTTCCAAAATCCCCTAGTAAACAATGGATCACGATCGCTAACAATAGAAGTAGGAACTCCATGCAATTTTACAATTTCCTTGACAAATAGTTTGGCCAAAAGAGGAACGGTTCGGTTAGACCGAACCGGAATAAAATGAGCGGATTTAGTAAGTCTATCAACAATCACCCATAAGCTATCATGACCCGAACGAGAACGGGGGAGGCCATCTATAAAGTCCATGGAAATTTGATCCCACTTCCAAATTGGAATTTCTAAGGTTGCAATAACCCACCAGGCCTTTGATGTTCGGCCTTGACAAGTTGGCAAGTCATGCAACACTTAACAAAGTTAGCAATATCAGATTTCATTCCCTCCCAATAATAAAGTCGCTTCATATCAGCGTACATTTTACTACTACCGGGATGAATGGTGAATTTAGAACGATGGGAATCTTCTAAAATATCTTTACGAAGATCTCCAATATTTGGTACGATAAGTCTACCAAATTTTCGAATGCCGCCACGAGAATCAATATCAAAGTCTTTCAAACCTTCAATATCAATTTTATCCTTAACATTTTTGCCAAGAAGAGCCAATTCAGGATCTAGTCTTTGAGCTTCAAGAATGCGGTCTAAAAGAGAAGGATGAGCCTCAAGGCTACATAAAACAAATGATGAGCATAAATTGGATACGCACTCTCGAATCTCACAAGTGGATAAGATCTCGAGATCGTTCCATTCGGATATCATCATAGAAACAACTGCTTGTTGCTTACGGCTAAGAGCATCGGCGACACGATTACCCTTACCGGGGGTATAAAGAATATCAAGATCATAAGGTGCAAGGAACTTGAGCCAATGCTGTTGACGTAAATTAAGTTCTTTTTGAGAAAATAAATATTTCAAAGACTTATGATCCGTGTAAAGAATAAATTTCTCTCCCAATAGATAATGACGCCACATTCGAAGGGCGAAAACAATAGCCGCGAGCTCTAGATCATGTGTGGCATATCTAGTCTCGGCCGGCTTCAATTGCCTAGAAGCATAAGCAATAACACGTTCTTTTTGCATAAGAACGACACCCAAACCAACGTGACTAGAATCGGTATAAACAACAAAATCTTGATTCCCCTCGGGAATAACAAGAATAGGAGCGTCGGAAAGGAGTTCTTTCAATTTCTGAAAAGAGGCTTCACATTTGTCCGACCAAATGTATTTAACTCCCTTCTTAGTCAAGCCAGTAAGAGGCACGGCAGTCTTAGAAAAGTCCTTAATAAAACGACGGTAATAGCCCGCCAAACCGAGAAAATTACGAATCTCTGTCACACTCTCCGGTCTCTTCCAATCTTGAATCGCTTCAATCTTTGAAGGATCCACGGAAATCCCGGATTCGGAAATAATATGACCGAGAAACTTCACACGAGATTGCCAAAAGTGGCATTTAGAAAATTTCGCCTTTAATTGATTACTCCTAAGAGTTTCCAATACAATCCGAAGATGTTTCTCATGTTCCTCCTCGGTTTTTGAATACACAAGAATATCATCAATGAATATGAGAACAAACCGATCGAGGAAATCTTTGAAAACTCGATTCATGAGGTCAACGAAATAAGATGGGGCATTCGTTAACCCAAATGGCATAACAAGCCATTCATAAGATCCATATCGAGTACGGAATGATGTCAAAGGAATGCTATCCTCAGCGATACGAAGCTGATGGAAACCGGTAGCCAAGTCCAATTGTGAAAAGACCTTAGCACCACTATGCTGATCGAATAGATCATCAATCCGGGGTAAAGGATATTTATTTTTAATAGTAAGATCGTTAAGAATGCGATAATCAACGCAGAGCCTAAGCGTACCGTCGGATTTCTTCAGGAAAATAGCCGAAGCTCCCCAAGGTGAGGAACTAGAGCGAATAAATTGCTTCGTCTCCAATTCGGATAATTGTTTACGCATCTCCTCATTTTCCTTATTAGACATGCGATAAGGAGGACGAGTAATAGGTTGAGCTCTAGAAACAAGATTAATTCTGAACTCAATTGCTCGTTTAGGTGGTAAACCTAAAACGGGCTCGAATATGTCGGAAAATTCACGAACAACATGAATACGAGAAATAATATCATCTTCATCATCATCATCGTTATCATGAGGATTTAAAGAATATAAAGATGCCACCAAACATGATTCTGAATCTTTAAGGTTAACAGAAATCTGATTAACAGATAGTGGATGTCGGAGATGAATAGTCCGCTCAGGACATAGGATATGGGCTTGATAACGGTTAAGCCAATCCATTCCCAAAATTATTCCAAAGCCTAAGTAACGCATGACATGCAAATCGGCTAGGAAAGAAAAATCGCAAAAAATAATCTCCACATCTTTACAAAGCAAACTAAGAGTTGCGGATCCACCCGCAGGATTCGCAATTTTTAAAGAATCATTAATGCAGTAACACTTAAGGAAAAAGTGTCTACCAGTTCGTTTGATATAAAAGAATGGGATGCACCTGTATCAAAGAGAACTCTAATAGGTTGATCATGAAATAAAATAATACCATCAAGAATGGAATGAGAAATACCTTGGCCACGAGATGTGATGCCAGGGGCTTGTGCCACATTTAACTTTCCATCATTCCTGCCTTTACGTTTGAGGCATTGATGTATAAAGTGATCTGGGCTCTTACAATAGCGACAAGATTTGGGCTTTGAGCACTTGTTCACAAAATGATCCTCTGCGCCACAGTTGAAGCATCTCGCAATTTCAGGAGAAGGAGCCTTTGCAGTAAGAGTTGCTTGTTTACCCTTCTTATTGGGATAAGGGCCTTTGAATTTGTTGGGCCTCTTTTTGTTATAGAAATTGGGTTTAGAAGCTACTACCTCCACCTCACTTTCTTTATCAGCCTCTTCAAGACGAAGAGCGATATCTATAAGTTGATCAAATGCAAGTTCTAGTTTTAGGAGTAGTGGCTTCTTAAGATTCTTATTTAAGCCATAAACGAACCTCCGGTTCTTCTTTAGTGGAGTATTTATATACTCGACCCCATATTTGGAAAGGGATTCGAATGATGTGACGTAGTCCGCCACAGAAGACTGACCTTGAACAAGGTCAATAAATCGCCGAGCCAAAGTTACTTTTTCAGCCTCGGGCACGAATTTCGATTCGAAGCGTTCTCGGAAGTGCTCCCAGGTGAGATCCGCTTCATCAGTTTCTGAGATTAATAGCTCATACCAATCCAATGCTCTTTCTTGGAGCATGCTGGAAGCCACCTAGACTCGATGGAGGTCAACAAGGTTCATGCGAGAGAAGATCCTATCGCACGTTCAGAGCCAAGCCTGGACCCCAATGATAGTTTCAGAGCCTTTAAACGGCTTCCCACCCAGGTTGGTGAAATCATTGCACAATCGTGCAAACCCCGACTTTGGGTGGGTAGGTGCCGGATTAGCTCCAGCTGCTTGAGCGTTCGTTACTAAATCAAGTAACTGTTGAGTAGTCATAAAAACTCCATCCGGTGGTGGAGCACTAGATGATCCAGCTCTGGGACGACCTGGTCTAGACATTCTCTTCCTTAAGGAAGAAAGAAGAGAAAGAAAATAGTTATTCACCAAATGAATATCAATCATTCATGACAGGTGAAGTAAGGAATCATAAAAGAAATAGGATGAATCGGTTTGAAGACCCGAACAAAATCCTAAAGCAAGACTCCTAAGGTGGACTTAGGACGATGATCCTTGTCAAGTTATTCTACATTGTTCCGAAGTTTGGCTCTGATACCAAGCTGTGACGCCCCACCTCTATAACCACACTAGCCAAGAACACTACGGTGTAGTGCTGTCAACTAGCATTGAGAATAAGGCTGTTAAGGAGCGACCATCCATGTAATTTCTTATCACACGGTGGCTATGAATAACCTTCGGAAACAAACATAGAAATAATCATAACACAAATCAGTCACAGACATCCATATCACAAGGACGGAAGAAGATATGAATATATAACTAACACATGAAAGTGTACATCAGAGAAGTGGTCAGTAAGATCCACAATAATAAAAAAGAATAGCAATACGTGCTATACAAAAGAATACAACTATGAGTCTATATCTCAAGTGTATACAACAAAAACTGCTAATCTAAACAGTTAGCCAAAAGTCAGAGTGATGAATCCCTGGGAAGAAGTCAAGCAGAAGCACCTGTAACATCTCGGTCTGACCCGAGTATTATTTAAGAAAATAATAAACGGATCAGTCTAGCTATAAATATCAGATGACATGATATAACATAAAAGATATGGCATAAACATAAAATATCCATAATGACATACCACTATAAGTATGTAAATAATGATCAACAGAAGATCAATCAATAAGAGATAATCAATATCACAAGAATCTTCTCAAAGATTCGGAAAGGGCATCATACCCCAAACTTGTAGTCATAACAAGTCAATGACATAAATTCTAGAAATCAATGCAAGAAGTCCAGAAATCATAGAAAAGAGAAAGAGGCCTATCACATGACGGTCCGAAGACCAAGGGGAGCTACCCCACACGTGTGAATGGAATCACACAGATTAAGGTCCAGACTAACCAAAAAGCAAAAAGGTATGTGTGAGTGGAATCACACAAGTGGTGTCTAGTCTAACCTCGCAACAAGAGACATCGCACAGTTGCTAGTCTAAATAATCAGAATGATCGTCATGATCAACGAGAAGTGTCAATTACACTAAGCTAGTAAATATAGAAGTTTAGCTTCATGTCCCATAACCACTTGCTTAACTTAAATATTTACGAACAAACTGTAAATCTTCACTAATAAAATTGTCACAAGAGGTTCAATCGAACAAGTCCAAGAATTAACCGACGAAGTAAACGCAAGCGTTTCACACCACTTGTTTTACTAAGTCGTTTAGTTAGATTTCTCATCCGAGTGAGGTAAAGGTTTGTATATACTAATAGAGTGGAAAACGGTTTAAGAAAAGAGCTTTGTTATTAAAAATAGAATTGAAATTGTTTGTTAAAAGAGTTTTGATATTTACTACTAGTATTGAAACCTTTATATTATAAAGTGACAAAACACGGAAGCAATTGTAAAAACAATCAGTCACAAAGATCGCATACGGAGATGTGAATAAAATCCAAGGAAATCAGCTCAATGTTTTTCAGATAAGATCCCCTACGGAGGGGGGGTCCGGAGGGGGGGGGGTGGCAACCCCCCAAGGTGGGGGTGCGGGGGCAACGCCACCGCTTACGGGGTTCGACCTGCCCGGTCAGGTCGGTGGGGTCCAAGGGGCTGCGCCCCCGACGGGGTGCGGGGCAGTGCCCCCGTCCAAAACGGTACGACCTAAGTGAAGACAAGCGGCCTACGACCTAATGCAAAATGAGGTCTAACGACCTAAGGGTTCATGCGACCTAACACAATGGCCGAGCGACCTAACTGGAGTTAAGGGAGGCAAGCGACTTAAGGTCCAACGACCTACGACTCAAGCAAGCCGAGCGACCTAGTGTGGAGGGGTCGAGCGACTTAAGGAAGGAGAACGACCTAAGGTCCAACGACCTACGACTTAACAGAGTCGAGTAACCTAAGAGCACACGACCAAACTAGCAGAGGAGATTTAAGGTCGGTAACGACTTACGACTTACGAAATGGAGGGTGAACGACTTAACAAGGTTCACGACCTAAAGGGGGTCAACCCAACGAGTTATAGGTCCAACGACCTATCGGTTTAAAGGTCATGCGACCTAAAAACCACGCGACCTATGACTTAACAGAAGCCTAGGCCGGAGACGACCTACGAGATAAACCAGGCCGACTTAGTGGACGAGCGACCTAAGTTAATGGTCCGACGACCTAACTCGAACGACTTATCAGGAGCTTAGGTCGGAGACGACCTACGAGATAAACCAGGGCGAGCGACTTAACGTTTGCCTAGAGATTATAGGTCGGAAACGACCTAAGACTTAAGTCCAGGCGACTTTTCCACGCGCGCGTCATGAACCCGAGCGACCTAAGGGTCCAGAACGACCTAAGGCTGGAAGTTCACCAAAAATGCTAAAAAGTGGAGTTTTTCGCCAATCCAATCCAAACCAAATGCAAATATACATGCAAACATGATAGGGGTTTATTCCCAACAGTCCAATATGGTTATAGGCTAGAATTGTGAGATTAAAATCTCACCTTTGCACTAAAATTTATGAAGATGAAGCTTGAAAGCAAGGAGAAGCAATCCAAAGCTTGAATCCAATATCTTCTACTTGAATTTGGAGTTGAATGTTGGATTTGCAATTGAATTTGTGCTTGGAGTTTTAATTTCCCATTCTCTTCACCATTAATGCCAAAGCTTGAGTTAGTTAGGAAATTTATGAAGAGTGAGGAGAAGGGGGTTGGAACTTGGGCTTAATAGGCTAAACTAACCCAAAGTCCAAAGCGGGAAAAGTTAGTGAAATTCCACTAACTCCAAACCTATCAGTGTTTATACTTAAAAAGGTTGTAAATGGCATTTCAAACTCAATGGAAGTGGTCTCGAGTCCTAATTTGACCGTTTGCAAAAAGTAGCTTTTTGGACCAATATCCGATTAACGACAAAATATTTAAATAAAATAATTAAATATAAAATCGATAACTATGCGGGTTGTTACATTATTGCTTTCCTTCCTAAACTCTGGGTGCCCACCAATTTCCACACGGGCAGTCAAGAGTTAAGGTTTATCAGGATATTCTGGAATTCAGGAGTTGCTGGAGGCAAGCTGGATGGCGTGGCGTATTTACTAGTATATAGTATTTCTTTTTCCGCTGTTTGTTGTTGTTGTTGTACACTCTGATGATGATATAATGTAATGTAATGTGATGTAATGTAATAACTGATATAGTTCTTTGTTTAAAGATTATTCATTTATGTATTATATGTTGTTCCGCTGCGAATTGTGAGATTCTGATGTTGTTCTGTTGTTTCTTTCTGTTCTATTCTATTTTTTTCTGTCTTCTTCTACCTCTTCCTTCTGCTTTAACCATAACGGTACAGTTTTCCGGCCTTCGATTGCTCGACAGTTGATACAGTGGACGTATTGATGTCGGCATTCGTGGACGAAAAATCACGTTCGTTACAAAGATGTAGATTGTATTACTATTATTTTTTATATTATTCCACTACATTCATACTGTTCCATTGCATTATTTAATATTCTCTAGTGTGTGTAACTCTGATACGTGTTGTATAGGTATAATCAAATGTTTTGTAAAACTGAACTGTTATTTGATTATTATATTTTGTCATTGCGCTAAGAAATTTTGTTTTGTTTTATTTCTTTCTCTGCTTTTCTTATTTACTCCAATAACAATCTGCCTTCTGTATGGTTTGAACCTGACGTGTGTGGTTTATTGTCGATTTAAAGTGTACAAAAGGCAGTCCGTTATAATTAGTATTGGAGCTTTGGTTTTGCGATAAACCTTATCTTTGTTGGGTCTAATTATTTACTAATAGGGTAGTAATACCCTATGATGGGCCGCTGAGCGTATATCTATGAGAAAGCATATTTATTAGTGTTATAAAAAGTTTTATATTGTTAATTTGTTCTGTTTTGTATTTATAAATTCTGGTTGGTGCGTAGGACGCTATGACATCAATAGGGATTTCTAAACGCTTAATAGGGCAGACTGACACAATATTGTTTTCAATATAGGTGAATGAAATAATTTTGCCTCTTATTTTTTCTAGATATATAAAAGAAATTTTTATAAATAAGATATATATTTGGTTGTATTTTAATGGTTGTTAGGTAGTGAAATTTGTGAACATAGGTTGGAAATAAGATTTCAAAAATAAAATAAATGAAAGATGGAAACTTAGAACTTGAGTTCCGGGATTCTTGAAAATTTCTTTTGATTGATTTGGAACATTAATTAAAAGTATTTTCTAATATAAATATGCCAATATAATTTGAAAGAATTGTTTTAAAGAAATTTTAGAAGGAAGCAAGTTCTGCACTCCCCTCTCTGTCGCTAGAAAATAATTTCAATGATGAGTGCACGCATCATCGACGTTCACTGTCGAGTTTCAAAGTAGGAAGGCCACTGTAGTAGTTTTACTATGGATTTATTTCGATAACCAAATATAAAATTTTAATTGTTTTAAATATAATTGGATATATAAGTTGTAAGTATATATTTATCTATCATTAAAAATTGATTTGAAATTAAACCCGGTATTTAGTCCTTAAGTTCCGTTAATTAATATTTCAATTATTGTAGTGAAATGGAATGTAACTAATTAATAATTGAAACCTCTAAATGAAATAAGAGATTAAATGCTAAGTTATAAATGAAATAACAATAAAGCAGAAATTTATGAACTACAAAAACAAAAGATATGATTTTTGAACATTAAATTAATTTAAAAGAAATGAGATAAACTTGTATAAATGTTAGTTGCATTTTTAAAAAGCATATATATAACTTACCAAAGGATTTAAAAGTTGAAATGTCTAATAAGAAGATGTAATGGAAATTGTACAAGTAAACTTATGTAATGAAAGTGTTCAATGGATTTGCTTTATAAATAAGAATTTAATGTTATAATTGTTATAAACTTAAGTTATAACTGAAATGCTGCTAATTAAATATAATAGAAAGGTTATAAATAAATGATAATAAACTTAAGTAAATGTTAAAGTTATTTATAATGAAAATAAGTAGAAAGATGAATCATTGCATGAATGAAAAAAGAGAGAAAATTTATAAGAATAAACTTAAATAATGTTAGAATTTGTTGTTTGTTTGGTTTATGGTTGTTTGGATAAGGGTACTTTAAAATTTATTTGGATGTATGAATAATCTATCTAGTTTCATCTAAGATTGTTGAGTAAATGGTGCACTTAGTAGTTATTTTCCATTCTGTAAAATTTAAAGTTTTTGAACCCAAACAACTATTTGTGTGTTTGATATGAATGGATAATTGATTGTGTCGATTTTATTTGATGATTGTATGCTTTGTTGCAAGGGATAGTTGTTTATATTGATTTGTTTGCTATTGATTGAAACAAATTTAAATATTTCTTTTTATATAATTATTAACTCCATTTAGATTATATAAGTGAAATGCAGGTTATGGAAGCAATCACTACTGCTTTTGGTTTCATAATTAAGCATTTGCTTGCCCGACAAATAGGTACGTTCTCGGATTACGGTTTTATAGCGTTATTATATTGTTTTTCCCATGTTGGGATATATATTATTTTGGAAAATATATGTTGTATATTGTTATATTTGATATTATATTTTTTTCCCGAGCCTCTCCGTACAAAGGAGACTCTGTCGAAATTTTCCGTAAATTTTGGACTTAGAAAATTTTTGAAAATATTTTCCAAACTTTAATTATTTAAGTATAAAAGATTTAATGGTTATAAATTGACATATCTTATTTAAATTAATTAATTTTGTAATTTATTTGTTTATAAATTTAATATTTTAAGTAAGATATATTGATTTCTTAAATATTTCCTTTTCCTTTTCGGGGACGAAAAGTTTTAAGTGGCGGAGAGTGTAAGGACTCGTAATTTCCGATGATTTAAATTTGTTAATATAATAAGATTTTTGTAATATAACTTTGCGAAAAAAAATTGTGGATTAAGAATGAAATAATAATTAGAATTAAAAGCATTAATGTTAATATAAGTTGACTATTAACAATTTGAATGAAATTCTAATAATTGATGTAGTGAAAATGTTATACCTGGTTATAAATCGAATATAAGAAAACAAACATAAATATTGAATTAATTAATGAATTAATATATATTGAATGGTAATTGAATAAAATCAATGTTTAGTAAGAAATTATAACATTGGTTTGGGAATTATAAACTTATGAAAATGTGATTGAGAGTTAATGATGACAATTATTATAAGTTAATCATTTATTTAGTCCATTAAATCAAAATTTGTAATCAAATGCAGTGAATCTCAATTAAAGGTTAATTTAGTGTAAATTAAGGAAGTAATTAGAAATAATGTTAATTCTATTCATAATATGGCAATTGGTTGAACGAAAATAATGGATATCAAGAAATTTAGACTTAATAAATGGATTAAAATTTAATCAAATTAAGATTAACACTGAAATTGATAAATTAATCAACTCTAAATTAACATCTGAATTTGGTTAAATTAGTGTAAATGATTAAGAAATTTAAAAAGGATGAAATGTGTTAATTATAGAGCTGAAATTGAAAACTTGATTTAATTAACCAATTATTAATTTATTTAATGATTTAGAAAATAGCCATTTTGGCCACTGACTCAGATTTCGACGAAACCAGTTCCATTGGATCCGTAACGGTGATTTTTTTTATGATTTCAAGTTTCGTATCGATCGGGCTTGTCGTTTAATCGTACGAACTCGAAACGCCTAGAAATTTATGAAATTGAAATCAATTGGAATCAATTTGAAATAACTTGATTTTAGCATAACTTCTTCATACAATGGAATTTGGACTTGAAATCTGTTCCATTGCTTTTAAAATATTTTAAAACATATGATTTGGTATATGGGCTGGCCTGTTTTTGTTCCGGAGTTGAAACGGGCCTTTTGGGCTGTGTAGCGTTCAACTTTCAAACCGATTAGATCTAATTTTCCTATTTCTAATCTGCCTATATATATCCTGTTATAAACCCTAGCAGCCTTTCTCTTCCTCATATCTGTACATACAAAAATTTTTGTTGCTCCTCTTCTTCAATGGCAGACAAACCCTTATCCATAATTGCAATTTCAAATAAAATTCAATGTCAAAAATTCAAACTCCTCTAATAACATCAAATCATATATCAATTTGAAGTTCTCGACGAGCGCATCTTAGATTTGAAATTCTTTTTTCGATTCGACGCATCGCTTGCCCTGAAATCAGCAAAATTGCCTTGGCCATTTGTTGATGGTTATTCAATTGGACGATAGATCGTCGATCTTATGACGATCAGGCGGAGCAGCATTGAAGAGGGCATCAAAGGAAGGAGATATGTATGGTTCATTTGGTTTATTGGTCACCAGAGTCGCCGTGACCGACGATAGATTGCAACAGCAACGACCAACGTTTGGGCGCCTAGGAAGTCGCGAATGGCCACCTTAGGGTCATCTCGAGGTGTAGATGCCGGGCATAAAGACCGATTTTGCTGGTTATTGACAAGGATGTGGCAAAATCATGGTTGAACTTTGTTGTAGGCGGCATCTTTTGTCTATTCAAGGATTGCAGATTAGGGTTTCACGAGCAAGCACGTGAAGATGGGGGCGACGTGGCATGTCCTGGTTCGTTCGTTTTTTTAATCTCAATTTCAATCATTCTAATGCCAGTAACTCTCACATATAAGGTCCGTTTTACGCATGGTTTTCTCCGCTAGGTTCGTATTGGAATTCCGAACATTTGGCGCTGGTTTGGATAAATTCTGAGACTATTCAAATTTTGGGTTTAAATTGGATTTAATTAAATTTAAATTCTAAAGGTGAGTGTTTTAACCCACTCACAACTTCTAAAATTTCTTATGTTTGTTAAATTGATTTATGACGTGATTAGAAATTTATTTATGACTGTTTGGCAAATTTTGAATCATCTCTCAGTGTATTTGAATTTATTTGGATAAATCAATTATTTTATTTATTATTGAATATAACTGCAAGTTAATATCAGTTATTTTTTATCTGTTCTATATCGATGTTATCGATTGAATTAGATGGTGATTGTGATAAATGTTTGATGATTGACATTTGACGAATGGATGTTATATTTTGTAACGTCCCGCCTTTTCGCACGATTTAAACCGACACACGTGCCAATTCAAACCATACAGAAGGGCGGATTGTTATGGGGTAAATAAGAAAACAGAGAAGAAAAGAAAACAAAACAGAATCTCACAGCGGAAGGATAAAATACAATAATAAATATATAGTTCGTAAACGGTTTACAAAACACTTGATTCTTCTTTATACAATAAGTATCAGAGTTACACATACCAATACAATCAATGCAGCGGAACAGTATGAGTGTGGTGCAAAACTATAAATAATAATAATACGGGTTCTTCGTCTTCGTCCTCCAAAGCTAAAGTCTTCGATCCTGAAAAGCCCGGACTGACCCGAGCGAATTGAAAAGACAAAACACTCGAGTCAGAACTAAAAGATCTTATGTGAGTTAAATTAACAGAAATAAATATGAGTGCAGTAACTCAAGAGATGCTCGGGATTTACATCTCCTAAGGATCCGGTAAACTATTTACTATGTAGTATATCGCGCTATTATAATAGTGTCTATAGTAAAATAAACATACTTTTAAATAGCATTAAGGCTTTACATTTTCCACCTTAACACGTAACAGTCCCAGTAGTCCATCCAATATCATAGTCCCTCCTGATCGGGAAGCCACCAGAGGATACCACACGGGCTACGACAGAAATCCAAACTCGTACAAGGCGCGATAGGGTAGGTGACACGGCACAACTAGGCAATGCCAGGGTAGATATACCAATTGCTACTCGGGCTGATGGTAACGCATAGCCGCAGCTACCGCCCACCTCGAACAAACACCCCAAAAACAAAGAAATCAATAGTGGCCACCGAAATAATCCAAAGTCAGAGTATAGTATCGAAGGAGTGCGTTCGATCAGAGGAATGACCTCATTGGCCCGAGAATCGCTCCTGTTTTAGCCACCTTATGCCAACTCACGGGAGTTGGGTCCACGTATTTACCTTACAGGAAACGCCGCCACCAACCTACTTCATTCTGGAATCTCCACCGCGTACACGGTTAGTCAAAGTGGTTTTCGGTATCGACAGAGAGTATGTCCATATCCGATCCCGGTCTCTTTGCCAACCCATCGCTATTATAACACCGCGATCATTTAAAAATAGTTTATACTTTAAAACCGAAAATAAAATTTCCATTCAAAACTATGAATACGATATCATTTTAAAACCCAAAACAATATGATACCATTTTATCCAAATATAATTCTTTCCAAAAATCATACTGCTTTAAAATTTATATTATCTGGAAACCAAACATCTGAATTGTACTTTCAAGCATAATATTTCGAAATTCAAATTTTTTTTTTTAAAACCATAACTTCTAAAACTTAAATGGTTTGGATATTCAATGCTATATAGAATACATGGTTTAACTTTAAGGTTACTTTGTAAAGAAATTATTTCCAAGGCTTTACAAATGTACTTCTTTATTTAAAGTCTAAACCAAATTTAAATATCACTTTCAAGTTCCAAAACCACTTCAATTTCTATTTATATATATATATATCCATTTGGAGTATTAATATTTCAAAACTAAAGTTGGAATTTATTCTTTCAACAAATTAAATGTTCTATTATTTAGTTTTGAATATTTACATAAAATCTATAAATAAAACTCCAATTTCTAGAAATTAAATATTTTCTTCAATTTAATTTATAAAAATATTCCATTTAAGTAAATCTTGGAAAATCCATTTATAAATATCATACCTTAAAATTTCCAAACTTAAACATATAAAATAAATTTCCAAATTCCATTTTTCTCAAATTTTTATCATTTTATTCAACAGGATTATACACAGCTTAAATTTAAAATTTTAACTTCATATGTGTATATATCGAAGAATAATATTTTATAAAATATCAAAATTAAATTTTTATAAACCGTATCCCATCCAAACCTTAGAAATCACTTTTAAAATAATTTATATATAGACCACGGTGCCTGTATATAATTTTCTATCCTATGGTCAAGTGATACAGATATTTATCATTTCAATCCGCAATTTAAAATAAAATTTTGCGGTTGTATATCATTTCAAACCACAATCCCGAATGAAATGAAACATGCATGATAACTTGCAGTTAAATGATATAAAATAAGACATCCATTCATCCATCATCATTCATCATCGAAATCACAATCATCATCCAATACTAAATCAATATCAATATATATTCGATAATATATGACAGGTAATAACTGGCAGTTATATTCAAAAATAAATTTAACAACTATTAAACTAACAGTTTATATGCAAATAAATAACTATAACTGTAAATATGCAGAAATAAAATTAAATGAACAGTTATATTAAATAAATGCGATTTAACAGATATGATGAATAAAACATGCCAAACAGTCATAAATAAATTTCTACTCATATCTAAAATAAATTTAACAAACATAAAAACTTTTAGAAGTTGTGAGTGGGTTAAAACACTCACCTTTTGAATTTAAATCGAATTTAAACCCGATTTAAACTCAAAAAATCCGTGGTCCCCAAATCTGTCCAAACCAGCGTCATCAGATCCGGAACTAAATTACGAACCTAACAAAAGAAATTTCGCGTGAATCGAAGAACGTATGAAAAAGATATTTATTTTAAACGATTTGAAAAAAAAAATAAAAATAAAGTAAAATAAAATAAAACAAAACCCACTTAACTTCAATGGCCACGTCAGCTAAAAGCTACAGCACATCGTCGAATTTTTTTCTGGTCAAACGAATATCCAAAACAGACAACAAATTGTACCAGCAGATTACGTGTCTCGAGAACTTTATCATAAAATTTTCTGGAATTTTTGTGGAGAGTTTAAATTTTATTAGAAAATTTGAATTGTAGATAGATTAGGTTTTGTAACCATTGAGGAAGAGAAAGAGATGAAGAAAAATGAATGTACAGCCAATTGACAATAGAAAGGAGGCTAGGGTTTATCACAACATATTTATAGATAGATAGCAAAAGGATAGGTGTGCACGAATTTTAACGTGCAAACAGAAGTGGTCCCAAAAGGATATTAATTATACACGTTACGGATTAAATTATTTCTTTCTCAACATTTACATTGCATTTTAAGCGTATTCACACATGTATAATTAGATGCTTCATTTAAATTTCCATATATATATTCACAATTCCATAAATTTCCAAATACATAGATAAATTTCCAATTTCAACTAAATTTCTAAATTACTGTAATAATTACAGATTAAATTTCTATCCATTCTCAATAGATTTACGTTTACATACTAAAATCCACATTTCTATGTACATTTGAATTCCATATTATACATATTTTATTTATCTTAATTACTTCCAACTTAAATTTCAATCAACATAAAACGTTTTATTCAGTTTCCAATAATTTCAATCATGCTTTAAATCCAAATGAATAAATAACTTAATTCCCATTTAAGCATTTTTCATTTGATTTGCAATCAACCTTTTATGATCAATTAAATCTCGATATATTAAATAAACGTTATTTCCATCATTTTTTATCCTATGAAGAAATTTAAGTTATTCACACCTATTACTAAATTTCATATTAATGCACACTAATTTACATTTATTGCAATGGTTACCAAATATTTCCCTGCAATAATTCATTCCCCTATACATACTTACAATTCCACTTAAACTTTACTATACCCATTTATTTTCTCAACATTAAAACCAACGTTACCTCAATTCCACTAATGTACACTTATTCTATTATCACTTACTAACCATTCAAATTTTTATTAACAAATAGGCAGGTAATTCCTATGTTACAAATTTTTAATTCATCCTAATCCCTTACCGTTGACATACATTTGCATTACTTACATATCATTTACAATGTTACCCAAAATCTCTATCCATTGTAATTAATACCTTAAATAAGTTTCAATTTATATTCAAGTGAATACATTACCCTTTTTCGTTATGTCATCCATTTTTCACAAGAAACGTTTTATCGTTTCGACAACATTTTATTTCTAATTACCTACATTGATTTGTGTACGTCTCTACTATTTAAAGCATTACCATTCTCACCTTCATCTAAATCTTCATTTATGAATATTTAAAAATAAATTTCACTTATTTCCTACTTATACACTTATAAACTCCAATTCCAAATAAATAGATAAATCTCCGTTTGCACTACTTAAATCAAAAATCAGCGATTATCCTATCTATACATTTTAAGTGGATGGATCAAATGTTGTATTCAAAAATCTACTTCTTAATATTCTTAGATTTAAACTCAACTCTCTATTAACAGAATATTTAGATGTTTAAACTTCTTTTATTACCATTAAATTATTATTATACATTAAACTTAAATATACTGACAAAGCTTGTTTTTGGTACTCTTTTCATTTCCATAAATAAAATTAGCAGTGGATTCATACCTTATTATGTAATTAACTTTAATTCCACCTAACTAAATATTTACATAATCTTTTATTTGCAATAAATCAACTATTTTATATTAATTAAATTTAATCTTCCTGGTTTACTTATTCATAGTATGTAATTTAGTTACTCACCCTAACCTATTTATTTGAAATCCAATCCAGATTATTTTTACTAAGTTCCAATTTCCAAAGGTTACTGCAATTAATCCAATTAATTGCAATAAATTCTAATAAATTTGATTTTATTGGATTACAACTCAAAATAAATCAATTATTACTCAACCACACAGTTAACATTTCTTTTATGATTCATTACAGTAATATTTCCAAATTCTCATCTTTATTTTCATAAATTACTGGATTTCAATTTAATTGAAATTTTGTTAACTTTACACATAAATAAAAGCTTAAACCTCAATTAATTCATTCCTAAGATCACACTAATTATTATATTATAAAATGGACCTTTCCCTTGGTTACATCTTATTTATTCTCTTACCAATATTCCACACTAACTGCAATAATTTAGTGCATTAATTGAAATTGATCAAAAATAAAACTTAACCAACAAATAGAATAAATACGTACAATAATTATTGTCATTAAATCTATTTCATAAGTCTACACTCAATTAATTCCTTAAAATAAGTTTTACGTTTTTATAAATTTACCTTCACACTTCCCGTTACTATTTTAATAATTACTAAAGTAACATTTTCATAATAACAACATTAAAATTTCTCAATATTTAGATGAACTTTATTTCCAATACACACTACCAAATTTCAATCACGTATGTTCTATCCAACATTCTTTTAGATTTTACTTCCATCAATTAGTTCATCCAATATTTTCATCCATTTATTAACAAATTTTCCATTATACAATTTCAATTCTTCTTATTATTATTTCATTAATACTATTACCAACTTTTATTACTTTTAGTATTAATTAAACAATCATATTTAATTAAGAGGTTATAATGCTGTATCCACTATTCCCATTTCCACTCCAAAACTCAAACAGCCGTTTCAATTGCATTTGGATTTGCATTAAATTGGTTATCCATCAATTGCCATCTATATTACCACCTTAATTCACATACAGTTACAGTCCTTTTTAATATATTAATACATAGGTAATTTAAATTTTGTCTTTATTTCTTTAATTTACATTTTATTCAAGTGCGACAATTTACGCTATTTCTTTATTGATATTTCACCTAACTTTCAACAATTAAGTTAAATACCCGTTTCTACAATTCATTATTAGTTATAAATTTAAATGTCCTTTATTTATTCAACTTACACACAGGTATACATCTTACACTATCTCAATCATTGGATTTTCATTTAGCATTCATTCCAGCATAAATTATATCTCTTTTATATATATCTTTATTTTTCTTTACAAACTTTTTTTTATTACATAATCCCTTTTTAACTAAAATTTAATCGTCGAAATTTACGGGTCGTTACACTCTCCCCCACTCAAAACTTTTCGTCCCCGAAAAGGAAAAGAAGGGAAAAGAAGAATTTCGAAATTAATATTTTAAATTTACAAAATTTGTTAATTTAGCTAAAATATACAAATTTAGATACAGTGAAATATTTAAGTGATTTCACCATTAATCAACCAAATCAAATAACAACCATCAACCTTACAAACATCATACATACACAAGACAAAGCAACCATTTATCCAACAAACAAGAAGTTGTTCGGGTTCAGAACTTGAAATTTGTATGGAATGAAAATAACTATCAAGTGCATCCTCTACTCAACAGTCTTAGATGGAACAAAGATAGATTATTTATTCATCCAACAACTTCACATTTCTTTACCCAACCAACCATAAATCAACCAATAATAATTTCAAAACAACGACCAAATTCACTTATTATACATTGATTTCATGCTTAGTTGTTTGATTCCCTTTTATGATTCACGTAACCTTTAAATTTCATTTACTCATTAATGTTTGTTTCATTAATTTACTTATTACTTATAATTATTCCTTTATACTTATTTGTTAACAAATAACTTTAATCTTTTTCCAATGTTTATTTCTTCTTCATGAACTATTTACTAAAATTTCATGATCTTATTTATTCACACTTTAATCACTTGAGTTTAAAATCATCTATCTGTCATACTTACCTTTTTATTATATTTACTCGATAGAATTTCAATTATAACTTAAATTAATAACATTAAATTCTCCTTAATTATAGCAAATTCATTGAATTATTCATTTCCTCAATCTTCACTTGTAAGTTTTCTCTTACATTTCCTTACTAACATTGCAACTTTTATTATATGGTAAGTTATATATGTTTTAAGAATGTAAGTGAAATTTATACAAGTTTCTTCTCGATTTCTTTAATTAATTAATGGTTAAATAAATATATTCGTTTTATAAATTTCAATTTCAACTTACCTTTAGTTTCATTTATTTATTTAAAGGTTTACGTTACTATTATATTTAATAATAGTAAAAATTTAATTACACTAAATTTGCTACCCTATAACATTAATTCTTATAAATAAATAAGTTTACTAATTCATTTACTAATGTTTACAACTGTTTATTTACATTTCTTATCTTCCTATGGTATTAAATTTTCTTTAATTAAAGGTTCACATTTTCTATACTAAATTGAACTATTAATTAACTGGAATTTTAAGAACCAAATACCGGGTTTAATTCCAAATTGTTTAAAATAGTAGATACACATATTCTTTTTACTTATATAACTTTAATTATAATCAAACGATAAAGTTCTCTTAAAAAAATTTGCAGTAAATTTCTACAGTGGCCTTTCCTCTTCGAAACTCGAAAATGGATGTCGATGATGCGTGCACTCATCACCGAAATTTATTTTCCAGCGACAGAGAGGAAAGTACAAACTTATTTTCCCAAATCTTCCTTTAAAACAATTCTTCCGAATTATATTGAAATATTATATCAGAAAATACTTATAAATAATATTATTAGATTCCAAAATTTGTTCGAAAGAATTTTCAAAACCCCAGAACTTGAGTTCTAAATTTCTAAATTCATTTATCTATTTTCTAAAATTTTATTTCAATTATTATTTCCTAACAACCAATCTATATCAACCAAATATAGATATAATTTGAAAATTTTATTTTATATATAGAAAATAGATTAGGCAAAATTATTTCATTTGCCTATAATAAAACAAATATTATGTCGGTCTGTCCTATTAAGTGTTTAGAAACCCCTATTGATGTCACAGCGTCCCTTGCATCAACCGGAATTTATAAATACAAAACGGAACAGATTAACACAATATAAAAACCTTTTATAAAACTAACAAGTACGCTCTCTCATATATATACACTCAGCGACTCCCATAGGGTATTACTACCCTATTTCAAAGAGTCAAACCCCACAAAGCCAAGGTTTATCGCTAAACCAAAGCTCTGATACCAACTGTAACGTCCCGCCTTTTCGCACGATTTAAACCGACACACGTGCCAATTCAAACCATACAGAAGGGCGGATTGTTATGGGGTAAATAAGAAAACAGAGAAGAAAAGAAAACAAAACAGAATCTCACAGCGGAAGGATAAAATACAATAATAAATATATAGTTCGTAAACGGTTTACAAAACACTTGATTCTTCTTTATACAATAAGTATCAGAGTTACACATACCAATACAATCAATGCAGCGGAACAGTATGAGTGTGGTGCAAAACTATAAATAATAATAATACGGGTTCTTCGTCTTCGTCCTCCAAAGCTAAAGTCTTCGATCCTGAAACGCCCGGACTGACCCGAGCGAATTGAAAAGACAAAACACTCGAGTCAGAACTAAAAGATCTTATGTGAGTTAAATTAACAGAAATAAATATGAGTGCAGTAACTCAAGAGATGCTCGGGATTTACATCTCCTAAGGATCCGTTAAACTATTTACTATGTAGTATATTGCGCTATTATAATAGTGTCTATAGTAAAATAAACATACTTTTAAATAGCATTAAGGCTTTACATTTTCCACTTTAACACGTAATAGTCCCAGTAGTCCATCCAATATCATAGTCCCTCCTGATCGGGAAGCCACCAGAGGATACCACACGGGCTACGGAAGAAATCCAAACTCGTACAAGGCGCGATAGGGTAGGTGACACGGCACAACTAGGCAATGCCAGGGTAGATATACCAATTGCTACTCGGGCTGATGGTAACGCATAGCCGCAGCTACCGCCCACCTCGAACAAACACCCCAAAAACAAAGAAATCAATAGTGGCCACCGAAATAATCCAAAGTCAGAGTATAGTATCGAAGGAGTGCGTTCGATCAGAGGAATGACCTCATTGGCCCGAGAATCGCTCCTGTTTTAGCCACCTTATGCTAACTCACGGGAGTTGGGTCCACGTATTTACCTTACAGGAAACGCCGCCACCAACCTACTTCATTCTGGAATCTCCACCGTGTACACGGTTAGTCAAAGTGGTTTTCGGTATCGACAGAAAGTATGTCCATCTCTGATCCCGGTCTCTTTGCCAACCCATCGTTATTATAACACCGCGATCATTTAAAAATAGTTTATACTTTAAAACCGGAAATAAAATTTCCATTTCAAAACTATGAATACGATATCATTTTAAAACCCAAAACAATTTGATATCATTTTATCCAAATATAATTCTTTCCAAAAATCATACTGCTTTAAAATTTATATTATCTGGAAACCAAACATTTGAATTATACTTTCAAGAATAATATTTCGAAATTCAAATTTTTTTTTTAAAACCATAACTTCTAAAACTTAAATGGTTTGGATATTCAATGGTATATAGAATAAATGGTTTAACTTTAAGGTTACTTTGTAAAGAAATTATTTCCAAGGCTTTACAAATATACTTCTTTATTTAAAGTCTAAACCAAATTTAAATATCACTTTCAAGTTCCAAAACCACTTCAATTTCTATTTATATATATATCCATTTGGAGTATTAATATTTCAAAACTAAAGTTGGAATTTATTCTTTCAACAAATTAAATGTTCTATTATTTAGTTTTGAATATTTACATAAAATCTATAAATAAAAATCCAATTTCTAGAAATTAAATATTTTCTTCAATTTAATTTATAAAAATATTCCATTTAAGTAAATCTTGGAAAATCCATTTATAAATATCATACCTTAAAATTTCCAAACTTAAACATATAAAATAAATTACGAAATTCCATTTTTCTCAAATTTTTATCATTTTATTCAACAGGATTATACATAGCTTAAATTTAAAATTTTAACTTTATATGTGTATATATCGAAGAATAATATTTTATAAAATATCAAAATTAAATTTTTATAAACCGTATCCCGTCCAAACCATAGAAACCACTTTTAAAATAATTTATATATAGACCACGGTGCCTGTATATAATTTTCTATCCTATGGTCAAGTGACACGGATATTTATCATTTCAATCCGCAATTTAAAATAAAATTTAGCGGTTGTATATCATTTCAAACCACAATCCCGAATGAAATGAAACATGCATGATAACTTGCAGTTAAATGATATAACATAAAACATCCATTCATCCATCATCATTCATCATCCAAATCACAATCATCATCCAATACTAAATCAATATCAATATATATTCGATAATATATGACAGGTAATAACTGGCAGTTATATTCAAAAATAAATTTAACAACTATTAAACTAACAGTTTATATGCAAATAAATAACTATAACTGTAAATCTATATGCAGAAATAAAATTAAATGAACAGTTATATTAAATAAATGCGATTTAACAGATATGATGAATAAAACATGCCAAACAGTCATAAATAAATTTCTACTCATATCTAAAATAAATTTAACAAACATAAAAACTTTTAGAAGTTGTGAGTGGGTTAAAACACTCACCTTTTGAATTTAAATCGAATTTAAACCCGATTTAAACTCAAAAAATCCGACGGTCCCCAAATCTGTCCAAACCAGCGTCATCAGATCCGGAACTAAATTACGATCCTAACAAAAGAAATTTCGCGTGAATCGAAGAACGTATGAAAAAGATATTTATTTTAAACGATTTGAAAGCAAAAATAAAAATAAAATAAAATAAAACAAAACAAAACCCACTTAACTTCAATGGCCACGTCAGCTAAAAGCTACAGCACATCGTCGAATTTTTTTCTGGTCGAACGAATATCCAAAACAGACAACGAATTGTACCAGCAGATTACGTGTCTCGAGAACTTTATTATAAAATTTTCTGGAATTTTTGTAGAGAGTTTGAATTTTATTAGAAAATTTGAATTGTAGATAGATTAGGTTTTGTAACCATTGAGGAAGAGAAAGAGATGATGAAAAATGCAGCCAATTGACAATAGAAAGGAGGCTAGGGTTTATCACAGCATATTTATAGATAGATCGCAAAAGGATAGGTGTGCACGAATTTTAACGTGCAAACAGAAGTGGTCCCAAAAGGATATTAATTAGACACGTTACGGATTAAATTATTTCTTTCTCAACATTTACATTGCATTTTAAGTGTATTCACACATGTATAATTAGATGCTTCATTTAAATTTCCATATATATATTCACAATTCCATAAATTTCCAAATACATAGATAAATTTCCAATTTCAACTAAATTTCTAAATTACTGTAATAATTACAGATTAAATTTCTATCCATTCTCAATAGATTTACGTTTACATACTAAAATCCACATTTCTATGTACATTTGAATTCCATATTATACATATTTTATTTATCTTAATTACTTCCAACTTAAATTTCAATCAACATAAAACGTTTTATTCAGTTTCCAATAATTTCAATCATGCTTTAAATCCAAATGAATAAATAAGTTAATTCCCATTTAAGCATTTTTCATTTGATTTGCAATCAACCTTTTATGATCAATTAAATCCCGATATATTAAATAAACGTTATTTCCATCATTCTTTATCCTATGAAGAAATTTAAGTTATTCACACCTATTACTAAATTTCATATTAATGCACACTAATTTACATTTATTGCAATGGTTACCAAATATTTCCCTGCAATAATTCATTCCCCTATACATACTTACAATTCCACTTAAACTTTACTATACCCATTTATTTTCTAAACATTAAAACCAACGTTACCTCAATTCCACTAATGTACACTTATTCTATTATCACTTACTAACCATTCAAATTTTTATTAACAAATAGGCAGGTAATTCCTATGTTACAAATTTTTAATTCATCCTAATCCCTTACTGTTGACATACATTTGCATTACTTACATATCATTTACAATGTTACCCAAAATCTCTATCCATTGTAATTAATACCTTAAATAAGTTTCAATTTATATTCAAGTGAATACATTACCCTTTTTCGTTATGTCATCCATTTTTCACAAGAAACGTTTTATCGTTTCGACGACATTTTATTTCTAATTATCTACATTGATTTGTGTACGTCTCTACTATTTAAAGCATTGCCATTCTCACCTTCATCTAAATCTTCATTTATGAATATTTAAAAATAAATTTCACTTATTTCCTATTTATACACTTATAATTCCAATTCTAAATAAATAGATAAATCTCCATTTGCACTACTTAAATCAAAAATCAGCGATTATCCTATCTATACATTTTAAGTGGATGGATCAAATGTTGTATTCAAAAATCTACTTCTTAATATTCTTAGATTTAAACTCAACTCTCTATTAACAGAATATTTAGATGTTTAAACTTCTTTTATTACCATTAACTTATTATTATACATTAAACTTAAATATACTGACAAAGCTTGTTTTTGGTACTCTTTTCATTTCCATAAATAAAATTAGCAGTGGATTCATACCTTATTATGTAATTAACTTTAATTCCACCTAACTAAATATTTACATAATCTTTTATTTGCAATAAATCAACTATTTTATATTAATTAAATTTAATCTTCCTGGTTTACTTATTCATAGTATGTAATTCAGTTACTCACCCTAACCTATTTATTTGAAATCCAATCCAGATTATTTTTACTAAGTTCCAATTTCCAAAGGTTACTGCAATTAATCCAATTAATTGCAATAAATTCTAATAAATTTGATTTTATTGGATTACAACTCAAAATAAATCAATTATTACTCAACCACACAGTTAACATTTCTTTTATGATTCATTACAGTAATATTTCCAAATTCTCATCTTTATTTTCATAAATTACTGGATTTCAATTTAATTGAAATTTTGTTAACTTTACACATAAATAAAAGCTTAAACCTCAATTAATTCATTCCTAAGATCACACTAATTATTATATTATAAAATGGACCTTTCCCTTGGTTACATCTTATTTATTCTCTTACCAATATTCCACACTAACTGCAATAATTTAGTGCATTAATTGAAATTGATCAAAAATAAAACTTAACCAACAAATAGAATAAATACGTACAATAATTATTGTCATTAAATCTATTTCATAAGTCTACACTCAATTAATTCCTTAAAATAAGTTCTACGTTTTTATAAATTTACCTTCACACTTCCCGTTACTATTTTAATAATTACTAAAGTAACATTTTCATAATAACAACATTAAAATTTCTCAATATTTAGATGAACTTTATTTCCAATACACACTATCAAATTTCAATCACTTATGTTCTATCCAACATTCTTTTAGATTTTACTTCCATCAATTAGTTCATCCAATATTTTCATCCATTTATTAACAAATTTTCCATTATACAATTTAAATTCTTCTTATTATTATTTCATTAATACTATTACCAACTTTTATTACTTTTAGTATTAATTAAACAATCATATTTAATTAAGAGGTTATAATGTTGTATTCACTATTCTCATTTCCACTCCAAAACTCAAACAGCCGTTTCAATTGCATTTGGATTTGCATTAAATTGGTTATCCATCAACTGCCATCTATATTACCACCTTAATTCACATACAATTACAGTCCTTTTTAATATATTAATACATAGGTAATTTAAATTTTGTCTTCATTTCTTTAATTTACATTTTATTCAAGTGCGACAATTTACGCTATTTCTTTATTGATATTTCACCTAACTTTCAACAATTAAGTTAAATACCCGTTTCTACAATTCATTATTAGTTATAAATTTAAATCTCCTTTATTTATTCAACTTACACACAGGTATACATCTTACACTATCTCAATCATTGGATTTTCATTTAGCGTTCATTCCAGCATAAATTCTATCTCTTTTATATATATATCTTTATTTTTCTTTACAAATTTTTTTATTACATAATCCTTTTTTAACTAAAATTTAATCGTCGAAATTTACGGGTCGTTACATATTTTATATTGTAATAAACTGGAAGTTGTTATGGATTTTTATTTCATTCGGGATTGCGGTTTGAAATGATATATAATCGTATTTATATTTTAAATTACGGGTTGAAATGATAAATATTCTTATCACTTGACCATATTGTAGGAAATTATATACAGGCACCGCTGGTCTATATATAAATATTTGAAAATGGTTTCTATGGTTTTATATAGAAATATATGGTTTTATATAAATATTGGTTTAGATATCGTATAAATGTTATTTTTATTCTTGATTTTTAAGCTAGGTATAAAGTTGTTTTAGTATAGAATAAGCTTAATAATATGTTTGCTTTTTTTGTGAAGATAATATGGTTAAGTATTTAAATTATATTTTAATATAGAATTCATAATGATTTAAATAAACTAAGGTTGGAAGATAAATTTTGACATTTATTTGAAAATGGATTTTTTAAGAATTAAACTCTAAAAAGTTGATATGAAATTCATTAAATTTGAAATGTTAGAGTGTATGATTTTATACCTTGATTCGCCTTAAGGGGAATCAAATAAATATTTCAAGTATAAATAAATGGAAGGAAATGTTTAGTTATTTGTAATTTGAGCTTTATTTAAATGATAATGGATTTATTATGTAAAGTATTCCAAAACTAAATAGTAGAAAATTGATTTGTTGAATCAAAAATGTTGAATGCATAAGTTTGAAATATATTGAATTTGAAATGGTTTATCTATGGAATTGAAGAAGCTATTTATTATATCAACTATTTTAATATTTAAACCATTTAAGAGGTGGAAGTTATGTTTCAAAGTTACGAGTTTCAAAGTATTATGGTTTGAAAGAGTTATACTTTTAAGTGTTTTGATTTCGAAGTGTTATAACTTTGAAAGTGCTATGGTTTAGGAAAAAGGATATGTTTGAAACAAAAATGATATTATATTGATTTGGGTTTTTATAGAAGTGATATCATATTAATTTGGTTTTTAAAACGAAAACGATATCATATTAATATGGTTTTGAAATGGATATTATATGCCGGTTTTGAAGTATAAATTTATTTTGAAATAACCTCGGTGTTATAATAACGTTTGGTTGTCAAAGAGACCATGATCAGAAGTTTTCATACTCTCTGCCAACTTCGAAAATAACTTTAACAACCGTGTATGCGGTGGAGATTCTAGAATGAAGTAAGATGGTGGCGGCGTTTCCTTTGAGGAAAATAGATGGACCCGACTCCCGTGAATTGGCATAAGGTGGCTAAAACATAAGCGATTGACGAGCTAATGAGGTAGCACCTTTGATCGGACACATCCTTTCGATATTATACTTTGACTTTTGGATTGATTCGGTGGATAATTTTGATTTTTTTGATTTGGGGGTGTGGCCCGAGGTGGGCGGTAGCTGCGACTATGCGTTACCACCGGTCCGGAAGCGTAATTGATATATCTACCATGGCATTGCCTAGTTGTGCCTTGTCACCTACCCTAGTGCGCCTTGTACGAGTTTGATTTGTATCGTACCTATGGAGTATCCTCTGGTAGCCTCCTGATCAGGAGGTATTACGGTACTGTATAGACTATTGGCACTATTACGTGTTAATTGCTATATGGGTAACCCCTTAACGCTATTTAAAAGTAGGTTTAATTTACTATAGTCATTATTATAATAGCGAAATATTACTACGTAGTAAATAGTTTAACGGATCCTTATGAGATGTGAATCCTGAACATCTCTTAAGTTAATGCACTCACATTAGACACTGGATAGGAGATGCCAAATCTCGTAAATATCTATGACGCCGTTCAACTCATATTATTTACAGTTGATTTAACTTACATAAGATCTTTTAGTTCTGACTCGATTGTTTTGTCTTTTCAATTCGCTCAGGTCAGTCTGAGCACTTCAGGGTTTGAAGATCTTTTTTCTGGAGGACGAAGATGGAGATTGCATTACTATTATTTATTATTTTATTCCACTTCATTCATACTATTCCGCTACATTATTTAATATTCTCTGGTATGTGTAACTCTGATATATGTTGTATAAGTATAATCAAATATTTTGTAAAACAGCTTCATGAACTGTTATTTGATTATTATTTTTTGTCATTCCGCTGTGAGATTCTGTTTTTTTGTTTCTTTCTCTGCTTTTCTTATTCACCCCAATAATAATTTGCTCTTCTGTATGGTTTGAGTTTGACATGTGTAGTTTATCGTCGGTTTAAAGCGTACAAAAAGGCGGTCCATTACACTTTTCCAATTTCCTTTTTTGGGGTTTGGATGTACTAGTACTGTTGAGAGGAGTGGTTTTATTCATGTACTCCGTTATGACTAAGATGTACATTTCTTTTCATAAGACATGCATTAAGTATTCTGAGACACCTTGTATATTTGGTTTTATGACTTTACTTTATGAAGTTTGATTTTGAATAATAAGATTTCTATTTAAATGTTTCCGCAATTTATTTATTTTGTCTTGTGAATCTCAGTGTCTGTAAGTATTTAGCTATACCTATAACACACCATATCTTTTAGTGTGCCTTTTTCGGTATAATAAATGGTATGGGGTGTTACATCAACAATATATAATATATTTACACACACATACGTATTTACATATATAATGATTAAGCTAAAAACGTTTTCAGTTAATTCTAAACAAATGCCCGTATTACACTGAACTTTTTTAATGCATTTACAAATATATACACATACACAAATATGTAACAACCAACACCTTAGTGGGCCTAAACTTTCACTAAATCGAAATCCCAAGTCCATTGGAGTACAAATTGTTAGAGTTGGTATCTTGTAATAAACAAAAGTATATCAGAGAGTTACCGATAAGAAAACATAGTGGAATGATAATGTATAATTAAATAGACACACACACATACATAAATACATATATTCCTACACACATATACATATATACTGACCACGCTAACACCTCGTGTTTGTAGTGCCTTTGTCAGTGCAGAGGATGCATAAGGAAATCTGTCCTTCCCCTGTTCTTGGCTTGCACCGGTACTCGTCCCTCTAAATATATCATGTGGGTTGTATTGATAAAGGGGTCAGAACAATGTGCTGGTGATCAGTAAATTACATACCTTATCATAACACTAGTTTGTATCGATTGTTTTCCGTTACGTATTGTATTTATTTAAAAACTTAGTCAGTTTGATTACATGTACCTATACGATACACCTAACCCACCGGAGGTATACAATAGCTATATACATATATGCATGTTTCTGTGTATGTATACATATAAGTATCGCAGTCCTCCCATGGACTAGGATACATTTGTAACAACTTGGAATTTCATCGCTTTGATTTGTGAATATTTAATAAATTTTAAATATTTAAATTTTATTTTAAAAGCTTAAATAACGCATTTTTATTATTTAATAATGGTAGTAAACTCATTCTAAATATTTGTTAAAAAATTGAATAGTTGATGAAAAATTGAATATATAACCAAAATTCATTTTCATATTTTTGACTTTTTATCAAATGAAAGTTGTCATAACTTATTTTGCACACACTAGTGTACATATGAACATTCATTTAGCAAATAAGAAGTGGTTAGCACTAAAGTATAGTTAGAAAATTTATTAGTGGTTAATGTTGTCATTTAGTAATAAAGTAAAGAGAAGACTTATTGTGTGATATGATGGGCAGTACATGTTATTATGACATGTACTTTGGCACATGGGGTAGAATATAAAGGAAGCTTGTTATGGAATAGCAGTGGAGGGATGGTTGGGTAATTTGGCTAAGGGGCATTCAAAGTAATGTGCCATTTTCCAAAAGTCTATATAGTGCACCCTTTGTTTTTATTTCTCTTTTGCCATTCCATTCTCCCCTTTGGTTTTGTTTCCTGAATCTTCTTCACTCTTATTTTCTTAAGTTAAAACTCTTTAAAAATAACCAACGTTTTCTTTCGCAAAACTCTTATACAAGTCTAAAGTAATATAGCTAATACTCTCTACATTATGAAGATGCAAACTTTGGTTCCATTTTCTATTTTTCCCCTTTGGCCCATGCACTTCATGTGCCTTCTGAGCCTTGTACGTGAGAAGAAGGAAGAAGGGAGGGGGTAGGTGCAAGCAAAAATAAGGAGTAGGAGAAAGTTGAGATGCCAAAATGCGACTATGCATCTCGGTCCATGAGTGTATAACGGTTTGGGGAGGAGTTTTCATAACAAAAGGAAGGTGGTGGGTGAGATAAAGTTGTTTAGGCAATAATAGGATGGAGTGATAGCTTTTTGTAGCATTTTTGGCAAGCTTGAAAGTGAGATTTCTCACTTTAAACATCCTCTTTATATATATATATATATATATATATATATATATATATTTGAATGTAAAATACTGAATATATATATATATATGGCATTTATATATGTAGGCTTATGTGACTTGATTGTCTATATCACTTGTTGGATTTGATTCCCGCTTAAAAGCGGATGGCATAAACAACCAGTGTTTTGCATGTTACAAAAGTAAGAAAATGAAAGTAGAAGTATTTCGTAGCGAATAGGTCGCTACAGAATAACTTTGAAAGATTTGATTTTGTTGAGGGATCCAATAGGATTCCTCGCAACCATTAATTTTACATTTCATGGTTATATGTGTATATGAAATAATTGTATACCGATAAACTTGGTAGCATAGCCATATTGCTTGTAAACTTTGCTATGACTTGAAAGGTGACTTCTTTTTATGAAGAAGTAATTTGCACTTGATAATGTGCTAAAGTAGTCCCTAATCCTCTTTCAATTATTATAAAAGTTATAAATTATGGATATTTTGAAGTTATTTTTTTATACTTATAGTAGTACAAAATATAATAAGGAATGGAGTGTAAAAGCTATTTAATTTTTTTGACACCCAATTTTAAAAGTTACGGTCTATATAGGAATTGTCGTTATGGATGCTCTTTGAAAATCAATGTTTTTATTGAAGTATAAGAGTTTATCTACTTTAGATATTTTGTAAATTCATTTCAAGTTTGTTTTCTAAAAGTTGTGTTAAGTATTTAAAAAGGAGTTTGAAATTTTAAATATATTTTTAGGAATTTATTTTAATTATTTAAATGAGAGGTTTAAATTTTATAAAAGAAAATCTTGTCTTTTCAAATCAAAGTTTGGTATTATTTAAAGACCCTCAAGTAATGTTTTGTATAAAGTTTTTGAATTATAACTTAAGTATTTTAAAATTTTACTTTTGAAATGAAGAGTTTTCAAAAAGGATTTTAGATTTAAAGGATTTAATTTGAGATATTTAAACAAATGGTTTATATAAGGAATACACTTTACCTTTCATAGTCATATTCTTTTTGAAAGGTGGAAATTTTACGTTATGATTTGAATGGAAGTTTATACTTTGTTTATAGTATTTTGAAGGAGATTTGAAATGTACATAAGTGATTTAAAGGATTATATGAAATAATAAAGAAAGTAGTACTTATTTGGAAAGGAGTTTTTTTATAATAATTTTGTTCATTATAAACAATATGCAGGTTTATGAGGACTTATACTTCACATTAAACATTGAGGTAAGGAAACTTCTACCTGTCCTGAAAGATAAGAATGTTGTCGATTTATGGTTTGAGAGGTAATAATACCCAAACTTGAAAGGATTCATTTTTGACCAAATGACAGTTTAAGTTTGAAACCGAAGATTGATGTTGGGTATATGAAGCATTATTTCCGTATACGAACTTGGTTACATGTGGAAATTTATAGTCCTATACTTGGCACTAAAAGCCGATGAGTAGATTGATCCTATATCTATGATGATCAAGAATTGAAGTGTTTAACTATAGCAAGGTTAGGACCAATCGGTGCGTTGATTTACCTGGCTTCGTTTCTAGGCGAGGGATGGAGTAAGCTGAAATATCTGATACGTGACAAGTATAGGAGATTCGATTTCTATAAATGATCATTATAATTTATAACGGTATGGAAAGTATTCTTTTAATACTTGACGCCAAATTCCAAGGTAAGAAAACTCGTCACTACCTGTGAGAGTTTACGTATGTATGTCGAGGCAAGGGTAGTACGCTAACATACCGACTACATTGAAATCAAGGAATAGTACAGTTTGAAATCAAAAGGTGGTGGTAAGTACAATTGGTCTAATTTCTATGCAATTCATCTAATTTCACCAAAATTATTTTGGATTTATTGTTATCTATGTTTTTTAAATTACATTTTTTAACAAAATTAAGTATGTTCTTGGGAAATGAAATCTTTCTTAAGATGTAATGACCAAGAATTTCAGAAATTTAATATTTGAAATATTTAATTAATTTTAAATATTGAAAAGTTAATTTTATAAATTAAAGAACATGAAGTTCGAATATTGCGATTTATTTGATTATTAAATTGTTGAATTTATTAATTGAAACTGTTTAAATAATTGAATCTTGGGTTATAAGTTGGATAAAAATGATTTCCAAGCTTATTAAAATCATATTTAATAAGAATGAAGATAGTAAAACTTTTAATGTGGATTTAAAGTTGATTTATTTAGTTTTTAAAATAATTCATTTTAATTAATGTATAAAAATATCCTCCGGAGCACTGTCCTCGATTTCGATGAAACTAGTTTCATTGGATCCGTGATGTTATTGTATGCCGACGATTTTTGTAGCCATCGGACGTATCGTTTGGCCGTGCGAGATCAAAGTGAATTGAAATTAATATTGCAAATTTAATATAATAACTGAGTTTGAAAAGCTATCTTCTGCATATGATCGAATTAGGTTTTGAGACTAGTTTCATTGCGTTTGGAATAGAGGTATAACATATCGAACGCTAAGCGCATGCTTCATTTGGAGTACGAAATTTTCATGGATGAATAGTGTTTGAAAATTTTCTATAAAAGGACTTGGTTATTTCATTTTTGCAAATCCTTAAAAAATTAACTTCACAGCTGCCATTCCCCTTCTTCCTCTATCTGATGATCCACATCCATCACGACTACCACGTCCACTATTAGGCAAAGGTCCTAACTACAAGGTTAAAGAGCTCGACGAGTCATAGATAATCAAAGGTTGTGATGGGTTTAGGGGTAGCATGGCGGTGGTTGGGGTGCTCAGACTATGGCAGTTTCAAGTCGAGATTTCTTGGCGGCGATGGTATTTCGGAGGCCGAGGCTAGGTTCAATCGAGAGTGGGGAGTCGGGCTTCCTTCAAGCATAACGCAATGGTGGGTGGTGCCCCGTGGCGATGGCGAAGTGAGGAAGTAGCGGCTTAGGGGGGAGTATCGTGATTTTGAGTGTGAACAATAAGGGAAGGAGATTGAGAGAAAGGTTTAATGTTTTAAATATTTTAATTATTTTAGTTAATTAAGTTTTAATTATATCGAATGTTCAATAATTGGTAACTTTCTTATACGAGGTCGGTTTCAAGTGCAGCAAGTAGGGTTGCATCCGTATCAGCGATCTCTTTGCTATGGAGATAGATTGGACAAATTCGGAGCTAGTTGGAATTTGAGTTCAAATTGGACGTTCGTTCAATTTTAATTAAAAATAAAATGTTTTGGCGACTATTAAAATAAAATTGTGTTAGTCTGTGACAATCCGCTTTTTCGCCCCTCGAAAATCGACACAAATACGCCACTATATAATATGCCGAACGATCGAGTGCCGAAAAAGACAGATTACTAAGGGGAAAGAAAGAAGAAGGTAGAAGAAGAGGAAACAAAACAATATCAGAATCTCACAATCGTAGCAGAACAATATATAATCGATAAATGACCGATCTTTATACAAAATGAACTATATCTGTTTTGATACATTAGATCATCAGAGTACAACAAAATCAATGTCAAAATACTGGACATTTAAAATAACTTGTCCCCACAAACTGAATACACAGCTTATACTGCACAACGGAATGTGCATCAAGTACGTGTTATACGTCTCGCCATCCAACTCGTCTCCTGAGCTCCATGGCAGTCCATCTAGAATCTGTATTCTATAATACTCGGTCTGACCTGAGCATTATAGTGGAATAACACCCAAGTCAGTCTGGAAAACCAGCGTGAGAAAACACATTCAATTGGATTATTAAAGTATTGAAATCCTTTAAAAATCAAAGGGTATTTCGTAAGACCACGCCATAACTAACATGTCAGGTTTTTACCTTACGATAACCAAAACATTTCTTATCAAAATACTCTGATATTATAATAGTGTCTAAGTATAAATACATATTCAAACAGCCGAAATTGTTACAATCATTAAATTCCAGCAATACTAGGCTCTTCAATCAAGACTATAAAGGCACGTAGGAAGAATGGATTTCCAACTAATGACTAGGCACTGCGGTACCAACTGCCATGGTACCTGGTCTAGATCAACATACTGAGGACCCCTCTCGATCCTCTGCAACACAAAACCGAAGCTAATCCTTACTGGATTGTCCGGATAAGACAATCCCGTGGTTGGGATCAACAACCGCCCACACAGCCGAATAAAAAGGGACATCTAGACAGAGATGACCTTATCCTATTGATTGCTAGCCACTTAGCCTTGCTGCACATCCCCTGATTTTCAGTTATTCCTTGGGTATGAGGCTCGAGGCTGAGTGTTATCTTTTTAGAACACATCTTACTTAGAATGCGCAACGTCCTCCTGACGATGTTTTAATAACATTCATCCATACAAGTCCGTTCGCGGTCTGAATGGAACCGGAGGCACTACTCCTACTACATTCATTTTGGAATCACCCTTCGGATTAGCAGCGATTGTCCCTTGCACTTTACTGCTCCATCTTCGCCTCCAAGCTCTTGTCTTCTTCACAAAAACTTTCAAACCAGATCGAAGTGGTTTTTGAATAATTAAATCCGATCTCGGCCTCTTTAAAACAATCAGTGCGTTAGCCAATATTGATAATCGGTTATTTAACTATCAAATAACATCGACAAACAACCATCACGCCTTAATAATTTCCCAAATTATTTATTTCAAAATATCTTCACAAGATATTTTTCTACACTTCAACCCTTTGAAAATAGTTTTCAAGTCGCTTTTTCTCTCGCGGAATAAATTTCCACCCAATTGTTTTATTTCCGTTGAAAATCACCAAGTCTTAATACTTTAGATTTTTAAATAATTTAAATCACCTCATACAAAATATATACACTTTAAAACATTTAATATAAAAACTACTTAGAACACTTTATTTGAAATAATAGTTATGAAATTTTATAATAATTTCTCATGTAACACTCAAGCCAAAACTAAATTTAAAATAAAAGTTACTCTATAAGGTATAAATATTAAATAATTATCTTTTAAATCATAATACTAGTTAAACCATTAAAAAAATTTACTTATATAATTAACTTAATAAATATTTACTTTTAAAAAAATTTAAAACTACTAAATAATAATTACTTTCTAGAACATTCTTTTAAATCCACTTTAAAACCTCTATCTTATACTTGGAAATCTTTCTTCGAAAATATACTTTGCTTTTCAGGGAAATATACTTTCCATTTAAATGTAGCCATCTAATCATTTATAAACCCTGCTCGATTTATTCCGGTTTAATTTACGTCCCAATTCCATAAATTTTCTTTTCCACACTTTTAAAAATAACCACTATTTATTTTTAAAACAAATCACCTTTCCTTATAAATTCTCACCGTGAATTTAGACTTTCAAGTTTATCCACTAACAAATATTTTACTTTATTTATAAACCCTGTTTATAATTTCCATACCCTCATTTCCCTTTAAATCATAGCTTTCAAAACATTTAATCGATTCCCTGAATTACTTCCTTTTTAAAATTTATTTTGATTTATCAAATTTATTCCAAAATCCATTTATTCCATATTCACTCCTTATTATGATTTTAATCCCATTTAAATCTGGAATATTAATTTCATACTTTATTTCAAAATTCTCCTTTTATATCTCCTAAACCATTTTAAACACTGAATTTAAAATAAATTCTTCAATTTTTCAATAATAAAACTTAAGTTCTCAAAATTCATTTACCCTCATTTATTCAAAAATCTTTTTCCCATCCTTGGAATTTATTTGACAGGATTTTAAATCAAACTCTTTATCCTTTCCCGAATTCATTCTTTTAATTTATCCAATTTCACTATATTTATTTTACTTAGAATTCACTCTTTTATTTGTCTTTAATAATCCAATTATGTTAATCTCACTCATTTGGATTAACGTTTATTGGAATGGATGGTGTATTTCTTGAAAAGCTAAGTATATTTTTCAAAATAAGATTTCTAAGTATAACCTAAAGGATTTAAAGTTGTTTAAAGGAGTGCTTTTAGAGAAATTTATTTATTTTAAATTGTTAAATTTTTAAGTAAATATTTATTTAAAATTAATTATAGTAATAATTATTTTAAAAGGTTAAATTAGTATTATGATTTAAATGATAATTATTAAATATTTATACTTTATACAATAATTTTATTTTGAAAATAGAGCTAAATTTTTACTTGGAAATTTTTTATAGAATTTCATAACTATTATTTTGAGTAAAGTGATTTAGGTAGTTTTATTTCAAAGGTTTAATGTATGTTTTAGGGAAAGTGATTTAAATTATTTAAAATCTAATTTTAATGAGACTTGGAGTTTTTAGTGGAAATAAATTAATTGGCTGAATTAATTGTTTATTTGACAGTTAAATAATTGACTATCAAATTTTGACCCAAATATAACTTTAGAAATATCTAGGAGAGATATGAGAATTATATGGTACAGTTACCATTCCAGGTGTTATACTATATGTATAAACTCGTTCGTTCTTCTAGGACGTTTATAAGGAAATCTGTCCACTAACGGTTAGGAGGTGATCTCCGATCTTATTTTCGTCTGTATATTTCCTAAGGAACGAGGGTTGAGTTTAAGGGGAAAAGCGAACATTGTTTCGAAGAGACCGGGATCAGATTTGTGATCGAAAAACCATTCCGATACAATGAGTACATTTTCGTGACGAAGACAAGAGTTTGGAGTTGAAGATGGAGCAGTGAAGTGCAAGGGCTAATCACTACTAATCCTGAGGTTTATTCCAAAATGGATGTAGTAGGAGTAGTGCCTTCGGTTTCGTGCGGACTGGGAACGGACTTGTATGGATGAATGCTATCAGAACATCATCAGGGGGACAATGAGCATTTTAAGTGAGATGTGTTCTAAAAAGGTAACGCTTTGCCTCGAACCTCATCAATGAGAAATGACTGAAAATCAAGGAATATGCAACAAGGCTAAGTGGGTAGCACCCAATTAGGGTAAGGTCATCCCTATCTAGATGTCTCTTTTTATTCGGCAGTGTGGGCGGTCGCTGATCCCAACCGCAGGATGATTTTATTTGGACTATCCAGTAAGGGGTAACTCCGGTCTTGTGTTGCAAGGGATCAGGGGGATCCTCGGTACGTTGATCTAGGGCACGTATTGTGACATGTGGTACCCCATTTCCCAGTCATTAGTTGGAAATTCATTCTCCATACGGCCATTACGGTTTTGATTGTAGAACCTAGTATTATGGAATTTAATGAATATAACAATTTCAGCTATTTGAATAAGTATTTGTAATTAGACACTATTAAATATCATAGGATTTTATAAGAAATGTTTTGGTTATCGTAAGGTAAAAACCCGACATGTTTATTTATGGCATGGTCTTACGAGATACCATTGATTTTTAAAGGATTTTGAAAACTTTAGTAATTCAATTGACTGTGTTTTCTCATGCTGGTTTTCTAGGCTGACTCGGGTGTTATTTCACTATAATGCTCGGGTCAGACCGAGTATTATAGAATACAGGATAGGATGCTGTAGAGCTCAGGAGACGAGCTGGATGGAGAGATGTATCATACATACTTGATGTATATTCCGCTATACAGTATAAGCTATATAGTCAGATTTTACGAGGACAAGTTAATATAACTATCTAGTATTGTGCTATTGATTGTGTTGTACTCTGATGATGTAATATATAAAACAGATATAGTTCTTTTTGTATAAAGATAAATCATTTATCTATTATATATTATTCCGCTGCGATTGTGAGATTCTGATGCTGTTTTCTATTTTTTCTTCTACCTATTTCTTCTTTGATCCTAATGGTTCGTATTTCTGTCCACTTTGAGTCACTGATGGATATTATGTTCGGCTCAAGGGGTACGGATTTGCAGGCTGTTACAGTATATAAATTGAAAACTGCATTTACATGCACTGTTTAGATTTTTAATACGACTGTTTGTTTTTCTATTTCTTCTTCTACCTCTTTCTACTTTTACCCTAATGTTTCATATTTCCAACCACTATGAGTTGAATTGATGGAGAATGTTATCGACTCAAAGGGATTTGCGGGTCATTAAATAGTCTCACCTTTTTGGTTAATCGAAAAATTTATAAAGTCAATAAATATTATTTATTGGATGTTTGGATACTTATTTCTGATCGTTATTGGTTATTTGGATAATTTACTAATTATTATTAGTTGGATTGAATATATTCTCGCCTATTGGAGCCGATGAGACCCTATTACGTTCCCATGTAAGAGCGGATGACCCTTTGTATACGAATCCCTCCTCAAAGCGGTTGATTATTATTTTTGATTATATACTGTATGTGATGCAAAAGGGCATGTTTGAGGGTTCCAATGGGATTCCTCACACTGTTGATTTTATTTTCATGTATATAGTGGTATTTGATTTGTTGGATGCCATATTGATGACATGGATACGACTTTGGTTAACTAGCGCTTTAGTAGCACTAAGCCTTATTTTTGGTATTTTTAAGTACTACAAAATAGCGATTTCATTTAGAAAGGGATTTTAAAGTGATTTTGGAATTATATATATTTTAATAATTTTTCTAAAATAAAGATATGATTTTTGGATATTATAAATTAATAGTTTATGAAATGTTTAAAATAGAGATTTCTGAACTTTAAAGGAAAGGTTCTTAAAGTCTTAAAAATATGCCATGTTTTATAAATAAGGTATATGTTTTAAAAGAAATTAGAAATATTTGATATAGTATTTATTAATTATCTTTACACAAAGTGACATATGTATATAGGTACGTATATTATGATTTATTTATAAATATGAAATTTATAAATTGGATAATTTACAAGGGTGATATTTTTACGAAGGAAGTAAAGATTTGAAAAATCGTATGTTGATAATAAAACTATAGATTTATAAATGGGGTTTATAAATTAACGGAAACTATTATCATTTAATAAATTGGAGAGTAAGTCAAACGGTGGATTTATTTCAAGATATGGATTGATATTTTAGAAATAATTGACTTTATTTTGGATATTAAGGGCAAGGTTAAATTTGCATGTTAAACGATATTTTATAAATAGAAAGAGATTTATAAAAGGAATTATCCATATGGAAGTAACATTAAAACAGATGGTGATTGATGTTTTAAATAACACTTATGAATAATTGAGATTCATAAAGAAAATAAGTTATAAATGGAATTCATAAATAAATGGGTTTTATGAAAGGAAGTTTTTTAAAATGGAAAGAGATTTTTGAATGTAGTTTTATAAATATGGAAATGACTAGATTGAAGATTTAAGAATGTATATATCAAAGAAATATATTATATTTTAAAGTTGGTAATCCATGTTAACATTGCTTAAATTTGTTTATAAATAATTAAATTATTTTGAAAGTTAATCATTTAAACTATTAATATGGTTTGAAATTTATAATAATGATTATCAATAATATTTCGGGAATTTATTATTATTATTTATATGGTAAAGATTAATGATTGTTTTATCCATAATGGTTTGAATAATTGACTATTATTTTTCAGAAGCTAAAAGTCAATAATAATTATTTATTTATGACGTTTTTGAGATTCATAAATATAGTTTTGTAAAAGGACTGGATTTTTATAAGAGGAGCTTATAAAATGGTTTTAAGATTTAAAGTGAATTATTTACGAGGTAAAGAGGTTTATAAATAAATGGATATTTATAAACGAGTTTTAGAAATGGATTTATATATTCATAAAATGGAATTTATAAATGATTGCAGGTTTTATATGGGTTTAGAACGACTTAAGGAATAATTTATAAATGGTTTGTATATGGTTTTATGAATTTATGATGGAGTTTATAAATGATTTTAGAATTTGGTAAAAGGGAGATTAATAGAAGTGTTTGTGAATGGATATTTTTTAAGTATTGAAAATAAAAGGGTTTGTGAATATATCTTTGTAAAAGTATTTTGATACAAGTATTTATACGAGGTGTTAATTAATGAAAAGATTAATTAAGGAGGCTTAGTGTCGCTTGGTGCTAAACCAAATGTTGGTTTTTCCTATAGGATTAAATTCTTGATTGAATGTTTGTTATTCGATAGTTAAATAACCGGACTATCGAATTTGGACCCAAATATAACTTTGGAAATATCGAGGTGAAACGCATAATTTATGTGGCACAGTCGTCTCCGATAATGATGTACTGGTTATATAAATCTCGTTTCATTCTCCTAGGACAATGATAAGGAAATCCATCCACTAACGGTACGGAGGTGATCTCCGATCTTATCTTTGACTGTTTATTTCCTAAAGAATCGGGGTTCAGTTTATCGAAAACTATCGAATGTTGTTTCCAAGAGACCGGGATCGGATATGCTATCCGAAAACCATTTCGATCCAACTCAAACATTCGAAGTGGAGACAACTTGAAGATGATGGAATTGGAGAGGGAGTTCTTAATTGTTTCGTTCGGTCCTAGAATGAACTTGTATGGATGAATGCTGGTATTGCATTAGTTGCCTAGAAGGGAATATTAGCATTCCAAGATTGTTTGCTAGGAGTAAATGGTAAGAGCATGGCCTCTTCGAGCCTTACACAGGGGAAATGAATAAAGCAGGGATATGCGGTAGGGCTAAAGTTGGTCGCACCCAAGTAGGGTTTGATTATCTTAAGTCAAGAGCAATATTCACGTATGCTTTAGGATCTCATTGTGTGGTTGTTGATTACACCCTAGGTGTGTCGGTGTTACTCAAGAAAGGGGTAGTACAGGTCCCGAGTAGCAGAGGTGCAACGTGTTGTAGCCTCTCGCACATTTTATCTAGAGGTGTACGGATTCGGTCGGTAGACCTTTACCCTTTCATAGTTGGAATCCACTCTCCAGTACAAGCCTTCAGTTTTAACTGTCGAACCTAGTGTGCTGGAATTTAATTGATGTAACAATTTAGGCTATGATTAATAAGTAACTTTATATTAGAGATTATTATAATATTATAGCATTTCATATGAAATGTTTTGGTTATCGTATGGTAAAAACCCATCCGTGTTTATGTGCGGCGTGGTCTTATGAGATACCTTAATTTTCGAAAGGTTTCTATAGTTATAAAAGTCCAATGGGTGTGTTTTTCTCACACTGGTATTCCAGATCGACTCCGGTGTTAATTTATTTGATTGCTCGGGTTAGACCGAGCATATTTACTATAGCTTTGGATGCATTGGATCTCAAGAGACGAGTTGAAGGTCTTCAAGTCATATTCTCGTATATGTTTATTTTCGCTGCATTGTTGTTGAAATTATCAGCAATTGCGAGGATAGGTTGTTGTAACTATCCAGGCTGATAATCGTGATTATTTTTTACCCTGATGGATGTATGTATATGACAGTTTCTCTTTTGTAAAAATCATTGATATTATACTATATGTTGTTCCGCTGCGATTGTGAGATTCTGTGTTGTTTTTAGTTTCTTTTCTCTTCTTCTTTCTTATTTCTTTCCCTTAACTATATGTCTTTCCGTTTATTTTGAGTTCGACATGTGTGGTTTATTGCCAGCTTGAATTGTAAGGAAAAGCGGTTTGTTACATAAGATTTGTTGATAAACTTATATTTGGTATAAGTATATGGAAACAATTTTAAAGTATTGAAAGTGTATAGCTTTGTGAATATGCTTATACTATTGAGATAAGAAAGAAAATTTTTTTCAAGAATTAAAAAGAATAGAGAGGGTTTTTTAATACTTCTTTTGTAAAAGTATTTTCATATGAATATTTGAAAGGAGATTTTAATTAATGAAAGGATTAATTTAGGAGGTTTAGTGGTTGCTTAAGCGCTTAATCATGTTAGGTCTATATGAAATTAGATCTATGATTTAATTGTTTGCCTATTTGATAGTTAAATAACCGACTATCAAATCTTGGCCAATTTTAAAATTATTGATTGTTGGCTCAGAGAGACCGGGATCGGATAAGCATGAGTTTTCTAAAAACCACTTCGAACCAGCATGAGCATTACAATCGGAGACATCATGAAGATGATGGAAAAGTCGGAGATCTTTGATGTGCAAGGGCTGCTAATTTTAAGGGTGAAAAGTAGTAATAGTAGTGTCTTCGATTTGTTCATATTCTATACAAGTAGTATGGAAGAATGTTGGCATTGTATTGATTCCTGGAGGGAATTGTTAGTATTCCAAGAGGGATTTTCTAAAAGGTAAAATGTAGCCACAAACTGTTGAATATGCTTATATATGATTTTTGTTTGATGATAACAAACATATATATATATATATATATATATATATATTCATTTAAATGTATTTGTTATTGTACTATTTTTTTACATAATTAAATAAATATTTGTTGAACAAATTAAATAACATAAAATTTTAAATTCAAACAAATATTTTATTCAAACAAATATATTACTATAATTTTGAATAGTACAAATTTAAGCTCTCACTACATTTTTTTTTTTTCAATTACAATACAATTTTGATTACAACATAAATTTCACTTTACAATGTTCACCTCACTACATATCACTCACTCACTCGTACTTGTTCTTCAACTCTATTCCAGTTTGTATTTAGCATCTGAATTATCTGCAAAATAAACACTGACGCGGTAAAACTAAAAAAGAAATATTTTACAGTGTGCAATAGAAGTGTATGTGAAAATTTTATTTGCCTCAATTATTTGGGTTGTTCGTTGTTATTTCTTTTGAATTCATCATACACGAAAAACTTGTGACATGCACAACGTATCACTGTACATGCCACAAGGCCGTGCACATCGAGATACACTTGATAAAATTGCAGGGACAGAAGAGCAAAAGTCAAACCTGAGCCATTAGTTGGATTCAACTCAAGTGCATATAACTCTCGATTAAAACAAAGTCATAAAATTTCAAATGCACCATACATATATGCATACACATATCATGATCACATTAAGTCAGATCTGAAAAATGTGCAACAAAGGTAAATACACAAAACAAAACACACATGTATACAAAGATGACAACCAGAATGACTCCAATCAAAACAAGACTAGTTCCACAAGTGAACACAGTTCAACAAACAAATTCATCCAGATCAGACCACATAAAAACAGAAATTCGAGCAAACATAGCAAATGGATATACACATGAAGTTTAGTACACATGAAGAACTGCTCCAGACAGCATGCACGAATAAGACTCGAGTGAACCACACTAGAGGAGTATGTATAAATGTATCAAGACTATCACTCGACCATTCCAACCAGACTCCAAGTCTCAAATCAAAACGTGCACAAGTGCAAAGCAAAATTGGAACATACACGTACATACATATAGGCAGTGCACATGTAACCAGAACAAAAGAACAATTACAAGTAACTAGTGATAAATGCAATAAAAATGCATATACATATAAAGCAAACAAAGGAAAATGTATTAACATGTGGAGTTAGAAACCAGCTGGTTTCAACATTTCAGTTGTATAAAGGCTAAACAGGGTAACCCAGTAAAATAGTTTCGAGCAAGGAAGAGGCTAGCTCAGTAACCAGTTCAAAAAGGCAAGTCAATGGAACAAAAGCAACGCATCACTAAGATACAAGAACTACACAATACACACTGGAATATGCAAGCACTGAAGTGGGTGAGCAACCATAAATAGACCAGAATTCAAGAGGACAAAACCAGATAAGTGAAGCAGCAAGCAAAGTGACATATGTATGCATATACGCATATAAGTATATACATATGTACAGGTCAGAGACATGAACAACCAGATTACAGGATGCAATGCTTATGAAGACACAATGCAATGGAGGTGACAATAGAGCATTAAGCAGAACAAGGCATCACAACATACATATATACATGCGTTAGCACACAAATGTATATGCTGTGGAAACTAGAGTTCTTTCCAAGCAAACAGTGAATGGTGATATACAATGTTATAACATGAAGCAGTTCACAGTCTTACAAAACAGTGCAAGTAGCAATGTGAACATTGGTCAAGAAATAAAGAAAACCAATCCATGGAAAATTATCAGATGTAAGATGAAAGTACACGAATCTAACAAGTCACTGAATTGAACAAGTCAATCTTCAAATAGTCGATTATCACAAGTCAGTGAATTGAACAAGTCATAAATCATAAAACTAGATTATCACAATTTCAAATAGCCAAGTCATAGATGAAATGAACAATGATCGACTCAAAGAAATTCAAGCAACATACAAATTGAAATAGTCAGAATACATCCAAGCATTCAACCAAAAACGAGTGCCGAACAAAATTATCCGAAGAATTCAAATTGAAAATACGAATGATAATTTAGGGTTTCGGTCCCTATATAAATACCCATTAACATCATTGGAGAAAAAATCATTCGAATTAATGCAAAAAATCACAGGGCTAAGATTCAAATTAAATCCCAAATAAATAGCTCGAATTGAGTCCGAGCCGAAGCAAAACAACAGAGGAAGTAAACGAGAAAAATTCGCATACCAAATTATATATAGTACAAGAAATTAAAGCAGCCGAAGGAAGTCAAAACCAGAGATCGATTGACGAAGCCAATCAATGCAATAGCCACTGTAATCAATCAGTATCACAAGTGGAGCTTCAATACATTACAAAGCCCTAGTATTCGCGAGCAAAGGAAAATGGAGGCAGACATTAGTTTCACAAAATAAAGGATACAGGCCGAAGAAATTAAAGGGACACATCATTTTACAAATTATATTTGTTCAAGAGGGCAGGTGCTTTTATTTAGGCTTCAAATTATTTAATTAGGGTTTTGTTTTGTTTTAGTTATTATTTCATTTGTAATTTCCTTTAAAATTAAGTAATCTTCTAGTCATATGACTAGGTAAAACTACGAGGCGTAGCTTGAGAATTCGCAACTCAGTGGCTGAGTTGTGGCAGGGTTTTGAGGTGTTGCAAGTTTACGTATGTAAGTGTTTGACTACTTAATTTCTAGTAGAAACCTTGGAGGCAGCACGTAGGCAGGGTTTTTCAGAAGCTGGGTAAATCTGTGTTGTTCTATTTCCCTTTTTTATTATTCTGTTATTATCTATACTGCAATTATTATATATATATATTTCCGCATTAATTTTTTTCTTGTTAGTATCGCCCTATTCACCCTCTCCCTCAAGGGTGAAACCGATCCTACACAAACCTCACACCGGAAATGACTAAAACACGGGAGATGCAGCAGGGCTATATGGTTTGCTACCATTAGAGTATGAACATCACTTGTATCTTGATCGATATTACATATTTCTATGCTATGGCCATGGAAACGGTTTGTCAAGTTGGCAGCCTAGGTGGTGATCATATTCAGTACTATCTACGAAGGGGTTGGTCGGTTCTATGTTAGCAGAGGTACAAAGTGTTTTTAGCCTCGGTACTTTTTCCCTGATGGTGTACTGTACAGAAGGTACTCCCTTACCTTGTTATTGTATGTAATCCATTTTACAATATGTGCCTTATGGACTTAGCAGTGTACTAAATATGCTATTGAATGTAATTAGTGTAACCACTTCGGCTATGTTATATATTTATTTTTAACACTAGTCATTATTATAATATAATTGCATTTCTAATAAAAATTATTCGGTTATCATAGGTAAAAAATCGTCTGTGTTTATGTGCGGTTCAGTCTTATGAGATATCTTTATTTTTTAAAGGTTTTATTACATATAAATCAATATGACTCGAGATTCTCAGGTTGGTTTACAAGACAATCAGGGTGTTATTTTCTTATAATACTTGGGTCAGCCCCGACTACATTTCCAGATTTAGTTATGGATGCTTTGGAGTATCATGGGGATGAGTTGGATGCCTCCAACATGTATTCATGTAATTTTATTTCCACTACATTTCCTGTATCGTATTTGTCAACATTTGCGAGTGCAAGTTGTTATAACTATCCAAGATGATGATAGGTTAGTTTAATCTGATGGTTATATGAATATTAAAGTTTCTTTATAAAGATCATTTGGATATTATATATTAATCGTCACGATATGAGATTATGTTCTTCCATTTCTTTTCTTTTACCCTAATATGGATTCTCAATACATGAATATCATAGATGTATTAGTATCAACTCTTGAGTATTGAAAAGGCTGGTCATTACAACATTCTCTGCTAGTATCTATAACTCTGCACCATTCTGGGAGTCTACCAACAATTTCCAGGTTGAATTGCCTACGTACACAGAAAGGACCTCCCATTGGTGCCTAATAACGGCTTTACGACTATTTAGTTGTATGCTTATTTGTGTTAAAGACTCATCTTTAGGTTATCTAGCAGGCCTCCAATGACAAACAAATTTTGAGGCAAATGCATGTCCTATACAGAACCTATACTAGTAAAAGTGTAGCCCGAGTCTATAAAAAACTAAGTCTTTCTAATTGCTCAAGGACCGATGAGGCTCTCGACATATGTGCATCCCTACTCCTTGAATATGTGGTGCCACCTTACTAACTTAAGCACCAAGCTTTCATCCTCTATCCCTTTTAGACTGCCCAACTAAAAATCAAGGAAATGCCCAACCGGTTGCTTAAAACTCCTTGTTGGAATTGAAGTTGATCCTAACTCTCCATTTAAGATTTCAAACACAAGGAGAACCCACTTTGGTATATTCCCTACATTTATACACGAATATATACTCCCACAGGTCCAACAGTTGGAGATATTTCACATCGGTACAATGTATACACAACTACTGGTAGCTCGTTGTGGAGAGCAGACTTCTATCATGCCACATTACTGACCTTGCACTCCAACCATTAATAATGACACGTCATTTTAGTTAATTTAAAACATTTGACTAAAACTGATAATTCACAGTCGTCATACATGTATTCTTGAGGTTATCTAATTTTAGCTGGAAAATTATTACTAAGCTCAATTATTAGTATTAACTTGTGTGAACTTACATTTCGTTTCATTAATGTCATTACTACTTCTTTCCAATTTAATAGGTTAAATGCCTTTTACTGTATTATTTCCCATATAATACCGTTAGATATAATTACTGCTCCTTTTTAACTATTATAACTAAGTATTATTCACTAATTCTTTTAAATTAATAACTACCTTTCTTGATTACCCTAACTTTCCTATTTTCTTATTTCCTTGTCTTATTCGTACTTCCGTTTAATTATTACTTATTTCCTAACTTGTCTTCATCCATGTATATAAATAGATGATGGAATTAATGTTACTACTTCTATTTACAATATTTTAGCTTTACATTTAGGATTTTCTACATTTTAATGCATTAGAACTATATCTTTTAAAAAGGTAATGTTAACACTATAATTCCCTACAAAATATCTAAAAATGATTTGTGTAGTTTTTGGAATTATAAGAAATTATCTTTCTTGTTTTTATTGAAAGTGACAGTACAAAATATAGTAGAAATCCCCATTTTTCATCTCTCTCTCCTTTAGGCATATTCCTTGTTATTTCAAATGATATACTTTCATATTTAATTATAAAGGTTGGATAATTTATAGGAATTGACATATAAATATTCTTCTTTCAAATGGATTAAAAACATTAACTCAAACCCAAATTAAATTTGTAACAACCTTCAATTCTCGTTTAATAATTTATAGTATTCAATTAACAAATCTGGAATTTACATAAAATTTTAATAATGGATTATCTCGTAACTTTTAATGACTGCATTCAACATTAAAATCTAGATTTAGGTATATGCAATACTTGATCTATGTTAAAAATTCACCAAATATGTAGGCACGGCTCTCAAGTTCATTGCATATATATATATATATATATATATATAAGCTTAAAAATTCTAAGATTTACATCTAGACCTAAAAAGTAACAGATTTACAATGATGTAAATTTAATATTATATATAAAAATATAATTTCCTACTCACTTGGAAGCATCCAAATCTTCGGATCTAAATCAATTTTTCATGATTTATTCTCTTCCTTCCTACCAAAATATGTATCAAAAGTATATGAATGTTTATTAGATTTGTTGATCCAAGAAGATATTTGTAACAATCTGCCATTTTGACCCCCAAATATTGACACTAATATATCCACGGTATTCATGCGCTAAGCATCCAATTGCCAGAAAGACATAATGTTAGGTTAAAATAAAAGAATAGCATAATAAGAAAGAAGAGAGAACACTATTAGAATCTCACAGCAGAACAATAACATATAATATCAAAAGATAGTACAAACAATCACCCTGAGATACATAGCATTTTAAAGTTAATTCTAAATACTATCATCATCCTAGATAATTATAACAACTTTTCCTCACACCTGCTGATATATACATAATATTAATGTAGGATAAATAAGAATATTACGCTAGGTGAAATTTCCAACTCATCTCCTTGATCTCCAATAAACATCAAGAAAAACCTGCTTTCCATAGACTACTTGAAAAGGCACCTATAGAAATAAGAAAAAAATAAAACCACGAGTTTGGTATGAGAAACTCAAGAAATATACGATAATAAGTACATAAAGTGATATAATAGATAATGTCTAGGGTGAAGAATATAAATCAAAAAGCAGTTGTGTCGCTTGCATCTCACGACAGAATAGTACTGAAGTATGACTAAAACCGCTAAGGTACGTTCGCATAATCGGATATTCCATGAAGAACTCTCTGGTCAAACCGAAACCAATCTCAAGCACAAGGGTTAGAAACTACCTTCGAATGTTGCACACCTTTATAAAAAATATACCTTTAGGCAAACATAGCTGATCCACATGGAAGCGCAGTCTTAAATATCATCTACTCCTGCTCTGTAATGAACCAAAATTTTTAACGATTTTAAAGAACGTGACTAACTAAATTTTTTATGAAAATAAACAATAAAATTTTCATGAAGAAAATTTGATATTTGGTATGCATCTATTTTAACATAGCAAGTGTCAAATTTTTATTGGAAAATACGAAAGTTATTTAGCTGTAAAATTTTCAAATTTAAATTCTAAATCAATTAATTTGATGGATATAAATTTTTTTGAAATCCAAATATTTTAATATAATAAAGATGTTAATCATTTTCTAAGTGAGACGTCATAATTCGTTTCGCCAAATTTAGACTGGTCTAGCTCCATTTATCTTACTTTCGATGTTTTAGCAGCAGTTTAGCAGCGAAAATCGAGTTTTGATAGGATGGTCGTATCACTCATATTTGTGTATCATTCTATTTATCTCGTCGTGCTGATTTCCACAGTATATTCATTTGTGCATTTTGGTGTCCGGTGCATGGAAAAATCGGAGAAACCATTAGTTGTATGGGTACCACATTTGGGTCTTCTGGGTTTCCCATGTCCTTCTATTTGCTCACCCATGGAAAACAAATGAACATTTGAATTTATCATTACGAGAATGGTCTCTTGGCTTTCTACATTCCCACTGTATTCAATTTATGTTCGTTCACATTTTTATGAGTCACCTTCTTCTTTGCTTTCATTCTATTAAGAAAAAAATTATCAAAGCATATTGACCGGAAGCCTATAGCAAAATATATATCAGTTCATGGTGGCTTCGAGAATCTGCTCGTCAATTTCGAGTTTCACTTCTTTTTACTTTGAGGAAATTTATATATATCTAAGTTTTATAATATCTGTTGTTTTCATTTTTTTCTCTCGAAGAAAATAGCACTCGTGCTCCAGTTTTTCTCCTTTCCTACCCGAAGCGTCAGCAAACCTTCCCCCTATCTCCTCAAACCCGCTTCCCACCATTCCTCCGCCCATGCATCCCCTTCCACTCGCCTCTTTCTGCCACTCATCCTCCTCCTTTGTTCCGCCCTCCAACCTATGCCACTGCCAAGCTCCAAGCAGTGAACTTTGCCACCATCCCTCCTTACAGCTGCCGCCACCATTTTCCACAGCACCCAAGCTGCCTTTCCGACTGTCCTCGCCAACGACATGCCTCCCTTCCTAACCAGCAGTGCTACCATCCCCTTCGACCTGGCATCCCTTCATTTGTCACAGCCTTCTCTTCATGCTTGAAAATATATATACATACATATATACATATATACATACATACATACACAAATATATATATATAAGCTCCTTTATACATGTCTGTTGCAAACCTTCTCATCCTCTTTCTGATTTGCAACCCAACTCTGCCTATACGCACCGTATGACTGCATGCCATTGCTGCTCGACATTGCTTTTTCCAGCCTTTTCCTCATCATCCAGAACGACTATGTGACAGCCATCACCTTGAACCCGAGCCTCTCAGTCGTCCCTCACATCGCCTCTCCTTCCACCGTATGTCGCCTGCCACTGTCAAGCAACCAGTATCTCATCTAGCGAAGCAGCCTTATGTCCATCGGCCACATCACAGCCGAACTCCACTTGAACCAAGCATCGTGCATTTCAAAGCTTGTAAATGTTTCGGCTTTTGTTTTGGTGAAGAAGCTTTACTTCTTATGTATAAAAAAGAAAATTGATTTTTAAGATATGTTATATAAATGTTGTGATTTTAATATATGAGTTTTAATAAATATTGATTTTTAAAATTGTAATATGAAGATTTTTATTTTTAATATGTGTTTGGAATTAAATATTGATTTTAAAATATATATATATATTATTTTGATGTGTGCTCTGATTTTGAATTCATTGATTCAAGTCCTTCGTGCTTTACTTTGGAATTTGTGCTTGGATTCATCACATCTTGTTCTTGTTGTTTCTCTAGCCTCAAAAGGTGAGTGGTCACTCACGATTAACATTCTTATGTTAGTAAATTTATATTCACATGAAATGACGATTTAAATGTGTTGTTAAAATTTAATGGGTTAGTAATTTAATTTTTGAAATCTGATATGTTATTATCTGCAATTGTTCGCCTATATTAACTGACATATGACACCACAACATGTTGAATGTATTATATTTAAATTTTTAATTATGGTATATGCCTGTAATTGATATGTTATAATAGTCTATTATTCTCATGCTACAAGTTCCCTGCTAGTTTAGAAATTCCCTAGGGGTGAAATAGTACATACCCGAACGATCTTATAGATTAAGGAAAATCATTATGTGTTGAAATGACAAAACCCAAGCGATTTTATTAATTTTGTAATTTTGTGATTGTGGGTTGAAATGTTTATACTCGTAAATATTAAATTATTACGAATTGAAAGGATAAATATCTGTATCACTTGACCATAGGATAAAAATTATATACGACACCATTGGTCTACTTTTAAATGATTTCCAAAAAAATTGAGAAAGGAATATATATTTTTGGATTTTTAAATAAATTATAGAGATTTTATTGTAATATATATGTAAAATTTAGATTTTTAAATTATATGTTTGAAAATTTTAAATTTATAAGTCAAATTCTGAAAAATTCAAAATTTAAGATTTTACTTATAATCTTATTATTTTTAAATATACAAAGTAAGATTTAATTTAATAAAATTTAATATAATAAAAATTAATAAAAATTAATTTAATTAATATATATAATATGTTTTAAACTATTTATTTAAATTTACGGTAATATTTTGAAAATAGATTTTGGTAATAACTTTAATAAATATAATATGTTGAAAATATTTATTTGAATTTATGTCAATAATTTAAAAATAGATTTTGTGATAAATTTAAATAAATAAAAGTTGGTAGATAAAGTAAAGTTGTGTAACGATCCCAGTTTTGAGTCAAATTTAATTTGGTAATTAATATAAATTTTTGGATTAAATTGTGAATTAATTGGTAAATTAATTTGAATTTTCCAAAACAAAATAAGATAGGTGTTATATATATATATATATATATATATATATATATATATATATATATATATATATATATATATATATATATATAAGTAGATTGTAAGAAGAAATTTGGTTTGAAATTCAATAATAAATATCTTATAAATAAATTGAATTTAAATACTCTATATTTTAAGATTAATAAAATTTGTTTTCTAATTATAATACATATGTAATATATATTTTTAAAGTTATATTTTGAATTTGATATAAATAAATTTACAAAAGCTATTTAAAGGTTAAATCCTAATATATATATATATATATAACACACACAAATTCTAATTTATCAAAGTATAATTAGATTTTGAAATCAATTTCTTTAAAGTTATAAATATTTATAAAAAGGAAATGCATTAATTTAATAATAGAATTTTATTAATAAAACCACAATAGATAAATTTATAAAAATCTAAGTAATTAATAAAAATACGAATAAGGGGTTTAAACGCAAAATAATTACATTTGGACATTTGTAAAACATTAATACAAGCCATTAACAAGTGTAAGTTCAATTTATCATGTATTAACATGTGTTAACTTAGTATAAACAAGTGGCAAAATGTTTTTTTTTTCCTTTTTGATTAAAATTAGAAATATATAATAAAAAGTTACTAAGAAACTAGGATATTCTCAGTTTTAACTTCTCAAACTAAAAACAAAACTAGATCAGAAGAAAGCATGAGAAAATCAAAGCTAGAAAATACAAAAATCTTAAAAATAAATAAAACTAGGCATCATTTTCTTTCATTAGAAAATCTAGAAATCAAACTTAAATCAAACAAAAGCTTCAACTTTAACCTGAGGCTTTGCATAAAATCAAGATCAAAACAGTTTTATAATTTTCAAATATCAAGCAATAAATTCCACTCAAAACTGAGAGCAAGCATAAAATTCAAAACTTGGAAGCCTTAAACCTGAAATAAGCAAACTTCAACCTGAAGCATAATCAAAGCAATCAGGCAACTAATCAATTTCCAAATCAAATTCAAAGTAAGTTTCAGATCAAATTCAAAGCATCTCAAATCTAAAGCATGCAAGTTCAGGAAACTCAACATAATAAATTTATATCAACTAAGTTTTCAGTTTTAAAATCAAATATCATTCTAGGCTTTCTTCTATGTTCTTTATAAAAGGTGAGTAAGCTTCTTGAACCTGTTATTATATTTTGATTATTGCTTGAAAGTATGATTTGAAAAATGGTTTGTATGGATGTAAACATGCCTACATGTATATGTATATATGTGGACGATTGGGTGCATATCTGTTTATAGGCATATATTTGCCTCTGTTCAAATTTATAGGTTTCGATACCTGTCCAAATTTCAAATTCACACCCTCTAGCTTCTTGTAGCTCATGATATTTGAACCAAAGAAGTTTGAAGGAACAAGGCCAAAATTTTAAAAATATTGTTTAGTATAATTTGGAAATAGTTCAACTGGAAAAAGAATATACAATAAAAACCCAAAAAAATGTCAAGATTTCGACTTTTACAATTTATTGTTTCATTTATAAAACCATGAATTTTGAAAGTAAAATCATGATTTTTATGGTTTTAAAACGAGAGAACTGATGAGTCGAACAAAAATTAAAATCGTGGCAATTTCTGGTGACCGTGAGGTCGTGTGGTCTCGAGCTTGATGCCGAATGTAGCCTGAAGACTGCAGATCATCAAAAAAATGGTGAATTACTTTTTAGATCATCAATGAAGATAGTCAATGATAAAATAGGGTTTAGGGACCTAGTTTGAGCGGCGCTGTATTTGAGGTCGCTGCGCCATCGAGGGTGAATCAGACTTAACTGCAAGTAGTGGAATCGAAGTGTGGAAGCATGGCCAAGGTTCGGACATGGGGAGTGGTCTCTAGTGGTCTGAAGTTGTCAGGACCCCATTCTTCGTCTTTCGAGAATTCAACATCGATACTCACTTTATCGACTGCCGAGAAATCAATCGACGGAAAACCGAACACTTAGGGTTTTAAGGAAAAGAAAAGAGAGAGAAGAGGAGGGAAAAAGAAGATAGAAAATGGAACGGAACAGAAAATAGCAGAACAATAACTGAACCTCACAATTCGCAGCGGAAAAACATATAATAATAAATGAATAATCTTTAAACAAAGAACTATATCAGTTATTACATTTTATACATTTCATTTCATTACATCATATCATCAGAGGGTACAACAATATACAACAAACAGTGCAGCGGAAAAAGAAATACTATATAGTAGTAATACATCATTCCATCCATCATGCCTCCAGCAACTCCAGAATATCCAGAATATCCTGATAAACCTTAACTCTTGACTGCCCGTGTGGAAATTGGTGGGCACCCAGAGTTTAGGAAGGAAAACAATAAACTCCGAGTCAGTCATGTGACTGGCGTGAGAACTCAAAACAGTTTATTTATCTTTAACCCGAATAGTGAGCGCTTATTCAAAAATAAGTGTGGCATTCAAATTCAAACAAATCACATCAAATACCCATTCAAAGGGAAATATTGATAGTCGGTTATTGAACTATCAATTGATATGCACACATTACCAGGTTCCAAATAATTTTCCAAATTATTTATTTTCCAAAATATCTTTACAAGATATATAATTTTCACACTTCAAAAATAAATCAATATTTATTTTTAAACAAATTCCACTTTCTTTTCATAAATTCCTTAGTGAATTTATATTCCAAAATATCCATGCATATACGATTTCAATTATTCATTTCAATTTATCTTCAAAAAGATAAATTCTCAAAATATTCACTTTATATTGGAAAACATTTCCATACTTATTTAATAAGTAATTCACAAATCTTTTATTTTCAACTCTTGGAAAATATTCAATATACTTAAATCGAAATTAAGTATATATTTCATTCTTTAAGGAAATCATTCTTTTAAACATATTTATTTGGGCCAAAACGAATGTTGCGTAAAACATCGTTACGACAACCCAAAATCACTAGTATAGGGATTCGAAATTAAAGTAGATATATAAATCCCAATACTATACAAAACATTTCCTTTCGGAAATCATTTACTATAACAATAGTGTTATAGTCCACTATTTCCTTTTATTTCTCGAAAACGCCTATTTCAACAATAAATGTTGAAATCTATGGTTTCGAATCTTAACATATCTTAAAACATCGTTAGATCGTTTTAATTCTGTTTAAAATATCACATTCTAAACATTTTCTTTAACATATTATTCACTATTCAAAAACGTGAATATACTACGTTAACAACTTTCATCTTTTCTATACATTTTATTTCAAAGGATTATTCACAGTCAAAAACGTGAATATAACTCCATAAATAAGTTATAACAATTTACATATCAAAATAAGTCGTTTGCGAATTTATAAAATAACGTTTATAAATTCTATTTCTATTTATTTTATAACAACTTCCTTTTATAAATTCCTTTATTAACCTATTCCAGTTTATAACTCAATTATGAACCAAAGTCCATATTATAAGTTAAATACTTATAAAACGATTATTTAAAAAAAATCGTTCTTTTAAACCTCATAATTATAAATCTTATAACTTATAAGATTCATTTATTTAACCAAAGCTATTCTTTAAATAACTTCACAAATTTTATAAACCTACTGTTTATAAATTTCATTTATAACTTCACCATTTATAATTCTATAAATTTCATTCTTTAATGAAATTCATTTTTACTTCATTCAAACACTTATAAAAACTCGTTTTATAATGTCAATATTTCAATTTATAAATATCCATTTATAAATCTCTTAATATAAATCAATTTATATTATTCTTTAAAACATCTTTAATTTCCTTTATAATTTCACCTTTTTGATTTATAAAATAATCAAATTTTATAAATCCTATATTTTCAACTTTTTATAATAAATTCAAATCCCCAATTTTAAACTATTTTATAAAACCATTAACCTCATATTTTCAAAAATAAATCTTTAATCGTATTTCTCAAAATCATAATTTTTATAACTTTAAAAATCATAACGTTTATTTATTTAAAATGGATCAATTCCAAAAATATTTTTATAACGTATACTTTCAAAAATCACTTTGAAATCATTTTAAAATTCCAAAATTTGGTCCAATGATGCTACACACCAAATAGTCAATCACGACAACAACGATATCATATATCGATATGATAATCCATCAAGTATCAAAATATCTGAAATCAAATAAATACGGTTGAGGAATCCAGTTGGATCCCCCCAACCTGTTTTCCTGCATCCACAAACATTAGCACAATACCAATTCCGCTCTAGTACGGAATTATCGCGGTATATGGGATTTAAAATATTATCTGCTTAATAGACGGCGCAATAGGGTCTCATCCGCTAAAAAAATGCGGGAAATCAATAACTCCAATATATACATATGCCAATATATATATATATATTGCTATTATATATATAATACCAATTTCACTGTTTATGAAATATTCGCGGTATATGTTTTTAATAAATAACATCCGCTTACTAACGGCGTATAATGTCTATTTTAACAATCAATAGATATCAATCATCATTCAAACATGCATTCAAATATTTTAAATCTAACTATTTAAAATAAAATCGAAACTGATTCGATTGAGTGAGAAGTTCTCACCTTGATTTTATTTCGTTTTAGCGATTTATTTCGAATAAAATTAAACGGACGTTTAATTTTACCCGAAATTCTCACTAACTCCAAACGACTCCAATCCAATTCCATCGCGTAGAGCTCGTCCATACGATTCCAACGCAACTGGTTTCGCGCGTTTTCGACCTCGTATGAAAAAGTTATGATTTATGAAGTTTACACGAATTTTTTATATATAAATTACAACATTTTCTAATTAATTTTCAACCTAACCAATTACTGGCCGCTAGATCCTGTTGCTTGCATCTTGGCCGTTCCACGCAACAACCCTTCTTCCTTCCCTCTCGTTTGCATATGCAGTACGTGAAAACCCATAGCATAAATTTAGGGTTAAATTTTTCACCAACCACACACCACTTCGACACGATCAAGAACCATCATTGCGTGCGCCTCCCCCAGAGCCACCACCGGCCCAAGCGCGGCCCCACTCGGTCGCTGCGTTTGCACGCAGTTCGAGGCCGAACGCGCCTCCTTCAAACCCCTCCCCACGTCGATCCATGGCTCCAAACGCGATCATAACCGTTGATCTTGTAGTTCTCATCACGCTCTACAAGTTTGCTTCAGAAAGTTTTACGAATTGAAGCATGGATTTAAAGATAATTGAGAAGAAAGGAAGTGAATTTTCGGCCGTGCATTCCTATGGTGGCGGCTCTGAATAGAAGAAGCTAGGGTTTAGTTTTTTTTTTTTTTTGTGAATTTGTGGTCTATTTATAGGAAATAAAAACGACACTATTCATCCGGGTTTTCCAAACTCCGATTTACGCGCAGTAACCAGCGTTTCTAGAGTTTATCCCGCGTTCCGGACACAATGGAACAGGTTTCGAAAGCTAATTCGGACATCTGTGCGAGTTATGGCTATAAATGTTCGATTTAAATTAAACCGATTTAAGTGATTTTCTAGGCGTTTTAATTTGTACCGGACAAACGGTAAATCCAATTGACTTGAAATTTGAAACCTTACAATAATATCACATTACGGATCCGATGAAACTGGTTTCGTCAAAATCCGAGACTTTTTGAAAAATGGCTATTTTAACTCGCCAAATTAATATTAAAAATAATTCGATGCGTTTCGAGCTGCCACGATCAAACGGTAACTCCGATTGACACGAAAATTGAAATCCAGTAATAACTAACTATTACGGATCCAATGGAACTGGTTTCGTCCAATTCTAAGACTGTTCAAAAATTGACTATTTTCACTAGTCGATTTAATATTAAAATATTCAATTTTCACAAATTAACTTTTAATTCGATTTTAAAAGTTCTAAAATATCATTCTAACTTCAATATGATAAAATAAAATTTTACAAATCATTTTCAATCATATTTAACCCAATTTTCAATTATTTCCATAATTTAACATATTAAATTATCGATTTAATTATTTAATTAAATCCAATTATTCAAATTAAATTTATTTGACTTATAAATTCACTTATTAATATCTAAAATTAATTAAATATTCAAATTTTAATTATCAAAAAATCCTGGGTCGTTACAATCTTCCCCCCTTAAAAGAATTTCGTCCTCGAAATTATTAAGTAAGAAAAGTTACAGAATCTATTAACTTTCCAAAAATCCATAATTAAATTTCTTACAATACTTTACTAAGTTTCAAATCATACTTAGTTATCTTTTCAAAACAATTACTATTGTTTAACTTTCAATTCCAAATCAAAGTTAAAGTTTTCAAAATTTTCCAATTTTCTCAAATTTTTTCTAACGCCTTAAATTTCCGGAAAAATTCGCCATAGTCTCCTTTGCGCGGCTCGATCCGAAAAAAAATGACAGTGTATATATCACAAATATACATCTCATCAAGTAATGAGGCATCCCGAAGGGAAAAAGTATAGAAGTACGGTATGTAATCCGAGATATGTACCTTATATTTTATTAGCGAGCATATACGACTAATATGGCGCGAAAGCGAGCTCCAAATGCGAAGCAAACGCGATCCGCACCTACTAAACACTCAACAAACAACATGAGAACATGTATATATGAAAATAGTATCAATATACAACATATAGCAACATAATAACTATATATGTCAACATAGCCAATGTAGTAAAAGCAATATATTCAACCATCAACCAACTAGCATTCATAACCAATAAATATTCATTCATATTCTCATTAATATTCAATGAATTGGGTTTTCAACTTAATCACATTTGATTCATTAACAGTGGATGTTCTTACTAACATTCATTTTCAATTAGTTTATATTCACTAATTCATATTCAAGTTGGTTCACTTCCAAATCAAATTCAATTCTATTTAAGATTCACTTAACTTCCAATCGAATTTCAATTACTTTAGCTTTCAATTTCATTAACTTAATTTCATTAACACTTAATGAATTATATACAATCAACTAACAACCATATGACAACCAATTTATATTAGTTACAACCAAATTCCTTTGTTTATATTCATTCAATTTGGTTCTAACACCATCACTTTCAATTGGTTTAATTAAATTGATTTTCATTCAACCTTTCAACTTCTAATAACATTAGATTTTAATGAATTAACACTTACATTCATTATTTCATATCAACTTAAATTACATTCAATTGATTAACATTCAATCCATTAATTCAATTCAATTTCTAAAGTTGAATTTCATTACATAACTTAAGTTCATATTTATCATTTAACTTCATTAATTTACTTTGATATCAATATCAACTTCATTAAACATATCTTAAGTTATATTCCATTTAACTTTAAATTCATTTTATTTACAACTCATATTCATAAATATATTCATATAGTTTCACTTCTTATATATATAAGTTTATTACACAATTGTAAATCACTTTAATTATAATTTAATTCTTATAATTCTTTTGTTTATACAATTATTCTTTAATTTAGATTATTCAAAGAACTTATTCAACTTATATACACCTTAATAATTCTGAAAAATTATTCCTTTATATATAAAATATAATCAAGTAAAATTATTTCATTTTCCCAATTTTAAAATCAATATTGTGCCGAATTGTTCTATTCAAGTGTTTAGAAACCCCTTCGGCGTAGTCTTGCGGACCACGCTGACGAAAGTTCATATGCCACTCAATAAACCAATCATCACAATATAAAACAATTTTATATATTCACTAACAAATACGCTCTCATAGCTATTATTACACTCAAACTCATTCCAGAGCACTACTGACTCTATCTCTAATGAGTAATACCCAACAGCACCATGGTTGTCGCTTAACCATATGCTCTGATACCACATTGTCAGGACCCGATTCTTCGTCTTTCGAGAATTCAACATCGATACTCACTTTATCGACTGCCGAGAAATCGATCGACGGAAAACCGAACACTTAGGGTTTTAAGGAAAAGAAAAGAGAGAGAAGAGGAGGGAAAAAGAAGATAGAAAATGGAACGGAACAGAAAACAGCAGAACAATAACTGAACCTCACAATTCGCAGTGGAACAACATATAATAATAAATGAATAATCTTTAAACAAAGAACTATATCGGTTATTACATTTTATACATTTCATTTCATTACATCATATCATCAGAGGGTACAACAATATACAACAAAAAGTGCAGCGGAAAAAGAAATACTATATAGTAGTAATACGTCATTCCATCCATCTTGCCTCCAGCAACTCCAGAATATCCAGAATATCCTGATAAACCTTAACTCTTGACTGCCCGTGTGGAAATTGGTGGGCACCCAGAGTTTAGGAAGGAAAACAATAAACTCCGAGTCAGTCATGTGACTGGTGTGAGAACTCAAAACAGTTTATTTATCTTTAAAATCAAAATAGAGGAATATTTTTAAACTCAATTCGCAATGCTTTTAAAAGTGAGACTACCATAAGACCTCCTGCCACACAATGCAAATGCAGACTTGGAGGAGATTTCTCCTTATGATAGTCAAAGATGCTTGATACGCATTTAAAAGAACATTTTATATTATTACTAGTGCATAGTGTAGGAAAAATTCATTTCGAAAGTAGAATATAAATCTTAGCCAGCATAGGTGCCATTATATTATGCCTACTATAGCTACTTCCTGAGGAAGCAGGTTCTACAACTAAAACCGTACAAGATCGTATTGTTTCTTTGGATTTTCCAACGAATGATCAGGCCAAGTAACTTCCCATTGCCACATGAGAATGCCTCTGGATGGACATCCCCGAGAACCAAACCGGATCTCTACCGACACAAGGCCGGGTTACCCCTAACTGAGTAACAACTGACCGAATATGCCATCCCCCGGTCCTTTGGGACCTTTCACCGAGCGCTCGCAATCAATTCACACAATCATAAAGTGTTTTCAACGTAAGTAAGTATCTGGGCTCCATACCATGATACCACCCTTTTCCAGAAGGAAATGCACACATCCTAAAGGGAGCTACCCCTCATAACCTTGCCGCATCTTTCCTGTTTTGACCATTCCGGGGTGTGAGGCTCGACGAAGTCACGTCCACAAAAACATACTTTATACAAAATCCATGCTTTGGGTCAACAAATGATCATAGAAATGATCACCAGGATAGACGATCAAATAAATGATCCTATCACAAATAATCAACACAATGATCATTTACAGCAACACTCAGCATGTCACATTACCAAATTGGGAATATATCGCTGATAACCTTCAACTACATAACCTCTGAGCTCGTACGTCTCAGAGAAGGGTGTTAAGCTAAAAGAATAAATTCTCCGCCACCAACAGAAAAATATTTGAATGAAATCGGCTTTATATCTCAATTTGTAACGTCAGACATACAATCCATACAAGTCTGTTCCGGGATCGAACAAAACCGAAGGCACTTACAAAGAAGTCCTTGCAATCTGGATATTCACAATCCTGATCGGATTCACCATCACATATGGAGAACTCAATACCGGAGCAACTCGGTGCAGAGTCAATCGACAGGTCATCCTATCGCTTTCCCAAATATCCGGTCTTCAACACCGATCTTCAAATGCTATTCACAACAACGTATCACATGTTCGGAATGGGTTATACGACCCCATGGTCCTTTCTCGGTTAACCCGAATAGTGAGCGCTTATTCAAAAAATAAGTGTGGCATTCAAATTCAAACAAATCACATCAAATACCCATTCAAAGGGAAATATTGATAGTCGGTTATTGAACTATCAATTGATATGCACACATCACCAGATTCCAAATAATTTTCCAAATTATTTATTTTCCAAAATATCTTTACAAGATATATAATTTTCACACTTCAAAAATAAATCAATAGTTATTTTTAAACAAATTCCACTTTCTTTTCATAAATTCCTTAGTGAATTTATATTCCAAAATATCCATGCATATACGATTTCAATTATTCATTTCAATTTATCTTCAAAATGATAAATTCTCAAAATATTCACTTTATATTGGAAAACATTTCCATACTTATTTAATAAGTAATTCACAAATCTTTTATTTTCAACTCTTGGAAAATATTCAATATACTTAAATCGAAATTAAGTATATATTTCATTCTTTAAGGAAATCATTCTTTTAAACATATTTATTTGGGCCAAAACGAATGTTGCGTAAAACATCGTTACGACAACCCAAAATCACTAGTATAGGGATTCGAAATTAAAATAGATATATAAATCCCAATACTATACAAAACATTTCCTTTCGAAAATCATTTACTATAACAATAGTGTTATAATCCACTATTTCCTTTTATTTCTCGAAAACGCCTATTTCAACAATAAATGTTGAAATCTATGGTTTCGAATCTTAACATATCTTAAAACATCGTTAGATCGTTTTAATTCTGTTTAAAATATCACATTCTAAACATTTTCTTTAACATATTATTCACTATTCAAAAACGTGAATATACTACGTTAACAACTTTCATCTTTTCTATACATTTTATTTCAAAGGATTATTCACAGTCAAAAACGTGAATATAACTCCATAAATAAGTTATAACAATTTACTTATCAAAATAAGTCGTTTGCGAATTTATAAAATAACGTTTATAAATTCTATTTCTATTTATTTTATAACAACTTCCTTTTATAAATTCCTTTATTAACCTATTCCAGTTTATAACTCAATTATGAACCAAAGTCCATATTATAAGTTAAATACTTATAAAACGATTATTTAAAAAAATCGTTCTTTTAAACTTCATAATTATAAATCTTATAACTTATAAGATTCATTTATTTAACCAAAGCTATTCTTTAAATAACTTCACAAATTTTATAAACCTATTGTTTATAAATTTCATTTATAACTTCACCATTTATAATTCTATAAATTTCATTCTTTAATGAAACTCATTTTCACTTCATTCAAACACTTATAAAAACTCGTTTTATAATGTCAATATTTCAATTTATAAATATCCATTTATAAATCTCTTAATATAAATCAATTTATATTATTCTTTAAAACATCTTTAATTTCCTTTATAATTTCACCATTTTGATTTATAAAATAATCAAATTTTATAAATCCTATATTTTCAACTTTTTATAATAAATTCAAATCCCCAATTTTAAACTATTTTCTAAAACCATTAACCTCATATTTTCAAAAATAAATCTTTAATCGTATTTCTCAAAATCATAATTTTTATAACTTTAAAAATCATAACGTTTATTTATTTAAAATGGATCAATTCCAAAAATATTTTTATAACGTATACTTTCAAAAATCACTTTGAAATCATTTTAAAATTCCAAAATTTGGTCCAATGATGCTACACACCAAATAGTCAATCACGACAACAACGATATCATATATCGATATGATAATCCATCAAGTATCAAAATATCTGAAATCAAATAAATACGGTTGAGGAATTCAGTTGGATCCCCCCAACCTGTTTTCCTGCATCCACAAACATTAGCACAATACCAATTCCGCTCCAGTACGGAATTATCGCGGTATATGGGATTTAAAATATTATCCGCTTAATAAACGGCGCAATAGGGTCTCATCCGCTAAAGAAATGCGGGAAATCAATAACTCCAATATATACATATGCCAATATATATATATTGCTATTATATATATAATACCAATTTCACTGTTTATGAAATATTCGCGGTATATGTTTTTAATAAATAACATCCGCTTACTAACGGCGTATAATGTCTATTTTAACAATCAATAGATATCAATCATCATTCAAACATGCATTCAAATATTTTAAATCTAACTATTTAAAATAAAATCGAAACTGATTCGATTGAGTGAGAAGTTCTCACCTTGATTTTATTTCGTTTTAGCGATTTATTTCGAATAAAATTAAACGGACGTTTAATTTTACCCGAAATTCTCACTAACTCCAAACGACTCCAATCCAATTCCATCGCGTAGAGCTCGTCCATACGATTCCAGCGCAACTGGTTTCGCGCGTTTTCGACCTCGTATGAAAAAGTTATGAATTATGAAGTTTACACGAATTTTTTATATATAAATTACAACATTTTCTAATTAATTTTCAACCTAACCAATTACTGGCCGCTAGATCCTGTTGCTTGCATCTTGGCCGTTCCACGCAACAACCCTTCTTCCTTCCCTCTCGTTTTCATATGCAGTACATGAAAACCCATAGCATAAATTTAGGGTTAAATTTTTCACCAACCACACACCACTTCGACACGATCAAGAACCATCATTGCGTGCGCCTCCCCCAGAGCCACCACCGGCCCAAGCGCGGCCCCACTCGGTCGCTGCGTTTGCACGTAGTTCGAGGCCGAACGCGCCTCCTTCAAACCCCTCCCCACGTCGATCCATGGCTCCAAACGCGATCATAACCGTTGATCTTGTAGTTCTCACCACGCTCTACAAGTTTGCTTCAGAAAGTTTTACGAATTGAAGCATGGATTTAAAGAAAATTGAGAAGAAAGGAAGTGAATTTTCGGCCGTGCATTCCTATGGTGGCGGCTCTGAATAGAAGAAGCTAGGGTTTAGTTTTTTTTTTTTTTTGTGAATTTGTGGTCTATTTATAGGAAATAAAAACGACACTATTCATCCGGGTTTTCCAAACTCCGATTTACACGCAGTAACCAGCGTTTCTAGAGTTTATCCCGCGTTCCGGACGCAATGGAACAGGTTTCGAAAGCTAATTCGGACATCTGTGCGAGTTATGGCTATAAACGTTCGATTTAAATTAAACCGATTTAAGCGATTTTCTAGGCGTTTTAATTTGTACCGGACAAACGGTAAATCCAATTGACTTGAAATTTGAAACCTTACAATAATATCACATTACGGATCCGATGAAACTGGTTTCGTCGAAATCCGAGACTTTTTGAAAAAATGGCTATTTTAACTCGCCAAATTAATATTAAAAATAATTCGATGCGTTTCGAGCTGCCACGATCAAACGGTAATTCCGATTGACACGAAAATTGAAATCTGGTAATAACTATCTATTACGGATCCAATGGAACTGGTTTTGTCCAATTCTGAGACTGTTCAAAAATTGATTATTTTCACTAGTCGATTTAATATTAAAATATTCAATTTTCACAAATTAACTTTTAATTCAACTTTAAAAGTTCTAAAATATCATTCTAACTTCAATATGATAAAATAAAATTTTACAAATCATTTTCAATCATATTTAACCCAATTTTCAATTATTTCCATAATTTAACATATTAAATTATCGATTTAATTATTCAATTAAATCCAATTATTCAAATTAAATTTATTTGACTTATAAATTCACTTATTAATATCTAAAATTAATTAAATATTCAAATTTTAATTATTAGAAAATCCTGGGTCGTTACAGAAGTGGTGCCACGTAGAGTTTTCAGGTAATCAGGTTTATGTTACAAGCAATGCTGTTTTGTTCGATTTCGATTCAGAGAATTGCCAAGGGTTCTGGGTGGTTGTTTGTGTTCAGATGATCGTTGATGACTCGTTGGAGGTAGCGGCGATGATCGGAGAAGCGCCGATCATCTGTGCATATATACGTGTTCATCTGGATGTCATACTGTTTTGTTGGAGAAGATGAAGGTTGTCTCGAAGTTATGCTCGAGAAATTTGGGACTTGGCTCGGGTTCGTTTCCAATGAAACTCGCGTGGATTATAGCAAGTTTTAAAATTTTTAACATGACAAGATTTAAAATAAAATGAAGGAAAAGACTCGGGGTTCTCCTCGGGAAATTGTAAAGTGGCTCGGGGTGATTCCCGAAGTAGTCTTAGTCAGAAATCCAAAATAATAAGATTTTCAAATTTAAAAATTGAATTAAGTTTAAATATTTTCTTGATTAATTTTTTTTAAAATAACGAATTTTTTATTTCAATTTTGGAATTAGTAAAATTTTTGAAATAATTTTTTTTTAAATTTATTAAGTTAAGGTATTTTATTTTATACCTATTATTTTAGATAAATTCTTAAGTTATTCAAATAAGATTTTTAAGATAAATGGTTTATCCTTTGATTAATGAGGTCTTGAGTAATTTCTTAATGTAAATAATTTAAAAGATGATGATAATTAATTAATCTAATTAATTAATGGTTGATTAATTTATGTGATTAATTAAAAGTTAATTAATCGATTGTCTATAAGTTAATTACTTAGTTAAAGGGTGGTTAATTAATGATAAGTAAAAAAAGGGAAATTACTTGATGGAAATTTATAATTACTTAATAAAAGACTATTACTCAATGTAATTATGGGATAATTACTTTATGTAATTACATTTAAGGATAATTAATTAATTAATATTAATTAATGTAAGTAATTAAGGGTAATTAATTACTTAAAGATAATTACTTAAAGATAATTACTTAATGAAAGTAATTAAGGGTAATTAATTACTTATTAAAGGTTGATTAATCAAGTGATTAAAAATAATTTGTAATTAAAGGTTAATTAATTAAAGAATAATTAAAAAAATAAAGGTTAATTATTTAATGATTAAAGGTTGATTGATTTACTAATTAAGGTTGGTTAGTTAATAATTAAAGGTTAATTAATTTGTTATTAAAGTTTAATTAGATTATATGATTTATTAAGGGATAATTAATAAATTATGGATAATTAATTAAGATGGATAATTGAGGTTGATAAATTGATTTCATTAATTGAAATAAAAAATAAAAGGTTTGTAATTAATTAATGTTGATTAACCAGGATCAGTAAGTAATTAATCCGGTTTAAATTAATTGCAATCAGGTGATTAATTAGTTTGCTTATGGAAGATTGGATTCTATTGAATGCCTTAAATTGTTTGATATCCCTGATCTATGATGTTCTTTGATATGATTGCTTTGAATTGAGCCGTGAACTATGATTTATTTATCTGTGGTGATATTACTTGTTTATCTATGAATGAAAGATAAGCATTATAGAATTATACTGCTTACCGATATTGTTGTGCTTGAACTGATGATGATTGTGATATTTTATTTTTGCCTGCGAAACCCCTAGACTACACCACACACACATAAATGTGGATTTCACGGGAAATTAGTTAAGTCATGGATTTTTGAATTTAATATTAATATTATTCAAAATGGAAAAAGAATTTCAAAGATGAATTTCAAATGGTTTGGAAATGGAATTGGGTTGAATATGAAAAGCTTTTCAAAAGGAAGTGTTGAAATTAAAATTTAGTTTGAATATAGTATGCCTTGTTTAAGTTTTGAAACTACTTTGGAAACTATGGTTTGAAAGGGTTAAACAAGTTATACAATAATATTATGGATTTCAAACCATTTTTTAAAGTATATTAAATGAATTGTTTTGGGAGTTTGAATTTAATTCAAATAGAACTTGCCGGGAATATGGCAGTTCGCTGATTTTCTAATGTATACTTTGAAAGGCTATAACTTAAGTAAATATAAACGGATTTTCCCAAAAATAATAGAAGTTGTCTTCAAAATGATAATGGCTTTCATATAACAAAAGAATTTCCAGTTTTCTTGAAAGGATTTCAATTTATTAGCGAATCAAATTGAAAATAGTTTTGAAAGCTATGAATGAATCTTTGTTAAAGATTGGTGAACTTTGTTTCAAATTGAAGTGAATCTTAAGGGTGAATCTTTTGGTTTAAAAGATTAAAAGTGTAAAATTGTTTAAACCATTCAAAATGAAAGGTTTTGGGAAACAAGTGTTCAAAATTGTGACTTAACTAAGATCCCAATATATCCATTTGTTTTTAAAATAGTCACTCATTATTTGGTTTCGCCGGGAGAGGACTTTATGTTATAAAACTCATTCCGAATAATGATGCGATGAAATGGATAGCAAATAAAGATGGTGGTGTAGACTGGGTATTTTCGAAACGAAAGGATTACCTATCGATTGTCTATGCACTGAGTTACTCCGGTATAAGATCTCCATATGTGATGGGTAGTCTGATCGGGATTGTGAATACCCATATTTGCAAGGGCTTATTTTGAAGTGCCTTCGATTTCATTCAAACCCGGGATGGACTTGTTTGGACGTATGTCTGACATTACACTTTGAATGTAAAGATGGTTTCTATCAAATAAATCTCTATTTGGTGGCGGAGAATTTAATCTCTTAGCTTAACACCCTACTCTGAGACGTACGAGCATAGAGGTTTTGTAGTTGATGGTTATGTTAGAACCTCAATTGTTGGATTTTAATGACAACAACTATACAATTATGTCAAAGAATCTCTAAGCTAATTTGCAGGTACATGAGCATCAAAAAGAGATAATCAAATACGTTCAGAATGAAGATATACAGTACAAAAAGATGAAAGAATGTATATGGAGATACAAGAAGAGATATACATGATAGAGACAAGGAGAAGGTGACAAACAAAGTAATATTAGTCATATAGTGTTGTGTCTAGAGTTTAAAAATGTTAAAATCTTCTCCAAATGGTATACACACATATACATTCACATTTTAAATGAAAAATCATGTTTTCAAAATTTGCATGGAGCAGGACTCGAACCCGGGTCGCTGGTTCAGGAGGAAAGTGCTCTAACCTTTTGAGCTATGGTAATTTTTTGTTATAGGCTAAATTTAGATGTCTGAAATACTTCATTCAGACGTCTGAATGCTAAAACCTGAATATTGTTTCACAATATTCAGACGTCTAAATGAAAATTTTCAAACGTCTGAGAAAGGCTAGAAATAGCCTATTTCCTTGCTGTTTGCATTTCAACTTAATTTAGAAGTCTGAATTATTCAATTTAGAAGTCTGAATATTATTTAATGCAAATTCAGAAGTCTGAATTATTCAATTCAGAAGTCTGAATATTGTTTAGTGCAAATTCAGATGTCTATATTATTCAATTCAGAAGTGAATATCTACAACGGCTATATTTTCAAATAGGCACTTCCTTTCATAAAGAGATGCGTCCTTCATTTAAGTAGATATGACTATATCTCTTCATGATAACTCTTCACGAACAAATGCACCTATTTAAAATCTATATAAACGGATTAGAATCATGTTTCCACAACAAGAATTCAATTTATTCTTACTCTACACTCATATTGTTTGATTTTAATACTCTTATGCATTCAATTTCATACAACTTCATTCTATTACTTCCTTATTCTTCACGTATTCATATATATATATATATATATATATATATATATATATATATATATCATAAAGGAGAAGATTATAGGAAGATTGTACTTAATTGACTTATCAGTGTTATTTAAGAACACAATACAGTTAGATACATTTGTTATTTGTAAAGAATTCCTGTTCGGTTGCTCAGGTAGTTGAAGTCCTATTCGGTTGCTTAGGCGGGCGAAGTCCTATTCGGTTGCTCAAGCGGTGTAAACCTGTTCCTCCTGGTTAAGTGAGAGTTGTTGTAATTGAAATTCCAAAAGGAGTCTTGGACTGGACGTATGAACGGGAAGTTCGAACCAATATAAAAATTCCCGATGTGCTTGTTTTATCTTACTTATTTTCATTTATATTGATATTATCATCTGTTACATTTAGATTTAATTATATTCCATATTACACGATCCTAAGTAATAGCTAGCCACACAGTAGTTATTTTCATTTGGTATCAGAGCCTGTTATTCTAGAGATCGTAATAACATCTTAGAATAAATGGCTATAAAGGGATCTAGTAAAGACAATAAGAAGAGGAAGAGAAATAAAGAAAAATCAAAGGAGCAAACAAACAAATGCTTCATGGAAAAATGTAATGAGGTTAGTAATCTAACTTTTGATGATATGATAGAAATAAATTCAGAATTTCTAGACTCTTTGAAAAATCTCAAAAGAAAATACAAGAAAGCTCTGGACAATCAGAAGAAAGCAGAATTTGAAAGAGATATGCTTAAAGACGAGAAGAAAATATTAAAAGAAGAACTTGAGAAAATTCAAGATTCACTCTCTGACAATTCGCAACTCACTCTATTAAGTCAAGAAATAGAAGCTCAAAAGAAAAGAATAATGCTCTTGCTTCTGAGAATCATGAGTTAAAAACAAAAATAAAAATTGTTGAGTTAGAAAACACTAGTCTAAAAACTAAGCTTGATGACATTACTAAAAATATTTCCAATTTTAATAAAGGGAGAGAAAATTTATCCAGGATTATTGAAAATTCTCAACCTACTTCAAATAAGAAGGGATTACGTTATGTTAAGAATCCAAAAGCTCACAATGATAAAAGCGGTTTAGTATAAGCAAGCTAAAAGTAAAAATAGTACTAGATATGCATTCTTGTATACTAATTTTAGTGCTAGTACTAGTAACCAAGATTGTTTTAAAACCAGTTATAGTCATAATAGTACTTTGTTTAGAAATGATAGAAATTATTCTTCAAATACTAAGCTAATGACTAATAGTATTAAGATGTGGATTCCAGCTAATATGATTGATCATGATAAACAACTTTATATTTGCAACTATTATAAGAATGTGATTTGTAATGAAAATTATATTTATAAAGGTTCAACCACACCCAAATGGGTATGGTTTCCAAAGACCTAACCCCCTCGGACCCTAACAGAGTAAGTGGGTACCGAAAACGATTATTATTTATTGTAGGTACTCGGAGAAACAAAAGGAAAATGGTAGATTTTGGAACTTTAAAGAATGATCCATACGTTTAATAGAATTACGTGCTTACAATGAAATATGGACTTCAGCAAATATGGTAAAATCTATTTTTTTTTCTTAATTAATATTGAGTTTATCTCACTATGTTTGTTATATTCCCTCATTCTTTTTTATAATGACAAAGGGTAAGAAAAATTCATATGCATATTGATAGAGGGAGATATTATACTTAGGGGGAGATGTCATACTTAGTGGGAGCTTTAAACATAATAGTATATTTTTTATATAGAATGAATATATTTTTTAATTGTATAGTTGTCATCATCAAAAAGGGGGAGAAATGTTAGAACCTCAATAGTTGGATTTTAATGAAAACAACTATGCAATTATGTCAAAGAATCTCTAAGGATAACCAAATACGTTTAAAATAAAGATATAAAGTACAAAAGGATGAAAGAATATATATAGAGATACAAGAAGAGATATACACGATAGAGACAAGGCGAAGGTGACAAACAAAGTATTATTAGTCATATAGTGTCGTGTCTGGAGTTTAAAAAATGTTAAAATCTTCTCCAAATGGTATACACACATATAGATTCATATTTTAAATGAAAAATCAAGTTTTCAAAAATTACATGGAGCTGGACTCGAACCCGGGTCGCTGGTTCAAAAGGCAAGTGCTCTAAACATTCGAGCTATAGTAATTTTTTGTTATAGGCTAAATTCAGACGTCTGAAATACTTCATTCAGACGTCTGAATGCTGAAACCTGAATATTGTTTCACAATATTCAGACGTCTGAATAAAAAATTTCAAACGTCTGAATAAGGCTTGAAATAGCCTATTACCTTGCTGTTTGCGTTTCAACTTAATTCATAAGTCTGAATTATTCAATTCAAAAGTTTGAATATTGTTTAATGCAAATTGAGTAGTCAGAATTATTCAATTCAGAAGTCTGAATATTGTTTAGTGCAAATTCAGAAGTCTGAATTATTCAATTCAGAAGTCTGAATATCTACAATGGCTATATTTTCAAATAGGCCCTTCCTTTCATGAAGAGATGCATCCTTCATTTCAATAGATATGACTATATCTCTTCATGATAACTCTTCATGAACAAATGCACTTATTTATAATCTATATAAACGCATTAGAATCATGTTCCACAACAAAAATTCAATTTATTCTTACTTTACTCTCATATTATTTGATTTTAATACTCTTGTGCATTCAACTTCATACATATTCATTCTATTACTTCCTTATTCTTCACGTATTCTGTGACGCCCCACCTCTATACCCACGCTAGCCAAGAACACTACGGTGTAGTGCTGTCAACTAGCGCGGAGAATAAGGCTGTTGAGGAGCGACCATCCGTGTAATTTCTTATCACATGGTGGCTATAAAATAATCTTCGGAAACAAATATAGAAATAATCATATCACAAATCAGTCACAGATATCCATATCACAAAGGCGGTAGAAGATATGAATATATAACTAACACATGAAAGTGTACATCAGAGTAGTGGTCAATAAGATCCACGATAATACAAAAGAATGGCAACACGTGCTATACAAAAGAATACAACTATGAGTCTATATCTCAAGTGTATACAACAAAAACTGCTAATCTAAACAGTTAGCCAAAAGTCAGAGTGATGAATCCCCGGGAAGAAGTCAAGCAGAAGCACCTGTAACATCTCGGTCTGACCCGAGTATTATTTAAGAAAATAATAAACGGATCAGTCTAGCTATAAATATCAGATGACATGATATAACATAAAAGATATGGCATAAACATAAACATCCATAACGACATACCACTATAAGTATGTAAATAATGATCAACAGAAGATCAACCAATAAGAGATAATCAATATCACAAGAATCTTCTCAAAGATTCGAAGAGGGCATCATACCCTAAACTTGTACTCATAACAAGTCAATGACATAAATTCCAGAAATCAACACGATAAATCCAAAAATCATAAAAAGGGAAAGAGGCCTATCACATGACGGTCCGAAGACCATGGGGAGCTACCCCGCATGTGTGAATGGAATCACACAGATTGAGGTCAAGACTAACCAAAAAGCAAAAAGGTATGTGTGAATGGAATCACACAAGTGGTGTCTAGTCTAACCTTGCAATGAAAGAGACATCGCGCAATTTCTAGTCTAATTCATAAAGCGATCATCAAGATCAACGAGAAGTGTCAATTACACTAAGCTAGTAAATATAGAAGTTTAGCTTCATGTCCCATAACCACTTGCTTAACTTAAATATTTACGAACAAACTGTAAATCTTCACTAATAAAATTTTCACAAGAGGTTCAATCGAACAAGTCCAAGAATTAACCGACGAAGTGAACGCAAGCGTTTCATACCACTTGTTTTACTAAGTCATTTAATTAGATTTCTCATCCGAGTGAGGTAAAGGCTTGTATATACTAATAGATTGGAAAACGGTTTAAGAAAAGAGCTTTGTTATTATTAAAAATAGAGTTGAAATTGTTTGTTAAAAGAGTTTTGATATTTACTACTAGTATTGAAACCTTTATATTATAAAGTGACAAAACACAGAAGCAATTGTAGAAACAATCAGTCACAAAGATCGCATACGGAGATGCGAATAAAATCCAAGGAAATCAGCTCAATGTTTTTCAGATAAGATCCCCTACGGAGGGGGGGTCCAGGGGGGTGGCAACCCCCCCAAGGTGGGGGTGCGGGGGCAACGCCACCGCTTACGGGGTTCGACCTGCCCGGTCAGGTCGCGGGGGTCCAGGGGGCAGCGCCCCCGGCGGGGTGCGGGGCAGCGCCCCGACCAAAACGGTACGACCTAGTGAAGATCAAAGGAAGGATAGGATCGAGCGACTTAAAGAGTTTCGACCTAAAGAGTCACGACCTAAAGGAGTAAGCGACCCTAAGGAAACTCGCGACCTAATCATGGCCGAGCTAAGGTGAGGTGCGACTCAACCAGGTAAGCGACCTAAGGGAGACGAGCGACCTAAGGAACTCGCGACCTAACAAAAGCACAGGTCAAGCGACCTAAGGGAGACGAGCGACCTAAGGAACTCGTGACCTAACAATAGCACAGGTCAAGCGACCTAACGTTTTAAGGCCGAGCGACCTAATTAAACTCGCGACTTAATGGTGTGAAAGGCGTGCGACCTAAAGTGTTACGACCTAAGGGTCGAGCGACTTAGTGGAACAAGGTCATACGACCTAACGAAGTAAACGGTCGAGCGACCTAACAGGTTATAGGTCATGCGACCTAGTGGGTTAACGGCCTAACGACCTAAGGGTTTTAGGCCCAACGACCTAACGGGTTATAGGTCCAACGACCTAGCGGGTTAGAAGGTCATGCGACCTAAAAATGGAAGGCAAGGTCGAGCGACTTAAGGAACCAAGGCCACACGAGTTAAGGCCTAACGGCCTGACGACCTACGACCTAAAGGCCCACGACTTACGACCTAAGGAGCCAGAGCGAGCGACCTAAGGCTATATAGGGGATTTAAGGCCAGAAACGACCTAAGTGTTTGCGACCTAACGACCTAAAAGCCCGCGACCTACGACCTAAGAGCCATACGACCTACGACCTAATTCCGAGTGCCGAGCGACCTAACATTGTAGGCCATTTTAAGGTCGGAAACGGGCTATTTTGAGGCCGAGACTTTTCCACGCGAACGACCTAGCATAGGCAGAACGACCTAAGTGCAGAATTTCACCAAAAACACTAAAAATTGGAGTTTTTCGCCAATTCGATTCAAACCAAATGCAAATGTGCATGCAAAAGTGCTAGGGAATCATTCCCAACAGTCCAATATAGTTATAGACTAGAATTGTGAGATAAAAATCTCACCTTTGCACTAAAGTTTATGAAGATGAAGCTTGAAATCAAGGAGAAGCAATCCAAAGCTTGAATCCAATATCTTCTACTTGAATTTGGAGTTGAATGTTGGATTTGCAATTGAATTTGTGCTTGGAGTTTTAATTTCCCATTCCCTCCACCATTAATGCCAAAGCTTGATTAGTTAGGAAATTTATGAAGAGTGAGGAGAAGAGGGTTGGAACTTGGGCTTAATAGGCTAAACTAACCCAAAGTCCAAAGCGGGAAAAGTTAGTGAAATTTCACTAACTCCAAACCTATCGATGTTTATACTTAAAAAGTTGTAAACGACATTTCGAACTCAATGGAAGTGGTCTCGAGTCCTAATTTGACCGTTTGCAAAAAGTAGCTTTTCAGACCAAAATCCGATTAACGAGTTAATATTTAAATAAAATATTTAAATACAAACTCGATAAATATGCGGGTTGTTACATATTCATATATATATATATATCATAAAGGAGAAGATTATAGGAAGATTGTACTTAATTGACTTATCAGTGATATTTAAGAACACACTACAGTCATATACATTTGTTATTTGTAAAGAAGTCCTGTTCGGTTGCTCAGGCAGTTGAAGTCCTATTCGGTTGCTTAGGCGGGTGAAGTCCTATTCGATTGCTCAGGCGGTGTAAACTTGTTCCTCCGGGTTAAGTGAGGGTTGTTGTAGTTGAAATTCCAAAAGGATTCTGGGACTGGACGTAGAACCGGAAGTTCGAACCGGTATAAAAATTCCTGATGTGCTTGTTTTATCTTACTTATTTTCATTTACTTTGATATTATCATCTATTTTTGCATTTAGATTTAATTATATTCCATATTACACGATCCTAAGTAATAGCTAGCCATATAGTAGTTATTTTCAGGTTACTAGTGATATATTCCCAATATGGTAATGTGGCATGCGGCTGATCATTTGTTGATTGAAGCATGGCTTTTGTGAAAAGCCTAGCTTTGCGGACGAGACTTCGTCAAACCTCACAATTCGAAAATGGTCGAAACAGGAAGGATGCGGCAAGGTTATGAGGGTCGCGCCTTTTAGGGTATGTGCATTTCCTTCGGGATAAAACGTGGTATCATGGTCTGGAGCCCAGATATTTAACTTATGTGGTTGTTGGAATCTGTTGGTGTAGAGGCCTCGGTAAAGGTCGGTGACGACCAGGGGATGGCATAATCGTGACAGTTAGTTACCTAGTTATAGAGGTAACGCAGCCTTGTGTTGGCAGAGTGCAGGTTAGTTCTCGGGGCATCCCTCTAGAGGCATACCCATTCGGTGAAGGAAGTTCCTTAGCCTTGACCTTGCACGGTTTTAGTTGTAGAACCTGCCATCTAACATGGTAGCTATAGTAGGCATACTATAATGGTACGTATGCTGGCTTAGATTAAAATTATACTTTTGAAATGTTTACCACACTATGCACTAATAATAATATCAAAAAGGATTTTCGCATATCAAGCATGTTTGACTATCATAAGGAGAAATCTCCCCCAAGTGTGCGCATTGTGTGTGTACCGGGAGGCCTTATGGTAGTTTCATTTTCCAAAAAGCATAGCGGATTTCTTTTTATTCCTTTTTCTTTTTTTATTCAAGTAGACTGTTTTTTTGCTCACAACAGTCCCATGACTGACCTGGAGTTTATTGTTTCCTTTCTAAACTCTAAGTGCCCATAATTTTCCATATGGGCAGCCTAGGTCAGGTTATCAAATAGTCAGCCAGTAGGTGTAACTTTCAAAAATCTTTGGAGTCTTTTCTAGGATTTTAGCTATCGCACTGTGCTTCTCTTCAACATTCTGCACTTGGTTTGCTTAAGTTCAAAATGATGGTGGTTCCGGCTTATAGCTCGGAGCTTTAGAACTTGGCATTGTAGATGTTATTTTTCCGTTGCTGTTGCTGTTTGTCTTCAGCTGCTTTGTTTGTCCGCGGTCCTATCTATCTCTGATAGTGTTGATCATTTCATTGTTGTATCAAATGTTGTATATCAATGAAAATTATTCTTCTGTTTTCGTTGTGTTATCACTTAATGTTGTTATAAGCTCCACCAATTCGGAGTCCGACGTTTGAATCTCCCGTATTTGAAAAATACAAATGAGGTGTTTGATGTCGATTTTCAAACGCTGGATTTCGGGTTATGACAAGTTGGTTGAGAATTTAATTTGTTTAAGAATTTAATATAAATAAGAATTTATGTGAAACTTATTGATTTTGAGATGGTAAAGATATGATTTTTATAACTTAATAACTGGATTTGGATTAAAGGTGATTAAATGAATATTTTAAGTTTAAATACAATTGAATATTTAATATTGATTTAAACTGTAATTTGAGATTTTATTTAAATGTTGTTTAAGATGATTGATTGGAAATTTTTAAATTTAAATAAGATTAAAGTTGAATTTTGAAATATTAATGAAATTTATCAAACTGGTTATTGTAAATTGCTTGAATATTTAAAATTTGAAACCTACTGAATTTGGAAGTGGTTTAAATTTGTTGTTCAAACCTGGATTTGAAGTCGATATAAATTTAACAATTGTTTTATTAAGAATATGAATTGAGCCTTTAACCTTTTAATTGAAATTATTGAACAGAAATTTGATTTAAATGGAATTTTCGAACTAAAGTTGATCAGAGATTGATTTCTCAATTTGGAAGGAAAATTTTAATTTGAAACTATTTTAATATATATATTTTTAACTTATAAAAAATTTAAATTTATATATATATATATTAATATATAAACTATTTTTAATACGTAAACTATTTCAATATATAACCATTTTTTAAATATAAACTATTTTTAATGTATAACTATTCCAATATATATAAACTATTTTCAATATTCAAACTGTTTAAGTGATGTGATTTCGGAAGTGTTATGATTTCGAAAGGGGATATGATTTCGAAAGTGATGATTTTGAAATGAATATGATATTTTGATATGAAGTATGAACTATTTGAAATGATTTTATAAAATGATAACGATGTGAAATAAGCATTTGTTTGTTAAAGAGACTGGGATCGGGTATTGTCATATACTCTGCCAATACAGAAAACCATTTTAACAACTATGTATGTGGTGTGGATTCTAAAACGAAGTAGGATGGTTTGGCGACGATTCTGTATAAGGTGTTAAAGCAGCCTTACTCCCGCGAGTCAGCTTGATGTGACTAAAACAGGAGCCATGCCGGGCCAAGTGAGGTCGCACCTCCGATCGGCACATTTCTTCGATACCATTCTATTACTTTGTGATTTGATTGGGTGAAAATTTGATTTTGGGAGTGTGTCTTGAAGTAGGTGGTAGTAGCTGCTATGCGTTACCACTAGTTTGGATCCGCAAAACAATAGTATCATACCTTAGGCATTGCCTCGCATGCCTTATCGCGCCCACGACGAGTTTTGGTTATGTTGTACCTATGGAGTGCACCTTGATAGCCCACCGGTTTATTGGAGTTTATAGTACTGTATAGACTATGCATTTATATAAAATGTGTTAAGGGGGATATGGGTGATGCCTTAATGCTATTTTAATAGTTTACTTTACTATAGACATTATCTATATAGCGTATTGTACTATGTATGTTGATAGTTTAACGAATCCTTAAAGGATGGAATCCCAAACATTCATTGAGTTACTTGATATTTCACTTTAGTTGATTTACTAGTATAAGAATGTTAATCTTGACTCGAGTGTTTTGTGTGTTGCTTTATTCTCGGGTCAGACCGAGTGTCACAACATTTTAGACTCACCTTTAAAGCATGGAGCTTTGCTTGAAGATTTGTCTTATACCTATTTAGCTTCCAGTTAATTCCAGTTTTATGTTCAGACTTGTCGTTTGCATATGTGTTGAGACTTCTATGTATTCAATATTTTCTGTTGTATTTTGTTTTAAACTCTGATGTTCTATAGTAGCTTCATGAACTACTACTTATCTATTTCCGCTGCTTATTGTTATATTACTCTGTGTCAGTAATTCTTGATTTATTTATTTATTGTATATGGTAGGTTTTTCCAAATATAAAATTAACAATCTATTGTTTTTGGCAATTCAAGTTTGACATGTATGGATGCGAATGGTTCTAAATAGATAGTCATTACAGTTGGCATCAGAGCTCTGGTTGAGGCAAAACCTAGCATATGGAGTAAAACTCATAAAAGACAGGGTAGTTATATCTTAGAATGACTAAAATTAATTACAGAATCATCCTTCATTCGAGCTTTAAATTCATCGTTAGGATCCTCCTAGATTATTATTTCTTTTGGATTTTGGAACTTTCCCTTTGTTCCAAAATTCATTTTTGTTTTTCCTATTCGTGTTCTTTTGATACTAGAGCATCCCATAACTCTATTTCTATGGATCTCTGTAATAAACCTGAACTCATCTTGCCACAGCAATTAGCAAGTCCATCCTTATGTATGACTAATACCATCGACAGTTTCCGCCAAACTTAGTATGTTTTGTAAAGGGGTGTCAGTCCTTTACAATAATCATCGATTCATTAGAGATTTCTATACCCTCGGTTTTGATGTTGTTATCTCCTACTAAGCCCAAACCGTTCTCCAGTAAACGACCATTGGTAATTCTCTTGTGATCGAAGGTCGATTTCCTCAAAATTATGCAAGCAGTTTTATCTTTTCGTTTAATTCTCAATCTTGTGATCCAGAGTCCACTCCTGTTGTCCATCTATTTTCAGATGACTTTGGTGAAGTCACTTCACCCTCTCAAACGAGAAATTCAATTCCGCATCGATCTCATTCCTGGAGCTCAATCTATTGTCCATCCTCCCGGATAAATGGTTTCTATGAGTAGTTAGTCATGTCCTTTGGATTAACCAATGCTCCTGCCTTCTTCATCAATCTAATGAACCACATTTTTCCATGATGTTCTCCACAAGTTTGTCCCAGTTTTGTTGACGATATTCTAGTCCTTTCTAAGTCAAAGAAGGAGCATGAATCTCATTTTGGATATGTGTTGGAAACTCTTAAGAGTTATAAGTTGAAGGCCAAATTAACTAAATGCCATTTCTGAAGGGTTGAAGTCATATTTCTTGGGCACATTGTTGCAGAAAATGGAGTCTCGGTTGACCTGGTTAAGGTCGTGGTGATTAATGTAGTATATCCATCTGTTCTCTTTTGTAATTTAATTATCTTATCTTCCTTTCGAGCCTATCTTCTTGGCTAGAATTCCCCTTGATTAGTGTCCCTCTAAATTTCAATCCCTATCCTTGTTCTAAAATACATTCTTGAATCATCCTATGAGAGAATGTATTTGCAATTGATATAAAATGTTTTATACTATGTTGTTTGAGTTGTTAAGTTTGAATTTTGGATTTCGATCGATTCGTCTGGCCAATGCTATCGATAGGAATTCCAAAACACTTTAACAGTGCAAACTGACACAATAATGTTTTCGAAATTGGTAAATGAAATAATTTTATGTGTGATTATATTTTATATATAAAAGTATAATTTTCTGGAATTAGATAGTTAAATGAATTGGTTGTTAGAAATGATAGTACTAGATTATCATTTATTGTTTTGTCAACATTCCTAAACCATTAACTATTGTTGCATGTTATAAGGAGATGAAATTTTTAAGGCATAGTGTATAAACTTCATTTGCAAATGAAATGAATTTAAATTAAGAATTTGAGAATTTAAATTTTCGGTGCTTTTCAAAATTTGAATTTTCACAGTTTTGGAATATATATATTATTTGAAAGTATTTTCAAATGGAAATTGTTTCCAAAGAATTTTAAAAGAAGTAAATCGGTGCTCTCCTCTTATTATCGCTGCAAAATAATTTTCGGCGATTAGTGCAGGATCATCTACATTCATTTTCGAGTCTCGGAGCGGGGAGACCACTCAGTAGTTTTGCTACAATTTTGTTTTGGAAAATGTATTTGATTTGAATTTCTTTAGTATGATCTGATGTATATAATATATATATGTGTGTGTGTGTATATTTCAAAAAGTTTTGAAGTGATACCAGAAATTTAACTCTTAAGTTTTATATTTAGTTATGATTTTCAATTATTGAAATGAAGCAAAATTTTTGGAGTGTTTAAAATAAGAAATATAATTGTAACAACTTGAAACAGTGAATTAGGATAAAATTAATTTGTATAATACTCAATTGCATTCTAAACATAGATAACTTATCTGAAAATTCAAAAGTCAAAATATACTGAGAATATGTAATTGAATAGTTTATAATATAAAACGTAGTAAGGTGTCAAAAAATTAAATTTTTTTAAAGGAATTTTTTTAATAAAAATTCGGTGGTTATAATAGATGTTTATACACTCAATCTATATTGCAAGTAAAATTAAATGAAATAAATTGAATAATACAAGAGAATGCTATTTAAGTAAATAAATATGGACTTATGAATCTAAACAGCTAATAAATAAATTCATATCTTTGTAAACCATTTGTGACACAAAGGAAAATGACAAAGAATAGTGAAATTGAATTATGAAGTGGAATTAACTTAAGTGAAGTCAAAAGGATTAAATAAATGAGTTAAATAAAATAAATTTTATTTTTAATCTATCTTTCCATTCTGTTGCTTCTATTTTCCTATCTCGTTCCTTTTCGAGGATGAAAAGTTTTGAGCGAAGGAGAGTATAACGACCCGGTAATTTTAACGACTTTAAATAACGTAATTAACTGAATTTTTCATGAAAATAAACAATTAAATTTTAATAATGAAAATTTGATCTTTGGTATGCATATATTTTAACATAGTAAGTGTCAAATTTTTATTGGAAAATATGAAAGTTTATTCAGTTGTAAAATTTTCAAATTTAAATTTAAAATTAGTTAATTTGATGGATATAAAATATTTTTGAAATCTATATATATAATAAAAATGTTAAACATTTTTTGAGTGAAAACGTTATGAAACATCCCACGCCTCCTAATATACCCAAAAAGGGCACACCATAGGATGTGTTGCATTATAGGTATAACTAAAGCTTCACAGAAACTAAGATTCATAGGACAAATAAGAAAAAACAGCGGAAATTTTTAACAATAATTTATCATCCAAAATTAACTTCATCTCAAAAAAATGAAATAAACATAACAAGTCTTAAAAATTTAAAATCTCTCTTGTCCCATTAAAATACATCTCAGTCTCATATAATCAAAGTACAAAAGTAACAATAATACTAGTAACCCCTCTCATAAGTGAAAATCCTTCATAAGCCAAATGAAAAAGATGAAAAGTAGAAAAATACATGTGGAATGAGGAAACACTGGGAATGGATCTCCATGCAAACTGAATCAACTCAACTATGTTGGCCTATTGGGTGGGAAAGGGAGGAAATAGAGGAGAGGGTCAGACAATAAGTCTGGTGAGTGAAAGTAATTACTAGCATTTCTAAGCAAGATAAAAATAATAGACTAAGCAATAGTTTTAGCATGGAAGGAAAATACAAAAAAGACAAAACTGGGGAGAAATACTGGTTTTGAATCTGTTTGACTGTTTGCTTAGATTTTTTGATTTGATTGTTTTCACTTGTCTTAAACTACTATGATTAGGCTGAAAACCCTAATCCTATCTCAACTTCTTATTTGATTAGGCTAAAATACTAATTCTACCCATTGATCGGCCTATTCTATCTCTGTTGTACCATTGTGAACAAATCCTATTGGTCATAGCAAAAGACACCTCTTTAGCACTTAGGATGCAATAGCAAATTATTTACCCTAATCGATGTCGCACGCTCGGTCATCGCTGGTACAGACTAACTATAGCTCCCTATTTGACAATTTATTTACCCTAATCAGCAAAAACGTGTCCATCCTCACCTAATTGTTGTGAGACCATCAGTCCTAGAACTGAAAGTTAATGCTTCCCAGCCTCATCTAACTATTGTGAGACCATTAGTGCTAGACCTGAAAGGGAATGCTACTTGTATTGGTCCTAACAAACAACCTTATAGTTTGCACCCCTTGCCAAATCCCAAGATTTGAGCCTCTATCTATTATCCACTTATTTACCTTAATCAACATAAGCGTGTCCCAGCCTCACCTACTATTGTTAGACCATGAGTCCTAGGCCTGAAAAGGAATGTGGTAGGTACGGTCACGACTTCTATATTTTCTTATTAACTTCAGCTGTAAGTTTTAAAATAAGCCTCTTCTTTTATTTCTTTCTTTGCTATATTTGCTTATTCACTTAATCTAAGATCTAAGTTTTAAAATAAGCATGTTCTATTATTACTTTCTGTTTTAATCCATATTAGCGAATTCTTATTTTTTAATTTATTCGCGTAAAAAGGGATTAAATATTTGTAAAAAGAAACTAACATTTACAGGCTAAATTCCAACTTAAAACGGATGTAACTAACCACAAATAATTATAAAATAACATTAAATAATTGCAAATAACTAAATAAAATAGCTGAATAAAATAGATTGGTAAGAACTTCTGAAAATTTACTTAAAAATAGAACGTAAATAAGCTTACATAAAAAATTTCCCAAAATCGTAGAAAAAATACAACTATTAAGAACCCTATTATTTTAAATTACTTAAAAATCTAAAATAATTACAAAACACTCACATGTGATCCTTAGCTCTAATCCCTGGGCCTTCCTTGATCAACTTCTAGGGCATAGGATATATTTACTAAAAAGATCTTCACCCTAGAGTAATCTTCTATATAGGGCTCAGAGCAATGCAATGAACCCAATTGGGAGAAAATATGAATGAGAAAAATAGCTAGGCATAGGGTCTTATTTATAGTGTGACTTATGGATCTCAGTCTGTTGGAGTTGAGGATTAAATATGGTGCAACCACGTCATAGGCTCACTTGGAACCATCGATGTAGCTAAGAACGCATGATATTTGACGAAAAAATAAAAATATGGCTATTGGCTCATACCGGGATGAATCTTCGTCCATTGACATAGGCGGGTCGGCCCAACCTTATTGGGGGTCGACCTATTGGTCGACCTCACACTAATGTGGGTCGACCTAAGGATGCCGATACACGCACACACACAAATATATATATATATATATATATATATATATATATATATATATATATATATATATATATATATATATATTTGTTTGTTAAATTCTGAATTCTTGTTTCTCTCATAACTTCTTCAAACCAGCTCGGATTTCGACAAGTTATATATGGAAATTGATCAGAAAATCGCTATGGACCCAATAGTGCAACTACCGTAGTTTGATTCTTACAATTTCACAAACTTATTTTATTGTTTAATCAATTCATTAATTATTATTATAGCTCAAATTCTAGGTTATTACATTCTCCTCTCCTTAAAGGATTTCGTCCCCGAAATCTCTAAGGATATAAAAAGGAAATAAGTATTTCCATTCAAATTCTATAACCACATATTCAACCATCATCCGTTGCATCTATTGTCCTTAAGCTTTATAATGCAACTTATGTTATGTGCAATAGTGTAGTGTCAATGCCCCTAACTAATGCATAAGATTAGGCAATCTACTAATTCATTTAACCTCCTTTTATGCAATCATGTTCATGCCATGTATCTAAATGAATGCAAGTTTCCTAATGATAACTAATAGTTCTATATGCGTGCTGCAATCATCATCCAAATGCAACAATCATAAGATAATCACTCATTATAGCAACCATGAAATAAAAATGCAATTGCGCACACATCCATATGCATATGCTTTAGTGACCCAGTTAGGCCGATCCCTAAGAGATAGTAGTGCCTAGTGTGTGTATATGCGTCCATTAGGATCCACTAGCAAACACTTACAACCACTAGCCTCCAACATACATAACATGATCTATTAACATGTTTACATTAAGTCCTACCATCCATAGGTTAAACCCTAAGATCTACCCTCCTAAAGGATACTAAAGGAAGGAAACTATTCAAAACTAAAGATGAAAAGAAATTCAAGACCCACCCTCGAAAAGATGTGGATAAGAGGTACATATTTTCTCTTCAGCCACCCACGTAGCGTCCTCAATACTATCTCCCCACTCCACCTTAAAAAAAAGGACTTATTTGTTCCTAAGCTTCTTGATATCATGTCCAACGATCTTGGTAGGAATGCGATGAACTGATGCCTCTTTCTCCACTTTAACTTCCTCAAGTAGGCTAGGTTCCGCTACCTTTGCCGAATCTTGTAAGCACTTTCTCATGTGTGAAACACGAAAAACATCATGAAATCCCACGAGCCTCTCTAGTAGCATTATCCGATATGCCATCTTCCATACCCTTTCCACAATGGGGAATGATCCAACAAATCTAGGAGTAAGTTTCTCACTTGATCAAAACCTCACTACCTTTCTCAGTAGAGACACCTTAATGAAAACCAAATTTCTACCTCAAACTCAATATCCCTTCTTCGCTTATATGCATAGGATTTCTTCCTATCTTGGGACGTCTTCATTCTTCTTCTAATCAAACCATTCTTTTCTAAGGTCATCTAACCTTGTCGACACTAAGTATCAATCTTTTTGCAGACTCTAACGAACATGAAGGCGACTTGCAAGGCCTTCCATAAAGGGCTTCAAAAGGAGTCATCCCAATGCTAGCCTGAAAACTATTATTATAAGCGAATTCCACTAAAGGAAGGTGCTCCTCCTAAGTCCCTCCAAAATCAAGCATACACATCCTCAACAATTCCTCAAGAACTGTCACGACCCATCTTTCACTACACAGAAAGACGCATCATGAGTAAGAAAGAAAGGGATAGAAAAGAGAAAAGATAGAGAAGAAAGAACTAAACAACATCGGAATCTCACAGCGGAATGAATGAAATGTAATATATCACATAAGATATTACATAGTATCATATACATCAGAGATATAAAGCTTAATACATCATAAATTAGACAGTTATAAACACCAATCTATTGTACATACAAGTTTCACTCAAGACATCATCATACAGATCAACACAGCGGAACAATTAAATATCTACATGATGAAGCCTCCTGCTCCATATCTCCTCCAGAATTCGTCAAAGCAAACCTGGATCACTTGACCATTCGTAAAAATTTGAGTACCCAAGAGTTTAATAAAACAGAAAATAAAATCCAGGTCAGACATGGGTTTGGTGTGAGTAAATAGGTTAAAGTTGTTTAACTTTGAAAAACCTTTGAAAAAAAAAGGTATCTTGTAAAACTTCCAGCACATAAACACGGAAAAGTTTTTACCTTACGATAAGCATACCATTTGATACGAAATCCATTCATATTATAATAGGGTCTAGGGTTTTCAAGAAAAATAGAATATAGCGGAAATTGTTACATTTATTAAATTCCATCATACATAGGTACACAAATAAACTAGAAGAGCACTTATTTGAAATTGGACTCCATACAATGGCAGGGCTACTGGGGTACCGCCCGTCAAACTACCTGGTCTAGATCAAAGTACCGAGGATCCACCCTAAGTCCCCTATGACAAAGGCCGGAACCATCCCTTACTGGATAGTCCTGAACATGATAACCCCAGAAGTTGTCGCGACCAAGGGCCCACGCAGCCGAATAAAAAGGGACTTCTAGACAAAGGAAAATCTCGTCCTACTTGGGTGTGACCCACTTAGCCTTGCTACACGTACCCTGTTTTAGCCGTACAAGCTTGTTTCAGGTTCGAATGAAACCGAAGGCATTATCTCGTTACACTCATTTTGGAATCACCCTTGGAGTTAACGACAATAACCCTTACACTCTGAAACTCCATCTGGATCTTCACCTGAGATTCACGACCTATCATTTAAGTTGAATCAATGTGGTTTTCAGAAAAACAAACTTGATATCCGATCCCAGTCTCATCGAAATCCAAATGTTTCTTAAAGGTCAAGTTGTTTAATGTTTAAACAATTCAATATATTTTCTATATTCACACGGATAGATAAGTCACATATTCATAGATAGATAATCCATATTATCACAATTTAAACCAACATCTCATATCAGAAAGCAACACATATCACATATCAAAGATGTCACATAATCCATGGCATTCAATATCATTTAGCCATCCATAAGCAAAGATTAATTAGTCACACCATCTCTAATTAATTTGAAATAAATTAAATTAATTACATCCATTACTAAAATTTCTGCTTACTCATTAATTAATTTCAAACCAATTAATTAATCACCCTTTAATTATCCATCTTAATTAATCATCCTTGATAAATTATTCTTTAATTTTATTAAGTAATTAGCATTTAATTAATTACATAAATTAATCATCCTTAACTATTTACAGCAATTAACCTTTAGTTACTCTCATTAATTAATTAATTAATAATTAATTACATTAATTAATGATCCTTAATTACTTTCATTAATTAATTGACCATAATTAATTACATTGATCCTTAATTAATTGCATTAATTAATTATACCTCATTAATCACTTTTCTTTAATTAACCTTAATTAATTACAACAGTAATTAACTTTCCTTAATTAATTAACTCCTTAATTAATTATATTAATTAATCCTTAATTAATTACACAAAGTAATTAATCCTTAATTAATTACACAAAGTAATTAATCCTTAATTACTTCCACTAAGTAATTATCCTTTGTTAATTACATTGAATAATTAACCATTAATTACTTCACTAAGTAATTACACTTATTAATTTCATTAAGTAATTATACTTAATCAATCATTAAGTTATTATCTTAAATTAATTAAACTAGTTAATTAACTTAAATTAATCACGTAAATTTAATTAATTATATTGAGAAATTAATCCCTTTAATTACACCCATTAACTTATTACTCTTCAATTAATTACCTTTAATTACTTAAATTATGTTAAGTAATTAACAAACCAATTATCTTAATTTAATTAATTAGTCATCTCGTAATTACCAGTTAATGATCTTTAAATTACATTCATTAGATATACACTTAATTACAAACTAAGTAATTATCCTTTGATTATTATTTTAACCTTCATTAATGATTATTTTTAAATTAATTAAACTAATTAACTAAACATCAATTAATTAATAAATTATCACTTAATCACTAGTTAATGATTCACCTTACATTCATTAACTATCCACTAATTAAGTCATTAAGTAATTATCATTAATTATAATAAGTAATTAACTCTATTTATTTTACTAATTAATTACTCGTAATTAATCTCAACCTTACTAACTAAGGATAAATTCTTTATTTATATTAAATACTTATTTACATCATTAAACTTCATTAGAAGAACATTATGAACTAATAATATGATTAAAAATATATACTTTACTCAAAAAAATTAAAAATTAAATTTTAAACATTTAAAATCTCTGAAAACCTTTTCAATGTTATTGAATAAATTAAGTAAATAATTACTTGACAATTTATTTACCATATCACTTAAATACTTATCTACTTTAAATATATTTTTAAAAAGGGGGAATTATTTTAAAGGACAAAGATTTGTATATTTTTTGCCTCAAGGACACGACCTCAATATTTTTACCACAAGGACAAACATTCTTCTAAAAATTATTCATAAGGACAAACATTTTCCAAAATTATTCATAAGGACAACAAAAATACTACCGAGCTAAAACTGATACCTAAAAACTGCTACCGATAACTACAAACTGATACCTAAAAACTGCTATCAATAATTAAAAACTGATACCTACAGAAAGTTGTCCTTCAGGATAAAATATTGAAGGTCTGTCCTTGAGGCTAAAAAACTGTGAAATTTTGTCATTGAAAATAATTTCCTGTTTTAAAAACTTTGTTAAACATTTATCTTTGAAAACTCACTATTTCCATAACTTTAAAACTTGTTTTTACTTTGCTTTTAAACTTTGAAACATTTTTAAACTGAAGTTCTTTGTGTAAAACCTGGAACACTTCCTCCTTTTTTTAAAAAGAAACCTGATACTTATCAAAACCAACTCGAGTCGGGAAAGTTAAAAACTCGAGCAATAACCTAATTTCCCTGAGCCTTCTACAAACCTCACCAGGACACTCGCAACTTCGAGGCAACATCGCAAATAATCTCGTTACCAACCGAAGACAAAGCTTCTTTACCAAACTCCATTCCTCCTCCAGATACAACGTGCACGTGGTGCATGTACACCGCCACTCCGACCATCCGAGATCGCCGTTGCGGCTCTCAACAAGCCATCTATACCCATGCTGACCCTCATGTGAACCTAGATCAAAAGAATCGCCTTCGAATTAGAAATAAGCTCCTCAATCAAACTGGAGCAAAAAACTCAACCAGAAAATCCGTAATCGCTGACGACCTATGCCACGAGAAAACTCACCGATCTTATCGAAGCACAACCTCGACTTCCAGCTTCGCTTCCCACTATCGCGATCGATTCCGGTCCCTTGTCAATGACGAACTAGCATCGACAACTCTGACAACCAAAACCCACCATTAAACCCTACATCGTTATTCTCAGACCACTATGGCCGATGATAAATTCCACCAATATTTTCCTAGAGATGATCATCACCCCGAAAGCTACCCATGAAGCGACCTCGTTCCACGATATCGCGTCAATCATCGACAATCGACGAAGTTACGCATTCCGTTCAACACATCCAAATGATTACCAAACTAAAAATCATGATATTCAAACTAAAATTCATGATTTTCTACTACAAATTTAATCATACAATCTAAATCTGAAATTGTAGTTATTAATTTTGTACCCAAATATATATATATATATTAATATTATTTAGATTCGAGGTAAATATTTAATATAAATTCCTGGAATTATTTTTGGTAGTGATATTGCACAATTTCAATCATTTTTCATTTGCAAATCAAAAGCTAATAATGATTTTGTAATGAGATATTGGATTTATTTAGGAATTAAAACCTGTAAACACACAATAGAGTCTATCTATGTATATACATATGCAAACAACACATAGGCATTAAATACTTATATACATGCATTCATCTTCTAAAACATTTGCAAACTATATCACTACATAAATCATCACATATATCCTGGTCTAATCACAGGTTTTAAATCTGTTTTAAAAAAATATTTACTCGCCAAAAATAAGAATAGAGAAGCAGAGGTACTTCAGGCTTAAATCTGGAACCGTTCCTTGCTTTTTGATTGCGTTTGAGTTGCCTATAGCTTGATGTTAAGTTGATTTCTTTGATTACTTGCTATTGAGTTGAATTTGAAATGTGTTTAGCTTGTTGTCTAATCCGGTAATATTTGCTTTAAATTTTCAGTTTGTTTTTGGTTTCAGGCTTTATTGAAATTTTGAAAAGATGAAGAAGAAAAAAAGTTGAGAAGATTTTGATCTGAAAATGAAAACCAGATTTCTCCCTAACACTTCATAATATATAGTTCAATTTTAAGGAAAAAAATAAGGTTGCCACTTATTTTATTGCATGACTCTCAAGTTACAAAAGTTAAAAGCTAACTTAAAATGTTACAAGTGTTTATAATTTTTTTTTTTAAATTATTTAAGTATATATATATTTATGTATTATATTTCAATGTATGTAATGCTTATCTTTTTATTAATAAGCTTTTTAAATCTTTATATATATATACACAAATGTTAATTTATGTAATATTTATTTATAAATTACTTATGTTTTGAATCAATTAATGTATTATATGTTTATATGTTTGTCGATTTTATTTTAGCTTTTATGTATTTACAAACCAAATTGTCTCACATTAAATTTTAAAAGAAAGAATATTTGAAACAAAAGAAATGAACTTTTAATTAAATTTTTATTCAAACTAAAACTATTATACTTTTTAGTTAAATAAATATTTACTTTATGTGTTTTGAAAATAATTATAAACTTTAAATAGCTTTTTGAAAAGTGTTAAATTGAATTTAATATAGTTCCCAAATCACAAATTATATAGTAAAATTTGAAAACATGTTTTTTATTTATTATTAATTAAATTCAAATCAAAGCCTTTCTATTTACAATATATATACAAATATATATATATATATATATATATATTATAATTAGGATACATTTTAATATTAACTTTGAAAATTATATTATCGAATAACTTCAAATCATAATATATGCATTCATATATATTATAATTTGGGATCATGTCTTTCATTAAAAATAAAAACTTCCTATTTATAACCTATATACATATATATACATTATAAATAGAAAATATAATATTTTTTATATAGCTTTGAAAAGAATAAACTTACCAATTTAACTTAAAATTATAAAAGAAATTACCAAGCCAATTTAATTATTAATAAAGGTTATTAAATTAACATTGCCTAAAATTCCGGGTCATCACATTCCTCCCCCTTTAAAAGAATTTCGTGCCCGAAATTTAAAAGCAAAGATAATTCAATAATCCAACAAAGGTTTTATTTTTTTAACAAAGCATACATATCAATCATACTCTCACAACCATAACAACCAATTTATTTAAACAAACAAACCTAGTTATCCTGACAAAAATCAGGATAGACCTTCCTAATACTATCTAGAGTTTCCCAGGTATAAATCTCTAGGATACTCGCTCTACTAAACCTTAACTAGCTACACTATACAGATCCAGAGCTCCCTCTAACCTCAATCTGCAAATTTGAACAAGATATAAGACAATAGACAAGTCCGACTTAACTTCCAAATCCTCCCAAACAGCTGTTTCCAAAACCAGGGATGGATCAAACACATACTCCCTCATAGATACATGAAACACCTTGTGAACCTAGCCATCTAAACTGGCAATTAAATCCTGTAGACTAAAGAACTTATCCACTCGAACACACGGAAAGATTAAATATATTTCGATGCTAGCTTCCCAGTCTTACCAAATCTTGCTACTTCTATGACATGGACAAACCTTAACAACAACGAAGTCTCCAACTTCAAATTCCAAATTTCTCCTCTCTTATCCAAAAGCTCTTCTAACGATCCTGAGCTGCCTACCTTCTTTTCGAATCAGTCTCAACCTACGTTGGTTCCTCTCAAAACAAAATCTGGACCAAAAACAAACCAATCTCTGGATCCTACTCGACAAAGTGGTCCTCACAAGATTCGCCGAAATCAAGTATACAAACTCTAATCTATAAACATCAGTAGACTGTACTTACTTCTCTCGTTCGGAAAAGGAAAAATAGGTGCACTCACCAATCTGGCCTTTAGATTCCCAAAAAACTTCCTATAGAAACCCTCTAATCCAAAATGCTACAACTTCATGTTGCTTACACTCTGGAATAGCTGCTACCTTGCTTCCGCTGCACAACTTTGATTTTGAAATAAATGAGAATGCCGTTGATGAACACGAACAAAATCTTGATCAACACATCCCAGAAAAATGGTTCATCAGATTCACATGGAGAAAACACATAAGTTCCACGAAATCCTGAGCTGTTTCACCAAATCCTTTAGAGACACCTCATTCCCAAACAAAATACTACTCAGATGATCTCTTTGAACTAACCGAAAGTCACTTCAGCAATCCTACACAGTTAAGTTCCAAAGAAACTATTCTCTCTTCACACATCAGAATAGCTTATTCTTGTCCTATAGAAGAATCTAGTAGTCCATCTTCAATAACAAACACCCTGCTTTGCTGAGCTTCAAAAAGCCTAGGCTACTGACATAAGAAACACAAAGATTTCTGAACCATCGGATAAAAGGATCCACTCTACTGCTTAGCCAAAAGATCTTCTACTAGAATACAAAACATCTCTAAGCTGCATTTATGCCATAAATGCCAGGACTTCTTATCCATAAGCTCCTCGAACTTTAAAGCCATCAACCATCATCACAAAGAGCCTTCAAGCTGGGCAGACATCTTCTCAAGAAACCCGACCTTAAACCAAGCACAAACATCTCATTCTCCTTAAGGGGGGTGACAACAAGACCATGTATGAAGCGAGGCAACCCATTGACCTTAGTCTCATATTCCAATACAAATAACTCCCTTACTTGAGATCTAGAAAAATTCCCATACAGCCAAGTCTTCCTTGCGGTAGGTACCAACCGCTCCTCAAATACCTCCTCAAACTGGCTCCAAAGGAAACAAATCATTCTTGAGAACATCCATGGCTACAGCGTCTCGCCACACAACTTCTTCTTCCTGAAGTAGCCATGACACCATCACTAGCTTCTACACATCCGGCAGATCCAAACTCTAGAAAATCCACGCATACGAGTGCAACCAAACTTGCACTTCAATGATGGACTTTGAACCTTGAAAAGACTTTTTCTGAGTTTGAGGAAATCCTTACATCATGCTGCAAAGCTCACTCGAGGCAGTATTGGGTCTATAGTCTCGACAGATACACATCCAACCTCAACACTTAGACTTCTTCCATTGGTAGTCTTGCTACACACACCACTAACCTCAACCAAAGAACTTATATTGGAAAACCAGAACAGGTTACCCAATAAATCAGGTGTGTATATATATATAATACAAGTTTGATCTCTCAAGATAGAAACCACTCCAAAGCCTAGGTATTCACTCAATCTAGCACTTTGATACCAACTGTCACGACTCGTCTTTCACTCCACTGAAATACGCATCATGATTAAGAAAGAAAAGGATATAAAAGAGAAAAGATAGAGAAGAAAGAACTAAACAACATTATAATCTCACAGCGGAATGAAAGAAAAATTATATATCACATAAGATATTACATAGTATCATATACATCAGAGATACATAGCTTAACACGTCACAAATTAGACAGTTAGAAACACTTGTCTATTGTACAATGCAAGTTTCATTCAAGACATCATCATAGAGATTAACACCACGGAACCATTAAATATCTACACGTTGAAGCCTCCTGCTCCATATCTCCTCCAGAATTCGTCAAAGCAAACCTGAATCCCTTGACTACTCGTAAAAATTCGAGTACCCAAGAGTTTAATAAAACAAAAAACAAACTCGGGTCGGACATGGATCTGGTGTGAGTAAATGGGTTAAAGTTGTTTAACTTTGACAAACCTTTGAAAACAAAAGGTATCTCGTAAGACTTCCTACACACATAAACACGACAAAAAATTACCTTACGATAACCAAAACATTTGATAGGAAACCCAGTTATATAATAATAGGGCCTAGGATTTTCAAGTAAAATAGAATATAGCCGAAATTGTTACATTTATTAAATTCCAACATACATAGGTAAACAAATAAACTTGAAAGGCACTTATTGGAGATTGGATTCCATACAATGGAAAGGCTACTGGGGCTGCCCATCATAGTACCTGGTCTAGATCAAAGTACCGATGATCCTCCCTAAATCCCCCGCAACATAAGGCTGGAACCGTCCCTTACTAGATAGTCCCGAACAAGATAACCCCAGCAGTTGTCGCGACCAACTTCCCACGCAGCCGAATAAAAAAGGACCTCTGGATGGGGAAAATCTCATCCTACTTGGGCGCGACCCAGTTAGCCTTGCTGCACCTCCCATGTTTTAGCCATTCCCAGTTGATGAGGCTTGAGGCTATGGTTACCTTTATAGAACACGTCTATCTTAGAATGCTCATCGTCCTCCAATGATGATGTTCTATAAGAATTCAATCCATACAAGTTCTTTCCGTGTTCGAACGAAACCGAAGGCATTATCTCGTTACACTCATTTTGGAGTCACCCTCAGAGTTAATGACAATAACCCTTGCACTCTGAAACTCCATCTCGATCTTCACTTGTGATTCATGACCTATCATTTAACTTGGATCGATGTGGTTTTCGAAAAATCAAACTTGATCTCCGATCCCGGTCACATCGAAATCCAAATGTTTCTTAAAGGTCAAGTTGTTTAAGGTTTAAACGATTCAATATATTATCTATATTCATACAGATAGATAATTCACATGTTCACAGAATGATAATCCATATTATCACAATTCAAACCAACAACTCAGATCACAAAGCAACACATATCACATATCAGAGATGTTACATAATCCAAGGCATTTAATATTATTCAACCATCCTAAGCAAAGATTAATTAGTCACACCATCTCTAATTAATTTAAAATAAATTAAATTAATTACATCCATTATTAAAAATCTTGCTTACTCATTAATTAATTTCAAACCAATTAGTTAATCACCCTTTAATTATCCATCTTAATTAATCATCCTTGATTAATTATTCTTTAATTACATTAAGTAATTAGCCTTTAATTAATTACACAAATTAATTAACCTTAACTATTTAAAGCAATTAACCTTTAATTACTCTCATTAATTAATTAATAATTAATTACATTAATTAATGAACCTTAATTACTTTCATTAATTAATTAACCATAAAAAATTACATTGATCTTAATTAATTACATTAATTAATCACTTTTCTTTTATTAACCCTAATTAATTACCACAGTAATTAACTTTCCTTAATTAATTAACTCCTTATTTAATTATATTAATTAATCCTTAATTAATTACACAAAGTAATTAAAACTTGGTTAGTTCCACTAAGTAATTATCCTTTATTAGTTACATTTAATAATTAACCATTAATTACATCACTAAGTAATTACTCTTATTAATTTCACTAAGTAATTATACTTAACCAATCATCAAGTGATTATCTTAAATTAATTATACTAGTTAATTAACTTAAATTAATCACATGAATTTAATTAATTACATTGAGTAATTAATCACTTAAATTACATCCATTAATTAATTACTCTCTAATTAATTACCTTTAATTACGTAAATTAGTTAAGTAATTAACAAACCAATTATCTTAATTTAATTAATTAATCATCTCATAATTACCAGTTAATGATCTTTAAATTACATTCATTAGTTATCCACTTAATTACAAACTAAGTAATTATCCTTTGATTATCAATTTAACCTTCATTAAGTGATTATTTTTAAATTAATTAAACTAATTAACTAACTTGAATTAACCACATTAATTAATTAATCAATTATTACTTAATCACTAGTTAATGATTCACCTTACATTCATTAACTATCGACTAATTACTTCATTAAGTAATTAACCTTGATTATAATAAGTATTAACTTTATTTATTTTACTAATTAGTTACTCCTAATTAATCTCAACCATACTAACTAAGGATTAATTCTTTATTTATATCGAATACTTATCTACATCACTCAACTTCATTAGAACAACATAATAAACTAATAATGTGATTAAAAATATATACTTTACTCAAAACAATTTAAACATTAAATTTTAAACATTTAAAATCTTTGAAAACCTTTTCAAAGTTGTTTACTAAATTAAATAAATAGTTACTTGAAAATTTATTTACCATATCACTTAAAGACTTATCTATGTTAAACATATTTTCAAAAACTTTATTAAACATTTATCTTTGAAAACTCACTATTTCCATAAATTTAAATCTTGTTTTTACTTTGCTTTTAAACTTTGAAACATTTGTAAACTCAAGTTCTTTGTTTAAAACCTGGAACACTTCCTCTCTTTTTTTTTAAAAAAGAAACCTGATACTTATCAAAACCAACCTGAGTCGAGAAACTTAAAAACTCGACCAATAACCCAAATTCCCCGAGCCTGCTACGAACCTCACCGGGACGCTCACGACTTCGAGGCAAAATCGCAAAAATATCATGACCATCCCGAGACAAAGCTTCTTCCCCAAACTCCATTAGTCTTCCAGATACAATGTGCACGTGGTGCACATGCACTGTCACTCCGACCATCAGAAATCACCACTGCGGCTCTCGACAAGCCATCTATACCCACGCTGACCCACACATGAACCCAGATCAACGGGATGGCTTTTGAATCAGTAATAAGCTCCTCGATCAAACTGGAGCAAAATCCTCAATCGGAAAATCCTTTATCGCTGATGACCTATGCATGAGAAAACTCACCGATCTCACCAAAGCACCGCCTCGACTTCCAGCTCTGCTTCCCTCTATCGTGATCGATTCCGGCCCCTTGTCAATTTCGAACAAGCCTCGACAACTCGGACAACCAAAACCCACCACTAAATCCTACTTCGCCATTCTCAGAACACCACGGCCGATGATAAATTCCACCAGTATTTTCCTAGAGATCATCAGCCCAAAAGCTACCCACGACAGCGACCTCGTCCCACGATATTGCATTAATCGTCGACAATCGACAAAGTTACCCATTCTGTTCAGCACAGATTATCCCAATGATTACCAAACTAAAAATCATGATATTGATATTAAAATTCATGATTTTCTATTACAAATTTAATCATACAATCTAAATTTGAATTGAATTTATTAATTTTTTGCCCAAAAATATATATTGTTGTTATTTAGAACGAGGTAAATATTTAATATAAATTCCTGGAATTATTTTTAGTAGTGATATTGCACAATTTAAATCATTTTTCATTTGCAAATCAAAAGATAATATTGATTTTGTGATGAGATATTGGATTTATTTAGGAACTAAAACCTGTAAACACACAACAGAGTCTATCTATGTATACACATATGCAAACAACACACAGGCATTAAGTACTTATATACATGCATTCATCTTCTCAAACATTTGCAAACTATATCACTACATAAATCATCACATATATCCAGGTCTAATCACAGGTTTAAAATCAGTTTTTTTTAAATATTTACTCGTCGAAAATAAGAACAAAGAAGCAGAGGTACTTCAGGCTTAAATCTGGAACTATTTCTTGTTTTTGATTGCACTTGATTTGATTCCTATAGCTTGATGTTGAGTTGATTTCTTTGATTACTTGTTGTTGAGTTGAATTTGAAATGTGTTTTGCTTATTGTCTAATCTAGTAATATTTGCTTTACTTTTTCAGTTTGTTTTTGGTTTTAGGCTTTATTGAAATTTTGAAAAGATAAAGAAGAAAAATGTTGAGAAGATTTTGATCTGAAAATGAAAACCAGATTTCTCCCTTACACTACATAATTTATAGTTTAATTTTAATGACAAATATAAGGTTGCCACTTGTTTTATTCTTGACTCTCAAGTTACAAATGTTAAAAGCTAACTTAAAATGTTTACAAGTGTTTACAATTTTCTTTTTATTAAATTATTTAAGAGTATATATATATGTATATGTATGTATATATATATATATATGTATATTTATGTATGTATGTATTATATTTCAATGTATATATGTTTATCTTTTTATTAATAAGCTTTTAAATATTTATGTATATATATACAAATGTGAATTTATGTAAATATTTATTTATAAATTACTTATATTTTGAATCAATTATGTATTATATGTTTATACATTTGTGGATTTTATTTTAGCTTTTATGTATTTGCAAGCCAAATTGTCTCATATTAAATTTTTAAAAGAAAGAATATTTAAAACAAAAGAAATGGACGTTTAATTAAATTTTATTCAAACTAAAACTATTATACTTTTTGGATAAATAACTATTTACTTAAAGTGTTTTGAAAATAATAATAAAATTTAAATAGCTTTTTGAAAAGTGTTATATTGAATTTAATATAATTCCAAAATCAGAAAATAAATATTAAAATTTGAAAACATGTTTTTTTTATTTATTATTAATAAAACTCAAATCAAAGCCTTTCTATTCATAGTATATATACAAATATATATATATATATATATATATATATATATATTATTAGGATACATTTTAATATTAACTTTGAAAATTATATTATTGAATAACTTCAAATCACAATATATACATTCATATATATTATAATTTGGGATCATATCTTTTATTAAAAACAAAGACTTCCTATTTATAACATATATACATATACATACATTATAAATAGAAAATATAATATTTTTTATATAGTTTTGAAAAGAATAAAATTACCAATTTAAATTAAAATTATAAAAGAAAATTATCAAGCCAATTTAATTATTGATAAAGATTATTAAATTGATATTGCCTAAAATTCCAGGCCATCACAAAAAATCCATTAACTCTCTCTGGTTGGCCATCTGTTTGAGGGTGATAGGCCGTACTCAATCAAAATTGTGTACCTAAAGCCTCTAACATGCTCCTCTAAAACTAGCTAGTACAGATAGGGTCTCTGTCGCTCACTATGCTAGGGGGAACTCCATGAAGTCGGACTATCTCATGAACGTAAATGGATGCCAAATAAGGTGTTGTCCTCTTACTCTTGATCGAAATGAAATGGGAGCTCTTAGTCGAACGATCTACATTCACCCAAATACCGGTGTTCCCCTTCCAATATCGGGGTAAACCATCTATGAAGTCCGTTAAAACACTATCCTACTTCGATTCGGGTACATCCAATGTTTGAAGCAATCCGCCAGGCCTTTAGTACCCCGCCTTAACTCTTTGGCATACAAGACACTTAGCTACAAAGTCTGCAATGTCCTTCTTCATGCCACTCCAATAAAACACTCTCTTCATGTCCCTATACATCATATCACCGCCCAGATGAATAATCATTCAAGAATGGTGTGCTTCTGCTAGAACTGCACTCGTCAAATCACCAATGTGGGGAACATAAAGTCTTCCATCTCTACTTAGCCACCCTTTACCATCGATGGAATAACGTTGAAGATGTCTAAAGACCTCTCCTATGCTAGTCCGATCCAGAATATCCACAAGCTCTGAATCTTCTCACTGGCTCAAGCCAATCTGATCTACAAAGGTAAGCTTAACCTCATGTGCTGCCAACAATCTAGGGGCAATATCCGCAGCTGTGTATTTAATGCCCCGCTATTACCCCACTACAACCCCGCTATATCTCATAGCGGATTTCTTCCGCTATGATTTTTCCATATAGCCCCAGAATATAGCCTTTCCACTTTAATCCCCGCTATTTCCACTATATCCCGTTATTTTCCCTATATTCTGCTATTCTCGCTATATCTTTTTTAATAAAATGAAATGAAAATTTGCATTTATAGACTATAAAATTATGAAACTAATTTATTTGATTTAATTTTTAATATATTTTAAGAAATGAAAATACTCTAATATTCTACCAAATTCAATTATGTTATATAACAGTTTTTCATTTATTTAAAGTATATTCACACATGTTTTTATTTAAAATTATTTATGTATTATTTATAATTCAATTGAATGATAATTTTTCATTAAATTACCACTTATATATTTCTTAAAACATTAAGTACGAGTTTCATATGCTATTTAGAGCCATCCATTATATCCCGCTACATCCTCGCTGTATCCCCGCTATGACTTTTTGCACCTCCATCGATTTGAGTCTACCGAGCGCATTAACTGCATAGATCTGCAGAGGGCTTAAAATCAAAGGTGGAAATAAACTCTAGGCTTTTCCACTCCACGAAATCAGACTAAGGGTTGCTCCCTTCCTACTTAACACATCCGAAACCACGTTTCCTTTACCGGGGGTGTAAGCTATCTCAAGGTCATATGATGCTAGAAACACCATCTAACATTGCTGCCTCAAGTTAAAATTCTTTTTTGGGAACAGATACTTCAATGATTTATGGTCAGTGAAAAGATCGAACCTCTCTCCTAGTAGGTAATGTCTCCAATAGCATACTCGCTCCAAATCAAGGGTAGGGTAGTCCTTTTCACGAGTTCTCAACTGTCAACTCCTATAGCATACTACCCTTCCCTCTTGCACCAATAATGCTCCAAGGCCAGTCTTACATTCATTAGTGTATATTGTAAAAGGCTTAGCTCCGTCGGGTAAAACTAACGCTGGTGCAGTAGTAAGGCTTCTTTAGCATCGTAAAGGAATCCTCATAATCCACATCCCACATGAATGCGGCATTCTTCTCAGTGAGGCGAGCAAGCGGTGCCGCAATCTTAGCGAAATCTCTGATAAACTTTTTATAATAACCAGCTAGACCGAGGAAGCTTCAAACTTGGTAGAATTCTTTGGGGCCTTTCAATCTCGTACTGCCACTATCTTAGCGGGATCCACAGCTAAACCCTCTCTTGACACTACATGACCTAAGAAATGCACCTCCTTACGCCAAAAGTGACATTGCGAGAATTTTTCTTTCAACTAACGAACACAAACTAGATGAAGAACTTCCTCAAGATGAATAGCATGCTCTTCCACACTCTTGGAAAACACAAGAATGTCATCCACAAACACTACAACAAACTTATTTAGGACATCTCGAAAAACACGACTCATCAAATCTACAAAATATGTTAGGGCATTGGTCAGCCCAAACGGCATAACCAACCACTCAAAGAATCCATCGGGTGTCCTAAATGTTGTCTTATCGATGCTATCATCAGCGACCCTAAGCCAATGAAATCCAGTGGCTAAGCCAAGCTGAGAAAATACTAAAGAACTAACCAATTGATAAAAAAGATTGCCTATCCTAGGAAGTGGGTAACGGTTCTTCTTCGTGAGCTTATTCAACTCTCTATAAGTCTACGCAAAGTCGAAGGGAACCATCTACTTTTGTAGCGAAGACGACTGACGCTCCCCACCCAAATATGCTCCATCTGATGAAGCCTTTCTCCAATAGCTTACCAATCTGCTTACATAACTCCTTCCTCTCCCTAAGAGCCATATGTCTCATGAGCAATGCCACTGGCTTAGCATTTTCATTCAAATAGATCCTAAAGTCAATCAATCTTCTAGGGTGTAGTCCCCTAACCTCCTTAAAAATGTCTGGGAAATCTCTAACAATTGGAACTGAATCTAACTCTCCTAGTGATGAATCAGGGGAATAAGGGAAGCTTAACCTGACTAGCCCGTATGGGTAATAATAAACCTCGAGAGTCCTTCCGCTACCTGTCTCTAGTCTAACGACTCTCCTCTGTCAATCTAATATCGCACCAAAAGTGGACAACCAGTTCATCCCAAAATCATCACATATCTCGAAAATCCCAATACATAGGCGTCACAGTCAAACTCTATGCCTACCATAAAAAATTTTAAACCCTTACAAATCATGGATAAATGTGGTGATCTTCATACAGGGTTTAAGCAATTATAAGGTCTACTACTAAAGAAATATTTAAGTGCAAACAATCAACCAAGGAACTAGAAATGAAAGAATGCAATGCTCCGGAGTCAAAAAGAGTCCAAATAGAAAAATCAGCAATAGAGATCAAACCTTTTCTACAGAAACTTTCCTACCTCAATCCGATCAACTACTAGAAGGTGCCGCATCCAAAGCCTGCACTTGCACCATCGATGCGCCTGCTTCCTGCACCATCTTCTGAGGACAAGCTCTACTAAGCTGTCCTGGCTGCCCACAGTTATAACACCTCTCCTTCATTGTGTCCTTCTTACAGTCCTTTGTGAAATGCCCAACCAATCCACAACTATGACATTTTTTGCCTTTCTTGATCTATCCCTTTTGAAGTCCTCCTCCTTTCTTCTTGTCCTTATCCTTCTTATTCTTTCACCACTGCTTCTTAGAATTTTCTGATTTAGGAACCTCCTTAACCTCATCTTTCATAGCAACATCTGACAGAGCCATCTCCACAAGTGACTCACTCGTCGCTCCAATAGGTACGTGTGTCAACGTCAACCTTTCGAGAGGCTGGTTCAAAATCTTAGCTAACTTAGTGGCCTTCTTATGCAGTTTATTAACAAGCTCCGTCTCGAACCGCGATAACTCATTAAACTAATTTATATACTCTTTCACCGAATGACTCCCTTGCTTTAGGCTAATGAACTTCTCCAACTGCATGATTTCCTCGGCTTGCGACATGAATTTTCTCTCAAACCTTTTCTGAAATCCAAACCAACCAATGTATCTACTTTCCATCCCCAAAATCTCCCACCAGTAAGAAGTTTCCCCCTACAACTGCGCACATGCAAGCCGATCTCTCTATCGGTCCTCTAATCCTAACAGCCTAAATATCTGCTCCGTATTCCTTAACCAAGCTTGTGCCTCCATGAAATCCTCTGTGCTAGGAAATATCTTACCTCCTAGACTAGTGAAGGCCTTGCATAGCTTAGAAAAATTGGCTGCAGCAGGTGGATTTGTGGGATCTCCACCCGTCGATGCTACATTGGGCTTTTGCCCTCGCATCTCTGGTGCCATAGTTTAGAGGTATCTACGAAACCGGCCAGGGAATTGGACACCCCCGGAAGATTTGGGGCATCTTCCATTCTATGCAAAGAAAAAAAAATTAGGCTTGAAAGAATCAAAAGAAGGTTAAACTAGACTTTGAGGGGATTTTTAAAAAACTCTCTTATACCTAAAATTTCAAAGAGTTTCTTTCTGAAAAATAGTTTGAAAATATGTCACCTTTGAAAAAATATTTTACTTTTAAAACAAGTTTTTAGGAATCTTGTAACCTTAGGCTATGATACCGAATGAAACACCCTACACCCTTTAGTATAACAGAAAAGGGCACACCATAAGATGTGGTGCATTATAGGTATAGCTAAAGCTTCACAGAGACTAAGATTCAAAAGATAAATAAGTAAAAACAACAGAAACATTTAAACAATAATTTATCGTTTAAAATTAAACTTCATCTCAAAATAAGTCATAAAAACATAACATGTCTAAAAAACTTAAAATCTCCCATGTCTCGTGAAAATACTTTTCAGTCTCATTTAATCAGAGTACAAAAGTAGTAGTAGTAATAACGATAGTTATCCATATCAAAATTGTAAATCCATGATAAGCCAAATGAAAAAGATGAAAATAGATAAATACATCTGAAACGAGAACACTCTGAGAATGGAACTCCAAGCAACCTGAATCAATTCAACTCTACTATCCTATTAGGTGGAAATGGGGGAAATAGGGGAGTGGGTCAGACAATAAGTCCGCTGAGTGAAAGTAATCACTAGCAATTCTAAGCAAGATAAAGATAACAGACTAAACAATAGTTTTAGCATGAAGGGAAAATATAGAAAAGATAAAACTGGGGTCAAATATTGTTTTTGATTCCATTTGACTGTTTGCTTAGATTGTTTGATTTGATTGTTTGCACTTGTCTTAAGCTGCCATGACTAGGCTGAAAACCCAAATCCTAACTTGTTTAGCTGAAATCCTAATTCTACCCATTGATCGGTCTATTCTATCTCTGTTGTGCCAATGTGAACCAATCTTGTTGGTCACAATAAATGACACTTCTTTAGCGCTTAGGACGCAGTAGCGAATTATTTACCCTAATCGATGTCACATGCTCGGTCATCATCAATGCACAATAACTGTGGCCCCCTATTTAACCTATTATTTACCCTAATTGGCATAAGCGTGCCCAGTCTCACCTAACTATTGTGAGACCATCGGTCCTAGACCTGAAAGGGAATGCTTTCTAGCCTAACCTAACTGCTGTGAGACCATCAGTCCTAGATCTGAAAGGGAATGCTGTCGATACTGGTCCTAACAATCAATCTTCTAGTTTTGCGCCCCTTTCTCAAATCTTGAGATTTGAGCCTCTAACTATTGGCCACTTATTTACCTTAATCAGCATAAGCGTGTCTCAGCCTCACCTACTATTGAGAGACCATCAGTCCTAGATTTGAAAGGGAATGCTGTTGGTACGTGCCCTACTTCTATATTTGCTTATTAACTTAGTATCGATGTTTTAAAATAAGCCTCTTCTGTTATTTCTTTCTTTGCTATACTTGCTTATTAACTTAATCCAACATCTAAATTTTAAAATAAGCCTCTTCTATTATTTCATTTTATTTTCTTTTTTTTAGATATAACCACTTGTTATAATTATACTTGCAAATTTTCCTATTTCAGTCTATCTCTATTTTATTTCAGTTTTTCTCATTTTACGTCTAATTTCTGTAAATTTAGTGTTTTTCTATTTTAATCCATATTAGTGAATTCTTCTTTTTTTAATTTATTCGTGTAAAAAGGGATTAAATCTTTGTAAAACGAACTAAAATGTACAGGCTAAATTCCAACTTAAAACAGATGTAAATAACTGTAATTAACTTTGAATAATTGCAAATAACTGAATAAAATAGCTGAATAAAATAGGCTATAAAGAACTTCTGAAATTTACTTAAAAATAGACCGTAAATAAACTTACATAAAAATTGTCTCAAAATTATAGAAAAAGTGAAACTATTGAGAACTCAATTATTTTAAATTACTTAAAAATCTAAAAAATTACAAAACACTCACATGTGTCCTTGGCTCTAATCCTTGGGCGTTTCAGGATCCAGTTCTAGGGCATATAATATTTTTATTAAAAATATCTTCTTTCTAGAAAAAATTTCTATTTAGGGCTCAGCCTCAGGCAGTGAACCCAACTGAGAGAAAATATGAATGTAAAAAATAGCTAGGCCTAGGGTCCTAGTTATAGTGTGACTTAAGGATCTAAGGCCATCGGATTTGAAGATTAAATCTAGTGTAGCCACGTCATAGGCTTGCTAGGAAATGTCCGATGCAGCTAAGAACGCACGTGATTTGACGAAAAATGCAAAATATGGTTATCGGCTCCTACCTGGATGAATCTTTGTCCATTAACACAAGCGGGTCGACCCAACCTCATTGGGGGTCGACCTATATGTCGAGTTGACCGTAATGCTGGTCGGCCTATGGATGCCTATATATATAAACATACATACATACATACATACATACATACATACATACATACATACATATATTTCATCTTTGTTTGTGAAATTTGGAATTTTTTTCTCTCATAACTTCTCTATAGTAGCTCGAATTTCGATAAGTTGTAAATGGGATTTGATCAAAATATTGCCACGGACCCAATCGTGCAACTCTCATTGCTTGATTCCGATAATTTTGTAGACTTATTTTATGGTTTAATTAATTCATTAATTATTATTATAGCTAAAATTTTGGGTTGTTACATGTCATAATTCATTTCGCTAAATTTGGACTGCTTTAACTCCATTTAACTTATTTTTGGCATTTTATCAGTAGTTTGGCAGCGAAAATCGAGTTTTGATAGGATGGTCGTATTGCTCATATCTATGTACCATTCTATTTGTCTCGTCATGCTGATCTCCATAGTATGTAAATGTGTGCACTTCAATGTCTGGTGCATGACGAAATCGCCGAAATGATTAGCCATATAGGTTCCGCATTGGGGTCTTTTCGATTTCCCGTGACCTTTTATCTGCTCACGTGTGGAAAAATATGGACATTTGCATTTATCATTTCTAGAATGGTCGCTTGGCTTTCTACATTCCCACTGTATTCAATTTATGTTCATTCACATTTTTCTGAGTCTCCTTCTTCTTTGATTTCATTCTGTTAATAAAAAAAATATCAAAGCATATTGATTTGAAGCCTATAGCAAAATGTATATCAGTTCATAGTGGCTTCGAGAATATGCTCGTCATTCTTTGGGATTCACTTCGTTTTAGTTCGAGAAAATTTATATATATCTAAGTTTTATAATATCTGTTGCTTTATTATTTTTTTATCGATGAAAATACCGCTCATGCTCGAGTTTTTTTCCTTTCCTACCCGAAGTGTCACCAAACATTCCCACTATCTCCTCGACCCATACTCAAACCCGCTTCCCACCGCTGATCCGCCTATGCATCCCCTTCCACTCGCCTCTTTTTGCCACCCATCCCCTTCCTTTGTTCCGCCCTCCAACCTATGCCACTACCCAACTCCAAGCAGTGAACTCTGCCACAATCCGTCCTTACAGCTGCCACCACCTTTTCTCTACAACACCTAAGTAGCCTTTTCGACTCTCCTCGCCAACCACCTGCCTCACATCCCAGCCAACAATGCTACCATCCCCTCCGACTGACATCCCTTCTTTTGCCACAGCCTTCTATTCATGCTTGAAAAAAAATATAAGCTCGTTTATATATGTCTGCGGCAAAACATCTCATCCTCTCCTTGATTTGCAACCCAACTCTGCCTCTACGCACAGTATGACCGCATGCCTTTGTTGCTCGACCTTGCTTTCTCCAACCACCGCCACATCATCCTGAACTGCCATGTTACAGCCATCTCCTTGAACTCAAGCCTCTCAGCCATCCCTCACATCGCCTATCCTCTACCGTATGCCGCCTTCCACTGTCGAGCAACCAGTAGCACATATAGCCAAGCGGCCTTATATCCCTCAGCCGCATTACAGCCGAACTCCACCTGAACCGAGCATCGTGCATTTTAAACCTTGTATATATTTCAACTGTGCTTTGGCGATATGGTTTTTCTTCTTGTGTGAAAAAAAGAATAATGATTTTTAAAATATATTTTATGGATGTTTTGATTTTAATATATAAGGTTTAATAAACATTGATTTTTTGAAATTATAATACAAAGATTTTTATTTTTAATATATTTTTTAGGTTAAATATTGATTTTGAAACATATATATACATATTTTATTTTGATATGTGTTTTAAATTTAATATTAATTTTAAGAAAATAACAACAGCAACAACGATAATAGTAATATATTTATTTCCATTTATATCAAGCTAGTTTTGATTTTGAATTCATCGATTCAAGTCCATCATGCTTTGCTTTGGAATTTGTGCTTGGATTCGTCACATCTTGTTCTTGGTGTTTCTCCATCCTCGAAAGATGAGCGATCACTCGCGATTAATATTCTTATGTTAGTAAATATAAATTCACATTAAATGACGATTGAAATGTGTTGTTAAAATTTAACTGGTTAGTAATTTATTTGTTAAAATCATATACGTTATTATCTGCAATTGTTCGCCTATATTAATTGACAATTGACACCATAACCTGTTGTATATATTATATTTAAATTGTTAATTATGGTATATGCCTGTAATTGATATGTAATGATATTCTATTATTCTCACTCTACAAGTTCCCTATTAGTTTAAAAATTCCATATGGGTTGAAATGATACACACCCAAACGATCTATAGGAAAAATTGTTATGGCTTGAAACTATAAACCCGTGCGATTTTGCTGATTTTGAAATTTTAGGACTACGGGTTGAAATGATATACACCTGTAAACATTAAATTATTGCGAATTGAAATGATAAATATCCGTATCATTTGACCATATGATAGAAAATTATATATGGACACCGTTGGTCTATTTTTAAATGATTTTCAAAAATTTTGAGAAAGGAATATATATATTTGGATTTTTAAATTAATTATAGACATTTATTGTAATATAAGTGTAAAATTTAGATTTTTTGAATTGTATGTTATGAAATTTTAAATTTATAACTTATGTTTTGAAAAATATAAATCATAGATTTTACTTATAATTTCATTAATTTTAAATGCAAAGTAAGATTTAATTAAATTATATTTAATACAATAAAATTTAATAAAAATTTAATTTAATTAAGATATATACGTATAATATGTTCTAAACTATTTATTTAAATTTATGTTAATATTTTGAAAATAGATTTTGGTAATAACTTTAATATATATAATATGTTGAAAATGTTTATTTGAATTTATGTTAATAATTTAAAAATAGATTTTGTGATAAATTTAAATAAAAAAAAGTGGAAGATAAATTAAAGTTGGTTTAGAATTTAATTTGTTTAAGAATTTAATATAAATAAGATTTTATTTGAAACTTATTGATTTTGAGATGTTAAAGATATGATTTTTATAACTTGATAACTGGATTTTGATTAAAGGTGATTAAAGAAATATTACAAATTTAAATACAACTGAATATTTAATATTGATTTAAACTGCAACTTGATATTTTATTTAAATTTTATTAAAAATGATAGAGTGAATATTTTCAAATTTGAATAAGATTAAAGTTGACTTTTGAAATATAAATGAAATTTATCGAATTGGGGTATTGTAAATTGTTTGAATATTTAAACTTTGAAACGTATCAAATTTGGAGGTGGTTTAAATGTGTAGTTCAAACCTGGATTTGAAATCGATATAAATTTAAAAATGGTCTTAATGAGAATATGAATTGAACCTTTAACCTTTTAATTGAAATTGTTGAACCGAGATTTGATTTAAATGGAATTTTCGAACTATAGGTGATTTAGGATTGATTTGTGAAAATAGAAGGAAAATTTAATTTGAAACTATTTTAATATATATATTTAAATTTATAAACAACTTTAAATATATATTTTGTAATAATCCGCTTTTCCGTACCCCTTGAAGTGACAATAATCTCCATCGATTAACTCAAGATGAACGGAAATACGAACCATTAGGGTTTTAAGAAAAAAGAAGAAGAAAAAGAATAAGGTAGAAGAAGAGAGAGAAGATAGGACAGAACAGAAGAAAAAACAACAGAACAACATCAGAATCTCACAATCGCAGCGTAACAACATATAATACATAAATGAATAATCTTTAAACAAAGAACTATATCAGTTATTACATTACATCACATTTCATTTCATTACATCAGAGTGTACAACATCAAACAACAACAAACAGCGGAAAAGAAATACTATATACTAGTAATACGCCATGCCATCCAGCTTGCCTCCAGCAACTCCTGAATTCCAGAATATCCTGATAAACCTTAACTCTTGACTGCCCGTGTGGAAATTGGTGGGCACCTAGAGTTTAGGAAGGAAAACAATAAACTCCGAATCAGTCATGTGACTGGTGTGAGAAATCAAAACAGTTTATTTTTCTTTAAAATCAAAATAGAGGAATATTTTTAAAGTCAATTCGCAATGCTTTTAAAAATGAGACTACCATAAGACCTCCCACCACACACACAATGCAAACGCAGACTTGGAGGAGATTTCTCCTTATGATATTCAAAGATGCTTGATATACATTAAAAAGAAACATTTGATATTATTATTAGTGCATAGTGTAGGGAAAATCATTTCGAAAGTAGAATATAAATCTTAGCCAGCATAGGTACCATTATATTATGCCTACTATAGCTACCATATTAGATGATTTTACAACTAAAACCGTACAAGTCTCGTATTGTTTCTTTGGATTTCCAACAAATGGTCAGGCCAAGGAACTTCCCATTGCCACATGAGAACGCCTCTGGAAGGACGTCCCCGAGAACCAAACCGGATCTCTGCCAACACAAGGCCGGGTTACCCCTAACTGGGTAACTACTGACACGAGTATGCCATCCCCCGGTCCTTTGGGACCTTTAATCGAGCGCTCGTAATCAACATCACACCAAAACAATAAGTGTTTCAACATGAGTAAGTATCTGGGCTCCATACCATGATACCACCCGTTTCTAGAAGGAAATGCAGATACCCTAAAGGGAGCTACCCCTTATAACCTTGCCTCATCTTTCCTGTTTTGACCATTCCGGGTTGTGAGGTTCGACGAAGTTTCGTCCACAAAGCCATGCTTTGGTACAAAGCCATGATTTGGGTCAACAAATGATCATAGAAATGGTCACAAAGATAACTGATCAAACAAATGATCATATCACAAATGATCAAACAATGATCATTTCACAGTTACAATTAGCATGTCACATTACCAAATTGGGAATATATTGCTAAAAACCTTCAACTACATAACCTCTGAGCTCGTACGTCTCGGAGAAGGGTGTTAAGCTAAGAGAATAAATTCTCCGCCACCAACAGAAATATATTTGAAAGAAATCAGCTTTATATCACAATTTGTAACGTCAGACATACTATCCATACAAGTCTATTCCGGGATCGAACAGAACCGAAGGCACTTACAAAGAAGTCCTTGCAATCCGGATATTCACTAATCACGTTCGGACTTCCCATCACATATGGAGTCTCTATACCGGGGACCAGTCGATGCAAAGACATTCGACGAGTTGTCCTTTCGCTTTCAAAAATATCTGGTCTTCAACACCGGTCATCAATGCTATCCATTACGTCGTATCACTATTCGGAATGGGTAATCCGAATAACGAGGGCAATAATTTAAAAATAAGTGTGGCATTCAAATCCAAGCAAATCACAACAAATACCTATTCAAAGGTAAATATTGATAGTCGGTTATTGAACTATCAATGGATATGCAAACATCACCAGATTCCAAATAATTTTCCAAATTATTTATTTCCCAAAAATATCTTTACAAGATATATAATTTCCACACTTCAACCATTTGAAAAAAAAAATTCAAATATTTTCCTTACGCGGAAATACTTTCATTTCAATATGGTTCATTTAAACCAATTAAATAAATCCTTAACGATTTACTTTATATTTACGTTCCAAATCCGTAAATCTATTCCCACTCTTCAAAAATAAGTCAATATTTATTTTTTTAAACAAATTCCCCTTTTCTTTTATAAATTCCATAGTGAATTTATATTTCAAAATATCTATGAATATACGATATCAATTATTCATTTTCAATTTATCTTCAAAAAGATAAATTCTCAAAAACATTTCATTTCACATTGGAAAACATTTCCATACTTACTTATTAATAATAATTCACAAATCTATTTATTTTCAACATTTGGAAAATATTCAATATACTTAAATCGAAATTAAGTATATCTTTCATTATTTAAGGAAATCATTCTCTTAAACATATTTATTTGGGTCAAAACGAATGTTACGTAAAACATCGTTACAACGTCCCAAAATCACTAGTATAGGGATTCGAAATTAAAATAGATATATAAATCCCAATACTGTACAAAACATTTCCTTTCGGAAATCATTTACTATAACAACAGTGTTATAGTCCACCATTTCCTTCTATTTCTCGAAAACGTCTATTTCAACAATGAATGTTGAAATATATGGTTTCGAATCTTAACACATATTGAAAACATCGTTAGATCGTTTTAATTTTATTTAAAACATCACGTCCAAAATAATTTCTTTAACATGTTATTCACTATTCAAAAACGTGAATATACTACGTTAACCAATTTCATCATTTCTATACATTTCATTTTAAAGGATTATTCACTGTCTAAAACGTGAATATAACTCCATTAATAAGTTATACAATTTACTTATCAAAATAAGTCGTTGCGAATTTATAAAACAATGTTTATAAATTCTATTTCTATTTATTTTATAACAACTTCCTTCTATAAATCTCCTTTATTAACCTATTCAATTTATAACTCAATTATAAACCAAAGGTTCATATTATAAGTTAAACACTTATAATTTATTTTTTAAAAAAATCGTTCCTTTAAACTTCCCAAATTATAAATCTTATAACTTATAAGATTCATTTATTTACCCAAATCTATTCCTTTAATAACTTTACAAATTTTATAAACCTACTTCTTATAAAATTCCATTTATAACTTCACCGTTTATAATTCTATAAATTTCATTCATTTATGAAATTCATTTACAATTCATTCTAACACTTATAAAAACTCGTTTTATAATTCAAATGTTTTTAATTTATAAATATCAATTTATAAATCTCTTATATAAATCAATTTATACTATTATTTTAAAACATCTTTAATCTCCTTTATAATTTCACCATTCTCTTTGATTTATAAAATAATCAAATTTCATAAATCCTATATTTAAACTTTTTATAATAAATTCAAAAATCCCAGTTTAAACTATTTTATAAAATCATTAACCCCATATTTTCAAAAATCAACATTTAACTATATTTCTCAAAAATCATAATTTTTATAACATTAAAATTTATACGTTTATTTATTTAAAACGAATCAATTCCAAAATTATTTTATAAACGTATACTTTCAAAAATCATTTTAAAATTCCAAAATTTGGCCCAATGATGCTACATACCAAATAGTCAATCCCGACAACAACGACATCATATATCGATATCATAATCAATCAAATATCAAAATATCTAAAATCAAATAAATACTGTTGAGGAATCCAGTTGGATCCCTCCAACCTGTTTTCCTGCATCCAAAGATGTTATCACAATACCAATTCCGTTCCAGTACGGAATTATCATGGTATATAGGATTTATAATATTATCCGCTTAATAGACGGCGCAATAGGGTCTCATCCGCTATATACTGCGGGAAATCAATTCCAAGTACATAAATAATACCAATTTCACTGTTTATGAAATATTCGCGGTATATGTTTTTAATAAATAACATCCGCTTACTAACGGCGCATAATGTCTATTTTAACAATCAATAGATAACAATCATCATTCAAACATGCATTCCAGAATTTTAAATCTAACTATTTAAAATTAAAATCGAAACCGATTCGATTGAGTGAGAAGTTTCCACCTTGATTTCAATTTCGTTTTAGCGATTTATTTCGAATAAAATTGAACGCGCGTTTAATTTTACCCGAAAAACGACTCCAATCCAATTCCATAGCGTAGTGCTCGTCCATACGATTCCAATGCAACTGATTTCGTGCATTTTCGACCTTGTATGATAAAGATATGATTTTTTAAAGTTTACACGAATTTATATATCAATTTACAACAATTGTTTTTATATTTTCTAAACCTTCCTCTTCTGGCCGTTGGATCCCCTCACCCTGCATCATAGCCGCACGTCTCTTCTCCCATCTTCACGCGCGTTCCCAGATGATTGAAGCCGAACCCATTTTGATTTTTAGGGTTAATAACCGTGACCACGAAGTTCAACGAGACTTTGATCAAAGGCCGTCACCGGGTAGCACGTATTCGCCTCTACCATCGGCTGAATCTTGGAGGAGCTCGGTTGCACCATGGCACAGAAAAACGTGCCCGTTCGTGACACCTTCATCGCAATTTTTCCGACCATCTATCAACCCGAAAACGATCACCATCGGTCATCACGAAGGCCCCACTCCCCTCTCCAATTTTGTAGTTGAAAACATTCGATGATAGTGAGTGGATTGAGAGGAAATTAAGGAAGAATGTGGGAATTTCATGGCCATTGATTTAGTAAATGGCGGCTAGGGTTTGAGCTGAAACCCTAACTTAGTTTGTTTGCAAATGAGAATGTTTGAGGTCCTTATATAGAAAAATACGAGAACACCATTCATCCCGGATTTTCCGAACTCCAAACGAAGCGTGCCGGTTGGCGTTTCTAAGGTTTACCCCGCGTTTCGAACACAATGGAACGTGTTTCGGGAGCTAATTCGGTCATCTGTGCGAGTTATGGTAATAAACGCTCGATTTAAAATTAAATCGGTAAATCAAATTTTTAGGCGTTTTAGCTTGCAGCGGACAAACGATAAATCCGATTGACACGAAATTTTAAACCATACAATAATATCACATTACGGATCCGATGAAACTAGTTTCGTCGAAATCCGAGACTGTTTGAAAAATGACTAATTTCACTAGTCGATTAAATATTAAAATATTCAATTTTCACAAATAAACTTTAAATTCAATTTTAAAAGTTCTATAACATCATTCTAACTCCAAAATGGTAAAATAAAATTTTACAAATCATTCTCAATCATATTGAACCTAATTTTCAATTATTTCTATAATTTCACATATTAAATTATCGATTTAATTATTCAATTAAATCCTATTATTCGAAACAAAAATTTATTCGATTTATAAATTTCACTTATAAATATTTAAAATTAATTAAATATTCAAATTTTAATTAAATAAAATTCTGGGTCGTTACATATTTTTTAACATATAAAATATTTTTATAAACTATTTTTAATATACAAACTATTTTAATCTATAACCTATTTTAAATAAAAACTATTTTAATGTATGACTATTCCAATATATATATATAAACTATATCAATTTTAAAACTGTTTAGGTGATATGATTTTGGAAGTGTTATGATTTCGAAAGTGTATATGATTTCGAAAGTGATTTGATTTTGAAACGAATGTGATATGTTAATATGAAGTATGAACTATGTGAAATGGTTTTATAAAATTACCATGGTGTGAAATAAGCGTTTGGTTGTTAAAGAGACCAGGATCGAGAGACCGGGATCGAGTATTGTCTACAAATACCGAAAACCACTTAAATAACTGTGTACATGGTGGAGATTTAAGAATGAAGTAGGATGGTTTGGCGATGATTATGTATGAGGTATTAGCGCAGCCCAGATTCCCACGACTCAGCTTGATGTAACTAAAACAGAGCCATGCCGGACCAAGTGAGGTCGCAATGCGACCTCCAATCAAGCACATCCCTTCGATACCATTCTATTACTTTGTGATCTGATTAGGCGCACCTTTGATTTTGGGAGTGTGTCTCAAGGTGGGTGGTAGTAGCTGCTATAAGTTACCACTAGTCCGAATCCGCAAACTAGTAGTATCCTGTTCTAGGCATTGTCTCGTATGCCTTGTCACATGCCTTATCACGCCCACTATGAGTTTTGTTTGTGTCGTACCTATGGAGTGCTCCCTGATAGACCATCGGCTTGGTGGAGTTTACAGTATTGTATAGACTACGACATTTATATAAAATATTTTAAGGGGGATATGGTGATGCCTTAATGCTATTTTAATAGTTTACTTTACTATAGACATTATCTATATTACTATGTATGTAGATAGTCTAAGGGATCATTAAAGGATATAATCCCAAAGTTTGAGTTACTTTTTATTTCACTTGACATTTCACTTGAGTTGATTTACTGCTATAAGAATGTTAATCCCGACTCAAGTGTTTTATGTTTTGCTTTATGCTCGGGTCAGACTGCGTATCACACGTTTGAGACTCACCTTTGGAGCTTGGATTTTTGCTTTGAGATTTTTCCTATATCTATTCAGCTTTCATTTATTTCCAGTTCTATGTTCAGACTTGTCATTTGCATATGTATTGAGGCTTCTATGTATTCAAGATTTCTATTGTACTTTGTTTTAAACCCCAATGTTCTATAGTACCTTCATGAACTACTATTTATCTATTTCCACTACTTATTGTTATATTACTCTGTCTATGATTCTGTGATTGATTTATTTACTGTATATGCTAAGTTTTGCCAAATTTAAAATTAACAATCTACTGTTTTGGGCAATTCAAATTTGACATATGTGGATGCGAATGGTTCGAAATACCCGGTCATTACATGCATGTAACATCCGTAAGCATACGATAGATATAAAGTCAATAATACCCTATCGTGGGTAAGCTAAACCTAGACTATGAGGCCTGCTCTATTTATAGCTATATCGATGGTAAGGTCATGTTTAGCATCTCATCATACATGTCATCATCACTGGATCAGGTCTCAAATCCCTCTATGGATTTAGCATCCCGAACAGTCCACGAATACCTAAATGAATCCAAACATCTCGAACAGATCATTAATCTCTATATAGATTCATGCATCTCGAACAGATCTAGAATCTCCACCTAAATCCCTGCAAAGACCATGTGTTGGTTTGAAGTGGTTACGATTTTGAGTCACCACATATAAGTACACTCCTTCACTTCCGGATGCTCCAAAGTAAATCGATCGATTTTCAGATAACTTAACCCTAGATCTTTCAGAAATCACATATAACAAGTCTACTTCATTAGCTTTTACTTCTAAGTACATGACTAAATGCTTTCCATAAACAAGTAAGCATACAAAGTCACTTAAGCGACTTTTAATCCCCTTTTCTTAAATTAATATTTTTATTAATTAAAACCACTTTCATTAATAAAACTCCTTTTATCTAATAAAACTTCATTTATCAATTTTGTAGTTCATTTTAGTCTTTCAATACTTCAAAATGTATTCATATACTTATATCAAATGGTGTAAGTATATAGACAAATCGTTGAAAATATTTCTTACTCCAACCTTTACTTTTTTTATATTTTCACAAAAGATTCTATACTTGTTATTACTTTTAAAATATCCATCTAATAATCTAACTACATTCAAAATCCATTTGAAATAGGTTTTAAGGCTAACATCACTTAAACGTTGTACCTACAAACCCAAAACCATTTCACTTATGCTTATCTTTAAAACTTTTTTTAAGATCTATTTACGTTCATAAGTTAATCGAAAAGGGTTAAAGTCGAATGTTATCAACAAATTGTCACAACAAACCCAAAACCATTTATACTCAACATTATCTTTAAAACATTCTTTTTAAAGATCTAAGTATCTATAAACTTATTAAACAAGGTAATATACTTTTAATTCACCTCCCAAAACCATTTATTTTAACATAAGTGTTATAATCTCAAACTTCCTTTATTCCTTTGTAAAATTATTAACTTCCTTTTTCAAAACTTATATATACATAAATACATATAAATATGTTTTAAATAGTTGACTAAAATATTACTGAAAAATAGCTAATTTATAATTTGCTGAATATAAATAAAAAGCATGTTTTGTACTATAAAACCCCTTTACTTCCAAAATTCAAAAACCAAAATCAAAATATATTTGAACTTCAAAACAACTTTAAAATACTGCAAAGTATGTTAGAAAATATTGCTAAATAGATTAAGGAAATATACCAAATTTAAATAAATTTTTAGACAATTAAACCTAAAGCAACTTACTACAATATTTATAAATGCAGTTAAAAGTCCTTGATAAAGAACACATAGAAAAGTATGAAATTTTTGATCGGTTTCTACCACATAAGCAAATGATCTATGAAGTGAAATTTTTACAATAAGTAGTACCCTTAGGGCACTTAAAAACAAAAGCAAAAAACCCGTAAGTATATCTATAATTTGTTTATAAAAAAAAATCCTAAAAACAAGATATTTACTAAAGTGTTCGTATAACGACCCTTTGACACCAACTTTAGCCACTTTGTTTGACCAGTTCTTAATATTTTACTTTGATGTTTTATCTACTAATAACTATACATATAATATTTGTTAATAATGCAAAGAATCCCGTAGGATGCCTTACAACGTTAACTTCAAAATTCACTAAACACAGGCCATTTTAAATGTGCATCCATAGCTACCTTTTCGCATCTAGCTTTCACAATTTTTTTTCACAATTTATATTATGTTCCAAGAATTACTTTACTTTTCCATACACCAAAAGATATGTTGAGAACAACCAAAGCATGTTACAACAAGTGAAAATCGTAACTCTTCCATTTACAATAGCTAAAGTAAAGGATATCAAAGTTCATTTATAAAGACTATTCTCGCTTCAAATACTTTGAAACATACTTTAGTTCAACACACAATCCAAATTGTAATGACCGGGATTTTGGACCCATTAATATCGGCACTAATACATCGTCGATATTCACGTGTCACAAATTCAAGTGCCACAAAAATCGATTGTTAGGGAAAAATGAAAATAAAGATAGAACATAATCTCACATGAATGGGATAACATATATTATTCCAATATAATCGTTACAGCGGAAAATTTTGAATACAATATCAAAGTCTAACCAAGATTCAGCCTGGACAGTTATAAATCTCTGCCCTTAAAATTGCTAAAAAATAAAAACAAATGCAATAAACGCAACGGATAATAGAATATGTCCATATGTAGATGAAGAACCCCGGCTCTCGTGTAGAAACTCCAAGTGTCTTCAACTAAACCTAAAGCTACTCGGATCTGACCCGAGTATCAAAAATACCCGGATCAGGCCTGATAAACCAACCTGAGATACTCGAACCATAAACATAGGATGGATTTATAGATGGGTACTAACAAAACCATTGAAAAAATAGTATCTCGTGAGACCTCGCCGCACATGAACACAGACGGGTTTTTAACTTACAATTACTAAAATACTTTATACTAAAAATATTTTGATATTATCTTTAATGACATTGGTTTTGAAAACAATTTTCAAATAAATATATATAAAACAAGTATCAATACCCAGACGAAGTCTATGGTAATATATCTAGACTAGGTCAAACGGAATATACCTAACAGAATATATGATATGAAAAGAGATAGCTGAAATGTTTGCAAAGCACTGTATCTATTTTGGGACTACAATAAAAAACGTAAAGAACGTATTGGGATTGGATTTCCAACATGACAGGGAACTAGTGGCCTTTTCCTCCGATCCACGCATAACAAACATATTTGCCATAGTGCCTTAATCGCTTTTCTCAAGAAAGTCACTTGGAACCGTACTTGCTACACTACCAATATCTGGTAGCCTTATCACTTTTCGCTAGCTAGCTACTATATTCAAATAAATAGGGCAATAAATGCCTTGAGGGATGCCTTCCCCCAATGGGTCCTCTACGGGACGCCACCATATACATCAACCAACAACTTGAATGTGTGTTCTTCGGACCACATAGTATCTCGTATCATTCCTGGGATGTGAGGCTCATGAGGCTATGCTCATACTTTCCAACTGGTTCCACTTTGGATGCTACACTGCCATTCCATAATCACACAATTGAATTATACAAAAGTATAACTCTTGAGCTCATATGTCTCATGAAAGGGTGTTAAACTAAAGAGAACTTGCCTTCTCCTCCACCAAGTAGATGATACATTGATAGAGATCAATTAATATGACCAGAAGTGCAATGTCAGACATTCGTCCATACAAATTCGTTCTAGGACTGAACAAAACCGAAAGCACTCCTCCTACTACCACTAGTAACGAGTAGTCCTTCCAATCCAAATATTTCAAAACACGATAGGACCACTGCTATAATAAATGTCTCTGCATTGGGAGCTAGCCAAAGATGTCAACAAGCAGTCTTTTCGCTATCAAGATCTTCGGTCTCCAATAATCATTATCTTCAACATATCTTCACTTTCGAACATATACATCGGTTCGAAGTGGTTTACGGAATGGAGTTACCTAAATTCGACCCCCGGTTCCTCCGAACCAATCATCGACTAAAAAGATGTTAAGTTCATATGTGATTATTGATCATTATTCAATTTAATTCATCTTTCTATTCATTCATAAATATTCAGAGAGATATATTACATTAAATTATTCCATTTATCTTGTTAACAGTATATGGAATAATTAAGCCTCATTTATCAAATTATTTAGCCAATTAAACCCTTTTGAATCTTGGAATAATTATATTTTATTTCATCTTCGCTTAGGAAAATATTTCCAAATCATATATTTAACTCTTTAACAAAGATTTCTTAATTCAACACTCAAAACTTTGATTAAGTTAAACCATGTTAACTAGGATGTTAATCGAAAACCCGTAAATACTAAGTGAGAAGAATCTATAGAAATCATCTAAATCTACTCAATATCAATTCACGTATTCAACAAATACTATAGGAGGAATAACGGTGAAATCACCTTTTAAATTCCATGAATAGTACGAGTTCTTTTTTCGGGCTTTAACATAGAGTACAAGAAGATTATCCCCATAATATCCAATTTATTTATATTTTGAAAATTATACCCTTTATACATTGGAAGATTTTGATCCAAGTAAATCAAATTTACTTTGCCCTCCATTGAGCTAGTCCGGATAGCTAGGTGGAGCAGGAAAATGGTTTTCTAAACCCAAGCCTTGACACTGCCTCTTTGACACCCAAAAGGCGGTCAAATTATTTGATCGATTCTAAATCAATTAACGTTTAACTATTCCATAAATCTTTAAAATCATTATTAGAATATTATATTAATTATTTGAAACATTTACAAAAGATTTGGAAAAGGAGGGATTGTTTAAATACTATATTTCAAAAGTTAGAGAAAAGCATTGCGAAAAAGTACCGTGGAAAGTGCTTTTTAAGCTATTTTGATCGAAACAAATTTTCTACCATTTGGAAATTCATTTTTCTTACTCAAATTACTTTAGAACATTTTTTAAAAAATAGAATTTATTTCATATTTTTAAACAATTTTAAAATATCATTTTCAATTAAATCCTTTTATTGATTTCAAACTACAAAACCGCGATTTTTCCAAAAAACTAGTTTTATTCATATTTCAAAATCTACTTATCAAAATCTCGATTTTCTTTCTTTGTTTGAAAACTATGAATATAATAGCTAGGAAAATTCTTATCTCGAAGAATTCCAAGCTATATTCCATCTATATGTTTGTTTGACCTTTATGGCACAAAATCGCGAATTACCATTACGCGACGCGCCTATTTTTGACTCAATTTTCAATATTCACCAAAACTTCTACAAATTGAAGTTTAATGTTTATAGAAAAGTTATAAACCATTTTCCATAGTTTAAACCAATATTTTTTGTATTAAATCTCTTATTCACTTTTAAACCATTTCATAATATTTTATTATTACAATATTCGTTTCCAAACTTTTTTATATTTAAAAACCATTAAGAGGCTAAACAACTCCATAAACAAACTATTTATGGACTAAATTTCCACTTAATTAGCTGTAGTTAATTACTAACCATTTTTATTATGATTTCTCATAATTTATCACAATCGAGTTATCTACCATACCAACCTTCAACCAAGTTATTAACCAAGCATTTAAATTTATATTTTAAAAATTCATACAATTATTTTCTAATTATTCTCTAAACGTAAGTAAATCGAGTAATCACCATAAATCAAATCAAATCTTCCTACCAACATTCAAATCACCTCAATCCTTCACTGTGACGCCCCACCTCTATGCTCGCAATAACAAAGAGTATTAAAAGAAATACTGTCTGTTATCACGAAGAATAAGGCTGGATAGGAGCGGCCATCCGTAGTTAGGCCTTACACTAGTATTGGTTACCTCGATAGGAGTGATTTATATTTTTCATTTTTCATCTCTTATTTATTTACTCCCATCGACATACCCAATTCCAGTATAAAACGAACTACGATGGTTCGTAATAGTTTAGGACAATATATATAATAATAACACAGATAATGTAAATGCGGAACACAGATATAACAGAAAGTCTCATATATATATAACTGATGTCAGTTACAATACATGTGATACAATACATATGATACAACTACAACTGTCGACTCTGAAAGTTACATATACAAGTACATTATCGTGAATAATACACATGAATATACAACATCCTATACTAATACACTGACAACTAAAAAGACGACGACTACTCCAAAAGATATGAAAAGTCTTCAAGCTCAAACAGCAACCCAAAGTAAAACATCAACAACCTGTAAATACTCGGTCTGACCCGAGTATTAAATTCAAAAGAAAATAATACACGGGTCAGTCTAATTCAAACTCAGTTATTAGTGCACAGAAGCAATAATAATTACATATGGATAGACGACAGTCACAATAAATCTCATTTATCCGATCCTTAAATAAAGAAATCGGATAACGATAAAAATATAACACGTAATAGAGTTAAACAACAAATCAGCAAATTAAACCCAAGCAGAATATTGAATTGAATAAACAAAACAGTTCAAAACATTGAAATATCAATTAAAATATTATTTCGAGTAGGGCTGCAGTACACGCACACGTGCACTGCCTCGCCACTACAGTGATGTCGTGCCCAAAAACTCAATACCGTGTGGCTGCAGTTCACGCTTGCGTGCACTGCCACGCCACTACGGTGATGAATAGCACAAGAACTCAATGAATCAAAAGTAAATGGCATCAACTCAAATCAAATGAATCAGATGAAACTGCAACAACGAGAACAGTAGTATGAAGGTGAGGGCACCAAAGATATGGCACCAAAGTACACTACAGTCAAATACACAGAGCAATCATATACCAGAACTGGAAAACCATCAAGAAAGTATACTTAGCACAGTTCAAAGGAATGCATATAATCGTGCAATAGTGAAACGAATCCGTGCAGTGACATGTACAATGCACAACCACGACACAGTGACAACAAAACAGGTCAAAGACCTATGCACGAAACTCAAATGTGCAGTACGAAATGCACATGGTCATATTTGAATCAGAGGTGCAACTTGGGTCTGCAGACATATCTAATTAATAATGCAACTGACTTGGTGGCCACTGTAAAAGATACGACATGTATGCAATAGTAAATCTGGACAGAGCAAACATCATACTCGAGAGTCAAGGCCATAATACTTCTCAATTCAACATGTCAAAAGTGGTACCAATACAACTCAAACTAAACTACAAAGACCAGAGGAAGTCTGGTTATAATGCAATAGCATGTAAATGAACTGCAACTGCCGGAGTGGCACATAGTATGCAGTGACACCCAAAATCAACAGGAAAGAACTAGTCTTGCAACATGCTCCCAGCTAACAACAAAGCAACACTACAGGTATGCAGACTAAAGAGTAAAATAATCTGGACCAAATTCCATCACGTCAGGAATTCAATACATTGCAAGTGCAACAGGTAAATGAAGATGCAGTGAAGCCAATATGGCAAACAATGATGAAGTATATAAGTGCAGACACATTACATGAGTACCAAACTTCGAGTCAAACAACAGAAATGCAGACTCAATTATCAAATTCTCATAAACACTTGAATGTCTCAAGTGATATAAATTTTATGCTATGTGTACAGTAAAATTCAAGTGATACGACTCGACACAGTGCACCATGTTCATACCACTACACGAATGCATAAGGCAATAAAATGAAGACTGTACTCCAATGAACCTATCAACATATGATCAGTGCATGCATACAAATATACAATGCAAAAATTAATAGTAATATGGTACAGTGAACACTAAATGAAGCTGGAAAGTGCAACAAGCAATTGAATTAACAGAGTTGTAGTAATCACCGTCATATGAACCAATGTCAAAATGCATCAAGCAACCAAAAACAGTCAACTAATAATATGATCTGTCTCAAGCTATACCAGGTACAACATGTATGCAGACTATGACGATATAAGATCAAGCTGCAACATGTACGTAAGGACAATCAGGTAGCAACAATGAATCAAGAAAGACTCATGTGTTACCCAAAACTCAAAACCAAGCAGTGAACATGTAAATCAAAACCTGTATATAGTTTGAAACAATTATTTATGTGTCATGAGTATATGCATAACATACAAGTACGATGCAGACAATGCCAACAAGACTTAGTTGCAGGATGCAACCAAGAAGCTACAGAGCTCAATACTATCAAGACTACATGAATCCAACTCGAAGTAACACACGTGCAACTTCATCTACAAAGTGTATGCATATAGGCAGGTAATGACAAAAACCGGAAATGCAAAACATCCAGATAAATACAAGCATCATGTAGCCGTTTTAAAAAATCAACAATGGAAGAAATCATTTCGAAACCGTGGTGGCTAATGAACTCAAACAAAAATACACGAATGCAATTAAAGGAAGTCGAACAGACCCAAAATCATCAAGCCACGGTTAAACAAAGTCGAACTATGCCAGAAACATCAACACGAACCACAGTCGAATGGCCGAGCAAATCAAGTGACGAAAGTATAGAAATTCCAAAAAGGGTCAGATAACTCACTTTCGTAGAATAATCAGAAAGCCAAAGACAATTCCAACATATACATAAATACGAACGAACATCAAAGGGATTCGACTTTCAATTAAAACCCCAATTCAAAATCTCTGAAATTCAAATTAGATGTGAGTGAGGGAAGATTCACTCACCGTGGGTTCGAAAGTCGCGTACTTCAGAGACGAAGCGGAGTCGATCGAAACCCTAATTTGGAAAGGAGGATGAACAGGAAATGAAGCCGCCATTTATTTCTCTCGTATGTTATTAGGTTTTGGGTTTTAGGGTTACGAATAAAATGAATAAGGGGATCGGTAAACATTATTATCACGGCACCAAAGCATTGCAAACGTGGGCCAAGATCCAAAGCCCACATAATCACTTGATAATTTAATCCAAAGAATTTTTTTTTCAACCTAATTAGAAACTCCTAATAGTACTTAGCAAACCATATTATTCATCTAAATGACGAAAAATTAATTTCCACAAAACACCGGGTTGTTACAGACTCCCCTCCTTATAAAAATTGCGTCCCCGCAATTTTCATAATTAAAGTCGTCTACAACAACTATTTTTTTCTAACATAAATTGGTTAAGCTAGAAAATAAAGTAGAGAATTCAAACATCAAAGAAATCTTTTAATTTCAATAAAAGAAATTCAAAATTCTCAACAAAATCTAACTATCAATAGATAGTCAGAAAACAACAAAGGCCTAATTATCAAAAATGATAATTAGAAATCTCAAATCGACAAATATTTCATTATCAAAGGCGATAATCAAATTTCAAATCAACAAATATTTGATTATCTCAGTCGATAATCAAATTTCAAATCAGCAAATATTTGATTATCTCATGCAATAATCAAATCTCAAATCAACAAATATTTAATTATCAAAGACGATAATTAAATCTCAAATCAACAAATATTTAATTATCAAAGACGATAATTAAATTTCAAATATCTAATTATCACAATCAAATATCAGAAACAACGAATATCTGATTATCAAAAACGATAATCAGAACTCATATCAACAAATATTCGATTATCAAAAACGATAATCAAATCAACAAATATCCGATTATCAAAAACGATAATCAGAACTCATATCAACAAATATTTAATTATCAAAGATGATAATTAAATTTCAAATCAGCAAATATTTGGTTATCTCAGGCGATAATCAAATCTCAAATCAGCAAATATTTAATTATCAAAGACGATAATTAAATCTCAAATCAACAAATATTTAATTATCAAAGATGATAATTAAATCTCAAATATCTAATTATCACAAGCGAATATCAGAAACAACAAATATCTGGTTATCAAAAATGATAATCAGAACTCATAACACCAAATATCTAATTATCACAAGCGATAATCAGAAACAACAATTATCTGATTATCAAAAACGATAATCAGAACTCATAACATCAAATATCTAATTATCACAAGCGATAATCAGAAACAACAAATATCTGATTATCAAAAACGATAATCAGAACTCATATCAACAAATATTCGATTATCAAAAACGATAATCAAATCAACAAATATCCGATTATCAAAAACGATAATCAGAACTCATATCAACAAATATTTAATTATCAAAGACGATAATTAAATCAACAAATATCCGATTATCAAAAACGATAATCAGAACTCATATCAACAAATATTTGATTATCAAAAACGATAATCAAATCAACAAATATCCGATTATCAAAAACGATAATCAGAACTCATATCAACAAATATTTAATTATCAAAGATGATAATTAAATTTCAAATCAGCAAATATTTGATTATCTCAGGCGATAATCAAATCTCAAATCAGCAAATATTTAATTATCAAAGACGATAATTAAATCTCAAATCAACAAATATTTAATTATCAAAGATGATAATTAAATCTCAAATATCTAATTATCACAAGCGAATATCAGAAACAACAAATATCTGATTATCAAAAACGATAATCAGAACTCATAACACCAAATATCTAATTATCACAAGCGATAATCAGAAACAACAATTATCTGATTATCAAAAACGATAATCAGAACTCATATCAACAAATATTCGATTATCAAAAACGATAATCAAATCAACAAATATCCGATTATCAAAAACGATAATCAGAACTCATATCAACAAATATTTAATTATCAAAGACGATAATTAAATCAACAAATATCCGATTATCAAAAACGATAATCAGAACTCATATCAACAAATATTCGATTATCAAAAACGATAATCAAATCAACAAATATCCGATTATCAAAAACGATAATCAGAACTCATATCAACAAATATTTAATTATCAAAGATGATAATTAAATTTCAAATCAGCAAATATTTGATTATCTCAGGCGATAATCAAATCTCAAATCAGCAAATATTTAATTATCAAAGACGATAATTAAATCTCAAATCAACAAATATTTAATTATCAAAGATGATAATTAAATCTCAAATATCTAATTATCACAAGCGATTATCAGAAACAACAAATATCTGATTATCAAAAACGATAATTAGAACTCATAACACCAAATATCTAATTATCACAAGCGATAATCAGAAACAACAATTATCTGATTATCAAAAACGATAATCAGAACTCATATCAACAAATATTTAATTATCAAAGATGATAATTAAATTTCAAATCAGCAAATATTTGATTATCTCAGGCGATAATCAAATCTCAAATCAGCAAATATTTAATTATCAAAGACGATAATTAAATCTCAAATCAACAAATATTTAATTATCAAAGATGATAACTAAATCTCAAATATCTAATTATCACAAGCGAATATCAGAAACAACAAATATCTGATTATCAAAAACGATAATCAGAACTCATAACACCAAATATCTAATTATCACAAGCGATAATCAGAAACAACAATTATCTGATTATCAAAAACGATAATCAGAACTCATAACATCAAATATCTAATTATCTGCAGATAATTAGATTCAACAAATATCTAGAAATCAATTAAGATACTCTAGAAAATCAACATAAAAGGTTGGATCGATCCCATCATATGGCGAGTCTAAGCTACGCCGCACGTGCAACATCATAATGGCCGAAGCCTACCAAGTACCCATCATAATTTTGGCGCCCATCATATGACCCGAAGGTCCAACATATGACCCGAAGGTCTGGTACTGGTATTTGACCCGAAGGTCCATCATATGACCCGAAGGTCCTCATAGTGGCTCGAAAGCACACGAAAATCATCATATATTCAATTAACGATTCCCAAATTAACCGAAATAGCAAACGCACATGTCCCATACCACGTGTTTTACTAAATTGTTTGATTCTCTTCATCGTTTTCTTGAACATGTAAAATCATCAAAATCATCAAACAGCAAATGTTTCAATTAACGAGTCCGGAATTAACCAAAATAGCAAACGCACATGTCCCATAACCACGTGGTTTACTAAATTGTTTAAATCTCTTCATCGTTTCCTTGAAAGTGCAAAATTGTGTATTCCAAAAATAACATTCACATTCTCAAACGGACAAGTCTGGAATTAAGCGAATCAGTAAAAGAAAGGGGTCATAATCCTCGATTTTGCTGAAACGTTTAAATCACTTTCTCATTCTTTTGAAAACGCAACTGTAAAAATTCTGAAAACAATTTTATTTATTTTATAAAATTAATAATTTACATTCTCAAACGAACAAGTTCAGAATTAAGCGAATCAGTAAAAGAAAGGGTTCACAGTCCTCGATTTTGCTGAATCGTTTAAATCGCTTCCTCATTCTTTTGAAAGCGCAAACTATAAAAATTTTGAAAAACAAATTTTATTTTTAAAACAATTTGCAAATCCGTGATAAAATAGCAACATTAGTGACAATTTCAATAAGAAAATTCTACTTCTCAAAACACCGTAGAAACGGATCTCAAAATCAGCATTGCGGGATAACCGCTTGAAAATCCACTTTAAAATATGACAGATACTGAAGTCAAAGCGACAGTAATTTTTAAACGTCAAAATCTCATCAAAATAATTCACATCGAAATACAATATCAGTGAATTTTCATTCATTAAAAATGTCAACAAAACACCGTGCTTCAAAATATAGCATTGGTGTAAAAATCCCGTTATAATAATAACGGCAATACAATACGTTTCATAACCAAGCATTGGTTCAACGTAAAATTAATGCGGTAACGTGCAATTCGTATTTTCACGTATACTACCATATAAACAAAGAAATTACTCAAATATATCTTCGATGAAGATATTTCAAAACAGCAAAATCTAATCAACATGTGATTAGCAACAAAGGAAACCAGTATAAATTTTTCAACAAATCAAAACCACTGGTTAAACAACATAATGAATTAAATTCATTTTCATATTTTGATTTTTAAATCAAAATAATTATCAGCTGTACTCAGCGAAGCAGTCTTACTGTTTCCGCTACGCACTCTGATAACAGAACACAAATCAGTCGAATCATCAAAGTACAATTTCACTTTTATTTATAAATAAAGCTATTTAAAAATTTCCATCATATTTTCAAAACTTTGGTTTTGACTCAAAGCACATATAAAACATCGACTAATAGTTGTAACACATGTTCCATCTAAGTTATGTTTTATATTATGTCCCAAACCCCAAGCTCTGATACCAACTGTGACGCCCCACCTCTATGCTCGCAATAACAAAGAGTATTAAAAGAAATATTGTCTGTTATCACGAAGAATAAGGCTGGATAGGAGCGGCCATCCGTAGTTAGGCCTTACACTAGTATTGGTTACCTCGATAGGAGTGATTTATATTTTTCATTTTTCATCTCTTATTTATTTACTCCCATCGACATACCCAATTCCAGTATAAAACGAACTACGATGGTTCATAATAGTTTAGGACAATATATATAATAATAACACAGATAATGTAAATGCGGAACACAGATATAACAGAAAGTCTCATATATATATAACTGATGTCGGTTACAATACATGTGATACAATACATATGATACAACTACAACTGTCGACTCTGAAAGTTACATATACAATTACATTATCGTGAATAATACACATGAATATACAACATCCTATACTAATACACTGACAACTAAAAAGACGACGACTACTCCAAAAGATATGAAAAGTCTTCAAGCTCAAACAGCAACCCAAAGTAAAACATCAACAACCTGTAAATACTCGGTCTGACCCGAGTATTAAATTCAAAAGAAAATAATACACGGGTCAGTCTAATTCAAACTCAGTTATTAGTGCACAGAAGCAATAATAATTACATATGGATAGACGACAGTCACAATAAATCTCATTTATCCGATCCTTAAATAAAGAAATCGGATAACGATAAAAATATAACACGTAACAGAGTTAAACAACAAATCAGCAAATTAAACCCAAGCAGAATATTGAATTGAATAAACAAAACAGTTCAAAACATTGAAATATCAATTAAAATATTATTTCGAGTAGGGCTGCAATACACGCACGCGTGCACAGCCTCGCCACTACAGTGATGTCGTGCCCAAAAACTCAATACCGTGTGGATGCAGTTCACGCTTGCGTGCACTGCCACGCCACTACGGTGATGAATAACACAAGAACTCAATGAATCAAAAGTAAATGGCATCAACTCAAATCAAATGAATCAGATGAAACTGCAACAACGAGAACAGTAGTATGAAGGTGAGGGCACCAAAGATATGGCACCACAGCACACTACAGTCAAATACACAGAGCAATCATATATTAGAAGTGGAAAACCATCAAGAAAGTATACTTAGCACAGTTCAAAGGAATGCATATAATCGTGCAATAGTGAAACGAATCCGTGCAGTGACATGTACAATGCACAACCACGACACAGTGACAACAAAACAGGTCGAAGACCTGTGCACGAAACTCAAATGTGCAGCACGAAATGCACATGGTCAAATTTGAAACAGAGGTGCAACTTGGGTCTGCAGACATATCTAATTAATAATGCAACTGACTTGGTGGCCACTGTAAAAGATACGACATGTATGCAATAGTAAATCTGAACAGAGCAAACATCATACTCGAGAGTCAAGGCCATAATACTTCTCAATTCAACATGTCAAAAGTGGTACCAATACAACTCAAACTAAACTACAAAGACCAGAGGAAGTCTGGTTATAATGCAATAGCATGTAAATGAACTGCAACTGCCGTAGTGGCACATAGTATGCAGTGATACCCAAAATCAACAGGAAAGAACTAGTCTTGCAACATGCTCCCAGCTAACAACAAAGCAACACTACAGGTATGCAGACTAAAGAGTAAAATAATCTGGACCAAATTCCATCAGGTCAGGAATTCAATACATTGCAAGTGCAACAGGTAAATGAAGATGCAGTGAAGCCAATATGGCAAACAATGATGAAGTATATAAGTGCAGACACATTACATGAGTACCAAACTTCGAGTCAAACAACAGAAATGCAGACTCAATTATCAAATGCTCATAAACACTTGAATGTCTCAAGTGATATAAATTTTATGCTATGTGTACAGTAAAATTCAAGTGATACGACTCGACACAGTGCACCATGTTCATACCACTACACGAATGCATAAGGCAATAAAATGAAGAATGTACTCCAATGAACCTATCAACATATGATCAGTGCATGCATACAAATATACAATGCAAAAATTAATAGTAATATGGTACAGTGAACACTAAATGAAGCTGGAAAGTGCAACAAGCAATTGAATTAACAGTTGTAGTAATCATCGTCATATGAACCAATGTCAAAATGCATCAAGCAACCAAGAACAGTCAACTAATAATATGATCTGTCTCAAGCTATACCAGGTACAACATGTATGCAGACTATGACGATATAAGATCAAGCTGCAACATGTACGTAAGGACAATCAGGTAGCAACAATGAATCAAGAAAGACTCATGTGTTACCCAAAACTCCAAACCAAGCAGTGAACATGTAAATCAAAACCTGTATATAGTTTGAAACAATTATTTATGTGTCATGAGTATATGCATAACATACAAGTACGATGCAGACAATGCCAACAAGACTTAGTTGCAGGATGCAACCAAGAAGCTACAGAGCTCAATACTATCAAGACTACATGAATCCAACTCGAAGTAACACACGTGCAACTTCATCTACAAAGTGTATGCATATAGGCAGGTAATGAAAAAAACCGGAAACGCAAAACTTCCAGATAAATACAAGCATCATGTAGCCGTTTTAAAAAATCAACAATGGAAGAAATCATTTCGAAACCGTGGTGGCTAATGAACTCAAACAAAAATACACGAATGCAATTAAAGGAAGTCGAACAAACCCAAAATCATCAAGCCATGGTTAAACAAAGTCGAACTATGCCAGAAACATCAACACGAACCACAGTCGAATGGCCGAGCAAATCAAGTGACGAGAGTATAGAAATTCCAAAAAGGGTCAGATAACTCACTTTCGTAGAATAATCAGAAAGCCAAAGACAATTCCAACATATACATAAATACGAACGAACATCAAAGGGATTTGACTTTCAATTAAAACCCCAATTCAAAATCTCTGAAATTCAAATTAGATGTGAGTGAGGGAAGATTCACTCACCTTGGATTCGAAAGTCGCGTACTTCAGAGACGAAGCGGAGTCGATCGAAACCCTAATTTGGAAAGGAGGATGAACATGAGATGAAGCCGCCATTTATTTCTCTCGTATGTTATTAGGTTTTGGGTTTTAGGGTTACGAATAAAATGAATAAGGGGATCGGTAAACATTATTATCACGGCACCAAAGCATTGCAAACGTGGGCCAAGATCCAAAGCCTACATAATCACTTGATAATTTAATCCAAATAATTTTTTTTTCAACCTAATTAGAAACTCCTAATAGTACTTAGCAAACCATATTATTCATCTAAATGACGAAAAATTAATTTCCACAAAACACCGGGTTGTTACATTCACTAAACAATGTTAACGTCTACTAATCATCACCAAACAACTCTACCATGCTTTCAAAGTGCTCAGCCACCTTACCTTGCCCTATGACTCACAGCATCACCTAACTCCACCACCTTGGCTCTCGGCCCAAGGCTTTCATCCTCCTGCTTGCTTATGGCCACTTCCTCCTTCACCTCCTAATGCTCACGGTCTTAGCCATTTCCTCCTACTTACTCACATCCAAACCCCCTCACGTACTCTCGGCCTAATCCATTTAAGAAGAGAAATGAATGATTAAAGGAAGAGAGAAGAAGAAAGTTTGAGGATGTATGGAATGGATGTGAAAATATAATGAAGGGAGGGCATGTATTTATGACAGAAAGAGGAAAATTTCTTCTAACACAATCATGTCAATTACACCCTACCCATGTGCACTTCCCTCATCCATCACTTCGATTGTCCTTGCCCACCTCTCATGTCATGATTACCATCACTTCACCTCCATTTTCCACCATCAGATCATTCATTTCTATGCCATGTATCTTTGACTTAAGTATGCTTAGTGATGAAGTTATATAAAATATCATGGACATTTGTTAATATTTATATATTTAAATGTATGCATATGTGTATGTATGTAATTTGTATGTATATAATTTGTATGTATACATGTGTTCGGGTAAGTATTACTATGTTATATTTATGTTCAAGTCATATAAACAACATTACACAGCTTATATACGTCAAACCGTTACGTATTCTGATTCCGATTCCCGATCATATTTTCACTTATTAGCTAATATACATATATTTGTAAACAAAGTTTGAAAACCAATTTCTTATCATTTTTAATTAAAAAATGATCACATTTGAATTATAAAATCATATAAATCAATATTATCAATTATTTACAAAAAATGCTATTTTACCGATAAAGCGATATCAATTTTCCTTATACTTTCAAATCAATCATATATCTTTATAAAACTATTATAAAGCATTTATTATCGCTTTATAACTATTTAAAATGAATTTTTATCATTTAAAAACAATTAAAATAATTAAAATAATTATTAAATCATTAAATCTCAATAATCAATGATTAAATATAACGACATCATTGATGATGTCATAAATACATTTAATTTTCCAGAAGTAAAATAAATAATTATTTCATATTCGTGTTCAATTACAAAAATAAGCGTATGTATCCAACTCCGTGCATAATGTTTTATGATTCTAAAGTCGTTTATCGTTAAAATGATTTTCGGGCACTTTATCGATATTCCGTCAAAGTTTGTATTTTCGTAAATACTAATTCAAAATAAGATTAACTTTGTTATTTATGGTCCAAAACATCATAATCTATAACGACCAAGATTTTTCGACTTTCGAAAATCGACATTAATACGTCCACTGTATCAACTGCCGAGCAACTGAAGGCCGAAAAACCGAATTGTTAGGGTTAAAGAAGAAGAGGTAGAAGAAGAAAGAAAGAAGAAGCAACAAAAACAGTATCATAATCTCACAATCGCAGCGGAACAACATATAACAGATAATGAATAATCTTTAAATCAAAAGAACTGTATTAGTTATTACATTACATCACATTACATTATCAGAGTTTACAACAACAAACAGCGGAAAAGAAATACTATATACTAGTTGATACGCCATGCCATCCAGCTTGCCTCTAGATCTCTACAGCAACTCCTGAATTCCAGAATGACCTGATAACCTAACTCTAGACTGCCCATGTGGAAATTGGTGGGCACCCAGAGTTTAGGAACGGAACAATAAACTCCAGGCCAGTCATGGGACGGGTGTGAGAACTTAAAACAGTCTATCTTTATAGAAAAAAACAATGAAATATTTTTAAAATAGATCTGCAATGCTTTTAGAAAATGTAACTATCATAAGGCCTCCCACACGCACACACAATGCAAATGCAGAATCGGAGGAGATTTCTCCTTATGATAGTCAAACGGCTTAAAATTTCTTTGATATTATTACTATAAGTGCAAAGTGCAGGAAAACATTTCAAAAGTATAATATAAATTTTAGCCAACATACGACCATTATCGTATGCCTACTATAGCTATCATCTAAACAGTGGGGCGCCACCATACGTAAATGGCAGGTTCTACAACTAAAACCGTACAGAGCTCGTATTGGATGAATGGATTTCCAGCAAATGGTCAGGCCAAGAAACTTCCCATTGCCACATGGGTACGCCTCTGGAAAGACTCCCCGAGAACCTAACCGGATCTCTGCCAACACAAGGCCGGGTTACCACTAGCTAGGTAACTACTGACACGAGTATGCCATCCCCCGGTCGTAACCCACCTTTATCCCGGGATTCACCAACAACCACAAAGAAATAAATTTTTAGAAACCACATAGGCTAAATATCTGGGCTCCATACCATAAAGCACCTCTATCCAGAAGGAAATGAACATACCCTATGGGGGCACTATCCCCAAATAACCTTGATGCGTTCTTCCTGTTTTGGCCATTTCCGGGGTGTGAGGTCCGACGAAGTCTCGTCCACAAAGCTACACTTTTCACAAAAGCCACGCTTTGATCAACAAATGATCAGCAGCACTCAACATGCCACGTTACCAAAATGGGAATATATCACTAGTAACCATCAACTACATAACCTCTGAGCTCGTATGTCTTAGAGAAGGGTGTTAAGCTAAGAGAATAAATTCTCCTCCACAAACAGAAATGTATTTGATAGAAACCAACTTTACATATCAAAATGTAATATCAGACATACAATCCATACCAGTCTGTTCCGGGATCGAACAGAACCAAAGGCACTACCAAAGAAGCCCTTGCAAATCCGGATATTCAATAATCATGTCCGGAATTCCCATCAAAAAGGGTGATAAAATCTCTATATCGGGGATCAGCCGATGCAGAGACATTCGACGGTAACCCTTCCGTTTTCGAAAATATTCAGTCTTCAACACCGGTCTTCAAATGCTATCCATTACAACATATCACTATTCGGAATGGGATTTATGACCCAAAGGTCCTCTCCCGGCTAAACCAAATAACGAACGCTTATTTTAAAATAAGTGTAACATTCAAATTCAAGCAAATCACAACAAATACCCATTTAAAGGTAAATATTTCTAGTCGGTTATTTAACTATCAAAGCAAACAAACAAATATTCAACACCATAACAATCACTTGGCCCTTTTATTAATCTTCCATAAATTAAATAACTTGCCAAATATTCACTTCAATTTATCTTTGAAAATATTTATTCTCTAAACCATTTAAATTTCTACATTGGAAAACATTTCCAAATACTTATTTAACAATAAGTAATTCACAAATCTATTTATTTTCAATACTTAGAAAATATTCAATATACTTAAAACACGATTAAGTATATATTTTATTCTTTTAAGGAAAACGTTCTCTTTAAGCAAATTTATTTGGGTCAAAACGAATGTTGCGTAAAACATCGTTACGACAACCCAAAATCAATAGCGTAGGGATTCAAAAATACGATAGATATATAAATCCCAATACTACACAAAAACATTTCCTTTCGAAAATCATTTACTATAACAACAGTGTTATAGTCCATCCTTTCCTTATTTCTCGAAAATGTCTATTTCAACAGTGAATGTTGAAATATATGGTTTCGATCGTTAACACATTTTAGAACAACTTCAAATCGTTTTAATTCTATTTAAAAGATCACTTCCTAAAATATTTCTTTAATATATTATTCACCGTCCAAAATCCTGAATATAAGTCGTTTACCAAATTCAACACTTCTACATATTTAATTTAAAGGATTATCCACTGTCCAAAATCGTGGAAATATCTCTTTTAATAAGCTTTCATGTTTACTTATCAAATTCAATTGGTTTGGGATTTATAAAAAACGTTTATAAACACACACACACACACACACACACACACACACATATATATATATTATAAAAACTTCAATTTATAAAATCCCTTAATTAACAAATTCTATTTATATCTCATTTAAATTTAAAATCCAATTTATAAGTTAAATACTTATAAATCTTTTATTTTATAAAATCTATTCATTTTATAACTTCACAATTTATAAATCTATAAATTTCATTCACTTATGAAATCCATTTATACTTCATTTTAACACTTATAAAAACTCGTTTTATAATTCCAATATTTGAATTTATAAATATCAATTTTATAAATCTTTTATATAAACCGTTTATAATAATTCAAAAATCCCAATTTAAACCATTTTACAAACTAATCAACTACTTATTTCAAAAATCACATTTCGGTTATATTACATAAAAATCATAATTTTTATAACATAAAAATTATAACGTGTATTTATTTAAAATGAATCAATTCCAAAATTCAATAAAAATGTATACTTTCAAAAATCACTTGAAAATCCATTTAAATTCAAAATCGTTACTTTAACATTTTTAAAACTCTAAAAATAGGCCCAATGCTGCAACATCACCAATACATCAACCACGGCGTCCAAACATCATATATCAATATGATAACAGAATATATCGCAAGTAGGTGTAAATAAATCAATACTGTTGAGGAATCCAGTTGGATCCCTCCAACCAGTTTCCCTCCATCTACAGATGTTAGCACAATACCAATCCTGTTTCAAGACGGAATATCGCGGTAGATGGGTTTATATAAAATATTATCAGCTATTATGCGGCGCAATAGGGTCTCGTCCGCTATATAATGCGGGAAATCAACTCCAAGTACATATATAAGACTAATTCCACTTTAAGGTGGAATATCGCGGTATACGTGTTTAATATAATAACCTCCACTTAATATGTAGTGTATAGGGTCTATTTCAATACAACAGATTGCAATTTATGATTCAATCACACAATCAACAAATTTTAAATTTAACTATTCGAAATTTAAATCGAAACACAATTCGATTGAGTGAGAAGTTCTCACCTTGCTTCCAGTAACAGATGCAGTGTTTTATTTCAAATAAAATTAAACGTGCATTTAATTTTACCCAAAATTCACAACAGCTCCAATCAATGCCAATCTAGCTCCATTGCGTAGTATTCGTCAATACGAACTCGATGCAATTCGTTTCGTCATTTTTCGACCTCGTATGAACAAGTTACAGCTTTTTAAAGTTTATACGAATTTTAATATAAATAAATTTACAATTTTCTTATTTATTTTATAACCTTAATCCATCATAGCCGTGCATTCCCCTGCCCTGCATCCTGGCCGCTGAAAATACCTTCTTCCTCATTAGATTATCGCGCATGAAAATAACCCAATGCCGTTGAAAAACCCTAATAGCCGTGCCATCATCGTCGACATCAACGACGATCAGAAGACACCGAACGATGCACCAACATGAGTTCCATCTTTGGTATGAACGATGATCAAGGCGGTCATGTATTGGCTTCGAGATACATGCATGAACGACGTACGAAAGGAAGCAACTATTTCCCTCTACAACACTCGAAAACCCATCATCGCCGTATGGATGGGAAGCTCTCGCGATCCTCTGCAAGTTTCTAGTTGGAAGCATTTGTTGATAGTGAGTGGATTGAGATAAAATAGAGGAGGAAGTTTCAAAAAATAGCGGCTATAAATTCAAAGCCGGCGGCTATGAAACCCTAAGGTTTTTGTTTACAAATGGAAAAAATGAGTGGCCTTATATAGAAAATTATCGCGCACTATTCACCCTAAATTTTTTCCGAAGCATGCCGCCTGGCGTTTATAATGTTTTACCCTCATTCCGAATGCAATGGAATATATATCGGGAGCCAATTCGATTGTATTTGGAAGATATGTTTTCGAATCGAATTAATTAAATTTAGAATTCACTTAAAACGATTTCTACGCATTTTAGCTTGCCCTGGACAAACCGTAAATCCGATTGACACGATATTTGAAATCTTACAAAAATATAACATTAAGGATCCGATGAAACTGGGTTCGTCGAAATCTGAGATTGTTTGAAAAATGACTATTTTTACTTGTCAATTAATATTAAAATATTCAATTTCACAAATTAACTTTTAATTCAATTTTTAAAGTTCTATAACATCATTCAAACTCCAATATGATTTAATACAACTTTACAAATAAATTTTAATCACTTTAAACCCAATTTCCAATTATTTCTGTAATTTCAAATATTAAATTATCGATTTAATTATCCAATTATATCTATATATTCGAAATAAAATTTATTCGACTTACAAATTTTACTTGTTAATATTAAAAAATCAGTTAAACATACGAATTTCAAATGAGGAAATTCTGGGTCGTTACATAATCCATGTTAAAAAATCTTATATTTGAATATTTTAAAAATAAATCTAATTTATCAAATCGATAAATTTGCGGGTCTTACAGACTTCCACTCTTAAAAGAATTTCATCCTCGAAATCGCCAAGTAAGAAAAAGTTGCAGAATCCATAAACTTTTCAAAACCATTTGTTCAAATTAAATTTCAAATTCATATAAACATTTTAACTTTTCCAAAATCCGATGGTTACACTTTTCTAGTTCAATTCCTCCATTTTCATTTCAATTTAGAAATTGACTTTTCGTTAACAAAAATTTTCAAAAAGTTTTCAAAATTTTTCTAACTTCCGAAATTTATGAAAAATTTTGGCAGAGTCTCCTTTGTACGGAGGATTTTTTGCAATATCACAATAGATATAAATATATATACATCGACCCACACGGTCAGAAAATAGAAAAACAGTTCATATTTCCTATTTTTATTGCGTAGGCGTACCTTTTTAGCATTTTTAAGCAAAGCAGTTATTTATTAGCATTTTAGCGTGACCAAATCCAGCCAACTACAGCCCTGGTACCTATACTTACTCAATTTAAACATGTAAGTGACATATATAGGAAATTCAATTACATTTCACTAATTTTCAATAGAAAACGCATAGCTTTCATAAACAATGTACTCAAAATAATTCCCATAAGTTAAAATTTGTATCGAAACCTTATAAATTGCTTACAACCAATTCACATTAGTTCACTATCAATTCATATTCAATTACATAGCTTTCAATTTATCAATTCAATTTCATTAACACTTAATGAATTATATACAATCAACTAACAATCATACAACAACCAAATCATAACCAACATAACCAAATTATTTAATTCACATTCAATTTGGTTTAACACTTTTAATTCCAATTGGTTGATATTAAATTGACCTCCATTCAATTATTCAATTTGCAATTTACTAGTTTTAATGAATTAACATTTACATCTCTTATTCCATATCAATTTGTTTGCATTAGATTGATTAATATTCAATCCATTTATTAATTCAATTGCTAATTCATTTAACAAATAAGGTTAAATTTTATTTATGTAACTCAAGTTCATATTCATCACTTCACTTTATTAATTTACTTCGATACCAAAATTAACTTCATTCAACATTACTTAAGTTACATTCCATTTCAAACATCATTTTTTTAACTTAACTTAAATTTCCACTTATAAATCCAATTCAGATTCCAATTCTAAAGTAAATTCTATTTAACTTTTACCGAAGTCAAATTTCGTCACTTATTCAAATTCATATCTCGTTTTGCTTAATAAAATTGTTTAACCATATTATCATTTTGGTTTCACTTCTTATATATATATAAGATTATCTCACAATTGTAAATCATATTAATTATGATTCCATACTTAATAATTCATTTGCTTACACAATTATTCTTTTAATTAACTTATATATATTCTTACATTTTCAACAACCAAACAATCAATTTATATACTCTTTAATAATTATGAAAAATTATTTCCTTATATATAACATATAATCAAGGTAAAGTTATATCATTTACCAAATTTAAAATGATACTACGTCGGTTTATCTCGTTTAAGAGTGTAGAAACCCCTATCGATTACAGTTAGCTAGGCTGCACCGACCAGAATCTATAAAAAATCAACTGATAAGTCAACACAACACAAAACAATTTTATATTCACTAACAAATACGCGCTCATATCTATTATTACACTCACACTCATTCTAGAGTACTACTAACTCTATCTCTAATGAGTAATTCCCAACAAAGCCATGGTTGTTTCTTAACCAAATTCTTTGATACCAACTTGCAACGATCTAGGCTTTCAACCATCGACAGCGGCCAATCTCGACTGGTAGGCTTTTCAGCCATCCCAGTCCCGTCATGGCTTACTATGGTACCCCAGACTTGCTTTTACGGCTAGCCTTTTGACTGTCACAGCTTATGACTAACCAACCCCTTAAAGAGGACGTGTGGGGGTAAGAGTCTCCCATTCGCCACCTAACAAAAAGCGAGAACCCCCAATCACGTGTCACCTAGACAAGCAAGTCTCGTTCACAAAGCTACGCTTTTCACAAAAGCCAATCTTTGATCATCAAATAATCGGCAGCACTCAGCATGCCACGTTACCAAATTGGGAATATATAACTAGTAACCATGAAGTACATAACCTCTGAGCTTGTACGCCTCAGAGACGGGTGTTAAGCTAAGAAAACAAATTCTCCGCCACCAACAGAAATGTATTTGATAGAAACTAGCTTTACATCTCAAAATGTAATGTCATACATACAATCCATACAAGTCAGTTCCAGGATCGAACAGAACTAAAGGCACTTCCAAAGAGGCCCTTGCAAATCCGGATATTCGCTAATCACGTCCGGAATTCCCATCACAAAGGGTGATAAAATCTCTATATCGGGGATCAGCCGATGCAGAGACATTCGACTGTAATCCTTCCGTTTTCGAAAAAATCCGGTCTTCAACACCGGTCTTCAAATGCTATCCATTACGACGTATCACTATTCGGAATGGGATTTATGACCCAAAGGTCCTCTCCCGGCTAAACTGAATAACAAGCGCTTATTTTAAAATAAGTGTAGCATTCAAATTCAAGCAAATCCAAAATTCAATAATAATTATAACGTTTATTTATTTAAAATGAATCAATTCCAAAATTCAATAAAAATATATACTTTCAAAAATCACTTGAAAATCCATTTAAATTCGAAATCGTTGCTTTAACATTTTTAAAACTCCAAAAATAGGCCCAATGCAGCAACAGCACCAATACATCAACCATGGCATCCAAACATCATATATCAATATGATAACAGAATATATCGCAAGTATCTGTAAATAAATCAATACCCTTGAGGAATCCAGTTGGATCCCTCTAACCTGTTTCTCTACATACCCAGATTTTAGCACAATACCAATCGCGTTTCAAGACGGAATATCGCGGTACATGGGTTTATATAAAATATTATCCGCTATTATGCGGCGCTATAGGGTCTTATCCGCTATATAATGCTGGAAATCAACTCCAAGTACATATATAATACCAATTCCACTTCAAGGTGGAATATCGCGGTGTATGTGTTTAATATAGTAACCTACGCTTAATATGCGGTGTATAGGGTCTATTCAGTACAACAGATAGCAACTTATCATTCAATTACACAATCAAGCAATTTTAAATTTAACTGTTTAAAATTTAAATCGAAACACAATTCGATTGAGTGAGAAGTTCTCACCTTGCTTCCAATAGCAGTTGCAGTGTTTTATTTCGAATAAAATTAAACGTGCGTTTAATTTTATCCAAATTCACACTAGCTTCAATCAATCCCAATCCAGCTCCATCGCGTAGTATTCGTCAATACGAACTTGACGCAATTTGTTTCGTAATTTTTCGACCTCGTAAGAAAAAGTTACAGCTTTTTAAAGTTTATATGAATTTTAATATAAATAAATTTACAATTTTCTTATTTATTTTATAACCTTAATCCATCATAGCCATGCATTCCCCTGCCCTAGATCCTGGCCGCTGAAAAAACCTTCTTCCTTATCAAGTCATTGCGCACGAAAATAACCCAATGCCGCCAAAAAACCCTAATAGCCGTGTCATCATCGTCGACATCAACGACGATTAGAAGCCACCGAACGATGCACCAAAGTGAGATCCATCTTCGATACGAACGACGATCTACTCGGTCATGTATTGGCTTCGAGATACGTGCATGAACGACGTACGAACGGAAGCAACTATCTCCCCCTACAACACTCAAAAACCCATCATCGCCGTGTGGATGGGAAGCTCTCGCGATCCTCTGCAAGTTTCAAATGGAAGCATTTGATGATATTGAGTGGATTGAGATAAAATAGATGAGGAAGTTTCATAAAATATCGGCCATAAATTCAAAGGCGGCGGCTATGAAACCCTAAGGTTTTTGTTTGCAAATGGAAAAAATGAGGGGCCTTATATAGAAAATTATCGCGCACTATTCACCCTAAATTTTTTCCGAACTCTAAACGAAGTGTGCCGCCTGGCGTTTATAATGTTTTATCCCCATTCCGAATGCAATGGAATATATATCAGGAGCCAATTCAATCGTATTTGGAAGATAAGTTTTCGAATCGAATTATTTAAATTTAAAATTCACTTAACGATTTCTACGCGTTTTAGCTTGCCCTGGACAAACCGTAAATCCGATTGACACGAAATTTGAAATCTTACAATAATATAACATTATGGATCCGATGAAACTGGTTTCGTCGAAATCCGAAACTGTTTGAAAAATGACTATTTTTACTCGTCAATTAAATATTAAAATATTCAATTTCCACAAATTAACTTTTAATTCAATTTTAAAAGTTCTATAACATCATTCTAACTCCAATATGATTTAATACAACTTTAAAAATCAATACTAATCACTTTAAACCCAATTTCCAATTATTTCTGTAATTTCAAATATTAAATTATCGATTTAATTATCTAATTAAATCTGGATATTCGAAATAAAATTTATTCGACTTACAAATTTTACTTGTTAATATTAAAAAATCAGTTAAATATATGAATTTCAAATGACGGAAATTCTGGGTCGTTACATAATCCATGTTAAAAAATCTTATATTTGAATATTTTAAAAATAAATCTAATTTATCAAATCGATAAATTTACGGGTCTTACAGACTTCCCCTCTTAAAAGAATTTCGTCCCCAAAATTACACTAGAACAAAACCCAAAGGTATTTTCCAAAAATATTTATTTTTTAACTTACTTCCATATGATGTATAAAGATCATCCATATGTAATGTCTTATTCGATCTACTATTCGAATCCACAATTTTCTTCCAAACTAATATTGATCCCTCGATCCCTTAGTGAGGACTCTGATTAGGCTTCTTGGTTAGAAACTTCATTTCCCTTACATAGCCCTCAATTATGATAGAAAACTCAAGAATCCAAACGCAACCCCTCGTCAATGTTTTCCATCAAGAATGAAGTGGTAAATCCTTTTTCGAACTGGTGTAAACACCTCAAAGTTCCATACTCGAATCTTAGATCAAAATCATATGAGGAAATGATCTACATAACTCATATATACTTATTAAGATTCAAAAATCTTTGTTAAGACTTTTTATAAAACTTTTATTTTTTAAAAATGCTTCTTTCTATATAATTACTATAAATATTTATTTTCAAATATTTTTCTTCAAGAAAATTTTTTCATCCTAAAGTAATCATTACAATTTAAAAGATAACTTACCTTTTATTTTCTAAAATTACAATCAACTTCAATCATTATAATATATTCCTTTTAACCAACCATGATATTAACATATCAAAAAATAATTCAGAATTGTCCTTTTAATTTAAGAAACATTATATAGATCGAGTAACTCCAAAATAATACCAAGGAACTGGGTATTACTAGTAGTATCCTACATCCCCTTAATAGGAAGGGCAATACTTAACAGAAGTGTTTATCATCCGAACATATCCCTTGCCCATTTTTTATAATTTTCGAACCACTCGAACTAGTTTTCATTTGAGACTTTCTTACTTTTCAAATTTCTTATTCAAAAATCCATTAGAGATTATTTTGTTTATAAAAACCATTTTATAAATCCCTTTTTTATAAAACCATCTTCCTTTTAAACTTTCATAATTCTTTTCAAAATACCCAAAATTTTGTTCCCCAAAATTTATTTAACATATCTTTCATATCCATATTTCATAAAATTATTTTGTTTGGGTAAAATACGTTTCTATACTGCATGCTTATTTTATTATCTTACACAAATTCATTAGCCTTAACCCCATATTATTATCAAACATCTTATAGTCAAATCGTGAAACTTAATTCACAAGATGTTCATTCAATCAACAAACGGTAATAACTGAAATTATAATTCCCTTGACCAAAAAATAATACATATAAATATCTATATGTTTCAAAAGGTTCCTTTATACTTAAAATATAATCTTCCAAAAATAGTGTGTCGGTTAGACTTGTTTAAGTGTTCAGAAATCCCTATCGATAATGGTAATCAGGCGCATCGACCAGAATCTACAAAGCACTCAACAGATAAATTAACGCAAAACATTTTTATATCAAAAAAAATACGTGCTCAGACATATAATACTCTCAAAACTCATAATAAAGCATTCCACTACCTTATATCTTAATGAGTTGCCCCACCAAAGCCAAGGTTCTTGTTAACCTCGTGCTCATATATCAGATGTAATGACCGGAATTTTCGACCCTTGAAAATTAACAATAATACATCGTCGGTGTTCACATGCCGTAAATTCAAGTGGTGGAAAAACCGATTCTTAGAGGAAAAAGAAAATAAAGATAGAACAGAATCTCACACAAATGGAATAACATATATTATTTCGATATAATTTTACTGTGGAAAAATGTCAATACAATATCAGGGTCTAACCTAATTTTAGCCTGGACAGTTATAAATCTCTGTCCTTACAATTGCAGAAAAATAAAAACAAATGCAATAGATACACTGGATAATTAAATATGTCCATACGTAGATGAAGATCTCCAGCTCTCCCTTGAAAACTCATAGCCTCTTAAACTAAACCTGAAACTACTCGGATCTGACTGAGTATTAAGAATACCCATCAGGCTAGATAAACCAGCGTGAGGTACTCGAAGCATAAACATTGAACGGAGTCATAGATGAGTACTAATAAAACCATTGAAAAGAATAGTATCTCGTAAGACCTCGCCACACATAAACACGGATGAGTTTTTACCTTATGTTGACCAAAATAATTTATGCTAAAAACACTTTGATATTACCTTTAATGACATTGGTTTTGAAAACACTTTTCAAATAAATATATATATATATAACAAGTATCAATACCCGGACAAAAGTCTATGGTAATATATCCGGACTAGATCAAACGGAATATACCGGACAGAATATATGACATAAACAATGGTAGCTGAAATGTTTGCAAATCATTGCTGCTATTTTTGGACCGCAATCAAAATAGTAAAGCTCGTATTGGGGTTAGATTTCAAACATGATAGGAAACTAGTGGCATTTTTCTCTGATCCACGCATAACAATCATAGTTCCCACGGTGCCTTAATCGCTTTTCTCAAGCAAGTCACTTGGAACTGTACTTGCTACACTACCAATATTCGATAGGCTTATCACTTTTTGCAAGCTAGCTACTATATTCAAATAAATAGGGAAATAAATGCCTCAAGGGATGCCTTTCCCCAATGAGTCTCCTACTAGACGCCACCATATACATAAACAAACATCCTGAATGTGTGTTCTTTAAACATATAATATCCCGTATCATTCCTGGAATGTGAGGATCGTGAGGCTACACTCATACTTCCCAACTGGTTCCACTTTTAATGTCACACTACCAATCTATAATCGCAAAACAGATTTCTGCAAACGTATAACCCCTAAGCTCGTACATCTCGAGAAAGGGTGTTAAGCTAAGAGAAATTGCCTTCTCCACCACCAAGAAGATGATATGTTGATAGAGATCAATTAATATGATCGAAAATGCAATGTCAAACGTTTGCCCATACAAGTTCATTCTGGGATTGAACGAAACCGAAGGCACTCCTCTTACTACCATTAGTGGCTAGTAGTTCTTGCAATCTGAAGATTTCAAAACACGATAAGACCACTACTATAATAAATGTCTCTATATTAGGAGCTACCTAGAGGATGTCAAAAAGTAGTCTTTCCGCTATAAAGATCTTCGGTCTTCAATAATAATCATCTTACACATGTCTTCACTTCCGAACATATTCATTGGTTCGAAGTGGTTTTCGAATAGGGGTTACCCAAACCCGACCCCCAGTACCTCCGAACCAATCGTCAGCTAAAATGATGTTAAGTTCATGTGTGATTATCGATCATCATTCAATTTAATTCAACTTTCTATTCATTCGAAAATATCTCAGAGAGACATAATATTTTAAATTATTCCATTTATCTTCTTAACAGTTTATGGAATCATTAAGCCTTATTTATCAAATCCTTTGGTTAAATAGACACTTTTAAATTTTTGAATAATTCCAATTTATTTCATCCTTTAATTAGGAAAATATTTCCAAATCATTTATTTAACTCTTTAAAAAAAATTCTTAATCCAAAACTCAAAACCTTGATTGAGTTAAAACCACGTTATCTAGGATGTTAATCCAAAATCCGTAAATATTAATTGAGTAGAATATATAGAAATCATCTAATTATACTCAATATCAATTCTCATATTCAGCAAATACAATGGGCGGAATAACGACGAAATCACCTTTTAAATTCCACGAATAGTACGAGTTCACTTTTTTGGCTTTAACATGGAGTACAAGAAGATTATCTCCATAAATCCAGCTTATTTGTATTTTGAAAATTATACCCTTTATACTTTGGAAAACTGTGACCTAAGTGAATCAAATTTACTATCCCTCCGTCTAGCCAGTCCGGATAGCCAGGGAGAGCAGGAAAATGGTTTTCCAAACCCAAGCCTGGACAGTACCTATCTAACACCCATAAGGCAATCAGGTTATTTGATCAACTCTAAAGCAATTAACATTTAACCATTCTATAAAGCCTTTAAATCATCTTTAAATACTTTATTAATCATTTGAAACATTTACAAAAGATTTGGAAAAGAACGACTACATTTAAAAACTATATTTCAAAAGTTTGAGCCGCAAAAAAGTGCTGCAGAATGTGCTTTTAAAGCTATTTTGATCAAAATGACTTTTCTATCATTTGAAAATACATTTTTCTAAATCAAATCACTTTAAAACATTTTAAAAGTTTTTACATTTCATTTCATATTCTTTTCAACAACTTTAAAATATCGGTTTCAAAGAGATGGATTCGGAACTCCAATGCCACGATTTTTTCAAAAACTTGTTTTACTCATATTTCAAAATCTACTAATCGAAATCTCGATTTTCTTTTTTGTTTGAAAACTAAAGATATAGTAATTCGTAAAATTCTTAAGAATTCCGAGCTATATTCTATTCTATACGTTTGTTTGACTTTTACGACGCAAAATCGCAAACTACCGTCATGCTACGCGCCTATTTTTGACACAATTTCAATATTCATCAAAACTTCTTCAAATTGAATTTTAATGTTTATAAAACATTTATAACCATTTTCAAACGTTTAAACCAATATTTTCCGTATTAAATCTCTTATTCACTTTTAAACCATTTCGTAATATTACATTATTATAATATTCATTTCAAACTTTTTTATATTTAAAACTATTAAGAGGCTAGATAACTCCAAACACAAATTACTTATGGATTAAACTTCCATTTAATTAGCTATGGTTAAATAATAACCATTTCTATCATGATTTCTCGTAATTTATCACAATCAAGTTATTAACTATATCAACATCCATATAATCAACTATATAATCAACCAAGTTATCAACCAAGCATTTAAATTTATAATTTAAACATTCATGTAATTATTTTCTCAATGTAAGTAAATCAAGTACTCACCATATATCAAACCAAATCTTCCTACCAACTTTCAAATCACCTCAACCCTTCACTAAACATTTTTAAGTTTAACTAACCATCACTAAACAATTCTACCATGCTTTCAAAGAGCTCGGCCATCTTCCCTTGCCCTAAGACTCATGGCATCACCTAATTCCACCACCTTGGCTCTTAGCCCAAGTCTTCCATCCTCTTGCTTGTTTATGGCCACTCCCTCCTTCACCTCCTAATGCTCATGGTCTTAGCCATTTCCTCCTTGCTTACGTCCAAACCCCGTCACATGCTCTCGGCCTAAGCCATTTAAGAAGAGAAGGGAATGAGTGAAGAAGAAGGTTGAGGATATATGGAATGGATGTGAAAATATAATGAAGGGAGGGCAAGTATTTATAGCAAAAGGGGGAAAATATCTTCCAACATAATCATATCATTTACACCCTACCCATGTGCACTTCCTTCATCCATCACTTCGGCCGCCCTTGCCCACCTCCCATGTCATTATTACCATCACTTCACCTTCATGTTCCACCAACACATCATTCATTTTTAGGCCATGTGCCTTTGACTTAATTATGCTTGATGATGAAGTTATTTAAAATACCTTAGATATTTGTTAATATTTATATATTTAAATGTATGTATACGTGTACGTGTGTAATTTGTGTGTATACATATGTTAGGGTGCATATTACTATGTTATATATGTGTTCAAGTCATATAGACAATGTTGCACAACTTATATACGTCGAACCGTTACGTATTCTGATTCTAATTCCCGGTCATATTTTCACTTATTAGTTAATATACATATATTTGTAACACATAGTTTGAAAACCAATTTGTTATAATTTGTAAATAATAAAAATGATCTCATTTGAATTATAAAATCATATAAATCAGTATTAACAATTATTTACAAAAATTGCTATTTTATCGATAAAGCGATATCATTTTCCTTATACTTTCAAACCGATCATATATCTATATAAAACTATTATAAATAGTTTATTATCACTTTATAACTATATAAAATGAATTTTTATCATTTAAAAACAATTATTAGAATAATTAAAATAGTTATTAAATCGTTAAATCACAATCAATCAATTATTAGTTGTAACGGCATCACAGATGATGTCATAAATACATTTAAGTTTCCAAAAATAAAATAAATGATTTTATTTCATATTCTTGTTCAATTAAAAAAATAAGTGTATGTATCTAGCTAAGTGCGCAATGTTTTACGATTCTAGAGCTGTTTATCGACAAACGATTTTTTGCCATTTTATTGACATTCCTTCAAAGTTTATATTTTCATAAATACTTATTCAAAATAAGATTACCATTATTATTTATTATTCAAACATCATAATCCATGTTAAAAAATTATATTTGATTATTTTAAAAATCAATATAATTCATCAAATTGATAAATTTACGGGTCGTTACACAAAAAACCATTTAAACATCAAGTCTAGGCCATGCCACAAGTTATATAAGGTGATAGGTGTTATGTTATATAATATAAAGTTGCCATTTTATTACAAAAGCAAGAGGGACTAAAGTTTATAACTTTAATTAGTTAATGCCACTTTAACTTTTTGCACACACATATACACACACAATATATACATACAAGATAGTGAGATAAGTCACCCATATCAAGAAAACATATGCTCAACATACAAATATAAGAACCACTTCCTACCATTTCCAAAAGCATAAAGATCCAACATTTAGCACTAAAACCATGAAGCCAAGCTACCACTCTAAAATGATGCTCATGGCCCAAAGCAAGCTCCCTCATTTTGTTCAACTTTCTTCCATTTTGATTTTAGATCTAATCTTCCCAAGGTTTTTAAGGTGTTGGTGAATTTTTGGTGGAGTTTGGAGACGATTTGAGTTGATTAGAGAAAAAAATAGTGCAATTCAAAGTGGATTAGTGCTAATCCACTTCCACCATTTCTAGTTTTTTATTTCATTTGATGCTTTTGAATATTATAAAGTGTTTAAGGACTCCAAGCCCCCCCTTTGTCTAGCCAAGAGACCCCCTTATGTGCCTAACATGTTCTTTATACCTCATTTTCCATAGCAGGTTACCTTTTTACCCTAACACACAAATATCTAGCCAATACACATGCTTGACATCGTCAATATTTTATTTTAAATGGAAAATATCTTTTTTTCATATTAATGATTTCCTAAGTGTTTTAGTATATGTAAAAAAGTTTAAATAACTCCTCTTGAGTAATAATCTGTTTACCGGTAAAACAATTTTCCATCAGATTATCGATATTTCTTCAAAGTATATATATTTGTAAACATTTTTCTAAAACAAGTTTACCGTCATTAGTTATATAAAAAGGGAGTTAAAAAGGTTATTAAATCACTTTTATCAAATTTAATCAAAGATGCGATTTTTTTAAATAATTCAGATACTTAAATACGAAGTGTTCGAAATTCCAGATCGTTACTTTCTCCTCCATTTAAAACATTTCATCCTCGAAATTCCAACACAAGCAACAAAAGAAACAATCGCATTGTAATACTTAATAGTATTTAAAATTACTAGAAACAAAGCTCATGGTTTTCTCAAGTGTAAAAGTCATCTATCGTACACGGATAATAAATAATCCTATTACCATACCATACGCTCAACGGCCTCAAGTTATTACTTAGTCAACTATTCATGCCACCTCATAATAAATCGAAGAGTCATCACCTACATTATCCCTAAGCCAACAATACATAGTGCACCTACGCAACTTAAGCCTGTACGATGCACATGGATCTCAGGTATGTGATATCTGATCGAATCATTTGCTCCATCACATAAATTTCACTTCTAAACTAGTATAAATCACTTGACCTCTCTAGTGCAGACTTCGACCAGTTTCTTTAATTAGAAACTTCTATCTTCCTTATATAGCCATTTACTACGATAAAAAACTTTGGAATCATACCAAGAATTGGTATCAAGCTTTTTCCATAAAGACTTGGGTGAAAAATCCTTGTTCGGACCGGTGTAAATTACCACGAAACCATATACTTGAATACTGGGTCAAGAACAATCATTCTGTAACGACCCATAAATTTCGACAATTAAATTTGTTAGTTAAATAGGATTTTGTAATTAAATTTTTGTAGAAATAATAAAGGTGATAAATTAGTATTGGAATGAACGCTTAATTAAAATATAGCAAGGGTAATTAAAACTTATTTACTTATAATTTGAATAAAATTCTAATGAATGAAATAGTGAAAAGATTATACCTGTGTGTAAATTGAATATAAATAAAGGAAAGGATTAAATTGATTAATGCAATAACCATTTTAACGGTATTTGATCGTAAATTTAGGTAATTAAGTAGTACGTTATTTGGAAATAAATTTAAGGGTAGAATAACGACTATTATAAATTACCTAATTAATTGGTCAATGAATTTATTTGAAATAAAGTTCATTTAAATGTTAAGTAGTTATAATGTTGTTATTCATAATAAACGTTACTAATTATTAATATAGTAACGGAAGTGTAAATGAAATGCAACCGTAGAAATTTAACCTAAGTATTAACAATTGAAATGAAATGTTGACAAAATGGAGTACTATAAATTGCCATACTAAGCTAAGAATTGAATATAAGGAAACAAAGGCAAATAGTAAATCAATCAATGAATTTATATAGATTGTAAAGTTATAATGATAAATAGTAATTGGATGTCTTATATGAAGTTATAATATTGTGTGAATTATTAATAAAAAATAACTAGAATGGGATTCAAATTTGTATAATAATGGAAAGTGTTAATTGTTTCTCTCGAGCATAAAAATTTAAAATAAGTAATTTAGAGCAAACATTTAATTAACCAAATGCAATACAATTCAATTGATTGAAACGACTGTTGGGTTATAATTGAATATAAATTAAAATATAAACGTAAACTTAATACAAGATAGTAATTTGGGAAATAAAAAGTATGAAACCAAGAAATAAGTTACAGAGAATATTTAATTGAAATTTATGTATCTATTTGGCAAAAATATAATAAGTGTAGTACAATCTAAATTAATGTAAGCAAATTGTGAAGTTCTAATTTATTGGAATTGGTAGAATTGGGAATGGATTTAAGGTTATATAAATTGATGTAATAATACGTAACGAATTATAGATGACAGGTACATGAAAGGAATTTAATGTAAATGTTATAAAGTGGACTTATTTGGGAAATATTAAATGTGCCTAGATATAGACTTTGCTAATTAAAGTCAATAATTGATAAATTGAATGAAAGGCCAATTTATAACATTTAATCTGGAATCAATTACAATTAATTGACTTTAATTATGTAGTTAGGATAGATTTGATTTGTCATTGAAATTGGTAAATTTTATAAGATGCAATTAATGCTAATCCTATTTAGAATATGACAATTGGCTAATTTAAATAATTGAAAGCTAGATTTATTTATTTAATTGAAAAGAAAAGCTTTCAATAATTGAATTTATTATGAATAAATGAAAATATAACAGTTAAATTTTACGTTAAATGAAATGTAGAGGAAATCTAAGAAAACAAATGTAAACAATAGTGAACCAATATAATTTGCATCTTTTTGATAATAGTAGACTGAATAATAGAATGAAGGTATTTAGATGAAATTTTGAAAATTTAATTTACAATTTCTAAATTCAATGAATTTGAGATAAACACTGAAATTGTTAAATTTATCAGCTTTAAATTGTCTTTTAATTTGGATAAAACATTGTAATTTGATTTAGAAACATAAAGTGGTAAAATTTGTCAATTTTAAGATTGAAATTTAAAAATTGAATTTTATTAATTAATTATTAAATTATTTAATTAATGGAAGAATAACTATTTTGGTCACTGACTCGGATTTTGACGAAATCAGTTTCATCTGATCCATATCGGTAAATTTTTGTAGGTTTTCAAGTTTCGTAGCGATTTGACTTGTCGTTTGATCGTACGAACGCAAAAAGTTTTGAAATCGATTTAATTGAAATCAATTGAAATCAATTTGAAAATATTAATTTCAGCATAACTTCTTCATACGATGGAATTTTGACGTGAAACTTTTTTCATCGCGTTCAGAATATTTTAAAATATCTATTTTGATATATGGTTTGACCCAATTTCGTTCCGGAGTAAGAACGGGCTTTTTGGGCCAAATATCGTTTAGCACGTTATAATTCGGATCCATCTGTCTATTCCATCTTTATCTATAAATACCCTGCTAAACCGTAGCCTCCGCCTATTCTCATTTTTCTGCGCGTAAAATTTCATCAGCTCCTTCTCTTCTTCCAATGGCTGCAAACCTTAGATCCAATTTCAAATTCAAAAATGAAATCCAAAGCCTAAAATTCAAAGTCCTTAGAAAAATTTGAAAAATATATATATTGTAGATCTCGTTGGTACGAATCTACATGTAATTTCTATTTTTGCAATCGGTGGTCGATTCAACAGAAAATCATGGTCAAAATAAAATTTTGGGGTTTTAATCGTAGGCTCAATCAATCAAATCAGGAGAGCGGTTTTGTAAGTTCGTCGTTGGGAGGTTATCGGTGGTCTTCGCTCGATCTAGAACGATGTATGGTGACTGGGATTCGCATTTTAGGGTTTGTAAACCCACACGTGCTCGGCGACGGTTTGTTGCTGAGGTGTCAGAGGGGAGCCCTCAGTGCGGTGGAGGGAGGCGTGGCGACAGGAGGTGGGCGTTGGAGCTCAGGTGGCCGGGCTTTTGGGTTTCGGTGGTCAACGATCGGCAAAGGGGATTTGCGTGCATTGTGTTTTCTACGTGTTCTTCGTGTTTCCCTGTACGTTGCACATTGCTAAAAGAAGAAGCATGACGTGGCATTTGATAATGGGGGGGTGAGTTTGTTTTATTTTTGTTTAAATTAATGTTGATTTCAACTCGTTTAACTCGAATAACTTTCACGTACTATATCCGTTTCACGCGCGAATTTTTTTGTTAGGATCGTATTGCATTTCCAGACATTTTGGCCAGGTTTGGAAGAATTTGAAGACTATCAAATTTTTGGGTTTAAATTGAATTTGAATTCAATTTAAATTCAAAAGGTGTGTGTTTTAACCCACTCACAACTTCTAAAATTTCTTATGTTTGTTAAATTGATTTGTGAGGTATTTAGAAATTTATTTATGACTATTTGGCATGTTTTTAATCATCATCTCAGTTAATTGCATTTATTTAAATTAAATTGTTATTTAATTTTATTATTGCATATAAATTGCTAGTTAAAGTTTAATTATTTTTGCATATAAATTGACAGCTCAAATTTATTTATTTTTGCATATAAACTGTAACAACCCGCATATTTATCGATTTTATATTTAAATATTTTGTTTAAATATTTTATCGTTCGTCGGATTTTTGTCCGAAAAGCTACTTTTTACAAACAGTCGAATTGGGACTTGAGACGACCCCCATTGAGTTCAAAATGATGTTTGCGACCTTTTTGAGTATAAACTTCGATATGTTTGGAGATAGTGAAATTTTACCACTTTTTCACTTAGGGCTTTGGTTTGGGCTGAACCCACTAATCACTTACTAACTCGGTCCCTACCTACTTCGGCTCTCCATTACTTCATTTCATATTCCTAACACTCAAGCTTAAGCAAAAATGGTGGAAGAGAATGAGAATTAGAAACTCCAAGCCCTAGTTCCTCTTGCTAGCTCAAGTTCTTGCTCCAAAATCAAAGAGAACCCATTAGTAAGCATCTCCTTCTTCTCCAACTCATTCTCTCTTTGATTTCACAAAATTCCTAAACCTAATTTAGGAAATGCTTCTCTTTTAAGCTTAGATTGAAGCTTCTTGAGTTGTTATTGAAGAGGAATTGATCTTAGCTTGTTTTTAAAGCTTCTCCTTCACTGATTTAGGTTCAAAGGTGAGATTTTTATCTCACATCTATGTCTATATCTATCTTTGTTGTTAGGTACGAATTCCTAACACTTATTTATGTTCGTTTTCTTTTGGTTTGGATTGATTTGGTGAATATTTCAATTTGTGGTGTTTTGTACTCAAATCTTTAAAAATCCAATCTTTGATGTTTGAACATGTTTTTGGTGATGCATCAAAGAGCCTATAGTGCTGGGTTGTCGATTGGTATAATTCCTTAGTGTCACGCCCCACCTTTATGCTCGCAATAACAAAGAGTATTAAAAGAAATACTGTCTGTTATCACGAAGAATAAGGCTGGATAGGAGCGGCCATCCGTAGTTAGGCCTTACACTAGTATTGGTTACCTCGATAGGAGTGGTATATATTTTTATTTTTTCATCTCATATTTATTTACTCCCATCGATATACCCAATTCTAGTATAAAACGAACTACGATGGTTCATAATAGTTTAGGACAATATATATATAATAATAACATAGATAAAGTAAATGCGGAACACAGATATAACAGAAATTCTCATATATATATAACTGATGTCAGTTGATATACATGTGATACAATACATATGATACAACTACAACTGTCGACTCTGGAAGTTACATATACAAGTACATTATCGTGAATAATATACATGAATATACAACATCCTATACAAATACACTAACTACTCTAAATGACAACGACTACTCCAAATGATATGAAGTGGCTTCATAGCTCAAGCAGCAACTCAAAGGTAAAAATCTACAACCTGTAAATACTCGGTCTGACCCGAGTATTATTTTAAAGAAAATAATAAATGGGTCAGTCTAACTGAAAATATCAGATGACATGATATAGAATAAAAGGTATGGCATAACTGTACAATAACCATAAAATCATACTATGATATGTATGCAATTGAAAAATCAACAAAGGATAAATCAATGTCACAAGAATTCACATACAAAGACGTGAATAGAACCGAATGAAATCGATTAAGACTTGGAAACCAAATAAAAACACCAATATCAGAATATTGAATTGAACGCATAAAACAATTCAAGAAATTTGAATATCAATTCTGAATGTCATTACTGTGTGGCTGCAGTGCACGCACGCGTGCACTGCCTCGCCACAACAGCATATAAAGAATTAGCAAGACGTGCAAAATGTTTCATCACTGTGTGGCTGCAGTGCACGCACGCGTGCACTGCCTCGCCACAACAGCATATCAAGAAATAGCAACAAGGCACAAAGGCCAATTCTCAAGAATTCACAGTGCCAACAGATGCAATAAGCAAGTGACAGTAGTGGAAAGCTTCAACCAAGTGAATTGAAGCGGTTGATTGTCTCAAGCAACAGCAACCAAACAAGTTCGAACAAGGCATAGAAATGCCAAAGTGCTCAAGAAAAGATGACAACAACTGTAGCCAAAAACCCAAGTACAACAATCAAATGAATGTAGCAGAGGGAGGGGGCTGCACAGTGTAAATGGTATGCAAACCACAACACACCAACACATGAATGCAATGGTGACCAAATGAAATGAAGACAAGGCAAGACTGCAACAGATTGCATTCACGAGAAGGTCAACAACAAGTAACCAGGCTGCATCAAGATGCACTGGTCACACTTGAGTACAAATGCTCGAAGCATAGTGCACACCAAATCACAAACGAGCCTGAGGCTATAACTCAAAACAGTCAAACCAAATCAAACTGTATACAAACAGTTCAACATGACTCAAAGAAACAGTGGTGAACCAAATGAAAAATGCATCAGCCTAAACAACATAAAGGCCATGGAACAGCAAGATGATCGAACAAGTGACAATGTTAACAAGGTCAAACAACATGTAACAGCAGTTACAAATGACTCAGGCAAATGCCCAGAAACATCAACAACTACAGATGCAATCATAATGCAACAGGGGACCTGGTTAAGGCGGCAAGCATTGATGATATGTAAAATTTAAGCTGAATGACATAAGTGGCAAAAGGAATATGCACAATGCTCAGTGAACTCAAGTGTCCAATAATACATCTCGAAATCAATTTCACTTAAAATAGAAAATGCACATGAACGTTGTGGCAACAGTTCAAGGCTACAGTAATAACTTAAATGCAAGCTATGTCATATGTGATTCAGTGACAAATTGCACAAACAAGCACAAATGTGCTACAGAGAATATGCTACATGAAAGGCATGAAGGCAGTAAAGTGCTGACTGGAAACAACTACAAAGACATCAACGAGTATGACATAAGGAAGTGCAACAAAGACCACCAATGTTCAATGTAAATGCAAGCTAGTAGCTCATACTGCACATCAGGTCAGAGACCAATGAATGACCGGTTCAATCAAGAATGTAACCTAGTGTACCACAACCCAGGCTAGTATCCTACAACGACTTAAGCACAGTTCACCGAAGTTCAAGGGAGGTGGCAACAAGTTCGACCAAGAAACTGTTATCGACAGCAGTCATAAAAATAGTGTGACAAAAGTAAATGAAGACACAATCATGTATCAACCAAAGTCCGAGACCGTAGTCAAGCATCAACAGGGATAGGACAATGAACAAAACCCAGTGAAAGTGGAAACAGTTTCATAAATCGAAAACATTATCATGTCAGAGCCGAGTTTGACAGTGTCAAACATCGTGGTGAAAAACTTACAACACATACCACTTCAAGTTCATAGACGTCATGATCAAACAGTGGCCAACAAAATCAAAACAGTGAGCATCAATTCATTAACCATAGAAGAGCACGAACTAGAGCAGAACAGAAATCGAATGTCACAAAATGCCAAGACAGATATCAACTAAGTCAGTGCCAAAGTCGAAACAAATCACGTCAATAAAAATCAAGTTGAAACCGAAGACATCAAAACAGAATAAACAATCAAGGTCAAACAATTTACAGTTAGATGTGAGTAACGAAAAGTACTCACCTTTTCCACGAATTGAAGACGAACTCGACCAATCTGAAGTAGCTGAAGTCCCCTCGAGCTCGATCAAAAATCGAAGCATTCAAAAGCCCTAGCTTTTGTAGAGGAATGAAGGTCGATCGAAGAAGCCCTAGCTGCTGAAGATTGAATCGAGCGGAGTTCGAACCCTTGAAGCCATAGCCTTCGATTTCCATGCCCTAATTTTGGAGACGAACGATTGAAGAAAGGAGCGAACGAACGTGGCCGCCATTTATTTTCTTTCTTCGTTCGATTTTGTTTTAGGGTTAATGAATGAGAAAAAGATAAAGGAGCCGGTTATTTTGCTTTGGAAATTTATCACACTCCAAACAAATGAAACGTGGGCCGAGAATTCAAAGCCCAAAAATCAATTTAACCATTTATAAAAGAATTTTAACACAATTTAAAAACTTCAATTGGCAATTAGCTAGGAAAAGAAATCGTCTAAAGACGATAGTTAATCAGTACGAAATACCGGGTTGTTACAGACTCCCCTCCTTATAAAAATTGCGTCCTCGCAATCATAAAGAATGAATGGACAAAAAGGTAACAACCATAAGAATATATCATCATAAGATGAAGAAATTTGAAATAGGAAGTTCACCATATAGAGCACGAAAGAGTAAGCTTGAACGTGTTTGCACGATGAATTCTCGAGATTCATGATCAGGGTAGAGAACAAATTTCTCACCCAAAATAATGATGCCAAATTTTCAAGAGCAAAATCAACAGCCACGAGCACTAGATCATGAGTGGCATATCTAGTCTCAATAGGCATTAATGATTTAGAAACACAAGAGACAGCACTTTCTCTTTTGCAAGAGAATGGCATGCAACCAAATACGATTAGCATTGGTACAAAAGATAAAATCTTGGTTCCCTTCGGGAATCGCAAGAATAGAAGTATCGGAAAAGAGTTGTTTTAATTAATATTCTTTTCCGAAAAGCTAAAACTTTCAAAGTTTACAATTTACTTTATGTAATTATCTTTTCAGAAAGATTTGCATTTTTACAATTCAATTTACTGTGTCTGATTGTCTCATCAAAGCGTCTAGGAGATTCCTATCGATAACGTTGATCAAGCGCATCGACCAGAATTCTTAAAGCACTCAATGGGCAATACAATCAAAAAATAATCTTTTAATCTCATAAAAGAAATTCACAAATTTTCAAAAAAAATCTAATTATCAAGTAGATAATCAGAAAACAACAAAACTGAATAAATGCAATTATCAGCAATATTCAATTATCAATTAGATAATTAGAATACAGAAATCACAAAACATCAATATCTAATTATAGATACGATAATTAGAAAACAGCAAAATCTAATTATCAACAAAGATAATTAGAAAACACAAATCACTAATTGCAAAACCGCAAATATCTAGTTACCAAAACGGTAATCAGAAAACAACAAAGGTCTAATTATCCAAACGATAATCAATCTCAAATCAACAAATATTTAATTATCTCAAACGATAATTAAATCTCAAATCAACAAATATTAAATTAGCTCAGACGATAATTAAATCTCAAATCAACAAATATTTAATTACCTCAGACGATAATTAAATCTCCAATCAACAAATATTTAATTATCTCAGACGATAATTAAATCTCAAATCAACAAATATTTAATTATCTCAGACGATAATTAGAAACAATAAATATTCGATTATCAAAAACGATAATCAGAAACATCAAAAATATCTAATTACCAAAAACGACAATCAGAAACAACAAATATCCGATTATCAAAAACGATAATCAGAAACAACAAATATCCGATTATCAAAAACGATAATCAGAAACAACAAATATCCGATTATCAAAAATGATAATCAGAAACATCAAATATCTAATTATCAAAACGATAATCAGAAACAACAAATATCCAATTATCAAAAACGATAATCAGAAACAACAGATATCCGATTATCAAAAACGATAATCAGAAACATCAAATATCCGATTATCAAAAACGATAATAAGAAACAACAAATATCCGATTATCAAAAACGATAATCAGAAACAACAAGTATCCGATTATCAAAAACGATAATCAGAAACAACAAATATCCGATTATCAAAAACGATGATCAGAAACAACAAATATCCGATTATCAAAAACGATAATCAGAAACAACAAATGTCCGATTATCAAAAACGATAATCAGAAACATCAAATATCCGATTATCAAAATCGATAATCAGAAACAAAAAATATCCGATTATCAAAAACGATAATCAGAAACAACAAATATCCGATTATCAAAAACGATAATCAGAAACAACAAATATCCGATTATCAAAAACGATAATCAGAAACAACAAATATCTCATTATCAAAAACGATAATCAGAAACATCAAATATCTAATTATCAAAACGATAATCAGAAACAACAAATATTTAATTATCAAAAACGATAATCAGAACTCATATCAACAAATATCTAATTACCTGCAGATAATTAGATTCAACAAATATCTTGAAATCAATAAAGATACTCTAGAAAATCAACATGAATGGTTGGATCGATCCCATCAGATGGCGAGTTTTAGCTACGCCGCACGTGCATCTCAGAGTGGCCGAAGCCTACCAAGTACTATAAATTTTGGCGCCCATCAGATGACCCGAAGGTCCAGTAGAGTGACCCGAAGGTCTAGTACTGGTAATTGACCCGAAGGTCCAGCAGAGTGGCACGAAAGCCCAACAAATGACCCGGAGGTCCAGCAGAGTGGCTCGAAAGCACACGAAAATCATCAGATATTCAATTAACGAGTCCGGAATTAACCGAAATAGCAAACGCACATGTCCCATACCACGTGTTTTACTAAATCGTTTGATTCACTTCATCGTTTCCTTGAAAGTGCAAAATTGTATATTCAAAAATAACATTTCACATTCTCAAACGGACAAGTCCGGAATTAAGCGAATAAGTAAAAGAAAGGGGTCATAATCCTCGATTTTGCTGAAACGTTTAAGTCGCTTCCTCATTCTTTTGAAAACGCGAACTACAAAACTTCTGTAAATAATTTTTATTTTTTATTTAATAACAATTTACATTCTCAAACGAACAAGTCCAGAATTAACCGAATCAGTAAAAGAAAGGGGTCATAGTCCTCGATTTTCCTGAATCGTTTAAGTCGCTTTCTCATTCTTTTGAAAACATAAACTGAAAAACTTTTGAAAACAATTTTTATTTATAAAACAATTTGGAAACCCGTGCTCAAAACAGCAATATCAGTAACAATTTCAATAAGGAAATTGTACTTCTCAAAACACCGTAAAAACGGATCTCAAAATCAGCATTGCGGAATAACCGCTTGAAAATCCACTTTAAAATTGACGGTTACTGAAGTCAATGCGACAGTACTTTTTAAACGTCAAAATCTCATCATAATAATTCGCATCAAAATATAATACCAGTGAATTTTCATTCATAAAAATGTCAACAAAACACCGTGCTTCAAAGATTTAGCATAGGTGTAAAAATCCCGTTATAAAGATAACGGCAACAAAATACGTTTCATAACCAAGCATCGGTTCAACGTAAAATTAATGTAGTAACGTGCAACTTAAATTTTGCACGTGTACTACAAAATGAAAAAAGAAATCATTCGAATATATCTGCAATGAAGATAATTTTAAAACAGCAAAAAACCAGTAAAATATGTGATTAGCATCAAAGAAAACCAGCATGAGTTTCAACAAATCAAAAACACTGGTTAACCAACATAATAAGATTTAATTCATTTTCGTATTTTGGTTTTTAAATCAAAATAATTATCAGCTGTACTCAGCGAAGCAGTTTCACTGTTTTCGCTGCGCACTCTGATAAACAGAATACAAATCAATCAAACCATCAAGACACAATTTTTCTTTTATTTAAAAAAAGATATTTAAAAGTTTCATATAATTTTCAAAACTTTAGTTTTGACTCGAAACACAAATAAAACATCGACAAATAGTTGTAACACATGTTCCATCCAAGTTATGTTTTATATTATGTCCATAAACCCCAAGCTCTGATACCAACTGTCATGCCCCACCTTTATGCTCGCAATAACAAAGAGTATTAAAAGAAATACTGTCAGTTATCACGAAGAATAAGGCTGGATAGGAGCGGCCATCCGTAGTTAGGCCTTACACTAGTATTGGTTACCTCGATAGGAGTGGTATATATTTTTATTTTTTCATCTCATATTTATTTACTCCCATCGATATACCCAATACTAGTGTAAGGCCTAACTACGGATGGCCGCTCCTATCCAGCCTTATTCTTCGTGATAACAGACAGTATTTCTTTTAATACTCTTTGTTATTGCGAGCATAAAGGTGGGGCGTGACACTTAGCATCCATCGCTCGTTCGATCGCATTTCGGTTTGGATTTGCCATTTTTGGTATAGGCTGTTTTTTTGCCTAGCAGAAGACTTTAGACGTCTGAAATCAATTTCAGACATCTGAAACCAAATCCGGATGTCTGGTTGAATAATCCAGACGTCTGGAAAGGGGTCTGGAAAAGGCAGAGGCTAAATCCAGACGTCTGAAACAAAATCCAGACGTCTGAAATCAAATTCAGACGTCTGGATGAAAATTCAGACGTCTGAAATGGCCCAGGAATTAAAAATAGAAGGGAGAAAACACATATACTTCCAGAACCGAGGGCCAGACATCTGAGAACACCTAACAGACGTCTGAAACTGTTTAGTTTGCCTATTTTGGCTATTTTTGAGTAAATTTCCAAGGTTTATCGATTTTTGTTGATCCGGTTAGTTGTTATCACTTATTATCGACTATGATGACTTCTTTTTATGGATTTTTGGAAATATCCATTTTAATGGATTTGGTATCGATTTCTTTGGATTTGATTCACGTCTTCAAATGTGAATTTTTATGATTGATTGTTTCTACAATCAATTCTATGATTTGTCACTTTAAAATATAAAGGTTTTCTATACTAGTAGTAAATATCAAAATTCTTTCATCAAAACGATTTCAACTCTATTTTCAATACCAAACTCGTTTATAAAACCGTTTTCCAATCTACTAGTATAAACAAACTTTTACCTCACTCGTATGAGAAATCTAATTAAACGACCTAGTAAAACGAGTGGTATGAAACGCTTGCGTTTACTTCATCGGTTAATTCTTGGACTTGTTCGATTGAATCTCTTGTGACAATTTTCTAGTGAAGATCTACAGTTTGTTCGTAAATATTTAAGTTAAGCAAGTGGTTATGGGACATGAAGCTAAACTCATATATTTACTAGCTTAGTGTGATTGACACTTCTTGATGTTCAATGAAGATCATTCCTGTGATTTAGACTAGCAATGTGCGATTTCTTTTTGATTCATTGGATGTACCGTTTGTACTACATCAATGTCTTTGCTTTTAGATTCATTGGATGTACCGTTTGTACTACATCAATGTCTTTGCTTTTTGATTCATTGGATGTACCGTTTGTACTACATCAATGTCGTTGCTTCTTGATTCATTGGATGTACCGTTTATACTACATCAATGTCTTTGCTTCTTGATTCATTGGATGTACCGTTTGTACTACATCAATGTCTTTGCTTTTAAATTCATTGGATGTACCGTTTGTACTACATCAATGTCTTTGCTTTTTGATTCATTGTATGTACCGTTTGTACTACATCAATGTCTTTGCTTCTTGATTCATTGGACGTACCGTTTGTACTACATCAATGTCTTTGCTTTTAGATTCATTGGATGTACCGTTTGTACTACATCATTGTCTTTGCTTTTTGATTCATTGGATGTACCATTTGTACTACATCAATGTCTTTGCTTTTTGATTCATTGGATGTACCGTTTGTACTACATCAATGTCTTTGCTTCTTGATTCATTGGATGTACCGTTTGTACTACATCAATGTCTTTGCTTGTAGATTCATTGGATGTACCGTTTGTACTACATCAATGTCTTTGCTTTTTGATTCATTGGAAGTACCATTTGTACTACATCAATGTCTTTGCTTTTTGATTCATTGGATGTACCGTTTGTACTACATCAATGTCTTTGCTTCTTGATTCATTAGATGTACCGTTTGTACTACATCAATGTATTTGCTGTTAGATTCATTGGATGTACCGTTTGTACTACATCAATGTCTTTGCTTTTAGATTCATTGGATGTACCATTTGCACTACATCAATGTCTTGGCCAATCCTTTTAGTTTGATTTCTGAATTTCTATTTGATGATTTTTGGAATTTATGTTTCACCACCTTTCTCAGTTGGCATTGATATGCATGTCATTTATTGTGGCTTGGTGAATTAAATAAAGGATATGACATTCTATTTGATGCTATGAGATTCTTGAGATATTGTATGACTTTTGTGGATTTTCTAATGTATACTTGTCGTGGTACGACATTTTTAGTTATCATATGTCTTTTTATTATATCTCTTCTTATATCTCATTTTAACTGATAATTGTAGCTTGATTGATCCATTTATTATTTTCTTCTTAAATAATACTCGGGTCAGACTGAAATTTCACAGGTGCTTCTGCTTGACTCCTTACCGGACCATCATCTGACTTTTGGCTAACTACTTAGATTAGTAGTTTTTGTTGTATACATTTGAGATACAGAATCTATGATGTATACTTATTCTTTTGTCTAGCACTTGTATCTATTCTTTTTGATATTGTGGATCTTATTTGACCACTACTTTGATGTACACTTTCATGTGTTATATTCATATCTATTTCCGCCTTTGTGATATGAATTATCTGTGACTGATTTGTGTTATGTTTATTTCTATATTTGTTTCTGAAGACCTTTATAGCCACTGTGCAGTAGCTTTGAGTTTGTGTCGGTATGTCGGATTTCCTCTTGAGATGAAAAGTTATATTTTTATCCGGCATATCGGTACTCGCACAAAGCAATTATGCAGATGGTCGCTCCTCAACAGCCTTATTCTCCGTGCTAGTCGACAGCATTACTCCGTAGTGTTCTTGGATAGCGTGGGCATAGAGGTGGGGCGTCACAGGTTGGTATCGGAGCCAAACTTCGAAAAAATGTAGAATAATCTAGCAAGGATCATGTCCTAAGTCTTTCGTAGGAGTTGTGCCTTAGGATTTATTCGAGTCTTCGTACCGTTCTATCCTACTTTCTTTTATGATTCCTTGTTTTATCTATCAAGATTGCTTGATATTTATTTTGAGAATAACTTTTTCCTCTTCTTTCTTTCTTTCTTAAAGAAGAGAAATGGTTAGACCAGGCCGTCCCAGCATCGGTCAATCTAGTGCTACTCCCCAGGATGGAGTATTTATGTCTGCCCAGCAGCTTCTTGATCTAGTAAAGAATGCTCAAGCTGTCGGTCCCATTCCAGAGCCTACTCATCCTAGATCCGGTTTTGCACGCTTGTGTAGAGACTATACCGATTTGGGTGGAAGGCCATTCAGGGGATCCGAGAGTGTTATAGAAATTCAAGCTTGGCTCAAATCATACGATCGCATCTTTTCTCGCATGAACCTTATTGATCTACATCGAGTCCATGTGGCTTCTAGTATGCTCCAAGAAAGAGCATTAGATTGGTATGAGCTTTTAATTTATGAAATCATTGAAGCGGATCTCACTTGGGAGCAATTCCGAGAAAGGTTCGAATTGAAATTTGTGCCGGAGGCCGAAAAAGTAACTTTGGCCCTGCGTTTTATTGACCTTGTTCAAGGTGAATCTTCTGTGACAGACTATGTCGCATCTTTCAAATCTCTTTCCAAATACGGGGTTGAATACATTAATACCCCATTGAAGAAAAATCAGAGATTTGTCTATGGCTTGAATAAGAATCTTAAGAAGCCATTACATCTGAAACTTGAGGTTTCATTCGATCAGCTTATTGATATCGCTCTTCATCTTGAAGAGGCCGATAATGAAGGTGATGTTGAAGTTGTGCGTGCCCAACAGAACATCGACAATAATTTGAAGAGGCCTATCAAATTTAAAGGCCCCAATTCTAATAAGAAAGGGACGGCAGCAAAGACTCCTACCTCTAGTCGTGGCCAATGCTACAATTGTGGTTCCACGGACCATTATGCAAGGGAGTGTCCGAAATCCCTCTTTTGTCGTTATTGCAAAGGTTCGGGTCATCTTTTATCTTCGTGTCCTAGGCTTCCTAACAAGAGAGAGGGAAAGCTACAAGCCCCTAGAAACTCTTCTCTCGGTCAAGGTATTTTTCATTCAATCCTTGATGGCATTATTTATTTCATGACCTTCTTATTCGAGTTCTTTTGATATGGGTTTCATCTCATTATTTTTATATCAAAAGAACTTGTCGATTCTTTTTCTTTGAATATTTTGGGCTTGATGACTTCTTTGAGGATTGTGAATCCGGATGGTAGATCCGCAACACTCAATTTGTCTTTATTGATGTCAAAATTATTTTATGTGATTTTTCTGTCCGAGTCGATTTTCACTTAGGCTTCGGAATTTACTTCTGTAAGGATTGGCTTAATTATTATGAGGCCATATCCTTTGTCCCGTGTGGACTATTCATCTTTGACATCTTCAATCTGTTAAGCAGATTTCTATTTTTCCTTTGTGATTTAGATTCCGACTTGATGGCATCATTTTATTCCTTAAGCCCACTTATAGGGAAAGTGTTATTTCTTTCATTCATGTAGTTTGAGAAATTTTCTGGCATTTTTGAGCTTGTCTTAGGATTATCACCTAAGTAATCTTTTGTGTGGTGCTAAGGTCTTTTCAGTTTGATCTTACCACCGGTTTTCATTTGCTACAAGTTGCGGAAGTTAGCATTCCACTTACCGCATTCCGCACTTGTTATGATTCCTATGAATGAATTATTATGTCATTCAGTTTGTCCAGCTTATTTCATCCATTTTAGGTATCGAGCATTCTATCGAATATCTCGATGATTCCATTTTTTTGCATTTATTGGTTTTGGGTGAAAATAGCAATTTAAAATTTTGCAAAATCTTTTTAATAAGATTTATTTAGAAGTATAACTGGATTTTTGTTCTTAAAACGAACAAAGAATATTCTTAGAAGTTTTTGAGAAACTTACTTATCCTATAGAATATGATTTTGTGATTGTATTGCCCATTTAGTGTTTTAAGAATTCTAGTCGATGTGCTTGATCAGCGTTATCGATAAGAATCTCCTAAACGCTTTGATGGGACAGTTAGACACGATATATTGACTTGTAAAAATGTAAATTTTTGTAGAAAGATTATTACATAAAAATAAAAATGTAATTTTGAAAGTTTTAACTTTTCGGGAAAGAGGATTATTTAAAAGAACTCTTCCTTTCGATACTCTTATTCTTGTGATTCCTAAAGGGGAACCAAGATTTTGCTATTTGTACCGATACTAGTCGTATTGGTTTGGATGCCATTCTCTTGCAAAGGAGAACGTTCTATCACTTGTGCTTCTAAATCATTATAGCTTATCGTGACTAGATATGCCACTAATGATCTAGTGCTCGTGGCTATTATTTTTACTTTTGGAATTTGGCATCATCATATTCGGATGAGAAATTTGTTCTCTAGCTCGATCATAAATCTTTGGAATATTTATTTTCTCATAAGGAATTTCATGTCGACTCGAGTTCCTGGCATCTTATGATCTTGATATTTTGGAAATCGTGTTGCCAATGCGCTTTGTCGTAGGCAACAAGTTGTTGATTCTTTGATGTTGTCTGAATGGAATTATCTTTTTATCAAGTTCATCAAACGTTTTGATATACTTCGTTTTATTGAGCTTTATCTCATTTTTTTATGGACCAGCGTCCGATGTTCTTTTGTGGTGTTCGGTTCATCGGATGTACTCTTATTATACTACATCGATGTTCCGTCTTATCTGGATCAATGGATGTACCATCATTATACTACATCGTTGTTTCGGTTTATCGGTTCATTGGATGTACCGTTTTTGTACTACGTCGGTGTTTCGAAATTATTCGGCCTTTGGTTCATTGGGCGTACCGTTTTTGTACTACGCTGATGTCCCAAATTATTTGAGTTTCTAGTTTTTCGGGCGTACTGTTATTATACTACGTCGTAGCACTAGCTCAATTTTCTGATATTCATGACGTTTTCTCACGTCTTTCTACTACGGAAATGCCTTAGGGATTCCGATTCTTATTCTTGAGCCTGGTGTTATTGAGGGGATTGAAATTTCACCAAATTTAACTTTTGAGCAACATTCCATTCGCATCATTGCTTCGGAGGTTGAGCGCCTTCGGAATAAAGATATTCTTCTTGTGAGAGTTCAATGGTTCTCAAATCTTAGGGATTACTCTTGGGAATCTAGAGAATTCATCAAGCGATCCCATTCGTGCTAACTCTTTCGTGCTCTTTATGGTAAACTTCTTATTTCAATTTTTTTTTTGTTGATATGCTTTTATGGTTGTTACTCTTTATTTTCTTCTTAGGTTGTAACATCCCGAAATTTTTAACAATATCAATTTAATAATCTGTAGTTAAAATTAAATTGATATTGATAATTGGTTAATAATTATTCAGATAAATTTAATAATCTTCTTCAATTAATATTTAAATTGGTTATTTTATATTTTAAATAATAAATTGATTTCTATTTTACAATATAAATATATGGTTTATATTTTAAATAAATTGGTTTTGTTTTAAATTTAGAATAAATTCAATAAAATGTTTTATGACTTAATAAAATGAATATTTTGTAAAATGATTTTTATTTAATAAGGAGATATGTATAAAAACAATATTTATATTGTATTGTCTTTATAAATAAATTTTGAATAAGATTTGTAATGTTTATTTCAAATTGAATTTATATGTATAACTTGATTTGAAAAATATTTGATTTTGAATTTAGTTGAATTTAAATTTAAAAGGTGTAAAATTTTATATTGTTTGATTGTCTTAATTTTTAATATGTATAAATTAATTTGTAAAACATTGTTGTTCTTATTTCTTAATAAATTCATACACATATTAATATAAACTAACAAATTCAATTTAAGCTAATATAACATACATTTGTAATTAGTATTAACTACTTTTAAGGTTAACATGTGTTGCATTTTTAAAAGAGTAAATTGACAAGTGTTGAAATAATAGACAAGTGTTAAAATTAGTTTAAATCTTTCTTTTATTTCATAAATCTGAAATACATTTAGTTTAAACTTACATCTTCATTTCCATATTGCATTTGCATTTTCTCAAATCCAAAGAAATCTGCATATAGCAATCCACAATCAAAATTCTGCATATACAAACTCCTCATCAAATTCACCTGCATATCTAAAAATCTGCATTCACAAATGCATATAAAATTCAACAACAAATCTGCATATCCCAAACTCATATTCAAATCTGCATTCTCAAAAATCCTTCATCTGCAAATCTCAAATCAAAGAACCTGCATACTCCACCAAAGATCAACTCAGCATCATCTATTTCCTACATGCAAGTGATTAGGCTGTGATCATGGGCATTTCATCAGGAGTTCAACTCAGTTTAGAAAATCAGAGGAAGTACACCTACATTTTTAAAAGTCTGCATATTAATTCAACATGAAGCAAGGATCCAATCTGCATTCTTTTCTACAGAGTTTCAAAAAGACAATTGAGCTCTGCATTAACAGGTGAGTAACAAATAAAATCTTAAACTATATTTGGGTTGCTTGACTAAATGTTTGAGATAAAGTTATGTTTGTGTGCTCATGAAATGTCTATTGCAATTATGATTCTTTATGCATGTTAATTTTGCTGTGATGTGTTCCCAGAGTCACACCCTATTTAGAAAGAATCTTTTACCAATTGATTTAGTTTGAGATTTTATATCTGTGTTTTAGAATAATTAAAGGAGTTTGTTTATCAGAGATTAGAATTCAACTTTATAAAGTAATGTGACTTATTTTCTTAAGTTTAGGTTTAAAATTTTAGGAGAATTAAAATACAGTGAGTTATCTCTGTAAACATAAGTAACACCCCTGCATGTTGATCTTGATCAAAAACAGATCATATTAATACTTATATCCAGTTTCAGTAACTAAAAGCCCTTACTGGAAATTGTTTTTTTTCTTAAAATCAAGTATTAGAATTTTAGAGTATAGTCCATTTGCAGTTTGTTCTTGAGAAAAAAAAATGTGAGTAAATTCTTTCAATTTGTGATTTAAGATAACTCAGGATCTTTCGGAGTTATAAAGGAAGGATCATAGGTCCATATAAAAATATGAAATGAGAATAAAGATTATTAGATTGGTTCCAGATTTGATCTTTAGAATTGAACCCTAGTTTTAGTAAGGGTTAAAGATTTGGCCTGTGAGGAGAGATAGATGGATCGAGTGTGCTAGTTTTTGATGAATGGGTAGTTGGTGTGATGAGTAGCTCGAGGGCGGAGGAGTGGATCTGCAAGTTATCGGAGCAAGGTGAAATGACCGTTGACAGGTTTTGACAAAAACCTATTTTTCTGTTTTACAGGTTTGTATATTGGGGTTTTGGATGTTGCGGGGTAGTCAGTAATTGGCTCGAAGTAAGTGGATATATGACTCGAAGCAGGCAATCTTTTAACCCGAAGCAAAAATTTTGTTTTCTCGGGTCAACCTGTAGTTTACAGTTACACAGTAAACTGTGTTTGTTTTTATAATTTGGGTTTTAAACTTTTAAAATCTGGGGTTTCAAATTTAAAAATCTGTAGTTATAGGTTTTAAATAAAGTTTAGGTTTAAATTTTAATTCAAGTTTGAATTAATAATTTGAATTTAAATTTCAGGTTTTGAGTTGAAAACTGTTTTTTTTTGTGACGCCCCACCTCTATGCTCGCAATAACAAAGAGTATTAAAAGAAATATTGTCTGTTAGCACGAAGAATAAGGCTGGATAGGAGCGGCCATCCGTAGTTAGGCCTTACACTAGTATTGGTTATCTCGATAGGAGTGGTATATATTTTTATTTTTCATCTCATATTTATTTACTCCCATCGACATACCCAATTCTAGTATAAAACGAACTACTATGGTTCATAATAGTTTAGGACAATATATATAATAATAACACAGATAAAGTAAATGCGGAACACAGATATGACAGGAAGTCTCATATATATATAACTGATGTCAGTTGATATACATGTGATATAATACATATGATACAACTACAACTGTCGACTCTGGAAGTTACATATACAAGTACATTATCGTGAATAATATACATGAATTTACAACATCCTATTCAATGACAACATTTACTCCAAAAATATGAGAAGACTTCGTAACTCTAGAAGCAACCCAAAGTAAGATATCAACAACCTATAAATACTCGGTCTGAGCCGAGTATTAAATTCAAAAGAAAATAATACACGGGTCAGTCTAATTCAATCTCAGTTATTAGTGTACAGAAGCAATAATAATTAAATATGAATAGATGACAGTCAAAGTAAATTCCGTCTGTTCAACCCTTCTAGAAGAGAATTGGATAACGGTAAATATAACACGTAATAGTGTTAAACAACAAATCAGCAGATTCAAAATATCAACAAAGATGAATGAAAAGAATATCAATGTAGATATATTTAAAAGAAAACATCAGAATTGCCTAATTGGCAATTAACACAAAATCTGATTATTTAAATAAATAATTAGAAACTCATAATCTAATTATCAAATAGATAATTAGACAACAACAAAATGATTAAATCAAACCAAATCAGAATACAACATCAAAATATTGAATAGACAACATAAAACAATTTCATCAACTGAAATCAATCAATTTAAAACGTTAGATTCTGTATTGGCTGCAGTACACGCACGCGTGCACTGCCTCGCCAATACGGCATATGTAATACGCAAAAGATCAATGGTCCAAAAGTAAAAGAAAAATCGATTAAAATCAATACTGCGTGGCTGCAGTTCACGCTTGCGTGCACTGCCTTGCCACTACAGTGATGATGTATCCAACGAATACCGTGTGGCTGCAATTCACGCTTGCGTGCACTGCCTTGCCACTACGGTGATATATACACAATGAAAATTCACAACCAAACACAAGGCCAAACCAAAGCGTCTAAGCTGGATTCAACTCAAGTGTATTCAAATGAAATGGCCGATACGAAAATCAAACATCGACCATAGTTCAAATCAGAGACTGCACAAATGAACCTGCAGTAAGAGGATGGCAACATGCAGTCCATAGTTTCGCAATTTAAAGATGTGCACAAGTCTACTAGGAGTGCACTTGACGTATGCAAACTTCCCAACTCGAAGAAGCAAACAAAGATATGGATAGAACCAAACAGCACTTCAAGGCACAGTGCAGTGGTATAAACATCACCCTGAACTGGCAGCGGGACAAAATAAAAGGGTAGCGACAACTCAGAATAATGACCAGGTAATAAGAAGTACACAACCTGAACCAACAGAGCATGGAGGCTCAAATGATCAAATGCACATGGCAGTAATGAGTCGACTGGATGCAACATAAACCAACAATGTGAAAAAGGCTCGAACACATGTTAGTACACAAATCAAACTACAATGAACTAATGGATGGAACAAGGGCATCTAATATGGTTAAGAACTGATACAAGAGACTACATGAAATACATGAAGGCCATGCTCAAACAACTGCAACAATGTACAGTGAAGTGAAGTGGGTAGTGTACTCAATACAACGTGAAGTGCAACAATGTAGAAGACTACTGCACCTAGAACATGGCACAAATGAAATAGTGCAATAGCAATGGTTCAACACTATGCTAATATGATCACATGAATATGCAACAGTAACTGAAGTGGATAACATGCCTCAAGCAACAGTAAAATGAGTTGGATAGCATGTCTCAAGCAAAGGACAGTACGACCCAAAATCAAGTTGCAATAAATCAAATAGGAATTGCAACAACGGGAAGTGGCAGTCATGCCAATGTCACCAAGTAAAGTCAGGAGGAAGGCTTTAATATTTTGGGATCAAATGCATAATGGCCGAAGCCACAATGTAGTAATGTGAATGGACAAGATTCAAGTATAATACTCATGTCTATAGAGTTTAATGCAACATGAAGATATAAACCAACTAGTATGTATACAACTAGACTACACTGAAATTACAATGCAACTTAATTTAAATCAAGTGCACAGAACAACATTGTGACCACAGTGAACACACTTAAGGCAGCGCGTAATTCATGTGAAAGACTGCAGTGCTGTGGTCAAAACCAAATAAACATTCGAATTCCAAAATCAAATATCAACAGTTTCGAACTAAATAAAGACCGTAGTCAACATTAAAGTAAATTGCAAAAATCAAGTAGATTCTCCTCCAAAAGTATTTTCACAAAAATCAAGTTTGCAGTCCAACAACATCTACATCGCAAAATTAAGCAGCTCAAGTCAATCAAGTGTTCAAAACCAAGCTAAATTAAATCCTCAAAAGTCATCAACATTCAAATGAAATTAGTCGAAGTGCGAGTTGAAGAAGATGTGAGTGAAAAAGTTCACTCACCTTATTCGAAGAACCCGGATCCATCAAAATCGAGTTCGATTGAGGAGAAGAAGCCGCGCACAAACTTCACAAAGTAGGCAATCGAAACGCTAACCCTTAATCCAAGCGGCGACTTCGAAGACCAAATCTCTGAGCTAAAAGGGACGAACGAGAAGACAGAGCAGCCATATTTTTTTTTGTTTTAGGTCTAGGGTTTTCGAATGAGAAGTAAAGAGGGACGGGTCGAATTGAATTAAAGAAAGGAATGGCATCGAACATAAACATGGGCCGATATTAAAATTTTAAAGCCCGTAATCTCTTAACAAAATTTTTTTTAAACGAATTTCAACCCAAAATAAAAACTCCAAACAGCAATTAACAACCAATATTGATCGTCAAACAACGATAATTAATTGTTGTAAAACCCAGGGTTGTTACAGACTCCCCTCCTTATAAAAATTGCTTCCCCGCAGTTTTCATAATTAAAGGCGTCAATAACAATTATTTTTCTAACATAAACTGGTTAAGCTAGAAAAATAAAGGTCAGGAACACAAACGCCAAAGAAATCTTTTAATTGCACGAAAGAAATTCACAAATTCTCAACAAAACCTAATTATCAAGTAGACCACCAGAAAACAACAAAACTGAATAAGCGCAATCATCAACAATATTCAATTATCAATAACGATAATCAAACCTCAAATCAACAAATATTCGATTATCAAAAACGATAATCAAATCCCAAATCAACAAATATTTGATTATCAAAAACGATAATCAAATCAACAAATATTCGATTATCAAGAACGATAATCAAATCTCAAATCAACAAATATTTGATTATCAAAAACGATAATCAAATCAACAAATATTCGATCATCAAGAACGATAATCAAATCTCAAATCAACAAATATTCGATTATCAAAAACGATAATCAAATCAACAATTATTCGATTATCAAAAACGATAATCAAATCTCAAATCAACAATTATTTGATTATCAAAAAGGATAATCAAATCTCAAATCAACAATTATTCGATTATCAAAATGATAATCAAATCAACAATTATTCGATTATCAAAAACGATAATCAATTCTCAAATCAAAAAATATTCGATTATCAAAAACGATAATCAAATCTCAAATATTCGATTCTCAAAAACAATAATCAAATCACAAATCAACAAATATTCGATTATCAAAAACGATAATCAAATCAACAAATATTCGATTATCAAAAACGATAATCAAATCTCAAATCAACAAATATTCGATTATCTAAAACGATAATCAAATCTCAAATTAACAATTATTCGATTATCAAAAACGATAATCAAATCTCAAATATTCGATTATCAAAAACGATAATCAAATCAACAAATATTCGATTATAAAAAACGATAATCAAATTAACAAATATTCGATTATCAAAAATGATAATCAGAACTCATATCAACAAATATCCAATTACCTGCAGATAATTGGAAACAACAAATATCTAGAAATCAATAAAGATGACTAGAAAATCAACATAAAAGGTTGGATCGATCCCATCAGATGGCGAGTTTTAGCTACGCCGCACGTGCATCAACATATGGCCGAAGCCTACCAAGTACCCAACATAATTTTGGCGCCCAACATATGACCCGAAGTCCAACATAGTGGCTCGAAAGCACACGAAAATCATCATATATTCAATTAACGAGTCCGGAATTAACCGAAATACCAAACGCACATGTCCCATACCACGTGTTTTACTAAATCGTTTGATTCTCTTCATCGTTTCCTTGAACGTGTAAAATCATCAAAATCATCAAACAGCAAATGTTTCAATTAACGAGTCCGGAATTAACCGAAATAGTAAAAGTGTGATTCCATACTCCGCACTTTTGCTACATCGTTTAAATCTCTTCATCGTTTCCTTAAAAGTGCAAATTGTGTATTCCAAAAATAACATTTCACATTCTCAAACGGACAAGTCCGGAATTAAGCGAATCAGTAAAAGAAAGGGGTCATAATCCTCGATTTTTCTGAAACGTTTAAGTCACTTTCTCATTCTTCTGAAAACGCAAACTGTAAAAATTCTGAAAACAGTTTCATTTATTTCATAAAAGTAATAATTTACATTCTCAAACGAACAAGTCCGGAATTAAGCGAATCAGTAAAAGAAAGGGTTCATAGTCCTCGATTTTGCTGAATCGTTTAAATCGCTTCCTCATTCTTTTGAAAGCATAAACTATAAAAATTTTGAAAAACAATTTTATTTTTTTAAAATGATATGAAATCCGTGATAAAAACAGCAACATTAGTGACAATTTCAATAAGAAAATTATACTTCTCAAAACACCGTAGAAACGGATCTCAAAATCAGCATTGCGGGATAACCGCTTGAAAATCCACTTTAAAATTTGACGGTTACTGAAGTCAAAGCGACAGTAAATTTTAAACGTCAAAATCTCATCAAAATGATTCACATCGAAATACAATATCAGTGAATTTTCATTCATTAAAATGTCAACAAAACACCTTGCTTCAAAATATAGCATTGGTGTAAAAATCCCGTTATAATAATAACGGCAACAAAATACGTTTCATAACCAAGCATCGGTTCAACGTAAAATTAATGCAGTAACGTGCAACATAAATTTGCACGTATACCGCAAAATGAACAAAGAAATCATTCTATTATGTCTTCAATAAAGATATTTTAAAACAGCAGAAATCTAATCAGATATGATTAGCATCAAAGAAAACCGACAAGAAGTTTCAACAAATCAAATCCACTGGTTAACAACATAATGAAATTAAATTCATTTTCATATTTTGATTTTTAAATCAAATTAATTATCAGCTGTACACAGCGAAGACAGTCTCATTGTTTCCGCTGCGCACTCTGGTAAACAGAACACAATCAATCAAATCATCAAAGCATAATTTCACTTTTATTTTTAATTAAAGATATTTAAAAATTTCATCAGAATTTTAAAACTTTAGTTTTGACTCAAAGCACATAAAACATCGACAAATAGTTGTAACACATGTTCCATCTAAGTTATGTTTTATATTATGTCCATAAACCCCAAGCTCTGGTACCAACTGTGACGCCCCACCTCTATGCTCGCAATAACAAAGAGTATTAAAAGAAATACTGTCTGTTATCACGAAGAATAAGGCTGGATAGGAGCGGCCATCCGTAGTTAGGCCTTACACTAGCGTTGGTTATCTCGATAGGAGTGGTATATATTTTTATTTTTCATCTCATATTTATTTACTCCCATCGACATACCCAATTCTAGTATAAAACGAACTACTATGGTTCATAATAGTTTAGGACAATATATATAATAATAACACAGATAAAGTAAATGCGGAACACAGATATGACAAGAAGTCTCATATATATATAACTGATGTCAGTTGATATACATGTGATATAATACATATGATACAACTACAACTGTCGACTCTGGAAGTTACATATACAAGTACATTATCGTGAATAATATACATGAATATACAACATCCTATTCAATGACAACATTTACTCCAAAAATATGAGAAGACTTCGTAACTCTAGCAGCAACCCAAAGTAAGATATCAACAACCTGTAAATACTCGGTCTGACCCGAGTATTAAATTCAAAAGAAAATAATACACGGGTCAGTCTAATTCAAACTCAGTTATTAGTGCATAGAAGCAATAATAATTAAATATGAATATATGACAGTCAAAGTAAATTCCGTCTGTCCAACCCTTCTAGAAGAGAATTGGATAACGGTAAATATAACACGTAATAGTGTTAAACAACAAATCAGCAGATTCAAAATATCAACAAAGATGAATGAAAAGAATATCAATGAAGATATATTTAAAAGAAAACATCAGAATTGCCTAATTGGCAATTAACACAAAATCTGATTATTTAAATAAATAATTAGAAACTCATAATCTAATTATCAAATAGATAATTAGACAACAACAAAATGATTAAATCAAACCAAATCAGAATACAACATCAAAATATTGAATAGACAACATAAAACAATTTCATCAATTGAAGTCAATCAATTTAAAACGTTAGATTCTGTATTGGCTGCAGTACACGCACGCGTGCACTGCCTCGCCAATACGGCATATGTAATACGCAAAAGATCAATGGTTCAAAAGTAAAAGAAAAATCGATTAAAATCAATAATGTGAGGCTGTAGTTCACGCTTGCGTGCACTGCCTTGCCACTACGGTGATGATGTATCCAACGAATACCGTGTGGCTGCAGTTCACGCTTGCGTGCGCTGCCTTGCCACTACGGTGATATGTACACAATGAAAATTCACAACCGAACACAAGGTCAAACCAAAGCGTCTAAGCTGGATTCAACTCAAGTGTATTCAAATGAAATGGCCGATACGAAAATCAAACATCGACCATAGTTCAAATCAGAGACTGCACAAATGAACCTGCAGTAAGGGGATGGCAACATGCAGTCCATAGTTTCACAATTTAAAGATGTGCACAAGTCTACTAGGAGTGCACTTGACGTATGCAAACTGCCCAACTCGAAGAAGCAAACAAAGATATGGATAGAACCAAACAGCACTTCAAGGCACAGTGCAGTGGTATAAACATCACCCTGAACTGGCAGCGGGACAAAATACAAGGGTAGCGACAACTCAGAATAATGACCAGGTAATAAGCAGTATACAACCTGAACCAACAGAGCACGGAGGCTCAAATGATCAAATGCACATGGAAGTAATGAGTCGACTGGATGCAACATAAACCAACAATGTGAAAAAGGCTCGAACACATGTTAGTACACAAATCAAACTACAATGAACTAATGGATGGAATAAGGGCATCTAATATGGTTAAGAACTGATACAAGAGACTACATGAAATACATGAAGGCCATGCTCAAACAACTGCAACAATGTACAGTGAAGTGAAGTGGGTAGTGTACTCAATACAACGTGAAGTGCAACAATGTAGAAGACTACTGCACCTAGAACATGGCACAAATGAAATAGTGCAATAGCAATGGTTCAACACTATGCTAATATGATCGCATGAATATGCAACAGTAACTGAAGTGGATAGCATGCCTCAAGCAACAGTAAAATGAGTTGGATAGCATGTCTCAAGCAAAGGACAGTACGACCCAAAATCAAGTTGCAATAAATCAAATAGGAATTGCAACAACGGGAAGTGGCAGTCATGCCAATGTCACCAAGTAAAGTCAGGAGGAAGGCTTTAATATTTTGGGATCAAATGCATAATGGCCGAAGCCACAATGTAGTAATGTGAATGGACAAGATTCAAGTATAATACTCATGTCTACAGAGTTTAATGCAACATGAAGATATAAACCAACTAGTATGTATACAACTAGACCACACTGAAATTACAATTCAACTTAATTTAAATCAAGTGCACAGAACAACATTGTGACCACAGTGAACACACTTAAGGCAGCGCGTAATTCATGTGAAAGACTGCAGTGTTGTGGTCAAAACCAAATAAACATTCGAATTCCAAAATCAAATATCAACAGTTTCGAACTAAATAAAGACCGTAGTCAACATTAAAGCAAATTGCAAAAATCAAGTAGATTCTCCTCCAAAAGTATTTTCACAAAAATCAAGTTTGCAGTCGAACAACATCTACATCGCAAAATTAAGCAGCTCAAGTCAATCAAGTGTTCAAAACCAAGCTAAATTAAAGCCTCAAAAGTCATCAACATTCAAATGAAATTAGTCGAAATGCGAGTTGAAGAAGATGTGAGTGAAAAAGTTCACTCACCTTATTCGAAGAACCCGGATCCATCAAAATCGAGTTCGATTGAGGAGAAGAAGCCGCGCACAAACTTCACAAAGTAGGCAATCGAAACGCTAACCCTTAATCCAAGCGGCGACTTCGAAGACCAAATCTCTGAGCTAAAAGGGACGAACGAGAAGACAGAGCCGCCATATTTGTTTTTCGTTTTAGGTCTAGGGTTTTCGAATGAGAAGTAAAGAGGGACGGGTCGAATTGAATTAAAGAAAGGAACGACATCGAACATAAACATGGGCCGATATTAAAATTTTAAAGCCCGTAATCTCTTAACAAAATTTTTTTAAACGAATTTCAACCCAAAATAAAAACTCCAAACAGCAATTAACAACCAATATTGATCGTCAAACAACGATAATTAATTGTTGTAAAACCCAGGGTTGTTACATTTTTTCTGTTTTCTTTAAATCTGAGTTTTGAAGTTTAAAATCTGGGTTTTAAACATTTGAAATTCTGCAGATTTAGTTAAGTAAGGATTAAGTATAAATTCAAATGTAAGTTTGAATTTTAGATTCAAATTTAAATCCCAGATTTTGAAATAAAAGTTTAAATTCTTAACTTAATTAATTATTTCAATTTGGTAAATAGTTGAAATTTTAAATAATGAAGTTTTAAAATATGAAGCAAGATTTAAAGATAGATTTTAAAACTGGAAATCTGAGTTTGAAATGAAGTTCAGTTTCAAATTTAAAGAAGATTTAAATTTGTAAGATTTAAAACATAAATGATTTGAAACTTCTAAAATTTTGAAATAAATTTAACTTCAAATTCTTATGATTGCATTCTTAAGTCAAACTTTTGTTTTGACTTGTAATTTTAAATAAGTTTCAAATTATTTAAAATTTGATAAGTTTTAAACTTGAATTGAAATTGAAATTTAAAAGTAATTTCATAAGTACTTTGTCTAGAATTAAATTGTTTTAAACATAATTAAGTTATGTTTTATTTTGGAAAATTTGATTAAGATTTATGTTTTAAAATTAATTAACAGGTAATTAAGATTAATCAATTAATTTAATTTGGAATTAATAATTGATTAATGATTAATCAATTTAGAATTAAGATCATTAATTAAGTTATTAATTAATGATAAATGAATATTAATTATGTGATTAAGTTTTAATCAAGGTTAATTAGTTTAATAATTAACTTTAATTAATGAATGATTAAAGATATATATTTTTTTAATGTAATTAATTTAAGTTTATTAATTTATAAAATAATTTGAGGACGGTTAATGAAGGTCATTAACCAGGATTATTTAACAATTAATTAATGTAGTTAATTTTTATATAATTAATTGGATTAATTAATTTAATAATAATCAATTGTAAATGGTCTGAGTATAGTTACTTAGTAAAGTAATTAAGAAATTAATTATTTAATGTAATTAATTTAATTTAATGAGATTGTTTCTTTTTAATTAATTTAGTTTAATTAATTATAAACACTTGAGTTTTATAAATAATTACTTTATAAAGTTTTGGAAATTACTTAGCTAAGTAATTGTTTAATAATTACAGATTGTAATTAAGGAGATGTTTAAGTATGAGATAATTTGGATTAATTATTTAGTAATTAATCAAGGGATTAATTATTAAATAAAATTAAGGATAATTAATTTGGTTTAATATAGTAATTAAGTTAGTTAATTACTTGGAGTAATTAATTTAAGAAATAATTAAGGATCATTAATTATTTTAATTAATGATGTAATTAAAGATTGATTAATTATGATTAATTAATCAATAATAGGTAATTAAAGGTAATTAATTAATGTAATTAATTAAGGATTAAGATAATTAATTATGATTAATTAATTAATTGAAGTAATTAAAGGTTAATTACTGAGGATAATTAATTTGTGAAATTAATTAACGATAATTACATGAATGTAATTGAGAATAATTAATCAAGAGTGATTAATTAAGATGATTTATTTTGAATGATTAATTGATTATAGTCAATTAAATGATCAAGTAAGCAAGATTTGTATTGATGAAGAAATTAATTTAATTCATTTTAAATTAATTAAAGATGGGTAATTAATTTAATTTATTTTAAATTAATTTGAGCTAAAGATAGTTAATCTAATTCATTATAAATTAATTATAGGATGATGAGTAAATCATTGCTTATGGATGAATTGTTGATCTTGATTGTCTTGGATGCTTTGTGATCTCAGTAATGAGATAAATGATATTGTGTGGTATGGATGTTTGATTGTATTGAGATGATACCGTAGGGTATCTATTGTGATGATATTATATGGAATATCTATTTGATATTGATGATGTGAATTACCTGTTATTTGATAATGTTGATTATCAGTTATGATTTATAAGTTATCTATCTATGTGTATATAGATACTGTAATTGAATTGTTTTAAAAACCTTTAAAACAACTTGGACCTTAAAAGACACGCTTTGGTTTTCGATGAGACAAGGATCGGGTTTCCATATTTGGATATCCGAAAACCACATCGATTCCAAATAACGTTAGGTCGTTAATCCAAGTGGAGCGAGTGAAGACTCGAGGTGTAAGGACTATGAGTCAGTATAACTCTGTGGGTGATTCCGTAATGAGTTGACGGAATTAGTTCTTATAGATTCGAGATGGTGGTTTAAAGTGCAAGGGTTATTGTCGTTAACTCTGAGGGTGATTCCAAAATGAGTGTAACGAGATAATGCCTTCGGTCTCGTTCGAACCCGGAAAGAACTTGTATGGATCGAATGCTTTCAGAACATCGTCAGGTGGACGATGAGAATTCTAAGTGATATGTCCTATAAAGGTAATCGTAGCCTCAAGCCTCATCAACCGGGAATGGCTAAAACAGGGGAGGTGTAGCAAAGCTTCGTGGGTCGCACCCACTGGAGAGCAAGATTGATCCCTGTCTAGAAGTTCCTTTATATTCGGCTGTGTGGGTGGTTGCTAGCTACAACCACGGGGTTGTCTTGTTCGGAACTATTCAGTAAGGAATAGGTCTGGCTTTGTGTTGCAGGGGGTCGGGAGTGATCCTTGGTACGTTGATCTAGGCCACGTACTGTTGAATATGCGCATATATGTTTTTGTTTGATGATAATAAACATATATATTCATTTAAATGTATTTGGTAATGTACTATTTTGTTTTTCATAGATTAAATAAATATTTGTTGAATAAAATAAATTACACAGAATTTGAATTTGAATTCAAACAGAACAAGTTACACAGATTTTGAATTCAAACAGAAATTTTATTCAAACAAATATTTATTACAATCTTGGATAGTACAAATTCATGCTCTCACTATACATATACATTTTTGATTACATCTCGATTACATCACAAATATTTTTTACATTGATAACCTCACTACATATCACTCACACTCGTATTTTGTCTTCAACTGCATTCCAGTTTGAATTCAGCATCTGAGAAATCTGCAAAAATATTCACTAACGCAGTAAAATTGAAAAAGAAATATTTTTGCAATATAAAATAAAATACGATTTTTGAAAATATGGTTTGCCCCAGTTATTTGGGTTGTTCGTCATCATTCACACTTGAATTCATCACAAAGTCGTGCACATAGATATTACAGGGACAGGTAATCATAAGTGGCTGCAATACACACGTGTACGTTCATACACGTGTGCACTGCCTCTCCAACTCGTGTGCGCAGTCAAAAAGAGCAAGTGTGCAAGCACAACTTCAACAAACAAGGCAATGCACTATGCAATGTACAACAAGTCCAGCAGCCCAAATGAACAACAAAGGGTCAAAACTCAATGCACATGAAACCAAAGGCCGAGCAATTGATATATGGTGGTGCAGTCAACAGCTACAAACTGCAACGTCAAGTTCAGACCAAACAGTCGAAGACATGAATGCAACAAAGTTCAAAAGTGCATCAAAGGCAGATCAATGTGGATAGCAACAGCAAAAAGGGACTGCAACAAACATGTATGCAGCATCAAGTCAGGCATGAAGAGAACAGAGTGAAGATGACATGTTCAACAAAGACCAAGTCAAAATGGAAGCAGTGATACAAGGTAAAGTGGCAACAAACATGAAATGAATCGAGTCAGTAAGGCAATGCACAAAGTAAGTAACAGTAAGAACAGAGACCATAGCAACTGCATAGCAACAGCAACAAGATCAAGTGACAACATAGAGCAGTCATAATGAAACTGCAGTGCAACTACAGTGAACACCACTGACCAGAATACAAATGAACAACCATCAAAGTGCAGTTGCAACATGAATGAAAAGACCAGACACTACAGCATGTACAAGTCAAATAATTCAGATCAACTAATCAACAGTGGACAACCAACTTGAGAATATACACGATCAAGACCAAATGCAAACTGCAGTAGTACACTTGAACAAAATGAACAAGTGGAGCATCTGTGTAAACTGGGCAAGTGTGTACAGAAGACAATGCCAACAACAAAGACCACAAAAGAAATGCCATCAGACATGACCAAAGAGAAGTAGTGCAAGCATATGAAATGAGAACTCAGTGATATATGCAACAAGTTCAGATAAACAAGCCAGAGCCACCAAAGTGCAGAGCAACTACAAAGTGGCAGCAGTTAAGATAGCATAGCAGAAACTACCAATGTACAACAATGCATCAGTAATCAAACTGCAAGACCTCAAGTGACATGGTGAAGCAGTATAAAACCAAAGTTACAAGCATACAAAATCATCAATACAATGCAGACACAAGTCAGTTGCAACATGAAACAAGACATGAAGACAGTTCGAAGAAGACTACAATATCAAGTACATGAAGACCAACGTCACAGTAAACATGCAGGTGAACAGAAGATAGTGAGCATATACTTTTGTATAAAATGCAAGGTTCAGGTCTACAGAATGGGGATGAACTTGACCGAGTACAGTATGCACAGAATGCAATTCGAAGTAATATAGCAGCAACTACAGGTAATCAACAAGTTGTTGCCGAATGAAAAAGTCAGCAATAAAATACCAGAGATTACAAGTAGACCAAGTCCAATTCGAGTTCATGAAAGTATCAAATTCGTATCATTATTCTTTGAAATAGTCAAAGTATCAAAAAGAGGAAAGTTTTAATGTCGTGTGAATCAAGCGAAATCGAACGCTAGGGAATAGAAGCCGTGCGCATCAAGTTGCAACAAAATTGGGAAAGTATCAAAGTGAATACGAACGAATCGATTGATTCGAATTCATATAAATACAAACCGATACTATCATCATCGGCATCGAGTTATAGAGTCAAGCAAATCATTAAAACCAGCAACGAGAAGAAATAACATACCGAATCATCAACAACTCGATCATCAGAGAACGAACTGTCAACGCAAATCGATTATCAGAGAACGAGCTGGCAACAAGAATCAATTATCAGAGAACAAGCGACGCAAGCCATCGGTCACAAGTCAGAGAATCGATCATCAGAACGAAGCCCTAATTCGAGAAAGAAGCCGAAGCCCTAATTCGACAAAGAGAGGCCGCATTTTTACTTCACAGTGGATCGGGTGAAAAATAACAAGGGTCGGCCTTGTTTATTTTCAAAGGGGATTTAGTTATTTAATTATTTAGGGTTTTAAATTAAAGGGGTTTTCTTATTTTATTTGAGCAAAAATTATGCATTCAAGTTCGTATTTTAATTTTTGCTCCTGCGGTTATTTTTGAAGTTGTTTTTTCTTTTCGAGTCGAAGAATTTGTAAATCACCACCTAGGGATTAGGTAGTGTCAGATTGTCTATTTAGAATTAGTTCAGTGAGCAGGGTGAGCGAGTTTGCAAAGCTCTATAGGCGGGAGCAGTGTTTGCGAGTGAGCGAAACTCTATAGGCGGGAGCAGGGTGTGCGAGTCTAGTAGAGTGTTTGTGAGCCGGAGCAAAAGGGTCTGCGAGTCTAGTAGAGTGTTTATAAGCGTGATACTGTTTAATTCTAATAGAAATCTGTGAATGCAGCAGTAGGCAGGGGTTGCCGAAGCTGGGTAAATTTTGTGTGTGATTTACTTTACTGCATATTTATTTCTGTAGTTTATTTCTGTGTTTAAATCGAGAAAATTTGCTATAACCCTATTCACGCCCCCCCCTCTAGGGTTAATCTAGATCCTACAAGTGGTATCGGAGCCTGGTATTTCTCTTTAATTCTAGAGTCATGAATCCGTCAAATAATGCTTTTTCTGAGGGGCAATCTATCATTAGGCCACCCATGTTTAACGGGAACGATTATGCTTATTGGAAAGTTAGGATGAGTATTTATCTTAGTTCCGTTGATTATGATGTTTGGGATATTATTGAAACTGGCTATAAACCTCCCACTATAATCGTTGGTGGTACTGAGATTCCTAAACCGAAGGATAGGTGGGATGCTAACGATAAGAAATTGAAAACGACAAATGCTAAAGCCATGAATGCTTTGATATGTGCTCTTGATAAAAATGAATTTAATAGAATTTCTCATTGTACAATAGCACAGGAAATTTGGCACACTTTGGAGGTGACACACGAAGGAACTTCTCAAGTCAAGGAGTCTCGTGTAGCCCTATTCAGCAATGAATACGAGAACTTTGTGATGGACAAAGGCGAGAGCATAAAGGACATGTTTGGACGCTTTTCAACTTTGGTGTACAACGCTAGAGCACTTGGGAAGGTATTCACTGAGGTAGAGCTTGTACGGAAGATACTACGAGTCTTACCAATGAACTTTGAGGCAAAAGTCACGGCAATCCAAGAATCGAAAGATCTGAGTAAGCTAAGCATGGAGGAGTTGATTGGAAACTTGATGACATATGAGCTTGAGCTAAAAGCAAAGGAAGAACGCAACACCTCCGAACCAAAGAAAAAGATGCTTGCCTTAAAGAGCAAAGAAGAAAGCGATGAAGAAGGAGAAGATCCAATTGAAGAGCTTGCAATGGCTGTCAATAATCTTAGAAAATGGTCGAGATTCAAGCCACGAAAGAAGAAAACAAATCGTAATAGGCCAAAAGATTCTGACAATTCCGATAATGAACCGACGTGCTTTAACTGCAAGAAGCCCGGACACTTCATACAAAAATGCCCACTCCTCAAAAACAACAAAGGAAAGAAAAAGACGAAGAAGGTATTTGCAGCGACTTGGGATGATGAAGAAGGAGAAGAAGCTTCGGATAGCAGCTCAGAGGAGGCTAACTTGTGTCTTATGGCGAAATCAAATTCAGATTCAAGCTCAGAGGAATCTAATGAGGAAGGTGAGTATTCCTATAGAGATCTTGTTTTTATGTGTTCTGATCTTACTAAAGTAGTTGATGCTCTTGAATCTAAAATTGAAAAACTAAAAACTGATAGGAGAGAACTTGCTCGTAAAAATTTTAGGTTAGAAACTGAACTTGAAAATATTCAAAACCTAGAATGTAAAAGATGTAAAGTTTTAGATTCAGAACTGACAAGACTTAAGAATAACTCTGAGAATCTTGAAAAATAAAACTTGAATCTTAAGAAAACCATCGACACTAGGAAAAAGGATTTTATAAATCGATGCACCTCACTTGTCACTGAAAATACAACACTAAAAACCAAAGTCCAAAATCTTGAGAAATCTTTGAATAACTTTTCAAGAGGCGAAAAATCTTTCAACATGCTATTGGGAAATCAAATTTTTGCTAACAATAGAAAAGGACGTGGTTTTGGGAAAACACAAGCTGAGGATAATGCCAAAGGGAAAAGTATCTTTGATAAATGTGAAATAATTGGACATCATGTTGAAAATTGTAGTCATAGGAACAAGAACACAAAATTTATACAAGTTTGGGTTCCTAAGAATTCTACAAACAAATTTCATGCCTATTGGAACAAGAATAAAAGGACTAAACAAGTTTGGGTTCCAAAGGGTTTGTTTATTCATAATGTTTCTGCCACTAACAATCATGGACCTAGAAATAGGTCACAAAAATCTTTCATCGTGTAGGTGTGGTGGCAGGCTAAGGAACAACAACGGTGTTCTCTGGATTTTGGCTGTTCCAGAAACACAACGGGCAACATAGCAAAGTTCCTTAGCCTAATATAAAGGTGACAGAATCACAATGGGCAATCATGAGAAATTATCGTAAAGGTAAAACAGGTGAAGGTATATTAAATATAATCTACACCATATTCTGAATAAAATCAGCCAAAATTGTGATAATGATGTGATGATGACTTTAATTCTGACTTATTCTCAATTGATATGATTTCTTTTGACTTGTTCTTACTTTGATTTGTGCTTAAAAGTAGACCAACCATCCTTTCATCATTGAACTTAATCTGTTTGGTCAAATTATGATGTTGATTGATTACTGTTTACTAATGCTACACTTAGATATATTTTGACATTTTGGTCACTGCTTGTAAATTTGCACGATTTCAAATTTCATGTGAAAGCTGTTAAAAAGGATTTTAAGAAATTGTTGAAACTTCAAGGAATTGCTCTGAAATAATAATGAAGTTTTAATGACTGTTGATAGTTGTTTATCCTATGGTTTCTAAAATTAACACCATGATAATTGTTTGAGTGTGAACATGGCTTCATTTCAAATTTCATTCTGAGATAGTTTGTTGAAATTTCACAATCTGGTCTTTGACATCCAACGAGTGAATATTGAGTGAAATTTAAATTCAGATGCAGATTACACTGGTAATATAGTTGATAGAGAAATTATTAGTGTAACGTGATTAATTTTTGAAACATTCATTTGCTGCATCGTTTTTTTCAAAGAAAATATCTGCATATTTTTCACTTAAAATAATTTTTTATTTAGCAGAATTTTTTTTCCTCATATACCCCCTTCGAGAAAATAATTGTTTGACCATATTTTCAGATCAGTCATTTTTATTTGATTTTAGATGACAAATTTTGACTGATCCGACTCCCTACTAATTATCAAAAAGATAAATAGTGATTGAAAAAGTGATAAGTGTTGATATTTAACATACATTACTCAAGAGAGTATATGTGAAAAACTTTCTTTAGGAATTAAAACAAGAATTATAAAACTTTTGTTGGGTAAAGATTCCATGACCATTTCTATATCTATTATTATTTCTATCGACCATGGTTTATCAAATATTCAATATAGTTTGTCGATATGTGGTACTATAATCAGGAATCATTTGTTTTTTCATGTCATATTTTTTAAATAAATAAATAAATATCCAAAGTATTCACTCTCATTTAAAAGTCCTCACGGTTATGCATGGGTTAATTACTTGGATTTTTTTATTATGTGCTTCCATGCTCATTTAAAAGTCCTTACAGTTATGCATGTATGGAACGCATATCAAAATTAATTGCTTAAATAGACAAGTTGATTATAATCCCATTTAAAAGTCCTCACGGTCATGCGTGGTAAGAAGATACTTGATTTCATTTTTTAAAATTAAATTCGAATACTACTAATCTCATTTAAAAGTCCTAACGGTTATGCATGATTAGTAGATATTCAAATTCCTGATAGAAATGTACCACAAGAAGATTCAACTGTATGATTTTATATGAACATCATATCCATCACTTCTAAAAGTGGAATATGCGCCTAACAAGGGTAGTTATGGTTTTTGTTTGATTCTTATTGAAGTTTACTATGTATATTCAATTTGAGTTTAATGTTTGATTAATATTGATCACTTAATCTCTTTTTTTCTCTAACACTATTATTCTTTTGCTGATAACAAAAGGGGGAGAGAAAAGTTAAGATTTTGTCAAATAGAATCAAGCAAAGGTCAAATAATTTTCCCATATGCATCTAGGCTCATTTGAATATATTTCTATTTGTATGCATATATGTAGGGGGAGCATCATGTAGAGAGGAAGCATTTAAATAGGGGGAGCAATTAGAGTATATAATTGGTCAAATACATTTAACACGGTCAAAATCTTAAATATATGTTTGTTATCATCAAAAGGGGGAGATTGTTGAATATGCGCATATATGTTTTTGTTTGATGATAATAAACATATATATTCATTTAAATGTATTTGGTAATGTACTATTTTGTTTTTCATAGATTAAATAAATATTTGTTGAATAAAATAAATTACACAGAATTTGAATTTGAATTCAAACAGAACAAGTTACACAGATTTTGAATTCAAACAGAAATTTTATTCAAACAAATATTTATTACAATCTTGAATAGTACAAATTCATGCTCTCACTATACATATACATTTTTGATTACATCTCGATTACATCACAAATATTTTTTACATTGATAACCTCACTACATATCACTCACACTCGTATTTTGTCTTCAACTGCATTCCAGTTTGAATTCAGCATCTGAGAAATCTGCAAAAATATTCACTAACGCAGTAAAATTGAAAAAGAAATATTTTTGCAATATAAAATAAAATACGATTTTTGAAAATATGGTTTGCCTCAGTTATTTGGGTTGTTCGTCATCATTCACACTTGAATTCATCACAAAGTCGTGCACATAGATATTACAGGGATAAGAAATCATAAGTGGCTGCAATACACACGTGTACGTTCATACACGTGTGCACTGCCTCGCCAACTCGTGTGCGCAGTCAAAAATAGCAAGTGTGCAAGCACAACTTCAACAAACAAGGCAATGCACTATGCAATGTACAACAAGTCCAGCAACCCAAATGAACAACAAAGGGTCAAAACTCAATGCACATGAAACCAAAGGCCGAGCAATTGATATATGGTGGTGCAGTCAACAGCTACAAACTGCAATGTCAAGTTCAGACCAAACAGTCGAAGACATGAATGCAACAAAGTTCAAAAGTGCATCAAAAGCAGATCAATGTGGATAGCAACAACAAAAAGGGACTGCAACAAACATGTATGCAGCATCAAGTCAGGCATGAAGAGAACAGAGTGAAGATGACATGTTCAACAAAGACCAAGTCAAAATGGAAGCAGTGATACAAGGTAAAGTGGCAACAAACATGAAATGAATCGAGTCAGTAAGGCAATGCACAAAGCAAGTAACAGTAAGAACAGCGACCATAACAACTGCATAGCAACAACAACAAGATCAAGTGACAACATAGAGCAGTCATAATGAAACTACAGTGCAACTACAGTGAACACCACTGACCAGAATACAAATGAACAGCCATCAAAGTGCAGTTGCAACATGAATGAAAAGACCAGACACTACAGCATGTACAAGTCAAATAAATCAGATCAACTAATCAACAGTGCACAACCAACTTGAGAATATACACGATCAAGACCAAATGCAAACTGCAGTAGTACACTTGAACAAAATGAACAAGTGGAGCATCTGTGTAAACTGGGCAAGTGTGTACAGAAGACAATGCCAACAACAAAGACCACAAAAGAAATGCCATCAGACATGACCAAAGAGAAGTAGTGCAAGCATATGAAATGAGAACTCAGTGATATATGCAACAAGTTCAGATAAACAAGCCAGAGCCACCAAAGTGCAGAGCAACTACAAAGTGGCAGCAATTAAGATAGCATAGCAGAAACTCCAATGTACAACAATGCATCAGTAATCAAACTGCAAGACCTCAAGTGACATGGTGAAGCAGTATAAAACCAAAGTTACAAGCATACAAAATCATCAATACAATGCAGACACAAGTCAGTTGCAACATGAAACAAGACATGAAGACAGTTCGAAGAAGACTACAATATCAAGTACATGAAGACCAACGTCACAGTAAACATGCAGGTGAACAGAAGATAGTGAGCGTATACTTTTGTATAAAATGCAAGGTTCAGGTCTACAGAATGGGGATGAACTCGACCGAGTACAGTATGCACAGAATGCAATTCGAAGTAATATAGCAGCAACTACAGGTAATCAACAAGTTGTTGCCGAATGAAAAAGTCAGCAATAAAATACCAGAGATTACAAGTAGACCAAGTCCAATTCGAATTCATGAAAGTATCAAATTCGTATCATTATTCTTTGAAATAGTCAAAGTATCAAAAAGAGGAAAGTTATAATGTCGTGTGAATCAAGCGAAATCGAACGCTACAGAATAGAAGCCGTGCACATCAAGTTGCAACAAAATTGGGAAAGTATCAAAGTGAATACGAACGAATCAATTGATTCGAATTCATATAAATACAAACCCCATACTATCATCATCGGCATCGAGTTATAGAGTCAAGCAAATCATTAAAACCAGCAACGAGAAGAAATAACATACCGAATCATCAACAACTCGATCATCAGAGAACGAACTGTCAACGCAAATCGATCATCAGAGAACGAGCTAGCAACAAGAATCAATTATCAGAGAACAAGCGACGCAAGCCATCGGTCACAAATCAGAGAATCGATCATCAGAACGAAGCCCTAATTCGAGAAAGAAGCCGAAGCCCTAATTCGACAAAGAGAGGCCGCATTTTTACTTCACAGTGGATCGGGTGAAAAATAACAAGGGCCGGCCTTGTTTATTTTCAAAGGGGATTTAGTTATTTAATTATTTAGGGTTTTAAATTAAAGGGGTTTTCTTATTTTATTTGAGCAAAAATTATGCATTCAAGTTCGTATTTTAATTTTTGCTCCTGCGGTTATTTTTGAAGTTGTTTTTTCTTTTCGAGTCGAAGAATTTGTAAATCACCACCTAGGGATTAGGTAGTGTCAGATTGTCTATTTAGAATTAGTTCAGTGAGCAGGGTGAGCGAGTTTGCAAAGCTCTATAGGCGGGAGCAGTGTTTGCGAGTGAGCGAAACTCTATAGGCGGGAGCAGGGTGTGCGAGTCTAGTAGAGTGTTTGTGAGCCGGAGCAAAAGGGTCTGCGAGTCTAGTAGAGTGTTTATAAGCGTGATACTGTTTAATTCTAATAGAAATCTGTGAATGCAGCAGTAGGCAGGGGTTGCCGAAGCTGGGTAAATTTTGTGTGTGATTTACTTTACTGCATATTTATTTCTGTAGTTTATTTCTATGTTTAAATCGAGAAAATTTGCTATAACCCTATTCACCCCCCCTCTAGGGTTAATCTAGATCCTACACATACTGTGACGGGCGGTACACCAGTAGCCCTGCCATTGTATGGAATCCAAAATCCAATAAGTGCCAACGGTTTTGATTGTATTACCCACTTTTGTGGCTAATAGCTAGAATTTAATATGTGTAACAATTTCGGCTATTTCATATTTATTTGAAAACCCTAGACACTATTATAATATCATCGGATTTCCTATCAAATGTTTTGGTTAGCGTAAGGTAAAACTTTTCCATGTTTATGTGTGGGATGTCTTACGTGATACCTTTCTTTTCAAAAGGTTTTTGAAAGTTAAGCAACTTTAACCTGTTACTCACACCAGACCCATGTCTGACCCGGAGTTTATTTTTGTTTTTCATAAACTCTTGGGTACTCAAATTTTTATGAGTAGTCAGGGGAATTCAGGTTAGAATTCAAGATTAGCTTTGACGAATTATGGAGGAGCAAATGGAGCAGGAGGCTTCCGCATGTAGATATATAGAGTTTTTCCGTTGTGTGTTCTCTGAGTTGTTTTATAACTAGACAGGTGTTTATAACTGTCTAGTATGTGTTGTATAACTGTGTACTCTGATAATTGTTGTAAACTATGTAATATTTATGTTATTAATATAATTTATTCATTCCGTTGTGTAGATTCTGATGTTGTTTCTTTCTTCCCTTCTATCTTTCTCTTTTCTATCCCTTTCTTTCTTAATTCATGACATGATTTTCCGGGAGTGGAAAGTCGGGTCGTGACAGTTGGTATCAGAGCATTAGGCTGAGTGAATACCTAGGCTCTGTAGTGGTGTCTTTCTTGAGAGAGCGTACTTGTAATTTTTAATATATATATATATATATATATATATATATATATATATATATTTAGTTCTACCTATCTGTTGGGTTACCTGTTCAGGTTTTTACATATAAGTTATAAAGGTAGATGGGGTAGTAGTGTGTGTAACACGATTACTACCATTGGATGGAGTTTGAATGTTTGAGGTTGGAAGTGTTTTGTCGAGACTGTAGACCTAATACCGTCTTGAGTAAGTTCTGTTGTGATGAAAGAACTTCATTGATCTCTGAAGGAAACCTGCTGAGGTTCGGAGATTCATCTTTGAAGTTGGATGAGTAGAGTTTGGATCTGTAGGTTGGGCAGAAGCGAGTGATGGTATTTTTGTACCTTAAGGAGAAGTAGCTGCGTGATGCGATGCAGTGACTATGGATGTTCCCGAAGAGGTTTTCTTTGGAACAAGTTAAGGAAGTGAGTCTGCCTCGGTGTTGTGGCTATGTTCAGCCGGAGTTTCTTTTTGCATTGAAGTCCGAGTTTCCCGGAGAGCTTTGTTTTGGAATTCTTTGGCATCTGTGGCAGCAGTGTAGTTTGGAATATTCTCGATGTTGGCAAGAGATCTTCTGGCTTAGCAGTTTTTCTGGAGTGGAGTTCAGAAGCAGTTGAGTGGACTCGTTTCTTCGATGGATTGGCCAGTTAAGTTAAAGCTGTTCTATTTGGTTAAGGAAGAACAGTTTTTCCTTGGATTTGGTTTGGTGGATCGCAAAAGTGACTTGCGATTGTTTGAGTGTTCTCTTGGGTTATCTGAATTTTTCTGGATATCTTCAGGAAGCCAGAGTTTTGTTCGCATCTGGAGATTGAGCTTTCTTATCGACTGGAATTCCAGAAATGGTACCGGTAGTTCAGCTTTATAGAAGAATGGTTCCAGGAGATTGAGTTGGTGTTGCATCTCGGAGTTTTGGAGGAACTTCTGAATTTTTCTTATGGATCCGTGAATCATATCTCTAGGGTGTATTGTCCAGTTGGTGCTTGCATTCTTCTTCAGCATTTTTCTTCTACTTCGAATCAGGGTTGAGCAGCGGAAGCAGTTTGGAAGTGTATCTGCTTTTCTTTTCCGGACAGAAGGAGTTGTTGTCTTCTGATGTTGAGAAGTTGAGTTGAGTTGTTGGTTTTGATTGATCTTGAGGAGATCATTTTGTTGAGTTGATTGGTATAGTTTGTTTCTAGAAGCATCAGCAAAGGTTATGCTGATCAGTAAGGTTGTGGGCAGCCCAGGATTGTCTGAAGAGATATTGTGGATAAGAGTCGGAGGGATTTGGACTCTATGGTCGGAGATTTAATTTTGGATAAGTTTCCTCTGATCAAAAGTGAGCTATAGGTTTGGATAAGTTTGAGAAGCTAGCTCTATAGTGTTTTGGAATTTTTTCTGTGATCTTGAAGATTTAGTGATTGATCTATAGGATTGAATTGCCAGTTTGGATTACTGGGATTCGATGAGTTTCACGTATCTCTGAGGGAGTAAGTGTATGATCTGTCTCTGGTTGTGGAACCAGCAGTTCTGGAGTTTGGTTGTTGAGTCAGACTCGTTTGTAGTCTGATATCTTGTCTAGCGTTATAGATATAGTTAAATAAGAGCTTTGTAGCTTCGTAATATTGATTGTTTGGATTCCCTAGGACGAGTATTCCGGTATATATATACCTGGGGAAACTCGATGAAATTTTATCCAGAATTTGTTTGGATAATTAGATTTGTTTGATTGGTTGTTTTGGTTGTTAGCATAGGTTTGATATATGCTTGAGTTTAAAACTTAAAATTTAATAAGATTATTAAATTACCTTTGTTTTAAATTTCGAGGACGAAATTCTTTTAAGGGGGAAGGATTGTAACATCCCGGAATTTTTAACAATATCAATTTAATAATCTGTAGTTAAAATTAAATTGATATTGATAATCTGTTAATAATTATTCAGATAAATTTAATAATCTTCTTCATTAATATTTAAATTGGTTATTTTATCTTTTAAATAATAAATTGATTTCTATTTTACAATATAAATATATGGTTTATATTTTAAATAAATTGGTTTTGTTTTAAATTTAGAATAAATTCAATAAAATGTTTTATGACTTAATAAAATGAATATTTTGTAAAATGATTTTTATTTAATAAGGAGATATTTATAAAAACAATATTTATATTGTATTGTCTTTATAAATAAATTTTGAATAAGATTTGTAATGTTTATTTCAAATTGAATTTATATGTATAACTTGATTTGAAAAATATTTGATTTTGAATTTAGTTGAATTTAAATTTAAAAGGTATAAAATTTTATATTGTTTGATTGTCTTAATTTTTAATATGTATAAATTAATTTGTAAAACATTGTTGTTCTTATTTCTTTATAAATTCATACACATATTAATATAAACTAACAAATTTAATTTAAGCTAATATAACATACATTTGTAATTAGTATTAACTACTTTTAAGGTTAACATGTGTTGCATTTTTAAAAGAGTAAATTGACAAGTGTTGAAATAATAGACAAGTGTTAAAATTAGTTTAAATCTTTCTTTTATTTCATAAATCTGAAATACATTTAGTTTAAACTTACATTTTCATTTCCATATTGCATTTTCATTTTCTCAAATCCAAAGAAATCTGCATATAACAATCCACAATCAAAATTTTGCACATACAAACTCCTCATCAAATTCACCTGCATATCTAAAAATCTGCATTTACAAATGCATATAAAATTCAACAACAAATCTGCATATCCCAAACTCATATTCAAATCTGCATTCTCAAAAATCCTTCATCTGCAAATCTCAAATCAAAGAACCTGCATACTCCACCAAAGATCAACTCAGCATCATCTATTTCCTACATGCAAGTGATTAGGCTGTGATCATGGGCATTTCATCAGGAGTTCAACTCAGTTTAGAAAATCAGAGGAAGTACACCTACATTTTTAAAAGTCTGCATATTAATTCAACATGAAGCAAGGATCCAGTCTGCATTCTTTTCTACAGAGTTTCAAAAAGACAACTGAGCTCTGCATTAGCAGGTGAGTAACAAATAAAATCTTAAACTATATTTGGGTTTCTTGATTAAACGTTTGAGATAAAGTTATGTTTGTGTGCTCATGAAATGTCTGTTGCAATTATGATTCTTTATGCATGTTAATTTTGCTGTGAAGTGTTCCCAGATTCACACCCTATTTAAAAAGAATCTTTTACCAATTGATTTAGTTTGAGATTTTATATCTGTGTTTTTGAATAATTAAAGGAGTTTGTTTATCAGAGATTAGAATTCAACTTTATAAAGTAATGTGACTTATTTTCTTAAGTTTAGGTTTAAAATTTTAGGAGAATTAAAATACAGTGAGTTATCTCTGTAAACATAAGTAATACCCCTGTATGTTGATCTTGATCAAAAATAGATCATATTAATACCTATATCCAGTTTTAGTAACTAAAAGCCTTTACTGGAAATTGTTTTTTTTTTTAAATCAAGTATTAGAATTTTAGAGTATAGTTCATTTGCAGTTTGTTCTTGAGAAAAAAAAATGTGAGTAAATTCTTGCAATTTGTGATTTAAGGTAACTCAGGATCTTTCTGAGTTATAAAGGAAGGATCATAGGTCCATGTAAAAATCTGAAATGAGAATAAAGATTATTAGATTGGTTGCAGATTTGATCTTTAGAATTGAACCCTAGTTTTAGTAAGGGTTAAAGATTTGGCCTTTGAGGAGAGATGGATGGATCGAGTGTGATAGTTTTTGATGAATGGGCAGTTGGTGTGATGAGTAGCTCGAGGGCGGAGGAGTGGATCTACAAGTGATCGGAGCAAGGTGAAATGACCGCTGACAGGTTTTGACAAAAACCTGTTTTTCTGTTTTACAGGTTTGTATATTGGGGTTTTGGATGTTGCGGGGTAGTTAGTAATTGGCTCGAAGTAAGTGGATATATGACTCGAAGCAGGCAATCTTTTAACCTGAAGCAAAAATTCTGTTTTCTCGGGTCAACCTGTAGTTTACAGTTACACAGTAAACTGTGTTTTTTTTTATAATTTGGGTTTTAAACTTTTAAAATCTGGGGTTTCAAATTTAAAAATCTGTAGTTATAGGTTTTAAATAAAGTTTAGGTTTAAAATTTAATTCAAGTTTGAATTAATAATTTAAATTTAAATTTCAGGTTTTGAGTTGAAAACTGTTTTTTTCTTCTGTTTTCTTTAAATCTGAGTTTTGAAATTTAAAATCTGGGTTTTAAACATTTGAAATTCTGTAGATTTAGTTATGTAAGGATTAAGTATAAATTCAAATGTAAGTTTGAATTTTAGATTCAAATTTAAATCCCAGATTTTGAAATAAAAGTTTAAATTCTTAACTTAATTAACTATTTCAATTTGGTAAATAGTTGAAATTTTAAATAATGAAGTTTTAAAATATGAAGCAAGATTTAAAGATAGATTTTAAAACTGGAAATCCGAGTTTGAAATGAAGTTTAGTTTCAAATTTAAAGAAGATTTAAATTTGTAAGTTTTAAAACATAAATGATTTGAAACTTCTAAAATTTTGAAATAAATTTAACTTCAAATTCTTATGATTGCATTCTTAAGTCAAACTTTTATTTTGACTTGTAATTTTAAATAAGTTTTAAATTATTTAAAATTTGATAAGTTTTAAACTTGAATTTAAATTGAAATTTAAAAGTAATTTCATAAGTACTTTGTTTAGAATTAAATTGTTTTAAACATAATTAAGTTATGTTTTATTTTGGAAAATTTGATTAAGATTTATGTTTTAAAATTAATTAACAGGTAATTAAGATTAATTAATTAATTAATTTAATTAATTAAATTTGGAATTAATAATTGATTAATGATTAATCAATTTATAATTAAGATCATTAATTAAGTTATTAATTAATGATAAATGAATATTAATTATGTGATTAAGTTTTAATCAAGGTTAATTAGTTTAATAATTAACTTTAATTAATGAATGATTAAAGATATTTTTTTTAATGTAATTAATTTAAGTTTATTACTTTATAAAATAATTTGAGGATGGTTAATGAAGGTCATTAACCAGGATTATTTAACAATTAATTAATGTAGTTAATTTTTATATAATTAATTGGATTAATTAATTTAATAATAATCAATTGTAAATGGTCTGAGTATAGTTACTTAGTAAAGTAATTAAGAAATTAATTATTTAATGTAATTAATTTAATTTAATGAGATTGTTTCTTTTTAATTAATTTAGTTTAATTAATTATAAACACTTGAGTTTTATAAATAATTACTTTATAAAGTTTTGGAAATTACTTAGCTAAGTAATTGTTTAATAATTACAGATTATAATTAAGGAGATGTTTAAGTATGAGATAATTTGGATTAATTATTTAGTAATTAATCAAGGGATTAATTATTAAATAAAATTAAGTATAATTAATTTGGTTTAATATAGTAATTAAGTTAGTTAATTACTTGGAGTAGTTAATTTAAGAAATAATTAAGGATCATTAATTATTTTAATTAATGATGTAATTAAAGATTGATTAATTATGATTAATTAATCAATAATAGGTAATTAAAGGTAATTAATTAATGTAATTAATTAAGGATTAAGATAATTAATTATGATTAATTAATTAATTGAAGTAATTAAAGGTTAATTACTGAGGATAATTAATTTGTGAAATTAATTAAGGATAATTACATGAATGTAATTGAGAATAATTAATCAAGAGTGATTAATTAAGATGATTTATTTTGAATGATTAATTGATTATAGTCAATTAAATGATCAAGTAAGCAAGATTTGTATTGATGAAGAAATTAATTTAGTTTATTTTAAATTAATTAAAGATAGGTAATTAATTTAATTTATTTTAAATTAATTTGAGCTGAAGATAGTTAATCTAATTCATTTTAAATTAATTATAGGATGATGAGTAAATCATTGCTTATGGATGAATGGTTGAACTTGATTTTCTTGGATGCTTTGTGATCTCAGTAATGAGATAAATGATATTGTGTGGTATGGATGTTTGATTGTATTGAGATGATAACGTAGGGTATCTATTGTGATGATATTATATGGAATATCTATTTGATATTGATAACGTGAATTACCTATTATTTGATAATGTTGATTATCAGTTATGATTTATAAGTTATCTATCTGTGTGTATATAGATACTGTAATTGCATTGTTTTAAAAACCTTTAAAACAACTTGGACCTTAAAAGACACGCTTTGGTTTTCGATGAGACCGGGATCAGGTTTCCATATTTGGATACCCAAAAACCACATCGATTCCAAATAACGTTAGGTCGTTAATCCAAGTGGAGCGAGTGAAGACTCGAAGTGTAAGGACTATGAGTCAGTATGACTCTGTGGGTGATTCCGTAATGAGTTGACGGAATTAGTTCTTATAGATTCGAGATGGTGGTTTAAAGTGCAAGGGTTATTGTCGTTAACTCTGAGGGTGATTCCAAAATGAGTGTAACGAGATAATGCCTTCGGTTTCGTTCGAACCCGGAACGAACTTGTATGGATTGAATGCTTTCAGAACATCATCAGGTGGACGATGACCATTCTAAGTGATATGTCCTATAAAGGTAATCGCAGCCTCAAGCCTCATCAACCGGGAATGGCTAAAACAGGGGAGGTGCGGCAAAGCTTCATTGGTCACACCCACTGGAGAGCAAGATTGATCCCTGTCTAGAAGTTCCTTTATATTCGGCTGTGTGGGTGGTTGCTAGCTACAACCACGGGGTTATCTTGTTCGGAACTATTCAGTAAGAATGAGTCCGGCTTTGTGTTGCAGGGGGTCGGGAGTGATCCTCGGTACGTTGATCTAGGCCATGTACTGTGACGGGCGGTACCCCAGTAGCCCTGCCATTGTATGGAATCCAAAATCCAATAAGTGCCAACGGTTTTGATTGTATTACCCACTTTTGTGGCTAGTAGCTGGAATTTAATAGATGTAACAATTTCGGCTATTTCATATTTATTTGAAAACCCTAGACACTATTATAATATCATCGGATTTCCTATCAAATGTTTTGGTTAGCGTAAGGTAAAAACTTTTCCATGTTTATGTGTGGGAAGTCTTACGTGATACCTTTCTTTTCAAAAGGTTTTTCAAAGTTAAGCAACTTTAACCTGTTACTCACACTAGACCCATGTCTGACCCAGAGTTTATTTTTGTTTTTCATAAACTCTTGGGTACTTAAATTTTTATGAGTAGTCAAGGGAATTCAGGTTAGAATTCAAGATTAGCTTTGACGAATTATGGAGGAGCAAATGGAGCAGGAGGCTTCCGCATGTAGATATATAGAGTTTTTCCGCTGTGTGTTCTCTGAGTTGTTGTATAACTAGACAGGTGTTTATAACTGTCTAGTATGTGTTGTATAACTGTGTACTCTGATAATTGTCGTAAACTATGTAATATTTATGTTATTAATATAATTTATTCATTCCGCTGTGTAGATTCTGATGTTGTTTCTTTCTTCCCTTCTATCTTTCTCTTTTCTATCCCTTTCTTTCTTAATTCATGACGCGATTTTCCGGGAGTGGAAAGTCGGGTTGTGACATAAGTATTGCAAGGACGCAATTCCTTTAAGGTGGGGAGTCTGTAACAAACCGCATATTTATCGATTTTATATTTAAATATTTTATTTAAATATTTTATCGTTCGTCGGATTTTGGTGCGAAAAGCTACTTTTTGCAAACAGTCGAATTGGGACTTGAGACCACCCCCATTGAGTTTAAAATGACGTTTGCGACCTTTTTGAGTATAAACTTCGATATGTTTGGAGATAGTGAAATTTTGCCACTTTTTCACTTAGGGCTTTGGTTTGGGCTGAACCCATTAATCACTTACTAACTCAGTCCCAACCCACTTCAACTTTTCATTACTTCATTTCATATTCCTAACACTCAAGCTTAAGCAAAAATGGTGGAAGAGAATGAGAATTAGAAACTCCAAGCCCTAGTTCCTCTTGCTAGCTCAAGTTCTTGTTCCAAAATCAAAGAGAACCCACTAGTAAGCATCTCCTTCTCCTTCTCCAACTCATTTTCTCTTTGATTTCAGAAAATTCCTAAACCTAATTTAGGAAATGTTTCTCTTTTAAGCTTAGATTGAAGCTTCTTGAGTTGTTATTGAAGTGGAATTGAACTTAGCTTGTTTTTAAAGCTTCTCCTTCATTGATTTGGGTTCAAAGGTGAGATTTTTATCTCACATCTATGTTTATATCTATTTTTGTTGTTAGGTATGAATTCCTAACACTTATTTATGTTCATTTGCTTTTGGTTTGGATTGATTTGGTGAATATTTCAATTTGTGGTGTTTTGTAGTCAAATCTTTAAAAATGCAATCTTTGATGTTTGAACATGTTTTTGGTGATGCATCGAAGAGCCTATAGTGCTGGGTTGTCGATTAGCATAATTCCTTAGCATCCATTGCTCGTTTGATCACATTTCGGTTTGGATTTGCCATTTTTGGTATAGGCTGTTTTTTTGCCTAGCAGAAGATTTTAGACGTCTGAAATCAATTTCAGACATCTGAAACCAAATCCAAACGTCTAGTTGAATAATCCAAACATCTGGAAAGGGTCTGGAAAAGGAAGAGGCTAAATCCAGACATCTGAAACAAAATCCAGACGTCTGAAATCAAATTCAGACGTCTGAAATGGCCTAGGAATTAAAAATAGAAGGGAGAAAACACATATACTTTCAGAACCTAGGGACAGACGTCTGGGAACACCTACCAGACATCTGGAACTGTTTAATTTGCCTATTTTGGCAATTTTTGAGTAAATTTCCAAGGTTTATCGATTTTTGTTGATCCGGTTAGTTGTTATCACTTATTATCGACTATGATGACTTCTTTTTATGGATTTTTGGAAATATCCATTTTAATGGATTTGGTATCGATTTCTTTGGATTTGATTCACGTCTTCAAATTTGAATTTTTATGATTGATTGTTTCTACAATCAATTCTATGATTTGTCACTTTAAAATATAAAGGTTTTCTTTACTAGTAGTAAATATCAAAATTCTTTCATCAAAACGATTTCAACTCTATTTTCAATACCAAACTCATTTATAAAACCCTTTTCCAATCTACTAGTATATACAAACTTTTACCTCACTCGTATGAGAAATCTAATTAAACGACCTAGTAAAACGAGTGGTATGAAACGCTTGCGTTTACTTCGTCGGTTAATTCTTGGACTTGTTCAATTGAATCTCTTGTGACAATTTTCTAGTGAAGATCTACAGTTTATTCGTAAATATTTAAGTTAAGCAAGTGGTTATGGGACATGAAGCTAAACTCATATATTTACTAGCTTAGTGTGATTGACACTTCTTGATGTTCAATGAAGATCATTCCTGTGATTTAGACTAGCAATGTGCGATTTCTTTTTGATACATTGGATGTACCGTTTGTAATACATCAATGTCTTTGCTTTTAGACTCATTGGATGTACCATTTTACTACATCAATGTCTTTGCTTCTTGATTCATTGGATGTACCGTTTGTACTACATCAATGTATTTGCTTCTTGATTCATTGGATGTACCGTTTGTACTACATCAATGTCTTTGCTTCTTGATTCATTGGATGTACCGTTTGTACTACATCAATGTCTTTGCTTTTTGATTCATTGGATGTACCGTTTGTACTACATCAGTGTCTTTGCTTCTTGGTTCATTGGATGTACCCTTTGTACTACATCAATGTCTTTGCTTTTAGATTCATTGGATGTACTGTTTGTACTACATCAATGTCTTTGCTTTTTGATTCATTGGAAGTACCGTTTGTACTACATCAATGTCTTAGCTTTTTGATTCATTGGATGAACCGTTTGTACTACATCAATGTCTTTGCTTCTTGATTCATTGGATGTACCGTTTGTACTACATCAATGTCTTTGCTTTTAGATTCATTGGATATACCGTTTGTACTACATCAATGTCTTTGCTTTTAGATTCATTGGATGTATCGTTTGCACTACATCAATGTCTTGGCCAATCCTTTTATTGTGATTTCTGTATTTCTATTTGATGATTTCTAGAATTTATGTTTCACCACCTTTCTCAGTTGGCATTGATATGTATGTCATTTATTGTGGCTTGGTGAATTAAATAAAGAATATGACATTCTTTTTGATGCTATGAGATTCTGGAGATATTGTATGACTTTTGTGGATTTTCTAATGTATACTTATCGTAGTATGACATTTTTGGTTATCATACGTCTTTTTATTATATCTCTTCTTATATCTCATTTTAACTGATAATTATAGCTTGACTAATCCATTTATTATTTTCTTTTTAAATAATACTCGGGTCAGACTGAGATTTCACAGGTGCTTCTGCTTGACTCCTTATCGGACCATCATCTGACTTTTGGCTAACTACTTAGATTAGTAGTTTTTGTTGTATACATTTGAGATACAGACTCTATGATGTATACTTATTCTTTTGTCTAGCACTTGTATCTATTCTTTTTGATATTGTGGATCTTGTTTGACTACTACTCTGATGTACACTTTCATGTGTTATATTCATATCTATTTCCGCCTTTGTGATATGAATTATCTGTGACTGATTTGTGTTATGTTTATTTCTATATTTGTTTCCGAAGATCTTTATAGCCACTGTGTAGTAGCTTTGAGTTTGTGTCAGTATGTCGGATTTCCTCTTAAGATGAAAAGTTATATTTTTATCCGGCATATCGGTACTCGCACAAAGCAATTATATAGATGGTCGCTCCTCAACAGCCATATTCTCCGTGCTAGTCGACAGCATTACTCCGTAGTGTTCTTGGCTAGCGTGGGTATAGAGATGGGGCGTCACATAAACTACTAGTTAAACAGTGTTAATCTATTTTTGAATATAAACTGTTCGTTGATACCTGTTATATTTTATATGCTCTATATTGATGTTTTGTTTAAATTTGATTATGATTGCAATAAATTGGTTGATGATTGATATTGGGTGAATGGATGATGTGTTCTATATTATATAAACTGCAAGTTATTATGCATTTTCATTTCATTAAGGATTATGGTTTGAAATGATATACAACCACATTTTTATTTTTAAATTTGCGGATTGAAATGATAAATATCCGTATCACTTGACCATAGGATAGAAAATTATATACAGGCACCGCGGTATATATATAAATTATTTTTGAAATGATTTTCTATGGTTTTGGAAAGAATACGGTTTATAAAATATTAATTTTTGATATATATATAGTAAAAATTTATGTATAAATGTGTTTCAAATTTTAAAATAAGCTAAATAATGAAGTTGATTTCGTTTATATAATATGGTTAAGAATATATTTGATATTCTATTGTATATAGAGTTTATAAATAACTCAAATAAAAGTAAGGCTGAAGATAAATGTGAATATGATTTGAATTAAAATATTTAAGAATTTTCCGTGAAAAAATTATTTTGAAATTTAAACAAATTAAGATTTAAAGGGTATGATCTTATAACTTGATTTTTGATTAGAGGATTTAAACGAATATCAAATTTATTTAAAGAGTGCTATCAAGTTAATTTAATTAAAAGAATATCCTATTATTGAGTTTAAGGGTTTTACCTGAATAATATTTGTTTAGTAAGTAAATATTTCAAATTTAAATAATAGGAATTTGATTTGGTATATATTAAATTATCGAAGAATCCATTTTTGAATAGTGGAATATTTAAGATTGAAATATATGAACTATAATATTTTGAAATATAGAATATTTAAGGCTTGAAATATATAGGAATTAAAATGGTTTAATTGGAGGTTCAAATTGATATTGGGAATTTATTGTGAAATTTGAAAAAGCTGTTTATTTTATAAAGTAATATAGTATTTGAACCATTAAGTATTAAAAATTATGTTTCAAAGCTATGGTTTCAAGGTATATATATTGGAAAATATTATGATTTTGGGAAAGAGATATTTATAAAATAAAGCGATATCATATTGATTTGGGTTTTAAAAATATAAATGATATCGTATTTATATGGTGTGAAAGAGATATTATATTTTGGTTTTAAAGTATAAATTATTTTGAAATAACCGCGGTGTTAAAATAACGATTGGTTGTTGAAGAGACCGGGATCGGAAGTTGTCATACTCTCTGCCAACTCCAAAAACCACTTTAACAATCGTGTACGCAATGGAGATTCCAGAATGAAGTAGGATGGCGGCGGCGTTTCCTTTGAGGTAAATACGTGGACCCGACTCCCATGAGTTGGCATAAGGTGGCTAAAACAGGAGCGATTCTCGAGCCAAGGCGTTAGTGCCCTTTATCGGACACACCTCTACGATATTATACTCTGACTTTGGATTGGTTCGGTGGCCACTTTTGATTTCTTTGATTTTAGGGGGGAGTTTGTCCGATGTGGGCGGTAGTAGCTACTACGCATTACCACCAGCCCGGATGCGTAATTGGTACATCTACCCTGGCGTTGCCTAGTTGTGCCGTGTCACCTACCCTATCGCGCCTTGTACGAGTTTCTATTTGTGTCATACCTATGGAGTATCCTCTGGTAGCCTCCCAATCAGGAGGTATTACAGTACTGCATAGACTATTGGAATTATTTGTGTTAAGGGTTATATGGGTAACCCCTTAACGCTATTTAAAAGTAAGTTTATTTTACAATTAGACACTATTATAATAGCGAAATATACTACATAGTAAATAGTTTAACGGATCCTTAGGAGATGTGAATCCCGCGCATCTTTTAATTTACCGCACTCATATTTTTTTCTATTGATTTAACTTACATAAGATCTTTTAGTTCTGACTACAGTGTTTTGTCTTTTCAATTCGCTCGGGTTAGTCCGAGCATTTCAGGATCGAGACTTTAGCTCTGGAGGACGAAGACGGAGATTTCTATTATTATTATTTATTATATTCCACTACACTCATATTGTTCCGTTGCATTGTTATACAGTATGTGTAACTCTGATGTATGTTGTATAAATATACTTAAATATTTTGAAACAGCTTTATAAACTGTATATTTGATTATTATATTTTATCCTTCCACTGCGAGATTCTATTTTGTTTTTTCTTTCTCGTTTTTCTTATTTACCCTATAACAAATCCGCCCTTCCGAACGATTTGAATTGGCACGTGTGTCAATTTAAAGCGTATGAAAAGGCGGGACGTTACATCTGGTATCAGAGCTTTGGTTTAGCGATAAACCTTATCTTTGTGGGGTTTGACTCTTTACTAATAGGGTGGTAATACCCTATGGGAGTCGTTGAGTGTATATATATGAGAGAGCTTATTTGTTAATGTTATAAAAAAGTTTTAATATTGTGTTAATCTATTCCGTTTTGTATTTATAAATTCTGGTTGGTGCATGGGACGCTATGACATCAAAATTGATTTCTAAACACTTAATAGGACAGACCGACATAATATTTGGTTTTAATATAGGTGAATGAAATAATTTTGCCTATTATATTTTCTATATATAAAATAAATTTTTTAAATGATATATATATATATATATATATATATATATATTTGGTTGCAATATATTGGTTGTTAGGTAATAAATTTATAATTAATAGTCGAAATAAGATTTAAAATAAAATAAATGGAAATTGGAAATTTATAACTTAAGTTCCGGGGTTTTGAAATTCCTTTTGAACGATTTTGAAATATAGTAATAATATTATTAGAAGTATTTTATGTTATAAATATTTTAATTTGAAAGAATTGTTTTAAGAAGATTTTTGGAAAAAATTTAAGTTCTGTACTTCCCTCTCTGTCGCTGGAAAATAATTTCGGTGATGCGTGCACGCATCATCGACATTCATTTTCGAGTTTCGAAGTGGCAATGCCACTGTAGTATTTTACTGCAGAGTTGTTTTGATAAACAAATATAAAATGTTTAAATATAAATTGATTTTCGTAAGAGTATATTTATCTATTATTTTAAAATGAATTGAAATTTAACCCGGTATTTAATTCTTAATTTTTCGCTAATTAATAGTTTAATTAGGGTAGTGAAATGGAAGTTAAGTGACAATTGGAATCTTTAAATAAAATAAGAAATTAAATGCCTGGTTATAAATGAAATTAAAAGAAGTTTGCAATTGTAATATGTAAAACAAAAGATTAAATTATTGAATATTTAATTAATTAAAAGAAATGAGTAAAATGTGTATAAGTTTCAATTACATTCTCAAAAAGCATATATAACTTACCAGATATAAAAAGTTGAAATGTAGATATTATAAAAGTAATAAACTTTAGGTAATAAAGTAATTAATGAAATTCTTTAATAAATAGAAATTTGGTGTCACGGTTGTTATAAAACTTAAGTTTAATGGAAAGGGCTACAAATTGAAATAGAAAAGTAAGTATTGTAAATGGAATTTAGTAATAAATGAAAGTAAATAAATAAAATGAAGTAGTATAAATGAACGATAATGAACTTAAGTAAACAGTTGAAGATATTTATAGATAAACCATTATATATAAATGAAAAGGAATCAAGCAACTAATGTATGAGATGAAATTATAATAAGTCAATTTGATTTGAATTGTTGTTTTTGGTTTATGGTTGTTGGGGTAAGGATACTTTAAATTTGTTTGGATGAGTGAATAACCTATTTAGTTTCATCTAAGGCTGTTGAGTAAATGGCGCACTAGATAGTTTATTTTTGGTCCCATACAATTTAAAGTTTGACCCGAACAACTATTTGTTTGTTTGCTCGAATGATTGATTTGTATTTTATGTGTATGCTGTTGTTGGAATTGATTGTGTTATGGTTGAAACAACCTTAAATATTTCATTTTATATAATTATTAACACTTTTGGATTATATAAGTGAAATACAGGTTATGGAAGCAATTGCTACTGCTTTTGGTTCCATAAAATAAGCGTAAATTGCCCGAAAAATAGGTACGTTTTCGGATTAGGTTTTATAGCGCTATTATATTGTTTTCCCGTGTTGGGCTATATATTATTTTGAAAAATATATGTCATATATTGTTATTTTTGATATTATATTTTCTTACGAGCCTCTACGTACAAAGGAAACTCTGCCGAAATTTTTTGGAAATTTTGGATTTAGAAAAATTTGAAAGGTTTTTCCAAACTTTATTTACTTGAATATAAAATGATTTAAGAATGATAAATTTATATATTTTGTTTAAACTTATTAATTTTGTAAATAAATTTTTACTGATTTAATATTTTAAATATGATATATTATTTTCGAAATTCTTCTTTTCCCTTCTATTCCTTTTCGGGGACGAAAAGTTTTGGCGGGGGGGGGGGGGGGGGGGGGGGGAGTGCAACGATCCGTAAATTTCGACAATTAAATTTGTTAATTAAATAGGATTTTGCAATTGAATTTTTGTAGAAATAATAAAGGTGATAATATAGTATTGGAATGAACGCATAATTAAAATATAGCAAGGTAATTAAAACTTATTTATTTATAATTTGACTAAAATTCTAATGAATGAAATAGTGAAAAGATTACCTGTGTGTAAATTCAATATAAATAAAGGAAAGGATTAAATTGATTAATGCAATAACCATTGTAACGGCATTTGATCGTAAATTTAGGTAATTAAGTAGTACGTTATTTGGAAATAAATTTAAGGGTAGAATAGCGACTATTATAAATTACCTAATTAATTGGTCAATGAATTTATTTTAAATAAAGTTCATTTAAATGTTAAGTAGTTGTAATGTTGTTATTGATAATAAATGTTACTAATTATTAATATAGTAACGGAACTGTAAATGAAATGTAGCCGTAGAAATTTAAGCTAAGTATTAACAACTGAAATGAAATGTCGATTAAATAGAGTACTATAAATTGTCATACTAAGCTAAGAATTGAATATAAGGAAACAAAGGCAAATAGTAAATCAATCAATGAATTTATATAGATTGTAAAGTTACAATGATAAATAGTAGTTGGATGTCTTGTACGAAGTTATAATATTGTGTGAATTATTAATAAAGAATAACTAGAATGGGATTCAAATTTGTATAATAATGGAAAGTGTTAATTGTTGCTCTCGAGCATAAAAATTTAAAATAGGTAATTTAAAGCAAACATTTAATTAACCAAATGCAATACAATTCAATTGATTGAAACGACTGTTGGGTTATAATTGAATATAAATTAAAATAGAAACGTAAACTTAATACAAGATAGTAATTTGGGAAATAAAAAGTATGAAACCAAGAAATAAGTTACAGAGAATATTTAATTGAAATTTATGTATCTATTTGGCAAAAATATAATAAGTGTAGTACAATCCAAATTAATGTAAGCAAATTGTGAAGTTCTAATTTATTGGAATTGGTAGAATTGGGAATGGATTTAGGGTTATATAAATTGATGCAATAATATGTAACGAGTTATAGATGACAGGTACATGAAAGGAATTTAATGTAAATGTTATAAAGTGGATTTATTTGGGAAATATTAAATGTGCCTAGATATAGACTTTGCTAATTAAAGTCAATAATTAATAAAATGAACGAAAGGCCAATTTATAACATTTAATCTGGAATCAATCCAATTAATGACTTAAAATATGCAGTTAGGATAGATTTGATTTGTCATTGAAATTGGTAAATTTTATAAGATGCAATTAATGCTAATCCTATTTATAATATGACAATTGGCTAATTTAAAGAATTAAAAGCTAGATTTATTTATTTCATTGAAAAGAAAAACTTTCAATAATTGAATTTATTGTGAATAAATGAAATATAACAGCTAAATTTTACGTTAAATGAAATGTAGAGGAAATCTAAGAAAATAAATGTAAAGAATAGTGAACCAATGTAAATTACATCTTTTTGATAATAATAGACTGAATAATAGAATGAAGGTATTTAAATGAAATTTTGAAAATTTAATTTACAATTTCTAAATTCAATGAATTTGAGATAAACACTGAAATTGTTAAATTTATCAATTTAAAAAAATCCAGAATTTTCCCATTTAAGTTATATTTCAAAATTCAACTCAATATTCATTTATTTCACATTTAACTTATTCAAAATCCATTAATATAATATAAAAATCATTTTAAATTCATTTAATTCAAAATATCGTAAATTTATCCTATTTTCATATTTAATTTAAATTCCATTTATATTTAAATCAAAATTTCCAAAATAATTTTTATTTCAAATTCCACTTTATCATTAATTTTTTTCACTTACAAATTCTCAGAAAAATCAAATACTTTACAAAAATCATTTTTAATTAAGTTTAAGTCAAAATATTATATTATTTACATTTCTGAAATATTTTAAAAATTTTAGAAAAATATTTTTACTACGGGTCTGTATTTCATTTTCTAGCCTAGGTAAAGTGATACGGTTAATATATCATTTCAACCCGTAATTTACAAAGTAAACCCGGGTTTTATCATTCCAAATCCACAGTCCCAAGTAAAATGAAATAATTAAAAATCATTCAGGCCTGTCGTTTCAGCCTATAACGATTTTCCCCTATTCTAAAATTCGTTCGGGTTGTATCATTTCAACCCATAGTGATTCTAATCTAAATGGAACTTGCAGTGTGATAAACTGATATAAATAACAGAACAACATAATATAACAGTAACAGATGTTATAAAAGGTGTTTAAGCATGGGTGAACATCATATAATCATAATATAGCAGATATAATATGGTGATGCTCAAATGAAATCCGTTCATAAGTCATATAAGTACAAACTATCTGGTGAGAATAACTCACTGGTATAAGCTAGAGATGACAACAAACAAACAAACAACAATCTTTAGAGGCACGAAAGCACGACATGATTTGAGTGAGAGAGCCAAAGGTTAATTCCCTTGAAAACAAATCACAAAAAACAATATAACAATCATAAGCTTTCAATTCAAAAACGATTAAACTATGCTAGAATTAACTGCATAAATCAAAGCTAAAATGCTTTGCACTTGCTTCCAACATTCTTTAGGCTCGGCCATAGGTGGAATACATGTCTAAGGCAAGGTTTTGGATCTAGTTGTGGGTGGATATGGGTCGGCCAAACATGGTTTTTCGATGATCATAAATGTGGTGAGAATGAAACAGCTACAAAACAAGGCAATGCCACTTCAACATGGATTCAAGGCGCTACAATACCGCGACCAAGGCACAAGGGGCAAGGCCATCTTTGGTATGGTTAAGGGGATGATGTGGCGAGGGTTCAGGTGAGACTGGAGGTGGTGGAGGTGGAGTAGATGGCGGCTAAGTGGTGTAGAATGTGGTGCATTGCATTGAAGTGCTCGGCTAGGGGGTATTGTTGGAGTTTTGGAGCATTTGGTGAAGGATAATCAAACTATGGTGGCTCGGCTTGGGGTGTCCAGTGAAGAGGAGGTGGTGGTGACATGTTTAGGTGGTGGTGAAGGCGGCATGGATGGTTGAGGAGCATGGCCGATCCTATAAAAAAGAGGAGATCAAGTGCAAACCATAAGAATTCAAGCATAAAAACAATGATAAAGAATTAAAGTTTTCCAAAAAATTTTCCCAAAGCAATGGCCGAAATTTTTTCAAAAATGAGGAGATATGGCCAATTGAATGAAAAGATATGTTGAAATGTGAAAAGGTGTGAATCCAAAAAGCCTTTAAAACAAAAAGTCACAAAACCTTTCACATTTCTCATTTTTCTTTTTATAAATTCAAATAACTGAAAATACTTTTAAATTCGGTTAAAATTCGAAAATATAACAGTTAAACAAAATATAAATAAATAAATATTAATTATATAGGATTAAAATAAGAAAATAGCACAGAAAATGAAAACTAGTTAAGAAAATTTGAAAATAAATGGAATAAACTTTGGGAAAATTTTATGTACTTGAAAAATATTTATAAATAAAGATAAGAACATAAAATAAAAATTCATTCACAAAAATAAATAAATAAATTTTAATTAAGTATAATTTAAACGAAGAAAATAGTAGAAAAATAGAAACTAGCCTTTTAAAAATAGGAAATAAATGCAATAAATTTTGGAAATTTTTTATTATCACTTTAAAAATATTTATAAATGAAATATTACAAATAAAATAAATTTAAAATAGTTTCAAAATAACATGAAGTCAAATTTGAATTATATTCAAAAAATCTAGGGTTGTTACACTCTCCCCCACTCAAATCTTTTCGTCCTCGAAAAGAACGACAAGGAAAATAAAGAGAAACAAGGTAGAAAACAAAATAGTACCTGAAAGGAATAATTCCAGATTCGAAGCATGAATGCTCTTCTCCATTTCCCAGGTACAATCCGATCATCGGTACTCCACTGTACTTTGACCAGATTAACAGATTTCCTCCTGAGCTGCTTCGTACTTCTGTCGACAATATGAAGTGGCTTCCTCTCAACAGTCAGATTAGGCTCAATATCCAAACTATCAAGAGCATAAGGCTAAACAATAAGAGGTGGATCAGGAATATGAAGGCGAAGGTGCGAGACATGGAATACATCATGCACTGCAGAAAGTTTCTCAGGCAAATCTAAACGATAAGCCAAAGAACCAACTCTTTCCATAATGCAGAAAGAACCCTCAAAGTAGAAGAAGGTAGGAATATCTAGGAGGAAAAATAGGTTGGAACACAAGGATGGACCATTATTTTAAAACCATATACATTTCAATTTATAATTTTATATTTACAACATTTTAAACATTTTATAATATGATAAATAGTCATTTGGTTCAAAATTGTTCGTTCGAAGTAAAAATTTTTTTAAAACATTTTACATTATTTAGAAAAGTAAAATAAATGATCAAAATATCCTTTATACAATACTTTATCAAAATACTTTTATAACTCGATGTCTTAACAAGATTACTTTCGTTCCTGTAGACTCTGGCTATGCATTGATCAGGCGCAAAGCTAGAATTCTCCAGTTACTTAGTAGATTTATTTCAACACCCAGTGAAAATACTGGAATTTAAAAAAAAACAGATATGGATAGTACAATCCAAAAAAAACAACCAAACCGAAACATGTCGATCATGGATCGTGGATACACAATGGTTACGCCTGAATCCCCATGGAAACATCCATACCCGTAGGCCAACTAATGCAGCCCTGGAATTACGCCATGAAGACTCGTAGTACCGCAGATACACAATGCCTACGCCTGGATCCCTCAGGAAACATCCGTACCCTTAGGCTCTCACAGCCCCTGTAGACTACGCCACCAAGTGACGCAAAGATCACAGATACACAATGGTTACGCCTGGATCCCCCAGGAAACATCCATACCAGTAGGCTCTCGCAGCCCCTGTGAATTACGCTATGCATTCGCGATCGTAAGTCCACGGAGATCGCCGTGGAATTCGATGGACACTCGAGTATCATATCTAAAAAATCCAAATCAGAGAGAGAATAATATCGAAGAATGAATCCACAGTGTGGCCACAAAGCGGATATCAAGCAGAAGGCACTTTCGATATCTTTTCTTCGAAAATATGTATCATATAGTACCTTTCAAAATCACTTTCAAATACCATAGCTATAAAAGTCCATTATATATAAGATTTCATATTCAAATCAAATACTTCCTTAAATCAATAGTATACCGAATCACACTTATATAGACTTTGATTATATAAGATTTGAATTTACAAATTGAGTATATCTTTACAAATCAATCGTTTCAAATCACTTCATACTTATACAAATCAATTTTATATAAGTTCGGTAACTCCCAAATCAAAGTATTTAAATAAAAAAGGTTCCCAATTTCAAAACATTTCAATATCAATTCAGTTTCAAAATCATATATGATTTCACCAAATCATTTCTTCCTAATTACATACATTTAGTTTCAAAGTTTCTTAAAAAAATAGATTTAGAAAATAATCCAAATTTCCAAATCAACAAAATTTAGGTCAAACAAATTCATTTCCATTCCAAAATATATTCACTTTCAAAAATCATAATACTTTCAAGGTCATAAATCTTTCGAAACCAAAATACTTGAAATCATTACACTTTGAAAATCATAACTTTTCGAATTCATACATTTGAAATCATAAAACATTCCATTAATTCTTTACAATTCATAAATTTATTCAATTAAACCCAAATCTAAAATTTCCAATTTTTGTTAAATTCAAACCATCAGTTTCAATTCAATTTAGTTTTCCAACAAAATCAATTCAAATATTATCAAATTTCAAATAAAGATTTTGTCCATAAAATAAACTATCCAATCTTTAATATATTTCAAAGCTTTAATATCCGACATTTCAAAACTAAACTTTTTGATTTCATATACCACAAATCTAGTTTCATTATTACTTAGTTTTGAAATATTCATTTCATAAATCCATCATTTTAAATAAACTTAAATTACAAGTAAACCAAATATCCTTTCATACAAGTATAAACTTCAAATATTCATTTATCAAAATCAATTACATTTCAAATTCACATTCTTTATCAAATAAAGATTAAATCATTTCCAAACCATTTCAATCATCAAAATATCTAAAATGGTTACTAGGTTTAAAACCTTCAAACTATTTATTTATATATGAAAAATCCAATTTACCATTGGAAAGATTATTATTCTATATATATATATGCTTTATTCAAAACATTTCAAATCAATATTTCATACTAGTATAATTCAACATGGTCTTATTTATTTCACTCAGCAAACAGTTTCAAACTTATATAAATCATATTACTTTATACTTTAATCATACCAAACTAAACTAATATTCTTTATCAAATACCCTATACCTTTCAAAATTTCTTAGCTTTGAAAAGGTAACCTTGATTTAGAAATGCCTGAACCTTCAAAGTAGTCGAAGAAATCATATTTTAAATCCAAGAGTTGGAAATCACCAACAAATCAGTAAACCAATTCCAAAAGATAGGGTTATAACAACAAATCTGAATCTCGAGGATTGAACAACGGCTTATTTTAAATCATTTCAAATACATACATACATACATACATACATACATACATACATATATCTTTCGAATATCAAACCATACTTCAAAATCTGAAATCAAAATCGATTTCACAAAATCATTCGCATGGCAAAGCTACTAGAATGGCCTCTCCCCCACTCAGAAACTCAAAAATCAATGTCGATGATGCATGCGTTCATCACCGAAATCATTTTCCAGCGACATAAGTGGGTTCTGGACTTTTATTTTCCTGAAACTTCTTTGAAATCTGTTCAAAATTATTGGAATTCATTCGAGTATATTTGAAATGTTTATATTCGGACAATATCATTAAATCATATTATTATTATATATTTTCCAAAATCGTAAAAACCGATTTTCAAAACAATGGAGTTCGATTCCACAAAATTCAATTTTAAGCCCTTCAGTTATAAATCATTTTTATATAAGTCAAATACTTATAAATTTTTCAAAATTTCAAATCCTTTCAAAGCTTCGATTTTCTCGTTTTAAAAGGTATACAATCCTTATCGAAAACATTTTACTTCTATACAAAATAAGGTTGTCCTTATCAAAATAATAATTTCGATGTATGCATAATTTTAAAATACAACCAAACACAAATTTCCAAAGAATGATTCAAGGATGGATTTTAGAACAAACAGAGATTCGAATTTAGAGGAACCTAATCAAGTAGAATTCTAGTTTGAAGATAAGCTTGAACAAAGATGAGATAATTTGATTTCCCAATAGAAGATAGATATGACTATATTAATCGCGGGCGACCTTAACCTGTCAACCGTGACTTTAGGAATATATCCAATGCGGAATTCTAAGGCAAATCGACCTTCGATCGCCAGAGATTTAATTCGGCTAGAGCAGAAGATAGATAGCATCGTAAACTGAGGATATAGAAATCTCCGGTGAATCAATGCCAATTGTAAAGGAGGTTCACCCCTTTACAAATTATTCAAAGATCGGAGGAATCACCGATCTTTAGAGAGGTCATTCCAAAGTGGAATTATGGAATGCTCCAAAATAAAAATGGATAAAATAGGAAAGACAAGTTATTTCAGAACAAGTGGGAGTGTTCCAAAGTTCAAGGAATCCTAATCGATAACAAAGTGGATACAAAAGGAATGAAGCTTAGAAAATCTTGGTTTCAAAATAAGAAGAATTTTATACCAAAATAATCTTTGATAATACTTTAAAAATCATTTAAAAATCATTTTATACTTTGAAAATATGTTCTCTCACAAAGAAAGGATTGTGAGATTTATTTCATTCATTCTAGGGTATTTCTACCCTATCTCTAATGAGTTTTTGCTCCGCAGGCTATGATTTGCCTAAAACCAAAGCTCTGATACCAAATGTAACAAGTATTTTCAGCCATTCACATGCACGCATGTCGGACTTGAATTGCTCAAAATACCGCATTGTAAATAAATTTGGAGCAAGTGAAATACAAATCACAGAATCATAGACACAGAAATATCAGAATAACTCACAGCGGAAATTAAAATACTATAGTAGTTCATGAAGCTACTATGACAAACTCTCAAAACATAATACATAATATTAGTCTGAAAAACATATAGAATAGAAATCTCAAACACATAGCAGTTTATAAATAACAGAGCTGAAATAGAACAACTGAAACTGAAAGGGAACAACGATTCCTAGCTCCAGAAAAGAAATCCAAAGCTAAGCTGTAAATAATCAGGCAGACCCAAGTGTAAAGTAAAACAAAAAACACCAGAGTCAGGACATATATACTAATATAATGTAAACCAACTCAAGTGAACTGTAGTAGTAATGTACAAACTTAAAGGATGCTTGGGATTGCCCATCCTTTAAGGATCAGTTAAACTATAAATTAAATACATCATGTGGTTAAAATTTCAAAATAGTAATTTATACTTCGAAATCAAATATCATTTCAAAATTTAATACCATTCAAAATTCAATTTAAAATATTAAAATATCGTGTCTTCCAAACCACATTCATTTATTTAAAATACCACTTCAACACATATTTCAAAATAGTTTATATTTCAAAACAAATTACTTCATTTTAAAATCATAAAAATGAAGTTATTATATAAATAATTAAATTATTAAATTTACAAAGTTTTAATCTTTCAAAACTCATTCATTCACTTAAATTTATTAAAACAGTGAAAATTCAACTTTCGCAGCATTTAGAAAAATGCTATGGAAAGTTACTTTTAAAACAATTCAATTTAACAAAAGACAACATTCAAAGTGCTATAATAGGATTACATTAATTCAAATAAAACCTTAGTTAAATTCAACAATTATAGCACTTACAAAGTGCTATAATAGCCTTTAATTCAATTTAGCCCTTTAGTTCATTTATTTTAACCACAACATTTACAAATGCTGTAATATTCTTTACTTTAGACGTAATAGATTTTCAAAAATATTGTTAATTAAATTTCAAATATTCACTATACTTTCACAAACCATTAAATTTTTATTTAAACCATTTCAACTTATAAAATCATATATTTTCACATTTATAACCATCTTCAATTTTCCTTAAATTCATGATTTTATAAAGTTAAATTTCCATTAAAAAATCTGTGTTTAATAATAATTCACTTATTAAATTCCAACATTCAATTTCACTTCATATAATAAATTTTTTAACTTAACAAATAAGTTTAAATTTCAAAATATAACTTATTTACATTTTATTTACTTAACATCAAAATTCACTTTTAAAAAAAAATTCACAATTTTCCAATTTAAGTTATATTTCAAAATTCAACTCAATATTCATTTATTTCACATTTAACTTATTCAAAATCCATTAATATATTATAAAAATCATTTTAAATTCATTTAATTCAAAATATCATTAATTTATCCTATTTTCATATTTAATTTAAATTCCATTTATAATTAAATCAAAATTTCCAAAATAACTTTTATTTCAAATTTCCACTTTATCGTTAATTTATTTCACTAATAAATTCTCAGAAAAATCAAAATACTTTACAAAAATCATTTTTAATTAAGTTTAAGTAAAAATATTATAATATTTAAATTTCGAAAATATTTTAAAATTTTTAGAAAAATATATTTTAACTATGAGTGTGTGTTTCATTTTCTAGCCTAGGTAAAGTGACACGGGTAATATATCATTTCAACCCATAGTTTGCAAAGAAAACCCGGGTTTTATCATTTCAAACCCCCAGTCCCAAGTAAAATGAAATAACTAAAAATCATTTTGGCCTATCATTTCAGCTCATAACGATTTTTCCCTATTCTAAAGTCCTTTCGGGTATGTATCATTTCAACCCATAGTGATTCTAATCTAAAGGGAACTTGCAGTGTGATAAACTGATACAAATAACAGAACAACATAATATAACAGTAACAGATGTTATAACAGGTGTTTAAGCATGGGTGAACATCATATAATCATAATATAGCAGATATAATATGGTGATGCATTTTACAGATTCAAATGAAATCAGTTCACAAGTCATATAAGTACAAACTGTCTAGTGAGAATAACTCACTAGTATAAGCTGGAGATAAAAACAAACACGCAAAAAATGATCTTCAGAGGCATGAAAGTATGACAAAGACTTAAGTGAGAGAGGCAAAGGTTAATTCCCTTGAAAACAAATCAAACAAAACAATATAACAATCATAAGCTTTCAATTTAGAAACGATTAAACTATGCTAGTATTAACTGCATAAATCAAAGCTGAAATGCTTTGCACTTGCTTCCAACATTCTTTAGGCTTGGCCATAGATGGAATACATGTATAAGGCAAGGATTTGGATCTGGTTATGGGTGGATATGGGTCGGCCAAACATGGTTCGTTGATGGTCAAAAGTGCGGTGAGCATGAAACAACTGCAAAACAAGGCAAGGCCACTTCAACATGGATTCAAGGCACTACAAGGCCACGGCCAAGGCATAAGAGGCACGGCCATCTCTGGTATGGTCAAGGGGATGACATGGCAGAGGGTTCAGGTTAGGCTGGAGCTGGTGGAGGTGGAGTAGGTGGCGGCTAAGTGGTGTAGAAGGTGGTGGATTGCATTGAAGTGCTCGGCTAGGGGGTATTGTTGGAGTTTTGGAGCATTTGGTGAAGGATCATCAAACTATGGTGGCTCGGCTTGGGTGGCCAATGAGGAGGAGGTGGTGGTGACATGTTCAGGAGGTGGTGGAGGCGGCAAGGGAGGTTGAGGAGCATGGCCGATCCTATAAAGAAGAGGATATCAAGTGCAAACCATAAGAATTCAAGCATAAAAACAATGGAAATGAATTAAAGTTTACCAAAAAAAAATTCCCAAAGCAATGGTCAAATTTTTTTTAGAAATGAGAAGAAAAATTGTTTACATGAATGAGTAAAGAGGTAGGTGGCTCGAGAAATGAGGAGATATGGCCAATTGAATGAAAAGATATGTTGAAATGTGAAAAGGTGTGAATCCAAAAAGCCTTTAAAAAAAAGTGACAAAACCTTTCACATTTTTCTTTTTATAAGTTTAAATAACCAAAAATAATTGCAAATTCAGTTAAAATTCGAAAATATAACAGTTAAACAAAATATAAATAAATAAATATTAATTATATAGGATTAAAATAAGAAAATAGCATAGAAAATGAAAACTAGTCAAGAATATTTGAAAATAAATGGAATAAACTTTAGGAAAATTTTATGTACTTGAAAAATCTTTATAAATAAAGATAATGAAACAAAATAAAAATGCATTCAAAAAAATAATAAATAAATTTTAATTAAATATAATTTCAATGAAAAAAATAGTAGAAAAATAGAAACTAGCCTTTTAAAAATAGGAAATAAATGCAATAAATTTTGGAAAAAATTTATTATCACTTTAAAAATATTTATAAATGAAATATTACAAATCAAAAAAAATTAAAATATTTTCAAAATAAAATAAAGTCAAATTTAAATTATATTCAAAAATCTTGGGTTGTTACAAAGACTCTGCCAAAATTTTCCGTAAATTTTGGACATAGAAAAAATTGAAAAATGTTTCCAAACTTTGTTTATTTGAGTATAAAAGATTAAATGGTTATAAATTGGTATATTTTATTTAAATTAATTAATTATGTAAATTTATTTGTTTATAAAGTTAATATTTTTGAATAAGATGTATTGTTTAATTAATTCTTTCTTTTCCCTTCTGTTCCTTTTCGGGGATGAAATTTTTTGAGTGGGTGAGTGTGTAACGACCCGTAGATTTTTAATAACTAAAATTGTATTAATAAGAATTTTGTAATTAAATCTAGTAAGAAATAAAACCTTTATAATTTAATATTGAAATGAACGCTAAATTGAAATATAGCAATGTTAATTAAAACCGATTATAAGTAATTTGAATAAAATTCTAATAAATGAAGTAGTGAAAGTGTTATACCTGGATATAAATTGAAATGAGAAAATAAAAGTAAGTATTGGATTAATTAATGAATATACACATTGTTAACAGTAATTGAACGTAAATTAAGGAAAGATGTTAATGCAAGTTAATAATTAATGAACTTGAATGAACATTCTAATTTAATAAAATAGTTTAAATGTCATGACTTGGTTATAAATGGAATATAATAAAAACAAATGAAATTATTGTATTAATGTGTGAAATGATATAATAGGTAGCAGTTGTTGTGAAGAATAAACATACATGTACTATAAAGGGTATAATGGTGACAAATGGTTGTCATTACCAGTAATTTACCGATTTAAAAATAAAAGTAATTAAATGTTCATTTAATAATACTTAATACAATAACGGAAAGGGTTAACGTAAATTGAATAGAAACGTAAATTTATTGAGAATATTTAATCAAAATTAATGTATATATTTAGCAAAGATATAATAAATAGAAATAGGATAGTTAACAATAAAGGAATTAGAAATTTGAATATATTAATGTAACATTTATACAAATGTAAGATGTAAATAGGCGTATATTAGTGTAATAGATAAGTACCCATGTTGACATCACCTTTAAGATGGTAAGTTTATAATTGATTCATAATAAGAAAAAAAATCAAATGAATGGATTTATTGGAATGGCAATTAACAATTAATGAATTTATTAAAATTGAAAAGTTATAATTGATTGAAATTAGCAAATTGGGGAGTGAAATTCAAGTTATATTAATGCATGAATTAATATGCAGTAAACAGTAATTTAACATAATCAATGTTTGGTAAGTAATTATATTTTTGGTCATTTGATAACAGATTATGAATGAGATTAAATTAGGCAAATTGTGATAATTATTAATACCTATTTATTTAAGTTGGGGAATTAGATCTAAATCCATTGCAATTAATCATAATTAAATACTACGTTAATATGAATTTAGTTGATTACTGGAAAACATTAGGGAAATTGGATTTACAGTAATGTTAAATTTACCCATAAGATAATGATTAACTGAATAAAAAGAATGGGAATGAAGATATATTACTTTTAATTTAATAAATCGGATTAACTGGAATTAAATGAAATATAATGTTTAATTATTACGTTAATAGAAGTTAAGATGAAACCTTAGAATATAAATGTAATAGATCATGAACCAATGTTAAGTTTCTCCATTTGATAATAATAGATTGGATAATAGAATGCAAGTTAAATTAAATGTAATTTTTGAGAATTTAATTTATAATATCTGAATTTACTGAAATTGAATTTCAAACACTGTAATTGGTAAAGTTACTAACTTAAAATTGATTTCTAAGTTTGTTTAAATTTTTGAAATTGTTTAAGAAATTCAAAAATGATGGAATTTGTGAATTTTTAAATTTGAAATGAAAAAGTGATTTAATTTATTAAATATTAATTTAATTAATGTAAAAAATAGCCATTTTGGCCACTAACTCGAATTTCGACGAAACCAGTTCCATCGGATCCGTAACGGTGAATTATTGTAGGATTTCAAGTTTCGTAGCGATCGGGTGTAACAACCCGCATATTTGTCGATTTTATATTTAAATATTTTATTTAAATATTTTATCGATACTCGGATTTTGGTCCGAAAAGATACCTTTTTCAAATAGTCGAATTGGGACTCGAAACCACCCCCATTGAGTTCAAAATGATGTTTGCGACCTTTTCGAGTATAAACTTCGATATGTTTGGAGATAGTGAAATTTTTCCACTTTTTCACTTAGGGCTTTGGTTTGGGTTGAACCCATTAATCACTTACTAACTCAGTCCCAACCCACTCCAACTCTTCATTACTTCATTTCATATTCCTAACACTCAAGCTTAAGCAAAAATGGTGGAGGAGAATGAGAATTAGAAACTCCAAGCCCTAGTTCCTCTTGCTAGCTCAAGTTCTTGCTCCAAAATCAAAGAGAACCCATTAATAAGCATCTTCTTCTTCTTCTTCTTCTCCAACTCATTCTCTCTTTGATTTCAGAAAATTTCTAAACCTAATTTGGGAAATATTTTCTTTTAAGCTTAGATTCAAGCTTCTAGTGTTGAGATTGAAGTGTGGTTGATCTTCCTTTGCTTTCGAGCTTCTTCTTCAATCGTTTGGGTTCAAATGTGAGATTTTTATCTCACATCTATGTCTATATCTATCTTTGTTATTAGGTATGAATTCCTAACACTTATTTATGTTCATTTGCTTTTGGTTTGGATTGATTTGGTGAATATTTCAATTTGTGGTGTTTGTAGTCAAATCTTTAAAAATCCAATCTTTGATGTTTGAACATGTTTTTGTTGATGCATCGAAGAGCCTATAGTGCTGGGTTGTCGATTGGCATAAATCCTTAGCATCCATCGCTCGTTCGATCACATTTCGATTTGGATTTGCCATTTTTGGTCTAGGCTATTTTTTTTGCCTAGCAGAAGATTTCAAACGTCTGAAATTAATTTCAAAAGTCTGAAACCAAATCCAGACGTCTGGTTGAAAAATCCAGACGTCTGGAAAGGGGTCTAGAAAAGGCAGAGACTAGATCCAGACGTCTGAAACAAAATCCAGACGTCTGAAATCAAATTCAGACGTCTGGCTGAAAATTTCAGACGTCTGAAATGGCCCAGGAATTAAAAATAGAAGGGATAAAATACATATACTTCCAGATACTAGGGCCACTACCAGACGTCTGGAACTGTTTAATTTTCCTATTTTGGCTATTTTTGAGTATATTTCCAACTTTAATCGATTCGTGTTGATTCCCTTTTTGTTGTTATCATTTATTATGGACTTTGATGTCATTTTCATCGTGATTTTTGGGAATATCCATTTTGATGGATTCGGTATCGATTTCTTTGGATTTTATTCACGTCTTCGAATGTGAATTTTTATGATTGATTGTTTCTACAATCAATTCTATGATTTATCACTTCAAAATATAAAGGTTTTCTATACTAGTAGTAAATATCAAAACTCTTTCCTCAAAACGATTTCAACTCTATTTTTAATACCAAACTCGTTTATAAAACCGATTTCCAATCTACTAGTATATACAATCTTTTACCTCACTCGTATGAGAAATCTAATTAAACGACTTAGTAAAACAAGTGGTATGAAACGTTTGCGTTTACTTCGTTGGTTAATTCTTGGGCTTGTTCGATTGAATCTCTTGTGACAATTTTCTAGTGGAGATCTACAATTTGTTCGCAAATATTTAAGTTAAGCTTGTTGTTATGGGACATGATGCTAAACTCATATATTTACTAGCTTATTGTAATTGACACTTCTTGATGATCGATGATGATCATTTTATGGTTTAGACTAGCAATGTGCGATGTCTCTTTGTCTATGTGGAGGTCTGTTCCTTATTTTATTGAGCTTCGTCTCATTTCTTGCATGGGTCGTACCAATTTAGGTGCGTCGATGTTTGTTTACACATTGGTCGTACCTTTCTAGGTGCGTCGATGTTTATTATGCATCGGGTGTACCTTTTTAGGTGCATCGATGTTTTTTACACATTGGTCGTACCTTTTTAGGTGCGTCGATGTTTATTATGCATGGGCTGTACCTTTTTAGGTGCATCGATGTTTGTTTACACATGGGTCGTACCTTTTTAGGTGCGCCGATGTTTATCATGCATGGGGTTTACCTTTTTAGGTGCATCGATGTTTGTTTACTTCATGGAGCAATCGGCTCAATAAGTTGGGACATGGGGCGTATCTTTCTAGTTGCGTCGATGTTCGTTTATGCATGGGGCGTATCTTTCTAGGTGCGTCGATGTTCGACTTTGCATGGGGTGTATCTTTCTAGGTGCATCGGTGTTAGACATTACATGGGGTGTATCTTTCTAGGTGCATCGATGTTTATTTATGCATGGGATGTATCTTTCTAGGTGCATCGATGTTTATTTATGCATGGGGCGTATCTTTCTAGGTGCGTCGATGCTAGAGCATGGGTCGTACCTATTTAGGTGCGTCGATGCTCGACTGTGCATGGGGCGTGTCTTTCCAGGTGCGTCGATGTCCAGTTTATGGGATTGGCCATCCTTTTTCTTGTGATTTCTGGATTTCTATTTAATGATTTCTGGAATTTATGTTTCACCACCTTTTTCAGTTAGCATTGATATGTATGTCATTTATTGTGGCTTGGTGAATTAAATGAAGAATATGACATTCTTTTTGATGCTACGAGATTCTTGAGATTTTGTATGACTTTCGTGATATTCTAATGTATACTTTTTGAAGTATGACATTTTTGGTTATCATACATTTATTATTATATCTCTTCTTATATCTCATTTTATATTATAATTATAGCTAGACTGATCCATTTATCATTTTCTTATTAAATAATACTCGGGTCAGACTGAGATTTTACAGGTGCTTCTGCTTGACTCCTTATCGGACCATCATCTGATCTTTTGGCTAACTGCTTTAGTTTAGTAGTTTTTGTTGTATACAATTGAGATATAGACTCCTTGATGTATACATATTTTTGTCTTGCACTTGTATCTATTCATTTTTGTGATGTTGTGGATCTTATTTGACCACTACTCTGATGAATACTTTTATGTGTAATATTCATATCTATTTCCACCTTTGTGACATGAATTATCTGTGACTAATTTGTGTTATGTTTATTTCTATATTTGTTTCTGAAGACCTTTATAGCCACTGCGTAGTAGCTTTGAGTTTGTGTCGGTATGTCGGATTTCCTCTTGAGATGAAAAGTTATATTTTTATCTGGTGTATCAGTACTCGCACAAAGCAATTATACAGATGGTCGCTCCTCAACAGCCTTATTCTCCGTGCTAGTCGACAGCATTACTCCGTAGTGTTCTTGTCTAGCGTGGGTATAGAGGTGGGGCGTCATAGCTTGGTATCAAAGCCAAACTTCAAAACAATGTAGAATAATTTAGCAAGGATCATGTCCTAAGTCTTTCTTAGGAGTTGTGCTTTAGGATTTATTCGAGTCTTCATACCGTTCTATCCTACTTTCTTTTATGATTCCTTGTTTTATCTATCAAGATTGCTTGATATTTATTTTGAGAATAACTTTTTCCTCTTCTTTCTTTCTTAAAGAAGAGAAATGGTTAGACCAGGCCGTCCCAGCGCCGGTCAATCTAGTGCTATCCACCGAATGGAGTATTTATGTCTGCCCAGCAGCTTCTTGATCTAGTAAAGAATGCTCAAGCTTCCGGTCCAAAATTCCAGAGCCTACTCATCCTAGATCCGGTTTTGCACGCTTGTGCAGAGACTACATTGATTTGGGTGGAAGGCCATTCAAGGGATCCGAAGGTGTTATAGAAATTGAACCTTGGCTCAAATCATGCGATCGTATCTTTTCTCGCATCAACCTTATTGGTCTACATCGAGTCCAGGTGGCTTCTAGCATGCTCCAAGAAAGAGCATTAGATTGGTATGAGCTTTTAATTTCTGAAATCGTTGAAGCGGATCTCACTTGGGAGCAATTCCGAGAAAGATTCGAACTGAAATTTGTGCCGGAGGCTGAAAAAGTAACTTTGGCCCGGCTTTTTATTGACCTTGTTCAAGGTGAATCTTCTATGACATACTATGTCGCATTTTTCGAATCTCTTTCTAAGTACGGGGTCGAGTATATAAATACCCCACTGAAGAAAAATCAGAGATTTGTCTATGGCTTGAATAAGAATCTTAAGAAGCCATTACTTCTGAAACTTGAGGTTTCATTTGATCAGCTTATTGATATCGCTCTTCGTCTTGAAGAGGCCGATAATGAAGGTGATGTTGAAGTTGTGCGTTCCCAATAGAACTTCGACAATAACTTGAAGAGGCCTATCAAATTCAAAGGCCCCAATTCTTATAAGAAAGGGAAGCAACCAATTCCGGTAGCAAAGACTACTACCTCTAGTCGTGGACAATGCTACAATTGTGGTTCCACGAACCACTATGCAAGGGAGTGTCCGTAACCCCTCTTTTGTCGCTATTGCAAAAATTCGGGTCACCATATTACTGCATGTCCCGTACTTCAAAGTAAGAAGGAAGGAGAGCTCAATGCAGTGCAAGCCCCTAGTGGCACTTCTCTTGGTCAAGGTATTTCTCATTCAATCCTTGATTACATTTGTTTTATGATTTTCCTTTTCGAGTTCTTTTTGATATGGGTTTCATCTCACTATTTTATATCAAAAGAACTTGTGATTCTTTTTCATTAAAAATATTTTGGGCTTGATGTCTTCATTGAGAATTGCGAATCCGGATGGTAGATCCGCAACACTCAATTTGCTTTTATTTGATGTCGAAAATTATTTTATGTGATTTTTCTTTCCAAGCCGATATTTTTACTTAGGCTCCGGAATTGATTTGTGCGATAGGATTGGCTTAATCATTAATGAAGCCTATATCATATTTTCTTGAGTGGACTATTCATCTTCGACATTTTCAATCTGTTAAGCAGATTTCTATTTTTCCTTTATGATTTTGATTTAGAAATTGATGGCATCATTTTATTCTTTAAGCTCGCATGCTGAGTAGAGCGTTATTTCTCTCATTTGGGTAGTTGTGAATTTTTCGGAATCTTTGAGCTTGTCTTAGGATTATCGACTAAGCAATCTTTTGAGTGGTGTTATGGTCTTTCCAGTTTGACCTTGCCACCGATTTTCATTAGCTACGAGTTGCGGAAGTTAGCATTCCACTTACTGCATTCCGCACTCGTTATGATTCTTATGAATGACTTATTATGTCGTTCAGTTTGCCCAACTTGTTTCATCCATTTCATAAATCGAGGATTCTATGAATATCTCGATAAGTCCATTCTTGTATTTATTGATTTTGGATGAAAATAGAATTTTAAAATTTTGAAAATCTTTTTCATAAGATTTATTTATAAGTACAATTTGATTTTTTTTTGTTCTTAAAATGAACAAAGAACATTCTTAAATGTTTTTAGAAATATGTTTATCATATAAAAGATGGTTTTGTGATTGTATTGCCCATTGAGTGCTTTAAGAATTCTAGTCGATGCGCTTGATCAACGTTATCGATAGGAATCTCCTAAACGCTTTGATGAGACAATTTGACACAATAAATTGATTTGAAATAAGAAATTTTTTCCAGAAAGATAATTACATAAAGATAAGTGTAATTTTGAAAGTTTTAACTTTTCGGGGAAGAAGATTATTTAGAAGAACTCTCCTCTGATACTCCTATTCTTGTGATTCCCGATGGGAACCAAGACTTTATCTTCTGTACCAATGCTAATCGTATTGGTTTGGATGTCGTTCTCTTGCAAAAGAGAACGTGCTATCTCTTATGCTTCTAAATCATTATATCCTATCGAGACTAGATATACCACTCATGATCTAGTGCTCGCGGTTATTGTTTCTACTTTTAGAGTTTTGCATCATCATTTTTAGGGGAGGAATTTGTTCTCCATCTCGATCATAAATCCTTGGAATATTTATTTTCTCATAAGGAATTTCATATTGACTCGAGTTCCTAGCATCTTATGATCTTGATATTCTTTTATTCCAGAAAGGGAAATCGTGTTGCCAATGCGTTTAGTCGTAAGCAACAAGTGGTTGATTCTTTGGTGACAAATGAATGGAATTATCTTTTTATTAAGTTCATCAGACGTTTTGATGTACTTCGTTTTATTGAGTTTAATCTCATTTCTTTTATGGACTAGCGTCTGATGTTCTTTTATGGTGTTCGGTTCGTTGGACGTACCATTTTTGTACTACGTCGGTGTTCCGAAATTATTCGGGCTTTGGTTCATTGGGCGTACCGTTTTTGTACTATGCTGATGTCCCAAATTATTTGAGTTTCTAGTTTCTTGGGCGTACTGTTATTATACTACGTCGTTGCACCAGCTCAATTTTCTACTATTCTTGACGTTCTCCACGTCTTTTATCTACGGAAATGCCTTGCGGATTCCGGTTTTTATTCTTGTGCCCGGTGATATTGTGGAAATTGAAGTTTCACCGGATTTGATTTATGAGCAACATTCCATTCACATCATTCCTTCGGAGGTTGAGCACCTTCGGAATAAAGATATTCTTCTTGTGAGAGTTCAATGGTTCTCAAATCTTAGGGATTACTCTTGGGAATCTAGAGAATTCATCGAGCGATCTCGTTCGTGCTAACTCTTTCGTGCTCTTTGTGGTGAACTTCTTATTTCAAACTTCTTTTGTTTTGAATATGCTTTTATGGTTGTTACTATATATCTTCTTCTTAAATATTGCGAGGACGCAATTTCTTTAAGGAGGGGAGTCTGTAACAACCAGCATATTTGTCGATTTTATATTTCAATATTTTATTTAAATATTTTATCGATACTCGGATTTGGTCCGAAAAGCTACTTTTTCCAAATAGTCGAATTGGGACTCGAGACCACCCCCATTGAGTTCAAAATGACGTTTGCGACCTTTTTGAGTATAAACTTCGATATGTTTGGAGATAGTAAAATTTTGCCACTTTTTCACTTAGGGCTTTGGTTTGGGCTGAACCCATTAATCACTTACTAACTCAGTCCCAACGCACTCCAACTCTTCATTACTTCATTTCATATTCCTAACACTCAAGCTTAAGCAAAAATGGTGGAAGAGAATGGGAATTAGAAACTCCAAGCCCTAGTTCCTTTTGCTAGCTCAAGTTCTTGCTCCAAAATCAAAGAGAACCCATTAGTAAGCATCTTCTTCTTCTTCTTCTCCAACTCATTCTCTCTTTGATTTCAGAAAATTCCTAAACCTAATTTGGGAAATATTTCTCTTTTAAGCTTAGATTCAAGCTTCTAGTGTTGAGATTGAAGCGTGGTTGATCTTCCTTTGCTTTCGAGCTTCTTCTTCAATCGTTTGGGTTCAAAGGTGAGATTTTTATCTCACATGTATGTCTATATCTATCTTTGTTGTTAGGTATGAATTCCTAACACTTATTTATGTTCATTTGCTTTTGGTTTGGATTGATTTGGTGAATATTTCAATTTGTGGTGTTTTGTAGTCAAATCTTTAAAAATCCAATCTTTGATGTTTGAACATGTTTTTGGTGATGCATCGAAGAGCCTATAGTGCTGGGTTGTCGATTGGCATAAATCCTTAGCATCTATCGCTCGTTCGATCGCATTTCGGTTTGGATTTGCCATTTTTGGTCTAGGCTGTTTTTCTGCCTAGCAGAAGATTTCAGACGTCAGATATTAATTTCAGACGTCTGAAACCAAATCCAGACGTCTGGTTGAAAATTCAAGACATCTAGAAAGGGGTCTGGAAAAGGCAGAGACTAGATCCAGACGTCTGAAACAAAATCCAGACGTCTGAAATCAAATTCAGACGTCTGGTTGAAAATTTCAGACGTCTGAAATGGCCCAGGAATTAAAAATAGAAGGGAGAAAACACATATACTTCCAGATACTAGGGCCATACGTCTGGGAACACCTACCAGATGTCTGGAACTGTGTAATTTGCTTATTTTGGCTATTTTTCAGTATATTTCCAACTTTAATCGATTCGTGTCGATTCCCTTTTTGTTTTTATCATTTATTATGGACTTTGATGAAATTTTCATCGTAATTTTTGGGAATATCCATTTTGATGGATTCGGTATCGATTTCTTTGGATTTTATTCACGTCTTCGAATGTGAATTTTTATGATTGATTGTTTCTACAATCAATTCTATGATTTGTCACTTTAAAATATAAAGGTTTTCTATACTATAACAAAACTCTTTCCTCAAAACGATTTCAACTCTATTTTTAATACCAAACTCGTTTATAAAACCGATTTCCAATCTACTAGTATAGACAATCTTTTACCTCACTCGTATGAGAAATCCAATTAAACGACTCAGTAAAACAAGTGGTATGAAACGCTTTCGTTTATTTTGTTGGTTAATTCCTTGACTTGTTCGATTGAATCTCTTGTGACAATTTTCTAGTGGAGATGTACAAGTTGTTCGCAAATATTTAAGTTAAGCTAGTGGTTGTGGGACATGATGCTAAACTCATATATTTATTAGCTTATTGTAATTGACACTTCTTGATGATCGATGATGATCATTTTATGGTTTAGACTAGCAATGTGCGATGTCTCTTTGTCTATATGGAGGACTGTTTCTCATTTTATTGAGCTTCGTCTCATTTCTTGCATGGGTCGTACCTATTTAGGTGCGTCGATGTTTGTTTACACATGGGTCGTACCTTTCTAGGTGCGTCGATGTTTATTATGCATGGGGTGTACCTTTTTAGGTGCATCGATGTTTGTTTACACATTGGTCGTACCTTTTTAGGTGCGTCGATGTTTATTATGCATGGGGTGTACCTTTTTAGGTGCATCGATGTTTTTTTACACATGGGTCGTCCCTTTTTAGGTGCGTCGATGTTTTTTATGCATGGGGTGTACCTTTTTAGGTGCATCGATGTTTGTTTACTTCGTGGAGAAATCGGCTCAATAAGTTGGGACATGAGGCGTATCTTTCTAGTTGCGTCGATGTTCGTCTATGCATGGGGCGTATCTTTCTAGGTGCGTCGATGTTCGACTTTGCATGGGGTGTATCTTTCTAGGTGCATCGATGTTAGACATTACATGGGGTGTATCTTTCTAGGTGCATCGATGTTTATTTATGCATGGGATGTATCTTTCTAGGTGCATCGATGTTTATTTATGCATGGACCGTATCTTTCTAGGTGCGTTGATGCTAGAGCATGGGTTGTACCTATTTAGGTGCGTCGATGTTCGACTGTGCATGGGGCGTGTCTTTCTAGGTGCGTTGATGTCCAATTTATGGGATTGGCCATCCTTTTTCTTGTGATTTCTGGATTTCTATTTGATGATTTCTGGAATTTATGTTTCGCCACCTTTTTCAGTTGGCATTGATATGTATGTCATTTATTGTGGCTTGGTGAATTAAATGAAGAATATGACATTCTTTTTTATGCTACGAGATTCATGAGATTTTGTATGACTTTCGTGATTTTCTAATGTATACTTGTTGAAGTATGACATTTTTGGTTATCATACGTTTTATTATTATATCTCTTCTTATAACTCATTTTATATTATAATTATGGCTTGACTGATCCGTTTATTATTTTCTTATTAAATAATACTCGGGCCAGACTGAGATTTTACAGGTGCTTCTGCTTGACTCCTTATCGGACCATCATCTGATCTTTTGGCTAGCTGCTTTAGTTTAGTAGTTTTTGTTGTATACAATTGGGATATAGACTCCTTGATGTATACATATTTTTGTCTTGCACTTGTATCTATTCATTTTTGTGATGTTGTGGATCTTATTTGACCACTACTCTGATGAACACTTTTATGTGCAATATTCATATCTATTTCCACCTTTGTGATACGAATTGTCTGTGACTGATTTGTGTTATGTTTATTTCTATATTTTTTTCGAATACCTTTATAGCCACTGTGTAGTAGCTTTGAGTTTGTGTCGGTATGTCGGATTTCCTCTTGAGATGAAAAGTTATATTTTTATCTGGCGTATCGGTACTCGCACAGAGCAATTATACAGATGGTCGCTCCTCAACAGCCTTATTCTCCGTGCTAGTCGACAGCATTACTCCGTAGTGTTCTTGTCTAGCGTGGGTATAGAGGTGGGGCGTCACATCGGGCATGTCATTCGATCGTACGAACGCAAAACGCCTAGAAATCCATTTAATTGAAATCAATCAAAATCAATTTGAAATAATTTGATTTTTTATAACTTCTTCATACAATGGAATTTGGCGCTGAAACCTGTTCCATTGATTTTAAAATATTTTAAAACATCTATTTTGATATATGGGTTGACCCAATTTCGTTCCTCAGCCAGAACGGCTTTTCGGGCCATTTATCGTTCATCGCTTTATAAATTGGGTCCATCTATTCTATTTCAACTTTGCCAAAATATACCTTGTTATAAACCCTAATTTATTTCTTATTCCTCATTTCTGTATGTTCTATTAGCTCCTCTTTCCAATGGCTGCAAACCCTAATTCCCAAATACAATTCCAGATCAAATCCAAAGACAAAAACTCAAACTCTTCAAACTATATCATATTTTATATCGTTGGAAAGCTCTCAACTAGCGCATCTCGAATCTATGATTCAATTCTTTGATCCGAAGCTCTGTCTGTCCAGAAATTGGTGAATAAACTGCGGCTGTTCATCACGCGACGATCAATCTTGATGGATCGCCAAACTGAAGTTACTAGTGCGTAGAGAGAACCGCATGCTACGCATCAGTGGTATTCGTTTGGGTTGATCACGGCTAGATCGAGACGAACAATTCGATTAGGGCTCGATTATTTTGGCCGCGGCTAGGCGTTTTTCATCGCTGTTCGATGTCGTGGCTGGCCAGAGGCGAGGAGAAGAAGTCGTGGGAGGTGACCGCGAGTGTGGACGAGGTGGCGATTGACTGGTGTTCATCGTGATTTGATGCGAGGTTGCGCTTTGTTACGCATGCATTGATGTCGCCTGGTAGAGGTTCGTGCATAGTAGCGTGACGTGGCTCTGAAATGATGTGAGTTGTTTTGTTTTTTTTAAACATTGAAGTTCAATTGTTCAAATCTATATAACTTTTACATATGAAATCGGTTTTACGCCCGGCTTTCTCCACTAGGTTCGTATTGGAATTCCGAACATTTTGGCGCTGGTTGGAAGGAATTCCGAGACTATTTGAATTTTGGGTTTAAATTGGATTTAAATTCAATTTAAATTCAAAAGGTGAGTGTTCTAACCAACTTACAATTTCTAAAATTTCTTATGTGTGTTAAATTAATTTCTGATGTGATTAGAAATTTATTTATTGCTATTTGGTATATTTTTATCATCATTCCAGTTAAAATTGAATTTATTGAATTAAATTGGTATTCAATTTATTATCGCATATAATCTGCCAGTTAAATTAATTTATTTTTGAATATAAACTGCCAGTAATTACTTGTTATTTATATCCATTCAATATTGATGTTTTTGTTTGGATTGGATGATGATTGTGATAAAGAGTTGATGGTTGATCTTGGGTAAATGGATGGTGTATTTTATGTTGTTATAGACTACAAGTTGTTATGCATTTTATTTCATTCAGGATTGCGGTTTGAAATGATATATAACCGTATTTTAATTTTAAATTATAGATTGAAATGATAAATATCTGTATCACTTGACCATAGGGTAGAAAATTATATACAGACACCGTGGTCTATATGTATAAAGATATTTTGAAATGATTTCTATGGTTTTGGAAAGAAATATACGGTTTAATAACTATTAATTTTTGATATTATATAAATATTATTTTATACATATATAGTTAAATTCTTGAATTTAAGCTATGTATAAAATTGTTTACTAAAAATAAGCTTAATAATGGAGTTTGATTGATTTATATTATATGGTTAAGTACTTGTTTAAGATATTGTATATATAGAGTTTTAATGACTTAAATAAAAATTATGTTGGAAGATGAATATGAAATTGATTTGAGTTGAATTATTTAAGAATTTATACTCGAATAAATTTGATTTGAAATTTAAATAAAATTGATATTTAAATGGGTATGATTCTTACAACTTGATTTGGTTCAGAGCGATTTAAATGAGTATAAAGTTGATTTAAATGAATATATCAAGTTAAATAAATTGAAAGGATATCAAGTTATGTAAAGTTAAAAGTTTTCTTAAATGATATTGGATTTATTACGTAAACATTTCAAATCTAAATAATACTAATTGAATTTGATGTATATGGGATTATCAAAGAATTATTTTTGAAATGGTGTAATATTTAAAGCTTTGAAATATATGGAAATTGAAATGGTTTATTTGGGGATTCAAATCCACATTTGGAATTGATTTGTGAAATTTAAAAAAGCTAATTTATTATATAAAGTAATTTAATATTAAACCATTTAAGTATTGGAAGTTATGTTTCAAAGATATAGGTTTCAATGTATTATGATTTGAAAATGCTATGATTTTGGAAAAAGAATATATTTGAAATAAAAATGATATTATATTGATTTGGGTTTTATAAATGATATCATATTGATTTGGTTTTCAAAACGAAAATGATATCGTATTTATATGGTTTTGAAATGAATATTATATCCTGGTTTTGAAGTATAATTATTTTGAAATGACCGCGATGTTATAATAACAATTGGTTGGCAAAGAGACCGGGATCAGAATGGGCATACTCTCTGTCATTACCGAAAACCACTTTGACAACCGTGTACGCAGTGGAGATTCCAGAATGAAGTAGAATGGTGGAGGCATTTCCTTTGAGGTAAATACGTGGATCCGACTCCCGGAGTTGGCATAAGGTGGCTAAAACAGGAGCGATTGACGGGCTAAGAAGATAGCACCTTTTATCGGACACATCCCTTCAATATTATACTCTGACTTTGGATTGATTTGTTGGCCACTTTTGATTTTTGATTTAGGGGCGTGGCTAGAGGTGGGCGGTAGTAGCTGCTACGCGTTACCACCGGCCCGAAAGCGCAATTGGTATATCTACCATGACATTGCCTAGTTGTGCCGTGTCACCTACCCGAGCGCGCCTTGTACGAGTTTGGTTTTCTCCTATAGCCCGTGTGGTATCTTTTGGTGGCTTCTCGATCAGGAGGGACTATGATATTGGATGGACTATTTAGACTATTACGTGTTAATGGGAATATTGGGTCACTCCCTGACGCTATTTAAAAGTAAGTTTATTTTACTATAGACATTATTATAATAGCGAAATATTACTACATAGTAAATAATTTAACGGATCCTTAGGAGATGTGAATCCCGAGCATCTCTTAAGTTACTGCACCCACGTTAGACACTGGATAGGAGATGTCAAATCCCGTAAACATCTCTGACGCCATTCCACTCATATTTACCGTTGATTTAACTTATATATATAAGATCTTTTAGTTCTGACTCGAGTGTTTTGTCTTTTCAATTCGCTCGGGTCAGCCTGAGCATTTCAAGATTTGGAAGTCCGTATTCTAGAGGACGAAGACGAAGATTTATTGTTGTTTATTATAGTATTCCACTACATTCACATTGTTCCGCTGCATTGTTATTGATTTGTAACAACCGTGTATTTTATGATTATTTTAATTCTATATTTTGATTATTTTAAATTGGAATTCCTGATTTGAAAACTTTATTTTATTTATGGATAATACTTTATTTTATTTATTAAAATGAATAATTTTGTTATTTTAAATATTAATTTTGATTTATGTGTGAATTATAATTTAAGCTTGAATATATTGAATATTTCCAGAAAATGTGAATTTTCGTCAATCTGGTCAAACTCTGACTTTTAAATTTAAAATTTAAATATTTTAAAATTTGAATTTTATCTTTTAGTATGAAAATAAAATAAATTTAAAGAATACTTCTTTTGGTTTCATTGAAATCAGATTTATATTGTGAAAGTTATGCTTTTTACAATATTGTGTGTAAAATTGATTTATTTATCTGAATTATTTATTTTAATTCATATAAATAATATTTTTTATAATATCTTGTATATATATGTGTTATATGATATATTATGTAATTATTTTATTTTAAAACATTTTTATAAGTGTGGTTATAATTTTCCAATGCTAAGTGTACATTGTTTATATTTTTAAATGCTAGTTTCAATATATTAGCCATTTCTTAATTATTTTATATTTTTCCTTAAATTATATTTTCTTTTTCTTTTTCATTTTATTTTTTTCAGTTTTTATTTTTATTTTACTGAAATTTATTTAGTTATTTTTAATTTAAAAGAAATAGAAAACAAAGAGAAGCAAACCTTTCACTTTCTAGTCTTTTTCATCTCCTTGTCTCTTCATTTTCTTATTGCCTTTTCATTTTTCCTTGCAGCCATCCATTTTTTTGCTGTACCCATGTATTCCTCATCTTAATTCACGTGAGAAAAAAAATCCTTCCCACCTAAAACTCACAGTAATGAAAAAAAAGGGAAATGGCTTCTTCCCTTATCACTTTTCTCTTCTTCTTTTCACTATTTGTCAATGTTTTGCCTTGCCTCTTCTTCTAGTTTGCTCGGCTAGCCTCTACCTCCATCAGCTCCACCATCGTCTCCACTATCTATAGCAGCTCCTCTTCCCCTCCTCTGACTTTAACCAAGCCGTGCCCATCCATGGAGGTTAGCATCACAAACTTTGCACCAAACCCTTCCAAATTGCCTAACCAAGCTACATACTTCACCATTCCCCTTCCTATTCACTTTGGCCACCCTTTGGCCACCTCCACCAGCTGCTACTTCACCTCTGGCCACCTATGACCATCAGCTCTAGATCTGGCCTGACCCATATATGACATGGCCGAGCCTTGTTGTGCTCAAGCAACTCCAACTTCTGCACTAGACCCTTCGTATGCTTTACGTTGTATCTCCTACCATCATCATCTCCATGTTGTTGTGCATATATGATGCATACCCGAGCCTATAACATGGTCATGGCTGAGCCATTTTGACACCTAGGCCGAGCCTAGTGTGGTGTGGTCAAGCCCATTAGATCAAGTGTCAAGCCATGTTGACATCGTCAAGCAATTTGTGTTAAAGCTGGGTAATGTTCTTTGTTGATTCAAATTTCCATTTCACTTCAATTCATATTTGTGTGTGTGTGTCTATATATATATATATATATATATATATATATATATATTGTCTTGTTTATTTGTTGTATACAAAATCAATATCAAGGCTCTCCATTCATTCAAATCAAATCGTGCTTGTCGTGCCCTTGGAATAGTGCTTGTGTGTTGTTTTGGTCTCTAGCTTTGTAAAAGGCGAGTCTTTCTCACTTTGACATTTCTACCTATGAAATAGTAAATGGATGACAAGTGCTTAGCAAATAAATGTTATGCAAGTTAATGATGATTATATGTTATGTTATTCCATGTTAACTCTGATAATTATCACCTGACATCTGATATTTGACATTATATTGTGATATTGACATTGTTTATGTTGTATATGTATATGTTCACACTGCAAGTTCCCTGTTAGAATAGAATCACTATGGGTTGAAATGATACATACCCGAACAGACATTAGAATAGGGAAAAATCGTTATGTGATGAAATGACAGGCCTAAGCGATTTTTATTTACTTGGGTTTGCTGGTTTTAAATGATAGAACCCGGGTTTTCTTTTTAAATTGCGGATTGAAATGATATATATCTGTATCACTTGACCTAGTTAGAAAATTATATACAGACCTCGTGGTATATTTTGAAATGATTTTTATAAAGATATGTATTTTTAAAAGTATGAAATTTGATTTAAAAATATATATTTTATGGCATGAGAAAGTTAAATATTAAGTCTTGAAATTATGAATTTAAGTATGTAAATTTGAAGTGATTATGATTTTGACTTTAAATTATATTTTTAAAATATAATAAAATAATGGAAATTAGATTTAAAGTTTTGAAATGATATTTGAAATAAAATGTTAAAATAAAATGTTATGTTTTATTTAATTTATAAGTTAATAAATAGTGAAATTTTGGCTTAATAAATGAATTGAGTTTTTTAAATTGGATATTTGATTTAAAAAATTTATTGTGATAAATCATATGTTAAAATTATTAAAATGTGAAATTTTGTAGTGTAGATATATGATTTATAAATATAAATAGAAATTTTTTTTAAGTTTTGTTGCTTTTGAAAAGTCAAGTAAAATCAGGAATTTATTTATAGCATTTCCAAAATGCTATGGCTTTATGACAGCATTTGAAAATGCTGTTTTTTTGAACTTAACTATGTTTGAAATAACTAAATATCTATGTCGACATTTGATAAACGCCGTTATTCTTGAACTAAACTATTTTTGAGACTATAAGCTACGATAGCACTTTAAAAATGTCGTCGTTGCTATAATTTGACAATGTTTTGAAACATTATAGATTTTAACACTATTTGAGTTATATTTTAAAGTGTTAAATGATGTAACTTTTGGAAATTGATTATTTGTGAATTTAAGGAGTTTTGAATATAATTTTATATTTAAATTGTAAGAAATTTAAATTGAATTTGAATTTAAATAAGGTATGCTTGGTTATGTGTCAAATGGAATGAAATGTAATGAGATAAATGAATTTTTGAATGGAATTTTGAAATGTATTTTTGTAATGATATTTGAAATAATAAATGAATGACATATTTGATTTTTAAATGATATTTAAGTTTGAATATTTGAAATTGAATTCAAATAATGATTTGATAATGAGGTTTTGAAAGGATATGATATTTTGATGATTTAAATGGTCTGGAAATGATTTGATCTTTATTTTGAGAAAGAGTACGAATTTGGAATGAAATTAGATTTTTGATAAATGAATATTTGAAGTTTATATTGGTATGAAAAGATATTTGGTTTAATTGTAATTTAAGCTTATTTAAATAATATTAGATTTTATGGAATAAATATTTCAAAACTAAATAATAATGAAATTAGATTTGAGATATGAATATATGAAATTATAAAGTTTAGTTTTGAAATGTGGGATATTAAAGTTTGGAAATATATTAAAATTGGATGGTTTATTTAATCTATATTTGAAATTTATAAGATTTGAAAATTTTTGTTGGAAAACTGAATTGAATTGAAAATGATTCTTTTGAATTGAATTAAATTGGAAATTTGAAATTTTGGGAATTGAATAAATTTGCAAAATGTAATAAATTAATTGAATATTCCATGACTTCAAATGTATGATTTTGAAATGTTACGATTTTCAAAGTGTAATTGTTCAAGTATATTTGGTTCCGAAAGAGTTATACTTTGAAAGTATTTTGATTTTGAAATGAACATATGTTTGAAATGTTTTTGGTTTCGAAGTATAAACTATTTTGATTGAATAAATAGTTTTGAAATAAAAATGATTTTTAGTTTCGAAGTATAAACTATTTTAATTGAATAAATAGTTTTGAAATAAAAAATGGTTTTGGTTTCGAAGTATAAACTGGTAACAACCCGTATATTTTACGATTGAATATTTAAATATTTTGTTTAAAATAATTCATCGTTAGTTGGATTGTTTTGACCGAAAAAGCTACTTTTTGCAAATAGTCAAATTAGGACCCGAGAACACTCCCATTGAGTTCAAAATGACGTTTGCGATCTTTTTAAGTATAAACTTTGATATGTTTGGAGTTAGTGGAATTTGCTACTTGTTCACTAAGGGCTTTGGTTTTGTTTCAGCCCATTAGACCCAAGCTTCACCCCTCTCCTCTTCATTACTTCATTTCTAATTCCTAATACTCAAGCTTTAGCAAAAATGGAGAGAGGAATGGGAAATTAAAACTGCAAGCCTAGTTTCCATTTGCAAATCAAGTTCTAGCTCCAAATTTATAGAAAAAGCTTTGGTAAGCCTCCTCTTCTTCTTCTCCAACTCATTCTCTTATCAATTTCAGAAATTCCTTAACATAACTTTGGAAATGTTTCTCTTTTAAGCTTAGATTCAAGTTCTTGGGGTTGGAATTGAAGGGTGATTGTTCTTGCCATTGCTCTATAGCTTCTTCTTCATTTGTTTTGGGTTTAAAGTTTAGATTTTTATCTCACATGTTCTTCTATAACTATCTTTGATTGTTGGATATGAATTCCTAACACTTATTCAAGTGAATTTGATTTGGATTTGGATTGATTTTGTGAATATTCCAATTTTTAGTGTTTTGGGTTCAAATCTTTAAAATCCTAACTTTGATGTTTGAACATGTTTTTGGTGATGCATCGAGGAGCCAATAGGACCGGGTAGCCGATGGGCGTAATCCCTTTGCGTCCGTGCTCGAGCGGTTGCGAATTGGGAGAGTTTGCACTTCAATTAATAGGGCAGAAAAATGCAAGGCATCGGGTTCGGCCGACCGAACCCCTGGGCCGGTTGACCGAAGCTGTAGCCGAAACTTTCTATTTCTGGTTCGGTCGGCCGACTCAGGGAGTCCGGTCAACCGACCTGCTCTTATTCTCCTATTTCCCTATTTTGCCTATTATGCTCATTTTGCTTTGCTTTTCCAATTGTTAATCGATTCTTCTTCTCTGATTAGTTGTTATCACCTTTGTCAACTTTGATAACTTGGGTATTTCCACTTTGATGGATTAGGTATCGATTTCTTTGGAATTTTTATTCACGTCATCGAATGTGAATTTTAGTGGTTGATTATTTTTACAATCATTTTTGTGATTTGTCACTTCAAATTATAAAGGTTTTCAATGCTAGTAGTAAATATCAAAACCCTTTCTTCAAAACGATTTTAACACTATTTTATTACAATCTCTTAAAACCGTTTTTCCAATCTATTAGTATATACAAACATTTACCTCACTCGTATGAGAAGTCTAATTAAACGAATTAGTAAGACAAGTGGTATGAAACGCTTGCGTTTACTTCGTTGGTTAATTCTTGGACTTGTTCGATTGAATCTCTTGTGCAATTTTCTAGTGGAGATCTACAATTTTTTCGTAAATATTTAAGTTAAGATAGTGGTTATGGGACATGAAGCTAAGCTCATATATTTACTAGCTTAGAGTAAATGACACTTTCTTGATTATCATTGAGGATCATTTTTGTGATTTAGACTAGCGCTATGCTATGTTTCTTTGTCCACGAAGGGGACGGTACCTCGTTTTATTGAGTTTCATATCATTTTTATTATAGGCTAACGACCTATTTATTACTTGGGGTTTCGACACAATTTTTGTGGGCTAGCGACCCACGTTTTTATGGAGTTCGGATCTTTGGGCGTACCGTTGTACTACGTCGTTGTTCTGAATTTTACAAGTTTCAGGTTCCTTGGGCGTACCGTTGTACTATGTCGTTGCACCGAATTTTACGAGTTTCAGGTTCCTCGGGAGTACCGTTGTACTACGGCGTTGTACCGGCTCTATGGTTAGCGATCATGGGATAGCATCCCGTTTTGTGTTACACGTGTCGGTGAGTTTTCAGGCTCCCGTTTTGTGATAGGCCTCCCCCTTTTTGTGACTCCTAGATTTCTGTTGATGATTTCTAGAATTTGAAATTTCACCAATTTTATGATTGGCATTTATATGTTGTCAATATTTGTGGCTTGGTGAATGAAATAAGGAGTATGATATTCCTTTGATCTTTGAGAAGATTCTGGTGATATTGATTAATCTCTTATTGATTTTCAATTTTTATACTTATCACAATATGGCTTTATGGTTATCATATGTTATGTCATATCTCTTTTTTTTTCATTATATCTGATATTAATAGCTAGACTGATCCGTTTATTATTTTCTTACAAATAATACTCGGGTCAGACCGAGATGTTACAGGTGCTTCTGCTTGACTTCACTTCTGGGATTATCATCCTGACTTTTGGCTAACTACTTAGATTAGTAGTTTTTGTTGTATACCTTTGAGATATAGACTCCTAGATGTATACATATTCTTTTGTCTCGCACTTTTAACCATTCTTTTGTGATATTGTGGAGCTTGTTTGACCACTACTCTGATGCACACTTTCATGTGTTATATTCATATCTTTTTCCGCCTTTGTGATATGGATGTCTGTGACTGATTTGTGTTATGTTTGTTTCTAAAATTTTTTCCGAAGATATTATAGCCACTGTGTAGTAGCTTTAAGTTTGTGTCAGCATGTCGGATTTCCTCTTGAAAAGAATGCATGTTATATTTTATCTGGCATATCAGTGCTCGCACAAAGCAATTACACGGATGGTCGCTCCTCAACAGCCTTATTCTCCATGCTAGTTGACGGCATTACACCGTAGTGTCCTTGGCTAGCATGGGTATAGAGGTGGGGCGTCACAGCTTGGTATCAGAGCCAAGCTTCGGAACATTGTAGAATAATTTAACAAGGATCATCGTCCTAAGTCCATCTTAGGAGTCGTGCCTTAGGATTTAATACGTGTCTTCGTACCGTTCTATCCTATTTTCTTTATGATTAACTGTTTTAACAATCATTTATGTTTGATATTTAATTTGTGAATAACCTTTTTCTTCTTCCTTCTTTCTAATGGAAGAGAAATGGTTAGACCTGGCCGTCCCAGCGCCGGTCAACCTAGTGCTACTCCCTAGGATGGAGTTTTTATGTCTGCCCAGCAGCTTCTTGTCTAGTAAAGAATGCTCAAGCAGCCGGTTCTAATCTGGAACCTACTCACCCTAATTCTGGATTTGCACGCTTATGTAACGATTATACCAACTTGGGTGGGAAGCCATTTAAAGGTTCTGAAACCATTATTGAAGTCCAGGCTTGGCTAAGAATATGCGATCGAATCTATTCACGCATGAATCTTATTGATCTTCACCGTGTTCAGGTGGCCTCTAGTATGCTCCAAGAAAGAGCATTAGACTGGTACGAGCTTCTGATTTCTGAAATAAACGAAGCGGATCTTACTTGGGAGAAATTCCAGAAACGATTCGAGTTAAAATTTGTGCCAGAATCTGAGAAGGTGACATTGGCTCGTCGTTTCATAGACCTTGTTCAAGGTGAATCCTCCGTGGCAGATTATGTCGCGTCTTTTGAATCTCTCTCTAAATACGGGGTTGAATACATTAATACCCCATTGAAGAAAAATCGGAGATTCATCTATGGCTTGAATAAAAATCTCCAGAACCATTACTTCTAAAGCTAAAAGTTTCTTTTGATCAACTTGTTGATATCGCTCTTCGACTTGAAGAGGCAGATAAAGAGAGTGATGCTGATGTTATGGGTGCCAAACCAAAATTCAACAACAACAAGAAAAGGCCTATTAAGTTCAAAGGGTCTTATCCCAACAAGAAAGGGAAGCAAGCAATTCCGGTAGCAAAGGCTTCTGCCCCTAGTAGTGGGCAATGCTACAATTGTGGTTCTAAAGACCATTATGCCAATAGATGTCTGAAAACCTCTCTTTTGTCGCTATTGCAAAAGCTCGGATCATTATTTATCTTCTTGTCCCAAACTTCAAAACAGGAAGGAGGGAAAGCTTAATGTTGCTAAAGCCCCTGATAACACATCTCATGGTCAAGGTACCCTTCATTCTATCCTTGATGGCATTATTATGTTTCACAATCAACCTATTCAGGTTCTTTTTGACACGGGTGCATCCCATTCTTTTATATCAAAAGAACTTGTTGATACCTTTTCTGTGATGTCCCGGAAAATTTGGGCAATATTTATTTAATAATTTCATTTATAATTATTTTAAAATGTGATATATTGATTTAATAATCTAATTCAAACATAAATTTCTTTTGAAAAATTATAATTATTTTTTTTGATAAATAATATTCTTTTGAAAATTTATAAAATAATTGAGTTTGAGAATCTTATTGTTTTAAAATGTTAAAAATATTTTAACGGTAAAATTTCTTTTCTAAGCTGATTTAAAAAAATTTTATTTATAATGTATATATATGTATACATTGTAAATAGGAGTTTTGATCTTTATTTTAAGTTTAAATTTAATAAAGGATATTTTCAAATTTATAATATATATATGTGTATAATTTATGAATTGATTAAGTTAAATTGAAAATAGTATTGAAACTTTTTCATAAGTCAATTTATAAATTTATCTTGTATTTTTAAAATAGAAATTATAGTAAATATTTTGTTACAAATATATAATAGTTAAAAATTGTATTTTATAATAAAGTTCATTTTGTTTTATCTTAAATTTGTTTTGAAATAAATTTAGTTTATTTATATTAGAGTATAGTATATTTGAAACTCTTGAATAAAATGAATTCAACTTTGTTCTTTTTTTTAAAAAAAAGTTTCTCTTGTGAAAAATGGTTTTAAATAATTTTTAAAAATATTCAAGCAAATATTTAAACATGTAAAGCTAATTCATGTGCAATCATTTAAAGATTAAAGATAAATGAAACATACAAAACATCTTAAATTTAAATTAGAATGGTTTTGTCTCAAATTAAAACATTTATAAACAAAGAAATTTATTTATATTAAAATCTTACATGTGTTAATATTCATGTTTTTAAAGTTCACACTTGTAATTAATTTTCATGTCCAAACAACAAGTGGCATTCCTAAATCAATATTTGAATTAATTATTTTAGATAAAAACTTAACCAATCTTTTGTTTCAAACATTTTATCTTCTGTAATAAATCTAAATTCAGTTTTGAGAAAACTGAAATCCCATTTCACTCAAAAATCCACAGCCCAAATTCAATCAAAATTCTTCAAAAACTCAATGCATGTTTAAATCAGAAAACCCAAAATGAAATTCTTTTAAACCTACAAACCAAATCAAATCTGCATAAGAGAATACATTGCAAATTAGTTTGAATCTGCAACCCAAATTCTGTTAATCTGCAAATCAACTTCTTCAATCTGTAATAAATCAACTCAGCAAGGAATCTGGGAAAGCATGCAGACCAAATCAACATCAAATACAGTTTCAAGGCCTGCAAACATCAACCTAAATCAACTCTAATTAGCATGCAAGCTCAGATTCAATGAAATGAAAATTCAGGCTGCAGGAAAATGGATTACAGATGGAATGCTCCCTGTTTTCATTTTAAAGGTGAGTAAATTTCTGTTTTAAAAACAGTTTCTTTCTTTTTAAAATTAAGTTAATAAGGTTTCAGAAAATCAAGTTAAATTCAAAATGTTTTTCAATTAAGAAAATTAAACAGTGGTAAATTAAAAAGATAATAACTGCACTGTTTTTCTTTAGTAAGCAACATCACTATTTATAGATAGCATCAAATTTATCCATGCATAAGTATTGATAGAATTGAGTATGTTTTGACTGTTGAAAATGGATGCTCTGTGTACTTTATAGATTATGCAGAAAAATGTTGTGTAAATTGTTTTAACAGTCATGCTTATGTTCTTACTTGGATTTAAATTCAAATTCACTTCTTTATGTCTGAATCATGATTAGAGATTATCATGTGAACAAATTATGTTGTGTAGCAAAGATTTAGGTTTGAAAAAAAAAATTAAATTAGAAAAGTAAAACCTGTTACCTGAGAAAATCAATAACAGTGGACAATAGTTTCCAAAATAAAAATTGCCAAAACATCTTAAAATTATTCAAAACATGATTAAAGCTTTAATGCATGTTTAAAAACATGTATATTAAAACATGCATCAATTATTAAAAACTTCAGTGTTGTTAGAAATTTCGAATTCTGTAGAATTTTGTATTTTGGGAATATCAAACCACATAATAGATTTTTGATCTTGGATTTCTGCCTGAAGGTGGTGTGTTAACTGGAGAGAGTGGGAAAATAAGGGGAAGTTGATCAGAGAGTTGAGGTGGTGACAGGTTTTGGGTATGTGGTGGTGAAGCTCTTCAGGTGGATACTTTTGCTTGAATCTGTTTTCAAGCAACAGAGAGCTTGTTGATGATTGTTAACAAGTAGAGGGGTGGATGGTGTATTGGAGGGGTTGGTGAAGGATGCTGGAAGTCGCCGGAGCAATGGTCGCAGTTACACAGTGTTTGGTGGTCTCTGGTGAACTCTGGTGTGCAGGGTTGGAGTGACTCGAAGATGCCCACGTGCAGTTTTAGTTGTGACTCGAAGTGAAGGTGGAATTGACCCGAAGTAATTTCAGGGTAGTCTCGGGTTTAGTTGTGCAGGTTGTAAACCTGAGTGTGGCTATTTTTTTTATCTGGGAAACTCAAATCTTTTAAAAACTATGATTTAAATTAAAGTATTATTTGACTTAAATTCAAGTGAGTCTATTAATTCTAAAGTCTAAAATGATGGATTTAAATTTAAGTAAGATTTAAATTCAAATTTGGAAACAATGTAAATATAGTTTCAGTTTTTTTTGAATCCAGGTTTTATTTTAAAACAGTTTTGTTTCTTTTTAAATTTTTAAAGGGAATTCAAGGTTAAATCAAGATTCAAATTTTGGTATAGGATTGAACTGGATTCAGGAAAACTTTTGAATTCAAAGTTTAAAATGAAACTTTTAAATTGTAAGCCAGATCTAAATTTGGTTTTGAAATCAAATTAAATATGATTTCAGTTTTGTTTTAAAATCAGTTTGAATTCAAAACAGTTTAGAAAATTTTAAAATAGTGGACAAAAATGTTTTTTTAGTAGGATTTAAATATGAATTTGATTTCAAATAAGGCTTTAATTTAAAAGAATTCTTTCCTTTAAATATTTAAATAAATTATGATATGTTTAACTTTAAATTGAAAAGTTAAATAACCTATCTAATTTCAAAAGCTTGATTTCCTTAGAAAAATTAAGTAATTAGATTTTTAACTTTTCTTATAATAGTTCTTTACATTTAGGTTATTAATTAAGTTAAATTGGAAATGTCTATATGGTTAAACAATTTTAAATTTTAAATTTTTAAAATAAAAGATGAATTTAATTTTAGGAAAGTATTGTTTTAAATACATTTGAATAATTAATAAGTCATTAATAAGTAATATGGAATTAATTTGAAAATAATTAAGATAATTTAGGAATCTACTTATTAAATTGATTTTAATTAACGTTTTGGATTAATTTAAAATTAAAAATGATTAATGGATAATTAATCTAAGGTAATTTTCTTAAGTAAGGAATTAATGAAAATGTTGTTAATTATCTAAGGATAATTAATAATTAATTAATGTGATTAATTTTGATGGATTAATTAGATTAATTAATTGAAGACAATCAATTGTAATTTGTTAATTATTATTACTTTATAAAAATAATTAAGGGGTTAATTACTTATTGTAATTAATTCTGATAATGTGCTTTGTTAAATTAATTAATTTAGTTTAATTAATTTAAGAAATAATTTAGTAATTTAATGATAATAATTACTTGATGTAATTTATGGAGCAGGATTACTTAGAGAAGTAATAATTACTGGAATGTAATCAAGGAAAGGTGATTTATTTTAATAAAGTAATTTGGATAATTACTTTTGTAATTAATCAAGGATTAATTAATAAAGATAATTAATTATTGGATAATTAATTTATTAATAAGTAATTAAGGGTAGTTAATTACTGGATTTAAATATTAATCAAGGTGATTAACAATTGTATTTTAATTTTGGATTAATTACTAAATGTAATTAATTTTTAATTGAGTAATAAATTTAAATATTAATTAGAGATCATTAATTATTATAATTAATGATGTAATTAAGAATTGTTTAATTAAGTAATAATTAATTAATTAAGTGATTAATTAATTGTAATTAATTAAGGATAAATGTAATTAATTATAGTTAATTAATAAATTAAGTAATTAAATGTTAATTACTTATGATTAAGGTTAATTAATTTTATAAAATTAATTTAAGACTAATTACTTATTGTAATTAGTGAATGATTAATTATAGATGTTTAATCAAGTTGAATACTTAGTGAATGATTAATTAACTAGGTTGATTAATCAATAGATTCATAAGCAAGATTTATAGATAGATAATTAATTTAATTTATTTTAAATTAATTAAAGATAGAAGTAATTAATTTAATTCATTTTAAATTAATTATAAACGATGGATAATATATCATTGCTTATGAATGTTATTGATTGGATGGTTGTGATCTCAGAAATGAGATGAGTCGTATCTATAGGATATGGATGCTTAGTTATAGTATGATGGATTATTTTGGTTGTGATGATTGACTATTGTGATGATTATCTGTTGTGATAATGTTATGGGTTATCTGTTATGATATATGTAGTTTATCTATCTGTGTGAAATAGATAAAAATAAAATGAGTTAATTGTTTAAAACCCTTAAGTATAACTTGGACATTAAAATGGAGTTCGGTTTCGGTGAGACCGGGATCGGGTTTCCATATTTGGATATCCGAAAACCACATCGATTCCAATTAAACGTTAGGTAGTTAATCCAAGTGGAGCAAGTGAAGACTCGAGGTGTAAGGGTTATACGTCAGTATAACTCTGTGGGTGATTCCGGAATGAGTTTGACGGAATAGTACTTAAAGGTTCGAGATGGTGGTTTAGAGTGCAAGGGTTAACGTCGTTAACTCTGAGGGTGATTCCAAAATGAGTGTAACGAGATAATGCCTTCGGTTTCGTTCGAACCCGGAACGAACTTGTATGGATTAAATGCTTTCAAAACATCGTCAGGTGGACGATGAGCATTCTAAGATAGAAGTGTTCTCTAAAGGTAATCGTAACCTCAAGCCTTATCAACCGGGAATGGCTAAAACAGGGGAGGTGCAGCAAGGCTTCGTGGGTAGCCCCCACTTGAGAGTGAGACTTACCCCTGTCTAGAGGTCCCTTTTTATTTCGGCTGTGTGGACGGTTGAGAGCTCCAACTATCGGGGTTGTCTTGTTCGGAACTATTCAGTAAGGAATGGGTCCGACCTTGTGTTGCAGGGGATTGGGAGTAATCCTCGGTACGGTGATCTAGGCCACGTACTGTGACGGGCGGTACCCCGGTAGCCCTGCCATTGATGGAATCCAAAATCCAATAAGTGACTGTACGGTTTTGATTGTGCCCAACTTTGTTGGAACGTGAGATGTAAGCATTCCAGCTATTTCTGTATTTTATTTGAAAACCCTAGACACTATTATAATATCATTGGATTTCCTATCAAATGTTTTGGTTAGCGTAAGATAATTTTTTTTTCCATATTTATGCGTGGGAAGTCTTACGTGATACCTTTTGTTTTCAAAGGATTTTCTAAAGTTAAGCAACTTTTAAACCCGTTTACTCACACCAGACTCCTGTCTGACCCGAGTGCTTATTTTCCGTTTTATTAAACTCTTGGGTACTCATATTACGTATGAGTAGTCAAGTGACTCAGGATTGCTTTGACGAGTTCTGGAGGAGATAACGGAGCAGGAGGCTTCAGCGAGTAGATATATATAGTGGTTCCGCGGTCTTTGAGTTGTATCCGTTTTTCTCTGATATACTTGAATTGTAATCGCTAGACAGATGTTTATAACTGCCTAGTTTTGTGTTGTACTGGCTGTAAAACTCTGATGTATATGATACTATGTAAAGTATTATGTGATATAATATAATTTATTCGTTCCGCTATGAGATTCTGATGTGTTGTTTTCTTCTTCCCTTCTTTCTTTTCTCTTTTCTATCCCTTTCTTTCTTCTTAGCGATGCGACTTCTAGAGTTTGGAAGTTGGGTTGTTACAACGTGGTATCAGAGCATTAGGTTGAGTGGATACCTAGGCTTTGTAGTGGTGTCTTTCTTGAGAGAGCGTACTTGTAATTTTAAATATAAATATATTTAATTCTACCTATCTGTTGGATTACCTGTTCAGGTTTTCCAATATAAGTAATAAAGTAGATAGGGTAGTGATATGTGTAACACAACTACCAATGTTTGGAGTTCCGAGTGTTTGAGGTTGGAAGTGATCTGCTAGGGCAGTGTTGAGTATTTTGAGTAGTTTGGCAGTTTGGTGTGAAGGATTTTTCTAATCTATGGAGGAAAATCTTTTCGAGATTCGGAGTGTATCTTTGGATTCTAAGCTTGATTTCACTCGTGTGAGTGGATTTTCCTGAGTCTGGATCAGTTTGGAGTACTGAAGCCAGCAATGGTATTTTGGCAACCTTAGGAAGGAGTTCTGTCTGTATTTGAGTTTGAGACTCAGTTTGGCAGAGTTTTTTGTGCTTGGTTTGAAGTCGAGTTTCCTGAGGGATATCTGTCTTCTGAAGGCTCTATTGTGGATGTGGTTGGTGTAGCTTTGAGGTTTGATGAGCTTTTGGGTAAGGAAGTTTTTGGTAGCAGTAGCAGTGGTGAGTGGCTTGTTTCTTCGATGGTTCTGAAGTCTCTTGTCAGTAGGTCGGGCAGATGGTGAAGCTTGTCCATTTCTTCTGGAAGCTCAGCTGGGAGTGATGTTAGTGGATAAGAAGTGGACCACTAGTTTCATCTTTTGAAGGCTTTAGCTGTTCTGATTGTTGAAGAGAGAACGATTTCTTGGAATCTAGACTGAGTAAAATCGCAAAGGTGACTTGCGATGATCCGGAAGTTTTCTGAGTAACCTTTGTTTGGATTGAAGCATCTCTAGAAGATGTTCGAGTTCTTGAAGTGGTTTGATATTTTCTGGATGTCTTCGAAGGAGTTAAGTTTTGCATCCGCATCAGGAGATTGGGTTCTGTTTCGAATTGGTTTTTTTGGAGATTTTATGGAATTTGATGAACAATGTTTTCGGGATAAGATGATCAAGGTTGTACTTGTCTTCATCAACAGCATTCTCAAATCAGAGTTGCGCAGTGGAAGCATGGTGGCAGCTATTCCAGAATAGAAGCAACACCCGATTCATTGGGAATTTGAGTTTTGTCTTGGATCAGAAGATTTCTACAGGAAATTCATTTTAATCTGGAGACTTGGATGTCTTCTGCATCTGTTCTATTTTCCGAATAAGTGTAGTTTATCTGAAGTCTTCTGATATCTGTAGTAGAGTTTGTGTGGTGGATTGGATTGATCTAGAAAGTTGAAGGCAGCCCAGGATCGACAGGAAAGATTTGTGGATATGGGATTGGATCTTTCTGTTTGATTGGATTGCCAGTTTGGATAACTGGGATTCGATGAGTTTCACGTATCTCTGAGGGAATACGTGTATGATTTATCCCTGGTTGTGGAACCAGCAGTTTTGGAGTTTTGGTTGTTGAGTAAGACTCGTCTGCAGTCTGATATCTTGTTTAGTGTTATAGATATAGTTGTATAGGAGTTTTGGAGCTTCTTAGTATTGATAGTTTGGATTCTCTAGAGCGAGTATCTCGGTATATATATATATATACTTGGGGAAACTCGATAGAATTTTATCTAGAATTTGTCTGGATAATTAGGTTTGTTTGATTGGTTGAATTGGTTGTTTTGATTGTTAGCATGTGTTTGATATATGCTTGTGTTTTAAATAAAATCTTTAATGAGATTATTAAATTACCATTGCTTTTAAATTTCGGGGACGAAATTCTTTTAAGGGGGGAGGAATGTGATGTCCCGGAAAATTTGGGCAATATTTACTTAATAATTTCATTTATAATTATTTTAAAATGTGATATATTGATTTAATAATCTAATTCAAACATAATTTTCTTTTGAAAGTTTATAATTATTTTGTTTGATAAATAATATTCTTTTGAAAATTTATAAAATAATTGAGTTTGAGAATCTTATTTTTTTAAATGTTAAAAATATTTTAATGATAAAATTTCTTTTCTAAGCTGATTTAAAAATATTTTATTTATAATGTGTATATATATATATATATATGTATACATTGTAAATAGGAGTTTTGATCTTTATTTTAAATTTAAATTTAATAAAGGATATTTTCAAATTTATAATATATATATATATATATGTGTGTGTGTATAATTTATGAATTGATTAAGTTAAATTGAAAATAGTATTAAAACTTTTTCATAAGTCAATTTATAAATCTATCTTGTATTTTTAAAAAGGAAATTATAGTAAATATTTTGTTATAAATATATAATAGTTAAAAATTGTATTTTATAATAAATTTCATTTTGTTTTATCTTAAATTTGCTTTGAAATAAATTTAGTTTATTTTATATTAGAGTATAGTATATTTGAAACTCTTGAATAAAATGAATTCAACTTTGTTCTTTTCTTTTTAAAAAAGTTTCTCTTGTGAAAAATGGTTTTAAATAATTTTTAAAAATATTCTAGCAAATACTTAAACATGTAAAGATAATTCATTTGCAATCATTCAAAGATTAAATATAAATGAAACATACAAAACATCTTAAATTTAAATTAGAATGGTTTTGTCTCAAATTAAAACATTTATAAACAAAGAAATTTATTTATATTAAAATCTTACATGTGTTAATATTCATGTTTTTAAAGTTGACACTTGAAATTAATTTTCATATCCAAACAACAAGTGGCATTCCTAAATCAATATTTGAATTAATTATTTTAGATAAAAACTTAACCAGTCTTTTGTTTCAAACATTTTATCTTCTATAATAAATCTAAATTCAGTTTTGAGAAAACTGAAATCCCATTTCACTCAAAAATCCACAACCCAAATTCAATCAAAATTCTTCAAAAACTCAATGCATGTTTAAATCAGAAAACCCAAATTGAAATTCTTTTAAACCTGCAAACCAAATCAAACCTGCATAAGAGAATACATTGCAAATTGGTTTAAATCTGCAACCCAAATTCTGTTAATCTGCAAACCAACTTCTTCAATCTGTAATAAATCAACTCAGCAAGGAATCTGGGAAAGCATGCAGACCAAATCAACATCAAATACAGTTTCAAGGCCTGCAAACATCAAGCTAAAATCAACTCTAATTAGCATGCAAGCTCAGATTCAATGAAATGAAAATTCAGGCTGCAGGAAAATGGATTACAGATGGAATGCTCTCTGTTTTCATTTTAAAGGTGAGTAAATTTCTGTTTTAAAAATAGTTTCTTTATTTTTAAAATTAAGTTAATAAGGTTTCAGAAAATCAAGTTAAATTCAAAATGTTTTTCAATTAAGAAAATCAAACAGTGGTAAATTAAAAAGATAATACTGCACTGTTTTTCTTTAGCAAGCAACATCACTATTTATAGATAGTATCAAATTTATCCATGCATAAGTATTGATAGAATTGAGTATGTTTTGACTGTTGAAAATGGATGCTCTGTGTACTTTATAGATTATGCAGAAAAATGTTGTGTAAATTGTTTTAACAGTCATGCTTATGTTCTTACTTGGATTTAAATTCAAATTCACTTCTTTATGTCTGAATCATGATTAGAGATTATCATGTGAACAAATTATGTTGTGTAGCAAAGATTTAGGTTTGAAAAAAAAAATTAAATTAGAAAAGTAAAACCTGTTACCTGAGAAAATCAATAACAGTGGACAATAGTTTCCAAAATAAAAATTGCCAAAACATCTTAAAATTATTCAAAACATGATTAAAGCTTTAATGCATGTTTAAAAACATGTATATTAAAACATGCATCAATTATTAAAAACTTCAGTGTTGTTAGAAATTTCGAATTCTGTAGAATTTTGTATTTTGGGAATATCAAACCACATAATAGATTTTTGATCTTGGATTTCTGCCTGAAGGTGGTGTGTTAACTGGAGAGAGTGGGAAAATAAGGGGAAGTTGATCAGAGAGTTGAGGTGGTGACAGGTTTTGGGTATGTGGTGGTGAAGCTCTTCAGGTGGATACTTTTGCTTGAATCTGTTTTCAAGCAACAGAGAGTTTGTTGATGATTGTTAACAAGTAGAGGGGCGGATGTTGTATTGGAGGGGTTGGTGAAGGATGCTGGAAGTCGCCGGAGCAGTGGTCGCAGTTACACAGTGTTTGGTGGTCTCTGGTGAACTCTGGCGTGCAGGGTTGGAGTGACTCGAAGATGCCCCCGTGCAGTTTTAGTTGTGACTCGAAGTGAAGGTGGAATTGACCCGAAGTAATTTGAGGGTAGTCTCGGGTTTAGTTGTGCAGGTTGTAAACCTGAGTGTGGCTGTTTTTTTAATCTGGGAAACTCAAATCTTTTAAAAACTATGATTTAAATTAAAGTATAGTTTGATTTAAATTCAAGTGAGTTTATGAATTCTAAAGTCTAAAATGATGGATTTAAATTTAAGTAAGATTTAAATTCAAATCTGGAAACAATGTAAATATAGTTTCAGTTTTTTTTGAATCCAGGTTTTTATTTTAAACAGTTTTGTTTCTTTTTAAATTTTTAAAGGGAATTCAATGTTAAATCAACATTCAAATTTTTGTATAGGATTGAACTAGATTCAGGAATACTTTTGAATTAAAAGTTTAAAATGAAACTTTTAAATTGTAAGACAGACCTAAATTTGGTTTTGAAATCAAATTAAATATGATTTCAGTTTTGTTTTAAAATCATTTTGAATTCAAAACAGTTTAGAAAATTTTTAAATAGTGGACATAAATGTTTTTTTAGTAGAATTTAAATATGAATTTGATTTCAAATAAGGTTTTAATTTAAAAGAATTCTTTCCTTTAAATATTTAAATAAATTATGACATGTTTAATTTTAAATTGAAAAGTTAAATAATCTATCTAATTTCAAAAGCTTGATTTCCTTAGAAAAATTAGGTAATTAGATTTTTAACTTTTCTTATAATAGTTCTTTACTTTTAGATTATTAATTAAGTTAAATTGGAAATGTCTATATGGTTAACCATTTTTAAATCTTAAATTTTTAAAATAAAAGATGAATTTAATTTTAGGAAAGTATTGTTTTAAATACATTTGAATAATTAATAAGTCATTAATAAGTAATATGGAATTAATTTGAAAATAATTAAGATAATTTAGGAATTTACTTATTAAATTGATTTTAATTAATGTTTTGGATTAATTTATAACTAAAAATGATTAATGGATAATTAATCTATGGTAATTTTCTTAAGTAAGGAATTAATCAAAATGTTGTTAATTATCTAAGCATAATTAATAATTAATTAATGTGATTAATTTTGATGGATTAATTAGATTAATTAATTGAAGATAATCAATTGTAATTTGTTAAGTATTATTACTTTATAAAAATAATTAAGGGGTTGATTACTATTGTAATTAATTTTGATAACGTGCTTTGTTAAATTAATTAATTTAGTTTAATTAATTTAAGAAATAATTTAATAATTTAATGATAATAATTACTTGATGTAATTTATGGAGCAGGATTACTTAAAGAAGTAATAATTACTGGAATGTAATTAAGGAAAGGTGATTTATTTTAATAAAGTAATTTGGATAATTACTTTTGCAATTAATCAAGGATTAATTAATAAAGATAATTAATTATTGGATAGTTAATTTATTAATAAGTAATTAAGGGTAGTTAATTACTGGATTTAAATATTAATCAAGGTGATTAATAATTGTATTTTAATTTTGGATTAATTACTAAACGTAATTAATTTTTAATTGAGTAATAAATTTAAATATTAATTAGAGATCATTAATTATTATAATTAATGATGTAATTAAGAATTGTTTAATTAAGTAATAATTAATTAATTAAGTGATTAATTAATTGTAATTAATTAAGGATAAATGTAATTAATTATAGTTAATTAATAAATTAAGTAATTAAATGTTAATTAATTATGATTAAGGTTAATTAATTTTATAAAATTAATTTAAGACAAATAACTTATTGTAATTAGTGAATGATTAATTATAGATGTTTAATCAAGTTGAATACTTAGTGAATGATTAATTAACTAGGTTGATTAATCAATAGATTCATAAGCAAGATTTATAGATGGATAGTTAATTTAATTTATTTTAAATTAATTAAAGATAGAAGTAATTAATTTAATTCATTTTAAATTAATTATAAACGATGGATAATATATCATTGCTTATGAATGTTATTGATTGGATGGTTGTGATCTCAGAAATGAGATGAGTAGTATCTATAGGATATGGATGCTTAGTTATAGTATGATGGATTATTTTGGTTGTGATGATTGACTATTGTGATGATTATCTGTTGTGATAATGTTATGGGTTATCTGTTATGATATATGTAGTTTATCTATCTGTGTGAAATAGATAAAAATAAAATGAGTTAATTGTTTAAAACCCTTAAGTATAACTTGGACATTAAAATGGCGTTTGGTTTCGGTGAGACCGGGATCGGGTTTCCATATTTGGATATCCGAAAACAACATCGACTCCAATTAAACGTTAGGTCGTTAATCCAAGTGGAGCAAGTGAAGACTCGAGGTGTAAGGGCTATACGTCAGTATAACTCTGTGGGTGATTCCGTAATGAGTTTGACGGAATAGTACTTATAGGTTCGAGATGGTGGTTTAGAGTGCAAGGGTTATCGTCGTTAACTCTGAGGGTGATTCCAAATGAGTGTAACGAGATAATGCCTTCGGTTTCATTCGAACCCGGAATGAACTTGTATGGATTAAATGCTTTCAGAACATCGTCAGGTGGACGATGAGCATTCTAAGATAGAAGTGTTCTCTAAAGGTAATCGTAACCTCAAGCCTCATCAACGGGGAATGGCTAAAACAGGGGAGGTGCAGCAAGGCTTCGTGGGTAGCCCCCACTTGAGAGTGAGACTTACCCCTGTCTAGAGGTCCCTTTTTATTTCGGTTGTGTGGACGGTTGAGAGCTCCAACTATCGGGGTTGTCTTGTTCGGAACTATTCAGTAAGGAATGGGTCCGGCCTTGTGTTGTAGGGGATTGGAAGTAATCCTCGGTACGGTGATCTAGGCCACGTACTGTGACGGGCGGTACCCCGGTAGCCCTGCCATTGATGGAATCCAAAATCCAATAAGTGACTGTACGGTTTTGATTGTGCCCAATTATGTTGGAACGTGAGATGTAAGCATTCCAGTTATTTCTGTATTTTATTTGAAAACCCTACACACTATTATAATATCACTGGATTTCCTATCAAATGTTTTGGTTAGCGTAAGGTAAAAACTTTTCCATATTTATGCGTGGGAAGTCATACGTGATACCTTTTGTTTTCAAAGGATTTTCTAAAGTTAAGCAACTTTTAAACCCGTTTACTCACACCAGACCCCTATCTGACCCGAGTGCTTATTTTCTGTTTTATTAAACTCTTGGGTACTCATATTACGTATGAGTAGTCAAGTGACTCAGGATTGCTTTGACGAGTTCTGGAGGAGATAACGGAGAAGGAGGCTACAGCGAGTAGATATATATAGTGGTTCCGCTGTCTTTGAGTTGTATCTGTTTTTCTCTGATATACTTGAATTGCAATCGCTAGACAGATGTTTATAACTGTCTAGTTTTTTGTTGTACTGGCTGTAAAACTCTGATGTATATGATACTATGTAAAGTATTATGTGATATAATATAATTTATTCGTTCCGCTGTGAGATTCTGATGTGTTGTTTTCTTCTTCCCTTCTTTCTTTTCTCTTTTCTATCCGTTTCTTTCTTCTTAACGATGCGACTTTCTGGAGTCTGGAAGTTGGGTTGTTACATTTTCTTTAAGTGTTGTTGCTTTAATGACTTCTTTGAGAATTGCCAATCCGGTTGGTGGATCTGCAACAATCAATTTATTGTGTAAAGATGTCAAGATTATTTTGTGTGATAGTTCTTTCCGAGCCGATTTGCATGTTATGCGCTACTTAGGCTTTCGAATGATCTTGGGAATGGATTCGCTTAACAACTATGAAGCACAAATCCGATGTCCTGAGTGGACTATTTATCTTCGACATCCTCAATCTGTTAAGCAGATTTCTATTGATCTTAAAGATTCGGATTCCAGCTTGGCTGCATCTTTATATTCTTTAAATCCTCATGATGACGATATTGATGAGAGGAAGATATTATTTCTCTTATTCACGTTGTTTGTGAATTTTCCGACATATTTGAGCCTGTTTTAGGATTACCACCTAACCGAGCAATTGAGTTCAGAATTAATCTCATCCCTGGAGCTCAACCTATCACTCGTCCTCCTTATCGTATGTCCAATAAAGAAAATGAGGAGATGCGCAAACAATTATCCGAATTGGAGATGAAGCAATTTATACGTTCTAGTTCCTCTCCTTGGGGAGCTTTGGCTAATTTTGTGAAGAAATCCGATGGTACACTTAGGCTTTGCGTTGACTACCGCAAGCTTAATGATCTTACTATCAAGAATAAATATCCTTTACCTCAGATTGATGATTTATTTGACCAACTTAGAGGTGCTAGAGTCCTTTCACAATTGGACTTGGCTACCAGTTTTCATCAGCTTCGTATTGCAGAGGATAGCATTCCTTTGACGTCATTCTATACTCGTTATGGATCTTATGAATGGATTGTTATGTCGTTTGGTTTAACGAATGCTCCGGCTTATTCGTTGACCTTATGAATAGAGTTTTCGAAGACTTCCTCGATCAGTTTGTTCTCATCTTTATCGATGATATTCTTGTGCATTCTAAAACCAAGTAGGAGCATGAAAAAAATATTCGGATTGTGTTGGAAACTCTAAGGAGCAATCAACTAAAAGAAATTTTTTCTAAATGCCACTTTTGGCAATCTCGTGTGAAGTTTCTCGGTCATATTATTTCCGAATCCAGAATTTCCGTGGATGTTTAAAGATTTAAGCGATTCAAAATTGGAAGAGACAGGTCAGTGTAACGGAAATCCGTAGTTTTCTCGGATTGGCGGGTTATTACCGTCGTTTTATCAAAGACTTTTCTAAAATTGACGTGTCTCTTAATAGCTTGACAAAGAAGGGAGTTAAATATATTTGGTCAGACAAATGTGAAGCTTCTTTTCAGAAATTAAAAGAACTCCTTTCCAATGCTCCTATTCTTGTGATTCCCGAAGGAAACCAAGATTTTGTTGTTTATACCGATGCTAGTCGCGTTGGTTTGGGTGCCGTTCTTATGCAAAGAGAACGTGTTATTGCTTATGCTTCTAGGCAATTGAAGCCAGCCGAGACTAGATATGCCACTCATGACTTAGAGCTTACAGCTATTGTTTTCGCCCTTCGTATTTGGCGTCATTATCTTTTGGGAGAAAAAATTATTTTATACACCGATCATAAATCTTTGAAGTATCTATTTTCTCAAAAGGAACTTAATTTGCGTCAACAGCGTTGGCTCCAATTTCTTGCAACATTTGATCTTGATATTCTTTGTACTCCCTGATAGGGAAATCGAGTTGTCGATGCACTTAGTCCAATCAACAGGCGGTTGTTTCCATGATGATATCCGAATGGAATGATCTCGATGTTTTATCCACTTGTGAAATTCGAGATCGTATTTCCGATTTATGTTCATCTCTTATTTTATGTTGCCTTGAGGCTCATTCTTCTTTTTTAGACCGCATTCTTGAAGCTCAGGGGCTAGACCTCGAATTGGCTCTTCTTGGCCAAAATAGTAGGGATAAAATTGATATTGAGGGTTTGAAAGATTTTGATATTGATTCTAGTGGTGGTATTCAAAAATTTGGTAGAATTATCGTGCCAAATATTAATGATCTTCGTAAAGATATTTTAGAAGATTGACATCGTTCTAAATTTACCATTCATCCCGGCATTAGTAAAATGTACGCGGATATGAAACGACTTTATTATTGGGAGGGAATGAAATTTGATATTGCTAACTTCGTTAAGAATTGCATGACTTGCCAACTTATTAAGGCCGAGCATCAAAGGCGGTGGGTTATTGCAACCTTTAGACATTCCAATTTGGAAGTGGGATTAAATTTCATTTGATTTTATTGACGGCCTTCCCTGTTCTCGTTCGGGCCATGATAGCTTATGGGTGATAGTTGATGGGCTTACTAAATGCGCCCATTTTATTCCCGTTCAGTCCAATCGAACTGTTCCTCTCTTGGCCAAACTCTTTATTAAAGAGATTGTAAGGTTGCATGGAGTTCCTACTTCTATTGTTAGTGATCGTGATCCATTGTTTACTAGTGGATTTTGGAAGAGTCTTCAAAAGGCTTTGGGAGCGAAGCTTAATTCTAGCACTACTTATCATCCTCAGTCCGATGGACAAACCGAGCGTGTGAATCAAACTCATGAAGATCTTCTTCGTGCATGTGTTCTTGATTTTGGTGGAAGTTGGGAAGATCATATTTCTCTTGTTGAGTTTTCCTATAATAATAGCTTCCAATCTATTATTGTTATGGCTCCTTTCGAGGCACTCTATGGAAGGCCATGCCGTTCTCCTTCTTGTTGGCTTGAGGCCGGTGGGAAGCTGGTTTTAGTTTCAGATTTTATTCGTGATTCCACAGAAAAGATTGATCTTATCCGTCATAGGATGAAAGAAGCCCAAAGTAGACAAAAATCCTATGCCGATAGCCGGAGAAGGAAATTAGAATTTTCTGTGAGAGATCTTGTGTTTGTTCGTGTTTCACCTATGAAGGGTGTTGTACGTTTCAGTCGATTGGGAAAATTAGCGCCTCGGTATATTGGTCCATTTCCCATCACCGAACGTATTGGTTCCGTACCTTATCGCCTCTCATTACCGGCTCAATTTTCTTCTATTCATGACGTGTTTCACATTTCTCAATTACGGAAATGCCTTCGAGATTCCGATTCTATTCTTGAGCCCGGTGTTGTGGAAGAAATTGAAGTTTCGCCTAATTGAACTTATGAGCAACATCCTATTCGTATTATTGCTTCGGAGGTCAAACGCCTTCGAAATAAAGATGTTCCGCTTGTGAAAGTTCAATGGTCCTCGAATCCTAAGGATTGCACTTGGGAATCTAGAGAACTCATCGAGCAAACACATCCAGACTTACTTTCTCGTGCTCTTTGAGGTGAACTTTTTGTTCCAAATTTCTTTTGTGCTGGATATGCTTTCATGGTTGTTACTATATATTTTCTTCTTAAATATTGCGTGGACGCAATTTCTTAAAGGAGGGGAGTCTGTAACAACCCGCATATTTTACGATTGAATATTTAAATATTTTGTTTAAAATAATTCATCGTTAGTCGGATTGTTTTGTCCGAAAAAGTTACTTTTTGCAAATAGTCAAATTAGGACCCGAGACCGCTCCCATTGAGTTCAAAATGATGTTTGCAATCTTTTTAAGTATAAACTTTGATATGTTTGGAGTTAGTGGAATTTTGCTATTTTTTCAGTTAGGGCTTTGGTTTTGTTTCAGCCCATTAGACCCAAGCTTCACCCCTCTCCTCTTCATTACTTCATTTCTAATTCCTAATACTCAAGCTTTAGCAACAACGGAGAAAGGAATGGGAAATTAAAACTCCATGCCCTAGTTTCCATTTGCAAATCAAGTTCTAGCTCTAAATTTATAGAAAAAGCTTTGGTAAGCCTCCTCCTCTTCTTCTCCAACTCATTCTCTTACCAATTCAGAAATTCCTAAACCTAACTTAGGAAATGTTTCTCTTTTAAGCTTAGATTCAAGCTCTTTGGGTTGGAATTGAAGAGTGATTGTTCTTGCCATTTCTCTATAGCTTCTTCTTCATTTGTTTTGGGTTTAAAGGTGAGATTTTTATCTCACTTCTTCTTCTATAACTATCTTTGATTGTTGGGTATGAATTCCTAACACTTATTCAAGTGCATTTTATTTGGATTTGGATTGATTTTGTGAATATTCCAATTTTTAGTGTTTTGGGTTCAAATCTTTAAAATCCTAACTTTGATGTTTGAACATGTTTTTGGTGATGCATCGAGGAGCCAATAGGAGCGGGTAGCTGATGGGCATAATCCCTTAGCGTTCGTGCTCGACCGGTTGCTAATTGGGAGAGTTTGCACTTCAATTAATAGGGCAGAAATATGCAAGGCATCAAGTTCGGCCGACCGAACCCCCTGGGCCGGTCGACCGAAGCTGTAGTCGAAACTTTCTGTTTCTGGTTCGGTCGGCCGACTCAGGGAGTCCGGTCAACCGACCTGCTCTTATTCTCCTATTTCCCTGTTTTGCCTATTATGCTCATTTTGCTTTGCTTTTCAAATTGTTAATCGATTCTTCTTATCCGATTAGTTGTTATCTCCTTTGTCGACTTTGATAACTTCTATTTTTGGAATTTTTGGGTATTTCCACTTTGATGGATTCGGTATCGATTTCTTTGGAATTTTTATTCGCGTCTTCGAATGTGAATTTTAGTGATTGATTATCTTTACAATCATTTTTGTGATTTGTCATTTCAAATTATAAAGGTTTTCAATGCTAGTAGTAAATATCAAAACCCTTTCTTCAAAATGATTTTAACACTATTTTATTACAATCTCTTAAAACCGTTTTTCCAATCTATTAGTATATACAAACCTTTACCTCACTCGTATGAGAAATCTAATTAAACGACATAGTAAAAAAAGTGGTATGAAACGCTTGCGTTTACCTCGTTGGTTAATTCTTGGACTTGTTCGATTGAATCCCTTGTGACAATTTTCTAGTGGAGATCTACAATTTGTTCGCAAATATTTAAGTTAAGCTAGTGGTTATGGGACATGAAGCTAAGCTCATATATTTACTAGCTTAGAGTAAATGACACTTTCTTGATGATCATTGAGGATCATTTTTGTGATTTAGACTAGCGATATGCTATGTTTCTTTGTCCACGAATTGGACGGTACCTCGTTTTATTGAGTTTCGTCTCATTTTTATTATAGGCTAACGACCTATTTATTTCTTGGGGTTTCGACCCAATTTTTGTGGGCTAGCGACCCATGTTTTTATGGAGTTTGGATCTTCAGGCGTACCATTGTACTACGTCGTTGTTCCGAATTTTACAAGTTTCGGGTTCCTCGGGCGTACCGTTGTACTACGTCGTTGCACCGAATTTTACGAGTTTCAGGTTCTTTGGGCGTACAGTTGTACTACGTCGTTGCACCGGCTCTATGGTTAGCGACCATGGGATAGCGTCCCGTTTTGTGATACACGTGTCGGTGAGTTTTCAGGCTCCCGTTTTGTGATAGGCCTCCCCCTTTTTGTGATTCCTGGATTTCTATTGATGATTTCAAGAATTTGAGATTTCACCAATTTTATGATTGGCATTTATATGTTGTCAATATTTGTGGCTTGGTGAATGAAATAAGGAGTATGATATTCTTTTGATCTTTGAGAAGAATCTGGTGATATTGATTAATCTCTTATTGATTTTCGATTTTTATACTTATCACGGTATGGCTTTATGGTTATCATATGTTATGTCATATCTCTTATTTTTTTTCATTATATCTAATATTTATAGCTAGACTGATCCGTTTATTATTTTCTTATAAATAATACTCGGGTCAGACCGAGATGTTACAGGTGCTTCTACTTGACTTCACTTTTGGGATTATCATCCTGACTTTTGGCTAACTACTTAGATTAGTAGTTTTTGTTGTATACCTTTGATATATAGACCCCTAGATGTATACTATTCTTTTGTCTCGCACTTTTAAACATTCTTTTGTGATATTGTGGATCTTGTTTGACCACTACTCTGATGCACACTTTCATGTGTTATATTCATAACTTTTTTCGCCATTGTAATATTGATGTCTATGACTGATTTGTGTTATGTTTATTTCTATATTTGTTTCCGAAGATATTATAGCCACTGTGTAGTAGCTTTAAGCTTGTGTCGGCATGTCGGATTTCCTCTTGAAAAGAATGCATGTTATATTTTATCTGGCATATCGGTGCTTGCACAATGCAATTACACGGATGGTCGCTCCTCAACAGCCTTGTTCTCCGTGCTAGTTGACGGCATTACACCGTAGTGTCCTTTGCTAGCGTGGGTATAGAGGTGGGGCATCACAAAACTATTTTGAAAGGAATATAGTTTGAAATGAAATGATTTGATCTTTTTGAAGTATAAACTATTTTGAAATGACCACGGCATTATAATAACGTTTGGTTGTTAAAGAGACCGGGATCGGAAGTTGTCATACTCTCTGCCAACTCTGAAAACCAATTTAACAATAGTGTACGTGGTGGAGATTCCATAATGAAGTAGGATGGTGGCGATGTTCTTGAGGTATATTACGTGGACCCAACTCCCGTGAGTTGGCATAAGGTGGCTAAAACAGGAGCGATCTCGGCCAAAAGGGGTAGCTCCTCTGGTCGAAACATTCCTTCCATACTATACTCTTACTTGTGATTGATTAGATGGCTATCCTCCGATTTTGATATGGGATTGTGTTCCGAGGTTGGCGTATGTAGCTGTTGCGTTACCACCAGCCCATGTGCATAATTGGTATATCTACCTTGGCATTGCCTTGTGTGCCGTGTCACCTACCATACCAAGCCTTTACTACGAGTTTGTTTTTCTCCCGTAGCCCGTGTGGTATCCACTGATAGTTTCCCGATCTGGAGATATCATGATACTGGATGGACTACTAGGACTATTATGTGTGAGGGGTGATATGGGTAATCCCGAAGCGCTATTTTAAAGTAAGTTTATTTTACTATAGACATTATTATAATAGTGCAATATTACTACATAGTAAATAGTTTGACGGATCCTTAGAGGATGGGCGATCCCAAGCATCCTTTAAGTTACTGATGCATTTTGTTGTTGTTCACTTGAGTTGATTTATAGTTCATAAGTATTTATGTCTTGACTCGAGTGTTTTTGTTTTGCTTTACGCTCGAGTCAGATTGAGTGATTCAGTATTCAAAACTCACCTTCAGAGTTGGAGCTTTTCTTGAAGATCCAGCCATATATTCTGCTTTCAGTATTCAGTGATTTGAGTGATCTATTCTAATTTGTACCTTATGCACCTTGTTACTCTTCTGTTGTATTTTGTTTAACTCTTATGTATCTTATTATTATACAGTAGCTTCATGAACTACTACCCCTTTTACTTCCGCTGCATTATTATTCACTCTGTGTCTGTGATCTGTGAATATTTATTTACTGTATATTCTGAGATTTGCCAAACTTTATTTACAACGCGGTATTTTGAGAAATTCAAGTCCGACATGTGCGGATGCGAATGGTTGAAAATATCGGGCGGTTACATGATTATTATTTGGTATGTGTAACCCTGATATGTATTGTATAAGTAAAATCCAATATTTAAAAAAAAACAGCTTCATGAACTGTTTATTTGATTATTATATTTTGTCCTTCCGCTGTGAGATTCTGATGTTTTCTCTCTCTCTGCTTTATCTTATTTACCTCATAACAATCCACCCTTCTGTTTGGCTTAAGTCTGACGTGTGTGGTTTATCTTCGATTTAAAACGTACAAAAAAGCGGGACGTTACATCTGGTATTAAAGCTTTGGTTTAGCATTAAATCTTAGCTTTGCGTGGTCTGATTCTTTGTTAATAGGGTAGTAATACCCTACGATGAGTCCCTGAGTGTATATATGAGAGAGCGTATTTGTTTGTGTTACAAAAGGTTTTATATTGTGTTAATTTGTTCCGTTTTGTATTTTTAAATTCTGGTTGGTGTATGTGACGATACGACACAATAGGGATTTCTAAACACTTAAGCGACACAATATTTGTTTGAATATAGGTGAATGAAATAATTTTGCCTATTATATTTTCTATATATAAAATAATTTTTTTATAAAGGTTATTTTTGGTTGTAATATATTGGTTGTTAGGTAATGTAATCTATAAATATTAGTAAAGTAGGATTTGAAATTAAAATAAATAAAATTGGAAATTTAGAACTTAAGTTCCGGGGTTTTGAATATTTCTTTGAGTGATTTTGAAATATAAAAATAATATTGCTAGAAGTATTTTATAATATAAATATTCTAATATGATTTGAAAGAATTACTTTAAAGAAATAAGTTATGTAATCCCCTCCCTGTCGCTGGAAAATAATTTCGGTGATTAGTGCATGCATCATCGACGTTTATTTTTGAGTTTCAAACTAGGAAGGCCATTTTAGTAGTTTTACTATAGATTTATTTTTGATAAACAAATATAAATTTTGATTTGTTTTAAATATAATTGGATACAAGTTGTAAGTATATATATCTATCTATTATTTTAAAATTGTGACGACCCGGAATTTTTGGATGTTTAAAATCGGAATACTTAATTGATTTTAAATATCTAAAATTTAAATTTTAAGTTGAATTCAAATATCACCATTTATCGAGTAATTTAATTATTAAATTAAATAATTTGAAGTTGGGTAAAGTGTCAAATCTGGAGTTATAAGCTTGTCAAAAATATTTCAAAGGCTTATAAAATTTATATTGATAATACTGAAAGTAATAGATGGGGTAAAATTGAATTTAACGGTATTTTGTTCAATTTTAACAGTACATCCTTTAAATCGATATTTAAAAATAGCCTTCCTAGGCACAGTCTCGGAATTTGACGAAACCGGTTCCATTGGATCCGTAATATTGTATTATTATCGGATTTCAATTTTCGCAGTGTTTGGAGTGACCGTTTGGTTGTACGGTGGACAAACGCATTGAAATTTATATAGGAAATTCAATATAATAACTGATCTAAAAAGCTATCTTCTCCATACGATTGAATTAGGACTCGAAACCTTTTCCATTTCGTTCAGAATAAGGGTATCACATTATAAACGCCTAGCGGCACGCCTCGATAGGAGTTTGAAATTTCAAGTCGCTGTTGGAGTTAAATTTGAAATTTATAAATATACATGGTTCGCTAGTCAAATATTTTTCCATCAGCCGCCTTCCTTTCCCATCACAACGTTTCCCTGTCATTGTAGCTTGTTTTCCCTAGTACGCAATCTTCCTCTTCAATTTTCTTCATGCAAACAGTTTTAACGCGTGTCTTCCTGGTTAACACACGTCTCTTTTTAAAAAAAACAAATAGAAAATATATATATTAGTCACAGGAGATAATGGGGAACGAATGGCTTTCTCGTTCGATTTTAAACTTCCCTTCCTTCCTCCTTTCTAAATCCATGGCCGCATATTGTCCCAAATCTCACTTCGATTTCCCTCTCGACTATAAACTAATCGAACGATACTTGTTCGATTCTTCTTTGCGATCAAAAAAGGCTTGGAGGCAAGTCGGGTTCGCACCTAGGGTTAGGGTTGCCGACGCTCGACTGGGTTACACGCGTAAGAGAAGCTCGGCGATTCGTGGGTCAGGAACATACTGCGGAAAGGGTCGAACGAAGTTGAGGTGATGTTCGATTGGGATGTGATGTTAGGTGATGGTGCAGTTGGTCACGGTAGGATTTGGGATTGCAATTTGGGATATGGGTTGGTCGTGGGTGTCGACCAATGTGAGGTACAATGAGGTTCGAGTTAGAGCAGGGGTCGTTGTTGAAGCCAGGCATGTTCGAAGTAGTAGGGTTGGTCGAGGTCTAGGTTCGCATTCTTTCTGTAAGGTATAAGCTAATTCATTTTTAAATAAAATTTATAATTTGGTTATATATATAAAAAAGCTGAAACTTTGGTTTATATAGATTATTTTAAAAAAATGTAATTTCAAAATAGAAGAAATATAAAAATAAATATGCATTTTTAAACTTACCTGTTATTTTAATTATATATATTTTGGTGATTTAAACTATTTAATTTATTAGTCACTAAAATATTTTTAAAGGGAAGAAGTTCCAATAGAGTTCTTAGTTAATTAAATTTATTAAAATTGATAATTAATTGTTCGATTCATTTAGAATATTAATAAAACTGTAAATGTTTATTCAAGGTTTAAGTCATGGAAACAAGCCAGTTTGGATTGGTTTACAAACAGAATCAAAGGTGAGTTAATCTCACCCATCTGCCTTTTTTTTAAATTTGAATGGTTAAATTTAAATGATTGGTTGAATGATTGAATTTTCTGGATGTGATATATTATATAGTAGTATATAATATATTGGAGTGAATGATTTCTCGTATTATATTGCGGATAAGGCCCTATGCGCTGCATAATAGCGGATGATATTATATTAAAACCCCATATACCGCGATATTCCACCTCGAAGTGGAATTGGTATTTTATTGTGCTAATATCTGTAGATGCAAGGAAAACAGGTTGGAGGGATATAACTGGATTCCTCAAAGCATTTATATTTGTTAAAATATTCTATGGTATAATTATTTGCTATCCTGTGATGAATTTGATAAAATTGGAAATGTTGGATAGTACGGTTGATTTGAAATATTTTGGTGAACTGAGTTATCAAAATCTATAGAAATGGGATTTCTGAAAAGAAAATAAAAGAGTGAATTTTGAGTAAAATAATCATAGAAATATGAATAAATTAAAAATAAACCGGAAAAGAATAAAAAAAGATTTTTGAATTTTGATAAATAAAATTCCAAGTGCGGGAAATGAGATATTGAATAAATGGGAATAAGTGATTTTTTTTATTCAAGTGATATTATTTCAAGAAATAAAGAATTTATTTTGAAATTCAAGGTTTGAATTTATTTGAAAGGATAAAGAAGATATTTGGGAAATATAAGATTGTTATTTTCAGTTAAAATATTTTAAATCGTAATGAAGAAATAAAATCTAAATTTAATGGATTTTGAAATAAATGGAGTAAGTAAGGAATTTATTTAAACGGTAAATTAAACTGGAAATCAATTTGGGAATTGATTTAAGTGTGTAAAACCAAGATTTTTAAAAGAGAAGTGAGACTTTGGAATTTTTAAACTGGGTTTATAAAGGCGAAGAAATATATCAGTGGATATTTGAAGAATAAATTCACGGTGGGAATTTATTAAAAGAATGGGTAAATTTGTTTAAAAATAAATAGTGATTTATTTTTAAAAGATGTGAAAACGAAGTGTGTTTCCCTGAATATGCAAGTACGTTTTCAAAGCAAACTTTTAAATATAAGTTAAAAGCTTTAATGTTGTTTTAAAATGCTTGTTTAGAAAATTTATTATAAATGTTTAAAATTCTAAAGTAAGTATTTCTTTTAATCTATTATAGTAGTAATTATTTAAAGGTAGCTTGGTATTATGTTTTAAAAAGTAGAAATTCGGTTTTATATTTTACAAAGTAGTTTATTTTAAATATTCTTATAGTATATATTTTGAATAAGTATTAAAGAAATTTTTAATTTAAATGTTATAAAGGATATTTTATAATAAAGTGTTTTAAATTATTTTAAAAATCTAAAGTTTTTGTGCTTGATGTTTTCAGTGGAAATAAATATTTGGAAATTTATTCCATGAGAAGTGTGTGGTTTGAAAACTGTTTTCAAAAGGGGTTGAAAATGGAAATATATCTTGCGAAGATATTTTGAGGATAATAAATTGTTAACGCTTAAAATCGAACGCTAACACCCTGATGTATATACACATTGAGTGAAAGCACCACCCGTAAACACGGGAACTAAAAACAAGTAGGAAAATCACAGAGAAAGCAGAAAAGACAACAGTTTTTATAATTGTTCGGCCTCAAGTAACCGACGTCCACTTTAATCCTCTTTATTACTGAATTAATTACAACTTTACAACAATCTCCAATTGCAATACGGATGAGACAAACAACTAGAACTTCGATGTAGAAGAATTCTTTGAATCCATGTTGATTGCGTTAGATTTCCTCTCAAAGTTTGTCGAGATGCCTTTCGTATTTGAAGTGTCGAGTCAGTCGAGAATTCAGCAGAGTATCAGCGCTTAATGAGATCGGCCAAAAGTCCCATGAAAGTTGGAGATGGCCATCTATTTATACGGAATTCTGAGCAGAAAATATTGTCAAGTCCTAAATCGCCACCGACCTAAGTTCGGTCGTGGACGACTTAAATTAGGTCGTGGAACGGTCGCGATTCAAATGCTGGGTCGACACTTAAGAACGACATCCTTGTTGAACTCTGCAAGTCCTGAACCGTGTACGAGTTAAAAGGCCGTGTGCTAAGTAGCTGCATCGAACGTTCCTTCCTTTTCCTGGGTCGTGTACGACTTAACATAGGCCGTAGGTCAGTTGCGACTCAAGTATGATCTTGTTCCTGTCCTGAGCAGTTAGGGCGGCAAACTCCCTGGATAATTAGATAGGCTTCTATCTCAGGCCAGCACTTGTGTTAGGTCGGTAGCTATCTTAGGTCGGTGGCTATCTTAGGTCGGTAGCTATCTTAGGTCGGCATCCTGTTTTAGACAGTTGGGTCAGCGTTCTTGTTAAGTCTTAAGTCGGTAACCTTGTTAAAGCATTAGGTTGGCATCCCCTCAAGTAACTTAGGTCGGAATCCCTCTTAGGGCTTAGGCAGTTAGATCGGCATCCATGTTAGGTCGGCAACTTTTTAGGTCGCTGAGCCATGGCCGGGGCGGAGTTAACAATTGCCCCTCGAAGTATACGCCTAATGGTTAGGTCGTATCCTTCGACATCCTCTAACCCATGCACTCTCTAAGTCGGTAGGTCGTGTACGACCTAAAAGTTAGGTCGTATGAGCCGCTTCAGGCCTCTCTGCTATAAGTCGTATATCCCCTCCTTTCTTTTCGTTACCTGCCACTTCGTCTATTTTTGCTGTTAACTCTTTCCCGAGCTTCCAAAGGCGATTTCGAATCAATCAGTCATCGATTAATCTTGAGATTACATCGTGCAAGTGATCTTGTTTTCTTCTCCTGATCCTTTACCATTTCTGATTCGTGAATTCCATTTTTCTCCATCCTAACCCACCTCTCCACGCAATGTGTCATCGTGAAATTTCGATAGTTGACGAACTCTAGTTGGCTTGATTTAGGTTTAAACGTTTGATTGGTGGGCTTTAATGCTTCAAGCTAATCGATTTTCGAGTTGCGTTGGAGTGACAGGCATTGAATTTGCGGTGATTTAGTTTTTGGATGATTCATCATCAGGTGAAAATTAGGACTTGTGTTGGTGGAGAGGCTAACGGGTTAGCGGGTTAAGAAGGTGAAGGGTTTCTGATTAGATGGGGGGTTTTTCGATGAAGTGAAATGCTGACTTGGACACGACTCAGTAACTTTGGGTGACCTATAACCCTTCACGACTTAACTAGATACGACATAAGCTTTGAGTCGCGGCCGAGCTAAGACCTATCTCCTCAACACGCTTTGCGGCTTATAGGACCAACGATTTAAGGAGCCAACCACTTAACTTTCAGGAAATCTTTTAAGTCGTGGACGATTTAACTTTTAGGTCTTGGACGACTCAACCTTTAGGTCGTGGACGACTCATCACTTGAACAATCTTTTACTTGCCGAATTGTTTCCTTTAGCCTAAGCCAATTGCACCCCACCCTGTTAGGTCATGAACAACTCATGGCTTAGAGAACTTTTGGACTGTGACTCAATGACCTGAACAAAATTTGAAAACTTAGAGATGTTGACAGAACTTGATTATATTTCCAATTTGAATTGCCAGGATAAACTGCTTGAACTCTGTTGCGTTTCTTTACAGATAACACCAGCTTTATTGCTATCAACCTGTTAAACACAACACTTGTAGAAAAATGGGACAAATATACTTGTCACTGATCACCCACATCAAATGACAGATTAGTCGACATAGAACATAATCAATTTTAAAGAGATTGTATGTAATGCTGTGAATCCAACTCAAATGAAGTATTAAAGCAAAGCATCATTTGACTGAAACTGATTTGTTTGCATCAACACTGCACTTGTACTTAGATTTAAAACAACAAACTTTGAAACTTTAAAGTTGACAAATGTATGTTAGTTCAATTTCAGTTACATCCGCTTATTGCTTTATTAGTTTTACACAGCACTTCACACATTTTACGAAACGTGCACCTTCATGTTTGAATATCCAGTTGTTTGTGTAGAATGACTTCCCACCAAGAAGAAGAAGTGGAAGCTCAAGCGGAAGAGACCTTTCAGATAGTTGTTCCTATAGAGAATCCTCCATAGAGGACTTCGACTATCCTTACTCCGAGAGCGTTTATTCAGCTACATACTCAATTTGGTTTTGCTAAAAATGATGCCCTACTTCCCGGGCCAAATGACACTGCCGACAGTCCTCCCCATGGTTTTGTAGCAATCAATCGTCAAATGTGCCTAAGCGGGGCGATTCCTCCTTTTGACGACTTCCTTCGAACCCTTCTCCTTCGGTTGACAATCTCTCCGTTCCAACTTCATCCTAATGGCTATGCCATCTTGATGGGGTTGTGTGTTTTGTTTAGGAGAACTCTTGATCGCTTGCCAAGTTTTGAAGAAAGTCGCTACTTATGCTCATTTGCAAAGAGTAAAGACCATCCTTTCCTTATTATTATGAGAAGCGCTAGAAACCGCAAGCTTATTTCTGATCTTACCGAAAGTGTTCATGGATTTTTGAACTAGTTTTTCTTTGCTCGCTGCCCCTCGGGGTTTTATGCCATCTGGAGAGTAGGAAGTAAGATTACCTATTTCTATTTTCTCCATTTTTCAAACTTTTAGAGATCCGAATTACCGATTGCTAATTTCGTTCTTTGTTCTTTTCAGCACTTCCTCTTCCCTCTAGAGATCCAAGCCACAAGCAAGTTTTTGAAAGATTAAGTGCTGTGACTGCTAGAGAGAGAAGTATAAAGTTTTTGTTGAGGGACGAATTTTTGCATCAGTATGGACTTTTGCACACTTCTCGCTCTACACACACCCATGAGGTTCCAACTCCCCGCCTAAAGCATTAGATGCCCCAGTTTCCACTGACGAACCCATACCAAAAGAACCTGCCTCCGAGGCTCCTCTGGTGAAGTGCTCTACTACTGTCGATGTTGCGGGGTCGTCTAGCAAATTCGCACTTGCCCCAGTCATTGAGGAAGAAGAGCCTCAGGGATCTCCCCAACATTCACAGAAGTCTGGTGAAGAAGTCGGGAAAACAAGCCCTGTCAAGCATAGCGGGGACGACACTTTCGAAGGGTTGAGCGACCTCTTTGTCACCTCACAGGAGCTCTTTAAAGACGACCCTGTCACTACTAGGGTTTCTTCTTCAGTGGTGGAAGCGACTTCTTCTTCGAAATAAGCTCCGTCAACCCAAGAGTTGACTTGACTACTACCCCCATGATTACTCCGCAATCGAAGAGTGGTTCGTAGTTTGATGCGCGTCGTTTGCACATCAAACACACTTAGAATCTTTCGGCACTTTCATGCACCTAATTCTTTGTACTTTGAAGATTCTACAGTTACGCTTCTTTTCTCTGAAGACTTTTAAGACTTGTCTCTTTTTTTATTTCAGATCCTCTGATGGGACGCAGCGGCTCTTACTATGATGACTTTCAGCGCTACGGGAGGCGTAGTCAATATGATTATAGGCGCTACCTTCCCGTTCACAGAGAAACCGACAAAGAGAGGCCGCTCGAAAGGCTCAAGAGAGGAGGGCTCAAGAAGAGCGTTATAAGAGAAAAGAAAGGGAGGAGCACCATGATTCTTCCCAGAGAGGTGACGACTCTCACAAAAGAAAGTCGCATGATGATAGGGGAAAAAGCCATATGGTTGAGGACCCAAGCAAGCATGCTCGGCACGGTGAGAAGCATGCATCTACAACTCCTGAAAAGGCCACAGCCCTTGTTTCACTTGACATCACTTCTGGCTCCCCTGCTCTCGGGAATATAGACATTCGGGCAATAGTTAACAGGCCTAAATTTCAAATTGGACCAGGCCCAGCCACTCTGCAAAGCCGGTTTCCACAATGGTGCTTGAAGGGGGTTCGCTTCGACCTCGACTTAGTTCCAATTGACAAGCCTGCCATGCTGCGAAATCTCGATGCCGTCGGGTTTGATATTGAAAGAATGTCAAGATGGCAAAAGCTTGTCGACGAGCTTCAAAGGGTAAACTGTGTGAATCTCGAGGCCATGCTTACTATGGAAAATGACAAGGCTGAATGGCAGAAGGTTCTTGAGCAGCATGATACCGAGATGAGGAGCATCACTGCTTATAATGAAGAGCTAGAGGCGAAGGTCGAGAAACTTAAAGAAGAACTCGCCACTTCTTCTATTTCCTACACTCAAAAAGAAGAAGTGCTTCAGAAACAAGTGGCAGATGCTCATGCCGGAAAAAGAGACGCCGAAGACAGGCTCGAAGTGCAAAAAAGAATCAATGAGGGCTATATTGCTGATATTGCAGAGCTTCGGTAGAAAACCGACTCCCAAGAGACGGAGATCGAAATGCTTAAGCTTCAACTCTCCAAAGCTGAAAGAGAGCGTGATGAGGCCGTTGCCGGTAAAATTGCAGCTGAAGAATCTCATGAGGCAACGAAGACCAGCATCAGCTCGACGTTATTTGACTTCTACCTGCATAGCGTCTTGGGGCGCGGTAGTCTCGCCTTTCTAGGTCCCAAATATGAAATTACTGTGGCTGAGGTGTGGGAGGCCGCACTTGATATGCTTGGTGCTAAAGGTGCTGGCTACGTCGAATTAGCTCTTGTGGAGCATTACTTGGATGACGAGGCTCGCGCCGCTCTCGCTAAGGGAAAAGAACAACTTGCGAAATTAAGAGCTGAAATGGTAGAAGGAGAACGTTTAGGAAAAACTACTTCGACTGATCCAGTTCAGCCTTCACTTTCGGCCAAAATCGACATTATCGGCTCCAGTTCTCATTCTCCATCCCTGGTTAAAGTTACAACTGAGATCACAAGCATACAAGGTGGAGATGAAGGCGAAAAGAGCGCTGAAGCACAGGCTTATGAGGTTGATATCAGGAAGCCAACTTCTCCAGGCAACTCTACTATTAATCTTGCCCAAGTAGACTACTCATTTGCTTCTCATGAGTTTGATGAGCTTCTTGACTTTTTCCTGAACCTCAACAAGCCTTTATCTCCTCTCTTTACTGACTTTAACTTCTTTTCTTCTGTAAAGAAAGTGTCGAGCATCGTTCAGACTTCCCCTCCTCCAGTTATTCCTCCTCCGTCTCTTCAGGTCCCTCCTCCTTCTGCCTCGCAACCAGGATCACAAGAGGAGCAAATAGAAGCTCTCCAAGACTTGGACGATCCCATTGCTTCACAAGAACACAGGGGAGAAGAAACTGAAGAGGGCGAAAAGACTCCGGAACCAACTGGTTCCGACGGTATACCGTTAACCACACTTTTCACTCCAGGAAGTGGGTCTTCTTCTAAGAAGATGGGGAAAAGTGAAGTTTCAAAGAAGAAGAAACCTTCAGCCGGTGAGGAAAAAGCAGAAGAAAGCCCAATTATGCCCCTTTTTCCTTCGTCCCCTACTCTTACAAGCCGGTCTAAGAAGTTGACCATCCGGCCGGGCGCAGGCTCAAAAGGTGGAAGAAAGAAGAAATGATGGCTTTGGTTCTGTGAGATTTTTATATCGCTTTTTGCTTTTTGCATGTACTGACCGGAGATTGTGCGGGTACCGGCCTCCTCTTTTCTTTTTCTTTTTATTTTGAAACCTATACCTGTACAAAATTTTGACAGTATTGAATAAAATGATTCTTTTTGTTTGTACAAACTTCTGTCCGTATTTGAGAATGCATTTACTATTCATTTTTGTACAAGTTTCTTTATATGATATTGCAGTGAGCTTGTCGTATGTTGTTCGAGCGTAATTTCACCAATGTAGTTATACCATGTTGCCCCTATACCATAAGCTCATTGCAATATTTTATACTTTGAGGGGACTTGTACTTTTATTTTCTGGAGAATAACTATTCCATACTTGGAGGAATACTATTCTGCTCAAAATAGAGTATAGCTCACTCCATATGAGTTTCTATGCTTCATCCTTCGAAGATATCACTTTTTTCTTTTGTGCATACACACATTTTACCTAGTGAATTCTCCTATGTGGTAAAGCGGGCCTCTGAAGGGCACTTTAACTTCTTTTTGAGGAAGAGTATTTTCAAGAATAGAAGAACCAGTCTTCCTTTGAAAGCTAAAGTGTGCCTTTGAAGAGGGCTTTTTTTTCTTTTTTATTGCGCCTCGGTGGAGGGCTTTTTGATCTTTGCTTTGCATTTCTGACGAAATGCTTCTTTGAAAAGTTGTACCTCTGAGGAGGGCTTTTTCACGTTTCAACACTTGGAAGTTTTATTTCAATTTCGGTGAAACGCGTGCCTCCGAAGAGTTGTGCCTCCGAGGAGGGCTTTCCACGTTTCAACACTTGGAAGTTTTATTTCAATATCGGTGAAACGTGTGCCTATGAAGAGGTCTTTATGTTTGATTGTGCCTCTGGGAAGAGGTTTTTTCGTTTGATTGTGCCCTTGGGAAGGGGTCTTTTTGTTTGATTGCGCCTCTGGGAAGAGGTCTTTTGTTTCTGCCCCTTGGGAGAGGCTTTTATTTTTCCCTGTTCGCTGGGAAGCGGGCCTCCGAAGAGGACTTTTCACATTTCGACTCACGGGAGTGTATCACCGATCATGGTGAAATGTGTGCCTCTGAGTAGGGTTTTTGCCTGGAAGTTTGGAGTTTCTTTCTCTCAGTTGGACGGATTCACGAGAGTGTATCAACCGGTCAATCCGCAATTTTATGTCGAGAAAGAACTCTCTTTTTCTGGTTGGGCCCGCTCGAGGTCTTTTAGCATTTCAACTGTGGTGAAATGGGCCTCCGAGGAGGGCTTTTCACTTTTCAACACTTGGAAGTTTTATTTCAATCTTGGTGAAACGTGTGCCTCTGAGTAGGGCTTTTGCCTGGAAGTTTGGAGTTTCTTTCTCTCAGTTGGACGGATTCACGGGAGTGTATCAACCGATCAGTCCGCAACTTTATGTCGAGAAAGAACTCTTTTTTCTGGCGAGGCCCGCTCGAGGTCTTTATCCTCCGAAGAGTTGTGCCTCTGAAGAGGGCTTGTGCCTCCGAAGAGGTCTTTTGCTGTTTGATGCTTGCTCGCCCATGTCTCTTTGCCATCTATTCATGTCGGCGATCCCCGTTATCTTTTGCAAGTGTCATCCCTTTTTAGTTGCCAATAACTTTCCTTATCCAAAGAAATATACTTCATAGTTAAGCGAGTTGGTGGTGGTAGACACAGGCTATTTAACTGGTTGTTTGTTTGTACAAACATTTGCAGTTAGTTAGAAATGGTCCACTTCCATCCACATTGCTAACTTTTGTTCGAAGCACTTCTTTTGTAGGATTTGAGTATGGAAATTTTGAATGGTTTAGCGTTTGCTTGCTGGGTGATGTCGAAGATCACTTGGTCTTGCGATGGGTAAGCTTTGTTTTTATGGCCTGCATTATTAAATCGACATTTTAGTAACACAATTAACATATTTTATATGTTGAAATAAAACAAAGCAGTTTATAGTAGTAGAGAACACAAGATTTATAGTGGTTCGGCCAAAAGCTGGGCCTACATCCACTTTACAGCTTTTCATTATTCACTTGCTTTACAATTGCTTTCAATACAAGAATCATATAATCGTAATTCTTTTACAACATTTCAGCAAATCTCTTAAGTAAAATATGGACGCAAATGATTGCTGTTCCAAGCTCTTGGGATTAGTTCTCCTTCGACAGTTGTGAGTTTGAATGTGCCATCAAGAAGTTTCGTGCCTATAACATATTTCCCTTCCCAGTTTGGCCCAAACACACCTATGGCTGTCATAATTCTCTTCAGGACTAAGTCCCCAACTTCAAAGCTGCGCTGACGAACTTTAGAATTGAAGTGCCTGGCTATTCTTTGCTGGTGAGCGACAATTCTAAGCCTAGCCTCTTCTCTTCTTTCATCGAGGAGGTCAAGTGCTTCCAATTGCAATTTTTCATTCTCATCTTGATCAAAATGGATCCTTCCGTGTGAGGGGACTTCAGTTTCCACCGGAATCATCACTTCTGATCCGTATGCCAATGAAAATTGAGTATGCCCAGTCGCAGTTTTGTGGGTGGTTCTGTATGTCCATAGTGCAAGCGGTAACTTATCGACCCAACCACCTTTTACTTTTTCCTGCTGCTTTTTGATGGTTGATTTGATGATTTTGTTTACTGCTTCCACTTGCCCGTTTGCCCGCGGATGAGCCACTACTGAGAAGCTTTTTCGGATCGTGAATTGTTTGTAGAAATTTTGGAACTCCTCACTTTCAAACTGAGTACCATTGTCTGTGATTATCTTCTGAGGCACACCATACCTGCAAATGATATTTTTAGTCACAAAACTTATCATTTTCTTAGAGGTAATAGTAGCCAATGGTTCGGCTTCAGCCCATTTAGTGAAGTAATCAACAGCAACGATAGCATATTTAATCCCCGATTTGGTAGTCGACAAAGGCCCAATGAGATCTATTCCCAAGATGGCAAACGGCCATGGACTGACCATTTGAGTTAGCTCAGTGGAAGGTGCTCTAGGAATTTTAGCTAATCTCTGGCATTTATCACACTTTCTGGAATAGTCAGCAGCATCCTGATTAATTTCTGGCCAAAAGTATCCATAACGGAGGATTTTCTTTGCTAAAGTTTGACCACCTGTATGATCCCCACATTACCCTCCGTGTACTTCAATCAGAATTTTCTTAGCTTCTTCCTTTGTCACGCATCGGAGTAATGGCATTGAAAATCCTCGTCTGTACAAACGACCATCTTGAACTATATATCTGGAGGCTTTCCTTATCAGCTTCTGTCGTTCTTTTGAACTTTCTGGCAAAGAACCATTGAGTAAATATTCAAGTATCGGAGTCATCCATGATTCTTGCTCTTGGGATACATTCATAATCCAATCAACATCCATTTCATCTGTGCTTGGAGCTGACAAGACTTCGACGGGAACTAATCCCAATAGTTGAGCTTCACCAGTACTCGAACACTTTGCGAGAGAATCTGCCTTCATGTTCTCTTCTCGGGGTATATGGCTTATTGAATAACGGTCAAAATTTTGAAGAAGCTCCCAGGCTTTTGATAAATAGGTGGGTAGATTCCCTCCTTTAGCTTGAAATTCCTTCTTGACTTGGCAGACAATAAGCTGAGAATCACTGAAGATCTGCAATGCTTTGATGTTTAGTTCTTTAGCGATTCGTAAACCAACGCTGAGAGCTTCATATTCTGCTTCATTATTTGTCGAAGGGAATTCTAGTCTCAATGCATAACATAGCGATCGCCCTTCTGGGGTTTCAAGGACAACTCCTGCTCCGGAACAGTAATCATTCCTTGCGCCATCGACATACAATTTCCATTGGATTGGGGCGTTATCAGTGACTTCTTCCTCACTATCACCTTTATCCGTACATTATGCGATGAAATCTGTTAAAGCTTGTCCATTGATTGCTTTCCGGGGATGATAAGTGATGTCATATTGGCTGAGTTCAATATTCCATTTCAAAAGACGGCCCGAAGTCTCAGGGCGGAATAGGTTTTGCTTTAGAGGTTGATCAGTGAGGACTTTGATGGGATGAGCTTGGAAATACGGCCTCAATTTTCTTGATGCGATCAACAAACAATAGGCGAGCTTTTCCAACCTTGAATAGTTCATCTCTGCCCCAGTGAATCTTTGGCTGATATAATAGACTGGGCGTTGAATCCTTGCATCTTCCCATACCAACACTGCACTGAGAGCATGAGATGAAATTGCCAAATATATGAAGAGATCTTCACCATTGTCAGGCTTTGAAAGTATCGGAGGCACTTCCATATGACGAACCAACTCATCGAATGCCTTCTGACGTTCAGGAGTCCACTCAAAGTTTTTTCTTCCTTTCTTCAGAGCATCAAAGAATGGAATGCATTTGTCAGTGGCTTTTGAAATGAACCGACTCAAGGCAGCAACCTTTCCGTTGAGACTTTGCAATTCCTTCTTTGTTCTAGGAGCCTTGATCTCTCTCAGGGCAGTGATCTGAGCTGGATTAGCTTCAATTCCCCTGGCGCTCACAATGAAACCCAAAAACTTTCCGGACTCCACTCCAAAGGAACATTTCAAGGGATTAAGCTTCATTCTGTACTTTTGGAGCACTGCGAACATCTCTGCCAAGTGATCCATGTGATCTACTGCTTTCTTAGACTTCACTAGCATATCATCAACATAAACTTCCATTGTCTTGCCAATCTGCGGTTTAAACATGGCATTAACAAGCCTTTGGTAAGTTTCCCCTGCATTCTTGAGTCCGAAAGGCATGACCTTGTAGCAGTAGAGTCCAACATCTGTGATGAAGCTTGTGTCCTCTTGATCTGGCTCATGCATCATAATCTGGTTATATCCGGAGTATGCATCCATAAAAGATAACAATTCATGCTGTTTGCGCCAAAATTGGTCACAAACACCCAATATCACGAAAGCACCCGTTTGCGTATTCAACTTGATAATAATCAACACAGAACTCAGCAACAATCAATATAGAATTCAGCTCTAGGTAACAAGTCACAGTAATTCACAAACAACAATCACAAACACAGGATTTATAGTGGTTCGGCGTTCGTGCCTACGTCCACTTTGAAGGATATCTCTTTATTGCTTTGCTCGATTCAATCGATTACAACGGATTACAATTGATAATAGCTTTGAAATCTGAATACAACAGTGATTCTGGTGAATAGATTTGAATCCGGCAGAGTTTCAGCGTTCAATGGCAGAAGTTCTCGGAAGCCCCCTTTTCTGAAGGCTTCAGGGTGCTATTTATAGGCGTTGGAGGCCCAGATCTGACTGAAACTTCGGGAGACCTCTTCTGGCACGTGAGTGGGCCCACGCGACCAACCCCACCAAGTTTCGTCTCGATCCGACATCGATTCGAAGTCATTTCGAACCCATCAAGAAATGGTCCAATCGAGCTGAAACTTGGCAGGAACAATCTTTACCTTGTATGGAAGCTACTGTGAAAATTTGGTTGCATTTGGATCAGTGGTTGAGGAGATATGATCGGTTCGAAATGGTGTTTCTCGGTTGGCTGTGGAGTTCGAACCCATCATCTTCGAAACCATGACTTCGAATCCATGGACGCACGTGATTCTGCAGTGACGTGGCGCGTGCTCCTCGAATCGATCCTGTTTTGTCTCCGAGTTGACCGCTTCGCACCCATGGATTTCGCCTCGTTCGTATCGTGGGGCGACACGTCATCCAAGTTAGCTGACTTGGTGGGTACGAACAAGTGAATGTCCCTGGGTTCGAATGCGATCGTTTCGAACCAAGGTGTTCGTGGGTTCGAACTCGATCGATTCAAACAAGATCGATTCGAAGCGACTTGGATTCGAAGCTGGTGGGCTTGAATGGATTCGAAGATGATGGTTTCGAATGTAATGGAGTCGAAGTACATGATGGCTGCTGGGTTCGAGGCACGGCCATGTCTCGTGGGTTCGAACTACTGCTAGGATGATGGGTTCGAACTTCATGGATTCGAAGGAAGGACACCGGATGGGTTCGGAGTAGATGGTTTCGAAGACGAAGGGTTCGAAACAATGAAAGGGTGATGGATTCGAACCGAGCAAGGCCCAACTCTCTCAACTTGAATCCATCATAACTTGGACAAACGAACTCGGATTGACTTGAAACTTGAAATGGCGACTCCTTTGACCTTTCTTGTCATGTCCTATCAATTTTGGCCCGTTCCGGACTTGGACAAAATTCATCGATATCCATAGCAAAGTGAAGTATAACCAATCTCTGAGACGAACTGTCTTTTGTTTTCGATCAATCTTTTGGTATCACGGCTTTGCCAAAAAGCGGGATAACACATGCCCTGCCGTCCCATCCACCAACTGATCGATCCTGGGCAGCGGGAAACAGTCTTTGGGGCAGGATTTGTTCAAATCTAAAAAGTCAATGCACACTCTCCACTTTCTGTTAGCTTTTTTAACCAGCACTGGATTTGATACCCAATTTGGATAAGTAGATTCTCTGATGAAACCGTTCTCCATGAGCCGATCCACTTCTTCTTTTAATGTTGTTGTCCTCTCAGGACCTTGAGTTCTTCTTTTCTGTTTCACAGGTGTAAACTTTGGATCAATGTTCAGAGTGTGTGCTGCAATCTCTGGGTATAGTCCATACATGTCAGCATGAGTCCAAGCAAATACATAAAAATTTGCCTTCAAAAATGAAATCAGAACATTCTGAACCGTTGTGTTGAGTTGTGAACCCACATTCAGCACTTTGTTCGGGTCCTTTGGGTCAACGGATACCGGCACTGTTACCTCTACCGGTACTACCCTATTATCCCCTGCACTGGCTTTCCTTGGATCCATCTCTCTTCGTGCGGCACTACATTCACCAGTGCAGGGTCCACCCTGTAATTGCTACAAGGTTGGTTCTTTGGTGTGGACTGGAGCCGCCGCACCTTTTCCCATCTCTCTTTTCCTTGATTCACGCAGCTCTGTAAGATAACATTCTCGCCCCACATCTTAGTCTCCTTTGATCATGCCAACTCCATTATCCGTGGGGAATTTTATAGTCAGACACCACGGGGCAAGAATAGCTTTAAATGCAGCAAGAGTTGGTCGGCCTAAAAAGGCATTGTAGGCAGAGAACTCTTCAACAATTATAAAGGTTTGCTTTCGAACCACCTTCCTCAGTCCCTTTCCGAGTTCTACAAACAAATCTATGGTCCCAATCGGCTGTTTAGGTTCTCCAGCAAACCCAGCAATCTTAAGTGATGAAGCTTGAACATCAGCCATTGGAATTTTCATTTGATCAAATGACTTCTTGAAGAGAATATTGCATGAAGCTCCACAATCAACTAGAACCTTTCTCACAGTAGCCGGCCCAATACCAGCGGATATGACCAAAGGATCTATGGTAGGAGCCTCGATACCTAAAGAATCTCGGGCACTGAATACAGTATCATCTGTGGAAGTCTTTTGTTGCTTTAAAGGCGCATCATTCTCTAAAACAAAAACATTCTCTTCAGTTGGTACATGTCTCAAGGCCCGGGCATACCTTCCCATCTCGCCCCAGCTTTTTCCCGCTGGGTGAGGCCCTTCAGTTATTATATTGATGACAGGTCTTTCCGATTAATGTTCTACGGCCTTCTCACTTGAGCCAGGACGGTGAGCGGGAACTTGTTGTCCTTGAGTTGACGAAGCTGGGGCATTTCTATTCCTTTTCACATACTGTTGGAGCTTGTTCTCTTTCAAAAGTTGTTCAATTACTTCTTTCAACTGACGGCATTCGTTGGTGTCATGGCCGGGCTGGTTGTGTAACCGGCAGAACCTTCCAATTTTTTCCATCTTAATCCCAACTCTCATTTTAGGTGGTGTCGGATAATTGACATCATCCTTGGTCGCAAAGAAGATGTTCTCAGGGTATCGTTCAAGGGTGTGAAATTGAAAGAACGGCCTTTCTTAGCATCTCCCTGTTTCTTTCCACCATCATTTCCCCTTTTCTGAGTGTTAGGTTCTTTCTTGTTCGAAGGAGCACCATGGTTCCCGGCTTCCGCTGATACCACCTTAGCTGGTGTTTGGAGGCTCTCCAAGCGCATGAATTCATCTGCTTTCTTGTAGAATTTGTCAAGCGAGTTTGGTTCTTTAATTTTCAACCATTTTCCAAATTCACTCGATTTGTCAATCGCCCTCATCAAGTATGTTAGGACCATGCGTGGCTCAGCATTATCCACCTCAGCCAAATCTATGTTAAAACGATTCAAAAATGATCTGATGTATTCTCCCGGATTTTGCTCTAGACTTGACAGTGACATTATATCCTTTGCTTTAGAAGCATACAATCGAAATTGCTCCTTGAATTTCCTAGTCAAATCGGAGGATTGATCAATGGACCAGACTGGCAGCTTTGTAAACCACAATAGAGCCACACCTTCAAGGTATACCGGGAAATATCGACATTTGATTTCATCAGACGCTCTGGCACCTATCATATGTCAGTCGTACTTGTACAGAAACTCATTAGGATCACTCGTCCCCTTGTAGGCCAGAATAGTAGGGGGAACGAATTTCCTTGGGAACTCTTTCTTCAAGATCTTTTCAGTAAACGGAGTTTTTCTTGGAGCAAAACCCCACTCTTTCTCATCTTCATCTCTTCGCGTATTTTCCTTCATGATTTCGCGAACCATACCCAAAAAATATTCTTCATCATTTAGAGGCTCTGGAGGGAAAACATCAGCCACTCTCTCTGAATTCTGTCTTGACAATCGTTCACGGAGGGTCGGCTGCGGCCCTGATCCTCCAGCTTGAGGAGGAGTTCTTTCTATAGGGTCTGCAGCTCTTTGAGAAATGTTCCCTTCAACATCCTGAACTCCTACAGTAGGGTTCCCATCATTATTAACCGGTTGACGATTTGCCCCTAGCAGATCATTCAACTTACTTAAGATCAGGGCATTCTGCGCTTCCAACTATGCATTCTGAGCATTCAATTGTTGATTCAACCCCAAAACTATGGCGTCCAACTCTGCTCGCGTAACTCCAATAGTTGGAGCTGCTTGACTTGAAGGAGGAGAGGTAGCAGTATTCCCTTGAACATTGTCGGATCTTACAGAACTTCGTTTTCTCCTAGGAGCCATTATTTCCAATAAACTTCTGGTTTTAAAAGAAATCCTTTCAACAGACTTTTGCAGAGCAATGTTGGAAGTATCCTTAGTTGGGTTCTCAGTGAAAGCACCAAAAATGTTAACGCTTAAAATCGAACGCTAACACCCTGATGTATATAGAGATTGAGTGAAAGCACCACTCGTGAACACGGGAACTAAAAACAAGTAGGAAAATTACAGAGAAAGCAGAAAAGACAACAGTTTTTATAGTGGTTCGGCTTCAAGTAAGCCTACGTCCACTTTAATCCTCTTTATTACTGAATCAATTACAACTTTACAACAATCTCCAATTACAATACGGATGAGATAAACAACTAGAACTTCGATGTAGAAGAATTCTTTGAATCCATGTTGATTGCGTTAGATTTCCTCTCGAAGTTTGTTGAGATGCCTTTCGTATTTGAAGTGTCGAGTCAGTCGAGAATTCAGCAGAGTATCGGCGCTTAAAGAGATCGGCCAAAAGTCCCTTGAAAGTTGGAGATGGCATCTATTTATAGGGAATTCTAAGCAGAAAATATTGTCAAGTCCTAAATCGCCACCGACCTAAGTTGGGTCGTGGACGACTTAAATTAGGTCGTGGAACGGTCGCGATTCTAATGCTGGGTCGACACTTAAGAACGGCATCCTTGTTGAACTCTACAAGTCCTGAACCGTGTACGAGTTAAGAGGCCGCGTGCTAAGTAGCTGCATCGAACTTTCCTTCCTTTGCCTGGGTCGTGTACGACTTAACATAGGCCGTAGGTCGGTTGCGACTCAAGTATGATCTTGTTCCTGTCCTGAGCAGTTAGGGCAGCAAACTCCCTGGATAATTAGATCGGCTTCTATCTCAGGCCATCACCTGTGTTAGGTCGGTAGCTATCTTAGGTCGGTGGCTATCTTAGGTCGGTAGCTATCTTAGGTCGGCATCCTATTTTAGACAGTTGGGTCGGCGTTCTTGTTAAGTCTTAAGTCGGTAACCTTGTTAAAGCATTTGGTCGGCATCCCCTCAAGTAACTTAGGTCGGAATCCCTCTTAGGGCTTAGGCAGTTAGATAGGCATCCATGTTAGGTCGGCAACTTTTTAGGTCGTTGAGCCATGGCCGGGGCGGAGTTAACATAAATATTTTGGAGATTATTTATTATTCGATGGATGTTTGTGAATGTTAAATTGATAGTTAAATCACCGACTATCAATATTGGCCAATGCACTGATCGTTTCGAAGAGACTGGGATCGGGATTAATTTCTCGAGAACCACTTTGATCCAGTTTGTATGTTTTCGTGAGGAAGACGATTTTGGATTCGAAGATGGAGCAATGAAGTGCAAGGGATAGTCGCTACTAATCTAAGGTGATTCCAAAATGGATGTAGTCGGAGCAGTGCCTTCGATTTCGTTCGAAACCGAGATGGACTTGTATGGATGAATGCTTTCCAAACATCGTCAGGTGGACGATGGGCATTCTAGGTGAAACATTCTATAAAGGTAACGCTTAGCCTCAAGCCTCAACAACCGGGAATGATTGAAAATCAGGGGTTATGCAGCAAGGCTATATGGGTAGCACCCATTAGGGTGAGGTCATCCCTTTTTAGATGTCCCTTTTTATTCGGCTTAGTGGTGCGGTTGCTGATCCCAACCGCGGGGTGATCTTACTCGGGATCATCCAGTAAGTGGTAGTCCCGGTTTTGTGTTACAGGGGATTAGGAGTAATCCACGGTACGGTGATCTAGGCCACGTATTGTGACGGGTGGTACCCTAGTGCCTAGTCATTAGTTGGAAATCCATTCTCCCTACATGCCTTTTACGATTTTTGTTTGTATTACCCACTTTGTGGCTAGTAGCTAGAATTTAATCATGTTACAATTTCGGCTATTTTAATAAGTATTTGTAAATAGACCCTATTATAATATCAGAGAATTTTAATAAAAAGTGTTTTGACTATCGTGAGGTAAAAACCCGACATGTTTATTTGTGGCTTGGTCTTACGAGATGCTTTTGATTTTCAATGGATTTTGAAACTTTAATAATCAATTTGAGTATGGTTTTGTCATGCTGGTGTTCCAGATTGACTCGGGTGTTATTTAACTATAATGCTCGGGTCTGACCGAGTACTATAGAATACAGGATATGATGCTGTGAAGCTCAGGAGACGAGCTGGAAGGCGATACGTACTTCAGTACTTGATTATTGTTCCGCTGTGTATTCAGTTTTTGAGGAAAAGTTTATATGACTGTATGTTATTGATGTTGTTGAACTCTGATGATGTATTCGGATGATGTATATATATAAAACAGATATAGTTTTCTTTTGTGTAAAGATCTGTTATTATCTATTATATTTTATTTCACTGCGACGGTTAGATTCTAACATTGTTTTCTACTTTCTTTTTCTACCTCTTCTTCTTTAACCCAAATGGTTCGTATTTCCGTTCATCTTGAATTGAATGATAGAGAATAGTGTCGATTCAAGGGATACGGATTTGCGGGTAGCTACAGTGGTATCAGAGCATAGCTTGGTGATAACCTTGGCTTTGGTGGGGAATGCTCATTGAAAATAGAGTCCTTAGTACTCTAGAATGAGTTTGAGCGTATTAATAGATATAAGCGCATATTTGTAACATCCCGCCTTTCCGCACGCTTTAAATCGACGATAAACCACACACGTCAGAATTATACCATATAGAAGGGCGGATTGTTATGGGGTGAATAAGAAGAAGCAGAGAAAGAATAAAACAAAACAGAATCTTGCAGTGGAACGATAAAATATAATAATCAAATATACATTTCATGAAGCTGCTTTACAAAATATTTGATTATATTTATACAATACATATCAGAGTTGCACATACCAGCGAATAATAATTAATGCAGCGGGATACAGTGTGTAGTGGAATAGAATAATAAATAATAATAAATCTTCGTCTCCGTCCTCCAGAATACAGTCTTTCAAATCATGAAATGCTCAGGCTGACCCCAAGCGAATTGAAAAGACAAAACACTCGAGTCAGAACTAAAAGATCTTATGTAAGTTTAATCAACGGTAAATAATATGAGTGTATCGACATCAGAGATGTTTATGGGATTTGATATCTCCCATCCAGTGTCCAACGTGAGTGCAGTAACTCAAGAGATGCTCGGGATTCACATCTTCTAAGGATCCGTTAAACTATTTACTATGTCGTAATATACGCTATTATAGTAGTTCTAAAGTAAAGTATAATATACAGAAAATAGCGTTAAGGCTTTACATTTTCCACCTTAACACACTTTTATATTCCCATAGTCTATACGGTACTGTAATCTCCCCCGTACTGGGCGTCGTTAGAGGGCACTCCATAGGTATGCAAAAATTAAAATCGTATAAGGCACGCTAGGGTAGGTGACACGACACAACTAGGCAATGCCAGGGTAGATATACCAATTATGCTTCTGAGTCGGTGGTAACGCATAGCCGCAGCTACCGCCTACCTTGAGCCACACCCCCAAATCAAAGAAATCAAAAGTGGCCACCGTATAAATCCAAAGTCAGAGTAGAATATCAACGGGATGTGCGCAATAAAAGGGGCTACCTTCTTAACTCGTCGATCGCTCCTGTTTTAGCCACCTTCTCCAACTCACGAGAGTCGGGTCCACGTATTTACCTCAAAGGAAACGCCTCCACCATCCTACTTTATTCCAGAATCTCCACGCGTACACGGTTGTTAAAGTTGTTTTCAAAGTTGGCAAAGAGTATGACAACTTCCGATCCTGGTCTCTTTTACAACCAAACGTTATTATAACACCGGGGCAATTTCAAAATAATTTATACTTCAAAACTAGAATATAGTATCCATTTCAAAACCATATAAATACGATATCGTTTCCGTTTTAAAACCCAAATCAATATGATATCATTTTAATTTCAAAATATATCCTTTTTCCAAAAATCATAGCACTTCAACTCTATGTTCCTTGAAACTCATAGCTTTGAAACATAAGTTTAAATACTTAAACAGTTTAAATGTTAAATTATTTTATATAGTAAAATGGCTTCTTTAATTTCGCAAATAAATTCCAAATTCCGATTTGAAACCTTCAAATAAACCATTTCAAATTTCCATATTTCAAAGCTTTAAATATTCCACCATTTCAAAACTAATTCTTTGATAATTCCACACATATCAATTTCAATTACTATTATTTAGATTTGAAATATTTACTTAATAAACCCAATATCATTTAAGTAAAACCTTTGACTTTAAACAACTGGATATTCTTTAAATTTTATTAACTTGATATATTCATTTAAATCAACTTTATATTCATTTAAATCACTCTAAACAAAATCAAGTTATAAGAACCATACCCTTTAAAATCTCAAATTATTTTAAAATTCAAATTAAATTTTCCGAGTATAATTCTTAAATAATTCAATTCAAACAAATTTCATATCTATTTTCCAAATTAATTTTTATTTAAGTCATTAAAAACTCTATATATACCATATCTTAAAAAGGTACTTAACCATATGATATAAAACAAACAAATTCCATTATTAAACTTACTTTTATTAAACAAACTTATACATAGATTAAATTCAAGAATTTAACTACATACATATATATAAAATTAATATTTATATCATATCAAAAAGTAATATTTATTAAACCATATATTTCTTTCCAAACCATAGAAAATCACTTCAAAATATTTTTATATATAGACTGCGGTGCTTATATATAATTTAATAAATGCAATTTACTGAGATGATGATTTAAAAATATACAAACAGTCATAAATAAAATCACAACATAAATTAAATTTAACGAACATAAGAAATTCTAGATGTTGTGAGTGGGTTAAACACTCACCTTTTGAATTTAAATTGAATTTAAATTCAATTTAAAGCCAAATTCTGCACAGTCTCCAAATTCATCCAAACCCATGCTAAAATGTCCGGAATTTCAACACGATCCGAACAAAAGAAACCGGGCGCAATTTCGACCTTGTATGTGAAAGTTATTCAGATTAGAAGTTATACGAATTTGAATTTTGAAACAATTAAAATAATATTAAAAATAATACACGTCACCAGAAGATTTCATACCTCCTTCCATGAGTAAGGTCGAACCAGAAGATACATAACATCTCTCCCCTCTTGATTGACCATTGACCATGATTTTCTGCCCCTACGCACCGCCATAGGCCATGGCGCCACCACCGTTGGCTTCGGCCACTCCGGCCGACCCTCATTGGGTCACGCGACCTCACCTGATTAGTCGTCGCCGTTGTCCAAATCTAGGTTTGCCGAAACCCTAAATGCCAATTCCTGTTTCCATAGATCGAAATAGCATTGGCGACCACCACCATTAGCCTCCCCTCCCCGATCTCCATCAAACCCATAAACTGATTTGCCTATAGTCGCTCCAATCAAAAACGCCCAATTCCATTTTGACCATGATTTCTGATCGAACCGGTTACTGCCATGAAAAATGAACACCAGACGTAGGTCCGTATTGATGATATCTTTGATATATATATTGTTCAAATTTTTCTGAGGAGTTTGAATTTTTGGATTTGAATTTAATTTGTGTTTAGATCTAGAATTTTGTTTGTCGGCCATTGAGGAGGAGAGATAGGTGAGTTGTACATACAGAAAAACGAGAAATAAAAGTAGGCTAGGGTTTATAACAAGGTATTTATAGGCAAAGTTGAAATAGCATAGATGGACCCGATGGATAAACGCGTTGAACGATATTTGGCCAGAAAAGCCCGTTCTGCCTCCGAAACGAAATTGGGTCAACCCATATATCAAAATAGATGTTTAAAAATATTTTAAACGCAATGGAACAGATTTCATATCCAATTTCCATCGTATGGAAAAGTTATGCCAAAATCAAATTATTTCAAATTGATTTCAATTTCATTGATTTCAAGGCGTTTCGAGTCCGTATGATCAAACGACAAGTCCGATCGTTACGATACTTGAAATCCTATAATAATTCACCGTTACGGATCCGATGAAACTGGTTTCGTCTAAATCCGATTCAGTGGCCAAAATGGCTATTTTTATATTAATTAAATAAATTAAAAATAAATAAATTAAACCACTTTTCAATGTCAACTCTATAATTAACAAATTTCATCAAATTTAACTTTCTTAATCATTTACACTAATTTAACCAAATTCAAATGTCGATTTAGAGTTGATTAATTTATCAATTTCCGCGTTAAATTTTCAATTTCATTATATTCAGAGATTATAAATTAAATTTTCAATAATTCCATTGAATTTAATTTTCATTATACTATTCAACCTATTAGCATCAAATAGATGAAACTAACATTGGATTCATACTTAATTGCATAAATATCTCCAAATTTCATCTAAATTTCTATTAACGTAATAATTAAATGTTAAATTTCATTTATTTGCAATTAATCCAATTATTATACATTAAATTCCAATATATTTTTAGTTTTGAATTCCTTTATTCAACCAATTGTCATTTTATAAATAAAATTAACATTATTTCCAATTATTACTTTAATTTACATCAACAAAACGTTAATTTAGATTTACTACAATTGATTACCAAAGTTTATTTAGCTCATTAGATAAACAATCAACCTATATTAATTGTCACCTATTTGCTTTTGATTGCATTTAAAAGTTCGTTACTTATCAATCCAGATTATAATTCCATATATAATGCAAATTTTATTTCATTACATTAATATATGCTTGTTTACGTCTTAATTTGAATAAATATTACGTTTCTAAATGTGTACTTCTATCAATTGAACACATTAATTAAGGATTTAAAACCAATTAGTGGATTTACCTTAATTCCATTCTTATACCAGTTTATTACTTATACATATAATAGTTTCTATGTAATTTATACATTCACACTTCCGTCGTTTTATTAATTACCATTAAGGTAACGTTTATATCAGCAACAAACATTATGATTACTTATCTACATTGATGGTATAAATTTTCAATTTATTACGTATTACATCATTGGTTAATATAACTTTGAATTCATTCAATCACCACTAATTAAGTCAATTACAGCAATTGCTTTCAAATTAAATTTCTATGAACTAAATAAATAGGTAGCTTATACAATTTTAATTTTTTTTATTAACTTTATATTTATTACTTTCAAACAAAAATATGATTACTTACAAAACATTGACTTTTATTCAATTACCATTTATTGAAATTCAAATCCATTAATTAATTGAATGCTTACATTTATTTCCATATATCCAATTTGTAGCTAAGTATAACATCTACATTATTTCCATTGATTTGAATTAAATTCCCATCATTGTAACCTTTATTTATATTCATTTATTTAATTTAAATTCCAATTCAATCATTATTGATTACGTGCAAAATCCTTTATTCATACAACACTTACATGTATTTACTTATCGTCAATTTAATTCCCAAGTGCAACAATTTTCACAATTTCATTTTATTTATTTTTCTCAATTCAATTATTAAAATTTGTTTTTAATAATCATTGCTACAATTCATTCTTGACATTAACTTCATTATAAATCATAAAAAAATTATTTCTTTCAAAAATTTAATTACAAAATTCTTATAATTCAACAAATCTAATTGTCCAAATTTACTGGTCGTTAAACTCTCCCCCACTCAAAACTTTTCGTCCCCGAAAAGGAAAAGAGGGAAAAGAAGAATTAAGAAGTCAATATATCTTATTTAAAATATTAAATTTATAAACAAATAAATTTACAAAATAAATTAATTTAAATAAAATATACCAATATATAACCATTAAATCTTTATACTCAAATTAATAAAGTTTGGAAAACATTTTTCAAAATATTTTTCTAAGTCCAAAATTTACAGAAAATGTCGGCAGAGTCTCCTTTGTACGGAGAGGTTCGGGAGAAAATACAATATCAAATATAACAATATATAACATATATTTTCCAAAATAACATATCCCAACACGGGAAAAATAATATAATAGCGCTATAAACCGTAATCCGAAAATGTACCTATCTGTCGGGCAAATAACGCTTATTTATGGAGCCAAAAGCAGTACCAATTGCTTCCATAACCTGTATTTCACTTATATAATCTGAAAAGAGTTAATAATTATATAAAATGAAATATTTAAAGTTGTTTCACCAGTCAACAGACAAATCAATATACAACCATTACTTGCAACAAGCATACAACCATCACATAAAATCAACACACATCAATTATCCTTATCAACAAAACAAATAGTTGTTCGGGTTCAAACTCTAAATTGTACAGAATGAAAAATAAACTATCAAGTGCACCATTTACCCAACAGTCTTCGGCGAAACTAAATATATTATTCATCATCCAAACTAATTCAAAGTGTCCTTGCCCAAACAACCATAAACCAAAATAAACAACCAACAATTTCAGAAAATAGATCAAATTCATTCTTATTTATTTCATAATATTTGTTGTTTGACTTATTTTTTTCATATAGTGATTTAGATTTTTAATTTCCATTTTTTATCACTTATTTCTTACAATTATTCAATTTCTCTGCATTTCAATTTATTTACTTAAGATTATAATCATTTATTTAAAATCCTTATCTTTCTATTATATTTACTCATAGTAATATTTTCAATTATACTTAAGTACACTACAACACCAAATTCTAATTTTTTAAAGAATTTCATTGAATACTTTCATTATTTCACATTTTTATTTGTATAATATTCTATTACAATTTGTTATAACATTTTAACTTTTTATAATTGGTAAGCCAAATATATGTTAAAGAATGCAATTGAAAGTTATATAAGTCTCTCTTCTTCCCTTTAATCAATTTAACGTTCAATAATCATATCTTTTGTTTCTAGGTTACAAATTTCAACTTTCTTTTAAGTTTTGTTTGTAACTTAGCATTAATTATTTTACTTCATTTAGAGGTTCCAATTACTAATTAGTTATCTTCCATTTCACTACAATAATTGAAACTATTGATTATCAGAAACTTAAGAACTAAATACCGGGTATAATTTCAAATTATCTAAAATAGTAGATAGATATATACACTTACAATATATATACACACACACACATTCACTTATATTTAAAATAATTCGAAATTTTTATTTGTTTATCAAAATAAATCCTGTAGTAAAACTACTACAGTAGCCTTCCCACTTCGAAACGCGAAAATGAATGTTGATGATGCGGCCGCCATCACCGAAATTATTTTCCAACGACAGAGAGGTAAGTACAGAACTTATTTTTCCAAAATCTCCTTTAAAATAATTCTTCCAAATTATATTGCAATATTTATATTCGAAAATACTTCTAAACAAGATTATTATTATATTCCAAAATCAATTGAAAGAAATTTCAAAACCGCGGAACTTAAGTTCTAAAATTTCCAATTTCATTTATTTTTATTTCAATCTCATTTCAACTATTATTTATAAATGTCATTACCTAACAACCAATATAATACAACCAAATATGAACTTTATAAAAAAATTACTTTATACATATAGAAAGTATAATAGGCAAAATTATTTCATTCACCTATATTAAAACCAAATATTATGTCGGTCTGTCCTATTAAGTGTTTAGAAATACCTATTGATGTCATCGCGTCCCATGCATCAACTAGAATTTATAAATACAAAACGGAACAAATTAACACAATATTAAAACCATTTTATAACAATAACTAATACATTCTCCCATATATACTCTTAGTGACTCATCATAGGGTATTACTATCTTATTAAAGAGTCAGACCCCACAAAGCTAAGGTTTATCGCTAAACTAAAGCTCTGATACCAGATGTAACATTCCGCCTTTCCGCACGCTTTAAATCGACGATAAACCACACACGTCAGACTTAAACCATACAGAAGGGCGAATAGTTATGGGGTGAATAAGAAGAAGCAAAGAAAGAATAAAACAAAGCAGAATCTTGCAGCTGAACGATAAAATATAATAATCAAATATACAGTTCATAAAGCTGTTTTACGAAACATTTGATTATATTTATACAATACATACCAGAGTTGCACATACCAGCGAATAATAATTAATGCAGCGGAATACAGCATGTAGTGGAATATAATAATAAATCTTCATCTCCGTCCTCCAGAATACGGTCTTTCAAATCCTGAAATGCTCGGGCTAACCCGAGAGAATTGAAAAGACAAAACACTCGAGTCAGAATTAAATGATCTTAAGTAAGTTAAATCAACGGTAAATAATATGAGTGTAACGGAGTCAGAGATTTTTACGGGATTTGAAATCTCCTATCTAGTGTCTAACTTGAGTGTAGTAACTCATGAGATGCACGGGATTCACATCTCCTAAGGATCCGTTAAACTATTTAGTATGTAGTAATATACGCTATTATAGTAGTGTCTAAAGTAAAGTATAATATACAGAAAATAGCGTTAAGGCTTTACATTTTCCACCTTAACACACTTTTATATTCCCATAATCTATACAGTACCGTAATCTCCCACGTACTGGGCGTCGTCAGAGGGCACTCCATAGGTACGGTACAAAACAAAATCGTATAAGGCACGCTAGGGTAGGTGACACGACACAACTAGGCAATGCCAAGGTAGATAAAGCAATTACGCTTCCGGGTCGGTGGTAACGCATAGCTGCAGCTACCGCCCACCTAGAGCCATACCTCCAAATCAAAGAAATCAAAAGTGGCCACCGATAAAATCCAAAGTCAGAGTAGAACATCGAAGGGATGTGTCCGATAAAAGGGGCTACATTATTAATCCGTCGGTCGCTCCTGTTTTGGCCACCTTATGCCAACTCATAGGAGTCGGGTCCTTGTATTTACCTCAAAGGAAATGCCGCCACCATCCTACTTCAATCTCGAATCTCCATTGCGTACACGGTTGTTAAAGTGGTTTTCGAAGTTGGCAGAGAGTATGACAACTTCCGATCCCGGTCTCTTTAACAACCAAACGTTATTATAACACCACGGTCATTTCAAAATAATTTATAATTCAAAACTAGAACATAGTATCCATTCGAAACCATATAAATATGATATCATTTCCGTTTTAAAACCTAAATCAATATGATATCATTTTAATTTCAAAATATATCCTAATTCCAAAAATCCTAGCACTTCAACTCTATATTCCTTGAAACCCATAGCTTTGAAACATAACTTTAAATACTTAAATGGTTCAAATGTGAAATTACTTTATAGAGTAAAATAACTTCTTTAATTTCACAAATAAATTCCAAATTATGATTTGAAACCTTTAAATAAACCATTTCAAATTTCCATATATTTCAAAGCTTTAAATATTCCATCATTTCAAAAGTAATTCTTTGATAATTCCACGCATATCAATTTCAATTACTATTATTTAGATTTGAAATGTTTACTTAATAAACCCAATATCATTTAAGTAAAACCTTTAACTTCAAACAACTGGATATTCTTTAAAAAAATTTAACTTGACATATTCATTTAAATCAACTTTATATGCATTTAAATCACTCTAAACAAAATCAAGTTATAAGAACCATACCCTTTAAAATCTCAATTTATTTTAAATTTCAAATCAAATTTTTCGAGTATAATACTTAAATAATTCAATTCAAAAATATTTCATATTTATTTTCTAACTTAATTTTTATTTAAGTCATTAAAAAATCTATATATACCATATCTTAAATAGGTACTTAACCATATGATATAAAACAAACAAATTCCATTATTAAACTTTTTTTTATTAGCAAACTTATACATAGCTTAAATTCAAGAATTTAACTACATATATATATATATATATATATATATATATATATATATAATTAATATTTATATCATAACAAAAATCAATATTTATTAAACCGTATATTTCTTTTCAAACCATAGAAAGTCACTTCAAAATATTTTTATATATAGACCGTGGTGCTTGTATATATTTTTCTATCATATGGTCAAGTGATATACTTATCATTTCAATCCGTAATTTAAAATAAAAGTACGATTATATATCATTTCAAACTGCAATCCCAAATGAAATAAAGTGCATGACAAATTTGCAGTTTAAAACAATATAAAATACAACATCCATTCATCCAATAACAATTATCTACCATTTTGTTACAATCATCATCCAATTTAAACAATAACATCAATATAGAGCATATAATAAATAACGGGAAATTACTGATAGTTATATTCAATAATAAATTAAAAAATCTATCTAACTAGCAGTTTATATGCAATAAGAAATTGAATAATAGTTCAATTTAAATAAATGCAATTTACTGAGATGATGATTTAAAAATATACAAACAGTCATAAATAAAATCAGAATCACAACATAAATTAAATTTAACGAACATAAGAAATTCTATAAGTTGTGAGTGGGTTAAACACTCACCTTTTGAATTTAAATTCAATTTAAACCCAAAATTTGCACAATCTCCAAATTCGTCCAAACTAGTGCCAAAAGTCCGGAATTTCAACACAATCCTAACAAAAGAAACCACGCGCTATTTCGACCTCGTATGTGAAAGTTATTCAGATTAGAAGTTATAGGAATTTGAATTTTGAAACAATTAAAATAATATTAAAAATAATACATGTCACCAAAAGATTTCGTTCCTCCCTCCCTGTACACGGTCAAACCAGAAGATACACAGCACCTCTCCCCTCTTGGTTGACCATTGAACACCATTTTCTCCCCGTACGCGCCGCCATAGGCCATGGCGCCACCACCATTGGTTTCGGCCACTCCGGCCGACCCTCCTTGGGTCGCGCAACCTCACCTGATTAGCCGCCACCGCCATCCAAAGCTAGGGTTTGCCGAAACCCTAAATGCCAATTCCTGTTGCCATAGATCGAAAAAGCGCTGGCGACCACCACCATTAGCCTCCCCTCGTCGATCTCCATCAAACCCAGAAACTGATTTTCCTATAGTCACTCCAATCAAAAATGCCCAATTCCATTTTTACCGCGATTTCTGATCGATCCGGTTACTGCCATGAAAAAAGATCACCAAACGTAGGTTCGTATCGATGAGATCTTTGATATATATATTTGTTTCAAATTTTTCTTAGGAGTTTGAATTTTTGGATTTGAATTTGATTTGTGTTTGGATCTAGAATTTTGTTTGTCTGCCATTAAGGAGGAGAGATAGTTGAATTATACGTACAGACAAATGATAAATAGAAGTAGGCTGGGGTTTATAACAAGGTATTTATAGTTAAAGTTGAAATAGAATAGATGGACCCGATGGATAAACACGTTGAACGATATATGGCCCGAAAAGCTTGTTCTGACTCCGAAACGAAATTGGGTCAACCCATATATCAAAATAGATGTTTAAAAATATTTTAAATGCAATGGAACAGATTTCACGTCCAAATTCCATTGTGTGGAAAAGTTATGCCAAAATCAAATTATTTCAAATTGATTTCAATTTCATTGATTTTAAGGCGTTTCGATTCCGTACGATGAAACGACAAGTCCAATCGTTACGAAACATGAAATTCTACAACAATTCACTGTTACGGATCCGATAAAACTGGTTTCCTCGAAATCCGAGTCAGTGGCCAAAATGGCTATTTTTGTATTAATTAAATGAATTAAAAATAAATTAATTAAATCACTTTTCAATGTCAACTCTATAATTAACAAATTTCATCAAATTTAACTTTCTTAATCATTTACACTAATCTAACCAAATTCAAATGTCGATTTAGAATTGATTAATTTATCAATTTCAGCGTTAAATTTTCAATTTCATTATATTCAGAGATTATAAATTAAATTTTCAATAATTCCATTAAATTTATTTTTCGTTCTATTATTCAACCTATTAGCATCAAATAGATGAAACTAACATTGGATTTATACTTAATTACATAAATATCTCCAAATTTCATCTAAATTTCTATTAACGTAATAATTAATTGTTAAATTTAATTTGTTTGCAATTAATCCAATTATTATACATTAAATTCCAATATATTGACACAACTTAATTTTGCATTCCTTTCATTCAACGAACTGTCATTTTATAAATAAAATTAACATTATTTCCGATAATGACTTTAATTTACATCAACAAAACGTTAACTTAGATTTATCACAATTGATTACCAAAGTTTATTTAGCCCATTAGATAAACAAGCAACCTATATTAATTGGCACCTATTTGCTTTTAATTGCATTTAAAAGTTCGTTACTTATCAACCCAGATTATAATTCCATATATAACGCAAATTTTATTTCATTACATTAATATACGCCTATTTACATCTAAATTTGAATAAATATTACGTTTCTAAATGTGTACTTCTATCAGTTGAACACATTAATTAAGGTTTTAAAACCAATTAATGGATTTACTTTAATTCCATTCTTATACCAGTATATTACTTATATATACATTAGTTTCTATGTAATTTATACATTCACACTTCCGTTGTTTTATTAATTACCATTAAAGTAACGTTTATTATCAGCAACAAACATTATGATTATTTATCCACATTGATGGTATAATTTTTCAATTTATTACATATTACTTCATTGGTTAATATAACTTTGAATTCATTCAATCACCACTAATTATGTCAATTACTACAATTTCTTTCAAATTAAATATTTATGAACTAAACAAATAGGTAACTTATACAATTGTAACCAATTTTTTTTTATAACTTTATATTTATTACTTTCAAACAAAAATATGGTTACTTAAAGAACATTGACTTTTATTCAATTACCATTTATTGAAATTGAAATCCATTAATTAATTATATGCTTACATTTATTTCCATATATCCAATTTGTATCTAAGTATAACATCTACATTATTTCCATTGATTTGAATTAAATTCTCATCATTGTAACCTTTATTTATATTCATTTATTTAAGTTAAATTTCAATTCAATCATTATTAATTATGTAAAATTCCTTTATTTATACAACACTTACATGTATTTACTTATTGTCAATTTAATTCCCAAGTGCAAAAATTTTCACAATTTCATTTTATTTATTTTTTAATTCAATTGTCAAAATTAGTTTTTAATAATCATTGCTACAATTCATTCTAAACATTCACTTCATTATAAATCATAAATTTTTTATTTCTTTCAAAAATTTAGTTACAAAATTCTTATAATTCAACAAATTTAATTATCGAAATTTACGGGTCGTTACAGTATTTGTTAGTGAATATAAATGTTTTAATATTGTGTTGACTTATTCGTTGAGCGGAATATGAATTCTGATCGGGTAAGTTGGCCGCTATTCGAGAAGAGTTTATAAATACCTGACACGATAAATTGACACGGTATTGTTTTAAAGGTAGGTGAATGAAATAATTTTACCCAAATATATTTTGATATAAAAGAAATATTTTTATTAAATCGAAATGTAATTTGGATGTTTGGATGATAATATTTTAAACAAATGAAATTATAAAATCAGTATGACTTGTATAATCAAATGAAAAAAATTGTATGAGCATAAATTATACAAATGGATTATCGTTAAAATTGGACACAAATTAAAATTTGAAAATTTAAAATCTCGGAGATTTTGGACGTGTTTTTCGAAGCGTTGGAAGGCAAATAATAGCATTATTATTTTGGAAGTATTCCTGAAAGGAAATTGTTTTAAATAAATTTTGCGAAGGGATATAGCTTTGAACTCACTTTAGTCGCTAGAAAATAATTCCGGTGATGACTACAGCATCATCGATGTTCATTTTCGAGTTTCTAAGTAATGGATTGTGCCAAATTGATTTGTTCAGAAGAACTAGTTTGTTTTTGAAATTTCAAAGGAAATTTGTTGGGGATAAAAATCAGGATTGGTTTAAAAATTTGAGAAATGTGATTTTGAGATAATGGTCATTTCAAATGATTTGAACCAAAAGCCAGGCATTTAAAAATCCTGAAATCCTTATTTAAATAATTTAGAGACCATCAGGAAATAAGTTATAAACTTATAATATTGAATTAATTTGTTGAGGAACATGGGAATTGGATTTTGGAATTAAAATTTAAGGTGAAAGTTAAAAATGAGAATTTAACTTGGGTTAAGATTAAACTTTGAAATTTAATTGATGATTGGAAGAAATAATTAGTAAATCTTAAATGTGATTGGAAATAGGAAAATAAAAATTAAATTTGGATTGAGAAATAAAATTGATTAGATTAAATTAACTTAAGCAAATTTAATAATAATGAGTTGGATTTGAATTAATTTGAAATTGAATTGAAATGAAATAAATTGAGATGTAGATGATATAAAGTGAATGCGTGATTGGCTGTAAATGGATGGAGAAGTGTGAATATTAATAAGTGAGTAGCTTATAAAAATGTAAAAAGGGAATAAATAAGGCGAAATAAAAGAGTTGGAATTTTGGAAAATGAAGGAAGATCCAAACTGGAATTATAAAAAAAATCGAACTCGGGAAAAAATTAAAATAGTGATTTTTTGTAATAAAATCAAATATTGATTTAAAAGTTGGAAGTAAGCTAATTAGCTAAATAAATTATATGATAGGGTATGTTAATAAAATTTAACTTGGTTAAATAAAATGAATTGTAAATTAATAATGAAGTTTGGAAATAAACTCGAATTATAAATAGAATTCGACTTGGATTGATAACGAATTAAAATAAGTGGAGATGTTGTAAAAATAAAATTGAATTGGATTATAATCGAAATGATTTGAGTTGCAAATAAAATTCAATTTGAGTATAAATGAGTTAAATATGCGCTGGATATTATTTTGATAAATTGAGAATGTGAATTGAAATGGAACGAACTAAATATAAATTGAGCTGGAATCAATTTAAAATGGTAATAAGCTTAAGTAATTATTTATTCACACGAACATAGTCAAATTGCATTGAAATAAATTGTCGTTTGACGAAAACATGATTTAATAAAATTCTATGAATTGATAGAAGCGAAATAAAATTGATTTTGAAATCAATTGAGTTGAATATGAGGTTGTTTGGATTAAAAATGAATTGAATTAGGAAATTGAAGTGTAAACAATTATAATTGAATGGAATAGCACATGAATTGATTGAAAGCAATTGAATTATTTTTGAAATCATATAAATTGCTCATGGAAAGTGTTTGGTGCAAGTTGCTTATGAAATGCATGTGTTTAGCTATTGAATGTAAGTGAAATGTTAATAAATTTCATATATTTAGTACTTATATGTTTGAATTGAGTAAGTACAGGTACCGGGAAGCTGTTTGGCTGGATTTGGATGCGCTAATTGCTAAAATAATAAGTCGCTTGCTTAAAAATGCTAAATAAAGGTACGCCTATGCAATAAAAATAGGAAATATGAACTGTTTTTGTTTTTCCGACTGTGTGGGTCGATGTATATATATTTATATCTCTTGTCAAATTGCAAAAGCTCCTCCATACAAAGGAGACTCTGCCAAAAAATTTCGCAAATTTTGGGAGTTAGAAAATTTTTGGGAAAATTTTTGTTAGCATCAAAACGATTTCAAATTGAAAACTGAAATAAATTAATGGATGAAACTAATTTAAAATAATGATATGAATCAGTTATAAATGGAAAATAAAATTCAATATTCATAGTTGAAGATAAATTGAATTCATATGGAAATGGAAAAACTAATTTGAATAGAAGTAAATATGAAAACTTTTGGAAGGAAATGTATAAAATGATTTTAAAAGCTATGATTGTATATTATTGCTAAGTGGATATGCAGGTATTATAAAGGGAAAGGAAAATTGGTTTTGATTTTAGAAGATAATTTGAATTGCTCGATAAAAAGGTATGTGTTTAAATTTCTGTATGAAATTTGGTTGGGTATTTGATCTAGCCACATGCCTTTTTGTTTTCTTTTGGAATCTAGGAGCCCGTAGAGGCATTTTGTAGATGTACCGAGCTAGCCGCGCAAGGGAGACGCTGGTGAAATGTTTCAAAAGTTTAGGGAGTTAGAAAATTTTTGAGAAATTTTGAAAATTTAAAACTTAGGTTTGAATTATAATTTGAATGGTCGAATAAGTAAAGTTATTTGGGAACTATGGACTGTGACGACCCGTCTTTCAATTACCAAGAAAGATGTATCATCAATAAGAAAGAAAGAGATAGAAATAGAAAAGAAAGAAAGAAAAGAACAACAATTATCAGAATCTCACTGCGGAAACAGAACAAAATATAATATTACACATATCCATTACATAGTTTTACATATTAGAGTACACAAAATAATACGACTCCATTACATTAGATATTTATAAGAGTCTGCCAACCATACAACCCAAATTACAACATCAAAATGTCACTACAGCGGATAGAGATAGATAGTGACGTCTGGACTCCAGCTCCAGCTTCCAAAACATTTGTAAATCATAACCTGATCACTTGGCTACTCATAAAAATTTGAGTACCCAAGAGTTTATGAAAAACAAAATAAACTCCGTGTCAGACATGGGTCTGCTGTGAGTAAACATGGTAAAGTTGTTTAACTTTAAAATCATTTGAAAACAAAAGGTATCATGTAAGACTCCCACAAATAAACACGGGTAAGTTTTTACCTCACGCTAACCAAAGCATTTGATAGGAAATCCAGTGATATTATAATAGAGTCTAGGGCTTTCAAAATAAAATACAGAAATAGCTGGAATGCTTACATCTCACGTTCCAACATATTTGGGCACAATCAAAACCGTACAGGCACTTATTGGAGTTTGGATTCCATACAATGGCAGGGCTACTAGGGTACTGCCCGTCACAGTACAGGGCCTAGATCACCGTACCGAGGACCACTCCCGATCCCCTACAAAACAAGGTCGGAACCATCCCTTACTGGACAGCTCTGAACAAGACAACTCCACAGTTGTGGCCAAAGTTTGGAAAGTTAGTAAAATGGGTAGTGTGTCTTTAATAAAGATTGTTGGGTTGTTGTTAAAAACTATTTGGTTTTGGAAAATAGTAATGAGTATTGGATCATTCTTCTTAACTAGCAATTTCGGGGACGAAATTCTTTTAAGGAGGAGGGAATCTGACGACCCGGAAATTTTGGATGTTTGAAATCCGAATATTTAATTGATTTGAAATATTTAAAAGTTAATTTTTAACTTGAATTCAAATATCACAATTTATTGAGTAATTTAATTATTAAATTAAATAATTTGAAGTTGGGTAAAATGTTAAATCTAGAGTTATAAGCTTGTCAAAAATATTTCAAAGGCTTATAAAATTTATACTGATAATACTGAAAGTAATAGATGGGGTAAAATTGAATTTAACAGTAGTTTGTTCAATTTTAAAAATACATCGTTTAAATCGATATTTAAAAATAGCCTTCCGAGGCACAGTCTTGGAATTTGACGAAACTAGTTTCATTGGATCCGTAATATTAAATTATTATCGGATTTCAATTTTCGCAATGTTTGGAGTGACCGTTTGGCCGTACGGTAGGTAAACACGCTGAAATTTATATCGAAAATTCAATATAATAACTGATCCAAAAAGCTATCTTCTCCATACAATTGAATTAGGACTCGAAACCTTTTCCATTTTGTTCGAAATAGGGGTATCACATTATAAACGCCTAGCGGCATGCCTCGATAGGAGTTTCAAATTTTAAGTTGCATTTGGAGTTAAATTTGAAATTTATAAATACATATGGTTGACTAGTTAAATATTTTTCCATCAGCCGCCTTCCTTTCCCATCACAACTTTTCCCTATCGCTGTAGCTTGTTTTCCCCAGCACGCAATCTTCCTCAGCAATTTTCTTGACGCAAACAGTTTTAACGCGTGTCTTCCTGGTCAACACACGTCTCATTTTTTAAAAAAATTAGAAAATGAATATATTAGTCGTAGGAGATAATGGGGAACGGATGGCTTTCTCATTCTATTTTAAACTTCCCTTCCTTCCTCCTTTTTAAATCTATGGTCGCGTACTGTCCCAAATCTCACTTCGATTTCCTTCTCGACTATAAACAAATCGAACGAGACTCGTTTGATTCTTCTTTGCGATCATGAAAGGCTTGGAGGCAAATCGTGTTCGCACCTAGGGTTAGGTTTGCCGACGCTCGACTGGGTTAAACGCGTAAGAGAAGCTCGACGATTCGTGCGTCAGGAGCCTACTGCAGCGAGGGGCGAACGAAGTTGAGGTGATGTTCGACTGGGATGTGATGTTAGGTGATGGTGCAGTTGGTCGCGGTTGGATTTAGGATCACAATTTGGGATGTGGGTTGGCCGTGGGTGTCGACCGATGTGAGGTACAGTGAGGTTCGAGTTAGAGCAGGGGTCACGAGGCTATGGGCACGGCCGGGGTCGTTGGTGAATCTAGGCATGTTCGAAGTAGTAGGGTTGGTCGAGGTCTAGGTTCGCATTCTTTCTGTAAGGTATAAGCTAATTCATTTTTGAATAAAAATTATAATTTGGTTATATATTAAAATAAAGTTGAAACTTTGGTTTATAAAGATTATTTTAAATATATATATATGTATGTAATTCTAAAATAGAAGAAATAGAGAAATAAATATGCATTTTTAAACTTACCTGTTATTTTAAAGATATATATTTTGGTGATTTAACCTATTTAATTTATTATAGTCACTAAAAGATTTTTAAAGGGAAGATGTTCTAATTGAGTTCTTAGTTAATAAAATTTATTAAAATGGATAATTAATTGTCCGATTCATTTAGAATATTAATAAAACCATAAATGTTTATTCAGGGTTTAATTCATGGAAACAAGCCGGTTTGGATTGGATTGCAAACAAAATCAAAGGTGAGTTAATCTCACTCATTTGGGTTTTTTTTTAAATTTGAAAGGTTAAATTTAAATGATTGGTTAAATGATTTAATTGTCTGGATGTGATATACTATATAGTAGTATATAATATATTGGAGTGAATGATTTCCCACATTATATAGCGGATGAGACCCTATGCGTCACATAATAGCGGATGATATTATATGTAAACCCCATATACCGTGATATTCCACCTCAGAGTGAATTGGTATTTTATTGCGCTAACATCTATGGATGTAGGAAAAACAGGTTGGAGGGATCCAACTGGATTCCTCAAAATATTTAGATTTGTTAAAATATTCTGTGATATAATTATTTGCTATCCTGTGATGAATTTGATAATTGGAAATGTTGGATACTATAGTTGATTTGAAATATTTCGGTGAACTGAGTTATCAAAATCTATAGAAATGGGATTTTTGAAAAGAAAATAAAAGAGTGAATTTTGAGTAAAATAATCATAGAAATTTTGAATAAATTAAAAATAAATTGGAAAAGAATAAAAAGTGATTTTTGCATTCTGATAAATAAAATTCCAAGTGCGGGAAATGAGATTTTGAATAAATGGGAATAAGTGATTTTTTTACCTCAAGTGATATTATTTCAAGAAATAAAGAATTTATCTTGAAATTCAAGGTTTGAATTCATTTGAATGATAAAGAGCAAATTTGAGAAATATAAAATTGGCATTTTCAGTTAAAAGACTTTAATTCGTAATGTAGAAATAAAATCTGAAGTTAATGGAATTTGAAATAAATGGAGTAAGTAAGGAAATTTATTTAAAAAGTAAATTAAATTTGAAATCAATTTGGGATTGATTTAGGTGTGTAAAATTGGGATTTTTAAAAGAGAAGTGAGGCTTTGGAATTTTTAAACTGGGTTTATAAAGGCGAAGAAATATATCAATGGATATTTGAAGAATAAATTCACGGTGGGAATCTATTAAAAGAATGGGTAAATTTGTTTAAAAATAAATAGTGATTTATTTTTAAAAGATGTGAAAACGAAGTGTATTTCCATGAATAGCCAAGTACGTTTACAAAGCAATTTTTTAAATATAAGTTAAAAGCTTTAATGTTTTTTCAAAAAGCTTGTTTAGAAAATTTATTATTTCTAAATGTTTAAAATTCTAAAATAAGTATTTTCTTTTAATCTATTATAGTAGTAATTATTTAAAGGTAGCTTGGTATTATGTTTTAAAAGTTAGAAATTCAGTTTTATATTGCAGAAAGTAGTTTATTTTAAATATTCCTAAAGTATATATTTTCAATAAGTATTAAAGAAATTTTTAATTTAAATGTTTTAAAGGATATTTTACAAAAAAGTGTTTTAAATTATTTAAAAATTCTAAAGTTTTTGTGCTTGGTGTTTTCAATGGAAATAAATATTTGGAAATTTATTCCATGAGAAGTGTGTGGTTTGAAAACTGTTTTCAAAAGGGGTTGAAAATGAAAATATATCTTGCGAAGATATTTTGAGGATAATAAATAATTTGGGAGATTATTTATTGTTTAATGGATGTTTGTGAATGTTAAATTGATAGTTAAATCACCGACTATCAATATTGGCCAATATGCCGATCATTTCGAAGATACCGAGATCGGGATTAATTTCTCGAAAACCACTTTGATCCGGTTTGTACGTTTTCGTGAGGAAGACGAGTTTGGATTCGAAGATGGAGTAATGAAGTGCAAGGGTTAGTCACTGCTAATCCTGAGACGATTCCAAAATGGATGTATTAGGAGTAGTGCCTTCAGTTTCGTTCGAAGCCGAGACGGACTTATATGGATGAATGCTTTTAGAACATCGTCGGATGGACGATGGGCATTCTAAGTGAAACGTTATATTAAGGTAACGCTTAGCCTCAAACCTCAACAACCGGTAATGACCGAATATCAGGGGTTATGCAGCAAGGCTATGTGGGTAGCACCCATTAGGGTGAGCTAATCCATGTCTAGATGTCCCTTTTTATTCGGCTTAGTGGTGCGGTTGCTGATCCCAACCGCGGGGTGGTCTTACTCGGGATTATCCAGTAAAGGGTAGTCCGGTCTTGTGTTGCAGGGGATTGGGAGTAATCCTCGGTATGGTGATCTAGGCTACGTACTATGACAAGTGGTACCCCAGTGCCTAGTCATTAGTTGGAAATCTATTCTCGCTACGTTCCTTTTAAGATTTTTGTTTGTATTACCCACTTTGTAGCTAGTAGCTGGAATTTAATCATGTAAATTTTTTGGCTATTTTAATATGTATTTGTAAATAGACCCTATTATAATATTGTTAACCCTATCTCGGTTACGACTCAGCAGGTATGTGGAGATGGCGCCGACCTAACTGATTAGTAAGATGGCCGACCTAATTGGATTCCGACTTAACTGGTAAAGAAAGGGTACCGACTAAACGCTGCATGGAGATTCCGACCTAAGGCTTGAAGGGATGCCGGTCTAACAAGGCTATGCCGACTTAAGACTTAAAGAGGTTCCGACTTAGGACTTACGAAGGGGTACCGACCTAGTATCTTAATATGGGAGACCGACTTAACTACATAAGGTAGAAAAGGGTTGCCGACCTAAAAGTCTAAATAGGTTGCCGACCTAAGGTTTGAATCAGTTGCCGACCTAAAGCTTAAAGAAAGTTTGCCGACTTAATGATCAGTAGTAAGTTCCGACCTAGTGTGTGTGCCGATCTAGCGACTCAAGATAATTACCGACTTATAGTAAGCCGTAACCGATCTAACTTGAGTACCGGTCTAGTTATCTAAAGGAGCTGCCGACCTACTTGATGAGGACATGGAAAGGTACACGACTCATACTTAAGCCGGGGCATGTTAACTCGGCTACGACTTAGAACTGGTGATTTAAGTCCGGAGAAGCATGCTTGCCCCATTAAAAGCATGAGCCATGCATAAGAGAAAGGGGGACCTACGACCTAGCTTATCTCGGCAACAACTCAATTCAGACAAGCTTGCTTCCATTAAGTCGTGGGCTTGGCTCGTTAGATCGGCGATGGGATAAGTTAAGTCGGCCACGACTTATACTAAGTCGGTCGCGACTTAGAACTTGGCAAAAATTCCAGACCAGAACTCTCTATAAATAGACGACCACTTCCAACGTTCAAGGGACCTTTTGGCTCATTCTCTTCAAGCGCCGTTACTCTGCCGAATTCCAGACGACTTCAAAGCTTTTTAGATCCAACAAACTTCTAAAGGAACTCCATGAAGGAATCATCCACATTCACCATGGATTTGAAGATGATTGTCAACATCAAAGCTTGAGCTACTTGTTTCACATACCCTATCACTTGAAGTGGGTTGTAATTGAAAGATCTTGTAAAGAATTGTAATCAAACTAGTGATAAAAAGATTAAAGTGGACGTAGGCTGGATTATAAGCCGAACCACTATAAATACTGTGTCTCTTACCGTTTTTCTACATACTTTCTGCTTATTTCTATTTCCCGTACAAACGGGTGGTGCTTTCACAATCACATCTTATACACCAGGGTGTTAGCGTTTAAATTTTTTCGTTAACATTTTGGTGCTTTCACTGAGAATTGAACTCAGGACATCTATCATCATTGTTTCAGAAAGATTTGTAGATAGAGTTTCTTTAAGAACCAGAAGTCTATCCGAAATCATGGCTCCTGGAAGGAAAAGTAAATCTGTGAGATCTGCAAACATTCGAGAGGGAACCTCCACTTCCCCAACACCAAATCAAGCCACTCCAGCTGTTGGAGTTTCAAAAGCGGAATTGGACGCTGCTATCTTTGGGTTGAATCAGCAAATAAATGCCCAGAACGCGCAATTGGAAGCTCAGAATGCTCAGAATGCTCTGATTCTGAATAGGTTAAACGATCTGCTCGGGGCAAACCGTCAACCTGCGAATAATGAAAGGAACTTTGTCGGTAATGTCCATGATGCTGAAACTAGAAACATTCCCGAAAGGGCTGCTAGCCCCTTTGAACAGACATTGCCTGAGGCTGGAGGATCCAGAAATAGGAATGACGAAGAATATCTTTCTGGTATGGTTCGACAGATTATGAAAGAAAGTATGCAAAGGGTCGAAGATGAGAAAGAGTGGGGTTTCGCTCCGAGCAAGACTCCGTTTACTGAAAAGATCCTAAAAGCTGAATTCCCAAGGAAGTTCGTCCCTCCGACCATTCCAGCTTACAAAGGGACAAGTGATCCAAATGAGTTCCTGTACAAATATGATTGGCACATGACAGGTGCCAGAGCTTCTGACGAGATAAAATGCCGCTATTTTCCTGTGTATTTGGAAGGGGTAGCTCTGCTTTGGTTCACAAAACTACCTATCCGGTCCATCGATCAGTTTTCAGACCTAACCAGGAAATTTAAAGAGCAATTTAGGCTATATGCTTCAAAGGCAAAAGACATCATGTCGTTATCCGGTTTGGAACAGAATCCGGGGGAAACTATCAAGTCTTTTTTAAATCGCTTTAATATAGCGTTAGCTGAGGTGGATAATGCAGAACCCCGCATGGTCTTGACCTATTTGATGAGAGCTATTGATAAGTCAAGTGAATTCGGAAAGTGGCTGAACATGAAGGAGCCAAATTCTCTGGAAAAGTTCTACAAAAAGGCGGATGAATTCATGCGTTTGGAAAGCCGTCCTGTCCCGGCAAAGGCAACAGTAGAGAAAGCTGAAGACAACACTGCTGCGCCACGTAAGAATGGATCTGTGGGACAGAAAAGAGAAAATAATGATGGAAGGAAACAACACAATTCAAAGAAGCCTCGATCCTTCAAGCCATCAGAATATACTCCTTTGTTAGAGACACCAGAGCGCATCTACCTGGCTACAAAAGATTCTTTTGAGTATCCCAAACCTCCTGTTCTCAGAACCGGAAGAAAAGCTGTGCAAAGTGGGAAGTTCTGTCGCTTCCATAATCAGCCTGGTCATGACACAGACGACTGCCGTCAATTGAAAAATATAATCGAAGAATTGCTAAGAGAAAATAAGCTGCAGCAATTTGTGAAGAAGAGTAGTAATGATCCTGCTTCGTCAAGTCAGGGGCAACAAGCTCTTGCTCATCAGCCCAGGACAAATGAGAAGGCCGCAGGACATGAATCTGGAAGGCCAGTTATTAATGTCATCACAGGAGGACCCCACCCAGCAGGCAGAAGCTGGGGTGAAATGGAGAGGTACACTCGAGCTCTGAAACATATGCCAACTGAAGAGAATGTCTTTGTTTTAGAGGACTCTACACCCCTGAAACAACAAAGGACTTTTAATGATGATATTGTGTTCAGGGCTAGAGATTCCACGGGCATTGAGGCCCCTACTTTGGACCCGTTAGTCATCTCGGCCGGTATTGGACCGGCTATTGTCAGAAGAGTTCTTATTGATTGCGGCGCATCTTGCAACATCCTCTTCAAGAAAACGTTTGACCAGATGAGAATCCCGATGGCGGATGTGCAAGCCTCATCTCAGAAGATTGTTGGCTTCACTGGGGAGCCAAAGCAACCAGTAGGAACCATTGACTTGCTTGTGGAACTCGGAGAAGGAGAAAGAAAAGTAGTTCGCAAGCAGACTTTTGTGATAGTAGATGAATTTTCTGCTTATAATGCTTTCTTTGGTCGACCTATTCTTGCTGCATTCAAAGCTGTCCTTGCCCCATGGTGTCTTACTATTAAATTCCCTACAGACAATGGGGTAGGAGTTATTAAAGGAGACCAGAACGCTGGGCGAGAATGTTATATGACAGAGCTGCGAGAAACAAGGAAGAGAGAAATGGGGAAAGATGCGGCAACCCCAATCCGCATCAAAACACCAACCCGATAGCAACTACAGGGCGGACCCTGCACTGGCGAGCATAGCGGGGCACGAAAAGTGATGGATCCTAGAAAGGCCAGTGCGGGGGAGAGTAGGGTGGTACCAGCAGAAACAACGATACCGGTGCCCGTTGATCTGAAGGACCCAAACAAGGTGCTGAATGTGGGTTCACAACTTAATGTGTCAGTTCAGAATGCCTTGATATCTTTTTTGAAAGCAAACCTGGATGTTTTCGCTTGGACCCATGCCGATATGTGCGGAATATCCCCAGAAGTTGCGGTACATGCTCTGAATATTGACCCAAAGTTCACGCCAGTAAAGCAGAAAAGAAGAATCCAAGGTCTAGAAAGGTCGACAGCATTGAAAGAGGAAGTTGACCGGCTCATGGAGAATAATTTCATCAGAGAATCTACCTATCCAAATTGGGTTTCAAATCCAGTGCTAGTTAAGAAAGCCAATGGTAAATGGAGAGTTTGCATCGACTTTTCAGATCTAAACAAGGCCTGTCCCAAGGACTGCTTCCCATTACCCAGGATCGATCAACTGGTAGATGGAACAGCGGGTCATGAATTGTTGTCTTTTATGGATGCCTACTCCGGATATAATCAGATCATGATGCATGAGCCAGATCAGGAGGACACAAGCTTTATCACCGATGTCGGTCTTTACTGTTACAGAGTTATGCCCTTTGGGTTGAAGAATGCGGGGGCAACATACCAAAGACTGGTAAATGCTATGTTCAAACCGCAGTTGGGAAAGAATATGGAAGTTTACGTTGATGACATGCTAGTAAAATCTAAGAAAGCAGTGGATCACATCGAACACTTAGCAGAAATGTTCGCAATTCTCCGAAGATACGGAATGAAGCTTAACCCTTTAAAATGTTCTTTCGGGGTAGAATCTGGGAAGTTCTTGGGTTTCATCGTGAGCGCTAGGGGCATTGAAGCTAGTCCAGCTCAAATCACTGCTCTAAAAGAAGTCAAAGCTCCTAAAACAAAGAGGGAATTGCAAAGTCTCAATGGAAAAATTGCCGCCTTAAGTCGGTTCATATCCAAAGCTACTGATAAATGCATTCCATTCTTCGACGCTCTAAAGAAAGGAAAGAAAAACTTTGACTGGACTCCCGAATGCCAGAAAGCTTTTGAAGAATTGATTCAACATATGGAAACGCCTCCAATACTTTCCAGGCCCGGCGATGGCGAGGATCTTCTTATATACTTGGCAGTTTCATCTCATGCTTTAAGTGCAGCGCTGGTACGGGAAGACAAAAGGATTCAACATCCAGTTTACTATATCAGCAAAAGACTCACTGGGGCAGAAATGAATTACTCCAAGTTGGAAAAACTCGCCTATTGTCTATTGATTGCCTCAAGAAAGTTGAGGCAATATTTCCAGGCTCATCCTATCAAAGTCCTCACTGATCAACCTTTAAAGCAAGTCTTGTTTCGCCCTGAGACTTCGGGCCGCCTTTTAAAGTGGAATATTGAATTGAGCCAATATGACATCACTTATCATCCTAGAAAAGCGATCAACGGACAAGCTTTGGCAGATTTTATTGCAGAATTTACAGACAAGGGTAACAGCGAGGAAGAAACAATCGAGAACTCCCCAACCCAATGGAAGTTATTTGTAGATGGCGCAAGAAATGATTACTGTTCAGGTGCTGGAATTGTTCTTGAAACTCCTGAAGGCCGGTCATTATGCTATGCGCTAAGATTAGAATTTCCTTCAACAAACAATGAAGCAGAATATGAAGCTCTGATCGCTGGTTTGAAAATTGCTAAAGAACTAAACATTAGAGCGTTACAGATCTTCAGTGATTCGCAGCTTATAGTATGTCAAGTCAAGAAGGAGTTTCAAACGAAAGGAGGAAATCTGCCCGCTTATGTGTCAAAGGCTTGGGAACTTTTATGTGAATTCGACCATTACACGATAAGTCATATTCCTCGAGAAGAAAACATGAAAGCAGATTCTCTCGCAAAATACTCAAGTTCTGGCGAAGCCCAATCCTTAGGGTTAGTTCCAGTGGAAGTTTTGTCAAATCCGAGCATTGATGAAATGGATATCGATTGGGTTATGAGTATGTCGCAAGAGCAAGAATCATGGATGACTCCAGTAACAAAGTATCTACTCAATGGCTCTTTACCAGAAAACTCTAAAGAACGACAAAAGCTACTGAGAAAAGCTTCTCGATATATAATCCAGGATGGTCAATTATACAGACGAGGATTCTCAATGCCATTGCTTCGATGTGTATCCAAAGAAGAAGCCAAAATAATCCTATCAGAGGTACATGGAGGAGAATGTGGGGATCATTCAGGTGGTCAAACTTTAGCAAAGAAAATTCTCCGATATGGATATTTTTGGCCAGAAATTAATCGAGATGCTGCAGATTACTCTCGAAAATGTGACAGATGTCAAAGATTTGCCAAAATTCCTAGAGCACCTTCTACTGAGCTCACACAAATGACCAGTCCGTGGCCGTTTGCGATTTGGGGAATAGATTTGATCGGACCTTTACCAACCGCCAAATCTGGAATCAAATATGCCATTGTTGCTGTAGATTATTTCACTAAATGGGCTGAAGCTGAACCATTGGCAACTATCACCTCCAAAAAGATGATAAATTTTGTGACTAAGAATATCATTTGCAGATACGGTGTGCCTCAGAAAATAATCACAGACAATGGTACTCAGTTTGAAAGCGAGGAATTCCAGGATTTTTGCAAGCGATTCAAAATCCAGAAAAGCTTTTCGGCAGTAGCTCATCCGCAGGCAAACGGGCAAGTGGAAGCAGTGAACAAGATCATCAAATCAACCATCAAAAAGCAACTCGAAAGAGCAAAAGGTGGTTGGGTCGATAAACTACCGCTTGCACTATGGGCATACAGAACTACTCACAAAACTGCAACTGGGCATACTCCTTTTTCGTTAGCATACGGATCGGAAGCAATGATCCCGGTTGAAACAGAGGTCCCTTCACACAGAAGAATCCATTTCAATCAAGCAGAAAATGAAAAGCTGCAACTTGAAGCGCTGGATCTCCTTGATGAAAAAAGAGATGAAGCTAACCTCAGAGTTGCAGCTCATCAGCAAAGGATAGCCAGACATTTCAATTCCAAAGTTCGTCAACGCAGCTTTGAAATTGGAGATCTAGTCCTAAAAAGAATTATGACAGCGACAGGTGTGTTTGGGCCAAATTGGGAAGGACCGTATGTGATAGGTCAGAAACTTCTTGACGGCACATTCAAGCTCACCACAGTTGATGGAGATCAAATTCCAAGGGCATGGAACAGCAATCACTTGCGTCCATACTTTACTTGAAAATTTTGTTGAAACATTGTAAAAAGAATTATGAATGTATGATTCCTGTAATTGAAAGCAATTGTGAAACTGATGCAAGTAAATAATGAAAGAATATAAAGTGGATGTAGGCCCAATTTCATGGCCGAACCACTATAAATCTTGTGTTCCTTATTATCATTATATGTTTGCTTTGTTTTCGATATAAAAATACACAAAATGTATTGCTGAAATATCGATTTAAATTTTTGCAGACAGTGGAGATAAAACTTGCGCATAATAAGACCGAGCGATTCTCACCATCATTCAACAAACAAATTTCAAGTCACAAAGACCCCGAATTCAAATCCTAGATAGGAAATGCTTCAATTGAACGGCTAATGATTTCGATAAGAACGAGCCCTTGCTGATAAATTGAGATTGTTTAAACAAACAAACATCCAATTAGGAAGCTAGTGCCCGTTCTCACGAACTTGCCTGGCAATGAAGTACACTTCCTTGGATTAAACAAGCCACTTGTGAAAAAAAGAAAGGGGATCGCTGAAAAGGCATAAGCAAGTGAACAGAGGAACAACCAAAGCTACCATCAGCGCCACAAGTCCTCTTCGGAGGCACAACTCTTCGGATAATAAAAGACCTCTAATGGGTCATATGCCACAAAAAAGAAAGTTCTCTACTCAACAAAAAAGATTGGAGGAGTCATGACCCTCCAACCATGAGAGAGTAACTTCCAGGCGATGAAAACCCTCTCTGAGGCCCATTTCACCAGGAGTTGAAGTGTTATAACCGCTCTTCGGGATTTCACTTCACCAGAGTTGAAATGTAAACAAAATAAAAGCCCTCTTCGGAGGCCCATTTCACCAGGAGTTGAAGTGTTATAACCGCTCTTCGGGATTTCACTTCACCAGAGTTGAAATGTAAACAAAATAAAAGCCCTCTTCGGAGGCCCATTTCACCAGGAGTTGAAGTGTTATAACCGCTCTTCGGGATTTCACTTCACCAGAGTTGAAATGTAAACAAAATAAAAGCCCTCTCCGGAGGCCCATTTCGCCAGGAGTTGAAGTGTAGCAGCCGCTCTTCGGAATTTCACTTCACCAAAGTTGAAATGTAAAAACAAAGACCTTCTTGAAAGCACACGTTTCACCAAGATTGAAATAAAACTTCCAAGTGTTGAAACGTGAAAAGGCTTTCTTCAAAGGCACAACTCTTTGGGGGTACACGTTTCACCAAGATTGAAATAAAACTTCCAAGTGTTGGAACGTGAGAAATCCCTCCTCAGAGGTACAGCCCTCTCCCGGGAACACAATTAAGAAAAAAGACCTCTTTGGAAACCCACGTTTCACCGAGATTGAAATAAAACTTCCAAGTGTTGAAACGTGAAAAGGATTTCTAAAGCATAACTCTTTGGAGGTACACGTTTCACCGAGATTGAAATAAAACTTCCAAGTGTTGAAACGTAAAAAAATCCCTCCTCAGAGGTACAACTTTCTATAAAAAAAAAAAATCCTCATCAAAAGCGTACTTTAACTTTCAAAGGAAAAGTAATTTGCCTACTGTGGGAAATGATCGTAAAAAGAAAAGAAGTTAAAGTACCCTTCAGAGGTCCGCTTTACCACATAGAGGAATTCACTTGATGAGATATGCACATAAGCAAAAGAAAAAAGTGATTTCTTCGAACGACCAAGCGTAAAAACTTATACGAAGGGAGTTGTACTCTATAAAATTTTCTTTAAAGAATAAAATAATTATTCTTTAGCAAATAAGAGTGTAAGTCCCCTCGAGGTATAGAATATTGCAGCATACTTATGGAATGGGGGCAATATAGTATAATTACACACAATATGGTATAACTAAACCAGCAAAAGGTAACGCTCAAGTAACATACCATAAGCTCGCTGCAATATCAAATAAACTCATGCCAAAACAAATAACAAATGTATTCTTTAATTCAAACAAAAGTTTGTACAAACGAGGAATCATTTTATTCAAGGAATCATTTTATTCAATTACAACGCAGGTACAGGTTTCAAAATAAAGAAAAGCGGGGGCCGGTACCCGCACAATTCTCGGCCAGTACATGCAAAACACAAAAAAAAAACTAGAAACTGAAGATCTTCACTTCTTTTTGCTGCCTTTAGACCCTTTACCCGGCCGAATGATCAGCTTTTCAGGTCGACCAGTGGGTATAAGGGAGGAAGGAGAGGTAGGCGCAGCTGGCCCAACTTCTGGCTCCTCTTCAGTGGCAGTGATTATCTTCCCTCTCCTCCTTGATGCTCCTTGCTTCCTTCTCCTCTTTGAGGAAGACTCACTTCCTGGAGTGGCAAGTTTAGATAAAGTTATATCGTCAGAAGGAGTCCGCTCCGGAGATATGTCACCTCCCTCAAGTCCCTCATCTTTTTGCTCTTGCGAAGCAACGGGATCATCCAGGCCATGGAGAGCTTCTATTTGTTCTTCTTGTGACCCAGGTTGAGAAGCAGAGGGAGGCGCCACTTGAAGAGATGGAGGAAGGATCACCGGGGGAGAAGAAGCTTGAGTTTGACTCGGTGCTTTCTCTACAAAGGAGAAAAAACTTAAAATATCAGTATCTTTCGAAAAGAGAGGGGATGACGGCTCATCAAAAGTCGGGAATTCATTGACATTTGAAAAATAATCAAGAAGATCGTCAAGTTCACAAGGAGCGAACGAGCAGTTCACCACTTGAGCTGGTCCGGTGTCAAGTTTACCTGGGGTAGTTGGATCTCTGAGGCTGATTTCATATCGCTGTGCTTCGTTGCTTTCACCACCTTCATCCCCGCCTTGTGCACTTGTAGTTTCAGTTACTGTCTTAGTTGCAGGCGGAGTAGAGGAGCTAGAACCCGTGATGTCAACCACAGGAGAAACTGGAGGATGGACAGAGGAAATAAGCGTTAATTCCTTTCCAGAACATTCCTCTTCCGCCATTCCAGTTCTCATCCTGGCAAGTTGTTCTCGCCCCTTCGCAAGAGCAGCGCGAGCTCCCTCATCCAGGTAACGCGCCTCAAAATCTTCATCGCCATACCCGGCGTCTTTAAACATGTTAAGAGCAGCTTCCCACACCTCGGCCAGGGTGATTTCATACTTAGGACCAAGAAAAGAGAGGCTGCCGCGTCCCAAGACACAATGTAAATAAAAATCGAATAAAGTCGAATTGATATCGTTTTCCATGGTCTGAGCAGTTTCTTCGGCTGCAATTTTGCCAGCCATGGCCTCATCTCGATCTTTTTCGGTCTGAGCAAGTTGGGCTTTTAGCGCTTCAATCTCCATGTCCCGGGCGCTCAGTTTATTCTGCAGCTGGGTGACATCAGTGCGGTGGTTCTCTACAGCTTGTTCCAACCTCTCAGCTTTAGCTTCAGCGTCCCTCTGGCTGGCGTGCGCATCTCGCACTTGTTTTTGCAATACCTCTTCTCTTTGGGTGTAAGTATTAGTAGAAGAGGCAAGATCATCTTTGAGCTGCTTTACTTCAGCTTCGAGTTTTTCATTGTATTCGGCTATCTCCTTCATCTCAGTGTTGTGTTGATCAAGAATCTTCTGCCATTCTGATTTGTCATTTTCCATGGTCAGCATTGCTTCGATGTTAGCCCGATTAACTCTTTGAAGTTCATCAACCAGCTTTTGCCATCCAGACATTCTATCGATATCAAGCTTGACAGCATCGAGATTTCTGTACATAGCTTCTTTGTCGATGGGGACCAAATCAAGGTCGAAGCGTACCCCCCTCAAACACCAGTTCGGGAATCGGCTCTGCAAAGTCGGGGGGCCCCTTTCAACATGGTATGAAGGCCTGTTGAGAAGTGTTTGGATGGCACTTCCTTCAAGAGCAGGAGATTTGGAAGGGATGTCAATAGAAACTGAGGCACCAGGTCTCTCAGATGTCACGGGCACGTGCTCCTCGCCAAGTTTGGTCCGCTTTCTCGAATCCTCAATATGGCTCTTCCCCCTATCATCGTGCGTTTTACGTTTATGGGAATCATCATCCCTTGGGAAAGATTCATGTCGCGTGCCCGCTCCCTCATGACGTTCTTCATACCTTCTCCTCTCTTCAGCTTTTCGCGCAGCTCTCTGCTCATTGGTCTCTCTGGGATCGGTATAGTATTGCTTGTAATCATAGCTGCCACGCCCTCCATAGCATCGAAAGTCTTTGTAATAAGAACCGCTGCCGCTGCGCCCCATAGAGGAATCTGAAAAGGCAAAAATAGCAAGTCTTAGAAACTTCCGGAGAAAAGAAGTTAAATGTGAACAAATGCCAAAAAATCCTAAGTGTTGTGTGATGTGCAAGCTACGCGCATTAAGCTACAAACCACTCATTGGTGTAGAGGTGATGATAGCTTGGGTATGAGGAGTTGGTGTTTGTGTTGGTGTTAGTCGAAGAAGGGACGTCGCCTCAACTATAGGAGAGATAGTTTTAGACACGTCATCTCTAAAAAGCTCCTGTGAGGTCACTATTATGTCGCTCAACCCATCATAAACATCGTCACCATCATGCTCGGTGAGACTTGTTTTCTCAGTTCCTACATCAGCTAATCCCCCGAGAGGCTGTGAAGGTTCTTCTTCTTCCTCAATCGGGGCAAGTGCCGTCTTACTAGATGACCCCATAATGTCGGTAGGGGTGGAACATTTCACCAATGAAGCTTCGATGTTAGACTCTTTTGATGAGGGTTGTTCGATAGTAACGGGGGCATCCGATGCTTCAGTCGGGGAATCGGGAACTTCAGTCGGAGCTTCACAAAGCTGAGTATAGCGAGAAGGGTGGAGAAGTTCGTATTGATGTAGAAATTCGTCGCTTAGTAGAAACTTGATACTTCTCTCTTCTGCGGCTACAGCGCTCAGTCTATCAAAAGTCTGCCTATGTATCGGATCTCTAGAGGGAAGGGGAAGTGCTGAAAAAAGCAAAGAATGAGATTAGCAATTTGGACCCCGAAAAGAGTTAAGAAAGAAAGTGGAAAGACGGAAATAAATGATCTTACTTCCTACTCTCCAAGAAGCATAAAACTCTGGGGGACTGCGGGCAAAGAAAAATTGGTTTAAAAATCCATGGACACTTTCAGTAAGATCAAGAATGAGCTTGCGGTTTCTTGCACTTCTCACAATGATAAGAGAAGGATGGTCTTTGCTCTTTGCAAACGAGCATAAGTAGCGAATTTCTTCGAAGCTCGGCAGTCGGTCAAGATTTCTTCTGAACAAAACACCCAACCCCATCAAGATAGCGTAACCATTAGGATGAAGTTGGAACGGAGAAATTGACATCCGAAGAAGAAGAATTCGAAGAAAGTCATTGAAAGGTGGGATCGCCCCACTTAAGCACATTTGACGATTAACCGCGACAAAACCATAGGGAGGTCTGTCAGCAGTATCATTCGGTCCAGGAAATATGACATCATCTTCAGCAAAGCCGAATTGAGTACGCAACTGAATAAATGTTCTCGAAGATAGAATAGTCGAAGTTCTTTCCGGAGGATTCTCTATAGGAACAGCTATCGGGAAAGTTTCTTCTTCTTGACTTGCTGCTTCTTCTCCTTGATGGGAAGTCATTCTACACAAGCGATTGGATATTCAAACATGAAGGTGCACGTTTCCTAAAGTGTGTGAAGTGTTGTACAAGTATCAATCAAACAATAAGCAAAGGTAACTGGAATAAAACCTAGCAAACATTTGTTAGTTATAAAAACCAGGAATCTTTGTTTTGAGTTTGAATATGCAAATACAATGTTGATGCAAACAAATCAGTTCAAATTGTTGATACTTTGCATTAATATTCTACTTTAGTCAATTAATTTACAACATTTCATGCAATATGTTCATATCTCTTATCTTGTCTTAACTAATCTGTCATTTGATATGGGCAGTCAATGGCAGTATGTGCGCCTTGGTTTTCTTTGTTTGTATGTTATTATCAACAGGTTTACAACTCAAAAAGTGAGAATGATCTGTGAAGTGGCATAATGTATTTGAACAAATTTAAAGTTGGAGCAGTTCAAAGTTTAATCCCTGTTCAAAGTTTGATCATAGTTCAAAGTTTATTCCACTTAATTCAGCATGACCAAGGCCTAAGTCATATCTCGGCTACAACCTAAAAAAAAGAAAAAAAAAGAAAGGCTAAGTCTGAAGTTGGCCAAAATCATAGCAATTCAATTCGGCAAGCTTGGTTAAATGCTTAAGTGCCAACTCGGTTATGCCTTAAGAATCTCTCACACATTAGTGTTGGGTTCCTACTCCTTTAACTCGGCAGTTCCCTAGGTCGCAAGAGAAAGCCTTAAAAGTTAGGTCGGTAGGTTTCCCTATGCGTTGGCTCGGCCCCGAGTTAAAGCTTAAGTCCCCCAAATCAGATCGGCCATAAGAAAAGTCATTCAAGATCACTGGATCGCATTCAAGCCTATTTCTCACTCAACCCGTTAGCCCAATAACCGCTCCACCAGCAAAAACCCCTATTCCATTCATACCATCACCTGCTGCCGGATCATCCACTATACCAGTTCGAGGTTATCACAAATTTGTCGCATGGTAATCTCAAACGGTTAGCCTGAGACGACGAGCCACTTTCATTACTTCGTTGAACTTCTAATCGAGTAACCTAAGTTTCATCAACAGCAAATCTAATGGAGTTTGGGATGAAGCATCATGCAAGGAGGCCGTTTGAATTCGAGCGATAAAGTTTGAGAACCGATAGTAATCTACAATCAAGGAAGGAGTAGAATCACTTACGCACTGAATAGTAGGAATTGCTGGTGATCAGGTAGGATGGGATCGCCTTAAAGAACTCAGGAGAATTTTAATGGCGGAATCGAAATTGAGTGAATAAGTGACGAAGAAGGTTGAAGGAGGCCGGCTAATATTCTGAAGTGAAATGATACGGGTCATCATACACGAGTTAGCTGATAAGTCGTTTGCGACTTACCGACCTAAGAGTGACCGAGTTAAAAGGTATCGAAGCACACGACTTAATCCAAAGGCGTATACTTCGAGGGGCAAATGTTAACCCTATCTCGGTTACGACTCAGCAGGTATGTGGAGATGGCGCCGACCTAACTGATTAGTAAGATGGCCGACCTAATTGGATTCCGACTTAACTGGTAAAGAAAGGGTACCGACTAAACGCTGCATGGAGATTCCGACCTAAGGCTTGAAGGGATGCCGGTCTAACAAGGCTATGCCGACTTAAGACTTAAAGAGGTTCCGACTTAGGACTTACGAAGGGGTACCGACCTAGTATCTTAATATGGGAGACCGACTTAACTACATAAGGTAGAAAAGGGTTGCCGACCTAAAAGTCTAAATAGGTTGCCGACCTAAGGTTTGAATCAGTTGCCGACCTAAAGCTTAAAGAAAGTTTGCCGACTTAATGATCAGTAGTAAGTTCCGACCTAGTGTGTGTGCCGATCTAGCGACTCAAGATAATTACCGACTTATAGTAAGCCGTAACCGATCTAACTTGAGTACCGGTCTAGTTATCTAAAGGAGCTGCCGACCTACTTGATGAGGACATGGAAAGGTACACGACTCATACTTAAGCCGGGGCATGTTAACTCGGCTACGACTTAGAACTGGTGATTTAAGTCCGGAGAAGCATGCTTGCCCCATTAAAAGCATGAGCCATGCATAAGAGAAAGGGGGACCTACGACCTAGCTTATCTCGGCAACAACTCAATTCAGACAAGCTTGCTTCCATTAAGTCGTGGGCTTGGCTCGTTAGATCGGCGATGGGATAAGTTAAGTCGGCCACGACTTATACTAAGTCGGTCGCGACTTAGAACTTGGCAAAAATTCCAGACCAGAACTCTCTATAAATAGACGACCACTTCCAACGTTCAAGGGACCTTTTGGCTCATTCTCTTCAAGCGCCGTTACTCTGCCGAATTCCAGACGACTTCAAAGCTTTTTAGATCCAACAAACTTCTAAAGGAACTCCATGAAGGAATCATCCACATTCACCATGGATTTGAAGATGATTGTCAACATCAAAGCTTGAGCTACTTGTTTCACATACCCTATCACTTGAAGTGGGTTGTAATTGAAAGATCTTGTAAAGAATTGTAATCAAACTAGTGATAAAAAGATTAAAGTGGACGTAGGCTAGATTATAAGCCGAACCACTATAAATACTGTGTCTCTTACCGTTTTTCTACATACTTTCTGCTTATTTCTATTTCCCGTACAAACGGGTGGTGCTTTCACAATCACATCTTATACACCAGGGTGTTAGCGTTTAAATTTTTTCGTTAACAAATATCAAAGAATTTTGATAAAAAGTGTTTTGGCTATCGTAAGGTAAGGTAAAAATCCGACATGTTTATTTGTGGTGTGGTCTTACGAGATGCTTTTGATGTTTAATGGATTATGAAACTTTAATAATCAATTTGAGTGTGGTTTTCTCACGCTGGTATTCCAGACTGACTCGGATGTTATTTAACTATAATGCTCGGGTCAGACCGAGCGTTGTAGAATACAGGATATGATGCTGTGAAGCTCAGGAGACGAGCTGAAAGGCGATACGTGCTTTTGTACTTGATTATTGTTCCGCTTTGTATTCATTTTTTGAGGGAAGTTTATATTACTGTCCAGTTGTATGTTATTTATGTTGTTGAACTCTAATGATACATTCTGATGATGTTTATATATAAAACAGATATAGTTATCTTTTGTGTAAAGATCTGTTATTATCTATTATATTTTATTCCGCTGCGATGGTTAGATTCTGATGTTGTTTTCTACTTTCCTCTTCTTTAATCCAAATGGTTCGTATTTCCTTTCATCTTGAATTTAATGATGGAGAATAATGTCGACTCTAGGGATACAGATTTGCAAGCCGTTACAAAAATGATTTGAAATTTAACTCGGTATTTAATTCTTAAGTTTCCGTTAATTAGTAGTTTCAATTATTGTAGTGAAATTGAATGTATCTACTTAATAATTCGAACCTCTAATTAAAATAAGAGATTTAATGCTAAGTCATAGATGGGATTAAATGAAAGTTGAAATTGTAACTTATAAAACAAAAGATATAATTATTGAAGATTAAATCAACTCAAAAGAAATGATAAACTTATATAATTTTCAATTGCATTTTTTAACATATATATAACTTACCAACTATAAAGTTAAAATGTTAATAAGAAAATGTAATGGATATTATGCAAGTAATAAAACTTGAGTAATGAAAGTATTCAATGAATTTGCTTTTCTAAATAAGAATTTAATGTTATAATTGTATAAACTTAAGCTATGACTGAAAGGCCACTAATTAAATATAATAGAAAAGTTATAAAGAAATGATAATAAACTTAAGTAGTTGTTGAAGTTATTTATAATAAAAATAAACGGAAAGATGAATACTGTAATTAAATGAACTTAAGTTGTAAATGAATGAATGGAAATTGAAATTTGAAAGAAATAAATGTAAATCAAAGAGAAAAATCATTTTATGGATGAAAAAGAATCAAACAACAAATGTATGAATGGAATTAATAAGAATAAACTTAATCTGTTGTTTGAAATTGTGTTTGTTTGGTTTATGGTTGTTTGGGCAAGGATACTTTAAATTTTTTTTGATGTATGAATAATCTATTTAGTTTCACCTAAGGCTGTTGAGTGAAGAGTACACTTTGTAGTTTATTTTTCATTCCGTACAACTTAAAATTTTGAACCCGAACAATTATTTGTTTTCTTTGATACAAATGAATGATTGATTTGTGTTAATCCTATGTGATGATTGTATGCCTTGTTCAAATGATTGTTGTTTTTATTGATTTGTTTGTTTATGGTTGAAACAACTTTAAACATTTCATTTTATATAATTGTTAACTCTTTTTGGATTATATAAGTGAAATACAGGTTATGGAAGCAATTGCTACTACTTTTGGTTTCATAATTAAGCATGTTTGCCGGACAAATAGGTATGTTTCGGATTATGGTTTATAGCGTTATTATATTATTTTTCCTGTGTTGGGATATATATTATTTTGGAAAATATATGTTATATATTGTTATATTTGATATTATATTTTCTCCTGAGCCTCTCCGTACAAATGAGAATCTGTCCAAACTTTTCGTAAAGTTTGGACTTAGAAAAAATTGAAAAATATTTCCAAACTTAATTTATTTGAGTATAAAAGATTAAATGGTTAAAATTGGTATATTTTATTTAAATTATTAATTTTGTAAATTTATTTGTTTATAAAGTTAATATTTTTGAATAAGATGTATTGTTTAATTAATTCTTTCTTTTCCCTTCTACTCCTTTTCAGGGACGAAAAGTTTTGAGTTGGGGAGAGTGTAACGACCCGTAGATTTTTAATAATTAAAATTGTAATTTAATAAGATTTTTATAATTAAATCTAGTAAGAAATAAAACCTTTATAATTTTGTGACGACCCAGATGTTTAAGCATTTGAAATTGGAATATTTAATTGATTTTAAATATTTAAAAGTTAATTTTTAATTTGAATTCAAATATCACTATTCATTTGATAATTAAACTATTGAATTAAATAATTTGAATTTGGGTAAAATGTTGAATCTAGAGTTTTAAGCCTGTTAAAAATAATTTGAAGCTCGTAAAACTTATATTGATAATGCTGAGGATAATAGAAGTTTTAAAATTGAATTTAATAGTGATTTGTTCAGTTTTGAAATTTCATCATTTAAATTGAATTTAAAAATAGCCTTCCGAGGCACAGTCTCGGAATTCTACGAAACTAGTTCCAATGGATCTGTAATATTATATTATTATCGGATTTCAAATTTCGTATTGATTGGAGTTGTTGTGTGAGCGTACAATATATAAACACGCTGAAAATTTAATTGATAATAGTTGATTCGGAAAAGCTATCATCCCTATACGATCGAATTAGAACTCGAAACTTTTCCATTTCGTTTGGAATAGGGGCATAACATTATAAATGCCTAGCGGCATGCCCCGATAGAAGGATAAAATTTTAAGTTGCGTATTCGAGACGATTTGAACTTAAATATAATATATATTTGTTGACTCGACAAAACATATCACATCAAAACTTTTTCAACATTTCAAATCACATCGTCTTTATTTCAAATCGTGTTCCTCTCTTTTTATTTCCTCACGCAACCATCCTGTAGAAGGAAACAACTAGTTCCTCTTCCCTTCTTTTATGAAACACGAGCATTCTGAAGATTTTGGGAATGAAATTGCCTCGGCTTCATTATTCTCACCTTTTTCCATCTTGAAAAATTCCCAGATCAAATTCAAACCTTTATCGTGAAAAAAATAAATAAAAGAGGAAATCGAGACTTTATTGGTCGTGCCCTCCTAATTCAAAAATCGAATTTCATAATTGAGAAACTAAATCCCAAATCAAAGTTTCATTATGTTCCCTTCTCGATCTCTAGGCAGGCCGCGTTCAGCAGTAGGTTTGGGAGTTCGATTCGACAAGACAATGCGATGGAAGTTCGCAAGCTCGAGGCTGTCTTGGGTTGGGATTCGAAGTCTCGGGGTTCTTGTTTGTGGCAGCGATTGATTGCCGTGAACAACAAGGCAGCGACCATGCGAGGTGGCGCCGCGTAGATGGAGAGCGGCGGTGGCATTTGTTAGGGTTTGTGCTCAAGCCCGTTTTCGAAAGATTGGTCGACGTTGGAGCTGGAGGAGGTGCTCGCGAGATAGCCATGGGTGAGGCAGTGGAGGCTGTAAGGTATAGCAGTATTTTATTTTAATTTAAATAAATTTGTGTATGGATGTATAGTGTAGTTAAATTGAAATTTTATTTTCAGTAAGCGATAAATTCTTTTTCTGTTTTTAGATTTAAATAAATAAATAGAATATATGAGTAAGTAAGGTGAACAAAAAACAAAGGAAAACTATATGGGCTATTTTATCAATATGTACGTAATTTCTGGAAAAATGTATATAATAAAAAAAATTCATATTTTAACCTACTGGTTATGTCAAAATAATATAGTAGTAGGGATTAATTTGGTTAACAAGCTTATTTAATTATTTTGTTCCTAAAAATATTTGTTAAAAGGAAATTGGTTTCAAAACCACTAGTTAGAATTTAATTATTAGTATGTTAAATTAGTTAAATGGAAATAAATTGTTTGGTTAATTCAAATAATAATAAACCGTACAAATGTTTGTGTAAGGTCTAAAATTATGAAGAAACAAGCTGGTCTGGAGTGGATTGCAAATTAAAAAGCAAAGGTGAGTAAATCTCACTCATCTGAATCATTTAAATATAAATGGTTAAATTTAAATAATGGTTGATTGATTGATTTGATTGGATGTGCAATATTATATATAGTAATATATAGCATATCTTGGGATGATTGATTTCCCGCATTATATAGCGGATGAGACCCTATGCGCCGCATAATAGCGGACTGATTTTATATAAATCCCATATACCGCGATATTCCACCTCGAAGTGGAATTGGTAATTTATATTGTGCTAACATACGTGGATGCAGGGAAACAGGTTGGAGGGATCCAAGTGGATTCCTCAAAATTATTTATATCGTTTAATATTCTCTGTTATGAATATGCGATGTTCTATGATGAATATTATTGATAGTCTAATATATTGAATGCTATGGTTTACATGAATATTTCGGTAGACTGAGTTATCAAAATATATAGAATTGGATTTTTGGAAATAAAAGGAAGAGAATTTGTAAGTGAAATAATTATAGAGAATTTAAATAAATTAAGAATAAATTGGATAAGAATAATAGTAATTTTAAATTCTAATAAATAATTCGGTATATGAAAAGGGAATTTTGAAATAAGCAGGAAGATAATGAATTTTAAACATCAGTGTTATTATTTAAAAGAATAAAGCATTTATTTCAAATTCAAGATTTAAACTATTTGAAAGGATCAAGAAGAAATTTGGAACATTTGGAAATTGGTATGTTTCAGTTAGAAGATTTAAAATAAAAACGAAAGGAAAATAATAATCAAGTCTAAAATTAATGAATTTTGAAATGAACTGAGTAAGTAAAGAAATTTAATTCAAATGGAGTAAATTGGAAACTAATTTGGAAAATTGATTTAAGTAATTGAAATTGGAAATTCTCCATGGATAACCAAGTACGTTTTCAAAGTGAAATTTTAAATATAAGTTAAAAAATTTTAAAGTTTTTTTAAATAGCAAGTTTTGGAAAATTTACTATTTCTAAAATATTTAAATTCTAAAGTAAGTATTTTCTTTTAATCTATTATGGTAGTAATTATTTAAAAATGACTTGGTATTTGTTTTAAAAGAGAAAATCTAGTTTTATATTTTAAAAAGTAACCTTATTTTCAAACATTTCTATAGTATATATTTTTAATAAAGTATTTATGTAATTTTAAATTTAAATATTTTAAAGTATAATTTGTAATAAAGTGTTTTAAATTAATTTAAAAATCTAAGTTTTGTGCTTGGTTGTCTCAGTGGAAATAAATATTTGGAGATTTAATTCATGAGAAAGGTGTGTCAAAAACTGTTTTCAAAGGGTTGAAAATAGAAATATATATTATGAAGATATTTTGAGGTTAATAAATAATTTGGAAGATAATTTATTGTTTGATAGATGTTGTGAATGTTAATTGGTAGTTAAATAACCGACTACTAATATTAGACAATGCGCTGATCGTTTCGAAGAGACCGGGATCGAGATTTATTTCTCGAAAACCACTTCGATCCGGTTTGTACGTTTCATAGGGAAACAAGTTCGGAGTCGAAGATGGAGCAGTGAAGTGCAAGGGCTAGTCGCTACTAATTCTGAGGATATTTCCAAAATGGATGTAGTAGGAGTAGTGCCTTCGGTTCCGTTCGAACCCGGGACGGACTTGTATGAATGAATGCTTTCGCAACATCGTCAAGAGGTCGATGGGCATTCAAAGGGATACGTTCTAAAAAGGTAACGCTTAGCCTCAAGCCTCATCAACCGGAAGTGACTGAAAATCAGGGGTTATGCAGCAAGGCTTGGTGGGCAGCACCCATTTCCGGGTAAGGTCATCCCTGTCTGGATGCCCCTTTTTATTTCATCTTAGTGGTGCGGTTGATGATCCCAACCAAGGGGTGGCCTTACTTGGGATTATTCAGTAAGGTATAGTCCGGATCTTGTGTTGCAGGGGGTTTGGAGTGATCCTTGGTACAGTGATCTAGGCCACGTACCGTGGCAGGTGGTACCCCAGTGCCTAGTCACTAGTTGGAAATCCATTCTCCATACGCACCTTTCATGATTTTTGTTCATATTACCCACTCTGTGGCTAGTAGATGGAATTTAATCATGTAACAATTTCGGCTATTTTAATAAGTATTTGTAAATAGACCGTATTATAATATCAAAGGATTTTATAATAAAATGTTTTAGCTATCGTAGGGTAAAAACCCGACATGTTTATTTGTGGCGTGGTCTTACGAGATGCTTTTGTTTTCAAAAGGATTTTGGAACTTTAATAATCAATTTGAGTGTGATTTCTCACACTGGTATTCCAGACTGACTCGGGTGTTATTTAACTATAATGCTCGGGTCAGACCGAGTGTTATAGAATACAGGATAACGATATTGTGGAGCTCAGGAGACGAGCTGGATGGCGATACGAACTTTCGCATTTGATTATTATTCCGCTGTGTATCTATTTGTATGTTATTAATGTGTAACTCTGATGATGTACTCTGATGATGTGTGTATAAACTGATATATAGTATTTTTTTGTTGTAAAGATCTATGATTACCTATTATATTTTATTCCACTGCGATGGTAAGATTTTGTTATTGTTTTCTGTCTTTTCTTCTTCTACCTCTTCTTCTTTAACCCAAATGGTTCATATTTCTGTTCAACTTGAGTTGATTGATGTAGAACAGTGTTGACTCAAGGGATATGGATTTGCGGGTCGTTACAAATTTAATATTGAAATGAACGCAAAAATGAAATATAGCAATGTTAATTAAAACTGATTATTAGTAATTTGAATAAAATTATAATAAATGAAGTAGTGAAAGTGTTATACTTGGATATAAATTGAATATGAGAAAATAAAAGTAAGTATTGGATTAATTAATCAATATACACATTGTTAACAATAATTGAATGTAAACTAAGGAAAGATGTTAATGTAGGTTAATAATTAATGAACTTGAATGAACATTCTAATTTAATAAAATAGTTTAAACGTTATGACTTGGTTATAAATGGAATATAATAAAAACAAATGCAGTTATTGTATTTATGTGTGAAAGAATATAATAGATAGCAGTTGTTGTGAAGAATAAACATACAAGTACCATAAAGGGTATAATGGTGACAAATGGTTGTCATTTCTAGTAATTTACCAATTTAAAAATAAAAGTAATTAAATGTTAATTTAATGATTATTAATACAATAACGAAAAAGGTGAATGTAAATTAATAGAAACATAAATTTATTGAGAATATTTAATTGAAATTAGTGTATATATTTGGCAAAGATATAATAAATGGAAATAGGATAGTTAATAACAAAGGAATTAGAAATGTGACTATATTAATGTAACATTTATACAAATGTAAGATGTAAATAGGCGTATATTAGTGTAATAGATAGTACTCATGTTGACATCACCTTTAAGATGGTAAGTTTAAAAATGATTCATAATAAGAAAAAAAAATCAAATGAACGGATTTATTGGAATGACAATTGACATTTAATGAATTTATTAAAATTGAAAAGTTATAGTTGATTGAAATTAGCAAATTAGGGTGTGAAATTCAAGTTATATTAATTGATGAATTAATACTCAGCAAACAGTAATTTGATATAATCAATGTTAGGTAAATAATTATTTTTTTGGTCATTTTATAATAGAGTATGAATGGGACTAAATTAGGCAAACTGTGATAATTATTAATTGTTTACCTATTTATTTAAGTTAGTGAATTAGATCTAAATACATTGCAATTAATCATAATTAAATACTACATTAATATGAATTTGGTTGATTACTAGAAAACATTAGGGAAATTGGATTTACAGTAATGTTAAATTTACCCATAAGATAATGATTGACTGAATAAAAAGAATGGGAATCAAGATTTATTACTTTTAATTTGATAAATTGGATTAATTGGAATTAAATGAAATATAATGTTTAATTATTACGTTAATAGAAGAAAGATGAAACCTGAGAATATTAATGTAATAGATCATGAACCAATGTTAATTTTCTCCATTTGATAATAATAGATTGAACAATAGAATGCAAGTTAAATTAAATGTAATTTCTGAGAATTTAATTTATAATATTTGATTTACTGAAATTGAATTTCAAACACTGTAATTGGTAAAGTTACTAACTTGAAATTGATTTCTAAGTTTGTTTAATTTTTGAAATTGTTTAAGGAATTCAAAAATGATGGAATTTGCGAATTTTTAAATTTGAAATGAAAAAGTGATTTAATTTATTAAATATTAATTTAGTTTAATTATGTAAAAAACAGGCATTTTGGCCTCTAACTCGGATTTTGACGAAACCAATTTTATCAGATCTATAATGGTGAATTATTGTAGGATTTCAAGTTTCGTAGCGATCGGGCTTGTCATTCGATCATACGAACGCGAAACGCCTAAAAATCAATTTAATTGAAATCAATCGAAATCAATTTGAAATAATTTTATTTTTGTATAACTTCTTCATAAGATGGAATTTGGACCTGAAACATGTTCCATTGATTTCAAAATATTTCAAAACATCTATTTTGATATATGAGTTGACCTAATTTCGTTCCGGAGTGAGAACAGCTTTTCGGGCCATTTATCGTTCAGCGCCTTTATATATCGGGTCCATCTATTCTATTTCAGCTTCGCCTATATATAACCTGTTACAAACCCTAATTCATTTCTTATTTGTCATTTCTATATGTTCTAGTAGCTCCTCTTTCCAATAGCTGCAAATCTGAATTCCCAAATACAATTCCAGATCAAATCTGTTAATTCCTTTATTATGCGACCTAGCGACTCAACAATCGAAACGACTTAAAAGATGGACGACTTAACGACTTAAAAGATGGACGACTTAAGGACTTAAGAGATGGACGACCGAACGACTTAGAGAAGTAAGCGACTTAACGACCTAAAGGTGGCACGACCTAAAAGGTGTAATGACTTAAGAGGTGGAACGGTAGATCGACCTAATAACTTCGAGAGTTGGACGACCTAACGACTTAGAGAATTGGACGACCTAACGGCTTACAAGAATCCACGAATCAGCGACCTAAAAGACCTGGCGGCTTAGCGACCTACCGACCTAAGAGGTCCGCGACCTACCGACCTAAAATCACAAGCGACCTAATGACCTAATGGGTTATGCGCGGATATCTTAGCGCTCTAAGGTTGCCAACCATTCCCTTAAGTCGTCCACGACCTAGTACTTCATCCAGAAGAGACCAGTGTTACCAGGAAGGGCCGAAGCTTCCCTCTGCTAGGTCGCTCACATGTGGTCTACGACCTACCTTAAGTCGTTACCTTCGACCTACGACCTACTTTAGGTCGCAACCTTCGACCCATGACTTACTTTAAGTCGCAGCTTCCGACCTACGACTTATGGCCAAAAAACTCCTATAAATACAGTGTGAGCTCCAACGTTCGGGGGATCTTTTGGCTCATTCTCGAAGCGCCGATACTCTGCCATTTTTCTCAACTCGAACAGCACTTCAAGCACTCCAAACACCAAGGACACTACGACAAACTTCAAGAGAAAATCTACATCATTCAGCATGGATTCGAAAGATTATTCTCCATCAAAGTTTGAACTACTAGTCTAAAGTGTGTTGTAATTGAAGAAAGCTGTATAAGTTGTACTTGAGTCAGCAATAAAGAGATATAAAGTGGACGTAGCTTGACTATTAGCTGAACCACTATAAAAACTGTGTCTTTTACTGTCTTTCTGATATTTTTCCCCTTATTTTCAGTTCCCATACCAACGGGTATTGCTTTCACACTTGCTTTACTTGCATCAGGGTGTTAGCGTCAGATTTTTATGTTTACATTTTTGGTGCTTTCACAGAGAACCCAACTCAGGATACTGTCATCATAGCTTCGCAGAAATTTATGGAAAGGATCTCTAAAAACCAGAAGTTTATCAGAAATAATGGCCCCTGGAAGAAAGCGCAAGTCTGTTAGATCCGACGATGTTTGTGAGACTACTGCCACTTCTCCTCCTTTAAGCCAAACAACTCCAACTGTTGGAGTAACGCGAGCAGAATTGGATGCTGCGGTTTCTGGGCTATATCAGCAGATGGAAGCCCAAAATAATCTGATGTTGGAAAGGTTGAACGCTTTGCTTGGGGCTAACCGTCAACCAGTGAATAACGAACCAAACATTGTTGATAATGTTCATGATGTTGAAGAAAGAGATGTTCCTCAAAGGGCAGCTGGCCCAGTTAAAGATACACCTCCCCAAGTTGGAGGATCGGGACAACAGCCAACTATCCGTGAACGCTTGTCAAGGCAAACCTCTGAGAAGATGGTCGATGCCTGTCCTGCTGAGCCCCTTAATGATGAGGAATATTTCTCAGGGATGGTCCGACAAATCATGAAGGAAAGTATGCAAAGGGAGGAAGATGAAAAAGAATAGGGGTTTGCTTCGAGCAAGACTCCATTCACTGAAAGGATTTTGAAAGCAGAATTTCCTAGGAAGTTTGTTCCTCCTACCATACCGGCTTATAAAAGGACAAGTGACCCTAATGAATTTCTGTACAAGTATGATTGGCACATGGTTGGTGCCAGAGCTTCTGATGAGATCAAATGCCAATATTTTTCGATATACCTAGAAGGAGTTTCTCTACTCTGGTTCACAAAGCTACCGGTCCGGTCGATAGACCAATTTTCTGATTTGACTCGAAAGTTTAAGGAACAGTTCAGATTGTACGCTTCGAAGGCGAAAGATATAATGTCGTTATCCAGCTTGGAGCAAAATTCTAGAGAATCCATTAGAGCTTTCTTGAATCACTTCAATATAGCTCTGGCTGAAGTAGACAACGCAGAGCCGAGAATGATTTTGACGTACATGATGAAGGCTATTGATAAGACAAGCGAGTTTGGGAGGTGGTTGAAGATGAAAGAACCGAATTCGCTTGACAAGTTTTATAAGAAAGCCGATGAATTCATGTGCCTGGAAAGCCTCCAAGCACCAGCTAAGGCGGTATCGACAGGGGCTGGAACTAGTAATGCTGTTCCAAATAGGAAGGAATCCTGCAATCAGAAGAGGGGAAATGATGGTCAGAGGAAGCAAGGAGATGCAAAGAAAATTCGTCCCTTCAACTTTACCCCTTTGACAGATACCCCGGAAAACATCTACTTTGCAAACAAAGACACAGTCGAGTTCCCCGCACCAGCTAAGCAAAGGGTTAATAAGAAAGCCGAGAAGAATGGAAGGTTTTGCCGGTTCCACAACCAACCCGGGCATGATACCAATGAGTGCCATCACTTGAAGGAGTTGATTGAGGAACTATTGAAAGAAAACAAGCTCCAGCAATATGTAAGGAGAAACAAGAATGGCCCGACTTCGCCAACTCAAGGACAATAGGCTCCTGTTCATCGTCCTAGTTCAAGTGAAAAGGCAGCAGCTCATGAATCAGAGGGGCCCATTATGAATGTGATTACAGGAGGACCTCACCCAGCTGGCAGAAGCTGGGGGGAGATGGAACGGTACGCTCATGCATTAAAGTTTGCGCCAGCAGAGGAGACTGTTTTTGTGTTGGAAGATGCTGCACCTCTGAAGTAGCAGAAAACTTTTAATGATGACATTATCTTCAGAGTCAGGGATTCTATGGGTGTTGAAGCTCCTACCATAGATCACTTGGTTATTTCTGCTGGCATTGGGCCAGCTATTGTAAGAAGAGTACTTGTTGATTGTGGTGCTTCTTGCAATATTCTTTTCAAGAAGACTTTTGATCAGATGAAGATCCCAATGGCTGATGTTCAAGCTTCATCGCAAAAGATAGTTGGGTTTACTGGGGAACCCAGGCAGCCGGTTGGCACTATTGACCTGTTCGTGGAACTTGGAGAGGGGCAGAAGAAGGTCGTTCGAAGGCAGACTTTTGTAATTGTTGACGAATTTTCTGCATACAACGCCTTCCTAGGCCGTCCTACTCTTGCAGCCTTTAAAGCAATCCTCGCCCCGTGTGCCTTACCATGAAATTCCCCACAGATAATGGAGTTGGTATTGTTAAAGGGGATCAGAATGCGGGGCGGGAATGTTATCTGATAGAACTACGTGAAGCAAGAAAGAGAGAGACGGGAAAGGATGCGGCAGCCCCAGTCCGCATCAAAGAATCAACCTTGTAGCAATTACAGAGCGGACCCTGTACTGGAGAATGCAGCAAAGCACGAAGAAAAATGGATCCCAAAAAGGCCAGTGCAGGGAAGAATCGACTGGTGCCAGTGGAAGTAACAGTACCAGTACCTGTTGACCCAAAAGACCCAAACAAGGTGCTGAATGTGGGTTCACAACTTAGTGCGGCAGTTCAGAATATTTGAATATCATTCCTGAAAGCAAATCTGGATGTATTCGCTTGGACCCATGCTGATATGTGTGGAATATCACCTGAAGTCGCAGTACATACTTTGAATATTGATCCAAAGTTTACACCTGTGAAGTAGAAAAGAAGAACCCAGGGTCCCGAAAGGTCAGCAACATTGAAAGAAGAGGTAGATCGGCGCATCGAGGATGACTTCATCAGGGAATCAACTTATCTGAATTGGCTTTCAAATCCAGTACTGGTTAAGAAAGCTAACGGAAAGTGGAGGGCATGCATCGACTTTTCAGATTTAAACAAAGCCTGTCCCAAAGACTGCTTTCCGCTACCTCGGATTGACCAGTTGGTTGACGGAACAACGGGACATGAATTGTTATCTTTTATGGATGCTTACTCCGGATATAACCAGATCATGATGCATGAGCCAGATCAAGAGGACACTAGCTTTATTACCGATGTCGGTCTCTACTGCTACAGAGTCATGCCCTTCGGACTGAAGAATGCAGGGGCAACTTAGCAAAGGCTTGTTAATGCGATGTTCAAGCCACAGATTGGAAAGACCATGGAAGTTTATGTTGATGATATGTTGGTTAAATCAAAGAATGCAGTAGAGCATATGGACCACTTAGCGGAAATGTTCACTGTCCTACGAAAGTATGGAATGAAGCTTAATCCTTTGAAGTGTTCATTCGGGGTGGAGTCCGGAAAGTTCTTGGGTTTCATTGTCAGCGCTAGGGGCATTGAGGCTAATCCTGCTCAAATCACCGCCTTAAGAGAAGTCAAAGATCCTAGAACGAAGAAGGAACTGCAAAGTCGCAATGGAAAAGTCCCTGCCTTAAGTCCATTCATTTCCAAAGCTACCGATAAATGCATTCCATTCTTTGATGCTCTCAAGAAAGGAAGGAAAAACTTTGACTGGACTCCAGAATGCCAAAAAGCTTTCGATGAGTTAATTCGTCATATGGAAACTCCTCTGATACTTTCTAAGCCCGACAATGGTGAAGATCTCTTTGTATACTTGGCGATCTCAGCTCACGCTCTTAGTGCGACACTGGTGCGAGAAGATGCCAAAATTCAGCACCGAGTCTACTATATTAGCAAAAGGTTTACTGGGGCAGAAATGAATTATTCAAAGTTGGAGAAGCTCGCCTATTGTCTACTGATCGCACCAAGAAAATTGAGGCCATATTTTCAAGCTCATCCAATCAAACTCCTCACTGATCAGCCTTTGAAGCAAGTCCTCTTTTGCCCTGAGACTTCCGGTCCCCTTTTGAAGTGGAATATTGAACTCAGTCAATATGACATCACTTATCATCCCCAGAGAGCAATCAATGGACAAGCTTTGGCAGATTTCATCGCAGAATGTACAGACAAAGGTGATAGTGAGGAAGTAGTAACCGGTAATCCCCCAATTCGATGGAAATTGTATGTTGATGGCACAAGAAACGATTACTGTTCCAGGGCAGGGGTTGTGCTTGAAACCCCTAAAGGGCGGTCATTGTGTTATGCTTTAAGATTGGAATTCCCTTCGACAAACAATGAAGCAGAGTATGAAGCTCTTATTGCCGGTTTGAGAATTGCTAAGGAGTTGAACGACAAGATGTTGCAAATCTTCAGTGATTCACAACTTATTGTATTTCAAGTCAAGAAAGAGTTTCAGACTAAAGGGGGAAATCTGCCTACTTACTTGTCAAGAGCCTGGGAGCTTCTCGATGACCTTGACCATTATACGATAAATCATATACCCCAGGAAGAGAACATGAAGGCAGATTCCCTCGCAAAGTATGCAAGCACCGGTGAAGCTCAATTATTGGGATTAGTTCCTATGGAAGTCCTGTCAACTCCAAGCATTGATGAAATGGATGTTGACTGGATCATGACTATGTCAAAAGAGCGATAATCATGGATGACTCCGATATTGGAATATCTGCGTGACGGTTCCCTACCAGAAAACTCAAAAGAACGGCAGAAGTTGTTAAGAAAAGCATCCAGATATATAATTCAAGATGGCCAATTATATAGGCGTGGATTCTCAATGCCATTACTCCGATGTGTGACCAAGGAAGAAGCTGAGACAATTCTAACTGAGGTACACGGAGGAGAGTGTGGAGATCATTCAGATGGTCAAACTTTAGCAAAGAAAATTCTCCGTTATGGATATTTTTGGCCAGATATTAATCGTGATGCCGCAAGTTACGCCCGAAAATGTGACCGATGCCAGAGATTTGCAAAAATCCCAAGAGCACCTTCCACTGAGATAATGTGGATGGTCAGTCCGTGGCCATTTGCTATTTGGAGAATAGATCTCATCGGGCCTTTGCCAACTGCCAAATCCGGAATCAGATATGCTATTGTTGCTGTTGATTATTTTACTAAATGGGCTGAATCTAAACCCTTAGCTACCATTACCTATAAGAAAATGATAAACTTTGTAACTAAGAATATCATTTGCAGGTATGGTATGCCTCAAAAGATAATCGCAGACAATGGAACCCAATTTGAAAGTGAAGAGTTCCAAGATTTTTGCAAGAAATTCAAGATCCAGAAAAGTTTCTCAGCAGTGGCTCACCCGCAGGCAAACGGGCAAGTGGAAGTAGTAAACAAAATTATCAAATCGACCATAAAAACCAGCTAGAAAAAGCGAAAGGTGGTTGGGTCGATAAGCTTCCACTAGCACTATGGGCATATAGAACTACCCATAAAACTACGACGGGGCACACTCCGTTTTCATTGGCATATGGATCAGAGGCAATGATTCCGGTGGAAATAGAGGTCTCTTCACATAGAAGAATCCATTTCAATCAACCCGAAAATGAAAAGCTGCAACTTGAAGCCCTTAACTTCCTTGATGAATAAAGAGAAGAAGCTGAGCTCAGAATTGCGGCTCATCAGCAAAGAATAGCCAGGCACTTCAATTCCAAAGTTCGCCAACGCAACTTTGAAGTTGGGGATCTAATCTTAAAAAGAATTATGACACCTACAGGCGTGTTTGGGCCAAACTAGGAAGGGCCGTATGTCATAGGCCAAAAACTTCTTGATGGCACATTCAAACTCATAACTGTAGAAGGAGACCCAATTCCAAGAGCTTGGAATAGCAATCATTTGCGCCCATATTTTACATAAAGGCTTTAATGAAATATTGTAAAAGAATGATGAATGTATGATTCCTGTGTTGAGAGCCGTTGTAAAGCCAGTGCAAGTGAATAATAAGAACTATAAAGTGGATGTAGGCCCAGTACTTGGCCGAACCACTTTAAATCTTGTGTTCTTTACTATTATAAACTGCTTTGTTTTATTTCGACATATAAAATACGTCAATTGTATTACTGAAATGTCGATTTAATAATGCAGGCCATAAAAACAAAGCTTACCCATCACAAGACCAAGCAATCCCTGACATCACCCAACAAGAAAACGCTAAGCCGTTCAAAATTTCCATACTCAAATCCAACGAAAGGAGTGCTTCAAACAAAAAGTTAGTGATTCTGCTGGAAGGGCCCTTGCTAACTAATTGTGGTTGTTTGTACAAACGAGCATCCAGTTAAATAGCCTGTATCTGCCCCCACCAACTCGCTTAACTATGAAGTATACTTCTTTGGATAAAGGAAATTGTTGGCAATTAAAGGAGAAGTGTATTTGGAAAAGATAACGGGGATCGCCGATATGAATAGATGGCAAAGAGACATGGGCGAGCAAGCATCAAACAGCCAAAGACCTCTTCTGAGGCACAAGCCCTCTTCGGAGGCACAACTCTTTGGAGGATAAAGACCTCGAACGGGGCATGCCAGAAGACTTTCTCAACAAAAAAGATTGGTACGGAATGACCGGGAGCACCTTCGCGACTGGAAGGCAAGGCGCTTGTTCACTAGCTGAGACAGTTTGCGCAGACAAGCGTCCAAGTAACTTGCGTCCGCCCCGTGAATCCAGCCAACCATGAGGAAGAAAATTCCAGGCATCCTCGTAGGCACGCATTCCACCGAGATTTGAAATAAAACTTCACAAGTGTTGGAATGTGAAAAGCCCTCTTCGGAGGCCCATTTCACCATAGTTGAAATGCTAAAAGACCTCGAGCGGGCCTCGCCAGAAAAAGAGAGTTCTTTTTCGACAGAAAGTTGCGGACTGATCGGTGGCACAGAACCCTCGTGTCCGCCCCGTGAATCCATCCAACTAAGAGAAGGAAACTCCAAACTTCCAGGAAATGCCCCACTCAGGGCACACATTTCACCGTGATCTGAAATAAAACTTAACACGAGTCGAAATGTGAAAAGTCCCCTTCGGAGGCCCGCTTCCCAATGAACAGGGAAAAGATAAAAGCCTCTCCCAAGAGGCAGAAACAAAAAAAAGATCTCTTCCTAGAGGCACAACGAAACAAAAAGACCTCTTCCCAGGGGTGCTACCAAACAAAAAGACCTCTTCCCAGAGGCACATTAAAAAAAAAACTCTCCTCGGAGGCTCAAGCAGGTTGAAGCCCTTTTTCGGAAGGCCCACTGTACTATGAAGTAAAATTCACTTGCCAAAGCAAAAGTGACTTTTTCCAAAAAGTGAAGTGTAAAAAGTTCGCAACAAAAAAAGAGACAACTCCTCCAATATGAAGTGCATTCTACTAAATTAGAAAAAATATTTTCTTAGAACGGAAATATTATCCTATAAAGTACAAATGCAAACTTCCTTCAAATGGAAGAGTTGTTCTCTAAAAGAAAGAGTACAAGTCTTCTCGAAATGAAAGAGTTGTTCTCCGAAACTTTTCTAATGTGAAAGAGATTGCAATAAACGATGGTAAGGAGGCAATAAAATACAATCATCAAAAAATGAAAACAATGCTCAAGAAACATACCATAGGTTTACTGCAGCTTCACATAAAGAGGATAAAGAAACTTGCATGAAAACAGAAAATAAAAGCGTTCTCAAATACAGACAGAAATTTGTATAAGTAAAAGAACCACTTTATTCCATACTATGAGAATTTTATACATATGCAGGTTTCAAAGTAAAAGAAAGCGGGGACTGGTACCCGCACAATCTCCAGTCAACACAAGCTTATATACAAGCAAAAAGAAAGAGAGAGATAAAAAGCACCGCACCAAAGCTATCATTTCTTCTTCCCTCCACCTTTTGAGCCTGCACCTGGCCGGATGACCAACTTCTTGCGCCGGCTTGAAAGAGTAGGGGAGCAAGGAGAAAGGGGAACAATCAGACTTGTTTCTGCTCTTTTCTCGCAAGCTGAAGCTTCTTTCTTATTTGAGACTCCACTTTTCCCCCATTTTCTTGGAAGAAGGCCTGCTTTCTGGAGTAAAAAGTGTGGCTAACGGCGCATCATCAGAACCAGTTAGTTCCGGAATCTTTTGGCCCTCTTCAGTTTCTTCTCCCCTATGTTCTTGTGAAGCAATATGATCGTCCAAGTCTTGGAGAGCTTCTGTTTGCTCCTCTTTTGACCCCGGTTGAGAGGCAGAAGGAGGAGTGACATGAAGAGACGGGGGAGGAATAACTGGAGGAGGGGAAGTCTGAACAATGCTCGGTACTTTCTCTACAGAAGAAAAGAAGTTAAAATCAGTAAAGAGAGGAGATAAAGGCTCGTTGAGATTTAGGAAATAATCAAAAAGCTCATCAAACTCAGGTGAAGCAAATGAGCAGTCTACTTGAGCAAGATCAGCATTAAAGTTACCTGAAGAATTTGGCTTTCTAACATCAATTTCATATGCTTGTGCTTCAGTGCTTTCATCGCCTTCGTCTCCACCCTGTGCGCTTGTAATCTCAGTTATGACTTTAGCTGTGGGTGGATAATGGGAACCGGAGCCCATGATATCAATGTCGGCCGAAGTCGAAGGAGGGGCAGGTGCAATTAAGGGTGTTTCTTTCTCTGAATGCTTCCTTCCCCTCGTTTCGGCTCGTACCTTAACAAGCTGCTCCTTTTCCTCTGGCAAGAGCAGCACGAGTTTCGTCATCAAAGTAATGCGCCTCAAGTTCATCTTCGGAATAACCGGCACCTTTGAGCATATCCATTACAGCCTCCCACACTTCAGCCAAAGTGATTTCATATTTAGGCCCTAAAATTGCAAGGCTGCCACGCCCCAAGACGCTTTGGATGTAAAAATCAAACGGAGTAGAGCCGATGTTGGCTTTTGTCTCTTCATGAGATTGTTTGGCGGCTCTCTTTCCAGCCATGGCCTCGTCACGTTCTTTCTCAATCTTTAATAGTTGAGCTTTCAGCCTCATGATTTCTATGTCCTGAGAGTTAGCTTTCTCCCGTAGCTCTGCAAAGTCAGCACGATATTTTTCCACCGTCTTCTGTGTAGCTTCAAGCCGGGTTTCGACATACCGTTGAGCGGCATGAGCATCTCGAACTTGCTTCTGAAGCACTTCTTCTTTTTGAGTATAAGAGGTGGAAGAAGTAGCAAGCTCGTGATTAAGTTTCTCGACCTCCGCCTCAAGCTTTTCGTTGTACTCAGCAATGTTTTTCATTTCGGTGTTGTACTGATCAAGAATTTTCTGCAATTCAGACTTGTCGTTCTCCATCGTCAGCATAGCTTCAAGGTTGGCTCGGTTCACCCTCTGAAGCTCATCGACGAGCATTTGCTACCCTGACATTCTCTCATATCAAGTTTAACGGTGTCAAGATTTCGTAGCATGGCCTCTTTGTCGATGGGAACCAATTCAAGGTCGAAGCGGACTCCCTTTAAGCACCAATGAGGGAACCGACTTTGAAGGGTTGGCGGACCTCTCTCAACTTGGTACGTGGGTCTGCCGAGAAGTGTCTGAATGTCGGCTCCTTCAAGGGCAGGAGAGTTTGAAGGAATTTTTAGAGAAGTGAGAGCAGCGGCCTTTTCTAAAGTTGCAGATGCAGTGTTTTCATTAAGCCTGGCCCGCTTGCTTGGGTCTTCGATGTCATGGCTCTTTCCTCTATCGTCATAAGTTTTTCTTTTACGAGAGTCATCGCCTCTGCGAGAAGAGTCATGGTGCTCATCCCTTCTTCCGTACCTTTCTTCATATGCTCTTCTTTCCTAAGCTTTCGAGCAGCTCTCTCTTCATCAGTTTCCCTGTGGGCGGGAAGATATCGCCTACAATCATACTGACCATGCCTTCCGTACTGTTGAAAGTCGTCATAATAGGAATCGCTACCCCCCATTGGAGAACCTGAAAATGAGAAAGGGACAAAACTTGATTAGTCCTTGAAGTACAAAAGTTGAGTGCAAATAGGTGCTGAAAAATCCGAAGTGTGTGTAATGTGCAAACTACGCGTGTCAAACTACGAACCACTCCTCGGTTGCGGGGAAATGATGGGTGCAGTAGCTAACGTTAACTCTTGAGTCAACGGAGTCTGTTGCAAAGTGGAAGTTGCTTCAACTGCTGAAGAGGAAACTCTAGCAGTAACAGGATCGTCTTTAAAGAGCTCCTGTGAGGTGATAAACAGGTTGCTCAACCCTTCAAAAGTATCATCCCCGCTCTGCTTGACAGGACTTGTTTTCCCATCTCCTACATCACCGGACTTCCCTTAATGTTGGGGAGGTTCTCAAGGCTCTTCTTCTTCTTCAATGACCGGGGCAAGTGCAAGCTTGCCAGATGACCCCGCAACATCGGTAGAAGTAGAGCACTTCACCAGAGATGTGTCAGAAGCAGGTTCTTTCGGTATAGGCTCCTCAACAAAAACTGGGGCATCCGCTGTCTCAGCTGGCGAATCAGGAACTTCATAAGGCTGAGTAGAGCGGGAAGGGTGTAAGAGCCCGAACTGATGAAGGAATTCGTCTCTTAGCAAAAACTTGATGCTACTCTCCTCGGTCGCCACAGCGTTAAGCCTCTCAAAAGTTGACTTGTGGCTAAAGTCTCTACAAGCAGGAGGGAGGACTGAAAAAGTAGAGAACGAAGTTAACATTTAGATCTCGCAAAGCTCAGAAAAGGAAAGAATGGGGATAAGTAAGCCTACCCCCTACTCTCCAGATAGCGTAAAATCCTTGGGGACAGCGGACAAAGAAGAACTGGTTCAGGAAACCATGAGCGCTATCAGAGAGATCAGTGATAAGCTTGCGATTTCTGACGCTTCTCACATATATAATGGAAGGATGGTCTTTACTTCTCGCAAATGTGCATAAATAGCCGATTTCTTCAAAGCTTGGGAGGTCGTCAAGCGTCCTTCTGAAGAGAACGCATAATCCCACCAAAATGGCATAGCCGTTGGGGTGCAATTGAAAAGGAGAAATAGCCAATCGGCGAAAGAGTTGTTGGAGAAAATTGTTGAAAGGAGGAATGGCACCACAAAGGCACATTTGGCGGTTAATGACAATGAAGCCGAAAGGACGATTATCAGCAAAATCATTTGGCCCAGGGAGAATAGCATCTGCTTCTACAATCCCGAACCGGTCGGTAACTCAAAGTAGTGGGAGTTCTTTCCGATGGGTGGCCCAGTGGATCAGCTATCGGGAAGGCCTCTCCAGTTTGTTCTACTTCCTCCTCTTGATGAGAAGACATTCTACACAAGGAACTGGATATTCAAATATGAAGGTGCATGTTTCCTAAATGTGTGAAGTGTTGTGTAAAACTAACAATGCAGCAAGCAAATATAACTGAAATTAAGCTAACCAACATTAGTCAATTATAAAGTTTCAGAGTTTGTTGTTTTGAGTCCAAATGTAAGTGCAGTGTTAATGCAAAAGAATCAGTGTTAGTTAAACGATACTTTGCATTAATACTTCACTTGACTTTGTTGATTTACAGCATTACGTATAATCTCTTTATGTTGATTATCCTTTACCAACTAATCTGTCATTTGGCGTTGGCAATCAATGGCAGTATATTCGCCCAATTTTTTTGCAAATGTTGTATTTAACAGGTTATTAGCGTCAAATTTGGTATAATCTGTTAAGCAAGCATAGCAAAGTCATGCGAGTTATCTTGACAGTTCAAAGGTCAAATTAAAAGGCTTCAAGTCAAGGCAGTGAGGATTTGCTCAAGTCCTAGGTCGTACGCGACCTAATAAGTAAGCGAGATAGGTATGAGCCGCAAGAAGCTTCTCGGCAGTGCAAAATCATCCAAGTCCTAGCTCGGCCGCGACCTAAAGCCTAAGCCGTAGATATGATAAGTCGCAAGTGAGTTAAGTCGTGCGGAATTTAAGTCGTGGGCACTAAGGTCCTTTCAGCACATTAAGTCGCAAAGTCTCTTAAGTCGTTCGGATTTGTTAGGTCACCTCTGATGAAACTTGGCAGCCTTGGACCATCTCCTGTTGGCACCAATATGATTTTTTCCCAGCTCGCTTCCTTCCTCTCTATCCAGCAACTCCTACATCCTAACCCGATAAGTCATTAGCCACGAAGATCCACAATCTTCTCAATGAAACCCATCATCTATCCATACCACCAAATCACCCAAACACTGATCTGAATCATCTCAGATCTATCATAAACACAGTATCATGCTATGCGCTCATGGATCGCAATGGAAACATGGCTAATGGCGATCAGCGTAACTCGAGAATGAAGCGCAATGTACGAATTGGTAAGGAATCAAAAGATTGGAATTCATGATTTGATGGTCATAGTGGATAGGATAAAGGTCGAGTTTACTTACACAATGCGATGGTGAAAATGAATCGACAACTTGCTATCCCAAATTCGCCTGTGGAAGCTTGGATATTTGTTAATGGCGGCTTAGAGTGATGAAGCAGGTAAAGTGAAGAAGGAGCGAGTTACACAATTTATTTGAAAGAAAGGCATACCGTCACGCGACCTAGCAAACCGTTTGAGTCACTCACAACCTAGGGAACTAAGTCGAAGCACACGACCTACTACCTAGGCGTGTACTTAGAGGGGCAAGTGCTAATTCCTTCATTATGCGACCTAGCAACTCAACAATCAAAACGACTTAAAAGATGGACTACTTAACGACTTAAAAGATGGACAACTTAACGACTTAAGAGATAGACGACCTAACGACTTAGAGAAGTAAGCGACTTAACGACCTAAAGGTGGAACAACCTAAAAGGTGTAACGACTTAAGAGGTGGAACGGTAGAACGACCTAACAACTTCGAGAATTGGACGACCTAACGACTTAGAGAATTGGACGACCTAACGGCTTACAGGAAGCCACGACTCAGCGACCTAAAAGACTTGGCAGCTTAGCGACCAACCGACCTAAGAGGTCCGCGACCTGGTGACCTAAAATCACAAGCGACCTAATGACCTGATGGGCTATGCGACATAGTGGGTTAACGAGTTAGCTTAGGTTGCTACATCGGATATCTTAGCGCTCTAAGGTTGCCAACCATTCCCTTAAGTCGTCCACGACCTAGTACTTCATCCAGAAGAGACCAGAGTTACCAGGAAGGGCCGAAGCTTCCCTCTGCTAGGTCGCTCACATGTGGTCTACGACCTACCTTAAGTCGTTACCTTCGACCTACGACCTACTTTAGGTCGCAACCTTCGACCCACGACTTACTTTAAGTCGCAGCTTCCGACCTACGACATATGGCCAAAACACTCCTATAAATACAGCGTGAGCTCCAAAGTTCGGGGGATCTTTTGGCTCATTCTCGAAGCACCGATACTCTGCCATTTTTCTCAACTCGAACAGCACTTCAAGTACTCCAAACACCAAGGACACTACGAAAAACTTCAAGAGAATATCTACATCATTCAGCATGGATTTGAAAGATTATTCTCCATCAAAGTTTGAACTACTAGTCTAAAGTGTGTTGTAATTGAAGAAAGCTGTATAAGTTGTACTTGAGTCAGCAATAAAGAAATATAAAGTGGATGTAGGCTTGACTATTAGCCGAACCACTATAAAAACTGTGTCTTTTACTGTCTTTCTGATATTTTTCCGCTTATTTTCAGTTCCCGTACCAACGGGTGGTGCTTTCACACTTGCTTTACTTGCATCGGGGTGTTAGCGTCAGAATTTTACGTTAACAAAATCCAAAGCCAAAAATTCAAAATCTTCAAACTATATCATATTTTATATCATCGGAAAGCTCTCGACGAGCACATCTCAGATCTACAATTCATTTTCCGATCCAAAGCTCTGCCTGTCCAGAAATTGGAGAACAAACTGCGGTTGTTCATCATGCGACGATCAATCTTGATGGATCGCCAAATTGAAGTTACCAGTGCGTAGAGAGAACTGTGTGCTACGCATCAACGGTATTCATTTGGATTGATCATGGCTAGATCGAGGCAAATAATTCGATCAGGGATCGAGTATTTTGGCGGTAGCGAGGCGTTTTTCATCGCTGTTCGATGCCATGGCTGGCCAGAGGCGGGGAGAAGGAGTCATGGGAGGCGACCACGAGCGTGGATGAGGCGGCGATTGACTAGTGTTCGTCGGAATTTGATGCGAGGTTGCGCTCTGTTACGCGTGCATTGATGTCGCCTGGTAGAGGTTCATGCACAGTAGCGTGACGTGGCTCCGAAATGATGTGAGTTGTTTTTTTAAACGTTGAAGTTCAATTATTCAAATCTATATAACTTTTACATATGAAATTGGTTTTACGCTCGGTTTTCTCCGCTAGGTTCGTATTGGAATTTCGGTCATTTTGGCGCTAGTTGGAATGAATTCTGAGACTACTGGAATTTTGGGTTTAAATTGGATTTTAAATTCAATTTAAAGTGAGTGTTTTAACCCACTCACAATTTCTAAAATATCTTATATGTGTTAAAGTAATTTCTGATGTGATTAGAAATTTATTTATTGCTATTTGGTATATTTTTATCATCATTCAGTTAAAATTGAATTTGTTGAATTAAATTGGTATTCAATTTATTCTTGCATATAAACTGCCAATTAAATTAATTTTTTTTTTGAATATAAAATGCCACTAATTACTTGTTATTTATTTCTATTCTATATTGATGTTATTGTTTGAATTGGATGATGATTGTGATAAAGGGTTGATGATTGATATTGGGTGAAAGGATGTTGTATTTTATGTTGTTATAGGTTGCAAGTTGTTATGCATTTTATTTCATTCGGGATTGCGATTTGAAATGGTATATAAGCGTATTTTTATTTTAAAATACGGATTGAAATGATAAATATCCGCATCACTTGACCATAGAGTAGAAAATTATATACAGACATCGTGATCTATATATATAAAGATATTGTGAAATGATTTCTGTGGTTTAGGAAAGAAATATACGGTTTAATAAATATTAATTTTTGATATTATATAAACATTATTTTATACATACATATATAGTTAAATTATTGAATTTAAGCTATGTATAAATTTGTTTACTAAAAATAAGCTTAATAATGGAGTTTGATTGATTATATTATATGGTTAAGTACCTGTTTAAGATATTGTATATATAGAGTTTTAATGACTTAAATAAAAATTAAATTGGAAGATGAATATGAAATTAGTTGAATTGAATTATATAAGAATTATACTCGAATAAATTTGATTTAAAATTTAAATAAAATTGAGATTTTAAAGGGTATGATTCTTATAACTTGATTTGGTTCAGAGTGATTTAAATGAATATAAAGTTGATTTAAATGAATATATCAAGTTGAATAAGTTGAAAGAATATACAGTTATGTGAAGTTAAAAGTTTTCTTAAATGATATTGGATTTATTACGTAAACATTTCAAGTCTAAATAATAGTAATTGAATTTGATGTACATAGGATTATCAAAGAATTAGTTTTGAAATGGTGGAATAGTTAAAGCTTCGAAATATATGGAAGTTGAAATGGTTTATTTGGGGATTCAAATCTATATTTGGAATTGATTTGCGAAATTTAAAGAATCTAATTTATTACATAAAGTATTTTAATATTAAACCATTTAAGTATTGGAAGTTATGTTTCAAAGTTATGGGTTTCAAGATATTATGATTTGAAAATGCTTTAATTTGGGGAAAAGAATATATTTGAAATAAAAATGATATTATATTGATTTGGGTTTTATAAATGATATCATATTGATTTGGTTTTTAAAATGAAAATGATATCGTATTTATATGGTTTTGAAATGAATATTATATCCTGGTTTTGAAGTATAATTATTTTGAAATGACCGTGGTGTTTTAATAACGATTGGTTGGCAAAGAGACTCGGATCTGATATGGGCATACTCTCTGTCGATACCGAAAACCACTTTGACAACCGTGTACGCGGTGGAGATTCCAAAATGAAGTAGAATGGTGACGGCGTTTCCTTTGAGGTAAATATGTGGACCCAACTCCCGGCAGTTGGCATAAGGTGGCTAAAACTGGAGCGATTGACGGGCTATGAAGGTAGGACCTTTTATCGGACAAAGCCCTTCAATATTATACTCTGACTTTGGATTGATTCAGTGGCCATGTTTTATTTTTTATTTGGAGGTGTGGCTCGAGGTGGGCGGTAGTAGCTGCTACGCGTTACCACCGGCTCGGAAGCGCAATTGGTATATCTACCCTAGCATTGCCTAGTTGTGCCGTGTCACCTACCCTAGCGCCTTGTACGAGTTTGGTTTTCTCCCATAGCCCGTGTGGTATCCTCTGGTAGCTTCCCGATTAGGAGGGACTATGATATTGGATGGACTACTTGGACTATTACGTGTTAAGGGGAATATTGAGTTACTCCTTAATGCTATTTTAAAGTAAGTTTATTTTCTATAGACATTATTATAATGGCGAAATTTTATTACATAGTAAATAGTTTAACAGATCCTTAGGAGATGTGAATCATGAGCATCTCTTAAGTTACTGCACTCACGTTTGACATTGGATAGGAGATGTCAAATCCCGTAAACATCTCTAACGTCGTTCTACTCATATTTACCGTTCATGTAACTTACATATATAAGATCTTTTAGTTCTGACTCGAGCGTTTTGTCTTTTCAATTCGCTCGGGTCAGCCTGAGCATTTCAGTATTTGGAGGACCGTATTCTGGAGGACGAAGACGAAGATTTATTATTATTTATTATAGTATTACACTACATTCACATTGTTCTCTGCATTGTTATTGATTATTCTCTGGTATGTGTAACTCTGATATGTATTGTGTAAGTAAAATCCAATGTTTAAAAATACAGCTTCATGAACTTTTTATTTGATTATTATATTTTGTCCTTCCGCTGTGAGATTCTGATGTTTTTTTTCTCTGCTTTATCTTATTTACTCCATAACAATCCGCCCTATTGTATGGTTTAAGTCTGACGTGTGTGGTTTATCGTCGATTTAAAACGTACAAAAAAGCGGGACGTTACAGGATGGGTTAAGCAAAGCGTGTCTGGTGGAGTGGCGGTTATTATTAGTCGCTCGGTTGTGAAAGGGAAGGGCTGCTGACATGCGGAGGCAGAAATGTAAGGCTAGACATGGGTTGCTCGGGTCTGGACAGTGGAGCAAGGGTGGGCTTCGAGGTAAAGAAAGGTGACTGGGATAGTGGGTTCATGGGAAGGCGGCACTGTGCTTAGGGTCGGCTGTGATGTGGTGATAAGGCGGAGAAAGTGCAGTAGGGGATGGAAGATGAAAGGTTTGAGGAGGTGGGGTGGAGAGGCGGTAAAAAAATGACATCAGAGCAGTTTCTCAAAAATGTAAAAGCAACCTGAATATAAATGGTGAACTTTTCTTTATCATTATATATATATATATATATGGCCGAACGAAAAATGGAAGATAGAAGGAGATCTGATAGAGAGTTTTGGAAAAGGAAATGGTTGTGTGAATGGGAAGGTTTTTGATGATAGCAAGAAGAAGAACAGGTAGGAGATAAACGAATGCGGAATATGAATATATTTTATATATTAGAACAAAATAAACAAAGGGAAGAGCACAAGTATGTAGCAACCAAAATATATTGACCATTGGGAATAAATAAAGCCATGCATGTGAATTCAGGAAATAATAAAAGCAAATGGCCTTTTGATTTCAACTAGTGGATAACTGAATAAACACGGGGAAGCCTAAATCGCTCGATTATGGAACTGATATGGCTAATCATTTCGCAAATTACGCCGCGTACCGAACACGGAAATGCACAAATAAATATACTACGGAAATCAGCACGATGAGACGAGCAGAATGGTACACAGATATCGGCGATACAACCATCTATCAAACGTTGATATTCGTTGCTAAAAGTGCTGTGCCAAAAATAAGATAAACAAGACTAGAGCAGTCCAAATTTGGCGAAATGAAATATGTTGTCTCACTCAAAAAATATTTTACAAATTTATTGTATAGAAATATTCAGGTTTCGAAAATAATTTATTTCCATCACATTAACTGAAAAAAATTAAAATTAAAAATTACACAACAGAACTAACATTCATATTTTCTGATGAAGATCTTCCATTTGCTATCTTTAAATAGATGTATTCCAAATATCAAAATTTCATTGCTAAATTTTATCATTTATTTTCGAGCAAAAATTCATTTGATTACGTTACAAAAACCTTTAGAATTTATGGGTCGTTACACGTCATATTTCACTTCGTCAAATTTGGACTACTTTAGCTTTGTTTATAATATTTTCAGTGTTTAGCAGTAGTTTTGGCAGCGAATATTGAGTTTCGATAGGTTGGTCATATCGCTCATATCAGTGTACCATCTTGTTCGTCTCATCATGCAGATGTCCATCGAATATTCATTTGCGCATTTCGATGTCTGGTACGCGTCAAAATCTACAAAACGGTTTCTTGTATCAGTACTTGTTTGAGCCTTTTGGGTTCTGTGTCCATTCAATTTTCACCGCGTAATACAAAGAGCCTTTTGCTTTTAATAATCCCCTGAATTCGTGCCTGACTTTTCCATTCCCTAGTTTCAATTTATTTATTGGTTTGTCCCTTCCTTCCATTCTCTCTCCATTCTTTCTCTGCTTCATTTTCGTTCTGCCATATAAAAAATGAGAAGTATGTATATTTGTTTGAAAACTTTATCCTATTCGTTTGCAAACCTTATGCATCATCACCTTCGTGCTCGTTCCTTTCTCTTCTTCAGTTTGGAAATGCTTTGTTTAAAAAAAAGAGTGTATGTATATAATACATTTTTTGTTTAATCTATCTCTGTTAGCTTCTCTTCCTCTTTGTTAAAATAAAGGAATAATTATTTTTAAGTATTGATTTTGAAATATGATATATAGATATTTTGAATTTAATATATACGTTTAATAAATATTAATTTTCAAACATAATATGAAGTTTTTTTTGTTTTTTTTAAATTGAATATTGATATTTAAAATATAATATAAAGATTTATTTTAAATAGTAAAGTAGGCACAAGGACAAAGTTAGAAAAAAAATTGGATGAAAGGGCAACAAGTTTTTTTTCAGGCTGAAGGACAATGCTAGTTATAACTAGCATTTTGTAGTGTAAAACTGAATATAATGCTAGATATAACTAGTATTTTGTATAGCGTAAAAGTTGAATATAATGCTAATTACAACTAGCATTTGTCCTTCAGCCTAAAAATGAAATTTGTTGTCCTTCAGCCTAATTTTTTTTTTAATTTTGTCCTTTTCCACAATTCCCTCTATTTTAAATATATGGGTAAATTTTAGATTTTTTTTTAAATCATATATTTTGTTTTCATCAATCTTGAGTCCACCTTGCTTTGCATTGGGATTGTCATTTGGATTGGTGGATTGTCAAGTTCGTGATTCAATTTGTAGCTTGTTTGTGTTATCAAATTTCATAGCCTCGAAAGATGAGCAATCACTCACGATTAACATTATTATGTTTATAAATTGATTTCACATGAAACGACGATTGTCATATGTTGTTAAATTTTAATTGATTAGTGATTAAATTGTTAAACATGGTATGTTATTGTTTGCAATTGTTCACCTATGTTAATTGATGATATTGACACCAATAACCTATTAGTATGTTATATTTGAGTTGTTAATTATGATCACATTTTCCATTGATATGCTATGTCATTTTATGCTATTTTTTATTATTCTCACTCTACAAGTTCCGTGTTAGTTTAGGAAATCCCTATGGATGAAATAATACATACCTGAACGATATTATAGATTAGAGGAAAATCATTATGGGTTGAAATCATAAACCCAAGCGATTTTATTGAATTTCGAATTTTGGATTGCAGGTTAAAATGGTATATACCCGTAAATATTAATTATTTCGGATTGAAATGATAAATATCCGTATCACTTGTCCATTGGATAGAAAACTATATACGGACACCATTGGTCTATTTTTAAATGATTTTCAAATTTTTGAAAGGGAGAAATATACGTGTATTAACTTTTAGAAAGCAATAATAAACACTAAAACATTCATGACTTTTAATAGCATTCAAAAATGCAATAAAAGGCATTACAGTGTTTTTAACAACGCTGCATAACGACATGCTATTAAAACTCAAGGACCTACTACGACATTAGATAAAACGCTATAAAAAGTGAGGTTTCACTAGCCTTTAGTTTATGCTAAACACTTTTTCATAGCATTTTTCCACGCAACGAATACTTTTTAGAGCGTTCCTAACCATTTTTAATAGCTTTTGAAGGATGTTGTTAAAGGACCAGACGACATTAAAAGAAAGGCTATGAAAAGCCAGAATTTTTTAGCAATTAGTTGCTGTATACTTTCTATATCGCATCAAAAATGTGTTATAGATTTTCAATAGCATATCAAAAACGCTGTTAAAAAATTTCTATACAATTCAAGACGCTATTTTTCTTTATCCCCGCTTTGAGTTCACAATAGCCTTTCCATACATTAGAACATCTAATAGCAAGTCAAATTCACCTCAATTCACGAACAATTCAATAAAGTCAAACAATAATAATACAAAACTTTGATAATCAAAGCATATTATATATTATAATTAAACAGAATTACTTCCAATTCAAAATTCTATATAATGTTTCATAACCAATATTTTTAAACATATATGATAATAGTACCATTAGGACTCTATAAAAGAAATACCAAAATACCATGATTGTAGAGTGTCCATGTTTGTCACCTTCAAATAGTCAATACCCTATAAGAAAAAGAGAGCATATAAAGCATGTGTGCGAAGACATACATGAAAAAATGTACGAACAAGGCTTAAACAAAAACAAACATTTTAAACATAATTAATTTTTATGAATTTATTTAATTATTATAAAACACAGTTAACTTAGTTGATTTTTATAAACTTAGTTAACTTTTATAAACTTCTTAGTTGTTATAAAACTAAATTAACTTATTTAATTTTTATAAACTTATATAATTATTAGAAAATTTATTTACCTTAGTAAAGTTGTACAAATATGTTAAGTTTTATAAGATTTTGTTAAGTTTTACAAAAAATATTCAATTTTTGTAAACTATATTAATTTTCATAAAATTTAGTAAAATTAGTTAAATTTTTATAGTACTTAGTTAAGTTATATAAAAAATAATTAAATTTTATAAACATTATTAATTTTTATAAAATTTAGTTAATTTTTATGAACTAGGTTAATTTCTATAAAATTAAGTTGACTTAGTGAAATTTTATAACATTTAGTTAAATTTTTTAAAACTTTGTTAATTTGGTTAAAATTTTATGAAACCTTAACTTAGTGAATTTTTTAATGCTTATTTATTTTTTATAAATCTTATTTAATTTTTATAAACCTTAGTTAATTTTTTGAAGACTTATTTAATTTTCATTAACTTTATAAAATCTAGTTGATTTTTATAAAATTAGTTAATTCTTATAAATTTAACTAATTTCTATAAAACTTTTTTAACTTGGTCAAATTTTATATAATTTACATAATTTTTATAAACTTAATTAATTTTTTTATAAAACTTAATTAATTTTTATAAACTTATTTAACATAGTTATAAATGTAATTAAATTTTTATAAAACATAGTTAACTTAGTTAAAATTTTATAAAACATAGTTAAGCTTTGCAACTAATTTTTTTCATTGCATTTATAACATGTAGTGTTAAAAGAACATTGCCTTTGAAGGTTAGTAAGCATTTGCATTATGCAAATTCCAAAGTAAGTAGGAAAAGTATATATCAATGTAAATTGCTAAAGAATGATGATCATAAAATGAGAATGAAATAGTATGCTAGTTACTAACTACATACATGACTGATAAATTAATCATTTATCATTTTTCTTCACGTAGATTGATAAGGCAAGGGGAAGTTTCCTCTATGTACTTTTACAACAAACGATGTATTTTCTTCTGTTATTTTTTGAAGCGAAAATAAAAATCAATAGAGTTATTCAATTTTTATCAGGTATTTCACCACCAGATGCATATATACATGCCCATGAGAACTAAAATATTAAATCATACTTGATAAAGAAGATAAAACAAGGTCAACATGTACCGTTAACAAAAATTTGCAAGATGATTTTTGACCAAACCAAATCATACAGGGGAAATCATGTCAAAATAAAATTTAATATCATAGACTGAAAACTATATATTATATCAAATACATAAACAATTAATATTATTACCTTACATCTTATTGTGTGCGGTCTAAAACAAAGCTTGCATCCATGTTCTACCTCCAGAGCCTTCCAAGTACATTACAATGTTGATTTGCAAATTAAAATGAAATATATTTGCAAACAGTGGCATCAGAGCAAGTAAATCAAAGCACATGCTCAGTGAAAATAATTTGATGCACTGGTAAATTTGCAAACAGTGGGTTGCCTAAGTTATAGTGATTTTACCTAAACATGAACCATCGTGTTTCTCACCTAACCTTGTTCTTCGGTATGTCTTCTCACCTATTTAGATTACAATTTTTTTTTGAAATAGTACTTTATAAACAACCTGTCACTGGGACAACATATCACGTGTCAATAAACGTTCAAATCATGCTACGCAAGTTTCGAACTTATAACCTCTCGCGCCAAAGCCGAATCACTTAACCACATGGACAATGGTGCTTGTCATATAGATAACAATTTACTATTACATCTTAATTATAGGTAAAGCTCTATGTCCCATCTATCGATGTTACCACCGTTGGAATCATGGATATATGATTTTCCAGAATAAGCGTTCCTAAGACTGAAGTTAGATGCCAAGAAGTGAATGAAATCCCGTCTTCCTGTTGAATTGACAACCCAGCTGATGGAGAAGTTAATCAATTTGCCAAGAACCGAATGAAAACTAGTTCCCTGTCGAATTCACAAGCCTGTTGATGGAGAGTTAAACTATCTTTTTTCCTGCTCTTATTTTCTAGTGATATGTCCTTCTTTGTCTGAGAAAAAGAGGCATACCTCATTAAGGCAAGTGCTTGTTTAATTTGGGAAGGTAAAGAGAAGAATGAAGTTACTTGTGTGAAAAGACTTGTACATCCTGCTTTAATCTTTTCTTGATGGGCTTTGCATACTAGGCCAAGCACAGTTTATGTCTTCCTCGTTTGGTTTTGATCCAATCCTTTATGTTATTGTGCTTGCCTGTACATATGTATGTGATTTTCCCGTATCATTCAAGTTTGTAAGTATTTATACTGAACTATTTAGCACAAAATGCCTAGAAACTTGTTCAAAAAAATTATATAATAAATTTGTAGCTAAAAAAGAAATTAAGAAATATTGTAGCTAAAACAACATAGTAGTGCACCTGCCCAAGAATATTAGCGCTAGAATGCCAAAAAGAATCATGTCCTTCATTATCAAACTTAAGTGACTTCAATTCATAATCTTCCTCCAATGGCTTGAAAAGTCAAAGAGATTCCCATTAACCTACAAGTTAATTAAATCGGTAAAATTAGATAAATACAGAAACTTTTGAATATAATTTGAAAAGTGAAGTACTTGGATATCAAAGTGATGAATGTACCGAGTGGCAATAAATTATTCTAAGCATATTTATATTTTTCAGAGCAAGCAAACAAAGATTCAGATTGTTGGTAAGATGTTTAGAAAATTCTATGAGTGGGATCATAATAAGATGCTTTACAAAATATGCCCAAAAATCTGTCAGAAGTGGCATGCCCATGTGTGATTTGTTAGTATATTTTCATGCATTCTCTGCTTAACACACATGACCAATTGAATACTTAGAAGAAATCGAACTTGTAAAAAAAAGATTTGATATATAAAAGTTGCATATGTAGCTTTTTTAAGGTATTCACTTCTCATGGGAGCTTACTTCTCATGTAAGCTTATATTTTTCAGTTTATTTTATTCTTTTTGAATAAAAAATTTATATATGTAACTAATTACATTTTATCATAGATTATATATTAATATTCATAAGTTATTCAATAAATAATATAAATCATTGTTTAATTTTTTATAGTAATTGACTAATTATTTATTGAATTGTATACATTTAAGTATCTGAGTGCTTATTTAATTAAAAATAAATTGAAATAAATAATGTAATCAAATGACAAAAGCTATATTATAAAAATAATTGAGAACAAATTAATAAATATAACATGATATAATGATAATAGTTATATAATATGAATAATTACATTTATAGTCTTAAATCCAACTTTCCATCTCCACTTTCAACAATAGTTCAAATGTTCAGTACTACAAATTTATACCAGCAACCATACCATCGTGTCTCAGGACTTGGCGCAGTGGTAAAAAGGCCAGGCTGTTGACAATAAGGTCGAAAGTTCGATCTCTGCCTCTGGCATATTAAACTGTGCGTTACGATGATTCTTGCAGACTTGTGTACTGCCAATTTTGTAAATATAAGTACCCAGTTTCAAAAAAAAACCATACCATCGTACCGGTGTATTACTTTTGACTTCATAGGCCAGACCATTATTTATGTCATTAATACCACCGAATATTGGATACCTCAATGATTAATCAAACTAAGCTTAGCCGCTCATTTGTCAACAAAATTGGTGATATGAATTTCTTTTCTTCCCATAACATAAAAAACAATTACTATATTCTAATTTTTCCCATAGCACGAAAAAAACAATTTCCCAATATTGGCCTTCTTTCTTTATTATTGTTCATTTCTCTTTTTAATTTCCACAATAAAGGAAAATACGATTTTTTTCATTTAAGAAAATTTACCTAATATCGGTGTCCTAAGGATTGGTATCAATTATGTATTTATGGCTAAAAGATAATATATTATGAACCGTTTTATTTCTTTTTAACTTTTTAAATAATAATTGGAAAACATGTCCTCGTTATGCCTTTGATTGAGCACTAATTGTCCTAATTATATTTTATATTTTTATGTACTTAATTAATAATTATAAACTAAACTTGTTATTTTTTTTATTAAACTTATTAAGTTAGTTAAAAAAATTATGATCTTATTTAATATTTATAAACCTTAGTTAACTTATTACTATTAAAATCTAAATTTATTATTATTATTATTATTATTATTATTATTATTATTATTTCTATTACTATTACTATTACTATTACTATTATTACAGAAGATTTTGTTATATTTAATATTTTTATGTACTTAGCTAATTTTTATAAACTAAACTTGTTAATTTTTATAAAACTAAGTTAATATAGTTAAATTTTATAATACTTAGTTAATTTTTAAAAACTTATTTAATATTTATACATCTTATTAATTTATTATATTATTATTATTATTATAAATCTTAGTTAATTATTATTATTATTACGGAAGATTTATTTATGTTTAATATACTTAGTTAATTTATATAAAACTTAGTTAACTTATTTAATTTTTTATAATACTTAGTTAATTTTTATAAACTTATTTAAAATTTATAAATCTTCGTTAACTTAGATTATTATTATAAATCATAGTTAATTATTATAATTATAAGTATTATAGAAGATTTAGTTATATTTATATTTTTATATACTTAGTTAATTTTTATAAACTAAACTTGTAATTTTATAAAACTTAGTTAACTCAGTTAAATTTTTATAATACTTAGTTAAGTTTTATAAACCTATTTAATATTTATGAATCTTAGTTAACTTATTGTTATTATTTACATTTTTATAATATTAGTTAGTTTTTATGCACTTATTTAATATTTATAAATCTTAGTTAACTACATCATCATCATCATCATTATTATTATAGAAGATTGAGTTATATTTTATATTTTTATAATATTGGTTAATTTTTATTAACTTATTGAATTTTTATAAAACTTAGTTGACTTTTATAAACTTGGTTAATTTATTATTGCTATAGACTCGTTTTATTTTTATAAAACGTATTAACTTTGTTATTTCCGGAAATAGCCTCTTCGCAATGCGAGGAAAAGGTTGCGTACATTATTGACCTCCTCATAACCAGCTATCATGCGGAAGCCTCATGCATTGGGTTCCAACTTTTTTATAGTTAACTTGTTTATTTATTTATTATACGGATCCAGTAGGATACTAGTATTTATGTTTGTAAATTTCATAATATAATTTAATTTTCATAAAACAAAGTTAACTTAGTTAAATTTTATAATATTGGGCAGTTGTTTTATTTTTATATTTTATTATGTTAGTAGTAATTTGATGTAAATATTATTGAAATGGATAGTAATACATACATACATATATATAGAAGCAATTTAGTAAGTGGACAGATAATAAAAATTTGAGAGAAACAATAATTAGGTAATGTTTAATGCCTGCAAAGTTGTGTTTCAATTGCCATACCATACTATTAAATATAAAGTGCCATTACACTTGGCTACACGATTCAAGGATAAATAGAAGAACAAAAGAGAAAAAATGATCTCAAAATAGCATTCTTAACTTTTACTTTTCCATGTCGATAATAAAGAGCATGAGCTTTCAAGTATAACAGATGGATTTTCTTATATCATACACCAGCCTTTTATGCTTTTGCCCAATGAAGAGCCACTATTTCTTCTGTAATTTGTTATATTTTGATAGTTTGAACTGTAAATCTGACCTGATGTAATATGTTTGCTTTTTTGAAACTTGAACGAGCCCATTTTTTCTATAGATATCAAACTCTCTAAAGCTGTTGATGATTCCAGCATTCCACTTGTCCCTATGACTACTACTGCTGATGATGATGAAGAAGATGCTACCAAACAGTCTGAGCCGGTCACATTGTCGACAATAAATCATTTAAATGCTTAAGAGTTTCAAAATCGTTCAAGTGGTGCAGTTGGTGCAGCAATAGATGTAGCAGCAGCTGCAATGGTGGCACTTATAGCAATAATCAAAAGTAGTGAAGAAGGTAGCTTGATAGGTCATTACTTGCTTATTAAGTTGTTGTATGAACCCTCAATGTTAAACAAGCTACTATAAGATTACAACATACTGAAACAAAATGAAGTGCCTTTATCAACCGTGCTAACTTTGTACAATCGTAGTATAACTAGAGGAAGTAATGTTTAGAACATGAAAACCTAAAACATAATTTTATTAAACCTGCAGTCAAATGAAATTAACATCATCATTATGTTGAGTACCTAGCATCTAGTTCAATCAAAAGAATGCTTCACTAATTAGGGTTGATGATGTGGACCACTCTCCTAGTTTAACTTTCCTAGTTTAGTAACACTTCAATCACAATATGTATAACGAAGTAATGTAAATGTTACTGGATAAGAACTAATTATCGAAAATATCTTGAAGTTTATCCAAAGTTGATATATATACCTCCAGGACATGAAAAGGGTCCAGAAATTGCCCATAATTGTGTGGAAGATGGACAAAAACATTAAACATAAGGGTTATGCTGCCCTTGAATCTTCTAACTTCCTTAAAACCATTGAAAGAAAATATTATTAAAAACCAATTGGCAGACGATGTTAAATGGCTCTAGAGATACAAACATAATTATGGTATTGTCTCCATTTAGGAACCTTGTGATGACAATTTTTTTTACCATTGTATGTATCGTCTAGCAGTCCTCTTCCAATTAACGAAGCAATCAATCCACACATATGTTCTTGAAGAGCCTACAAAAAGTGCATCGGGACCTATTCTGCAATAAGCAAAGGGTGACCAATTAGAAATTAAGGAGCACTCACCCAATTATGATGAAGTCTTTAAAATTTGTCTACAACAACTAAGTCATAGTTCAGGCTTAACCTTTACGTGCCATATTATATACATATACATATACATATACATACATACATATATATATATATATATATCTATGTATGTATGTATGTATATGTATGTATATGTATATAAAATAAGCTAACTGGGACAAAGAAATTCATTGGCTATACATTACCGTTAGTGTGTTTCGATTTCTATATGTTTTTTTCCAAAATAATAATTATATACTAATAAAATTATAAGTCACTAGTGAAGAAGCCAATAGGTACTGAAGAATTAAATCCACAAATATATGTTGCCGGGTTAAAAATATTTCTAAGATGTAGATTAAAGCTTTTAAACTTTCAACTATGAATAATTATTGTATACTAATAAAAGTATAAGTCATTTGTGTATGTCTGCTAATTATTATTTCCCATTTATAATTTCAATGCAAGAAATTTTAAGAACTAAGAGCTAGAAGAAAGCAGGAGAAAATAGTGGATCCGGAATGCATGGAGTACTCATCAGCTGTTGTTGTAGGAAACCAAGCAAACCTAATGGTTACATCCGAAAAGGATTGTCTCCTTCAGTGTTAGCATTAGAAATCGCTGTAACATACAACGGAGGCGATTTGATTTGCGTGTGCGGTGGCCAAATTGCTGCTATGGAAATGAGATTTCAACTTGAAGGGTTTACGCTTAGAAATATGGCAGACTTCATAGTTGGAGAGCTTTTTGAAGTAACTAAAGAATTCAAGAATGTGGATTTTGCAGTAGTCGTTACTAGGATTGATGATTGTGAACAAGTGATGTTTGATATGGATATGAATCCTAACGGCTCGGTGGTTGTGATAAGTAATTTATTTCATCGGAAGGATAAGAAGAAGAAAGCTGTAACAACCCGGTATTTGCATCGTTTAATAATTGACATTTAGACGACTAATATTGTTGCAAATTTCTATTTGAATTTTAATCGAGTCGAAATCCTTTCAAAAATTTGGTTAAGTTTAATGGGCTTTAAAAAAAAAAAATGATGATCGGCCCACTTTCCTTTTGTGCTGTGTTAACAATCAAATAACCCGCCCCTTTACCATTTTTATTTTTTTTATTTCGTTCGTAACCCTAATACCCTCAAAAGAAATTTAATGGCGGCTCCTTTTCGTTTGTCGTTCGTCTTCCTTCGCTTGCTCGTGGCTGCGTCGATCGATGATCTCGTGCTCGGCTTCCCCTAAATTCGTCGACATGGTGAGTGTTTCACTCACATCTAATTCCTATCTCGAGTTTATTAGTGTTCGAATTCGATGATTTTCGTTCGTATTTGAATGTTGAATTCGTCCCTTGATTTGTCGGTCATTCGACTATGTGGGAGATTGATGTTTTACTGAATTGGTTACGTTCCGTGTTTTGATGATTGTCGTGATGGTTTTGAGTTGTCTCGAGCATTTGTGTTTTGTTGATTTGGGTTGCATTTTATAAATGGGCATCGGCTTTAACTTTGATTTATGTCCCATTGCTTTGGCATGGTTATTCGAGAGCATACTCGCCTTCGACTATGTATTTACTTAGAGTATGGACTTCGGTCAATGCTTGAACTATTTTGATTTCGGCAGTGATTTTTTTGTGTTGTTTTTCTTTGGGTTCGACACTGTCTTGGTGGCTTGAATCGAGCTACCTATGTTTCTTGCTTATGCAGATGCTTTTCCATTTTTATGTAGATATGTATGCGTATTTATATATATATATGCGTACATGCCTTCTTGTAATTGTATTGCCGAACTGTTGTTTCTTGATTTTTGAACTTGTTTGATTTATTGACTTCGGCATCACTTTGAGTTGTCGTTGGCCTTCATGTGCCCCTGACTTTTGCCATGCTGTTCATTGATTTAGTTTTAGCTTGCACATATTTGTAAATAAGTCGTGTTTGGGCTTGAACTATTTCATGTTGGCTTTGGTTTTGGCCTTTCTGCTATGTAGGCTCAGGCAATTGTATTCTCGGTCTTTTTGTGGTAGCTGCTTTTGTTGGCTATACTTGATTATTTGAGCTTGCATTTGTTAGTTATGTCGTACTTCACTATGGTTTGGTTGACTTATCTGTATATATATGCATACATACATTCGTATGTGTTTATGCATATATTGTTGACCATTGTTCGAGTTATGTGTTGTGTTTGCACATGTTTGTATATGCAGACGCTTGAGCATTTCTTTGTTGTTCACTGCCACTTTGGTTTTTGCATATACATATATATGCAGACACTTAAGCATATTTTTTTGTTGTTGTTTCATTTCAACTTTTGTTCTGCATATTTAATATGCAGATAATTGGGAATTTTGTTGTTTCCTTACAACTTTTGTTCTGCATGTTTTATATGCAGATAATTGGGAATTTTGTTGTTTCATTACAACTTTTGTTTGCATATTTAATATGCAGACACTTGTACATATTCTGTTGTCACTGTTGCAGTTTTGCCGTTTGGTTTGTAAGTCATTGTTGCACTTATACTTGTTTCTTGTAGCATTTGGGTTTCACTGACCATCATGTGAATGCTGGCATATTTGTACGGTCAGGTCCATATTGCATTTGCACTTGGGTACACATTTGAAACTGATACATTGCATTATTCATTTGCAGTAAACATTCTCTATTACTCTGATTATGATGCAGTGTTCATATATGGTTATTTAAAATCCATTTCATTGTCGGGGCTGTGACACTTGTTGTTGCTGCACTTACTCTACCACCATTCATTTCGAGTATGTGATGTCCTGTCCAGTTTCACAATTGCATAACTGTTGTATCTTTTAGAGTTTGGTCTTGAGTTTGAGATGCTGTGCAGAGCCTTGCTCATTTCTTGCCAGTACATTCATGTGTACATCACTTGTTGTTGTACATGTGTTTGGTTCACAACTCTGTGCAGTGTATTCTTCATGTGTATATTTTTGGAGCTTGCACTGTTTGTTTTACAGTTGCATGATTATATGCATTTCTTTGGACTGTTAATCTTCGGGTTGTAATTTTTGATTCATTTTGTTTGTAGTAGTGTTGATTCACGATTGTCGTAACTTGACCTCTGTAGCCTCGTTTTGCTGATTTACATTTGGTGTTGTGATGATTTATACACTGTTGTGGCGAGGCAGTACAGGCGTGCGTGTACTGCAGCCGCACAGGTTTAACATTTTAAAGTGGCATGGCAGTGCACGCAAGCGTGAACTGCAGCCACACGGTATTGAGTTTTTGGGTACGACAGCACTATAGTGGCAAGGCAGTGCACGCAAGCGTGAACTGCAGCCACATGGTATGGCGTGTATGATATTCTATTTGTTTTGACTTATGGATCTTTTTGCGTATTCCATATTCCATAGTGGCGAGGCAGTGCACGCGTGCGTGAACTGCAGCCCTACTTGAATTAATATTTTAATCGATATTTCAATGGTTTGAACTGTTTTGTTTATTCAATTCAATATTCTGAATTGCATTCTGATTTGGTTTAATTACTGTCGTCTATTCATTATTTAATTATTATTGCTTCTGTGCACTAATAAATGAGTTTGAATTAGACTGACCCGAGTATTATTTTCTTTTGAATCTAATACTCGGGTCAGACCGAGTATTTCAGGTTGTAGATATTCTGCTTTGGGTTGCTGCTAGAGCTATGAAGTTCTTTCATATCTTTTGGAGTAGTCGTCATTTGTAGTAGCCTGTATTATTGTATAGGAAGATATGTATTCATGTATATTATATGCGTTAATGTACTTGTATATGTAACTTCCTGAATCGACTGTTGTAGTTGTATCACATGTACCGTGTCAAATGTATTGTAACTGACATCAGTTATTATATATGTATATGAGATTTTCTGTTTCATCTGTGTTCCGCATTTTTATTCTCTGTGTTATTATTTTATATTTTGTCCTAGACTATTATAGCCACCGTGTAGTAGCTTTGAGTTTGCATCGGCATGTCGGATTTCCTCCTGAAATGAAATGCATGTTTTTACTATCTGACATATCGGTGCTCGCACAAAGCAATTACACGGATGGTCGCTCCTCAACAGCCTTATTCTCCGTGCTAGTTGACAGCACTACACCGTAGTGTTCTTGGCTAGCGTGGGTATAGAGGTGGGGCGTCACAGCTTGGTATCAGAGCCTGGGGTTTAGAACAAATATAAAACATAACTTAGATAGTACATGTGTTACAACTATTTGTCGATGTTTTATTTCACATCTTTATCTTAAGATCATCTTTGATTTGTTAGGAATGAATTCCTAACGCTTATTCGTGAGCATTGCTGCTATTCTCTGTCGCACTTGCTCACTTGAGTTTACACTTCTAAGTATCAGTGTATATATGCTCTATCAAGTTGCATATTGCTGCAACTAGTACCCACTTCGATTTGAACTCGCATTGTTTATTCGAACTGCTATATATAGGCATTCTTATCTCTGATTCGTGTACTTAATGCAGTCTCCATACAATTGGGTTTTGGGTATCAATCTTTGAGACAAATTGCATTCCAATTGTCGACTCTGTCTGTTTATCCATGGTTTGTTGGTTTTCATGTGCCTCTCTCTGATAGTTTTAAAATTTCTTTGGTATAAAAGAAATTGTCTTGGACTTTGCCTTGTCGATATCGTCGTTGACTTGACTTTTACTTTTGTTAAAGTCATTTAAGCATTTATGCTCGTTCTGCTTTGTTTTTCCAATTGTTGATCGATTCTTCTTTTCCGATTAGTTGTTATCACCTTTGTCGACTTTGAAAACTTCTATTTTTGGAATTTTTGGATATTCCTACTTTGATCGATTTAGAATCGAATTATTTGGATTTTATTCACATCTTCGAATGTGAATTTTAGTGAATTGATTTGGTTTCCAAATTTAATCGATTTTTGATTATTTCTCGATTTGTTGCTATCATTTATTAGCAACTTTGATGACCATTTCTTCGGAATTTTTGTGAACATACCCTTCGATGAATTCGGTATCGATTTCTTTGGATTCTATTCACGTCTTCGTATGTGAATTCTTGTGATTGATTGTTTCTGCAATCATTTTTGTGATTTGTCATTTTAAAAATATAAATGTTTCAATACTAGTAGTAAATATCAAAACTCTTTTATCAAAATGTTTTCAACTCTATTTTCAATACCAAACTCGTTTTTGAAACTGTTTTCCAATCTATTAGTATATACAAATCTTTATTTCACTCGTATGAGAAATCTAATTAAACGGCTTAGTAAAACAAGTGGTATGAAACGCTTGCGTTTACTTCGTCGGTTAATTGTTGGACTTGTTCGATTGAACCTCTAGTGACAAATTTTATTAGTGAAGATTTACAGTTTGTTCGTAAATATTTAAGTTAAGTAAGTGGTTATGGGACATGATGCTAAACTTTTACATTTACTGACTTAGTGTAATTGACACTTCTCGTTGATCATGACGATCATTTTTACGGTTAGACTAGGCCTCATCGGTGTGATTTCGTCTCACACATATCTCTTGGGCTTTGAGGATTGTCTAGACACCACTTGTGTGATTTCATTCACACATACTTTTCTTTTGATTGTGAGGTTAGACTAGACACCACTTGTGTGATTCCACTCACACATACCTCTTTTGATTTTTTTGGTTAGTCTGGACCTCAATCTGTGTGATTTCGACTCACACATGTGGGGTAGCGCCCCACGGTCTTCGGGCCATTCGTGTGTCAAAATTAATGGCTTGCAACCATGAGATAGCGTCTCGTTATGCGTTGCACGTGTTGATGATTTTTCATGCTCGCGGGTAGGTGAGATTCCGTGCTTCCGTTCTCGCTTTGCGTTGCACGTGTTGATGATTTTTCATGCTCGCGTGTAGGTGAGATTCCGTGCTCCCGTTCTCGCTTTGCGTTGCCCGTGTTGGTGATTTTCATGCTCACGTGTAGGTGAGATTCCGTGCTCCCGTTCTCGCTTTGCGTTGCACGTGTTGATGATTTTTCATGCTCGCGGGTAGGTGAGATTCCGTGCTCCCGTTCTCGCTTTGCGTTGCACGTGTTGATGATTTTTCATGCTCGCGTGTAGGTGAGATTCTGTGCTCCCGTTCTCGCTTTGCGTTGCCCGTGTTGGTGATTTTCATGCTCACGTGTAGGTGAGATTCTGTGCTTCCGTTCTCGCTTTGCATTGCACGTGTTGGTGAGTTTTCATGCTCGCATGTAGGTGAGTTTTTGAGCTCCCGTTCTCGTTATGCGTTACATGTGTTGATGAATTTTCATGCTCGCGTGTTGGTGAGTTTCCATACTCTCCTTTGAGTTTTCATACTCTGTTCGAGTTTTCATACTCCGTTTGAGTTTTCATACTCTGTTCGAGTTTTCATACTCCGTTTGAGTTTTCATACTCTGTTCGAGTTTTCATACTCCGTTTGAGTTTTCATACTCTGTTCGAGTTTTCATACTCCGTTTGAGTTTTCATACTCCGTTTGAGTTTTCATACTCCGTTTGAGTTTTCATACTCCGTTAGAGTTTCCATACTCCGTTCGAGTTTTCATACTCGCGTTCGAGTTTTCATACTCGCTTTCGAGTTTTCATACTCTGTTTGAGTTTTCATACTCTCCTTCGAGTTTTCATACTCTGTTCGAGTTTTCATACTCCGTTTGAGTTTTCATACTCTGTTCGAGTTTTCATACTCCGTTTGAGTTTTCATACTCTGTTCGAGTTTTCATACTCCGTTTGAGTTTTCAAACTCTCCTTCGAGTTTTCATACTCGCGTTCGAGTTTTCATACTCCGGTTCGAGTTTTCATACTCGCGTTCGAGTTTTCATACTCCGGTTCGAGTTTTCACACTCGCGTTCGAGTTTTCATACTCCGGTTTGAGTTTTCACACTCGCGTTCGAGTTTTCATACTCCGATTTGAGTTTTCATACTCCGGTTCGAGTTTTCATACTCTCATCTTGTGATTTCTGGATTTCTTGTGTAGATTCCTAGAATTTGTGCTTCACCAATTTTCGTGATCTCAATTGATAAGTTTTATCAATTTTTGTGCATTGGTGAACTCGTGTGTTATTGACTTGTTATGAATACAAGTTTAGGGTATGATACCCCTTTCTATCTTTGAGAAGATTATTGTGACACTTTTGATGAATGAAAATCCACTTATCGAAGTTGCTTCTGATGTCGTTGTTTTAATCACGTGTTTTAAAAGCTGTTTCAAAATATAAATCAAAATTGTTTTCAAAATTTTTACGATTTGCGCTTTCAAAAGAATGAGGAAGCGATTTAAACGTTTCAGAAAAATCGAGGACTATGACCCTTTTCTTTTACTGATTCGCTTAATTCCGGACTTGTCCGTTTGAGAACGTAAAATGTTATTTATTTAAAATACACAATTATGCACTTTCAAGGAAATGATGAAGTGAATTAAACGATTTAGTAAAACTCGTGGTTATGGGTCATGTGCGTTTGCTATTTCGGTTAATTTCGGACTCGTTAATTGAAAAATTTGTGATTTCTGATTATCGTTTGTGATAATCAGATATTTGCTGTTTCTAATTATCGTTTGTGATAATTAGATATTTGAGGTTTAATTATCGATTGTGATAATTAAACATTTGTGATTTGAGATTTGATTATCAATTGTGATAATTAAATATTTGTGGTTTGAGATTGACTTTCGATGTTGATAATCGAATATCTGTTGATTTGATTATCGTTTTTGATAATCGAATACTTGTTGATTTGATTATCGTTTTTGATAATCGAATATTTGTGATTTGAGATTTCTGAATTATCTATTGATAATTAGATTTTTGTTGAGAATTTGTGAATTTCTTTTATGAAATTAAAAGATTTCTTTGGCGTTTATATTGTACTACGCCGGTGTACCGACTCAATTTTCTGTTATTCATGACGTTTCCTACGTCTTCTGGTTCCGGAAATGCCTTATGGATTTCCGATCCTTATTCTTGAGCAACCTTATATTCACATCATTGCTTCAGGGGTGTAGCACCTTCGAAATAAAAATGTTTCTCTTTGTGGAGATTCTCAATGGTTCTCAAATTCTATGGATTTCTCTTTGGAATCCAGGGAATTCATCGAGCAAACACGATCAGGCTTTCTCTGTCATGCTCTATATGGTGAACTTCTTATTTTCAAATTTCGTCATTTTATGATGACATGCTTTTATGGTTGTTACCTTTTGTCCATTTATCTCTTATGATTGCGAGGACGCAATTTCTTTAAGGAGGGGAGTCTGTAACAACCCGGTATTTGCATCGTTTAATAATTGACATTTAGACGACTAATATTGTTGCAAATTTCTATTTGAATTTTAATCGAGTCGAAATCCTTTCAAAAATTTGGTTAAGTTTAATGGGCTTTAAAAAAAAAATGATGATCGGCCCACTTTCCTTTTGTGCTGTGTTAACAATCAAATAACCCGCCCCTTTACCATTTTTATTTTTTTTATTTCGTTCGTAACCCTAATACCCTCAAAAGAAATTTAATGGCGGCTCCTTTTCGTTTGTCGTTCGTCTTCCTTCGCTTGCTCGTGGCTGCGTCGATCGATGATCTCGTGCTCGGCTTCCCCTAAATTCGTCGACATGGTGAGTGTTTCACTCACATCTAATTCCTATCTCGAGTTTATTAGTGTTCGAATTCGATGATTTTCGTTCGTATTTGAATGTTGAATTCGTCCCTTGATTTGTCGGTCATTCGACTATGTGGGAGATTGATGTTTTACTGAATTGGTTACGTTCCGTGTTTTGATGATTGTCGTGATGGTTTTGAGTTGTCTCGAGCATTTGTGTTTTGTTGATTTGGGTTGCATTTTATAAATGGGCATCGGCTTTAACTTTGATTTATGTCCCATTGCTTTGGCATGGTTATTCGAGAGCATACTCGCCTTCGACTATGTATTTACTTAGAGTATGGACTTCGGTCAATGCTTGAACTATTTTGATTTCGGCAGTGATTTTTTTGTGTTGTTTTTCTTTGGGTTCGACACTGTCTTGGTGGCTTGAATCGAGCTACCTATGTTTCTTGCTTATGCAGATGCTTTTCCATTTTTATGTAGATATGTATGCGTATTTATATATATATATGCGTACATGCCTTCTTGTAATTGTATTGCCGAACTGTTGTTTCTTGATTTTTGAACTTGTTTGATTTATTGACTTCGGCATCACTTTGAGTTGTCGTTGGCCTTCATGTGCCCCTGACTTTTGCCATGCTGTTCATTGATTTAGTTTTAGCTTGCACATATTTGTAAATAAGTCGTGTTTGGGCTTGAACTATTTCATGTTGGCTTTGGTTTTGGCCTTTCTGCTATGTAGGCTCAGGCAATTGTATTCTCGGTCTTTTTGTGGTAGCTGCTTTTGTTGGCTATACTTAATTATTTGAGCTTGCATTTGTTAGTTATGTCGTACTTCACTATGGTTTGGTTGACTTATCTGTATATATATGCATACATACATTCGTATGTGTTTATGCATATATTGTTGACCATTGTTCGAGTTATGTGTTGTGTTTGCACATGTTTGTATATGCAGACGCTTGAGCATTTCTTTGTTGTTCACTGCCACTTTGGTTTTTGCATATACATATATATGCAGACACTTAAGCATATTTTTTTGTTGTTGTTTCATTTCAACTTTTGTTCTGCATATTTAATATGCAGATAATTGGGAATTTTGTTGTTTCCTTACAACTTTTGTTCTGCATGTTTTATATGCAGATAATTGGGAATTTTGTTGTTTCATTACAACTTTTGTTTGCATATTTAATATGCAGACACTTGTACATATTCTGTTGTCACTGTTGCAGTTTTGCCGTTTGGTTTGTAAGTCATTGTTGCACTTATACTTGTTTCTTGTAGCATTTGGGTTTCACTGACCATCATGTGAATGCTGGCATATTTGTATGGTCAGGTCCATATTGCATTTGCACTTGGGTACACATTTGAAACTGATACATTGCATTATTCATTTGCAGTAAACATTCTCTATTACTCTGATTATGATGCAGTGTTCATATATGGTTATTTAAAATCCATTTCATTGTCGGGGCTGTGACACTTGTTGTTGCTGCACTTACTCTACCACCATTCATTTCGAGTATGTGATGTCCTGTCCAGTTTCACAGTTGCATAACTGTTGTATCTTTTAGAGTTTGGTCTTGAGTTTGAGATGCTGTGCAGAGCCTTGCTCATTTCTTGCCAGTACATTCATGTGTACATCACTTGTTGTTGTACATGTGTTTGGTTCACAACTCTGTGCAGTGTATTCTTCACGTGTATATTTTTGGAGCTTGCACTGTTTGTTTTACAGTTGCATGATTATATGCATTTCTTTGGACTATTAATCTTCGGGTTGTAATTTTTGATTCATTTTGTTTGTAGTAGTGTTGAGTCACGATTGTCGTAACTTGACCTCTGTAGCCTCGTTTTGCTGATTTACATTTGGTGTTGTGATGATTTATACACTGTTGTGGCGAGGCAGTACAGGCGTGCGTGTACTGCAGCCGCACAGGTTTAACATTTTAAAGTGGCATGGCAGTGCACGCAAGCGTGAACTGCAGTCACACGGTATTGAGTTTTTGGGTACGACAGCACTATAGTGGCAAGGCAGTGCACGCAAGCGTGAACTGCAGCCACATGGGATGGCGTGTATGATATTCTATTTGTTTTGACTTATGGATCTTTTTGCGTATTCCATATTCCATAGTGGCGAGGCAGTGCACGCGTGCGTGAACTGCAGCCCTACTTGAATTAATATTTTAATCGATATTTCAATGGTTTGAACTGTTTTGTTTATTCAATTCAGTATTCTGAATTGCATTCTGATTTGGTTTAATTACTGTCGTCTATTCATTATTTAATTATTATTGCTTCTGTGCACTAATAAATGAGTTTGAATTAGACTGACCCGAGTATTATTTTCTTTTGAATCTAATACTCGGGTCAGACCGAGTATTTCAGGTTGTAGATATTCTGCTTTGGGTTGCTGCTAGAGCTATGAAGTTCTTTCATATCTTTTGGAGTAGTCGTCATTTGTAGTAGCCTGTATTATTGTATAGGAAGATATGTATTCATGTATATTATATGCGTTAATGTACTTGTATATGTAACTTCCTGAATCGACTGTTGTAGTTGTATCACATGTACCGTGTCAAATGTATTGTAACTGACATCAGTTATTATATATGTATATGAGATTTTCTGTTTCATCTGTGTTCCGCATTTTTATTCTCTGTGTTATTATTTTATATTTTGTCCTAGACTATTATAGCCACCGTGTAGTAGCTTTGAGTTTGCATCGGCATGTCGGATTTCCTCCTGAAATGAAATGCATGTTTTTACTATCTGACATATCGGTGCTCGCACAAAGCAATTACACGGATGGTCGCTCCTCAACAGCCTTATTCTCCGTGCTAGTTGACAGCACTACACCGTAGTGTTCTTGGCTAGCGTGGGTATAGAGGTGGGGCGTCACAAAAGCATCGACTTCTTACATTAAGTTAAAGAAGGGAATGAGTATTGCGGAGGATGGAGTCTTTGGATCTGGTGTGTCTATTGTTAATGGCATGGAGTTCACCACAATATGTAAAGGTTGTACAAAGCAGACAGAGAAATCTCCTAAAAGGACCTTCCTTGTTATGAGGAATGAGTTTACTAATTTCTATTTGACAAAAAAAAAAATTCGTTTACTTTTATACATTGTACCAAAAACAAGTGTTAGTCTTCTAACACAAGTATTATACACATATCTCAAACGTTATTTTCTATTCTATGTGCTATGCCATTTCTTTCATATATGAGATTTTCTATGTTATACGCAATGCAACATGCTAATAAGTTGAGTTCAATAAGCTAATGGTGCATATATGTCATACCAACCAACACGATTACTGGTGACATAAGAACAAGATCATTCAAATACATTTTTAATTTGAAGCCATTAAACTGTGTAACCTGCCTATTGCCAGATTATTAACCACTAAGAAAAGCTAGCTGTAAATTTTTATTTCCAAACGATTTGAATATATATCATTACACCAATAAAAATCATATGTTAGCAAAACATAAAATCAGTTTATATATTAAAAAAAGTGCATAGTACTTATTCTGGATTTATCTTAAATAGTTAACCATCAGAAACAACTATTGATATCATGGATTTTTGTGCATTGCAGAGGCAAAGTTATTCCTTCATAATGCTCAGATAAGCCATAAATATTAATGATGCTCTAGATATTTTTGGTATAAAAATACTAACTAGAATTCATGCTAGTAAAAGTCTAGCCGGAATTCATGCTTAAGATCATTTTACCTACAAGTAATATAGTATGCACAACATCTCCTTATTTAATATTTTTATATATCGGACTATCCATGCTACTCAACAACTGCATAACATGCACTTGTTTGTAACAAACTTTTATTCCTAAACTATGAAAGCATGGACAAGCGATACAAACTAGCATTCCTTTGGAGTTTTTTTGCCTACACTGCTCTTAGGATGGAATTACTTCTTTTTGTATTCTACATATATTTGCTTAATTTCTAGATTGTGATACATGCTACCTTAGATCATGTAGTTATTGAGCACATATTGGTTCATTTTTTATAATATTGGATGTATAAACTATAAAGCCTTTGTAAATTCATAGCTCGATTTAAACTACACCAACGGAAATAATAAAATTCAAGAGGGAGCATAAGCTATCAAATTCCTAATTGTTATAACTGTCATATTAGAAGTATAAATTACCAAATCATCATCCATATCTTAATGGCCATTGATACCATGGTGCCCATAATGGCAATTTAAACAGCCATTCGCATGTTGTGGTGGTAGAATGAAGCGATGGTTGGACTGATGCTGGTGATGTCGATCTAGGGTTAAGCTTGGTATTTGGGGATATTGGGTGTCAAAATTACAGAATGAAAATGAATAAAGGAACAACTAAAGTATGAACAAGAGAAATGAGATTAGATTTGAAGAATCGGGACAAAGAATGAAATGCAGTAGAATTTGGTGAAGAAGATAGTTGATATTCTTTTGAATGAGTTATGAGAGTAAGAAGGAAAGGTGGCTAAAAAGAATTTTAATTACCCGCATTAAAATTTAGCTCTATCATATAAATGTCAACGTTTGTTGATTAATATTACTCTTTTAAAATACTATCAACTGCATTTGATGTTGAAATGCTAACAAAAGTTGCTGTTGAAAGTGAATTTTGTTATAGTGAAAGTTATTTTAATTTTAATATATGTGTAAAATTTAGATTTTTAAAATTATACGTTTTTGAAATTTTAAAATTATAAGTTAAGTTTGAAAATGTAAATTATAAAATTTTACGTATAACTTTATTATTTATTAAATATATAAAATAAGATATATTTAATAAAAAGGTTTAATTTGATTTAATAAAAACTTAATTTAATTAATATATATAATATGTTTTAAATGTTTATTTAAATTTATATTAAAATTTTGAGAATAGATTTTTTTTATTAACTTTAATTAATAAAAGTGGGAAAGATAAATTGAAATTAATTTGTAATTTATTTTGTTTAAGAATTGTATTTAAATAGCAATTGAATTGAACTTATTCGTCTTGAGATTTTAAAGGTATGATTTTATAACTTGATTTAATTAAAGTTGATTAAACGAATTGTTTCAAACTTTAGTAAAATTAAACATTTAATTTTGATTTAAATTGGTAATTTAAAATAATATTTAAATGCTTATAAAAATTTATTAGGTAAATATTTGAGAATTAAATACAATTGAAGTTAAATATTTAATTATGATTTTATTTAAATTTGTAATTTGAGCTTTTATTTAAATTTTATTAAAATGATTAAGTGAATATTTTCAAATTTAAATAAAATTAAACTTGAATTTTGTAACGACCCGCTATTTTGGACCATTCAAATCGACAATAAAACCATACATATCCGACTTGAAAATTCAAAATACCGAATTGTTAATTAAAATTTGGCATAACTTAAAATATACAATAAATCAATCAATCACAGATCATAGGGTAATATGATGCAGCGGAATAGATAAAGAATAGTAGTTCCTGAAGCTACTATATACATCAGAGTTAGAAATAAAATACAACGGAATAGTTCAAATTTAGTGAAGTCTCCAATGCAATAGATGACTTCTCTTAACCAAACAACTGGATGACTGAAAGGATGGATAGCTGGATCTTCAAGCAAAGCTCCAACTTCGAAGGTGAGTCTCAAATGCTGTATCACTCAGTCTGACCTGAGCGTAAAGCAAAACATAAAACACTCGAGTCAGGATTAACATTCTTATATATATAAATTTAACTCAAGTGAAATATCAACTGAAATATAATTTACTTAAAGGATGTTTGGGATAATCATCCTCTAAGGATCCATGGAACTATCTACACTGTAGAAATATACACTATAACAACATGGTCATTCAAATTAATTTATACTTCAAAACCAGAGTATTATTTCCATTTCATATATATATATATATATATCCAAATTTTATCATTTTCAAAGTTACGATTAAAATCAACTCAATTTCCAAATTCAAATTTAATTAACTATCAATTCGACAAATTTCAATTAAATTCAGTTTCTAATAAATAATTGCAAATTATATCGATTTCCAATGCAGATATAAATCAAAAAATAAACCATTTAAATTCCAATGTATTTAAAAGCCTTAATATTCACATTTTCAAAGCTAAATTTAATATTTTCATATATCTTGATTTAACTTCATTATAATTTAGTCTTGAAATATTCCCTCATTTATCCAATATCATTTAAGTAACCTTAAATTACGTCTTACTAAGTATTTCCTTTAATTTATTTTAACATGGAATATTCATTAAGTCACTTAAATCCAAAAAAATCTAGTTAAAATCGTATCTTTAAATTTAAATTTCAATAGTTCCAAATCGGTGTTTATTTACTAAAATTCTTAATTACATATATTTTCAAATACATTTAAATTAATCTTCCCAGCATTAACTTATTCAAATTATTACCAAAACTATAAATTTAATAAGTACTTGAGCATATTATATGTATTAAATCAATATCCATTTAATTTAATATTATTATTAAATCTATATATTATATTTCCATTTATATATAATATTTAAGAATCAATATTTATTAAAACCTTATATTTCTTTCCCAAACCAAAGAAATTATTTCAAATTATTTATATATGGACCAAGGGTTTTTGTATATAATTTCTTATCCTATGGTCAAGTGATACGGATATTTATCATTTCAATTCGTAACTTATATATATATATATATATATATATATATATATATATATATATATATCTTTTCTACCCGTAATCCCGATTAATTTCAATGAAAATCGCTTAGGTCTATCCTTTCAACCCATAACGATTTTCTCCTATTCTAAAGTCCGTTCGGGTATGTAACATTTCAACCCATAGTGAATTATATACTAACAGGGAACTTGCAGAGTGATAACAGATATGACAATAATAATAACAGGCATATATATTCAATAACAATATAATATGAACAATAGGATATGGTGTCATATCCCATAGGTGAACAATTACATATAAATGCATATCATATATATAGCAATTTAAAAAAAATTAGCTGTTAAATTTTAGCAACATATTTTAATTGTCGTTCTAATTGAAATCAAATTTAATAAATAAAAGAACGTTAATCGTGAGTGATTGCTCACCTTCGAGGTTAGAGATGAACGAGAATGAGAGGAGTTACGAATCCAAGCACGAATTCCAAAGTAAATCAGGATTTGTACAATTTGACAAGCAAAGCTGATAGATATGAATCGATGAGAATGAATAAATTAGCTCGATATAAATGAAATACATACACACACACACACACACACACACATATATATATAAACTTTCAAAAATCCATTAAAAACATATATTTCAAATTTATATCAAATTCAAACACAAATTAAATTAAATTATATATATACATTTATGTATTTATAAATCTTTGTTTTTAAATAAAACCACATTTAAGTCACATATCTGCGTAGTATAAATTGAAATAAATGAATATATACTTATAATCAAATACGTAAACAACCTATATAGCCATTCTATGCAAATCTATATAAAAATCAGTAACAAATTTTAAAACATGTACATATTAAAATCTATGTATATACAATACTGTACACAGTATATAAAATACATAAACTAGCATTTGTACCTTTATATCAACAGACATATTAAAGAATAACATATCAAACTTATGTAAACTTTATATATACACAAAATGTCATTTCTACTAACATATATACACTGTCAAACTCATATATTACTAACATTTTACATCGGAAAACTGACATAAATCATTTATACCAAAAATCTTTTTTTTTCATGACATATTTTATAAACATAACATACCAAGCTGTTAACAAAACATATTTTGTATAAATATATACTCTGCCAAAATATATAATAATACTATAAAAGCTATATATTTTATATGCATAAACCATATAGCCTGCATATACCTAACACAAAAAACTAATATATATAATAATTTGTACAAGATAAAATTATCCAACTATGCAGAAATCATATATACATACGAAATAATAAATATGTGTTATGAAAATCTATTTCAAACTTATTAATAAAAACTTAAAATAACCAAGCAGATTATATATATACGCTCTAAACCACTCACCAGGATACTTGAAATCTTGTATAAAATAAAATATACATATAAATCTATTGTTTTAACAAACCTTTCGTATGCTTGAATAAATATAAAGCTGCAAGTATAAGAAAAATATATAATATATAAAGAACTACTTACATATAAAGAATGAAAGAAGAGAGGAAACAGTTGTGGGTGGTCGACCATGCGGTGAAGGCATGGAGCAAAGAGGAATAAGGGGAAGAGTTTTTCCAGAGAATGAAAAGAAGAAGGAGAGATATGCTTATCATAGGCAATATATATATGCGTTGTTCTTATATTATTTTTTTGAAAGATTGAATGCTGGTGAACAGAGGAAATAAATTAAAACTAATATGTATAAAGATTGAATGATAGTGAATAGAGGAAATAAATTAGAATAAATATGTCTAAAGATTTAATGCTGGTGAATAGAGGAAATAAATTAAAACAAATATGTATAAATTTTGAAAGCTGGTGAATAGAGGAAATAAATTAAAACAAATATGTATAAAGATTGAATGTTGGTGAATAGAGGAAATAAATTAAAATATGTATAAAGTTTGAATGCTAGTGAATAGAAGAAATAAATTAAAATATGTATAACGATTGAATGCTGGTGAATAGAGGAAATAAATTAAAATATGTATAAATATTGAATGCTGGTGAATAGAGGAAACAAATTAAAATATGTATAAAGATTAAATGTTGGTGAATAGAGGAAATAAATTAAAACAAATATGTATAAAGATTGAATGTTGGTGAATAGAGGAAATAAATTAAAAAAAATGTATAAAATTGAATGCTAGTGAATAGAGGAAATAAATTAAAACAAATATGTATAAAGGTTGAATGTTCGTGAATAGAGGAAATAAATTAAAACAAATATGTATAAAGATTGAATGCTGGTGAATAGAGGAAATAAATTAAAACAAATATGTATAAAGATTGAATGATGGTGAATAGAGGAAATAATGTAAAATATGTATAAAGATTGAATGCTGGTGAATAGAGGAAATAAATTAAAATATGTATAAAGTTTGAATGCTAGTGAATAGAGGAAATAAATTAAAGTATGTATAAAGATTGAATGCTGGTGAATAGAGGAAACAATGTAAAATATGTAAAAAGTTTAAATGCTGGTAAATAGAGGAAATAAATTAAAATATGTATAAAGTTTGAATGCTAGTGAATAGAGGAAATAATGTAAAATATGTATAAAGATTGAATTTTGGCGAATAGTGGAAATAATGTAAAATAGGAATAAAGATTGAATGGTGGTGAATAGATGAAATAATTAAAATATGTATAAAGATTGAATGTTGGTGAATAGAGGAAATAATGTAAAATATGTATAAAGATTGAATGTTGGTGAATAGAGGAAATAAATTAAAACAAATATGTATAAAGATTGAATGCTTGTGAATAGAGGAAATAATGTAAAATATGTATAAAGTTTGAATGCTGGTAAATAGAGGAAATAAATTAAAATATGTATAAAGTTTGAATGCTAGTGAATAGAGGAAATAATGTAAAATATGTATAAAGATTGAATGTTGGTGAATTGAGGAAAAAATGCAAAATATGTATAAAGATTGAATGCTGGTGAATAGAGGAAATAATGTAAAATATGTATAAAGATTGAATGTTGGTGAATAGAGGAAATAAATTAAAATTTCACAAAGTTCAATTAATTTATTAAATAAAATCACTAAAATTTTGGGTCGTTACACTCTCCCCTACTCAAAACTTTTCCTCCCCGAAAAGAAAGTAGATAGGAGAATAGAACAACTAGAAGTAAAGGTAAATTGAAAGTCAAGGTTAAATAATTAATTTAAAACTATTTAAATTTTACTTCAAATATTCATTTGAAAACTTCATTTGCGATTCAGTTATCTTTAATACTTTAAAATTTTCAAAACTCATTTGAATTTAATACGTTTAACTAACACCTTTATACATATATGAAAGCTATTTGAAAACAATTATTTGCATCACTAGTTATATTTACAAAGAAGCTATTGAAAACATTAAATCCATAATTCATAAATTGATAAATTTGTCTTTAGATATTTTTCAAACATTATTAATAAATCATTCACTTTAAATATGTTTCATTTAATTAATAACTTCAAAAATATTTATAACACTAAAATTTTCTATTAAACAATGCAGTATACAAATAAGCAATATTTACAAGATTATATTCAAAAAGGAAAGAAGGTGGATTTGAAAAAACAGAATCAAGGTGAACAACTAAAGCTGAGAAGATAAGGTCGATTTAAAGAATAAAATCGGGCACGAATCGTAAATTTCAAACCATAAGAGTTTCAATTTCAAATATTAACACAAAATTTCTGTGACGACCCAACTTCCAGACTCCAGGAAATTGCATCGCTAATAAGAAAGAAAGGGATAGAAGAAGAAAAGAAAGAGAAAGAAGAACACAAACAACATCAGAATCTCACAGCGGAACGAATCAAATATAATATATCACATAATACTTTACATAGTATCATATACATCAGAGTTTTACAGCCAATACAACAAATACTAGACAGTTATAAACACCTGTTTAGTTATACAACTCTAAACAGTACAAGATACAACTCAGAGAGACGACTCAGAGATACCAACACAGCGGAAAATAGATAACTACAACGCAGAAGCCTCCTGCTCCATTTGCTCCTCCATAACTCGTCAAAGCAATCCTGAATCACTTGACTACTCATACATAATATGAGTACCCAAGAGTTTAATAAAACAGAAAATAAACACTCGGGTCAGACAGGGGTCTGGTGTGAGTAAATAGTTTAAAAGTTGCTTAACTTTAGAAAATCCTTTGAAAACAAAAGGTATCACGTAAGACTTCCCACACATAAACATGGAAAAGTTTTTACCTTACGCTAACCAAAACATTTGATAGGAAATCCAGTGATATTATAATAGTGTCTAGGGTTTTCAAAATAAAATACAGAAATAGCTGGAATGCTTGCATCTCACGTTCCAACATAGTTGGGCACAATCAAAACCGTACAGGCACTTATTGGATTATGGATTCCATCAATGGCAGGGCTACTGGGGTACCGCCCGTCACAGTACGTGGCCTAGATCACCGTACCGAGGAGCCACCCTAACTCCCCTGCAACACAAGGCCGGAACCGTTCCTTACTGAACAGTCCCGAACAAGACCACCCCGACGGTTGGAGCTCAAAAACCGTCCACACAGCCGAAATATAAAGGGACCTCTAGACAGGGATGTATCTTGCCCTCCAGTGGGCGCGACCCACGAAGCCTTGCTGCACCTCCCCTGTTTTAGCCATTCCCGGTTGATGAGGCTTGAGGCTGCGATTACCTTTAAAGAACACATCTATCTTAGAATGCTCATCGTCCACCTGACGATGTTCTGAAAGCATTCAATCCATACAAGTTCGTTCCGGGTTCGAACGAAACCGAAGGCATTATCTCGTTACACTCGTATTGGAATCACCCTCAGAGTTAACGACAATAACCCTTGCACTCTAAACCACCATCTCGAATCTATAAGTACTATTCCGTCAAACTCATTACGGAATCACCCACAGAGTTATACTGACGTATAGCCCTTACACCTCGAGTCTTCACTTGCTCCACTTGGATTAACGACCTAACGTTTAATTGGAATCGATGTGGTTTTCGGATATCCAAATATGGAAACCCGATCCCGGTCTCACCGAAACCAAACGCCATTTTAATGTCCAAGTTATACTTAAGGGTTTTAAACAAATGACACATTTAATTTTTATCCATTTCACACAGATAGATAAACTACATATATCATCATAGCAGATAACCCATAACATTATCATAACAGATAATCATCACAACAGTCAAACATCACAACAACAATCATCACAACCAAATAATCCATCATACTATAACTAAGCATCCATATCCTATAGATACTACTCATCTCATTTCTGAGATCACAACATCCAAAGGTATATCAATATCATCCATAAGTAATGATATATTATCCATCATTTATAATTAATTTAAAATGAATTAAATTAATTACTTCTATCCTTAATTAATTTAAAATAAATTAAATTAATTACTCATCTATAAATCCTGCTTATAAATATATTGATTTATCAACCTAGTTAATTAATCATTAAGTATTAAACTTGATTAAACATCTCTGATTAATCATTCACTAATTACAATAAGTAATTAGTCTTAAATTAACTCCGTAAAATTAATTAACCTTATCATAAGTAATTAACATTTAATTACTTCATTAATTAACTATAATTAATTACATTTATCCTTAATTAATTACAATTAATTAATCACTTAATTAATTAATTAATACTTAATTAAACAATTCTTAATCACATCATTAATTATAATAATTAATGATCTCTAATTAATATTTAAATTAATTACTCAATTAAATTAATTACAATTATTAATCACCTTGATTAATATTTAAATCCAGTAATTAACTACCCTTAATTACTTCCTTAATAAATTAATTATCCACTAATTAATTATCTTTATTAATTAATCCTTGATTAATTACAAAAGTAATTATCCAAATTACTTTTAAGTAAATCACCTTTCCTTAATTACATTCCAGTAATTATTACTTCTCTAAGTAATCTTACTCCATAAATTACATTAAGTAATTATTAACATTTAATTATTAAATTATTTCTTAAATTAATTAAACTAAATTAATTAATCTAACAAAGCTCATTATCAGAATTAATTACAAAAAGTAATTAATCCCTTAATTACTTTCATAAAGTAATATACTTAACAAATTACAATTGATTTTCTTAAAATAATTAATCTAATTAATCCATAAAAATTAATTACATTAATTAATTATTAATTATCCTTAGATAATTAACAACATTTCATTAATTCCTTACTTAAGAATAATTACCTTAAATTAATTATTCATAAATCATCTTTAATTATAAATTAATTCAAGTTATTATTTAAAATCAAACAAATAAGTAAATTCTTAATTATTTCCCAAAATAATTTATTTACTTATTTATAACTTAATTAATATTCAAAATGTATTAAAATAATACATTCCTAAAATTTACTTCAACTTTCAATTTAAAGTTAACATATCATAATTTTATTTAATACTTAAAAGAAGAAATCTTTTAAATTTAAACCTTTGTTTGAAATCAAATTTATATTTGAATTCTACTTAATAACATTTTTGTTCAATATTAAAACTTTCAAACTGATTTGAATTCAAACAGATTTCAAACCCAAAACTGAAATCATATTTAATTTGATTTCAAACCCAATTTTAAATCTTGCATATCATTCAAATGTTTCATTTTGAATTCAAAGTATTCCTGAACCTAATTCAAATTCAAACCTGAATTTAAATCTTAATTTTAAACATTGAATTCCTTTAAAAAAAATTTAAAAAAAAGAACCAAAACTGTTTTTAATAAAAATCTGGATTTAAATCCTGAAAACTACCCTTACTGTTTTTTTTCAGATTTAAATTTAAATCTTCCTTAAATTTAAATTTATCATTTAAACTTTCTGAATTCAAAACTTACTTGAATTCAATTCAAACCTATACTTATTTTAAATCATTGCTTTTAAATTTTTAAAAGAACAAAACAGTTTAAACATAAAAACTGGTTTCAAGGAATCCTGAAACCTATATTACACTTGGTTTCAAATTTGAACTTAAACCTTATTTAAATTTAAATTCATCATTTATACTTTTTGAATTCAAATCTTACTTGAATTCAACTCAAACCTATACTTGAATTAAATCATAGCTTTTAAACACTTGAGTTTTCCCAGATTTCATCAAAAACAATACTCAGGTTTACACTGCACAACTAACCCGAGGCCATCACAAATTACTTCGGGTCAAAACCTCTCCCACTTCGAGTCAAAACAGGGACTGCACGGGAGAGACTTCGAGTCACCCAAAGCCTGCACATCACAACTTCACCAGAGTTAACCAAACCTGTCAACTCTCACTTCATCCTACTCCGGCCATTTCACGACCTCATCTCCATCCAATGCTCCACCTATACACCCACTGCAATACCCCAAATCCACAGACCACTCGAACTTCCACAAAGTTCAGGTAGTTCAAGACCTCTGCTTCTAAAACAGGAATTCAAACCTGAAGAAAACCCCACAGTCATCACCTTCATCTGATCACCTTTCCTCTATTCTCCCACTCTCTCCAGTCAACTTCCCACCTTCAGGAAGCAATCCAAGATCAAAAACCCTTTTCATGATTTGATATTCCCAGTTATACCAAAATTACAGCACAGACCTCAAATTTCTAACTCCTCAGAAGATATTAAAACTGATGCATGCTTCTATATCCATAGTTTAAAACATGTATCAAAGCTTTAACTTTGATTGAATAATTAAGAGATCAGATACCCAAAATTCCAAAATACCAAAACTGCACAGTCCTAAATCTCTAACAACACAGAAGTTTTTTTAAGACCTGAAACATGTTTTAATATCCATGTTTAACATGCATTAAGTCTTTAAACTTGATTGAATAAATTAAAGTTGTTTGATAATTTTACTTTTAGAAGCTATTGTGTACTGTTATTGATTTACACAACTAACAGTCTTTACTTTTTCTGAAATAAAATTACAAACCTAATCTATGCTAAACAACACCATATGTTTATACAATAATTTCTAACTAAAATTCAGACATAAAGATGTGGATTTGTATTAAATTTCAAGTAATAACAGAAGCATGATTTCAGAAACAATTAGCACCACTCTTTTCTGCATATTCAAGAAAATATGCAGGGTATTATCTCACAACAGTCAACAAATATATTCAAACATAATCACACTCAACAGTCAAGCATATATTCAACTCATGCACAAATAAAATTTTCAACAATTTATAGAAATTGAGGTAACTTACTAAAGAGAAGAACAAAACAGTCTTAATTTCTTCTGTTTAATTTGCTTGTTTAAAAGGCATTGTGTATTAAACATTAAATTTCTGCAAATTCTTGATAGCTTGGATTTTTTAAAAGTAGTAACTGTTTTTAAAACATTGATTTACTCACCTCAGAAAGAAAAGGCAGAGAGCAATTCATATGCAAGTCATCCCTGCAGCCTAAATTCCTTGCATGGATTGAATCAGAGCTTGCTCCTAGTTGAAAATGGTATTAACTTGATGCTTGCAGGACTTTGAATTTGCATTAGATGATGCCATGATGCTTCAGGCTTTGGAACTGCATGCTTCCCATTTCAACTTGCTTGCATTGATTTATTACAGATTGGAGAAGTTTGGTTTGTTGCAGATATTTGAACATGGTTTGCAGGTTTCAAAACATTGATTTGCAGATGTAATAAGGTCTTCATTTTGTAGAATATTGATTGTGGAATTAGAGTGAAGTAGGATTTTCTTTTTCAGGTTTGGGTTGTGAAATTTTTAGAGTGAAGATGATTTCCAGATTTTCTCAAATCTGAATTTTGATTTTTCATGGAAGATAAAATGTTTGAAACAAAAGACATGTTTTAAGTTTTATTCCAAAATTGATTTGTATTGCCACTTGTTAATTAAGTATGAAAATAAATTACAAGTGTCTACTTAAAAACATGAATGTTAAACACATGTAAGATTTAGATAATAGGATTAATTTATGTGTTTACAAATGTCTTTAGTTAAAGATAAAACCATTCTAATTTTAATTTAAGATGTTTATATATGTTTATATATAATTAGTCTTTACAAATGAATTATCCAAACATATACAAATATTTGTTTGAATATTTTAAGAATTATTTAAAACAAATTTCAAAAGAGAAACTTAAAAGAAAAGAACAAGTTGAATTTATTTTATTCAAGAGTTCCAAATTAACATATTATACTTAAATATAAATAAACTAAATTTATTTCAAAACGATTTTAAAATAAAACAAAATAAACTTTATTATAAAAATCAATTCTTAACTATATATATTTATAACAAAATATTTACTATAATTACTTTCTAAAAATACTAGATAGATTTATAAATTGACTTATGAAAAGTTCAATACTATTTTCAATTTAATATAAATCAATTCATAAATTATATAGCTATATATATATTATAAATTTGAAAAGATCCTTTATTAAATTTAAAATTAAAATCAAAACACCTATTTACAATGTATACACATATATACATTATAAATAAATATTTTTAAATCAACTTAGAAAGGAAATTTTATCATTTAAAATATTTTCAACATTTTAAAACAATAAGATTCTCAAATTAAATCATTATTATAAATTTTCAAAAGAATATTATTTATTAACAAAATAATTATAAATTTTCAAAAGAAAATTATGTTTGAATTGGATTATTAAATCAATATTTCACATTTTAAAATAATTATTAATGAAATTATTAAATAAATATTGCCCAAATTTCCGGGACATCACATTCCTCCCCCCTTAAAAGAATTTCGTCCCCGAAATTTAAAAGCAAAGGTAATTTAATAATCTCTTTAAAGATTTTACTTAACACAAGCATATATCAAACATATGCTAACAATCAAAACAACCAATTCAACCAATCAAACAAATCTAATTATCCAGACAAATTCTGGATAAGATTCTATCGAGTTTTCCCCAAGTATATATATACCGGGATACTCGCTCAAGAGAATCCAAACAATCAATACTAAGAAGCTCCAAAACTCCTATACAGCTATATCTACAACACAAGACAAGATATCAGACTGCAAACAAGTCTGACTCAACAACCAAAACTCCAGAACTGCTGGTTCCACATCCAGAGATAGATCATACACGTATTCCCTCAGAGATACGTGAAACTCATCGAATCCCAGTTATCCAAACTGGCAATCCAATCCTGTAGATCAATCACTTAACCCTTGAGAGAAAACAGAAAGGTCCAATCTCCTATCCACAAATCTTTCCTGTCGATCCTGGGCTGCCTTCAACTTCTAGATCAATCCAATCCATCACACAAACTCTACTACAGATAACAGAAGACTTCAGACAAACAACACTTATTCGGAAAACAGAACAGATGCAGAGGACATCCAAGTCTCCATATTAAAGTGAATTTCCCGTAGAAATCCTCTGATCCAAGACAAAACACAAATCCCCACATGAATCGGGTGTTCCTATTCTGGAATAGCTGCCACCATGCTTCCACTGCGCACTCTGATTTGAGAATGCTGTTGATGAACATAGGTACAAACTTGATCAATTTACCCCATAAACATTGTTCATCAAATCCCATAAAATCTCAAAAAACCAAGTCGAAACAGAACTCAATCTCCTGATGCGGATGCAAAACTTAACTCCTTTGAAGACATCCAGAAAATACCAAACCACTTTGATAACTCAAACATCTTCTAGAGATGCTTCAATCCAAACAAAGATTACTCGGAAAACTTCCGGATCATCGCAAATCACTTTTGCGATTCTACTCAGTTCAGATTGTTCTCTCTTCAACAATCAGAACAGCCAAAGCCTTCAAATCAAAAAAAAAACTAGTGGTCCGCCTTCAACCACAAACATCACACCCAGCTGATCTTCCAGAAGAAATGGACAAGCTTCACCATCTGCCTGGCCTACTGACAAAAGAATCACAGCGACTTCAGAACCAATGAAGAAACAGGCCACTCACGGCTGCTACTGCTGCCAAAAACTTTCTTACCAAAAACTCATCGAACCTCCAAGCTACACCAGCCACTTCCACAGAAGAGCCTTCAGAAGACAGATATCCCTCAGGAAACTCGACTCCAAACCAAGCACAAAACACTCTGCCAAACCGAGTCTCGAACTCAAATACAGACAGAACTCCTATCAAAGGTTGCCAAAATACCATTGCTGGCTTCAGTACTCCAAACTGATCCAGACTCAAGGAAATCCATTCACACGAGTGAAATCAAGCTTAACATCCAAAGATACACTCCGAATCATGAAAAGATTCTCCTTCAAAGATCAGAAAAATCCTTCACACCAAACTGCCAAACTACTCAAGATGCCCAACACTGCCCTAGCAGATCTCTTCCCAGCTCAAACACTCAGAACTCCAACCATTGGTAGTTGTGTTACACACACCACTACCCCATCTACCTTTATTACTTATATTGGAAAACCTGAACAGGTAACCCAACAGATAGGTAGAATTAAATATATTTATATTTAAAATTACAAGTACGCTCTCTCAAGAAAGACATCACTACAGAGCCTAGGTATTCACTCAACCTACTGCTCTGATACCACTTTGTGACGACCCAACTTCCAGACTCCAGGAAATTGCATCGCTAATAAGAAAGAAAGGGATAGAAGAAGAAAAGAAAGAGAAAGAAGAACACAAACAACATCAGAATCTCACAGCGGAACGAATCAAATATAATATATCACATAATACTTTACATAGTATCATATACATCAGAGTTTTACAGCCAATACAACAAATACTAGACAGTTATAAACACCTGTTTAGTTATACAACTCTAAACAGTACAAGATACAACTCAGAGAGACGACTCAGAGATACCAACACAGCGGAAAATAGATAACTACAACGCAGAAGCCTCCTGCTCCATTTGCTCCTCCATAACTCGTCAAAGCAATCCTGAATCACTTGACTACTCATACATAATATGAGTACCCAAGAGTTTAATAAAACAGAAAATAAACACTCGGGTCAGACAGGGGTCTGGTGTGAGTAAATAGTTTAAAAGTTGCTTAACTTTAGAAAATCCTTTGAAAACAAAAGGTATCACGTAAGACTTCCCACACATAAACATGGAAAAGTTTTTACCTTACGCTAACCAAAACATTTGATAGGAAATCCAGTGATATTATAATAGTGTCTAGGGTTTTCAAAATAAAATACAGAAATAGCTGGAATGCTTGCATCTCACGTTCCAACATAGTTGGGCACAATCAAAACCGTACAGGCACTTATTGGATTATGGATTCCATCAATGGCAGGGCTACTGGGGTACCGCCCGTCACAGTACGTGGCCTAGATCACCGTACCGAGGAGCCACCCTAACTCCCCTGCAACACAAGGCCGGAACCGTTCCTTACTGAACAGTCCCGAACAAGACCACCCCGACGGTTGGAGCTCAAAAACCGTCCACACAGCCGAAATATAAAGGGACCTCTAGACAGGGATGTATCTTGCCCTCCAGTGGGCGCGACCCACGAAGCCTTGCTGCACCTCCCCTGTTTTAGCCATTCCCGGTTGATGAGGCTTGAGGCTGCGATTACCTTTAAAGAACACATCTATCTTAGAATGCTCATCGTCCACCTGACGATGTTCTGAAAGCATTCAATCCATACAAGTTCGTTCCGGGTTCGAACGAAACCGAAGGCATTATCTCGTTACACTCGTATTGGAATCACCCTCAGAGTTAACGACAATAACCCTTGCACTCTAAACCACCATCTCGAATCTATAAGTACTATTCCGTCAAACTCATTACGGAATCACCCACAGAGTTATACTGACGTATAGCCCTTACACCTCGAGTCTTCACTTGCTCCACTTGGATTAACGACCTAACGTTTAATTGGAATCGATGTGGTTTTCGGATATCCAAATATGGAAACCCGATCCCGGTCTCACCGAAACCAAACGCCATTTTAATGTCCAAGTTATACTTAAGGGTTTTAAACAAATGACACATTTAATTTTTATCCATTTCACACAGATAGATAAACTACATATATCATCATAGCAGATAACCCATAACATTATCATAACAGATAATCATCACAACAGTCAAACATCACAACAACAATCATCACAACCAAATAATCCATCATACTATAACTAAGCATCCATATCCTATAGATACTACTCATCTCATTTCTGAGATCACAACATCCAAAGGTATATCAATATCATCCATAAGTAATGATATATTATCCATCATTTATAATTAATTTAAAATGAATTAAATTAATTACTTCTATCCTTAATTAATTTAAAATAAATTAAATTAATTACTCATCTATAAATCCTGCTTATAAATATATTGATTTATCAACCTAGTTAATTAATCATTAAGTATTAAACTTGATTAAACATCTCTGATTAATCATTCACTAATTACAATAAGTAATTAGTCTTAAATTAACTCCGTAAAATTAATTAACCTTATCATAAGTAATTAACATTTAATTACTTCATTAATTAACTATAATTAATTACATTTATCCTTAATTAATTACAATTAATTAATCACTTAATTAATTAATTAATACTTAATTAAACAATTCTTAATCACATCATTAATTATAATAATTAATGATCTCTAATTAATATTTAAATTAATTACTCAATTAAATTAATTACAATTATTAATCACCTTGATTAATATTTAAATCCAGTAATTAACTACCCTTAATTACTTCCTTAATAAATTAATTATCCACTAATTAATTATCTTTATTAATTAATCCTTGATTAATTACAAAAGTAATTATCCAAATTACTTTTAAGTAAATCACCTTTCCTTAATTACATTCCAGTAATTATTACTTCTCTAAGTAATCTTACTCCATAAATTACATTAAGTAATTATTAACATTTAATTATTAAATTATTTCTTAAATTAATTAAACTAAATTAATTAATCTAACAAAGCTCATTATCAGAATTAATTACAAAAAGTAATTAATCCCTTAATTACTTTCATAAAGTAATATACTTAACAAATTACAATTGATTTTCTTAAAATAATTAATCTAATTAATCCATAAAAATTAATTACATTAATTAATTATTAATTATCCTTAGATAATTAACAACATTTCATTAATTCCTTACTTAAGAATAATTACCTTAAATTAATTATTCATAAATCATCTTTAATTATAAATTAATTCAAGTTATTATTTAAAATCAAACAAATAAGTAAATTCTTAATTATTTCCCAAAATAATTTATTTACTTATTTATAACTTAATTAATATTCAAAATGTATTAAAATAATACATTCCTAAAATTTACTTCAACTTTCAATTTAAAGTTAACATATCATAATTTTATTTAATACTTAAAAGAAGAAATCTTTTAAATTTAAACCTTTGTTTGAAATCAAATTTATATTTGAATTCTACTTAATAACATTTTTGTTCAATATTAAAACTTTCAAACTGATTTGAATTCAAACAGATTTCAAACCCAAAACTGAAATCATATTTAATTTGATTTCAAACCCAATTTTAAATCTTGCATATCATTCAAATGTTTCATTTTGAATTCAAAGTATTCCTGAACCTAATTCAAATTCAAACCTGAATTTAAATCTTAATTTTAAACATTGAATTCCTTTAAAAAAAATTTAAAAAAAAGAACCAAAACTGTTTTTAATAAAAATCTGGATTTAAATCCTGAAAACTACCCTTACTGTTTTTTTTCAGATTTAAATTTAAATCTTCCTTAAATTTAAATTTATCATTTAAACTTTCTGAATTCAAAACTTACTTGAATTCAATTCAAACCTATACTTATTTTAAATCATTGCTTTTAAATTTTTAAAAGAACAAAACAGTTTAAACATAAAAACTGGTTTCAAGGAATCCTGAAACCTATATTACACTTGGTTTCAAATTTGAACTTAAACCTTATTTAAATTTAAATTCATCATTTATACTTTTTGAATTCAAATCTTACTTGAATTCAACTCAAACCTATACTTGAATTAAATCATAGCTTTTAAACACTTGAGTTTTCCCAGATTTCATCAAAAACAATACTCAGGTTTACACTGCACAACTAACCCGAGGCCATCACAAATTACTTCGGGTCAAAACCTCTCCCACTTCGAGTCAAAACAGGGACTGCACGGGAGAGACTTCGAGTCACCCAAAGCCTGCACATCACAACTTCACCAGAGTTAACCAAACCTGTCAACTCTCACTTCATCCTACTCCGGCCATTTCACGACCTCATCTCCATCCAATGCTCCACCTATACACCCACTGCAATACCCCAAATCCACAGACCACTCGAACTTCCACAAAGTTCAGGTAGTTCAAGACCTCTGCTTCTAAAACAGGAATTCAAACCTGAAGAAAACCCCACAGTCATCACCTTCATCTGATCACCTTTCCTCTATTCTCCCACTCTCTCCAGTCAACTTCCCACCTTCAGGCAGCAATCCAAGATCAAAAACCCTTTTCATGATTTGATATTCCCAGTTATACCAAAATTACAGCACAGACCTCAAATTTCTAACTCCTCAGAAGATATTAAAACTGATGCATGCTTCTATATCCATAGTTTAAAACATGTATCAAAGCTTTAACTTTGATTGAATAATTAAGAGATCAGATACCCAAAATTCCAAAATACCAAAACTGCACAGTCCTAAATCTCTAACAACACAGAAGTTTTTTTAAGACCTGAAACATGTTTTAATATCCATGTTTAACATGCATTAAGTCTTTAAACTTGATTGAATAAATTAAAGTTGTTTGATAATTTTACTTTTAGAAGCTATTGTGTACTGTTATTGATTTACACAACTAACAGTCTTTACTTTTTCTGAAATAAAATTACAAACCTAATCTATGCTAAACAACACCATATGTTTATACAATAATTTCTAACTAAAATTCAGACATAAAGATGTGGATTTGTATTAAATTTCAAGTAATAACAGAAGCATGATTTCAGAAACAATTAGCACCACTCTTTTCTGCATATTCAAGAAAATATGCAGGGTATTATCTCACAACAGTCAACAAATATATTCAAACATAATCACACTCAACAGTCAAGCATATATTCAACTCATGCACAAATAAAATTTTCAACAATTTATAGAAATTGAGGTAACTTACTAAAGAGAAGAACAAAACAGTCTTAATTTCTTCTGTTTAATTTGCTTGTTTAAAAGGCATTGTGTATTAAACATTAAATTTCTGCAAATTCTTGATAGCTTGGATTTTTTAAAAGTAGTAACTGTTTTTAAAACATTGATTTACTCACCTCAGAAAGAAAAGGCAGAGAGCAATTCATATGCAAGTCATCCCTGCAGCCTAAATTCCTTGCATGGATTGAATCAGAGCTTGCTCCTAGTTGAAAATGGTATTAACTTGATGCTTGCAGGACTTTGAATTTGCATTAGATGATGCCATGATGCTTCAGGCTTTGGAACTGCATGCTTCCCATTTCAACTTGCTTGCATTGATTTATTACAGATTGGAGAAGTTTGGTTTGTTGCAGATATTTGAACATGGTTTGCAGGTTTCAAAACATTGATTTGCAGATGTAATAAGGTCTTCATTTTGTAGAATATTGATTGTGGAATTAGAGTGAAGTAGGATTTTCTTTTTCAGGTTTGGGTTGTGAAATTTTTAGAGTGAAGATGATTTCCAGATTTTCTCAAATCTGAATTTTGATTTTTCATGGAAGATAAAATGTTTGAAACAAAAGACATGTTTTAAGTTTTATTCCAAAATTGATTTGTATTGCCACTTGTTAATTAAGTATGAAAATAAATTACAAGTGTCTACTTAAAAACATGAATGTTAAACACATGTAAGATTTAGATAATAGGATTAATTTATGTGTTTACAAATGTCTTTAGTTAAAGATAAAACCATTCTAATTTTAATTTAAGATGTTTATATATGTTTATATATAATTAGTCTTTACAAATGAATTATCCAAACATATACAAATATTTGTTTGAATATTTTAAGAATTATTTAAAACAAATTTCAAAAGAGAAACTTAAAAGAAAAGAACAAGTTGAATTTATTTTATTCAAGAGTTCCAAATTAACATATTATACTTAAATATAAATAAACTAAATTTATTTCAAAACGATTTTAAAATAAAACAAAATAAACTTTATTATAAAAATCAATTCTTAACTATATATATTTATAACAAAATATTTACTATAATTACTTTCTAAAAATACTAGATAGATTTATAAATTGACTTATGAAAAGTTCAATACTATTTTCAATTTAATATAAATCAATTCATAAATTATATAGCTATATATATATTATAAATTTGAAAAGATCCTTTATTAAATTTAAAATTAAAATCAAAACACCTATTTACAATGTATACACATATATACATTATAAATAAATATTTTTAAATCAACTTAGAAAGGAAATTTTATCATTTAAAATATTTTCAACATTTTAAAACAATAAGATTCTCAAATTAAATCATTATTATAAATTTTCAAAAGAATATTATTTATTAACAAAATAATTATAAATTTTCAAAAGAAAATTATGTTTGAATTGGATTATTAAATCAATATTTCACATTTTAAAATAATTATTAATGAAATTATTAAATAAATATTGCCCAAATTTCCGGGACATCACAATTTCTTTGTTGAAAAATACCATTATAATAAAATACCTTTATATCGAAATAAATCTTTCTTTCAGAAATATTTTTATAACTCGATGTTTCAACAGGTTTATCATCGTTCTTGCAGACTCTGGCCATGCGTTGATCGGGCGCAAAGCTAGAATTCTTCAAGTACTTAGTGGACTTGTTTCAACACCCAGTGAAAATACTTGAAAAACCATTAAAACAAATATGGAAAGTACAATCCAAACAAAACAACCAAACCAAAACCTTCGTCCAACCATGATTCGCAGATACACAATGGTTACGCCTGGATCCCTCAGGAAACAATCTGTATCCGTAAGCTTTCTCAGCCCTGCGAGTTACGCCATGATGATTAGTAGAGCGAAGGATACACAATGGTTACACCTGGGTCCCCCAGGAATTTATCCGTACCCCTAGGTCTTCTCAGCCAGGCAGTTTCGCTACTAATCACGACCTACACAGATTGCATGATGCATAATGGTTACGCCTGGATCCCCCAGGAAACAATCCATACCCCTAGGCCAGACTCAGCTAGGCAATTTCGCTATGCAGTCGGGAGAGAAAAAATACCATGGGTTACGCCACGGTGGGAACACTCGAGTATCACATCCGGAAAACCAAAAATCAGAGAGAATAATATCGATAGAATGAATCCACAATGTGGCCACAAAGCGTGTTAATTCCTTTATTATGCGACCTAGCGACTCAACAACCGAAGCGACCTAAAGAGGTTAACAAGTTGGAGCGACCTAGCGACTTACATAAGCACGGCGACCTAAAGTATGAAGCGACTTAATGACCTAACAGGCAGCGACCTACCGACCTAAGAGATGGGACGACTTAACTGCTTAAGGGAGTAGGCAACCTAACACATGAAGCGGCTTACGGGAAAGGACGACCTAACGACTTAGAGAAGTAAGCAACTTAACGACCTAAAGGTAGCACGACCTAAAAGGTGTAATGACTTAAGAGGTGGAACGGTAGAACGACCTAACGTATGACCGAGCTAGGAAACACAGCGACCTAACAAACAAGTACCCTACGACCTAAGAGTGAAGCGGTCCAAGCGACCCAAGAAGATCAACGGTCCACGAGTTAAGACACAGAACGATTTAGAGCGGCCCCGACCTAACTACCTAAATGGGCTAAGCGACTTAACGAGTCAACGATCTATGACCTAACGGGTTAAGGCAGTACAAGACCGCATGACTCTTCATAAGGTCGCACACGACCTAAACAAGGCCGAGGCAACTCCATAAGTCGCTGCATCTTATGACATTCTTCTAGCTCGCTCCACTCACCCAGAAGAGATCAGCGACCCATCCTAGGTCGCGTGCAACCTACTAACCCGCTCAGGAGGAGCTAAGTGCAACTAGAATGGGCTGTAGCTCGTTTCCTTTAGGTCGCGACCTTCGACCCACGACTTACTTTAAGTCTCAGCTTCGACCTACGACTTATGACCAGGAAACTCCTATAAATACAACATGAGCTCCAACGTTCGAGGGATCTTTTGGCTCATTGTCGAAGCGCCGATACTCTGTCATTTTCTCAACTCAAACAGCACTTCAAGCACTCCAAACAGCAAGGACACTACGACAAACTTCAAGAGAAAATCTACATCATTCAACGTGGATTCGAAAGATTATTTTCCATCAAAGTTTGATCTACTAGTCGAAAGTGTGTTGTAATTGAAGAAAGTTGTATAAGTTGTACTTGAGTCAGCAATAAAGAGATTGAAAGAGGACGTAGGCTTGATTATAAGCCGAACCACTATAAAAACTGTGCCTTTTACTGTTTTTCTGATATTTTCCTGCTTATTTCTGATTCCCGTGTCAACGGGTGGTGCTTTCACGCTTGCTTTACTTGCACCGGGGTGTTAGCGTCAGATTTTTACGTTAACATTTTTGGTGCTTTCACTGAGAACCTGTAACGATCTCGGATTTAGACTATATTTTAATTGATAACTAAATTTATTTTTGAATAAAAATATGTGCAATTAATTGGAAATTGATATAAAATACATTAGCAAATAAGTATTAAACTAAAAATAGAATTTAAATTGTAAAATAGAAAAAACATACTAGAATACATAGATATAATATATTTAAGTATAAGTATAAAGGTGTATTGTACATAAGTTAAAAACTAGAGAGAAAAGAAAAGTATTGCAAAAGAATGAAACAAAGCAAACAAAGTCAGTATAAAATTTAAAACAAGTAAATATGTATGGAATATTTCAAAACAATAATTGCATTAAGTTTGAAAGAAACTTGACAAAAAAATAAAATAAACAATCCACCACAAAATCTTCTCAACACAACACATTTACATCATTTCAACCGAGCTAAAAGATGTAGGCAAGCATAAACAAAGGGAAAATAAAAATACAAACAAACTAGGCAAAATAAATAAATATAAAGTACAAGCAAGACACCTCTAACATACCTCTAGCCTATCAAAGCGTCTTCAGCCTACAAACCTATTTTAATACCCTGTACAAACATGATGATATTAGCCATGCTTATTGTATAAATTAATATGCCCTGTACAACTCAGTTTTATTCATCAAACTCTCAACCTAATATACCAGAGAGAAAGGAAAAATAATAATAAGAAACATTAGTCAATCACAAAAGCAAAACAAATTCAGTTTCAATATCAAAGGAAAGTTTCAAGCCTGAAGTAGTAAATCAAATACAAGTTCAATAATATCAAAGCCCGGATCAAAATGAAAATTTAATTCCAGATTTTGGAACTTTTTCCAGGCTTTTGCTACCTCTGTTTCAACAGTTTCAGGTGAGCAAATCTTCTTTTTAAACTAGACTTCTTTGATTCTTTTATCTGTGAGTAACCTCAATTTTGTTACTTTAAAGCCAAATTTTGTTGCATGCTAGTGTTGCTGAACTAATTTTGTATTGGGTGAATCTGCTGTGTGTATAGATGTATGATGTATGTATGTTATTTCCAATAGAAGCTACTCTGTTATAGTTCCAGTTTGTCTGTGTGAGTAAACATCTGAATTTAAATCTTGAGTAGGTTAATGTGGTTGCTTAAAAAAAAAATTGCTGTGACAATGATGCTTGTTGTGGTATTACTGCATGCATATATATATGAATGTGTTAATATGTGAGCAGGTTAGTTTCTTTCTGTTTTTGAAACTACAGGGTATAAAACAACAAAGAAAATTCAAATTCTTCTTTTCTAATCAATATTAGGCTTTAGTTTCAAAACAAAATAAATATGTTTAAGTATGAATTGTAATATAAAAATAGTTTCATGAAGAGTAAACATATACAGGATGAACAACTCAAGTTCTACAGAGAAAATTTCAAAATTTAATAAAATGCTAACCTAACGATTTGCAAATTCGAATACCTATCTTGAATCCTTACTGAAAAATAAGATTTTTAAACCAAAAATTGTAATTTTATCATTGAATATATCAATAGCAAACTGTGGATGAACTAAAAATACACTTTTACCAATCTCTGTTAGTTCAACAAATTTTAACTGTTGAAATTTGTTGAGGAGTTTGTTTGATCACTTTCGAATCTAGGAAAAATACTGAAAAAAAATTCTAATGTAAGGATTTTGGGGACGAGAACGATTTAGGGTTTTATCCCTATGTTTTTGCCGATCGATTCTCGAGGCAATGGTGCAATCTATATCGCATCGGACCTGATAGGGTTGATCGGTGGCGGTGAGTGGTCGATAGGGGAAGCTCGTGGCGAAGGCACGGGGGTTCTGTTACTGTGTAGCGGCGGTACGAGGTAGTTTCAGGGTTGAGGGTGTTTCCTGTTCGTGGTTTCCAGTTTTGAATGGGTGACTCGGTTTCGTTTTCGAGGTGACTAGGTGGTTTGGATGATTGTGGTGGGATGCGAGGGTGGTTTGTGACTTGCGGTGATCATCGGTGATGATCGACGTCGTCGATCGCGACCGTGCAGGTGCACAGGCAAGTGGAGTGGAGCCTATGAGGTTTTAAGTGTCTGGTTTGATTGTCTCGGGTTGTTTTGTCTGCATCACTCATTTTCCAGGTTTATAAGTTTTGAAACTAACTTTAGCAAAGAAAGTATGAGGAAGCAAGAGGGAGATTCGTGGAAGATGGAGTGGTAACTCGAGTGTATACTCGAGTGCAATTGAGATTTTCTCGAGTTTAGTACTTAAGTGCTTACCCTTGTTAAATTTTTAAGTTAATCATCTTAAACCATTTTAAATATGAATAAATTAATTAATGTTTGTAAATTTTGAGTTAAGAAATTAATATGAAATTGAGAACCATAGATTAGACTTTAATTAATTAATGAATTTTAGGGGTTAATCAAACTTATAATTAATAACGGTTAATGTAAGTTAATTATTTAGAAATGTAATCAAATAAATGTTAATGAAGGTCATTAACTATATTATTTTATAATAACTTAATGTGATTGATTTTTAATTAGATTAATTAATTTAATAATAATCATTATAATAGTTTAAATGTAATTACTTATTAGGAAGTAATTACGGAATTAATCACTTATTGTAATTAATTAAGAAAATTAATTAAATGGTAGTTAATTAAATTAAGGGTCGATTTAATTGTCAATGAATTAATTCAGGGAAATTAATAAAAGGATAATTGAAAATTTTAAAGGTCAATTATTCAATAATTAAAGGTTGGTTTATTTGGTAAATGATTAAAGGACCATTAATCAAACAATTTGAAATCGATTAAAGTTAATTAATTATGATTGATGACCATTTGATTTAAATTAGTCAGAAAATTAATTGAGCTTACTTATAGATGTTTGAATTCTACTTATGTTGAATTGTTTGATACCCCTGGAATTGATGCTATGTGATGGTCTTGATTTGTGTTATGATCTGAAATGTAATTTATTTACCTGAGATAAATGTAATTATTATCTATGGTATATATATCTGTGTTCTGTGAATAAAAGATGAGCGTTATGGTTTATACCGCTTATCAAATATAAGCATTATAGTTTATACCGCTTATCAAATAAATTTCTGTATTCGATCTGTGATGATTGAATGATGTTGCACTATTGTGTTAAACCCCTGGACTACATCATACACACACAATTATGGATTTCACGAGGAAATCAGTTAAGTCGTAGATTTTTGAAATAGTTTTGAATTTGAATTTATAAATTCAAATGTTTTGGAAATGGAATCGGAATAAAAGTGTAAAGCTTTTGGAATGGAATTTCAAGTTAAAATTTATTTTTAATTTACTTGATTAAGTTTTGAAATTTAAATAATTTGATTTAAATTTGAATTCAAAATTAGGAATTGAATACTATGATTTGAAACTAGGGATTAAAGATGTTATACCAGTTATATATGGGTTAAACTATTTTAAAAGTATTGATTTAGGAATGTGAATATAATTCAAGGATTTTAACTCATATAAATATAATTGGATTTTTCTGAAACGGAAATTGTTTGTTTTCACATAGTAAAAGCTTTCACATAAGAAATGAACGTCCAATTTGTGTTAAAAAGAATTTCAAGTTTGAAAATGAAAATGACTTCCATGTTTTGGAAACGATTTGAAATTATAAGTTAAATCTTTGATTTAAAGATTTAACGAGTTAATCCTATCGAAATGAAATTGTTTTGGACATTTATGAATTGAACTTTATGAAATGAATCTTTTTGTTTAAAAGATTAGAAATGGTAATTTGTTTAAACCATTTGAAGAAAAGTTTTGGGTAATAAGTTGTGACTTAATTGATACCCCAATATCCATATGCTTCTTGTAAATGTGCGCTCACTATTTGGTTTAGCCGGGGAAGGACCTTTGTGTCATATAGCCCATTCCGGATATGTGATATGTCATTATGGATAGCATTTGAAGACCGGTGGTAAAGACCGGATATTTTCGAAAATGAACGGATAACTCGTAGAATGTCTTTGCATCGACTGATCCTCAGTATAGAGACTCCATATGTGATGGGAAGTCCGGACGTGATTAGTGAATATCCGGATTTCAAGGACTTCTTTAGAAGTGCCTTCAGTTCTGTTCAAACCCAGAACAGACTTGTATGGATTGTGTGTCTGACACTACACTTTGAGATATAAAGCAGATATCTCTCAAATACATTTCTGTTAGTGGCGGAGAATTTATTCTCTTAGCTTAACACCCTTCTCTGAGACGTACGAGCTCAGAGGTTATGTAGTTGATGGTTATCAGCGATATATTCCCAATTTGGTAATGTGACATGTTGAGTGGTGCTATGAAATGATCATTGTTTGATCATTTGTGATATGATCATTTGTTTGATCACTTATCTTTGTGATCACTTCTATGATCATTTTTGACCCAAAGCACAGTTTTTGTATAAAGCGTGGCTTTGTGGACGAGACTTCGTCGAGCCTCACACCCCGGAATGGTCGAAACAGGAAAGATGCGGCAAGGTTATTGGGGGTAGCGCCCCTTAGGGTATGTGCATTTCCTTCTGGAAAAGGGTGGTATCATGGTATGGAGCCCAGATACTTACTCATGTTGAACACTTTATTTATTATGGTGTGATGTTGGTTAGAGAGCTCTCGAATAAAGGTCCCAAAGGACCGGGGGATGGCATACTCGTGTCAGTAGTTACCCAGTTAGGGGTAACCCGGCCTTGTGTTGGTAGAGATCCGGTTAGGTTCTCGGGGACGTCCTTCCAGAGGCGTTCTCATGTGGCAATGGGAAGTTCCTTGGCCTGACCATTCGTTGGAAATCCAAAGAAACAATACGAAACCCTGTACGGTTTTAGCTGTAGAACCTGCCATTTACTTATGGTGGCGCCCCACTGTTTAGATGGTAGCTATAGTAGGCATATGATAATGGTCGTATGTTGGCTAAGATTTATATTCTACTTTCGAAATGTTTTCTTCACTTTGCACTTATAGTAATAATATCAAGGAAATTGCGTATCAAGCATGTTTGACTATCATAAGAAGAAATCTCCTCCAATTCTGCGTTTGCGTTGTGTGTGTAGCGGGAGGTCTTATGGTAGTTTCATTTCTAAAAGCATTGCGAATTGACTTTAAAATCTTTTGTTGATTGTTTTAAAAGACAACTGTTTTCTTTTTGTTGCTCACACCTGTCCCATGACTGATCCGGAGTTTATTGTTTCTTTCCTAAACTTTGGGTGCTCAAAATTTCCTACACGAGCAGTCTAGAGTTGGGTTTTAAGATAGTTAGGTTCAGTGAATTATCTGGAGCTAGTTCAGTCTTTGGATGTGGACGAGACTTGCTTGTCTTTGCGTATCGTGATGTTGGATCGAGCTGCTGCTGCTGGAGTTCTCTTTTGAAGACTATCTTAGAGTTATATTGTTCCGCTGCTAGATGTTATCTATTTTCTTTTCCGCTGCTATTTTATTGTATCATATCTCTGATGTATATTTATATCTATTGGATCATCTGTTGTATCAGATATTGTATCAAAGCTGTATATCAATGTATTATTCTTTTATTCCGCTGTGTTATTTACTTAATGTTGTTATAAGCTCCGGCGAATCGGATTTGAACGGTCGAATCTATGGCATTCGAATACGATTTTAACTATGGATGTCGATTTTCGAGCGTGAAAAATTCGAGTCGTTACATTTGGTATCAGAGCTAAGGTTGAAACTTTAGCTGAGGAGTGTAACACGTTAAGTAGCTCATTAGAGATAGGATGAAGTATACCCTAGAATGAGTATATCCCTAAGATATCTGTTTGAAAGCCTCAGTGAATTTTCTTACTATCCGCTGATAGTGAGTATGAGTGCAAGAAGAGGACGAGATAGGGGACAGGGGAATATGACTATAATTGGTCAATACCCTGCAACAGTGGAAATAACTTTCGTGTTTCCAAACTCTTTTGATTTGCTTCGTAACAACTCCAGAAAGAAGTTTCGGAATGGTGATGGCCTACGAATCGTTGTAGAAAATCCTTACTTCGTAGTTCATCGATTTCTTATCAGTTTTTCGATTTAAACTTTAACGGATATGAATTTGAAAGTCGAGATTGAAAATTTAAAATAAAATGGAAATTTTAAATTGAGTTAAATTTGTTAATAGAATATGAAGCTAAATTTGAATTGCATCAATAAAACGATTTCATTTAAAACCAAACTTGAATTTTTGAAATTCTATTGAAATTTCTCGGGTTGACCGAAGTCCGAAGCGGGACAAATTGGTATATATTTTGAGGTATTCCGATTTGAGTTTGGAATCCATATCTAGTATTTGGAAGTTGTGGAAAATGAAAATCCATTTATCTATCTTTGTTGTTTTCGTGCCTGCGAATTTCGAGGACGAAATTCTTTTAAGGGGGGAAGTCTGTAACGATCTCGGATTTAGACTATATTTTAATTGATAACTAAATTTATTTTTGAATAAAAATATGTGCAATTAATTGGAAATTGATATAAAATACATTAGAGAATAAGTGTTAAACTAAAAATAGAATTTAAATTGTAAAATAGAAAAATAAACGTATTAGAATACATAGATATAATATATTTAAGTATAAGTATATAGGTGTATTGTACATAAGTTAAAAACTAGAGAGAAAAGAAAAGTATTGCAAAAGAATGAAACAAAGAAAACGAAGTCAGTATAAAATTTAAAACAAGTAAATATGTATGGAATATTTCAAAACAATAATATACATTAAGTTTGAAAGAAACTTGGCAAAAAAATAAAATAAACAATCCACCACAAAATCTTCTCAACACAACACATTTACATCATTTCAGCCGAGCTAAAAGATGTAGGCAAGCATAAACAAAGGGAAAATAAAAATACAAAAAACTAGGCAAAACAAATAAATATAAAGTACAAGCAAGACACCTCTGACATACCTCTAGCCTATCAAAGCGTCTTCAGCCTACAAACCTATTTTAATACCCTGTACAAACATGATGATATCAGCCATGCTTATTGTATAAATTAATATGCCCTGTACAACTCAGCTTTATTCATCAAACTCTCAACCTAATATACCAGAGAGAAAGGAAAAAGAAAATAAGAAACATTAGTCAATGACAAAAGCAAAACAAATTCAGTTTCAATATCAAAGGAATGTTTCAAGCCTGAAGCAGTAAATCAAATACAAGTTCAATAATATCAAAGCCCAGATCAAAATGAAAATTTAATTCTAGATTTTGGAACTTTTTCCAGGCTTTTGCTACCTCTGTTTCAACAGTTTCAGGTGAGCAAATCTTCTTTTTAAACTAGACTTCTTTGATTCTTTTATCTGTGAGTCACCTCACTTTTGTTACTTTAAAGCCAAATTTTGTTGCATGCTAGTGTTGCTGAACTAATTTTGTATTGGGTGAATCTGCTATGTGTATAGATGTATGATGTATGTATGTTATTTCCAACAGAAGCTACTCTGTTATAGTTCCAGTTTGTTTGTGTGAGTAAACATCTGAATTTAAATCTTAAGTAGGTTAATGTGGTTGCTTAGAATAAAAATTACCGTGATAATGATGCTTGTTGTGGTATTACTGCATGCATATATATATATATATATGAATGTGTTAATATGTGAGCAGGTTAGTTTCTTTTTGTTTTTGAAACTACAGGGTATAAAACAACAAAGAAAATTCAAATTCTTCTTTTCTAATCAATATTAGGCTTTAGTTTCAAAACAAAATAAATATGTTCAAGTATGAATTGTAATATAAAAATAGTTTCATGAAGAGTAAACATATACAGGATGAACAACTCAAGTTCTACAGAGAAAATTTCAAAATTTAAGAAAATTCTAACCTAACGATTTGCAAATTCGAATACCTATCTTGAATCCTTACTGAAAAATAAGATTTTTAAACCAAAAATTGTAATTTTTTCATTGAGTATATCAATAACAAACTATGGATGAACTAAAAATACACTTTTACCAATCTCTGTTAGTTCAACAAATTTTAACTGTTGAAATTTGTTGAGGAGTTAGTTTGATCACTTTCGAATCTAGGAAAAATACTGAAAAAAATTTCTAATGTAAGGATTTTGGGGACGAGAACGATTTAGGGTTTTATCCCTATGTGTTTGCCGATCGATTCTCGAGGCAATGGTGCAATCTATATCGCATCGGGCCTGATAGGGTTGATCGGTGGCGGTGAGTGGTCGATAGGGGAAGCTCGTGGCGAAGGCGCGGGGATTCTGTTACTGTGTAGCGGCGGTATGAGGTGGTTTCAGGGTTGAGGGTGTTTCCTGTTCGTGGTTTCCATTTTTGAATGGTGACTCGATTTCGTTTTCGAGGTGACTAGGTGGTTTGGATGATCGTGGTGGGATGCGAGGGTGGTTTGTGACTTGCGGTGATCATCGGTGATGATCGACGTCGTCGATCGCGACTGTGTAGGTACACAGGCAAGTGGAGTTGAGCCTGTGAGGTTTTAAGTGTCTGGTTTGATTGTCTCGGGTTGTTTTGTCTGCATCACTCATTTTCCAGGTTTATAAGTTTTAAAACTAACTTTAGCAAAGAAAATATGAGGAAGCAAGAGGGAGATTCGTGGAAGATGGAGTGGTAACTAGAGTGTATACTCGAGTGCAATTGAGATTTTCTCGGGTTTAGTACTTAAGTGCTTACCCTTGTTATATTTTTAAGTTAATCATCTTAAACCATTTTAAATATGAATAAATTAATTAATGTTTGTAAATTTTGAGTTAAGAAATTAATATGAAATTGAGAACCAAAGATTAGACTTTAATTAATTAATGAATTTTAAGGGTTAATCAAACTTGTAATTAATAACGGTTAATGTAAGTTAATTATTTAGAAAAGTAATCAAATAAATGTTAATGAAGGTCATTAACTAGATTATTTTATTGTAACTTAATGTGATCGATTTTTAATTAGATAAATTAATTTAATAATAATCATTATAATAGTTTAAATGTAATTACTTATTAGGAAGTAATTAAGGAATTAATCACTTATTGTAATTAATTAAGAAAATTAATTAAATGGTAGTTAATTAAATTAAGGGTCGATTTAATTGTCAATGAATTAATTCAGGGAAATTAATAAAAGGATAATTGAAAATTTTAAAGGTCAATTATTCAATAATTAAAAGTTGGTTTATTTGGTAAATGATTAAAGGACCATTAATCAAACAATTTGAAATCGATTAAAGTTAATTAATTATGATTGATGACCATTTGATTTAAAATAGTCAGAAAATTAATTGAGCTTACTTATGGATGTTTGAATTCTACTGATGTTGAATTGTTTGATACCCCTGGAATTGATGCTTTGTGATAGGTCTTGATTTGTGTTATGATCTGAAATGTAATTTATTTATCTGAGATAAATGTAATTATTATCTGTGATATATATATCTGTGTTCTGTGAATAAAAGATGAGCGTTATGGTTTATACTGCTTATCAAATATAAGCGTTATAGTTTATACCGCTTATCAAATAAATTTCTGTATTTGATCTGTGATGATTGAATGATGTTGCACTATTGTGTTAAACCCATGGACTAAATCATACACACACAATTATGGATTTCACGAGGAAATCAGTTAAGTCGCAGATTTTTGAAATAGTTTTGAATTTGAATTTTTAAATTCAAATGTTTTGGAAATGGAATCGGAATAAAAGTGTAAAGCTTTTGGAATGGAGTTTCAAGTTAAAATTTATTTTTAATTTACTTGATTAAGTTTTGTAATTTAAATAATTTGATTTAAATTTGAATTCAAAATTAGGAATTGAATACTATGATTTGAAACTAGGGATTAAAGTGTTATACCAGTTATATATGGGTTAAACTATTTTAAAAGTATTGATTTAGGAATGTGAATATAATTCAAGGATTTTAACTCGTATAAATATAATTGGATTTTTCTGAAACGGAAATTGTTTGTTTTCACATAGTAAAAGCTTTCACATAAGAAATGAATGTCCAATTTGTGTTAAAAAGAATTTCAAGTTTGAAAATGAAAATGACTTCCATGTTTTGGAAACGATTTGAAATTATAAGTTAAATCTTTGATTTAAAGATTTAACGAGTTAATCCTATCGAAATGAAATTGTTTTGGAAATTTATGAATTGAACTTTATGAAATGAATCTTTTTGTTTAAAAGATTAGAAATGGTAATTTGTTTAAACCATTTGAAGAAAAGTTTTGGGTAATAAGTTGTGACTTAATTGATACCCCAATATCCATATGCTTCTTGTAAGTGTGCGCTCACTAATTGGTTTAGCGTGGGAAGGACCTTTGTGTCATATAGCCCATTCCGAATATGTGATATGTCGTTATGGATAGTATTTGAAGATCGGTGGTGAAGACCGGATATTTTCGAAAACGAACGGATAACTCGTCGAATGTCTTTGCATCGACTGATCCTCGGTATAGAGACTCCATATGTGATGGGAAGTCCGGACGTGATTAGTGAATATCCGGATTTCAAGGACTTCTTTGGAAGTGCCTTCGGTTCTGTTCAAACCCAGAACAGACTTGTATGGATCGTGTGTCTGACACTACACTTTGAGACATAAAGTAGATTTCTTTCAAATACATTTCTGTTGGTGGCGGAGAATTTATTCTCTTAGCTTAACACCCTTCTCTGAGACGTACGAGCTCAGAGGTTATGTAGTTGATGGTTATCGGCGATATATTCCCAATTTGGTAATGTGACATGTTGAGTGTTGCTGTGAAATGATCATTGTTTGATCATTTGTGATATGACTATTTGTTTGATCACTTATCTTTGTGATCATTTCTATGATCATTTGTTTACCCAAAGCACAGTTTTTGTATAAAGCGTGGCTTTGTGGACGAGACTTCGTCGAGCCTCACACCCCGGAATGGTCGAAACAGGAAAGATGCGGCAAGGTTATTGGGGGTAGCGCCCCTTAGGGTATGTGCATTTCCTTCTGGAAAAGCGTGGTATCATGGTATGGAGCCCAGATACTTACTCATGTTGAACACTTTATTTATTATGGTGTGATGTTGGTTAGAGAGCTCTCGGATAAAGGTCCCAAAGGACCGAGGGATGGCATACTCGTGTCAGTAGTTACCCAGTTAGGGGTAACCAGGCCTTGTGTTGGCAGAGATCCGGTTAGGTTCTCGAGGACGTCCTTCCAGAGGCGTTCTCATGTGGCAATGGGAAGTTCCTTGGCCTGACCATTAGTTGGAAATCAAAAGAAACAGTACAAAACCCTGTACGGTTTTAGCTGTAGAACCTTCCATTTACTTATGGTGGCGCCCCACTGTTTAGATGGTAGCTATAGTAGGCATACGATAATGGTCGTATGTTGGCTAAGATTTATATTCTACTTTCGAAATGTTTTTTGCACTTTGCACTTATAGTAATAATATCAAGGAAATTGCGTATCAAGCATGTTTGACTATCATAAGAAGAAATCTCCTCCAATTCTGCGTTTGCATTGTGTGTGTGGCGGGAGGTCTTATGGTAGTTTCATTTCTAAAAGCATTGCGAATTGACTTTAAAATCTTTTGTTGATTGTTTTAAAAGACAACTGTTTTCTTTTTGTTGCTCACACCAGTCCCATGACTGATCTGGAGTTTATTGTTTCTTTCCTAAACTCTGGGTGCTCAAAATTTCCTACACGAGCAGTCTAGAATTAGGTTTTTTAGATAGTTAGGTTTAGTGAATTATCTGGAGCTAGTTCAGTCTTTGGATGTGGACGAGACTTGCTTGTCTTTGCGTATCGTGATGTTGGATCGAGCTGCTGCTGCTGGAGTTCTCTTTTGAAGACTATCTTAGAGTTATATTGTTCCGCTGCTAGATGTTATCTATTTTTCTTTTCCGTTGCTATTTTATTGTATCATATCTCTGATGTATATTGATATCTATTGGATCATCTGTTGTATCAGATATTGTATCCAAGCTGTATATCAATGTATTATTCTTTTATTCCGCTGTGTTATTTACTTAATGTTGTTATAAGCTCCGGCGAATCGGATTTGAACGGTCGAATCTATGGCATTCGAATACGATTTGAAGTATGGATGTCGATTTTCGAGAGCGAAAAATTCGAGTCATTACATTTGGTATCAGAACTAAGGTTGAAACTTCAGCTGAGGGGCGTAACACGTTAAGTAGCTCATTAGAGATAGGGTGAAGTATACCCTAGAATGAGTATATCCCTAAGATATCTGTTTGAAAGCCTCAGTGAATTTTCTTACTATCCGCTGATAGTGAGTATGAGTGCAAGAAGAGGACGAGATAGGGGACAGGGGAATACGACTATAATTGGTCAATACCCTGCAACAGTGGAAATAACTTTCGTGTATCGAAATTCTTTTGCTTTTCTTCGTAACAACTCCAGAAAGAAGTTTCGGAATGGTGATGGCCTACGAATCGTTGTAAAAAATCCTTACTTCGTAGTTCATCGATTTCTTATCAGTTTTTCGATTTAAACTTTAACGGATATGAATTTGAAAGTCGAGATTGAAAACTTAAAATAAAATGGAAATTTTAAATTGAGTTAAATTTGTTAATAGAATATGAAGCTAAATTTGAATTGTATCAATAAAACGATTTCGCTTAAAACCAAATTTGAATTTTTGAAATTCTATTGAAATTTCTCGGGTTGATCGAAGTCCGAAGCGGGACAAATTGGTATATATTTTGAGGTATTCCGATTTGAGTTTGGAATCCATATCTAGTATTTGGAAGTTGTGGAAAATGAATGTCCATTTATCTATCTTTGTTGTTTTCGTGCCTGCGAATTTCGAGGACGAAATTCCTTTAAGGGGGGAAGTTTGTAACGATCTCGGATTTATACTATATTTTAATTGATAACTAAATTTATTTTTGAATAAAAATATGTGCAATTAATTGGAAATTGATATAAAATACATTAGCAAATAAGTATTAAACTAAAAATAGAATTTAAATTGTAAAATAGAAAAATAAACATATTAGAATACATAGATATAATATATTTAAGTATAAGTATAAAAGTGTATTGTACATAAGTTAAAAACTAGAGAGAAAAGAAAAGTATTGCAAAAGAATGAAACAAAGCAAATAAAGTCAGTATAAAATTTAAAACAAGTAAATATGTATGGAATATTTCAAAACAATAATATACATTAAGTTTTAAAGAAACTTGGTAAAAAAAATAAAATAAACAATCCACCACAAAATCTTCTCAACACAACACATTTACATCAATTCAGCCGAGCTAAAAGATGTAGGCAAGCATAAACAAAGGAAAATAAAAATACAAACAAACTAGGCAAAACAAATAAATATAAAGTACCAACAAGACAACTCTAACATACCTCTAGCCTATCAAAGCGTCTTCAGCCTACAAACCTATTTTAATACCATGTACAAACATGATGATATCAGCCATGCTTATTGTATAAATTAATATGCGCTGTACAACTCAGTTTTATTCATCAAACTCTCAACCTAATATACCAGAGAGAAAGAAAAAAAAATAAGAAACATTAGTCAATAACAAAAGCAAAACAAATTCAGTTTCAATATCAAAGGAAAGTTTCAAGCCTGAAGCAGTAAATCAAATACAAGTTTAATAATATCAAAGCCCAGCTCAAAATGAAAATTTAATTCCAGATTTTGGAACTTTTTCCAGGCTTTTGCTACCTCTGTTTCAACAGTTTCAGGTGAGCAAATATTCTTTTTAAACTAGACTTCTTTGATTCTTATATCTGTGAGTAACTTCACTTTTGTTACTTTAAAGCCAAATTTTGTTGCATGCTAGTGTTGCTGAACTAATTTTGTATTGGGTGAATCTGCTGTGTGTATAAATGTATGATGTATGTATGTTATTTCCAACAGAAGCTACTCTATTATAGTTCCAGTTTGTCTGTGTGAGTAAACATCTGAATTTAAATCTTAAGTAGGTTAATGTGGTTGCTTAAAAAAAATTGTTGTGATAATGATGCTTGTTGTGGTATTACTACATGCATATATATATATATATATATATATATGAATGTGTTAATACGTGAGCAGGATAGTTACTTTCTGTTTTTGAAACTACAAGGTATAAAACAACAAAGAAAATTCAAATTATTCTTTTCTGATCAATATTAGGCTTTAGTTTCAAAAAAAAAATATGTTTAAGTATGAATTGTAATATAAAAATAGTTTCATGAAGAGTAAACATATACAGGATGAACAACTCAAGTTCTACAGAGAAAATTTCAAAATTTAATAAAATTCGAACCTAACGATTTGCAAATTCGAATACCTATTTTGAATCCTTACTGAAAAATAAGATTTTTAAACCAAAAATTGTAATTTTTTCATTGAGTATATCAATAGCAAACTGTGGATGAACAAAAAATACACTTTTACCAATCTCTGTTAGTTCAACAAATTTTAACTGTTGAAATTTGTTGAGGAGTTAGTTTGATCACTTTCGAATCTAGGAAAAATACTGAAAAAAATTTCTAATGTAAGGATTTTGGGGACGAGAACGATTTAGGGTTTTATCCCTATGTTTTTGCCTATCGATTCTCGAGGCAATGGTGCAATCTATATCGCATCGGACCTGATAGGGTTGATCGGTGGCGTTGAGTGGTCGATAGGGGAAGCTCGTGGAGAAGGCGCGGGGGTTCTGTTACTGTGTAGCGGCGGTACGAGGTGGTTTTAGGGTTGAGGGTGTTTCTTGTTCGTGGTTTCCAGTTTTGAATGGGTGACTCGATTTCGTTTTCGAGGTGACTAGGTGGTTTGGATGATCGAGGTGGGATGCGAGGGTGGTTTATGACTTGCGGTGATCATCGGTGATGATCGACGTCGTCGATCGCGACTGTGCAGGTGCACAGGCAAGTGGAGTTGAGCCTGTGAGGTTTTAAGTGTCTGGTTTGATTGTCTCGGGTTGTTTTGTCTGCATCACTCATTTTCCAGGCTTATAAGTTTTAAAACTAACTTTAGCAAAGAAAATTTAAGGAAGCAAGAGGGAGATTCATGGAAGATGGAGTGGTAACTCGAGTGTATACTCGAGTGCAATTGTGATTTTCTCGGGTTTAGTACTTAAGTGCTTACCCTTGTTAAATTTTTAAGTTAATCATCTTAAACCATTTTAAATATGGATAAATTAATTAATGTTTGTAAATTTTGAGTTAAGAAAATTAATATGAAATTGAGAACCATAAATTAGACTTTAATTAATTAATTAATTTTAAGGGTTAATCAAACTTATAATTAATAACGGTTAATGTAAGTTAATTGTTTAGAAAAGTAATCAAATAAATGTTAATGAAGGTCAATAACTAGATTATTTTATAATAATTTAATGTGATTGATTTTTAATAGATTAATTAATTTAATAATAATCACTATAATAGTTTAAATGTAATTACTTATTAGGAAGTAATTAAGGAATTAATCACTTATTGTAATTAATTAAGAAAATTAATCAAATGGTAGATAATTAAATTAAGGGTCGATTTAATTGTCAATGAATTAATTAAGGGAAATTAATAAAAGGATAATTGAAAATTTTAAAGGTCAATTATTCAATAATTAAAGGTTGGTTTATTTGGTAAATGATTAAAGGACCATTAATCAAACAATTTGAAATCGATTAAAGTTAATTAATTATGATTGATGACCATTTGATTTAAATTAGTCAGAAAATTAATTGAGCTTACTTATGGATGTTTGAATTCTACTGATGTTGAATTGTTTGATACCCCTGGAATTGATGCTTTGTGATAGGTCTTGATTTGTGTTATGATCTGAAATGTAATTTATTTACCTGAGATAAATGTAATTATTATCTGTGGTATATATCTGTGTTCTGTGAATAAAAGATGAGCGTTATGGTTTATACCTCTTATCAAATATAAGCGTTATAGTTTATACCGCTTATCAAATAAATTTCTGTATTTGATGTGTGATGATTGAATGATGTTGCACTATTGTGTAAAACCCCTGGACTACATCATACACACACAATTATGGATTTCACGAGGAAATCAGTTAAGTCGTAGATTTTTGAAATAGTTTTGAATTTGAATTTTTAAATTCAAATGTTTTGGAAATGGAACCGGAATAAAAGTGTAAAGCTTTTGGAATGGAATTTCAAGTTAAAATTTATTTTTTAATTTACTTGATTAAGTTTTGAAATTTAAATAATTTGATTTAAATTTGAATTCAAAATTAGGAATTGAATACTATGATTTGAAACTAGGGATTAAAGATGTTATACCAGTTATATATGGGTTAAATTATTTTAAAAGTATTGATTTAGGAATGTGAATATAATTCAAGGATTATAACTCGTATAAATATAATTGGATTTTTCTTAAACGGAAATTGTTTGTTTTCACATAGTAAAAGCTTTCACATAAGAAATGAACGTCCAATTTGTGTTAAAAAGAATTTAAAGTTTGAAAATGAAAATGACTTCCATGTTTTGGAAACGATTTGAAATTATAAGTTAAATCTTTGATTTAAAGATTTAACGAGTTAATCCTATCGAAATGAAATTGTTTTGGAAATTTATGAATTGAACTTTATGAAATGAATCTTTTTTTTTAAAGATTAGAAATGGTAATTTGTTTAAACCATTTGAAGAAAAGTTTTGGGTAATAAGTTGTGACTTAATTGATACCCCAATATCCATATGCTTCTTGTAAATGTGCGCTCATTATTTGGTTTATCCAGGGAAGGACCTTTGTGTCATATAGCCCATTTCGAATATGTGATATGTCGTTATGGATAGCATTTGAAGACCGGTGGTGAAGTCCTAATATTTTCAAAAATTAACGGATAACTCATCGAATGTCTTTGCATCGACTAATCCTCGGTATAGAGACTCCATATGTGATGGGAAGTCCGGACGTGATTAGTGAATATCCGGATTTCAAGGACTTCTTTGGAAGTGCCTTCGGTTCTGTTCAAACCCAGAACAGACTTGTATGGATTGTGTGTCTGACACTACACTTTGAGATATAAAGCAGATTTCTTTCAAATACGCTTCTATTGGTGGCGGAGAATTTATTCTCTTAGCGTAACACCCTTCTCTGAGACGTACGAGTTCAGAGGTTATGTAGTTGATGGTTATCAGCGATATATTCCCAATTTGGTAATGTGACATGTTGAGTGTTGCTATGAAATGATCATTGTTTGATCATTTGTGATATGATCATTTGTTTGATCACATATCTTTGTGATCATTTCTATGATCATTTGTTGATCCAAAGCACAGTTTTTGTATAAAGCGAGGCTTTGTGGACGAGACTTCGTCGAGCCTCACACCCCGGAATGGTCGAAACAGGAAAGATGCGGCAAGGTTATTGGGGGTAGCGCCCCTTAGGGTATGTGCATTTCCTTCTGGTAAAGGGTGGTATCATGGTATGGAGCCCAGATACTTACTCATGTTGAACACTTTATTTATTATGGTGTGATGTTGGTTAGAGAGCTCTCGGATAAAGGTCCCAAAGGACCGGGGGATGGCATACTCGTGTCAGTAGTTACCCAGTTAGGGTAACCCGGCCTTGTGTTGGCAGAGATCCGGTTAGGTTCTCGGGGACGTCCTTCCAGAGGCGTTCTCATGTGGAAATGGGAAGTTCCTTGGCCTGACCATTCGTTGGAAATCCAAAGAAACAATACGAAACCCTGTCCGGTTTTAGCTGTAGAACCTGCGATTTACTTATGGTGCCCCCCACTGTTTAGATGGTAGCTATAGTAGGCATACGATAATGGTCGTATGTTGGCTAAGATTTATATTCTACTTTCGAAATGTTTTCTGCACTTTGCACTTATAGTAATAATATCAAGGAAATTGCGTATCAAGCATGTTGGACTATCATAAGAAGAAATCTCCTCCAATTCTGTGTTTGCATTGTGTGTGTGGCGGGAGGTCTTGTGGTAGTTTCATTTCTAAAAGCATTGCGAATTGACTTTAAAATCTTTTGTTGATTGTTTTAAAAGACAACTGTTTTCTTTTTGTTGCTCACACCAGTCCCATGACTGATCCGGAGTTTATTGTTTCTTTCCTAAACTCTGGGTGCTCAAAATTTCCCACACGAGCAGTCTAGAGTTGGGTTTTTCAGATAGTTAGGTTCAGTGAATTATCTGGAGCTAGTTCAGTCTTTGGATGTGGACGAGACTTGCTTGTCTTTGCGTATCGTGATGTTGGATCGAGCTGCTGCTGCTGGAGTTCTCTTTTGAAGACTATCTTAGAGTTATATTTTTCCGCTGCTAGATGTTATCTATTTTTCTTTTCCACTGCTATTTTATTGTATCATATCTCTGATGTATATTGATATCTATTGGATCATCTGTTGCACCAGATTTGTATAAAAGCTGTATATCAATGTATTATTCTTTTATTCCGCTGTGTTATTTACTTAATGTTGTTATAAGCTCCGGCAAATCGGATTTGAACGGTCGAATCTATGGCATTCAAATATGATTTGAAGTATGGATGTCGATTTTCGAGCGCGAAAAATTCGAGTCGTTATATTTGGTATCAGAGCTAAGGTTGAAACTTTAGCTGAGGAGTGTAACACGTTAAGTAGCTCATTAGAGATAGGGTGAAGTATACCCTAGAATCAGTATATCCCTAAGATATCTGTTTGAAAGCCTCAGTGAATTTTCTTACTATCCGCTGATAGTGAGTATGAGTGCAAGAAGAGGACGAGATAGGGGATAGGGGAATACGACTATAATTGGTCAATACCCTGCAACAGTGGAAATAACTTTCGTGTTTCCAAACTCTTTTGATTTGCTTCGTAACAACTCCAGAAAGAAGTTTTGGAACGGTGATGGCCTACGAATCGTTGTAGAAAATCCTTACTTCGCAGTTCATCGATTTCTTATCAGTTTTTCGATTTAAACTTTAACGGATATGAATTTGAAAGTCGAGATTGAAGATTTAAAATAAAATGGAAATTTTAAATTGAGTTAAATTTGTTAATAGAATATGAAGCTAAACTTGAATTGCATCAATAAAACGATTTCGTTTAAAACCAAATTTGAATTTTTGAAATTCTATTGAAATTTCTCGGGTTGATCGAAGTCCGAAGCGGGACAAATTGGTATATATTTTGAGGTATTCCGATTTGAGTTTGGAATCCATATCTAGTATTTGGAAGTTGTGGAAAATGAAAATCCATTTATCTATCTTTGTTGTTTTCGTGCCTGCGAATTTTGAGGACGAAATTCTTTTAAGAGGGGAAGGCTGTAACGATCTCGGATTTAAACTATATTTTAATTGATAACTAAATTTATTTTTGAATAAAAATATGTGCAATTAATTGTAAATTGATATAAAATACATTAGCAAATAAGTATTAAACTAAAAATAGAATTTAAATTGTAAAATAGAAAAATAAACATATTAGAATACATAGATATAATATATTTAAGTATAAGTATAAAGGTGTATTGTACATAAGTTAAAAACTAGAGAGAAAAGAAAAGTATTGCAAAAGAACGAAACAAAGCAAACAAAGTCAGTATAAAATTTAAAACAAGTAAATATGTATGAAATATTTCAAAACAATAATATACATTAAGTTTGAAAGAAATTTGGCAAAAAAATAAAATAAAAAATCCACCACAAAATCTTCTCAACACAACACATTTACATCATTTCAGCCGAGCTAAAAGATGTAGGCAAGCATAAACAAAGGGAAAATAAAAATACAAACAAACTAGGAAAAACAAAAAAATATAAAGTACAAGCAAGACACCTCTAACATACCTATAGCCTATCAAAGCGTCTTCAGCCTACAAACCCATTTTAATACCCTGTACAAACATGATGATATCAGCCATGCTTATTGTATAAATTAATATGCCCTGTACAACTCAGTTTTATTCATCAAACTCTAAACCTAATATACCAGAGAGAAAGAAAAAAAATAAGAAACATTAGTCAATAACAAAAGCAAAACAAATTCAGTTTCAATATCAAAGGAAAGTTTCAAGCCTGAAGCAGTAAATCAAATACAAGTTCAATAATATGAAAGCCCAGACCAAAATGAAAATTTAATTCTAGATTTTGGAACTTTTTCCAGGCTTTTGCTACCTCTGTTTCAACAGTTTCAGGTGAGCAATTCTTCTTTTTAAACTAGACTTCTTTAATTCTTTTATCTGTGAGTAACCTCACTTTTGTTACTTTAAAGCCAAATTTTGTTGCATGCTAGTGTTGCTGAACTAATTTTGTATTGGGTGAATCTGCTGTGTGTATAGATGTACGATGTATGTATGTTGTTTCCAACAGAAGCTACTCTATTATAGTTCCAGTTTGTCTGTGTGAGTAAACATCTGAATTTAAATCTTAAGTAGGTTAATGTGGTTGCTTAAAGAAAATTGCTGTGATAATGATGCTTGTTGTGGTATTACTCCATGCATATATATATGAATGTGTTAATATGTGAGCAGGTTAGTTTCTTTCTGTTTGTGAGACTACAGGGTATAAAACAACAAAGAAAATTCAAATTCTTCTTTTCTAATTCAAAATTGGGACAACAGCCAACTTTCCGTGAGCGCCTGTCCAGACTGACTTCTGAAAAAATGGCCGATGCCTGCCCCGCTGAGCCCTTTAATGATGAGGAATACTTCTCAGGGATGGTCCGACAAATCATGAAGGAAAGTATGCAAAGAGAGGAAGACAAAAAAGAATGGGGGTTCGCTCCGGGCAAGACTCCATTCACTGAAAGGATTTTGAAAGCAGAATTTCCTAGGAAGTTTGTTCCTCCTACCATACCGGCTTATAAGGGGACAATTGATCCTAATGAATTTTTGTACAAGTATGATTGGCACATGACTGGTGCCAGGGCTGCAGATGAGATCAAATGCCGATATTTTCCGGTATACTTAGAAGGAGTTGCTCTACTCTGGTTCACAAAACTGCCGGTCCGGTCGATAGACCAATTTTCTGATTTGACTCGAAAGTTTAAGGAACAGTTCAGATTCTAAGGAGAAAGATATAATGTCGTTATCCAGTTTGGAGCAGAATCCTGGAGAATCCATTAGAGCTTTCTTGAATCGCTTCAATATAGCTCTGGCTGAAGTAGACAACGCAGAGCCGAGAATGATTTTGACGTACCTGATGAAGGCTATTGATAAGACAAGTGAGTTTGGGAGGTGGTTGAAAATGAAAGAACCGAATTCACTTGACAAGTTTTATATGAAAGCCGATGAATTCATGCGTCTGGAAAGCCTCCAAGCACCGGCTAAGGTGGTATCGATAGGGGCTGGAAATAGTAATGCTATTCCAAATAGGAAAGAATTTGGCAATCAGAAGAGGGGAAATGATGGTCAGAGGAAGCAAGGAGATGCAAAGAAAAGTCGTCCCTTCAACTTCACCCTTCTGACAGATACCTCGGAAAACATCTACTTTGCAAACAAAGACACAGTCGAGTTCCCCGCACCAGCTAAGCAAAGGGTTAATAAGAAAACCAAGAAGAATGGAAGGTTTTGCCGGTTCCACAACCAACCCGGGCGTGATACCAATGAGTGTCGTCACTTGAAGGAATTGATTGAGGAACTATTGAAAGAAAACAAGCTCCAGCAATATGTAAGGAGGAAAAAGAGTGGCCCGACTTCGCCAACTCAAGGACAACAGGCTCCTGTTCATCGTCCTAGCTCAAGTGAAAAGGCAGCAGATCATGAATCTGAGAGGCCCGTTATTAATGTGATTACAGGAGGACCTCACCCAGCTGGCATAAGCTTGGGTGAGATGGAACGGTACGCTCGTGCATTGAAATATACCCCAACAGAGGAAAGTGTTTTTGTGTTGGAAAATTCTGCACCTCTGAAACAGTAGAAAACTTTTAATGATGACATGGTCTTCAGAGTCAGGGATTCTATGGGTGTTGAAGCCCCCACCATAGATCCCTTGGTTATTTTTGCTGGCATTGGGCCAGCTATCGTAAGAAGAGTACTTGTTGATTGTGGTGCTTCTTGCAACATTCTTTTCAAAAATACTTTTGATCAGATGAAGATCCCAATGGCTGATGTTCAAGCTTCGTCGCAAAAGATTGTTGGTTTTACTGGGGAACCCAGGCAGCCGATTGGGACTGTTGACCTGTTCGTGGAACTAGGAGAGGGGCAGAAGAAGGTCGTTCGAAGGCAGACTTTTGTAATTGTTGATGAATTTTCTGCTTACAACGCCTTCCTAGGCCGTCCAACTCTTGCAGCCTTTAAAGAAATCCTCGCCCCGTGGTACCTTACCATGAAATTCCCCACAGATAATGGAGTTGGTGTTGTTAAAGGGGATCGGAATGTGGGGCGGGAATGTTATCTGATAGAACTACGTGAAGCAAGAAAGAGAGAGATGGGAAAGGATGCGGCAGCCCCAGTCCGCATCAAAGAATCAACCTTGTAGAAATTACAGGGCGGACCTTGTACTGGCGAATGTAGCGAAGCACGAAGAAAAATGGATCCCAGAAAAGCCAGTGTAGGGGAGAATCGAGTGGTGCCAGTGGAAGTAACGGTACCAGTACCCGTGGACCCAAAAGACTCAAACAAGGTGCTGAATGTGGGTTCACAACTTAGTGCGGCAGTTCAGAATATTTTAATATCATTCCTGAAAGCAAATCTGGATCTATTCGCTTGGTCCCATGCTGATATGAGTGGAATATCACCTAAAGTTGCAGTACATACTTTGAATATTGATCCAAAGTTTACACCTGTGAAGCAGAAAAGAAGAACCCAGTGTCCCGAAAGGTCAGCAGCATTGAGAGAAGAGGTGGATCGACTCATGGAGAATGACTTTATCAGAGAATCGACTTATCCGAATTGGGTTTCAAATCCAGTACTGGTTAAGAAAGCTAACGGAAAGTGGAGGGTATGCATCGACTTTTCAGATTTAAACAAAGCCTGTCCCAAAGACTGCTTTCCGCTACCTTGGATTGACCAGTTGGTTGACGGAACAGCGGGACATGAATTGTTATCTTTTATGGATGCTTACTCCGGATATAACCAGATCATGATGCATGAGCCAGATCAAGAGGACACGAGCTTTATTACCGATGTCGGTCTCTACTTCTATAGAGTCATGCCCTTCGGACTGAAGAATGCAGGGGAAACTTACCAAAGGCTTGTTAATGCGATGTTCAAGCCACAGATTGGAAAGACCATGAAAGTTTATGTTGACGATATGTTGGTTAAATCAAAGAAAGCAGTAGACCATATGGACCACTTAGCGGAAATGTTCGCCGTCCTACGAAAGTATGGAATGAAGCTTAATCCTTTGAAGTGTTCATTTGGGGTGGAGTCCGGAAAGTTCTTGGGTTTCATTGTGAGCGCTAGGGGCATTGAGGCTAATCCTGCTCAGATCACTGCCTTAAGAGAAGTCAAAGCTCCTAGAACGAAGAAGGAACTGCAAAGTCTCAATGGAAAAGTCGTTGCCTTAAGTCGATTCATTTCCAAAGCTACTGATAAATGCATTCCATTCTTTGATGTTATGAAGAAAGGAAGGAAAAACTTTGACTGGACTCCATAATGCCAGAAAGCTTTCGATGAATTAATTCGTCATCTGGAAACTCCTCCGATACTTTCTAAGCCCGACGATGGTGAAGATCTCTTTGTATACTTGGCGATCTCAGCTCACGCTCTTAGTGTGGCACTGGTGCGAGAAGACGCCAAAATTCAGCACCCAGTCTACTATATTAGCAAAAGGTTTAATGGGGCAGAAATGAATTATTCAAAGATGGAGAAGCTTGCCTATTGTCTACTGGTCGCATCAAGAAAATTGAGGCCATATTTTCAAGCTCATCCAATGAAAGTCCTCACTGATCAGCCACTGAAGCAAGTCCTCTTTCGCCCTGAGACTTCGGGTCTCCTTTTGAAGTGGAATATTGAACTGAGTCAATATATCATCACTTATCATCCCCGGAGAGCAATCAATGGACAAGCTTTGGCAGATTTCATCGTAGAATGTACAGACAAAGGTGATAGTGAGGAAATAGTGACTGGTAATTGCCTAATTCGATGGAAATTGTATGTTGATGGCGCAAGAAACGATTACTGTTCCGGGGCTGGGGTTGTGCTTGAAACCCCTGAAAGGTGGTCATTGTGCTATGCTTTAAGATTGGAATTCCCTTCGACAAACAATGAAGCAGAGTATGAAGCTCTTATTGTCGGTTTGAGAATTGCTAAGGAGTTGAATGTCAAAATGTTGCAGATCTTCAGTGATTCACAGCTTATTGTGTGTCAAGTCAGGAAAGAGTTTCAAACCAAAGGAGGAAATCAGCCTGCTTACTTGTCAAGAGCCTGGGAGCTTCTCGATGACTTGGACCATTATACGATAAACCATATACCCCGGGAAGAAAACATGAAGGAAGATTCCCTCGCAAAGTATGCAAGCACTGGTGAAGCTCAATTATTGGGAATAGTTCCTGTGGAAGTCCTGTCAATCCAAGCATTGATGAAATGGATATTGACTGGATCATGACTATATCACAGGAGCGAGAATCATGGATGACTCCGATATTGGGATATCTGCACGACGGTTCTCTACCAGAAAACTCAAAAGAACGGAAGAAGTTGTTAAGAAAAGCATCCAGATACATAATTCAAGATGGCCGGTTGTATAGGCGGGGATTCTCAATGCCATTACTCCGATGTGTGACCAATGAAGAAGCTGAGAAATTCTAACTGAGGTATACGGAGGAGAGTGTGGAGACCATTCAGGTGGTCAAACTTTAGCAAAGAAAATTCTCCGTTATGGGTATTTTTGGACAGATATTAATTGTGATGCCGCAAGTTACGCCCGAAAATGTGACCGATGCCAGAGATTTGCAAAAATCCCAAGAGCACCATCCACTGAAATAACATAGATGGTCAGTCCGTGGCCATTTGCTATTTGGGGAATAGATCTCATCGGGCCTTTGCCAACTGCAAAATTCGAAATCAGATATGCTATTGTTGCTGTTGATTATTTTACCAAATGGGCTGAATCTGAACCCTTAGCTACTATTACCTCTAAGAAAATGATAAACTTTGTAACTAAGAATATCATTTGCAGGTATGGTGTGCCTCAAAAGATAATCACAGATAATGGAATCCAATTCGAAAGTGAAGAGTTCCAAGATTTTTGCATGAAATTCAAGATCCAGAAAAGCTTCTCAGCAGTAGCTCATCCACAGGCAAACGGGTAAGTAGAAGCAGTAAACAAAATTATCAAATTGACCATCAAAAAATAGCTGGAAAAAGCGAAAGCTGGTTGGGTCGATAAGCTTCCACTAGCACTATGGGCATATAGAACTACACATAAAACTACGACGGGGCACACTCCATTTTCATTGGCATATGGATCAGAGGCAATGATTCCGGTAGAAATAGAGGTCCCTTCACATAGAAGGATCGATTTCACTCAAGCTGAAAATGAAAAGCTGCAACTTGAAGCCCTTGACTTCCTTGATGAAAAAAAGAAGAAGCTGATCTCAGAATTGCAGCTCATCAGCAAAGAATAGCCAGGCACTTCAATTTCAAAGTTCGCCAACGCAGCTTTGAAGTTGGGGATCTAATCTTAAAAAGAATTATGACACCTACAGGCGTGTTTGGGCCGAACTAGGAAGGGCTGTATGTCATAGGAAAAAAACTTCTCGATGGCACTTTCAAACTAATAACTGTCGAAGGAGATCCAATTCCAAGAGCTTGGAATAGCAATCATCTACGCCCATATTTTACTTAAAGGCTTTAATGAAATATTGTAAAAGAATGATGAATGTATGATTCTTGTATTGAAAGCCATTGTAAAGTCAGTGCAAGTGGATAATAAGAACTATAAAGTGGATGTAGGCCCAGTTCTTGACCGAACCACTATAAATCTTGTGTCCTTTACTATTATAAACTGCTTTGTTTTATTTCGATATATAAAATACGTCAATTGTATTACTAAAATGTCGATTTAATAATGCAGGCCATAAAAACAAAGCTTACCCATCACAAGACCAAGCAATCCCTGACATCACCCAACAAGCAAATGCTAAGCCGTTCAAAATTTCCATACTCAAATCCTACGAAAGAAGTGCTTCAAGAAAAAAGTTAGTGATTCTGCTGGAAGTGGGCCCTTGCTAACTAATTGTGGATATTTGTACAAACGAGCATCCAGTTAAATAGCCTGTGTCTGCCACCACCAACTCGCTTAACTATGAAGTATACTTCTTTGGATAAAGGAAATTGTTGGCAATTAAAAGAGAAGTGTATTTGGAAAAGATGACGGGGATCGCCGATATGAATAGGTGGCAAAGAGACATGGGCGAGCAAGCATCAGACAGCAAAAGACCTCTTTGGAGGCACAAGCCCTCTTCGGAGGCACAACTCTTCGGAGGATAAAGACCTCGAACGGGGCATGCTAGAAAACTTTCTCAACGAAAAAATATTTGTATGGAATGACCGGGAGCACCTTCCCAACTGGAAGGCAAGGCGCTAGTTCACTAGCTGAGACAGTTTGCGCAGACAAGCGTCCAAGTAACTTGCGTCCGCCCCGTGAATCCATACGATGATTGGAGGCACCTTCCCAAGTGATAGGCAAGGCGCTCGTTCACTAGCTGAGACAATTTGCGCAAATAAACGTCTAAGTAACTTGCGTCCGCCCCGTGAATCCAGCCAACCATGAGGAAGAAACTTCCAGGCATACTCGGAGGCACGCATTCCACCGAGATTTGAAATAAAACTTCACAAGTGCTGGAATGTGAAAAGCCCTCTTCGGAGGCCGATTTCACCATAGTTGAAATAGTAAAAGACCTCTAGCGGGCCTCGTCAGAAAAAGAGAGTTATTTCTCGCCAGAAAGTTGCGGACTGATTGGTGGCACAGAACATTAGTGTCCGCCCCGTGAATCCATCCAACTAAGAGAAGGAAACTCCAAACTTCCAGGCAAAAGCCCTACTCAGAGGCACACATTTCACCGTGATCTAAAATAAATCTTCACACGAGTCGAAATGTGAAAAGCCCTCTTCGGAGGCCCACTTCCCAGCGAACAGGGAAAAGATAAAAGCCTCTCCCAAGAGGTAGAAACAAAAAAGACCTCTTCCCGGAGGCATAATCAAACAAAAAGACCTCTTCCCAGAGGTGCAACCAAACAAAAAGACCTCTTCCTAGAGGCACAATCAAACAAAAAACTCTCTTCGGAGACTCAAGCAGGTTGAAGCCCTTTTTCGGAAAGCCCACTGTACTATGAAATAAAATTCACTTGCCAAAGCAAAAGTGACTTTTTCCAAAAGTGAAGTGTAAAAACTTCGCAACAAAAAAAAAAGAGAAGATTCCTCCAATATGAAGTGCATTCTACTAAATTAGAAAAATATTTTCTTGAAACGGAAATATTATCCTATAAAGTACAAATGCAAACTTCCTTCAAATGAAAGAGTTGTTCTCTAAAGGAAGAGTACAAGTCTTCTCAAAACAGAAGAGTTGTTCTCCGAAACTTTGCTAATGTGAAAGAGATTGCAATAAACCATGGTATGGGGGAAATACAATATAGTCATCACAAAAATGAAAACAATACTCAAGAAACATACAATAAGTTTACTGGAACTTCACATAAAGAGGATAAAGAAACTTGCATGCAAATAGAAAATAAAAGCGTTCTTAAATACAGACAGAAACAGAAATTTGTATAAGTAAAAGAATCATTTTATTCCATACTATGAGAATTTTATACATATGCAGGTTTCAAAGTAAAAGAAAGCGGGGACTGGTACCCGCACAATCTCCAGTCAACACAAGCTTATATACAATCAAAAAGCAAAGAGCGAGATAAAAAGCATAGGACCAAAGCCATCATTTCTTCTTCCCTCTGCCTTTTGAGCCTGCACCTGGCCGGATGACCAACTTCTTGCGCCGGCTTGAAAGAGTAGGGGAAGAAGGAGAAAGGGGAACAATCGGACTTGCTTTTGCTTTTTCCTCGCCGGCTGAAGCTTCCTTCTTCTTTGAGACTCCACTTTTCCCCCTTTTCTTAGAAGAAGGCCTGCTTTCTGGAGTAAAAAGTGTGGCTAACGGCGTATCGTCGGAGACAGTTAGTTCCGAAGTCTTTTCGCCCTCCTCAGTTTCTTCTCCCCTATGTTCTTGAGAAGCAATAGGATCGTCCAAGTCTTGGAGAGCTTCTATTTGCTCCTCTTGTGACCCCGGTTGAGAGGCAGAAGGAGGAGTCACCTGAAGAGACGGGGGAGGAATAACTGGAGGAGGGGAAGTCTGAACAATGCCCAGTACTTTCTCTACAGAAGAAAAGAAGTTAAAATCAGTAAAGAGAGGAGATAAAGGCTCGTTGAGATTTAGGAAATAATCAAGAAGCTCATCAAACTCATGCGAAGCAAATGAGCAGTTTACTTGAGCAAGATCAGCATTAAAGTTGCCTGGAGAAGTTGGATTTCTAACGTCAATTTCATAAGCTTGTGCTTCAGTGCTTTCTTCGCCTTCATCTCCACCTTGTGCGCTTGTAATTTCAGTTATGACTTTAGCCGTGGACGAAGAATGGGAACCGAAGCCAATGATATCAATGTCGGCCGAAGTCGAAGGAGGGGCAGGGGCAGTTAAAGGTGCTTCTTTATCTGGATGCTCCCCTCCCATCGTTTCGGCTCGTACTTTAGCAAGCTGCTCCTTTCCTCTGGCAAGAGAGGCGCGAGTTTCGTCATCGAAGTAATGCGCTTCAAGTTCGTCTTCGGAATAACCGGCACCTCTGAGCATATCCATTACAGCCTCCCACACTTCAGCCAAAGTGATTTCGTATTTAGACCCCAAAAATGCAAGGCTGCCACGCCCCAAGACGCCTTGGACGTAAAAGTCAAACAAAGTAGAGCTAATGTTGGCTTTTGTCTCTTCATGAGATTGTTCAGCAGCTCTCTTTCCAGCAATGGCCTCATCATGTTCTTTCTCGGTCTTTAATAATTGAGCTTTCAGCCTCATGATTTCTAAGTCCTGGGAGTTAGCTTTCTCCCGTAGCTCTCCAAAGTCAGCATGATATTTTTCCACCGTCTTCTGTGTAGCTTCAAGTTGGGTTTCGACATACCATTGAGCGGGATGAGCATCTCGAACTTGCTTCTGAAGCACTTCTTCCTTTTGAGTATAAGAGGTGGACGAAGTAGCAAGCTCGTGCTTAAGTTTCCCGACCTCCGCCTCAAGCTTTTCGTTGTACTCAGCGATGTTTTTCATTTCGGTGTTGTGCTAATCAAGAATTTTCTGCCATTCAGACTTGTCGTTCTCCATCGTCAACATAGCTACAAGGTTGGCCCGGTTCACCCTCTGAAGCTCATCGACGAGCTTTTGCCACCCTGACATTCTCTCAATATCAAGTTTAACAGTGTCAAGATTTCGTAGCATGGCCTCTTTGTCGATGGGAACCAAGTCAAGGTCGAAGCGGACTCCCTTTAAGCACCAATGCGGGAACCGACTTTGAAGGGTTCGCGGACCTCTCTCAATGTAACGACCCGTAAATTTCGATAAGTTAATTCGTGTTTTTAATAGGATTTCTAATTTAAATATAGGAAGAAACAGAAATCTTATTTATTTATAAGACAGAGAATGTTGAAATTAGATGTATCAAGGGTAAATAAAACTTACAAATTGAATTATATATTACAATTAATTGTAATAGTGGAAAGTGTTGTAATGGGCTATAAGGTTAGAAATAAGTAAATAAAGGCAAGTACTGAATTCATCAATGAAAATAAATTTTATTTAGTACAATCCCTTTTTACTAACTATTGTAAGGTGTTAATTTATTGAAATGGAAAAATTGACAATAGATTCAATTTGTATGTTGGATAGTAAATTGCAATAACTAAAGTTAGTAATTAATGGGTTAAAGGGAATACCAATTTACTCATATAAGTGAATATAAGTGGATGTAACAAAATAAATAGGAAACGATAATTATTCATAAGTGATGGTTGTTGTAAAAGGAATAACTAATTGGATTTAGAATCTTAATTTGTATGTGTGCATATATTTAATGGAATGTGAGAAAAACAAAATGTAAGGATTTGATTAATATATATGTTATTTATTCAGGGTATTGAATAAAATTGGGAATCCAATTGTAATTAATGGTAATAATTGTGACGACCCAACTTTCCACCCCTGGAAAATCGCATCATCAATTAAGAAAGAAAGGGATAGAAGAAGGAAAGAAAGAAGAGAAAGAAGAAACAACACTAGAATCTCAACAACGGAACGAATAAATTATATTAATAACATAAGTATTTACATAATATACAATACCAATCAGAGATACACAGCATACACATCACACATACTAGACAGTTATAAACACCTATCTAGTATTTACAACTCAATACAAACACAACACAGAGAAAACACAGCGGAAAACTATATCCAATGCGGAAGCCTCCTGCTCCATTGCTCCTCCATTATTCGTCAAAGTTAACCTGAATCTCTTGACTACTCGTAAAAATTTGAGTACCCAAGAATTTAAGAAAACAAAAGATAAACTCCGGGTCAGACATGGGTCTGGTGTGAGTAACAGGTTAAGGTTGCTTAACTTTAAAAACCTTTGAAAGAAAAGGTATCACGTAAGACTTCCCACACATAAACATGGAAAAGTTTTTACCTTACGCTAACCAGAACATTTGATAGGAAATCCGGTGATATTATAATAGTGTCTAGGGTTTTCAAGTAAAATACAGAAATAGCTGGAAGGCTTACATCTCACGTTCCAACATAGTTGGGCACAACTAACACGTACGGCACTTATTGAATTTTGGATTCCATACAATGGCAGGGCTACTGGGGTACCACCCGTCACACTACGTGGCCTAGATCACTGTACCGAGGAGCCACACTAACTCCCCTGCAACACAAGGCCGGAACCATTCCTTACAGAACAGTCCCGAACAAGACAACCCCGGCAGTTGTTGCAATCAACTGCCCCACACAGCCGAATATAAAGGGACTTCTAGACAGAGGTAAATCTTGCTCTCCAGTCGGAGCTACCCACGAAGCCTTGCTGCACCTCCCCTGTTTTAGCCATTCCCGGTTGATGAGGCTTGAGGCTACGATTACCTTAATAGGACACATCTCTTAGAATGCTCATCGTCCACCTGACGATGTTCTGAAAGCATCCAATCCATACAAGTTCGTTCCGGGTTCGAACGAAACCGAAGGCATTATCTCGTTGCACTCATTTTGGAATCACCCTCAGAGTTAACGACAATAACCCTTGCATTCTGAATCACCATCTCGAATCTATAAGCACTATTCCGTCAACTCATTACGGAATCACCCACAGAGTTATACTGACGTATAGCCCTTACACCTCGAGTCTTCACAAAGCTCCATTTAGATTCACGACCTAACGTTATTTGGAATCGATGTGGTTTTCGGATATCCAAATATGGAAACCCGATCCTGGTCTCATCGAAATCCAAAGCGTGTCTTTTAGGTCCAAGTTGTTTTAAAGTTAAAAACAAATTCAATTCAATATCATCTATATACACACAGATAGATAATTCTCAACATCATAATAGATAATCAATATTATCATCACATCAGATAATCTATATTATCAACTCAAATAGATAAATCATATTATCAACTCAATGCAACCATAGCATCCAAATCACACAACAACATTTATCTCATTACTGAGATTTCAACCATCCAGGGTAATATCAATCATCATTCATAAGCAAAGACTTATCAATCCAATCTATAATTAATTTAAAATGAATTAAATTAATTACTTCTTCCTTAAATTAATTTAAAATAAATTAAATTAATTACTCATCCAAATAAATGTTGCTTATACATCAAAGCATTATTCTTAACAAATTACCCTAATTAATCATCTTGATTAATTATTCTTTAATTACATTCAAGTAATTAACCTCTAATTAATTTCACAAATTAATTATCCCAATCCAGATTCAGTAATTAATCTGTAATTACTTCATTAATTAATAAATCATAGTTAATTACATTAATCCTTAATTAATTACATTAATTTATTCTTTATTGATTAATTGATCTTAATTAATCAATCCTTAATTACATCATTAATTATTTTATTTAAAATAACTCCATTAAATTAATTATCAATTATCTCCATTGATTAATCATTCTTGATTAATCGCATTAAGTAATTAACTTAAATTAATTACATCTCTTAACCATTCTTAAATAACTTAATTATCAAAACCTAAATTAATTACTCTAAGTAGTTAATTTCTTATCTTAAGTAATTAAACACAATAATAATAATTACACAAAGTAATTAATTCCAAAAACTCCTCCATTAAATCACATCCAGTAATTTATTTGCTTAATTACTTCACTAAGTAATTTTCCATTTCTAATTACATTTGTAATTACTTCTCAAATCAATCAACGATTAATTTAAATTAATTAAACTTAATTAATTAACTTAATTAATCAAAATAAACTCAATTAATTACAATTAATAATTAATTCCCTTAATTACTTTCACTAAGTAATTATACTAAAAAAAATTCAAAGGATTATCTTAAATTAATTAATCCAATTAATTATTAAAATTAATTACATTAATTAATTATAAAATAATATTAAGTTAATGACCTTCATTAACTCATAACAATTCTTTAATTACTTTTCCAAAGTAATTAGTTGAATTAATAAATATTAATTCTTTATTTATTTATAAAACTCATTAATTAATTCCTAATTATTAAATTAATCAAGTGAAAATTAAAACTTAAACAATTAGTAATTACTTGATTAATAATTCAATTCATTTATTAAGTTAAATTAATCAAATCTTATTTAATTAATTTCTAAATCACACTTTGATCAAATTCAATTAACTTACTTAAAACTTTTAATTAAATAAATAAATCCTTAATTATTTATTTAATTAATCTAATTATTAATTGATTAAATTAATTAATTAAAATCTTAATTACCTTGATTAATTAATAGATCATTAAGTTCAAATCAACTTAATGATTATCATCAATCTCATTAATGTTTAATTATCATTATTAAAGTAACTTAGAAACAAATTACTCTAAAATTTTCTAAATTCCATTTTAAATTAAAATTAAAATGAAATCAAATTTAAACAAGATTCAATTATTAAACACTTTTTATTTCATATTAAAGAAGTACTTAAGGGATTTTATAAATAGTTTAACCCATAATCAATTTAAATAAAATTTAAATTATACTTTAAATATATTCAAGTGATTTTGAATCTTTTAAATTAAAATCTTATTTTCATTCAAACTAGAATTCAAATCATGTTCAGATTCAGATTCAAAAATTTAAATTTAAATTCTGTTTTAAATTTCATTTTCAGATTTATAAAACATATGTTATAAAATACTGAAATATTCGAGTTAAATTATAACATTAGAATTTATAACTTATTTTCTTTTGAAAACTTTCAGATTCAAATTTCAGATTTGAATTCAAGCATTTAATCCAGATTTTAACTTAAATTTTTAAGTCTTGTTTTAAAATCTTATTTCCAGGTTTTAAAACTTATTTAAAATTCTGTAAACAGGTTTCAGTAGTAAACATTTCATTTATAAAATTTATTTATTTTGAAACAAATATTAAAATTTCATTTTGAGTTCATATTTAACCTTGATTCAATTCCAGTTCAATACTTTGCTTACCTTAATTTAAATTTTGTTTAAATTGTATAAAAACCAGAAACTGTAAGGTTTCAGAGACAAAACCTGGAACTAGCAAACTACTCGAGCCAAGCATCAATTTCTTCGAGTCATCTTCCTTCTATCTTCGAGTAAACTTTCAAATAACTCGAGCATTTACTCGAAAACAACTCTCCCCTTCAACCCAGGTATCAGTAGATACACCAATGCACCGTACACCTTGCACCACCCACGGCGAAGCTCCGACAATCGTCAATGCTCCCCACACTTCCACGATCCACTTTGAACTCGAACACGACCATCAGAATTTCAACAATTACTCGAAATCGAAATCGAGCATAAGAACCCAAATTTGAACTCAGAACCACCCCAACCCAAACCTGAATCCATCTCGTCTTCACAACTCCGACCATTTGAACCTCTGCAATTCCGGCCATAACCTCACCTTCCTCCATACTTTCATCCCCTCGAGTTTGGTTACACTCGGTCAAACAGAGAAGACGCTAAGATTTAGAAAGTACAACCTGTTCAAACTAGGTCTACAAACAAAATCGAACAGCCATCGTCACCACCGATCTTTGATCAACTTCCTGCCATTTTTGCCAACCTTGCTGTTCACTCCTCTACCTCCAAAGAGAGCCCCGACCTCCCAGAACCTCGAGATCATCAGAATTTTCCAAAAAACCCAAAAACAGTGGAACCCCGACATGCACTTCAGTTTTGTTTTAAAAATTATGATACTAGTTTCAAAAATCATATTTTACTTATGTAATCAAATTACAATACTGACTTTATAATTTAAACAGTTTGGTTTTTTTTTTTTAATACACTGAAGCTTAAAAATTGCAGAGACAAACAGGCTAATTTTTTAAAAAAAAAATTTAACCTACTTAGTATTTTACACATTAATCCATGATAAATCACAACTTTTGTTTGATAATCAAATCTCATCAAAAGCAAGATCAAGTGATAAGGGATTTAAATCAAATTTTGAGCCTAGGAAAAACACAGAGCATAGCACATAAATAAACACAACATACATCCTGTAAATAGTCATATTAGATTTAACTGGCATATTAATTCAAATATATTAACATGCAACCAAATTATGCTTTAAATTTTGAAAAGTTACTCACCAGAAACTTGAAGAACAGAGTCCTCTTTTGTTATCATTCATAAAATGCAGGCTTGCAAATTTAATTTGAAAGAGATGCAGACTTGCAATTGCTTGCATTTGAATTTACTGACCAAACCATTTGCATGCAGGCTATGATAAAAATGCAGAAATCCATTTTGATATGCTCAAATTTGCAGAGATGTAAGTGCAGTGGTCTTCAGTATGTTGAAATGCAGATTTTGATTATGTAGTAACTTCCAGGTTTGTAAGAATGCAGATTTGAATTTGTGCAGGTTAATTTTTTTTATTTGGGAAGTGAATTACAGATTTATGTTTTTGAGAGGAGTTACAGATCTTTTGTTTTTGAAATGAATTTTGCAGTTTTGTTATTGAGGAATTTTAGATTTTGAATGAAGTGTTTTTCTTAGATTTGAAAAAGAGGATGAATGAAAGAATAGTAAAAATGGTTAAGGCCGAAAATGTTCTAATTAAAATAAAGAGAATATCAATTGACACTTGTCATGTTGTTGAATTTGTAAGCAAACACTTGTATTTTAGATTGCTAATTTGATAACATTTGTTTTAAATTAAATTTAGTTATATATTTAAATGTGTATAAAGGGTTTTCTTAATTTGTTTTATGTTTATGTAAATATAAATGAATTTCTTATTAAAAGTACATGTAAATAAAACAAATAATAAATTAAAAACTTACACAAATATTTTAAAGAATCTATTTATTTGAATTTCAAAATAAAATTTCAAATCAATTAAACTTTTGAAATTAAAATTAAAATCTATTTATTCAATTTAAAAATGAAGACTTTATTTTCCCTTTTATATTTAATTCAATAATATTTTAAAAAGAAATAAAATCAACTTTTATTTAAATTTAAAGCAAAAATTTAAGCTAAGACAAATTTTAAACAATATAATATTTATTATAATATTTACAAATCATATAGTTATTAATTTAAATAGATTTTTAAAAGATTAATATTAATTAAAACATAATTTCCTAATTACTCAATATTTAATTTAGAATTTAAAAACAAACTTTATTTATTTATTAAATTCCAAAACAAAAATAAACTATATTATATATACAAATATATATATACATTATAATTTTAAACATTTATTTTAGCTTTTAAAAAGATAAATCACAAATTAAATATTATTTAAATCTGATTATTAAACCAAAACATATTTTATTAATCAATATTATCAATATCAATTTAATTTTATATCAAGATTATTAAATTGATATTGTCTAAAATTCCGGGATATCACATTCCTTCCCCCTTGAAAGAATTTCGTCCCCGAAATTTAAAACAAAGGTAATTTAATAACCTATTTAAGATTTAAATTTTAAAACCAAGCATATATCAAACTTATGCTAACATCCATAGCAATCAATTCATCAAATCAAACAAAATTAACTATCCAGACAAAATCCTGGATAGAGTTTCCTCGAGTTTTCCCCAGTAAACACCGGGTTACTCGCTCTATAAAACCCAAACAATCAACACTACTAAGCTACAGAACTCCTACTCATTTATATCTATAACTGAACAAGATATCAGACTATAAACAAGTCTGACTCAACCACCAAATCTCTCAGAACAGCAGATTCCAAAACCAGAAATAGATATACACGTACTCCCTCAGAGATATGTGAAACACAACGAATTCCAGTTGTCCAAACTGGCAATTCAATCCAGAAAATCAAACACTTATCCAAAACAGAACACAGAAGAAATCCAAAATATCTCAGAGCTAGCTTACCCAACCTTACCAAAATTTATAGCTCCTAAAACTGGAAAACTTATCCAAAATCAGATTTCCAACTTCAGATCCGCAAAACCCTCCGGACGATCTCGGGCTGCCTACATCCTACCTGATCAGCTCAATCCATGCTGATGTCTCAAGAAACAATCTAGACCAAACCCAACAGAATGATCCTCCACGATCAATCAAGATCAAGAACAACTCCACTCACAACTATCAGAAGAAAACAAACTTCTCCTATCCGGAAAAGAAAAGCAGATGCACTTCCAAACTGCTTCCGCTGCGCAACTGTGATCTGGAATAGAAAAGAATACTGATGAAGAACACAAGCTAACTGGACAGCATAACCAAGAAGATCTCCGATAACCCAGAGAAAACTCAGAATTTCCTCCAATCCTGTGTTGCATCAACAAACTCCATCTCAAGGAACCAACCCTCAATTAGTTGAACCACCGGTACCACTGAATCTCTAGATGAAGACAAACTCTTGACTTCTCTGAAAATATCCAAAAAAATCTCCAACAATTCCAAGAGAACACTCAACTACCGCAAGTCGCTTTTGCGATCAACTCAACTGATTCCAAAGAAAACTGTTCTATCTTTACCAATCAGAACAGCTTATGCTGGTCTGGCCAATCCATCGGAGAAATGGATTCTACTCCACTGCTTCTGAACTCCATCTCCAGAAAACTGATAAGCCAGAAAACTCTGCCGACCACAGAACACTCCAAGCTGTACGGCTGACACCAATGTCGAAGAATTTTCAATCCAAAGCTCTTCGAGAAACTCAGACTTCAAATTAAACAGAATCATTCTGCTGAATTCAGCCACAACACCAAAGCAGACCTGCTTCCTTAACTTGTTCCAAAGAAATCACCTTTGGAAATATCCATAGTCACTGCATCTCATCACGCAGCTACTATTCCCTGAGATATTAAGGTACCATTACTCGCTTCAGCTCAGCCAACAGATCCAAACTCTACTCATTTAACTTTAAAGATGAATCTCTGAACCTTAACAGGTTACCTTCAGAGATCAATGAAGTCCTTATACCACTTCAAAACTCACTCAAGATGGTATTAGGTCTACAGCCCCGACAGATACACTTCCAACCAAACATTCAAACTCCAACCAATCGGTAGTTGTGTTATACACACCACTACCCCAATCTACCTTTATAACCCACATTGGAAAACCTGAACAGGTAACCCAACAGATATGTAGAAATAAATATATATATATATATATATATTAAAAACTACAAATACGCTCTCTCAAGAAAGACACTAATCTAGAGCCTAGGTATTCACTCAACCTAATGCTCTGATACCAACTGTGACGACCCGACTTTCCACTCCCATAAAATCGCATCATCAATTAAGAAAGAAAGGGATAGAAGAAGGAAAGAAAGAAGAGAAAGAAGAAACAACACTAGAATCTCAACAGCGGAACGAATAAATTATATTAATAACATAAGTATTTACATAATATACAATACCAATCTGATATACACAGCATACACATCACATATACTAGACAGTTATAAACACATGTCTAGTATTTAAAACTCAATACAAACACAACACAGAGAAAACACAGCGGAAAACTATATCCAACGCGGAAGCCTCCTGCTCCATTGCTCCTCCATTATTCGTCAAAGCTAACCTAAATCTCTTGACTACTCGTAAAAATTTGAGTACCCAAGAATTTAAGAAAACAAAAGATAAACTCCGGGTCAGACATGGGTCTGGTGTGAGTAACAGGTTAAGCTTGCTTAACTTTAAAAACCTTTGAAAGAAAAGGTATCACGTAAGACTTCCCACACATAAACATGGAAAAGTTTTTACCTTACGCTAACCAAAACATTTGATAGGAAATCCGGTGATATTATAACAGTGTCTAGGGTTTTCAAGTAAAATACAGAAATAGCTGGAATGCTTACATCTCACGTTCCAACATAGTTGGGCATAACTAATATGTACGGCACTTATTGAATTTTGGATTCCATATAATGGCAGGACTACTGGGGTACCGCCCGTCACAGTACTTGGCCTAGATCACCGTACCGAGGAGCCACCCTAACTTCCCTGAACACAAGGCCGGAACCATTCCTTACTGAACAGTCCTGAACAAGACAACCCCGGCAGTTGTTGCAATCAACTGCCCCACACAGCCGAATATAAAGGGACTTCTAGAAAGAGGTAAATCTTGCTCTCCAGTGGGAGCTACCCACGAAGCCTTGCTGCACCTCCCCTGTTTTAGCCATTCCCGGTTGATGAGGCTTGAGGCTACGATTACCTTAATAGGACACATCTCTTAGAATGCTCATCGTCCACCTGACGATGATCTGAAAGCATTTAATCCGTACAAGTTCGTTCCGGGTTCGAACGAAACCGAAGGCATTATCTCGTTACACTCATTTTGGAATCACCCTCAGAGTTAAAGACAATAACCCTTGCATTCTGAATCACCATCTCGAATCTATAAGCACTATTCCGTCAATTCATTACGGAATCACCCACAGAGTTATACTGACGTATAGCCCTTACTCCTCGAGTCTTCACAAAGCTCCATTTAGATTCACGACCTAACGTTATTTGGAATCGATGTGGTTTTCGGATATCCAAATATGGAAACCCGATCCCGGTCTCATCGAAATCCAAAGCGTGTCTTTTAGGTCCAAGTTGTTTTAAAGTTAAAAACAAATTCAATTCAATATCATCTATATACACACAGATAGATAATTCTCAACATCATAATAGATAATCAATATTATCATCACATCAGATAATCTATATTATCAACTCAAATAGATAAATCATATTATCAACTCAATGCAACCATAGCATCCAAATCACACAACAACATTTAAATCATTACTGAGATTTCAACCATCCAGGGTAATATCAATCATCATACATAAGCAAAGACTTATCAATCCAATCTATAATTAATTTAAAATGAATTAAATTAATTACTTCTTCCTTAAATTAATTTAAAATAAATTAAATTAATTACTCATCCAAATAAATGTTGCTTATACATCAAAGCATTATTCTTAACAAATTACCCTAATTAATTATCTTGATTAATTATTCTTTAATTACATTCAAGTAATTAACCTCTAATTAATTTCACAAATTAATTATCCCAATCCAGATTCAGTAATTAATCTATAATTACTTCATTAATTAATAAATCATAATTAATTACATTAATCCTTAATTAATTACATAAATTAATTCTTTATTGATTAATTGATCTTAATTAATCAATCCTTAATTACATCATTAATTATTTTATTTAAAATAACTCCATTGAATTAATTATCAATTATCTCCATTGATTAATCATTCTTGATTAATCGCATTAAGTAATTAACTTAAATTAATTACATCTCTTAACCATTCTCAAATAACTTAATTATCAAAACCTAAATTAATTACTCTAAGTAGTTAATTTCTTATCTTAAGTAATTAAACACAATAATAATAATTACACAAAGTAATTAATTCCAAAAACTCTTCCATTAAATCACATCCAGTAATTTATTTCCTTAATTACTTCACTAAGTAATTTTCCATTTTTAATTACATTTGTAATTACTTCTCAAATCAATCAATGATTAGTTTAAATTAATTAAACTTAATTAATTAACTTAATTAATCAAAATAAACTCAATTAATTACAATTAATAATTAATTCCCTTAATTAGTTTCACTAAGTAATTATACTAAAAAAAATTCAAAGGATTATCTTAAATTAATTAATCCAATTAATTATTAAAATTAATTACATTAATTAATTATAAAATAATATTAAGTTAATGACCTTCATTAACTCATAACAATTCTTTAATTACCTTTCCAAAGTAATCAGTTGAATTAATCAATATTAATTCTTTATTTATTTATAAAACTCATTAATTAATTACTAATTATTAAATTAATCAAGTGAAAATTAAAACTTAAACAATTAGTAATTACTTGATTAATAATTCAATTCATTTATTAAGTTAAATTAATCAAATCTTATTTAATTAATTTCTACATCACACTTTGATCAAATTTAATTAACTTACTTAAAACTTTTAATTAATTAAATAAATCCTTAATTATTTATTTAATTAATCTAATTATTAATTGATTAAATTAATTAATTAAAATCTTAATTACCTTGATTAATTAATAAATCATTAAGTTCAAATCAACTTAATGATTATCATCAATCTCATTAATGTTTAAGTATCATTATTAAAGTAACTTAGAAACAAATTACTTTAAAATTTTCTAAATTCCATTTTAAATTAAAATTAAAATGAAATCAAATTTAAACAAGATTCAATTATTAAACACTATTTATTTCATATTAAAGAAGTACTTAAGGGATTTTATAAATAGTTTAACCCATAATCAATTTAAATAAAATTTAAATTATACTTTAAATATATTCAAGTGATTTTGAATCTTTTAAATTAAAATCTTATTTTCATTCAAACTAGAATTCAAATCATGTTCAGATTCAGATTCAAAAATTTTAATTTTAAATCCTGTTTTGAATTTCATTTTCAGATTTATAAAACATATGTTATAAAATACTGAAATATTCAAGTTAAATTATAACATTAGAATTTATAACTTATTTTCTTTTGAAAACTTTCAGATTCAAATTTCAGATTTGAATTCAAGAATTTAATCCAGATTTCAACTTAAATTTTTAAGTCTTGTTTTAAAATCTTATTTCCGGGTTTTAAAACTTATTTAAAATTCTGTAAACAGGTTTCAGCTGTAAACATTTCATTTATAAAATTTATTTATTATGAAACAATATTAAAATTTCATTTTGAGTTCATATTTAACCTTGATTCAATTCCAGTTCAATACTTTGCTTACCTTAATTTAATTTTTGTTTAAATTGTATAACAATCTGAAACCGTAAGGTTTCAGAGACAAAACCTGGAACTAGCAAACTACTCGAGCCAGGCACCAATTTCTTCGAGTCATCTTCCTTCTATCTTCGAGTAAACTTTCAAATAACTCGAGCATTTACTCGAATACAACTCCCCCCTTCAACCCAGGTATCAGTAGATACACCAATGCACCGTACACCTTGCACCACCCACGGTGAAGCTCCGACCATCGCCAATGCTCCCCGCACTTCCACGATCCACTTTGAACTCGAACACGACCATCAGAATTTCAACAATTACTCGAAATCGAAATCGAGCATAAGAACCCAAATTTGAACTCAGAACCACCCCAACCCAAACCTGAATACATCTCGTCTTCACAACTCCGACCATTTGAACCTCTGCAATTCCGGCCATACCATCACCTTCCTCCATACTTTCATCCCCTCGAGTTAGGTTACACTCGGTCAAACAGAGAAGACGCTAAGATTCAGAAAGTACAACCTGTTCAAACTAGGTCTACAAACAAAATCGAACAACCATCGTCACCACCGATCTCTGATCAACTTCCTGCCATTTTTGCCGACCTCACTGTTCACTCCTCTACCTCCAAAGAGAGCCCCGACCTCCCAGAACCTCGAGATCATCAGAATTTTCCAAAAAACCCAAAAACAGTGCAACCCCGACATGCACTTCAGTTTTGTTTTAAAAATTACGATACTAGTTTCAAAAATCATACTTTACTTATGTAATCAAATTACAAAAATGACTTTATAATTTAAACAGTTTGGTTTTTTTTTTTAAAAAAATACACTAAAGCTTAAAAATTCCAGAGACAAACAGGCTAATTTTTAAATAATTTTTTTTTAACCTACTTAGTATTTTACACATTAATCCATGATAAATCACAATTTTTGTTTGATAATCAAATCTCATCAAAAGCAATATCAAGTGATAAGGGATTTAAATCAAATTTTGAGCCTAGGAAAAACACAGAGCATAGCACATAAATAAACACAGCATACATCCTGTAAATAGTCATATTAGATTTAACTGGCATATTAATTCAAATATATTAACATGCAACCAAATTATGTTTTAAATTTTGAAAAGTTACTCACCAGAAACTTGAAGAACAGAGTCCTCTTTTGTTATCATTCATAAATGCAGGCTTGCAAATTTAATTTGAAAGAGATGCAGACTTCCAATTGCTTGCATTTGAATTTGCTGACCAAACCATTTGCGTGCAGGCCATGATAAAAATGCAGAAATCCATTTTGATATGCTCAAATTTGCAGAGATGTAAGTGCAGTGGTCTTCAGTATGTTGAAATGCAGATTTTGATTATGCAGTAACTTCCAGGTTTGTAAGAATGCAGTTTTGAATTTGTGCAGGTTGATTTTATTTTTTATTTGGGAAGCGAATTACAGATTTATGTTTTTGAGAGGAGTTACAGATCTTTTGTTTTTGAAATGAATTTTGCTGGTTTTGTTATTGAGGAATTTCAGATTTTGAATGAAGTGTTTTTCTTAGATTTAAAAAAGAGGATGAATGAAAGAATAGTAAAAATGGTTAAGGCTGAAAATGTTTTAATTAAAATAAAGAGAATATCAATTGGCACTTGTCATGTTGTTGCATTTGTAAGAAAACACTTGTACTTTAGATTGCTAATTTGATAACATTTGTTTTAAATTAAATTTAGTTATATATTTAAATGTGTATAAAGGGTTTTCTTAATTTGTTTTAGGTTTATGTAAATATAAATGAATTTCTTATTAAAAGTAAATGTAAATAAAACAAATAATATATTAAAAACTTACACAAATATTTTAAAGAATCTATTTATTTGAATTTCAAAATAAAATTTCAAATCAATTAAACTTTTGAAATTAAAATTAAAATCTATTTATTCAATTTAAAAATGAAGACTTAATTTTCCCTTTTATATTTAATTCAATAATATTTTAAAAAGAAATAAAATCAACTTTTATTTAAGTTTAAAACAACAATTTAAGCTAAGACAAATTTTAAACAATATAATATTTATTATTAATATTTACAAATCATATAGTTATTAATTTGAATAGATTTTTAAAAGCTTAATATTAATTAAAACATAATTTCCTAATTACTCAATATTTAATTTAGAATTTAAAAACAAACTTTATTTATTTATTAAATTCCAAAACAAAAATAAACTATAATATATATACAAATATATATATATATATACACACATTATAATTTTAAACATTTATTTTAGCTTTTAAAAAGATAAATCACAAATTAAATATTATTTAAATCTTATTATTAAACCAAAACATATTTTATTAATCAATATTATCAATATCAATCTAATTTTATATCAAGATTATTAAATTGATATTGTCTAAAATTCCGGGATATCACAATAATGATGGTATTAGTTAAAAAAATTAATTTAATACCCATAAATGAATGGACGTAAATGTATACTAGGTTATTTATCCAATAGAAGGAAAGAAAAGTAAATATTGAATTGATTGATGAATGAATATGCATTGAACAGTAATTGAACGTAAAGTTAATGGTAATTGTATAAAATCAATATAAGATAATGAATTGCAAATTGTGGGTTGATATTAAAGTGTGGATGGAAATGTGATTGGTTATATTAATTGAATAGAATTCAAATTTGATGGGAAAGGTAAATGGGTATTTGGTAATAAATTTAAACGGACTTAAATAGTGATTTTATTTAATTAATGTATATAATAAATAGTGATTAAAACAAAACCAATACTCTGTAAATATCTATAATATTTGAGTGGAGATAATATACTTATAAAATGCGGGATTAAGAGTTTTACAACAATTATTATGAGTTACAGACTTAGTTCATTGAATTAGATTTGGAAAACATTGCAATAGATATAAAGTAAGTGTCACGTTAAAATAAATTAAGGTAATATGATTAGTGAATAAAAAGATTGAAAATAAAGCTTTATAAATTGCTTGGAATCTAAAATTTTATGAAAAGATTTGTTGCAATTAAATGGATTAAATATTTAAAATTACGTAAATATTAATTTATATAAAAAGGGTAGTCATTTATGTAATAAGAAGTATGAATCTATTGTAGAATTACTTATAAAATGGCAGTTGTGTAAATGAAAATTTAACATTTAATATTACGTTAATAGAGATTTAAGTGTAATCGAAGCATATTAAGATATTAGATTTTATATCCATCAATTTCAAATATGTAATGGAATAACCATTGATTTCTTTGATTTAATATAAATTTTTAGGAAGTTAAATTATAATTTGTGAATTTAATGAAATTAAGGATTTATATTGAAATTTATGAATTTACCTTCTATGATTTGACATCTAAACTTGTTTAAAACTTTGTAAACGATAAGAATTTTTAAAAGTGATAAAATGGGTCAATTTTAGAATATAAATATAAAATTGGATTTTATTTATTTATTTTGAATTTATTTAATTAATATAAAAATAGCCATTTTTGTCACGGACTCGGATTTCGACGAAACTAGTTTCAGCGGATCCGTATCGGTGAATTATTGTAGGGTTTCAAGTTTCATAGAGATCGGACTTGTCATTTGATCGTACGAACGCGAAATGCCTCGAAATCGATTTAATAGAAATCAATTTGAAATCAATTTGGAAATATTGTTTTCAGCATAACTTCTTCATACGATCGAATTTGGACGTGAAACTTTTTCCATCGCATTCAGAATATTTTAAAACACCGATTTGGATATATGGATTTACCCAATTTCATTCCGGGGTCAGAACGGGCTTTTTGGGCCACGTTAGCGTTAACACGTATATCCAACACGATCCATCTATTCAAATTTCCAACCTATCTATATAAACCCAGTTAGAAACCCTAGCCCATCTATTCTCATTTATTTGTGCGTTCATTTCATCAGTTCATTCTCTTCTTCTAATGGCTAGAAACCCTAGATCCATGGTCAATTTCAAAAAAATCAAATCCAAAGTCAAAAATTAAAATCCTCGGAAAATTCCGGAAAAATTATATGTTGAAGCCCTCGGTGAAAAAAATCTTCTGGTGCTGGTCATTTTTCCATTCGGTGAACCGTTTTCCCTGAAAAAAATTGAAACAGTACCGTTCGTTCATCACGGCGTCACAAAAATTCGTCAGATCGGAAAACAGTTTCTGAGTTTGGGGGAGATCGACGCGTGCTTCGCATCCATGGGGTTCATTCGGAGAGTTAACGGTTGGATTGTGTGATTTTAATTTGATTAGTGTTAAACATAAGGGGGCGGCGGCTGTGTTTTGGCGACCGTAGTTAGGGTCGCATGGCCGTTAGCAGGCCACGGTGACGAAGGGGTGGTCGGAGGCACGAGTTGGTAGGGCAGCGATCGCGACTGGAGGCAATCAACGATCGGTCAAGTGCGAGCTTTTTGTTGCGTGTGCTTCAGGTTCATACGCAAATTACTGTGCTTGCGCTATGGGCTTGGGAGAGATGAATGGTGACGTGGCAAAGGAAGTAATGTGTTCACTTTTGTTTGTTTCATTTAATTTAAATTCAATCACAATTTTCTCAATATCTCTCGCGTACGAACTCCGTTTCACACGCGGTTTTTTTGTTAGGATCGAAATAAAATTCTGGATCTTCTAACGCTGGTTTGGATAGATTTGGAGACCATCGAATTTTTGGGTTTAAATCGGATCCAACTTCGATTAAAATCCAAAAATGAGTGTTTTGACCCACTCACAACTTCTAAATTTTCTTATGTTTGTTAAATTGATTTATGATTTGAGTAAAAATTTATTTATGACCGTTTGGCGTGTTTTATTCATCACCCTTGTTAAATCGCATTTATTTAATTCAACCGTTCATTAATTTTATTATTGCATATAATTGAAGTTAATTTATTTATTTTGCATATAAACTGATAATTGTATAGTTAATAAATTTATTTTGAATACAAACTGCTTGTTAATAACTGTCATTTATTTCCTGTTACATTGTATATGTTATGTATTGATGTATTTAAATTTCTGATGATTGAAATAAATTGATGATGATTGAATTAAATTGGTTGATGATTGATAGTGAATGGATGATGTGTTCTATCTTATAAAATCTGCAAGTTATCATGCATATTCATTTCATTCGGGATTGCGGTTTGAAATGATATACAACCGCATTTTTATTTTCAATTGCGGATTGAAATGATAAACATCCGTATCACTTGACCGTAGGGTAGAAAATTTTATACAGGCACCACGGTATATATATATATATATATATATATATATATATATATATATATATATATATTGAAATGATTTTCTATGGTTTTTGTAATGTTATATATATGGTTTATGGGATATTAATTTGGTTATTGATAAAGGTTACTATATATATAGTAATTTCTGGTTTTTAAGCTTTGGATAAATTTGATTGAAGTTTTAAATAAAGTTTGATTTTAAGATCAAATAAGATTAAGCATTTATTTAAAAATTTAATTTCTGGAGTTTCATTGACTTAAATGAGAATAAGGTTGGAAGATGAATATTAAGTTAAATTGGAATTAAATAAAAAGTTATAATTTTTAAAGGATATGATTTTATAACTTGATTTTTGTGTAGAGTGATCTAAATGAATATCAGGTTGATTTAAATGAATATATCAAGTTAAATAAATTGAAAGATTTTCCAATTATGGGAAGTTGAAGGTTTTGCTTAAATTATATTGAATTCATTAAGTAAACATTTCAAGTCTAAATAATAAGTAATTGAATTTGACATATATGGGTTTGTCAAATGAGTTTGTTTTGAAATGGTGAAATATTTAAAGATTTGAAACATAAGAATTAAAAATGGTATTTGGAAGTTAAATTGATATTTGGAATTGATTTGTGAAATGTAAAGAAGCTATTTTGTTTTATAAAAGAATTTAATATTTAACCATTTGAGAGATGGAAATTTGTTTCAAAGTTATGGTTTTCAAGGTAGTATAATTTGGAAATATTATATTCCAGAGTTTTGATTTCTAAATATTTTACTTTGAAAACCCTATGATTTTGGAAAGAATATATATTGGAAAATAAAATGACATTATATGGTTTGCGCCTAATTGATATCGGATTGATTTGGGGTTTTAAAAATATAGATGATATCGTATTTATATGGGTTTAAAATGGATATTTTACTCTGGTTTTAAAGTATAATTATTTTAAATGACCGCGGTGTTATAATAACGTTTGGTTGTTGAAGAGACCGGGATCGGAAGTTGTCATACTCTCTGCCAACTCCGAAAACTACTTTAACAACTGTGTACGCGGTGGAGATTCCAGAATGAAGTAGGATGGTGGTGGCATTTCCTTTGAGGTAAATACGTGGACCCAACTCCCGTGAGTTGGCATAAGGTGGCTAAAACAGGAGCGATTCTCGGGCCAATGAGGTCATTCCTCTGATCGAACGCACTCCTTCGATATTATACACTGACTTTTGGATTGATTCGATGGCCACTTTTGATTTTTGATTTGGGGGTGTTGTTCGAGGTGGGCGGTAGCTGCGCGCTGCGCGTTTCACTAGCCCGGATAGCAATTGGTATATCTACCCTGGCATTGCCTAGTTGTGCCGTGTCACCTACCCTATCGCGCCTTGTACGACCTTGGATTTCTCCCGTCGCCCGTGTGGTATCCTCCGATGGCTTCCCGATCAGGAGGGACTATGATATTGGATGGACTACTGGGACTATTACGTGTTATGGGCTATATGGGTAACCCCTTAATGCTAAGAAAAAAATAAGTTTATTTTACAAATAGACACTATTATAATAGCACAATATACTACATAGTAAATAGTTTAACGGATCCTTAGGAGATGTAAATCCCGAGCATCTCTTGAGTTATTGCACTCATATTTTTTTCTGTTAATTTAACTCACATAAGGTCTTTTAGATCTGACTCGAGTGTTTTTGTTTTTTCAAATTCACTCGGGTCAGTCCGAGCGTTTCAGGATTTGAAGACTTTATTTATGGAGGACGAAGACGAAGATTTTATTATTATTATTATTATTATATTATATGGTTCCACTACACATTGTATTCCGCTGCATTGGTATTTATTGGTATGTGAACTCTGATATTTATTGTATAAAGAAGAATCAAATGTTTTGTAAACAGTTTTATGAACTATATATTTATTATTATATTTTATCCTCCCGTTGTGAGATTCTGTTTAGTTTTTTTCTCTTCTCTATTTTTCTTATTTACCCCATAATAGTCCGCCCTTCCAAATGGTTTGAATTGGCACGTGTGTCGATTTAAAGCGTGAGAAAAGGCGATAAACCTTAGCTTTGTGGGGTTTGACTCTTTACCAATAGGGTAGTAATACCCTATGGGAGTCGCTGAGTGTATATATATGAGAGAGCGTATTTGTTAGTGTTATAAAAGGTTTTTATATTGTGTCAATCTGTTCCGTTTTGCATTTATAAATTCTGGTTGATGCATGGGACGCTGTGACATCAATAGGGATTTCTAAACACTTAATAGGACAGACCGACATAATATTTGTTTTAATATAGGTGAATGAAATAATTTTACCTATTATATTTTCTATAAAATAATTTTTCAAATAATATCTATATTTGGCTGCAACAGATTGGTTGTTAGGAATAAGATATATAAATAATAGATAAAAATAAGATTTAAAAATATAAAATAAATGAAATTTGGGAAATTTAGAACTTAAGATCCGGGGTTTTGAAATTTCTTTCGAATAAATTTTGGAATATGATAATATTGTGTATAAGTGTTTTCTGATATAAATATTTTAATATAATTCGAAAGAATTGTTTTAAAGAAGATTTTTGAGAAAATAAGTTGTACTTTCCTCTCTGTCGCTGAAAAATAAACTCGGTGATGGTGGCCGCATCATCGACTTTCATTTTCAAATTTCGAAGGGGAAAGGCCACTGTGGTAGTTCTACTGCAAATTCATTTTTGAAAAAAATATAAATTTTGAATTTTTTTAAATATAACTAGAGATATATAAGTTGTAAGAATATATTTATCTATTGTTTTAAAATAAATTGAAAATTTAACCCGGTATTAAATTCTTAAAGTTCCATTAATTAATTGTTTCAATTATTGTAGTGAAACAGAATTTAACTAACAATTGAAATCCCAAATAAAGTAAGAGATTTAAATGCTAGGTTATTAATGGTATTAAAGGAAATTTGAAATTTATAATATATGAAACAAAGAGTAATATTTTTGAACATTAAAATTTATAAAAGGCTGAGATAAAACTTGTATAGGTTTATTTGCATTTTATTTAACATATATAACTTACCAAAAATAAAAAGTTGAAATGTTTAATAGTAAATGTAATGAAAATTGTACAAGTAAAGCTTGAGGTAATGAAAGTATTCAATGAATTTGCTGTTATATGGGAATTTAATGTTATAAACTTAAGTTGTAAATTGAAATTTTACCATAATTAAAGGTAAGTATTATAATTAGGTGATTTTAAAACTTAAGTAAATAGAATGAAATTCTATAATTAATGAAACTGTGAGAAATAAATAAATAAAATTTAGAAATGCATAAATGGAATGCAATAAAAAGAAACTTCCATGACATTAAAAAAACAAAAAAAATGAATATGGTAAGTAATAAATAAAGAAAAATGAGGTAATCACTCAATGAATAAAAGAAAGGAAATCAAACAACTAAAGTATGAAATAAAATTATAATAAGTTAATTTGATTTGTTGGGTTGAATTGTTATTATTTGATTTATGGTTGGTCAGGTAAGGAAATTCGAAATTATTGGATGAATAAATAAATTATTTTGTTCCATCTAAGACTGTTGAGTAAATGATGCACTTGATAGCTATTTTTCACTACGTACAATTCCAAGTTTTGAACCTGAACAACTATTTGCTTGTTGATTGAATGGTTGTTTTGTTTCTTGTGTATGCTGTTTGTTGAAATGGATGGTTGTGTATTGATTTGTTGTTAGGGATTGAAACCATTCAAATATTTCACTCTATATAATTGTTGACCCTTGAGATTTTATAAGTGAAATGTAGGGTATGGAAGCAAAATTGTTACTGCTTTTGGTTCCATACATTTAGCGTAAGTTACCCGACAAATATGTACGTTTTCGGATTACGGTTTATAGCGCTATTTTACATATTTTCCCGTATAGGGATATATATTATTTTGGAAAATATTTGTGTATATCGTTATATTTATATTATATTATCTTCCGAGCCTCTCCGTACAAAGGACACTCTGCCAAAATTTTCCCATAAATTTCGGACTTAGAAGAATTTGAAAATGTTTTACAAACTTTAATAAATTATGTATAAAATATTTAAATGGGTATAAATTGGTATATTTTATGTTAAATTATTTTATTTTGTAAATTTATTTGTTATAAATTAAATTAAGAAAGATATTGTTTCTTATTTCTTCTTTTCACTTTTTTCCCTTTTCGGGGACGAAAAGTTTTGAGTGGGGGAGAGTGTAACGACCCGTAATTTTCGATAAGTTAATTCGTGTTTTTAATAGGATTTATAATTTAAATTTAGGAAGAAACAGAAGTCTTATTTATTTATAGGAAAGAGAATGTTGAAATTAGTGTATCAAAGGTAATTAAAACTTACAAATTGAATTATATATTACAATTAATTGTAATAGTGGAAAGTGTTGTAATTGGCTATAAGGTCAGAAATAAGTAAATAAAGGCAAGTACTGAATTCATCAATGAAAATAAATTTTATTTAGTACAATCCCTTTTTATTAACTATTGTAAGGTGTTAATTTATTGAAATGGAAAAATTGACAATAGATTCAATTGGTATGTTGGATAATAAATTGCAATAACTAAAGTTAGTAATTAATGGGTTAAAGGGAATACCAATTTACTCATATAAGTGAATATAAGTGGATGTAACAAAATAAATAGGATGCGATAATTATTCATAAGTGATGGTTGTTGTAAAAGGAATAACTAATTGGATTTAGAATCTTAATTTGTATGTGTGCATATATTTAATGGAATGTGAGAAAAACAAAATGTAAGGATTTGATTAATATATATGTTATTTATTCACGGTATTGAATAAAATTGGGAATCCAATTGTAATTAATGGTAATAATGATGGTATTAGCTAATAAATTTAATTTAATACCCATAAATGAATGTGCGTAGATGTATACTAGGTTATTTATCCAATAGAAGGAAAAAAAGTAAATATTGAATTGATTGATGAATAAATATGCATTGAACAGTAATTGAATGTAAAGTTAATGGTAATTGTATAAAATCAATATAAGATAATGAATTGCAAATTGTGGTTTGATATTAAAGTGTGGATGGAAATGTGATTGGTTATATTAATTGAATAGAATTCAAATTTGATGGGAAAGGTAAATGGGTATTTGGTAATAAATTTAAACGGACTTAAATAGTGATTTTATTTAATTAATGTATATAATAATTAGTGATTAAAACAAAACCAATACTCTGTAAATAACTATAATATTTGAGTGGAGATAATATACTTATAAAATGCGGGATTAAGAGTTTTACAACAATTATTATGAGTTATATACTTAGTTCATTCAATTAGATTTGGAAAACATTGCAATAGATATAAAGTAAGTGTTACGTTAAAACAAAATTAAGGTAATATGATTAGTGAATGAAAAGATTGAAAATAAAGCTTTATAAATTGCTTGGAATCTAAAATTTTATGAAAAGATTTATTGCAATTAAATGGATTAAATATTTAAAATTACATAAATATTAATTTAGATAAAAAGGGTAGTCATTTATGTAATAAGAAGTATGAATCTATTGTAGATTTACTTATAAATTGGCAGTTGTGTAAATGAAAATTTAACATTTAATATTATATTAATAGAGATTTAAGTGTAATTGAAGCATATTAAGATAATAGAATTTAAATCCATCGATTTGAAATATTTAATGGAATAACCATTGATTTCTTTGATTTAATATAAATTTTTAGGAAGTTAAATTATAATTTGTGAATTTAATGAAATTAAGGATTTATATTGAAATTTATAAATTTACCTTCTGTAATTTGACATCTAAACTTGTTTAAAACTTTGTAAACGATAAGAATTTTTAAAAGTGATAAAATGGGTCAATTTTAGAATATAAATATAAAATTGGATTTTATTTATTTACTTTGAATTTATTTAATTAATATAAAAATAGCCATTTTTGTCACGGACTCGGATTTCGATGAAACCAGTTTCATCGGATCCCTATCGGTGAATTATTATAGGGTTTCAAATTTTGTAGTGATTGGACTTGTCGTTTGATCGTACGTACGCGAAACGCCTCGAAATCGATTTAATAGAAATCAATTTGAAATCAATTTGGAAATATTGTTTTCGGCATAACTTCATACGATCGGATTTGGACGTGAAACTTTTTCCATCGCATTCAGAATATTTTAAAACACCTATTTGGATATATGGATTTACCGAATTTCGTTCCGGGGTCAGAACGGGCTTTTCGGGCCACGTTAGCGTTAGCACGTTTATCCAACACGATCCTTCTATTCAAATTTCCAACCTATCTATATAAACCCAGTTAGAAACCCTAGCCCATCAATTCTCATTTGTTTGTGCGTTCATTTCATCAGTTCCTTCTCTTCTTCCAATGGCTAAAAACCCTAGATCTATGGTCAATTTCAAAAAAATCAAATCCAAAGTCAAAAATTAAAATTGTAACGACCCGGTGTTTTCAACCATTCGCATCCGCACATGTCGGACTTGAATTGTTCAAAATACCGCGTTGTAAAAATAAATTTGGCAAAACTCAGAATATGCAGTAAATAATTAATCACAGAATCACAGACACAGAATCAGAATACTCGCAGCGGAATTTAAAAATACTTAGTGGTTCATGAAGCCACTATAAATAGTCTCAACAAATACAAATTACAAAGTCTTCCATCCCAAATATAGTTTAAATCATCAAATAGAAAATCCAAAAAAATCCCAAAGTCTTGATTTCATAAATAAGATAACGGACAGAAAGAAGCCAGCAACTTGAAAGGATCTACAGAAGTCCTAGGTCCGGGATGATGACTGAACTGCAACTCAGGCTGACCCGAGCGTAACATAAAATATAAACACTCGAGTCAGGACATACATACTTATATAGTGTAAGCTAATTCAAGTGTACTGTAATATAAAGCAAGTAACTTAAAGGATGCTTGGGACCGCCCATCCTCTAAGGATCCGTTAAACTATTTACTATGTAGTATATTGCGCTATTATAATAGTGTCTATTAGTAAAATAAACTTACTTTAAAATAGCGTTAAGGCTTTACATTTTCCACCTTAACACATAATATATTCCCATAGTCTATACAGTACCGTAATCTCCCTCGTACTGGGCGTCGTCAGAGGGCACTCCATAGGTATGGTACAAAATCAAAATCGTATAAGGCTCGCTATGGTAGGTGACACGGCACAACTAGGCAATGCCAGGGTAGATATACCAATTACGCTTCCGGACCGATGGTAACGCGTAGCCGCAGCTACCGCCCACCTCGAACAACACTCCCAAATCAAAGGTGCGCACCAAAACAATCACAAAAGTAATAGAATGGCATACGAAGAAGTGCGTCCGATCAGAGGTGCTACCTCATTAATCCGTCAATCGCTCCTGTTTTAGCCACCTTATGCCAACTCACGGGAGTCGGGTCCACGTACTTACCTCATAGAAAACGCCACCACCATCCTACTTCATTCTGGAATCTCCACCGCGTACACGGTTGGTAAAGTGGTTTTCGGTATCGACAGAGAGTATGCCAGATATCCGATCCCGGTCTCTTTAACAACCAAACGTTATTATAACCCGTGGTTACCACTTTTAAAAATGGAATTTACTTTATAAATCAAAATATATTTCCAATACTACAATATCAAAATATTGTTTTTAAACATTGGTCATTTTAATATACCATTTAAATCTATTCAATTTATTTAGGAATTAAATTTTCCTTTCTTACCTTTTAAAATTAAATTCTTCCATAAAACCCATTAAAAAAAATCAATTCCTTATTTTATTAATTACATATTAAATTCCAAGTTTTAATTCCCTTTTCCCAAAGATTATTTCCACAAATTGATTAAAAATATCAAATTTCAGTTTCTATAGCACTTATGAAATGCTACCTAAAGTTTACAGGTTAAAACTGTCCAGTTTTAAAAGACAGCATTTAAATGCTGTAATAGATTAATAACTTAACAATTTAGTTTTAAATTCCAAATATAACTTATTATCAATTATTTTATTAACTGAATTCTTACTTTTACCAAAACCAAGAATTTCCAAAATAAGTTTTATTCAAACATTTATTTATTTATTTAACATTTTTAACTCATTCAAAATCATTATAAATCTTTATAAAAATCCTTTAAATCATTTAAACCAGAATATTATAAGCTTCCATTTTTAAAAATAAATTAAAATATTTCAGAAAAATATTATATAAACCACGGGTCTGTATATAGTTTTCTAGCCTAGGTCAAGTGATACGGATTTATATCATTTCAATCCGCGATTTACAAAACCCCGGGTTCTAACATTTCAAACCCGCAATCCCAAGTTAAAATTAAACAGTTAACTGAATAAATGAATAATAGTCATCGTTTAGGCCTATCATTTCAGCTTAAACGATTTAAATTTACAGGGAACTTGCAGTGATGATTTAAATCAGTATATAAACATTAAATAATATAACTGCAGTAATATTACAACAGATAAATAATTGATGAGGTGTCAATTTAAAAAATGGGGTTTAACATCCTACGTTATATTACAGACAGATAACATTTAAATAAAATTTACAAATACACTTGCGATAATTCACAGAAATATAGGTATGTTTGTCTGGTGAGAAATACTCACCTGAAAGCTGTAGAAAATTTGATTCAAGCGAAAATGAAAATCCAGCGAAAAAGAAACGCAAAGAGGGTAGCGATCAAATTTCCCCGGATGTCACGCCTAGATTCAAATCTATAACAAGATCCAAATACCGAATACGTGACTTTTAAAATTTATGGTCAAAGCAAATATTTGAAACAATTGGAACGAATATAGTCAAAGAAATTTGGCACGATACGCTCGACCACTACACCACCCTACTTGACGAACAACTCGGCCCAAAAATAAATTTTTTTTCTCTACCTTTTATATATATACTCTATTATTTAATTAAACAAAACGCACAACCACCACATTACTAAACTTCAACTGGAAGTATGCATAAGGTCACGGCCCAAGCCTATATCAACTAAGAATGCACGCTCACTGTAACCCAAAAGAAATGCAAATACTTCACTCCCTTATTTTTTTCCCTTCACGCAAAAACACACTGCCTATTTCCTACTAGATTTGCGTGTACACATGCAAAAGTTTTCACCCAGCCTATACTACGAACTAATGCATGAATAGTACATTATTTGATCTGCACGTTACTTCCTTCCTCTCTTTTTTTTTTTTTTTTTTATTTATTTTTTTTTTTTTTTGCCTTCATGCCTTTGCAAAACACGTTCATGCACTCAGTTCCTCTTCCTCCTTGAAATATGCATTCAGGCCTACGCATGCTCTCTCCTTGAAATAAAGACATGGTTGTTCATAACCAAGATTCAAAGGCTACTTAGATTTAAAGAATGAATTGCCCTTGTAACAGCGATGAAGGTGTAAAATGTTATACTGGATAAAATGTCTTCAGCGAGTGCAATATGAAAAAAAAAAAATCGGTGCTACATATATGTAGCAAAAGACATGTGAAAATGGTCCCTTGAAAAAAAGTGAAAAATAAATAGTACTATTTTTTTCAATGAACATTGTTGACTTTCTATTTTGTTTAACCCAAAACTAAGTATGATATATACAATGAATAACCCATTTTTCCGTAGTGATAGTACGTGTAAACTTTAAGCTAGCATTAAATTAAATCTGGGTCAACTACACCATCTCTTTGCACACACATATTAGATTTCTACAGATGTGATGACTCATAAATTTCCAAAGTTTGTCAACTAGATCGGGTGAAGTAGATGGGTTGGAGTGGCCGAGCATATCAAATGAGAATCACAGAATAGAAGAGAAACAAAAGAAAAGGAAACAGAGAGAAGTTATGATGCCATACCTGGAGCAAGCAACAAGCGAAGAAGGCTACGGCAAAACTGAGATTTGTGGAGAAAAAAATATGCGTACAAGGCTTTATATAATCAGTGAGATTATGCAAAGATGGTAAGTGTAAATCACAAGGCAGGAAATAAATGAGATCAAGGACTAAATGGATACGAAGGTGTGATTGAAAATAAACAGAGAGGCATGCGAAATTAAAGGTGAAGAGGCAAGCGAAAAATGGGTGATTACTTTCCAGTTCTCCATGTTTGAACGTTATCTTTTCTTTTGTACACACGGTTAAGGCTTGTGAAATCTAGCAAGAATTTTTTTCTTGAACGTTGCGCGTGATTTATTTCCAGTTATACAAAAATTTGATTAAATGCATGCGTTGATTAAAGTGGATAATCAATAAGCAATTAAAATTTGCTTTGCACTGAATAGGCAACGAAATAATGTTTTACACAATTATGTTTGATCAGTTACTATATTTGTTGCAAGATTTCTTTTTGTTGAATGGATAAGACTGCGTGATTTTGTAGAGAAGAAATGGCAAGAGAGAAAAATTGATGTTGGGCAAAGGAGAAAATCAGATACGATAAAAACAAGGCAAAATTAACAGAGGATATGCACGTTATTAAAAATGCCAGTTATACAAAATCCAGATTAAATGCATGCATCGATCTTTCTTTCTTTTAGATGAAAGGCCGAGAGAGATAAGATGGAAGATTATGTACGTGATTAATATTTCCAATATCTTATATGCAATAAATATAGCCTGCGTGATTAAAGGAAGAAACGACAAGATATACATTTGTCCAATTCTAAATTTAAAAGCTGCGTGATTTAAAACTGCCAATTAATGAAAAGATTTGATTTTATATGCGTGGTATTCATTGCCAGTTTATAAATTTTGATTTCAACATTTTTTTTCATTTAATAGTTGCATGATTGTAGATTGAAGAAACGGCATTTGGAAGAACTGATATTAGGCAAGAGATTGATTTTAGGCAAAAGATATTTTGATGAAAAGGTATATACAAAAGTTTAAAACAAATTTTGACAGTTAAAACAAAAGTAACGTTTGTTATAAAAATCACTAACTGATATTTTAATCCATAAAGATATTTAAATATGATTTTTACTTTATATGCGTGATTATAGGAACGAAAATTTTTATCTTGCAAAATAAAGGCAGTGGAAACAGAGAGATATAAATAGGAATGTGAGAATTTGAAAAGATAGGCAAGGTTAAATTTGAATGCATGAGTTGATTTTAGGCAATCAAATATATTAGTCCATTTAGGTTGCGTGAATAAATGAATACAGTGACATGCTCAAGAAACAAAAAGGTAATAGGCAAATGCCAAAAATGTTAAAAGAATAAAATTTTGTGTCACGCGCAAAGGAAGGCAAAATTGATTTTCTTTCAAATGATATATGCGTGATTTAAGAAGAAATATATGGTGTGTTTAAATCAAAAAATGGAAGAGTTGATTATTATCATTATATTTTAAAGAACAGTTACAAACAGATTTGAACGTTTCTCTTTTATATATGGAAATTTGATTTCAACATTTGATACTATTTAATAGTGGCGTGATTTTGAATGCAGACCATTGATACGATATTTTAAATACATATAGATGTTGAAATATGATTTTTAAAATACGCCAAACTGACGCAATACAAACACCCAAAAAAAAATATGTTTTTAATTTATACGTTGATTATGTTACTTATACCATAAATTTTACACGTCCTTTAAATGCGTAATCCAACAGTTCATAAATACACTAAATTCTTCAAAATTAATACTTAACTAAAATTTAAATCGGTTTACATTCTTCATATTTTATATATATATATATATATATATATATATATATATACACGGTACTTATTCCCTAAATTTACGCGCCCTTTTTAACGCGTAATTACCCAGTTCATTTATACATAAAAAAAATTTCGAAATTCTAACCATGCTGAGGCTCGAACTTGTGACCTGTCGTGAATAGCCCAGATGTCTTAACCACCTAAGCTATTAATGTTTTCTTAATTAAAACTTGATTTTTTTCAGAGATCTTATTAGTTAATCCTAAATTTTTTTTAATCACTTTAAATAAACCCCAAAGTTTTTTAAAAATACAAGTGAAAAATACTTGTTAAAAAAAATGGGCTGTTACAAAAATCCTCAGAAAATTCCAGAAAAATTATATGTTGAAGCCCTCAGTGAACAAAATCTTCTGGTGCTGGTCGTTTATCCATTCGATGCACCGTTTTCCCTGAAAAAAATTGAAACAGTACAGGCCGTTCATTTCGGCGTCACAAAAATTCGTCGGATCGGATAACGGTTTCTGGGTTTGGTGGAGATCGACGCGTGCTTCGCATCCATGGGGTTCATTCGGAGAGTTAACGGTTGGATCGTGTGATTTTAATTTGATTAGGGTTAAACATAAGGGGGCGGCGGCTGTGTTTTGGTGAACGTAGGTGGGTTCGCATGGCCGTTAGCAGCCCACAGTGACGAAGGGGTGGTCGGAGGCACGAGTTGGTAGGGCAGCGATCGCGACTGCAGGCAATCAACGATCGGTCAAGTGGAAGCTTTTTGTTGCGTGTGCTTCAGGTTCATACGCAAATTACTGTGCGTGCGCTATGGGCTTGGGAGAGATGAATGGTGACGTGGCAAAGGAAGTAACGTGTTCACTTTTGTTTGTTCCATTTAATTTAAATTCAATCACAATTTTCTCAATATCTCTCGCGTACCAACTCCGTTTCACACGCGGTTTTTTTGTTAGGATCGAAATAAAATTCCGGACCTTTTGACGTTGGCTTGGACAGATTTGGAGACCGTCGAATTTCTGGGTTTAAATCGGATTTAAATTCGATTTAAATCCAAAAGGTGAGTGTTTTAACCCACTCACAACTTCTAAATTTTCTTATGTTTGTTAAATTGATTTATGATATGAGTAAAAATTTATTTATGACCGTTTGGCGTGTTTTATTCATCACCCCTGTTAAATCGCATTTATTTAATTCAACTGTTCATTAATTTTATTATTACATATAATTGACGGTTAATTTATTTATTTTGCATATAAACTGATAATTAAATAGTTAGTGAATTTATTTTGAATATAAACTGCTTGTTAATAACTGTCATTTATTTCCTGTTATATTGTATATGCTATGTATTGATGTATTTAAATTGCTGATGATTGAAATAAATTGATGATGATTGAATTAAATTGGTTGATGATTGATATTGGGTGAATGGATGATGTGTTCTATCTTATAAAATCTGCAAGTTATCATGCACATTCATTTCATTCGGGATTGCGGTTTGAAATGATATACAACCGCATTTTTATTTTAAATTGCGGATTGAAATGATAAATATCCGTATCACTTGACCATAGGGTAGAATTTTTTTTACAGGCACCGCGGTATATATATATATATTTATATATATATATATATTGAAATGATTTTCTATGGTTTTTGTAAAGTTATATATATGGTTTATGGGATATTAATTTGGTTATTGATAAAGGTTATTATATATATAGTAATTTCTGGTTTTTAAGCTTTGGATAAATTTGATTGAAGTTTTAAAGAAAGTTTGATTTTAAGATCAAATAAGGTTAAGCATTTATTAAGTTTAATTTCTGGAGTTTCATTGACTTAAATGAGAATAAGGTTGGAAGACGAATATTAAGTTAAACTGGAATTAAATAAAAAGTTAGAATTTTTAAAGGATATGATTTTATAACTTGATTTTTGTGTAGAGTGATCTAAATGAATATCGGGTTGATTTAAATGAATATATCAAGTTGAATAAATTGAAAGATTTTCCAATTATGGGAAGTTGAAGGTTTTGCTTAAATTATATTGAATTCATTAAGTAAACATTTCAAGTCTAAATAATAAGTAATTGAATTTGATATATATGGGCTTGTCAAATGCGTTTGTTTTGAAATTGTGAAATATTTAAAGCTTTGAAACATAAGAATTAAAAATGGTATTTGGAAGTTAAATTGATATTTGGAATTGATTTGTGAAATGTAAAGAAGCTATTTTGTTTTATAAAAGAATTTAATATTTAACCATTTGAGAGATGGAAATTTGTTTCCAAGTTATGATTTTCAAGGTAGTATAATTTGGAAATATTATATTCCAGAGTTTTGATTTCTACATATTTTACTTTGTAAACCCTATGATTTTGGAAAGAATATATATTGGAAAATAAAATGACATTATATTGGTTTGGGCCTAAATGATATCGGATTGATTTGGGCTTTTAAAAATATAAATGATATCGTATTTATATGGGTTTAAAATGGATATTTTATTCTGGTTTTAAAGTATAATTATTTTAAATGACCGCGGTGTTATAACATCGTTTGGTTGTTGAAGAGACCGGGATCGGAAGTTTTCATACTCTTCGCCAACTCCGAAAACCACTTTAACAACCGTGTACGCGGTGGAGATTGCAGAATGAAGTAGGATGGTGGCGGCGTTTCCTTTGAGGTAAATACGTGGACCCAACTCCCGTGAGTTGGCATAAGGTGGCTAAAACAGGAGCGATTCTCGGGCCAATGAGGTCATTCCTCTGATCGAACGCGCTCCTTCGATATTATACTCTGACTTTTGGATTGATTCGATGGCCACTTTTGATTTTTGATTTAGGGGTGTTGTTCGAGGTGGGCGGCAGCTGCGCGATGCGCGTTTCCACCAGCCCGGATAGCAATTGGTATATCTACTCTGGCATTGCCTAGCTGTGCCGTGTCACCTACCATATCGCGCCTTGTACGAGTCTGGATTTATCCCGTAGCCCGCGTGGTATCCTCTGGTGGCTTCCCGATCAGGAGCGACTATGATATTGGATGGACTACTGGGACCATTACGTGTTTAGGGCTATATGTGTAACCCCTTAATGCTAAGAAAAAAATAAGTTTATTTTACAAATAGACACTATTATAATAGCGCAATATACTACATAGTAAATAGTTTAACGTATCCTTAGGAGATGTAAATCCCGAGCATCTCTTGAGTTACTGCACTCATATTTTTTTCTGTTAATTTAACTCACATAAGATCTTTTAGATCTGACTCGAGTGTTTTTGTTTTTTCAAATTCGCTCGGGTCAGTCCGAGCGTTTCAGGATTTGAAGACTTTATTTCTGGAGGACGAAGACGAAGATTTCATTATTATTATTATTATACTATATGGTTCCACTACACACTGTATTCCGCTGCATCGGTATTTATTGACATGTGAACTCTGATATTTATTGTATAAAGAAGAATCAAATGTTTTGTAAACAGTTTTACGAACTGTATATTTATTATTATATTTTATCCTTCCACTGTGAGATTCTGTTTAGTTTTTTTTCTCTTCTCTATTTTTCTTATTTACCCTATAACAATCCGCCCTTCCGTATGGTTTGAATTGGCACGTGTGTCGATTTAAAGCGTGCGAAAAGGCGGGACGTTAAATTCAACTTGGTATGAGGGTCTGCCGAGAAGTGTCTGAATATCGGCTCCTTCAAGGGCAGAAGACTTTGAATGAATTTTAAGAGAAGTTAGAGCAGTGGCCTTTTCTAAAGTTGCAGATGCAGTCTTTTCATCAAGCCTGGCCCGCTTGCTTGGGTCTCCGATGTCATGACTCTTTCCTCTATCGTCATAAGTTTTTCTTTTATGAGAGTCATCGCCTCTGCAAGAAGAGTCATATTGCTCATCCCTTCTTCCGTACCTTTCTTCATACGCTCTTCTTTCTTGAGCTTTTCGAGCATCTCTCTCTTCATCAGTTTCCCTATGGGCGGGAAGATAGCGCCTTTAATCATACTGACCACGCCTTCTGTACTGTTGAAAGTCGTCATAATAGGAACCGCTACGCCCCATTGGAGAACTTGAAAATGAGAAAGGGACAAAACTTGATTAGTCCTTGAAGTACAAAAGTTGGGTGCAAATAAGTGCTGAAAAATCCTAAGTGTGTGTAATGTGCAAACTACGCGCGTCAAACTACGAACCACTCCTCGGTTGCGGGGAAATGATGGGTTAGTAGCCAACATCAACTCTTGAGTCGACGGAATCTGTTGCAAAATAGAGGTTGCTTCAACTACTGAAGAGGAAACCCTAGTGGTAACAGGATCATCTTTAAAGAGCTCCTGTGATCAGTAATAAGTTTGCGACTTCTGGCACTTCTCACGAACATAAAGGAGGGGTGGTCTTTACTCTTTGCAAATGTGCAGAAGTAGCAAATTTCTTCGAAACACGGGAGACGGTTAAGTGTCCTCCTGAATAAGATACACAATCCCATCAGGATGGCGTATCCATTGGGATGTAGTTGAAAGGGAGAGATGGTTAGTCGAAAAAGGAGTCGATGGAGAAACTCATTGAAAGGAGGGATGGCACCACAAAGGCACATCTGACGGTTGACGGCAATAAAACCGAGAGGCGGCCTATCAGAGTATCATTCGGGCCAGGAAGTCTAGCATCCTCATCGACAGTCCCAAATTGGATACGTAGATGAGTGAATGCTCGCCGACTCAAGGTAGTTGGAGTTCTCTCCGGAGGATCAACCAATGGCTCAGCTATCGGAAAGACTTCTTCAGAATGCTCGATTATCTCTTCATGAGAAGACATTCTACACAAGGAACTGGATATTCAAATATGAAGGTGCACGTTTCTTAAATGTGTGAAGTGTTGTGCAAAACTAATGAAGTGACAAGTAAATATGACTAAAGTTAAACTAATGAACATGTGTCAATTGTAAAAATTTCAATACTTATCGCTCTGAGTCCAGGAACGAGTGTAGTGTTAATGCAAACAAATCAGCTTTAGTTGATTAACATTGCTTTACTACTTCACTTGAATTTGTTGACTCACAACATTTCATACAATTTCTTTAAGTTGAGTTAATTATCCTTTACCGACTAATCTTTCATTTTATATGGGCAATCAGTGGCAGTATATTCGCCCTAGTTTTTTGCAAATGTTGTATTTAACAGGTTATTAGCATCAAATTTGGTATAATCTGTTAAACAAGCATAGCAAAGTCATGCGAGTTATCTCGATAGTTCAAAGTTCAAATTAAAGGCTTCAAGTCAAGGCAGTGAGGATTTGCTCAAGTCCTAGGACATACGCCACCTAACAAGTAAGCGAGATAGGTAAGCCGCAAGAAGTTTCTCGGCAGTGCAAATCATCCAAGTCCTAGCTCGGCCGCGACCTAAAGCCTAAGTCGTAAATATGATAAATCGCAAGTGAGTTAAGTCGTAAGAAAAACAAGGCATGGCCGTGCGCATTCAAGACTTAGGTCGCTCGCATGATCTAAAGTTCAAGTCACTAAGCTTCAAATCAAGACAGTGTAAATCTGACTAAGTCCTAGGTCGTCAGGATACTAACACGACCTAAAAAGTTAAGTCGTGCGCAGTTTAAGTCGCGGGCACTAAGGTCGTTTAAGCACATTAGGTCGCAAAGTCTCTTAAATCGTTCGGATTTGTTAGGTCGCCTCTGACGAAACTTGGCAGCCTTGGACCATCTCCTGTTGGCACCACTATGATCTTTTTTCCCTAGCTCTCTTTCTTCCTCTCTATCCAGCAACTCCTACATCCCAACCCGATAACTCATTAGCCACGAAAATCCACCATCTTCTCAACGAAACCCGTCGTCTATCCATACCACCAAATCACCCAAATACTGATCTGAATCATCTTAGATCTATCATGAATACAGTACCATGCTATGCTCTTATGGATCGCAATGGCAACATGGCTAATAGCGATCAGCATAACTCGAGAATGGAGCGCGATGTACAAAATCGGTATGGAGTCAGAAGATTGGAATTCATGATTTGATGATGATAGTGGGTAGGATAAAGGTCAAGTTTACTTACACAATGCGATGGTGAAAATGAATCGACAACTGGCTAGCCCAAATTCGCCTGTGGAAGCTCGAATATTTGTTAATGGCGGCTTAGAGTGATGGAGCAGGTAAAGTGAAGAAGGAGCAGGTTAAGCAATTTATATGAAAGGAAGGAATACCGTCACGCGACCTAGCAAACCGTTTGAGTCGCTCACAACCTAAGGAACTAAGTCGAAGCACACAACCTACGACCTAGGCGTCTACTTCGAGGAGAAAATGTTAATTCCTTTATTATGCGACCTAGCGACTCAACAACCGAAGCGACCTAAAGAGGTTAACAAGTTGGAGCGACCCAGCGACTTACGTAAGCACGGCGACCTTAAGTATGAAGCGACTTGACGACCTAACAGGCAGCGACCTACCGACCTAAGAGATGGGACGACTTAACTGCTTAAGGGAGTAGGCAACCTAACACATGAAGCGGCTTACGGGAAAGGATGACCTAACGACTTAGAGAAGTAAGCGACTTAACGACCTAAAGGTAGCACGACCTAAAAGGTGTAACGACTTAAGAGGTGGAACGGTAGAACGACCTAACGTATGACCGAGCTAGGAAACACAGCGACCTAACGAACAAGTACCCTACGACCTAAGAGTGGAGCGGTCCAAGAGACCCAAGAAGATCAATGGTCCATGAGTTAAGACATAGAACGATTTAGAGCGGCCCCGACCTAACTACTCAAATGGGCTAAGCGACTTACTGGTCCAGCGACTTAACGAGTCAGCGATCTATGACCTAACGGGTTAAGGCATCACAATACCGCATGACTCTTCATAAGGTCGCACATGACATAAACAAGGCCGAGGAAACTCCATAAGTCGCTGCATCTTATGACATTCTTCAAGGTCGCTCCACTCACCCAGAAGAGATCAGCGACCCATCCTAGGTCGCGTGCAACCTGCTAACCCGCTCAGGAGGAGCCAAGTGAAACTAGAATGGGCTGTAGCTCGTTTCCTTTAGGTCGCGACCTACGACCCACGACTTACTTTAAGTCCAGCTTCGACCTACGACTTATGACCAGGAAACTCCTATAAATACAGCGTGAGCTCCAACGTTCGAGGGATCTTTTGGCTCATTCTCGAAGCGCCGATACTCTGTCATTTTCTCAACTCAAACAGCACTTCAAGCACTCCAAACACCAAGGACACTAAGACAAACTTCAAGAGAAAATCTACATCATTCAACATGGATTCGAAAGATTATTCTCGATCAAAGTTTGATCTACTGGTCGAAAGTATGTTGTAATTGAAGAAAGTTGTATAAGTTGTGCTTGAGTCAGCAATAAAGAGATTGAAAGTGGACGTAGGCTTGATTATAAGCCGAACCACTATAGAAACTGTGCCTTTTACTGTTTTTCTGATATTTTCCTGCTTATTTCTTATTCCCGTGTCAGCGGGTGGTGCTTTCACGCTTGCTTTACTTGCACCGGGGTGTTAGCGTCATATTTTTACGTTAACAAAGCGGATATCAAGCAGAAGGCACTTTCCATATCATTGCTTTGAAAATATATATCATATAGTACCTTTTCAAATACCTTCAAATATCATACTTATATAAAGTCCATTATATATATAGGATTCTTTTTTTTCAAATCGAATACTTTCCAAATCAATAGTATATCAAATCATACTTATATAGACTTCGATTATATAAAATTCTCTTTCCAAATTGAGTACCTTTCAAATCAATAGATTTCAAATCAACTTTATACTTATACAAATCCATTTTATATAAGTTCGATCACTCCCAAATCAAGTGCTTAATAATATAAGGTTCTCAATTTCAAATCATTTCAATATCAACTCAATTTCAAAATCATATATGATTTCAGCAAATTTTCTTCCAAATTAAATATCTAAATTTCAAAGTTCCCAAAATAATAGGTTTAGAAAATTATCCCAGTTTCCAAATTAAAATAATTCAAGTCAAACAAATTCATTTCCAAAATAACCATATAAGTACTGCTTTTTAATTTCAATTTAATTTCATGACCAAATATTTTCTTAAAATCAATTATACTCAAAATGGTATCCAAATTTATAATTATCCCTTTAAAACTTTTAAACTATCTATTTTTATTTGAAATATCCAATTTACCTTTCTGAAAACCATTATTCAAAACTATTTTTTCAAAACATTTCAAAACTAAATTTATATTCTTTATCAAACATTTTATACTCTTCAAAATTTCTTAGCTTTGAAAATTTAATCTCGATTTGAAAGTGTTCGAATATTCAAAATAGTTAGGGAAATCAAATTACCAAATTCAAGAGTTAAAAGTTAACAAAAATCAATAAATTAATTTCAATAGATAGGAATATACTAAATCAAATCTGAAACTCAAGGACTGAACACCGGTGTCACTTTAAATTGTTTCAAATATATACGTATATCTTTCGAAAATATCCAAATATACTTCGGAATTTGAAATCAAAACGGTTTTACAAAATCACTCGCATAGCGAAGCTATTAAAGAGGCCTATCCCCCACTTTGAAACTCGAAAATCAATGTCAATGATGCGTGCACTCATCACCGAAATAATTTTCCAGCGACATAAGTGTGTTCTGGACTTCTATTTTCTTGAAAACTTCTTTGAAATTTCTTCAAAATTATTGGAATTCATTTGAACTCATTTGAAACATTTCTTATTTGAAAAATACTTTTAAATCGTATTATTTTTATATATTTTCCAAAATCTTAAAACCAATTTCAAAATACCGAAATTCAATTCTCGAATTTCAAATTTAACCCTTCAGTTATAAATCATTTTTATACAAATCAATTTCTTATAAATTTCCAAAATTTTAAATCCTTTCAAAACTTTTATATATAGGGTAAATTATTCACTTTTATATATAGAATAAAATCATAGTTATCAAAATAATAATTTCGATAAATAAAATAATTTTAAAATACAAATAAAACAAGATTTTCAAATGATGATTCAAGAATGGATTTTAAACAAAGATAGAGATTTAATTTAGAGGAACTCCAATCAATAGAATCCTGATTCTAAGATAGACTCGATCGAAGATGAGATAATTAAATTACAAAATAAATGATGGATATACTTCTATAAATCGCAGGCGACCTTAACCGGGTCAACCGTGACATCAAGAATACAATCGATGCGGAACTCCAAAACAAATCGACATTCAATCGTTGGAGATAGAATTCGGCATGTCAAGATATAGCAGCATCGTAAACCGAGGATACAGATACCTTCGGTGAATCAATGCCAATTGTAAAGGAGTTTTCACCCCCTTTACAAAAAATTCAGTGGAGTTAGGGGATACTCCAGAATCAAACGAATATAAATAGAAAGAGACAAGAATAAATTTTGGACCCGAGGGACATTCCAAAATTCAAAGGAAATCGAGTCAAAAGGAAGAGATTCAACTCGAATGAAAGTGATTCTGTAAATAAATTTACCATATATGTTAAGTTTTCCTAGAGCTAAAGCTCTGATACCAAATGTAACGACCCGTTATTTTGAACCATTCAAATCGATAATAAAACCATACATATCCGACTTGAATAATTCAAAATACCGAATTGTTAATTAAAATTTGGCATAACTTAAAATATACAATAAATAAATCAATCACAGATCACAGGGTAATATAATGCAGCGGAATAGATAAAGAATAGTAGTTCATGAAGCTACTATATACATCAAAGTTAGAAATAAAATACAACCGAACAGTTCAAATGTAGTGAAGTCTCCAATGCAACAGATGACTTCTCTGAACCAATCAACTGGATGACTGAAAAGATAGATAGCTGGATCTTCAAGCAAAGCTCCAACTTCGAAGGTGAGTCTCAAATGCTGTATCACTCAGTCTGACCCGAGCGTAAAGCAAAACACAAAATACTCGAGTCAAGATTAACATTCTTATATCTATAAATCTAACTCAAGTGAAATATAAGTTGAATATAATTTACTTAAAGGATGTTTAGGATAACCATCCTCTAAGGATCCATGGAACTATCTACACTGTAGAAATATACACTATAACACCGTGGTCATTCAAATTAATTTATACTTCAAAACCAGAGTATTATTTCCATTCATATATATATATATATATATATTTCCAAATTTTATCATTTTCAAAGTTACGATTCAAATCAACTCAATTTCCAAATTCAAATTTAATTAACTCTTAATTCGACAAATTTCAATTCAATTTAGTTTCTAATAAATAATTGCAAATTATATCGATTTCCAATGCAGATATAAATCACAAAATAAACCATTTAAATTCCAATGTATTTCAAAGCCTTAATATTCACATTTTCAAAGCTAAATTTAATAGTTTCATATATCTTGATTTAACTTCATTATAATTTAGTCTTGAAATATTCCCTCATTTATTCAATATCATTTAAGTAACCTTAAATTACGTCTTACTAAGTATTTCCTTTAATTTATTTTAACATGGAATATTCATTAAGTCAATTAAATCCAAAAAAATTCAGTTAAAATCATATCTTTAAATTTAAATTTCAATAGTTCCAAATCGGTGTTTATTTACTAAAATTCTTAATTACATACAATTTCAAATACATTTAAATATATCTTCCCAGCATTAACTTATTCAAATTATTACCAAAATCTATAAATTTAATAAGTGCTTGAGCATATTATATGTATTAAATCAATATCCATTTAATTTAATATTATTATTAAATCTATATATTATATTTCCATTTATATATAATATTTAAGAATCAATATTTATTAAAACCTTATATTTCTTTCCAAAACCATAGAAATTATTTCAAATTATTTATATATGGACCAAGGGTGTTTGTATATAATTTCTTATCCTATGGTCAAGTGATACAGATATTTATCATTTTAATCTGTAACTTAAATATATATATATATATATATATATATATATATATATATATACAGGTAGATATCCTTTCTACCCGTAATCCCAATTAATTTCAATGAAAATCGCTTAGGTCTATCCTTTCAACCCATAACGATTTTCTCCTATTCTAAATTTTGTTCGGGTATGTATCATTTCAACCCATATTGAATTATATACTAACAGGGAACTTGCAGAGTGATAACAGATATGACAATAATAATAACATGCATATATCATCAATAACAATATAATATGAACAACAGGATATGGTGTCATATCCCATAGGTGAACAATTACATATAAATGCATATCATCTATATAACGATTTAAAAAAAATAACTGTTAAATTTTAGCAACATATATCAGTTGTCATTCTAATTGAAATCAAATTTAATAAATAAAAGAACGTTAATCGTGAGTGATTGCTCACCTTCGAGGTTAGAGATGAACGAGAATGAGAGGAGTTACGAATCTAAGCACGAATTCCAAAGTAAATCAGGATTTGTACAATTTGACGAGCAAAGCTGATAGACATGAATCGATGAGAATGAATAAATTAGCTCGATATAAATGAAATATATACATACATACATATATATATATATATAAACTTTCAAAAATCCATTTAAAACATATATTTCAAATTTATATCAAATTCAAACACAAATTAAATTAAATTATATATATACATATATGTATTTATAAATCTTTGTTTTTAAATAAAACCACATATAAGTCACATATCTGTGTAGTATAAATTGAAATAAATGAATATATACTTATAATCAAATACGTAAACAACCTATATAGCCATTCTATGCAAATCAATATAAATATCAGTAACAAATTTCAAAACATGTACATATTAAAATCTATGTATATACAATACTGTACACAGTATATAAAATACATAAACTAACATTTGTACTTTATATAAACAGACATATTAAAGAATAACATATCAAACTTATGTAAACTTTATATATACACAAAATGTCATTTCTACTAACATATATACACTGTCAAACTCATATATTACTAACATTTTACATTGGAAAACTGACATAAATCATTTATACCAAAAATCTTTTTTTTTTCATAACATATTTTATAAACATAACATACCAAGCTATTAACAAAACATATTTTGTATAAATATATACTCTGCCAAAATATATAATAATACTATAAAAGCTATATATTTTATATGCAGAAACCATATAGCTTGCATATACCTAACATAAACAACTAATATATATAATAATTTGTATAACATAAACTTGTCCAAATATGCAGAAATCATAAATACATACCGAATAGCAAATATATGTTATGAAAATCTATTTCAAACATATTAATAAAAACTTAAAATAACCAAGAAGATTATATATATACGCTCTAAAACCAACTCAGCATGATACTTGAAATCTTGTATAAAATAAAACATACATATAAATCTATGTTTTAACAAACCTTTCGTATGCATGAATATATATAAAGCTGCAAGTATAAGAAATAGATATAATATATAAAGAAATACTTACATATAAAGAATGAAACAAGAGAGGAAACAGTTGTGGGTGGTCGAGCATGCGGTGAAGGCATGGAGAGCAAAGAGGAATGAGGGGAAGAGTTTTTCCAGAGAATGAAAAGAAGAAGGAGAGATATGCTTATCATAGACAATATATATGTGCGTTGTTCTTATTTTTATTTTTTTTAAAGATTGAATGATGGTGAACAGAGGAAATAAATTAAAAATAATATGTATAAAGATTGAATGCTAGTGAATAGAGGAAATAAAATAAAATAAATATGTATAAAGATTTAATGCTGGTGAATAGAGGAAATAAATTAAAACAAATATGTATAAAGTTTGAAAGCTGGTGAATAGAGGAAATAAATTAAAACAAATATGTATAAAGATTGAATGCTGGTGAATAGAGGAAATAAATTAAAATATGTATAAAGTTTGAATGCTGGTGAATAGAAGAAATAAATTAAAATATGCATAAAGATTGAATGCTGGTGAATAGAGGAAATAAATTAAAATATGTATAAAGATTGAATGCTGGTGAATAGAGGAAACAAATTAAAATATGTATAAAGATTGAATGTTGGTGAATAGAGGAAATAAATTAAAACAAATATGTACAAAGATTGAATATTGGTGAATAGAGGTAATAAATTTATAAAGATTGAATGTTGGTGAATAGAGGAAATAAATTAAAACAAATATGTATAAAGATTGAATGTTGGTGAATAGAATAAATAAATTAAAACAAATATTTATAAAGATTGAATGCTGGTGAATAGAGGAAATAAATTAAAACAAATATGTATAAAGATTGAATGCTGGTGAATAGAGGAAATAATGTAAAATATGTATAAAGATTGAATGCTGGTGAATAGAGGAAATAAATTAAAACATGTATAAAGTTTGAATGCTGGTGAATAGAGGAAATAAATTAAAACATGTATAAAGTTTGAATGCTGATGAATAGAGGAAATAAATTAAAATATATATAAAGATTAAATGCTGGTGAATAGAGGAAATAATGTAAAATATGTAAAATGTTTGAATGCTGGTAAATAGAGGAAACAAATTAAAATATGTATAAGGTTTGAATGCTAGTGAATAGAGGAAATAATGTAAAATATGTATAAAGATTGAATGTTGGTGAATAGAGGAAATAATGTAAAATAGATATAAAGATTGAATGATAGTAAATAGAGGAAATAATGTAAAATATGTATAAAGATTGAATGTTGGTGAATAGTGGAAATAATGTAAAATATGTATAAAGATTGAATGTTGGTGAATAGTGGAAATAAATTTAAACAAATATGTATAAAGATTGAATGCTGGTGAATAGAGGAAATAATGTAAAATATGTATAAAGTTTGAATGCTGGTAAGTAGAGAAAATAAATTAAAATATGTATAAAGTTTGAATGCTAGTGAATAGAAGAAATATTGTAAAATATGTATAAAGATTGAATGTTGGTGAATCGAGGAAATAATGCAAAATATGTATAAAGATTGAACGCTGGTGAATAGAGGAAATAATGTAAAATATGTATAAAGATTGAATGTTGGTGAATAGAGGAAATAAATTAAAATTTCACAAAATTCAATTAATTAATAAATAAAATTACTAAAATTTTGGGTCGTTACAAATTTTGAAATATAAATGAAATTTATAAAATTGAGTTATTGTGATTGTTTGAATATTTAAACTTTGAAATCTAATGAGTTGGAAGTGGTTTAAATTTGTAGTTCAAACCGTGATTTGAAATCGATAAACTAAAAATGGTTTTAATGAGACTTTGAATTGAACTTTTAACCTTTTTATTTGACATTGTTGAACTGAGATTGATTCATATTGATGTTGGAACTAAAGTCGATTTGAATTGATTTGTGAAATTGTAAGAAACAATTCTAATTTGAAACTATTTTCCAAATAAACTCTTTTTAATATATAAACTACTTTAAATATATAAACTATTTTAATCTATAACCTATTTTTAATTATACACTATTTTTAGTATATAAACTACTTTCAATAATCAAATTGTTTAAGTTGAAACTATTATGACTTAAGGTGAATAATGATTTTGAAAGTGATATAATTTTTAAAAGGAATATTATATTTTGATATGAAGTATGAACTATTTGAAATGAAAGTGGCCACGGTGTGAAATAAGCATTTGGTTGTTATTAAGATCGGGATTGGATATTGCCATACTCTCTGCCAATATCGAAAATCACTTTGATAACTGTGCACGTAAAGGAGAATCTAGAATGTAGTAGGATTGTTTGGCGACGTTTGTATGAGTTATGAACGCAGCCCTAGCCCCCTTGGGTCAGCTTGATGTGACATGCTTCTTCTGATCAAACATGCTTCTTCGACACCATTCTATTACTTTGTCATTTGATTGGGTGCACCTTTGATTTTGGGAGTGTATCTCGAAGCGGGCAGTGGTAGATGCTATACGTTACCACAAGTCTGGATCCGCAAAATGGTAGTATCCTACCCTGGGCATTGCCTCACATGCCTTGTCACATGCCTTACCGCGCTCACCATGAGTTTTGTTTGTGTCGTACACTATGGAGCGCTATGGAGTGCCCTCTAATAGCCCTTCAGTTTACAGAGGAATTATGGTGTTGTGTATACTACAACATTTGTCTAAAATGTGTTAAGGCGGATATAGGTAACACCTTAGTGCAATTTTAATAGTTCGCTTTACTGTGGACACACCTATGTAGTGTATTGTACTATGTATGTAGATAGTTTGAAGGGTCCTTAGGATATGGATCCTTTAAGTTATTTGCATTTCATTTGGACATTTCACTTGTGTTGATTTACTTGCGTAAGAATAATGGACCAAGATTTTCGACCCTTGAGAATCGACATCAATATGTCCAATGTATAAAATGCCAAGCAGTCGAGTACTGGAAATACCAGTTCATTAGGGGTGAAGAAGAAAAAGGTAATAGAAAATAAAACAGAACAACATAGAATCTTATAATTACAGCGAAACAAAATATAATATATAATAACAGACTTAAGTGCAAGAACGGTACTAATAATATACATACCATTATCAGAGTACAACAATTCGATACATCAATTTGGACAGTTTAATAACTCTCCCTGATATAAATAACCCACACAATGGAAATAACCAAGTACGTGATATAAGTCTGAACTCCCCCAGCATGGCTCCTAAGCTCCATAGCATTTTAACCTAAATCTATAATACTCGGTCTGACCCGAGCATTATAATAAATTAACACCCGAGTCAGTCTTAAAAACCAGCATGAGAGAAACACACTCAAATTGAATTATTAACTTTCATCAAAATATTTGGAAACAAAGGTATCTCGTAAGACCGCGTCACACATAAACATGACGGGCTTTACCTTACGATAACCAAAACATTTTTATCAAATCTGTCTGATATTATAATAGTGCATAAACCAAGTAAATAGAAAATAGCTGAAATGCTTGCATCTCATGTTTCAGCATAGTTGGGCACAATCAAAATCGTATGGCGTTTATTGGAGAATGGATTCCATCAAATGACTGGGCCACTGGGGTACCACCCACCACGATACACCTCTAGAACAATGTACTGAGGACCACATAGGGATACCCTACTACACAAGACCGGCCTACTGCTAACCTGGATGGATCGATTATGTTATCACCCCGAGTGTTCCCATCCTTACCATCGTGCGCTTCTTCTTCCATATATACCCATGTCTAATAAATAGGGTTTTCGAGGACATTTAGAAAGGTGATAACATACCTTACTTGGATGCGACCTACTTAGCCTTACTGCGTCTCCCCTGTTTTAGACATTCTCGGTTAATGCGGCCCAAGGCTGAGCGTTACCTTTCAAAGAATGATTTTTCTTAGAATGCCCATCGTCCTCCAATGACAATGCTCTGATAGCATTCGTCCATACAAGTTGTCTTGGATCTGGACAAACCGAATCAGCGTTTTCATCATCTTCACGGTATTTATTCATAATGTTTGTAACGACTCAGAATTTTTGTCATTTGAAATTCGTATATTTAATTGATTTTAAATATTAGCAAGTAAAATTTGTAAGCCGAATAAATTATATTTTGAATATCTAGATTTAATTGGATAATTAAATCAATAATTTAATATTTGAAATTACAGAAATAATTGGAAATTGTGTTTAATGTGATTAAAATTGACTTGTAAAGTTGTATTAAATCATATTGGAGTTAGAATGATGTTATAGAACTTTTAAAATTTAATTAAAACTTAATTTGTGGAAATTGAATATTTTAATATTTAACTGACGAGTAAAAATAGTCATTTTTCAAACAGTCTCGGATTTCGACGAAACTAGTTTCATCGGATCCATAATGTTAAATTATTGTAAGATTTCAAATTTCGTGTCAATCAGATTTGTGGTTTGTCCGGGGCAAGCCAACATGCATAAAAGTTAGTTTAACTGATTTAATTTAAATTTGATCGTTTATTTCCGTAACTCGCACATATGATCAAATAGGCTCTCGATACGTATTCCATTATGTCCGGAACGTGGGTAAAACCATAGAAACATTAGTCGGCACGCTTCGTTTGGAGTTCGAAAAATTTGGAGATGAATAGTGTTTTGCAATTTTCAATAAAAGGACATCATTTCTTTTTATTTTCACAAACCCTAACTCAATTAGGTCCAGCCTCCATTTTCGTTTCCATGGCCAGAATTTAATGTCATTCTTCCCCTCCGATCTCCTCATCTACGTACTTTTAGGCAATGACTTCAACTAGGGAATCGAAGAGCTTCACGAGCTCGACGTATTCAACGGGTATGATCGCGAATGGAACGCCACGGCGTCGTCAGGAGACCCTGTTCGGCCGTGGATTGTGCACTTTTTTCTACTCACAGAGGAGGCCGAGCTTCATCATATTTTGGCCGATAGTGGCATTGGCAAAGGGCTTCAACGTGATGGCATTTGATCGACATCTCGATCAACGTAGAGATTGCGACAATTTGGTTTAAATCGATGGCAATGGGTTGTTCGTGCGCGACTTTTGCCTGGGAAAGAAGAAGAAATGCGCGCGGCCTGAATTTGCTTGCTGAGATCGAATGGTAGTGATTGAAATCTAGGTTAAAAAAATAAAAATAAAATATAAACTAAAATTGATTTGTTTAAATTTGTACAAACTTCTAAATGCCGTAATTTTTTCGAGGTCCGTTTTGTACGAAACTAGTTGCGTCGGATTCATTTTGACGAGCACAACGCAATGGAGCTGGATTGGGATTTATTTGAGCTAGTGGAATTTTGGGTAAAATTAAACGCATGTTTAATTTTATTTGGAATAAAACGTTAACACCGCTATTGGAAGCAAGGTGAGAACTTCTCACTCAATCAGATTTGTTTCGATTTAAAGTTTAAATAGTTAGACTTAAAATTGCATGATTGTGTTGATTGTATGCTTGGATGATAAATTGCTATATGTTGTATTGAAATAGATCCTATACGCCGCATATTAAGCGGAGTTATTATATTAAACACATATACCGCGATATTCCACATTGAAGTGGAATTGGTATTATATATGTACTTGGAGTTGATTTCCCTCATTATATAGCGGATGAGACCCTATTGCGCCGCATAATAGCGGATGATATTTTATACAAACCCATGTACCGCGATATCCCGTCTTGAAACGGGATTGGTATTGTGCAAACATCTGTGGATGCAGGGAAACAAGTTGGAGGGATCCAACTGGATTCCTCAAATAATTGAATTTGTTTCAATGTTGTGTGTTAATTATTTATAATCTCTTTGTGATTATCTTTGTGATTTAAATCGTTGAAGGCTAAAATTTAGCCGAATATAATTTTGGTATCGTTAGATACCGAAAATAAATAAAATTTTATTTTTGAAAATTCAGGTTGAAAGTTTAAATTAAAATTTGTTTTTGAGAATTGGATAAATTTAAAAGAAGGAAGTCTAAAATAATAAAGTTTTATTTTTAATCTTATTGAATAAAATTTCAAAATATGGGAAAAGCTTTAATAAATGGATTTCGGGTAATATTATTCAAAGGTTGAAGAATTTATTCAAAATACGGATTTCAAAGCGTTTGAAAAATATGAGAATTGGTTTTCTTTAAAAGGAATTTATTTTTAAAAGGGAATAAAATTTGAAAACCATTTGCGAATTGATTTTTGGTGATTGAATTTAAATCTTTTGAAAATCCATTTCGAAATTTATTAGGTGTTTTTCAACGAATTTGGAATCAATTTGAAAATTGATTTGCGGTTTAGTAGAAATTGATTTCAATTTGAGATTTGAATGAAATTCACTTGGTGTTTAATTTCTTGGGAAATCAATATGGAATTTGATTTGGTTGTTTTTTAAATCGATTGAAAAAATTAATCTTTGTTGAAAGTGAATATTTGAAATCGATTTGAAAATCGTAAATCAGTGGATATTTGGAAATTTAAATTCATCATGGAATTTATAAAGGAAAGGGAAATTTATTTAAAAATCAACATTGATTTATTTTTGAAGTGTGGAAATAAATTTGCGGATTTGGAACGTAAATTTAAAGTAAATCGGTAAGGATTTATTTAATTGGTTTAAATGAACCATTTTGAAAGGAAAGTGTATTCTCCCTGAAAAGCCGAATAATTTTTTTGAATATCTTTGAAAGATATATACATACATACATACATATATATATATATATATATATATATATATAATTCTAGAATTGGTCTTGAAAAGGATACTTTGGAGAAATTAACTCCTTAAATTGTTTTAAATCCTTTAACTAAAGATTTATTACGTTGATATAGAAATGATTATTTCTAAGATTTAATCAATAATTGTTTTAGAAAATAGTTATTTAAATAGTTATACTCTACCTACTTAATTTATTTTGAAAATTAGTTTGGACTTAAGTTATATGTAATATTGGTATAATATTTTTATAATTAATATTTGAAGTAAAGTGTTTAAAGAAAAATAGTTTTATTTCGAAGTGTTTTACCGATATATTTTGGATAAGTGTTATAAATTATTTTAAAGTATTTGAACTCGGCGGATTTCTAGTGAAAATGAATAAATATTTGAAAGTGTTTCCGCATAAGGGAAATGATTTGAAATTTGTGTTCAAAAGTTGTAAAGGTGAAAATTGATTTGGAATTTGTTTTCAAATGGTTGAAATGTGGAAAAATATATCTTGTAAAGATATTTTTGGAAAATAAATAATTTGGGAAATTATTTGGAATTTGGTGATGTTGTGCATATCTATTGGTAGTTAAATAACCAACTATAAATATTTACCTTTAAATGGGTATTTGTTGTGATTTGCTTGAATTTGAAAGCTACACTTATTTTAAAATAAGCGCTTGTTATTCGGTTTAGCCGGGAGAGGACCTTTGGGTCATAAATCCCATTCCGAATAGTGATACGTCGTAATGGATAGCATTTGAAGATTGGTGTTGAAGACCGAATATATTCGAAAACGGGAGGATTACCGTCGAATGTCTCTACATCGGCTGATCCCCGATGTAGAGATTTTGTCACCCTTTGTGATGGGATGTCTGGACGTGACTATTGAATATCCAGATTGCAAGGGCTTCTTTGGAAGTGCCTTCGGTTCCGTTCGATCCCAAAACGGACTTGTATGGATGTGTGTCTGACGTTACAATTTGAGATGTAAAGCTGGTTTCTATCAAATACATTTCTGTTGGTGGCGGAGAATTAATCTCTTAGCTTAACACCCTTCTCTGAGACATACGAGCTCAGCGGTTACGTAGTTGATGGTTACTAGTGATACATTACCAATTTGGTAATGTGGCATACGAAGTGTTGCTGATCATTTGTTGATCGAAGCATGACTTTTGTGAAAAGTGTTGCTTTGTGGACGAGACTTTGTTGGACCTCACACCCCGGAATGGTCGAAACGGGAAGAATGCAGCAAGGTTTTAGGGGGTAGCCCCCCTTAGTGTATGTTCATTTCCTTCTGGATAGAGGTGGTATCATGGTATGGAGCCCAGATACTTAACCTATGTTGTTGCTGCAAATTTATTACTTTGTGGTTGTTGGTATTGAGGATCCTCGGATAAAGGTTGTTTACAACCGAGGGATGACATACTCGTGTCAGTAGTTACCTATTTTTGCAGAGGTAACCCGGCCTTGTGTTGGCAGAGATCCAGTTAGGTTCTCGGGACGTCCCGCTAGAGGCGTTCCCATGTGGCAATGGGAAATTCCTTAGCCTGACCATTTGTTGGAAATTCCAAAGAAACAATACGAGCCCTGTACGATTTTAGTTGTATAACCTACCGTGGAATGTGGCGGTAACCTGCTATTGAACATGGGAGCTATAGTAGGCATAGTTCGGAATGTCTATGCTGGCTAAGATTTGTATTATACTTTGGAAATGTTTTCCTGCACTTTGCACTTATAGTAATAATATCAAAGAAATTTGCGTACTAAGCATGTTTGACTATCATAAGGAGAAATCTCCTCCAATTTTGTGTTTGCATGGTGTGTGTGGCGGGAGGCCTTATGGTAGTTACATTTTCTAAAAGCATTGTGGATCTATTTTAAAATATTTATTTGTTTGTTTTTTTAAAGATAAACTATTTTAAGTTCTCACACCAGTCCTATGAATGACTTGGAGTTTATTGTTCCCTTCCTAAACTCAGGGTGCCCATCATTTCTACACGAGCAGCCTAGAGTTAAGTTATGAGGATATTATGTAATTTAGGAGGTGTTGTGGAGCTCAAGAGGCGAGCTGGATGGCGAAACGTATCACTTGTATACGATATTATCTTTTCCGCTGTGTATCCACTTGTAAGGACAAGTTCATATAATTGTCCAGTTGTGTTGTGTTGTATGTTGACTCTGATGATGTAATGTACAAAATGTACAGTTCTTTTGATTTAAAGATTATTCATTTATCTATTATATGTTGTTCCATTGCGATTGTGAGATTCTGATATTGTTTATGTTGCAACTTCTTTCTTTCTCCCTCTACCTCTTCTTCTTTAACCCTAACAATTCGGTTTTTCAGCCTTCGATTGCTTGGCAGTTGATACAGTGGACGTATTAATGTCGATTTTTGGGAGTCGAAAATCCCGTACGTTACATTTGGTATCATGGTAATATTATTCAAAGCTTTAATAAATGGATTTCGGTTAATATTATTCAAAGGTTGAAGAATTTATTCAAAATACGGATTTTAAAGAGTTTGAAAAATATAAGAATTGGTTTTCTTTAAAAGGAATTTATTTTTAAAAGGAAATAAAATTTGAAACCAATTTGGGAATTGATTCTTGCTGATTAAATTTAAATCTTTTGAAAATCCATTTGGAAATTTATTAGGTGTTTTGAAAAGGATTTGGAATCAATTTGAAAATTGATTTGGGGTTTAGCAGAAATTGATTTCAATTTGTGATTTCAATGCAATTCACTTGGTGTTTAGTTTCTAGGGAAATCAATATGGAATTTGATTTGGTTGTTTTTTAAATCGATTGAAAATTTTAATTGTTGTTGAAAGTGAATATTTGAAATCGATTTGAAAATCATAAAGCAGTGGATATTTGGAAATTTAAATTCACCATGGAATTTATTAAGGAAAGGGAATTTTGTTTAAAAATAAACATTAATTTATTTTTAAAGTATGGAAATAAATTTATGGATTTGGAACGTAAATTTAAAGTAAATCGGTAAGGATTTATTTAATTGGTTCAAATGAACCATTTTGAAACGAAAGTGTATTCTCCCTAGAAAGTCGAATAAAATTTCTGAATAGCTTTGAAAGATATACACATATATATATAAAAAATTCTAGAATTGGTCTTGAAAAGGATACTTTGGAGAAATTAACTCCTTAGATTGTTTTAAATCCTTTAAGTAAAGATTTATTAAGTTGATATAGAAATGATTATTTCTAAGATTTAATCAATAGTTGTTTTAGAAAATAGCTATTTAAATAGTTATACTCTATCTATTAATTTTATTTTGAAAATTAGTTTGGACTTAAGTTATATATAATATTGTTATAATATTTTTATAATTAATACTTTAAGTAAAGTGTTTAAAAAAATAGTTTTATTTCAAAGTGTTTTCCTGATATATTTTGGATAAGTGTTATAAATTATTTTAAAGTATTTGAACTCGGCAGATTTCTAGTGAAAATGAATAAATATTTGGAAGTGTTTCCACGTAAGGAAAATGATTTGAAATTTGTTTTCAAAAGTTGTAATGGGAGAAGTGATTTGGAATTTTTTCCAAGTGGTTGAAGTGTGGAAAAATATATCTTGTAAAGATATTTTTGCAAAATAAATAATTTGGGAAATTATTTGGAATTTGGTGATGTTGTGCATATCTATTGATATGTAAATAACCGACTAACAATATTTACCTTTAAATGCGTATTTGTTGTGATTTGCTTGAATTTGAATGCTGCATTTATTTTAAAATAAGCGCTCGTTATTCGGTTTAGCTGGGAGAGGACCTTTGGGTCATAAATCCCATTCCGAATAGTGATACGTCATAATGGGTAGCATTTGAAGACAGGTGTTGAAGACCAGATATATTCGAAAACGGAAGGATTACCATCGAATGTCTTTGCATTGGCTGATCCCAGATATAGACATTTTATCACCCTTTGTGATGGGAAGTCCGGACATGATTAGTTAATATCCGGATTGTAACGGCTTCTTTGGAAGTTCCTTCGGTTCCATTCGATCTCGGAACGGACTAGTATGGGTGTGTGTCTGACGTTACAATTTGAGATGTAAAGCTGGTTTCTATCAAATACATTTTTGTTGGTGGCAGAGAATTTATTCTCTTATCTTAACACCCTTCTCTGAGACGTACGAGCTCAGAGGTTATGTAGTTGATGGTTACTTGTGATACATTCCCAATTTGGTAATGTGGCATACGAAGTGTTTCTGATCATTTATTGATCGAAGCATGACTTTTGTGAAAAGCGTAGCTTTGTGGATGAGACTTCGTCGGACCTCACACCCCGGAATGGTCAAAATAGGAAGAATGCAGCAAGGTTTTAGGGGGTAGCGCTGCTTAGGGTATGTTCATTTCCTTCTGGATAGAGGTGGTATCATGGTATGGAGCCCAGATACTTAACCTATGTTGTTGCTGCAAATTTATTACTTTGTGGTTGTTGGTATTGAAGATCCTCGGATAAAGGTTGTTTACAACCGGGGGATGACATACTCGTGTTAGTAGTTACCTATTTTTGTAGAGGTAACCCGGCCTTGTGTTGGCAAAATCCGGTTAGGTTCTCGGGGCGTCCTACCAGAGGCGTTCCCATGTGGCAAAAGGAAGTTCCTTAGCCTGAACATTTGTCGAAAAATCCAAAGAAACAATAAGAGCCCTGTACGATTTTAGTTGTGTAACCTGCATGGAATGCGGCGGTAACCTGCTATTGAACATTGTAGCAATAGTAGGCATAGTTCGGAATGTCTATGCTAGCTAAGATTTATATTATACTTTCGAAATGTTTTCCTAAACTTTGCACTTATAGTAATAATATCAAAGAAATTTGCGTATCAAGCATGTTTGACTATCATAAGGAGAAATCTCCTCCAATTCTGTGTTTGCATGGTGTGTGTGGTGGGAGGCCTTATGGTAGCTACATTTTCTAAGAGCATTGCGGATCTATTTTAAAATATTTCTTTGTTTGCTTTTTTAGAGATAAACTGTTTTAAGTTCTCACACCAGTCCCATGAATGACCTGGAGTTTATTGTTCCCTTCCTAAACTCTGAGTGCCCATCATTTTCCAAACGGGCAGCCTAGAGGTAGGTTATCGGGATATTCTGGAATTCAGGAGATTCTGTGGAGCTTAAGAGGCGAGCTGGATGGCGAAATGTATCACTTGTATATGATATTATCTTTTCCGCTGTGTATCCACATGTAAGGACGAGTTCATATAATTGTCCAGTTGTGTTGTGTTGTAAGTTGACTTTGATGATGTAATGTATAAAATGTACACTTCTTTTGATTTAAAAAATATTCATTTATCTATTATATGTTGTTCCACTGCGATTGTGAGATTCTGATATTGTTTCTGTTGCTTCTTCTTTCTTTATCCTTCTACCTCTTCTTCCTTAACTCTAATAATTCGGTTTTCCGGCCTTCGATTGCTCGGCAGTTGATATAGTGGACGTATTAATGTCGATATTCTGGGAGTCGAAAATCTCATACGTTACATTTGGTATCGGAGCATTTGGTTAAGTGACGACCCTGGCTCTGTTGGGAATTATCATTAGAGATAGAGTCAGCAGTACTCTAGAATGAGTGTGAGTGTAATCATCGATACAAGCGCGTATTTGTTAGTGAATATAAAAATGTTTTATATTGTGCTTTCTTATCCGTTGAGCTGTTTGTGAATTCTGGTCGGTATGTGGGAAGCCATATTATCGATAGGGATTTCCAAACACTGAAACGAGGCAAGTCGACATAGTATCATTTTAAATTGGGTAAATGAAATAATTTTACCTCGTTATATTTTACATATAAAGGAAATAATTTTTCAGAAATTATTAAAGTGTATATATATTGATTGTTTGGTTATTGAATATGTAAAAATACATATAAGCCAATTAAAAGATGTTTGAATAATCTAAATAAAAAACAACAATTGTAAAAGAATAATTGTATAAGCAAATGAGTTATTAAGTATGGAATTATAATTAATGTGATTTACAATTGTGAAATAATCTTATATATATATATAAGAAGTGGAACTATATGAATATATTTATAAATATGAGTTGTAAATACAAATGAATTTGGACTATGAATTTGAAAGTTTTGAATCCCGTCTATTTTGAAAGTTGTTTTTCAAAGTTAAAGATGTTATTAAGTAAGATAAATTCATTTGTAATAATCTTATGTGAGTGAAGTGGAATAGTGAAATTATATAAGAAAAAGACTTATAAATGTGAGTTATAAGTAAAAGAAATTTTTTTGAAAGAATTTAAAGCACTGGATTCGCTACTGTTGTTGGGAAATAATGAGGGTAATGACTGTAGCATCATCAGTATTATTTTCGTGTTTCTGTCTGATGGATTTGCTACCATAGTAAATTGAAAATTGAATTTTTGTTGTGATAAACAAATTTGAAAATTTAAAATCCAAGTTGTAATTGTTGAATATAAGTAATCTAGTTTTGGACTTATAATATGAAATAATAAAGATTTTACTTTGGTAAAGTTGAAATAAATTTGAGTTGGCATAATAAAACATATGATTTGAAATTTAACTAAATGAAGGTTAAATAAATTGATTTGGATTAGGTAAGTTATCAAAATGGAAATTAAACTGAAGTGATTATACAAAATAACTTTGAAGTTTAAATAAGTTGTATAACTTGTAAAGTGAGAAAATGTAATTGAAACCAAATGATAAAATGGTTAAACAATTGTGTTAAGAAAAACGAGATATGAATTTGAATAAGTGATGAAATTTGACTTTGGTAAAAGTTAAATAGAATTTACTTTAGAATTGGAATCTGAATTGGATTTATCAGTGGAAATTTAGGTTAAGATAAACAAATGATGTTTGAAATGGAATATAACTTACGTAATGTTGAATGAAGTTGACTTTGGTATCAAAGTAAAATAATAAAGTAAATTAAATGGATGTGGACTTGAGTTATATAAATGAAATTCAACCTTATTTGTTAAATGAATTAGCAATTGAATTGAACCAATGAATTGAATATTAATCAATCAAATGTAAAAGAATTGATATAGAATAATGAATGTAAGTGTTAATTCATTAGAAGATAATGAAGTTGAAAAATTGAATAATTGAAAGAAAAGTAAATTAGATATCAAATGTAACAACCCGCATATTTGTCGATTTTATATTTAAATATTTTATCGATACTCAGAATTTTGTCCGAAAAGCTACTTTTTGCATACGGTCGAATTAGGACTCAGGTCCACTTCCATTGAGTTTAAAACGCCGTTTACGGTCTTTTTGAGTATAAATTTTGATATGTTTGGAGTTAGAGGAATTTTGCCACTTTTTACTTGGGGCTTTGGTTTGGACTGAGCCCAATAACTCCACTTATGTATTCAGTCCCAACCCTCTCCTCTTCATTTACTTCCTTTCTATTGTCCTAATACTCAAGCTTTTATAACAATGGAGAGTGGAATGGGAATTTAAAACTCAAGCCCTACTATTCTTTTGCAAATCAAGCTCTAGCTCCAAACTAATATAAGAACCCATTGGTAAGCCTTCTCTTCATCTTCTCCAACTCCTTCTCTCTTGAATTTCAGAAATTCCTAAACCTAACTTTGGGAATGTCCTTCTTTTTGAGCGTAGATTCAAGCTCGTTTGAGTTGTGTTGAAGAGTGGTTGATTCTTCCTTTGCTTTCAAGCTTCTTCTTTATTTGTTTGGGTTCAAAGGTGAGATTTTTATCTCACATCTTTGTCTATAATTATCTTCGATTGTTAGGTATGAATTCCTAACACTTATTCTTGTGCAATTGATTTTGGTTTGGATTGATTTGGTGTACGTTCCAATTTTTGATGTTTTGAAATCAAAATATATGAAAATCCTTTTACGGATATTTGGACATTAATATTTGAGGCGTATCGAAGAGCCGTTAAGGCTGGGTTGTCGCTAGACGTAAATCCTTTGTCGTTGTTGCTCAGCCGATCGCTTCCGGTATTTATTTCGGCCATATTTGGTCTAGATTCAGGGAATTCCCTGAACCTCAGTTTCAGACGTCTGAAACGTTAGTTTCAGACGTCTGAATATTATACTGGGAAGATTTGTATTCCTAGATTCAGATGTCTGAATCTATATTTCAGATGTCAGAATTAGTTTGTTTTGGACCAGAAAGGAAATAGGCTAAAAATTGGCTATTTCAGACGTCTGAAATATAGGGTTCAGACGTCTGAAATATACTCTGGAAAACTTTTGGTTTCCCAGATTCAGACGTTTGAATCCTTGATTTGAGACGTCTGAATCTGCAGTCTTTTGCCTATTTGCCTATTTTAGCTTGAATTTCCAACTTTAATCAATTCGTGTTGATTCTCTTTTTGTTTTTTATCAATTATTATTGACTTTGATGACATTTTCTTCGTCGTTTTTGGGAATATCCACTTCGATGGATTCCGTAATCGATTTCTTTGGATTTTATTCACATCGTCGAATGTGAATTTTGATGATTGATTGTTTCTACAATCATTTCTATGATTTGTCGCTTTAAAAATATAAAGTTTCAATACTAGTAGTAAATATCAAAACTCTTTCATCAAAATGATTCCAACACTATTTTATTACAAAGCTCGTTTCTTAAACCGTTTTCCAATCTACTAGTACATACAAACCTTTACCTCACTCGGATGAGAAATCTGATTAAACGACTTAGTAAAACAAGTGGTATGAAACGCTTGCGTTTTCTTCGTCGCTTAATTCTTGGACTTGTTCGATTGAATCTTTTGTGACAATTTCCTAGTGAAGATTTACAGTTTGTTTGTAAATATTTAAGTTAACCAAGTGGTTATGGGACAGGAAGCTAAAATTTTATATTTACTAACTTAGTGTAATTGACACTCCTAGGTGATCATGACGATCATTTTTATGATTTAGACTAGCAATTATGCGATGTCTCTTTGACTGCAAGGTTAGACTAGGCCTCATCTGTGTGATTTCGACTCACACATATTTATCTGCGAGGTTAGTCTAGACACAATTTGTGTGATTTCGACTCACACATCTTTTCTGTCTGCGAGGTTAGACTAGACACCATTTGTGTGATTTCGACTCACACATATCTCTTTGTCTGCAACGTTAGTCTAGACCTCATCTGTGTGATTTCGACTCACACATATGGGGTAGCTCCCCATGGTCTTCGGACCGTCATGTGATAGGCCCCTTTCCCTTTTTATGATTTCTGGATTTCGTGTGTTGATTTCTGGAAATTTTATTCTTCACTTATTTTCATGATTTCTATTGATAAGCTTTATCAGTTTTTGTGCATTGGTGAATTCGTGTGTCATTGACTTGTTATGAGTACAGGTTTTGGGTATGATACCCTCTTTGGATCTTTGAGAAGATTCTTATGATATTGATTTATCTCTTATTGAACGATCTTTTGTTGATCATCATTTGCATGCTTATAGTAGTATGCCATTATGGATATTATATGTTTATGCCATATCTTTTACTTTATATCATGTCATCTGATATTTATAGATAGACTGATCCGTTTATTATTTCCTTATAAATAATATTCGGGTTAGACCGAGATGTTACAGGTGCTTCTGTTTGACTTCTCTTCTGGGATTTGCTACTCTGACTTTTGGCTAACTATTTAGATTAGCAGTTTTTGTTGTATACACTTGAGATATAGACTCATAGTTGTATTCTTTTGTATAGCACGTGTTGCTATTCTTTTGTATTATTGTGGATCTTTTTGACCACTACTCTGATATACATTTTCATGTGTTAGTTATATATATTCATATCTTCTTCCTCCTTTGTGATATGAATTATCTGTGACTGATTTATGTTATGTCTATTTCTATATTTGTTTTCGAAGATTATATATAGCCACTATGTGATAGCCTTGAGTTTGTATCGGTATGTTGGATTTCCTCCACAAATGAATCTACTCTCTGACATATCGGTGATCGCACAAAGATATTACACGGATGGTCGCTCCCCAACAGCCTTATTCTCCGTGCTAGTTGACAGCATTACTCCGTAGTGTTCTTAACTAGCGTAGGTATAGAGGTGGGGCGTCACAGCTTGGTATCAGAGCCAAACTTCGGAACAATGTAGAATAATTTAACAAGGATCACCGTCCTAAGTCCATCTTAGGAGTCGTGCCTTAGGATTTAATTCGTGTCTTCGTACCGTTCTATCCTATTTTCTTTTATGTTTCCTTGTTTTATCTAGCAAGATTTCTTGATAGTGATTAGTGAATAATCTTCTTCTTTCTCTTCTTTCTTTCTTAAGGAGGGGAAATGGTTAGACCTGGTCGTCCCAGAGCTGGACCATCTAGTGCTCCACCCCAAGATGGAGTTTTTATGACTACCCAGCAACTTCTTGACCTTGTCACGAATGCTCAAGCAGCTGGTTCTAATCCGAAACCTACTCACCCTAAATCTGGGTTTGCACGTTTGTGCAATGGTTACACCAACCTGGGTGGGAAGCCATTTAAAGGTTCTGAAACTATCATCGAGGTCCAGACTTGGTTGGGGACACGCGATCGAATCTTCATTCGCATGAATCTCGTCGATCTTCACCGTGTTCAGGTGGCTTCTAGTATGCTCCAAGGGAGAGCATTGGACTGGTACGAACTTCTTATTTCTGAGGTTAATGAAGCGGATCTCACCTGGGAGCAATTCCGGGAACGCTTCGAATTAAAATTCGTGCTAGAAGCAGAGAAAGTGACGTTGGCTCGACGTTTCATAGACCTTGTTCAGGGTGAAGCCTCCGTGACTGATTATGTTGCATCCTTCGAGTCACTTTCCAAATATGGGGTGGAATACATCAACACCCCATTGAAGAAGAACCAAAGATTTGTCTTTGGCTTAAACAAAAATCTCAAGAAGCCATTACTTCTAAAATTAGAGGTTCCCTTCGACCAACTCATTGATATCGCTCTTCGTCTTGAAGAGGCGGATAGGGAAAGTGATGTTGAAGTGGTGGGTTCCAAACCAAACTTCAACAAAAAAAGGAGGCCAAACAAATTCAAAGGTCCTTATCCCAACAAAAAGAGTAAGCAAGCAACTCCTGATGCAAAGGCTCCTTCTCCTAGTAGTGGGAAATGCTTCAACTGTGGGTCTAGGGACCATTTTGCAAACAAGTGTTCAAAACCCCGTTGTTGTCGCTATTGTAAGAGCCCGGATCATTATATACATCAATGCCTCAAACTTGAAGGCAGGAAGGAGGGAAAGTTAAATGTTTCTTAACCCCTGGCAACACATCTCGTGGTCAAGGTATATCTCATTCTATCCTTGATGGTATTATTATATTTCGTGATCAACCTATTCGAGTTCTCTTTGATGCGGGTGCATCCCACTCTTTTATATCAAAGGAACTTGTCGATACGTTTTCTTTAAGTGTTGTTGCTTTAATGACTTCTTTAAAAATTGTGAATCCGGTTGGTGGATCCGCAACTCTTAGTTTGCTTTGTAAAGATGTGGAGATTATTTTATGCGATTTTTCCTTCCTAGCCGATTTGCTTGTCATGCGTTATTTAGGCTTTGGAATGATTTTGGGAATGGATTGGCTTAACCCTTTTGAAGCCCACATCCTATGTCCCAAGCGGACTATTTATCTCCGACACCCGCAATCTGTAAAGCAGATTTCTATTATTCTTAAAGATTCGGATTCTTCTTTGACTGCATCTATATTCTTTAAATCCTCGTGATGAAGATAATGATGATGAGGAAGATGTCATTGCTCTTATTCACGTTGTTCTTGAATTTTCCGACATATTTGAGCCAGTTTTAGGATTGCCACCTAAACGAGCAATTGAGTTCAAAGTTAATCTTATCCTTGAAGCTCAACCTATTACTCGTCCTCCTTATCGCATGTATAATAAGGAGAATGAGGAGATGCGCAAACAATTATCCGAATTGGTGACGAAGCAATTTTTTCGCTCTAGTTCCTCGCCTTGGGGAGCTTCAGCTATTTTCGTGAAGAAATCCGATGGTACACTTAGACTTTGCGTTGACTACCGCAAGCTTAATGATCTTACTATCAAAAATAAATATCCTTTACCTCGGATTGATGATCTATTTGACCAACTTAGCGGTGCTAGAGTCTTTTCACAATTGGACTTGGTTATCGGTTTTCATCAGCTTCGTATTGGTGAGGATAGCATTCCTTTGACATCGTTCCGTACCCGTTATGGATATTATGAATGGCTTGTTATGCCATTTGGTTTAACGAATGCTCCAGCTTATTTCATTGACCTCATGAATCGAGTTTTCAAAGATTTCCTCGATCGGTTTGTTCTCATCTTCATTGATGATATCCTTGTGTATTCTAAAACCGAGGAGGAGCATGAAAAGCATCTTCGGATTGTATTGGAAACTCTTAGGAGCAATCAATTAAAGGCGAAATTTTCTAAATGCCGCTTTTGGCAATCTCGTGTGAAGTTTCTCGGTCATATTATTTCCGAATCCGGAATTTCCGTGGATCCTTCAAAGATTGAAGCGATTCAAGATTGGAAAAGACCTGAGAGTGTGACCGAAATCCGTAGCTTTCTCGGATTGGCGGGCTATTACCGTTGTTTTATTAAAGACTTTTCTAAAATTGTCGTGCCTCTCACTAGCTTAACAAAGAAAGGTGTTAAATACGTTTGGTCGGACAATTGTGAAGCTTCTTTCCAGAAATTAAAGGAACTCCTTTCCGATGCTCCTATTCTTGTGATTCCCGATGGAAACCAAGATTTTATTGTTTATACCGATGCTAATCGCATTAGTTTGGGTGCCATTCTTATGCAAAAAGAACGTATTATTGCTTATGCTTCTAGGCAATTGAAGCCGTCCGAGACTAGATATGCCACACATGATTTAGGACTCACGGCTATTGTTTTCGCTCTTCGGATTTGGCGTCACTATCTTTTAGGAGAGAAATTAGTTCTTTATATCGATCATAAGTCTTTGAGGTATTTATTTTCTCAAAAGGAACTTAATTTGCGTCAACAACGTTGGCTCGAGTTCCTTGCTCCTTATGATCTTGATATTCTTTATACCCCCGGTAAGGGTAATCGTGTCGCCGATGCTCTTAGCCGCAACAAGCAGTTGTTTCTATGATGATATCTGAATGGAACGATCTCGAGATCTTATCCACTTGTGAGATTCGAGACCGCGTATCTGATTTATGCTCATCATTTTTTTTATGTAGCCTTGAGGCTCATCCTTCTCTTTTAGACCGCATTCTTGAAGCTCAAAGGCTAGATCCCGACTTGGCTCTTCTTGGCCAAAATTTTAAGGTGATATTGAAGGTTTGGAAGACTTTGATATTGATTCTTGTGGCCGCATTCAGAAATTTGGTAGACTTATTGTGCTAAATATTAGCGATCTTCGAAAAGACATTTTAGAGGATTCTCATCATTCTAAATTTACCATTCATCCCGGTAGTAATAAAATGTATGCGGATATGAAACGGCTTTATTATTGGGAGGGAATGAAATCTGATATTGCTAACTTTGTTAAGTGTTGCATGACTTGCCAACTCATTAAAGCCGAACATCAAAGGCCCGGTGGGTTATTGCAACCTTTAGAAATTCCAATTTGGAAGTGGGATCAAATTTCCATGGATTTTATAGACGGCCTTCCCCGTTCTCGTTCGGGTCATGATAGCTTATGGGTTATAGTTGATAGGCTTACTAAATCCGCCCATTTTATTCCCATTCGGTCTAACCGAACCGTTCCTCTTTTGGCCAAACTTTTTGTCAAAGAAATTGTTAAATTGCATGGAGTTCCTACTTCTATTGTCAGCGATCGTGATCCATTGTTTACTAGTGGATTCTGGAAGAGTCTTCAAAAAGCTTTAGGAACGAAGCTTAAATTTAGCACCGCTTATCACCCCCAGTCCGATGGACAAACCGAGCGTGTGATTCAAACTCTTGAAGATCTTCTTCGTTCTTGTGTGCTTTATTTCGGTGGAAGCTGGGAAGATCATATTCCTCTTGTTGAATTTCCCTATAATAATAGCTTCCAATCTAGTATTGGTATGGCACCTTTCGAGGCACTCTACGGAAGGCCATGCCGATCTCCTTCTTGTTGGCTTGAGGCCGATGAGAGGCTGGTTTTAGGTCGAGACTTTATTCGTGATTCCACAGAAAAGATTGAACTTATTCGACATAGGATGAAAGAAGCCCAGAGTAGACAAAAATCCTATGCCAATAATCGAAGAAGGAGATTAGAATTTTCAGTTGTAGATCTTGTTTTTATTTGTGTTTCACCTATGAAAGGTGTTGTACCTTTAAGTCGGTCGGGAAAGTTAGCACCTCGACATATTGGGCCATTTCCTATCACTGAACGTATTGGTTCCATGGCTTATCGCCTATCATTACCGGCTCAGTTTTCTGCCATGCATGACATGTTTCACGTTTCTCAATTACGAAAATGTCTTCGAGATTCTGATTCTATTCTTGAGCCCGGTGTTGTGGAAGAGATTGAAGTTTCGCTTAATTTAACTTATGAGCAGCATCCTATTCGAATTATTGCTTCGGAGGTCAAATGCCTTCGAAATAAAGATGTCCCGCTTGTGAAAGTTCAATGGTCTTCAAATCCTAAGGATTGTTCTTGGGAATCTAGAGAGTTCATCGAGCGAACACATCCAGCCTTACTTTCCCACGCTATTTAAGGTGAACCTTTTATTTCAGATTTCTTTTGTATTGAATACGCTCTCGTGGTTGTTACTATATATCTTCTTCTTAAATATTGCGAGGACGCAATTTCTTTAAGGAGGGGAGTCTGTAACAACCCGCATATTTGTCGATTTTATATTTAAATATTTTATTTAAATATTTTATCGATACTCAGAATTTAGTCCGAAAAGCTACTTTTTGCATACTGTCGAATTAGGACTCGGGTCCACTTCCATTGAGTTCAAAACGCCGTTTGCGATCTTTTTGAGCATAAACTTTGATATGTTTGGAGTTAGAGGAATTTCGCCACTTTTTACTTGGAGCTTTGGTTTGGGCTGAGCCCAATAACTCCACTTATATATTCAGTCCCAACCCTCTCCTCTTCATTTACTTCCTTTCTATTTTCCTAATACTCAAGCTTTTATAACAATGGAGAGTGGAATGGGAAATTGAAACTCAAGCCCTAGTATTCTTTTGCAAATCAATCTCTAGCTCCAAACTAATAGAAGAACCCATTGGTAAGCCTTCTCTCAGCTTCTCCAACTCCTCTCTTGAATTTCAGAAATTCCTAAACCTAACTTTGGGAATGTCCTTCTTTTTGAGCGTAGATTCAAACTCGTTTGAGTTGTGTTGAAAAGAGGTTGATTCTCCCTTTGCTTTCAAGCTTCTTCTTCATTTGTTTGGGTTCAAAGGTGAGATTTTTATCTCACATCTTTGTCTATAATTATCTTCGATTGTTAGGTATGAATTCCTAACACTTATTCTTGTGCAATTGATTTTGGTTTGGATTGATTTGCTGTATATTCCAAATTTTGATGTTTTGAAATCAAAATCTATGAAAATCCTTTTATGGATATTCGGACATTGATATTTGAGGCGTATCGAAGAGCCGTTAAGGCTGGGTTGTCGCTAGACGTAAATCCTTAGTCGTTGTTGCTCGTCCGATCGCTTCCGGTATTTATTTCGGCCATTTTTGGTCTAGGTTCAGGGAATGCCCTGATCCCCAGTTTCAGACGTGCGAAACGTTAGATTCAGACGTCTGAATATTATACTGGGAAGATTTGTATTTCCAGATTCAGACGTCTGAATCTATATTTCAGACGTCTGAATTAGTTTCTTTTGGACCAGAAAGGAAATAGGCTAAAAATTGCCTATTTCAGACGTTTGAAATATAGGGCTCAGACGTCTGAAATATACTCTGGAAAACTTTTGGTTCCCCAGATTCAGACGTCTGAATCCTTGATTTCAGACGTCTGAATCTGCAGTCTTTTGCCTATTTGCCTATTTAGCTTGAATTTCCTACTTTAATCGATTCGTGTTGATTCCCTTTTTGTTGTTATCATTTAGTATTGACTTTGTTGACATTTTCTTCGTTATTTTTGGGAATATACTTCGATGGATTTTGTAATCGATTTCTTTGGATTTTATTCACATCTTCGAATGTGAATTTTGACGATTGATTGTTTCTACAATCATTTCTATGATTTGTCACTTTAAAAATATAAAGGTTTCAATACTAGTAGTAAATATCAAAACTCTTTCATCAAAATGATTCCAACACTACTTTATTACAAAGCTCGTTTCTTAAACCATTTTCCAATCTACTAGTATATACAAACCTTTACCTCACTCGAATGAGAAATCTAATTAAACGACTTAGTAAAACAAGTGGTATGAAACGCTTGCGTTTGCTTCTTCGCTTAATTCTTGGACTTGTTCGATTGAATCTTTTGTGACAATTTCCTAGTGAAGATTTACAGTTTGTTCGTAAACATTTAAGTTAAGCAAGTGGTTATGGGAAATGAAGCTAAACTTTTATATTTACTAACTTAGTGCAATTGACACTCCTCAGTGATCATGACTATCATTTTAATGATTTAGACTAGCAATTGTGCGATGTCTCTTTGACTGCAAGGTTAGACTAGGCCTCATCTGTGTGATTTCGACTCACACCTATTTATCTACGAGGTTAGTCTAGACATCATTTGTGTGATTTCGACTCACACATATCTTTTCTGTCCGCGAGGTTAGACTAGACACCATTTGTGTGATTTCGACTCACACATATCTCTTTGTCTGCAAGGTTAGTCTAGACCTCATCTGTGTGATTTCGACTCACACATATGGGGTAGCTCCCCATGGTCTTCGGACCGTCATGTGATAGGCCTCTTTCCCTTTTTATGATTTCTAGATTTCGTGTGTTGATTTCTTGAAATTTTATGCTTCACCTATTTTCGTGATTTCTATTGATAAGCTTTATCAATTTTTGTGCATTGGTGAATTCGTGTGTCATTGACTTGTTATGAGTACAAGTTTAGGGTATGATACCCTCTTTGGATCTTTGAGAAGATTCTTGTGATATTGATTTATCTCTTATTGAACGATCTTTTGTTGATCATCATTTGCATGCTTGTAGTAGTATGCCATTATGGATATTTTATGTTTATGCCATATCTTTTACTTTATATCACGTCATCTGATATTTAAATATAGACTGATCCGTTTATTATTTTCTTATAAATAATACTCGGGTCAGACCGAGATGTTACTGGTGCTTCTGTTTGACTTCGCTTTTGCTACTCTGACTTTTGGCTAACTATTTAGATTAGCAGTTTTTGTTGTATACACTTGAGATATAGACTCATAGTTGTATTCTTCTGTATAGCACGTGTTGCTATTCTTTTGTTTTATTGTGGATCTTTTTGACCACTACTCTGATATACATTTTCATGTGTTAGTTATATATATTCATATCTTCTTCCGCCTTTGTGATATGAATTATCTGCGACTGATTTATGTTATGTCTATTTCTATATTTGTTTCTGAAGATTATATATAACCACTGTGTGATAGCTTTGAGTTTGTATCGGTATGTCGGATTTCCTCCACAAATGAATCTACTATCTGACATATCGGTGCTCGCACAAAGATATTACACGGATGGTCGCTCCTCAGCAGCCTTATTCTCCGTGCTAGTTGACAGCATTACTCCGTAGTGTTCTTGGCTAACGTGGGTATAGAGGTGGGGCGTCACATTAAACCAATTGGAAATTAAAAGTGTTAAACCAAATTGAATGTAAATTTAATAATTTGGTTATATTGGTTATGATTTGGTTGTTATATGATTTTTAGTTGATTGTACATAATTCATTAAGTGTTAATGAAATTGAATTAGTAAATGGAAAGCTATGTAATTTAATTTGAATTGAAAGTGAACTAATGTGAATTGGTTGTAAGCAATTAAAATCTGTATTGAAACCTTATAAATTGCTTATGGGAATTATTTTGATTTCATTGCTTATGAAAACTATGTGTTTTCTATTGAAAATTAGTGAAATGTAAATGAATTTCCTATATGTGTCACGTACATGTTTAAATTAAGTAAGTATAGGTACCGGGACTGTAGCTGGCTGGATTTGATCACGCTAAAATGCAAATAAATAACTGCTTTGCTTAAAAATGCTAAAACGATATGCCTACACAATAAAAATAGGAAATATGAACTGTTTTTCTGTTTTCTGACCGTATGGGTCGATGTATATATATTTATATCTGATATTGCAAAAGCTCCTCCGTACAAGGGAGACTTTGCCAAAAAAATTCGTAAATTTTGGGAGTTCGAAAAATTTTGAAATTTTTTAGAAACTTTTTGTTAACGAAAATCAATTTCTAAATTGAAATGAAAATGTAGGATTTAAAAACTTGGTAAAGTTATTGTAAGAAGTTAAACTATGGATTTTGGAAAAGTTAAAATGTTTAAATGAATTTGAAATTTAATTTGAACAAATGGTTTTGAAAAGTTAATGGATTTTGTAACTTTTTATTACTTGGCAATTTCGAGGACGAAATTCTTTTAAGGGGGGAAGTTTGTAACGACCCAGAATTTCTGTCATTTGAAATTCGTATATTTAATTGATTTTAAAATTAACAAGTAAAATTTGTAAATCGAGTAAATTATATTTCGAATATCTAGATTTAATTAGATAACTAAATCAATAATTTAATATTTGAAATTACAGAAATAATTGGAAATTGGTTTTAATGCGATTAAAATTGACTTTTAATGTTGTATTAAATCATATTGGAGTTAGAATGATGTTATAGAACTTTTAAAATTGAATTAAAAGTTAATTTGTGGAAAATTAATATTTTAATATTTAATTGACGAGTAAAAATAGTCATATTTCAAATAGTCTCGGATTTCGACGAAACCAGGTGCATCGGATCCATAATGTTAAATTATTGTATGATTTCAAATTTCGTGTCAATCGGATTTACGGTTTGTCCGGGGCAAGCCAACACGCATAGAAATTAGTTTAACCGATTTAATTTAAATTTGATCGTTTATTTCCATAACTCGCACATATGATCAAATTGGCTCTCGATACCTATTCCATTGTGTTCGGAACTCGGGTAAAACCCTAAAAACGTCAGTCGGCATGCTTCATTTGGAGTTCGAAAAATTTGGAGATGAATAGTGTTTTGCAATTTTCTATAAAAGGAAATCATTTCTCTTTATTTTCACAAACCCTAACTCAATTAGGTCTAGCCGCCATTTTCATTTCCATGGCCAGAATTTAATCTCGTTCTTCCCCTCTGATCTCCTCATCCACGTACTTTTAGGCGACGACTTCAACTAGGGAATCGAAGAGCTTTACGAGCTCGACGTATTCAACATGTATGATCGCGAATGGAACACCACGTCGTCGTCAGGTGGCCCGCATTCGGCCATGAATTGCGTGCATTTTTCTACACACAGAGGAGGTCGATCTTCAGCATATTTTAGCCGATAGTGGCATTGGCGAAGGGCTTCAACGTGATGGCATTTGATCGATGTCTCGATCAATGTAGAGATCGCGACAATTAGGTTTAAATCGATGGCAGTGGGTTGTTCATGCGCGACTTCTGCCTAAGGAAGAAGAAGCAATGCGTGCGGCCTGGATTTGCTTACTGAGATCGAACAGTAGTGATTGAAATTTAGGTTAAAAAAAAATAAAAATAAAATATAAACTGAAATTGATTTGTTTAAATTTGTACAAACTTCTAAATGCTGTAGTTTTTTGATACGAGGTCTGTTTCGTACGAAACGAGTTGCATTGGCTTTGTATTGACGAGCACTATGCAATGGAGCTGGATTGGGATTTAGTTGAGCTAGTGGAATTTGGGTAAAATTAAATGCGTGTTTAATTTTATTTGGAATAAAACGCTGAAACCGCTATTGGAAGCAAGGTGAGAACTTCTCACTCAATCGGATTTGTTTCGATTTAAATTTTAAATAGTTAGACTTAAAATTGCTTGATTGTGTTGATTGTATGCTTGGATGATAAATTGTTATATGTTGTATTAAAATAGACCCTATACGCCGCATATTAAGCGGAGGTTATTATATTAAACACATATACCGCGATATTCCACCTTGAAGTGGAATTGGTATTATATATGTACTTGGAGTTGATTTTCCGCATCATATAGCTGATGAGACCCTATTGCGCCGCATAATAGCGGATGATATTTTACATAAACCCATGTACCGCAATATCCCGTCTTTTAAACGGGATTGCTATTGTGCTAACATCTGTGGATGCAGGGAAACAGGTTGGAGGGATCCAACTGGATTCCTCAAATAACTGAATTTGTTTCAATGTTGTGTGTTAATTATTTATAATCTCTGTGTGATTATCTTTGTGATTGAAATCGTTTGAAGGCTAAAATTTGGTCGAATATAATTCTGGTATCGTTAGATACCGGAAATAAATAAAATTTGATTTTTGAAAATTCAGGTTGAAAGTTTATATTAAAATTTATTTTTGAGAATAGGATAAATTTAAAAGAAGAAATTATAAAATAATAAAGTTTTATTTTTAATCTTATTTAATAAAATTTCAAAATATGGGAAAAGCTTTAATAAATGGATTTCGGGTAATATTATTCAAAGGTTGAGGAATTTATTCGAAATACGGATTTTAAAGAGTTTGAAAAATATATGAATTGGTTTTTTTTACAAGGAATTTATTTTTAAAAGGAAATAAAATTTGAAACCCATTTGGGAATTGATTTTTGGTGATTGAATTTAAATCTTTTGAAAATTCATTTGGAAATTTATTAGGTGTTTTGAAAGGAATTTGGAATCAATTTGAAAATTGATTTGGGGTTTAGTAGAAATTGATTTCAATTTGAGATTTGAATGAAATTCACTTGGTGTTTAATTTCATGGGAAATCAATATGGAGTTTGATTTGGTTGTTTTTGAAATCGATTGAAAATTTTAATTGTTGTTGAAAGCGAATATTTGTAATCGATTTTAACATCGTAAATTAGTGGATATTTGGAAATTTAAATTCGCCATGGAATTTATGAAGGAAAGTGAAATTTGTTTAAAAATAAATATTGATTTATTTTTGAAGTGTGGAAATAAATTTACGAATTTGGAACGTAAATTTAAAGTAAATCGGTAAGGATTTATTTAATTGGTTTAAATGAACCATTTTGAAATGAAAGTGTATTATCCCTGGAAAGCCGAATAAAATTTCTGAATAGCTTTGAAAGATATATACATACATATACATATATATATATATATATATATATATATATATATATATATAATTCTAGAATTGGTCTTCAAAAGGATAATTTGGAGAAATTAACTCCTTAAATTGTTTTAAATCCTTTAATTAAAGATTTATTAAGTTGATATAGAAATGAATATTTCTAGGATTTAATCAATAATTGTTTTAGAAAATAGTTATTTAAATAGTTATACTATATCTACTAATTTTATTTTGAAAATTAATTTGGACTTAAGTTATATCTAATATTGGTATAATATTTTTATAATTAATATTTTAAGAAAAGTGTTTAAAGAAAAATAGTTTTATTTCAAAGTGTTTTCCCGATATAATTTGGATAAGTGTTATAAATTATTTTAAAGTATCTGAACTTGGCAGATTTCCAGTGAAAATGAATAAATATTTGGAAGTGTTTCCGTGTAAGGAAATAGATTTGAAATTTGTTTTCAAAAGTTGTAAAGGTGAAAAGTGATTTGGAATTTGTTTTCAAATGGTTGAAGTGTGGAAAAATATATCTTGTAAAGATATTTTTGGAAAATAAATCATTTGGGAAATTATTTGGAATTTGGTGATATTGTGCATATCTATTGATAGTTAAATAACCGACTATCAATAGTTACCTTTAAATGGGTATTTGTTCTAATTTTCTTGAATTTGAATGCTACACTTATTTTAAAATAAGCGCTCATTATTCGATTTAGCCGGGAGAGGACCTATGGGTCACAAATCCCGTTCCAAATAGTGATACGTCATAATGGATAGCATTTAAAGACCGGTGTTGAAGACCGGATATATTCGAAAACTAAAGGATTACCGACGAATGTCTCTACATCGGCTGATCCCCGATATAGAGATTTTATCACCCTTTGTGATAGGAAGTCCGGACGTGATTAGTGAATGTCCGGATTGCAAGGGTTTCTTTGAAAGTACCTTCGGTTCCGTTCGATCCCGGAACAGACTTATACGGATGTGTGTCTGACGTTACAATTTGAGATATAAAGCTGGTTCCTATCAAATACATTTTTGTTGGTGGCGGAGAGTTTATTCTCTTAGCTTAACACCCTTCTCTGAGACGTACGAGCTCAGAGGTTATGTAGTTGTTGGTTACTAGTGATACATTCCCAATTTGGTAATGTAGCATACGAAGTGCTGCTGATCATTTGTTGATCGAAGCCTGACTTTTTTGAAAATCGTAACTTTGTGGACGAGACTTCGTCGGACCTCACACCCCGGAATGGTCGAAACAAGAAGAATGTAGCAAGGTTTTAGGGGGTAGCGCCCCTTAGGGTTTGTTCATTTCCTTTTGGATAGAGGTGGTATCATGGTATGGAGCCTGTTTGCACAAAAAATGGACAAACACCTCAAAGTCGTATGATTTAGTTGATTTTATGTGGTTTTCAATGATTTGGGTAACTTATGCAAATATGTAAAAAGCAAGGACTGAACTGTAAAAGACACACAGATTTATAGTGGTTCGGCGAGAACGTGCCTACGTCCACTTTATATGTTATTATCTTTTTTCTTTCAGATTACAAGTACAAAGCTTTGTATACAAGTATATGAAAGTTGTTTGAAAGTTCCTTCCGTGCTTGAGCTCTCAAACTTGTCTGCCATTGTTGTACCCCTGCCCCTCTATTTATAGAGTGAGGCTGGGGGCAGGGGTCTTGGATGTATATAGCCGCTGGTGGGCCTTGGCTGAAGCAATCTGGCCTAGCACACCTGGTTCGGCGGAGCTTGGTTCGGTCGTGGTTGGAGTGGCTTTGGTTCGGTAGGACGTTGGTCCGGTGGTGAGATGAAGGTGAGGTTGGTCCGGCATTATTGGACTTGGGGGTTTGGTCCGGCATTTGGTTGATCTGGTGGTGAGATGGAGGTGAGGTTGGTTCGGCCATGCTTTGACTCGGTAGGGAGTTGTTCGGTAGACGTTGGTTCGGTGATGCATGGGAATGGAGATGGACCGGTGTTATTTTGGTTCGACGGATAGGTGGTTCGGCGGACAGGTTGTCCGGCGAGCACGAAAGAGAGGTTGGTCCGGTAGTGGCCTGTGTACCGGATGAACTTGGGTACTGGATGGAGTGGAACGAACGGAGTGGGCAAACCCAGATGGAACTGCTGCTTCTTGGTCTCGAGATCTCCTGGGTGGGAATTCACCCAACATTTGCCCTCAAAAGTGGGGCATATGCCGCGCTTTGTTTTGGCTCGAGGTTTCACATCTGCTCGGGTGTGCCGAACCAGCTGGTCCGGCCGATGCATTTTGCCTATAAATATGGGCCTAGAGCTCTTGGTTTTCCAAACACTTGACTTCGCCGAATCAACTTTGCCGCATTAGCCGATCCAGGATCTTGCTCTTACCGAATCAGGTGACCTTCCTTTCCGCCGAATGATTTTTTTTTTGTTTCACTTCGTTTCACCGAATGAGCTTTAAAAATTTATTACCGAGTAGACCTTATGCCGAATGAACACTTGTATTGGGAATGCCGAATGTGATATGCCGAATGAACCCTTATGTTGGGAATGCCGAATGAGCTATGCCAAATGAACCGTTGCGTTGGGAATGCCGAATGAACACTTGTATTTGAATCATGAGTGAAATCCCGGACTTATATACACTTGCTTGCTTATATTTTCATACTCCTTGTACTAACAATACGTCTTTCGCTTTTGTGTATGCAGATAAAATGTCTCAAAAAGTGGAAACCCGATCCAATAAACGGAAGTCCAAGGACAGAGCAGAGTCTCCATAGTGCCCCCAGTTCGGGCCGAACGTCCTGGGCCTGCTCCGAGATCGCTAGTAGATGGGTATGGCCCCCAGGAGCTCTTGAATTCCCCGCCCAATTGTTTTCCTAGCTCCCTCAGGGAGGAGCAGCTTGATGTCATCTCTCGTTCCTTCGGGATTGACAGGGCTCGCATGCTGTTGCCGGGAGAGGGGGTTATGCCATATGACCTCCTGAAGGATATTTTGCTTACAGCAGATACCACTGTATGTGTGGGGCCATTCTTCCGATCAATGCATGGATAGTCAACTTCCTTACCTATCTGAAGGTGGCCCCTCTCCAGCTCCAGCCCAATTCCTACGCTATTCTGGTGTGCTTATTCGTTATCTTCCAGAGGAGGTATGGGCGCCCTCCTTCTAACCGGGAAATTCGATACTTGTATAATCTAAGAGGCTACAAGAAGGGGTCTCCATATGTTAGTTTAGAAGCGGCTGTTCCCTTCAAACCGGTCTTGTATTTATACTCAAATTTCACCATGTTTAAGAAAGAATGGTTTTTTTATCAGGGACGATTCTGTCTCCTTCCGCCTCTTCACTTATGGCTGTAAGTTGAACTTTATTTACAGTTTCTTTGTTCCGAATGCAGTGCTCCTTCTGATATGCTTCTATTTCTTGCTAGCGACAGGTGGCTTTGCAGTCGTAGAGAGTGATTCCCTGGTCCAGATGGCTGCGGAAATAAAGGCCATTTCGGGACGGGACTGGTCGGCTTCTTTCCTGATCAGGAATGCTACTCTCCTGGAGCACAACTTGATCCTGCCACACCAGTCCGTGGTTAAGCAAAGAGACACGGCTAAGGAGAAGGCTTACAAAGCCAAGGAAGGGGCCACGGTGAAGAGTGGCAAGAGGGAACCTTTTACAAAGCCTCCCGTTGTTGGAGGTAAGAAACTTAAGAAGTCTGATGGTCCCTCTCCTAGTACTTGCCCAATTGCTCCGGGAGAGGAAGATGTGGAGGAAGATAGAGGTGAGGGTGAAGGAGGAGATGGACAGAGCGGTTGTGGCATTGGTGCCTTAACCTCCGGGCAAGTGGGAGAGATTCATGAGTGGACGGACGATGCTTTTCGTCAAGCTTTTGGGGAGTCGGAGGAAGGATCGGCTTTGGTTGAGATGGCAAAGGAGGTTGACAAGGCTGGGGCTGGCGCCGATTCATTCTCTAAGAGTTCTTCAGCTACAGCGACTCTAGTGATTCAAGGTGAACTTTTGACTTCTGCAGACTCCATTTACGATAGGGACTTAGGAATATTTTATGGTTCGCTTCCGTCCTGGAATGAGATTCAGGACTTATTGCAGTATCCTACTCCTCCGCAGGGTTTGTATAATAGATGTGTCTTCTCACTCTTTTAACTTAACATATTTCTCGAATTATGGACCATTGTATGTTCGTCACACTTGGCTTTTATTCCAGGACCAGGTAAGGCGACCAAGTCATCAGATATTCGGCACCGCCTCGAACAGTATAAGCTACTCAAAGCTTCTGCCAAAGCAAAGCCCCCAACTAGCCGTTCTGGGGATGTAGTTAGATATCGCCCTCTTCTTGGAGTCGTTGAGTAAGATATGCAAAAGAGGAAGAGGGGCCGATCTTCGTTTGAACCTTCTCCTGGCCCCCAGCCTCCAGTCCAGCCTATCCATGATATTACTGAAGAGGATACTGAGTTTATGCCTTCCCCTCATCCGTCCGAAAATCCAACCGTCACTCCGATAGACCGTCCTGGTTTGGATCGCAACCCCTTTGCCGGCCACCCGGATCTGAACCCGAGTTTTCAGGATATCTCTTTTGATGAGGTCACGGGTGAGCATCTTCTTCCCCGCAATCCCATGGTACGGGTGCTTGATGAGGCTAAGTCGTTAGACCTCGATTTGCTTACTACTCGGATTGTGACCATGGGGAGTGAGGCCAAGGCAATCATCGATCGGGTGGTTGAGGAAACCAAGAGGCTAATGGAGCATCACGCTCGACTGGCCAGGGCTGGGGAGGAAATCGAAAGTGCTAACATCCGGTTGTGGCTACAGGTTTCTGACCAGGCCAAACAGCTTGCCGATCAGGCTATCCAGATATCCCAACATGAGACGGCCTCCCGACGACTAAAGAAAACCATGGAGGAGGCTAGCAAGGCTGAGTTGCAAAAGATGGAGGCCGCCTGCAAGGAGCGGATTGACGTAGATATTGCTACAGTGGACGAGGTTCGGAGGGCGGATCTCGAGCAGGTAGAGGAGTTATCTGGGAGGCTTGAGGCCGCAGAGCTTGCTCAGGCCAGGCTAAAGGAAGAGATGGAGGAAATAAGGAGGACTCTCCAGGCTGACCGCTTGAGATATCGATCGGAGAGGGATGTTGCCGTTGCTAAGTTGCTGTCCTCCGAGGCCCGGGTGAGGGAGTTTGAGGAGAATGAGGGGATGATGGATGAGATGTTGCAGGATATGTACTTCCGTACCTGGAAGCAGGGTAATCTATCATGGATGGATGACTATCCCCGGATCATGGCTAGGATATATCTTCGGGCTTTGGAGGAGGCCAAGGCCGATGCGGATAAGGAAGGTGGAGCGGCATTCAGGATGGATATGGTTACCGCCCAGATCTCAAAGGAGGAGAAGGTAGCGGTGAAGGAGGGGATGCAGCTACTTGCTGCTGAGGAAGCCGGTGTGCAGTTGGGGGATGAGGACCAAGAAGCGGGTGTTGGTGAGTTTTCCCTTTTTTAGCTTTTCATAACTTGATCGTTCGTTGTTGGTTTGATGGATTCCGCTTCTGAATTGGACAGTTGGGACTTCTGATAAGCATGCTGGGAGCTCCGACCCTGCAGCTAAGTAAGCTTGGAGAGCTGGTAGGATGAGGGTGAGGTGCGGACGTAGCTGGTTCCTTGTCCGGATTCGGCCACCTTTTGATTTCCTTTTATCGCTGTTTATGTTAGTCCAAAACATTGATGTGACTGTAATAATATTGTTTATGATGAATGACTTTATGTAATTTCATAACATAAGCTGATTCCTTTATGTTGGAATGTTATCGCTATTTTGTTGTGCTGTGTAAGTGATGTAACTATGCATGTTACTAGTGGCTTGACTGTGCCTGATGCCAAGTTTTTTGCTTAAAGTATAATTTTCTCATTTTGCAACGTAAATGTGATGTGTGAATATGAACTGCAGCTATGCATTAATGTATAAAAGTAGAAGATACCGCCCTTCATGTTTCGGCTGTGGACGGCAACTTCGTGCGCCCTGTAAGACTAAGCACGGAATGCTGTTGAGTGTCTCATCATCCGATTGTAAGTTTCTGTTCCCATTAGCGAGCGTTCCCTATTTCATGTCTTGTACTTTCAAGCACCGTTACAGAGAATAGGAGAAAAGTTTTAAATGAAATGGAAATATAGGAAAAGTAAAACTTCCAGTCACGGAAGGCCGTCGATGTGCTTAAGTTCGTGGCAAACGGGTTTTGTAGTCACTTTCCCTAGTTGTGGGTCTTGGAGACATTTGTCACCCATCTTACGCCTCTGCGGGGAGTTTTCTTTTTACCACAGCCGCACTTAAGACACATCGGAGCCGATCGCATACAGTAACTACCCGGGCCATTATGGCCCGTAATCGCAGGTATTATTCGATTTACTGTGGCCAGCTAGCATGGGGGTCGATCGTCAACTGTGAACTGCCCCTGGCTGGCCACACCTTATGTTGGGGCTTATGGTCGGTTCACAGTTGTCGGCGAGCCGAATCGCTGTAATGAGATGCCATGGCATAATCGGCCTTCTCGGTGGCTTATACTCGGCTTATTACAGTCGGCTTTAAGGGCCGAGGCAAACAATGAGTTAACTCGCGGTAGAGGGATACCGGAGCAAAGTGTCTCATTGGCGAGGGCATAGGATCGTAGCGTACCTGTTAGATTTTGTCCAGGCGGGGTTGTGTTGTGAAGCTCTGAATTGAAATGTCATCTGCAAAGGATTTTGTTCAATAGCAAAGGATAAAGCTTAACAAGTAGCCAAGATATAAAGGAACAAGTTAATAAGAGCCAAGTTTTTAAAGTGGTTCGGCACAAAAATGCCTACGTCCACTGATTCTCTTTGTTAATTCACTTCATATGGGTAGTACAAGTTAAGAAAAGTATCGACGGAGGTGTCGGATGTTCCATGCCCTCTGGAACACCTCTTCGTCCACTGTTGACAAAATATAAGCTCCGTTGTGGAGATCTTTATGAACTACATATGGTCCGTCCCGGATGGGGTCCAGTGCCCCGGGGCGCGGAAAGATTCGCTTGAGGACAAGTTCTCCTTCTTGTAAGCTGCGATGCTTGACTTTGGAGTTTTATAGTGCCGCCACTTTTTGTTTGTGAGCTGCTACTTTGAGTGCTGCATCATTTCTTCTCTCCTCAATCAGATCCAAAGACATGAGGAGGAGTTCTTCGTTTTCTTCTGGGTTGTAGTGGATCCTACGGTGGGAAGGCACAATAGTCTCAACTGGGAGCATTGCCTCCGATCCGTATGCCAAAGAGAAAGGAGCATGCCCTGTTGATGTTCTGAAAGATGTGCGGTAGGCCCAAGGTGCCGTAGGAAGTTGATCCACCCAAGCGCCCTTTGACTTTTCAAGCTTCTTCTTGATCAGCGTTTTGAGAATTTTGTTGACAGCTTCGACTTGGCCATTTGCCTGGGGATAAGCCACGGATGAGAAGCTTTTGTGAATTCCGTTCTCTTGGCACCAGTCGGCAAATTCCTCGCTGTCAAATTGAAGCCCGTTGTCTGATATGATTCTGAGTGGAACCCCGTACCTACACAGAACGTTTTTGATCAAGAAGTTGATAACTTTAGTTGAAGATATTTTATTCAGAGGCTCCGCTTTCACCCATTTGGTGAAATAGTCAACTGCCCTATAGCATGTCTAGCCCCGCCTCGGCCCATCGGCAGTTCGCCAATTAAGTCAATTCCCCATATTGCGAAGGGCCAAGGGCTGGTCATCTGAGTAATTTCATTGGTTGGTAGTCGAGGAATCTTAGCAAATTTCTGACATCTGTCACATCTTCTGACGAAGTCTAAGGCATCTTTGTTTAAAGTGGGCAAGAAATACCCATATCGGAGTATCTTTTTTGCTAGGGTCTGCCCTCCGGTGTGGTCTCCACAACTTCCCTGATGGTTATTGGATAGAATTTCCTTGGCTTCTCTTCCAGCAACGCACCTCAATAAGGGGTTAGAGAAGCCGCGCCGATAGAGGATGCCTTCTTGCATGGTGTAGCGGGAAGCTTTCCTCAAGATTTTCCTGACTTCGCTACACTCGCTGGGCAATGCGCCATCTTGTAAGTATTTCCGGATAGGAGCCATCCAAGTTTCTTCTTCAATTGCAGTTATCAGATCCTCCCGTTCGAAGCTCGGGGCTAGTTGTTTTGAGACGGCTATTGTTCCTGAAAAGGAGTTATTCTCCATGCTGGCTTATTTTTCCAGTTCGTCGGCCTCTTGATTCTCCTCTTGAGGAATGTGTCTGATCAAATAGTGATCCAGTTGGTTAAGTAGCAGCTTGGTCTTCTTTAGGTATGCTGTGAGTCGTTCTCCTCGAGTCTGGAACTCTCATAGTATTTGTTTTACAATGAGTTGAGAATCACTATAAAGATATAAAGAACGGACTCCGATTTCCAAGGCAAGTTCTAATCCGGCGATTACTGCTTCATATTCTACATCGTTATTGGTGGCGGCGAATTCCAACCTCAGGGCATAGTGCAGCTTCCTTCCCCTGGGGGTGACTATCACGATGCCTGCCCCCGAGCCTTGTTCGTTTGATGCTCCATCTACAAAGAGATTCCATTTGACGTCTTCTGACACCTCGGATTGCTCCTTACCTTCACCGGTGGTGAACTCGGCAACGAAATCGGCCATAGCTTGTCCCTTGATGGCGGTGCGGGGGTGGTAGGTGATATCATATTGACTCAATTCAATGCACCATTTAAGTAACCGCCCAGAAGTATCGGGACGATGAAGTACTTGCCTTAGTGGTTGATCGGTTAGAACTCGGATGGAATGAGACTGGAAGTAGTGTCGTAGTTTCCGTGATGTGATTGGTAAGCAGTACGCTAGCTTCTCAAGTTTAGGATATCTGGCTTCTGCCCCCGTAAACCTCTTACTTACGAAGTATACGGGCCGTTGTGTGCGGTTGTCTTCTCTCACCAACGCGGCGCTTAGGGCATGTGGTGACACAGCAAGGTAAATGTATAACTCTTCGCCTTCACTTGGAGTTGAGAGTACTGGTGGTCTCTGGAGGTGCTCGATTAGGTTATGGAAGGCTGTCAAGCATTCGTCAGTCCATTCGAACTTTCCTTTGTCTTTCTTTAGGGCTTCGAAGAAAGGGACACACTTGTCAGTTGCTTTGGAGATGAATCTTCTTAGGGCGACTACTTTCCCATTTAGGCTTTGCATTTCCCTTCGAGTGGAAGGTATCTTGATGTTTTTCAAAGCTTGGACTTGTTCGGGGTTTGCTTCAATTCCTCTGGCATGGACGATGAATCCTAGGAATTTTCCAGACGATACTCCGAAGGAGCACTTGAGAGGATTCAGCTTCATTCCGTATTGGCGAAGTACTTGAAACATCTCACCCAAGTGGCTTACATGATCATTGGCTTTTCTTGACTTTACTAGCATGTCATCCACATAAACTTCCATGGTTCGTCCTATCAGTTCTGCAAACATCTTGTTGACGAGGCGCTGATAAGTAGCTCCGACGTTTTTGAGTCCAAAAGGTATTACCTTGTAACAGTACAATCCCCGGTCAGTAATGAAACTAGTATGGTCTTGATCGGGGGCATGCATAGGAATTTGGTTGTATCTTGAGTACGCATCCATAAAAGATAAGAGCTCGTGCCCGGCTGTGCTGTCCACAAGCTGATCGATTCGGGGGAGTGGGAATCAATCCTTCGGGCAAGCGTCGTTTAAGTTAGAGAAGTCAATGCATGTCCTCCACTTCCCATTAGCCTTCTTTACTAGTATCGGATTGGCGATCCACTCGGGGTAGATGGCTTCACATATGAAGTTGTTGGCTAGTAGGTTCTTTAGTTCCTCATCGAGGGCTGCTGACCGTTCTGCCCCCATGCTTCTCTTTTTCTGTTTCGCTGGTGCCTTGGTAAGGTCGATGTTCAATGCGTGGCATGCTATATCCGGGGAGATTCCAGTCATGTCAGCATGCGTCCACGCAAATACATCTAGGTTGTGGCGGAGGAAATCAATGAGTTGATCCTTAAATTCTTCTTTTAACTGAGATCCGATTTTCAATAGTTTACTTGAGTCATGTTTGTCTACAGATACAAATTCCATAGCCTCTACAGGCTCGGCGGTGGCCTCCTCCTCTTTATCCCTAGGGTCTAACTCGTTGAAGGGATCACTTGTATATCGAAGAGGAGGGGCTTTCTTTAGTTGCTATGCTTCCAAGCTTTTCTTGCAGAGAGCAGTCTCTGCATTCTTCCCTTTATCTCTTCTGCGATTATTGCGAAGTTCGGTTATATAGCAGTCCCGAGCGGCGTCTTGATCCCCTTCTACTTCTCCCACTCCATTATCCGTTGGGAACTTCATCTTCAGGCACCATGGGGCAAGAACAATTTGGAAGTCGGACAAGGTTGGTCTTCCTAAAAAGGCATTGTAGGCCGAGTGGTTGTCTATTAGCACGAATGTTTGTTTCCGAACGACGGAGCGGGGATGACTTCCCAATTCAACAAAGAGATCCAATTGTCCGAGGGGCATCTTTGCTTCTCCAGTGAAACCGTGTAGCGGTTTGTTACAGGGAGACACGTCCTTCATTGACAGCTTCATTTTGTCGAAAGCATGCTTGAACAGAATATTCACTGAGCTTCCAGTATCTACTAGGATTCGAAAAACTTCAGCTGGGCCGAACCAGGCAGAGATGACCATATGATCTATATGAGGGTATTGCCTTCCTTTTAGGTCGCGCCTACTGAATGTGATGTCATTATTTTCCTTCCGCTTAGGGTGGCGTTCTTCCATAACAGAATCGACGCAGTCTCCCTCGCTTCTGAGTGAGTTTCCATATCTTTCCATTTCTGCCCAGCTTTTGTCGGCGATGTGTGGCCCTCCAGATATTGTATGAACTACTATCTTCTCTTGACTGGAACCGCAGGTGTTGCGGTTTCCTCCGCCTGTTTCTAGGTGGAGCTGCCCTGGGTTTTCCTTGGCGGGAGTTGGAGTCCTGTCCTGGCCCTTTACATAGCGTTCCAGCTTCTTTCTCCTTATGTGTTCTTCAATTAGGTCTCGGAGATGGCGGCATTCATTGGTATCGTGCCCATGAGACTCGTGGAAACAGTAGAATTTTCCGGACTGGATTGCGCGATCTGACTCTTTCTTGTACGGGGGGCGCTTGTATGTAAGTTCGTCCTGGGTGACCAGGAAGATGTTTTCGACTGTTTCATTCAAGGGAGTGTAAGCGTCGAATCTCATCCCTGGTCGGTACAAGCGCTTTTCTCCCTTCTTGCCCCCTACATTGTCTCTGGAGTCGTTTCTCCGAATGTCCTTCGCTGCGGCGGGGGCGTTTCCATGGGCCGTCTTAGCCTGTGGTCCTGTCTGCCTTTCAGTGGCAGCCTCTTCGAGTCTCATGTACTTCCCAGCTTCATGGAAGAAATCGGGCAAGGTAGCTGTTTTTTCTTTAGTTAGTCTTCTAGCAAACTTGGTATCTGGGTGCACACCACTACAGAGGGCCATTAGGGTGAGTTTCTCATCGGCATCTTGGACTGCGGCCGCTACGGCGTTGAACCGGGTTAGATATTGTTGCAGTGTCTCTCCGGATTTCTGTTTGACATTGGATAGAGAATAAGCATCCTTGGGTTGTTCCACATGAATGCGAAACTGGCTAATGAACTTTTCTTTCAACATCTCCCATGAGCTGATAGATCCTTGGGGTAGATGGCAGAACCAGGAGGTAGCTAGGTCTGCTAGGAATAGCGGAAAGCATTTACACAACACTCCTTCCGTTGCTCCGCTCATGAGCATATGCTGTGTGTATCTCTGCAGGTGTACAACGGGGTCGGAAGTTCCCTTGTACGGTTCTATCGTTGGCATTTTCCATTCTCGAGGGGTGATGGCGGTTTCGATGTCGCGGGTGAAAGGGCTGGTTACCCTAGCGCCTATCCCTCGATCTCTTTGCTTCCGTCGGAGGCATTCCCTGAATAATCGTGCCATTCTTTCATCAGAATTTGGAGAGGACAAAAACTAGCTTGGTTCTTCCCTAGGGATCGATCTCGTCCAGATGACCTATATGGATGGTATAGTCTATCACTTCTGACGTTATCCAATGGCTGTCTTTGGCTGTTCGGATGCATGCTAGGACCAGCTACAGTTGGCCCCTGCCTTGATCTTCCCCTGTGGGGTTCTGTTTCGAGCATTTCCATAGGGTCTACTTCGGGCTGGGTTCAAGCTCGGCTCCGTTCAGCAGGGTTTCTATGATTAGGCGGCATGACCGGCTCAGCTACATCCGACCCTCGCCTGGTGCCTCCCCCATTGGGTTCGGTTCCAAGCGCTTCCTCGAGTTGGAGTTTGGGCTGAGTCCGGGCGCGGTCCCTATCATTGTTGTTCCTGTTGATAGCTTCTTCAAAGAGGGAAGACCTTTGTTGTATCTGAGATCCTCCAGATTGGGACTCACCCCATGATTCAGTGTTGCGGTTGGATTCTTCGGCATCCCTCAAGCATGACATGAGTTGGTTCACCAAAGCTTCTTGTTGGGATGCGAAGCGGTTAGTCACTTCAACCACCACTCTGTCTAGGTCTGGCCTAGTGATTGCTGCCGGTAGTTTCACGGCAGGGGCTATCGGATTTGCCTGATCTACATTTGGCACGGCTGTCGTAGTGGGATGGTTCTCTTGATCTGGATCCACTGGATCTGGAGCGCTGCTGGTTGCAACGTTCTTTCCCTTGTTAGCGTCTTTTCTCGGCCTGGAAGTCATGTTTCCTAGGCAATGAAGGGTGCTATTGGGAAAGAAAGTTGAATGAGGGAAGCTGAAGCTTCGAGTTCCAAGCTCTCAGTGAAAGCACCAAAAATGTTTGCACAAAAAATGGACAAACACCTCAACGTCGTATGATTTAGTTGATTTTATGTGGTTTTCAATGATTTGGGTGACTTATGCAAATATGTAAAAAGCAGGGACTGAACTGTAAAAGACACACAGATTTATAGTGGTTCGGCCAGAACGTGCCTACGTCCACTTTATATGTTATTATCCTTTTTCTTTCAGATTACAAGTACAAAGCTTTGTATACAAGTATATGAAAGTTGTTTGAAAGTTCCTTCCGTGCTTGAGCTCTCAAACTTGTCTGCCATTGTTGTACCCCTGCCTCTCTATTTATAGAGTGAGGCTGGGGGCAGGGGTCTTGGATGTATATAGCTGCTGGCGGGCCTGGGCTGAAGCAATCTGGCCTGGCACACCTGGTTCGGCGGATCTTGGTTCGGTCGTGGTTGGAGTGGCTTTGGTTCGGTAGGACGTTGGTCCGGTGGTGAGATGAAGGTGAGGTTGGTCCGGCATTATTGGACTTGGGGGTTTGGTCCGGCAATTGGTTGATCCGGTGGTGAGATGGAGGTGAGGTTGGTTCGGCCATGCTTTGACTCGGTAGGGAGTCGTTCGGTAGACGTTGGTTCGGTGATTTATGGGAATGGATACGGACCGGTGTTATTTTGGTTCAGCGGATAGGTGGTTCGGCGGACAGGTGGTTCGGCGAGCAAGAAAGAGAGGTTGGTCCGGTAGTGGCATGTGTACCGGATGAACTTGGGTACTGGATGGAGTGGAACGAACGGAGTGGGCAAACCCCGATGGAACTGCTGCTTCTTGGTCTCGAGATCTCCTGGGTGAGAATTCACCCAACAGAGCCCAGATACTTAACCTATGTTGTTGCTGCAAATTCATTACTTTGTGGTTGTTGGTATTGAGGATCCTCGGATAAAGGTTGTTTACAACCGGGGGATGACATACTCGTGTCAGTAGTTACCTATTTTTGTAGAGGTAACCCGGCCTTGTGTTGGCAAAGATCCGGTTAGGTTCTCGAAGCGTCCCGCCTGAGGCGTTCCCATGTGGCTATAGGAAGTTCCTTAGCAAGAAACGATACGAGCCCTATACGATTTTAGTTGTATAACCTGCCATGAAATGTGGCGGTAACCTGCTATTGAACATGGTAGCTATAGTAGGCATATTTCGAAATGTCTATGCTGGCTAAAATTTATATTATACTTTCGAAATGTTATCCTACAATTTGCACTTACAGTAATAATATCAAAAAAAATTGCGTATCAAGCATGTTTGACAATCATAAGGAGAAATCACCTCCAATTCTGCGTTTGCATGGTGTGTGTGGCGGGAGGCCTCATGGCAGTTACATTTTCTAAAAGTATTGCGGATCTATTTTTAAATGTTTCTTTGTTTGTTTTTAAAGATAAACTGTAAAGAACCGAAAATCCGTACTTCCTTGAGCTGGCAACATTCCACCACAATCCAGCCAAAGAGGAACGAACTTCCGAATCTTTAGGGTTTAAGAAGAAGAAAGAGGTAGAAGAAGAGAGAAAAGAGAGAAGAAACAGAAACAAACAACAGAACAGGAAATAATATCAGAATCTCACAATCGCAGCGGAACAATATATAATAGATAAATGAATATCATTAAAACAAAAGAACTATACATTTTATACATACATCACAATACATCACATCATCAGAGTGTACAACAAATAAACAGCGGAAAGAATACCATATACAATAGATAATAGACTACGCTATCCAAGCTCGCCTCCAAATCTGCACAGCAACTCTCGAATCCAGAATAACCTGACAACCTAACTCTAGACTGCCCGTGTGGAAAATAGTGGGCACCCAGAGTTTAGGAAAGGAACAATAAACTCCAGGTCAGTCATGGGACTGGTGTGAGAACTCAAAACAGTTTATCTTTAAACAAGCAACAAGAAAATTTAAATTTTTAAATCCGCAATGCTTTTTGGAAAATGAAACTACCATAAGGCCTCCCGCACGCACACACAATGCAATCGCAGAATCGGAGGAGATTTCTCCTTATGATAGTCAAAGATGCTTACTACGCAAAATTTAAATCATTTTGATATTATTATTAGTGCATGGTGTAGAAAAACAATTTCGAAAGTAGAATATAAATCCTAGCCAACATACGACATTTCGTCGTATGCCTACTATAGCTACCATGTTCAATAGCAGGTTACCGCCACATTCCATGGCAGGTAATACAACTAAAATCGTACAAGGCACGTATTGTTTTGATTGGATTTCCAACAAATGGTCAGGCTAAGGAACTTCCTACTGCCACATGGGATCGCCTCTGGCGGGACGTCCCGAGAAACTAACGTTACGGTTAGATCTCTGCCAACACAAGGCCGGGTTACCTCTGTAACTAGGTAACTACTACACGAATATGTCATCCCCCGGTCCTTTGGGACCTTTATCCGAGCGCTCGATCCAACAACACCACACAGTAATAGATATAGTGTATCAACATGAGTAAGTATTTGGGCTCCATACCATGATACCACCCTTTTCCAGAAGGAAATGACATACCCTAAAGGGAGCGACCCTCATAACCTTGCCGCATATTCCTGTTTCGACCATTTCCGGGGAGTGAGGTCCTGACGAAGTCTCGTCCACAAAGCTACGCTTTGTGCAACAAAGCCATGCTTTGGGTCAACAGATGACCAAAGCAATGATCACAAAGATAAACGATCAAACAAATGATCATATCACACATGACCAACCAATGATCATCACACAGCAGCACTCAGCATGTCACATTACCGGATTGGGAATATATCGCTGATAACCTTCAACTACATAACCTCTGAGCTCGTACGTCTCAGAGAAGGGTGTTAAGCTAAGAGAATAAATTCTCTGCCACCAACAGAAATGTATTTGAAAGAAATCTGCTCTATATCTCAAAATGTAATGTCAGACACGTAACCATACAAGTCTGTTCCGGGTTCGAACAGAACCGAAGGCACTTCCAAAGAAGCCCTTGCAATCCGGGTATTCACAATCCCGATAAAATTTCCCATCACAAAGGAAATCTCCATACCGTAGCTAACGATGCAGAGACAATCGATAGGTCATCCTATCGTTTTCACAAATACCCTGTCTTCAACACCGGTCTTCAAATGCTATCCATAACGACGTATCACATATTCGGAATGGGATATACGACACAAAGGTCCTCTCCCGGCTAAACCGAATAGCGAGCGCTTATTTTAAAATAAGTGTAGCATTCAATTTCAAACAATCACAACAATTACCATCCAAGGGTAAATACTGATAGTCGGTTATTTAACTATCAATAAAGATGCGCCACATTATCAGATTCCAAATAATTTTCCAAAATTATTTAATCCCAAAAATATCTTCACAAGATATATATACATACACCTTCCAAATAATTGCCCAAATTATTTGTTTTACCAAAATATCTTTACATGATATAATTTCACACTTCAACCATTTGAAAACCAATTTCAAACTATTTTTCATCCTTTATACCCTTTGAAAACAAATTTCAAATCATCGAATAAATCTTTACCGATTTATTTTAAATTTACGTTCCAAATTCGTAAATTCATTTCCATACTTCAAAATAAATCAATATTTATTTTTAATAAATTTCCCTTCCTTTTATAAATTCTATAGTGAATTTAAAATTTCCAAATATCTACCGATATACGATTTTTCAAATCGATTTCAAATTATTCATTTTCAATTCACCCTTAAAGGATGGATTCTCAAAAACGTCCCATTCATATTTGAAAAGCATTTCCGTACTTATATAATGATAAGTAATTCACAAATTTATTTATTTTCAACAATTTGAAAATATTCAATACACTTAAAACATAGTTAAGTATATATTTCATTCTTTTAAGGAAAACATTCTTTTATTCACTTTTACTTGGGTCAAAACGAATGTTGCGTAAAACACCGTCACGACAACCCAAAATCACTAGAATAGGGATTCAAAATAAAAATAGAAACATAAATTCCAATACTACACAAAATATTTCCATTTGGAAACCATTTACTATAACAACAGTGTTATAGTCCACCATTTCCTTATTTTCTCGAAAACGCCTATTTCAACAATGAATGTTGAAATCTACGTATTCATTTCCTTCTATTTCTCGAAAACGTCTATTTCAACAATAAATGTTGAAATCCAAGTATTCGATACTTAATGCATTTTAGAGCATCTTAAATCGTTTTAAAATTCCCTTTAAAACATTCTTCTCCCAAAACATGCCCATTTGACTTAATAATAAATTCATCGTTTAAAAGAGTGAATATAACTCCTTTAACAAATTCTAAATTCAATTTATCAAATTCCATTGATTTCAAATTTATAAACAACGTTTATAGATTCTATTTCTATTAATAACTTCGGTTTAGAAATCTCTTTTATTAAGCCAATTCAATTTATAAACCCAATTTCTATACCAAAAGTTCATATTATAAGTCAAGAGCTTAAAATCTATTTATTTACTAAACCGTTCCTTTAAATTTCACAAATTTTAAATCTTATCACTGATAAGATTCCTTTATACTTTATAATAGTTTTCAACTTATATAAAAAAAAAAATTCTCCTTTATTAACAATTTCTAAAAGTATCCCCTTTAAATGGAAAAAAACCATTTTATAAGTTAATTACTTATAAAACTTTTATTTGTAATATCAATTCATTTTACAACTTTCACAATTTATAAATCTATAAATTTTAATGAAATTCATTTCATACGTCAACTTAACACTTAATCGACTCGTTTCATAATTCCAAAATTTTTTATTTATAGATACCAATTTATAAAATCTTTTATACAACTGTTTATAAAAATTATTCAAAAAAAATCCCAATTTAACTATTTCATAAATCTATTTATTTTAAATTTTTCCTTTTGGTTATATTTCATAAAAATCATAGTTTTATAACTTTAGTATTTAAAATCTTAATTTATTTAAAATGAATCAAGTTCAAAATTTAATAAAACATATACTTGGAAAATTATTTAAAAATCCTTTTAAATTCAAAATCGTTATTTTTAACTTTTTTTTTTAAAAAAAAAAAATGAATCCGATGATGCAACAGCACCGAATGGTCAATCACGGGAATAAACATCATATATCAATATGATAGTTAACAATCAACACAATATTTATAAACAAATAAATATTTGCGAGGAATCCAGTTGGATCCCTCCAACCTATCTCCCTGCATCCACAGACGTTAGCACAATACCAATTCCACTTCAAGGTGGAATATCGCGGTATATGGGATTTATAAAATATTATCCGCTTACTAACGGCGCAATAGGGTCTCATCCGCTATACGAGGCGGGAAATCAAATCCAATATATACATATGCCAATATATATATATTGCTATATATAGTATATATCCTACTATATCTACTACCATAATCAAACGGCAATCATCAATCAACATTAACTATTTAAAATTTTAAACCAAACTGTTCGATTGAGTGAGGAGTTCTCACCTTGGTTTTATTTCCGGTTTTCGCGTTCGTTTCGAATAAAATTAAACGAACGTTTAATTTTACCCGAAATTCAAACGAGCTCCAATCGACTCTAAACTGGCTCCATTGCGAAGAACACGACCCTACGATTCCAACGCACTTTGATTCGCCCAAATCGGACCTCGCAGCAAAAAGATATCGCAGTTTAAAGTTTGCACTATTTAAATTTAATTTAATTTACAAAATTTTTTTTTTTTCATTTACCCAGGCGCACGCGACATTGCTTTCTTCCAGCTAAAACGCGCAACACTTTCCTCTCCCAGGTTTATCACGTAATACCTACACCCATTTGCCGCTCCCTTTGACCAAATTTCGCAACCACCACATCCACTTCTGCTTCGATCCACTAACGCCAAACGAACGGCCTCACTCCCCTCTACTATCGGCCAAGGACCGGCCTTAGCTAGAGCTGCCACCAGCTCGCGAATCAAGGTTGAACGCACGACTTTGAATGCCGATTGACAGCGATTGGCTGCTCCTTAAACGATCTCCACCATTGGATAGGTTCGCCTCGCTATGCTCTACAATAGTGCAGTTGACACTTTCTCGATTCGATGTGAGGATTTTGAGAAAATGGAGGGAGAACGAAAGTGTACTTCGGCCATTGAATATAACTAACGGCGGCTGGTGAAAATTTCTAGGGTTTTGAAGTGAAAATGTTAATATATAATATGTTATTCATATTATTTTAGTAATAAAATCTCCAATTTAACACTTATGCAAACGACCTCCAATCTACGCGTTCCGACAGGCGATCCTAAGGTTTTTCCGCGTTCCGGACACAATGGAACAGGTTTCGTAAGCTAATTCGATCGTATGTGTGAGATATGGAATTAAACGATCAATTTAAATTTAAACCGATTTAAACGATTTCTAGGCGTTTTGGCTTGTACCGGACAAACGATATATCCGATTGACTTGAAATTTGAAACCTTACAATAATATCACATTACGGATCCGATGAAACTGGTTTCGTTGAAATCCGAGACCGTTTGAAAAATGGCTATTTTAACTCGCCGAATTAAAATTAAAACGATATCGATGCGTTTCGAGCTGCCACGGTCAAACGACAACTCCGATTGCTACAAAAATTGAAATCCGATAATAACTAACTATTACTGATCCAATGGAACTCGTTTCGTTCAATTCTGAGACTATTCAAAAATTGACTATTTTTCAGTCGATAATTAAATATTAAAATATTCGATTTTTACAAATAAATTCCAAATTCAGTTTTACAAGTTCTAAAACACTTCTATAACTTCAATATGATATAACAAAATTTTCCAAATCATTTCAAATCATATTTAACCCAATATTTAATTATTTTTGGAATTTTACTATTAAATCATCGATTTAATTATCCCATTAAACCCAATATTCGAAAAATAAATTATTCGACTTAAAAATTCCACTTATTAATATTAAAAATAAATTAAATATTCAAATTCAAGTTATCAAAAATTCTGGGTCGTTACATAAACTGTTTTAAGTTCTCACACAAGTCTCATGACTGACCTGGAGTTTATTTTTCCCTTCCTAAACTCTGGGTGCCCATCATTTTCCACACGGGCAGCCTAGAGTCGGGTTATCAGGATATTCTGGAATTCAGGAGGTGCTGTGGAGCTCAAGAGGCGAGCTGGATGGAGTAACGTATCACTTGTATATGATAATATCTTTTCCTCCGTGTATCCACTTGTAAGGATAAGTTCATATAATTGTCCAGTTGTGTTGTGTTGTAAGTTGACTCTGATGATGTAATGTATAAAATGTATAGTTCTTTTTGAAATTTTGGTGTGTATAAAATTATAAGTGCTAATATAGTATACACGGATCGTGTAATATGGACTACAATATAAATGCGGAAATAGATGATAATAGCATAGTAAATAAAAAATAGAAAAAATCACACCAGAGATTTTTATACTGGTTCGGAGCACCGTCCTACGTCCAGTCCCAGACTTCTATCTGGATTTTCACTATTAACTACCTCGCTTCACCCGGAGGAACATGTTTACAACACCCGAACAACCGAACGGGATTTCACGCCTCTAATACGCTGAGGACTTCAACACTTGCCTCTTACAACACAGAGGACTTCAACAAAAGAACAAATACAATTGTTGTTGACAACTTGTGCTCTTGAAAACACGGATTTGTCACTAGCAGTACACCCTTCCTATAATCTTATCCTCAGAGTATGCGAAATGTTGTTTTGAAAAGATTAAGGACAGTATATTACTTATTGAATCAAAGGATATGAAATAGTTTCAATGATTCAATAAATAATTGAGAGCTTTTAGAATGCAGGAGTATGTATAAAGTAAGATCAGAGATTAGATTAAAAAGAATATGAAATCATGTGTTTTTAATCAACGAATTAGATGAGTTTATATAGATAAGAATGGTTGTAACTCTTTGTGAGCAGTTGCCATTAAGAGATATGATCTTTGGTGAAAGGTAAGAGATGCAACCTTTGGAGAAGAGAAGTGTCTTTTGGAAAAATTGCTTTCTGTTTAAAAACGGTCGACAGGTTAAAAAGTGACCAGTAGACAGGAATTTAAATATATATACGTTATGTGTATGTGTGCACGTTCAGTGTGCAAATTATGCAGGAACGGTCGACCGCCTATATTGTGACCGGTCGACCGGTCCCTGTAAAGTTGCACACTGAATGTGCAACTATATTCCAATTGTATATATATTAATTTTCTTGAAAATGCATGATTATTTGAGGATAGATTTTAACAAGTTTATCACTAATATAATATCAAATAATCAATGTACAATCTATAGTAACATATGTAGCTCTAATGACCTTGTTTTGTCGATCGCCTTTAGTTATTTGTCAGAAATCAAAACTTTCATAAAACTTGTGACTCAACATTTTTGATTTAAAGGTTATTCATTTATATATTATATGTTGCTCCGCTGTGATTGTGAGATTCTGATATTGTTTATGTTGCTTCTTCTTTCTTTCTCCTTTTACCTCTTCTTCTTTATCCATAACAATTCGGTTTTTCGGCCTTAGATTGCTTGGTAGTTGATACAGTGGACGTATTAATGTCGATTTTCGAGAGTCGAAAATCCCGTACGTTACAATGTTCAAACCGGATCGAAGTGGTTTTCGAATAATTAAACCCGATCCCAGTCTCTTTAAAACAATTAATGAAATTGGCCAAACTTTGATAGTCGGTTATTTAACTATCAATACAAATCCATATGCAATCACCAGGCCTTATTATATTTTTTTCCAAAAATTATTATAAAATATCTTTACAAGATATTACTTCTAGTTCTTAAATATTTGAAACAAGTTTTCAAGTGCTTATATTTTTAACCGAATATTTCCAACTTTTCCTTATACTTAGAGTATATTCCCACTTCGTTTTGTATTCAACACTTAGAAAGTGTTCATTTTACTTCCTATTTCTTTTTCTCAAAATCATTTATAATTTTATTAGTAAATTTCTCAACTCGCTTTACACGAATCCTATAATTCTCGGAATTCCTTAATTAATTCCCATCAATATTTCCAAATTCAATTATACTTACTTATAATTCAAATTTCCCTTTCAACTTCTTTAATGAATTCTATTTCATTCTTCGAAATTCACTTTTATTTAACCTTTTCAGAAGAAAAAAATTACTTTTCTTTCAAAATCTATTTTAAGGATTTTCTCATAAATCATATTTACTGAATAATCCCATTTCCTAGCTTCGAAGAAGGTTTAAAACATTTTCAAAACTTTGTATGCATAAATACGTAAATAAATATAAGTATTCAAAGAAAATAATAATTTGTTTTTAAGACATTTTCAAATAATTATTTAAATTATTGAAAACACTTGCTTATAACATCATTTTTTCAAAGCTGGTTTAAACATTTGGGATTTTATAAAAATAGATATTAAGTATTTTAAAACTTCACTTCTGAAATATTTCCATACCAATTAACCTTGAAATTTATATAGTTTAACAAATAAGAATTTTCATTTTAAAATAAAAATTTAACTTATCGATAAAATATATTTTTAAATCTAAATAACCAAATTTCATTTTATAAATCTTGTCGATTTCCATCATATTACTTCCATCCCGGTCTCCTTAACCATTTTACTTTAAAATAGTATCTACTATTTTTCTCACCCTATTTCCATATTCCAATATAAATTCTTCCCATAAATTTATATTCTTAAATTATCATCTGATATCACGTTATGTCATTTATAAACTACATTTAAAAATTAGCTATAACTACATTGCATTTCGCTAATATAATCTCCCTTATAAAATTCCATTTCTATAAATTCAATTTCCTATAAATCTCATTTATTTTTACCCATCTATTTTTAATATCGATTTCAACCTCTTCCTATATTTTCCAAATATCATTTAAAAAACCCAATCTTCAAAAATTCCTTTATATAATTCATTTTTAATTTTCCATTTAATATATTTTTCCGCATTATTTAATACGATAAAAAATTCACCATTTCTTATTGAACCGAACCTCTTTTTAAAAATAATTCCGATTTTCGATATACATATTTTTATATTAAAAATTTCATTTTAATTCCTTAAAAATTTTAAAATAATATTTATGGTATTTAATATATCTAAAATTAATTTCCATGCTATTTTAACATTTAAAGTTTTACAACACACAAAAATCCAGCATTTTATATATATATGAAAATACTTATGTATTTGAGGAATCTAGTTGGATCCCTTCAACCTTTTTTCCCTATGTACATAGATGTTAGACAACAATAAAAACACACCAATCCCACTTCGAGGGGGATATCACGGTATATACTATCATCAGCTATTATGCGGGGGGCGTTGGGTCTCATCCGCTATAATGTGCGAGAATTTCACTCCAAATACTAATATATACTACTATATACATTATAAATCCACTTGATAATAATAATTATCAAATTATTCAAGCATTCAATAATTTAAATTTAAATTTAAACATTTAATTTAAATACGGTAATCTAAATGTTGAAGAATTCTTAATTTGATTTTTTATTTGTAATCCATCTAAATTTTTATTTTGTACCTACGACATTATGACTCCAACAATTCCAGTTCATGCGATTTTGGCCTCGAAATAAAAGTTTAATATTTTATAAGTATTCGATTAGATTTCTAAATAAACTTCAAATTTATAAATTAAATTAAATTAACAAGTTACAATGGTTAATTACCTTCCACTGGAAAAAAAATTCTGTCGAAGTCAGCCTCGTCCTTAAGAATCGAACATCATCGGCATCGATCACCGCCCACTTCGAATGGCAAGCACACGCGGCCGAATCCACTTCCCCATTGAGAAACTCAAAACCCTAATCCAAATGCAACCCCAACCTCACCTCCTCATCGATGCTAATTAGAGTCGCTCGTTCCCTTTCGCCCCACGTCGTCGTTCTCCTCCTCCTTCGTAGCTGCCACGATCGCCAAACCCTTCCAGTCGAACGTGAAGGATCGCGAATTATTATTTTTTAGAGAATCCCGATTCGAATAAAGGGAAGAAGGGAATACGCGATTTAACAAAGAAGCATATGCCATTGATAATTGGAGAAGGAGACAATGTTTTATTTTCTTTTCTTTTCTTTTGAACAGTCGAGTTGATTTTGAAAAGGAAGCGGAGGGAAGAACTTATGCGTGATTTAAGTTGGAATGAGATTTCGGTATATCTATTTTTCTTCCTTCCTATGGCTACGTGATTTAAAAGAAAAGAGAGGGAAAAGATGGGAAGAATGTTTGAATAGGTTAACTACAGCGATTTGGAGAGAAGTGAGACAGTCTTGATGTGAAACATCTCGATTAGTCAAGATACACACACACACACACACACATATATATGTATGTATGTATGTATGTATGTATGTATGTATGTATGTATGTATGTATGTATGTATGTATGTATGTATGTATGTATGTATGTATGTATGTATGTATAATATAAATTTAACTCATCTCGAATTTATAGCTTAAAATATCGACTTCCTATCGAGGCATGCCATTAGGCATTTATAATATTATACCCCTATTCCGAACGCAATGGAAAAAGTTTCAAGCCCTAATTCAATCGTATGGAGAAGATAGCTTTTTGGACCCAATTATAATATTGAATTTTCGATATAAATTTCAAGCGTTTATATTTACGTCCGAACGATAACTACAAACACTATGAAATTTGAAATCCTACAACAATACACTATTAAGATCCAATGGAACTAGTTTTGTCGAATTCTGAGACTGTGCCTCGGAAGGCAATTTTTAAATGTCAATTTGAACAAACTGTTTTTAAAATTGAACGGATCACTTTCAAATTCAATTTTAAAACTTTTATTATCTTCATTACTATTAATATAAATTTTACATGCCTTTAAATAATTTTTTTTTCAGGCTTAAAGCTCTAGATTCACTATTTTAACCAATATTCAATTTTAAACTTCAATAATTTAATTATCCAATAAACTGCTATATTTAAATTTGAATTTATTTTAAATAAACCCAAGTTTTCGTATTCAAAATCGGTCTATAATTCAAACTCAATATTTAAAACCATTTAAATATTCAAAATCGAACGTCGAAAATTCTGGATCGTTATATTCTTTCCCTCTTAAAAGAATTTTGTCCTCGAAATTGCTAAGGCAGAAAGAATGCTCCAAACCAATTAACTTCTCCAAAACCCACTTGGTGAAAATTTGATATTTCACTTTTCAAATCTTTTAGTTTCAACCAAAATAATTAGTTTCCAATTTCTAATTCAAAATTCCTTTATTCCAATTAAAATTTGTAATCCAATTATCTTTAACAAAAATTTTCCAAAAGTTACCAAAATTTTCTAACACCTAAATTTTTGAAATTTTTTGGCGGAGTATCCTTTGCATGGAAAGCTTTTTGCAATATGACAAGAGAGATAAATATATGTACATCGACCCACACAGTCGAAAAACTAAATACATAACAATATTTATACTTTTCGTAGTTTTTAATCCGAAAACGTACCTTATTTAGAATTTTTAAGCGTTATTTAGCAAACATTTACTTCATATGCAAATACGCAACCATAATCTAGTTCGATGGCCTCTGATTATCAGTACTTACTCAATTAAATCACGTAAGTACCAAAAATATGAAAGTTCAATAACATTTCACTCAATTAACCAATTAAACACATGAATTTCATATATAACATGCCAACAAAGATTTTTAAGCAATTATAAAGTTCTGATTCTAATTTAGTTACTTCCACTTGATCTGTATGGCATTTCATTTAGTCTGAAATGCTTTACAACCTAATTTATTGCATTTGATATATTTTTATATCAAACATACCCATATCCTTTTCGAATTGAATTAAAAATCAATTTATTAGCCTTCTATCAATTCATACAATTTTATTTACTTCTGTTTACATCAAATGACAAATTTTCATGCACATTAGCGATATCCATTTAATAAAATTACCACGAAAGCTTATAGCAATTTTAAATTGATCCCAAATCAATTTTATTCCATCTTCAATTCAATTACTAATTAATTTATTATTTCATTCATTTAATCCAATTCAATTTTAATTCCATATTTGATTCAGTTATTTAATACCCCAAGCGATACCAATTAATTTAAGCTTCCATTGAATTTATTTATAACTTGAGTGATCACCTTTTCAACTATTTCCATTTTACTCGACACAGTTCAAATTTTTATTTAATTTGCTTACCATCTATTTTTAATTTTATTTATAACTCAAGTTTCTTTCAAAATTCCATTTTCAACTCAATTTTTATTTCATTTAAGATTTACCCCATATGGTTTTTATAATATTCCACAACTCAAAATTTATATTTACTTCAATTCGATATTACTTCTAATCTAACTGAAATTTTATAACTTATAGTTATATAGTCACTTCATAATTCTCATTTATATACGTTAATTCAATTTCATATAACTCAAAAATCGATTCAATATTATTTAAATTTCAATTCTTCTTTACCATCATTCCAAACCATACTTAATTTAAATTCTGCCCCAAAAAAATTTACTTTTAATTAATTCTATTTAATCAAGTAAGAATTTAATTCCAAATTTCAAATCACAATCGATCAATTTTTTCTAAAATTTAATTCATTCAACTTAGCTTAAGTTGAATTCCATACAATTTTATGTCTCAATCCAGTTTTATTTTCAATTCAATTCAACTTCAGCTCAACTTTACTTAGCTTAAGTTAAATTCATTTATTTTAACTTTCTCAATTTAAAATTTAATTTCGAAATTACAATTCCACACTTTTCTCTCTTATTTAAAATTATTCTAAATTTTATAAGTTCATAACTTATTTCCTGATGATCTCCAAATTATCCAAATAAGGATTCCAGAATTCAAACACCTGACATTTTTCAGATCATCTTAAAATCACAAAAATTCCCGAAATCACACTTTTACATTTAAAACCAAAACTTGTTTTTATTAAAACAAATTCCCTTGGGAATTTTCAAAACAAAACTTGTTTGCCCAAAAAATCTAAACGAATCAATTTCGGTAGCAACCCGTCACCTAGAAACTCGAAAATGAATATTGGTGATGCTGCAGTCGTCACTAGAATCATTTTCCAGCAAATAAAGTGAGTTTAGTGTAACAACCCGCATATTTAACGATTATATATTTAAATATTTTATTTAAATATAGCGTCGTTAGTCGGATTTATGTCCGAAATGTTACTTTTTGCAAACGGCCGAATTGGAGCTCGAAACTACCTCCATTGGTTCCAGAATGGCGTTTGCGATCTTTTTGAGTATAATCTTTGATATGTTTGGAGTTTGTGAAATTTTGAACCTTTTTCTATTGGGTTTTGGGTTTGGGTTCAGCCCACTAGTTTAACTAATACCCTAACCCAACCCCTTCTCTTCATTCATTCTCATTTCATTTCATTTCTTAAGCTAGAATTGAAAATGGTGGACGGGAAGAGGAAATAGAAATTTGCAAGCCTTAGTTTCTTCTTGTAAACTTGATTCTTGCTCCAAAATCAAAGAGAATCCATTGGTAAGCTCTTCTTCATCTTCTCCAACTCTTCTCCTCTTCAATTTCAGAAAATTTCCTAAACCTAAATTGGGAAATATGTGTTTTATTCTTAGATTGAAGCTTGTTGAGTTGAAGTAGTGTTTGGTTGGTCTTCTCCTTGTTATTGAGCTCCATCTTCTTGTTTTTGGGTTAAAGGTGAGTTTTGAACTCACATCTACCTCTCTTGATCTTATGGGTGTTGGATATGAATTCCTAACAAGTATGCATGTGCCATTGTTTTGGATTTGGAAAGAACTTGCATTTCATTGAAAAAGGGCAGGAATTGCAAATCATTAGGTTCGGCCGACCGAGCCCTGTAGCCGGTCGACCGACCTGCTACCCCGAGCCATGTCTTATTTCCTGCATCTGGCCAGCCGACCGAGCCCTACGACCGGTCGACCGACTTGCTCATGTTTTGCCTGTTTTGCCTATTTTTGCATATTTTGATTGGTTTTCCAAATTTTATCGATTCAAGTTGGTTTTTAGTGCTTGTTATTGCATCTTTGAATTTGATAACTTATTCTTCACTTCATCCATGGGTTTTTATAAAATAATCTCTCGAATCACATTTAAAAGCTCGTTTCTCCAATTTATAAAATTCTATTTAAAACACACACTTTCGCACTTCGAGCGAAGTGGAAGGGTGGTTAAATGGTTGGGCAAAACACGGACCATGAATCTGTGCGTTTATCTTTCCGATTAGTCCCCGGCCTATTCGATTGATTGTTTTGACCTTTGTGTTTGGTTTACCGATGATATGAGGTGGACTTTGTACTGCTTTAAGTGTGAAAGTGACTGACGGATAGTAAACCGTTTAGTGCGAACGAGTGGTTATGGGACATATGTTAACACTTTTTGGATTCCTCTTCGAGAGTTGTGACACATTCCGCCAGTTAGTGGTGTCCAGTACTGGGTCTCTGACCTTCACCACTATGGTTTGTTGCCTTCGGGTATGTGCCTTCGGGTTTGTGCCTTCAGGTTTGTTGCCCTTTAGTATCGCTTCCGATGTTGGTCGTTATGAGCCGCATGGGTGATATTGGGTTGCCCTTTAGTATCGCTTCCGTTGTTGGTCGTTATGAGCCGCATGGGTGATATTGGGTTTGAAGTCTTCGGGCTCATGTATCCTTGTTTGTACAGTACTGAGCTCGAGCAAAATTTCTGATGTTTCCTTCATATGTATATTCCCTAGGTTTCGCCCTTCGATGTTGGTCATTATGAGCCGCATGATGCGTAGCGTTTACCTTGCGGAACTTGTATACCTTACTGGTATTTGTTATTGCCTTTTGGCTTGCTTTGGGATATTCATATCCTTTGTTTCTATATGTTGCCGATGATATGAGGCTTGTTATCATATGCTTCATCTTTTGTTAAATGATTGTGTTATCTCCTTCAGAGATATTTGTTATACTTGTAACCTTGCAGGTTTATTGTTGTTCAGTTTATCTAACTGATTTGCTTAGCTAGACTGACCCGTGTATTTTATACTCGGATCAGACTGAGATGTTTCAGGTTAGGTGCTTTTGGACTTAACCTATTTTGCTTCCGCATGGACTATTCAGCTTGTTCCTTTTTGTTAAAGCTTTTTGTGTAGTCCCATTTTTGTAGTAACTCTGATATGTATTCATCTGGAATCGTCTGTATATTGTGGTTTGTTATACCACTTGACATGTATTATTTTGTATACTCTGTTATGTATCAGTATATGTGTATATGATGATCTACTATTCTGTGATGTAGATTACATTTGAGTTGTTATATTCTGTTCTGATAGATCCAACCACCTATGGTTTTGTTTTTAAGTATTCATTGGGTATGTCGACCTGCTTGGTATGTTTATTGTCGATGTATTCAATAGATAGTTAGAGCAAGGCTATAGATGGTCGCTCTTAACCAGCCTTATTCTCCGTGTTAGTTGACAGCATTACCCTGTAGTGTCCTTCGCTAGCGTGGGTATAGAGGTGCTGCGTCACAGCGTGGTATCAGAGTTGAGTTCAGAACAAAATATGATAAACACAGAATAGAGCACATATTACGATACATCAAAGTGTATAAGTGATACAAATCTTTGAATCGTTGTGTCTTTTTATTCCATCAAGGTTAGATAGAAATTGGGAATACGTCTAGGAATGTGTTTTATTCCGTAGTATTCCATATTGTAATATCTACCTTGTGAATAATCTTGTTCTTATCTAACTTTCAGCGTATGGCTGGAAGTGGCGGGGGACGACGTTCGGATGCTGTGCAATCCAGTGGCACACATCCGGATGGCGTTTATATGTCTACCGATCAATTTATGGAGTTGTTTAGGAGCATCCAGCCTCTAGTTCCTCCTCGAGTGTCTCCACCTCGCAAGTCTGCCTTTTCACGCCAGTGCAGTGATTTTTCTCATCTTGGAGGAAAGCCGTTTAAAGGCTCCGAGTCCGTTCTTGAAGTCCAAGCTTGGTTTCGCATGTGCGAGCGTATCTTCTCTCGCATAGATCTTTCTGACCATGATAGAGTTCTTGTAACTTCTAGCTTATTACAAGAGCGTGCCCTTGATTTGTATGAGCTTCTTATAGCCGAAATTGATGAGTCTACTCTTTCTCGGACTCAGTTTCGGGAGCGATTTGAACTCAAGTTCGTTCCTGAATCTGAAAAAGTTTTATTGACCTGTCGCTTCCTTGAGTTGAAGCAAGGGAAATCTTTTGTTTCTGAGTATGTTGCATCATTTGAGGCTTTATCTAAGTATGGTCTTGAATTCATCAGCACTTCTTATAAGAAGAATTTGAAGTTTGTTTCTGGTCTTAAGAAGTATCTTTAGAAATCATTGTTGCTCCAACTTAAACTTTCTTTTGAGGAGTTGGTTGATTCGGCACTTCACCTCGAGACCGTCGAGAAGGAGTGTGATAGTGATGTTGATGTTGAGGTTTCCAAGAACCCCAACAAGAGGTCGTTTCCAATTCAGAAGTCCAGGCCTTTTCCTTCTAAGAAGAAGAAGACTGGTGGTCCTAGCTCTTAGCCTCAGTCTTCCGGAACACCTTTCGCTCGAAAGTGTTTCAATTGTGGTTCTCCGGATCATATTATTCGAGCTTTTCCTAAGCCACTCTTCTACCGTTATTGCAAGAAGGAATGTCATCATGTTTCAGCTTGCCCTACTGTTCCGGCTGGTGCCAAGTCTAGCAGGCTTTATGCTGCTAAGGCTTCTGAAGATCCCTCTCAGCCCAAAGGTATATCTCCATCTATTTTGGAAGGTTCTATTTTATTTTATGACCATAGTATACGAGTTCTTTTCGATACGGGTGCTTCACATTCTTTCGTATCGAAGAAGCTCGTTGATGATTTATCTTTGGAAGTTTCTTGTTTGGTTACTTCTTTAAGGATTGCGAATCCTATTGGGGGATCCGTGACCCTTAGTTTGCTTTGTGATGATATTGAGATTGTTTTATGTGGCTTTTCTTTTCGTGCGAATCTGCACGTTATTTCTTGTCTGGGATTTGATTTGATTTTGGGAATGGACTGGCTAGTGACATATGATACCAGGATTATTTGTTCGGAGAGAATTTTGTATCTTCGACATCCGGATTCGCCTACTCAGTTATCTCTTGTTCTTCGGGATGTGGATAATTCCGAAATGGTTTTATATTCTCTTGATTCGTGAGATGATGATGATATATCTCGTATTCCTATTGCTTGGGACTTCTCTGATGTTTTTGAGCCTGTATCGGGTTTGCCACCCAAGAGGGCAATTGAGTTCCGCATTGATCTCATTCCAGGCGCGCAGCCAGTTAGTCGTCCTCCTACGAGGATGTCTACAAAGGAAAATGAGGAACTCAAGAAGCAGCTTTTAGAGCTTGAGTCCAAGCAGTTGATTCAGTCAAGTTTTTCTCCGTGGGGATCTGCGGTCGTCTTCGTGAAGAAATCCGATGGAACTCTTAGGCTTTGCATTGAGTATCGCAAGCTTAACGAGTTAACCATCAGAAATAGGTATCCATTGCCTAGGATCGATGATATGTTCGATCTATTGAGTGGTGCTAAGGTCTTTTATCAACTTGACCTTGCCACAAGTTTTCATCAGTTACGAGTCGCGGAAGATAGCATACCTCTTACAGCTTTCCGCACTCGATATGGTTCTTTCAAGTGGCTCGTTATGCCGTTCGGTTTTACGAATGCTCCTGCTTTCTTTGTTGATCTCATGAATCGAGTATTCCGAGAATATTTCGATAAGTTCGTCCTTGTTTTCATTGATGATATCCTTATTTATTCTAAGTCTGAAGCCGAGCATGCTAATCACTTGAGAATTGTCTTGAGTACTCTTCGTCGTCATCTGCTTAGAGCCAAATTCTCCAAGTGACACTTTTGGGAGAATAGGGTTAAGTTCTTAGGCCATGTTGTATCTTCCGATGGCATTTCTGTCGATCCCTCAAAGATCGAAACCATCCAGAATTGGAAGAGGGTTGAGAATGTGCATGAGATTCGTAGTTTCCTTGGATTGGCGGGTTATTACCGTCGGTTCATTAAGGATTTTTCCCGTGTTGTTCTTCCTCTCACTTGCCTTACTCGGAAAGGAATTCGTTTTATTTGGTCCGACAAGTGTGAAGCTTCCTTTCTGTCATTGAAGGAACTTCTCACTAATGCTCCTATTCTTGTGGTTCCCGAGGGGAATCATGATCTTGTTGTCTACACCGATGCTTGTGGTAGTGGTATCGGTGCTGTTCTTATGCAGAAGGATCGGGTAGTTGCTTATGCTTCTAGGAAACTGCGTCCGAATGAAGTTCGCTATGCCAATCATGGTCATGAGTTAGCCGCCATTGTCTTCGCCTTGAAGATTTGGCGACACTATTTATTGGGCGAGCACTTCATTCTCTTTACCGATCATAAATCCTTGAAGTACTTGTTCACTCAGAAGGAACTTAATATGAGACAACAGCGTTGGCTCGAGTTTCTTGCCTCCTATGACTTTGATATCCAGTATACCCCTGGTAAGGGTAATCGTGTTGCAGATGCGCTTAGTCGCAAACATTCGGCTGTTATTTCTATGATGCTTGCCGAATGGAATATTCTTGAGACTCTATCTTTTTGTAAAATTCGTGATCGAGGTTCATCTTTTGATTCTCCTATTCTATTATCTAGTTTGGGAGCTCAACCTATTTTGTTGGATCGTATTGCCGATGCTCAGCGGCGTGATCCTGATTTGTTGCATCTTATTCATCTTTGTGAGTCTGGATCTTGTGATGAGGCGTTGTAAGATTTTAGCATTGATTCTCATGGGTGTCTTCCTAAGAAGAACCGTCTTTTTGTGCCTTCCGATCTTGCACTTAGGCATTACATTCTTGATGACTGTCACCGTTCTAAATATACCATTCATCCTGGTAGTAGTAAGATGTATGCCGATATGCGTCGCCTTTATTATTGGGAAGGCATGAAGCGCGACGTGGCGAGTATGTGAGTAATTGCATAACTTGTCAGCGTTTTAAGGCCGAACATCAACATCCTTCTGGTCTTCTTCAGCCTCTTGAGATTCCATTGTGGAAATGGGATCAGATTTCTATGGATTTCATTGACGGCCTACCTCGTTCGAGATCGGGTCATCCTAGTATTTGGGTTATTGTTGATCGCCTCACCAAGTCTGCTCATTTTGTCCCTATTAAGTCTAATAGGATAGCTTTGCATTTGGCTAAGTTGTATGTCAAGGAAATCATGAGATTTCACGGTGTTCCTAGTTCTATTGTGAGTGATCATGATCCTTTATTCACGAGTCATTTTTGGAAGAGTCTTCAGCAAGCTTTTGGGACAAAGCTTAATTTTTCTACAGCTTATCATCCGCAGTCTGACGGACAGACTGAACGGGTGAATCGTATCTTGGAAGATCTTCTCCGTAATTGTATTTTTGATTTCGATGGTAGTTGGGAGGATCATCTACCTCTTGTAGAGTTCTCCTACAACAATAGTTTTCAATCTAGTATCGGTATGGCTCCTTTCGAAGCCTTATACAGAAGGCCATGTCGATCTCCTCCATGTTGGTTGGAATCTAGGGAGAAGCTTATTCTTGGTCCAGATTTTGTTCGTGATTCTTCCGAGAAGATTGATCTTATTCGGTTGAGAATGAAAGAGGCACAGAGCCGCCAGAAATCCTACGCGGACAACCGTAGGAAGCCTCTCGAGTTCTCAGTTGGTGATCTTGTTTTTATTCATGTTTCTCCTTTGAAAGGGGTTATGCGTTTCAGTACGACTGGGAAATTGGCTCCTCGCTTTATAGGACCATTTTCTATTACTGAACGTTTTGGTCCTGTGGCTTATAGAGTTTCACTTCCTGTTCATTTATCTGGCATTCATGATGTGTTCCACGTCTCGCAACTTCGGAAGTGTCTTCGGGAGTCGGATTCTGTTATTACTTCTCCTGATTTGCAAGAGCTTGAGATCTCACCGGACTTATCTATTGTACAACAACCTATTTGCGTGCTTGACACGGAGGTGCGACACCTTCGGAATAAGGACGTGCCGCTCGTTAAAGTTCAATGGTCCGCTAATCCCAATGACTGTACTTGGGAAACCATAGAGTTTATTGAGCGATCTTATCCGGGTTTTCTATCTTAGCTTGTAAACGGTGAGTATGTCCTTTCATCTCAAGCTTATTTCCTTTTTCTTTTGAATGTTGTATGTATGTAGTTGTTACAAATATCGTCTCTAGGAATTACGGGGACGCAATTTTGTAAGGAGGGGAGATCTGTAACAACCCGCATATTTAACGATTATATATTTAAATAGTTTATTTAAATATAGCGTCGTTAGTCGGATTTAGGTCTAAAATGTTACTTTTTGCAAACGGCCGAATTAGAGCTCGAAACTACCTCCATTGGTTCCAAAATGGCGTTTTCGATCTTTTTGAGTATAATTTTTGATATGTTTGGAGTTTGTGAAATTTTGACCCTTTTTCTATTGGGTTTTGGGTTTGGGTTCAGCCCACTAGTTTAACTAATACCCTAACCCAACCCCTTCTCTTCATTCATTCTCATTTCATTTCATTTCTTAAGCTAGAACTAAAAATGGTGGAAGGGAAGAGGAAATAGAAATTTGCAAGCCCAAGTTTCTTCTTGTAAACTTGATTCTTGCTCCAAAATCAAAGAGAATCCATTGGTAAGCTCTTCTTCATCTTCTCCAACTCTTCTACTCTTCAATTTCAGAAAATTTCCTAAACCTAAATTGGGAAATATGTGTTTTATTCTTAGATTGAAGCTTGTTGAGTTGAAGTAGTGTTTGGTTGGTCTTCTCCTTGTTATTGAGCTCCATCTTCTTGTTTTTGGGTTAAAGGTGAGTTTTGAACTCATATCTACCTCTCTTTATCTTATGGGTGTTGGGTATGAATTCCTAACAAGTATGCATGTGCCATTGTTTTGGATTTGGAAAGAACTTGCATTTCATTGAAAAAGGGCAGTATTGCAAATCATTAGGTTCGGCCGACCGAGCCCTGTAGCCGGTCGACCGACCTGCTACCCCGAGCCATGTCTTATTTCCTGCATCTGGCCAGCCGACCGAGCCCTGCAACCGGTCGACCGACCTGCTCATGTTTTGTCTGTTTTGCCTATTTTTGCATATTTTGGTTGGTTTTTCAAATTTTATCGATTGAAGTTGGTTTTTAGTGCTTGTTATTGCATCTTTGACTTTGATAACTTATTCTTGAGTTCATCCACGGGTTTTTATAAAATGATCTCTCGAATCACATTTAAAAGCTCGTTTCTCCAATTTATAAAATTCTATTTAAAACACACACTTTCGCACTTCGAGCGAAGTGGAAGGGTGGTTAAATGGTTGGGCAAAACGCGGACCATGAATATGTGCGTTTATCTTTCCGATTAGTCCCCGACCTATTCGATTGATTGTTTTGACCTTTGTGTTTGGTTTACCGATGATATGAGGTGAACTTTGTACTGCTTTGAGTGTGAAAGTGACTGACGGATAGTAAACCGTTTAGTGCGAACGAGTGGTTATGGGACATACGTTAACACTTTTCGGATTCCTCTTCGAGAGTTGTGACACATTCCGCCAGTTAGTGGTGTCCAGTACTGGGACTCTGACCTTCACCACTACGGTTTGTTGCCTTCGGATATGTGCCTTCGGGTTTGTTGCCCTTTAGTATCGTTTCCGATGTTGGTCGTTATGAGCCGCATGGGTGATATTGGGTTTCCCTTTAGTATCGCTTCCGATGTTGGTCGTTATGAGCCGCATGGGTGATATTGGGTTTGGAGTCTTCGGGCTCATGGATCCTTCTTTGTACAGTACTGAGCTCGAGCAAAATTTCTGATGTTTCCTTCATATGTATATTCCCTAGGTATCGCCCTTCGATGTTGGTCATTATGAGCCGCATGATGCGTAGGGTTTACCTTGCGGAACTTGTATACCTTATTGGTATTTTTTATTGCCTTTTGTCTTGCTTTGGGTTATTTGTATCCTTTGTTTCTATATGTTGCCGATGATATGAGGCTTGTTATCATATGCTTCATCTTTTGTTAGATGATTGTGTTATCTCCTTTAGAGTTATTTGTTATACTTGTAACCTTGCAGGTTTATTGTTGTTCAGTTTATCTAACTGATTTGTTTAGCTAGACTGACCCGTGTATTTTATACTCGGGTCAGACCGAGATGTTTCAGGTTAGGTGCTTTTGGACTTAGCCTATTTTGCTTCCGCATGGACTATTCAGCTTGTTCCTTTTTGTTAAAGCTTTTTGTGTAGTCCCATTTTTGTAGTAATTCTGATTTGTATTCATCTGGAATCGTCTGTATATTGTGGTTTGTTTTACCACTTGACATGTATTATTTTGTATACTCTGTTATGTATCAGTATATGTGTATATGATGATCTACTGTTCTGTGATGTAGATTACATTTGAGTTGTTATATTCTGTTCTGTTAGATCCAACCACCTATGGTTTTGTTTTTAAGTATTCACTGGGTATGTCGACCTGCTTGGTATGTTTATTGTCGATGTATTCAATAGATAGTTAGAGCAAGGCTATAGATGGTCGCTCCTAACCAGCCTTATTCTCCGTGTTAGTTGACGGCATTACCCTGTGGTGTCCTTGGCTAGCGTGGGCATAGAGGTGGGGCGTCACATTCAGTGTTATGTCCCTTTCAAAATCCATTTTAAAACAATTTTTCCTTCGAAAATATTCTCATAAATAATACTCTTATTCTTTTTTTCCACCCCACTCTGAAAAACATTTTTTCAAACTCCAAGGATTTAAATTTCCAGATTTTGTTTTTGAATTCCATTTTAATTATAATCCATTTGCATAATTTACACTTATACAAATTTTCATTCGGTTATATAAACCATTTCCAATTTTTATAATCTTATTCGATTATAATATTATCACCCAAACACTTCAAATATTTATAATAATTTCATAAAATTATTTCCTTTATATCAAAATATGGTTTGGGTAAAATTATTCCAGTTACCCACTTTTAAAACAATACTGTGATAGTTTGCCTAGTTAAAGAGTTTAAAAATCCTTATCGACATAGTTGTCCAGACTGTACCGACCAGAATTTTTAAACGCTCAACCGATAAGTCAACACAATATAAAATAATTTATATTCACTAACAAATACGCTCTCGTATCTATTAATACACTCAGACTCATTCTAGAGTACAACTGACACTATCTCCACTGAGTAATCCCCACAAGAGCCAAGGTTCTCGCTTAACCTTCAGCTCTGATACCAATTGTAATGGATCGAGATATTCGACCCTCGAGAATCGACATCATTACCTCCACTATATAAAATGCTGAGCAGTCAAGTGCTGGAAATACCACTTCATTAGGGGTGAAGAAGAAAAAGGTAAGAGAAAAGAAAACCGAACAACACAAAAACTCACAATCACAGCAGAACAAAATATAATATATAATGACAGACTTTAAATACAAGAACTGTACTGTTAATGACATACCATTGTCATAGTACAAAAATTCAATACATCAATCTGGATAGTTTAATGACTCGCCCTGATATACATAACCCACGCAGCGGAAACAACCAAGTACGCAATATACGTCTGAACTCCTCCAGCTCGTCTCCATAGCTCCATAGCATTTTAACCTGAATCTGTAATACTCGGTCTGACCCAAGCATTGTAGTAAAATAACATCCGAGTCAGTCTGGAAAACCAATGTGAGAAAAACCACTCAAATTGAGTTATTAACATTTATCAAAATCTTTGAAACCAGAGGTATCTCGTAAGACCACGTCACACATAAACACGATGGATTTTTACCTTACGATATCCAAAACATTTTTATTAAATCAATCTGGTATTTTAATACCGTGTAAACCAAGTAAATAGAAAATAGCCGAAATGCTTGCATCTCACGTTTCACCATAGTTGGGCATAGTCAAAACCATACACCGCTTATTGGAGAATGGATTCCATCTAATGGCTGGGCCACTGGGGTACCGCCCGCCACAGTACACCTCCAGAACAATGTACCGAGGACCACGCTGGGATCCCCTGCTACACAAGACCAGCCTACCCCTAACCTGGATAGACCGAATATGTTATTACCCCAGGTGTTTCCACATTTACATCGAGCTCTTCTTTTTCCGCATATACCCATATCTAAAATAAATAGGGTTTCCGATGACATCTAGAAAGGTGATAACATACCCTACTTGGGTGCAACCCACTTAGACTTGCTGCATCTCCCTTGCTTTAGTCATTCCCGGTTGATGAGGCTCGAGATTGAGCGTTACCATATAAAGAATGAATTTTCTTAGAATGCACATCCTCCTCCAATGATGACATTCTGATAGCATTCGTCCATACAAGTTGTCCTGGGTCTGGACAAACCGACTCACCATCTTCATTATCTCCATGGTATTCATTCATAACGTTCAAACGTGATTGAAGTGATTTTCGGATAACTAAACACGATCCTGATCTTTTCGAAACGATTAACGAAATTGGCCAAAATTTGATAGTTAGTTATTTAACTATCAATACACATCCATAAGAAATCATCAGGCCTTATTATAAATTTTTCCAAAATTATTACAAAATATCTTTATAAGATATTACTTCAAGTTCTTCAATATTCGAAAAATGTTTTCAAATGCTTATAATTTTAACGGAGCGTTTCCAACCTTTCCCAATACTTAGAATATTTTTCCCACTTCATTTTATATTCAACACTTAGAAAGTATTCATTTTACTTCCTATTTCTTTTTCTCAAAATCATTTACAATTTTATTTGTAAACTTCTCAACTCATTTCACAAGAATTCTATAAATCCCGGAATTCCTTATTTAATTTCCTTCAATATTTCCAAAGTCAATTATACTTACTTACAATTCCAATTTTTCTTTATACTTCTTTAATGAATTATATTTTATTCTTCAAAGTTCGCTATTATTTAACCTTTTCGGCAATTTTCTTACTTCTCTTTCCAATTCTATTTTAAGAATTTTCTTATAAATCATATTCACCGAATAGTCCCATTTCTAGGCTTCCGAGAAGGTTTTTGAATAAATTTAAAACATTTTCAAAACTTTATATAAATATGTGGATAAATATAAGTATTTAAAGAAAATAATAACAGTTTGTTTCTAAGACATTTTCCAATAATTATTTAAAATATTGAAAATACTTTCTTATAATATGGTTTTTTTGAAAGCAGGTTTAAACATTTACGATTTTATTAAAACAGATATCAAGTATATTAAAAATTTACTTCTGAAATATTTCCATACCAACTAACCTTGAAATTTATATAGTTTAATAAATAAGAATTTTTTTTTAACTTATCGATAAAATACATTTTAAATCTTAATAACCAAATTTCAATTTATAAATCTTCTTGATTTCCATCACATTACATTCATCCCAGTCTTCTTAACCATTTTACTTTAAAAATAGTATCTGCTATTTTTCTCACCTTATTTCCATATTCCAATATAAATTCTTCCCATAAATTTATATTCCAAAATTATCATCCATATCACTTTTCTTCATTTATAAACTATGTTTATAAATTTTCTATAACTCCTTTGAGTTTCACTAAAATAATCTCCCTTATAAAATTCCATTTCTATAAACTCAATTTCTTATAAATCTAATTTATTTTTACCCATCTATTTTTAACATGGATTGCAACCACTTTCTGTATTTTCCGAAAATCATCTCAAAAACCCAATCTTCAAAAATTCCTTTATATAATCCATTTTTAATTGTCCATTTAAAATATTTTTTGGCATTACTTAATATGGTCAAAAATTCCCCATTTCTTATTTAACCCAATTTCTTTTTAAAAAAATCTAATTTTCGATATACATATTTTATATTAAAAATCTCCTTTTAATTTCGTAAAAATTTTAAAATAATAGTTATGGTATTTAATATATCCAAAATTAATTTCCATGTTATTTTAACATTTAAAATCTTACAACACACAAAAATCCAGCATTTTTTATATACATGAAAAATACTAATATGTTTGAGGAATCCAATTGGATCCCTCTAACCTGTTTTTCCATCATCCACAGATGTTAGACAACAATTAAAAAATATCAATCCCACTTCGAGGGGGATATTACGGTGTATAGGGTCATCCGCTATTATGCAGGGCGTATAGGGTCTCATCCGCTATAATGTGTGGGAATTTCACTCCAAATATTAATGTATACTACTGTAACATTATAACATCCAACTGATAATAATAATTATCAAATCATTCAGGCATCCAATAATTTAAATTTAAATTTACACATTCAAATTTAAATACGGTAATCCACATGAGTGTGGAATTCTCACCTTGATTTTTTCTTGCAACCCATCCCAATTTTTATTTGTACCTATGACATTACGATCCAACAATTCAGATTCATGCCATTTTGGCCTCGAAATAAAAGGTTAAATATTTTATAAACATTCGATTTGATTTCTAAATAAATTTCAAATTTATAAATTAAATTTAATTAACAAGTTATAAAGGTTAATTACCTTCAACTGGAAATATATTTTTTTCCATCGGAGTCAGCCACGTCCTTCCGAATCGAACACCATCGGCGTCCATCACCACCAACTTAGAATGGCAGTAGAGGCAGACAAATCCACCTCCCCATCTGTAACGACCTGGCATTTTCAACCATTCGCATCCATATATGTCGGACTTGAATTTCTCAAGATATCAGATTGTTAATTTATATTTGGAAAAACGCGGCATATGCAGTAAAATAAATCAATCACAGACACAGAGTAGTACAATAATACGCAGCGGAATAAATAAATAGTAGTTCATGAAGCTACTATATAAACATCAGAGTTAGAAATAAAATACAACAGAATATCTCAGATGTAGTGAAGCCTCCAGTATGACCAGATGACTTCTCTGAACCAATCAACTGGAAGGGCTGAAAGCGGAATCGATAGATGGATCCCCAAACGAAGCTGCAAACTCCAAAAAGCGAGCCTCAAATGCCATATCACATAGTCTGACCTGAGCGTAAAGCAAAACACAAAACACTCGAGTTAGGATTAACATTCTTATATCAATAAATCCAACTCAAGTGAAATACCAACTGAAATACAAGTAGCTCAAAGGATGTTTGGGATAACCATCCTCTAATGATCCGTGGAGCTATCTACAATGTAGAAATATAGATTATAACACCGTGCTCATTTCAAATTAATTTATACTTCCAAACCAAAATATCATTTTCATTTCAAATACATCTATCTCCCAAAATAGTATATATATTGAATAATTTATAAAGTAAAGTATTTGTAATTTCCTCAAAACTTCACAAATCGCTTCAAAATCAACTCGACTTTCCCATTCAAATTTAATTCAATCTAAATTTATCAATTTCCATTCAATTCAGTTTCCAACTAAACAAATTCAATTTTAATCGATTTCAAATACATATTTGAACCACAAAGTAAACCATTAACACTTCAATATAATCCAAAGTTAATATATTTTGAAGCTTTAAATATTCAACATTTCAAAGATTTGATAATTGCATTTATCTCCCAATTGACTTCACTATTATTTAGTTTTGAAATATTCACTTAATAAATTCAATATTATTTATATGACCTTAAATTTACATTTTCTACATATTACCTTTGATTTCTTTACACATGAAATATCCATTAAATTACTTAAATGAAAATTCAAGTTACGAGATCAGATTTTAAAGTTTCGAATTCAATAGTTTCAAATTGATTTAACTAAATAAAATCCTTAATTAATGACAATTTCTAATAAGTCCTAAATATATCTTCCGACCTTAGCTTATAAATTTATTCCATAAATCTATTTCTGAAATACAAATTTAATCAATCCTTAAACATATTTCATATTAATAAAATCAATCTTAATTAAATCATATATTAATATTAAATCTATATATAAATAACATTTGTATATAATATTTTAAATCAGTATTCATTAAAACCACATATTTCTTTTCAAAACCATAGGAATTAGTTTCAAAACATTTATATAGACCAACGGCATCGATGTATAATTTTCTATTCTATGGTCAAGTGATACGGATATTTATCTTTTCAATCCATAAGTTAAATACATACGGGTGGATATCATTTTAACCCGTAATCCCAAATTGAATTCAAATGAAAATCGCTTGGGTTTATCATTTCAACCCATAATGATTTCCTCCTATTCTAAAGTCTGTTCGGTTATGTATCATTTCAACCCATAGTAATTTCTATACTAAGAAGGATCTTGCAGAGTGATAAAAGATATGAAAATAATAATAATAGCAGGCACATATCATCAAAATTTAATATAAACATCAGGATATGGTTCATAACCCACAGGTGAACTGTTACAGATAATAGCACGTATAACAATAAACATAACTACAGGAGCATATCTCAACTGTCGTTTCAATTGAAATCAAATTTAATAAATATAAGAACGTTAATCATGAGTGATTGCTCAACTTTGGAGGCTAGAAGGATTACAGAAGGTGACACGGATACGCACACTGATACAAACACAGAAATTGAATTTCAAATCCAAGCAAAGAAAAATTGTCACGAATTTCAACGATCAAAGATGATTGGCATGAATTGATGAAAACGGATCAGATCAGAACTAGAACGATGAAGATGATCGGTATTAGCGAACTTATATAACCATCTATAACAATATATACATATGAAATTTATGTTTTAAATTCAAACACAATAAATTTAATATGCATGCGTTTCAAACATATATATTAAAATCAAACTTACTTTTATTAAAAATAAAACATACACTTAAAACAAAATAGTTAATCCCAAAACGTACCGTCAAGACCCGATTCTTCGACTTCCGAAAATCGACATTAATACGTCCACTGTATCAACTGCCGAACAATCGAATGCCGGAAAACCGAACCCTTAGGGTTAAAGAAGAAGAAAAAGATAGAAGAAATAAGAAAGAAGGAGCAACAGAACAATATCAGAATCTCACAAACGCAGCGGAATAACATATAATAGATAAATGAATAATCTTTAAATCAAAGGAACTGTACATTTTATACACTACATCATCAGGGTCAACTTACAACACAACTAGACAGTTATATGAACTTGTCCTTATAAGTGGATACACAGCGGAAAAGATAATATCATATACAAGTCATACGTTTCACCGTCCAGCTCCAACTCTTGATTTCCACAGCAACTTCTGAATTCCAGAATGACTTGATAACCTAACTCTAGGCTGCCCGTGTGGAAAATGATGGGCACCCAGAGTTTAGGAAGGGAACAATAAACTCCTGGTCAGTCATGGGACTGGTGTGAGATCTTGAACAGTTTATCTTTTAAAACAAACAAAGAAATATTTTAAGATAGATCCGCAATGCTTTTAGAAAATGTAACTGCCATAAGGCCTCCCACCACACACACCATGCAAACGCAGAATTGGAGGATATTTCTCCTTATGATAGTCAAACATACTTGATACGCACAAAAATTTCTTTGATATTATTACTATAAGTGCAAAGTGCAGGAAAACATTTCGAAAGTATAATATAAATCTTAGCCAACATATGACCATTATCGTATGCCTACTATAGCTACCATTTAAATAGTGGGGCTCCACCATAAGTAAACCGCAGGTTATACAACTAAAACTGTACAGGGCTCGTATTGTTTCTTTGGATTTTCCAACAAATGGTCAGGCTAAGGAACTTCCTATTGCCACATGGGAACGCCTCTGGCGGTATGCCCCAAGAACCTATTCGGGTCTCTGCCAACACAAGGCCGGGTTACCTCTGCAAAAATAGGTAACTACTGACACGAGTATGCCATCTCCCGGTTGTAAACAACCTTTATCCAGGGATCCTCAATACCAACAACCACAAAGTATTAAATTTGCAGTAACAACATAGGTTAAGTATCTGGGCCCCATACCATGATACCATCTCTATCCAAAGGAAATGAACATACCCTAAGGGGCGCTGCCCCTTAAAACCTTACTGCATTCTTCATGTTTCGACCATTCCGGAGTGTGAGGTCCAACGAAGTCTCATCCACAAAGCTATGCTTTTTACAAAAGCCATGCTTCGATCAACAAATGATCAACAGCACTCAGCATGCCACATTACCAATTTGGGAATGTATCACTAGTAACCATCAACTACATAACCTCTAAGCTCGTACGTCTCAGAGAAGGGCGTTAAGCTAAGAGAATAAATTCTCCGCCACCAACAGAAATGTATTTGATAGAAACCAGCTTTATATCTCAAATTGTAACATCAGACACACATCCATGCAAGTCCGTTCCGGGATCGAACGGAACCGAAGGCACTTCCAAAGAAGCTCTTGCAATCTGGATATTCACTAATCACGTCCGGAATCCACATCACAAAGGATGATAAAATCTCTATATCAGGGATCAGCCGATGTAGAGACATTCGATGGTAATCCTTCAGTTTTTGAAAATATCCGGTATTCAGCACCGATCTTCAAATGCTATCCATTACGACGAATCACTATTTGGACAGGGATTCATGACCCAATGGTCCCCTCTTGGCTAAACTGAATAACGAGCGCTTATTTTAAAACAAGTGTAGCATTCAAATTCAAGCAAATCACAACAAATACCCATTTAAAGGTATTGATAGTCGGTTATTTAACTATCAATAGATATCCAAAACATCACAAGATTCCAAATAATTTCCCAAGTTATTTATTTTCCAAAGATACCTTTACCAGATATATTTTTCCACGCTTCAACCATTTGAAAAAAAATTCAAATCACTTTTCACCTTTACAACTTTTGGAAACAAATTTCAAATCATTTTCCTTACGAGGAAACACTTCCAAATATTTATTCATTTTCACTGGAAATCTGCCGAGTTCAAATACTTTAAAATAATTTACAACACTTATCCAAAATATATTGGGAAAACACATTGAAATAAAACTATTTTTCTTTAAATACTTTACTTATAATATTAGTTATAAAAATATTATACCAATATTACATATAACTTAAGTCGAAACTAATTTTCAAAATAAAATTAGTAGATAGAGTATAACTTTTTAAATAACTATTTTCTAAAACAATTATTGATTAAATCTTATAAATAATCATTTCTATATCAACTTAATAAATCTTTACTTAAAGGATTCAAAACAATTGAAGAAGTTAATTTCTCCAAAGTATCCTTTTCAAAACAAATTCTAGAATTATATACATATATATGTATATATTTTTCAAAGTTATTCAGAAATTTTATTCGGCTTTCCAGGGAGAATACACTTTCATTTCCAAATGGTTCATTTAAACAAATTAAATAAATCCTTACCAATTTACTTTAAATTTACGTTCCAAATCCGTAAATTTATTTCCACACTTCAAAAATAAATCAATGTTTATTTTTAAACAAATTTCCCTTTCCTTTATAAGTTCCATGGTGAATTTAAATTTCCAAATATCCACTGATATACATTTTCAAATCGATTTCAAATATTCACTTTCAACAACAATTCAATTTTTCAAATTGATTCCAAATTCTTTTCAAAACACTAAATAAATTTCCAAATGGATTTTCAAAAGATTTAAATTCAATCATCAAAAATCAATTCCCAAATGGATTTCAAATTTTTATTTCCTTTTCAAAATAAATTCCTTTTAAAGAAAACGAGTTCTTTTATTTTTCAAACTCTTTAAAATCCGTATTTTGAATAAATTCTTCAGCCTTTGAATAATATTACCCGAAATCCATTTGTTAAAGCTTTTCCCATTTTTTTGAAATTTTATTCAATAAGATTAAAAAAAACTTTATTATTTTAGAATTCTTTATTTTAAATTTATCAAATTCTCAAAAATAAATTTTAATATAAACTTTCAGCATTAATTTTCAAAAATCAAATTTTAATTTATTTCCGGTATCCAACGATACCAAAATTATATTCGGCTAAATTTTAGCCTTCAACGGTTTCAATCACAAAGATAATCACACGGAGATTATAAATAATTAACACACAATATTGAAACAAATTCAATTATTTGAGGAATCCAGTTGGATCCCTCCAACATGTTCCCTGCATCCACGGATGTTAGCACAATACCAATCCCGTTTCAAGACGGAATATCGTGGTACATGGGTTTATATAAAATATCATCAGTTATTATGCGGTGCAATAGGGTCTCATCCGCTATATAATGCGGGAAATCAACTCCACGTACATATATAATACCAATTCCACTTCAAGGTGGAATATCGCGGTATATGTGTTTAATATAATAACCTCCGCTTAATATGTGGCGTATAGGGTCTATTTCAATACAAAAGATAGAAACCATCATTCAATCACACAATCAAGCAATTTTAAATTTAACTATTTAAAATTTAAATCGAAACAAATTCGATAGAGTGAGAAGTTCTCACCTTGCTTCCAATAACAGTTTCAGCGTTTTATTCCGAATAAAATTAAACACGCGTTTAATTTTTATCCAAAATTCCACTAGCTCAAATAAATCCCAATCCAGATCCACTGCGTAGTATTCACGAATACGAACCCAACGCAATTCGTTTCGTGCGAAACGGACCTCGTATGAAAAAGATATGGTATTTTAAACATCGTACAAATTTAAAATATATATTAATTCACTATTATTATTTTATTTTTAACATAGTTCTAATCTAAGCCGTTGATTTCATCATTCATCAGTCAGGGCCGTGTCGTCCTTCCTTCTCCCCATAAGGTTGAATATGCGCAAAGAACCCATATGGCCGTCGTTCCCTCATCCTTTTTCGCTCGACCATCGTTCGACTATACGTCGATCAGCTACCTCCATCACGAAGCGAAAGCCGAGCACCACCTTCACCATAAAGCATGTCGAACTCGGGCCCTTATTCCTTTTGAAAAACGTGCGCGAATGTTGAACGAACACGAGCCATTTGATGTCGATACTCTCCATGATTTTCGATCAAAACCGTATGGATCGAAAGATCTCATCTAGCACTTCGATGTTGTAGTTGAATGATTTCGATGAAAGTGAGCAGATCGTGAGATATTGAGGGGAGAACATTAGTGATTTTCAGCCATTGATGATAATGGTTGCGGCTGAAGCTTGAAACCCTAGGGTTTGAGCGAAACAAAGAAAATGAGGTCCTTATAAAGAAAATGGCCAAAACACTATTCATCCGAAAATTTTCTGAACTCCAAACGAAGCGTGCCGACTGACATTTCTTGGGTTTTACCCGCGTTAAGGACACAATTGGACATGTTTCGGAAGCTAATTTGATCATATGTGCGAGCTACCGAAATAAACGATCAAATTTAAATTAAATCGGTTAAACTAATTTCTATACGTTTTGGCTTGCCCTGGACAAACCGTAAGTCCGATTGATACGAAATTTGAAACCTAACAATAATTTAACATTACGGATCCAATGAAACTGGTTTTGGTGAAATCCGAGACAATTTAAAAAATGGCTATTTTCACTTGTCAATTAAATATTAAAATATTCAATTTCCACAAATTAACTTTTAATTAAATTTTAAAAGTTCTACAACATCACTCTAACTCCAATATGATTTAATACAACTTTACAAATCAAATTTAATCACTTTAAACCCAATTTCCAATTATTTCTGTAATTTCAAATATTAAATTATCGATTTAATTATCCTATTAAATCTAGATATTCGAAATGTAATTTATTAAACTTACAAATTTTACTTGTTAATATTTAAAATCAATTAAATATACAAATTTCAAATGACAGGAATTCTGGGTCGTTACAAACTTCCCCCCTTAAAAGAATTTCGTCCACGAAATTGCCAAGTAAGAAAAAGTCTTGAAATCCATTAACTTTTCAAAACCTTTTGTTCAAATTAAATTTCAAATTCATTTAAACATTTTAACTTTTCCAAAATCCATTGTTACACTTTTCTAGTTCAATTCTTACATTTTCATTTCAATTTAGAAATCGACTTTTCGTCAAAAAAAATTTCTAAATATTTTCAAAAAAAATTAACTCCCAAAATTTACCAAAAATTTTGGCAGAGACTCCCTTGTACGGAGGAGCTTTTGCAATACCACAATAGATATAAATATATATACATCGACCCATACGATCGGAAAACAAAAAAACAGTTCATATTTCCTATTTTTATTGCGTAGGCGTACCTTTTTAGCATTTTTAAAGCAAAGCGGTTATTTATTAGCATTTTAGTGTGACCAAATCCAGCCAACTACAGCCCCGGTACCTATACTTACTCAATTTAAACATGTAAGTGACATATATAGGAAATTCATTTACATTTCACTAATTTTCAATAGAAAACACATAGTTTTCATAAGCAGTGCAATCAAAATAATTCCCATAAGCAATTTATAATGTTTCGATACAAATTTTAATTGCTTACAACCAATTCACATTAGTTCACTTTCAATTCAAATTCAATGACATAGTTTTCCATTTATAAATTCAATTTCATTAACACTTAATGAATTATATACAATCAACCAACGACAATCTAGCAATCAATGTATATTCAATACAACCAAATTTATTAAATTTACATTCAACAATTCATATTCACTTTTTCTAACTTCAATTTGGTTTAACACTTTTAATTTCCAATTGGTTTGATATCAAATTGACCTTTCTTTCAATTATTCAATTTTTTCAACTTCATTAGCTTCTAATGAATTAACACTTACATTCGTTATTCTATATCAATTCTTTTTCATTCGGTTGATTAATATTCAATCCATTTATTAATTCGATTGCTAATTCATTTAATAAATAAGGTTGAATTTCATTTATATAACTCAAGTCCACTTCCATTTAATTCACTTTATTATTATACTTCGATACCAAAACCAACTTCATTCAACATCACTTAAATTATATTCCATTTCAATAGCTTATCTAATCCAAATCAATTTATTTAACCTTCGTTTAGTTAAATTTCAAATCATATGTTTTATTATGCCAACTCAAATTTATTTCAACTTTACCAAAGTAAAATCTTTATTATTTCATATTATAAGTCCAAAACTTGATTACTTATATTCAACAATTACAACTTGGATTTTAAATTTTCAAATTTGTTTATCACAACAAAAATTCAATTTCCAATTTACTATGGTAGCAAATCCATTACATAGAAACGCGAAAATGATACTGATGATGCTGCAGTCATCACCCTTATTATTTCCCAGCAACAGTAGCGAATTCAGTGCTTAATATTCTTTTAAAATAATTTCCTTTTTCTTATAACTCACATTTATAAGTCTTTTTCTTATAGAATTTCACTATTCCACTTCACTTCCATAAGATTATTCCAAATTGATTTATCTTACTTAATAACATCTTTACTTTGAAAAAAAACTTTCAAAATAGATGGGATTAAAAACTTTCAAATTCATAGTCCAAATTCATTTTTTATTTACAACTCATATTTATAACTATATTCATATAGTTTCACTTCTTATATATATATATATAAGATTATCTCACAAATATAAATCACATTAATTATGATTCCATACTTTATAATTCATTTGCTATATTGTTTATTCTTTTATAATATGTTTTATTTAACTTATTCAACCAGCTTTTATTAACCTGCATATATTCTTACATTTTCAACAACCAAACACTAAATTTATATACTCTTTAATAATTCTAAAAAATTATTCCTTTATATATAAAATATAATCAAGGTAAAATTATTTCATTACCCAACTTAAAATGATACTATGTCGACTTGCCTCGTTTAAGTGTAGAAATCCCTGTCGATAATATGGCGTCCCACATACCGACCAGAATTCACAAACAGCTCAACGAATAAGCAAACACAATATAAAACATTTTTATATTCACTAACAAATACGTGCTCTTATCTATGATTTTACTCACACTCATTCTAGAGTACTATGACTCTATCTCTAATGAGTAACACCCATCAGAGCTAAGGCTGTCGCTTAAACAAATTATTCGATACCAAATTGTCAAGACCCGATTCTTCGACTTTCGAAAATGGACATTAATACATCCATTATATCAACTGCCGAACAATCGAATGCCGAAAAACCGAACCCTTAGGATTAAAGAAGAAGAAAACGATAGAAGAAATAAGAAAGAAGGAGCAACAGAACAATATCAGAATCTCACAATCGCAGTGGAACAACGTATAATAGATAAATGAATAATCTTTAAATCAAAAGAACTGTACATTTTATACATTACATCATCAGAGTCAACTTACAACACAACACAACTTGACAATTATATGAACTTGTACCTACAAATGGATACATAGCGAAAAAGATAATATCATATACAAGTGATATGTTTCGTCGTCTAGCTCCAACTCCTGGTATCCACAGCAACTTTTTAATTCTAGAATGACCTGATAACCTGACTCCAGGCTGGCCGTGTGGAAAATGATGGGCACCCAGAGTTTAGGAAGGGAAAACTAAACTCCAGGTCAATCATGGGACTGGTGTGAGATCTTAAACACTTTATCTTTTAAAACAAACAAAGAAATATTTTAAGATAGATCCGCAATGCTTTTAGAAAATGTAACTACCATAAGGCCTCCCGCCACACACACCGTGCAAACGCAGAATTGGAGGAGATATCTCCTTATGATAGTCAAACATGCTTGATACGCAGAAAAATTTCTTTGATATTATTACTATAAGTGCAAAGTGCAGGAAAACATTTCGAAAATATAATATAAATCTTAGCCGACATACGACCATTATCGTACGCCTACTATAACTACCATCTAAACAGTGGGACGCCACCATAAGTAAATGGAAGGTTATACAACTAAAACTGTACATGGCTCGTATTGTTCCTTTAGATTTTCCAACAAATGGTCAGGCTAAGGAACTTCCTATTGCCATATGGGAACGCCTCTGTCAGGACGCCCCGTGAACCTAACCGGATCTCTGCCAACACAAGGCCGGGTTACCTCTGCAAAAATAGGTTACTATTGACACGAGTATGCCATCCCCCGGTTGTAAACAACCTTTATCCGAGGATCCTCAATACCAACAACCACAAAGTAATAAATTTGCAGCAACAACATAGGTTAAGTATCTGGGCTCCATGCCATGATACCACCTCTATCTAGAAGGAAATGAACATACCCTAAGGGTAGCTTCCCCCTAAACCCTTGCTGCATTCTTCCTGTTTCGACCAATCCAGGGTGTGAGGTCCGAAGAAGTCTCGTCCACAAAGCTATGCTTTTTACAAAATCCATGCTTCGATCAACAAATGATCAGAAGCATTCAGCATGCCACATTACCAATTTGGGAATGTATCACTAGTAACCATCAACTACATAACCTCTAAGCTCGTACGTCCCAGAGAAGGGCGTTAAGCTAAGAGAATAAATTCTCCGCCACCGATAGAAATGTATTTGATAGAAACCAGCTTTACATCTCAAATTGTAACGTCAGACACACATCCATTCAAGTCCGTTCCGGGATCGAACGGAACCGAAGGCACTTCCAAAGAAGCCCTTGCAATCCAGATATTCACTAATCACGCCCGGAATCCACATCACAAAGTGTGATAAAATCTCTATATCAGGGATCAGCCGATGGAGAGACATTCAATGGTAATCCTTCAATTTTTGAAAATATCCGGTATTCAGCACCGTTCTTCAAATGCTATCCATTATGACGTATCACTATTCGGAATGGGATTTATGACCCAGAGGTCCCCTCTCGGCTAAACCGAATAACGAGCGTTTATTTTAAAATAAGTGTAGTATTCAAATTCAAGCAAATCACGACAAATACTCATTTAACAATAAATATTGATAGTCGGTTGTTTAACTATCAATAGATATGCACAACATCACCAGATTCCAAATAATTTCCCAAATTATTTATTTTCCAAAGATACCTTTACAAGATATATTTTTCCACACTTCAACCATTTGAAAACAATTTTTAAATCACTTTTCACCTTTACAACTTTTGAAATTTCAAATCATTTTCTTTACAGGGAAACACATCCAAATATTTATTCATTTTCACTAGAAATCTACAGATTTCAAATACTTTAAAATAATTTATAACGCTTATCCAAAATATATTGGGAAAACACATTGAAATAAAACTATTTTTCTTTAAACACTTTACTTAAAATATTAGTTATAAAAATATTATACCAATATTACATATAACTTAAGTCCAAACTAATTTTCAAAATAAAATTAGTAGATAGAGTATAACTATTTAAATAACTATTTTCTAAAACAATTATTGATTAAATCTTAGAAATAATCATTTCTATATCAACTTAATAAATCTTTACTTAAAGGATTCAAGACAATTGAAGAAGTTAATTTCTCCGAAGTATCCTTTTCAAAACAAATTCTAGAATTATATACATATATATGTATATATTTTTCCAAGTTATTCAGAAATTTTATTCGGCTTTTCAGGGAGAATACACTTTCATTTCAAAATGGTTCATTTAAACCAATTAAATAAATCCTTACCGATTTACTTTAAATTTATGTTCCAAATCCGTAAATTTATTTCCACACTTCAAAAATAAATCAATGTTTATTTTTAAACAAATTTCCCTTTCCTTTATAAATTCCATGGTGAATTCAAATTTCAAAATATCCACTGATATACGATTTTCAAATCGATTTCAAGTATTCACTTTCAACAACAATTCAATTTTTCAAATTGATTCCAAATTCTTTTCAAAACACCAAATAAATTTCCAAACGGATTTTCAAAAGATTTAAATTCAATCATCAAAAATCAATTCCCAAATGGATTTCAAATTTTTATTTCCTTTAAAAAATAAATTCCTTTTAAAGAAAACGAATTCTTTTATTTTTCAAACTCCTTAAAATCCGTATTTTGAATAAGTTCTTCAGCCTTTGAATAATATTACCAGAAATCCATTTATTAAAGCTTTTCCCATTTTTTTGAAATTTTATTCAATAAGATTAAAAATAAAACTTTATTATTTTAGAATTCTTTATTTTAAATTTATCCAATTCTCAAAAATAAATTTTAATATAAACTTTCAGCATAAATTTTCAAAAATCAAATTTTTATTTATTTCCGGTATCCAACGATACCAAAATTATATTCGGCTAAATTTTAGCCTTCAACGATTTTCAATTGCAAAGATAATCACGCAGAGATTATAAATAATTAACACACAATATCGAAACAAATTCAATTATTTGAGGAATCCAGTTGGATCCCTCCAACCTGTTCCCCTGCATCTACAGTTGTTAGCACAATACCAATCCTGTTTCATGACGGAATATCGTGGTACATGGGTTTATATAAAATATCATCCGCTATTATGCGGTGCAATAGGGTCTCATCCGCTATATAATGCGGGAAATCAACTCCAAGTACGTATATAATACCAATTCCACTTCAAGGTCGAATATCGCGGTATATATGTTTAATATAATAACCTCCGCTTAATATGTGGCATATAGGGTCTATTTCAATACAACAGATAGCAACCATCATTCAATCACACAATCAAGCAATTTTAAATTTAACTATTTAAAATTTAAATCGAAACAAATTCGATTGAGTGAGAAGTTCTCACCTTGCTTCCAATAACAGTTTCAACGTTTTATTCCGAATAAAATTAAACATGTGTTTAATTTTTACCCAAAATTCCACTAGCTCAAATAAACACCAATCCAGCTCCACTGCATAGTATTTATGAATACGAACCCAACGCAATTCGTTTCGTGCGAAACGGACCTCGTATGAAAAGGTTATGGTATTTTAAACATCGTACAAATTTAAAACATATATTAATTCACTATCATTATTTTATTTTTAACATAGTTCCAATCCAAGCCGTTGATTTCATCCTTCATCAGTCAGGGCCGTGCTCTTCTTTCTTCTCCCCATCAGGTTGAATACGCGCGAAGAACCCATATGGCCATCGTTCCCTCATCATTTTTCGCTCGACCATCGTTCGCTTATACGTCGATCAGCTTCCTCCATCACGAAGCGAAAGCCAAGCACCACCTTCACCATAAAGCATGTCGAACTTGGCCCCTTATTCCTTTTGAAAAACGTGCGCAAACGTTGAACGAACAGGAGCCATTTACTGTCGTTACTCTCCATGAATTTCGATCAAAACCATATGGATCGAAAGATCTCATTTAGCACTTCGATGTTGTAGTTGAATGATTTCGATGAAAGTGAGCGGATCATGAGATATTGAGGGGAGAACATTAGTGATTTTCGGCCATTGATGATAATGGTGGCGGCTGAAGCTTGAAACCCTAGGGTATAAGCAAAACAAAGAAAATGAGGTCCTTATATAGAAAATGGCCACACTATTCATCCGAAAATTTTCCGAACTCCAAATGAAGCGTGTCGACTAACATTTCTAGGGTTTTACCCGCGTTACGGACACAATTGGACATGTTTCGGAAGCTAATTTGATCATATGTGCGAGTTACGGAAATAAACGATCAAGTTTAAATTAAATCGGTTAAACTAATTTCTAAACGTTTTGGCTTGCCCCGGACAAACCGTAAATCCGATTGACACAAAATTTGAAATCTACCAATAATTTAACATTACGGATCCAATGAAACTGGTTTCGTCGAAATCCGAGACTGGTTGAAAAATGGCTATTTTTACTCGTCAATTAAATATTAAAATATTCAATTTCCACAAATTAACTTGTAATTAAATTTTAAAAGTTCTATAACATCATTATAACTCAAATATTATTTAATAAAACTTTACAAATCAATTTAAATCACTTTAAACCCAATTTCCAACTATTTCTGTAATTTTAAATATTAAATTATCGATTTAATTATCAAATTAAATCTAGATATTCGAAATATAATTTATTCAACTTACAAATTTTACTTGTTAATATTTAAAATCAATCAAATATAAGAATTTCAAATGACAGGAATTCTGGGTCGTTACAAACTTCCCTCTTAAAAGAATTTCGTCTCGAAATTGCCAAGTAAGAAAAAGTCTTGAAATCCATTAACTTTTCAAAACCATTTGTTCAAATTAAATTTCAAATTCATTTAAACATTTTAACTTTTCCAAAATCCATGGCTACACTTTTCTAATTCAATTCCTACATTTTCATTTCAATTTAGAAATTGACTTTTCGTTAACAAAAAATTTCCAAATATTTTCAAAAAATTTCTAACTCCCAAAATTTGCGGAAAATTTTGGTAGAGTCTCCCTCGTACGGAGGAACTTTTGCAATATCACAACAGATATAAATATATATACATCGACCCACACGGTCGAAAAACAGAAAAACAGTTCATATTTCCTATTTTTATTGCGTAGGCGTACCTTTTAAGCATTTTTAAAGCAAAGCGGTTATTTATTAGCATTTTAGTGTGACCAAATCCAGCCAACTACAGCCCCGGTACCTGTACTTACTCAATTTAAACATGTAAGTGACATAATTAGGAAATTCATTTACATTTCACTAATTTTGAATAGAAAACACATAATTTTCATAAGAAATGCAGTCAAAATAATTCCCATAAGCAATTTATATATGGTTTCGATGCAAATTTTAATTGCTTACAACCAATTCACATCAGTTCACTTTCAATTCAAATTCAATGACATAGTTTTCCATTTATTAATTCAATTTCATTAACACTTAATGAATTATATACAATCAACCAACAACAATCTAACAATCAATGTATATTCAATACAACCAAATTTATTAAATTTACATTCAACAATTCATATTCACTTTGTCTAACTTCAATTTGGTTTAACACTTTTAATTTCCATTTGGTTTGATATCTAATTGACCTTTCTTTCAATTATTCAATTTTTTCAACTTCATTAGCTTCTAATGAATTAACACTTACATTCATTATTCTATATCAATTATTTTTCATTCGGTTGATTAATATTCAATCCATTTATTAATTCGAATGCTAATTCATTTAACAAATAAGGTTGAATTTCATTTATATAACTCAAGTCCACATCCATTTAATTCACTTTATTATTATACTTCGATACCAAAACCAACTTCATTCAACATCACTTAAATTATATTCCATTTCAATAGCTTATCTAATCCAAATCAATTTATATAACCTTCGTTTAGTTAAATTTCAAATCATATGTTTTATTATGCCAACTCAAATTTATTTCAACTTTACCAAAGTAAAATCTTTATTATTTCATATTATAAGTCCAAAACTTGATTACTATATTCAACAATTACAACTTGGATTTTAAATTTTCAAATTTGTTTATCACAACAAAAATTCAATTTCCAATTTACTATGGTAGCAAATCCATTACATAGAAACTCGAAAATGATACTGATGATGCTGCAGTCATCACCCTTATTATTTTCCAGCAACAGTAGCGAATTCAGTGCTTAATATTCTTTTAAAATAATTTCCTTTTACTTATAACTCACATTTATAAGTCTTTTTCTTATAGAATTTCACTATTCCACTTCACTTACATAAGATTATTCCAAATTGATTTATCTTACTTAATAACATCTTTACTTTGAAAAAAACTTTCAAAATAGATGGGATTAAAAACTTTCAAATTCATAGTCCAAATTCATTTTTTATTTACAACTCATATTTATAACTATATTCATATAGTTTCACTTCTTATATATATATATAAGATTATCTCACAAATATAAATCACATTAATTATGATTCCATACTTTATAATTCATTTGCTATACTATTTATTCTTTTATAATATGTTTTATTTAACTTATTCAACCAGCTTTTATTAACCTGCATATATTCTTACATTTTCAACAACCAAACACTAAATTTATATACTCTTTAATAATTCTAAAAAATTATTCCTTTATATATAAAATATAATCAAGGTAAAATTATTTCATTACCCAACTTAAAATGATACTGTGTCGACTTGCCTCGTTTAAGTGTAGAAATCCCTGTCGATAATATGGCGTCCCACATACCGACCAGAATTCACAAACAGCTCAACGAATAAGCAAACACAATATAAAACATTTTTATATTCACTAACAAATACGTGCTCTTATCTATGATTTTACTCACACTCATTCTAGAGTACTATGACTCTATCTCTAATGAGTAACACCCATCAGAGCAAAGGCTGTCGCTTAACCAAATTATTCGATACCAAATTGTCAAGACCCGATTCTTCGACTTTCGAAAATGGACATTAATACGTCCATTATATCAACTGCCGAACAATCGAATGCCGAAAAACCGAACCCTTAGGATTAAAGAAGAAGAAAACGATAGAAGAAATAAGAAAGAAGGAGCAACAGAACAATATCAGAATCTCACAATCGCAGTGGAACAACGTATAATAGATAAATGAATAATCTTTAAATCAAAAGAACTGTACATTTTATACATTACATCATCAGAGTCAACTTACAACACAACAAAACTTGACAATTATATGAACTTGTACCTACAAGTGGATACATAGCGGAAAAGATAATATCATATACAAGTGATATGTTTCGTCGTCTAGCTCCAACTCCTGGTATCCACAGCAACTTTTTAATTCTAGAATGACCTGATAACCTGACTCCAGGCTGGCCGTGTGAAAAATAAATCACATTAATTATATATATATAAGATTATATCACAAATATAAATCACATTAATTATGATTCCATACTTTATAATTCATTTGCTATACTATTTATTCTTTGATAATATGTTTTATTTAACTTATTCAACCAACTTTTATTAACTTGCATATATTCTTACATTTTCAACAACCAAACAATCAATTTATATACACTTCAATAATTCTAAAAAATTATTCCTTTATATATAAAATATAATCAAGGTAAAATTATTTCATTTACCCAATTTAAAATGATACTATGTCAATTTGCCTCGTTTAAGTGTTTAGAAATCCCTATCGATAATATGGCGTCCCAACATACCTACCGGAATTCACAAACAGTTCAACGAATAAGCAAACACAATATAAAAAAAATTTATATTCATTAACAAATACGCGCTCATATCTGTGGTTTCACTCACACTCATTTTAGAGTACTACTGACTCTATCTCTAATGAGCAACACCCATCAGAGCCAAGGTTGTCGCTTAACCAAATGCTCCGATACCAAATTGTCAAGAACCGATTCTTCGACTTTCGAAAATCGACATTAATACGTCCACTGTATCAACTGCCGAACAATTGAATGCCGAAAAACCGAACCCTTAGGGTTAAAGAAGAAGAAAAAGATAGAAGAATTAAGAAAGAAGGAGCAACAGAACAATATCAGAATCTCACAATCGCAGCGGAACAGCATATAATAGATAAATGAATAATCTTTAAATCAAAAGAACTGTACATTTTATACATTACATCATCAGAGTCAACTTACAACACAACACAACTGGACAATTATATGAACTTGTCCTTACAAGTGGATACACAACGGAAAAGATAATATCATATAAAAATGATACGTTTCGTCGTCTAGCTCCAACTCCTGATTTCCACAACAACTTTTGAATTCCAGAATGACCTGATAACCTGACTCTAGGCTGGCCGTGTGAAAAATGATGGGCACCCAGAGTTTAGGAAGGGAACAATAAACTCCAGGTCAGTCATGGGACTGGTGTGAGATCTTAAACAGTTTATCTTTTAAAACAAACAATGAAATATTTTAAGATAGATCTGCAATGTTTTTAGAAAATGTAACTACCATAAGGCCTCCAGCCACACACGCCATGCAAACGCAGAATTGGAGGAGATTTCTTTTTATGATAGTCAAACATGCTTGGTACGTAGAAAAATTTCTTTGATATTATTACTATAAGTGCAAAGTGCAGGAAAATATTTCGAAAGTATAATATAAATCTTAGCCGACATACGACCATTATCGTACGCCTACTATAGCTACCATCTAAACAGTGGGACGCCACCATAAGTAAATGGCAGGTTATACAACTAAAACTGTACATGGCTCGTATTGTTTCTTTTGATTTTCCAACAAATGGTCAGGCTAAGGAACTTCCTATTGCCACATGGGAACGCCTCTAGCGGGACGCCCCGTGAACCTAACCGGATCTTTGCCAACACAAGTCCGGGTTACCTCTGCAAAAATAGGTTACTACTGACACGAGTATGCCATCCCTCGGTTGTAAACAACCTTTATCCGAGGATCCTCAATACCAACAACCACAAAATAATAAATTTGCAGCAACAACATAGGTTAAGTATCTGGGCTCCATACCATGATACCACCTCTATCCATAAGGAAATGAACATACCCTAAGGGGCGCTAACCCCTAAAACCTCGCTGCGTTCTTCCTGTTTCGACCAATCCGGGGTGTGAGGTCCGACGAAGTCTCGTCCACAAATCTATGCTTTTTACAAAATCCATGCTTCGATCAACAAATGATCAGCAGAACTCAGCATGCCACATTACCAATTTGGGAATGTATCACTAGTAACCATCAACTACATAACCTCTTAGCTCGTACGTCTTAGAGAAGGGTGTTAAGCTAAGAGAATAAATTCTCTGCCACCAACAGAAATATATTTGATAGAAACTGGCTTAACATCTCAAATTGTAACGTCAGACACACATCCATACAAGTCCGTTCCAGGATCGAACGACACCTAAGGCACTTCCAAAGAAGCCCTTGCAATTCGGATATTCACTAATCACGTCCGGAATCCCCATCACAAAGGGTGATAAAGTCTCTATATCGAGGATCAGCCGATGCAGAGACATTCGACGGTAATCCTTTCTTTTTCGAAAATATCCGGTCTTCAAATGCTATCGATTACGATGTATCACTATTCGGAATGGGATTTCTGACCCAAAGGTCCTCTCCCGGCTAAACCGAATAACGAGCGCTTATTTTAAAATTAGTGTAGCATTCAAATTCAAGAAAATCACAACAAACACCCATTTAAAGGTAAATATTGATAGTCGGTTATTTAGCTATCAATAGATATGCACAACATCACCAGATTCAAAATATTTTCCCAAATTATTTACTTTCCAAAGATATCTTTACAAGATATATTTTCCCGCACTTCAACCATTTGAAAACAAATTTCAAATCTATTTTCACCTTTACAACTTTTGGAAACAAATTTCAAATCATTTTCCTTACAGGGAAACACTTCGAAATATTTACTCATTTTCACTGGAAATCTGCCGAGTTCAAATACTTTAAAATAATTTATAACACTTATCCAAAATATACTGGGAAAACACTTTGAAATAAAACTATTTTTCTTTAAACACTTTACTTAAAATATTAGTTATTAAAATATTACACCAATATTACATATAACTTAAGCCCAAACTAATTTAAAAATAAAATTCGTAGATAGAGTATAACTATTTAAATAACTATTTTCTAAAACAATTATTGATTAAATCTTAGAAATAATCATTTCTATATCAACTTAATAAATCTTTACTTAAAGGATTCAAAACAATTCAAGAAATTAATTTCTCCAAAGTATCCTTTTCAAAACAAATTCTAGAACTATATACATATATGTGTATATATTTTTCAAAGTATTTCAGAAATTTTATTCGGCTTTCCAGGAAGAATACACCTTCATTTCAAAATGGTTCATTTAAACCAATTAAATAAATACTTACTGATTTACTTTAAATTTACGTTCCAAATCCGTAAATTAATTTCCACACTTCAAAAATAAATCAATGTTTATTTTTAAACAAATTTCCCTTTCCTTTATTAATTCCATGGTGAATTTAAATTTCCAAATATCCACTGATATACGATTTTCAAATCGATTTCAAATATTCACTTTCAACAACGATTCAATTTTTCAAATTGATTACAAATTCTTTTCAAAACACCAAACTAATTTCCAAATGGATTTTCAAAAGATTTAAATTCAATCATCAAAAATCAATTCCCAAATGGATTTCAAATTTTTATTTCCTTTTAAAAATAAATTCCTTTTAAAGAAAACGAATTCTTTTATTTTTCAAACTCTTTAAATCCATGTTTTGAATAAATTCTTCAACCTTTGAATAATATTACCTGAAATACGTTTATTAAAGCTTTTCCCATATTTTGAAATTTTATTCAATAAGATTAAAAATAAAACTTTATTATTTTATAATTCCTTCTTTTAAATTTATCCAATTCTCAATAATAAATTTTAATATAAACTTTCAGCCTAAATTTTCAGAATTAAATTTTTATTTATTTCTGGTATCCAACAATACCAAAATTATATTCGACTAAATTCTAGCCCTCAACGATTTCAATCAAAAAGATTATCACACAGTGATTATAAATAATTAACACGCAATATTGAAACAAATTCAATTATTTGAGGAATCCATTTGGATCCCTCCAACCTGTTTCCCTGCATCCACAGATGTTACAACAATACCAATCCCGTTTCAAGACAGAATATCACGGTACATGGGTTTAGATGAAATATCATTCGCTATTATGCGGCGCAATAGGGTCTCACCCGCTATATAATGCGTGAAATCAACTCCAAGTATATATATAATACCAATTCCACTTCAAGGTGGAATATCGCGGTATATGGGTTTAATATAATAACCTCCGCTTAATATGCGACGTATAGGGTCTATTTCAATACAACAGATAGCAACCATCATTCAATCACACAATCAAGAATTTTTAAATTTAACTATTTAAAATTCAAATCGAAACAAATTCGATTGAGGGAGAAGTTCTCACCTTGCTTCCAATAATAGTTTTAGCGTTTATTCCGAATAAAATTAAACACGCATTCAATTTTCACCCAAAATTCCACTAGCTTAAATAAATCCCAATCCATCTCCACTACGTAGTATTCGAATACGAACCCAACGCAATTCGTATCGTGCGAAACGGACCTCGTATGAAAAAGATATGGTATTTTAAACATTGTACAAATTCAAAATATATATTAATTCACTATTATTATTTTATTTTTAACCTAGTTCCAATCCAAGCCGTTGATTTCATCCTTCATCAATCAGGGTCGTGCCCTTCTTTCTTCTCCCTATCTGGTTGAATACACACAAAGAACCCATATGGCCGCCGTTCCCTCATCATTTTTCGCTCGACCATCGTTCGCTTATACGTCGATCAGCTACCTCCACCACGATGCGAAAGCCGAGCACCACCTTCACCATAAAACATGTCGAACTCGGCCCCATATTCCTCTTGAAAAACATGTGTGAACGTTGAACGAACACAAGCCATTTGTTGTCGATACTCTCAATGAATTTCGATCAAAACCGTATGGATCGAAAGATCTCGTCTAGCACTTCGATGTTGTAGTTGAATGATTTCGATGAAAGTGAGCAGATCATGAGATATTGAGGGGAGAACATTAGTGATTTTAGGCCATTGATGATAATGGTGGGGGCTGAAGATTGAAACCCTAGGGTTTGAGCAAAACAAAGAAAATGAGGTCCTTATATAGAAAATTGCCAAAACACTATTCATCCGAAAATTTTCCAGACCCCGAACGAAGCGTGCCGACTGACGTTTTTAGGGTTTTACCCACATTCCGGACACAATGGGACATGTTTCGGAAGATAATTTGATCATATGTGCGAGTTACGGGAATAAACGATCAAATTTAAATTAAATCGGTTAAACTAATTTCTATACGTTTTGGCTTGCCTCGGAAAAAACGTAGATCCGATTGACACGAAATTTGAAATCATACAATAATTTAACATTACGGATCCAATGAAATTGGTTTCGCCGAAATGCGAGACTGTTTGAAAAATGGCTATTCTTACTCGTCAATTAAATATTAAAATATTCAATTTCCACAAATTAACTTTTAATTAAATTTTAAAAGTTCTATAACGTCATTCTAACTTCAATATGATTTAATACAACTTTACAAATAAATTCTAATCACTTTAAACCCAATTTCCAATTATTTCTGTAATTTCAAATATTAAATTATCGATTTAATGATCTAATTAAATCTAGATATTCGAAATATAATTTATTCGACTTGCAAATTTTACTTGTTAATATTTAAAATCAATTAAATATACGAATTTCAAATGACAGGAATTCTGGGTCGTTACACGTACTATACCAAAATTTTGAAAACCAAGTTCTCATATATATAAACAAAGTATATACACATGTACCCTACTATGATTATACCCAAAAGAAAAATATATATTAATATTAGCTGATATATATATAAACTTGTATATATTGTAACTACATATCCTAAAAGTAAACTGAAACTATTATATATATTAACAACCTATGCAGACCATAAACAAGAATAAAGCATGTTTACAGGTGAACCAAAATTGCATGCAAACCAAACATAGGCAGATTATACATATCCACTACAAGTCTATATGCATCTAACATATTTATGAACATATATAAGTGTCTATATAGCACGTAATTCAACTATATAAACTGACATAAGATAAATTTTCCTATTTTACCTATGTAATTAACAAGTTCAAAGATTTATAAGACTAGTATCTGGAAACTGACATAATAAACTAATATATATATATATATATAAATTTTGTACACTTATATGCAAGTTTTAACACATCATTTGAGCACTGCACGTCACTTGTATTATATACTGATTTTATCACTTAATATACTTAGATTTATAGATATTGTTATCCCGCTTTTTGGCAAAGCCGTGATACCAAAAGATCGATCGAAAAAAAAGGATAGCTCGTCTCCGGGATTGATCATACTTAGCTTCACTATGGATATCACCGAATTTTGTCCAAGTCCAGATTGAGCTACAGTTGATAGGACATGACAAGAAAAGTCATAAAAGTCAGCATCTCAAATTTCAAGTCAATCCGAGTTCATAAGCTCAAGTTGTGATCAATTCAAGTTGGAGAAAATGACCCTAAGTTCGAATCCATCAGAAGATCACGAGTTCGAATCCATCAGTTACCTCTTACTTCGAATCCATGGGATCACTCCACTTCGCCTCCATCAGAGCATATGAGTTCGAATCCATCAGATGGCCAAGCTTCGTATCCATCCCAATGGTCGTCCTTCGAATCCATCAAACGAACTCCACCTCGAATCCCTCAAGGCGAGACGCTTCGAACCTATGCAGTTGATTCACTTCGAATCCACCGTGTTGAGGAAGCTTCGTATCGATCAGCTATGGGATACCTCGAACGATTCGAATGAGCATCTCCTCGAAACCATTCCCTCGAATCCACTAAGTAGAAGCGTCAAAAACCATGGATTCGACCCATTAACTCGAAAAAAAAGCAGGATCAACCCGAGAAGCGCGCGCCACGTCACCATTCGCACGCGCAAGCCATCGATTCGACCCTAATCGATTCGAAGGGTATCGATTCGAACGAGACGCATCAACCGAAAGTGCAACCTTGAATCGATCATAACTCGAGACCTACAAGTCCAAATGCTATGAAATTTTCACAGGAGCTTGCATACATGTTGAAGAATGTCCACACCAAATTTCACCTCGATTGGACACTTTTTTGATCGACTCGAACAAGAGTTCGAATCGATCCCAAAGTGGGCCCGGATTTCCTAAGGCCAGGCGTGTGGGCCCCCCTCACATGCCAGAAGCGGTCTCCCTGAATTTTAGGCGAAATATTAGCCTCCTACACCTATAAATAGAGCCCCTGATCATTCGGAAAGGGGATCGGAGAATTCTTAGAGAAAAAGCACGCCCGGACGCTGCCAGAATCACTCTATATCGTTTTCACTACTGCTGATTTTGAATTTAAGCCTATTATCTACTGTACTTCGCTCTATAACACTTGTAATCTTCAAGTATTAAGCAATAAAGTGATAAAACCTCATAGTGGACATAGGCAAGTCGCCGAACCACTCTAAATTATTGTCTTCCGTGCAATTTCCTTTTCTGTGACTTGAAGTTTTTGTTAGATAATCCTCATTTTCAATTTGATTTCTTCATTTATTATCACTTCAAAAACTTCCGAAGGGTGTTGCCTAATTTTGGTGCAAACACTTTGGTGCTTTCACTGGGAAAACCCAAGTTTTTTTCCTGCTCATTGGATCTGTCATCGATACCGAATTGAATAAATCTAAGAGAGAGATCCAGATTACAATTTCAGACTCCTTCCATACTATTCAGATTTACCAAAATCTAGGAAAGGATTCTACACCTCAAGATGGTTAGAACAAGAACCACTTCTACCGCTGTTGGTCAAGAAGGCCGGGATAGAAAAAATCACGCACAATTACCTCCACCGAATCAAGATGATACCGGGCATTCAGATCCGTCGGGTCCGGTCACTCGACAAGAGTTCCAGACATTACTCCAGGAACTAACCCAAAGTCAGCAACAGCTGACCGAACAATTGCGCGCCAATGTTGAGTTGACTAATCAATTAAATCGCCAAAGGCGTAGAAGATCCAGAAGGGACCACGTCCCTCATTCTTCCACTGAAAGCTCTGCCTCCTCTGATTACAACGGCAGATCTACCCGTCCCAGGCTAGACGGAAGCCATGCGCATACTGCTCGTCACCAACAAGCATTAACTGTGGGGAAGATAAGAGTTGGCCCTTCTACCAGCTTTCATACGGGACCCTCCTCCCGAGGAGGCACTGCTCCACAACATACTACGGATAACCAAGCCACAGCCACCGCAGTTGACATAGGAGTTGATGCCCGAAATCACTCCAATCAGAACTACCACCAGCAGGAACATACTCCAGGACCATATGTCCCAGAAGACATCGAGCCAAGGAGGCGAGACATGGATCGTCGACAGCGCCCGATCCTACCTCGCACTGTGGAACCCGACCATACTTTGGCTCGCCACCCTTCGAATATAGCAACACCTGACCTCTCAGCTATGGTACGCCAAATGATCCATGAAAATCAGGGCTTAACAAATGACGATTAGGGTATCTCCTGAAGTCATACTCCGTTCACTGATGACATATTATATGCCGAACCTCCTCGGCGATTCTGGATGCCGACCCTCCCCATGTATAAAGGAAGTTCCGACCCTAACCAACATATTCTGAAATACGAATGGTCGATGACTGCTGCAAGAGCTAATGATGCAGTAAAATGTCGTAGTTTTCCCATTTCTTTAGGATGAATTGCGACGATGTGGTTTACACGATCACCACCACGATCTATCTCTTCATTTGACCAATTGGCTACTAAATTTGTTGAACAGTTCTGTATGCACATTGCCAGGCCTAAAGACGTAAATACCTTATCTAGTGTCACTCAAGCTCCAGGAGAGACACTCAGGCGATATTTGGAAAGATTCAATGCCGCTTGTGCAGAGATCACTAACCCCAATGATAATTCAATCTTGATGGCCTTGACTAAGGGGATTGACCCCGACTCTGAATTTGAAAATTGGCTAGCTGGGAAACCTCCCGGATCGTTGGATCGTTTCTACTCCAAAGCCGCCCAATTCTTAAAGCGTGAGGATGCGAGACAATCTAGGAAGCAGGACGATGCGAGACCCAACAATGAAGGAATTCAAAGCATTGTGGCAGTTAAACAGTCAGGGGAGAGCTCTGGAAAAGTACAATTGAATATTCAAAATAAGCAAACCCAGCAAGGAACGGCGATAATAGAAATAAGAAGCAAGATCAGAATCGTGGCGCGCGGCGTAGGGCACAAATGTTTAAAAGCTATACACCACTAAATACGTCACTGGAAAACGTGTATCTACAAACTTGTAATGCGATGCAGTATAAGAAGCCGACTCTGAAGTCGTCGTCGGAGAGACAGATTCAAACGGGGAAGTTATGTAGATTCCACGAAAGTTACGGACACAATACCAATGGTTGCAGGCATTTGCAAGATCTTATTGAAAAATTGATCCGGGAAAGGAAGTTAGATCATTTCGTGCGGGCACCACAGGCTGGTGGTGTAGGCCCGTCATACCAAAATCGTGTCCAAAACCAAGAGAAACAGGAGGAGCCCGCTCGTACAGGCGGGAGATTGGTCATAAATACAGTTAGTGGTAGTCCTCATCCAGCGGACCGAAGCTGGAGGGAAATGGAATCATACGCCGATTCGATCGGGCATGTGAATTTCGAGAGTTGCAGTACACTTGATGAAGGGGCCCCGGCCAAACAGCAGAGGACGATGGCAGATGACATCGTATTTAGAAACTGAGATGCTGATAAGGTCGAAGCCCCAACTATAGACCCACTAGTCATATCTGCCCAGGTTGGTCCTTCTTGGATGAAGAGGATCCGGGGGGACAGTGGGAGTTCAGTAAATATCTTGTTTAAGAGAGCATATGATCAAATGAAGATGGAAGCCAAAGATTTAAAGCCTTGTCAATCTAGAATCCATGGCTTCGATGGAAGTGCTAATATACCCACTGGGGTGGTGGAGTTGCCAGTGGAGTTGGGAGTTGGAGAACGCCGAAGAGTCCGAATGTTACAATTTGTTGTCCTAGATATCCACTCTCCATACAATGCTTTTTTGGGTCGACCGGCCCTTGCCGAATTCAGGGCAGCAATTGCCCCATGGTGCTTAACTTTGAAATTCCCCACTGATCGCGGGATTGGGGTCATTCAAGAAGATCAAGCTGCTGGGAGAGCCTGCTATGTTGCCGAACTGCGAGAAGCGCAGAGAAAGGAGAAAGGAAAGGGCGTGGAGGAATCTCTCTGCGTCCGTTTCGCCGATGATTGACAATTAGTGCCTGGGCCTCGGCCCGGGCACCATGACCAATTCCAGAAGGATCTAAACCCTAGAGACACTGAAGATAATGATGAACTGAATTTGGCACTCTTAGTCACTGAACAAAGGAGAGCAAAAGTAATCAGTCCAGTAAATTCTCTCAAAAAATCGATACTTTAAGACATGGGGGAAATAATCAAAGTACCTTCCTTACCTTGCCTTGGAGCTTGAACAGGATCGGAGACGGCAGTCTTACCAGAAGATAACCACGGTTGGTCCGGATTGTAAGCAGGAATGACTTGTGTGTCAACTGCGGCGACAACTTCGGACGAAGTCGGCATAGGAACTTCGATATTCTCACTATGATGCGCGACACCCGAACCTTCGCCGATCTCCATTTGATGGATGCCAAGTTTTTCTTTCTCGACAGAAATTATCGCCTTATGAAGAGTTCTCCTCTCTTCCTCGCTAAGAAGACGTGACTCGAGCTCAAACTCATCTAATACTCCATCCGGGCAATACATCCTCCTGTTCTCCACTAATTTTTTCCAGGCACTTTAGAGAAGCATAGAGTAATCTCCTAGCCAGGCGAGATTTCTGTGCTCTAACACGTTGGCATTATACGTATCTAGGAGTTCGTCAAATTCGGCCACCATCTTGAACCTCTTTGCCTGGACTTTCTCCTCTACTTCCGTTTCAACCTCTTTAACCCTTGCGACTGCTGCAACGCGCTCAGCCCGAAGAGACACAGCTTGCTCACACGCTTCTTGTGCGGCCGTATTAGCATCGTCTTTTTCCTTGTTTATATCAGCAAACTTAGCCTTTAATTCCTCTAGTTCTTTAACTGCCGCCTCCCGCTCGGCCTCAACATTTTTGTATCGGTGGCCTAAGTCTTCTACTAAAGCGCAATGTGCTTGTTGCATCTTTGCCATCTCAACTAATGTCTCATCAACCTTTTTTAGCGATTCAACTTCGGCCTTACGGGAGGACTCCGCCTCAGATTGAAGTATATCGACAATACGGTTCTTCTGAGCCAAGTCGGGATCCAGTTTCTCAATAATTTTGGCCCGATCAAAGGCTACTTTTGAAGCTTTAACAGCCGCCTTATACCATTCTTTGTACTGAGCGTAGAAATCGCGGGTATAGCTAAGTGCTGTGGTCACGGCGTCTTCGGGAATTCTTTTAAGATTAGGAGGAAAAATACAAGCGTCGAAGCAAATTTCTGGGAAGTCCTTCTTCAATTGAGCAAGTCTGATAGCCCCTTCACCGGATGGTTCAATAGGGGCCTTCTCCGCAGCCGTGGTCATAACAACCTCAGTTCTAGAGCGATGTGACTCAAGCCTCAAAAACTGTGAAGACGACTCCTATCGCAGAGGTTCGGATACCTGAATATGGCTTCGGGGTGGCAGAGGAGAACGAGAAGGGGAGCGGTATCCCCGGTCTCTATCCGAACGCTCCTGACTAGAGTAACTACGTGGATGATCCCTTGCATAATATTCCTGGCCGTGATACCTCCATTCGCGATCGCAATCGGAGTCCCCACGTCGAGATTCATAATAAGACGAAGGATAATGCACTCTTCGGAGTTTGTCTAGTGTAGATTGACGGCCAGACATAGCACCTGAAAAAGAGAAGCAATTCAGTTAAATACCAGGCGAAAGCAATACGATCTGTGCGGAAGTCGTGTAGTGTTATGAACGTGTATGAAAATGTGCAAAACCTCCGACCGACCAAAAGTGTCGACTGCACTAACGGGTAAAGGCTCGCTTATTTCTAATGCCTCCCGGAGTTCATCCAACCCGGACTCGTGGTGGAGAGATACGTATTCCGGGATAGGGATGTCATCCAGTCCTATAAAAGCGTTTCCTGATTGACAAGGAGCAGCGTCAGAGATAGTGGTTCCGGGGATCAAACGAGATACGACTACAGACTTCCGTCTCTTAAATTTAGGGACAACAGCCTTGCCTTTCCGCTTCTCTTCTATTCGGGAAAGGTCAGCCGCTAGCTCGGTATCAGTGGGCGTCCTCTCATCGTCGCTCATTTCTCTTATTACTATGCCGGGTTTTCTTTTCACCGTTTTCTTCTTTGTCTTCGAAGCCGGTTTCGCCAACCCCTCGATAATAATGCTCTGGTTCATCTCAATTAAACCCAGTGTCCTTAAGTTATCGTCAGTTAACACCGAGTCGATGTGCCGCAAATCACTCGGGACCTCTTGTAATCTTCGGACAACGCCTTTGTAATATCCACCGTCAGGCCTTGAGATGATAGCTGCAAGAAGAACACCTGATATTAGTACAAGTATTGATAACGACTGTTTAAAGAAGGCTTATGCAATTTGCGACACTTACGTCTAGACAGCCATCGCCTAGAAAACCCTGGGGGGCATCGAACAAAAAACCATTCATTTTTAAAATAACTGAGTCTGGTCCAGGATCCCGTCACGATCTGGTAGTTTCTAACTGCTTCCAAAAAGGTGAAAGATGGGCTATCACCCCTGCTCTTGAAGTTAAATATGCGTCTAATCTCGGTTGGCCTTGGCGGACGAAAGAGATGATCCATAAATAGTACAAAAACACTGTTTAGCAGTGCGTGTCCGTTGGGATGAAGTTGTGAGGGGGCGATTCCAATGAACGATAACATCTCCCTGATATATTGGTTAAATGGAGGGAGAGTTCCAGCGGCACGGGCCTGACGGTAGAAAGCAGTATACCCCTCGGGCGGGTTGTGAGGTCTGTCATCAACGCCCGGTAGCAAAACGTCGTCCGGGGATAAGTTATGTTTCAAGCAGATCCGGCCCAGTAAGGCTTCAGAAATACTGGATGAAACGGAGTCGATAGGATCCTCGATAAATATGGCATCCGGCACTTCGTCCGGAGCCGGACCAACTACTTCGGGAGGAATGTCAGGGATTTCAAGTATTTCTGGAGGAGGCGAACTCTGTACTTCTTGTTGTTGAGAGCTCGAAGATTCCATAACCAACTAACTCATCAGAAAGAAACATTAAGCACAAAGAAAACACGTTCGTTCCCAGTGTAAAGTGTGTGCGGTGCAGTGCAGTGTTGTGCATTACTTAGAACGATTCTATAGAGTTAGAGAAAATTTGCGTACGACGGGATGTACGAACGACAAAACTCTGAAAATCAAGACCGAAAATGACCGTCATCACTGACCGTCACATCCTCGTCATCAAGATGTTACCGACCAATTCAAGCACAAGTCCGTTATATTTTGGTTAAGCCACAGTTCCATCGACGAGCTTCAAGAGATAGTCAAATATGCAGCCCTATAGTCAAGTTCAATTATGCAAGGCAGAAGCTCGCCGGAATCAAGTATTCAAGTGTGCTAAGATTCAGCTTGAAATTAGTCATAGTTTAAGTGTTGGAGCAAGTCAGGGACAATGTTTTTTCGCATCAAGTGGGGTCGAATCGATCGCTTCGTATCGATGCAGCTCGACTCGATAAGCTTTGCATCGATCAAGGCTGGCCCGGCACGTCTTCGCATCGATGGACCTTAGATCGATGTTATTTGTATCGACCAAAGTCCTTCGAATCCATAGGGAAAATGTTCGAATCAATCAAAAATAAGAGCCTCGAATCGACCAAGTTTAAGGTCTTCGAGTCGATCGGTCTATGTGTTCGAATCGACCACACGTTACAATGGACTGATACGAACTCCAACTGCCTTCAATCGATTCGAACCACTTCACCCCACAAACAATCGATACGAAGTCGTGCGTCAAGATCGACTCGAACTATCCCACCCTGAATCGATACGAAGCAAAAAAGTAATCAGAATCTCGTTCTTCTCCAAGAAACATCAACACTTTGCCACGATCCATCCCTCGATTCGATCAATTCCGCTCAGATCTCACAATCCCTCGGAATTGATCTCAAAAGAATTCAAGAATGATGGCAATTCCAATTTTATCGTTCTCGGCTTGGCCTTATCCATTAGTTAGCTGATTTGTTTTGATTATTATCGAAGGATTGAAGGCAAGATCGATTCGAAAGAGTGTCTTTCTCGAGCCTAGGGGATCGATGCGAAGAGGAAGGCAGAGTAACAGTAAAAAGTAAAAAGTGAAAGTGAGCTAAGCCCCGCATATTTATATGGATCCAAGGGGGGAAGAGAGACGCTTCGCCTCCCGGTTGACCTGACCCATTGTAACCGGTCAAATACCAATCGATTCGAACGACCACGTTCGAATCCATCACACTTCGAACCCCTCAAAGATTCGAATCCATCAAGACAGCATTGATGCGAGGCTTCATCGACATGAAGTGATTTGACGAAAGCTGAATTAAAGCCGAAAAATCCTATCGATTCGAAGTGCCAATTTCGTGATCATCGACCCTAGCGATTCAAAGATTGTCGATTCGAACGGTCATTTCGAATCCATCAGAAACCATAGATAAGAATGAACGCATCGCTTCGATATGAAAAAATTACTTGTCAACCCTCTATATCAGTTCAGGAGAGGATCGATACGAATGGACTTTTCAAAATAACCATCAAGCGTGTCTCAACTCAAATTCCCAAATCGGTTCAGGAGAGAATCGATACGAAATTCAATATTAGACAAAACCGACAACAACTCTTGGACACACGACGTTGACAAGGGTCAAAATAACATATGTGCATATATGTCGGACTAACATTCAATTTTATACATTCACAGGGATCGAATACTCATCTGGTTACGATTACAACAACCAGCGGCTAGGCACTATCCTGCAGAAATCAATCATATCAAAGCAAGGTTACAACCTTCGACCAAAGAGCAATGATTGCTAAGAGAGAAATCGCAGCTTTTCAAAGCACGTCATGTTCCACAAGACGTACTTTGGGGGGCAAATGTTATCCCGCTTTTTGGCAAAGCCGTGATACCAAAAGATCGATCGAAAACAAAGGAAAGCTCGTCTCCGGGATTGATCATACTTAGCTTCACTATGGATACCATCGAATTTAGTCCGAGTCCAGATTGAGCTACAGTTGATAGGACATGACAAGTAAAAGTCAGCATCTCAAATTTCAAGTCAATCCGAGTTCATACGCTCAAGTTGTGATCAATTCAAGTTGGAGGTAATAACCCTAAGTTCGAATCCATCAGAAGATCACGAGTTCGAATCCATCAGCTACCTCTTACTTCGACTCCATGGGATCACTCCACTTTGCCTCCATCAGAGCATATGAGTTCGAATCTATCAGATGGCCAAGCTTCGTATCCATCCCAATGGCCGTCCTTCGAATCCATCAAACGAACTCCACCTCGAATCCCTCAAGGCGAGACGCTTCAAACCCATGCAGTTGATTCACTTCGAATCCACCGTGTTGAGGAAGCTTCGTATCGATCAGCTATGGGATACCTCGAACAATTCGAACGAGCATCTCCTCGAATCCATTCCCTTAAATCCACTAAGTAGAAGCGTCAAAAACCATGGATTCGACCCAGTAAACTCGGAGAAAAAGCAGGATCAACCAGAGAAGCGCGCGCAACATCACCATTCGCACGCGCAAGCCATCGATTCGACCCTAATCGATTCGAAGGGTATCGATTCAAACGAGACGCATCAACCGAAAGTGCAACCTTGAATCGATCATAACTCGAGATCTACAAGTCCAAATGCTATGCAATTTTCACAGGAGCTTGCATACATGTTGAAGAATGTCCACACCAAATTTCACCTCGATTGGACACTTTTTTGATCGACTCGAACTAGAGTTCGAATCGATCCCAAAGTGGGCCCGGATTTCCTGAGGCCAGGCGTGTGGGCCCCCTCACGTGCCAGAAGCGGTCTCGCCGAATTTTAGGAGAAATATCAGCCTCCTACACCTATAAATAGAGCCCTTGGTCATTCGGAAAGGGGATCGGAGAATTCTTAGAGAAAAAGCACGCCCAGAATCACTCTATATCGTTTTCACTGCTGCTGATTTTGAATTTAAGCCTATTATCTACTGTACTTCGCTCTAGAACACTTGTAATCTTCAAGTATTAAGAAATAAAGTATAAAACTTCATAGTGGACGTCGGCAAGTCGCCGAACCACTCTAAATTATTGTCTTCCGTGCAATTTATTTTCTGTGACTTGAAGTTTTTGTTAGATAATCCTCATTTTCAATTTGATTTCTTCATTTATTATCTCTTCAAAAACTTCCGAAGGGTGTTGCCCAATTTTGGTGCAAACAGATATACTAACATATGACTAGCCTATTAAAACACACATATATATATATATATGTATGTGACATATTTTTTAGAATTTTAAAAGACTAACAGCTAATATAAATTATGTAAATTAATACACATTTACAACATATGTACAACTGACCACATATAAAGCTAATAACAAAATACCTACCATGTTAAACTATAAAAATCATATATGTGAACTAATTCAGACCATATGAACCTATAAAGACTATGCACCTCATCTTTCTATGAATAAATGCACGTACGGAAGTTAATAAAGCAACTCTAACTTAAATTTAACGTGTAACATACAATATTTCACTCCACTGAATATACCACTTGTGTAACATTATACTAATATATCGCAAACCCAAAAATATATAACTACATCAACTAATACTTAAATAAAACATACGAGGCACCAAACTCATGTTGCAAATGAGTAGTTACTGGCCGATGCCAGTCAGGACGAGGTGGAAGCAAAAAAGAAGGCAGATGGAGGGAGCATGCGATGCTCAGGGTCCGCAGGTGCTCTGGTTGGGCGAATGGAAGCAACGCAGGGAGGGGCGAACGCCTAAGGGATGAGGTCTGGAGATGGTGACGTGTATGCGGAGGGAAACCACGGCGGCCAAGGCCGGTTGTTGGTGCCGACGTGATGGGGTCGGAGAAGATAAATGGGTTGTGTTGGATGTGGAGCCTGGCTTCGGTCGTCAGGAGAGGACATTGAAGTGGGTGGTGGATTGAAGGTACTGGGTGATAATAGGTTGGTATACATGCCTTCATGCATATAAATATTTTTTTTGTTTTGAAGCAGATAACTAGCGAAAATTTAGAAGAAGGAGCGGCTCTCGAAAATATATAGCAAACGACATGAGAAGGGAATTCGAACAGTAAGACGAGGACAGTGAATGTTCAGAGGTAAAGCAAAATATATGTATATAAAGCTATAGTATTAATTAGTATATTTCAAACGGTACAAAATTGAGTGGGACGTGGGTTAGAGAGCTATATAAAATGTAGAAAATTTCAATGGTCACAATCTTAGATTTAGCTGAAAAGTTATTAGAGAAAATTATTGTTGCATGGCCGTCACGGTATGATTTGAAACACAAAAGAAAACAAATGGTCACGGATCTGTCACCGGTTATCCGTTTTGTGAATTCCGCGGTGTACCGAACTTCAAAATACAGAAATAAATATAACACAGAGATTAGCACGACGAGACAATCAAAATGCTATACAAATATCAATGGTACAATTGAATTATAAAAATTCGAATTTTCTACTGGTGGAAAATGCAGTAAAAACACAGAAAAATAAGATCGACGGAGCTATAAAAGTCCGAGTTTGGAAAAACGAAAAATGGCGTCTCAATCAGAAGAGGATTGCGAATTTTTCTATTGAAAAATATTCAGGTTTGGAAATAAATTTATTATCATCAAATTCTAACTGATTTAAATTGAAATAATTATGCACAATAAAATAAAATTCGATATTATGCGATGAAAATTTACCGGTTGCTATGTTAAAATAGACGTATTCCAAGTATGAAATTTTATTTCAAAATATTATTATTTAAAATTTCTCAAAAATTCAATTAAAAACGTTAATAAAACCATTAAAAATTATTAAAATTTTACGGTTCGTTACACTCCCCACACTCAAAACTTTTGTCTCCGAAAAGGAAGGAGGTATAAGAATAGAACAACCAGAAATAAAAGTCGACTGAAAGTTAAAATTAACAACTTATTTGAAACTATATAAATTTTCCCCGAAATATTCATACTTTTCAAAACCCACCTGTAAAATTTCCTTCTTCATCTACAAATATCATTCATATATTCAAATAACACCTTTATAAATATATGAAAACTATTTGAAAACAATTATTTACATCATTACTTATATATACAAAGAAGCTATTGAAAACATTAATCCATGATTCATAAGTTCATAATTTTATCTTAAGATACTTTTCAAATATTATTAATAAATCAATAATCATTTACTTTAAATATGTTTTATTTAATTAATAAATTTTAAAGTATTTATAACACTAAAATTTTCTATTAAACAATGTAGTATATAAATAAACAATATAAAAACATGATATAGTCAATAAGGAAAAGAAGGTAGATTCGGAAAAACAGAATATAGGTGAATAAATAAACTGAGCAGATAAGGTAGATTCAAAAGAATAGTTTCGGGCATAATACTTAATTCAATACAACATTTATTTGTTAGATATACCTTTATAATAAAATACCTATATATCAAACAAATTTTCTTTCGAAAATACTTTTATAACTCGATGTTTCAATAAGTTTATTCTCGTTCTTGCAGACTCTGGCCATGCGTTGATTAGGCATAAAGCTAGAATTCTTCAAGTACTTAGTAGACCTGTTTCAACACCCAGTGAAAATACTTTAAAAACCTCAAAACCGATATGGAAATTACAATCCAAGTAAATCATCTTGAATGCAGGATACATAACAATGGTTACACCAGGATCCCCTAGGAATATCCATATCCTTTAAGCAATCGATGTCTTGCAAATTTCGCCATGATAACCAAAACTGTGGACCGCAGGATACATAACAATGGTTACGCCTGGATCCCCAAGGAAACATCCATACCCTTTAAGCAATCTCTGCCTTGTGGATTTCGTCACCACAATAAACTGTAGACCGCAGGATACATAATAATGGTTACGCCTGGATCCCCCAGGAAACATCCACACCCTTTAAGCAATCTCTGCCTTGCGGATTTCGCCACCACAACAAACTGTAGACCAGGATACATAATAATGGTTATGCATGGATCCCCCAAGAAACATCCATATCCTTAGGCAATCTCTGCCTTGTGGATTACGCTACAAAAAAAAGGACCACGGGTTACGCCATGGTAGGACGCTCGAGTATCACATTCGGAAAACCAAAATCAGGGAGAATAATATCGATAGAATGAATCCACAATGTGGCCATAAAGCGGATATCAAGCGGAAGGCACTTTCCATATCATTACTTCGAAAATATATATCATATAGTACCTTTCAAATCCATTTCAAATATTATACTTATACAAAGTCCATCATATATAAGATTTCATTTTCAAATCGAATACTTTCCAAAATCAATAGTATATCAAATCACACTATTTAGACTTCGATTATATAAGATTTTGCCTTTCAAATTGAGTACCTTTCCAAATCAATAGTTTTAAAACCAACTTCATACTTATACAAATCAATTTTATATAAGTTCGATAACTCCCAAATCAAGTATTTAATAAAACAAGGTTCTCAATCTCAAGTCGTTTCAATATCAGTTCAGATTCAAAATCATATATGATTTCACCAAATGATTTCTTCCAAATTAAATATATTCAGTTTCAAAGTTTCTCAAAACAATAGGTTTAGAAAATAATCCAAGTTTCCAACTTGACAAAATGTAGGTTAAACAAATTCATTTCCAAAACCATCATATAAATACAGGGTTTTACTATCCAATCTATTTTCAAAACCAATACTTTTCTCAAAATCAATTATACCCAAAATGATTTCCAAGTTTGTAACTATCCCTTTAAAACCTTTAAAATATATTTTTTTTCTATTTGAAAGATCCAATTTACCCTTCTAAAAATCGTTATTCAATATATATATGTATATACAGTTTATAAAAGATGTTCCAAAGTCAAAACTTTTAGAACTAAAATTTTATTCGAACCATTTCAAACAAAATTTCAAATTAGTATAATTCAAAATAGTCTTATCCATTGACTTAACAAAACAATTCCAAACTCATTTATTTAATCGAATGATTTATACTTTTCGGAATTACTTAGCTTTGAAATTTTAAACCTCGATTTGGAAGTGCTCAAACATTCAAAATAGTCGAAGAAATCAAATTTCCAATTTAAGAGTTGGAAATAAATCACAAATCAGTAAATCAATTTCAATATATAGAGTTACATCCGAAACTCGAGGGCTGAACACCGGCTCACTTCAAATCGTCTTAAATATATATACATATATCTTTCGAAATTTTAATATCAAATCATACTTCGCAAATTGAAATCAAAATTGGTTTCACTAATCACTCGCAGAGCAAACTTACTAAAGTGGCCTCTGCCCCACTCTGAAACTCGAAAATCAATGTCGATGATGCATGCACTCATCACTGAAATTATTTCCACTGACATAAGTGAGTTCTGGACTTCTATTTTCTTGAAAACTTCTTTGGAATTTCTTTGAAATCATTGGAACTCATTTGAAGTTATTTGAAACATTTCTTATCCAAAAAATACTTTCAAATTATATTATTATATATTTTTAAGATCTCAAGACCAATTTCAAAAAAAAGATAGAAATTCAAGAATGGATTTCAAAAAAAGATAGAAATTCAAATTAGACGGACTCCAATCAAATAGAAGTCTAATTCGAAGATAGACTCAAAAGAAGATGGATATACTTATATAAATCACAGGAAACCTTAACCGGGTAAAACATGACTTTAGGAATATGATTGATGCAAAATTCCAAGGCAATCGACATTCGATCGCTAGAGGTCGAATCCGGCGTATCAAGAGATGGCAGCATCTAAACTAAGGATATAAAAATCTGTGGTGAATCAATGCCAATTGTAAAGGAGTTTCACCCCTTTACAAATCATCCGCAGAGCTTTGGGATGCTCCAGAATTCAGAAGGATACGAATAGTGAGGGACAAGAATGGATTCGAAACCGAGGGACGTTCCAAAATTCAACGGAAATTCAAGTCAAGAGAATGGAATTCAAGCTTAAACGAAAGTGATTCTGCAATTAAATTTACCATACATGCTTAGGTTTGCCTAGAGCAAAAGCTCATGTAACAACCGTGATTTTTAAATTACTGTCGAAATAAATATTTTAAAAATCTGTAACAATCATGATTTTTGAATTACTTTCGGAGTTAATATTTTAAATAGAAATTGTAAACTAAAATTTGAAAAGAAAATAAAATTTGTTGCAAAGTCAGTTGCATACTTCCTAGTAGTAGCACGTTGGAACAAGACTGCATTTTTGCATTCACGTGTGCACGTGAAATATAGGTCCAATTAGCTTGTGTTGTCACTTCCAATTTATAAAGCTAGAGAAAACATTACTTTAGCCATCTCAAAGTTGGAACATTTTGTCTATGCTGCCACTAATTTTAAAGAACAAAATTGAGCAATTTTTTTTTACTGTCTCATTAATGCAGTGTGTCCTTTTTCTTCCTATTGCACGTTGCATTTAATGAATGTGTACAAAGTGTTTGCTAGCACTTCATTTTTGATATATAGTATAGTAGCCTTCATCAATTTCATTTGCTCAATTGTCCTCTAGCTGCATCATTCTTTAGCTCCATCGTCCCAGTAGCCTTCGTCACAATCTCTTGCTCATTTTCCAGAAGTTCAGCTAACTCGTTAATCGTAGCTCAATGAATTCTTGCTCTTTTTTTTTGGATTTTGGTGCTAACTGATTTTCGAATCAAAGTAGAGGTGATTTTGAAACTCACACTTCTAGTTTATTCTCCCCTTTGCTTTTGGCGTGCAAATTATATTGCCAGACACTTTTGTTAACTCAATTTTTTGTGTGCGCTAAATATTCATTGCCCTAGTCCTTTTTCCTTGTTGGAAGTTTATACTGGTGCACAAAAATTATAGTGTTCAGGCAATCAAAAGTGCATATAGATGATTTTAAACGTATAAATTGTTCTTACTTCATTTTACGTGCCAATTTAGACTGCAAGAAAAAAAATTCCACAACTTTGTATATATACGTGCATCTGATGTGTGCGTGCATATATTATTGGCGTGCGTATGCTTTTGCACGTAGAAAAAAATGTGTGTAACACTTTGTGTTGTGTGACAAGAAGTGTACCTAGGCCTTCTTCATTTGTCATTTTTTTATGTTTACAATTATGTGAAAACAAAGCAAGTCCGGGCTTCACATTTGTCGCGAGTGTTTGTGTAACGTTGTTTAGAAAAAATTTCTTTGTGAAAGAATAGGCGCAAGCTAAAACGAGCCCAGACCAGTTTTTCTTTTCATGCATACACTAGCAGATGCCCTGGTCATTATTTTCATCATGCACATAAACATTATACTAGTCCATTAACATGCATACATTAGCGGTACCTCAGTACGCTACCTCTTAAGTGCTTTCGCCTAGCAATGGCAGGCTAGTACGGTGCAATATGGGATACGTGTTGTCCACAGTAGATATATTTTGTACAAATCATGCATGAATGTTGTTTTCCAGACTATATTTTTGCATTTAAACATAGCCTAGCATTTGACTTTGCATTTTTACATACGTGCAGGTTAGGAACATTAGAAATAATTCTTGTTTACACTTTATCTTTGTAATGGCCTTAACTTGCTTGTCACTTGAAAGTATAGTCTAGGTTCGCACGCACACATATTAGCTTGCCAGGTCCAACTCACGTATAACTATTGCATTATGATATGTCTGCGCATTATAGGGTACATGCATGAATGAATAGTGTGCATGCTTTATATGGTCCAGGTTTCTTTGTTCATATTGCTTGAGTACATTTATAAAAATTTAAGTCATGTGATCCATTCAAGTGCATTCTAGTAGAACGGGAAACCGTGAGTCGTTATTTAAGTTGACGATTCACAGTGAGTGCGATATTATGTTGCCAAAGTTTTTTTTATATTGGCCTAAAAAAGTGTTACATACATGCTTTCCCTTTTTATTATTGCATTGAGCATGTTTTATAGAGTATACATTAATTTTAAGTTAAGGCAGCGTAATATTTTTGGTGAAAATACAGTGGTGCAGTCCACTATTTAAATTGCGTTGAACCGGTGTTACGTTTTAAAATGTATTTTGTACCGTTATTTTCATAACTGAAATTTTTACGCCGGTATTATATTTAGGAAGCGTATTGTTTTGGTGACATTTTTGACGAATAAAAATTATTGTTGTTTTGACTTCAGTAACCGTCAATTTTAAAGTGAATTTTTAAGCGGTTATCCCGCAACGCTCATTTGATATCCGTTTTTACGGTGTTTTGTGAAGCACAATTTCTTTGTCGAAATTGCTACGGATGTTGATGTTCTAATCACGTGTTTTAAAAAACGTTTTAAAAATAAAATTGTTTCCAAAAAATTTACACTTAGCGCTTTCAAAAGAATGAGGAAGCGATTTAAACGCTTCAGCAAAATTAAGGACTATAAACCCTCATTTTTACTGATTCGCTTAATTCCGAACTTGTCCGTTTGAGAACGTAAAATGTTATTTATATAAAATACACAATTTCGCACTTTCAAGAAAACGATGAAGAGATTTAAACGATTTAGCAAAAGTGCGGAGTATGGAACCACGCTTTTACTAATTCGGTTAATTCCGGACTCGTTAATTGAATAATTGCAGTTTTGATGGTTTTGATGATTTTATTTGGCTTTCGAGCCACTCTGCTGGACCTTCGGGTCATTTTTTGGACCTTCGGGTCATATGATGAACCTTCGGGTCAATTACCAGTACTAGACCTTCGGGTCATTTGTTGGACCTTCGGGTCGTTTGTTGGACCTTCGGGTCATTTGTTGGGCGCCAAAAATATAGTACTTGGTAGGCTTCGGCCATATGAGATGTATGTGCGGCTTAGCTAAAACTAGCCATCTGTAGGGTTCGATCCATCTTTTATGTTGACTTTCTAGTTTTCTTATTTGATTTCTAGATTTTTGTATATTGTTGTTTCGAATTCAACTATGAATTTGGAAATTGATTTTGATGGAGTTTAATGGGATTTTTTCCTTTAAACTATACTGATTACTATGTTGTATAGTCTCACCCGAGACTATAACTTTGTGTATATTCTCATCCGAGATTATAATTTTGTGTATTATCTCATCCGAGATTATAATTTTGAGTATTGCTATTTTGAATTCAATTGTGAATTTGAAAGTTGATTTTTATGGAGTTTAAATTGAGATTTCTTCATTTAAACTATGGTGATTATTTATGTTGAATTGTCTCATTCGAGATTATTGATTTTGATGGAGTTTATATTGAGATTTCTTTATTTGAACAATGTTGATTATTTATGTTGTATAATCTCATGCGAGATTATGATTATTTGCTTAAGTGTTGTTTGTCATACAATTATTTCTAAGAACAAATTAGAATGATTCGTTTATTATTTTCTTTTAAATAATACTCGGGTCAGACCGAGTTATTTCAGGGTAATCTCTATCTTTGATTCAGTTGCAGCTTCAGCTTTTGGGATTCCGCATCGTCTTTTGCTTAGTCTTCGAGGAGTTCTTTTGGATTGATTCCCGTCTCATGTATGTTGATGTATATGTATATGTATATTAGGTTCATGTGAACTAGCGATTGTTGTAGCATGTATTCCAGACTTGTCTCCCACTATATATCTGATATTTCTGTTTTGATGTGATCAATGTCGTTGTTATTATGAGTTGTTCTGGATTTTTCTTTAGCCATTGTAGTTTCATTTTAGATTTGGATTGAATTTATATCTTTGGGAGTAAATTTCCCAACTCCTATCGATGTAATCAATACTCGTCTAAGGCATAACTTATGAATGGTCACTTCTAACAAGACTTATTCTTCTCAATAGCAGAGGTTATTCCTTATAATAACTTTTATTATTGTGAGCGTAGAGGTGGGGCGTCACAGCTCGGTCACAGAGCTGAGATTCAGAACAAATTATAATAAACACAGAACAGAAGCAGACTGGAACATGTGTTACAACTATTCGAGGGTTTTATTCGTGCCTTTCTAATCTATTCCTTCGTTGTTCTTAAACTTTTATCCTCTCTAACAAGTTGGAATATGTCTAGGAATATATCTCGTATTTCCGAAGTATTCCATTTGATAAATTCCTTTTCAATCTTGAATTGTTTTAACTGCTCCAAAGGGTTTCAAATCTGGGAAGCATAATGTTGCTTAAGCTTCTGGTGATTCTTCTCATCACAAAGGTTTTACTCCTTCTGTTTTGGAAGGTTTTAATTTATTTCATGGTCGTTCTATTAGAGTTCTTTTTGATACGGGTGCATCGCATTCATTCGTATCAAAGGAGCTTGTTGATGTTGAGGTATGATTTTAGGAATGGATTGGCTCATCCGTTATGAAGTTCAATCCTATGTTCTGAAAGAACTTTATACCACATACATCCCGATGCCATGGAGCAGCTATCTATTATATTTTGAAGTATGGACCATCCTTCGAATGCTCCTGTGTTCTTCCTTCGAATCGGAGGATGTCTTTGATAACATTTCGGTTGTTTGTGATTTTTCTGATGTCTTAGAGCCTAGTCGAGTTTGCCACCGAATAGGGTAATTGAGTTACGTATTGATCTTATCTCTGGTGCTCATCCTGTCAGACATCCTCCCATAAGGATGTCTGCGAAGGAAAATGAGGAACTCGAGCAACAATTATCTGAGTTGGAAGCCAAGCGATTTATTCGTTCTAGCTCATCTCCTTGGGGCATCACCGTTGTCTTCATTAAGAAGCAAGATGGTACTCTTAGGCTTTGCATTGGTTCACGCAAGCTTAACGAGCTCACTATCAGAAACAGGTATCCATTACCTAGGATCGATGACATGTTCGATCAGTTAGGTGGCGCTAAGCTTTTCTCCCAACTCGACTTTACCAACGGTTTTCATTTCGCTATGAGTTGCGAAAGTTAGCATTTTACTTACCGCATTCCGCACTCGTTATGATTCTTATGAATGACTTATTATGTCATTCCGTTTTCCCAGCTTATTTCATCCATTTTACGAATCGAGTATTCTATGAATATCTCGTTGACTCCATTTGTGTATTTATTGATTTTGGATGAAAACAAAATTTTAAAATTTTGCAAATCTTTTTCATAAGATTTATTTACAAGTATAAATGGATTTGTGTTTATTATATAGAAGATGATTTTGTGATTGTAATACCCATTGTGTGCTTTAAGAATTCTGGTCGATGCGCTTGATCAACGTTATCGATAAGAATCTCCTAAACGCTTTGATGAGACGATTTGACATGATAAATTGACCTATAAAAAGTAAAATCTTTCTAGAAAATGATTCATAAAGATAATTTTAATTTTGGAAGTTTTGGCTTTTCAGGAAAGAAGAGTAATTGAAAGAACTCTTTTCCGATAATCTTATCCTTGTGATTCCCGAAGGGAACTAAGACTTCATTATTTGTACCAGTACTAGCCGTATTGGTTTTGGTGTTGTTCTCATGCTAAAAGATAGTAGTTGCCTATGCTTCTAGATAACTAAAGCCTGACGAGATTCATTATGCTACCCATGATTTGGAGTTAGCCGCTATAGTCTCTGCTCTAAAGATTTGGCGACATTATTTATTGGGCGAGCGTTTTGTTCTCTTCACTTATCACAAATCTATGAAATATTTATTCACGCAGAAAGAACTTAATTTGAGACAATAGCATTGGCTCGAATTTCTTGCTTCGTATGATTCCGATATTCAGTATACCCCTGCTAAGGGTAATCGAGTTGCTGATGCGCTCAGTCGCAAGCAGCAAGTTGTTGTTTCCACGATGCTGGCAGAGTGGAATATATTGGAAGCTTTATCTCTTTGTGATATTAGTGACCGTCCTTCGGTTTCTAATTCTCTCGTACTTTTATTTAGCATGGAAGCTCGTCCTAATTTGTTGGATAATGTTGCCGATGCCCGAAAACAAGATCCAAATCTCTCTTATCTTGTTCAGAGTTGTAAATATGAATCCCAAAGTGATGATCTAAAGGATTTCGATATTGTTATTCATGTTGTTTTTGGAAAAAAGGAAAGTTAATCGTGCTTAATGTTTCTAATCTTAGAAATGACATTCTTGAGGACTGTCATCATTCTAAGCTTACTATCCATTCGGGTAGTAGAAAGTTGTATGCTGATATGCAACGCTTATACTTTCGCGAGGGTATGAAGCATGATGTTGCAAGTTATGTGAGTCATCGCATGACTTGTCAACTTAATAAAGCAGAACACCATCGTCTTAGTGGTCTTTTGCGGCCTTTTGAGATTCCATTATGGAAACAGGATCAAATTTCTATGGACTTCATTGATGGTCTACCTTGTTTGAGGTTGGGCCATACTAATGTTTGGGTGATTATTGACCGGTTGACCAAATCAGTCCATTTTATTCCTATCAAGTCCAGTCGGACTGCTTCTTGACTTTGGTGGTAGTTGGGAAGTCCACCTATCTCTTGTTGAAATTTCTTATGATAACAGTTTCCAATCAAGTATCGGTATGGCTCCTTTCGAAGCTCTTTACGGAAGACTGTGTTGATCACCATCTTGTTGATCGGAATCCAGGGAAAAGTTAGTTCTCGACCTCGATTATTTTGTGAATCTTCTGAGAGGATTGATTTTATTGAACAAAAAATGAAAGAGGCTCAGAAAAGGCAGCAATCTTATGTCGATCATCGTAGGAAGCATTTGGAATTTTGTTTTGGCAATCTCGTATTTGTTCGTGTTTCTCCGATGAAGGGTGTGGTGCGTTTTAGTAGCTCTGGGAAATTGGCTCCTTGTTATATTGGACCGTTTCCTATTACGGAACGCATTGGCCCAGTTGCTTATCATGTGTTGTTACCAATTCAATTTTCGGGAATTCATGACGTATTTCATGTATCCCAGCTTCGTCGACGCCTTCGAGATTCATATTCTATTATTGATCCCCATCTGCTGCAAGATCTTGAGATCTCCCCCGACTTGTCTATGGTGCAAAATCCTATTTGTGTGCTAGCTTCGGAGATTAAACACCTTCGGAATAAAGAAGTCCTGCTTGTGAATCCTCATTATATTGGACCGTTTCCTATTACGGAACGCATTGGCCCAGTTGCTTATCGTGTTTTGTTACCTATTCAATTTTCGGGAATTCATGACATATTTCATGTATCCCAGCTTCGTCGATGCCTTCGAGATTCATATTCTATTACTGATCCCCATCTGCTTCAAGATCTTGAGATCTCCCCCAACTTGTCCATGGTGCAAAATCCTATTTGTGTGCTAGCTTCGGAGATTAAACACTTTCGGAATAAATAAGTGGTGCTTGTGAAAATTCAATGGTCCGCAAACCCCAAAGATTATACTTGGGAAACCAGAGAATTCATCAAGCGTTCTTATCCGGGTTTTCTCTCCTCTTTGGGTGGGGGTGAGCATTCTTATTCAACCTTTCTATTTTTAATCCTTGTTGTGATGAATAATTTGTGTTTTGACTGCTTCTACTATGAAAATTGTGGGGACGCAATTTTTATAAGGGGGGTCTGTAACGACCATGATTTTTAAATTACTGTCGAAATAAATATTTTAAAAATCTGTAACGATCGTATTTTTGAATTACTGTCGGAATTAATATTTTAAATAGAAATTGTAAATTAAAATTTGAAAAGAAAATAAAAATTGTTGCAAAGTCAGTTGCATACTTTCCAGTTGTAGCACGTTGGAAATAGACTGCATTTTTGCGTTCACGTGTGCATGTGAAATATTGGTCCAATTAGCTTGCGCTGTCACTTCCAATTTTTAAAGCCAGAGGAAACATTACTTTATCCATCTCAAAGTTGGAACATTTTGTCTACGTTGCCACTAATTTTGAAAGAACAAAATTGAGCAATTTGTTTTTACTGTCACATTAATGCAGTGTGTCCTTTTTCTTCCTATTGCGCACTGCATTTAATGAATGTGTACAAAGTGTTTGCCAGCACTTCATTTTTGAGATATAGTATAGTAGCATTCATCACTTTCATTTTCTCAAATTTCCTCTAGCTGCATCATACTTTTGCTCCATCTTCCCGGTAGCCTTCATCACAAACTCTTGCTCATTTTTCATAAGTTCGGCTAGCTCGTTAATGGCAGCTCAACAAATTCTTGCTCTTTTTTTGGGATTTTGGTGCTAACTGATTTTCGAATCAAAGTAGAGGTGAGTTTAAAACTCACACTACTAGTTTATTCTCCACTTTGCTTGCTAGACACTTTTGTTAACTAAATTTTTCATGTGCGCTAAATATTCATTGCCCTGGTCATTTTTCCTTGCTGGAAGTTTATACTAGCGCACAAAAATTACAGTGTTCAGGCAATCAAAAGTGTTGCGTGCATATAGATGATTTTCAAAGTATAAATTGTGCTTACTTCATTTTACGTGAAAATTTAGATTGCAAGAAAAAAATTCTAGAACTTTGTATGTATACGTGCATTTGAAGTGTGTGTGCATATATTATTGGCGTGCGTATGCTTTTGCACGTAGAAATAAAAATATGTGTAAAACTTTGTGTTGTGTGACAAGAAGTGTACCTAGGCCTTCTTCATCTGTCATTTTTTTATGTTACAATTATGTGTAAACAAAGGCAAGTCCGGGCTTCACATTTGTTGCGAGTGTTTGTGTAACGATTTTAGAAAAAAATTCTTTGTGAAAGAAAAGGGTGTGCAAGCTAAAACGAGCCCAGACCATTTTTTTTTTCATGCGTACACTAGCACATGCCCTGGTCATTATTTTCATCACGCACATAAACATTATACTAGCTAATGTACAGGTCATTTTATATTTTTTCATGAGAGTATTGCATTTTGAAAAAAAAATGGGACCAGGTCACAAAGATTGTACTTCATTAACGTGCATACATTAGTCGTACCTCAGTATGCTACCTCTTAAGTGCTTTCGCCTGGCAATGGCAGGCTAGTACGGTGCAATATAGGATACGTGTAGTCCACAGTAGATATATTTTGCTCAAATCATGCATGCATGTTGTTTTCGAGACTATATTTTTGCAATTCAACATGGCCTAGCATTTTGACTTTGCATTTTTACATACGTGCAGGTTAGGCACATTAGAAATAATTCGGGTTTACACTTTATCTTTGTAATGGCCTTAACTTTCATGTCACTTGAAAGTATAGTCTAGGTTCATGCGCACACATATTAGCTTGCCAGGTCCAACTCACGTACAACTTTTGCATTATGATATGTCTACACATTATAGGGTACTTGCATGAATGAATAGTGTGCGTGCTTTATATTGTCCAGGTTTCTTTGTTCATATTGCTTGAGTACATTTATAAAAATTTAAGCCATGTGATCCATTCAAGTGCATTCTAGTAGTACAGGAAACCGTGAGTCATTATTTAGGTTGATGATTCATGTTGAGTGCGAAATTAAGTTGCCAAAGTTTTTTTTATATTAGCCTAAAAAAAGTGTTACATACATGCTTTCCCTTTTTATTATTGCATTGAGCATGTTTTATAAAGTATACATTAATTTTAAGTTGAGGCAGCACAATATTTTTGGTGAAAATATAGTGGTGCAGTCCACTATTTAAATTGCGTTGAACCAGTGTTATGTTTTAAAATATATTTTATACCGTTATTTTCACAATGGAAATTTTACGTCGGCATTATATTTAGGAAGCGTATTGTTTTGGTGACATTTTTGACGAATAAAAATTACTGTTGTTTTGACTTCAGTAACCGTCAATTTTAAAGTGAATTTTTAAGCGGTTATCCCGCAATGCTGCTTTGATATCCGTTTTTACGGTGTTTTGTGAAGCACAATTTCTTTGTCGAAATTGCTACAGATGTTGCTGTTTTAATCACGTGTTTTAAAAATCGTTTTATAAATAAAATTGTTTACAAAATTTTTACTCTTAGCGCTTTTAAAGGAATGAGGAAGCGATTTAAACACTTCAGCAAAATTGAGGACTATGAACCCTCACTTTTACTGATTCACTTAATTCCGGACTTGTCCGTTTGGGAACGTAAAATGTTATTTATATAAAATACACAATTTAGCACTTTCAAGTAAAGGATGAAGGGATTTAAACGATTTAGCAAAAGTGCAGAGTATGGAACCACGCTTTTACTAATTCGGCTAATTCCGGACTCATTAATTGAAATAATTGCTGTTTTGATGATTTTGATGATTTTATTTGGCTTTCGAGCCACTCTGCTGGACCTTCGGGTCATTTGTTGGACCTTCAGGTGATATGATGGGCCTTCGGGTCAATTACCAATACTAGACCTTCGGGTCATTTGTTGGACCTTCGGGTCATTTGTTGGGCGCCAAAAATATAGTACTTGGTAGGCTTCGGCCATATGAGATGCACGTGCGGCGTATCTAAAACTCAGCGTCTGCTGGGATCAATCCATCTTTTATGTTGGCTTTCTAGTTATCTTATTTGATTTCTATATTTTTGTATATTGTTGTTTCGAATTCAACTATGAATTTGGAAATTGATTTTGATGGAGTTTAATGGGATTTCTTCCTTTAAACTATGCTGATTACTATGTAGTATAGTCACACCCGAGACTATAACTTTGTGTATATTCTCATCCGAGATTATAATTTTGTGTATTGTCTCATCCGAGATTATAATTTTGAGTATTGCTGTTTTGAATTCAATTGTGAATTTGAAAGTTGATTTTTATGGAGTTTAAATTGAGATTTCTTCATTTAAACTATGGTGATTATTTATGTTGAATAGTCTCATTCGAGATTATTGATTTTGATGGAGTTTAAATTGAGATTTCTTTATTTGAACTATGTTGATTATGTATGTTGTATAATCTCATTCGAGATTATGGTTATTTGCTTAAGTGTTGTTTGCCATACACTTATTTCTGAGAATAAATTAGGCTGGTCCGTTTATTATTTCCTTTTAAATAATACTCAGGTCAGACCGAGTTTTTTCAGGGTAATCTCTATCTCTATTTCAGTTGTAGCATTAGCTTTTGGGATTTCGCATCGTCTTTTGTCTAGTCTTCGAGGAGTTCTTCTGGTTTATTGATTCTCGTCTCATGTATGTTGATGTATATGTATATGTACATTTGGTTCATGTGAACTAGCGATTGTTGTAGCATGTATTCCAGACTTGTCTTCCGCTATATATCTGATATTTCTATTCTGATGTGATTATACTATCAGTGTTGTTGTTATTATGAGTTGTTCTGGATTTTTTTTAGCCACTGGTAGTTTCGTTTTAGATTTGGATTGAATTTATATCTTTGGTAGTAAATTTCACAACTCCTATCGATGTAATCAATACTCGTCTAAGGCATAACTTATGGATGGTCGCTTCTAACAAGCCTTATTCTACGCAATAGCAGATGTTATTCCTTATAATAATCTTTGTTATTATGAACATAGAGGTGGGCATCACAGCTCTGATACCAACTGTAACGACCTGGTATTTTCAACCATTCGCATCCGTACATGTCGGACTTGAATTGCTCAAAATATCATATTGTTAATCTATATTTGGCAAAACTCAGCATATTCAGTAAAATAAATCAATCACAGAATTACGAATACAGAATAGTACGATAATACGCAGCAGAATAAATAAATAGTAGTTCATGAAGCTACTATATAAACATCAGAGTTAGAAATAAAATACAACAGAATATCTCAGATGCAGTGAAGTCTCCAGTACGAGAAGATGACTTCTCTGAACCAATCAACTGGAAGGGCTGAAAGCGGAATCGATAGTTGAATCCCCAAACGAAGCTCCAAACTCAAAAAAGCGAGCCTCAAATGTTGTACCACTCCGTCTGACCCGAGCGTAAAGAAAAACACAAAACACTCGAGTCGGGATTACCATTCTTATATCAATAAATCCAACTCAAGTGAAATAACAACTGAAATACAGGTAACTCAAAGGATGTTTAGGATAGCCATCCTTTAAGGCTCCGTAGAGCTATCTACAATGTAGAAATATACATTATAACAACGTGGTCATTTCAAATTAATTTATACATCAAAACCAAAATATCATTTTGATTTCAAATACATCTATCTTCCAGAATAGTGTACATATATATATTGAATAAATTATAAAGTAAAGTATTTGTAATTTCCTCAAAACTTCACAAATCGCTTCAAAATCAACTCGACTTTCCCATTCAAATTTAATTCAATCTAAATTTATCAATTTCCATTCAATTTAGTTTTTGACTAAACAAATTCAATTTTTATCGATTTCAAATATAGATTTGAACCACAAAGTAAACCATTCAATATAATTCAAAGTTAATATATTTCGAAGCTTTAAATATTCAACATTTCAAAGACTAACTTTTGATAATTGCATTTATCTCCCAATTTGACTTCGCTATTATTTAGTTTTGAAATATTCACTTATAAATTCAATATTATTTATATGACGTTAAATTTACATTTTCTATATATTACCTTTAATTTCTTTAGACATGAAATATCCATTAACTTACTTAAATGAAAATTCAAGTTATGAGATTAGATTTTAAAGTTTCGAATTCAATAGTTTCAAATCGATTTAACTAAATAAAATCCTTAATTAATGACAATTTAAAATAAGTCCCAAATACATCTTCCGACCTTAGCTTATAAAACAATTCCACAAATCTATTTTCGAAATACAAATTTAATAAATCCTTAAACATATTTCATATTAATAAAATCAATCTTAATTAATTTATGTATTAATATTAAGTCTATATATAAATAACCTTTATATATAATATTTTAAGTCAATATTCATTAAAACCATATATTTCTTTTCAAAATAATAGGAATTATTTTCTAACCATTTATATAGTCCAACAGCGTCGATGTACAATTTTCTATTCTATAGTCAAGTGATACGGATATTTATCATTTCAATCTGTAAGTTAAATATATACGGGTCAATATCATTTCAACCCGTAATCCCAAATTCAATTCAAATGAAAATCGCTTGGGTTTATCATTTCAACCCAATGATTTCGTCCTATTCTAAAGTTATTTCCAGTATGTATCATTTCAACCCATAGTGATTTCTATGCTAACAGGGAACTTGTAGAGTGACAATAGATATGAAAATAATAATAATAATAGGCATATATCATCACAATTTAATATAAACATCAGGATATGGTTCATATCCCATAGGTAAACAATTACAGATAATAGCATGTATAACAACAAACATAACTACAACAGCATATCTCAATTGTCGTTTCAATTGAAATCAAATTTAATAAATATAAGAACGTTAATCGTGAGTGAATGCTCACCTTTCGAGGCTGGAGGGATTACAGAAGGTGACACGGATACGCACACTTATACGGACACAGAAATAGTATTTTGAATCCAAGCAAGGCAAAATTATCACGAATTTCAACGATCAAAGCTGATTAGCATGAATTGACGAAAACGGATCAGATCAGAACTAGAACGATGAAGATGAACGGTATTAGCGAACTTATATAACCATCTATAACTATATATACATATGAAATTTATGTTTTAAATTCAAATACAGTAAATTTAATATGCATGCGTTTCAAACATATATATTAAAATCAAACTTACTTTCATTAAAAATCAAACATACACTTAAAATAAAATAGTTAATCCCAAAACGTACTATACCAAAAATTTGAAAACCAAGTTCTCATGTATATAAACAAAGTATATACACATGTACCCTACTATGATTATACCCAAAAGCAAAATATATATTAATATAAGCTGATACATATATAAACTAGTATATATTATAACTGCATATGCTAAAAGTAAACTGAAACTGTCATATATATTAACCACTTATGCATACCATAAACAAGAATAGAGCATGTTTACAGGTGAACCAAAATTGCGTGCAAACCAAACATAGGCAGATTATACGTATCCACTACAAGTTTGTATGCATCTAACATATTTATGAACATATATAAGTATCTATATCGCACGGTAATTCAACTATATAAACTGACATAAGATAAATTTTCCTATTATACTTATGTAATTAACAAGTTCAAAGATTTATAAGACTAGTATCTAGAAACTGACATAATAAACTAATATATATATATATATATATATATATCAAAATTTGGTACAGTTATATGCCAGTTTTAACACATCATTTGAGCACTGCACGTCACTTGTATTATACATTAATTTTATCACTTAATATACTTTGATTTATAGATATACTAATATATAACTAACCTATTAAAACACATATATATGTGACATATATTTTAAAATTTTAAAAGACTAACAACTAACATAAATTATGTAAACTAATATACATTTACAACATATATACAACTGACCATGTATAAAGCTAGTAACAAAGTACCTACAATGTTAAGCTGTAAAAGTCATATATGCGAACTAATTCAGACCATATGAATCTATAAAGACTATGCACCTCATCCTTCTATAAATAAATGCACGTACGGAATTTAATAAAGAAACTGTAATATAAATTTAACATGTAACATACAATATTTCACTCCACTGAATATACCACTTGTGTAACATTATATTAATATATCACAAACCCAAAAATATATAACTACATCAACTAATACTTATATAAAACATACCAGGCACCAAACTCATGTTGAAAATGAGCAGTTACTGGCCGAGCAGTCAGGACGAGGTGGAAGCGAAAAAGAAGGCAGGCGAAGGGAGCATGCGATGCTCAGGGTCTGCGGGTGCTCTGGTTGGGCGACAGGAAGCAACGTGGGGAGGGGCGAACGCCTAGGGGATGAGGGTTGGAGATGGTGACGTGTAAGCGGAGGGAAACCATGGTAGACAAGGCCGGTTGCTAGTGTCGACGCGATGAGGTCGGAGAAGATAAAGGGGTAGGCTTGGGTTTTGTGTTGGACGCGGAACCTGGGCTTCGGTTGGGAGGAGAGGACATTAAAGTGGATGGTGGATTGATGGTATTGGGTGATAACAGGTTGGTATACATGTCTCCATGCATATAAATGTTTTTTTTTGTTTTGAAGCAGATGACCATAGAAAATTTGGAAGAAGGAGTGGCTCTCGAAAATATAAAACAGATGACATGAGAATGGAATTCGAACGGTAAGATGAGGACAGTTGTAATGATCTGGATTTTCGATCCCGAAATTCCAGATTTTTAGAAGAAGAAGAAAGAGATAGAAGAATAAAAAGAACAGAAACACCAACATCTCACATTCGCAGCGGATAAAATATAATAACAAATAATAACGGTTTACAAAATAATTTTGTATTTGTCAATTACATTTATAGTACATTAGAGCTACACATATATACAGACACTGGATATACACAATCATCATGTCTCAGATATACAATAATATAATACAGCGGAAATACTCTATATGTTCTTGCCATCCATCTCGCCTCCTGAGCTTCAGAACATCCTTACTTGAAAATCTATAATACTTGGTATGACCCGAGCAGTACATCAAAGTAACACCCGGGTCAAGCTGGAAACCAGCGTGAGTAAACCTATTCAACATGGAATACAAAGCATACAACTTATATAAAATCCGGGGTAACTCGTATCAATTTTTCAAATTCACAATTTATTATAGACATCACTAATTCCACACATCAAATCTCTAAGTACCAAAAACTTAGATTAAATGGTCCAATTAACTTAAATCATTCCATACGAGCCTATTGATTTCACATATCAATTTCTAAAGAATCGAAGTGGTTTTGGGTATTTTTCTAATACCCAAGCCCGGTCTCTTTGAGTCTCATGTCATCCTAACCCAAGTTGTCCAAATGAAATACACTTCACGCTTTAAATATAGGAGGTCACTTTACACAACAATTCATCATTGATAGATAAGCACAATATCCTGTCCGCTCAAACATATGTTACCATAAAATATTTCATATCGAAGATATCCACTCATTCAAGGAATCCAATACCATTCAACCATCCATAAGCAAAGCTTGATCACGTCCAAAATTAATTTAATTAATTCTGATTGATTTACTAACCTCAATCACTTAGATTTCTTCACTTAACATTAAATTATTTCAAATCAACTGATTAATCATTCCTTAATTATCTATCTTATTTAATCACCCTGGATTAACTATCCTTCAATTACATTCAAGTAATTATCCTTCATTAATTAGACAAATTAATTATTCTTAACCAAAAACAGTAATTAATCTTTAATTACTTCACAAATTAATTAACTATAATTAATTACGTTAATCCTTAATTACTTATATTAATTAATTTCTCATAAATCACTTATTATTGATTAATTGGTCTTAATTAATCAATCTTTAATTACATCATTAATTATATAAATTAATGTTTTCTAATTACATTTTAATTATCCTAATCTAAATTAATTACATTAAATAATTAATCATTAAATAAACCACAAATATTAATCACACTTGATTAATCTCAACGAATAATTGACTGCCTTTTTATTTACTTCATTAAATAAATTAATTACTCATTTTATAAAAGAAACTTAAAGGAATTTAAAACCAAATTCATTTTTAAAATTAAAATCAATTTAAAAATGCACTTTAACATTCAAGTTATTAAAACAATTTAAATTTAAAAAATTTATTTGTTTAAAATCCCAGATTCACTAACTTGAATTCCAGATTTAACTTTGATTTAAAACTTGATTTAAATCTCTACTTTACAATTTAACTTCAGTTTTTAAATATCACTTTTATTTTTTTCCAATTCATTCTTATTTTTATTCTATAATTATTTCACTTTCAAAATTCACCCTTATATTTCTTTCAAAAATCCAATTTTATATATTTTGATAACTCAGGGTACCGAAATATTCAAGCAAACCACAGCATTCAATATTCCAATTACCAATAATATTCATCGTAGAATATCAATCACTCCAATATATTCTATATACTACTATATATAATATAGCACATCAAAACAAGTCAATCATCCAACCAATTATTTAAATTTAACCATTTAAATTTAAATTAACCCAGATGAGTGAGATTAACTCACCTTTGATTTTTAATATGCGATCTAATCCAATCGCGACTTGTTCCCTTTCGGATGTTGGCCTTGAATAAATATTATATGATTTTATTAATATTCGAACAGTTTGAATAATTAATTTCAATTTGATAAATTTAATATAATTAACTAATAATTTATTTTTAAACAAATTCCTTTTAATAAATATTTTTAATAACTAAGATAAATCACATAACTTCAATAAATACATAAATTTGTACTAAACACATATCCATATAAAAATAGTCTATATAAATTCCATAATCTCTATATAAATATATTCCTATAAATCAATTTATACTACCTTTAAAAAATTTCCATTCTCTAAATCTTATCTATAAATTATTTCCTGTTTTTAGTCATATATAAAATAAATAAATAAAAGCAACAACCAATACCTTCCCCAAATCACAAAGTCGTGCCTCCTTGCCGTGGAACGCAGAGCCACCCAAGCCTTAGCCTTGCCCTCGTGAATCACTGCCATCACCCCAACATACGTCCATATTCCTCTGCAATTCAACATACAGCTACCCACCACTGTGACAAACAGACATCAAATCGACCAGAACAACCACCTCGAATCGCCATCTCTACATTCGAACACGCCACCAAAAATGTTGAACCATCCTCCTCCAATTCCAGCAACATCGTGACCTCCACCTGAACGAACCAAAGTCGCCTCCAGTCACCCTCTCATCATCACCTCGTGCGCTCACCAGGCCATGCGCGCGAGCTCACAGTCGCTCCCAAAGCCGATCGAGCTTCCCCATAGACTCGACCTCCAACCCCTCATGCGCTCTCAAGAACACATCGGCCACCAAACTCCTCTACGACGTCACACGCAAATTGTTCGAGCCGACTAGCAAATCGCGCATCCCCCAACATCGCGACCCAAAAAGTCACCATCGAGCGTGAGTTTACTCGGCTTCGATTGAATTCGAAATAAAGAAGTAGCTATTTTTATTCAATTAGGGCTTGAACGATGATCCCAAAACAAAGAGGAGGGCATGGCTATGATTCGAAATGAAATTGCGGCCATTATTCTTTTGTTTTGAGTTCGTTTTTTTGGGTTTTAAAATGCTCGACGAATAATACAAAAGGAGGAAGATACCTTGCGTGAGAAGCTTTGCCTAGCTACATTGGTCTTGAAACGAAAGGAAAAAGTTGTGAAGTGAAATAATTTCAGCTGACGGTAAACATGATATAAATATATTTTTAAATTAAATTCAAATCGTCTTGATAAATAAAATTTAAAATTTCGAACTCTTATCAAGGCGTGCCACTATGCGTTTATAAAGTTATACCCCTATTCCGAACGCAATGGAAAAGGTTTCGAGTGCTAATTTAATCGTATGGAGAAGGTAGCGTTTTGGACCTAGTTATTATATTAAATTCTCGATATAAATTTCAGCGCGTTTATATAACGTACGCTCACACAACAACTCCAAACATTACGAAAATTTAAATCCGGTAATAATACAATATTACGGATCTAATGGAACTGGTTTCGTCGAATTCCGAGACTGTGCCTCGGAAGGCTATTTTTAAATAACGATTTAAACGATATATTTTTAAAACTGAACAAATCACCTTTAAACTCAAATTTAAAACTTTTGTTATCCTCGGTATTATTAATATGAATTTTACAAGCCTTCAAATTGTTTTTAACAGGCTCAAAACTCCAAATTCAACATTTTATCCAACTTCAAATTATTTAATTTAATAATTAAATTACCCAATAAATGGTGATATTTGAATTCAATTTAAAAATTAACTTTTAAATATTTAAAATCAATTAAATATCCTAACTGCAAATATTCAAAATTTTCGGGTCGTCACATTCCCCCCTTAAAAGAATTTCATCCCCGAAATTGCGAGTTAAGAAGAATGATCCAATACCCATTACTATTTTTCAAAACAAAACAGTTTTATCAACTTGGCATAACAAATTTTTTATTAAAGACCCACTATTACTTCAATCAACTTCCCCAAACCTTCCATAGTTTCCAACAATATTATTTACTTAATTTATTCAAATCTAAATTTAAATCCAAATTTAAATTATCGAAACTTTCTCAAATTTTTTTTCTAACTCGCTAAATTTCCCAAAAAAATTCGCCACCGTCTCTTTTGCGCGGCTAGCTCGATACAACTACAAAATGCATCTACGGGCTCCCATATTCCAAAAGAAAACAAAAGGCCAAGTGGCCAGATCAAAAACCCAATCATATTTCATATGGAAATTTAAACACATACCTTTTTGTCGAGTAGTTCAAATTTATCTTCTGAAATCAAAACTAATTTTCCTTTCCCTTTATAATACCTGCATATCCTATTAGCAATAATATCCATGTTTGCGCCAAAATTGGTCACAAACCCCGAACACCGTGAAAGCACCAGTGTATGAATACAAATCAATAATATTCAAACACAAATCTCAGCTCTCAGCAAATATTAAACAGTAAATTCAAAATAAAGAACAGAGACACAAGTTTTATAGTGGTTCGGCTATCTCCGGCCTACGTCCACTCCAAAGTTATTATCCTTTTATTGATTATCCTCGATGATTACAGATGATTACAGCAGTTACAAAGTCCAAAACTTGAAATAAATAACAGCAATGATGATATGGAGTGATTCTGGCAGCATCCGAGCGTGCTTTTTCTTTCTAGAATATCCGACGCCTTTTATGAATGACCAGGGGCTCTATTTATAAGCGTAGGAGGCTGATATTTCTCCTAAAATCCGGGAAGACTGCTTCAGGCATGTGAGGGGGCCCACACGCCCGAAATCTGGAGGTCCGGGCCCACCTTGGGATCGATTCGAAGTAAGGTTCGAATCGATCAACAAATCATCCAATTGAGCTAAAATTTGGTGAGAACATTCTTCAACATGTATGTAAGCTCCTGTGAAAATTTCATAGCATTTGGATTAACGGTTTGGAAGATACGATCGATTCAAGTTCAAAGCTTCGTGTGTTCTGCCTGGTTCGAACCTATACATCGAACCCACTCTCCTCGAATCCATCCCCCTCGAATCCATCTTCTTCGAATCCATCTCCCTCGAGTCCGTCTTCTTCGAACCCATTTCCTTCGAATCCATCCCCCTCGAATCCATCTTCTTCGAATCCATCTCCCTTGAGTCCGTCTTCTTCGAACCCATTTCCTTCGAATCCATTGCCTTGAATCCACGAAGCCGACTCCCCTTCTTCGAATCCACGAAGCCGACTCCCCTCCTTCGAATCCACGAAGCCGACTCCCCTGATCGATACGAACTTCATCGATTCGAACTACCATCGATACGAACTTCACCAAGCCGAACCTATGTTGATCGATACGAACCGTATCGATTTGAACCATCTCTGCATCATGCCTTCGATCGATGCGAACCTGATGGGTTCGAATCCGATGGATTCGAACCGAGCACCACCTTGATGGATTCGAACAACATACCTTTCCTACCTTGAATCCATCATATTTTCTTCATACGAACTCCGATTAACCTGAAATTTGAAACATAGCCTTTCCTAGTCCTTATCATCATCTCCAATCAATTTCGTCCCGATCGGAGTTCAACAAAATTTTGACGATATCGATCGTAGCCTTGATTCCAACTGATTTCCAATCCTGATATCCATCATTCCTTGCCAATTTGTTGATATTCCAGTTTTGATCAAAAACGGGATAACACTTTGCCCCCCAAAACATGCCTTGTGATAACAAGGCGTGTTTTGAGTAGTTCCGAATCCAATATCCAAAGTCCATAGCCATATCACCAGATTATGCCATCCCTGACTGCTTCGAGCCGATGTCCAATTCCAAATCCCATAACCAAAGCCTTAGCCAATTCCATAACCATTCGAACTCGACAGCCGAGTCCCAATCCATCCTAATCCAATAGCCAATAACCAGATCCAGGACCTCTCCGGGTAGATATTCGAATCCATAATCTCTCCGAGTTCTTGTCAAGTGTAATCCACGCCTGACGACCGTGGTCCAGTGTCCCTGGACATCGAGCTAACCTCTCTGGGTTCTTGCCAAGCGCAATCCACACCTGACGACCGTGGTCCAGTGTCCCTGGACGTTGAGCAGTGTCGTGGCTTAAGTCCTAAGCCGAATCCCGGTCTCTCCAGACCCTTGTTGAGCATAGTCCATACTCAACGACCTGAAAATAGCAATTGATAATACAGGGCCTAAGTCCTAGGCCGAATCCTGGTCACTCCGAACCCTTGTTGAGCACAGTCCATACTCAACGACCTGAATGAGCCAATCTACCACGTTCGGGCAAAGTGACTCACCCCTTGCCAGGCATTATCCATACCCGACGACCATTTATCAAAAACCAGATGAAAATCCAATCAAAATCCAATCCAACATCCAAACCCAAAAAATCCAAATCCAAAACCAGAAAACCAGAAAACCAAACCAACATTCAAAACCGGAAAAAATCATGCAAAGAAAAATTCAAATCAAAAGGAAGCAAAACCAGGAGCTTGATTCAAACTCCAAAACCAAAATCCGAAAAGAAAAGTAGTGTCCAATCCAAAAGCAAAAGATAGATTTCTCAAACCATAGCGTTGCAGTTTATCATCATTCAGAGCATGCCTAGGGGCTATCTCCGTCCCCGTACATGTGTAAATGACTTGGTTGCTTGCTAATAGTTCGTTACTTATTCCATATTATCCTGATTAGTGGATGATCAATCGATCACCATCCCTGGGTCTCCCATCATCTCGACGAGAAGTTGTCGATGGTTGCTCCTGCTCCACCGTTGCATTCCGAGCTCCGACATACTGCTGTAACTGTCCATTCCTTACATGCTCCTCAATTATATCCTTCAAGTGCCTGCAGCTGTTGGTGTCATGTCCGTCTAAGTCATGGAAGAGACAATGCCTCCCTGATGCCCTCTCTCGTTCAGAAGGCTCTCTCCTGGCTGGCCTCCGGTAGGGAAGGCGATTCCGAGTATCCATGTATATCCGCTCCAGCGTCTCGTTCAATCCTGTGTATGTGGAAAACTTTGGATCCTTCCATCGCTTCCTAGCGTTTCCAGAATCATTATCCAATTTCCTTTTTCCTTTGTCTTTATCCGAACCACCGCTGGATACTGCTCCAACCTCGATTGCACTAACCTTTTTCACCATTAAATCCGTACTTGCATCTTCTTGCCGAAGGAACCTTTCTGCCTCGTGAAAGAATTCGTCGAGATCTTGTGGGGGATCTCGTATCAGAGATACCTTGAAATCAGAGTCCTCCCTGACTCCTGATACTGCTGCCATTAAAACCATCGATGGATCAGGCCGATCCACCGAAGCGACTGCCGCACTGAATCGAGTTAGAAAAGCTCTAAGCGATTCATCCATTCTTTGCTTCACCGATATTAATGTCATCACGTTCTTCGGTCTCTTGACATGAACCCGAAACTGCCCCAAAAACCTTTCCACTAATTCCCTCCAAGTCCTGATAGATCCTTCTTCCAGCTGCCTAAACCACATCGCAGCTAAGTCTGTCAAATACAAAGGGAAGCATCGGGCCATCACTTCCTCCGATGCCCCCAGCACCTCCATGTGTCTGGTGTACCTCATCAAGTGATCCGTTGGATCTGTCTTGCCATCATATATCTCCACGCTAGGCAACTTAAACTTAGGTGGGTTTTGAGCCATCCTTATTTCCCGAGCAAACGGACTGTTGTTCACTCCTTCCAAGTCTCCTTTGGCCAAACCACCTCGCACAGTTTTCCTAATCATCTCTACCAATCCAGCGTTGTCTGTCGGGGGTTGCCCCCGAGGGAACTCCGGCACATACTCTTCATGTGGCTCGTTAGTAGCAACGTTGGTTCAAGCCTATTGAACTCCTTCCAGAGGTCCTCCTGTGTTGGATCCTGTGGGCCTGCCCCCAAGCCCTTGTTGATTGCTTTGTGGCTCCATATCTCGTCCTCCATTGGGTTCCACGACCCTAGTCCCCTGTCCTGCATCCACAGCGGCTGTAGCTGTTCCTAAGTTCTGCATCCCTGCAGCTCTTATTTGCTCGAAGAAAGTCTGCATCATTTCTTGTTGGTTCTTTAACAATCTCTCATGCAAAGAATTTTCCATAGCCTCCATTTCATCTCGAGTTATGTAGATTGAAGCTTGTCCTTCCCCCGCTCCGGAGGATGCTTGTTGACTTCCTTCATGTTGGCTTCTCTCAGCCCTCTGCCTTCTACTATTTTGCCTAGTCATTGTCCTTGAATCCAAACTCTTTAAAATCTTCAAATCCAAACTTCAAATCCGATGTAGCGGGTCCTGAGTTCAATTCTCAGTGAAAGCACCAAAGTGTTTGCGCCAAAATTGGTCACAAACCCCGAACACCGTGAAAGCACCAGTGTATGAATACAAATCAATAATATTCAAACACAAATCTCAGCTCTCAGCAAATATTAAATAGTAAATTCAAAATAAAGAACAGAGACACAAGTTTTATAGTGGTTCGGCTATCTCCGGCCTACGTCCACTCCAAAGTTATTATCCTTTTATTGATTATCCTCGATGATTACAGATGATTACAGCGGTTACATAGTCCAAAACTTGAAATAAATAGCAGCAATGATGATATGGAGTGATTCTGGCAGCGTCCGAGCGTGCTTTTTCTTTCTAGAATATCCGACCCCTTTTATGAATAACCAGGGGCTCTATTTATAAGCGTAGGAGGCTGATATTTCTCCTAAAATCCGGGAAGACTGTTTCAGGCACGTGAGGGGGCCCACACGCCCGAAATCTGGAGGTCCGGGCCCACCTTGGGATCGATTCAAAGTAAGGTTCGAATCGATCAAGAAATCATCAAATTGAGCTGAAATTTGGTGAGAACATTCTTCAACATGTATGTAAGCTCCTGTGAAAATTTCATAGCATTTGGATCAACGGTTTGGAAGATACGATCGATTCAAGTTCAAAGCTTCGTGTGTTCTGCCTGGTTCCAACCTATACATCGAACCCACTCTCTTCGAATCCATCCCCCTCGAATCCATCTTCTTCGAATCCATCTCCCTCGAGTCCGTCTTCTTCGAACCCATTTCCTTCGAATCCATCCCCTTCGAATCCATCTTCTTCGAATCCATCTCCCTTGAGTCCGTCTTCTTCGAACCCATTTCCTTCGAATCCATTGCCTTGAATCCACGAAGCCGACTCCCCTTCTTCGAATCCACGAAGCCGACTCCCCTCCTTCGAATCCACGAAGCCGACTCCCCTCCTTCGAATCCACGAAGTCGACTCCCCTGATCGATACGAACTTCATCGGTTCGAACTACCATCGATACGAACTTCACCAAGCCGAACCTATGTTGATCGATACGAACCGTATCGATTCGAACCATCTCTGCATCATGCCTTCGATCGATGCGAACCTGATGGGTTCGAATCCAATGGATTCGAACCGAGCACCACCTTGATGGATTCGAACAACATACCTTTCCTACCTTGAATCCATCATATTTTCTTCATACGAACTCCGATTAACCTGAAATTTGAAACATAGCCTTTCCTAGTCCTTATCATCATCTCCAATCAATTTCGTCCCGATCGGAGTTCAACAAAATTTTGACGATATCGATCGTAGCCTTGATTCCAACTGATTTCCAATCCTGATATCCATCATTCCTTGCCAATTTGTTGATATTCCAGTTTTGATCAAAAATGGGATAACAATCCAGTCATAGCTTTTAAAATCATTTTATACATTCCCTTACAGAAGTTTTCATATCTACTTCTATTCATATTAGTTTTTCCCATTTCCATATTAATTCAATTTATCTTCAACTCTGAATATTGAATTTTATCTTCCATTTAAAACTGATTTATATCATTATTTTATATTAGTTTCATCCACTAATTTATTTCAATTTCAAATTTGAAATCATTTTGTTGTTAACAAAAAATTTCCAAAAGTTTTCAAAAAATTTCTCTCCCAAAATTTTCGGAAAATCTTGGCAGAGTCTCCTTTGTACAGAGGAGCTTTTGCAATATGAAAAGAGATATAAATATATATATACATCGACCCACATGATCGAAAAAACAAAAACAGTTCATATTTCCTATTTTTATTGCGTAGGCGTACCTTTATTTAGCATTTTAAGCAAGCGACTTATTAATTTAGAAATTAGCACATCCAAATCCAGCCAAACGGCTTCCGGTACCTGTAATTACTTAATTCAAACATTTAAGTATAAAATGTAGGGTGTTTATTTACAATTCACTCATTTTCAATAGCTAACACATAGAATAAGCAATGCATACTAAACAATTCTTATAAACAATTTTAAGACTTCGACACAAGTTCAAATAGCTTCCAACCAAATTTTTATTTAGTTAGAATGGTTTATTATTCAATCGCTTATATTTAATTCCTTTTTTAATCCAAAGGAACCCAATTCACTTCAATTGATTCCAAAATCAATTTTTATTAAAGTCTCTTCACATTTTAACTTATTTACAAACCATTTACCTGCATTTCATTCCATTTCCGCAATTGTTTCATTCAAAGGCATTTTATTAAGCTTGGCATATTCAATACTTATAAGTTTGCAATCATTCCCCAAATTAATTTAACCCAAACTTTCACTTTTACTCAAAGCCAACCTCTATAAACTTTAAACTTAAGTTAATTACTTTCTTCAGGTTATTTCAACTTCATAACTTAATCTCACTTCTATTTAATTTGATTCTCATCAAATTCAGTTACCCCACTCTTTGTCCATTTTAATTTTAATCCCATTCTCAGTTTGTCAAAACAATATCCAAGTGTATATTAACTCATTTACACTTGAATTGTATTTATTTGTAACTCAAACATTTCTATTATAATCCAATTCCATTTTTATTTTTACAACATCTCTACTTATTTTAATTCATTATCAAATCCAAGTCGAATTCTGTTTATAATTCGAGTTCATTTCCAAACTTCATTATTAACTTACAATCCATTTTATTTAACCGTGTTAAATTTTATTAATATACTCTATCAAATAATTTATTTAGCCAATTAGCTTACTTCCAAATTTTAAATCCATATTCGATTGTATTACAAAATCACTTCATTAGATTTTCGTGAGTTCAAATTTTGTTTTTCATAATTCCAGTTTGGATTTTCTTTCGTTTTCCAAAATTCTAACATAAAATTTTAGAAATACTTTCAAATTCACATAATACTATTAAAATAGCTTTCTATAAAAATACTTCATATAACTCGATGTCTCAACCAGTCTATCCTTGTTCTCATAGAAATTCGGTCATACGTTGATCAGGCGTAGGACTGAAAATCTCTAAGTACTTGGTAAACCCGTTTCAACACCCAGTGAAAATGCTTGGGAAAATAATTTTATTGAAAATATAGAAAACAGTTTTTGAAAATAAAGGAAATATCATTGGTGAGAATGCTCTGGAAATCATCACCCCCATCCATGGTCGCAGTTACATCCTGAGTTACGTTGCCATCACAGCAAAAGTCCATGTAACTGTAGGCACTCTACGCCTCTCAATTACGCCACGGAACCCACAACAGATCGCGGTTACATTCCAGGTTTACATTGCAATCGCAGCAAAAGTCCACTTAACTGTAGGCATCAGCGCCCTCGATTTTCGCTGTCAAAAATGATACTTCTCCAGTCCCACATAGGTCGCAGTCTACCGATGTAAAATCAAATGTAGACCGTTGGCTCTCAGCGGCATACACGACTTTCGCTATGTTACCAAAGGTCGTGGTTTATCGATATAAAATCGAACGCAGACTATTGGCTCTCACGGCAAACACGACTTTCGCTATGGTCTGTAGTAGATCGCAGTGACATCAAGTTACACTATCGTCACGGTATAATCCAAATGCCTCTGTAGGCATCAGCGCCCTCGATTTTCCCTACAAACTACTCATAATCCTTAGGAACTAGTTTTGTCCGGACTCCTCACAGGATCAACTTTAGAACCCCCCCTTAGGGTTCAAGGCAGTACCAACCTATGGCACTCTTGAGAATTTCATTTCAAGGGAGCGCCTTTTTCGCTAGAGCCATTATCAAAACATTTTATACTATGCACATATAGTATCTTCCAAATCATACACCTAATATGAATCTCATATAAATCTCCTTTTCTCAAAATCGATTATCCCTAGATTGATAATCCTCAAACTAGGCTTTCCAAATTCCAATATTGATTTTACCCAAAAATCAAAAGCCTTTCCAAATCCAAAGGTTACCAAAATCTTTTTGTTCTAAAATCCACATAAGATCCTTTATATATATATATATATATATATATATATATATATACACATATATAATTTTTAAAAAACTTTGGATCATTTCAAACTTGTATAAAATTCCTTTTATACTTAAACACCTTCAAAATCCTTTCCTTCCGGCAATAGATTCAACAAGGGGAGATTTATCTTATATAATAAAGATATATAACTTTGTTTATTCAAAATCAAATATTCAATTTTAATCACTCTTTTTTTTATAAAGTTGTTTCCATCTTACTTGTCATCAAAAAAATATCCAACTTTCACTTTTATCCATTGTACATTTCACAAAATACACCTTCATTTCAAAAGAAATCATTTCACATTTCTTATTCACAAATTTCCTATATCAATTGCATTTAAGCCCGTACGATGTACTCATATCATCCGTACGCTATACCAATCCGATCACTCACTCGATCACACAATTTCACTTCCAAACTAGTATCGTACACCCGACTTCCTAGTGCGAACGCAGATCTGGTTTCTTGATCAGAAATCGTCATTCTCCTTGCATAGCCATAACTATGATAGAGAATATCCAGAACCTGTCAAAAATCCATATCCAGGTTCGCCGTAAAAAATTGAGTGAAAAATCCCAACTCGGATCGATAAACTATCTCGAAATCCTGTGCTCGAATCCGGATCAAATCACTATGCGAATAGAACAATATATGTACATCCACGTATCTATCCTATTGATTCATTAGCCAAAACAATTACCTTTCTACTCACATTCACTTTAATTTTCATTCACTTATTTACAGTTGCCTTAATCCTCATTTGGATTATCACTTCAATTCTTATCTCAGTTGGGTATTTAATCGATAACAGTTTGAACCCCGACCAGTTTATATTTAGTAAATAGCTTGTAAATTTTAAAATAGATAATAGTTGAAAAATAATTATTAGTTTGCAAAATAGCTGTAAAATAGTTAACTAATTGTAAAATAGTTGAAAAATAGTCAAATAGCTATAGAAATTATAAATAATTGCAAAATAGTTGTAAAATAGTAATTAATTTGTAAAATAGTTGAAAAACAATAATTAGTTTATAAAACAGTTGAAAAATTGTTAAATAGTTTCAAAAATAATTGTTGAATAAGTATAAAATTGTTTGGTGTTTAAAAAGAAAGGTTATATATAGTAAATAGATAGGAAAATAGATTAAAAACAGTTTATATTAAAACAATTTATATTGAAATTAGTCCAGAGTCAAAACTGTTCACTTTCCCATCAATTCAATTTAAATTTCCACTTCCATTTAAATTGACTCAATTCCAATTTGAATAACTTTAATTTCCATTAAAATTGATTTAACCCCAATTCAAGTTGAATCAATCTTGATTTCTTTCCAAATTCATATCAAATTCCATTTGATTTTAAACCTATTCAACTTTAATTACAATTCCAAATTATTCCAATCAATTTGGACTAATATCAATTGAACCCACTTCAATTTCAAATCATTTCAGTTCAATCCAATTCAAATTCCCCATTTAAAATTTTAAACTTGTACATCTTCAATCACAAATCCAATTAATTCAAATCAGATTCAATTTGAACGAATTCAATTCAAATTTCAATTTTAAACCATTTCGAATTATATAAATTCGAGTTAAATTTTTAAATGTTGATTTAATCCTTTGAATCAAATCAACTTATCTCTTTAAACCATTTAATTCTAAATCCATTTCAAACTCATCTTCATTAAATTTTAATTTGGTTGTATTTCTATTACCACTTAATCTCATTATTAAATTTTTCAAATAATATAACAACCAATTATCTTAATATTTATTAGAAATAAATATTGCTTTATATATCAAAATATATTTTCTTATATAAAATCATTTAAAACCTTTATATAAGGAAATAACAAGTACGCGCTCATATATATATATATATATATATATATATATATATATATATATATATATATATATATAGACACACACACACACACATAGATACACTCAACTCATTCTAGAGTACTATGGACTCTATTTAATGAGTAATCCCCACTAGAGCCAAGGCTCTCGCTTAACCTTTCAGCTCTGATACCAACTGTAATGTCCCGGATTTTCAATCCTGAAATTCCTGATTGTTAGAAGAAGAAGAAAGAGACAGAAGAATAAGAAGAACAGAAACTGTGACGCTTGCCCATGACTCTTGCACTAAAGAAGGAAATAGTGCGTTGTAAAGTGTGCCAGGCAGCCATGGATGATCATCAAGGTAAGGTAAAAACAGCGGAGTCTATCGTATTACTCACAGCGCATGGGTAAAATACAATAGAATATATATATATATATATATATATATATAGTGAAGCTCCATAAAACAGAATCTTGTCAAATAAGCCTCATAGTAGTTTGATACAAAAATCTGAATAGACAATACATCAAGCCTCACTACATATCACTCAGAGAATATACAAGCAGCGGAACATCCAGTACATATAGTAAGAAAATAATACGCAAGCCTCCAGCTCGTCTTCGTCATCAGCATCGTTGGTCACTAAGAACAGCACCTGTCACCTGCTACCTAGTCTGCCCATCCCAAAATGGATGAACAGCCCAAGATAATAAGAGTTGAACATAAAACCTTGAGTCAGACAACAGTCTTAGTGTGCGGTAAATTAACTAACAACATACCAAAAGATCATAAAGGTAAAAGGAATAGGAACCTAACCCTCCCACTCCACCTCTTTTTATAGTGATAACCCCCAGACACACTAAGCAGAAGTAAACATAGCAAATCAGACATTTAAAGTAAAGCAATTATCAGTCGAGTCAAGGTCGATGTTTTCCAAGTACAAACCCCCAAGGCCTAAACCAAGATCAGATAAGCACCCGGAAAACATCGCTCTTGAGACCGAATGACGATACAACCAAAATATTCAAACATCCATGACTCTGGCTATCACTATTATCATTGCTTCGGTACCACCGTTAATTGAATGACCAACACATTCTTTCAGCCGTCCGTCAAGGGCTAATGGTAACCCCGGTTCTAGACAGAACTCCGCACGTCGTCGCAGCCCGTGCCTAGGACTATCGAATCTACCCAGAGTACTCGACCACCAACTGTAGTCTTTTGGGACTATCGAATCTTCCCAGCGTACTCTTTCTTTGAGTCTGCTAGAACCTTCAGTAACGATGAAATCTCAGCCTTCTAGTCATCCTCCTCGACGACTATTCTCATACTAGCTCAAGCGCCTCTCGAGCCAACCGTTATCCACAAACTCGAACCATCCCTCGAGTTATCAACATGCTTGGAATGATCCCGTCTGGATTATACCAAAGCTACCTCACATCATTCCTCTCCTTATCTCATTCATAGCAAAGCTCCATCTTAACATTATCATCAAATCCGTCCATATGAGCTTTATCATCCACTACATATGTCACGTGCAGCTTTTCTATTCAAGAGCTTCCCACTTAGCCTTTGAATCATCTCCGACCAACTTGTCCAAATCCAACCACTAATCAACTAATTTATAACAACCAATCAAGTCAATCATTAATCCAAGTAATTAAGCATTCAAACATGATCTAAAAGCAATTATAACAAAAATGGCAATCTTGTAAATAAAGAGTCTAAATCTAACAAGCATGATCATGAATAATATCTCTACGACTTGATGGATGAACTTGCATAGGTTAACATGTATTCTAATGGATGCCAAATCTTCATGAACAATGGATCTATACTTAGGTTTACGAAAATGCATGAGATCACTATTTTAACACAAAATCAAGCCACCAATCCAATATACTCCTTTGGGTCCGTGTGAGAGATAACCACCACTCACCGATCACCTATACACCTTAAAAGCAACACACTCCAAATATGGACAGCGAAGGATATAGCTCGATCCACCAAAATTCCGCTTCAAACGATGAAATCTCTCTTCAATGGATGGAGATCTTCAATCTAAGCTCTTGGATCTTCGATTTGATCTTCAATTTGGATGGAAGGAAGCACTAGATTAAAGAAGAGATAAGAAGTGAAGACGTGTAGCACTCGAGCTCTCAAAATGGCAGAACTTCGTTGCTTCAAAATCCGGATCCCAAAAATGAAGCTAACCCGTGTATTTATAGGCCGAACCCTTAAGTCGCTCGCCCTTAATTTGCTCACGAATTAACAAAACCCCATGACCTAAAAATCCAACGACCTACGACCTAATGGTTCAAGCCATCGTGCAACCTAACACAAACACGACCTAACACATGCGCGACCTAACATGCAAGCCGCGTTCCTACCTAAGTCGTCTGGTCGACCTAACGACTCAACGACCTAACACACATGCAGTGACTCATCACAGGCACGACCTAACATACATGACGACTTAACGAATTAACGCTACACCACTTAACCACCTTAGGTCGTTTCACGACCTAACTACACACAGAAACCTAACATAGGTCGCTCACGACCTAACTAAACACAGGGTCTCAACGACCTATACTATAACGACTTAAACTATTATCCTTAAGTCGCTCGAACGGCCTATCTTCCTTAGGTCGTTAACTCGCTCAACCTCCTAGGTCGCTACTCCTATGCCATTAGTTTCTAGGCCGCTAACTCCCCTAAGCCACTAACTACTAGGTCGCTAAACCCCTTAAGCCGCTTACTACTAGGTCGTTAACTTCCTTTGCCAACTTCCTTAAGTCGTTAGTTCCCTTAGGTCGCTCCAATCTCTTAAGTTGCTCCAATCTATGCCGCTAAGTCGCTCCATGACCTATCTGCTATACGACCTAAGCTATCACACGACCTAAGCTATCATATGACCTAACTCCTTAGGTCGCCTAAACTCTTAAGTCGCCGACTTCCTTGGGTCGCCCTGCCTTACCTTTAGGTCGCTCAACACTCTTCTACGACCTAACTCTGGAAGACTTAACAACACTAATGACCTAATAACAACGGTTTTACGATCTTTCGATACATAAAATACGGGTCGTTACATTCTCTCCCCCTTAGGAATTTCGCCCCCGAAATTCCAAACAAACAAGAGCAACCAAAAACTATTCTGCTTGCCTACCATCCATAGCAATCAACAAACCATACATATAATTACTAGCCTACCATGCAGAATTCTAAGACTAGAACTAGTTACAATGTCATGAGATGACACGACACCTTATGGTCATACCTCGAAGAGTTCAGGATAAGCTGCCTTTATCCTCTCTTCCACCTCCCATGTACAGTCATTAACATCATCACTCCATTGTATCTTGAGCAACCAAACTACCTTCCTCCTAAGCTATTTCATGTCAGTTTCCACAACATGAAGCGGCTTACGAGGTCTCTTATCAACTGGATCAACCTCAAAATCTTCACAGCTATCAGCAGAAACCACTTTATTCGAGTCGTGCACATACTTCCGTAGATACGATACATGAAAAACATTGTGCACACCCGACATCTTTTCTGGTAACTCCAATTTATAGGCGAGCTTTCCAATTCGCTCGATGATCGGGAATGGTCCAACAAATCTCGGATTCAATTTTCCTTTCTTTCCGAATCGAATAACTTTCTTCAGTGGAGAAATCTTCACAAAAACCATATCACCTACGTCGAACTCCAAATCCTTACGATGCTTATCAGCATAACTTTTCTGACGGTCTTGGGCTGCCTTCATTCGTTGCCGAATGATCTCTATGCAATCCGAAGTCTGTTGAATCATTTCTGGCCCAAGTATCAACTTTTCTCCTGTTTCCAACCAACATGTCGGGGAGTTACACGGTCTTCCATACAATGCTTCATTCGACGCCATACCAATGCTTGACTGGTAACTGTTGTTATACGAAAATTCCACCAAATGAAGATGATCTTCCCATGATCCTCCGAAGTCCAAAACTCATGCTCTGAGGAGATCTTCCAAAACTCGGTTGACTCTCTCGATCTGACCATCTGTTTGGGGGTGATAAGCTGTACTCAAACACAACTCGGTTCCCAAAACTTCCTGGAAGCTCTTCCAAAATCCACTAGTGAACAATGGGTCTCAATCTCTCACTATACTTTTCGGAATACCATGGAATCGAACTATCCACTTAACATACAGCTCAGCCAACTTCGATGCAGTCCCAGTTGATCGAACAGGAATAAATCTTGCACTCTTAGTCAAACGATCTATGATGACCCAAATCCCTTCATTTCCCGCTCTTGTTCTAGGTAACCCATCGATAAAATCCATCGATATTTGCTCCCACTTCCATGTAGGAACTTCTAATGGCTGAAGCAATCCACTGGGCTTCTTCTGCTCGGCTTTTACCAACTGGCAGTTCATGCACTTGGAAATAAAATTTTCAACATCCTTCTTCATACCTTCCCAGTAATAGGTTCTCTTCATATCCGATACATCTTATTTCCACCTGGATGAATTGTCAGCTTCGAGTGATGACTTTCCTTCAGAACTTCATCTCTCAATTCATCTATATCAGGAACAACTAGTCGTCCTTGCTTTCGAAGCTAACCCTCTCGATCGACCTCGAATCCTTTATCCTTCTCTGGGTCCAACCCAGATTCCAAATCATGGATAATCTTGACAAGCTTATCGTCTCGCTTTTGGCCCTCACCAATTCTTTCCACAAGAGTAGGTATTATCGATAAGTTTGCCAACATCTCGGGTTCCAATTCACATCTGGTCCTGAAGTCAAATCCAGCCAAATACTCAAGACTCTTCCATTCTAAAAACATGGCCCCTAATCCTGCATGTCTTCGACTTAACGCATCTACCATAGCGTTACCCTTTCCCGGAGTATAGGCTATACCAAAATCATATGATCCTAAAAACTCTAGCCATCATTGCTGCCGAATATTCAAATCCTTTTGGGAGAAAAGATACTTCAACGACTTATGATCTGTAAACAACTCGAATCGAACTCCCAATAGGTAATGTCTCCACATCTTCAGAGCAAATACAATTGCCGCCAACTCCAAATCATGAGTTGGATAATTCCTTTCATGCGGCTTCAGTTGTCAACTTGCATACGCAACAACTTTACCCTTCTGCATCAGCACTGCTCCAAGTCCAGTACCACATGCATCGGTGTAAACCACCATCTCATCATTTCCACTTGGAATAGTCAAAACAGGAGCACTTGTTAGTCGCTCTTTAAGGATTCCGAAAGCTTGCTCACACTTAGCATCCCATCTGAATACTTGGTTCTTTTTCGTCAATCCTGTTAATGGTGCAGCTACCCTAGAAAAGTCTTTGATAAATCGACGATAGTATCCTGCTAATCCAAGAAAACTTCTCACATCAGATGCATTTTTAGGTCTAACCCAATCCTGGATTGCTGCCACCTTGGCGGGATCAACCGCTATTCCATTTCCAAAGATAATATGGCCTAAGAACCTCACTTCGCTCTTCCAAAAGTGACACTTCAAAAACTTAGCCTTTAGCTGATGTTTCCGCAAGGTTTCCAAAATAATACGCAAGTGTGTCTTGTGCTCTTCTTCATTACTGAATAAATCAAAATATCATCCACGAACACTAGTACAAAGTTGTTCAACTGATCCATGAACACTCTATTCATAAGATCCACAAAATATGCTGGTACATTGGTCAATCCAAACGGCATTACCAGCCACTCAAAGAAACCAAACGGTGTCCTGAAAGCAGTCTTCGGCACACTATCCTTTGCCACTCTTAATTGGTGAAATCCCGTTGCCAAATCCATCTGAGAAAACACCTTGGCTTCGTGAAGCTGATCAAACAAGTCATCTATTCTCGGCAATGGATACTTGTTCTTCTTAGTCACTTTATTCAGCTCACGATAATCCACACACAACCTTAACGATCCATCTGCTTTGGTTGCAAACACAACTGGTGCACCCCATTCGGACACACTACGCCGAATGAATCCTTTCTGTAAAAGACCATCAACTTGCATCTTCAACTCTTACTGTTCCCTAGGCGCCATCCGCCTAAGAGGCATCACAACGGGTCTGGCTCCTTCAACTAGATCGATGCGAAACTCGATCTCTCTATGCGGCGGTAACCCTTTGACCTCATCAAAGACATCCTCAAATCCATTTGCGATTGGCACCGATGACAGTCCATCCTGTGGAACAACCAGCGAATACATGAAGCTCATGAAGACGCCTTCCTTATGCTTACATTGTATCACAACCCTTCGCCCTTCCACATTCTTGACTGTCACCTCCAACCTTTTACAATCAACCTTTGCCACATACTTCCTAAGCCAGCCCATACGCAAAATAATTCCAAACCCCTCAAAGTTCAGAACAAAAACAATCATAAACAAAAGAGCAATCATGACTCGATACAACCAGATCATGACATATCATACACAGACAAGACGAACCCCCAACTGGATTAGTCACAACCAATGGTCTATCAACAATATCTGGTTCTAAAGCCAACCGGCGTACAAGTTCATTACAAACAAAGGAATGCGACGCCCCAGTATCAAATAACACTCTATCTGGAACACCACAAATGGAAAGGGTACCTTGTACCACCACACTCTTTCCTTTCTCTTCTAAAATAGGAGCTTTTGAAGATGATGGCACAGCCCCCAAAGCATAAGCTTGCACAATCTGCCTGTCCTTCCTTTGTTCTGGACAATTCTTCTTGATATGCCCCGGCTTGTCACAGTTATGGCACTTCACCGACACCTTTGGATTCTTACAATCTTTGGAGAAATGGCCCTTCTGTTGACAATTGTAGCAGGTCACTTTGCCGTTAGGCTTCTTCTGGCCATCCTTACCCTTCTGCTGCTGCTGCTTCCTCTTCTTGTTTCCACCTTGCTGTGGTTTAGACTCCTCCTTGGTCACAGCAACAACAGATACTTCTTTAGGAAACAGATTCTCATGCCTGAGAGCCTTCTCCACAAGCTTCTCAAATGGATCGTCCAGATGATCCACCAATTGCCTCCCTAGATAAATGTCCAAGCCTGTCACAAACTTCTCGTTCTTCTGATATGGAGATTCAATATACGACCGGACATACTTGGACAAGGCTTCAAACTCAGAAACATACTCAAGGACTGGTCTTCCTCCTTGCTTGAGTTCCACAAACTTCTTGAACAGAACAGATTTCTGAGCTGTAGAAATGAACTTAGTTTCAAATCTGGCTTGGAATTGCTCCCAAGTAATTTCTTCCTCCGGAGTATCAATAGTGATAGAGTTCCAACAGTCAGAAGCTCTCCCTTGAAGCTGTCTTGATGCGAGCTTCCTTTTGGTTGCATCCTCGATTCCCAAATCACCAAAGATTCTTCTACAAGCATCTATCCATCCCTGGACTTCAATGGTTGACTTTGTTCCCAAGAAAACCTTCCCTCCAAGAGCAGTATAGTCTTCACACAACTTAGCAAAATCCACGGTCTTGGAGCTTGGACTTGAACCCCAACATCTACTGCTGGCCCCGGAGCTGGCATCCTCCTCATGATCGAAGTCATCATAGCCTCGAACATAGCAGCATACTCAGCAACCCCCTCAGCAGCACGACCTTCCCTAGCAGCTGGTCTCCCTCTTCGACTCATTCTTAATATCTACAAAAAAATGATTAGTGTACCTTGAGAAACAACTGCATAAGAGGTTCAAATCCTTCTAAGCCACTATATTATATATAGTAATCATCCATAAAAATACAATTACGTCTCTCATACGTAGTTACGTCAGCGAGCATTGGCTAAAATCGATTAACCAAAGCTCTGATACCAAATGTGACGATTGCCTATGATTCCTGCACTAAAGAAGGAAGTAGTGCGCTGTAAAGTGTGCCAGGCAGCCATGGATGATCATCAAGGTAAGGTAAAAACAGCGGAGTCTATCGTATTACTCACAGCGCATGGGTAAAATACAATAGAAAATATATATATATATATATATATATAGTGAAGCTCCACAAAACAGAATCTCGTCAAATAAGCCTCATAGTAGTTTGATACAAAAATCTGAATAGACACTACATCAAGCCTCACTACATATCACTCAGAGAATATACAAGCAGCGGAACATCCAGTACATATAGTAAGAAAATAATATGCAAGCCTCCAGCTCGTCTTCGTCATCAGCACCGTTGGTCACTAAGAACAGAACCTATCACCTGCTACCTAGTCTGCCCATCCCAAAATGGATGAACAACCCAAGGTAATAAGAGTTGAACATAAACCTTGAGTCAGACAACAGTCTTAGTGAGCGGTAAATTAACTAACAACATACAAAAAGAGCATAAAGGTAAAAGGAATAGGAATCTAACCCTCCCACTCCACCTCTTTCTACAGTGATAACCCCCAGACACACTAAGCAGAAGTAAGCATAGCAAATCAGACATTTAAAATAAAGAAACTATCACTCGAGTCAAGGTCGATGTTTTCCGAGTACAAACCCCCAAGGCCTAAACCAAGATCAGATAAGCACCCGGAAAACATCGCTCTTGAGACCGAATGACGATACAACCAAAACATCCAAACATCCATAACTCTGGCTATCACAGTTATCATTGCTTCGATACCACCGTTAATTGAATGACCGGCACATTCTTTCAGCCGTCCGTCAAGGGCTAATGGTAACCCCGATTCTAGACAGAACTCTGCACGTCGTCGCATCCCGTGCCTAGGACTATCGAATCTGCCCAGAGTACTCGACCACCAACTGTAGTCTTTTGGGACTATCGAATCTGCCCAGCGTACTCTTGCTTTGAGTCTGCTAGAACCTTCAATAACGATGAAATCTCAGCCTTCTAGTCATCCTCCTCGACGACTATTCTCATACTAGCTCAAGCGCCTCTCGAGCCAACCATTATCCACAAACTCGAACCATCCCTCGAGTTATCAACATGCTTGGAATGATCCCGTCTGGATTATACCAAAGCTACCTCACATCATGCCTCGCCTTATCTCATTCATAGCAAAGCTCCATCTTAACATCATCATCAAATCCGTCCATATGAGCTTTATCATCCACTACATATGCCACGTGCAGCTTTTCCATTCAAGAGCTTCCCCCTTAGCCTTTGAATCATCTCTGACTAACTTGTCCAAATCCAACCACTAATCAACTAATTTATAACAACCAATCAAGTCAATCATTAATCCAAGTAATTAAGCATTCAAACATGATCTAAAAGCAATTATAACAAAAATGCCAATCTTGTAAATAAAGAGTCTAAATCTAACAAGCATAATCATGAATAATATCTCTACAATTTGATGGATGAACTTGCATAGGTTAACATGTATTGTAATGGATGCCAAATCTTCATGAACAATGGATCTATACTTAGGTTTACGAAAATGCATGAAATCACTATTTTAACACAAAATCAAGCCACCAATCCAATATACTCCTTTGGGTCCATGTGAGAGATAACCACCACTCACCGAATCACCTAAACACCTTAAAAGCAACACACTCCAAATCTGGACTGCGAAGGATCTAGCTCGATCCACCAAAATTCCGCTTCAAACGATGAAATCTCTCTTCAACGGATGGAGATCTTCAATCTAAGCTCTTGGATCTTCGATTTGATCTTCAATTTGGATGGAAGGAAGAACTAGATTAAAGAAGAGATAAGAGGTGAAGAAGTGTAGCGCTCGAGCTCTCAAAATGGCAGAACTTTGTCGCTTCAAAATCCGGATCCCAAAAATGAAGCTAACCCGTGTATTTATATGCCGGACCCTTAAGTCGCTCGCCCTTAAGTTGCTCACGACTTAACAAAACCCCACGACCTAAAAATCCAACGACCTACGACCTAACGGTTCAAGCCATCACGCAACCTAACACAAACACGACCTAACACATGCGCGACCTAACATACAAGCCGCGTTCCTACCTAAGTCGTCTGGTCGACCTAACGACTCAACGACCTAACACACATGCAGCGACTCATCACAGGCACGACCTAACATACACGACGACTTAACAACTTAACGCTACACCACTTAACCACCTTAGGTCGTTTGACGACCTAACTACACATAGCAACCTAACATAGGTCACTCACGACCTAACTAAACACAGGGTCTCAACGACCTATACTATAACGACTTAAACTATTATCCCTAAGTCGCTCGAACGACTTATCTTCCTTAGGTCGTTAACTCGCTCAACCTCCTAGTTCTCTACTCCTATGCCATTAGTTTCTAGGCCGCTATCTCCCCTAAGCCGCTAACTACTAGGTCGCTAAACCCCTTAAGCCGCTTACTACTAGGTCGTTAACTTCCTTTGCTAACTTCCTTAAGTCGTTAGTTCCCTTAGGTCGCTCCAATCTCTTAAGTCGCTCCAATCTATGCCGCTAAGTCGCTCCACGACCTATCTGCTATACGACCTAAGCTATCACACGACCTAAGCTATCATACGACCTAACTCCTTAGGTCGCCTAAACTCTTAAGCCGTCGACTTCCTTAGGTCGCTTTGCCTTACCTTTAGGTCGCTCAACACTCTTCTGTGGCCTAACTCTGGACGACTTAACAACACTAATGACCTAATAACAATGGTTTTACGATCTTTCGATACGTAAAATACGAGTCGTTACAGAAACACCAACATCTCTCATTCGCAGTGGATAAACTATAATAACAAATAATAATAGTTTACAAAAGAATTCTGTATCTGTCAATTACATTTATGGTACATCAGAGTTACACATATATACAGACACTGGATATACACAATCATCATGTCTCAGATATACAATAATATAATAGAGCGGAAACACTCTATACGTTCCTGCCATCCAACTCGCCTCCTGAGCTCTAGAACGTCCTTATCTGAAAATCTATAATACTTGGTTTGACTCGAGCATTACATCAAAATAACACCCGGGTCAGGTTGGAAACCAGCGTAAGTAAACCCATTCAACATGGAATACAAAGCATACAACTTATATAAAACCCGGGGTAACTCGTATCAATTTTTCAAATTCACAATTTGTTATAGACATCACTAATTTCACACATCAAATCTCTAAGTATCAAAAACTTAGATTAAATGGTCCAATTCGCATAAATCATTCCATACGAGCCTATTGATTTCACATATCAATTTCTAAAGAATCGAAGTGGTTTTGGGTATTTTTCTAGTACCCGAGCCATGTCTCTTCGAGTCTCATGTCATCCTAACCTAAGTTGTCCAAATGAAATACACTTCACGCTTTAAATACAGGAGGTCACTTTACACAACAATTCATCATTGATAGATAACCACAATATCCTGTCCGCTCAAACATATGTTACAACAAAACATTTCATATCGGAGATATCCACTCATTCAAGGCATCCAATATCATTTAATCATCCATAAGCAAAGCTTGATCACATCCAAAATTAATATAATTAATTTTGATTGAATTAGTAACCTCGATCACTTAGATTTCTTCACTTAACATTAATTACTTTCAAATCAATTTATTAATCATCCCTTAATTATCCATCTTATTTAGTCACCCTGGATTAATTATCCTTCAGTTACATTCAAGTAATTATCTTTAATTAATTACACAAATTAATTATTCTTAACCAAAACCAGTAATTAATCTTTAATTACTTCACAAATTAATTAACTATAATTAATTACGTTAATCCTTAATTACTTATATTAATTAATTTCTCATAAATCACTTATTATTGATTAATTAGTCTTAATTAATCAATCTTTAATTACATCATTAATTATATAAATTAATGTTTTCTAATTAAATTTTTATTATCCTAATCTAAATTAATTACATTAAATAATTAATCATTAATTAAACCACAAATATTAATCACTCTTGATTAATCTCAACCAATAATTAACTACCTTTTTATTTACTTCATTAAATAAATAAATTACTCATTTTATAAATGAAATTTAAAGGAATTTAAAACCAAATTCATTTTTAAAATTCAAATCAATTTAAAAATGCACTTTAACATTCAAGTTATTAAAACAATTTAAATTTTAAAACTTTATTTGTTTAAAAACCCAGATTCACTAACTTGAATTCCAGATTTAACTTTGATTTAAAACTTGAGTAAAATCTCTACTTTACAATTTAACTTCAGTTTTTAAATATCACTTTTATTTCTTTCGAATTCATTCTAATTTTTATTCTATAATTATTTCACTTCCAAAATTCACCCTTATATTTCTTCCAAAATCCAATTTTATATATTTTGATAACTCAGGGTACCGAAATATTCAAGCAAACCATAACATTCAATATTCCAATTACCAATAATATTCATCATAGAATATCAATCACTCCAATATATTATATATACTACTATATATAATATAGCACATCAAACCAATTCAATCATTCAACCAATTATTTAAATTTAACCATTAAATTTATATTAACCCAGATGAGTGAGATTAACTCACCTTTGATTTTTTATATGCGATCCGATCCAATCTCTACTTATTCCCTTTCGGATGTTGACCTTGAATAAATATTAGATGATTTTATTAATATTCGAACAATTTGAATAATTAATTTCCATTTGATAAATTTAATTTAATTAACTAATAATTTATTTTTAAACATATTTCCTTTTAATAAATATTTTTAGTAATTAAGATAAATCACAAAACTTCAATAAATAAATAAATTTGTATTAAACACATATCCTGATAAAAATAGCCCATATAAATTCCATAATCTCTGTATAAATATATTCCTATAAATCAATTTATATTACCATTAAAAAAATATCCATTCTCTAAATCTTATCTATAAATTATTTCCTATTTTTAGTCATATATAAAATAATAAATAAAAGCAACAGCCAATACCTTCCCCAAATCACAAGGTCATGCCTCCTCGCCGTGGAACGCAGAGCAACCCAAGCCCTAGCTTTGCCCTCATGAATCACCGCCTTCATCCCAACATACATCCATTTTCCTCTGCAATTCAACATACAGCTACCACTGTGACAAACAGACATCAAATCGACCAGAAAAACCTCCTCGAATGGCCATCTCTACATTCGAACATGCCACCAAAAATGTTGAACCATCCACCTCCAATTCCAGCAACATCGTGACCTCCACATGAACGAACCAAAGTCGCCTCCAGTCACCCTCTCACCATCGCCTCGCGCGCTCACTAGGGCATGTGCGCGAGCTCGCAGTCGCTCCCAAAGTCAATCGAACTTCCCTATAGCCTCGACCTCCAACCCCTCGTGCGCTCTTAAGAACACGTCGGCCACCAAACTCCTCTCCGACGTCCCTCACAACATCGTGAGTCCCTTCCATGCCTCGCTCGCAAATTGTTCGAGCCGACTAGCAAATCGCGCCTCCCCCCATCATCGCGACCCACAAAGTCACCATCGAGCTTGAGTTGAACTCAGCTTTGATTGAAGTTGAAATAAAGAAGTAGCTATTTTAATTCAATTAGGGCTTGAATGATGATCCCAAAATAAAGAGGATGGCACGGCAATGATTCTAAATGAAATTGCGGCCATTATTTTTTGTTTGGATTTTGATTTTTTTTTTGGTTTTAAAATGCTCGGCGAATAATATAAAAGGAGGAAGATACCTTGCGTGAGAAGCTTTGCCTAGCTGCAGTGGTTTTGAAAAAAAGGAAAAAGTTATGAAGTGAAATAATTTCAGCTGACGATAACCATGATATAAATATATTTTTAAATTGAATTCAAATTGTCTTGATAAATACAACTTAAAATTTTGAACTCTTATCGAGGCGTGCCGCTAGGCGTTTATAATGTTATAACCCTTTTCCGAAACGCAATGGAAAAGGTTTCCAGTGTTAATTCAATCGTATGGAGAAGATAGCTTTTTGGACCTAGTTATTATATTAAATTTTCAATATAAATTTCAGCGCGTTTATATAACGTACGCTCACACAAAAACTCCAAACATTACGAAAATTGAAATCCTATAATAATACAATATTACTTATCCAATGGAACTGGTTTCGTCGAATTTCGAGACTGCGCCTTGGAAGGCTATTTTTAAATAACGATTTAAAAGATATATTTTTAAAACTAAACAAATCACTTTAAACTCAAATTTAAAACTTTTGTTATCCTCAGTATTATTAATATTAATTTTATAAGCCTTCAAATTATTTTTAATAGGCTTAAAACTCCTAATTAAACATTTTACCCAACTTCAAATTCTTTAATTTAATAATTAAATTACCAAATAAATGGTGCTATTTGAATTCAAGTTAAAAATTAACTTTTAAATATTTAAAATCAATTAAATATCCTAACTTCAAATATTCAAAATTTCTGGGTCGTCACAACAGTGAATGGTCAGAGGTAAAGCAAAATATATATAAAGCTATAGTATTAATTAGTATATTTCGAACGGTACAAAATTGAGAGGGACGTGGGCCAGAGAGCTATATACAATGAAGAAATTTTCAACGGTCACAACCTTAGATTTAGCTAAAAAGTTATTAGAGAAATTTATTGTTACGTGGCTGTTACGGCTAAGATTTGAAACAAAAAAGAAAACAAATGGTCACGGATCTGATACCGATACGGTTATCGGTTTCGTGAATTCCGCGGTGTACCGGACTTCAAAACACAGAAATATATATAACGTAGAGACCAGCACGACGAGATGATAAAAACAGTATACAAATATCAGTGGTACAATTGAATTATAAAAATTCGAATTTTCTACTGGCGGAAAATGCAACAAAAATGTAGAAAAATAAGATCGACGGAGCTATAGAAGTTCGATTTTGGAAAAATGAAAAATGATGTCTCACTCGGAAGAGGATTTATAATTTTTCTATTGAAAAATATTCAGGTTTGGAAATAAATTTATTATCATCAAATTCTAACTGATTTAAATTGAAATAATTTTGCACAATAAAATAAAATTCTATATTATCCAATGAAAATTTACCGGTTGCTATGTTAAAATAGACATATTCCAAATATTAAATTTTTATTTCAAAATATTATTATTTAAAATTTCTCAAAAATTTATTTAAATACGTTAATAAAAACATTAAAAATTATTAAAGTTTTACGGGTGGTTACACCATCGAGTAACTCAAACCCTAATCCAAACGCGACCCCAACCTCACCTCCTCATCGATTTTAATTTGAGTCGCTCGTTCCTCTTGACACTGTCGTCGTGCTCCTCCTCCTTCGCAGCTGTCTCGATCGTCAAACCCTTCTAGTCGAACTCGAACGATCACAAATTCTTTTTTTTTAGAGAATGCCGATTTGATTAGAGGGAAGAAGGGAATATGCAATATAACGAAGAAGCATGCGCCATTGATAACTAGAGAAGAAGACATTGATTTGTTTTTTCTCTTTCTTTTTTGTTGAACTATCATGTTGATTTTCAAAAGGAAGGAGAGGGAAGAACTTATGCATTATTTAAGTTGGAAAGAGATTTCGGTATGTCTATTTTTTTCTTCCTACGGCTGCGTGATTTAAAAAAAAAGAAGGGGAAAAGATGGGAAGAGTGTTTGAATAGGTTAACTACAGCAATTTGAAGAGAAGTGAGAAAGTTCTGATGTGAAACATCCCGACCAGTCAAGATATGTGTGTGTGTGTGTGTTTGTGTAAATTTTAATCGTCTTGAATTTGTAGCTTACTCCTATCGAGTCGTACCGCTAGGCATTTATAATATTATATCCTTATTCCGAACGCAGTGGAAAATGTTTCGAGTCCTAATTCGATCGCATGGAGAAGATAACATTTTAGACCTAATTATAATATTGAATTTTCGATATAAATTTTAGCTCGTTTATATTCCGTACGGCCAAACGATAACTCTAAACATTACAAAATTTGAAATCAGATAACAATATACTATTACGGATCCAATGAAGCTGGTTTCATCGAATTTCGAGACTGTGCCTCGGAAGGCTATTTTTAACTGTCAATTTGAACAAACTTTTTTTAAAATTGAACAGATCACTTTCAAATTCAATTTAAAAAATTTTATTACCTTTCATTACTATTAATATAAATTTTACAAGCCTTTAAATAATTTTTTTACCAAGCTCAACACTCCAGGTTTACTATTTTAACCAACATTCAATTTTAAACTTCAATAATTAAATCATCCAATAAACCGCTATATTTAAATTTGAATTTATTATATAAATAAAACCAAATTTTCATATTCAAATCGATATATAATTCAAATTAAATATTTAAAACCATTAAATATTCAAAATCTAATGTCGAAAAATCCGGGTCGCTATATTAATCCTGACCCGAGTGTTTTGTGTTCTGCCTTATGCTCAGGTCAGACTGAGTGTCACGGCATTTGAGACTCACCTTTGGAGATTGGAGCTTTACTTGAACATCTATCTTTTATCTATTCAGCATTTTAGTTATTTCATTTATTGGCCGTCGTTTATTTTCAAACTTGTTAGTTTCTTTTATATTAGTGACTTCTATGTAATTGGGATTTTCAGTTATATTTGTTTCCGACTCTGATGTACTGTAGTAGCTTCATGAACTACTATTTATCTATTCTGCTGCTTATTATTGTATCACTCTATGTTTATGATACTTTGATTGATTTGTTTACTGTACATGCTAAGCTTTTCCAAATATAAATTAACAATCTGTTGTTTCGAGCAATATAAGTCTGACATGTGTGGATGATTGTTGGTTTGAATGGTTCGAAATTGAAGGTCGTTACATTATATAAAGAAGTTTATGAATAAATTTGGGGTCTTCATAAAAGGAGTTTTAGAAATTGTTTTGAATACTTATAAAAAGATTTTATAAATGGTTTGGATGTTTATAAAGAGAGGTTTTATACAAGGTTTGAAAGTTTATAAAGAAGTTTATATAACATGGTTTGAAGATACATAAGGAGTCACATAAATGAGTATGGAGGTTGATAAATGTTTTGTAAACGGGTTTGGATTAAAGCAAAAAGGATTTCATGGGTAAGGGAAATTTATAAAACGATTTATTGAAGATAATTACAACAGGAATTCGGTGTTTGGGTTTTTCGAGGTTGACCTTTTAAACAATTGTATGAAACGTCCATTCCATATTTAACACCAAAGGAATGGTGCTTAGAGTTATCCTTTTCTCCAATTTAAATAATGTAGTGAAATCAATTTAAGAGAATTGGAAAGAGGAAAATCTTATAAATGTTTTGTGAGTATACTTATGTAAAGGAGATAAGTATATGCATGTTGATAAATGTTTGGAAAAAGAGATTTATAAATGAAAATGGTTTTGAGGCATAGTGATTAAGTTGGGCAATTAAATCTCTAGATTTTGTTGTTGTTATTTGATAATTAATTAGTCGACTATCAAATTTGGCCTAATTTGACTTAGGAAGTATGAATGTAAAATTAGAGTTTCTGACAAGGACTCGAATACTTACTTTCAAAAGAACCAGGAATGAGTCAACTAGAAGTTATTTGTTGTTGGTACGGAGAGACCTGGATTAGATTTATATATCCAAAAACCACTCCGAACCAACATGTACGTTCGAGTAGAATACATCTTGATGAAGATTAAAGATGATGCTCTTTGATGCTCTTTGGAGAGACCAGCCTTTCCACCTCTATCACCACTGGAACCCATCACCTCCTCCTCATTGCCCATCCCTAGCCGAGCCACCATAGTTTGATAATCCACCATAAAATACACAAAACTCGAACTATGTACCATAGCCGAGCACCACATATGCATCCACCACCTTCATCACACCTTATCCGCCACCTACTCCACCACCACCACCTCCTGTCGGCCTGAAACCCTCTGGCACGTCATCCTCTTGACCCCACCTGAGAAGGCCATGCCCATATGGCCTTGGTCGAGCCTTGATTTGCATGAAATCCATGATGTAGTGGCCTCGCTTTGTTTTGTTGTTTCATGCTCACCACACCTTTACCCCATCACCGTACATGTTTGGCCGACCCATATCAAACCAAACCAGATCCAAACTCTCACTTTAGCCATGTATTCCACCTTATGGACGAGCCTATAGAATGTTGGAAGCAAGTGCAAAGCATTTCAGATTTATTTTATGCAGTTAATTCTAGCATAGTTTAATTGTATTTGGAGTTGAAAGCTTAAAATTGTTGTATTGATTTGTTTGATTTGTATTCAAGGAAATTAATCTTTGGCTCTCCCACTCGAATCTGTGTCGTGCTTTCATGCCTTTGAAGATCGTTGTTTGTGTGTTTCAGTTGTCATCTCCAGCTTAAACCAGTGAGTTATTCTCACCAGACAGTTTATACCTATATAATTTGTAAATTGACCACTTTTGAATCCGTAAAATGCAATCACCATATATATCTGCTATGCTATGATTATATGATGTTCATCCATTCTTAAACACCTGTTATATCATATGTTACTGTTATATTATGATGTTCTTTTATTTATATCAGTTTATCACAATGCAGGTTAGCTTTAGATTAGAATCACTACGGGTTGAAGTGATACATAACCGAACGGACTTTAGAATAAGGGAAAATCGTCATGCGCTGAAATGATAGGCCTGAAAAATTTTCAATTTATTTCATTTACTTGGGACTGAAGGTTTGAAATGATAAAAACCGTGTTTTCTTTGTAATTTACGGGTTGAAATGATATATTTCCCGTATCACTTTACATAGCGAAGAAAATTATATACAGACCCGTAGTTAAAATATGTTTTCAAAAAAATTTAGATTATTTTAGAAATGTAAATATTATAATATTTTGATTTAAACTTAGTTAAAAAGGATTTTTGTAAAATCTGAAAATTTATAAGTGAAATAAATCATGGAAAAGTTAGGAAATTTGAATGTAAGTTATTTTGGAAATTTTAATTTAATTATGAATGGAATTTAAATTAAATATGAGATTATGATGAATTTATGATATTTTGAATTTAAATGAATTTAAATGATTTTTGAATAAAGTTAAAATGTGAAATGAATGGATATTTAAGTTGAAATTTGGAAATATACCTAAAATTGGAAATTTGTGAATTTGGCTTAAAAGTGAATTTTAAGTTAAATAAAAATGAAATTAAGTTATATTTGAAACTTTAAACTTAAGTGTTAAGTTGAAATTTTTAATTTAATGAATTTAAAATTGAGTGTTGGAATTTAATAAGTGAATTATTATTAAATCTTGATTTTTGAATGGAAATTTAACTTTATAAAATCATCAATTTAAGGAAAATTAAATGATGATTATGAAAGTGAAATTATATGAATTTATAAGTTAAAAATGGTTTAAATAAAAATATAATTGTTTGTGAAATTATACTGAATATTTGAAGTTAATTAACTGCATTTCTAAAATGCTATTAATTCAAATGCAAATGATAATATAGCATTTGTCAATTTTGTAGTTGATAATAATGAACCAAATGGCTAAATTTAATTAAAGGCTATTATAGCATTTTTGTAAGTGCTATAATTGTTGAATTTAACTAAATTTTCTTTAAAACTAATGTAAACCTATTACAGCAATTTTAAATGATGTCTTTTGTTAAATTGAACTGTTTGAATGCGACTTTCCGTAGCATTTTCTAAATTCTACGAAAGGTGAATTTTCACTGTTTTGATAAACTTAAGTGAATAAATGAACTTTGAAAGTTTAAAATCTTGGAAATTTAATAATTTAATTAATAAATGTAATAACTTCATTTTAATGATTTAAATGAAGTAATTTGATTTGAAATATAAACTATTTTTGAAATGTAAATTGAAATGGTATTTTAAATTGAACAAAATGAATATGGTTTTGAAATGAAATGATAAGTTTGATATTTTGAAATGGATTTGAAAGGATATTGAATTGTTAAATGATATTTGATTTATTGAAATAAATACCATTTTTAAATTATACCTACGGGTTATTATAACGATTGGTGGTTAAAGAGACCGGGATTGGATATGGAGATACTCTCCGTCGATACCGAAAACCACTTTAACAACTGTGTATGCAGTGGAGATTCCAAAATGAAGTACGATGGTGACGACGTTCCTAAGGTACTTTACGTGGACCTAACTCCCATGAGTTAGCTTAAGGTGGCCAAAACAGGAGCGATCTCGGGCCAAAGGAGGTAGCACCTCTGGCTGGACACACTTCTTCGATACGCTTTTATTACTGTTGTGATTGAATGGGTGCACCCCTTGATTTTGGAGTGTTGTTCGGGTTGGGCGTATGTGGGTGCTGCATTACCACCAGCCCGTGTGCGTAATTGGTATATCTACCCTGGCATTGCCTTGTGTGACGTGTCATACTGAGCCTTTACTACGAGTTTGTTTTTCTCCCGTAGCTTGTGTGGTATCCTCTGATAGTCTCCCAATCTGGAAATGTCATGATATTGGATGGACTACTGGGACTATTATGTGTGAAGGGTGATATGGGTAGCCCGGAACGCTATTTAAAAGTATGGTTATTTTACTGTAGACATTATTATAATAACGCAATATTACTATATAGTAAATAGTTTGACGGATCCTTAGAGGATGGGCGGTTCCATGCATCATTTAAGTTACTTGTACTTTATTACAGTTCATTTGAGTTGGTTTATATTATATAAGTATATATTGTCCTAACTTGAGTGTTTTGTGTTTTGCTTTACGCTCGGGTCAGCCTGAGTATTCACAGCTTTGGCTTCTCTTTCTGGAGCTGGTATTTGTTGGAGTTTCTACCTATCTACATTTATATCTATTTCTGTTTCAGTTGTTCTAGTTTATCTCATGTATTAGTGAACTTCTATGAATTTGGGATTTCTATTATGTTGTTTTCAGACTGTATTATGTATTTGGTTTGAGACTCTGTTATAGTAGCTTCATGAACTACTATGTTATTTTTATATTCCGCTGCGAGTTATTCTGATTGTTCTATGTATTTGATTTCATTTGCTCCAATTTTATTTACAATCTATTATTTCGCATCATTCAAGTCTGACATGCATGGATTATTGTCGATTTGAATGGTAAGAAATGATGGGTTGTGACAGTTGGTATCAGAGCTTTGGTTTTTGGCAAACCATTGCCTTTACGGAGCAAAAACTCATTAGAGATAGGGAATTTCTACCCTAAAATGAGTGAAGTGAATCTCAGAATTATATCTTTGTGAGAGACGTATTTTCAAAGTATAAAATAATTTTTCAAAATGTTTTCAAAAGATTTTCAAAGATTATTTTGATGTATAAAATTTTTCGTTTTTTAAAGGATTTTCAATGTTTTCTAAATTCTTTCTTTCGTATCTACCTTGTTAGATTTTTCTTTCTTTAGGATATTCATCCAAGTGAATTCTCTTGTCTTATCTTAATTTATCTTTGGCTTTTCTTTATCTTATCCTAAATTCATTCTTGATATTTTTCAAGATGAATCGAGGTAATGCCAGAGGTAGGGGTCGTGGTATTTCCCTAGCTCCTTAACCTGTCGCTCCAGTCAGGTTCGCTGTTCTCTATAAGGAATTCTCTCAACTTGGTGGTACCCATTCACCGGTTCAAAGAGTGTCATTGAGGCTCAGCAGTGGTTGCGAAGTCTTGAGAGGATATTTACTGGTCTTGATATTACTGATACCCAGAAGCGTCAGTTAGCAGCTTGGCAGTTTCGTGATTTTGCTTTAGATTGGTGGGAGTCCATTACGGCTAACACCGTCGAAGCTGATATTATTTGGGAGCAGTTTAGGTATCCTTTGTGTTATCTTGAATTTTGTTCCTATTTTTCCATTTCTTTGTATCTATCTTAAGCTTGTTCTGTAACTCTTTTCCAGCGTGGTTTTTGTGGCAAAATGGATACTAGAAGCCAGGAAATCTCATCTTTATCGAGAATTTATGGATCTTAAGCAGGGTAGCATGTCTTTTGCTGAGTATGAGAGGAAGTTCAATGAACTTTACAAGTTCAGTCCTAGCCTGATTGATACTCCTCTCAAGAAGAATAAGAAATTCATTGCTGATGCTTGTCCAGAGTATTATAGTCGCCTTATTTCTCATGTTCATGGTTCTTTCACCTAGCTTATGGATATGGCTATTCGCTATGAGAATCCCACATCCAAAAGTCCTGCTGTTTCTGGTGCTCGGTCTTCATCTGCTAATTCCAAGAAGCGTAAGCCAAATTTCCAGCAGCAGAAGAAGAATTGGCAGAAGCGTTATGGTTTGGGATCTTCATCATCTACTCCTGCTTAGAGGCAACCAGTTGATCACTCCTCCATCACTTTCTTTAGGTTTGATTAGAAGGGGCACTATGCCAATAGTTGTCCTACTCTATCTGGTGCTGCTATTCCTCCACCTGCTCAGTTGGCTAGGCGTGATCTTTGCTATATCTGTCTCCAGCCTCATCATTTTAAGAAGGACTGCCCTACCCAGAAGAGGGGTACTCCTTCTGGTATATTTGCTGTCACTTCTGCATCATCTTCGGTTCCTCCACCTGCTCCTGCTCCTAGTGATGACCAAGGTACTCTCTAGGGTTCATTTACTTCATTCCATCATCTTGTTCGTGTGTTGTTTGATACTGGTGCTTCACGCAGTTTTATTTTTTTGATTTGTGTGATAAGTTTGAGCATCTCCTATCTCCGGAGTGTGCTTCTGTTCCATTATGTGTTTCAAATCCTATTGGGCGGTCCCGCTAACCTTTATCGGATTTGTAAGCAAGTGAAACTTCTTCATTCTGATCATCGCTTTTGTGGTGATTTTTATGTTCTGGGCTTCGATGCTTTTGATTTATTGCTTAGTCGGGATTGGTTAGTGAATCATGATGCTCATATCTCTTGTAAAGCCGGGACTGTTCGTCTTGTTGATGATCAAGGAGATTCCTTGATTATTCAGTGTCGCTTGCCTCAGGATTTTGCTGGCAACTTTATTTATTCTCTGGATTCTTCCCCCAATGATCTTGATTCAACTCCTGTGGTTAGATTATATCCCAATGTATTTGGTGAAGTCACTTCTTTACCTCTGAAGCGGGAAATTGATTTTTGGATTGATCTTATTCCTGGTGCTCGACCTATTGTTCTTCCTCCTAGAAGAATGGCACCCCGCGAGAAGGTTGAGATGGGAAAGCAAATTGAGGACATGTCTTCCAAAGGTCTGATTAGGCCTAGTTTTTCTGAATGGGGAGCTGCGGTGGTTTTTGTCACCAAGTCTGATGGTTCTCTTCGGATGTGTGTTGATTATATGGAGCTTAACAAGCCCACTATGAAAATAGATATCCAATGCCTCGTATCAATGATATGTTTAATCAGCTTTATGGTGCCATAGTTTTCTCTCGGCTTGATCTTGCCAATGGTTTTCATCAGCTCAGGGTTTCCAAGGATAGCATTCCCAAGACTGTTTTTCGCACTGAGAATGGTTTTTATGAATGTTTAGTCATGCCTTTCGGTTTGACTAATGCTCCTGCTTTCTTTGTTGATTTGATGAATCGTGATTTTCGTGATGTGCTTAATAAGTTGGTGCTAGTCTTTGTTGATGATATCCTTGTCTTTTCTAAGACTAAGGATGAGCATAAGTCGCATTTGAAATATGTTCTAGAGACTTTCAGAAATCATCAACTAAAGGCTAAATTTTTTAAATGCCATTTCTGGATGGATGAAGTCTGATATCTCGGGCCTATTGTTTCTAGTAAAGTAGTTTCAGTTGATCCAGCCATGATCGATGTGATCAATGTAAGTCTTTCTTTCTTTGTCCCTTTCTTTATCATTTTAATAATTCTATCTTCTCTATTGTCCTTATTTTTCCCTATTCTATTTCACGATTGGGAAACTCCAAAGACTCCATCTGATATTCATAGTTTTCTGGGCCTTGCCAGTTACTATAGGAGATTAATTGAGAATTTTGCTCGGATTTCTGCACCTCTCACAGCTTTGACTCGTAAGAATGCCAAGTTTGTCTGGAGTGATCAGTGTAAGGCTGCATTCAATGAGTTAAAGAGCAAGCTAACTTCTGCACCGACTCTTGCTGTTTCAAACCGAAGTGAGGGATTTACTGTATATACTGATGCTAGTCATGAGGGTTTGGGTGATGTTCTCATGCAGGATGGTAGGGTCATTGCCTATGCCAGCCGCCAGTTGAAAATCTTCGAGGTAAATTATGTTGCTCATGATTTAGAGTTGCTTGCTGTATTCTTTGCTTTGAAGCTTTGGAGGCATCATCTTCTTGGAACCAAGTTTGAGCTTTTCACCGATCATCAGTCTCTGAGATATATCTTTTCCTAGAAGGATTTGAATCAGAGGCAAGTTCGTTGGCTTGAGTTTCTGGCTTCTTACGACCTCGATATTAGCTATACTCCCGGTAAAGCTAATGTTGTGGTCGATGTTTTGAGTCGGAAGAAGGCTTCGTTGTGTCAGCTTGTTGTTTCTTCTTCTCCTCTTTTGGATCGTATCATGGCTAAGAAGGATGAGGATGAGATGCTTAGATTGATGAAGGAGAGTGTTCGTAGCAGGGTTGGTGGTAGCAGTGGTAGTAGTGGAGCTCAGATTGATGATAGAGGGATTTTGAGGATTAATGGCAGGATTAGTGTCCCGAATGTTGATGGTTTGAGGCAGAAGTTGCTTCAAGAGAATCACCGATCCAGGCTTTCTATTCATCCTAGTGTGCCGAAGATGTATCAAGATATGAAGAAGCTTTATTGGTAGAAGGGAATGAAGAGGGGTATCTCTATCTTTGTTAGTCGGTGTGCGACTTGTCAGCAAGTCAAAGCTGATCACAAGAAGACCCCTGGTTTGTTGCAGCCCCTTGAGATTCCCAATTGGAAGTGGGAACAGGTTTCCATGGATTTCATCGATGGTTTACCGAGGACTCGGAAGGGTAATGACAGTATCTGGGTTATTGTGGATAGACTGACCAAGTCCACTCATTTTATCCCGGTCAAGTCTACTCGTTCTCCTTCTAGCTTATCTGAGATCTACATGGGAGAGATCGTTCGTCTCTATGGTGTTCCTCTCAGTATTGTTTTTGATCGTGACCCTATCTTTACCAGTTAGTTCTGGAAGGCATTTCAGGAATCTCTGGGTACTCGTCTGAATCTGAGCACTGCTTACCATTCACAGACCGACGGTCAAACGGAAAGAGTGAATCAGGTTCTCGAGGATCTTCTTTGTGCTTGTTTGCTAGATTATGGAGGATCTTGGGAAGATTATCTCCATCTTGTTGAATTCACCTACAATAATAGCTATTAGGTATAATCTTATCTTCTTTTTCAGTCTATTCTTAGTCTTTTTATCTATCTCATTCCATATTTGCATTCAGGCCAGTCTTAAAATGTCTCCGTTTGCTGCTCTATACGGACGACCTTGTAGATCCCCATCTTGCTGGATTGAATCTGGTAATTGTTTGGTTCTTGGTCCTGATGTGATTTTGGAATCTTTTAAGAAAGTTGAGGAGATTAAGAAGAGGTTGAGAGCCGCTCAGGATAGGCGGAAGAAGTATGCTGATAGGCGTAGGCGGAATTTGGAATTTTCTGTTGGTGATCAGGTGTTCCTTAAGGTTTCTCCCTTGAGGAATGTCATTCGTTTTGGTTGTAGAGGGAAGCTTTCTCCTAGGTTCATTGGTCCTTTCCGCATTGTGGAAAGAGTTGGTTCTTTGGCTTATCGTCTGGATTTTCCCAAGAAGCTTTCTGGAGTGCATGATGTATTCCATGTCTCGCATCTTCGCTGTCATCTTCATGATCCATATCTTATTGTCCAGCCTTCTGTTCTTGATAGTTTGGATATTGAGCCTAATCTGACTACTGAGAGGAAGCCACTTCATATTATCGACAGAGGTACGAAGCAGCTCAGAAGAAAATTTGTTAATCTGGTCAAAGTACAGTGGAGTACTGACGATTGAGATTGTACCTGGGAAACGGAGGAGAGCATTCGTGCTTTGAATTCGGAATTGTTCGCTTTAAGTACTATTTTGTTTTTTTATTTCGTTTCTCTTTATTTTCCTTGCCCGTTCTTTTCGAGGACGAAAAGATTTGAGTGGGGGAGAGTGTAACAACCCTAGATTTTTGAATATAATTTTATTTGGACTTTATTTCATTTTGAAATTATTTTAAATTTTTTTATTTGTGAGAATTCATTTTTATATATTTTTAAAGTGATAACAGAATTTTTTTTCAAAATTTATTGCATTTGTTTCCTATTTTTAAAGTCTAGTTTCTATTTTTCTGTTATTTTCTTCATTTAAATTATATTTAATTAAAAATTTATTTATTTATTTTTGTGAATGCATTTTATTTTATTTTCTTATCATTATTTATAAATATTTTCCAATTCCATAAAATTTTCCTAAAGTTTATTCCATTTATTTTCAAATTTTCTAGACTAGTTTTCATTTGCTATGCTATTTTCTTATTTTAATAATAAATAATTAATATTTATTTATTTATGTTTTGTTCATTTGTTATATTTTCGAACTTTAACTGAATTTATAGGTATTTTTAGTTATTTAAATTTATAAAAAGAATTATGAGAAATGCGAAAGGTTTTGTGACTTTTTGTTTCTTAAAAGGCTTTTTGTATTCACACCTTTTCACATTTCGACATTACTTTTCATTCAATCGGCTGCCATAACTCATTCCTTCAGCCAACCTACCTCATTTATCATTACGTAATATATTTTCCTCCAACCAGAGAAAAAAATTTCGGCCTCTCTCCTTCGAAAATTTTTTTGGTAAACTTCTTTTCTTTTTTTTCTTTTTTATTGTTTTTTTGATTTGATTTGCACTTGTTTTTCCTTTTCCAGGTTCAGCCATGCTCCTCCACCAGCCTTTCCGCTACCATCACCGCTGGAACCCATCACCATCACCTCCTTATCACTAGCCATCCCTAGCCGAGCCAGCATAATTTGATAATCCACCACAAAGTACACAAAACTCCAACTATATACCATAGCCAAGCACCATATATGCATCCACCACCTTCATCACACCTTAGCCGCTACCTACTCCACCATCACTACCTCCATCCGAACTGAAACCCTCTACCACGTCATCCTATTGACCCCATCTGAGAAGGTCATGCCCATATGGCCTTGGTCGAGCCTTGATTTGTATGAAATCCATGTTGTAGTGGCCTCACTTTGTTTTGTTGTTGTTTCATGCTCACCACACCTTTACCCCATCACCGTACATGTTTGGCCGACCCATATCAACCCAAACCAGATCCAAACCCTCAATTTAGTCATGTATTCCACCTTATGGCCGAGCTAATGAATGTTGGAAGCAAGTGCAAAGCATTTCGGCTTGTTTTATGTTGTTAATTCTAGCATAGTTTAATCGTATTTTGAGATAAAAGCTTACAATTGTTACATTGTTTTGTTTGATTTGTATTCAAGGGAATTAATCTTTGGCTCTCCCACTCAAACCTTTGTCGTGATTTCGTGCCCCTGAAGATCGTTGTTTGTGTGTTTCAGTTGTCACCTCCAGCTTAAACCAGTGAGTTATTCTCACCAGACAGTTTATACCTATATAACTCCACTTTTGAATCTGTAAAATGCAATCACCATATTTTATCTTCTATGCAATGATTATATGATGTTCATCCATGCTCAAATACCTGTTATATCATATGTTATTGTTATATTATGTTGTTCTGTTATTTATATCAGTTTATCACACTGCAAGTTCCCTTTAGATTAGAATCACTATGGGTTGAAATGATACATACCCCAACGGACTTTAGAATAAGGGAAAATCGTTATGGGATGAAATGATAGGCCTGAACGATTTTCAATTTATTTCATTTGCTTGGGACTACGGGTTTGAAATGATAAAACATGGGTTTTCTTTGTAATTTACGGGTTGAAATGATATATTACCCGTATCACTTTACCTAGCGTAGAAAATTATATACAGACCTGTAGTTAAAATATGTTTTCTAAAAATTTTAAATTGTTTTAGAAATGTAAATATTAAAATATTTTGATTTAAACTTAGTTAAAAATGATTTTTGTAAAATATTATTGATTTTTTGAAAATTTATAAGTGAAATAAATCATGGAAAAGTTAAGAAATTTGAATGCAAGTTATTTTGGAAATTTTGATTTAATTATAAATGGAATTTAAATTAAATATGAAACTATGATAAATTTATGATATTTTGAATTTAATGAATTTAAATGATTTTATAATATATTAATGATTTTTGAATAAAGTTAAAATGTGAAATGAATGAATTATTAAGTTGAAATTTGGAAATATAACTAAAATTGGAAATTTGTGAATTTGGCTTAAAAGTGAATTTTAAGTTAAGTAAATAAAAATTAAATTAAGTTATATTTGAAATTTTAAACTTAAGTGTTAAGTTGAAATTTAATTTAATGAATTTAAAACTGAGTGTTGGAATTTAATGAGTGAATTATTATTAAATCTTGATTTTTGAATGGAAATTTAACTTTATAAAATCTTAAGGAAAATTAAATGATGATTATAAAAGTGAAATTATATGATTTTGTAAGTTAAAAATGATTTAAATAAAAATATAATTGTTTGTGAAATTATACTGAATATTTGAAGTTAATTAGCTGCGTTTTTGAAATGCTATTAATTCTAATGTAAAAGATAATACAGCATTTGTAAATGCTGTAGTTGATAATAATGAACCAAATGGCTAAATTTAATTAAAGGCTATTATAGCATTTTTTTTAAGTGCTATAATTGTTGAATTTAACTAAGTTTTCTTTAAAACTAATGTAAACCTATTACAGCAATTTTAAATGCTGTCTTTTGTTAAATTGAACTGTTTTGAATGTGACTTTCCATAGCATTTTCTAAATGCTACGAAAGGTGAATTTTCACTGATTTGATAAACTTAAGTGAATAAATAAACTTTGAAAGTTTAAAATTTTTGAAATTTAATAATTTAATTATTCAATGCAATAACTTCATTTTTAATGATTTAAATGAAGTAATTCGATTTGAAATATAAACTATTTTTGAAATGTAAATTGAAATGGTATTTTAAATTGAATAAAATGAATATGGTTTTGAAATGAAATGATAAGTTTGATATTTTGAAATGGATTTGAAAGGATATTGAATTGTTAAATGATATTTGAATTTTTTAAATAAATACCATTTTTAAATTATAACTACGGGTTATAATAACGATTGGTTGTTAAAGAGACCGGGATCGAATATGGACATACTCTCTGTCGATACCGAAAACCACTTTAACAACTGTGTACGCGGTGGAGATTCCAGAATGAAGTAGGATGGTGACGACGTTCCTAAGGTACTTTACGTGGACCTAACTCCCATGAGTTAGCTTAAGGTGGCTAAAACAGAAGCGATCTCGGGCCAAATGAGGTAGCACCTCTGGCTGGACACACTTCTTCGATACCATTCTATTACCGTTGTGATTGATTGGGTGCACCCCTTGATTTTGGAGTGTTGTTCGGGGTGGGCGTGTGTGGCTGCTGCGTTACCACCAACCCATGTGCGTAATTGGTATATCTACCCTGGCATTGCCTTGTATGCCTTGTCACCTACCATACCGAGCCTTTACTACAAGTTTATTTTTCTCCCGTAGCCCGTGTGGTATCCTCTGATAGTCTCCCGATCTGGAGATGTCATGATATTAGATGAACTACTGAGACTATTATGTGTGAAGGGTGATATGGGTAGCCTGGAACGCTATTTAAAAGTATGTTTATTTTACTGTAGCCATTATTATAATAGCACAATATTACTATATAGTAAATAGTTTGACGGATGCTTAGAGGATGGGCTGTCCCAGGCATCCTTAAAGTTACTTGTACTTTATTATAGTTCACTTGAGTTGGTTTACATTATATAAGTGTATATTGTCCTGACTCGAGTATTTTGTATTTTGCTTTACGCTCGGGTCAGCCTGAGTATTCAAAGCTTTGGATTCTCTTTCTGGAGCTGGTCTTTGCTGGAGTTTCTACCTATCTACATTTATATCTATTTCTATTTCAGCTGTTCTAGTTTATCTCATGTACTAGTGAACTTCTATGTATTGGGGATTTCTATTATGTTGTTTTCAGGCTGTATTATGTATTTGGTTTGAGACTCTGTTATAGTAGCTTCATGAACTACTATGTTATTTTATATTTCGCTGCGAGTTATTCTGATTGTTCTGTGTATTTGATTTCATTTGCTCCAAATTTATTTACAATCTGTTATTTCGCATCATTCAAGTCCGACATGTGTGGATTATTATCGATTTGAATGGTAAGAAATGGCGGGTCGTGACAATAAGTCCGCTGCACTCTTATCTTGTATATGTGAATAAAGATGTTTCCTTTCTGTAAAGATCGTGGTTGTATTGTATATTATTCGCTGCGTTGTGAAATTCTATGTTGTTTTAGTTTTCTTTATCTTCTACCTTTTTTCACCCTACAGATCGGTATTTCCGACACTTAAATGTCTGACACGTAATCCAGCGAACGTATTAGTGTCGATTTTTGAGCGTCGAAATCTGGTTCGTTACAATAATTGTTTTATCATAAACTTATATATGTCAGTAAATATATTTTTGTACCATAGCATATTAAAATTTATGCCGCTATGATTAACATATATCATTAAGTAAAGCAATTTTATAATACATGATATGTTCTTAACAATATCAATGACATGAAGTCATTGTCAAAACCCAATAATAATTAAAAAAAGAAGGCAAAAGGAAAAAGTAGAACGGACCTTAGTATTATTTTAGCATTATTCTTACCATTCTAATTATTTGAATATCCCAAATTTAATTCAAATCTGTACAAAAATCCTTAATTTTCTTCTGATGAAAGACAAATTTAATTTCACTTTTAAATTTTTGAAATTGAAGGGTAAGAACAATAAAGAGAATGTAATGGGATTTGAGTCATGGATGAGGCCACTACGTTGAAAGCAAAATTCGTCATGACTATGGAGCAATCTACAATCATCGTCCACTCTCCAAGGTTAACATAACGACTCTTCAAACTTTCACACTCAAGATTGAAAGATTTGAAGATTTATAGAAGTTACTGCCCATGAGAATTAAATATTTTTGAGAAATAGATTTGACTTTAGAGGTAATTGTATAGAGAGGAGACGAAGAAGATAATTTTTGTTTTTTATAGATTTTTTTGTATTCCTTTTTGAAAAAAACTTAGAGAAATAACACAGAATAAAAGTAAACATAAAATTGTTCTCTCTCTTGAGTCTATCAAACACAATAAATAAGCATTCCATGAATAAAAATGTTTTCTCGTCGACAAAGAATGCGAAAGATCAAGCACCGAAAGAGCTTTCATTTTTGTTGTAATTATTCAACATATATATTATGCAATCGATATACATCTAAACAGTCCAATTTACTGAAAGTCGGTATGGACCGAATAATGTGAATTGTTCTATAAATTAAAACTTGTATAACAATAGCTTAAATAAAAATGTTCTAAAGTAAAATACACCAGATATTTTTAAACTGGTTTAGACTTCCCGTCCTACGTTCAGTCCTAGACTCTTTTTGGAATAAACTAAGTAACCCTCGCTTAACGCGGATGAACAGGTATCTTACAAAATGCCTGAACAGCTGAACATAACTTCACTTGCCTGAAAATCTCCAACATGACTTCGAGTACAAAAGTGGTAAGTTGTTGACTTTGTTTTTTCAAGATAAAACACTAATGAGTTAGTAAGTACAGTCTTGCTATAATCTCCTTTAGATAATGACTTTAACGTGCAGATTAAGGAAATACAAATTTGATTGTTTTTGATAATTCACAAGAAAGTAGAGAGCAGAGGCTAAGTGAGAATTGGTGAATCTAAAAGTCAAATTTCACTTGTATTATAGTATGTAAAAGGTTTTATTTGATTGGTTATCATGGTTAGAAAAGTCGCAACCTTTGAAGAAGAAGAAAACTCTCCATATTTGAATTTTCTGCAAGGAGACATGTGACGACCCAAACTCGATGTCCGATAAACGACATCAAATTCGCATCGCCGGAGCTTATAACAACAATCAAATGAATATAAAACAGCGGAATAGAATCAATATCATAAATATCATCACAGTTACAACATCAACTAAATATCCATACTACAACGGAGTATATAATACATACTGGACAACTCCAAATAAAACATCATGATAATACAACAGTGATCATATATCCAAAAGTCCTCAAATGAAAGAGGTGATAACGAACTCCCAAAAGCTAAACACCTGAAATCTCCAAAAGCTCCCAAGATATCTCCAAGATAAGAGCTCCAAAATACTGCTACTCCAAAATACAGAAACCTGCTACTAGGCTGTCCGTGTGGAAATAATGGGCACCCAGAGTTTAGGAAATAAACAATAAACTCCGGATCAGTCATGGGACTGGTATGAGTAAAAAAACAACAGTTACATTTAAAGAAACTAGATTTATAAAAGAAATTTCGGTATGCTTTTAAAAATGGAACTACCATAAGACCTCCCGCCACACACACAATGCAAACGCAGAATTGGAAGAGATTTCTTCTTATGATAGTTAAATATGCTTGGAACGAGAAAAGAAATTCTTTGATATTATTACTAGTGCATAGTGAGGAAAGCATTTTGAAAATAGAATATTAATCTTAGCCAGCATAGACATTTCGAACTATGCCTACTGTAGCTACCATGTTTTGTGGCAGGTTACCGCCACACTGCATGGCAGGTTTTACAACTAAAACCGTATAGGGTTTCGTATTGAGAATTGGATTTCCAACAATGGTCAGGCTAAGGAACTTCCTGGGCCACATGGGTACGCCTCTGGAGGGACGACCCGAGAACCTAACCGGATCTCTGCCAACACAAGGCCAGGTTACCCCTAATTGGGTAACTACTGACACGAGTATGCCATTTCCCAGTTGTAACCAACCTTTAACCGGGGCCCCAGCAACAAATCACAAAGGAATACATATATATATATCTGCGGTATCAACATAAGTTAAGTATCTGGGCTCCATACCATGATACCACTTCTATCCAGAAGGAAATGCACATACCCTAAGGGGTGCTATCCCCGATAACCTTGCTGCATCTTTCCTGTTTCGACCATTTCGGGGTGTGAGGCTCGATGAAGTCTCGTCCACAAAGCTACGCTTTTCACAAAGCAATGCTTCGATCAACAAATGATCAGCAACACTCTGCATGCCACGTTACCAAATTGGGAATATATCGCTGATAGCCTTCAACTACATAACCTCTAAGGGTGTTAAGCAAAGAGAATAAATTATCCGCCACCAACGGAAATGTATTTGAAAGAAATCTTCTTTATATCGCAATTTGTAATGTCAGACATACAATCCATACAAGTCTGTTCTGGGTTCGAACAGAACCGAAGGCACTTCCAAAGAAGTCCTTGCAATCTGGATATCCACAATCCTGATCGGATTCCCCATCACATATGGAGAACTCTATACCGAAGCAACTCGGTGCAGAGTCAATCGACAGGCCATCCTATCGCTCTCGCAAATACCCGATCTTCAACACCGGTCTTCAAATGATATCCATAACATCGAATCACATATTCGAAATGGGTTATACGACACAGAGGTCCTTTCCCGGCTAAACCGAATAGTAAGCGTCAATTTTAAAAACATGTGGATATGTCGTTCACAAAAATTCACAGGTTCGATGTGGGTTTCGGATAACAAACTGAAATCCAATTCCCTATCGCATCGAAGTTTAAATGTCGTTTTACGGGCAAACAGGGTTTTCACATCAATACAGCAGTAATACCAATATCACAGCTCAACTCAAAGCATTCAATATTACATAGAATCACATAACAGGAATATCAATCCAATACACAATATTCAGGAAAAATCAAAGCATCTTTAATTAATTTAAATCTTAGTTATCAATTTATTTAAACTTTAATATTAATTAATTAACTAAGGTTATTTCTTAAGAGGTTATACTAACAAATCGTTTACGTAACCAAAAGAGAACCGAATTGCTTTGATTATCTTTTTAAACCGTGTTCAATAAATTTCATTTATCATATTTTAAAGGTTAGGATTTAGTTTTAAAACAACATTTTTCTTAAATTTTCCTTTGAATTACATTATTTATTTAATATAAATAACCTTATAAAAAAATATTATATTAAAACTAAATAAATAAGAATTAATTTCTTCAAACATTTCGCTTAAGTTTTACATTAGCTTAAAATTTCAAATTGAATCATTGTTGAACTTATTTTTAAAATGTCTTAAAATTTTAAAAAATTTAAAGTAAAAACTGTTTCAAATTTTGTCTCGAGACCTGCTACTGGTCACGCACGAGAATATTTCGTGTTTGCTTCGGGATTTCATCAAAATCAACCCGAGTGCACCTGTTTTTAACTTGAATAAATGCCAAGTATTTAAACCCGGGTGCGTAAATATTTTACTTGAGTGGATACTCGAGCCACATCATGAAAATCCCGAAGCCTTCATTGAGTTAAAATCCTTCTCCTCCAAACATAACAATGATACTCAATCATGGTTTCATGCACGTGCATCGGAGTTTTAGCAAGCTCCGATCAACTTCACTACCTTCTTCACATCAGTGATGAACCACCTAGGGCTCACAAACATCCAGAATTCCAAATCACTAACAAAATTGAATTTTCACTATTGAACCGAACTTCGAACAGAAGTTCGATCCAACAAATCCTCCTCGCCCCGACGCCAAAGGTCACTGGAGGTAATGCGAATGCACACGACGCTTCCACGATGACCTATGCCTGATTCCCTCCCGGTCTGGTGAATTCCGACGCGTTGACGAAGCGGTGGTGACGAGGTTTCCTGCCGTAACAAAATATTGGTTTTAAACCCTAATCCTGATTCGTTCTCCCCATTCATACATTAGAAAAAAATTTCAAAAATTTTCCTGGGATCGTAAGTGTTCAACCCAGCTTCCCACAAAATTCTAGCTTCTAAAAATTGTTAGATGATCGGAAATCGATCAAAATACCATTTCCATTTAACAGTGAACTGTGTGTAACATAGGCAACTAAAAATTCCCAATTTCGTCTTAAAAATCATAATTTGAAATGAAGATTCGAGTTATAAACTTGAATTAGCATTTCATGACATTCGAGTTTAACCAAAATATGACATATTTACTGTAAAAACCATTTCTTTCAGCTGTGTAACATTTTTCTTCTGAAATTTTATTTTAAAAACATAGTTCATCCTTAAATACGCAAGTTTTATTTTGAGATCGAAGTCTAATAATGATCACATAATCAAAGATGGGGTTTTGAATAAGTGTGGTACTCTGAAAACAAAAACGGAAATGGTGTCTGACTTGAACAGGCATTTACACTTCCAAATGTCTGTACACAGAGGAGAACTACCCATGCATATGCAAAATAAAACAATTTCATATCCCAGACTAATGAGCAACAATCTTAAATATACTTGAATTACTTCTTAAGTTGTTTACTCACTATGATATTAAATTTCTGAGGTATTTGCTACACACTTTTACCTGAAACAAATATTAAAATGATGTTGCTAACATACAACAAGTTTTTACTCAGAAATCAGGGCCTAAAAATCATTTGAGAGGGAGATTTGAATTATTCATCCAGGTTTCAAACCTAAAATGTTAATGACAGAGGCTTATTAGCCTGTTCCAGGCTTGGCTACAGATACTAACTTATATATAGACACAAACTCATTTCTTTAACACCATGCACACATGATTTATATGATATTTCAAGGATTTACCATATGCAATTTCAACAAATTTAGAGTTTTCCTCACCTTGTAATATGGATGAACAAAGACTCTGGTTTTAAAACTTCAGTTTGAATCTCCTTTCTGTTTTGGTTTTTTTCTTCTTCAACAAATTTGTTTTCTATCTTGCAATATAAAGTGATTTTTTTCCTTTCTTCCTCTTTTTTTTCCTCTTCAGTGAAATGTTTCCCTATTTTGAATATAGGTGATGTTTGTTTTCCTTTTAATTTATGATCTTTGCTAATATGTTTAAACGAATGAACTTGAGGTTGTGGATGTATAAATTTATGTAGAAGGTTGTGTACAGGCTTTGTACAACCCATGCTTTCCTCCTTCCTTCAAGGGTGGCTGAGGAGTAATGGGCATTAAATGAAAGCATGTTTACAGCAGTCTTTACTCTAAATTCTTGCTAGTACAAGTTTGGTTTGGCAGATCTTGTTTTATGGGCTGAAGTGTAAATGCATTTAATGCTCATGCTTCCCATGCTTGTTTGATTTTCTTTTATATGTATAGTTTATATATTTTTATTTTTGTTTATTCACTTCCTATGCAACTTGTTTGTTGACTTTGCTAAAATGAAAGTAATTTTTTTCTTTTACAGTTTATATTTTTTTTCTTTTCATATTCTTTTGTTATCTTGTTGTTTGATCTTTTGCTAAATGTTGTTTTGTTTCATTTTCTTAATTATATGACTATTTGTATAGGCCTGGTTTGTATATTTTCTTGTAAACTTGTTTTAGTTATTTTGCTAAATATAGGAAAAATTATTTTAGTGATTATTATTATTATTTTAAACTTAACCATCAATATTTCTTTTTATTTAATTCTTTATAACTGTTTAATATTTATATCAACAATTTTTATTTCTTTTGGAATTCTCAAATTAAATTTTTAAAAGTTCAAACAATTTAACGAATTTAATTTAACAAAATTCTGGAATGTTACAATATCCCCTCCTTAAGAATATTTCGTCCTCGAAATTGAAAGAGAGAGAAAAGCAAACAAAGAATAGACGAATTTAGAAAAACAAGGAAATGACTTACAGATTAAACCGAGATGTCTACTCTGCAATTGGGATATGATTTCTTCATATTATCTTCAGTCTCCCAAGTACAGTCCTTTGGATCGCCACTCCATTGAACTTTGACCAGCTTCACAATCTTGTTTCTTAATCGCTTCTCATCACGATCTACAATTTTTATCGGCTCTCTTTTAACTACCAAGTTAGGAGTGATCTCTAGATCCTGCTGAGCAGCTTCTTCAATAACATCATCTGGATCATGCACATATTTTCGAAGATTAGAAATGTGGAACACATCATGTACGCCAGACAACCAGCTGGGTAACTGCACTCGATATGCTAGAGGACCAATCCTTTCCAGAATAGGAAAAGGACTAATACAACGCGGTTCTAACTTTCCAGTTTTCCCAAATCTCAATACACCCCGCATCGGAAATACTTTAAGAAATACAGAATCTCCAACTTGAAATTCCAAATTTCTTCTTCGGTGGTCATAATAGCTCTTCTGACGACTTTGGGCAGTTAATAACTTCTTTCGAATAAAGTCTACCTTCTCAGTGGCTTCTTTAATCATGTCTGGTCCAAGAACAAGTCTGTCACCTGATTCGATCCAGCATGTAGGTGATCGACACGGACGACCATATAAAGCTTCGAAAGGAGCCATTTCTATACTGGCCTAATAGCTGTTATTATATAAGAATTCAACCAGATGCAAATGGTCCTCCCAAGAACCACCAAAATCATGAACGCAAGCACGCAAAAGGTCTTCTAGAATTCGATTAACCCTCTCAGTCTGTCCATCAGATTGTGGGTGATAAGCAGTATTGAAATTTAATTTCGTTCCCAAGGCGTCCTGAAACGCCTCCCAAAATCTACTAGTGAAGATCGGGTCACGATCACTCACTATACTGCTGGGAATACCATGGAGTCGAACAGTTTCCTTTATATATATACCTGCCAAGCTTGCTGTAGTCCGAGTGGATTTAACTGGAATAAAGTGAGCAGTTTTGGTTAGAAGGTCCACTATAACCCAAATCGCTTCATTGCCTTTCTTGGTTCGTGGCAATCCGTCGATGAAATACATCGATACTTGATCCCATTTCCATTTCGGTACTTCCAAAGGTTGTAGTAAACCGACTACTTTCATTTGATCGCTTTTGATTTGCTGACAAGTAGCATAGTGACTCACGTAAATGGATATGTATCTCTTCATTGTCTTCCACCAGAATGTTCTTTTAACATCACGATACATTTTGTTGACTCCTGGATGGATGCTGAGTTTTGACTTGTGGCATTCGTCCAATACTTCATGTTTCAGATCAGGGAAGACTGGAACACAAATCCTGCCTTTTAATCTTATTACTCCTCTATTATCCATCTCAAAACTAGTGTCTTCTCCCTGGCATGTTCTTTTATGGATTTCTCGAAGAAACTCATCTTCTTTCTGATATATTGCGATCTTCTCAAGGAGAGTAGGAGTGATAACAAGATATGCAAGAACAGCATGTCTCCTACTTAAAGCATCGGCAACCACATTGGCTTTTCCCGGCGTATATTGGATATCTAGGTCATATGATGCCAGAAATTCCAGCCAACGTTGTTGTCGCAAATTCAGATCTTTCTGGGTAAAGAGATACTTCAAGGATTTATGGTCGGTGAATAATTCGAATTTTTCACCTAAAACAAAGAGAGTTTATTAAGTATATTTCTTTAGTTAATTTCGTAAATTGTTAAAAAAGCTGAAAAGATTCTTACCCAGAAGATAATGTCGCCAGATTTTTAAGGCGAAAACAACAGCCAAAAGTTCCAAATCGTGTGTTGGGTAGTTTTTCTCATGCGGACGTAATTGTCTACTCGCATAGGCAACTACCTTTCCATTTTGCATTAATACTGCACCTACCCCATCACCACATGCATCAGTATAGACAGATAAGCCTTGGTTCCCGTTAACAATAGTGAGAACATGAGCAGTGGTCAATCTCTTTTTCAACTCCTGAAAAACGTCTTCACATTTTGGAGTCCAAATGAACTTTGCATTTTTCATTGTTAGCTTAGTCAATGGGCTAGCCAACTTAGAAAAATCTTGAACGAATTTCCGGTAATAGCCTGCTAAACCCAAAAAGCTTCGAACTTCTTTTGGAGTAGTGGGTCGTTTCCAATCAAGAATAGCCGAAATTTTGCTAGGATCTACCGAAATTCCTTCTTCATTAACAATATGGCCAAGGAATTTGACTTCTTTAACCCAGAAGTGGCATTTGAAAAATTTTGCATATAGAACATTTCTCCTCAATATTTCCAATACGATTTTAAGATGTTCGGCATGCTCTTCTTTAGTCTTAGAATAGATCAAAATATCATCAATGAATACAAGCACAAATTTATTCAAAACTTCCCAAACACACGAGTCATAAGATCTACGAAGTATGCCGGAGCATTGGTTAGTCCGAAAGGCATCACTAACCATTCATAGAACATATCAGGACCTCTGAAAGCAGTTAAATGTACACAATCTTCGACGATTCGTAGTTGATGGAATCCTTGGGCTAGATCCATCTTTGAAAAGAAACGAGCGCCGTGCAATTGATCAAATAAATCATCAATTCTGGGCAGTGGAAATTTATTCTTAAGAGTTTGCTTACTGAGATCGCGGTAATATACACACAATCTCAAAGATCCATCTGATTTAGCAACAAATACGACGGCTGAGCCCTATTCGGAAACACAGGGTCGAATTAATCCTTTTGCTCGTAGCTCATCAGTTTGATGAACCAATTCAATCTTTTCCCTGGGTGCCATCCTGCGACTTGCGTGAACGACAGGACAAGCATTAGGTACTAAATCAATTTGGAATGTTATTTCTCTGTGTGGTGGTAAGGAATTTACTTCTTCAAATACGTCGGAAAATTCCCGAACAACAGGTATAGACTGCAAACTGGGTTCAGGATGTCCCAAAGTATACATCAATCTATCTCTCCTTGGATTCAGATCCTCACAAGAGATTTCAATAAAATTTCCAAGGTTCATTTTGACTAAAACTGTCCGATTATTACAATCCAATATAGCTTCGTATCTCGATAACTAGTTCATACCGAGTAAGATTTCAAATTCATCAAATTCGAGGACAAAAAGGTTGATAGGAAATCGATACCTAGCATATGAAATACGAACTCTCTTACAATATAAACAAAGATTTGCGGGACCTCCAACCAGATTTTTCATGCAAATAGGATCGTCAACAAATTTAGTTTTAAGTCCTAATTCATTTACGGTTTGTTGAGAGATAAAGCTATGTGAAGCTCCCGTATCAAATAAAACTCTAACAGTTCTATCATAAATAGTAAGGTTACCTTCCAAAATACCTTTTCCTTTATCAGCTTTCGAAGTTGAAGGGTCTTTCTTTATCGTATAAACATTTGCCACCTATGGTGGCTTCATCACTGGGCAATCTTTAATAAAATGTCCAGGCTTGTGACAATTATAACATTCTTTTGCTCCTCTAACAGTTTCTTCCTTCTTAACTTGCTTCTTCGGTTTTGGGCAGCTGTTTGAATAATGGCCCTTCTCTTTGCAGTTGTAACAAGTGACATTTTCTGCCGCGCTTCCCTGAATGCTCCTCTTTTTCTTGTTGCCCTGCCAACGTTTCTTGCCTCCGAATTTCCGCTTCTTCCAATTTTGATTGCCCGAATTTCCCTTCTCCATCGGGGATTCTTGTATATCAAGGGTAGCGTATCTGTACCCATATCAACTAAATTTGAAAAAGATTTTTTAATGTGGTCCGTCATTCTTTCGTGGAATTTCTTATTCGTCCCGCGAATGAATCTTTCGTTCATCTTTAAAGGCGTACTCACCAATTCGGGACCAAAACGAGACAATTCATTAAATCTGTTCAGATACTCTTCGAACGATAAACTTCCCTGCTTCAGGTCCATAAATTCCTGATACATTCGAGAAATTCCAGTTGATGGCGAATATCGCTTCTCAAACACTTCTTTGAAATTTTCCCAAGAAAACTCGTCTTCTGGCTTATCTACCGTGATTGTCTCCCACCAGACCGAGGCTTCATCTTGAAGTTGCCAAGAAGCTATGAGTCGCTTCTGATCGTCTTCCAATTTTAGCCCTCTGAAGATTTTCTCACACGATCTTACCCAGGCTTGATCCTCAACAATCGACTCTTTGTCGTTGAATGGCTTACCACCAAGTCTCGAGAAATTCTTATATAAGTCGGCCAGATTCGGCTGTTGTTGAGCTGCCGCTATTGTCGTTGGGGGATCTTGATCAGGTGTTGTGGCACCTCCTTGACCCCTAACTCTTCCCCTTCGTCCGCTCATTTATTTCTATCTGTAATTAGCAAGAAAATTGATTTAAATACACGAATGAAATATCTTAAGGAATATCAGCAGTAAAAGAAATAGACAAAAAAAATTTAGAGTTTCAGTCTTAGTTATACTCATTCTAGGTTATACTTCACCCTACCTCTATTAAGCCATCTAATGTGTTATACTCCGTAGCTAAAATTCTTACTCAACCAATAGCTCTGATACCACTTGGGACGACCCAAACTCAATGTCCGATAAACGACATCAAATTCGCATCGCCGGAGCTTATAACAACAATTAGATGAATATAAAACAGCGGAACAGAATCAATATCATAAATATCATCACAGTTACAACATCAACTAATATCCATACTACAACGGAGTATATAATACATACTCCACAACTCCAAATACAACATCATGATAATACAACAGTGATCATATATCCAAAAGTCCTTAAATGGAAGAGGTGATAACGAACTCCGAGAAGCTAAACACCTGAAATCTCCAAAAGCTCCCAAGATATCTGCAAGATAAGAGCTCCAAAATACTGCTACTCCAAAATACAAAAACCTGCTACTAGGCTGCCCATGTGGAAATAATGGGCACCCAGAGTTTAGGAAATAAACAATAAACTCCGGATCAGTCATGGGACTGGTATGAGTAAACAAAAACAAAAGTTACTTTGAAAGAAACTAGATTTATAAAAGAAATTTCGGCATGCTTTTAAAAATGGAACTACCATAAGACCTCCCGCCACATACACAATGCAAACGCAGAATTAGAGGAGATTTCTTCTTATGATAGTTAAATATGCTTGGTACGAGAAAAGAAATTCTTTGATATTATTACTAGTGCATAGTGAGGAAAGCATTTTGAAAATAGAATATTAATCTTAGCCAGCATAGACATTTCGAACTTGCCTACTATAGCTACCATGTTTTATGGCAGGTTACCGCCACGCTGCATGGCAGGTTTTACAACTAAAACCGTACAGGGTTTCGTACTAGGAATTGGATTTCCAACAATGGTCAGGCTAAGGAACTTCCTGGGCCACATGGGTACGCCTCTGGAGGGACGACCCGAGAACCTAACCGGATCTATGCCAACACAAGGTTGGGTTACCCCTAACTGGGTAACTACTGACACGAGTATGCCATTTTTCGGTTGTAACCAACCTTTAACCGGGGCCCAAGCAACAAATCATAAAGGAATACATATCTATATCTGCGATATCAACATAAGTTAAGTATTTGGGCTCCATACCATGATACCACTTCTATCCAGAAGGAAATGTACATACCCTAAGGGGTGCTACCCCCAATAACCTTGCTGCATCTTTCCTGTTTCGACCATTTCGGGGTGTGAGGCTCGACGAAGTCTCGTCCACAAAGCTACGCTTTTCACAAATCCATACTTCGATCAACAAATGATCAGCAACACTCGGCATGCCACATTACCAAATTGGGAATATATCGCTGATAACCTTCAACTACAAAACCTCTAAGGGTGTTAAGCTAAGAGAATAAATTCTCCACCACCAACGGAAATGTATTTGAAAGAAATCTTCTTTGTATCGCAATTTGTAATGTCAGACATACAATCCATACAAGTCTGTTTTGGGTTCGAACAGAACCGAAGGCACTTCCAAAGAAGTCCTTGCAATCTGAATATCCACATCCCGATCGGATTCCCCATCACATATGGAGAACTCTATACCGGAGCAACTCGGTGCAGAGTCAATCGAAAGGTCATCCTATCGCTCTCGCAAATACCCGGTCTTCAACATCGGTCTTCAAATGCTATCCATAACGTCGAATCACATATTCGAAATGGGTTATACGACACAGAGGTCCTTTCCCGTCTAAATCGAATAGTGGGCGTCAATTTTAAAAACATGTGGATATGTCGTTCACAAAAATTCACAGGTTCGATGTGGGTTTCGGATAACAAACTGAAATCCGATTCCCTGTCGCATCGAAGTTTAAATGCCGTTTTACGGGCAAACAGGGTTTTCACATCAATACAGCAGTAATACCAATATCACAACTCAGCTCAAAGCATTCAATATTACATAGCATCACATCACATAACAGGACTATCAGTCCAACACACAATATTCAGGAAAAATCAAAGCATCTTTAATTAATTTAAATCTTAGTTATCAATTTATTTAAACTTTAATATTAATTAATTAACTAAGGTTATTTCTTAAGAGGTTATATTAACAAATCATTAATCGTTTACGTAACCAAAAGAGAATTGAATTGCTTTGATTATCTTTTTAAACCGTGTTCAATAAATTTCATTTATCATATTTTAAAGGTTAGGATTTAGTTTTAAAACAACATTTTTCTTAAATTTTCCTTTGAATTACATTATTTATTTAATATAAATAACCTTATAAAAAAGTATTATATTAAGACTAAATAAATAAGAATTAATTTCTTCGAACATTTCGCTTAAGTTTTACATTAGCTTAAAATTTCAAATTGAATCATTGTTGAACTTATTTTTAAAATGTCTTAAAATTTTAAAAAAATTAAAGTAAAAACTGTTTCAAATTTTGTCTCGAGACCCGCTTCTGGTCACGCACGAGAATATTTCGTGTTTGCTTCGGGATTTCATCAAAATCAACCCGAGTGCCTCTGTTTTTAACTTGAATAAATGCCAAGTATTTAAACCCGGGTGCGCAAATATTTTACTCGAGTGGATACTCGAGCCACATCATGAAAATCCCGAAGCCTCCTTTGAGTTAAAATCCTTCTCCTCCACACATAACAATGATACTCAATCATGGGTTCGTGCACGTGCACCGGAGTTCTAGCGAGCTCCGATCAACTTCACTACCTTCTTCACATCAGTGATGAACCACCTAGGGCTCACAAACACCCAGAATTCCAAATCACTAACAAAATTGAATTTTCACTATTGGACCCAACTTCGAACAGAAGTTCGATCCAACAAATCCACCTCGCCCCGACGCCAAAGGTCACTGGAGGTAATGCGAATGCACACGACGCTTCCACGATGACCTATGTCTGATTCCCCCCCCCCCCCCCCCCCGGTCTGGTGAATTCCGGCGCGTTGACGAAGCAGTGGTGACGAGGTTTCCTGCCGTAACAAAATATTGGGTTTAAACCCTAATCCTGATTTGTTCTCCCCATTCATACATTAGAAAAAAAATTCAAAAATTTTCCTGGGATCGTAAGTGTTCAACCCAGCTTCCCACAAAATTCTAGCATCTAAAAATTGTTAGATGATCGGAAATCGATCAAAATACCGTTTCCATTTAACAGTGAACTGTGCGTAACATAGGCAACTAAAAATTCCCAATTTCGTCTTAAAAATCATAATTTGAAATGAAGATTCAAGTTATAAACTTGAATTAGCATTTCATGACATTCGAGTTTAACCAAAATATGACATATTTACTGTAAAAACCATTTCTTTCAGCTGTGTAACATTTTTCTTCTGAATTTTTTTTTAAAATCATAGTTCATCCTTAAATACGCAAGTTTTATTTTGAGATCGAAGTCTAATAATGATCACATAATCAAAGATGGCGTTTTGAATAAGTGTGGTACTCAGAAAACAAAGATAGAAATAGTTTCTGACTTGAACAGGCATTTGCACTTCCAAATGTCTGTACACAGAGGAGAACTATCCATGCATATGCAAAATAAAACAATTTCATATCCCAGACTAATGAGCAACAATCTTAAATATACTTGAATTACTTCTTAAGTTGTTTACTCACTGTGATATTGAATTTCTGAGGTATTTGCTACACATTTTTACCTGAAACAAATATTAAAATGATGTTGCTAACATACAACAAGTTTTTACTCAGAAATCAGGGCCAAAAAATCATTTGAGAGGGAGATTTGAATTATTCATCCAGGTTTCAAACCTGAAATGTTAATGACAGAGGCTTATTAGCCTGTTCCAGGCTTGGCTACAGATACTAACATATATATGGACACAAAATCATTTCTTTAACACCATGCACACATGATTTATATCATATTTCAAGGATTTACCATATGCAATTTCAACAAATTTAGAGTTTTCCTCACCTTGTAATATGGATGAACAAAGACTCTGGTTTTAAAACTTCAGTTTGAATCTCCTCTCTGTTTTGGTTTTTTTTTTTCTTCAAAAATTTGTTTTCAATCTTGCAATATAAAGTGATTTTTTTCCTTTCTTCTTCTTTTTTTTCCTCTTCAGTGAAATGTTTCCCAATTTTGAATATAGGTGATGTTTGTCTTCCTTTTAATTTATGATCTTTGCTAATATGTTTAAACGAATGAACTTGAGGTTGTGGATGTATAAATGTATGTAGAAGGTTGTGTACAGGCTTTGTACAACCCATTCTTTCCTCCTTCCTTCACGGGTGGCTGAGGATTAACGGGCATTAAATGAAAGCATGTTTATAGCAGTCTTTACTTTTATATGTACAGTTTATATATTTTTATATGTACAGTTTATATATTTTTGTTTATTTGCTCATGCTTCCCATGCTTGTTTGATTTTCTTTTATATGTACAGTTTATATATTTTTATTTTTGTTTATTCACTTTCTATGCAACTTGTTTGTTGACTTTGCTAAAATGAAAGTGTTTTTTTTTCTTTTACAGTTTATATTTTTTTTTCATATTCTTTTGTTATCTTGTTGTTTGATCTCTTGCTAAATGTTGTTTTGTTTCATTTTCTTAATTATATGACTATTTGTATAGGCCTGGTTTGTATATTTTCTTGCAAACTTGTTTTAGTTATTTTGCTAAATATAGGAAAAATTATTTTAGTTATTGTTGTTGTTATTATTATTTTAAACTTAACCATCAATATTTCTTTTTATTTAATTCTATATAACTGTTTAATATTAATATCGACAATTTTTATTTCTTTTGGAGCTCTCAAATTAAATTTTTAAAAGTTCAAACAATTTAACGAATTTAATTTAACAAAATTCCGAAATGTTACAAGACACTCCTTTCGTATAGGTCAGATGGCTGAAAAATAATTCAAATGGCTAAAAAAATATCAATACAAAAACAGAAAAAAATATTGTGAAATTAAGCTAATTTAGGTGACTTAGATTATAATTCAGATGGCTAAATTTTTATTCAGACGGCTGAGTTTTGCTTAAAAAAGAGAAATACATGTATTGTTTTTATTTCTTTTATATTCAGTTGTTTTGAAGTTTTAAGACCAAATGTTTGAGTTCTTTGAAAAGAAATTTTCTAAAATTAATTTTTAAAACATGTGTGTTTGTGTGTGATCATCATAAATGAGATTTTACATAAAAGCTATATCAACTATATATGACAAGATTCTTTTCTTTTTGTCTTCAATATTTGAGCTTAGATTCCATGGTTGATCATTATATCTCTTTAGATATATTACTGCACATATAATAGCGTATATATACGAAAATGTATAGTTGTCTCATTGGAACTCAAAACACATGATCTAACACTTACAATGTTAAATTATTAATTGTATATAATTTCTTTTTTAGTTTAAGTTTAATTTGATTTTGTACAAGCTCATTCTTTTGAACTTACATCAAGCTACTTGTTTTCAAAATACATAACCATAGAATTATTTTGAAAACAAATTTAAGATGATCCTTGCACAAAGACAAGGCTTAAGATAAATATGCACAACAAATTAGGACTCAAGGTAATATCTTAATATTATACACAAAATCTATTTAAAAGAATGTGAAGATATATATAGCTTAAATGGTCCGTTAGTTATTTATAATCTTCTGTTTCCTTCATCATTCATAGTCCACACACTATTGTGGACACGATATTCCGAACATCAAATTTTGACAAATAAGTATATATTATAATGATTATTATTATCATTATTCGACCAGTTAATTCCCTTAAAATTTTCTCGTTAATTAATTTTCTGAATTCGCATGCTTCGGGTTGGCTAATTTATGGTTGAGATGGTGCTCTCATCAAGTAGCACAGCTTCAAAAAACTTGAAGTGTTCTAAAACATTTTAAACCCCCCCCCCCCAAACAACAAGAAAATCCTAATTTAATATAAATGATTACAATATTCGACCATTAGTTTTGAATATATTTCAAAGGGATACAAAAGTTTTCGAATGATCCAAAAAATAATGAAGGCGGTCTTGCATCACTAAACCATCATATCTACAAAAATATAGCCACATCCAAGGCATGTACATTGAATAAACACATGTGCGTGTGTAATGTGCTTTCCAACTTGTATGCATTCTTAATATTTTGTAAGTGTGATCTATTTATATCCAACATTATCTTTGTAGGAAATTTCCTATTCCAATACTCCTAACTCATCAAAACTAATCATGCAATATATTTTATATCAAAAATAATACTCCTAAGTCATCAAAACTAATTATGCAATATATTGTATATCAAAGATATCTATGATAATCAATAACTTGAAAATATTAACTTTTAGTGCGTACAGTTATTTTTTGCAGAATTAATGTTAATGATAAGGACATCATACACCTGAAAAATCGTGAAATCCAAAAATCATATAGGAATAAAATTATGAAATGTGTAACGACCCGCTGTTTTGGACTATTCGCATCCGTACATGTCGGACTTGAATAATTCAAAATACCGAATTGTTAATTTTAAATTTGACAAAACTGATACAGTAAATAAATAATCACAGATCACAGACACAGAGTAATAATATACCGCGGAAGCAAAGATAGTAGTTCATGAAGCTACTATATATAACAGGGTTAAATAAGGTACATCAGATGTCTCGAATACAATAGTCATATACAATATCAGAATACATCACTGGAATCAACCAGATATCTGAAAGATGGATAGATAGCTGGATCTCCAAGCGAAGCTCCAACTCCAAAAGTGAGTCTCGAATACTGGTACACTCAGTCTGACCTGACCGTAAAGCAAAACACAAAACACTCGAGTCAGAATTAACATTCTTATATCAATAAATCCAACTCAAGTGAAATAGCAACTGAAATGCAAGTAACTCAAAGGATGTTGTAATAACCGTCCTCTAAGGATCCGTTAAACTATCTATTATGTAGTAATATACGCTAAATAGATAATGTCTATCAGTAATATAAATATCAAAATAGTGTTAAGGCGTTACCATTATCCCCTTAATACATTTTATATAAATGTCATAGTCTATACAGCACTGTAAACTCCACCGTAAACTAGTAGGATATCATGGAGTACTCCATAGGTATAACACAAAACAAATTCGTAGTGGTCGCGTATATAGAGATACAAGTATGACAAGGCACATGAGGCTATTCCCAAGGTAGTGAAACTACCGTTTGCCTGATCCGGACTGGTGAAAACGCATCGCCGCAACGATCGCAACACCGCGAAACAACACTCCCAAAAGTACGAGGGTGCACCAATCAATAACAAGTATTGAATAGTTACGAAGAAGTGTGTACGCTCGAGGTGGCTAACCCCATTTGGCCCGGCACGGCTCTTATTTAGTCACTTTCAATTTGACACAAGTGTCAAGGCTATCCATTTTCGTTCTCTTTCTTCAGTCATCACGTACATCATTCTAACCACTTCATTCTGGATCACACTTCGCGTATAGTTATTAAAGTGGTTTTTGGTTTAGACAAAGAGTATGTCCATAACCGATTCCGGTTTCTTTAATAACTTTCGTGATTATTACACCGATTGGCCGTTTAATAATTTCAAAACCAAATCAAATACAATTTCAAATAGAATTTGTAAACCAACATTCCATTTGTCTTTCTATATCAATTTCCATAACTTACGTTTCAAAACTTCCAAAATACCATTTCAAAATCTTATAATTCAATTTCAACCTTTAATTAAAACAATTCAAATATTGATTCAAGTTCGTATATAAGTTTCATTTCGAAATCATTTAAATCCATTTTATTAACATTCAAATCAAATTAAATTCATTTATCGATTGCATTCAATATTCGTTAAGTTAATTTATCATTCAACGATTTCTGTTAAATTTCCAATTCATTAAATTAATTACTTAAATTCAACTTCATTATATCAAAACTTACAAGTTGAATCTAAATTAAATTTGACAAATCAAATTGTTTACATTACAAGTCTTACACTTATTCCAATAAAACGTATTTTATTTCTTGTTAAAGAAATTCAATTTCACTTATTTATTTACTTAGTTACAAATTTCAAAACTCAAATAAATAAGAAACTAAATTTCACATATTTAAGAAGTTCAATTTTACTTATTAACTTACTTAAATTTTCCAAAGCTTAATTAATAAAGGAAACCCAATTTCATATATTAACGAAGTTCCAATTCACTTATTCAAAAGTTCAATTTCTCTTATCAAAGAATTCAAATTTTTACTTAATTATCAAATAATTCAATTTTATTTAATTATTAATTAATTTCAAATCTAAATTAAATAATTTCAAACTTAATCATTCAATAATTTCAAACTTAATAATTAAATAATTCCAAATTTAATTCAATGAATAATCCCAAATGTTATTGTCAAATAATTTATTTTAAAACAACGTTCTCTCAACAACTACTATGTTAATATTTTATTTCCGATTATTAAATATTAACATTTAAATTTCACTATAATTCAAATTTCAACTTCATTTAAACCCTTACTATTTTATTCAAATAAAATCTTCATTTTATTTTTAAATCAAATTATTGACCAATCGGGTTTTTTTTAAAATTCGCTATTCTAAGTCAAGTTCATTTGGGTTATTATCATTTCAACCCGATTCAATTTCAATTCAAAAATCAAAACATAGCAAAGGGAACTTGCAGTGTGATAACTGGGATGGTGTCAAAGTAAATAAACAAACAATAACAAAAATCAATAACAATCCAATAATTAATTCAAATAATCCCGAAATAATCGAATTAATTCACATTGTTGTTTGTGCAAATTAATATAATTATTTCTAGAATCTACATTATCATTTCATGTAGATTAAAGATTATTACAATAATATTTATACAGTTCTTTACTTGTCATTCATTATGCGATTTCATACAACATAAATTCAAATGGTTCAAGGATAATTAATCATCTCTACGTGTCAAAGAATTAAACATTTAAGGAGTCATCTTATACAAATTAACTAATCAAATTCAACGCATATGTCGATTTAATTATTAATTTTTATTATCCTACGTCAAATCTAATTGCATAATATTTATCACTTTATACATTATTATTTACATCCGATATAAACAACAAACAATCAATCGATTATCAACCAAACGGGATTATCATCGTATAATTAACAGATAATGGTGTGAGATGTCACAGGTGAACTGATACAGGTAATAACATATAAAACAGTGTAAATAACTAGCAGCGGCATATTTCAATTGTCGTTTCAATTGAATCAAATTTAATAAATAAAAGAACATTAATCGTGAGTGATTGCTCAACTTTCGAGGCTAGAGGAGTTTTGACAAATGAAACGAGTGCGAATCAGAGCACGAGTTCTGAAGCAAAGTAAGATTGGTACGAATTCAATGAACAGATCTGATAACAGCAATCGATAAGAACGAATCAGATTAGCTTGATATAAAAATTTAGACCAGAAGTATCTTATATTATTATTTCCCTTAAACGCAATATCCAAATTAAAATATACGCATACAATTTATATAAATCCTACATTTATATATATATATATATATATATATATATATATACACACACACACACACACACACACACACACATACACACTTTTTACTTTAAATATAATATACTATAAAACATAAGGCACAGCTAATATATGTATAATATATAAGTCACTATATAACAGTGCATACAGTCTTAACAAAATTCACAGGCAATATTTGCCAATCCATATAATACTTCATATATGTACATTAACATATAACATATAACTTTATAAAATATACAGCCTTTATGACTACTGGTATACTGCAACCATATATTTCCTTTTTTAAAACAAAATAAAATGCAAACATGTATACTACCCTTTGCAATATTCGTACTGTAACAACTATATACTTTTGAAATTTAAAACAAAACTAGGCAGGTGGCCAAGTTAACAAAAATGCGTGCAGGCTAGCAAAACTAGTGTATATAGGCTATACTAATATTTTACATATCATAACAGCTAAACATGCATAGCTGTACTACCTATACTCATATATATTGAACAAACAAATGTATATATTGTATGCATATATTTTGTTTTGCGTATAGATATACTCAAAAAAAAACTACTTATACCCATTTTAATATAATTCATATGAACATAACATCTCATATAAACGTGCTCTGTACCAATATACGGCTACTCAAAGCTTACAAAGCATTCACTGTTTATATATATATAATGTCATTTTTTTTAAACAAAAAGTAAAACAATACAGTAAACACGTTAGTTATATCATGTATAACTAATAAAATTCTATGTATTATCAAAAATATATATGTAAGTAATATATACGCGTAACAGTAAAGCTAATATACTTTTGCTTTAAGTACAGTATATATAGCCTATCAGATATATAAATTACTATAAACTATATCAATATATGCTTACCTATACAAGCACAGAGGAGGATGGGAAGCTAGCAGGGTTTTGAAAAATATGAGCACGCTAATTATATAGCTTATATATATAGTTCTTCAAATGCACGAACCATAGTAGAGGTCAGAGGTGGACTGTGTGGTGGTTCGGAGGGTTTCCAGGCAGAAGCTGGTGGCGGGTCAAATCTAAAGGAGGCATGGCTCGGTGGAAGGTAGGCTGCGATGTTGGGCTAACGGCAAGGCGAGTGATGAAGGCGGTGGCTGTTTGGTTCAGAGAGGTGGATATGGATGACGTGTGGTGGTCGAGTGTGGAGGAGACGCGGTTGTGGGTTCGAGTGGTGGTGCGGGCGGTGCCTAGTGGAGCCGGTGAGTGGAAGTTGGTTGTTGGAGGGTGAGGGCGGAGGGTACATGCGGGAGTTGCATGTGGGGTCGGGCTGGCAAGGAGGTGGTTGCGGCAAGTTTGCATGGTGGAGGAGATCCGCGAATGGAAGTTGATGGTGATAGAGCTATTAAGGTTTGGTTCATCTGAGTTTTAGAGTGCGGTATAGGTGGATGGGTCGAGGGGAAAGGGTGGTGATAGGCGCAGAGGAGAATGGAGTTCGACGCTGCTGCATGCGAGTAAACAAATGAAAGTATAGGGGAAAAAGAAAAACGAAAGAGTGGATGAGGTGGTTGAAATTTTTGTGCAGAGATGTGATACAAATTTTATTTGAAATAGGAATAAGGGAGAAAAGAAGACAATGAACGTACATGCAATATTGCATGAGAAAGACAGGGGAAAGAATGAAACGGTGGATTGAGTGAACCGATGATAAAGTGAAATAAATTTGAAACATGGGAAATAGAAAGGTCTTGTAAGTTGAATTCATGGAAATTATTAAATGTATACAGTTACCAGTGGGAATGAAGTTCGTGCATTGATTTGTGAACATATTAAAGGCAAATGGGAGTAGAATTTTTTTTTGTTTTGCAAAGTGGAATAGCAAAACCTTTTTGATGAATTCAAAGAAACATTTATGGTCAGAAACTGTTGGTATTTGACGTTGGAATATGAAGGAAAAGGAAAGTCAAAAAAGGTTGAATGCTGAACCGATACGAAAATTGTTTCATCGATTCCACAGCGAACCAGACTTCAAAACACGGAAATAAATATACCGTAGAGATCAGCGCGACGAGACGATCAAAACGGTATAAAGATATCAGTGGTACGATTGAATTATAGAAATTCGAATTTTATATTAGGGAAAATGCAAGAAAAACGCAGAAAAATAAGATCGACGGAGCTAAAAAAATCCCAATTTTGAAAAATGAAAAATGACGTCTTGCTCAGAAGATGGTTTAGAATTTTCTATGTAAAAATATTCAGGTTTCGAAAACGTTTTATTTTCATCGTTTTTTAACTGATTAAATTGAAGTAAATTTACGCGCGAAATAAACTTTCATATTCTTGAACGAAAATTTATCAGTTGTTATATTTAATTAGCCGCATTTCAAATATCAAATTTTTATTTCAAATTTTTATTTTTATATTTTTAATTTCACACAAATTCCGTTAATTAAATTTATTAAAACCGTTAAATATCCGGGTTGTTATAATATGTGTGTACGTGGAAACTTTATCTGGGTACAAACTTAATACCACAACTGGTGACAAAGTAAATCTCAACCGTTAGATCTCGTTATGTTTTTAAATGTGATGGAGACTCGTGTCACAATGGTAAGTTTAAATTTTAGTGTTTCTCTATCATGTCACCTCATACAACTAATTAGATAAACTTAATGACTGAAATAAGGGAGCAGATAAAACTACAGGGGTTAAGAATTAAGACCTCCGATTATAAATCCACTTTCACCTCCCCTTTGTCTTTTCGTGTAAACAAACATATTGAATTGAACTTTTATAGATATGTTCTACTATTGGTGAGATCATCTTTACAAATTGGACATATTCCCAATTCGATCCGACTTCTTTTAGTACAAAAAAAGACAAAGAGATGAAAGTGGGATATATAAGAGAGAGAGTGTGTGTGTGTGTATATAACCGTACAACGGTGGAGAAACCGACCGTTCGATTGTATAACTTTGATAAGAAATATACATTTAAAAATTTTGTTAATATTACTTAAACATTAAGTGATAATATATTAGAAAAGAATAAATTGAGGTTTGAATATGAAAATATGAATTTCAAATTAAAATATTAATCAAAGCATTCAAAATTGTCGATTTGAAATTGAAATTTTAGAATTTGAAAATCATAATATTGAATTTGGAATCTTTGATGCGCGAAGTAAAAGGAGGAAGTTTAGGAAAACCGCGATGAGACAAGATCCACGTTTTTTTTGGCTTCAGGAAAAATTGATTTTGCCCAGTGACAGTAAGCAAACCTCCCTAACGGTCGGTTTGATATATATATATGTGTGTGTGTGTGTGTATATATATATGTGTGTGTGTGTGTGTGTGTGTGTGTATGTATGTATATGTATATATATGTATGTATGTATATGTATGTATGTATATGTATGTTATGTATGTATATGTATGTATATGTATGTATAATAAAAGAAATTCATTTTTTTTAATACATCGAAACAGCCTTTTTTCATAAAAAAATTATAAATGCAATTCTGTGAAAGCATATTTTCAAATGTGGATTGTGTAACATCCTCATCTGTACACAAAATTAACTTTGACAAATCCAAAGGCATAAGTAGAACTTTTTTGTTTAACCCAGTTTATTCTTACTCCTAGTGATTATAAAAATGATGATGATAAAAATACTTAAATGGTGAACAAGCATTTGTAACATATGATATAAACTATAAACTATGTACAAAAAAATACTTAAATGGTGAACAAGCATTTGTAACATATATGATATGAACTATTCTATTTATAAGACCATTCATCATACTAAAACACACATAATAGAAACAATTATCTTGATGAAATTTTTTGTATTTACACCCGTTTGTTTGGATATTATATATTTAGCCATTTTCAAATAGTAATGTGAATGGTTTCGTCTTTCAGGCATCCATTGACATGCAAAAAAACATTTTTCTTCCATAAAGATTTATTTGTAATGGTTTTATCAAAGAAGAAATTCCTTTTAAAACCCAATGAATGTATCTCAATTTTCTATTCACTCCAACTTAGGCATCCACAATTGTGGCTTTTTAATTATGACAGTATCAAGGATATCCTACATGTATACCACAAATGATAAATAAAAAAACAAGTAAAAAAAATAAAAATCCAAAATTATTTAATGATACCTTCAACAAAACCAATGACCACCCATGCTCAACCATAATCACAACAATAATCAACATCAATATCAATATGGTGGTGGGAAGTAAAATGCACTACTTCCATTACTAGGCGGCAGCATACCAAAATGCTCTGTTCCACCATTAGAATGCATGCAGCCATTGTCAACCCTTCCTACATCTGTCTGCCCCTGCATAACCATTTTCTGTTCACTTTCTACATTGTTTGTATGTACACACTGATTCGCAGCCCCTTGACCGTACAAGTCATCCAGCACAAACGGGTAAAACCCATTAGGCAAATTCGCCTCCTCCTTAGAAATCAAGCTTGCTGACTCCACAAGTGCAATTTCCCAGTCAGATGCTCCTTTATCAGCAACCTGACCCTGACCATCTCCTGAGAACACATCGTCTGAGAAAAGTGCAAGTGCCAGTTCATTTCCATAATCAACTGTACATACAGCAGCATCCTCTCTGAGGTCTAAAAGATTGACTTCTTCCAACTTTTTTACTTTCACGACTGTTTCCTCAAACTGTTCTTTACTAACCACAGGCTTAAGTACAGGCTCTGGCACTTTAAAACTGTCTGTACTCTTTCTGCTGCCCCTATCCTTCATAAACTCCTCTAATGTCCTCAGCAATGTACTGCTTATTCTCTGCACTACCGGAAACTCAGATGACTTTGCTACTCCTACATCTTTACACCAGCTGTAGAAATCAGCAAGCTCATCAATCTGCTTAGCAGCACTAGAATATGCATTAAAAGACTTCATACAGTCTATATATTCCATACCGAAATACCTATCCAGAAGTTCAGCTAAAATCTCGCGTGTATAGGCATAAAGCTGAAAACTGTCCTTAGCAATAGGGTACAATGCAGTCAATATCAACCTACTGTCCTTGGCAATGCCAGTGGGACGAAGCTCTAAAACACAGTCCAAAAGCTGCTGCACTTGACTCATCTTACTCAAAAGCTTTTCATGTTTCATATCTTTCAGTGGTGCTTGACTAGGGCTTTTATTATCATATCTATGATCGTATACGTGTATCCTGTCTTCTTTGAACATAACATTAAGAGTTCGATCCAAATATAAAGCATAAGCACGAACAAAAGCAGAATGGCTGTATGAATTAGAATGAGCTTCATCATGGAATTCAGACATGTTTAGAAGGCGTGTACCTTTATGGGTAGCGAAGAATATTTGAAACTGGAAATATGGGTTTCCTTTGGTTAAGAGGCGATGCACGAGCATTAGGATTTTTAAGGCGACAATCCAGTTGTGTGTTTTGTGTAAACGTCTGGATAGAGCAATGATGCAGTCGCATACATTTTCCTTTGAGAAGGTTGTGAGGTTTAGGATCTCTCTAATGTGTCTTTCTTCTGCAGGGTCTTCATCGTGACTAGATGCTTTTACTATTGCCACATCGAGTTCAGGGATGGTGTCGCTTGTTACTTTGGCAATTCTAATGCTTGTTTGATCTTTAACTGTTCCAAGGGCTTTTCTAAGTGTGTTAGGAACCATTTCCTTTGCTCAATCTGGTTATAGGACCAGAAAGTAGTTAATATACCAAGCAACTTCTGTCAAATATTGTAAAACAAAGTAAAATAACCAAAACGATAAACAGTTCAAGTATAGCTAGATTACATGATGTTGTCGAACATCTATAACAGTCCCATTAGGCTGTTACTGACATTGACATGAGTAACATCAGTATAACAAATAGGAAAAAATATGTACATTGTGATTGAACGAGCATTTCTGATACAGTAATTAAATCACTATGTCATTCAGTACGCGCACACTCAATACCAAATTTAAACTTGCGACAACTTAAACATCAAAGAAAAATACTCAAACAAAAGGATCATATGACCCAAAGGCAAATTTATTAAACAAAACAGGAAAAAGTATGAAGGTTACAAATAGAAAATGGTGATAGCTGAATGGAATCCCAAAGATTATGATCAAATCTATCAATATCAAGATGAAAATTGAGCTTAAATTATACAAAAAAGTTACATTTTTGCAGTAGGCAAAACCCATACAAAAAAGCACATGATTTTGCCACTACCGCTAAAAAAGAGACCTTTGTTTTGATTTAACGGGCCGGTTTCTGATCAACAATGGATATTAGGTATTTAAACAGGCACTAATTGATGAAGAAAAAAAAATTAACAATTAACTCCAAGTCAGTAAAGTATAGACGCGATCGATTTAGAATTTTAGCTCTCAACTAATTCAATTAGCAAGATCTAATATGAATATTTACATTCTTCTGACATTGATATAGATCGACCAAAAGATGAAAAAGAAATCTGAAATTTACCTGAGAAAAATCCGTGAAGATGAAGTATTACGATTATATTTGAGCCCCAATTTCGGTCTACTTATTTGGCGGCATGGATTTTTGCTTGACTTTTTTTGGAAAAAGAATAATTGTAAAGTAAGTAAAATGTATGTGTATAAAAACGTTCATGTACTCAATACCAAAATAGCATGGTTTTAATTTCGAAATATTAATGAGTTTATCGTTGAATAAAACGTTCATGTACTCAATACCAAAATGTGAATTCAAGGACACATATTCCGTTGTAGAATTAACTTGAAAGCAACAAGGATAACAGAAATAATAACACTAACACATTTAATAGTTAAATGATTGAGAGTAAAACTAAACTGCAACGCTATAATTTTTATTAATAGTTGCAATATTTTGATGCCACGTTTTTTTGTGTGCACGTAAACTTCTAAAAATATCATTTAAATTCAAATTACATCTCAATATCTTAATACATTCCCACTTTAATTAAAATTTAAATGTTTATATACTATAGCCTGTTCAATTACTCTTATCTTTTAACTTTACTACTTGTACATTAATTAAAATGTAAATTTTCCATCTACTAAAATTGAGTTAATCAATTATATCTTTATTAAAGTGTAAATTATATCTTATTATCATGCATTTGTAGAAAGAAAAAAATCCACGCACAAGGCACATACCGTAATGCTTATAGTTTAATATTGATAGTTATCGCATTAAATTTGACAATTGATTATCAATCATTAATTCAGATAATCTATACTATAATATTATTATTGATTTAGATTTCAAAAGCACACCGACCTTCTTCATATTTTGGAAAATGGACATTCACGCTTTTAATTTCTTTCTATTCCAAACTTTGAATTGTGATAATTTTTTCAACATTAATTGGATTTAAGAATCGTTTCACTATTAAATCTCAAATTTAATATGTTTTCCAATGATATCCATTGTTGACATCTAAAAATAATTTTTTTAAATCATAGTTTTTTGGATTATTCATATTATTAAAGTTATTAAATCTGATTTGACTTTATTTCTTTTAACTAATATATGTCGTTGATTGTTTTGAAAATTTCCAGCCATTGATTCTACTTTCACAAATTGCAGTCAAGTCTGGTGAAATTTAACATTATCAAAATATAGCAACAATGTTAGATGGAATTAGAAATGGAACCAGAAAGCTCAAAAGGATTAAATACAATTATGCTTCTTATTATATTGAATTTACTTTGACTGTAAAAGAAATACAACGATATTCTTCACATTAAAATAAATATTGTTGAATAATGGTTGTTAGTTCCAACACTTCAGACATAAAATATGTACGCTTTAGATTTAGCATATTTTTCACAAGAATCGTCCAAAAAGAAATAAATCTTTTTATCCTCTAATCTTATCATTCTACAATAATATGATGCTGCATAATGTGTTCTTAGACATAGTCAGTTATGAGATCATCATCAACACTTGCGTTCTCATTAATCATGTCAACGTTGCTTTTGGCCTTTTTGGATCAATGGTTGTAACAACCCGCATATTTATCGATTATATATTTAAATATTTTATTTAAATATTTCACCGTTCATCGGATTTTGGTCCGAAAAGCTACTTTTTGCAAACAGTCGAATTGGGACTCGAGACCACCCCCATTGAGTTCAAAATGCCGTTTGCGACCTTTTTGAGTATAAGCTTCGATATGTTTGGAGAAAGTTGAATTTTGCTACTTTTTGCTTTGGGTTTTGGTTTGGGCTAAGCCCAATAACCCCACTTAACTCAGTTCCAACCCTCTCCTCTTCAATACTTCATTTCATATTCCTAACACTTTAAGCTTTAAGCAACAATGGTGGAAGAGAATGGGAATTAGAAACTCCAAGCCCTAGTTCCTCTTGCTAGCTCAAGTTCTTGCTCCAAATTCAAAGAGAACCCATTAGTAAGCATCTCCTTCTTCTTCTCCAAACATTTCTCCTTCCAATTTCAGAAAATTCATAAACCTAATTTAGGAAACGTTTCTCTTTTAAGCTTAGATTCAAGTTTCTAGAGTTGGATTTGAAGAGTGGTTGATTCCCCTTTGCTTTCAAGCTTCATCTTCATAAATTTTAGTGCAAATGTGAGATTTTTAATCTCACATCTATGCTTATAATTCTCTTCTATTGTTAGGTATGAATTCCTAATACTTATTCATGTGCATTTGATTTTGATTTGGATTACTTTTGTGAATATTCCAATTTTTAGTGTTTTGAGTACAATTCGTTAAAAATCCTAACTTTGATGTTTGAACATGTTTTTGGTGATGCATCGAGGAGCATATAGGGTCGGGTAGTCGATTGACATAAACCCTTAGCGCCGTTGCTCGTGCGATTGCAATTTGGTCGGGATTTGCACCTCTTTTGAAATAGGGTAGGAAGTGCAAGCATACAGGTTCGGCCGACCGAGCCCCTTGGGCCGGTCGACCGACCTGTAGTCCAGGCACTTCCTGCCTCTGTTTGGAAGTGCTGGTTACAGGCTTCGGCCGACCGAGCCCCTTGGGCCGGTCGACCGACCTGGTTCTCCGAGCACTTCCAACCTCTGGTTCGGTCGACCGACTCAGGGAGTCCGGTCGACCGACCTGCTACTATTTGCCAGATTAGCCTATATTGCTAATTCGTTTGAATATCCACTTTAATCGATTCGTGTTGTCTCCCTTTTGTTGTTGTCATTTATTATCGACTTTGATGACCTTTTCTTTGAGAATTTTAGATATATCCACTTTGATGGATTTTATATCGATTTCTTTGGATTTTATTCACGTCTCCGAATGTGAATTTTTATGCCCGATTGTTTCTACAATCACTTCTATGATTTGTCACTTTAAAATATAAAGGTTTTCTATACTAGTAGTAAATATCAAAACTCTTTCTTCAAATGATTTCAACACTATTTTATAACAAATCTCGCTCCTCAACAGCCTTATTCTCCGTGCTAGTTGACAACATTCTCCGTAATATTCTTGGCTAGCGTGGGTATATGTAACATCCCGCCTTTTCGCACACTTTAAACGACACACGTGCCAATTCAAAGCATACGCAAGGGCGGATTGTTATGGGGTAAATAAGAAAAACAGAGAAGAAATAAAAACAAAACAGAATCTCACAGCGGAAGGATAAAATATAATAATCAATATACAGTTCATGATAACTGTTTACAAAATATTTATTTTACTTATGCAATGAATATCAGAGTTACACATACCAATACAATCAATGCAGCGGAAATTTAGAGTGTGGTGCAATACTATAGATAATAATAATACGACTCCTTCGTCTTCGTCCTTCAAAGCTAAAGTCTTCGATCCTGAAACGCTCGGACTGACCCGAGCGAATTTGAAAAGACAAAAACACTCGAGTCAGACTAAAAGATCTTATGTGAGTTAAATTAACAGAAATAAATATGAGTACAGTAACTCAAGAGATGTTCGGGATTTACATCTCCTAAGGATCCATTAAACTATTTACTATGTAGTATATTGCGCTATTATAATAGTGTCTATTTATAAAATAAACTTACTTTTAAATAGCGTTAAGGCTTTACATTTTCCACCTTAACACGTAAAATGCCAATAGTCTATACAGTACCGTAATACCTCCTGATCGGGAGGCTACCAGAGGATACTCCATAGGTACGACACAAATAGAAACTCGTAGTAAAGGCTCGATATGGTAGGTGACACGGCACAACTAGGCAATGCCAGGGTAGATATACCAATTGCGTACCCAGGCTGGTGGAAACGCGTAGCCGCAGTTACCGCCCACCTCGAACAAACTCCCCAAAATCAAAATAAAAGTGGCCACTGAATCAATCCAAAGTCATAGTATAATATCGAAGAGGAGTGTCCGATCAGAGGAATGACCTCATTGGCTTGGGAATAGCTTCTGTTTTAGCCACCTTATGCCAACTCACGGGAGTTGGGTCCACGTATTTACCTTACAGGAAACGTCGCCACCACCTACTTCATTCTGGAATCTCCACCGCGTACACGGTTAGTCAAAGTGGTTTTCGGTATCGACAGAGAGTATGTCAGATATCCGATCCCGGTCTCTTTGCCAACCCATCGTTATTATAACACCGCGGTCATTTAAAAATAGGTTATACTTTAAAAATCAGAATAAACATTCCATTTCATAACCATGAATACGATATCATTTCAAAACCCAAAACCATATTTTATCACTTATCCCAAATATAATTCTTTTCCAAAATCAAAATGCTTTAACTTCATAACGTCTGAAAATCAAATATTTTCAAAGCATAGTATTTTGAAAATCATAATTTAAAACCATAACTTCTAAAAAAACTTGAATGGTTTGGACATTCAACGGTATATGAATTAAATGGTTTAACTTAAATGTTACTTTGTAAAGAAAATAGTTCTTATGGCTTTACAAATACATTTCTTTATTAAAGTCTAAACCAAAATTTATATTATCTCTCTCAAGTTCTAAAACCACTTCAATTTATTTATATATACGTATATCCATTTTGAGTATCAATATTTCAAATTAAAGTTGGATTTTATTCTTTCAACAAATCAATTGTTCTATTAATTAGTCTTGAATATTCATATAAAATCCATAAATAATAAGACTTCAATTTCTAGTAATAAAATATATATATTTTTCCCAATTCAAATTATACTAGAATATTCATTTCAATTTATTTTGGGAAAAATCCAATTATAAATATCATATCTTAAAATTTCCAAACTTAACATTTAAACATATGATATAAATTATTAAACTCCATTTTCTTAATTTTCTTCCATTTTTAATAAAGATTTTTATACACCTTTTAATTTCAAAATTTTCAACTTCATATGTATATATATATGGAAGAAAAATATTTATACAATATAAAATTTAAGATTATTATAAACCGTATTCCATCCAAACCATAGAAATCACATTTAAATAGTTATATATATACCGCGGTGCCTGTATATAATTTTCTATCCTACGGTCAAGTGATACGGATATTTATCATTTCAATCCGCAATTTAAAAGATATAAAATTTTGCGGTTATATATCATTTCAAACCACAATCCCGAATGAAATGAAATATGCATGATAATTTGCAATTTAATGATATACAATAAACATCCATTCATCAACATCATCCATCATCCAAATCGCAATCATCAATCAATATCAACCAATAACAATATTATTTTTGGTACTACATAACAAGTAATACTGGCAATTTTATTCAAATTAAATTTAACAGCTATTAATCTACAGTCTATATTCAGTAATAAATTATATAACTGTTAACTAGCATTTCATATACAAACAAATAAATTTTAACTGTAAATTTATACGCAATAAATTAATGAAATTAACAGTTAAATTAAATAAATGCAATTCAACAGATATGAATAAAATAAACATGCCAAATACTAATAAATAAATTTCTATTCATTTCTAAAATTAATTTAAACAAACATAAAAGCTTCTAGTAGTTGTGAGTGGGTTTAAACACTCACCTTTTGAATTTAAACCGAATTTAAATTCGATTTAAACCCAAAAATTTGCCCTTCTCGGAATTCGTCCAAACCAGCGTCATCAAATCCGGAATTAAATTACGATCCTAACAAAAGAAATTTCATGTGAATCCGACTTCGTATGAGAAAGTTATGGCGAAAAAAGATGATTGAATTCAAAATTGAAAATGTCAGGACACGATTCTTCGTCTTCCGAAAATTCGACATCGACACTCACTTTATCGACTGCCGAGAAATCGAACGACGGAAAACCGAACACTGAGGGTTTTATTTAAGAAAAATTTAGGAAAGAAGAAGAGAAAAAGATAGAAATTAGGGAGGAGAAGATAGAGAATTTGAAAATAGAAGATAGAAGAATTTTAAAAATAGAAGAAAAAGAGAATAGAGGAAAAAGAAAAAAACAGAAGAAAATAGGACGGGACAGAAAGGGAACAACAAGAACAACATCAGAATCTCACTATTCGCAGCGGAACAACATATAATAATAAATGAATAATCTTTAAACAAAGAACTATATCAGTTATTACATCACATTATATTTCATTACATCATATCATCAGAGTGTACAACAACATACAACAATATAACAATGCAGCGGAAAAAGAAATACTATATAAACTAGTAATACGCCATGCCATCCAGCTTGCCTCCAGCAACTCCTGAATATCCAGAATATCCTGATAAACCTAACTCTTAACTGCCCGTGTGGAAATTGGTGGGCACCCAGAGTTTAGGAAGGAAAACAATAAACTCCAAGTCAGTCATGTGACTGGTGTGAGAACTCAAAACAGTTTATTTATCTTTAAAATCAAAATAGAGGAATATTTTTAATCAATTCGCAATGCTTTTAAAAATGAGACTACCATAAGGCCTTCCGCACACACACACATGCAAACGCAGAATCGGAGGAGATTTCTCCTTATGATAGCCAAAGATGCTTGATACGCATTTAAAATAACATTTGATATTATTATTAGTGCATAATGTATAACAAATCATTTCGAAAATAAAGATATAAATCTTAGCCGACATAGACATTTCGAACTATGCCTACTATAGCTACTATCCAAACAGTGGTGACCACCATAAGTGAATAGCAGGTTCTACAACTAATACCGTACAAGTTTCGTATTGGGAATTGGATTTCCAACAAATGGTCAGGCCAAGGAACTTCCCATTGCCACTGAGAATGCCTCTGGATGGACATCCCCGAGAACCAAACCGGATCTCAACCAACACAAGGCCGGGTTACTCCTAACTGAGTAACAACTGACCGAATATGCCATTTCCCGGTCCTTTGGGACCTTTTTCCGAGAGCGCTCTCTAATCAATTCACACAATCATAACAAAGTGTTTTCAACATGAGTAAGTATCTGGGCTCCATACCATGATACCACCCTTTTCCAGAAGGAAATGGACACATCCTAAAGGGTGCTACCCCTCATAACCTTGCTGCTTCTTTCCTGTTTTGACCATTTCCGGGATGTGAGGCTCGACGAATTCACGTCCACAAAAACATACTTTATACAAAAGCCATGCTTTGGGTCAACAAATGATCAACACAATGATCACAAGGATAGACGATCAAATAAATGATCCTATCACAAATAATCAACACAATGATCATTTCAGCATCACTCAGCATGTCACATTACCAAACTGGGAATATATCGCTGATAACTTCAACTATATAACCTTTGAGCTCGTACGTCTCAAAGAAGGGTGTTAAGCAAAGAATAAATTCTCCGCCACCAACAGAAATATATTTGAAAGAAATCGGCTTTATATCTCAAATTGTAATGTCAGACATACAATCCATACAAGTCTGTTCCGGGATCGAACAGAACCGAAGGCACTTACAAAGAAGTCCTTGCAATCCGGATATTCACAATCCTGATCGGATTTCCCATCACTTAGGGAGTCTCTATACCGTTGCAACTCAGTGCAGAGACAATCGATAGGTCATCCTATCGCTTTCGCAAATACCGGGTCTTCAACACCGATCTTCAATGCAATTTACAACGACGTATCACATATTCGGAATGGGTTATACGACCCCATGGTCCTTTCCCGGTTAACCCGAATAGTGAGCGCTTATTCAAAAATAAGTGTGCATTCAAATTCAATCAATTCACATCAAATACCCATTCAAAGGGAAATACTGATAGTCAGTTATTGAACTATCACTGGATATGCACACATCACCAGATTCCAAATAATTTTCCAAATTATTATTTTCCAAAATATCTTTACAAGATATAAAATTTCAACACTTCAAAAATAAATCAACATTTATTTTCAAACAAATTCCCTTTTCACTTATAAATTCCATAATGAATTTATATTTCAAAATATTCGTGCATATACGATTTCAACTATCCATTTCCAATTTATCTTCAAAAAGATAAATTCTAAATATTCACTTCATATTCGAAAACATTTCCATACTTATTATTCATAAGTAATTCACAAATCTTTTTATTTTCAACCTTGGAAAATATTCAATATACTTAAATCGAATTAAGTATATATTTCATTCTTTAAGAAAATCATTCTCTTAAACATATTTATTTGGGTCAAAACGAATGTTGCGTAAAACATCGTTACAACAACCCAAAATCACTAGTATAGGGATTTGAATTTTAAATAGATATATAAATCCCAATACTATACAAAAACATTTCCTTTCGGAAATCATTTACTATAACAACAGTGTTATAGTCCACTATTTCCTTTTATTTCTCGAAAACATCTATTTCAACACTCAATGTTGAAATCTATGGTTTCGAATCTCAACACATTTTAAAACATCGTTAGATCGTTTTAATTCAATTTAAACATCTCATTCAAAACAATTTCTTTAACATATCATTCACTATACAAAAACGTGAATATACTTCTTTAACAAATTCCATCCTTTTATTCATTTTAATTCAAAGAATTATTCGCTGTCTAAAAATGTGAATATAACTCTATTTCTAAGTTATAACAATTAACTTATCAAAATAAGTCGTTTGCGAATTTATAAAACAACGTTTATAAATTCCATTTCTATTTATTTATAAAAACTTCCTTTTTATAAATCCCTTTATTAACCTATTCCAGTTTATAACTAAATTATAAACTAAATGTTCATATAATAAGTTAACTACTTATAAACGATTATTTCACAAAATCGTTCCTTAGAATTTCATAATTATAAATCTTATAACTTATAAGATTCATTTATTTAACCAAATCTATTCTTCAATCAACTTCACAAATTTATAAATCTTACTATTTATAAATTTCATCTATAACTTCACAGTTTATAATTCTATAAATTTCATTCATTTATGAAATTCATTTTCACTACATTCAAACACTTATAAAAACTCGTTTTATAATGTCTATATTTCAATTTATAAATATCCATTTATAAATCTCTTAATATAAATCAGTTTATATTATTATTCTAAAACGTCTTTAAATTCCTTTATAATTTCATCATTTCGATTTATAAAATAATCAAATTTTATAAATCCTATATTTAAACTTTTATCATATATTCAAAAATCCAATCTAAATTATTTTATAAAATCATTAGTTCCTATTTCTCAAAAATCGACTTTTAATCGTATTTCTAAAAATCAGCTTTTTAACTATATTTCACAAAAACCATAATTTTTATAACTTTAAAAATTATAACGTTTATTTATTTATAATGGATCAATTCCAAAAATATAGTATATTTTCAAAATCACTTTTAAAATCATTTTAAAATCCCAAAATCTGGGTCCAATGATGCTACACACCAAATAGTCAATCACGAGTAATAACGATATCATATATCGATATGATAATCCATCAAATATCAAAATATCTGAAATTAAATAAGTACTGTTGAGGAATCCAGTTGGATCCCTCCAACCTGTTTTCCTGCATCACAAACATTAGCACAATACCAATTTCGCTCCAGTACGAAATTATCGCGGTACATGTTCTTAATAAATATTATCCGCTTAATAACGGCGTAATAGGGACTCATCCGCTAAACAAAAAATGCGGGAAATCAACAACTGCAATATATACATATGCCAATATATATATATTGATATTATATATAATACCAATTTCACTGTTTATGAAATATTCGCGGTATATGTTTATATTAAATAACATCCGCTTACTAACGGCGTATAATGTCTATTTTAACAATCAATAATTTACAATCATCATTCAAACATGCATTCAAATATTTTAAATCTAACTATTTAAAATAAAATCGAAATCTATTCGATTGAGTGAGAAGTTCTCACCTTGGTTTTAATTTCCGTTTTAGCTTTTATTTCGAATAAAATTAAACGCGCGTTTAATTTTACCCGAAATTCTCACTAACTCCAAACGACTCCAAACCAACTCCATCGCGTAGTGCTCGTCCATACGATTCCAACGCAACTGAGTTTGCATTTTTTCGACCTCGTATGAAAAAGATATTGATTTTTGAACATTACACAAATTTTTTATAACTAAATTTACAACTTAAATTTATAATAATATAACCTATTTCATTCCCAGCCCTTAGATCCTTCAACCCCCTCATCCTAGCCCTTGAACGCAACTTTCCCCCTCCCTCTCTTCTTCACGCACACGGCTACAGGTTTGAGGCCGTTCACTTGAACCCATTCACTAATACTAGGGTTAAATTATTCTCCCGATTCAAGCGACATGAACATGATCAAGACGCGCCATGTCGAAGCCCTACCCCATAGCCATGCTCGGCCTCAATAGCAGTGAACTCGGCCCTATGCACAGCCTAGGAAGTCGTGCAAAAACTGAAGTATACGGCCCCTTCTTGCTCCCTCATCGTTGCTCCATTCCCGATCATATCCGTATGGATTTAATGCTCATCTCGTGCTCTTCAATCTTCGTGTTGAACACCTCTCCTAATTCTTTGTAGATTGGAAGAGATTGAGAGTTTAAATTGGGCAATTTCTGGCCATTGACTAATTAGGGCCGGCTAGGGTTTAATGTTTGTTATTTTTTTTTTTTATTTAATGAAGGGTGTGTCTCCTTTTATAGAAAAAGCAAGCGTAAACACTATTCATCCCGGGAATTCCGAACTCCGATTTAGACGCCGTAACCAGCGTACCTAGGGTTTATCCCGCATTCCGGACACAATGGAACAGGTTTCGGAAGCTAATTCGGAAGTATGTGCGAGTTATGGCTGAAAACGCTCAATTTGAATTAAACCGATTTAAACCGATTTCTAGGCGTTTTAATTTGTACCGGACAAACGGTAAATCCAATTGACTTGAAATTTGAAACTTACAATAATATCACATTACGGATCCGATGAAACTGGTTTCGTCGAATTCCGAGACTTTTTGAAAAATGGCTATTTTGACTCGCCAAATTTAAATTAAAAATAAATCGATGCGTTTCGAGCTGCCACGATCAAACGATAACTCCGATTGACACGAAAATTGAAATCCAGTAATAACTAACTATTACGGATCCAATGGAACTGGTTTCGTTCAATTCTGAGACTGTTCAAAAATTGGCTATTTTACAGTCGATTTTTAAATATTAAAATATTCAATTTTCACAAATTAACTTTTAATTCGATTTTAAAAGTTCTAAAATATTTCTATAACTCCAGTATGATTAAATAAAATTTTCCAAATTATTTACAATCATTTTTAACTCAATTTTTAATTATTTCCATAATTTAACATATTAAATTATCGATTTAATTATCCAATTAAATCCAATAATTCAAATAAAAATTTATTTGACTAATAAATTCACTTATAAATATTTAAAATAAATTAAATATTCAAATTTTAATAATTAAAAATTCTGGGTCGTTACAATCTTTCCCCCTTAAAAGAATTTCGTCCTCGAAATTACAAGTAAGAAAATTACAGAATCTATTAATTTTCCCAAAATTTATAATTAAACTTCTTACAATCTTTACTAAGTTTTCAAATCATACTTAGTTATCCTTTTCAAAAACAATTACTATTGTTTAACTTTCAACTTCAAATCAAAGTTTAAAGTTTTCAAAAAAAAATTCCAATTTTCTCAAATTTTTTCTAACGCCTTAAATTTTCGGAAAAATTCGCCATAGTCTCCTTTGCGCGGCTCGATCCGAAAAAAAAATGACAGTATATATATCACAAATATACATCTCATCAAGTAATGAGGCATCCCGAAGGGAAAAAAGTGTAAAAGTACGATATTTAATCCGAGATATGTACCTTATATTTTATTAGCGAGCATATACGGCTAATATAGCGCTAAAGCGAACTCCAAATGCGAAGCAAACGCGATCCGCACCTACTAATCACTCAACAAACAACATGAGAACATGCACATATGCAAATAATCTCAATATACAACATATAGTAACATATCAACTATATATATCACATAGCAAATGCAACAATAGCAATATATATTCAACCAATTAACATTCATAATCAATAAATATTCATTTATATTCTCATTAATATTAATGAATTGGTTTTCAATTCAAATCACATTTGATTCATTAACATTGGATTTTATCAACATTCATTCTCAATTCAATTAGTTTACATTACTAATTAAATCCAATTCACTTTCGATTCTATTCAAATTTATTTACTTCTAATTTGAATTCAATTACATTAGCTTTCAATTTCATTAACACTTAATGAATTACATATAATCAATCAACAATCATATAACAACCAAAGTGTATTGATTACAACCAAATTTCTTCGCTTCACTTACATTCATTTTTTTATTCAACTTCTAATAACATTAGATTTCAATGAATTTACACTTTCATTCATTATTTCATATCAACTTTATTCACATTCAATTGATTATCGTCCAATCCATTAATTCAATTCAATTACTAAAGTTGAATTCTATTACATACCTCAAGTTCATATTCATTTAATCCACTTGATTATTTACTTCGATACCAAAATCAATTCCATTCAACAACACTTAAGTTATATTCCATTTAACTTTAAATTCATTTTTATTCACAACTCATATTCATAGATATATCCATAAAGTTTCACTTCTTATGTATATAAGTTTATTTCACAATTGTAATCCACTTTAATTATAACTCAATTCTTATAATTCTTTTGCTTATACAATTATTCTTTTATTTAGATTATTCAAACAATCTAACAATCAATTTATATACATTTAATAATTCTGAAAAATTATTTCTTTCATATATAAAATATAATCAAGGCAAAATTATTTCATTTACCCAATTTAAAAACAATATCGTGTCGAATTGTTCTATTCAAGTGTTTAGAAACCCCTTCGGCTCAGTTTCGAGGCTGTGCTGACGAAAGTTCATATGCCACTCAATAAATCAATCATCACAATATAAAACAATTTTATATTCACTAACAAATACGCTCTCATATCTATTATTACACTCAAACTCATTCTAGAGTACTGCTGACTCTATCTCTAACGAGTAATACCCAACAGAACCATGGTTGTCGCTTAACCATCAGCTCTGATACCACATTGTCAGGACACGATTCTTCGTCTTCCGAAAATTCGACATCGACACTCACTTTATCGACTGCCGAGAAATCGAACGACGGAAAACCGAACACTGAGGGTTTTATTTAAGAAAAATTTAGGAAAGAAGAAGAGAAAAAGATAGAAATTAGGGAGGAGAAGATAGAGAATTTGAAAATAGAAGATAGAAGAATTTTAAAAATAGAAGAAAAAGAGAATAGAGGAAAAAGAAAAAAACAGAAGAAAATAGGACGGGACAGAAAGGGAACAACAGGAACAACATCAGAATCTCACTATTCGCAGCGGAACAACATATAATAATAAATGAATAATCTTTAAACAAAGAACTATATCAGTTATTACATCACATTATATTTCATTACATCATATCATCAGAGTGTACAACAACATACAACAATATAACAATGCAGCGGAAAAAGAAATACTATATAAACTAGTAATACGCCATGCCATCCAGCTTGCCTCCAGCAACTCCTGAATATCCAGAATATCCTGATAAACCTAACTCTTAACTGCCCGTGTGGAAATTGGTGGGCACCCAGAGTTTAGGAAGGAAAACAATAAACTCCAAGTCAGTCATGTGACTGGTGTGAGAACTCAAAACAGTTTATTTATCTTTAAAATCAAAATAGAGGAATATTTTTAATCAATTCGCAATGCTTTTAAAAATGAGACTACCATAAGGCCTTCCGCACACACACACATGCAAACGCAGAATCGGAGGAGATTTCTCCTTATGATAGCCAAAGATGCTTGATACGCATTTAAAATAACATTTGATATTATTATTAGTGCATAATGTATAACAAATCATTTCGAAAATAAAGATATAAATCTTAGCCGACATAGACATTTCGAACTATGCCTACTATAGCTACTATCCAAACAGTGGTGACCACCATAAGTGAATAGCAGGTTCTACAACTAATACCGTACAAGTTTCGTATTGGGAATTGGATTTCCAACAAATGGTCAGGCCAAGGAACTTCCCATTGCCACTGAGAATGCCTCTGGATGGACATCCCCGAGAACCAAACCGGATCTCAACCAACACAAGGCCGGGTTACTCCTAACTGAGTAACAACTGACCGAATATGCCATTTCCCGGTCCTTTGGGACCTTTTTCCGAGAGCGCTCTCTAATCAATTCACACAATCATAACAAAGTGTTTTCAACATGAGTAAGTATCTGGGCTCCATACCATGATACCACCCTTTTCCAGAAGGAAATGGACACATCCTAAAGGGTGCTACCCCTCATAACCTTGCTGCTTCTTTCCTGTTTTGACCATTTCCGGGATGTGAGGCTCGACGAATTCACGTCCACAAAAACATACTTTATACAAAAGCCATGCTTTGGGTCAACAAATGATCAACACAATGATCACAAGGATAGACGATCAAATAAATGATCCTATCACAAATAATCAACACAATGATCATTTCAGCATCACTCAGCATGTCACATTACCAAACTGGGAATATATCGCTGATAACTTCAACTATATAACCTTTGAGCTCGTACGTCTCAAAGAAGGGTGTTAAGCAAAGAATAAATTCTCCGCCACCAACAGAAATATATTTGAAAGAAATCGGCTTTATATCTCAAATTGTAATGTCAGACATACAATCCATACAAGTCTGTTCCGGGATCGAACAGAACCGAAGGCACTTACAAAGAAGTCCTTGCAATCCGGATATTCACAATCCTGATCGGATTTCCCATCACTTAGGGAGTCTCTATACCGTTGCAACTCAGTGCAGAGACAATCGATAGGTCATCCTATCGCTTTCGCAAATACCGGGTCTTCAACACCGATCTTCAATGCAATTTACAACGACGTATCACATATTCGGAATGGGTTATACGACCCCATGGTCCTTTCCCGGTTAACCCGAATAGTGAGCGCTTATTCAAAAATAAGTGTGCATTCAAATTCAATCAATTCACATCAAATACCCATTCAAAGGGAAATACTGATAGTCAGTTATTGAACTATCACTGGATATGCACACATCACCAGATTCCAAATAATTTTCCAAATTATTATTTTCCAAAATATCTTTACAAGATATAAAATTTCAACACTTCAAAAATAAATCAACATTTATTTTCAAACAAATTCCCTTTTCACTTATAAATTCCATAATGAATTTATATTTCAAAATATTCGTGCATATACGATTTCAACTATCCATTTCCAATTTATCTTCAAAAAGATAAATTCTAAATATTCACTTCATATTCGAAAACATTTCCATACTTATTATTCATAAGTAATTCACAAATCTTTTTATTTTCAACCTTGGAAAATATTCAATATACTTAAATCGAATTAAGTATATATTTCATTCTTTAAGAAAATCATTCTCTTAAACATATTTATTTGGGTCAAAACGAATGTTGCGTAAAACATCGTTACAACAACCCAAAATCACTAGTATAGGGATTTGAATTTTAAATAGATATATAAATCCCAATACTATACAAAAACATTTCCTTTCGGAAATCATTTACTATAACAACAGTGTTATAGTCCACTATTTCCTTTTATTTCTCGAAAACATCTATTTCAACAATCAATGTTGAAATCTATGGTTTCGAATCTCAACACATTTTAAAACATCGTTAGATCGTTTTAATTCAATTTAAACATCTCATTCAAAACAATTTCTTTAACATATCATTCACTATACAAAAACGTGAATATACTTCTTTAACAAATTCCATCCTTTTATTCATTTTAATTCAAAGAATTATTCGCTGTCTAAAAACGTGAATATAACTCTATTTCTAAGTTATAACAATTAACTTATCAAAATAAGTCGTTTGCGAATTTATAAAACAACGTTTATAAATTCCATTTCTATTTATTTATAAAAACTTCCTTTTTATAAATCCCTTTATTAACCTATTCCAGTTTATAACTAAATTATAAACTAAATGTTCATATAATAAGTTAACTACTTATAAACGATTATTTCACAAAATCGTTCCTTAGAATTTCATAATTATAAATCTTATAACTTATAAGATTCATTTATTTAACCAAATCTATTCTTCAATCAACTTCACAAATTTATAAATCTTACTATTTATAAATTTCATCTATAACTTCACAGTTTATAATTCTATAAATTTCATTCATTTATGAAATTCATTTTCACTACATTCAAACACTTATAAAAACTCGTTTTATAATGTCTATATTTCAATTTATAAATATCCATTTATAAATCTCTTAATATAAATCAGTTTATATTATTATTCTAAAACGTCTTTAAATTCCTTTATAATTTCATCATTTTGATTTATAAAATAATCAAATTTTATAAATCCTATATTTAAACTTTTATCATATATTCAAAAATCCAATCTAAATTATTTTATAAAATCATTAGTTCCTATTTCTCAAAAATCGACTTTTAATCGTATTTCTAAAAATCAGCTTTTTAACTATATTTCACAAAAACCATAATTTTTATAACTTTAAAAATTATAACGTTTATTTATTTATAATGGATCAATTCCAAAAATATAGTATATTTTCAAAATCACTTTTAAAATCATTTTAAAATCCCAAAATCTGGGTCCAATGATGCTACACACCAAATAGTCAATCACGACTAATAACGATATCATATATCGATATGATAATCCATCAAATATCAAAATATCTGAAATTAAATAAGTACTGTTGAGGAATCCAGTTGGATCCCTCCAACCTGTTTTCCTGCATCACAAACATTAGCACAATACCAATTTCGCTCCAGTACGAAATTATCGCGGTACATGTTCTTAATAAATATTATCCGCTTAATAACGGCGTAATAGGGTCTCATCCGCTAAACAAAAAATGCGGGAAATCAACAACTGCAATATATACATATGCCAATATATATATATATTGATATTATATATAATACCAATTTCACTGTTTATGAAATATTCGCGGTATATGTTTATATTAAATAACATCCGCTTACTAACGGCGTATAATGTCTATTTTAACAATCAATAATTTACAGTCATCATTCAAACATGCATTCAAATATTTTAAATCTAACTATTTAAAATAAAATCGAAATCTATTCGATTGAGTGAGAAGTTCTCACCTTGGTTTTAATTTCCGTTTTAGCTTTTATTTCGAATAAAATTAAACGCGCGTTTAATTTTACCCGAAATTCTCACTAACTCCAAACGACTCCAAACCAACTCCATCGCGTAGTGCTCGTCCATACGATTCCAACGCAACTGAGTTTGCATTTTTTCGACCTCGTATGAAAAAGATATTGATTTTTGAAAATTACACAAATTTTTTATAACTAAATTTACAACTTAAATTTATAATAATATAACCTATTTCATTCCCAGCCCTTAGATCCTTCAACCCCCTCATCCTAGCCCTTGAACGCAACTTTCCCCCTCCCTCTCTTCTTCACGCACACGGCTACAGGTTTGAGGCCGTTCACTTGAACCCATTCACTAATACTAGGGTTAAATTATTCTCCCGATTCAAGCGACATGAACATGATCAAGACGCGCCATGTCGAAGCCCTACCCCATAGCCATGCTCGGCCTCAATAGCAGTGAACTCGGCCCTATGCACAGCCTAGGAAGTCGTGCAAAAACTGAAGTATACGGCCCCTTCTTGCTCCCTCATCGTTGCTCCATTCCCGATCATATCCGTATGGATTTAAAGCTCATCTCGTGCTCTTCAATCTTCGTGTTGAACACCTCTCCTAATTCTTTGTAGATTGGAAGAGATTGAGAGTTTAAATTGGGCAATTTCTGGCCATTGACTAATTAGGGCCGGCTAGGGTTTAATGTTTGTTATTTTTTTTTTTTATTTAATGAAGGGTGTGTCTCCTTTTATAGAAAAAGCAAGCGTAAACACTATTCATCCCGGGAATTCCGAACTCCGATTTAGACGCCGTAACCAGCGTACCTAGGGTTTATCCCGCATTCCGGACACAATGGAACAGGTTTCGGAAGCTAATTCGGAAGTATGTGCGAGTTATGGCTGAAAACGCTCAATTTGAATTAAACCGATTTAAACCGATTTCTAGGCGTTTTAATTTGTACCGGACAAACGGTAAATCCAATTGACTTGAAATTTGAAACTTACAATAATATCACATTACGGATCCGATGAAACTGGTTTCGTCGAATTCCGAGACTTTTTGAAAAATGGCTATTTTGACTCGCCAAATTTAAATTAAAAATAAATCGATGCGTTTCGAGCTGCCACGATCAAACGATAACTCCGATTGACACGAAAATTGAAATCCAGTAATAACTAACTATTACGGATCCAATGGAACTGGTTTCGTTCAATTCTGAGACTGTTCAAAAATTGGCTATTTTACAGTCGATTTTTAAATATTAAAATATTCAATTTTCACAAATTAACTTTTAATTCGATTTTAAAAGTTCTAAAATATTTCTATAACTCCAGTATGATTAAATAAAATTTTCCAAATTATTTACAATCATTTTTAACTCAATTTTTAATTATTTCCATAATTTAACATATTAAATTATCGATTTAATTATCCAATTAAATCCAATAATTCAAATAAAAATTTATTTGACTAATAAATTCACTTATAAATATTTAAAATAAATTAAATATTCAAATTTTAATAATTAAAAATTCTGGGTCGTTACAGAAAATAAATAAAACGACACACATTCATCACTTACAAATATATGTGCCACGTCACTCCTTCTATTCCCAGAAACGCACGCGGCCCCCTTCCAGAAACCCTAATCGAAGATCTACGACGATCTAACCGTTGAATCGACACAAAAACCATATAGATGCGATCCCCATCGTCCACTCTGCAAAACCCAGAAAAGGTTTGACGATCCGACGAAGTTTGCGACGACGATGATGAATGGTCACGGACTGTTTGAATTAATTCTGGTCAAACGAATGTTCAAAACAGAAAACGAATTGCACCAGTAGATTACGTGCCTCGAGAACATTAACATATATTTTTTTTTGGAATTTTTCTGAAGTGTTTGCATTTTCATTGAAATTTGGATTGAAGTAGATCTGGGTTTTGCAACCATTTGAGGAGGAGAAGGAGATGAAGAAATGAATATACAGCAAATGACAATAGGATGGAGCTATGGTTTATAACTGTATATATATATTAAATTTTCAAAATTTGATTAAATTTACTTTCCATTATTTATTGTCAATTAGATTGATTTATCATTGGATTCATATTTCAATATGTAAATATCCCCAATTTCATCTGCACTTATATTTACATAGTTTCTAAATATTAAATTTCAAATATTACTTCATTTAACGTTACGTATTTATTATTTATTACTTGCTGCAGTTGATTATCAATTATACTTAATATACTAAATAGATGGTAAATTTTGAATACTTGTTATCATTAACGTTTTATTTCCACTTACAAAATAAATGAAATTATTACATAAACTCCCTTAATTAAGTCAACCATTATCTTATATAACTTAATTGGTAATATATATACCCAATTGCCCTAATTGGTTTATAGTTATCAGCTAAATACATACTAACTTGTAAATAAATTCGTTTAATTGCAAATGGATCTGATCAAATTTAATAGATTGAATAGATGGGTAAGCAAATAATAAATTTTCAAATTCAAACCCATTCCTACTTAATTATCAATTACAATTTATTACGAAACATTGATTTTATGCAGCTACCTTTTATTTGCGTAGTATTACATCAATTCCTATAACCTTGGATTCATTCCCAATTCACCAAATTCAATTAATTACACTTTACAAATGTGTTTCCAATATATAGGTATTGCCCAAGTTAAATTTATTAGCTAACTCATATTAATAAACAAATGACTTATATGAATGATTAAATTTTCAATTATCTCACTTTACTCCTAAACTTCTGTTATTTAATAATTATTGCTTAGAACCTGATTTTAATCTTCCCATTATCTATTTAATTCCTTCTAGAATCACAGCTAATATTTGTCATCCCTTCATTACCCAAATGTTCTTATCCCATCAAATTTTAAGTTATCGAAATATTAAATGTCAATTTCTTTTAATTGCACTAAATTTATCTATTAAAGGTTGCACTTAACCCAAATACATAAAACTTGCCCAATTTCTCCTTAAATCAATAACCTTCATATACAAATATGTTTATCATAAATTTTATCTACTCTTCCTTTTTAGGTAATGTCCTATATATTAGATTTCCATGTAATGTGCAATAAATCATACTCGTAGTTATATCACATTAAATGAATAAATAAGTGTTGACTCTATTCTTTTGATTCAACATTGGTTTACGTTATATTTCATAAATATTTCTACATACATCAGGATTTTTAAAAATGGTTGTAACGTGAAATCTCGTCTACTTCCCATTTTATATTTAAGGCTTCTAAAACCGATTCATATCATTTCTCTAGTCCAAATTTTATTAATATAACCTTAAATTAAATTTATTCCTATCGATGTAATGGTTAAACACAAATTTCACTTATTTGCAATAAATCCACAAATTGGATTTCAAATTTTCAAATAAATAAATAAATTTTAGTTTATCACTTCTTAAATACCCAAACGTCAGTGCCTTAATTTAAACTGCATTTATTACATTTTATAAAAATCCTCCATCTTAAGTGACAAATCAAAACTACCCTAACTACACAAATCATCGTATTATAAAGATATTTACACTATCCTCCATTTATTACCTTAATTTATTTAAGGTAGCCTTAAATTAATATCTATTGCAATGATTTCAAATTATTATTCCCCCATTCCTTTTTAATTTCAATAACGCCAAATTTAACCGTTATATTCTCTTTATTTATGCGATAAATGCAATTATTGAATCTAATACTCCATTTAATTAATAGATCCTGCTTCCTAGAATCTATATCAACAATAGGTCAAATATATACATAGAATTAGCCTTAACTTCACCTAAAAGAATTAGCTATTTCAACTACCGCACAAAACTACGCTACTGCACTATTTAATCAAATAAATTAATTGAACTTAAATCAGCATAAAGGTTATAAATGTAATCTTAATAAATTCATTTATTGATTTAGACTCTTTCTATACAGTAATTAACCTATTTGTGGGTATAAATAACTTTGGAATTATATTACATCTCATTAGTGCGCGTTTTATTTCCTATAACTTCTCCTTATTTAACTATACCCATTAACAAAAAAAATAAATTAAATTAGCTTTATTTCAATCTATTTCCCTTCTTAACTAAATAAAATAAATGGTTAACCTAAACACTTGTTATCCTTTGATATATTCAAATTCACTTCCAACATTTATTAACAAAATGTTGCCATAGGTTTAGATTTACGTAAATAAATTATATGAATAGGTAGAAAAATTGGTAATCCGTAAATGCCCAATATACACGCATTAATTACTACCTATTGTTAGAATCCATTTATTAATTTACTAGTTAATAACGGTCTTTTTATTTCTATTTACTACCAAACTCTCTATTTTATTATAGTTCCAATATATTAATACTTAGGCACATCAAGTGCTAGCCCTTTTGTTATTTATATTAAATTGGGTATGCACAAATAAGTTGTTAATTAACTATTTCTACAAAATTATATTCATACATTCAGTTCCATATCTTATAGGGTTAAATTCTAATTACTTACGCTTAATCTATCAATTTAATACTCTATTCAAACATGCATTTAAATTCTTTTTATTCTAAATAAATTTTATTAAGTGTTGACATCCACTAATAGCATTCACCTTTATTACAACCAAAGGTGACATTTTCACTACTGATTTTATATTAATGAATCTCATTTTAGTTAATATTTTTTATTAATATTCTCAATTCAACATTTATTGATTTCTTAAAATTTACTTTTAACAAAAAGTGACAAATTACATTATCCAAATCTATTGTCATAAAATTTTATTGTTACACTAGGTTACAACTACTATACCAAATTTCTACATTTATTCTTAAACAAATTAGAAATCATATTAATTTAATTTATTAAATATTATTAATTTAACGGGTCGTTACAGTATAGAGGTGGGGCGTCACAGCTTGGTATCAGAGCCAAACTTCGGAACTATATGGAATATTATAATAAGGATCATCGTCCTAAGTCCATCTTAGGAGTCGTGCTTTAGGATTTAATTCGAGTCTTCGTACCGATTCATCCTATTTTCTTTATGATTCCTTGTTTATCTATCAAGATTGCTTGATATTCATTTTTGGAATAACCTTTTTCTTCTTCTTTATTTCTTTCTAAAGGAAGAGAAATGGTTAGTTCTAGCAGTCCTAGCGCTGGTCAATCCAGTAGCCCTTCTCTGGATGGCGCATTCATGTATGCCGTTCTCTTGCAAAGGAGAACGTGCTATCACTTGTGCTTCTAAATCATTATAGCCTATCGAGACTAGATATACCACTCATGATCTAGTGCTCGCGGTTATTGTTTCTACTTTTAGAGTTTTGCATCATCATTTTTAGGGGAGGAATTTGTTCTCCATCTCGATCATAAATCCTTGGAATATTTATTTTCTCATAAGGAACTTCATGTTGACTCGAGTTCCTGGTATCTTGTGATCTTGATATTCTTTTTATTCCCGGAAGGGAAATCGTGTTGCCAATGCACTTTGTCGTAGGCAACAAGTGGTTGATTCTTTGATGATGTCTGAAGGGAATTATCTCTTTATCAAGTTCATCGAACGTTTTGATGTACTTCGTTTTATTGAGTTTTATCTCATTCCTTTTATGGACTAGTGTCCGGTGTTCTTTTATGGTGTTCGGTTCATCGGATGTACTATTATTATACTACATCGATGTTCCGTCTTATCTGGATCAATGGATGTACCATTATACTACATCGTTGTTCCGGTTTATCGGTTCATTGGACGTACCGTATTTGTACTACGTCGGTGTTCCAAATTATTCGAGTTTCTAGTTTCTCGGGCGTACCGTTTCTGTACTACGCCGTTGCACTGGCTCAAATTTCTGCTATTCTTGACATTTTCTACATCTTTTAACTATGGAAATGCTTTTAGGTTTCCTATTTTTATTCTCGAGCTGGTGTTATTGATGAAATTGAAGTCTCACCAGTTTTGACTTATGAGCAACATTCTATTCGCATCATTGCTTCGAAGGTTGAGCGCCTTCGATATGAAGATATTCTTTTTGATAGAGGTTCAATGGTTCTCAAATCCTAAGGATTTGTCATGTGGAATCTTGAGAATTCATCGAACGAAAACTTTCGGATTTACTCCTTCGCGCTCTTTATGGTGAACTTCTTGATTCAAATTTTCTTTTGTGTTAATATGCTTCTATGGTTGTTACTTCTTATATTTCCTTCTTAATTATTGCGAGGACGCAATTTCTTTAAGGAGGGGAGTCTTTAACAACCCGCATATTTATCGATTATATATTTAAATATTTTATTTAAATATTTCACCATTCATCGGATTTTGGTCCGAAAAGCTACCAAACAGTCGAATTGGGACTCGAGACCACCCCCATTGAGTTCAAAATGCCGTTTGCGACCTTTTTGAGTATAAGCTTCGATATGTTTGGAGAAAGTTGAATTTTGCTACTTTTTGCTTTGGGCTTTGTTTTGGGCTGAGCCCAATAACCCCACTTAACTCAGTTCCAACCCTCTCCTCTTCAATACTTCATTTCATATTCCTAACACTTTAAGCTTTAAGCAACAATGGTGGAAGAGAATAGGAATTAGAAACTCCAAGCCCTAGTTCCTCTTGCTAGCTCAAGTTCTTGCTCCAAATTCAAAGAGAACCCATTAGTAAGCATCTCCTTCTTCTTCTCCAAACATTTCTCCTTCCAATTTCAGAAAATTCCTAAACCTAATTTAGGAAATGTTTCTCTTTTAAGCTTAGATTCAAGCTTCTAGAGTTGGATTTGAAGAGTGGTTGATTCCCCTTTGCTTTCAAGCTTCATCTTCATAAATTTTAGTGCAAAGGTGAGATTTTTAATCTCACATCTATGCTTATAATTCTCTTCTATTGTTAGGTATGAATTCCTAACACTTGTTCATGTGCAGTTGATTTTGATTTGGATTACTTTTGTGAATATTCCAATTTTTAGTCTTTTGAGTACAATTCGTTAAAAATCCTAACTTTGATGTTTGAACATGTTTTTGGTGATCCATCGAGGAGCATATAGGGCCGGGTAGTCGATTGGCATAAACCCTTAGCGTCGTTGCTCGTGCGATTGCAATTTGTCGGGATTTGCACCTCTTTTGAAATAGGGTAGGAAGTGCAAGCATACAGGTTCGGCAGACCGAGCCCCCTGAGCCGGTCGACCGACCTGTAGTCCATGCACTTCCTGCCTCTGTTTGGAAGTGCTGGTTACAGGCTTCGGCCGACCGAGCCCCCTGGGCCGGTCGACCGACCTGGTGCCCCAAGCACTTCCAACTTCTGGTTCGGTCGACCGACTCAGGGAGTCCGGTCGACCGACCTGCTACTATTTGCCAGATTAGCCTATATTGCTAATTCGTTTGAATATCCAACTTTAATCGATTCGTGTTGTCTCTCTTTTGTTGTTGTCATTTATTATCGACTTTGATGACCTTTTCTTTGGGAATTTTAGATATATCCACTTTGATGGATTTTATATCGATTTCTTTGGATTTTATTCACGTCTCCGAATGTGAATTTTTATGCCCGATTGTTTCTACAATCACTTCTATGATTTGTCACTTTAAAATATAAAGGTTTTCTATACTAGTAGTAAATATCAAAACTCTTTCTTCAAATGATTTCAACACTATTTTATAACAAAGCTCGCTCCTCAACAGCCTTATTCTCCGTGCTAGTTGACAGCATTCTCCGTAATGTTCTTGGCTAGCGTGGGTATAGAGGTGGGGCGTCACAGCGGTCAAGTGTAAACCAAACATTGTTACTTGCACTGCTCTTATAGATAGTTATTACCGAAACAACAAATGGAATAAACGACATCAAGTACTAAAGGAAATAATTGATAAATGTATCTCATCAAATGAAATTACATATAATACAGCTGATGCATGGAGCAATAGCTGATGCACACAATAAATTTGTATGTGTATAATTTATATGCTTATTGTTTGGAAATTTTATCTTTGAAATCATTTTTGCTCGATATTATGCAATTGTTTATCAAGCACTAGTACTATCTGCATTACTGGTTTCAAAGATTTACACACAAGTTTTAGACAAAATACAAACTTATTTGAAAATTGATAAAAAAAATCACTATTTCTTAATCAATGAACCATATAAATTATTTAAACATGTTATGATGATAAGAGGTTGAGTGCGGTCCGTATACGAAGCACATGTTCGCACTAGTTAATTGGAATCAAAATGTTTATCGATGAAGTTTAAGAGAGTAACTAATCATTTGTATTTAACTTTATTGGTTGTGTTACATTGATGATTGAAATATGATAATAAATGATTACTAATATTAAATCTGATAATAACCAAAAACTAATAAACTTGGAGCAATTAGGGTTGTTTGTAATGACTACTGAAAGACAAAAACCGTTAAAATATTAATTCTACCGGTAAAGCAAAAATTCATATTGTGCAACAGCCCGAAATTTTCAACCATTCGCATCCATTATAAGTGCAAAGGTAGACACTCATGCCGGAATTGAATTGCTTAAAATATCGCGTTGTAAATAAAAATTTGGCAATTCTCAGAATATACAGTAAATAAAAATCACAGATCACAGACACAGAGTAATAATAATGCAGCGGAAGTAAAAGAGATAGTAGTTCATGAAGCTACTATATAAATATATTAGAGTTAAATAAAATACAACAGAAGTTTCAATATGATAACTAAGTACAAGCTGAATACAACAACAACACCGAAATAGATAAGACTAGATAAGCAGATAATTTCCAACGATTCCAATCTCCAGAAAGTGGAAATCCAAATCTGTAAATACTCAGGCTGACCCGAGCGTAAATAAAAAATACAAACACTCGAGTCAGGACATACATACTTATAAATGTAAACTAACTCAAGTGAACTGTAGTAAAAGTATAAGTAACTTAGAAGATACTTGGGACCGCCCATCCTCTAAGGATCTGTTAAACTATTTACTATGTAGTACATTGCGCTATATACAGTAGTGTCTAATCAGTAAAGTATAATCATATAGAAAATAGCGTTAAGGGGATGGTGAACCTTAACGCGGTCGGATCTTTAAACCAAAATCGTAGTGGGCTTGATATAAGGAACATATGACAAGGCACACGAGGCAATGCCAGAGTGGATACACCGTTTGCACTCCCGGACCGATGGTGACGGCAAGCCAGCAGCTTCCGCCCACCTCGAGCAATACCCCGAATCAAAGTGGCTCCACCATATCGAATCACAAAAGTAATAGAATGGTTTCCGAAGAAGCATGCTCGATGAAAAGGTGCGACCCTTTCTGTAGCCCGGTATAGCTCCTATTTTAGTCATAATTAGGTCATCCATCAGCGTTCTCTTACTTCATTCCAGTAGCGTTCGCCAACCAACCTACTTCGTTTTGGAATCTCCATCGCGTACACGGTTGTCAAAATGGTTTTCAGTATCGACAGAGAGTATGCCAGATATCCGATCCCGGTCTCTTTGCCAACCAATCGTTATTATAACCATGGTTATAACTTTTAAAACAATATTTTATACTTCAAAATAAAATATCCTTTTCAATCCAAATCTTTATCAAAATAAAGATTAAATCATTTCCAAAACCATTTCAATATATCGACATACCATATCATTCAAATTCAAATATTTATCAAAACAAATATCAAGTCATTTCTAACCATTTCAATATATTAAATTATCATATCCTTTTAAAAACTCCTTTCAAATCCATTTAATATATTAAAATATCATATCTTTTCAAAACTTCCTTTCAAATCATTTTATTATCAAAATATCATATCTTTCAAAACTTCATTTCAAAACATTTTTAATATCAAAATATCATATCTTTCAAAAATTCATTTCAAAATATTTTTAATATCAAAATATCACATCTTTCAAAAATTCATTTAAAATCATTTTAATATATCAAAATATCAAAGTATTATTCAAAACATCATTCATTTTTAATTCATTTAAATACCATTTAAAACCATTCATTTTATTTAGAAATTAATCGCCATTTCAAACTTACATTTCAAGGGAGTTTATATTTAAAGATTAAATCTTTTCATTAAAAAAAATAAAGTCAATTCCTTATTATTTAATAGTTAAATATTAAATTTCCAAAATTTAAATCTTATTCCAAATATTAATCTCATTAAAATTTAATAAAATAATAAAATTCAATTTCCGTAGCATTTAAAAATGCTACGTAAAGTTATAGTTTAAAACAGTTCATTTAACAAAATACAACATTTAACTGCTGTAATAGATTTTCTTTAAATTTCAGGTAAACTTTACATGTTAAGTTTAACCACTATAGCACTTACAATGTGCTATAATAGCCTTTATTTCAAATTAACTTTTTAGTCCATTTAAAATAACTACAGCATTTACAAAATGCTGTAATATCCTTTATATTACACTTTAAAAATGCTGTTAAATCAAATTCAGGGTTTAAATACAAATTTCACCAATAGTTAATCTTTAATTTAAATCATTTAACTTATAAACATCATAAATTTTACATTTTAAAATCATCATTTCAATACTCTTATTTTTATGATTTTTATAAAGTTAAATCTCATCCAAAAATCAAATTTAACATAATTTCTTGTTTAAATTCAAGTATTAACTTCCATTTCTTTAATTAAATTATTAACTTAACAATTAGGTTTAAATTTACAAAATATAACTTATTTCCATAAATTTTACTTAATTTAAATTTTACTTTTTAAAACAAAATTTAAAATTTCACATTTAAGTTATATTTCAAAATTTACTTAAACATTCATTTGTTTAACATTTTAACTTATTCAAAAATCATTATTATTTTTATAAAATTATTTAAAATACATTTTTAAATCAAAATATTATATTTTTCTTACTTTACATAATTTCCTTTTTAAAACAAAACATAAATTCCAAAATTTACTTATAGTTCAAATTCTACTTTACCGTTTACTTAATTCATTATTTAACTTATAGAAAATCACTAATATTTCTGCAAAATCATTTTTAATTAAATTTTAAATCAAAATATTATCAAAATATTATAAATTTTACATTTTAAAATATTTTAAAACATTTTCAAAAATATTATATAAACCACGGGTCTGTGTATAGTTTTCTAGCATAGGTCAAGTGATACGGATATATATCATTTCAATCCGCAGTTACAAAGAAAACCCGGGTTCTATCATTTCAAACCCGCAGTACCAAGTAAAATGAATGATTTTGGAAACCACTCAGGCCTATCATTTTAGTCCATAACGTTTTTTCCCTATTCTAACGTCCGTTCGGGTACGTATCATTTCAACCCATAGTGATTTCTAATTTACAGGGAACTTGCAGTGTGATAAACAGATATAAATGAACAGTAACAACATATATATAATAACAGATGATATGACATGAAATTTAACAGGTTTAACATCATATAAAATTAATCACAGGTAGTTATACATCATATGATTTTCTACACATTCAATTGTTGTTGCTTCACAACTGCATAAGTATAAACGTCGTGTGAGTTTTACTCACATTTATGGCTGGAGATTGCAATCCAAATGACACAACGGATTCCAGAAGGCATGACGACACAACAATAGGCTCAAGTGGGAAGAGATCCAAGCTTATAACTTGTGTTGCAACCCAAAACAAAACCAAAATAAATTAACATTTCAACACAACATTAAATTGAAACAACTTTGAAATAAAAAAGAGATACGAATACAAAGTCTTTTGCCTTGCTTTCTACATTTGATTGCATGGCCTAGGGAATGTTTTGGCTTAGGTTTGGACATACTTTGGTTCAGGTTTGGGTCCTATAAGGCATGGCTGCAAGGTATTGAAGTGGTGGAGGAGTTACTACGCATGAATATGAAGAGGTTTATGCAAAATAGGTGGGTTTTTGGTCAACAAAAGGCTCAACCATGTAAGGGTTTGGCTTGGCCATTCAAGTTCAGACCTGGATAGATGTTATAGTGGTGTGTGGTGGTCTGGTCAGAGGTGGTGGTGGCGGCTAGAGGTGGTGGCGGTGGTGTAAATAGAGGTAGTGAAGCAACAAGGCTCAAACTAGCATGTTTTCAAGGCATAGGTTGTATTTTTTTGGATTTTAGCATCATGGTGGGTTCGGCCATGTTTCAGATCTGAGGAGTAGGTTCAGGGAAGAGGTGTAGGATGTGGTAGCCATGGCTATGGAGTGGAGGCCGAGCAAAAGAGCGGAGAAAACAAGGCAAAAATACATAAGAAAACAGGAAGAAAAGGAAGAAAATATGAGGAAGACATTACCCAAAATGTTTGAAGCCATGAATAAAATGAAAGAATGGTTTCTTGAGTGAGAAAGAGGATGAAAGTCACGGCTAGAAAACTGAAAATGGGCCGCCAAAATGAATAAATGAGATGGTTATGGCATTTGAAACGTTTTTGGACAATGAAACGTCTAGAAATGAAACGCATTTCCGTTTTCAAAAGATCAAATAAAAACAAAAGTGAATCAGAAAATAATTGTAAAAACCTAAACCAAGTGAAAATATAAGAAAATAAAAAATTAATTTTAAAGAAAATATAAAAAGAATGAAAGAAATTACTTAAAAATACAAAACAGTGTCCAGAAATTACAAATAAATCACTACTAGTCTTGGAAAAATATCTACTTCATTTTAAAAATATTATGGAGTAAAACTTTGAAATAAAATAATTTATTTATCTTTATAGAATAAAATAAATAATTAAATTGGAGAAAAATAGAAAAAGAACTAAAGAAAGTGTTTAAAAATTGAAAACAGGCATGGAAATTACAAGAAAAATAGTACTAACTCTACAAAAATTCCTACCTCACTTTAAAAATATTAAAAGACAAAAATATACATAAAATAATATATTAATACATATTAAAATAAAATATGACAAAGAAAAATATAATTTATAAAATTTAAAATAACAAAATTGCAGAATAACTCAAATTGTACTCAATATTGAAATATACATAACTTTTACTGTTTAACTCCGTTTTCAACGAAACGAAAAGCAGTGTTCAAGTTATTACATATATTTTAATAATAAAATATAAAATTTAAGATTTAAAATAGTTAAATTTCAATTTTAAAAGTCAAAGTTTGAACAGTTTGAGTAGAAATTCACCTTTTTAGTAAAATGTCCAATTTATACTATTTTGAATTATAGATCACTTAATAATCAGCATTTATATTTAAAAATGAAATATTTGAAAAATAAAATAAATTTAAAAATAATTAAAAATAAAATAAAGTCAAATTTAAAATATATAGGCAAAAATCTAAGGTTGTTACACTCTCCCCCACTCAAAACTTTTCGTTCCCGAAAAGGATCGAGGTACGGGAAAGCACAGAAAAGATAGAAATGAAATAAGATTAAGACAAGGTGACCAGAAGATTGAGATTATACCTAATAACTGTTGTTATAGGTAAGTTTAACAAGGTGCAGATGATCTTTCCAAGATTCTCCAAAATCAAGAACACAAGCACGCAAAAATAGATTCAAAATGAGTACCAAAGATTATCAAAGATTATAAAAAGATTTCTAAACAGAAAGATTATAGAAAGATGCCTATACCAGTCTATAGCAAGATAAGGATGATAAGGACAACCAAAAGGTAGTTTGAAAAACAAAATAAGAAAATAAATTTGAAAGCGTGGAAATTTGAACTTAAATAGAGAATAAATCTTTACACAAGTTAAATAAATCTTAACTATCTCAAATTTCATTATCTTATTATCCAATCATCTTAAATTAACAATTTTTAAAACCATGGGTTTGAAAAATAATCATTTGTTACACTCACAATGTACTTAATAAATTTTATTCTTCTTTATTCCTAGTTAAAATTAAATTTATTCCTCTCAATATATTTATCACTTATGTTAAATATACTTACACTTATTATAAGTGCTTTCTTTTATTCTTAGTTCTTTTAACATTATTTTATTTTAAGCTATTCAATAACCTTTTATTATATCTACCTCTGTTAATCATTTTATAATCAAAATTTAGGTGCATAACATTTATTATAACCACTCAAAATTTATTTAAAAAAAAAATCTTTTTATATTGTATATTATCCAATTACATTATTAACTTCTGAAATTAAGGTAAGTTATATTTGAATGCAATTGTATTATACAAATAAAATTTTCCAATTAAATCATTTCATCCTTGAATATTCATCCAAATTTTGATTTTCTTTTTATAATTGAATTTAAGAATTAAATTTCCGATTTCTTCAAACCGTTTAGAGATAAATAAATGTATGTACATAACTTATCAACTCAAATTTAAATCATATGTCTACATATATTATAAATCAAGTCATATTTTAGAAATTAAAATCAATTTTATTTCCCAAAACAAAGCTGTAGCAAGATTATAGGGCGGTCTCTTCATTTCGAAACTCGGAAATGAATGTCGATGATGCCGCGGTAATCACCGAAGTTATTTTCCAGCGACTTTTAAAATCCTTTGAAAACAAATTTCTATTCAAAAATACTTTAAAAAAATATAACCTTTTAAAACTTTAAACACAAGGTTTGAAACCATCGAAAATTAAATTCTCAAATTTCTTGTTCTAAATTCATTTCAGTTCCCAAATTAATTTATAAACAACTATTTATAAATTCATTTATAGAACAATAAATGATAAATCAAGTATTATCACTTCAAATAATCAATTTAAATCAGTTTGTTAAGTTCCATTAATTTACTTATATATCAAAATTTATTTTATTAACCAAATTTTAAAATAATATTGTGTCGGTTTGTTCGGTCAAAGTGTTTTGGAAGTCTTATCGATAGCGTTGATCAGAAGAATCGATCAGGAACCCAATTCAACATCAACAATTCAAACAACACAATATATAAACAAAACATAGATTTACAAGTACAATTCAAAATGCTTGGAGATAGGTTAGAAACAAAAGACAAGACGATTAAATAACAAAATAGGGGGGTGGATAAGCTTAAATAAATTACGGGCAACCTTAACCGGGTCAACCGTGACTTAAAGAATAAGATCAATGTGGATTTTTCTGGGGTAAATCTACATTCGATCTCAAGAGTTAGAGTTTGGAATAACAAAATATATTAGCATCTAAACTAAGGATAGATATAAATCTTTCATGAATCGATGCTAATTGTAAAGGAGTTTGACCCTTTTACAATTCAATTTTGTTTCAGATTGGCGGGACTGCCAACTCATTATAAAGATCATTTTGAAGTGGAGTTATGGGATACTCCAGAACCAAAAGAAGATGAATAGTGAGGGACATGAATGGATTTTGGAACCACAGGGAACGCTCCAAAATTCAAAGGAAAACCGAATTGAAGAAGAAAAAATTCAAGCTCGAACGAAAGTGATTCTGAAAATAAATCTACTCTATATACTGAGTTTTGCCTAAAACCAGAACTCTGATACCAACTGCAACAGCCCGATATTTTCAACCATTCGCATCCATTATAAGTGTATAAGTAGACACTCATGCCGGAATTGAATTGCTCAAAATACCGCGTTGTAAATAAAAATTTGGCAATTCTCAAAATATACAGTAAATAAAAATCACAGATCACAAACACGGGGTAATAATAATGCAGCGGAAGTAAAAGAGATAGTAGTTCATGAAGCTACTATATAAATATATTAGAGTTAAATAAAATACAATAGAAGTTTCAATAAGATAACTAAGTACAAGCTGAATACAACAACAACACCGAAATAGATAAGACTAGATAAGCACATAATCTCCAGCGATTCCAATCTCCAAAAAGTGGAAATCCAAATCTATGAATACTCAGGCTAACTCGAGCGTAAATAAAAAATACAAACACTCGAGTCAGGACATACATACTTATACAATGTAAACCAACTCAAGTGAACTGTAGTAAAAGTACAAGTAACTTAGAAGATGCTTGGGACCGCCCATCCTCTATGGATCGGTTAAACTATTTACTATGTAGTATATTGCGCTATATACAGTAGTGTCTAATCAGTAAAGTATAATCACATAGAAAATAGCGTTAAGGGGATGGTGAACCTTAACGCGGTCGGATCTTTAAACCAAAATCGTAGTGGGCTCGATATAAGGAACATATGACAAGGCACGCGAGGCAATGCCAGGGTGGATACACCGTTTGCACTCCTGGACCGATGGTGACGGCAAGCCAGCAGCTTCTGCCCACCTCGAGCAATTCCCCGAATCAAAGTGGCGCCACCATATCGAATCACAAAAGTAATAGAATGGTTTCCGAAGAAGCATGCTCGATGAAAGGGTGCGACCCTTTGTGTAGCCCGGTGTAGCTCCTGTTTTATTCATAATTAGGCCATCCATTAGCGTTCTCTTACTTCATTCCAGTAGCGTTCGCCAGCCAACCTACTTCATTCTGGAATCTCCATCGCGTACACGGTTGTCAAAGTAGTTTTCGGTATCGACAGAGAGTACGCCAGATATTCGATCCCGGTCTCTTTGCCAACCAATCGTTATTATAAGCGTGGTTATAACTTTTAAAACAATATTTTATACTTCAAAATAAAATATCATTTTCAATCCAAATCTTTATCAAAATAAAGATTAAATCATTTCCAAAACCATTTCAATATATCAACATACCATATCATTCAAATTCAAATATTTATCAAAATAAATATCAAGTCATTTCTAACCATTTCAATATATTAAATTATCATATCCTATTAAAAACTCCTTTCAAATCCATTTAATATATTAAAATATCATATCTTTTCAAAACTTCCTTTCAAATCATTTTAATGTCAAAATATCATATCTTTCAAAACTTCATTTCAAAACATTTTTAATATCAAAATATCATATCTTTCAAAAATTTATTTCAAAACATTTTTAATATCAAAATATCATATCTTTCAAAAATTCATTTAAAATCATTTTAATATATCAAAATATCAAAGTATTATTCAAAACATCATTCATTTTTAATTCATTTAAATACCATTTAAAACCATTCATTTTATTTAGAAATTAATCGCCATTTCAAACTTACATTTCAAGGGAGTTTGTATTTAAAGATTAAATCTTTTCATTAAAAAAATAATAAAGTCAATTCCTTATTATTTAATAGTTAAATATTAAATTTCCAAAATTTAAATCTTATTCTAAATATTAATCTCATTAAAATTTAATAAAATAATAAAATTCAGTTTCCGTAGCATTTAAAAATGCTACGTAAAGTTATAGTTTAAAACGGTTCATTTAACAAAATACAACATTTAAGTGCTGTAATAGATTTTCTTTAAATTTCAAATAGACTTTAAATGTTAAGTTTAACCACTATAGCACTTATAATGTGCTATAATAGCCTTTATTTCAAATTAACTTTTTAGTCCATTTAGAACAACTACAACATTTACAAAAAGATGTAATATCCTTTATATTACACTTCAAAAATGCTGTTAAATCAAATTCAGGGTTTAAATACAAATTTCACCAATAGTTAATCTTTAATTTAAATCATTTAACTTATAAGCACCACAAATTTTACATTTTAAAATCATCATTTCAATACTCTTATTTTTTTGATTTTTATAAAGTTAAATCTCATCCAAAAATCAAATTTAACATAATTTCTTATTTAAATTCAAGTATTAACTTCCATTTCTTTAATTAAATTATTAACTTAAAAATTAGGTTTAAATTTACAAAATATAACTTATTTCCATAAATTTTACTTAATTAAAATTTCATTTTTTAAAACAAAATTTAAAATTTCACATTTAAGTTATATTTCAAAATTTACTTAAACATTCATTTGTTTAACATTTTAACTTATTCAAAAATCATTGTTATTTTTATAAAATTATTTAAAATACATTTTTAAATCAAAATATTATATTTTTCTTACTTTACATAATTTCCTTTTTGAAACAAAACATAAATTCCAAAATTTACTTACAGTTCAAATTCTACTTTACGGTTTACTTAATTCATTATTTAACTTATAGAAAATCACTAATATTTCTACAAAATCATTTTTAATTAAATTTAAATCAAAATATTATAAATTTTACATTTTAAAATATTTTAAAACATTTTCAAAAATATTACATAAACCACAGGTTTATATATAGTTTTCTAACCTAGGTCAAGTGATATGGATATATATTATTTCAATCCGCAGTTACAAAGAAAAACCGGGTTCTATCATTTCAAACCCGCAGTCCCAAGTAAAATGAATGATTTTGGAAATCACTCAGGCCTATCATTTCATCCCATAACGTTTTTTCCCTATTCTAAGGTCCGTTCGGGTATGTATCATTTCAACCCATAGTGATTTCTAATCTACAGGGAACTTGCAGTGTGATAAACATATATAAATGAAAGGTAACAACATATATATAATAACAGATGACATGACATGAAATTTAACAGGTTTAACATCATATAAAATTAATCACAGGTAGTTATACATCATATGATTTTCTACACATTCAATTGTTGTTGTTTCACAACTGCATAAGTATAAACGTCGTGTGAGTTTTACTCACATTTATGGTTGGAGATTGCAATCCAAATGAAACAACGGATTCCAGAAGGCATGATGACACAACAATAGGCTCAAGTGGAAAGAGATCCAAGCTTAGAACTTGTGTTGAAACCCAAAACAAAACCAAAATAAATTAACATTTCAACACAACATTAAATTGAAACAACTTTGAAATAAAAAAGAGATACGAATACAAAGTCTTTTGCCTTGCTTTCTACATTTGATTGCATGGCCTAGGGGATGTTTTGGTTTAGGTTTGGACATACTTTGGTTCAGGTTTGGGTCCTATAAGGCATGGCTACAAGGTATTGAAGTGTGGAGGAGTTACTACGCATGAATATGAAGAGGCTTATGCAAAATAGGTGGGTTTTTGGTCAACAAAAGGCTCAACCATGTAGGGGTTTGGCTTGGCCATTCAAGTTCAGACCTGGATAGATGTTGTAGTGGTGTGTTGTGGCCTGTTCAGAGGTGCTGGTGGCAGCTAGAGGTGGTGGTGGTGGTGGAAATAGAGGTGGTGAAGCAACAAGGCTCAAACTAGCATGTTTTCAAGGCATAGGTTGTATTTTTTTGGATTTTAGCATCATGGTGGATTCGGCCATGTTTCAGATCTGAGGAGTAGGTGGTGATGATGACAAGGAAGAGGTGTAGGAGGTGGTAGCCATGGCTATGGAGTGGAGGCCGAGCAAAAGAGTGGAGAAAACAAGGCAAAAGTACATAAGAAAATAGGAAGAAAAGGAAGAAAATAAGAGGAAGACATTACCCAAAATGTTTGAAGCCATGAATAAAATGAAAGAATGGTTTCTTGAGTGAGAAATAGAATGAAAGTCACGACTAGAAAACTGAAAATGGCAGCCAAAATGAATAAATGAGGTGGTTATGGCATTTGAAACGTTTTTGGACAATGAAACGTCTAGAAATGAAACGTCTAGAAATGAAACGCATTTCCGTTTTCTAAAGATCAATTAAAAACAAAAGTGAATCAGAAAATACTTGTAAAAACCGAAACCAAGTGAAAATATAAGAAAATAAAAAAAATAAGTTTAAATAAAATATAAAAAGAATGAAAGAAATTACTTAAAAATACAAAACAGTGTCCAGAAATTACAAATAAATCACTATTAGTCTTGGAAAAATATCTACTTTATTTTAAAAAAATTATGGAGTAAAACTTTGAAATAAAATAATTTATTGATCATTACTAGAATAAAATAAATAATTAAATTGGAGAAAAATAGAAAAAGAACTAAAGAAAGTGTTTAAAAATTGAAAACAGGGCATGGAAATTACAAGAAAAATAGTACTAACTCTACAAAAATTCCTACCTCACTTTAAAAATATTAAAAGACAAAAATATACATAAAATAATATATTAATACATATTAAAATAAAGTATGACAAAGAAAAATATAATTTATAAAATTTAAAATAACAAAATTGCAGAATAACTCAAATTGTACTCAATGTTGAAATATACATAACTTTTACTGTTTAAGTCCGTTTTCAACGAAATGAAAAGCAGTGTTCAAGTTATTACATCTATTTTCATAATAAAATATAAAATTTAAGATTTAAAATAATTTAAATTTCAATTTTAAAAGTCAAAGTTTGAACAGTTTGAGTAGAAATTCACCTTTTTAGTAAAATGTCCAATTTATACTATTTTGAACTATAGATCACTTAATAATCAGCATTTATATTTAAAAACGAAATATTTGAAAAATAAAATAAATTTAAAAATAATTAAAAATAAAATAAAGTCAAATTTAAAATATACAGGCAAAAATCTAAGGTTGTTACATATTGTTATCATTACTGATACTCGGATGTATCAATAAATTAATTATTGTTCATAAATAATGCTAAATTTACTGTTAAGTGAGCCCAAAATATATTTAGATGCATATTTACACTTTAACAAATCTTTATTATTAGTTAAATAGAAATACAATCTTTTGGTCCGACCGTAAACTTTCAAAAATACCTTTATATGCAAATAAGAGATCGGGAATTCAAATCCCATAAGAAAGAAAATTAACATTTATTTTCAAATGTAAATTTTAGATTGTAAATAAAGTTACAATTTTGAAGCTCTGTTACAACGAAAAAGTGCATTTATTTTCTTTATTTTTTTCAATTTATTTTTATCAAAACCACATAGAAAGTTTTAATTTTATAATTTTAAAAGAATTTTTTGTACACACCAGCATCGCATGTGCCATAAAATCTTATGGTAATAATATCTTTGGTGTCACACTTTCTTCGTGTCAGCGTGAATGACCAAAAACTCCCCTAATACCAAATTTTAATATGACTTGAAAATTGGACCTAATAAATAAATTTCCTTTACAAATTTAAAATGCACGTCTATAAATATTATCAAATCACAATATCTTCTAAAAATGCGATCCAACAAATAAGATTCTTTTACAAATTCAAAAATCCATATACGAATACTATCCAATCCTAATATCATTTAAATTCGGATCTAACGAATAAATTATTAATTAATAATATAAATAAAAATTCAAACTTAAAAAAAATTATTTGTTGCAACTTATAAATAAAATTTAAACCAACAACAAATGATTTCAATGCAAAAATATGGTTAAATATTTCTATAAATCATTTTCTTCTTAATGTGCTAAACATATTGAATTTGCAAAAAAAAAAACAATTCACACATGAATCGCGTGCCATCATGCACGTGCTGTAACGCTCGTTCAATACTAATAGTAAACCATGGTTAATTGACCATCATTATATCATCATGTGTGAAGAATCAAGTATTCCACATATTACTTCATTTACGATGTTTTAGCTTTCAACGAGATTAAATCATGTTCCCAAATTTTTTATTCCATGTGCTCCTTTTAACTTCATTACTTATATATATCTTAGCAATACCATTTTGTACCGATATAGTTTTATTATATTGGTATATGTTTCAAATTGCTATTAAATTTTGGATTAATTTAAAAGTTATGTCCAATAAATACATCAAAATTTTTGTTAAAAGAAAATACAGTTCAAGAAAATTGGAAGTTAATTAAGATTTTAAATCATGAAATGAGTTAAGTATTATCCTAAAATATGTTTTCTTTATAAAAATAAATTTATTAAGGTTGATAACATAGGAATACGAGCAAATTTACTATTTTTATTGGTATTTACATTTTGTTACAATTAATTTAATAATGATATCAATAAATTTTGCAGTACCATGTCACTTCACGAGCAAACCAATTATTATTCTATTTATGACTACAGAGGTTTGGTAAGAACATTTTACATTCTCTTCCATGAGTGATCTTCAATTTCCACTAAAAATTATGAAAATAATAAGCTTATATACTTTTCAATCAAAAATCATGGTGTTAGTGTTGTTTAAAATGATTATTAATAGGGTTGTCAAAGGGACCAAAATTTTAGATAAGGGGAGATAATTTGAGGAGGACTCCATTCTAACATTAAATCGTTATGAAAGGGACATGATAAGCATAAACAAATCATGCAACTTGCTATTGTACCTTCTTTTAAAGCAAATTCGGCAACACCCTATCAAAAACTTAAAAGAAAACAATAGATAATCCACCAAAAACTAAATTGGATATGCACGATCGAAAAGAAAATCATAAAATGGTGCAGGTTCATAAAAAAATCAGCATAACAGGAGCAATAATGAAATTATTTATGTAACGAACTGGATTTTGACCCTCGAAAATCGACACTAATGCATCCACTGTATCACATGCCGAGCAATAGGATGTCGAAAGACCTGATTATTAGGGAAAAGAAAGAAGGAAGAAGATAATAAGAAATCTAAACAACACAGAATTTCACAGCGGATAATATAACGTAAATCTTTACACAAAAACAAAACCGAATATATATATACACACTGACATCAATTAGAGTATAACAACCTATTTTCGCCCGGACAGTTATAATTACACGTCCTTACCATTGTCGATAAACACAACAATGAGTACAGGAGAAAATAACCATCTATATGAATACATCTCTAGGCCTTCAACCATCTCCTAAAGATCTAAGCATTAAAACTAATTTGTAATATGCTCAGTCTAACCCGAGCATTATAATAAAATAACATCCGAGTCGGTCTCGAAAACCAGTGCGAGAAAACGAAAAAATTGGATTTTAACTTGTATAAAAATCTTTGAAAAATGAACGTATCTCGTAAGACCACGACACACATAAACATGGATGAGTTTTGCCCTTACGATAACCAAAACCGTTTCTATAAATATCCACATAATAACGTCTAAAGGCGAAAATAATAATAATTAAGTAGCTGAGATGCTCGTGAGTGTACATCACAACAATACTAGGTATATAATCGAAATTCAATAAGGCACGTTTTGTGTAGGATTTCCATAAAGGTGCCCTCAGTACTTCGAGAAATAGTCCTCTTGCATAAGGATCAGAGATATTCTTCCAAAGCAGCATACATCCCTAGTGATGTACTCTAGGAAAAACATAGCTCGTCTCACTAAGATCGAGTACATCGCCCCATGCACGTGTACCAATTATAAGTGACATCGAGAAGGAGCCGACTACACCTAATGTGTTTGCCAACCCTACTAGCCATGCCTTCTACCTCTGGTTCTAGTCATTTCCGCCGATGAGGCAATGTTCAGCATTCTAGCTTACACACCGGCACCAAATAGATCATTGAATCCCACATTGATTCAAATACCCCAACGGGTCACGGAATCATACATAGGTTTCCACATCTCAATTAGATCTTGGAATCATACCTGGATTCACATACCCCAACAAGTCTTGGAATCACACATGGATTCCAACATTCCATTATATCATGAATCTCCTTCATAGAACCATGTATGGTTTTCAGAGTGGTTACGGGATTGATTCAACTCTACGAGCACACTCCTCCGCTTGTAATTGCTCCACAAAACCAAACCTCGATTTCTAGAATGCTCAATACTAGTTCTTTTGGAAATAATCAGACAACACATAGGAGCGAGGATCGCCCCCTAAATATTTAAATGGGCGGATCTTCTTATCATTTGTTGTAAGATCCGCAAATTTTGATAATTAAAAATTGGTAATTTAATAAGATTTTCGTAATTAAATCTGGAATAAGTAAAAATTTGAATTTGTTAATGAAAATAATGGGAATGAAATGTAAGAATGTCAATGTAAGCTAATAAGCAATTAATTCAATGCAATCCCAATTAATTGAAACAATTGCAGGGTTATTATAATTAATTGTAAATAGTAATATTTGGTAATAAATTTAATATAAGAAAAACAAATGTAAATCTTGAATTAATAAATGAATTATAATGAATAGTAATTGAATAAAATCAACGTTCTGTAATTAATTGTTTGGAAATGATAACTTATATAAATGTGAATAAGAGTTAGTGGCAACAATTATAATAAAGTAATCATTTGTTTAGTCCATTAAATCAAAATTTATAATCAATTGCAATGAAACTCAATTCAATGTTATATTAGTATAAATTAAGGAAAGAATTGGAAATAATATTAATTCTATTTATAATATGACAATTTGTTGAATTCAAAGGAATGGAAATGAAGACTTATCAATTTAGTGGGATTTGAACTATAACAATTGGATTTAATTGCAAATAAATGAAATTAAATATCTAATTATTACGTTAATTGAATGAAGATGGAATGTGAAAATATTAATGTAATAGGTTTTGAATCAAATGTTAATTTCATCCGTCTGATAATAATGAATTGATTAATAGAATGAAAAGTAAATAAAATAGAATTATTGGAAATTAAATTTATAATTTTGAATTATATGAAATTGAGTTTAATACTGAAATTGATAAATTAATCAACTCTAAATTGACATTTAATTTTTTTTAAATCATTGTAAATGATTGAGAAATCAAAAATGATGAAATTTGTCAATTATCGAATTGAAATTGAAAATTGTATTTAATTAATTAATTATTAATTTAATTAATGTAAAAGTAGCCATTTTGGCCACTGACTCGGATTTCGATGAAACCAGTTTCATCGGATCCGTAACAGTGAGTTATTGTATAATTTCAGGTTTTGTAGCGATTGGACGTATCGTTTGATTATATGGACTCGAAACGCTTTGTAATCAAATTAATTGAAAACAATTGAAATCAATTTGAAATAACTTGATTTTTGCATAACTTCTTCATACGATAGAATTTGGACTTGAAACATATTCCATTGCGTTTAGAAATATTCAAAAACATCTATTTTGATATATGGGTTGACCCAATTTCGTTCTGGAGTCAGAACGGGCTTTTCGGGCCATTTTATCATTCAACGCATATATCAATCGTGTCCATTCATCTCTATTTTTGATCTACCTATATGTACCTCGTTATAAACCCTAATTGTTTCTCATTGTCATTTTTTTGTACGTGCAATTCAATATGTTCCTCCTCTTCCTTAATGGCAAATAAATTCCCAAAACCCTAAATCCCAAAATGCAGTTCCAAATCAAATTCAAAGCCTAAAATTCAAACTCCACAAACTATATCAAATTTTATATCGTCGGAAAGCTCTCGATGAGCGCATTTCAATTCTATGATTCGCTTTTTGATTCTATGCATCGTTTGTCTTGGAATCTGAGAAATTACTTTGGCCATCCGTTGATGGTTATTCAATTGGACGATAGATCGTCGATCTTACGACGATCAGGCAATGCAACATCATAGAGGGCGTCGATGGGAGGAGATCTGTACAGTTCTTTCATCGTACAGGTGGGGGAATTCGTCGGAATTGGCGACTTGGCGGCCGAAAATCGCGTCGGCCAAGGGGCGTTCGGCCACGTCGCAGCAGTCGTGATGACCACCGATGGGGCGGCGTAGCGTGGCGGAGCTTGGGGCCGTGTTGGATCGAGAGTGTGGAGTGCCCGGCGACAGTGGTTTGCTCGAGCGTGATGGCGGCTTTTGTGCGTTCTGGAGTGAGAAACTAGGGTTAGTAGATAATGATGCTGACGTGGGTAACTTTATTATCTTTTAATTTAAAAATTTTATATTATAAATCGTATGAATGTTCTAACGCGCGTAACTTTCACATACGAGGTCCAATTCAAGCGCGGTTTTCTCCGCTAGGTTCGTATCGAAATTCCGGACATTTAGGCGCACATTTGGACTTATTCTGAGATAGTTTAATTTTTGGGATTTAAATTCAATTTAAATTCAAAAAGGTGAATGTTTTAACCCACTCACAACTTCTAAAATTTCTTATGTGTGTTAAATTAATTTATGATATGATTAGAAATTTATTTATGACAGTTTGGCATATTTTTAATCATCATTTCAGTTAAAATTGATTATTGAATTAAATTGTTATTTAATTAATATTGTATATCAATTGCCAATTAAATTGTTATTTAATTTATTATTGCATATAAATTGCCAGTTAAATTAATTTATTATTGAATATAAACTGCCAGTAATTACCTGTTATTTATTATCTATTCTATATTGATGTTATTGTTTGAATTGGATGATGATTATGAAAATGATTGATGATTGATATTGGGTGAATGGATGTTGTATTTTATATTGTTATAGGCTGCAAGTTGTTCTGCATTTTTTGTTCATTCGGGATTGTGGTTTGAAATGATATATACCGTATTTTTATTTTAAATTACGGATTGAAATGATAAATATCCATATCACTTGACCATAGGGTAGAAAATTATATACAGACATCGTGGTCTATATATAAAATATTTTGAAAATGATTTCTATGGTTTTGGAAAGAAATATACGGTTTAATGAATATTGATTTTTATGCTTGAATTTAAGCTATGTATAAGTTTGTTAAATAAACATTTAAGTTTACTAATAGAGTTTGATTTTTTATTAAAATAAATGTGAGTAAGTATTTAAAATTTATTTTAATATAGAGTGTAAAATGATTTAAATAAATTATGGTTGGGGGATAAATTGGAGAAATTTGGAATTAAATTTATTCAAGAATTAAACTCAAAAAGGTTAATGAAAAATTTATTAAGTTATAAATTTTAAAGGGTATAATCATTATGACTTGACTTTGGGGTCAAGGGAAATTAAATGAGTATTCAAGCATAAATGAATTGAAGGAAATATTTAGTTATTTGTAATTTGAGTTTTATTTAAATGGTAAGGGATTTATTGTGTAAAATATTTCAAAACTAAATAATAGAAAATTTAATCGTTGGATCGAAATTATCCAAATTTAGTTTTAAAATTTTGGAATATTTAAAGCCTTGAAATATATCAAAATTGAAATGTTTCGAAGTTATGAATTTTCAATGTATTTGTTTTAAAGGTGTTAAAATTTTAAATGGTTGGTTTCGCAATATTATAATTTTGAAAGTACTATGATTTTCGGAAAGGATGTATTCGAAATAAAATGATATATATTGATTTTGGTTTTATTAAAATGATATCATATTGATTTGGGTTTTAAAACAGAAATGATGTCGTACTTATATGGGTTTGAAATGGATATTAAATTCTGGTTTTAAAAGTATAATTATTTTGAAATGACCGCGGTATTATAATAACATTTGGTTGTTAAAGAGACCGGGATCGAAAGTTGTCATACTCTCTGCCAATTCCGAAAACCACTTTAACAACCGCGTACGCGGTGGAGATTCCAGAATGAAGTAGGATGGCGGCGGCATTTCCTTTGAGGTAAATACGTGGACCCAACTCCCGTGAGTTGGCATAAGGTGGCTAAAATAGGAGCGATTGACGGGCTAAGAAGGTAGCACCTTTTATCGGACACACTCCTTCGGTACCATTCCATTACTTTGTGATTGTTTGGGGCCCTTTTTGATTTTTGGGGTGTGGCTCGAGGTGGGCGGTAGTAGTTGCTACGCATTACCACCAATCCGGAAGCGTAATTGGTATATCTACCCTAGCATTGCCTAGTTGTACCGTGTCACCTACCCTAGCACGCCTTGTACGAGTTTGGTTTTCAGCCTTATCTCGTGAATTATTTATGGTAGTCTTCCGATCTGGAGACGCGCTGATACTGGATGGAATACTGAGACTATTACGTGGTAAGGGCTATATGGGTAACCCCTTAACGCTATTTAAAAGTAAGTTTATTTTACTATTAGACACTACTATAATAGCGAAATATTACTACATAATAAATAGTTTAACGGATACTTAGGAGATGTGAACCCCGAGCATCTCTTGAGTTACTACACTCACATTAGACACTAGATAGGAGATGCCAAATCCCGTAAACATCTCCGACGTCGTTTACACTCATATTTCACAGTTTATTTGACTCTCATAAGATTCTTTAGTTCTGACTCGAGTGTTTTGTCTTTCCAATTCGCTCGAGTCAGTCTGAGCATTTCAGGATTTGAAGACTTTATCTCTAGAGGACGAAGACGAAGATTTGTATTACTATTATTTACTATATTCCACTACATCACATTGTTCCGCTGCATTGTTATTGATTATTCTCTGGTATGTGTAACTCTGATATGTATTGTATAAGTATAATCAAAAGTTTTTGTAAAACAGCTTCATGAACTGTTTATTTGATTATTATATTTTATCGTTCAGCTGTAAGATTCTATTTTGTTTCCTTTTCTCTCTCTTCTTTTTCTTATTTACCCCGTAACAATCCATCCTTCTGTATGGTTTAAGCCTGACGTGTGTCGTTTGTCGTCGATTTAAAGCGTATAAAAATGCGGGATGTTACATTTGTCCTAGAAGAACGAAACGAGTTTATACATATAGTATAGCACCACCGATGGTAACTGTATCATAAAATTCTTGTGTTTCCCATAGATATTTCTAGAGTTAAAATCCTTCGGTGTAATGTAGGGAATATTTCTATACGACCAAAATTAAGAAGGCTAACATATATAAGACAAGATTTGATAGTTGGTACTTAAACTATCAGATATACAAACATTCAAAAAAAGATTATATTTCATAGGGCAAACCAACATTGGTTAAGCATATAAGCAATTACTTGCCTCATTTCATAAATCTTTATAAATAAAATCCACTTTGTAAATTACTTATATATAAACAACTTTACAAAGATATACTTGCAAATCACTATATTGCAGTACTTAGAAATATCTATATACTTACCTCAAAGGTATAAGTATATTCATAGAATTTAGAAAGATTTTCTTTTTATTCGATTCAAAACTCATTTATAAAACTCCTTATGATTCTCTAAAAACATTTATAACCATTTTATAAATCTTTGAAAAAAAACTTGTAATACCTTTATAAAAATTCAATCACTTATAAGCTCTTTGAACAATTCAAAAATAATTTACAAATCCTTTATCCATAAAACCATTTATAAAATTCTTTCTATAAATTTATATACACATTTCCAATATTCTTTTATAAATATCTAACCATTTGTAAAATAGTTTACCTTTTATATAATCTACCTTACATCTGTAAACCATTTTATAAGCTCTTTTATAAAATCTAGGTCTTTCAACTCCATTCATAGGTTTCGGAAACATTTATTAATAATTAAAATCTTTTACTCCAAAACACCATTTTATAATAATAATTTTTAACACTAAACATTTAAATTAATGAAAATTATTAAGTTTAAACATCTTAATAATACTTAGTAATTCCAAAATATTGTTAAATAAATAATAATAATTTATCTCTACCATTTTTATAAATAATAATAACTTATTTTTAAACCTTACAAATAATCCTTACTATTAATTCCAAACCATAATTATTCTTGAAATAGCCAACCTTTCCAAATATCAAAAATTTGATAAAATCTTTAAACAGTATTACTATAAATAAATAACTTTAAACAATACCACTATAATTAAATAACCTTAAAATAATATAAATATAATTTAATAACTTTAAAACAATATTATTACAATTAAATAACTTTAAATTAATATTAATATAATTAAATAACTTTAAAATAAGATTATTGCAATTAAATATATAATCCTCAAATTTTTTTTCTTTCGAAAACCCAACTTCTGATTAAAAATCGTTTCTTATCTCAAAAAAATCCAACTTAATAGCAATTTATAGTATTTTTAGAATACAAGTTCGATGCCATTAACCACCCAACACTTAACTAATATTGATATTGATTTTCTATCACTATTGGGTTTTATTTCAAACGTACAACAATATTATAACCACATCATCCACAATCATATTTATTATCCAAAAATCCATATAAAGGAAATATTATTGAAACAACATAATTCGATAATAGCGAGGAATCCCGTTGGATACCTCCAACCTGTTTTCCCTCGCATCACAAATGTTATATAATCATAAAATATAAATCGACCGCTCGAGGCAGGATTCGTATACGAAGGGTCATTGTTCTTACACGGGAACATAATAGGGTCACATCCGCACTAATAGGCGAGAATATCCAATGTAAGTAATATAAGTATTGTAATTCATCCAAACAACCATTAACAATTTTTATCAACTATATTTTATACCAGTTAACCAAAAAGGTGAGTTTAACTAACCGCAGTCTTCTATTGTCGCCGAGGTGTTCTAGTTTGGAACTAAAATCGAACGACGTCCGATTTTAGCCTAATTTTCAATAGTCTCTAAATACATCCACCAATTCCACCGTAAAGCTTTCATCGATACGAGCGCAGATCAAAAAATTTTGTCTCGATCAGACCTTGTATGAAGGAGTTATGAATTTTGGAAGTTACCGAAACGTTTTTAAATTAAATAAAATAAAATAAACACACTTCACCGAAATTACAAAAATGCCATCTTCCCCAATATCAACTCTTGTTGTGCAAACCTTGCACGCTCCTCCAGTGACATGGAGCTCCGCATTACTAATTGAAAATCCGACGATTGCATCGAGCTCCCCTTACAAATCTCCACATGTCCATACCCATTTCGTCGAGTTCGCCACCCCATGTTGAAACACGATCCCATCCCCTCTGCAGATTCAATGTAGCGACGCAATCTTCCCTAAGGCGCCGACTTCACCAAATCATGGCCAGAGATGCCATTTCATCTCACAAAGTTGAATAAGACGTCCAGTTTCTACATTGAGCTCCCACTCGAGCATAGATCCAACCGTAGCTCTAACCTATGCTCTGTAAACCGTCGAGCACTCCAAATATCGATTGAGCACCCTCTTTCCCACACCACAATTAAGCTTCTTCCATTTAAAGATCAAAAAACTAGGTTCTAGATTTTTAATTAAGTAGATTATGAAATATAAATTTTTGAATGAGTTTTTTTCCACTGCCATTGTTTATATTGCTAAGGGAAGAAGGAATATCGTACAGGGGGTGTGGTTTGTACAGTGTAAGGTCAGATCAAATGGTGAGGGGTCATTGTTGAGTTGATGATATGTAGTCAAGTCAATACACACACACATATTTGAATTTGAAATAACTAGCCATGTAGTTTCGAACCCAATCGAGGCGTGCCACTTGACATCTATATGTTATACCCATATTCCTAATGTAAGGGAACTAGTTTCGAGCTCTAATTCGGTCGTATACAGAAGATATCTTTTGGAACCCAATTATTATATTAAATTTTCAATATTAATTTCAACGAGTTTCTATCCCACACGACCAAACGATACGTCTAATCATTAGGAAACTTGACAGCGTGTTGCAATTTATTATTATGGATCCAATAACAATGGTTTCGTCGAAATCTAAGACAGTGCCCCGAAGGCTATTTTCACTCGTTAATTAAAACAAGTTAATTTTAAAACTAGTTAAATCACTTTTAAGTCCAATTTAATTTTTTTTATTATCTTCATTCTTATTAAATAGAATTTAAATAAGCTTTGAAATTATTTTTAAACAAATAAAAATCCAAGATCCAATTATATAAACGATATCAATTATTAATTTCAACAGTTAAATTATCGAATAAATCGCTACATTTGAAATTAAGTTATTTAATCTATGATTTCAATATTTAAATTTAACAAAATATTCTAAAGTGAAATAATTAAAATTCTGGGTCGTTACATTCTTCCTCCCTTAAAATAATTTTGTCCTCGAAATTGCCAAAGTAGGAGAAATGCGCAAACCCATTACTTTTTAAAATTAGTTAGTTCAAATAACTTAACACATCCTTTTAAGCCTTTAACTTTCCAAAACCAATTTTTTGAAGCCTTATTATTACTTTTACTAAATTTTCAAATTCATCCATAGATTCCAAATAATATTATCCATTCAATTATTTCAGGTTATAATCCAGAATCAAATTTAGTTATCAAAAAATTTCTTCAAAATTTCTAACTCATTTTATTTTCAAAAAATTTCGCCAACGTCTCCTTTGCGCGGCTCGATCAGAACAACACTAATCGTCACTACAGGCCTAAACCAATAAACGAAAATAAAAGCCAAGTGGCTTAACTATAAAATCATCAAATTCAAACAACAATTTAAACATGTACATTTTAGTTGGGCAACCAAATTTTTACTTATGAAATCAAAGGCATCAATTTAACTATTTCTTTTATATACCTGCATCTTATTTTCAAATGACATCCAATCATATAGTCTATAATTATTTTATTTTGCAACTTTAGTTTTCAACATTTATTTTACTAAAATCGTTCGATGTACATATATCATCCATACGTAATACCAAATCTGATAGCTCGCTCGATCACATTGTAACACCTGCCTTTTTATACGGTTTAAATTGACAATAAACCACACACATCAGACTTAAACCATACAGAAGGGCGGATTGTTATGGGGTAAATAAGAAAAAAGTGGAAGAAAAATAACAAAACAGAATTTTGCAGCGGAACGATAAAATATAATAATCAAATATATAGTTCAGGAAGCTGTTTTGCAAAACATTTGATTTCCTTGTATAATACATATCAGAGTTACACATACCAGAAAATATTAATAATGCAGCGGAATACAATAGTGTAGTGGAATAATATAATATGTAATAGTAATAAAATCATCGTCTTCGTCCTTCAGAAATAAAGTCTTCAAATTCTGAAATGCTCAGGCTGACCCGAGCGAATTAAAAAGACAAAACACTCGAGTCAGAACTAAAAGATCTTATGTAAGTTAAATAAACGGAAAAATATGAGTGGAACGGCGTCAGAGATGTTTACGGGATTTGACATCTCCTGTCCAATGTCTAACGTGAGTGCTGTAACTTAAGAGATGTTCGAGATTCACAGCTCATAAGGATCCATTAAACTATTTACTATGTAGTAATATTTCGCTATTATAATAATGTCTAATAGTAATGTAAACTCACTTTTTAATAGCGTTAAGGGGTTACCTATATAGCCCTTAACACAAATAATGCCAATAGTCTATACAGTACCGTAATACCTCCTGATCGGGAGGTTACCCGAGGATACTCCATTGGTACCACACAAATAGAAACTCGTACAAGGCGCGCTAGGGTAGGTGACACGGCACAGCTAGGCAACGCCATGGTAGATATACCAATTACGCCTTCGGGCCGGTGGTAACGCATAGCCGCAGCTACCGCCTACACCCCCAAATCAAAGAAATCAAAAGTGGCCACCAAATAAGTCCAAAAATCAAAGTATAATATTGAAGGGATGTGTCCGATCAAAGGTGCTACCTCATTAGCCCGTCGATCGCTCCTGTTTTAGCCACCTTATGCCAACTCGTGGGAGTTGGGTCCACGTATTTACCTCAAGGAAACGCCGCCACCATCCAATTTCAGTCTGAAATTTCCACCACGTACACGGTTGTTAAAGTGGTTTTCGGAGTTGGTAGAGAGTATGACAACTTCCGATCCCGGTCTCTTTAACAACCAAACGTTATTATAACACCGTGGTCATTTCAAAATAATTATACTTCAAAACCAGGATATAATATTCATTTCAAAACCATATAAATACGATATCATCTTCATTTAAAAACTAAATCAATAAGATATCATTTTTATTAAACCCAAATCAATATAAATTCATTTTTATTTCAAATATATCTTTTTCCCAAAATAATAGCATTTTGAAATCATAATACCTTGAAACCCACATTTTTGAAACATAACTTCGAATACTTAAATGGTTTAATATTAAATTACTTTATATAATAAATTAGCTTCTTAAATTTCAAAAATCAATTCCAAATACAGATTTGAATACCAAATAAACCATTTCAATTTCCATATATTTCAAAGCTTTAATTATTCAATGTTTCAAAACTAAATTTTAAATTCATATATATATATATATATATATATATGTATATATATATATATATATACCAATTTCACTTTTTCTATTATTTAGTTTTGAAATATTTGCTTACTAATTCCAATATCCTTTAAACAAAACTTCAAATTTCAATAACTGAATATTCCTCAATTTATTCACTTAAATCACCTTAACCCGAATTAAGTTATAAAACCATATTCTTTTAAAATCTAAATTTCAATAAATTCCAAATGGATTCTTATTAAATATAATGCTTAATTAAATAAAACCTAAAATCAGTTTCAACTATCTTTTTTTTTGAATTACCTAGAGAACAAAGCTTCGCTTGTAAACTCTAGGGAAGTATGTGCCTGCCAAACACATACTTCGGGTACTTGTTACAGGGTTGTCAGTTTCGGGGCTCGAACTCATGACCTTCGATCACGCAGTCCGAACCATCAACCAACTGCGCCAACCCTGTTGGCTGATTTCAACTATCTTCTCACCCTTGATTTATAAAAATCAATATAAACTCTATATTAAAATATAGTTTAAGTAAATACTTATCTATATTATATTTAATAAAATCAAACTTTATTATTAAACTTATTTTATACTTTAAACAAATTCATTGATAGCTTAAACCAATAGTTTAACTATATATAAATTAACATTTATAAAATATCCAAATCCATATCTCATAAAATCATATATTTCTTTACGAGACCATAGAAATCATTTCAAAAATATTTTTATATAGACCGCGGTGTCTGTATATAATTTTCTATCCTATGGTCAAGTGATACAGATATTTATCATTTCAATGCGCAATTTAAAATAAAAATGCGGTTGTATATCATTTCAAACCGCAATCTCGAATCAATAAAAATTTTGACAACAACTTGCAGTTTATAACAATATAAATAAAACATCCATTCATCCAATATCAATCATGAAACATTATCACAATCATCATCCAATTCAAACAATCAATATCAATACATAACTGATAATATTTAACAGGTAATTAACTGACAGTTATATTCAATAATAAAATAAATAACGATTTAATTTAAATAAATGCAATTAAATGAGATAATGATTAAAATATACTAAACGGACATAAATAAATTCATAATCACAACATGAATTAAATTTAACGAACATAATAAATTTTAGAAGTTGTGAGCGGGTTAAACACTCATTTTGAATTTAAATTGAATTTAAATCCAATTTAAACTCAAAAATTGAACCGTCTCCAAATTCGTCCAAACTAGAGCCAAAATGTCCGAAATTCCAACACGAACTTTGCGGAGAAAACCGCACCTAAATCGGACCTCGTTTGCACAAGTTATGATAATTAGAATGGTTAAAAAATTAAATTTAAAATGAAATAAAAAAATCAGAGCATACTACCGAAGCCACATTACGCGTCTTCTTCTAGGATTTTTTTTCCGAACCCAGCCCTAAAGTCGCGTACGCACGAACCGGAACAGCCGCGATCGCCACCGTTTCACCAACACCGCCGCGTCGACAGCCCCCATGCGAACGCCTCCACTCACGGTCCCATCATCGCCACGCGACTGAGTCACGTCACCAAATCTGGCCACGGAAATTTGCAGCCGCCGTCGGTTATCTCGAACCCTAATCAAATTTTTGACACAAATCTATTCATCGATTCACCATACAAACCACTCAAATCGACTCCCCTCGGACCCCTCTACAAAACCCACAATTCAATTTGACGATCATGCCAGTTTGATCGCGGAGTGATGAACGACCGTGGATTGATTAGCGAATTCTGGAAAAACAATGATCTGAATTGAAAAACGAACACCACCAATAGATTACGCTCGTCGAGAGCTTCAAATCCATATAAAATTTGATATTGTTTGGAGAGTGTGAATTTTTGGCTTTGGATTTGATTTGTATTTGTATTTGGGAATTAGGGTTTGCATCCATTGGAAAGAGGAGTTGAGAAGGAATTGTACGTACAGACAAATGAGAAATGGAGGCAGGCTAGGGTTTATATTATGGTATATATAGGCAATGTTGAAATAGAATAGATGGACCCGATTTATAAACGCGCTGAACGATAAATGGCCCGAAAAGCCCGTTCTGCCTCAAGGAACGAAATTGGGTCAACCTATATATCGAAATAGATGTTTAAAAATATTTTAAACACAATGGAAAAGGGTTCAAGTCCAAATTCCATCGTATGAAGAAGTTATGCTAAAATAAATATTTTCCAAATTGATTTCAATTTCATTGATTTCAAGGCGTTTCGAGTTCGTACGATCAAATGACAAGTCCGATTGCTACGAAACTTGAAATCCTATAATAATTCACCATTACGGATCCGATGAAACTAGTTTTGTCGAAATCCGAGTGAGTGGCAAAAATGGCTATTTTTACATTAACAGAATAAATTTATAATTAATTAAATCAAATCTTAAATTTAAATTCTAAAATTGACAACTTTTACTTCTTCCAATTTTCCTAATCATTTGCACTAATCTAAACAAATTTATATGTCAACTTAGAGTTGATGTATCTATCCATTTCAGTGTTATATTTCAATTTCATTAACTTCAGAAATTATAAATTAAATTTCCAAAAATCAAAGAAATTATCCTTCCATTTACTTTCAATGCATTCTTCTTATGGTATAATTATATTGATTCATAACTATTACCTTAATGTTTCCCAAATTCCTCTTAGTTCTAATCATCGTAGTATCAAATTCCATTTGCTACGAAAATTCCTCTTTATATATATATATATATTAAATGTCAATAAATTGGTCTGTTTCCATTCCAATCCCTTTTATTAAGTTCATTACTACTCTATAACCTAGTAAACCCTTTATTACTTTTACTATACTCAAATTTGACAACTCCTAAACATCTTATTCCATTTCCCATTAATATAACATTTATTTATTTTATTAACATTTATTTCAAATTCTGATTCCATCAAATAATTAAACAGGTAACTTATAATATATGCTTACAAGCCAAATGTTACACCAATTGTCATATTATGAATGGAGTTAACTTAATTTCAAATATTATCTTAATTTACATTAAGATAATATGTAATTACCTTTAATGAAATTTATTTCTCAATTTATTTAATGCAATCAATTATGACCATTACAATTTTGATAAACTCATCAATTGTAAATTGTCATTCAAATAAATCCATTCATTTGATTTTATTATTATGGATCAATTATAAACTTACCATCTTAAAGGTGATGTCAACATGGGTACTTATCTATTATATTATTATACACCATTTACATCTTACAGTTGTATAAATGTTACATTAAATCTATTCAAATTTCCAACTCCTTTGTTATTAACTATCCTATTTCCATTTTTTATATCCTTGCCAAATATGTACATTAATTACGGTTAAGTATTCTCAATAAATTTATTTACTTGGTTTCATGCTTTTTTATTGCACAAACTACTACCTTATAATAAGTTTACGTTTCTATTCTAATTTACATTCACCTTTCCGTTATTATATTAATTACCGTTAAAGTAACGTTTATTATTAGCAACAAACATTATAATTACTTATCTACATCGATTGTATAAATTTTCAATTTATTACGTATTACTTCATTGGTTAATATAACTTTGAATTCATTCAATCACCACTAATTAAGTCAATTACTGCAATTGCTTTCAAATTAAATTTTTATGAACTAAATAAATAGGTAACTTATACAATTGTAATCATTAAAAAATTAATGAACTTTATATTTATTACTTTCAAAAAATAATATGGTTACTTACAGAACATTGACTTTTATTCAATTACCATTTATTGAAATTTAAATTCATTAATTAGTTGAACGCTTTCATTTATTTCCATATATCCAATTTGTAGCAATGTATAACACCTACATTATTTCCATTGATTTGAATTAAATTCCCTTCTTTATATTATGCCTATTATTATGTTATAAACTGGTTACTATTGTTTGCCTTTCATTTACTTGCCACGCTCTTATTCCCATTATTGTAACCTTTATTTATATTCATTAATTTAATTTAAATTCTAATCCAATCATTGTTAATTATGTGCAAATTCCTTTATTTATACAACACTTACATTTATTTACTTATTGCCAATTTAATTCCCAAGTGCAACAATTTACACTATTTCATTTTATTTATTTTTCCCTATTTAATTGTCAAAAATTAGTTTTTAATAACCATTGCTACAATTCATTCTAACATTTACTTCATTATAAATCATAATTTTTTTTATTTCTTTCTAAAATTTAATTACAAAATTCTTATAATTCAATAAATTTAATTATCAAAATTTTAGGGTCATTACACTCTCCCCCACTCAAAACTTTTCGTCTCCGAAAAGGAAAAAGAAGGAATAGAAGGATTAAGAAGTCAATATACCTTATTTAAAATATTAAATTTATAAACAAGTAAATTTACAAAATAAATTAATTTAAAGAAAATATATCAATTTATAATCATTAAATCTTTTATACTCAAATTAATAAAGTTAGGAAACATTTTCAAAAAAAATTTCTAAGTCAAAAATTTACGGAAAATTTCAGCAGAGTCTCCTTTGTATGGAGAGGCTCGGGAGAAAATATAATATCAAATAAAAAAATATACAACATATATTTTTCAAAATAATATATCCCCTCACTGGAAAACAATATAATAGCGCTATGAAACCATAATCTGAGAAAGCACCTATTTGTCGGGCAATTTACGCTTATTTTATGGAACCAAAAGCAGTAGCAATTGCTTCCATAACCTGTATTTCACTTATATAATCCAAAAAGGTTAATGATTATATAAAATGAAATGTTAAAGTTGTTTCACCCATAAACATACAAATCAATACAAACAACAATCACTTGCAACCAGGCATACAACCATCACATAAAATCAACACAAATCAATCATTCCTTCATATCAAACGGAACAAATAGTCGTTAGGGTTCATAACTTCAAATTGTACAGAATGAAAAATAAACTACAAAGCGCACCATTCACTCAAGAGTCCCTGATGAGGCTAAATAGGTTATTCATACATCCAGACAATTTTAATGTGTCCTTACCCAAACAACCATAAACCAAAACAAATAACAAAAATTTCAACAACAGATTTAGTTTATCCTTATTAATTCCATTCATACGTTTGTTGTTTGATTTCTCTTTTTATTGTTATAGTGGATTATCTTTTTAATTTCCATTTATTTCTTACAAATTTATTTAGAAATAACTTCAACTTATTTACTTAAGTTTAAATTTCCTTACTTACAATACCTGCCTTCTATTATATTTAACTAGTTGTATTGCAATTTCACTTAAGTTTATAACAATCATGACGTCAAATTCTTATTTAAAGGAATTTCATTACATACTTTCATTACCTCAAGTTTATTACCTGTATAATATCCATTACATTTTCTTATCAGCCATTTCAACTTTTAAATCTTTTGGTAAGTTATGTACATGCTTTTAAGAATGCAATTGAAATTTATACAAGTTTTTTTACCTAATTTCTTTTAATTTAATTTAATTTAATGTTCAATAATTTCATCTTTTGTTTTTATAGATTACAGTTTCAACTTTATTTTTAATTCTGTTTATACTTAGCATTAAATCTCTATTTCCTTTAGAGGTTTCAATTATTAATTACCTATGTTCCAATTCACTACAATAATTGAAACAATTAATTTATGAAACTTAAGAACTAAATACCGGGTTAAATTTCAAATCATTTTAAAATAACAGATAAATGTATATACTTACAGCTTATATATATATCCCATTATATTTAAAACAATTTAAAATTTATATTTGTTTATCAAAAATGAATCTGCAATAAAACTACTGCGGTGGCCTTCCCACTTCAAAACTCGAAAACGAATGTCGATGATGCGTGCACTCATCACCGAAATTATTTTCCAACGACAGGGAGGGGAGTAAAGAACTTATTTCTTTTCAAAGTTTCTTTAAAATAATTCTTTCAAACCCATTTTGAAATATTTATATCAGAAAATACTTCTAAATAATATTATTATTATATTCAAAATCATTCGAAAGGAATTTCAAAAACCCCGGAACTTAGATTCTAAAATTTCCAATTTATTTTCAGTTTATTTTTAATCTCATTTCAACTATTATTTATACATTTCAGTACCTAACAACCAATATATTGCAACCAAATACGTATATCATTTACAAAAATTTACAAAAATTTCAACTATTAAAATTTCTTTTCAAAGTTTCTTTAAAATAAATCTTTCATACGACCTAAAGGGGAAACGATCTAACGTCATACGACCTAACGGCCTAAGGTCATACGGCCTATCTATGTGAGCGACCTAAGGGTTTAAAGGCCACGCGACCTAACGCCTTAACTAGGCTGAGCGACCTAACGCTGCAAAGGGGATTTAAGGCGAGAAACGACCTATGACCTAAACCCCATACGACCTAACGTGAAACGACCTACTCCGAAGTGAAAATTCAAGGCAGTGCGACCTAGCGCGATAACACGCGAGCGACCTGAGGGTTAGGTCGCGAGCGACCTAACTTCGAACACAGAAAAATGGCCAGAACGACCTAAGTGCAGAAAATTCACCAAAACGGTAAAAATTGGAGTTTTTCGCCAATCCAATCCAAACCAAATGCCAATATGCATGCAAAAATGATAGGGAATCATTCCCAACAGTCCAATATAGTTATAGGCTAGAATTGTGAGATAAAAATCTCACCTTTGCACCAAATTTACGAAGAAAAGCTTGAAAGCAACGGAGAAGTAATCACAAGCTTGAATCCAATATCTTCTTCTTGAATTTGGAATTGAATGTTGGATTTGCAAGAGAATTTTGAGCTTGGAATATTAATTTCCCCTTCCACTCACCATTAATGCTAAAGCTTGGTTGTTAGGAAATTTATGAAGAGTGAGGAGAAGGAGAGAAGTGGGTTTGAGTTATAATGGCTAATCCAGCCCAAAGTCCAATGGGGGAAAAGTAAGTGAAATTCCAATAACTCCAAACCTATCAATGTTTATACTTAAAAAAATTGTAAACGGCATTTCAAACTCAATGGAAGTGGTCTCGAGTCCTAATTTGACCATTTGCAAAAAGTAGCTTTTTGGACCAATATCCGATTAACGACAAAATATTTAAATAAAATATTTAAATATAAAATCGATAAATATGCGGGTTGTTACATTATGCCACGTCAAGACCCTGAAACCCATCACCCCACAGTAAAACGCATGCTAGTATCGTTCGCAACCCAGTCAAAACGAGGCCGTTGACCACCAAACCCCCCCGTCCTAGTCCATTAGGGACCCAACCACCACCATAGTTCATCTCGCCTGACCGAGGCGCACCGCCTCCCCTTGGACCGATCGCCCATATCTCCACCGGCAACAATGCGAAAACCGAGAATCCAAAACCTAAAATGCAAATTCCGGTCACCATGGTTCGATTCACATCAAGCGACCACCACCATCTCGAAGCCCATGACGAGATCTACAATACCCAGTTTCAATTTCGTCGATTGACGTCAAAATCAAAAACGCCCAATTCGACTTTGACCGCAATTTCTGATCAATTCGGTCACTGTCTCGAAAAATGAACATCGGTGTAGGTTCGTATAAATGAGATCTTCGATATATTATTTTTTCAATTTTTTTTGAGGAGTTTGGATTTTTGACTTTGATTTGGGATTGGATCTGGAAATATAGAATTTTGTCTGGCATTGGAAATAAGGAGTTGAGAAGAAGATATACGTACAGACAAATGAGAAACAGAGGGCTAGGATTTATAACCGGGATATATAGGCAAACTGGAATAGAATTCGATTGGGTTGAATATACGTGCTAACGAGAAAGTGGCCCGAAAAGCCCGTTCTAACTCCGGAACGAAATTGGGTCAACCCATATATCAAAATAGGTGTTTTAAAATATTTTAAACACAATGGAAAAAGTCTTAAGTCCAAATTCCATCACATGAAGAAGTTATGCTAAAAATAATATTTTCAAATTGATTTCAATTGATTTCAATTTATCGATTTTAAGGCGTTTCGAGTCCGTACGATCAAACGACAGGTCCGATCGCTACGAAACTAAAAATCCTACAATAATTTACTGTTACGGATCCGATGAAACTAGTTTCATCGAAATCCAAGTCAGTAGCCAAAATGGCTATTTTTACACTTTTTAAATAAATTAATAATCAATTAAATAAAACCATTCTTAATTTCAATTCTATAATTTACAATTTCTTATCACTTTATATTTCTCAATCATTTACAATGATTTAAAAAAATTTATATGTCAATTTAGAGTCGATAAATTTATAAATTTCGCTGTTAGCCTTAATTCCTTTAACTGTAGAAATTATAAATTTAATTGCCAAAATTCTATCAAATTTACTTTTCATTATATTATTCAGTTCATTAGTAACGATTTGATGAAATTAACATCGGATTCATATTTTATTACATAAATATCTTCAATTTCATCTAAATTAATAGTTACGTAATATTTAAATATTTAGTTTCAATTGATTGCAATAAACCCAACTACCTTAATTTTACATTCAAATAAATAAATCCGGATTTCCATTCTTAATATTCAATAAACGTTATACTATAAACATATTTAACGTTTGTTTACGTTTCATTACACTGATACTTCCAATTTCACCTTTATTCATATTAACTACTTTATTTTCACTTATTGTGTAATAACTACTATAATTCAATTATATCCCATAAATTAAGATTTTGAATCCAATTAACTAATTTACCTTGGTTCCAAACTTTTTTTACATCAATTCCTACCCTATAAATAAATCTATGTTTCTATTTAATTTACATTTATTAAAATTCATTTCAAATTCAATTAACAATAGGTAACATACAATGAGCATTACCGTTACCCTTTAATCACATAAATAAGCTTTTATTTTACAAATCAATGTTGCCATTTTATTTTCATACTACAAATTTTTCATTCACACTTCCGTTACTATATTAATAATCATTAAAGTAATATTTATTTACCTTATTTGTAATAACCTTTTATCCCCAATATATTCTTTATAATACTTGTATGTTTATCTTTCACACAACTACTATTTAATTACATTTATTGAAATTTATTTCAAATTTTCTAACTACAATCAATCACAACCTTACCATTGTTGCAATTTGGTTGGGATTGCACTAAATTGGTTATTCATTAACTGCCATTAACATTTCTACCCAAATTTACATACAGATTACTATTAACTAACGTATTATTCCATTGGAAAATTATATGCCTACTTTCTATTATTATATTAATTTGAATTCCATTCCAGTTAATATTTTCTTATTGATAATTCACTAGTTCAACATTCCCATTGTTTCTTATACTAAACTTATAACTAAGCATGACAATTTACAATATTTCTATTAATTGTAATTTTATTTTAAATTGTTAACTTCTAATTATCTACATCTAATTTCCTTATGTCCAAACCGAAGACTAGTGCAACATTTTGCCCATTTTAATTTATTGTAATTTCATTCAGTTTATCAATAATTTGCTTTAATCATCATTGTTACGTTTTATTTTACCTATTTTTTCATTAACTAGTCACAAAATTTTATTACTCCAAATATTAAATCACAAAGTCTTATTCAGTTAACCATTTATATTATCGAAAACTTTTCGGGTTGTTACACTCTCCCCCACTCAAAACTTTTCGTCCCCGAAAAGGAAAAAGAAGGGAGAAGAAGAATTAAGAAATCAATTCCTCTTAGTTAAAACGTTAATTTTATAAATAGTTAAATTTACAAAATTAATTAATTTAAACAAAATATACCAATTTAAAACCAATAGATCTTTTTATACTCAATTTATTAAAGTTTGGAAAATATTTTCAAAATTTTCTAAGTCTAAAATTTACGGAAAATTTTGGCAGAGTCCCCTTTGTACGGGGAGGCTCGGGAGAAAATATAATATAAAATATACAATATATAAGATATATTTTCCAAAACAATATATATCCCAACATGGGAAATTAGTATAATATGCTATAAAACCGTAATCTGAAAACGTACCTATTTGTCGGGCAAATTACGCTTATTATTATGAAACCAAAAGCAGGAGCAATTGCTTCCATAACCTGCATTTCACTTATATAATCTAAAAAAGGTTAACAATTATATAAAATGAATTATTTAAAGTTGTTTTACCAATCAACAAACAAATCAATCTACAACCATTACTTAAAATCACCACAACCAATCATTCATTCATATCAGCAAAACAAATAGTTGTTCGGGTTCAAAACTTCAAATTGTACAACATGAAAAATAACTACTAAGTGCACCATTTACTCAATAGTCTCTGATGGTGCTCAATAGATTATTCATACATCCAGTCAATTTTAAAGTATCCTTACCCAAACAATCATAAAACAAAACAAACAACAAATCCAAACAATAGATCAATTTTTTTATTATTTATTCCTTTTCATTCATTATTTATTTTTGTTTTATTTTTTTTCTTTTTTTTCTTTCTATTTCTATTCATTACTTACTAATTCAATTTCATTTATCTATAAAATGCCAAATTCTATTTATTGCATTACATTATTTATTTATATTATTCATATTCAATCAAATTTCTTAGTAGGTAAATTTATTAACTTATGTTTATAGTCATTTTTTTTTCCAGTATTCATTTTTAATTCTTATTTTATTCAGAAGTAACTTCAACCTATTCACTTAAGTTTATAATTACTTAATTACAATACATTCTTTCCATTATATTCAATTAGTAGCATTTCAATTTATACTAAAGTTTATAGCACTACAACATTAATTCCTATTTATTAAAGAGATTCATTGAACACTCTCATTCATAAGTTCACTTGTACAACTTCCATTATATTTTCTTATTAAAAATTGTAACTTTTATTATTAGGTAAGTTATACATATGCTTTTTAAGAATGTAATTGAAAGTCATACAAGTTTTCTCATTTCTTTTAATTAATTCATTGTTCAATAATTTTACCTTTTGAGTTGTAAGTTACAATTTTCAACTTTTTTTATAACTTTGCATTAAATCCCTTATTTTATTAAAGGTACCAATTATTAATTAGTTATATTTCATTTTACTACATTTAATTGAAACTATTAATTAACTGAAAATTAAGAACCAAATACCGGGTTTACATTTCAAATCCTTTAAAAATGATAGATAAATGTATACTTTATATATATCCAATTAAAAATAAATAATTTAAAATTTTATATCTGGTTTGTCAAAAACAAATCTGAAGTAACTACTATAGTGGCATTCCCACTTTGAAACTCGAAAATGAATGTCGATGATGCGGCCGCCATCACCGAAATTATTTTCCAGCGACAGAGAGGGAAGTACAGAACTTATATTTTTCCAAAATCTTCTTTAAAACAAATCTTCCAAATTATATCAAAATATTTATATCAGAAAATACTTCTAAATAATATTGTTATTATTATATTCCGAAATTATTTGAAAGAAAGTTTCAAAGCCCCGGAACTTAATTTCTAAAATTTCTAATTTGATTTATTTTATTTTCAATCTCATTTTAACTATTATTTACAAATTTTCTTACCAAACAACCAATATGTTACAAACAAATAAAATCTTTATAAAATTTACTTTATATATATAGAAAATATAATAGACAAAATTATTTCATTTACCTATATTAAAACCAAATATTATGTCGGTCTGTCCTATTAAGTGTTTAGAAATCCGTATTGATGTCGTAGCGTCCCATGCACCAACCAGAATTTGTAAATACAAAATAGAACAGATCAACACAATATTAAAACCTTTTTATAACACTAACAAATACGCGCTCTCATATATAAACTCAACGACACCCATAGGGTATTACTACCCTATTAATAAAGAGTCTGACCCCACAAAGCTAAGGTTTATCGCTAAACCAATTCTCTGATACAGATGTAACGTCCCGCCTTTTCGCACGCTTTAAATCGACATACGTGCCAATTCAAACCATGCGGAAGGGCGGATTGTTATGGGGTAAATAAGAAAAACGAGAAAGAAATAAACAAAACAAAATCTCACAGCAGAAGGATAAAATATAATAATCAAATATACAGTTCTTAAAGCTGTTTATAAAATATTTAATTTTACTTATACAATATATATCACAGTTATACATACCATAGAATATCAATAGTGCAGTGGAATACAATAGTGTAGTGGAATAATATAGTAGATAATAGTAATATTAATCGTCGTCTTCTTCCTCCAGAGCTAAAATCTTCAAAGCCTGAAATGCTTAGACTGACCCGAGCGAATTGAAAAGACAAAATACTCGAGTCAGAACTAAAATATCTTATGTAAGTTCAATCACAGAAATAAATATGAGTGCAGTAACTCAAGAGATGCTCAGGATTTACATCTCCTAAGGATTCGTTAAACTATTTACTATGTAGTATATTTCGCTATTATAATAGTGTCTAATTGTAAAATAAACTTACTTTTAAATAGCATTAAGGGGTAACCCATATAGCCCTTAACATAAAATATATTCCCATAGTCTATACAGTACCGTAATCTCCTCCGTACCGGGCGTCGTCAGAGGGCACTCCATAGGTATGGTACAAAACCATAATCGTATAAGGTGCGCTAGGGTAGGTGACACGGCACAACTAGGCAATGCTAGGGTAGATATACCAATTATGCTTCCGGGTCGGTGGTAACGCGTAGCAGCTACTACCGCCCACCTCGAACAACACCCCTAAAATCAAAAATTAAAAGTGGCCAACAAAAAAAATCCAAAGTCAGGGTAGAATAGCGAAGGGATGTGTCCGATAAAAGGTGCTACCTTCTTAACCCGTCAATCGTTCCTGTTTTAGCCACCTTATGCCAACTCATGGGAGTTGGGTCCACATATTTACCTCCAAGGAAACGCCGCCACCATCCTACTTCATTCTGGAATCTCCACCGCATACACGGTTATTAAAGTGGTTTTCGGAGTTGGCAGAGAGTATGACAACTTTCGATCCCGCTCTCTTCAATAACCAATCGTTATTGTAACATCGTGGTTATTTCAAAATAATTTATAATTTAAGACCAGAATATAATATAGCTTTCAAAACCATATAAATACGATATCATTTTCGTTTTAAAAAACCAAATCATTTTGATATCATTTTTATTCCAAAATATCTCTTTTCCAAAAATCATAGCATTTTTAAATCTATATACCTTGAAACCCATAGCTTTGAAACAAAATTTCTAATACTTAAACGGTTTAAATATTTAATCACTTTATATAATCAGATAGCTTCTTTAATTTCACAAATAAACTCCAAATACCGATTTGAATTCCCAAATAAACCATTTCAAATTCAATATATTTCAAAGCTTCAATATTCAACCATTTTAAACTAATTCTTTGATAATTCCAAATATATCCAATGTTTACTTAATAATTTAATAAAATTTAAGTAGAACCTTTAACTTTAAACAACTGGTTATTCTTTCAATTTATTTAACTTGATAAATTCATTTATCTCAACTTTATATTCATTTAAATTACTTTAAACCAAATCAAGTTATAAGAATCATACCCTTTAAAAATCTCCATTTTTATTTAATTTCCAAATCAAATTTATTCAAGTACAATTCTTAAATAATTCAATTTAACCAATTTCATATTTATCTTCCAAATTTAATTTCATTTAAATCAATTAAAACTCTATATATATAATATCTAAAATAGGTACTAAACCATAGAATATAAAACAATCAAACTCCATTGTTAACTCATTTTTATTAATCAATTTTATACATAGCTTAAATTCAAGAATTTAACTATATATATATAAAATAACATTTATATGACATCAAAAATTGATATTTATTAAACTGTATATTTCTTTCCAAACCATAAAGAATCATTTCAAAATAAATAAATAAATAAATATATATATATACCCTGGTGCCTGTATATAATTTTCTATCCTATGGTCAAGTGATACAGATATTTATCATTTCAATCCGCAATTTAAAAAAATGCGGTTGTATATCATTTCAAACCACAATCCTGAATGAAATGAAAATGCATAATAACTTGCAGTTTATAACAATATAAAATACAACATTCATTCATCCAATATCAACCCTCAACCATTTATCACAGTCATCATCCAATTAATCAATAGCATCAATATATAACGGAAAATAAACAACAGGTATTAAATAGCAATTTAATTCAATAATAAATTAAATAACTATTTAACTGGTAGTTTATATGAAATGAATAATTAATTAACAACTTTAATTGGCTGTTTAAATGCAACGAATAAATTAAATAGCAATTTAATTTAAATAAATGAAATTAACGGAGATGACGATTAAAAATAGGCCAAACAAGCATAAATAAATTTTAAATCACATCGTACATCAATTTAACAAACATAAGAAATTTTAGATGTTGTGAGTGGGTTAAAACACTCACCTTTTGAATTTAAATTGAATTTAAATCCAATTTAAACTCAAAAATTTCATAGTCTTAGAATCCGTCCACACCAGCGTCAAAGTGTTCGAAAATTTTATTACGATCCTAACAAAAAAAATCGCGTGTGAAACGGAGTTTGTATGCGAGAGTTATAGCGATTTAATTGCTTGAAAAAAATTTAAATTTTACAATAAAAATAAACTTGCCTCTATTATGCCATGTCACGACCCTGAAACCCATCACCGCACAGCAAAACACACGCTAGTATCGTTCGCAACCCAGTCAACAAGAGGCCGTTGACCACCAAACCCCTCCGCCCTAGTCCACTAGGGCCCCAACCCCCACCATAGTTCATCTCGCCTGACCGAGGCGCACCGCCTCCCCTTGGACCGATCACCCATATCTCCACCGGCCACCATGCGAAAACCGAGAATCCAAACCCTAAAATGTGAACTTCGGTCGCCATGGTTCGATTCACGTCAAGCGACCACTACCATCTCGAAGCCCATGACGAGATCTACAATACCCAGTTTCAATTTCGTCGATTGACGTGGAAATCAAAAACGCCCAATTCGACTTTGACCGCGATTTCTGATTAATCCGGTCACAGTCTCGAAAAACAAACATCATATGTAGGTTCGTATCAATGAGATCTTCGATATATAATTTTTTCAATTTTTTCTAAGGAGTTTGGATTTTTGACTTTGATTTTGATTTGGGATTGGATCTGGAAATATAGAATTTTGTCTGCCATTGGAAATGAGGAGTTGAGAAGAAGATATACGTACAGACAAATGAGAAATAGAGGGCTAGCTTTTATAATGGAGATATGTATAGGCAAACTGGGATAAAATTGGATTGGGTTGAATAAACGTTGTGACGCCCCACCTCTATACCCACGCTAGCCAAGAACACTACGGTGTAGTGCTGTCAACTAGCACGGAGAATAAGGCTGTTGAGGAGCGGCCATCAATAGTTGGCCTTACACTAGTATTGGTTATCTCGATAGGAGTGATATATATATTCTTTCATTTTTCATCTCTGGTTTATTTTCTCCCATCGAAATACCCCAATTCCAGTATAAAACGAACTACGATGGTTCATAATAGTTTAGAACATTAAATATAAAATAATAACACAGATAAAACAGAAATTCTCATATATACAATAACTGATGTCAGTTACAATACATTTGACACGGTACATGTGATACAACTACAACAGTCGACTCAGGAAGTTACATATACAAGTACATTAACGTATATAATATACATGAATACATATCTTCCTATACAATAATATAGACTACTACAAAAGACGACTACTTCAAAAGATATGAAAGAACTTCATAGCTCTAGCAGCAACCCAAAGCAGAATATCTACAACCTGTAAATACTCGGTCTGACCCGAGCGTTAATTGCAAACACAAAAACACTCGAGTCAGGATTAATCTTAACTCAAGTAAATAAATTTGCAATGAACTGAAAAAAATGGATCACATGAATCAATTCAAAATCTATTATGGATTTTCATTATTAACAACTTCAAATTTTTAATTTCTGTCAATCCCGAATGGCTGCAGTACACACGTATACTTTGCACACATGTGCACTGCCTCGCCAACACTCGTGCGAGCGCAAATCAGACAAATCACTGCAAACTCGACTCAACTCAATGAAATCCAAACTGTAAGTCCAAAACAGATGCACAATGCACTAAGCATTGAATTAGTGCACAAATGAAAACACATCAGAGACGACACAGTAGCAAACAAACATGCAGCAGCAAGTGCAACACGGATCGTGTACAGGGCAGTGAACAAGTACAGTGAAACAAATGCAGCCGACACAGTAGCTCAAAGGCAGAGCATATGCAAATTAAGATCACAAATGTACATAAGAGAAAACATCAACAATGACCAATGTGCACAGGTCAGAAACCACAAATGGTCATGTGTCACAAAAGTTCAAGTGACAAAATGCAAAGAGCAAACATGCAATTCATTCAAACACTTCAATTTTTAAACCTATATTTAAAACTGAAGTTTAATCTCCACCTTCAATTTAAATTTTACTCTTACATATAAAACAGAAACAGTTTCTGTTTTATTAAGAAAAATCAACTTTAAAATTCCCTGAATTTAAACCATTTCAAAAGACAACAGAATTCAAACTTATTTGAATTCAACTTAAATTCAGTTTCAAAACTCCAAGTTTACAATGTAGTTTGTAATTTATATCAAATTTTAAAACTGGAAACAGTTTAAACAAAACTGCAAAAGCTTCAGGTAATAAACCTGTAACACAGAATAGGTGATCAGGTACCTGCAAATTCCAAGTGGTCAACAATGACCAAGGAAAAATGAAACAAGGTGCAAACTGGAAGACATGAACCAGCATAAGCAAATGGATGCACAGGGGTGCAACAGGGGGGAAAAAAAATGCCCAGGAATGCCTCAGAATGGTATAAGAGCAACAGAGATGGGAAGGAGTATATAGATATAAAGACTGAAACAACATCAACAACCCAAAATGCAGACCAACCAGAAGTACAAGTGCATGGAGCAAATGATACAAGCTACATGAAAGCAACAATGTTTCCAGAAAAGCAAAACACATGCATTTCATTCATTTAATTCAGGCCATCAAATTCATTCAGGAATTCAAGTACACAAGATTTGATTGCATCTGTTCTTTAACAGTTTAAAAAAAAAATATAAATTCCAAGTTTACATTTCTGTTCTTACCAGTTTAAATAAAATAAAACATGAAATAGCATTTGTTCTTAACAGTTTAAACTTAAATCAATAGCATCTGCTCCTAACAGTTTAAAACTTTCAAGCAAATCGAGCAAGAGACCGCAAATAGCCCCAAATAGTTCAGATTCAAGTAACCGAGCCAATGATAACAAATAACCCCCAAATCATAGCATGCAACCAAGATTCAAATTCAAACAAATTTAAATACTTGCATTAAAATAAATCGTGAGCCAAAAGACTCACCTTTCACCGAATCAAAATGGAGCGCACGCGAGTCGAAACAAAAATGAAGCCGAAGCCCTAATTTCCTGAAGGTGCCGCGAGCGAGTTGAAGCTGAAGCAAGGGAAAGTCGAGCAAATTGAAGTTGTCGCTTTCGATTTTGAAAAGCCCTAACTTGAAACGAAGACGAAGAGGAACGCGGCCGCCATTTTTCACAAGCAAAAGAAAAGGGGACGGGCCGAAGGAATGAAAAGTGAAAATAAAAAGAGGAAAGGGGAACGGGTTTCCTTTATTTTTTTGCAAATTATTTTCCACGCTTCAAACATTTAAATGTGGGCCGAGAATTTATTTTAAAGCCCGATAAAATTTTACTTAAAATTTGTAAAAGAATTTTAAATCCAAATTTAAAAACTTCAATTGGAAATTTGTGTCAATATTAATCGTTTAAATTGTCGATTATAATTCGACACGAATATCGGGTTGTTACAGACTCCCCTCCTTAAAGAAATTGCGTCCTCGCAATCTTAAGGAATATATGGACAAAAGGTAACAACCAAAAGAGCATATCATCACAAGATGAAGAAATTCGAAATATGAAGTTCACCATAAAGAGCATGAAGGAGCAAGCAGAACGTGTTTGCTCAAAGTCAAATCTAGTGAAACTTCAATTTCTTCAATAATACCGGGCTCAAGAATAAAGATCGGAAATCCCAAAGGCATTTCCGTAATTGGAAGACGTGGAAAACGTCATGAATAGCAGAAAATTGAGCCGGTACACTGGCGTAGTACAATATAAACGCCAAAGAAATCTTTTAATTTCATAAAGGAAATTCACAAATTATCAACAAAATCTAATTATCAATAGATAATTCAGAGATCTCAAATCACAAATATTCGATTATCAAAAACGATAATCAAATCAACAAGTATTCGATTATCAAAATCGAAAATCAATCTTAAATCACAAATATTTAATTATCACAAACGACAATTAAATCTCAAATATCTAATTATCAATAGATAATTAGAAACAATAAATATCTGATTATCAAAAACGATAAATCAGAAATCACGAATCAACGATTATTTAATTATCACAATTGATAATCAAATCACAAATATCTAATTATCACAAACGATAATTAGATCTCAAATATCTGATTATCACAAGCGATAATCAGAAACAATAAATATCTGATTATCAAAAACGATAAATCAGAAATCATAAACATCCAATTATCAAAACCATAATCAGAAATTACCACAACGGTAATCAAATTTCAAATTACAAATTTTTCAATTAACGAGTCCGAAATTAACCGAAATAGCAAACGCACATGACTCATAACCACGAGTTTTACTAATCGTTTAATTCACTTCATCGTTTCCTTGAAAGTGTTAAATTGTGTATTTTAAATAAATAACATTTTACGTTCTCAAACGGACAAGTCCGGAATTAAGCGAATCAGTAAAAGAAAGGGGTCATAGTCCTCGATTTTTCTGAAACGTTTACATCGCTTCCACATTCTTTTGAAAGCGAAAAGTGTAAAAATTTTGAAAATCATTTTATTTATAAAATTACAATTTACATTCTCAAACGAACAAGTCCGGAATTAAGCGAATTAGCAAAAGAAAGGGATCATAGTCCTCGATTTTACTGAAACGTTTAATTCGCTTCCTCATTCTTTTGAAAGCGCAAATCGTAAAAATTTTGAAAACAATTTTGATTTATATTTTGAAACAATTTTTAAAATATGTGATTAAAACAACGACATCAGAAGCAACTTCGATAAGTGGATTTTCATTCATCCAAAGAGTCACAAGAATCTTCTCAAAGATAGAAAGGGGTATCATACCCTAAACTTGTATTCATAACAAGTCAATAACACACGAATTCACCAATGCACAAGAATTGATAAAACTTATCAATAGAAATCACGAAAATTGGTGAAGCACAAATTCTAGAAATCCTCACAAGAAATCCAGAAAACACAAGCTAAGAGTATGAGAACTCGAACGCGAGTATGAAAACTCGAACCGGAGTATGAAAACTCGAACGCGAGTATGAAAACTCGAACCGGAGTATGAAAACTCGAACGGAGTATGAAAACTCGACCGGAGTATGAAAACTCGAACGGAGTATGAAAACTCGAACGGAGTATGAAAACTCGAACGGAGTATGAAAACTCGAACGGAGTATGAAAACTCGAACGGAGTATGAAAACTCGAACGGAGTATGAAAACTCGAACGGAGTATGAAAACTCGAACAGAGTATGAAAACTCAAACGGAGTATGAAAACTCGAACGGAGTATGAAAACTCGAACAGAGTATGAAAACTCAAACGGAGTATGAAAACTCGAACAGAGTATGAAAACTCAAACGGAGTATGAAAACTCGAACAGAGTATGAAAACTCAAAGGAGAGTATGGAAACTCACCAACACGCGAGCATGAAAATTCATCAACACATGTAACGCATAACGAGAACGGGAGCACGAAAACTCACCTACATGCGAGCATGAAAACTCACCAACACGTGCAATGCAAAGCGAGAACGGGAGCACAGAATCTCACCTACACGTGAGCATGAAAATCACCAACACGGGCAACGCAAAGCGAGAACGGGAGCACGGAATCTCACCTACACGCGAGCATGAAAAATCATCAACACGTGCAACGCAAAGCGAGAACGGGAGCACGGAATCTCACCTACCCGCGAGCATGAAAAATCATCAACACGTGCAACGCAAAGCGAGAACGGGAGCACGGAATCTCACCTACACGTGAGCATGAAAATCACCAACACGGGCAACGCAAAGCGAGAACGGGAGCACGGAATCTCACCTACACGCGAGCATGAAAAATCATCAACACGTGCAACGCAAAGCGAGAATGGGAGCACGGAATATCACCTACCCGCGAGCATGAAAAATCATCAACACGTGCAACGCATAACGAGACGCTATCTCATGGTTGCAAGCCATTAATTTTGACACACGAATGGCCCGAAGACCGTGGGGCGCTACCCCACATGTGTGAGTCGAAATCACACAGATTGAGGTCCAGACTAACCAAAAAATCAAAAGAGGTATGTGTGAGTGGAATCACACAAGTGGTGTCTAGTCTAACCTCACAATCAAAAGAAAAGTATGTGTGAATGAAATCACACAAGTGGTGTCTAGACAATCCTCAAAGCCCAAGAGATACGTGTGAGACGAAATCACACCGATGAGGCCTAGTCTAACCGTAAAAATGATCGTCATGATCAACGAGAAGTGTCAATTACACTAAGTCAGTAAATGTAAAAGTTTAGCATCATGTCCCATAACCACTTACTTAACTTAAATATTTACGAACAAACTGTAAATCTTCACTAATAAAATTTGTCACTAGAGGTTCAATCGAACAAGTCCAACAATTAACCGACGAAGTAAACGCAAGTGTTTCATACCACTTGTTTTACTAAGCCGTTTAATTAGATTTCTCATACGAGTGAAATAAAGATTTGTATATACTAATAGATTGAAAAACAGTTTCAAAAACGAGTTTGGTATTGAAAATAGAGTTGAAAACATTTTGATAAAAGAGTTTTTGATATTTACTACTAGTATTGAAACCTTTATATTTTTAAAGTGACAAATCACAAAAATGATTGTAGAAACAATCAATCACAAGAATTCACATACGAAGACGTGAATAGAATCCAAAGAAATCGATACCGAATTCATCGAAAGGTATGTTCACAAAAATCCCGAAGAAAAGGTCATCAAAGTTGCTAATAAATGATAGCAACAAATCGGGAAATAATCAAGAATCGATTAAATTCGAAAACCAAATCAATTCACTAAGATTCACATTCGAAGACGTGAATAAAATACAAAGAATTTCGATTCCAAATCCATCAAAGTAGGAATACCCAAAATTCCTGAAATAGAAGTTATCAAAGTCGACAAAGGTGATAACAACTAACCGGAAAAGAAGAACCGATCAACAATTGAAAAAACAAAGCAGAACGAGTATAAATGCTTGAATGACTTTAGCAAAAGTAAAAGTCAAGTCAACGTCGATATCGACAAGGCAAAGACCAAGACAATTTCTTTTATACCAAAGAAATTTTAAAACTATCAGAGAGAGGCACATGAAAACCAACAAACCATGGATAAACAGACAGAGTCGACAATTGGAATGCAATTTGTCTCAAAGATTGATACCCAAAACCCAATTGTATGGAAACTGCATTAAGAACACGAATCAGAGATAAGAATGCATATATATAGCAGTTCGAATAAACAATGCGAGTTCAAATCGAAGTGGGTACTAGTTGCAGCAATATGCAACTTGGTAGAGCATATATACACTGATACTTAGAAGTGTAAACTCAAGTGAGCAAGTGCGATAGAGAATAGCAGCAATGCTCACGAATAAGCGTTAGGAATTCATTCCTAACAATCAAAGATGATCTTAAGACAAAGATGTGAAATAAAACATCGACAAATAGTTGTAACACATGTACTATCTAAGTTATGTTTTATATTTGTTCTAAACCCCAGGCTCTGATACCAAGCTGTGACGCCCCACCTCTATACCCACGCTAGCCAAGAACACTACGGTGTAGTGCTGTCAACTAGCACGGAGAATAAGGCTGTTGAGGAGCGGCCATCAATAGTTAGCCTTACACTAGTATTGGTTATCTCGATAGGAGTGATATATATATTCTTTCATTTTTCATCTCTGGTTTATTTTCTCCCATCGAAATACCCCAATTCCAGTATAAAACGAACTACGATGGTTCATAATAGTTTAGAACATTAAATATAAAATAATAACACAGATAAAACAGAAATTCTCATATATACAATAACTGATGTCAGTTACAATACATTTGACACGGTACATGTGATACAACTACAACAGTCGACTCAGGAAGTTACATATACAAGTACGTTAACGTATATAATATACATGAATACATATCTTCCTATACAATAATATAGACTACTACAAAAGACGACTACTTCAAAAGATATGAAAGAACTTCATAGCTCTAGCAGCAACCCAAAGCAGAATATCTACAACCTGTAAATACTCGGTCTGACCCGAGCGTTAATTGCAAACACAAAAACACTCGAGTCAGGATTAATCTTAACTCAAGTAAATAAATTTGCAATGAACTGAAAAAAATGGATCACATGAATCAATTCAAAATCTATTATGGATTTTCATTATTAACAACTTCAAATTTTTAATTTCTGTCAATCCCGAATGGCTGCAGTACACACGTATACTTTGCACACATGTGCACTGCCTCGCCAACACTCGTGCGAGCGCAAATCAGACAAATCACTGCAAACTCGACTCAACTCAATGAAATCCAAACTGTAAGTCCAAAACAGATGCACAATGCACTAAGCATTGAATTAGTGCACAAATGAAAACACATCAGAGACGACACAGTAGCAAACAAACATGCAGCAGCAAGTGCAACACGGATCGTGTACAGGGCAGTGAACAAGTACAGTGAAACAAATGCAGCCGACACAGTAGCTCAAAGGCAGAGCATATGCAAATTAAGATCACAAATGTACATAAGAGAAAACATCAACAATGACCAATGTGCACAGGTCAGAAACCACAAATGGTCATGTGTCACAAAAGTTCAAGTGACAAAATGCAAAGAGCAAACATGCAATTCATTCAAACACTTCAATTTTTAAACCTATATTTAAAACTGAAGTTTAATCTCCACCTTCAATTTAAATTTTACTCTTACATATAAAACAGAAACAGTTTCTGTTTTATTAAGAAAAATCAACTTTAAAATTCCCTGAATTTAAACCATTTCAAAAGACAACAGAATTCAAACTTATTTGAATTCAACTTAAATTCAGTTTCAAAACTCCAAGTTTACAATGTAGTTTGTAATTTATATCAAATTTTAAAACTGGAAACAGTTTAAACAAAACTGCAAAAGCTTCAGGTAATAAACCTGTAACACAGAATAGGTGATCAGGTACCTGCAAATTCCAAGTGGTCAACAATGACCAAGGAAAAATGAAACAAGGTGCAAACTGGAAGACATGAACCAGCATAAGCAAATGGATGCACAGGGGTGCAACAGGGGGGAAAAAAAAAGCCCACGAATGCCTCAGAATGGTATAAGAGCAACAGAGATGGGAAGGAGTATATAGATATAAAGACTGAAACAACATCAACAACCCAAAATGCAGACCAACCAGAAGTACAAGTGCATGGAGCAAATGATACAAGCTACATGAAAGCAACAATGTTTCCAGAAAAGCAAAACACATGCATTTCATTCATTTAATTCAGGCCATCAAATTCATTCAGGAATTCAAGTACACAAGATTTGATTGCATCTGTTCTTTAACAGTTTAAAAAAAAAATATAAATTCCAAGTTTACATTTCTGTTCTTACCAGTTTAAATAAAATAAAACATGAAATAGCATTTGTTCTTAACAGTTTAAACTTAAATCAATAGCATCTGCTCCTAACAGTTTAAAACTTTCAAGCAAATCGAGCAAGAGACCGCAAATAGCCCCAAATAGTTCAGATTCAAGTAACCGAGCCAATGATAACAAATAACCCCCAAATCATAGCATGCAACCAAGATTCAAATTCAAACAAATTTAAATACTTGCATTAAAATAAATCGTGAGCCAAAAGACTCACCTTTCACCGAATCAAAATGGAGCGCACGCGAGTCGAAACAAAAATGAAGCCGAAGCCCTAATTTCCTGAAGGTGCCGCGAGCGAGTTGAAGCTGAAGCAAGGGAAAGTCGAGCAAATTGAAGTTGTCGCTTTCGATTTTGAAAAGCCCTAACTTGAAACGAAGACGAAGAGGAACGCGGCCGCCATTTTTCACAAGCAAAAGAAAAGGGGACGGGCCGAAGGAATGAAAAGTGAAAATAAAAAGGGGAAAGGGGAACGGGTTTCCTTTATTTTTTTGTAAATTATTTTCCACGCTTCAAACATTTAAATGTGGGCCGAGAATTTATTTTAAAGCCCGATAAAATTTTACTTAAAATTTGTAAAAGAATTTTAAATCCAAATTTAGAAACTTCAATTGGAAATTTGTGTCAATATTAATCGTTTAAATTGTCGATTATAATTCGACACGAATATCGGGTTGTTACAAACGTGCTAACGACAAAGTGGCCCGAAAAGCCCGTTCTGAGTCTGGAATGAAATTGGGTCAACCCAAATATAAAAATAGGTGTTTTAAAATATTTTATACACAATGGAAAAGGTTTCAAGTCCAAATTCCATCGTATGAAGAAGTTATGCTAAAAACAATATTTTCAAATTGATTTCCACCGATTTAAATTATCGATTTTAAGGCGTTTCGAGTCCGTACGGTCAAACGACAGGTCCGATCGCTACGAAACTTGAAATCCGACAATAATTCACCGTTACGGATTCATGAAGCTAGTTTCGTCGAAATCCGATTCAGTGGCCAAAATGGCTATTTTTACACTTTTTGAATAAATTAATAATTAATTAAATAAAACCCATTCTTAATGTCAATTCTATAATTTACATTTTTTTATCACTTTATATTTCTCAATCATTTACAATGAATTTAAACAAATTTATATGTCAATTTAGAGTTGATAAATTTATAAATTTCAGTGTTAGCCTTAATTCCTTTAACTTCAGAAATTATAAATATAATTTCCAAAATTTCTATCAAATTTACTTTTCATTGTATTATTCAGTTCATTAGTAACGATTTGATGAAATGAACATCGAATTCATACTTTATTACATAAATATCTTCAATTTCATCAAAATTAATATTTACGTAATATTTAAATATTTAATTTCAATTGATTGCAATAAAACCAATCACCTTAAGTTTACATTCAAATAAATAAATTCGGATTTCCATTCTTATTATTCAACAAACATTATATTATAAACATATTTAACGTTTGTTTACGTTCATTACACTGATACTTCCAATTTCACCTTTATTCATATCAACTACTTTCTTTCCACTTATTGTGTAATAACTACTATAATTCAATTAAGATTTTAAATCCAATTAACTAATTTACCTTGGTTCTAAACTTTCTTTACATCAATTCGTACCCTATAAATAAATCTATGTTTCTATTTAATTTACATTTATTAAAATTCATTTCAAATTCAATTAACAATAGTTAACATATAATGAGCGTTAGCGTTACGCTTTAATCACATAAATAAGCTTTTATTTTACAAATCAATGTTCCCATTTTATTTTCATACTACAAATTTTTCATTCACACTTCCGTTACTATATTAATAATCATTGAAGTAATATTTATTTACCTTATTTGTAATAACCTTTTATCCCTTATATATTCTTTATAATACTTGTATGTTTATCTTTCACACAACTACTATTTAATTACATTTATTGAAATTTATTTCAAATTTTCTAACTACAATCAATTACAACCTTACCATTGTTGCGATTGGTTGGGATTGCACTAAATTGGTTATTCATTAACCGCCATTAACATTTCTACCCAAATTTACATACAGATTACTATTAATTAACGTATTATTCCATTGGAAAATTAAATGCCTACTTTTTATTTACTTATAATTTAATTTTATATCCAAATGCACAATTTGCACTTTCTTTTATTATATTAATTTGAATACCATTCTAGTTAATATTTTTTTATTAATAATTCACTAATTCAACATTCCCATTTGTTTCTTATATTAAACTTATAACCAAGTACGACAATTAACACTATTTCTATTAATTGCAATTTTATTTTAAATTGTTAACTTCTAATTATCTACATCTAACTTCCTTATGTCCAAACCAAAGACTAGTGTAACATTTTGCCCATTTCAATTTATTGTAATTTCATTCAGTTTATCAATAATTAGCTTTAATCATCATTGTTACGTTTTATTTTACCTATTTTTTCATTAACAAGTCACAAAATCTTATAACTCTAAATATTAAATCACAAAGTCTTATTCAGTTAACCATTTATATTATCGAAATTTTTTCGGGTTGTTACATATCATTTCAATCCGCAATTTAAAATAAAAATGCGGTTGTATATCGTTTCAAACCGCAATCCCGAATCAATAAAATTATTGGTAACAACTTGCAGTTTACAACAATATAAATAAAACATCCATTCATCCAATATCAATCATCAAACATTATCACAATCATCATCCAATTCAACCAATCAATATCAATATATAACTGATAATATTTAACAGGTAATTAACTGACAGTTATATTCAATAATAAATTAAATAACGATTTAATTTAAATAAATGCAATTAACTGAGATGATGATTAAAATATACTAAACGGTCATAAATAAATTCATAATCACAACATAAATTAAATTTAATGAACATACGAAATTTTAGAGTCGTGAGTGGATTAAACACTCACATTTTGAATTTAAGTTGAATTTAAATCCAATTTAAACCCAAAAATTGAACAGTCTCAAAATTCGTCCAAACCAGAGCCAAAATGTCCGGAATTCCAATACGAACATAGCGGAGAGAACCGCACCTAAATCAGACCTCGTTTGCACAAGTTATGATAATTAGAATGGTTCAAAAATTAAATTTAAAATAAACAAATAAAAAAATCAAAGCATATTACCGAAGCCACGTCACGCGTCTCTTCTAGGATTCTTTTCTCCAAACCTAGCCCTAAAATTGCATACGCATGAACCGGAACAGCCACGATCGCCATCGCATGTCGCCAACACCACCGCGCCGACAGCCCCCTTGAGAATGCGCCCACTCGCGGTCCCATTATCGCCACACGACTGAGTCACATCACCAAATCTGGCCGCGAAAATTTGCAGCCGCCTCTGGTTATCTCGAACCCTAATCGAATTTTTGATGCAAATCCATCCATCGATTCACCATACAAACCACTCAGATCGACTCCCCTCAGACCCCTCTACAAAACCCACAATTCAATTTGACGATCAGACCAGTTTGATCGCTGCACGATGAACGGCCATGGATTGATTCACGAACTCTGGACAAACAATGAACTGAATCGAAAAACAAACACCACCAGTAGATTACGCTCGTCAAGAGCTTCAAATCCATATAAAATTTGATATTATTTGGAGAGTGTGAATTTTTGGCTTTAGATTTCATTTGGATTTGTATTTGGAAATTAGGGTTTGCAGCTATTGAAAAGAGAAGCTAAGAAGGAATTGTACGTACAAACAAATGAGAAACAGAGCAGGCTAGGGTTTATAATAGGGTACATATAGGCAAGGTTGAAATAGAATAGATGGACCCGATTTATAAACGCGCTGAACGATAAATGGCCCGAAAAGCCCGTTCTGCCTCCGGAACGAAATTGGGTCAACCCATATATCAAAATAGATGTCTAAAAATATTTTAAACGCAATGGAAAAGGTTTCAAGTCAAAATTCCATCGTGTGAAGAAGTTATGCTAAAATCAATATTTTTCAAATTGATTTCAAGGCTTTTCGAGTTCGTACAATCAAACGACAAGTCTGATCGCTACGAAACTTGAAATCCTACAATAGTTCACCGTTATGGATCCGACGAACCTAGTTTCGTTGAAATCCGAGTCAGTGGCAAAAATGGCTATTTTTACATTAATAGAATAAATTTATAATTAATTAATTAAAGCAAATCTTAAATTTCAATTCTAAAATTGACAAATTTTGCCCCTTTCAATTTTCTTAATCATTTACACTAATCTAAACAAATTTATATGTTAATTTAGAGTTGATAGATCTATCCATTTCAGCGTCATATTTCAATTTCGTTAACTTTAGAAATTATAAATTAAATTTCCAAAAATCAAAGAAATTAGCCTTCCATTTACTTTTAATACATTCTTCTTATGGTATAATTATTTTGATTCATAACAATTACCTTAATGTTTCCCAAATTCCTCTTAGTTCTAATCATCGTAGTTTTAAATTCCATTTGCTACGAAAATTCCATTTTTTTCATATATATTAAATTTCAATAAATTGGTCAGTTTCCATTCCATTCCCTTTTATTAAGTTCATTACTACTCTATAACCTAGTTAACCCTTTATTACTTTTACTATACTCAAATTTGACAACTCCTAAACATCTTATTCCATTTCCCATTAATGTAACATTTATTTATTTTATTAATATTTATTTCGAATTCTGATTCCATCAACTAATTAAACAGGTAACATATAATATATGTTTACAAGCCAAATATTACACCAACTGCCATATTATGAATGGAGTTAACATTAATTTCAAATACTATCTTAATTTGCATTAAGATAACATTTAATTACCTTTAATGAAATTTATTTCCCAACTTATTTAATGTAATCAATTATGACCTTTACAATTTTAATAATCTCATTGATAGTAAATTGTCATTCCAATAAATCCATTCATTTAATTTTCTTATTATGGATCAATTATAAACTTAACAACTTAAAGGTGATGTCAACACGGGTACTTATCTATTACACTATTATACGCCATTTACATCTTATAGTTGTATAAATGCTACATCAAAATCTATTCAAATTTCCAACTCCTTTGTTGTTAACTATCCTATTTCCATTTATTATATCCTTCCCAAATATGTACATTAATTACAGTTAAATATTCTCAATAAATTTATTTACTTGGTTTCATGCTTTTTTATTACACAATTTACTACCTTATATTAAGTTTACTTTTCTATTTAATTTACATTCACCCTTCCGTTATTATATTAATTACCATTAAAGTAACATTTATTATCAGCAACAAACATATGATTACTTATCTACATTGTTTGTATAAATTTTCAATTTATTACGTATTACTTCATTGGTTAATATAACTTTGAATTCATTCAATCACCACTAATTATGTCAATTACTTTAATTGCTTGCAAATTAAATTTTTATGAACTAAAGAAATAGGTAACTTATACAATTGTAATCATTAAAAATTTAATTAACTTTATATTTATTACTTTCAAAGAAATAATAAGATTACTTATAGAACATTGACTTTTATTCAATTACCATTTATTGAAATTTAAATTCATTAATTAATTGAATGCATTCATTTATTTCCGTATATCCAATTTGTAGCTAAGTATAACACCTACACTATTTCCACTGATTTGAATTAAATTCCCATATATATATTATGCCTATTATTATGCTATAAACTGGTTACTATTGTTTGTCTTTCATTTACTTGCCATGTTCTTATTCCCATTATTGTAACATTTATTTATATTCATTTATTTAACTTAAATTCCAATTCAATCATTATTAATTATGTGCAAATTCCTTTATTTATACAACACTTACATTTATTTACCTATTGTCAATTTAATTCCCAAGTGCAACAATATACACTATTTCATTTTATTTATTTTTTCCCTATTCAATTGTCAAAAATTAGTTTTTAATAACCATTGCTACAATTCATTCTAAAATTTACTTCATTATAAATCATAATTTTTTTTTTTATTTCTTTCTAAAATTTAGTTACAAAATTCTTATAATTCAACAAATTTAATTATCGAAATTTACGGGTCATTACACTCTCCCCCACTCAAAACTTTTCGTCCCCGAAAAGGAAAAAGAGCGAAAAGAAGAATTAAGAAGTCAATATATCTGATTTAAAATATTAAATTTATAAACAAACAAATTTATAAAATAAAATAATTTAAAGAAAATATACCAATTTATAACCATTAAATCTTTTATACTCAAATTAATAAAGTTTGGAAACATTTTCAAAAAATATATTCTAAGTCCAAAATTTACGGAAAATTTCGGCAGAGTCTCCTTTGTACGGAGAGGCTCGGGAGAAATATGATATCAAATAAAACAATATACAACATATACTTTTCAAAATAATATATCCCAAAACGGGAAAACAATATAATAGCGCTATAAAATAGTAATCCGAGAACGTACCTATTTGTCGGGTAATTTATTCTTATTTTATGGAACCAAAAGCAGTAGCAATTGCTTCCATAACCTGTATTTCACTTATATAATCCAAAAAGGTTAATAATTATATAAAATGAAATGTTAAAGTTGTTTCACCTATAAACATACAAATCAATACATATAACAATCACTAGGACCAGGATAACCATCACATAAAATCAACACAAATCAATCATCCATTCATATCAAACGGAACAAATAGTTGTTCGGGTTCATAACTTCAAATTGTACAGAATGAAAAATAAACTGCTAAGCGCACCATTTACTCAACAGTCTCTGATGAAGCTAAATAGGTTATTCATACATCCAGGCAATTTTAAAGTGTCCTTACCCAAACTACCATAAACCAAAACAAATAACGACAATTTCAACAACAGATTTAGTTTATCCTTATTAATTCCATTCATACATTTGTTGTTTTATTTCTCTTTTTATTCATATAGCGGTTTATCTTTTTAATTTTCATTTACGTCTTATAAATTTATTTAGAAATAACTTCAACTTATTTACTTAAGTTTAAATTTTTTTGCTTACAATATGTAATGTCCCATGAATTTTTAATAATTAAAATTGTTAAATTGATAAAATGTTGGTAATTTAATATGAAGAAATTATTTAATAAATGTTATTTATTTAATTTAGATAATTTTGTTATTTAAAATATAAATTTAGGCGTCTATTAGAATTTCACACATGAATTAATAGAATATTTTTCGAAAATGTGAATTTTGTCAATATGGTCAAACTTGGACTTTTAAATTCAAAAATTTAAAAGTTCAATTTATTTTAATTTTTATCTTTTATTTTGAAAGTAAATAAAATTTTAAGAATACCACTTTTCGTTTGTTGAAATCTGATTTATAATGTGCAAGTTATGCCTTTTTGACTATTGTGTGTAATTTGTTGTATTTAACAAAATTGTTTACTTTAAATTATATAAATAATATTTTATTTAGTCATGTAATGTTCTAATTTATGTTTTTAGGGGAAAAATAACTTGTTTAATATATATATATATATTTTGGTTTTAAAACGTATTTTTTAGTATAATTGAATTTTTCAGTGTCGGATGTATTATGTTTACAATTTCTAATTTCCAACTTCAGTTAATTTAAGAAATTCATTATTTATTTCATATTTTCTTAAGAACTTATTTTGTTCTTTTATTTTAAACTTTGGGTTTTATTTTAAAACAAAAAGTTGGATTTTTAATCACCCAAATGTTATAAATATAAACAAATGTCAATAATTCCTATTTTGGTTAAAGTCTAACATTAATTGAAGTTTTGAATTTTTAATCCTAACTTCCTAATCTTTTATAATAACTGAATATATTCGTAACAACGTTTTATTTCATTTTTTGTACTTTAAAAAAAAAAGGATTATATACCTTTATAATTAAGTAATTAATATTTTACTTATACACATCCATTTAAGTAATAATTTTTTTTGTAAATGGTAAATGAATAAAAAGGATGTAAGCAAATCATATTTTAGTTAAGTAAATTTTTTTAAAAATAAATAGTATATAGATAAGCTTTATAAAAAGAACGTTTAATTTGTGCGTTCATGCCCGTTTTGATTAATAGTATGTATTTAATGAATATTTTTTAAACGTATATTTTGCTAATATAAGTAAAAATACGAAAACGTATGAATTTAAGTACGTTATTTTCGTTATATTTTGGGTGTATGTTTGATTTGATAAATGCGTTTATAATGCACATTCTTTAAATTATTACCTTAGCTACAAATATAAAAATATATCCGTTGACGCGCATTTCATAGTGGGAAAGGAATAAAATCCTTAGCCATTCAAATCCTTTTAAAGCTTGATTGAAATTCGCGTGTAAACATTCCACCTTCCTTTTGCTCTTCTAATTTAATAGAAACGTTATCCAAAAATTTCATAACCGTTCACATTTATTTCATACCATTTCCTCCACTCAATCAATGCAAATTACTCCTTTTAAATATAAAACGTACCTCACCATTTGTGTGCAAAATATATTCACTTTCCTTTTGCTCATCTGATTTAATAGGAACGTGATCCACAAATTGCTAACTGTTCCAAAATCTTTAAATTCCTTGCCACTTTATCATTGATTCTTGCGTTTTAATGCAATCACTTCTGTGTAAATTTTTAATCATTCCTCCCCTGTTGAATATTAAGTCACGATCAATAAGATTTATAACTTGCTAAATTTACGTGCCATTCAAAAACAAATTTTAATATTTCTTGCATTTTTAACCTGTGAAATTTACTTCTTTTGAATACAAACCCACACACCCCTCTGATATACATAAGCCTCACAATAAATTTCTTTTACATCCCAACGCATTCTTTTCCTAATAATTTTGAACGAGTATAAAGTGTTGCCAAATAATTCTTGCCGTTTTCTTTTTATCAATCAACGTAATCAAATTCTTGCTTACCTATTTTACCTCAATCATCGCAAGTTTTATTTATAAAACACGTTCAAAATTGTTATTTCTTGCCGCTGACCACTCCTACAAAAATCTATGCTTTTATTTCTCTTGCCTTTTCTAGCAAAATTTGCCTAAAATTTTTGCATGCCTTGAATTGGCGTTTCTCACTTTGTCATTTTGCCTGCGTTTTAAATAAATAAATCAATGCAATTACCTCTCTAAACTCTAACATCACGCACCAAAATTGCTCTACCATTTAAAATTTATTACTACTTGCCCATTTTGCCTCATCGTGTATAATTGATAGTGTTAATTCCATAACCGTTTCAAAAATATAAATTTATTTCCTGCCTATTTCTTTCACCTCAATCTAACTTAAGTTTTCTTTTAAATTTCCTCTACCGTTTCAAAGAAAAAGTAGATTGCTTGCCATTTTTTCTTTTTCTTTCTCTTTCTCTGATAAAATTCAATACCACTACAAAATATTTGCTTCCAAATCTTTCTCCCCTTGATTTGAGCCAGCTCATTTTAAAAGCAAACCCATGCAACATTTCATTTCCGCACCCTCTTATATGTATATGCATCGCATATAAATTTTTTTATCTCACTATATTTTTGGACTTCTTCTTCCTCCTTGCGTGTAAGAGCTTGCATCAGGTAAATGGTTGATAATGTTTTCTCTTCCTCTTATTTTTCTTTTTCTTTAGTTTTCTTTACTTCCATCTGTTTATTCCACACCATGCTCAACCTCACCGCCACCCCCTCCTGACCTTGCCTCACCTCCATGCAGTGATGGCCAAGCCATGAAAGTGGACATGTCACTTAATATATATATATATATATATATATATATAAAGTATTTTTGTTCGTGTACCACTTTTGCCACATATTGCTCTGACAAATGTTAGAAAAGAAATAAAATATAATAAATAAATAAAATAAGTGCATGCGCACCTGCACAAAATGATAACACAACCTTTATGTCCAAAATATTCCACTGCTTGAATACTTGCGTGTCTAGAATCTGGTCAGTGCCGAGCATGTGAGGTGCAGTTGGAGTTGTGTGGTGAAGTAGTCGAGCAATTTTGGCAAATCATCCTTTTATCTTAAATCTCGTTCCAAATTTGTTTATTTAAAAATTTGCTTTGTTCGAAATTGGAATTCGCGTACTCAATTTTATTTATTTATCTTGTTTCAAGATCGAAATAAGTTTGTCTCATCTTCTAATATTTGATCGTGCTTTCTACGCTGTTTTGGTGTGGTTATCTTAGTTTTGAGTCTAATCTTCAGCAGCATAGAGGTGAGTATTTCTCACCCGACAAACGTACTTATAGATCTATAAATTATTAATAGTGAAATTGTAGAATGATTTTATTTTATATTTTAATTGCCCATGATAAATTTACGACATTTAAAAACCTCATTATTAAATTTATCCATCATCAGTTATATTCTATACTGTTATATCATGTTGTTATACCATTTATTTATTTACTGTTTATCACTGCAAGTCCCCTGTAGAATAGAATCGTTACGCGCTGAAATGATAGGCCTGAATGATATTTGTTATTATTTATTTACTTATTTATTATTTAACTTGGGATTGCGGGTTTGAAATGATAGAAAACCGGATTTTTTTGTAAATTATGGATTGAAATAATATATTATCCGTATCACTTGACCTAGGTTAGAGAATATTATAACACTCGTGGTTATATATATATTCTGGACATATTAAATATTTTTTAATTAGAATGTTATAATATTTTGTTTAAAAATTTGATTTAAAAATGATTCTTATAAGTATAGTGATATTGTACAAATTAAAAATGTAAATAAATAAATGTTCAGAATTAAAGTATAAATTTATTCTTGTAAATTTTGATTTGTAAAATAAAATGGAATTCAAGTTAAGAAATAAATTATGATGTTTTGGCTAAAATTTGAATAAGTAAATAAATAAAGGGTAAAGTTGTCTATGAATTAAATAGTTAAATAAAGTGAATGCTTAAAAATGGTAGTTGAAATATAACCAAATTTAGAATGTAAAGTGGTTTAGGAATAAAGGTAAGTTAAGAAATTGATTAGAAATTTAGTTTATTTTTGAAGTGGTAATTGAGCTAAATTATTAAGTAAAATTTATAGAGAATTTTTCACTTGATTTTTATAAGTAAAGTATAAAGAAGTTAGATATATATTTGCAAAATTTACTTTATAAAAATCATAAATTATTGAGTAAATTAAATGACTATTTAAAGGTGGAAATTATGATTTTATAAGTCAAATTGTTTAAATAAAGGTTTAAAATTTTGCTGAAATTATATTGAAGTTTAAAATTTAATTTACTCAAATCTGTTGTAAAGGATATTTTCGCACTTTGCAAGTGCTGTAATTGATACAAATGAACTAAGGCTAAATGTAACGACCCGCCGTTCTGACCGCCTCTAGTCGGTAATTAAACCAACTCGAAACGTTCAAAATGACGGATTGTTAGTCAGTTTATAGAGTTTAAACAGAAACAGCCACAGAATCACAGAATAATCATAATATTTTACATAAATGAATTTTTATACATATATCAGAGTTTGTACAATGCATTAAATTTTATACAGCGGAAACAATTTATTTTATTAAGTACAAGAAATTTTTTTGAAAAGCTTTAGTGAAGCAATTTCCCCTCTCTCTAACTTCGCTGCGAGAAAAACTCCAAGCTGCAAAAATACTCGGTCTGACCCGAGTATTATATTCAAAAGAAAATAATACACAGGTCAGTCTAATTCAAACTCAGTTATTAGTGCATAGAGGCAATAATAATCAACAATTTGATGACAGTCAAATATAATTTACCTATCCGATCCTTTAACAAGAAATCGGATAACGGTAAATATAACACTTAACAGTGTTAAACAACAATTCAGTAGATTCAGATTATCAATGAGATAGATGAAGGGATTATTGATGAAGATAATTTAGAAAACAATCAAAATTTGCCTAAACGGCAATTAACAACAAAATCATCAAAATCGATTCCAAATACATTGAATTGGCAACTTAAAATAATTTTCATCAAAAAGAAAACATCAATTTAAACATTAAAATTTGGTAGGGCTGCAGTACACACACGCGTATACGGCCTCGCCACATTTAAAATGTCAACTCCGTAGCTGCAGTTCACGCTTGCGTGCACTGCCTCGCCACTAGTGTAATGAAATATGCAAAAGATCATAAATCAAAACAAAATAGGATATCAATAAAAAATCAATATCGTGTGGCTGCAGTTCACGCTTGCGTGCACTGCCTTGCCACTATCGTGATGACGTACTCAAAAAGTCAACGAACCAAAATCAATGAAGTTTCAAATATCGATTCAAAATGTCGATACTGCGTGGCTGCAGTGCACGCACGCGTGCGCTGCCTCGCCACAACAACACGTAAAATAAAACAAGTTTCCAAACAACTTATTACTGCACATTTCAACAAGTGCAAAATTTTCATAAAAATGAAACTGCAAGCAACCCAAATATTCAGGGGTAGAACTGCAATAATAACGCAGCCACCACAAGATCACGAGACTGCATCAAAGTGACTGTAGCGCGCATGAGAATCAACTCAGTGCTAATAAAAATAAAGTGCATCAGGTCTAAGTCAAAGCTAACAACAGTTTTGGAACTGCTAACAGATACAACTACACGAAGACAGTGTATAACTACATGAAGACGGTGTATAAACATACATGAAGACAGTGTATGAACATACATGGAGACAGTGTATAAACATACATGAAGACAATTAGACAGTGTATAAACATACATGAAGACAGTGTATAAACATACATGAAGACAGTGTATAAACATACATGAAGACAGTGATATATTTCTTCAAATCATGTTGAAACAGTTTTAAAGACTTGATTACAGATTTAACTTCTTAGATTGAAGTTAAGACTTATACATGATGCATTGTATATCCTATCAGGAGAGGTTGAAGATTTACTCACTTAACCCACTTGTTAAAACGATTCAAAGATATTTAACTTTAAACATTTTAAACTTTGAAACTTGTTAAATTTTAAAACTTTGAAAACTGCAACAAAAACTGTCTCGAAGCAAATTAGTCGAGACTGTCCAAGTTCAGTAAAATCAGAAGCAAGCTAAAAATCAATACATCAAGAACCAATACATAGCTGTGCACAATGAAGACACTGCAGATGAAACAGGCAAGTAAACTCAAAATTTTAACTCAATTGCAAGCTGCATAAACATGTATACATAAACATGCTATCAACAGTTACAAAATGCTGAGGTCAAATCACAACTATCGTGATTCAACACAACGGCCAAGCCACTCGATAACATGGAAAATAGCATATGCAGTGATACATAAAGCACATGCATCACTACAGCAACCCAAAAGCGAACTAGGCATATGTACTCAAACCAAAAGAACTCAGTGACAAGCAAAATGCAGTGTAAACAATGTCTAGCATACATATGAATCAATTTCATATGTACAACAAACACCCAAACAATGCAACCTGAACCCGCAACTCAAAATGCAAGTCGAAGCTGTAAAGAAATCCAACTACAAGTAGACAATGCATAAACATGCGTATACACATGTATGCAGTGACATGCACAGTAGGAATGTGACTCAGACAAATGTAAAGAAACAACAACACCATACTAAGGATCATATGGAATCAAAACAAATCAGTGCAACCCGAAGTCAGCAGTATCAGGTCATAGTAGTAAGGACCAAGGCAACAGATTCGAGTCTAGCCAGAGGTTCATAGAACCAAAATACTAGCAAATCAAAATAGCTTCAAATGGCCAATTCGAACAAATTCATGTTTAAAATGCCGGAAAGTCAAAACCAGGGGACAAATATAAATAAGTCAAAAGACTCTACAGGCATGAACAATCATGACCGAAGTCAGTGGTTCAAGTCCAATGCCGTAGTCGATTTTATTTTATTTTTTCATCTCAAAGCCAAAAGAATTCAAAGCCGTACTGTAACGACCTGATAAATTTATGATATTTTTATAAATTTAATTTATATGTTTGCTAATTTAATCCAGTATAAAATTTAAGTCTTAGGATTTTAAAAGGATGAATGTAGGAGTTAGATAGTAACCGTAATTACAGGTAGAGATTTAAAAGGTTATGTGACATAGATTTGAAAATAACTGAAAGTTGTGTTGTAGTTATAAGTCTTAATTTGTTGGTTTAATGGTATTAATGTAACAATAACTGAATTGGATTACATACACACAAACATTTGAAAATTTTATTAGGTGGACTAAATTGGTTAAAGTTCATAAGTTGTGCATTTCAATTTAGTAGAAATTATAAACGATAAACGAAGATTTAAATAAACGCTAAATTAAAACTATGTAAAATGGTGACTTAAGGCCTAGTTATAGGAATTGGAATATAATCCAAAATTTAATTAATGATAGTAACGTAGTATTAGCTAATAAATAGATTTCAATGCAGTAACCAAATGAAAGGAATAGGAATGAATATATATATTGAATAGGAATGAATATATATATTGGTTTGAAATGAAATAAAAATGTGTCACATTTAGATGGAGTAAAATTTAAGAAACCTATAAATGTGGAATCAGTAAACATTTGTAAAAAAATATTGCCTAGAATAAAATTCATTTAATATAAGAATTCAAAGGTGGAAGATTTACATTTGGATTGAAAGGTATAATTAATTGAATTGGTGATTTGGGAATTTAATCCAAGGGTTACTCTAAAAATAAATACGGATAAAAAGAGGTTAAACTAAGGAGGGGCATTAATTGATTTTAAGGCTTATTTAATACGTTAATAGGCAAGACTCCGCATTCATACATTTATACAAAGCTAAATAGAAGCACAAGTGTGATATAATGTAAATAGATGGATATCAACCTTTATTTATATGTTAATGGGATTTAATTTCTATTGTATAAAAACCGCAATTTAATGAAGATTGAAATAGCTAATTCATACATTAGTTGATTTAGCTGGAATATGAAGATATTTAATGGAATAGTGAAATCAAATGGGAATGGGTTTCCATTGTTCATTTGAATTCACATTCATCATAAAAACTTATTTGAAAACCAAAGGAATAATAAAGGAATCAAGACTTAATTAGTAATTTGGATTTAAGACATGGCAATTTGGATTTATTGCAACATTTAATACCATAGAATTTAGTAAAGCTTATTCAAATTTTAGTTGACCATTTGTGATATAATTTTTTGAAAACAAGACTTTATTTATGAATTGAGTATTTGATTCAACGAATGGTAATTACTTCATTTAAAAATGGAATTTAACGTAAATTAGTACGTTATTAAAGTTAAATGAAAGCTGTAAACATTTGACTTAGAGAACAATTGAGTGAAATCTTAACTAATGTAAACTTCATCATATTGACATCCATAACTGTGAATCATAGGAAGAAGGTAAATAAATGAACTTAACCAAACTATTTATGTTGAATATTGAAAATTTGAATAAATAAATAGTTAAGAAAATTAAGGGAATGGGAATAAAAATTTATTTATAATTTGGAATTTTAATTACGGTGAAAAGGGGTTAACTGCAATTAAAAGTAAGTTGAGATGGAAATCAAGTTATTTATTTAATTTGGTTTAAGATGAGAGTGTATAAGTATAAGATTAGGTAATTTGTGAGAATAAATTTATAATTCCCGAATAATAAGAAAACGCAGAGGTTAACACTGCGAAATTTATATACTTATAAATTTTAATTCACATCCAAGCTTGCTAAATTATTTGGAATCGATTGGATTATATAAGTAATGAAATTTGGCCAATATTTAAAGTTGAAAGAAAATTTGGATTTTATGATTAATTTTAATTTATTTAATAAATATTAAAAATAGCCATTTTTGTCACGGACTCGGATTTCGATGAAAACAGTTTCATCGGATCCGTAACGGTGAATTATAATAATGTTTCAAGTTTCGTTGCGATCGGACTTGTCGTTTGATCGTACGGACTCGAAACGCCTTGAAATTTACGCATTTTGAAATCAATGTGAAATTTTTGTTTTTGGCATAACTTCTTCATACGATCGAATTTGGTCGCGAAACTTTTTCCATTGCGTTCAGAATATTTTAAAACACCTATTTGGATATATAGTTTTAACAAATCCGACTCCGGAGGCATAGCGGGCTTTTTGGACCATGGTTTGTCACGCACGTTCGTTTATCCAGTCCATCTTCTCTATCTCTAGCCTACCTATATAAGCATGGCTATAAACCCTAGCCCATTTTATTTGCTTATGCTGTACGTTCATTCTTCAACCATTCTTTCTTCCTCAATGGATGCTCCTCAGATCCAATTTCAATTGCAGAATAAAAGTGAAAATTCAAAGTTCTCGAAAAATTCCCAAAAAAATATATGTCGATGTTCTCAACATACGTAATCCAGCAGTGCAATTCGTTTTTCAATTGGAGCTGTCGTTTGCTCTGAATAAATTCAAACAGTCCGTGACCTTTCATCATCGTCGCGCAAAACTTCGTCGGATCGGAAAACGGTTTCTGGGTTTTGTAGAATGGACGATGGGGATCGCATCTATGTGGTTAGTTTGGCGTTTCAACGGTTGGATTGGCGGAAAAATTCGATTAGGGTTTGAGTTTTGGAGGTGGCGGCTGCGTATGCGTGTCCTTTGGTTCGCGCCTGTAGCACGCGCGTGGATGGGGGAAAGGATGCAGGTGAGTTGAAAATGTGTTCTCATTTTGTTTTTTTTTTTTAAATTTCAATCGCAATTTTCCCAATATCTCTCGCATACGGACTCCGTTTCACGCGCAGTTTTTTTTGTTAGGATCGTAATTTAATTCCGGACTCGATGACGCTGGTTTGGACGAATTCCGAGACGGGCGAATTTTTGGGTTTAAATTGAATTTAAATTCGATTTAAATTCAAAAGGTGAGTGTTTTAACCCACTCACAATTACTAGAAGCTTTTATGTTTGTTAAATAAATTTTAGAAATGAATAGAAATTTATTTATGAGCTTTTGGCATGTTATTTCATCCATATCTGTTGAATTGCATTTATTGAATTTAGCTGTTAATTAAATTGATTAATTGCGTATTAATTTGCTGTTAGGAATTTTGTTTGCATATGAAATGCTAGTTAACAGTTATATAAATTATCTCTAAATATAAATGGTTAGATTAATAGTTGAAATTTAATTTGAATAAACTGACAGTTATTACCCGTTGCATATTATCGAACTAATATTGTTATTGATTGATATGGGTTGATAGTGATTGATATTGATTGATGGTTGAAATTGGGTGATGGATGTGTTGTTGAATGGATGATTTATGTGGATATCATTAACTGCCAGTTAGCATGCATTTTACATTTTCGGGATTGTGGTTTGAAATGATAAAACCGCAAAGTTTTATTTTTAAATTGCGGATTGAAATGATAAATATCCGTATCACTTGACCATAGGATAGAAAATTATATACAGGCACCGCGGTCTATATATAACTATTTTAATGTGATTTCTATGGTTTGGATTGAATACGGTTTATAAATCTTAAATTTTATATTGTATAAATATTTTATTTCATATTTATATACCTATGAAGTTAAAATTTAGGAATTTAAAAGGTGGATAAATTTCTTTATTGAAATGGAAGAAATTTAGAAAATGGAGTTGGTAAATTTATATCCTATGTTTAAATGTAAAGTTGGAAATTTTAAGATATGATATTTGAAATTGGATTTTCCCAAAATAAATAGAAATGGATATTCTAGTAAAAATTTGAATTGGAAAATTTATATATATATTTTACTAGAAATTGAAGTTTTATTAATTATGGATTTTATGTGAATGGTCAAGATTAATTAATAGAATATTGATTTTGAAAGGATAAAAAATCCAACTTTAGTTGAAATATTAATGCTCAAAAATGGATATAAATATATATAAAATTGAAATGGTTTTGGGACTTGAGGTAATATTTTGGATTTTGGTTTAACTTTAAAAGAAGAAATATTTGGAAAGCCGTGTAATTTATTTCTTTATAAAGCAACAGTAAAGTTAAACCTTTTTAATTCGCATACCGTTGAATATCCAAACCATTTGAGTTTAAAAGTTATGGTTTGAAATTATGGATTTCCAAAAATATTAAGCTTTGAAAATATTCGATTTTCAGATATTATGAAGCTAAAGCCTTTTAATTTTTGGAAAGGAATTATAATTGGAATAAGTGGTAAAATATGGTTTTGGGTTTTGGAATGATATCGTAATATTATGGTTTTGAAATGGATTATATTCTGGTTTTAAAGTATAAACAATTTTTAAATGACCGCGGTGTTATAATAACGATTGGTTGGCAAAGAGACCGGGATCGGATATGGACATACTCTCTGTCGATACCGAAAACCACTTTGACTAACCGTGTACGCGGTGGAGTTCCCAGAATGAAGTAGGTGGTGGCGACGTTCCCTGTAAGGTAAATACGTGGACCCAACTCCCATGAGTTGGCATAAGGTGGCTAAAACAGGAGCGATTCTCAGGCCAATGAGGTCATTCCTCTGATCGGACGCTCCTCTTCGATATTATACTTTGACTTGGATTGATTCAGTGGCCACTTCTATATTTTGATTTTTGGGGGAGTTAGTCCGAGGTGGGCGGTAACTGCGGCTACGCGTTTCCACCAGCCTGGATAGCAATTGGTATATCTACCCTGGCATTGCCTAGTTGTGCCGTGTCACCTACCATATCGCGCCTTGTACGAGTTTGGTTTTCTCCCGTAGCCCGTGTGGTATCCTCTAGTGGCTTCCCGATCAGGAGGGGCTATGATATTGGACGGACTACTGGGACTATTACGTGTTAAGGTGGAAAATGTAAAGCCTTAACGCTATTTAAAAGTAAGTTTATTTTATAAATAGACACTATTATAATAGCGCAATATACTACATAGTAAATAGTTTAACGGATCCTTAGGAGATGTAAATCCCGAACATCTCTTGAGTTACTGTACTCATATTTATATTCTGTTTATTTAACTCACATAAGATATTCTAGTCTGACTCGGGTGTTTTGTCTTTTCAAATTCGCTCGGGTCAGTCCGAGCATTTCAGGATAGCAGGTTTTAGCTTTGGAGGACGAAGACGAAGATTCAGTATTATTTTATATATATAGTATTGCACTACACACTCCTTCTATTCCGCTGCATTGTTGTATTGGTATGTGTAACTCTGATATTTATTGTATAAAGAAGAATCAACTGTTTTGTAACCGATTATGAATTGTATATTTATTATTATATTTTATCCTTCCGCTGTGAGATTCTATTTTGTTTTATTTCTTCTCTGTTTTTCTTATTTACCCCATAACAATCCGCCCTTGCGTATGCTTTGAATTGGCACGTGTGTCGGTTTAAAGTGTGCAAAAAGGCGGGACGTTACAGCTGGTATCAGAGCTTTGGTTTAGCGATAAACCTTGGCTTTGTGGGGTTTGACTCTTTGTTAATAGGGTAGTAATATCCTATGGGAGTCGCTGAGTGTATATATATGAGAGAGCGTATTTGTTAGTATTAATAAAAAGATTTTTATATTGTGTTAATCTGTTCCGCTTTGTATTTATAAATTCTGGTTGATGCATGGGACGCTATGTCATTAATAGGGATTTCTAAACACTTAATAGGACAGACCGACATAATATTTGTTTTAATATAGGTGAATGAAATAATTTTGCCTATTATATTTTCTATATATAAAAATATTTTATAAAGATATATATATATATATATATTTGGTTGCTATAGATTGGATGTTAGGCAATAAACATATTTATAATAATTGAAGCTAAGTGAAATTATAATAAACCAAATTGGAGATTTTAGAACTTAAGTCCGGGATTTTTGAAATGTGCTTTCATAGAATTTATGAAAAGTAATGATTTGGTTTATAAGGAATTTCTTATATAAAAAGTATAATTTGGAAGTATGATAATATTGTCATATATATATTTTCCGATATGAATATTCCATTTTAAATTCGGGAAAATTGTTTTAAAAGAAGATTTTGGAGAAATAAATTCTGTACTTTTCTCTCTGTCGCTGGAAAATAATTTCGGTGATGACGGCCGCATCATCGACTTTCATTTTCGAGTTTCGAAGGGGAAAGGCCACTGTGGTAAATTCTACTTCAGATTTATTTTGAAAGTTTCTAAAAATTTTCTTTTATTGTTCTAACTATAATTAGAGATATTGAGTAGTAAGAACTTATTCATCTATTATTTTGAAATAAATTGAAATTGACCCGGAATCAGACTCTAAAATTTTCCATTAATTAATTGTTAAAATTTAGTGAAATAAAAAGTTGATTAATAAATGAATTGAAACCTCTAATAAATAAGAGAATAATTGCAAAGCTATAAAGGAGAATTTGCATACATATGAGATAAAAGAGTAATATGGATAAACATTAAATTTAATTAAAGAATGAAGATTTAACTTGTATAAGTTCAATTGCATTTTCTTTAACATAAATAACTTACCCATATATAAAAGTTGAAATGTTAAATAAGAAATTAGAATTGAATGTTTTACAAGTAGGAATTTAGGAAAATGAAGTATTCAATAAATTACTATTATAAATAAGAATTTAATGGTATAAACTTAAGTTATAATTGAAATTTTACTGAAAAAGTTAAGGATTATTAATAGGTGATATGAACTTAAGTAAATAAGATGAAATTCTTTAATAAATAAGGATTGTAGGATTATTAGTTTAAGTATGTCTTAATTTTCCCCTATTCTAATATAATAGAAAGTAGGAAGAATTGAAATGACTATAATTCATAGTTAATGGATAAATTAAAACTTCCACTTATAAGAATGAATGCTAGCAGATTAAGAATTTAAGGGAAATCTTACAAGTGAAGATATTCAAAATATTTGTTGTTATTAATGAGAATTTATTTTATAGACTTAAGTAATAAAAGGAAACTTAAGTAATAAAAAGGAAATACAAATATAATGAATTTGGTGATAATTGGAAAATAAACTTGTAAGAAACAAAGAAATCCCTCATAAATGAAGGAAAGAATAATCAAAACACTGAATTATGAAATAAATGTATAATGAGATATTTTGGTGTTGATTTGAATTGTTGGTTGATGTATGTTGTTGGGTAAGGAATTATGGAGTTGTTAGATTTACAAATAATCTATCTTTGTTCCATCTTAGGCTGTTGAGCAACGGATGCACTTGATAGTTATTCTTCATTCGTACAACTTCAGAATCTGAACCCGAACAACTAATTGTCGTTTGATTTAAATGATTGGTTGTTGTATGTGGTTGTGCTGTTTGTTAAAATGTATGGTTGTTGCATTTGATTGAGTATGAATGATTGAATCCACTTGAATAGTTCATTTAAAATAAATATTTAACCTTTTAGATTTTATTAGTAAATACAGGTGTTGGAAGCAACTGCTACTGCTGTTGGTTCCAAAATAATAAAGCGTATATTGCCCGACAATAGGTACGTTTTCGGATTACGTTTAAAGCGATATTTTATATATTTTTCCCATGTTGGGATATAATATTTTGATTATATATGTAATATACTTGTATATTTGGATATTATATTTTCTCCAGAGTCCCTCCGTACAAAGGAGACTCTGCCAAAAATTTTCGAAAATTTTGGACTTAGAATTTTGTTAAAATATTTTTCCAACTTTAATAACTCAAGTATTAAAGGATATAATGATTATAAAACAAGAATATTTCATTTAGGAGGATTAATCCAGGAAAATATTGTTTATAAATTAAAAATTGAAATAAAAAGTACTGTTTATTCTTCCTTCTCCCTTCTTTTTTTCCTTTTCGGGGACGAAAAGTTTTGAGTGGGGGAGATTGTAACGACCTGATAAATTTATGATATTTTTATAAATTTAATTTATATGTTTGCTAATTTAATCCAGTATAAAATTTAAGTCTTAGGATTTTAAAAGGATGAATGTAGGAGTTAGATAGTAACTGTAATTACAGGTAGAGATTTAAAAGGTTATGTGACATAGATTTGAAAATAACTGAAAGTTGTGTTGTAGTTATAAGTCTTAATTTGTTGGTTTAATGGTATTAATGTAACAATAACTGAATTGGATTACATACACACAAACATTTGAAAATTTTATTAGGTGGACTAAATTGGTTAAAGTTCATAAGTTGTGCATTTCAATTTAGTAGAAATTCTAAACGATAAACGAAGATTTAAATAAACGCTAAATTAAAACTATGTAAAATGGTGACTTAAGGCCTAGTTATAGGAATTGGAATATAATCCAAAATTTAATTAATGATAGTAACGTAGTATTAGCTAATAAATAGATTTCAATGCAGTAACCAAATGAAAGGAATAGGAATGAATATATATATTGAATAGGAATGAATATATATATTGGTTTGAAATGAAATAAAAATGTGTCACATTTAGATGGAGTAAAATTTAAGAAACCTATAAATGTGGAATCAGTAAACATTTGTAAAAAAATATTGCCTAGAATAAAATTCATTTAATATAAGAATTCAAAGGTGGAAGATTTACATTTGGATTGAAAGGTATAATTAATTGAATTGGTGATTTGGGAATTTAATCCAAGGGTTACTCTAAAAATAAATACGGATAAAAAGAGGTTAAACTAAGGAGGGGCATTAATTGATTTTAAGGCTTATTTAATACGTTAATAGGCAAGACTCCGCATTCATACATTTATACAAAGCTAAATAGAAGCACAAGTGTGATATAATGTAAATAGATGGATATCAACCTTTATTTATATGTTAATGGGATTTAATTTCTATTGTATAAAAACCGCAATTTAATGAAGATTGAAATAGCTAATTCATACGTTAGTTGATTTAGCTGGAATATGAAGATATTTAATGGAATAGTGAAATCAAATGGGAATGGGTTTCCATTGTTCATTTGAATTCACATTCATCATAAAAACTTATTTGAAAACCAAAGGAATAATAAAGGAATCAAGACTTAATTAGTAATTTGGATTTAAGACATGGCAATTTGGATTTATTGCAACATTTAATACCATAGAATTTAGTAAAGCTTATTCAAATTTTAGTTGACCATTTGTGATATAATTTTTTGAAAACAAGACTTTATTTATGAATTGAGTATTTGATTCAACGAATGGTAATTACTTCATTTAAAAATGGAATTTAACGTAAATTAGTACGTTATTAAAGTTAAATGAAAGCTGTAAACATTTGACTTAGAGAACAATTGAGTGAAATCTTAACTAATGTAAACTTCATCATATTGACATCCATAACTGTGAATCATAGGAAGAAGGTAAATAAATGAACTTAACCAAACTATTTATGTTGAATATTGAAAATTTGAATAAATAAATAGTTAAGAAAATTAAGGGAATGGGAATAAAAATTTATTTATAATTTGGAATTTTAATTACGGTGAAAAGGGGTTAACTGCAATTAAAAGTAAGTTGAGATGGAAATCAAGTTATTTATTTAATTTGGTTTAAGATGAGAGTGTATAAGTATAAGATTAGGTAATTTGTGAGAATAAATTTATAATTCCCGAATAATAAGAAAACGCAGAGGTTAACACTGCGAAATTTATATACTTATAAATTTTAATTCACATCCAAGCTTGCTAAATTATTTGGAATTGATTGGATTATATAAGTAATGAAATTTGGCCAATATTTAAAGTTGAAAGAAAATTTGGATTTTATGATTAATTTTAATTTATTTAATAAATATTAAAAATAGCCATTTTTGTCACGGACTCGGATTTCGACGAAAACAGTTTCATCGGATCCGTAACGGTGAATTATAATAATGTTTCAAGTTTCGTTGCGATCGGACTTGTCGTTTGATCGTACGGACTCGAAACGCCTTGAAATTTACGCATTTTGAAATCAATGTGAAATTTTTGTTTTTGGCATAACTTCTTCATACGATCGAATTTGGTCGCGAAACTTTTTCCATTGCGTTCAGAATATTTTAAAACACCTATTTGGATATATAGTTTTAACAAATCCGACTCCGGAGGCATAGCGGGCTTTTTGGACCATGGTTTGTCACGCACGTTCGTTTATCCAGTCCATCTTCTCTATCTCTAGCCTACCTATATAAGCATGGCTATAAACCCTAGCCCATTTTATTTGCTTATGCTGTACGTTCATTCTTCAACCATTCTTTCTTCCTCAATGGATGCTCCTCAGATCCAATTTCAATTGCAGAATAAAAGTGAAAATTCAAAGTTCTCGAAAAATTCCCAAAAAAATATATGTCGATGTTCTCAACATACGTAATCCAGCAGTGCAATTCGTTTTTCAATTGGAGCTGTCGTTTGCTCTGAATAAATTCAAACAGTCCGTGACCTTTCATCATCGTCGCGCAAAACTTCGTCGGATCGGAAAACAGTTTCTGGGTTTTGTAGAATGGACGATGGGGATCGCATCTATGTGGTTAGTTTGGTGTTTCAACGGTTGGATTGGCGGAAAAATTCGATTAGGGTTTGAGTTTTGGAGGTGGCGGCTGCGTATGCGTGTCCTTTGGTTCGCGCCTGTAGCACGCGCGTGGATGGGGGAAAGGATGCAGGTGAGTTGAAAATGTGTTCTCATTTTGTTTTTTTTTTTTAAATTTCAATCGCAATTTTCGCAATATCTCTCGCATACGGACTCCGTTTCACGCGCAGTTTTTTTTGTTAGGATCGTAATTTAATTCCGGACTCGATGACGCTGGTTTGGACGAATTCCGAGACGGGCGAATTTTTGGGTTTAAATTGAATTTAAATTCGATTTAAATTCAAAAGGTGAGTGTTTTAACCCACTCACAATTACTAGAAGCTTTTATGTTTGTTAAATAAATTTTAGAAATGAATAGAAATTTATTTATGAGCTTTTGGCATGTTATTTCATCCATATCTGTTGAATTGCATTTATTGAATTTAGCTGTTAATTAAATTGATTAATTGCGTATTAATTTGCTGTTAGGAATTTTGTTTGCATATGAAATGCTAGTTAACAGTTATATAAATTATCTCTAAATATAAATGGTTAGATTAATAGTTGAAATTTAATTTGAATAAACTGACAGTTATTACCCGTTGCATATTATCGAACTAATATTGTTATTGATTGATATGGGTTGATAGTGATTGATATTGATTGATGGTTGAAATTGGGTGATGGATGTGTTGTTGAATGGATGATTTATGTGGATATCATTAACTGCCAGTTAGCATGCATTTTACATTTTCGGGATTATGGTTTGAAATGATAAAACCGCAAAGTTTTATTTTTAAATTGCGGATTGAAATGATAAATATCCGTATCACTTGACCATAGGATAGAAAATTATATACAGGCACCGCGGTCTATATATAACTATTTTAATGTGATTTCTATGGTTTGGATTGAATACGGTTTATAAATCTTAAATTTTATATTGTATAAATATTTTATTTCATATTTATATACCTATGAAGTTAAAATTTAGGAATTTAAAAGGTGGATAAATTTCTTTATTGAAATGGAAGAAATTTAGAAAATGGAGTTGGTAAATTTATATCCTATGTTTAAATGTAAAGTTGGAAATTTTAAGATATGATATTTGAAATTGGATTTTCCCAAAATAAATAGAAATGGATATTCTAGTAAAAATTTGAATTGGAAAATTTATATATATATTTTACTAGAAATTGAAGTTTTATTAATTATGGATTTTATGTGAATGGTCAAGATTAATTAATAGAATATTGATTTTGAAAGGATAAAAAATCCAACTTTAGTTGAAATATTAATGCTCAAAAATGGATATAAATATATATAAAATTGAAATGGTTTTGGGACTTGAGGTAATATTTTGGATTTTGGTTTAACTTTAAAAGAAGAAATATTTGGAAAGCCGTGTAATTTATTTCTTTATAAAGCAACAGTAAAGTTAAACCTTTTTAATTCGCATACCGTTGAATATCCAAACCATTTGAGTTTAAAAGTTATGGTTTGAAATTATGGATTTCCAAACATATTAAGCTTTGAAAATATTCGATTTTCAGATATTATGAAGCTAAAGCCTTTTAATTTTTGGAAAGGAATTATAATTGGAATAAGTGGTAAAATATGGTTTTGGGTTTTGGAATGATATCGTAATATTATGGTTTTGAAATGGATTATATTCTGGTTTTAAAGTATAAACAATTTTTAAATGACCGCGGTGTTATAATAACGATTGGTTGGCAAAGAGACCGGGATCAGATATGGACATACTCTCTGTCGATACCGAAAACCACTTTGACTAACCGTGTACGCGGTGGAGTTCCCAGAATGAAGTAGGTGGTGGCGACGTTCCCTGTAAGGTAAATACGTGGACCCAACTCCCATGAGTTGGCATAAGGTGGCTAAAACAGGAGCGATTCTCAGGCCAATGAGGTCATTCCTCTGATCGGACGCTCCTCTTCGATATTATACTTTGACTTGGATTGATTCAGTGGCCACTTCTATATTTTGATTTTTGGGGGAGTTAGTCCGAGGTGGGCGGTAACTGCGGCTACGCGTTTCCACCAGCCTGGATAGCAATTGGTATATCTACCCTGGCATTGCCTAGTTGTGCCGTGTCACCTACCATATCGCGCCTTGTACGAGTTTGGTTTTCTCCCGTAGCCCGTGTGGTATCCTCTAGTGGCTTCCCGATCAGGAGGGGCTATGATATTGGACGGACTACTGGGACTATTACGTGTTAAGGTGGAAAATGTAAAGCCTTAACGCTATTTAAAAGTAAGTTTATTTTATAAATAGACACTATTATAATAGCGCAATATACTACATAGTAAATAGTTTAACGGATCCTTAGGAGATGTAAATCCCGAACATCTCTTGAGTTACTGTACTCATATTTATATTCTGTTTATTTAACTCACATAAGATATTCTAGTCTGACTCGGGTGTTTTGTCTTTTCAAATTCGCTCGGGTCAGTCCGAGCATTTCAGGATAGCAGGTTTTAGCTTTGGAGGACGAAGACGAAGATTCAGTATTATTTTATATATATAGTATTGCACTACACACTCCTTCTATTCCGCTGCATTGTTGTATTGGTATGTGTAACTCTGATATTTATTGTATAAAGAAGAATCAACTGTTTTGTAACCGATTATGAATTGTATATTTATTATTATATTTTATCCTTCCGCTGTGAGATTCTATTTTGTTTTATTTCTTCTCTGTTTTTCTTATTTACCCCATAACAATCCGCCCTTGCGTATGCTTTGAATTGGCACGTGTGTCGGTTTAAAGTGTGCAAAAAGGCGGGACGTTACACGTACTATCTCAAAACCAAACAAGTCAGAATCGAATGAACTACATTATTCAAGTAAAATTGAAAAGTCAATAATAATTCACCAGCATTGAAATCAAATAGCCGAGAGTATCACTCATTCAAACAACAAAAACACAGATTTGAACGAGCTAAGCAAATCGACGAAAATGAATTAGATGTGAGTAGCTAATAAGTACTCACCTTGCTTCGAAACGAAGAGCACGAATTTGGGTCGAAGCCGATTGCCGAAGCCCCTTATTTTGAAAAGCCCTAACTTTGTGAAGGCGAACGAAGATTCGATCGAGCAAATTGAAGCCGCAAGAAGCCCTAATTGTTGAACGACGAAGAGGAGGACGAGCGAAGATTCGTGGCCGCCATTATTTTCTGTTTCTTCTTTTTTTCTTTCTATCGTATGAAATGAAATGATGGGGGAGGGGTCGTGGTTTTACAGAGGAAATGCGTGATGGAAGGCATGGTTGCAAGCGTGAATTAAGGCGTGAATTTGGCTGACAGGGGTAAGGTAATGTATACTTATTTTTTTTATTTTTTTTATTTTTTTATTTACTTTTTATCTTTTTCTCTTTCTTTATTTTTCAATTTAAATTCAATTAGTTTTGTTTATTCTCTTTGCTTTGCAAAAACGATGTTGTTAAAATTTCCACTAGTTGTATTTATTTATTTCGTTATTGACAAAATTTTTATTCTATTTTATTTTAGTTAAAGAAAAATGTTATTTATAACTAAACATCAATTTATAAATTTACATAAATAATAATTCTCAAATCCAAATTATTATTCCTAGTCATTTGTTCAAATTTTAAATACCAATTCAATATTCAATTTCAAAGCTAAATTCAAATTCTATTCAACTTTAAATAGATTAAATTCTAAAATTTAATCGCCAATTTATGCTGATAATTTGAAATTCACGTCAAATCATCATTTAAATATTTAAAATAAATTAAATATTCACAAATTAAATTGTTCAAAATTCAGGACCGTTACAATCTCCCCTACTTAAAAGAATTTCGTCCCGAAATTATAAGTTAGAAAAAACGATTGCTAAAATTTCACCGATATTTATATCCTACACAATTTTACCAAGTTTCAAACTCGCAAATGAATATAGGATTCATTCCATTTATTTTATCTCACTAGTTTTGTTCATCGATTTCAATAATCAAGACACAAAAGTCTTTTACCAAATTTTTGACTTACAAAACTCAGATTTTTAAACTTGAAATCTTTCATGCTAAATATTTGCATATTACATCTTTTCCAAAGCTGTGTGCTTTCAAGATATTTTAAAAATTTTCTTCCTTAATTCATTAAGTTAGAATTATATAATTCTAATTTCAGATTATTGATTTTCTATTTCAAGTTTGAAAATACTTGATAACTCGAAGTTTAACAAGTCCATCGTCGTTCTCACAGACTTTAGGCATACGCTGGCCAGGCGCAAGACTAAAAATCTCCAAGTACTAAATATACTTGCTTCAACTCCCAGTGAAAATACTTTTTTAAAAATTCTTTTAAAAATGGATATGGAAAGCACATTCCCCCATGGATCACAGTTTACCCGGCGGTTACACTACTATCCCAGTAGAATCGCTTGCAACCTTAGATTTCTCATCTCTCTTGAATTTCGCCATGGTTGTCGCCTTAGATCGCGGTCCACACGGCGGTTACGCTACTATCCCAGTAGAATCGCTCGTGGCCGTAGGCATCACGCCCCTCGAATTACGCTTCGGTTTCTAGATCGCAGTTTACACGGCGGTTGCGCCACTATCCCAGTGGAATCGCTTGTAACTGTAGGCATCACGCCCCACGAATTACGCCATCATCAATTCACCTAATCCCAAACACGATGATCCATCGTGGAGGATCCCAGTCAGTCCCAATGGACATTCCACTAATGGTAATTCTATGTAGCTACGATTTCCAATGGACACTCCACCGAGTTCCAATCACCTTCACAAATAATAAATGGAAGGTACATTTCCATATCCTCAGTTTTTTAGAAAACATATTTCATATACATATAGTACTTCATTTCACATTTCGTACATATCATACCTATGTAAACCTACACAGGACTTTTCATAATAATGACTTTCCAAACTGGTAGTTTTCGAATTATTATATTCACATATATAAGTTACGAAAACTCAATTCACATTCATAACAAATAGAGGATTCCAAATTTTCCATCACGTTTAAATTTTTCCTCTAAATCGATTTGAAAATTTAAGGTTATCTCAAACCTAATTCACATTCATAATCCAATTTATTATCGACTTCACATTCGATTTGGATTTCACGTTACATCGTCAATTCTCAACACATAATTGATGTCTATCGATATATAACCTCTAAGCTCGTACGTCTCAGAGAAGGGTGTTAAGCTAAAAGAATAAATTCTCCGCCACCACAGATATATATTTAATAGAGATCAACTGATATGTCGTCAATTCACAATGTTAGACATACAATCCCAATCGACTATCCAAAATTCAAAGTTCAACTTATATTGTTTTTGGTGTCAAAGTTAAACTCAATTTAACTCAAAATTCAATCTTTTTGGAAAATATTCAAGTTGAACTGATTGTTCATATTTCTCAAAATAATATCTTTAGAAGATATATATAATTTTCCACACTTAAACATTTGAAACAAATTTCAAATATTCATTTTTTTTCAATTTATCTTTAAATGATAAAATTTCAAACCTTTCATTTCATATTGGAAAACATTTCCATACTTATTTAATAATAAGTAATTCACAAATCCATTTATTTTCAACTCTTGGAAAATATTCAATATACTTGAATCAAAATTAAGTATATATTCCATTCTTTAAGAAAATCATTCTTTTAAACACATTTATTTGAGTCAAAACGAATGTTGCGTAAAACATCGTTACGACAACTCAAAATCACTAGTATAGGGATTCGAATTTTAAGATAGATATATAAATCCCAATACTATAAACAACATTTCCTTCCGGAAACCATTTACTATAACAACAATGTTATAGTCCACCATTTCCTTATTTCTCGAAAACGCCTATTTCAACAATGGATGTTGAAATCTATGTATTCGATACTTAATGCATTTTAAAACATCTTTAAAACTATTAACTTTTTCAACTTCAACTTAATTCATAGTTTGAATTCCTCCTACTTTTCACAATATTAGTTTTAAACCAATTTCAAACTTTTCAATATTAAGTTTTTCACTTAATTTAATTTTCCGCACGTTTAAATTCAAATTCATCACTGAATTTATTAAACCTATAATGGATTATCATGTTGACAACTTCAAATTTGAAATTTAAATTTTATTTGAACTTTGCATTTGCCTTTCTATTCCCAAAAATAATCAACTAGTTCTTTAGTAAGTCATTCATCAACTTAGTTCCATTAAATTTATATTTCCACATTAACCTCATTTCATAATATCACTTCCCTAAAACATATCCGTTTTATTCAATAATATATTCACTGTCCAAAATCGTGAATATACTTATTTTATTCAATTCAGTGTTTCTACACTTTTTATTTAAAGGATTATCCACTGTCCAAAATCATGGATAAAATTCCCAACCAACATTTACTATCACAATATTTAACTTAAAGGATAATTCGCTGTCCAAAATCACGAATATATCTCCTTTAATAAATAATTTCTATGTTTCATTTATCAAATTCAATTGGTTTCGAATTTATAAACAATCTTTACAAATTCCATTTCTATTTATAAACTTCGATTTATAAATCTTCTTTATTAATTCAATTAAATCTATATAACTCAATTATATATCAAAAGTTCATTTATAAGTTAAATACTTATAATCCATTTATTTACTAAATCGTTCTTCAAAATATTTGAAATCAATTTTCAAAAGAATTCAGAATCAAATTCCCAAGTTATAGTTTAATTATCCTCTTGGCTATAACTAAATTGAAATATCATTTTATTTCACAATTATTATTTTGTAGATATTCAAAATATTGGATTTAAACCATTTCATTAATTCACTTCACTTATATTTTATTTTTCATAAATCTCAATAATTCGATAATGGATTTTCGAATGAGAAACTATCGCAATCCTAAATTTAGAGAGGGGAATTTTCAAAATAATTCTAACTTTCAAAATACCTTTCATTTTAAAGAAAACAATTTTATACTTCTTTAGATTTGAAAACACTTTCTTTAAAGTGGTTCTAGTAACTATTCATATTAAACATCATAAACTAAGCTTTGTGTAAACCAAAGATCTGATGCCACTTTTGTAACGACCCGCCGTTCTGACCGCCTCTAGTCGGTAATTAAACCAACTCGAAACGTTCAAAATGACGGATTGTTAGTCAGTTTATAGAGTTTAAACAGAAACAGCCACAGAATCACAGAATAATCATAATATTTTACATAAATGAATTTTTATACATATATCAGAGTTTGTACAATGCATTAAATTTTATACAGCGGAAACAATATATTTTATTAAGTACAAGAAAATTTCTTGAAAAGCTTTAGTGAAGCAATTTCCCCTCTCTCTCTAACTTCGCTGCGAGAAAAACTCCAAGCTGCAAAAATACTCGGTCTGACCCGATATTATATTCAAAAGAAAATAATACACAGGTCAGTCTAATTCAAACTCAGTTATTAGTGCATAGAGGCAATAATAATCAACAATTTGATGATAGTCAAATATAATTTACCTATCCGATCCTTTAACAAGAAATCGGATAACGGTAAATATAACACTTAACAGTGTTAAACAACAATTCAGTAGATTCAGATTATCAATGAGATAGATGAAGGGATTATTGATGAAGATAATTTAGAAAACAATCAAAATTTGCCTAAACGGCAATTAACAACAAAATCATCAAAATCGATTCAAAATACATTGAATTGGCAACTTAAAATAATTTTCATCAAAAAGAAAACATCAATTTAAACATTAAAATTTGGTAGGGCTGCAGTACACACACGCGTATACGGCCTCGCCACATTTAAAATGTCAACTCCGTGGCTGCACTTCACGCTTGCGTGCACTGCCTCGCCACTACCGTAATGAAATATGCAAAAGATCATAATCAAAACAAAATAGGATATCAATAAAAATCAATATCGTGTGGCTGCAGTTCACGCTTGCGTGCACTGCCTTGCCACTATCGTGATGACGTACTCAAAAAGTCAACGAACCAAAATCAATGAAGGTTCAAATATCGATTCAAAATGTCGATACTGCGTGGCTGCAGTGCACGCACGCGTGCGCTGCCTCGCCACAACAACACGTAAAATAAAACAAGTTTCCAAACAACTTATTACTGCACATTTCAACAAGTGCAAAATTTTCATAAAAATGAAACTGCAAGAAACCCAAATATTCAGGGGTAGAACTGCAATAATAACGCAGCCACCACAAGATCATGAGACTGCATCAAAGTGACTGTAGCGCGCATGAGAATCAACTCAGTGCTAATAAAAATAAAGTGCATCAGGTCTAAGTCAAAGCTAACAACAGTTTTGGAACTGCTAACAGATACAACTACACGAAGACAGTGTATAACTACATGAAGACGGTGTATAAACATACATGAAGACAGTGTATAAACATACATGAAGACAGTGTATAAACATACATGAAGACAATTAGACAGTGTATAAACATACATGAAGACAGTGTATAAACATACATGAAGACAGTGATATATTTCTTCAAATCATGTTGAAACAGTTTTAAAGACTTGATTACAGATTTAACTTCTTAGATTGAAATTAAGACTTATACATGATGCATAGTATATCCTATCAGGAGAGGTTGAAGATTTACTCACTTGACCCATTTGTTAAAACGATTCAAAGATATTTAACTTTAAACATTTTAAACTTTGAAACTTGTTAAATTTTAAAACTTTGAAAACTGCAACAAAAACTATCTCGAAGCAAATTAGTCGAGACTGTCCAAGTTCAGTAAAATCAGAAGCAAGCTAAAAATCAATACATCAAGAACCAATACATAGCTGTGCACAATGAAGACACTGCAGATGAAACAGGCAAGTAAACTCAAAATTTTAACTCAATTGCAAGCTGCATAAACATGTATACATAAACATGCTATCAACAGTTACAAAATGCTGAGGTCAAATCACAACTATCGTGATTCAACACAACAGCCAAGCCACTCGATAACATGGAAAATAGCATATGCAGTGATACATAAAGCACATGCATCACTACAGCAACCCAAAAGCGAACTAGGCATATGTACTCAAACCAAAAGAACTCAGTGACAAGCAAAATGCAGTGTAAACAATGTCTAGCATACATATGAATCAATTTCATATGTACAACAAACACCCAAACAATGCAACCTGAACCCGCAACTCAAAATGCAAGTCGAAGCTGTAAACAAATCCAACTACAAGTAGACAATGCATAAACATGCGTATACACATGTATGCAGTGACATGCACAATAGGAATGTGACTCAGACAAATGTAAAGAAACAACAACACCATACTAAGGATCAGGTGGAATCAAAACAAATCAGTGCAACCCGAAGTCAGCAGTATTAGGTCATAGTAGTAAGGACCAAGGCAACAAATTCGAGTCTAGCCAGAGGTTCATAGAACCAAAATACTAGCAAATCAAAATAGCTTCAAATGGCCAATTCGAACAAATTCATGTTTAAAATGCCGGAAAGTCAAAACCAGGGGACAAATATAAATAAGTCAAAAGACTCTACAGGCATGAAAAATCATGACCGAAGTCAGTGGTTCAAGTCCAATGCCGTAGTCGATTTTATTTTATTTTTTCATCTCAAAGCCAAAAGAATTCAAAGCCGTACTATCTCAAAACCAAACAAGTCAGAATCGAATGAACTATATTATTCAAGTAAAATTGAAAAGTCAATAATAATTCACCAGCATCGAAATCAAATAGCCGAGAGTATCACTCATTCAAACAACAAAAACACAGATTTGAACGAGCTAAGCAAATCGACGAAAATGAATTAGATGTGAGTAGCTAATAAGTACTCACCTTGCTTCGAAACGAAGAGCACGAATTTGGGTCGAAGCCGATTGCCGAAGCCCCTTATTTTGAAAAGCCCTAACTTTGTGAAGGCGAACGAAGATTCGATCGAGCAAATTGAAGCCGCAAGAAGCCCTAATTGTTGAACGACGAAGAGGAGGACGAGCGAAGATTCGTGGCCGCCATTATTTTCTGTTTTTTTCTTTTTTTTTTCTATCGTATGAAATGAAATGATGGGGGAGGGGTCGTGGTTTTACAGAGGAAATGCGTGATGGAAGGCATGGTTGCAAGCGTGAGTTAAGGCGTGAATTTGGCTGACAGGGGTAAGGTAATGTATACTTATTTTTTTTTTATTTTTTTATTTTTTATTTACTTTTTATCTTTTTCTCTTTCTTTTTTTTCAATTTAAATTCAATTAGTTTTGTTTATTCTCTTTGCTTTGCAAAAACGATGTTGTTAAAATTTCCACTAGTTGTATTTATTTATTTCGTTATTGACAAAAATTTTATTCTATTTTATTTTAGTTAAAGAAAAATGTTATTTATAACTAAACATCGATTTATAAATTTACATAAATAATAATTCTCAAATCCAAATTATTATTCCTAGTCATTTGTTCAAATTTTAAATACCAATTCAATATTCAATTTCAAAGCTAAATTCAAATTCTATTCAACTTTAAATAGATTAAATTCTAAAATTTAATCGCCAATTTATGCTGATAATTTGAAATTCACGTCAAATCATCATTTAAATATTTAAAATAAATTAAATATTCACAAATTAAATTGTTCAAAATTCAGGACCGTTACACTAAACCTTTGGGATTTTATATTGGGTTTTTGTAAGAATAATAACTTCACCTTTAAATAGTTTAAATGTAGTATTTTGATTGAAATATAAAACTATTTGGGATTTTATAACCACAGGTAATTATAACGTTGGTTGTTAAAGAGACCGGGATCAGATATGGGCATACTCTCTGTCGATACCGAAAACCACTTTGACAACCGTGTACGCGATGGAGATTCCAAAATGAAGTAGGATGGCGGTGACGTTTCCTTTGAGGTAAATACGTAGAGCCGACTCCCGTGAGTTGGCATAAGGCGGCTAAAACAGGAGCGATTGACGGGCTAAGGAGGTAGCACCTCTTATCGGACGCACTTCTTCGTATGCCATTATATTACTTTTGTGATTGTTTGTGCGCACCTTTGATTTGGGAGTGTTGTTCGAGGTGGGCGGTAGTAGCAGCTACGCGCTACCACCGGTCCAGAAGCGTAATTGGTATATCTACCTTGGCATTGCCTAGTTGTGTCGTGTCACCCACCATAGCGAGCCTTATACGATTTTGGTTCTGTACCATACCTATGGAGTGCCATCTGACGACGCCCAATACGGGGGAGATTACGGTACTGTATAGATTATGAGAATATATTATGTGTTAAGGGCTATATGGGTAACCCCTTAACGCTATTTAAAAGTAAGTTTGTTTTACTAATAGACACTATTATAATAGCGAAATATTACTACATAGTAGATAGTTTAACGGATCCTTAGAGGATGGGCATTCCCAAGCATCCTTTAAGTTACTTGTACTCCATTACAGTTCACTTGAATTAGCTTACATTGTATAAGTATGTATGTCCTGACTCGAGTGTTTATGTTTTATTTTACGCTCGAGTCAGCCTGAGTTTCAGTTCAGACCTATTTCTCTAGAGATAGGACTTCTAAAGATTATCTCTTTTCAAGCTGTTGCCAAGTTTTTGTTCATTCCATATTTTAGCCTTTGTAATCAAGACAATTTACGATTGAGAGTTTATGTGGAGATTTCAAAGTATATTTAGTTTTAAGACTTTGTACTGTATACTTATTTTGAGACTATTGATAGTGGCTTCATGAACCACTAAGTTATTTTAAATTTCCGCTATGAGTATTCTGATTTCTGTGTTTGTGATTCTGTGATTTGATTTCATTTTCTCCTACTTTATTTACAATCTATTTTTCTGAACTATTCAAGCTTGACATGTTTTAACTTATTGTCGAATTTGAATAGCGCATAATAGTGGGTCGTTACGCAATACCTGCCTTCTATTATATTTAATTAGTAGTATTTCAATTTCACTTAAGTTTATAACAATCATAACAGCAAATTCTTATTTAAAGGAATTTCATTACATACTTTCATTACCTCAAGTTTATTACCTGTATAATATCCATTACATTTTCTTATCGGCCATTTCAACTTTTAAATCTTTTGGTAAGTTATATACATGCTTTTGAGAATGTAATTGAAATTTATACAAGCTTTTTTTACCTCATTTCTTTTAATTTAATTTAATGTTCAATAGTTTCATCTTTTGTTTTATAGATTACAATTTCAACTTTATTTTTAATTCTGTTTATACTTAGCATTAAATCTCTATTTCCTTTAGAGGTTTCAATTATTAGTTACCTATGTTCCAATTCACTACAATAATTGAAACTATTAATTTATGGAACTTAAGAACTAAATACCGGGTTGAATTTCAAATCATTTTAAAATAACAGATAAATGTATATACTTACAGCTTATATATGTATCCCATTATATTTAAAACAATTTAAAATTATACTTGTTTATCAAAAATGAATTTGCAGTAAAACTACTACAGTGCCCTTCCCCCTTCGAAACTCGAAAATGAATGTCGATGATGCGTGCACTCATCACCAAAATTATTTTCCAGCGACAGAGAGGGGAGTACAGAACTTATTTCTTTTCAAAGTTACTTTAAAATAATTCTTTCAAACCGATTTTGAAATATTTATATCAGAAAATAGTTCTAAAAAATATTATTATCATATTTCAAAATCATTCGAAAGGAATTCCAAAAATCCCAGAACTTAGATTCTAAATTTCAAATTTATTTTCATTTTATTTTTAATCTCATTTCAACTATTATTTATAAATTTAGTACCTAACAACCAATATATTGCAACCAAATATATGTCATTTATAATATTTTATTTTATATATACTGAAAATATAATAGGCAAAATTATTTCATTCGCCTATATTCAAAACAAATATTGTGTCGGTCTGTCTTATTAAATATCCCTATTGATATCATAGCGTCCCATGCACCAACCAGAATTTATAAATACAAAACGGAACAGATTAGCACAATATTAGAACCTTTTTGTAACACTAACAAACACGTTCTCTCATGTATATACACTCAGCGACTCATCATAGGTTATTACTACCCTATTGATAAAGAGTCAGACCGCACAAAGCTAAGGTTTATCGCTAAACCAAAGCTCTGATACCAGATATAACATCCTGCCTTTTTATACGGTTTAAATTGACGATAAAGCACACACGTCAGACTTAAACCATGCAGAAGGGCGGATTGTTATGGGGTGAATAAGAAAAGTAGAGGAAGAAAAAGAACAAAACAGAATCTTGCAATGGAACGATAAAATATAATAATCAAATACACAGTCCGGGAAGCTGTTTTACAAAACATTTGATTTACTTATATAATACATATCAGAGTTACACATACCAGAGAATATTAATAATGCAACAGAATACAATAGTGTAGTGGAATAATATAATAGGTAATAGTAATAAAATCTTCGTCTTCGTCCTCAGAAATAAAGATTTCAAATCCTAAAATGCTCATGCTGACCCAAGCGAACTGAAAAGACAAAACATTCGAGTCAGAACTAAAAGATCTTATGCAAGTTAAATCACCGGAAAAATATGAGTGGAACGGCATCAGAGATGTTTACGGGATTTGACATCTCCTATCCAGTGTCTAACGTGAGTGTAGTAACTTAAGAGATGTTCGGGATTCTCACCTCCTAAGAATCCGTTAAACTATTTACTATGTAGTAATATTTCGCTATTATAATAATGTCTAATAGTAAAGTAAACTTACTTTTTAATAGCATTAAGGGGTTACCCATATAGACCTTAACACAAATAATGCCAAAAGTCTATACAGTACCGTAATACCTCCTGATCGGGAGGCTACCAAAGGATACTCCATAGGTACCACACAATTAGAAACTCGTATAAGGCGCGCTAGGGTAGGTGACATGGCGCAACTAGGCAATGCCAGAATAGATATACCAATTACGCTTTCGGGACGGCGGTAACGCATAGCCGCAGCTACCGCCCACCTCGAGCCACACCCCCAAATCAAAGAAATCAAAAGCGGCCACCGAATAAGTCCAAAAGTCAAAGTATAATATCGAAGGGATGTGTCCGATCAAAGGTGCTTCCTCATTAACCCGTTGATCGCTCCTGTTTTAGCCACTTTATGCCAACTCGTGGGAGTTGGGTCCGTATTTACCTCAAGGAAATGCCGCCACCATCCTACTTCATTCTGGAATCTCCACCGTGTACACGGTTGTTAAAGTGGTTTTCGGAGTTGGCAGAGAGTATGACAACTTCCTGTCTCGGTCTCTTTAACAACCAAACGTTATTATAACACTGCTGTCATTTCAAAATAATTATACTTCAAGGCCAGGATATAATATTCATTCCAAAACCATATAAATACGATATCATCTTCATTTAAAAACCAAGTCAATAAGATATCATTTTTATTAAACCCAAATCAATATAAATTCATTTTTATTTCAAATATATCTTTTTCCCAAAATAATAGCATTTTCAAATCATAATACCTTGAAACCCTTAACTTTGAAACACAACTTCCAATACTTGAATGGTTTAATATTAAATTACTTTATACAATAAATTAGCTTCTTAAATTTCATAAATCAATTCCAAATACAGATTTGAGTACCAATAAGCCATTTCAATTTCCATATATTTCAAAGCGGTAGTTGTTCAATATTACATAAAAAAATTTAAATTCATATATATACACACACCAATTTCACTTATTCTATTATTTAGTTTTGAAATATTTGGTTACTAATTCCAATATGCTTTAAATAAAACTTCAAATTTCTATAACTGAATATTCCTCAATTTATTCACTTAAATCAGCTTAACCCGAATTAAGTTATAAAACAATATTCTTTTAAAATCTAAATTTCAATAAATTCCAAATGGATTCTTATTAAATATAATTCTTAATTAAATAAAACCTCAAATCAATTTCAACTATCTTCTCACCCTTGATTTATAAAAATTAGTATAAACTTTATATTAAAATATAGTTTAAGTAAATACTTATCTATATTATATTTAATAAAATCAGACTTTATTATTAAACTTATTTTATACTTAAACAAATTCACTGATAGCTTAAACCAATAATTTAACTATATATAAAATAACATTTATAAGATATCCAAATCCATATCTCATAAAATCATATATTTCTTTACTAGACCATAGTAATCATTTCAAAATATTTTTATATATAGATTGCGGTGTCTGTATATAATTTTCTATCCTATGGTCAAGTCATACGGATATTTATCATTTCAGTCCATAATTTAAAATAAAAATGTGGTTGTATATCATTTCAAACCGCAATCCCGAATCAATAAATTTTTTGGTAACAACTTGCAGTTTATAACAATATAAATGAAACATCCATTCATCCAATATCAATCATCAAACATTATCACAATCATCATCCAATTCAAACAATCAATATCTATATGTGACTGATAATATTTAACAAGTAATTAACTGACAGTTATATTCAATAATAAATCAAATAACGATTTAATTTAAATAAATGCAATTAACTGAGATGATGATTAAAATATACTAAACGATCATAAATAATTCATAATCACAACATAAATTAAATTTAACAAACATAAGAAATTTTAGAAGTTGTGAGTGGGTTAAACACTCATATTTTGAATTTAAATTGAATTTAAACCCAAAAATTGAACAATCTCCAAATTCGTCCAAACCAGAGCCAAAATGTCCGGAATTCCAATACGAACCTAGCGGAGAGAATCACACCTAAATCGGACCTCGTTTGCACAAGTTATGATAATTAGAATGGTTCAAAAATTAAATTTAAAATAAACAAATAAAAAAACCAGAGAATACTACAGAAGCCACGTTACGGTCTTCTTCTAGGATTTTTTTTCGAACCTAGCCCTAAAGTCGCGTACGCACGAACTGGAACAGCCACGATCGCCACTGCATTTCGCCAACACCGCCGCGTCGACAGCCCCCATGCGAACGCCTCCACTCGTAGTCCTATCACCGCCACGTGACTGAGCCACATCACCAAATCTGGCCGCGAAAATTTACAGACGTCGCCGCTTATCTCGAACCCTAATCGAATTTTTGATGCAAATCCATCCATTGATTCACCATACAAACCACTCAGATCGACTCCCCTCAGACCCCTCTACAAAACCCACAATTCAATTTGACGATCAGACCAGTTTGATTGCGGCGTGATGAACGGCCGTGGATTGATTCGCGAATTCTGGGCAAACAATGATCTGAATCCAAAAATGAACACCACTAGTAGATTACATTCGTCGAGAGCTTCAAATCCATATAAAATTTGATATTGTTTAGAGAGTGTGAATTTTTGGCATTGAATTTGATTTGGATTTGTAATTGGGGATTAGGGTTTGCAGCCATTGAAAAGAGAATCTAAGAAGGAATTGTACATACAGACAAATGAGAAATAGAGGTAGGCTAGGGTTTATAATAGGATATATATAGGCAAGGTTGAAATAGAATAGATGAACCCGATTTAATTATAAACGCGCTGAATGATAAATGGCCCGAAAAGCCCGTTCTGCCTCTGGAACGAAATTGGTTCAACCCATATATCGAAATAGATAGTTAAAAATATTTTAAATGCAATGGAAAGGGTTTCAAGTCCAAATTTCATCATATGAAGAAGTTATGCTAAAATCAATATTTTCCAAATTGATTTCAATTGATTTCAATTTCATTGATTTCAAGGCGTTTCGAGTTCATACAATCAAACGACAAGTCCGAACGCTACGAAACTTGAAATCCTACAATAATTCACCGTTATGGTTCAGATGAAACTAGTTTCGTCGAAATCCGAGTCAGTGGCAAAAATGGCTATTTTTACATTAATAAAATAAATTTATAACTAATTAATTAAATCAAATCTTAAATTTCAATTCTAAAATTGACAAATTTTACCCTTATCAATTTTATTAATCAACACTAATCTAAACAAATTTATATGTCAATTTAGAGTTGATAAGTCTATCCATTTCAGCGTTATATTTCAATTTCATTTACTTCAGAAATTATAAAATTAATTTCCAAAAATCAAAGAAATTAGCCTTCCATTTACTTTCAATACATTCTTCTTATGGTATAATTATTTTGATTCATAACTATTACCTTAATGTTTCCCAAATTCCTCTTAGTTCTAACCATCGTAGTATTAAATTCCATTTGCTACGAAAATTCCATTTTTTTATATGTATTAAATTTCAATAAATTGGTCTGTTTCCATTCCAATCCCTTTTATTAAGTTCATTACTGCTCTATAACCTAGTTAACCCTTTATACTTTTACTATACTCAAATTTGAAAACTCCTAAACATCTTTTTCCGTTTCGCATTAATTTAACATTTATTTATTTGGTTAACATTTATTTCGAATTCTGATTCCATCAACTAATTAAACAAGTAACTTATAACATATGTTTACAAGCCAAATGTTACACCAATTGTCATATTATGAATGGAGTTAACATTAATTTCAAATATTATCTTAATTTACATTAAGATAATATTTAATTACCTTTAATGAAATTTATTTCCCAATTTATTTAATGCAATCAATTATGACCTTTACAATTTTAATAAACTCATTAATTGTAAATTTTCATTCAAATAAATCCATTCATTTGATTTTCTTATTATGGATCAGTTATAAACTTACCACCTTAAAGTTGATGTCAACGTGGGTACTTATCTATTACACTGTTATACGCCATTTACATCTTACAGTTGTATAAATGTTACATTAAATCTGTTCAAATTTCCAACTCCTTTGTTGTTAACTATCCTATTTCCATTTATTATATCCTTACCAAATATGTACATTAATTACAGTTAAATATTCTCAATAAATTTATTTACTTGGTTCTATGCCTTTTTATTACACAATTTACCAACTTATAATAAGTTTACTTTTCTATTCTAATTTGCATTCACCCTTCCATTATTATATTAATTACCATTAAAGTAACGTTTATTATCAGCAACAAATATTATAATTACTTATCTACATTGATTGTATAAATTTTCAATTTATTACGTATTACTTCATTGGTTAATATAACTTTGAATTCATTCAATCACCACTAATTAAGTCAATTACTGTAATTGCTTTCAAATTAAATTTTTATGAACTAAACAAATAGGTAACTTATACAATTGTAATCATTAAAAATTTAACTAACTTTATATTTATTACTTTTAAATAAATAATATGATTACTTATAGAACATTGACTTTTATTCAATTACCATTTATTGAAATTTAAATTCATTCATTAATTAAATGCTTTCACTTATTTCTGTATGTCCAATTTGTAGCTAAGTATAGCACGTACATTATTTCCATTGATTTGAATTAAATTCCCATATTTATATTATGCCTATTATTATGCTATAAACTGGTTAGTATTGTTTGCCTTTCATTTACTTGTCATGTCTTATTCCCATTATTGTAACCTTTATTTATATTCATTTATTTAATTTATATTCCAATTCAATCATTATTAATTATGTACAAATTCCTTTATTTATACAACACTTACATTTATTTACTTATTGTCAATTTAATTCCTAAGTTCAACAATTTACGCTATTTCATTTTATTTATTTTTTCCCTATTCAATTGCCAAAAATTATTTTTTAATAACCATTGCTACAATTCATTCTAAAATTTACTTTATTATAAATCATAATTTTTTTATTTCTTTCTAAAATTTAGTTACAAAATTCTTATAATTCAACAAATTTAATTATCGAAATTTATGGGTCATTACACTCTCCCTCACTCAAAACTTTTCGTCCCCGAAAAGGAAAAGGAGGAAAAAGAAAAATTAAGAAGTCAATATATCTGATTTAAAATATTAAATTTATAAACAAACAAATTTACTAAATAAAGTAATTTAAATAAAATATACCAATTTATAACCATTAAATATTTTATACTCAAATTAATAAAGTTTGGAAACATTTGCAAAAAATATTTTCTAAGTCCAAAATTTACGAAAAATTCAGCAGAGTCTCCTTTGTACGGAGAGGCTCGGGAGAAAATATAATATCAAATAAAACAATATACAACATATATTGTTCAAAATAATATATCCCAACACAGGAAAACAATATAACAGCGCTATAAAATCGTAATCCGAGAACGTACCTATTTGTCGGGCAATTTACGCTTATTTTATGGAACCAAAAGCAGTAGAAATTGCTTCCATAACCTGTATTTCACTTATATAATCCAAAAAGGTTAATAATTATATATAGTGAAATGTTAAAGTTGTTTCACCTATAAACATTCAAATCAATACAAACAACAATCACTTGCAACCAGGCATACAACCATATAAAATCAACACAAATCAATCATTCATTCATATCAAATGGAACAAATAGTTGTTCGGGTTCATAATTTTAGATTGTACAGAATGAAAAATAAACTACTAAGCGCATCATTTACTCAACAGTCTCTGATGAAGCTAAATGGATTATTCGTACATCCAGACAATTTTAAAGTGTCCTTACCTAAACAACCATAAACCAAAACAAATAACAACATGTAACAACCCAGGGTTTTGCACCGGTTACTTATTGTCATTAGACGATTAATTCTGCTGGCTAATTGCTGTTGGGAGTTTTGAATCGGGTTGAAATTCTTTTCAAAAATTTGTTAAATGTTGTGTGGGCTTTAAATAAAATTTTAGCCCGCGTTTTATTATTGGCGCCGGGTTGTATTAAGCAAATATCCGATCCTCCCTTTCATTCATTTTCGAAAGCCCTAGTATAATAAACGAAAAATGGTTGCGCTCGTTCTTTCTTTAAAAATTAAGGTTTTTGGCAAAATTTGAAGAAGCCAAATTAGATCGATTGGTGTCAACTTCCTTGCTCTGTCGATCGGCTGCTTGATTGAGTTCTTCTTTGCTTCAAAATGAGGTGAGTGATGTTCACTCATGCTTCTAATTCAAAACTTTACTTTGGCCATTCGAATTATGTTTGGATGTTGGTGTTTTCTGACTTGATTCGATTTTTTTTAACCACGACTTGATGATTTTTGGATCTGTTCGATCTCCTTTATTTGCTTTCATATAGATATAATTATTTGAATTTGTCAATTGCTTTGTGGTGGCCATTCTAATTTCGTTTGGAGGTTGATGATTTCACTGACTTATTCAGTTCGTTTAATTTCGTGTTACTTGGTTGACACAGTTTTGATTTTCTTTGACACTGTTTCCCTGCTCACCACGGTTCCGAATTCGCTGGTATTTAAATTTACATTGTCTTCGGTCTTGACTTGAGACATCATTTATATTTGCATTTTGATATTGTTGAGCCACTGTTGTGTACTGAGTATTACATTTTGATGATCATCTGACATTTTTGGTTTGCGTTGATGAGTAGTGCCATTTGCTTCTGCATTGAGTTGTTTGGTCGATCGACTGTTCCATATACGTTGCTTGATTTTGTGGTGTGGTTTCACTTCATTTTGCCTTGACTACACTATCTTCATATATTTAAAAAACTGTGTGTGTACTGTTTGAATTTGGTCATTGGTTTTTGTTGATCTCTTTGTTTTTGAACTCTGGTTCATTATATATTGTCACTTATAGTAGTTGTTGCAGTTTTAGCTTGTATTCTTCAAGCAGCTTGCATATTGTTGGTCTCATTGTATTGCTGTGCATTGAGCATTGTCTCGGTTTTGATTTTTTTTATGACATGTATGCATGTACACATATGTGTTGAGAGAGAATAACCATTGCATCCAATATACTGCATATATACTTGAGGCTGTATCACCATATGTACACATATGTTGTTCGCTTGATCTTTTACTTTTCACTTGACCTATTTGTTATCACTAACCTTTGTTGCTGTGTTGCCATATCTCTGGTGCACTCACTCATTTGAGTTTGTACTTTGTTCACTTGATAGCTTCAAGCCTGAACTACTTTGTTTACTTGAGTTTGCTTGAGTATATGTAAGACAGTTGGCATTGTGCCATGGCTTTGATTTTATCATGTTGCAACAATTTTGGTTGCTTTCATTCTGTAGTTGCTGTTAACATGTATCACTAGTGCATGTTGCAGTAATACTCCTTTCATTCTGGTTTCTCTATCTTTGATGTTGAGGCATGTGCTACTGCATTGAGTTGGTTGGTTGACACACTCGGAGTTGTACATTCACGTTTATCTTCCATCATGTGGTCTGAATTTGCTTTGAACACATTTCTGGTTTTCATTGGGTTAATGTGCACTGTGCCTTGAGTATTGTGTAAAACTGCCTATTCATGGTGATGGTTACCCTGCTTGTACATATGTATTTTTGTCCTTTTGGCACTACTGCACTGTTTTGTTGCTGTAGTTGAGTTGAGTCAGTGACCCGACCTTTGCATTTTGTTTGTTTTTCGAATTTCGTTTGTGAATTTTTGTTGTGCATTCATGTATACTTGTGTGCATTTCTGTTTTGTACCTCTGTACACTTTGCAGCCTCGACCTGATGTTAATATTTGGAGTTGTGAGGGCATCATTTACTGTAGTGGCAAGGTAGTGCACGTGAACGTGTATTGCAGCCCTATAAGAATTGACGTTTTAATTGATATTTCGATTGCGTGAACTGTTTAGTGTGTTCAATTCAATATTTTGAAATTGTATTTTGATTTGAGTTGATTTGATTATTTTGTTGCTATCTAATTACCTATTGGACAATTAGATTATGTGTTCTAATTATTTATTTAATAATTAGATTTTGTTGTTAATTGCTGTTTAGGCAATTCTGTGGTTTACAAATTATCTTCATTGATAAGCCTTTTATTTATCTTTGTTGATGATTTGGCTTTGTTTATTTGCTGTTTATTGCTGCTACGTGTTATTTCTACCATTATCCGATTCTCTTATGAAGGATTGGATATACGAGATTTATAGTGACTGTCGTCTATTTGATTATTTAATTATTATTATTGCTTCCGTGCATTAATAACTAAGTTTGAATTAGACTGACCCGCATATTATTTTCTTTTGAATTAATACTCGGGTCAGACCGAGTTATTACAGGCTGTTGATATCTCGCTTTGGGGATGCTGATTGAGCTATGAAGTCTCTTTATACCTTTTGGAGCAGTCATTGTCATTTTATAGGATGATATTTATTCATGTATATTATTTACAATAATGTACTTGTATATGTAACTTCCAGTGTCTGCAGTTGTATTGTATCACATGTATTGTAACTGACTTCAGTTATATATATATGAGATTTGATATTATCAATGTTCTGTGTTTAGCTTGTCTGTGTTATTATTATATATGTGTCCTAAACTATTATGAACCATCGTAGTTCGTTTTATACTGGAATTGAATATGGCGATGGGAGTAAATAAACAAAGAGATGAAAAATAAATATACATACACCACTCCTGTCGAGATAATCAATACTAGTGTAAGGCCTAACTACGGATGACCGCTCCTATCCAGCCTTATTCTTCGTAATAACAGACAGTATTTCCTTTTAATACTCTTTGTTATTGTGAGCATAGAGGTGTGGCATCACAGTTGGTATCAAAGTGAGGGGTTTATGGACATAATATAGAACATAACTTAGATGGAACATGTGTTTCAACTATTTGTGGATGTTTTAAATTGTGCCTTTAGTGAAAACTAAAGTTTTGAAATTATGACTAAATTTTTAAATATCTTTATTTAAAAATAAAAGTGAAATTGTGTTTGACGATTGATTAATTTGTGTTCTGTTTATCAGAGTGCGCAGCGGAAACAGTGAGACTGTCTTCGTAAGTACAGCTGATAACCCTTTTGATTTAAAAATCAAAATATGAAAATGAAATAAATTTCATTGTGTTGTTACATAGATGTGTTTATTTTGTTTTCTTTGAAAATTTCGAATCCGATTGAGGATCCGAAGCGATTGCAGTTATGTGATTTTGTTGAAATTTTGCTGTTTTAAATTATCTTCATTAAAGAGATAATTGAATGATTTTGTTGTTCATCTTACAGTATGTGTGCAAATATGAGTTGCACGTTACTCCATAAATTTTACGTTGAACCGGTGTTTGGTTTTAAAACGTATTTTGTTGCCGTTATTTTTATAACGGGATTTTTACACTGGTATTAAATATTGATGCGAATTATTTTGACGAGATTTTGACGTATAAAATTATTGTCACTTTGACTTCAGTAACCGTCAAATTTAAAGTGTATTTTTAAGCGGTTATCCCGCAATGCTGATTTGATACCCGTTTTTACAGTGTTTTGAGAATTGCAATTTCCTTATCAAAATTGCTACAGATGTTGCTGTTTTAATCATGTGTTTTAAAAATCATTTTAAAACAAAATTGTTTTCAAAATGTTTACAGTTTGCACTTTCTAAAGGATGAGGAAGCGATTTAAACGCTTCAGCAAAATTGAGGACTATGTACCCTCACTTTTACTGATTCGCTTAATTCCGGACTTGTCCGCTTGAGAACGTAAAATGTTAATTATTTAAAATACACAATTTTGCACTTTCAAGGAAACTATGAAGATATTTAAATGATTTAGCAAAAGTACAGAGTATGGAACCATATTTTTACTATTTCGGTTAATTTTGGACTCGGTAATTGAAATATTTGCTGTTTGATGATTTTATTTGGCTTTCGAGCCACTATGTTGGACCTTCGAGTCATATGATAGACCTTCGGGTCAAATACCAGTGCTGGACCTTCAGGTCATTTGTTGGGCGCCAAAATTATGATGACTGTACTTGGTAGGCTTCGGCCATATGTTGATGCATGTGCGACATAGTTAAAACTCGCCATTTGTTGGGATCGATCCACCTTTTATGTTGACTTTCTAGTCATTTTAATTGATTTCATAATATTTATTGTTTCTAATTATCCGCAGGTAATTAGATATTTGTCGATTGGAGTTCTAATTATCTTTGTTGATAATTAGATATTTGTTGTTTTCTGATTATCGTTTTTGATAATTAGATATTTTTTGATTGGAGTTCTAATTATCTTTGTTGACAATTAGATATTTGTTGTTTTCTGATTATCATTTTTGATAATTAGATATTTGTTGATTTGAGTTCTAATTATTTTTGTTGATAATTAGATATTTGCTGATTTGAGTTCTAATTATCTTTGTTGATAATTAGATATTTGCTTATTTGAGTTCTAATTATCTTTGTTGATAATTAGATATTTGCTGATTTGAGTTCTAATTATCTTTGTTGATAATTAGATATTTGATGATTTGAGTTTCTGATTATCGTTTTTGATAACCAGATATTTGAGTTTTCTGATTATCGTTTTTGATAATTAGATATTTGTTTTTTCTGATTATCGTTTTTGATAATTAGATATTCATGTTTTCTAATTATATGTTGGATAACTAGATATTTGTGGTTTTGCGATTTGTGAATTGTATTTTCTAATTATCCTTGTTGATAATTAGATTTTGCTGTTTTCTAATTATCGTATCGGTAATTAAATATTGCTGATAATTGTATTTATTCAGCTTTGTTGTCTCTGATTATTTATTTAATAATTAGATTTTGTTGAGAATTTGTGAATTTCTTTTATGAAATTAAAAGGTTTCCTTGGCATTTGTATTCTTGACCTTTATTTTTCTAGCTTAACCAGTTAATGTTAGAAAAATAATTGTTATCGATGACTTTAATTATGAAAATTGCAGGGACGCAATTTTTATAAGGAGGGGAGTCTGTAACAACCCGGGGTTTTGCACCGGTTACTTATCATCATTAGACGATTAATTCTGCTGGCTAATTGCTATTGAGAGTTTTAAATTGGGTTGAAATTCTTTTCAAAAATTTCTTAATGTTGTGTGGGCTTTAAATAAAATTTTGGCATGTGTTTTATTATTGGTGCTGGGTTGTATTAAGCGAATACCCGATCCTCCCTTTCATTCATTTTCGCAAGCCCTAGCATAATAAACGAAAAAAATGGCCGCGCTCGTTTTTTTTTCAAAAATAAGGTTTTTGGCAAAATTTAAAGAAGCCGAATTAGATCAATTGGTGTCGACTTCCTTGCTCTGTCATCGGCTGCTTGATTGAGTTCGTCTTTGCTTCGAAATGAGGTGAGTGATTTTCACTCACGCTTCTAATTCAAAAGTTTGCTTTGACCATTCAAATTATGTTTGGATGTTGGTGTTTTCTGACTTGATTCGATTTTCTTTAACCACGGCTTGATGATTTTTGGATCCGTTCGATCTCCTTTATTTGCGTTCGTATAGATATAATTGTTTGAATTTTTCAATTGCTTTGCATCGGCCATTCGAATTTCGTTTGGAGATTGGCGATTTCACTGACTTATTCAATACGTTTAATTTCGTGTTACTTGGTTGACACAGTTTTGATTTTATTTGACACTGTTTCCCTGCTTACCACGGTTTCGAATTCGCTGGTATTTAAATTTACGTTGTCTTCGGTCTTGACTTCAGACTTCATTTATCTGTGCATTTTGATATTATTGAGCCACTGTTGTGTACTGAGTATTGCATTTTGATGATCATCTGACATTTTTGGTTTGCGTTGATGAGCGATGCATTTGCTTCTGCACTGAGTTGTTTGGTCGATCGACTGTTCCATATATGTTGCTTGATTTTGTGGTCTGGTTTCACTTCATGTTGCCTTGACTACACTATCTTCATATATTTAAAAATTGTGTGTGTACTGTTTGAATTTGGTCATTGGATTTTTTTGATCTCTTTGTTTTTGAACTTTGGTTCATTATATATTGTCACTTGTAGTAGTTGTTGCAGTTTTAACTTGTATTCTTCGGACAGCTTGCATATTGTTGGTTTCATTGTATTGCTGTGCATTGCGCATAGTCTCGGTTTTGATTTTTTTATGACATGTATACATGTACACATATGTGTTGAGAGTGAATAACTACTGCATCAAATTTACTGCATATATACTTGAGGCTGTATCACCATATGTACACATATGTTGTTCGCTTGATCTTTTACATTTCATCTATTTGTTATCACTGGCCTTTATTGCTGCGTTGCCATATCTCTGGTTCACTCACTCATTTGAGTTTGTAATTTGTTCACTTGATAGCTTCAAGCCTGAACTACTTTATTTACTTGAGTTTGCTTGAGTATATGTAAGACAGTTTGCATTTTGCCATGGCTTTGAATTTATCATGTTGCAACAGTTTTGGTTGCTGTCATTCTGTAGTTGCTGTTAACATGTATCACTGGTGCATGTTGCAGTAATACTCCTTTCATTCTGGTTTCTCTATTTTTGATGTTGAGGCATGTGCTGCTGCATTGAGTTGGTTGGTTGACACACTTGGAGTTGTACATTCATGTGTTTCTTCCATCATTTGGTCTGAATTTGCTTTGAACACAATTCTGGTTTTCATTGGGTTAATGTGCTCTGTGCCTCGAGTAGTGTGTAAAACTGCCTATTTATGGTGGTGGTTACCCTGCTTGTATATATGTATTTTTGTCCTTTTGGCACTACTGCACTGTTTTGTTGCTGCAGTTGAGTTGAGTCAGTGACTTGACCTTTGCATTTTGTTTTTTTTTGAATTACACCTGTGTTGAATCCAGCTTTAAAGCTCGGGTTTGACCTTGTGCTCGTTTGTGAATATTCGTTGTGCATTCATGTATACTTGTGTGCATTTCTGTTTTGTATCTCTGCACGCTTTGCAGTCTCGACCTGCTGTTAATATTTGGAGTTGTGAGGGCATCATTTGCTGTAGTGGCGAGGTAGTGCACGTGAACATGTACTATAGCCCATTCAGAATTGACGTTTTAATTGATATTTCAATTGCTTGAATTGTTTAGTGTGTTCAATTCAATATTTTGAAATTGTATTTTGATTTGAGTTGATTTGATTATTTTATTGCTATCTAATTACCTATTGGACAATTAGATTATGTGTTCTAATTATTTATTTAATAATTAGATTTTGTTGTTAATTGCTGTTTATGCAATTATGTGGTTTACAAATTATCTTCATTGATAAGCCTTTTATTTATCTTTGATGATGATTTGGCTTTGTTGATTTGCTGTTTATTGCTGCTACGTGTTATTTCGACCATTATCTGATTCTCTTACGAAGGATTTGTTATACGAGATTTATATAGACTGTCGTCTATTTGATTGTTTAATTATTATTGTTTCCGTGCATTAATAACTGGGTTTGAATTAGACTGACCTGCGTATCATTTTCTTTTGAATTAATACTCGGGTCAGACCGAGTTATTACAAGCTGTTGATATCTCGCTTTAGGGATGCTAATTGAGCTATGAAGTCTCTTTATACCTTTTGGAATAGTCATTGTCATTTTATAGGATGATATGTGTGACGACCGACCATGACTCCTGCACCAAAACAAGGAAATAGTGCGCTGAAAGGCGTGCCAGGTAGCCATGGACGATAGTCAGGGTAAAATAAAACAGCAAACTCTATCGTACAACTCACAGCGCATGGATAAAATACAATAGAGAAATATATAGTGAAGCACCATAACAGAAAAATCATCATATAAGCATCATAGTAGTTTTATACAAACATGAATCATCCATACATCAAAGCCTCACTACAAACACTCAATCAGATATAACAGCGGAACACCCAGTACATATAGTAAGAAAACTAGTATGCAAAGCCTCCTGCTCGTCTTCGTCATCATCAGCGTAGATCTCTAAGAACAGCACCTGTCACCTGCTACCTAGTCTGCCCATCCCAACATGGATGAACAGCCCAAGGTAATAAGAGGAGACATAAAACCTTGAGTCAGACAAAGTCTTAGTGAGCAGTAAATCAACTATCAAACATACCAAAAGAGCATAAAGGATAAAAGGAATAGGAACCAAACCATCCCACTCCACCTCTTTCTACAGTGATAGCCCCCAGACACACACCAAGGAGAAGTAAGCATAACATAGCAGATAATTAAGGTAAAGCAATAATCACTCGAGTCAAGGGCGATGTTTTCCAAATACAAACCCCCAAGGCCTAAACCAAGATCAGATAAGCACCTAGAAAATACCGCTCTTGAGACCGAATGATGATACAACCAAACGTCCAAACATCCATGACTCTGGCTATCACTGTTATCCTTGCTTTGATTTCACCGTTGATTGAATGACCATCCGTCAAGGGCTAATGGTAACCCCGGTTCTAGGCATAGCTCCGCACGTCATCGTGACCCGTGCCTAGGACTTACCTACTCTGCCTAGAGTACTCAACTACCTACCTGTAGTCTTTTGGGTGTCCCGACTACCTGCCTGTAGTCGTTATGGGCGCCCCATGTACTCTTGCTTTTGAGCATGCTAGAACCTTCAACAACGATGAGATCCAAGCCTCCTAGTCATCCTCCTTGATGACTATCCTCATACTAGCTCAAGCTACCTCTCGAGCAATCCATTATCAACCAACTCGAACCATCCCTCGAGTCATCAACATGCTTGGAATGATCCCTGCCTGGATTACGCCAAGTCTTCATCACATCGTACTTCGCTTTATCACACCATAGCAAAGTCTCAACTCAACAACATGGTTTGTCTCATCGCATCATGGAAAAGTTCCATCTCAACATCATCCAATCCATACATATGAGCTTCAACATCCACCTCATATGCCTTTAGCAGCTTTCACCATTCAAGAGCCTCTTCTGTAGCTTTTGAATCATCTTTGACCATACTTGTCCACATCTATCAACTAGATAGCTCATTCACAACAATCAATCAAGGCAAACCTTAATCCAAACAAATACGTATTCAATCAAGATCTAATTAGGCATTTATAACTAAAATGGCAATTTCGTAAATAAATGAGCATAGAACTAACATACATGAATCATGGGTTTTTAGCATAGATCTAGCAAATATAAAACATGGGTTTTGTTTCTATAACTTAATAAATGAACTTGCATAGGTAAACATCTTCACAAACAATGGATCTATACTTGGATCTAAGGAAAATGCACAAAATCACTATCTACAACACTCCAACAAACCACCAATCCAATATACTCCTTTGGGTCCGCGTGAGAGATAACCACCACTCACCAAATCACCCAAACACCTCAAAAACTAAACACTTCAGATCTGGACAGCGGAGATCAAGGCTTGATCCGGCAACATCTCGCTTCAATCGATGAAATCTAGCTCCAACGGATGAAGATCTTCAACTTTGGCACTTGAATCTTTGATCTCGATCTTCGATCTTGGATGGATGTTAGAACTAGATTGGAATAGAGAAAAGAAAATGAAGAAATGTTGTAGTCGAGCTCTCAAAATGGCAGCACTTCGTCGCTTCAAAAACCGGTGCCAAAAAGTGAGCCAAACCCCTCTATTTATAGGCTGAAAACCCCTTAGGTCGTCCAGGCCTTATAACTCGTTCTCGGTCTTAGGTCGTCGCCGACCTAAAATCCCCGACCTATCATAGGTCGTCACCGACCTATCTACCTCACGACCCAACGGTCTAAACAAACTCCACGACACACGACTCAAGAACCCAAGGCCGACCTAACTATAAGTCGACTCAACCAAACCCAGGGTCACACGAGTTAACACACGGCCGACCTAATTTCTGCGACCTAAAACACTGCCGACCTAAAGACTCCAGCGACTTACTAGGTCCGACCTAACTCTTATGCGACCTAACAAACCAGGCCGACTCAATGACCTAAGCCCCCAACGACTCATCGTGCTTGCCGACCTATCCCCCTAGCGACCTAACGCTATCCCTTAGGTCGTTCAACGACCTATCTATACACAGCAACTCTAGGTCGCTAGTCCCCCTAAGTCGGTCAAATACTTATGTTGGTTCAATACCTTAGGTCGTTAACCCGTTCGACCGACTCATCCCTAGGTCGCTCCTTTCCCTAACTCGCTCACACGACCTAAGACACTAAGTTGGTCACGACTCAACTCCGAACCCTCAACCTGAGCCTCTATACGAGTTAACCCTTAACTCATTTTAACACTAAGTCGGCAGCTTTCTTAAGTCGTTCAAACGACTTATCAACAATACGACTTAGGCTAGAAACAACATAAACAATACTAACGACCTGTAAATCCTACGATTTATCAACACGTAAAATACGGGTCGTTACATTCTCTCCCCCTTAGGAATTTCGCCCTCGAAATTCCAAGCAAACATCAGCCATCAAAATTATTCCGCATGCCTACCATCCTTAGCAATCAACAAACCATGCATCCAATTCTAGCCTAGCATGCAGAATTCTAAAACTTAGAACAAGCTACAAATTCATGAGATGTCACGACACCTTAGGGCCATACCTTGAAGAGTTCTGGATGAGCTGCCTTCATCCTCTCTTCCTCCTCCCACGTACAGTCGTTTACATCATCACTCCATTGTATCTTGAGCAACGTAATCGTCTTCCTCCTAAGCTGTTTCGTATCGGTTTCAACAATACGAAGCGGCTTACGAGGTCTCGTAACCACTGGATCAACCTCTAAGTCTTCACAGCTATCAGCAGAAACCACAGTAGTTGGGTCATGCACATACTTCCGTAGATAAGATACATGAAAGACATTGTGCACACCCGCCATCTTTTCCGGTAACTCCAACCTGTAAGCGAGTTTTCCAATTCGTTCGATAATCGGGAATGGTCCAACAAATCTCGGAATTAACTTTCCTTTCTTCCCAAATCTAATAGCACTCTTCAATGGAGAAATCTTCACAAAAACCATCTCTCCTACATCGAATTCCAAATCCTTACGACGATTATCGGCATAACTTTTCTGACGATTTTGGGCTGCTTTCATTCGTTGCCGAATGATCTCTATACAATCCGAAGTCTGTCGAATCATCTCTGGCCCAAGTATCATCTTTTCTCCAGTTTCCAACCAACATGTCGGAGAGTTACACGGTCTTCCATACAATGCCTCATATGGTGCCATACCAATACTCGACTGATAACTGTTATTATATGCAAACTCCACCAAATGAAGATGATCTTCCCATGATCCTCCGAAGTCCAAAACACATGCTCTAAGGAGATCTTCCAAAACTCGGTTGACTCTCTCAGTCTGACCATCTGTTTGAGGGTGATAAGCTGTACTCAAACACAACTCGGTTCCCAAAACTTCCTGGAAGCTCTTCCAAAATCCACTAGTGAACAATGGGTCTCGATCGCTCACTATACTCTTCGGAACACCATGGAATCGAACTATCCACTTAACATAAAGCTCAGCCAGCTTCGATGCAGTCCTAGTCGATCGAACAGGAATGAATCTTGCACTCTTAGTCAACCGATCTACTATGACCCAAATTCCTTCATTTCCTGCCCTGGTCCTAGGTAGACCATCGATAAAATCCATCGATATCTGCTCCCACTTCCATGTAGGAACCTCTAATGGCTGAAGTAATCCACTGGGCTTCTTCTGCTCAGCTTTCACCAACTGGCAGTTCATACACTTGGAAATAAAATTTCCAACATCCTTCTTCATGCCTTCCCAGTAGTAAGTTCTCTTCATATCCCGATACATCTTATTCCCACCTGGATGAATTGTCAACTTCGAGTGATGACCTTCCCTCAGAACTTCATCTCTCAATCCATCAATGTCGGGAACAACCAATCGTCCTTGCTTCCGAAGCCAACCCTCTCGATCGACCTTAAATCCCTTATTCTTCTCTGGGTCCAATCCGGATTCCAAATCTCGGATAATCTTAACAAGCCTATCATCTCTCTTTTGGTTCTCGCCAATCCTTTCCACAAGAGTAGGTCTTATCGATAAGTTTGCCAACATTTCAGGTTCCAACTCACATCTGGGCCTGAAATCAAATCCAGCCAAATACTCAAGGTTCTTCCATTCCGAAAACATGGCTCCCAAACCTGCATGTCTTCGACTTAACGCATCAGCCACCGCGTTACCTTTTCCCGGAGTATAGGCTATACCAAAATCATAAGATGCTAAGAACTCTAGCCATCTTTGCTGTCGAAGATTCAAATCCTTTTGGGAGAACAGATACTTCAACGACTTATGATCTGTAAATAACTCAAATCTAACTCCCAATAGATAGTGTCTCCACATCTTCAAAGCAAACACAATCGCCGCTAACTCCAAATCATGAGTCGGATAATTCCTTTCATGCGGCTTCAGTTGTCGACTAGCATACGCAACAACTTTATCCTTCTGCATTAGCACTGCTCCAAGTCCAGTGCCACATGCATCGGTGTAAACCACCATCTCATCATTCCCACTTGGAATAGTCAAGACAGGAGCACTCGTCAGTCGCTCTTTCAGGATTACGAAAGCTTGCTCACACTTATCATCCCATTTGAGCACTTGGTTCTTCTTCGTCAATCCTGTCAACGGTGCAGCTATCTTGGAAAAGTCTTTGATAAACCGACGATAATATCCTGCTAATCCAAGAAAACTTCTTACTTCAGATGCATTCTTAGGTCTTACCCAATCTTGGATTGCTGCCACCTTAGCGGGATCAACCGCTACTCCATTTCCAGAGATAACATGGCCTAAGAACCTCACTTCACTCTTCCAGAAGTGACACTTTGAAAACTTAGCCTTCAGCTGATGTTTCCGCAAGATTTCCAAAACAATCCTCAAGTGTGTCTTGTGCTCTTCTTCAGTTCTGGAATAAACCAAAATATCATCCACGAATACAAGCACGAACTTATTCAACTGATCTCTGAATACTCTATTCATAAGATCCACAAAATATGCTGGTGCGTTAGTCAACCCAAACGGCATTACCAGCCACTCATAAAACCCGGATGGTGTCCTAAAAGCAGTCTTCGGCACACTATCCTTCGCCACTCTCAATTGGTGAAATCCCGTTGCCAAATCCATCTGAGAAAACACCTTAGCCTCGTGAAGCTGATCAAACAAGTCATCTATTCTCGGCAATGGATACTTGTTCTTTTTAGTCAACTTATTTAGCTCACGATAATCCACACACAACCTCAACGATCCATCCGCTTTGGTTGCGAACACAACTGGTGCACCCCATTCGGACACACTTCTCCGAATTAATCCTTTCCGTAAAAGGTCATCAACTTGCACCTTCAGCTCTTGCTGCTCCCTCGGTGCCATCCGCCTAAGAGGCATAACAACAGGTCTAGCTCCCTCAACTAGATCGATACGAAACTCGATCTCCCTATGCGGCGGCAACCCTTTGACTTCGTCAAAGACATCCTCAAATCCATTCACAATAGGCACCGATGACAATCCATCCCGTGGAACAACCAGCGAATACATGAAGCTCATGAAGACGCCTTCCTCATGCTTACATCGTATCACAACCTTTCGCCCTTCCACATTCCCGACTGTCACCTCCAGCCTCTCACAATCAATCCTAGCCGCATACTTCCTAAGCCAGTCCATACCCAAAATAATTCCGAATCCCGCAAAGTTCAGAACAAAGCAATCACAAACAAACGAGCAATCATGACTCGACACAACTAGACCACGGCATATCATACACAAACATGACGAACCCCCGACTGGATTAGTCACAACCACTGGCCTATCAACAATATCCGGTTTCAAACCTAACCGACCTACCAAATCATCACAAACAAAAGAATGCGACGCTCCAGTATCAAACAACACTCTAACTGGAACACCACAAAGAGAAAGAGTACCTTGAACTACCACACTCTTCCCCTTCTCTTCAGCTGTAGGAGCTTTTGAAGACGACGGCACAGCTCCCAAAGCATAAGCTTGCACAATCTGCCTATCTTTCCTCGGCTCTGGGCAATCCTTCTTGATATGTCCCAGCTTATCACAGTTATAACACTTTCCCGGCACCTTGGGATTCTTACAATCTTTGTAAAGATGGCCCTTCTGCTGGCAGTTATAGCAAGTCACTTCGCTCTTCGGCTTCTTCTGGCCATCCTTTCCCTTCTGTTGCTGCTGCTTCCTCTTCTTGTTTCCATTTTGCTGGGGTTTAGATCCTTCCTTGGTTACAGAAACAACAGAACTTTCCCTAGGAAACAGACTCTCATGCCTAAGAGCTTTCTCCACCAGCTTCTCAAATGGATCGTCCAAATGATCCACTAACTGCCTCCCAAGATAAGCATCCAGACCAGTCACAAACTTTTCGTTCTTCTGGTAGGGAGAATCAATATACGATCTGGCATACTTGGACAAGGCTTCAAACTCGGAAATATACTCAAGAACAGGCCTCCCACCTTGCATGAGCTCTACAAACCTTTTGAACAAAGCAGACTTCTGAGCAGTAGAGATGAACTTGGCTTCAAATTTAACTTGGAATTGCTCCCAAGTAATCTCTTCTTCTGAAGTATCTATGGTGATAGAATTCCACCAATCAGCAGCTCTTCCCTGAAGCTGTCTCGATGCAAGCTTCCTCTTGGTTGCATCCTCAATTCCCAAGTCCCCAAAGATTCTTCGGCAAGCATCAATCCATCTCTGCACTTCAATAGTCGACTCTGTCCCCAAGAAAGCTTTTCCTCCAAGAGAAGTATAATCCTTGCAAAGCTTGGCAAAATCCACCGGTCTTGGAGCTTGGACTTGAACTCCAACATCTACAGATGGCCCTGGAGCTGGTATCCTTCTCATGATCGAAGTCATCATCGCTTCGAACATAGTTCCATAATCAACCGCTCCTTCAGTAGCACGGCTTTCCCTTGCAGCTGGTCTTCCTCTTCGACTCATCCTTATTATCTGTAAAAAGAATGATTAGAACACCTTAAGTAACAACTGCATAAGGAGTTCAAATCCTTCTAAACTACTATATTATATATAGTAATCATCCATCAAAATACAATTACGTCTCTCATACGTAGTTGCGTCAGCGAGCGTTGGCTAAAATCGATTAACCAAGCTCTGATACCAAATGTGACGACCGACCATGACTCCTGCACCAAAACAAGGAAATAGTGCGCTGAAAGGCGTGCCAGGTAGCCATGGACGATAGTCAGGGTAAAATAAAACAGCAAACTCTATCGTACAACTCACAGCGCATGGATAAAATACAATAGAGAAATATATAGTGAAGCACCATAACAGAAAAATCATCATATAAGCATCATAGTAGTTTTATACAAACATGAATCATCCATACATCAAAGCCTCACTACAAACACTCAATCAGATATAACAGCGGAACACCCAGTACATATAGTAAGAAAACTAGTATGCAAAGCCTCCTGCTCGTCTTCGTCATCATCAGCGTAGATCTCTAAGAACAGCACCTGTCACCTGCTACCTAGTCTGCCCATCCCAACATGGATGAACAGCCCAAGGTAATAAGAGGAGACATAAAACCTTGAGTCAGACAAAGTCTTAGTGAGCAGTAAATCAACTATCAAACATACCAAAAGAGCATAAAGGATAAAAGGAATAGGAACCAAACCATCCCACTCCACCTCTTTCTACAGTGATAGCCCCCAGACACACACCAAGGAGAAGTAAGCATAACATAGCAGATAATTAAGGTAAAGCAATAATCACTCGAGTCAAGGGCGATGTTTTCCAAATACAAACCCCCAAGGCCTAAACCAAGATCAGATAAGCACCTAGAAAATACCGCTCTTGAGACCGAATGATGATACAACCAAACGTCCAAACATCCATGACTCTGGCTATCACTGTTATCCTTGCTTTGATTTCACCGTTGATTGAATGACCATCCGTCAAGGGCTAATGGTAACCCCGGTTCTAGGCATAGCTCCGCACGTCATCGTGACCCGTGCCTAGGACTTACCTACTCTGCCTAGAGTACTCAACTACCTACCTGTAGTCTTTTGGGTGTCCCGACTACCTGCCTGTAGTCGTTATGGGCGCCCCATGTACTCTTGCTTTTGAGCATGCTAGAACCTTCAACAACGATGAGATCCAAGCCTCCTAGTCATCCTCCTTGATGACTATCCTCATACTAGCTCAAGCTACCTCTCGAGCAATCCATTATCAACCAACTCGAACCATCCCTCGAGTCATCAACATGCTTGGAATGATCCCTGCCTGGATTACGCCAAGTCTTCATCACATCGTACTTCGCTTTATCACACCATAGCAAAGTCTCAACTCAACAACATGGTTTGTCTCATCGCATCATGGAAAAGTTCCATCTCAACATCATCCAATCCATACATATGAGCTTCAACATCCACCTCATATGCCTTTAGCAGCTTTCACCATTCAAGAGCCTCTTCTGTAGCTTTTGAATCATCTTTGACCATACTTGTCCACATCTATCAACTAGATAGCTCATTCACAACAATCAATCAAGGCAAACCTTAATCCAAACAAATACGTATTCAATCAAGATCTAATTAGGCATTTATAACTAAAATGGCAATTTCGTAAATAAATGAGCATAGAACTAACATACATGAATCATGGGTTTTTAGCATAGATCTAGCAAATATAAAACATGGGTTTTGTTTCTATAACTTAATAAATGAACTTGCATAGGTAAACATCTTCACAAACAATGGATCTATACTTGGATCTAAGGAAAATGCACAAAATCACTATCTACAACACTCCAACAAACCACCAATCCAATATACTCCTTTGGGTCCGCGTGAGAGATAACCACCACTCACCAAATCACCCAAACACCTCAAAAACTAAACACTTCAGATCTGGACAGCGGAGATCAAGGCTTGATCCGGCAACATCTCGCTTCAATCGATGAAATCTAGCTCCAACGGATGAAGATCTTCAACTTTGGCACTTGAATCTTTGATCTCGATCTTCGATCTTGGATGGATGTTAGAACTAGATTGGAATAGAGAAAAGAAAATGAAGAAATGTTGTAGTCGAGCTCTCAAAATGGCAGCACTTCGTCGCTTCAAAAACCGGTGCCAAAAAGTGAGCCAAACCCCTCTATTTATAGGCTGAAAACCCCTTAGGTCGTCCAGGCCTTATAACTCGTTCTCGGTCTTAGGTCGTCGCCGACCTAAAATCCCCGACCTATCATAGGTCGTCACCGACCTATCTACCTCACGACCCAACGGTCTAAACAAACTCCACGACACACGACTCAAGAACCCAAGGCCGACCTAACTATAAGTCGACTCAACCAAACCCAGGGTCACACGAGTTAACACACGGCCGACCTAATTTCTGCGACCTAAAACACTGCCGACCTAAAGACTCCAGCGACTTACTAGGTCCGACCTAACTCTTATGCGACCTAACAAACCAGGCCGACTCAATGACCTAAGCCCCCAACGACTCATCGTGCTTGCCGACCTATCCCCCTAGCGACCTAACGCTATCCCTTAGGTCGTTCAACGACCTATCTATACACAGCAACTCTAGGTCGCTAGTCCCCCTAAGTCGGTCAAATACTTATGTTGGTTCAATACCTTAGGTCGTTAACCCGTTCGACCGACTCATCCCTAGGTCGCTCCTTTCCCTAACTCGCTCACACGACCTAAGACACTAAGTTGGTCACGACTCAACTCCGAACCCTCAACCTGAGCCTCTATACGAGTTAACCCTTAACTCATTTTAACACTAAGTCGGCAGCTTTCTTAAGTCGTTCAAACGACTTATCAACAATACGACTTAGGCTAGAAACAACATAAACAATACTAACGACCTGTAAATCCTACGATTTATCAACACGTAAAATACGGGTCGTTACAATATGTATTCATGTATATTATTTACAATAATGTACTTGTATATGTAACTTCCAGTTTCGACAGTTGTGTTGTATCACATGCATTGTAACTGATTTCAGTTATATATATATATATATATATATATATATATGAGATTTGATATTATCCGTGTTCTGTGTTTAGCTTGTCTGTGTTATTATTATGTATGTGTCTTAAACTATTATGAACCATCGTAGTTCGTTTTATACTGGAATTGAATATGTCGATGGGAGTAAATAAACAAAGAGATGAAAAAAATTGTATATACCACTCCTATCGAGATAATCAATACTAGTGTAAGGCCTAATCACGGATGGCCGCTCCTATCCAGCCTTATTCTTCGTAATAATAGATAGTATTTCCTTTTAATACTCTTTTTTATTGTGAGCATAGAGGTGAGGCGTCACACAATAATTTCAACAACAGATTTAGTTTATCCTTATTAATTCCATTCATACATTTGTTGTTTGATTTCTCTTTCTATTCATATAGTGGTTTATCTTTTTAATTTCCATTTATTTCTTACAAATTCATTTAGAAATAGCTTTAACTTTTTTACTTAAGTTTAAATTTTCTTTCTTGCAATACCTGCCTTTTATCATATTTAATTAGTAGTATTTCAATTTCACTTAAGTTTATAACAATCATAACATCAAATTCTTATTTAAAGGAATTTCATTACATACTTTCATTACCTCAAGTTTATTACCTGTATAATATCCATTACATTTTCTTATCAGCCATTTCAACTTTTAAATCTTTTGGTAAGTTATATACATGCTTTTAAGAATGCAATTGAAATTTATACAAGTTTTTTACCTCATTTCTTTTAATTTAATTTAATGTTCAATAATTTCGACTTTTGTTTTATAGATTACAGTTTCAACTTTCTTTTTTCTATTTATACTTAGCATTAAATCTCTATTTCCTTTAGAGGTTTCAATTATTAATCACCTATGTTCTAATTCACTACAATAATTGAAACTATTAATTTATGGAACTTAAGAACTAAATACCGGTTTAAATTTCAAATCATTTTAAAATAACAGATAAATCTATATACTTACAGCTTATCTATATATCCCATTATATTTAAAAAAATCTAAAATTTATATTTGTTTATCAAAAATGAATCTGCAGTAAAACTACTACAGTGGTCTTCCCCCTTCGAAACTCGAAATGAATGTCGATGATGCGTGCACTCATCACCGAAATTATTTTCCAGCGACAAAGAGGGGAGTACAGAACTTATTTCTTTTCAAATTTTCTCTAAAATAATTCTTTCGAACCCATTTTGAAATATTTATATCAGAAAATACTTCTAAATAATATTATTATCATATTTCAAAATCATTCGAAAGGAATTTCAAAAGCCCAGAACTTAGATTCTAAAATTTCTAATTTATTTTCATTTTATTTTTAATCTCATTTCATCTATTATTTATACATTTCAGTACCTAACAACCGAATAATGAGCATAAATTTAAAATCATATGGATATAGGATTTCAGTTAAGTCACAACTTAATATCCAAACTTTTCTTTCAAATGGTTTAAACAAATTACCATTTCAAATCTATTTAAATAAAAAGATTTATTTTCGCAAAGTTCACCCAGTTTCACAAAGATCCATTCATGGATTCAAAAAAATTTCCATTTCAATTGGATTAAGTCGTTAAATCTTTAAATAAAGATTTAACTTATAGCTTTCAGAATTCCTTTCCAAAGATTCATTAATAGCCTTTCAAAACAATTCAAATTCAAGTGGATTAACTCGTCCGGTCTTTGAATCAAAGACTCATTTCATAGCTTTCAAAACATTCTATTCCATTTCAAACTTGAAACCTTTCAACACAATTTGGAAATCCTTTCTTTAAATGAAATATATTATTATTTAAAAAAAGATAGGTTTTGTTTTGGGAAAAACTGATTACAATTACATCAGTTAAAACCATTCAAGTATAAAACTTGGATTTAAATTTAAATTTCCAAAACCATACTTTTTAAATGGCTAAAAACCCGTATAAACATCTTTATAACTTGTATAATCTTTTAGACCATAATTTCCAAATTATTGAATTCACTTTCAAATATGGAATTCGAATTTAAATCAAATTATTTAAATTCCGAGTTTTATTAAGTTATATAAAATAACTTTTATTTTTGAAAACTCATTTTCAAAAGCTTTCAATTCGAATTCCAAAACTATTTTGGATTCAAGAATTCAATCTTTAAAATCGTTAAAATCCATGACTTGGCCGATTTCCTCGTGCAATCTGTATTTGTGTGTGTATAGTGCAGTCCACGGGTTTTTACACAATAGTGCAACATCATACATCATCACATCACAGATTAAAGCACATCAATATTTGTTAAGCGGTATAATCTATAACGCTAATCGTTTATTCACAGATTCACAGATAAATAATATAAATTTATCACAGATAAATAAACTATATTCATCACAGATCACACCGAAACAATTCATAGCACAAAGCATAGCATATCAGAAATATCAAACAGTTCGACAATCAATAGAACTCAAACATCTATAAGTCAACTCAATTAATTATCTGATTGATTTAGATCAGATGGTTATCAATCACAATTAATTAACTTTAATCGATTTCAAATCATTTGATTAATGGTCCTTTAATCATTTATTAAATAAACCAACCTTTAATTATTGAATAATTGACCTTTAATTATTCAATTATCCTTTAACTAATTACTAACTTATCATTAAAAATCTTTAATTAACCGTCTTTGAAATTAATTACTATTAACAATTCTTAATTACAAATAAATTAGGTACTTAATATTAATTTACCAATCCTTAATTACAAAATGATAAACCCCTAATTACTTAATTAATTACAAAATAAATTAATTAACCCTTCTTAATTACTTTCCACAACAGTTAATTAATAATAATAATTATTTATCTTAATTAACATTTTAAAATCTTCCTTAACAACTTTAAATAAACTAGTTATTAACTTAAAAAGCTTTAATGTTAATTAAATTTAAACATTTATCTTAATTTACTACTTAATTAAAATATTAATTAAGATAAAAAACATTCTACAATATTCCCTTAAGTAATTAAAACTGATAATAAATCCTTACTTAAAATTTCAAAACATTAATTATTTCATTAAAACTAAGATTTTCCTTAACATTATTAGCTTAACTCAAAAGTATTAGCTTACTTTGAAAACAAACCCCAGGAAATCCCTATGCTTTCTCGAGTTAAAACTCGGGTTCCTTTCCTATCTTCCCTGAGTCTTCTCTCTTCTTCTTCTTATTTACATTTTATTTTTTGCTTAAGTTTTAAAAAATAATAATTCAATATCAGGTTAATCACTTCGATAAGGGTGAATTACTCTCCCAGGCAAACACAAGCTAAAACTCGAGCCAGGATCAAAAACACGCGAGACCCCCTTCAAGTCGCCATGAACCAATTTCCAGATACCCAAACGTGGCCTGCACATGCACGACACTCCGCTGCCGCTCTGGCGAACTTCGCCACCACCAACAAGCCGCGAAACTCCCCTATACTCGAAAGCAAAGTTTACTTCGATGCCAAAACTCGAGATCAAAAATCTGGCCTTTCATTCGAACCTGAACCCAAACCCACTAAACAAAAACACTCCGACTCCCCCACGCTGACCACCAGAGACCCTAAAACTAAGGCCAACCACTCGACAGCATCCCCTTTGTCATCTCCCAAAGTCACGTCACACTCGGTCCAGCGTAAAGGACGAACGAGGCCAATACTCATCCACATCAAAACTAGGTTTAAAAATTTTAAACATTCGCCGCCCCACCACGTCCATCTGCCGACCATCGCACTACTTTTCCCATGATCTTTTATCACTCCTCCACCTCCACGTGAAACCCCGACCCCTCTAGAGCCACCGAATGCCGGAATTCGATCAAAACCCATTCTTCATTCACCCTTGAACTGCTCATTAACCCCCCATCTAAAAATTAGGATTCTTGCTTTATAAATCACGTTACGGTATAAGAATTCATACTATATACTTGAATTCATGAATTAAAATGTTTGAAATTTGACTTATTTAAAATTTGGTTCAGTTATCTTAGTTTCCAAAACGATAAACAAGTTGTTTTGACTTGAATGAGTTTTTAATCTTGAGTATCTACCATAACAAAACATTTCTGTTTTAATATTAAACCCAAAGAGCAAGTAGATTAAGAAGAAATGATTTTCTTTTTTTTCAATCAAAATCTTGTTAGGATCTAAGACAGAGGGAATATATAACCAACAACCTGTACAAAATATTTCCTTCTTTCAAATACTCATAGAATTCATATATGTATACAAACATACTTGTTCACAGATATAACTTGCAACAAATTTATATTTTTAAATTGTTTAAAGTGATGTTACTCACCTTGCTTCAGAAGAAAGAATAGAGGACTGCTTTGCTAAAACAGGTTGTGAAAATTTGCAAGTTGAAGCCTTTTGATTTTTGGTTTTAGTTGATTTTTTGTATGGTTGTTTAAAGTTGAACTTTTGTTTAAGTTATAGATGGTATTACTTTAGGTTTACTCAGTTTGGAATGAACAAAATTGAGATGAAGATGATTATATAAAGAAAGAAGCTTACAGGATAATTATTTTGTTTTGTACAAATTACCAGAGAGTTTTTTTTCTTTTATTAACTAGCCGATGTTTTTCTTTAGCTTTGACTAAAGATATTTTTTTGAAATGGAGGCTATTTCCTCTGATAGATAAAATGTGTGCCAAGCATTAATTAGCATTGTCTTCTTTTGCAATTATCTTCATATATATAATTTCTTTCTTTCTTTTCTTCTTGCATACTTTTTCTGTTTTTTTCGTTCTTGCATGGCATCTGAATTTACAGCAAACACACTTTGTTATTATATCTTCTTTTGTAAGTCTTCCTAGATATTTTTGTCTTTGTTTTATTACCTTGCCTACATTTGTTTCTATTTCTATTATACATACCTATATTTTCTTTTTATTTCGTTGTTTTAAAGTTTAACTATTCACATTAACATGCTTTACAATTATATTTTATACTTGTATTTTGTATTGATAAAATTTATTTCATTTTGAATACATCTTATTACTCAATATTATATACACATTATTTTAAAGAAAATGTTTTTAAATCGAACTACCTATAAATCAATTTACATAAATAACATTTTCAGACCCAAATTGTCGATCTAAGTCATTTATTTAAATTTTAATTTCAAGTACAATATTAAAATTCAAAAGTCAAATCCAAATTAATTCAAAATTTATTCCCAAATTTTACATTAGTTACTAATTTAAAATCAATTCAAAATTGGGATCGTTACACCTGCCATGGTAGGCTGATCCAAAAGAAAGATAACATAGGAAATAAAACACTTGGACAAAAAAGAGGCCATAAAAATAATAACAATTTTTTTCTTGAAGTATACAGTAACAAACTTAGTTTGGAGATTACTTGTCAATGTTGAATTATAACGATAATTGTAATTTAATATTGTGATCTAAATTAAAATTGGAGATTTTAAATTGTTTATTTGGAATAAACAATGAACTTTGAAAATAAAATGTGAAAATAAAGTTCCAAAACTTTATTTTATTTGTTTGGGTTAATAATAAATGGAAAAAAGTTTTTATTTAGGGAAAATGCAATAATTGTATTGATTATGCGCAATTACTTCTTCTAACAATTTTTAAAAGAATTATGTGATTTTTAAAGGTTGTTTAATCAAATAAAAAGTGAAAATTAGTTTTAAAATGAGTTTTAGTTATAAATTTGAGTTTAGAATGGTTAGATATATTTTTCTAAGCAAGAAAAATATTTTTATGGAATTCTTAGAAGTTAAAAATAAGGTTTTGTGCATTTATTTGTGAAAATTGTATATTTTTGTAAAATAAAAGAATTTTAGTAATAAAAATGTTCTATAAATATAAATATATCTTTTTATATGGTAGAAAATGTTTTATTTTATAAGTATACAAGTTTACATATTTTTCTTATGTTAAAATATGAAGAAAAATGTATTTTGTTTTGTGTATATGTTATATTTTAAGCATTTTTAGTTTATAAGTGAATTAATTAACATAGGCCCTTTTATTTTCTTTTAATTGTTGGTTCTAGGCCGACTGACGACCTAACTAGATCAGAAATGAGAAAATGGAAATCATCGGTACATTCATTTCTCAACTTCATCTTCTTCCTCAGCCAAATAACATTATACAATAAACCTCTTTCTCTAAATTAAAAACCAAGCCAATTTCTTCAAATTTATTCAGCAAATTAAAGTCCTTTTCACTTTAGAGAACAAATCAAAGGTAATCAAACTCCAAATATCTTAGTTTCATCCAAAATTTTTGATTTGTGAACTAAGTTTCTAATTTACCATATGTTTTTCTTTTGCATGTATTGTAATTGTTTCTTATAGGTTCTTGGAGGCTTCAATCTTGCAAAAAACTTTCAACTTGCAACAAAAATCCAAGTCTTTCCATTGCAACAGCAAGGTGAGTTGAAATACTCTCATAATCTAGTTGAGCCAAGCTCAAAAAATTGCAAAAGCAATCAAAAATTTAGTTTTTGTCAGTAAATTTTTTGTAGTTTGCTGTTTGAAATCTGTTTCATATTATCTATTTAAATGCCTGTAAATTTTGATTTCGTTAACGAAATGCTGCCTGATTTTCTTTTATTGATAGTTCATGTATTGTAATATATATATGAAAAATTTCAAAGGAAAATACTTTCGTTTGATACCTGAAAACCTTGCTGCAAAATTGGTGCACAGCCTGGAAATTACCTATACATTTTAGTTTGAGTTGCTGCAAACATGGCCTGAGTCCATGTTGGAGATAGCATAACTCTTTCATTCCATATAGAAATTGCATGATTCTTTTTTTATTAGAAATATAAAGTTTTCTACTATAAGCTTACCAAATTTGAGGTCATTTCGACCAATATAGCTTATAGAAATATGCTGCTGAACGTCGATCCGGAGCATGTTTTTGCTCGAAGTTTTACAGTGAAAACACTGCATGGGTTCAAATTTGAGATGTCGTAACTTTCTCATAATTTGTCCAAATTACATGATTCATTTTTTGTTTGAAATTTGAAATTTTCTATTATAAGCAAATTAATTTTCAGCTCAATCCGAGTTAATTTATTCCTATGTTTCAAGCCTGCAAGTTGAACCCAAGATGGTTTTCAGGCCTGTGCATTTTTGGTTTTTGAACTGTTGCAAACATGGCCTGAGTGCATGTTCGACACAGTGTAACTTTTTTATTTCTAGTCAGAATTGATTGTTTCTTCTTTTATTTGAAAGATGAAGTTCTCTACTATGCGCATAACTAATTTCAACACAATATGAGGAAATTTGGTCTTCTGTTTCAGGCCTGTAAGTTAGACCCAAGATGGTTTTCAGGCCTGGGCATATTTTGCTTTTGAATTATCGCAAACATGGCATGAGTTCATGTTTGAGATAGCGTAATATTTTCATTTCTTGTCGGAATTTATTGATTCTTTTTTTATTTGAAAGATGAAGTTTTTCACATTATGCAAACCAATTTTTAGTTCAATCAAAGGTCGCATGGCTACTTGTATTATGTCCGAAATTTGAATCCATAGAAGATTACAGACCTGGGTATTATTTTGCCTAAGCTTTTTTATGTTCTTTTCCGTCCGAATCTTGACTCTTACTTCTTGTTTTTGGGTGATATTTCTGAAATGTTTTGAGGGCTATGATGCCTATCAATAGACTAGCCACGTTTTGATAAATTTAAAATTCGAATTTGAATTGAATTTGAATGACAACTTTGAGTGATTTCTTTCATTTCGAGCACAGACTTTTCCAAACAATTTTGAAATAATTTTCAAAATAAATTGGAATTTAAAATAAATATTATGTAATATTTTTAAATTATTTTAAGCTGTAAAATCTATTTATTCTCTATAATAAGGGAATTTTTAAATATCGTCTTCAAAATTGATTTCGGAAAATGGTTTTGAAGGCTTGTTTTCTCAAATAAATTATTTTATATATAAAAGAAACATTTTGCACTATTCGAGCGAATGAGAAGGAGAACCAAAAGGTTTGGTGAAACACGTGGTATGGTCTGTAACAACCCGCATATTTTATGATTATATATTTAAATGATTTATTTAAATATAGCATCGTTAGTCAGATTAAAGTTCGAAATGCTACCTTTAGTAAACAGTAGAATTAGGACTCGAGAACACTTCCATTGAGTCCAAAATCGTATTTGTGATCTTTTTGGGTATAAACATCGATATGTTTGGAGTTGACTAGAATTTTGCTATTTTTCTACTGGGTTTTGAGTGTGGGTTTCAACCTGTTAACCCAACATACTACCCTAACTCCACCCCTTCTTCTCTTCATTCATTCTCATTTCCTAACACTTTTAAGCTAAAGTAAAAATATGGGATAGAACGGGAAATCAAAATTTCTAAGCCCTAGTTCTCTTAGGAAATTTAAATTCTAGCTCTAGAATCAAAGAGAAGCTTAGGTAAGCATCATCTTCCTCTTCTCCATCTCATTCTCCCTTCAATTTTCAAAAATCCCTATAACCTAACTTAGAAAAAACTTCACCTTTGATAATGGATTGAAGATTCTAGAGGTGTATTGAAGTGGAATTGATCTTGCTTTGTTTAAAGCTTCTCATTCGTTGTTTTTGAGTTTAAAGGTGAGTTTTTGAACTCACATCTGCGTCTATAACTTTCATTGTTGTTAAGTATGAATTCCTAGCATCTATTCATGTTAATTTTCTTTTGATTTGAATTATTTGGTGAATTTTCCAAATTTTGATGTTTTGAAATCAAAATCTTTAAAGATCCCATCTTGGATATTTGGACATGTTATTTGGGGTGTATCGTAGAGCCTATAGGACTAGTTGTCGCTTGGCATAAATCCCAAGCCTCTGTCGCTGGTCTGATCGCTTCCGAATCAATTTGGCCGTCATTGGCCTAGGCAAAATGTTGCCTAGATCAGGCAACCAGATGTCTGGTTGATCAAGTCCAAACGTTTGGTTATGGTCCCGGCATAAAATAAAAATGGCAGAGACATGGACCAGACATATCATCCAAACCTACAAGACGTCTGTTTTAGTTTTCAAATGTCTGGTTAGAATTCAGATGTCTGGCCGGGTTCTGAAATATTTCTAAAACCCAAATCTAGACATTTGGATTAACCTCCAGACGTTTGGAATTGTTTAATTTTGCTTATTTGCCTATTTTTTGAATGAATTTCCAATTTTTATCGATTTTGTTCATCCTATTAGTTCTTATCACTTTTATCAACTTTGATTGCTTCTTTTTTTGATTTTTGGGAATATCCATTTGATTGGATTTGATGTCGATTTCTATGGTTTTGATTCACGTCATTGTATGTGGATTTTTGGTGGTAGCTTGTTTTTACAATCATTTTTGTGATTTTTCACTTTTAAATACAAAGGTTTCTATACTAGTAGCAAATATCCAAACTCTTTCACAAAAATGATTTCAACGTTACTTTTAATACAATGCTTGTTTTTAAAACCATTTTCCAATCTATTAGTATATACGAACCTTTACTCATTCGTATGAGAAATCTAATTAAACGACTTAGCAAAACAAGTGGTATGAAATGCTTGCTTTTACTTCGTCAATTAATTCTTGGACTTGTTCGATTGAACTCTTGTGACAATTTTTGAGTGAAAATGTACAATTTGTTCGTAAATATTTATGTTAAGCCAGCGGTTATGGTACATGAAGCTAAATTCATTTATTTACTATCTCAGTGTAATTTCACACTTCTTGTTGATCATTGATGATCATTTTATGGTTTAGACTAGCAATATGCGATGTCTCTTTGTCCACATGGGGGACTGTACCTCGTTTTATTGAGCTTCGACTCATTTCTTTTATGGGCTAGCGGCCCATGTTCTTTTATGGAGTTCGGTTCATCATATGTACCGTTATTGTACTACGCCATTGTTCTGGCTTATCAGGATCATCGGGCATACTGTTATTGCATTATGTCCTTGTTCTAGATTATTTGAGTTTAAGGTTCATTGGGCGTAACACTATACTACGTCGTTGTTTCAGATTATTGAAGTTTTGAGTTCATCAGGCGCAACGCTGTACTTCGTCGTTGTTCCAAATTATTGGAGTTTTGGGTTTATCGGGCGTAACGCTTTACTACGTCGTTATTCCAGATTATTGGATTTTTAGGTTCATCGGGCATAACGCTATGCTACGTCATTGCACTGGCTCTATGGTTATCGACCATAGGATAGCGACCCAATTATGATACATGTGTTGTTGAGTTTTCATGCTCCTCTTTTTGATAGGCCTCCCCCTTTGTGATTTCTGGATTTCTAGTATTTGCGTTTCACCAATTTTTGCGATTGGCATTAATATGTTTTGTCAATATTTGTGGTTTGGTGAAAAAAATAAAGAATATGACATTCTTTTTGAAGTTTGAGAAAATTTGAGATATTGTATGATTTTTGTTGTTATTTAATATATACTTGTCATAATATGGCATTATTGTTATCATACCTCTAGTCGTGGACAATGCTACAATTATGGTTCAAAGGACCATTATGCAAATAAGTGTCTGAAACCCCTTACTTGTCGTTATTGCAAAAGTTTGGGCCATCTTTTATCTTCATGTACCAAATTTCAAGGCAAGAAAGAGGGAAAGCTAAATGTTGCGCAAGCTCCTAGTAACACTTCTCTTTGTCAAAGTATTTTTCATTCAGGCCTTGATGGCATTATTATATTTTGTGATTTTCCTATTCGAGTTGTTTTTGATATGGGTGCATCTCACTCTTTTATATAAAAAGGGCTTGTTGATGTTGTCATTAAATATTATGGGCTTAATGACTTCACTGAGAATTGCTAATCGGTTAGTGGATCCGCAACACTCAGTTTACTTTGGAAAGATGTCAAGATTATTTTATGTAATTGTGCTTTCCGATCCGATTTTCATGTTATGTGCTACTTAAGATTCAGACTTGATTTTTGGGAAAGGCTTGGCTTAATCATTATAAAGCCTGTACCCTATATCCCACGTGGACAAACCATCTTCAACATCCTCAATCTGTTAAGCAGATTTCTATTTTTCTTAATGATTTCGATTCCAATTTGGTGGCATCAGTTTATTCTTTAAACCCACATGATGAGAAAGATGTTATTTCCCTCGTTAAAGTAATTCGTGAATTTCGCAATATCTTTGAGCTTGTCTTAGGATTACCACCGTAGCGATTTATTGAGTGGTGCAAATGTCTTCTCAGCTAGACCTTACCACAGGTTTTAGTCAGCTACGAGTTGCGGAGGATACCATTCCACTTACTGCATTTCGCACTCGTTATGATTCTTATGAGTGACTCATGATGTCATTCGGTTTGTCCAGCTTATTTCAACCATAATATGAATCGAGTACTCTGCGAATATCTCGACGAGACCATCCTTATATTAATTGATTATGGATGAAAACAGTAATTTAAAGTTTGCAAATATTTTTAATTAGATATTTATAGGTATAATTGGATTTCGTTCTTAAAACGAGCAAAGAATATTCGAATATTTTCTAAGAGACATGTTTATCATATAGAAGATGATTTAATGTCGTTATGCCCATTGAATGCTTTAAGAATTCCGGTCGATGCGCATAATCAACGTTGTCGATAGGAATCTCCTAAACGCTATAAAGAGATAGTCAGACATAATAAATTGACTTGTAAAAAATAAATTTTTCTAAAAAGGCGATTACATAAAGTGCATTATAATTTTGAATGTCTTAGCCTTTCAGGAAAGAGGATCATTTAAAAAACTCCTTTCCGATGCTCCTATTCTTGTGATTCCCGAAGGGAACCAAGACTTTATTTTTTATACCGATGATAGTCGTGTTGGTTTGGGAGCCGTTCTCATGCAAATGGAACATGTTATTGCTTATGCTTCTAGAAAATTAAAGCCCGCCGAGACTAGATATTCCACTCATGATTTACAGCTCGCGGCTATTGTTTTCGCCCTTAGAATTTGGCGTCATTATCTTTTGGGAGAGAAATTTGTTCTCTACACTGATCATATATCATTGAAGTACTTATTTTCTAAAAAGGAACTAAATTTGCATCAACAACGTTGGCTTGAGTTCCTTTCATATTATGATCTTGATATTCTTTATACTCCCGGAAAGGGAAATCATGTTGACGATGACCTTAGTCATAAGCAACAAGCAGTGATTTCTATGATGATATTCGAATGGAATGATCTCGAAACTTTATGCACTTGTGTGATTCAAGATCGTGAATCCGATTCATATTCATCTCTTGTTTTATGTAGCTTTAGGGCTCATCCATATCTTTTTGACCGCAATCTTGATGATCAAAAGCATGATCCCAAATTGGCTCATCGTTGCCAAAATTGTAGGGATAAAGGTATTGTTGATTTGAATGATTTTGAAATCGACGCTCATGGCGGCATTCGAAAATTTGGTAGACTTATCGTGCCAAATATCAGTGATGTAACTGCCCGCTATTTTCAACCCTTCGCATCCGCACATGTCGGACTTGAATAGTTAAAATTACCGAATTGTTAATTTAAATTTGGCAAACTCAGAACATATAGTAAATAAATAAATCACAGATCACAGACACAGAGTAATAAAATGCAGTGGAAGTAAAGATATAGTAGTTCATGAAGCTACTATATATATACATCAGAGTTAAACAAGGTACAACATAAGTTTAATACAATAATCAAGTACAAAGTTGAATAGATCAATGGAATCAACTGAATAACTGGAATTGAATAGATAGCTGGATCTTCAAGCAAAGCTCCAACTCCGAAGGTGAGCCTCTAATGTTGTATCACTCAGTCTAACCCGAGCATAAAGCAAAGCACTAAACACTCGAGTCATGACATACATACTTATACAATGTAAACCAACTCAAGTGAACTGTGATAAAGGGTACAAGTGACTTAAAGGATGCCTGGGACTGCTCATCCTTTAAGGATCCGTTAAACTATTTACTATGTAGTAATATTTTCGCTATTATAATAATGTCTATAGTAAAATAAACTTACTTTTAAATAGCGTTAAGGCTTTACATTTTCCACCTTAACACGTAATAGTGCCAATAGTCTATACAGTACCTTCCTACCTCCTGATCGGGAGGCTACGTGAAGATACTCCATGGGCATGACACAAATAAAACTCGTATGAGGCTCGCTAGGGTAGGTGACACGACACAACTAGGAAATGCCAGGGTAGATATACCAATTACTATTCGGACTGGTGGTAACGCGTAGCAGCCACTACCATCCACCTCGAGCCACACTCCCCAAATCAAAAATCAAAAGTGGCCACCAAATTAATCTCAAAGTCATAATATAATATTGACGGAGTGTGTCCGATCAGAGGAGCTACCTCATTGGCTCGGAATCGTTCCAGTTTTAGCCACCTTATGCCAACTCATGGGAGTCCCGTCCACGTTCATACCTCAATAAGACGTCGCCACCATCCTACTTCATTCTGGAATCTCCATCGCATACACGGTTATTAATGTGGTTTTCGGAGTTGGCAGAGAGAATGTCAACTTCCAAACCCAGTTTCTTTGACAACCAACCATTATTATAACTCATGGATATTTGTTTCAATACATTTCTATTCCAAAACCATTTAAAATCAAATACCATTACTTTCCAAAATAACATCCATTTCAAAACTAAATACTATATTATTTCATTTCAAAACCAAACCAATATATCATTTAAATGAAACCCACATTTCCAGATCCCTGAATATTTCCTTCAATTTATTAAACTTGAAATATTCCTTTAAATCATCTTAACCCAAACCACTTTATAAAGTCACATTTTTAAGTCTTTAATTTCAGTAAGTTTCAAATTAATATAATTAAAGACAATTCCTACTTAAATACAAATTCGAGTAATTTATCTCCAAACCATAGTACTTTCAATGTTATAACATTTTTAAGTTCGTTCATTCAGTTATAGAATTTCCAAAAATATGTAAACTTCATCTACGACAAAACTTATTAAATGTTACAGTAGATATAGTAATATTTCGAAAACATTTTCAAATTCATAAACAACAGCACTTATAAAATGCTATGGCAGGTATTTAGCTAATATTTCAAAACATTTTACTTTCAGCGACAACAACACTGACAAAGTGCTGAAATAGGTGTTTAGTTATTCAAAATAGTTCAGTTCAAAAACAACAACATTTATAAAGTGTTGTAGTAGTTTTTTAGTTATTTTCAACACCTAGTTAAGTTTCAAAACTTATAGCACTTAGCAAATGTCATCTTAAAACCTCAGCGTTTCAGAAGTGCTACCAATGAAATTCTAGATTTTATTATAACTTTTCAGAAACATTAAAACTTCAAGTTTATCCATTTTTATCTTATAAAATCATATTTTTTTGCTTCAAAAATATCCATTTGGATATCATTTAACTTATGATTAAGTAGAATAAATTTCTATAATTAAATGTCCAATTTAACTATAATTCATTTATAAGTCAAAACACATTATTTTACTTAACATTTATTTCAACAAACAACCTAACACTTTATTTTAAAAATCCCCATTTCACAAATAAAACAAAATTTCCATTTTTTACTTAATTTAAAATTTCATTTAAAACCAAATTTCCAATTATCAAGTTAATTCGTAACTTAGGATACATTTTTCCATTTTAAAGTCATAACTATTTATCTTATAAAACATAACATTTCACAAAAGAATATTTTATCATAGTTAATATAACAATCAAATTTTCTTCATAGATCTATTCATTTAGACATCATTAACTGTGATTTTCTAGTTAAATAAATTTTATTACAAATTGTCCAATTAAAACTATATTCCATTTTACCAGTTCAAAATACATTATTTATTATACAAAACATGTCCATTTCATAAAGAAAAATTCATAACAATTTCTAGGTTAGATTTACAACTTCCATATTAGGTCAAACTCAATTATTAAGTCATTTGTCATCAATAAAGATCTTTAATTCAACTTAAAACCAATTATTAACTTATAAATTTTAACTTACAGAAAAACCAATACACCTTTATAATTTAAAGCATTAAATCAAATTTTAAGTTAAACTTTCATATATTTATAACCTCAAAATTACTTAAAAATCTTTTAGGAAAATATTATTTAAAAATACTTAATAAATTTGTTGGAAAGTATTATTTAAAAATATAACCATGGGCCTGTATAATATTTTCTAACCTAGGTCAAGTGATATGTATGTATGTATATATATATATATATATATATATATCATTTCAATCCATAATTTAAAAAGAAAAATCCGGGTTTTATCATTTTATACCTGCAATCCCAAGTAAAATAAATATAATAAAATCAATAAAAATCAGGCAAGCCTATCGTTTCATCTCATAATGATTTTTTCCTTATTCTAATCTAACGATCCCGGTTTTTAAGCTAAATTTAAATTGATAATTAATATAAATTTTGGATTAAGTCGCGAATTAAATTAAAATTTTCCAATTTGGTAAAGATATGTGTTTTTATTTATATATACATAAATAAATAGATTATAATTTGAAATTTGATTTGAAGTTCAAAATTAAATATTTTGAGAACAAATTGGGTAATAAATATCTTATTGATAAATTAAATTTAAAATCTCTATATTTGAACTAATAAGAATTTGTTTCTAATAGATAATTTTTTTTATAATAAGATCTAATATAAAGTTTTAAGATATTCTCTTTTTATAATTTTACTTGAAATAAAAGTAGCTTGTCTATCTACAAATTTAAAATTTAAAACTATATTCTTGAAAGTTTGAAATATATAAATAAAATGGGAATGGATTTATTTAAATTGAAAAATATAAATACATATTATAACATAAAGATTTTATGAAAAAGACATATGTAAGCATTAAAAATAAGAAGTCATAAGTTCAAATATTTTAAAGATGCATTAAAACATTTGCAAGCTTCCTATGACATATAATTAACATGTGGCAAAGATGTTTTCTATTGAAATAATAATGTTAATAAAAATCAAAATGTTTAAACAAGGCTGCTCATTTTTTAGTTCAAAAAGTTTTCTCAATTTTAAACCTCCTCAAACCTGAGAAAAGTAAATATAAACTAGAAAGGAAATCAGAACATGCATCAGAGCCCGATCAAATTAAATTGACACCTGATTCAATGCAAAGATTAGGGCTCAACTTCAACAAAAGCAAGGCAAAGTTAAAAAATTTTGGAAAACAGAAGCAAGCTTCAGTTTTAATAGCTCAAGTTCAACTCAGATCTGATGGAGGTTGCAATCTTGGAACAAAAATCAAACATCATGAACAAAATCAAAGCATATCAAGTAATAACTCAAATTTCAACATTAAAAGCTTCAGATCGAAGCTCAACAAAGTCAAGATCAAAGATCAATTCAGTTTTCAAATAACATCTCCAACTTCTCTGTCTTTCAAAAGTCCAGGTGAGCTACACACTTGAACCTATTTATATATCTTGGTTTTTGGGATTGATAGAGGAAGTATGATATGAAATTGTTTATTTTGTCTGCATGTATATACACATGTAAACAATGATGTGCATATCTGTGGATATATATTTTGAGCTCTGTTCTTTAGTTCAGGTCTAACTAAATACAAATAAATTCAAAATCTCTTCACATAAACAATATTAGGCCATGATATTTGAAAGATATTTATTTATATTAGAAAAATACTATTTTTAAAAATATTTACAAAGATATCAGTAAGATATTTTTATTGGAAAAAGATAAATTCAGTGAAAACAAATCAAGTCGAAATCTTGATTGTTAATTTTTCAAGTTTTGATTATGTATTTGGGTTCGTGTTAAGAAATCATGATTCTTAATATAGATACCAAATTTTTTAAAATCGTGGGTGATGAGAATTTGAGAGATAAACGAAAAATATTTTTTAGTCGATTCTTGACGATCGATAGAGGTAGAGTTGTCGTGTTCGTTGCTGAAGGAAGTTTAAGGGTTGGAGATTATCAGAAAAACAACAAATGAATTTTTAGATCATCAAGTAAGTTGGTTGGCGAGGAAACAGGGTTTAAGGACCCGGTTTAAACAATGTCGATTCTTGAGTTCATATGGCGACGAGAGAGGATCATCAGGCTCGATCGCATAGGGGGAGTCGATGCAGGGGACTCTAGCGATGGTGTATGTTCATCGGTGTTGGCTCTAATCGACTAGACTGGCATGGCGAGGTGTTTTCGTCGTCGATGATGGGTTTCAATAGGATGTTGGGTGGCTCTTTTTCGATTCTGAAGCGAATTGATGGATTTGAGCAACTCAGGAGATGATCGGTGAGCTTTTGACATTGGCGAGGTTGGCTGAAGCTTCGATGTTCAGGTGTGCACATGAACGTGTGTCAGTGGTGTATGTGTGGGTCTGGGTGTTCCGTGATTACCCGAAGAAAATGGTGGAAAGTCTTGGGAAAATTTTGTGATGACTTGAGTTCATCTTCAGGTTCGTACGTAAGTGTTTACCTGTTATAAAAGAGTTTTTAAATTTGAAACCCAGAACTATGTTTAAAACAGAAGGAAAGAAGGAGGAGGGTGCTCGGGTGAATGCTCAAGAATGTTTAGTAGTTGGTTCGGGTTTCTTGGTTATATTAATAAGTTTTCAAATTAAAACTTAATCAAGTTAAACAACTTATTAACCATTTCTCTTAAATAATTAATGATTATTTAAAAATTGGAATTTTATTAAAGGTTCGAGGATAGAATTGTTTAGATTTTAAATATTTCAATAAATGTAACCTTCATTTTAAAGTTTATATTAAATAAACTTAATAATGTTATTAAACGATTAATTAAGGAAGTAAAATGTGTTTTAAAGCATAATTTAACTTAATAGTTTTAAGTAAAATTGGTACTCGATAGTTAACTCAAAAGGTTATTAAATAAGGATTAAGAAATAATTAATTAAAGGATAATTAGTTATGTGATTAATTAATTAAGGTAATTAATTTGAGGATAATTAATTAATTTAAAGGTTAATTAATGAATGAAAGTGAATAGGGATAATCACTTATTGTAACTAATTAAGGTTAATTAATTAAATGGTAATTAAATAAGGTTTAATTAATTAATGTAATTAATTAAGGTTAATTAATTAAAGGATAATTAAATGATTAAAGGTTAATTATTTAATGGTTAAAGGTTAATTGATTTATTAATTAAGGTTGATTAATCAATAATTAAAAGTTAATTAAATTATTATTAAGGGTTAGTTAATAAATGACTAAAGATAATTAATTAAATTTGTTTGTAATTAATTAATATTAATTAACCAGGATTAGTAGTTTATTCCTAAGTAATTAATCTGATTTAAATTAATCAGATAATTATTTGATCTTACTTATGGATGTTTGAATTCTATTGAATGTTTGAATTGTTTGATATCCCTGATGTGTGATGCTTTGTGATGGAATTATTTTCATTTGAGCCGTGATAAATGTAAATTATTTATCTGTGATGAACTTATACTATTTATCTGTGAATCTATGAATGAAGATAAGCGTTATAGGATTATACCGCTTATCGATATTACTGTGTTTGAATTGCGATTATTGATGATATTGCACTGTTGTGTAAAACCTCTGGACTACACCACACACACACAAATATGGATTGCATGAGGAAATTGGTTAAGTCATGGATATTTGAATTTAATAGAATGGTTTAAAAGTTGAATTTTTAATCCAAATGGTTTTGGAAAAGGAATTGAATTGAATATGGAAAGCTTTTGGAAATGGAAATTTGAAAATTGAATAGAATATATCTTGTTTAAGATTTGAAAATTATTTTGGAAACTAGGGTTTGAAAGTGGTAATACAAGTTGTTATCCCGCCTATTGGCAAGGCCGAGATATCAAGGAACTGATTGAAAACCAAGGATCATTCGTCTCGGATATCGAGTACGCACAGGTTCGCTATGGATATCGATTAATTGTGTTCGAGTTCGGATCAGGCCACAACTGACAAGGCACGACAAGAAAAGCCATGGAAGCCGGCATTCCAAAATTCAAGTCAATCCGAGTTCGTATGTTCAAGTTATGATCGATGTAAATTGGAGGAAATGGCCTTAGTTTCGTATCCATCGGTAAGCTTTTGTTTGTATCGATATGGTTCGTATCCATTATCACACCTCGGTTCAAATCCACTGACTTCGCATCGATCAGAATGGGCACATCTTCGTATCCATCAACTTCGCATCGATCAGTCTCATATCCATTAGACGTTCTCACTTCATGTCGATCATCTATCACCTACTTCGTATCCATCGGCTGGAGAGTCATATTCGAATCCATCAGTTATCTCTAGTTCGTATCAATCAGGTGGCCATACTTTATATCCATTAAATAATCATTATTCGTATCCATCGAGCCAAGCAGCTTTGCCACCAATTCGAATCCATCATAATACTGCTTGCTCGTATTCATCAAGTTGTAGTAACTTTGATCGATACAAACAAGGACTGGCTCGATGGATGCGAATAGGGCAACCTCTATCGATACGAAGTAGAGTGTCTCCATAGATTCGATATACACAACAGTCATCAAGACAAACGAGGCGAAGTTTAGGGAAACGACTCGGTCAACTCGGAGGAAAGGTGGACCGATGCGAGTAGTGCACGCCACGTCATCGTATGATCAGGTGCACTATCGATTCAAAGGAAATTGATTCGAAACTATGGATTCGAACCGGACAACATTTCGAAGAACATCAAATCGTATCGATGATAACTCGAGATCCACAAGTCCAAATGCTATGAAATTTTCACAGGAGATTACTACAAGCTAAAGAATGTTCCCACCAAGTTTCGACCATATTGGACACAATCTTATCGATACGAATTGAGTTCTTATCGATCACAGATCAAGTAGAAACTTCCTGGGATCGATTGCGTGGGCCCACTCATGTGTCCGAAGGAGTCTCCCGAAGTTTAAGCGAAATATCAGCCTCCTACACCTATAAATAGAGCCCCGAAGCCTATAGAAAAGAGATCTTTTGATTCTCAAGCACCCAGACTCTACCAGATTGAACTTTGCATCCTATTACTGCTGTTGTACTCGAATTTCAAGCTATAATTCACTATTGTTTGCTGTAATTTAGTGTATTCATCGAGAAAGAATCAATAAGTCATAAAAACTTTATGGTGGACGTAGGGAACACATCGAACCACTCTAAATTGCTTGTGTCTGCGCATTCATTTATTTATTTTTGGAGTTTTTGTTAGATAATCCACCTTTTAATTTGTATTCTTCATTTTTATCCATTAAAAAACTTTCGAAGAGTGTTGTCCCCATTTTTGGTACAAACACTTTGGTGCTTTCATCGAGAAAACCTAGATTTTCTCCCGCTCTTTGGATCTGCTGTCGATACTGGATTGCAAAAAACTACGAGGAAGATCCACATCTCTACTCTAGAATCCTTCCAAGCTATTTAGATTTGCAAAAAATCTAGGAAAGGAATTAATTTCTCATAATGGTGAGCACAAGGACCACCTCCAATACCACTGATCAGGAAGGCCGAGATAGACAGAATCCCGTGCAATTGCCTCCATCCAACCCAAACACCACCGGATCCTCAGATCCGTAAGGCCCGGTCACAAGGCAAGAATTCCAGATGCTACTACAAGAGCTACCCCAAAGTCGGTAGCAACTAACTGAGCAGCTGTGCGCTAACACTGAGTTGACCAACCAGCTAAACAGCCAAAGGCGTAGAAGATCTAGAAGGGATCGTGCCTCCAACTCCTCCATAGAAAGTTCTACCTCATCCGATTACCATCATACATCCACCCGTACCCAACTGGACATGATTTATACACAGGCGATCAGACATCAACCGGCGATGACCGTTGGGCAGCTAAGAGTCGGCCTATCATCACAATAAATAATCAACATTATCATCACAAACAGGTAATACATATTATCATCACAAATTGATAATCTACGTTTTCATCACCCATAGATACTTCATGATATCATCACAACGCAACCAAGCATCCATATCACAACACTATTTATCTCATATCTGAGATTCAAACCATTCAAGGCAAACACTTATCATCTATTTATATATAAGAAATGATCTAATCACACCATGTATAATAATTTTAAAATGAATTAAATTAATTACTTCCATCTCTAATTAATTTAAAGAGAATTAAATTAATTACGTCATCTTTAATTAATTTAAATTAAATTAATTACTTCATCATTTTAAATTTTGCTTACGTAACCATTAATTGATTACAAATCAAGGATCTTTCGTGTATAATCCTGCATAATCTCGAATGGTATCAGTTCCGGTACGTAGACCAATCATTTAATTAATCTCTAATTAATTTCCTTAATTAATCACCCTTGATTAATTATCCTCTAATTACATTCAAGTAATTATCTTTATTAATTTTACAAATTAATTATCCTTAACCAAAAAAAGTAATTAATCTTTAATTACTTCATTAATTAATTATAATTAGTTACATTAATCCTTAATTAAATACATTAATTAATTACTTTAATCACTTATCATTAATTAATTAATCTCAATTTATTAATTCTTAATTACATCATTAATTATATTAATTAATGATTCCTAATTTCATTTAAATTAATTAACTTCATTAAGTAATTAACCATAATTAGTAATCAATTTTGATTAATCACCTTCAGTAATTAAATACTCTTAATTACTTCATTGAGTAAATTAATTATTCATAAATTAATAATATTTAATAATTAATTAATATTTATTAATCATCCTCGGTTAATCTCATTAGTAATTAATTACCCTCGTTTTATTACATTACTTAATTATTTCCAAATGTCTTAATCAATCAATGCTTAAATTAATTACACTAAGTAATTAAATATTAATTACTTTCACAAAGTAATTATCCTACATAATAATTACACAAGCAATTAACCCCAAAATCTTCCATACTTCAATAAGTTACATTCAGTAATTACTCATCATAATTACTTCTCTAAGCAATTATCCTTTATTATTCTCTTATCAACCCATTAAATAATTATTCTAAATTAATTAAACCTAATTAATTAATTTAAACTAATCAAATTAATTAATTAATTTCAATGAGTAATTAATACCGTTAATTACTTTCATAAAGTAATCATACTTAACCAAATTCCATATTGATTATCTAATTTAATTAATTTAATTAATCTAATTAATTATCAAAATTAATCACTTTAATTAATTAATAAATAATCCTAAGTTAATGACCTTCATTAACTTATCAACAATTTCCTCAATTACCTTTCTTAAGTAATTAACTTAGATTAATCCTTATTAATTACAAATTTAATTAATCTTAATTACTTAACTTAACCTTAATTAATTTATTCAAACTCTTAATTAAATAAATAAATTAATTATCTTATTTAAATTACATTACTAATTTAATAAATCAAATTCATCAAATTCTTTGATTTACTTAAAAGTAAAAAAATTCTTATTAATGGTTACATTATTATTAACAAAGCAATTTAAAACAATTACTTTAAAATTTGTTTTCAAATTACATTTTAAATTTAAAATGAAATCAAACTTAACTTTAACAAAGTTTTAAAAACATTTTTAAAACCTTCTCAAAATTATGCAGAAGAAGTTCTTATTTTAAAAAGATGTTTAAAGGAATTTAAACCATATTCATTTTAAGATACAAATCATATTTAAAATATATTTCAACATCAAAAATTGTTTAAACATTTTAAATTTTTAAAACTTCCTTTATTTTCAAAACTAAGACTGACATTTGGATTTTGATTCCAGTTTAAAACTTATGTTTAAATCTTCTACTCTTTATTTTAAAACTTTACCTTTTAATTCAATTTATTTAAACTCTTTTAAAGTTGTTTAAATATTTTAATCTAAATTAAATTTTAAAACTAGGATTCAAACTTATTTTGAAATTCATACTTTAAATATAGATTTTAAATTCTATTTTAAAACTTGTTTCAGATTTTAAACCAAATTGAATCTGGAACCAACAATTTTCCAGAGAAAACTGTAACACTTATATACCCGAAACCCCTACCACTTTACTTCGAGAATACCCTACACCACTATGGGCAAAAACTCGAATTACTCGTGTAAAATCGAGTCCAAAAAATCTGCAACTCCCAACGACTTCACCTGACAGTCCACTGCATTGTGCATATGCACGGTGGTTCTGGCCGCCTCCGGTCACCATCATGGCATCGAGCATGTCCACGATTGCCCACAGATCCACCATCGATCATCAGAACCTCACAAGCATCATGAAAACAAATTCGAGTTCCCCCAATCAAAACCTGGAAACATACTGGAACCACTATCACCCTTTGATCCCAAAACCTGTAAAACCCCCCATCCCCTCTCCTTCGGCCACCGGTGGCTTTGGAACTCCATCCAACACTTTTTCAACGCCCAAGCAACCATTTCCCCAAATATTGAAGCACTCGATCCCCTATAGCCACCATGCCGATCAAAACACTACACTGCCCAAAAACTAGGTTTAGAAATCAAATCCAACAATCACCATCACCACGGTGATCTTCCACCACTTCTACCATTTTTCCCTAAATCACTGTCCACTTCCCTTCTTCCAGAAAGAATTACGACCCTTAAGTCCATCAAGTTAATCAGAATTCACTAAATTTTCATTTTCTGGTTGAACCAGAAATATAATCAAATCTCTTCACTAAAAATAGTAATTTTAGTTTTAAAAATCCAATTTTGGTTTAAGCATTTGAGTTAGATTCCTGAATACAAGAATCATGATATTTGAACTTTGACTTATTTAAAGATTGCTCTGATATTTTAGTTCTTACAGAGGCAATACTAATTGTTTCTAACTTAAACAAAATTTTAAACTTAACTGATGATATATAACATATATTTGGTTCAGTACTAAAATCATATCATAGATTGGATTATTAGAAATTGATATTTTTTTTAGAACATGGAACTAAAGTCAAAGAAGTTCCAAACATACAGCAATGCTCAATCAATATTTCATATATATTCACAAAGCTGAACTTATAACTTTACTCACAAACATACTTGTTTCATAGATGATTAGGCAACATAATTATTTACTTAAATTTTTAATACTGTAATGTTACTCACCTGACACAATTCCTTGAATGAAACAAAGGCAGAGAGCTATTAAAAACTGGTTTCAAACCTGCACTTGAGTGCTTGCTGTTTTAAACTTGCATGCAGGCCTGATTCAAGATGCATTTGAATCTTCAAATTTGAATCCTTTAAATTTGAAAAACTTGCAGTTGAATGCTGATGGCTCTGAAGGTTTTGATTAAAACACAGGTTGAAGAAAGTGAACTTCAGGTAGGCTTGGTCAGATTTGATTTTTGAGGATGATTTACAGATTTGCGTATAAAAAATTTGGAAAATGATTTGAAGAATTTGGATTTAGAAAAGAGATTTGTAGATTTCTTTCTGATTTGAGGAGGAAGCTTTCAGATTTTGAACGTGATTCTTAGTTTAATAAATTTGGTTACTGATTTATTTCAGCTGAAATCTTTTCTTAACTTTGAAAAAAATGAAGATTAGAAAAGGAAAAGATTGAAGAAAACATGCTTATATAAGTATAAAAGAAAAATCAAAAACAAATTTGAAAACTGTAAAAGAACTAACATTTGTCATCTATTTCAATTAATTAATTAACACATGTCATTATACCACTTAATATATTAACATGTGTCTTAAAAATAATTTTATATGTTTTTATTTAATTTAAAAGTAAATGAAACCCTTTTCTTTGTTTATTAAATACATATACATACATACATATACACACACACACACACATACATATATTATTTTCATAAGTAAATGTATATGCATTTCTTTTTAAAGAAAAAGAAATGAAACAAACTATATAAAAATGGAAGCTTACTTACATAATTTAGATATGTTTATTCCTTTGAAATTTCGAAATTAATTCAAATTCAAATTCTATTCATACGTTTAAAATCCAATTTAAAACTAATTTATATCAACATATTTAATTTAAAAATAATAATAATATTGTCTTTTAAATTTTATCTATATTTATACATTTATTATTATTTGAAAATAACATATTTTTATTAATTTAAACAATTTCTAAAAGAAATTATGAATTACTTATCACTAATCTAACTTATTTAAATGCATAAATGTTTTAATATATAAATGGTATTTTAAATTTCCATATATAATTTAAAATTATATTTATTAAGCTTTATTCAAAAAGGAAATAAAATAAACTTTTGAATTTAAACTATGCTTTAAAATATATTTAAACAAATTAAAACATTTTCCTTAAGTATCTTAAAACCATATAGTTAATTATTAAATAGTTTTGAATAGCTATATATTTAATAAAATAATAATTTCCAAATTATCAAAATGAATATTAGAATTTAAAAACAAGATTTTATTTGTTTATTAAACTTCAAATCAAAACTTATCTATCTACAATATATATATATACATTATAAATAGAAAGCATTTTATTATCTTTTAAAAGATAAAATTCACCAATTAAATATTCATTTAATTGGATTATTAAATCAAGTTAATTTTTATTAATAGAATTTATCAAATCCGTTTAATTTTAAATACAGATTATTAAATTGATATTGCCAAAATTTCCGAGATATCACATTCCTCCCCCCTTAAAAGAATTTCGTCCCCGAAATTTAAAAGCAAAGGTAATTTAATAACCCATCAAAGATTTTTAAATTTAAAATCATAAGCATACATCAATCATATGCTAACAACCATAGCAACTAATTTATCATCCAATCAAACAAACTTAACTATCCAGACAAAATTCTGGATAGAATTTTCTCAAGTCTCCCCAAGTATATATATACCAGGATACTTTCTCTACAGAATGCAAACAATCTAAACTACGAATCTACAGAGCTCCTTCTCATCTAGATCTACAAAACTAGACAAGATATCAGACTACAAACGAGTCTGACTCAACAACCAAACCCTCCTAAACAGCTGGTTCCACAACCAAAGATAGCTCATACACGTACTCCCTCAGAGATACGTGAAACTCATTGAATCATATTATCCAACTGGCAATTCAACTCTTGATAACCAAAATACCAATCCAACCAAAACACAAATGAGATCCAAAACACCTCGGAGCTAGCTTCCCAGACTTACCAAAACTTTATAGCTCCATGGATCAGAGAAAAACTTATCCAAATCAAATCTCCGACTCCGGAATCCAAATTCCTTCGTCTCTTATTCCTCAAAACTCTTCGGACGATCCTGGGCTGCCTAGAACCTCCATGCTGCTCAGCTCAACCCTCTAGAAACAAACTGGACCAAAAACAATCCAACACAACGATCTCCTCAGGATCAACCAAGACCAAGATCACTAACTCTACTCTTCAAATATCAGAAGAACAAACTCACTTCTTCTAGGAAAAAATAAAACAAAAACACTCCCAAACTGCTTCCGCTGCACAACTCTGATTTGGAATAGAAGAAAAATGCTGATGATGAACACGAGCACAAACTAGACAACACATCCCAGAAATATGGTTCAACAGATCCATAAAAGAAAACTCAGAAGTTCCACCAATCCTGAGCTGCTTCACGAAACCTTATCTCGAGAAACCATCCTTCTACTAGCTGATCCACCGATAGCATTCCTAGAATCCGATCGATAAGAAAATTCAATCTCCAGATACAGACAAACCTCTGACTTCCCTGAAGACATCTAGAAAATCTCTGACAACCCAAAAGAAAACTCAACTATCACAAGTCACTTTTACGGTCAACACAAACCAATTTCCAAAGAAAACTGTTCTCTCTTTACCAAACAGAACAGCTTACTCTGGTCTAGCCAATCCATTGAAGAAACAAATCTACTCTGCTGCTTCTGAACTCCACCTTCAGAAAAAACTACTCATCCAGAAAACTTCCTGCCAACACAGAACACTCTGAGCTGCACTGCTGACACCAAAGCCAAAGACTTACTATTCTATAAGCTCTTCGAGAAACTCGAACCTCAAAGCCAACCACCACATCGTGTTGAATCCAGCTAGAACACCGGAGCAGACAAACATCCTAAAACTTGTTCCAAAGAAAACATCTTCGGAGACATCCATATTTACTGCATCTCATCACGCAGCTACCACTTCCTGAGGTATCAAAATACCATCACACACTTCTGCTAAAATGACAGATCCAAACTCAACTCATCCAACTTCAAAGATAAACTCCAAACCTTAACAGGTTACCTTCCGAGGTCAATGAAATCCTTTTACCTCAGTAAAGCTCACTCGAGACGGTATTAGGTCTAAATTCTTGATAGATACACTTCTAACCTCAACATTCAAACTTCAACCATCGGTAGCAGTCGTGTTACGCACAACACTACCTTATCAACCTTTATAACCTATATTGGAAAACCTGAACGGGTAACCCAATAAATAGGTAGAAATACATACATACATACATACATACATACATACATACATATATATATATATATCAAAATTACAAATATGCTCTCTCAAGAAGAAAACACTCCAAAGCCTAGGTATTCAATCAACCTAGCGCTCTGATACCACTGTAATGACCCGCCATTCATCTCCACAGAATGACGCATCATTAATAAGAAAGAAAGGGATAGAAAGAGAAAAGAAAGAAGAGAAAGAAGAAACAACACATCAGAATCTCAACAGCGGAACGAATAAATTATATTAATAACATAAGTATTACATAGTACAACAACTATCAGAGTTACACAGATAATACAACACACACTAAACAGTTATAAACACCTGTCTAGTTATTACAACTCAATACAACTTAGAGAAAACTCAGAGATATCAATCACAGCGGAACACTAAACATATCTCCAACGTTGAAGCCTCCTGCTCCATTGCTCCTCCACAAAACGTCAAAGCTAACCAGAATCCCTTGGCTACTCATAAAAATTTGATTACCCAAGAGTTTAAGAAAAACAGAAATAAACTCCGGGTCAGACATGGGTCTGGTGTGAGTAACAGGTTAAAGTTGCTTAACTTTTGAAAAATCTTTGAAAAGAAAAGTATCACGTAAGACTTCCCACACATAAACATGGAAAAGTTTTTACCTTATCCTAACCAAAGCATTTGATAGGAAATCCGGTGACATTATAATAATGTCTAGGGTTTTCAAATAAAATACAGAAATAGCTATAATGCTTATATCTCACGTTCAAACATAGTTGGGCACAATCAATACGTAGGACACTTATTGGATTTTGGATTCCATACAATGGCAGGGCTACCGGGGTACCGCCCATCACAGCACGGTGCCTAGATCGTCGTACCGCGGATCACTCCCAATCCCCTGCAACACAAGGCCGGAACCATCCCTTACTGAACAGTCGCGAACAAGACAACCCCGCAGTTGGCCGCAACCCAACCGCCCACACAGCTGAATAAAAAGGGACTTCTAGACAGGTGAAAATCTCGTCCTACTTGGGCATGACCCACTTAGACTTGCTGCACCTCCCCTGTTTTAGCCATTCCTGGTTTATGAGGCTTGAGGCTACGATTACCTTTTTGAGAACACATCTCTTATAATGCTCATCGTCCACCTGACGATATTCTGAATGCATTCAGTCCATACAAGTTCGTTCCGGGTTCGAACGAAACCGAAGGCATTATCTTGTTACACTCATTTTGGAATCACCCTCAGAGTTAACGACGATAACCCTTGCACTCTGAATCTTCATCTTCACTTGAGATTCACGACCTATCGTTAAATTTGGATCGATGTGGTTTTCGGATATCCAAATATGGAAACCCGATCTCGGTCTCATCGAATCCAAAACGCCATCTTTTAGGTCCAAGTTGTTTTAAATTTAAAACAATTCAATTTAATTGTCTATATATACACAGATAGATAATTCACATCATCACAATAAATAATCAACATTATCATCACAAACATGTAATCCATATTATCATCACAAATTGATAATCTACATTTTAATCGCCTATAGATACTTCGTGATATCATCACAATGCAACCAAGCACCCATATCACAACACCATTTATCTCATATCTGAGATTCAAACCATTCAAGGCAAACACATATCATCTATTTACATATAAGAAATGATCTAATCACACCATCTACAATTAATTTAAAATGAATTAAATTAATTACTTCCATCTCTAATTAATTTAAAGTGAATTAAATTAATTATTCATCTTTAATTAATTTAAAATAAATTAAATTAATTACTTCATCATTTTAGGTCTTGCTTACTTAACCATTAATTGATTACAAATCTCAATTAATTAACCTCTAATTAATTTCCTTAATTAATCACCCTTGATTAATTATCCTTTAATTACATTCCAGTAATTATCTTTAATTAATTTTACAAATTAATTATCCTTAACCAAAAACAGTAATTAATCTTTAATTACTTCATTCATTAATTAATTATAATTAGTTACATTAATCCTTAATTAATTACATTAATTAATTACTTTAATCACCTATCATTGATTAATTAATCTCAATTAATTAATTCTTATTTACATCATTAATTATATTAATTAATGATTCCTAATTTCATTTAAATTAATTAACTCCATTAAGTAATTAATAAATATTATTAATCACTTTTGATTAATCACCTTCACTAATTAACTACTCTTAATTACTTCATTGAGTAAATTAATTATTCCTAAATTAATTATATTTAATAATTAATTTATATTTATTAAGCATCCTTGGTTAATCTCATTATTAATTAATTAACCTTATTTTATTACATTACTTAATTATTTCCAAATGTCTTAATCAATCAATGCTTAAATTAATTACACTAAATAATCAATTATTAATTATTTTCACAAATTAATTATCCTCCTTAATAATTACACAAGCAATTAAACCCAAACTCTTCCATTCTTCAATAAGTTACATTCAGTAATTACTCATCTTAATTACTTCTCTAAGTAATTATCCTTCATTAATCTCTTATCAACCCATCAAATGATTATTCTAAATTAATTAAACCTAATTATTTAATTTAAACTAATCAAATTAATTAATTAATATCAATGAGTAATTAATACCCTTTAATTACTTTCATAAAGTAATCATACTTAACCAAATTCCATAATGATTATCTTATTTAATTAATCTAATTAATTATCAAAATTAATTACTTTAATAAAATAATAAATAATCCCAAGTTAATGACCTTCTTTAACTTATCAATAATTTCCTAAATTACCTTTCTTAAGTAATTAACTTAGATTAATCCTTATTAATTACAAATTTAATTAATCTTAATTACTTAACTTAACCTTAATTAATTTATTCAAACTCTTAATCAATTAAATAAATTAATTAATTGTCTTATTTAAATTACCTTACTAATTTAACGAATTAAATTCTTAAATTCTTTGATTTACTTAAAAATAAAAACATTTCTTATTAATGTTTACATTATTACTAACAAAGTAATTTAAAACAATTTACTTTAAAATTTGTTTTCAAATTACATTTTAAATTTAAAATGAAATCAAACTTAACTTTAACAAAGTTTTACAAACATTTTAAAAACCTTTTTAAAACTTATGTAAAAGAATTTCTTATTTTATAAAAGATGTTTAAAGGAATTTAAACCAAATTCATTTTAAGACACAAATCATATTTAAAATATATTTCTACATCCAAAGTTGTTTAAACATTTTAAATTTTTAAAACTTCCTTTATTTTCATAACTTTGACTCACATTTGGATTTTGATTCCAGTTTAAAATTTATGTTTAAATCTTCTACTCTTTACTTTAAAACTTTACCTTTAAATTCAATTTATTAAACTCTTTTAAAGTTGTTTAAACATTTTAATCTAAATTAAATTTTAAAACAAGGATTCAAACTTAGTTTGAAATTCATAGATTTTAAATTCTATTTTAAAACTTGTTTCAGATTTTAAACCAAATTGAATCTGGAACCAATAGTTTTCCAGAGAAAACTATAACACTTATATACCCGAAACCCCTACCACTTTACTTCGAGAAAACCCTACACCCCTTCGGGTGAAAACTCGAATTACTCGAGTAAAACTCGTGTCCAAAAAAGACTGCAACCCCCAACAACTTCACCTGACACTCCACTGCACTGTGCATATGCACGGTGGTTCAGGCCGCCTCCGGTCACCACCATGACATCGAGCATGTCGACGATTGCCCACAGATCCATCATCGATCATCAGAACCTCACAAGCATCACGAAAACAAATTCAAATTCCCCTAATTCAAAACCTGGAAACATACTGGAACCACTATCACCTTCTGATCCCAAAACCTGTAAAACCCCCCATCCCCTCTCCTTCGGCCATCGGTGGCTGTGGAACTCCATTCAATACTTCTTCAATGCCCAAGCAACCATCTCCCCAAATATTGAAGCAATCGATCCCCTATAGCCACCATGCCGATCAAAACACTACACTGCCCAAAAACTAGGTTTAGAAATCAAATCCAACAATCACCATCACTATGGTGATCTTCCACCACCTCCACCATTTTTCCCTAAATCACTAACCACTTCCTTTCTTCCAGAAAGAATTACGACCCTTAAGTCCATCAAGTTCATCAGAATTCACTGAATTTTCATTTTCTGGTTGAACCAGAAATATAATCAAATCTCTTTACTAAATATAGTAATTTTAGTTTTAAAAATCCAATTTTGGTTTAAGCATTTGAGTTAGATTCCTAAATACAAGAATCATAATATTTGAATTTTGACTTATTTAAAGATTGCTCTGATATTTTATTTCTTACAGAGGAAATACTAATTGTTTCTAACTTAAACAAAATTTTAAACTTAAGCGATGATATATAACGTATATTTGGTTCAGTACTAAAATCATATCATAGATTGGATTATTAGCAATTGATATTTTTTTTAGAATCTGGAACTTAAGTTAGAGAAGTTCCAAACATACAACAATGCTCAATCAATATTTCATATATATTCACAAAGCTGAACTTATAACTTTACTCACAAACATACTTGTTTCATAGATGATTAGGCAACATAATTATTTACTTAAATTTTTAATACTGTAATGTTACTCACCTGACACAATTCCTTGCATGAAATAGAGGAAGAGAGCTATTGAAAACTGGTTTCAAACCTGCATTTGAGTGCTTGCTGTTTTAAACTTGCATGTAGGCCTGATTCCAGATGCATTTGAATCTTTAAATTTGAATTCTTTAAATTGAAAAACTTGCAGTTGCATGCTGATGGCTCTGAAGGTTTTGATTAAAACACAGGTTGAAGAAAGTGAACTTCAGGTAGGCTTGGTCAGATTTGATTTTTGAGGATGATTTACATATTTGCATATGAAAAATTTGGAAAATGATTCGAAGAATTTGGATTTAGAAAAGAGATTTTCATACTTCTTTTTGATTTGAGGAGGAAGCTTTCAGATTTTGAACATGATTCTTAGTTTAATAAATTTGGTTACTGATTTATTTCAGCTGAAATCTTTTCTTAACTTTGAAAAAATTGAAGATTAGAAAAGAAAAAGATTGAAGAAAACATGCTTATATAAGTATAAATGATTTATTTATAATTAAAAGAAAAATCAAAAACAAATATAACACTTGTAAAAGAACTAACATTTGTCATCTATTTCAATTAATTAATTAACACATGTCATTATACCACTTAATATATTAACATGTGTCTTAAGACTAATTTTATTTGTTTTTATTCAATTTAAAAGTAAATGAAACCCTTTTCTTTATTTATTAAATACATACATACATATATACATAGATATATATATATATATATATATAGATAAATTATTTTCATAAGTACATGTACATGCATTTCTTTTTAAAGAAAAAGAAATGAAACAAACTATATAAAAATGGAAGCTTACATACATAATTTAGATATGTTTATTCCTTTGAAATTTCGAAATTAATTCAAATTCAAATTCTATTCATATATTTAAAAATCCAATTTAAAACTAATTTATATCAACATATTTAATTTAAAAATAATAATATTATCTTTTAAAATTTATCTATATTTATACATTTATTATTATTTGAAAATAACATATTTATTCATTTAAATAATTTATAAAATAAATTATGAATTACTTATCACTAATCTGACTTATTTAAATGCATAAATGTTTTAATATATAAATGGTATTTTAAATTTCCATATATAGTTTCAAATTATATTTATTAAGCTATATTCAAAAAGGAAATAAAATAAACTTCTGAATTTAAACTATGCTTTAAAATATATTTAAACAAATTAAAACATTTTCCTAAAGTATCTTAAAACCATATAGTTAATTATTAAATAGTTTTGAATAGCTATATATTAACAAAAAAATAATTTCCAAATTATCAAAATGAATATTAGAATTTAAAAACGAGATTTTATTTGTTTATTAAACTTCAGATCAAAACTTATCCATCTACAATATATATATATACACACACATTATAAATAGAAAGCATTTTATTAGCTTTTAAAAGATAAAATTCACCAATTAAATATTCATTTAATTGGATTATTAAATCAAGTTAATTTTTATTAACAGAATTTATCAAATCCATTTAATTTTAAATACAGATTATTAAATTGATATTGCCAAAATTTCCGGGATATCACAACAACCGCCGCTGTAGAACCAAGGGTTGATGCCCGAAATCAGCCCGATCCAAACCATCATACGCATGGGAGTACTCCTAAACGTACATCCCTAAGGACTATGAGCCAAAGAGGCGAGATGTGAACCATCGACAGCGCCTTGTCCAACCTCGCAATGTGGAGCCCGACCATACCTTGGCTCAACCTGCACATAATGTCCAGATGCCGGACATTCCGACTATGATACGGCAAATGATCCTGAAAGCCAAGGTCTTACCAACGACGACTGGGAAATCCCCAGAGTCACACCCCTTTCACGGATGACATACTTTATGCCGAACGTCCTCGACGATTCAGAATGCCCGCTCTACCGGTTCATAAAGGGAATTCAGATCCAAACCAGCACATCCTGAAGTATGAATGGCTGATGAATGCTGCAAGAGCGGATGATGCAGTGAATTGACGTTTTTCCATCTCTTTGGGGGGCATTGCTATCATGTGGTTTACTTGATTGCCACCCCGATCTATTTCTTGCTTCAACCAAATGGCCACCAAGTTCGTGGAATAGTTCTGAATGCATGTGGTAAGGCCAAAAGATGTTAATACTCCGTCCAGAGTCAGTCAAGCTCCTGGAGAGACACTTAGACGCTGCTTGGAAAGATTTCATGCTGCATGTGCAGAGATAAGCAATCCCAATGACAATTCTATTATGATGGCACTAACCAAGGGGATTGATCCTGATTCCGAGTTTGGAAATTGGCTAGCTGGAAAACACCCGCCTCATTGGCCATTTCTACTCCAAAGCCGCTTAATTCTTGAGGCGAGAGGACACGAAACAGTCTAGGAAACAGGATGATGCGGGTCCCAGCATGGAAGGCATATAAAGTAATGTTGCAGTTAAACAGTCTGGTAAGAGTTTCAGAAAAGTTCAGTTGAACATACAGAACAAGCAATCTCAGCCAAGAATTAATAACGGTCAGAATAAGAAGCGAGACCAAAATCGAGGCTCGCGACGTAGGGCTCCAATGTTTGATAATTACACCCCTGAATACGTCGCTAGAGAACGTGTATTTGCAGACTTGCAATGTCATGCAATACAAGAAGCCTGCTCCGAAGCCATCATCGGAGATGCAGATTTAGATGAGAAAGTTCTGTAGGTTTCATGAAGGCTACTACCACAATACAAACGAGTGTCGTCATTTACAGGACCTCATTGAGAAATTGATCAGGGAGAGAAAGTTAGATCAGTTTGTGCGGGCGCCGCACTCTGGAGGTGCGGGCCCATCATATCAAAATCGTGTACAGAATCAAGAAAGGCAGGAGGAACCCGCTCGTACAGGCGGGAGGTTAGTAATAAACACAGTCAGTGGTGGTCCACAACTAGCAGACCGAAGCTGGAGGGAAATGGAGTCGTATGCCAGCTCTGTCAGGCATGCAGACTTCAAGTGTTGTAGTAATTTTGATGAAGGGGCTCCGGCCAAGCAACAAAGGACGATGACTGATGCCATTGTATTCAGAAGCTGAGATGCTGATAAGGTCGAAGCCTCCACTATCGACCCACTAGTCATATCTGCCCAGGTTGGTCCTGCTTGGATGAAGATGATCCTGGTTAACAGTGGGAGCTCTATAAATATTTTGTTTAAACGAGCTTACGACTTAATGAAAATGGAAGCCAAGGATTTAAAGCCTTGCTAATCTAGAATCCATGGCTTCGATGGGAGTGCTAACATACCCACTGGAGTGGTGGAACTGCCAGTGGAATTGGAAGTTGGAGAGCACCGGAGAGTCCGGATGTTGCAGTTTGTTGTTTTGGATATTCACTCCCCTTACAACGCTTTTTTGGGCCGACCGTCCCTTGCTAAATTCAACGAAGCAATTTCCCCATGGTGTCTGAATCTGAAATTCTCCACCGATCGTGGGATTGGAGTCGTTCAAGGAGATTAGGCTGCTAAGAGAGCCTGTTATGTTGCTGAGTAGCGCGAGGCGCATCGAAGGGAGAAGGGAAAGGGCGTAGAGGGATATCTCTATGACTATTTCGTCGATAATTGACAATTGGTGCCTGGGCCCCAGCCCGGGCACCACAAACGATTCCTAAAGGATCATGACCCGGGAGAAACTGAAGGTAATGATGAATCTAAAGAAATTCAAGCTTCCCCAGCAGAACTGACAATTGAGGTACCGATCGATGATGACGATGACTCAAGGATGCTAAGGATTGGGCCTCAGTTGAGCCAACAGACGCACTGGGAATTGGTTGAATTTCCACGGTCGAATCTTGATTTATTCACCTGGATACACTTTGACATGTGTGAAATATCGTCGGACATCGCGAGCCACACCCTGAGTATTGACCCGCGGTGTATCCCGGTCAAAGAGAAAAGGCGTGGTATGGATCTAGAGAGATCTACCGCCCTTAAAGAAGAAGTTGATAAGCTGAAAAGAAATGGGTTCATTCAAATGCTTTATACCTAGAGCGGGTATCCAGTCCCGTACTTGTTCGAAAGCCAAATGGGAAATGGAGGACGTGTGCTGATTATTCTGATCTGAATAAAGCTTGGCCAAAAGACAGTTTTCCACTTCCCCGTATTGATCAGCTTGTAGATTCAACGGCTGGACACAAATTGCTATATTTTATGGTAGCTAATTCCGGTTACAATCAAATACCCATGCATTTACCAGACCAAGAACATACCAACATCATGACCGATCTGGGACTCTACTACTACAGAGTCATGCCTTTTGGGCTCAAGAATGACGGAGCAATGTATCAACGCCTAGTTAACTGGATGATCGCCAACCAGTTCGGAAAGACCATGGAAGTATATGTTGACGACATGCCGGTAAAGTCGCGATTTTCCACTGATCATATCAGAGATTTGGAATCAATGTTCAACATTCTTCGAAGATGCTTTATGAAGCTCAATCCGCTGAAGTGTCATTTTAGAGTCGCATCTGGAAAGTTCCTTGTGTTCATCGTCAACGTTGGAGGAATAGAAGCGAATCCCGAAAAGATATGGTGTGACGCCCCACTCCGAGAGCCTCGTTAACAAAGAGTATTACATAGATAATACTGTCGGCTAACGCGGACAATAGAGTATAATGGAAGCGACCATGTGTAATCTTACCTTAACTATTCACTAAATACGTCGAAAAGTAGTCACATTAAAATTCGACCTATTCAATAAATATTTAAAGCAAAACTACAATGGCTATAGGATCTATCAGAAGAAAATATAACAACTCAAATGTAATAAACATCATAGAACAGTCGATCATAATATACACATAAACGGATACACAACAGAGTATACAAAATAATACATGTCAAGTGGTACAGGGATCACAATATACAGATGAGACGAAAGAGTATAAATCAGAGTTACAACAGATAAGGACCACAAAAGACGCTACAATAAAATGAAGTTAGAGAATAGTCCATGCGGAAGCAAAATAGGCTAAGTCCAAAAGCACCTAACCTGAAACAACTCGGTCTGACCCGAGTACAAAATACACGGGTCAGTCTAGATAACAAGTCAGTTAGATAAACTGAACAATAATAAACCTGCAAGGTCATACGGTATAAGAAATATCTCTAGAGGAGATAACACAATCATCAACAAGAGATGAATCATATAGAACAAGCCTCATATCATTGGAAACATATAGAAACAAAGGATACAAATATCCCAAAACAAGCCAGAAGGCAATAACAAATACCCATAAGGTATACAAGTTCCACAAGGTAATCGCTATACTCCATGAGGCTCAAAAAGACCAACTCCGAAGGGCGATACCAAGGGAATATACATATCAATGAAACATCATAAAATTTGCTCGAGCTCAGTACTGTACAAACAAGGATCCATGAGCCCGAAGACTCCAAACCCAAGTATCACCCATGCGGCACATGAGGCCATCATCAGAGCGAAACTATATAGGGCAACAAACCCGAAGGCACACACCCGAAGGCAACATACCCGAAGGCAACAAACCTAGGGAGACAGTCCGAAGACACTATCCCAGAGGCAACAAACCGTAGTGGTGAAGGTCGAAGACCCAGTACTGGACACCACTAACTGGCGGAATGTGTCACAACTCTCGAAAAGGAATCCGAAAAGTGTTAACGTATGTCCCATAACCACTCGTTCGCACTAAACGGTTTACTGTCCGTCAGTCCCTTTCACACTCAAAGCAGTACAAAGTTTACCTCATATCATCGATAAACCAAACCCGAAGGTCAAAACAATCAATCGAATAGGTCGAGGATTAAACGGAAAGATAAACGCACAGATTCATGGTCCGTGTTTTGCCCAACCATTTAATCACCCTTCCACTTCGTTCGAAGTGCGAAAGTGTGTGTTTTAAATAGAATTTATAAATTAGAGAAACGAACTTTTAAATGCGATTCGAGAGATTATTTTATAAAAACTCGTGGATTAAAATTAAAAGGAACCATCAAAGTCAAAACAATTGATAATCATACATGGGATCATCATGAATCGATGCAAATTGGAAATTCAATCCCATAGGCAAAGTGAGCTGAAACAGCAGGTTCAGTCGACTGAACAGAGTTTTCAGTCGACTGACCCTATACCTGGAAATTTTCCAGGTTCAGGAAACTTTCTGTTTCCAGGTTCAGTCGACTGTGCAGAGTTTTCAGTCGACTGAATCATGCCTGGAAACTTTCGGGTTCCAGGTTCAGTCGACTGAACAGAGTTTTCAGTCGACTGAATCACGCCTGGGCTGTTTTCCAGCCTTATTCAAATGAAGAGAAAACTCTCCCAAAATGCAATCGGACGAACATTGGCTCTAAGGGCTTATGCCAATCGACAACCCGGCCCTATATGTTCCTCGATGCATCACCAAAACATGATCAAAACATCAAAGTTAGGATTTCAAAGAATTGAACCCAAACATTAAAAATTTGGATATTCACCAATTCAATCCAAACTAAAAGCAAGTGCATATGAACAAGTGCTAGGTATTCATACCCAACATCAATGAAATCAAGAGAAGTAGATGTGAGTTCAAACTCACCTTTTTACACAAAACAAAGAAGATGAAGAAGCACAATTGCAAGGAATCAACCAACCACACTCCACTTCAACACTACAAGCTTCAATCTAGAATCAAAGCAAGTATTTCCTAAGTTAGGGTTAGGAAAATTACAGAAATTGAAGAGGAGAAGAGATGGAGAAGATGGAGATGAACTTACCAATGGATTCTCTATGAATTTGGAGCAAGAATCAAGATACAAAGGAGAACTAGGGCTTGCTAATTTCTAATTCTTCTTCCTTTCCCCCATTTTTAGTTTTAAGCTTAAGAAATGAAATAAATGGAGATGAATGAAGAGAAGGGGCTAAGCTAGAGGGTTAGTTAAGCTAGTGGGCTGAACCCAAACCCAAACCCAATAGAAAAAGTAGCCAAAATTTCACAATCTCCAAACATATCAAAGATTATACTCAAAAAGATCGCAAACGCCATTTTGGAACCAATGGAGGTAGTTTCGAGTTCCAATTCGGCCATTTGCAGAAAGTAACATTTCGGACCCCAAAATCCGAATAACGACGCTATATTTAAATCAAACATTTAAATATAAAATCGTTAAATATGCGGGTTGTTACAGATCTCCCCTCCTTACAAAATTGCGTCCCCGCAATTCCTAGAGACGATATTTGTAACAACTGCATACATACAACATACAAAAGAAAGAATAAACTTGAGACACAGAAATAGACTTACCATTACGAAGCAAGGAAAGAAAACCCAGATAAGATCGCTCAATAAACTCTCTGGTTTCCCAAGTACAGTCATTGGGATTAGCGGACCATTGAACTTTAACGAGCGGCACGTCCTTGTTCCGAAGGTGTCGCACCTCCGTGTCAAGCACGCGAATAGGTTGCTGTACAATAGATAAGTCCGGTGAGACCTCAAGCTCTTGCAAATCAGGAGAAGTAATAACAGAATCCGACTCCCGAAGACACTTCCGAAGTTGCGAGACGTGAAACACGTCATGAATGCCGGATAAATGAGCTGGAAGCGAAACTCTATAGGCCATAGGGCCAATACGTTCAGTAATAGAAAACGGTCCTATATAACGAGGAGCCAATTTTCCAGTCGTACTGAAACGCATAACCCCCTTCAAAGGAGAAACACGAATAAAAACAAGATCGTCAATTGAGAACTCGAGAGGCTTCCTACGGTTGTCCGCGTAGGATTTCTGGCGACTCTGTGCCTCTTTCATTCTCAACCGAATAAGATCAATCTTCTCGGAAGAATCACGAACAAAATCTGGACCAAGAATAAGCTTCTCACCAGATTCTAACCAATAAGAAGGCGATCGACATGGCCTTCCATATAAGGCTTCGAAAGGAGCCATACCGATACTAGATTGAAAACTATTGTTGTAGGAGAACTCTACAAGGGGTAGATGATCCTCCCAACAACCACCAAAATCAAAGATACATATACGGAGAAGATCTTCCAAGATACGATTCACCCGTTCAGTCTGTCCGTCCGACTGCGGATGATAAGCTGTAGAAAAATTAAGCTTTGTTCCCAAAGCTTGCTGAAGACTCTTCCAAAAATGACTCGTGAATAAAGGATCACGATCACTCACAATAGAACTAGGAACACCGTGAAGTCTCACGATCTCCTTGACATACAACTTAGCCAAAAGCGAAGTAGTCCTATTAGACTTAATAGGGACAAAATGAGCAGACTTGGTGAGACGATCAACAATAACCCAAATGCTAGAATGACCCGATCTCGAACGAGGTAGGCCGTCAATGAAATCCATAGAAATCTGATCCCATTTCCACAATGGAATCTCAAGAGGTTGAAGAAGACCCGAAGGACGCTGACGCTCGGCTTTAAAACGCTGACAAGTTATGCAATTGCTCACATAACTCGCCACATCGCGCTTCATGCCTTCCCAATAATAAAGACGACGCATATCGGCATACATCTTGCTACTACCGGGATGAATGGTATACTTAGAACGGTGACAATCATCAAGAATGTCATGCCTAAGTGCAAGATTAGAAGGCACAAAAAGACGGTTCTTCTTACGAAGACACCCATGAGAATCAATGCTAAGATCTTGCAACGCCTCATCACAAGATCCAGATTCACAAAGCTGAATAAAATGCAACAAATCAGGATCACGCCGCTGAGCATCGGCAATACGATCCAATAAAATAGGTCGAGCTCCCAAACTAAATAATAGAATAGGAGAATCAAAAGATGAACCTCGATCACAAATTTCACAAAAAGATAGAGTCTCAAGAACATTCCATTCGGCAAGCATCATAGAAATAACAGCCGAATGTTTGCGACTAAGCGCATCTGCAACACGATTACCCTTACCAGGGGTATACTGGATATCAAAGTCATAGGAAGCAAGAAACTCGAGCCAGCGCTGTTGTCTCATATTGAGTTCCTTCCGAGTGAACAAATACCTCAAAGATTTATGATCGGTATAGAGAATGAAGCGCTCGCCCAATAAATAATGTCGCCAAATCTTCAAGGCGAAGACAATGGCGGCTAACTCAAGATCATGAGTGGCATAGCGAATTTCATTCGGACGCAGTTGCCTAGAAGCATAAGCAACTACCCAATCCTTCTGCATAAGAACAGCACCGAGACCACTACCACAAGCATCGGTGTAGACAACAAGATCATGATTCCCTTCGGGAACCACAAGAATAGGAGCATTAGTGAGAAGTTCCTTCAATTTTAGAAAGGAAGCTTCACACTTGTCGGACCAATCAAAACGAATGCCTTTCCGAGTAAGGCAAGTGAGAGGAAGCACAACACAGAAAAAGTCCTTAATGAACCGCCGGTAATAACCCGCCAATCTAAGGAAACTACGAATCTCATGCACATTCTCAGGCCTCTTCCAATTCTGGATGGCTTCGATCTTTGAGGGATCGACGGAAATACCATCGGAAGATACAACATGGCCTAAGAACTTAACCTTATTCTCCCAAAAGTGGCACTTGGAGAATTTGGCTCTAAGCTGATGATGACGGAGAGTACTCAAGACAATTCTCAAGTGATTAGCATGCTCAGCTTCAGACTTAGAATAAATAAGGATATCATCAATGAAGACAAGAACAAACTTATCGAGGTATTCCCGGAATACCCGATTCATGAGATCAACAAAGAAAGCAGGAGCGTTCGTCAAACCGAATGGCATAACGAGCCACTCGAAAGAACCATAACGAGTGAGGAAAGCGGTAAGAGGTATGCTATCCTCCGCGACTCGTAACTGATGAAAACCTGTGGCGAGGTCAAGCTGAGAAAAGACCTTGGCACCACTCAATAGATCGAACATGTCATCGATCCTAGGCAAAGGATACCTATTTCTAACGGTCAACTCGTTAAGCTTGCGATAGTCAATGCAAAGCCTAAGAGTTCCATCAGACTTCTTCACAAAGACGACCGCGGATCCCCACGGAGAAAAACTAGATTGAATCAACTGCTTGGATTCAAGCTCTAAAAGCTGCTTCTTGAGTTCCTCATTTTCCGTTGTAGAAATCCTCGTGGGAGGACGACTAACTGGCTGCGCGCCTGGAATGAGATCAATGCGGAACTCAATTGCCCGTTTGGGTGGCAAACCCGATACAGGCTCAAAAACATCAGAAAAGTCACAAGCGATAGGAATACGAGATACATCATCACCATCTCGCGAATCAAGAGAATACAAAGCCATCTCGGAATTATCAACATCCCGAAGAACAAGAGATAACTGAGAAGGCGAATCAGGATGACAAAGATATAAAATTCTCTCGGAACAAATAATCCTGGCATCGTACCTCACTAGCCAGTCCATACCAAAAATCATATCAAAACCCAAATGAGAAACAACGTGCAGATTCACACGGAAAGAAAAGCCACATAAAACAATCTCAATATCATCACAAAACAAACTAAGGGTCGCGGATCCCCCAATTGGATTCGCAATCCTTAAAGAAGTAACCATACAAGAAACATGCAAGGATAAATCATCAACGAGCTTCTTTGATACGAAAGAATGTGAAGCACCCGTATCGAAAAGAACTCAAATACTATGATCATGAAAAAGAATAAAACCTTCCAAAATAGATGGAGAGATACCTTTGGATGGAGATGAACCTCCAGAAGCATTCGCTACACTGAGCTTGCCAGATTTTGCATTAGCAGGAGCAGTAGGACAAGCTGAAACGTGATGACCTTCCTTCTTGCAATTACGGCAGAAGAGAGGCTTAGGACAAGCTCGAATAATATGATCCGGAGAACCACAATTAAAACACATTCGAACGAAAGGTGTTCCGGAAGATTGAGGCCGAGAGCTAGGACCACCAGTCTTCTTCTTCTTAGAAGGAAAAGGCTTCTTCTGAATTGGAAACGGCCTCTTGTTGGGGTTCTTGGAAACCTCAACATCCTCACCACTATCACACTCCTTCTCGACAGCTTCGAGATGAAGTGCCGAATCAACCAATTCCTCGAAAGAAAGTTTAAGCTGGAGCAACAAGGACTTCTTAAGATATTTCTCAAGGCCAGAAACAAACTTCAAATTCTTCTTGTGAGAAGTGCTGATAAATTCAAGACCATACTGAGATAAAGCTTCGAACGATGCGACATACTCAGAAACAGAAGATCTCCCTTGCTTCAACTCAAGGAAGCGACGGGTCAATAAAACTTTTTCAGATTCAGGAACGAACTTGAGTTCAAATCGTCCCCGAAACTGAGTCCAAGAAAGAGTAGACTCATCAATCTCGGCTACAAGAAGCTCATACCAATCAAAAGCACGCTCTTGTAATAAGCTAGAAGTCACAAGAACTCGATCATGGTCAAAAAGATCCATGCGAGAGAAAATACGCTCGCACGTGTGAAGCCAAGCTTGGACTTCAAGAACAGACTCGGAGCCCTTAAACGGTTTTCCTCCGAGATGAGCAAAATCACTGCACTGACGTGCAAAAGCAGACTTGCGAGGTGGAGACACTCGAGGAGGAACGGGAGGCTGAGTGCTCCTAAACAACTCCATAAACTGATCGGCAGACATATAAACGCCATCCGGATGTGAGCCACTGGACTGCCCAACACCCGAACGTCGACCTCTGCCTCTTCCAGAAATAAGCTGAAAGTCAAGATAAGGAAAAGATTATTCACAAGGTAGATATTGCAATATGGAATACTACGGAATTAAATGTATTCCTAGACGTATTCCCAAACTCTATCTAACCTTGAAGGAATAAAGAGATACGATGATTCAAAGATTTGTATTACTTGTACACTTTGATGTACCATAATATGTGCATCTATTCTTTGTTTATCATATTTTGTTCTGAACTCAGCTCTGATTCCACGCTGTGACGCCCCACTCCGAGAGCCTCGTTAACAAAGAGTATTACATAGATAATACTGTCGGCTAACGCGGACAATAGAGTATAATGGAAGCGACCATGTGTAATCTTACCTTAACTATTCACTAAATACATCGAAAAGTAGTCACATTAAAATTCGACCTATTCAATAAATATTTAAAGCAAAACTACAATGGCTATAGGATCTATCAGAAGAAAATATAACAACTCAAATGTAATATACATCACAAAATAGTCGATCATAATATACACATAAACGGATACACAACAGAGTATACAAAATAATACATGTCAAGTGGTACAGGAGACCACAATATACAGATGAGACGAAAGAGTATAAATCAGAGTTACAACAGATAAGGACCACAAAAGACGCTACAATAAAATGAGGCTAGAGAATAGTCCATGCGGAAGCAAAATATGCTAAGTCCAAAAGCACCTAACCTGAAACAACTCGGTCTGACCTGAGTACAAAATACACGGGTCAATCTAGATAACATATCAGTTAGATAAACTGAACAATAATAAACCTGCAAGGTCATACGGTATAACAAATATCTCTAGAGGAGATAACACAATCATCAACAAGAGATGAATCATATAGAACAAGCCTCATATCATTGGCAACATATAGAAACAAAGGATACAAATATCCCAAAACAAGCCAGAAGGCAATAACAAATACCCATAAGGTATACAAGTTCCACAAGGTAATCGCTATACTCCATGCGGCTCAAAAAGACCAACTCCGAAGGGCGATACCAAGGGAATATACATATCAATGAAACATCATAAAATTTGCTCGAGCTCAGTACTGTACAAACAAGGATCCATGAGCCCGAAGACTCCAAACCCAAGTATCACCCATGCGGCACATGAGGCCATCATCAGAGCGAAACTATATAGGGCAACAAACCCGAAGGCACACACCCGAAGGCAACATACCCGAAGGCAACAAACCTAGGGAGACAGTCCGAAGGCACTATCCCAGAGGCAACAAACCTTAGTGGTGAAGGTCGAAGACCCAGTACTGGACACCACTAACTGGCGGAATGTGTCACAACTCTCGAAAAGGAATCCGAAAAGTGTTAACGTATGTCCCATAACCACTCGTTCGCACTAAACAGTTTACTGTCCGTCAGTCCCTTTCACACTCAAAGCATTACAAAGTTTACCTCATATCATCGATAAACCAAACCCGAAGGTCAAAACAATCAATCGAATAGGTCGAGGATTAATCGGAAAGATAAACGCAAAGATTCATGGTCCGTGTTTTGCCCAACCATTTAATCACCCTTCCACTTCGTTCGAAGTGCGAAAGTGTGTGTTTTAAATAGAATTTATAAATTAGAGAAACGAACTTTTAAATGCGATTCGAGAGATTATTTTATAAAAACTCGTGGATTAAAATTAAAAGGAACCATCAAAGTCAAAACAATTGATAATCATACATGGGATCATCATGAATCGATGTAAATTGAAAATTCAATCCCAAAGGCAAAGTGGGCTGAAACAGCAGGTTCAGTCGACTGAACAGAGTTTTCAGTCGACTGACCCTATACCGGGAAATTTCCAGGTTCAGGAAACTTTCTGTTTCCGGGTTCAGTCGACTGTGCAGAGTTTTCAGTCGACTGAATCATGCCTGGAAACTTTCGGGTTCCAGGTTCAGTCGACTGAACAGAGTTTTCAGTCGACTGAATCACGCCTGGGCTGTTTTCCAGCCTTATTCAAATGAAGAGCAAACTCTCCCAAAATGCAATCGGACGAACATTGGCTCTAAGGGCTTACGCCAATCGACAACCCGGCCCTATATGTTCCTCGATGCATCACCAAAACATGATCAAAACATCAAAGTTAGGATTTCAAAAAATAGAAACCAAACATTAAAAATTTGGATATTCACCAATTCAATCCAAACTAAAAGCAAGTGCATATGAACAAGTGCTAGGTATTCATACCCAACATCAATGAAATCAAGAGAAGTAGATGTGAGTTCAAACTCACCTTTTTACACAAAACAAAGAAGATGAAGAAGCACAATTGCAAGGAATCAACCAACCACACTCCACTTCAACACTACAAGCTTCAATCAAGAATCAAAGCAAGTATTTCCTAAGTTAGGGTTAGGAAAATTACAGAAATTGAAGAGGAGAAGAGATGGAGAAGATGGAGATGAACTTACCAATGGATTCTCTATGAATTTGGAGCAAGAATCAAGATACAAAGGAGAACTAGGGCTTGCTAATTTCTAATTCTTCTTCCTTTCCCCCATTTTTAGTTTTAAGCTTAAGAAATGAAATAAAATGGAGATGAATGAAGAGAAGGGGCTAAGCTAGAGGGTTAGTTAAGCTAGTGGGCTGAACCCAAACCCAAACCCAATAGAAAAAGTAGCCAAAATTTCACAATCTCCAAACATATCAAAGATTATACTCAAAAAGATCGCAAACGCCATTTTGGAACCAATGGAGGTAGTTTCGAGTTCCAATTCGGCCATTTGCAGAAAGTAACATTTCGGACCCCAAAATCCGAATAACGACGCTATATTTAAATCAAACATTTAAATATAAAATCGTTAAATATGCGGGTTGTTACATATGGGCAACTAGAAATTTACAAACTCCGAGGACAATAAAGCAGGTCCAGACTCTTAATGGGAAGGTAGCAGCACTGAGCAGGTTCATTTCAAAGTCCACTGACAAATGCATCCCCTTCTTTGATCTGATCCAAAATGGGAAGAAAAACTTTGAATGGACCACTGAATGTGATGACACATTAAGAGCACTGGTTCAACATCTCTCCACGCCACCAATTTTGTCGAAGTCCATCGGCCACGAGCAGTCATATCTTTACCTGGTGGTATTAGAGAACGCATTCGGTGCTGCCTTAGTTCGGGAGGAAGACCGAGTGTAGAAACCGGTCTACTATGTTAGCAAACGGCTAACCGGAACTGAGAGAAACTATCCTAAGCTAGAGAAATTGGCTAACTGCCTAGTCATTGCCTCAAGGAAGCTCTCTCCATATTTCCAAGCTCATCCTATTACTGTGTACACCGATCAGCCGTTACGACAGGTACTTATACGGCCTGAGACGTGTGGTAGGTAACTCAAGTGGAACAATTAACTGAGTCAGTTTGATATTACCCATACTCCAAGGAGAACCATTCAAGGACAAGTCCTATCAGATATCATAGCTGAATTCACCATTCTAGAGGACTTGCCCAAAACAAATAAATCTTCCGAATACATCTAGAAGCTGCATACCGATGGTGCATCGAATAATCAGTGCTCGGGTGCTGGAATAGTATTTTAAACCCTCGAGGGCCGATCCATATGCTATGCTTTGAAATTCGAATTTCATGCGACCAATAATGAAGCTGAATATGAAGCCTTACTTGCTGGATTAAAACTCACCCGTGATCAGAGAATTATTGCTGTGGAAATTTATTGTGATTCCCAATTAGTCGTATGCCAAGTTCGAGGTGAACATCAGGCCAAGGATCGAAGACTAGCTGCTTATCAATCTCAAGTTCAGTAAACACTTGATCAATTTGATTATTATGCCATTTTCTATATACCTCGTGAACACAATCAAAAGGCTGACTCATTGGCGAAGTTAGCAAGCACGGGCGAAGCACAACGAATGGGGCTTGTTCCTATGGAGACATTATCTTTTCCAAGTATTGATCAGATGGAGATAGAATTCGTATTCAAAACCGCCCCCGGTAGGGAATCATGGATGACTCTTTACCGAAATTACATCGAGCATGGGACACTGCCTGAGCATAGGAGTGAATGAAGATAGATTCTTCGAAAAGCCTTGCGGTTCACCATCCAGGATAGAGTAATGTATAGAAGAGGATATTCTGTTCCTCTCCTCCGATGTATTGCGCAAGACGAAATTAAACGAGTGTTACATGATGTACACGAAGGAGAATGTAGCAATCACATCGGGGGCAAGCTCTCGCTAAGAAAGTACTCCGTATTACTTGCTTACTGTAAACCGTGATGCAACAGACTATGCCAAGAAATGCGATAAATGCCAAAAACATGCTCGAACTCCTAGGGACCCACCTACTGAGATAACCCAAATGGTTAGCCCGTGGCTGTTTGTAGTATGGGGCATTGACATTATTGGCACTCTACCTCTGGCTAAAGGTGGAGCAAAATATGCCATCGCCGCAGTTGATTATTTTACCAAGTGGGCTGAAGCCGAACCCCTCACAATAATCACGACAAAAAAAGTGATCAACTTCGTAGTTCGCAACATTATCTGCCGATTTGGTCCCCCACATACCATTATCATTGATAATGTAGCCCAGTTCGACAATGTTGAATTCAAGAATTTCTGTCAACGGTTTCATATCCATAAGAAAGTCTCTACAGTTGCACACCCTAAAGCCAATGGCCAAGTGGAAGCTGTTAACAAGGTTATCAAATCTATTCTGAAGAAGCGACTGGAAAAAGCTGGGGGCAAGTGCGTTGATGAACTTCCTATGGCTTTATGGGCTTACCAGACAACCCACAAGTCTGCGACCGGACACACTCTGTTTTCTCTATCTTATGACTCCGAAGCCGTTATTCCAGTCGAGATGGAAGTACCTTCTCATCATGTGACTTATTATGACCCGAAGACAAATGCCATATTACTTGCTGAATCTTTGGATTTATTGGATGAGAAGCGGGAAGAGGCTGTTTTGAGGGCAACCGTATATCAAAGTCGAGCCGCTAGATTGTACAATGCCAAGGTTCGACCATGAACTTTTGAACTTGGCGGTCTCGTTCTCAAATGAATCTACCCGGTTCCTTCACACATGAAGCCAAATTGGGAAGGACCGTATGTGATTACACAAAAGCTTGGAGATGGCACGTTCAAGTTGTCGACCATTGACGATCTTACCTTGCCAAGAGCCTAGAACAGCGAGAGTCTCCGTTACTACTGCACATTACAGGCTCTATTTACTTCAATTTGTTTTTTCATTTACAATCCGTTTCTGCATTTCGAAATAGGAATTTGTAATAAGGCAACTGATTGTGCCATATTTTCTCATTTTAGCAATAAAATGCCATCTCTTCGAGCCAGAGCTGTGATTTATTAAATATGACGTACAACATCACGATGCACGGAGAGCTAAGTTCCATTATGCGGTGGAATTTATTCAAATAGAGAATGACTGTGATACAACTGGTCACTCACTAAGTGAAACCCGAGCTCGGGAGCAAGGCATTACACCAAAATTAAGAAAGATTGATACATGACAATCCTTTAACCAACTCCAAACTCCCAGAGTGCGAGTTGGAGTATAAAACTCACAAATACGGTTCTGGAGAGGGTAGACCCGTCCGCCTAGCGACTCCAACCATACCCTGACCAAGTTTGAGGAGGATGGACCCGTCCATCCAACGACCTCTCTTGTTTACTCGGGGTGGATGTGAACCGACCATTCACGATCTCGATAAATCCCTCGTTCCCAGAGTGCGAACGGCCACCTAAAAACCTAAATAGATGCGACTGACCATCTGTCGGCCAACTCCAAATTCCCAAAGCGTGAATTAGAGTATAAACATCAACTCTAGGTTCTCGGAGTGTGAACTGGAGTATAAACACTAACTCCAAATTCCCAAAGCGTGAATTGGAGTATAAACATCAACTCTAGGTTCCCGGAGTGAGAACCGGAGTATAAACACTAACTCCATATTCCCAAGAGCGTGCATTGGAGTATAAACATCAACTCTAGCTTCCTGGAGTGCGAACTGGGGCATAAACACTACCTCTAAATTCCCAGAATGTGAATTGGAGTATAAATACTAAGTCAGAATTCAGTGAGTGCGAGCCAGACTATCGATCGCAAACAACTCTAAGTCTCCAGAGTGTGATCAGAGTATAAATATAACTCGAGTGCGAACGATCACTCATAAACAAACCTAACTCCCTAGAGTGTGGATACGTCACTTCAACTAGCGCGAATGATCACCGAAATGCAAATGCAAATCTCCAGAGCGCGGATGTAAGTACTATGAGTAAGCGAGTGTGATTCGACCGCTCGACTATTTCTTGTTTCATCATCAATCCGACGATGTTAAGCCTGAAATAATACAGACAAACGGCGATTTCTAGCTGATAGTTGAAACCTATCCTCGAAACCAGGGGCAAAGCTTAAGTGTTAGTCATTGATTGAAGCAGTGTAGCGTTAAAAGTCCAACTCAATCTCCAATCGTGGCTTGTGTCTGTGATTTTTAGACTTAACAAATAAAACAAATTCAACTCCAGTATTGATACTCCACAAGCGCACTGAACTGAGATTCAAATGCTGCAACACTTAAGCATAAAAGACAGGAATAACAGTTGAAGCAAAAAGAAAATCAAATTTCATTTCAACTAACTGAACGTGAAGATCCATATACAAGCTCTTCCATAAAATTCCTACTAGCAAGGCTGAACCTGCATCTATACATGGATTATAAAAGAAAAACAAGTTCCTAACTATCAAAAAATACGCCGGAGGGGCCTATCTATTCCTTTTTCTTCTTTGGTTTCTCTTCGGTGTGGATCTGCCAGAGCCAGTAGTGATTTTCACTTTGAGCTATTACCCTTTGGCGGATTACCTCTAGACGGAGGCATGATGTCGACATCCTCCTCCGAACTTGAGTCCAGAGGAATGCTCTCTACAGGAGGAGTCGAAGGAACCAGATCTACAACCGGGGGAGGAATGGACACACTTGAATCAACTCGTGTACCCCCAGGAGATATCATTCTAAGCAGAGTTGGGCCAAGCGCCATCGTTCCACCCTCAGAACTATCGCCATGTGTTGCTGCCTCCAACTTAGCATTGATTTCAGCCAGTATTTCTTCTTCTCGAATAGATCGGGCTTCGCTGGGGGAAACAGTGGTCTATGTTGAAGCGCTAGTGGAGGGCACGAATCCACTAATGACAAACGGTAAGTCCGCGAAGGGGTCACTCTATCGGCCTAGAAGCTCGTTCATCATCTGCTCATCAAAAAAAAGTGAGCTCCCCTGCGTTACTTCAATGGGCACGGCCGTTGTCATAATGGTAGCTTTGATGATGATGATCTCGTGCACTTGATGTGATTCCTTTATTGCAGGAGGCGTTGTCGATATAACTTTAGTCGCTGGACAAGGAAGAAGAGAAGTTGTTAGTACACACTTCAATACAAGTTCTTCATTTCGCACACACATGAGATTTGTTCAGATTACCCTCCTCAGTTTGGATCGTCGTTGGCTGAATAGCTTTGAAAGAGTGCTCCCTTATTGGGGATAGATGTTGCTTTTTTGGGTCGTAAGCTGGGACGGGCTGTGGCTCAATCATTGGAATAGGCTCGAATCGAGAAGAAGTAACAATACCAGAACTTGTAACATGATGCTCAACCCCTGAGTCTTCCCCAATTTCTCGATGCTGGGTGCCGAGCTTTTCTCTCGCATGTGAAATCATGGAGTCGTGGAGAACCTCTTTTCATCCTCGTTCAGTATACCGTTCTCCAGCTCAAACTCGTCAAAAGCTCCATCCAAATACACCGCCTTATCCTCTTCAACAAACAGATTCCAAGCATTATAGAGATGAGTTGAGTAATCATCGAGCCATGCCAGGTTTCTATATTTCAGCACATTGGCATTGTAAGTAACGAGAAGCTCTTCTATATCAGCCTCAAGCCTAGTTTTTGCCAGTCTGACCTTCTCATCAACCTCAGCCTCTTCCACGCGAAATTTTTCTATAGCCGTGTCTCTCTCACCTCAAAGCACCACCTCCTGATCGCATGCCTCTTGTGCGGAGACGTTGGCAGCATTCTTCTCCTTTATAATTTCAGAGAACTTAGACATAAGTTCATTGAGCTCTTTTAGGGATGCATCCCGTACGACGGCGATGGTGGTGTTCCCGTGACCCATGTCCTCCACCATGGCATAATGTTCTTGCCTCATTCTATCCATGGCTACGTGGGCATCATTGGCCTTTTTGAGAGCCTTCATTTCGGATTTGCGGGAAGACTCGGCTTCATTATTGAGCACCTGAATAATCCGATCTTCTTGTGGAAGCTCTTTCTCCAGTTTTTCAATCGTGGCGGCCTGATCGAAAGCCACTTTCAATGCTTTTTTCATAGCTTTCGTTCACTCCTTGTACTAAGAAAGGATATCCACAACATAATCGTGAACAATGTTTTTTGCCTCCGCCGGGATTCTCTTTAGGCGCGGGGGGAAGATGTAACCATCAAAGCAAATATCGGGGAAATCCTTTTTCAATTGAGCAAGTTTTATCGCTCCTTCCCTGATAGGCTCAGTAAGGACTTGTTCTGTAGTTTAGGGAGCCACTATTTCAGATCCACGGTGAGAATCAGACCTTGAAGCATGAGAAGGCTTATGCCATGAAGATTCAGAAGGCCGTGAAACTTGAACTAGAGGCAATGCAGGAGCTCTAGGAGGGGGTGAAAAAGATCAGGATTGGGGTATGTATCCCCTATCTCTATCATATCGTTCTTGACTAGAATACCCCTGATCATAACCCCTGTCTCCTTCCCTCCTACGCGACTCGTAATATGATGAAGATCGTCTAGTGTTTCGTAGACTACCAAGCATAGAGCCACGACCAGACAATGTGTTTGCAAAGTAAAACAAGAATAGAGTCAGTGATCTTCCACTAGTGGAGAGCTTATGATCAGAAATCTTGTGGTGCTGTGAATCGTGTATGTGTGTGCAACCCCCTGACCAACCGAAAGTATCGACCATGCTAGTAGGAAGAGACATGCTTAAATCAAAGGCGTGCTGAATTCTTCCAATCCAGCATCATGTTGAAAGGACACGTAGTCCAAAATTGGGATATCGAGGAGCCCTACAAAAAGATTTTCCGCTCATGGGGGAGAAGTCTCCAAAATTCCTACTCCAGAAGCACGCTAAGACGTAATCACAGATTTCCATCTCTTAGATCTGGGACATTTAAACGCGGCTTCCTTGCCTTTTCTTTTTTCTTCGGAATCCAGGACTGCATCTGAAGGCTCAGTTAGAGGTTCGTCGTCAGTATGTGTTCTTTCCTAGTCAGCCTCCTCGGTTATGACGAGTCGGTGAGTCTGGTGCTTAACTCGCTTCTTCGAGCTGCCCTTAGCATCCCCTCGAGCCTTGTACTTTGTCTCCGCTCAATCACCCGAGAATTCTCAAATTTCTGTCTGTTAGAACCAAATCAATGTGTCTCTCTTCACTTGGGATTTATTGGAGAATCTGAACTATCTCCCTATAATAAGTCCCTTCGAGTCGCTGGATTACCGCTGTAAAGAAAAAGAGGTATAAGTCGAGTTCACTTATGACTGTCTATCAGCTGTTTGAGAAGACTGTAATAGTTACATCGAAATAACCATCGACCGGCAAATCCTGGGGGCATCGAACATAAAACCACTCCGTCTTGAAGTAGCTTAGCCTCGTCCAGGATCCCATGACTATTTGGAAATTTCTTACTGCCTCCAAGAATGTAAAAGATGGGCTATCTCCCCGACTATTGAAGTTGAATAGATATTTGATCTCAGTCGGGAGCGATGGTCGAAAGAGGTACTCCATGAATACGGTGAACGGGCTATTCAGCAAAGCATATCCGTTCGGGTGCAACTGAGATGGAGTTATTCCAATGAAAGATAACACTTCTCGGATATATTGGTTAAACGGAGGAAGCATCCCAGCTGCGCACGCGTGACGATTGAATGTGGCATGCCCTTCGTGAGGGTAATGCGGTCTATCATCAGGTCCCGGCAATAACACGTCATCAAAAGATAAGCCATGGCTCAAACAAATCCATCCCAGCATGTCTTTGGAAACATTGGATAGAATAGAGTCCGCCGGATTAGCAATGAAAGATGCACCAGGTGCCTCTTCCGGGGCTGGATCAACGACTTCGGCCTCGATGGCTGGTATCTCGATTACTGGAGGGACTGAACCCCGAGCTTCTTATTGTTGTGAGCTTGAAGGATCCATAACTAGTTAACTCATGAGAAACCATCATTAGACGTTAATGAGCCCGTACATCCCTTAGTGTAAAGTGTATAAATGTGTTGTACAGTGCAATGCTGTGCATTTTTGAACAGATTCTATAGAGATAATGAAAAAATGTAAACAACAAGGCTTCGAAATCCGACTGCAGTGACCGTCATTGCCGACCGTCACAACCTTGCCATCCAGATGTTAGCAATCAATCCAAGTTAGAATTCTTTTAAGTTTTTGTTAAGTTATAATTCCATCAACGTGGTTCAAAGGGCAGTCAAGTATCCAATTTAACAGTTAGGTCCAGGTATGCGAAAATGTAGCTCGTCGCAGTCATATGTTCAGTGGTACAAGATTTAGTATCCATCAAAGTTTAGACATAGATCGATCACCATAGATGGAAGTCATAATAGTCCGAAATGAGGCAATTCATATCAATCAACGGGGCCCATTTTTGTATCGATCCAGTTTGCATCGATACGTTTCGTATCGATCATGTTCGAATCAATACGCTTCGTATCGATCACATTCAAGTCGATGCGTTTCATATCGATAAGGGGAATATGTTCTGCATCGATCATAGGCTTTAGTTTCGTATCGATCAGCGCTGGCGGCATCGAACCAACTTATAATGCCCATTTCATGTCGATTGCAAAGCAATCAACTTCAAATCGATCGTCGAAGTCAATTAGTATCGATCGGCACAAACTCCCACCACCGCCCACCGATGCGAAATTGTTCCATCCCTCCACGTGATGTTCTCTCAGCTACAGATTGATAAGAAATCTCATCATCCCCAGATCGATATGAAGAAAACCATCTCCTTAATCGACCAATACAAACATATAACTTGTATCCTTCAACCATTCTTCTTCCCCAAATTGCTCGAGCACCATGACAATTTTCTCTAAGCCAGTTCTAACCTTTGCATCCCTGGAGATCGATTGCATATGTAAATAGATTGGCAGTTGATTTTGAATCACATCGCTATGACGTGGATTAGCCATTCAATTACCTAATTTTAAGACATCGGTTCGAAGAATTGATGTAGCGAAGTGGTTTGGAAACGAAGGTTCCTATAGATCTATTTCTTCTCGAAGCGATACAAAGGCAGGAAATGAAGCAAAGGTAAAAAAGTGAAAAGTGGCCAAGTCCGAGGGTATTTATATGGACCCAAGGAAGAAAAACGATCGCCTCCCAGTCAAAAACAACTAGTAGCATTAGTTCCTTCGGGTCGATTCGAACGAGCCGTTCATATCCACCTGCTCAAGCCTTATCGAGACGAACTAGTCACCAAGCTCTACCGATTCGAAGCCACTATTCGTGTCGACAATTTTGCGGCTCCTTCCACGGCCAATCAATACAAGCTACACTGTTCGAATCCATCGATGCACATCCTTCAGAGGTCAATATTTATCGATGCGAGATGCTTTATTCATATCCATCAGCACTCAACCCCTGAGAGCACAAATTCCTCGATATGAAATGGTGTCCACCGAAGCTCTTATCCATCGATATGAAAGACACGACAAAGGCCTGTGAGAACTGCTAACCATCGATGCGAAATAACAATTTCGTATCCATCGGGAATCACAACCATCGATACGAATGATCATTTATTATCCACCAAAACCTCTGTCTGTCGATGCAAAACGATCGTCTCATACCCTTCGATATGAAATGTTTATCTCATATCCATCAATGCAAAGTATATCAATGCAAAATCGATATTTCAACCTTCAATATCGATTTAGGAGAGGATTGGTATGAAGCAGCATCCAAAAACAACCATCCAGTGTTGCTGCAACTCAGATTTCACATCGGTTCAGGAGAGGATCGATACAGAATTCGATGTGAGAAAATTGACAACGACTCGTAGACGTGCAACTTTAACGAAGGTCGAGTTAACATATATTCGTATATGTCAAACTAATATTCAATTTTCAACATTCCCAAGGATTGGATACCAATCTGATAATGATTACGGCAGCAAACAACCAATCACTATCATACAGTAATCAGTTACAACAACATAGGGTAGAACAGTTGACAATCAGCAGTTCGCCTTACTATAAAAGTCAGTCAAAGGTTACAATTTCCAACGAAAAAGCAATAACTGTTCAGAATGAGGACTGCAGTTTTCGAAGCACGTCATGCTTCCATAAGATGTACTTTGGGGGGCTAATGTTATCCCGCCTTTTGGCAAGGCCGATATATCAAGGAACTGATTGAAAACCAAGGACCATTCATCCCGGATATCGAGTACGCAAAGGTTCACTATGAATATCGATGAATTGTGTCCGAGTCCGGATCAGGCCACAACTGATAAGGCACGACAAGCGAAGCCATGGAAGCCAACATTCCAAATTTCAAGTCAATCCGAGTTCGTATGTTCAAGTTATGATCGACGCAAATTGGAGGAAATGGCTTTAGTTTCATATCCATCAGTAAGCTTTGGCTCGTATCGATATGGTTCGTATCCATCATCACACCTCGATTTGAATCCATTGACTTCGAATCAATCAGAATGGCCACATCTTTGTATCCATCAGATGATGTCAATTCGTGTCAATCGTCTATCACCTACTTCATATCCATCGGTTGTAGAGTCATATTCGAATCCATCAGTTATCTCTAGTTCGTATCCATCAGGTGGCCATACTTTGTATCCATTGAATATTCATTATTCGTATCCATCGAGCCAAGTAGCATTGCCACCTATTCGAATCCATCATAATACTGCTTGCTCGTATTCATCAAGTTGTAGTAACATTGATCAATACGAATAAGTACTAGCTCGATGGATGCGAACAAGGCACCCTATCGATACAAAATAGAGTATTTCCATCGATTTAATATACTCATCAATACAAACGACGCGAAGTTCAGGGAAACAGTCAACTCGCAGCGAAAGGTGGATCAATGCGAGGAGTGCAAGCCATGTCACCGCATGATCACGTGCACTATCGATTCGAAGGGAATCGATTCGAAACCATGAATACGAACCGGACAACATTCCAAGAACATCAAATCGTATGGATCATAACTCGAGATCCACAAGTTCAAATACTATGAAATTTTCATAGGAGATTACGTATAATCTAAAGAATGTTCCCACCAAGTTTCGGCTCCATTGAACACAATCTTGATTGATATGAATTAAGTTCGTATCGATCACAGATCGAGTCGAAACTTCCCGGGATCAATCGCGTGGGCCCACTCACGTGCCAGAAGGAGTCTCTCGATGTTTGAGCGAAATATCAACCTCCTACGCCTATGAATAGAGCGCCAAAGCCTATAGAAAAGAGATCTTTTGATTCTCAAGCACCCAGACTCTGCCGGATTGAACTTTGCATCTTATCACCGCTGTTGTACTCGAATTTTAAGCCGTAATTCACTGTTGTTTGCTGTAATTAAGTGTATTCATCGAGGAAGAATCAACAAAGTCATAAAAACTTCATAGTGGACATAGGCAACACGCCAAACCACTCTAAATCACTTGTGTTTGTGCATTCATTTAATAATTTTTGGAGTTTTTGTTAGATAAGCCACCTTTTGATTTGTATTCTTCATTTTTATCTGTTCAAAAACTTTCGAAGAGTGTTGTGCCCATTTTTGGTACAAACACAAGTTATAATACACACACACACACACACACATATGGATTTTTAAACCATAATTTAAAGGTATTATTTTGGGAGTTTGAATTTAACCCAAATTTATACTTTAAAGGTTATAACTTGTGCATATTTGATCAGATTTTTACAAGAAGAAAACTCTTGTTTTTCAAATAATAATAGCTTTCATATAAAGAAAGGATTTCTAATTTGTGTTAAAAAGATTTCAAGTTTAAAATGAAAATAGTTTTGAAAGCTATGAATAAATCTTTGTGAAAGATTGTTGAACTTTGTTTTGAAATTGAAGAGGATCTTAAATGTGTATCTTTTGTATAAAAATTTGAAATGGAAATTGTTTTGAAAGCTGCAAATAAAAACCTGCAAATTTCCAAATAAAAACCTGCAAATTTCCAAATAAATGGACATTTCCAAATAAAAACCTGCAAATTGTTTTGAAATGTGTATCTTTTGTATAAATGCACATTTCCAAATAAAAACCTGCAAATTTTAATCTGCTTTAAAGACCTGCATTTTCTTGTAAGCTGAAGCATGCATGCAAGGTTGTAAAATCAAGGGGCAAAGGCATTTTAAAGTAAGTTAAAAACATCAAACAACTCAAGCTTTCAACAAGCATTCAAGCAAGTTTTCTGAAGATTCTAAAGCTTTCAAAACAGGTGCTCTGTTCTGCATTTTTAAAAAAAATGTGAGTAACTTTGCTTTTAAAATTTTAGTATAAAATCTGTTTGCATGCAAGTTGTTTGAAATATATATGTTTGTGTATGTATAATTGTTGAATTTTTCTTGTGTATGTTGTATACATGCTTGTGATATGCTGTGTATAAATGGATGTGTTCCTGGAAGTGATGATCATCACTCTTTTATATTTAGTTAAATAAACACTAGACTTAAAACCAGTTTTGAAAATCTATGGATATGTTTATATATTGGTGATAAATTTTAAAAAAATATGGTTTATATGATGTTTATACATGAGAATACACACACACACACACACACACACACATATATATATTTGCCTGTTCAAAACTGAGTGTATAAAATTTGCTCTCTGTTTATATATATAGGCTTTAAAATTTAAAAAGAAATATCATATCTCTCTAGATATTTGGTGATAGACTAAAATGTATGAATAGAAAATGTTTGTAAGGTTATAAACTAAATTTTAAAAATAGATTCATTTGTATATATGAACTGTTATTTTATAAATGTATGAATTTATAGGCAAAAATTAAATTGTTAGGAATTAATGAATCAATTATATAACCTGATTCTAATTTGTAATTCATGAATTTAGAAATAGAAATTGTGATTTTTAGATTGGAAATGGATGTGGTATCATGGAGTGATGGTTTTCGACATTTTTGTCGAATTCTTATGGTAGGAGTCGAGATGAGTGGCGAGTCTTGGACTGGAGGTAGTCAGTGTATAGAGGATCATGAGAAAAATGGAGGTGTATTTTTCTGGTGATCATAGTTGATGGGCGAAGGTTAAGTAGGGTTACATAATGTTTTGGGGATAAAGGTGTTCGCGAGGCGTTCGCAATGGCCATGGGTGATCGGAGGCGAACACGAGATGATGGTTAGAAGCATGGCAACGTGATGAGGGTCTGGTGTGGTCGGCAATGAAGGACGTGGTCATGGTCGTCGGTGCTAGTGGATTTTCTGATGTGCCCTTTCTTCCTTTGATTCGATCGAGTGGCAGTTTTTCGATCTGGACTATGATTTCATATGCTGGGTTGTCGCGAGGTTGGTCAGTGCTGTGGGTGATGCTTTGGGACTGGAGGCGATGATCGGAGATGGCCGTGGTTGTCGTGCACGTGCACGACGTACTTTTGGGTATCTCGAAGTGTTCGTTTAGGGACGAGGCAGGAATCTCGGGCTGATACTTGAGAATATGGCTTACTGTATCGAGTTTTTGGTGGGAAGTGAGGAACTCGGGTGGTGGCTCGGGTTTTTGTTCTGTTAGCTCGAATAAACATTTGTTTCAGGTTTTATACAAAACCAAACCTGTTCTGTTTTTTTTAAATTTTAAAAGTAAAGTTTAAAATGTAAACTGAAATTTAAAATTAGTTTAAAATCTGAATTTGAATCTTATTTCAAATTAGTTTGAATCTGAGTTTTGATATAAATTTAAGTTTGAAATTTAAAATTTCGTTTAAGAACTTTTAAGCATAAAAGTATATTGATTTTGAATTTAAACTGGAAGTTTAAAATTGTAAAATAGAAATTTTAAAATAAGTTTAATTTCTAGTTTTAAAATCTGGAAATTTGGGTTGAGTTTCATTTTTAAAATAAAATAAGTTTTAATGTTTAATTACTTCAAAAATATGGTTAAATGATTTGAAATTTAAAATAAAGTTTAAAATGTAAGTAAGTTTTTTAAAAAAAAATTAGGTTAAGTCTGGAATGAAGATTTAAATCTGTATTTCAGTTTTGAAAATTAAAGGAAATTTTTGAATTGAGTTTGTTTTCAAATAACTTGGAATGTTTAAAGTGTATTTTGAACTAATTTGAATTTAAAGATGAATTTGGTTTAAGTTCTTCAAACTTCTTAATAAAATGGATGTTTCTTTAACATATGAGGAAAAAAGTGTTTTAAATTGTTTTTAAACCTTGTTTAGATAAATTTGTATTCATTTTAAAATCTTAAATTTAAAATGAAATTTAAATGGAATTTAAAGTAAATTTGAAAACAAGTTGTTTTAATACTTTAATTGAGTAAGAAATGTTTATCTTAAAGATAAATAAAATTTAATGATTTGGATTCATTAAATTATTAAGATAATTAAAATGAATAATTAGTTATTTAATTAATTTATAATATGGATGATTAATTAAGTAATTAAGAATTTTTTTAAACTTAATTAATTAAGGCTTAAGATTAATTGATTAAGGTTAATTAATATGTAATTAAGGTTTATTAATTAGATTTTAATTAATGACTAAAGATTAATTAATCAAGTGATTAAGGATTAATTAAGTTGGAGTAAACAATAATTAGAGGTTAATTGATTGGCAATTAAATATGAATTAATTAATAATTAATAATGGTTAATCTGAGAAAATTTCTTAAGAAACAAATCAAAGAATTGTTAATGAAGGTCATTAACTAAGATTATTTAATAATTAATTAATGTGATTAATTTTAATAATTAATTTGATTAATTAATTGATGATAATCATTTGTGAAATTGTTTAATTACATAATAGATGTAACTAATGAATTAATTACTTCATGTAATTAATTGAGTTAATGTGGTTAGTTTAGATTAATTAATTAAGTTTAATTAATTTAAACACTTGAAGATTTGATAATTAATTACTTAATGTAATTAATGGAATTGTAATTACTTAGAGAAGTAATAAACTGATAATTACTGGATGTAATTAAAGATGTTTTGATAATGGAAGTAATTTAGATTAAATTACTTTGAAATTAATCAAGGGATTAATTGGAGAATAAATTAAGGATTAATTTATTCAATGAAGTAATTAAATGTAGTTAATTACTGGTTGTTATTAATCGAGGGTGATCAATATATGTGGTTTAATTGAAGATTAATTATTTAATGTAATTAATTTAAATAGAGAGATTAATTAAAAATGTAATTTAGAAATCATTAATTAATAACATTAATGATGTAAATTTAGAATTGATTAATTAAAGAATAATTAATAAATGAAGTAATTAATTAATAAAGGATTAATGTATTAATTTAGTTAATTAATTGATTAAGTTAATTATTGTAAGGGTTAAGTATAATTAACTTGTGTAATTAATTTGAAGGCTAATTACTTATTGTAATTAGAAAATTGTTAATCAGGGATGATTAATTGAAATGAGTAATGAGATGGTGATTAATTAATTGATTTTAATCAATTAATGGTTAAGTCAAGCAGGATTATAATGATGAAGTAATTAATTTGAGTCATTTTAAATTAATTGGGGATAAAGTAATTAATTTAATTTTCTTTAAATTAATTATAGATGGTGTGGTCATTACATCATTGGTTATGTTTGATGGATGGTATTGGTTGCCTTGTATGGTTTGTAATCTCAGCTATGAGATGAGTAATGCTGTGTGTTATGGATGCTTTGGTTGCGTTGGAATGATAATATGGATATCTGTTTATGATGATATTGTTGAATATCTATTGTGAATCTGTGAATTATCTATATGTGTGTATATAGATAATGAATTGAATTGTTTTAAACTCTAAAACAACTTGGCCTTAAAAGACACATTTTGGATTCGATGAGACCGGGATCGGGTTTCTATATTTGGATATCCAAAAACCACATCGATCCAAATTAACGATAGGTCGTAAATCTAAAGTGAAGATGAAGATTCAAAGTGCAAGGGTTATCGTCGTTAACTCTGAGGGTGATTCCAAAATGAGTGTAACGAGATAATGCCTTCGATTTTGTTCGAACCCGAAATGAACTTGTATGGATTGAATGTTTTCAGAACATCGTCAGGTGGACAATGAGCATTCTAAGTGATGTGTTCTATAAAGGTAACCGTAGCCTCAAGCCTCATCAACCGGGAATGGCTAAAACAGGGGAGGTGTACCAAGGCTAAGTGGGTCATGCCCAAGTAGGACGAGATTTACCCCTGTCTGGATGTCCCTTTTATTTTGGCTGTGTGGTGCGGTTGCTGATCACAACTGCGGGGTGGTCTTGTTCGGAACTATTCAGTAAGGAATGGTTCCAGCTTTTTGTTGCAGGGGATTGGGAGTGATCCTCGGTACATTGATCTAGGCCACGTACTGTGACGGGCGGTACCCCGGTAGCCCTGCCATTGTATGGAATCCAAAATCCAATAAGTGCCCTCGGTTTTGATTGTATTATCCACTTTTGTGGCTAGTAGCTGGAATTTAATAGATGTAACAATTTGAGCTATTTCTTATTTACTTGAAAACCCTAGACCTATTATAATATCATCGGATTTCCTATCAAATGCTTTGGTTAGCGTAAGGTAAAAACTTTTCCATGTTTATGCGTGGGAAGTCATACGTGATACCTTTTCTTTTCAAAGGTTTTTGAAAATTAAGAAACTTTAACCTGTTACTCACACCATACCCATGTCTGAACCGGAGTTTATTTGTATTTTTCTTAAACTCTTGGGTACTCAAATTTTTATGAGTAGCCAAGGGATTCAGGTTAGCTTTGACAAATTGTGGAGGAGCAATGGAGCAGGAGGCTTCTGCGTGTAGATATATATAGTTTTCCGCTGCATTGGTATCTCTGAGTGGTTTCTTTGTATTGTGTTTGAGTGGTAATAACTAGACAGGTGTTTATAACTGTCTAGTATGTGTTGTATTGTCTATGTAATTATGATAGTTGTTGTATACTATGTAATACTTATGTTATTAATATAATTTATTCGTTCCGCTATTTAGATTTTGATGTTGTTTCTTCTTTCTCTTCTTTCTTTTCTCTTTTCTATTCCTTTCTTAAAGATGATGTGTCATTCTGTGGATATGAATGGTTGGTCGTCACAGTTGGTATCAGAGCGCAAGGTTGAGCAAATACCTAGACTCTGGAGTGGTGTCTATCTTGAGAGAGCGTATTTGTATTTTTAATATATATTTATATATTATTTCTACCTATTTGTTGGGTTACCCGTGTAGGTATTCCAATATAAGTTATAAAGGTAGATAAGGTAGTGGTGTGTGTAACACATCAACTACCATTGGTAGGAGTTTGAATGTTTGAGGTTGGAAGTGAATCTGTCGAGACTGTAAACGTAATACCATCTCGAGTAAGTTTTGCTTAGAGTAAGGATTTCATCGATCTCTGAAGGAAACCTTTTAAAAGTTTTGGAGTTTATCTTTGTTGAGTGGATGAGTAGAGTTTGGATCTGTCGGTTGGGCAGATGCAAAGGAGTGATGGTATCTTGATACCTCAGGAAGTAGTAGATGCGTGATGAGACGCAGTGACTATGAATATGTTCGAAGATGTTTCTTTGGAACAAGAGTAAGGAAGTGTCTCTGTTTCGGTGTTGTGGCTGAGTCCAGCATGGAGTTTCTGTTTGCTTTGAGGTCTGAATTTCTCGATGAGTTTTTAAATAGGAATTATTTGGCATTGGTTTTAGCAGTGTAGCTCGGAGTGTTCTGTGTTGGAAGGAAGTCTTCTGGTTGAGTAGTTTTTCTGAAGGTGGAATTCAGAAGCAGCAGAATGGATCCTTTTCTTCGATGGATTGGCTAAGCCAGCATAAGCTGTTCTGACTGGTAGAGAGAGAGCAGTTTCTTTGGATATTAAGATGGGTTGATCGCAAAAGTGACTTGCGATAGAAAAGTGTCCTCTTGAGTTATCTGAGATTTTCTGGATGTCTTCAGGGAAGTCAGAGGTTTGTCCGCATCTGGTGATCGAGTTTTCTTATCGGCTAGGATTCCAGGAGTAAAACCGGTGGTTCAGTTAGTTGAAGGACGGTTCCTAGAGATAGAGTTTGGTGAAGCAGCTCATGTTTTGGAGGAATTTTTGAGTTTTCTTTATGGATCTGTTGAACCATATTTCTAGGATGTGTTGTCCAGTTTGTGCTCATGTTCTTCATCAGCATTTTCTTCTTCTTCGAATCCGAGTTGTGCAGCGGAGTAGTTTAGGAGTGCATCTGTTTGTCTTTCCAGATAAGGAGAAGTAAGTTTAGTCTTCTGATTTGAGGAGTATAGTTTGTGTTCTTTGTTTTGGATTGATCTTGAGGAGATCATGGTGATGGGTTGTTTTCGGTCTAGTTTGTTTCTAGTGGCATCAGCAAGGGGTGAGCTGATCAGGAAGGTTTAGGCAGCCCAGGATCATTCGAAGAATTTTATGGATAAGAGACGGAGGAATTTGGATTCCGGAATCAGGAGATTTGGTTTGGGATAAGAATTCTTCGATAGAAGGAGCTATAAGTTTTGGTATGTTTCGGAAGCTAGCTCCGATTTCTTTTGGATCTCTTCTGTGTTTTGGGTAAGATAAGTGCTTTGTTTTTCAAGAGTCGATTACCAGTTTGGATAACTGGGATTCGGGGTGTTTTACATATCTCCGAGGGACTACGTGCTTGATATATTTCTGGTTGTAGAACCAGCAGTTCAGAAGGTTTGGCTGTTGAGTCAGACTCGTCTGTAGTCTGATATCCTATTTAGTTTTGTAGATATAGATGAGATAAGAGCTCTGTAGCTTAGTAGTATTGATTGTTTGGATTCTATAGAGCAAGTATCCCGATATTTATACCGGGGGAAATTCATGGAAATTCTATCCAGAATTTTTCTGGATAATTAGATTTGTTTTGATTTTGTGAATTGGTTGCTATGGTTGTTAGCATGTAAATTAATATATAATGTGTTTTAAAATTAAATCTCTAATGAGATTATTAAATTACCTTCTTTTTAAATTTCGGGGACGAAATTCTTTTAAAGGGGGAGGGTTGTGATATCCCGGAATTTTTGGCAATATCAATTTAATAATCTCTGTTCAAAATTAAATTGATTTCCTAATTTTTGCAAATAAATTTGAATTGATTTAATAATCTTACTTTAATAAATAATTAATTAGTGAATTTATTTTTTTATAAGATAATAAATTGTTTTCTATTTATAATGTGTATATATATTTATATATATTTTTAATAAATGAGTTTGGTTTGAAATTTAATTAATATAACATATTTTCTAATTCCAGTATTTTGGTAATTGGGAAATTATGTTTTATTTAATGATTAAGCTTTTCAAAACTATTTTATACATAACTATATGATTTTAAATACATAAGATAAATGTTTTACTTGTTTAAAATATATTTTAACTTAAGTTTTAATATTAATTTAGAATAAAATAAAGTTATAAAAATGTTTGTTTTATTGTCTTTAAAAAATATTGATTAATAAATATGATTTGTAAATTAGATATGAAGTTTAAAATACAATTAAAATTTGAAAGATTAATTCATTTAAATAATAAGTAATTTACAATCTCTTTTATAAATTTATTCAAAATAATCAAAAATATTATTTTCAAACAATAGTATGTGTTTTGTTTTTATTTATAATTATACTTGGTCTATAATTTAAAAATTATATACATATAACTAAGTATTAAAAACCAATTAATTAAGTTTAAAAACTTTCATTAAACTTTAATTAAAAGTACTAATTAATTAAAAGAACATGTGTTAAATTCTTATGCATGCAAAATACATGTGTAAGTTAATTAAGTAAGGATAATGACAAGCGTGAATATTTTAGACAAGTGTCAAGTTTTATTTTTATTTTTCTTTGATTTTAATAAATCATAAATAAGATATATAAAACATGCATTTTTCCATTCCTTTCCTTTTTCTCATTTTCATTCCTAAACTAAGAAATTTTCAGCTGAGAATGAAAAAAATTCCACTCTAAAAACCAAATCTGAAATATCAAAACCCTTTTCTACTTCAAAATCATTTCCTGTAACTTATTTCCAAAATGCAAAGTATTCTCAAAACAAATCATGCAAATATGAGAATCAAACATTTTCTTCATGCAACAATCTGATAGCTGTCATGCACAATTCAAAATAAAAACCTGCAAATTCTAATCTGCTTTAAAGGCCTGCATTTTCTTGTAAGCGGAAGCATGCATGCAAGGTTGTAAAATCAAGGGGCAAAGGAACTTTAAAGCAAGTTAAAAACATCAAACAGCTCAAGCTTTCGGCAAGCATTCAAGCAAGTTTTCTAAAGATTCTGAAGCTTTCAAATCTGGTGCTCTGTTCTGCATTTAAAAAAAAACTGGGAGTAACTTTGCTTTTAAAATTTTAGTACAAAATCTGGTTGCATGCAAGTTGTTTGAAATAAATATGTTTGTGTATGTATAATTGTTGAATTTTTCTTATGTATGTTGTATACATGCTTGTGATATGCTGTGTATAAATGGACGTATGCCTGGAAGTGATGATCATCACTCTTTTTATATTTTGGTAAATAAACACTGGAGTTAAATCCAGTTTTGAAATTTTGTGGATATGTTTATATATTGCTGATAAAGTTTAAAAAATTATATGGTTTATATGATGTTTATACGTGAGAATATATATATATATATATATATATATATATATATATATATATATATATGCCTGTCAAAAATGAGTGTATAATATTTGCTCTCTGTTTATATATACAGGCTTTTAAATTTAAAAAGCAATATCATATCTCTCTAGATATTTGGTGATAGACTAAAATTTATGAACAGAAAATGTTTGTAACGGTATAAACTATATTTTAAAAATAGATTCATTTGTATATATGAACTGTTATTTTATAAATTTATGAATTTACAGGTCTGATCAATTTATAGGCAAAAATAAATTGTCAGGAATTAATGAATAAATTATATAACCTGATTCTAATTTGTAATTCATGAACTTAGAAATATAAATTATGATTTTTAGATTGGAAATGGATGTGGTATCGTGGAGTGATGGTTTTCGACATTTTTTCCGAATTCTGATGGTCAGCGTCGAGATGAGTGGTGAGTCTTGGACTAGAGGTAGTCAGTGGATAGAGGATCACGAGAAAAATAGAGGTGTATTTTTTTGGTGATCATAGTTGATGGGCGAAGTTAAGTAGATTACAAAATGTTTTGGGGATGAATGTGTTCACGAGGTGTTCACAACGGCCATGGGTGATCGGAGACGATCGCGGGATGATGGTTAGAAGCATGGCGACGTGATGAGGGTCTAGTGTGGTCAGCAATGAAGGACGTGGTTATGGTCGTCGGTGTAAGTGGATTTTCTGATAAGTCCTTTCTTCCTTTGATTCGATCGAGTGGCAGTTTTTCGATCTGGACTTTGATTTCGTATGCTGGGATGTCGCGAGATTGGTCGGTGCCGTGGCTGATGCTTTGGGACCGGAGGTGATGATCAGAGATGGCCGTGGTTATTGTGCACGTGCACGACGTACTTTTGGGTATCTAGAAGTGTTTGTTTGGGGACAAGGCAGGAATCTCGGGTTGATACTCGAGAATATGGCTTGCTGTCTCGAGTTTTTTGGTGGGAAGTGAGGAACTCGGGTGATGGCTAGGGTTTTTGTTCTATTGGCTCAAGTAAACATTTGTTTCAGGTTTTAGACAAAACAAAACCTGTTCTGTTTTTTTTTTAAATTTTAAAATGTAAACTGAAATTTAAAATAAGTTTGAAACTTGAATTTGAATCTGATTTAAAATTAGTTTGAATCCGAGTTTTGAAATAATTTATGTTTGAAATTTAAAATTGGGTTTTAAAAACTTTTAAGTATAAAAGTATATTGATTTTGAACTTAAACTGGAACTTTAAAATTGTAAAATAGAAATTTTAAAATAAGTTTAATTTCTAGTTTTAATATCTGGAAATTTGTGTTGAGTTTCAGTTTTTAAAATAAAATAAGTTTTAATGTTTAATTACTTCAAAAACATGGTTAAATGATTTGAAATTTAAAATAAAGTTTAAAATGTTAGTAAGTTTTTAAAAAAAATTAAGTTAATTCTGGAATGATGATTTAAATCTGTATTTTTATTTTGAAAACTAAAGAAAATTTTTGAATTGAATTTTTTTTTTAATAACTGTTTAAAGTGTATTTTGAACTAATTTGAATTTAAAGATGAATTTGGTTTAAGTTCTTTTAAACTTATTTATAAAATGGATGTTTCTTTAGCATATGAGATAAAAATGGTTTTAAATTGTTTTCAAACCATGTTTAGATAAATTTGTATTCATTTTAAAATCTTAAATTTAAAATGAAGTGTAAATGGAATTTAAAGTAAATTTGAAAATAAATTGTTTTAATAATTTAATTGAGTAAGAAATGTTTATCTTAAAGATAAATAAAATTTAATGATTTGGATTCATTAAATTATTAAGATAAATAAAATGAATAATTAATTAATTAATTAATAATATGGATGATTAATTAAGTAATTAAGTTTTTTTAAAATTAATTAATTAAGGCTTAAGATTAATTAATTAAGGTTTATTAATTAGATTTTAATTAATGATTAAAGATTAATTAATCAAGTGATTAAGGATTAATTAAGTTGCAGTTAACACTTAATTAGTTTAATAATTAGAGATTAGTTAATTTTTAACTAATATTAATTAATTTGTAATTAATAATGGTTAGTCTGAGATAATTTCTTAAGAAAGAAATCAAAGAATTGTTAATGAAGGTCATTAACTAAGTTTATTTAATAACATATTAATGTGATTAATTTTAATAATTAATTAGATAAATTAATTGATAATAATCATTTGTGAAATTGTTTAATTACTTAATAGAAGTAATTAATGAATTAGTTACTTAATGTTATTAATTGAGTTAATGCGGCTAGTTTAGATTAATTAATTAAGTTTAATTAATTTAAACACTTGATGATTTGATAATTAATTACTTAATGTAATTAATGGATTTGTAATTACTTAGAGAAGTAATAAACTGATAATTAATGGATGTAATTAAAGATGTTTTGATAATGGAAGTAATTTAGATTAAATTACTTTGAAATTAATCAAGGGATTAATTGGAGAATAAATTAAGGATTAATTTATTCAATGAAGTAATTAAATGTCGTTAATTACTAGATGTCATTAATCAAGGGTGATTAATATGTGTGGTTTCATTGAAGATTAGTTACTTAATGTAATTAATTTAAATAGAGAGATTAATTAAAAATATAATTTAGAAATCATTAATTAATAACATTAATGTTGTAAATTTAGAATTGATTAGTTAAAGAATAATTGATAAATGAAGTAATTAATTAATAAAGGATACATTAATTTAGTTAATTAATCGATTAAGTTAATTATTGTAAGGGTTAAGTATAATTAACTTGTGTAATTAATTTGAAGGCTAATTAATTACTGTGATTAGAAAATAAGTATAATTAACTTGTGTAATTAATTTGAAGGCTAATTAATTACTGTGATTAGAAAATTGCTAATCAGGGATGATTAATTGAAATGAGTAATGAGATGGTGATTAATTAATTGATTTGTTATCAATTAATGGTTAAGTTAAGCAGGATTATATGATGAAGTAATTAATTTAATTCATTTTAAATTAATTGGAGATAAAGTAATTAATTTAATTTACTTTAAATTAATTATAGATGGTGCGATCATTAGATCATTGCTTATGTTTGATGGATGGTATTGGTTGCCCTGTATGGTTTGTAATCTTAGCTATGAGATGAGTAATGCTGTGTGTTATGGATGCTTTGGTTGCATTAGAATGATAATGTGGATTATTTGCTTATGATGATAATGTTGATTATCTATTGTGAATCTGTGAATTATCTATTTGTGTGTATATAGATAATAAATTGAATTGTTTTGAACTCTAAAATAACTTGGCCTTAAAAGACACCTTTTGGATTTGATGAGACCGGGATCGGGTTTCCATATTTGGATATCCAAAAACCACATCGATCCAAATTAATGATAGGTCGTGAAGATGAAGATTCAGAGTGCAAGGGTTATCTCTTTAACTTTGAGGGTGATTCCAAAATGAGTGTAACGAGATAATGCCTTTGGTTTCGTTCGAACCTGGAACGAACTTGTATGGATTGAATGTTTTCAGAACATCATCAGGTGGACGATGCGCATTCTAAGTGATGTGTTCTATAAAGGTAATCGTAGCCTCAAGCCTCATCAACTGAGAATGGCTAAAACAGAGGAGGGGCGGCAAGGCTAAGTGGGTCATGCCCAAGTAGGACGAGATTTACCCATGTCTAGATGCCCCTTTTATTTCGGCTATGTGGCGCGGTTGCTGATCACAGCTACGGGATGGTCTTGTTCGGAACTGTTCATAAGGAATGGTTCTGGCTTTGTGTTGCAGGGGATTTGGAGTGATCCTCGGTACGTTGATCTAGGCCACGTACTGTGACGGGCGGTACCCCGGTAGCCCTGCCATTGTATGGAATCCAAAATCCAATAAGTGCCCTCGGTTTTGATTGTATTACCCACTTTTGTGGTTAGTAGCTGGAATTTAATAGATGTAACAATTTCGGCTATTTTCTTATTTACTTGAAAAGCCTAGACCTATTATAATATCATCGGATTTCCTATAAAATGTTTTGGTGAGCGTAAGGTAAAACCTTTTCCATGTTTATGTGTGGGAAGTCTTATGTGATACCTTTTCTTTTTAAAGGTTTTTGAAAGTTAAGAAACTTTAACCTGTTACTCACACCAGACCCATGTCTGACCCGGAGTTTATTTGTGTTTTTCTTAAACTCTTGGCTACTCAAATTTTTACGAGTAGCCAAGGGATTCAGGTTAGCTTTGACGAATTATGGGGGAGCAATGGAGCAGGAGGCTTCTGCGTGTAGATATATATAGTTTTCTGCTGCATTGGTATCTCTAAGATGTTTCTTTGTATTGTGTTTGAGTTGTAATAACTAGACAGGTGTTTATAACTGTCTAGTATGTGTTGTATTGTCTGTGTAACTCTGATAGTTGTTGTGTACTATGTAATACTTATGTTATTAATATAATTTATTCTTTCCGCTGTTTAGATTCTGATGTTGTTTCTTCTTTCTCTTCTTTCTTTTCTCCTTTCTATCCCTTTCTTTCTTAAAGATGATACGTCATTCTATGGAGATGAATGGTGGGTCGTCATAATTAATTTGTATCAATAAAATGTTTTCGGTTAAAACAAAGTTTTGGAAAATTTTGTTATGACTTGTGTAAATCCAAGTACGAAGAGGGACAAGTTAGTATATATTTTGAGATTATTTGACCCGAGTTAAGTATCCATTTATCTGATCTTTTGGGTCTAGATATATTCTACAAATGGTTAATTATTCCTTCGGACTAACCAATGCCCTGCGTATTTCGTAGATCAGGTGATCCGAATATTCCATGAAGTATCCAATAAGTTCAATCTCGTATTTATTGATGATATTCAGATTTGGTAAGCCAAATACAGAATAAATATTCAGTTTGATATGGTAAAACATTCTCCATTCACCATCTATTTTTTTGTTGTCTTCCTCTCTTGCAAATTTCGAGGACGAAATTTTCTTAAGGGGGAATTTGTAACGATCTCGGTTTTTAATCTACATTTAAATTGATATTTAATATAAATTTTCGATTAAATTGTGAATTAAATTGAATTTGTCCAAATTTAATAAAGATATATGTTTCAATTTATATATATGTATATAAATAGATTATAATTTGAAATTTGATTTGAAGTTCAAAAATAAATATTTCTAGAATAAATTGGGTAATAAATATGTTACTGATAAATTAAATTTAAAATCTCTATATTCGAACTAATAAGAATTTGTTTCTCATAGATAAATATTTCTAGTTATAATAAGATATAATATAAAGGTTTAAGATATTCACTTTTATAATTTTACTTGAAATAAAAGTAGTTTGTGTATAGACAAAAGAAAGTAAAAACCGTATTCTTTAAAATTAGAAATATATAAATAAAAAGGAATGGCTTTGTTTAAATTGAAAAGTATAAATACATATTATAACATAAACATTTTATGTAAAAGACATGTGTAAGCATTAAAAATAAGAAGTAACAAGTGTAAATATTTTAAAGACGCGTTAAAACATTTGTAAGCTTCCTATGACATATAATTAACAAGTGGCAAAGATGTTTTCTATTGAAATAATAATGTTAATAAAACTCAAAATGTTTAAACCAGGCTGCTCATTTTTTAGTTCAAAAAGTTTTCTCAATTTTAAAACTCCTCAAACTTGAGAGAAGTAAATACAAACTAAAAAGGAAATTAGAACATGCATTAGAGCCAGATCAAATTAAATTCAAACCCGATTCAATGCAAAGATCAGGGCTAAACTTCAACAAATTCAACAAAAGCAAAGCAAAGTTTAAAAACAATCTGGAAAAAAGAAGCAAGCTTCAGTTTTAATAGCTCAAGTTCAACTCAGATCTGAAGAAGGTTGCAAACCTGGGAATAAGAATCAAACATCATGAACGAAATCAAAATATATCAAGTAATAACTCAAATTTCAACATTAAAAGCTTCAGATCCAAACTCAACAAAGTCCAAATCAAAGATCAATTCAGTTTTCAAATAACATCTCCAGGTTCTCTGTCTTTCCAAAATCCAGGTAAGCAACATGCTTGAACCTATTTATATATCTTGGTTTTTGGGATTGATACAAGAAGTATGATATGAAAATGTTTTGTTTATTATGTCTACATGTATATACATGTAAATAATCATGTGCATATCAGTGGATATGTATTTTGAGCTCTGTTCTTTAGTTCAGGTCTAACTAAATCCATATAAATTCAAAATCTCTTCACATAAACAATATTAGGCCATGATCTTTGAAAGAGATTTGTTTACATTAGACAAATACTATTTCTAAAAATATTTACAAAGATACTAGAAAGATGTTTTTACTAGAAAAAGATAAATTCAGTAAAAACAACTCAAGTCAAAATTTTGATTGTTAATTTTTCAAGTTTTGATTGTGTATTTGGGTTCGTGTTAAGAAATCATTATTTTTAATATAGATATCAAAATTTTTAAAATCATGGGTGATGAGAATTTGAAAGATAAACGGAAGATGCTTTTTAGTCGATCCTTGATGATCGGTGTAGTAGAGTCGTCGTATTCGTGGCTGAAGGAAGTTTGAGGGTTGGAGATTATTAGAAAAATAACAAATGAATTTTTAGGTCATCGATTAATTTGATCGATGATGAAATAGGGTTTAAGGACCTGGTTTAAACAACGTCGATTCTCGAGTTCATATGGCGACGAGAGAGGATCGGGTTCGATTGCATAAGGGGGAGTCGATGCATGGGACTTTGGCGATGGTGTATGTTCATCGGTGTTGGCTCTAATGGACTAGATCGACATGGCGAGGTGTTTTTGCCATCGATGTTAGGTTTCAGTAGGATGCTGGGTGGCTCTTTTTCGATTCTGAAGAGAATTGATGGATCTGAGTGTTCGTGGAAACTCAGGAGATGATCGGTGACTGTTTGACATCAGCGAGGTTGGACGGAGTATCGGCGTTCGTGTGTGCACGTGAATGTGTGTCAGTAGTGTATGTGTGGGTCCAGGTGTTTCGTGACGACTCATAGCAAATGGTGGAAAGTCTCGGGGAAATTTTGTGATGAATTGAGTTTATCTTCGGGTTCGTACGCAAATGTTTACCTGTTATAGCAGAGTTTTTAAATTTGAAACCTAAAACCATGTTTAAAAGAGAAGGAAAGAAGGAGGAGGGTGCTTGGGTGAATGCTTGGGAATGTTAAGTAGTTGGCTCGGGTTTCTTGGTTATGTTAATAAGTTTTCAAAAATAAAAAGAAAAAAAAGTTTAAAGTTTAAAACTTAATCATATTAAAAAATTTGTTAACCATTTCTCTAAAATAATTAATGATTATTTAAAAATTGGAATTTTATCAAAGGTTTGAGGATATAATTGTTTAGAGTTTAAATATTTCAATACATATAACCTTTATTTTAAAGTTTATTTTAAATAAACTTAATAATGTAATTAAACGATTAATTAAGGAAGTAAAATGTGTTTTTAAAGGATAATTTAACTTAATAGTTTTAAATAAAATTGGTACTTGATAATTAACTCAAAAGGTTATTAAATAAGGATTAAGCAATAATTAATTAAAGGATAATTAGTTATGTGATTAATTAATTAAGGTAAGAAATTTGAGGATAATTAATTAATTTAAAGGGTAATTAATAAATGAAAGTGATTAGGGATAATCACTTATTGTAATTAATTAAGGATAATTAAATAAATGGTAATTAATTAAGGGTTAATTAATTAATGTAATTAATTAAGGATAATTAATTAAAGGATAATTAAATGATTAAAGGTTAATTATTTAATGACTAGAGGTTAATTGATTTATTAATTAAGGTTAAGCGGTGTACCTGTGGTTATAAATTTCAAAATGATTCATAATTCCGAATTAAAACCATTCATTTAAACAATTAAAAAGTGAAGTCATTATTCCTTCAAATCAAATATTCAATTCCCAAAAATTTAGCCGATTAATCAATAACTAAAAGTTAATTAATTAATTATTAATGGTTAATTAATAAATGATTAAAAGATAATTAATTACTATGGTTTGTATTTAATTAATATTAATTAACCAGGATTAGTAGTTTATTCATAAGTAGTTAATCTGATTTAAATTAAGCAGATAATTAATTGATCTTACTTATGGATGTTTGAATTCTATTGAATGTTTGGATTGTTTGATATCCCTGATGTGTGATGCTTAGTGATGGAATTATTTTTATTTGAGCTATGATGAATGTAAATTATTATCTTTGATGAATTTATACAATTTATTTGTGAATCCATGAATGAAGATAAGCGTTATAGGATTATACCGCTTATCGATCTTACTGTGTTTGGAATGTGATTATTGACGATGTTGCACCATTGTGTAAAACCCCTGGATTACACCATACACACACAAATATGGATTGCACAAGGAAATTGGTTAAGTCATAGATATTTGAATTTAATAAAATGGTTTTAAAGTTGAATTTTAAATCCAAATGGTTTTGGAAAAGGAATTGAATTGAATATGGAAAGCTTTTGGAAAGGGAAATTTGAAATTGAATTTAGATTTAATAGAATATATCTTTTTTAAGATTTGAAAATTATTTTGGAAACTATGGTTTGAAAAGTGGTAATATAAGTTATATATATATGTGTGTGTATATATATATTTAAACTATCTTTAAATTAATTTAAAGGTATTATTTTGGGAATTTGAATTTAACCCAAATTTATACTTTAAAGGTTATAACTTGTGCATATTTGATCGGATTTTTTCGTAACGAAAACTCTTGTTTTTGAAATAATAATAGCTTTCATATAAAGAAAGGAATTCCAATTTGTGTTGAAAAGATTTCAAGTTTGAAATGAAAATGGTTTTGGAAGCTATGAATGAATCTTTGTGAAAGATTGTTGAACTTCGTTTTGAAATTGAAGAGGATCTTAAAGGTGTATCTTTTGTATAAAAGATTTGAAATTGAAATTGTTCTGAAAGCTATGAATGAATCTTTTTGAAAGATTTGTGAACTTTGTGAACTTTGTGAAGTGAATCTTTTTGTTTAAATATTTGAAAATGGTAATTTGTTTAAACCATTTGAAGAAAGGTTTTTGGGCTTTAAGTTTTGATTTAACTGAGATTCCAATATCCATATGTTTTAAAATATTGCGCTCATTATTCGGTTTAGCTGGGAGAGGACCTTGTGTCATATAACCCATTCCGAATAATGATATGACGTAATGGATAGCATTTGAAGACCGGTGGTGAAGATCAAATATTTTCAAGAACGAAAGGATTACCCATCGAATGTCTCTGCACTGAGTCACGCCGGTATAGAGATCTCCATATGTGATGGGAAGTCCGATCGAGATTGGGAATTCCTAGAGTGTAAGGGCATCTTTTGAAGTGCCTTCGTTTGCGTTCGAACCGTAAACAGACTTGTACGGATGTGTGTCAGACAATACACTTTCAGATGTAAAGCTGGTTTCTATCAAATACATTTGTGTTTGGTGGCGGAGTATTTATTCTCTTAGCTTAACACACTTCTCTGAGATGTGCGAGCTCAGAGGTTATGTAGTTGATGGTTACTAGTGATACATTCCCAATTTGGCAATGTGACATACGAAGTGTTGTTGATCATTTGTTGATCGAAGCATGGCTTTTGTGTAAAGCGTGGCATTGTGGACGAGGGTGCATCAGGACACCACAACCCGAAAATGGTCGAACAGGAAAGATGCAGCAAGGTTATTACGGGTCGCGCCTCTAGAGTATGTCCATTTCTTCTAGAAAAAGGTGGTATCATGGCATGGAGCCCAGATATTTAACCTATGCGGTTGCTGCAAATTTACTACTTTGTGGTTGTTGCTTTGCGATTGAGGATCCTCGAATAAAGGTCGGTAACGATCGAGGATGGCATACTTGTAGGTGTTACTATCGAGCAGGGGTAACCCGGCCTTGTATTGGCAAAGAGCTGGTTAAGTTCTCGGGGCGTCCCTCCAAAGGCGTACCCATGTGGAAATAGGAAGTTCCTTAGCCTAACCATTTGTTGGAAATCAAACCTCCAATATGCGCCTTGTACGGTTTTAGTTGTATAACCTGCCATTTACTTATGGTGGTCGCCACTTTTTAGATGGTAGCTATAGTTGGCATACAATAATGGTTGTATATTGGCTAAGATTAATATTATACTTTCGAAATGTTTTCCACTATGCACTAGTAATAATATCAACAGAATTTCGCGTATCAAGCATGTTTGACTATCATAAGGAGAAATCTCCTCCAATTGCACGCTTGCATTGTGTGTGTGCAGGGAGGCCTTATGGTAGTTTCATTTTCCAAAAAGCATTGCGAATTTCTTTTCAATTCTTTTGTTTTGCTTTTGATAAAGATAAACTATTTTTGTTTGCTCACCCAGTCCCATGACTGACCTAGAGTTTATTGTTCCCATTCTAAACTCTCGGTGCCCGCAATTTTCCACAGGGGCAGCCTAGAGTCAGGTTTTCGTAGAATCAGAAGCTAGTCAAGTATTGATATGGATCAAAAGTTTTGGAGTCTTTGAATGGCTTACCTTGCTACATACAACTTGATTGGGGTTCGAGCTAGCTTTGGATTAGCGAATTTGATATGGAGATGCAATGATGGAGTTCTCTCTTAGAAGTTGTAGTTATGTTACCATATTCCGCTGTTGTTTCGCTGCTGTGTTTTGTATTCAGCTGTAGCAGTGTATTTGTGCTCTGGTATATGTTGGGCAGTGTTATATCACATTTGGATATTGTATTCATTGGAGATATACGATATATTCATTCTTTTTCGCTATGTTCTGTTGTACTTAATGTGTTATAAGCTCCATCCGAACTGGAGTTTGACGTTTGAATCCACGACATTTGAATATGGGTGAAGTATGAATATCGATTTTCGAACATCGGATTTCGGATCATGACATTCTAATGTCCGTTCTTGTATGTATCATTTCAACCCATAGTAATATGGAACTTACAGTGTGATACAGTAAATAAAATGAACAGTACAATATAACATATCATATCAGTAACAGTTATACAAACAATATTAAACATCATATAAATATATCATAGACATGTATGACATAGCATATTAATTTATACAATTCACTTGTCATCATTTCAAAATTATAAAAGTTTGTATGTCTAGAGTGATAAACTCACCTTATTAAAAGTTAGAATCAAATTCAAAGCATACAACTGAAATTCCGAAAAACTGAAATTCCGAAAAGCACGACAAGGAACAAACAAGATTTTTAGTGGATGAACAGTCAGATCGAAATCTTGTATGCAAAAAATATCACAAACATAAGTATGTGATTCAATGCAAATGAATATAAATTAAAACAATGGAAAGATATGAAATAAAATGACCTAGCTTTGCTTTAACCAGCACGTAGGCTCGGCCACATCACACTTTGGCTCGGCCATAATCTTCTTGTGCTCGATCATGATGGTTAGGAGTATGCTAGGTTCGGCTATGATGGAAAGAGGTACGGATAGAGGTTAGAATGTGAGGAGATGGTGGAGTTGCAAAGCATAAAAGGCAAGAGATTTGGGTCCTATTAGTTCGGCCATAGTCATATGGGCTCGACCCTATATTGGATCTTGGTCAATTGGCACGACAGGGTAGGGTTGTGGTCAAGGCAAAGCAAGTAGGTGGTGTTTGTGAGGAGTGGCCGAGGCTAATATAGGAGGAAGTGGATGAATATGGCTCACTTAGGCTTGGTTTCAATGCTATGGTGATGGAGTTTTGCTTCAATAGTTACGGCTAAGGTTTGGGATGATGGAGGAGGTGGTGATGGTCAACATGGTGGTGGTGGAGTGGCGTTGAGGTCGGCTAAGAGGTGGAGGCCGAGCCTAGATTGAAGGAAGACAAAGAAAACAGAATGAAAAAGAGGAGAAAGAAGAAGGAAGCCATGACTCTAGATCTCGTATTTTTTTCTTCATGCAAATGAATTAAATAAGGAGATGAGAAACTTTGTACGTGAAATAAAAAGAGAGAATGGCGGCTAGGTTAAAGGAATGAACAGCTAGGGTAAGTAATAAAGAGGCTAGACTATAAAAGGCAAGATTTAAATGGTTTGGAAAATAAAAAGGCGACACTATATTTTATATTCTTAAATGCAAATGAAAATGAGGATATTGAGAAACAATTTTGTATGTTATTTGTAAAATGATATCACAGCTAGGGTTTACAAAAATCACGGTTAGAGATGTGGGAAGTAATTGACTATGCAAATGGAAAGGCAAAAGAAAAAGCCAACAAATAAAAATAAGTAACCTATGTCTCTTGAAATTTCTAAGCTATTATTCGATATAAAACCAATCAGAAATCAAATGAATATATTAAAAGTTTATACAAATAAAATAGAAAATAAAAATTAGAGAAATAAACATAGGAATATAGAAAATAAAATATAGAAAATCATTGCATGTAAAACACTGTATTTTATCCAATTTAAAAGTATAAATCAGAATTTAACGAAACAAAAAGCAGAACGGATATCAGAATTATATTCTGCTTCAAAGAAAAAGATTAAAATTAAAAATGTTCAAATTTAAAAATTTAAATTGAAATAAAAATTTGACCAAAATTGACCAGAATATAAAGTTTTCAGAAAATGTTTATTTTACTGAATTTGGAAATAAATTATAAACAAATTCCGAACTTGCATTGGAAAATTCTAAAAATTTAATTTTAAATGATTTTAAGATCAATATTTCAAATTAAATTTAATCAAAAATATTAAAAAAATTATGGGTCGTTACACCCTTCCCCACTCAAAAATTTTCGTCCCCGAAAAGGAATAAGGCACGGAAAATAAGGAAACAAGATGGAATGAGATAGGGTTGAGATAAGTTGAAAAGAATATTGAAATTATACCTGATAACTGTCTTTATAGGTTTATTCAACAAGATGGAGATGGTCTTCTCGAGATCCTCCATAACCAATAACACAAACTCGAAGAAGATCCTCTAGAGTCTTCGAACTGTTTTCAAAACTGACAGGTGAAGATAAGTTCTTCTGGGAGGAAGAACTACAGGTCGCACTTCAGAAATAAGATCAATTCGGGATCTAATTTCCTGCTTAGGATGCAGGTGAATAGGATCCCCGAAAGAAAGATAGATTAGAAAACAAAATAAGATGATAAATAGAAAACCATGAAAATTTAAACTTAAGTTAATACTTAATTTCATCTATTTCCAAAGTTAAACAAATCTTTCACTATCTCTAATTTCATTATCTTATCATCCAATTATTCAATTAATCTTTTATTCTATCTACCTCTATTATTCTTTTCATAACAAAAATTTAAGTGTATAACATTTATTATAACCACTCAAATTTTATTTATAGAAAACCCTTTTATAATGTATATTATCCAATTACATTTTTAACTTCTAATAATTTATGTATGTTATATTGGAATGTAATTGAGTATTATACAAACAAAATTTTATAATTCAATTATCCAAGCTTAAATACTTATTCATAATTTTGGCTTCAATTTATAATTGAAATCATCTTATAAGATAAAATCTAAGAATTAAATTCCCGATTAACTTCAAACTATTTTAGAGATAAATAAATATACAATATATATCAATCAAAGTTTAAATCGTATATCATATATATTATAAATCAAGTCATATTTTAGAAATTAAAATCAATTTAATTCTCTAAAGTAAGGCTGTAGCAAAACCATAGAAAGGTCTCTTCATTTCGAAACTCGAAAATGAATGTCGATGATGTTGCAGTCATCGCCAAAATTAGTTTCCAACGACAAAGAAAAGAGCACCGATTTACAAATTAAAAATTCTTCGAAACAATTTCTACTTGAAATACTTTATATAATACACCCTATAAAACTTTAAACACAAAGCTTGACATCATCGGAAATTAAATTCTTAGTTTCTTGTTTTAAATTCATTTAAATTTCTAAATTAATTCATAACTATGTTTTATAGTTCAATTATTTATGTATGAAACAAAAGCTAATCGTTACAAGCTATGTACAAAGTCAAATATTATTTCTCATCATCCAATTCAATAAACCATCAAAATTCAGAAAATTATACTTATATTCATATACACTATAATTATACAAAAGTTATTTCATTTACTAAATTCGAAAACTATATTGTGTCAGTTTTCTCTATTCAAGTGTTCTGGAGATTTTATCAATAACGTTGATCAAATGAATCGATCGAAAACCCAAATCAACATCAACAACTCAAACAACATAATATATAAAACATTTAAAAAAAAAATCTACAAATACACTATACAGGAGTAGATTTTCAAAGCGAGGATAGATATTCAGATTTGATTAACTAACCGAATAAGGAAATGGATAAGCTTATATAAATCGTGGGCAACCTTAACTGGGTCAACTGCGAATTCAAGAATTAGATAGATTTGGAATTATAAGGGAAATCAACATTCGATCTCGAGAGATAGAATTCTGGCATAGCGAGAGATAGTAGCATCGTAAAACGAGGATATAGAAATCTTCGGTGAATCAATGCCAATTGTATAGGAGTTTCACCCTTTCACAAGTTAATTCGGGGTTGGGGAGACGTTGACTCATTACAAAGCTCATTCGAAGTGGAGTTATGAGATACTCTAGAATCAAAGAAGACGAATAATGGGGATAACAATGGATTTCGGAACCGAGGGAACGTTCCAAAATTCTAAGGAAACAGAGTCAAAGAGAAAGGGATTCAAACTCGAAAAAAAGTGATTCTGTAAATAAATTTACCATATATGCTAAGTTTTTCCTAGAGCCAAAGCTTTGATACCAACTGCAACGACCCGCTTTTTTCAACCCTTCGCATCTGCACAACTCGGACTTGAATAGTTAAAAATACCGAATTGTTAATTTAAATTTGGCTAAACCCAGAACATATAGTAAATAAATAAATCACAGATCACATACACAGAGTAACAAAATGAAGCTTAATTAAAGAGATAGTAGTTCATGAAGCTACTATATATATACATCAGAGTTAAACAAGGTACAATAGAAGTTTAATACAATAATCAAGTACAAAGATTAATACATCACTAGAATCAACTGAATAACTGGAATTGAAATAGATAGTTGGTTCTTCAAGCAAAGGTCCAACTTTGAAGGTGAGTCTCTAATGCTGTATCGCTCAGTCTGATCCGTGCATAAAGCAAAACACAAAACACTCGAGTCAGGACATACTTGTACAATGTAACCAACTCAAGTGAACTATAATAAAGGGTACAAGTAAATTAAAGGATGCCTAGGGCCGCCCATCCTCTAAGGATCCGTTAAACTATTAACTTTGTAGTAATATTTTCGCTATTATAATAATGTCTACAGTAAAATAAACTTACTTTTAAATGGCGTTAAGGCTATACATTTTCCACATTAGCACATAATAGTGCCGATAGTGTATACAGTACCTGCGTACCTCCTAATTCAGAGGCTACGAGAAGATACTTCATAGATACGACACAAATCAAACGCGTACAAGGCTCTCTAGGGTAGGTGTCATGGCACAACTAGGCAATGCTAGGGTAGATATACCAATTACTATCCGGACTGGTGGTAACGCTTGCAACCACTCCCGCCCACCTTGAGCCACACCCCCAATCAAAAATCAAAAGTAGCCACCAAATCAATCTCAAAGTCAGAATATAATATTGAAGGAGTGTGTCGGCTCGGAGGATACCTGAATGGCCTGGAATCGCTCCTGTTTTAGCCACCTTATGCCAACTCACTAGAGTCGGGTCCACGTTCATACCTCAATAGGACGTCGCCACCATCCTACTTCATTCTGGAATCTCCACCGCATACACGATTATTAAAGTGGTTTTCGGAGTTGGCAGAGAGTAGGACAACTTCCGATCCTGGTCACTTAACAGCCAACCGTTATTATAACCCATGGATATTTGTTTCAAAACATTTCTATTCCAAATCCATTTAAAATCAAATACCATTACTTTCCAAAATAATATCCATTTCAAAACTAAATACAATATTATTTCATTTCAAAACCAAACCAATATGTCATTTAAATAAAACCCACATTTCCAAATCACTGAATATTTCCTTCAATTTCTTAAACTTGAAATATTCCTTTAAATCATCTTAAACCGAACCACTTGATAAAGTCATATTTTGAAATCTTTGATTTCAATAAGTTCCAAATTAATATAATTAAAGACAATTCCTACTTAAATACAATTTCAAGTAATTTTATCCCCAAACCATAGTACTTTCAAAGTTATAACTTTTTTAAGTTCGTTCATTCAGTTATAGAATTTCGAAAACATTGTAAATTTTAGTTATAACAGCACTTGTTAAATGTTACGGAAAATATAGTAATATTTCAATAACGTTGTCAAATTCATAAACAGCAGCACTAATAAAGTGCTACGGTAGGTATTAAGTTAATATTTCAATACGGTAAGTACTACCGTAGGTATTTAGTTAATATTTCAAAATAGTTTACTTTCAGCAACAACAACACTTACAAAGTGCTGAAATAGGTGTTTAGTTATTCAAAATAGTCCATTTCAGAAACAACAGCATTTATAAAGTGCTATAGTAGTTGTTTAGTTATTTTCAGCACCTAGTTAAGTTTCAGAATTTATAGCACTTAGAAAATGCCATCTTAAAACCACAGCATTCCTAAAGTGCTACCAATGAAATTCCAGATTTTATTTTAACTTTCCAAAAACATTAAAACTTCAAGTTTAGCCATTTTTATCTTACAAAGTCATATTTTTTTGCTTCAAAAATATCCATTTGGATATCAATTAACTTATGATTAAGTAGAATAAATTTCTATAAATAAATATCCAGTTTAACTATAATTCATTTAAAAGTCAAAACTATTTTACCTAACTTTTATTTCAACAAACAGCTTAACACTTTATTTCAAAAATCCCTATTTCACAAATAAAACCAAATTTCCATTTATTTACTTAACTTAAAATTTCATTTGAAACCAAATTTTCAATTATTAAGCTAAGTCATAACTTAGGATAAAATTTTCCATTTTAAAGTCATAGCTATTTATCTTACAAAACATAACATTTCACAAAAGAATATTTTATCATAGTTAATATAACAATCAAATTTTGTTCATAGATCTATTTGTTTAGACATCATTAACTATCATTTTCTAGTTAAGTTTACAAATTATCCAATTAAAACCGTATTCCATTTTACCAGTTCAAAATACATTATTTATTATACAAAACATGTCCATTTCATAAAGAAAAATTCATAACAATTTCTAGGTTAGACTTACAGCTTTCATATTAGGTCAAACTCAATTATTATGTCATTTATCATTAATAAAGATCTTTAATTCAACTTAGAACCAATTTTTAACTTATAAATTTTAACTTACAAAAAAACAAATACACCTTTATAACTTAAAGGACTAAATCAAATTTTAAGTTGAACTTTCATATATTTATAATCTCAAAAGTACTTAAAAATCTTCTAGGAATTTTTTTTTGAAAATACTTAGTAAATTTTTAGGAAAATATTATTATAAATATAACCGTGGGCTTGTATAATATTTTCTAACCTAGGTTAAGTGATACGGATATATACCATTTCAATCCGTAATTCAAAAAGAAAAATCTGGGTTCTGTCATTTCAAACCCGTAATCCCAAGTAAAATAAATACAATAAAAATCAATAAAAATCGCCGAGCCTATCATTTCAGCTCATAATAATTTTTTCCTTATTCTAATGTCCGTTCGGGTATGTATCATTTCAACCCATAGTGATATGGAACTTGCAGAATGATATAGTAAATAAAATGAAGAGTACAACATAACATATCATACCCGATGATATAACAGTTATACAAACAGTATTAAACATCATATAAATATATTATAGGCATGTATGAACATAGCATATTAATTTATACAATTCACTAATTATCATTTCACAATTATAAAAGTAAGTCTAGAGTGATAAACTCACCATTTTAAAAGATAGAATCAAATTCAAAGCACACAACTGAAATTCCAAAAAAGCATGACAAGGCACTAACAAGATTTTTAGTTGATGAACAGTCGGATCCAAATCTTGTATGCAAACAAATATCACAAACATAAGTATGTGATTCAATACAAAAGAATATAAATTAAAACAATGGAAAGATATGAAATAAAATGACCTAGTTTTGCTTTAACCAACATGTGGGCTCGGCCACATCACACTTTGGCTCAGCCATGGTCTTCTTGTGCTCGATCATGATGGTTAGGAGTATTCTAGGCTCGGTTATGATGGAAATAGGTATGGCTAGAGGTTAGAATGTAAGGAGATGGTGTAGTTGCAAAGCATAGAAGGATAAAAGGAAAGAGATTTGGGTCCTATTGGTTCGGCCATAGTCATATGGGCTCGGCCCTATGCTGGATCTTGGTCAAGTGGCATGGCAAGGCATGGTTGTGTTCAAGGCAAAGCAAGTAGGTGGTGTTTGTAAGGAGTGGCCGAGGCTAATATAGGAGGAAGTGGATGAATATGGCTCGACTAAGCTTGGTCTCAATGCTATAGTGATGGAATTTTGTTTCAATGGTCACGGCTAGGGATTAGGATCATAGAGGAGGTGGTGATGGTTGGCATGGTGGTGGTGGTGGAGTGGTGGTGAGGTCGGCTAGGAGGAGGAGGCTGAGCCTAGCTTGAAGGAAGATAAAGAAAACAAAATGAAAATGAGAAGAATGAAAAAGGAAGCCATGACTTTAGATCTTGTATTATTTTTCTTCACGCAAACGAATAAAACGAGGAGATGAGAAACTTTGTATGTGAAATAAAAAGAGAGAGTGGTGGCTAGGTTAAAGGAATGAACGGCTAAGGTAAGTAATAAAGAGGCTAGGCAATAAAAGGCAAGAGTTTGAATGGTTTGGAAAATAAAAAGGCAACACTATATTGTATTCTTAAATGCAAATGAAAATGAGGATATTGAGAAACAATCTTGTGTGTGGTTTGTAAAATGATATGGCGCCTAGGGTTTACAAAAACCAAGGCTAGAGATGTGGGAAGTAATTGGCAATGCAAATGGAAAGGCAAGGGAGAAGATAAAGGCAATAAATAAAAACAAGTAACCTATGTCTCTTGAAATTTCTAAGCTATTATTAAAAATAAAACCAATCAAAAATCAAACGAATATATTCAAAGTTTATAAAAATAAAGTGGAAAATAAAAATTAGAGAAATAAACATAGGAAAATAGAAAATAAAATATACAAAATCATTGTGTGTAAAACACTGTATTTTATCCAATTTAAAAAGTATAAATCAAAATTTAATGAAACAAAAAGCAGAACGGATATAAAGAATTATATTCTGCTTAAAAGAAAAAGATTAAAATTTAAAAAATAAAATTTAAAAATTTAAACCGAAATTCAAAATTTGACCAAAGTTGAACAAAATATAAATTTTTCTAGAAAATTTTTATTTTCTTGAATTTGGAAAACAAATTACAAACAAATTTCAAACTTACATTGGAAAAATTCCAGAAATTCAATTTTAAATGATTTAAAGATCAAAGTTTTCCAATAAAATTTAACTGAAAATATTAAAAAAAATTATAGGTTGTTACAAGTTATGTTCGTAAAGACATTTTAGAAGATTCTCATCATTCTTAATTTACAATTCATCCTGGTAGTAGTAAAATGTACGCGGATATGAAGCGTCCTATTATTGGGATGGAACGAAATACAATATTGCTAACTTTATTAAGCATTGCATGACTTGCCAACTCATTAAAGCCAAGCATCAAAGGACCGGTGGGTTATTGCAGCCTTTAGACATTCCATTTTGGAAGTGGGATCAAGTCTCCATGGACTTTATAGACGATCTTCATCGTTCTCGTTTGGGTCATAATAGTCTGTGGGTGATAGTAGATAGACTTAAAAAATCCACCCATTTTATTCCCGTTTGGTCCAACCGGACCGTACCTTTTTTTGCCAAACTTTATGTTAAAGAGATTGTTAAATTTCATGGAGTTCTTACTTGTATTGTTAGCGACCGTGATCCGTTATTTACTATTGGATTTTAGAAGAGTCTTCAGAAAGCTTTGGGAACGATGCTTAATTTTAGCACCGCTTATCATCCTCAGTTTGATGGACAAACCGAGCGTGTGAATCAAACTCTTGATGATTTTCTTCGTGCATGTGTTCTTGGTTTTAGAGGAAGTTGGGAACATCATATTTCTCTTATTGATTTTTCCAATAATAATGGCTTCCAATCTAGTATTGATATGACACCTTTCGAGGCACTTAATGGAAGGCCATGCCAATCTCCTTCGGTTGGCTTGAAGCTGGTGAGAAGCTGGTTTTAGGTCCAGATTTTATTCATGATTCCACAGAAATGATTGACCTTATTTGTCATGGGATGAGTAAAGATCAAAGTAGACAAAAATTCTATGCTGATAACCGAAGAAGGGAATTTGGAATTTTCTATGGGAAATTTGGTGTTCATTCATGTTTCACCAATGATGGGTGTTGTGCGTTTTGATCGATCAGGAAAATTAGCACCTCTATATATTGGCCCATTTTCCATCGCCGAACGTATTGATTCAGAGGCTTATCGCCTTTTACTATCGGCTCAATTTTTTGCTATTCATGGCGTATTCCGCGTCTCCCAACTACGGAAATGCCTTAGGGATTCCGATTCTATTCTTGAGCCCGGTGTTATTGAAGAAACTAAAGTTTCACCTAATTTGACTTATGAGCAACAACCTATTCGTTGCTACCGAGGTTTAACGTCTTCGTAATAAAAAAGTCCCACTTATGAATGTTTAATGGTCGTCAAATCCTAATGATTGTTCTTTGGAATCCAGAGAATTCATCGAGCGAACACATCCAGACTTGCTCCCCCGTGATCTTTAAGGTGAACTTCTCACTTCAAATTTTTATTTTCTGTTGATATGCTTTTATGGTTGTTAGTCTTTATTTCCTTCTTATGTATTGCAAGGACGTAATTTATTTAAGGACGGAAGTCTGTAACAAACCGCATATTTTACGATTGTATATTTAAAAGATTTATAAAAATATAGCATCATTAGTCGGATTAAAGTCCAAAATGCTACTTTTTGTAAACAGTCGGATTAGGGCTCGAGACCACTTCCATTGAGTCTAAAACGATGTTTTCAACCTTTTTGAGTTGGGTTGACTAGAATTTTGTTATTTTTCTATTGGCTTTGGGTTTCATCCCATTAACCCAACATAATACCCTAACTCCACCCCCTCTTCTTTTCATTCATTTTCATTTCCTAACACTTTCAACCTAAAGTAAAAATGGGTGAACGAAAGGGAAATCAAAATTCCTAAGCCCTAGTTCTCTTGGGACATTCAAATTCTAGCTCTAAAATCAAAGAGAAGCTCATGTAAGCATCCTCTTCATCTTCTCCATCTCATTCTCTCTTCAATTTCTAGAAATTCCTATGACCTAACATAGGAAAAACTTCACCTTAGATAATAGATTGATGACTCTAGAGGTGTATTGAAGAGGAGTTGGTCTTGCTTGGTTTTAAAGCTTCTCATTCGTTGTTATTGAGTTTAAAAGTGAGTTTTTGAACTAATATATACGACTATAACTTTCATTTTTGTTAGGTATGAATTTCTAACATCTTTTCATGATCATTTGCTTTTGATTTGAATTGTTTTGGTGAATTTTTCAAATTTTGGTGTTTGAAGTCAAAATATTTAAAGATACTATCTTAGACATTTGGACATGTTATTTGAGGTGTATTGAAGAGCCTATAGGACTGGGTTGTAACTTGGCATAAATCCCCAGCCTCCGTCGCTCGTTTGATTGCTTCTGAATCAATTTGGCCATCATTGGCCTAGGAAAAATGTTGCCCAAATCAAGCAACCAGACGTTTGGTTGACCAAGTCCAGACGTCTAGTTATGGTCCCGACATAAAATAAAAATAGCAGAGACTTGGACCAAACGTCTGGCCCAAACCTACCTGACATATGTTTAGTTTTTAGACATCTGGTTAGAGTTCAGAAATTTGGGATGGTTCTGAAATATTTCCAGAACACAAATCCTGACGTTTGGATAAAACCCTAGATGTCTGGAACTATTCGGTTTTGCCTATTTGCCTAATTTTTGAGTGAATTTCCAATTCTTATCGATTTTTGTTGAACCAATTATTTGTTATCACTTTTATCGACTTTGATGACTTCTTTTTATGGATTTTTGGGATTATCCGTTTGATTGGATTTGATACCGATTTCTATGGTTCGATCATGTCATCGTGTGTGAATTTTTGGTGATAGATTATTTTTACAATCATTTCTATGATTTGTCACTTTTAAATACAAAGGTTTCTATACTAGTAGTAAATATCCAAACTCTTTCACAAATGTGATTTCGATGTTACTTTTAATAGAAAGCTCGTTTTTAAAACCATTTTCCAATCTGTTAGTGTATACAAACCATTTCCTCATTCGTATGAGAAATCTAATTAAATGACTTAGCAAAACAAGTGCAATGAAACACTTGCGTTTACTTTGTCGATTAATTCTTGGACTTGTTCGATTGAACTCTTTTGACAATTTTCGAGTGGAAATCTACAATTTATTTGTAAATATTTAAGTTAAGCCAGTGGTTATGGGACATGAAGCTAAACTCATTTATTCACTAGCTTAGTGTAATTTCATATTTCTTCTTGATCAATGATGATCATTTTATGGTTTAGACTAGCGGTATGCAATGTCTTTTTGACCATGTGGGGGACTGTACCTCATTTTATTGAGCTTCGACTCATTTCTTTTATGGGCTAGCGACCCATGTTCTTTTATGGAGTTCGGTTCATTGGATGTGCCGTTATTGTACTACGTCATTGTTCCGGCTTATCAGGATCATCGGGCGTACTATTATTGCACTACATCGTTATTCTATATTATTTGAGTTTCAGGTTCATCGGTCGTAACGATATACTACGTCATTGTTTTGGATTATTGGAGTTTTGGGTTCAACGGGGCGCAACGCTATACTACGTTGTTGTTCCGGATTACTGGAGTTTTGGGTTCATCGGGTTTAATGCTGTACTACATTGTTATTTTGGATTATTGGAGTTTCGACTTCATCGGGCATAACGCTGCACTGCGTTGTTGCACCGTCTCTATGTTTAGCGACCATGGGATAGTGAACCAATTGTGATACATGTGATGGTGAGTTTTCATGCTTCCATTTTTGATAGGCCTCCCCGTTTGTAATTTCTAGATTTCTAGTTGATGATTTCTAGAATTTGTGTTTCCCTAATTTTTGCGATTGGCATTGATTTGTTTTGTCAATATTTGTGGTTTGGTGAATAAAACAAAGAATATGACATTCTTTTTGGTGTTTAAGAAAATTTGAGGTATTGTATGATTTATGTTGTTATTTAATGTATACTTGTTACGGTATGGCATTATTGTCATCATAGTTTTAGTCATATCTCTTATTCTATCTCATTTTATGTGATATTTATAGCTTGACCGATTCATTTATTATTTTCTTCTTAAATAATACCATTTTCAGACTTAGGTATTTCAAGTGCTTCTGCTTGACTTCTTATCAGGTCCTTCTCTGACTTTTGGGCTAAATACTTTAGCTTAGTAGTTTTTGCTATTATAAATTCGAGATAGAGACTCTTTGATGTATACATATTCTTTTGTCTAGCACTTGTACCTATTCTTTTGTGATGTAGTGGATCTTATATGACCACTACTTTGATGTACACTTTTATGTATTATATTCATATCCGTTCCCGCCTTATTGATATGAATATTTGTGACTGATTTATGTTATGCCTATTTTATATTTATTTTCGAAGACCACATAGCCACTGTGCAGTAGTTTTGAGTTTGTAATTAATGTGTCAGATTTCCTGTTGAAATGAAAGCGATATTTTACCTGGCATATCGGTACTCACACAAAGCAATTACACAGATGGTCACTCCTCAACAGCCTTATTCTTCATACTAGTCGACGACATTAGTCCGTAGTATCCTTGGCTACTGTGAGTATGGAGGTGGGGCGTCACAGGGACATACGCATTTATCTTATCGGTTAATTCATGACTTGTCCGATGAGATGAGGTAAACTTTTTACTGCTTTGAGAGTGAAATTTACTAGAAGTTAATATACCGTTTAATGCGAACGTGTGGTAAGGGATGCACGTTAACACTATTCAGGTTCCTATTGGATAGTTTGTGACACATTTGCCATTGCGGCATGCCAATACTGGACCTTTGGGTCATTACCATTGCGGTGTATTTTTCTTCAAGACATTTTTCATTATGGCATATTTGCCATTGCGGCGTATTTTCCATTGCGGCGTATTTGTCATTGTGACGTTTTGCCTTCGGGCAAGGTACCTATTTGAGATAATTGTACTTGGCAAGGCTTCGGCCACATGCACGTGTAAACACATTTGAGATGGTTTCTTTGACTTTTCCCCTAGTGTATCTCCCCTTTCCAGAATTTCTCCTTTGAACCATTCGATATTTCTTTGTGGGGATTACTTTTGGGAATTTGAACTCTTGGCAGTTCTATTCTTGAGATTTGAATTGCCTACACTAGCGTTATACGAGATTTTCCTTTTGGCGTTTACTTGAGATTTTGTTCTCCACTTTGGAGATATATTTCCCTTTGAGATGAGATATCTTTATACATGTTTTGGGTTTGCGAAGATGGTGGGTTTAGGTTTTTCTCTAAACCATATTTTATGTTTTATGAATGCCGATGATATGAGGCTCGCTACATTTAGCGTTTTATGGGTTGTTTTATCTCTTTTGAGATTATATGTTTTGTAGTGATACCATATTATCACTTGATGTATTCATACACATTATTTGTCCCTTCTCACTTAAGAATATTATCAGATTATCCTTATTCTCATGTTATTGCCCATCCTTGTTAACTGATTTGTTTAGCTAGACTGACCCATGTATTTTATACTCAAGTCAGACCGAGGTGTTTCAGGTTAGGTACATTTGGATTTAGCCTATTCTGCTTTCGCATGGACAATTCTGCTGACTCCTTTTCTTATAGCTTTTTGTGCAGTCCTTTTTGGTTTGCTACTTTGATATGTCTATTCTTTTGATTTATGTTTGTATTGTGGTCGTCATGCCACTTATGTGATGTATCATTTTGTATACTCTGTGATGTATTTGTATATGTGTGTGTATGGGACTCTCTGCTTTTTTGTGATGTGTTTTGCATTTGAGTTGTTGTATTTGTTCTTATAGATCCTATAGCGACCTATAGCTTTGTATTAAGTACTTATTGGATATGTTGATCCACTTAAGACAAAAAATATGGCATTGACGACTTATTCAATAGATATTTAAAACAAGGCTATTGATTGTCGCTCCTATCCAGCCCTATTCTCTGCATTAGTAGACAATATTACCTAGTACTACTCTTTGTAAATGTCGGTCTCGAGTGGGGCGTCATAGATAGGCATCAGAGCTGAGTTCAGAACAAAATATGACAAACACAGAACAAAATCACGGTGAATTAAGTTGTAGTACAAGTGTTACGAATCCCTAAATCATTGTGCCTTTATTCTTTTCATGCCTTTAGGGTAGACAGATGTTTGGGAATACGTCTTGGAATGCATTTTAATTCCATAGTAATCTATATTTTACTTAATGATATCTACCATTTGAATAATCTTTACCTTATCTTAACTTTCAGCTAATGGCTGGAAGTGGTAGAGAACGACCCTCGGATGCTGGGCAATCCAGCGGTTCGCATCCGAACAACGTTTATATGCTTGCCGATTAGTTTATGGAGTTATTTAGGAGCACTCTGCCTCCAGCACCTACTCGAGCATCTCCTCCATGCAAGTCTATCTTTGCACGCTTGTCTAGGGATTTCTCTCATCTCAGTGGAAAGCCGTTCAAAGGCTCCGAGTCCGTTCTTGTGGTCCATGCTTGGATTCGTATGTGCGAGCGCATCTCCTCTCGCATGGATCATTTTGATCACGATAGAGTTCTTGTTGCATCTAGCCTACTGCAAGAGCGTGCCCTTGATTGGTATGAGCTTCCCATAGTTGAGCTCGATGAGTCTACTTTTTCTTGGACTCGGTTTCGGGAACGATTCGAGCTCAAATTCGTTCCTGAATTGGAGAAAGCTTTATTGGCCCATCCCTTCCTTGAGTTGAAGCAAGGGAATGATACCCTTTGTCACGACCCGAAGTCCAGCATTCGAAAATCAACATCAAATACCTCACTTGTATTAGATTTCCACAGATACAAACAACGAATTTCAGTTTGGATGGAGCTTATAACAACAGTAGAAAGAAATAAACAGCGAAAACAAAATGAATATCATTAATCAACATCACAGAAAAATACCTCCACAATAGTCGATTACAATCATCAGAGTTTATATACATGATACAACAATAAAGAAATAACAAATTTATCTCAAATTCAAGAGAGTATTCAAACATACTTCGACTTTGAGAAAATCCTCCAAAAACTCCAACGCTTAAAAGATTTCCAAGGCCAAAAGCTTCCAAAAGACTTCAAAAGATTGCAAGCTGCTCCAAAACACGGATAACCTGCTTCTAGGCTACCCATGTGGAAATTATGGGCACCCAGAGTTTAGGAAGGGAACGATAAACTCTGGGTCGGTCATGGGACTGGTATGAGTAAACAAAAACAGTTGATTGTACAAAAACAGTTTATAAAAGAAATTCGTTATGCTTTTTGGAAAATGAAACTACCAAAAGACCTCCTGCCACACACACAATGCAATCACAGAATTGGAGGACATTTCCTCTTATGATAGTCAAACATGCTTGACGCGATAAAATTCTTTGATATTATTACTAATGCATAGTGTAGAAAATCATTTCGAAAGTATAATATTAATCTTAGCCAGCATACAACCATTATTGTATGCCTACTATAGGTACCATCTAAACAGTGGAAACCACCGTAAGTAAATTGCAGGTTATACAACTAAAACCGTACTGGGCTCGTATTGAATGATTGGATTTCTAACAAATGGTCAGGCGAAGGTACTTCCTTAAAAACGGGATGCCTCTGGAGGGTCGCCCCTAAGAACCAAACTGGTTCCCTACCAAAACAAGGCTGGGTTACCTCTGTAAATAGGTAACACCTACAAGTAAGCCATCCCTGGCCGTTACCGACCTTTATCTCGGGATTCACCAATAAATAGCAACAACCACACAGATAGATATCTGGTCTCCATACCATGATACCACCTCTTATCCAGAAGAAAATGGACATACCCTAGGGGTGCGACCCCTAAAAACTTTGCCGCAACATTCCTGTTTTGTGACGCCCCACCTTTATACACACGCTAGCCAAGAACACTACTGTGAATGCTGTCAACTAGCATGGAGAATAAGGCTGTTGAGGAGCGACCATCTGTATAATTTCTTTGTGCGAGTTCCGATGTTCCAGATAAAAATATAACTTTTCATCTCAAGAGGAAATCTAACATACCGACACAAACTCAAAGCTACTACACAGTGGCTATAAAGGTCTTCGGAAACAAATATAGAAATAAACATAACATAAATCAGTCATAGGACAATTCATATCACAAAGGCGGAAATAGATATGAATATTACACATGAAAGTGTATATCAGAGTAGTGGTCTAAAAAGATCCACAATATCACAAAAGAATAGTTACATGAACTACACAAAAGAATAAGTATACATTATGGAGTCTATATCTCAAATGTATACAACAACAACTACTAATCTAAGTAGTTAACCAAAAGTCAGAGGAATCAATCCCAAGAGAGAAGTCAAGCAGAAGCACCTGTAACATCTCGGTCTGACCCGAGTATTATTTAATAAGAAAATAATAAACGGATCAGTCTAGATATAAATATCAGGTGAAACGATATAGAATAAGAGATATGACTAAACACATAATAATCACTATGCCAAGCTGTGATATATATAAGTAATTGAAAATCAACAAGAGATTAATCAATATTACCAAGTCTACACAAGAATCAAAGAAATGTCATACTCCTTATTTCGTTCACCAAACCACAAATATTGACGATAATATCATCGTCAATCACAAAAGTCAATGACACACAAATTCACCAATGCACAAATATTGACAATAATATCAATATCAATCACAAAAGTCAATGACACACAAATTCACCAATGCACAAATATTGATAAGACTTATCAATGGAAATCATGAAAAATTGGTGAAACACAAATTCTAGAAATCTACACAAGAAATCCAGAAATCAAAAAGGGGGGAGGCCTATCACAAACGGGAACATAAAGCTCACCAACACGTGTATCACAAACGGATCGCTAATTCCATGGTCGCTAACCATCACAAATTGAGCCGAAGATCCACAAACGGCCCGAAGACCATGGGTTGCTACCCCATCACAAATTGAGTCAAAACTCCACAAAACGGGGTTTAGTCTCCCTCGCAGACAAAGAGACATCGCACATTGCTAGTCTAAATCACAAAGATGATCGTCATGATCAACGAGAAGTGTCAATTACACTAAGCTAGTAAATATATGAGTTTAGCTTCATGTCCCATAACCACTTGCTTAACTTAAATATTTACGAACAAACTGTAAGTTTCCACTAGGAAATTGTCACAAGAGTTTCAATCGAACAAGTCTAAGAATTAACCAACAAAGTGAACGCAAGCGTTTCATACCACTTGTTTTACTAAGTCGTTTAATTAGATTTCTCATACGAGTGAGGTAAAGGTTTATAGATACTAATAGATTGGAAAACGGTTTTATAAACGAATTTGGTATTAAAATTGTATTGAAATCGTTTGAGGAAAGAGTTTTGATATTTACTACTAGTATAGAAAACCTTTATATTTTTAAAGTGACAAAGCACAAGGGGGATTATAGAAACAATCAATCACAATGATCACATTCGAAGATGTGAATAAAAATCCAACGAAATCGATAAAGAATCCATCGAAATGGATATTCAAAAATCCCTATAAAGGAGTCATCAAGGTCATAATAAATGATAACAACAAATAGGATCATCACAAATCGATTTAAATTGGAAATTCAATCCAAAAAGGCAAATTGGACTCAAACAGCAGGTTCAGTCGACTGAACAGAGTTTTCAGTCGACTGACCCTGTACCTGGAAATTTTCTAGGTTCAGGAAACTTTCTGTTTCCAGGTTCAGTCGACTGTGCAGAATTTTTCAGTCGACTGAATCATGCCTGGAAACTCTCGGGTTCCAGGTTCAGTCGACTGAACAGAGTTGTCAGTCGACTGAATCATGCCTGGGCTGTTTTTCAGCCTTATTCAAATGAAGAGCAAACTCTTCCAAAATGCGACCGGACGAACAATGGCTCTAAGGGTTTATGCCAATCGGCAACCCGGCCCTATATGCTCCTCGGTGCATCACTAAAAGCATGATCAAACATCCATATAAGGATTTTCACACAAATTTGACTTAAAATCCAAAAAATTGGAATATTCACAAAACCAATCCAAATCAAGAGCAAATGCACATGAAGAAATGTTAGGAATTCAAACCTAACAACCAAAGAAAATTATAGTCATAGATGTGAGATAAAAATCTCACCTTTTCACAAAATCGAAAAAGAAGAAGCTTGAAAGCAAATGGAGAATTAACCTCTCTTCAACACAACCCAATTGAGCTTGAATCTAAGCTCAAAAACAAGAACATTCCCAAAATTAGGTTTAGGAATTTCTGAAATTGGTAAGAGAATAAGTTGGAGAAGAAGAAGAGAAGCTTACCAATGGGTTCTTCTTGAGTTTGGAGCTAGGAATTTGATTTGCAAGAGAAACTAGGGTTTTGGAGTTTTAATTTCCAATCTCTCCCACCATTAATGCTAAGAAGACTGAAATGAGAAGAGAATGAGGGTGAGTGGGGAAGAGTGGCTCTGATTTGAGCATTAGTTAACATAGGGCTGAGCCCAAACCAAACCCAAAGTGAAAAGTAGCAAAAATCAACTTTCTCCAAACATATCGAAGCTTATACTCAAAAAGGTCGCAAACGGCATTTTAAACTCAATGGGAGTGGTCCCGAGTCCTAATTCGACCGTATGCAAAAAGTAGCTTTTCGGACAAAAATCCGACTAACGATAAAATATTTAAATAAAATATTTAAATATAAAATCGATAAATATGCGGGTTGTTACAGACTCCCCTCCTTAAATAAATTGCGTCCTCGCAATATTTAAGAAGAGAACATAAAGTAACAACCGTAAAAGCATATTCAATCACAAAAGAAACTTGAAATAAGAAGTTCACCTCAAAGAGCACGAGAAAGTAAGTCCGGATGTGTCCGCTCGATGTACTCTCTAGATTCCCAAGAACAATCCTTAGGATTTGAAGACCATTGAACTTTAACAAGCGGAACATCTTTATTTCGAAGTCGTTTGACTTCCGAAGCAATGATACGAGTAGGATGTTGCTCATAAGTTAAATTAGGCGAAACTTCAACCTCTTCCACAACACCGGGCTCAAGAATAGAATCAGAATCTCGAAGACATTTCCGAAGTTGGGAAACGTGAAACACGTCATGAATAGCAGAAAATTGAGCCGGTAATAAAAGGCGATAAGCCATGGAACCAATACGTTTAGTGATAGGAAATGGCCCAATATATCGAGGCGCTAACTTTCCCAATCGACTGAAACGTACAACACCTTTCATTGGTGAAACACGAATAAACACAAGATCTCCCACAGAAAATTCTAACTTCCTTCTCCAGTTATCGGCATAGGAATTTTGTCTACTCTGGGCTTCTTTCATCCTATGACGAATAAGATCAATCTTTTCTGTAGAATCCGGAATAAAATCTGGACCTAAAACCAGCTTCTCACCGGCCTCAAGCCAACAAGAAGGAGATCGGCATGGCCTTCCATAGAGTGCCTCAAAAGGTGCCATACCAATACTAGATTGGAAGCTATTATTATAGGAAAATTCAATAAGTGAAATATGATCTTCCCAACTTCCACCAAAATCAAGAACACAAGCACGAAGAAGATCTTCAAGAGTTTGATTCACACGCTCGGTTTGTCCATCGGACTGAGGATGATAAGCGGTGCTAAAATTGAGCTTCGTTCCCAAAGCTTTTGAAGACTCTTCCAAAATCCACTAGTAAACAATGGATCACGATCGCTAACAATAGAAGTAGGAACTCCATGCAATTTAACAATTTCTTTGATAAAGATTTTGGCCAAAAGAGGAATGGTTCGATTAGATCGAACGGGAATAAAATGGGCGGATTTAGTAAGTCTATCAACGATCACCCATAAGCTATCATGACCCGATCGAGAACGGGGAAGGCCATTTATAAAATCCATGGAAATTTGATCCCACTTCCAAACTGGAATTTCTAAAGGTTGCAATAACCCACCAGGCCTTTGATGTTCGGCTTTAACGAGTTGGCAAGTCATGCAACGCTTAACGAAGTTAGCGATGTGAAGTTTCATTCCCTCCCAATAATAAAGTCGCTTCATATCCGCGTACATTTTACTACTACCGGGATGAATGGTAAATTTAGAATGATGAGAATCTTCTAAAATATCTTTACGAAGATCACCAATATTTGGCACGACAAGTCTACCAAATCTCCGAATGCCGCCACGAGAATCGATATTAAAGTCTTTCAAACCTTCAATATCAATATTATCCTTAATATTTTGGCCAAGAAGAGCCAATTCAGGATCTAGCCTTTGAGCTTCAAGAATGCGGTCTAAAAGAGATGGATGAGCCTCAAGGCTACATAAAACAAATGTGAGCATAAATCGGAAACACGGTCTCGAATTTCGCAAGTGGATAAGATCTCAAGATCGTTCCATTCGGATATTATCATAGAAACAACAGCTTGTTGTTTACGGCTAAGAGCATCGGCGACACGATTACCCTTACCGGGGGTATAAAGAATATCAAGATCATAAGGAGCAAGGAACTCGAGCCAACGTTGTTGACGCAAATTAAGTTCCTTTTGGGAGAATAAATATTTCAAAGACTTATGATCCGTGTAAAGAACAAATTTCTCTCCCAAGAGATAATGACGCCAAATCCGAAGAGCAAAAACAATAGCCGCGAGTTCTAAATCATGAGTGGCATATCTAGTCTCGGCAGGCTTCAATTGCCTAGAAGCATAAGCAATAACACGTTCTCTTTGCATAAGAACGACACCCAAACCAACGCGACTAGCATCGGTATAAACAATGAAATCTTGATTCCCCTCGGGAATAACAAGAATAGGAGCATCAGAAAGAAGTTCTTTTAATTTCTGAAAAGAAGCTTCACATTTGTCCGACCAAATGTATTTAACACCTTTCTTCGTCAAGCTAGTGAGAGGCACGACAATATTAGAAAAGTCTTTGATAAAACGGCGGTAATAACCTGCCAATCCAAGAAAACTACGAATCTCCGTCACACTCTCCGGTCTCTTCCAATCTTGAATTGCTTCAATCTTTGAAGGATCCACGGAAATTCCGGATTCGGAAATAATGTGACCGAGAAACTTCACACGAGATTGCCAAAAGTGGCATTTAGAAAATTTTGCCTTTAATTGATTACTCCTAAGAGTTTTCAACACAATCCGAAGATGTTTTTCATGCTCCTCCTCGGTTTTAGAATACACTAGAATATCATCGATAAAGATGAGAACAAACCGGTCGAGGAAGTCTTTGAAAACTCTATTCATAAGGTCAACGAAATACGCCGGAGCATTCGTTAGACCAAATGGCATAACTAGCCATTCATAAGATCCATACCGAGTACGGAACGATGTCAAAGGAATACTATCCCCTGCAATACGAAGCTGATGAAATCCAGTAGCTAAGTCTAATTGTGAAAAGACCTTAGCACCACAAAGCTGATCGAATAGATCATCAATCCGAGGTAAAGGATATTTATTTTTGATAGTAAGATCATTAAGCTTGCGGTAGTCAACGCAAAGCCTAAGTGTACCATCGGATTTCTTCACAAAAATAGCTGAAGCTCCCCAGGGCGAGGAACTAGAGCGAATAAATTGCTTCGTCTCCAATTCAGATAATTGTTTACGCATCTCCTCGTTTTCTTTATTGGACATACGATAAGGAGGACGAGTGATAGGTTGAGCTCCAGGAATAAGATTAATTCTGAACTCAATTGCTCGCTTAGGTGGTAATCCTAAAACGGGCTCGAATATGTCGGAAAATTCACAAACGACGTGAATAAGAGAAATAATATCACCCTCGTCATCATCATCGTCATCACGAGGATTTAAAGAATACAAAGATGCAACCAAGCTGGAATCTGAATCTTTAAGATTAATAGAAATCTACTTAACAGATTGAGGATGTCGAAGATGAATAGTCCGCTCAGGACATAGGATATGGGCTTCATAACGGTTAAGCCAATCCATTCCTAAAATCATTCCAAAGCCTAAATAACGCATGACATGCAAGTCGGCTAGGAAAGGAAAATCGCACAAAATAATCTCGACATCTTTACACAATAAACTGATTGTCGCGGATCCACCAACCGGATTCGCAATTCTCAAAGAAGTCATTAAACACAAAACATCCAAGGAAAAAGTATCAACAAGCTCTTTTGATATAAAAGAATGGGACGCACCCGTATCAAAAAGAACTCGAATAGGATGATCACGAAATAAAATAATTCCATCCAGAATAGAATGAGAAATACCTTGGCCACGAGATGTGTTGCCAGGGGCTTGAGCAACATTCAACCTTCCCTCCTTCCTGCCCTGAAGCTTGGGGCATGAAGATATAACATGTCCGGGAACTTTGCAGTAGCAACAAGAGAGAGACTTTGGGCACTTGTTCGCATAATGGTCCTTCGAACCACAATTATAGCATTCCCCAAGACCAAAGGAAGAAGTCTTTTCCACGGAGGTTGCTTGTTTCCCCTTTTTATTGGGACAAGGACCTTTAAATTTGTTTGGCCTCTTCTTGTTATTGTTGAAGTTTGGTTTGGAACCCACCACTTCAATATCATTCTCCCTATCCGCCTCTTCAAGACGAAGAGCGATATCAACGAGTTGGTCGAAAGAAACTTCTAATTTTAGAAGTAATGGCTTCTTAAGACTTTTGTTTAAGCCATAAACAAATCTCTGATTCTTCTTCAGAGGGGTGTTGATGTATTCAACCCCATATTTGGAAAGCGACTCGAAGGAGGCGACGTAATCAGTCACGGAGGACTCACCTTGAACAAGGTCTATAAATCGTCGAGCCAATGTCACTTTCTCTGCTTCCGGTACAAATTTCAACTCGAAGCGTTCTCGGAATTTCTCCCAAGTGAGATCCGCTTCATTATTCTCAGAAATAAGAAGCTCGTACCAGTCCAATGCTCTTTCTCGGAGCATACTGGAGGCCACCTGAACTCGGTGAAGGTCAATAAGATTCATGCGCGAAAAGATGTGATCGCATGTTCTAAGCCAAGCTTGTACTTCAATAACAGTTTCGGAACCTTTGAATGGCTCCCCACCCAAATTGGTGTAATCGCTGCACAAGCGTGCAAATCCCGACTTTGGGTGAGTAGGTTCCGGGTTTGCTCCAGCTGCTTGAGCATTAGTTACCAAATCAAGAAGCTGTTGAGCAGTCATAAAAACTCCATCTTGGGGTGGAGTGCTAGATGGCACGGCTCTAGGGCGGCCTGGTCTAGACATTTCTCTTCCTTTAGAAAGAAAGAAGAAGAAGAAAAGGTTATTCACCAAATTGAATATCAAGCAAATCTTGATAGATAAACAAGGAATCATAAGGAAAATAGGATGAATCGGTACGAAGACTCGAATTAAATCCTAAAGCACGACTCCTAAGATGGACTTAGGACGATGATCCTTGTTATAATATTCCATATTGTTCCGAAGTTTCGCTCTGATACCAAGATGTGACGCCCCACCTTTATACCCACGCTAGCCAAGAACACTACTATGAATGCTGTCAACTAGCACGGAGAATAAGGCTGTTGAGGAGCGACCATCTGTATAATTGCTTTGTGCGAGTTCCGATATGCCAGATAAAAATATAACTTTTCATCTCAAGAGGAAATCTGACATACCGACACAAACTCAAAGCTACTACACAGTGGCTATATAGGTCTTCGGAAACAAATATAGAAATAAACATAACATAAATCAGTCACAGGACAATTCATATCACAAAGGCAGAAATAGATATGAATATTACACATGAAAGTGTATATCAGAGTAGTGGTCTAAAAAGATCCACAATATCACAAAAGAATAGTTACATGAACTACACAAAAGAATAAGTATACATTATGGAGTCTATATGTCAAATGTATACAACAAAAACTACTAATCTAAGTAGTTAACCAAAAGTCAAAGGAATCAATCCCAAGAGAGAAGTCAAGCAGAAGCACCTGTAACATCTCGGTCTGACCCGAGTATTATTTAATAAGAAAATAATAAACGGATCAGTCTAGCTATAAATATCAGGTGAAACGATATAGAATAAGAGATATGACTAAACACATAATAATCACTATGCCAAGGTGTGATATATATAAGTAATTGAAAATCAACAAGAGATTAATCAATATCACCAAGTCTACACAAGAATCAAAGAAATGTCATACTCCTTATTTCGTTCACCAAACCACAAATATTGACGATAATATCATCGTCAATCACAAAAGTCAATGACACACAAATTCACCAATGCACAAATATTGACAATAATATCAATGTCAATCACAAAAGTCAATGACACACAAATTCACCAATGCACAAATATTGATAAGACTTATCAATGGAAATCACGAAAAATTGGTGAAACACAAATTCTAGAAATCTACACAAGAAATCCAGAAATCACAAAGGGGGGAGGCCTATCACAAACGGGAGCATAAAGCTCACCAACACGTGTATCACAAACGGAACGCTAATTCCATGGTCGCTAACCATCACAAATTGAGCCGAAGCTCCACAAACGGCCCGAAGACCATGGGTTGCTACCCCATCACAAATTGAGTCGAAACTCCACAAAACGGGGTTTAGTCTCCCTCGCAGACAAAGAGACATCGCACATTGCTAGTCTAAATCACAAAGATGATCGTCATGATCAACGAGAAGTGTCAATTACACTAAGCTAGTAAATATATGAGTTTAGCTTCATGTCCCATAACCACTTGCTTAACTTAAATATTTACGAACAAACTGTAAGTTTCCACTAAGAAATTGTCACAAGAGTTTCAATCGAACAAGTCTAAGAATTAACCAACAAAGTGAACGCAAGCGTTTCATACCACTTGTTTTACTAAGTCGTTTAATTAGATTTCTCATACGAGTGAGGTAAAGGTTTATAGATACTAATAGATTGGAAAACGGTTTTATAAACGAATTTGGTATTAAAATAGTATTGAAATCGTTTGAGGAAAGAATTTTGATATTTACTACTAGTATAGAAAACCTTTATATTTTTAAAGTGACAAAGCACAAGGGGGATTGTAGAAACAATCAATCACAAAGATCACATTCGAACATGTGAATAAAAATCCAACGAAATCGATAAAGAATCCATCGAAATGGATATTCAAAAATCCCTAAAAAGGAGTCATCAAGGTCATAATAAATGATAACAACAAATAGGATCATCACAAATCGATTTAAATTGGAAATTCAATCCAAAAAGGCAAATTGGACTCAAACAACAGGTTCAGTCGACTGAACAGAGTTTTCGGTCGACTGACCCTGTACCTGGAAATTTTCTAGGTTCAGGAAACTTTTTGTTTCCAGGTTCAGTCGACTGTGCAGAATTTTTCAGTCGACTGAATCATGCCTGGAAACTCTCGGGTTCCAGGTTCAGTCGACTGAACAGAGTTTTCAGTCGACTGAATCATGCCTGGGCTGTTTTTCAGCCTTATTCAAATGAAGAGCAAACTCTTCCAAAATGCGACCGGACGAACAATGGCTCTAAGGGTTTATGCCAATCGGCAACCCGGCCCTATATGCTCCTCGGTGCATCACTAAAAGCATGATCAAACATCCATATAAGGATTTTCACACAAATTTGACTTAAAAACCCAAAAATTGGAATATTCACAAAACCAATCCAAATCAAGAGAAAATGCACATGAAGAAGTGTTAGGAATTCAAAAATAACAACCAAAGATAATTATAGTCATAGATGTGAGATAAAAATCTCACCTTTTCACAAAATCGATCAAGAAGAAGCTTGAAAGCAAATGGAGAATTAACCTCTCTTCAACACAACCCAATTGGGCTTGAATCTAAGCTCAAAAACAAGAACATTCCCAAAATTAGGTTTAGGAATTTCTGAAATTGGTAAGTGTTTGCCCCAAAAATGGGTCACAAACACCCAATAGTCGTGAAAGCACCCGTTTATCAACACAGATCAGCAATAACAAACACAGAACTCAGATCTAAGAGATAGTAAATGCATCAAATCACAGATAACGCTAAACAACACAGGATTTATAGTGGTTCGGCGTTCGTGCCTACGTCCACTTTGAAGGTTTTATCTTTATTGATTCACTTGATGATTTTCAATCGATTACAGCAGATTACTGCAAGTTGTAGTTTTGATACTTGATTACAATGATGTTGGAAAGACTTTAGAATTGAATCTGGCAGAGTCTGGGCTTGCTTTCTCTCTTCTGAATCTCCGACCCCTTTTCTGAATGACCAGGGGTTCTATTTATAAGCGTAGGAGGCTGATATTTCTCCTAAAATCCGGGAAGACCGCTTCAGGCACGTGAGGGGGCCCACTTGCCCGAAATCTGGAGGTCCGGGCCCACATCGGGATCGATTCGACCCTTGGTTCGAATAGATCAAGGAAATGTCCAATCGAGGTGAAATTTGGTGAGAACATTCTTCAACATGCATGTAAGCTTCTGTGAAAATTTCATAGTATTTGGATCAACGGTTTGGAAGATACGATCGATTCAAGATGGGGTTCTTCGGCGCGCTGCTTGCTTCGAATCGATCCTGTGGGTTCGTTCGAATCCATATGGTTCGAATCCATATGGTTCGAACTCATAGGTTCGAATCGATCCTTTTGCATGTGGAGGCGGCGACGAGGTGCTTACTGTATGAATTGGATGGTTTCGAGTGTTGGATTCGAACGTATGCTTCGAATCGTTGCAGCCAGTGTTCATTCGAATCGATTAGAATAGGCTGGTGTGAATCGATTCGAAGCTGCCTCTGCTTGGGGATTCGAAGATGAGTTTTGGGATGGAGCCGGGGCTTCTTCGCTTGCATGGATTCGAGGAGACCCTTGGTTGATGGACTCGAGGGAAGGGATTCGAGGCTAGGTGGCCTGAATGGATTCGAAGGTAGGCCATTGTGGTGGATTCGATGGAGATGGAGTCGAAGCCGATGGAGTCGAAGTTGATGGAGTCGAAGTTGATGGAGTCGAAGCTGATGGATGCGAGGCAGGCATTAGCTGATGGATTCGGACTAGGGTGTACGTGGGTGGATTCGAACTATTGCTAGGATGATGGGTTCGAAGGTGATGGTTTCGAACTAGTGAAGGGGTGATGGATTCGAACTGAGCAGAATCCATCTCTCTCAACTTGAATCCACCATAACTTGAGCATATGACCTCGGATTGACCTAAAATTTGAGATGCTGGCTTCTATGGCTTTTCTCATCATGCCTTATCGATTCTGGCCCAATCCGGACTTGAACAAAATTCATCGACATCCATAGCAGAGCGAAGTACGACCAATTTCTGAGACGAACTGTCTTTTGTTTTTGACCGATCTTTTGGTATCACGGCTTTGTCCAAAAAGCGGGATAACATTTGCCCCCCGAAACATGCCTTGCGGTAGGAAGGTGTGTTTTGCAATGCCTTGAGTTGGATGTTCATGTCATGTCGTCAACCTGTAAAGAACTTGGTAGTTTCATATGTCCTCTAATGACGATCATTCGGGATCGAGCTATTTGGGATGAAGCGCGGCCGTTCATGGTCAAGCACCTAACTTCAAATAACGATCGTTCGTGATCGAGTCATTTGAGGTGAAGTGCGACCTGCGCAGTCAAGCGTGTAAATCCATGCGTCGATCGTTCGGGATCGAGTCATCTTCGGTGAAATGTGACCGCTCAAGGTCAAGCGCTCAACTTCAAATGACGACCGTTCGGGATCGAGTCATTCGAGGTAAAGTGCGACAGTGCGCGGTAGAGTGGTGGACCTCAAATGACGACCGTTCGCGATCGAGGCCATTTGAGGTAAGGTGTAACAATCAGCGATCAGGTGGCGAACCTCAAATGGCGACCGTTCGCGATCTAGCCATTTGAGGTAAGGTGAGATGAGTTGTGCCGTTCGGGGCGAATCGTGCCTGTTCGAGGCGAGTTGTGACCGTTCGAGGTCGTGTGCCGTTCGTGGCGAGTTGTGATTGTTCGAAGTCGAGTGCCGTTCGTGGCGAGTTGTGATCGTTCGTGATCGTGTGCCGTTCGAGGCGAGTTTGCGTGCCCGGGAGGGCTTGATGTTATGGATGCCAGGGTCACGTTCGGGTGAGTTCCTGGATTGTTTGTGTTCCTGTTGGAGGCGAATAAGTGTGCCCGGGGGGGCTTGGTACTGTTGATACCAGGTTCACGTTCGAGTGGTTCCCTGGATCATTTGTTAGGGTATATCACTATCTCAGAGCGTGCCTAAGGACCGTTCGCGACCCCGTACATGTGCAAGCAGCTTAGTCATTTCAGAGTTATCAAAATCAAATATCTATTCAACGGGTGAATTTAAAAAACAGGAATGTCCAAACAAACCAAGTTTAAATGCTCAAATCGAAACGAAACAACAGCAAAGCAAGGATGTCAAAGTGTAAGTTCCCACTACGAAGCAATCAATGATCATTCAGACATGCCTGGAGAACGTTCGCGATCTCGTACATGTGTAAATGATTTAATTGTGTTAGTGGAAGCTTGCGACTTGTTCATCGTTATTTTAATTAATTGATAACCAAACGATGTCCTGGTTCAGGGTTGCCCCTGGCTAATGTGGATGGTGGCCGTTCTGGCTCCACCGTTGAAGCTCGCCTCCTCACATATTGAAGGAGCATTCCGTTTCTGATATGTCCTTCCACCTCGTCCCTCAGGTGCCTACAATCATTAGTGTTATGACCATTTAATTCATGAAAAGCACAAAACTTATCTGATCTCCTTTCGTAAGAGGTTGGATCCCTTTGTATCGGTCTACGATAGGGAACTTGCTCTTTGGTATCCTGATAAATCCGCTCCAAACTCTCAGTCAGTTTGGTGTAAGTAGTGAAGCGCGGCTCCCTCCGTTGCCATTTTGACCTGTCATTATAATCCTCAGCCCTTCGTTTTCCTTTATCCTTCTCCGCGTCCTTTTCGAGAGGCTTTTTGTCTTTAAGCACGTAAACTTCTATTCCCTCTCCTTCTTCTCTTTCGGCATTAGCATCTTCTAATCGTAAAAACTTCTCTGCCTCGTGGTAGAATTCCTCTAGATCCACGGGTGGATCTTTAGTCAATGAATTTTTGAACTCTGTGCCATCAGCTACTCCGGACACAGCTGCCATCACCACCATAGATGGATCTGCCCGATCCACCGAAGCTGCTGCTGCATTGAATCGTGCTAGATAACTCCTCAAGGTCTCTCCGGCTTTCTGCTTTAGGGTTGCCAAAGTCATCACATTCTTGGGTCTCGTAATGTGAACCCTGAATTGCCTCATAAATCTCTCAATTAAACCCTTCCATATTCCGATGGATCCATTTTCCAATTGTCTGAACCACAATGCTGCAATATCCGTCAAATATAATGGAAAGCACCGGGCCATAACCTCCTCTGATGCCCCCAACACTTCCATATGCCTCATATACTTTGTTAGATGAACTGTGGGATCCGTTCTCCCGTCATACATGTCTAATGATGGTAGCTTGAAATCCGGCGGGTTCCTAGCTTGTCTGATTTCCGAAGTGAATGGACTCCTATTAACATCCTCCAAATCTTTGTTTACCAAACGGCCTCTCATAGCTCTTCTAACCATCTCTGCCAACTTGTCATCGTCTCCGAGATGCGATCTCCATTCATTACTTTCATCCTGCCCCCCGAGTCCATGAGGGAATTCCGGGATCTGCCCCCTTGATTGAGCGTTCACTCCTCTGCTGCTCCTTGCTTGGGTTGATGCGTTTCTATCTCTCTCAGGGATTGGATCAACATTCTCCATGTGTGTGCCCCCTACTCCAGGTGCTATGTCGGATGGTCCTGCTCCGTTCTGGACTCCGGTTACTCCTTGATTCTGTGCTCCAAGTTGTCCTATTTGTTGAAATAAACTCTGGATCAACTCCTCTTGCTTCTTCATCATTGTCTCCATCTCGTCCCTAGTGATGAAGATCGACGCTTGATTCTCCCCTGAGGAAGCCTCTTGACTTCCTTGATGTTCACTTCTCTCTGGCCTTTGTTTCTTACTTGTTTGTCTCGTCATGGTTCTCAGATCTGAATTCCTAAGTCTCTAAATTCAAATTCTTCCGAGTTCAATTCTCAGTGAAAGCACCAAAATGTTTGCCCCAAAAATGGGTCACAAACACCCAATAGTCGTGAAAGCACCCGTTTATCAACACAGATCAGCAATAACAAACACAGAACTCAGATCTAAGAGATAGTAAATGCATCAAATCACAGATAACGGTAAACAACACAGGATTTATAGTGGTTCGGCGTTCGTTCCTACGTCCACTTTGAAGGTTTTATCTTTATTGATTCACTTGATGATTTTCAATCGATTACAGCAGATTACTGCAAGTTGTAGCTTTGATACTTGATTACAATGATGTTGGAAAGACTTTAGAATTGAATCTGGCAGAGTCCGGGCTTGCTTTCTCTCTTCTGAATCTCCGACCCCATTTCTGAATGACCAGGGGTTCTATTTATAAGCGTAGGAGGCTGATATTTCTCCTAAAATCCGGGAAGACCGCTTCAGGCACATGAGGGGGCCTACTTGCCCGAAATCTGGAGGTCCGGGCCCACATCAGGATCGATTCGACCCTTGGTTCGAATCGATCAAGGAAATCTCCAATCGAGGTGAAATTTGGTGAGAACATTCTTCAACATGCATGTAAGCTTCTGTGAAAATTTCATAGTATTTGGATCAACGGTTTGGAAGATACGATCGATTCAAGATGGGGTTCTTCGGCGCGCTGCTTGCTTCGAATCGATCCTATGGGTTCGTTCGAATCCATATGGTTCGAATCCATATGGTTCGAACCCATAGGTTCGAATCGATCCTTTTGCATGTGGAGGCGGCGACGAGGTGCTTACTGTATGAATTGGATGGTTTCGAGTGTTGGATTCGAACGTATGCTTCGAATCGTTGCAGCCGGTGTTCATTCGAATCGATTAGAATAGGCTGGTGTGAATCGATTCGAAGCTGCCTCTGCTTGGGGATTCGAAGATGAGTTTTGGGATGGAGCCGGGGCTTCTTCGCTTGAATGGAATCGAGGAGACCCTTGGTTGATGGACTTGAGGGAAGGGATTCAAGGCTAAGTGGCCTGAATGGATTTGAAGGTAGGCCATTGTGGTGGATTCGAGGGAGATGGAGTCGAAGTCGATGGAGTCGAAGTTGATGGAGTCGAAGCTGATGGAGTAGAAGCTGATGGATGCGAGGCAGGCATTAGCTGATGGATTCGGACTAGGGTGTACGTGGGTGGATTCGAACTATTGCTAGGATGATGGGTTCGAAGGTGATGGTTTCGAACTAGTGAAGGGGTGATGGATTCGAACTGAGCAGAATCCATCTCTCTCAACTTGAATCCACCATAACTTGAGCATATGACCTCGGATTGACCTGAAATTTGAGATGCTGGCTTCTATGGCTTTTCTCATCATGCCTTGTCGATTCTGGCCCAATCCGGACTTGGACAAAATTCATCGACATCCATAGCAGAGCGAAGTACGACCAATTTCTGAGACGAACTGTCTTTTGTTTTTGACCGATCTTTTGGTATCACGGCTTTGTCCAAAAAGCGGGATAACAGTAAGAGAATAAGTTGGAGAAGAAGAAGAGAAGCTTACCAATGGGTTCTTCTTGAGTTTGGAGCTAGGAATTTGATTTGCAAGAGAAACTAGGGTTTTTGAGTTTTAATTTCCAATCTTTCCCACCATTAATGCTAAGAAGACTGAAATGAGAAGAGAATGAGGGTGAGTGGGGAAGAGTGGCTCAGATTTGAGCATTAGTTAACATAGGGCTGAGCCACCAAACCCAAAGTGAAAAGTAGCAAAAATAAACTTTCTCCAAACATATCGAAGCTTATACTCAAAAAGGTCGCAAACAGAATTTTAAACTCAATGGGAGTGGTCCCGAGTCCTAATTCGACCGTATGTAAAAAGTAGCTTTTTGGACAAAAATCCGACTAACGATAAAATATTTAAATAAAATATTTAAATATAAAATCGATAATATGCGGGTTGTTACATGTTTCGACCATTACCAGTTTTTGAGGTTCGACGAAGTCTCATCCGCAAAGCTACGCTTTTCACAAAAGCCATGCATCGATCAACAAATGATTAGCAGCACTCAGCGTGCCACACTACTAAATTGGGAGTATATCACTAATAACCATCAATTACATAACCTCTAAGCTCGTATATCTTAGAGAACGGTGTTAAGCGAAGAGAATAAATTCTCCGCCACCAACAGATATGTATTTGAAAGAAATCAGCTTTATATCTCAAAGTGTAATGTCAGACATATAGAGCCTATTCCTGGTTTGAACAAAACCGAAGGCACTTCCAAAGAAGCCCTCGCAATCCGGGCATCCACAATCCCGATCGGACTCCCCATCACTTATGGAGATCTCTATGCTGGAGCAACTCAGTGCAGAGTTATTCGATAGGTTATCCTATCATTCTCGAAGACACCCGGTCTTCACCACCATCTTCATATGCTTCCTATTTCGTCATATCACTATTCAGAATGGGTTATATGACACAAATGTCCTCTCCCGGCTAAACCGAATAGTGAGCGCTCAATTTAAAAACACATGGATATATCAATCACAAAGATTCACCATTAAGGTTCGATGTGGGTTTCAAATAAACAACTGGAATCCGACTCCCTGTCGCATCGAAATTCAATTGCAGTTTTACGGGCCAATGGGTTTTCACATTCACACAGGAACAAATCACAAATATAACAGTTCAGCACAAAGTAATTCACCTCACAAAGTATCACAATCACAAACAAGGGTATCAATCAGCTCAAGGCATTTCAATAACAATCAATCATCTAACAATGAGATGAATTAACAATGTGATTATCATCAATTAATCACATAATTGTTTTTCATTAATTGACTTTAATTAATGATGAACTATCCTTAATTTTAAATTTATTAATCCTTGATTATTAATTAATTAAACATTAATTATTAGTTAATTAAACCCTAAATTATTAATTAATTAAATCTTAATTGCCTTTGTTAATTAATTATTTCTCAATTAATTACCTTAATTAATTTATATTTAATTATAAATTAGTTAACTTAAATTAATAGTCAATTACCCTTTAATTAATTATTCTTTAACTATTAAGTAATTATAGTTCATCAATTATTTAATCATCATTAACAGTGTTAATTGATTTATTTTTAGGTTAACTTAAAAATGTAAAACATTTAATTATTTCCTTAATTACTTTGTCAAGTTTTATTTAAAATAACTTTTGAAAATGCAAATTTAAAACATTCTTAACTTAAATGATTTAAAATATTTTATTTTAAAACCTTAAATTACAAATTATAACTAACCAATAATTATCCATTTGAGAAGAATAAATTTAGAAATCATTTTGACTTAGATTTTAAAGTTTAAAGCTGGAAATGCTATCACCCTAGAGCTACTTTGAGTGATACCCGATAATCTTTCATACTTGCTTCGAGTTTTCCCAAAATCAACCCGATGCTTCAATTTTTTAAATTTTTGTTTAAGTTTTAAAAGTGACTCGATACACACTTGAAATTTCCTGGACTCAAAACTCGAGCCAGTACACCAACACCCCGATGATGTCTTCGAGTCGAACATCTCCCCTTCCATTCCAGGCTACTGATACATCCCTTGTGTCGTGCACATGCACAGCGGCACTAACGAACTTCGATTGACACCACCACCTTCCATACCTCGACAACAGTTCATATGGATTACATGAGCACCTAGAACTCGAAGATATTGACAAACTCGCAATCGAGCTTGCTAACCCAGACTGGCACCAAAAACGACCATTACAAAAACCCCTCGTTCTTCCACCTCTGGCCGCCAAAGGCCACGAAAATTTAACCAAAGCTTCGTCCCGATCCCACGCCACTATCCCCAACGGAGCGATTAACTCCAGTGGTCTTATGAAACCGCGGTGATCCTATTTTCTACTTTGACCAAATTGTGAGTTAAAACCCTAAATCCTTGCCATGCCAACGCCACAACGAAATAAAAAATTATCGAACATTTTTTTGACGAACTCTGACCTCCCAGCAAGCAATGACCTCGAACTCGAGAACCCAAGCTCCATCGCTTACCAGAATTTGGTGAAAAAGACAATGCCGTTCATCCTCGTATTTCACAAAGTATATGATATTAAAAAATTTGTTTTTTGTTTTGAAAATCATTGATTTCAAAAACGTTTCGTACTATATACTTGAAATCAAGAATTTTGATCATTAAATTTTCGACAAGATTTGGGTTTACCTATATTTTTAATATTTCCAGAGAAAACTTAAGTTAAAATTACTTAAATTTATTTTTAAATTATAAAGCATGATCAAACAAACAAATTCTATTTAAATTTCAAAGCCTAAAGATGATTCGAGATAAAGCTTTTGAATTTTAAGATAGGTTTTGGAATGTGTAACAGAGGCTTTGCCTTTTTTCTCATGTGCACAGACATGCACAACAATATTCAATAATACATACATACAAATTGAGATGCATGCAAATAGTTTTCAATCTTACTTAAGCAAGAGTTCAGAAAACATATCACAATCCAAGGTTTTATAGAATTTACTCACCTTGAATTTGAGAACAGAGAATCTGTCTGGGTTTAATGGCTAGAAATTGAGTTGATTACTGTGTTTTTTTCTTTGATTACTGTTGATGTTAATTTTCATAGCTCCTGATGGATTAACTTGCTTGATTACATAGCTAAATCCTCTTTAATTGTTGAAGTTTGAATCCTGCCTTGCTCTTGATTTTGCTTGATTTTTGGATATAGATGATCTTTGCTTAGTTGAATTTGCGATATAGCTTGCTTAGCTTTTGATTTTTGTTTTGATTGCCTTTTCTTTTTTTCCTGGTTTGAAATATTTTTGTGGTCTGGATGATTTGTTTTCTGGTTTTTTTAGAAAGTTTACAGTTTTAATTTTTTCTCTAAAACTTTGAAGGAATTAAATGAAATGAGAAAGAGGGAGGTTGAGATGTTATAATGTTTTTTTTTCTGCTATAAATTTTCTCAAAACAAAAAAATCAAAATGACATTTGTCGAAAATGATTACATTGTTAAAAACACTTATCATATGAATAACACTTGTATTACCTCTTGTTACGTGCTTAAAACTTGTATTTATCTATGAGTTAAATACTTTAAAATAAAACTTATATTATATTTTCCTTATTAATAAATAAATTCCTATTTATTTTTATAAACAATTTTAAAAGAAGAAATGTTTTAACAAATTTTTACATTAAATAAATTACATATTTATGATTTCAAATGCAACTTATTTTTCTAAGACATTTATTTAAATTTTAAATTCAAATTCAAATTCAAATTCAAATTCAAATTTGAATTTGAATTATAATCCATTTATATGTGTGTATATACTCATATAATTTAAATTCAAATAGTTTTTTAAAATATCTATATCTTTGAATTCTTAAATTCAAATGAAATTTTACAATCTTATACATATGTATAATCCAATACATATTTTATTTATTTTGAAAAATTCAAATTAATTCCACAATTTATTCCAAAATTCACATTAATTATTAAATTTAAATTGTTTTAATTTTGGGAATGTTACAGACCCCCCCTTAAGAAAATTTCGTCCTCAAAATTTGAAAGAGAGAGAAAGACAAACAAAAAATATACAAATAAAAAAAGATAGAAAATAGCTTGCCAGATTCAGCTGGAATATCCACTCTACAACTGGGATGACTTTTGAATGCTATCCTCTGTTTCCCAAGTATAGTCCTTTGGATCACCACTCCATTATACTTTGACTAGTTTCACAACTTTATTCCTCAATTGCTTTTCATCACAACCAATGATCTTCATTTGTTCTCTTTTTACTGCCAGATTTGGTGTGATCTCCAAATCCTGCTGAGCAGCTTCTTCAATAACAGTCTGGATCGTGCACATATTTCCATAGGTTAGAAATGTGAAATACTCATGCACGCCTGATAACCTGCTGGGCAGCGGCACTCGGTAACCTAAAAGACCGATCCTTTCCAATATGGAAAAGGAGCAATATACGTGGTGCCAGCTTTCTAGCTTTCCCAAATCTCAACACACCCTGCATTGGAGATAGTTCTCAGGGAGGAATGTAACATTCCCAGATTTTAGCCAAGTTTAATTTGATAATTAATTTAATTTTTGAAATTAAATTGTGAATTAAATTAAATTTTTCCAAAATAAATTAAAACATTAATTGTTTATATATATATTAGTTTTTTTTGAAATTTTAATTTGGAAACACAAAAAAATAAATATATTGGAAGTAAATTGGATTTTAAATTTTATTTTTATGTTAATAAGAATTTGTTTCTACTTTATTTAATATGCACTTTGATTTGAGAATGATATTTTGAATTTGATATAGTAAATTTTTCCAAAAGCTAATTTAGAATAAAATTTTAATATATTTATTAATGTGCAATTAAACTTTAAAAAAAAATTCTTGGAAGATTTATGTAAGTGATTTATAAAGAAAATGTATTTATTTAAATAGGAAGTATAATACTAAGTTATATTCAACATATTATTTGTTGTGTTTAAATTATAAGACATGAGTTATAAAAGTATAAGTGTAAAATAGGAGATAATAAATACATAATACGTATATAAATATGGTTTAAAATTTACATGTAATTAATAAATTATTAAGCAAGGGTTTCAACATAAAAAATACACGTATGAACATTTGTAAAGAGTAGATGGTAGGAATAAACAAGTGTAGGGGTTAATGAACAAGTGGCACAATTTTTTTTTCAAAATAAATTAAATTTTATATATTGAAGAGTAAACACTAAATTAATTCCTCTTCTCATATCTTCAACATCAAAACTGATATCAGAAAAAAAGAAAGAAACAAAATCATCTATATCAAAACAAAAACAAAGTTCAAAACCTGGAAAGGTTAAGCTATTAAAGTTCAAAAGCAAGATCTCCCCAGAGATCAAACAAATACAAATATGAAACAAAATTACAGATCAAAACCTAAAGCAAATCAGGTTGCCAATGCAAATCAAAAGTATGGAAATTAAGCCAGGCTTCAAAGTAAAACAAGAACAAGCTTCACGATTCAAGAAATTAAGCCTGTAATCAAGCAAGATTCAACTAAACTCAGCTTTAATATATCAGATTCTAGATACAAATTCAAAACATTCCAGTTCAAAATAGATTCAGGCCTCTTTTCTTCATACAGGTGAGCAAACTTTCCTTAAATCTATTATGTTTTCTGATGAACGCCTGAATTGACTTTCTTCTCTGATATATGTTATGCTGGAATGTAAATCTATATATATATATATATATATATATATATATATATATATATATATATATATATGTTTATGCATGTTTGAAAATAGGCAAAATTTTCCCCCGTGCATGCATTTCAGGTTTTAAAACCTGTTGGAAAATCTAAATTTCCCCAACCCAAATACTTTTAGGTTTGATTGTTGAATGAGAATTGATTACATAAGTGCAACATCATGTTTAAAAATAAATTCAACATTGTTTATTGTGTATTTATTTATCAAATGTTGAATCATAGCAAAAAAAAATCAAAATATGTTCAAAATCAAAGGTCGGGAATTTTCTTTTTTATTTTAGAAACAGATTTGAACTTTGAAATGATTTTTAAAAGCAATTTAATGATTTTTAAATATAAGGATGCTGAGATGTCTCGAGTTGATCAATATCTATATTCTTGTCCAATTCTGATCATCGGCGAAATGATGATCGTCGTGCTCGAGTGTAAAGGTGGCTCCGATGTTGATGGTCCAAGGAAAAATGGTGAAGGGATATTAAGATGACCGTGGCAACTGGTTGTCGACGAAATAGGGTTTAAAATAAGTTTTCTGTCAAGCATGTTCTCAGGTGAACTGCATCATCATCGTCGAATCGAACAAGGCTGGTGTAGGTGGAATCGATGCTGGAGTTTATGGCAAGGATCTGGCTAAGGTGCACGGCTTTTGATAGTCAGTGGTGGCGTTGGTGGGGGGTTGTCGATCGGGATATTTCTTGATAGTTTCTAAAATTTGTTCGAATTCGATTTATGGTCGATTTTGTAAATCTGGGTGCTCGAATTGATTGGGGCAATCATCGATGATGTGTGGGTGGTAGAGAAGTTAGTCGGAGGGCCGGCAATTAGCCGTGCACGTGCATATGCACATTTTCACATCGTTGAGTTTTGTGGATTGGCGAAGATGAAGTGTTCTCAGGAAGTAACTCCAGTAACTTCGGTATTGGCTCGAGTGTGTTATAATGTTGGAAGCGCGAGAGCGTTTTGAACAGGATTTAAAGATTTTAATCAAAACAATTTTTTTGAAAAAAATATAAGGTGGCTCTAGAAAATTATGTAGTGGACTCGAAGCTGTGCTCGGGTAAATCGAGAAATGGCTCGGGTCATTTATGTTGCAGCAGGATTTTTAAATTATTGAGTAAATATTTAACAATATTTAAGCAATATAAATGTTTAACAAGTTTTAACAATCATAGGTAGGGTGAACAAAGTAAAAAAAAAGTAATGGTAAATGTAATCAAGTTTAAAAATTTATTAATTTTGTTTAAAAAGCTAAAATAAAAATTATGTTTTCAAATGCTTTCAAATGATTAGTTTTTAAAAGTAATATATTACGTAATTTATTTTTAAATATTTTCAAATGGATTTTTATAATTAATTACTTAAGACAGGTGGTTAATAAATCAATAGAATTAAAGGTTAAATTGTTTTTAATCACGGTGATTTTTTGATTAATTAAGAGTAAGTCAAGATAAAATGTTTATTTAATTAACCTTAATCTCTTGGATAAATTTATGGTTAATAATGATTAATATAAGGTTTATTAATTAAAGATTTTAATGATTTATCCTTAAATTAGTTAAGTATATAAGTAATATAAGGATGATTAAAAATTTAAATAAAAAAGAATAATAAGGTTAATTAATTTATAATTAAGGATTAATTAATGATTTATTAATAAACTTGATTAAGATTTAATTAGCTAATAATTAAGAATAAATAAATTATTAATTAAGGACTAATCAATTTAAGGATAATTAACTAAGTGTTTATTAATTAATGTAATTAATTGAATGATAATTAATTAAGGGCTAATTAATTAATGTAATTATTAAGGATAATTAAGTACAAAATAGTTAAATTATTAAGGGTTAATTATTTAATGATTAGAGATTTATTCATTTATTAATTAAGGTTGATTTATTAATAATTCAAAGTTAATTAAGTATTAAAGGTTAATTAATTAAAATGTTTTATAATTGATTAATTTGCCTGGATTAGTGATTAATCTGGTTTCAATTAATCAAAGGATCAATTAACCTTACTTATGGATGTTTGAATTATATTGAATGCTCGAAATTGTTTGATATCTCTGTCGTATGATGCTTTGTGATATGAATTGTTTTAATTCAAGCTGTGATGAATGTAATTTATTTTATCTATGATAAATGTGTATTATTAATCCGTGAATCAATGTATGAGAGATAAGAGTTGTAGGAATATACTGCTTATCGATATTGATATGCTTGAATCTGTAATGATTGATGATGTTGCACTATTGTGTTAAACCCCTGGACTACACTATACACACACAAGTATGGATTGCATGAGAAAATTTGTTTAGTCACAAATTTTTGAAATGATTTTAAAATTGAGTTTTCGATTCAAATAGTTTGGGAATGGATTTGGGTTAAATGTGAAATTTAAAAAAGGGAGTTTTAAAGATAAAAGTTATTTTGAATAACTTGATAAAGTTTTGAAATTTAAATGATTTGATTTGAATTTAAATTCAAAATTTGAAATTGAATTCTATGTTTGGAAATTATGATTTAAAATTTTTATACATGTTATAAATGTGTTTATATGAGTTTTAGACCATATTAAAAGTGTTGTTTTGGGAATTTGAATTTAACTCAAGGGCTTTAACTTGTACAAATATAATCGGATTTTTCCTAAATGAAAACTATTTGTTTTCAAATAATAATAGCTTTCATATAAGGAAAGAATTTTCCAATTTATGTTGAAAGGATTTCAAATTTGAAATGAAAATGGTTTTCCAAGTTATGAACGAATCTTTGAAAATGGTTTTGAAAGCAATGAATTAAATCATTGATTTAAAGATTGGATGAGTTAGTCCAATTTGATAAGGGAAATTGTTTCGAAACAGTATGAATGAATCTTTGTTAAATATTGGTATATTCTGTTTTCAAATTGAAAAGGGATCTTAAAGGTGTATCCTTTCTATAAAAGATTTGAAATGGAAATAGTTTTGAAATCAGTGAATGAATCTTTATGAAAGATGGGTAAACGTTGTGAAGTGAATCTTTTTGTTTAAAGATTTGGAAATGGTAATTTGTTTAAACCATTCGAAAAGAAAGGTTTTGGGTTTTAAGTTGTGACTTAACTGAGATCCCAACATCCATATGTTTTTAAATATTGCGCACATTATTCGGTTTAGCCGAGAGAGGACCTTGTGTCATATAACCCATTCCGAATAATGATACGACGTTATGGATAACATTTGTAGACCAGAGGTGAAGACCGGGTATTTTCGAGAGCAAAAGGATAACCCGTCGAATGACTCTCCACTTAGTAGCTCTGGTACAGACATATCCATATGTGATGGGGAGTTCGATCGAGATTGTGAATACTTGGATTGCAAGGGCTTCTTTGGAAGTGCCATCGGTTCTGTTCAAACCCGGAACAGACTTGTATGGATGTGTGTCTGACATTACACTTTGAGATGTAAAGCTGATTTCTATCAAATACATTTCTGTTTGGTGGCGTAGATTTATTCTCTTAGTTTAACATCCTTCTCTGCGACATACGAGCTCAGAGGTTATGTAGTTGATGGTTACTAGAGATACATTACCAATTTGGTAATGTGGCATACGAAGTGCTGCTGATCATTTGTTGATCGAAGCATGGCTTTTGTGAAAAGCATAACTTTATGAACGAGACTGCATCAAGACCTCACACCCCGTAAATGGTCGAAACAGGAAAGATGCGGCAGGTTGCAGGGGTCGCGCCCCTAGGGTATGTCCATTTCTTCTGGAAAAGGGCGGTATCATGGTACGGAGCCCAGATACTTAATTCACATGGACACTGTAAATTTATTACTGTGTGGTTGTTGCTTTGTGGTTAAGGATCCTCAGATAAAGGTTGCAAACGACCGGGGATGGCATATCTTTAGGTGTTACTCCCGGGAAGGAGGTAAACCGGCCTTGTGTTGGCAGAGATCCGGGTAGGTTCTCGAGGCGTCCCTCCAGAGGCATACCCATGTGGCAATGGGAAGTTCCTTGACCTGACCATTTATTGGAAAACCAATTACCAATACACGCCTTGTACGGTTTTGGTTGTATATCCTGCCATTAACTTATGGTGGTCACCACTGTTTAGATGGTACCTATAGTTGGCATAGTTGGAAATGTCTATGTTGGCTAAGATTAATATTATACTTGCAAATGTTTCCGGACTATGCACTAATAATAATATCAAAAGTGATTTTCGCGTATTAAGAATTTTTGACTGTCATAAGGAGAAATCTCCTCCAAGTTTGCGCTTGCATTGTGTGTGTGGCGGGAGGCCTTATGGCAGTTTCATTTTCCAAAAAGCATTGCGAATTTCTTTAAAATCTTTTATTTTTCTTTTGATAAAGATAAACTGTTTTCGTTTGCTCACACATTCCAATGACTGACCAGGAGTTTATTGTTCCCTTCCTAAACTCAGGGTGCCCATAATTTTTCCACATGGGTAGTCTAGAGTTGGGTTTTTTAGATAGTCAAATAGTAGGTGTAGATTCGATAGCATTCAATCCGGATATTGGCAATCGCATTTGGATCGAGTTGCTTCACTTCATGCATCGATGATGGTGGTTCGAGATTTTGGTTCAAGCTATCTTTGGTGTTGGATTCTCTTGAAGACGTTGCTCATGTTAATATATTTCCACTGTGGTGTTCCGTTGTATATATATTCTCCGATGTTGTTGGATATGTTGTATAATGATATATCTGGCATTATATCTATATAGTATATCAACGTACAACCTTTGTTTCCGCTGCGTTGTTTTCATCTAATGTTGTTGCAAGCTCCAGCGATACAGATACATGTCGTTTGTCGGGCATCGAGTTCGGGTCATCACAATTGGTACCAGAACTGAAGGTTGACATTTTAGCTCAGGAGTATAACACATTAGGTAGATCATTAGAGACAGGGTGAAGTGTACCCTAGAATGAGTACAACCCGTGAAACAAAAAACCCAAATTACTCAGTCTATTTTCTTTAACTATTGTTATTCCCTAAGATATCTCGTCCGAATACCTAAATCAGTTTTCTTACTACTTACAGATCGTAAGAATGAGTTGGAGAAGAGGACAAGGTAGGGGATAGGGAAGAACCACTTCAACTGGTAAAGTCACTGCAACAACCGATGTTTCCACTCAACCTCAGCCGAATCTGGCTGATCTATATAAAAGTTTTTCTAAACTTGGTGGAAAGCCATTCACAAGCAAGGAAACCGTTATCGAAGCACAAGCCTAGATTCGATCAAGCGAAAGGATTTTCAAAGGACTAAAATTGGAAGATGATCAGATGCGATTGATAACTTCCTGGCAACTCCAGGAAGAGGCTTTAGATTGGTGGGAGACAGTTACATTGGATGAGCCGGCAGATGAGTTCACTTGGAGTCGTTTCAAGGAAGTGTTCGAGCAGCGATAAATGCCGTCTGTTGGTATTTCCATAATGTACCAGGAGTTCATGGATTTGAAGCAGGGAAGTTTATCGTTTGAGGAATACTTGAACAAATTCAACGAATTATCTCAATTTTGTCCGGAGTTGGCGAATTCACCTTTGAGAAAGAATGAAAAGTTTATTCAAGGAATGAACAAGAAATTTCATGAGAGGATGACTACTCATGTAAAAGAATCTTTTTCTGAACTGATCGATATGGGTTATAGATATGCTACTCTGGATAAGCAGGAAGTACCAGAGGAGAAAGGGAATACAAGAAATTCAAATTAGAGGAAAAGGAAGCTCGGCGGAAAGAAGCCGTAGAGAGGTAAAGGAAAGAAGAATACACAGAATAACAAGGTGAAAGATGTTTCTTGTTTCAATTGCTTGGAGAAAGGCCATTACCCGAACAATTGCGAGAACCTCTGGAAGGAAGGAAAGAGAGAGCCATTTATGAAGCCAGAACATGAATCTAGGTCATGCTATTACTACCACAAGCCAGGACATAGGATCAAGGATTGCCTAGCACTGAAGCAAGCTCAAGTAGCGAAGGCGTGTGCAATCAAAGATGATCCTTCAACCTCAAAGGATGATAAAGGAAAAGGAATTTTAGAAGGTAACCTTCTCGTTTACCATAAATATTTTTCGAGTTTTGTTCGACATAGGAACTACACATAGTTTTATTCCTCAACAAATCGTAAATGAGTTAAATCTTGAATCTGAGATAGTAAACGAACCTATTTTTGTCTATTTCATTAGGTTTTGATATATTCTACGAATGGTTAGTTATCCCTTCAGGCTAACCAGTGCACCTGCTTATTCGTAGATCCGGATAACCCGAGAACTTCGTGAAAAATTGGATAGAATTGTTCTCATATCTATTGTTGATATTCTCATTTGGTAAGCCAAATGCAGAATAGATATTCGGTTTGATCTGAAAAGATATTTCTCTATCTTTCATCTATTCTTGGTTGTCTCCCTGGAAAATTTTGGGGACGAAATTTTCTCAAGGGGAATCTGTAACATTCTCGGATTTTACCAAATTTGACGACCCGATTTTCAGCGTTCGAATATCGACATCCGTACATTGCTTGTACTTGAATGCCGCAGATTCAAACGTCGAAATCCGATTCGTGCCCGAGCTTATAACACATTAAGTACAATAACACAATGGAAGAAAATGAACAATACCATTGATATACAATAGTGAATTACAACAATGATACAGTCGAATATCAAATACAATCAGAGATACAAGATATAGCGGAAAATAACACAAGTAGATGGTCCAGACTTTGCATCATAGACAGAGGTAAGATAATTCCAATAGAATTCCAAGTGAGAAAGCGAGAATTCAATATTAAGCGACTCCATTGCCAAAGCTCCAAAGCTAGCCCGAACCACCATCATCATAGACAAGCCGACGTTGACTTCCTCCATCTATCCTGACCACCTAAACCCTGAAACAAACCCCGAAAGAGAAAACGAGAAATTAGGCTACCCATTGGAATTCATTGATCAACATAAACCACACATATCACCATCCATGACCACCTGAGACCAAGGCCTTGCGACCATAGCTTCGTCGACCATCTATTCACCTTTCCATCCACATGCGAACGAACTTTAAAACTCACGACAGAGAAATCGTTCGAGAACTCTAACAAACCCCATAGGCAAAGGAAACCCTAATTCATCCTTCTTCGTCCACCATGAGTAATTTTAGGTTTCCCACTATTTTTCTTTCGATCGACGATCGACCAACAATCATATATTCCAAGCCCGATGCTACGGAATCATGAGATCGCCTGAATTTGACTAATTTGCACATTCCGATCATCTCACAATTTCCTACGATTTATACTGCTAAAAATATTGATTCAGATCTTAAAATTCATGGCTTATCAAGATAAACAGAATCAAGTAATCAAAACTTTAATTTTACTCAATCAAATTTTGAAAAAACATTGATCTTTACTGTGTTTCAAAATTCCTCAGTAAATCCATTTATTTCTAATACTTAAAAATAGTTTTAAAATTTAAATCTTGATGTTTTGGTCATACTTTGTTCAAACATCAAACTCTAATGGGGATTGAGGAGTGAGATTCTTGAGTTTTGAAATTTAGTTATATCTGCAAACTCTAAGTAGAGGCGTGTACAGACATGCACACACAAACTACATATATACACGATATACATGCATTTTCACAAAATCACACAAGCAAATATACATCATAACTTCTAATATAAATCCAACACTTAGAAATATAACATGGTCAAGGAGATTTGCTCAATTAGCAGTTTGAAAAACAGAGAACATGTTTTGATCCGAAACCTGGAATTTGATCTTTTAATTCCATTTGAATCTGAGGCTTTACATTTTTCCTTTTTTTTAAACTCAAAACTTGATTGATCTCAGGTTACAATTTGGATCTACATGCTTGTTGTTTTGAATTTAAACTGAAATTTGACTAGAGATGCTTCTGGCTTTAAGATTTGGGTTTGATTTGTCTCAGGCTCTAGATTTTGAATGAACTACTTTACCTTCCAATCTGTTTTGATGTTGCATTTGTTTAAAATAGAAACTTGTTTAAAACTAGAATTGAATCTGCCACTTTATTTGTACTTGCTGACTTAAGCTTTGATTTTCGAGTTTCGGATTTGAATTTTTTTTTAGGGTTTTGATTTTTTTTCATTTTGTTGTTTTGTTTTCAGATATGAAAATGAAGATGAAAGAATAAGTTGAGAAAAGAGTATGAAAAGTTTTTGAAAACTAGCCTAGTTTTCTTCTTTTGAAAACATGTTGTTTATATTTTTAAATTTTAAGAGAAAATAAATTTGCCACTTGTTTCATCCATGTTAACACTTGTTATCTTCATAATCTTTTGTCTTTACACTTGTTACAATATTTAATTTTATGTTCAAATCCTTTTCTATAATTTATTTTACAAATTGCGTTTAAACCCCTAACCTTTAATTAGTTTATAAATTTTGTTTTAAATGTTTATGTTTTTCATCTTCTTATATACTTACATTTGCATAAATTAAATTTATTTCATGTGTATTTTATGTTAAAACTCTTGTCTAGCTTTATATTCACATATACATTATATTTCAGATCTTATACTTATAAAAGATATTCTCATTTTATACAAAAGAAAAGTAATTTGTATCTTTTATTAAATCTCATTTTATATTTTGTACTTTTACAACTTTTAAAGAAAAAGATTTAAGCTTGATTATATTAATTTTATCACTTTTTAAATAACCTTAAGAAAATTGATTTGAAATCAAATTATACTTTCAACACTTGAAAATAATAATAATATTTAAATATAACTTTATACTTCATATCTTCTTATTTAAATAAATACATTTTCCTTCATTAACATTTTTATACAACTTTTTTAAAAATGATTTAAAATGTAATTATACACATTACAAATCATATACATGCACATTTATTAGTTCTTTAAAATATAAAGATTTTTAACTTCAATTTATAAAATATTTGCTTTTAAATTCCAAATCAATATATATATGTGTGTGTGTGTGTGTGTGTGCGTATGTATTTATATATACATTATAATATTAGAAAGAATTTTTTTATTACTTTTAAAATATGGACTTTTCAATTCCAATTTATTTTTTCCAAATATATTTATTTTGAATTTAGAAAATACCAAATTAATTCACAATTTGATTCCAAAAAATTAAATTAATTATCAGACTAAACTTGGCTAAAATCTAGGAATGTTACAGGAAGTCCTCCATCTCTTAGTATGTTTCATCATTCGAGGCCTTATCTAAGTATTGTCTTGAATACATTAACACCTCTTATAAGAAGAATCTGAAGTTTTTCTCCAGTCTAAGAAGTATTTGAAGAAGTCTTTGATGCTCCAGCTCAAGCTTTCTTTCGAGGAGCTGGTGGACTTGGCGCTGCATCTCGAACCTGTCGAGAAGGAGTGCGAGAGTGGTGATGAGGTTGTGGTTTGCAAGAACCCCAATAAGAAGAAGTTCCAATTTCATAAGCGGAAGTTTTTCCCCTCCAAGAAGAAGAAGCCCATTGGATCTATTCCTAATTATAAGCCAAATGGAGCACCTCCTAATCAGAAGGGTTGTTTCAATTGTGGTTCTCATGACCATATGATTCGAGATTTTCCTAAGCCTCTCTTCTACTGCTATTGCAAGAAGAAAGGCCATCGTATTTCTACTTATCCCGTTACTTAGAATTATTATAAATCTAGCAAGTGAATGTAGTGGATGCTTCTCGAGGTTCTTCTCGGCGCAGAGGTACTTCTCCTTCTATTCTTGATGGTTCATTGTTGTTTCGTAATCATTCTATTCGAATCATCTTTGATACGGTTACGTCGCATTCATTCATATTGAAGAAGCTCGTTGATGATTTGTCTTTGGATGTTTCTTGTATTGGTTACTTCATTGAGGATTGCGAATCCTATCGGTGGATCGCAACCCTTAGCATGCTTTATGATGATATTGAGATTGCTTTATGTGGATTTTCTTTTCTTGCGAATCTGCACGTTATTTCTTATTTTGGATTTGATACGATTTTGGGTATGGACTGGCTAGTGTGACATGATGCCAGGATTATTTATGCTTAGAGAATTTTATACTTTCGACATCCTGATTCGTCCACTCAGCTATAACTTGTTCTACGGAATGTGGATAACTCCGAAGTGGATTTATATTCTCTAGACTCATGAGATGATGATTATATATCTGGTATTCCTATTGTTTGTGACCTCTTTGATGTATTTGAGCCTTTTTCGGGTTTGCCACCAAAGTGGGTGATGGAGTTCCACATTACCTTATTCTAGTCATGCAACCAGTTAGTCGTCCTCCCACAAGGATGTCTATGCAAGAAAATGAGGAACTTAAGAAGCAGCTTTTAGAGCTTGAGTCCACGGAGTTGATTTAGTCTTCATTTTCACCATGAGGTGCAACGGTTATCTTCATGAAGAATTATGATTGAACTCTTAGGCTTTGCATCGAATATCGCAAGCTTAACGAGTTGCCATCATAAATAGGTGTCCATTGCCTAGGATCGACGATATGTTCGATCAATTAAGTGGCACTAATGTCTTCTCTTAACTCGACCTTGCCACTGGTTTTCATCAGCTCCGAGTCGCGGAAGACATCAAACTTCTCACAGCTTTCCACACTCGATATGGATCTTACGAGTAGCTCATTATGTCGTTCGGTTTGACGAACGCTGCTGCTTTCTTTGTTGATCTTATGAATCAAATATTCCGGCAATATCTCGATAAGTTCATCCTTGTGTTCATCGACGACGTCCTTGTTTATACGAAGTCTGAAGCCGAGCATGCTAATCTTTTGAGAATTGTCTTGTCTACTCTTTGTCACCATCAGCTTAATGCCAAATTTTCCAAGTGCCATTTATAGGAGAATAAGGTAATATTCTTAGGCCACGTTGTTTCTTTCGAAGGGATTTCGGCCGATCCTTCAAAGATCAAATCCATCCAGAATTGGAAGAGGCTTGAGAATGTTCATGAGATTCATAGCGTACTCGAATTGGCGGGTTATTACCGCCGATTCATTAAGGATTTATCTCATATCATGCTTTCTCTCGTCAGCCTTACTTGGAAAGGCGTTCGATTTATTTGGTCCGACAAGTGTGAAGCTTCTTTTCAGCAGTTGAAGAATCTTCTCGCTAATGCTCCTATTCTAGTGGTTTTTGAAGGGAACCAAGATCTTGTTGTCCACACTGATGCTATTTGGTGTGGCCTCAGTGCCATGCTTATGCAGAAAGATCAGGTAGTTGCTTATGCTTCTAGGCAACTACGACCAAATGATGTACGCTATGCCACTCATGACCTCGAGTTAGCCGCTATCGTCTTCGCCTTGAAGATTTGGCGACATTATCTATTAGGCGAGCCCTTCATTCTATACATCGATCATAAGTCCTTGAAATATTTATTCACATAGGAGGACCTCAATATGTGGCAACAGTGTTGGCTCGAGTTCCTTGCCTCCTGTAACTTCGATATCCAATATACCCCTGGTAAGGGAAATCGTGTTGTTGATGCACTTAGTCGCAAACATTCGACAGTAGTTTTTATGATGCAAGCTGAGTGGGATGTTCTTGAGACCTTATCTATTTTTGTTATTCGTGATCGAGCTCCATCTTCTGATTCGCCTATTCTATTATTCAGTTTGGAAGCTCGACCCAGCATATTGGATCGTATTGCCGATGTCAGTGGCGTTATCCCGATCTTGTGCATGTTATCAAAATTTGTGAGTCTGAATCCCATGATGAGGAGTTGATGGATTTCATCATTGATTCTTATAGGGTGTCTTTGCAAGAAGAACCTCCTTGTTGTGCCTTCTGATTTTGCACATAGGCATGACATTATTGATGACTGTCATCATTCTAAATGTACTATTCATCCTGGCAATAGTAAGATGTACGTCGATATGCATCACCTTTATTATTGGGAAGGCATTAAGCGCGGTGGGGCGAGTTATGTGAGTAATTGCACGGCTTGTCAACGTATCAAAGCCGAACATCAGCGCTCTTCTGGTCTCCTTCAGCCTCCAGAGATTCCATTGTGGAAATGGGATAAGATTTCGATGGATTTCATTGATGATCTACCTCGTTTGAGATCGGGCCATGCTAGCATTCAGTATTGTTGATCGCCTTACCAAATCAGCTCATTTCATTCCTATTAAGTCTAATATGAGTGCTTCTCTTTTGGCTAAGTTATATGTCAAGGAAATCACGAGACTTCACTAAATTCCTATTTCGATTGTTTGTGACCGTGACCCGCTATTCACGTGTCATTTCTGGCAGAGTCTTCAGCAAGCTTGGGGAACAAAGCATAATTTCAGCATAGCATGTCATCCGCAGTCTGATGTACAGACTGAACGGGTGCATCGTATTCTCAAGGATCTTCTCCATGCTTGCATTCCAGATTTCGGTAGTAGTTGGGAGGATCACCTACCTTTTGTGGAATTCCCCTACAGTAATAGTTTTCAGTACAGTATCGGTATGGCTCGTTTTGAAGCCTTATATGGAAGGCCATGTCGTTACCTTCCTATTGGTTGGAATCTTGTGAGAAGCTTATTCTTGGCCCAGACTCTGTTTGTGATTCTTTTGAGAAGATTGAACTTATTCATCAGAGAATGGAAGAGGCATAGAGCTTCCATAAATCCTACACGGATAATAACAGTAGGAAGCCTCTCGAGTTCTCAGTTGGTGATCTTGTCTTTATTCGCATTTCACCTCTGAAAGTGGTTATGCTCTTTAGCACGACTGGGAAACTGGCTCCTCGCTTTATAGGACCATTTCCTATTACTGAACGCATATATCCCATGGCTTATAGATTTTCACTTCCAGCTCATCTATCTGGCGTTCATGAATTGTTTCACGTCTCTTAGCTTTGAAAGTGTCTTCAAGAGTCAGATTTTGTTATCGATTCTCCTGATTTGCAAGAGCTTGAGTTCTCACCAGACATATCTGTTATGCAGCAGCCAATTTGCGTACTTGCTTCAGATGTTAAACGCCTTCGAAACAAGGAGACGCCGCTCGTTAAATTCAGTGGTCTGCTAATCCCAATGACTACACTTGGGAAACTAGAGAGTTAATCGAGCGATCTTATCCCGGTTTTTCTATCTTCACAAAGCGATGGTGAGAATGTCTCTTTATCTCAAGCTTATTCTTTTTTCATTTTTAGTGACGAAATTAAATAGTTGAATACAAATTCTTCTCTAGGAATTGCAGTGATGCAATTTTGCTAAATAGGGAGTCGGTAACAACCCTAGTTTGGAGATTAACTGTCAATATTGAATTATAATGAAAATTATAGTTTAATATTGTGATTTAAATTAAAATTAGAGGTTTTAATTTGTTTATTTGGAATAAACAATGAATTTTGGAAATAAAACGTGAGAATGCTTGAAAACTTTATTAATTTTGTTTGGGTTAATAATAAATGGAAAATAGCTTTTGTTTAGAGAAAATGCAATAATTGTATTAATTATGGCCAGTTACTTCTTCTAATAATTTTTAAAAGAAGTATGTGATTTTTAAAGGTTGTTTAATCAAATAAAAAGGTGAATATTTGTTTAAAAATGAGTTTTAATTATATATTTAAGCTTAGAATGGTTTGATATATTTTTCTAAGCAAAAAATAATTTTTGTGGAATTTTAGAAGTTAAAAATAAGGTTTTGTGCATTTATTTGTGAAAATTTTGTATTTTTATAAAATAAAATAATTTAATAATATAAATGTTTTAAAATATAAATTTATCTTTTTATATGGTAGAAAACATTTTATTTTATAAGTATAGAAGTTTACATATTTTTCTTATGTTAAAATATAAAGAAAAGTGCATTTTTCTTTGCGTATATGTTATATTTGAAGCATTTTTAGTTTATAAGTGAATTACTTAACCAAGGCCCTTTTATTTTCTTTTAATTGTTGGGTCTAGGCCCATATAGGACTTAATTAGTTAAGAAGTGAGAAAACAGAAATCACCAGTACGTTCATTTCTCAACTTCATCTTCTTCGTCAGCCAAATAACAATATACAGTAAAACTCTTTCTCAAAATTAAAAACCATGCCACTTTCTTCAAATTTATTCAGCAACATAAAGTCATTTTCACTCTAGAGAACAAATCAAAAGTAATAAAACTCCAAATACATTAATTTCGTCAAAAACCTCTGATTTGTGAATCAGGTTTCTAATTTACTACATGTTTTTCTTTGCATGCATTGTAATTGTTTCTTGTCGGTTCTTAGACGCTTCAATCTAGCAAAAAGCTTCCAACTTGCAACACAAATCCAAGTCTTTCCATCGCAACAACAAGGCGAGTTAAAATACTCACATAATCTGGCTAAGTCAAGGTCAAAAAATTGCAAAAGCAATCAAAAATTTAATTTTTGTTGGTTAATTTGTTTGAAATCTGTTTCATATTGCCACTTTGAATGCCTATAACTTTTGATTACAGCAACATAATGCTGCTGGATTTTCTTCTATTGATATCTCATCTAATATAGTATATATCTGCAAAATTTCATAGCAAAACACTTTTGATGGATACCTGAAAACCTTGTTGCAAAATCAATGCACAGCTTGGAAATTACCTGTACGTTTTGTTTTCCGAGTTGCTACAAATATGGTCTGAATCCATATTTGAGATACCATAGCTCTTTCATTCCTTGCTGAAATTGCATGATTCTTTTCTCATTGAAAGATAAAGTTTTTTAATACAAGCATACAAAATTTCAGGTTATTTCGACCTATATAGCTTATAGAAATATGCTGTTGAATTTTAGTCCGGAGCATGTTTTACCCAGAGTATTACAATGAAAATACCAGAATAATTGACTCTCAACCATAAAGTGTTGATTACTTTTCAAACTCTCCCGTTGATTCACTGCCTGGCTTCAACTTTGAGACATCATAACTTTTTCATAATTTACTAAAATTACATGATTCTTTTTTGTTTGAAAGCTAAAGATTTCTATTATAGGCATAGAAATTTTTAGCTCAGGACGAGGTAATTTGATCCTATGTTTCATGCTTGGAAGTTGAAACCAAGATGGTTTTCAGGCTTATGCATTTTTGGTTTTTGAACTGTTGCAAACATGGCTTGAGTCCATGTTTGAGACGGTGTAACTTTTATATTTCTAGTCGGAATTCATTGATTCTTTTTTACGTGAAAGATGAAGTTTTCTACTATGGGCATAACATATTTCAATTCAATGTAAGGTAATCTGGCCCTCTATTTTACGCTTGTAAGTTGGATCCAAGATGGTTTTCAGGCCTAGGCATATTTTGTTTTTAAACGCTTGCAAACCTGGCCTAAGTCCATGTTTGAGATAGCGTAACTTTTTCATTTCTCGTCGAAATTCATTGTTTCTTTTTTAGTTTGAAAGATGAAGTTTTTTAATTTATGTAGCCAAATTTTCAATTCAACCAAAGGTCGTTTGGCTACCTATTTATGTTTGAAAGTTGAATCCAGAGAAGATTTCAGACCTGGGTATTATTTTGCCCAAGCGTTTTTATGTTCTTTTTTCGTCCGACTTTTGACTTTTACTTCTTTTTTTTGGTGATATTTCCAAATTTTTTCGAGGGCTATGATGCCTATTAATAGCATAGTCAAGTTTTGATTAATTTGAAATTCTAATTCGAATTGAATTTGAATGACAGTTTTGAGTGATTTCTTTGATTTTGAGCGCAAATTTTTCCAATAATTTTGAAATAATATTTAAAATAAGTTGGCATTTAGAATAATTATTATGTAATATTTTTATATTATTTTAAGCTATAAAATCTACCTATTCTCTATAATAAGGGATTTTTCAAATATCGTCTTCAAAATTGATTTTAGAAAATGGTTTTAAAAGCTTGTTTTCTCAAGTAAATTATTTTATATATAAAATACAAGTTTTTACAAGATTCGAGCGAATGAGAATGAGAATCAAACGGTAAGGTAAAACACATGGTATGTGACACATGCGTCAATGAGATGAGTTAAACTTTTTACTGCTTTGAGTGTGAAATTTACTAGTGGTGAGTAAACCGTTAAGTGCGAACATGTGGTATGGGATGCACGTTAAAACTATTCGGGTTCCTATTTTATAGTTTGTGACACATTTACCATTGCGGCGTGGCAATATTGGACCTTCGCGTCATTGCCACTGTGGCGTTTGCTATAACAACCTGGGGTTCTATAACAATTAATTATTGTCAAATGACTATTAATCTGTTGGTTAATTGCTGTTGGAAGTTTTTAAATCACGTTTAAATTCTTTTGAAATTTGTTATGAGTTAAGCAGGCTTGAAATAAAAATCTTGGCCCAAAAACACTCTCTCCTTTATTTTATTTGGCCCGTTCCCTTCTTATTTCAGTTCGACCCGTTACTCTTTTTCATTTTCTGTAAGCACCAAAATTGGTCACTAACACCCTTAGAAAGATTGTGTAGAGAGAATAACGAAGAAAATAAACTGAAAAAGAGAAGAGAACATAAATTAAAATGCGGGAAGTATGGACACCAAATTTATAGTGGTTCGGCGCAGTGGACTATGTCCACTTTGAAGCTGATCTTTGTTTTCCACTTGATACTTGATTACAGATACAATCTATTCTTAAGTATGAGAATACAATTGCAAGGTAAAAGAAATAAGTCTTGAATGAGGATTCAATGTGGCAGAGTCTCCCCATTGCTCTCTAAAATCTGATCTCGTTTTCTGTGCCCCTGCCTCTTTATTTATAGACGAAAGTGGGTTGGACTTCCCTGGTGGGCCTGGTGGCCGAATAACTTGGTCCAAGTAGTGTATGTACTGTATGCCGAACTAGGGAGGCTGGACAAGGCATGCCGAGCTGAACTCCTTGTGCCGAACGAAGCATGCCGAGTCTCCCCTCTTTAGGCCGAGCGAGGCGAGAGGTTGAATGAGAGATGCAGGTCGAATGGGGCAAGAATGCCGAAAGATAGTAATGCCGAGTGAAGGGCTTGGCCGAGTGAAGGATTTGACCGAATGGCTTCTTCAGCTGAACGACTCAAGGCCGAACGATCTCCTGGATATCGGACGATCTCAAGCCCAGCATGCTAACTTCTCTCGGGAGCACTTGTGCTGAGTGAACTACGCCGAACGATGCTGGGACGCTGAACGATCTTCTGGAGGCCGAACGATCCTTTGCTTCTTCATGACGAACGATCTTATGCCGAGCGCGATGTTGGACTGCCGAGCACTATCTGGTGCCGAATATTCTTGCCTGCCGACTGTCTATAGATGCCGGTTGTCACGTATGTCGAGCGCTCCTCATGCCGAGTGTAATTCTGAATGGCCGAAAGTTTTCCGATGCCGAGTGCAACTCTGAATACCGAACGTTCTAGTTGCCTGGTCGATTTTCCAGGTAACATCTTGCCCCCAAAGTACGTCGTGTATTCGATAAGGGTGTGCTTTGCATTACAGAATTCGCGCAATGCCACTGAGTGCTTTGGATGCCGAACGTTCTTTGCCGAACGATACGAATGCCGAGCGTTTTGATGTAACCGGTCGACACAGTTTTGACCGGTAGAACCAGTCAGAGTCTCTTCACCTTCTTCTTCTTCCCTATATAGCCTGTCTTCTTCTTCCTCCTTTCTTTTTTTCACCTTCACCTTTCAACGCCGAATCTTCGAACCATCCTTGCAATCGGACTTCAAGTACTTGTTAAGCCTTCCCAAAGCTCGATCCACGAACTAGGTATAATCCCTTTGGCCAACTCCTTTCCACAAATTTGCATAGGACTGAGTCGTTGCCGAATAGGCTGTGTGGAGGAATAAAATTATGTCTCCAAGGCCGATCATTGTGAGGTAGGGAGAGATGGTTCGGGACGAAAGCTTCGTAGGGTCTGTTTCGTTGTTTGAGAGGGACGTTGTGGTTCGACACAGCCTCTGTGTATCAGATAAGGCCACGGGAAAGAGTTAGGTGGAGGAGAGGAAAATATGGAGGTCGTGCCGAGTGCTAAGACTGGCATAACCTTGGTTCGGCACGGCATATTATTGGCCGAACGATTGGTTTGGATGTGAGCCAGTGGATAGGCCGGAAGTTGTTTCGGTCGAATAGTGTTTCGGTCGAATAGTATTTTGGCCGAGCGATACTCACTCAGTACGAACTGAAGGTGGGCCGAATGATGGTTATACATCGAACAAGGACTTTGCCGAACATACTTAGGTCGGACAAACATTAATGCCGAACATACTGACATGCCGAACAAACATGAATGCCGAACATACTTAGGCCGGACAAACACCAATGCCAAACATACTGTCATGCTGACAAAACATGAATGTCGAACATACTTAGGCCGGAAAAACACCAATGCCAAATAAACCGTCATGCCGACCAAACTCAAATGCCGAACATACTGACATCTTGTCCAATTTCATAACCGAACTTTACTTGCCATAACCGAATAACTTCTTTTAGCGTTTTCTTAACATGGAACTGTAATCGCCATACAGAAGGCTCTTGGAGACGGTCAACGATGACGGTTTTCAGAGGCGGCGATTACAAGCTTAGTTTTATTCTAAATGCTTATACACGATTGAACGCACTAGTTCACACACCACGTGGGGGGATTATTCGTGTTGTTAGCTCTAACATTGGTCATTTTTCAAGTATAGTTCACGCAGGTTCTTAGTTGAATCAACTATTTATTCAAGATGTCTAAAAAATCCAGTTCCACAACACTTTCCGACAGACCCGGGTCGTCTTCAAAGCAAACAGCCACCGATACATCTGACTCGTCAGTTTCTCCCGCTCACGACTAGGCTCTAGATACCTTGGAGTCGTTGATCTTATTGGATAGCCCAGTTGACTCACAGGCTTCGAGGGTCACCGAAGCCGCTCTTCAGCGGATATGTTCTATTCATGGTATCCCGTACTCCGACGTGTTAGTTCCGTCGGGGCACGACCGTCCACATCTGCCCCCGGCGGGATATACAACGTGTAGCAAGTTCATGTGTTGGGTTGGCAACGTACCACCATTCAATCTATTTCTTCGAGATGTGCTGCGGTATCTTGACGTCGCCCCATCACAGCTACATCCAAACGGTCACGCCTTCATCTATGGCACGTACGTGCTCTTTATGGCCATCTTCTCTAGGCCCCTAACCCCTAGCGATATTAGGTACATATACATTACCAAGAAACGGGGAGACAGTCCCTCTTACATGTTTCTTGAGCCACATCGAAAGTGACAAATTTTCACCAGCGCGTGGAGCAGCAAATTGGCCCAGTACAAACAGGAATGGTTTTACGTGCGCTGCCCACAGGGTTTTGCGAGGAGATGGGTTGAAGGAAGTACATCTTCTTCCAGAATTGATGTCCGTTCCCAATCGGTTTTAAGCTTCTGCTAACTTATCGTTTCATCTTTTAAGATTCCATTCCACGTCCCGAGGGTCGAGGGTACTCTGATGCTGTCGAAGCCATTAGAGCCCTTCCTGCTGAGGAACGAGATATCCGAGCGCTCATTTCCAATGAGTCATTATCAAGGTTCGGTCTGCTATCTCCTGATCGCCGGATTAGTCTTCCTGAGGGCGCCTCGCTTCCCGAACACGTACCCGCTAGAGGGAAAAAACTGCCTGAATCATCTATTCGCCCTTCTCTTGAAGTACCGGAAGAGGGTGAAATTCCAAACGAGCCACCTCAAAAGCAAGGTAAAGATTTGGGTCCTACGGTCGAAGTTCATGATATTGAAACGTCATCTTCCCCTTCGAAGGGGAAAAAGAAGCCGGCGTGCAAGTTGAGGAAGGAGAAGGTTGGCGGGACTTCCAAAGTTGCGCCTATCCAGCCGGAGAAAGAGGCTTCTTCACAGCACGTTGAAAGTTCTCTGAAGGGCTTATCGAACCTCTCCATTCCTGACGACTTGGTCAACTATGATTTCAGTGACCCAAAGTTGTTTAAGTTTCGCTCACCCGCCAGGGGCGATGCGAGTGTCCCAGTCCCGAACCGAGGGGAAAAGACTCCCATTAGCAAAGCCACTGGTCCGTCAAGGGGGAACACTAGGACACACATGGACACGTGCACTTCACTTTGCACCTACTTTTCTTTCATCATTTTGTTCCCTCGCTGATTCGCTATTGTTTGAATTCTTTGCAGGTGACATGGGGCGTTCGCACGGATATGACCGCCTTCGCAGTTCGTCGACTTTACGCCAATCCGGTCGGGACTTAGGTCTCGAGAAGCGTCAAGACAGAGATAGCGATAGCGACCGAGATTATCATTCCCGGGACTCGTCATTCCGGAAGAAAACTCATTATCAGCCTAAACTCCACCAGGAGACCTCTTCTCATCAGGAGCGAAGCAAAGAAAAGCATGGTCATAAGAGGTCGCATTCCGATGCTCCTCGGGACCAACACTCTGACTCCTCTTCTACCCGGCATTCCCAAGACTCTCATAGGAGGGGCGAACTTTCAAAGCCGTCTTCTCCCGCTCCAGCGACAGGCCCGACAGTGTCGGAGAAATTGACCGAACTCAAGGCCAAATTTCCGAAGATTTGTTTTGATGGGCTAAAGTTTCTCCCAGCGATTCACCCTATACCTGGAGATGTTAAGCAAAATGCCATTGCCTGTACCAACAACGTGTATGTTCAAAAAAACGTATTCGTTCATCTGGCTGAGAAGCTTTCTGAAGTCTCAGTGGAGCGCCAGCATGAAATTGATCGCCTAAAGCTTGAAGCTATTCATGACAGGGATATCATTAAGGCCCAGGATGACGAGTTCACCACTTATAAGTCCGAGCTTGAGGTCGCCCGTTAGGGCGCTAAGGACACCGCCGAAGCTGTTTCCCGCCTTGAATTAACTCATAAGAAAGAGCTTGATGAGTCAGTCCAACGGTGTGGTGCTCTAGCTTTGGAGAAGGACTCCGTTCAGAAGGAGCGGGACATACTCAGCCAACGGGTCAAGGAACTCGAAGAGCAACTCCATGAGGAGAAGAAAGAAAAATTGGCCGCCCAGGTTGAGGCACAAGACTATTGCGATGAGATCGTCGCCACCCGGCTCCTAAAGGAGAAACCCGAGAATGATTTCTCCAAAATTGAGGCACTAAAGAATGAAGCTCGCGAGGAGGGCAAAAAGATGGCAACTGCCGACATCGACTCTCGCCTTGAGGCGGCCAGGGAGGAAGGTAGGGAAGAGATCAAGATTGAATTCGACCCGCTCATCGCTGAATTCAATGCCCGAGTTCTCATGCATCGAGATCTAAATTTTTTGGGCGAGGGCTACCTTGAGTCTCTGATCTAGGCGTGGGAGACCCTGATTCAAATCAGGAAGGCCGAGAGCGGCGTCAAAGAGGTCGATGAGGAAGCTTTGATTAAGGAGTTCTTGAAGGGAAAAGAACCTTCAGACCTATCAGCGGCTAAGGCCCTATACAGCAAAGGTTCCCCCTCGAGGAAAGGAAAGGAATCGGTTATTGGTCCATCCGGCATCGTGCCCCCAGTTCGTGCGCCTACTCAGCCGGCTAGCCGACCGGTACTTGATCCCTTCGTGCAGCACCTTGGCTACGACCCGGATGACCCTGGGCTTGGCGTTCATGTTCTATCTCCCATCCTGGAGGGTGAGACCCCTCTGACAACCGAGATTCCACCGGCACCCGGTAAGCAACTTCTTTGCTTTATAGGGTTTCTGTGTTTTTCTAGAAGCTTTCGTGCTCTAACACTTGTTCTCTTGTGACTTTGTGCAGGTTGTTCTGACCCCGAGTCCACTCTGAGGAGCGATGTCACCAAGGAGTTGGAGAAAGAAACGAGTGAGGCTGCTCGAGTTGGCGAGGGTCCTGGCCCAGATGCCCAAGTAATCGGGGCACTCGATGAAGGCAAGTCCGACTCTTCTCCCGAGAGTTTTGAAATAGAAATCACGGGTGCCTCTAAGCGTGCATCTGAGCCGACTATGAAGGAGCGGCTCGATGAAGAGAAGGAAAAGACAGCCAGAGTTAAGGCTGAGCCTCGGGATGTGGACCTGGACGACCCCTTGAACAAACCGTTGAAGGTCATCCTCCCTGGCGGGTCCAAGCCTATGGATGTTCCCCCTACATCTTCGGTCGTCACCCCTCCATCAGGGAAGGATTCCAAGGGTAAGCGCTCTGGGAAGGATTTATCTGGGAAGAAGTCAAAGAAACACAAGAAGTGACCATCGTCCTCGTTCAACGAGAGCTAGTTTAGGTCATGTAATGAGTTTTGCAAACTGTGTAAATAGGCTGTCGACTTCGGACTTCGGAGCGCTTTTGTAGCAAAAAGCTTTTCAGGAATAGAGTTCAGTTTCATTTTCTGTCTTTTCAAAAGATTCTTGTCATTTATTTTTCTTTGTGATTGTGATTGTGAGTGAAATCTGAACTGCTGTGAACAATATAGACCTCCTGGTTCACCTTTACATAGCTTGGGAATTCTTTGGAGTTGTTCAATCTCCATTCTGTGCTTCATGTATTTAAAATATTTCCTAGCCCGCATGTCGGGGACTCGGCATATCCAAGCCATTTGTGTCATAGTTCATATTCAAGGGGCTTGGAGATCTGAATAACTTACATTCGAGTCCGCGCTCTGGGGACTTCGAGTAATCCAGTCCTTGTTCCGGGGACTTGGAGATTTTGGATCGTTTATACTCGAGTCCGCATTCTGGGGACTTCGAGTACTCTAGTCCGCGCTCTGGGGACTTGGAGATTTTAAGTCATTTATACTCGAGTCCGCACTCCGGGGACTTCGAGTAATCCAGTCCGCGCTACGGGGACTTGGAGATTTTGAGTCTCTTATACTCGAGTCCGCACTCCAGGGACTTCGGGTACTCCGGTGCGCCCTCCGAGGACTTGGAGATTTAGAATCGTTTATACTCGAGTCTGCACTCCGGGGACTTCGGGTAATCCAGTCCGCACTCCGGGGATTTGGAGATTTAGAATCGTTTACTCCAGTCTGCACTCCGGGGACTTGGAGATTTAGAATCGTTTATACTCGAGTCCGCACTCAGGGGACTTTGAGTACTCCAGTCCGCACTCCGGGGACTTGGAGATTTAGAATCGTTTATACTCAAGTCCGCACTCCGGGGACTCCGATTACTCCAGTCCGCGCTCCGAGGACTTGGAGATTTAGAATCGTTTATACTCGAGTCCGCACCCCGGGGGCTTCGAGTACTCCAGTACGCACTCCGGGGACTTAGAGATTTAGAATCGTTTAGACTCGAGACCGCACTCCGGGAACTTGGAGTACTCCAGTCCGCACTCCGGGGACTTGGAGATTTAGAATCGTTTATACTCGAGTCCGCACTCCGGGGACTTCGAATACTCCAGTCCGCGCTCTGGGGACCTGGAGATTTAGTATCATTTATACTCGAGCTTGTACTCCAGGGACTTGGAGTACTCCAGTCCGCACTCCGGGGACTTGGAGATTTAGAATCGTTTATACTCGAGTCCGCACTCCGGGGACTTAGAGATGTTAAGCTGTTTCTGAGTATTCGTACGCTAGTCAGAATATCATAATTTTCAGCCGCTTGTCACAGGAATATCATACGCAGAGACATTAATCATTTATGAAAATGGTGGCTTCAAGCCTTTATTAATGAGAGCAAGCTGAATTGTCTTATTACATGCCAAGAACTGGAAATGGAAACATACTGGAAATAAGTGCAACTACTGCAAAAAGGAAATAGATTAAGTGTAGTAACGCCGCAAGTGCTCGTTGTTCCATGCTCGGGGGAGTGTCACACCATGGACGGTCGCTAGCTTGAAAGTTCCTTCTCCAAGCCTCCGTTCGGTGACGTATGGACCTTCCCATGCAGGTTTCATATGCGACGGGACTGGAAAAACTCGTTTCAAAACGAGATCTCCCACATCAAAGATTCTTCATCGGACTTTCTCATTATAATATCTCGCGACCCGATGTCTGTACGAGGCTGCTCTCAGATCAGCTTCTTCACGTTTTTCATCGATAAAGTCCAATCATTCCAGTAAGAGATTCTGGTTCGATGCGGGGTCGTAATGAGTCAGCCGATGTGATGGAACTTCAAGTTCTACGGGTATGACGGCTTCCGTGCCGTACGCTAATGCGAATGGTGTGTGGCCAGTCGTGGTTTTGTGGGTAGTTCTATAGGACCAAAGCGCTGTTGGGATTTCATCTACCGACTTGCCTCTAGCTTTTTCCAAACGCTTCTTCAATATGGACTTGATTATTTTGTCTACAGCTTCTACCTGCCCATTCGCCTTCGGGTGAGAAATTGCTGCGAACCTTTTCTCAATGCCATACTTCTGACAAAATTCTTTGAATTCTTTGCTCTCGAATTGAGTCCCGTTATCTGTTATGATGGTCCGTGGAAGACCAAAGCGGCGTATGATATTTCGTACAACGAAATTAATGACTTTCTTGGTGGTGATCGTGGCCATAGGCTCTACTTCTGCCCATTTGGTGAAATAATCGACTACCACTATTGCATATTCCGCGCCTCCTTTGGCTAATGGTAAAGAACCAATCAGGTCAATTCCCCACATTGCAAATGGCCAGGGACTAACCATTTGCATGAGTTCCGTCGGCGGGGCTCTCGGAATTTTCGCGTATACCTCGCATTTGTCACATTTCCTCACATAGTCTGCGGTGCCGAGGTTCACAGTTGGCCAATAGTATCCGTAGCGGAGGATTTTCTTTGCCAAAGTTTGCCCCCCAGTATGATCACCACACTCTCCCTCATGGAATTCTTCCAGTACCCGTTTTATCTCGTCATGGGCCACGCACCGGAGTAAGGGGGTCGAGAATCCCATGCGATACATCACTCCGTTCTGTATTACATAATGCGAGGCCTTACGAAGGACTTGGCGTCTTTCGCTCCTCTTCTCAGGAAAATCCCCATGTAGTAAGTACTGTTTGATCGGGGTCAACCACGATTGACATTCGAGTTTGGTCTCCAAGACGAAATCTATCTCCATCATGTCTATACTTGGGGCAAGCAGAATCTCGACAGGGAACAATCCCATCTGTTGTGCATCGTCAGTGCTTGCGAACTTTGCTAACGAGTCAGCTTCTCTATTCTGTTTGCGTGGGACATGGGAGATTTCATAATATTCGAGACTTGCCAGTAGTCCTCGAGTGCGAGCAAGGTAAGAAGCCAGTCTCTGCCCCTTTGCTTTATAGTCTCCCCGCACCTGATAAACTACCAGCTATGAGTCACAAAAGATTTCGATTGACATAACTTCCAACTCGATAACGAGTTTCAAGCCAACAATCAAAGCCTCATATTCGGCTTCGTTATTTGTTGCTGCAAATTCAAGCTTCAAAGCGTAGCAGATTGATCGGTCTTCTGGGGTTATGAGGACGATGCCTGCCCCTGAGCGATGGTCGTTAGTGTAGGATCGATTTCACCCTAGAGGGGGGGTGAATAGGGTGATAGTGTTAATTATAAAAATTAATCGCAGAAGCTTATAAACTAATATTAACACAGATCACAGAATATTACCAGCACGGAAATAAATAGCAGAATAATAAAATGCAGAACAGAACAACACAGAATTTACCCAGCTTCGGCAAAACCCTGCCTACGTGCTGCCTCCAAGGTTTCTACTAGAAATTAGAAAGTCCCTCACTTACACACGTAAACTCGCTATACCCGCTATTGACTATCCTAACTCTACGCTCAAAACCCTGGACACAACTCAACCACCGAGTTGCAAATTTCCAAACTACGACACGTAGTTTGTTCCCTAGTCACATGACTAGAAAAATTAAACAGTTTAAGATATAAATTTAAAAAACAATTAAAATTAAACCCTAATTTAAAGCCCCTTAAAACAAACTCCTTTAGAAAATAGGTCGGCCTCCTTTGCTATTCGACCCGTCTCTTTTATTTCTTCGTTCGTAATGGCGGCCGTTCCTTTTTGGGGTTTCGTCCTTGATCAAATTGGGGCTTTCGAAGTGCCGATAATTTGTTGATTGATTCAATGATTCTTTGCGTGTACCGTTAATCGATTGTTGCTCACTTCGGCTACTTTATTGATCAAATTCTCTCCTTGATTCGGTATGTAATTATTTGCTTTTTGCTTTATTGATTTTTGCTTTCTGGAATTCGATGGGATAATTGCCGATGATTATTAGGGTTTTTATAGGAGTCAATTTCCTAAAATCTCGTTCGTCTGATTTCTTCAATTTTATGCTATCGGCCCTCTGATATTTGTTGAACGATGATGATTTATTTGACTTTGTCAATTTCGTATTATCGTTACTTGATGGTCACGTTGTTGATACGTGACTTGGTCAATTACATTTTCTACCACGATTTGAATCTGACTTTAATTTGTGACATTTGAATTGCCGTGCTCATCACGGTGTTGATTTTTGACTTCGTCAATACTTTCATTGTTTATCTCGACTTGGCTTTTTCACTGTAACAGATGCTACACTTGTTGGTTCGATTCCAGTATGCTTTTTCACTGTCGCATGCACTTGAGTTTGTAGCTTGCCACTTACTTGTTTGTTGCATTTCTGTTATTAGATTGATGATTTTGTGTTGGTTCCAATGTTGCATCTCTGACCTGTGCATTCCATTCTCGTGTGTTCATTTGAGTTGTCTGCACTTAGACTTGAGCTTTTATTGTCATGTTGCATTGACCTGAAACAAACCATATTATTGCTTTGATATTATAGTTTGGTCTTGATGCAGTTGCTCTTTGTTGCACTGCATAGTGGTCTTCTGTCCATGGCACTGTTCATGTTGAGTTTGTTGTTGTGTTGATTTGAATTGTTGCATGGTTACTGGTTCATTTGATAGCACTAGCTGTTGGTTACTTGATTCAGTTGTGTTGGAACTGGATTGATTTCTTTTGGCTTCACTTGTGTATACTGTGTCATTTACTTGATGTGTTTGCACTATATATTGAGCATAGATAAGGTTGCTTTGGTCTGGACATTTGGGTTTGTTGATATTGTGGTATACTTGAGCTTCAGTAGTTGTACTCTGGTTGGTCATTTTGTTCATCTGTATATTGCTGCAACCTTCATTGCAGTATTTGCTATTGTTCCGTTCTGGTTCTTCATGCATGTTCTCTTTTCATTGCTTTGTATCATTCTTTGTATCATGTCATTGAGTTTGTTGTGTATACTTGTGGCTGGTGATTCATCTTTCTGCATTTGGTCTGGTTGCATGTGCACTATTTATATCTGCAGTGGCATTGTTTTGTTTTCATATATCACTAGCCGTTAGTTTTGGCGTATGGTCAGTGATGCACTTGGTTATTCGATCCCTGTTTGATCATTGAAGTGTCTTGCCTGATGCTGCATACATGTTTGTTGCATTGACATATTGTAGTTGGTCTTTGTATTGCTTGGTGGCATTGTGCATCTCAACTTGTTCTTGTATTCACTGCTATATTTGGGCTTCACTGAATCTTTTATTGCATACTTGGGCTGCTGGACTTGTTGTACATTGCATAGTGCATTCCCTTGTTTGTTGAAGTTGTGCTTGCACACTTGCTATTGTTGGCTGCGCACACAAGTTGGCGAGGCAGTGCACACGTGTATGAATGTACACGTGTGTATTGCAGCCACTTATGATTACCTGTCCCTGTAATATCTATATGCACGACTTTGTGATGAATTCAAGTGTGAATGATGACGTACAACCCAAATAACTGAGGCAAATGATATTTTCAAAAACCATATTTTATTTTATATTGCAACAATATTTCTTTTTCAATTTTACTGCGTTAGTGAATATTTTTGCAGATTGCTCAGATGCTGGATTCAAACTGGAAAGAAGTTGAAGATAAATACGAGTGTGAGTGATATGTAGTGAGGTGAACTGTAAGTATGAAATGTGATGTAATTTTAATCAAAGTTGTATAGTTATAGTGAGAGCTTGAAATTGTACTATTCAAAGATGTAATAACTATTAGTTTGAATAAAATATTCGTTTAAATTCAAATTCTGTGATATTCAATTTTATTCAACAGATATTTATTTAATCTATGAAAAACAAAATAGTACATTACCAAATACATTTAAATGAATGTATATATGTTTATTATCATCAAACAAAAATCATATAAGCGCAAAGCGCATATTCAACAATCTCCCCCTTTTGATGATAACAAACATATATTTAAGATTTTGAATGTATTAAATGTATTTGATCGTTCAATTTGCTCCCCCTATTTAAATGCTTCCTATCTATACAATACTCCCCTTACATATATGCATTGAGAATAAAAAATATGCAAATGAATCTATATGCATATGCAAATATATGAATTTTATTTGCTAAAATCTTAACTTTTCTCTCCCCCTTTTGTTATCAGCAAAAGAATAATAGTGTTAGGGAAAATAGAGACAAAGTGATCGATACTGATCTAATATTAAGACTCAATCGAATATAAATATTAAATTTAAAAAAAAATCAAACAAAAATCATAAATATTTTGTTAGGCGCATATTCCACTTTTAGAATGATGGAAATGTTGTCATCATATAAAACTATATAGTTATGTCTATTTGTGGTATATTTATATCAGGAATTTGAATATCTACTAACCATGCATAACCGTTAGGACTTTTAAATGAGATTAGTAGTATTCCAATTTTATTTTATTTTTAAAAAAATGAATTTAAGTATCTTCTAACCACGCATAACCGTGAGGACTTTTAAATGGGATTAGAATCAACTTGTTTATTTTAAAAATCAACTTTTGATATGCATTCCATACATGCATAACCGTGAGGACTTTTAAATGAGCATGGAGGCACATAACAAATTCCAAGTAATTCACCCATGCATAACCGTGAGGACTTTTAAATGAGAGTGAATACATTGGTAATTATTTATTTATTTAATTTTTTTTATTATTTATTAAAAAAAACGAATGATTCCTGTTTAAAATACCACATATCGACAAACTATATTGAATTTTGATGAGTGACGGTTGTTTGAAATATGATAGAAATAGATATGGTCATGGAATTTTTACCAACAAAAGTTTTATGACTCTTGTTTAATTTGAAAAATTTACTAATTATACCGTCTCGAGTAATAATATATGATAAATATCAATACTCATCACTTTTTCAATCACTATTTATCTCTTCGATGATTTGTAGGGAGAAAAAAAATGTTAAATATTCAGCAAATTTCTAAAACACCTAAGCTGAGTCGTAGTTTACAAAAACAATTTTCTGGTAAGGGTTTTGTAAAAATGTCTGCCAATTGAGAATCAGTTGAAATAAAATTTATGCAGATATTTTCTTTGGAAATATGATCTCTAATAAAATGATGTCTAACATCTATATGTTTTTTTCGTGAGTGATGTACAGGATTATTTGTGAGATCGATTGCGCTTTTGCTATCACACATTAGTGGTACACGTTTAAAATTTAGGCCATAGTCATGCAAAGTTTGTATCATCCATAAGATTTGAGCAGAGCAACCACTCAAAGCAATATACTCTGCCTCTGTTGTGGATAATGCAATAAAATTTTGTTTTCTACTCGACCATGCAACTAATGAATGTCCTAACATAAAACATGCTCCACTAGTACTTTTTCTATCAACTAAATTTCTAGCATAATCAGCATCTGAAAAACCTTTCAATTCAAAATTATCGTTTGATGGATAACAAAGACCAAACCGTGGGGTGTGCAACAAATATCTTATAATTCTTTTAACAACTTTTAAATGAGATTCTTTTGGGTTAGATTAAAAACGTGCACATAAGCAGACAGAAAACATGATGTCAGGTCTAGAGGCGGTAAGTTAAAGGAGTGATCCAATCATACCTCTGTACTGCTTTTGATCAATTGTCTTACCTTTTTCATCCTTGTCAAGTTTAAGCATTGTACTCATGGGAGTTCTTGCTGGTTTAGCATCTTTAAATCCAAATTTGTTGACAAGTTCCCTAATATATTTTGTTTGAGAAATGAATGTTCCTTTATCACTTTGTTGGATTTGAAATCCTAAAAAGAATTTTAACTCTCCAACCAAGCTCATTTCAAATTTTTCCTGCATGACTTTTTCAAATTTCTCGTATAATAACTTGTTAGTAGCACCATAAATGATGTCATCAACATATATTTGAACAATCAAAAGATCATCGTTTTCATGCAAACAGAAATAGTGTGGTGTCTATACATCCCTTTTTGAACCCATTTTCAAGGAGATAAGAACTAAGACATTCATACCAAGCTCTGGGAGCTTGTTTTAATCCATATAATGCCTTTTTCAGTTTGTATACATGGTTTGGATATTCATGACTTTCAAAACCTTCTGGTTGTTCAACAAACACATCTTCTTTTAAAATTCCGTTAAGAAAAGCACTCTTAATGTCCATTTGTCTTAGTTTAAATCCTTTGTAACAAGCAAAAGCTAACAATATTCTAATTGATTCTATAGTCTAGCTACAGGTGCAAAAGTTTCATCAAAGTCAACTCCTTTCAATTTGATTGTATCCTTTAGCAACTAGTCTAGCTTTATTTCTAATTACATTTCCAGATTCATCGTATTTATTTTTAAAAATCCATTTTGTTCCTATAACTGGATAATCCTTAGGTCTAGGTGCTAGACTCCAAACATTATTTCGTTCAAACTGATTTAGCTCTTCTTGTTTTCATCATTAAGGGCTGAATCTATGTTATTTGGTTCTAGTTCTGAAATAAATCCACAATATAAGCACAGATCACATAGATTTTTAAAGGATGAACGAGTTTGTATACCTGCTATAGGGTTTCCAATTACCAATTCTGATGGATGCTCTGTTTTGTATTTCAGTTTTTCTGGATCCAGATTTCTTCGGACTTCTTGAGTTGTGGTAGTTTCTCTAGCATCAGCAGTTTCTTTTGGTTTTTCAAGCTCATCTTTTACTTTTTCCTCTTCAACGTTGCTTTTGGATGCCTGATCGTCAATGCTTTCATCAAATTTCACATTGATTGACTCCACGATTGTTTTAGTCTTTTTGTTGTAGACCCTATAAGCTTTGCTTCTCGAAGAGTAACCCATGAAGATGCCTTCATTAGCCTTTGCTTCAAATTTTCCTAACCGATCACCTGTATTAAGAATATAGCAAGGACATCCAAACACTTTGAAGTAAGCGATGTTTGGTTTATTGTTGAACCATAGCTCATAGGGGGTTTTGTTAAGAATCAGTCTAATCATAACCCTATTCATTACATAACATGCTGTATTTACTGCTTCTACCCAGAGATGCAGAGGTAGTTCATATTCATTTAACATAGACCTAGCCAATTCTTGCAAAGTTCGATTCTTTCTCTCAACTACCCCATTTTGTTGTGGAGCACGTGGTGCAGAGAACTCATGTTTGATTCCGTTTTCATCACAAAAAGTTTCAAATTCATAATTTTCAAATTCTCCACCATGATCACTTCTTAACGAAACAATAGAGACTTCTTTTTCATTTTGCACAAATTTTGCGAATTTTGTGAAGTATGAAAAAGTTTCTGATTTTTTAGCCAAGAAATATACCCATGTATATCTTGAGTAATCATCAACTAACACAAAGCAATATTTCTTACCTCCTAAGCTAGCAATATCATTAGGTCGGAATAGATCCATATGGACTAGTTCAAGAACTCTAGAAGTGATTACATTGTTTTTGGCATGAAACGATGATTTTTTAAGTTTTCCCAAAGTACATGCTTTACAAATGTTTTCTGTTTCAAACTCATGTGATGGCAACCCTCTTACCAAACTTTTCCTTTTTTTAATTTGTTTAATAAGTTCATACTAGCATGCCCAAAACGTCTATGCCATAAATTCACTTCTATATCCTTAGCTACCAAACATTTAGAGAGGGTGAGATCATCAAAAGATAGAGAATATATATTACCTTTCCTTTTTCCTGAAAGTAAGATTTCTTTTGATGATTTGTCAACAATTTTGCACAAGTCAGAATCAAAGATAACATTCATACCTTTATCACATAGCTGGCTGATTGATATCAAATTGTGGTGCATATTTTCAATATATAGTACGTCATTCAAGGTAAATGTATTGTTACCTACTTTACCTTTACCGACAATTTTACACTTGTCATTGTTGCCCATTGTGACTATGCCACCTTTGTACTTTTCTAGGCTAAGGAACTTTGATTTATCGCCTTTCATGTGCCTGGAACAGCCAGAATCCAAGTACCATTGCTGTTGTTCCTTAGCCCGCCAGCATACCTACACGAGAAGAGAGTTTAGTGACCTATTTGTTTTTTATAGGTCCATGATTGTTAGTGACAAAATATTTAGAACGATAATTTTGTGGAGACCCAAAACTATTTATAATTGTTCCCTTTGGCACCCAAATTTGTTTAACTTTGAGAGTTTTTGTATTTATGCCTTTTGGAACCCAAATCTGTATAGTTTTCACATGTTTGGGTCTATACCAACTATTATTGTGATTGTGTCCATATTTTCTACAAATTGTGCACATAGAATTATGATTAATATTGCTTTCAATAGTTTTCGATTTACTATATCCAAGTCCTTGTCTAACCGTATTAACAGTTTGCTTTCCTGATAGCATATTCAACGATTTTTCACTTTTTGAAAATTTATCTAAAGTCGTTGACAATTGTTGGACTTGTGTTTTGAGAGATTCATATTCGTTTAACAATTGTGTGCACTTTTTAATAGAATTCTCTCTCCTAATATTTTCATTCTCTTTTAAAATCAGAATTTCATTTTCAAGTGATTTTATATTGATTTCTGATTTTTTTAATTTCTTCTTCGAATGTTGGACACTTATCACACTTAGGGATCCTACTTTGATAGTTCTTAACTAAATGATCAAGTTGTTCATTACATTCTATCAAAGTATCCTTTTGAGATTCAAGTTTGGCATATTTTTCCCTAAGTCGTTCATAATAGCCATTTACTTCATGGAAATAAATAAGTAATTCAAAATGAGTGAGTTTTGATACCTCGCTTGACTCATCGTCATCACTGTCTGTAACTTCACCATGAAGGCACATGTTTGCTTTTTCACTCTCACTCTCGGTGCTATCACTTTCATCTTCGTCAGTTTCATCCCAAGTAGCCGCAAAGCTTTTCTTCTTTAGTTTCTTTCCTTGGTTTGATCATTTTTGAGGACATTGTGGCTTGATATGACCGGGTTTGTTGCATTTGTAACAGATGATTTTCTGTTCTTCTGGGTTATCTAGTGCTTTGCCTATTCTGCTTTTCAATTCATGATTTCGAGCTGGATTTCCGTATTTGCGATTCCACCTTTTGAATTTCTTTATTAGTAGCGCCAGCTCTGCTGCTCCATCATCATCATCATCGTTATCATCATCACTTTTGGTTGTTCCTTTGAGAGCTATCGATTTCTTTCGAGTATCTCCTCCTTCATGCTCTTCTTTGAATTTTATCTCTAGCTCATATGTGGTGAGATTTTCGATGAGTTCTTCAACTTTGAGTTGTTTTAAATCTTTCGATTCTTGAATGGCAGTTACTTTCTCTTCAAAGCTTCGTGGAAGGACTCTGATGATTTTTCGGACTATTTCCAATTCGGCGTATGTTTTTCCGAGAGCTTTTGATTTGTATACGATATTGGAAAGTCGTCTGTACATCTCTTTGACATTCTCTTCTTTCGCCATTGTAAAGTTCTCGTATTCGCTGCTTAGCATGGCAAGGCGAGATTCTTTGACTTGAGATGTTCCTTCGTGAGTCACTTCTAGTATGTGCCATATTTCCTACACAGTTAGACAATGTGAGACACGATTAAATTCAAATTGATCTAATGAACAGATAATAGAATTCATAGCTTTGGCATTAGTATTCTGTAATTTATTTTCTAGTTCTGTCCATTGTTCCTTTGGTTTCTCTATTTCCTGATTATCTACAGTTATAGTTGGAGTTCTGTAACCTGTCTCAACAATATCCCAAGCGTCGATGGTTTTCAAAAAAAATTTCATCCTATTTTTCCAAAAAGTATATTCACCATTGAACATTGGTGGTCTAACTATCGACTAACCCTCTGCAAAAGCATTATTAAAAGAAGCCATTTTAAAAAATTCAAATTTTTAAAACAAAAATTGATTTTTTCAAAAAAAATCGAATTTTTAAAACAAATGTTGACTTCTATTCCTAGCTCTGATACCACTTGTAGGATCGATTTCACCCTAGAGGGAGGGTGAATAGGGTGATAGTGTTAATTATAAAAATTAATCGTAGAAGCTTATATACTAATATTAACACAGATCACAGAATATTACCAGCACGGAAATAAATAGCAGAATAATAAAATGCAGAACAGAACAACACAGAATTTACCCAGCTTCGGCAAAACCCTGCCTACGTGCTGCCTCCAAGGTTTCTACTAGAAATTAGAAAGTCCCTCGCTTACACACGTAAACTCGCTATACCCGCTATTGACTATCCTAACTCTACGCTCAAAACCCTGGACACAACTCAACCACCAAGTTGCGAATTCCCAAACTATGACACGTAGTTTGTACCCTAGTCACACGACTAGAAAAATTAAACAGTTTAAAATATAAATTTAAAAAACAATTAACATTAAACCCTAATTTAAAGCCCCTTAAAACAAACTCCTTTAGAAAATAGGCCGGCCTCCTTTACTATTCGACCCGTCTCTTTTATTTCTTCGTTCCTAATGGCGGCCGTTCCTTTTTGGGGTTTCGTCCTTGATCAAATTGGGGCTTTCGAAGTGCCGATAATTTGTTGATTGATTCAATGATTCTTCGCGTGTACCATCGATCGATTGTTGCTCACTTCGGCTTCTTCGTTGATCAAACTCTCTCCTTGATTCGGTATGTAATTATTTGCTTTTTGCTTTATTGACTTTTGCTTTCTGGAATTCGATGGGATAATTGCCGATGATGATTTGGGTTTTTATAGGAGTCAATTTCCTGAAATCTCGTTCGTCTGATTTCTTCAATTTTATGCTATCGGCCCTTTGATATTTGTTGAACGATGATGATTTATTTGACTTTGTGAATTTCGTATTATCGTTACTTGATGGTCACGTTGTTGATACGTGACTTGGTCAATTACATTTGCTACCACGGTTTGAATCTGACTTTAATTTGTGACATTTGAATTGCCGTGCTCATTACGGTGTTGATTTTTGACTTCGTCAATACTTTCATTGTTTATCTCGACTTGGCTTTTTCACTGTAACAGATGCTACACTTGTTGGTTCGATTCCAGTATGCTTTTTCACTGTCGCATGCACTTGAGTTTGTAGCTTGCCACTGACTTGTTTGTTGCATTGCTGTTATTGCATTGATGATTTTGTGTTGGTTCCAATGTTGCATCTCTGACCTGTGCATTCCATTCTCGTGTGTTCATTTGAATTGTCTGCACTTAGACTTGAGCTTTTATTGTCATGTTGCATTGACCTGAAACAATCCATATTATTGCTTTGATATTGCAGTTTGGTCTTGACGCAGTTGCTCTTTGTTGCACTGCATAGTGGTCTTCTGTCCATGGCACTGTTCATGTTGAGTTTGTTGTTGTGTTGATTTGAATTGTTGCATGGTTACTGGTTCATTTGATAGCACTAGCTGTTGGTTACTTGATTCAGTTGTGTTGGAACTGGATTGATTTCTTTTGGCTTCACTTGTGTATACCGTGTCATTTACTTGATGTGTTTGCACTGTATATTGAGCATAGATAAGGTTGCTTTGGTCTGGACATTGGGGTTTGTTGATATTGTGGTATACTTGAGCTTCAATAGTTGTACTCTGGTTGGTCATTTTGTTCATCTGTATATTGCTGCAATCTTCATTGCAGTATTTTCCATTGTTCCATTCTGGTTCTTCATGCATGTTCTCTTTTCATTGCTTTGTATCATTCTTTGTATCATGTCACTGAGTTTGTTGTGTATACTTGTGGCTGGTGATTCATCTTTCTGCATTTGGTCTGCTTGCATGTGCATTATTTATATCTGCAGTGGCATTGTTTTGTTTGCATATATCACTAGCTATTAGTTTTGGCGTATGGTCAGTGATGCACTTGGTTATTCGATCCCTGTTTGATCATTGAAGTGTCTGGCCTGATGCTGCATACATGTTTGTTGCATTGACATGTTGTAGTTGGTCTTTGTATTGCTTGGTGGCATTGTGCATCTCAACTTGTTCTTGTATTCACTGTTATATTAGGGCTTCACTGAATCTTTTATTGCATACTTGGGCTGCTGGACTTGTTGTACATTGCATAGTGCATTGCCTTGTTTATTGAAGTTGTTCTTGCACACTTGCTATTGTTGGCTGCGCACACGAGTTGGCGAGGCAGTGCACACGTGTATGAATATACACGTGTGTATTGCAGCCACTTATGATTACCTGTCCCTGTAATATCTATGTGCACGACTTTGTGATGAATTCAAGTGTGAATGATGACGAACAACCCAAATAAATGAGGCAAATGATATTTTCAAAAACCATATTTTATTTTATATTGCAACAATATTTCTTTTTCAATTTTACTGCGTTAGTGAATATTTTTGCAGATTGCCCAGATGCTGGATTCAAACTGGAAGGAAGTTGAAGATAAATACGAGTGTGAGTGATATGTAGTGAGGTGAACTGTAAATATGAAATGTGATGTAATTGTAATTAAAGTTGTATAGTTATAGTGAGAGCTTGAAATTGTACTATTCAAAGATGTAATAAATATTAGTTTGAATAAAATATTCGTTTGAATTCAAATTCTGTGATATTTAATTTTATTCAACAGATATTTATTTAATCTGTGAAAAACAAAATAGTACATTACCAAATACATTTAAATGAATGTTTATATGTTTATTATCATCAAACAAAAATCATATAAGCGCAAAGCGCATATTCAACAGTTAGATGCCCCATCGGTGTACATCTTCCATCCAACGGGAGGTGCGACCCTGTGTCCGCTCGGTTCATTTGGCAGAGTGAACTCGGCGATGAAGTCAGCTGTGCTTGTCCTTGTATAGCCCTTCATGGCAGGTAGGCAATGTCGAACTGACTCAACTCAATGTTCCATTTTAGCATCCTTCCGGAAGTTTCCGTTCGTTGGAGTACTTGTCGCAATGTTTAGTCAGTGTAGACACTGATTGAGTGTGCCTGGAAGTATGGACGAAGCTTGCGTGATGCAATCACCAAGCAATGGGCGAGTTTCTCAATCTTTGGATAGTTCCTTTCCACCCCCGTCAGGCGTTTACCAACATAGTGAACTGGCCTTTGAACTCGTCCTCCTCGCGGACCAGGGCTGTGCTGACGGCATGTTGAGAGACCACTAAGTATATGTACAACATCTCGGGGTCTACTGGTTTCGACAGCATCGGGGGACTCTCCAAGTGTCTTACCAGAGCCCGGAACGCTTCGTTGCAGTCGGTGGTCCATTCGAAGTTTCTCTTTCCTTTCTTCATAACTTCAAAGAACGGAATACACTTGTCTGTAGCTCTGGATATGAATCGACTCAGCGCAGCCACTTTTCCGTTCAAGCTTTGCACCTGTTTGATGGTTCTGGGTACTCGTATATCTCGGATGGCCTGGATCTTTTCCGGGTTAGCTTCAATTCCTCATGCATTCACAATGAAACCCTAGAATTTTCCTGATGCCACGCCGAACGAACATTTCAAATGATTGATCTTCATCCCGAAGTGCCTCAGTGTATCGAACATCTCTGCTAAGTCTCGGATGTGGTCGTTTGATTGTCGTGACTTCACAAGCATGTCATCCACGTAGACTTCCATCGTTTTTCCAATCTGATCTTTGAACATTCGATTTACCAGACGTTGGTAAGTTGCTCCTGCGTTCTTCATTCCGAAGGGCATTACTACATAGCAATACAACCCGACGTTTGTGACAAAGCTTGTCTGCTCTAGGTCCGGGATGTGCATCGGAATTTGATTATAGCCAGAGTACGCGTCCATAAATGATAGTAACTCATGTCCGTCTGTTGAATCGACCAGTTGGTCGATCCTTGGTAGCGGGAAACTGTCCTTTGGGCAGGCTTTGTTTAAATCAGAGTAATCAACACAAGTTCTCCATTTCCCATTGGCTTTCTTTACCAACACTGGGTTGGACACCCATTCAGGGTGGAGGGCGTCGCGGACGAACCCGTTGATTTTGAGTTTGTCCACCTCCTCTTTGAGAGCTACGGACCTCTCTGGATCCATGCCTCTCCTTTTCTGTTTGAAGGGGACGTGTTTTGGGTCTACGTTCAACATATGACTCGCAATTGTAGGAGAAATCCCGCACATATCAGAATGTGTCCAAGCAAACACATCAAGGTTCGCTCGGAGGAAGTCAATAAGGTTTTCAGCTGTCACGGGGTCTAGTCGTGATCCTATTTTAAGAACTCATGATGGGTCGCTGCGGCTAACTGAGATGTCAATAGTTAGTTCAGCTGGCGCTGCATTCGTTTCCCTGGGTTCCCTATCATCATCTCACGGATCTAAGTCTCTATGGATCCGAGAATGTTGCCCGAGCCAGTGCTCGGGCGTTAGTTGTCAATCATCAGAATTTTGGATGCGGAAAAAGCTGTCCGTGACCTTTCCTTTCTCCCTACGCTGTGCTTCTCTGAGCTCATCCACGTAGCATGCACGTCCGGTTGCCTGATCACAATGCACTACTCCTACTCCTTTGTCTGTGGGAAACTTTAACGTCAAACACCACGGGGCCAAGGCTGCCCTGAAGTCTGCGAGGGCTGGTCGTCCCAGGAATACGTTGTATGGTGAATCAACATCCAGCACTATGAATGGCAGGATTCGCACTCTCCTGCGTTCTTCTTGTCCCAGTTCAACTAGTAACTCCACATATCCTACTGCGTCTGTTGCTACGCCGTTAAAGCCATGGATTTGGGCTTGGATTTGGGCTTTAGATGGTTTCAAATCCTTAGTCTCCAGCTTCATTTGGTCATATGCTTTCTTGAAGATGATGTTAACGGAACTTCCGTAATCGATTGGAATTCTTTTATGAATGCCGGTCCGATGGTCGCGGATATGACCATCGGATCGATAGTAGGGGCTTCCACCTTATCCGCATCTCTATTCCTGAATACAATATCGTCGTTCATCATACACTGCTTCTTTGCGGGAGCTCCATCCTCCACACTTGAACAGCACTCATACTCCGTATGTCTCAGAGAATTAGCATATCGCTCCATCTCCTGCCAATTTTTATCCGCGGGATGAGGTCCACCAGCAATTGTGGTAATAACCAATCTTCCCACAGTCCGAGCAGGTTGTTCTGGCTGGTGTGGAGCTGACCCGCGTCCGGGGTCCGATGTCTCCTGTTTACTGTCTGGCGAGTCTTTGACAAATTCCTGCAGCTTCTTCTGCCTAATCAATTTCTCAATAGCGTCATGAAGATGCCTGCACTCGTCAGTGTTGTGTCCGTAGGACTCGTGAAAGCGGCAATGCTTCCCAGTCCGCTTCTGCTCCTCCGTTGATTCCTTTGGGCGTGGTTTTCTGTATTGAAAAGTGTTGCTGGTCGACAAGTAGATGTTCTCAAAAGATGTATTCAGTGGAGTGTATTTGTTGTAGGTCGGGATTCTTGACTTCCATCTCCCCATTTCCTTCTTCTTTCCGGGATCTCCGCCTCCAGTTGCTTTAGACTGCCCGGGCTCGTTCTGGACGTTGGCTTGAGCTTTCTCAGGGTTATCTTCGGTTGTCTTCGCAGCGATGTTACTCTTTACAGATTCCTGACCGGGCCCCGGTGCCTGTCTTTCCTTGTCCACTGAGCTTCTTCCCTCCTTATGAATTGATGGGCTTTCAAATAAAAACGTTCCAGCGTGGCTGCGGGCTTTCCTGCCAACCAATCTCCAAATTCAGAATCTGGATCCACTCCATGCATTACTGCAATCAAAATTGCGTGATTGTTAGGATTGCTCACTTCATTAGCGGCAACATGAAATCTCTGCAAGTATGCTTTCATTGATTCTCCTGGAGCTTGGGTCACACTTGACAAGGACATCACATCCTTGGGACGAGTGGTGTGTATCCTGAATTGTTCTATGAATTTTCTTGCTAATTCGTCGAAGCTGGAGATTGACCATGGAGGAAGTCGAGTGAACCACATGGTGGCGATTCCGGATAAAGTTATCGGGAAGCATCTGCACTTGGTTGCGTCGTTGGCTCTTGCTGAATCCATCATCCATCCATACCTCATTACATGCTGTCTAGGGTCAGTTTTCCCTTCATAGGCAGGAATGGTGGGCATGTTAAACTTCCTTGGGTATTCAGCCTGTAGGATGATATCTGTGAAGGGAGTATGACTCTTGGAAACTCCCCAATCTTCATTAGTCAATCCTTGGTTTTCTTTCATCGGCTGCCTAACCATAGCTGTCAAGTCGTGGGTAGGTATAGAAGATGGAAGGTTGGGTTCTTTGGGATCCTGGTGAGTCTGGTGTCCAGCCTCATCGCGAACTTGATCCCTAGTCGATCGATTGGTGGCACCTGCTTGTGCACCTTCATCCTTGCGGCGTCTACGCCTAGGTGGTTCGTCAGCTAAAGTCAAACTATCTTCTTCTGAGTAAGAGGCAGGGTTACCTCCCGCATTCCGGTGCTGCTGCTTAGTAAGCTGAATCATGAGATCAACATTGGTCTGCATTTGCTCAGCAAGTTGCCTCCTGCTTTCCCTAAGTTCTTTCATTAAGTCATTGAACTCTGCTCGAGAAACAACTTCCGCTTGATTTTGGATGGAGGTTCCTACGCCTCGAATCGCTTGTTGCTTGTTAGGACCATCTTGTTGTATGCTAGCAGTTTCACGGACATCTGCACTTTGAGAGGCCAATCTGGTTAATGGTCTTCCCATGATAGAGTTGTTGGCTGAAACTCTGAGTAGAATCAACAGATGCCTTATGAACGATTATGGATCTCCTTCGGGGTATTTATGCAATCCAGTAGCTACAAAGTAGATCCTAATAGCATGAGAATTCAACTCTCAATGAAAGCACCAAAATGTTAGCACCAAAATTGGTCACCAACACCCTTAGAAAGATTGTGTAGAGAGAATAACGAAGAAAATAAACTGAAAAAGAGAAGAGAACGTAAAATAAAATGCGGGAAGTAAGGACACCAAATTGTCGAGTCAAGATTTTTATAATGTTTTGATTTCTGACAAAGGGATAAGCCGTGATCGACAAGACAAAGGGATAAGCCATGATCGACAAAAAGAAGTTATTCATTAAAGAGTCACAAAGAGCTCCATATGTTAGAGGTTGATTATTTGGTATGTTAGTAATGTTATTTATGTTAAAATCTATCCTCAAATAATCTTACACCTTCAATCTTTGAATATATATATATATACACACACATATATATATATATATATGAATGAGTGCACATTAACTATGCAATCTGGGCTAAACCGGTCGACCGGTTAAAACAAGGCAGTCGACCGTTTCTGCCCAGAATGCTCAGTTAACGTGCACAAGTGTACATAACGTATATATATTCAAATTCCTTTTCACTGGTCCTTTTTGACCTGTCGACCGTTTTCAAACAAAAAGCAACCTTTCGTATAGACACTTCCTTTTCTTCAACGGTTGCTTCTCTTTCTCTTCACCAATGATCATGACCTTTGTTTGTACCTTTTCACAAAGGGTTACAACTGTTTATTTCTTATATAAACATCATCAAATCATTATTCCAATTAACTAAATTCTATTATTCTAATCTCTATTCAATTGATCTCAATCTTATGCTCTCAAGCGCTCAAATTGCTCATATTCTATCATATATCATTTTTTGAATCCTGAAATTTATTTAACATTCTTTTGATTCAATACGATATCCACTTCCAAATCTTCATATATACAAACATTCTATTTGAGGATAAGATTATAGGAAGTTCATACTACAAGTGACAAAATAGTGTTAGCAAGAACACATACCATCAACAAGCAATTATTTTCATCTTTGTTGAAGTCCTCGGTGTTGTAAGAGGCAAGCGTTGAAGTCCTCGGTGTTGTAAGAGGCAAGTGTTGAAGTACTTAGTGTATTAGAGGCGTGAAATCCCATTCGTCTGCTCGGGTGTTGTAAACCTGTTCCTCCGGGTGAAGCGAGGTAGTTGGTAGTGAAAATCCAGATAGAAGTCTGGGACTGGACGTAGGACGGTGCTCCGAACCAGTATAAAAATCTCTGGTGTGCCTTTTCTATTTTACTGAATTTTCTATTATCTGTGATTAGTCATATTTTTGTGTATTATACATCATATTACACGATCCGTATGTACTATATTAGCACGTACACATTTTCATTTGGTATCAGAGCACGGTCATCATATAACCGTAACACAGTTATTTGGTATAATCTTGTAATATGGCAAATAACGCAAGTACTAGCACTCAAAACACCACTTACACGGAAGGCCAATCAACACAAAGACCTCCATTTTTCAATGGTCTTAACTATAGCTATTGGGCAACACGTATGTCATTCTTTATGCAATCAAATTGTTATGATGCCTGGAATGCTACTCAAAAAGAAATAGTGAATCCAACAACTGATTATTCATAATGGACAACGACTGAGAAAACGGCAGCAGCCGTAAATGCAAAAGCAATAAATATGTTGTTTTGTGCATTAGACCAAAATGAATATAACCGTGTTAGTATCTGCACTACTTCATATCAAATTTGGCAGACGCTGAAAACCACTCATGAAGGTACTAAGAAGGTTAAACAAGCCAAAATAGCCATGTTGAAAAGTCAATTTCAAAATTTCAAAATGAAACCAAATGAGACAATCAATGATATGTATTCACGTTTTCAAACTATCCACCATGCACTTATTGGCTTAGGACAAAAGTTTTCTAATTTTGATGTTGTTTCAACAGTCCTATATTCTCTGACTAGTGAATGGGAAGGAAAAGTATTAGCAATTGAAGAAGCCAATGACCTTTCCGTCATGAAGCTAGATGAATTGATAGAAAATCTAATGTCCTATGAAGCTAACTTACAGACTAGAAAGGAACAAAAAGAAGAAAAGAAGAACGTGGCATTCCATGCTGAAAAAGACGAAAATGAATCAGAGTCTGAAGATGAAGATCTGACATTCATAGCAAAAGGTTTCAAAAAATTCCTCAAACAGCGAAAAGCCAGTCGTTATAACAGAAAGAAATCGGAATCAAATAAACCAACATCATCCGCTATAGAATGTTTCAACTGTCACAAAAAGGGGCACATGCACAAGGATTGTCCGGAGCAAAAGAAGAAGTCAGAAAATGACAAATTAAAATATAAGATGGACGAATCAAAGGAACGAGCATTCTCGGTAACATGGGATGATACAGACTCATTAGAAAGGGATAATGATACGGAAGATGAACAAGCAAATGTCTATTTCATGGCAACAGAAGATGAGGTACAAATTCGTACATGTGATGAAGTACTTGATAATAATACTGAATTGATAGTCAAATATAAAGACATAAAACGACAGCTAAAAGAAGCCAAAGCAGATTTGAGTAGAGCAGAATTTGAACGAGATATGTTAAAAGACGAGAAGAAAATATTAGAAGAAGAACTTGAAAAACTTCAAGAATCATCATCTAATATTGACTCTCAATTATCTCTTTTGAGTCAAGAAATTGAAACTCAAAAAGAGAAAAATGATGCTCTCACTACTAAAAATCATGAGCTTAAGGCAAAAGTCAAAATTCTGGACCTAGAAAAGGCTAGTTTACAAACTAAGTTAGATAACATTACTCAAAATGTTTCTAACTTTAACAAAGGACGAGAAAATTTGACAAAAATCATTGAAAGTTCACAATCTGTTTCAAATAAACAAGGTTTGGGATATAAGAAATAAGAAACCAAGAAACATCTAGGTAATGAAAGGAAGAAGAAAGTACAAAAGATTGAAGCTAAGAAAAATCTTAGTTTATTATATTCCAAACCAAAACTAGTTGTGAAATTTCAGAAGAAAAATGTCAAGACTATCAAAATATGGGTTCCTAAAACAACTAACAATTTGATTAGGAACAAATATATTCAGAATTTCATGAATACTGTGCATCTTAATGCAAATTATATATATAAAGGGGATACCGGACCCATATGGGTTTGGACTCCTAAGACCTAACTCTTAGGACCCTATAAAAAGTGGGTACCATGGACCTAATTTTATTTTTTGCAGGTCCCACTTAAGAAAAGAGGAAAGTGGATATTGGACAGTGGTTGCTCAAAGCACATGACTGGAGACAAGAGCATATTGACAAATATTACATACTCAGATGGTGGCTCCGTCACTTTTGGAGATAATTCAAAAGGCTATATCATCGGCAAAGGCGATGTAAGCAATTGCGGTGCATCTAACTTACCTCTCATTACTAATGTCATTCTAGTTAGAAATTTGAAACACAATTTACTTAGTATTAGTCAGTTATTTGACAAGGGTTTTTGTGATATCCCAGGAATTTGGGCAATATAAATTTAATAATCTGTGTTATAAATTCAATTTGATTTGATAATTTTAATAACAAATTTGGAATTTGATTTAATAATCATGTTTTAATAAATATTTAAAATTAGAAGATTTTATCTTTTTGAATAAATAAATTGTTTTCTGTTTATAACATAAATAATTTTATATATTGTAAATTGATAAATTTTGATTTTTGAATTTAGTAAATGAATTAATTTTCTAACTCTAATTTATATTTGATAAATTGGAGATTTGATTTAAATTTAACATATAACTTTTCAAAGCAATTCAAATAAATAATTATATGGTTTATATTAAAGCAAAATCTTATCTGTTTAAATTTACATTTTTAATTAACTTAAATATGAAGTTAAATTTGATTAACATCAAAGTTTTTTTTTTTTTTAAAAAGTATTGCTTGAAAATGTTATATAAGAATTTAAAACACAATTTACTTATGGTTTTAATATATTGAGTGATAAAGGAAATTTATAATCTCATTTATATATTGTTTAATATTGTTTAATTTGTTATTTCTAAATAAAAATTATAATACTTATATTCTTTTGAACATAAATAGATTTGTAGTAATAGGATTTGTTATTTTAAATATTTAATAAGAGTTATATATGCATATATATAACTTGATTTTAAAATTGGAGTTTAGAATTTAATTTAAATTGGAATTCAATGTTTTGGAATTTAAAAGAATAAACACTTAAAAATATTTGAATAAGCTTTTGTTTATAACTTGTTTTGTTTTGATTTATAAAATTAAAAGAAAATAAAATTCATTTATATATACATATGGAATAAAATAAGTTAAATTATTTATAAACAATTTAAATTAAAATTTAAAACACTTTTAATATACATGTGTAAGTTTCTTAAGAAATAAATTGACATGTGTTAGTCATGTAATAAACTAAAGTGACAATTGTTAAAATTGAGAACAAGTGTAATGTTTAAATTTTCTTTTCATTTTTTATTTTTAATAAAATCAAAATATGCTTATACAAATACATTTCCTCAAAGATCATTCTTCCTTTCCTTTTTTCTTTTTCAAAACTTAAGATTTTCAGCCATGGAAATCTGAAGCTTTCATCCTCAAATCAAAACCCATGTTTCCACTTACCAAAATAAATCAAATTTGCAACTCTACAAGAAAAAAAAACTGCAAATTCTGTTTTTTCTTTTAAAAAAAAAGAAATTTACAAAACCTGCATGCAACTAAATCTGGAAGTAGAAGCAAATTGCAATATTTTCTGAAAGCATGCATACATCAAAGGATCAGAAGCATTACAGAAAAAGGCAATTTGAAGTTCAAGTATTCCAATAAGCAAGATGAAGTTAAAGCATCTGCAGTTTCTAAAGCAAATTAAAAAAAAAAGAATAAAATCTGAAGCTTTTCATCTAACAATGGTTGCTCTGCTCATACTTTTACCAGGTGAGTAACAATTTATACTAACTGAATTTAAGTAGGAATCTAGTTGCTGATTCACTCTATAAATTAAATGCATGTCTGCCTTTTTGAAGTTTATACTGGTGAATATGAATGCATGTCTGTTGTAATGTATGATGCAGTGAATTTGTATTCTGTTTCCTTGATTCAGGTTCTAGATTTGAATTAAAATTTCATTTCAGGTGATTTAGTATGTATTAAGATTTAAGTTTTTAAAACAATATGGTTGTGATACTTAAGCTAAGTTTAAATTGCATTGAATATGAAATTTCTGTAATATTATCAGTAATTTCAGAAACTACAGGAAATTTTATATAAGTAAAAAATCAAACCATCAGGATTTTGTAATTTAAGGATATAAACCAGTTATAAAATCAATGATGTGAATTCTGAAACTAGAATTTGAATTTTTAGATTAAGATTGGATTGGGAATTTTGGTATAACCCTAGTTTTACTGTGTTCCTGAGAATTGATCACTGTGATCAAAATTGGAAACCGAGCTTTACCTATTTTGAGACGATGGTAGCTGGGGTGTGGAGGAGTCCATGGCCGAAGGTGGTACCATTTTAGTGGTCGGAGGAGAGAGAATGTTGATGATCTTCATTTCGACATTTTTTCCAGTATTGGGAACTCAAATGCCAAAAATCGATTTAGGGGTTTTTCAGTTAGCTTGATGATCGGTATGGAGTCGAGGGATGGCCGCTGACTTGCGTAGGGGGTCGCGATAGGATGGAGATGATCGTCGTGGTGGTGCAAGTGCACGGGGATGCTAGTATATCAGTCAGCTGTTTTAGGAAAGAGATGGGGGTCTTGTGGTTGCAACGGGTAGATCTATGTTTTGCTCGAAGAAAAGGGATGTTGGACTCGAAGGAAGTAATGTAAGGCGTCGGGTTTTTTTTAGTTTTGTTACAGGGTTTGGTAACCTGTATCATAGGTTTGTATAAACCTGTTTTATACTTGAGATTTAAATAGATTTTAGGATGAAATTGTTATTTGAGTTCCTCGAGTCAGCTCGGGCTAATGATTGTAGTTTAGAAAATTGTTATGTTTCAAATTTCAAATTTGAATTTGAAAAATAAAACAAAGATTTAAATTAAGTTCTAAATCTAATTTAAATTATAGATTCAAGTTGAATTGAATCTTAAAATTGGAAATGATTAAGTTTTTAAATTCAAATATTCTTTAAAATAACTTTGAAAGAGTTTATAGTTTAAAATGTTTTTAAAAGAAATTTGAATTTAAATTTGAAATTGAAATATGTAGTATTGTTTAAATAAAGTTTAAATTTGATTCAAATCTAATTTTGAATCTTGGGTTTAAAATGAATTTAGGCTTTATAAATTTAAGTGTTTAAAATAAATTTGAATGATAATGTGAAATTTAAATGGTTTTTAATTTTAAAAGAAATTTGTTTTTTAACCTTTGCAAAATTTCTTTTAAAATGAAATTATTATTTAGAAATTAAGGTTTGAGATTGAATTTAAACTTGTTGAAGTTAATAACAATTTAATGTTTGTATTTCATTTAATTAAGAGTAATTAAATGAATAATTAATTTATTTAATAAATTAATGAAATTAATAATTACTTAAACTAATTAGGGGTTTAATCTTAAGGATTTAGGATTAATTATTCTTTGAATAATTAACTTTTAATTAAGAATAATTAATTAAATAAAATTAGTTTTTAATTAATGATTAATAATTAATTAATCAAGTAATAATGGATTAATTAAGTTTTAAGTAACACTCAATTATTTAATTAATTAGGGGTTAATTAATGGGTTATTAATGATTAATTGATTTGTAATGGTTAAATAAGTTAATTATTTTAGAAAATAATTAATGAGTTGTTAATAGTTAATGAAGATCACTAACTAAGGATTATTTAATAATTAATTAATGTCATTAATTTTAATTATTAATTAGATTAATTAATTTAAGGATAATCAATTGTGCAAGTTATTAAGTATAATTACTTATGGAAGTAATTAAGGAATTAATTACTTATTGTAATTAATTGAGTTTAAATTTGATTATTTTAAGTTAATTAATTCAGTTTAATTAATTTAAAATTTATCATTTGGTGATTTATGGAGGATAGTTACTTAATGTAATTAAATGAAGAGAAGTTACTTAGGAAAGTAATTAATGAGTAATTACAATATGTAATTAATTGAAGGTGATTTGTTGATAAAAGTAATTTGAGTATAATTACTTTGTAAATTAATCAAGGGATTAATTAGAATTAATTAATGAGTAATTAATTTATTTGATGAAGTAATTTAAGGGAAGTTAATTACTGGATTGGGTTAATCAAGGGTGATTAACAAAAATAGTTTAAATTAAAATTAATTACTTAAAATAATTAATTTATATAAGGTGATTAATTTAAATGTAATTAGGGATCATTAATTAATATAATTAATGATGTCATTAAAATTGATTAATTAAGATTAATTAATCAATAATAAGTGATTAAAGGTAATTAATTTATGTAATTAATTAAGCATTAATGTAATTAATTACAATTAATTAATTGATGAAGTAATTAAAGGTTAATTACTGTGTTTGGTTAAATATAATTAATTTGAGTAAGTAATTAGTGTATAATTACTTGAATGTAATTAAGAGTTAATTAATCAAGGATGATTAATTAAAATGAATAATTGGATGATGATTAATTAATTGATTGATAATTAATAATGATAAGCAAGGATGATATTGGTGAAGTAATTAATTTAATTTACTTTAAATTAATTATATTTGGTATGGTTAATCATTGCTTATATGGTTGGATAGTGTTGTTTGTTTTGAATGGTTAGAACCTCAAATATGAGATAGATAATGTTGAGTGATTTGGATGCATTGGTTGCATGATGATATTGGTATAGATTATTCTGGTTTATCTGATATGTTGATAATGTTGATTACCTGTTGTGTATCTGTGATTTATCTATTTGAATATATATATAATTGAATTGTTTTAAACCTTTATAACGACTTGGCCTTAAAAGACACGCTTTGGATTTCGATGGGACCGGGGTCGGGTTTCCATATTTGGATATCCGAAATCCACATCGTTTCCGAATAACGTTAGGTCGTTAATCCAAGTGGAGCAAATGAAGACTCGAGGTGTAAGGGCTATACGTCAGTATAACTCTGTGGGTGATTCCGTAATGAGTTTGACGGAATAGTACTTATAGATTTGAGATGGTGATTTAGAGTGCAAGGGTTATCGTCGTTAACTCTGAGGGTGATTCCAAAATGAGTGTAACGAGATAATGCCTTCGGTTTCGTTCGAACCCGTAACGAACTTGTATGGATTGAATGCTTTCAGAACATCGTCAGGTGGACGATGAGCATTCTAAGAGATGTGTCCTCTAAAGGTAATCGTAGCCTCAAGCCTCATCAACCGGGAATGGCTAAAACAGGGGAGGTGCGGCAAGGCTTCGTGGGTCGCACCCACTGGAGAGCAATATTGATCCATGTCTAGAGGTCCTTTTTTATTCGGCTTAGTGGGCAGTTGTCAGTGTACACCAACTGCGGGGTTGTCTTGTTCGGAATTGTTCAGTAAGGAATGGGTCCGGCTTTGTGTTGCAGGGGAGTGAGAGTACTCATCGGTACGTTGATCTAGGCCTCGTACTGTGACGGGCGGTACCCCAGTAGCCCTGCCATTGTATGGAATCCAAAATCCAATAAGTGCAAACGGTTTTGATTGTATCACCCACTTTTGTGGCTAGTAGCTGGAATTTAATCATGTAACAATTTCAGCTATTTCTTATTTATTTGAAAACCCTAGACACTATTATAATATCACTGGATTTGCTATCAAATGTTTTGGTTAGCGTAAGGTAAAAACTTTTCCATGTTTATGTGTGGGAAGTCTTACGTGATACCTTTCTTTTCAAAAGGTTTTTGAAAGTTAAGCAACTTTAACCTGTTACTCACACCAGACCCATGTCTGACCCGGAGTTTATTTTTGTTTTTCATAAACTCTTGCGTACTCAATTTTTTACGAGTAGCCAAGGGAATTCAGGTTAGCTTTGACGAATTATGGAGGAGCAAATGGAGCAGGAGGCTTCTGCGTTAAATATATAGTATTCCGCTGTGTGATATGTGATTGTCTCTGAGTTGTATTATATTGTAAATACTAGACAGGTGTTTATAATTGTCTAGTATGTGTTGTATATCTGTGTACTCTGATAGTGGTTGTGAACTATGTAATATTTTATGTTATTAATATAATTTATTCGTTCCGCTGTTGAGATTCTAGTGTTGTTTCTTCTTTCTCTTCTTTCTTTTTCTTCTTCTATCCCTTTCTTTCTTAATTGATGATGCGACTTCCTGGAGATTGGAAGTTGGATCGTCACAGGTGGTATCAGAGCATTAGGTTAGTGAATACCTAGGCTCTGGAATGGTGTCTATCTTGAGAGAGCGTATTTGTATTTTTATTGTATATGTTTATATATTTATTTCTACCTATTTGTTGGGTTACCCGCTCGGGTTATCCAATATAGGCTATAAAGTTAGATAAGGTAGTAGGGTGTGTAACACAACTACTACCCTTGGTTGAGTTTGGTGCCTGAGATTGGTAGTGTATTTTTCGAGACTGTAGACCTAATACCGTCTCGAGTGAGTTTTGCTTGGAGTTAGGATTTCATAGATCTCTGAAGGTAGCCTGTAAAGGTTCGGAGTTTATCTTTGAATTGGATAAGTAGAGTTTGGATATGTCGGTCGGGCAGAAGAGAATGATGGTATCTTAATATCTCAGGGAGTTGTAGCTGTGTGATGAGACGCAGTGACTATGGATGTTCTCGAAGATGTTTTCTTTGGAACAAGTTAAGCAGGTGAGTCTGCTTCAGTGTTGTGGCTGGATTCAGCAGGAAGTTTCTGTCCAGTTTGAAGCCTGAGTTTCTCGAAGAGCTTTGGATTAGGAAGTCTTTGGCATCGATGTCAGCAGTGCAGTTCGAGGTATTTTGGGTGCTGGCAAGAAAGTCTTCTGGTTAGCAGTTTTTCTAAATGAGTTCAGAAGTAGCAGAGTGGATCCATTTCTTCAATGGATTGGCTAGTTAAGCGTATGCTGTTCTGATTGGTAAAGGGGGAGCAGTTTTCTTTGGATATTGGACTGGTTGATCGCAAAAGTGACTTGCGATAGTCTGAGTGTTCTTTTGAGCTATGAGAAGTTTGTCCATATTTGGAGGCTGAGTTTTCTTATCAACTGGATTCTAGGAGTGATACTGGAGGTTTAGTGAAGTAGCTTTTGATCAGATGGGGCATCTGAGTTTTCTTCTATGGATCTATTGAACCATATTTCTGTGACATGTTATCCAGTTTGTGCTCGAGTTTTTCTTCTGCTTCAGATCAGAGTTATGCAGCGGAAGCAGATTGGGAGTGCTTTTTTTTATCTTTTCTGGATAAGAGAGGAAAGTTTATCTTCTGATATTTGTGGAATAGAGTTGGTATTCTTGGTTTGGGATTGATCTTGAGGAGATCATTTTGTTGAATTGTTTTGGTCCAGTTGTTTCTAGAGACATCAGCGAAGGTTGAGCTGATCAAGAGAGTTGAAGGCAGCCCAGGATCTTCAGAAGAGTTCTGTGGGTAAGAGATGAAGGAATTTGGATTCCTAAGTCGGAGATTTAATTTGGGAAAGCTTTCTCCAATCTAAAGGAGCTATAAGATTGAGTAAGACTGGGTAAGTCAGCTCTGAGATGTTTCAAACCTTTTCTGTGTTTTGTGAGGATTGGTGTTTGATTTTCAGGGTTGAATTGTCCGTTTGGATAACTGATATTAGATGAGTTTTACGTATTTCTGAAGGAGTACGTGTATGGTTTATCTCTGGTTGTGGAACCAACGGTTCAGGAGGATGTGATTGTTGATTCAGACTCGTTTGTAGTCTGACATATTGTTTTGTTGGTAGATATAGTTGGGTAGGAGCTCTATAGCTTAATAGTATTGATTGTTTAAATTCTATAGAGCGAGTATCCCGATATTTATATCGGGGAAACTCGTGAAAATTTTATCCAGGTTTTTCTGGATAATTAGATTTGTTGTGTTTGTTTGAATTGGTTGCTATGGTGGTTAGCATATGTTTGATAATATATGCTTGTGTTTTAAAAATAAAATTCTAAGATAGATTATTAAATTACCTTTGCTTTTAAATTTCGGGGACGAAATTCTTTTAAGGGGGGAGGAATGTGATATCCCGGGAATTTGGGCAATATAAATTTAATAATCTGTGTTATAAATTCAATTTGATTTGATAATTTTAATAAAAAATTTGGAATTTGATTTAATAATCATGTTTTAATAAATATTTAAAATTAGAAGATTTTATCTTTTTGAATAAATAAATTGTTTTCTGTTTATAATATATATAATTTTATATATTGTAAATTGATAAATTTTTATTTTTGAATTTAGTAAATGAATTAATTTTCTAACTCTAATTTATATTTGATAAATTGGAGATTTGATTTAAATTTAACATATAACTTTTCAAAGCAATTCAAATAAATAATTATATGGTTTATATTAAAGGAAAATCTTATCTGTTTAAATTTATATTTTTAATTAACTTAAATATGAAGTTAAATTTGATTGACATCAAAGTTTTGTTTTTTTTAAAAGTATTGATTGAAAATGTTATATAAGAATTTAAAACACAATTTACTTATGGTTTTAATATATTGAGTGATAAAGGAAATTTATAATCCCATTTATAAATTATTTAATATTGTTTAATTTGTTATTTTTAAATAAAAATTATAATACTTAAATTCTTTTGAACATAAATAGATTTGTAGTAATAGGATTTGTTATTTTAAATATTTAATGAGATTTGTATATGCATATATATAACTTGATTTTAAAATTGGAGTTTATAATTTAATTTAAATTGGAATTCAATGTTTTGGAATTTAAAAGAATAAACACTTAAAAATATTTGAATAAGCTTTTGTTTATAACTTGTTTTGTTTTGATTTCTAAAATTAAAAAAAAAATCATTTATATATACATATGGAATAAAATAAGTTAAATTATTTATAAACAATTTAAATTAAAATTTAAAACACTTTTAATATACATGTGTAAGTTTCTTAAGAAATAAATTGACATGTGTTAGTCATGTAATAAAACTAAAGTGACAATTGTTAAAATTGAGAACAAGTGTAATGTTTAAATTTTCTTTTCATTTTTTATTTTTAATAAAATCAAAATATGCTTATACAAATATATTTCCTCAAAGATCATTCTTCCTTTCCATTTTTCTTTCTCAAAACTTAAGATTTTCAGCCATGGAAATCTGAAGCTTTCATCCTCAAATCAAAACCCATGTTTCCACTTACCAAAATAAATCAAATTTGCATCTCTACAATAAAAAAAAAACTGCAAATTCCGTTTTGTCTTTAAAAAAAAAAGAAATTTACAAACCCTGCATGCAACTAAATATGGAAGTAGAAGCAAATTGCAATATTTTCTGGAAGCATGTATACATCAAAGGATCAGAAGCATTACAGAAAAAGGCAATTTAAAGTTCAAGTATTCCAATAAGCAAGATGAAGTTAAAGCATCTGCAGTTTTTAAAGCATATCAAAAAAAAAAGAATAAAATCTGAAGCTTTTCATCTAACAATGTATGCTCTGCTCATACTTTTACCAAGTGAGTAACAATTTATACTAAATGAATTTAAGTAGGAATCTAGTTGCTGATTCACTCTATAAATTAAATGCATGTCTGCCTTTTTAAAGTTTATACTGGTGAATATGAATACATGTCTGTTGTAATGTATGATGCAGTGAATTTGTATTCTGTTTCCTTGATTCAGGTTCTAGATTTGAATTAAAATTTCATTTCAGGTGATTTAGTATGTATTAAGACTTAAGTTTTTAAAACAATATGGTTGTGTTACTTAAGCTAAGTTTAAATTGCATTGAATATGAAATTTCTGTAATATTATCTGTAATTTCTGAAACTACAGGAAATTTTATATAAGTAAAAAATCAAACCATCAGGATTTTGTAATTTAAGGATATAAACCAGTTACAAAATCAATGATGTGAATTCTGAAACTAAAATTTGTATTTTTAGATTAAGATTGGATTGGGAATTTTGGTATAACCCTAGTTTTACCGTGTTCTTGAGAATTGTTCACTGTGATCAAAATTGGAAACCGAGCTTTACCTATTTTGAGACGATGGTAGCTGGGGTGTGGAGGAGTCCATGGCCGAAGGTGGTACCATTTTAGTGGTCGGAGGAGAGAGAATGTTGATGATCTTCATTTCGACATTTTTTCCAGTATTGGGAACTCAAATGCTAAAAATCGATTTAGGGGTTTTTCAGTTAGCTTGATGATCGGTATGGAGTCGAGGGATGGCCGTTGACTTGCGTAGGGGGTCGCGATAGGATGGAGATGATCGCCGTGGTGGTGCAAGTGCACGGGGATGCTAGTGTATCAGTCAGCTGTTTTGGGAAAGAGATGGGGGTCTTGTGGTTGCATCGGGTAGATCTATGTTTTGCTCGAAGAAAAGGGATGTTGGACTCGAAGGAAGTAATGTAAGGTGTCGGGTTTTTTTAGTTTTGTTACAGGGTTTGGTAACCTGTAGCACAGGTTTGTATAAACCTGTTTTATACTTGAGATTTAAATAGATTTTAGGATGAAATTGTTATTCGAGTTACTCGAGTTGCTCGAGTCAGCTCGGGCTAATGATTGTAGTTTAGAAAATTGTTATGTTTCAAATTTTAAATTTGAATTTGAAAAATAAAACAAAGATTTAAATTAAGTTTTAAATCTAATTTAAATTATAGATTCAAGTTGAATTGAATCTTAAAATTTGAAATGATTAAGTTTTTAAATTCAAATATTCTTTAAAATAACTTTGAAAGAGTTTATAGTTTAAAATGTTTTTAAAAGAAATTTGAATTTAAATTTGAAATTGAAGTGTGTAGTAATGTTTAAATAAAGTTTAAATTTGATTCAAATCTAATTTTGAATCTTGGGTTTAAAATGAATCTAGGTTTTATAAATTTAAGTGTTTAAAATAAATTTGAATGATAACGTGAAATTTAAATGGTTTTTAATTTTAAAAGAAATTTGTTTTTTAACCTTTGTAAAATTTCTTTTAAAATGAAATTATTATTTACAAATTAAGGTTTGAGATTGAATTTAAACTTGTCGAAGTTAACAACAATTTAATGTTTGTATTTCATTTAATTATTAGAGTAATTAAATGAATAATTAATTTATTTAATAAATTAATGAAATTAATAATTACTTAAACTAATTAGGGGTTTAATCTTAAGGATTTAGGATTAATTATTCTTTGAATAATTAAATTTTAATTAAGAATAATTAATTAAATAAAATTATTTTTTAATTAATGATTAATAATTAATTAATCAAGTAATAATGGATTAATTAAGTTTTAATTGACACTCAATTATTTAATTAATTAGGGATTAATTAATGGGTTATTAATGATTAATTGATTTGTAATGATTAAATAAGTTAATTATTTTAGAAAATAATTAATGAGTTGTTAATAGTTAATGAAGATCACTAACTAAGGATTATTTAATAATTAATTAATGTGATTAATTTTAATTATTAATTATATTAATTAATTTAAGGATAATCAATTGTGCAAGTTATTAAGTATAATTACTTATGGAAGTAATTAAGGAATTAATTACTTATTGTAATTAATTGAGTTTAAATTTGATTATTTTAAGTTAATTAATTCATTTTAATTAATTTAAAATTTATCATTTGGTGATTTATGGAGGATAATTACGTAATGTAATTAAATGAAGAGAAGTTACTTAGGAAAGTAATTAATGAGTAATTACTATATGTAATTAATTGAAGGTGATTTGTTGATAAAAGTAATTTGAGTACAATTACTTTGTAAATTAATCAAGGGATTAATTAGAATTAATTAATGAGTAATTAATTTATTTGATGAAGTAATTTAAGGGAAGTTAATTACTGGATTGGGTTAATCAAGGGTGATTAACAAAAATGGTTTAAATTAAAATTAATTACTTAAAATAATTAATTTAGATAAGGTAGTTAATTTAAATGTAATTAGGGATCATTAATTAATATAATTAATGATGTAATTAAGATTGATTAATTAAGATTAATTAATCAATAATAAGTGATTAAAGGTAATTAATTTATGTAATTAATTAAGCATTAATGTAATTAATTACAATTAATTAATTGATGAAGTAATTAAAGGTTAATTATTGTGTTTGGTTAAATATAATTAATTTGAGTAAGTAATTAGTGTATAATTACTTGAATGTAATTAAGAGTTAATTAATCAAGGATGATTAATTAAAATGAATAATTGGATGATGATTGATTATTTGATTGATAATTAATAATCATAAGCAAGGATGATATTGGTGAAGTAATTAATTTAATTTACTTTAAATTAATTATATTTGGTATGATTAATCATTGCTTATATGGTTGGATAGTGTTGTTTATTTTGGATGGTTAGAATCTCGGATATGAGATAGATAATGTTGAGTGATTTGGATGCATTGGTTGCATGATGATATTGGTATAGATTATTCTGGTTTATCTGATATGTTGATAATGTTGATTACCTATTGTGTATCTGTGATTTATCTATTTGAATATATAGATAATTGAATTGTTTTAAACCTTTATAACAACTTGTCCTTAAAAGACACGCTTTGGATTTCGATGAGACCGGGATCGGGTTTCCATATTTGGATATCCGAAATCCACATCGTTTCCAAATAACGTTAGGTCGTTAATCCAAGTAGAGCAAATGAAGACTCGAGGTGTAAGGGATATACGTCAGTATTGCTCTGTGGGTGATTCCGTAATGAGTTTGACGGAATAGTACTTATAGATTCGAGATGGTGATTTAGAGTGCAAGGGTTATCGTCGTTAACTTTGAGGGTGATTCCAAAATGAGTGTAACGAGATAATGCCTTCGGTTTCGTTCGAACCCGGAACGAACTTGTATGGATTGAATGCTTTCAGAACTTCGTCAGGTGGACGATGAGCATTCTAAGAGATGTGTCTTCTAAAGGTAATCGTAGCCTCAAGCCTCATCAACCGGGAATGGCTAAAACAGGGGAGGTGCAGCAAGGCTTCGTGGGTCGCACCCACTGGAGAGCAAGATTGGTCCGTGTCTAGCGGTCCTTTTTTATTCGGCTTAGTGGGCAGTTGTCAGTGTACACCAACTGCGGGGTTGTCTTGTTCGGAACTGTTCAGTAAGGAATGGGTCCGGCTTTGTGTTGCAGGGGAGTGGGAGTACTCCTCGGTACGTTGATCTAGGCCACGTACTGTGACGGGCGGTACCCCGGTAGCCCTGCCATTGTATGGAATCCAAAATCCAATAAGTGCCAACGTTTTTGATTGTATTACCCACTTTTATGGCTAGTAGCAGGAATTTAATCATGTAACAATTTCGGCTATTTCTTATTTATTTGAAAACCCTAGACACTATTATAATATCACTGGATTTCCTATCAAATGTTTTGGTTAGCGTAAGGTAAAAACTTTTCCATGTTTATGTGTGGGAAGTCTTACGTGATACCTTTCTTTTCAAAAGGTTTTTGAAAGTTAAGCAACTTTAACCTATTACTCACACCAGACCCATGTTTGACCTGGAGTTTATTTTTGTTTTTCATAAACACTTGGGTACTCAATTTTTTACGAGTAGCCAAGGGAATTCAGGTATGATTTGACGAATTATGGAGGAGCAAATGGAGTAGGAGGCTTCTGCGTTAAATATATAGTATTCCGCTGTGTGATCTGTGATTGTCTCTGAGTTGTATTATATTGTAAATACTAGACAGGTGTTTATAACTGTCTAGTATGTGTCGTATATCTGTGTACTCAGATAGTGGTTGTAAACTATGTAATATTTTATGTTATTAATATAATTTATTCGTTCCGCTGTTGAGATTCTAGTGTTGTTTCTTCTTTCTCTTCTTTCTTTTTCTTCTTCTATCCCTTTCTTTCTTAATTGATGATGCAACTTCCTAGAGATTGGAAGTTGGGTCGTCACAGTTTTACAATTTCCTTTTCGGATAATAAGTGTAGTATTTTAGATAAAGACCATATTTTAGCTTTCGAAGGTTATAGAGACAGAAATATATATATTCTGAATATGAATATTAATCATAATTCAGATATGTGGCTTGTGGCTAATGATAATGATCCATGGTTATGGCACAAACGCTTCTGTCATATAAACTTCAGAACTATTGACAAGCTAGCCAAAAACGATCTAGTTAGAGGACTACCCAAAATAAGTTTTAAGGTTAACAACATCTGTGGCGCATGTCAATTAGGAAAATTGACCAAATCATCTTTTAAATCCAAGAAAGTCATATCAACATTACAACTACTTGAGTTACTACATATGGATTTATTTGGACCTACTAGGGTTCAGTCAATAAATCACGGTCGATATGTGCTTGTAATTGTTGATGATTTCTCCCGTTACACATGGACAATTTTCTTAAAGAACAAAAGTGACACTTTCGATCATTTCAAATCTTTTGTCAAAAGAACTCAAAAATCAAAAGGGATTAAAGTTAAAAATATAATAAGTGATCATGGCGGAGAGTTTGAAAATAATGAATTTGAACATTTTTGTACAAAGAATGGTATATATCATAATTTTTCGTTTCCCTTAACTCCACAACAAAACAGAGTTGTAGAACGGAAGAACCAAACTTTACAAGAATGTGCAAGAACATTATTGAATGGAACCACCTTACCAAAACATTTCTGGGCAGAAGCCGTCGCAACTGCCTGTTATATTTTAAATCGTGTGTCCATAAGACCTCTTACCAAGAATACTCCTTATGAATTATTTAACAAAAGAAAGCCTAAAATCTCATACTTCAAAGTTTTTGGTTCCAAGTGCTTTATTTTAAATACGAAAGACCAGCTTGGCAAATTCGATCCAAAAGCCGATGAAGGAATATTTGTCGGTTATTCGGAGCGAAGCAAGGCCTATCGTATATTTAATAAACAAACCAAAACTATTGAAGAATCACTTCATGTCTTTTTCGATGAATTCTATCAGCATCCTCAAAATATATCAGATGATGACGAAACAATAGTCAGTAATAATCCAATCATCACAAATGTTGATTCTGACTCGGAAATAATTATTGAGAATGTTCCTCAAATATGTGAGTTACAATCACCACCAAGGATATTAAGAGACCACCCGGCCCAAAATATAATCGGTGAAGTAACATCACATGTCAGAACAAGGACTCAACTCAACCAAATGGGTCATGTCGCTTTTCTCTCAAATATCGAACCTAAGAATCCAAAAGAAGCTGCTGTAGACGATTACTGGATCATTGCCATGCAGGAAGAACTAAATCAGTTCGAGCGCAATGACGTTTGGGAACTTGTTCCAAGACCAACTGATCAGTCAGAGACTGGTACTAAATGGGTCTATAAAAATAAGGCTGACGAACAAGGAAATATCATCAGAAATAAAGCAAGATTAGTAGCACAAGGGTATAATCAGAAAGAAGGTATCGATTATGAAGAAACTTTTGCACCAGTTGCTCGATTAGAAGCTATTAGAATCCAATTATCTTTTGCTTGTCACCATAATTTCAAACTTTATCAGATGGATGTCAAAAGTGCATTTCTCAATGGATTTATCAAAGAGAATGTATATGTCGAACAACCTCCTTTGTTCGTACATGAAAAATATCCTGACCATGTGTTCAAACTTAAGAAAGCTCTGTATGGTTTAAAACAAACACCTCGTGCTTGGTATGAACGACTACGTAGCTATCTTATTAACTCAGGATTTCAAATAGGTAAAGTCGATCAAACTTTGTTTATCAAACATTCTCAAAAGGATATTCTAGTTATTCAGACATATGTAGACGATATCATCTTTGGTTCAACAAACGATAAACTCTGCAAGGAATTTGCAAATATTATGACCAAAGAATTCGAAATGTCTCATATGGGAGAACTGTCATATTTTCTTGGACTTCAAATCAAACAACTTCCGAATGGTATCTTTATTAATCAAGAAAAATACTGCGGAAATCTTATCAAACGCTTCGGGTTAGATAACACATCTGGTAAACCTACTCCTATGAGTACAACTACACATCTTGAAAAAGATAAAAATGGTAAGAATATTGACCAAAAACTATATCGAAGTATGATTGGTTCTCTTCTTTATCTTACAGCAAGTCGTCCAGATATAATGATGAGTGTTTGTCTATGTGCACGCTTTCAAGCAGATCCAAAGGAATCACATCTACGAGTAGTGAAACGTATAATTCGTTATCTTAATAATACCAAAGATTTCGGTCTTTTTTATCCAAAAGAATGTCCATTTTAATTAGTATCATATAGTGATGCTGATTTTGGTGGCTCTCGAACGAATAGAAAGAGTACAAGTGGTACGTGCCATTTTATTGGAAAATCACTTGTCTCTTGGTTTAGTAAGAAACAAAATTGTGTTTCACTATCAACATGTGAAGCTGAATATATATCACCGGCTCTCGCTTGTACTCAAGTAATATACATGCAACAAACACTTCAAGATTTTGATATTCATTTATCAAATTCTATTATATACCGTGATAACACAAGTGCTATAAATCTTTCTAAGAATCCAGTGAATCACTCCAGAACCAAGCACATTGATATCCGTCATCATTTCCTTAGAGACAATATTGAAAAAGGAAATATATGTCTCGAATATGTCCAAACTGATAGTCAACTAGCAGATATTTTTACTAAGCCTCTACTTGAGTCTAGTTTCATTAAATTTCGTAGAGAACTTGGTTTAATTTCTAGAAAAGAACTTGATAAGTAATCACTAATGTTATATTCTTAAGTTCTTTTCGGATTATTTTTGCTATTGCTATATTAGGAAATTGAATATGAGCTTCTAATTTTTTCTACGGCCAAGTTTGCATGACAATTCTCATCCACAAGCTTATATATAAGAATTCTTTTTATATAAGCTTGACAAAAATATTGTTTTTATCACTTCCTATCTAAGCCTAAAAGTTTATACATATAGTTCATTATGGCACATATTTGTGATGAGTGTGCTCAAAAGTCCCATATTTCGGTCACAAGTTCTGAGCCAGAAGAATATTACTCTCCTAAAACTCCAAAACACAAAACAAAGTGTCATCACCAATGCATTCATACTCCTGGCAATACGCCAACTTCAAAATGAGCAAAGCAGGTGTTGTTTTGTTCATCCCGTACCAGAGAGAAGATCAATGAGATTCATCATTATCAAGAACATCAAATCGATCTTCAAAGACAGCTACATTATGAGCAACAACTGACTTCGGAACGACTATCTCTTCTAGGAAGAATGGCATCATTCTTTTGTGGTTCAAACAAACATGGCGTATACGAGCCAATGCCTCATACACCTTCATCCTCTAGAAGCCCAAATTCATGGGATAAAAACTATGCTCAGAACGAAGGAGCAAAAGAAAAATGGTCGCCATGGAAACCACGCATTACCGATGTCAAAGAAGAGACTTCCGACCATAATTCATCTACCTCTCATTAAATTTGTTTCAATATTATGATTGTATTGTCGTATTTATTTTTATGAACTGATATATATGTATATATATATATATATATCATGTTTTGAATAAACTTAATATTATATGGACCGTTCACACTTAGAAATACAAGCAAGAAGAAGGAAAGGCAACTCACGGGCAAACCAGTCGACCGGCCAGATACCACAAGTCGACCGTTTTTGCTTCTGTATGAAAACGGTCGACCGATGATTTCAGGGCGGTCGACCGGTTTCGAGCAGTTTTGTTTTTTTTAAAAGGCACATACGGTTATTTTTTTACCTCCAACTATTCATTTTTTTCCAACAAACTCTCATAACCCTAGAACTAAATTCTTCTACCAGTCTCACCCAAATGGCTCCTCCACAAAAGAAATTAAAGCAAGCTTCTACCTCCGAAACTCAACCAATCGATCTCTCTGTCGGGAAGTGGCTTGTGGATCAAATCGCAGTCAAAAGGTGGAATGAGATGAAGGATTTTACAATCCATCCAGGTTCTTTTGTTAAATTTTCATATTTCTCTAGTTATCGTATTCTTGGCTTAGCAAAGGATGCCGACGTTGAAAAACTAATTGACTTTGATCAAAACAATGTGGAAATTAACCATGTAATGATAAAATTATTCTATGCTAACCTAAATTTAGAGAAAAACAAGCCAGAGAATCCTAATTATTGTTTTTGGTACGTTGTTTGTGGCAAAGAAGTGTTTATCTCATGTGATAGGATGGCAACCGTTCTTGGTTCTTCGTTTATCGGTGAAAAATTCTCAAGTAATTTTTGCAATGTTCATATCCGTAATCAAATTAGCCATCAATTTATTAAATATGACAAGGATAGCACTAAGTCTATTGGTTTACGACCTTCTGCAAGAATTCTTCATCATACTCTTATGCACTCTCTATTACCGAGAATAGGAAATTTTGATGCCGTCTATAAAGAAAATATCAAGGTATTATACTCAATCTATGGGGGTATTCGTATAAATTGGATTGGTATGATCTTTGATGAGATCTTGAAAGTAAATGATTGCTCTAGGCCACACTTGTTCTATAACGAGTATATTATGCATCTCTTGCTTGATTGTGGCATTGAACCTCCCAAGTCTTTAATTTCTAAACCAAAAGTCATCAAAAAAACATCGATTAAAAGAATGAAGCTTCCGGCTCCATACTTTAATATTATGCCTTTTGAACAATGGAAAGAACAAGGACATAAAGAAGCTTCATCACGATCATCCCGCCCTAAACCTGAGGAAGTTAAACTTTTACGACCATCTTCCTCAACAAAAGAATCACTTGACACTATTGGTCGAAATCAATTCCTTCTCGAAGCATGACTTAAGCGCATGAATACAAAAATGGATAAACGCTTTAACAAACTTAAGTCTTTCTTCGTTTCTACATGGGAAGCAATATCATGTGGTGCATCATATTCATCAATGCAAGCTCCAGACCTTGGCAAGTGCCCAGCTCCTCCTACTTTTGCTTGGACATCTTCGGAGGAGGGTACAAGCTCTGGAACTAGTCATGAACGTGGACACGGAAAATCTCAGCTTGTTGAAGAAGAAGGAGAAGAAGAAGAAGAGGGTGAGACAGAGTCAGATTAAGTCTCTTTTAGACTATTTTTTTTGTGTTCTTATGACTTTAGTTTTTGCTTTAAAGACAATATCTAGCACTTGTACTAAATAGTGTCGTGTTTTAATTCGTACTAGACTTGTGCGTATTATCATCTTGTGTGAATGTTACTCTTTATCTATGGTAGTAGTTTTATGTTGCTTATAATCTCATTTACATCCTCCATTTAACAACTTCTTTTCGTCGATGACAAAGGGGGAGAAAATTGTGCCAACAGTACATATGCGGGACACAATCTCAAGGGGATATCATATACAGGGGGAGATTCATAACTATGTTGTCATCAATCAAAAAGGGGGAGAATGTTGAGTCAAGATTTTTATAGAGTTTTGATTTCTGACAAAGGGATAAGCCGTGATCGACAAGACAAAGGGATAAGCCGTGATCGACAAGACAAAGGGATAAGCCGTGATCGACAAAAAGAAGTTATTCATTAAAGAGTCACAAAGAGCTCCATACGTTAGAGGTTGATTAATTGGTATGTTAGTAATGTTATTTATGTTAAAATCTATCCTCAAATAATCTTATACCTTCAATCTTTGAATATATATATATATATATATATATATATATATATATATATATATATATATATTTGTGTGTGTGTGTGTGTATATGTATATATATATGTATATATGAATGAGTGCACATTAACTGTGCAATCTGGGCTAAACCGGTCGACCGGTAAAAACAAGGCAGTCGACCGTTTCTGCCCAGAATGCTCAGTTAACGTGCAAAAGTGTACATAACGTATATATATTCAAATTCCTTTCTACTGGTCCTTTTTGACCTGTCGACCGTTTTCAAACAGAAAGCAACCTTTCGTATAGACACTTCCTTTTCTTCAACGGTTGCTTCTCTCTCTCTTCACCAATGATCATGACCTTTGTTTGTATATTTTCATAAAGGGTTACAACTGTTTATTTCTTATATAAACATCATGAAATCATTATTCCGATTAACTAAATTATATGATTCTAATCTCTGTTCAATTGATCTCAATCTTATACTCTCAAGCGCTCAAATTACTCATATTCTATCGTATATCGTTTTTTGAATCTTGAAATTTATTTAACATTCTTTTGATTCAATAAGATATCCACTTCCAAAACTTCATATATACAAATATTCTATTTGTGGATAAGATTATAGGAAGTTTGTACTACAAGTGACAAAATAGTGTTAGCAAGAACACATATCGTCAACAAACAATTATTTTCATCTTTGTTGATGTCCTCGGTGTTGTAAGAGGCAAGTGTTGAAGGCCTCGGTGTCGTAAGAGGCAAGTGTTGAAGTCCTCGGTGTTGTAAGAGGCAAGTGTTGAAGTCCTCAGTGTATTAGAGGCGTGAAATCCCGTTCGTCTGCTCGGGTGTTGTAAACTTGTTCCTCCGAGTGAAGCGAGGTAGTTGGTAGTGAATATCTAGATAGAAGTCTGGGACTGGACGTAGGACGGTGCTCCGAACTAGTATAAAAATCTCTGGTGTGCTTTTTTTATTTTACTGAATTTTCTATTATCTGTGATTAGTCATATTTTTGTGTGTTATACATTATATTACACGATCCGCGTGTACTATATTAGCACGTACACATTTTCACAAATTTATAGTGGTTCGGCGCAGTGGCCTACGTCCACTTTGAAGCTGATCTTTATTTTCCACTTGATACTTGATTACAGATACAATCCGTTCTTAAGTATGAGAATACAATTGCAAGGTAAAAGAAATAAGTCTTGAATGAGGATTCAATGTGGCAGAGTCTCCCCAGTGCTCTCTAAAATTTGATCCCGTTTTTTGTGCCCCTGCCTCTCTATTTATAGACGAAAGTGGGTTGGACTTCCCTGGTGGGCCAGGTGGCCGAATAACTTGGTCCAAGTAGTGTATGTACTGTACGCCGAACCAGGGAGGCCGGACAAGGCATGCCGTGCCGAACTCCTTGTGCCGAACGAAGCATGCCGAGTCTCCCCTCTTTAGGCCGAGCGAGGCGAGAGGTTGAATGAGAGATGCAGGTCGAATGGGGCAAAGAATGCCGAACGATAGTAATGCCGAGTGAAGGGCTTGGCCAAGTGAACGATTTGACCGAATGGCTTCTTCAGCCGAATGCCTCATGGACAAAAGATCTCCTGGATACCAGACGATCTCAAGCCGAGCATGCTGACTTCTCTGGGGAGCACTTGTGCTGAGTGAACTACGCCGAACGATGCTGGGACGCCGGACGATCTTCTGAAGGCCAAAGGATCCTTTGCTTCTTCATGCCGAACGATCTTACGCCGAGCGCGATCTTGGACTGCCGAGCACTATCTGGTGCCGAATGTTCTTGCCTTCCGACTGTCTATAGATGCCGGTTGTCACGTATGCCGAGCGCTCTATATGCCGAGTGTAATTCTGAATGGCCGAAAGTTTTCCAATGCTGAGTGCAACTCTGAATACCGAACGTTCTAGTTGCCTGGTCGATTTTCCAGGTAACATCTTCATTCGTTCGAAAACCTAAACAAAAACAAATGAATGAAAATAATGGAGGCTAGGGCTTTTGACTTCGCCTCTATTTCTTAAGCGCTCGGCTTCGACTTTGATGCGTTGCGTTGAACTCGGTCGGGCCGTGCTTAGGCGATTTGGAAGGGGGAAAAAGGGAACGACGGCAGTCGAATCTGTGTTCTTTGGAATAATGGTGAGTGATTTCTTCACTCGCATCTATTTCAATCTATTGTTTCTAATTGATTCAAGATCTTGATTTCATTTATATGAGTTCAATCTCCTTTATTTGCGTTCGTATATGATTGTTTAAAGTTGTCATTTGATTTTCATTGGCCATTTGTCTTCGATTAATGTTCGTTATTGATGTTGCTATGTGAATTTCTACTGTGACTTTGGTTTGTTGTTATTTTCGTTGTTAACATGAATTTGTTCGACTGTTTCTCGCCTTCCTTTTTGGCTTCAGCCTTATACATTTGTTTGCATTTCTATGCATATTATAGCCTTGGTCCAAGAGCTTCTCTTGTGACATATCTGACTTCGGTCACTTGATTTTTTGTATGCGATTCTATGACCCTATATTATCACCATTGTACAGATATTATTTTGGTCATTTTAACTTAAACTACATTCTTCTGTTTTTTTAATGTGGTCTTTGATGTGACCCACTATCTTTCTTGATTTAAAACTCTGGTGACTTTATTTTGGCAATTGGACTAGATAAAAGTGATTTTGTAAAAATAAAATGAGATTCGACACTGTCTTGATGGCTTCGTTCGAACTACCTATGTCACTTGCTTATGCTGGTGCTTTTTCATTTTGATATAGACATGTATGTTGTTAACGTAAAAATCAAACGCTAACACCCTGGTGTAAAATGAAGTTGAGTGAAAGCACCACCCGTGAACACGGGAACTAACGAACAAGTAGAGAAATCATAGAAAAAGCAGAAAAGACAACAGTTTTTATAGTGGTTCGGCTTAGGGAAAGCCTACGTCCACTTTAACTCTCTTTATTACTGAATTTGATTACAACTTTACAACAATTTTCAATTAAAACACACTTTAGACCAGTAGATCAAACTTTGATGGAGAATAATCTTTCGAATTCATGTTGAATGATGTAGATTTTCTCTTGAAGATCGTAGTAGAGTCCTTGGTGTTTGGAGTACTTGAAGTGTTGAATGAGTCGAGAATTCTCTGGAGTTAGGGCTGTATTTATAGGGAATACTCTGGGCAGAATTTTATCACCAAGAGCTAGGTCGCATACGACCTAAGGTAGGTCGTAGGTCGTAGGTCGTAGGTCGGCGACGACATAGGGGATCACCTGTATCAGCTATATTGGAACTTGCCCTGAATAAGTTATTAGGTCGGCAGCGACCTAAGAGATGGGATCTGACTTATCTTGATTGCATTTGGATCTCTTCTGAACAAATTGATAGGTCGCGTGCGACCTATCATAGGTCGTGAGTCAACTGAGATTTAGGTCGCTGAGACCACTTCGCTCTTAGGTCGGTAGGCTTAGGTCGCATATGCTTGAACTCGTTAGGTCGCTCTATCCTTTAGGTCGCTTTGGCCTTTAGGTCGTTAGATCGCTTGAGTCTTTAGGTCGTTAGGTCTCTTGAGTCTTTAGGTTGTTAGGTCGCTTGAGTCTTTAGGTCGTTAGGTCGCTCGAGTCTTTAGGTCGTTAGGTCGCTGCACTTCATAGGTCACGTAGGTCTTAGGTCGCTTCAGAAATAGGAGTTAACACTTGCCCCTCGAAGTACAGGCCTATGCCATAGGTTGTGTGCTTCGATCTGTCCGAGTTAGGTCGTGAGTGACCTAAGACTTGTACTAAGTCGCGTGCCTATTCGTCTTCCTCTTTTTGTCCCATATAAATTTGCTAGGTCGCTGCTTCTCCTCCATTTAACTGTTCTGATTTCCTGCTCTGCCATTAACAAAATCTCGTGATTTCAAAGGCGAATTTGAGTTTAATCATTCACTGATTCATCTCTGCTATCATATTGCGTAAGTACACTTGATCTCTATCCATCCTACGATCATCATCGAACCACGAATTTCCATCTCCGAACCCCAGAACAATTTTGTATGTCGTGTTTTATCTTTTGAGTCAAATTGTGGTCGATTTTGATCGCCATTAGTTGTGATTCACGAAAGCACAGCAATGAGTTGAATTCATGATGGATCGGAGATGCTTTCAATCGATTCTTGGATGATTCGGTGGTATGTAGGAATGATGAATTTCAGGAAGAGGATGATGGATTTCATCATGAGTGATAATGGGTTATCGGGTTGCAGTTTGACGAGATGGATTGCGTGAGGAGGAAGCTAGCGATTTAGCAGATCTGAGCGACTTAAAAACCTCCGCGACCTAAGAAACCTGGCCGACCTAACAAATTCTCGCGACCTAAGGATCCTTCGAATCAGCGACTTAACTTTTAGGTCGCGCTGAGATTTAAACGACCTAGGACTTAACAAATTTGCACATGAATTCCAAGCAGGATGACTTAACAAATGAGCGACCTAATATTTTTTGCGGCATAGGCTGTAGGTCGCGGCCGAGTTAGGACTAATGAATTGCCTTAAACCTTTTAACTTACACAGTGCGACCTAAAGAAGCTCTGGCCTATGCTAGGTCGCTGGACGACCTAAGAATTTGTCAAATTCTGAGAAGACTTGGCTGAATTGTTTGAACTTGAATTTTGTTGTACTTCTTTGCAGATTATTTTAACTTTTAAAGCTGTCAACCTGTTAAATACAACATTTGCAGAAAAATGGGACGAATGTATTGTCATTGACTGCCCACATCGAATGACAGATTAGTCGACAAAGAATAATCAACTTAAATGAACTGTGTGAACGAAATGCTGCGAACTAAAGAATTCAAGTGAAGTATTAAAGCAAAACTAAAATATCCAATTAAAGCCGATTCGTTTGCATTAACACTACACTTGAATTTTATATTAACAAGTCCTGAAATCTCATAATCGACGAATTGTCAACTAGCTTAATTTCAGTTATGTTTGCTTTCTGTTTTTGTTAGTTCTGCACAACACTTCACACTTTTTAGGAAACGTGCACCTTCTTATTTGAATGTCTAGTTCCTTGTATAGAATGACTTCTCAACAAGGAGAAACAGAATCGGCTGAAAAGACTTTCCCAATTGCTACTCCATTGGTTAATCCTCCAGAGAGAATTTCAACCACACCAACATACAAAGTTTTCCACCAACTGTGCGCTCTGTTTGGCATTGCTGAAGCAGATGTCATTCTTCCTGAGAGAAGCGATACTGCCGATGTACCACCTTCTGGTTTTGTAGCAGTTAATCGTCAAATGTGCACGAGTGGAGCTATCCCTCCTTTTAACGACTTTCTTCAACGCTTCTTCTCCGACTAGCTATCTCCCCCTTCCAGCTGCACCCCAATGGCTATGCTATTCTGATGGGGTTATGCGTGCTATTCGGAAGAACGCTGGATCGCCTTTCGAGTTTTGATGAAGTTTGCTATTTGTGCACATTTGCCAAAAATAAAGACAATCCTTCCATCATTCTTGTGAGAAGCGCTAGGAACCGTAAACTAATAATCGGCCTTCCCGAAAGTGCTCACGGTTTTCTAAGCCAATTTTTCTTCGTTCGCTGTCCTCCGGGATTCTATGCTACCTGGAGAGTAGGAAATAAGAGCATTTATCTTTGTTCCTGATGTTTCTCTCTGAGCTTTTCATAGCCTGAGTTGTCAAATGTTAACTTCGCCTTTTACTTTTCAGCGATTCCTCCTCCTTCTAGGGATTCTAGTCATAAACCAACTTTTGAGAGGCTTATGGCCGCGCCAGTTGAGGAGAGAAGCATTCAATTTCTGTTGAAAGACGAATTTTTGCATCAATACGGACTTTTGCATACCTCTCTCTCTACACACCCTCATGAAGTGCCAGACTCCCCAACCCAAGCACTGGATGCCCCAGTTTTTACCGATGCACCCATACCGAAAGAACCTGCCTCTGAGGCTTCTCTAATGAAGTGCTCCACTTCTGTTGATGTCGCGGGGTCATCTGGCAAACTTGCCCCGGTCACTGAAGAAAAAGAGCTTCAGGAATCTCCTCCACATTCGAAGAAGTCTGGTGACGAAGAAGCTGGGAAAACAAGCCCTGTCAAACAGAGTGGAGATGACACTTTCGAAGGGTTGAGCGACTTGTTTGTCACTTCACAAGAGCTCTTTAAAGACGACCCCGTCACCACCAGGGCTTCTTCTTCAGTAGTTGAGGCGACTTCTACTCTACAACAGACTCCGTCGACTCAAGAGTTGACGTTAACTACTACTCCTACGATTACTCCGCAATCAAAGAGAGGTTCGCAGTTTGATGCGCGTAGCTTGCATATCACACACACTTAGAATCTTTCGGCACTTTTATACTCCTAACTCTCTGTACTTTGAAGATTCTAAAGTTACACTTCTTTTCTCTGAAAACTTTTAAGACTTGTCTCTTCTTCTTTTTTTTCAGATTCTCCGATGGGACGTAGCAGCTCCTGCTATGACGACTTTCAGCGCTACGGGAGGCGTAGTCAATATGATTGTAGGCGCTACCTTCCCGCTCACAGAGAAACCGATGAAGAGAGAGCCGCTCGAAAGGCTCAGGAGAGAAGGGCTCAAGAAGAGCGTTATGAGAGAAAAGAAAGGGAGGAGCACCATGATTCTTCCCATAAAGGTGATGATTCCCACAAGAGAAAATCCCATGATGACCGGGGAAAAAGTCATATGGTTGAGGACCCAAGTAAGCATGCTCGACACGGTGAGAAGCATACTTCTACAACTCCAGAAAAGGTGACTGCCCCCGTCTCACTTGACATTCCTTCTGGCTCTCCCGCTCTCAGGAAGACAGACATTCAAACAATAATTAGCAGGCCTAAATTCCAAGTTGGACTTGGCCCAGCCACTTTGCAAAGCCGGTTTCCACAGTGGTGCCTGAAGGGTGTGCGGTTCGATCTTGACTTGGTTCCTATCGACAAGCCTGCTATGCTACGGAATCTCGATGCCGTCAAGCTTGATATTGAAAGGATGTCGAACTGGCAAAAGCTTGTAGACGAGCTTCAAAGGGTCAATCGTGCGAATATAGAGGCCATGCTTACTATGGAGAATGATAAGGCCGAATGGCAGAAGGTTCTCGAGCAGCACGATACCGAAATGAGGAGCATCACTACTTACAATGAAGAGCTTGAAGCAAAAGTTGAGGAACTTAAACAAGAGCTTGCTACTTCCTCTACTTCCTACACTCAAAAAGAAGAAGTGCTTCTAAATAAGTGAGAGATGCTTATGCCGGCCAAAGAGATGCCAAAGACAGCCTCGAAGTGCAAAAAAGAATCAGTGAGGGCTATATTGTTGATATTACAGAGCTTCGGAAGAAAACCAGCTCCCAGGAGGCGGAGATTCAAATGCTAAAGCTTCAACTCTCCAAGACTGAAAGAGAGCGCGATGAGGCCGTTGCCGGTAAAATTGCAGCTGAAGAATCTCACGAGGCAACGAAGACCAACATCATCTCGACACTGTTTGAATTTTACCTCCACAGCTTCTTGGGGCATGGTAGTCTCGCCTTCCTAGGCCCCAAATATGAAGTTACACTGGCTGAAGTTTGGGAGGCTGCACTTGACATGCTTGGCGGTAAAGCCGCTGGCTATGCGGAATCAGCTCTTGAGGAGCATTACTTTGACGATGATGCTCGCGCCGCTCTCGCCAGGGGAAGAGAACAGCTTGCAAAATTAAGGGCTGAAATGGCGGTAGGAGAACATTCGGGAAAAACTATCTCAACTGCTCCAGTTCAGCCTTCTCCTTCGGCCGAAATCGACATTATCGGTTCCAGTTCTCATTCTCCATCTCCTACTAAAGTTACCACCGAGATCACAAGCATACAGGGTGGAGATGAAGGCGACGAGAGTGCCGAGGCACAGGCTTATGAGGTTGATGTCAGGAAACCGAATTTTCCAGGTAACTCTACTATTAATCTTGCCCAAGTAGACTGCTCATCTGTTTCTTACGAGCTTAATGAGCTTCTTGACTATTTCATGAACCTCAGCAAGCCTTTATCTCCTCTTTTTACTGACTTGAACTTTTATCCTTCTGTAGAGAAAACGTCGAGCATTGTTCAAACTTCCCCTCCTCCAATTATTCCTCCTCCATCTCTTCAGGTCACTCCTCCTTCTGCCTCGCAACCAGGATCACAAGAGGAGCAAATAGAAGCTCTCCAACACTTGGACGATCCCATTGCTTCACAAGAACACAAGGGAGAAGAAACTGAAGGGAGTGAGAAGACTCCAGAAGCAACTGGTTCCGATGATGAACCATTAACTACACTTTTCTCTCCAGGAAGTGGGTCTTCTTCCAAGAAGAGAGGGAAGCGTGGAGTCTCTAAGAAAAAGAAGGAGGCTTCTGCTAGCGAGACACAAGCGGGAGAAGAACCTATTGTATCCCTTTTTCCTTCCTCTCCTACTCTTACAAGCCAGCTTAAGAAGTTAACCATTCGGCCAGGCGCAGGTTCAAAAGGTGGAAGGAAGAAGAAATGATGGCTTTGGTCCTGCGCTCTTTATATCACTTTTTTGCTTTTTGCATGCACTAGCCGGAAATTGTGCGGGTACCGGCCCTCGCTTTTTCTTTTTCTTTTTACTTTGAAACCTGTACCTGTACAAAATTTTAACAGTGTTGAATAAAATGATTCTTTTTCTTTGTACAAACTTCTGTCTGTATCTGAGAATGCATTTATTATTCATTGTCATACAAGTTTCTTTACATGATATTGCAACGAGCTTGTGGTATGTTGTTCGAGCGTGATTTTACCAATATAGTTATACCATGTTGTATGTAGCTATACCATGTTGCCCCTATACCATAAGCTTGTTGCAATATTTTATATGTTGAGGGACTTGTACTTCTATTTTATGGAGAATAATTATTCCATACTTGGAGGAATATTATTTCGTTAAGAATAGAGTACAACTCCCTCCATATAAGTTTATGCGCTTCATCCTTCGAAGATATCACTTTTTCTTTTATGCATATACACATTTTACCAAGTGAATTCTTCTATGTGGTAAAACAGGCCTCTGAAGGGTACTTTAACTTCTTTTGAAGGAAGAGTATTTTCCAGAATAGGTGAATCATTCTTCCTTTGAGAGTTAAAGTGTGCCTTTGAAGAGGGCTTCTTTTTTTTTACGCCATAGTAAAGGGCTTTTTGATTTTTGCTTCTTTGAAAAGTTTCACCTCTGAGGAGGGCTTTTTCACGTTTCAACACTTGGAAGTTTTATTTCAATCTCGGTGAAACGTGTGCCTCTGAAGAGTTGTGCCTCCGAGGAGGGCTTTTTCACGTTTAAACACCTGGAAGTTTTATTTCAATCTTGGTGAAACGTGTACCTCCGAAGAGGTCTTTCTATTTGATTGTGCCTCCGGGAGGAGGTCTTTTCATTTCTACCTCTGGGAAGAGGTCTTTTTGTTTTGTTGTGCCTCTGGGAAGAGGTCTTTTTTGTTTCTGCTCCTTGGGAGAGGCTTTTATTTTTCCCCGTTCGCTGTGAAGCGGGCCTCCGAAGAGGGCTTTTCACATTTCATTTCACGGAAGTGTATCGACCGATGATGAAATGTGTGCCTCTGAGTAGGGTTACTGCCTGAAAGTTTGGAGTTTCTTTCTCTCGGTTGGACGGATTCACGGGAGTGTATCGACCGATCATTCTGCAACTTTGTATCGAGAAAGATCTCTCTTTTTCTGTTTGGCCCGCTCGAGTTCTTTTAGCATTTCAACTATGGTGAAATGGGCCTCCGGAGAGGGCTTTTCACGTTTCAACACCTGGAAGTTTTATTTCAATCTCGGTGAAACGTGTGCCTCTGAGTAGGGCTTTTGCCTGGAAGTTTGGAGTTTCTTTCTCTCGTTGGACGGATTCACGAGAGTGTATCGACCGATCATTCCACAACTTTGTATCGAGAAAGATCTCTCTTTTTCTGGCTAGGCCCGCTCGAGGTCTTTATCCTCCGAAGAGTTGTGCCTCCGAAGAGGGCTTGTGCCTCTGAAGAGGTCTTTTGCTGATTGATGCTTGCTCGCCCATGTCTCTTTGCTATTGATTCATGTTGGAGATCCCCGTTGTCTTTTTGCAAGCGTTTTCACTTTCTAGTTGCCAATAATTTCCCTTATCCGAAGAAATATACTTCATAGTTAAGTGAGTTGGTGGTGGTAGACGCAGTTTATTTAACTGGCCGTTTGTTTGTTCAAACATTTGCAATTAGTTAGAAATGGTCCACTTCCATCCACATTGCCAACTTTTGTTTGAAGCGCTTCTTTTGTAGGATTTGAGTATGGAAATTTTGAATGGTTTAGTGTTTGTTTGCTGAGTGATGTCGGGGATTGCTTGGTCTTACGATGGGTAAGCTTTGCTTTTATGACCTACATTATTAAATCGACATTTTAATGACACAATTAATGTATTTTACATGTCGAAATGAAACAAAGCAGTTTATAATTGTAGAGAACACAAGATTTATAGTGGTTCGGCCAAAAGTTGGGCCTACATCCACTTTATAGCTTTTCATTATTCACTCGCTTTACAACTGCTTTCAGTACAAGAATCATATATTTATAATTCTTTTACAACATTTCAGCAATGTTTTCAAGTAACATAGGGACGCAAATGATTGCTGTTCCAAGCTCTTGGGATTGGTTCTCCTTCGATAGTTGTGAGTTTGAATGTGCCATCAAGAAGCTTTGCGCCAATAACATATGGTCCTTCCCAGTTTGGCCCAAACACACCTATGGCTGTCATGATTCTCTTCAGGACTAAGTCTCCAACTTCAAAGCTGCGCTGACGAACTTTGGAATTGAAGTGTCTGGCTATTCTTTGCTGGTGATCTGCAATTCTAAGCCTTGCCTCTTCTCTTCTTTCATCAAGAAGGTCAAGTGCTTCCAGTTGCAATTTTTCATTCCCACTTTGATCAAAATGGATCCTTCTGTGTGAGGGGACTTCAGTTTCCACCGGAATCATTGCTTCTGATCCGTATGCCAATGAAAATGGAGTATGCCCAGTCGTAGTTTTGTGAGTGGTCCTGTATGCCCATAGTGCAAGCGGTAACTTATCGACCCAACCACCTTTTGCTTTTTCCAGCTGCTTTTTGATGGTTGATTTGATGATTTTGTTTACTGCTTCCACTTGCCCGTTTGCCTACGGATGAGCCACTACTGAGAAGCTTTTTTGAATCTTGAATCGTTTCCAAAAATCTTGGAACTCCCCACTTTCAAACTGAGTACCATTGTCTGTGATTATCTTCTGAGGCACACCATACCTGCAAATGATATTTTTAGTCACAAAACTTATCATTTTCTTAGAGGTAATAGTGGCCAAGGGTTCGGCCTCAGCCCATTTAGTAAAATAATCAACAGCAACGATAGCATATTTAATCCCTGATTTGGCAATCGGCAAGGGCCCAATGAGATCTATTCCCCAGATGGCAAACGGCCATGGACTGACCATTTGTGTTAGCTCAGTGGTAGGTGCTCTAGGAATTTTAGCGAATCTCTGGCATTTATCACACTTTCGGGAATAGTCAGCAGCATCCTGATTAATTTTTGGCCAAAAGTATCCATAACGGAGGATTTTCTTTGCTAAAGTTTGACCACCTGTATGATCCCCACATTCCCCTCCATGTACTTCGGTTAGAATTGTCTTAGCTTCTTCCTTTGTCACACATCGGAGTAATGGCATTGAAAATCCTCGTCTGTACAAACGACCATCTTGAACTATATATCTGGAGGCTTTCCTTATCAGCTTTTGTCTCTCTTTTGAATTATATGGCAGAGAACCATTGAGTAGATATTCAAGTATTGGAGTCATCCATGATTTTTGCTCTTGGGATACATTCATAATCCAATCAACATCCATTTCATCTGTGCTTGGAGCTGACAAGACTTCGACGGGAACTAAACCCAATAGTTGAGCTTCACCAGTACTTGAATACTTCGCAAGAGAATCCGCTTTCATATTTTCTTCTCGGGGGATATGGTTTATTGAATAACGGTCAAAATCTTGAAGGAGCTCCCAGGCTTTTGATAAATAGGCTGGTAAATTCCCTCCTTTAGCTTGAAATTCCTTCTTGACTTGACAAACAATGAGTTGAGAATCACTGAAGATATGTAATGCCTTGATGTTTAGTTCTTTAGCGATCTTTAAACCAGCGATGAGAGCTTCATATTCAGCTTCATTGTTTGTCGAAGGGAATTCTAGCCTCAGCGCATAACATAGCGATCGCCCCTCTGGGGTTTCAAGGACAACCCCTGCTCCGGAACAGTAATCATTCCTTGCGCCATCGACGTATAATTTCCATTAGATTGGGATGCTATTAGTAGCTTCCTCCTCACTATCACCCTTATCCGTGCATTCCGCAATGAAGTCTTCCAAAGCTTGTCCATTGATTGCTTTCCGGGGATGATAAGTGATATCATACTGGCTGAGTTCGATATTCCATTTCAAAAGACGGCCCGAAGTCTCAGGACGGAATAGGACTTGCTTTAGAGGCTGATCAGTGAGGACTTTGATGGGATGAGCTTGGAAATACGGCCTCAATTTTCTTGACGCAATCAACAAACAATAGGCGAGCTTTTCCAACCTTGAATAGTTCATCTCTGCCCCAGTGAATCTTTTGCTGATATAATAGACTAGGCGTTGAATCCTTGCGTCTTCCCGCACCAACACTGCACTGAGAGCATGAGACGAAATTGCCAAATATATGAAGAGATCTTCACCACCATCAAGCTTTGAAAGTATCGGAGGCACTTCCATATGACGAATCAACTCATCAAATGCTTTCTGACATTCAGGAGTCCACTCAAAGTTTTTCTTTCCTTTCTTCAGAGAATCAAAGAATGGAATGCATTTGTCAGTGGCTTTGGAAATGAACCGACTCAGAGCAGCAACCTTTCCATTGAGACTTTGCAATTCCTTCTTCATTCTAGGAGCCTTGACCTCTCTCAGGGCAGTGATTTGAGCTGGATTGGCTTCAATGCCCCTAGCGCTCACAATGGAACCCAAAAACTTTCCGGACTCTACTCCAAATGAACATTTCAGGGAATTAAGCTTCATTCTATACTTTTGGAGTACTGCAAACATCTCTGCCAAGTGATCCATGTGGTCCACTGCTTTCTTAGATTTTACTAGCATATCATCAACATAAACTTCCATTGTCTTGCCAATCTGTGGTTTAAACATGGCGTTAACAAGCCTCTGGTAAGTTGCCCCTGCATTCTCGAGTCCGAAAGGCATGACCTTGTAGCAGTAGAGTCCAACATCTATGATGAAGCTTGTATCCTCTTGATCCGGCTCATGCATCATAATCTGGTTATATCCCGAGTATGCATCCATAAAAGATAACAATTCATGCCATGCCATCCCATCCACCAACTGATCGATCCTGGGCAGCGGGAAACTGTCTTTGGGGCAGGCTTTGTTCAGATCTGAAAAATCAATGCACACTCTCCACTTTCCGTTAGCCTTCTTAACCAGTACTGGATCTGAGACCCAATTTGGATAAGTAGATTCTCTAATGAACCCGTTCTCCATGAGCCGATCCACTTCTTCTTTTAACGCTGCCGTTCTTTCAGGACCCTGAGTCCTTCTCTTCTGTTTCACAGGTGTAAACTTTGGATCAACGTTCAGAGCATGTACTGCAATCTCTGGGGATATTCCGCACATGTCAGCATGAGTCCAAGCGAATACATCCAAATTAGCCTTCAAAAACGAAATCAGAACATTCTGAATTATTGTACTGAGTTGTGAACCCACATTAAGCACTTTGTTTGGGTCCTTTGGATCAACGGGCACCGGCACTGTTACCTCTACCGGTACTACCCTATTCTCTTCTACACTGGCTTTCCTTGGGTCCATCTCTCTTCGTGCCCCACTACATTTACCAGTGCAGGGTCCACCCTGTAATTGCTACAAGGTTGGTTCTTTGATGCGGACTGGAATCGTCGCACCTTTTCCCATCTCTCTCTTCCTGGATTCTCGCAATTCTGCAAAATAACATTCTCGCCCCGCATCTTGGTCTTCCTTAATCACACCGACTCCGTTATCTGTGGGGAATTTTAGAGTCAAGCACCATGGGGCAAGAACAGCTTTGAATGCAGCAAGAGTTGGTCGGCCTAAAAAGGCATTGTAGGCAGAGAATTCTTCAACAATTATAAACGTTTGCTTTCGAGCCACCTTCCTTGGTCCCTTTCCAAGTTCTACAAACAAATCAATGGTCCCAATCGGCTGTTTGGGTTCTCCAGCGAACCCAGCGATCTTAAGTGATGAAGCTTGAACGTCAGCCATCAGGATTTTCATTTGATCGAAGGTCTTCTTGAAGAGGATGTTGCATGAAGCTCCACAATCAACTAGAACTCTTCTCACAGTTGCCGGTCCAATACCAGCGGATATGACCAAAGGATCTATGGTCGGAGTCTCAATACCCAAAGAATCCCTGGCACTGAACACGATATCATCTGTGGAAGTCTTTTGTTGCTTTAAAGGCGCATCATTCTCTAAGACAAAAACATTCTCTTCAGCTGGTACATGCCTCAAGGCCCGGGCATACCTTTCCATCTCGCCCCAGCTTTTTCCTGTTGGGTGAGGTCCTCCAGTTATTATATTGATGACAGGCCTTTCTGATTCATGTTCCACGGCCTTCTCACTTGAGGCAGGACGGTGAGCGGGAACTTGTTGTCCTTGAGTTGACGAAGCTAGGGCATTTCTGTTCCTTTTCACATACTGCTGGAGTTTGTTTTCCTTCAAGAGTTGTTCAATTACCTCTTTCAACTGACGGCATTCGTTGGTGTCATGGCCGGGCTGCTTGTGGGACCGACAGAACCTTCCACTTTTTTCCATCTTAATCGCAACTCTCATTTTAGGTGGTGCCGGATAATTGATATCATCTTTGGTTGCGATGAAGATGTTTTCAGGGGTATCAGTCAAGGGTGTGAAATTGAAAGAACGGCCTCTCTTAGAGTCTTCCTGTTTCTTCCCACCATCGTTTCCCCTTTTCTGAGTGTTAGGTTCTTTCTTATTTGAAGCAGTGCCATTGTTCCCGGCTTCCGTTGATACCACCTTAGCTGGTGTTTGGAGGCTTTCCAAGCACATGAATTCATCTGCTTTCTTGTAGAATTTGTCAAGTGAGTTTGGTTCTTTCATTTTCAACCATTTTCCAAATTCACTTGACTTATCAATTGCCCTCATCAAGTATGTCAAGACCATGCGTGGCTCAGCATTATCCACCTCAGTCAATGCTATGTTAAAGCGATTCAAAAATGACCTGATAGATTCTCCCGGATTTTTCTCTAGACTTGATAGCGACATTATATCCTTTTCTTTAGAAGAATATAATCGAAATTGCTCCTTGAACTTCCTGGTCAAATCGGAGAATTGATCGATGGACCTTACCGGCAGCTTCGTAAACCATAATAGAGCTACGCCTTCTAGATAAACCGAGAAGTATTGGCATTTAATTTCATCAGACGCCCTGGCACCAGTCATATTCCAGTCGTACTTATACAAAAACTCGTTAGGATCACTCGTCCCCTTGTAAGCCGGAATAGTAGGAGGAAAGAATTTCCTTGGGAACTCCGCCTTCATGATCTTTTCAGTAAATGGAGTTTTGCTTAGAGCAAAACCCCACTCTTTCTCGTCTTCATCTCTTCGCATACTTTCTTTCATGATTTGGCGAACCATACCCGAAAAATACTCTTCGTCATTTAGAGGCTCTGGAGGGCACACATCAGCCACTCTTTCTGAATTCTGCCTTGACAACCGTTCACGGAGAGTCGGCTGTGGCCCTGATCCTCCAGCTTGAAGAGGAGTCCTTTCTGCAGGGTCTGCGGTTCTTTGAGAAATGTTTCCTTCAACATTCTGAACTCCCGCAGTAGGGTTCCCATCATTATTAACTGGTTGACGATTTGCCCCAAGTCAACTTACTCAAGGTCAGGGCATTCTGGGCATTCTGGGCTTCCAACTGCGCATTCTGAGCATTCAATTGCTGATTCAATCCCAAAACTACGGCGTCCAGTTCTGCCCGTGTAACTCCAACAGTTGGAGCTGCTTGACTTGAAGGAGGAGAGGTAGCGGTGTTCTCTTGAACATTGTCGGATCTTACAGAACTTCATTTTCTTCCAGGAGCAATTATTTCCAACAAACTTCTGGTTTTAAAAGAAATTCTTTCAACAATCCTTTGCGGAGCAATAGTGGAAATTTCCTGAGTTGGGCTCTCAATGAAAGCACCAAAAATGTTAACGTAAAAATCAGACGCTAACACCCCGGTGTAAAATGAAGTTGAGTGAAAGCACCACCCGTGGACACAGGAACTAACGAACAAGTAGAGAAATCACAGAAAAAGCAGAAAAGACAACAGTTTTTATAGTGGTTCGGCTTAGGGAAAGCCTACGTCCACTTTAACTCTCTTTATTACTAAATTTGATTACAACTTTACAACAATCTTCAATTACAACACACTTTAGACCAGTAGATCAAACTTTGATGGAGAATAATCTTCCGAATTCATGTTGAATGATGTAGATTTTCTCTTGAAGATCGTAGTAGAGTCCTTGGTGTTTGGAGTACTTGAAGTGTTGAATGAGTCGAGAATTCAGCAAAGTATCGATGCTTGAAGTGATCGGCCAAAAGTCCTTTGCTAGTTGGAGTTAGGGCTGTATTTATAGGGAATACTCTGGGCAGAATTTTATCACCAAGTGCTAGGTCGCATACGACCTAAGGTAGGTCATAGGTCGTAGGTCGGCGATGACATAGGGGATTACCTGTATCAGCTATATTGGAACTTTCCCTGAATAAGTTATTAGGTCGGCAGCGACCTAAGAGATGGGATCTGACTTATCTAGATTGCATTTCGATCTCTTCTGAGCAAATTGATAGGTCGCGTGCGACCTATCATAGGTCGTGAGTCAACTGAGATTTAGGTCGCTGAGACCGCTTCGCTCTTAGGTCGGTAGGCTTAGGTCGCATATGCTTGAACTCGTTAGGTCGCTCTATCCTTTAGGTCGCTCTGGCCTTTAGGTCGTTAGATCGCTTGATTCTTTAGGTCGTTAGGTCGCTTGAGTATTTAGGTCGTTAGGTCGCTTGTGTCTTTAAGTCGTTAGGCCGCTCGAGTCTTTAGGTCGTTAGGTCGCTCGAATCTTTAGGTCGTTAGGTCGCTGCACTTCATAGGTCGCGTAGGTCTTAGGTCGCTTCAGAAATAGGAGTTAACATATGTGTATTCATATATATGCATGCATGCATTCTTGTATTTGTATTGCTTGTGGCCTTGCCTTTGTTGCTGTGTTTCCATATCTCTGATGCACTCACTCATTTGAGTTTGTACTTGGTTCACTTGATAGCATCAAGCCTGGACTACTTTGTTTACTGAGTTTTTGTTGCAGTCTTGCCCTTGTGATCATGAGGTGGCTGCAGTTTTTGTTGCAGTTTTGCCTTTGTATCACTTGATGGCATTTGGTCTGTTTCACGTGTGTACCTTGTGCATGTCATTTGGCTATCTATTCGATACACCTGTCTTTGTTGTAACTGTTGAATTGATATTACTACAGCACTATGCAGTATCTTTGCGTGTGCATTCGTGTAGCTGGTTGCATGTGAGTTTCATTGCTCAGACTGTAGCATTGATGTGTACATTACTAATACATGTCACTTTTCATTTTTATTTGAGTTGATGCCCTTTTATTTCTAGTTCATTGAGCTTTTGTGTATTCCATCACTGTAGTGGCGAGGCAGTGCATGCGTGCGTGTACTGCAGCCACACAGTATTGACGTTTTGAATTGATATTTCAATTACTTGAATTATTTTGTGTGTTTAATTCAATATTTTGTAATTGTAATTTGATTTGTTCTGATTTGATCCTTTTGTTGTTTTCTAATTATCTATTTGATAATTATATTATGAGTTTCTAACTATTTATTTAATAATTAGATTTTGTTGTTAATTGCCGTCTTGGTAATTCTGTTGTTTTCTAAATTATCTTCATTGATAACCCTTTCATTTATCTTCGTTGATAATTTGAAATTGCTGATTTGTTGTGTAACACTGTTACGTGTTATATTTACTGTTATCCGATTTCCTTCTTAAAGGATTAGATAGGTGGGATTTTTGTGACTGTCGTCTATTTGATTATTTAATTATTATTGCTTTCGTGCATTAATAACTGAGTTTGAATTAGACTGATCCGTGTACTATTTTCTTTTGATTTAATACTCGGGTCAGACCGAGTTATTTTAGGTTGTAGATATCTTACTTTGGGTTGCTACTTGAGCTATGAAGTCTCTTTATATCTCTTGGAATAGTCATTGTCATAGTATAGGATGATATGTATTCATGTATATTATTGTCAATAACGCACTTGTATGTGTAACTTCCTGTGTCGACAGTTGTAGTTGTATCATATGTATTGTATCATATGTATTGTAACTGACTTCAGTTATATATGTGAGATTTGACATTATCTGCGTTCCGCATTTAGATTATCTGTGCTATTATTATATATGTTGTCCTAAACTATTATGAACCATCGTTGTTCGTTTCGTACTGGAATTGGGTATGTCGATGGGAGTAAATAAACAAAGAGATGAAAAATAAAAATATATACCACTCCTATTGAGATAACCAATACTAGTGTAAGGCCTAACTGTGGATGGCCACTCCTATTCAGCCTTATTCTTCATAATAACAGACAGTATTTCCTTCAATACCCTTTGTTATTGTGAGCATAGATGTGGGGCATCACAGTTGGTATCAGAGCAAGTGGTTTGTGGACATAATATAAAACATAACTTAGATGGGAGATGTGTTACAACTATTTGTTGATGTTTATGCGTGCCTTGAGTCAAAATTAAAGTTTTGAAATTATGACAAAACTTTTAAATAGCTTTATTTAAAAATAAAAGTGAGATTGTGTTTTGATGATTTATTAATTTGTGATACATTTATCAGAGTGCGCAGCGAAAATAGACTGTCTTCGCTGAGTACAGCTGATAACCCCTTTGATTTAAAAATCAAAATATGAAAATGAAATATATTTCATTGTGTTACTACATAGATGTGTTTATTTTGTTTTCTTTGAAAATTTTGAATCCGATTTGAGGATCCGAAGCATTTGCAGTTATGTGAATTTGTTGTGATTTTGTTGTTTTGAATTATCTTCATTGAAGATATATTCAAGTGAATTCTTTGTTTATTTTGTAGAATACGTGCAAATTTAAGTTGCACGTTACTACATTAAATTTTACGTTGAACCGATGTTTGGTTTTAAACGTATTTTGTTGCCGTTATTTTGTAATGGGATTTTTACACCGGTGCCAAATTTTTGAAGCACGGTGTTTTGTTGACATTTTTAACGAATGAAAATTCACTGATATTATATTTTGATGCAGATTATTTTGATGAGATTTTGACGTATGAAATTACTGTCGCTCTGACTTCAGTAACCGTCAAATTTTAAAGTGGATTTTTTAAGCGGTTATGCCGCAATGCTGATTTTGAGTTCCGTTTTTACGGTGTTTTGAGAAGTGCATTTTCCTTATCGAATTTGCTACTGATGTTTCTCTTTTGAGCACGGGTTTTTCAAATCATTTTAAAATAAATTTGTTTTCCAAAATTTCTACAGTTTGCGCTTTCAAAAGAATGAGGAAGCGATTTAAACGTTTCAGCAAAATCGAGGACTATGAACCCTTACTTTTACTAATTCGCTTACTTCCGAACTTGTCCGTTTGAGAACGTAAAATGTTATTTATTTAAAATACAAAATTTTGCAGTTTCAAGGAAATGATGAAGAGAATTAAATGATTTAGTAAAACTCGTGGTATGGGACATGTGCGTTTGCTATTTTGGTTAATTCTGGACTCGTTAATTGAAGTATTTGTTATTTAATGATTTTGATGATTTTGTGTGCTTTCGAGCCACTATGTTGGACCTTCGGGTCATATGTTGGACCTTCGGGTAAAATGCAAGTACTAAACCTTCGGGTCATATGTTGGACCTTCGGGTCATATGTTGGGTGCCAAAATTATGTTGACAGTACTTGGTAGGCTTCGGCCATATGTTGATGCACGTGCGGCGTAGCTAAAAACTCGCCATCTAATGGGATGGATCCAATGTTGATTTTCTAAAGTATCTTAATTGATTTGTAGATATTTGTTGTTTCTAATTATCTGTAGGTGATTAGATATTTGCTGTTATGAGATTTAATTATCGTATCGATAATTAGATATTTGTTGATTTGAGATTTCTGATTATCGTTTTTGATAAATTATTTGTTGTTCTAATTATCGTTTTTGATAATTAGATACTTGATGATTTATGATTATTGTTTTTTATAATTAGATATTTGTTGTTCTGATTATCGTTTTTGATAATTGGATATTTGTTGTTTCTGATTATCTTTTTTAAAAATCGAATATTTGTTGTTTCTGATTATCGTTTTTGATAATCGGATATTTGTTGATTTGAGATTTCCGATTATCGTTTTTGATAATCGGATATTTGTTGATTTGAGATTTCTGATTGTCGTTTTTGAAATCGGATATTTGTTGATTTGAGATTTCTGATTGTCGTTTTTGATAATTGGATATTTGTTGATTTGAGATTTCTGATTGTCGTTTTTGATAATCGGATATTTGTTGATTTAAGATTTCTGATTGTCGTTTTTGATAATCGGATATTTGTTGGTTTGAGATTTCTGATTGTCGTTTTTGATAATCGGATATTTGTTGGTTTGAGATTTCTGATTGTCGTTTTTGATAATCGGATATTTGTTGGTTTGAGATTTCTGATTGTCGTTTTTGATAATCGGATATTTGTTGATTTGAGATTTATGATTATCGTTTTTGATAATTAGATAGTTGATGTTTTCTGATTATGTTTTTTGATAATTAGATACTTGATGATTTTTGATTATTGTTTTTGATAATTAGATACTTTTTGATTTGAGATTTTTGATTATCGTTTTTGATAATTAGATAATTGCTAATTTTTACTAGTTATGAGATTTTGTAGTCTCTAATTGATTCTAGATTATGTTGATTTTATTAAATTGCTGTTTTCTATCTATCTTTGTTGATAGTTAGAGTTTGCTGATTATGGAGTTCGTGTTTTCTAATTATCTGTTGGATAACTAGATAATTGCGGTTTTGCGATTTGTGATTGGTGTTTTCTAATTGTCTTTGTTGATATTTAGATTTTACTGTTTTCTAGTTATCGTATCGATAATTAGATATCGCTTTTTTGTGATTTCTCTATTCTAATTATCTAATTGATAATTAAATATTGCTGATAATCGTATTTATTCAGTTTTGCTGTTTTTTGAATTATCTATTGATAATTAGATTTCGTTGAGAATTTGTGAATTTCTTTTATGAAATTAAAAAATTTCTTTGACCTGTGTGTTCTTGACCTTTATTTTTCTAGCTTAACCAGTTTATGTTAGAAAAATAATTGTTATTGACGACCTTAATTATGAAAATTATGGGGACGCAATTTTTATAAGGAGGGGAGTCTGTAACAACCTGGGGTTTTGTAAAAATTAATTATCGTCAAATGACGATTAATCTGTTGGTTAATTGTTGTTGGAAGTTTTTAAATCATGTTTAAATTCTTTTGAAATTTGTTATGAGTTAAGCAGGCTTTAAATAAAAATCTTGACCCAAAAACACTCTCTCCTTTATTTTATTTGGCCCGTTCCCTTCTTAATTCAGTTCGACCCATTCCTCTTTTTCATTTTCATTCGTTCGAAAACCCTAAATGAAAATAAACGAACGAAAATAATGGCGGCTAGGGCCTTTGACTTCGCCTCGATTTCTTGAATGCTCGGCTTCGACTCTGATGCGTTGCGTTGAACTTGGTCGGGCCGTGCTTTGGCGGTCTGGAAGGGGGGAAAAGGGAACGACGGTAGTCGAATCTTTGTTCTTGGGAATAATGGTGAGTGATTTCTTCACTCACGTCTATTTCAATCTACTGTTTCTAATTGATTCGAGATCTTGATTTCGTTTATATGAGTTCAATCTCCTTTATTTGCGTTCGTATATGATTGTTTGAAGTTGTCATTTGATTTGCGTTGGCCATTTGTCTTCGTTCGATGTTGGTTATTGATGTTGCTATGTGAATTTCTACTGTGACTTTGGTTTGTTATTATTTTCGTTGTTGACATGAATTTGTTCGACTGTTTCTTGTCTTCCTTTTTGGCTTCGGCCTTATACATTTGTTTGCATTTCTGTGCATATTGTAGCCTTGGTCTAAGAGATTCTCTTATGACATATCTAACTTCGGTCACTTGATTTTGTGTATGTGATTCTATGACCCTGTATTATTACCATTGTACAGATATTATTTTTGGTCATTTTAACTTAAACTGCATTCTTCTATTTTTTTTTGAATGTGGTCTTTGATGTGAGCCACTGCCTTGCTTGATTTAAAACTCTGGTGACATTATTTTGGCAATTGGACTTGATAAAAGTGATTTTGTAAAACTAAAATGGGATTCGACACTGTCTTGATGGCTTTGTTCGAACTACCTATGTCACTTTCTTATGCTGGTGCTTTTTCATTTTGATATAGACATGTGTATTCATGTATATATGCATACATGCATTCTTGTATTTATATTGGTTGCTGCCTGGCCTTTGTTGCCGTGTTGCCATATCTCTGGTGCACTCACTCATTTGAGTTTGTACTTGGTTCACTTCATAGCATCAAGCCTGGACTACTTTGTTTACTGAGTTTTTGTTGTAGTCTTGCCGTTGTGATCTTGAGGTGGCTGCAGTTTTTGTTGCAGTTTTGCCATTGTATCACTTGATGGCATTTGGTCTGTTTCACATGTACACCATGTGCATGTCATTTGGCTATCTGTTTGATACACCTTTCTTTGTTGTAACGGTTGAATTGATATTACTATAGCACTATGCAGTAGCTTTGCGTGTTCATTCGTGTAGCTGGTTGCATCTGAGTTTCATTGTTCAGACTATAGCATTTATGTGTACATTACTAATACATGTCACTTTTCATTTTTATTTGAGTTGATGCCCTTTTGTTTCTGGTTCATTGAGCTTTTGTGTATTCCATCACTATAGTGGTGAGGCAGTGCACGTGTGCGTGTACTGCAGCCACACAGTATTGACATTTTGAATTGATATTTCAATTACTTGAATTGTTTTGTGTGTTTAATTTAATATTTTGATATTGTAATTTGATTTGTTTTGATTTGATCCTTTTGTTGTTGTCTAATTATCTATTTGATAATTATATTATGAGTTTCTAATTATTTATTTAATAATTAGATTTTGTTGTTAATTGCCGTCTTGGCAATTCTGTTGTTTTCTAAATTATCTTCATTGATAACCCTTTCATTTATCTTCATTGATAATTTGAAATTGCTGATTTGGTGTTTAACACTGTTACGTGTTATATTTACTGTTATCCGATTTCCTTCTTAAAGGATTAGATAGGTGGGATTTTTGTGACCGTCGTCTATTTGATTATTTAATTATTATTGCTTCCGTATTAATAACTGAGTTTGAATTAGACTGATCCGTGTATTATTTTCTTTTGAATTTAATACTCGGGTCAGACCGAGTTATTTTAGGTTGTAGATATCTTACTTTGGGTTGCTACTTGAGCTATGAAGTCTCTTTATATCTCTTGGAGTAGTCATTGTCATAGTATAGGATGATATGTATTCATGTATATTATTGTCAATAATGTACTTGTATATGTAACTTCCTATGTCGACAGTTGTAGTTGTATCATATGTATTGTATCATATGTATTGTATCACTTGTATTGTAACTGACTTGAGTTATATATATATATATATATATGAGATTTGATATTATCTGTGTTCCGCATTTAGATTATCTGTGTTATTATTATATATGTTGTCCTAAACTATTATGAACCATCGTAGTTCGTTTTTTACTGGAATTGGGTATGTCAATGGGAGTAAATAAACAAAGAATGAAAAATAAAAATATATACCACTCCTATCGAGATAACCAGTACTAGTGTAAGGCCTAACCGTGGATGGCCGCTCATATCCATCCTTATTCTTCATAAAAACAGACAATATTTCCTTTAATACTCTTTGTTATTGTGAGCATAGAGGTGGGGTGTCACATTTTCCATTGCGGCGTATTTGCCTTCAAGACGTTTTCCATTATGGCGTATATGCCATTGCAAAGTATTTGCCATTAAGGCGTATTTGTCATTGTGACATTTTGCCTTCGGGTGAGGTACCTATTTGAGATAACTTACTTGGCATGGCTTCAGACACATGCGCGTTCAAACACTTTTGAGATGATTTCTTTGACAATTTTCCCTAGTGTATCTCACCTTTCCGGAATTGGTCCTTTGAACTATTCGATATATCTTTATGGCGATTACCTTTTTGGAATTTGAACTCTGGGAAGTTCTATTTTTGAGATTTAAATTGCCTACACTGGCATTATATAAGATTTGCCTTTTGGCGTTTAATTGAAATTTTATTCTCTTCTTTTAAGATATATTTTCCTTATGGCATGTTTGAGATGAGATCTCTTTATGCATGTTTTTGGTTTGCCAAGATGAGGGGGTTTAAGTTTTCCCCTAAGCCTATTTGATGTTTTATGAATGCCGATGATATGAGGCTCGATACTTTTAGCGTTTTATGGGTTATGTTTTCTCTTTTGAGATTTTATGTTTATGTAGTGATACCATATTATCACTTGATTTAATCATATACATTAGTTGTCCCTTCTCACTTGAGAATATTATCACATTATCCTTATGCTTATATTATCGCATCCTCATTAACTGATTTATTTAGCTAGACTGACATGTGTATTTTATACTCGGCTCAGACCGAGGTGTTTCAGGTTAGATACATTTGGATTTATCCTAATTTGCTTCCCATGGACTATTCTGCTGGCTCTTTTTGTTATAACTTTTTGTGAAATCCTTTTTGGCTAGCTACTCTGATATGTATATTCTTTTGACTCATGTTTGTATTGCGGTCATCATATCACTTATGTGATGTATCATTTTGTATACTCTGTGGTGTATTTGTATATGAGTGTATATATGGGATTATCTACTGTTCTGTGATGTGTTTTGCATTTGAGTTATTGTATTTTGTTCTGCTAAATCGTATAGCCACCTACGGCTTTGTATTAAGTATTTGTTGGATATGTTGATCCACTTGAGATAAAAAATATATGGCATTGTCGACTTATTCAGTAGATATTTAAAACATGGCTATAGATGGTCGCTCTTTTCTAGCCATATTCTCTGCATTAGCAGATAGTATTACCTAGTAATACTGTTTGTTAATGTAGGTCTCGGGTGGGGCGTCACATACACCTTCCACTTAGGAAATACATGAGTACATAACCAAGAGATTCCAAATCATCACTCCTGCTCTGCTATGCATTAAATCAAAGGCATCCACCAATTTCAAGATGAGTATTGACAGGAGTAGCCGAATTAATTAAAGAAAGCATTGCATGACATACACACTAATTCCGAGATGGGTATTAACAATTGCATACCGTGTTGTTCATGTGAGATTCTTGTTCTCCTTGTTAGTAAGGGTGAGCTAAATACTTCACAAAATAACAAAGATTGCATGAATATAAACTTCTCTTCAGGGGAGAGTATATTTGGTTAAAACATATGTTGATGTTATATTAGAAGCACATCTTAGTTGCACCTATACAATACTCCAGCTTCTATATTTTGCTTTACTAATATGCATCTTAAGTCAAAGTTTATTTGTTTCTTGTGTCAAGCAGTGACATGGATACTAAGGTCAAAAAATAGAATGGACCAATATGAAAAAAGATTAAGGTCAAAATGATTCATTTAATTTGAATGGCATAAGGAAACAAAATTACTAGAATTTTTTTGATACTTAGAAATAGGATAAAAAGCTTGGAGTCGCTTATTTGGTATATGCTTATGAGTTTGTAGATCCCTATATTTCTTTGCAAGTCCGTAATCGATTATTTGAACCTGTCAAGTGGAACAAAGTGCATAATGCTCAAAAGAGCAAGGTGAAATTCTAAAATAACTTAGTTTAAATATCGATTATGTGAACCTGTCATGTATATGGTATGTAGTTTCCATATTTTTACATTTTATTTCCAATGCCCTATTCTAAAATTGCTAGGTCTCAATTTCGAAGATTAGTTCATGATAGGAGGTTAATAACTAAGCACCTTTTTATTAAATATCCTGAACTAAATATGCGGATATATAAAATACATGGATCCAAATGTTAACTTGAAAACCTTATGCATGACGCCTTATTGTCTGTCAAAAATACAGTGCTAATCAATCTTTCATGCTACTTTTCCCATTGAAAATAAGCTAAATTGAATGCTACATTGCTAGTTGTTACGATCGAATCTATGAATATTAGCAGAAAAATTCAAAATCTCATAAATATATGGTAATAACGTTCATATGTTGAATGTTATAGAAGCATGGCTTTTTTGTTGAGAACAAAGATTTCAATTGATGAGATAAATAAAAATACAAGATGTATTTTATAAAATAAACTATTCATGAATTTTCTAAGAAATAAGTAATCGGTAACCAACAAAATAGATTAAGTGATCTTAAACCTAAAAAATCACTATAACAATCGAAATATACCAAATTAGACTAAAAAAACTAATAAAAGGATGGATAGTTGATTGAGTAATAAAATGTATGGAGTTGAATCACATCAACAACCAACAAAATATAATGATAGAATTTAAAAGGAGAAAAAAGAAACAACAAACCCGCCCCTCTTACCGAAATCCCTCCTACAACCCTTACAACGTCACCCGTCTTTTTGGAACTCATCCCATTGTCAAATCTATCTCGAACCATCTTACATTGCCAAATCTGTCAACAGCTAAAACCCTTTTCTTCAATTTTGCTTGCACTGCCAGATCTGCACTACCCTAGCTTGACAAACTGGCCTTTTCTTCGCAGTCGGATCTAATCCGAAAACCTATGAAACTTGAACCCTATCTCACACCGTGTCTTCGTATTCTGGAACTAGTCTCGTTTTTGTCCAGAAAATAGAAAATCAAGACACTACCCTGTTCATTCTTCTTCTTCTTCTTCAGGTTTATCAGTCTTGGATCGAGACCAGGGATATAAACCTTTTTATCCCTTTTTTGCTTTTAGCTAAAGAATAAGAGAGGAACTATTTGATTATTTCAAAAAAATCAATTTAAGCTTGAAGGAGGCAGAGCAGAGAGAACACCCTAATTCAAACGATAATATGAAAAAGAACGTGGTTGAAGCGTTAGAAAGGGGGAACTAAGAAAAAAAGAATAATTACTAGTTTTCCCTTCATTCCTCAACTTAATTACTTGACTACCAAATGTTCTAACAGTTATAACCATTATAATGTTTAACTAATGGAAAAAACCATGGGTAATTCATCACAGTAATAAAGCTGTAAATTTTTAAACAATAAGTGTAACAAAATACTTGATTTTGTGTAGTGTTTGCCCTAGATGAATGAAATGAGTTTATACATACAGTATAACACCACTGATGGTAACTGTAGCATATAATTCTCGTGTTTCCCTTAGATATTTTGAGAGTTAAAATCCTTCGGTGTTAAGCAGGGAATATTTCTATACCACAAAAATTAAGAAGGATAACATATATAGGCCAAGATTTGATTGTCAATCATTGAACTATCAAATAAAAAAACATTCAAACAAAAATTATATTTCATAGGGAAAATCAAAATTGGTTAAGCATATAAGAAATTACTAGCCTCATTTCATATGTCTTCATTAACAAAACCCACTTTATAAATTACTTGTATATAAACAGCTTTACAAAGATATGCTTGCAGATCTCTATATTTCAATACTTCGAAATATACAAGTACTTATCTCAACGGTGTAAGTATGTTCATAGAATTTAGAAAGATTTTCTTTTTATTCAATTCAAAACCCATTTATAAAGCTCCTTATGATTCTCTAAAGACATTTATAAACCATTTGATAAACGTCCGAAAAACAATTTATAACGCCTTTATAAAAATTCAATCACTTATAAGCTCTTTGTACAATTCAAAAATCATTTATAAACCCTTTATAAGTCCATAAAACCATTTGTAAAATACCTATTATAAATCTATATACACATTTCCAAAATTCTTTTAGAAATATCTAACCATTTATAAAACAGTTTACTTTGTGTGTAATCTTTCTTACGTCTCTAAACCATTACATAAGCTCTTTTATAAAATTTATGTCATTCAACTCCATTCATAGGTTTCATAAATATTTATAGATAATTAAAATATTTTACTCCAAAACACTAATTTATAATAATAATTATGAACACTAAACATTTAAATTAATGAAAATTATTACTTTAAACATCTTAATAATAATTAATAATTCGAAAATATTGTTAAATTAACAATAGTAATTTATCTTTACCATTTCTATAAATAATAATAACTTATTTTCAAACCTTACAAATAATAATTACAATTAATTCCAAACCATAATTGTTCTTGAAAGAATCAATCTTTCCAAATATTAGCAATTCGATAAACTCTTCAAAAAAAAATTAACTATAAACAAATAACTTTAAACAATACCACTATAATTAAATAACCTGAAAATAGTAATAATATAATTTAATAGGTTTAAAACAATATTATTATAATTAAATAACTTTAAAATAATATTATTATAATTAAATAAATTTGAAGTAAGATTGTTATAATTAAATTGATAATCCTTAAAACAAAATATATCCAAATACCCATCTTCGGATTAAAAATCATTTCTTCCTCAGAAACCAACTACAACTTAATGGCAATTTATAGTATTTTCAGAATACAAATTTGAGGCCAATAGGCACCCAACATTTAACCAATATTGATATTGATTTTTTATCACAGTTGGGTTTTATTTTCATGCATATAATGATATTATAACCACATCATCCACAATCATATTTATTATCCAAAAATCCATATAAACGAAATATTATTGAAACATTATAGCTAAATAATAGCAAGGAATCACATTTGATCCCTCCAACTTGTATTCCCCCGCATCACAAATGTTATATAATCATAAAATATAAATCCACCGCTTCGAGGTAGGATTCGTATACAATGGGTCATTCATTCTTATACAGGAACATAATAGGGTCTCATCTGCTCCAATAGGTGGGAATATCAAATCCAAGTAATATAAATACAATTATTCATCTAAAAAAACATTCAACAATTTTTATCAACTATATTTTATACCATTTAACTAAAAAGTTCAGTTTAACTCACCCAAATTTTCTGTTGTCGCCGAGGTGTTTCGGTTTGGAACTAAAATCGAACGACGTCCAATTTTAGCCCAATTTTCAATAGTTTCCAAATTCATCCAAACTAGTATCATCGCGAATCTTTCGTCAATATGATCGCAATGTAAAAAGTTTCGCCTCGATCCGATCTCGTATGAAAGAGTTCTGAATTTTAGAAGTTATCGAAACAATTTTAAATTAAATAAAATAAACTTAGCACACTTCACCTAAATTATAAAAATTCTATCTTCCCCGATATCAACCACTATTGTGCATTTAATGCGATGTTCCACCACTAACATAAAGCTCCGCATTACTAATTGAAAATTCGACGATTGCATCGAGCTCCCCTTCCAAATCTCCACCTGTCTATACCCATTTCATTGAGTTCACCACTCCATGTTGAAACGCGATCCCATCCCCTCCGCAGATTAACTATAGCAAAGCAATCTTCCCCCCGCCACAAAGCTTCATCAAATCTTGGCTCGGGATGCCATTTCACTTCACGAAGTTGAAAACGATTTCCAGTTTCCACATCGAGCTATCACTCAAGCATAAACCCTAACCCTAGCACTAACCCATGCTCTGTAAAATGTCGAGCACTCCAAATCTTGATCGAACACCCTCTTACCCACATCATAATGAAGCTCGTTCCATTTCAAGATTAAAGAACCAGGTTCAAGATTTTTTAGTTGAGTAGATTATGAAACATAAATTTTGAATGATTTTTTTCCACTTCCCTTGTTTATGTAGCTGAGGGAGGGAGGAAATATTGTAGAGGGGGTGTGGTTTGTATAGTGTAAGGTCAGATCGAATGGTGAAAGATCATGGTTGAGATGATGATACATGGATGTGTGGTTAAGTAAATATATATTACTTAAATTCAAAATATCTAGCCATATAATTTTGAACCCCAATCGAGATGTGCCGCCTAGCATTCTATGTATTATACCCCTATTCCGAACGTAATTGAACTAGCTTTGAGCTATAATTCGATCGTATGCAGAAGACAGATTTTTGAACCCAATTATTATACTAAATTTTTAATATTAATTTGAATGCGTTTATATCTCGCATAACCAAACGATACATCCAACCTTTACAAAACTTGACGACGTATTACAATTCATTAACGACAGATTGTAATTTATTATTATGGACCCAATGACACTAGTTTCGTCGAAAATCGAGGCAGTGCCCCGAGAGACTATTTTTACTCGTTAATTAAAATGAATTAATTTCAAAATTAATTAAAAATCACTTTTAAATCCGACTTAAAAGTTTTTTTATCTTCACTCTTATTAAAGAGGATTTAAATAAGCTTTGAAATTATTTTTATCCAAATAAAAATCCAAGACCAATTATTTAATCGATTTCAGTTATTGAATTCAACAATAAAATTATCCAATAAATTGCTACATTTGATATTTAAGTTATTTAGTCTACAAAATCAATTTTTCAATACTTAAAATTAATTGAATATTCTAAAGTCAAATAACTAAAATGATTGGTTATTACAATG